>OX381596.1:15000-10015000 GCA_947458855.1 Monopis laevigella | reverse complement strand
TGAGTTAGCACATTTGGGCCTATCTGACCATAATACAGCCCAATTACTGAATATTCCCATTAAAGGTGAGCAAAAAAGTAAAATAACAAACTGGACAATATATAAAAGAGATCTTTCAAAAGAAAATATTAGTAAATTTGTGAACTATTTGTCAAAACTATCTTATAGCGAGGTATACAACGAAACTGACCTAAATAATGCATTTTATAATTTTCATGAATTAATTATTTTATTTTATAAACTATGTTTCCCAAAAATTAAAATCAAGGTTTCAAATAAAAATAAAGGCCGAAAGTGGATAACACCAAGTATTAGGAAATCTTGTGCAAAGGGAAGTACAGAATAGCCTACTATAAAAATAGAGACAACGAAAGTAAAAATAAATATAAAGCTTATAATAGAATATTAAGGAGATGTATATATACATCGCAAAAAGCGCAAAATAATATTTACCTCAAAAATAACAAAAACAAGTGCAAAGCCAGCTGGAATATAATTCAAAATAAAAAATGTTTAAAACGAAATGAAGACATTAAAGAATTATGGCATAACAATAAAAGTATAAAAGATCCATCAGATATTGCTAATGAATTTAATAATTATTATATAAATATCGCACATAATTCATATAGTAATAATAATTCAAATAGTAAAAATAATTCAAATAATAATAATTTAAACAATAATAATAATATTACTTCAAACAACAAGCCAGTTATTAAATTAAATAATCAAAGTCATATTAATACAAGTTTATATCTGAAGCCATGTGATAACGTAGAAATTTTAAAACATAATTAGATCGCTGAAAAATACCAACGCTGTGGGATACGATGAGATTCCAACAAATATTTTAAAAATGATAGCGCCGATAATTACACCACTATTGACATTTTTAATAAATCTATCATTCGAACAAGGCGTTTTTCCGGCCGCATTGAAGAAGTCGATAGTAATACCACTATTCAAAAAGGGTGAAAGAATTCATTAACAACTACCGACCAATAACCCTTATTCCAATAATGTCAAAAATATTTGAAAGAGCCATGCATACTAGAATAACAGAATTTATTGATAAACATAGTATAATAAAAATGGAACAAAACGGTTTTCAAAAAAATAAATCTACTGCATTGCCAGCATTTAACCTAATTAAAAATGTAACAGAATTTATGAACCTTAAAATCCCTGTCACTGTGCTACTGTTTGATATGACAAAAGCCTTTGACTGCGTAAATCATGATATACTAACCGATAAACTTTATACTTACGGGATAAGAGGTATTGTACTAAATTGGATCAAATGTTATTTACATAATAGGACTCAGTGCGTCGAAATAACTCGCATCAATAAAAATGCAGAATGTACATGTACAAAGTCAGAATATAAACAAATTAAATTCGGCATACCCCAAGGAAGTATTTTAGGGCCACTGTTTTTCATATTGTATATAAACGATCTACCAAACATAACATCATAATTGTCAGTGTTATTTGCAGATGATTTTTCGATTATAATACCCGATGATAAGAATAATAAGTGTATTAAAATAAAGTGCAATAGTAATAATATGAATTGGAATAATAGACGTGATAGTATTCATTATAATTGTAATAATAATAATTCAAATAATAATAATAATATTTCAAATGATAATAATAATTCAAATGATAATAATAATTCAAATGATAATAATAATTTTAATAATAATAATAATTCAAATAATAATAATAATTCAATTAATAATAATACAAATGATAATTCAAATAATAACAACAATAATTCTAATAATAATGATAATTATTTAAATAATAACAACTATGAAAATAACATAAATGATACAATTACAAAAGTAGTCGAATGGTTAAACTTACATAATTTGAAAATTAATATTGGAAAAACTAAATATATGCAGTTCCGCAATAAAGGTGCTCATAGCCGCCAACTCAACGTAGAATACAATAACGAAAAAATTCAAGTAACAAACACATGTACCTTTTTAGGGATAACTATTGATGAGCATTGCGACTGGTTTGGACACATAAAACAAGTATGTGCAAAAATTAATAAATTTGTATTCGCTCTATATAAATTAAGGCAAACAGTCTCGCAGGAAACGGAATTGTTGGCCTACCATGGATATATTTCCTCTACTCTTCGCTATGGCTTAATATTGTGGTGAAATTCTTCTGAGGTACATAAAGTGTTCCTCGCTCAAAAAAAATGTTTGCGTGCAATATGTGGTATACCGCCTTTTGAATCCTGTCGGCCATTATTCAAGAATTTTAAGATTCTAACTTTAACAGGATTGTATATCTACGAAATGATCATGTTTGCAAAACAAAACATCCACCTATTCGTATTAAGAAAAGACGCATTGACACGTAATTCTAGATACCCAAATAAATTTATAATTTAGATACATTAGTACTAGGGTTTTCGAAAAAAAATCATATATATTGGCAATAAAAATTTATAACAAGCTTCCTAAAACTTTGCAGGATCATCCAAAAAATAAATTTAAAACATGCCTCCTAAACTGGCTGCACGAGAAATGCTTTTACAATTTGGCTGAGTATTTTAATACTAAATGGACATGATCTTTTACACATCTAGTCAAATATTATTGTGGCATTCTCTTTTTGTTGTAATCTCGTGTGTTTGTGGTTTTGATAATGTTAACAAATTATTGTAATTTTTCTTTTATATAATGATAGTGTAAAATTTTATAACTAGATAAATAACAATGTACCTACCTACCTAAATATATTCACATACCACAAATGGTGGAGTAAGAGATCCTAAAAATCTGTAAAACAACTAATGTAAACCTTATTCCGTGAATAAAGAATCATTCATTCATTGAATTTTAAATGGTGACTTCGGTTGTTTGGAATTAAACGTCATTGTACTCGTTTATAAGTAATATTCGTACCAGGTAAAGTTCGGTTTTTATAGTTATTTTGAATTTAATGGTAGCGGCTTCGCTCGTTCTTTAATAATAGACTCGTTTTAAAGTAATTTTAGTAGCTAAAATCTGAATTTTGTAATTATTTTGAATTTAAAGATGGCGGCTTCGCTCGTTTGAAAAAATGAGACATTATATTCGTTTTTAAATATTTTTACCAGGGCAAGTTGATTTTTATAGCTATTTTGAAGTTAACGGTAAACAAAAAATTTAAATGAAGTTGATTAAATTTTTTGTTGAATTACAAAGAGAAAAGTTCGGAAATTATGAATGAAAAATGATATCTGGCAAGTGTCCACCACAAGCACGCTGACAGATGTCGATTCTTTCATCAAAGTTTTTAATCACTTTTTGACAAAATGGCGGGACTATTTTGTTAATCACATCACGGATTTTCAGTTTTAAGGCTGCAATTTGGCTCTGTATAGACTCTGTCCCACAAAAAAAAACCAGTAGTGATAAATCACATGATCTGGCTGGCCACTTAACAGCTGAGTTTCGTGAAATTATGCGATCGGAAAATTTGGTTTGCAATAAATTGATCGTTTCATTGGCTGTGTGACATGTGGCACCGTCCTCTCGAAACCACATGTCAGTGATATCCACGTCATCAATAATAGGCCAAAATTGAGTTGTTAACATATCGCGATAGCGTGATCCATTGACCGGTACCGCATTTCGAGCGTGCTTGTGGTGGACATTTGCCAGATATCATTTTTCATTCATAATTACCGAACTTTTCTCTTTGTAATTCAGTAAAAAAAATAATCATCTTCATAATTTTTTTTTTGTTTTAGAAAACGGTTTTTGACCCTTTATTAGGCGGTTTCGCTCTTTCTGAAATAAACGTCCTTGTACTCGTTTTTAAGAAACTTTAAGAGTTACCTCACCGGGTCAAATTTGATTAAAAATAGTTGTATATATTGTAAGTAAAAAAAAAATGTTTGCAATTAAACGTCATTATACTCGTTTTAAAGTAACTTTAGTAGTCAAAATCTGATTTTTGTAATTACTTTGTATTTAACGATGGCGGCTTCGCTCGTTCGAAAATATGAGACATTATATTCGTTTTTAAGTAACTTTAGTAGTTAATATCTCATTTTTGTAATTATTTTGAATTTAAAGATGGCGAATCGATAAAAATAAAAGTATATTAAAAAAATGTGTAAAAAATAGAATATAATTTTAAATCTGACATCGTTCCACATCTATAAGTACCTAATTTAGATAACGGTGGTTGTGTCGATTGATTTCTGTAACGGACATGAGTGAACAAACACCTTAATTTAATAGCAAAAATATCCCAAATAAATGGTCTATTTATGTTAATAATATTTATTTCAATAAGGCCCGGTTTCTTGATGGATAGTCATCTCGACTAATTGTTAAATAATGACAGTTATGGCGTCTTTTATATGAATTTGAAATATGTTTTGACAAAAATCTCATAGCACACCCGCCATTTTTAACTATAGTAACGTAAACTATCCAACAAGAAACCGGTCCTAAGTACCTAAGTTATATTTGTCAAGTGTATATAAGTACGCTAACCTATTTAATAAGTATGTTATAAAATATAACGCCTGATATCATTTAAACTTATGTATACAAATAGGTCAGCCAAATGGTTGTTAAAATAAATCAAAAATCTATAGTGCCTCGGAGAGTACGTTAAGCTGTCGGTCCCAGTTTCACTTTACCAACTTGTGGAATTATTTCTATATGTTTATCTATAAATAATTTCAGAGTCTGTCCAACACCGACAAGCTAACCACTTATTCGGTGAAGACTCAAAATACCATCGGCTACGACAATGTGGATTCAGGAGTACCCAGCGGTAAGGTTTTATACCTTACCGCTAGGTACTCAGGAATCCGTCTATACTATTTGGTACCAAATGACTAACAAGTCTTAGTAAAATTTAAATCAGTCTAATAAAGTTAGTCCAAAACAAGAATATCATATTTTTTGCCGATCAAGGGAAGCGACTTTAAATTAAAAATCTCTATTTCAATGGGTAATATTTGATCCATAATAATATGTCGGCGTCGTCGCTTCGACACAACTCAAATTGTTGAAAAAGTGGCTTACTTTAAAAATTTCGACGGGCGCTTGCGCCAAGACATCAGTGAGCGTTCACGCACACTAAAACAATCGCGCATATGTACCTAATCAGCGTCCGCGTCGTACGCACGATAATCTCTTAAAGTATTCACATAATCGAAGATCTAGATTTCAGATTTGCACCCTCTTAGTATAACTTTTATACTAGAAGATAGCCTAGTCCGTACATATTAGTCCTTAATAATACTGTTATATTACATTCGTTGTCATCCGTTTTGTATGCCATTAATGTAAATAAATAAATAAGTATAAAGGTCCAAGAACAATTACAACCTAAGTAATTGTTGTTTGCACCCATAACTACACACACTTCAACAGAAAATCGAAATTACAACGGGAACGAAGCCGCGGGCTGAAAGCTATACTAAATATAAAGAGAAATTAAATTCTTTCACCAAAAGATCTATTTATCAGCACGTAACATAAGCTGTATTTATATTTGATTCGATTTCTTTAAAATAAAATAAAAACCGTGGTGTGCCCCACTAGTCTATATTTACTTATATTATAAAGAGAAAAGATTTGTTTATTTGTTCTGGAATAACTCAAAAACTACTGAACTGATTAGAAAAAAAAAATCACCGATAGAAAACTCTACAGGGTGTTTGGAAGGGAGCTGTACATACGCCTAGGGTAGAAACTAGGGATAGTCTGCTACCTACCCCCGCTCAATGTATATTGACCTTGGCCTCAAGGTTTTTTTTTAATTTATTTTTATTTTTTATTTGACTTTAAAAAAATCACAATTTTACTAAAACTACCTGTAGCTCAAAATCTATGCATGGGACCTGTCTGCTAATGGTCTTGTTTTAATCGTTAGAGTCTTAGGGTCCTGCAAAAAAATATTTTACACCAGAAAATTGTGGAGAAGGACAGGGGTGTAGTGGAAAGGATGACGTCCATTTTCGCGAAGAACCGACCAGACTTTCCACACGCTTAAACCAAGTGTCCGGGCTACGGTTCTCACGCTTCTGGTCGGATCTTCCTCAAATTCAGCCAATATGCGTTCTTCCGCAGCCAAATTTGGTTGAAATCTGTTCACGCTTGGTTCCCGGAAATTTAAATTTCCGGTTTCTCGCAGACGCGGATAAGTTGAGCCAAACGTTTGGTGGTTAGGCACTCGCCGGTTAGGATACCGTTCTTAATAAATCCTCCGTGCCTCGCGCCCATTGCAATGAGCCATTCCATACACCACGAGCATGTCGGTGTACTCTTCGTTGGTAAATCCAGCCATTTTGCCAACAACAAGGTAACAAATAACAAGACTTAACAAAAACGAAGTAATAACAAACTCAACAAAATTAACGAAAACAGTGGAGCGTCGTAACGGCAAGTACGTAAGTTAGCTAAGATGGGTAAATCTCGACTGACTAACAAAGACCCCAACGAGTTACCTGCCCGGCCCCGTCGACCCAGGAGTGAAAGAGACAGAAATACATGTTGCTGTCGTGTAAGAGTGAGACAACAAATTTTACCTGCCAACTGTAGGCCAAACTGGTTTAAATTCTGGAAATTACATTTGTCTTACAAATGTCGAGTCGTGGTGGTAAAAGTGCCCTAGTTGCGGAAATTAATTAATAACTTTAAAACTAAAAGTGATAATTACACTTTTAGCATATCGTTAGCAAGGGCATGGACTGAGGATGTTTTAAAAAAATCAGAAGAACTCCAACCCTGTTAGTTTATTTTTATACCCCATAGAAAGTTGCCCTTAAAATTATTTCTTTACCTTACTACGGTACTTCAGGCCCCATAACTTTTATTCTCCACAATTTTCTGGTGTAAAATAATTTTTTTGCAGGACCCTAAGACTCTAACGATTAAAATAAGACCATTAGCAGACCGGTCCCATGGATAGATTTTGAGCTACAGGTAGTTTTAGTAAAAAAAATCACAAAAAAGTCAAATAAAAAATAAAAATAAATTAAAAAAAAACCTTGAGGCCAAGGTCAATATATTGGGCGGAGTAAGGTAGCAGACTTTCCCTAGTTTCTACCCTAGGCGTATGTACAGCTTCCTTCCAAACACTCTGTATAATCAGCGAGAAACTTAAGTTGTAATTTATTTTCGATTAGATTTCTAAAATTAAACGGCGAGTGAAACAGCACGTCACAGCAGTTTAAAATAAATCAAGATATCTTACCTCTTTATGTTGGGCGCTGATTTCATCTAATTTAGTTTGTATTTGAGCGTTTTGTGTCCTATAGGTTTCTATCATTTGTCCATCATTATCAGTGTCCAGGAGATTTAATTTATTTTCCAACATGGCCACTTTGGATTTCAATTGTAATTCTTCTCCTTTGTATTCTTCTATTTTAGACTGAGCTTCCGACGCTTGTTTGCGGGTTGCTTCAAGTTTTTTCTCTCTGTAAAATAAAATAAAATTAGTAGGACTTGCCCATACAGTTACAAAAACCGTCAAGTGACCTAATCATGTTTCTGTTTTAGTCTGTAGGTTCACTGTTTTTCCGGAGACTATTGAGGGGGTGTCTCTTTTCATGGTGCAGTTACGAAACGGGCGATTGATTTGAGAGCAGCGAGGATATTAAAATAGACCCGTAATGCAAATACGTCCATGTCGGCGCCCATTTCGTAATCGCATCATTTAGCCTGCATAGTGGAAGCAATCAATGTAGTTAAATAAATATAAAATATAATAGTTATATTGATCGTCCCCATTCATATACTTTGTAGGTCTGCTTACAACATGAAAATAATAATAATATACCGAAGTGGCCTAAAATCGCCTATCGAACGAAATGTCAAACATGCTCGTTGCTGCCATATTCTGTTCTCATTTCTTGCGCACATTACCTGTTTCTGTTCTCATTTCAACGAATCAACACTCAAAGATTGGTTATTATCATTTTTATTCTCACTTTTTGTTTTGATGTCGAGCGGCCATACACACCAAAACAAAAAGTGATATGATGATACATAGATACAAGGTCACTTGACGTGCTCCAATTTAACGAAACTAAAAACCGCGCACCCAGTGGTTAAATAAAGCATAACGGTTTATAATAGGGAAGCATCCTAAAGTCTAAAATGCCTTTTACAAACATAAGAACAGAAGATGGCCGCCCGCCACACAATCCCAAAACAAAAAGTGAGAACAAAAATTATTATAACCAATCTTTGAGTGTTGATTCGTTGAAATGAGAACAGAAACTGCTAACATGTTTGAAAAGGAGAGCCTTTAGACATTTTTAGTTGCCTGATAGTTTCATTGCTCAGACAATGAGAGTTTGGAAAGGCATAAGAGCACTTATCTACTGTAATAATTCCATCTTTTAAGGGCCCTGGAGTCGATTTGACTCCCATACAAATGTATTTTTAATATTACAACTTGGCTGTTGGTTGAAGTTCAATTTTTTTTTTCAAAAATCTTTTTGTTGTAGGTTTTTTTTTGTATTATAAATTAAAAAGTTTATAGTTATATTAATATCAATTTTATTTTTTATTTTAATACGATATATTTCACTTTACATCGTCTTTAGTCGAAAGACATTAATTAAAAAAATTATAATCAATAGGTATTTTTTTTATATTATTATTTTTTTTTATTTCCAAAATAATTAAAATAATGATCCGACACAGAAAGATTAATAAATACACTGTCCGACAAAACTATTATTTTAATTCTACGACAAACAGTGCTAATTTTGTATGGAGATCCCAGAGTTCACTATTACGAATGCAGTGCCCTTATTATCGCGATTCGAAAGGGATTCCACTATACTAATATTGCATGATCTATTATTGCAAAAAATAAAACTTACTTATCAGCTAATTCTTCTTCGAGTTGTTTTATGCGTTGTTTGTATCGGCTAAGAATATCTTCCAAAATAGATAGTTTTCCAGCAGAGTTACCTGGGGAACCTACAAAATATTATTGAAAATGTGTGTATTAAAACTTATATACGCGGGCATTTTAACTGCTGACATGGCGCTCCCTGGATTTAGTTTTGCAGTTTAAATACTATTTACGACATAGTCATTAGATGAATTTTAATTTATGACTCGTTACAATCACAGATACAAAAACCGTCAGGTGACCTAGTCATGTTTCGGTTTTAGTCTGTGGGTTTACATGTTCTCCAGATACTACTGCATAGATTTCTTGTCGAGGGGGTAGTCTCCTTTTATGGTTCGGTTACGAAACGGGCGAATGATTTGACGATATTAAAATAAACACATAATGCAAATACGTCTTTTTTTCCGCCCATTAAGTAACCACATCATTTAGCTGGCATAGTGGGAGCAAAAATCCCTGAATAGGATCAATCGATTCATCATTGTTTAACAAATATCATCTATTTGTTAAACAACCATGAATCGATTGATCCTATTCAGGGATTTTGTCTGCTTACCATCAGGTAGATACAGAGTCACATGCTGTGCTCCAATAAAAAACAACGCTACTTTGTAAAATAACACATTTTAGGGGTACATATTCATGGACTTTGTAAGTCTGCTTACTAATAGTATGCCGTGTTTTCTTAAATAAATAAAACCCATACCAATATAAGACACAGGAAGAGAGTCGTTTAATATCTTCTGCAGTGTGGTTCGCCAGTCGTCATATTCTTTCTTTAATAACGTCAAATGTTCTCGGCATTCCACATAATCCTCTGTTACACCGTTTAGTTTTGCCTGCAAATAATATAGCAAATAAATATGATTTCGCTCTACCTGGTTTCATACATACATATCATCACGGGTGCCGAGACCGCCTAGACAACCCCAGGGTACCCAGCAGAGGGGTTTTAATCCCACCTCGTCGTAGCCGTTGGTATGAGTCTACACCGAACAAGTGGCTAGCTCGTCGCGATGTTAAAAAGCACTATAGGGTAAGATTGGTAAAATTGTACTACATAACAATTTTATAATCATAAAAACACATGCTTAATACATACCATGTAAAATCATACTTGACCGCCTCCATAGTTAACCTTTAGCGTTATATCCTAAGACTGTGGGTTCGATTACCAGTCATGGCAATATTGGTACGTTTTACAGTTTGCCTTGTTCTAGGAGTTTTGCTTGTTTTTTTTTACGTATGACGTAAAAAAAACATTTATGCCACCGATAGGTTGGCAGTACTGAGTAATGTACTAAAGTGATACTATCTTATTCCCAATAACCCATCCTATTATACCGGTTTTTATTTAATTTTAGACATTAACAAAATTTTATGTAAATTCCACTTGTCAAAAATTAACATCAAAACTGCTTTTTAACTATTTTCTGTATATTATCTAGAATGTACGGTTAGTTAATTATCTCCAATTTACAAATCTACCCACTCGAAACTGACAAAATTGTGTGCTATGCGTAGAGGACATTAAAAAAAAGAAGATTGAAAACATTATCTCAGGTTAGCCAACATAACAACTAAATATAAAATACAGTTAAAAAATTAAACATGTTGACCATGGTCATTATATAGCTCATAGATAAAGATACATACCGAATATAGTTTAATTTGTTCCTGAGCAGCCTTAAATTTAATAGCCCTGTCTTGTAAAGATTCTTTTTCTTTTTCACTATCTTTCCATCGTCTTTCATATAACATGACTTCCTTGTCCTATAACAAAAAAATACTCAATGCTCATTTGTATAATGAAAAAGTGTTTATAATTATAGAAAAGCCAGGGATACGCGTTAGTTTCGCGTAGTTAGACGGTAGATTAAAAAAAAAACACTGTCACTGGTTCAAATCCCAATGTGTACCGATGATATTTTAATTTAGATTCTTTGAGGGTAGCCCGAAGATGTGTGTTTGTATTATATTTTTCACAGTTAAGTTTGCATTATATTTTATTATACATAAAACACATAATATTCATCCGATATTTAAAAAATACCCAATATGATTTTTCATTCCAACATAAATCAAACAGAACCCAGTTAACAAAATAACCTGTTTACCTTTTCCTCTAGGCGTTGCTTTGTTTTTTGCAAATCTTCTTGTAACCTGTCTACTTCTTCTTTATGTCTGTGAATAGTATTAGTCGTTATTTGGTGAAAATTCATAGAAGTATATTTAAATGTATAAAGGTTAGTCTTCATTCACTACTTAAATATACAAATATATTACCTTTCTTGCTGTTCCCTGAACAATGCATCAGTATTATGTGATTGTGAGATCTGCAACATTAAGCAAAGGAGATTATTTGAGAGGAGGATTTTTTACGTGAAGTTGTTGTATATCTCTTCTTTTTGGTTTGGAGGAAGGTCTCTATTTTTTTGGTTGGAGAAATGTCTCAGTTTTTGGGTAGGAGAAAGATCTCTATTATTAGAGTTGGAGGAAGGTTTCTACTTTTTAGGTGCGAGAAAGGTGTTTTTTCGGTGGGATGTCTTTGTTTTTATGTGGAAGGAAAGAAGATCACTACTTTTCACCTGCACTGTGTTCACTACCCTCTCTATATATATTAGTTTTTATAAACGTAAAAACAAAACAGATTGCGACTCATGTTGTAGAATTACATTTCTGATTAAAGATCTCTATTATTAGAGTTGGACGAAGGTTTCTACTTTTTAGGTGCGAGGAAGGTGTTTTTTCGGTGGGATGTCTTTGTTTTTATGTGGAAGGAAAGAAGATCTCTACTTTTTAGGTAGGAGAAAGGTAACCATATTTTGAGCGGGAGGAATATCTCTACTGATTAGGTTCCCACCTAAAAAAAAATGGACTATATTTTTTAGATGGAAATAAGGTCTACGCCATTTAGGTGGGAGGAAGATGTCTATTTTTGTAGGTGGGAGGGAGGTCTATACTTTTTAGGTGGAAGGACTTTATTTTTAAGGTGGAAAGTTCTCTACTTTTTAGATGGAAGGGCGGAAGGCGTCTATACTTAGTTAGTCCAATTGACAAGTTTCGTCATCACCACCCATAAAAATATAAAAACTGTCAAGTGACCTAGTCAAGTTTTGGTTTTAGTCCACCGGTTTACCGCTTTTCAAGAGACTATATGCACCGATTTAGTGTGTAGGTATGTTTTCAGGTTGCATTTATGAAACAGTTAATTTAACGATAAAGCAGCCCAAGTCTATTAAAGTTGTTTTGAAAATCGTCTATGTTATCAATTTCGTAACGGTACCATTTAGCCGGCATAGTGGGAACAATCAATGCCGGTGAATAAAAATGTATAAATTGAGGTTGTATGTAACTTAACTTCCAAGCCTGTGTATTTCTAGTATCTTACAATATTGTTATGGAGTTGAAGAATTATGGCAATTAGCAACATGTGAACTAAATGTGGGTTATTTTCGTTCATTACTAATATCTACCAGCTAACCTTTAATATTTGTCTTCGAAGTTGGATGCTTAATTTAAACTTTAACAACTTATATAATTATACACATTACTAATATATAAACATATATATAAATAATACAATATCTACATAAAAAATAATACATGTTTGTATATGGATATACATACTCGTATATCCATATACAAACATACATATTGGTATACTATACACAAATAAAGTGGAAAATAGATATTACAACACCACACAAAAGATATTGAGATACACGCTGTTCTTCTGTTGTTTTGCTTATTTAGGTAGTGCGCGATCAAGAGTAGTGAATATTAAAAAAATATTGATGTGGCTGTCTGTTAAGATGATTATTGATTTACTCACAGCTTGTGATTGTAGTTTCTGTTGTGCTATATTTAAGGTATTGGCGGCCGATTGTAGTTCCAAGTGAAGTTGTTGTATATCATAATCCGCTTTCTTTAGCTGATCATCCCTTTTGCTCACTCTCTGCTCAAATTCTTGTATTGAATGTTTACTGGATGCTGAAATACATATTAACCATAATTAGTTGTGGACACTTGGAATAAACTACCATATGAAGTTATATCAGCAGAATCAAATACAACAACCTAGTCATGTTTCTGTTTTAGTTTGTGGTTTTATCGGGTTTCAGGAGACTACTGCATTGATATCTTGTCAAGGTGGCAGTCCTTTCAGGGTTACGAAACGGACAGTTATAAAGCAGCAAGTAAATAAAAATAAATATAAAAAGAGCCTATCAATCAATTTACTTAGACTTTAAATTTACAAACTAAAAACACAGTTATTTTTGTATTTGTTTTAATCATCCAGATAAAACACTGAGACCACCAAAAGAGAGTGACTATGGTACCTAATGCCTGCTGAGTCTGTTGCAAGGAAAGTTCAGCTTTCTCCCTCTCTATGACAGCTGCCGATAGGCGAGATTGTAGCACCTCAATCTCTTTGTCCTGCTTCTCTAATGCCTCATGCATTTGCTTTTTAAACTGCATCTGAAACATTTTATTATTATTTTTGTATTACATATAATATGCAATATCTTTCTGTCTGTATGCTTATAACTTGAGAACTTATATAGTTTTAAAGTTATATTCATGCCTCATGGTATCATATACCCCACATTTTTTTTTAAAGGTTTTACGGACATGCAGACAGATATATGGCTAAAAGATATATAGACCAAAATAAATTATAAGGCACCCTATAATAAAAAAAACAAAAGGATACACTAAAAATATTTATAACACTTATTAAAGTATGATGAATATAAAGATATGATGAATATAAAGATATAAAGTATAGACATATAGTGTATATTTTTTTTTTAAATAAAATATTCCTGGCATGGATACTATGTACTTAAGCTGAAGTATTTATTTATATATTTTCTTCAATTTTCTTTATTTATTGGTCATTTGTTATTTTCTTTTTATATAGTGTATAAGTACTAATCAGGGTGGCCATTTTTTTTTCGGATATGAATTTCCCTGACTTTTTCAGTCACTTTTCTTAGATTTTCCCTGAACTTAATGAGCTTCAAAAAGAAAAGAAAAAATCCCAAAAATATATTATTTGGTTTTTATAATTGATTTTTGGAAAAAAAAAGTATCTTAGAAAAATATATTAGAAAATATATTTCACATTTTTTTAAAAATAAGCATATTTTGAACTTAGAAGGAATCAATCCGCTTAGGTTGCCAGTTGTTTACAGTAGCAAGTTGTGCGTGTACTTTAAATATTTTCCCTGACTTTCTAGCGTTTTCCCTGACTTTTCCCGGTTTTCCATGTTTTCCAGAAAGTGGCCACTATGAAAGTGTTCCCAATTGTATGGGAATCTGGATGGCTGAAGGCCCAAAAATGAAAGTACTCTAAAAAATTTAAATTTTATTACCTCTAGATTGTGTACAAAATGATCACGACCCATCATCACAGGGCTATGGTTTCTTGAATCCACTAAATTACAGTTAACACCATTTATTGGTACTGAAACAGAAATATAAATACTTCATTAATATAAATTTTTTAGAACAAGATTATATGTATGTACTGTAACAGTACGCCTGAAGCTTTATACACCATAAAAATATTTATATTTTTTTTAGAAGAAACTGTAAATCTTACTTTCTAAAAAGATGATCATATTAATCTATGGTTAGAAGTAGTTTGTTTACAGGATTAAATTGTCAACATTTTTATGAAAATTGCTTCATTGATTTTGCTATGTCAATATATAATTCAACCACATATTTTCAAAAAATATTTATATATGCAAGGACATGGCTAGCTTTTGTGTATATCGCAACTGATAGAGAGTGGAAGAAAATATGAATTGTTTGGAATAAATTTATAATAAGAAACATTGTAGATTAATTAATTTTTTGAGATACTAACACTGGTCACTATTTTATTAGTACATCCATCAATGAAAGGCATAATAAAATTATTCATAGATTCATTATTTGTTTATATTTTATATTACCTTGATAATCAGGATGCATATAATTATGTCCATCCCCTGCCCCTGCAGTATTAGGACAGCTGTTGGTGGGAGTGTGTGGAGTATGGTACTGCTTGGATGTAGAGAATGCTCGGCCATGTGGTGTGTACATTTGTTGTTCTTGATGGCCTGGAAAATGTATAAAACTTGTTATATGGGTTGTTAATATGATATTTATATACGTGGTGGCCTAGTTGGTTAGACCTTGTACTTAAAAACACTTAGGTCCCTGGTTCGAATCCCAGTGTGTACCAATGAGTTTTTTAATTAAAAAAAATTATGTACATTTTTTTGACAGCACCACTATAGTGCCTCGGAGAGCACGTTAAGCTGTCGGTCCCGGTTTCACTATACCAATTTGTGAAACTGTTTATAGATGGGTTATTGATTGTATTCAAAACATCGCGACAAGCTAGCCACTTGTTCGGTGTAGGCTGTCTTGGGCGCCGTAAGTCACCCGTAATGATATATACATACATATACATATATAATATGATATGGCAGCAAAAGTAGCAAACTTGTTGTAAAGGAAAACATCATTAGGTTATAATTCAGAGATTTGTAAGTAAGTTTTGCAATTCATTGGCCAAAAAAATATTATTTTATTAAAACAAGAGTTAGGACAATTTATTTATAAAGAAACATCAAAAGAACAGTCAAAAGTCTCACATTATTCTACCTGTAGTTTGAATGGAATGCTTGTGTTGCTGTATAATATTATCTCATATTATGCATTTTTCCATTGTAAAAATATATAGGGCCCTGGAGTCGACTTGACACCCATATGAATGTATTTCATACAATATTTAATTTGGTACAGAATTTTTGCCAAAAGGAATGGAAGACATCACTAAAAGTTTAAAAAGGCCCATAGGAAAGTAATTCAAAAGAAAGAAAATTCATAGAAATACTGACCTAATGAATTAGAAGTATGTGGTGCCATTGTATAGTTTCCAGTGCTATTGCCAAAACTATCATCAAGATCGGTAAAAGCATTTTTAAGGTTGTTC
The DNA here is from genome assembly GCA_947458855.1 of Monopis laevigella. Taxonomy (NCBI): domain Eukaryota; kingdom Metazoa; phylum Arthropoda; class Insecta; order Lepidoptera; family Tineidae; genus Monopis; species Monopis laevigella. The sequence goes on along the minus strand of OX381596.1, from coordinate 9,999,093 downwards.
TGCAACTGAAATCATAAATAAATACAGGTAAATATAGGTACTAATATTTTTTCTGCCTGTGGTAAAAAGGTGCTTAGTTTAATATGAATGCTGTTGAAATATCATTCAGGTCAAATTAAATTTGATTTATTAATGGGAAACTTAAAATTAATTATAGCAATCATTTAAGAAGTGATAGCAAGAAATTGTTGATTTTTTAATATAATATTATTTACTTCTGATTTATGTAGTCATAGTTCATATAATTGAACTTAAGGTCATTCACGGGCACCCCATATGGATTTGCTCCACTCCAACACAACAAATTAGCATGAGAGAGAATCCACTCGTTTTTGACATACGCAACAAGTTATTGCTTTATTTGGAGTGGAGCAATCCAAATGGAGTGCCCGTGGATGGGGACCTAAAGTCCTGAAGATGCTTGGTGGAGAAGTAAAACATGCCCACCTATGACTCATAAAGTGGAAGAATATGCAAAGTTTTTTTTTTATTACTATTATATTAAATGGAATTCTGCAAAATAATGCCTGAATCAATCAATTATATTTATTTTTTAACATGTTGGCATCAGTAATAAAGTCATAAAGGTTATGTGGAAAAATTAGTTTAAATATAAAAACATGTTAACTACTAACTTTAACCACCTTCTTGGTTAACTTGGCTACTCAATTAGATTTGTATCCAGAGGTCAGCCAAAAATTTGTGAGTCTTTTGGTATGTTAACTAACCTCTTCCTTTCGTCTTTTTTGATCTTCCAACTCTTCTATCTCATCCAGTTGGTCTTGCTCATTGTTGTTTACATGAATGCTATCAGCACCGTGAAATAAACTCATACCGGTTCCTTCCATGTTGCAAATAAACGTAAACACATTTATTTATTGTTATGGAATGATTTTCATATTATAAACATTGATAGATTCACTTTAAAACTTTATTTAGTTTTTAATAGTTTACAAACAAATTGAAACAAAAACAAAAAATAATTTTTTTATCGCCGCCAGTCACAACAAACTACAGATTATTAATTCATTTTAATAATCTACATTGGTTCCCACAGATTATAAAACATAGAGTAGTTTTTTAACCTTCGCTGATTGGAGGAGAGAGTGCTAATAACGGAATTCGTTATATTGACAATCTAACGCTCACGTTATAAGAAACAGTGGGGCCTTACCGGGAAGCCAGTTCAAAAAACTAATCGAGGCGACGATCGATAGCAATCGACGGAGAGGCTTTCGATCGGTTTTGGTACCGGACGCCAAAGATATCAAAAGCAAAAACCCATCGTAGTGTCGACCGGTATTTGCGATCACAGATTATTATTATATCTAAAGTTAGCGATCGGTAATAACTTTTAAAGTGGTAGCATTACATTTATTCGAATAATTTCATATGAAAGTCAAACCTATTTTAGTTTTATTCAGTCGGTGTCGCGACGTTACGCGAAATGTAGCGAGTACCAACCTTAAAGGAATATGTCTTTTGTCTATGATACGTTGGTGAGTCTTTTAACACTCTGTAGCACATATACTGTGGAAATTGGTTGCCACCTATTTTCTTTCATTTCGAGTTATGACTTCGCCGGCACATGTGGTCTTATATTAAATTCTCACTTCTTCGCCTGGACGGGCGAGAGGACGTCAGGATCAATGCGCAGTGAAAGCTAAGTACCTTTAGGGGCTAATTAAGTATCTGTAAAGGCGCATTATGTACAGTAACATACTAACCAAGCACATTACTTGACGAGCATTTTACACTTAATATTTAGTGGATAGACTGTTTAGTCATTAGCGGGTCTGTTAATATTATGGTGCGGGAGGACCGTTAAAGGACCATAAAGACCGCGGACACCTCACTCGTAGTGGCATAGGATAAAGTGGATCATCTCGACATACCCAACCCGGGATCGTACGAGACACTGTCCTTCACTCATCGATTAACTTAGTCGATGGGCAGGATTATGTTTCTGACGGTGGCTTGGGAGACTGCCCCACACTTACGTGGAGAGATATAAGTAAGGTTCCCCCAAGGGCAGGGGGTGGACTCCCTGAACTTGGGGTCACCGTCACGGCTTGCGTAGCGGTCGATGTGGATTCCGTTATATAGGCGTTGTATCAATATATAGGAACTCACGGATGCTACGCATAGGCGTGGGTTATGTTTCGTCTACTTCTTTGTACACAGCAGGGGTCGTAAACGGAGTGTGTGTATTACTGTCAGTTCGAAAGGCGGTAGTGTATAACTCAGTCTGCGTCATCTGGGGTGTAGAATACTTACACAAGGCAGATGGGGCAATATTGCAGCTGGAGGTCGTGATGACGGACTATCGAGATGTCTTGGAGTACGAGCTGATCTGTAATATTGATGCTCAAGTGGTGCCGCACAATACATGAGGTTAGAAGTACAGAATGCTTAATGACGGGAGTCGGCGCGGTACGTGGCCTTCTCCTCCATTCAATTGGGACGTCAGGGAGCGGGGTGTTTACCCTTCCAGTTTGGGCATGGTCCCTTTGACATGGTCACTATTCTAATTGGGCGTGGCCCCTGTGACATGTGGAGTTTTGTGACTGCCGGATCGCGGGGCACCGAGCCGATGGGGCGTGCGGCCCCTGAAGGATCGCGGTGTTTACCGAGCCGAAGTGGGTGTGGGATCCACTCATAGTTCATTAGTTACCTCTTATAATATGTATCCGAATGACACTGACTCTCAACCTACACCTGGGGGAAATCATATTCTATCTTATATATTTGTATGTATTATATGTATTGTATTGTATGCCTTTGGATGTACTTGGAGTTGTGAACCAGGCTCCATGCCCCGTGCATGGAGTCATGGTAGTTTTAATTGTGCAGGAGACACCAAGATCCTGAAAGCTTGCGCACGGGACGGCGCCTAGTAGCCATGCAGTCGGAGCTAGTAATGCTGATGAGACGGTCATCAGCATCTGATGGTTTTGCTGCCTACAGCAGGGGGAAAGACAGGTACAAATCATAATTATACATACACCCCACAACCACATATTAAAGCGAAGCAGATGTAAGAGATTTTATTTGAGACAGACAGACTGTCAGGCGGACATGAACTAAGGCAATGCAATTACCACATCGCGACCTAAGGAACGCGCTCCCGCGCGCTGTACACATAGCTATACGTCTATATGCATGCTCACGCGCGCGCGCGCCGGGGGCGCGTCGCGACATGGTGGAGGTGCTGGGATCTGTCGTCAGAAATAAGCATTTATGAATATTAATTTACAACTCATAAGGTGCAAATTAGTTATTTATTATGTGGGTGTATGTCGGACTATGATTTGTTTCTTTCCCCGGTAGAGGGCGTAGATTGAGAATTGATAACTTTAAAATTTATTGGCAATTATTGATTACGAAATATATATGATATAGTAAATGCAACCTATTCATACTCGTTACCGGATTACCGGATATGATATATAGATGGATTTTCGACCAATCAAAGAGAAGAGCTCTTTCAATGGCCGAATTAATTTTACTTACTTCCGCTCAACTATTATACTTATTAAAAAAGATTATTGATGACATTGCTTTTAACAGGTTTACTTATTATATTTACGTAGATCAAATCTAAAATAAAATTAATATTTGTGACCGATTAAAAGAAACGTTGAAACGAACGAGGGATATAATTTAATTGAAATGTTTTGATTAAGTTTTTTTTCTCTGACTATCTTTATTTTCTCTATCTATTTATTATACTCTGGGTTTATGCCGTAGAAAAAAAAAATAAACCCTCTAACTAATTAAAACCATCAAGTGAATGCTAAATTTACGAAATAAAACCAAATTTGAATTTGCAAATTAAAGTTGATAATTTTAGTTAAAGTTTTATAATCCATATAAATCATGAACATTCTCGAACCAAATATATTATTATAATCATCATCAGATTGTGGAACAGCTACTTTATGCATTTAAATCCTTATTTATGCGAAGAATGTACGATTGGTAGTTATGTTTTTCTTTACAAAATAAGTACCTAGATTTTTCATATGATGATTTAACTAAATAGTATATTAGCCTTTTGTTTAATAAATAGTATTTATAATGTTTTTTTTATATTAAGTACTACAAATATTTGTGTAAAGAGTTGTTACATTGATTTTTTACGTAGGAATACGAGTTGTCATTTGATAAAAGGGAGTAGTATACTAGGCGTGCCGGCATTGGTCGATTGTTTTGTAAACAGATGTGAGCCGTCTGGATGGCGCCGGTCACGATATTTTTGTAATACAATTAGTTTTTCAAATTTTCAATTAAAGTTTAATAATTTTATTTAACGTGACATTAAGTGACAAGATACTATTCAATGATACTACCTAATATAAATTATTTAGGTATGAGCTTATAAAGTAACTATGTGACCTATAAATTGGTGAGATTATTTGTTAGTTCGGATTTCACAAATAGAGTTCAACATTTTTATAGGTACCTATACACGCATAATATAGCAAAATTTTATACTTTAAACAGATGTTGATACGGTAGCCCGGAAAATTGAACACCTGCCTTTCTTGTTGTGCATACAGGAGCAATACCAAAATTTATTAGTAATCAGTGGAATTACTAAGTATAGAGAAGTCAAATAAACTAGGAAAATATTATATTTCTTTTGTTTGAGTTGTTGATTAAAGTGTTGTTAATATGATGTGTTACCAATCATCAACCTTTAGCAGATATTAAGCATTCAGGGGACAAACTTAAACTATTAATATAACTTTGAGTAACACTAATATCCAAGTAAAGTTAAAATATGAGAATTAAGTTGTTGTTTAAACCTGAGTTTGTTTGTTGTATCTGAGTTGGTTTGTTGTATCTGAGTTGGTTAGATTTACCATTGGCTATTAAGGTTGTTTGCGGCGCGCAGCTTACAATAATAAAAGCTATATGGTAGCTAGCTAACATTTAGTGAACCGAATAGTTGGTTATAATTCCTATTAGGTAATTATTGAAGTTGAATGAACCAAATTATTTTATTATTATTGTGGTTAAAACTTGGATTTTTTTAGTTGCTCACTGTTATGGTGAATTATATACAAGGTGAATTGTATACAGGGTGAATTGTATACAGGGTGAATAATATACAGGGTGAATAATATACAGGGTAATTCTATACAGGGTGAATTGAATTGAATACTGGGTGAAAATAAAATAAATCATGAAATATTATGAAGATAATAAAATAACTTTATCAAGTTAAATTCAAAAATTTAAAGTTATAAGAACAACATAAACTTAATAAAATAAAGCTTTATAGCTACCTGCCTGAACTTAATTGTTTTCTATCTTCTCTTCTATTTTAAAGTGCCTTTATTTCTTTGCATTTGAAACCATTTAATAACAAGCTTACCGTCTGGTGACTACAGAGTTACACGCTATGCTTTAAGGAAATTAAAGAGGGATAATTAAAAGAAGAAATTAAGTCGTTTGAAACTTTTATTTTGTCACATTTCAGGATTTATACTAAAGTAAAATGGATCAAATTCTGCTGCAACGGCTGTGTATCTTTTCAAAGGAATTACAAAAACATTGTGATGATGCTCTCATTCTGTGCGATAATCGTAACTTAGAGTGTATTGAATCTGCTAAAATAGTAACTTCAAAATTGAAATCATTGGGTCGTTTTAATTCTGAATTGTGTAAATATTTCGAAGTCTCTAAAGAACCGGATCTGGAAGAAATATCTACAATAACTGAATTACGATTAAAATGTGAGGAAGCTCTCGCGGAACTGGAAACCCGAATCAGCGTAGCTACTGAAGCTTCAAGTTCAACATCTACAACAAATAAGAGAAAGTATCCATAAATTTCAAGCAAATTGCCGAAACTGAACTTACCTGAATTCAGTGGCAATATTCTCGAATGGTACCAGTTTTGGAATCAATTCAGCTCAACAATATAGATCAACGAGCCTTGGTAAAGGTAGATAATCTATTCTACTTGAAAGCTTCACTAAGAGGGGAAGCGAAGGAGACTATAGATGGATTCGACACTACTAAAAAACAGTATAATATTGCTGTGTATCCTTTAAAAGAAGAATATATTGGTAAGTCATTGCTATCGCTGTCTGCAGACTGATCATAATTAGTTTAACTTTCGTAGGAATATTGAGTTATATACTTGTCAAAAGTTACCTAGACACAATAAGGTATTGTGTAAAGGTTTAACAGAAAAAGAACCTCAACAGTCATATTGTGTAATTTATAGTGGCGAATCGAACATATTGCATGTCGAATCTTTATTAAATAATAATGTGTTGTTGCAGTTATTTTTTATTGTGAGTTCTATTTTATTAATTAGCATAAGTTTTTGTATTCATTATTTTATTGAATACTTTCTATTCGTAATAGACTCCGGTAGTCAACGGAGTTATGTTACTAAACACATGGCTGAAAAACTTGAGTTATCTATTGAAGAAAACCATAATCTTTCTGTTTTTTTCTTTGGGTCACAGGTACCCCAAGAAATGGAGAGCCCATTAGTTAAATTAAAACTCGAATAAATAAATTCATAACATTGCTTGCCAACGTCGTTCCATCGATATCTCAAGGTATTTTTTATCCATGCGTGAAGTTCAGTGATTGTATTAAAGAAAGGGATCATGTACTGGCTGACGATGGATCATTGTCAGACCGTGTAGAATTCTTGATTGGAAATGATTACTATTATTAAATTATATCTACTGAAAAGAAACAAATAGGAGAATATTTATAATTAGTACAATCTGTATAGATATAGTAACTAGGTTGGCTAATATCTAGAAAATTAAAGAAAGAACTAAGTGAACAATTATCAGCTATTACATATTTTCAAGCAGTCGGGGACACAAAGTTGAATCAACCAGATCCATCTCTAGATAATGCTCATATAAAAAACTTATGGGATTCATTAGTATTATTGATAGTCCAAAAATCAATAGGGATGAAGAAGCAATAAAACAATTTAATGAAATAACTAAATATTATGATGAACGGTATCAGTATGTTGGCCATGGATTGAACATCCACCAGATTTACCATCTAATTTTGGATTATCATTTGGAAGGTTGGTAATTTTACTTGGAGATTATCTAGTGAAATGGTATATACGTTTAGACAACAATTGGATAAGGGCATTATCGAAAGGGTATCAAGAAAACAAAAGGTTTTCCATCCCATGCATTATATACCTCATCATGGAATACAAACTCCAGGAAAGGAAATTAGAATTGTATATGATGCTTTAGCTAAAGTAAAAAACAACAAAAGTCTCAACGAATGTTTGTATTGCGGTCCCTATGATGCTGAAAGACTTAAAAACTGGATTAATAACAAACTTTGTATGGAAATCTAAAGAAAGTATGGAAATCTGTCGTCCACCTTATCATTCCGCCGTCGCCGCTCCCGCTCCCGCCAATATAACGCAAACTGCAGGCGCAGCAAATTCCGCCAACAAGTGCGTCAACGCTGCAGTTAAAAATTTTAGATAGCGCAACAGCATATAGTGTCCGCCGCATCGGTTCCACGAGCTCATACCGCTTACGCTCACTCTACGCATCACCTCAGCTACTAGCAAGTATAAACGCACTCGCCTAGCTGGTGATATCCGAACCACGATGCGGAAAACCAAGTCACTATATGCATTCTATCCACACCGCAACCCAGCACGACTCCATGCGGCACGTTCAAGCACGCCCCGTTCATGAACTTCGGTTTGCGTAACGAGCGCAAACACACCACGATACATGAACGGGATCCCCGAGACCTGGTCTGCCTCCTCTATCTGGGCAATCTACCGATAGTGACGCGGGACGCAGCGCTGCACGAGCAGCACCTCCGCCTGGTCTCCGAACGCCGCGCAGCAACTATATGGAATTCGCAGCAAACCCGCAATCCCTTGTCATCCCTTTTACTTATTAATGTTTATTTTATAATACTTTATTAATATTTTTTGTGTACTATCTTTATATTTTTAAACCACGTCTTATTTTACTTTATCTATTGTGTAATTTATTAGGTCATACGAGTATACCTGTAAATCATTTCGTACGTTCGCACACTTCGAATTGTCACGTACTATACATCAGCAAATTCCTTTGCCTACTTATTGCGCTGTTGCCAAGTTCAATGTACAAATGCATTTGCTTGGTAACATGTTTATTTTGCATTATATTCTTTCTTTTTTATTATTATTTTTTGCTTTATATAATTTTTTATTGAACATTTCTTTTGTATCGACCTAAAGGTCTCCGAGGGGGCTGATGTGGCTGCATTCCACGTGGCGCATGGCAACATGACGTAACCTCCTTTGTCCGCTCCACGCTTACCAAATATGGTAGCGAGCGACGGTTGCCATGTCAGCATTTCTGTACAGCCAATAAGAATGCACCAGCGTTTCCCCCCGTCGGAGCCCACGCCGAGGCACGCTTCGGTGCATCGGTGTGACAGTGCAGCCTGGGACATCATCGCGTACGCACGCGCATACAGTGCATCCCAGGACCGACATCGCGAACGCTCGCGCACCTGCACTCACCGCGAGACCGCTCTCGCCAACCGCGTCTCCTCCTAGCTTTAACTTTAGCACTAACTTAGTTTAATTTTATACAGACAATATATACATATTATATATCTATGTGGGACTTTAATTCAATCACCTCAGCAGCCCCCACAAAAGTATGGAAATCTAAAGTAAGTATGAAAATCTAAAGAAAGCCTTCAAACAGATATCTATGAACCTAAGGGAATGGAGTTCTAATGCGAAGGAGTTTGTGCATAATATTCCAGATACGGGTAACGATAAAATCGTTAAAATATTAGGTTTAGAATGGTATTTAGAAGATAATACACTTCGTCTGAAAATAAAAGAATATAATACTGATATTACTAATAGAAGCATTCTAAAGAGTATTGCATCAATCTACGATCCATGTGGATATGTAGCATCACTACTATTACCTGCGAAGCTGCTTTTACAAGATTTATGGAATTCGAAAATAAAATGGGATGCAAAATGATCAAAGAACATGAGTGATAGATGGGAAATAATTCGAAACGATCTTAATGAAATAACAACAGTACAACTACCAAGATGTTATATAAACGATCCAGAAAGCAACGAGTGTCAGATACGTTGCTTTACAAATGTATCACTAAAAGCTTATGCAGCAGTAGTCTATATAGTTCAAGGAAAACAGAAATATTTCATCATTGGAAAATCTCGCCTTAACCCTGTAAAGGATCAGGATAATTTAAAGATTCCACAGATAGAGTTACTAGGAGTTTTAATCGGGAGTAGACTAATACAATACGTTTCAAAATTCGTTAAGTTAAACGTAACGCAGCAGACTTTGTGGACGGATAGTCAGATAGTTATAGATTGGTATAATTCGAATAAGTTGTTAACACTATTCGTATCAAGAAGGTTAAAAGAAATTAAAAGGAATAAAGATTTAGTCATACGTTATGTACCATCGGAGCTAAACCCTGCAGACATAGCAACAAGGACTACGATTACGCAAGAAGGAAGGAAAATATGGTTAAATGGAGCAGGATTTTTGATTAAAACTGTAAACGATTGGCCTAAGGTTTCATCTAGCTAGAGTCAAATTCCCCTTTGGTGGGGGAGGATCTAGCGGAGAAGGAAAATATGTCAACATCACCGCTAGAAATAGTAGAAAGTGAGACTTATAAAAACAATCATACCACAAAAGAAAGAGATAAACAGAATAAAACAAAAGGAAACACAATACAAGAAATAAAAAGTATGCAATCTATATATTTCAAAGATGAGGCAAATGGAAAAGAAACTGACTTAAGTGGAAACTTAGGATTGTTCAAAGATAGTGATGGTATATTACCATGCAAAGAAAGACTGAATTCACTGACAATATTATCAAAGAGATTCATAAAATAAATTATCATGTAGGTGTCAATAATACTCTGAGCATAATCCGTGAGACTTGTTGGATACCACAGGGTAAAGCGAAGGTTCAGATTTTAAAGAAGTGTGCCAGATGCTTGAAACATGGCGGCGGACCATTCAAGCTACCGAGACCACCAGCTTTACTATATGAGAGAGGGAACTTCACTAGCCCATTCACTTTTACTATATATAATATATAGATTATTTAGGTATTATTATTGTCTCACCAGAAAGAGGAATATGTAAAAGACGGATTTGTATTTTACCTGCTTAATAGTTAGAGCAGTTCATCTGGAAATAGTTCAAGATTTAACAGTGAAGAAGATGAACAATGCTATGATCGATATCACGATTACGCAACTTCAACAGCAAATATTGTATTTGATTTGCCGATTGAAGCAAATGACAAATATTTATCTCCGGCCTACACACCTGATCTCCAAACAAGAGATAACGATCTACAGCTAGAAGACACCATCATCATTGACTAAATAACACAAACAGATTTGATAGACTTATTGAAATGAGCGCCAATGAAGCGAATGAGACCATAAATAGTACGGATAATGTTTTAGATACTGTAACATCTTCAAGGGATGTAATCACAGTAAATCATGATTTAGAGACGGAACTTAATAACGATTTAGACCAGATAGTCCAGCGATCCTAGACCTAAAAGAAGGGCAGCTGTGAAAGTTCTGTGGAAGGTATGACAATGGACGTCCGCCTTGTCTGCGACTCTTCTTCTAGAGTCCGGCGGGAGTGTCGCGACGTTGCGCGAAATGTAACGAGCACCAAGCTAAAAGGAATTTGTCTTTTGTCTATGACACGTTGGTGAAGATATAACAATGGACGACCGCCTTGTTTGCGACTCTTCTTCTAGAGTCCGGCGGGAGTGTCGCGACGTTACGCGAAATGTAGCGAGTACCAACCTTAAAGGAATATGTCTTTTGTCTATGATACGTTGGTGAGTCTTTTAACACTCTGTAGCACATATACTGTGGAAATTGGTTGCCACCTATTTTCTTTCATTTCGAGTTATGACTTCGCCGGCACATGTGGTCTTATATTAAATTCTCACTTCTTCGCCTGGACGGACGAGAGGACGTCAGGATCAATGCGCAGTGAAAACTAAGTACCTTTAGGGGCTAATTAAGTATCTGTAAAGGCGCATTATGTACAGTAACATACTAACCAAGCACATTACTTGACGAGCATTTTACACTTAATATTTAGTGGATAGACTGTTTAGTCATTAGCGGGTCTGTTAATATTATGGTGCGGGAGGACCGTTAAAGGACCATAAAGACCGCGGACACCTCACTCGTAGTGGCATAGGATAAAGTGGATCATCTCGACATACCCAACCCGGGATTGTACGAGACACTGTCCTTCACTCATCGATTAACTTAGTCGATGGGCAGGATTATGTTTCTGACGGTGGCTTGGGAGACCGCCCCACACTTACGTGGAGAGATATAAGTAAGGTTCCCCCAAGGGCAGGGGGTGGACTCCCTGAACTTGGGGTCACCGTCACGGCTTGCGTAGCGGTCGATGTGGATTCCGTTATATAGGCGTTGTATCAATATATAGGAACTCACGGATGCTACGCATAGGCGTGGGTTATGTTTCGTCTACTTCTTTGTACACAGCAGGGGTCGTAAACGGAGTGTGTGTATTACTGTCAGTTCGAAAGGCGGTAGTGTATAACTCAGTCTGCGTCATCTGGGGTGTAGAATACTTACACAAGGCAGATGGGGCAATATTGCAGCTGGAGGTCGTGATGACGGACTATCGAGATGTCTTGGAGTACGAGCTGATCTGTAATATTGATGCTCAAGTGGTGCCGCACAATACATGAGGTTAGAAGTACAGAATGCTTAATGACGGGAGTCGGCGCGGTACGTGGCCTTCTCCTCCATTCAATTGGGACGTCAGGGAGCGGGGTGTTTACCCTTCCAGTTTGGGCATGGTCCCTTTGACATGGTCACTATTCTAATTGGGCGTGGCCCCTGTGACATGTGGAGTTTTGTGACTGCCGGATCGCGGGGCACCGAGCCGATGGGGCGCGCGGCCCCTGAAGGATCGCGGTGTTTACCGAGCCGAAGTGGGTGGGGGATCCACTCATAGTTCATTAGTTACCTCTTATAATATGTATCCGAATGACACTGACTCTCAACCTACACCTGGGGGAAATCATATTCTATCTTATATATTTGTATATATTATATGTATTGTATTGTATGCCTTTGGATGTACTTGGAGTTGTGAACCAGGCTCCATGCCCCGTGCATGGAGTCATGGTAGTTTTAATTGTGCAGGAGACACCAAGATCCTGAAAGCTTGCGCACGGGACGGCGCCTAGTAGCCATGCAGTCGGAGCTAGTAATGCTGATGAGACGGTCATCAGCATCTGATGGTTTTGCTGCCGATACAGCAGGGGGAAAGACAGGTACAAATCATAATTATACATACACCCCACAACCACATATTAAAGCGAAGCAGATGTAAGAGATTTTATTTGAGACAGACAGACTGTCAGGCGGACATGAACTAAGGCAATGCAATTACCACATCGCGACCTAAGGAACGCGCTCCCGCGCGCTGTACACATAGCTATACGTCTATATGCATGCTCACGCGAGCGCGCGCCGGGGGCGCGTCGCGACAGTCGGGTTATACTTGTGAAATTGATAAATAAACGAACTAGACAAGGAACACAGAGAGCAACAGAGAGTACCTACTGCAAGGAACGAACTCGGGTCTCAAATGCAAGTGTTTCGTTTACAGACAGTATTTTTCTAATTGTTATTTAGATACTAGAATTAATTATAAACTATATATTAAATAGTGTGCATCTTCCAGAATGTGCCCGCTGAGCAGGGGCCTTATTCCGAGTTTGCAACCGCTAATCACGACAAGACGTTACGCAAACTATAAATATGGAAATGTAAGCTCTATTCCAATGGTTATATAGTATGTATTAGGTTGGCTATTTTAATGCAGCCATCTTGAAATACACGAATTCTTCGCAAGTTTGAACATGTATTAAGCATTGGAATTTCAACTTTATATTTAACATGATAGAACTTACATTTCAATTTTCAATACTTTACGCAAAATGCGCGACGGTGAAAACTCGGAATAAAGCCCAAGATGATTACTTATATTTATTAATCTGTGGTTTAAAAAAAAGCAAAATTGAAAATATTTTAAAAATAATATAGGAATAACCACGGAAAAGAAAAAACAAGTGGAAATGCTATAAAGCACCAAATGTATTAGAACCGGGGCCTTAGAGAAAAATCAGGCGAGGCGACGTGTCGTGTCGCCTTCAATCAAATTTGTATAGACTTTGGCAGGTGACAGCGTATCTCACGCCTACTGTCACTGTCAAAATACATACGTTTTGACTGCGGCGACGCGACTACTAGAGAGAAAGCAGGCGAGGCGACACCTCGCCTGCTTTTTCTCTAGAGCCCCCGGTGTCACCAAAATCATATATCTTTAAGTATTGAATCTATAACCACTTCGTCCTGATTGGTTGCAAATATACACAGCAATTTTAAACACTATTCTCCAAATAATTAGATCTAAATTCATATAAAAAAATAATCATGCCATCTATTATAAAGTAGTAAGAACCTCCTATAAAAGGTTCTGCTATTCCTACACAGATGGCGTGATTACTACAACATTCGAATAAATGTTTTGTTCAGTCCTTATGTCGACTGAACAAATATATTATATTTTATATAAAAAAAGTATTTTAGTTTCTTCTAGAACTTTCCTTGCATAAAAATATAATAATTCAAAGGCGGCGACATAATAAAATATTTAAAATATCGATATCGATGCTTTTTTTAAATATAAATGTGCTCTATATATTTAAACGCAGATGGAAGGGAAAACTTTTTAGAAAACATAGCTATAAAACTTTTAGAAAATATAAAGGCTTAAAAACTGATTTTTGAGATAAGTATATTTTTTTAAGTTGAGTTGGGTGACGTTGTATTGACGTGAGCACGAAACAAAACTTTGGGACGCAATCTTAATATAACTAGTATTTTTGTAATAAAGTTAAGAAATTAGGCAAAATGAAGAAATTATTTTTGCCTGGAATATTACATTATTCTATAAAAATATTTTTTATCGTTATTTAAAAAAAAAGAGTTTTTAGTCGCAATGGTACAGACCCCAATTTTGTTTGGGCATATGACGTGACGAGTCTTAATTAAATATATATCTCAGAAACCATTTTTTTTATTTAAAAAATAATAATTAAGGTATATTCACAAGAAAGGAAATCTTTTCGGAAGCCCATTGATTTGGATGTCTGCTGCGCTATAAAGATTTTTTATGTATGTGTTTTAAGGTAAACCAACCAAATTGTGCTCACTTCGACGTATAGGGAATTTATCGTTATAAAGAGTTTACACGTACATTTTATTATTCTAAGCCCATACTATTAAAAAATTGTATGCGATACAATATGAATAAATATTAAAAAAAATATGTAAGTATATAATTTTGTATAACTGCCGAAACTGTTTTTTTTTTCTTTAAATAAATAAGTTATATCGATAAGCGCCCACTACAACACTAACCGAGTAGCAAAGAACTTTTGAAATCCCATTTTCAATCTAAAGTATTCTTTATTACAATTACATAAGGTTGATTTTAACTTCATTTAAACTACAATTATTAGTAAACTAAAATAAGCTAAGGTTTTTAAAGAATACTAACAAAATCATACTTACCGATGATACGAAACACCTCCATTACGAAGATTTTTTCTCCTACTATCGTTTTTGCACTCCAGAATGCAACAATACGGCATATTTACAATAATTATGCGAAAACTACCAACTCGAAGCGATGTTAGACACGACTGATAACGACTGGGATCAAATAAGCGTACCTACGCCTAATTGTGCCACACTAAACACGCCTACTTTGCACTTCCACTTGTTTTTTCTATTCCGTGGGAATAACTTTTGAATTGGCTGTGTGGTCGAAAGATCTTTGCTTTTCCACAATGGTGGAAGAATTTAAAAAAAAAGGAATAACCTTAAAACCATAACTTAAATAATATCTAGTTTTTTTTTATTATTTTTTAATATTACAATAACCATGTCTTCATTTAAGCCGGTTACACATATTCTTTTCGATATGGATGGATTGCTACTAAGTAAGATAATAAAAATACCCTACTTTTTGTTACTTTGGACTATGCCTTGGACTGTTGAACTCGGACAATAACTACCTAGTTTTTTGTTTTAACTAATCTATTATTAACAATAAACGGTGTTAGATTTAATTGTTTCAAATAAAAACTATAACAATGTCTTTATAGATACTGAAGATTTGTACACAATTGCTTTTCAAAATGTTGTTTCAAAATATGGCAAGGATTACAGTTTTGATATTAAGAAATTACTGATGGGCCTCCACGCTAATGAATCTGCAGATAAAATAATATCCCTATTAAATTTGCCATTAACTCGTGAAGCATTTATGAAGCAAACCAAGCAGCAGTTTGATATTCTTTTCCCAGACTCGGAGCTTATGCCAGGTACTATTAGTGTAATGTCCTTCATATTATATGTATGTATGTATATTAAAAAGCAGCCCCAGTGGTTAAGCTAACAAGGTTAAGCAGGAGACAGCAAGGCCAGACCTGAAAAGGGTGACCGCTTTATACAACAAGCCTATACCATCATAAACATTGCAACAAGCTTGCCACTCAGGAGGATAAGTTAATCCGTCCGCTTGGTATCCTGAGGCCATTGAAATGGTACTTGTTATCCAAAAAGGCACCGCTAAAGATAGTATTTATATTAGAGATGCAACGGATATTCGGCCTTGTTTTCAATATCCGGCCTGATACCGGATAGTAATTCAATATCCTACCGGATACTGGATAGTAATTCAATATCCTGCCAGATTATGGATAGTAAAATTGAAAAAAATATCATTACTTTACACTAGAAAAATCATACAATATAATAAGTTATAGACAGTGTTTATGTTTATCATTGCATGTAAAAAATAATTGTTTTATTATAATCTAGTACTCAAAATTAACAAGTGGCAAATTGTATTGAGAAGTCACAAACCGTACTCCAATAAAATAAAAAAAAGGTAACATGCCAAGTGTGCATTAGTTCCTTGCTACTGTAATAAGTAACAAGGACTCCATTATTAGGTTGCCATTACTTCCTTGGAAGGAACAAATATTGTACATCTTTGTTTTCATGAAAGGGCAACTTGTGTTTTCGAAATCAATCAATCAATCAAATTTCTTTATTATAATCCATAGTTTTTACACAAGATTTTACAGATGATATATTATAGTCTACTATGTTCCGCCTATAGGCATATAATATAGAAGTACACAGTTAAACAAAACTAAATACAATAATACAACACAAGAAAAGCCTAAAACATTCAATACAAAAACTCCAACATCTACGACATTACAGCACAATTATTCGATTAGTCCATCTTAGCATTTGCAGACGACCTAGCAGTGCTAACACGCAATCCAAAACAATGCCAGAATTTGCTTACTCTGGTAGACGAATTCTGTGTATGGTCGAACGGCATGAGAGCAAAACCATCAAAATGCTTCTGTCTGTGTGGGCAGACGAAATACTAGGTTTACGTCATACAACCCAGAACTATTCATAGCAGGGCAGAAAGTAGCCCCAGAAGAGGAAGCCATGCCTTTCAAATTTCTGGGCAGAAGGATCGATTTTAAAGGAAGAACACCATCCTTAGACGTGGTTGTGGAACGCTTTATTAATGACATCAACAAGGTAGATCAACAGCCCATTAGTAATGTCAAGAAAGCTTGGATTTATGACAACTACCTAACATCTCGTCTATCATGGCCTTTTCTTGTATACGACTTCAACAAAACTCTTCTGGTAAATCTGGATGCAACTGTCATAAGAAAACTTAAGTCTTGGCTTGGATTAGCACAGGGCGCTGACTCCCCTACGCTGTTCAAGGGACAGCAACAATTTGGGATGAATTTTAAAAAGCCATCTGATTTGTACAAACATCTACGTGTAACCAAGCAACAAATCCTGAGTAACTCTCGGGATAATCTGATTGCATCTCTCCCAAAAGACTCATTGGCCTCTGAGATGGAGTCAAGACTTCAGTTTCATAAATCATTTATGAGTGGTGCCCAGATCAGCAAAAGGGGGTTAGGTTGGGAGAAAAAGGAATGTGATAAAGATGTTATTAAATCTTTCCTTAGGGAAGATGAAGAGCATGGCTACAGAGTTCACGCGATGACCTTAGAAGTACAGAATGAATGGCTTACTTTGGGGGAAGTTTGTATTCCTCCAGCCCTGAAATGGAGCACACTCATGTACGATTGGTATCCGGCACTTATTAAGTTCTATCTTAATGCCTTTCAAATATCCCTTCCTGACCATAGTAATCTGGTAAGATGGGGGAAGGCATCAGATAAGACATGTACATTGTGCGGTGTTGCTGTAGCGACTGCCAGACACATACTTGCTGGGTGCAAAACTCTACTTGAAAAAGGTCATTATTCGCACCGACATGATAAAGTTCTAGAAATTATTTGTGAAGCTGTAAGTCTCAGTATTGCTAGAGCCAGAAAAGGATTAACAACAAATGAAAGACTGACTACTTTTGTAAAGGAGGGACAACTCAAAAAAACTCAAAGTAAACCTTTCTCAATCCTGGACAAAGCACAAGACTGGAAAATATTCATGGATACATTTAAAATACATTACAAGATTCCAGACGAACTAGCAGTTTCAGCCTATAGACCAGTCATCCTGGTGTACTCTTGGTGCTTGAAGAAAGTAATACTTATAGAACTCACCGTTCCGTGGGAAACAAACATACCTAAGGACCACAACATCAAGTCGAACAAATATTTTGATCTCACAAACGTAATTACTAGAAACGGATTTAAAACTCAACTTTATGCAGTGGAAGTTGGTGCAAGAGGAATTCCAGCAAAGTCTTTGCATTGTCTATTGAAGGATCTTGGCCTTCCGAGAACAGCCGTCGGAACTTTTATGGAGCGTGTTTCCAGGATGCCGCTAACAGGATCATATAATATTTGGTTGAGTAGAGAGGGTAGTGAACACAGTGCAGGTGAGAGTTCAAAAGGCCTTTAAACCTACTTCGCGGTCTCAAGTCCGGGAACGCTGCAGTTCATTCCCCTGCCTTTCAACCACGCGATGGACCCGGCACCCGCACAGTGAATCCATGGTTTGCTAAGAACATTGTCTCCTTTAAGTGTTACGTCTTCCATAAATTCACTAACTTTGTAATAGCACTTATAACTTAACAGTTTGTACACTTTGTTCTTAAAAACAGCAACTTCATCAATATTACAGACATCCCTAGGTAATTTATTATAAATGGACGGTGCCATATTAAACACGCTTTGATGAAATAATTCGGTTCTATGTGACTTTATAATTAGCCTATCATGTGAACGTTTTCTGTTACAAAATTTAAACATATAAATATTAATTTTAGCAAAAACGGCACATTCTTAAATGTACATACAGGGCAATGTAAGGATACTCAATTCATAAAAATGAGGCCTACATTGCCCTAATACACTTCTTCTGTGATATAAATACCCTATCCTTGTCAGTTGAGTTACCCCAGAATATTATTGCATATCTTATTATTGAGGCAAGCATTTAATACGGTAGGATGGCTTACAACTTTACTTAATTTGTATAGCACGTACTAGTATTGATTTAACCTTTTACATAGATAATCAGTATGATGTTTCCAATTAAGCTTGCTATCTATATGTACACCTAAAAACTTAGTTACTTCTATCTCCTCAATTTTAATTCCTTCATAGTTTATATTTAAAGAGATGGGTGCTTTATTTTTTTGTTTAAAATTCATTAATTTTGTTTTATTTAGATTAACTTTTAGATTATTTACATTTAGCCACTGTATTATAGATGATAGAGAGTTATTTATATTAGATTCTAAGGCATTTATGTTATCATTTGTGAATAATATGAAATTGCTGTCATAAGCAAATAATGTAACTTTATGATTGGTTGCTTGAGGCAAATCATTGATATAAATTATGAACAAGAGTGGACCTAACACACTCCCTTGAGGAACACCGTATTTAATAGTTCGGAATTTAGAGTTATATGTTATTTCATATTTACTAGTATTGTTAATTCTTGTTATTTGTGTAGTTTGTAATCTGTTTGACAGATACGACCGTAGCAATTCATTTGCTTTGCCTCTCACACCGTACATGGATAATTTATTTAACAATTTGTCATGATCCACATGATCAAAGGCTTTTGACATATCCATGTATAAAGCCACAGTCTGTTTTCTCTTGTCCATACTACTTATTACATTATTTAAAAAGTCATACATTGCCATGTTTATAGTTTTATTTTTCCTAAACCCGTTCAGAAACGAATATTTTGTTAAATTCAAAATAAGTATATATTTTATTATATAAAGCCTTCTCAAAAACTTTAGAAATAATTGGTATAAGTGCAACTGGTCTATAGCAGTTCATGTTTAATTTATCATCTTTTTTGAATAAGGGTTTAATTAATGATACTTTTAGCAAGTCCGGGTATACTCCGTGTTCCATTGTTAAATTTATCATACAACTTAAAACATTTGATATCATATCTGAAACATGTTTTATTACCTTAGTAACAATACCATCATAACCGGCACTATTTGTATTATTTAAAGCTTTAATTATTTTGTATATGTCGTTTGGAATTACTGGAGTCAAAAAAATTGAATTAGATTTACTATATGTCAATGTATTTAAATTATTATTACCATTATTACTAGTACTATGATGCTAAATACCATTGTTATTACCATATTATTTTTGTCATTAAGATTTATACTACTACTACTGCCATAGACCTGATTATTATTGTTGCTATTGTTATTCATATTAAATGTCCTTTTAAATACATTGGATTTATTGTATGTCATTACATTTGAATTATTATTAATGTTTTTATTATATTAGTATTAGTACTATTATTATTAGTATTAGTATATTTTCATTAGAATTAATTTCGTCTATAAAAAAGTTTGCTATCAATTCAGGGCATGTCACATAAATACCGTTTATATTTATTTCAGTTATTGTTTCTTTCGGAAAGTTGGATTTACTTTCATTAATTATTTTCCACATAGCCTTTGATTTATTCTGTGCCATATTAATAAAATAGTTATTACTAGCCTCTTGTGTCAAAAGCAACCCTACCAAACACATGCATAATGAACTAGTGTAAGATTAGGTGACGCAAAAGATCACTATTTAGCTTAAACTTTGCTTACATATTTTTATAAGTAAAGCAGTAAATTTCTATTCCAACAGGTGCCAAAAGATTAATAGAACATTTCCATAAACACAACATTCCCATGGGGTTGGCAACAAGTTCCAGCTTAGATAGTTATAATCTCAAAGTAAATAGACATCATAAAGAAGTATTTGCATTGATCCCACAAAAGGTATTTGGTTCCTCGGACCCTGAAGTGCGAAGAGGTAAACCACATCCGGATATATTCTTTGTGGCAGCTTCTAGATTTCCTGATAAACCTAAAAATGATCAGGTATGTTTTTATTGCACATATTTTGACCATTATTGTGTTTTTTGTTGCCAATTATGTTTACACCTTTAATTTTTTGACTCTTAAACAAGTCCATACACAGATAATATAATCTAAAACTGCAACTGCAGTTTGTCAAGTCAACATTGACCACTATTATGTGACTCAAAGCGTGGTGGTAAGCAGACCTATAAAATCTATATTTATACCTATAGAAATTTGTCAAACAACATATTGCTAGATATTTCTTACTAATTAAATTGTATAGATAATTTTATGTAAATTATATTTATGTAGTAAGTAGTTACTTCACTTTGCTTATACTATTCCAGTGTCTAGTATTTGAAGATGCAGTCAACGGAGTAAAGGCTGCGAAAGCTGCTGGCATGCAAGTGGTGATGGTGCCCGACTCACGCCTAGATTCTACTCTCACTGCCGAAGCTACACTTGTACTAAAAAGTTTGGGGGATTTTAAACCAGAACTTTTTGGTTTACCAGCTTTTGACAATGATGAATAATTTTGGTATATTTTTTTCTGATAATATATCATTGATCCCAATTAAAAATAATAAAAAAAGGTACCTACTGGTAATGACATCTTCAACATTTACAATAATTTTGAATGGCCACAGTCATTGATCAGTAAAATTCCCCCAACACTACCTTTCATTCCCCCATACTCCCTCCCATTCCTCTGTAAACACGACAATGCCTACCTTCATTCCCCTGTACTGATCTGCCATTCCCTCAAACTGACCTGCCATTCCCTCAAACTGACCCGCCATTCCCTCAAACTGACCCACCATTTCCTCCCCATCCCCTGTACGACTTCTACTTCCTCTTATTTATTGCCATCACACTCGAATTTTGATAAATAAAATATAGTGTTTTGTTTTATTATTTTATAAAATTTATTATTGCTTTTGTTATTTTATATATTTTTTTTTTTAAAGGTATATTATTTTGTTAGTTTTACTATTTCCTAAGAGGTATTTATTTTAATAAATAATGTAGCTAGTAGAAACACTAATATATTATAATTTAATATAATACAGATGCAAAACCCGTCATGTTTCGGTTTTGGTCTGTGGGTTTTCAGGAGACTACTTCATTGATTTCTTGTCGAAGTGGTAGTCTCCTTTCAGCGTGCGGTTACGAAATGGACAGTTGATGTGACGATTAAGCAGCGAGGATATTCAAATAGACTCATGATTCGTCTAATTCATTTCCCATTTCCTAAACGCACCAGTTTACTGGTTAATTGGGGCGATCAGTGTTGTTAAACAACAATTGATCAATCCCATTCATGGAATTTATAGTTTGCTTACCACAGGCTTAGCAAAGTAACATCTCAATCTTCCATAATAAAAAAAAAAAGTTTTTTTTTTTTTGTTTTATAGGGTTCTAAACCCTGAGAAAAATGGGAAAGGGTAATTTTTTATTTATCTAACCATTACATTGTAGTTGCTCCTATCTAGAGATACCTGAATATTGCATTTATTATAAAATATTTGCCTATTCATAGAAACTTATTAAGTCCTAAAAGAACAATTTATTTAAAATAGGTTTTGTCTCTTTTATGTATATTCATTTTTGTTGCTAAAAAAAGAGACTACCTACTATAACTAAAGTGTTCTTCAAGGACTCAATAAGTTATAGTGAATATTGGTGTATATATTTAAAAGGATGTTCCTATAAGGAATTCATCTTAAATTCCTTAATAAAAAATAGTAAACAATAATATAATTTAAATTATTACTTATTATTATATAGGTACGTGGTGACCGAGCTGGTTAGACCCCAGTGTGTACCAATGAGTTTTTAATCTAAAAAAATAAATACATTTGCTTAACAATACCACTATAGTGCCTCGGAGAGCACGTTAAGCTGTCGGCCCCAGTTTCACTATACCAACTTGTGAAAATGAGTATAGATGAGTTATTTAGTCTATCCAAACATCGCCACAAGCTAGCCACTTGTTCGGTGTAGACTCATACCATCGGCTACGAGGAGGTGGGATTAAAAAACCACT
Organism: Monopis laevigella; assembly: GCA_947458855.1. NCBI lineage: Eukaryota > Metazoa > Arthropoda > Insecta > Lepidoptera > Tineidae > Monopis > Monopis laevigella. Next base: position 9,976,493 of record OX381596.1, on the reverse strand, counting down.
CTGCTGGGTACCCTGAGGCTGTATAGAAGGTCTCGGGCGCCGTATGGTACCCGTGATGATATGTATAATTTAGATTATTTATTGTTTCCTCTTTTACTTTAATTATATCCTATAGAATTCCAATTTGTTCCTAATAGATATAGTTAAATATATTTTTATTACATAATTATTTTTATATAATATTCGTTAGATATTATAAAATTTTATTTTCTGAAGGTAATTAAGAGGTTAACTTACATTAATAAATAATTACCCCCGTATTCTAAGACGTATCCTTAACTCCACTTTACACTCAAGGAACGTCTGTCTCTTTCCACCAAATGTCAACTATAAAAAGCAAGTTTAGACAGACGCTCCTTGAGTGAAGAGTGGAGTTAAGGAAACGTCTTAGAATACGGGGGTACCCATATATTCTAAATCGTGTTTTCCACTCCACGGGGGTAGAGGCTGTTTCAAATTAGGTGTAATAATTCCGGGTGATCATTCGCATCAATCGACTTTAACAAGTGTAATTTCAATCTCGTAAAGATCACACTGACAATCGAGTAATAAAAAAAGGTTGGTAAATGTGCCTTTATATAAAAAAAAAAAAATTAATTACAACACTCAATTAAAAAAAAACAATTATAATTATTTGATTATAATATGTAAACATATTTTTTAACAATTATTACTACTTTATTTATTCAATTTTTTTACATCTATTATTTTGGGCACACATCCCATTGGCAGCGATTTGGAGGATATTTATTATTATTTGGATTAATCCATAATAGTTTTAATTAAAAAACTTGTACCAAATATTTTTTACTTTATTTCTAATTTGGAACAGCCCCTGATAGTATAAAATTAATTGATAAAAAATATTCCAATCATAAACTTTTTACTGACCTCGCAAATTGTTTACATAATAAATACCTACTTTATGACGAGGCAATAATTAATACCTATGAGAAATTAATATTTATAGCTCATATAATGTACCATACAAACAAAAGCTATAACTTCCTATATTATGCAATCAATGATAGATAAGATAACATAAAAGTAGAGTACAGTATAGCTCTACCATGAGTTTTGCTGTTTACTATAGTCGCTAATAACTATAGATAGGAATCGACCAATATGATAGCTTTATTTTTTTAATCAATCTCTTATTGGTTGATTTATTACTATAGTTACTAGCGACTTAAAATAATTACAGTTAGCATAAAATCTTTGTAAAGCTACTGATCAGACTTGAACCTTATAGATATAGTAATAAAGTTTATGAGTGTATAGCTAGGTTTGTTGACCACTGTACTTCCGTATAGTTTAGAAAATCATCTTGTCTTATTAGTTCATATTAACAAATCAGAGCAGAAAGTCGCTAATTGTAGACCAAATAAAAAATAGATAGAAAAATTTGGAATTGTGCTGTGATATTGATAAATCTGTTGTTTTTTTGTTATTAATATTGGGTATAATAAAATAAAATGAGTTTTAAACCTGTGACACATGTTTTATTTGATATGGATGGATTGTTACTGGGTAAGTTAATAATTTTATAATAACAAAGTGAAATAAAATATTTTATATTTGGTAGGTATAAAATAATATTCACAGCCTCCGTAGACTAGTGGTTGCGCCTTTGGCGTTGTAGCCGGAGGTAGTGGGTTCGATTCTCACCCATGGCAAAAAATATTAGTACATTTTTTTTGTACAGTTTGTCATGGTCTGGGTGTTTATAAAATATAATATGTATTATATCGGTGCTTCTGGTACACATAGTACAAGCCTAGAGCTTAGTTTGTGACCAGAGCAATATGTGTAATTTGTCCTACATACTATTTATATTAATATTATACCCATAGCACAGAAGAAATAATAGTACAAGTACCTATAGATGGAACGTCTCTATAACTTACACCATACGACAGATGCAGTAATCGTTAAGTGACCTAGTGTTAGAATACGTATTTAAATCCCTATCATGAAGTAAATGAAATAACCAAAGTACAATCGACAACTCTTTATTAAACTATAAACTTCTAAATTAATATACCTTCATTTCTATAATAACCAAGAAACTAATAATTAAAGCATTATTCAATTTATGTTCAATGATTGAACTTAGAGGAACACTATAGCTAAACTAGTTTAGTTATATAATTTTTAAAATGTAACACCTTTCCATAAATACTAATTACTGACAAACTTAAGAACCCACAAATTTGTTATAAAATTATACTTAAATCATTAAATTCTAATTACAACATATTCTGAGATTGATACTTAACTTAAATCCACAACACGAACACTATAAGGAGCCCACTAACTAATAATGATATATTTTTAATTCACTGATACAATTTAAATCCCTAAAAACACTTATTTTCCGTCCGAGTGCCAACACGTGCAGCTGCTACTGTTCAAGGGTCGACGACCGAATGCAAGATGGCGGCCGCCCCTGCCCTCGCGCTGTTTTTTCCGCCAAACTTGGTTCCATTTTTCACCGCTAGGTTCGCCTTGATCATCAATTTGTTGCCAATATAATAATAATTTCGACAGCCTCTATTAAATAACATAACAGCTCGTCCATCCTGATATTATTTGCGTCCCTGCAAATGGAAATACAAGTATTTAAATATCATGTTATAACGCAGTCAAGAACATATAAAACAAAAATATACTAATCAAAAAACCAAGTTTAAAAAAAAAATTTGGCACAAAATTACTTAAAAATTTTTTTTTTTTTCTTGAACATAGTAAAAGTTTGTTAATTTAATATAAACATTTAAATACTTTGACTAAACTATTCAATTTAAATAACATTATCATCAGTATCAAATTTAAACTTTATCTTCTTTATTATTATTACCCACACTACAATTTCATCACTAATATAGGTAAATCCCATACGTATGATTACCCCTAAAACCCATTACAACTTCACCACAGGTAAAGTCTCATATAAATTTGCCACATGACAAATACCAAATACAACTTCACCACCGGTAAAGTCTCACACATAAATTTGCCACTTGACAAATACCCATTACAACTTCACCACCGGTAAAGTCTCATACATAAATTTGCCACATGACAAATACCCATTAGAACTTCACCACCGGTAAAGTCTCACACATAATTTTACTACTTAATGCTTTTCTTAACATTTCGGATTTATTACTAATTATACATTTAAGTTCCGTAAGTATATTATTCCACATCTTTACATAAGAGTACTTTACATATCGTCACATAACTATAGCAGCGGCTTCAATAATGCTCACGCTATCCAACTTTAATAACTAGATAATCAGATTCTTTATGATACAACTGTATTACCTGTTCTCTCATCCTTCCAGTAAATCTATTAATTCTTCTGTACTATTGATGCTGCTATCACTACTATTCGTGTCAGTATCTGTCTCACATTTGAATTGTCGGAGAGCATCCGCAGCTACTGTAGCTTGATATTTCTTATATCCTTTGACACCTTTCAGTGTTACAATAATATATCTATCCCTCCCTAAAACAGCTTTAACTTTATAAGGCCCACTAAACTTTTCTTTTAATTTTCTAACAGCTCTCTTTTCTCCATCTATTGAGCCCTTCCAAAGAACAAGATCTCCAATTTTATATTGAGTAGGTTTCTTTTTAGTTTTGTCAAATCTTTGTTTCATTTGATCAGCTTGTTTACTTAAGTTACTTTTAACTTTCTCTTTTATAGTAACTGCCATGCCTTCAGTATCATATCTATTTGTACCCAGATCTTGGAGCTTACTGCGGTAACTATGAAACATTAATCGATATGGTGAGAAACCCGTTGAGGAATTAGGTGTATTATTTAATCCCCATGATATCTTCTCTAAACATTCATCCCAATCCCTTTCATCCTTAGTACTAGTATTTATGGCTTCCAATAACGTCCGATTGTACCTCTCGACTTGTCCATTTGACCTCGGTGAGGCAATAGCGTTAATAACATGTTTTACCTGATTTTCTTGACAGAATTGCTTAAATGATTTACTAGTAAAGCCCGATCCACTATCTGAAATAATCCGCTGGGGAAATCCGAACATACTAAATACTCCTTTAAGAGCTGCTATAGCTTGAGCAGAGTTTGTCGTCTTTGTTTGTTTTATCCATATATACTTAGTATAAGAATCCACTACTACCAAAAGATATGAATACCCTTTCTTACTCTTACAGAACGGGCCGAGATGGTCAATGTGCAATGTATGCATAGGCTCGCTGACTTTTTCAATTGGATGCAATTGTCCTTCCTGCTTACCATACTGACCTTTCTTGTATTGACAATCAATACAGGAGTTAACGTATTTTCGAATAAATCTAGTCATGGAAGGAAACCAAAATTCTTCTTTAATCAAACCTTCACATCTTTTCAATCCCGGATGTCCTGCATCATCGTGATATTTTCTTAATAGATTCCATCGCGCGAAGTTAGGAATAACTAATCTTAACCCACCAATACAAATCCTATAGATTTTGTGATCTATTAATTTAAAATTATTTTGTATATCAGGATCAGTTACATTTTGCTTTAGTTTTTCTTTTATTATCCTAAGTTTATCATCTTGTTTTTGTAGACATACCACCCAATCTAAAAACTCGATAACATTAATACTAGCTGTAAAATTTTCATCAGGGGGCCTACTCAACGCATCAACGTGCCTATGAGAACTACCAGGCCTGTGTACTATATTCATGTTGTATTCCTGAATGTACAACCACCATCTAGCAATACGGGGAAGCAAATCCCTCTTCTCAAAGGTTTGCCTAACTGCAGCACAGTCGGTCACCACCGTAAACTCTATGCCTGCTAAGTATATACGAAATCTTCTTAGAGATTCGACAACTGCTAATGTTTCGAGTTCGAAAGAGTGATACATTGTCTCCTCTTTACTAGTCTTTCGACTAAAATACGCGACAGGCTTTAGTGAATTTGCCTCTTTGTCTCTTTGAAATAGTATTCCTGCTAAGCCTTTGCTAGAAGCATCGGTATGCACTTCAGTTATAGCATTGGAGTCATATAGTGCAAGAAGAGGTCTACTAGTTAATATGTTCTGTAATTTCTTAAAAGCTAACGAGTGAACTTCGGACCAATGCCACAAATTATCCTTCTTCAACAAGCTGTACAAATCATGTGCAATTTCGGCATAACCCTTTATAAATTTTCTGAAATAGCTAGTCAATCCTAGAAACCTCCTTAGATCGTGTATATTATTTGGAGTCTTAAAATTAATGACCGCGTCGATTTTTCTCTGGCTCGGTTGAATGCCATCCTGACTTATTTCGTATCCTAAATATTCAATTTTGTTAACCAAAAACCTACATTTCTCTAAATTTATTGTGAGTTTCGCTTCATGTAAAATAACCAGTACAGTCTCTAGCATTTGAAGACCCTCTTCTTCCGTCACCGATGGTATTAACAGGTCATCAATATAGGGAAGTACCTTATCAAATCTTAATGTACCTAAAATTTTGTCCATAAGCCTTTGCATTATACATGGGGAGTTCGCCAAACCGAAAGGCATTCTTAGAAACTCATAATGTCCTTCTGGAGTAACAAATCCTGTCTTTCTAACGGAATCTTCAGCCATACGAATTTGGTAAAAACTTTGAGACAAATCAAGGCTAGTAAAATACTTTTTCCCTCCTAGTTTCTCTATCTGATCCTCTATAACGGGCATTGGATATCTATCCTTAACGGTGATGGAATTTAATTTCCTAAAATCCACACATAATCTGTAATCCCCGGTTTTCTTTTTAACTAATAAAATAGGGCTTGAGTAATTTGAATAAGATTTACGTATTATATCGTTTTTTAATAGATCGTTGATCTTTTCCCTAACAATCTCCTTCTCCATGATCGATAGCCTATATGGCCTGTAAAATACAGGTTTATCACTTGTCAGTTCTATATTTACTGCTATTTTATCCGTACAACCTAATTCTTGGGTATTATTCGAAAAACATGACTCATATTTATTTAATATCTGTAATAATTTTTGTTTTGTGTTGACATCTGCAATATCGCATTTAATTTTTTCTGAGCTGATTATATTCAATAGTCTATAATTTTGAGTGAAGTTTGCATTTATTTTATCACAATTAAAAGGCTCCTTTTGACTACAAATAGAACCACGAGCGATGATTTGTCCTTTCTTAAATTTTAGCGGAGAGTCGCAGAAATTTGTTATTTCTATGAAATGTGATGAATCGTTAACTATAGTTGACGGGATTCCATATTTTATATTGCCCCATGTACGATACTGATAATCAATAAAAATAGAATCGTTAAGATTATTTATAAAAATAGGTATTATAGACGTGCATCTCGGTAGTGCTGTAGTATTCTCCTTACAATACAACTCTGCTTTATCGGGATGTACAATAATTTCATCCTGATACTCCTTAATACTACTTATAATCATATTACCCTTATGTACTATAAATGTAATTTTAGGATCATTGATAACAGGTTGCCCTATAATAACATCCATTCCGCATAATTTATCTAGATCCAATATTAACAAGCTTGAATTTATTTCAGTGCCATCAATATTTATACAGACATTTTGCCATCCTTTTGATAATACCGGCGTACCCCTAAAACCCTTAACACATACATCAGTTTCTGACAGATTTAAATGAAGTTTTGTTGACAAAGACATGGTTCCTAAATTAACTTGTGAACCCGTATCAAAATAAGCTTTAACTTTAACATTATTAATCAAAATAAACTTCAAGTAAATATTGTTTACCTCTGGTATTATTAGATTTACTTCTGCTGTAGGCTTATCGAGTTTACCCCAGCACTTTTCCGTAGGATGACCGATTCTGCCACAATGCCCACATTTGTTACCTGGATTCTTCGGGCATCTTCGGACTAGGTGACCGGTCTCATTGCATATGAAACAAGTTCTGACAAACCTATCTGTATTAACTCTCATCCTATTGCTATCGAACTTGGGACGGTAGTTCAGAAAAGTCGCACGTATTTTGCTATCATCTACTACTGATAGAAAATTTGCATATAGTAGACTGGTATCATTAAAATTACCAGCATGGGCGGATGCTTTCAAATGCGCCGGTAATCTATCTATAATGCACGCAACGGCTTTAGAACCTGTTATTTCGAGCTGATTGAGCATTGCCAACTTGGAATAAAAATATCCAGTCATACTTTCATTAAAAGTTTTTCTACGACTAAGCATTTCTCTCAAAGCGTCGGCAAAATCAATTTTTTGGGGAAAAGCTTTTAATAATGCCTCTTTCCATTCATTCCACGTTAGCTCATAGTTAAGTAAAGAGGAATGCCAAAGCTTAGCCAAGCCTCCTAATCTACACTGCATAAAATAACTCTTTGTTGTGTCATTCCAATTGTGAATTGTACCTAACTGGTCTATTTTATTTACCCACTGCAATGCGTAACTCTCTGATTTTTCGGGGTCAAATATTGGCAATATATCAGCCTTTGCCGTGATTCCCTCGCCGTAATAATTTGTAAGTCTCCTACCTGGTTCGGTACTAGTTACCACAGGCATCTCCGGAGACTCATCTCGCGGACGCCATGGGCGCCATCGTTTGCCTTCATCATCCACCAATGGGCTGCGGGACCTCTGGCGTGAAATGCGTGCGGAGCTCTCGCTGACCGGACTCCGCAGTTCTTTTCTGGACATACTCTCACGAGGCATCCCACTTCTGAAAACTGTTAGAATACGTATTTAAATCCCTATCATGAAGTAAATGAAATAACCAAAGTACAATCGACAACTCTTTATTAAACTATAAACTTCTAAATTAATATACCTTCATTTCTATAATAACCAAGAAACTAATAATTAAAGCATTATTCAATTTATGTTCAATGATTGAACTTAGAGGAACACTATAGCTAAACTAGTTTAGTTATATAATTTTTAAAATGTAACACCTTTCCATAAATACTAATTACTGACAAACTTAAGAACCCACAAATTTGTTATAAAATTATACTTAAATCATTAAATTCTAATTACAACATATTCTGAGATTGATACTTAACTTAAATCCACAACACGAACACTATAAGGAGCCCACTAACTAATAATGATATATTTTTAATTCACTGATACAATTTAAATCCCTAAAAACACTTATTTTCCGTCCGAGTGCCAACACGTGCAGCTGCTACTGTTCAAGGGTCGACGACCGAATGCAAGATGGCGGCCGCCCCTGCCCTCGCGCTGTTTTTTCCGCCAAACTTGGTTCCATTTTTCACCGCTAGGTTCGCCTTGATCATCAATTTGTTGCCAATATAATAATAATTTCGACAGCCTCTATTAAATAACATAACACTAGTGATGTTTCGGTTTTATACTGTGGGTTCACTGGTTTTTAGGAGAGACTGTCTTCCCCGATATAAATGGGCTATCCAACACTAAAAGAATTTACAAAATCAGTTCAGATATAGAGATTACCCCCTACAACCTCCACTCTTTATCTCTTTATAATATTAGTATAGATTATAATAAGAATTTTAGAACTTATTAAGCTACTTAAGTTCTAAATTTATTATTGACGTTCTTGAAATTTCACTACCTACCAATAAAAGTCCTAGGACTTTTCCGACTTTTGTTGGCAGTGATACGTTCAAGCCTTTAATTTAAACCGTAACTAAATTGTATATTTTTTTCAATATCGAAATTCCGGTTTTGCTTTACAAATTCCGATATTACAAACGATACTGAAATATGTCGTAATTTCGGAATTGTGTTAAACCGGAATTCCCGAGCCTAGAATAGAAAGTCCTAATGGATAGACAAATATTCTATATCAATAATCTTCTTTTTTGCTAGAGAAAATTATGAATCTACAACCTTATGAAGACCTAAAGAATTTGTAATATAGATGATTTCGATCTGCTGCGCGTCGAAAAAAATTGTAACCATTTAGGACAGTTACAGTTATGGCAAAAAAATCCTTTAAAAAACTTGTCATAAGGGTCGAGTCCCTCTAAAAGATAAGAGTTCTGTTCCTTGGTGCATTGCGGAATATTTGTTTTAAAAGCACAATCGTCATTACAACTGACGAATTTAATTTTATTATTCGCAGCAACGTTAGGTATAGTATAGAAATGAAACTATTGCATAAAAATAACTAATAGTACCATCATGAAACTAGTGCGAATTAGTAATTATTTTATTATTCGCAATAGTTCCATTATTGCCATTACTCTTTAAGAAATGGAACTAATGAGAAAAAAAATATCGCACTAGTCCCATCATGGAACAATACAATAGAACTACTGCGACGATCAATCCTAAATTATGAAGTATGTGTGATGTGTCACAGTGTGTTCGATTTCGCGAACTTTGAAATTGATTACATACCTACATCAAATAATTAATATTTTTAACTCTAGATACCGAGGATCTGTACACAACAGGTTTTCAATGTATAGCGAAAAAGTATGGCAAGGAGTTTACATATGGGCTGAAATGTAAACTTATGGGAAAGCAGAGGCAGGAGCTAGCAGAAACCTTTATACAGGAGCTCGGACTACCATGCTCACCTGAAGAGTTCTTACTGGAAAGCAAAAAAGTTTTAGATGCCTTATTTCCGGAATGCAAGATCATGGAGGGTAAATATTTTTCTTTAAGTAGGTATAACAGTGCCTTATCTAGCCTTTTATGAGACCGATTGCGATTTTTGAATGTCAGCGATGACTTTGATATCTTCAGTGAAAAAAATATCATCAATGATTAATATACATATCACGATTTATCAAAAGTCTTATTTTTGTAAGTCACAAGCGCAATTAGGTACCTACTTGTCATAGAAAAGTTCACGTTTTGTTAAACGAAGAAAATATTGTTTGCCGTTCTTGTTTCTGCTGATCAAATTCAAAAATTTTTCCCATGGAACCATGTATCGTATGTGTAAAAAAAAAATGCCTTCTCCTAGTAATGTTAAAATGACCAATTTTTATGGGGAAGCCAATTTATTTTTTATGGTTAAAAAATATACCTATATTTTTTTTTATAGGGAGGATCTAGTAACGGAATTGAATAGATTAACAAATTACTGTGTTAAATCAAGCTGTGATGGCAAGCTGTGAATCAAGGTATCTAGAAAAAAGTCGAAAAGACAAAGAGCTTGCGCTTGAAAAAAACAACTTAATAATAGCGGAATATAAGTTATATACGTGGTGGCCGATTTGGTTAGACCTTTTACTTATAAAAAATCCCTCCGCTGGGGCCGTCTAGGCGATCTCGGGCGCCGTAAGACACCCGTGATAATATATTTATAAGTTAGGGACGTTAAAGAATGAACACTCTCTCGTCTGATCTTAAACCTCATACTTCGATAGAAATTTGTCAAGAGTGAATAAGAGTTAATGTTTTTTTTTCAATAAATTTCAGGAGTGGAAAGACTAATAACTTATCTGAAGGCTAACAACATCCCATTCGGTCTGGCCACTAGCAGCAGCGAAGAAAGTTACAACAAGAAAGCCCACCATCATCAGGAGTTCTTCGATAACTTTGTTTACAAGACCTGTGGCTCTTCAGACCCTGAAGTTAAGAGAGGAAAGCCTTGTCCAGACGTCTTTCTTGTAGCGGCAGGCAAGTTTCCGGAAAAGCCAGAACCTGTAAAGGTGCGTATTGTGTTAGGCCTAGAGAAATTTTTATGCGTTGGCTGATCGAAGTAAAGCAGCTTTAAAAATTATATAGAGTCCTGTTTTTGATAAGGAATCCATAGTCTCTCTAAGAATTTTATATCAAGACCTGTGGCTCTTCATACCTAGAGGTTATCAGGGAAAGCCTTAATCAAAAGTCTACCTTGTGGCTGCAGATGCATTTCATGAAAAACCGGACTTAATTATGAATTAGTCTTTTTACTTTAACACTTAATACACTATTGAAGGAAGAGCACCTGCACAGGTAGGTATTTCCGCTCTTGCAGGGCAGTCAACGATTGACAGGTCAACGGAATCAGCTATTCACCTAGTCTTATACTGTTGGTTTTGTAGCGTGTCTACTATTTTGATATAGTCGTTAAAAAAATCGCCTAAAAAGCTTGTCAAAAATAAAAAAATCCCGGGAAAAAAAAACAATCCTGGATCCGCCCCTGACCCTACGGCCGTCCAAATGCTCTCGCGAGACGGCCCCAGCTTCACCCCTGTGATTCGCCTATGATGATAATTAACAATAATCAACAATTTCAGTGCCTAGTTTTTGAAGATTCCGTGAACGGTGTCCGAGCTGCGCGCGCGGCCGGGATGCAGGTGGTGATGGTACCCGATACGCAGCTGGATCGCACTCAGACCCTGGATGCTACGATTGTGCTGGATTCCCTTCTAGACTTTAAGCCTGAAATGTTTGATTTACCTCCCATCCAAGATCAAGCACTTGCAAAAGAAGCATTCAAGTGCGAATGGTAATCAAGAACAACAGAAAAAATAAATTAATCTGAAATTAAAATTTTTCATCTGAAATGCTTTTTTGGGTTTTATTTTCAAACCACCGAGACAACACCTAGTAGGTACTTGAATAAAATACTACATGAATAAAAATAAATTCTTAATAATATTTTTTAAAGAAATATTATTTCATATACTACCTACAGGGTGAATTATTTAAGTTCAAGGCCAAATCCTAAACTACAAGGAATAGCGAAAATAGCTCAAGGAGTCGCGGGGCCGCTTAAGATAAAAACTAAAACTGCATATTAGATTTGTGAAAAATATATTCTCCTAGCCCGGAATCGAACCGGTTGATTTTGTTGTTGCGAAACGGGCGCTCTATTTGAAGATAAAACATTCGTAATGCGAGTTCGTCTTTATTACCGTCGGTTTCGTAACCGCATCTTTTAGCCGGCATAGTAGAAGCGATCTATGCTGTTAAACAACAATGAATTGAACGAATAGGTTATTCATGGATTTTTTGAATAGTTGTGTTATTCATTGAATAGGTTCTTCATGGATTTTATAGGTCTGCTTACCTATAGGTAGATAAAAAGAAAATGTCATTTTTTTTAAAATAAAAGTAAGAAAAAACTAATATAGGCATGAATTGAAAATAATGGCTATAATTTCTCACAATTTATGGTCTTAAAAACATTAAATACATTCTATATTTTTCTTAAAAATTAGCACTTTCCTTAGTTTGTCGTTTAAAGTTACTTTCCACATTTGATCCTTATAAGCGACACTATCAGCTATATACGTGAGCAACAACCAATAGGATCGCTTTATTCTATCCTGTTACCAAAAATATAGCGGCCCTATTGGTTGTTGCTCACGTATACGTAAATGACGATTCTACAATGCTTTGCGCATTGTAGAAACGTGGTAGATCCTCAGATGAATTATTTTATTTCAAAATCAACCGGTTCGATTCCCGGCTAGAAGAATAAAATTAAAAAAAATCTAATGATGCAGTTTTAGTTTTTATCAAAATCGGCCCCGCGACTCCTTTGGGCATTTTTCGCTATTTCTTGTAGTTTAGGATTGGGCCTTGAAGGCACACTTTTTTTTTTTTTTTAATTTATTTATTCACATTAAAAGTACCTATTAGCAGATTTGTTCTTTAAGTTGCGCTCAAAAACCTGAGCGGTTTATGTGAGCGCAGCTGAGTCGCATATGGTAAATTAGGTACATTTTAAGATTATTTTACATTTGATTTTTAACAATTTCTCAAACAGCATGCACTGCAACTATTGGAGTACATGTTGTCCAGAGGCTCTACCATGGGTTTGCGCATTGTAGAAACGTACCGTATTCATTTACGTATACGTTACGTTTCTACAATGCGCAAACCCATGGTAGAGCCTCAGGTCTTAGAAAAAATACATTTCTAAGGTCTAGATATATTTTGATAATTATTTGCTTAGGTTGGTACTTTAATCGGGTCCAGTTAATTCGCGGACCGATAAAACGCGGACAAATAATCCGCGGACCAATAATTGGAGGACGGCTCCAATTATTTGTCTGCGTTTTATCGCCCTGCGACAGCTATGCGCGGGCCAATAATCCGAGCCCCAACTGGAGCAGGGCAATAAAACGATCCCGTCCTCGGATTATTGGTCCGCGGATTATTTGTCCGCGCTTTATTGGTCTGCGTCGTCAATTTTACTCAGGCCAATAAATCGAGCATTAAAGGGCGCGGTCCAATAATCCGTGCCTCTCCGTGATTGGTTGCATCGATATGTTCTTATATATATATACATTACTTGACACCTCCCCATACACGTTTTAAGCTCCTCCCAATAGATTTTGTTTTTAATTTGTTTTAGCCCTGCATTACTGAACTAATTCACTTATTTTAGTCTATGGAAGATATTTTTTTTAATGATTTATTAATATAGTATCTAACGAATATTTTTTAGAAATGAAGGTGTTTTTTTTTTTGTGTAATTTGATGTGAATTTTATACTTATGTTTGCTGGGACGGTAACATTTCATTTCGAAATGGGAGGTCTTCGCTAGGCCGGCCGACGCGACGGGTTACATAGCCTTTGTTGCATTAGAAATAAGGGTTATTACGGTTAGAATTATGATTGTAAGCATGAAAATACATAATGAAAGTGCAATGACATAAATGCAACGCTATGGTCCAAGTCACAAAATTAAAGATGCATTACCTATATGTCGCGTGGGGTATCTAGGTACTAAAGTAATTTTAGTTTATTAGGTACCGTAGAGTAATACGGCCACCGAACCAGCCCGTGGCTGCGTTGCTCTAAGGGTTATCTATAGGATTAGATTTATATAACTAATATAAATATAATCAGCCCTAAGGGCCGATTTTTCAATCGTCAGATAAATTTATTCAATAGGTAACTTTTATGGAGAAAGAATAATTTTGACAGTTCTTCATACAAGTTAATTGTCGAATAACTATATCTGACGATTGATATAGTTATTCGACAGTTAAATCAGCTATTAAAAGGGAATCACCATTAACTTATTTTTGGGTCGAAGGTCTCTTATAACTACGACTCTTCTTTCAGAATGTGGTTACGAATCGGGCAATTGCATATTTTTATAGTTATATTTAATATGCAGTCTTTTGATTTGCTTGGTTCCGATATAAGGGCGCTAACCATCTTACCTGGGTCACTCAAATAAAAAACATTTCGTGCAATCCTTTTCTAAACTATAGGTAGGTAGTAGGCGAATGTATTGTAAATACAACGCACACATACTTGCGAATACGCTTGTGGGTTCGCGTTTTAATTAGCATATATAGAAATAAGTAGAGTATATTTACTTAAACTTCGGGGATGGAAGTAACATAGAGTGGATAATACCACCACCTGAAATTCCGTAAATATGTTTATTACTTTAATCCCGGAATTCAAGAATTGATTACAAATTATTTATTTTACTTTGAACATATTCGTAAATAAATATTATTTCGAAAAATCTTGTTTGTTTCGGATTTCCGTACTAAAATTGAGTCGAAGTAAAATGTTTTGTTTTACGTAAAACAAACTTGGCAGGATTTGTGTTCGTTATTTTTATGATACGACTGATGTCTATATCTTTATGGCGAAATATATCGTATAAATGATTTTTTAAAGTAATAATAATAAATTTGTATTTAATCAAAAAAACAATTACAAAATGATTTGCGCCCTGACTCCCGTAGGTACTAGCCTCGGCTGTATTACAGAAATCAGAAAATTACCTAGAAGTTCTACCTATTTTATTTATACTCCATTTACATATATTGACAATGACAACACTTATCTTTTAAATACTTCACAAAGTACGAGTACCTACCTACCATAGTAAAGTAGTTGCACCAAAAAAAATAATACCGAAACATAATGCTTTTATGTCGCGTAGTAGAGTGAAAATACAATTACTCGTAACATTTAACATAAAAATAAACAAATCTTATTATTTTATTATAGTTGATATACGAGTAAATTAAAGTCAATCAGAAATATCAATATTTTCGGTAATGAAGTCAGAATTGAATTCCTCTGCTGGGTACGGCCTCAGGGGCCGTTTAAACGGTTCTCGAGAGTTCTATAAACAGAGTGAGTTTTAGTTTATTTCTAAAAACTAGGTTAAGTAAGGTAGGTAATGTAACAGCTCGAAAAGAGCACAGTACGTAAAACCCCCCGATCCTCATGTAAGTCCTACTGATTTCAATTCACCCTCAGTCACAGTCACTTTCAATGTTTTCGCCGGCACCGGTAATTATAAATAGCCGGAAATGACATAAGATCCACCACCTTGTGATCCACTACCTGTGATAATCTTAAATTTATATTCTTCTACGAAAAACAAATAATTTTAATATAAGTAAAATAATTATATTATGGAACTCCAATTTTTTTTTATCAAATATATTAAAGTCCTATAAATACTTTGTATTTTTTTTAATCCCGAGATGAAAATGTCATAAACAAATTTTCGCGATTTTAGAGGGTGGTATTATCCACTCTCATGTTGTTGTAACAAAGAGTGGATTATACCATTTATATCCTCCCAAAGTAGTAGGTAATAATAATCTACCTATTCCGATCTCTGCTTATTAGTCTGTGCATGAACTTAACCCTCCGAGGGCAGGTTTACCATGAAGGTAAAAACCGTGCTCGTCCGCGCGTTTTTTTAGCTTCACGAGGTTTACGCACTTGTCCTTCGTCGTAACGACGTAGTATTATCGAGGAATTCGGAAGAAATATCAGGGGCCTCATTACAAACATAGATTAATAATATATCTACGATTACAAACTGCCATCGTTTACGACGACAAGACATTAAGTAAAAATTTAATATCGAAATATCAGGGGCTTTATTCCGAGTTTTGACACGTTCACCACCACGCATTTTGCGTAAATTACAGGTATTAAAATATAAAATCTATCCTGTTAATTATAAAGTTGAAATTCCAATGCTCCACACAATAACATGTTCAAACTTGCGAAGAATTCGTGTATTTCAAGATGGCGGCATTATAATTGCCAACCTAATACATACTATATCACCATTGGAATAGAGCTTATATTTCCATATTTATAGTTTACGCAACGTCTTGTCGTGATTAGCGGTTGCAAGCTCGGAATAAGGCCACAGTTCTATTCAATGGGTATGAGTCTGTATTGGGCTGGCTATAAAAATGCCGATATCTTGAAATACATGATTTTTTCGCAAGTTTAAAGCATTGGAATTTTAACTCTATAATTGACAAAATAAATAACTTATACTTCCAGATTTATAGTTTGCTCAACTCCTCCGATTATTCCCATAAGCACCACCATCTCCGCCACTAGTGGTGGCATATATTAATAATATATCTACGATTACAAACTGCCATCGTTTACGACGACAAGACATTAAGTAAAAATTTAATATCGAAATATCAGGGGCTTTATTCCGAGTTTTGACACGTTCACCACCACGCATTTTGCGTAAATTACAGGTATTAAAATATAAAATCTATCCTGTTAATTATAAAGTTGAAATTCCAATGCTCCACACAATAACATGTTCAAACTTGCGAAGAATTCGTGTATTTCAAGATGGCGGCATTATAATTGCCAACCTAATACATACTATATCACCATTGGAATAGAGCTTATATTTCCATATTTATAGTTTACGCAACGTCTTGTCGTGATTAGCGGTTGCAAGCTCGGAATAAGGCCACAGTTCTATTCAATGGGTATGAGTCTGTATTGGGCTGGCTATAAAAATGCCGATATCTTGAAATACATGATTTTTTCGCAAGTTTAAAGCATTGGAATTTTAACTCTATAATTGACAAAATAAATAACTTATACTTCCAGATTTATAGTTTGCTCAACTCCTCCGATTATTCCCATAAGCACCACCATCTCCGCCACTAGTGGTGGCATATGGGAATATATTTCCCAATAGCCACCACTGGTAGCATTCACTTCTATGTGAATTTTAGTATATCTACAAATAAATTTAGGTTCTTATATAATAATATGTTTGTTTTATTTTCCTCTACTAGTTATTAACAAATGATTAAGATAAGGCTTTTTGATGAAATAAATTATTTATTTGTATAAGAGATATAGGTTAAATAGATAGATACCAATATATATATAGTTAAATTTATAACTATTTATATGTTGTTGAATTTTTAAAATTCTGTGATTAATGTGATATAAATGGTTATAATCATTAATATACCTATAACCAGAACTAAGTAATGACCCCTAAAAATTGTTTACAGGAAATAATTAGATTATCTCTAATAAAAATTTATAATTAGTAACTATTTAGAAACGCTTGATTTATGAAAAGTATAGCAGAGTAATATTAATAACAGCTTAATCAATAATTAACTTTGCAAAAACTGTAAAAAAAAAAAATCGTATTTTTGAGTTGATTTTATATTTGTTCCTTTTATAATGTAAAAAATAACTGATTTATTGTGTAGAATATTATACGTTAATTTAATAATATACCATAATATTTAAATCCCATCTCGTCTTAACCGATGTGGTGGGTTCCCTCGGACACCCGTTTATTTATTTGTAAATATACAAAAATAAGGAAGTAAATTCCACCAGTGGAGGCGTTTAAATATGGCGGTGACAACGTTTCTCTCAAATGTAATAAATTGTAAAACCTTTCTTCGATGGTTATCATCAAATTACACATATACATACATATCATGACTTCGCCTTACGGCCTCGGAGTACCCAGCGGAGGGATTTTCAACATGGTTTTGACTTCGACAGGTGGACAGCGTACCTCACGCCTACTGTCACTATCAAAATCCATACGTTGTTAGCTAAGGCGACGTAACATATTCTGGTCTATATCTCTTATAACATATTGTGGGGAAATCCACCTTAATGGGAACAACCCTTGAGAATCATCCTGAACGAGAACCCGATTTCTTACAACTAAAGTCAAAATTTTCAAATCCTTCGAGAACATTATTTATTCTTTTGTAGCTCGGTGACCCTAACAGTCGAGTGAAATATCTTATACGCGCCACACGTTCCTGTACATACTAAAATGATTATCCTTGGTGTTAAACCCCTTTCTTTATCTTTCCTCGCGCTCCCTAAAATATACTTTAAGTTCCTTTATTCCTCCTTATTAATATTGTAAATAAAATGTAGGAAGTGATAGTAGTGTAAATATGAACCTTTTATTAATTTCATTTCTTACTTTTATTTGTCACCTTTCCTACATAATTGGTGACCCCGAGTCCCCGACCATAAAAATGTAGGAAGTGGTAGTAGTGTAAATATAACCTTTTTCTTAATTTCTTATTTTAATTCGCCATCCTTTCCTACATAATTGGTGACCCCGTATTAAAATGAACATACCGCAAGTTCCCAAACTTTATCATATTATTTTACAACAATAGGCGCATTTATACAAAACTTTTTGGCGCACTTATACAGAACATTTTTAACGATTCCTGGGAACCGCTGTTTATCGCCCGGAAGTTTAACTCTGCACAGCCGCAAGTACCTGCCCACGCTTTGTCTCTGGATGGATCTCACTGCCCCCACCGCATCACTACTTTCTGCGGGGGGCATTTCTAATCATACCTGCTCTACGCGCTAAATCGTCGACGTCTGGTACAGCATCACCACTGCCTATCATCCTGCCTCCTGAAGAGGCTACATAGGCAGTTACATGCCGCAACCACGTCGCACAACACAACTCGTCGGTGGATCAAGCCATTTCCACTAGTGCTGCTGGGACTCCGCAGCACCTGGAAGGCCACTTCTGCATATATTTCGCAGAGCTCGACTACAGAGAGCACTTCTCATTCCACCGAACTCATCAACAACATCTTCAGGTTGCAGCTTTACTTTGCAACTCGCATCGTGGTATGGAAGCAGATCTTCCTACTACAACACAACACTCTTCGGTGGACAAAAGCCAAATTCTGGACACATTTTGCAGACTCCTCACTCCACCGATCTCATCATCGACGTCTCCGAAACTTACCTCGTGATCCGCATTGTGGTAAAGGAAGCAGATCTTTCTACTTACCAAAACATGCCAACGACGTCTCATTATTTCTCCACAAGGAGAAGTACAACAAATTTGCAACCACAAGCCTCTATTAACTTGCTTAACTAACTTACCTGGAAGCAACATATTCATCAACTAGCACCAACCAGATGCCTCCTCGACTCCAGAAGTGGAGGCACAGCCTATTTCCTGCTCACTATCGCCCGTAGCCAGCTACGGTCTCAGCAGGGGAGTATGTCGGGAAATCCACCTCAATGGGAACAACCCTTGAGAATCGTCCTGAACGAGAACAACCCGATTTCTTACAACTAAAGTCAAAATTTTCAAATCCTTCGAGAACATTATTAATTTCATTTCTTACTTTAATTTGTCACCTTTCCTACAATATAAATTAATTATATTTATTTCATCGAAAAAGCCTTATCTTAATTATTTGTTAATAACTAGTACAGGAAAATAAAACAAGCATATTATAATATAAGAACCTACATTTATTTGTAAATATACTAAAATTCACATAGAACTAAATGCCACAAGTGGTGGCGATTGGGATAAAATTCGTATCGATTGCCACCAGTGGCGGCGCCTGTAAAAATTATTCCCATAGGCCACCACTGGTTGCGGAGATGGTGGTGGCGTATGGATTCCCATACGCCACTGCTCAACGTCCTATATCGGATCCATCTATTCCGATAGACATATAGTTTGGCTAAATAAATTTTAATAAATGCCGCTATCTTGAGCCGAGCGGTGGAAGTATTGACGCGCTGCTGGGCCTGTGGGCGATAGCGTGCCACTTAGCAGTAGGTATAGGCAGGACTTCCATCCTCAAGTCAGTTATGCCTTCACGGCATCGCTCCATTGCTTACGCGGCCAGCGGATGGTCATCGGTGGCCGTATAAGCAAGCAAAAAATAATACTTAAATTTTGTGACGGTGAAGGTGTACAGCTTGTAATGATGCTCCTAGAGTGGCCTTGCTCACAGCTGCAGTGACCATAGGAGCCATGCTCAATGGCAGGTTTATTTATTAGGTACCTATGCGTATTCTGTCACTTCCTGTCCCCAGAGCTTGAGATTGATTGGGCGGCGCGGCGGCTGCTGGTAACTAGGAAGACGGGCTTAATTCCCACATTTGACATCCTGCTCTCTAGGTAGGCAGAGAATAGAGATATAATTGATATCGAGAAAAATAGCTTTCCAGTTGAAACGCTCGTTGGTGACCTTTTTCTCCTCAAAACACTTATACAGCATTCCAGTTTGTAACTTCTAAACTGCCCTTAAAAGGTTTTTATGTGAACAAGGCCTAAAAATTACTAACTATATTTTGTATTTTTCTACCTTTTTGTGCCCAACCATAAAAAAAAGGATTTATTCCTTTTTTTTATGGTTGGGCGTAATAATGTTTTTCCTGTTGCTAAACTTAAATAAGGGTTGTATACAGCAACATTTTTATCTGTAAATTTATTTCTCTGAGTGACATGTTCAAGTACCTGGATAATAAACATAACTTTAAATTAAAAACTATGAACCAAATTGTATTTGTCATCAAGAAAACAATAAATCAGAAATAGTAAGGCCAGGGAATCTGATTGTTGATTCGTCAGGGAATCAGAATAAAGCAGTATAGTAGAGCTCTCATCCAAATCCTTAGGCCTTCTTATATAATAAAATTTTGACTATGTTTGAAGCTTTTGTATATTATATACTAGCAAGGACCGGACCTATATCCCCTTCAGCGGATTTTTAATGGGTTTACTTACCAAACCCATTGCACCTCAAAAGTCAATTATAAAGTTCTTTGATATTACTGTATAATATAATAAGAGTCATTTTAGCTTAAATATATATTTTTTGTCAGCGAAATGTTCAATGTTAATTAACCGCAATAACCATCATTTTTTTTCTCCCTCCCTCTTCCAAAGTTGAAAAAGAATTTCACCATAGTTTTGCAGGCTGTTTAGTATAATTATTTTATATGTATTTAATTGAATTTTTTATTAATTAAATATATAGTATTTTATCCACAATTAGCTTCTACAATGTATTGTTTAATGTGAATAAGTTTTGGTGCTCTGTTTTTGCATATGTAAAATTATTTTATCACAACTTAATCAATTCAAATTACAACCTCCATATACTAATGGTTGCGCCTTTGGCATTGTATCCGGAGGTCGCGGGTTCGATTCCATCCATGGCGAAAAAATATTTTTACTTTTTTTTTGTACAGTTTATAAAATATAATATGTATTATATTGTTGTTTCTGGTACACATAGTACAAGCCTAGAGCTTAGTTTGTGACCAAAGCAATATGCGTAAATTGTTCTACATATAATAATTATTATTAATTACCAGAGGCGGATTTTCCTTAAGGGTGATTGGATCAAGTCTGGGGATTCACCGTTTTTCCGAAGACTACAGTATCAATTTATTGTCAAGGGGATAGTCTGTTTTCAAGGCACAGTTACGAAACAAGTGATTGTTTTTGACATTAAAGCAGTAAGGATATTAAAATAGACTTGTAATGCAAATACGTCCATGTCACCGCCCATTTGTATGCTGGCATAATGGGATGTATAAATATTGCTAAACAACAATGTCCTGATCAACCCCATTCATGGATTTTGTAGGTCTGCTTAACATCAGGTGAGCAAGGTCACAGGCCGTGCTTCATAAAAAAAAAGCCTAACGTGCCCATCTGCATGAGTAGCAATTATAAGCAAGCTTAATATAGCACTCACTATTGCCTTATATGTCACTATTGCTTTGATGGCAGCTTTGAAAGATTTTAACAATATAATTACAAAAACTTAAACAAAACAACAGAATGGAAGAAATTACAAAACACACTGTACACAATAGGTGTTCTGGCAGATGCTCAGCGGCATCTCATTATCATTATATTTCATAGATGGATTGCAAACTCAATGCTGTTATTCGCATAAAACAGTTGTTGCCCTGCAGATTAACAGAATAGGGAGGCCAGTAAAAAATGGTCTAGTGCGACTAAACTCTCTGAGTATTAGCAATGGTTCATCTGTAGATACTGTTAGCATAGCATAATTATTTAATCTGTATTTTATTATGAAATAAAATCTACACTATTTATGTTTTTTAAGAATACTTATAAACACAATTTAACCAGAAGTTGCTTCTACTGTGTGTTAATAAGTTATAATTGATGTGAATAGGTTTTGGTGCCCTGTTTTTGCTTATGTAGAATTAACTATTAAGTTTGGATGTATTAGTATCTGGAAAAAGAAATAATAATTAAAACAAGCAAAAAAAAATTTTTAAGTACATATATATAAACAGCCTCCAGTGTACATGAATATAGACAGACAGTGGTTGTGCCTTTGGAGTTGTATCCGGAGGATGAGGGTTCGATTCCCACCCATGGCAAAAAATATTTTTACTGTATAGTTTGTCATAGTCTGGGTGTATATAAAAAATAATGTGTATTATATTGTTGCTTCTGGTACACATAGTACAAGCCTAGAGCTTAGTTTGTGACCAGAGCAATATGTTTAATTTGTCCTAGACATTATTATTATTATATGTGATACATTAGAATTTAGACTTAAACATTTGTTTTTGGGTTCTGATTCAAGCCCAAGTACCAACAAGTATTAAAATTAAAGGTTTATTTTAAAGTTGTTTTTCATTTGTTTCACAACACAACTATAGTGGCTTACAGAGAATGTTAAGCTGATCGGTTCCAGTTTCCCTATACCAACTTGTTAAAATAACCTATCTATTGATAGGTTATTGAGTCTGTCTACATACCATGAAGAGCTGTCTAGTTGCTCTGTGTGGACTTAGTATACCACTACGGGGTAGTAACAAAACTACTGCTGGATACCCTGAGGCCGTCTATGCGATCTTGGGCACAATAGGATTGTCATTGTTACTAAAAAATCCTTCACCTTAAAACAACTTACCTATTCGGTTTAAATGCCAAATAGCGAAATACTTTTTAAAACCTATTACAGAATTAGTTACCAAAACAATCAAAAGTAGTAAGATAATATATCCGGTTTTACTCCTAATTAAGTTAATTAATTATATTTTTCTACATTTACGAACAATATTTAAAGAAAACTAAACATTTAAATTTATTTAGTTTTATTTTTAGGTTATACAATCACAGACAAGGAACTTAATACTCTCTACGAGAGAAGAAAGCCAACTTCATAGTAAATAAATGCCGACAAGTTTTAAGCGCCACAGCGTTAACCCTGGGAACTAAAATTTAAAAAATTCAAAATGGCCTCCTGATATAAATATTTAAAGTTTTTTGAAGTGAAATTTAATTGAGTAGATATCTGATTTTCATCAATCAAATACGTACTCAATTAAACTTCACTTCAAAGAAAAATATATAAGGGTAAATTAAGTAGGTACAGTTGAATAAAACATCATTTCATAATAAGTTTTTAATTTAATTAATTAAGCATATTGTAATAGAAAATTTAATCGAGTTAGGCTTAGTAGCTGCGGGAAACCTATGAAAAGTTCAATATACGAAAAAATTAGTCCGCACTCTGCATTTACTACACTTTCCTGTTTCCATTACACAGAAATTAATAACACAAAAACGTAGGATTTCTCTAAACGACACAAGTTCATAGTCACTCAATAAATTATTAATGCAAGGCAATTTACAGTGTAAACATTTGCAAAAGTTTAAGAACACATCACAAATAAATAAACATTAATAAACAATATGCCGCTCTTTCGTAAAATAAATAAATATCTTTCTTTTACTTGTTAAATGGCTTCTCGCTTTGCGCGTGATTCTGCCATGTTTAGTCAACAAAAAAATAATTTACACTGTAATTACGCCGTAATTTAATGAAGAAAGCGTTTTATTTATATATTCATACCAAAAAGTACATCTTTATTTAATATTAATAAAATAAAACCCATGTTTTATTAAATTAAAAATAATTCAGAAAAAAATAGTTCATTTGCTTTCCGAGTAAAAAAAAAAAAATGTATCCGTTTTGTAATGTCTTGTGTCCGTGTTGTTGTATATCATTCTGTCTCTCTTGTTTCCGTATTGTTGTATATAGTCTCTTTTTCGCATATTTTGCCCAGAGGTGGCGCAAATGCACATACCGTAGTTGATACCCCTTGATCACAGACTAAAAATAATCCACATATAATAGATCCACAGATTAAAAAAAATATTTCGTTTATTGCACAGAATTATAGAAGCAGAGGTGATCCCACGGAATAGAAAAAACAAGTGGAAATGCTATAAAGCACCAAATGTATTAGAACCAGTGTCGCCAAAATCATATATCTATAAGTATTGAATCTATAACCACTTCGTCCTGATTGGTTGCAAATATACACAGCAATTTTAAACACTATTCTCCAAATAATTAGATTTAAATTCATATAAAAAAATAATCATGCCATCTATCATAAAGTAGTAAGAACCACTGAACAAATAAGTAAGAACCTCCTATAAAAGGTTCTGCTATTCCTACACAGATGGCGTGATTACTACAACATTCGATTAAATGTTTTGTTCAGTCGACATAAGGCATATTATCTTTTATATAAAAAAAGTATTTTAGTTTATTCTAGAACTTTCCTTGCATAAAAATATAATAATTCAAAGGCGGCGACATAATAAAATATTTAAAGTATCGATATCGATGTTTTTTTTAAATATAAATGTGCTCTATATATTTAAACGCAGATGGAAGGGAAAACTTTTTAGAAAACATAGCTATAAAACTTTTAGGAAATACTTAAAAAACTGATTTTTGAGATAAGTATATTTTTTTAAAGTTGAGTTGGGTGACGTTGTCGTGACGTGAGCACGAAACAAAACTTTGGGACGCAATTTTAATATAACTAGTATTTTTGTAATAAAAATAAAGAAATTAGGCAAAATGAAGAAATTATTTATGCCTGGAATATTCATTATTTTATAAAAATATTTTTTATCGTTATTTAAAAAAAAAGAGTTTTTAGTCGCAATGGTACAGATCCCAATTTTGTTTGTGCATATGACGTGACGAGTCTTAATTAAATATAAATCTTAGAAACCATTTTTTTTATTTAAAAAAAAATAATTTAGGTATATTCACAAGAAAGGAAATTTTTTCGGAAGCCCTTTGATTTGTTAAATTTTCGTGCATCCTGCCGATAACATCGGCTCTACATTGTGTTAGAGCAAAAAGTTATTTATAAAAAGTATTTTGCATTAGGCGGCCGGTTCAATTTACAATGAAACAAATATAGTATATTTCTTAGTATATTTCACACAATATCTCATCTATCGCGATCTGCACTACTCGCTAGCTGATAACCAATAACTGTCGATATATCTGCCAAAAGTGAGAAAAAAAATGGAAACACCAAGTAAAACCTTAGCAGATTAAAAATATTATAATAGAATAGAATATGTATGTATTCAATAAAATAAAACAAAACTTACGCTAACTTACAATAATATAATAATACGATTACAATGCTAATAAAACTACATTTTATTCAAATGGTTTCAACCTCAGCTTGTGATTAAATAAATAGTGTCTCGCGCTCATTTTCAGAATGAACCATGATTATTAACCTAGATTTTATACATAATAAAATTGCTAATTTATTACCTACCATTTCCTTTTTCTGTTTAATTAACTAATTTCTTAAATTAATTTTAAAACTAGTATTAATATTTCTTACGCTATACATAATAGGTATTAAACGACGCAAAGAGAGAAATTAACAAAAAAGAACCATCAGGCACTTCACATTTTTCAACACCGAGAAAGAAGAAACTCAATGGCCAACTAAGATTTTGCCAAAGCAAAATTAAACCAACCAAATTGTGCTGACTTCTACGTATAGGGAGTTTATCGTTATAAAGAGTTTACACGTACATTTTATTATTCTAAGCCCACACTATTAAAAAATTGTATGCGATACAATATGAATAAATATTTAAAAAAATATGTAGGTATATAATTTTGTATAACTGCCGAAACTGTTCCTTCTTTTCTTTAAATAAATAAGTTAGATCGATAAGCACCCACTACAACACTAACCGAGTAGCAAGAACTTATGAAATCTAATTTTCAATCTAAAGTATTCTTTATTACAATTATGTAAGGTTGATTTTAACTTCATTCAAACTACAATTATTAGTAAACTAAAATAAGCTAAGGTTTTTAAAGAATACTAACAAAATCGTACTTACCGATGATACGAAACACCTCCATTACGAAGATTTTTTCTCCTACTATCGTTTTTGCACTCCAGAATGCAACAATCAGGAACGACGCGAGACTGCCAACTCGAAGCGATGTTAGACACGACTGATAACGATTGGGATCAAATAAGCGTAGCTACGCTTAATTGTGCCGCACTAAACACGCCTACTTTGCACTTCCACTTGTTTTTTCTATTCCGTGGGTGATCCTTCTTCTTCTTCTTCTTTTATTCGTGGCCTCTACGCCGTGTAGGCGTAATTTTGCCAATATCAAGTGCGATGGTGCGGGTAGATTTATAAAGATTTACAAAGTAAAAGTGGGATAATAGGAAAGAAAAGGAACCGGGAAAGGACTAGGGTAGAAAAAGGAATGGCGACATGACCGTATGAAAGCATACGGTATAGTCTTGCCAATATCAAGTGAAGGAGGAAAAAGAAATCGACAGTAAAATGGGTACCGCCACTTTACTGAAGATTGTGGGATTATTTGAGATAACACAAACACTGAGATCACTGCGTAAATGCTACACTTCTCACACTTAATGTTATTATAAGAATGATTATTCTACAAAATTAGTACACTTTTGCACAATAATATTCAATAAAATTAAATTTGAAAAATATAATATATACACGCGTCTACAGTCTTCGGGCTACCCTCAAAGAATCGTGGGTGATCCTATTGCGATCAAAATGTGGCATGTCTCACACATATATACATATCCGCACACTAATGCAGAAGACAGAGTTGGACTCATTTGCGAGAAATGTCAAAATAACCCATGCACGGTCCGATTCCGTTCGATACAGTTATTTGTATTGTAGTTTGTAGATTAATTTCTTTCCGTATCAGTTATTTGTAACTGATTTATAAGGAGATAAAATATAATAAATAAATAAAACTTCTGGTTCTCGGGAGCCAAAAAAGGTACAGGGGCCTTACCAAAGAGCCGATCGATAATCGAATCGAAATACCCATCGAAAGCCAAATGTATGGGATTTGACGTTTCTTGGCGATCGGACTCTACCCATAGAGTAAAATTCCTATACAATTTTATCGATTGATGAGGCGATTCCATTGGCGATCGTGTTCTTTAGCCAGGTGATGGTAATCACGGGTTCCTTTTTGGCTCCCGAGAACTAGGGGCCTCATTACAAGTTTGCACTCGCTAAACACGACAAAACGTTGCGCAAACTACAAATATGAAAACACAATATTTATTCCAATGGTATGTGGAAATACACGAATTCTTCGCAAGTTTGAACATGTTTGGAGCATTGGAATTTCAACTCTATAATTAATACAATAGAACTTATTTCAACATTCATACTTTACGAACCTCCTTTCGCTAAAGACGATCGCCTACTCGTGCTTAAGGCCCCACGAAGAATTTGTCCTCATGTTATCAATGGTATTCGGAGGCAACAACCAAAAAGTGGCGAGCTGGTTGCGGTATTTATGATTATGTAGGAAATGAGAAAATAAATTGAAAAAAAAAACGAGATTATGTAATTTAATTTATATTAAAATCCGTACAAAGCTTTTTGTATATGGACTTCTAAGCTAATACATACTCGTAGGATGTTTTTTTTTATTTCCATGGATACTAGCCTTTTTTATTTCAATTTTTTTTTTTTTTTTGAAATTTCAATTTATTAACATTTAATTATTATTTATGCATGTAGATAAATCTATTTCATTTATGATGTTCTAGATCATATAAATATTTATTAATATCATAATACGCTTTGACAAACAATAAGCCTTTTCAAGGTTTTTTAAATTAGCATTTGGTAATTCCTTAAAAAAATTGGGTATTATATTATATAATTTGATACACATAACGTAAGAGTTTTTTTCAAATACTCTACTCCGTCCGCTGCCTACCCAGAAACACAGACGATATAGAGGTTCAGACGTACAAGCTCATAGAGATTTTTTGTACATTAGTAAAAAAACAAACATGGACGATTTCTATATTGCTTAACCAATCAGAGATGTGGTGTCTCCTATTGGTTACGTGTGTGACATTTGACGATCGTGCTTTTGCCGCGCTTATTTAAATTATATACGCGCGCTTCATTGAATACTATAATAGTTTATATTACTTTTTACCTTTATACGCAATGTTTTCAGTTCGTTACGATCGAGATAGTTTATTTTTATTTACGAGTCGAGCTGAAATTTTTATCAATAACATATCTCAAAACGCAACGAGACTGAAAACATTACGTATACATAAAGTTGTTGCCCTGATAAAAAAATATTATTTAAAGGTTCTAGAATAGGGTGGGTGGGAATAATTTACCATTACAGTAGAAATAACAATACATGTGTAGATAGAAATATATATTTTTATTCAAATACCATCACTTATATATATTATTCGTGGTGGCCGAGTTGGTTAGACTTTACTTTTGTACCAATGAGTTTTAGTTTTTAATCTAATAAAAATATGTACACACCCTGAGGTGATATTTTACCATCAACTTCAAATTTCGCCAGTACAGTAATTATTTATTTATATCAATATTAAGGAAACCGAAACAAATAATTACATTTTAGATACAAAATTATATAAGTAGTACAAAGGCCTTATAAATTTATATAATATAAATAACTTGAAACGTGATACAAACTTACATATTTTAAATTCTGAATTTGGAATTGTATAATATAATATAAATTAGAAAAAACTCAAACAAAAGACCAAGTATTAAAAGGTAACTAATATTTGTAGTTATATAATAAGTAAAATAATATTTTACTACCACATGAAAACCACTCCAAAAGAGAATTTACACATAAAACTAAAAGAAATAAATCATTTAAATATACAGCGTATTAAAATAATCGAAAATTCATCATCCAAAAATATCAAATATCATACACAAAGAATATGTTATAAAATCTTTTATTAAAACAACCATATTTAGTTAAAAAATAATAGATATTTATTTTTTTACTTTTCTTCTACTTTTATTAAATTTTTCTAAAGCTTTTTGCTGCATCACTGATATATTTAACTTACTTTTTAATCTTTCTATATCAGTCCCTTTTAAAATTCGGTTAATTATGTTGCACCAGTTATGAATACCTAATTTTATTATCTTAACAAAAGCTTTAATTACATATTCTTTGTGATCAATACACTGAATATGAAAATTACATTTATTTATTATCGATTTAAAAAATATTTTACTAATGTTGGGTTCAGATGAATATAGCTCTAGGTACTTATTTGTTTCTTTCAGTATTTTTCCAAAATTTACTATGGCTTGTTCAGAAGGGTATATTAATTTCCTTCTATTTCTGTTATACTCCCTGCAGTCAATCCAATTATGAATGTTTTCATTTTGTTCGACAGTAAGAGCATTTTTGCATACACTACATTTATTATTTTTTAGAATTTTTCTAATAACCCAACCAGTTGTATAGGCTCTTGATTGAATATTCAATCTTTCTTTCCTAGCAGCTTCCAAAGAGCTAATACCTAAAACCTCTTCAGACACACAATGATTTTGTGTCTGTATTTGATTGTTACAATCATTTTGGTCTTTGAATTCCGAAAATAAAGATTTAATGTTTATTAATTGTCTGGCAAAATCTTTTTCACAATTAAATGAATTATGGTGCCATTTTATGAATCCAGTCATTAATAAAGACTTAAATGTTGATTCAAAATTATGACAGGTTGGGTTGTTACTCTGGTAACTATAAGCCCTAACCTGTCCAAAAAAAATTTCTATTGCATCAGAGTTAAAGTACCGTGGCCGCATTATAGGATAATTATTTTCACAAAAAAACTGCCACAAACTTTGAAAACTAGTAATAGTTTGTATCCAGTTTTTTATACTAGGAACAGATTTTTGGGTATTATTTGTATCTAAAAATTTCAACCCTTTTAATTTTTCTTTGCTTTCCATCCAAAATTTATGATGGTTTGTTGAACTAGTAACTGCTTTCCGGAGGTCTTTACCTGGGCTCCCAGTTAAAGCAGACCCATTCACACTATCAAACAAACTGTCCAAAAATGATATTACTTCAGCTGTGTTTCTTAAAGTTGTGCTAACTGGCCTCCCGTCACTATGAGTACCTGCAACAAATGTTGTTTAATATTAAATATCATTCAAGAATACAGCTTCTACATGAACATGCCAGGACCCTAATAAGATTGTTATGTTGTCTAATTTAATTACATTTTGTATTTACATACAATATACGTGGTGGCCGAGTTGGTTAGACCTTGGACTTAAAAACACTTAGGTCCCTGGTTCGAATCCCGGTGTGTACCAATGAGTTTTTAATTAAAAAAATTATGTACATTTGTTTGACAACACCACTATAGTGCCTCGGAGAGCACGTTAAGTTGTCGGTCCCGGTTTCACTATACCAACTTGTGAAACTGTTTATTGAGGGTTATTGAGTCTATTCAAAACATCGCGACGAGCTAGCCACTTGTTTGGTGTAGACTCATACCATCGGCTACGACGAGGTGGGATTAAAACCCCTCCGCTGGGTACCCTGGGGCCGTCTAGGCGATCTCGGGCGCCGTAAGGCACCCGTGATGATATATATATATATATATATTTACAACAATTTAAAGTATTACATTTCTACTTACTAAAAGCAGATGAAAAATTCAGAGCCGCTGCCACAGTACTACTGAATACTCGAACACAGTTTTTAACCTGAAATGTAAAAATTTATATTAATCTTCCTACCTGTTTTATGGTAAAAAATACATAGATTTCTCTAAACAATGCTTATAAAGAATTGCATAGACAGTCACATAGAAACATAGTTCATATGGGAAGTTTATGTCATCTGATATTATAAAAAAAACCCTTCCTTTTATTGAAAAAAATTTAAACTGCTTGCATTGTATATGATTTACCAGTGAAACTTCGGGGGACTCTTAAGTGGAGCTTTTCTTTAAATCTGGAGCAAAAGTAGACTTGTCCACATATATATGAAGTCCTAAAATATTTTCAATAAAACTGTTCTTACTTATAGCAAAATATATGTACATTTTTAAACAGAAACAGAGTAGTCCCATTCGAAGTATAAATAAAAACCATTTTTTTTTTAATAAAAAGGAATAAAGGGACTTGTCTGATTTTGTACGGCAGCTTGTCAAATTATATATAAATATTAATAAATAGTACCTTCATTTTTTTTATCTTTTCTGGGAGAACATGCTCATCATTTAGTTTATGTAAGAATCTAGATTCTGCATAGTCACAATCAGTCTTATACACATCGACAATATCTGACCATTTTACTCTCTTATTATTAAATATTATATCTTTTGTCAAAAAATTATTCCTGATGCCTTTAATCAAATGTGGAGGGTCAAAAATTATAAATAACTTATAACCAGATATGTAGATTGATCCATCTGCAAATATAAAAATCATTATATAGTTTAAAACAAAGTATGTAATAAAGAACAAAGAATATCAAAAGGTATAAGCTACATTAAGCTGTCGGTCCCGGTTGCACTTTACCAACATGTGAAACTGTTTACAGATGGGTTATTGACTCTATTCAAAAACATCGCGACGAGCTAGCCACTTGTTCGGTGTAGACTCATACCATCGGCTACGAGGAGGTGGGATTAAAAACCCCTCCGCTGGGTACCCTGGGGCCGTCTAGGCGGTGTCGGGCGTCGTAACGCACCCGTGAAGATATATATATATAAAAGGGTCATATGTGAATAGTAATTGATTGGGTAGTGAACACAGTGAAGGGGTGAGTTGGATATGATAAGGTTATAAATTAACATTTTTAAATAATAAAAATATCAGGAAAATACCTGTATTGCCACGTTCTCTTATACTGTCATGTTGAAGAATATTGAATGTCGATTAAAAAGATGATCCTTGATCTGATATTAATGCTATTGGTATTAGGCCACTTTCTCCTACAGCAGTCACTACTTCATGTAATAGTTTTTTTAATTCTAGACCAGATGTTGCTCCTTTGCAAAAATAATAAGCTATAGGCTGGTGCCATTTCGCAAGCGCACCTTTTATCATAAACACTAAAGCATGATCAGCAAGATCATTTGTTTTCTTTTGAAGATGCACAAAACCATTGATATTGTCTTTATATGTATAAGTTAGTCCTGGCTCGAGGGCCATTTCATCAAAAATTATTGAACAATATTTGTGTTTTGTATCCCATGTAGAAACCTGAAACATCACAATAACATTATATCAATATACCTGAGGCTATTTAGTTAGGCGGTTTAAGGAGCCATAAGGCACCCGTGACAGAACATGCATAAATTCGCAAGTGCCGAAAACTTCGCCTGCTTTGGGTCCTGATCTATAAAAATTTTAGGGTTGATTCCAGGTTGTAAATTTAATTTACTTAGTAGTTGTTTTAATGTAGATATTGATGGTAAAACAAATATTTTTTGTAGAAATCTATAGCTTTTAGTGCTTTGTTTATAAATTGACAGAGCCAATATTTTCTCATCAATGGTATACTTTCTAGCCATTTTAGGTTTATTATGCCACTTATATTGCATTGATATAAAATTAATTGCTGCTGGATTTAATGAAGATGTGATGGTCTGTAGTGCTTCTTTATCCTTAAAAAGTGTTCTAGCGGTGGCCTTGCGGTTTAAGTGTAATTGTCTCTTTATTTTCACATATTGTCTGTAGATGCCTTTGCATTTAGGAGTATATGCTTCAATTTTATGTATAATTCTCTTCCTCTTTTTCAGGTTGGGGTTTCCATGTGGTGCTAAAATAGTGTTTTTAATTATTAAATAACAATACATATTATTACCGGATGTAATAATACAAAAGCTAAAACCAGTAGTAGGTTATTTTAAGAATATAAAAACTAAATTATAAAAAATGGGGATATTTAACTATGCATGCAGCTAGTTACTACTAATGTAGTAACTAGCAGTAGTGATAGTGCATAACACTGCTGTTCCACTTATATATAAATATTTATTTAAATAAAAAAATATATATATATACATGGTGGCCGAATTGGTTAGATCTTGGACTTAAAAACCCTTAACTTACTAACCAGGGACTGGTTCGAATCCCAGTATGTGATTAGTGTGGTTTTTAATAAAAAAAAATATGTACATTTGTTTGACATCACCACTATAGTGCCTCGGAGAGTGGGATTAAAACCCCTCCGCTGGGTACCCTGGGGCCGTCTAGGCGGTCTCGGGCGCCGTAAGGCACCCGTGATGATATTTATGTATGTAAAAAATAAACAATTTGAGGGTCTGGCTTTGTTTTAAAGCGTTTTTAACATACCTGGAGGAGATGCAATTAGCAAGGGTCTGGGTTCCTCTGGACTTACTATTTTTGAAGTTGGTTCTAAAAAATTTAAAAGGTTTTATTATAAATTTACTTGTTTTTTTTATTTTTAATATATAAATTTCAAAGAGAAAAATATGTCTTACCTGGTGAGGGTAAAATGGGTAATGTTTCTTGAATAACATCAAATTTTGAAGTAGATGGTCCTAAATCTAGAAGAAAGAATTACGCATGAGTATATAAACAGGATTCTGAGCGGAGGGGGCTTATACTATTTGACCAATATTTTTTTTTATAAGTGTTCAACTTATGCCTATTACATATTTTTGTATGGACAGTATAGTTGTGGTATCTCATACATTTCTCTGTTATCTGATGATGAGAACCCAGAATAATTAAGGGAACTCCTAAAATTCTAACAATATTTCATAATTTTATGTCATTATTTTTTTGACCGCCTCCGTAGACTAGTGGGTTCGATTTCCACCAATGGTAAAAAAAAAAATTAGTATGTTTTATGTACAGTTTGTCATGGTCTGGGTGTTTATAAAATATAATGTGTAATATATGGCTGTTTCTGGTACACATAGTACAAGCCTAGAGCTTAGTTTGTGACCAGAGCAATATGTGTAAATTGTCCTACATATTATTAGTATTATATTTTTTATATTACATTGATACTGTGTAATATATGGCTGTTTCTGGTACACATAGTACAAGCCTAGAACTTAGTTTGTGACCAGAGCAATATGTGTAAATTGTCCTACATATTTTTTTATATTATATTGATACAGCATATAAGCGGTGTATGTGTTAACATGTATTAATTAACCATGAGACCCAAACAAAATAAGACAATGTTCTTAGTTATCCATGGATTATCCGTACTGATGCTGGGTCCATCACGTGGTTGGTAGGCAGGGGATTGAACTGTAAAGTTCCCAGATTTGAGACAGCAAAGTAGGTTAAGGCCTTTCAACTCTCACCTGCACTGTGTTGAGTACCGTACTCTATTTAACCAAATACTTTATGATGCTGTGAGTGCCAACTTGGAAACATATTTCATAACATAAAAGTTCTGATGGCTGATCTCGGAAGGCCTCAGTAGACGATGCAAAAGACTTTGCTAGAAATCGTCTTCCACTGCATTAAGTTGAGTTTTAAATCAGTTTCTAGTAATTTTATGTAATAATCAAGGGCCCTGGAGTCGACTTGACGCCAATACAAACATATTCCCAATTTGGCTGTTGGTCGAAGTTAATTTTTTTTTTATGTTCGTAATTGTACACAAAAGACTTTCTGTTGTAGGTAATATTTTTTTTTTGTATTATAATAACCCAACACAGAAAGATTAATAAATACAATGACTGACAAAAATATTATTTTAATTCTGCAACAAACAGTAATTAAGTATTATTGGAAGTGCAAAAGCAAATTTTGTCTGGAGAACACGGAGTTCACAAATACAAATGCAGTGCCCTTAAGTTGTAGAAATTAAATTAAAAAGAAAATATCTTAAAACTAAAATAAATAAATTCTGGCAATGGTTTAATTAAATTATTAAGCAAATACTTCATTTTGCACAGGCACTAAATATTGGGATCATGGTACCAAACTAAACCATTACCAAAATTAGGATTTTTCATATTATCATACCTGCTGGCGGTAAACTTGGAAGTGTAACATCAAAAGTTGTCAACTTTGAAGTTGATGGCCTTGGATCTAAAAAAAATAAACATTGATATGGTTCACTCATTACATAATTTAAACAAAATTGTTAACAAGCAGACTTTAGAGTTCAAGAAATTAAATAAATTTAAAGGTACTTCAACTTTGAGACAATAAGAATGCATACAATATTGGAAAGGTCAACCAATTAATTGTATGGTCAATTATTGACAATACATACTTAATTGCGGGGCGATTATTACAACTCTAAGCTAAACTTTAATCAGTGTTTTGCAACTATGGCATTATGCAAACCTGGTAAGATCAAAAATTGACAGACAACTACATCATTTTGGTTAAAGTTTAGTGATGTGGCATAATAGACCTACTGTTGATTTGTTACCCAGGCTGTCAATTACACATACCTGGAAATTCATCACCGTGCTGAGTAAGTGTGACTACAATTTTGGCATATGTGTGATCAAAGTGAATACATTTAGCAGGACTGTGTTCCAGGATGTCTAATGTACTTTCTGAAAAAAAAAACATTTTGCATAAAATAGTGAATTGAAATAGCACAAGCACACTAACAAACTTAATAATTATATGTATTTCATATAAACACTAGAGTAAGCTTGCCATTTACTTGTAAGCACTCATGATGATACATCCTAATGTAATATTATATCAAATACAACTGAACACATGATTTGAGTTTTTTTTAATTGAATCTTCATTGTGCATGGCCAAATACTAGCGTCATATAAGTGGAATTGAATTATGTATTAGACTAAGTATAGAGGCATGGGATCGTAAATTAAATAATGATTGAGACCGTTTATTATATGTATAGATTGCTTTATGAGAAAGCTAGCTCTAAATGTTGCTTTTTTAACAAAAGTCGTTACTTTACCAAAACATATGGACTTCCTCAAAGGTTAACTTCATGCATTTCATTATCATGTCTTGGGGGTGGGGGTTTGTGGGGATTATTTGAATGTTTATTAGAAATAAAATATTTATCAATATTTTTATAAACGAAACTTACCAGTTACGTTTGGTACCCCGCTAGATATTTCTACGTCGGAAAATAGCGTAGGAACCGCCGTTATGCGGAGATTAAATTTAGATGTAATAAATCTAGACTCAAAATGTTTGTGACACACTTGATATTTATTTGCAATCTCCTCCAAATTTAAACACCCTAAAACTTCACTTTTAATGTTTTTCAGCCACAATTGTAATCTCACTTTATCCACTGGAAATTTATGTAATTGAACGTCCTGTCGTAAACTATTGCAACCTGGTACACAACACCGATAATACATAATGCACAATAGATAAAGAAATTATTGTTATAAATGGTTATATTATGTACGGAAATTAATCAACGCAAGCACAATCAACACACAAACAACAATGCGGACTTTTCGCCGCGGGGCGTGAGGAAGACAGGGGGGCGAAAAAAAATGGCTGAAATCTACTTTGCTAATTTGACAGTTCTCCGCTAAGGTTCATCATTTTGTTCGGAGCTTGACCGGCTGTGCCCAGAAAATTTCGCTTCTCTATCCCCACTCCTTCTGGGAGAACAGATTACCTGTCAAACAGAGATCAATCAGTCAGTGCTCTGTATTAGCACGGAAGTGCTGTAACACATCTCGCAAAATAAAATTAAAACATTAGTCTGCATGATCCGTTGGCGTTTTTTCAAACGAAATATAATGTATATATAAAATGATAATGTTTCTTCATATACCGTCACAAATTGGCCTTTTATTAACCTTTCATTAATAATTGGATGAACCCACAGTTTTGTTTTTCGCCTTCTTATAACGTAAATCCCGATTGCTGCAATAGGGAATATGCATGTAACGCCAATTATTATTATTTTAATATATAATGTTCCTTTTATGTCTTTGAACATATTTACAGTAATCTATTTTATTTTGATTGTCTATTTTTTTTTAATAAGATTTTAAAAATATATTTTTTTGTAGAAACGGAACGCATTTCAAAACGCTCTAACATTAGCAAACACTGCATTTGACGTCATTCGTGCAAATACAAATGCCAACGTGTGTTCTGTTGTCTACAGGGGCTTCATTCCGAGTTTTGACACGTTCACCGTCACGCATTTGCGTAAGGTACGGGTATTGAAATATAAGTTCTATGCTGTTAATTATAAAGTTGAAATTCCAATGCTCCACACATGTTCAAACTTGCGAAGAATTCGTGTATTTCGTATGGTGGCATTATTATGGCCAACCTAATAAATACTATATTACCATTGAAATACAGCTTATATTTCCATATTTATATTCTGCGCAACGTCTTGTCGTGATTAGCGGTTGCAAGCTCGGAATAAGGCCATAGTTTCTTGTTTTCTCAGGTGTTAATTTATTACGATAATTTGTGATAAGCAAACCTTTTGACTAACTTCTGAGGTGCAATAACTTTAAACTAATATGCTTTTTGAGCACGAATGATGTCATGAAATGGCGGCGGAGTGATGTACCGTTTTTTACTGCGGTCGTGGCAGATAAAGTTTAAACCCTTTTATTTTTGTGTTTTACCCTTTAAAAAATGTTTAATATTTGTTTTTAGAGTAACTACTCTATCAATTAATGAAATAAAAAAAAAAACATGCATATTCCCTATTTCATCTGAATTCATGGCGCGCCCGTATCAAGCGCAAGCTGTTAAAAAGTTGTTATTTTAACGCTCGTTTAAACAGCCCACCTGACTGAGTGATTCATACTAAAGTCTACAGAAGAATAGGCTTTATGGTCCATACCTTTTTCCTTCTCTATTTTTGAGAACACTACTGAAAAAAAAAAAAAAAATCTTCTAATCTGTGGTAGTAAACTATTTCACAGATTAAAATAGAGTACTACGTACTATTCACAGTGGTGTCGTGACTTACATGTTTTCACCGTAACATAACGGCTACGGTTTTTTTTGTTAAAAATCACCTGATGCCTCGGCAACAGGGGTTTCCCATGCCGATCAACGAACCCAGGGGGGTCAAATACCCCGCTACTACTACTCTTGTTAATAACCCGTTTATTTATTTATGTAATCTTTATTGCATACATAATACAAAAGCGGACTTAGTGTAGACTTAATAACACATATGTTCGGATTAATAGTCGTTGCTTAGCCTGAGCCATTGCTTGGAACTGTCAGAATTTAGTTTTTTCATATGCAATTTGACAGTCCGAAGCATCGGCTAAGCATTAGCAATTGCTTAGCAACGACTATTAATCCGACCATAAAACTCTTGTAACGAGGTGGTAATTGTTTTTCCCGTGATTGTGATATTTGTTGATTTTTTATAGTAGTTTTTATCGTGATTCATAGTAAGGTTTTTGTCGTTGTTTTTTTTGGAATTTATGTTGTTAACCTCGTTTTAATTTAGTTATCGTTTTTTTTAATAATGTCGTGCTCTCCGACTAGGTGATGGGTTGCGCTTCGTTCCGTGACGGTTTCGTAGTTCATTCTCTCTAGGGTTTTTATAGTTGTATATATTTTTTTCGTTATTATGTCGTTTAAGTTTCCGATTTTTCTTTGTTATTTAAAAAAGGTAATAAAAAATTTTTTTAATTATTATGTTGTTTGGTCTATATTTTATTTTATGACTCACTAGCGGCCCGTCCCGGCTTCGCACGGGGGGACTTAAGATTTTTTACATAGTTTTACGTTTTATTTATATTTAAAGATGAACAATTCATCCATAGAGCATTTTTGTATAACTTAAACTATATGCTCAGCGCACGCCACGGAAGGCCTCAGAAACGATACTTTTCCCCCGTTTTTAAAACATTTTTGGTTACTGCTCCACAACTATAGGACCTAGCGTGATATTATATAGCCTATGTTACTTCTGAATAATGCAGCTTTCTAATGGTGAAAAAAATATTGCAATCGGTCCAGTAGTTTTTGAGTTTATTCATTACAAACATACAAAAATACAAATCTTTCCTCTTTATAATATTAGTATAGATTAGTATAGATATTAGTATAGATAGTTATGGTATTGATATAATTTAGTTAAATGTCATATCAAAACGTTTTTTACTATAATTATTAACCCCAGCGGCCACATTCTGTTTCTTATAACGTGATCGTTAGATTGTCAAAATTACGAATTCCGTTATTAGCGAGCTCTCCTCCAATCAGCGAAGGTTAAAAAATTACTTTGATTGGAGGAGAGCTCGCTAATAGCGAAATTCGTTATTTTGACAATCTAACGATCACGTTATAAGAAACAGAATGTGGCCGCTATGTTACTTCTGAATAATGCAGCTTTCTAATGGTGAAAAAATTATTGCAATCGGTCCAGTAGTTTTTGAGTTTATTCATTACAAACATACAAAAATACAAATCTTTCCTCTTTATAATATTAGTATAGATTAGTATAGATATTAGTATAGATAGTTATGGTATTGATATAATTTAGTTAAATGTCATATCAAAACGTTTTTTACTATAATTATTAACCCCAGCGGCCACATTCTGTTTCTTATAACGTGATCGTTAGATTGTCAAAATAACGAATTCCGTTATTAGCGAGCTCTCCTCCAATCAGCGAAGGTTAAAAAATTACTTTGATTGGAGGAGAGCTCGCTAATAGCGAAATTCGTTATTTTGACAATCTAACGATCACGTTATAAGAAACAGAATGTGGCCGCTGGCAGTGCTTGTACTTAAACGATAGACATCGATGATGCCAGTCGAAGTAATTTTAACTTTGTTAAAGAAATTTCGACCTTATAGACAATTGCATTTTTTGATAGAATTCGATGGTATGCCGTGTAATAAGTCGAATGACATAACAAAAAAAAAATAGGTGAAACCCGAAAAATGTTCATATGGTCGAAAATGTTTTTTTATATAAGTATCTCGTCAACCGTTGGCCGTAAGCCTATTGTGTTTGTACTCCAATAAAAGGAAATAAAAAAATATAGCCTTTTTTTTATATGTGGGACAATTTACACACATATTGCTCGGTGGCAAAAATTCTGTTTCTTATAACGGAAACGCTAGCTTGTCAAAATAACGAAATCTTTTATAAATGACATTGGAAATCAACAACATCAATAACTAAAAAAGGCATGTACTTTATTCCTTACGTTAGACGTGCTTTTGCTTTGACAGTTTTCAGTATTCCGCGTACAATTTTACCTAAAGGATTTCATTATTTTGACAATAAGTTTTATCAACACCCCAGACCATGACTAACTGTACAGAAAAACGATCTACTCGTAATATATTTTGCCATGGGTGGGAATCGAACCCACGATCCCCGCATACTCAAAAATCAATCTAATGATTATTTTTCTTAATTACATTTTTTAATCAAATTGTTATTACAAATATAATAACCGTTATTAGTTATTCATGAAATAACGACTTTATAACTATTTACGTTTTGTAACGCTCACCTCTACTATTCACTTTTTAGGTTATTTTTTTTAATTAATGTATACTTAATTAAATTTGATCTTAAAATCCCTGTATAGGTAATTTTATTGACCTAAATATTATAGGATATTGTCGTATCGCCACTGACTGTATAAAGGTTGACGTCGTTGTACATATAAATATGCATCTACACATTATTTACTAGTTATTTGTTTAGTGCAACACGCATAAAGTAATAATAATATGTATATCTATACATACGGAAGGCAACACAGGCGAGCAATACCAGCAAACTAAAATTTATACACAGGAATAATATGGCAGTATACTGGTATATTAAAATATACTAAGTAGACACAACCCCCCTTATGTGAGGTTGGGTTCCGGCTAGGAAATATTCCTCGTTACTAGGAACATGATTACGCGGCGACTACGCTTTTGCCGCTGACCCTCGCTATACTATAAAAATATAGGTAGTAGTCGCTCAGGCACATTTTAATTCATAGCAGTTAATAGCCATAAAAGTTTTTGAAATTCTTGCTCATTTTTGTGAGAAGCCGCTTAATAGTCAGTTCTTTAGCACAAAAGCCAAATATTGCAGTACATTAACTATTGAGATGAAAGAATATTACCGTCTAATTGCTTTAAGTCAGATTTATTTGTTAGATATATAAATGCCAAATTACTCACTATGCTTAATATTCCCATGCAAATAGGCAGTGAAGGACTGGAGTAAGTAGTGCGGGTCATTAAAAATCTTTACCTTCTATGACAATACCTTATAATTCCAATATATTGTTAAAATAAAATGTGTGCTGCAATTTAGAATTAACAATTTTATATTTTATTCTAATAAGGAATTTATAAAAATGCATAAATATATTTTATTCAGTGACATTGTGTTGTGTTGGCTAATTGTTAAAATAAATGTATCTACTTATTGAATTTAATAAAGTAAAATAAAAACTGACCACTGAAAAGATTTTATTTCACTACTCCTTAATTAATAACATAATACATAATAAACACCCTTAATTTATGGTAATGCCATTACTGATGAAGGCTCTATTTAAAAATATTTTATAAACCAGGTTAAGCCTAAACCTGATTTATTTTTTATTCCATACTCAGTGGAGGGATTAACCCATTCTCATTTTGCCAATAGTATTTAGTTTAAAAGGTTCTCAGAAGCAAAAAAGGTACCTGTGATGGTTTTTATATTTATTCCATACCAATGCAATAGGGAGAAAATTGAGTTTATTTTTAACTAATTGGTTTTATGTAATGTTTCTGAATATAAAGTTGCAAGTGTTATAAAATTTTTAGTTTGATTCTCTACTTGTTTCATTTTTATTTAAAGTTTGAACCTGGGTATGGGTGTAAATGTAAACATAGTAATATTATCAAAATAATATGGCAAGACTAGTAGCCTACCTAGTTTATTTGGAAAATTAAATATAAGTAAATATATCTACCTCAAATTATAGGTATACTACCTATACCGGGTGAATTTGAAAGGCTGTACTTTGGGTTAATATAAGGTTCTGCTGATCAAATCGAACAACTTTTCCATGGAACCATGTGTCACAAATTAAAAAAGCTTCCCTATACAAATTGATCATTTTAACGTCCTATGGAACCACGTGTCGCAATTGAAAAAAAAAATTGCCTTGAAACCTATGGAGAAGCAATATTTTTTTTCAATGTCGACAAATGGTTTTATAGGAAAAGTTTGTTCGATTTGACCAGCAGCCTAAAGTACATCCTTTTAAAGTCACCATGTATATAAATTAACTGATGGGAGACCTTGAGGAGACTCTTATTTTTAGAAAAGAAAATCTGTATTTTGTTATTTTTTATTGTTTTTGTACAAATCTTTGGAACCAAAATTATTTATTGTGCCCTTCAAGTTGCCAAAATACAAATGGGAGAGAACAGTGTTTAGAACAAGTTCAAAAATATTTTTATATATATTACAAAATCAAGAGTGGAATAAAAAAAACAAATATAATTTATTTCCATGTTCTGTACTTGATTCCATATTGAATTCATTTATAAGTATTAGACCAGGTAAAAATGTGAGTTTCAGGTTGTAAAAAAATTGTTATTAATAGCTTTATTAACAAAACTGCTTCAAAATAAATGATGAACCTGGAACCCACATACATCAATTGTTAATGGTTGTTAAATATGTCTGAATAGTTTTATTTGCCACCCTCCTATGACCACACAATGGCACTTGTACCCACATATGGATTAATAAGTATGTATATCTATATAGTTTACTTACTACTCTGCTTCAGCCAGACTACTCAATGAACCTCATTTCATACATGTGGGTGTATGGTTTGCTAACTTATATTAGATTACCTACACTATGCATGATATGTGGATGGGCAAAGTTGACCTACTTGTTAATTTGCTTTCTATAATTTTAAAGCAAAATAATAAGGGAAGCCAATTTAAGTTTAATTACCTTGTTGTCCGCTTCAAATCATTAAATTAGTACTGAACTACTATGAAAAAATAAAAGTAGGTACAAAACTTTACATATATATAAGAACTATACAAATATATATTTTTTATATAATTTTATTTATTTATATACAAAAATATACTTAAAACTATTTTTTCCATGAACACAAGTGTTTAGTGTTGTATACTGGAGAGGATGGCCGGTATCATAAATTCACCAGATCTGAAATTAAATAACATTCTTAGCTATTAAATTAAGTAAAAACATTGCCCAACCTATGTAGCAAGATTGAAATTTTTTTTACCTCTCACTATCTTGGTGGCTATGCTACTGGGGCAGTCAGATATCAATGCCCAAATTAATTGTTTGTTTTTTTAATATCTGCCTATAGTTGCCTGTACCATAATAGATTATTTATGTAATGCTCACATGTAGGTATATATTAACATTTATATTGCAGTATACCCATTGTCTAAAGTAGGCTTTTATACTCTTTAATGATTACTGTCATTGTATTGAAGATGTTATAGCCAGATTACTGTTTCATAGTCTTGTTGGTTATGCTATTGGTATTGTTTCAGGGGGTTGTGGGTTCCATTCCCACTTTATTACAGTAAACAAATAATGTAATATTAGTGTACCTATGTTGAACTATAGACTGCCTTGACATGGGTGCTTAT
Organism: Monopis laevigella; assembly: GCA_947458855.1. NCBI lineage: Eukaryota > Metazoa > Arthropoda > Insecta > Lepidoptera > Tineidae > Monopis > Monopis laevigella. Next base: position 9,932,737 of record OX381596.1, on the reverse strand, counting down.
AAAACATAATATTAGCAATAATACAAGTTACAACTGTTCCCGTTTACCTACACTTCAGAATATTTACAACCATACCTAAATACTCATTTTATATTCAATAGATACCTATGTAAATTCTGATTATATTTAGATATTATTATACTTTTGTATTACACCATATATAAAACATACTGCAAACCTTGAATGTACTGATTCCCAAATCTTCTAGCATTGACATTAAGTTTGCCTATGTACTTAATTTGTGTTACTATGAGTAAAGAAAATAATAACTAAACTATACCTACTTAGTATAAAAGTTATCCCTTCTCCCACTGCCACACTTCAGCATACTAATTTTATAAAAGGTTGAGAATTAGTAAAAATATAAAAAGTTTTGATAGGTACCTATATATTAAATATACATGGTGGCCGAGTAGGTTAGACCTCAGACTTAAAAACACTATGGTTTTTAGCTCCTCATATCAATCCCCAGTGTCTAGTCAGCCTATAGTGGCCCAGAGAACATGTTAAGCTGTTGGTTCCAGTTTTACAAGATCAAGGAGTAAGTTTGAGATGACAAGTAAACCAATTTTATATTCTGAAAGATTCTTGTGCCTACCCAAGTTTTAAGGTTTTAAGATGAAATTGGTAAGTAGATATATGAAAATAGCAATAGCCTAGATGCTGCATGTCGGATGCACATTCATAGAGATGAACTTGTATTAATTTTTATTTTATGAAGATGGTATGCATAGTATGCTAGTGTACGTATAATGCGAAGTCTATAGGGCTTTAATTTAAGTAAACCAAGGTATACCTACTTTTATTTGTGACTGAATATTAGATAGATGCCTTTGTTAGCTGTTTTTGCTAGATGCTTTCCTTTTATTAGTCCATTTTGTTTTTGTAAAAAAGTATTTTTTTTACAGTGTGTCATTTGCTCCTAAAAATCGTAATATATAAATCCAATATCTGTTTGAAGTACATTTATAAACGTAATAAAACTTAATGCGTCTTTTTGTTGATTTTACTTTAATTTAAATAATATTTTTATTAATTTATTACTGTTTCAAAATGTAGGTTATATTTTTGTTTACATGTATGTTCCCTCCCTCCTTTAGATTCTGAGGTTATCATATACCTTTATTCATCTCTTTCTTACGCATTGTTTTTTATCATTAAATAAAAAGAGAGAGCAATATAAAAAGATGTCCGATTAAAATTTGACAACCTTACATAAGAGCGGATTTGGCTTGGCATAACACTCGGTTCTCTATGGTACCTGATTTCCTTCAATAGCAACAAAGAGAGGCGGTTACAAATTTAGGTAGGTACAAATTTTGTATCCGAAATATTTCACCGCGCCGAGTTGACGCACCCCAATAATCCGTGCCCAATAAATCGCAGACAAATAATCCGGGCCCGGGCTTGAATTATTTGTCCGCGTATTATTTGTCTGCGTTTTATTGCCCTGAGAGAGCTTGACTCAGGCCAATAATTGGAGGACCAATAAATCGCAGACAAATAATCCGGGCCCGGGCTTGAATTATTTGTCCGCGCTTTATCGGTCCGCGCATTATTGGCTCCCCTTTAATCTTTTGTTTTGTATTTTTTTTTTTAATTTTTTTGTTTTTTTTATTAATCTGGATACATGTTCAAGTAATATTTTTTTAAATTTGTTTATATATTATTTATATTTATATTATTGTTTATATTTGTTTACTTCAGTCTGTATATACGAGTATATAGGTATATGTCGAAAACAATATTATGTTGAATAAAGAAAATCTAGCTTTAATGAGGTACCTGAGTAAAATTAGTCTTCGGTTACGAACATTTTGGGTAACTGATAACTAAGCCCATGGTAAAAAAAAATACCTACGTTTTTCTGTCAAGGTTTGGGTGTTTAAAAATATAATATGTAGGTACCTATATTATCGTTGTTTCTGGTACACATTTCGATGGTACATATAGTACAAACCTAGAGCTTAGTTTATGATCAGTAGCCCTAGTGTAAGTTTTTTTAACATTTACTTTCGCGTTAACTATACTACTGCGTTAACATTTTAACCAATCACACGCTCGCATTTTTAATTCTCAAAATTTCCGCTTGGAGCGCTGATCTATTTCCCATACAAATTTTAGTTAACTCAAACGCAAAGTAATAGTTAAAAAACTCACACTAGGGGTACTGTGCCCCTAGTGTGAGTTTTCTAACTATTACTTTGCGTTTGAGTTAACTAAAATTTGTATGGGAAATGGTTCAGCGCTCCAAGCGGAAATTTTGAGAACTAGAAATGCGGTCGTGTGATTGGTCAAAATGTTTACGCGGTAGTATAGTTAACACGAAAGTAAACGTTAAAAAAACTCACACTAGGCCTACAGAGCAATATGTATAAATTGTCCATATAAAAAAAAAATGAATTGGTGGTATCGAAGAATTTATCTTTATCAGTGTAGAGGTCTCTGACAAAATATGTGTCACTAATTTAGTGACAATATATTTAAAATTAGGTGACAAATTAGTATGTGAATCAGGATTGAGGGGCCAAATTTTTTATGTGGTTCGAGAGTAGGTATATATTTTTACAAACTATAGACGTATTTTCTAAGTTTGCAACTAGTATAGACTTGGAGATATTAAAGTTTACTTTAATAAAAACGTCAGCACTTGGGGCCAACTAAAACCCCATATAACTTTTTTATTTTAAGTTTTACAAACTTGACACTTTTTTTAGATCCATTTTTACTAACTGCTGGCATAAGAATTATTAGCAAATTCGTATAATAAAAATGCGGCCCCTCAATCCTTATGCACATCAAATTAGTTCGTAGATATTTATCTAGTATTTCCGCCAACGAATTACGCCCAGTTTCCAGGGCTGATCATAACTAGGTATTCTATGATCAAATTAGTTCTCATTCTCATGATTGGTAGAATGTCACGGGACTTAATTTTTTTACCAATCATGTTGGTTATATGTAGCCTTAGTGTGAGTTTTTTTAACGTTTACTTTCGCGTTAACTATACTACTGCGTTGACATTTTGACCAATCATACGACCGCATTTCTAGTTCTCAAAATTTCCGCTTGGAGCGCTGAACCATTTCCCATACAAATTTTAGTTAACTCAAACGCAAAGTAATAGTTAGAAAACTCACACTAGGGGTACAGATCGAAGGCCTTGTTACGTAAAAATGATCGTACAATGATTTGATCAACATTATATGAACTTTGCAATTTTTGGGGATTAGTTTTGCAATTCAGCGGGGAATGGTCGCCAACCTTCTTAGCACTATACCGGACGGTTCTCCATTAGAATATATTTTTGATTTGTAATATCTAGGCTGAGTTGCACCAAAATAAACTCTCTGTAAATATAACGATTAAGTTATAAATGGCGTAGAATATATCTATTTATTTTGAAGTCGAATGACAGCTGGTACATTAGATGCCATTTTTAACTTTAATCGTTACAATTACTTTAACGGACTCTTTGGTGCAACTCAGCGTTTGTTTTATTTGAAATAAAACTTATGTAACCATAAAAACATGCCTACCATGTATTATTGTGGGGCCACATTCTAGTGCTTTCGAATTAAAAGTCGAAATATTCGAGTGAATTTTATGATGTTTGTAGAATTAGCTTCAGTAGCTCCACCGCAAGTTTTTGCAAATAAACTATATAGTCGCTATTAACTATAGATAGGGATCGCCCAATAGGATCTTTTATTTTTTAAATGACAGCCTCCGTAGACTAGTGGTTGCGCCTTTGGCGTTGTATCCGGAGTATTCCGGAGGTCGTGGGTTCGATTCCCACCCATGGCAAAAATATATTAGTACGTTTTTCTGTACAGTTGGCATGGTCTGGGTGTTTATAAAATATAATACGTATTATATATGGTTGCTTCTGGTACACATAGTACAAGCTTAGAGCTTAGTTTGTGACTAGAGCAATATGTGTAAATTGTAAAAAAAAACCTTTCTTATTGGTTGATTCATATCTATAGTTACTAGCGACTATATAGTTTATTTGCAAAAACTTGCGGTGGAGCTACCATTGAACCTTCGAATTCAAGTCGAAAGAGCCAGAATTACCCTGTCGCATCTCTGGTGGACATAAGATTATGCTTGTGAATAGGTATTTATTTAAAATAAAATATATATTAATATGTAATCAACCAGGGAGGGGGAAATAATTGTAGATTGGACCACAAGGTATCATGGGTACATACCTTGATATTAAACATTAAAGTTCAGCTAACTTATACCTGTTGTCTACCGTACAATAAATACATGAACTTCATTTTGGAATAATAACATAATATTTCATTCAACAATAATTTTATTTTATTAAGTACAAACAATTTACATAGGTGAAAACATAACGCGGTGCCGAACCCGCGGTGACTGGTTCGTTATTCACATATAAAAATGACAGATCAAGTTACGGACAATAAAAATAAAATATGGGAATAACGGACCGTTACCGTTGATATGGTAAGCAGTTGTTCATACTATTTTGGGTAAATGATGCAATTAATACGATAGTAATTTGTATAACAAGTGTGGTTCCTACAACTTCTACAATATTTTTTAGTTGTTTGTGATAAATATTCATTCATACATTATATTTACACAAAAATTTTAATAAAAATTTAGGATCTGCACGCCATCGCCAACTCATCTTTTAAAATTCAGAGAAAAATAAGAAAGGTTTTGGGAATTCATACTTATCACCTACAGTTTTGATTGTAATCTGATTCAAGAATGATGTGTGGGCCTTTATATTACATACAAATGACATTGTTTATAAAAAAAAAGCTATTGAGTTCTTGAAGAACACTTTAGATTTTGTCTCTTTTACGCATATCTATTTTTGTTGCAAAAAAGAGATAAAACCTACTTTAACTAAAGTGTTCAAGGACTCCATAAGATTTTACGACATTTAATAATATTATTTTACAAAAGTATGCACCTATTGCTGTTGAAGACTGCGTTTTTGCCTTCAAAGCAAATACTATCAACAATAATTTATTAAGAGGGGGGTATAAAGGCAAATAAAAGATGACTGTAACTTCCGAACGTGCTTTTTTTGCTTGTAACTCGCAAAAAAACTTGTAACAAGTAAAAAAACTCATTAGGAATTCTTGGAAAAAAGAATAGAATATTATTAATACATTTTTTATAAATTGATGATTTGCTTTATGTCCCCTCTTAAATATTATATATAAAAAAATCCTTAATTATAATAAAATTTGTCTAGAATTTTAGAGCTATTATGGTTACTATTAGCTAGATAATTTTGCACTTTGTGCATAGACTAGAGAGAATATTAAAAAAATATATATATAAAAGATTAATATAAGGGCTTCTGGGAATCAGCCTAGTATAGTAAACATACATTTTAATTGCATTATATAACTTTAATTGATACCCATTTGTAAATAAAATAAATAATAATATAAATAATAATACAATTAACAATAATAGAATCTACTTATATTTATTTTATAGGACTAAGTAACTAAAATGTAGAATACAAGGATGCAGTGATAACTATTATATCAAATACAAGTATTTTTGCAGAGCAGAGGGGATCTAATCCCCTTTGCTTATACTTATAAACAATTTCACACATTTGTATAGAGAAATTGGAACTGACAGTTAAACATCCAGTGTTAGAGACACTATAGTGCAAGCAAACAAATGTACATATTTATTATTTAAAAACTTTAAAAAAAGATTTGATAAGTAATGAGTTTAAAAACAAAATAATACTAAAATTATGAATGTTTATTTATTAGCTGACCCAGTATAGATACTTACTATAATCTATATTAATAAACTTAACAACACTTTAAATGGGTCAATGTAAAGGACTCTTTAGGTTTCACTTAAAATATTATAATTTACCTAAATAAAAAAAAATAAAAAATATTACAAAATTGTCTAATATGGATTTTTATGATATAATAATTATTAACCTATGTATATCAAAAAGTGTTTTTAATTCTATTTAGATCCATGAATAAAATTAACTATAGAATTAACAGAGGGCCCTGTGTTTTCACTGTTGTTTAGATATTCTCAGCGCATTATCTTTACTAAATTAACTACTGTTCCAGCCAAAATTAACCTACTGTTCTGTTTCTACTAATCTGCATCAATGGAAGTAGACACCCTTATAAAATGTATAAGAATGGCTTTGCCTGATTTGGTGTGCAGATTGACACAGACAGGGATTTATAGATGTTTTTAGTTTTTTACCTTAGGTAATATAATAGCAGAATTAAAGTATAAATCATTACTCATAAGCAGGTAATCCAAAAAGTTCAGGTTTAAACTCCTCTAAGGACTTAAGAACCAAAGTTGCTGCCTTCAGCTCTTCAGAATCAATCCGTGGGTCTGGCACTACCACCACCTGCATGTTAGCAGCACATGCTGCCTTGACACCATTAACAGCATCTTCAAATACCAGACACTGAAATATGTTAAGTAAGGTTTTAACAAAGGAACTCAAGACTAAAACATTAGTTATAATACTTTACTACAGCTGAAGCTACTATATTTAAGAGCACTATACTATACAAGGCACTATATTTAAGAAAATGCCATTTAATATTTAAAAATATATATATATATATATAATAATAATAATTATGCAAAATATTGGCTATATATTCTGTGATGATATAGCCAAATCAATGGATAACTTTTCATCCCAGGATCTCTTACACTAAATAAATGCAGGAAATTAGTATATTATAATGCAGATAAATATAAAAGTAAACAAAGAAATTTTAAAATACAAACCATCTTAGGATCTGGCTTATCTTCAAATCTGGATGCACAGACCAAAAATATACAAGGATCAGGCTTTCCTTTGGTGACTTCAGGGTCTGATGTGCCCATGGTTTTATGATGGAAAAGTTTTAGGAATTCCTGATATTTTTGCATCTTCATGTCAACACTTTCTTGACTGGAACTGGTGGCGAGTGCAATATGTACTCCCTTTTTATGCAGATGCTCTACCAGCCTTTGGGCTCCTTAAAAATAAAAATTATTTTTAGTTCCCTTAGTAGTTTTTTTATTGGAGGCTGGCATGTGACCCTGTACCTGATGGTAAGCAGACCAATAAAATCCATGGATAAGGTCATATTGATTGTTCCCACTATGCCAGCTGAATGGTGCGGATATGAAATTGGCAGCGGCATGGGTCATCTTAGAAAGAAACCATTTCATATTTAAATTATAATATGTAAAAAGTTCTTTATACTTAAAAATATATTATAAAGATATTTTTTCACATATTATACTCCAAACATAGATAAAACTATGACCAAAATAATGTTAACAAAAATTAATTAATAACTAGGTGTTGTTATTTTGGCCAATTAATTATTTACATAAAACTAATAAGTAAATATCAAACAATAAATTGAATTGATAAATTAACTTGATTGGAAGTCAAATGAATTAAAATAATTTAATAAAATAATCTTTATTTGTTTACCTGGCATAAGTTCAACTGTAGGGAATAGAACTTCATATTCTTTTGCTGCGTGACTCATAAACTCATCTCGTGAAATAGGCAGGTCGAGGCTCTTTATAATTTTGTCGGCACACTCATGGCCTTGAAAACCCAATAGTGATGCTTTTAATTCCCAAGTAAATACCTTCCCGTATTTAGCACAAATATGTGTAAACGCTTCCGTGTATAATTTTTCAGAATCTGTAATAAAACTTAATTATAATAATATATTCAATAAAATATTATGCAATGCTTTTAAAACGTGAATTTATAGGTTATCTACCCACTAACCGATTAACAGTCCATCCAAATCAAATAGCACATGGGTCACTTTATCGAAAGACATTATCAGAAATAACTATATTATTCAGAAATGAAAGTAAAATTCAAATTTACCGAAAGGAAATTTATTTGGAAATGGAATCTTTAAACATGTCAAAATAATATTTTTTTTTTTTAATTCTTCCGCCATTGCGGAAAGGCAAAGTTCTTTCGACTATACAGCCATGTCTTAAATATCTTCTCATTTAGTAAAAGGCCGAAGCCATGTCATATTTCCTTTCTTTGGTAGTTTTGGTCGGTAAAGGCCGAAGCCAAGTCATATTTGATTATTTTTGTCATTTCCATTAAGGCCGAAGCCAATATTAAGTAGTATCCAGTAGTTTTCCTTATCCGGTTATATTAGTCTTCATTGTCAAGTTTCGTCTTTCTTCGTCTTACATTTTTTCTTTTCTTATTTACACAATTATTTATATACATCATATGTTATTTACAGTAGTAGTAATGAACTTATAAATCTATACTAATATTATAAAGAGGAAAGATTTGTATTTTTGTATGTTTGTAATGAATAAACTCAAAAACTACTGGACCGATTGCAATAATTTTTTCACCATTAGAAAGCTGCATTATTCAGAAGTAACATAGGCTATATAATATCACGCTAGGACCTATAGTTGTGGAGCAGTAACCAAAAATGTTTTAAAAACGGGGGAAATAATCGTTTCTGAGGCCTTCCGTGGCGTGCGCTGATCTTAAGTCCCCCCGTGCGAAGCCGGGACGGGCCGCTAGTAGGTATATATGTTGAGAAGTTTTTCAATAAATCATCAATGGCGCGCGGGATAAGGTGAGGTTTCTTGTATATTGTAAGTAGTTCATCTATTTAAATCAGTCGTTGGATATTGTAAGATGTACACTCAAAAAATATGTGGTCCAGTGTTTGAAAATTATTACTATTGCAATCATAACATAGTGGAGATTCTATTATTTTCATCCTGTAACCACCTAGGTTATTGAAACGACAATGTCCAAGTCTTAATCGTGTTAAAATAGTATTAAATTTACGATTTCTGTATTCTTTAGATTTAGTGAACCAAGGCGTTGTTTGAAGAGTATTATTATTTACATTAGCGAACCAGCTGCCTTTGCTTTTTAAAGTCTCCCGCCAATGATAACCAATCTTCTTGGTGATTAAGTTTAATTTCGTGCAGCAAATCTGTAAATGGTATTGCCACGATTTTTTCTATGCCACAACCACTGTCAACTATTGTCCTTGCCAAAAAGTCTGTATTTTTGTTGCCTACTACCCCAATGTGAGAGGGTGTCTACATTAATTTTATAGTAATATTATATTCATTAGGCCTGTACATAGTTTTTTGATTTAATGTATTAAGTAATTAGTTTTGATTTCAATTTTATAATTTTGAAGGGCTTTCAGTATGATCATACTGTCCGTCACGATAATCCATTTATTGTTTTCGTAAGTATGGCCTTTAATATATTCTATTGCGGTTATAATGGCTAAAGCTTCAGCAGAAAATATACTAAATTGTTTAGGCAATCTAAACCCATGCCCTGTTTTATTATGTTCAATATAGTATGCCATTGATACTCCAGAATTGCTTTTGGATCCGTCTGTATAGATATATTGATAATTATGCATTTTTATAAATTCCTTTATAGGATAATCTTATATTATTTTTTTAAAGATAAAAATGCAATGAAAAAATTCCTGTTGGCGGGACTCGAACCCACGAACCTCGCTATCGCGGTAAGGCGCTCAACCGCTGAGCCAACCAGGTTCCAATCAGCCCTCACGAATTTTGTCATTGTTTGTTATCTACTTATACACAGACGCCCTCTATTAGCTTTCTTCTAATAACTCTTATACGAGTGAAGTTAGAAGTCCTAGTTTCTAATACTAGATGGCAGAGGAGTCTGTTTTTTGTTTTTACTTTTTTCAGTATGTTATATTTATGCATTTTTATAAATTCCTTTATAGGATAATCTTATATTAATTTTTTAAAGATATAAATGCAATGAAAAAATTCCTGTTGGCGGGACTCGAACCCACGAACCTCGCTATCGCGGTAAGGCGCTCAACCGCTGAGCCAACCAGTAGGGTAACCACCGACTCCGATCTCGTGAGTTCTCGTTCGAGTTGAGATCAAAATTGACGTCATTTCATACAAACCATATTTACAAACTTCATAATATTATATATATTTTTTTGTAATTAATTAGTAACTCGAACTAGTTATGCATTAGGCAATTCAAATAACGATGTTTAACTTTTCGTGGTACCAAAAACATGGTTCTCGATGTCAACTCGAACGAGATCTCACGATATCGGAGTCGGTGGTTACCCTGCTGGTTCCAGTCAGCCCTCACGAATTTTGTCATTGTTTGTTATCTACTTATACACAGACGCCCTCTATTAGCTTTCTTCTAATAACTCTTATACGAGTGAAGTTAGAAGTCCTAGTTTCTAATACTAGATGGCAGAGGAGTCTGTTTTTTGTTTTAATTTTTTCAGTATGTTATATTTATGCATTTTTATAAATTTCTTTATAGGATAATCTTATAATATTTTTTTAAAGATAGAGAAGGAATTTATAGTAGACTAGCTGACCCGCGCAACTTTGTCTGCGCGTTTAAATTTAACCGTTTACGCAGCGTACGCTCTTAAAAGGAATAATTTTTCCCCGTTTTTGCAACATTTTTCTTTGTTACTCCGCTCCTATTAGTCGTAGCGTGATGTTATATAGCCTATAGCCTTTCTCGATAAATGGATTATCCAACACGAAAATATTTTTTCAATTCGAATCAGTAGTTCCTGAGATTAGCGCGTTCAAACAAACAAACAAACAAACAAACAAACTCTTCAGCTTTATAATATTAGTATAGATAACAAACAATGACAAAATTCGTGAGGGCTGACTGGAACCTGGTTGGCTCAGCGGTTGAGCGCCTTACCGCGATAGCGAGGTTCGTGGGTTCGAGTCCCGCCAACAGGAATTTTTTCATTGCATTTTTATCTTTAAAAAATAAATATATTGATAATTATGATTTAGTCTCATTACTTCATATACTTGTTCTTTAAACTGAATGTTTGGATTAATATCAATATCTATTTTACAAAATTTACTTTCATAACATTCTGAGTAGCAAGTCCAGTTATTCACAGTTTTATTTATTAAATATTTATTGTCTAATTCCAACATATAAGAGAAATCTAACAGACCTTACATTCTGGTAGTTATAGATGAAGAGCGAGTGATAAAGGTTGTGTGCATTAGTTTTAACTTTTTAACTTTGCTGTTAATGTGTGATGTTGTATAGAAAGTAATTTTAATAGGAATCGGTATTTCAAATATTTAAATCAAATATGCAATGGAGGGATGTTACATTCACATTGTAATGAATTAATAGGTGTGGTTTTCATTGCACCTGTTATCAGTCATTTTTATTCTGTAAGATGTTTAATTTGTAAACTAATTTGGAGTCTGAGCCAAAACACATAAACCCATATTCAAAATCAAAATACTACAAAATGACAGACAAAATGCGGATAATACGGTCCGATTTGACTTATAAAATATATGTTAATGACACCAAAGTAGTTATGGTAGCTTAAAATTTTACTATATTAATAAAAAGTATAAACAATAATGGCGCCTATGTATGTACAGCTGTTTTTTTAATAAATAATTGGAAAAAGGAAATTAATCTAAGGTTTCAGTTTTTACTTTTGACCCGTAGTTTGGACCGCAAGTTTTATTTTTAATTATTGGTGAAGCAAAGGAAATTAATATATAGCCATCAATAAAAAAAAATCTACATTTTATTTTAGGTTTTTTGACTTATATGCTTTTGGATATCATAATCATGGACGTCAATAAGATCTACAACTATTAAAAATGCAAGAAATCGGTAATAGTAGTTCTTGAGATATTTGATGGGGCGAATATAAAGACAAGCACCCAAGTCGCAACAAAGTGCAGGTAAATAAAAAAAACATAAAAGGTTCAAGTAAGGGTTCCTTTATTAACCAACTTCTTCATAAACATAATTCTATTTATTTATTTTATTTAAAAACTTTATTGGGCAAAGTACAAAGGCGGAGCTCTACCAGTCAAACCTTTGCTTTGGGACAATTTGATAGCTATGTAAGGTATCCAATTACAGTAAATATAAAATATAATAAAAAATGTAAGTGTAATAATGAAAGTTGTGGGGTGTATTAAATAATGGATACACATAGAACGTTACTTGTAAATAATAATATATTAGAAAGAAACTTAAATTATTGTACATTTCATTTTAATTGACAACTCAGAATGTGACAATTAATGTCACATTACTTTTTAATATAACTTTACCTTTTGAATTCATACCATAAATATAGGACGCGATTGCGCGACTGTTGTTGTAGTTATTAAACTACAACAAAAGTACACATTTATGTTATTTACTGCGCTATATACTAAGTATTACATTACATTATAGCTATGTATTAGGCCGTAATAGTTAGGGTATAATTGGGTTCAAAGTTCTAACTAGTTGCTTATTTGGGTAGGTCATTATTTGAAATATTTTATCTAAGTAGTATATGCATTAAGGACCTTAATGGTGTTTGGTGGAGACTAATCTCGAAAATATGCGCAGATAAAAATAAATAAGTCAGATTAAAATATTACCTTTTAAAACTTAGTCAGGACGGTAGGTACTGTTTGAGGTACTGTCAGGGTACCTATACAGGAGCGTATTTCGGTTCAATCTCGCCCCGGCCCATTTTCATCTGGCCGCCCTGCACCCACGACCGCCATAGTACTAACTTATTTTTTCACATCTCACTAATATTATAAACATTAGAGTTTGTTTTTTACTCAATCACGCGAAACTACAGAACCAATTTGGATGACAAAGATAGACGATGGGGCCTAACTATAAAACAGCGAAAGCGATAGCGGTCTGTCAATGCGTTCACAATTAGAGTTGTCATCGCTCTTATTTCCAATATAATAAAGTCTATGACGATATCGTAGATAGCTCCAATTCGGCGATCTGTCAAAATTTCGTTTCATAATTAGGGGACTGGAATAGGACATAGGCGAGTTTTTCGTTTAAAGTGGTATAAAAAGTAGAGCGTAGTACCTACACATACCTATTTGAGTTAGGTAAAAGAGGCGCGTTCATATTTTTTATATTTCGAGCGGGATTTTCTACAGCGCCTCTACTGGGCAATGACCCAATTGGCCCATACGTAAATATGTCACTGCACCTATAGGATGAATTTTCTAAAGTCCTTCCATCGATAACCGTACCCATTTTGCTAGTATAACCTAACCTCCCGTAGGTTAGGTTATACTAGCAAAATGGGTATTTATAGTTACTGTTGCCAACTTCGTGTGCTAATTACAACAAAAAAAAATGTTTTCTTATTGACCATATAACTGAGAAAAATAAGAAAAAGTTACCTGCGGTCCCACCGATTTATATGCGTACAGTATGATAGGGGTTTAGTATGACATACCTACCAATCACAGCAGTTGTCAAAAAGATAAAATTACAACTTTAAACGAAGTTGTTAGGTACTATATAATGGTGTAATTATAAAGGATTCTAATAGTTCTTAAACACCATCACGCCTATACTCCTGTTAGAGCGCAGACAGAGAGCAATGTACTTATAAATACTTATATACCTACCTGCATATAATAAAATTGTTCTTACTATATCTATATATAACAAAATTGTAAATTAAAAAATATATATATATATAGATTTATTTGATAAAAAAAATATTAAGGTAAATATCTACTCTAAATAGGCTATAAAACAATATTCTATCATTTTAGTATTCGTATCTGATTGTTTGTATGTTTGTACAAGCATCACATAAAACCTACTGGACCATTTTATATGCGCTTTTTTTTTCGTTGAATAGCTCTGGGGGTAAAATAGGTTATATTATATTTAGATATCCCTGCTGGTATATCTAAATATAAGCTCAGATGTTTGTGTTGGTATTTTAAAAGTCTCTTTATGTTTTAAAATACACCATAGAAAAGAGTATGTATGTTGTATGTTATTAGGTATATTTTAAAATTTTATACATATGAATCTTTTTTTTTTTTTAATTATTTACTTCTTTAGATATGTACACATGAAGACTTTGAAAGGTTGTACTTTCGGCTAATATGAAGTTCTACTTATTGAACAACATTTCCCATGAAACCAAATGTTGAAAGTGAAAAAAAAAAATACTCTATACAAACTAGTAATGTTATTGACCAATTTGTAATAATAATAATATATCTTTATTTGCCAGAACATGGTACAGAAGAATGGTGTTACAAATGATTTTATGATCAGCATATTCTACCCTATTACAGGTGTGCAAAATATTAATAAATACACAAAAATTTACAAAAACCCCAAAGGTGAAAAAAGCCTTATTTTACAAAGATTATACAATACAAAACAAATTAAAAAACACAAATATATAAAAAAAAAAATGCTTCAAAATGTCAAAATTCTATCAAAATCCATAATTATTTCATTAAATACACAATGTCATTAGAAATAATGAGAAATGAATTCAATATTATGATGTCTTATTAATAAATTCAATGTCCAAATCTAAATATAAAATTAAAGCATAACAAACAATTACAAAAATATGTTCTAAAATGTTATCATAATATAAATTAACTCAGTCATAGATCTTATTAACACTGTAACAACTACTATTGTATTAATGCATAATGTCAGTAAGAACAATGGAGCACAAAATCAAAAATAAACAAATCACTATGTCATTAATAAATTCATTCGCAAAATTATAAACTACTAAAAATTAAACTACTATAGGTAATTATTTTGATGTCATATTATAATATGTCAAAGCACACACAATCAATAAATTACGTAGGTATACAAAAAAAAAAAAAGTTTCAGTCTTACTAAATTAAAATATTAACAAACTTGTACAAATCACACATTTTTAATTTTACCACTAAGAAACTCCTTCACTGTATAATACATTTTATTTAACAAAAATTTAGACAAATTAGTCTTTGTATGGGGAAGCCATTTTTTTTAATTTGCGACACAATCAGTAGAGCCTCATATTATTAGCTCAAAGTACAGCCTTTTAAACTCACCCTTTTGGGCGATTTTTATAACTTGTGAGTATAACATTGGTTTATTTAGGAGTTTCTTTTTTTAATTTATTTTATATATTTTTCTTTAGGCAGGTCTTTTTTTTTCATTTATTTTGTAATAAGTATTTATTTTAAGTTTTATTTTGATTTTTTAAATAATATTTAGATGATAGGTATCATGTAATTTTTTTTAAGTATTACCCTTTTTGTAGGTATTATATTATTCAAAAGTATGGAAAACTTGCACAAATCAAATCATATTAAAATCGGTGTTCATGTTTTGGCTACGATGCCACAGAGATACTAATGCCGGATTCCTATACTTTATGGTAGGTAACAGTAACTTAGTTATTCCCACACAAAAATGTTAACGTTTGATTAGGTAAGTCATTTTTATATGAGATTAACGTTTTTTTTGCCGTTACCCTATATTATAGGGACTAACGAATTTTTACTTAGGGACTTAAGGACACTGCATTCGCAATCGCGATGTCTGCGTTCCCAATACAAAATGAGCTTTCGCATCGATTACTGTTTGTCGCAGAATAAAAATAATATTGTAATAATTAATCTTTCTGTGATGGCTATTTTTTTTATATTTATGAAATCAGTTTTATTAACTTCGACTAACAGTCAAGTTGTAATATTGGAAGTAACGTGTATGGGCGTCAAGAAGACTGCAAAGCCCTTAAAGGATGACTCGAAACTTATATATATAACACCCCCTTTTTTTCGTCGGATTTTAAATAAAAAGAAAGCTTAATTGCAGATTAGGTACTTAAGGAAAGCTTAATTATTATCTGTATTAATTTCAGATTATAGAAAATTTTATTAAAAAACAAAAACCGAAAGGGAAAGGGTGCATGCATTCATTGCATTGCAGAATAACTCCGATATAGTATTCATTCAGAGTGCAAGTTAAGAGTAAAGATCCGCCATCGATCTTATTAATTCTTGGATTTAGAGCGTGAATACGCGCGTTGAGGCAAATCAACAATAAAGTATATAGGGGAGATATGTACTGAGACGGTTCAGTCGTAAGCTCCACCGGCACTAGAGCGCTCTCTGCCGGCCGCGCTGTCTAGTAATAACCGCGACGAATCGAATAAACGAAATAAAAACAGTTTTAAAATCGATGTGATGTTAGTTATTATGTAAATAAATAGGGCAGAAACATTAATTAAATACGGACTTTTTAACAGTCCCATATAAAGTTTTAGTGTGAAGTAATATTTTTTTGTTTATTAAATAAAGATGACTCTTCCAGGAGTTTTTCTTTTTACACACTATATGGAGAGCTTTTGGGTAAGTAAATAATAGTAATATTAAATTTATTCAATTTTTAATTAAAAAACATTTACGTAATTAAATTAATTATAATGTTGTGATTCTGAATTCAAACGTAACGGAGTAAGCAGCTTATAAATATATTTAAAGTTTTTTTTTATAAATTTGGTGTAAAATAAATATTTTTTGGAATGTAAAAAACTATGTAGGCAAGCTTAGATATACATGTACCTTATTTATTATTTAAAGCTAACTTTATAAAGGCACTTTTTCATAAAATTAAAAGTTTAATTTATTTCGCAACGGTGAAGTTAATTTTATTGACATTTTCACCATGTGTTAGGTAGGGTAAATGAACCTGTTACTGACTACCTAAAGCTTTTTTTTCTTTGTAAAATATAAGTAACACAAAAATAGTAAGTTATGGTTATGCCGAGTAGTTAAGAATTAAAATAACATTATGATATTAATTAATTTTATTAGGTATTTATTTATATTTCGGTTCACTATAACATTTTTAAATAAAAAAGATACCTAATGATGATATATAAGATGTTAGTGCTTATTTATGCATAAAAAATGTTATGTTATGTAACACAGAATAATTTTTTAAACTGTTACTATTTCTAGTTGTAATACTACATACACATCGACCTCAGTTTTCCCCGACATTGATATGCAACAATATCATCACGTTTGCCTTACGGCGCCCGAGACCGCCTAGACGGCCCCAGGGTACCCAGCGGAGGGGTTTTAATCCCACCTCATCGTAGCCGATGGTATGAGTCTACACCGAACAAGTGGCTAGCTCGTCGCCATGTTTTTGAATAGACTCAATAACCCATCTATAAACAGTTTCACAAGTTGGTATAGAGAAACCGGGACCAACAGCTTAACGTGCTCTCCGAGGCACTATGGTGGTGTTGTCAAACAAATGTACATAATTTTTTATAAATTAAAAACTCATTGGTACACACCGGGATTCGAAACAGGGACCTAAGTGTTTTTAAGTCCAAGGTCTAACCAACTCGGCCACCACGTATATTATATGCAACAAAAGTGACAAAAATATTTATTACCTATCAGGTTTATCTAAACCTGGTTTAGCGAAAAGTTTATGAATAGAACAGTTACGAGTAGTAGGTAAGTCTTTTTAATATAGGGTGTCAACCCCACTGGCGAATATTATAATTTGTTTAGACTGAGGCTGATAGACCGGTTTCGTTACTATCATCAAAGATCCAAAAACCCAGTTATGTTCGGATTTAGTCTGTGGGTTCTCCGGTTTTCATAAACCTGTTGCATCGATTTCTTGCCGAACTGGTTGTATTTTAGGGTACGATTACGAAATGGGCTGCTGATTTAACAATAAATAAGCGAGATTAACAAAATATAGGTACCCATAATGAAAATTCATGTTTATCGTCATATATCGTATGTTAAATAATAATGTAATGAAGACCTCATTCATGGACTTTGTAGGTATGTTTACTATCAGACAAAAGTAGTTACATTTCGTGCTCCAATAAAAATAAAACAACAGTTGATTAATGAATAATATTATCTAAATGCTTACATATACTTAGTTACATATAATTAATATGCATTAGGTAGTTTATAGACATTGAATTATTATTACAGTGTAGGTATAACTACCTATTATTATTGTTAGGATTTTTGTTTACATTTATAGACCGCTTCCGTAGACTAGCGGTTTCGCCTTTGGAGGTCGGAGGTCGTGGGTTCGATTCCCACTTTTGGCAATAAAAACAGTACGTATTTATGTACAGTGTGTCATGGTCTGGCTGTTTATAAAATAATTATAAATATATTAATATAGTTGTTTCTGGTACACATGGTACAAGCCTTCAGCTTAGTAAGTGTGTAATGCTAAAGACCTTCATATTATTATTATTATAGATATAATAGTAATTATTATTATAGTATAGGCCGAGTTGGTGAGACCTTAGACTTAAAAACACTTAGGCCCCTAGTTCAAACCCCGGTGTGTACCAATAAAATTTTAATCTGAAAGTGTATGTACATTTGTTTAACAACACAACACAACACAACTATATTGCCTCGGAGGGCACGTTAAGCTGTCGATCCCAGTTTCTCTATACCAACTTGTGAAACTGTATATAGAGGTTAATGAGTGTATTCAAATATCGCGACTAGCTAGCCATCGGCTACGACGATGTGGGATTAAAAACCCCTCCGCTGGGTACCCTGAGGCCGTCTAGGCCCCGTCGGCACCCGTGACGATATTTATATATATTTAGATATAATAGTAGAGTGGGTTAGGATAATGAAAGGGAAACGCTGAAGGTTCTTTTGGGATACTTAAGCAGTTTTTTACTACCTAACTCACTTCACATTAATGTACATAATTAATGAATTAAGTAAACTCGATTATTCAACCGTGAATTTTGATACGCTTGAGTTCTTCGCTTTAAAAATTATCCATTTCCCACGTGGGGCCTCATTTCTTGTTTAAATAAAAAATAAACCAAATAAAATATTTGGAGTAGCTCAGGGTCAAGTTAGGGATTAAGATTGGTGTTACGAAGTATATAGTTGTGTAATAAAAAAAGCGGTTAAGTTCGAATGTTGCGTTTGCGCACTTAGACTCCGTACAACAATAGAAGAAAAAAGAGGTATTATAAGAAATGTATTATTATTTCAGTGACTGTTTAAAGTAGAACGTTGAAAATTTGAATATTTATACGTTTTTTTTTTAAATGTTTTAGGTTCTTTACTAAAAACTACTGAACCTATAAATCAAAAAACTTGGAGAACAATATGCAGATCGATAAAATTTGTGCAAATATTCACCTTTATATCTCTAATGGTTACTGATATGTAACAATAAAATAAAAAATATTGACAGAAAATTATAAACTTTACACAAATTAGAAAGAATATCAAACAAAGGTTATTTGATACCCTGATAATATCTTTTTTAAATCTAACTTTCCTTATTCCATCTTAAAGCTTTTTCAAAACGATAGTTCGGGCACCGCGAAGACACAAAAAAAAACATTACAACTTTCTATCTCAACCAGTTTTCGAATTATCGGTCTGGATAGATAGACAGATAGGGATCCAGTTTTTATTATCAACGATGGAACCCTACAAATTACGAATATTATTATCTATCTAATTGATAAGAATATTAAATTCAATATTGACAACGGATAGAAGCTAAACGCATAAAGCTTTTTTTGACGAATCAAACTTTTACCATTGACTGTACTAAATAATATTATTAAAAAAAAAATATGTAAAATGGGACCAATACTTCTTTTATCATTCTGCATCGTTGATACAATTTTACACCAAAGGCATGTGACTTTGTATCTACCGGATTCTACCAGATGGTAAGCAGACCCACGAATCGTCCATGAATAGGATCAATCAATACATTGTTGTTAAACGGCATTGGTTCCAGCTAAATGATGCCAACATAATCTAGTGAATATCTAAAAAATAAATTTAAAAAAACTTATTCAAAATTTTTACTTTCTTCTTTCATTTCAGATGTTGAAATAGATACTAATAATAACAATAAATAAATAGTAGTTTTCGAGCATTCCAAACTAAATTAGCACTTTTCGGTTAGTTTTTTCCCCTTCCCTCTACCTCCATAACGACGCCATGTTTTTACGCAGAGAAACTAAAAATTAGGTTATAAACTGATGTAAGAAAGTAAAAATAGTACCGAATAGTAAAGTTATAAAATATACAATGATTTTCCTTGAGTGTATCTAAAAAGTTACACGATAACTCGTATCTTGCTGTCGAAAAAGAAATAAATGTACCTACAATATGTTAGTGTTTATGAAGGCGATTCGTGCAGTCAATTGACCGTATATAATATATTCTATATTTATTCACGCCTATGTATCAATATTCAACCATTCTCGATCGTAACTCTGGCTTCTGATTCAAGGTTCATTTTTTGCACCATTATAATTAAGACTGTTACATCGACATCTGTTTAATTTTATACTGCTGTAAATAGGGCACTGTACCCTACCGAAATGTTAGGGGACATGTCAAAAATTAATATTTAAAGTAAATCTAACCTTACGGGAGAGTATGTATTTGAGCCGTTTGGAGTTGAGACGATGGGGCCGTGGGGACCGGGAGCGCGTGCAATTTATAAAGAAATTGCTAAGCGGTTGGTCGAAACATCTGGTGACCAAAGGGCTGGCTCGTTCCTCGGACAACGTTTAAGTTTGGTCATACAGAGAGGTAACGCAACCAGCCTTTTGGGCACCCTTCCTGCTGGTAGCGATTTAGAAGAAATCACTACATAGTATAAAACAAAGTCGCTTTCTCTGTCCCTATGTCCCTTTGTATGCTTAAATCTTTGAAACTATGCAACGGATTATGATGCGGTTTTTTTTAGTAGATAGAGTGATTCAAGAGGAAGGTTTATATGTATAATAACATCCATTAAATAGTGGAGAAATACTGTTATTTTTGAGGTTTCTAATGTGATGTCGTAAATAATTATTTTTTTTCCGCTTACATTGCAAACACAGGCTGAACCCTACGAGTTTTATCAAAATAATGTACTAAGTATTGTACACATTGAAAAGGTCTACAAAAAAGTCCGTGATGGTATATGTCTATCTCTTATGGATAACCCACAATAACTTTTTTTTGTCATTTACTTTTTACGACAAATAATGGTTAATTTTCGAAGCGATTTTAACCAATACAGCATCAATCCTTAACCAATTAAATACCTTGAATACATTGTTCATTTAATATATATCTATATGGCCCTTTACACCGTATGATTTAAGTGAATATTTTCGAAGATATTACAGATTTAAAAATTGCGGGACGTAGCGTTTGCGGCGGTACCGGCCGGCCGCCCGGTGCGGCAAGAGCGTGCCTATAAATAGCGTGCCTATAAATAGCGTGCGAAGCCGGAGCGGGCCGCTATGTTTTTATATACAACGTTCACAGTTTTTCTGTAGTGTATTTAGTATCAGCATTGCACCCGTGCGAAGCCGGGGCGGGTCGCTAGTATATTATATGTTATAGATAAGTAGTTTTTGATTTAATTTATATAGGTATATTTACAATATATGCTGTTATGTATCGAAGATTGAAAGAGGTATGTTAAGGGCTATGCAGTCGTCTTAATGCCCACACAAACGTACTTCCAATATTACAACTTGGCTGTTAGTCGAAATTATTTTTTTATGTTGGTAATACGCAAAAATCTTTCTGTTGTGTGTGGGTAATAAATATTTTTATATTATATAATTAAAAAATATTTATTTTATGATTTAAAAAAAAACAAAGATTAATTAATACAATGACCAACATAGTTATTATTTTAGTTTTGCGACAAACGGTAGTCGAGTAATACTGGAAGTGCGAAAGGACATTGCGAATGCAGTGTCCTTAAGGTAGTTCGGCCATGTTAAGCGTTTGGATGATGAGTTAAACACGAAACAAATATATAATGTAATAATACAGATTGTTAGTGGATTACATGGCCGACCAAGGCACGTCTATACAGAGATCAAATTCGCATAAAGAATCAAAATACACATTTTAGTTATTACTTAACATTTATGTTAATTTGTCTTATTTATTTTAAGTTATTTTGTTAACAGAGTTATAGAATACATTTCCATGGTTTTTTTTTTTTTTTTTTAACTAGTTGATGTTTGCGCAGGCCTTGGATTCAGCTATGTATTTGGCCCTGCAATGTAGTAGTATACGTATCCAGCGGATTTCCTCTCCTTTGAAGGTCATTGCAGTGGTGGCGCGTGTGCCGGGTTCTGGTCTGCACCCTAAGGGCCTGGTTGAGCAGAAGGATGGCTGACACATACGTTACGTCCGTGATCGGGTGCTGCTGTGGGGGCCTTGGATCTCCGCTGGGCACGCACGTTTGATTGTTATCATATAAGAAGCGGAGATCCCGAAAAATCTTCTGCTGATAGACCGGCGCTGGCATCAAAGAAATGTTGTGTTCTGTAATTCTGTACTTTCAATATTGTAAGATAGTATATCTGCCTTGGGGTGTTCTACGCGTGCTCTTCAGTAGGATGAGAGTATATACCACATGCTATAAGCATAGGTTTAAGTCAATAACCATGCAGGACCATGCTCCTCCGATGATACGGTACATGTGGAACATCAGAGTTTTTTACTTGCTGGTACCTTTTTCTCCAGGGTGTCTCTGAGGCGATCGACTTGTGATCAGCGTTTGCGCCCTAAAAGATACCTTTTATCTATCTACTTGTAGGTATATTTTGATTACCTATACTAAAGTATGTATATTTGGGGCGTAGCTATGGTCTGTTGGGTTGGTCGCCTTGGTGGCACTTTTGCAGGGCAGTCAACGATTGACAGGTCAATGGAACCAGCTAACCACCTAGTCTTAAACTGGTTGGTTATGTAGTGTGTGTTCGGTTGGGTTGTTTTTTTTTTTTTTTTTTTTCTTCCCGCAAGGACAATAGTTTAATAGTTTACGATTTGTTTATTTTGTATTATATTCTCAACATTTGTCTGTGGGAGGAATGGCGACCTGGCCAAGTACACACAGGACCTTATATATACTCTTTTTTTTTTTTTTTTTGACTTTTCATAAATGCCTGTAAAGGTTTACATGAAATAAATATTTTTGACTTTTGACTTTGACTTTGCGCGAGCGCCACGTGCTGCGACAAAACAAGCGTCCGCGCTGATGGCTGTGGTGCTTTTTGTTGTTGTTTATAATAAACTAGCTGTGCTCGCGACTTCGTCCGCGTGGAATAGTTATTTTTTTATCATATAAACTTTCATCCCCTATTTTATCCCCTTGGGGGTAGAATTTATCAAAATCCTTTCTTAGCGGATGCCTACGTCATAACATCTACCTGCATGCCAAATTTCAGCCCGATCCGTCTAGTGGTTTGGGCTGTGCGTTGATAGATCACTATGTCAGTCAGTCACCTTTGAGTTATATATATTTAGATTATTCTTTAATACATATTTTTTGTGTATCTTGAACCGTTTTCACGGCGCACGCAACGGAAGGCTTCAAAGATGAAATAATTTCTCCCGTTTTTTACACATTTACCACTATATCTTTGCTCCTATTGGTCGTAGCGTGATGTTATATAGCCTATAGCCTTCCTCGATAACTGGACTATCCAACACAAAAAGAATTATTCAATTCGAACCAGTAGTTTCGGAGATTAGCGCGTTCAAACAAACAAACAAACAAACAAACAAACAAACAAACTCTTCAGCTTTATAATATTAGTATAGATAAGATGCGCACGAAGTTGCGGGCAGCTACTAGTAAATATAAATAGGATATTTCACACATCTATACTAATATATAAAGCTGAAGAGCGCTTTTGTTTGCTTGGATGAACGAGCAATGCTCAGGTAGGTATACTACAGTTGTATAAATATATATTTTTTAACGAAAAATGGCATATTTAGTCATTTTTCGTTTAAAAATCTCGAATCGAGATGAATGTCGAAAGCGCGAGAATTGCCCACCTGGTTCGAATTGAACATATCATATATAGATAGGTACTTAGTAACGCCGACCAATTCTGTTAAAGTACAATGTTTTGATGAAATGCTTATTATCAGGTCGACATAGAGTATATGCCATACTCCAAAAAAAGGAGCTTACGTAATTACAGATAGTACTTAAAATATATGTTATTTAAGTTAAATTGTAGAACTTGTGGAACAAAAAATTATATAAAAATGAAATTTAAATTATATATTTTTATTTGCAGTAGCTTTATTATTTTTCATAGGTCATTCAATAAGATACATAAATAGAACACAATACAATAATAATACTAGCTTTTGCTATATTTCGCCTTATTAGGGCGTCTTCAGGCAACAATATGGAATTAATTTAGGGAACTCAATATTTTGATTTAATCTTATATGTATATACTTTTTGTAATAAACGACTGTTTGTTTCCTGAATAAAATAAATAAATAAATAACATTCAATTTTTTTAATAAAAGAAAATACTTTAGAATACCAGGTTGATTCTGTAAGTAGCCTATTATTGCCGTTATTCTACGAATTGTTATTATTTTACAATATATTTTTTAGGGATCCAAAAACCTTTTTTCTATAAAGGTACCATCATTATGAGACAGGTGACTACTGAGAACAGCCAGTCTGATTTACTTAAAATTTGGGGTTCTTATGCCTGATTTCACTAACTCTAAGGGAGCCCCTAACTAAGTTAAGGGACAGTTGTTTCATAGCAAATATGTCAAAATTACTATTTAGGGGCTCCTTTAGAGTTAGGGATTGTTGGTGAAATCGGGCATTATAGATCTTTATGCAAAAGGATGTAACTTAAAATTTACTGAAATAGTGAAAAAAAAAAACAGATTAGCACATCAAAAATTGTTACAGAACTTTATAATACTGTTTACTTTCTTAAATATATACATTGGATAAATAAACGCCCCTTATCTTCGTCGATTGTAAAACGACTTATAAACAAATAAAAAAAAATGTCTTTGGTTTAGTCTAATTGGAATAAAAGAATTGCAAAAAATAAGTTTTTTGGAAAATAATAAACTATAATCTGTGAAAATAACCCTCCGCGGGAGAGTTTTCACGTTTGGTTTATTTATAAATACATTTTATTACAGCTCTATTTTTTCCATAAAGGAAAATTTCTTCAGACGAATAAATAAAATATGAAAATAATCTACTACGGCCGGTATTCTACGAATTTATATTTCTATAACATACGGTAGGTATCTTTTTCATAATTACATTTTATTATAATACTTACCTAAAATTTATCACAATAAACAGCTCAAATTTTTCCATAATCGAAAATTCCTTCATTCGAATAAATCGTATTCTGTGATATTCTATTTTTATTACATTCTTCAAAAAATATATAATATATTTTGCAAACAGTTATATTATTTCAGTGTTAAGCTTTTAAAAATAAAATAAAGCGCAAATATATTTTATCTGAATTTCAGAAAGCGTAAAAAACTTAGGTAAAAAAGGAGTATAAAATAATCGAAGCTTAGACAGGAGAAATAGTAAGATACGGAAGCGCCGTAAACACAACTTAGTAGAAAGCACTAAATATTGATATATCTCACAATCATTCTAAACTAAAAAGATAAATAGGTACGTTTTTTCCTATCGCCTTTTCTTTTGCGATAACTACCTAAAATTAATAGCGGCCATTTTCTGTTCTTATTTCTTGAGCATTGATTGGTTATAGATAACAATTATAGTTCTCACTTTTTGTATTGACTTTGTATGGTCTTCAGTACCCCTAGTGTGAGTTTTCTAACTATTACTTTGCGTTTGAGTTAACTGAAATGTGTATGGGAAATAGTTCAGCGCTCCAAGCGGAAATTTTGAGAACTAAAAATGCGAGCGTGTGATTGGTTGAAATGTTAACGCAGTAGTAAAGTTAACGCGAAAGTAAATGTTAAAAAAACTCACACTAGGGCTACTGTTCAAATGTTTGAAAAGGCGATTTTAAACCTTGAGCATTTTCCTATTATATACTTCAGTGGCTTAAATAAGTATATTTTTCTAATAAAAAGAACATTATACATAAATATACCTACATATCAGCTTGAATAACAATGACTTATGACATTATAATCAAGTGGAGGTACTTCCATTCGACTTCGTAATCGCTATTTTTTGTTCTAAGTATATTAATTAATTTAGCGAGTAGGTAACGTTTTTATCACGTGATATGTAACCGTGTCTGTCGTGAATAGTATATATAACATAATAGTGTAACAATCAAACTTAGAAAAATAGATCGTACATCGATAATGCTTTAAGATTCGCCGCATGATAAAAAATATCATGTTATTTTTGCTATAAGATTTGAGGCTGTGTAATGTATATTTCATACACATTACATAGTTCGACCCACAATTCGATGCAAGGTTTAAGTGTAAACCAATAAGTACCTAAGCTATTCAACATCAATTCCTAACTTAAAATTTTGTTTTAAAATGCAAGTAAATATTTAATAATACAATGATTAAAATTAATAAATTCCAGCACTTCGACGAGGTAGAAATAAAACCCATCCGTGAAGTCCCGTATGCCGCTAATACGCCCTCGAGCCCATACATTATATTAAGGAAAAGATTACAAAATTTCACGCACCTACCTCAAGTTATATACAGGATGAATTTGAAATGATGTACTTTGGGCTAATATGAGGTTCTGCTGATCAAATCGAACAACTTTTACCATGGAACCATGTGTCGCAATTGAAAAAAATATTGCTTTCTCCATACAAACTAGTAATGTTAAAATGACCAAATTCGATCAGCAGAACCTCATATTAACCCAAAGTACATCCTTTTAAATTCACCCTGTATATTTATACTTCTAACAGTGAATCGTTTATTAAATATTTCAACTGAAAGTGATAACCAGTTAAGATATTGTCCTATCTATAAAAAAAAAAAATTTTTAAAGCAAAATGAAATCTATAATAGAGGTCCACAGCCTTTTTATGTTCTGTTATTGAATAACTAAACTACGTATTGTTTTTTAGTTTGATAAAATATGTAAGTAACCTTTGTTGATCGGTTTTTATATACTTCGTTGTGTTTTTCTCGGAGATTAAAAGTTGTTTATTCCATATTTGTTTTGAAGAAAGAAGGAAAGAAAATTATTTATTCGTAACAAATTGGTCAAAAAATATACGTGGTGGCCTAGTTCGTTAGACCTAGGTTCTTGTCGTGTCTAAGGTAGGTTCAAACCAAAGTATAGAAATTTAACAACCCGAGTTAGGTAAATGATTATATATATTTTGTAATAATTTTACACGTTATGTAAGTAATAATGACTTTGGTAATCTCTGAACTTGCTTGTTACATATTTCTGTTAGTTAATTCTAATGCTGTAAGTTTTCCAACATGGAGTAAAACATATAGTTAATACTTTATTTTATTTTATTGGAACACGGCATGTGACTTTATACCTGATGGTAAGCAGATCTACAAAGTCCATGAATACTACCTTCATATTTATATTCTTGACGTAGGTACGAGTAATATGTGTAATTTGTCCTACATAATTATTACTTTTTTTATTTTTATTATTGTTATTATTATTATTATCTAGTATTATTATTTATTCCTAGTTCTAGTTTAACAACACCACTATAGTGCCTCGGAGAGCACGTTAAGCTGTCGGTCCCGGTTTCACTATACCAACTTGTGAAACTGTTTATAGATGGGTTATTGAGTCTATTCAAAACATAGCGACGAGCTAGCCACTTGTGGTGTAGACTCATACAATCGGCTACGACGAGGTGGGATTAAAACCCGCTGGGTACCCTGGGGCCGTCTAGGCGGTCTCGGGCGCCGTAAGGCGGGTATTATTATCTAGTACTTGCCTACCTAGATGGCTATACCTCTGTGTGTTATACCTATGCGAAGTGACGATTTTGTAGTAATGGAAGTAAATTATCTGTTAAATATGTAACTACCTAGTGTTTTACAATTTGGAAGGGGAATGTTGTCATAGATATAAATATTTACGTCTATGAATGTTGTACATATTAATATGGCGGGCGAAGACGGGTTTACAAATACTAGTATCTACTATAATAAATTATAATAAGTATAAATTAGAGAAGTACATGTACCTAGGGTAGGGTCGCCCCCTCGGCGCCTGAGATACTGCCCTTGGCTTGACTTTATATCTTTAGGATTTATTTCCTTTGATAAATATATATAGGTATATATATATGTATTTTTTTTGTAATAATATTAATAATAAACGTTTATTTCAAGTAACAAAAAGTACTCATATTACCATAAGCTATAGGTTATGGTAATATGATATAGAAAAAATTTTAAACTAATATAATAAGTATTCTGATTTCTTCTAAAAAAATCTTCCACCTTCTTTTTCGTTTCTGTGTTTGTTGCTACCAGTAGCCCTAGTTCACACTAGGTTTAGTTTTTTTAACATTTACTTTCGCGTTAACTTTACTACTGCGTTAACATTTTGACCAATCACACGCTCGCATTTTTAGTTCTCGAAATTTCCGCTTGGAGCGCTGAATTATTTCCCATACAAATTTTAGTTAACTCAAACGCAAAGTAATAGTTAGAAAACTCACACTAGGGTACTGTACCCTGCAGCAGTGACTCATATAGCAATAATCACACCTATCCGCGATCATAGCCAGGATGTTGTTAGGACTGCTGAAACCGTCTACACGGTTTTTATTTATGTGTAAAAAAACTAGCCAGGTTCTAGATCTTTATAACATCGTCATAAAGCTTAGCGATAAAATCGCGCGAAATAATATATTTTTCGAAATATTTATTTTTCTATATTTTTATATAGTACTTAAATATACAGAACGCATTATTTTGGGTAATTATACCTACATATAAATAATTCTCTAAATTATAGTAAAAATCGCATCAAAAATCAAAATCCGTTACGTAGATTAGAAGATCTAAACGTACAGACAGACAGACGTGTAAAACGTATAGACAGACAGACGTGTAAAACGTACAGACAAACAGACGTGTAAAACGTACATACAGACAAACGTGTAAAACGTATAGACTGTCGACGCATGTAAAACGACTTTTTTGTACTATGTACGATAAGCATGATTTGTCTTTGTCGCTGCCATTTGATGTACCATCATGGACTTTGTAGGTCTGCTTGCCATTTAATAAATGCAATATGAAATGCCGTGCTCAAATAATAAAAAAAAAATGTAGTAAATATTATATGTCTGATCAGAAACTAATAATATATTAATGGTAAAACCTCATAAGTGTATTAAATTAACTAAACAACCCTATTAATATGTTAATATCCCAAACCAGGTCATAAACCTTAACGATGGTATCTCAACTTGTTCCATGTTCGCATGCGCCTTGAACCTCTCTCAAGGTTGTTTTTTTACGTAAATAAAATGTTTAATTAGGCTTACCAAATTCTTACAAGTACGTGACGAATTCATATTTAAAAAAAAAAGACAAATAAATAAATACCATCACGGGTGCCTTTTTGGCTTCCGAGAACCTTTTAAACCGCCTCAGGGTACCCAGCGGAGGGATTCATCCGTCCTCATTTCGCCGATGGTATTCGGAGGCAACACCTAACAAATAGCGAACTTTTTGCGGTGTTTATGATGGTATAGCCTCGTTGTGTAAAGCGGTCATCCATCCCAGATCCGGCCTGCTGTCAGCTGCTTAACCTTTTAGTCAGTTGCGCCACTAGACTGTTTAAAAAAAAATACAAATTAAATAATAACAATATGTAGGACATTTTACATAAAATTGGTCACAATCTGAAAGCTCTAGAAACCAACAAACTTCTTACAATAACAATATTTTACAACATTTTATATGTTATAAAACTTATAAATACTCAGAACATGACAAACTGTACAGAGTAATAATATTTATTTGCCATGGGTGGGAATCGAACGCACAACGCCATAACCTACAGAGGCGGAGAAATATTTTTCTTCTGAAAGTTTAATCAAGTAACAAAATCATTTGTAAAGTAATAGTCCCAAACTGGGTCATACATAACATAACTACTAGGAGGTACCATGTTTTGTATGCACCTGTTAAGATTTTCTTATAGAATTTATAATTAGATTTAGAGTTGATTCGTCAGATAAAGTATTATACAGTTAACTTGGTAAAAGAACTGTCAAAGGAGTACGGTCATTCCGGATAGGTTTCACTTTTGAACGCGGCTAAGCCTGGGTCTGAACTACATGGGCTATGACCGTTATTCTTTATTCATTCTCCACAAGTTTAAAAACTTTATCTGACGCTTGAAAAATCAGACCTTATCTATTATTTATTAAAGTTATCTCTAATGATATTTATATCTATGTCTCTAAGTCTAATGTATACATTTAAATAATATGCGGGCTAAAAAGAAGAATGATTATTCACAGATAAATCTATTATTCAAGTTCAAAATAATAAAAAATCAGTAATACGCTAGACACTGTTCCTCCTATAAATTTCTAGCGTTTGCGGTGGAAACTTTAGGGATGGTCTCCAGATGCAAAAACATTTGACAAAAATATAGGAAAACTTTTAATTAATGCACCTGGAGATCAACGTGCTAGGTCCTATTTTTTCCAAGGCATATCGCTGGAAATTTAGAGGGGAATAATAGTACCTATGAGTATTTTGGGCGCGTGCGCAGCATCGGAAGACTTGAACGGAATTTTAGTTTTAAAATTATTAATAGGTTATTGTTTATATATAATAGTTTACTTTTTGAATAAAAATATTTTGAAAAATTATTCAAGTATTGTTTTGTTTTTAATTTATTAATCCAAAAAACAAAAATTTCCTGTAGTTGGAGTATGAAAAGCCATGTAACACTCTGGAAAAAGTGTGCTTCCAATTTCGTTTGTGTGTTTAAAAGCCCTAATAGTAGTAATTGGTCACTTTCTCCCCTCGATGAACAATGTACTATTTTAATCGGGTAGTTAATAAGGTAAAGTATAAATAAAGTTAATCGCCTCTTAATTATACCCAATTATGTGTTTATAAAGTCGCCTTTGTGTGGTAAAATATTTTTATGTTTTTTGATCGACTACATACTTAATTATTTTTATTTACTTGTTTATTAAAGCGATCCAAGACTGGAAGATTGTTCTCATTATCCTGTGCACCAGGATGTGATAATCATTTGGGTTACTAGAATTATAGATAAGCAGATTTAATAAAAATATACGTGGTGGCCGAGTTGGTTAGACCTTGGACTTAAAAACACTTAGGTCCCTGGCTCGAATCCCGGTGTGTACCAATGAGTTTTTAATTAAAAAAAAATATGTACATTTGTTTAACAACACCACTATAGTGCCCCGGAGAGCACGTTAAGCTGTCGGTCCCGGTTTCACTTTACCGATTTGTGAAACTGTTTATAGATGGGTTATTGCGGCCATTCAAAACATCGTGACGAGCTAGCCATTTGTTCGGTGTAGACTCATACCATCGGCTGCGACGAGGTAGGATTAAAAACTCCTCCGCTGGGTGCCCTGGTGCCGTCTAGGCGGTCTCGGGCGCCGTAAGGCACCCGTGATGATATGTATGTATGTAGATTTAATAAAATATAGCAATTACTTCACCTAAATATATATAATATACCTACTATCGTTTCTCAACCATTTAGTAAAGGGACTGACTGAAAATCCACAAAATCAAGTAAATTTTTCGTGACAGTAAAACTAATTTATTTTATCTATTTTAGTTTTTGGATATTCTAAAAATAGACCGTTTAGTATTTCAATAATATTTAAAATTTACATTCAGTTCTTATATAGGAAGTAATACTTGCCATAAAAGTAATTGGCACACCTATAATATAATTGTCACGTTCGATTTGTTTTTCATGTAGACTTCCATAATGCTTTTTGTCGCTTATCAAGGTTGTACCTTTGATAGGCATATACGTACAAAGTTACCAACTAATAAGTATTATCATTTTATAGGGTTTTTTTATAGTATTGTACAATTGTTTGACAACACTACATGGTGTCGTCGGTCCTAATTTCACTATAACAACTTGTGAAACGTACGACCTGTGAAAAAGTGAAACCAAAAGATCGGAACACTCCGCGGGATAGTTTTCGCACTAGTCGGGTATTTTAAAGAAACCGTACCTATATAAAGTCTTCATGTGGTCAACCAAACTAAAACAAAATTAAAAAGACTAGACTGGTTTTGCCAGTCTACGCCATGAAAAGGTTACCTAGGTAGGTACCTCTATTTTATTTACCGAATTTAAATTTAGTTTAGTGTATGAACATTTAATTTATCATACCATCTATTTCGTCTACATAAGGTTCCGCCAGTGGTGTTGACGGCCTTTCAAATGTACTTCCAGTGTTGGACCAACTTGGCTGTTGGTCGTAGTTCAATTATTATTTTAATGTTGGTAATTGTACGTAAACATATTTCTATTGCTTTTAATACATTATAATTTTGTATTATTTATAATGTTAAGATGTTTTTCCTAAATAAAAAAAATGCATCAGAATGGTTAATAAAATTCAATGGCCCGGCAAAAATATTATTTTAATTAACTACGATAAACAGTAGAGGAGAAACTTGGCGATTGGAACTGAAGTGTTCTACTGGACTAAGGTGTTTTTAGGTGGGAGGAAGGTCTCTATAGTTTCGTTAGGCCGACCGACCAGTCTCGTTATCACCCCATACAGATGCAAAAACCGTCAGTCATGTTTCGGTTTTAGTCTGTGGGTTCATCGGTTTTCAGGAGATTACTGCGTTCAGGGTACGAAATGGGTTGAATTGACGATAAGGCAGTGAGTATATTAAAATATACTCGTAATGCAATTTGTCGCCACCCATTTCGTTATCGCCAATTTAGCCGATATAGTGGGAGCGATCAATTTTGTTTAAGAACAATTATTGATCGACCCCATTCATGGACTTTGTAGGTCTGCTCACCACTCACATGCCGTGCTCCAATAAAAAAAAAAGTTCAATATTCAACCAATATCGATCTGTTATTAAAAAAGTTAGGTACAGTCAAACAAATAAATTGTCGAGTCACATTAGAACCTTGACTACAAAAATAAAACCAATTTAGTATAAGTTGGTCCCTATAACAAAACTAGAGAAAACTTGAAAGGGTTCTAAAGTGAATCAAAAATTTGGGTTGACTAGCCGCAAATCTCCCGACTATGCATATGAATGGTATAGACATAGTGACACATATCTGAGTCAAGCAACGAGAGCCAGACCGGTCGGCCTTCGGGGAGCAAAACGAATCTCGCCGGATCCCTCCGACAAGGGGAAGGGAACACTAGGTAGGGTAAACGAACAGGTTACTGTACTCTCCAATAAATACCAATTATTTATGGGGAATTTTTAATTGCACCTCTTTTTTAAAATTAAAGCAAACAACATCTCTCCACTAATAATCTACCTGCATATCAAATATATGATTGTATATCAATTTAAATAATTGTATAACTAAACGTGTAGTATTAGAAATTGTTTAAAATAAATCAAAGTTAGCGACTTTTTTTATCTAATTTTACTACGAAAATCTTGCTAAAACCACAGATTTAAGCATTCTAAAACAAAATTACTCACCGTATAACAAAAATACAGATTTGCACACTAAACTATCCAATATTACAACCGAATTACTAAAATCATTATCTAAAATTATGTGCCAGAAAGGCTTTCTACACATACGAGAATAATTACTCAAAAGACTCTTTATTTAAAAAGAAAATGGCCAGACTAGGTAAAGGATAGGTTAGGTTAGTGTTAGTACATGACCATACGCACGAGCCGAGCGAAGCGTGCCGCGGTAGCGGCCGGCGAGTGCCAGCTAGGCTTCCTACACATATAAAAGTTGGGTAAAATGTGAATTTTCAAATGACAATAACTCCTAAAATACCCCCCCCCCTAACTTTTTTATTTTAGGGGTAGGTTCCCCTCCCTCCCCTCTTCTTTCTCTCTCATTTGATTTTTTCAGAACTTTAATTTAATAAACATGACTGATTAACTGGTGTTTTATTTAGTATAACTCATGTTCTTTAAAATGATTTTGGATTCCAAAAAAAACTGATTAAATGTTTCGTTGCACTAAAATAATAATTAGATTAACTATAAGTTAACAGATAGTCATTCAGTAAAATAGTTTCAACTTTAAAGATCAAACAGTATAGTATATTTGATTTATTTGATGCGCAAATTTAGTGTGCAATTCAGTATTTTTGTTAGCAATTTCGAATACTTTGATAGAAAGACGTAGATTTACAGTTGTAAGATTAAATACTACCCATTATTTATTTAAAATTCTTTATTGCACAACATTGTACATAGGCGAGCTTAATGCCTTAGGCATTTTCTACCAGCTAACCTTTGTGACAGTGAAATATGCTTAGGGTGCAGAACTTTCGAAAAAAAAAAGAAATAGGCAATGATGCATAACAATACTTATGCCCGATTTCACCAACAATTCCTAACTCTAAAGGAGCTCAAAGTAGGAATTAACTGTAGGTACCTTAACTTAGTTAGGGGCTATCTAAGATTTGGTGAAATCGGACATTAAACTACTAAAATACTTAAATTATGTTACTATTGTAATTATGTTACATCGATTTAGTAATTGTATTTATATAGACTGAGTAAAATTAAATTAATTCTACTACCTACTTTACTATTTCCTAACCTACTAATTCTATTATACATGGTGTCTTTGGACGGTTGTACTTGGTGCTAATATGGGGCTACATACATACATATCATCACGGGTGCCTTACGGCGCCCGAGACCGCCTAGACGGCCTCAGGGTACCCAGCGGAGGGGTTTTAATCCCACCTCGTCGTAGCCGATGGTATGAGTCTACACCTGAACTAGTGGTTAGCTCGACGCGATGTTTTGAATAGACTCAATAACCCATCTATAAACAGTTTCACAAGTTGGTATAGTGAAACCGGAACCGACAGCTTAACGTGCTCTCCGAGGCACTATAGTGGTGTTGTCAAACAAATGTACATATTTTTTTTATAAAAAAATCATTGGTACACACCGGGATTCGAACCAGGGACCTAAGTGTTTTTAAGTCCAAGGGCTAACCAACTCGGCCGCCAATATGAGGCTCTACTGAAGAAATCAAACAAATTTTCCCTTGTGTCGCAAATGAAAAAAAAAATGGCTTATCCATACTACAATTGGTTATTTTAACATTACAAGCCGTTTTTTTATTATTTATTTATGACACATGGTTCCATTGGAAAAATTGTTCAATTTGATCAGTACAGATTAATGTTAGCCCAAAGTACATCCTTCTAAAGTCATCATGTATGTATATTTATATATATCCTACACTCTATCCTACCTACGAATATTAAATTATAAACATAAAAAATTGTGAGTATGGGCTACACTTGTACTATTAATTCTTCTGTGGTATGGGTTTGTTAATTTTTCACCCAAAAAATACTACTGAAACTGATACCGTATTTTTGAATACCATCGGCGAAATGAGGATGGGTTAATCCCTCCGCTGGGTACCCTGAGGCCGTTTAAACGGTTCTTGGGAGCCAAAAAGGCACCCGTGATGGTATTGATGATGGATACCGATTTAGATGATCTAACTTATAAACCAGAATAACATTTTTTTTTTTTTATTCTTATGGTTAATTTGAATTAAACTCTGTTTCACCTTTTGTAGTATAAAAAACATGATTTTCGATCTCAATTCGGACCTGATTTGACGGTATCAAAGTCGGTGCTTACCCTTCTGGACTAGCTAAGCTTTTTTTTCTACCTACTACGAACAAAAGTAAAAAAACATATTTAGAACACGGATTAGAATAAACCTGTTATAGGAAAATATCTGATTAGCGCTGGTGTTTATCACATTATTACACATGTAATAAAATACCTAGTTAGATCCAGAATTAATAATAATATTAATATGTAGGACATTTTTTTTTCTGGTCACAAACTAAGCTGTGTACCAGAAACAACGATGTAATACATAATACATGTTATAAACACCCAGACCATGACAAACTGTACAGAAAAACGTACCAATATTTATTTGCTATGGGTGGTAAGCGAACTCACGACCTCCGGCCAAATGCGTAAACACTAGTCTGGCAGAGGCGGAATTCTTACGTAAAATTAATATTATTTGCGTCTTTAC
The DNA here is from genome assembly GCA_947458855.1 of Monopis laevigella. Taxonomy (NCBI): domain Eukaryota; kingdom Metazoa; phylum Arthropoda; class Insecta; order Lepidoptera; family Tineidae; genus Monopis; species Monopis laevigella. The sequence goes on along the minus strand of OX381596.1, from coordinate 9,896,775 downwards.
TTATACGTTACATTTCCTTGGTATAATGACATTACATTTCCTTGTTTTGTATCGCTTGTCAAGAAAGCGCCGATAAATAAGTTTTTAGACTGAAGACTAAGTTCACTAACATAAACTATTTTGGTTTTGATAAAATATTGTGTAGGAATTAAACACGTTGTAAGGTAGGTACCTATTTTATTTGTGCAGCATAAAAAATAGACTTATGCCCGACCCGATTTCACCAACTCTAACTAAGTTAATGGACAGTTAATGACAGTTGTTTCATAGCAAATATGTCAAAATTCTTATTTAGGGGCTCCTTTAGAGTTAGGGATTGATGGTGAAATCGGGCATTAATAGTATTAAAATGTACCTACATATTTACTTGCGTAAATACATAAGTTGATAATAAATTTTAAGTAGGTACGCAATACTTAAAGATTAGATAATTTGAAAAATAAATAATTAATAGGCAGTTTCTCTATGATTTACCCTATCTCCATAGAAAGTAAACATTTGGAACTATGTTATATATTATTTTGTATTTTATTACTTTTTATATAACTTTAAAACTACTATACGTGATAAATTACGAAGAAACCTTTAAAAAAAATGGACGTGTACTGTTAGAATTTTAGAAGGGCCCTCAAATATTAAATTTTGATACCGGAAAGTAAAATTTTCGTAATACGACTGATAAATTCCTCTTCTTATTCAAAAGAAAAAAAAATCGGACAACGCGAATCTTAAAATTATATCCTTCTTTCGATACCGAGATTTTATCATCTGTACCCATAAGGAATTCTTGACTAATATTTAATATACCATTTTGATTTATTTGGGAAGACTTTGATTAATAATAAGTATATAGTTAATTAGAGGCCTCAGTATATACGTGGTGGCCGAGTTGGTTAGACCTTGGACTTAAAAACACTTAGGTCCCTGGTTCGAATCCCGGTGTGTACCAATGAGTTTTTAATCTAAAAATTTATGTACATTTGTTTGACAACACCACTATAGTGCCTCGGAGAGCACGTTAAGCTGTCGGTCCCGGTTTCACTATACCAACTTGTGAAACTGTTTATAGATGGGTTATTGAGTCTATTCAAAACATCGCGACGAGCTAGCCACTTGTTCGGTGTAGACTCATACCATCGGCTACGACGAGGTGGGATTAAAAACCCCTCCGCTGGGTACCCTGGGGCCGTCTAGGCGGTCTCGAGCGCCGTAAGGCACCCGTGATGATATATATATATATAGGCCTCAGGGTATATATAATAATATAATTTTCTAGGTCTACAAAACTAAAAATAAATAATACCTAATTACATAGTTATTATATTAAACAAACTTACTCCAAATTAATTAATAATTTTACAGAAAATTCACTACACCTCTTATTTTTATTAAAACGAGACAGAATACACCATAATATATCATACAAATATGTATGAATATTCTGTGTAAAAAATACATTGTTAACGTGCAATTTTTTTAATATTTTTTTTTTGACAACCAAAATGTGTTATTTTCATCGTACGTAATATAAAAGAAGCACTATATATTACTCGGGTGAAAGTGTGATTCTAAATTAGTGTGTATAAAACTACACCCTCGTTGGTAATCCCACGTTTTAATTTAAACCCACGTCCGGTATGGTGGCCATGTTTGTTATTTGTACTTTATTCTAGTTTTAATTGTGTCATGGAAAAGGGCATGCCACCATAAAAATGATAACAAAAACAGCGTTTCCGATAGCATAACTATTAAAAAGTTATTTTTTAAACTTTAACCCTTGTTACTTATTATTATGTACTTACCCAAGTATAAAAGACCTACTATGTGTTTTTATTTTGTAACCTTTTATAACTTTGATAATATTAATAGCATTTGATAATTGGGTTATTTATTAAATATTATTATACTCCTTTACTATCTACTAAACCTTGAATAACAAAGAAATGTTAAAAAATATAAAAAGTTGCTATAACAAAATTGTTTGATTGTTGAGCCAAAAGTCACCCTTTTATGAAATTTGTCATTGCCATTGCTTTATACACTTTCACCCTCTTTATGCATATGTCTAAGTACTTATCGTATTAGAGGGTAAATAAGTCCTAATTTTTAAATATTACATGGCAGAGGACTGTATTTTTTTTTCTTCTTTTTTTCTACTTATTTTAGTAGATATTTTTATAATTTTATGATCCTTTACGACCGTAGGAGTACCTACGGTCCTTTCTTACTTTGTAATTATCGACACCCGATATTATATGATTGGATCCCAAGGTAACAGGAGTAACGCAGAAATGACATTTGATATTCATAATCATAAAAAATAAAAATAATATTCGACAGAAATATGCATTTGTAAATCAAAATCCGATTCGGTATGATTGAAATGCACTTGTACTTTTATTAGATTAAATTTAAGTTTTATTTTTCTAGATTAATTTATTACTTATATATTTTGTAAAGTTTCATAAATAAATGATTTACTTGTACTTTGTAATTAATAATTTTGTTATTAATACTTTTGGGAAGTTGTAACATATATATTATAAAATAAATAAATACCATCACGGGTGCCAATTTGGCTCCCGAGAACCATTTAAACGGCCTCAGGTTCCCAGCGGAGGGATTAACCCATCCTCATTTCGCCGATGGTATTCGGAGGCAACACCTAACAAGTGGCGAGCTTGTTGCGGTGTTTATGATGAAATAGCCTCGTTGTATATATATTATATCTACTTTTATTAGATAAATTATATAAGTTAAGTCTAGCATTACTTTATTTTGTATTTTTATTAAAGTTTAACTGCTCTGTAGTTATTTGATAAGGGCTGATGCATACTTATGCAATGCCCTTAAATAAATTTATAAAAAAATAGCTTGTAATAAAATAACGACTCGTAGGATTATAGGAACGAATCATAAGTAACATTTTGCCAGGATACGTGGCCTTGTTTTTGTAAGGAATACTGACGTTCGTTATCTTTCTATTGAAGGATAATGAGAAGTCCGCCTCATGCTCTTATATATTTGGCCTCAATTCACGCGGATGTGTCTTAAATTGTCAATAATGATTGTGATCATGCACATTCATCGAACATTCATTCTTCTTTTGACCGCACAATTATGGTTATGAGGCGTCCTCCTTTTGTCATATACATTGAGATGCGAAGACGTCTACCTTCATCTCATAAATATGCAATTGAAAGTTTATGAGCAGTTAATTTTAGAATAGGTATTTCCAAATTCTGCTCCTTAGGTACACGACGATGTGGGATTAAAAACCCCTCCGCTGGGTACCCTGGGACCGTCTAGGCGGTCTCGGGCGCCGTAAGGCACCCGTGATGATATGTATATATGTATGTAGGTAGGTACTTTAATATTTTTAATACAATTTTTTATATAAAGGGTTTTCCAATAAGAGGTGTTATTTTGAATAGCCCGCTATTTCGGTAGATGTCACTTTTAAAGCTGTAATTTTTTGACATTTGACAAGTAGAAACTACGCCATTAATAAAAATGCGGAGGGGTTTTTAATCCCACCTCGGCGTAGCCGTTGCTATAAGTCTACACCAACCACGTGGCTAGCTCGTCGCGATGTTTTGAATAGATTCAATAACCCATTTATAAACAGTTTTATAATTTGGATGTTTATACTAATACATTATTTTTTTGGCTAGGCCAAAGAATATACAACGGTAAGAATATACCTACTAGGTTGTGACTTGTGATCTGGACAATAATAAGTGAACATGTCCTGCAAAATAAAATAATTTAAAAAAAACCAGCATTAATGATCTAATTACTGGTACCTATCAACAAGTCAATTACACTTAACTATAGTAAGCCAAACCAAATTAATTGTTGACCCACATTAGAACCTTTGGCACTAAACTAAATGAACCAAGTAGTTCAGACTTGACTTGAACCAACAATTTAATCTTTTGACTGTACCTAAAAACCACGATCATAAAATACATAAAATAATACTTAATTTACAAGTCGTTATCGTAAATAGTAATTTACGTTTTTTTACCAATCGATCTTAAAAATAATATTATGACCAATTAGCAATAAATATTGAAGAAAAACAATACCTACCTACAGAAACTGTTTTAAACTTATTATCTTTACAATTAAATAATATTCTATAATTAACCGGAGCAAAAAATATATTGACATAAATAAAATCAATTTGTTAATTAAAAGATACCTATCCCAACATAATTATTATCAGCGAAAAACAAGTCTTTAGCCAATATCAGGTAGGTAAACCCCTGTATAAATTATATTATTATTATTTTTTTCATTCGGGTGCCTTACTCTGCGGAGAAGTTAGTTTGTACGTGGGTATCAGAATAGAGAGGCATTTTTTTTTATAATAAGAATTTTCTTTAAATGATGCCCACAGTTAGCAAAAATTGAGTTTAAGTTTGTAAAAACATCAGTCTTAAAACTTAAAATAAAAAAAGTTAGAAGGGATTATAGTTGGCCCCTTCGTGCTGACGTTTTTATTAAATTGCAGTTCAATATCTTCAAATCTACACTAGTTACAAAATTAAAAAACAAATAAAGTTAGTTTATAAAAAAATATACCTACTCTCAAACCTCGCAAAGCTCCCTTCTATACGTTTAGTATTAACAGAAATATTTGAAAAAGAAAACTCCCATGTATCTTTTTATTTTAACTTTTACAAACTTGAGGTTTACTTATTTTACAAATTTAATCGATTTTTATCAACCACTGGCATAAGAATTTTTAGCAAATTAGTATTATCAAAATGTGGCCCCTCAATCCTGATGCTTATTGTTTTGTACCCATCTCGTAGTCGCCGATGATATTTTGAATCTACTCCTAACAAGTGACGAGCTCAGTTTATAAACACTCAGTAATGTAAAATATAATAAGACAAGCAAAAACCGTCAAGTGATTTTAAGTCATGTTTTAGTATGTGGGTTAGGTAAATACACTAGTTTTTAAAAGTCTATTGGATAGATTTCTTGTATCTATAGGTGGTGCTCCTTGAAAATAAAGCAATCCAAATTCGTTTCTCTTTTTGTTGCCACCCACTTCGTAACCGCATTGTTTAGCCGATATAGTGGTAGCGACTAATACTGTTTAACAAAACTATATTGGTCGACACCATTCATGGACTTTACACCTAGTAAATCTTACCACGAGGTAAGTGTATACAAAGTCAAAAGCCTATAAAATAAAATATTATTTAGTTATTAATCTATAATATAACTAAGTATATATAGTATTCTGCAAATATACACTGGTTGTTTTTTTTTTCAGAATGGTAAAAAAATATACAGGGTGAATTTGAAAGGACTCCATACAAACTAATAATGTTAAAATGACCAATTTGAAGCCAATTTTTTTTTACATTTGCGACACATGGTTCCATGGGAAAAGTTATTCGATTTTATACAAATTAGCCCGAAGTACCTAGGTATATCCTTTCAAATTCACCGTGTAATTTGTGTTCTACGAATATGAATAAAATATACCTACATATCTTCACGGGTGCCTTACGGCGCCTGAGACCGCCTAGACGGCCCCAGGGTACCCAGCGGAGGGGTTTTTAATCCCATCTCGTCGTAGCCGATGGTATGAGTCTACACCGAACAAGTGGCTAGCTCGTCGCGATGTTTTGAATAAACTCATTTACCCATCTATAAACAGTTTCACAAGTTGGTATAGTGAAGCCGGGACAGACAGCTTAACGTGCTCTGCGAGGCACTATAGTGGTGTTGTCAAATAAATGTAAATATTTTTTTTAATTAAAAACTCATTGGTACACACCGGGATTCGAACCAGGGACCTAAGTGTTTTTAAGTCCAAGGTCTAACCAACCCGGCCACCACGTATGTGCTCTAACATGACAAAGCACATGAATAAAATAATGAATAATATTTTTTTTTCGTTTTAGTAACGCTCAAAGTGTAAGCTATGATCACACTAAAAGTATCAATAAATAAAGCTCTTAATAGGATTTTTTTTAATTATTTGATACTGAACCTAATTTTGGAATATAAATCTATTTTTTATATTCCAAAAATAGGTTCAATAAGTTTAACAGATTGCCTAAAACAGGCACGTTTTTTTAAGAAAAAAACACCAAGTAATATCTAAATTTATTAATAGTTTGCTCATTACTATATTATGCATAAATAATTTAATAGAAAACTAGGCATCGAATTATGGACCGAATACATTTTACGAGGTTTTTGACCTAGGTGTCGTCGTTTTTAACTAAAAGTAGATAAAATTGACGTTATAAAATATTTTTGTCAATTTATATTTAGGTACCTAATTTGATAACCTTTCCTGATACTAATAATATAGGAAATAATAAAATAAACGTTATATTTAAATTTGTACCTTCTGGTTGTATACATAAAAAAAAATCTAATAAACCTTATGTTTTTTTAATTAACTATAATATATTTATGTATAAAACAAAAATTGTATAAAACTATACGTTATACATGGAGACTTTGAAAGGATGTACTTTGGGCTAATATGGGGTTCTACTGATCAATACTAAGAACTTTTCCCATGGAACCATGTGCCGCAAATGAAAAAAAATATTGCCTTCTTCATACAAACTAGTAACGTTAAAATGACCAATTTGTATGGGGAAGATAATTTTTTTTTCATTCTCAAATGACATGGTTCCATGAGAAAAGATGTTCGATTTGATCAGGAAAACATCATATTAGCCCAAAGTACATCCTTTCAAATTCGCCCTGTATAACAAATTTTATAGCATTAGTACGAACAACAAAAAAACTGTGGCGTAAGTAAGTTCTATTAAAATGACAGTTCGTGGAGGAGCCAATAAGCAATTTTACATATTCTTTTACTAATGGTCGATAAATGGTGCTTGTCGATTTTAAGTTAATATGACCCTATATTAATTAGCAGACGTTAATTAAGAACAGCTGCGTGACATAAAAAAAAAAGCATACACTACCTAATACACTTACATACATATCTTCACGGGTGCCTTACGGCGCCCGAAACCGCCTGGACGGCCCCAGGGTACCCAGCGGAGGGGTTTTAATCCCACCTCGTCGTAGCCGATGGTATGAGTCTACACCGAACAAGTGGCTAGCTCGTCGCGATGTTTTTTGAATAGACTCAATAACCCGTCTATAAACAGTTTCACAAGTTGGTATAGTGAAACCGGGACCGACACCTTAACGTGCTCTCCGAGGCACTATAGTAGTGTTGTCAAACAAATGTACATAACTTTTTAATTAAAAACTCACTATCCCATCCCGGTGTGTACCACACACCGGGATTCGAACTAGGGACCTAAGTGTATTTTAGTCCAAGGTCTAACCAAATCGGCCACCTAATAAATATAAAATATTTATCCCAAAAAAAAAACTTTTAAAAACTCACTATCCCATCCCGGTGTGTACCACACACCGGGATTCGAACTAGGGACCTAAGTGTATTTAAGTCCAAGGTCTAACCAAATCGGCCACCTAATAAATATAAAATATTTATCCCAAAAAAAAAACTTTTATAGTAAAAGCTTTTATTTACTTTGATAGTTATTTCGTCTGGAAGTGCGAAAGCTCATGTTGTATGGAGAACGCAGACTAATGTTAATTTATTTATTTCGCCGAAGATTGTATTACAGTTTTATAATAGGATCTGTATATTCTATATAAAAAAAACGGCCAAAATTAACTGCCTTTTCGTAACCGCACTCTGAAAGAACCACCTTGACAAGATATATCCTGAAAACTAGTAGTTCCACAGACTAAACCGATATGACGGTTTTCGCATATTTGTTTTTATTATTATTCTAAGATCAAAAATCGAAACCGGAAATGTATTCGCGCGAACTCAAACGTCAAATAACATATAAACGTTGTTGAACAAATAAAGTTTTTTTTGGAGAAAAAAAACTTTAATATTACTAAAAGAAACGCTTAGAAGCTTTTAGATGTTCCGCTTATATATTTCCTGGCTTCTAAACTCGAGACTGTAACTTTTGGGTGATTTTTTTGCATTTAAAATATGTCCCGAAAGCTGACCTAAGAGTTAGAAATAGCGCTTTTTCTATGTAGATATATTATAGCCAACTGTACCTATATGAATTAGTAGCGGCAAATCGTTATCTATGGTATGTAGGTAATTGGATATTGTGATGAATTAATGCTCATTAGTAGATTTAGGGAAGGCCAATCCAAGGCCAATCGACAACGTCTTATTGTATTAATTCTCGAAGCTCCACGTAACCTTTGATGATATAAAATAAGCCAATTATCAATTAATGACTATTGAACAACTAGATACCTACTTGAAATACCAACAATTTTTATTTAATTTAATTGGAATACCGTTTTTTGATTTAGGGAAACCCTTTTAACAATTTTATTATTATTATTAGAGCACAGCGGCTTTGTATCTAAGACGAATTATGCAAAATTGAAAAAGCGGTTAAACCACAGATTAAAACCGAAACATGGCTGACACATAACAGTTTTTGCAAGTTTTTTACAGTATGAGCGAATTTTTTTTCCGGTGATTTCAATAAAAACCTTTTATTTCATTAACGTATACTCTTTGTAATAAAATAACACAGTCTTTACCAGCGATGTACTTACTCGTATGTTACCTTACCAGTGTTTATTTTATTTTATGTGATTATACATTACAATCGTATTGTTTGTGAAATTGTTTTTTAATTTATGGATTTTATACAGGTTTGTAACTTGTGTTTTCGCTATGGTAAAGCACATGTTGGTATTATTTATAGAGGCTAGCTTCTAAAGCTAGGGGTGTTTTAATAAATATTTATCCTTTCTTATTGGCGTAACCTACAATCACCCAATTATATTTACCTACATGCAAGTTATTAAAATTAAATGCATGTCATCTATCTACCAATATTTTGCGCAGTTTTTTAACAATTTTAAAAACAAGTCATAATGTTGTCATTGTTCAAAAATAACGAACAAAGAAGTGCATTTTCAATACAAGCGAATGAGTATGAAAGAAGATTATTCTGCGACGAGATAAAATGGGCAATGAACCACAAACCTACATATAAATACTGCCCTTGAAATAATAACGATATTCTCGACAAAGTGGAGCAATAACGAAAACTAGGGTTGTCAAAAACGATATAAGTACATGGTGACTTTGAAAGGTTGTACTTTGGGCGGATGATTTAGATGAGGGTCAATATTCATTTGCGACACATGGTTCCATGGGAAAAGTTGTTTGATTTAATCAGTAGAACCTCATATTAGCCCAAAGTACCACCTTTCAAAGTCACCATATATTTGTACATATATGTATACAGGGTGATTTTGAAAGGTTATACTTTGGGCTAATGAGGCTCCACTAATCAAATCGAACAACTTTTCCCATGGAACGATATGTTGCAAATGAAAAACATTTATGATTTTTCCATACAACTTGGTTATTTTAATTTTATTAGCATTACTAACATTTTTATTCGCGACACATGATTCCATGGGAAAAGTTGTTTGATTTAATCAGTAGAACCTCATATTAGCCCAAAGTACCACTTTTCAAAGTCACCATATACTTATATATACAGTGAATTTGATAGGTTGTACTTTGCGCTAATATGAGGCTCCACTAATCAAATCGAACATACAATGTGTCGCAAATGAAAATATTTTTTGATTTCCCTATACAAATTGGTCATTATAACATTATTAGCATTTTTATTTGCGACATGTGATCGCAAGGTTGTACTTTGGGCTAATATGAGGGTAATATTCATTTGCGACACATGGGTTCATATTATCCCAAAGTACGACCTTTCAAAGTCACCCGAGAGATAAGAGCTTGTCCTGCCTGACTAATTGGCTGACTGACCGTCTAGCCGAAACTACGGTAGCTAGGAGCATTTTGACAGTAGCTTCCTTTTGTATAATAGGGGCCAACTAAGAAGAGAATTTTCAAAATTTCAATCCCAAAGGAGTTAAAAGTGTGGGTAAATGTTTTTTTAGGATGTCGACAATGGATAGTGCTAAAGAATTGAAATTTGGTATGTAGACCCTTTTAGAAAATACATAGTTTTTTTTTACAATTTTTTAAAATTTTAATTAGGAACTGGGAGAGGCAGGAAAAGTTGGCTGATTTTTTTAACTGTGTCATATCTTAGTAACGACGGATGCTACAACATTGAAACTTTGTATGTAGACACTTCTTATAAAACTATTGAATTGAATACGTGTTTCACTAATTTTCGAAATTTGTTTAGGGAAAGATGGGGCAAAAATCAAACGGTGTATTTTTTCATAATTAGAAGGAACTATGAAACTTTCTATGTTTACTTTTCTTATAAAACAAAGCATCACATGTTTTAATATTTTCCAAGATGAGTTTTGCAAGCAGTCTTCCTCGATAAATGGGCTATCTAACACTAAAATATTTTTTTCAATTCGAACCAGTAGTTCCTGAGATTAGCGCGTTGAACCAAACAAACAAACTCTTCAGCTTTATAATATGAGTATAGATAATCACTAAGATGAAGGCAAACCAGGGGCGGCTGTCGAGTGAGTGAGAAAGAGGAGTGGCTAGTGAATCGAAGTCAGGATTTATTTTAATACAAAAAGTATCCACCACCATTCAGCTAGTGCTATTCAGGAAATCGTTTATATATTTTTCATTTGTAATTTATTTTTTTTATTTTGTGTAAATCAGGGTTGCATATAATACAACAACAATAGCATTAAGAGGAGTGTCTGATGAGGCTATTCGATGCTCATGCTGATTCAACTGCAAAGTATTACCTCTCCCCGCGCATGACGGTGAGTCGGTAACCCTTCCATACATTTATGTAAACCGGGGGGAACCCGACCCTTAATAAGAGAAAGAGCACGTATGAGATTATACCTACAACAATACTACTTGATATTTTATATGAATTATTTTAATGCGAGGGATTTTTTTGCGATTTTTTTCGAATTTCAGGGGTTGATATTATTTTTTCTATTCCAAACTTTAAAAATAGGAAAACGTACGAGCCTAGATATAGGTCTTCTGTCTCAAAACTCATAAAAATCTATGAATGTTTAGTGGGGGGTAACAGTTAGGACCAAAAGGTCGTGAATGTATGGGAAATGTTTAATCAGACTCGGCTCTTGAAGATAACAATAACAAATACCCTACATTTACTATGCGATGGTGGCTGATTTATTATGCGAGATATAGGATAAAATACAGGTTATCTACTCGTACTATCTGTAGAAAATGTTAAATACAAAAACTTAAAATTTCGAGGGTATTTGACTCCTTTTTGAAACTCGTTTTATATGATTCTCCATTACATAATAATCACACTACATTGTTATTTCCGGGATGTCTACTCTATTATTAAATAAAAATCAATGTTAAAGTTTAAATTTCCACAATGGCGCTAAAAACGCTGTTTCGCAGTCTATGTCAAGTGTGACGTCACACGCAAGTAAACAAACAAGCACAGATTCAATAATTTCCTATATGTACTCTATTCTATTTCATCCACATGATTAATAATCTGTGTATTGTTTTGTTTACTTGCGTGTGACGTCACCAGTCATCAACCAAACAAATATGTTTTTGTTATAAATAAAATTGTAAAAAATATTCAATATTATTTCGTGTAGGTAATCTACAATATATATACATAATTTATTTTAAAATAATGTGCAATAGGTATGTTTTATTACGTATTGTCTGATAGGATGACCACAATTTATAGTATATTTTTAATGTAGTCAAATAGCCTATTGCGAATTCACTAGGCCAAATGACCAGTTTTGTTACCACCGTCAAATATCATGTTTCGATTTTAGTCCGTGGGTTCACCGGTTTTCAGAAGACTAAATCATCGATGTCTTCTTTGAGGGTAAGGTTACGAAACGGACGGTTGATTTGATGATAAAGCAGCGAACATACTCGTAATGCAAATGGACGGGCCGGGCGTTTCGTAACCGCCGATCATATAGCCGGCATAGTGGGAACGATCAACGCTGTTAATCAACTATCTATTAATCGACCCTATATATTTATAGACTTTGTAGTTCTGCTTACTATCAGGTAGATACAACATCACACACATGCAGTGCACTAATTTAAACAAAAAACCTTTTTTAACTATACCTAAGTAATAAAATGTTCCTTAAAAATGATTTGATAGAAGAATTCTTTAAACATTTATTTAAACATTAAACTGTATTTACGTTAAAAAAGATAACCTAGAAATAGATTTCCTTGAAAAATAACAAAAACAAATAAACTCAACTTCTTTATAGATTTATAAAAATAGAAAAACAAATGTTATTGTAAAAATATTTTATTGGCATGCATTGTGAAAATAAGACAACTTGACAAACATTGCTCACGCTCGTTTTTTTAGCGCCCGATTAAAACTATATAAAACTAAGGTCTAGCATGTTAAAAGTGCAGAAAGCATAATTCATCAAAACGTTAGCCCAAAACTAACCTAAGGACTATTATTTCTTCTGTGCCTAAGGTAGCTAAGGTAGTTTAGTTAAGGGCACTGCATTCGTAATCGCAAATTCTGCGTTCTTCATACAAAATGAGCTTTCGCACTTTCAGTAATACTCTATTATTGTTTGTTGCTGAATTAAAATAATATTATTGACGGTCATTGTATTTATTAATCTTTCTGTGTTGGGTTATTATTTTTATTTTGTTTGAAATAAAAAAAAACTTTTTAAATATTATTTTCCTAAAATATTTATTACCAACAGAAAGATTTTTGCTTACAATTACGAACATGATAAAAATAATTGAACTTTGCCTAACAGCTAAATTGTAATATTGGAAGTACGTTTGTATGGGCGTCAAGTCGACTCCAGGGGCTCTAGAGAAAAAACAGGCGAGGCGACATGTCGCGTCTCCTCAGTCACAAACGTATGTATTTTGACAGTGACAGACGACAGTAGGCGTGAGGTACGCTGTCACCTGCCAAAGTCTATACAGTTTTGATTGAAGGCGACACGACACGTCGCCTCGCCTGTTTTTTCTCTAGAACCCCCAAAATAAGAGCAAAGGGTGCTTTTATTTTTAATTTTATTGAAGCACGGCATGTGAATTTTTAATTCAATTCGCTGTTGTTTATCAGCATTGGTCACTCCCACTCACAGACCTAGTATTGAATCAAGATGCGAGATCTGTGCTTCCACACTAAATGATGCTGTTACGAAATGGGCAGCAAGTAAGATGAATTTGCATTACGATATCCTCGCTGCGTTATCATCAAATCAACTGCCCGCTCTCATCACAGACTAAAACAGAAACATGAAAATGTCACTTGAAGGTTGTTGCATCTGTATGGGTAAAGACTTAAATCTAACCCAAAATTATATACTAAAAAATGTTTGCATTCTAGTAATTCGCACAATTCATTAAAAGTCATAACCTGCTATAAACCACTTATTAGTATGTAGGGCGCTCTATATAGTCCACGCAAAAAACCCATTAGGTACGATTATTCAATAGATCAGGACGTAACTTTCACTTACCCAGATGCACAGACAGACAGCAAAAACCAGATATTTACAGGCCAGCAAGTGGCTAGGCTCGGCCCCCAAGTCGTAAACATGCTGTTGATTTGAAATGCAAGTCTTTTTTCCATCAAACTGGGTCACGCTCGACATCAGAACTGGCCACCGACAATAATTCTTGTGGAAAAATGCACTTGCGGTCTAATTAGAAACAATTATGTGGAAATTAAATCCTATAAGTTTCTGTGATATACCTAGGCTGGTCTCAAAACTTGTAGGTCACTGTATAGATAGTACCATAAGTTTCTGTGATATACCTAGGCTGGTCTCAAAACTTGTAGCTCACTATATAGATAGTACCATAAGTTTCTGTGATATACCTAGGCTGGTCTCAAAACTTGTAGGTCACTGTATAGATAGTACCATAAGTTTCTGTGATATACCTAGGCTGGTCTCAAAACTTGTAGCTCATTATATAGATAGTACTATAAGTTTCTATGATATACCTAGGCTGGTCTCAAAACTTGTAGGTCACTGTATAGATAGTACCATAAGTTTCTGTGATATACCTAGGCTGGTCTCAAAACTTGTAGGTCATTATATAGATAGTACCATAAGTTTCTGTGATATACCTAGGCTGGTCTAAAAACTCGTAGTTCACTGTATAGATAGTACCCATAAGTTTCTGCGATATACCTAGACTGGTCTCAAAACTTGTAGGTCACTGTATAGATAGTACCATTAGTTTCTGTTCTGTGATATATCTAGACTGGTTCTGTGATATACGCAAGTATTTAACTTGTAGGTCATATATAGGCAGTATAGGTACCCAGCAAGACGAGATTCTACATATATTATTTTTATCAAGTTTAAAAATGTATAACTTAGTTAACATATGTATGCTGATCTGTATATACAGTTTGGTCAGGGAGTTTATAAAATATATTATTGTTGGTACATATATACACATTATGTGCTACATATTATTATTGTTATTAAAACATAGTCTTGGAATTAGTAACTAATGCAGGATTCTATATAAATTTATACTCCTTGGCTCTTAGAACTATTTAGAACTAAGGTACTGCAGTTGTTAAATGCATAGACCGTAATTCTTCAAAACAGTAGCTCATAAATCTATAGTTTTGTGTTTTTCCTATAGTAGTCTTTATAATTTTTATTATTAGTAATTAGAAATTCAGCATACAATTGAGATCAGCATCTAACAAATAAAATAAAACAATATTTTAACTATTGTACGAGTAAATACATTCCTGTTATTTAATTTAAAAAATTTAAATAATAATAATGTTACAGCGATAATAAACTTTTAGTCATTATCGCGTCGCTAAACAGTTACAGAAGCCTATATGAAACTTGTTGACAATATTTGATTAAACCGTTACATTTTTTGTACGAAACAAGGACCCGTTATATGCAAGTGTTCATTAAAAATTCGTATATCTTACCGACAATTCCGCTAACAGGATTTTGATGTTGAAACTGACGATGTATAGTCGGCATCAAATCACGTTATAATGTACTTAAGTTTTTTTTAATAGTTTTCATTGACTTTATTGATATTTTTGACTTTAGTAGTAGAGCATAACTGCCCCCTAATTATGAACAAACAATTTTTTGACAGATCGCTATCGTGATCGATTGCAATTGGAGCTGTCTTTATTGCATTAAAAATAAGACCAATGACAATACAAATTATTAACGCATTGACAGATCGCTATCGCTTTCGCTGTTTTATAATTATGCCCAGATCTGGGTCTAATTATAAAACATTATTATTACTTATTTCAATCCATTGCAATAAAGGCAACTTCAATTACAATCGGTTACGATAGCGATCTGTTAAAATTTAGTATCATAATTAGGGGACTAGTAGGTCAAGGTATTCGGTTAAACCCATAGTCGGCGCATCTCTAATACAAATTATTAACCTCAGTCTAAGTATTTCTATGGCTTTTCTTATAATCTTATACAGTTTAATCAAATACCCACCCTGAGTAATTTAATAAAATATTAATTCAATTACTTTTTCTGCTTTAGAATATGGAATATCAATAAGCATAGTTAGCGTGTAGCTGACGTTACTTGGGTGGTCATTCACGGCGTCAGCTGTCAATTTCAAGTCGAGTGCATTGCTCAAAACGAGTTAGCACGCAATCGTGTCGAGTTTCCTTGAAATGCATCGCATTATAGTGGTAACGTAACGTGTTACGTAAATCAACAAACCCAATGTCAAGTCCAATTGGTGTTTGGAGCCAAATGCGGTATGCAAAAGTCATCGACCGCGATTACGAATCGAATTTTTGGAACGACTCGATTCGGTCAGTAAACTTGACGATATGGGCTTAAATAAATATTAAGTGCTTTTATCTGCTTCCGCCTTTATCGTTTGTGAGTTTAAAAAAAAACATGTTTAAATATAATAATATGATAACGGATGTCCTAAATTCAGGGTCATTGTCACTAGTTTGCGATGAAACTACGTTTCGTAATTTTGGTAAAATACATATACTCAGTTACATACTGACTACAGACACTGTTTGCGTTTTCCATACAAAATGAGCTTTCACCCTTCCAGTTTCTCTCAATTACCGTTTTTCGAAGAATTAAAATATTATTTTTCCCGCTCATGGAATTTATATTACCTAATAAAATCTATTTTTTCTGTGTTGTTGTTTTTTTAAAATATTATTAATTAAACAAAAATATTTATTACGTACAATAATTAGTAATAGAAATAATATAAAACTTCGACTAACAGCCTAGTTGTAATATTTATAAGTTAGTTTGGTGTGTCCAGATGACTGCAGAGCCCTTAAGCGATTTAGGAGATACAAGTTTAAGTACCTAAATTAAAAACTACTATAACAAAAAAAATAATAATTAAAATACACTTTGGCCCACTTTGCCCTAAACTACCCCTTATTTTAAAACTTTGAAACCGCTTTGAAAAATAATAACGTATCGTAGGTGCACTGTTCCCATGTAAAACTATTTAAAATGAATAATATGTAGACGGGTATTAAAAAAAGAAATAGGTTTTATTTTTTGTTAAAAAGTTTTTATTGCACATTTTTTAATGTACTTAATAGGAATGTCATGGTTATATCACAAACCTTGTATCTTACTTTAGTTTTGGGTTACTTTCTATGGGTTATATAAAAATATAAATATAAGATTTCACTATTTATATTGAAGTTGATGATTGAATACTTATAATTTGTACTATTATAAGTAATTGTACAAAAAACTAAAATTTTCCATTAAAATAAATAAAAATAAAATAAAAAATAGTTCTTGGATTCTCTGCTACAGCTTCCAATTCCATTATCAGATCCTGACCAAATTTGGAATGTATTGTTTCATTAAAAAATAAAAATATTGGGTACAAAAATACATGTAGTACCTATATATCTGGTATTGTTGTTTCTGGTACAATCCATAGAGATTACAGGGCCATATGTGTGAAATGTTCACGTCATATGGCCACATATTATTATTATAAATTTTTGGTAAATTATTTTGAACTCAAAAAAAAAATATCATAATATTATCAAAAAATTATAAACCTACAAAATTCATACAAAATAAGTAACAAGATGGGCGCAGTGTACCAAGCACACAAGCTGCATTACCACGCTGGATCACAATGCTGATCTCTAGTAGCATTTTTTTTCTGCCTAAATCGTGGATAAATTCACTAGCGTCCTCGGACCATGGACCTATATCGTCTCAACTGAAAATGCCAAAAACAGGTATCAGTTTAGGACTTCTGCACTGAGAAAAATATACCCAAGTTTTTAATATGAAATCAGCGCCCGCTACGCGTAAACCTTATAAAAAACGACTAGGCGTCCGAACCAATAATTTATCTGTATTCCTTTTTTGCATAAGCATTCTAATATATATCATTACTCATCCTGTTAAAATCGAAATGAAATTACAGAAAATAGTCGGAGTCACACGTTGGCAGGAAAGTTTCGGTAAAAGTTAACCGGCATGAAATGATTTGCATGTAAGACATCATGATAACTTATCGTTGCAACATTTAACATGAAGAGTTGTAATATTTTCCCACTAGAAGCGCCTCGTAGTATCATGATAGAAAAGGCATTAGTTAGTTTAACGACATTGCATTCGTAAAGACTGATCTTATCGGCGTAAAACTTAAAATTTATCGATTAACCGACGATTTTCAATTACATCAAATATCCATTTTTCTCAGTGTGAATATGATTATTAATTAGATATCTTTTTGTCAACAGGTGAGCCCGCGCCCTCTGATCGACTGGTCTGGAGTGCCCACATTGTTTCTGACAGTCGTCGCAGGTCTGCTGTTAGTGACAGCTATACTGTCCCGGCAACCCGACACTAAAAGTGAACGGCTGCCGGGGCCAATTGCCTTGCCATTTTTGGGGACACGATGGCTCTTTTGGAGCCGTTATAGAATGAATAAATTACATGAAGCTTATGAAGGTAAGGATTTTAATCTAAAGAATTATCATCTATTCAGTCCCAGATCCAAAGTCATACTGCGACGGGGTGACAATGTTGACGGGCCGGATGACAATGTTCTTAGCTATCGATGGATTTCCCATGGATACCCGGGTCCATGACGCGGTTGGGAGGCCGAAGTGAACTGCAGTCCTGCTCCCAGACTGGAGACCTTTTCTTTCCCAACTTTCCCCTTCACTGTGTTCACTACCCTCTCTACCCAACTAAATACTATGCGATCCTGTCAGCGCCATCTTGGAAACGCGTTCCATAAAAGTTTCGACGGCCGATCTTGGAAGGCCAAGATCCTTTATTAAGACGATGCAAAGACTTTGCTGGAATTCCTCTTGCAGCGTGGAAGTATTCATATTAAACCCGTTTCTAGTAATCTTTCGACGTGATGGTATGCCCAAATATTATTCTAAAAGAATTAAATAATAAAGTTTTTACCTAACATTAGCAGACTGTGATCATGGACCCATTCAATCATTAATTGGGACAACAAAATATATTTTGTATAAATTTGGGTGTACTTTTTGTAGTAGGTAGGTATGCCGTGGACGTGGCTTAAAAATGCATTATGTACAGACAAGTGGCACTCATTAGTGGTCTACTTGCAAGAAAGCTGGTGGGAAGACCAATAATGATTTTAATTAGGAAAACATCCAAAAAATAATAATGCTGAGTAGTGTTTAATCCGCAGACATGATCAAACGCTACGGGACGGTGTTTGCGGAGGTCACGCCGGGAGGAGCTATAGTAGTCTCCGTGGCCGAGAAAGAAGCCTTAGAAGCCATCCTACGAGCTCCGGCGAAGCGTCCTTATCGACCTCCTACCGAAATTGTACAGCAGTACCGACAGAGCCGCCCTGATCGATATGCTTCTACTGGCCTTGTTAACGAGTAAGTATTTCTAAACAAAATTTTGGTGTTCATGGAGGTGACGCCAGAAAGGGTCTAAAGCCACCATCACCTGCACAGGCTTTAGAAGCCATCCTACGAGCCCAGGAACCACATAGACAGATCAAAGCGTTGTCGGTTGATAAAAATATGTTAAAGGAAAATTAATTTCATGGCTAAAACTCGATCACGAGAATCGTCATATCCCATAAATATTTTTTTCGATTTCCGATTTCTATTAATCGACGTGTTGATCGGTATGTTGCTGGGCCCGGTAGAGGCCTAAAGAGGCAACGTTATCGACCTCCTACAGAAGTTGTGCAGCAGAACCTACCGACAGCCGCCATGAGGCTTTACCATAGGTTTAACGTAATGTTAACACGAACAAAAAACGTATGGTAGAGGTTCTGATCGATATTCTTTTACTGGTCTTGTTAACGAGTAAGTATTTCTCAATAAAATTTCGTTAATCACGAAAGTGACGCCAGAAAGAGGTGCAAAGCCCGTAGCTGAAAGATCCTTAAAGACTTCTTACAGAAATTGTTCAGCAGTACCAATATTGCAACTGATCCAATGCTTTTACTGGATTTATTAACGAGAAAGTATTAACTTTTATAAACAAACCTTCGGAGTTTCTGTTCGCAATTTAGAAGTCGCAGGAAGAGCCATAATAGTGTGGGCTCGGACGCTATGCTTAGATATAATTCTAGGAAGCCTAATTGGGCACCAAGGTTGAGATGAGGCCCTTAGTAGATTGCAGACGTACCTATTTCAAACAATGATTGCAGTTTGATAGCGATAGCCGGTTTTATGTAGACGTTTAAAAAAAGGCGGCCAAGTTCTATCTGTATTTTTATAGAAGTGATATGAAATTAAATGAAAATTTAACAATAAAATATTGCGTTCTCCATACAAAATAGTAGAATTAAAATAATATTTTTGTCCGTCATTCGATCATTATATTTATTAATCTTTCTATGTTGGTTTTTTTTTTCTAAATAAAAAAAAAAACTTTTAAATATTACAAATATATTTATTACTAGCGGCCCGTCCCGGCTTCGCACAGGTTTGTATAACTTTAACTATATGCTCAGCGCACGCCACGGAAGGCCTCAGAAACGATACTTTTCCCCCGTTTTTAAAACATTTTTGGTTACTGCTCTACAACTATAGGACCTAGCGTGATATTATATAGCCTATGTTACTTCTGAATAATGCAGCTTTCTAATGGTGAAAAAATTATTGCAATCGTCCAGTAGTTTTTGAGTTTATTCATTACAAACATACAAAAATACAAAAATACAAATCTTTCCTCTTTATTATATTAGTATAGATATAGACAAGCACAACAGAAAGATTTTTGCGTACAATTACCAATATAAACATAATTATTGAACTTCGACTAACGCCAAGTTGTAATATTGGAAATACATTTATATGGGCGTCAAGTCGACTACAGAGCCCGCGGTTCCAGTTTCACAGTACTACTACAGTAACTTGTGAAACTATTTATAAAAACAAATATACAAAAACACCGCAACGAATAAATTATAATTAAATATATTGGGGTTCCGAGATCTAGACTTTGGGAAAAAAAAGTGCCCTTCTAAAAGAAACCTCTGGAGAACCTCGGCCCGGATTCACATGTTAGTATTGTGCAACTGGGTCCGACAGCTTAACGTGCTCTCCGAGGCACTGGTGTTGTCAAACTAGTTTTAGAAGTTAGTATTGGGAAACTGGGACCGACAGCTTATCCATAGACTTAACATATTCTCCAATAGATATCTACCTATTTTTTTTATATTAAAAACGTAATTTTAAGTAATTTCCAAAAAAAATCTAGTCTAATGGTCGGAATAATAGTCGTTGATTAGCTTGAGCCAATGCTTGGAACTTTCAAAATTTTGTTTTTTCTTAAGCAGTTTGACAGTCCGAAGCATCGGCTAAGCATTAGAAATGCTTAGCAACGACTATTAATCCGACATTGACGTAATCCGACCATAAAACTCGTCCCCTCTACTAAGGGCCGGTTTCTTGATGGATAGTTTACGTTACTATAGTTAAAAATGGCGGGTGTTCTATGAGATTTTTGTCAAAACATATTTCAAATTCATATAAAAGACGCCATAACTGTCATTATTTAACAATTAGTCGAGATGACTATACATCAAGAAACCGGGCCTAAGCAACACTCAGTTTCTAAAACGATGGTAAAAAATATTTTAATTTAATTCTATAACCAAATTAGTAAACAAAAGACACAATATGATTGGTAGAATGTTACGTCACCGTAATTTTTCACCAATATTCCAACGTTCTAAAAAGCTGTCCCCTAGGCTGGTTAAGTCACTGCGCAACTGATAACAAGATTAACCAGATGACAACAAGGCCGGCCCTAGGATGGGTGACCGCTTTATACAACTAGGCTATACCATCATAAACACAGCAACACGCTCGCCACTTGTTTGGTGTTACCTCCAAATACCATCGGCGAAATAAGAACGGGTTCATTTCTCCGCTGGGTACCACTTTGAGGCCGTTTAAACGGTTCTCGGGAGCTAAAAAAAGGCACCCCAGGTAGCATTTTGACGTCCCTATGACGTCAACTTAGTGTCATTCTCGACGTAATTGACGTCGTAGGGACGTAAAAATGCTACCTGTGACCTGTGATAGTATAAATTTTTATGTCAAATTGGTGGATCGTAACTTTTTTTTTTCAGCCAAAGAACCCTAAAAAGAAATAAAATAAATTCACCAATGTTAATTTGGCGCGGCGGTCTCGTGACCTCGAATTTCGACAAACTAACAGACAGGATAAAAAAAAACTAGATAAAGAACACGTCTAGATCCTGCCGAATCTCCAGTCAGATCACGTATTATTGTAACAGTCAGTTTTTTGCGTTTTCTATTTCCTGCCTAGACTATTTTATATGCAAGATTTGTCGAAACTGATGTATATGTATCATATTTGTCGAAACTGATGTATATGTATCATATTTATTAAGGGTTACCAGTTAGTTAAAATTTAAAATAAGAACTCTTTGTATCTAAAAAAAAATATCGAAATTCGGACCACATTTCTATAGGTATTTTTTGTACGCAATAGCTACGAGTATTATTATTACTTTTGTTGTAACAGGTATTTCGAAATTGTCATTGTATTTTTTTGAAGTAGGGGAAGGTTGCGATCATTGGACCATCTCTTTCATTGGACCGCCAAGATATTGCCAAAACTGTGCAAGTTAGCAACACCCAAACTAGTCTAAACAAGTCCGTGGCAACTCAGTTACACCCCGCTTTTATCTCAGTGACGCTGCGGCACGTGGCGAGGAGTGACGTGTGTGGTTGTGTTTGTAGCGGTCAAAATCTAATTATTTTACTCAGGACAATTTGACGTAAGTATAATTATGTTTATATTTGCCTGCGTGCACTGTTATGAAATATTTGACAATGTAATTGTGATCCCATGAGTATTATTCAATTTTGTCTAATCATGGCCATTTATATGTTATTTTATTTTTTCTTAAGGGGTACCTTGTTGCTATCAATGGACCTCAAGAGAGTTCCATCGTTGGACCGGTCCAATCATAGCAACTTTTTATTGTATTTTTTTAGTATAATTATGGAAAAATCATTTAAAATTCCAGAATGTCACCGAAAAAAAGAAAGTACTTTGCGTGGAATGAAACAAGTATGAACCTTGCTTTAGAATCAGTAAGAAAACAAAGAGTTGGTTTAAATGAAGCAAGCAGAATATATGGAGTCCCAAAAGCAACTCTTAAACGAAGGTTAGATGGAGTAAATCAAAAAGCCAAAGAACAAGTTCAAATACCGGGTTCCGAAAGTGACCTCCCTCCAGAATTAGAAAGTGAGCTGTGTAAACACGTACTTGAGATGGAAGGTTGCTTGTACGGCATTACTCCTACAGACATTAGACGACTGGCATTTGAGTTAGCGGAGAAAAATAAAATAAAACATCGTTTTAGCAAAGACAAACAATCAGCGGGCAAAAAATGGTACTATGCATTTATGAAGCGACATCCTAATTTAAGTTTGCGACAACCCAGAGCTACATCCATGAGCAGAGCTACTGGATTTAATAAGCCAGCTGTTAATGATTTTTTCAATAAGTTAGAGGCTGTCATGGACAAGCATGACATAAAAGATGCTCAGCGGATATATAATATGGATGAGACGGGCTTGTCAACCGTGCAGAAAAAGACAAGAAAAGTGCTGGCGTTAAAAGGCAAGCGCCAAGTTGGAGCCATCACTAGTGGGGAACGTGGTGTAACAACAACAGCTGTATGTTGCACTAATGCTGCTGGAAATTTTGTGCCACCGCTCATAATTTTCAAGCGCAAGCGGGCCAAAGATGAACTGAGGGATGGGGCACCACCTGGCACCATATTTGCTTTTAATCCGGACAGTGGATATATTAACAAAGACATATTTAATTTGTGGTTGCAACACTTTGTTGAGGTAGTTAAACCAACACCAGAAAAAAAAGTTTTGCTCCTGATGGATGGCCACGCAAGCCATACTAAAAACTTAGAGGCAATCAATTATGCAAGAAGATATGGTGTAGTTATGTTTTCGTTTCCAGCGCACACAACGCACCGGCTGCAACCCCTTGATGTGTCATTCTTCAAGCCGTTGAGTCTTTATTACATAGACGAAACAGAAAAATGGCTGCGCCTAAATCCTGGAAGAACAGTGACTGTTTTCCAGGTGTATATGCTCTTCGGAAAAGCATATTTTCGAGCTGCTTCTGTAGGCACGGCTGCGAATGGATTTCTGAAAACAGGCATTCATCCTTTGAATAAAGATGTTTTTGCTGACTACGAATTTATAGAAGCAGTTGAACAAGAAAACGAAGAAAATTCTTTTGGAGCGCTGTTGCAAGTTCAAGATCCGATAGACCCGTTGTCTGTGAATTTAACATCACAAGATGGTGTCACAGAAACATTACCTACAGTATCAATGCTCGCAAAACAGGCTGATGATACCTTACCTACAGATGCAGAGGCTAGCAACATAAATGTTGGATCTCCACCTGAGCCCTTAATTCAAGTGAGAAATGAAAATGTCCAAACACCTATAGGTTGGAGTGAATCTAGCTTTGAATTCCATATTCCACAGATATCTCCTGGAGCCAAGAAGATAGCACAGGAATTACGGAAAAGGAGTAGAAAAGCACAAAGCAGCATTGAATTGACTTCGTCGCCGTACAAAACTGTTCTAGATGAAAATGCAAAGATTCCAAAGCCGAAGAAGCCAAAACTGTCCACAAAAGAAACTAAACCGTCAACCAGTAAACAAGTAAATGAGAATATAGAAAAGTGGCTTTGCAAAATCTGCCTAAAATGTGAAATAGAAGACATGATTCAATGCATGATCTGTAAAGCCTGGGTACATGTTGATTGTGCTTGTGTTAAAAAACATGTCAAAAAATACCTGTGCCCTCATTGCACAACATAGACATTATCACTTACAATAATAATTAAAATCTGAGATATACCTAACGTGCCTTTTTAAAATGTGTTTTTTTAACTTGTTATATTGTAACTGCCAGTTTCCGAAAGGATGATTAAATAAATAACCCATTGATTATTTATAAAAAAATAGGGCAAAAGGAATTAAGACGTCCACGAGTTTTTATTACAGGAATCGTTCAATGGGTTATTTAAGAAGAAACAACTGTAGAGAATATTATTAAAAAACTAATAATGGTGCATTTCCACACCTATCTCCAATTTTCACTCTCTGATTTAATAGCACTCTGCAGTTTTTTCTTCATTAATAACCCATTGACCGATTTCCGCAATAAAACCCATGAACGTCTTAGTTCCTTTCTATAGTACATAATCAATAGCCCATAACGCACGTTTAGCATTTGATTCTAAAAGCTCAAAAAAAATGTGTGACAGACAAGCTATCAAACATGTGGTGTACAACTTAATGTTATACATTCATTATTTTAATCATGCCTAGGGAAAGCGGGTGTTAGTGTCGTAAGTGATTTTGTTTCCAGTTTTTGTTTAATTTTATTGTTTTGATTTATATAAAAGTATTGTTGATCTCATACGATTGGCATTTTTTATAAGATTTAAATTTTAATGCATGTTAATTTTGCAATTGACCTATGTTTCTGTTATGTTTTTTTATAAGTATTTGTTAAATTCATATTAAATAAAAAAAATGTGATTGAGACTGTATCTTAATTTTGATAACTTGTTTATCTCACTAACTGCCAAATATAAAATTTACTAATAAAGTATCCTATAACTATAGTTTGTTTGTTTGTCGTATGTGTATTAGTATTATTTTTCTCTCCTCGTATATCATAATTTGTAATATTAATAATTATAATTAGTTGCCTCGATTGGACCTCTAGAACAAATTTATCAAAGTCCATTGATGGCAACCTGGTGGTTCAATGAAGGTGCCTATGGTCCAAAGAAGGCAACAGCATAAGATTTAGTAATCGACGTTTATATCAAAAAGGGTGAGCCCGAATTGTTTGTGCGTTTAATTTTTATTAAGAAAGGTCATACGAAATAAAAATAATAAACTGCTTTCATTTTATCACATATAGTTTTTGAGATATAAGGTTGAAAGTTATGTGGTCCATTCATAGCAACCTTCCCCTATGCATAAAAATAAAATCTCTCGCTCTAAACGAAATGCCGTTGTATCCGGAGGTCGTGGGTTCGATTCCCACACATGGCAACAAAATATTAGTACGCTTTTTCTGTACAGTTTGTTATGGTCTGGGTTTTTATAAAATATAATATGTATCATATCGTTGCTTCTGGTATACATAGAACAAGCTTAGAGCTTCGTTTGTGACCAGCAATATGTGTAAATTGTCCTACATATTAAAAAAAAACCTAACGAAGATTAATAAATACGTTGACCGTCAAAAATATTATTTTAATTATGCGACAAACTGTAATTGAATATTACTACTGGCAGTGCGAAAGCTCATTTTGTATGGGGAACGCAGACTTCGCAATTACGAATGCAGTGTACTTATATTTATTTAGAACTAGCTTTTAAACGCATTAATAAGTCTTTAAAAAAACAATTTATTGTTTTGCTTTAATATTCAAAATTTTAAGTTTCTATATCAAATGTTTGCTGAGATTTAAAACATATATATTTTTACAAAGATGTTAAAAACACAATATATTCATTACACAATATATTCATTATTAAACTGCAGAAAAATTGAAACATTTCCAAGAAAACCACGGACATAGAAATCGATTCCAAACTTGGTCACGGCCATATCTAAATAAAGGATATCTCTGAGCTAAATAACGGGTAGCTACAGAGTACAATGCTGATATCAATGATAATTACCTACATAAATATTAATTTATTGGCCTATCAACTAATAGCAAGTATCTATTTCTTTTATCGCCGCCGCTGTTTCGTAACCGCATTATTTAGCCGGCACAGTGAGTACCATCACAGCGGTGTTTAACTGAATAACACATCTATAAACAGTTTCACAAGTTGATATAAGTAGTAAAACTGGGACCGACAGCTTACCGTGCGCTTCTAGGCATTGTAATCATGTTATCAAACTGTACATATTTTTAATTGAAAACTCGTTGATACACACCGGGGTCTGAACCAAGGCGGGGCCCCAAAACTGTAGTGTTTTTAAGGTTATACAATAATGGTTTCCGACTCGGCCACCACGTATATAAATTAGGTACTATTAAAACAGGCATAGGCCAGGAAAATTCTACATGTAGTCTGTAAATTCTAGTAAATTGGCGATCAATATTACTCTTGTTAAACACCAATGAATATTAGAGAAGAAATTACTCCAGTGCAGCAGTGTCACAAAAAGTAAGACAGGAAGAGGTTTTCCGGAGACTACAACATCGATTTCTAACCGAGAGGGTAGTCTCCTTTCATGGTGCGGTTGCGAAACAGACGATTGATTTGACGATAAAGCAGAAAGGGTATTAAAATAGACTCGTAATGCAAATACGTCCATTTCGTAACCGCATCATTTATCCAACATAGTGGGAGCGTCAATATTGGCAAAAAAACAATGTATTGATCGACCCCATTCATAGACTTTGTAGATATGCTTAACTTCAGATAGATACAAAGGCACATGCCGTGCTCCATTAAAAAAAACTTTATTCTATGGCAGTGCAACGTGGGAATGCAGCCAGTGTTCTCGATACTTTTAATCAAGAAAATTTGGGTGGTAGAAATTTTAAAGAAATTTTTATCTATTATAACAATTTTTTACTTTAATTATTAATAAATAATTTTAACTTTATTTTCAGGCAAGGCGAAAAGTGGTTTCATTTGCGAAAGAATTTGACAGCAGATCTTACCAGCCCGCAGACCATGCAAGGGTTCCTGCCAAACCTTAACAGCATTTGTGACGACTTCCTGGAACTGGTGCAAAGTTGCAGAAATCAAGCGAATATAGTTACCGGCTTCGAGCAACTTACTAATCGCATGGGATTAGAATGTAAGAAGAGATACCATTATTAGATTTACAGTCACATAAGGGTATAACATTAACGAGACATATCATCTACCCATCTAAGGGGTTTGATTTCAAGCTCATTGTAGCCGATACTGGGTTTTGAACTTAGAACCTAAAAAAATGAAGTGTTGTTTATCGGCACGGTTTAACGGTCTAACCAACTTCAATATAAATTTAAGGCACTAGATCCTACTGTACTTGGATGAGCTATTGTAGATCTTGAACCGCTAAAGCATTAAAATTTATTTGCTTTGAAAGATAGAGAATTTTCTAAAATGGAGTATAGAGAAAAGTAATCTCACCTGTCCAATGAATGATGGAAAATTAATTATTTTGCAAAAGCTTAAAAACTAATTCACACTTACAATCTAAAAAAAGAGTGAATATTTAATGCACTTACTGAGTGGTCGTGCTCCACATTCGACCTCATCTATGTTTTCCATCAGGCAAGATTAGGCCTAATATTATCTATACCAGCAAACTTTTGGGAGATCGATAGGTGATTAAATCTTCGGTAAACCAATTGGACAAATGGGAATCAATAGCATAAAGTAGCAAAGGTTAGATTATATCTAGGTGGGAACACGGACATTAAACGTGATGTTATCTAGCATTTCTGATTGTGTTGCACCAATCTGTCTACTATGGCCCGTTTAAATATCTAAATAGGGCATTCTCCATTATAGAACTTATTGCTATTTAAAAGTTATAAGCTTTATCTCTATTTGAACAAAGTTCTTTTAAATTCAAAACCTCGAATAAGACACAAAAAATATAAGTAATATAAATGTAGCAAATTAATAGCAGTCAGCAATACTTTAAGCTATATCAAAGGCTCTACCATAAACTATCGTATTAACGTAACCTTACGTATAACCAATAGCTGTCATAGACCCGCTTTTTTTTAAACAAGACAAATAGAGCTTTCCTATTGGGAACCTAACGCTTCTAACCTAAACGCTACCTTAATACAATGCAAAAGCGTATACCAGAGCCTCCATAAATTATAATGATGACAATCCTTGATACTACTTAGACCTTCATCTTCATAAGTCTTAAAGTCCCCCAAAGGTAATGCGGTAAATTTGAACTATGTATTCAAAGTTCAGCAAAACCCTTTATCAGTCTTGAGTCAGAATAGTTATCTCTAATTACAAGATGCGTACAGAGAGTGACGTTTGAGGAGATAAGGGTCTAAGTGGGTCAGATAACGCTGGAATGGGCATTTGACACGCATAATTGTTGCAGTGGCGCCCGCATACTGGCTGCAATATGAGAAAAGTCATTAGTTTCCAGTTTACTACTTGTTTATAGGCCTTAATAAACTTAGTCGTTATTCACCTCACTGCATGTGCATAGGTTTATTGCACATGTATTGAATTGCATAATAGGTTAGGTACAGGAAGAGTGGAAAGTTTAAGATTATAGTTACCAGTATGTTTGTGTTTAATAGTTGACCTTCTTGATTCAAGGCGTTTGTTTTAACCTTATCATGATCATTGTTATTATGTATATGTCTTTACTATATAACACATTTTACCAATTAATATAGTTACTGTTTTGTTAATGCGATCTCAGATCCACTTGAGGACTTGCTACATAGTTAATATGTATAGTACATTTTAGACCATATTATTGCTCTAGCTACAAATTAGGCTCTTCTTAAATAGGATTATATTCAGAATCTAGGACTCCTTTACGTTCTTTAGGATGTGACTTATATCGTCTTCCTTCCAATATCATGACTATATTTGAGTGAACCCTCATAATATCTTGATCTGGGACCGCGCCCTCTTTGCTGAATCAGTAAGAGATTAAAGGATCATAAATAATAATAACCTATTGTAATATTTCAGCTGTATGTGCGTTAATGCTGGGATCTCGTTTGGGGTTCCTGGAGAAACGTATGTCTGGTCGAGCGGCTACTCTGGCTGCGGCTGTCAAGACACATTTCCGTGCTCAAAGGGATTCCTATTACGGAGCGCCACTCTGGAAGTTCGCACCCACCAAACTCTATAGAACCTTCGCTAAAAGTGAAGAAACTATTCATACGTGAGTTCTGTCTAATAATATATCATTAACAATCAGCAGCTGCAGTCCTCTGCTAGACATAGGTAGTAAATTGGAAACCGCGCTCCAAGTTCTTCCAACTATGCCACTTCAGCTTCAGCTTATTCAGGACAAAGCAGATATTTTGATTAGGCCCAAAAACCAAATAATACTGTTATATATGTATAAGACTTTTTATTACTTAAGGCTTTTGGGCCTTATCAAAATCCACCAATAGGAAACCTAGAATTTAAACTGTACCTACAGTAAGTGAAAAATTGTTTAACTAAAACTCATGGTATCGTATCAAATTGTGTAATTTAACGCTCAGAGAAAAAATAAAGTAGTAAATTCTTGCTTTTCATATATTCTCAGGTTTGATAAAAAAGAACAAGCAAATACATATAATTGTCTCTCCCCAGCATAGTGTCTGAGCTGATGGAGGAGGCGAGAGCTCGCAGCGAAGCCTCGGCCCGGGACGAGCCTATGGAGGAGATATTCCTCAGGATCCTGTCCAACCCAGCGCTGGATATGCGGGATAAGAAGGCTGCTGTCATAGACTTTATTACTGCAGGGATTGAAACAGTGAGTATCTGAAACCAAGAAAAGCAACATTGATCTGAAATGCTCGTAGAAGTTAGTAATATATAAATAATAAAAAGTAACGCTAGATTCAATATAGAATGAAAATGTATAATAATGATATAAATTTTCGTTGGGATTTTGGTAGAATTTACGAACTACATACATACATACCTAACACCAAAAAAAAACACCTGTAATCCCAATATTGATATATTTATGTTAGTTCCAATTTCATAAGTGACAATAGAAAATTGTGAAACTGCATTTTGAAATATGAAATATCTTAAGTTCTTATTTCAAAAGCCTATTAGGTAGTTCGAATCTGAAAATCCTACTTAGAAATCTGTCCCTCAGGTACAACATCTTAGAGGCCAATTGTTTGTAAGAACTAGAATAATTGTACAAATACTTACTTACCTAATAATATTTTTCAGTTAGCCAACACGCTGGTCTTCGTCCTATATTTACTAAGTGCCAGAGTAGACTGGCAGGAGAGAATCCGATCAGAGTTGCCATCGGGTGGAGACATCGATGCGCACCAGCTAAAGGAAGCACCTTCAGTTAAGGCAGCTATCAATGAGGCATTCAGACTACTACCCATAGCACCTTTCTTGGCCAGACTACTGGATACCCCTATGGTTATTGGGGGTCAAAAGTTACCACCTGGGGTAAGTGTACTACATAATAATAATATGAAGGACATTGCACCATAAACTTAGCTCTAGACTTGTACTATGTGTACCAGAAACAACGATATATAATACATATTATATTTTATAAACACCCAGCACATGACAGTATGTTTTTTCTGTACCACTGTACTAGAAAAACGTACTTATAGATTTTTGCGATGGGGGAATCGAATATACGACCTCCGCAACCAGTAGTCTACGAAGGCGGTCATTACATTATTATAGGTAGGAAGATAGCTATTTGGACGTCACTTTTAGCCAACTTTGGTAATTATATGTCAATTATTTTTTTTGTTAAAAATATTTTTGTATAATAATATTAAAAAACTATCTTATTTCTTAAAAAAAACCCCAACACAGAAAGATTAATAAATACAATGACCGACAGAAATATTATTTTAATTTTGCAACAAACAATAATCGAGTATTACATTACCACAGAAGAAATAACAGTACAAGTAGTATTACTGGAAGTGCGAAAGCTCATTTTGTAAGGAGAATGCAGATTTCGCTAAAAAAATGGTAGTTACCTAAGTCACAGAAGAAATAATAGTACAAGTACCTAAGTCGAAATGGTTTCAGACTATACCTTCTTTCTAAAATTAAACTTTCCGTCCTATACCTCTTTGTGCGTCAACCAAATTCAAACTATATGACCATCGAAATAGAAATAATATTTCCATATGTAATTAATACTTTACTTAACGTCTTGTCGCAGAATACTATCACGGGCCTCATTACGAGCATGTCTACGTTCACCGTTACGAAAATTGCGTTTTTTTCGTTTTCGTTCATTTGTTTGGATAACCACACTTGTAATACCAATAAGCGAAAATAACGCACGCAAATTGCGTGACGGCGAACGTTGCTCGAAATGAGGCCTCACATACCCTAATGACCCCATGTATAATTGCCATGAAACTAACAATAAAATATTTATTTATATAAAAACAATATTGCAACTGACAATACACAATGACAATTACCAAAACACTACAATATTGAACAAAATATATGAAATACAATACAAGTTATGATAGTATGTCGTAGTTATATCATCATTATTATATGTACTGGTACTTAAATTAAAGTGCCTTAAATGGCCTATAAAACGATATGTCAAACGGATTGATTTTGTTCCCTCTTTTTTTAATTTGCCCATCTTCTGTTCTAAAAACTGGAAAGGCGATCCCAGGCACCTCCCTAATTTATTTCCGTTATAATTGCAGACGTTCATCCTAGCCCATACGGGGGCAGCATGTCGTGACGACGATAACTTCTGGCGAGCCCGCGACTACCTGCCGGAGCGGTGGACCGAGCCCCGCGAGCCGCACTCGGTAGGGCTTGTAGCCCCGTTCGGACGAGGCAGAAGAATGTGTCCAGGAAAACGATTTGTGGAACTAGAATTGCAGTTGTTGCTCGCTAAAGTTAGTATTGATTGACCTATCTACATTTTTACTATTGGCCTGGGGCCTGACCAAAGAGCACAATCGCCAATCGAATCGCCGCATCGATCGATAAAAATGTATAGGAATTTTACTCTATGGATAGAGCCTGATCAATGAGAAACGTCAAATCCCATACATTTGGCTTTCGATGGGTATTTCGATTCGATTATCGATTCGCTCTTTGGTTAGGCCCCTGACCAAAGAACACGATCGCCAATCGAATCGCCCGCATCGATCGATAAAAATGAAAAAAAATCTCTATGGGTAGAGCCTATTCGACAAGAAACGTGAAATCTCATACATTTGGCTTTCGTTGCGTATTTCGATTCGATTATCGATTGGCTCTTTGGTAAGGCCCCTGTAGGTTATATTGAAAATCAATACATCGATGGTACGCCTATCGAATGTGGTGATTAGTGAACACACTCAATCAATTCGTTCGCATCATTGAAATCTAATAGAGAAAAACCTTTGTAAAGTAGAAACGACAAATATATGTGTCTCGCTTGCACTCATTTAAATCTACATAAAAAAAGGTACATTTTATTACATTTAATATTGTAACGAAATGCTCAAATTATCAACGGCTCCAGGGGCTCTAGAGAAAAGCAGGCGAGGCGACATGTCGCGTCGCCTCAGTCAAAAACGTATGTATTTTTTACAGTGACAGTAGGCGTACGGTACGCTGTCACCTGCCAAAGTCAATACAGTTTTGATTGAAGGTGACACAATACGTCGCCTCGCCTGATTTTTCTCTAAGGCCCCTGCAGCCACATTCTGTTTCTTATAACGTGAGCGTTAGGTTGTCAAAATAACGAATTCCGTTATTAGCGCGCTCTCCTCCAATCAGCAAAGATTAAAAAACTACTCTGATTGGAGGAGAGCGCGCTAATAGCGGAAATCGTTATTTTGACAACCTAACGCTCACGTTATAAGAAACAGAATGTGGCCGCTGGGGCCTTAGAGAAAAATCAGGCGACAGTAGGAGTTCGGTACGTTGTCACCTGCCAAAGTCAATACAGTTTTGATTGAAGGCGACACAATACGTCGCCTCGCCTGATTTTTCTCTAAGGCCCCTGGGGCCTTATCGGGAAGCCACATCGACAAACCGATCGACACGTCAATGGATGAAAATGTATAGGAATTCCGAATTTATTAGCTGTGTCCCCGTCAGTATTGTACATAATTTTAGCTTAGGTTTCTAATCTTTAAGTTTATCGAATTAAACGAAATTTAAAACTTTTATTTTATTTCAGATAATTCAACGGTGGCGAGTGGAGTTCGATAGTGAATTGGACATACAATTCGATTTCTTATTATCGCCAAAATCTCCAGTCTCCCTACGCCTTGTAGACTGGTAAAAGAATGCTTTTTAGAAAAAAAATACATTTAGTTTTTACTTGTTTATTTGTGTATCTGATAATAATAGCCTCTGTGCTTTAGTGGATGCGATCGCAGAGACTGCTAAAGCATATGTCATAGGTTATAATTACACATTATAATGCCACCATCCCTCGACTTACATTATTATAATACTAAAAAGTCAATTTCATGCATAGGAATTATTTTAATTTCTAATTAGCCATGAAGGAATATAACAAGTAAATCACTAATCGTATATACGTAGGATAAGTTGCACCAAAGTGTCCGTTGAAGTAATTGTAACGGTTTAAAGTCAAAAATGACGTCGAATGTACGCTGGTACATGTCATTCAACTTTCAAAATAAAACTGGTGCATTCAACGCCATTTTTAACTTTAATCATTACATTTACAAATAGTTTATTTTTGGTGCAACTTTTAATAATAAACCATTCTTTGGAATTTCATATTTAATAATGGCTGAAAACTTTTTAACTAAATGGCAAGTTATTTGCTATTCAATTGAAAAGTTAAAATCGAATAAACGGTTGTTAGTGTTCCTTGATCTCAGTTTGAAAGCGGGAAACTGAATTCTTGAAATCAATTATAATGTTATGTTAAATCAATTATATGTTACTATTTTATGTTGTCATTTTTGTATTGTTTATATAACATATGTATACTTGTTTGTTTGTTTGTTTCTAGAATTTTGCCATTTCATTATACTTAGAGAAACCGTAAGTGTTTTTTGTGTAACGTAGTTACATGCAGTCCCTATTCGTTGCCATGACACTGTTTTATTTTTGGACGGTTTTATAGAATAAGCTTTAATCCTCAACATTGTTTTCGTCTTATTAATAATTTGAATTATATGTTAATTTATAAATATTTTATTGTATTCAAATAACTTTTATAAAATAAACAGTCAATTTTTTTGTATCTTCGTTCTGTTGTGATTTAAACAGATTTAATTTTAAGAGTTTTTATTCATTAACTATTTTACTTAATAATATAAGTTGTGTAGCTTAGATTTAGGAAATTAAAAAAAAAAACAACGGCTGTGTTACATTCAAGACAGTTATTAAATACAAAACCAATATTACCTCTTGTTATATAAGACTGGATAGGTACTGTCGCATTTTGTCAGCATTTATAATTAAGTCATAATGTATGTTTTTGTCTTATGTTTAGTATTATTGGTTAATATAAAATAAAAACAATACATTTAACGCCCAGTATCAATGATCAAAATAAAGATATGATCAAATTAGTAAACAACGTTGATCAAATATTTTAATCAAAAAAATATTTGATCAACGTTGTAGAAACTGGGGGTGAGAGCGGCAATCCGTATTATTAAAGATTGGTTCTAAATTCACAAATATACCTATAATAACTAAAGTATGCTAAAAGAACGTTGCGAGACGCTTTATGGCAGGCTAGAATTATATTATACAGGTTGAATTTTAAAGGTTGTACTTTGGGCTAATATGCCGCAAATAAAAAAATAATTATTAAAAAAAAATTGCCTCCCCATACAAATTGGTCATTTTAACATTATTAGTTTGTATGGAGAAGGCAATTATTTTTTCATTTGCAACACATGGTCCATAGAAAAAGCTATTCGATTTGATTAGTAGAACCTCATATTAGCCCATAGTACAACCTATTAAAGACACCAGGTATAGGCCATCTAGATTTTAAAATCTTAAAACTGACCATTCTAGAGTAAAAAAAAAAAAACAAAATATCAAACCAATGATCAACGTTCTAGAACTGGAGTCTAGTGTGCAAAGGTTTTAGAACATACTTTAATTAAAGTAGGTTTTTATTTAATTTGAGTTTAAAAGAAAAGTGGAATAATCGGTTTGAATACCGAACCTTGCGAGGTTACCATAAAATCTTACTGCTAGATATAAGTTTTGCTGCCATTTTATGGTAATTTTTATTTTCAGACTTTACGTTACATATTTTGTTATGTATAAAATATACGTAAATATACATTTACGTATAAGTATTTATCGTTTGTTTAATTTTATTTATGAATGCGATAGTTTTCATCATATTTGAGAGCCTTGGTCTACTATAAACCATAGACAATCAATAGTTTATTATTTGGTACCTCTTTGGTTAAAGGTCTTGGTCAATTTAATACCCTTAATATAGCAAATTGGTAGAACTATATATTAATTTCTTACTAGTTATTTTATATATGACATAAAGATTAGGTCTATCTTTTATAATATACTAAGGGCCTTAATAATATGATCTAAATTCATGACTTAATAAATTAATTTATGAAATTAAACAAATATATCTTATTCATAAAAACTTATTGAGTCATTCAAGAAAACTTTAGTTATAGAAGGTTTTCTCTTTTATTTAGCAACAATAATTAATATGCGTAAAAGAGACAAAACATACTAACTAAAGTGTTCTTTAAGGCCTCAATACGTAAGTTTTTATGAATAAGGCCAATAGTGTTTTGCTTAACTTTAAAATTCTTATTAATAAAATAAAGTGCTCATGAATTTAGATACTTTTTTTACAAATAGTTTTCTATATATTTTTGGGGAAGATGTACATGTTCACCGTCGTGCAATTTGCGTGCATTCATTATGCTTTCGGCGTTTGGTATTAAACCTTAATTTATTAATGCATGCAAATTGCATCACGGTGAAGGTTGTACATCTCGTAATGATCTACCATAAATATCTATTTTTTTTAAATACAAAAAATGTATATTGTATTAATAATACATTTTATTATTGATCGGATTATGTATTGAAATATTGGATATATTATTGAAAAATAATTATAAATTTTAATGCTTGTAATCATATT
The DNA here is from genome assembly GCA_947458855.1 of Monopis laevigella. Taxonomy (NCBI): domain Eukaryota; kingdom Metazoa; phylum Arthropoda; class Insecta; order Lepidoptera; family Tineidae; genus Monopis; species Monopis laevigella. Next base: position 9,860,343 of record OX381596.1, on the reverse strand, counting down.
TAGTGATAATTTTGTTTTTTATTTCAATTCCATGATTAGGTTTACCTAAATTTAATTTAATATTAAGAACTCATGCTCGGCATAATACTGAAAATCACACTTATGTTATTGTTATGAAAATCAAACGAGTCTGAAGACGGTGGGAAGGACATCACTTTTCGGCATAGGGGTGTTTGTATTTTAAGATATATTATATTATAAACAGAGTCTGTGTTAGACCACAGTCTTGCCTGGTGGAAAAGAAAAGTCTTGCCCCCGAAAACTAGTAAACCCATTAGTAGGTCATAATGATTTTATAGGTAAGAAACTTACTAAAACAAATATTACTTATACATGGTGAATTTGAATGGGTGTACTTTGGGCTAATATGATGTTCTACTGATCAATACGAACAACTTTTCCCATGGAACCATGTGTCGCAAATGAAAAAAAAAATTGCCTTCTCCATACAAACTAGTAAAGTTAAAATGACCAATTTGTATGGGGAAGGCATTTTTTTTTTTCATTTGCGACACATGGTTCCATGGGAAAAGTTGTTCGTATTGACCAGTAGAACATCATATTAGCCCAAAGTACACCCATTCAAATTCACCCTGTATATATATCATCACGGGTGCCTTACGGCGCCCGAGACCGCCTAGACGGCCCCAGGGTACCCAGCGGAGGGGTTTTTAATCCCACCTTGTCGTAGCCGATGGTGTGAGTCTATACCGAACAAGTGCCGTATAAGTGAACAAGCTCGTCGCGATGTTTTGAATAGACTCAATAACCCATCTATAAACAGTTTCACAAGTTGGTATAGTGAAACCGGGGCCGACAGCTTAACGTGCTCTCCGAGGCACTATAGTGGTGTTGTCAAACAAATGTACATACATTTTTAAATTAAAAACTGATTGGTACAAATATTACTTACATATTCGTTTTGTTTTCATTAAAATATCTTACCGCTTTCTCTCCCATTATTTCCTTTGTTGTCGTTCCTGTGTTTTGAACCCTAGACGTGCGGACAGAATTTGAAAAAAAGGGGAGAGCAGAAGGTATAATATGGGTAGTCTTGGTAAGTATAGAATTTAATCTCGCAACGATTTTAGATAGAAACGTGGAATATTAAATTCCAAATTTCAAGTTCAAACAGAAGAGAATGGTCAGCACTGGAAGAGGCCTGACCAAAGAACACGATCGCTAATCGAATCGATCGCCGCATCGATCGATAAAAATGTATAGAAATTTTACTCTATGGGTAGAGCCTGATCGACGACAAACGTCAAATCCCATACATTTCGCTTTCGATTAGATTATCGATTAGTTCTTTAGTAAGGCCCCCGGCTAAATAAAATTAGTTTATTATTAAATTAATTTGTATATAATGTATAAATGTGAGAAAATAATTAAATATTAATTCAGTTAAATAAAGGCAATACAAAAAAAACCTTGTTAGGTAATGCATGCAAAGCCGCGGGCATAAGCTACTCTAGTAGATATATTTATAAATGCGAAAGTGAGTTTGGAAAAGTTTCACGTCTAAACTACTTAACCGATTTCTATAAAATCTTATAGGGAAGTAGAATGAATCCTGGGAGTTAAGGTAGGGTATATTATGTTTAGTTGCAAGTGTTCAGATATACAGGGTATGGTTTTTTAAGTCTTTTAGTAAAAGGTTTATAATACATGACATACAAAATAGTGGTCTATGAAGCAAAAGTTGGGTACCTATTAGGGTGTTGCCAGATTTTTTGTCAGACTCTAAGGGACAAATGCTTCAATAGGCGAAAAAATTCAGGATATCAGATTTAATACTAAAACTAACTTACATATTAATCATTTATTTTTTATAATAAAAGCGGCCTGTGCCTATAAGTAATGTACGTTCACTTAGGGTTTCGTATAACAAAAGGAAGTATAGGAGAAAGTATTAGGTGAGAAATAATTTATTATCTCAGTCTTGAGATAGAGACTGTAATAAGGAATAAAAAAGAAAAACTAAAATAAAAGTTTTATAAACATATTAATTAATTCAAAAAAAAACATAAATCGGTATTATTTAATAAATTCTAATACAGCACTAAGAGCTTTATACCTACCCTATTTTTATTTTGAAAATTACTGGGGCCGCTTTTATATGGGGTAATTTTATTGCTTTATTAGTAGCTAATCTAATAATTTCATTGCTGTAATGTTTATTGTGGCTTTATTTAATTCGATTTGTTTGTTCCTTAATTATTTGTAAGTATTGTAAGGTACTTTGTGTGAGTATACAATATATCGTCGCTGCGCATGCAAAATCGTTTTTTTTTCAAAAATCGGTTTTGGATGCCATTTTGTTCTATAAACAAAGGCGCATCTGGCTGTAAAACCCGATTTTTAAACCCTATACTAGAAAAAAAAAAAAAACATTTTCAGCCATGTGATTTTCATCCAAATTTGGTAATACAAATCCGTCAAATTACGCTAAGTGTACAAGGCACATAGCGTAATTTTACTTTAAGAAGTGCATGTCATAAAATTTGCGTCTGAGAACGGCACATAGCGGATTCCTCAAACAAACACCGACCAAGAGATTGAGATAGATTGACAGCACGTACCAATATATAGGGTGAATTTGAAAGGATGTCCTTTGGGCTAATATGAGGTTCTGCTGATCAATACGAACAACTTCTCCCACATGGTTCCATGGAAGAAGTTGTTCGTATTGAACAGCAGAACCTCATATTAGCCCAAAGTACATTCTTTCAAAGTCACCATGTATAGTATACAGTATTTTAAACACATCTCCATGTGTTGTGTTTAAAATCAAATATATAAATTTTTTATGGTAAAAGTACAAGGACGAAAAGATATTTATGATTACTTTTGGTCTCTGTCATCTTGGGAGCCAAAATAAGCCTAAGCCTTGAACGAAAAAAAAATCTGATTTTGACTGCTGCTTGCCAAGAGAAGGAAGTTGGTAGTATGCATTCAACTCTGGAGAAATGATTTACTCAGCAGTTGTATTCGCCAGCAGATTATGCGTTTAAAGTTCTTAAAAAAACTTATATTCCACATGTTTAATAATGTATGGTTGGCTGGGCCTCGCTTTTTGCATGCTCATCACACAATCTGCTGGCGAATACAACGGCGGAGTAAAGCATTTCTCCAGAAGGGAATGCACACTATCAACTTTCATTATTGTGTGCCCTTTCACCAATATGATTTATTGAATTTCAACCGACTTCAACCTCAAACGTCTGATAATGGACAATACCTGGTTTCACTTTTGTACCCAGAACCATCAGGGGCCTTACCAAAGAACCAATCGATAATCGAATCGAAATACCCATCGAAAGCCAAATGTATGGGATTTGACGTTTCCAATCGATCAGGCTCTACCCATAGAGTAAAATTCCTATACATTTTTATCGATCGATGCGGCGATTCGTTTGGCGACCGTGTTCTTTGGTCAGGCCTCAGATAAGATGCATTTTTTTATAGCCTTTGGTAGTTTAAAGCTTTATAAATGAAACAACAAATGCACGTAACAAATTAATTGACCACCGTCGCTTTCACACCAAGCAGAGATATTAATCTTTAGTGTTGCTGATGTACGAGTACCTATATTATAAAAACGTAAAACTGAAGTTTTTGCTTATAATATTGTGATAATATTAGCAACTTGGGACACAATTGGACACTTTGTAAATCCATAGTGAAAACCAAATGTTCTTCGAATAGCGACGCAATCGCTTGTTTCTTGGCTTCTCTTTTTATTTAAAGTGTTCTGTATAGGATTTTTTATCTAAATTTCCTTCTTTATAAGAGACAAGTATCGCATTGAACTTTTCGTGGTTTTATATTCTTTTTTTTTATAAAGGATATATTTTATCCACCAAGCATTTCTTTTTTGCATTCTAAAATATCGCAAAATCAATTCCTTTGGACAGATCTCATAGACTTTGATTCATACCAGGAAATGTATTCCTTATGCATTAGGGTCTGATCATCAACGTATGTTTTTGATGTAGATGAGCGCCAATAGTGGGTGCGTACTTTAGCTAACTGATCTAGCCATTCTAGAGTCTGACGTTTGACGCATCCACTTCACAAATCTGCTGGTGAATACAAGGTCTAGTAATTTCACATCAATACGTCCCGGAAAAAAGCGGGTGATCCCACTATGTTCGATATAAAAACTCTGTTCTCTGATATAAGAACTCTAATGTCAAACAGTACAAACAGGAACAGTGACATTTTTACAAAATGAGGCATGATAAAATGGAATGCACAAAAAGGAGAGAAAGTTTGATTTATATGAAAAAACTTGCCGGCTGTTCATTGAACCAAGGAAAATTGAAAAAACTAAAATTAACAGTTTACAGTCATTAAAACCCTAATGTTGTTTAATACAAAAGTAGGTACTTAAGATAAGACCATACATAATATTATAATATATAATAGTTTTAAATGGTAATTATTTGCTCTATAAACAAGTTGATTATTGTTGCAATATTAATGTCTCTTTGGTTTTTAACTATTTATCTTATATAAATAGTTTGAATAATGAATTAATTAAATACCTATTATTTAAATAGTTTGATAAATACGCTATGTGTCTTAGATATGCCATTTAAAATGACCATTTGAAGGTAGACTAATTCCATTATGTGATGTAAAAGTCATATAGCGGAATTAACAGCGCAAAAATAATCAGCTAGGTATGTGTCAATTTCAACAAAAAAAAAATCTAGCATCTAGCGATCGTGATAAACAATCAAAATCCACCTATCTTTATGTATCGACACCAAGACCATTTTATTACATACCTAGTTTTTTTATTATTGGTTCGAGAAATAGTTTATTTGATTTTTCTGAAAAGTTGTATTTCTCACATAGCGGAATTTATATGCGCAGCGACGATATATGTATTATAGTAGGCAATTGCTTTTTTCTTAGGTACCTAATACTTTATAATATCTTTTATGTAATGAATTTGCTGTGAATTTCTTTCAAAATAATTTTACAAAATGAGGCATGATAAAATGAAATGCACAAAAAGGAGAGAAAGTTTGATTTATATGAAAAAACTTGCCGGCTGTTCATTGAACCAAGGAAAATTGAAAAAACTAAAATTAACAGTTTACAGTCATTAAAACCCTAATGTTGTTTAATACAAAAGTAGGTACTTAAGATAAGACCATACATAATATTATAATATATAATAGTTTTAAATGGTAATTATTTGCTCTATAAACAAGTTGATTATTGTTGCAATATTAATGTCTATTTGGTTTTTAACTATTTATCTTATATAAATAGTTTGAATAATGAATTAATTAAATACCTATTATTTAAATAGTTTGATAAATACGCTATGTGTCTTAGATATGCCATTTAAAATGACCATTTGAAGGTAGACTAATTCCATTATGTGATGTAAAAGTCATATAGCGGAATTAACAGCGCAAAAATAATCAGCTAGGTATGTGTCAATTTCAACAACAAAAAAAATCTAGCATCTAGCGATCGTGATAAACAATCAAAATCCACCTATCTTTATGTATCGACACCAAGACCATTTTATTACATACCTAGTTTTTTTATTATTGGTTCGAGAAATAGTTTATTTGATTTTTCTGAAAAGTTGTATTTCTCACATAGCGGAATTTATATGCGCAGCGACGATATATGTATTATAGTAGGCAATTGCTTTTTTCTTAGGTACCTAATACTTTATAATATCTTTTATGTAATGAATTTGCTGTGAATTTCTTTCAAAATAATGTTGTGTTGTATGCTGTAGTTTTATGGCTTAATGTAACCCTGTAGGTATGTTTTGAATTATAATATTTATTATAATAGTATTGTACTATAATCTTTTTGTTACATGACTTTGCAGCAGGTTAATAGAAAAAACATGTTTTTATTAGTTTGTATTACCTTTTTTTAACGTGTATCTTTCATACTTGTTATTGGCAAAACAAATGGCTTTACGCTTTACCATTACAGCCATAGCAAGGAGCAGCCATCAGCCATAGTAGGAAAGGAAAAAAAAACTCCACAGAATCTACGTAGTTAGTTTTCTCGGTTTTCTCTGTCTACGTACGTAGTACTCTATTTTATCTGTGACAGACAGAATCGAAAGATTTTTTTTTTTTTTTTTTTTTTTTTTACCACCAAGGTGATGTTTTTAATCACCTTTATATTCTAAGGGTTTTATTTATCTATTAAAAAGTTTAAAAATAATTTTCTTTAATTACAGGCAAATAATAGGCCGATGGACTTGTATCCAGTGCTATGTTAAAATAAATAAAAAAAAAAGGCAAATAATATCTAATTGGTTAGTAAATTCTACAAATGAACGAGTAAATAAAGCACTTGACAGAAAGACCTCAGATAAATGAAGTAGATAGGTAAATAAACAAAATAGATAAGAACAAGTGTTTGGTTGATGATAGCACAACGTTGTGATAGTAGTGAATGGCCAGTGTTTTTTGTAGTTGTACGTGATTTTACGTCAACAGGCTAAGTACCTATTGTATTTACAACTTAATTCTGGCAAACAAATATTTATTTACTATGTATAACAATTAGATTGTCCTAAAGATTCAACTACACATAAAGGAGTATAAGAATTTTGAGGTGTAGTGGAGTAGCTACACATACCAGTAAATTTTAGTATAATATGTGGGGCATATCACATGATGCTGTAGTGCAAACTATTTAGGCTGTACTATGTGTGCCACAATCAACTATTAATTACTAATATGTACTATAGTTTTATAAACATCCAAGGAATACAGAAACAAATACTAATTATTTTGCTATGAGTGGGAATTGAACCTACCACCTCCAAATTTAACACCAACGGTGTAATCAATAGACCATACAGGCAGTCATGTGCTCTTGCAGGGTTTTACAGTAATCTTATTTAGAAAAGTTACTAGGAATATGGATTACTCTGCATACAAGTTCTCCATATTCTGACAAGTTATGTTATGGCATACACAAGTCAATGCAGTTGACTTTAAAGTTAATAACACTAAAAATAATTTTAGGAAAATGAAGTTCTGTGCAAATTTATCATTTATGTTTACTGAAGCTTCTTCAATGTTGGAAAGGTATACATTGGCCAAAGATGCTGGGTTTAAAGCTGTAGAAAGTGGATTTCCCTTTGGACACAGTTTGGAACAAGTTTCTCTGGCTAAATACAATTCTGGAGTGGAACAAGTATTAATTAATATTTATACAGGTAAGACCTTTTCTATACTTTTTTTATATTAGATAATTAACTATTATTATTTAAATTCTTTATTGCCCTAATAGAAAGGATTTGTACAAATATCATTTTGAAAAAACATAAAATTGTGTTATAAAATATAACCAGTCAATTGAGGAAAGTTTATAATAAAAAAAATCTGAAGAGTCGGTTAGTTTTTTGGTTTGAACAAGCTAATCTCTGAAACTTCATACCAGTCATATTAAAAAAAAAAGAAACAATCTGGCTATTGTAGAGTTTATTCAATCAAGAAAATAATAATTTACATAATGGGTAGAAATTTTAGGCATCTAAAGCCTATTGGAAATTGATCCTTTGAACAAACTGCCTCAATGGAAGCAATAGTCTGAATTTAAAAACTAATAAAACACTTTAAACTTTCAGGTGATTTAAGTAAAGGGGAGTTAGGAGTTACTGCTGTAGCAGGGAAGGAAGAGGAATTTAAAAATAATTTAATGATGACAGTAAACTATGCAAAGGGGGTCCAGGCAAAGAAAATTCATATTATGGCTGGAAAAATTGATAATGTCACTGCAAAAAATTGGGAAATATATGAAAAAAATTTAGCCCTTGCCGCCAATATATTGAAGGAACAAAATCTTTTGGGTGTTATTGAACCAATTAATCATCATTCTGTGCCTAAATATTTTATGAGTGACTACCACAGAGGTATATTAATTTTATTAACTATGTTAATGCAATTTATGGTCATTCAAATATATATAGAATCAATATTATAATAATCATAAATTAATATTTAAAATTATCAGATGGTCAATGGAATCAGCTAACCTACTACTCTTACACTAGTTGATTATGTAGTGTGCCATCAGTTGGGTAGTTTTTTATTTTTTTGTTTAATGACACTTTTACGATTCCACTTTAATAGTAACCTATTTTCTATATCAAGCTAATGAAAAATAATCTATAATGATTATATATATAGCAACCTAACCAAACACACTCTAGATCTCACTTTTTTTTTTACTTTTCATAAATATCTGTAAATATTTACATGAAATAAATAATTTTGATATAAAAAAATCTATATTATTATAACCAATTTATAGTATTATGTTAAAGTTATAACCAACAGATTTTGTTACCACCACCTATACAGATGCAAAAACTATCAAGTGACCTAGTCATGTTTCAGTGTGGTTCACTGGTGTTCAGGAGACAACTGCATTAATTTCCTGTTGAGGTGGTAGTCTCCTTTCTAGCAGTAAATTTAATAATACAGTTGTTAGACTTGAAATGCAAATTTGGGTTTGTCGCCGCCAATTTCATAACCACATTATTTAGCTAGCATAGTGGGAGGAATCAAGCTGTTAAAGAATAAAGTATTGACCGGCCCTATTCATGGATTTTGTTGGTCTGTTTACCATCAGGTAGATACAAAGTCACATGCCATAATCCAATAAAAATAAATAGAAGGTATTCCTTTCTTCTGTTGTATTTTGAAGGTTTTAATTGGCTTATGATGGTGGCTAAACACTTCATAATACTTAAGGTTCCTCCAGAATCAAAACCATGACCTCCGAGTAAACTCCAAAGATGCAACCACTAATCTATGGAGATGATTAATTTATAATATTATTATTACAGCAGTAGATATAATAAAGAGAATCAACAGCCCTCATTTAAAACTTCAGTTAGACATATTCCACATGCAGCACATTTGTGGGGACCTTACACACAATATCAAAACTTTGATGCCTTATGTTGGACATGTGCAGGTAAATCTATACTAATATTATAAAGCTGAAGAGTTTGTTTGTTTGTTTGAACGCGCTAATCTCAGGAACTACTGATTCGAATTGAAAAAATATTTTCGTGTTGGATAATCCATTTATCGAGAAAGGCTATAGGCTATATAACATCACGCTACGACTAATAGGAGCGGAGTAACAAAGAAAAATGTTGCAAAAACGGGAAAAAAATATTCGTTTTAAGAGTGTACGCTGCGTAAACGGTTAAATTTAAACGCGCAGACAAAGTTGCGCGGGTCAGCTAGTATATATATATACATGGTGGCCTTGAAAGGTTGTACTTTAGGCTTATATGAGGCTCGACTAATTAAATAAAAAATATTTTTTCATCAAACTATGTATAGCAAATGAAAAGAAATTGTATGTATTTTCTTTTATTCATATGGGAAAAGTATCATGAATACAATACATTTTTTTTTGTATAGTGCCAACTTGGTATACAAAACTTTCCATTTTAACATAAAGTTAAGTACAGCTTGTGTTAATTATTAAATTAGGGTTTAAATCACAAAATAACTAAAGGAACATAGCTAGGTTCAAAATAATAGTTAATTGGATTGACTATGAAGAATAACTTAAAAGAAAGTTTTTTTTTTTTTTTTTATTCTTTTTTTTTAAAGGGCTTTGGTCCATTTATAAATTGACCATGCCAGCCCTATTGATTAGTTGCATTTTTCAATGCAACATTTTTACACAGTTATTTATATTATGTTAAGTTTTCTGCTTTTCTATCTATATACAAATTTACAAAATTATATAGTATTCTAGCCGAAGCAGAGACTGGTTCGGCCAGAATACTATTGAATGCTCCGACATCCCACACATTGATATCTAGGTCTGCTAACATGTGTTGCCTCTCCGACCGGACCCTGACACATTCCCACAACAAATGCATCACATCTTCGGTACGATCACACGCCTCGCAGTAAAAGAAAGTTAACATGGAGGATATATTTTTTTAATATGATTTACAGATAGCACAAGTGCCAGAAAGAAATGAACCAGATACAGATGGAGAACTTAACTACAAATATATATTGAAAATCATAGAAGAGTGTGGCTACAATGATTGGATTGGTTTAGAATACAAACCTAAAGGAGGCACTGAAGAAGGATTGAAATGGATAAAAAAATTTGGGTACCAATTGTAAAATGCTATAAAAATAATTTAAGCTCTTAAGTTTTCCCTATTATTTTATATTTTGTGATTTTAATTTGAGATTATATCCTGAGATACTTTTTTTGTTATAATTACTGCTATTTATATATTTAAGAAAAGGTGCTATATTAAATGAGAGATTATTTATTTTGACATTCATTACATTTATTGTAACATAAGATGCTTAACATAATTTATTTATAAATTAAAAGAATTATTATTATATGTTTATACAATCAGACAAAAATTAATATATCATTGTTAATATTAAGGATTTTATTTGACATACAATTTAACCCAAAAATGTTTCTTCACTCCTTCTAGAGAAATTCTGTCTTTACTTGTTGTTTTAAGAAGCTGAAAATAAATAATAAAACAAAATACAAGTTGAGTTGGTATTGGAATAATATATTCTATTTAAAAAAAAGATATATATGACATAGCAGTAAAACATAGGAAATGCAAGTCACAGCACTTACCTATTAAGAGGAGGGCCCTTAATAGGTAACTCCTGGAAGTAGTTAACTTTCAAAACCTGTCAACTAGTTCCTTACATTGCCTTGTACATACATACATATGCCTTACGGCGCCCGATACCGTCTAGCTAGACGGCCCCTGGGTACCGAGAGGAGGGGTTTTTAATTTCTCGTCGTAGCCGATGGTATGAGTCTACTAATAAATAATTTAATAGTCTATACCAACACAAGTGTTTTACAGTGCCTAAGGCTACACAGCAGTGGGGTTTCTTGCCTTACTGGTGGTAAGGAAAGAAACCCCACTGCCTAGTAGCCTTAGGCACTGTAAAACATGCAACAAAGATGCATCTACAGCCGTTTTTTTTTTTTTAATTACTACTTGTAATATAAAATATTAGACCAAAAATCACTAAAAAATATTTAAAAAAACTTACCTTAGATATTAAATCCTTAGCACCTTCTGGAACATGATTAGGGTAATGTATGTCAAGGCCCAAAATCCTTTTATAAGTTTGATCTTGACCTTCACTTTCAAATGGTGGTTTTCCAACCAGGAACTCATAGAGGAGGATCCCAATACACCAGTGGTCCACAGAAACATCATATATTTCCCGGCGAATCATCTCAGGGGGAAGGTAATCAAGGGTGCCACACATTGTTTTGCGTCTGTACAAATGTTAAAATTTCAACAATTACAACCCCTGGACACAACACCAAAGATGCAACCACTATGGAAGTGGTCAAATAACATATAAACATTAATTGTTATGTAAGCAAATACTGGTTCTATGAAATTATTTTGTAGATTTTGGAGACTAGGCCCCAATAGTATAATATAGTCATTGAATAGCTAGCTGATAAATAATGCCCATTAAGCTTGCCTATATGATATATGTTTTGATTTTAATTAATTCAAACTTATGTCCTATAGCACAAATGAAAATTAAGTTGAACTATTTATGTCTTTACATCTCCTCCTAACTGAACAAAGTTATGTTGTTGACAGCATAGTGTAAGCAATCAATGCAATGAATGAATGGGGTTGATCAATACAATCTGGCCTTCTTAGGTCTGTTTACCATCAGGCCAATACAAAATCACATGCCATACTGCTCCAATAAAAAAAAGTAGGTAGTAATTTACCTCTCTGAGGGTGCATGGACTGACCATCCAAAATCTGCAACCTTAAGATCTCCTGTCATGGAAACCAGGATGTTTTCTGGCTTGATATCTCTGTGAATAACATGGTGCTGATGACAATATTCTACCGCATCTACAACCTGAAAAATAAATGTCATACCAGTAAATAAATATGATTCATAGAATAATGCTTTACCTCAGTCTCTGGGGTCTATGATATAAATATGCAGGATAGAATATATCTAATTTATAGGAACTGCATTTTTTTTTAATAAATACTAATAAGCTTTCCACAATAAAAAGTCTGCATTATTCAGGAGGCATTGTGAAACATTTATAAACTTTCTATTATTTTTAAAAACTAAGTTCACATATTATTACCTGCTATATATATATTTAGCAGCTTTTTCTGCTGGACCATTTGGAGAGCTTGTTAAGAGTTTATAAACTTAACCATTAGCGGCAAATTCTACTACTAAACAGATGTTATATATACTTTCTATTATTTCTGAAAACTATGTTCAAATATTACCTGATATATATATTTAGCAGCTTTTTCTGCTGGAAAACGACCATTAGGAGAGCTTGTCAAGTGTTTATAAAGTTCACCATTAGCAGCAAATTCTACTACTAAATAGATGCGACATTCATCATGGAACCATGTTAATAATCTCAGTATGTTTGGATGCCTGGAATTTTATTAAATTAATTCATTTATATAAATGATTCTTTATTTAGGTTATTAATAATTCTTTTAGAATCATACATCAAACTTTGATTTATATTACTTTAGTTGTCATTTCAAAACTTTACATATTTTTTATGAAGAAATTATGTAATTAGGTTAGAGTAAATAAAATCTACACCTCCATGTCCCAAAAAAAGAATTTATTATCACTGAAAACAACATTTAGATGATTTTTGATGCTCAAGTTCACGAATCCATTTGTGCACTTAAGCCAACCAATAATCTCAGAATACAACCAATATAGCAATATACCAGTGTTACTATAGTATTTGCACAAATGCTAGCCACCACCTCATTAGTGTTGGAGTAGTGACATGTATTTATTGTCATTCACTATTCTTGCTTTATGTAATTATATTTGACATAAATAAATGTTGTAATCTTAACAAATATATAAAAATAAGAAAAGAAAATTGCAAATAAACTGATTAGTAGAAAATAAAATCAAAAAGGGTAAAATACTTTTATAAGGTGTGTTTGAATAGAAGGTGTGTGATTTTATTTGTGTGTGTGATGTGAAGGTTTGTGGTGTGTGGTGGGTGAGTGTATGAAATATCACAGCAAGCCTCTCTTAAAGACAAAAAACAAGACTGCTTTACATATTTATAACAGTTAGAAGCAATTGTTTATGACCAATAAAACTTACTTCAAATGTGACTGTATTTCAATTTCCCTCAGCACCTGGCGCTCACATTTAGACTTGTTTATCTGGGATTTGAACAAAGTTTTGATAGCCACTAGATATCCAGTTTCTTTCTCTCTGGCCACGTGAACATGTCCAAATTTACCTCGACCAAGTGCAGAGCCTAACTCAAAATCTTTAGGAGACCATTTGTAACTGAAATAAAGTAGTTTTTTTTTTAACGAAATTATAATTTAAATCTTCATTAATAATGTTTTTTTACACATGGTCCTGGTCACTAAGCTCTAGACTTGTACTATGTGTACTAGAAGCAACGATATTAATACATATTTTATATAAACCCAGAGCATATCAAACTATATAGAAAAGCGTACTAATAATGTCTTGCCATAAAAGGGAATCGAACGCATGATTTCTACATCCAGAACGCCATATACAACCACTAACCGAAGTGGGAATCGAACGCACGACTTTCGAGAACGCCAAAGGCGTAATCACTAACCGAAGTGGTTATCATAAAGTAACTTACTCATTACCATACGCCTGATGGTTTATAATTTTATTTTCAAGTTTGTGAGCTTCACTGTTTTTAGACATTGTTTAATGTTTCGTAATTCCTTTGCATAGGTATAAATTAAAATAAAGTTAAAAACACCGTTACGTTCACAACATTTCAAATTCAAAATTTAGTTAGTTTGACATTTTACTTTTTACGAGTCGGTTTATAACATAACGAAAAATACTTCCAATAAAAAAAGCGGTATATAGGAAAGTTCTTTGACACATTTACTAGTAATTTTTTTTTCTTGAAAAATAGTGTAAAAAAATATTTCCTATTTTACGAATAAAAAAAAAAAATCAACGCGTTGGATTGCATACGCTTATGTTGCCAATCCTAGTCCTTTCCAACTACAGAGTTTCAATTCAATTTCTTATTTATATAGCTTCTCGCTTTTAATAAAAATAAATCTAAATAAATATAAAAAAATAAAAATCCCCCGGACCGCTATAAAGTGCAGACGAAATTAGTGTATTTTATTTAATATTTAACAAAAAATAAAATAAGAGATTATGGATATCATTGGTATACAGAGCATAAAGCACTTCTGAGGGACACCTACTTTAAGGAATATGGAAATGGCGGACGCTCAAGAAGGGTGCGAGCACCAGCGAGCTTACAAGCTTGGAGAGGAGCCCGGAGTGCCCTCTCGATATAAAAAAAGATCCCGACTTGGGCCCGGGGCCTTACCAAAGAGCCAATCGATAATCGAATCGGAATACTCATCGAAAGCCAAATGTATGGGATTTGACGTTTCTCGTCGATCAGGCTCTACCCATAGAGTAAAATTCCTATACATTTTTATCGATCGATGCGGCGATTCGATTGGCGATCGTGTTCTTTAGTCAGGCCCCCGGTTCATCTCACTCGCCATGTTGTGTAGCACCCGGGTAAGCTGTAGTGTGGTGCTGTCCTCACAGAAACCGTACTGTTCTATACGAAATTCAATTTAGGTTTTTAGTCTCCGGAGTAACAGTCTCTTAAATAGATTTGCTGGGTGCGGGAGCAGGGCGGTCGCTGCAGTGGCGTGGCTAGGTAACCAAGGGCCCTGGGACAAATAAAAAATGGGGCCCCACGGCTATCTTAACTGGTTAGGTTTTATCAAATTGATAACACTGCCAAACCACAGAAAGAATTTAGGGGAATTCCCTAGGTATAACTTTCGAATTTCTCTCAACTGAGTTGCCATGATTAAAGTCGGGTTGCAACCTGTTATATTTTTTTGAAAATGGGAGAAATTTTCAAAAGTTCAGTTCGAACGAGATTTTCTGGTAAGGATTCGAGGGACCCCCTGAGCTTGAGGGCCCCGGGGCACTGCCCCGCCTAGCCCCTTGGTAGCTACGCCTCCGGGTAGCTGCCCGGCAGACGTCCTTGCCGGGCTTGTGGATCATGATGACTTTCCCTTGCATCCATGCGCTGGGAAAATGGCCTGTACGAATATTCCATTGCAGACATCGAATTCGACTATGGCTATGCGCGGGAGCTGCGTTAGTTGTGGATTAGTGACCCCGTCTGGACCGGGACACTAATCCACAGGATCGTTGTGCTTAAGGCGGAGCGCGAATCGCTCCACCTCAGCTGGTGAAATGAAACAGTACCTCGGTAATTGGTCTTTTATTGAATCACACAAGAATTTCCGCACTTTATCCTGTGTATTCCCGTTGAAAGTCTGGTCGACGACAGATAAAGGTTTAAATTGCCCCTTCATATGCCTAACAATAATATCAGTTCTGTCTTGTGAGGCATAGTCCTGCGTCGTCGAGCAGCCGATGAATGGCTTCGGGCGTTCGGGTTAGTCACCTGGTGTGACGGTACAGGAACCCTAAGGTAACGTCATTACCAATGGATTCCATGTATTCTTCTCACGACCTTCCCCGAAACGCGGCGATCTTCGCCGCGAGCTCTGAGCTTGACCCGGTTGAGGTCGCATTTGGTGCTGGGGTCACGAAAGTTGGCCCAGCGCCTCTTGAGATGCCTTTAAGCCGGTGTGAGGAGGCAGATCACGTGTGCCACCTCCTTAGCGTGCACTAGGGACTCCATGAAGCGAGTCGTTGTCGCTTCTACGTCGTCCAGCGAGTTTATGGGACCAGCAAGATAAGAGCTGTTAAGTATATATTTGTACAGGTCCCAGTCCGTTTTGAATCGCCCTTTCATGGCGGTGACCTCAACTTGTCCAGCACCACAAGTATTGGGAGGCGTTGTGAGTCCACGTCGTACAAGATCTCGACGTGGACCGGAACTCTGATGGCCAAGCCGACTACAATGTCAATGTCGATGTAGGAGTGTGTGTCGGTGAATCCGGTTTTAATTTATAGTCTTTGTCATCCGAATCCTTAGACAGGAGCCTACCCGCTGGGTTGTTTAGCCGGGAGCCCCATGCTGGATGTTTGGCATTAAAGTCTTCAACTATCAGGGTAGGGGTTTCATCCAGGACCCCTCGAAAGTCGGATCGATGAAGACGACAGACGTGGGCGTTAGGCGGCGTAGGCTTTCAACTTTAAGCCTAACGACTGGAGACTAACTCTTATTGTTCTGGTTGCTATGAACTCCGCATGTAGAAGTTATTCGTGGACAATATTCCTACGGACCAGGACGACGGTACCGCGATAGCCGCTGATCCGGTCTGTGGTCTCGTCTCGCCTGTTCCTATTCGGCACATGGAGTTCGTTCTTTAGGGTAAATTTTGTCTCCCCCAGGTGATAAATCTAATAGAGGTTTGCTTTAATGTCTCCGGAGTTCCAATAGAGCATCCGGAGCCCTAGTCCCGGGGGTAAAGTGCAATTGTGCGGGGCATTATGGCCTTGCACGAGGATTTTCCGCTGTTGGCGCCTGGATCATCCGGCGGCCTCGATCCTTCGAGCATCCGTGACATTAGCCGGTTTGGGTACTGGGGTGCGCGGTCTACAAGTAGGCTTAGGCTGATTTAATATAAAATTGAAAAAGGCACGATAAACGGTGTGAAGTTAGATGTGGGAGAGAAAAGTACTGCAATGAACTGCAGTACTTTTCGCTCCCACATCTAACTTCACACCGTCTTTGCTATTCCTTGTTATTTATACCATATTGCACAACGAAGTAAGACTGAAAATTCAATAAGTTTGTTCGATTGATTAATTTAACTCGAGCAGAATCAACAAGCACAAAACGCTATCACTTGTGTTTAATAATGTAATTTGAGTCAAAACATTTAGTACGAAATATTGATGAATAAAATTTTCAACCTGTAGATTTAAGTCGTGTTATACCCGAGATATGGTTGAAGTGAGTGCTAGTGCAAACTAAAACATCTTCAATTAAATCCTTATACCCATAAATTCATAGTAAATATATGTCTCAAGTTATATTATTTAAGACAAAAATAAAACTTTACCATTATACATTTTGGGTGAATTAACTTTATTAATATCAGTTAGCACTAAAATTTCACAAAAAAAAAATTAAATTGTATCACTAGACACAAAGCTATCTCCGAAACTAAAAGAGACGTGAAAAAATGCGTATTTTTTTTAAGCAACGTGCATTAGAAAACTGAAAACGATATAACTCAAGTTGAATCATTTAGCACCGGTGGCACAGAAATACATGTACACTCAGAGATACCAACCAAACTTTTTAAAGAACCAATGATGCTATTATACCTCTCTTTTTCAGAAGAAATAGTAGGGTAAACTTTAGAATAAATTTAATGAATGTATGGTTGGCATCTCTGAATGTTACAGGGGGGGCCTAAAATATCTTAATATACAAAACTTTACATATTAGTTACAGTTTTAATTAGTTTATTTTTATTAAATATATTTTGATAAAGCACAGGCCTTATCACGGACCTTAATTTTATTAAGAGGTATAGGGGAACTATTATGCCCCATCCTAAGTCGGCAAATAGAGGAAGTAATTTGTTTATTAAATGTTTTGTGAGTAAAGAACCAAGGTTTCAAACTGAAAGAAAAGGATAAATATTACAGAACTATACATCAGGGGATTTATTCCGAGTTTTGACACGTTCACCGTTGCGCATTTTGCGTAAAATACGGGTATTGAAATGTAAGTTCTATCCTGTTAATTATAAAGTTGAAATTCCAATGCTCCATACATGTTCTAACTTGCGAAGAATTCGTGTATTTCAAGATGGTGGAATTATAATAGCCAACCTAATACATACTATATAACCATTGGAATGGAGCTTATATTTCCATATTTATAGTTTGCGCACCGTCTTGTCGTGATTAGCGGTTGCAAACTCGGAATAAGGCCCCTGTTATGTTTAGCCTTTTCTTTCCACAGAGTTATTAGAAGCTATTATCCATCCCACATTTACTTTTTTTCTCTATCTAGCCACTTACTTGACATTGGCAAAAGGACGCAAAATTAGTAGAGGCCATTTATTAAATAAAAAATGAGGCCAGATTTATCGATACTAGTGGTGGGTCGTTACGTGATTTAATTGTAACGTAACGGCTACGTTAATTTTGTTAATCACTCGTTATGTAACAATTCTTATTCTTGTAAATATGATGAGATTTTTAAATAATAACTATTCAAAAATCTAATGATAAGCAGAAAAAAAAAAATCGTCGATATTAGTATACAAAATTACTAGGCGCATCCCTATGCAACGTTTGCTATCTTATCACTGCTCTACCACACTTATATACCATAAGCGTCAGACTTGATAGCAATGTAAAACGTTTAATTTGTTTGTTTTAATTTATAGTAAGGTCGCGAACGCAAACGTACTAATATTATTTGCCGTCAAGGTGAATTGAACTCACGATCTCCAGTACCTACAACGCAAACTGCGAATTGCTCGGTGTCTCGAAAATAAGTTTATGTACCTACCTTTTACCTACTTTACTCTCAAACAACTCTCAAAAAAAATATTGACAGGATCTTTAAAAATCCGCAGTTTTAAATTGCTTTTTTGCTTAGTTATACTTTACCCGTGTACATATGTTTTTTTAATAAAAAAAAATATTCACTATAACAGCAGTCAAAACTATAAAACTTATCTACATGCACAATTATTTCTTCTGTGTCTTATCTAACAAATTTCCTTTATTTAAAATTTTCAGTCTAATTTAGATTTTTTAATTGCGATATGATTCTATCTAAATAACTTAAAAACCACAGAACGCTTGTTCCATCCCCGCTTTTGCACTTATTTTTTTTTAATTCAGTTTTTATTATGTTATTTATATGTGTTTTTATTTTAATCAATTTTTAACTTTATCGACCAAAAGACAAATAAAGTTTTATTGACCACAACCTACTTATATTCTGCATTATTTAATTTATTAGCGCCATCTCTCTGTAGTAGTTGTTATAAATTGGTTTACTTAGTTCATTATTTCACCGCTTTGCGCTATGTCGCTACTCGCTTCTATTCTCGCCGACATTCCATAACATGTGATTGAAACGGACGGAACGAATTACCTATGTATATGGATATCACTGTTTAAACGCTTGAAACGGTTGTAACTTGTAACGATAGAAACTCTTGTAACGAGGTGTTTATTGTTACTTCACGTGATTGTGATATTTAGTGATTTTTGTTATAGTACTTTTTTCGTGATTGGTTGCCAAAATAATTTCAGTCTTGTTAAAGGATTTTCGATCTTATTGACAATCCCATTTTTTTGGTAGAATTTGATGGTATGCCATCTAATAAGGCGAATGTAATAAAAAAGGTACTCGATAAATGTCATTAAGGTCGAAAATGTTTTTTCAATATATCTCGTCAACCGTCGGTCGTAAGTCCTATCGTGTTTGTACTCTAATAAAAGGAAATAATGAGATCTAACCATTTTAATACTCAAAAATCAATATTATGTTTTTTTTTTTAATTAAATAGTTATTACAAATATAATAACCGCTATTAGTTATTTATGAAATAACGACTTTATTGTAACTATCTACGTTACGTAACGCTCACCTCTAATGGATTCGATAAAATTAAAATTCGATTTTTAAATCCGCGAGCGACCGACCAAAGAATTTAAAAATCTAATCCACAGATAAAATAGAGTACTAACTACGTAATCTAATCCAAAAAAACTTTTGCTACCTAGCTGCGTAGAAAGAATTAATTTAAAGTGTAATAGAATGATGAATAATAACATGTCTTGCATAATAAAATATTGCAATAGTTCATATACAGGAACACCCGGAAATGTTATCACTTTTCATAAGTATCTACCTACTTAATATTTTTTATTAGCACGTTAATTAGAACCATATTTCGCCCGGAAACCAGTGGTTGATTCAGAACCAACCAGTAGTTCCTGATGATATTGGCTTGTTAAAAAAAATACCCTTTGTAGGTCTGTGACATCTTAGTTTTAATTTAAAATGTGGCCCAATTTCAATGCATTTTTTTATTATGATTGGCTGGTTTTCTTGATTATCCCCAGTAAGAAGTTAATGTTGCTAAGTTCAACCATTGAATTTTTCACTTCACACTCCACGGACACTCCACGGACTTTTCCTATGTACTTTAATCAAGAGTACCTATCATTGATGCTTATTTATGACTTAAATTAAAAAAACATTGGCTTCAAAAAGTTTGTTTTTAAAGAATTTACTTTTATTTCAAGGCACAAGCGGTGTATATTTGTTTCTACGACTCCCCAATCCATTAAGTGTTTCATTTTTAAGTTTTCGGCTTTGCTTGCTTTAGCAAAAAAAGTGTGGTTCCTAAATCAAGCATTCCAAGAATGATGACACCTATACTTATTATAGCCCGGTTAACTTACTCTTAAACTCGTAAATAGAGTAGCCCCCTAACATATTTAAATATAACTATAATATACCAATTTTTTATGGGTATTTTTGGTGTTTTTTCCACAATAACCATGAGATGTTAAGAATAAAATGGCTTGTACAGTGTGGACTATGGTATACATACAAACTTTTTTGCCAGCAAATTTATGTCTTGTAGACCCAGCTGAACAAATAGACCTGAATGTAATGAATGTGGCCTCTAGAAAATTTTTTTTTAAGATTATAGTTTATTAGTGTACTTGTATTTTTAGATTTCCAAATTGTTATAAGATGCAATTGCTTTGGATTCAAGCTATTGGAAAAGTAGGATGGACCCCTATGCAACATCACCTGATTTGCTCAAGGCATTTCTCCAGTGATTGTTTCATTTTTGAAAGAGAATACAATATATTAAGTGCAGATGCTGTACCAACATTATTTCTGAATCCTGATCAGGTAAAGTTCTCGAGGTATTTTTTTTTTTGGCTGTAAGTACTTATGTGTACCTACTAGCTATCAGATTTGGTTTAGACTAGCCAGGCTCAATAATCTTTTTTTTACCACAAATAGTAACCAGTCATAATTAAACCCACAACCTCCAGTTTTTTTATTGGAGCATGGCATGTGACTGTATCTATGTGATGTTAAGCTGACCTACAGAGTTCATGAATGGTGTCAATAATTGATGTTAAATAACAATGAACACTCCCACTATTCTGGCTAAATGATTTGATTACTAAATGAGCAGAGATCCTAGCTGATCACTATCGCCAGATTAACCACCCATTTCGTAACCGCACCCTGAAAGGAGACTATCAATGATATGATTAAATACACTCACCCCTTGTTTCTATTAGACTTAGAATAACACCAGGGTGATGAGGTGGAAATAAAGGCCCTTCAGCTCTGAGATTTCACATAATATGTTGATGGTTTGGACATAAATAAAAAATACTGTCCATATTTAATTTAGTTTTTTTAAATAACTTTTATTCAGGTTATACCAGAAATGATTGTAGACACAGCAATCAGCAAGAAATTTACAGATTGTCTCAATTGTCAAATGCTGTATAAAGAAATTGATATTAAGAAGAAACAACTTGCTGAACTTGAAGAAAGTTGTGAAAGAGATTCAAAAGAAATGGAAGCGCTTAGTCAGAAATCCAGGAGATTAGATATATTATTACTTCTTGTAGAGTTGGGTATTTTTGGTCCTGTGGCCCGTGACCGCCATCTTAGTGCTGTTGCAAGATATAAAACAGAACATCAAAATGACAATTTGCTGCCACAATAAAGTGAACTTTTTATTATGTGGCAAACTATCATTTCAAAGAACCTTACTTGGAGGTATTTACAAAATATGATTGTCTTCGGCAAAAACACGTTAAAGACACTTCATTCACAATTCCGAAGTCCTTGTTCTCCATACAAAATGAGCATTTTCACTTCCAGTATTACTCCACTACTGTTTGCTACTGTTTGTAGCAGAATTAAAATCATAATTTTGTCCGTCATTGTATTACTTAATCTTTCTGTGTAGGGGGTTTTATTTAAAAATCAGATAACAACTTTTTTAATAGTATAAAACAAAAATATTTATTACTTACAACAGAAAGATTTTTTATATTATTAGTATGTTTATACTTGGTGGCAGAGTTGGTTAGACCTTGGACTTATAAACACTTAGGTCGCTGGTTCGAATCCCGGGGTGTACCAATGAGATTTTAATTAAAAAAAATTATGTTCATTTGTTTAACAACACCACTATAGTGCCTCGGAGAGCACATTAAGCTGTCGGTCCCGGTTTCACTATACCAACTTGTGATACTGTTTATAGATGGGTTATTAAGTATATTCAAAACATCACAACGAGCTAGCCACTTGTTGGGTGTAGATTCAAACCATCGGCTATGACGAGGTGGGATTAAAACCCCTCCACTGGGTACCCTGGGGCCGTCTAGGCGGTCTCGGGCGCCGTAAGGCACCCGTGATGATATGTATGTATGTATTAATAGTAAAATTTTTAATATAGAATTTATTTATGAAATAAATATGAATTTTCATTGCTTATATAAGAAGTTTAACTTGATCACACTCAAAGCAAGCCACAGAAGATAATAATATGATCAGCTATGTCTTTACAGGATACCCCATTCATCTGTTGATAGCACTGCAACTTGCTATTTTCAACAAATAATATGAATTTTACGTACAAAATACTTTGCACACCACTGGTTGGTAGAATATGTTGAGCTTAATTTTTTTTGTGTCATCTTATTTATACCATATTCTGGCAAATAAACTTTTATTATTGTCCCATATGACTGCTCAGTGGAAAAAATAATAAAATAGATATTTTTAACAGTGAATTCAGTATATTTTAGTAACTGGTAATAACGTTGACATTTTATGTCAACCGACAATAAAAAATGTAAATATATATTTAAAAAAAAAGTTTTTTGTCACTATATTATACTCAACTTTACTACATAAAAACCTTTTTTCATTTTGTGGGTGTATTTCAAAAGTTTTCCTAAGAGACTCTGAAAACACAAACAGTCTGTAGGTATATGACCCGAATCTACGTGTGCGTATATAGATCCCATAAGGGAGATCTGGAGACAACCCAACTTTTTGATTATCTGAGTAGAGCGACAGATAAAGTTCAAGAGAGATTTCCTTCTGCAGAGATCATTTTCTTGGGAGACTTTAACGCCCATCACACAATGGCTCGGCTCTCTGAAAACAGATCATGCGGGGAAATCTGCTCATAATTTTGCCCTTTCCCATGGATTGACCCAACTCGTAGACCAAACCACCCGGATACCTGAAGTGGTCAACCATGCACCTTCAAAGTTAGACCTTTTCCTGGCGAATCAGCCCACAAACTACAATGTTTCTGTATTAAGCCCGCTGGGTGGATCAGATCATTGCTTAGTTGCCACGACTGTGCCAAATGCTTCTCTGCCACCTCGACGTAGCATATCACTAAAAGTCTGTCACTATTCGTCAGCGGATTGGGAAGGACTTCGGGAATACTTCCAAGTACTTCCGTGGGGGCCTCGCTGCTTTAAGGATAAGGATCCATCTAGGTGTGCTTCTTCAATTGCTGATGAGATACTATTGGGTATGGAATATTATATTCCCTACTCGTTTGTTATTAGCAGGGGGAGGAGTAGACCGTGGTACAACAGTGATTGCACAAAAGCTGTTGCAGCTAAAAATCTAGCGTATCGACAATGGATCCAAGGTCGTTCTAGTGAAGACCCCAACATCACTTCCCTAAAAGCAGCCTATAACTTGGCCTCCAAAGTCTGCAAAAAGGTGTTTAAACGGGCAGAAAAGGAACACATTTCACGGATAGGACAAGAACTGCTCATTCGACCTGCTGGTAGTCGTAACTTTTGACAACTTGCCAAATCCGTGGAATCAAATTTCTGTCGCTCCTCGTTACCACCGCTGCGGAATCATGATGGATCACTGGTTTACATTGCAAAAGAGAAAGCACAACTTCTAGCTAACCTCTTTGCATCGAATTCCCGAATCAATGATGGAGGCGCGCTTCCACCTACTATAGCCGACTGTGGCTTCACAATGCCTAATATTCGCATTAGACAATGCGATGTGCGCGAGGCCCTCCGTTCACTTAACATTCGGAAGGCCAGTGGTCCTGATGGTATTCCTGCAGTTGTATTAAGGAACTGTTATCTTGAGTTGTCTCCCGCCCTCACTCAACTTTACCGCTTTTCATATTCCTCTGGAATTGTCCCTGCAGCTTGGAAAGTAGCCAATGTGCAACCAATTCCCAAAAAGGGAAATCGATCCGACCCCAATAACTACCGCCCCATTGCCATCACCTCAGTCCTGTGCAAGGTTTTAGAAACCATCATTAATACACAGGGGCCCTACCGGGAAGCCACGTGAAATACCATCGATCGAAAGTGAAATTAAAATGTAAGTGATTTGACGTTTCTCGGCGATCAATTTCTACCCATAGACAATATTTCCTATACATTTTTATCCATCGACGCGTCGATCGGTTTGTCGATGTGGCTTCCCGGTAAGGCCCCTGGTCATGCGATACCTTGAAGGTCACTCTATCCTGAATGATCGTCAATATGGTTTTCGCCAAGCAAGATCAACGGGTGACCTTCTCGCGTTCATTACGCATATTTGAGGTGAGGCAGTGGACAAATGTGGGGAGGCCTTGGCAGTTGGTTTAGATATTTCTAAGGCCTTTGACCGCGTTTGGCACAAGGCTTTGCTCTCCAAGCTGTCTTCTTATGGATTTTCGACGCGGCTATGCAACTGGATATCCAGTTTCCTCTCTGATCGTGGCATTAGGGTCCTAGTAGATTAGCCTCCGACTGGGAGTCTATTGATGCTGGCGTACCCCAAGGATCAGTGTTGTCTCCTTGTCTTTTTCTTCTGCATATCAATGACCTATTGTCATGTGGCAACATTCATTGTTATGCAGATGATAGCACTGTCCACGGTCGGTACCTTGCTCAACGTCCACCTAGCCGTGTCCAAACAGAGGAATTCAGAAAGGTTTTAATAAGTGAGTTGGATCAAACTCTGCTAAAGGTTTCGACTTGGGGTTCGAGAAACTTGGTCCAATTCAATCCGAGCAAAACACAATGTTGTGTAATGACGGCAAAAAAAAACCCCTTTTACTCATTTTCCTTCTCTTCAGGGCACCCAGCTATCGCTTTTACCATCCCTCAATGTCCTTGGTTTAGATATACGTTCCGATCTTAACCACCGTAATTATATCGAGAGCATTTCAAAAACAGCTTCTAAAAAACTTGGCATCATAAATAAGGTGCGTCGGTTTTTCACACCCAGGTTAAGAATAATGCTATTTAAGGCTCAAATTCGACTGTGGAATACTGTTCGCATCTTTGGGATGGATCTGCCAAGTATCTGTTATCTGCTCTCGATACCCTGCAGAAGCGAGCGACTAGAATTATTGGAGACGAAAAGCTCAATAAAACCTGGAGCCGTTGCAGCTTCGCAGGGATGTGGCATCGTTGAGCGTATTTTACCGCCTATACTATGGACAGTGCTCTGAAGAGCTATTTAACATTATTCCCCCTTCCCCTTTCCGTTACAGGACAACACGCACTGGTTGCAAAATGCATATGTATACCGTGGCGGATGTACCAACTCGTACTAAACGTTTTGGCGATTCATACATCTGCCGTACTGTTAAAATGTGGAATGCTCTACCAGCTTGCGTGTTTCCTTCCTCTTATAACCTAGAGTCCTTTAAACGAAGCGTGAACAGGCATCTTAAGCCGGCATAATGATGGCAACCAGCGGTGCACCTGTATGCATCCGCTTGTTGCTATCATTCATGGATATTGCATACTGCTTAACATCAGGTGGATGCAAGGTCACATGTTGAGCTCTCATAATAAAAAAAATAAAAAAAATCTCAACCCCCTGTAGGTATATAGAAATATAATATACCCTATTTTACCCTTACAAATAGTAGCTGGTTAACAAAAAAGAACCATTTAAATTGGTTAAATAGTTTTTAAGTGATGCCCCGGCAAACAAACAGACAGACAGACACTAATTCTTAAAATTATAGATTGTTGTTCTGTAGTCTATTTAGTTAGAGGCAATCTTGTCATTTTATTTTTATTTTTTGGTAGGATTTTTTAAAAATATAGTTTTAAACCTTTGTACTTTTGTGTAGAGATTGTGATATTCTTTAGGTTTAAGTTATTGTTTGCACTATGTTTGTAAACATGTGATGTTGTGCACACTGGATTTAAACTGCTTTAAATAGAGTATAGTCTTGAATATTATAATCATATATAAATGTAATACTGTATGTTATCTTATGTCTGACTTAGAATTAAATAAATACATATTCCAATGATCATATTATTATGTATTAGGTTGGCTATGAAAATGTAGCCATCTTATAATTAATACACTAAAGAACATTAGTTATAGAAGGTTTTGTCACTTAAGCATAATATTCCTTTTTGTTGCGAAAAAAAAGAGACAAAACCTTCTATAATTAAAGTGTTCTTTAAGGAATTAATAAGTTATTATGTATGGTGGTGTAATTCTTAGTTAAAATTATTTTGTTAAAGGAATTTTAACTGTGGTAGTCCTGTCTACCCCGCAAGGCACCTGGCGTGAGGATAAACAATATTTGTAAATTACCTACTTACTAAAATATAATATGCAAAATAGAATTGGGTACCTAATACAAAATGTTTTTTTTAATCCAAATAAGTCTCAAGAAAATACTTCAGTAGGTCTACCATAAGTTTTTACTATAGTCGCTAGTAAGTAACTATTGATAGGGATCGCTCAATAGGATCGCTTTATTTTTCAATTGTACTTCTTATTGGTTGATTCCTATCTATAGTTACTAGCGACTATAGTAAAAATTGTTTGGAAAATACTCGTGGTAGAGCTACAGAGACAAGATATGTTGGCAATCATACTTACAAGAAAGCGACTGGAAGTAAAGTAGTTAGATATATTATAATTAATCTATGAAGTAAAGTGCTAACCTAACGCCATCTATTAGATTATTACCATAAATCACTAATAAATGACAGCAGCGCCATCTATTGATGAAAACGTATACTATTGACACTTAACAAGCTTTTTTTTTTCTATCGCTTATCAACAAGCTTCTTCGCCCCTTTGAATTGCTTATCAATGAGCGTTATGAGCCTAAAAAAATACTATCGGAATTTTCGTGTATAGCTATTATAGCAAATAGATAGAAAGCATATTTATTACAAAGGTTCACCGGTTTTCAGGAGACTACTGCATCGATTTCTTATCGAGGCGGTAGTCTCCTTTCAGGGCGCGGTTACGAATTGGTAGTTATTTGGCGATAAAGCAGAGAGGCTACAAAGTAGACTCTTATTACAAATTCCGCTTTGGCGCCGCCCATTTGGTAACCGACATTATGATAGCGATCATTGCTGTTAAATAATGTATTGATCGATTCCATTCCAAGATTTTGTAGGTCTGCTTATCAAAAGGTAGATACAGTCAAATGCCGAGCCCCAATAAAAATAAAACCTGGCCAACCGATCTAAATACAGGGTGGATTTTTGAGACGGGACGAGCCACCCCCCGAAAGCAAAATGTAGGTAATGAAAATCATCATAAGTGATGAAGAAATCGTGACAAAAGCAAACGAATTCGTTGTTTTCGAAGAAGAGGGACACTGCGATGCATAAGGTAGATATTGACGATGTAGTGTTTTGACAATGGGAATGTCCCAACGATACGACGTGTTTTTGCTCATGAATAATAATGGAAGATGTTTTATAAATGCTATTAAAGAAGGCGTGACGACGATTTAAAATATATTTTTGACGATCGCGTTTTTTTTTTGTTTTTGCTCATTAATGAAAAATGGAAGTTAAAACTTTTTTTTATTGTAGGTACCAATTTTTTTTTGCCTAAATGCTGGATCCGCCCTGATGTAGGGGGCATAAGATGAATGTTACCGTTGTTAAGCCGGCCTAGTGGCATACTGTACCTATCTGAAACAAAAAAAAATATGGACGGTCTTCTAGGAACGTTTTCTCGTTACTATATAACGGTTAAGGAAACTGCCTTTACTCTCCCGTCTAAAAAGAATAGTCTGTACCTACCTATATAAACTAACCGTCTTTATATTTTTACCTTTTTTTAATTAGTTTCTTAAGTATATTTTCATAATACCTATAGGTATATTTTTATCATACATTTGTTGGTTTTTGTGAATCCACAATCAGTAAAGGATATTCAGCTTATGTGAAGTAATGTGAAGGTTGTGAATTCGATGGCAATGAAAGGGCAGATCAACAGGCTAAAATGGGATCAGAAACTCCTGAACCATTTATAGGCATACCCAACATAACAATAATTAATGCATTAAAGGAGTTTGCTGAGGACAAACACACAAGGTGGTGGTTAACGCAGCAAGGCCTAATATATTCCAAGTAATTCATTGGTATGAAGACAATAGGCCTGGATAAGATATGAAAATTCAACAGAATTCAAATAAGGCTACTGGTGGGAGTCTTCTCAGGACACTATATTACTAACAAACACCTTTATACTGTAGGAGTAAGAGACGATCCCACATGCAGATTCTGTGGTAAGGAGCCCGAATCCATGCGACACCTACTGTGCGACTGTGACGTGTACGCTAGGGGCCATTCAAACAATCAAATACCTAGGACAGGCTTATCCGGATCCAGAAAGCTACAGGCTAACCGATCTTGGTGATGTCCTTAAATACGTCAACAATATATTTGGAGACGGTTCTAAGGTTTGGGAAGGGATGGTATGAGTCTACACCAAACAAGTGGCTAGCTCGTCGCGATGTTTTGAATAGACTCAATAACCCATCTATAAACAGTTTCACAAGTTGGTATAGTGAAACCGGGACCGACAGCTTAACGTGCTCTCCGAGGCACTATAGTGGTGTTGTCAAACAAATGTACATTTTTTTTAAATTAAAAACTCATTGGTACACACCGGGATTCGAACCAGGGACCTAAGTGTTTTTAAGTCCAAGGTCTAACCAACTCGGCCACCACGTATATAAATCCCGTGGAACCATGTGTCGCAAATGAAAAAAAAAGCCTAATATTTACATTGGTATTTACACATAAAAACATATTGAGGTCTTCAAGAACACTTCAGTTATACTTGTAGGTACTATTATTTCTTCTGTGGTTATACTTAGTAGGTTTTGTCTCATTTTTTAGCAACAAAAATAAATAGAAGACAAATCCTATTTTAACTAAAGTGTTCTTCAAGGACTCAATAACTTTTTATGAATAAGGCCAAATAGATATAAGCTAGGGTTAGCATCCACCAATAGGTTAGGTTTTTTTGTACTGTTTACCATAAAAAAGCTCCCCATTGGAATGAAATGATTTGATCTTTATTTGTTAACAAAGATAATATATAAAGTAGTTGTTATAGTTCATTAGAGTTCGCTATGTTCCACCTTTCGGCATACAAATATACAATTATAGTAGATATACAAGACAAATAAAAATAAATATGCCATTCAGGCTGGCTGTATTTTCACGTATGATAAATTTTGAATTTACTCCGGAATTATTAGCACCCTAATCCTGGATCCGCCCCTGACACGCGCATCTTCGTCTGCGTAACTTTACCCGTTTACGCACGCAACGGAAGCTTTGAGAGCGTAAAAGCAACAAATTTTCCCCGTTTTCCCAACATTTTTCATTGATGCTCCGCTCCTATTGGTCGTAGCGTGATGTTATGCCTTCCTCGATAAATGAGCTATCCAAAACTAAAATATTTTTTAATATCGGTTCAGTAGAGCTTACAACCTCACAATATCACAAACTTTGGGTACCCCTTTATAATATTACTATATATAGAAGTATAGATTACCTACATATTAAATACTGGGCATTTTTTTAACAATGATAATAATTTTTTGATGCCTCCAGTATCACTTTTAGAATCCATTTATAAGTTATTTATCTTTGTTTTTGTATATTATTTTCATCATAGAACACAATATAAAAAAATTATCACCGTGACAAAAAACATCCAGTACAGTATATAAAATTATAATAATAATATGTAGGACAACATATATTACTTTGGTTACAAACTAAGCTCTAGGCTTGTACTATATGTACCAGAAACAACGATATAATACATATTATATTTTATAAACACCGAAACCATGACAAATTGTACAGAAAAAAACGTACTATTTTTTTTTGCCATGGGTGGGAATCGAACCCACGACCTCCGGATATAACCGAATAATGAATATGATATCCAGATATTGGTGCAATAACTAAAAGTTACTAGTCTATAATTAGCACTGTGGCCCTAGTGTGAGTTTTTTTAACGTTTACTTTCGCGTTAACTATACTACCGCGTTAACATTTTGACCAATCACACAAACGCATTTATAGTTCTCAAAATTTCCGCTTGGAGCGCTGAACTATTTCCCATACAAATTTTAGTTAACTCAAACTCAAAGTAATAGTTAGAAAACTCACACTAGGGGTACTGATGGTAGAGTTACTGAACTCCAGAGGCTCTACCATGGGTTCGCGCACTGTAGAAACGTAACGTATTCTTTTACGTATACGTGAGCAACAACCAATAAGATCGCTTTATTTTTGGTAACAGGATTGAATAAAGCGATCCTATTGGTTGTTGCTCACGTATACGTAAAAGAATACGTTACGTTATTTCTATGATTACTACTGTCAAAAAAAAATAGACTTATTATTGAAAACGCCGTTGGATGCCAATATGTTTTTTACCGACTGAAAAAGGAATATAAAATACTGAAGCTAAATATCTTAAAGACATGCTATGTAACGATAACATTGCAATTGGAGGTTATATAAATACACTTTTGATGTGTAGAATATTGCCTCCTTGGATTCGTTATTGCATATTATCATGAATTTCAGGTATATAGAATGTAGGTTGTCGTTGTCTACATTAACCACATAGAGGGTAATTTTTTCAAGTATGTCTTCAAATATATATTATGTGTAATGATTATTGATATTCTGTGTAATAAAAATAAAATAAAAATTATGTATAGTAATGGACATCAATACATTGTGAGAATAATATATAAATGATAACAATAATATAATAATTGTAATATAATAATACCTAGCAATAACATATTAATAATGAAAATTACTCTAAATAATAATTGAATCTGTATTGATATTGTTCTTTTTGTGTGTGTGTGTGCAAATGATATTGCTATAGTTGGTGTTGTCTTGCATGTTGTTTGTAATATTGATCTCAATATAGATGAAGGGAATCTATATATATATATATATATATAAATGTGTGTTTTTATATCGTACTTACCTACATAAATCACATACTTATTAAGAATATTATATTGATTATTAACATTTAAAACTGTGTATAACTAGATTTTGTACGCCATAAATGGCAGAATATGTAGATCATTGCAAAAATTAACATACTGTAACACCATATTCTTGCAAAATAAACATATTTAATTTCATTTCATTTCAAGGCCAAATCCTAAACTACAAGGAATAGCAAAAAAATGCCCGAAAGAATCTTGGGCCTTTGATTATATAGTGGGCTATATAAAGCTTGGGGCCGATTTTGATAAAAAACTATAACGGCATCATTAGATTTGTGAAAAAAATATTCTCCTAGCCGGGAATCGAATCGGTTGATTTTGAATAACAACTCACCTGTATTATTGCACCAGCTGATAGTGTCGCTTATAAAGATCAAATTCTGGTAAGTAATATCTAGCGGCAAACTAAAGGAAAGTCATAATTTAAAAAAAAACAAAAAACATACTTTACCACCGTCTACTTTATTAACTAATAAAATTGTTTGAAATAATGATCTTCAAAACTGATGTAGGTAAATATTGAAAAACTACAGATGCAAAAACCTTAAGCGACCTTTGTTTCGCTTATGAGTTTACCGGTTTTCAGAAAACATCGATTCCTTGTCGAGAAGTTCTTTTAGGGTGTAGTTGCGAAACGGGCGTTTAATTTCACTATAAAGCAGCGAGGCTTTTAAAGTAGATTTGTAATGCGAAATCGTCTTTATCGCCGTCCGTTTTGTAACCGCATCTTTTAACCGGCATAGTAGAAGCGATCTATGCTGTAAAACAAAAATGAATTGATCGACCCCATTCATGGATTTTGTGGGTCTGCTTACCTTCAGGTAAGGGGAAAGTCACATGTCGTAGGTACTCCAGTAAAAAAAAACAACATCATATTTTTTTAAAATAAAAGTAATAAAAAACGAATTGGAAATATTGGCTATAATTTCGAACGATTTATTAGTTAGGGATTAAAATATCCATCCATTATATCCATCCTTTAGTTTTTTTGAAGTTACATTCCAAGATTTGATACAAGTATCAAATCTTACTTATAAGCGACACTATCAGCTGGTGCAATAATAGATGAGTTTTTCAAAATCATCCGGTTCCATTCCCGCTAGGAAAAACACATTTTTATATAGTCAAAAAATAGTGATACATTTTTTTTTCATCAAAATCGGTCCCGAGACTCATTTAAGCATTTTTCGTTATTCCTTGTAGTTTAGGATTTGGCCTTGAATGCACACTTCTAAAATTCACCCTGTATAAGTAATATTAATATTATACAGAGTAAATTTGAAAGGTTGTACTTTTGGCTAATATGAGGCCCTACTGATCAAACCGAACAATTTTTCCCATAGAACCATATACCAAATGAAAAAAAAATTTGGTCTTCCGCATACAAATTGGTCATTTTAACATATGCTGTAGTTAATATGAAGAAGGTATTTATTTGGACACATGGTTCTATAGGAAAAGTTGTTCAATTTGATCAGTAGAATTTCATATTAGCCCAAAGTATAACATTTCAAAGTCACATTATATGTTTATTTCTGTTATACATAGTTTTTTCACAAATTACCAGAGCCATATGTGTAAATTTTCTAACATATTATTATTATCACAGCCTCCGTAGACTAGTGGTAACGCCTTTGGTGTTGTATCCGGAGGTCGTGGGTTCGATTCCCACTCATGGCAAAACAAAAAAGTTTTTTCTGTACAGTTCTGGATGTTTATAAAATATAATGTACCTAATATATCGTTGCTTCTGGTACACATAGTACAAGCGTAGGGCTTAGTTTGTAAGAAGAGTAATATGTGTAAATTGTCTTAAATATTATTGTTATTATTATCAATACTAGTCGTACTCGCATTGTAATAGAATCATGCTCGCTATTTTTTTTGACAGTTAATATGAGCGATTGGTTAGCAGAATACGAAATGACACAAATTAAGCTATTGTGATTCGATTACAATGTGATTATGACACGATTGAACTAAATCGAGGCCGTGGGTCCTAGTTCAGAAGCCACTTTGATATTGTAATAATATTTTGGAAAATAAATTTGTCAAAAAATTTAAATACATACCTAGGGTTTTTTACATTTTCCCGGCTATCATGATTTTAAGTATAAATACTTATTTATTACTTATACTTTAGGTACAGGTTTACTAGCTAAAAAAAATATGTTTAGGTGGTTTGGCTATCTTCACTTGTTGGTATAGTGAAACTGAGCCCGACAGCATAACCAAAGGCGGAGCTACCTAGGGGCTAGGCGGGGCAGTGCCTCGGGCCCTCAAGCTCAGGGGCCCCCCTCAAATCCTTACCAGAAAATATCGATCGAACTGAACTTTTGAAAATTTGTCCCATTTTCAAAATAAATATGACATTTCACCTCAGTTGAGAGAAATTCGAAAGTTATACCTAGGGATTTTCCCCAAATTATTTCTGTTATCAATTTTATAAAACAAAACCAGTTTAGATAGCCATGGGGACCGATTTTTTGGTTTGCCCAGGGCCCTTGGTTACCTAGCTACGCCACTGAGCATAACGTACCTACTATTAAAATGTTTTTAAGTCTACTGTACACAGCTATCACTTAAATCAAATGCCTAAGGTCGCCTATTTATAATTTGGCGCAATAAAGAATGTTAAATAAATTGTCTAAAACAATAGGTAAGTAAGTTCGATAAAAACTTACAACAATAATCGATTTTAATCGTTTAAAAGCTATTTCCAGAAATAGTCGACTATCCATGCAGTCAGTTCGTTAAATAATTAAGCAAACCCTTACGGAAGTAGTATAGGACGAATCCAAAATCACCCCTACAGAAACGGAAAAGCGAGAAAACGTGCGCATGTCCAATAGAGGGTAGATTTTACGAGTAGAAGGCGGCACGCTTTCAGTGTTCGACGTGCGCGGCCGCGCTGCGGTCTAATCGATAAAAAAAAGTGTATTTACATTTAATTAGGAAGTAAAAATTATTAAATATAACCAACCTATACGTGTAAAGTAATTATTTTTAGAAATTTCTTGTTAATTTATAGTTAGAAATATTAGTATATGCGTAGTTTTTCATGGCGGATTTCGTCGCTTCAGGTATGTTTTAAATAATCTGACACTATCGTACGACCTACTTATTTAAGTTTTATAGTTTATCTAATCACCTTTAAAGTAACCCGTTTTTATTTAATAAGGAAGTATACAATATTTTCTGTAGGTAGGTAATCTTACTATATACTATTGTTTATAAATTTTACTATAGGTTCAACGCTCTATAGGTACGTTAAATTTTCTATGTACATAACGATTTTACGTCAGATAGTTTCTTACCTAATTATTTACAGTAGTTTGCGGTTTATGTAAGAAGTGACAGGTATCTTTTAGGCTATAGGCATTTTGAATTTTATGGTAAGTAATTATAATTAAGGAAAATTCCGAATTTATCTAGTGCGCAGTTTCAGCTAATCGGGTAATTAAACGTTTTAGATATTATTATAATTTTCTACTACTTCACTAAACCCTGGTCTACTTGATCTTTAGATTGATTAAGTATCTGCCTAAGTTTTTTATGTGGAATGGAAGGTCGCGTTAGATTCGCTAGGCTGATAACCGGTCCTGTGTTACCTAGCTGCACCGCAGCCATCGGTTTTAGTATGTGGGTTTGCCGGTTTACTGAAGTCTGCTGTTGGGGTGCGGTTATGAAACGACCTAGGTTAATAAACTAGGGAAGTAATGCAATTAGTTTTTGTAACCGCAACATTGAGCCAGTATAGCGGAAGCGTTGTATTACCCCATTGTTTTTTTTGGGGTTGCTTACCATCAGGTGGATACAAATTCACATGCAATGCTCCTATAAATTATTTTAATAATGTTTATAAGTAGATTTTTTTCAATAAATATTTCATACCTACTTATTCTATGTTATTTTCCATTATGGTTAGACGATCAGTTTATACGTCGCCATAAATATATCTGGAACTACTGATCTGATTTACTTGGAATTTGGGACGGTTATGTATCTCAGAAATCAAAAAGGTGAAAGTATATATAATAAATACTAATAAATACCATCACGGGTGCCTATTTGGCTCCCGAGAACCGTTTAAACGGCCTCAGGGTACCCAGCGGAGGGATTAACCCGTCCTCATTTCGCCGATGGTATTCTGAGCGGTGTTTATGATGAAATAGCCTCGCTGTATAAAGCGGTCACCCATCCCAGGCCGGCCTTGTTGTCTGTTTAGTTACTATTAAAATTATCGCTACAATTATTCCAACCGCTTATTTCCGAAGTGTAAGTAATTACCATCACGGCCTCAGGGTACCTAGCGGAGGGGTTATATTCCCACCTCATCCCCATCCCCACCGATGGTATTCTTAATCTACTGCAAACAAGTGTTGGGCTCGTCACGATGTTTATAGAGACCTAGTAAAATGAACTAAAATGTTAAACATAAAATAATATCAAAGAGCTTGTAATAGATCCCTATTTTTTTTTACAAAATTAAAAAACTATTGTTAATTTTAAAAGGAAATCAATTTGTAATAGGAAAATACCCATTTCAGTCTAAACTAAATGCTACCACGATAGCATTGCCAAATAAAACGATCAATAAAATGAATATTGCAGAAGAAAACTTTGGGGTGGCCATTGCCAAAATCGGATGGGGTCATTAGCCGCGAGGGAGAGAAAATGTCTTCCTATACCCTCATTACCCCTATACCCATTTTGTAGGGTGAAATAATTTATTTCACATTCTAAGATCTTCTTGATACCTACTGAATAACTGTCCTTTAATTCAAAGAATACTGCGTTTCTGAGCTTCTGGTAGGTACGTAAGTTTCTATTTCCTAAAGAAAACTCTTTCTGAGCTTCTTGTAGATAAGTTTATATTTTCCAATGAAAACTCTTTCTGAGCTTCTTGTAAGTGAGTTTCTATTCCATAATGAGAAAGGAAGAGAATGCTGGCGGCATTAAGTACGCCTTTGTACTTTTGTGCAATAAAGATTTTGACAAAATAAAATCTATCACTTTTCACTTAAATACGAGTATATCGAACCGACACGTAAGTCGAAAGTGCCAGACTTGGGACCCTTAGTATTGTTTTAAAAGACATCAACTAACTTAAGTAACAATTAAAATACCGGCCCTAGGTCTTGAAAATACAGCAATAAATTATGAATAACTTATTATTACACAACAGAACCAATCCACTTTCTCAAAATTGCAATTAAAAAGGCAAAGAGATAGCATAGTGATAATGCTTACAGAAAGCTTACTACTTACAATAAACACCGTAAGGCAAATATAGTAGCAAAATTGGACCCTATATGAATCGCAGTAAGACCCTATAGTCTTAAGATGGTGTGTAAAGCACGTGTTGACCCATAGAGCATAAAAATGTACAGAGATAAAACAAAAAAAAAATGCATTTTATTTATTAAAAAAAAAAAAATTTGCACTAAAATTTTTGTACAGTGGCGAGCTTAATTCCTTAGGCATTATCAACCAGCTAAACTTTAGGAGAGTGAAAATTTTAATATAACTTGCAAGTCTCGCTCTATTAAACACGCGTTTGGCTATTATTGGAACTTAGGCACTCCATATACCTGTGTCCGCATTTTTTTTATGGAGCACGACATGTAACTTTCTTTCTACCTGATGTTAAGCAGAACTACATAAACCATGAATGGGATCGATCAATATATTGTAGTTTAAAAATATAAGACAACTACCGTAGACTAATGATTATTGTGGCCGGTGGTCGTGGGTTCGATTCCCACTCATCAAAAAAAAAGTATACCTACGTTTTTTCTGTACAGTTTGTCATAATCTGGGTGTTTATAAAATATAATATGTATTTTAATCGTTGCTTATGTATTAAAAAAGCTCTAGGCTTGTACTATGTATATAGTACTATGTATATAGTACTATGTATATAGTACTATGTATATAGTACTATGTATATAGTACTATGTATATAGTACTATGTATATAGTACTATGTATATAGTACTATGTATATAGTACAAGCCTAGAGCTTTTTTGTGACCAGAGGAATATGTGTAAATTTTCCTACATATTATTATTAATATTGATCGCTCCCACTATGCCGGTAAAATACATAGAGGTATTTGAATTAAGAGTATATTTTAATATCCACGCTGCTTTAACGTCAGATCAGTCACCCGTTTCGTAATCGTACCATCAAAGAAGACTACCCCCTCGATAAGAAATCGATGCAGTAGTCTCCGGAGAACCGGTGGTTTTTAGTGGGATTCTAGTGGATTTTTTTTTATTTGTTGGCATTGTATACGAAAGTCCCGGGTTTGATTCTCATTAAATAAATACCATCACGGGTGCCTATTTGTCTCCCGAGAACCGTTTAAACGGCACCAGGGTACCCAGCGGAGGGATTAACCCGTCCTCATTTCGCCGTTGATATTCGGAGGCAACATCTAACAAAAAGCGAGCTTGTTGCGGTGTTAATGATGGTATAGCCTTGTTGTATAAAGCGGTCACCCATCCCAAGTCCGGCCTTGTTATCATTTGCGCAGTGACTTAACCACTAGGCTGGGACTGTTTTCTCTCTTAAAGTCAGTATAAAATGGGAATCTGGCAAGATGGAATTTTGTAAACTGTTATATCTATAGTCAGGTGCGTAGCTACCGCCGTATCTGCCGTATCAATTATACGGGCCACGGGGGCCCCAACGTGCGTAAGCAAAAATAATAAAAAACATCCCAAATTTTTATTTATTTCAGAAATGACAAAAGCCCCCCTCCTATGGGCCCCCAAATAAATTTTTATACGGGGCCCCGCCACGGCACGCTACGCCACTGTCTATAAGAATTTATAACTCTATAGTAATACCTAAAGTCCCGTTACCAGTAGGTAGGTAGGGCTGTGTCACCACTTTCACTTAGTTCCGACGACATGGGCTTGTCTTGATAGTTCCACGACCACGCCTAGATCACTAGCTTATCAGATCAGATCAGTAAAAGGTGTATAACAGAAACCCTACAGACTTCGCCGGTTTGGATTTAAGGTCACTGCAATCGCGAAGTCTGCGTTATCTATACGAATGAGCTTTCGCACTTCCAGTATTACTCGACTACTGTTTGTTGCAGTATTAAAATAATATTTTTGTCTGTCATTGTCAAATTAATCTTTCTGTGGGGGTTTTTATTTTGAAATCAGATAAAAAAAAGCCAAGTGGTACGTTTAAAAAACATTGCCGTGGTCAACTAAGCTTTAGGCTATTTTTGGATATATTATTATTATTTTAATTAGAGTCTTTGTCTTGATTGAAAGCAAATCTACAAAGTCCATGAATAGGATCGACCAATTTAACAGCATTTATCGATCCCACTATGTGAGCTAAATTATGCGGTTATACCCTCGCTGCTTTATTATCAAATCAATTATCAGTTTCGTAACCGCATTCTGAAAAGTGAGAGTCATTCTCAATATATTAGTCTCCTGAAAACCGGCAAACCCACAATCTAAAACCGGGACTTGACTAGGTTACTTGACGGTTTTTGCATATTATAGATATGCTTCCTCCATTTCATCTAAAATAAGCTTTTACTATGTGTAACAGAAACAACAGTATATTGTTTAAAGCCCCAATCCACGACAAAATGTTCAGAAAAACGCATTAATATTTTTTTGCCTGGAATGAGAATCAAATCCGGAATTTCCATTTAAAAGGCCAACAATTAAACAAAAAATCCACTGGAATCCCACTAGAAACCACTGGTTTTCCGGAGACTGCATCGATTTCTTATCGAAGGGTAGTCTCCTTTTATGGTATCGTACGAAACGGGTGATTGGTCTGACGATGAAGCAGCTTGGATATTAAAATTGACTCTTAATACAAATACTCCATGTATTATGCCGGCATAGTGGGAGCGATCAATATTAATAACAATATGTAGGACAATTTACACATATTACTCTGGTCACAAAAAATCTCTAGGCTTGTACTATGTATACCATAAGCAACGATATAATACATATTATATTTTATAAACAGCCAGACTATGACAAACTGTACCCCTAGTGTGAGTTTTCTAACTATTACTTTGCGTTTGAGTTAACTAAAAGTTGTACGGGAAATAGTTCAGCGCTCCAAGCGGAAATTTTGAGAACTAAAAATGCGAGCGTGTGATTGGTCAAAATGTTAACGCAGTAGTATAATAAACGTAATAAAAATCGTATACTTTTTTTCTATAGGTGGGAATCAAACCCCGACCTCCGGATACAACGCCAAAGGCGCAATCAATAGTCTACGGAATCTGTCTTATATTTTTAAACTACAATGTATTGATCGATCCCATTCATGGACTTTGTAGGTTTGCTTAACATCAGGTAGATACAAAGTCACATGTCGTGCTCTATAAAAAAAAATGCGGACACAGGTATATGGAGTGTCTAAGTTCCAATAATGGCCAAACGCGTGTTTAATAGAGCAAGACTTGCAAGTTCCAATGACCGCTATTCCATTCCATTCCAAGTACCTGTCATTATACCAATGCTTGGTCATTGTCATGGATTGTATAATAATGCTTATTTCAATCCAGTTTAGTCCCTAGGCAAGAAGCCACGGATAACGTTTCCTATATCTTGCTTTCGCCACAATATTTTTTTTTTGTTTCTCTTATTAAATATTAAAACACACATTTCACTAGCTGACACACGTACGTAACTTCGTCTGCGTAACTTTACCGTTTACGCAGCGCACGCAAAGGTAGCTTTCAAAAGGAACAATTATTCCCCGTTTTCCCAACATTTTTCGTTGATGCTCCGCTCCTATTAGTCGTAGCGTGATGTTATATAGCCTATAGCCTTCCTCGATAAATGGACTATCCAACACTCAAATCATTGTCTAAATCGGTACAGAGATTACCCCCTACAAACTCAAAAACTTTACCTCTTTACACATATCATCACGGGTGCCTTACGGCGCCCGAGACCGCCTAGACGGCCCCAGGGTACCCAGCTGAGGGGTTTTAATCCCACCTCGTCGTAGCCGATGGTATAAGTCTACACCGAACAAGTGGCTAGCTCGTCGCGATGTTTTTGAATAGACTCAAAAACCCACCTATAAACAGTTTCACAAGTTGGTATAGCGAAACCGGAACCTTGCTTAACTTGCTCTCCGAGGCACTATAGTGGTGTTGTCAAACAAATGTACATAAATTTTTATTAATTAAAACCTCATTGGTACACACCGGGATTCGAACCAGGGACCTACCTCTTTATATTCTAAAAATAGTATTGATAAGTATAGATTAGTTACTTCTTCTTTCTATATAAAACTGTCATAACCGATGGTATTATTTTGAGTATAGTGAGTACACCGAACAAGTGGTCAGCCAACCTATTGCATTGTTTTGTATCAATGACATAGTCAAGTCAAGTCAAGTCAAGTCAAAAATATTTATTTCATGTAAACCTTTACAGGCATTTATGAAAAGTCAAAAAAAAAAAAAAAAAGTATATATAAGGTCCTGTGTGTACTTGGCCAGGTCGCCATTCCTCCCACAGACAAATGTTGAGAATATAATACAAAATAAACAAATCGTAAACTATTAAACTATTGTCCTTGCGGGAAGAAAAAAAAAAAAAAAACAACCCAACCGAACACACACTACATAACCAACCAGTTTAAGACTAGGTGGTTAGCTGGTTCCATTGACCTGTCAATCGTTGACTGCCCTGCAAAAGTGCCACCAAGGCGACCAACCCAACAGACCATAGCTACGCCCCAAATATACATACTTTAGATAAAATATACCACAAGTAGATAGATGAAAGGTATCTTTTAGGGCGCAAACGCTGATCACAAGTCGATCGCCTCAGAGACACCCTGGAGAAAAAGGTACCAGCAAGTAAAAAACTCTGATGTTCCACATGTACCGTATCATCGGAGGAGCATGGTCCTGCATGGTTATTGACTTAAACCTATGCTTATAGCATGTGGTATATACTCTCATCCTACTGAAGAGCACGCGTAGAACACCCCAAGGCAGATATACTATCTTACAATATTGAAAGTACAGAATTACAGAACACAACATTTCTTTGATGCCAGCGCCGGTCTATCAGCAGAAGATTTTTCGGGATCTCCGCTTCTTATATGATAACAATCAAACGTGCGTGCCCAGCGGAGATCCAAGGCCCCCACAGCAGCACCCGATCACGGACGTAACGTATGTGTCAGCCATCCTTCTGCTCAACCAGGCCCTTAGGGTGCAGACCAGAACCCGGCACACGCGCCACCACTGCAATGACCTTCAAAGGAGAGGAAATCCGCTGGATACGTATACTACTACATTGCAGGGCCAAATACATAGCTGAATCCAAGGCCTGCGCAAACATCAACTAGTTAAAAAAAAACATGGAAATGTATTCTATAACTCTGTTAACAAAATAACTTAAAATAAATAAGACAAATTAACATAAATGTTAAGTAATAACTAATTATTACCTTGTAGAAAATAGTAAATATTTAAAATTAAAATAATGATAAAAGGTTATAGTAATAACAAGTTATTACCTCATCCAAAAATATATAAAAAAATACCTATTGTAGTATAAAAAAAAAAATATATATACCTATAATAGTAAGTATTATGAATTATTACAATATGACAGTTACTATTAGTTTAGAGATTCCAGACGCAGAGAGGACTGATTCCAGACATCTCTGTCATTAATATAATCATTAACTTTGTAATACGCCTTGGCTATTAAAGTTTGCTTTATACAATTTTTAAATTTTATATCATTTAGTTCTATAATTGATTTTGGTAATTTATTAAATAGCCTAATACTGTTTATAAGAAAACATTTATTAGTTTTTTGTAATCTGAATCTTGGTAAATAATATAAACAAATATATAAACAGTTTTACCAGTTGGTATAGTGTAACTAGAACTGACAGCAAACGTAAATAATTTTAAAGATAATCCAGTCTCCTAAGCCAAAGAGTCAAATATAGTCAGTCCTGAACCTTTCTTGGAAATATTATGAATACCACATTAAAATTTAGGAATAAATCAATGTTATTCAATTAAAGCTTATGGTTAGCACTGTGAAGTGTTATTCATGAGTTTTAGTATATTCCGATATCTATCAGTTTGTGGGTTTATCGATCTACCTACTTACTGATTAATTTGTCGCAAAGGTTTGACTGGTAGAGAATTTCTAGCGGCATTATGTCTTTGGTCTCTTTTCTTGCAACAAAGTTTTAAAATAAATACATTCTATATCTCAATAAATTATTTTATGAGAGACACATTTTATCTTCACAAGTTGGAGTGCAACAGGGTGATCCTTTGGGTCCATTAATCTTTAGTCTTGCAAGTCACCCCATTATTACTTCTTTAAAATCATCTCTCAATGTATGGTGTTTGGACGACGGTACCATAGGTGGAGAGCCTGATGTTGTCTTTAAAAACTTTAAAACTTTATCGAATGCCTTACAAAGTTATGGTTTAAAAATAAAGATAGATAAATGTGACATATTTCAATGTAAGAAAAGTTTATTACCTTCTTTATCTGTTTTGTCAATTTCAAAATTGATTCCAAGTATAAAACTTTTGGATCACTCTAATTTTGAATTGCTAGGTGCTCCTATTACAACAGATACAATACCTATCTCTTTTTAAAAGAAAAACTCACTTTTGACCGTACTTCACGAACATCTTACACATTTACAATCTCATGTAGCATATATAATTTTAAAATTCTGTTTCTCAATGCCAAAATTTACACATCTTATTCATACAACCCCTTTTTGGAAATTTCCAGCTGCTGTTTCAGAAATAGACTATTAAATCGAGTATAGAGAATATATTTAATATAAACCTTTTTTGGTTACAGTGGGATCAATCCTGTCTCCCTATTAAATTCGGAGGTCTTGGAATTCGACGTTTAGCAGATGTGGGCCTTGCTGCATTTATTGCCTCCGCACATGGTGTTTCAGAATTGGTCGCCTCTTTGTTACCAGGTATGGGCATCAATTCTGAAATACCTTTTTTAGCTGAGGCTCTATCTGAATTTGATACTCTTTGTCAAAATATTTCACGTCCATTACTTTTGACTTCCCAACGTGCATGGGACTTAATAAATATTAAAAAAAAACACTCAACTTTTACTAAATAGCTCGTCTGAAAACTTAGCTCGTCTTCAAGCTACCTCTACATTTGAATCAGGTGCATGGTTGGAAGCGATGCCTTCCCCACCGCTGGGATCTTTCTTGGATAATTCATCTATTAGAATCTCAGTTGCTCTACGATTGGGTTGCGATATCTGCCAACCACACACATGCATGTGTGGTTCTCAGGTTAAAAGTAATGGTTATCACGGACTTAGTTGTAAACGGAGCGCTGGCAGGTTTCCGCGTCACTATGCCCTAAATGATGCCATTAACAGGGCATTATCAGCAGCTAATTTTCCATCTGTTCTAGAACCACCTGGCCTTAGCAGATCAGATGGGAAGAGGCCAGATGGATTGACTCTTCTTCCTTGGCGCCGAGGTCGCAGCTTAATATGGCATGCGACATGTGTAGACACATATGCCTCTTCCCATATAAATGGCTCCATTATTAAAGCCGGATCAGCTGCGGAATCTGCTGCTAAGACCAAACACCTTAAATATTCATGTTTGGAACAAAATTATTTCTTCGTCCCTTTTTCCGTCGAAACTTCGGGTGGCCAAACACCCGAAGTTATAGAAGCCAAACATTTTGCTCGTGAATTAGGTTCTCTCCTTAAGGAAACGTCCGGTGATGTCCGAGCTTACTATCATTTTATCCAAAAAATATCTATCATCAACCAGAGAGGGAATGTGGCGAGTATATTAGGTACTTTTAGTTCTAAAAATAGCTGGGACATGGAGGCCTTTTAAATATAGCTGTTGGAATAGTTTTATTATC
Organism: Monopis laevigella; assembly: GCA_947458855.1. Lineage (NCBI taxonomy): Eukaryota > Metazoa > Arthropoda > Insecta > Lepidoptera > Tineidae > Monopis > Monopis laevigella. Next base: position 9,815,998 of record OX381596.1, on the reverse strand, counting down.
TTTATTTATATATTATTTTATTTTCAATCTCAATAAATAAAATAAATTCTCAAGAGACTACTGCACCGATTTTGTGTAGCTTGTATCTAGATAGGTTTTTGTAAATGCATCCCCACGCCTCGCTCTGCATAGCAAACGCCACAACTCTGGTTCAACGAATGTCCCCTAGAGACAGCCAACTACCCTCTCGCACCATCCACCGATATAGGTATATCTTATCTTATCTTATTGGTTTTGGGGTTGACATCAGTCAAAAACACTTCGACCCTTTGGGATCTTTTGTGTGTTCCCCATTCCTATTATCCACACACCTCAGTATCGTCCCCAAATATGTTGTTGACATATTTAAGGACATCACCAAGGTCGATTAGCCTGTAGCTTTCTGGATCCGGATAAGCCTGTCCTAGGTATTTTATTCTTTGGATGGCCCTAGCGTCACAGTCGCACAGTAAGTGCCGCATGGATTCGGGCTCCTTACCACAGAATCTGCATGTGGGATCATCTCTTACTCCTATAGTATAGAGGTGTTTGTTGGTTGTATAGTGTCCTGAGAACACTCCCACCAGTAGCCTTATTTGACTTCTGTTGAATTTCCATATCTTATCCAGGCCTATTGCCCTCATACCAATGAATTTCTTGGAATGTATTAGGCCTTGCTGCGTTAACCACCATCTTGTGTGTTTGTCCTCAGCAAACTTTTTTAATGCATTAATTATTGTTATGTTGGGTATGCCTATAAATGGTTCAGGTCCAATTAAGGGAGTTTCCGAACCCATTTTAGCAAGTTGGTCTGCCCTTTCATTGCCTTCGATACCCATATGTCCCGGCACCCAGGCCAGTCTTACCCTGTTGTTCCTGCCGATTTTATTCAACAGTTTAACACATTCCAAAACCAGCCCAGATCTGGTCTCAGAGCTTTAAGTGCTGCTTGGCTGTCGCTGAGAATATTTATATAGGTATAAGTATATCTATACCAGACGGTATAGATATATTATTAAATTACACTGCGTTTGACATTTCCTATCTTGCACTTTTAAGTTCAATAGGTAGATAACAGCTAAAATAAATTTAATTTGACCGCGTCTAGTGGTTGTGACTTTGGCAATGTATCCTGAGGGTTCGATTCCCACTCATGGCAAAAAAATATTAGAACAAACTTGGTTTGTGATCAGGACAATATACTCGTATGTGAAATGTCTCTATTTGTTATTATTATTATATTGGTCGGAAGGGAACAAACATTATGATACACAAAGTTTTTGACTTCCGAAATAAAGGTGGCGCTGTATTTATTGATTTATTAGAATTAGGGGTCAGGTCTAAACCTTGACTCGTTGCGTGATTTAACTAAAGGTCACCAGAATTGGTTAGTCCATTAAATTTACTTGTTTATATTTTATAACCACCCATACCATGGCATACATGGTTCAGCAGTCCAATCGTACATGTACTGTATGTATGTCCTGGTAATCCCAAGGGAATTTAAGGATTACCGGGATTCTAAGTCTACATTCTCTACCTTTTTTTTGTATTTTTTTATTGGAGCACGGCATGTGACTTTGTATCTACCTGGTGGTGAGCAGACCTACAAAGTCCATGAATGAGGTCAATCAATATTTGTTCTTAAACAATATTGATCGCTCCCACTATGCCGGCTAAATAATTCGATTGCGAAATGGGCGGCGACAAAGATGAATTGCATTACGAGTTATTTTAATATACTCGCTGACTTATCGTCAGTTCAATTACCTATTCATTTCGTATTCGCACCCTGAAAAGGAGACTACCACCTCGACAAAAAATCGACGCAGTAGTCTCCTGAAAACCAGTGAACCCACAGACTAAAACCGAAACATTACTAGGTCATTTTACCTGTATGCAAATATAAAATTTTATACAAATCGGTAAAGCCGATCTGACATTATCAAGAAATAAACATTTAAAATGTTTTACATCTATACTATAATATAATAAAGAGGTAAAGTTTGTGAGTTTGTAGGGAGCATGAAGCTAAAAAAACGCGAGGGGCGCGCGGATGGGCACGGTTTTTACCTTCATGGTAGGGAGTAATTTCTGAATCTACTGAACCGTTTAAAAAAAATCTTTTAGTGTTTGATAGCCGATTTATCTAGGAAGGCTATATGTTGGGAAGACGGGGAAAAATTATCTCTTTTCAGAGCTTCGTTGCGCGCGCTGCATTACAGTTATACATGGTGAATTTGAATGGGTGTACTTTGGGCTAATATGATGTTCTACTGATCAATACGAACAACTTTTCCCATGGAACCATGTGTCGCAAATGAAAAAAAAAATTGCCTTCTCCATACAAACTAGTAAAGTTAAAATGACCAATTTGTATGGGGAAGCCATTTTTTTTTTTTCATTTGCGACACATGGTTCCATGGGAAAAGTTGTTCGTATTGACCAGTAGAACATCATATTAGCCCAAAGTACACCCATTCAAATTCACCCTGTATAAATTGCGCGTGTCAGCTAGTTTATTATAAAAGTAGATTGTAGAATATGTAGAAAAGAAATTGGTAGAATATGTAGAACTAATTATTCCAATGTAACAACTTTTGTAAACCATATTCTGGCAAATAAAGAATTTATTAATATTAAAAGTATACCATCAAGAGTAGTCGGCTAGACAGCTTTAGGGTACCCAGCGGTGGGGTATTATTCTCACCTCGTTCTAGCCGATGGTATTTGTCACCGAATAAGGGCCCAGTGTTTATAACCCATCTATAAACAGTTTCCCAAATTGGTAATGTGAAACTGTGGTGGTTAGTTCCGAGGCACTAATACTGTGTTGTTAATTATTAAAAACTTGCCACGAAAGCGGTGGGTTCGAGTTCCACTCTCAAGGATTTTTTTTATTGCATTCTATCTTGAAAAAAAAAAAAAAAATTAAAAACCTTATAATATACCTACGTGGTGGCCGAGTTGGTGAGATCTAAGACTTAAAAACATTACAGCTATTACCAATGAATTTTTAATTAAAAAAAATATGTACATTTGTTTCATAACACCACCATAGTGCCCAGTGAGCATTAAGAAACATTTTACAAGTTGGTATTACCGACACCAGTTTCACTTGTAAAACTACCAACTTGTAAAACTGTTTATCGCGACGAGCTAGCCACTTGTTCGGTGTAGGTAAATGATAGAATTAATGGCCTGAGGCCATGTAGGCGATCTCGGGCGCCGTGAGGCACCCGTGATGATATATAAGTATATATATATTATTTTATTGGAGCACGGCATGTGACTTTGCATCTATCTGATGGTAAGCAGCTCTACAAAATCCATGAATGGGGTCGATCAATAAATTGTATTTTAACAATATTGATCGCTCCCACTATGCCGGCAAAATTTTGCGGCTACGAAATGGGCGAAAATAAAGATGAATTTGCACTCGTGCTTTATCGTCAAATCTGCCGATCGTTTCGTAATCACACCCTGAAAGAAGGCCACGCGACAACAAATCGAACTCCTCAAAACCGCTGAAACTACAGACTAAAACCGAAATATGACTAGGTAGTTTGCATCTGTATGGGCGTATATTTTTATTTATTAAAAACCTATTGGATTACACATACCTAATATTGTAGTAGATGTAATTAAATATTTGTTATAATGTTAGGTGTAATGAATAACCATGTATTTACCTACTGTATCGACTTATTAGTAATAACAATATAATTTTTGAATGTAAAGAAGGAATTGTATTGTATCTTTATTATTATATATATTAAAGAAATGTTTATAACATAAATAATAATTAAAAAAAAAAATGATTTGAATAAATTAATTTAAAGTGTTTAATATATAAATAATTATGTTTATGATGAAATTTGAAATTTAATAAATTTAATTTTAACAATAATGAATATATATTTAATTAATAAGAATTTATTTGATTTAATCTGTAAATATACTTATAATGGGTTTAATAGAATGTGTCAATATAATTAATAAATATAAAAAATATGTAGCTAAATAGTAACTATTTGTTATAATAATGAATGTATCAGTAGAGTGATGTCATAATATCACAAATTAATTTGCAAACCAGCTTGGTAGATAAGCAGCACAACACAAACAAAACTTGTTAACACCTTTGTAACCTTATGAGCAAATATAGATTTATTATTATTATTATATTGTTCTACTTCAAAAATCTTATTAGGTTTTGGTTTTTTATCAATTTCCATAGTTCATCTTCATTGCACATAACAGTTATTCAATAAATATGCCTGTTCGTGCTGAACCGTACTCTTAAGTTACCGCAAAAATTTGCTTCCTGGTGAATATTATTGTAATGCACCTAATAGCAATCTTACCACAATATTTCAATAGGGCCATTGAAAGGAATCTTTATTATATTCTACTAGCTGATCCGCGAAACTTCGTCTGCGGAACTTTAACTGTTTACGCTGCGTAAAAGGAATATTTTTACCCCAGATTTTGCAACGTATTTCATTGTTACTCCACTCCTATTGCTCGTAGCGTGATGTTATGTAGCCTATAGTTTTCCTCGATAATTGGTCTATCCAACACTAAAAAAATACTGCGTACCGGGAATGGGTAAGGGGTCGCTCGACGGCTGACTCAGCCACCCTGAAGATAGCATACAACGTCGCCTCCAAGATGAGCAAGAAATTATTGAAAAGAGCAAAGTTTAATCATATATCTCGGATCGGGAATGAGCTGCTTGAACAACCGGCAGGTAGCCGAAAGTTTTGGCAGCTTGCTGAGTTGTCTCCTGCTCTCACGCGACTTTACCGCCTATCATACTCCTCTGGTATGGTCCCCGCAGCTTGGAGGGAAGTGAATTTGCAACCTATCCCCAAAAAGGGTGACCGGTCAGACCCCAAAAATTACCGGCCCATTGCCATCACCTCAGTGCTGTGCAAAGTTCTAGAAACAGTTATTAATGCACAGATTATGCGATACCTAGAAGGTCACTCCATTATCAATGACCGTCAATACGGATTTCGTAGAAAAAGGTCTACGGGCATCTAGCATATATTACGCATATCTGGGGTGAGGCAATGGATAGGCATGGAGAGGCCTTGGCAGTCGGCCTCGATATCTCTAAGGCCTTTGACCGGGTATGGCACAAAGCTTTACTATCTAAGCTGCCAGCATATGGATTTTCGGCGCCACTTTGTGGCTGGATCTCAAGTTTTTTATCAGACCGGGCTATACGAGTCCTCGTTGATGGTACGACCTCGGGTCGCGAAACCATTAACGCAGGCGTACCCCAAGGATCTGTGCTATCCCCTACTCTGTTCTTCCTGCATATCAATAATTTGTTATCAATCGGTAACATACATTGCTATGCAGACGATAGCACTGTCCACGGTCAATACTTGATGCGTCAGCCCCCCAGTCGCTTCGAAACAGAGGAGTATAGGAGTTCTTTGGTAAATAAATTGGACCAAACCCTGGAAAAAAATTCAAACTGGGGTTCTCTTAATCTGGTCCAGTTTAATGCCCAAAAAACCCAGGCTTGCGCATTGACAGCAAAAAAGACCCCCTTTTCTCACTTTCCCTCCCTTCAGAGCACACATTTACCATTGTCTCCAGTTCTCGATATCCTGGGATTAGAAATACGCTCCGACCTAAACCACCGCAACTATATTGAGAGCATTGTAAAGATAGCAAGTAGGAAGCTCGGCGTCCTTAATAAGGTGCGACGGTATTTTACTCCTCAACTCAGGCATCTGATTTATAAAGCTCAGATACGGCCTTGTGTGGAATACATCTTTGGGGTGGATCTGCCAAATACTTGCTGCATGCTCTCGATAGTCTGCAGAGGCGTGCATCGAGAATTATCGAGAACAAAGAGCTCACGGACACTCTAGAGCCATTGCAGCTTCGCAGAGATGTAGCGTCGTTGAGCGTGTTTTATCGCCTTTATCAATGGAGAGTGCTCTGAAGAACTTTTTCATTTCATTCCTCCTTCTCCTTTCCGATATAGGACTTCACGAGCGGGTAACAAAATGCATGCATATACTGTGACAGATATACCAACCCGCACTAAAAAATTTGGTGATTCGTATATCTGTCGCACTATTAAAATGTGGAATGCTCTACCTGCTCGCGTGTTTCCTTCTTCCTATAATCTCGAGTCCTTTAAACGAAGCGTGTATAGGCATCTTAAGCCGGCATAATAGGTGCAATCAACGGTTACGTATATCGTAATTGTTGGTTGCATTTGTTCTTGGACCTTCATACTGCTTTCCATCAGGTAGATGTGAGGTCACATGCCGAGCTCTCATGAAAAAAAAAAAAAAAAAAAATTCGAACCAGTATTTTCTGATTTTAACCAAACAAACAAACTCTTCAGCTTTATAATATTAGTATAGATTATAAAGGAATAATATTTATATCTGTAGGTTTTTTATGTGTAACGCTATAAGTAAAAGAGTTTCTGATAGCGTTAATGTATTGGCTAGGCCGATTTCGTAATAAAAATCACTCGCACAAACCGTCATGGAACACACAAATTTACCGGTTTTCAGGAGACTGCTGCACCGATTTCTTGGATTTTTATTTTATTTTATTGGAAAACCGGTGAAGCCACAGACTAAAACCTAAATAAATTAATAAAAAAAATGGATAAAGCAGTGAGGATGTTAAAATATATTGTTTTTTTATTAAAAAAAAAAAAAAAAAGCGAGAATCGTGGGATGGAGTCCCATAATTTATTATACTCCTTTAAAAATACTATCAATTCTACTATTAATGTCAATCAAATATAATATTATACGTTTAAACTGTTTTCAAAAATGTTTACGTTATTATATATATATTTAATTGACAAAGCATCATTTGTACTACAACTCGGAAATATATTTCTCATACCTATTACCTAATTAATATTTTAGTACTTCTATAATAAAAACCTAAGTTAGTACAGAAACTTTACGCCAGCTCATTTATTATATAAAATTTACTTACTTAACTTACCTACACAAGTTTTCAAAGCGAAACATATAGCGTCCTGAAAATAATATACAAAAGAAGTTTAGAAAGTTCCACCTTTTTAATGTGTTAACTACTTACATCTTTCACTTAAGACACTCCTCCTTCTTCACCACTAATTGGCACTCTCTCTCTTTTCAGAGATTTCATCACTGAACTAAATTTCGTTAAGAAGTTGCTAATTGTTCAAAAAGGAAAGCCTTAAATAAATTACAAGCGATGGGATCTGAACGTGCAGTTGCCTTAAAAAGGTTCAATCTTGTCTTGAATTAGCCTTTTGAAGAATTGGAGAAGAGAAGATGACGACTGCGCCACCTCCAGCTTCTTGTATTGGAGCTGAACATGGCTGCGTTATGTTTGATTGTCTTGCTCAACTATGGGAATGGTAAGTTTGTGTTTTCAATTATTAACTACCATTTGTAGACACGGTTTCACTTTTATGTTTCGGTCGTTTTAATATTTACTGCAAATATGTTACGCAGTTGCTATACAGTACTATTTAGGTGGGAGGGTCTCTATACCAAGTTCGCTTTTAGCTTGCAAAAACCGTCAATAGACCTAGAAATGTTTTAGTTTTAGCCTGTAGGTTTCAGGAGCATTGTGGGCGCGGTTACGAAACGGGCAGTTGATTAGACGATAGCAGGGGACGTAATGCAAATTAGTCTTTGTCGCGCCTTTTCCATAACCGGTTCGTTTAGCCGAACATGGAAGCGAATAATTCTGTTAATGTGAAAATCTGTTACGGCGAAAAAATAAAGCTTAATTTAGTACCAATAATATCTCAAGTTAGAAAGGTTCTATATAATAGTGAAACTGTATGTTGATTGTACTTAAAACTTAAGGACACGATTTTCAAGAGTTTCATGTTAATAGGAAAAGTCTGAAACATGGGGTGAAATCATTCGTGTGAAAGTAGTTACAGTTTAGAAGTGGGATGTGTTTCTTACACAAACTACATTACGGGCAATTATTAGTTATGGTACAACAATTATATTTTTGCCATAAATTTAATATTAGATAATTATTAATTTCTAATTTGAGAAGTCAAAATTAGATAAAATCTAAAACGAAAGTTTGGTTTAATTTAACTTGGAATGTCTATATACAGAAAAAATACTTAGACCTATACGTATATATGTTTTTGTTAAAATACCGGGACTTGAGTCAAAATTACTTAAATCAGCCTGTGGCTTTTGATACGACACTTTGGGTTTTTTTTTTATTGTAAAAAATGGCAATATTGAACGCGATTTTAATTCTTAATGTCTAAGACATTTTCTACAAGCTAACTTTTGGTTTGGTGAAATAAGCTTAGGATGTACATATCATTTGTGGCTACGGTGACGATTTTATGAACTTTATTATTAAGAATTCGTTATTGTACAAAATTGTAAACACGCGATTTTAATACTTTAGGCATTTTCTACCTAGATCTTATCATTTAGATTAAAAATAAAAAATGAATATTACAGTAACATAGATGACGCATGATAAAATAATTCACGCAATACATATACATATTACCATATTATATCAATTAAAATTACCATGAGGCTCTAGTTTAAGTTTTCAGATGAAAAAGTCGCAATGCTGCTAGTATAGGTACTGAAGTTTTATTTAAGTAGTTTAGTTTTATTTTTAAACTTTATTATCCTCCGTCCATTTAGATCCCATCATTTCAATCCCATGGGATCGTTGGAATTTTTTTTAGCATCTTGAATCCCATAGGAGCCAAGAAGTATTTTTACGCCTCTTAATCATAGATGAATTATAATGTCGTGATCTATAAATTTAAATAAATATTTGAGCAAAGTTTTAGTATAATATATTGAGAACAAAAATAGAATAGAATATTACAGTTCGCTAGATCGTATGAGCGGAAAATGCTAAATATAAATATGAAATGTAAAATATAAACCCCAGCTTCCTTTCAAAGGAAAGCTCATACAGCTTCCTGCATATATGATTGTAGTTTGTGGCTCACAGCACAGTTGAATACCTATGCTAGATTTTCCGGTAGACTAAACATTGACCATAGATTTAATATTAATAAGATATACACTTGATATAAATATATTATTAGCCTACTGCGAATCTACAACTATTTTAGTTTATTCCTATATGAAGTGATATGGTCATATTTTCGCGGGCAAAAAAAGAATCTTATGTATGCGTTGTATAGTCGTTCCATTTTGTTAAGCTATTCTTCAGTGAGATTTACACAGCAAACGTCACCATAATCCAGTAGAAGAAGAAGTAATGATTGGACCAGGGTTATTTTAGCCTTTATAGGCAAAAAAATGTTTTAGTTTATTTAGAGAGTGCAGTGAATAAAATATTTTACGACTAGTATTGGTGAATTTCACTCTCCAGCTAAGATGAGAGTCCAGGTACCCAGATTCATAACCGAACACAATCGGTTTATTGTCACACCGAACAAAGTCAATCATGGATACGTCTACTTTTGTCATACACGGGAACTCCCGATAATAATAGATTGACATTTCTTAGGGTTAACAATGACACCAAATCTAGTCGACCATGATAGTATACTGTGAAGATCAGAGTTAAGCCAAACTATTGCATTATTCAGTGTATTGATGTCTCTTTGCACATAGAGCAACAGGTCATCAGCATAATGGTGGTATTGACAGTGAAGCGACTCACTGTCAATACCACCGAATACCGTTGATAAATAATGAGAATAGCATTGGAGAGAAAATGACACCTTGAGGAACTCCTGTATTCACATCACACCGCACAGATGACGATTGATCGTTTTGTACATGTTGCCGGCGGCAATGCCGGTATTCATAAAACCACGAAAGAGTCCCAGAAGAGATTCTAAGACGATACAGAGCTGCAATTAGCAAATCAGGATCGACTGTGTTAAAGGCATTAGTAAAATCAATTAGTACAAGTTTTAGTACAGACTAAAACTTGGGTTCACCGTTTTTTTGGAAACTACGGCATCATTGGTCGAGGTGGTAGTCTCCTTTCAGGGTGCGTTTACGAAATGAGCAGTTCATTTGACAATAATTTAAAAATTCTCCTCTGTCGCCGCCGATTTCGTTGTCGCATCATTTAGCTATTATAGTGGAAGTGACCCATTCATTGTTCTTTGTAGGTCTGCTTACCATTAGGTAGACAAAGTTACATACCGTGCTCCAATAAAATAATAGTGACAGCCTCCGTAGACTAGTGGTTGCGTCTTTGGTGTTGTATCCGGAGGTCGTGGGTTCGATTCCCACCCATGGCAACAAAATATTAGTACGCTTTTTCTGTACAGTTTGTCATGGTCTGGGTGTTTATAAAATATAATATGTATTATATCGTTGCTTCTGGTACAGATAGTACAAGCCTAGAGCTTAGTTTGTGACCAGAGCAATATGTGTAAATTGTCCTACATATCATTATTATTATTATTATTACAATAATAATATAAGTGTTCTTCCATAGATTTTTATGTCTATGGTTAGTCTCCTTTACAAGCGTCACCAGGTCTGAACAAAGAGTCAGTGTGTCTGTCTGTCTTTGTATTCCGAGAGTCCGCTTCTGAATGGATCTCGGAAAATGAAAAAGAGCTATATAAGTCAGTTTTATGACAAGCTTTAGTTACTTCATAGCGGTTAGTTTATATTATCTATTCTTTCTTTTATTATGTTATTATTATTTTTTTATATATTTATTATTAGAGCATGTGACCTTGTATATAGCTAATAGTAAGCAAACCTATAGAATCCAATAATGGGTATCATTAATGCATTGTTATTTAACAGCATTGGTCGCCCCCATAGGCTGGTGATGCGGTTATGAAATTGGCGGCGATTATTCTCGTTGCTTTATAGATAATCAAACTCCCTGTTCGTAACCGCACTCTGAAAGAAATGTGTCTGTGTTTTTCCAGAAATTTAATAACGTCTAAACTTTATATTTTTCTTTTCTTTCTTTTTAAACAATTTACACATATTACTCTGGTCACAAACTAAGCTCTAGGCTTGTACTATGTGTATCAAATAGTGACTAGTGGTATATTTCGATGAAAGAATCATATATATTATAATATTCGATTAATATATTAGATTATATGTACCATACGATTTATTATCTTGTTTGGGTTTTATTCCTATCTAGTTATAACCGATGGTATTCTGAGTCTACACCGAACGAGTGGCCAGCTTGTCGCGGTGTTAGTATAAATTACCCATCTATAAACAGTTTCACAAGTGCCAAGTTGAGAAGGTTTTAAATAAATAATAATAAATCTTTTAGGTCCCTGGTTCGAATCCCGGTGTGTACCAATGAGTTTTTAATTAAAAAAAAATATGTACATTTGTTTGAAAACACCACTATAGTGCCTCGGAGAGCACGTTAAGCTGTCGGTCCCGGTTTCACTATACCAACTTGTGAAACTGTTTATAGATGGGTTATTGAGTCTATTCAAAACATCGCGACGAGCTAGCCAGTTGTTCAGTGTAGACTCATACCATCGGCTACGACGAGGTGGGATTAAAATACCCTCCGCTGGGTACCCTGGGGCCGTCTAGGCGGTCTCGGGCGCCGTAAGGCACCCGTGATGATACACATGCACAATAATAAATCTCTTGCCAAAAAAAATGGTACAGAGATGTTACATTTTTTCTTAGGTTCACATATTTCACAGTATGCAAATGATAAGTAGGTACATTTTCAGTTTATATTAATATTATACTTATAGATTACAGAAACAATAAGTTTTGTGCTCCTCGTGGCACTATACAGTGGGTTTGTCAAATTATTTTAACCTCATTGGCAGGTACACACCGGGGGTTGAACCGGGTACCTAAAGGTCTAATGTAAGTTAGACCTTTCTAACCAATTCGCTGTTAGCTTCGTTTACAGTTAGTCATATCAGAGCATAACTCTTATTATATATAAACTCATTAATAATTTAAATGTATTTAGGAAAAACTTTTATTATTTTCTGAATAATAAATCTAAACATATATATAACTCAAAGGTGACTGACTGACTGACATAGTGATCTATCAACGCACAGCCCAAACCACTGGACGGATCGGGCTGAAATTTGGTATGCAGGTAGATGTTATGACGTAGGCATCCGCTAAGAAAGGATTTTGATAAATTCTACCCCCAAGGGGATAAAATAGGGGATCAAAGTTTGTATGAAAAAAAAACTATTCCACGCGGACGAAGTCGCGAGCAAGCTAGTACTACTATAAAATTCAGGTAAGTACTTATATCTAAATGATAAAAATGTAAAACAATAATAAATAGATAATAATGTAAATGGATGACTGCCTTTTGACTTCCCCAAGCCAAAATTGTAACAAAAAAAAAAACATTATTTATAAGAGCGTAAAGATCAGCGTTATCCCAAAACGTCGCAAAACATTTAGTCTAACATCTATACTTGCGTCATAAAGTCTATTTTAATACCAACTAAACTCTTGTCTAGACTGATCTTCAATTTGTCACGAATTTTACCCACACTAATACCATTTCTAGGGTTCTGAAAGCTTAAAAAAAAACCCTTATGATGCGTTTTAAAAATAAACCTATACACCTAAACAGGTCCTTAAACTATCTCCATACTAACCGCATGAGACATTGTATCTACCTGATAGTATGCAGACCTACAAAGTCTATGAATGGGGTTGATCAATATATCGTTGTTTAACATTATTAATGGCTCCTACTATGCCGGTTGTATGCGGTTACAAAATGGGCGCCTGCTAAAAGACGTATTTTTGCATTTCGCTGCATTATCGTCAAATCAATCGCGTTTCGTAACTTCACTATGAAAGGAGACTACTTCTAGACTTTAGGCTTGGAAACGTTTTAAACAAGTAAACAGAGTTACTTTCGCATTTATAATATTAGTATGATTAAATACATTGATTTTGTTTTTTATGTCGAGCGAAGTCAAAATCATTTATATGTTAATCTTTACAGATATTTAAAAAAAGTAAAAACAAAAATAACAATAAGGCCTTAGCGTTTGGTTAGGCAGCTATTCATTAACAAAAGAACGACAAATATTTATTATACCTCGATATCATATTTAGAACTGCGCGACAGAATGGAAATCTAAATATGAAAAATACTACCGAACCGAACACACACTACATAACCAATTAGTGTAAGACTAGGTGGTTAGTTCGGTCGCCAAGATACAATTAATCTTTATTATCGTTGTAAAAACTGGGGGTTAGTTAGTAAGAAATTAAAGTTAAAACTGTAACTGTATAATTTACACTCAATATATATGTATTACCACTATATGTACATATAGAAATATATAAAACAAAACAAAAACATACAAATAAAGAAAAAAACATTATTCTTAAAACAAAAGCTTATTTTATTAATACAAAATTGTTAAAATTTTTAAGCTAATTTGTTATAAAAACAATTAGGAAAGAAAACAAAAATAACTTTAAACAAATTAATTGCAAAGTCGTAAACATGTTAAACGAATCTGTGTTTGATATCCCAAGCACCAAATGTGTTACCAATCTCTTTGATTTTACTATTTTTGAAAATAGTTTATTTTATTTTAGATCAAACGTAGTTTTGGCAATCATTTGGTGTCTTTCAATTTGTTATTTACGACTTTCTTTCGTCATGTGTTCTTTTATAAATAGGGAATGTGGTTTTTAATTAGAATTAGGTAAAGTATGTTATTTTATTAGTTTTTGTGATGTGTTTTGTTTTCTTTTGTAAAAAAAGTTGCGGTTATAAATGCGGTTTCTTTAACTTTTTATAATACCACCACGGCGACCGATAATGTATACAGTACACAGCCTCAGAATACCCAGCGGTATTGTATTTCCGGAATTACCAGGATATAAATATAATTAGTCCGTGTAAAAATATTTTGGATTAAAATCAAAATTCCTTGCATACGAAGTCGGCGGAATAAGTTAATTTAGCATCTTTCATAGTTAAACCTTCGCGCAATATGTTACCTATGCCTAGTCCAGGAACAGTTTTATTCATTTATATTTGGAACAACAAATATGTGAACAAACTAATAATATAGGTCGTGGGTTCGATTTAGTGGCAAAAAAATATTGTACGTTTTTTCTGTACAGTTTGTCATGGTCTGGGTGTTTATAAAATATAATATGTATTATATCGTTGCTTCTGGTACACGTAGCCTAGAGCTTAGTTTGTGACCAGAGCAATATGTGTAAATTGTCCTACAAATTATTATTATTATTATTTACAGTATTAACAGTATTGAATAATATAAAACTAGTTGTACAATTAAGTGCGTTATTCACGACATATTTATACCTAACAACAACTAAAACTTTATACAAAAAAAAAAAAAAAAAAAAAAGAAAGGAAAATAAAGAAATACAAATAATAAAAAAGTCCTAAAAGGCTAAAAGAAAGACGATATGTCCAGGTGGAGCACTGGTGGTTGGGAGTTGTATGGAACACGATAATGTAGATTGCCATTCAGATCCATGCCATCATATTTATGATTGCACAGACCATGTAATGTCATGGAAGTTAAAAGATAACGTCTATTTTCTAGTGTAATAAGAGAATACATTTTGAGCAGGACTGTGCAAGATGTGTTAAAGTTAAATTGTATCCATACATTCACGTGTACCACGGACACTCTAGAGCAGTGGTCGTCACACTTTTCTTGCCAAGGGCCACATAGGACCATGTGGGTATTACTGTCGGGCCGCACACTAAGGGTATTGTCCACTTATACTACCTAAATGCACCCAAGTATTTTCACCAAATTACTGTCGGGCGGCACACTTAGGGTGTTGTCCACTTATACTACCTATTCAGTCCGTTTTTTTTTGTAGCACGGCGCATCTAACTTTGTATCTACCTGATGGTGAACAGATCTATAAAATTCATGAATGGGGTCGATCATTACATTGTTGTTTAACAGCATTGATTATCATTACCATATATTATATATTAAGTATATTTGCCGGCTAATTAATTCGGTAACGAATTAGTCATCGTTCGACTATTACGAGTCTATTTAAAATATTTATGCTTTATTAAAAATATTTACCATCAGGTAGATATTCTTTCCTATTAAATCATAAATTATCAAAATGGCCGGTTTTTAAGGCCCTGTCTCACTCATATGCATGTGTTTTTGATAAATTCGATTAACCGTAAGAATTATGTCAAAATTTCAGTGCTTCTGCACAAAAAAATCCAATGCACAATTTAAGACAAATCATTCGAAATTTTTATTTATTGTAATAAGGCTGAAAATGCACCTAACGACAAAAATAATTTCGACGTGCAAGTATTTTTAATGAATGAATCTCTGTACTTTCTTGACAGAATGTATAGTTTTTATTGCGCGTTCTGAAATATAAATTATGTATTGACAAACCATCAATGATTAGTGGCAAAATGTAACAAAAATATTAGCCAAACCGACCATGGTCTTTGTTTATTCCCTTATTAACGCTCGGTGGCTATTTGGCGCTACTGCGTCGATTTCTTGTTGAGGTGGTAGTCTCCTTTTTATAGAATAAGCGTGTATCTCTTCAAAACAATTTGTTTGCAAAATCTGTTATAATATGTGGTTGACATTTTAAATTATTTGATTTGTCGCGGGCCGCACAAATATCGACGGCGGGCCGCAGTTTGACGACCACGGCTCTAGAGCCATTGCAGCTTCGCAGAGATGTAACGTCGTTGAGCGTGTTTTATCGTCTTTATCATGGAGAGTGCTCTGAAGATCTTTTTCATCTCATTCCTCCTTCTCCTTTCCGGTATAGGACTTCACGAGCGGGTAACAAAATGCATGCATATAGTGTGGCAGATATACCAACCCGCACTAAAAAAATTGGTGATTCGTATATCTGTCGCACTATTAAAATGTGGAATGCTCTACCTGCTCGCGTGTTTCCTTCTTCCTATAATCTCGAGTCCTTTAAACGAAGCGTGTATAGGCATCTTAAGCCGGCATAATAGGTGCAATCAACGGTTACGTAGATCGTAATTGTTGGTTGCATTTGTTCTTGGACCTTCATACTGCTTTCCATTAGGTAGATGTGAGGTCATATGCCGAGGTCTCATTAAAAAAAAAATACATACTTATATGTCTTTTTGTTCAATATAAATTTAAATAACAAAATAATTTAATTCAAAGAGAGCTTTAAACTCTTTATTATGTTTTCTATTGACAACAAATCCGATTGGATTTCATAAAGGAACTATTAAAGCTATTATCTGTTCAATTTTATTGATGTCCTGACATGCGTTGGTACTTCGGCCATGTAAGGTCATTACTATGCAAGGGACATAAAGGTCACTCGATTTCCAGGCCTAATGCCATTCAGATCACGATGCGACATCTGGTGAAAATTGCTGCGATGTGTTTGTTTAGTCGTATGTCGTACACTATAGTATTTATAGGAACGGCTCTTTTGAGAATTGTACCAGTAGGTTGAATGACTATAAATGCTATATTAGCTATATTGGTGTTATAAAAGTGCGGCCCCAGCCTAGTGGTTAAGTCACTGCGCAACTGATAACAAGATTAAGCAGATGACAACAAAGTGAGACCTGGGATGGGTGACCGCTTTATACAACGAGGCTATACCATCATATACACCGCAAAAAGCTCGCCACTTGTTTATGCTCCGCTTGATACCCTGAGTTTAAACGGTTCTCGGGAGCCAAAAAGGCACCCGTGATGGTATTTTTTTTATTTTGTGTTATATTATAACACGTTCAAAAGCAATGAGATCAAGCCATTGTAATTACCTAATACATTTGTACGTAATGCCTCCCATCATGATAAAGCACGGTTTTTGGCAGTTATAGCACCGGAATCCGGTGCTTGGCTGGAGGCTTTTCCTGCTCCATGTATCGGAACCCTTTTAGATAGTAGCACGATGCGGATTGCCGTTCGTCTGCGTTTAGGAGCAAAATTGTGCGAACTTCATATCTGTCCATGTGGCTCGAATATCGATATGTATAGGTTCCAGGGACTATATAAATAAATAAATAAAACTGTCACGCCCTTTTCCCACGGGGATAGGCAGAAACAAGGGAGCGCCACCTACAACGATCCTGGCATAACTCCACGGACTAGCGTGCAAAAAAAGTGTTGGCCATATCGACACGCAAGTATCAACAATATCATCCGTAGGTCTCTTGCCACCGTTTCAGTGCCTTCCATACTAGAACCTCGAGGTATATTTGATGGTAAGAGGCCTGACGGGATGACTTTAGTTCCCTGGAAGAGGGGTAGGGCTTTAGTATGGGATGCTACTTTTATCGAAACTATGGTCCAATCTCACATCCAGGGATCATCGTCTCGAGCAGGATCTGCCTCTACCACAGCGGAAGCCAACAAACGCCTAAAATATAATAATATTGTGAATAATTATGAGTTTGTTGCTTTCGCTGTGGAAGCAATGGGTCCATGGAGCAAAGATGCCAAATTTTTTTTTTAAACCTTGGCACTAATGCTTGTGTACCTAACAGGTAACTCGAGAGCTGGCGGCTATTAAATTATAACATTTTAATATTATTAAATTTAAACACATAAGTTTAGCCATACATAGAGGCAATGCCGGTTTGTCAGTCATTTAGTATTTATTAATCTTTCTGTGTTGGGTTAATATTTTTATTTTTTTTCAAAATCAGAAAAAAAACCCTTTTAATATTACAATACAAAAAAAATATTACCCACAACAGAAAGATTTTTGCGTACAATTACGAACATAAAAAAATATTGAACTTCGACCAACAGTCAAGTTGTAATATTGGAAGTACGTTTGTATGGGCGTCAAGTCGACTCCAGGGCCCTTTTATAAAGTAGTTAAATTATACCTATCATTTTCTAATAAGAACTCCTTCCGAAGTCAAAGTGTTTTCCTTTTAAAACTTCTAACTAGGGCATCTTACTTTTTAAACACTGTTTTCTTTTTTGTTTTTAGTTTCTTAATTTTCAAAGAAAAACTTTTGTTGATGAAATAAAAGTTTGCTGAATAAATAAAAAGTTGTGCAGAATTTAATATAATACTGGGACGAGTGCTAAATAAATTATGTGCAAATAGAAACCCATGGCAAAAAAATATTATAGTATGTTTTTCTGTCATGGTCTGGGTGTTTATAATATGTATCGTTGTTTTTTGTAGCCTACAACACTACACAAGCCAAGAGCTTAGTTTGTAACCAGAGCAATATGTGTAATGGCCTACATTATTATTATTATTTTAACATGAATAAGTCGACTAAATAAATAGACATTTAAAATTAAATTTCATCTATACTATACTATATAATTTTATCGATTGCATTATTATAAAGCTGAAGAGTTTCTTTATTTGTTTGGTAGAACGCGCTAATCTTGGGAACTACTTGGGAAGACGCAGATCATGATCCTTGGCTCCAAACACATGTTGAGCAGACTGGATTTGGGAGCCATTTCTCCAGTATTATTTAATAATTTACCACTTCCTTTTTGCCAACATGCTAAGAACCTTGGTGTGCACCTGTCCTCCGATCTTTCCTGGAATTATCACGTCGCTAATGTCAGTAAACGTATTTTCTCCAGTATGCATTCGCTAAAGCGGTCTCAGTATCTTATCCCTTTTAAGTCAAAGCTCATGTTGGTCAATTCACTGCTTCTACCTATCATTGATTACGCTGATGTCTCCTATTCGGATGTTACTGAAGATCTACTTAACAACTTGACCGCCTCCTTAATATGTGCATACGTTTTGTCTTCGGCCTGCGTAAATTTGATCATGTTACCGAATACCGCAAACAGTTAAGGTGGCTTAATATCCGGTCTCGTAGATCAGTACATATGCTATCCTTTTTATATAATATACTTTATAACCCTAATACTCCCTCTTACCTTAAGACTCGTTTTCTTTTCCTTGGTGAATCGTATGATCGTCCCCTCCGTTCCTCTGTCAATAACCTTCTAAAAATCCCGCCACACGTCTCTTCCAAATATTCAGATTCGATTGCTTCCTCTGACTATAAGATCAGCTCCTTCCATCGGGGTGTTTAAACGCTTGCTCACTGCTCATTATCTGAACGCTTAAACCAGATCCTCGTGACAATTTTTGTTTGGTATGGTATGGTATGTTTATGTATTACATTTATTATATTATATACAGTATTTAAGTAGTTTAAGTATTGTCTTGCATCTAATGCATCATTGTTAAAATTATATTCTATCGAAAGTTCCGCACCCTAAGCATATTTCACTTTCTCAAAGGTTAGCTGGTAGAAAATGCCTAAGGCATTAAGCTCGCCTATGTACAATTTTGTGCAATAAAGAATTTAAAATAAATAAATAAATACTTAGTTCAAATTGAATAATTATTTTGGTATTGGATATTGAGGAAGGCTATATTAATAGGAACGGAGCATCAATGAAAAATGTTGCAAAAATAGGGAACAATTATCCCTTTTGAGAGATTCCGTTGCATACGCCGCGTAAACGGTTATAGTCTTAAAGAAAGCATTCATTTATGTTTGAAGTGTTATAAAATATGCTTCAACTTATAGCATCGAAAGTGAGACAGAAGAGTAACATAAAAACATGAACATAAAAAGTACAGTTGATAGTCCAAGAATTTACACAAAATTATTAAAACAATCAACACTCAGTTTAATTTGTAAATGACGAAGCAAAATTTAAACACGTATCGTTGAGTATAATGGAGACGCAGCAAATGCTTTCGGTGCGAATAGATTTTCACCTCATTTCGGAAACAAAGGCTCTACTATGACGATGGTGGTCGATGGCTATTGAAGCAAGCAAAGCGGTTAATTGGTAAAAGTGATGCTTTTCTTCGGCGCTTGCCAATAATAAGAACAAATAGGAGAAGATAAGGTAAAGCGGGGTAACATAGAGAAGGTTATGTTTAGGTAC
Source organism: Monopis laevigella (assembly GCA_947458855.1). Taxonomy (NCBI): domain Eukaryota; kingdom Metazoa; phylum Arthropoda; class Insecta; order Lepidoptera; family Tineidae; genus Monopis; species Monopis laevigella. The sequence continues at coordinate 9,796,098 of OX381596.1, read as the reverse complement.
TCGTAGTTCATTTTTATTTATTAGACCACGGAATTCTTCTTTGTATCTACCTGATAAATAGGGTTGATCAATACATTGATCGATCCCACTGTGGCGGCTAAATGATGCAGTTACGTTATGGGTGGTGACAAAGACAAATTTGTATTTTGAGTCTATAATATCCACACTGCTTTATCGTATCTTAGGAATAAATACACCATGAAAGCAGATTACATAGATGCAGTATACTCCTGAAAACTGGTGAACCCACAAATTAAAAATGACTAGGTAATTTGACGGTTTTAGCATCTGCTGGTGTTACCTTCAATAATATACTTCAACTGGGGTAACGTCAATAATACGAAACTTATTATTACTTTTAAAACGGTAGATTTGTTAGAATAAAAGTTTAATGGCAAATAACTGAATAGCTAGGTTAAAATAGAGAAAAAATAATCAAATCAATAATGAACCTTATAATAATTAGAGAAATTGTAGTGGTAAATGTTGAAGGGAAAAAGAGAATTAAAAGTTGTAAGAAACGCGACATATGCTGGAGAAAATCTTTAAATTTCTTTAGTAGGTGTGTCATAACATCTATATAGATTTCTGAATTTTGTTTGCGTTTATAAGTACCTAAGATATTTCGCTCAAAGAAGCATTGCGATACAGTGAGGGAATGCAGCCAGTGTTTTTGCCACCATTTCACACGGACAAGATTTATATTGTTTAATTTAAAACTTTTATTATTGTAATTTATTAATAAATATATATTTTATATTAACTATGTACATCAACTAACTAAGGCAAAGTTATAAATTTATAAAGTTACATGTCTTTAACTTTCCTTATTATTTGACTGTTGTAATATACCAAAATTATTCTTTTTACAAAAAAGAAACCTAAATTAGTAAAGCATAGTATATAAACACCAACAACATAGTAAACCTAGTACTATATATTCTTTGGTAACACCAACATTACCCGGTTTCCCCTAAGTCCATTCGCCATCTCTCAGTTCTGAATCACGCCCCAGCTAATGACAATGCCCTACTGCCGATGAATCGTACATTGTGATGCTGTTCAAATTTGTTAGAAGATGCACTTTAATAAATAAAAACGAGGTACGCACTTTCTTTCCTTTGTATTTACTAATATGTATAATTAGATTTAAATGAATAAGGAACTTTTAAGTTCAGATATATTTTCTAAATAAATTTCAATACACAGTTATATATTATTCAGTGATACTTTTTTACGGATCAATCATTAAAATATATTGTATTAATATGTACCAAGGTATTTATTAGTTATCAATATATTTGATTGATTTTGTTGCTATTTTTTGTAAAAAATGTTAATTAGACATTAATGAAAATTATTTAAAAAAAAATGGCGAAGTATTTACATTAATAAGTTTTGTCCATTGAATTATTTGATTATCTATAAATAAATCATCACGGATGCTTTACGGCGGCTGAGACCGCCTAGTTGGTTTCAGGGTACCCATCGGAGGGGTTTTAATCCCACCTCGTCGTACCGATGGTATGAGTCTACCTACACTGAACAAGTAGCTAGCTCGTCGCGATATTTGGATAGTATATTTAATTATCTATAATCATGATAACTGAGCTTGTGCATATTCTTTCTAAATATCTATAATCTTTAAATAGTAACGGTTTTGGTTCTTAAGTATTTTAAAAGAAGTTTTTTGGTATAACAATAAAACTATAATCTTCGTAGGAAGCAAGTTTTCAAAAGACAATAACGACTTAACATCCTTTGTCTTAAATGTGACCGTTAACACACAACTATTCAAATTAAATTATTTACATTTTAGTACTCTGACATGAAAGCGGCATCAGATAAAGCCTTCGTTAGAAAAGGACAGAATTTAGTACCTTTTTCTCTTTAAAGGAATTCAAATTACCTTATCGGCACGCGGTCGTTTGGCCAGGTAAAACCAGTATTACCCTGCAGAATTATATCTACATTAAGTAGTATATCGCTGACACACAATAGCATGGTTAATGCATTTAGTAGCATAGCATACGTACTGAAAGAGGGTTCTGTTTTATCTCTTTCACGTAGCTATATTTTAATATATCTATCTCTGTTACGCCTCCTCCTACAACACGTCTGGCCTCCGGCAACGCTAGTTCACCAGTTTCAAACCGCTAGCATTATCGGACGTTTGTGGAAAACGGTTCAAATAAAAATTTAATTAAATACACCGCAATATGACATAAAAAAATATAATCATAACATAAAAGTTTAACAAAATCAATTATTATTACTCAATAATCGATGCTGAAATACTTTTGAATATTTACATGAATTTTGTTTATAAGTTTCTGTGTTTTGTGTAAAGTGCCATAAAGTTTTGGGAAAGTGTAAATAATTATGGAACTTTCGTAGTTTAAGATGACATAAATTATAGTGACCACAAAGAAACAGGAGGTCTATAAAAAAGAGGAGAGCTGTTAAGGTAAGATTAACCGGATACACTAGTTGTCGTGGCTAGTTCAACCTTTGCTAGACATGTTTCTATATAATTCATATCTATACCTACTAGGTAAACTAGATGTGTTGCATATTTCTTAGAAAGAACCTTAAGGTTTTTACCACACTGAATTAAATATTTATCGAGAACAGTTTAATATGAACCTTATACATTTATTTTCTAATAAATACTTATAACCGGTTCTTCTAAATAAATTTCAAATTCTAAGTAAATATTTAAGTGATATAAGTATAGCTTGTATTTTTGTTTTCTTTTCCGTAAACCGTTTAGTTACAACAGGTGTGCCCACTCACATGATGAAACAGGTGTATTTAATTTGACTACCTTCTTGAGCATTTACTATAAATACATTTTCATCTGCAACAAAGGATGCTGTAGCTTCAACTTTTTAACTTAAGCCTTAATAAGCGAAACTAATTTTAACCAGTTTTCTTGTATTTTTTTGTTATGTTACATTTTCTTTTTAATAGGAATACTAAATACAACGTTTTAAGATAAAGTCGTTTTATGAAATATTTGAGGTTTATGTAATTTGCTACTTATCAATTTTATCACCTTCATATCTCTCAATAAAATTACTTATCGTCAAAATAAGTAGGTATAGTTATTTTGTAAGACCTACGTCAACAATCTTTACGAAATGATCTTAAGATTTGCCTTCTGGCTTATACCTTGCCAAATCGTTTATAATGACTCACTTCTATGTGACAGATGAGGTGCTAAAAATATTTTGAATCTCCAAATCTTCATCGTGTCATCGACTTCTGTCAACCTTGTGGGGCCTTTTCATGTCTCGACCCGTGAATCAGGTAGTAGACCTTTTGCAAAGTTTTTGTCTGCCAGATCTTTTGTCTGAATGATGGTTCTCAGCCACCGTCGTGTGAAGAATTTGTTTGAGGTGCACTTGTTGCTTTGTGGCATTTTAATGACGAGCCCTTTTGTTTTACAACTTACTCGGACTTTTCTTAGAAACCTTACAGCATCGATTTCGTTTGTTTTTATTTTTACTCGCACTTGTTATTAATGTGTTAGTAGGTAATCATTGTTGTTATTGTTTTTTATAACAAAAAAATGTGTTACAACTTTTTTATTGCAAACAATTTTATCTTCATTTATTTTTATTCTTACCGAGTTGTTTCGTAGATTTCTTTAAACTATTTTATTATACCAACTACCTAGTTTTAGATACTTTCCTCCAATTTTTTTTTTACGTTTCTTTGCACAGCTGCAACAGTAATTTCCGTTGGCCGTGGTTTGTTTTACATCTGAATCCCGGTTTCTTTTGTGAATTCCTTTCCTGCCGACAAGGCAGCATCTTTGAGGTTAGTGCCCTGCCCTAGCGTTCCATACTGACGCATATGTAACCTGTAGGGCTTCCTTGTTTGGCTTTGATTTTACTTCCACTATTTTATTACCGTATTTGTACTATGGGTATGTAATGCGTCATTTTATTTCGAAATATTGTAATTCAGGTGTTGTATTTATGTGGTGTGAAACTTTATTGTTGTTAAGTAGGGTTTTAAGTTTAAATTGTTTGAAAGAAATATTTTGATTAAAGGTTTTATATATTTATTGAATTGTATTTTACTTTTTTAAGTGTAATTTTAATTTGACTATCAGACATGGCTTTAAATGGTCATTATTGGTAACAAAAAACAATCGAAAGCGAGTAATATTTTCACAAAAATCTATTTGTTCCGCTCTTTTAAGTAGCCTTTCAAACAATGGCCTCATTTTTTGTCTTGTTAAAAATAGGGCCAGTAGCGAGACGTAAAATGGCCAAATGATATAGCATAAACATTGTCAAATTAAGGTTTTACGTGAGATTTTTATATGATTTTACTAAGCCAGCAGTCCGTTTTCATTACCACCATTACATCATACAGATGCAAAAACCATCAAATGACCACAGAGTTCTTCTATAACTCTGTACAAATGACCAAGTCATGTTTGGATTTTAGCCTGTGGGTTCACCGGTTTGAGGGATCGGTTCTTGTCGTGGTGATGTTACGGAATGGACAATTGATTTCACGATAATGAAGCAAGGATATTCAAGTAGACTTGTATTATAAATTCTTAATTGTCGTCACCCATTTAGCCCAGCATAGTGGTAGCAATCAATGCTATTAAACAACAAAACATTGATCGACCTCATTTACGGACTTGATAATATTTCATAAAAGACATGATTTATATAGATAAAACTTAAATTATTGCGATTTATTTAAAATATTTTTTATCTTATTCCTATGGTCTACTTAATTCACAAAATCCTGTTGAAAACTTCATAAGTACCTACCTACAATTCAGTTTAAATGGCAAAAGGTTTTGGTGGCAACCAATCGATTTATGAGTCTCATGACATTTAAAAGATCAGAGATTACAGTCTCGCAAATACTGGATGCTGTGAAAGGAATCGGGTACCGCTTCTTTATCTGCAAGCTTTGCGATTTCAAAATAAATGTAAATAGAATCACTATTGCAACATTTTATTCCAATGGATAAAGGTTATTACTTGAAATATTTAGATCTATCAAACGTGTTATTATTTTTATTGTTAGCCAGTTCAATGATAGACAATGGACGAGAAAGTAAATGGAAATTAGCGGTTTGAATTTAATCGGTGTCTTACACAGAATTCGTGATTTTAAGTCCGGGTTGTTTAAACATGACGCATCTACCGACTTCGTCATTAACACTTTTTGAACTTCCAAATGCATATTGATTTTGATCGCTATCACGAATATCTCCATGTTTGTCTAAACTGGTTGTAAATTTTTAGTATTCTTTTTGTACTAATTTAAAGCCGGGCAAGGTTTTATTTTATTGTTGGATTTTTGCCAAATATTGTTCATATATTAAATTTATTTTTAGAAATTACGCATTTAGGAAATCTTGCATTAAAATTAATATGGAAAAATTCTTAAGCTTCTGTAATTGCATCTGCAAAATGTTCTTTAAAAACATTTTCCTCATGCACACCATAAATTTAAAGTATGTCTACAGTATGGTGAGGTGAGGAATTCGGTTACGTAACACCTGTGCCTCGTACAAACGCCTTTTAGAGTTTATCTCACAGGCTCCGTTAGTCGAGTCTATACCTTTTACGTGTTACCTACTTACAGACTGCAAGGCTGTTTGTTAACACCATTCCTATTGCCATTCCATTACTTAGTTGTATAGGTATTTATTTCTTCAATGATGGCAAAATTTATAGTATTAAACAATATAATTAAATTTATAAAATATGCCACCAAATGAAGTTATTTTATATAATATAATAATTTATTTATAAAACATTACAAAATATATAATAAATTAAATTAAATTGACCTATTATAGAAAAATAGAAACTAAATTTAAACTAATAAGAAAAAAATACTGTATGAAGCGCCACTTGGTAGGGTACCTAATACGCTAGCAGCATTGCCTCTTTGTATGGCAATGCTGATTTTTTGTTTTAAATATGCGTAACATTTGGGATCTCAGCGTTGCAAGAAGACTCGTTTTCTGGATCTCGGATAAATCCGCGAGCCTCGGCTCCCAAGGTTTCAGAAGTTCCGACCCCAAATGCTACGAAATAATAATTTTGTATTAAATCCCGGTACTTCAGCCGCTTACGTGAGTCGGCCATGCTCGCGGTTGAACCAGGAATTTTTGATGTGGCCGAAATATATGATTGCGCACAGGTATCCACACAAGTAGCGTCCTATAACAGTGATTTTCCTTCCGACCAAGGGATGAGTGTGAGGCCATCCGGACGCTTACCATAAGATCTACTAGTACCCGGTGGTTTACTTTCGGTGGTGGAACTTTTATATAATTTTAATCACTTTTAACTAGGTATTATTTAATAAACGAACACATATTTAATTTACGATTATATTTGCCGTACTAATGTTATTTACATTTCTAATATCTCCTAAAATATTAATAATATGAATTCCTTTTTAAAACACAACTTAAGAAATAAAATGATGGAAGTATTCTTAGAAACAGCAACCAGTTTAAAATTAAATATGAAACACAAATTAAAACATGTTTTTTTAAGAAAGATTGACCGAGATATACGCTGCAATTTGTTAGGAATACTTATTTTAAATTACCTTGTATTATTATATTATTAACATATGTGTAACCATAAGTATCATTTTTCATTTGCATATTACGGAAGTATCTATTATCGCTGAATTGGAAATGAATTCAGTAGCGCATGAAACACGTATTCCTATTTAATTGGAACTTGCAAACCATTTGATACAAATACTTGGAAAAGGGTTCTGATATTTGTAGTCTAAAAAAACAAATTACCTATTAATAAGTTTTATAGTTGAGACGATGGGTCCTTGGTCCAAGGAAGCAAACTTTTTCTATTTCTTTAGGTAAAAGAATTAGAGGAGTAACCAAAATCCGCTTTCGTTTAGTACAAAAAGTATCCATAGCTATCCAACGTGGAAGTGCAAAGTCAAGAAATTCTTTATTGTTTTGGGTCACTCCTTTAATTATTTTTGCAATAGTTATTAATAAGTAATTATTTATATAGTTGTTAGTTTCATAAAGCGGCCTAGGATGCCCCAGCCTAGTGGTTAAGTCACTGCGCAACTGATAACAAGGTTAAGCAGATGACAACAAAGCCGGCCTAGGATGGGTGACCGCTTTATACAACGAGGCTATTTCATCATAAACACCGCAACAAGCTCGCCACTTGTTAGGTGTTGCCTCCGAATACCATCGGCGAAATGAGGATGGGTTAATCCCTCCGCTGGGACCCTGAGGCCGTTTAAACGGTTCTCGGGAGCCAAATAGGCACCCGTGATGGTATTTATTTATTTATTTATTTTTAGTTTCATAAAATTTATAATAGAAATACTAATTAATATTGATTTTTTACCTGGTACCTATTTATCGCTATTAAAATAAAGTAAACATGTTGATCGTGGTATGGTAGCCATGTCTCAAATAGTTGTTATATTTATTTTAGTTATTCATTAACTTCAATTTTAACTATTTAATATTTAAGCCTACTTTGTGCAAAAACAAACACGATATGTGCTAGCTAAAAATGTAAACAGATCGTAGGAATATACAATGATTTAATCTTTACACTTTAGGCAAAAAAAGCTCCAAATGTAAAAACATAAACCACACCATATATAGCAGGAAGTATAAAGTATACGCCACTTTACACGATTTTTTAAAACTTTTTAGCTTCCTCCATATCGTAAACAAAGTTCTTCCTTTTTGAGTAGGATCTCCAATTGTCAAAAATTTAGTATAATTAATATTTATTTATTTGTTTAGCTTTCTGTTTATTATTCATATATGTCATAAAATATTAATAAACAAAAAACACGTGGTAATGGAAAGCTAAAAACAACATTAGGTATAGTTTAGTTTATTTGATTAACTATTTTGTACTAGCTGTGCTCGCGACTTCGTCCGCGTGGAATAGTTATTTTTTTATCATATAAACTTTCATCCCCTATTTTATCCCCTTGGGGGTAGAATTTATCAAAATCCTTTCTTAGCGGATGCCTACGTCATAACATCTACCTGCATGCCAAATTTCAGCCCGATCCGTCTAGTGGTTTGGGCTGTGCGTTGATAGATCACTATGTCAGTCAGTCACCTTTGAGTTATATATATTTAGATTATTCTTTAATACATATTTTTTGTGTATCTTGAACCGTTTTCACGGCGCTCGCAACGGAACGCAATTTTTACACATTTACCACTATATCTTTGCTCCTATTGGTCGTAGCGTGATGTTATATAGCCTATAGCCTTCCTCGATAACTGGACTATCCAACACAAAAAGAATTATTCAATTCGAACCAGTAGTTTCGGAGATTAGCGCGTTCAAACAAACAAACAAACAAACAAACAAACAAACAAACTCTTCAGCTTTATAATATTAGTATAGATAAAATTGGTTTTAAAAACATGAATAGTATTATGTTTTAAGTTCTTGGAAGCATAACTATCAATATTAAATAAACCTTTATTAGTATAACAAGTAGGTATACGAAATTCTGGTTTTTGTCACGATCCTTATACTGTCAGAGATTTTATTAATTTCAACAACATCACTGTAGATGAAGTCATGCCTCGCATATTCTTATCGGGTGTTTTTGTCTTACTTTATGTAGGTACTTGTTTACTTAGTACCTACTTTATATACCCATCTAAGCGTAATTTACAATGTATCTTAGTTTAAAGACGTTACGTTAATAAATAATCTTATCCATGTAATCTTTTCCTATATTATATTGATAATAAAAATTACATATAATCAGAAATCTTTTAGTGTTATATTTTCTTTTGAATACACCTAAGACCATTGATCGTATCTAACTACGACAAAATAATTTACTCGTAAATTAAACATGTTATAAAATTTATTAATGCGTGGTAAAAGTTGATTATCAGTCTATTTTTTCCGCTCGTTTTTCATATAAATGTGTGATTTTTACCACTACCACCACTTCTTGCCTTCCTTATTTTTTTATTTAGCCTAAGATGGTATAAATTATAAATTTAGAATCTTTGCCTACCTGTTAAGTTTTTACATCAAAGAAAAGGTTTAGTTCATTCAGATATAATTGCTGCCTCATCATCTCAATAGAACTTTCTTTACATATTAACACATCATCTACACTAGAAACTACTTCATTAATTCTTCAAGTACTTACATTATCATATAGTATTCATATATCTAATGTCACTTTAAAGACCCCTTTTTGTCCATTAATGTCTTTACCATAACTATTTGCACTCAATCGACATGTGATAGATGTAATCATATTTCTATTATCGTCAAACATTGGCCTATGTTTCTCACGATATTGTAGTTTATTTATTTCTAATTACTTTATTCTCATTCGTTCAGTTGTAGAATGTTGAAAGATTGATTGGTATGTCAGTCAATTAGTCGTGGTAGAGAATAATAGAAGTCTTTTAAAATCCAGTAGTTCATAATCAGAATTGTCTCTCTAAAATTATACCTATTTGTCTTCTGGACTCCGTTAGTTGATAATTCTTTCGTAATATATGACTTAACTTCTGATTTCTGCACCAGTGCATGTTTTAAATCTTATGAAAGAGAGTTTAATATTTTTTTTAGCTAGGTTTTATTACCATTATTATTGTAATAACATACTTGTCAAAGCATAGTAGATACAATAAAATACAATACTGTATTGTATGAGCTATCAACACAATAGGGAAATATAAAAGTTTTATTTAATTTAATAATAAAGCCAATTATTCTTATAACATTACAGTATTTATATTTTATAGTTTATTTAATATTTCATAGCACTAGTCTAGTCCGTATTGTCTTCAGTATGTCTTGCGAAGCGACATAGGCTTCTTCCAACAACCATTCCATTTCGCCCAGTCTTTGGTAGATCATGTCTATTGTTTTATTCATTAATTTTGTCTTCTTTAAATCCTATTAGTAATTATAGATAACCTTCTTTTGATTTTATAACTTTTTAAACCAATTTTAGTAACACGTTTATCTTATTGAAATTTACCCTTTTAAACATTAGCGAGAAATTTTGGTAAAATTGTATGTTGAAAGGGTTAATTAGCACGTTTTATTTCCAAATAAGTTTTAAACGTGTTCTTTTGTAACGGTAGTGTCATTAAAGGTTAATGTTATGGTTCAAGTTATCAGTTAAATTGGACAATCACTTTTCGACAGTCGTCAGTTCTAATTGCCCAATTTTTGTCTGTGAACTAATTTCTTATCTAAATAATGAATAACTTGTGCTTTTACCTAAAATCTTAATAGTCTAAGATATTATTAATAGTTCATATATAGAGATAATTGATGAGTGTTAATAGTTTATTGTAAACGGAAATCATTTAATTTTGATTTATTATTTTGTTATCTTTACTTTAAATGGGTAAGGAAACGCCATTAAATTTAGAAGTACACATACCGTTATATAAACACATTTATTGCAGTAAAATAGTTTATTTGTTTAGCAGTTTTGGACTTATTTTTAATTTATTTTTAATATGTATCACGGGTGCCATACGGCGCCCGAGACCGCCTAGACGGCCCCAGGGATCGGATGGGTTTTAATCCCACCTCGTCGTAGCCGATGGTATGAGTCTACACCGAACAAGTGGCTAACTCGTTGCGATGTTTTGAATAGACTCAATAACCCATCTATAAACAGTTTCACAAGTTGGTTTAGTGAACGACAGCTTAACGTGCTCTCCGAGATTTATGTCTAAATATTCACAAATAATTCTCTCATTTAATCTTTTATAGTTGAGACAATGGATCCTTGGTCTAAGGAAGCAAAAACTTTTGTTATTTCTTTGGGCAAAAGACTTAGAGGAATGGCCGGGGATCTTAAATCTTAAATCAGGATTTCTTTTAGGACAAAAAGTTTCCACAACTATCCAACGCGGAAACGCAGCTAGTGTTATGGGTAACGATTGTTTTTGGTCACTTCTTTAATAATTTTTGTCAATAGTTTGTATTATTAATATTACTAAACTAGTTTTTAAAACTAATTTTGATGATAGATTAATTTGATCAAAGTTCTAGAAACTGCTGTTAAGTCTCAAATATGTTCTAACACTAACTTGCATGTCAGTTTGAACGTGACCTGTAGTTAAATTTAACTGTGAATAACAAAAGTACCTACAAGTTTATTATGTATTCAATGTGAACCTGACGCGGTCGGCTGACTCTAACCTGGTAACCGATTTCGTATTGTTTATTGTACCAATTTGCGAATACCATTTTTAGTAACGTAAACAACCTTTTTTATAATAATAATAAACGATATATTTCAAGTAACAAAAAATACTTATATTTTAACATAAGCTATAGTAGAAAACAATTAAAAACTAATATTCTGTGGGGTAACCACCGACTCCGAAACCGTGAGTTCTCGTTCGAGTTGAGATCAAAAATGACGTCATTTCATACAAATCATATTTACAAACTTCATAATATTATATATATTTTTTTGTAATTAATTAGGTACTTGAACTAGTTATGCATGGGGCAATTCAAATAACGATGTTTAACTTTTCGTGGTACCAAAAAAATGGTTCTCGATGTCAACTCAAACGAGATCTCACGGTATCGGAGTCAGTTTTACCCTGCAGATTTCTTCTAAAAAAATCTTCCACCTTCTTCTGTGTTTGTTGCTACCAGTACCCTGCAGCAGTGATTCATATAGCAACAATCACACCTATTCGCGATCATAGCCAGGATGCTGTTAGGACTGCCCCGCACTCTTTGCGCAAAAGGCTGCTGAAACCGCCCACTCGAGCCTCCGCAAACAAGCTTGGAGCTCTGCAAAACCGTGGCAGTCCCATCAGCATATTGAGGTTAGGCATTCTTATTTGTAAAAGAAACCTTAATTTCAAGTGTACATAGGTAGAAGGTATAGATAGACTGGACATTACCACTCATACAGATGCAAAAACCGTCAAGTTATCTAGTCATATTTCGGGTTTAGTCTGTGGGTTCACCGGTTTTGCGGAGACTACTGCATCGATTTCTTGTCGAGAGGCTGCTCTCCTTTCATGGTACGGTTACGAAGCGGACGATTGATTTAACGATAAAGCAGTGAAGCTATAAAAAATAATTTCGTAACCGCATCATTTAGCCGGCATAGTGGGAGCAATCACTATTGTAAAACAACAATGTATTGATTGACCATTCATGGACTTTGTAGGTCTGCTTAACATCAGATAGATACAAAGTCACGTGCCGTATCTATTAAAAAAAAGCGAGTCGATAATTTTACAAAAAAATATAGTATCATCTATGTATGTAGATAAGTGAATTCTACGGGTGTATTCAAGCGCAAATTATTACGTCTTTTTTTATAGGAACACGGCATGTGACTTTGCATCTATCTGCTTGTAAGCATAGGTACAAACAAGTCCATGAATGGGACCGATCAATACAATTGTTTAACTGAAGTTAATTGATCGATATTTGTCAAATCTGGCAGTAACAAAACAGGCTTGATTTTTTTTTATAATAAGGCATTTAATGCTATGATTTAACGACACGGTTCAATATACAACTTCGCATTGAAAAATGATCCTATTCTTATATCAAATATCAAGTTCTATGACAATATTATATTTATTTGTATAAAATTGCATAATTGTTTAATTTTGTATAAAAGGTAGTAGGACTTCAATTAATTAGTTATGTTAAAAAACACAGCATAGTTTAATTATGCAATTATTTTACAGCGGTTTGGGCACATTGAGAGATTGCATCGTTGAGCGTATTCTACCGCCTATATCATAGACAGTGCTCTGAACAACTTTTTTTATGAGAGCTCGGCATGTGACCTCACATCTACCTGATGGAAAGCAGTATGACTTGGACCTCCAAGAACAAATGCAACCATAAATTACGATCTACGTAACCGTTGATTGCACCTATTATGCCGGCTTAAGATGCTTCGTTTAAAGTTAATGTCACACGATAAAAAAGGGGAATCCTTTGCCAGTGTGAGATTTCCCTTCTTCCTTTAATCTTGTGAATAAGTTTCTCAAGCAGACATAGGGGAATCAACCAATTGAAGCATCTTTGCTATTATTGGTTGAGAACATTTTTGGACGTTACATTGCCACTTACCATCAGGTGGATAAAGGGTCACATGTCCTGATCTACTAAAAATCAGGGGTAAATGAAAGAATAAGATGGCGACGACCCAGAAGAATGTTCCATGACCAAATCGGGGACATTCTCAAAAAAGCTGGGATTCGCAGTGCCCATAACCGTAGAGCTTCTATGAAGAGAGTTGTGGATGTGAAGGAAGCGAGAGAGTTATGCCAGGATCGTAGGGGGCGCCCCATTTGTATCTGCCTATCCCTGTAGGAAAAAACCGTAAAAAGGCTGGGTTTTTTACCTACGCCGATTTTTTTAGCTATAGAATCTATTTTTGAAACAACTATTTTTTCTTACATATTATTATCGTTAATTGCTCTTAGTACGTTTGTATAAAGTTGAAATGAGAATAATATTTATTTTGTCAAAAAAAAAAAAACTCCAAAGTAGAATACAGAAGAATGTACAGTACAAATACAGTTTTAGGACTGAATAGCCAAAATTGAAATATAAGAATATAATTCAATAAGAAAATATATATAAAACGCTTAAACCGAATGATTTCTAAAATTATGACAGACGTTGGGACCCAGTATCGATTCATCTCGATTATTTTGCCATACGAGTTCATACAAACCCAAGCTATTGGATTCCCGCGCATTCCTGCTTGCAAGGTGAACAACCTAAAAGGCCTTATTCGAAATGAGAGACTGTTTCTATATGGACTCTACAAGGACACGCTAACGGTCAGGCTTTCGTCCAAACGTACCTAATAGAGCCAGACATGTTTAATACCAATACTTGTTTTTTTTAAATTTTATTTATATATAATTCTTATGAATTAGATAATCAATTATTTTCAATCACTATTCTTTTGTTTAAACAATTAGATACCTGATATTTGAAATACAAAATTAAGATTCAGGTACTATTTCAGGAATTCCTAAACTCGTTTTTAATTGTTCTAAGCTTATATATCTAATTCTTATGAATTATATATGAATTAGATAATCTAATTCTTATGAATTAGATATATAATTCATAAGAATTAGATATATAAGCTTTATTTTTTTTTCATAAGAATTAGATATTAGATATATAAGCGTTCTAAGCTTATATATCTAATTCTTATGAATTATATATGAATTAGATAATCTAATTCTTATGAATTAGATATATAATTCATAAGAATTAGATATATAAGCTTAGAACAATTAAAAACGAGTTTAGGAATACCTGAAATAGTACCTGAATCTTAATTTTGTATTTCAAATATCAGGTATCTAATTGTTTAAACAAAATAGTAGTGATTGAAAACAATTGATTTAAAAGATTTGGCGAATCGAAAAATATTCCTTTAATATTTACTCCTTTCAGCGAGGCGTGAACAAGTTCCTTAAGCAGACATAGTATACTCAACCAATTGTAGGAAATTTGCTATTCTTGGTTGGAGACATTCTTGGACTTTATGTTACCAAGAGGTGTAAGGTCGTGCTACATTAAAACAAGCTTTAAAACTACAACACATTATGTTCAAGTAGAATAAAAATTTAAGTAGATTTTATTATTTACTATAAATAAATGTAGGTACAGCTGATCGGACCTGTTTCGCATGGGCACGAAATATGTAACAATTATTTACTAAAATGTTAAACAAAAACATTCCAGAAGTAATATTATCTCATGAATCGAATTAAAATTTACTGCGTATAGTTTTATATAATTTAGATGACATACAGACAGAAAAAAAGTGACTTAATTTTAAACAGACTAGCTGACCCGCGCAACTGCGTCTGCGTAACTTTAACCGTTTACGCAGCGCACGCAACGGAAGCTCTTCAAATGAATAAATTTACCCGTTTTGCAACGTTTTTTATTGATGCTCTGCTCCTATTGGTCGTAGCCCGATATTATATAACCTATAGCTTTATTTAGTAAATAGGCAATCAATCACTAAAATAATTTCTCAATTTGAACCAGTAGTTCCTGAGATTAGTGTGTTCAAACAAACTCTTCAACTTTTTTATTAGTATAGATTAATAAAGACTGCCTCCGTAGACTAGTGATTGCACCTTTGACATTGCACTCGGAGATCGCGGGCTCGATTCCCACCCAAGACAAAAAATATAAGTAACTACGTTTTTCTGTACAGTTTGTCATGGTCTGAGTGTTTATAAAATAAAATATATCGTTGTTTCTGATACACATAGTACAAGTTTAGAGCTTAGTTTGTGACTAGAGACAAAATTGTCCTAGATGTTAAAAAAAAAGTACCGATGCCGCATTGAAACAGGATAGCATTTCTGCTGAGGATTAAGGTCCTTCATGTCCTTGCTGGGTGCCTTTCTAAGTAACCTTATAGAACTTGATGTTAACATCTGCTTCGTCCAGTTTGCTGACAGGTTTGGATGAGGCTTTTGAAAAACAATACTATGTTAATATTCCCACGGTATCGATTACTATGTGGTTAGGATGTAGCTTAATCTCTATTCTATCATACAAAGCCAAACAGGATTGCCTTTATAAAAAAAAAAACAAATCTAATATATCTTGTGGCTAAGATAATATCTAACTTAAGAAATACTTGTCCGATTTTTGTGATTTTATACTGTTATTATAAAGTTGAAGAGTTTGTTTGTTTGGTTAAACGCGCTAATCTCAGGTACTACTGGTTTGTAATGAAAAAATATTGTAGTGTTGGATAGCCCATTTATCGAGGAAGGCTATAGGTTATATAACATCACGCTACGACTAATAGGAGCGGAGCATCTTCATGATGAGAAAACTGGGAAAATTTGTTCCTTTTGAGAGCTTCCGTTGCGTGCGCTGCGTAAACGGTTAAAGTTACAGAGACGAAGTTGCGCCTGTCAGCTAGTTATAGATATACTCTTTGGCCAGGTTATATAGGCTATATTGTTGGGTTAGGTGTTATATTTTATGCGCGAGAGCCTTGCGAGCAAAGCCAGCGTAAGATCGCTTAAGACTTTCAGAAGTTTTCGGGATCTACACCTACTCTTAGCAGCTTTACCGTGGCCACACTGCTAATATTTAAAATAAAATTTCGGTATAGTCTATATTAATTTCGGTATAGTCTATATTAATGGTATATTAATATATACATGGTGGCCGAGTTGGTTTTAGACCTTGGACTTAAAAAACACTTAGGTTCCTCATTCGAATCCCGGTGTGTACCAATAAGTTCTTAATTAAAAAAAAATGTACATTTGTTTGACAACACCACTATAGTGCCTCGGAGAGCACGTTAAGCTGTCGGTCCCGGTTTCTCTATACCAACTTGTGAAACTGTTTATAGATGGGTTATTGAGTCTATTCCAAAGATCGCGACGAGCTAGCCACTTGTTCGGTGTAGACTCATACCATTGGCTACGACGAGGTTGGATTAAAAACCCCTCCGCTGGGTACCCTGGGGCCGTCTAGGCGGTCTCGGGCGCGCCGTAAGGAACCCGTGATTATATGTATGTATGTATTTCAATAAACTTATTGTTACAAATAAAAAGTGTATTAAACTCTTACGTGATCTGTCTGAAAATTATAAAACTATATTAGGTAGACATCTCGCGACGAGCTAGCCAGTTGTTCGGTGTAGACTCATACCATTGGCTACGACGAGGTTGGATTAAAAACCCCTCCGCTGGGTACCCTGGGGCCGTCTAGGCGGTCTCGGGCGCGCCGTAAGGAACCCGTGATTATATGTATGTATGTATTTCAATAAACTTATTGTTACAAATAAAAAGTGTATTAAACTCTTACGTGATCTGTCTGAAAATTATAAAACTATATTAGGTAGACATGGTATGAATAACGTAAATCGGATCGGGCGGCGGAATGCCGTCACGCAGGTCTTGTGGCTTTGCATTCAGTTTCTTGCCCCGAAATTATAGAATTTAAATCTGTAACGGCTATAAATAAATTAGTCATTGTTTATGTAGAGTTGTTTAGAGATAATTAAACTTCGATTAGCTAATATAACTGCTAATTTGTTAGCTAATTCAAATCAATTTTTGTTTAGTAGTGGGTATAACTATTTCTTTTTAATTCTTTTGTTTTAATTTATCTAGGCATGACCTAATACAGTACTTGTTACAGATGCAAAAACCTACAAGTAACTTAGTCAGGTTTCGGTTTTAGTCTGTGGGTTCATCGGTTTTCCGGAGACTACTGCATCGATTTGTGGTCGAGGTGGTTGTCTCATTTCATGGTGCGGTTACGAAACGGGTGATTGGTGACGATAAAGCAGTGAGGATATTAAAATCCTTGTGTCGCCGCGCATTTCGTAAACGCATAGATGTGCTTACCATAAGATAGATACAAAGTTACATGCCGTGCTCCAAGAAAAAAAAAAGCTAGGATATTACTTTGTTCTTCTTTAGTAGGAAACTTTGTATTCTAACAGCGTATGTCTAAACCTCACGTAGGTACATATCCTTCACATAGTTCATAAACCTCCTAGGACTTATTACAATGCAATGTTAAACCTAAGGGTATGAAATCTAGATCTGTAACGGCTCTAGATTGTATAATAATTTAGATTAGGTATATGTAGAGTCACATTATATATATCTAATTGCTATAAATTATTTATTTGGTGAATCTTATAGTGTTTGTTGTACAATAATCAGAGAGTCTATAAAGAAGACCATTTTTCTATAATAAAAAAATTCTCATCATTCCTTTTTTTCTTTATAGAAAAAAAGGAATGATGTCAAATGGTCTGGTATATGACAGGTTAGCGAATAGAATCTAAGAACATATCATCACGGGTGCCTTACGGCGCCCTTACTCTATAATCGAGAATCGACGTAAGTTAAATAAAACGACGCGACGGAAGTTAATTAGTGTAGAGAGAGACACCGCTTAAAGAAGCAATAAGATAACTGACGTAAATATATACTGAGGTAAAATTATTCCGAATTACCATAATGTACGAGTATGTCTAGGTATAACATACCGCATTGAGGAAACCCTATCAGGGCAGATATGTCGTGGCAAAATGACGTCATAAATAACGAAGCATGTACTTAGTAGATGCGATTATTTCGCTTTCGATTAAACGTTAAATACTACTCTAATCTGATTATGTCTATGCGCAACCAGACTTTAATTGCTGTAATTAATTTTAGGAGGGCGTATAAATACAAATAAAACAGGTGCGGTTGAGAATAAACAAGATAAATCTCTCGCCCAATTCTTGGAAAAAATACAGTTTTTTTGCTATAACTTTCAATATATTTAGAATTTTACAAAAAACGCCTGGCTTAATCATATACATATACATAACTTATTAAAAAAATGCCTTTAATCTGCTTTATATTTAAGTAATAGGAAATATTGATAAAATAATATCGATAAAAATAACAATTGAACTTCGACTAACACTACTAGACATGTTGTAATATTAGAAGTAGGTACGTTTGTATGGGAGTCAAGTCGACTACAAAGCCCTTAAACTCCTGGATAGTCCGTATAGATTACCATTGCATCTCTTTATTATAGGTGTCTGTCTATTATTTGATGACAAATTTCTAAACAATTTTATTATAATGACAAATTTCTAAACAATTTATTTAACATTTGTAAGACATTATGTCTTCGTGACCCGTTCTTTTGACAATGCTATCTCTGAATGATTTGACTGTCGACTATGTAAATGTTTTCTCGGAAGAAACAAAACAGACAAAATAGTAAAAGAGACAAAACCTTCCATAACTAAAGTCTTCTTCAAGGCTTCAATAAGTTTTTATGAATAAGGCCAATAATATATACAAGAATGCAAGTTATGTAACACCACGTAATACATCATTCGTTTGATTGCATTGCAATTCCCTATATACGTAATAATATTGCTTTTTCTTCCGAGAAAACATTTACATAGTCGACAGTCAAATCATTCAGAGATAGCATTGTCAAAAGAACGGGTTACGAAGACATAATGTCTTACAAATGTTAAATAAATTGTTTAGAAATTTGTCATTATGATAAAAGTATTGTGTACGCGAATGTAATGAAATTGAAACCACATATTATTATGATTCCTTGTCGAGTAGGCATTCTTCATTCAGGATGCGGTTACGGAACGGGCATGGTTTGATAATAAAGCAACGAGGGTTTTTTTTTTAATAAAGCAGTTATTTTGGTATAAGTGCTAGTTTTATCCATATGTTTAAGTTATGACTATTAAAGATGACTCGTGATGCAAATTCGTCTTTGTCACCGACCAATTTGTAACCGCAACATTTAGCCGGCATAGTGGGAACATTGGAACAACGTTTTGGTCGACCTCAAGTAATTTTACAAGAAGAAATAAGAATATTGAAAGATTTACCAAAAGTAAATGATTCTTCAGAACAGTTATGTAAATTTGCATGTAAAGTTAGAAACTGCGTCGCTACGATCAAAGCACTCAATAAACCTGAACATTTATACAATTTTGATTTGACTCACATATTAAAATCGAAAATACCTCATTTAAAAACAAGATGGCTAACCTATGCAATGGAACATGACAATATTGATGAACCTGAACTCGTGAAACTTAGCAATTTTTTACAATTAGAAGCTGATTGTATGACAAAATATTGGATTACTGAACCGCTTGGAACCATAAATAGAAATATACAACAATCAATCAGCCATGACACTTTACTTCTATTTTAAAACTATTATAAAATAACACGGAGGCAAAGGTCGATCCGTTACATTTCTGCCCCAGAGTGAAGGATATCATTCACTATCTTCAATCGGTAAAGCAGAATACCCAGGTGTTATGATGAATTATACAAAACAAGCAAAATTCAACTTCACATTTTCTGTGACGCAAGTGAAGAAGCCTACGCCGCTGTAGCTTATTGGCGTTGTGAACATTTGGATGGCACAATAAAAGTTTGCTTGATTGGCAGTAAATCACGTGTCACTCCACTAAAGCCACTATCGATACCACGCTTGGAATTACAAGCTGCATTAATTGGTGCTAGATTAGCAAATACTATAGAAAAAAATCATGATACAATACAACCTCATCAACGCTGGAAGATATTCTCGTAACCATCGAGACCAAAATACATCAGCGAGTCTCTGTGATTTTCTCCACTGCTTCCGTCCAATCATATCTCTTTCAGAGAAGATTCCATTGGTTGGCATTCCACTCGAACTTCCGAGTATAAAATGGTTCGGTGTTAATGCTTCATGATCATCGGGTTCTACACTAACATGGGTAAGTGGTCTTGAATTAATCGTATGTTCAGCTTCTGCTAACAAGGTAAGTAGTACTTCCTCACGTGGAGCTTGTTCCTTTAAAGTAACGTTTAGGGCTTTTTTTACTGATCTTACGAGGCGCTCCCATGCACCTCCCATATGCGGTGATGCAGGAGGTATGAACTTCCATTCTACTCCAAGACTTAGCAGGTAAGTATCGACATCATTTTTGTTTATTTCCTTTTCAGCTTTTTTAAGTTCAGTCTGTGCACCGTGAAAATTAGTTCCATTGTCTGAGTACAAAACTAGTGGACTTCCTCTTCGAGCAATCATTCTTCGTAAGGCAAGTATAGCAGAATCTGTTGATAGGGATGCTGCCAACTCCAAATGTACTGCTCTTGTTGTTAAACATGTAAATAAAGCTCCATATCTTTTTTCTCTCCTTCGTCCAATTGTAACGTACATTGGGCCAAAATAATCTAAACCACAATGTGAAAAGGGTCTATAATGATGAGCAAATCTAGCAGGTGGTAAATCTCCAGAAGGTAATTTTTGCGGAATAGCTTTGCGGTTTCGACATATTTGACATGTGTGTATAACAGATTTAACACTTGTTCTAAGTTTCAAAATCCAAAATTTTTGGCGCATATTATTGATAACAGATTGAGTGTTCGCATGTTGAAATTTTTCATGATAATGTTGAATCAACAGTTTAGTATATCTGTGTTTTCCATTTAAAATTATAGGATTTAAAGTTTCTATAGTAACGTCTGAAATAGTTTTAATTCTTCCACGTAATTTCAAAATTCCAGTTTCATCATCAATAAATAAATTTAATTTAAATAGTTGACTAGATTTATCAAATTTTCTTCCATTTTCTATATTTTTAATTTCTGTAGCATAACTTTCAATTTGAGAATGCTTTATCCAAATGTTTTCTGCTTTTTTTATATGTTTTAGATGTAATCCTTCTCTTCTTTTGTTTTGTAAATTTTCAATAAATAAAAATAAGTAAGCTGTACTTCGAATTAATATTAGCCATTTAGAAATATGATTTATGTTTGGTAAGACTTCAGTATAAGTATTAATAAAATTTATTACTCCGTGAGTTTTCTTTTCGACATCATTTAAAATTTGTGAAGATGAGTTAATCGTTGGTTCTTTAGGCCAAAGTTCAAAAGGTTCGTATAAAATATGTGGGCCATTAAACCATCTGTGATTGCTTTGTAAATCATCTATATGTCTGGTAGCATCGTCAGCAACATTTAGATTAGTAGGTATCCATTTCCATTCATTAATTTTGGTCAATTCAGCTATCTCTCCTAAACGATGTGAAACATAAGCTTTGTAATTGCGAGGGTCATTTCTTATCCAATTTAAAGTTATAGTTGAATCACTCCATAAATAACGTTGATGAGGTTGTATTGTATCATGATTTTTTTCTATAGTATTTGCTAATCTAGCACCAATTAATGCAGCTTGTAATTCCAAGCGTGGTATCGATAGTGGCTTTAGTGGAGTGACACGTGATTTACTGCCAATCAAGCAAACTTTTATTGTGCCATCCAAATGTTCACAACGCCAATAAGCTACAGCGGCGTAGGCTTCTTCACTTGCGTCACAGAAAATGTGAAGTTGAATTTTGCTTGTTTTGTATAATTCATCATAACACCTGGGTATTCTGCACGTCCAACAATTTTTTAATTTATTAATCCATTTCAACCATAAATTTAGTTCGGTTTTGCGAATTTCTTGATCCCAATCAATTCCGCTTCGCCAAATATGTTGTAAAATAATTTTACCTTGTATAAGAATTGGCGCAATAAGACCAATTGGATCAAATATACTCATTACGATTTTTAGTACTTGACGTTTTGTGGGATTTTTATTACCAAATAAAATTTCTTGAGGGTATTTTAAGCCATCTAAATTAAAACCCATGGTATCATCGGCAGGATTCCATCTTAAACCTAAAATTTTTACATTAGCATTAAAATTTAAAGTGACGCCTTCAGAACCTCTTTTGTCTAAATCAATCCTTTCTATAATTGAAGGATAATTGGACATCCATTTCATTAAAGTAAAGCCTCCTTCAGAGTTAATGTAAGAAACATCTTTAATCAATTGTAACGCCTCTTCTTCAGAATTTACACTATGTAGATAATCATCCATATAAAATCTTGATTTTATAGCAGAAACAGCTTTAGGGTATTTATTAATAAATTCTTCTGCGTTTTTATTTTTTATAAAATTTGCAATAGTAGGTGAACAGGCTGCTCCAAATATAAGTGATTTCATTTGATATTCTTTAATCGGTTCATTTAAATCTTCTCTCCATAAAAATCTTTGTGCAGGTCGATCTTCTGGTCTTATTTTCTCGATATTTTTAAATCTTCGTAATGCAGTTTTGTAACTTTCGGGCATCTTCGGTTCTTTATCTCTCCATAATAGTCCAACTTCCCATTTCTTGTCATTTGTTCTTTTAGCTGTGTTCTCTAGTATCTCAATAGCTTGACTATCTTCAGCTTTTATTTTATTAATTACACATACACCTAGTGATTCTATACGAAAATAATCCTCAACCATTTTATTTATTTTATCGTCTGTATGGCCAACAAAATGTATAATATTTGTATGAGATGAAGAAAATCCATGTATAACCCATCCTAATGGTGTTAAAGTGGCTACGGGTTCGTTTCTTTTTCGAGATCTTGTTTCAAGAGGTAACATTAAATTCCAGTTATCCTGTCCAATCAGTAATTGAGGTTGAGCACCTTTATAGCATATATGTTTATTTGAAATTCCATTTAAGTACTCGTATTGTTCAAAATCGGTAAATGTTTGAGTCGTAAGAGGTAAATTCTTTACTGTTCGTGCACTAAGCTCAAATTCTGTGCCAGATGGTCCTGTGATTTTCAAGTTTACTCTTTTAGATTCATGTTCAGTAGATGAAGCATTCACTCCAGTTAAAAATAAGGGGTCGTTCGTTCCTGTCGCTTTAACTTTCTCAGCGAGATCATCTTTTAATAAAGTGAGTGTACTTCCTCCATCTAGCAAGGCATAAGTTTTTTCCATAGTTCCAGTAGGTCCCTTTATTGTAACGGGAATTATCATCAATAGTGCGCGATTGTGACACGGTTCTGTTCCACAAGCGGTTGTTTCAATAACATTCTGTTCACTATTCTCATTTACTTCAGATTGGCACTTGTGTATGAAGTAGTGAAGCAACAGCTTCGCGTGCATCTCCCCTTAAACAATGACGGAGTCTTGAAATATTTTCATTATCTGACAATTTATTTTTAGTGTCTTCGTAAGATGATATAAATGTAAGCCATTCCTTATGGCAACCAGAAAATATTGGAAGTTTCTTATCGGTAGGTCGTCCTAAATTCGCTATTTCTTTTGCAAGTAGTTTAATATCGCTAAGTGAAGTAGTTTCGGTAGTCTTTATTTTCTCAAAATTGTTTTGATTACTATTTATTTCAGCGCAAAAATCAATTTTAGGTGTCAATGTATCTTTATGGTTATATGTCTTTTGTTTATCAACCCAAATTCTTACGCGGTCTGACGTAGATAGTTGACTATTCCCTTCACCACATGAATTAATTTCAGACAGTTCAATTTCCATCTCTTTCTGCACTATTTCCTTTTCCAAAACCAATTTCCTCTGTTCAATTTCAATTTCTGCTATTTTCTTAAGTGCTGCTAACTCTACTTTCTTCTTAGCAACAGAGTTTATAGCAGATTTAGTTCGTGTTGTTATTCTCGATCTTGTAGTACTATTTTCCGACATTATTTCACTATTCTTACCCCCGCGCTCGTGTACCTTATTCATCGTACTCATATTCTCTTCAATATTTATGTTTTTAGATGTTTGTTTTTCAAGTTCCGAGTTCTTTTTCATGCTCCTCTGGTCTTATTTGTATTTGAAGAAACATTTCTTTAATATCAGCACAAATAGCAATTTTGCCTTCTCGAAATTTAAATAAGATTGCAAGTAAAGATAATAGTAGATCAGGTCCAGTAATAAATTTATCGTTTAAGGAAGTACCATTTGTTTTTGATGCTGCATCAAAAACTATTCTTAATTTTCCAGGTTTGTTTATATTTGTAACTCCAAAATGAGGTAAGTACCATTTTTTTTCAGAATCAGTATCTTCACATTTTTCGGCATAATTAGAATTAAAATAGTTTTGCATATTTGCTATATATTTATTTTTAAATTCTTTATCTTTAGTCATTATTTTCTCGATATTTTTAAATCTTCGTAATGCAGTTTTGTAACTTTCGGGCATCTTCGGTTCTTTATCTCTCCATAATAGTCCAACTTCCCATTTCTTGTCATTTGTTCTTTTAGCTGTGTTCTCTAGTATCTCAATAGCTTGACTATCTTCAGCTTTTATTTTATTAATTACACATACACCTAGTGATTCTATACGAAAATAATCCTCAACCATTTTATTTATTTTATCGTCTGTATGGCCAACAAAATGTATAATATTTGTATGAGATGAAGAAAATCCATGTATAACCCATCCTAATGGTGTTAAAGTGGCTACGGGTTCGTTTCTTTTTCGAGATCTTGTTTCAAGAGGTAACATTAAATTCCAGTTATCCTGTCCAATCAGTAATTGAGGTTGAGCACCTTTATAGCATATATGTTTATTTGAAATTCCATTTAAGTACTCGTATTGTTCAAAATCGGTAAATGTTTGAGTCGTAAGAGGTAAATTCTTTACTGTTCGTGCACTAAGCTCAAATTCTGTGCCAGATGGTCCTGTGATTTTCAAGTTTACTCTTTTAGATTCATGTTCAGTAGATGAAGCATTCACTCCAGTTAAAAATAAGGGGTCGTTCGTTCCTGTCGCTTTAACTTTCTCAGCGAGATCATCTTTTAATAAAGTGAGTGTACTTCCTCCATCTAGCAAGGCATAAGTTTTTTCCATAGTTCCAGTAGGTCCCTTTATTGTAACGGGAATTATCATCAATAGTGCGCGATTGTGACACGGTTCTGTTCCACAAGCGGTTGTTTCAATAACATTCTGTTCACTATTCTCATTTACTTCAGATTCTGTATTTTCATCAGCAGTATTCGTTATAGTTTGGCATTTGATAGCATGAAGTAAGCGATGATGTGACATTTTACAACCATTAGTTCCACAAGGTTTGCTACGGCAGTATTCTCTTCTATGTTTACTTTTTAGACATTTGAAACAAATTTTATAATTTTTAGCCCATGTCCAACGTTCATCTGTTTTTAGGTCTTTAAATTTCTTACATTCATGTACGGTTTTGTGATTAATACTATCACAGTAAGGACAAGTAGTTTCAGCATGGTCTTTCGGTTTAGCATTATTAGAAGAAAAGCAATTTTGACAACATTCAGTTTCATCTTCCTCGTCAAAATATTCATTTTTATCAAAATTTTCGCTATAATAAGTTTTATGTTTGCATATCTTGTTCTGATTAAATTGTTGTATATTTCTATTTATGGTTCCAAGCGGTTCAGTAATCCAATATTTTGTCATACAATCAGCTTCTAATTGTAAAAAATTGCTAAGTTTCACGAGTTCAGGTTCATCAATATTGTCATGTTCCATTGCATAGGTTAGCCATCTTGTTTTTAAATGAGGTATTTTCGATTTTAATATGTGAGTCAAATCAAAATTGTATAAATGTTCAGGTTTATTGAGTGCTTTGATCGTAGCGACGCAGTTTCTAACTTTACATGCAAATTTACATAACTGTTCTGAAGAATCATTTACTTTTGGTAAATCTTTCAATATTCTTATTTCTTCTTGTAAAATTACTTGAGGTCGACCAAAACGTTGTTCCAATGATTTTATTATTTCTTCAGGTGGCACTTGTGTATGAAGTAGTGAAGCAACAGCTTCGCGTGCATCTCCCCTTAAACAATGACGGAGTCTTGAAATATTTTCATTATCTGACAATTTATTTTTAGTGTCTTCGTAAGATGATATAAATGTAAGCCATTCCTTATGGCAACCAGAAAATATTGGAAGTTTCTTATCGGTAGGTCGTCCTAAATTCGCTATTTCTTTTGCAAGTAGTTTAATATCGCTAAGTGAAGTAGTTTCGGTAGTCTTTATTTTCTCAAAATTGTTTTGATTACTATTTATTTCAGCGCAAAAATCAATTTTAGGTGTCAATGTATCTTTATGGTTATATGTCTTTTGTTTATCAACCCAAATTCTTACGCGGTCTGACGTAGATAGTTGACTATTCCCTTCACCACATGAATTAATTTCAGACAGTTCAATTTCCATCTCTTTCTGCACTATTTCCTTTTCCAAAACCAATTTCCTCTGTTCAATTTCAATTTCTGCTATTTTCTTAAGTGCTGCTAACTCTACTTTCTTCTTAGCAACAGAGTTTATAGCAGATTTAGTTCGTGTTGTTATTCTCGATCTTGTAGTACTATTTTCCGACATTATTTCACTATTCTTACCCCCGCGCTCGTGTACCTTATTCATCGTACTCATATTCTCTTCAATATTTATGTTTTTAGATGTTTGTTTTTCAAGTTCCGAGTTCTTTTTCATGCTCCTTGTAATACGTTGCGACATTGTACTTTGTGGTTCTGTTCGTTACAATGTACGGTTCAGTCGTAATGTATTATATTAACAAAAAATTACAAACTTGATGTTCGACAAACGATCGCAGAAGTCTGACGGTTCAATACAATTTGGAGAAAATATTTTCAGGAAAATAATATAATATACCTATTGCGTATACTTTTACGATTCTTTTTATAGCTCGAGGACCAATGTTACTTACTTGCGAAGGGGTTTATATCGTATAATAAAGCACCACAACATTTAGACATTTATAATATATTTTCATAACAACAAAACAATCAATCAGCCATGACACTTTACTTCTATTTTAAAACTATTATAAAATAACACGGAGGCAAAGGTCGATCCGTTACAGTAAATGTCGTACGTATGTCTATTGATAGTCGAGTCAAATTATATCAACTTGAGGAACTTATTTACAGGAGCATTAAAGGATTAAAGATGGTAAACGCAGGTTGCAAAGTTGTTCAACACTTTTTATTGTGCGTCAAATTACTATAAGATTCACCAAATTTTTTTCTTATACTGATTTTTTTTTGTCACGGTGATAAAATTGTTTTTTTGTATTCTATGATAAAAATAATGAAACACGTATTTTTTCCTTTTAGTGTCGCCTATACAAAAACAAAGATAAATAACTCATGAATTAAAGCCAATCACTTGTCTAATTATGTTTTACTTGTTACATACGAAGATTTATTATGTATTTGTAGTAGTAATTTTAAGCATATAGACGTTTGTTCAATATTTTTTTTTTTTCTAAAAAAAAAAATAATTACCTTCCTTTTTTATTTTAAAAATAGGTTCTAAAAGTGATACTGGAGGCATCAAAAAAATATTTTCATTGTTAAAAAAACACCCAGTATAATTGTCATCTACCCTATGTTGGTACAGTTAGGTACCAGAGAAGTTTTGAAGCGAAATAGGGAAGGAGAAGAACGAAAGCTCTTAAAGCTTCCGCGAAAAAGGCGTTAGAATACGCCAACGACGCGGCGACGTCGCTTTTATGCTAAGGTACATCAGTAATTGCATCCATGATTTTGGACAAAGTTTTTATTGATTATGGTCATAAACAACTAGTGGTTGCGTCTTTGAAATCGTGGGTTCGATTCCCATTCATGGTCAAAAAATATTAGAAGATATTCTGTATAGATTATCTTGGTCTGGGTGTTTATAAAATAATATATCTATTAAAATCGTTGTTTCTGGTACACATAGTACAAGCCTAGAGCTTAGTTTATGACCGGGCAATATGTGTGTTATGTCCTTTATATTATTATTATTTATTGTTTTAATTACTAGAATTGTACGTAAGTAGTCGTATATCATTTAACCTATCTACATATATATAAATACGGGCCTTCAAGACTATGTCAGAGTTAAATGTCATTAGATTAAAAAAAAAAACTTAAAGAATGCAGAGTGCCCAATTCATTACATAGTGACAGTCATGTGTCATAGAAAATAAAAATAAGATGACATTGAATGTGTACTAATATGTGTTCTTGATCTATATGTGTACAAATGTAGAGCTGAAATTGTTAGATATGCCTTCGTAAAAAGTGTTCGTCATTCCGATACTACCTATCTTAATTCGACATATAATCTGGCGACTCGCTCCTAGTAGGTAGTGTTAGAATGATTTCCCCTCTACAATCGTACTTTAGTATCGACCACGATATAGACCCCCATGTCATGGGTTTAATTTCCACTCAAGTCAAAAATATTATTTTGTACAGCTTGTCATGGTCAGAATGTTAAGGCTACGTTCCAAAACGGGGTTATAATTAACCTGTGCGATCTCTCGGGAATAAGAAAGAGACGACGATGTAATTGGTGTATATTCCATTTTTTCCCCCGATCGCACGGGTAAGATTATTTGAATTCTGGAACAGTCCCATATACCTAATATGTATAATATTATACTCGTATCAGTGTCTGCTAAATACACTACAAGCTTTTGTAATTAATACTATACCCTGAAGTATCAGATTTTTCTTCTTTAATACTTTCTTGCTTAAATTTTCCCTTTCTGTAAGTTTGTGCTCTCATTGCTTGCTGACTTAGCTTGAATTGCACCAAGGTGTCCATTAATGTAATTGTAACTATTAAAGTTAAAAATGGCGTCGAATATCAGTCTAATTTTGAAAGTCCTTTCACAGCACCGATAGTAAAATACAATATTATCTTTTGACTCCTCCTTATTCTATTGGTATCCGGGATTCCGGATGTCGTGGGTTCGAATCTTACTAAATGCAAAAATAATGTTAGTACGCTCTTCCGTACTGTTTCGCCTTGGACTGTATATTTATGAAATATAATACGTACCATGTACAAGGATCAACGTAGGGTACGTTGTTTTTTGTACACATGGTACAAAAAAATTTCGCCTTACTTCAATTGAATCGTACACGCATCTTAATATAATCATGCTCGCTTTTTTATGGCGATTGGTTAGCAGCATACGGTATTGTATTTCTATGCGATTGTAACACGATTGAATTAAACTTAATTTAAGAGCTATAATGTTTAATTATGTGTGTGTTGTTTATATGCTGGCCAACATATTTAAATTTAGTACTTATCTTTTATTATTTACTTATATATCTCTTTTTGTGTTATCATATTATTAATACTCTTACAGAAGTGTGACTGCAATTCTTATCCACTGTGTAAAATCTCTAAGGCGCATGGGGCAATCTGAAAACCAGCATTCCTAGATTCAGGGGTGGGTTTTAACCCATACTTGTACTTGAAGCATTAAGCTGATGGTTACTCCAATTGCCGTTTATGTACATTTAATTATTATTTGTGTTGTCTATCATAGTTTTTTAAATATTCTGTGGTGTATATATTTGGTGTTTTACGAAATTAGGAGCCAGTCGTCTTTTTAAACCATTAATTCACAATTATTCGTCGCCAATTATCACCATCTGTTTTTACCGTCGCAAAGGTAACGTCAAACTTCCGTCAGTGCTTAAAATAGTTTTATTCAAGGAGTCAAAGAAAGGAGACATGGTTCACAACATTTGGTTATAAAGATTTTTAATTTTCGGGAAATCGGGAAAAATCATCGAGATACACGCAAATAATCGAGGTACATTAGCTGACTTGCCAATAACTTTTCTGTACCCAGAGGGCTAACTACACGTTACGCGGCCGCTTCGCTCGACGACTCGAATTACAGAGGTGCGAAACAGTTAGAAACGAGCGAATTTCATTTTATATTTGTGAATCTATTATATATTATAATTACTATTACTGTAATTATAACTCTGTGGTTTGGAAGTGTATTTATAGTACCTATCTGGTATCGTCGTGATCTGGCTGGATGCCAATTGGGACAATCTGTGGTCGCATAATCAAAGCTCGAGCGTAGCCGCAATGCATTAATACTATACCTAGGCCCTGATTTTAATTGGAATGGATATAATTGTATCCCATATAAGTAGGACAGTTATTTGCGCTTAGATATATTATTTGTTTAGTCTGATAAATCAGTTATTTATAAACAAGAAGCTTTTAGGACTAGAAGCAGGTTGTTTTTTCTATAGGCATATAATATCACGCTACCATCCATAGGAGCGGAGCATCAATAAAAATGTTGCTATAACGGAGAAAAAATATTTCTTTTGAGAGCTTTCGTTGCGTGCGCAGCGTAAACAGTTAAAGTTACGCAGACGCAGTTGTGCAGGTCAGCTATAAACTTACCAAATAGTAAAAAAATATAAATATCATAACGGGTGTCTTACGGCGCCCGAGACCGCCTAGACAGCCTTAGGATACCCAGAGGAGAGGTTTTTGATTCCACCTCGTCGTAGCCGATGGTATGAGTCTACACCGAACAAGTGGCTAGCCCGGCATGTTTGGATAGACTCAATAACCCATCTATAAACAGTTTCATAAGTTGGTATAGTGAAACTGGGATCGGCAGCTTAAATGTGCTCTCCGAGACACTGTAGTGGGGTTGAAAAACAAATGTACATTTTGTTTTTACATTCAAAATTAATTGGTACAACACACCGGGGTTTGAACCAGAGACCTAAGTGTTTTTAAGTCTAAGGTCTAACCAACTCGGCCACCAACGTATATACTCGTACCAAATAGTACCAAACTATTAATTAAAAGAATCTCTCTCTACCCAGAATAAACAATTCTTAGTTCTATATTGGTAACGTTAAATCATTAGCGAACTATGATCGACGGAACTGACTACCGTTTCGCCGGATGTCGGTGGAGTGACGTGACATGTGGGTTCCGGTCGTTGGGTCTGGCTACCCCTACAGGCAGATCCGGTCACCGAGTGATTATTGATTGACCATAGATTAGATAGAATTTAGTTGTCGTTAAAGATTTGTTATCGAGATCTCGGTACTTATTTTAAAAGGTTGTTACAATTGTCTTAGAGATTTGAAGGTCTAGGTATATTAATTTGTTTGTGCAATAAAGTTTTAAATATTTATAATAATATGTAGGAATTCGTGGTGGCCGAGTTGGTTAGACCTTAGGCTTAAAAACACTTTGGTCCCTGGTTCAAACCCCGGTGAGTCAATGAATTTTTAATCAAAAAATTTATGTACATTTGTTTAACTACACCACTATAGGGCCTCGGAAAGCACGTTAAGCTGTCGGTCCCAGTTTCACTAGACCAACTTGTGAAACTGTATATAGATTGGTTATTGAGTCTATCCAAACATCGCGACGAGCTAGCCACTTGTTCGGTGTAGATTCATACCATCGGCTACGACTAGGTGAGATTAAAAACCCCTGCGCTGGGTACCCTGAGGCCGTCTAGGCGGTCTCGGGCGCCATAAGGCACCCGTGATGATACATATATGTAGGAAATTATACACATATTGCCCGGCGGCAAGATAACTGTGATAAAAAACTTTTGACATTGAAAATTTAATTGTTTTCTATACAATGTTTTTAAAAAAAAATTACAAGCTATACCTATTACTCTATTCTCTTGGGTGCTACGGGGTACCAAGCTAGACTTATGCTATGTGTACCAGAAACCTCGATACTAATCCATATTATATTTTATAAACACACAAACCAAGGCTTGTGGGAATCGTTCACTGCCTTATCGCCGTATTGTTTTTGGTACAAATAGTACAAGTCTAGAGCTTAGTTTGTGACAAAGGCAATATGTGTGTAATGTCCTTCATATTATATTATTATTATTAAAGCGACCTCAGCAAGAAATCGCAGCAATAAGCTTCTAAAAACCAGTGCACCCAGACTATAACCGAAACATAACTAGGTCACTTGACGGTTTTTGCATCGGTATAGGCGGTGGTAACGAAACTATATATACTAGAGCTATCTCTTCACCTAACATGTTTGATATAAACTAATCATTACAAATAATATCCTCCGTGATTTTGTGGTATCCAGAGGAGAAAAATGGTGAAACATCTATTAATTTATTTTAAAAATTGACTCCCTGTACCAAATTTCAAGTCTGTACCATCTTCCGTTACAGAGATATCTTTCCTGCAAATATACTTTCACCCCTTCGAAATTAGAATTTTGAATAAATTCATTCTATTCTATTAAAAAGTTCCATACTCCACCACGTGGGTACTTTTTATTATACATTCTATGCTCCAACCTCTAACAGTAAAATGGTCTAGCAATGCTAATTATGTACTATAATTTTATTATTATTTGTGAAAATGACCGTGTGCACGTCATAAAACAAATTTAATACGCATAGGCTAGCAAGTACTTGGTTTAACGAGGCCCTAACCGAGAAAGTGTCAGTAAAACATAAAATGGTAACTCAAGTTGATGGAGCGATTTAAATTACTTAGTTAATTTTACAGTACTTAGTTTATAATATTATTTATATTACAGACAGACATTTATAGTAGAAAATTTGGAAAGCTTTTTGAAATACATTAATTCAAGAATGGATTTGTTGACAATTATGCAAAATCCCGAAAAATCCGCACCGACTCCCATCAACATAAAATTCTGTCTCATTGTCCGTATGAATATACCGATATGACAAGGAGGGAATAAAATCCCACCACTGGGTATACTGAGGCTGTTTAGGGCTCCTTTATGGTACATATAGATAATATATTTTTTTTTTTAGATATTATTCTGTATTCTGGGTGGTTTTTTGTCACAGTGGTAAAATTCTTATATTAGACCATAGAGAAAACCCATAGAATAAACTCAACATACTATCATAAACTTTACATTATGGAAAATATAAAACGGTTAATGGCAAAATTATGAATTTACTTGGACTTTCATATGAAACGTAAAGAAAGCTGTCAAAGTACCTTACTTATATCTAAGTACGTGACATAGTGAGAGAAAATGTTTTAAGGTACAACCTACACGCAGATAGGTGATGTCCGGCGGTTAAATGCACGCTATAGTGTAGATAGAGTCACGATGAATTTAATTAAAAAAACAGGACATTTCACGCATATTGCAACTAACTAATCTGTACGCTTGTACTATGTGTACCAGAAACAACGATACTATACATATAACTAATTATGTTTCGGTTTTAGTCTGTGGATTCAGGATTTCAGAGGCTTTAGTGCGAATTTGTTTTAACGTTTTCACTGCGTTAAGTAAGTACTCGCTAGCTAATCTGACTCACGAGAGAGCACTCTCCGTGAGTCAGATTAGCTAGAAACTCGCACTAGGGCCACAGGAGACTGCAACGATTTCTTGTCGTGGTGGCTAGTATCTTTTATGAAATGGCCGGTTAATTTGACGATAATGCTGCGAGGAGATGAAAGTAGACGAAATGCAAATTAGTCTTCGACGCCTATTTAGTAATCGAATTATTTACTCAGCACAGTGGTAGAGATCAAGGTTATTAAACAGCAATGACATCGAATTGATCGACCCTATTTATAAACTCTGTAGGTAGTAACCCTTAGGTAGATACAAAGCCACATGTCGTGCTCCAATAATAAAATCATATAAAAAAACACATCTAGACTGTGCAAACTGTATATAAAACGTAGTAAGTAATCGTTTTTTTTATGAGAAGGATTCGATCCCTACTAAATTTAATAGAAACTACTATATGCATATAACTAGGACTTATAAAAAGTGTGCTCATCATTTATTAGGTACCATATTTTTTACACGTTTTATATAAACACTTCAAATGTTTTTAATTGAATCAGGCTTTATTTTGCGAAAGGTTATAAATGATTGTAAAATTATAATATTACATAAATTTCCAAAAGTACTCGTAGAAAACAGTGTTTATTTTAGAAATATTAATTACACAAACATTTCGTGCATAGGTTTAAATAAAAAACTATCATTAAAAAATATTGTCAAATAATAAATCCTTTGCTATCCTGTAAAATTGAGTGAACTTATGGTTATCCTAGTTTACGCTGGATGCATCTCTTTTATCCCATATAAACCAGTTTCTGGTAATTAAAATTGGTTTTCTCCTCACAGATGGTACAGTGAACAGCAACACATTTGATTAACCTTTGTCCATATTCTATGCTTGTATTAAGGTTTAATCCACATTTACAATATTATTATGCCCTAACTCGCTGTCCATCGTACTTCAATGTATTTTTTACCGAAAAGAGTGCGTGTGCGAGTTATAAAAAAAATGCTGTTTTTTTTAATAAATTAATAAGATTGATAAGGTAAATTAAATATTTTGACCATACCTTGATGCTCTTCACTGCATCCATAAAAGAAGTTGTTTGCGGCTCCATAATTAATTTAAAGCGCTTATAAATGAAGGTATAGTTCGGTTTTAGTAAGTACTAACCTACATTCAATTTAACAGTAATAAAAAAGGGGGTTTACGTTTTTCCGGACAATTTTTCTCTTCATATGATTTTTCTTCGGACTCCAAACATATTAGATTTTTTTTTTAAATTATATTTTTATTAATCGAATCCCGGTGTGTACCAATGAGTTTTTAATTAAAAAAATTATGTTCATTTGTTTGACACCACTTCGGAGAGCACGTTAAACTGTCGGTCCCGGTTTCACTATACCAACTTGTGAAACTGTTTATAGATGGGTCGTTGAGTCTATTTAAAACATCGCGACGAGCTAGCCACTTGTTCGGTGTAGACTCATACCATCGGCTACAACGAGGTGGGATTAAAATCCTCTCCGCTGGGTACCCTGGGGCCGTCTAGGCGGTCTCGGGCGCCGTAAGGCACCCGTGATTATGTATGTATGTATGTATTTGTTAATCATATATTAGATAAAAATTAACAATTATACCTATTAAAAAATAAAAACTTAAAAAAAAAAATCTTTATAAAAATATATTAAGGTTTCATTTAATTATCACTGTTGTAACATAACAAAATTAAATTGTACAAAATTAAAAATAATAAAATTAAAACAATAAAAAGTGAATTACAAAAAAATAAAAAAATAAAGTATAGTCTCATTTTAGTTATTTATTATTGTTACTTATAGATTTTTAAAATTGTATATTTTGTTATTTATTAGTTTATTTTTATATACCTAAGTTACTGTAATTCATCATTGTATTTCTAACTTAAAACGGACAATTAGATTAAGTTACAACAACCTTACCTTGGTACCTAAATACAACGCATAAACGCATTTATAAAATGTCGCGTAAGCCGCTCTTAACTTAACTGTAATAAAATTGACAGATTAATTTCTGAAACACATAATCATAGCATAATGAGGATAATTAATGCAATTACTATAAAAAGTCTGTCATATTACTAACTTAATTTCACACTTGGATTACATTTATAAATGTAAAAAGTAGACAATTCTCACGGACTGTTATGAGCATACTTTCATTGACACAGAGACCTTTGACGCAAACTGCATGTGGGAAACTCATTGGAGCATATCGATCAGTAAATTAAAGCATTTTGTAATGTTACTTACACTTTTTTTTTGTGTTTCGACGTTTTTTTGCGATTGGTAACATTAGTTAGTTTCAATAATAAACCTGTTTAAATTTGTTATTTAAAAAGAATAAGGTATTTTCTTTATAAACTCCAACCATTTTTTCTTTCTTTTTACTAAAAGAAAGGGCCTTTTCTATCTTTTTTCTAGTTATGATAAATATTAGGGTTTATTGCCTTCCAGATTAAGGAGTAGGTACTATCTTGTCTACTTGAGCCAAAACAATTTAGTAGGAATTCTAAATAATTTAAGGAATTAGATGTAAATTTAATTTTACTAATTAATAATACCTTGTTTCAGGATTGACCCATCGATGCCACAAACACAACCAATGGACAACAAAAAGAATATACCAGCTACTCAACAACCACTGACACAACAACAAATGTTGATGGCCCACCACGTCCACGCTAATGAACAAATTTACTCACACCAACATCCACAAATAACTACACAAATAACATCGCCTCAACCAAATCACCAACAAAATGGGGTCATGCATCAACTCATACAAAACCAATATCAGTCAAATATGGACGCAAGATCACCTCTGCTTGAAAACCGTCAAGAATTATATGGTACCGGGTACAATAATGAATACGCCAGACACTACGGTGCAAATGATAACTATAATTATGTGCAGTCACCTCAAAGATCAGATACACAGCAACCAGACCCTAACGTTAACCATGAACTACTTCAAAACATGCCTAAAGGGTACAATGCAGAAGTTTATAAAGATTATTTGAAACGTAACCCACCGAAAGATACTAACCAAATATATCAAAATAATCAATATAAAACTAATGTTAATCAGTATGGTAATAAACCATACCTGCCATATTCAAGCAGAATTAGTTCACAAAGTAATACAGAGCTTTTAAAACACCAATACAACCAGATACAGCAAATGAAACTACAACAACAACTTCATTATCAAAACCAAGCTCAGATGCACCAACAGCAAACTTTTGCAGAACGCCAAATGCTCCTTCAACAAATTCATGGTATTCAACCCCCAGCTAATTTACAAAATAGTATATATTCTGATGAATCGTATGGAATGTCAGATCCATATGGAAGCAGAAATGATTTTAAAGATGTTAGCAGCCCTGATATTCAGAATGAAGTAGACATGTATGCCAAAAATATTGAAATGAGAGATAGAGAAAAACAAAATAGACAATATCAGGAATATCAATATCAAACCAATCAACAATTTGAATACCGTGATCCAGAACATTATAGAGGAAAAGTACATAATGATATATCAAAAATGCAATCTCCACCAGAATTTACCAATAATCAAGGACACAAAACAAATGTTGGTATTGTTTCACCAATGAAATCGAGTGAATCAAGTAGTCCTAGTGTTAAATCTCCATCTACTGAAAGTCGGAGAAGCAGCGGTGGTCATCAAGCATTACGATCACCTATAGCACAAAGGTTGACATCTGCACCAGTGGCTATGTCGGGAATTTTATATAAACAAGGTTCTGATGGCTTAAAAGTATGGAGAAAAAGATGGTTTGTCCTATCCGAATATTGTCTGTTTTACTACAAAAGTAAGTATTTTAATATTTAAGCCCGAAATATCGTATGTGTGTTATTTATTATAAACAAAATAACCAAACCACAACCACAACCGTCACTGGGCACGCAACATGTGTGTATATGTTTTTCATATTATTATTATTATTAAAACAAAATAACAAAAAAGCGTATTATAAAGAAAATTGTCTCTCTCTAAATAGATAGAGACAATTTTCTTTACTATCTTGAGACCGTAAAGCAGGCCTTTCCGAATTCAACTCTTGCCTTCACTGTATTCACTACCTTCTCTACCCAACCAAATACTATATGATTCTGCCAGCGCCATCATCATTATCAACACGTTACAACCATAAAAGTTTCGAGATCTTGGAAGGCCAAGATCGTTCAATAGACGATGCAAAGACCTTAATATATTAAAGTTGCCTTTTAAAACCGTTTCTAGTAATTTTATTCGCGAGATCAAAGTATTTGTTTGACTTGATGGTGTTGTCCTTGGGAATATTTGTTTCTCAAGTATTACTTTCTTCAAGCCTCAATAGTATACTAGTTCTGGTCTCTAACCCGAAACTGCCAGTTCGTCCAGAATTTTGTAATATATTTTACATGAGTAAAGTTTTTTTGCAAAAAAAAAAAAAGTCCAGATATTACGATTATTTTATTAATAATTACGATTATATATTAGATTATGTTTATGCATAGGTTGCACTTTATATAAAATAATCTTGTAGTAATTGAATTTAAACTTTTAGATCATGAAGAGGAAAAGTTACTTGGTTCAGTACTTCTTCCATCTTACAAAGTTTCAGCATGTTCTGCGGAAGATAAAGTTTTAAGAAAGTTTGCTTTTAAACTAGAACATACAAACATGAGAACTTACATTCTCGCTGCCACAGATCAGGAAAAT
Source organism: Monopis laevigella (assembly GCA_947458855.1). NCBI lineage: Eukaryota > Metazoa > Arthropoda > Insecta > Lepidoptera > Tineidae > Monopis > Monopis laevigella. The sequence continues at coordinate 9,757,798 of OX381596.1, read as the reverse complement.
ATGCTGAAGTGGGTGAGAGCATTAAATATGGCTGCTTTGATGGAGAACAATAAGTGAGTATATTTCATTTCATAACTAAAAAATAATCTTCAGATTACGGGTTTTTGAATAAAAACAGTTATTAAAGTTTTTGGTTTAGAATATCATAAGTATTTAATTTTATAGTGAATTCCTATAATCTACAAACTTACTGTTTCTTCATAAATTTTAATTTCGTTAAGTTAAACGAAGCAAACACTCACGGTAGAGCCTCAGGTGCATTTTTAAACTTTTACTAAGAGAGTCTTAGAATACCATCAACTGTAACTGTATGTATCCATGTACCTGTATATTAAAATATAATATATTACCCTCAGATCTACAAAAAAAAACGCATGACAATCCGTCTATTAGTTTTTAAGTGATACGTACAAACACACTGGTGGACATTTATTCTAAAAACGTTGGATTATTATTATTCTAAAGCATTGGTTGTAGATCTAGTCAATTTATTTAAATCAAATCAATATACATATTTTTATAAGATGTATTTGTTTGTTAGCTATATATAACATTCTATTTTAAATATTTTCAGTGAACAACCTCAAAAGTCTGAGTGGACAACCGCTAAAACGGAGGTAAGCTTTTTTATTTTGTCGCAAACGTAACTGTAGACAATTAGTTCACCAGAGCGGAAAGCATCAAGGACACCAATTAAATCATTATAACTGCAAATAATTTATAGATGCAACCGCAAATTGCTAGAGGCCTAATGTCAGACCGTTGTTGAACATGAATAAACCGTAGAATAACTGTTATGTACCTCTAATTATAAGCTAAAGCTCAGGTTAAAGTCGTTATTTTAATTTTGCAGAATGAAGATGAGGTTCCTGGGCCTACTTATGCAAATGCTCCACCCAAACCCCGACGGTCCAATGAAGGGTATAATTCGCCAAGTCCCGAAATGTAAGTTTCTAATTGTATTTTTTTGTTTATTGTATGTCTGTCTAATATGTTAAGTGTATGTGATAACAATGTTTTCAGGTATGATCCTAACTATGATCTACTCAAATCTCCTGCATCACACTATAGTAAAGGCACTGGCAACACGCGTTATCATGATCACACCTACCAAACTAGTCCTAACACGGATCCGGTCTACACTCGCAATCCACAGTCACCGCCACTACAACAGCAGCCACATCCAACGAAACGGCCTTATGACATGCACAATCTCTCCCTGCCTCTTACCAACACAATAACAGACAAGTTAGACAATTATCCAAATAATCTAACTATGTATAATACTAATCCACAATCTCCATATTTTGATAATAGGAATAGACATTCTCAGCAACCACCAACAAGAATACCGGATGCTAAGACGCAGGATCAAATTTATGAGAGACGAAGTTTACGAGATAATCCATTCTTACAAAATTCTCTACCAGAAGGTACAGAATTATTGGCGAAAGGAAATCATGTTATGCAAAATATAAACACAATGCAACAAGACAGACCTGAAGTTGCTAATAACGCAGCGGTTCGACATTCTAGTACTAATGCAGAAGTAAACTATAACAAAGAACCTTACGGTGAATTACATATGCGACAATCAAGACTACCAACCAATGTAGCCTCTAATGAACGTCTCCTGATAGAAAGGCGGACTCCTGACGCATATGGTAGATCTATAGTAGGGCAAGATAAGATTAAAGTTGATGATTATGAAGATGTCTATGCTACATACGGAACTGAAAGTGAATATGGACGATCATATAATAAGCCAACAAGCCCTCCTCAGACACGAGACATTAGTAGTAATCATGTAAGTAAATTTAGTTAGTAATTCATATATTTTAAATTGATATTTAAAAGATAAATGTGTATTTGATGTTGATTTCAGAATCAAGCTCATAGTTTCAGCGGGCCTGCTATACTAAGAAGAAAAAAAATGCAATCATGTGGTATCCAACCACAAGTACCGAGACCTCACAGCGCTGACTTTTTAGAATATGAATCAAGAAACGAGATATTAAATAAATCTGTACTACCTCGTAACGTTGGGGATCCTCCAAGGCAGCCACAAAGACCTAAATCTAGTCTTGATATAAATTCCTATTATGACCCTAGTTCTGATCGGTATTATTCTGAAGAAAGCTATGCTCAAAAAATGCGACAATCAGCTCAATATTTACAAACCGATAAAGTAGCACCCGGATCTAAAAATATTCAAATTCCTTTAGAAAAGTATGCTAGTGGTTTAGCAGAGAAACAGTTACATTCACCGTACGGACACAGTTCTAACAATAATTATGAAACTGAATTTAATGTTACTAAAAATATGGCTGATAATTTAAGCTATAACTCCAAATATAGTGAAAATGAAGCACTGAGAGCTAATTGGACGTTAAAAGAAAAAGAATTAGATAATCAGATAAATAGAAGCACTAGTGTTATGAGTAATAGTTCTGCTGCTGCTGGTTTTATTAAGGATCCTAATCGCTTTGACAATTCTGTCCCTGAAGGGTTTTTACGATCAGCAAGTGCTAGATTACCCACTTCAGTTCCAGAAAAAGAAGGAGAAAAGAAAGTTCAACAGGTACTCTTCAAATATATTATTTTTAACAATTTAATAAAAAACATTTTTTTTTTTTTAAACTTTTGTTTTTAATTTATAGCGAGAAGAATCAATGAAGAGGCTCTTGGAATGGAAACAAAGAATGTTACAGTCACCATTAACAAGGAAGACTACACCATCACTTATTTCATTACCAAAATCGTTGAATCAAAATCGACACTCAGTACGATCTGCTGATCAGTATTCAAAAACCAAAACGTACCCAAATGCAACGTATAACAGTTATTCCTCAGATGACGAAGGTATTATTTTTGAATTATTATTAAATATTTGAAAAAAATATATTATTGGGTTATTAAACCTTTTTTTAAACGAACAAATGAATGAAAATATTTGTAATGCAAGACTTTATATAAAATAAGAAAAGTAAAAGATTAAGGCAGTATAATAGAAATAGCATGAAAAAAATACATATGTGAAAATGCATGTAATGTTTTATACTTATATTTTTTATTAAAAAAAACAATCGGAGGTTTTTCCAGTATATAAAAAAACTTGGACATATATAATACATTATCATACTGATTAGTGTAAACCAGAGTTTTCTTTAGAATCGAACACAATATTTTATATTTAAAAAATATTGCTTGTTTTAAATAATTTGTGTAAGATTGTTCATAAATATACTTGCACTCTATACTGCATCCCAGATAATTAAAATATTTATATAGTGTATATTTTCAATAAACAATGTAGTATTGATTAGTATTATTTTTATTATTTATTGTATATTTTTTATATCATTTTAAGTATATTATAGTAGATTTATAATGACTTCGCTTTGCGGAAAGGTACCTTCCTGCCTGCTGGGGTTCCTGTGCCACTAACAATATTTTATAACATTATTATTATTATGGTGGTGGGATTAAAAAAAAAATGCAACTTATACAAATGAATTTTTTTAACATGTTCATATAAAATTTACTAACAAATTATAATAATTTGATTATAAATGTGATAAACTAAGATAATTATAAAAGAAATTGTAACTATCAATTTCTTTGCATGCCAGAACAAACAACGGGCTCTGATCTGCTAAAAACGAGGACAATGCAGGCAGGAAGGTCCTTAAGAGAAAATATGCCGAGTCCTAAATTAGCAAAAACTGAAACCTCGCATGAACCCCAACCCCCTGTTATTGAAATAGAACCTTTATGCCAAATAAATACTGAATCAAAAGATTGTGATATAAAGGAGAATGTTTATGAGAATATGGAATGCAAATTACCTACAAATTATGGAAACAATGATACCTCATTCGACGATCATGATGCTGAATTGAAGACGGCCGATATTAGTAAAAATATTCAATCTGAAAATTGTGAAAGTGAAGACAGCGAAGCGGAATCTGAAAATCAAATGGAGTATACAGATGATGACTTAGATGAAGTATTAATGGATTCAGATGGTGAAAAAGAAACAAAATCACAAAGTAATACTAATAGTATTACTGATATTGCATTAAATTCAACTACAGAAGTATATACAAAACCAGAAACCCCACCAATTAATATTATTGAAGATCATTATTTGCCAATGAGTCCACGCAAAACTTCAAATGTTGAGCCTGCTCATCAAATAATAATTAAAAATTTAAGTGTCTTTGATCAAACAATGACGCATAGTATAGAAGATAACCCTTACGTTGAGATGACTTTAGGGAATGATGACGATGGTATGCAAAATTATGAAGTAGTATGTATTAACAATGGGAATAAACCTGAACCTGTTTATATGGAATTAAACAACCTAGTAGAAAAATGTGTTGATGCTGATAATAATTTACATACGGAAAAATTATTGACAGATACTGCGTCAAATTTTGCTGATACCAAAGATCATACTTTAAAAAGAGTACCAAAGACTTTAAAAACATTAAAAGAAGAAGAAAATAGTTTAAGTATTAAACAATCTGTATGTCAAAAATATGTATCTGATTGTTCAGATGCTGATGATGAAGCTTCTAAAGATTTATCTTTAAATACACCTTTTAATAGATTTAGTATATCTGACACATTTAGACCAGCTTCTTATTATTTAGGTGGAAGTAGTAGTATGCTAGATATGCAAGATAGTTCCGATAGTGAAATTATTTCTCCAATGATTATGTCAGATTCTTCTCCTCGTTGTGATGAGTTATCTGATGAAGCACTGTCAAAATATGTATTAGATAAATTAGATAAATCGAGTTTATCACAAGATAATTCAATTTTAAAGATGTTAGCAAATGAAAATCAATTTATGAATACTGCTAAAAGAAAAACCACTTCATTAATGATCTATGGAAGCAAAACTTCAATCCATGATACATTATCTAGGGGTGAAAAAATACGAAATAGCAGAGCAAGTTTAACGAATAACAAATCCAAAACAAGTGATGTTAAAGCCAACTTACTGTCTAATACATTATTAGAACATTACAATTCTAGACGAAGTATAGAAACCGATTCAATAATAAGTTATAACGTTGAAAGGGGATCTTCAAGAATGTCATTAGAATCTGATATTAGTAGTAAATATGAAATGGGACATTCAAATATATCATCTGAAGTCACAAGTTTAAATGAAAGTGATGCTGCTGTAGAAATAAGGCATCCTGTTTACAATCATATAGATTTAATAAAAAGAAGGCCATTATCTGATAATTCTTTCTTTGAATTAGATCCCATAGCAATAATCGAAAATACGGTTGAAGAAAACCCGATTAATGATTTAGATATGCAGATAAATAAACTGCACTCCAATAAAACTTTACAGCGATCTCCAATCCCTGAAAATGATGCCAGAGCATATGATGATAAAAATACAGATGTAAAAACCTGTAAGGATAACGTAATAAAAGCTCATTTACAAGTAGGTACCCACATAAGATGCTCTAGTACACCAACCACCGGTCAAACATCTAAAAGTAACTGTGACACAGTTTTGACAAACCTTGAAAAACAATATCAAAACATAACTAATCACAATTCGGGATATATTGGTTCTCAAAGTTCTTGTAGTTCAGTTGGTTTAACTACTAAATCACCAATTTCGTATTATCGTAAAGACAGCGACGCACAGACTATTGTTAATAAAAACATCAATAAAGTTAGTTTAGCTGACAAAGTTAAAGACTTTGAAGAAGAGAAATCTACTTTAGTAAGCGGAAATGAAACTAATGCCTCATCTAGTACAACTGGATTCCATAGCAGGGAGAGTTCTACTGAACAAAGTGCTCCATACTACTATTCTGATTTATCATCTCAAGAACAAATTAATGTGCTTCCTACTTCACATTACTTAAAGAATACAAACTTGCATAGAAAATTAAATAATCAACGACGACGCGGACCATTTAACAAGAAAAATGACATTTCGCATATACATAACCCTATACATATAAACAACCAATTTCTCAATCATGATTCATCTTATGAGTTGGCAGCAGCAGCTAGAAGTGTTTCTGTAGAATTTCTTTGTGCAGCAGATAAAGACCCAGAAATTGATATGAAAAATATTTATGAGTCCACTAATATTAAGGATTCTAAAATTCCCGAATCTATGTCCAATTTTATGTCTACATTTGGGTGCAAAAGTAATTCTAGCAATAGTTATGTTGAAGATTCTTTTGAGAAGGATATAATTTTGTCTACCTTAAGAAGAGTAAGTGAGCCAGAATCGATGCCTATAAATAGTTCGACATCTAAAATGACATGTTCAAGAAATGGGCTTCAGGATCACAGTGAAAGTTCTGCATATGAAAATTTAATTTGTCAAGGTGATAAATTATGGGACGAAGACTCTTTATGGACAGATAATTTGCGAAAGGCATCGCATAGGCATGCAAGATCAATGGATGACTTGGATAATTTATCAAGTGATCCAAGTACTTCGGAACGAACTAATGTATCGACCTGTGGTATGAATAGTTTAAAACACAATAAGATAAAGGCAAATAAAAAAATAAGTCGAAATGTTACCTATGTTAATAGTAATATTCAGAGTCAAATACTTAGCTCAAGTTGTTTGCACAGTGAAAATGTTAATAATCAAGAACGAAATGGGGACAATGATGAATATGTAAGCCTAGCTGAAAATAGTGATAAAATGCAAGAACACTCAGATGAAGGAGTTTATGAACAACTTGCAATAGAAATTATTGAAAAAAAAACATTACAACGAAATAAATTAGATAAGCAAGAAAGTCAGGTAACAAGTAACAAGAAATTTGAGTTCGATCGAGAAAAGCTTCGTCAATGGGATTTAATGTCGAGTGGGCTTATGAAGGGCGGTACAGGGGTTTTGCGGGGTTCAGGTGCAGGGGTCTGCGTGGGTGTAGGAGAAACATTGTATAATATGGACTGTGGAGCTGACAGTGCAAGCAACGAAGGTATCTTCTAACATTTTATGGTCCTGTAAGGTTCACTACGTAAGTTCCATTTTAATTACACGTCCTTAGCAAAGCAAAGTCATTATTGTAAATAGGTATATACTTACTTTTGTTTATTGCAAATTAAATCAATATTCATGTATAATAGTTTTGCACGGTGAATTTCAAGATGTAAATAATTATATAAACAATCGTTTTAACCAAGTTTTTTACTAGTTCAAGGGACCCTAAATATTTGTATATTAAAAATTGTTATTAATATTTACTTTTAGCTTCTCTGTCAACACCAGGAGGTCACCTAATTTCGGATACAAATAGCGCATTAAATCAACAAACTTTATCAAAGAAAGCATACCTTGGTAGTAATACATCAATAGGAAGAAATAATAGAGATGCTAATATACCTGTTAGAGCTGTAAGTCCAAGAGTACGTTGGGTGGAAGATAAATCTCCTAATGGTAATTATGGATCACAGCAGATTTCATCATCAAACCAAAACGTGAGTGTTTACATCAAATTTTTATTTTATTGCATTGCATCCCCTTTGTGTTTGTTAATAGTATGTTGTGTTGTAGTTAAATAACTTAACAACAATGGACGATCCACGTATGATCCGATCTCCTTCACGGGCTTCTCAACAACCCATTAGTGCTGTCAGTCCAAGAGTTAGAAGAGCCACTGAAAGTGACGATTTGGTATATAACTTTGCTTCACATTTCTCAATATTTGAGTTTTACTTGAACTCTATTTGCATGAGCTATTGTTACTAAGAAGTTTACCAATGTATATTAAACATATTTTTATTATCCACACTAATTATCGCTGTTTTATTCATACTTACGAGTATGCTATGCTTCTAACAACAATACTAAATAGATTTCTCACTATTTGTAAAATGCATGCCTGTATATGTTTTTTATTTATTGTTATATATTTTTTATGTTCATTGGTTGCATCATTATGTTTCGCTTTTAAAAAGACTGGAGACCACAGCGGCCAGCAAGGAATCAATTTCAATCCTGCAGAAGAGATTCCGACTGCTGGAGAATTATTGGGCAGGACACACGAAGAACTTGTTTTGTTGCTTATACAATTGAGACGGCGTCACACGGCAACATTGCGTGCTATGGATCAATGCTGTGCACAAATTAGTAGAATAGAGGTAGTTAGAACAATTCGTTTTGTGTTTCGCACTTGGATTTTTGCTTGAGTTCTTAAAGTATGTTATTACTTGAATTATGTGTGTTTGCATTCTTTCCATAATATATTAAATCTAAAATGTATTATGTTAAACCTAAACGTTAAATGAATTGTTTCAGGAATGTTTAAGCTCGCTTAATCCAACAGAGCGTGAAGAAAGCATCAAACGCCTTGAACAACTGAAGATGCAGTTAATGGAGCTAGAGCATCAATATCAAAAGAGTAAACCATTAGTGCAGTTGGTAGATAACATGGTGAAGTTAGGATCTTTGTATAATAGACCGGGTTCTACTGTAGAAAGACTGGAAAGAAATCAAAGATTACGACATAAAGTACTTGCTGAACATGCAATGGAACAACAGAGGTAACTGGAGATATACCTATGAATAATCATATAAATGAAGTTTTAATAGTATGTATAAAATCAAATTGAAGTATTTATTGTTACTAATCGAAAACTCGCACATCTCACGCGCACAATCACACCGCCCTTGGGTATTTTTCTAATAAAAATAATATTGCGCTTTAAAATTATTACTAAATATCTTATTTTGTTAATAGATGGCTAGAAAATGCTGCAGCTGGAAAGTCGTTAGAAACAGAAGCAGCACGTGTTCGAGTGGCTGAATTGTGGGCGTTAGAACAAGAGTTATCTGACGAAGCAGCTATACTTCAAGGCATGAAGACAGATAAAGATACCATAGAATCTTTACTCACAGGTAATAACAAAGAATTAACAGGTAATAACAAAGAATTAATAGGTAATAACAAAGAATTAACAGGTAATAACAAAGAATTAACAGGTAATAACAAAGAATTAACAGGTAATAACAAAGAATTAACAGTTAATAAAAAATAAAAAAAACTTTAAACTTGGCAATTGATAGCGAGAATATATTACCAGCTAAATTAAACCTTCTGTATAAAGGTTTTGAAAAGTTATTGTCAGTGTTTATGTAACGGGTAAAACAGAGATTCAGAAATATTTATTGATATTAGACTTTCTGTCAAAACTTTAAAACAACGTATAAGCGTTATAGTTATAGCAGGTAAATGATACAATAAAGCTAACGTATTACGCTAGACAATATGACGACTTTTGAAATGGCGATGATAGAACTTGGTTTTAAGATGCTGAGAATTAGTACTTTGTGGACAGTAGCCTGGGACTATTGATGCGACAGTGACAGGATAGTTGACTGTTTATTCTAAGACTATAAAATAATGGGCAAAAGCCAATTATTTAAGTACTCATATAATTTTACAGGTGTCCGATCAAAATTCGGTAGTATGCAGATAGAATCAGGTCCAGTAGAACAGGACTTGGAAGCAGAGTTGGCGCGTGTTCATGCGATGTTGGCGCTCAATTCTAAGGTTTATAAGGTTTTATATCTATTGCACTTATTTTTTTGCTTTTAACACTGTATTGTAAATGCTATATTTTATTTAAGTAGTTAGTCATTTGTTATATAAATATAATTACATGCTGATTTCAGCCCTTGGTCAGATGAAAATTATATGGGATTATCATACCATATAATTTTCCTTCTGACTAAGGTGTGAAATCGGCATTCCCTCAGTCCAATAGGACGCCACTTGTATAAACTCCTGCTCATTCATATATTTTGGCCACATATTTAATTTCTGATTCAGCCGCAAAGATGACTGAGTCATGTAAGTTGCTGAAGGGGTTAAAAAGAATAGTAACTTGGGCCGAAACTTCTGCAATGTTAGGAATCCAGATCCACGGATTTATCTGAGACCTAAGAAAACATGTGTTAGAGATTCCCAATGTTAAGCTTAGCTAACAGAAAATTATTACATTACCAGTGCCACGTTGAATGGCAATAGTGTTTTTTAAGCGTATTAGATACTTTACGAAATAGCGCGATGTTACTATCAAGATGTTTTTTAATTACGTTAATTTGATAGTGTATCAAAATGCTTAAATAACGAGTTGTTATTAGGGGTCCAAAAAAAAATATTTTACTTCGTTACGTCACCGCCTATACATCCGTATAGGTGACAAAATCTGCAAATGACCTAATCAAGTTTCAGTTTTAGTCTATGGAATCACCGGTTTTCATGTGGTAGTCTCCTTTCAGGAAGTGGTTACGAAATGGGCAGTTGATATGATAATAAAGCTAAAAAAGTAGACTCGAAAAGTAAATTTGTCCTTGTCATTGCCCATTTCTTAATCACATCGTTTATTTCATCAGTCTTTGTAGGTCTGCTTACCACCAGGCAGATACAAAGCCACATGCTTTGCTCGATGCAGCAGTAAAAATAAATAAAAATAAATGTGTAAGTATAATATTGAACTATTTATTGCAGAAACTGGAACAGACAGTAGCAGACAATGCTCGCTTGGAACGAGAGCTAATGCAGCTTAGGCGTGCTCTACACGCGCAAAGACAATCTCCTGCGCCGGCGCATGGTCCAGCGGCTGCTACTGCTTTATTGGAAGACGGTTCGTGTAGTTTCCAATGATCTGTCCCCATTCTACCAACTCTTAGAGCAATATTTTTTACGTAACAGTACCAGTTACTTTATTGCAATTTTCTCCAATAGAAAGAAATAATAAATAAAATTGGGGTCAAAATTTCAAAAAAGTCTATCCTACTGCCAAAAAGAGATGGTCGTAGGTCTCTTGAATCATTGATCAGTAGTCTAAGTGTGTCTTTCATATTTATTACTTTGCGATTAAGTTAACTAAAATTATCATAGAAAAAAGCACAGCGCAACTGGAAACTGTAGAAACTAAAAATGCGAGCGTGTGATTGGTGAAAATGTTAACGCAGTAGTACTCGTAATTTATTCGAAAGTAGACTTATAAAGGTCAATAACTGACACTAGATCTTCTGAATCTTTTAAGCGAGGCTATTAGTGGCGTTGATGGCATTACGAAAACCTACAATTATAATTTCATTTATTACACGTTGAACTTCACAACAATCACTTTTAAAGTTTTCGAATAAATTATGAACCGTCCCTTCACCATCAGTCCACTGTTATCAATAGGTCTCTCCAATAATTGTGATTTTTTGTTTTTTATATTCCCTAGCATTACCCGGTGATTTCTTTAGTTAGCAGCATGTGAAATAACTTCCTTCATTTTATTTATTTCAGAAGTTTCACGTGTTCAGCAACTAGTCTCAGCTCTCCAGAGACAGCGACAAGAATTAAGTCGAGCTGTACGACATTTGACACAACAATCCAGAGCTCTGCAAACCACCCAACATACACCTGGTAAAAAAACTGTTTTTTCATCTAGATCTGACTCTGTATCAACTTGGTGTTTAGCAGATCTATATAAAGTCCATTAATGAGGTGATCAAATATTCTAATTTAACAGCATTGATAGCTTTCTTATGCTGGCTTTACAAAGACGAACTTGCATCTACCTACATATTATGGCAACTCTATTATTAAATCAACAGCCCGTTTCGTAATCGCACCTTGAAAGAAGACTACCACCACTAGAATAAATTGATACTGTTGGCTCCCAAAAATGATATGCGTTTTTCTTAGGTGGGAGGAAGGCCTCTATAACTCTGCTGGGCTGACCGACCAGACTCGTTACCACATCCCATACAAAAGCATTAACCGTCAAGTGACTTAATCATATTTCCGTTTTAGTCTGTGGATTCTCCGGTTTTTCGGAGACTACTGCACAGATTTCTGGTCGAGGTAGTAGGTTCCTTCATGGTTTTGTTACAAAACGGACGATTTATTTGACGATAAAAAGCGAGAATATAAAATATACTCGTAATGCAAATACGTCTTTGTCGCCGCCCATTTCATAACTGCATCATTTAGCATAAAGTCAGTATGTGACTTTACGCTGCTTCGAAAAACAAAAAAATAAGAAACATTTTCAATCCAATGGGATTTTAAAATTTAATCATGGTCAAACCAGGTAGTTGCCAATAAAGCAGCGAGGTCATTAAAGTATACTCGTTTTTCAAATAGGTCTTTATTGTCGCCCATTTCGTAACTGTAACTGCATCAACTACCCGGCATAGTAATAGCATTAAGATTTAACTTTTTTTTCATAACAGGGTACAACCGACGCATCCAATCATCCTGGCAGGAGACTAACCTGGACACTGGGCACACAACCGACCACGACCAGGCTTACTATGACATGTCCCAAGTGCTACCTCCAGGGCATTCCCAACTCAACACTCCCTTGTATGTGGAAACCCATGAATCTGGCGTCGCTGATATGTCTATCATGTCTCCAATGACCAGTGAGGATATGCATAGCTCGGCTTTGGGTTAGTAAAAGAAATAATTTATAGTTGAGTTAAGAAAAAAAAATGTTTATTTACCAAAATGTTACATTGTTTGGATGTTGCTACCCCTGTTCTAAGTCAAGAAACCTGTGTAACAGGACTAACAGGAGATCCCGCATTCCACAAATGATAAAAAAATAATTAAGTAAAGTAAGGTGGAAGGAGCTGGTAGAACAAAATAACATTTTAATGTTTGCATTCCCTTTCATCCACCAAGAAATAAACAAAAATAAAAATATAGCTGCAAAAAAAATAATAATCTAGAAGTGAATCTGTATCTTCATAATTTTTTTTATAGGTAAAACCGTAGTTGAACGGAATGAGAGATTTTATAAATAAAGATAAAGGGTACCTAGATTATTCAAAAAAGATATTATTAATGACGCTAATAATTATAATAATGATAATGCCTTACCTTACCATACCTAACAGATTACAAGCAGTAGTAATATTACTAGCTTACCGTGACCGATACCTTATAATAAATGATAAACAGTTTAAAAATAAAACACTAAGAGGTTGAAAGTATATAGTTTTTATGTAAAAAAAACTAATAATAATGTTATTAAAAACGTTTAAAATTTGTAAAATTTCCATATAAATAATTATAGTAGGTAACTTAGTTCTATTTTTATAGATAAAAGTTGATCAGGGAAGTACAGATTTAGGTATACATACTATACTCCAGTTTCTAAAAGTATTATGAAATGAAGTTAATAAGGCATATGAAATTTTGAGCATAAAATAATTGGATCATCTTTCTAAAAAGGGGGTTTTCGATTTATATAAATCACACCTATTACTGTAGTTTTATTCATTATCATTGAAATTTCATGAAGGTAATATTAAGTTTTAATTTACAGGTAACCTGTCTAACGTAGAAAAGCAAGAAATAAAAACTGTTCGCATAGTAAAGAGAGAAAGTGAGAGACGTCAAAGAGACCGTGAAAGATCTTTACAACCCATGTCGGATTGGTCTACTACTAACATAGACCAATTCCTGGAAGAAGAATTAATAACTCCTACAACTAACTATTCTAGATCAACTTCTTTACCAAGAACAGATTTCAGTAAATTCGAAGAGTATTACTCTAAACCAACTTCACCTCCCAATTATATTCAACGGCCAAAAGAAACGCAATCTATGGAGCTAAGTCCGAAGTTCCCATCTAGTCCATCTCTATCTAATTACGATTTTTCTCGTGAAATTTCTTCGTTAAACAGTAGCTACAATAGGAACTATGATAGGTCCTATGATCGTACTGTTTCAATTTCTACTCAATACATAAATAGTCCTACTGACAGTGCTAGGACATTGACTAACGATCCTATGTCAAAAACTAGCAGCATAGCTAGTTTGTCCCGTTCTCATGCTGAGTTGTCCCCTATATTTAAAAGCGAAGCAGCTAGGCAGATAATGTCTGAGATGTCAGGGGATATGATGATGAAGAATGGGTCTCTGCATCGGAGGCAGGTTCCTAAGGAGAAGCGACGGCATTATACTGCGCCTCATCACTTGAGTGCCAAGACTTTGAACGAGATGCCGAAAGACATATATAACCAAGATGTAAGTTGTTTTTGTTATGCTGTTGGTTAATTTAGAACTAAATTCATAAGTTAGTAATATATATTTATTATATCTTTAATTGAAATTAATATATATGTATGTAGGTAAATTGGTGTAGACGGCGTTGAACCATAGATAAACATCGGATATCTATAATTTATTAAATTTAATTATTATAGAGACAGAAAGTTAGAGAAATGTCAGGATATTAACCCCACACTACTTATGTCTGTCACTCTCGACAGTAGTTAAATTACAAGTTGTACAAGCAATACAATAGCGCTTTGTTCGATTCGTTACAGTATTTCTTGGATGTGACGGTTTAGACAGCTTAGAGCTACTTATAATATTCATTAGATACTCATCTTCACTGCATTCTATACAATATATATTGCAACGTTAGATATAAAGGACGATAAAATTAGCTTTCGCACTTCCAATAATACTCGATTACTGTTTGTCGCAGAATTAAAATAATATTTTTGTCGGTCATTATATTTATTAATTTTTGTGTTCTGTGTTGGATATTATTTAGATTTTTTTCGAAATCAGGAAAACAACTTTTTTAATATTATAATACAAAAAAATATATATTACTCACACCTGAAAGATTAATGCGTACAAGTACGAACAAAAAAAAAATTGAACTTCGACCAACAGCCAAGTTGTAATATTGGAAGTACGTTTGTATGGGCGTTAGTCAAGTCGACTTCAAATCCCTTAATTTTTTTTTAATTCATCCAGAAAATGGGTCGTTCTCTCGACGATACCGACATGGAGCGCGCCCTAAGAGCTCCTCCTGACGTGGTCAGATCAGCTATAGCACCACAGCGCTATGCCGAGAACACCATCGACCAACTGCTAGCTGCTCCCCAGAAGATTCTTATCCCGGAACGTTATATCCCTGAGAAGGTTTGTTTATTTTTGAATATATTTGTAATTCAGAGGCAAATTTACCTTTTTTAAAAGATATTCCAAACTCATTATAATCCTAAGTTAAATTTTTTTTGAGCTGTAACATGCCAAGTTGCTGTAATAAGCCACCGAATAATTTTGGTAAAAAAAATATTTTTTTTCTAGTACTCTCTTTTCACGGTTAAAACTTAATTTTAAAATGGGTAAAACTGGAAAACTTCCCGTTAAAAATCTTCTTACGAAAATGATTTTTATTGCTAATAAAAAGACACAAAATCTATAATGTGCAGAAAAAAAGTATTCAAGCAATAAATATTGTTGCTATTAGAGAATTTTGGAGTTTTATATATTTTGATAGCAAAGTGACAGTTTATATTTATGTGTGAATTAATGTAACAAAATCATATATTGCTAATATATTTACGACAGTTTTCCGGTCCGAATTAGCACCAAAAAATAAAGTTCAAAATCGTAAATAAAGTAGGGCGCTACGGTTAAATATTTCACTATTATTTTGATTTAAAAATATGTGTATTTTTATTTCGTATATTATTATTTTTACGTAATAAAAATCGAAAAATATAAAGCACTGACTTTGAATTTTTTTTCGATCGAGCGAAGTAATATTAATTAAGTTTTGAGTTCCACACAAATGCCAATAAAATAGTCTTCTATGACATTTTTTTTTCCGCCATTTAAAGGGTCTAATTTTCCCGGTTAAAACTTATAATGGCTATCTTATTTATCGTTAGCCAGTTTATTTATTATTAAGTTTTTTTTTCTTTTAGCCTCCGGAACTCTCACCCGAAGAACAACAAAAACGTCAAGAAAAAGTTGAGTCAATCAAGAAAATGCTATCAAGTTCTTCAGCTGATCCCAGTAAAGTAAGTTTTTTTCCTTTTTCTTTTATATACTTTTACTAAGGGTACATTGTACCAATGTATCTGTTAACGTAATGTAACGATTAAAATTAAAAATGGCGTCGAATGTACCAGCTGTCATTCGAACTGCATAATAAAATTGGTAAATTCGACCCCATTTTTAACTTTAATCATTATATTTACAGGGAGTTAATTTTGCTGGAACTTAGCCTAAGTCTTTAGTTTAAAGATAAAACTTGTGAAAACTATTATACAGTCTTTCACTATCTACTCAAAGTACTTTCTCAAGAATTTATTTGTTATCAGGGAAAATTCCAATTAATGAAAGTGCAGTTCCAATCTGTTCCATCGGACGATTACATTGTCGATTGTATATTCATCGATAATAGTTGTAGGTCACATAATATATATATATATATTTAAACATGTGTCTATAAATCCTTGTGATGGTAATCAGATTTACAAAACCGTAAATCATCCATCCGCGATTGACCGAGCAGATAGCAAATACTGCATTCGAGATCTAGATGGGTAGAATTTGCTGTATCACTTAATTTCAATAACAAATATCGAACTAATGGAATGTTTAGTGTTGTTTTGAGCAAAAATAAGACCCGAATTTAATCTAAGAAGTACTGAGTCCCACTCTTATTTCTTTCTTGCTTACTTTTTTGCTGTCTTCATAATATCATCATTTTTCTTATTCATTCTAGTAATTATTTTAATTATAGTATTGGAAATAAAATATATCTTTAATCTAAGGCAATTTGAATGCATGTAAATGTGCATAGTGTTTGTAGATAAAATTTTATCTATTACATTTTTTATTTTTCAATATGCATTTTTCATTACATTTATTGCTTTTAATATTGTAATTTAGATAAGTTACCAACTCGTACCAAACGTTTTGGCGATTCATACATCTGCCGTTCTATTAAAATGTGGAATGCCCTACCAGCTTGCGTGTTTCCTTCCTCTTATAACCTAGAGTCCTTTAAACGAAGCGTGAATAGGCATCTTAAGCCGGCATAATGATGGCAACCAGCGGTGCACCTGTTGCATCCGCTTGTTGCTATAATTCCTGGACATTGCATACTGCTTAACATCAGGTGGATGCAAGGTCACATGCTGAGCTCTTATTAAAAAAAAAAAAAAAGTTTATTATAAAATTTATCAATATAAAAATAATTCCATAAATGTATGGTCAGAAATCGCTTCTTAGAAGGAGAAGTACTGTTTTCGATGACTTTGTCTGCTAAACAATAGGCGAAGAAAATTTTTTTTTTTCTTTGTCGTAATTGTATATTAGAAAAATAGTTGCGTTCTCGTACGGTCGCGAAGCAGATAATAATTTCGTACAATGACCCAACAATACTTACCTAACTCATATCTCTTCTGCTCATACTATACTAGCTGGCCCGCGCAACTTTGTCTGCGCGTTTAAATTTAACCGTTTACGCAGCGTACGCTCTTAAAAGGAATAATTTTTCCCCGTTTTTGCAACATTTTTCTTTGTTACTCCGCTCCTATTAGTCGTAGCGTGATGTTATATAGCCTATAGCCTTTCTCGATAAATGGATTATCCAACACGAAAATATTTTTTCAATTCGAATCAGTAGTTCCTGAGATTAGCGCGTTCAAACAAACAAACAAACAAACAAACTCTTCAGCTTTATAATATTAGTATAGATTGACAAATCGCTCGCATAGAAATTATGGCATGCACTTCAAAGTTTAGAATGTACGTAAACCAGATTTCTTTTCAATTTACTGAATTTCCAAATTGGAATTAATCGAAATTCAAAATATATTCGGAATTAATTGAATATCGATATATACACGCTGAAAAATAATTATTAAAAAAAATATATACAAAAGATTTTGAACAATTTCGTTGTAATTTCATAAGTGAATTTTGAAATTGGAAAATTTATGAAACTAAATACTCTTCCAGTTTCAAATTTTGTAATTAAAGGTTCCAAATTCAAGTTAATTTTGAAACTGGGAATCATATGAAATTGCATTGCGAGATTGCATTCACCAATAGGATCGCTTGATTTTGAAAACCTATCAAATTAAGCTAATCTGATTGGCGGAGAGTGCTATGATTAAAAAGTCACTGGTGCAAAGTTCGTGCAAGAGTCGTATGTATAGTAAAGCAATGCGCGAGCGACAGACATATAATAATATTGTTATTTTCTCTTACAAATTCAAGACACAAATATTTACACTAGATAAATCATTCATGTAACTCGAATCTGAAATAGTCATAAAATACCTGAGACTTAGTCACGAGTAAATAATATGTTGTAATAGTTATAGTGAATACGATAGAGGAAAATTTTCATGCGATTATTTTATTTATTTAATGCTTACTACATATTACATATACACAAATATTTGTAATCATCCATACTCGAAAACCTTTAATGTTTATATGAGTACGGATAGTCACTTTACAATAGGTATTATCATTACATTTTAGTATACATATAAACGCTAGACACATTCCAATTATTTATTATGTCGCTCTGCATCTATCGCCTCCATAAAGTACCTCTTAAACTTATTATAATATTGGCAGTTATCCACATACATATTCTGCAGCTCGATTGGCATATCATTAAGATATACATATTTTAGCACTCTAGTTCCGTACACATTTTAAGATTTAGGTAGCATCAAAACAGCTTACTTCTTATCCCTATCACTCGCTTACTATTAGGTAAACAATTGGCTCTTTCGCACTAAATTGCGCTCGTTATAAGGTACGTAGACAGCGAAAACTAGTGTGGAGCCAATGAACTAATTTACGTATTTCTTTAACTTTATCGGGTCAATGTCCGAAATTCTTTCTGCTCTGCGACAGTACTTTGTATCTGATAGTATATAAGAGCTTAGAATGTTGGCTGTACAAAAGCACTGACTGTTGCTTCCATTAAACTAGAGTCCAGAAGGCGAAGATAAGAAGCAGAGGCAGCATCTCTTGCAGATGAACCAAATCCTCGCCAAGCAAGTCATGGAGATGAGCAAAATTGTCGCTGGTAAGAGTTTTGTTACCGCATCACAAAATAATTAATCCATATTTGTCGTCTTCATTCATGGATTTTGGATCAACAGGTAGATACAGAGTCACGCTATAATGACTTCCGATTGGATTAAAGTTTAAACGCTAAGTACCAGGCGCGCAGAGGAGCGCAGGAGTAATGTAACTAATAGCGATATGATATATTGAATATGCCACGCTGCTTTGACAGTTTACCTATTTCCTTTGTTAAAATAAAATTACCCGAAATTAAGTACAGAATATTAATTCTTAGTATATCTTGTTCTTTAATCCTGTCGAGAGTCTATAGGATCTTCATATTAACATTAATTTCCTAACTTTTGCCAATATAATGTTTTTTAATGTTTGATTGACAAATTGATTGTCCCACATCTTTCTATTAATAATAAATATATATCTTTAACAGTACCATAATTAAATTTATACTATAAAACACTGTTCATAAAAACTTAGTGAGGCCTTGAAAAACACTTTAGTTATAGAAGGTTTTGTCTCTTTTACGCATAATTATTTTTGTTGCCAATGAAAAGAGACAAAACAATCTATAACTATAGTGTTCTTTAAGGACCCGAATAAGCTATTACGAAAACCAGTGTTATGTTACATTATTTTAGTATTTAATTTGTAGAAAAATAATATAAAATTTGTCCATCAAACTAATTAAAGTAGTATAGTAATAAACCCCTACTTATAAAATATTTAAGTGACGTTCAAGATTAACCCCAGTTACTAGAACATTGATAAAATTAATCTATAATCAAAATTAGTTAACAAGGCTCATGTTTTGTCGAAAATGGTACAGTTACGAAACGGGTGATTGATTTTACGATAAAGCAACGAGTATATTAAAATAGACTCGTATTGCAAATACGTCCACGTCGCCGCTTATTTTGTAACCGCATCATTTAGCCGGAATAGTGGGAGCGATCAATATTGTTAAACAACAATGTATTAATCGATCTCATACATGACTTTGTAGGTCTGTTTAACATCGAGTACAAAGATACAAAGTCACATGCCGTGCTCAATTTATTAAAAATCAAATCACGTTCCTTGTCTAATTTTGATCAACCAACGTTAGTGTTTTTTTGTTTTTTGCAAACGCAATAAGAATGGAAGTGACAAAACTACTTAATAGTTCTTTATAACTACTTAATAGTTCTTTATAACTACTTAATAGTTCTTTATAACTACTTAATAGTTCTTTATAACTGTTAAGTAGGGTTAATTTTCTTGATATTGTGTGTTTTAAACTGAAATAACCTTTATTTAACGTACGGTCGCTAAATTTAATAGTTATTATTTAATATAATACACGATAAATAAAACTGAAAATATACCTATAGGTATATTAGTTAAAATATACGATTGTGATACGACCAAGGCCCTATTTAATAAAGACGACAAGCACAATAAATTTATATATTATTTAAGCACAAAATTTTTGCATGTCATATTCAAAATTGTTTTATTAATTATAATAATTAAATTTCGCGACCGTACATTGTTTTCTAATAACTCATACCTTATAAGCCTCTTTTAATTTTACCCTGCGCCTATTTATATAGTCAAATATTTAGAGAAATATATAATAAAAATATAAATTTTATTTAAGTTTATATACTATTTACATATTTAAATATTATCCAGTTTTAAGTTCTACTTCCAACTTTTTAAGTATTATATATTTGACAATATTTAAAGAGCGCAATAATATAACAATATGTCGCCAGTTGTAGATATATGATAAATTACATTTAGTTCAATTTTTATTTAAGTATAAATATTTTTAAATGTTTTGTTATATAAAACTTTACTGAACATTCAACAAACCTTTACATTACTCATCACAACGTGCATTGAAATCTAGTTCTCTACTTCCTATCCTAAACCCACTGTTAGAAAGGTCAGTCAACAATTAAAATATTTCTAAAACTCTTTCTAGTTAAATATACTTTATATGGGCAAGAAAGAGACGTAATTCTATTTGAACTAAAATGCTCTTTAAAGATTTAAATAGTAACACGAACCATCAATAATTTCTACAACTAACGACTGTAACATGCATGTAGTAAGTAACAAATTTGTGAGCTTATGTTTTGTTTGTCCACTTTTCCACAGGAAACAACCCCGAGCCTGGACCGTCCACAGCACCAAAATAATACATTAATATACATTCCTTGCACAAAACACCTTTATTGTCATTAAATGTCATAGAAGTAGGAATTATATTATTATAAGAATTACTAGCTGGGCCTACCGTAGCTGTTGAGAGTAGGTGCAAATTTCTGAAAAAAAATGCATTTTGAACGGTAATATTTTAATAAATAAATATGATAGGTACATAACGTAACAATGTATATAAGCCTATAATCTAGCTAAATAGATCTATAATTAAAAAAAAAATTTTTTTTAGTTCTGCACCCTAAGAATATTTCACACTCTCCAAGGTAGCTGGTAAAAAATGCCTAAAGCATTAAGTTTGCCTTTGTACAATTTTGTGCAATAAAGAATTTTTTATAAATAAATATTTTATATTACTATAAGTTTCTTTAAAACATTATAAACAACATAGTATCCTAAATTTAAATTCAAAGGAGCAATGCCGCCGGCGACACTACCGCTCTCTACCGGTCTAGAGGAGTACTATCTTTATTATTATAAATAATTACGAAAATAAGATAAGTGATTCTTGAGCTGAGCACACAAACAAACAAACAGAGAGAAAGGCGTTGCATTGTACTTAGACAAACTGACCACTTGTTCGGTGTAGACTAAGAATACAATCAGTTACGACGAGGTGGTACCCTGAGGTAGACGGTTTCGGGTGCCGTTACCACCCATGATGGTACAAAAAAACCCTGGTAGAAATTTACTTGGATTTTAGAATATAATTTCTTCATAAACATTCTGATAAAATATAATAAGTTAATAAATATTATTAAACAAGGAAAAATACCTAATATTTTTACTTCTATGACAATACTTTGCAATTTTAATGTAAATCAGTATTCACTTGTACCTAATAGCTAATTGTTTTAACATTACCTATACTAGTAACTTTAAGTTATTATACATTAGAAAATTATACTATTAATGGTCGCTGAATGGACGGTCTCTTTTGAAGAAATATATAGGTGCAGCATGGTCATGTTTTTGCATTTTGTTGTGAGTACCTATAGCTTGTGTTTTATTTACTTTTTATTTTGAGTTTCGCTCGCTATTATTTTATATATTTTTCGTTTTTTATAACTTATTTCTTATTACTTATAACTAATAATTATATGAATAAGTATTCGGCATTAATTGTCAATAAAAAATATGGATATATTTAACCAAAAACAAGATCTAATAACATTTTTTTTTTAAATTCTATAAGAGTCCTAAAACGAACTTAAATTATTTAGTTTTTTTTATTTATTTATCATAATACTTGACACAAATTTAATTAAATAAGTATACCTACTTAATAATACTTTTAATATAATAATAATAAATAATAGCCTAAAATAGTATACATTTATTCACGAAAAAAATAAGTTGTATCTTCTTAGATATTTTATATACCATGTTTAGTAGTATAACGTATTTTTTATACATATAATAGTATGTGTTCTAATATAATTTATTATAAAATTTACAGTTAAAGCATTAGAAGAGCTGCCAGAACAAGATATTAACGACCTAGACGACAGATCCCCGGACGTAGAACTACCCATATACCAACAAAGAGATA
The DNA here is from genome assembly GCA_947458855.1 of Monopis laevigella. Classification (NCBI taxonomy): domain Eukaryota; kingdom Metazoa; phylum Arthropoda; class Insecta; order Lepidoptera; family Tineidae; genus Monopis; species Monopis laevigella. The sequence goes on along the minus strand of OX381596.1, from coordinate 9,735,142 downwards.
ATTTCTTCTCTTGAATACTTTTACAGTTATTTTTAATACATTTCTACATATCCTACATATTAAAAAAATATTAAAAAAAATAAATAAAAAAAATCATTACTGAAGATCTTCTATATAGTATATAGTATGCATAATATTGTTTTTTTTTTATTTTCATAAATTTCTTATCAGGATATTCTTATAATGCAATGAAAAATATAGCGACCCGCCGCGGCTTTTCACGGATTAGTATTAATTAATTATATGATATATACATAGTATCATGATACTATGTATATACATATACCTACACCTTCCAGAATAAATTACCTAAAAGTCACATTCCGTGCTTCAAAAAAAAAAGCCGTTTCGTTGCTTAGAAGATCTAAGTATATACAAACATACAGGCAGACGGGACTTTGTTTGATGCAATGATTAAATATATTATGCGTATAATATAAATTTAATTGTCGTATTTCTATAAGTCTAAGCTCCAGCCCCCCTAGCCAAGAGCATGATCGCTTTTTACGCTCGAACGTCGCAGAAGCGTGAAAGAGAAGGAGATAACAAATTTGTTATCCTATTGGTGTATCTATATTGTTGTCTCGTTTTGGTTATTTCGGCAACGATTAAAACGAAAGTGAAGTCGTTATCAAATGTCATTTTCATGTACTAGTTTTATTTTTAAATTTGAATGACAGCTCAAATGGTACATTGACGCCAGTTTTAACTTTAATCGTTACAACTACTTTAACGGACACTTTGGTGCACCTGCCCCCCTAGCCAAGAGCGCAGTCGTAAATAACGATAACGATTTTTTTGTATAAAATAGACATTTGATGATGACTTCACTTTCGTTTTTATCGTTGCAGAAATAACCAAAACGGCAACTCAGCCTAAGTTATTTGATGATAGTAAATTAAATTGTATAGATACAGGCCTTTAATACCACGGTAGTGTTCTAAAGAGCTTTTCAACTTAGCGTGTCTGACTTAAACTAATTTGGCGTATCTAATTTTAGCTTTAATCGTTTTGGAAATTCATATATAAATATCTAAAATGTAGAGTTTATATCAACTCGTTTTTTATCTATTCTAACATAATTATATGAAAAAGGAAATCTATTGTTGTACTAACACCTTAAGTACAAAGTTACTGAAATAATAAAAAAAACAAGAAAAAAACTTTACATTAAGTTTTTTTTAATAATAAACATAATCAAGGTTGCATAATATCTAGCTTGCACATATCTTGTAATATCGATTAGTATCGAATAAATAAAAATATTATTATATATCTGCCTATTAGAGGATTAAGGACTGATGTATTATCGAAATCATTGGTTCATATAAATATAATATTTATTATTATTGCTCAATATTATAAAACATTCCTAGAAAATAGTCTAAACTATTATTTAATTGTAAACACCTTAGTAGATTGAAGTAATAATTTATTTAGTAGATAAATTATGGCCAGTTATATATTATTATATAAATAATTAAATAATATATTAAAATGTAGAATACTAACGAAATGTTTTCCATTTAGACTGGATTTTAGAATATAGAAAATATGTAATATAAAACGTAGCAATTCTAATAAAATATATTACTGCACTGAACTATTATAATAGAAACTAAGATATATAGAATTTATACCGGGTGGTATTACTAACAATGGTATTGGGCTAATATTATAATCGTCAAGAATAATGAAAACAAAATACATTTATTTCTTTACCATCATGTCATACAAAAAATAGATAATAGTACAACAAAGTTATCCTAAAAATATTGACATTCATGGTTAGCCTACACTCTAATGTCTAGCGCGTAGAGAATGTGTATGTGTGCGTGGCGCGTCATAACAGTGTGGGTTTATCGGCGCCTTTAAGCTACTGTATCCATACAGTACGTTGTTTTTCGTGGACAATTTTATTATTATTAAATTCAATATACCTTTTTTATGTAATGGATTCTATAGATAATACATAATAACATTAACCCAACGTCATAAGAGCAATTATTACCTGGTATATAATAGAATTCACTAAATTGTAGTAGGTTTTTAATTTATATGAACAAGGTTCAATATTTTACCATTTAATAATATCTTTAGTAAGTACTGAACAAATGTATATGAAATCTTATGGTGACATTCAGGTTTATACTATATCTATATATATTGCTTATTTATAATTTAGAGTAGGAATCTTACAAAGGCCTTTAGAATTATACAAATTTAATATTAATAATGACTGTAGAGTAGATTGTAAAATGTACAGCATTTCCGATGCCATGTTATATTTAATTAATTATTTTAGTTTAACTTTAGTTTGTAATTTTTTTGTACAAAAGCACATTTAATTTAAATTGTTATAAAAACGAATATAAATACGTTTTAGTATTGTTTCCGTTTTTAATTTATTTTGTAGATATTATTTTACTTTAATATGTACTTATTAGTAATATAAACTAAAACTTATAAATTTTAGCTTTAAAACATATTATACGTCAATTTACCTTAGAGAATTTTTAAATTATTAATCTATCATAAATGTAATAATAAAATATGCTTCAAATATTAGAAAATGTAATATGTAATCAAATTATAGGAACTTAATTATATTATACATTTATATCCATATATAATAATATAGTTATAATAGAAAGTGTAATATAAAATCGCTAAATGCTTGTAGCACTTTCATGATATATTTTAAACATAGCTATCTGCTTAGATAAAATCTTATAATTGTTTGAAATTTTTTTTTAAAATTTTAACTTGACTAACTGATGTATTCACTAAAGTAAACAACATTATTTTTATACCTTTAGTGAGAGCATATATCCAAGCTAAAAAAAATATTAAAAAATATAGTGGGTCTACACGCATTTATTTTTGATGCGGGTAGTTTTATAACTGTAGAGTATCAACCAATAACCTTCAGTCGTCTCGTAACCACGATCGGTGCAACATGTAGACCGAAATGGTGGGGTAATATTTTGCCCTTAGACCTGCTTTATATTTGATATATTTACAATGACAGCAAAATATAAACATATATAGTTATTAATAACAGACCCTTTTATCATTCTAATAATATTATTAACCTAGAGACTGAATTAATTTCTGCCTTATGTACTATATACCTTTTTAACTAGAAATTATCTATCTATATATATTATCGTCAATTGTTTATAAACTGTAGTATTATAATTATTTGAAATATCGTAAAGGAATATAGGGCCCTAGCACAACAGCGTCGATAAGCTCGATAAATCGACAAAATCGATAATATCGATTGTATGAGTGAATGTTCATTCGGAAACTTCATTTTATCGACTGTCGAATTATATCGATGTAGTTATGCTAAGCCCCTAAGTGTTTATATGCCTACAATTTTTTTTTGTTTATCAATATCAATAAAACAAGATTTTTTGTTTAAACGATCAACTTTATAATTCATCGATATTTTCATACAAATTCACTCGCTAAAACTTATATACCTATATGAAAATGCCCCAATTAAAATGAATTTATACCTACCTTTATTTGACGTAACTTGAGTCTTTATTCTTGTTTAAAATTTGTTTTAAACTAAAGTCGATGCAAATATGTTTAACCTTAAATGTTAATTTAAAATTTAATTACACTGACTTATGTTTAAAACTAATTTAATTACAGGTTAGTTTTAATAAACGTCTCAAGTAGCGGCAATGTTATGTAAACCCGATGCCTTAGCCTGTTGTGTAATACCCTACAGGGAAGTATATGTTTTTATAATATACCTACGAGTAGATATAAAACTTTGTAAAAGCTATTTATTCATCCTTTCCTTATTTAAATAAACAGAACATATTAATATAATATTTGACTTTTATTTGATTAATATTCACATTCAAAAGAGTCTGTTGAATATTCAAAATACGATTAATAATTTATACTTTAAATACATATTATATTATACTATAATATTGGTTGAGTAGAGAGGGTAGTGAACACAGTGCAGGTGAGAATTTAAAAGGCGTTTAAACCTACTTCGCTCTCGTCTCAAGTCCGGGAAAGCTGCAGTTCATTCCCCTGCTTTCCAATCACGCGATGGACACGGCACCAGTACGGTGAAACCATGGATAGCTAAGAACATTGTCTCATATTATTATAAATTATTATTCGTATATTAAGTATTCAACAGACTCTTTTGAATATGAACCGTTTTTCCTGGAAACTGTAAACGAAAACCATTAAAAAAAAAAAGTTCTATTTCGTCGTTTCCTTTTTTTTATTAACAATTCAAAATCCGCAAAAGACTCACTTAAAAGTGAATAGACACCTAAGTTTTTATTTATTTATTGGAGCACATGTGACTTTGTATCTACCTGATGGTAAGTAGCTCTACGAAATCCATGAATGGAGTCGATCAATAAACAGTTTTTTAACAATATTGATCGCTCAAAATATGCCGGTTAATTGATGCGGTAATGAAACACGCGGCGACAGACGAATTTGCATTACGAGTCAACTTTAATAGCTTGGCTGTAAATTTAATGAACTGCCCTCTTCGTAACCGCATCCTGAAAGGATAACTACCTCAAAAAGAAATCGATGCTACTGCATCGATTTCTCTCCTAAAAACCGATGAACCCACTGACTATAACCGAAATATTACTAGGTCACTTGACGGTTTTTGTATCTGTATAGCAATTTAATCAAAATGATGGTAAACATGGGGGTTTAGACCTAATAATTATAGTAATTTAAGTTTAAGTACTCTAACTAACTCGGCCACCACTTTCATTAATAGATTTAAAATAACGAGTTAGTTGCATTCGTAAAAATATTATTTTCGTGGAAAGCCCATTATTTAGCAGCTTTGTCTACCTAAAAATTAGACCCTACGGATCAAATTAAATAACTTTTCCCTTGGGACCATGTGTTATAAATGAAAAAAAAATTGCTTCTCCATACAGATTGGTTATTTTATGTTTGTATGGAGATACCAAAAAAAAATATTTGCGACACTCAGTTCAATGGTTGTTACCATGGAACAAGTTGTTCGATTTCTTATTAGCCCAAAGTCACATGTGCACCCAATGTCGGTTTACAAATTCTAAAGTCCTTTTAAAACCTTTTGGTAACATGTAAAGCTTCAGAAAAAGTTGCCTAAGACAATTGAAAATAATACAAAGAATAAATATAAAATTAGATAAATTACACTGGAACTTCAAAGTTGTAATGTTGCCAGTGTAATGGAAACATTTGGGGCGGGTCAGGATCTGTGGGTAAGAACCGACTCCAATAACGTGAGATCTCATTCGAGTGGAGACCGAGAACGATGTTTTTGGTACTAGGAAAAGGGACCATTGCAGAACTAGTTCGAGTACCTAAATAATTACAAAAATAGCTATACATATATATCATCCTGGGTGCCTTACGGCGCCCGAGACCGCCTAGACGGCCTCAGGGTACCCAGCGGAGGGTTTTTTATTCCCACCTCATCGTAGCCGATGGTATGAGTCTACACCGAACAAGTGGCTAGCTTGTTGCGATGTTTGGATAGATTCAATAACCCATCTATAAACAGTTTCACAAGTTTGTATAGTGAAACTGGGACCGACAGCTTAACGTGCTCTCCGAGGCTACAGTGGTGTTGTTAAACAAATGTACATACCGGAATTTGAACCAGGGACCTAAGTGATTTTAAGTCTAAGGTCTAACCAACTCGGCCTCGTATATAAAAAAATATATATAATATTATGAATTTTGGAAATATCATTTGTATGAAATGACGTCATTTTTGATCTCAACTCTAACGAGAACTCACGGTATCGGAGTCGGTGGTTACCCCAGGGGGACACGGTAGATTTATTATTTCCTGTTTTTTTTTTTGGGGTTATTTTGTGGGTAGTTCTAATTTTTATTAAGTATGTGTTGTAAGATTTCTAATTTATTTATTATAGGGTTTTCTTTATAGTTTCTTTTACTAGAGCGCGACAAGTGACTATAGACTTTATATGTTATCGCGAGCTGGTGAAAAAGTATATATTCGCATATTGTAACATATGTACTTCTCGTATTAAACGTGGTGGCAATTTTTACATCTGTCGCACTATAAAAAAATGGAATGCTCTAACAGCCTGTGATCATCTTCTTTCTACAATATGGAGTACTTTAAAATAAGCGTAAAGCCGGCATAGTGGAGACAACCAATAGTCTTATAATTCAATTTCGTCTGTTTGTTGTTTTCATTCTGGGACTTTACATACCGCTTACTACCAGGTGGGTGTGGAGTCATATGCCGTGTTATAGTAAAAAAAACCTGATAGTAAGCAGACCTACAAAATCCATGAATCGACCCCATTCATGGATTAATAAGTTGTTTAACAGCGTTTATCGCTCCCACTATGTCGGCTAAATTATGCGTTTACGAAATTGGCGGCTACAAAAACGATTTTTTATAACGAGTTTACTTTAATACTTAGCCTTGCGCTGCTCTATCCTAAAATTCAGTTTCGTAACCGCACCAAAGGAGACTACAACAGCTACCTACAAGAAATCTAAGCAATAGTCTCCTGAATCACTCCTAAATCCACAGACTAAATCCTGAACATGAATACATCACATGACGGTTTTTGCATCTGTATGTAATGAAACCGATCGATCGGCCTAACGAAGTATAGATCCTTTCTACCTAAAAAAAAATATATTTCGTTGGTACAATTTTTTTAAAGATATATTATTTTAATTATACATTCAGATCAGCAGCAGGGTTATTACGCGTCATAAGTTCGCTCGCACGCCAATCGTTATGACGTAATTTTCTAAGATTTTTTGGAGCCATTGTTAAGAAGCCAAGCTTGATCTACGTCAGAATGACGTCATAACGATTGGCGTGCGAGCGAACTTAAGACGCGTAATCACCCTGCAGATCAGAATTTGGATTCGGTGGACATGTACCCTAAGTATTATTATTACTCATATATTATACAAATATAAATAGTCAGTTTTATTTGTTAAGTGTTTTATGGTTATTATTATACTCGTATTTATATATAATATTCTATTTAGAACAATTTGATCATTAGGTAAATGTCATTACCAATTTTTTGGATAAAATTCTCGATAAATACGATTAACCTCGTTGTAAATGGAAGTATTTTTCATATCCAGGTCGTTTCGCGGTCGGTATTCCACTAATACCTGTATGTAGGTCCCGTCCCGTTTCCGTTACGACACGGTACTTACACTGCGTAAATACCTGGTATTGTAAGTATCAATAATATTTACTTACTTGAAAGTCTTTAAAATTAAGTTGGCACTCATTGGTAGTGACAGAACTTCGCGGTCGACTCGATATATATTTATCTTCTATAACTCTGTGATATTTACCCATTTATTCCTTACAATACATAAATAAAATTATTGAAAATAATTTTACATAAAATAAAAGTGTTTAGGCATTCATCAATTTATTCCATTGATCTCGATCGTTTACTAGTTTTGTTCAATTTTCCTATCTTTTTCGTCGTTCTTGTCCTGTCCATTTAGTTTTTATAACGAGTTTACTTTAATACTTAGCCTTGCGCGGCTCTATCCTAAAATTCCGTTTCGTAACCGCACCAAAGGAGACTACAACAGCTACCTACAAGAAATCTATGCAATAGTCTCCTGAACCCAAAGACAAAATCCTAAACATGAATACTATCTTTGTCCATCTTCTATCTTCTGCAAAGAAAAAAAAAATCCTGGTGGGTGCGAATCGAAACTTTCTTTGCTTTCGCATGACCAGGTTCCAGATACACACACGCGCTCTATGTGCTTTCTTCTAATTACTTTATATTAGAGTGCAGTTAGAAATCTCTCAAAGTACTCAGTGGTTGAGTATCTTGCCGCGAAAGAGAGGATCGTGGGTTTGAATCCCAACCACCAGGATTTTCTTCTTTGCATTTTATCTTTAAGTATAAGTTTATCCTGATAAGGCATTTATTTATGAACTTCGTTAGGCAGACCGATCGGTCTCGTTACCACACCCCATACAAAAACCGTCAAGTAGGTTTTCAGGATACTACTGCATCGATTTCTTATCGAGGTGGTCTAATTTTAGGGTGCGGTTACGAAATGGTTAGTTGGATTGCCGATAAGGCAGCTGCGAGTATATTAAATAAATGTGACTTTGTGACCCGTGATCCAATAAAAAAATAAAAAAAAAACTTAATGTGTAATATTTAATTATATTTATATTTACCTATATGCTTAATTGCTAGAGAGATTATGTCAATCACATAGAACGTTAACATCCTTACCTACTGCATACGGGTCGGAAACTGGGGCAGTGGGTAAAAAACACGCTCACTGATAACAAAGATGTGGATTAAAATGCCATGTCAATTAAGCCTTTTCATACTAATATTAGATGCATATTTTTTATGTTTTTTTTTATAATATACAAATCTGACTATTAAAAATAAAAAAAACTTTTTAATCTCTAGGCTATTTTATGTGGATCAGAAACAACCCCAGCCTAGTGATTAAGTGACTGCGTAACTGGCACGATGATTCAGCGTGATGGTATTTATTATTATTTATTGAGTAAATATTATTTATATTTTTTATAATATGTATGACATTTCTACGTTATATTATAATTAATCTATATAAATTTAAGTAAATATAAAACTAATAATAAAATTATAAATAAAATATTTGCCCTAAATCGCTGCCGGTGGGAAGCGTGCCCAGAATGCGTGCGGCATTACCACGTTGAATGGCAATGCTTAGCCTCTGGCCGAAATACAAGCCACGTGATGCCTTATAAAGTCTCCGTGATATTTGCCCGAAGACTCTGTGGGCACTCGGGCCCCACGGCCCCAACGTCTCGACTGCAAACGGTTCAAAAATGTAACCGTTACTGACAGTTTCATATTTTCGTTCCAAATCTTCTGCTCCTGTAGCAGCTGCGCCAGCTCTGACCGATGTCGTTGGAAGATGAGACGGCGCAAGGGTGTCGACGCATGTTGCATCCCACACTAAAGGCCTTCCCACCCGCCAAGGCACAAGAGTCATGCCATCTGGTCTTTTTCCATCAACACGAGCCAATCCAGCAGGCTCCAACACAGCCGGCACATCTGCTGAAACGAGAGCGCGCCGGATTAAATCATTTAGGCTGGCGTGTCGCGGAATCCTACCAGCACTTCTGCTACAGGAGAGGCCGTGATGACCGAGACCCCCGAAGGCGTCTCCGCATCGGCAGCGATGTGGGACATTGCAGGGCACTCCTAAGCGGATGGATAGAGCCAAACGAAAAGTGGTACGGTCCAGCATTGTACCTATAGTCGAAGATGGCAAACCTCGTAACCAAAGACCTGACTCCCACTGAGAGACTGCCAGGAGACGAGCACGATCCACAGAATCAAGAGATGTGTTAATGAGGTTATTTAACTCTAATCTGCAATATACGTGGTGGTTAGACCTTGGACGTGAGTTTTTAATTTAAAAATTTATGTACATTTGTTTGACAACACCACTATAGTGCCTCGGAGAGCACGTTAAGCTGTCGGTCCCGGTTTCACTATACCAACTTGTGAAACTGTTTATAGATGGGTTATTGAGTCTATTCAAAACATCGCGACGAGCTAGCCACTTGTTCGGTGTAGACTCATACCATCGGCTACGATGAGGTGGGATTAAAACCCCTCCGCTGGGTACCCTGGGGCCGTCTAGACGGTCTCGGGCGCCGTAAGGCACCCGTGAAGAGATATCATCTGCAAATCGGCTCGTCCCACTGCCTTTGAGAAAATGGTATGATTGGCAAATCTGTGTTCGGACAAGTCAGCATCCACGCGTTCCTGGCCTCGGTCGACAATGAAATTTCGAAGTCGGTGTTAGACGGAGCAATGATTTTCTTTACGAGTAGCCTTGTACTGTGGACCGAGGACAGGAAGGCCGGGAGTGAAACATCACTAATTTTTCAGATTCCTAATCCTCCGAGCCGGATTGGTAGTGAGGCCTGCGTCCACATACGGTCGTCGAAATCCATATTAAAAATGGTTGTAATGGTGTTTTTAATGGCATTATCTATTATGTTAAGTAGGTTAGGATATTGCCAGAGATTGCAGCAGCGCAGAACGTATACGAATTTAGGTAAAAAAAGACAATACCGGATAATGAAATATGCTGTGTAAATGTTGATATTAGATAGTCGATCAGAAATATCACTGAAATTTTGCACTTTTTCTTCAATGAAATTTTTAAAAGAGCCGTCTAAAATAGGGGAACCTAGGAGGCGAAGGGAACTATTGTCTAAAATTTTGATACCGGGAGCCAATGAATTGAACTTAGATATTATTGATGATCTTTCTGAGCAAGATTCTTGTAAATATAATTCACACTTATTAAAATTTAGTGATAATAGAATTTAAGTTCCTAATAAGGTATTGAAGATCGTCAAATACAGTATTCTCATCGCCTCCTATTGTGCCATCATCTAAAAACCATGCCTGTTGACAGCCAACCGCTGTTGAAAGCAAATTATTTTTATATAATAATTTTGAAGGTTTATTGTAACACTGCCAAATAAATTTATACAATAAAGGTGTATTTATTTTGACTTGTGTCAGAAGGGCGGCTCGATCTACTGAGTTAAAAGCGTTATTGATGTCTACTTTTAGAATAACTTTACCCAAATTAGTTTGTAGAAAAGTTCTCAGAGAGTGGACGGCGGCTTCACATCCACCTCTGGAGCCAAAACCTAATTGAAGAGGCTGAAAATATTCTTTAAGTGGCTCAGATACAGATCGGCAGCTAATATTAGCGACAAGGCGGCGGTAAGTTGTACCTACAGCAATCAGTCTTATACCGCCGTCTTTTTTAATAAGGGCGCATAGATTTGCTCCATACAAAATTTCTGTAATATTCTGATTTACACAGCCTGAAAGCATCAGGTTTGTTAAATTTGTTAAGTTCTGCAAAAGCTGCTCTCCAGCCTCACCACAGACGCAACTGGTCATATCTTTCAAATGCTGTGGAGAAAGGCCACCAAAACCTCAAGCCGAACCGCTTTGAAAGGAGTCGATTGTAAACCTGATGTCTTCAGATGTTACATGGAGGTGGGTGTCTGTAGGGTCGGGCGCGTCAGGCAAGGGAGTGCTCAAAGTGGGAGATGGATGTTTAGAAAGCAAAGTTGACAAAGTTTCCGTTTTGTTTGGAGCTATGCTGTCCGTGGAGAAAAGAAAGCGGGCGGCACCTTTAATGTCACCATGGCCAAGCTTTGTCTCCACCTGTCTGAAAATATTTGTACTTTTAAATGATCTATTTACACAAATAAGGTCGTGAATATCTAGAGGTGAGGTACAATTTTATTGTTTCTAATATGTTTGGTCAACGAGCCTTTTTTGTTGTTATTTTTTACGTGTAAGTAGCGGAAAGGAAAGGTGAGCAAATCCTCCCAAGCTCGTTCGGAATTTTCGGAAACAACTTTGGCTATAGCGGCCGATAAAATTTCCGAGACATATTGACGAGCACGACGTGGTATTCGCTTAAGTATAGGAATATTATTTTTTAACTGACTGAGAATTTCATGAAGTGTATTATGTTCAGGTGCATTTTGATTTTCATTGAATGTAGAACTGGGAGGTGCTGAACATGGAAGTGTATTGCGACTAGGATTGTGAACTTTGCCTAAATGGATTTTTAAACCTCTTTGCCCCTTGAAATATCGTTCCTGGGTACAATGCGGGCAACGTACCTGATTTTCTTGGAACGCCGGTTCATAGACATTGACACTAATTGCATTAAAATTTGATGAGCTCTGCATAAAACAAACTCAAAATATTTTAAAAATAATAAATAAAATAAAATAAAAAAGGGGAGTTCTCGTGAATAAAGCACTCTTTTGTAGAAAAACTTGAATCTCTTGAATTTGTATAACACATGTATGTAGTAAACGATTATATGTTTCACTATCCCTGCCGTGCCCTTGGAGTACATGTGCCGTACTGAACTATACAATATACTTCAATATTTAGCACAATTTTCAGTTTGTAAACAGGTTTCGTATATCTTCCATCAATACATGCCAATTATAGGTCGTTTATATATGTGAATAAAATTGTTTACGCTCTCTCGTAGAGAGTATTATGTCCGACCATCACAAGGAAAAACACTAATTGTAAAGTTGTCTTCTTGTGTAAAAATAAATTAATATTCGGTCTCGTTTATATCACTTTATAATGTATTAAATTAATTTTCTTTTAGGGAAACAATTTTTTTTGTGCTTTCCTGTCAGGTGTCAAATAAATCACATTTCTACTAAATTTAATACCACTATGATTGTATAGTAAACAGAGGGAATAGTATCTAGGGTTTTGTTACTCGTTCTACGAAGGGGTTTAAACATCATAACTCAGTGTTGTACCTTTATTGTTCTTTGGTAAGAAGTGTTCTACAGTATCGCAACCCAATATGGTCTCCATACCATGGCAGTCTATTGGGAGAGCATCGAGCGTGTCCAAATTAAAGTTTCTAAGGCAGTTGACTTTTAGATATAGAAACCGTATTCTATCAACCTATGATGACCGATTAGTAATATTTTAATGCTATCTCCCTTTAGACCAGAAGACAACAGTACGATTAGTTTGATCTACATAAAATTATCAATTGTCACACCGATTCCCCCTATCTACTGTGTTTACTGAACTTTAACATAGGAACCAGGGTCCGCTCCTCTAACCCCTTATTTTTGTTAACATACAGAAACCAGGGGCGGACCCAGGATTGCATTTCAGGGGTAGGGGGTGGATGGCTTCCTTTTGTGCAGTTTTGTAATACTCTAAATTTAGGATGATAAGCGAAAAAAGAAACGCCATTGTCCGTCGTCAAAAGGGGGTGGCTGGCCCCCTGGTCCCCCCCTGGATCCGCCACCGACAGAAAAAAACTTATCCTTCTATAAGGGAAAGCTTTTTCATTTTGCATATACCTAATTGTTCATGCTGTAAACTCACACCTTGGGGAAACTGTTAGTAATATATATAACCAGGAGTTGAAACTTGCCATAACTTGCAGTTTTGTTTTCGCTGTGGGATGCTGTTATTTTAATAAATTAATAATCCCTATAGGTCTATTACAACGTTAAGTTAAACTTTAACCAAAATGACGTAGTTGTCTGTTAATTTTCAATATCATCAGGTTCACAAAATGTCAGAATTGCATCATATCGATTAAAGCTTAGTTTAGCGATGTGCGAGTACCTAATCGCCCCGCTGTACATCAACTAAGCTCTCTCTAGGCACCCAGACCATGGCCAACTGTACAGAAAAAGGGTAACTAACTCCAACCCACTATAAATAGGTAATAAAGGTATTTAAAAAAAAAACACGGGTTAATAGAAACGTTTCAGAATAGAAATTTAAAAAAGAAGAACCGACATCGTATCGTCCCTAAAAATGGACACACACTCAAAATTTTGTAGATCGTTAGGTCATGTTATCTACTACTCGGGTGGAGGGTGTCGGAAGTCGATTCTGACGCGATGTGATCTACTAATGGTGGTAGGACGAAGTCTTCGGCTCCTTATTGAATGTTAGGTGCTTGTTGATTGATTGCCGACTGACTTTGGGATCCAAGGAAAATATAGATAGATAGGCCGTTATTTTATTTATTTGAGGACTATGTCTTTGTATCGATTGGATATTGTTGTTTAATAGAATTGATCTTTGATCATTGACTAATTAAATAATAATATGTAGGACTATAAATTACTAAAAATTACTCATTTCTCAATATCATAATTTAGGTTAGGTTTAAACATATATTTATGTATTTAGTTTTGCTATATTATTTATGTATTTTATGTAGTTGTATCTATGCAGTTTATGTATTTTGATTTCTTTTTACACTAATCTGTGCACCCTATATTACAATTTTCACTCTCCCAAAGGTTAGCTGGTAGATAATGCCTAGGGCATTAAGCTCGCCTTTGTACAAACCCTCTTAGTGCAATAAAGAATTTTAAATAAATAAACTATATACGTGGTGGCCGAGTTGGTTAGACCGTGGACTTAAAAACACTTAGGTTCCTGGTTCGACTCCAGGTATTTACCAATGAGTTTTTAATTAAAAAAAAAAATACAATTGTTTGACAACACCACTATAGTGCCTCGGAGAGCACGTTAAGCTGTCAGTCTCGGGTTCACTATACCAACTTGTGAAACTGTTTAAAGATGGGTTATTGAGTCTATTTAAAACATCGCGACGAGCTAGCCACTTGTTCGGTGTAGACTCATACCATCGGCTACGACGAGGTGGGATTAAAAAACTCCTCCGCTGGGTACCCTGAGGCCGTCTAGGCGGTCTCGGGCCCCGTAAGACACCCGTGATAATATGTATGTATGTATGTAGGACTATTTACACATATTATCTGGTTACAAACTAAGTACTAGGCTTGTACTATGTGTACCGGAAACAATAATATAATACATATTATATTTTATAAACACCCAGACCATGACAAGGTGTACAGAAAAACGTACTAATATTTTTATGCCTTAGGACGATTCCCAATCGAACACACAATCTCCAGATACATCGCCAAAGCGGCAACCACTAGTCTACGGAAGCGGTAATTATAATTGATGCGGTTACTAAATAGGAGAATTCACAGAGGGATTATTGATATACTGAAACAGAAAGCATTCCAAGGCAGTATAGTGATTATTTCAAATAGATTTACATATTTTTTAAATAAAGCGATACATCTAATTTTTGGATATAAAGAATTAAAATGACCCAATCGCAGGTTTATTTTTATTAGAGCACGGAATGTGATTTTGTGTCTAGCAAGGTAGGCAGACCTACAAAGTCCATGAATAGGGACGATTAATGTATTGCTGTTTAGCATTAATGCTCGTTGTCACCATACCGAGCTAAATTATGCTATGCAGTCTCAGGGTATCTACCCAACAGTGGAGGTTTATCCCCACCTTGGTGACTCTGATGGTATTTTGGGTCTGTTTTTTTTTACTGGAGAACTGTATGGGACTTTCCATCTACTTGATGGTAGGCAGACGTACATAATCCATGAATGGCGTCGATCAATACATTGTTGTTTAACAACATTAATCGTTCCCACTCTGCCGGCTAAATGAGGGTTACGAAATGGGCGGTCGTCAAATCAACTGTTGACTTCGTAATTGCACCCTGAAAGAAGACTACCATCTCGACAAGAAATCGTTGCAATAGTCTTTATTTTTTAAATTTTTTATTGGAGCACGGCATGTGACTTTGTAGCTACCTGGTGGTTAGCAGATCTACATAGTCCATGAATGGGGTCGATCAATACATTGTTGTGTAACAGCATTGATTGCTGCCACTATGCCGGCTAAATGAGGGTTACGAAATGGGCGGTCGTCAAATCAACTGTCCGCTTTGTAATTGCACCCTGAAAGAAGACTACCGTCTCGACAAAAAATCGATGCAATAGTCTCCTGAAAACCGGTGGACCCAATCTGAAACATTAGTCATGTTTCAGATTGGGTCCACCGGTTTTCATAGGGTCGGATTAATAGTCGTTGCTAAGCAAATGCTAATGCTTAGCCGATGCTTTGGACAATCAAACTGGATATGAAAAAACTAAATTTCGACAGTTCCAAGCAATGGCTCAGGTTAAGTAATGACTATTAATCCGACCATAAGTCATTTGACGGTTTTTGCATCTGTATGGCCTATGGTAACGAAATGGCCGGTCGGCTTATCCAAGCATTGAGACTTTTTCACCTAGAGTTAATATAGAGACTCGAACTCTATCTATTTTTTTAGTTTAGAAGGTCTATAGCATGCGTCGACGTCGGTGCCGCCCTGACATCGCTCAACGCTGTCGGTGATTGGCTTTTAGGGCAGCCAAGGTGTTTGCAGGAGGAAATGGATTTGAATACAAGCTCTAGTTTACTCTACGTAGATTGGAAACATCCGCTTTCCTTTGCAAAATGCTTCATTTTCCATTACTTTACTGATGTACAAAATATGTTTATTTTGTTGTAAATTTTACTAAATATCTGAACTATGATGAGGTGGGATTTTTGATAGAATACTTATTGAGTATATATGTATAAATAAAAAAGCGGCCCAGCCTAGTGGTTAAGTCACTGCGCAATTGATAGGTTAAGCAGATGGCAACAAGGCCGGACCTGAAATGGGTGACCGCTTTATACAACGAGGCTATTTCATTATAAACACCGCTACAAGCTCGCCACTTGTTAGGTGTTGCATCCGAATACCATCGGCGAAATGAGGACGGGTTAATCCCTCCGATAGGTGCCCTGAGGTCGTTTAAACAGTTCTCGGGGGCATATTTTCAAAGAAAAGTATTAAATTTAAAGCCAGTAGTTATCCATTGCCGAAATATTTATTAACTTTCATAAAAAAAACAATTATCCTCACTTGAGGATCGAATTAAAAAAAAAGTTTTAGTGGGCATTAAAAGGAGTTACCTAGTAATATATATTTCGGTTTCAGTCTGTGGGTTTACCGGTTTCCAGGCGGTTCTATATTGATTTTTTGTCGAGGTTTTTAGTCACCTTTCAGGTGTGCGGTTACAGTAGGTTAGACGACCCCCTATTTAGAACCCTTAGTTAGCCGGCATAGTGGTAACGATCAATGTGCTGATCGACTCCATTTTTGGACTTTGTATGTGAGTAGGCTCACATATTATCAGGTTAGTACAACCTCTATTATATTATAGAGCTGCCTAACATGAGTTGCCATCGGATTAACGTAACGTCAATACGTAAGAAAGCACCAATAGTATCACTTCATTAAAAAAAATATTAAAAAAACAACTTTCCTATTGGTAGAACCTAGCTTCTAAAGTTTAACGCTAGGTTAACATAATAGAAAACACATGGCAGAGCCAGGCCGTCCGTACATAATATAAGCTAAAAAAATTGCAAATACTTTAGGCAAACTATTTATAGAAAAGTCGGGAGATGGTCGTGCCAGGCCATTGTTTTATCAAAAAAAAAATCACTTGAAATCCAGCGCGGTAATGCCGCTAGTGTTTTAGGGACATGCGCTTCCGCGACATTGTTTTAGGGACATTGGAAGACTTTTATTTAATTTAGGTTATACATTATTATTATTATTTTCTTTCTCATTATTTAGTTTATTAATTAAGAGTTGGTAAGTGGGATTAAAACCCCTCCGCTGGGTACCCTGGGGCCGTCTAGGCGGACTCGGAAGCCGTAAGGCACCCGTGATGATATGTATGTATGTAATTAAGAGTTATGTTTTGTTTTATTGTGATATCCTTTTTTTAGAATTAATTTATTATATTTAATAAATTAATTAATTACTTAAATTTAAATATAGGCTTGTAAATATTTTAAATGAATTGAGTGCACACTTAGTTACACTAAAGATGAGAATGTCCATTGTGTATTGTATACTAATATTGTTCTGGATATGGAATGTAAGTCATCATCACACTAACTCTGTCTCACCGGTGACAATTGAGATAAATTTAATATAGAGAACTAATAAAAAAATCTAAACTTAACATAAATATACAAGATAAAAATAAACAAATGAGTGTTGTATATTTGTAAAGACGCATAAGCATCTTTTTACAACACTAGGTGATGTTACCAAGTTTAACACAAGGTATCCCCAGCTTTTGCAAATACCTAAAATAAAAACGGAACTGTTTAATAGAAATAGTTATCCCATGGCGATAAGGATATACAATAAGCTACCTAATGAATTCAAAGACTTGCCCATTATCTTGTCTAAAAAGAAGTTGTATAAATGGCTGGTGATTAATAGTTTTTACTCCGTAAAAGAATTCACTATGGTATTTGGAAAATTAACTAAATTTTTGTAATAATGTATAATATATAGTAGTGTGATTTAAAATGTATATTTAGCATGTAAAGGTAATTAGTTTTAGGCAGTGGGTGTATTATATACCTACCATTATTACATTGCATGTCAGAAATGACTTTATGTGAGATCAAATCTTATATTAACAACTTTTGTACACCACATTTATTGCAATAAAGATTTTCATTTCATTTCATTTCATTTCAAAAAAATAACTAAAAAAACATTATAGTAAAAATATGTCCTCTAACATTGGTTCTGGCATAGTTCCCAGGACACTGGCGCCGTTACCAGAGCTAAATAAATCTTATACACGTGCATACTGGCAATAGGGCCTGCATTCGTTTCAACGGCGATAAGACAAGGTGTTATAAGTCAACAAATTACTTTGTGCTTTGACCCTATGGACATAAAGTCTCCAATGCAAACAGCATATATATGAAATCTGGCACCTCAGACCTGCAACGTCACAGCGTCAGGTCTCTTGACATAATCGACTGGTAACTGAGGACAAACAGTTTAAACTAAAAACATGTTAAAGAACATTTTTTGCAAATATAAAAAGCAGGTTTTAGTGGCTTGGTTTAATATTATGTATATTTTTAAATACCGACTTCGTCACAACACCTTTAAAGTTGATTCAGTAGACTCCTAAAAACACCTGAAATAACATGTAGTAGGTAATTAAAACCGGCCAAAGCGAATTTATGAAGACCTAAACATAAAAAACGAAGGCTATTTTGATGAATTAAGGCTTTCTCTAGAGGTGCCACAATAATTTATGATGGCACCTCTAGAGTAAGTATACCTCATTGTTACATTCACGTGTCTCACCGTTGACATTTTAATGCAACGGGTCGTGATAATACAAAGATATTTTTAACCAAAGTGCAACGGATTTAAAAATCGGGGTTACCAATTATTTTTATTACAGTTATAATAAACCAGTTTGATAAGGCTTTTAGGTGGTTATAATAAAATAACAACATAACATAACATATCTTCACGGGTGCCTCACGGCGCCCGAGACCGCCTAGACGGCCCCAGGGTACCCAACGGAGGGGTTTTAATCCGACCTCGTCGTAGCCCGTCGTATTGATAACTGGATCTCTTTAACTAGAAAAATATTAAAAAAATGAGAAGATATAGAATATATATAAATATAAATAATACATTTCTTCCAACCCTGCTGTGTTACCAATACCAAGTATGCTCGCTGCGTCACCCCTTTGTATCTCTAAGCTAATCTTCTGTAGAAAAAATGACTTAAGTAGACTGCCAATGGACTTGGCAAACTTCTTAGCCTCCGTAGACCACGATCCCAAGGTGTCTACAGCAAATGGAAGAAATACAAAGGAGTTACGTAGCGAGAAATATTTTTGAATTTTGATGATTTCCGCCTTAGAAGCGACGGCACCAGCAGAGTTGGAAGAAATTGAGACATGACTCAGAGCCAAAGTGTCTGCGCATGTGGCATCCCAAAATGGATCTCTTAATTAATTTATTTTGATGATGGAAAAAGACCTGCCGCATGACCATAGTCCCGTGGTGTGAAGAGGTGTCTCTGATGATAGGTATTATAATTAAAATAGTTTAAATGTAGTAATACCAAAGTAAATACTATAATCATTTTAGGAAAACTATAAAATAAATAGTTATTTTGGTTGTGAGTGAAGACTCAGGATTATAAAACGCAAAAAGGTATTTATGTTCGGCGTTCCAATTTGACAGTTTGTTCCTAGTGAAATGATTTGAATTTCAAATATTTCATTTCTTTAGTTTGTTTGAACTTGATATTACTTATAAATAACTACGGTTTTGTTAAACTTGTATTCATTTATGTGGTTATTATGTATCTATAACAATATTTTTATATCCTTTCACCTGCCATCCATATTACATTCACCTAGGTAGGTACATTATTTATTATCTATTTTTAATTAACAAACAAGCAACCTTGCAAGCAAGCTTTTTCACTCCTGAATACTAGTGTATAGACTTAAATATTAAAGGTAACAGACCCCATAAGTCTGCCAACCACATAATTTTATTAATGGTACATTCTATATTGTTTTTTAATTTTTATCTATTAAAGAAATTATTTTATGTGTTGAATGGCAAATATGGAATATTTAACATATTATAATTCTAAGCCTATTATATGCCCACTGACATTAGACATTACATTGATTTTAGGCGTCAATTTTATATTATTAAGATATGTATAATATTATATTGATGCATATTTTGATTGTTAACAGGTTATTAACAATGTTGTAGACTCATGATGATAAATTTATGGTTACAGTTACCTATGTATTGTTATTTTTTTGTGTGAATTAGTTACTGTGTGTAGATTCCATTTTCAGAGCTGACCATGCCTCCTACCACAAGAAGAGCTACTGCGGTAGAATTGGAACAAAAATTAAAAACTGCTCTGGCTGAATTAAAAAATTCCAAAAATCTCTGTGACCAACTTTTGAAAGAGCGAGACGATAGTGAGGCTGAGTTATTAAACATAAACAGCAAAATTAAAGACTTAAAAAAAGAACTCAGTGAAATCCACACCCAGTATAAGGATGTATGTAGTGAGCGGGATCAGGTGCAGGAGCAGCTCTCTAATGTTGGCCTGTACAGTGATTATTATGTGCAGGCATTGGATCGGATTAGTCATCTCGAGCTGCAGCTTAATGAAGCTCTTAGGACCATTGAAAAGTTTGAAGAGGAGAAGGAGAGGTGCCAAAGTGAACAAACCTTATGTTTGTATGATGAATTGATTGATAAGGACTTAACAGTTAATAGTGTGACTACTATTAATAATGGATATTTTAGTAATAGAAAA
Organism: Monopis laevigella; assembly: GCA_947458855.1. Classification (NCBI taxonomy): domain Eukaryota; kingdom Metazoa; phylum Arthropoda; class Insecta; order Lepidoptera; family Tineidae; genus Monopis; species Monopis laevigella. Next base: position 9,714,450 of record OX381596.1, on the reverse strand, counting down.
TACATTAAGCTGTTGAAGTTTATAAAAAAGTATAGGAATAAGTTAAATAATAACTTTATTAGATCTAGGAATATTTCATTAAAAGCGGACTGCCGTAGGCTTATGTTGGAAGCTAAAGAAAATAGTGACTATATAAACAACTTACAACAATTACATGATAGTGACAGATTAAAGTCTGAAACTGAGATAAACAACTTACACTTATGTCTCTCTAACTTAACAGAGAAATACCAATTGTCACAGAATGACCTTACGGAACAAATTGAGAATATGGATGAAATTCTACAATTAAGCAAATATAATGCAGAGAGATTTGACTCATTTATTAATAAAAACTGTTGCTCCTGCGAAAATCAGATAAATTTATCGAATACTGGATCATCCATGGCCTTCTCCAGCGCCACCCTTCCTAGGGACTTAACTAACAACACCTTACTGCTCACAGATAGTATTGGTACGGGAATGGGTAAAATTTTTAATTTCCATTTAGATCATTCTGTGACTAACTACTGTATGCCAGGCAATAGTTTTATGAATATTGTAAAATCCATTTCCTCTAAATTTTACAATTCATTTAGTTATATAGTTATTATGGTAGGAAATGGATTAAACACAAGCAAAGGAGATTTGTTGGACAGTGTGGATCTTTTGTCTCAACTTGGAGTAAGAAATGTTACATTATGTACATTCCTTTATTCAAAGGGATATACTGTCCGACAAAATAAACATTTACATTATCTAAATAATTGTATTTATAATATGACTCGCTACAATAATCTGTTTACTCCTTTTGATATAAACATATTTGTTAAAAATGTTAATGGGACACAGGATGGCATGAAACTACCCATGAAGGTACAAAGAAATATTGCTACATTGGTAGCTAATAATATTTTATTAAGCATTGACTCCACATCATCATTTAGTAGTGGTACTAATAATGTTGTGTTACAACCAATTTTAAACTCTTAGATTTGACAATAGAGAAGGACATTTGCAAAATTAATTTAATTCACCAAAATATTCAAAGCTTCTCTAGCAAGGTTCTTGACATAGAATTATTTATTGAAAAATATAACTTGGATATAATGTGTTTTACAGAATCCTGGCTTAAGTCCGATAAAATGTGTTTCAATGTAAATAACTTTTTAGTTGCTAGTTTTTTTAATAGAAACTCCTGTGAAGGAGGTGGGTCTATAATTTTAATTAAAAATACTAATGTAAATATTTTTGACTTTGACTTTGACTTTAACGTGTTTGTGAGATTTCATGTGCAGAGATGGACTCATATATTATTCTATGCATCTATAGACCCCCAGCATCGTCTTTAAATTCTTTTATAGATATTATGGAGGATGTACTCTCAAAAATATATGATTTAAATAAACAAATTTTTCTATGTGGGGATTTTAATATTGACATTTTGTTAGATACATGTGACAAACAAAAGCTCGTTTCTCTTTTTACTTCCTTTAATTTAAATAACATATTTACTGAACCGACTAGGATTACTTTATATAGTCAGACTTGCATTGATAATATATTCACAAATTGTCCCGTTCCAGACCACTCTGTTATTACTGGTGTACGCTCGGATCATAAATGTCTAATGATCAGCTTTCAAGCACAAGTAAAACCAAAAAATAAAATAATTAAATATAGACTTCTTACTGATAATAGACTAAAAATTTTTAATAATAACATTATACAAAAAACTAATAATTTCAAATATAATATTAATAAACCTGATACAACCTACTCAAATCTACATAATTTAATAACCCTAGAATTTGATAAAGTATGCAAGACAAAGTCTAAGAAAATAAATAATAAATTGAATTTTGCTATCTGTATAATCTGTAATAAATGTTTCCTAATAAACAGTATCAGGTTATTTAATAAATTGCCAAATTCAATTATAGAACTTAATGATATAAAATTTAAAAATTGTATTAAGCAAACTTTAATAGCAAAAGCATATTACAAAGTTAATGATTATATTAATGACAGAGACGTCTGGAAACATACCTCCCTGCGACTGGAATCTCTCAACTAATAAATGTGATACAGTAATAATTCATTACTAAGTACTTATTATATTATTTTTATTCTACATTAGGTAATTTGTTATATTTGGAGAAGGTAATAACTTGTTATTACTATTTTTTTTTTTGTTTTTATTTATTTTTAATATTAAGTATTTTGGCTAGGTAATATACCTACTATTGTTTTTCATATATTTAAACTATTATTTTGTTAACAGAGCTACATAATACGAATCCGTTTTCGATGTTTGCGCGTGTCTCAGATTCTATAATGCATATGGCCTAGTAATGTGTCCTAGTAATATGATGTGTCCAGCGGATTTCATCTCCTTTGAAGGTCATTGCAGTGGTGGCGCGTGTGCCGGGTTCTGGTCTGCACCCTAAGGGCCTGGTTGAGCAGGAGGATGGCTGACACATACGTTACGTCCGTGATCGGGTGCTGCTGTGGGGGCCTTGGATCTCCGCTGGACATGCATAGTTTAATTATTATGTTAAAAGCGGAGGTCTCGCAAAATTGTCGGATAGACTAGCGCGGGCATCGGGGGGCTTTGGTGTTTTGTGATTCTGTACTACCTCTATATTGTAAAATGGTTTATCTGCTATGGGGTGTTCTACTCGTGCTCTTCAGCAGGATGAGGGTAAATTATCATATATAAAATATCACATATTATAAGCTAGTAAATAAGCATATCTCCTGATGGTCAGGTACATATGTGGAACGCCAGAGTTTTTTACTTGCTGGTGCCTTTTTCTCCGGGGAGTCTCTGGGGGACCAACATGCGGTTAGTGTTTGCGCTCTGATTGATACATTTTTGTACTTTTATATTAATTATTACTTATAGTGGATATTTGGGGCGTAGATATAATCTGTTAGGTTGGTCGGCTCGGTGGCGCCTTTGCATGGCAGATAACGATGGGAACCAGCTAACCACCTAGTCTTACACTGGTTGGTTATGTGGTGTATGTTCGGTTTGGTTTCTAATTATTTTATGTATGCAAAAGCCTAACCAAGCGCACACTTAGACCTTATACTAAATATAGTTTTTTTTTTTTGACTATGCATAAATACCTGTAAAGGTTTACATGAAATAAATATTTTTGACTTTGACTTTGACTTTGAGGTTTCCCATACAAATTATCGTGACTGATCATGGATTTTTATGATTTTTGGAGGCATCATAAATATGACTGATAACTAGGCTCGTAAGTTTACATTTTTTTATAAGTTTGGTATAGGAAAGAAAAAGAAAATATTAACCCCTGAAATCCAAAAACAAAACACCAAAAAATTCCCCATATTAGGTAAATAAGACGCAACATTTAAAAACGAAAACGTACAGTCATTGTTTATTAGAATGAGATTTTCTTTTTCAAATCCATTAAAGTTTAGGTTTTTAATAAACATGGCCGAATATCGTTTTGCTTCATAGGTATAATCTCATACGTGCTCTTTCTTTTATGGAAGCTCGGAAGGAAGGTTTAAATACATATGTATAGTAGCGTTACCGACTCAAAGTCATGCGCGGGAAGAGGTTATACTCTGCAGTTGAATCAGCATGAGCAACGAAGAGTCTCATCAGGAACTAAGAGCTTCTTAGGTCCTGTCCTTATATATTGTGGGACGCCACCTGCATGGACACCTCAGTGCTCCATCAAATCTTAAATCTACAGCTTACCTCTGTTTCCTCTGGTGTCGCAGCTCCCAAAGCACAAAATTCGAAACATGGTAAATTTTCCCAGCTTGTAGACCATTTTGAATTTTTGTTTTTGGTCACCTGATGCTTTGGTATTTTCTCAATTAATGGGAAAATGATTAATTGATAAATCAGGTGACTGACGTGCTGGATCCTAATTTTTACATACAGTCTTTAGATATGGAGATTGAAAGAGGCAATGCGGCTTCAGTTCTCAGCAACTCATTGGCTGCAGCTAAACTCCAAGAATTGTATTTTTTTTTGTACTTTTTATGTCATACGTAGGTAAACTGATAAATTAAAAATAAGATATTTAAATAACAAAATGGAAAAACCAAATCATAATAATATATAAAGCTAAATATTTCTTTAATATTTGTCGACACAATTAATGAGCCATCGGTGTACTTTGTTTGTTTTTGTTTGGTTTCAATAAAACATATTTTCATTTCATTTCATTTCACTAGACAACAAAATCAATATTATTTAATTATACTTATCTATAATAAAAATTACTAAACCAACAGCGACTAAATGGTTTTAGAGATATTGGTAGTACCTACTCTGAAATATTGGTAAAAATAAGCGGCCAGTGCGAATGATATTTACGAAGCAAGGTTCGCGGAAAAAAAAAAATAAACTTTGAAATCAGAAAATAAAGAGATATTAAAAAAAAAATATTAACCTAATTAAAAAAAAATATATTAACCTAATTAAAAAAAATATCTTAACCTAATTTAAAAAAAATATATTAACAATATCCAATTTCAATCCTAGTAGTAGTCTAGGCGGTCTCGGGCGCCGTAAGGCACCCGTGATGATATGTATGTATGTACAACTGTCAATGTGTATTGCTATAGAAATCTGTGAAGAAATAATTAAGAAAAAGGGCGAAAAATACCACTTTAAACTAAATAACTTGAATATTAATTGCAAATTTATTTAAATATTAATTAAAAGTATAATCTAAAATTAATAAAAATAACAATAATCGAAATTAAAATAATACTTACCTAAAAAATGTAATCCTCACAGGGGTCGCGCGGCATGGTGCCCAAAACCCTGGATACATTTCCTCTCTTTATAATTATACTTAGTATTTGATATAGGTATGATCCAGCCCTCTGTACTCCTAGTGTGAGTTTTCTAACTATTACTTTGCGTTTGAGTTAACTAAAATTTGTATGGGAAATAGTTCAGCGCTCCAAGCGGTAATTTTGAAAACTAGAAATGCGAGCGTGTGATTGGTCAAAATGTTAACGCAGTAGTATAGTTAACGCGAAAGTAAATGTTAAAAAATCGCACACTAGGGCTACTGGTCACCTGTGACGTCCACTAAATATGAAGATAAGTAATTTATAAATTTAGATGTACTTGGACCCCATGCTCCCATAGTGACACAGAAATTAGGTAACAATTTACAATAATTAAATAATATATAAAAATTGTCACCTAAAAATTGACAAATATAGTTTTTGTTTAAAAACGAACGTAACCTAAAAGTCTTATACGTGGTGGCCGAGTTGGTTAGACCTTGGACTTAAAAACGCTTAGGTCCCTGGTTCGAATCCCGGTGTGTACCAATGAGTTTTTAATTTAAAAATTTATGTACATTTTGTTTGACAACACCACTATAGTGCCTCGGAGAGCACGTTAAGCTGTCGGTCCCGGTTTCACTATACCAACTTGTGAAACTGTTTATAGATGGGTTATTGAGTCTATTCAAAACATCGCGACGAGCTAGCCACTTGTTCGGTGTAGACTCATAGCATCGGCTACGACGAGGTGGGATTAAAACCCCTCCGCTGGGTACCCTGGGGCCGTCTAGGCGGTCTCGGGCGCCGTAAGGCACCCGTGATGATATATATATATATACCTAAAAGTTACAACATAATATTACATGTCATTTATAATTTCGTGTCCATAATTATAAAACCGTGTCAAGTTTTATAAACCCCACAAATAAGGGATGAGACGTGAACGCTGTGTTTATAAACATAAACACAGCGTTCACGAAAGGCACAAAAAGGGGCGTGTCCTCCGAAACGTTGTCGGACAAGTAAATTGAATGCGACTGAATATTAACCTGATTTCATCGAGGTTACCTACAGCGCGCGCAAGCGAATAACTAATTTAAATCATGGAGATAAGGTTTCGATTTGTGATTAACGTTATTTTTAAAATTAGGTCTTTGGTTTAGTGTCTAGTACGAACTAAATTCGTATTGGTATTTAATTAAGTGATTAGCATTGTTTACAATACCTAGGATTTATACATCGTACCTAGACTAGGTTTTTGATTTAGTATATTTTTATATATAGGGCAATATACACATATTGCTCTGTCACAAACTAAGCTCTAGGCTTGTACCACCTATGTGTACCAGAAGCAACGATATAATACATATTATATTTTATATACACCCAGACCATGACAATCTGTACAGAAAAAAAACGTACTATTTTTTTTTGTTGCCATGGGTAGGAATCGAACCAACGACCTCCGGATACAACTCCAAAGGCGCAACCACTAGTCTACGGAGGCGGTCTCTCTCTTCGGTATATCTTTAACTATTAATTGTCTCTATCTCTTAAAATATAATATATTTTAACTCAATTAGCACTCGGTGTTTTTTTCCTCACGACACCATTGGCGTGAAGGATTATAAAAATAAATACAGATATTTCACGATAAGTTAATTTTCTTGCATATAAAGGTAATATAAATGAATGACAATGATGCACTTTATAAATAAGATCAATTTAAATAAATAAAACATTTGATGACGTTTGTTTATTATATATAATCTGTTTACTATACAAATATTTGCTGAAAAATAATACCCGAGACGTATCTTAACACACGATAAAGATAGGTAGAAAGTAATTCTTACTATCATATGTAATGTAACAAATCAAACATGCATTTGCGAATAAAAAATTTACCATAAACACGAGTAAAACATATCGAATCGGATATACAGATGCAAAAATCGTCAGGTGACCTAGTCATGTTTTGGTTTTAGTTTATGGGTTCACCGGTTTCAGAAGATTACGAAACGGGCGATTGATTTGACGATAAAGCAGCGTAGTTATTAAAATATACTCAATGTAAATTCGTCTTTGTCGCCACAACCATAACCGTTCGTAACCGCATATATTAGTCGGCATAGTGGGAGCGATTAATATTGCTAAACAACAATTTATTGATCGATTCCATTCATGGATTTTGTGGGTCGCTTATCATCATGTAAAAGCAAAGTCACGTGTAAAAATACAAAATAAAAAATGGAGCATGCTCCATATTTTTTATTTTTATTTATTGGAGCACGACATGTGACTTTGTATCTACTTGGTGGTGAGCAGACCTACAAAGTCCATAAATGGGGTCAATCAATATTTGTTGTTAAACAATATTGATCGCTCCCACTATGCCGGCTAAATGATGCGATTACGAAATGGGACTACTTTTTAGGGTGCGGATACGAAACGGGTATATTAAAGTATACTCGTAATGCAATTCGTCATATTGCATTACGAGTATACTTTAATATACTCGCTGCCTTATCGTCAATCCAACTACCCGTTTCGTAACCGCACCCTGAAAGGAGACTACCACCTTGACAAGAAATCGATGCAGTAGTCTCTTTAAAACCGATGAACCTAAAGACTAAAACCAAAACATGACTAGGTCACTTGACGGTTTTTGCATTGTAATTGCATCTGTATGGGCGAAAATGATAAAAAAATTATTATATCGTTATTTCTGGTACACATAGTACAAGTCTAGAGCTTAGTTTGTGACCAGAGAATATGTGTAAATTGCCCTACATATTACGGGAAAAAAATACTTTTTAAGGGGCATGTTGTTAACAATACAAATTAAAAATTAAAAAGCCATAATAATCTCCATGTCCGATATTTAAGAGAATTTAACGCCTTTCGCTTTACATACAGGTTTGGGGGACCGTTGTTCGACCCGCTCAGTGTACCAGTAGTATATTGATCTCATTGTTTGATACAATGCACTTTTAATACTCATCAACTCTTATACAGGACGCTCCGTTTTTATTAATAAAAAAAAAAAAATATTTTTACAATTTAACAATGCATTTTTTTTACATAGGTACAGGTTTGGGGAGTAGTGTACACTTAGTATCTCATTGTTTGATATAATGCACTTTTAATACTCATCAACTCTTATATATCATATTATCTTATATATCATATTATATATCTATACAGGACGCTCCGTTTTTATTAATAAATACAATTTTAATATTTTTAACAATTTGACAATGCATTTCCTTTACATACTCGTAGGTTCAGGTTTGGGGAGTAGTGAACACTTAGTATCTCATTGTTTGATATAATGCACTTTTAATACGCATCAACCATTATACATGACGCTCCGTTTTTATTAATAAATAACATTTTAATATTTTTAACAATACGTTTTCTACATACAGGTTTGGGGACCGTTGTTCGACCCGCTCAGTGTACCAGTAGTATATTGGTCTCATTGTTTGATACAATGCACTTTTACTCATCAACTATTATAATATAGGATGCTCCGTTTTTATCAATTATTGCAATTTTAGTATATTTAACAATTTAACAACGCCTTTCGCTTTACATTTAGGTTTGGGGGACCGTTATTAAACCCGCACAGTGTTCCAGTAATGTATTGATCTCATTATTTGATACAATGTACTTTTAATACTCATTTTTTTATATTTTTAATAATTTAACAATGCATAACAATTTCTTTTTATACAGGTTTTGGGGGCCGTTGCTTGACTAGCTGCGTGTACCAGTACTATATTTATCTAATTGTTTGATACTCAGTTATTAATAGTTAATACAATTTCATTTATTTTTTATTTATTTATAAAACTTTATTGCATAACAATGGCGGACTTAATGCCGTTGGGCATTATCTGACAGTCAAATCTTCGGGACATTAGAACATTAAGTTAATTTTGGTATTTTTAACAATTCGACGCCGTTCGCTTTACATTTATTAGCTGGGTGGAAGGTCTCTAAACTTTGTTAGCCCGACCGGTCTCGTCACCACCACCCATACATTACAAAAAGTTAGTTTCAGTCTGTGGGTTTTCAGAAAACTACCGCAACAATTTATTGACTACCACAGTCTTCTTTCAGAATACGGTTACGAAACGGGCAGTTAATTTGCCGATAATACAGAGCGAGACTCTTAGAGTAGATTCGTTATGCAAATTCGTCTTAGTCGTCGCCCATTTAGTAACTACATTTAGCCGGCATAGTGGGAGCGATCAATGCTCTTAAATGAATTGATCCTACAAAATCATGCATTGATTTTATAGGTACTTATGGATGGAATGCTTAGCATATAACTTAACATTAGATAACAACAATTGGGTTACTTATTGTCCAGTGCGTCGATTGTTTGCGTCTTTGACGTTGTATGCGGAGGTCGTGGGTTCGATTCCCACCCACGATTAGCATTGTTTACAATACCTAGGATTTATACATCGTACCTAGACTAGGTTTTTGATTTAGTATATTTTTATATATAGGGCAATATACACATATTGCTCTGTCACAAACTAAGCTCTAGGCTTGTACCACCTATGTGTACCAGAAGCAACGATATAATACATATTATATTTTATATACACCCAGACCATGACAATCTGTACAGAAAAAAAACGTACTAGTATTTTTTTTTTGCCATGGGTAGGAATCGAACCAACGACCTCCGGATACAACTCCAAAGGCGCAACCACTAGTCTACGGAGGCGGTCTCTCTCTTCGGTATATCTTTAACTATTAATTGTCTCTATCTCTTAAAATATAATATCTTTTAACTCAATTAGCACTCGGTGTTTTTTTCCTCACGACACCATTGGCGTGAAGGATTATAAAAATAAATACAGATATTTCACGATAAGTTAATTTTCTTGCATATAAAGGTAATATAAATGAATGACAATGATGCACTTTATAAATAAGATCAATTCAAATAAATAAAACATTTGATGACGTTTGTTTATTATATATAATCTGTTTACTATACAAATATTTGCTGAAAAATAATACCCGAGACGTATCTTAACACACGATAAAGATAGGTAGAAAGTAATTCTTACTATCATATGTAATGTAACAAATCAAACATGCATTTGCGAATAAAAAATTTACCATAAACACGAGTAAAACATATCGAATCGGATATACAGATGCAAAAATCGTCAGGTGACCTAGTCATGTTTTGGTTTTAGTTTATGGGTTCACCGGTTTCGGAAGATTACGAAACGGGCGATTGATTTGACGATAAAGCAGCGTAGTTATTAAAATATACTCAATGTAAATTCGTCTTTGTCGCCACAACCATAACCGTTCGTAACCGCATATATTAGTCGGCATAGTGGGAGCGATTAATATTGCTAAACAACAATTTATTGATCGATTCCATTCATGGATTTTGTGGGTCGCTTATCATCATGCAAAAGCAAAGTCACGTGTAAAAATACAAAATAAAAAATGGAGCACGCTCCATATTTTTTATTTTTATTTATTGGAGCACGACATGTGACTTGTATCTACGTGGTGGTGAGCAGACCTACAAAGTCCATAAATGGGGTCAATCAATATTTGTTGTTAAACAATATTGATCGCTCCCACTATGCCGGCTAAATGATGCGATTACAAAATGGGACTACTTTTTAGGGTGCGGATACGAAACGGGTATATTAAAGTATACTCGTAATGCAATTCGTCATATTGCATTACGAGTATACTTTAATATACTCGCTGCCTTATCGTCAATCCATCTACCCGTTTCGTAACCGCACCCTGAAAGGAGACTACCACCTTGACAAGAAATCGATGCAGTAGTCTCTTTAAAACCGATGAACCTAAAGACTAAAACCAAAACATGACTAGGTCACTTGACGGTTTTTGCATTGTAATTGCATCTGTATGGGCGAAAATGATAAAAAAAATATTATATCGTTATTTCTGGTACACATAGTACAAGTCTAGAGCTTAGTTTGTGACCAGAGAATATGTGTAAATTGCCCTACATATTACGGGAAAAAAATACTTTTTAGGGGGCATGTTGTTAACAATACAAATTAAAAAGCCATAATAATCTCCATGTCCGATATTTAAGAGAATTTAACGCCTTTCGCTTTACATACAGGTTTGGGGGACCGTTGTTCGACCCGCTCAGTGTACCAGTAGTATATTGATCTCATTGTTTGATACAATGCACTTTTTAATACTCATCAACTCTTATACAGGACGCTCCGTTTTTATTAATAAATAAAATTTTAATATTTTTAACAATTTAACAATGCATTTTTTTTACATAGGTTCAGGTTTGGGGAGTAGTGTACACTTAGTATCTCATTGTTTGATATAATGCACTTTTAATACTCATCAACTCTTATACAGGACGCGCCGTTTTTATTAATAAATAACATTTTAATATTTTTAACAATGCATTTTCTACATACAGGTTTGGGGACCGTTGTTCGACCCGCTCAGTGTACCAGTAGTATATTGATCTCATTGTTTGATACAATGCACTTTTACTCATCAACTATTATAATATAGGATGCTCCGTTTTTATCAATTATTGCAATTTTAGTATATTTAACAATTTAACAACGCCTTTCGCTTTACATTTAGGTTTGGGGGACCGTTATTAAACCCGCACAGTGTTACAGTAATGTATTGATCTCATTATTTGATACAATGCACTTTTAATACTCATTTTTTTATATTTTTGATAATTTAACAATGTATAACAATTTTGTTTTTATACAGTTTATGGGGGCCGTTGCTTGACTAGCTGAGTGTACCAGTACTATATTTATCTAATTGTTTGATACTCAGTTATTAATAGTTAATACAATTTCATTTTTTATTTATTTATAAAACTTTATTGCATAATACAAAGGCGGACTTAATGCCGTTGGGCATTATCTGACAGTCAAATCTTCGGGACATTAGAACATTAAGTTAATTTTGGAATTTTTAACAATTCGACGCCGTTCGCTTTACATTTATTAGCTGGGTGGAAGGTCTCTAAACTTCGTTAGCCCAACCGGTCTCGTCACCACCACCCATACAGATACAAAAAGTTAGTTTCAGTCTGTGGGTTTTCAGGAAACTACCGCAACAATTTATTGACTACCACAGTCTTATTTCAGAATACGGTTACGAAACGGGCAGTTAATTAGCCGATAATACAGAGCGAGACTCTTAGAGTAGATTCGTTATGCAAATTCGTCTTAGTCGTCGCCCATTTAGTAACTACATTTAGCCGGCATAGTGGGAGCGATCAATGCTCTTAAATGAATTGATCCTACAAAATCATGCATTGATTTTATGTATGGAATGCTTAGCATATAACTTAACATTAGATAACAACAATTGGGTTACTTATTGTCCAGTGCGTCGATTGTTTGCGTCTTTGACGTTGTATGCGGAGGTCGTGGGTTCGATTCCCACCCATGGCAACAAAATATTAGTACGCTTTTTCTGTACAGTTTGTCATGTTCTGGGTGTTTATAAAATATAATATGTATTGTATCGTTGCTTCTGGTACACATAGTAAAGTTTAGAGCTTAGTTTGTGACTAGAGCAATATGTGTAAATTGGATAAATATATATATATATATATATATATATATTGTAGTAGTTTAGTCTGTTGTCTGTGTTCTTTTGAAAATAATGATGCTTTAAACCTAGGTTTGCTTACCATCAAGTGGATACAAAAACACATGCCGTGCTCATAAAATAAAAATGAAAAGACTATAAATATAAGTTATTTATTGCTTACTCTTTAATGTTTAAAGGTGCTGTAATTTTTGTAGCATTTGGGCCAAAATTTAACTTTTGTGATATATTTTGGGATTATGATTATACAAAAATCATTGGTAAAAACTTGTTTTATTTTCTACGTTATTTTACTTAAATGTTTTTGTGAATAATTAAGTAAGTAAGGAAAGTTGTACAATAAACAAAACGATTTAGTCACCACAAACAAATCTGCTTTCGTAAATTAAATTAAATTTGCTAATTCACATTTAAAATGCTAATTATACACCGCCTGGTTCTTTAAGTCTTAGCAAAAGAATAAGTTATTTTATTCAGTTCAAAGAAATTGCTAACTTTTCTCTAGTTCCTTTCTGAGAATTCTAATAAAGTAGCGTAAAATAGGGAGACAAACTAAAAAAGGAGAAAAATTCTTGAGGATATAATTAAAGTTTTCTATTTAAAAACAATTGGGTCACAGGTTCAAATCCCCGCGTGTACCTATGAGTTATAACTAACTATAACTGAAATAAAATATGTAACTATAGCGCCTTGAAGCATGTTAAGTTGAAGGTCCCAGATTCACTATACCAACTTGAGTAATTGTTCTTAAGTTTAATATACACGTTGTAGACTACGTCGCGGTGGAAAAATAAACCACCATACTGGGTACTCTTGGTATTTATCTACCTTATGGTAAGCAGACTAACAAAGTCCATGAATGGAGTCCATCGAAATTATATTTATATTGTATGTTTGAGGAATATAGTTGTCTAAGCCACACTACTTATTTTTGTAGTTCGTGCACAAATATACTGTCAACTCGCGTGCACGGAAATGGAGCAAGTAAGAGGCTATCTATGTACCAGCACATAAATTTGTTTCACAATACACTAATACCTAGTGTCTCAGAGAGTGCATTAAGCAGTCGGTCCCAGTTTGACTATATAAAATTGTGACACTGTTTTTAAGTCTGAATAAACAAGGAGATGGTATGCTACTTACTCAGTGTAGACTCAGAAAACAGCTATAACTAGGTGGAATTAAAACCCCTACGCTGGATACCTTGAGGCCGTTTAGGCGCTTTTATAAGGCACTTGTGATGGTATGAAATTTTGGTTTTCTTCTCTATTAATCATATATTATCTGATAGAAAATAATTATTAACACGGAGAGTAAGAGAGAGTAGTATATTTTGTGAGAGAACGACAGAGATAAGAAATGTGGGGTCCAATATACGAAATTCTTTATCTTTCGCGACCCTACTTTACTCTAAGGATTTAACTTAATAAGATCTTTTTATTAATTTATATCACCTTTTACATTAAAATTCAAACTCAAAGCCAAAATTTGTTATCCAAATTGAATTCCACTTCCACTTCCTGTTTAAAAAAAGTTCCTGTTAAGTTTTCCTCCGTAGCTTTGTTTGGAGCATCCTGTATGTTCGGAAGAGAAGTGCGTACGCGCTTATATATAACCCGATGCATGGGACGTCGCGACACATTCACGCACGAGGCACCACCTAACGGTGAGTCCAATGTATTATTATTATTTTATCTTATTATTAATAATAATTAAATATAATAAAATTAAACAATTATTTTTCTATGTGTATTGAATTAAAATAAAATAAATCATAATTAAATTATTATTATAAATAAATAAATTATTGCAATTAAAATGTTAATAAAACGTGGTAAAAGGGAAAATTATAATATTTAAAATTTCTTAAATAAAAATTGTTTTATATAATTTATTTAAAAAATAAAATATTTTTTTTTACGTAAATAATTAATATAAATTAATTGTTAAATAAATCTAAAAAATATATATTTTATAATATTTATTATAAAATAATATGTCAAACGACTGAAGAAGCGACAGTGGCGAAATATATCGTTTATATTTTTTATAAAGTATTTTATTTCCATAATACCAATTTTTGCAAAAAACTTAAACAAAATAATTGTTCACTTATTATTATTATAAATAAATAAATATATATATAACAAAAATTAAAATGTTAATTGTATAGTTAAAAATAGTAAATCGAAATTCAGTGAAATTGCCGTTTGACAACTTTCTTGGAGACTTCACGCGGCGCCGGCGCATAGTGTTTGTTGTTTACTATACAACAGTGTTTGCGGAATTATAGTGAAAGTGACACTTGGTTTACTAAAGACTAATAATCGTAGTTTTGTGTGAAATCTAACTTAAAAGGTGGTAGGTATAAATATTTTCTAACAGATAATATAAATAGAATAGAAAATTTCGTACAATTACAAGTGCCTAAACGGCCTCAGGGTATTCAACGGAGGGGTTTTAATTCCACCTAGTTATAGAAATCTTCTAAGTCTCACTGAGTTAGTAGCATACCATCTCAGTGTTTATTTAGACTTAAAAACAGTGTCACGATTTGATATAGTCAAACTGGGACCGAGTGCTTAATGTGCTCTCTGAGACATTATTAATGTATTGTCAAACTAATTTATGTGCTCGTACATAAATTAAATACAATGGGACCTAAATTGAAACCGTGTATTTCATAAATTTTTGGTATAAATCTCTCTTATAACTTCGCTCCTGGTCTTTTATACAGATGCAAAAGCCTACAAATGGCCTAGCCATGTTTTGGTTTTAGTCTGTGAGTTTGTCGGTATTATATATTTATATTATATTTTTTAGGGTGCAGTTACGAAACGAGCAGTAATATTACTCTTGGAACTTTAGGCTAATATGAGCCTCTACTGATTAAATAGATCTATTTTTCCCATAGAACCATGTGTAGCAAAGGAAAAAAAACTTCTCTATATAAATGGTTATTTACTAATTTATATGGAAAGGTTTTTTTTTTCATTTGCGCAACATGGTTTTATGGGAAAAAAAAATTGATTAGTGGAGCTTTTAGCCCAATGTACAACATTCTAAAGTCAACATGTGGGCTGACATGGTCATATAAATGACAAAAGCCCTTTAAAAATGAGAAAAAAAAAAAAAAGTCAACATGTATGATAATGTTACGATATATTATTATATAGTAAAAAAACAAAAAAATAAGACAGATGGTAGTTAGTTAACATGATATATTAATTAAGTTTTAACGAACTGTATTTGTTTTACTTAATTATTACTGAAAATTTTAACACGCTCACACGAAATATGTTTTACAAGCCGTCACGCGATTGTAGGATTTTTTCGTAGTTTTATGATTTTTTTAGGGTTTCTTTCATACACTTTTAAAAGAAAATTAACTTATGACCTAGTCCGTTTGTCGTTTGTTGGACTGATGTCCAGACTTATATCTTGAAATCGGTGATGATAAGGGAAAAATGTGTAAATTGTAAACCAAGCGATATATGTTATTGTATATGTAGGGCCCTGCATTTTTGCATGAAATTATAATACAGTTAACTATTACATACAGATAAATATGTGTAATTTGTCCTACATATCATTATTTATTTATTATATGTAATTTGAACAGCTTATTATATAGCGGAAGATAGCTTAAAAAAATAAAATATTTTTAGTTCCAGTTTTAGCCACAGGACTTGAACCACAGATTAATAATAATAAATAAATCTGAGACTTGAACAGTTAATTCCTAATTTAGTCCATTAATTCCTAATTTGTTCTACGGTTATGTCACTAAACTTCAAGTATCTAGTCATAACCTAAGCATGTCATGATAATTTTCTAGTACCTACTTAAGTGGTAGTCTTATGGTTAACTAATCACTGATTAATAATTATCGTTAATCAATGACAAATACACGGTTGGATTGTCAACTAAATGTGTTCTTACTTTTTGTAATCGTGTAAGTGTATGACGGACAGCAACATATAGGGTGTAATAAAAATCGTTTACACTGCGCTTTAAAGGGGTTTCTACTCATTCATATTATGAACAACTTTGAGACCAACTTTTACTATTAGACTCTGTCAATAATTAATTCAATAATTCCACAATATAAGACCAGTGACGGTGAGGTGAGTTCACAGATTGGGTCGTTAGTTCCGATTTTTTTTTTAAAGTGACGTGAAGTTTTTAGACGAACAGAAAAATATTTTCTTAATCTGGAGGATATCTTCTAAATATATATAACTCAAAGGTGGTAACTGACTGACATAGTGATCTATCAACGCACAGCCCAAACCACTGAACGGATCGGGCTGAAATTTGGCATGCAGGTAGATGTTATGACGTAGGCATCCGCTAAGAAAGGATTTTGATAAATTCTACCCCCAAGGGGATAAAATAGGGGATGAAAGTTTGTATGATAAAAAAATAACTATTCCACGCGGACGAAATCGCGAGCACAGCTAGTTAGTGAACTGTTAAGTTAGAAACGTAAAATAAAATAGTTTGTTCGATAGAGATAAATCGTGAAAATAGCTCTGAAATTATATTTTTTCGGATTTTATGATATTACTATAAATGTTTAACATTTTTATTAAAGCGTATATGATAAATAAAAAGAAGATTGTTAATTCATATTTTATATTATTCACGTAGTTTTTCTTAAATTAATATTTAAACGCATTGTGACTTACGACGTTTTGGTTCCGTCACAGAAGTACACGTAGTTCCGTGCGACTTTTGGTACTCGCTGCTTACTCTCATCAGAAACCGTACTAATAACGCTGAGATAAAAAAAATATACAACGAGGCTATACCATCATAAGTACCTGACCAAAGAACACGATCGCCAATCGAATCGCCGCATCGATCGATAAAAATGTAAGTATAGGAATTTTTCTCTATGGGTAGAGCCTGATCGACAAGAAACGTCAAATCCCATACTTTGGCTTTCGATGGGTATTTCGATTCGATTATTGATTGGCTCTTTGGTAAGGCCCTAGGTATTGCTTCCGAATACCAATAGCGCGATGAGGATAGGTTATCTCTCCGCTGGGTACCCTGAGGCCGTTTTAACTATTTTCGGGAGCCAAAAAGACACCTGTGATGGTATTATTATTATTAATATTATTATTATTTTTATGTTATGACAAACTTTGAAACCAACTTTTGCTGTTGGACCAACTCTGTCAATAATCCCACAATACACTCTTATTTAATTACCTTACGTATGGAGTCAAAAAGTCTTGTTATTTATTTAGATACGTTTCAATAAACCAAGGCTAAACCTAAACCTTACAGGGAAAACAGAGGTTTAGCTAAACCTCTGTTTTCCGTGTTGAATATAGAACAAAAGCCATATAACACATTTATTACCAGAGTTATGGTAGACCTGGTTTAGACAAAAAATCTCAATAGAGCAGATAATATTATGAACAACTTTCACTATAGGACCAACTTTGTCAAGCATACACTTTTTAAAAATGTAGGTGATGTTTGAGGTCTAACCAACTTGACCACCACATATAATATACATATATATAAAAGTTGTTTTGTAATTATTGTACCCTTATGAGAAAATGTACGTTTTATTATTATCATTAATACTAAACTTTTATTAAAATATAATCTTTTATTAATTTGTTTAATAAAATATGCAATGAAAAAATCCTGTTGGACCCACGATTCTCGCGGCAAGGCACTAAACCACTAAGCAAACCAGGTTTCAGTCACCCCTCACGAATTTTTTCATTGCTTGTTCTACTTATACTACTTATATTAGCTTTGTTTTAATAACTCTATATGAGTGAAGTTAGAAGTCCTAGTTTCTAATACTAGATGGCAGAGGCGTCTGTTTTTTGTTTTTGTTTTGGTTTTTTACTTGTTGTTTTTCAGTATTTTATATTTATACATTTTTATAAAATTCCTTATTAGGATAATCTTATATTACATTTTAAATGGTAGAATTTATACCTATTTGTTATTAAAATTAAACACTAAAAGCATTGTTGACCCGTCTGTCTATGTTCACTTATTTTGTTTGAGTATTTCACGAATTAATATTTGAAAATCAAAATTGAAGATCTCTCAAAGGGCTTATAAACTTTAGATTGATAATAACTCCAAATTGATGCGATACAAACAAGGGCTGTAACAAAGGGTATTTCACATCGACGACGTCGACTTAAAAATTTTAGACAGAGCATTTGTTGACAACAAACAGCGGCCCGCAAGGTTCACAAACCGAAAACGATGAAGGTACTTTAGTACATATACACACATACCTACATATCATCACGGGTGCCTTACGGTGCCCGAGACCGACTAGACGGCCCCAGCGTATCCAGCGAAGGGGTTTTAATCCCACCTCGTCGTAGCCGATGGTATGAGTCAACACCGAACAAGTGGCTAGCTCGTCGCGATGTTTTGAATAGACTCAATAACCCATCTATAAACAGTTTTACAAGTTGGGATAGTGAAACCGGGACCGACAGCTTAACGTGTAAGCACTATAGTGGTGTTGTCAAACAAATGTACATAAAGTTTTAAACTAAAAAGTCATTGGTACACACCAATACAAGTACAAGTACAAGGTACTTTAGTGACTTCACATTATTAAATTTTGTGCCGGCATTAACGCGCCTACACCTGAGCGAGAGCACCTCACTAGATTTACAAAGTAGCAGTAGTCACAAGATAGAGACACTGTAGATAGAGATGAATTTTTGATAATAAAAAAAACAGGGAAAAGTGAGGGAATTTTCAGACTCTGGAAAAATCAGGGAAAATGACGGAAGGTTAGGAAAATAATAAGTATTGGAAAATCAGTTGTCTACTTTAAAGAGACAACTGATTTTCCAATACTTATTATTTAAAATATCCTTAATATCGAAGCCTAAGCCTTAAGTTCAGGTAAATACAGAGATATAAAGAGAGACTAGTAAAAGGTTACAGTCGCCTGGCCATAGCGAAATTTTAACTATTCCATCAATGGAATTGCCATAAGTCAAATTAATATGGATTTTGACAGTTTTCAGTCAGGCCTCTAGGCGTGACGTACGCTGTCAACTCTCAAAATCCATACTTTTTGACTCAAAGCGATTCCATCGATGGAATAGAGTAGTTTTTCTCTAAGGCCCCAGGGGCCTGAGAGAAAATGCAGACGAGGCGACATATTGTCTTATCGTCTCAGTCAAAAAGTATGGATTTTGACAGTGACAGTAGGCGCCAAAAACACTGTCACTTGTCTATACAGTTTTGATTGAAGGCAACGCGAAACATCGCCTCGCCTGAATTTTCTTTAAGGCCCCGTGTACACTGTTCCCTGCCAAAGCCCCAGGGGCCTAAGAGAAAATGCAGGCGAGGCGACATGTCTTGTCGAATCAGTCAAAAAGTATGGATTTTAACAGTGACAGTAGGCGCCAAGTACACTGTCACCTGTCTATGCAGTTTTGATTGAAGGCAACGCGACATGACGCCTTGCCTGAATTTTCTCTAAGGCCTCAGGATAATATATATGTAATCATATTTCATATTATTATTGGCATGAATATGTTGCGCTGTCTACCAATATATGTGAGTAAGCTAAGTGGTCGGTGACCTCAGTCGTCAAAGGATAATGATGTTGATGACTTATTTTAAATTCACGTTACGTTCAGATACTTTATTTCTGATACTAACTCTTAACATTATAGTCTCTAAAGAACTCTATTCCTTTACGTACTGGAGTTCGTTTTAGATCGAATCCTAATTTGCACTTATTTACTTATGCTTATAGAAATTCTGGACACGTCATCCATTGCTGGCTTAAGTCTGGAGATTTGTTTTTCTTCCTTAATCTTTTTTTAATCAAACGATTATGTTATTGTGTCTATAATATTAGACATTTTCATACAGTTTTCGCTTTTCAGTAACTAAATCTATTTTTATTTTTAAGTTTCAGTTTTTATTAAGGAACTAAAAAAATCTTTTTTGGTACTATTTGTAAGTTTTAATGGATTATTATTTTGTACTTTAAAAGGAAATGGTGGGTAATTTAGAAATAGCTATGTCTGCGACTTAATTGATGCATAGTAAATTGTGCACGGATTGATTTTATTTATTTCTCTGTAATTCTAAGGATAGTTAAAAAAAATATATATTAAAGATTAACATGTTTACAAATCCAAGTCTGTCTGGCCCCCATACTAGGAAAAAACTACTATACTGTAATTTAAGCCTATGTATTACACCAGACATTATCCTGTGAAAATATTCATATAAATCGGTTCAGCCGTATATAAGCATCCAAACATTCACGTTTATAATATTACTTACGAATAGATTTGAAATATATATTAGAACAAAAAGTAGGATAAGCTAGACAAGTGGCGCTCGCTTGTCTTTATAATAACATATTTATAAATATTCTAAAAAAGTTATATTACTCCTTTTTTTTACCTTTAAAGAGAAAATTAAAATAAAAAATCGGTAAAATAATACACTAGCACCATGACATAATATTTAACGAAATTCCTGAGGCTCTACCATAAGTTTTTGCTTAGTATTAACGTAACGTTAATACGTGAGGAAACACTAATAGAATCGCTTTATTTAAAATAGGAAAAATAAAGCGATCCTATTGGTCGTTCCTCACGTATATGACAAATAAAACTCGTGTTAAAACCTTTGGCTAGTTTTTTTTCTCCAATAAAGGTACGTGGTGGCCGAGTTGGTTAGACTTCAGACTTAAAAACACGACAGTTTTAGGTCCAGGTTCAAACCCCGATGTGTACCAATGTTTTTTTTTGTTTGACAACATCAGTGCATCCTAGAGCGCGCCTAAGCTGTCGGTCCCAATTTTACTATACCAACTTCTGAAATTGTTAATAGATGGGTTATTTAGTCTATTCAAACATTGCGACAAGCTAGCCATTTGTTTCGTGTACTCATACCATCGGCTACGACGAGGTGGGCTTAAAAACCCCTCCGCTGGGTACCCAGTTTCGGGAGCCATAAGGCACCCGTGATGACATATCCTTTCTACGAGACTTACACCCAGTTTCGGGAGCCATAAGGCACCCGTGATGACATATCCTTTCTACGAGACTTACACCCAGTTTCGGGAGCCATAAGGCACCCGTGATGACATAACCTTTCTACGAGACTTACACCCAGTTTCGGGAGCCATAAGGCACCCGTGATGACATATCCTTTCTACGAGACTTACACCCAGTTTCGGGAGCCATAAGGCACCGGTGATGACATAACCTTTCTACGAGACTTACACCCAGTTTCGGGAGCCATAAGGCACCGGTGATGACATATCCTTTCTACGAGACTTACACCCAGTTTCGGGAGCCATAAGGCACCCGTGATGACATAACCTTTCTACGAGACTTACACCCAGTTTCGGGAGCCATAAGGTACCCGTGATGACATAACCTTTCTACGAGACTTACACCCAGTTTCGGGAGCCATAAGGCACCCGTGATGACATAACCTTTATACGAGACTTACACCCAGTTTCGGAAGCCATAAGGCACCCGTGATGACATATCCTTTCTACGAGACTTACACCCAGTTTCGGGAGCCATAAGGTACCCGTGATGACATAACCTTTCTACGAGACTTACACCCAGTTTCGGGAGCCATAAGGCACCCGTGATGACATAACCTTTATACGAGACTTACACCCAGTTTCGGGAGCCATTAGGTACCCGTGATGACATATATATCCTTTCTTTGAGACTTACCCCCGTATTCTAAGTCATGGTTTCCACTCTACTTTCACTCAAGGATAGTCTGTCTCGTTCTTAATTTGATATTTAGAAGAAAGAGACAGACGTACCTTGAGCGAAAGTGGAGTGGAAAATACGACTTAGAATATAATATTATAGTCGTATAGCAAATCCCTAGTCGCCATACGTTCTTACCCTAACTTTAAAATGATGACTTACATAGATAGGTAATATTTACTACAATATACATTGTCTATACCTAACTTAACAATGTATGGCTAATGAGTCAATAATGAATTAAAAAAAACACGTGAGTT
Organism: Monopis laevigella; assembly: GCA_947458855.1. Lineage (NCBI taxonomy): Eukaryota > Metazoa > Arthropoda > Insecta > Lepidoptera > Tineidae > Monopis > Monopis laevigella. The sequence goes on along the minus strand of OX381596.1, from coordinate 9,692,006 downwards.
ATGCTATTGTTTACCATTAGGCGCAAAAACAATTTTTGTATAAGAATGTACAATAACATTTATTTACATAGCATAGCATAGCTTTTAAATTAAAACGTTTTTAAATACTTACATCTATAGGTAATAAAGAAATAATATACATGGTGATTTTGGTAGATTGTAATTTGGGGTAACAAGAGGCTCTATTGGTCAAATCGTACAGCTTTTCCTATTATCCCAAAACAAATGGCTTTTCCATACAAATTAGTATTGTTAAAATAACCAATTTGGATGGAGAACCAAAATTTTTTGTTCGATTTTATCAGTAGAGCCTTATTTTAACCCAATTACAAGCAAAAAGTCAACATATAAATCAATCAGTCAATTAAGAATTAGGTATCAAAAGCAAATATATTTTTCACATCCGACCAGAAATTAGTGAGTTCAAACAAAAAAAAAATTGCTTAAAAACATTTTATAGTATAAAATTGGTCAGATCAACTCCATACAAACTAGTATTGTTAAAATAACCAATTTGGATGGAGAAGTCAAAAATTTTTGTTCGATTTTATCAGTAGTCTCATTTTAACCCAATTACAAGCAAAAAGTCAACATATAAATTAATCAGTCAATTAAGAATTAGGTTTTAAAAGCAAATATATTTTTTTACATCCGACCAGAAATTAGTGAGTTCAAACAAACAAAAAAAATTGCTTAAAAACATTTAATAGTATTTATGTATTTTTTTCAGAATTCCTGTTAAAGGTATCACTTTAAATTTGAACTTATTACCTTAAACTCTTTTAAAAAATCGGTCGGGACCTTATTTTATTACATTATTAATTATTACACAAAAATTTCTAGATATCAAAAAAAAAATTACGCACTTTGTATGGTCAATGTCTCAAAATTTAACTTTGATAATAATATGCCGTTCATATACATTTAGTAGAGCCCACGGGCGTAGCCAGGATTTATTTTGTGTTTTTTTTTTGTAATGTACGCCTTCTAAATACTCGTAAGGTTTAATATTCAAGTTATTCAGTTGAATTACATTGATAGGCTTGTCTCGTATCATTTGTCGCGTACGTTGCACTTGACATTGCCTTGTGTGAATCACTATTGCAATCCTCCAATAAATTAATAATCACTGAAGACAGTTTTTATGAGTTCTGTTGTAATATGTTTTAAGTTTGCATGGCTATCTAATTTATATCTTTTTTAACTTATGTAATATTGTATCTATGATGGTCACAAACTGCAAGGTGAGCATAGCTAACTTTTTTCTTCTTTAAAGTTTTGGGTTAGGTATTTGATAAATTCTCAACCGGGAGAAAATTATTTAAAAAAAATCTACCGTTGCTCAACTCATTCACAAAACCGCAGATGACGGTCACGAGGCTACATGATACCACTCAGCAGGGTGATTACGCGTCTTAAGTTCGCTCGCACGCCAATCGTTATGACGTAATTTTCTAAGATTTTTTGGAGCCATTGTTAAGAAGCCACTCTTGATCTACGTCAGAATGACGTCATAACGATTGGCGTGCGAGCGAACTTAAGACGCGTAATCACCCTGCTGAAGTCTTTACGAGTATCGTCTGAGAGGGGATTGGTCATGAAAATTTGTTGGTGGCTCACGGACTACATAATTTCGCTAGGTCAGCCGATCGGTTTCGTTACCATCATCATCATCATCATCAATTATATTATTTAACAAATTCATTGGTTGTGGATTCAATTCTCATTGATGGAAAAAGAATATTAGTACGGTTATCGCGAAAGGACATTATACATAAGGCACTGGTCACAAACTAAGCTCTAGGCTTGCACTGTATGTATCAGAAACAAGGATATATATTTTTTTTTTAAATACCCAGACCTAGCAAACTGTACCTACATAAAAACATATTTTATACTACACCTGCTCGGAAAGTAGGTTCTTACTTGCGTAAGAATAGGTCAGAAAGTACGTCTTTGTAGTCGTACAAATATGCGGGAGGAAAAAGTGTATGAAAATCCATTGTTAACGTGCTTAAGCGGGAGGAAAAAGTATATGAAAATTCATTGCTAGTTTTTTTTTAATTTTTTTTCTTCAATTCTTCCAAATTAGGAAAGGCAAGCGTTCAAAGCCATACAGCCTTTTTATTTTTTACAAGTTCGAAATTTTAATCAAAATAAAATAAAATAAAAGTATTGGTTTATTGGCTGTTTACTTTCTTTGCATTTTTGATTTATTAAGTTTAGAAAAGTAGCATAGATTCTTTAATTAATAGAGATTTTATTTTTTATTTTCCTCGTAGGTGTAGTATAAAGCACTATGTATCACTCGGCGAGAAAGTGCGATTCCTTACTCGAGCGAATTAAGACCCTCCGCTTCGCGTCGGGCCTCAAACTTCGCCCTCGTTAGTAATCGGTGACTTTCTCCCCTCGGTGAACAATGTACTATTTTTATTGTACATGTTAATTAAATTAGTGAAAGTTCTTAACAGGAGCTTAAACCTTAAACTATTTTAAGTGACCTTTGTTATTGTCTAGCTATCAATATTTATAACCATTTTAGGCTAATTGGACAAGTACAGTTATACCATAGTTCTAGAAATATTCAATGAGGCCAAACAAACAAATACATAGTAGAGAAAAAAGTTTCACAGAAAGGGTTTCTTCTTAAAAAATAGTCCAAAGAAGTCCACCCAAATTTAGAGTATTCTCTACATTGATAAATGTGGCTTCCCCATCGACAAACCGATCGACGCGTCCATGGAAAAAATGTATAGGAATAATTGTCTATGGGTAGAAGTCGATCGACAAGAAACGTTAAGTAACATACATGTGATTTACGGTTTCTGTATTTTACGTGGCTTTACGGTAGGATCCCGTGATAATAACAGAGCTTTCTATTGTTTTTTTTAAACCGGTTCAATTATTTTTGAGCTTATCGAGAAAAAATAAACACATACACATATCATCACGGGTGCCTTACGGCGCCCGAGACCGCATAGACGGCCCCAGAGTACCCAGCGGAGGGGTTTTATTCCCACCTCGTCGTAGACGATGGTATGAGCCTACACCGAACAAGTGGCTAACTCGTCGCGATGTTTTGAATAGACTCAATAACCCATCTATAACCAGTTTCACAAGTTGGTATAATGAAACCGGGACTGACAGCTTAATGTGCTCTCCGAGGCACTATAGTGGTGTTGTCAAACAAATGTACATAATTTTTTTAATTAAAAACTCATTGGTACACACCGGGATTCGAACCAGGGACCTAAGTGTTTTTAAGTCCAAGGTCTAACCAACTCGGCCACCACGTATATAAAAAATAAACAATCAAGTCTTTTCTCTTTATAATATTAGTATAAAAAGCGGCCCCAGCCTAGTGGTTAAGTCACTGCGCAACTGATAACAAGGTTAAGCAGATGACAACAAAGCCGGCCTGGGATGGGTGACCGCTTTATACAACGAGGCTATTTTATCATAAACACCGCAACAAGCTCGCCACTTGTTAGGTGTTGCCTCCGAATACCATCAGCGAAATGAGGATGGGTTAATCCCTCCGCTGGGACCCTGCGGCCGTTTAAACGGTTCTCGGGAGCCACATAGGCACCCGTGATGTTATTTATTTTTTTATTTTTTAATATTAGTATAGATAAAAAAAGTGTGTTATTTACATCGCAAGACCCTTTTAAAGTTAAGGGCGGGCGACTGTCAACGATTGAGAAATTCATTGAAATTGAAAATCACCCTCAAAAGGAGAATAAAATATTTCACAATAAACGCAATCTCGTAAATTGGGTTTGAGAGATATATTTAGAAAAGGGGAAAGTAAATGTATTAGGGGCTAAGTTTATTTATTGATATTAAAGTTTATTACATTTATAAATTTAGTATATAGTACTATATAATATATAAGTCATAGCCGAGTATACGTGGTGGCCGAGTTAATTAGACATTACAATTAAAAACACTTCAGTTTTTAAGTCCTTCGGTTCAAACTCCGAGGAGTACTAGTGAGTTTTTATTAAAAAATATACGTTCATTTGTTAGACAACACCACTTTAGTGTTTGTGAGAGCACGTGACGCTGTCGGTCCCAGTTTCACTATACCAACTTGTGAAACTGTTTATAGATGGGTTATTGAGTCTATTCAAAACATCGCGACGAGCTAGCCACTTGTTCGGTATAGACTCTTACCATCGGCTACGACGAGGTGGGATTAAAACCCCTCCGCTGGGTACCCTGGGGCCGTCTAGGCGGTCTCGGGCGCCGTAAGGCACCCGTGATGATACATATACATATAAGTATCTAAAAATCTACTATAAAATAAATTAAATATATTAGATAGACTCTTCTACGGGTAACACAATAAGTTCTTGATTGAGGGGCTGATAAGGATCTGAATTCAAGTCCAGTAATCAGTATTTAATCATTTTCAAGTTACCTTGAACTGGCACAGATAACATAAAAGAATATGCAAATGCCGATTGATCTTTTTGATGTGCAAATGAGCGAATTTATCACGACTTTCTTTTGTGGAAAGATAGATCAGAACAATACTGATGAATAATTAGGTCTGAAATACCTCAATCTTACTTCGATATAACGCCGTATTTTATTTATAGAAGGCAATTAGTATTCCTATAGAATTTATTATTATAGCTTCGAATTTTGGATCTGAAATAACTCAATCTCACGTCGATATAATGCCGACATTTTATTTATAGAAGACAATTAGTATTCTTAGAAAGTTATTAATTTTAGGTCTCAAATAGCTCATTCTTATGTCGATAGAACGCCGACATTTTATTTATAAAAGGAAATTAGTCTTCTTATAAAAGTTCGACTTTGAATTTTACATCCAAAATACCTCATTCTTGGGTCGATGAAAAGCTGTCATTTATATATACATACAATACATACATACCATCACGCCTGTATCCCTGTTAAGGGGTAAGCAGAGAGCAATGTACGCCACTTTGCACGGTCTCTACATACCTACTTATAGGCGCGACAATTTTTTTATATAATTATAGAAGAAAGATATTCTTATAATATTTATTAGCTATAATGCATAGCTAATAATAATTACATCTAAAATACCTAAATCTGACGTAGATAAAAACCGAATTTTTATTTATAGAAAACAGTTTATATTCTATAAACATTAGCCCCGTTAAATCTAATCTAACGTTAGATCTGAAAGCTTCAGGAGAGTTATAATTAAATATCCAATGAAAACTCATAAAAATATCTTATCCAAAGAAACTAAGTAACAACAATATAAATAAAAACAATAAAATATAATACTTTCAAACTTATGTTTTTCTTAATAATAAAAAACCTAGCAATTTATTAATAAAAGTGAGATTTATACAAACAAGTCTATTTTAATATTAAATTCAATCGCGTAAACCAATTTGTAACCAAATAAAGAAGGTTACGAGTTCAACGATATGTGATTTTTATCTGATACATTCGTCTAGCGAAAGTAATCAGGTAGGGTGACCATACGAACCATGTGTTATATCAGGACTTAAATAATGTTCTAGTTATTTTTTGTTAATACACCCTTGCGACAATTGATGCGTTTACACAACACAAATTTCAACCATATTAATTTATTAGTATCTTCCATACAGTCTTATAAAGGGTATGTACTTGATACTTTATATAGTATACCAACTACTTGATGGTTTAAATTATTAGATATTAAAGTATAGGTATTTCGTGTTTTCATTCATTTATGCTTTAGTTTAAGTTGATTATTAAATAGTCTCATAAGTATATAACGGGAATAATGATGCTGTTTGTAAAGTCACAATATACACTGTATACCTACTAATGTATTAGTTTAAGACTCCACTGTACAATCATTTATTGTTCACAATAAAATAAAATAAAATAAGTTCAACTTAAACATGTTGGTATATCCTTATTCCAAGATTAAAACACTTAAATCTTACTAATGGTCGGATTAGTAATCGTTGCTTAGCCAAAACCATTGCTTGGAACTGTCAAAATTTAGTTTTTTTCATATGCAGTATGACAGACCGAAGTATTGGCTAAGCATTAGCAATTGCTTAGCAACGACTACAAATCCGATCCTAAGTAGGTATCTATTCCAAGAATAAATTAGTATTTACCATATTTTATTTTTATTATTTTAAATTAGACCCTAATATATCTAGTTACTGTGCGGCGCGGCGGAGTTTTATTCTCACCTTATCGTAAGCGAAAAATAACCCATCTATAAATAATTTCACAAGTTGTTATAGTGAAACTAGAACTGAGAGCTTAACGTGTTATCCGAGGCACTATGACGTTTATACAAAAATATGTACTTTTGTATAAACGTACTTTTTTTTTTATTGAAAACTCATTGGTCTCGGAGTTCGAACAGAAGACTGTAGTGTTTTTATGTCTGAAGTTTAATTCTTTTACTATTTATTTATTTATTTCTCTTTTTCCAAAATGCTTGGTGTCTCTAACGTCTCACATTTCATTGTTCGACTTTTGGAGAGGACACGTCTTGACAATGGAAGGTGGGTCTAAGAATAAGGGTCAATAACTAGAGCGGAGATAATCCCATGCAGCAGTGCCGTTATTCTGTGGCCATTGTCACGGTTATCTATGGATTATTTGCTATGAAAGGAGTTAAGAAAAGGAGAATAAAATAATCCAAAAATAATGAGAGAAATTAAGGTGGGTATAATAATAATATGTGGCCTAAACTAGAGCTTATTTTATGATGCGGTTACGAAACTCGAATTATTCTATGGCCATTATCACGGTTATCTATGGATTATTTGCTATGAAAGGAGTTATGGAAAGGAGAATAAAATAATCTAAAAATAATGAGAGAAATTAAGGTGCGTATAATAATAATGTTAAAACCAGATCTGGCCTAAACTAGAGCTAATATTTATGATGCGGTTATGAAACTCGAGTTATTCTATGGCAATTATCACGGTTATCTATGGATTATTTGCTATGAAAGAAGTTATGGAAAGGAGAATAAAATAATGAGAGAAATTAAGGTGCGTATAATAATAATGTTAAAACCAGATCTGGCCTAAACTAGAGCTTATATTTATGATGCGGTTACGAAGCTCGAGTTATTCTATGGCTATTATCCCGGTTATCTATGGATTATTTGCTATGAAGGGAGTTATGGAAAGGAGAATAAAAAAATCTAAAAATATTGAGAGAAATTAAGGTGGGTATAATAATAACGTTCAAACCAGATCTGGCCTAAACTAGAGCTTATTTTTATGATCTGGTTACGAAACTCGAGTTATTCTATATATATTATTACGGTTGTCTATGGATTATTTGCTATGAAAGAAAATAAGTTATGGAAAGGAGAATAAAAACATACAAAAAAAAACTACGAAAGAGTAAACGGATGTGTAATTAGTAATTTAATGTGAATATAAACATAGTGAATAGTTTAGAGTGGTTAAAAATTAGACAGAAACGGAAAACTTTAAAAAAAACATTGTTACTGTTGTCTATGGATTATTTTGCTATGAAAATAATTAAGGAAATAAGAATAACGTATCTAAGAATATATATAATGAAAAGGATGATGATCAGATGATGCTAGAGAGAAATATTGAGATGCAAAAATCAGTTCTAGTTTTGATCAGAGAGAACTTGAAGATCATTCTTGAGGGTTATTCAATGGCCACTGTCAGAATCGTCACAATAAGGTCCTCTATAAATGATTTGTCTATAAAAATTGTTTTAATAACATTAAAACATTTTTCTGCTATTTACAAAAGTATTACTAACCAATTATTATTAAGGTGTACAAAATACATGTATGTAAATGTATGCATATGAATAAAATTGGAAATTTCTTATCACATCTACTATGGGTATCACATATACGTGGTGGCCGAGTTGGTTAGACCTTGGACTTAAAAACACTAAGGTCCCTGGTTCGAATCCCGGTGTGTACCAATGAGTTTTTAATAAAAAAAAATATGTACATTAATAATAATAATAATAATAACCATTCCTTTAGCTACGACTAGGTGGGATTAAAAACCCCTCCGCTGGGTACCCTGGGGCCGTCTAGGCGGTCTCGGGCGTCGTAAGGCACCCGTGAAGATATATATCTACTACGGTAGGTATGTACATGCAGAAATATTTGCTATGTTATCAATAAAATTAAACAATTTATTTATACATTATTATTATTATTATGTATATTATAAATAATAATAACACAATTTTCCGACCAAAATAATAATATTATGATTAGATTTCTGTATAATATTGATATTAATGGGATTAAATTGTCGCCTGCGATTAGCATTCAGGGCGTGAACTCTATTCCCGAGCAATTACGGTTGTGGGGCTGTTGATTACTTAACTAACTTGTATCTATAAAAAACAAAATTAGATCTTTCGTTTTAAACATAAATAAATCTGATTGTATTATTAAATACGTGGTGGCCGAGTTGGTTAGACCTTGGACTTAAAAACACAGGTCTTTGGTTCGAATTCCGGTGTGTACCAATGAGTTTTTAATTAAAAAAATTATATACATTTGTTTGACAAAACAGTGGTAGTGCCTCGGAGAGCACGTTAAGCTGTCGGTCCCGGTTTCACTATACCAACTTGTGAAACTGTTTATAGATGGGTTATTGAGTCTATTCAAAACATCGCGACGAGCTAGCCACTGGTTCGGTGTAGACTCATATCATCGGCTCCGACGAGGGGGGATTAAAAACCCCTCCGCTGGGTACCCTGGAGCGTGTAGGTCTCGGGCGTCGTAAGACACCCGTGATGATATAGTATAGAATAGAATAGAAAATTATTAATTCAACCACCGGTTTTGTAATCCACAGACTAAAACCGAAACATGACTAGGTCAATTAACGGTTTTTGCATATGTATGGATGATCTGTTAAGCAAGATATAAATAAATATTATAAAAACGTGTTAGGAGTGCCCTTAACATTTTATTGCCGACGCAACGCTAGGTCGCATACTTTGCCAACAATTCCAACTTTGTTAAGTTTCCATAATTAATTTAATTATATTAACTAAGCAAACAAATTATGAGAAAAGCGATCGTTAAGCGTTCCCTTTAATTTTATAAATATTAATACTTAAAAAATAAAATTACATTTAAAATAATACATTTATAATAATATTAACATGTAATAGAAATCATAAATATTAAATCTTTTAGTGCATAACACTAAAAGATTATTTAAAAAAACCTTAAAATATGAAAATACTTTTACTAAGTGTCACTTTTGATTAATATATTTGGCTAGGAAAATGCATAAAAAATAGACACTAATAAAATAAAATAAAAACATTATTTAAACTGACTCCTTGGTCTAGTGTTTCGTTGACATTGTATTGGGAGGTTGTGGATTCGATTGTTTGAAGGCATAAAATATTTACTTTTTTCTGGGTGTTTATAAAATGTGATATGTCGATATTGGCATCGTTGTATGGTAGATGTACAAGTCTGGAGGTTAATTTGTAACCAGTCTAATATTTGTGAAAGTTCATTAACGGTTATCTAAATATTATATTTTTTTAATGATTGCTAAATATCTATATTTTAAGTTCCGATTTTTTTACCGAATCTTTATAGTGAAAATCAGGTGTCTGTCCATCACTGTAAAATTAACAAACAAAATAATTTTACTTATTTAATCAAATAAATACTTATTATTCTTTATTTACAATAGATATATAACAAAAATAGGTATGGAATCCCGTATACAATATAATATTCCGTAAAAAAATATTTTATAATAATTTATAAATGATTTCAGATACAAAATGCGAGCTTTGCTGGCAACATTGGCCGTTTTGGCAGCGATCGTGTCCTTGGCAAATAGTAAGTAATAATTTTTTTTTTTAATATATTATTTGTTTATGAAGATAACTTAGGAAAGCCGTTTAGATTTTATTAAGTACTTATACTTAAAGAATCTAAAATTAAATTTGTTTTTCTTTTAAAGTAATTTATTAGGCAATGTATTTTCAATACTATAAAAGTAAACATCTTTACTGTACCTATGGTCAGGTCAAATTAGACATTCAAGGCGCGAGTATATTAAAATATACTCGTAGTATATTAAAATATACTCGTAATGTAATTCGTCTTTGTCGCTGTCCGTAGTTTTTTTAACCGCCTCCGCAGACTAGTTACATTTTTTTTTTAAAATAAATAAAGCATGTAACAGAAATGATATGAATTAAAAAATATATCCTAAAAAATTCTAAAATACTTTTACAGAGTGTCGACTTTTGGCTAATATATATTGCTTATAATATTTTTTGTTCTCACTTTTTTTTTATTGTATGGCGGCGGCCATATTCTGTTCTCACGACTGGAAACGCGTTTTAAGGATGAAATAAATAATAATATTAGAACAGCCTTCAAACGTGTTCGTCGCCGCGATATTCTGTTCTCACTTCAACCAATCAACGCCCACTGATTGCTTTTGTTCTCAATTTTTATTTTTTTATTTGTATGGCGGTGGCATCTTCTGTTCTCAAAACTGGAAAGGCGATTGGGCACCTCCCTATTTTATTTCCATGATTCTAACCAATTTGTAAATTCTAGGTGGCGGCACAGCCCGAGTGGTATGCTACTTCAGTAACTGGGCGGTTTATAGGCCAGACATAGGAAGGTATGGAATCGAAGACATACCAGTTGACATGTGCACCCATCTCATTTACTCCTTCATTGGAGTCACTGAAGACAGCCATGAAGTCATGATTATTGATCAAGAGGTAAGAAAAAAATAAAAATAAAAAATAAGCAGAAATACTTATTATATTATAACCCTCTAAACTTCGATTTTTCGAAATAAAACTGCTACGTCTATTTAACGTCGGTTAGCTACCAGAAACCGGGCCTCTTAACTATAATTAACTTTTACTGAGGAATTAAAAGCGCTATAGAGAGATATTGTCGGAATTCTAATTACGCAAAAATATATCGTATTTTTGTTGTTCAAACAAACAACAGAAAATATAATAGCTTTACTATTTGTTTAGCTAGTTTGTTATTTATTAACAAATATTCTAAAAACTTTATATTTACGTTGATTTAACCTATTTAAAATCGAATAGAAATATTGAGATAGAATGTTTATTTTCAATTAAAATTAATATGAGATTAAACATACTTTACTTTCAATTTAATAAATCAGATGCTACGAAAATTCGTAGCATTTGACATAACAATAAAATTATGCTAATTAAAATATATTTTGGAACACAAAGAGGCGTTACTAAAATGGCGAGTAAAAATTTCTACAAAATAAAAGTATCCAAAACAAAGGTTTAATTTTAAATAAATTATTATTATAGGATAAAGCTCCTTATTTGTTGTAAAAAAGGTTTTTGTAGGATTTTTTTTTTTATTTAAAAAAGAACTGAAAGAAAAAAAAAACCTAAAATAATAAATGTAAATATCTATAAATAGGTAACAAAATATAGAACTTTTCCTTAGATAATATTCACCCAGATTTAGTTTAGACGGCCCTCGTAGCCAAGATTGTGGTGGCCTCACGGGGTGTTGGTGGTAAATATGTTTGTTTATGTGCTACCTAAGATGGCATCGAGCTGACTTACAACAATAAAAATATATATATAAAAATGTAGACCATGGGTATTTTTTACCCGGTAGTGCTTGCCCCCTTAGCCAAAAACATAAGGATTCCTATCAATCAAAAATCATTCTTAACACTAAGTATGTGCATTTGACGTTTCGGAAAGATGTTACCATGGAAAGGAAATGTCATCTCCATACATTGGGTATCAAGATGTTTGAATGTAGTGCCTCTTGCCCCCTTAGCCAAGAACATATGGATTGCTATCAATCAAATATCTGTCCTAACACAATGTATATGCATTTGACGTTTCGGAAAGATGTCACCATGGAAAGGAAATGTCATCTCCATACATTGGGTATCAAGATGTTTGAATGTAGTGTGCCTCTTGCCCCTTAGCCAAGAACATATGGATTGCTATCAATCAAATATATTTCCTAACACAATGTATATGTATTTGACGTTTCGGAAAGATGTCACCATGGAAAGGAAATGTCATCTCCATAAATTGGGTATCAAGATGTTTGAATGTAGTGCCTCTTGCCCCCTTAGCCAAGAACATATGGATTGCTATCAATCAAATATCATTCCTAACACAATGTATATGCATTTGACGTTTCGGAAAGATGTAAACATGGGAAGGAAATGTCATCTCCATACACTAGGTATCAAGATGTTTGATTAATAGCGTTGTCCATGTGTTTTTAGCTAAAGGGGCAGCCTCGGGTAAAAAATACTCATGGTCTACATTTTTGTCACATTTTTTTTATAAATATACATATGTCATCACGGGTGCCTTTCGGCGCCCGAGACCGCCTACACGGCCTCAGGGTACCCAGCGGAGGGGTTTTTAATCTCCCCTCGTCGTAGCAAGTCTACACCGAACAAGTGACTAGCTCGTCGCTAAGTTGGATAGACTCAATAACCCATCTATAAACAGTTTCACAAGTTGGTATAGGGAAGCTGGGACCGACAGCTTAACGTGCTCTCTGAGGCACTATAGTGGTGTTGATAAATAAATGTAAATAAAACATTGCTGATGCCGTGTTAAAGATCTCTGGAAGCGTGTTGTAGTAAACATACCAAATGTTTTATTTTTATTTTTAAATAATAATAAACATCGAATTTCAGCTGGACATAGACCAGAGTGGGTTCAAAAACTTTACATCTCTTCGATCTTCACACCCCAATGTCAAGTTTATGGTAGCAGTTGGGGGGTGGGCAGAGGGCGGCAGCAAGTACTCCAGGATGGTAGCGCAAAAGTCTTCTAGGAGTGCGTTCGTTAATAGTGTTGTTGGTATGTTTTTTTTTATTTTATTTTTTGTTCCGATTAATTTATAGAAGTGGCGATGTTTTTTTTTATTGGAGCACGGTATGTGACTTTGTATCTATCTGATGGTAAACAGATTTATAAAATCCATGAAATAGGGTCGATCAATACATTGTTGTTTAACAATATTGATCGCTCCCACTATGCCGGCTAAATGATAAGGTAACGAAATGGGCGGCGACAAAGACGTATTTACATTAAGAATCTGCTTTATGAGTCGCCCATTTCGTAACCGCTCAAGAAAGGATACTACCAGCTCGACAATAAATCGATGCAATAGTCCCCGGTAAAAAAACCGGTGAACCCACAGACTAAAACCGAATCATGACTAGGTAACTTGACGGTTTTTGCATCTGTATGTGCGGTGGTAACGAGTCCGGCCGGTCGACTTCCCACCTAATGATGTAAAATGTGGAAAAATTATTCTAATTGATAAATAATTCAGGAAATGTGTTTTGGATCAATTGGGTGGGCTATACAGAAATAAAAACAATATAAAAAAAAAACTGGTTATAATTTTTATTTTGTCGTCGTCGAGCCTGTCCAGCGAATAACATTGTCATAAAATAATAAAAAACAAAATTGTTGGACATAAGTGCATTTCAACATTACTTTATCAATTATCTTTCTAATCTTATCATGCTAATTGCTATCTATCTTTGAGTCATTATTAACTGCAATAATCATGTTGTTTTAGGAAATAAATAAGCCTGTACTGTAGTTAGTCCGCATTCTTAGTGATTTAAAATGGTATAGTAGAGCTAAAATCGACAGCTTTACGCTCTTTTCAGGGGCCTATTTCATAAATGTGACAATTGTAATTTACCATGACAATTTATAATACATTGCTTGGTTTATTTTGTTCTATGTAAATAATTCTAACAAACTAATCAATGTATTATAAATTGTCGTGGTAAATTACAATTGTCACGTTTATGAAATAGGCCCCAGGTGGTATTAGGGACACAAATGCCAATAATAATTGACAACATTTATCTAATTAATATAATGAAAAAAATAATCGTATCAACTGCAAGTTTACAAAAACACTTACACTGATATTCATAAAAACTTATTGAGCCCTTAAAAAACACTTAAGTTATAGAAGGTTTTGTCTCTTTTTTAGCAACAAAATGAATATGTCTAGAAGGGACAAAACCTTCTATACCTAGGTAAAATGTTATTAGGACTTAAGGTTTTATGAATAAGGCCATTACCTAATAGTTAGGTAGATAGATTAAATTCTATCATAAAACAGTTACAATTTTATTAGGTACACAAATAATTAATAATCCCAATCTAAACCTATATAGATCACAATGCTATAATCAGAAAAACAATAAAACAAAAACGAATGGGTAGAAGAATACGCGACGCTGAATGTTCGGCATTTTAATAGCATTCCTGGTACGTCGCGTTGTGGGTGTGCATACGTGGTTCGCACACCAATGGGATGCAAATAACGGATACGGAACGAGGAAGTTTACAGCTTGCTTTGATAGTACTTCTTACAGATTTATTACAAGCATTTTCCTGAGACTCTTTTTTCATTATTTAAAAAAAGCCAGATGATTTCTGGCAGGATTAAGACTGTACCTTCCTTAACTTAACCTATTTCCTATTGATTTAATTCCGGGATTCATTAAATAATATTTTTTATCTATTAGGTACTTACAACAAACGTTTTACTTAAATGTATGTAATCCTACTTACATCTTAACTTGTATAATTTAATGAAAAAAGAACACAAAAAAAACTATTACAGCTCTATGTGAGCATTTCTCATTAACTTTACGCTATCTATATTTAATTGTTGATTAAATATATCTCTTGCATTTCTCTGCGAGCCTGGTACCTACTAAATTTACAATCTTTTCAAGAGTCATAAAACTATGTTTTTTACACATTTTCACAGCTCCTATCTCTATTAACTTTATCTATGATGTCCAATACAATTTTAAGAAATTCAACATTTGGTAAAATTTACCAAAATTCTTTAATATACGGATGTGTGATAAATATTCATATCAGAAAAACGAAATCATTCCAGTATTTAAATTAGGCGACAGTTATTATACTTACCTACTAGTCTCGAGCCGCCTAGACGGTCTTCGGTTACTCAGTAAAGAAGTTTTATTCCCTGTGGTATTCGGAGTCTACACTGAGTGACATATCGTTTTTTTTTTTTAACTTACATACAACTTTAATTACTAATTGATTGCCTTACATTCAGGATTCCTAAAACAGTACGACTTTGATGGTCTGGACCTTGATTGGGAATACCCTGGAGCGGCAGACAGAGGTGGTTCATTCTCTGACAAAGACAAGTTCCTTTACCTAGTCCAGGAGTTAAGGAGAGCCTTCATTAGAGCCGGCAAGGGTTGGGAACTGACTGCTGCTGTACCACTCGCTAACTTCAGATTAATGGAAGGATATCATGTTCCAGAGTTATGCCAGTGAGTATTAGTTATAAGTAATTAAATTATTTGAGTTCTTTATCAGTCCTCCACTTCAGGTTTTTTTTTCTTATACAGTAATGAAACGTGTAAGATTAGACTTCAGCGTCTTTTTGGAAAAATTCAGCCCAAATTTTATAAAGCAAAATTATTATATAAAATGTGACGTGTTAAATCATCATAATAAACCACATAGAGTAATCTCAGGTCTCTTAGCTTAGAGTATGAAAATAAGTAATACCTACTAATTCCTAAGTGTACCAAGGTTATCGATATCAGATGAAGCCCTATTTATGCTATTTTTCGGACAACCGAAAGATGTTGGGGCAACACACCATATAATTGAGGCCGAGTTTTGTAGAACTGTTTAATGTAGGACGCTGATAGTTTACTCGTAAGTGTAAATTTGCAGAGCTAACTGCGAAAAAATAATAGCTAAATAAGAGACCGATACCGTTTATATTTCATTAAAGAGGAGAACTAGTGATAATAAAAATGACTTCAATAACTATTAATATTTGAAATTTTCATTGTTAAAGGGATCTTGATGCTATCCACGTTATGTCATACGATCTTCGCGGTAACTGGGCAGGATTTGCTGATGTCCATTCTCCGTTGTACAAACGTCCTCATGACCAATGGGCTTATGAAAAACTGAATGTTGTGAGTATTATTATATTATTGGAGTCCTTTATCAGAAGGCTCTTTGCTCATTGACTTTGCTGAAGATGTTTTTTGGTAGTCTTGATAAAATATAGACGAAATTTAATGGATAGGTCTCAATAATTTACTAGCCCGACTAGAATGATATCCCTTAAATAAAAAATAACAAGTCAAATGACCCAGTCACGTAAAAGGATCATTGGGGTTTATACTGGGTTTAAGAAACCTATGGCACCGCTTCATGTAGAATTGGTCATATTTTATTATATACCGATCTTGAAATCTGGAGTTTATAATCATTAACCAGTCATATAGATAGCTTTTAGACTTTTTTATATAATTGAAAGAGACATTTAAAAATCGATTAAACATAAAAATATGTAAAGAAAAAGCTTGATGAAACTTATTTAAATATACTAAAAAGTATTTCAATAATATTGTATTGTTGATCGAGGTCAATAATAACTGGTTTATTTCCAGAATGATGGCCTAAACCTGTGGGAAGAGAAGGGATGCCCATCGGATAAGCTTGTGGTTGGAGTACCATTCTACGGCCGATCCTTCACGTTGTCTGCTGGAAACAATAACTACAACCTTGGAACCTATATCAATAAGGAGGCTGGCGGTGGTGACCCTGCACCTTACACTAATGCCACTGGTTTCTGGTCCTACTATGAGGTAAGTGAAGAGAACCTAAGTGTATTTCACCAGTGCTTTACAAATTTCAACCTAAATTGCTATCAATAATTAATTAAAATGTTGGATTCACTCTAGAAGTAAAAAAGATAATTTAGTGTGTAGGCGAATTGTAAAAAAATATAACGCTTTGTAAAATTCCAGATATGCACGGAAGTAGATAAAGAAGGTTCGGAATGGACAAAGAAATGGGATGACCATGGCAAATGCCCTTACGCATACAAAGGTACCCAATGGGTTGGATACGAGGACCCTAAAAGTATTGAAATTAAAATGGAATGGATCAAACAAAAAGGATACTTGGGGGCTATGACATGGGCTGTAGATATGGATGACTTCAGAGGGCTTTGTGGTGAAAAGGATGCTCTTATGAAGATTCTGCATAATCATATGAGCAGTTATACTGTTCCCGCTCCACGTCAAGGAGTTGCTACACCTACTGTAAGTACAATTATTAATTATGTTTGACATGTCTTTAGTGAAGTACCAAAGAGTCATTTGGTTAAAATCAGCCTTACTGACTCCACTCTCTTAGGAGTCCAAGTTAAAAGACAACCAATTCTCTTTTCTCCTTGGCTACTTGTATCTGTTCGGCAAAAAAGAAGGAATCTGTCTGCAGTCATCTCATCTGCAGTTAGCTGGTTTAGCATATTTGCTGTAAAACTGTAGGTATATTATATATTATAAATTCCAATCTAGATCAGTATTAATCCACGTCTAGCTTTTGAATAATATATTGATGAGAGCTGCATAGCTTGTAGTCCTATATATGAGTCTTAGATTTATTTTTTATTTTTATATTTCGGATTTTAGAGCTTTTTTTCATAGAAGTCTATCTCTTAATATTGAAATCAGAACTACGATGAGTTGTTGAAGTAAAAAAATACTACTTAAATTCTTTCACAACGATGTAGATCTTAGAAGCAGACCATTGCAAATAGTAGGTTTATTCTAAATACTAATGAATGATAATAAAATCTGTAATAGGTAGGTAGTTCAAAACAGAAAATGAACAGCTGCTGGACCCAAACTGTTAAAATTTGCATAAAACAAGAGAGTTTATAACAATAATAAATAATTGTTAAATAGTCGTACTAGCGCTCGTGTTATTTAGGTAAATTACAAAAATAACACTAACAATTAATTAAAATTGAGATTTCCGCCAAAATACTCATTAAGCATGGACATAAATTGTAGTAGGAATTCTACAGACGCTTAGGTTACTTAGCTACCTTTTTTATATCATCAACCAAATTGCCCGATCCAGGAGTCGATGAGTTGATTTTACGATTTTTTTTTAGAACGTCCTGATGATTATGAAAATGTACCTGTAGCAACAGTTAGCTAAACAGGACAGATCGGTGCAAGTTTATAAAATTCCTCATTTTTGCAGCCGGAATGGGCTCGTCCTCCGTCTACACCATCAGATCCATCAGAAGGGGATCCAATTTCTTCTACCACCACAACGACCACCACAACCACCGCAAGGCCAACCACCCGACCACCGACCACGTTACAAGAAACCACTACCAAGAAACCTACTGCTGCTCCTAGTACTACTACTACTACAACTACTGCTAGTACTACTACTACAACGAGTAGTACAACTAAAAAACCTGAAATTGATTCGCCTTCTGTAAGTTTTTTATAATCTATATTTTTTAGTTTATTTTTATAAGTGAATTATTTTAATAATATAAAAATACTTACGTAAAATACACCTTACCTGTGTGAAAAATTTTATATAAATCGGTTCAGATTGTTTGGAGTTATTAAATAATTTAGTTTCTAGAGCGCTGATAAAAAAAAATTATCATCACGAGTGCCTTATATCGAGACCGCCTATTCGGCCTTATAGTACCCAGAAGAAGGGTTATAATCCGGATTCCCACCTTTTCGTAGGCTATGGTATGGGTCTCCACCAAACAAGTGGCTAGCTCGTCGCGATTTTCGAAATGATAGATTCAATAACCAACCTATAATCAGTCTCACAAGTTGGTGTAGTGAAACTGGGACTGACAGCTTAACGTCCTCTCTGAGGCACTATAGTGGTGTTGTCAAGCAAATGTATTATTTTTTTAATTAAAAGTTCATTGGTACACACCGGCGTTTGAACGGGGACCTCTAAAAACTTTAGTGTCTTTAAGTTTAAGGTCTAACCAACTCGGCCACCACGTAGGTATATTATTTATAATTTGATAATCGTTCTATAAGCTTATCGTTCTTGGGGCCAAATTCACCATTCACAGTAAACGCGATCAGTTCTAGCTAAACCGAGTTTAAGCGTCTAACCAACTTTAGAGCTCTTTTTTATGTTTCACCAATATAAAACTAACGAAGTTAAAGAAGTAAAAGCGGTTTACTTTCTGAACGCCCGATATTCGTCGTTTAGCTCTTTACCCCCGTATTCTAAGACGTTTCCTTAACTCCACTCTTTACTCAAGGAGCGTCTGTCTCAACTTGCTTTTTATAGTTGACATTTGGTGGAAAGAGACAGACGTTCCTTGAGTGTAAAGTGGAGTTAAGGATACGTCTTAGAATACGGGTGTTAATCTCGTTCAAGAGGTGTTACTGTCAAGGTCAAACAATCCTACAAGGGAATGTGTTTTTTTAACAAAATGGTCGTCTTGTTTCTATCGTTTCGAAAGAAGAACATATTTGGTTAAAAAACAGCTTTAGGTCGCTTTTATCTGTTAAAAGTACTAATCGTATCGTTTATGTCTTTAAACTTGATTTTCGTAAACGCGATCAAAATTTATCTGGTGAAATCGGATACATGTAAGCCGATTAATTTCGAAATTTGTTTAAGCTGAACTTAGTTTTGCTAAACTCAGTTTATATAGCGAATGGTGAAATTGACCCTTCAACTTTAAAATTTATAATATTAGTTAAAGAGCTGTTTTTTATAACAGCTCTTTTTTAAGATTTTTGAGTAGATATTTCCTTATTTTATTTATTTATCTTTTATTACAGGAAAACGAGGTAGATAACGGAGACATCGTATGTAACTCCGAGGAGGACTACGTACCTGATAAGGAGAAATGTGATAAGGTACAAATCTAAACTACTTATCTTATACCACAACGGTTACCTTGTAGGCCCCAGGGTATCCTGTAGAGGGGTCTTACCTACCCACTACCCATACCCATACAAAGTATCACTTTTTTTTAACATAGCACTGGATACAAGTCCATCGGCCGAAAGTATCACTCACTTCAACTACGTAGTTTATCTGCGTGACTTCAACTATTTTTTTTTTGTTAGTTTCTCTCAAATATAGCGGCAAAGGTCTCTTTGAACCATACAATATTTATTTTATATGGTGTGCTGTTTTAAGGTTCCGGAAAAAAAACATTAGGTACTTATAAATAGGAACACTTATGGTGAGGTCCATCTGTTGGTCTGCATGACAGTCATGTATTATTATTATTGTTATTGTTATTGTTATTATTATTATTATTCTTATTATTATTGTTATTGTTTTCATTATTATTAATATTATTATTATTATCTTATATTAATGGCCTCTACGCGTGCGCGTAATTTTGCCAATGTCAAGTTGATTGAGGGTAGATTCAAAAATTTTCGATTACAAAAGTGAAAGTGGGATAATAGGATGGAAAGGAGTAAGGAAAGGACTAGGTTAGAATTAGGAATGGCCACATGACCGTATGCAGACATACGGTCATGTGGTATCCACACGTACGAGTATTATTATTATTATTATGCAGACATACGGTATAGTGATGCCAGAGTCAAGTGAAGGAGGAAATAATCAACAGTAAAATGGGTACCGTCATTTTACTGAAGATAAAGGGATTCGTTGAGATAGCACAAACACTGAGATCACTGGGTATATACTACACTTCTCACATTTAAGATCACATAAGAATGCTTATTCTACAAAATTGGTACACTTTTGCACAAATATATCCTATAAACTTAACTATGAAAAATATACTAGAAACACACGACTACAGTGTTCGGGCTACCCTCAAGGAAACCGATAGCCATATTCGGATCATAATTCGGAATGGTTACAGATTTCGTTGATGGTCATTAGAACCAAAAAGATATGTCAAACATTTATATGCTTAGGTGAAAAAGAGACAAAGTAAATAATAATAATAAAAGTTGAGTCTAATACTTAGTACGTGTTGGTACCCACACACGAACTATTTGTCAGTTTTGTTTGAAAATTTAATATAAGTAAAAAGTTTTTCTTTTTTTTAGATAATTAAATTATTTTAATCCAAATATGATACGAAAAATAATAAGATTTAAAATGAAAACTGAACGGTTTTTTGATAAAAAAATTATTTAACATTGTCGATTTTTTTATTATTATTTTAGTTGTAGTAAACAAATACATACATACATACATATCATCACGGGTGCCTTACGGCCACCGAGACCGCCTAGACGGCCCAGGGTACCCAGCGGAGGGGTTTTAATCCCACTTCGTCGTAGCCCATGGTATGAGTCTACACCGAACAAGTGGCTAGCTCGTCGCGATGTTTTGAATAGACTCAATAACCCATCTATAATCAGTTTCACAAGTTGGTATAGTGAAACCGTGACTGACAGCTTAACGCGCTCTCCGAGGCACTATAGTGGTGTTGTCAAACAAATGTACATACATTTTTAAATTAAAAACTCATTGGTACACACCGGGATTCGAACCAGGGACCTAAGTGTTTTTAAGTCCAAGATCTAACCAACTCGGCCACCACGTATACTAAAACAAATAACTATGAATATATTTATTTATATTCTAGAGATTTACAGTAAACTTAACTTAAACATATTTTTAATTCAAATCTCCACAATTTAATTTCAGCTTAGATTCTATGTAGGTAATAATAAAATACAGAGCGATACTCGATTTTTTGTGCCTACCCCGCAAAAGACCTAGCGTGAAGATATACAATAAATAATTTTGTTGCAGTACTGGCGTTGCGTAAACGGCGAGGGAGTCCAATTTACATGTCAACCAGGTACGGTGTTCAACGTTAAACTGAACGTGTGCGACTGGCCAGATAATGCTGATAGACACGATTGTTCATAGTAACATTACCATAATTAATTCCTGACCCACTTTATAACCTTGTCGAATTAAAACCTTTGTCAAGATTAGTTTATAATATCATGTTATATTTATTAAACCTCCGTATTCTATACGTCGTTACTCGATTCTGTATCCCTAGTGTGAGTTTTCTAACTATTACTCTGCGTTTGAGTTAACTAAAATTTGTATGGGGAATAGTTCAGCGCTTCAAGCGGAAAGTTTGAGATATAAAATGAGACCGTGTGATTGGTTAAAATGTTAACGCAGTAGTAAAGTTAACGTGAAAGTAAATGTTAAAAAAACTCACACTAGGGCTACTGTTAAAATTAAAAATGGCGATTTTCATGGCAGCTGTTACTATATTTTTTACGTACAATCAACTAAATTTTGACAATATTTTTTAAAAATAATATATTAGAAATTACTGTGTTAAAATGTATAATAATAATAAAACAGTATTATTATAATATTATACGTATTTGGCGAAAAAAATTAATTAGTGTGTAATTGTAATTCCGGCAAATTATTAGAAAATTAAGTGAACAGTTTTCTACACGACTTTTTTAATGTATTTTTTTAGTTGCCAAAATTCTGAGCTTACTACGTCAAACTGTGTTCAAATTAGGTATTTGTAGCGATACCGATAAATAGGAATTATTCAGCGAAGAAATTTTATTTTTTTACATTATTATGTTAATACAAATAAATATGTTTTTAACTAATGTTCTTGACACAAGATCACTAAAAAAAGATTTTGTCAAACTAAAGATTATTTTTTCAGTCAAGATTTTATTTTAGTTTCAAACATATTTTGGCGGATAAAGAATATTTTTATCTTGACCAAGAATATATTGTTTGGATCCATTAACTTATTTTTATTCTGGTAAATAATATGTATTTATTATTTTAAAATACTTAAATGTTTATTATATTAAGATACAATTGCAATGAAAATAATCCTGGAGCGTGGGACTCGAACCCATTTCCGTTTCTCTGCAAGAACTAACTAACTAACTAACTGCTAAGCAATCCAGTTAAAAGTCATCGTTCACGAAATTTATCACTATTTTTTTCACCTATTTACACACACGCCCTCTATGTGCATTATTAGAAGTTATGGGTTTTAGTCCCACCATCTAGGAAAATTTCAATTGCCATTTTATTTGAATACTTTCAATATAAAAAAAAAATATTTCGTAATATATAAAAATTACAAAAATATATAATTATAAGCAAATTATTAATCCCATATTATGTTTTTGATTATAATAATATAATTACGCTACAGATGGTTAATCTATTCGTAATTTAGTGCATATTGTGTTTCGATGGCGACAGTGTCAGAATAATTGGACCCGGTTCGTATAATTAACTATTACGTGTCCATTCAACAGATAAATTTTAACTGAAGATTAACATAGTTTCGAGTTAACGTTAGATTGAATTTGAATAAAGTTGGAGTATTCTGTTTTTGCATTTAATTATTTTTGTTCCATGGAATACTTCGACGTTATTTAGAATAAATTATTAATTTTATGTTAATATAGATTAGTTAAATTGTTAAACTCTTGGTTAGCATAGTCTATAGGTAGGTTCTGAATTATATATATTTAACAAGTTTTCTTTGAACATTTAAGGCGATTTGCGTAATTTTCTTAATAATAAAAATATTATACAAGCCGTCCTTAAGAAATATGTGTAAAGAAATGTATATTTTATTTTATTATAAAGTTAAATATTATAATAATCTACTTATAAGAGTATTATTACTAGTGATCGGAATACTTAAACTTAATTTTTTTCAAGAAAAAAAGTCTCTGAATATTTTTTATATATTTTAATATAAAGAATCCCATGAATTTGGTATTTATTATATGATTATATTTAGAAAGGCATTGTTTTCTCGGAAAAAAATTAAGTAAAGCATATTAGCACCCGAATTTCCGATCAGTATTTATTATCTATTTCGTCAAATTTTGTGATTTTCTAAAGTTATCATACCGCCTAAGCTTAGGTACTCCTTTTTTATGTATTAATTAAGTACAGTTTATATTTAAATAAAAAAAAAACAAACGATAGATTTTATTATTCTATGTAGACGAGTATTCTTTGTCGAGTCTAATGATCTAGGGTATTTGTACCATTATATGTACAGGCACCCATGTATGAACACCTAAATGTATTTTGCATTTATTAAGTAAATAACGTATAAACTACCTAAACGCCCAAGTTGGAATATTAATTTTATATTAGTCACTTTTAGCCAATATAAAATGAATATAAAGAGGCCATTATAATATATTTTTTACGTTATTCTAATTATATGCAAAATTAATTTGACTATGACATATAGATGTTCATTCTAAGTTGTATATTCATTATAATAGTACAACTAATATAATAATAACAATTATATACTTAATAAAGTTTATTTTTATTACATTTGTTAATTTTATTTGATAACCAATTATATTATAGTACTCCTACTAAAATACTTTTTTTATTAAATCTTTAATGTTGAAAAAATATTTTAAGCATGGAAATAAAATAAAATCACTATCACGCAGTGATGTTTCGTCGTGATGGTATTCCATTTGCCTAGTGCTAGCTCGTCGTAGTGTTTGGATAAATACTCAATAACCCATCTATAGACATAGTTTCACAAGTTGGTATAGTGAAACTGGGTCCGTAGGTGATAATAATTTATGAAGCTCTGCTCGCACGACTTTCGCGCAAACATTATGATATGTAACCTAACAATATTATGTTTTAACCTGACCCAAACAACATCCATAATTTATAAAAAAGATATCACATAAATTGGATAAGTGGTTCTTGAGTTATAAGCGCACAAACAGAAATACAGACATGGAATTGCCTTGCTTTGCTCGCACGACTCTTGCGCAAACATAATGATATCGTAACAATATTATGTGTCAAACTGGCTAGACAACACATCTATAATAAAAAAAAATATCATTAAAATCGGATAAGTGGTTCTGGACTTATAAGCGCACAAACGCACAGACAGACACAAGGAGTTGTTACAATTTATATATGTATAAGTATTAGAGCAGTCACAGTCTAGTGACCTTATTTATAAAAAAAACATATTGGGTCCTTAAGGAACACTTAAATTAAAGTAGGTTATGTCTCCTTTACGCATATTCATGTTTGTTGCTAAAAAGAGACATAACCTAATATATATAGCGAGTATATTAAAATATACTCGTAATGCAATTCGTCATTGTCGCCCCCCATTTCGTAATCGCATCATTTAGCCGGCATAATGGGAGCGATCAATATTGTTTAAGTACAATTATTGATTGGACTTTGTAGGTCTGCTCACCACCAGATACAAAGATACAAAGTCACGTGTCGTGTTCCAATAAAAAAAAAACTAAAGTGTCTTCAAGTCTTAATTTTTTTTTTAAATTAATACCGGTAAAAGGGTGCCCCAGTGGGCTCCGCAAACCCTGTGGGGATCCACGACCATATTGGTTATAATGAAAAAAAAAAACATATATTTTTCCAACATAAATATATGAAAATATGATATTTGTTTATTATAATAATTGTTCGGTATTGATAAGGCTGTATGGTCAAAACTCTTTTGCCTTTTCGTTCTTGACACAAGGAAAAAAAGAAAAGGCAAGAGGGTCTTTGGCCCATACAGCTTTATCAATACCGAACAATTGTTATAATAATCATATTTTCATATATTTTTGTTGGAAAAATATATGATTTTTTATACCGAACAATATTATTATAATAATCAAATATCATATTTTCATATAATATGTATAACATTAGCTGATCCGCGCAACTTCGAATGGTTTACGCAGCGTATACGTTCTCAAAATGAATAATTTTTCCCGTTTTTGCAACATTTCTCATTGTTACTCCGCCCCCTTTTGGTCGTAGCGTGATGTTATGTATGCCCACGGAATAAATAATACAAGTGGAAATGGTATACAACACCAAATATATCAGAACCGATGTCGCCAAAATCATATATCTATAAGTGTTGAATCTATAACTGTATCGTCCTGATTGGTTACAAAAATACACAGTAATTTTAAACACTATATACTATGAAATAAGATTTAAATTAATATATCAAAAAATCATGACATCTAGTTTCTAGTAGAAATAAACTGTCTAAACACTCTGCTAAAAAGGTTCTGCTATTAGAACACAGGTGGCGTGATTTAATCAATATCCGATTAATTGTTTTATGCAGTCGGCATAAGGCCTAATATAGTTTATAAGGCCAAATTCTGTTTGACTATTCTAGAACTTTCTATGCACAAAATATAATAATTCAAGGGAGGGACATAATAAAATATTGAAAGTATTGATATCGATGTTTTTTTTAAATTTAATGTGTGTAGTAAATTATATTTTTTAAATGTTAGTAAAAAATATTTTAGGTGGAAGTAAGGCCTGGGCGGTGGACCGCCCAAATCCAAAATTATGACTAGTCCCTTGACAAATTTTGCATCTGTATGATGCAAAAACGGTCAAGGGACTAGTCATGATTCGATTTTAGTCTGTGGGTTTACCGGTTTTTGAGATTACTAATCGTTGTAGTAATCTCAAAAAACGGTTATTGCCGAGGTAGTAGTTTCCTTACACAGAGTGTGGTTACGAAACGGGCGGCTGATTTTTTAAATAAAAAGTGACAAGGTTTTTAAAATACTCGTAAAGAAAAATCGTTTTCGTCGTCGCTTATTTCGTAACCGCATCATTTAGCCGTCATAGTGGAAGCCCATTCATGGACTATGGAGGTGTGTTTACCACCAGGTAGATGCAGTCACATGACGTCTTATAATCTATTACTTAGTCGTCCTCATTCATGGAGTCTGTAGACCTGCTTAATAAAAGGTAGGTAGAGTCACATGACACGCTACCCACCTGTTCGTAAGCAGGTCAACAGGTTCCATAAATGGGGACGATTGATATTATAAGAGCAGGTCATGTGACTCTGTGCCTACTTGTTGGTAAGCAGATAAACTGAGTCCATGAATGGAGACGACTGATATTATGATTAGAGCAGATTATGAACTCTGCGTCTGGTGGTAAGCAGACCTACAAAGTTCATGAATAGGTGGATCAATACATTGTTGTTTTATAACATTAATCGCTCCCATTATGCCGGCTAATTGATGCGGTTACAAAACAAATAAATTTACAATTACGATTTAAATAAAACTGTGGAAATGCACAATTATATTTCATATTATGTGACATTTTTTTTATTCTCTTCGGAAATATTGAAAAATTAAACGAATAGACGTTATTTTTAATTACCGTTTATTGTTCATTAGATATGATTAAATTATACTGGGTGATATTTTTACCAATGTTAATAATATTTTTAGGCATTCAAATTGTATTACTTACAATAAAAAAAGTAGGTATTTAAAAAAGTAAAAATGAAAGTAAAGTTGTCATAACATTATATTAAATATTTGTCACGTTTCAATTATTTTTTTCCGCTGCGTCAATCCACTTTTCTTTAATGATAGAATCAATAGGAACTCTTAAAAAAAAATTTTGCTGTAAACGAAATTATTTGATTAAATAAAAAGTCGATATCCTCATTTAAGTATATACGACATTTTTGTTTTAAATTGAGATGATTATCGCAATACCTTAATTATTGCGGTGAAACAAGAAAATAATCTCAAATACAAAATAATATAATGATAAAGAAAAATATCGATTTTTTTAATAAATATACTTTTCCCAGCTCTAATTTAGTAGCGAGTAATTGTATAAGAATGAATTTGTCATTAATTACATTTATAGAAACAAACTCGACCTTAGACGCAATGAAATAAAGTCCATTATAATATGTATAGCTCTCAAATAGAAATGCATTAGATTTTATATTAAATTAATTAGTAAATGAACTTACCGATGATAAGATACACCACCATTTAAAACATTTTTATATCGACTATCATTTTTACACTGCAATACTGCATAATAAGGCATATTTACGAAATTTTATGCAATTTTATTATCCAGAAAATGGATAACATCCGTGTGGCATAGAGGACACAACTAACCGCAAAAAAAATGGTGTTTGCGGATCAGCGCAAACGGCTGGAACAGGAGCCACGCCCACATCACACTTCCACTTGTTTTATTTATTCCGTGTGTATGCCTATAGCATTCCTCGATAAATGGACTATCCAACACTATTTTTTTATTTATTTGAACCAGTAATTCCTGAGATTAGCGCTTTCAAACAAACAAACAAACTCTTCAGCTTTATAATATTAGTATAGATTATTTATAAAGAATAAACCTTTCTTTTGGTTAATATAGAGCCCCGTCAAATATTTAGCTTTACAAAAGGGTTCCATCTACAAAAAAGATTGAAATGCCTCTTGGTTTATTTTTAAATCATTGATTAAAATGAATGTTTAACAGTTGAATAGCTCGTTTGAACGAAGACGAGAGTAATCAGCTTCCATTGTTTTTCATATTTTCGAGTTAAAACTTTAGTGAATGAAGACTAACTCAAAAGATGATTTATTGATTTACTAACTTTATTGTGTTGTGCGTGTTATTTTAAAACGTAACAAGCTCGCCACTCGCCAGGTGTTGCCTCCGAA
Source organism: Monopis laevigella (assembly GCA_947458855.1). Taxonomy (NCBI): domain Eukaryota; kingdom Metazoa; phylum Arthropoda; class Insecta; order Lepidoptera; family Tineidae; genus Monopis; species Monopis laevigella. The sequence continues at coordinate 9,663,585 of OX381596.1, read as the reverse complement.
TTACATTTGCGAAATGAGGTAACCTCCACTGGGTACCCATGAGGCCGGTTCTCGGGAGCCAAAAAGGAACCCGTGATGGTATTTATTTTTCACTTCTCATGATCTGAAAGTGCTTATTTGTGCAGGATATAGGCTGCACAAAATTTCGTGCACAAGTGCATTAACGTATCTACTCATAAATGTATCTATATTAAGGCAAAGAAAACGAGCCATACAGCCAAACACAATAAGAAGTTCATAGATAGAATTTGTTATTTTATAATATTTACTTAAATTTATTTGCCTTATGTGTTTTTTAAGACATAAAAACAATTTATTTCAGTATTCAAAACTGTACTAATTTTACTTTGAATTTTAATTAAAGAAATGTTATATTATACGACTGTTTTATTTCCTCTCAAGTGAAAAGCAGAGTTATAGCTCTAAAAGTCTCGGATAAAAATGGTTCGTTTGTTGTAAAATCTACTATATTTGATTATTTTAAAAGAAAAACATTAAAAAATAAAATAAAATAAATTATGTACATTTGTTTGACAACACCACTATAGTGCCTCGGAGAGCACGTTAAGCTGTCGGACTTGTGAAACTGTTTATAGATGGGTTATTGAGTCTATTCAAAACATCGCGACGGGATAGCCACTTGTTCGATGTAGACTCATACCATCGGCTACGACGAGGTTGGGGTTAAAACCCCTCCGCTGGGTACCCTGGGGCCGTCTAGGCGGTCTCGGGCGCCCCGTAAAGCACCCGTGATGATATGTTGATATTGTTTACCTACCTATCCTTAGCAATGTATAGTATCTTTTATACCCTATCATAACCGAGTAGTCGGACTTCACACAAAAAACTCGTTTTTATTATACTCGTGCACCGGGTGCACGGCATGTGACTTTGAATCCGCCTGATGGTAAGTAGGCCTACAAAATCCATGAATGGGGTCGATCAATACATTGTTGTTTAACAGCATTGATCGCTTCTACTTTAGGGCATTGATGTGGTTAATAAATACTAAATGGATGAGTGTCAGGATTGCGGGACCACTATACGAATTTGCTATTATATTATAAATAATTATTCTTATGCCAATAGTTAGTAAAAATCGAGCTTAAGTTTCTCAAAAACACCTCAACTTTGGAAAACTTAAATCGGATTTTTTATGTATATTTAAGTAGGCGTTTATATTTTTGTGTAGGACTTTTTCTTTTTATATTTATAGCCCAAAAAGTTGTTTCTAAAATATATTTTAATTAAAACATTATTATTATTAGGTACCTACGCCTAAAATATAGTTTCATATTGAATTCTTCATTTTCTTTCCTCAACCACTTTCTTCAGCCAAGATTTTTCAGGCGTTATCAAATAGACTACAATACGTAATCTTAATTTTTTTTAGACCGATTAATAATTAATCATAATAACTATTGAAATGTACACATATAACTATATATGTGTACATTTCAATAGTTATAATAAATATATAATATTCTATGGTTACTATATGTCAAAAAGGATAGATCGATTATTGAGAACTATCGTAAAAGTAGTGAAATTGTTTAAAACATAGTTTAGACAGTTGTACTAAATGTTCTTGTGGATAACAGAATAATAATAGTATGATTATTGTATCTAAAAAAATATTTTATACATAAATAAAAAATGTTGGTGTTCAATAAAAAAAACAAATAAATATAAAAATTCTGAAAAAAAAAAGTATTTGGGCTCGTCCGGGATTTGAACCCGGGACCTCTCGCACCCTAAGCGAAAATCATACCCCTAGACCAACGAGCCGGTGACGAGCATGTCGAAATCTTTCATAACATTGTATGAGATGTTAAACAACTGAAATAGAACGAATGTTTTGTCTCGTTTACTTATTAGAAGATAAAAATAGCGGAAAGAAACGATAAACTATTTTTGTTAGCATTATGAGATGACGTAAGTAAAATTCAAAGGTCGTTGCTTCGATTCCTAGCTGATGCAAAATTAATAATTAATTACGAATTTCAAAATTTTTTTTTTTCGAGTTTTCTAAAAGTGTAAGTATAATAATAATATGGGTATATAATTCTACTATATAGACTTAGTAGTTCGGTACCTATAGGTACTTAGTAGTAAAACTATACTAAAGGTAAGTACATTTTTTTTCTTTGCTATAGGTTGTGACTCACAACCCCAAAAAAACTTGTGACAAACGAATTTATATGAAATGGCTGTAGGTACTTAATTAAAAATGTGATGTTTTTTTTTCACTGGGGCACGGCATGTGACTTTGTATACACCTGATGGTAAGCAGGTCTACAAAGTCAATGAATGGGGTCGATCAATACATTGTTGTATAACAATATTGATCGCTCCAACTATGCCGGCTAAATGACGCGGTTGCGAAATGGCTAAGACGCCAAACTAAACCCAGAGGGCGCTGCCGGCGACTGTTCTTTTTATCAATCATTTATTAGCATGAGTTTGTCTATCCTATAATGATACTATTTCAGTTAAAAGTTAATTTAAAAAGAGGAAAGCAACTGCTATTTGTATCAAAATTAAGCAGTTTTAAGTTTTTAGGTTAGTTTTATCTGTGGCCCCAGTGTGAGTTTTATTAACATTTACTTTCGCGTTAACTATACTACTGCGTTAACATTTTAACCAATCACACGACCGCATTTCTAGTTCTCAAAATTTCCGCTTGGAGCGCTGAACCATTTCCCATACAAATTTTAGTTAACTCAAACGCAAAGTAATAGTTAGAAAACTCACACTAGGGCCACAGATAAAACTGTATATAAAAAGGGTTTTTGGTATAAACAATAATAATAATATGAAGAACATTACACATACCTATCTGGTTACAAAGTTAGCTCTACGTTTGTACTGTGTGTACCAGAAACAACATATTATATGTTATAAACACCCCGACAAACTGTACGGAAAAACGTACTAATATTTTTTTGCCAAGGGTGGATGAATAGAACTTACGACCTCCGGCCAACGCCAAAGGTGCAACCACTAGTCCATAAAGGTGGTCAATCGCAATTTTCAGCATATTGGGAATACACATTTAATTTTGTGACAGATTTTAAGTATAAAAAACCACCGACCGTCAAGATTTGTTACCACTACCAGCCAGTGAACCCACGGACCGGACACCACGACACGGATAAAAAGTACGCAGGAAATTATACACAGGGGCCTTATTCCGAGTTTGCAACCGCTAATCACGACAAGACGTTGCACAAACAATAAATATGGAAATATAAGCTCTATTCCAATGGTTATATAGTATGTATTAGGTTGGCTATTATAATGCAGCCATCTTGAAATACACGAATTCTTCGCAAGTTTGAACATGTATTGAGCATTGGAATTTCAACTTTATAATTAACAGAATAGAACTTACATTTCAATACCCATACTTTACGCAAAATGCGCGACGGTGAACGTGTCAAAACTCGGAATAAAGCCCCAGGACTGAAAAAAAGAAGTTAAGAATACTGTTGATAATTATTTATTAGTTTTTTCCAGAACTTTAATTCTCTCTGTAGACAATAAACTCTGTATTTGTGATGACCATTGCATTACTGACAGGTAAATTCCTCAACTGCGCGGAAACACTCAAACCAAAATAATGAAATTCATCATTATTACTACAATTATATCTTTCCTTATATTTTTCAGGAAGTTTCTGATGAAGACAATTAAATTTTCTTTTCTTTAATAACATTCTTTTTTTAGTCTTTGGTGTGCGTTTTAAATTATTTATATTTGGTTTTACATCTATTTCTTCTGACTCTACTTCTTCGTTTAATAATGGATCTTCAGTTTTGTCATAAAAATAAGATTCGTTATTATCAATTACTATTTCGTTTGTTGCTGTATCTTCGTTTATTGTAGTTTCTGGTATCTGCAAATTATTATAAACAAAATACCTAATTAATAAAATATTATATATACTGCAAACTCCACACGGAAAATTTACGATAAAAATTAAAAATTGTCGTAAAGCTTTAGTACCTACCTAGGTAGAATTTATACTTCTGACAAAAATAAAACTTTTCATAACCGTTTAAATAGATTTTTTGTCTAAATAGGCAAATTAAAGTTTGTATACTACTTTTTGTGCGTGTTTAATAAAGTAACTAAATTAATTAATATTTAACAGTACCCCTAGTGTGAGTTTTCTAACTATTACTTTGCGTTTAAGTTAAAAACTTAAAATTTGTATGGGAAATGGTTCAGCGCTCCAAGCGGAAATTTTGAGAACTAGAAATGCGGTTGTGTGATTGATCAAAATGTTAACGCGGTAGTATAGTTAACGCGAAAGTAAACGTTGAAAAAACTCACACTAGGCCTACGGTACATTACAGTGTATCCAATTAAAATCAATACTTTTTGGCACCAATTCTCCAACCCCAATGTGTTGCACAATAATGTAGGTGGGTAATTCGCTTTGACACATCGCCAAAACACGGCGAATCAAATGCATAGATACCTAATATTTGAATAAACGTTTAAGAATATTGTTAATTTTAGAAACTATTATATCTATCAATAGCCTAGTGAAAGTTTTCTTACTATTACTTTGTAAGGAAAATAGTTCAGCGCCCCAAGCGGAAATTTTTAGAACTAAAAATGCGAGCGTGTGATTGGTGAAAATGTTAACGCAGTAATTTTATATTCAAGGCGAAGACAAAAGTTAAAAAAACTACTAGGTCTACAGCTAGCTAGTAATTAAAACCATTGCCTTGTCTTTCACAAATTGATTCATTGCAAAACCAGGGCTTGTTTATGTTTATCTGATGGTAAGCCAAGTAACAAAGTAGTCCTATAATATAGAGACTAAATAACATCGAGTTAGGTAAAGGTTATCTAGTGGTGCCTCAAAATTCAAGGAATTGTGTTATAGTATTTTATACGAACGTTTAGTTGTATAATACTTTAGTCATTTAATTTAGCCCAAAAAACGTTTATACGATCAAATTATATGACCATCTTATAAAGATTGCAGCTGTGATCTTTAAAGAACATTTTTATACAACTCTTGGACGTTTAAACAAAACATATATGATAATCGTGTATTAGTCTCGTTTACGACCACTTTATGGCTTTTTGAAGTAGTATAAAAGTTTATTTTATAACAATAATAAGGTGATTATAATGGCGACCACAACATTGCTTTATGACATCAATAAGATTTCTATATAGCAAACATATAAATATTATATATTTACCTCTTAGAAAACGTATCTTCATATATACGTTTCGTATAAGAAATTTTAAGTGAGCTTTCACGACTGTGTACAAGGTTAAAAAGACCAATATTTAAATTAATATTGCCTTAAATAACTTAATTATAAAGTGGTACAAAAGTATTTTTTATGACAATGATAAGGTGGTTATAATTGCGACTAAAAAATTACTTTATTACAGTAAAAAGTTTTCTATATGATAATCATATAAAGATCATATATTTATCACTTAGAAAACGCTATCGTCATATACACGTTTCGTATAAGAACTTTTAAGTGTGCTTACACGACTTGTATACAAGGTTAAAGATTTAAAGATCAGATTAATATGCCTTAAAAAACTTATAGTTTTGAATAGGTTATATAAGTTAGTCTTATAAACACTTTGATTGAGTAGGAGTTTTAGACGTAAAGTAAGAAAAACCTACTTAGAACGAAGCTAAAGTTTTAGACAGTTGAAAGAATCAAAAAATGGTTCCGTAGAAAAAAATAGTAATTGTGAAAAGCAATGCTCATGTAAGTACATATTTTATTGATACTTTAGCTTATCACACTTAACACATATCAATAATCATGTATTCTTTTTTTTTATTTAGTTAATTTGAGAAGTTCTCCAGAAATTATTATGGCAGATGTTCAAATGGATCATGAATCTAATGAACAATTGTCTGAAGATCATGATGATGATGATAAAAGCAATAATGAAATTGATAATTGTACAACAAGAATATACAAGTTTCCTGATAAATTAAAGAAATGGGCTGAGTGGCCATGAACTCTATATTGCCATGAACGATACCATATATGCCATATTCTTTAATAACTTTAAGTCGTCTTTAATCAATTTACGAATTTCTTGTCAACAATTACTACCATATTATATTATACTTAATTTTTATTCAATAAAAAAATATAAATAAAATAAATAAACAAAATTGTCACGCCCTTTTCCCACGGGGATAGGCAGAAACAAGGGAGCGCCACCTACAACGATCCTGGCATAACTCTCTCGCTTCCTTCACATCTACCACTCTCTTCATACAAGCTCTACGGTTATGGGCACTACGGATCCCAGCTTTTTTGAGAATGTCCCCGATTTGGTCGAGGAACATTCTTCTGGGTCGTCCCCGCCTTATTCTTTCATTCACCTCTGATTCATAAATCTCTTTCGTCAGTCTCTTTTCATTCATCCTCTCAATGTGCCCAAACCACCGTAAAAAAATATGCTACTGGTTTTAACTTCTTTTACGGTACCCTGAAAATGGCAGACAGCAAATGAATTAAAGTCGTATAATATGACTTACAGTTATAATATGTATTATAATAGTTATTAGTACTACATAAAATCGTATTATTGTAATATTAAAAGAAAACTTAAATATAAAATAATTTATTAATATTATTTTGCAATAATTCGAAGGGGGCATTAATAATTTGTCAAAAATTATATACACGAATGCCGAGAAAATTAATTTTCATTAGAAAAGTAGATACTGAGGTATAGTAACACCAATTATAACTTTTGTAGTATATCACATTTAGTAATAAACATGGCCACTCTTACTTGAGGGTGACATTTTTTTAAATAGTTTATTTTTGTTGTTATGCACGACTTACGTCAACTGAACTGCGCTAACATTAAGCTAATGTAAAGGTTATACTAATGATTACTTTACAATGCTTGGTAAGTTATATGACGTCTATCGATCACTACACGATCGTATATCTGACATTTATGTGACTGTTACCTTCCATATATGCCTTAATATGACCTTAACACGATTTCTACACGATTAAAAGTTTTATAATTTGCGCCCTTTTCGCGTCATATACACGTTAACACGATTGCTATATAACCAAAACGTTCCAATCTCAGGTTGTGACGAAAACGTTGTCGTGATTATTATACGACCAAACTTTGTTAGTTGGGAGACCTACAAAGTCCATGAATAGGGTCCATCGTTACATTTTTGTTTAACAATATTGATCGCTCTTACTGTGTCGGCTAAATGATGCGACTACGAAATGGGCAACGATACAAAGAGGCATTACGATTTTATTTTAATATCCTCGCTGCTTTATCGTCAAATCAGTTTCGTAACCGCACCAAGAAAGGAGACTACTGCCTCGGCAATAAATCAATGCAGTACTTAGTCCCTGGTAAACCGGTGAACCCACAGACTAAAACCGTAACAAGACTAGGTCACTTTACTTAAAAATAGAACTTAATTCAATAGCAATAAGGTACTTACTTCAATATATTTTTTATTTGATAGCTGCAAGCATTCCCCCAAGAAATCGTGCAATTCATAAAACCAAGGCAACTGAGGTTTATACACTTCACTTTCATTTGTCGCGAATTTATTAGATTCACTAATCTTCTTTAACTCCTGATGATAGGTAGTTCTTATGTTCTTTATTTTCGTTTTAACTAACCCAATGGTAAAACAAGGGTCATTCATTGAATTTACTAAATTAAGGTAAGCACTCTCTCTTGCGACTTTATTAGTGTAGCCTGGATCCTTTGGATTCCATAGGCACTCGTATTGTCTGTATGAATTAACGAAATATGTAGTTTTTTGGTCTCCCCATCGTGACATATTGTTTGCAAGAGATGCGTACAGTCTTACTTGTAGCTTGCTCGGTACTGGCATGCTATGCGAGTCGGCGTGTTGCCCCTCGCCCCGTGCTTCATACCGCGTGTCTGCCACATGCGGTTACCTCGCATGCTCAGCTGCCGTGCTCGATACAAAATTAATTAGGTACCTACTTTTAACAGCTGCAGTTACAGAATGTTGTGGGTACCTAACCAATTTCAATAGGGCAATTGTAGTAATTTGTAGTGACTATGAAAGGTTGTACTTTGGGCTAATATAAGGTTCTACTAATAATAATAATAATAATAGGACAAATTACACATATTGCTCTGGTCACAAACTAAGCTCTAGGCTTGTACTATGTGTACCAGAAGCAACGATATAATACATATTATATTTTATGAACACCCAGACTGTACAGAAAAAAACGTACTAATATTTTTTTGCCATGGGTGAGAATCGAACCCACGACCTCCGGATACAACGCCCCCGTAAAGTAGTAAGCGGTAAACCGTTGAACCCACAGACTAAAACCGAAACATGACTAGGTTATTTCACTGTTTTTGCATGTGTATGGGCGTTTGTAACAAGTCCGGTCGGGGCCTAGGAGAGTTATAAAGGCCTTCCTCGCACCTAAATTCATTATATTTTGAAAATTTAGCAATACTTAGGTACTTCTCTTTTCTCTTTTTTTTTCTTTCTCTTTTTTAGGACAATTTACACATATTGCTCTAGTCACAAACTAAGCTCTAAGCTTGTACTATGTGTACCAGAAGCAACGATATATAATACATATTATATTTTATAAACAAACACCCAGACCATGTCAAACTGTACAGACAAACGTACTAATATATTTTTGCCATGGGTGGGAATCGAACCCACGACCTCCGGATACAACACCAAAGGCGCAACCTATAAAGTCTACGGAGGCTGTAACTGTACTTAGGTATAACATTATTTTTTTGGTTCATAATCGTTTTAAATTTTTACCTATTTTATTTGCATTTTTACCTGCTTTTTTAAGTCCACCTTTGTATATTATTAGATTTAAATAAATAAACAAACATTGGTGTTGATCCAAGACATTTTTGGCCTTATACATATTAACTTATCCAGTCCTTGAAGAAGTATTTTTTACGCAATTTTTTTTTGGCAAAAAAAAATGAGGCATAACGAAAACTTCTATAACTAGAGTACTAACTTAGGGACTAAGAAACTCAAGTAAGAGTACTAACTTAGGGACTAAGAAACCCTTCTTTAAGGACTCAATAAGTTATTATGAATACCGGTGGTTCTAATATTATTGATAAACCTGAATTAACTTTATTTTCATTAAACATATTATTCCATCGACAAATAAATTATTGAAATTATTTGGTGACTTGACACCAAGAAGTTGTGGAAATAGCATTTTTATGAGATCTGTCATTGACAGTTTTTTATTTAACTACCTACTTTCTTATTCTAAATTATTCGAAGTTTTCTTTTATATTATATATATTCAGTTGGTATTATTGAGTCACCAGTATTAATATTACTTATATTGTTTTGTTTCCATTTTTTCTTATTTAAGTAAATGTAACGTGGTGGCCGAGTTGGTTAGACTTTGGACTTAAAAACACTTAGGTCTTTGGTTCGAATCCCGGTGTGTACCAATGTACAATATACAGTACTATAGTGCCTCGGAGAGCACGTTAAGCTGTCGGTCCCCGTTTCACTATACTAACTTGTGAAACCGTTTACAGATGGGTTATTCTATTCAAAACATCGCGACGAGCCACTTGTTCGGTGTAGACTCATACCATCGGCTACGACGTCCCACCTCGTCGTTAAAAACCAGTCCGCTGGGTACCCTGGGGCCGTCTTGGCGGTCTCGGGCGCCGTAAGCCACGCGTGCTGATATATAAATAAATATAATTAATTGTATCTTCTGGATCTACATAGTAATGGATTTGATTCAGAGACTTTCGAGTATATTGTCAAAAAAATACGAAAAAAGACCAATTTCAAATAAGTTTTCGTTTATGCCATTAGCAATTGAGACCATGGGCCCATGGTCCATGGTCAGGAACACTCTAATATCTTCAATAGGAAAAAAAGAACTGAAATAGGTGACAAGAGAACCAAAGGTAAATCTCATGTTTAAACAAAGTATCGGACGTAATTTTAAATGTCCTACCGGGACTGAATTTGTCCCGTATTTCAACCGTGTTGCATGTGTTATTGCCAAGTCAATCGTGCTACGACAGAAGTAAGTAAGTACTCATACGCAACGTTCGTACGAAATAAATGTACCTAACCCTTGCTTAATATTTTTATTATTTAACAAATATATAATTTAAAACGATCAGTAACTTTTTCTAACAAAAGTTATTAGTTTTTAATAAAAAAAAGTTAAAGATCGTTTTTTTCTTCTTAAATATATTAAATCCAACAAATATATTATGTTTTTCTTGTCCGTTCATCAGAAATTTTATTTAAAAAAAATTAAACATCCAGTATAAAAATCTGATAACCCGTATTTTTTTGTCCATTTAAGTATTGTCCCTTATAGTCTGAAAAAAAATCTGGCAACACTAGTGGCAACATATCTAGTGTTATGGGTACCTTCCCAGCACCTTTTAAGTCATGTTTCCTCCTTACCTTTTTATAATAAAAACCTATTTTAATAATACTATAAACAGATAAAGTTTGTAATCTATGGATTTACTGAACCGATTTTCTAAAATTCACAACACTTAAATTCTTTTAGTGTTGGATAGCCCATTTATCGAGGAAGGCTATAAGTTATATAATATCACGCTACGACCAATAGGAGCGGAGCATCAATGAAAAATGTTGGGAAAACGGGGAAAATTTGTTCCTTTTGAGAGTTTTCGTTGCGTGCGCTGCGTAAACGGTTAAAGTTACGCAAACGAAGTCACGCGGGTCAGCTAGTTGGCTATAATAATCCGTGTTTAAAGGTGGGCTACGACCTCGATGGTATTTGGCTACACGCTTATAATTATATTATTAATATACGTGGTGGCCGAGTTGGTTAGACCTTTAAAATAAAAACACTTAGGCCCGGTTCGAATCCCGGTGTTTAATAATGAGTTTTTAATAAAAAATATATATACATTTGTTTGATAACACCACTATAGTGTCCCGAAGAGCACTTTAAGCTCTCGGTCCCGGTTTCACTATACCAACTTGTGAAACTGTTGATAGATGGGTTATTTAAAACATTGCGATGAGCTAGCCACTTGTTCGGTGTAGACTCATACCATCGGCTATGACGAGGTGGGTATAATAACCCTCCTCCGCTGGGTACCCTGGGGCCGTTTGGCGGTCTCGGGCGCCGTAAGGCACCCGTGATGATATGTATGTAATAAAATAAAATAAAATAATAAAAATGATTATATCAATAAAGTTCTTTATTTACAAAAAAGAAAAAATAAATTACGTTTCGAACACTATAATTAAATAATATATATTATTTTCAAGTAATATCTAATGTCTAGTCCTGAAAAAAACATATATAGAAAAACCTACAAATATTATTAGTACCAAGTGAGAATCAAACCCACAACCCACGGATAAAAGCCAACAAACAAAAGGTTAAACTGTTGTCCCTTCTCTCCCATCATATTTAATTACGTGTAGGTGCAAAACCTAATAATAGAGTACAAAATAAAAGAAAGGAAACAACAGGTAACGTTATTGTAGTAAAATATAATAGAAGTAGCACCTCTGAAGAGTCAATTTACTCTTATCTACTGAATGCATTGTGTAAGTGAGGGCTCCACAGAACTAAAACATAGATAGAAGCGGCATTTCAAATTCATTTTTTTTTAGCATCGATATTTTTGTGTATTTAATTAGGCACAGTTGGTTAGACCGTAAACTTAAAACACTATAACAGTTCTTTATGTGCTTTTAGCTGTTGTATGACTAGTTCAAACCTCGTTGTATATAAATAAGTTTTAATGTGTATTGAAGTAGCTACATTTGTTTACCATGAGTTTGTATAGCTTTTATTTTTATTTAATTAAATATTGAATTTTTTATCATAAAATATGATACAGGGTAACAGGGTACAGGGTACCCAGCGAAGGAGTTTTAATCTCAGCTTGTTCTAGCCAATGGTATGAGTCTACACCGAACAAGCACCTAGCTCGTCGCGATGTTTTAAATAGACTCAATAACCCATCTATAAACAGTTTCACAAGTTGGTATAGTGAAACCAGGACCGACAGCTTAACGTGCTCTCCGAGGCACTATAGTGGTGTTGCCAAACAAATGTACGTACATTTGTTTGTATGATCCCTAACAATTAATATATGTATTTAAACACTTTATTGCACAGTAAACAAAAGTCACGTGCAAGGTGAACTTAATGCCTTAGGTATACTTTAAGATTGTAATCTTTAACATACATTTTATAATTAAAATCTTATTGACACGTCAAGAGTTTGAACCGAGAGTCTAAAATCTATATAAATAAATAACAGCTGGCGCCTGAAACCATCTAGACGGTATCAGGGTTACCAGTGGAGGAGAAGGTAATAACAAAAATAATAACTATATGCCAGTTATTATTATTTTTTTTTCTTTATAATTAGAGTATGCGTTTACTACAGTCTGAGGCTTTACCGGAAAGCCACATCGACAAACCGATCGAAGCGTCGATGGATAAAGTTGTATAGGAAATTTTGTCTATGGGTAGAACTCGATCGCCGAGAAACGTCGAATCACATACATTTTATTTTCGCTTTCGATCGATTGACGTGGCGATCGTATTTCATGTGGCTTCCCGGTAGAGCCCCTGGCCTGATGGAAAGCAAAGATTAGAGAATTATTATTAGCGTGCTTACTCTGTAAAAAGACTGGATAAGAAATCGATGCAGTAGTCTTCCAAAAACCGTATACTTAAACTTACTTACGACTTCTATATCGTCATAAGTTCTGTGGCGAATCTCACAAAATCCCACGTAGAGCAGTATATTATTTCGGGCGTGCCTTCGAGACCGAAGTGGGGTCGCATGGAACTAGAGGAAAATATAGACATCTTTAAAGATAGATGTATATGAAGATATTGTACCTGTAGGTTATAGTTGGGTCGATGTGTTTCTGAATGCTTTATTATCACATTTAGTCGATTTTTATGGTTGCGAAAAATCATATACATGGTGACTTTGAAAGGATGTACTTTGGGCTAATACTGATCAATACGAACAACTTTTCCTATGGAACCATGTGTGGCAATTAAAAAAAAAAATTGCCTTCTCCATACAAACTAGTTATGATTTGTATGGGGAAGCCAAATTTTTTTTTCATTTGCGATACATGGTTCCATGGGTAAAGTTGTTCGATTTGATCAGGAGAACCTCATATTAGCCCACAGTACATCCTTTTAAATTCACCCTGTATATATGAAAGGAACCCAGGTAGTTTACAAATAATAATATGTAGGACAATTTTTACACATATTGCTTTGATCACAAGTTAAACTCTTGGTTTGTTCTATGTGTACTAGAAGCAACGGTATAATACATATTATATCTTATAAACACCCAGATCATGACAAACTGTAGAGAAAATGCGTACTAATATTTTGTTGCCATGGGGGGAATCGAACCTACGATCTCCGGATACAACGCCAAAAACGTAAGACCACTAGTCTACGGAGGCTGTGAGACTCAATAGTCCGAAAAATTATTAATATCTCCCGAACTTTGAGCCAGATGTTCAGATAGGGTCTCACTAAGAACTTAAATTTTAAAAATTAAAAAAAATATATTTATTTAATATTTTATTTAAAAAAACATATATATGGAGGTAGTGATGACATTTACACATGAAACAAAATATAGGTTAAATGGCTACCGTTGCTCTGTTGGCAGGTATGCACTCTTTTGACAACTTTTTTGAAAATACCCATGTTTTGTTTCATCATCGTTACCGGGCCATGTTGACAGACTTTTTTTTGGCAAGAATTATACGGAATTTTTGAATTTCAATTCCGTCTAATTCTTGTCAAAAAATGTGCCGGCGGCACCTTCACCATGTTCAAAAAAATTTTCAAAAGAGTGCATACCTGGCAACAGAGCAACGGTGGCCATTTAACCGATATTTTGTTTCATGTGTAAATGTCATCATTATCTCCATACATATTATTATGTAGAAAAACAAAAACATATTAAAAAAAAAAAAAAAAATTCAAGTTCTTAATGAGACATCCTTTACTTATTTTTAAACTAGTTTTTCTTCGCCCGTAATATTATTTGTAAAAAAATAATACCCTCTCACGGCTTACCCTATTAAAAATTCTAAATACAGTAGTATTATAGGCAGATACTACTTACAAAGTTTCATTGTTCCCGTAAAACCCGTCTTCACCCACCTTCCCCTAATTAAATTTTGGAAAATAGTAAAACACTTATACGCATATTTTTATAAAAAAGAGTATACATAAAGTGTCATGGTTCCTGTTATATTAGTACAAAAAAATACCATTTATTTTTTGCCATATCTTCCCTATATAAATTTCGAAAATTAGTGAAACACATATTCAACAGTTTTATAAGAAAAGTCTACATACAAAGTTTCACTGTTGTAGCATCCGTTTTTCCAAAGATATGACACAGTTAAAAAAACACCTCATTTTCGCCCACTGACAGTCACTGACATTTTCAAAAATGGTAAAACACCTATCAATTTTCTACATACATTTTACATTTGTTTAACAATACCACTATAGTGCCTCAGAGAGCACGTTAAGCTGACCGTCCCAGTATCACTATACCAACTTTTGGAACTGTTTATATATGGGTCTATCCAAACATCGAGACGAGCTAGCCACTTATTCGGTGTAGACTCTTACCATCGGCTACGACGAGGTAGGATTAAAAACCCCTCCGCTAGGTACCCTAAGGCCGTCTAGGCGGTTTCGGGCGCCGTAAGAAACCCGTGATATTTATTTTATTTTTTACGTATTAATTTATTTTCTAAGAAGAGTCTACATGTTTAAGTAGGTATATATAAAACCAAAACATTTATAAAAATTAAATGAAGTATAAAAATTCAAATCAAATCAAATATTATTTATTTCATGTAAATCTTTACAGATATTTATGAATAGTCAAAAAAAAAAAGTTAAAAAAAAGTTTTAACAATAAGGTCTAGAGTGCGTTTGGTTAGGCTGCTATATATATATAACCATTATAGATTAATAAATAAAAGGTGTCATTAAATAAAAGTATTAAAAAAACCAACCAACCGAACGCACGCTACTTAACCAACTATATAGTGTAATACTAGGTGGTTATTTATTAATTAGTTATTTATAAATAATTATATTTTATTATTAATGATTTATATATATTAAGTTTTATAAATACCTAGACCCTAGCAAACTGTACAGAAAAACGTACTAATATGTTTTTACTATGAGTGGGAATCGAACCTTATCTCTTTAACAATGCCATATCTGAAAAGATCGCGCAGAGTGTCGCGCATCCCATGAAAGCCTCAAAGCTTCGGTTAGCCTGAAACCCCTCGCTTTTCAGTTGGTAGCTCAGTATGTACGAGCAAACAGGGCGACCTACACCGTGTTCACCTCAAAGCCTACCATATTTCCCGCGCAAAACTTATAAAGCGAAATAATAAAAGCATTATTTAAAAATCTTTAAAGAAAACTTTAAGTGAAGTTTTTTATTAAAAAATTAAGTGACTTGTTTTTTATGTAAATTATGATTGTATATTTTGTTATTAGAATGTGGATTTGAAATAGTAATTATTATGGTGTATTGTTTATCTACAATTATGGATTTTGCAGTAAAATGCAGGTCAGTGTAATTTATTTTTATTAATAAAAAAATATAGGAATAACTAATAATAATTCGATGCAAGGTTTAATAATTCGAGGGTAAGCCAATTCCTATTCTACGTGTAATTCCTAACTTAAAATTATTTTATGTAATAAAAGGAACCTATACTAAATAATAAACTACTAATTTTAAATGCCTGAATTTCGTTAATTTAATTTAGATATTAAACATTTGCGACGTAAATATCTATGAAAACTGCCCGAAGAGGGCACGGCGATAAAACTGCAATAAAATATTTTTAAACAAATATAATTAAATAAAATTTAACAAAATTAAATGGTTTTGTATTAAAAAAAAATTTAGTTAGGTACCAATCTTTTTTATCATAACATCTTGAGTGCCATGCTATAGTAAGTATAACCTTAACAAAAATATTAAAAAAAAAAAATGAAATTATGCTATAAACACTACAAAAAAAAAAATACGTTTTTATCAAACACTATAAACGCTTACGTAGACTCGTGGTTCGATTCCCATCCATGGCTAAAAAATATTAGCTCTATGTACGTTTTTCTGTACAGTTTGTCATGGCCTGGGTCTTTATAAAATATAATATGTATTAATAACGTTGTTCTGGTACACATAGTACAAGCCTAGAGCTTAGTTTGTGACCGGGCAATATATGTAAATTGTCCTTCATATTATTATTACTATTAGCATCAATATACAAGAATCAAATCTAAAAATGCTCTGAAAATACATTTATTTAATAAATTTCAGCATTTTACTCCGTCGGGCTTATGCACGAATGTTTGACAAATACCAGCTAACAAGCTGAGAGAGAAAAGCTTCTGGGAGAATATTATAAATATATTGTTTCATGTTCATGTTATAATCTTATCTTATCTTATCTTATTAGTTTTTGGGGCTGACATCAGTCAGGACACTTCGACCCAGTGGGATCTTTTGTGTATTCCCCAGTCCTTTACCCCTCACTCGTCCTTCCCATCCTCGAATATGCTGCAGACATATTTAAGGACGTCCTCCAGTTAGAGGAGCCTGTAGCTTTCCGGTTCCGTAAGCCTGTTGCAGGTATTTCATCTTATAATAGTAATAGTTATTTATTTTAAAACTATGGAACATGATTGCAATTCTATACTAATTATTTATATTAATTTATAATGTAATATATGCTTTATACAACGAAGCTATACCACCATAAACACCGCAACAAGCTCGCCACAGTTTGATGTTGCCTCCGAATACCATCTGCGAAATGAGGACGGATTAATCCCTCCGCTGGGTACCCAGAGACCGTTTAGACGGTTCTCGGGAGCCACAAAGGCACCCGTGTTGGTATTATAATAGTATATATTTTAATTAATAATGTCAATTGATAGGCGTTATCGTAAGGCATATTGCAGGACTATAGAATCATGCAGGATCGATTTTTCTACTAAGGACCGATTTTTAATCATCAGATACAGTTATTAAATTAACAGATAACTTGTATGGAGAATGTTTTTTTTTTTTTACTTTTTAAAAATATCCTAAAAGGTTTATTTAAAATAAATATTTTTGTATTGACTTTGAACCCAGGGTACTCAGCAGAGGTGTTTCTGTTGATTCAGTAACTCTCTCAATATAGACTTCAGGAATGTTATGTGTAATGCAATTTCGTCTTTGTCGCCATTTTTGTAACCGCATCATTTAGCGTAGTGGAGCGACCAATGTTATTAAACAATAAAGTCCCATGGATAAGATATATATAATGGATAGATCCCATGAGACGTTAGAAGTCTGCTTGCAGGTAGATTTACATACCGTGCTCGATAAAAAAAAAAAAACGCCTCGTTAGTGGATATGAATTCCACGATTGATTTAATTCATTAGTTCACTTCATAGTTGATCTACCGCATATTGCTCTGGCCACACATTAAACTCTAGGCTTGTACTATGTGTACCAGAAGAAACGATGCTATCACATATATTTTTATAGTTATAAACACCTAGACCATGATAAGCTTCACAGAAAAATCGTACTAATATTGTTATTGCCATGATTGCAAATCGAACCCAAGACCTCCGGATACAACGCCAAAGGCAACAACCACAATATAACAACCCGTAAAGCATTCGAGGCGGAACTTTTCGTTAAAAAAAATACCCAGGCTTACAATTATTGTAGGTAATCTAGTGATTAACGCTACTTTTAAGTAAATCATTGTTTAATAAATAATCATGAATACTACTACTAAATACTAAATAAAAGTCTCCTTTACAGTGGATTTTATTTACTGGTTTTAAAGACCATAAATAAAATGCCCTGATTAATCCATTTCACTACGAAAATGAATCAAGCAAGTCTTATCTGTCCACTATCTTCCCTTGAGCGGAGTTGAGTAGAGGTTTTGAATTATTACGTTCTAATGGATTCAGGGAAAACTTTGAGGGTTTAGGGTAAAGTTTAATAGCCTATTATGTGATACCTTGATTACAATAATTTACACCCAAGGCGATACAGCTTTAGAAAGATTCTCGTTGAAAACATTTCAGAAATTCATTTCTTGGAAGCTTACTTTAGTTTCTAACTGAAGCCATTATTTTTCAATTACGATAATTTCTTTGGTTTGTTTAAATTACTTTTGAAATGGTGCGCTATTTATAAATCTATTTTTATTTGTCAAAGATGAATAAGTTTTTTTCACCGAATAAGGTGTAGGTACATAGTTGTTTTACAGTTTTTTAGGATCTCTTACTCCACCATTTGTATGTAAATTTATTTAGGTAGGTACGTTATTATTTATAGATTAAGTTTTACATTTTACACTTGCATTACAATGAAAAAAAAACAACAAATTATTAACAATATTAAAACTACACAAAAACACACAAGATTACAATTAAAAGAGAATGCCACAATAATATCTGACTAGAGTATAGGTTACACAGGAAGTTTTTATTTTTTTATACCGCAAAAGATTATGTATTATTTACCATATATAAAAATTTTATTATAGAAAAAAGAAATTAAATTTAACAATAATAAAATAAAATATGAAAGTAAAAAACTTATCTAAAGAAAACGAAAATTATAATAAATATATTTCTTCCATATCACTGCCAGTGGGAAGTGTGCCCAAAAGACTGGCTGCGTAATTATATGTTGGTGATGCTTATTTCTTTATTTACAATAAAATATAATAATAATTATATGTAGGACAATTTACACATATTGCTCTGATCACAAACTAAGCTCTAGGCTTGTACTATGTGTACCAGAAACAACGATATAATATATATTATATTTTATAGACAATTAAATAGAGGTACCTACCTAAAATTATCAAAAACAAAGGCACATTTTTCATAGAAATTCTTACGGGCCTGTTGAAATTTTGCAAAAAAATCAACAAAATATTTTTTTATACACTAAAATTATAAATAGTATTAAATATATAAACTTCGGTCGCTGACGTCGGTCTCGCGTAGCATAAAGCGTAAATTTTGTAGCGCTGACGATGAGCGCGAAATTGACTCAATTGTAAACATAATAACTACGCAACAGATGTCGCTGGTGTAGCACTTTTTCCATCATAATCCCACTTATTTTTCTTTATTATCAAGTCTTTCAGACAGTAAAAGAATCACTGCACAAGGGTGCCTTATTTTACTAAATGATTTGGATATCAATTGTACCTATGTAACAGTTTTTTTTAAATATTTTTTATTGGAGCAGGGCATGTGACTTTGTATCTATTTGGTGGTGAGCAGACCTACATAGTCCATGAACGAGGTCGATCAATAAATGTAAAATAACATTGACGGATAAATGATGCGATTACGAAATGGGCATCGACAAATTTTAAACAATTGCATACGAGTATGTTTTAATATCCTCGATGCCTTATCGTCTTATTAACAGAACTCTGAAAGAAGACTACCACCTCGACAAGAAATCGATGCAGTAGTCTCCTGAAAGCCGATGAACCCACTAAAACGAAGCATGACTAGATATATCATTGATTTAATAGAATAAGGCTCCATATGGAACAAGCTATGGAAGTATGTAGAGATCATACAAAAGCGACGTTATTACTTCCTACGAGTACCCTTTTGTAGCAACGTAACGTATACAAATACGTTACGTTGCTACAATCCGCAAACCCATGGTAGAGCCTCAGATGTTTATATCGTATTAATGTAAAGTTAAACCCTTGGTTAGTTACTTAGATTAAATGTACTTATGTATGGCTAATATATATATGTTTCAAGAAATTTTAATATTCTATATGAACGAGATAGGTTCTATCTAAAAAACCTACAAAACAGAATATAAAACTGGAATAATGGAATAACCCCTTATATCAGAGGTTATATAAAATCACATAAAAAGATAAAAACAAAGACAAAAATACTTTACGACCTAAATAAAAACATATAGGAGCAGCTTTTGTCTTTGTCTTCACACGCATTAATAGGTCTTAGTGAAGTATATATTTCTTTTTATTCACTTCCGCCCACGGCTTCTTCCGTCTTGAATTTTCATTTTGATCCATAGTAGTTACATACATTCATATCTTCATGGGCACCGTAAGGTACCCAGCGGAGGGGTTTTAATCCCACCTCGTCGTAGCCGATGGTATGAGTCTACACCAAACAAGTGGCTAGCTCGTCGCGATGTTTTGAATAGACCCAATAACCCATCTATAAACAGTTTCACAAGTTGGTATAATGAAACCGGGACCGACAGCTTAACGTGCTCTCCAAAGCATTATAGTGGTGTTGTCAAACAAATGTACATACATTTTTTAATTAAAAACTCATTGGTACACACCGGGATTCGAACCAGGGACCTAAGTGTTTTTTTAAGTCCAAGGTCTAACCAACTCGGCCACCATGTATATAGTAGTAGTTATTACGTATATATACGCACTGATTATATATACGTGGTGGCAGAGTTGGTTAGACCACAGACTTAAAAAAAAACACTAAAGTTTTTAGCTTCCCAGTTTAAACCCCGGTGAGAATTTTTAATTTAAAAAAAATTTACATTTGTTTGACAACACCACTATAGTGCCTCTAAGAGTACTTGTTAAACATATATATATTTTTTTATAGAGGATACTCTTAATTTTTGAAGGCACTCAACCACTGAGCCAACCAGGTTCCAGTCACCCCTCACGAATGTTGTTATTGCTTGTTATCTACTTTTACACAGACGCCCTCTATTAGCTTTCTTCTAATAACTCTATAAGTGAATTTAGAAGTCACCGCCCACCAGGATTTTTTTCATTGCAATATTATCTTTAAAAAATATAACATATACAAATTTAAATTCCGTGTATATAAAAAAGTCACATTTTCAAGTTCACATTTATAATGGAGTATGCATAAGTAGGTACTTAATAATAAAAAATCTTAGAAACTATAAATATAAACAATATTTCCAGGAAAGCTGTGGGTGAGTGAATTGAATTGTAATTTATGCAGAAGCTCCCGGCAGACTATAGTGACCTTTTAACTATTAACTATAGTTTTAAATTTATACAAAGTTCAAAATAATATAACTAAAATTATAACTTTACAATAATAGAAGCTGTATAATTATACTGATTTATACAGATACATATGAAGTCTAGAATAATAAATTAGTAAGTTAGAAAACTTGTGAAATTTACTAATCTATACTAATATTGTAAAGCTGAAGAGTTTGTTTGGCTAAACACTCTAATTTCAGGAACTACTGGTTTAAACATACATACATATCATCACGGGTGCTTTACGACGCCTTAGACCGACTAGACGGCCCCAGGGTACCCAGAGGAGGGTTTTTTAATCCCACCTCGTCGTAGCCGATGGTATGAGTCGTCGCGATGTTTTGAATAGACTCAATAACACATTTAAAACAGTTTCACAAGTTGGTATAGTAAAACCGGGACCGACAGCTTAACGTGCTCTCCGAGTGCTCACTATAGTACAAATGTACATACATTTTTACATTAAAAAATCATTGGTACACCGGTTTACCGGAGACTATTGTATTGATTTCTTGTCGAGAAAGTAGTCCCCTTTCATGGTACGGTTACGAAACGGGCGATTTATTTGACGTAAAGCAGCGAACCGCCGCCCATTTCTTAGTAGGCACGATCATTATTATTAAACAACAATGTATTGATCGACCCATTCATGGACTTTGTAGGTCTGCTTACCATCACGTAGATAGAAAGTCACTGTGTCACAGGCCGTGCTTCATAAAAATAGAAGCTACTAAAACTAATTAATGTAGGTATAGTTATTTTGTAAACAAGTTTTTATTCCAGTATTGATTTTATAGATAGATGTCCCTCTTAAATTAGAGTAATGGCTATAAATTATTCAATTCCTTTTCACCATTAAGATTAATGATAAGCTATAACCTGGCTTTTATAGTCTGTTGGACTATTTTAACAAATCACCTTATTATTGGATACCTATTCATCTTTTGACCTAATTACTGTAGAAACAAACAAAAATTGCGGTCAAATACGATTAGTGGACGGGAAATTAGACATTCTTACGAAATATTATTTGAATTACAAGAAAACAGTTGTAAAAAAAAAATACTCAACTATTTGGATATTTATTGCATATGTTTTGCTGCTTATTAATTAATAACTAATTTTCCAAAAGATAAAAAAAAAAAGTATCAAGGTAAGAACTACTTTACGCGTAAATAAAAAAAAAGAGATGGTGGCACATTACCATTTAAGGACGCTGCATTCGCATTTGCGAAGTCTATGTGTACTCTATACAAAGCTTTCGCACTTTCAGTCATACTGTTTGTCGCAGAATTAAAATATTTTTTGTCGGTCATTGTATTTATTAATCTTTCTGTGTTTTTTTTTAATCATAAAAAAACTTTTTAAATATTATTCATTATACAAAAATATTCTACATATATTTATATTATACACTAAAGTGCCTCGGAGAGCACGTTAAGCAATCGGTCCCAGTTTCACTACGCCTCCTTGTGAAACTATATATTGATGGGTTATTGAGTCTATCCAAACATCGTGACGAACTAGCCACTTGTTCGGTATAGACTCATACCAAAACCCCTCCGCTGGGTACCCTGAGGTCGTCTAAACCCATTAAAAAGGAATGTTAAGGTGATTCGGCCATGTTGAACGCATGTGTGATGAACTAATGACTAAACAAATATATGATGTAAAAATTCAGAATAAATGATCTACTTAAAAAGGGACAAATACGTAGTCTTCGTAATAGACTCGCATCTATGAAGAGATGTATGGATATCGAGTTAGTTAGAGATATATGTAGAGATCGTGTGAAGTAGCGCACATTGCTCTCTGCCTACCCCTTAACAGGCGTAATGGTATATATGTACGGAACCCTAAGCAAGCTAAAATCAATGGCACATGACCGTGACACACATTTATTTCCCCAGCAAAAGCCTTAACTACTTATAGAGCAACACGACCCAAGTTGCCAGTGCAAAAAAATACATCAATATTAAGACTGGTAACACATTTGTTAACATCTAAAAGACCCTTATCCGTTGTCATTGAGAAAGTGGCTAAAAACGTTTGTATTCTACGACGTACAAGAATAACGTAATAAATCTCTATTTCGGTATCCACATCCTACTAGAGTTTAATTTAGACGTCTATCAAGCTAAAATCCCCTATACATGATCTGATTTTGATCTGTTTGGTGCGATCATGATCAGAGAAAAAATATTTGCTTTTATAGCAAGTATTTATTCCAGAAATTCTTAAGAGCATAGGACAACATGGTGACTTTGAATGGTTGCACTTTGGGCTAATATGGAACCATGTGTTGCAAATGAATAAAAATCGCTTCTCTATAGAAACTAGTAATGTTAAAATTACCAATACCAAACATAGAAACTTTAACTTTTATAACGATTGTTTATCTATACTATTATATTTAATTAACTACTTTGACGACCGCGACCAGTCCCGTGGGAATAACTCAAATTTATATCACGTATGTATTATAAAGAGTAACAAAGATTTATGCTCACAAACTTTCACGTTTATAATAGTACCTAGTAAGATCAGTACTGTATAACATGTATAAGTGCTGTATTGTAGTGCTGACTTTGTCAGATCGAGTCAGACTATTAAATTAGCCAGTGTATAGACAGTTTAAGTTATGGCCGCCTATCAATTTTAATTTAGTACGTTATTGTAAAACCAGTTTGGTTACATCCTCACAAATTTTCACATTTAACTTGTATAAGTACGGTATAATAGTGCTAGCTAGGTCAGATCATGTCAGACTATTAAACTGGCCAGTAGTTTAAGTTAGAACCGCCTATCCATTTTATTTCAGTATGTTATCGTGCCTTCGAATCCAAGTCTGGTTTACATCCTCCTAAACTTTCGCGTTTATAACATTAGCCCTAAATAACTTTTATAAGGCCATATTTATTTGCCAATGTATAGGCAGTTTAAGTTAGGACCGTCTATCCATTTTAACTCTCTATGTTATCGTGCCTTTAATTCCAAGTCTGGTTACATCCTCACAAACTTTCCCATTTATAATATCTGTAGGAATAGTCTTGTATAAGTACGGTATTATAGTGCTCGCTAGGTCAGACATCAAGTGAGGCTATTAAATTGGCCAGTGTATAAGTAGTTTAAGTTTAAATTAGGACCGCCTATCAATTCTAATTCAGTATGTTATTACTACGATTACATCCTCACAAACTTTCGCATTTATAATCGTAGTAGTATTAGTCTCGTATAACTTATTCTCTCGTATAAATTATAGTGCTCACGTCAGATAAAGTTAGACTATAAAATTAGGCAGTGTATAGCCAGTTGAAGATAAGACCGACTATACATTCTAATTCCTTATGTTATCGTGCCTTCGAGTCCAAGCCTGGTTATATCCTCACAAACTTTCGCATTTATAATCGAAGTAGGATTAGTCCCGTATTACTTGTATAAATACGGTATTATAGTGCTAACTTCAGATCAAGTCAGACTAAAATTAGGCAGTGTTTAGGCAGTTAAAGTTAGGACCGCCTATAAATTCTAATTCCGTATGTTATCGTGCCTTCGAATCCAAGTCTGGTTACCTCCTATAGTGCTCACTTCAGATCAAGTCAGACTATAAAATTAGGCAGTGTATAGCCAGTTTAAGTTAGGACCGCCTATACATTCTAATTCCGTATGTTATCGTGCCTTCGAATCCAAGTCTGGTTACAGAGTATTAATGTCGCGACTTGATTTACTACCGAAGATAGGGAAACAGTGCGTGGAGCCTCCGATTTGGCTTCAAGCCAGTACTTTTCGCGAATTTTTGGCCGATTTAGCACTAACATAAATAAGCCCTTTTCAAGGACGATCGATAGATTTGGTTTTGTGATCTTTTTTGGTTAAGAATAGCCTTTTAAAGCAAAAACATTATTTTCGAGTATTTTCAAAATATTTTCAAAGCCGAGTGTAATCAAGGATAATTTAGAGATTTAATTTAAATAATTTATTTCTTTAATATATTAAATGTTGTTATTTTTAACAATGATGGCTTAGAGTGCGTTATGCTGGCTTGGTTATGCATCACTAAAAGAACAAAGAGTATTTTTAATTAGCTTGATATTTGATATAGAAATTAAACGCGTAGTGTAATGGTAATTTGTGTCATTATTGTTATTACATGAAAACAATACTACCCAACCAAACGCACGCTGGCTAACCATCTATATAGTGTGTAAGATTAGGTGGTTAGCTGATTCTATTGGCTTGCCATACCATATATAATCTACCCTTGCCACCGAGGTAACAAACGTCACCGACCAAATAAATCCATATCTTAAATATTTATTTTATACATATTTAATCATTTATTAATAAAATTAAGTACAAAATAATTATAACAATAAATAAATATAAATATCATCACAGGTGCCTTACGGCGCTCGAGACCGCCTAGACGGCCTCAGGGTAACCCGCGGAGGGGTTTTTAATCCCACCACGTCGTAGTCGATGGTATGAGTCTACACTGAACAAGTCTGGCTCGTCGCTATGTTTTTGATAGACTCAATAACTCATCTATAATCAGTTTTACAAGTTGTTACAGTGAAAATGGGACCGACAGCTTAACGTGCTCTCCGAGGCATTAAAGTGGTGTTGTTAAACAAATATACATATTTTTTTAGATTAAAAACTCATTGGTACAGACCGGGTTTGAACTAGGGACCTGAGTATTTTTATGTCTAACCAACTTGGCCAGAAAAAAAAATATCTCTACCCATTTCTTAATTAAAAGTACCGAGAACACTGGCTGCACCCCACGTTGCACTGCTATAGATTTTTTTAAAGTGACCAATGGTATATAGCTCTCATCATATTGAAGAGCGTGAGTAAAACATTATATTATTTGGCATTTATTCGTATTGCAAATTCGTTTTATTGCCGCCCATTTTGAAACCGTATCCTTAAGACCTATTGAGAAGTCGAGCAAAATAAAATCAAGATCAAAATGTACCTTATTTTTCATGTTTTTTTGAGTACGCCATGAAACTAATAATAACATAGTAGACGGAATAACCTTAACACCTTAAATGGCCTACAAACGAAATGTCAAACGCGTTCGTTGCCGCTATTCTGTTCTCAGGTCAACCAATCAACGGTCAGTGTTTGCTTATAATATTTTTGTTCTCACTTTTTTTTATTTGTATTGCGTCGGCCATGTTTTGTTCTCACGACTGAAAACGCGATTGAAGGCCCAAGGGCGCCTCTCAATCTATATCTCCTTGGGTTACGCTGATGATTGACAGGCACAAGGTATAGGCATCCATCATGACGGATTATGTGGTGCTATATTTTTATGACATTTTATTAGGGTTTCCGGATGCGGAATAAAAAGGGTAGGATTTTTTATATCCGGCGAATTCAGGTTGGTATATGTTTTATCCCTTTCTCTGTTTGTCTTTCTGTGTATTTTTTATATCGTACTTTTATTAAAGCGGTTGACTGATTTTAAGACAGTTTTTTGTATACTGTATGTAACTAGCTAATCTGCGCAATTTAGTCCGTGTAACTTTAACATTTTCATTGTTACTCCGCTCCTATTGGTCGTAGCGTGATGTTATGTAGCATATAGCCTTCCTCGATAAATTAGCTATCCAGCATTAAAATAATTTTTCACTTGGAACTAGTAGTTCCTGAGATTAGCGCGTTCAACCAAACACACAAACTCTTCAGCTTTATAATATTAGTATAGATAAGCAGGTCATTTTGTTTAGCTAAGCTTGTACTATACATCACGGGTTCCTTACGACGCCCGAGACCGCCTAGACGGCCCCAGGGTACCCAGCGGAGGGGTTTTAATCCCACCTCGTCGTAGCCGATGTCTATACCAAACAAGTGGCTGGATTATCGCGACGTTTTGAATAGACTCAATAACCCATATATAAACAGTTTCACAAGTTGGTATAGTGAAACCGGGACCGACAGCTTAACGTGCTCTCCGAGGCACTATACTGGTGTTGTCAAGCAAATGCATTTGTTTTTATTAAAAGTGCATTGGTACACACCGGGGTTTGAACCGGGGACCTCTTAAAACTTTAACAGTCTGAACAGTAGAGCTTCATCTAAGCCCAAAGTGCAATCTTTCAAAGTCACCATATATTTCAACAATACAATTGATAATCTGTAAGTAGATAAAGACCGCCTCTGTAAACTAGTCGGATACAATGCCAAAGCGCAACCGGCATTGTATCCGGAGGCCGTGGGAATCGATCCCACTCATGGCAAAAAATATTTTAGTACGTTTTTCTGTACAGTACAGTTTGTCATGGTCTGGGTGTTTATAAAATATAATATGTATTATATCGTTGTTTCTGGTACACATAGTACAAGCAAGACTAGAGCTTAGTTTGTGACCAGAGCATTTAAAAATATATATATATATATATAGGTCTTTGTACTAACTTTTCTTTACTATGCAATAAAGATTGTTCTTATAATTCGATCTATCTTTCTTTGAACGATATTAAGTATGAAAATACTGATTATTTTGGATATCGCACAAAAATCATTATTAAGAACGACGATAAGATATATATATATGTGATTGGTTACTAACCTTTTATTTAGAATAAATAGGCGTGGATATGGTCGGTAAAGTTGGTCGCCTTGGTGGCTCCCTTGTATGGCAGATAATGATTGACAGGTCAATGGAATCAGCTAACCACCTAGTCTTACACTAGTTGGTTATGTAGTGTGTGTTCGGTTTGGTAGTAATTTTCATATTAAGATTTCTAAATTTAAGTTCTAAATCTGATATCGAGGTATAATAAATATTTGTCGTTCTTTTAATAATGAATAGCTGCCTAACCAAACGCACTCTAAGACCTCATTGTTAAACATTTTATTTTTTTTGACTATTCATAAATATCTGTAAAGATTTACATGAAATACATGATTTGATTTGATTTGAAGATAACAAAGTCTATGAATAGTGACTATCAATATAACTAACCTACCAGGAGATCAGAAAGCAACAGTAGGTAGATATAAATGTAAAGGCATAAATATCATTATATTCTAAAATAACAAAGACTTATTCATAAAAAAAAAATAGTACTTACTTTTTTTTTTTATTTCAACCAAATCATGTCATGTATCATCACGGGTGCCTTACGGCCCCCGAGACCGCCTAGACGGCCCCAGGGTACCCAGCGGAGGGGTTTTAATCCCACCTCGTCGTAGCCGATGGTATGAGTCTACACCGAACAAGTGGCTGGCTCATCGCGATATTTTTTTTAATTAAAAACTCATTGGTTAAAAAAACTAACTTAAAAAATAATAAGTCTAAAAGCGCTGAACTCTTAAGTCTAAAGTCTACCTCCACTGAATCAGTCAATGAGGTAAATAACTTTTTCGCGAACGTAGGCAGAAAACTGGCTGAGGGTATAAAACCAAGTCACCGGTCCAAATACGATTCACACTCTGGCTTCTCATCAACCACCCTACCCTCTCCATTATCATCATTTGTACTCTGTGACACTGATGACGATGAGGTGGAACGCACCCTCATGACACTTAAGTCTAGTAGTGCTCCCGGTAGGGATAATATTCCGGTATTTTTTTTAAAACTTCCATCTATAAAATTACTAATTATTCCTATTATTAGACACTTGTCCAATCTTTGCTTCGCCAAAGGCATATTTCCCTCTCTTCTAAAGGAATCTGTTATTACTCCTGTCTATAAGAGTGGGGACAGGAATGAGGTCAACAACTACCGGCCTATCTCCGTCTTATCATCAATTTCCAAAATTATCGAAAAATTAATTAACAAAAGGCTCCTAAACTATCTTGAAAAATTTAACCTCCTATCTCCTTCACAATACGGATTCAGAACTGGAAAATCCACAGAGGACGCTGTTTCTGCACTAACTGAAAATATAACTAAACAGCTTGATACAGGTAAGAAGTGTATTGCAGCGTTCCTTGACCTCAAAAAAGCCTTTGACACCATCTCTGTCCCCGTTCTTATAAACAAGCTGGAGCGTATTGGAGTTAGAGGAATCCCTTTGGCTATGCTTAGTAATTATCTAAAAGATAGAAAGCAATCAGTAAGGATTGGACAATTTTGAAAGTCAGACCACATACGTGACCTACGGAGTTCCCCAGGGAAGTGTATTAGGGCCCACACTTTTTCTCATATACATCAATGAGCTGTGTAATTTGAGACTAAATAACGCCAACATATACTGTTACGCAGATGACACAGCTATTGTATTTAGTGGTTCTTCCTGGAACACCTTAAAGAGAGACGCAGAGTCTGGCCTTGCTGTGGTCTCTGAGTGGCTGAGTTCTAATTTACTCACACTGAATATTGTAAAAACCAAATATATATGCTTTACAATATATAACAGGACTCAGCCAGTGAGAGACTTCAGCATCAGAATACACCGTTGTAAAGACTTTTACAGAACAGGCAGCACTTGCACATGCCCTCCAATAGATAAGGTTTTGTTCATCAAATATTTGGGTGTCATAATAGATCAGAGGCTAAGTTGGGACCCACAAATAGAGCTGGTTTCAAATAGAATTCGAAAACTTATATGGGTTTTCAAATCCCTCCGCAATGTAACCTCTAGAACTCTAATTTACAGAATATACACTGCCCTGGCGCAATCTGTTATAACATACTGTATACCAATATGGGGCGGAGCTTGCAAGACCTTATTTATTAAAACGGAGAGAGCGCAGCGATCTTTGCTCAAGGTTATGCAGTTTAAGCCTTACAGATTCCCAACAGAACAACTGTACTCCCTCTGTGATTTACTTACCATAAGGAAATTATATATCTTACGTGCCATCTTAAAAGTACATAAAAGTTTGATATATGACCCCCAACTAGTAAAAAAAAGAAGACATGATATTATCATCCATAATGTCACAGTCAAAACAGCCTTTGCTGCTCGTCAATTTAAAAAACAATCATCCCATCTGTATAATATCCTTAATAAAACAAATAATATATATCCCCTAACATCTCGTAAATGTAAACAAAAATTAGAAACATGGCTGAAAATCTTAAGCTACCATGAAACTGAAGATCTGCTAAAATATATAATATGACTAACTACTCTGTTTATCTAGATATACTTACACACTAAAATTAAAACATACTTACTCCTATATACATACACTCCTACACACACACTCACACTATCACACATCCACCCCTATACAAAACACTCACACTACACATACCTACACTTACATCGCACATACGTACTCTCACCCTACTGAGCTCATACTTACATAAATAAATTGTAAAGCAATATATATAACTGTATAATTATAATAATATATTACACAAATACACTATATTAAAATATTACCTTTAACACATAAATTAGGAAGAAATGTTGTAAAATAACAATTGAGATAAAATAGATTAGTGAAATAACTGTTATACCTACTTACGATTTTTTAGATAAGAAAGAGAGGGATCATCTAACACAAGTATTCTTATACTTAGTAGATGGTGCCTATCATTATAATTGTTTAAGTACTAATGCTTTGTTAAAGTAAATAAAGAATATTTTATTTTTATTTTTTTATTGGTACACACCGGGATTCGAACCAGGGACCTAAGTATTTTTTTTAAGTCCAAGGTCTAATCTACTAGGCCACCACGTATATTTCCGTTAATACTGAACGGATTGAAATGAGGTTTGCGTGGTTCGAGAGTATATTTTTTTTACAAACTTTAGACATATTCTTTAAGTTTTTAACTAGTGTAGATTTAAATATATAAAAGTGCTTTATTAAAAAGGTCAGCACAGAGGGGCCAACTATAAACCTTTGTAACTTTTTTATTTTGTATTCTTGAGGATTTTTTACTAATTTAAACTCGATTTTTGCTTATTAGCAAATTCTGTGGCCCTCAATCCTGATGCTCATACACTATGTTTTTTCTCTTTTACGTTTATTTATTTTTGTTGCTAAAAAAGGAGACAAAACACATTTTAACTAAAGTGTTTTTCAAGGACTCAAAAGTTTTTGAGACCAAAAGTTTTTAATAACGAAGTGTCTGTATTTAGCAGTAACTTATTTTATTGTTATTTTAATTTTAATTAAAATTGGAAATTTCGCTTAATTATTTATTTTAGTGTTTAACACTAAACTTTTAATATATTTATATTTGAACGGTTTTAGCCTATTGCTTGTTTATTTAACAAAGTTAAAATGGGTAGCAGAATACAATTAAATTTAATTAAAAGTTTACATAGTTAATAAATAAATTACCTTAAATGATCAAGTCAAATCGGTTTCGGGTTTAGTCTGTTCGTTTACCAGTTTTTAAAAGCCTAATGCAGCGATTCTAATCAAGGTGATAGTCTCATTTCTGGGAGTGCGGTTACGAAATGGAAAAAAAAGGAAATTTATGAAAAAAAACACTGCAATAACTTATGATAGACCTTACTGATACAAGAAGTTGTTGAGTTATGTAAACGTAAGCGTATTCAGATTATTGATACGAAGTGTAATAATAATGTATGTGTAATGTAAGTGTAATGTACTGTGCCTGTCTTGGATATTGAATATGCAAATATGGACGCATATGCAGAATAGTACGGTAAACCACAAAATAGGTACACTTTGTCATATACTAATATCATGACCGTCTCCGTAGACTACTGTTTGAGCCTTTGGCGTTGTAAGGAGGTCGTAGTTTCGATTCTCACCCATGGCAAAATTATATTAGTACGTTTTCTGTACAGTTTGTCTCGGTAAAAATTATCATCAAAGTTGGGTCTGCTCATCATCAGGTAGTTACAGAGTCAAATGTCGTGTTCCAAAAAACAAAAAATTCCAAAACTAAGTAACAACACTGTGCTATTTTTTTTATTTTTTTTTATTGGAGCACAGCATGTAACTTTGTATCCACCTGGTGGTGAGCAGGACAAAGTCCATAAATGGGGTCGATCAATAATTGTTCTTAAACAAAATTGATTGCTTCCACTATGCCGACTAATTCATGAAAATGTGGAATAAAAAAACATTATCTATGTATATAATAAAATCAATAGTGAGCCGCCACAGTGTCTGAAACCGATTTCACGGAATACCCTTGAGTGCATGTGTTTATATAATTTTCATAATTCATTTGAATTAAGTAGGTACTTGACGGTAGGTAATCATTTTAATTATAAGTAAAATTGTAGTTTTTAAAAGTTATAAAAAATACCTGAGGCTCTACCATGGGTTTGCGCATTGTAGAAATGTAACGTATTCATTTACGTATACGTGAGCAACAACCAATAGGATCGTTTTATTCAATCCTGTTACCAAAAATAAAGCGATCCTATTGGTTGTTGCTCACGTATACGTAAATGAATACGTTACGTTTCTACAATGCGCAAACCCATGGTAGAGCCTCTGGCTATAAGGTAGATAAGTTAAACTTGTTTATTTTGTTATTTACTTATTAATGACGTTATATTTTTATTATTAGGCGAATTAATAAGAGACTCCAAACAAAAAACATGTTTTTTATTCGTATTAACGTAACGTTAATAAGTAAAATACCACCAATAGGATGGCTTTTTTTATAAAAAAAACAGAGGCTCTACCATGGGTTTGCGCATTGTAGAAACGTAACGTATTCATTTACGTATACGTGAGCAACAACCAATAAGATCGCTTTGTTGTTGGTAACAGGATTGAATAAAGCGATCCTATTGGTTATTGCTCACGTATACGTAAATGAATACGTTACGTGTCTACAATGCGCAAAGCCATGGTAGAGCCTCAGGACAAATAAAGTTTTCTTACTTGTAGTCTCACGTATTAACGCTACATTGATGTTGATATCGCATCTGAACGAACATCTTAGTGAAACCTAGCAAGCGATTTTCGCTCAATGGTCATATAAAAAAGCTTTCAGTAAAATTTGGAATGTTAGGTTTATTAGTTCTTAAGTTATGTAAGTACAAGAACAAAATATTAAGATCTACAACTAGAGTCAGGAACGCTATTCAAGTCCTGCGACTAAAACTGGAACTAAAAGTTTGTCTTGTAGTTTGACAGAATAGCGCAAACTAAAAACGCGCCACGGCTGGTCGACTTGAATGGACTCTATTTTCAAATTCAAAAAATAATTCTGAACTATGGTTTTGTTTTTGCATAAAAAAGTACAGAATCCTAAATAAAGCTAGTAGATTCAAAATTTTATCGTCATGTAAATATAATATAGGTAAAATATATAATAAATATACTTTAGGTAAGTTTAACAACCATCACGACGACGGGTACCTTGACGACGTCTGAAGCCAGACGTCGTCAAGGTACCCAGCGGAGGGGCTTAATACCCACCTCGTCATAGCCGATGGTACTTGGAGCTAGCTTGTTGCGGCGTTTGTATAGGCTTAAGACAGTTTCACAAGTAGGCATGCTTAAACTGGGACTGACATGCTTTCCGGGGCATAGTCGATGTCAAACATTTGTTTTTACATTTTAACATTAAAAACTCATAAGCATCTGAGTTTGAACTCGTGATCTAAAAACTATAGTATATAGTATAGTATTTAAACTAATTCGACCACTATGTACTTGTATATATCCATCCATCCATATACTAATTATAAATGCAAAAGTAACACTATTTTTTGTTACGTTTTCACGCCTAAACCGCTAAACCAATTTAGTTGAAATTTTGTATAGATATAGTTTGAGGCCCTGGGAAGGACGTAGGGTATATAACTTTTCGACATAGCTATAGGGGGTGCAGATATACAGGGTGTTTGTGTTTGAGTCTCTTAGGAAAATACACCATATAGAGAAAAGTGTAATATGAAGCTAAGTTTAGTATATTAAAATTACATAAAACTGCATTAATATGTTTGAATTTATATTTACCTTTTGAGATTTTTTTTTGTTTAAAAGTTGACATTTTATGTCATCTTTTTGGCTACTTAAATGATTTGGAAGGTACTTACTAAATTTAATAAAACTACAAGAAGAAATTCAGTACCTAATTTATATTTATTTATTTTATTTTTTAAATAGGAAGCTAATAATTATTTATTAGATAAAAAAAAACAAATATATTTAAAATTAACAACAAAAAAAATACGTGGTGGCCTAGTTGGTTAGACCTTGGACTTAAAAACACTTAGGTCCCTGGTTCAAATCCGGGTGTGTACCAATGAGTTTTTAATTAAAAAAATTATGTACATTTGTTTGACAACACCACTATAGTGCCTCGGAGAGCACGTTAAGCTGTCGGTCCCGGTTTCACTATACCAACTTGTGAAACTGTTTATAGATGGGTTATTGAGTATATTCAAAACATCGCAACGAGCTAGCCACTTGTTCGGTGTAGACTCATACCATCGGCTACGACGAGGTGGGATTAAAACCCCTCCGCTGGGTACCCTGAGGCCGTCAAGGCGGTCTCGGGCGCCGTAAGGCACCCGTGATGATATGTATGTAAAAAAAAAAACACAATGAAATACTCATAAGCGTCGTTGTATGAAATATGTTCAACAAAACATACGTGGTCACACGTGCACAGAATGACTTTTTCATCGATTGATAGACAATTTTCTAGGAAATGTGAAAGTTGACTTGGTGATATATATATATTATATGCGATGTTTTGAATAGACTCAATAACCCATCTATAAACAGTTTCACAAGTTGGTATAGTGAAACCGGGACCGACAGCTTAACGTGCTCTCCGAGGCACTATAGTGGTGTTGTCAAACAAATGTACAATAAACTTTTTAATTAAAAACTCATTGGTACACACCCGTATTCGAACCAGGGACCTAAGCATTTTTAAGTCCAAGGTCTAACCAACTCGGCCACCACGTACACTTGGTGATAGCAATATAAAATAATATTTTTCCGCAACTCGTGTATTCGATTTGTATCTAATAATCATGAAAGTATGAATAATTTACGGCATGTAACTCACCTTGTAGAAATCACAAATATTGATCTGTTTAGTCATACTCATTCAATTCTACATAAATGTTTAGTACTAATTTGCACAGTTTGATATGGAATTTATGTTTTTATTTAATGTTTAATTTAATTTGTCTAATGTGTTTATAGTGTTTATCCAATTTGATGTTGAATATAGCTCTTATGAGGACTCCAAGTTTACCTTGTATCCTTTAAAAAATGTGGCATTAATATTTATTAACTTGTTATTCGTTTGCTGTACCTGTCGTGAAAAAAAAATTGAAAATATACAAATAACTACTACCTATTTGTTATAAAAATTTCTAGTTTCGACCTCAAATCAAAAGTATGTGCTATAGATACATACACCATCATGCCTGTATCCCTGTGAAGGGGTAAGCAGAGAGCAATGTAGGCCACTTCGCACGGCCTCTACATTCCCTAGCTTCCTCCACGTCCATGCACCGATTCATACAGGCGCGTCTGTTTTTTAGACTTCGTATTTGTCCTTTTTTTTAGTCTGTGCTAATATTATGTAGGTAAATTATAATGCCAATGAAAATTCATTAAAAAAAATGTATATTATCTAGATAACATACATACATATCATCACGGGTGCCTTACGGCGCCCGAGACCGCCTAGACGTCCCCAGGGTACCCAGCGGAGGGATGAGATTTTAATCCCATCTCATCGTAGCCGATAGTATGAGTCTACACCGAACAAGTGGCTAGCTCGTCGCGACGTTTTGAATAGACTCAATAACCCATCTATAAACAGTTTCACAAGTTGCTATAGTGAAACCGGGACCGACAGCTTAACGTGCTCTCCGAGGCACTATAGTGGTGTAGTCAAACAAATGTGCATATTTTTTTTTATTATAAACTCATTGGTACATAACACTGTACACAACAGTGTTATCTAGATAACACTTTCTTATAATTAACCAAGTGTTAAGGTACACAAAATTCCTTTGAGTTCACACCGCTGTAATAAGCCAATGCTAGCGTTATACAAACCTCGTTTACTGAAGTTTTAATCGTCACTCATCGGATCTTGTTATTTGAACATGAAACTCCGACTTCCTCAAGTCAAACGTTTCCGCATGGAACTGATACAGTCGGCGACACATTTGTAACGATATAAGAGCGATAAAAGCAATTTGTACCCGAATGAAACAAATTTAAAAACACGTAACTTAAGAAGCCAACGGCATCATTTTGTTTCTTATAACGTGATCGTTAGATTGTCAAAGTAACGAATTCCGTTATTAGCGCTTTCTTCTCCAATCAGAGCGAAGGTTAAAAAACTACTCTGATTGGAGGAGAGCGCTCTAATAGCGGAAATCGTTATTTTGACAATCTAAGTACACGATAAAGGATTAGCGATCTCGAACGTCTAAAATGTGTAAATGAGGTTTTTAGAGATATCAAAGTTTTATTTTATTAAAAAATTATGTAGAGGTCCTAATTAGATCTTTTTATAAAAAATCTATTAACTTTTAAAAAGACACCCAAAGTTTGATTCTAAAAATATTACTTTAGTTGTCATTTCAAAACTTAACAGTTTTTTTATAAAGAAATTATGATCGAGTAAATAAAATCTACACCTCCATGGTCTTATTTTTTCCAAACTAAAAACTTTATATTCACTTAAAACAAAATTTAGATGTTTTTTGACGCTCGGGTTCTCGAATCCTTTTCCTGTGGACCCCTTTACACACACATATCATCACGGGTGCCTTACGGCGCCCGAGACCGCCTAGACGGTCCCAGGGTACCCAGCGGAGGGTTTTTTTAATCCCACCTCGTCGTAGCCGATGGTATGAGTCTGCACCGAACAAGTGGCTAGCTTGTCGCGATGTATTGAATAGACTCAATAACCCATCTATAAACAGTTTTACAGGTTGGTATAGTGAAACCGGGACCGACAGCTTAACGTGCTCTCCGAGGCACTATAGTGGTGTTGTTAAATTTTATTGCGGTAATAATAATAGTTCTTTAAGAAACATACAATTTTAGATATTAGTTTCGTGGTCGTCTAAACGACTTCTATCGCAATACAGCATCACTAAATAATACTAAAGGCCGGCGTGCACTCGAGACTTTTAGTTAGACGACAATCTAATTGGTCAGAGAAACACTGATTCCAAAGCAGGCGCATACATTTAACGATTATAATTTGATCAAAAGATCCGTGCTGCTTCATCATCATAGCCGGCCACATTTTCCGCAATTGGCCAAGAAGTTAGGTCTTTTTGCGTGATAAAACGACCGGCTACTCTAGCCAGCTCAGGTTTTTCCAGAAGGCACAAAGAAGTCCTGTCCTCGAGGAGCGACCTTGGTGTTCCGAGGATTTCCGGTGCAGTGAAGCAGCAAGTGGGTGGGTGTTTCTTCTGTTTCCATGCATCCTCTACATAGTAAAGGTATCTGTTTAATGAAATGTTACCTCTGTTAGACTAAGCAGGCTACGAACTAGACGCGGGCCTTGTTTGATTTTTTTTTATTTTTATTGGAGCAACGACAGAGTAGACCTATAAAGTCCATGATGGGATCAATCAATAATTGTACATAAACATACATATCATCACGGGTGCCTTACGGCGCCCAAAACCGCCTAGACGGCCTCAGGGTACCCAACGGAGGGGTTTTAATCCCACCTCGTCGTAGCCGATGGTATGAGTCTACACAGAACAAGTGGCTAGCTCGTCGCGATGTTTTGAATAGACTCAATAACCCATCTATATCTATAATCAATAATTGTTCTTAGACAATATTGATCGCTTCCACTATGCCGGCTAAATGATGCGATTACGAAATGAAAATTGATGACCGCCTTTCTCGTCAACCTGCCCTTAATATTTCATACTGACCTGAATGATCAAACTGATGTCGTCTAACTAAAAGTGCGCGCTGGCCATTAGTGATGCTGTATAGATGTCGTGTAGGTCACCACAAAAATAATAACTAAAGTTGTATGTTTTTATTGAACATATATTATTACACAGAATAAAATTTAATAACGTGTTTTTAAATTTATTTTATTCAAATGCAAATTACTTTTATTACTTTTATAATATTTATGATTAAAATGTAGTTTTATAACCTCATAATCAGGATCAAACCCCGATGTGTACCAATTAGTCTTTAATTAAAAAATATATGTACATTTGTTTGACAACACGACTATAGTGCCTAAGCTAGCATATTAAATTGTCTATATTATTTATTGGTCCCAGTTTCACTATACCAACTTGTAAAACTGTTTATAGATGGCCTATATTTAGATTTTTCCAACGCCCGCGCCGCTACAAGCCACTTTTTCGGTAAAAAACACAGAATACTATAGTCTATAAATAATTGAGAATAAAATTCAACCACTGGGTACCTTAAGACTGTCTAGACGGTAAAAAGAGTACATATTTAAAATGGTGCAATATTTTTCTTTGACAGCCTCCGTAGACTAGTAATTGCGCCTTTGACATTAAAATCCGGAGGTCGTGGGTTCGATTCCCACCCATGGCAAATGAATATTAGTACGTTTTTCTGTACAGTTTGTCATGGTCTGGGTGTTTATAAAATATAATATGTATTATATCATTGTTTCTGGTACACATAGTACAAGCCTGGAGCTTAGTTTGTGACCATAATAATTTGTGTAAATTGTAAATTAAATTTTAAGTCTAATAAATATCGGTAGCAAGGTGAAAATATCAAATTACGAGTTTGTTAACGACATATTATGTTAGTATATTATTCATTTATTCATTAGTACAAAGTACGAGATAGCCACTTGTTCGGTGTAGACTCATACCATCTCGGCTTCGACGAGGTGGGATTAAAAACCCCTCCGCTGGATACCCTGGGGCCGTCTAGGCGGTCTCGGGCGCCGTAAGGCACCCGTGATGATATATATATATATATATATCATTAGTACAAACATTAGTTAAAATAATCCACTTAAGAAATTCATTTTGAATAAACTATAAAACAAACCCTACAATAAAAATACCTCTAGAAACCTAAATGAATTAGTTAATAAAAATAGAAATACAAAAAACCCTAATAAGAAAACTATAAAAAAACAGTTATGCAGAAAATAAATCCATGGAGTCCAGGGGCATTATGCCCGATTTCACCAACGATCCTTAACTCTAAAGGAGCCCCTATATAAGAATTTTGACATATTTCCTATGAAACAACTGTCATTAATTGTTCCTTAACTTTGTTAGGTACTCTAAGGGAACCCCTTAGAGTTGCTGAAATTGGGCATTAATCTACTAAATCAATTGTGTATCAACGTCGTATGAAAGTTAACATTTGACAAATTTTGTATGGGAAATATGTGAAATTTTTACTTTGACGTGCAGTTGATATCCAGTTCATTTAGTAGAATAGGCCCCTGATCCTGACCTGCACTTAATTTTCCCATTACACTGACAGCATAACGTTATTATCAGAGGCTTCATGGGTTTGCGCATTGTAGCAACGTAACGTATTTGTATACGTATACGTGAGCAACAACCAATAGGGCCGCTTTATTTTTGGTGACAGGATTAAATAAAGCGCAATAATAAAATAATCCTATTGGTTGTTGCTCACGTATACGTACACAAATACGTTACGTTTGCTACAATGCGCAAACCCATGGTAGAGCTTTTGGTCTGAGTAACGTAAGTGTGGCGGTATCAGTTTACAAATAAATATTTATATATTTTTGTG
Organism: Monopis laevigella; assembly: GCA_947458855.1. Taxonomy (NCBI): domain Eukaryota; kingdom Metazoa; phylum Arthropoda; class Insecta; order Lepidoptera; family Tineidae; genus Monopis; species Monopis laevigella. The sequence continues at coordinate 9,623,743 of OX381596.1, read as the reverse complement.
ACGAGTTATATTTCAAAGTATAATATTAAAAAATCTAGTATTTTAAGCATAACGTGACTTGAAGATAACTGTACCCACTGCAAACATTCTGACAGCAAAACTTGGAAAGCAGAATTATTGGCAGAAGCAACGTGTTTTCGCATGCATCTTTAACGAATCTCTAAAGTGGAACCGATTTAAAACTTTATATTTTATCCAACACTTTATATTTTCATCTTTAAATATATTGCAATGTTTATTTTAAATGGAGAATTTATCTAATCAGTTATTAATTATATACTATCTTTACCCCGTGTACAAGTGTGTTCAATTTAAAATAAATATAATCAAAAACAAAATTCACCCCATATTAAAAAAAAATGTGAGAGAATATTAAAATCGCTTTATTAGTTTTTGAGATTATCCGGAACAAACAAATTAAAATATTTATTATTCTCTTTAAAATATTAATATAGATAAAATTTGTGTAGGTACGTGTTAGTGTGTGGGTTAATGTGTGGTTGGTTTAAGAGAGTTTAATGTGTTCATGAAAATTAAATACACGATCTAATCAGCGAACATATTCTAAGCCAAAATAGATTCTCGAACTCAAACGTCCAAAAACATCTAAAAGTTGTTTTAATAAAGAACATGGAGTTGTAGATTTTACTTACTTGATCCTAATTACATATTTTATTTAAAATATATTATAAAAAAAAAAAAAAAAAAAAAATTGTCAAAGGTGTCATACGTAAAAATATAATTTTAATAAATTTAATATTTTTTTATTATATTTACTGTTATATAATCCTAAATTTATAGTTAAAATTGAAGTTTTGATGTTTATTAGATGCAAGGTAAATAAAATATACTGAGAAAATTTTAAATTTATTGTGCCACTATTAGGACTTGGGATATAGAAAATTATTTAGAGAATCGTACGATATAAAATAGTATTTGAAGATCACCCACTGGGCAATAATACTATATACATCAAGAGGATCATATTGCAAGGTAAAGAAAATATATTAGGAAAAATATTAATTTCTTGTGTCACTAGGATTTGGGATATAGAAATTTATTCAGAGAGACGTACAATATAAAATAGTATTTAAAGATTACCCACTGGACAATAATACTTATATACATCAAGAGGATCATATTGCAAGGTAAAGAAAATATACTGAGAAAAATATTAATTTATTGTGTCAATAGGATTTGGGATATAAAAGTTATTCAGAGAAACGTACAATATACAATAATAGTTGAAGATTAGCCACTGGTCATTAATACCTATATACATAAAGAGTGTCATATCTAGCATGACTCCATAAAAAAATATTTATGTAATATTATAATACCTAACTAAGAAGAAAATCTTGAGAAATACAGTGTTATATACATATAATATACCTATACATGGGATACTCCAGGGTTTATTTCAAGTTATAAAGTATAATATACATATTTGAAAGTGATTGTATTATTGTTGACATCATATTGAAGGAAAAGAAGAGATTTAAAAATTTATTTTACTTATATTTTATATATATATACCTAGTTTTATTTTAATAAATAGTTTAGATTGATAATAAGTATTTTTAGTTAATTATATATATTTTTACCATATTTCATTTGATGGCAGGCGCCTCAGTTTCATCTACAAATATTAATCTTATTTCAAATAATTCAATTTTTCAGACATGTAATCTTTGCACAGACGGGCGTTTGTTTAAGGGAAAAAGAGGGTTATCCCGACACCTGGCCTGGCACCGCAGTAATGTCAATTCTGCTCCATTGTTAAATGACTTATCTACTCAAAACTCTGTTAGTACCAATAGTGAACCATTTTGGTTACAGTTATGCAAATTGAAACAACACGCGCCTATCATTAAAAGAATACCTAGGGGAGCGCGCGTAGCCGTAGCGAGAAGTTTAGCAGACACAATACTTAAAGTTTGTGATGAAAATTCTGATAGTTCCTGGGAAAATTTATTAACATTTGCTTTTCGAGTCCTCCACATTAATAACAATAATATTAAAAATGAAAAGAAAATAAATTTGACAAGTCATATTAAGTCTAATGTAAAAAACACTAATTTGCCAATAGTAGATAGTAATAATATGCATCAAACCAACAATATAGTGAAACAAATAGAAAACAAAATTACTGATGGTGATGTTAAAGGGGCTGCTAAACTTCTCTTTAGCCAAGACGTATTAGCCTCGGATAATTCTGACACTCTAGATGCTCTCCGGAGTAAACACCCACAATCTTTGTTATCCTCATCTCCTCCCTTTGACTTTGATCCTACTCAAACTGTTTTGGAAGCTACAATTGGTGATGTAATACTGTCCATTGCATCGTTTCCTAGTGGATCTTCCGGTGGAATGGATGGAATTACACCACAACATTTAAAAGACTTAACCGGAAAATCTCTAGGAGAAGATGGTCGAAAACTAATTTCAGCTATTACAATGTTAACAAACTTAATGCTCTCCGGTAAAGTGCCATCTAATATTACACCAATACTATATGGCGCTAACCTTTGCGCTTTAAAAAAAAAAGATGGAGGAATACGCCCAATTGCAATAGGTTCAACATTTCGAAGAATAACATCCAAAATTTGTTGTAAATATATTAGGCCGGAAATGATTAAAATTTTCGAACCAATTCAATTGGGCTTCGGTTGTAAAGGAGGATGTGAGGCGGCTGTACACGCAACTCGTACATTTTTAAATTCTAATAGGTCTTCTGTTTTGTTAAAAATAGATGTTAAAAACGCATTCAACTGTATAGATCGTGTTTTTTTCTTGAATGAAATCAAGAACCAATCACCGCAAATTTACTCCTATATTTATCAATGTTACAGCACACCTTCAAAATTAATGTATAAAAATCATGGCATATCTTCAGAAACCGGTTGTCAGCAAGGCGACCCCCTTGGACCAGCCATATTCAGTTTGGCCATACACTCTATTATAAAAAGTTTAAAATCAAAATTAAATATTTGGTATTTAGATGATGGTTCTTTGGGCGATGATGAAGTGAATATCGTGTATGACGATTTTAACGAAATTATAACAAAATTTTCATCTTTAGGATTAACAATAAATTTCGAAAAATGTGAACTTTATTTACCAGAGTCATACGAATTAGACAATCGAATTGAAATTATTAATAAGTTTAAAGTTTTAGCTCCAGATTTAAAAATATTAGGTAAAGAAACATTACAATTATTAGGATCTCCAATATTCGAAGATAGTATACCTTCGTTTCTAAATTACAAATTAAATATTTTTGAATCGGCTTCTAATCGAATTTTCGATATTAAATCTCATATGGCATTATATATTTTAAGATTTTGTTTATTCGTACCAAAATTCACATACATATTAAGATCTAGTCCTGTTTGGAAATTTTCAACCCATCTAAATTTAATAGATAATATAATAAAAAAACAGTTAGAAATTATATTAAATACAAAATTTAACTCTCAGGCATTCACACAGGCAACCCTTCCTGTAAAATTTGGTGGTCTTGGTATTCGTAAGCTTTCATCTATAGCATTACCAGCCTACTTGTCCTCTGTTCACAGCACACAAATCCTCATCGGTAAAATTCTGAGCCCGTCCTGCGGGGACGTCGAGGCAGTGTGCATGACGGAGGCCAAGGAGGCTTGGGTTACTTCTTGTCCAGGAGAAAACCTTCCTGACAACCCTAAAATTCAAAAATCATGGGATTTACCACGGGTTAAACGCGATCATCAAATTTTACTTGATTCATCTGTAAGAAATGATGATCGCGCACGTATTCTAGCAGTGTCTGAATACGAATCGAGTCATTGGCTTCATGCGCTCCCCTCAAAAAATCTTGGTACATTATTAAATGATAGCACACTAAGATTGTCAGTTTGTCTGCGTTTAGGGCTAAAGGTGTGCGAGCCACATCGCTGTCTATGTGGTAGAGATGTCGATGAGCTTGGTCACCACGGACTCTCGTGTATGAAAAGTGCTGGCCGATTCTTTCGCCACAGCGCCATCAACGATCTTATCCGCAGGACGCTTGCCACAATCTCTATTCCTTCAATTTTGGAGCCGAATGGCTTGAGTCGAGATGATGGCAAGCGTCCAGACGGAATGACTTTGGTACCTTGGAGGATGGGTCAGTCTCTTGTATGGGATGCTACGTGCTGGGATACTTTAGCTCCCTCCCATCTTCATGGTACCTCTGTCAGAGCTGGTGCTGCGGCGGAACAGGCACAAATAAGCAAGCGCCGAAAATATGTTAACATTTGTAATGATTACATATTTTTGGCGTTTGCTGTCGAAACATTGGGTCCGTGGGGGTCAGAATTGAAAACTTTTTATAATGAAATTACGCCAAAGCTTGTAGACATCTCTGGTGACAATAGAGCTGGCAGCTTTTTTGCCCAGAAAATGAGTATTCTCATTCAGAAAGGAAATGCTGCCAGCGTATTGGGCACCATGCCGATAGACAGCGATTTGGATCAAATATTTATTTTATAATTAGTTTTTTATTTTTTTTTTATTTTAAGATTACAAATTGTATTTTATTTATAAATAATCTCTTAAGTTTTAAAATGACAACTAAAGCAATATCTTTAGAATCATAAATAAACTTTGGTTGTCTTTTCAAAATTTAATAGATTTTTTATAAAAGGAATTTTTATAATTAGAATCGAGGAAGTTATATTTACACCATCACAGCCTTATGAACCCATGACAGTCTCGTCGTGGGTTCGATTCCCACCCATGACAAAAAAATATTAGTACGTTTTTCTGTACAGTATGTCATAATCTAGGTGTTTATAAAATATAAAATGTATTATAGCGTAACTTCTGGTACACATAGTACAAGCATTGAGCTTAGTTTGTGACCAGAGCAATATGTGTAATTTGTCCTACATATTATTATTATCACGTTCATCAACATTTAGCCTGAGTTGCACCAAAGTGTCCGTTAAAGTAATTGTAATGATTAAAGGCTTTCAACATAAATAGTATCCGTAGACTTTTGAGTTCGCAAATCCAGTTCCTGGCTTAATATAACCAATTAGAGGCAATATATAATCTACAGTACGAAGAAATTGTGTCAAAATATAATTGGAATTCAAACGCTAGAAGCTACAAAATATTAAAACAATAATTTTCTCTTTCAATATCTACCTCTAATTGTGAAGTGAACGTTTAAACTATATTATTGTAGTACTTCATTCGTAGGTTTTCTTAATTGAATAAACATTCATTCATCATCATCATCATACCAGCGTTTCACGCGTCCACTGCTGGACATAGGCCTCCCCCAAGGATCGCCACAACGACCGGTTCTGCGCTGCCTGTAGCCATCGGCTTCCCGCGAACTTTTTCATTCATTCATTCATTATAAATGTATTAAAATTACATATGCACTAAAGTAAAAATCGGTCCAGTAGTTTAAGTGTTGCATGTACCTTCAAACAGACAAATAGACAGACAGACACGAATTTATTATTTAGAGTCCATTTCCCTTATTAAAAAAATAATAATATTAATGTAAGTTTTTATTCATTTATAATTTCATGTATAATTCCGAAACTTCGTAAAAAGTATTTGCTATTGTTTTTTAATATACAGGTTGAATTTGAAAAGATGTACTTTGGGCTAATATGAGGTTCTACTGACCAAATAGAACAACTTTTCCTATGGGATCATGTATCGCAAATGAAAAAAAATTTTGGTTTCCCCATACAAATTGGTCATTTTAACATTACTAGTTTGTATGGAGAAGCCAATATTTATTTTCATTTGCGACACATGGTTCCATGGGAAAAGTTGTTTCATTTGAGCAGCAGAACCTGTTATTAGCCCAAAGTACATCCTTTCAAAGTCGCCCTGTATACTTATTATTACTAAGGTAAAGTAACCATTTTGACCATGATTTCACACTTAATCATCATAATATATATTAATAACTATTAATATGAAAAAAAAAACATATAAATTGGTCCGGTAGTTTTTAAGTGATGCGTGTACAAACAAACAAATATGACAGACACGAATTCAAAAATGATATAAGTATTATTGTTTTATAGCCTATTTAGAGTCCATCTTATATATTTTTTAATCAAATAATTATAATAATACGAGTATGTAGAACAGTTTTTTCCTTTTAATGTTGCCTATACAAAAAACGTTAAGATAAAATGTCATATAGTGAGTACAAAGAAAGTATAAAATTACTTTAACTTTTATAATAAATTCACGAAGGTATTTTATTAGCTTGATATGAAGATAAATATTTGTTGGAGTAATTTTAACAATATGTATTTTATGTATTGACAGCCTCCGTAGACTAGTGGTTGCGCCTTTGGCATTGTATCTGGAGGTAGTGGGTTCGATTCCCACCCATGGCAATGAATATTAGTGCGTTTTTTTCTGTACAGTTTGTCATGGTCTGGGTGTTTATAAAATATAATATGTATTATATCGTTGCTTCTGGTACACATAGTACAAGCCTAGAGCTTAGTTTGTGACTAGAGCAATATGTGTAATTTGTCCTATATATTATTATTATAATTTATTTTACGGACATTATTATTTTAAAGAAAAAGTATCTAGGTACCTTTTTATTAAAAAAAAATGGGTTTAAGTATAAGACATAAAAATACCCAGTATATAGAAGATAAAACCCCAGTAGTATATTTTACTTTAACTACATACAGCGATATAGATAATCATCCTGAAAATTGAATTGGATTCCTGAACACCGGTATTATCCACGTTTCACACGAAGGACTACTTCTCGACCACTGAAAACTGGTCGAGTTAGAATGGCCAAATGGATTAAAATGCGTGAATTTACTAAGACATATATTAAAAAGGCGCATAAAGCAAATCAGTAATGTGTATCTCCGATAATGAGAATACGTCAAATTCAACAAATATATAAAAAAAAAACAGTAATAATACAAGATATTTAGAAGTAACTGGCTTTTAGAAAAATGTAATAGAACAAAGTTGCCTCGATAGAAAAAAATCCCCTCAATTTTTTATTGATATTTCCTATTACTTTAATATAGAGCAGATTATAAGATTATCTTTTTTTTTGAGTTATGTATATGTATAAGTTCTAGTGCTTGGCCTTGCGTTTTTATAAAATTCAAAATATTATGAAAGTTATAGCAAAAAAACTGATTTTTTTCCAAGATATCCGAGCGAGATATTTTTTTGTTTCTCACTCGCACGCATCGTAAGAGGCATCTTTTACTTCACCTGTTTTATTTGCCTTTTTACGCCCTCTAACGCCCCAATTCTTCTGCCTGTGCCAAACACATTAATAGGATGGCGGCCATTATTGCTACATAAAGCGGAATTTGGAGGCAACACGATCTGGTTTATCTGTTTATTTCTTTACAGTTATGTTTCTCAGGAGCGAATATTTCATGTAATCACACACAATCAAACTTTTTAAACAACATACTTACCAGCAACCAGAAATAATAAAAAAAAAACATACACAACATTCTCATCCGGGCTTTCGCCTCACCTATGTACACCGAACAAGAAGCAAGCTCATTGTAATGTTCGTAAAGACTTATAAACAGCTTCACAAGTTGGTAAAACTGAACTGGAACCGACATAGGACTGCTTACCATCATACTGCTTACAAAGTCATAATTTGTAAGTAAAATTAAAACTTATTGGTGCACATGAATCAACAGATTGGTGTGTACTAAGAATCTAACAAACTTAGCTACCAAGCAGTAGTGGCTAAGTCGAAATGTATTTATCGACTTTGTAGGACTGCTTACCATCAGATTGATACAAAGTCATAATTGGCCGCCTCCGTAGACCAGTGGTTGCGCCTTTGGCGTTGTATTCGGAGGTCGTGGGTTCGTTTCCCACCCATGGCAAAAAAAAGGTACGTTTTTCTGTACAGTATGTCATGGTTTGGGTGTTTATAAATTATAATATGTTTTATATCGTTGTTTTTGGTTCACATAGTACAAGCTTAGAGCTTAGTTTGTGACCAAAGCAATATATTATTTATTCATTTATTTATATAATAATAATAATGACTTACACCCATATTGCTCTGGTCACAAACTAAGCACTAGGCTTGTACTATGTGTACCAGAAACAACGATATAATACATATTATATTTTATAAACACCCAAACCTTGACAAACTGTACAGAAAAACGTACTAATATTTTTTTGCCATGGATGGGAAACGAACCCACAACCTCCGGATACAACGCCAAGGCCGTTTAAAAAAAATGCATTTACGATTAATACACAAAAAATGCACTGTGATTTGTTACGAGACTTTTGAAACTCGCCTATCTATTGCTTAATAAGGCCTCGAGTCCACCGACCACTGTTGGTTTAGGATCCAACTATGTATGCTTTTCACTTAGAAATCGATGAAAATCACATGTTTCGAAGTTGCCCATCAATTTGTTTGTCTCTCAAACATGTCTTAATATTTGCTTGGTGTTTAATTTGTATCTAATAGTTTAAATACAATAATATCTGTAGGAGGTAAGTGGGCGAGATTTCTTGTTTAATACATAATAATGTTGTTTATAATTGGTTATTATTTAATTGGTTAATAGGTACAATATTATATAGTAACATGTATTGCTTTTTTTTTTTATTGGAGCACGGCATGTGACTTTGTATCTACCTGGTGATGAGCAGACCTACAAAGTCGATGAATGGGGTCGATCAATAATTGATCTTAAACTAAATTGATCGCTCCCAGTATGACGGCAAATGATGCGATTACGAAATGGGTGGCGACAAATCGCTCGTCAATTTAACCCATTTCGTAACCGCACCCTGAAAGGAGACTATGCAGACAAGAAATCGATGCAGTAATCTCCTGAACCGAAACACGACTAGGTCACTTGACGGTTTTTGCATCTGTATGGGCGGTGGTAACTAGACCGGCTAGTCGGCCTAACGTAGTTATAGACCTTCCTTCCACTTAATATATTTATCTTTTACTAGCTTTTACCCGAGACTTTATCCGCCTGGATTTTGTCCATGATAATTATACACGGACCTGTTTTATTTATGTCCCGGTAATTTCAAGGGAGCTTTTTACCGGGCATAAGTCTCACTAGATATAACAGATGCAAAAATCGTGAAGTGACCTAGCCATGTTTCGATTTTAGTATGTCGTTTCGCCGGTTTTCAGGAGACTATTGCATCGTTTTCTTATTAAGGCTTTCTTTCAGGATGCAGTTGCGAAGCGGGCAGTTAATTTAACGATAAAGCAGCGAGATTATTAAAGTTAACTCGTAAAGCAAATCGTCGGTCGCCGCTAATTTCGTAACAGGCATAGTTAGCCGATCAATGCTTTTAGACTATATTGTATTGATTGACTTCATTAATGGTTTTTGTAGGTCTGCTTACCATCAGGTAAATACAAAGTCACACGCCGTGCTCCAATAATAAAAATCTCTAATGTTTTCTAAAATTAAACTTTATTAAAATAAAAATATAATACCAATTTTTATATAGGTAAAGATATGTATGTTTATATGGAATATTCTTATTTTGACGTAATGGTCTAAGATTTACAAGTATTTAAACTTAAAAAAAGGGTTACAAAGCACTTTCTTCTGATTTTTTTCGATCAATCGAAGTAATATTAATTACGTTTTGAGCACACAATTTACACAAATACCAATAAAATTGTCTTCTATGACATATAATTAGTTTTCTATTTAAAATGTATCATTTTCACACTCAAAACTTAATAAAAAAATCGGCAAAACTGAAATAATGGTTCTGTTTTTATTTAAAAACATACGAACCTAATCCATTATTTTTATAACTTTAACACATTTACGATAATTAATTCAAGCCACAAGACTTTATTATGATAACATATTAACGCTAAGTAAATGCATAAATCTCACTAAACTTCTCAAACCGCAGTAATATTTTCATGTCCTATAAAGCCTTTTTTTATGTTCAAGCGAAACAAGCAATATTAAATGAGGGATTTCACCTCAAGTAGAAATAAAATAATTTTACATCCCCTAATATTACACAGAAAATGTAAAGGCGATTTAGCTCGCGCGGTTTATGACAAATATTCGGAGTTTCGTAACCGGCGGCGGTTTTTATAAATCATTGTGCTTTGTTTCATAACCAGTCTTCTCATTTGGGTGCTTGAAACAAATGAAAAATTTTCATATGATTAACGGCAAACATATGTGAGGTTTTTTTTGGATTATTGTCAACCTACTTTTTAATTTGATTTTATTTAAAAAACCGTGTCGTGTTACTTACTTGTGAAATGGTTTATAGATGATTCCGAGATGGTTTCTCGGAGACCTGCATCTATTTCTTGTCGAGGCGGTAGTCTCCTTTCATGGTGCGGTGACAAAACGGGCGATTGATTGGACGATAAAGCAGCGAGGATATTAAAATAGACTCGTACTGTTTGTCGCCGCCCATTTGTAACCACATCTTTTAGCCGGCATATTGGGAGCGATCAATACTGTTCAACAACAATGTATAGGTCGGCCCAATTAGTGGAATTTGTAAGTCTGCTAACCATCAGATAGATATAAAGTCACGGGCAGGGCTCCAATGTAATAAAAAAAAATGTTTTAGTCTATCCAAACACCGCGATGAGCTGACCACTTGTTCGGTGTAGTCTTAGAATACCATCGTTTATGACGAGGTAGGGAATAAGACTCCACCGATGGGTACCCGGACGCCGTCTAGGCGGTCTCGGACGCCGTAAGGCACCCGCGTTGGTATTACATTTTTATATTATAGAGGTCTAAAGCTAAGTTGCATCGTTGAGCGTATTCTACCGCCTATATCACGGACAGTGCTCTGAAGAACTGTTGAAACTCATCCCTACTTCCCCATTTAGTTTCCGTACTACACGCACTGGCACTAAAATGCGTACACATACAGTGGGTGACAAGCCCATCAGAATAAAAATATATGGTGATTCTTATATATGTTGCACGATAAAAAAGTGGAATGCCTTGTCTGCACGCGTTTTCCCTTCTTCCTTTAATCTGGACTCCTTTAAGCGAGGTGTGAATAAGTTTATCAAGCAGACATAGTGGAATCAACCAATTGAAGCAAGCACCATTGTTACTATTGGTTGAGAATATTCTTGGACGTTACATTGCTACTTCATCAAGTGGATGTAGGGTAACATGTCCTGCTCAATAAAAAACGGCGTTGATTGTACCAGCTGTCGTTCGAACTGCATATTAAAATTGGTACATTCGACGCCATTTTTAACTTCAATCGTGACAATTACAGAGAGTTTGTATTGGTGCAGATGACGAATGGACGATGTAAGACTTGTAACATGAGAAAACATTTACCTGTTTGGTAAACACAATTAATGTACCATAAAGTTGGTACAATGGATGAATGGTAAGTTATGTTAAGTTTATTTACCTTAACATAACTTTGTTAAGTTAGTGTGTTCTCATTTGTACAAACTTAATTATAATACATATAAATAGATACTTAATTAAAACATTACAAAATATATAATAAATAAACCTAGAAAAAAATCACAGTATGAGGCGCCACTAGAGGCGAAATATTTTACAATAAAATTTTATAGCTTCAATTTATATACGTGGTGGCCGAGTTGGTTAGACCTTGGACTTTAAAACACTTAGGTCCCTGGTTCGAATCCCGGTGTGTACCAATGAGTTTTTAATTAAAAAAAATATGTACATATGTTTGACAACACCAATATAGTGCCTCGGAGAGCACGTTAAGCTGTCGGTCCCGGTTTCACTATACCAACTTGTGATACTGTTTATCGATGGGTTATTGAGTCTATTCAAAACATCGCGACGAGCTAGCCACTTGTTCGGTGTAGACCCATACCATCGGCTACGACGAGGTGGGATTAAAAACCCCTCCGCTGGGTACCCTCGGGCTGTCTAGGCGTTCTCGGGCGCCGTAAGGCACCCGTGATGATGATATATATATATAATTTATATATTTTACCTAATAAGAAACACATCTAACACACTTTATTTGTTTCAGATAATGTTAAATTGACAAATTTCAATTTTTAATACCCTTACAGACGATTTTCTAATCGCCAGATAAGGTTATTTAAACAGATAACTTATATACATATGAAAAAAGATAATTTTAGCATACAAGATAACTTTGACGATTGAAAATTAATTTAATTAAAAAGCAAAATAAATCAAAATTCAGAAAAAAAAAACTATTCAGCTTATTCCACAAACTACGACGGTACGAGAAGAGTGAGTGAGCTCCAAAGTTATAGTTGGCCTAAGACACAAACAAACACATATATCTTGAGACTTGGACGCGAGTGTTGTGTGACTTATAAATTGTCATAAAATACTGCTTTGCTTTGAATATATAGTTTATGTTCGTTTAATAATAATATGTAGGATCATTTACACATATATATTGCTCTGGTCACAAACTAAGCTCTAGGCTTGTACTATGTGTGTACTAAAAACAACGATATAATACATATATATTAGGGAAAAGTGGGTAAATGTAAACAGAGGTAAATGAAAACACTTTCAATTATTACTCCAATAACTAAATATAATAATAATCGTTTTTAATTTACTTAATTAATATAAGTGGTGGCCGAGTTGGTTAGATCTTGGACTTAAAAAACACTTAGGTCACTGGTTCGAATCCCGCTGTATATTAATGAGTTTTTATTTGAAAAACTTATGTACATTTGTTTGACAACACCACTATAGTGCCTCGGAGAGCACGTTAAGCTGTCGGTCCCGGTTTCACTATACCAACTTGTGAAACTGTTTATAGATAGGTTATTGAGTCTATTCAAAAACATCGCGACGAGCTAGCCACTTGTTCGGTGTAGACTCATACAATCGGCTACGACGAGGTGGGATTAAAAACACCTCCGCTGGGTACCCTGGGGCCGTCTAGGCGGTCTCGGGCGCCGTAAGGCACCCGCGATGATATGTATGTATGTAATAATTTTTAATAACATTTGACACTGATAATTCCAAATGGCCGTCATAGTCCATAAACTATAAACTGCAAAGCATGCAGAAAGTTTTAAATGAGTTTTAAATGTTATATTGAAGTAATGATTTGAAGTGTTTCCATTTACCTCTGTTTACATTTAAACACTTTCACTATATTATATTTTATAAACACCCAGACCTTGGCAAACTATGGAACGCAATACCTCTGGATACAACGCCAAAGGCGCAACCACCAGTCTACGGAGGCTGTCGACTATACGTATAAATATGAATGTACTATAGAGATTTGTAATTTTGTTTTATGAGAAAATAATCGTGTTATTTATTAGTATTATAAATATATTACGAGGTTGCTCCAAAACTCAAATATTATTACCCGAGCGATCTCTCAGGGAAAAAAACAGATGGAATATACACAATTTACATATCCCGGTTTCATTCTTTTTCCCGAGAGAACGCACACGTTTTGGAACGCAGCCTACGTGAAAAGTCGACTATACAATAATTTTAATATGAATTAAATTTTTATAACTTCCCGTATCGGGATTATTAAACATTTTTAACATGAAAAAGTCCTGGGCAGGACTTAACCCACGACCCTTGCTTTCGCGGTAAGGTACCACTTACCAATGAATAATTTCGTAAGGGAAGACTGGAACCTGGTTGAGTAACTTGGCACAAAAGCGAGGGTCGTGGGTTCGAGTCCAGCCCCCCAGGGAAATTTTTCATTGCGTTCTCAACTTTTTTTATAATATATTGAATCAATACCCCGATATAGGAATTAAAAAATGTAATTCATATAAAAAATATTGTATAGCTGAATTTCATTTTATATTTAAAAAATTTATTATAATTTTACGAGTATAATATGAGTATATATATATATATATATATATATTATTTACGATTTATTCGTTATAGGTAATTTTTCGAAACGCGTGTGTGCATAAGCGCACGCGTCTTCCAGTATTTTTTTTTTCCATAAAAAAACGTTTTTATTTAACTATGATATATTTCGCGTTACTCAGTCGCCGTCTTCAGTCGTAAGACATTAATTAAAAAAAAAAAAAAGTTTTTTTTTACTTCAATATAGTATAATATAAAGGACATTACATACATATAGCCTAGTAGGAATACTTACTACGCTGCACAGCTGAACTTTAACTCAAATGACGTAGTTGTCTTTCAATTTTCAATGTCAGCTTTGTATTACGTCATGCATCATATCGATTAAAGTTTAGCTTAACGTTGTGCGCATATAATCACCCCTCTGGCCAGGATTATTTTCTTAAAAACAATCCTTGTCCTACATACAAAAACATAATACATAACTGTGCTTCAAAACATAATAAACCTGCTAAATAACTACCCTATTTAGTTACAAAACATCCTACAAGTTGTGAAGAAACTGTGTTGTTTATTGCCTTTGACGATAGTAACTTAACTAGGTCCACTTGGCCCAGTTTCTGCAATCGTAGTAATAGTAGAAACATTCGTAAAAAATATATACGATGGTATTTTTTTCTGGTGACCTTTATTTACTTATATTATTATGTGGGTCTCTATAACTTAAAGACCGACCGTTCGTTACCGCCGCTTATACAAATGTAAAAACGTCAAGTGACCTAGTCATGTTTCGGTTTTATTCTGTGGGTTTTTAGGAACCTATTACATCGATTTCTTGTAAAGGTAGTAGTCTACTTTCAACATGCATTTAATTTGACGATATATCAGCGAGGCTATAAAAGTAAACTCATAATTTAATTAGTCTTTGTCGCCGCCGATTCCGTAACCGCATAATTTAACCGGCATAGTGAGAGCGATCAAGGTTATTAAATAACAATGTATTAATCTACCCCATTCATGGACTTTGTAGGTCTGTGCTTACTATGTACAAAGCCACGTGCCATGCTCGAATAATAAATAATATAAACTAATCTATGCGTTATTTAAAAAGTAATCAATAAGTATATATCTCCCAAAATATAAGTCTGGTCTCCCAAAATATCAGTCTGGTCTCCCAAAATATCAGTCTGGTCTCCCAAAATATCAGTCTGGCGATTCAGAGGGGTAATGCCGCATCAGTATCTTTTTTAGTTACTTATTCATTTATTATTTTGTTCATAGGTTTTTTATTTATATGGTTTAGGTTATTTTTAGTTTAATTCTAATTTTACCATGTAGGTACTTATATGTCTTGTAATGTACTTATATGTCTATTTTTTTTTTAATAAATAAGGAATTAATAAAGAAAGCTAATAAAATAAATAAATTAAATAATAACGGTTTTAAAAATGAAACCTTCTATTTCGTTTATTTAATAATGATATATATATCATCACGGGTTCCTTACGGCGCCCGAGACCGCCTAGACGGCCCCAGGGTACCCAGCGGAGGAGTTTTAATCCCACCTCGTTGTAGCCGATGGTATAAGTCTACACCGAACAAGTGGCTAGCTCGTCGCGATGTTTTGGATAGACTCAATAACCCATCTATAAACAGTTTCACAAGTTGGTATAATGAAACCGGGACCGACAGCTTAACGTGCTCTCCGAGGCACTATAGTGGTGTTGTCGAACAAATGTACATAAATTTTTAAATTAAAAACTCATTGGTACACACCGGGATTCGAACCAGGGACCTAAGCGTTTTTAAGTCCAAGGTCTAACCAACTAGGCCACCACGTAATAATGATACATATTCAAAATCAGGAAAACCCTGAGAAATATTTGATTAAGTAGTTATAATATTATTAAAAATTAACTAAACACTTTATGGTCAGATTAAATTAACCGCAGTTAAGAAAGGAGCAACCAGGGCCTAAACTTATTTAATTCTAACTTAGCGTTACATACGCCGGCAGTATCTGCGTACTTGTAACAAACTTAGTGAATAGTTTTATCCATAGAGCTGACTATGTTGGATAAATATAGAGTGTGGTCCCGAGTAGCCTTTCTCTAATTCCAAAATTAAAAAAAAAAACGAACTCTTCAATATCAAAACAAAAAGCGAGCCAAGCCTAGTGGTTAGGAAGTCATTTCGCAACTGATAACAAGGTTAAGCAGATGACAATAAGGACGGACCTGGGATGGAAAGCGCTTTATACAACGAGGTTATACCATCATAAACACCGTAACAAGCTCGCCACTTGTAAGGTCTTGTCTCCGAATACCAACGGCGAAATGAGAACGGGTTAATACCAACGCTGGGTACCCTGAGGCCATTTCAAAGATTCTAGGGAGCCAAAAAGGCGCCCGTGATGGTATTTATTTATTATCTTTAATAGTAACAATCATAGTCCGGCCACGCGCGATATGAAACGTTGTAAGTATGTATAATAATTATTGGACATCATATACATTATTGTAATACCAATAATGTATATGCCAAAGTTATATACATAACTTTGGCATATATACATTATTCTACGTCTTAAGTGCACAGAAAATGGATTCGCGAACTCGAATGCCAAAAAACATCTAAATGTTGTTTTCAGAGGATAATAAAGTTTTTACATAAATACATACATATTATCACGGGTGCCTTACGGCGTCCGCGACCGCCTAGATGGCCCCAGGGTACCCAGTGGAGGTTTTAATCCCACCTCGACGTAGCCGATGGTATGAATCTACACCGAACAAGTGGCTAGCTCGTCGCGATATTTTGAATAGACTCAATAACCCACTATAGTGGTGTTGTCAAACAAATGTACATAATTTTTAAATTCAAAAACTCATTGGTAGACACCGGAATTCGAACCAGGGGTCTAAGTGTTTTTAAGTCCAAGGTCTAACCCACTCGGCCACTACGTAAAAAGTTTTTTTTCGTAAAAAAAAGAACGTGTAGGTGTAGATTTTACTTAAACTTTAATATCACTGAAAATAATATTTAGACATTTTTAAACGTAAGAGGTCGCGAATTCAATTTCCTGGCTTCTTAAATATATTAGGTAATAGAAAATATAAAATAATTTAATTTGCAAATGTTACTAATTAATTCCATAATAAATAATTAGTGTTACGGAATTAGAGGCCAGTCGTCTTTTTAAAATTCTAATTGTTTTAATTGTTCTGATATTTCTAGTTTTGAGTTTATTATTTGTCGTCGTCGCGCGGAACTTGCCGCTGAATGTGCGCTGGTAGATGATATGACTGACCTCGGCGAATGTTGTCTGGATGTATATCCTGAATGGTTTAGTGTGTCCGGTCGCGATGCATGTTGCGGACGGTCTTGTATCGGTTGCGAGTCGGTTGCGATGTCAAGTCGGGACTTACTTCGGGTGAGCATTTTGTCAAATGCTGTGTCGTCCAAAGTGCTGGTCAGTTGTTCGAAGGACCACTTTATTACGGAATTAGAGGCCAGTCGTCTTTTTAAACCATTTATTCACAATTATTCGCCGTCAATTATCACTATTAAAATCCGTCTGTTTTCTCGTCGCTACGGTAACGTCAAACTACCGTCAGTCAGTGTCATTTTTAAAATAGTCTTTAGTCAAGAAGTCAAAGAAAGGAGGCATGGTTCACAACATTCCCGCCCCTAGTATTGAGAATCAATACTCAATATTAAGTCCTGGGTATTAAGTCTAGTCTGCATAATTTGGTCACTGGTCTTTTGTATAGTCCTATCGAAGTCTGTATGTCTGCTACCCTGACATGTCCATCCTTGCCTGGGTAAGTCTTTGTCACTAGTCTTTTTAGCCATAAGTTTCTGGGATGCTGATCATCTACTATAATAACGACGTCATTAGTTTGTAATGGTTCAGTAGTCTTAAACCATTTTGTCCGTTTAGTCAAAGTCGGTAAATATTCTTTAATCCAGCGCTTCCAGATGAGGTCTGAAAGACGCTGTGATTCACGCCAGCCATGTCTTAATAAGTCACTATCGTCAAAAGTTCCAGTCATTAAATTAGGTAATGCAGAATGTCCGAAAATAAAATGATTAGGTGTTAGTGGTAAATCGTCGTTATAGTCAATCGGTATATGGGTCAAAGGTCTATTGTTAATCATGTATTCAGTGTCTGACATTACAGTAGTTAAAGTTTGGTCCGTTGGTGTCTTTCAGATTGAATTTTAGGGCTGTCTTAACAGATCGTACCATTCTCTCCCAACACCCTCCCATGTGAGGGGCGTTAGGAGTAATAAATCTCCAGTCAATTAGTCGTATACTACAAAATCTTAATATTTCGTCATTGTCAATAGTCATAATCGCTCGTTTCAACTCATTGTCAGCTCCTCTAAAGTTTGTCGCATTATCACTCCATATTTGTTTAGGTATTGCACGTCATGCTATAAAGCGTCTCAAAGCCAATATGGTGCTGCTAGTCGTCAGGTCATTTACAATTTCTATATGAATTGCCCGTACACAAAGGCAGGTATATGGTGCACCATAGCGCTTTTCATGTCGTCGTCCTATTTTAACAGTCATCGGACCAAAATAGTCAAGTCCAGTATATGTAAATACTTTGTTAGTTGTCAGTCTTGAAATCGGTAATTGTCCCATGAGTGGAGGTTCTGGTCTAGCTCTTATATTTTTGCAAATTTGGCAATTATTCCATGAGGATTTAACTGCATTGCGGTCGTTTATTATCCAATATTTTTGTCTTAAATTATTCAATACCTGTTCTCGTCCAATGTGAGCGTTATCTCTATGGTATTTCATAATCAAGTCGTACAAAATTGTCATTAGGGTCTAAAATGATTGGTCTTTTTAAATCATTATCAATATTAGCTGCATTTATTCTACCACCTAGTCGTAGTAAACCGTCAATGTCTATAAAAGGAGTAAGTTGGTAAATAGAACTGCCTTTAGGTATGCATTTGTTTAGTTTAAGTCTTTCTATCTCTGTCGTAAAACTTCGCCTTTGACTTTCTTTTGTCCAAAATAATTCAGCTTTTTTTATTTCGTTTGTCTGTAGTTCACCTGCATAGTTATTTAATTTCTTTGTTCTTTCAATAAATCGTAATAGCCATGCAGTTGTCCGTATAAGTCGCCAATAATTAGAAAATCTTGTGTCATTAGGTAAACATTCATTAGTCTTAGAAATAGTCACATAAACTAATTTAATTTCCGGGTCATTTATATCTAAATTTGTCTTGCCTTTGTCAAGTTCAGTAGGCCACAAATCATAATTTTCTTTCAAAAATTCAGGGCCTGTCAACCAATGGGTCTTTTTGTCAATATGCGTGTCGCGTGTCGCTTCGTCTGCAACATTTACATTTGTAGGAATCCATCTCCAGTCCTCAATATGTGTTGGTTCAGAAATTTCTCCCACACGGTGACTAACAAAGGGTTTAAACCTGCCATTAAAAAAGATAAATGAATATTATCAAATCAAATCAAATCATTTATTTCATGTAAATCTTTACAGATATTTATGAATAGTCAAAAAAAAAAAAAAATATTTTACAATGAGGTCTTAGAGTGCGTTTGGTTAGGCAGCTATTCATTATTAAAAGAATGACAAATATTTATTATACCTTAATATCAGATTTAGAACTTAAATTTAGAAATCTTAATATGAAAATTACTACCAAACCGAACACACACTACATAACCAACTAGTGTAAGACTAGGTGGTTAGCTGATTCCATTGACCTGTCAATCATTATCTGCCATACAAGGGAGCCACCAAGGCGACCAACTTCACCGACCATATCCACGCCTTAAATATTTATTCTAAATAAAAGGTTAGTAACCAATCACATATAAGTAAACGTATAAGGATCGGTATTTTTAAGGGCGGGTATACTAACTGTAAAGTCGATCCCCTCAGTGACACCCCGGAGAAAAAGAAACCAGCAAGTAAAAAACTCTAGTGCTTCACACAAACTAAAAGAGGAGTACAGCCATTGATTTGCTTATGCTATATAGCATATATATATATAGTAGCATACTCAAAATGCACCCCACCGATCAGCATACGCAAAACACCCTATGGCAGATTATTTGTTACTGTACCAATGTACAGAACTACACAGTACTGTAGTATAAATTAAGTATAAATTAAGTATAAATAAGCAGGTAGGACCTTCTATTATCTGTCGAGATATAATTAAGTCAATATTGTCCTGTCCTATTAACATTTCTACCTTATTGTCAGTCACATTACAATATTTAACATAGTCACGTAAGTAGTCATAGGTCTTTACAATTATTATTTTTCGTCATAACACGTAAATAAGCTACACTAGCAAATGCTTGTGAGCTGGCGTCACAAAAAATATATTTGAACAGGTGTTATTGAGTCACAGTCAGAAGTCAATAGCCACCTAGGAATTTTAACATTAACACAGTCGTTTATTAAAGTCAACCAATATTGCCATTTACTAAAACAAATATTATCAATTTCGTCATCCCAACCGATTTTACTCTTCCAAATTTCTTGTAAAAATATTCTGGCTCTTATCGTAATATTTAATAAGAACCCATAGGGGTCAAATACAGACATAATTAGTTTTAAAATCTCCCGTTTAGTAGGCCTTTTAAGTCCAGTCTTAATATCATCAGAAATTTTGTGAAAATTTAATATAAATATACACCAGTGTATACCAAGAACTCTTTCAGATATAATGTCATGACTGTCAGTAATTATTTTTATACAATTTGGTGCTACTTTTTCGGTAGGTAAATGTTCTAAAACTTGTTTAAAATTGGACATAAAATTTAACATATTAAAGCCTCCAGCTTTATGAATCATAATTACATCGTCTATAAGCTGGCAAGCCGAAAGTTCGTCATTAACAGAACAAATATAATCGTCCATGTAATGTCTATTTATTATTGCGTCAACAGCTTTTGGATGTGAATCTATAAATCTTTCGGCATTCAGATTTTTCACATATTGTGCAGAAGAGGGAGAACATATTGCACCAAACATCATAACATTCATTATATACACATCGTTATGCCAAAGAAATCGTTGTGCTTGTCGGTCACTATCTCTAATTAATATTTGGTGAAACATTTCTTTTATGTCACCAGTCACTGCAATACGTCGGCATCTAAAACCTAACAATAATCCAGGTAAAGAGTTAAGATAGTCAGGTCCGGGCATTAAAAAGTCATTTAATGATTTGCCATTTGATTTGGCTGCAGCGTCAAGAACGAACCTAAGTTTATTAGGTTTATTGGGGTTAAAAACCGCAAAGTGTGGTAAGTACCACTTCTTATTTGATGTATTATAAATAGTGTCATGTCTAGTTAATTTATTTATGTAACCTTTTTGTATATAGTCATTAATTTTGTTATTATATTGTAAAGCAAAGTCAGGCAATTTCTTCATTTTGCGTTCTATACCAGCCATTCTAACACGAGCCTGTGCATAGCTGTCTGGAAGATAAATGGTTTGGTCTTTCCATAATAAACCCGTTTCCCACCGATAATTTTTTAGTCTAGTCGTTTGCTTCATAATTTCAATAGCCCTTAAGTCTTGTCGGGAACGTGGTGTATTATGAATTGATTTAGTACTGAAATCTTCAGTCGTAAAACTTTTCCTAATAAGTTCGTCTATAGAGTCGCAACAAGTATGTAAAACAGAAGGAGTAGTCAAGGTTGTCAATTTTGGATAAGTCAATTTACCATGTATTACGTACCCTAATTTATTTTCAGATATCATGGGTGCGTTTTTAGGACCTTCTATTATCTGTCGAGATATAATTAAGTCAATATTGTCCTGTCCTATTAACATTTCTACCTTATTGTCAGTCACATTACAATATTTAACATAGTCACGTAAGTAGTCATAGGTCTTTACAATTTTATTATAATTAACACATTTAATAGATAAGGATAAATTATGAACCGTATTTATATTACTTAAACTAAAACACTTGTCGCTATATTTTCCGCGAATTTTACACGAAACTATCTTCGAAGAGGAATCTGTCGTCATCATTCCGCTCGCTCCAGAAATTCGAAGTTGTTGTCGCGGTCCAGAGAGTCCAGCTCGTTCAGCCAGTCCGGCATCCATTAAAGTCACTGAGGATCCCTATTCTAATAATGCAGCTGTCTCGGTGTAACCATTATCTCCATATACTACAACTTTAATAACTTTTAATAAAACTGTCTGGTTATTTCGATCAAAGTGGTTTACATTTCCCTCTATTTGATCATTGTCGTCGTCGGTTTCATCCTGTTGTTGTAGTGGAATGGAGTGTAGAATTCGGTGATGTAGTCTATGGCAGTCTAGTTCCCACATCTCTTCTTAGTCTTACATTTTAGTAGTTGGTGTCGTGAAGATAAACATGAGAAACATAATTTCTGTTTTGTCACCAACTTCCATCGGTCATTGATATTCATAGTTAAAAACTTTGTACAGTTATTTAAATCGTGACTTTCTTTACATAATATACATTTATTATTATTATTCGTAGTCGTTATTATATTTGGCTTCCAAGGTTTTTGTCTATTGTCTTTATTATTATTTTTATTTATGTCATAAATGCGGCTTAATGTCGGATATGAAATGTATGTGGCCGCATTAGCGATGTCCATAAGCCATTGTGAAACATGCTCCAATGTAATATGTTTAATGTCTTGTCGTCTAATATAAAAAGTCCATTCATATTTTAATGATGATGGTAATTTACAAATAATTTCACGTACCAATGTTGGGTTAGATAAATGTCCTATCTCGTTCTCGCATTTCATTATTTCGACCATATTTTGAACAGCCGTCGCATATTCAATTAAGTAGTCTATGTCATCTGGTCGTATATCTCTCATTCGTCGCAGTCGACTGATCATATTGTCGATAATCAGCTCAGGACGTCCAAATCGTAGTCTTAATGTGTCGATAACTCGGGAAATATTTGTCGTTGTTACCAAAAGTATCTTCACGGCGTCAAGAGCCTTACCCTTTAGGCATTTACATAATCTGGCCATATTCTCATCGTCGCCGTAACCACAAACTCGGGTCGTCGTTTGGAATTGTCTGTAGAATAGTGGCCAGTCTTCTGGGTCACCAGAGAATATGGGTAACTCCTTGCTCGATGTCTGACGAGCAAGAAATTTCGTCATAAATTGAGAATCGTTCTGTTGTTGTAGTGGGTCTGCAGTCGTAGATGAATTCGTATTTTTTTTTATATTTGAAAGTACCTGGTTTGATGAAGGCAGTATAAGGTCACTTGTTTGTCTGACGATACATGATTCTTGAAAAATATTATTGATGTTATTATTTTGAGTCGATGTTGAGTCTTGTCCCCTAAGTTGGTCGGCCTCAGGCGGCATTTCAACAAAATTGCCATCTTGAGTTGTCGGCAATAATAACTTTCCAAAAAAATCGCCATCATTAGTTGTCTGCAATAATAATTTTTCTTCCAAATATTTTTTCTTTATAATGTATGCTTCTTCTATTCTTTGTAATTCTAATTGTTTTAATTGTTCTGATATTTCTAGTTTTGAGTTTATTATCTGTCGTCGTCGCGCGGAACTTGCCGCTGAATGGGCGCTGGTAGATGATATGACTGACCTCGGCGAATGTTGTGGATGTATATCCTGAATGGTTTAGTGTGTCCGGTCGCGATGCATGTTGCGGACGGTCTTGTATCGGTTGCGATGTCAAGTCGGGGCTTACTTCGGGTGAGCATTTTGTCAAATGCTGTGTCGTCCAAAGTGCTGGTCAGTTGTTCGAAGGACCACTTTATTACGGAATTAGAGGCCAGTCGTCTTTAAACCATTTATTCACAATTATTCGCCGTCAATTATTACTATTAAAATCCGTCTGTTTTCTCGTCGCTACGGTAACGTCAAACTTCCGTCAGTCAGTGTCATTTTTAAAATAGTCTTTAGTCAAGGAGTCAAAGAAAGGAGGCATGGTTCACAACAATTAGAATTGAAGGACAATACAACACCAAAAAAAAAAACTCCAATATTACTGTGAAGTTTGTTCTGAATAGTCCAGGATTAAAATAAAAATATTCAGCGACATTTTCGTAGCAATCGACTACGGTGTAGCAACGTATCAATCGTCGTAGAGGCAATCGACTACGGCGAAGCAACGTATCAATTGTCGTAGTAGAGGCAATCGACTACGGCGTAGCAACGTATCAATTGTCGTAGTAGAGGCAATCGACTACGGTGTAGCAACGTATCAATCGTCGTAGTAGAGGCAATCGACTACGGTGTAGCAACGTATCAATCGTCGTAGTAGAGCAATCGAATTTAAGGCTTAGATGTCAACTGGTCCGCTAAAAATATAGTCTACGGACAAGTTGACCACTTTCAAAAACTAGTAGGCATCTATTGGATGCAATAGTCTACTGTAAACCACTGAACCCACAGACTAAAACCTAAACAAAACTAGGTACTTGACGAATTTTGCATCTGATTCTGTATTATATATATATCGATTGCGGCCAAATTCTTTTTACGTTACTTATAACGCTTGTCAAAATAACTAATTCCTTTATAAATGACATTTATAAAACAACAGCAATAACTAAAAAAGGCATGCAATTTATTCTCTTGTGTTATGGGTTATTTTGCTTTGACGGTTTTTGACATTGGGTGTGGTGATAATTACCTAAAGGATTTCGTTATTTTGTCAATGTAACGTTACCTTTAAAAGAAAAATAATGTGGACTGGATAAAATAGAAAAATTTGACGATTTAACCCCTTTTATACCTCCAAAAGACCAATATAGAAAGAAGTCGTCAACTCGTTCGTGGATTACATTTTTAGCGGGCCAGTTGACATCTAAGCTGAATTTAAACTACACTGAGGTGGTTAGATAAATAAAACAACAATGCAATTTTAAACATTGTTACTTACAATACAATAGAGTTTAATAGCATGGCAGTTTCATTCTTTATTAACTCGACTAGCGCTACTCGATTTCGCGTAGTAACTAGTTAATTTAATTGTTTACTACAGAATAGACTGCGGGGTTGTTTTTGAGTTGGTCTGGTTAATAAGGAAAGGAATCACAGGAAACTACGAAAGAAAGAAACATTTTAATTATAGTTTCACCAATACAATAGTGTTTAATCGTGGCTATTTCTTTACCTTGTTAATTTTAATAGATAACTTGTTAATTTAATAGATAACTTGTTATTAAATACATAAATCATAAAATTAGGGAAGAACGAAATATTTTAAATATATATATATATATTAGTTACTTTTCCCAATACAATTTAATGTGTAATTCCACTATAGTGCTTCGGAGAGCACGTTAAGCTGTCGGTCCCAGTTTTACTATATTAACTTGTGAAACTGTTTATATATGGGTTATTGAGTCTATTCACATATCACGACGAGGTAGCCACTTGTTGGGTGTAGACTCATACCATCGATTACGAGGTGGGATTAAAAACCCCTCCGCTGGGTACCCTGGGGCCGTCTAGGCGGTCTCGGGCGCCTAAGGTAAGGATGATATTTTTTATATTATATGTTTTTACAATGTAATGTAAAGCAACAACACAATACAACACATTACAATGCATTTTTTGTTAGTTAGTCGCTTTGTTTGTACATGTGTGCGTTACGTAAAAACTGAATTGAATTACACTAACATTTAGTTGGTGTAATTCAATTCACTTCATTTCATCATCGACGTATATAATTTAAAGGTGATTTTTATTAGTTCAAAATATCATTATGCCTTGCCATGCCGATTTTTTCCTTATTGTTTTAAAATAACATACACACGAAGATTCGGGTAGTAGCTAGTTTTAAATATAGTTAC
Organism: Monopis laevigella; assembly: GCA_947458855.1. NCBI lineage: Eukaryota > Metazoa > Arthropoda > Insecta > Lepidoptera > Tineidae > Monopis > Monopis laevigella. Next base: position 9,598,056 of record OX381596.1, on the reverse strand, counting down.
TTTTTCACAATACAACAGTATTTAATAGCAAAACTTTTTCTTACTTTATTAACTCGCTAGCGCAACTTGATTTCTCGTAGTTTACTAGGTGGAAGGAAGGTCTCTATAACTTCGTTAGGCCGACCGACCGGTCTCGTTAATACAGATGCAAAAACCGTCAAATGACCTCGTTATGTTTCGATTATGTGGGTTTGCAGGTTTTCAATAGACTACTGAATCGGTTTCTTGACGACGTGGTAGTCTCCTTTCAATATATTGAAAAAACCCATTCATGGATTATGTATGACCATTATGTAGATACAAAGTCACATTCAGTGCTCCAATAAAAAAAATAAAAAAACATTCTATAGTTGTCTTTTACTATGTTGCGCTGATCGGGTTAATAATATTTGCCTGATGGTAAGCAGACCTACAAAGTCCATGAATGGTGTCGATCAATACATTGTCGTTTAACAATAATGATCGCCTGCTTTATATTCTGTAGTCGTCTATGATTAACCTTCCGCGTACAACGTGCGGTTAATAGACCCAGCCGTAATATTTCATTGATAACTTTAAAAATTTTGGTGCTATTAATTTGTTTGTACCTCAAGATAATCTCGTCTGCAACATTGCCAAATCGACTGAATTGATTTGTTTAGTCTGAATCGTATTCTGAGCCCCAGTGGGGGCGCCTCTGGGGTCTGTAGGACCCCACGTTGTACCGCACGCAGTAAAATCGTATGTTCTTATTTTCTGTATTTATTAGGATTTTCATTGCTTTTTTAGTTATTATAATTCAAATTATTGTATCTTGAGTCTGTAGCAGTCCACTGCTGACGATATTGCAGTCTTCATTTAAAGTGCGGCTACGAACCGGGTATTTGAATTAACGTTGAGGCAATAAGGATATTAAAATAAACTCGTCTCTGTTTTTTTCGTAATCGCATCATTTAGCCGGCATAGTGAGAGCAATCAATGCTATTTAACAATTATTGATGACCCTATTCATGGACTTTGTAGTTTTTCTCACTACCAGGTAGATACAAAGTCACATTCCGTGCTCCAATAAAAAAAAAACTAACAATATAGGTACAATACAATAGTTTTTAAATACCATTTATTTCTTTATGTACCAGTTGAGCTCGATTTCGCGTAGAACCCAGTCGTAGAAATCTACGGGCGTAGCTAACTACATCTTTTGTTGCCTCGGCCTCGTAGCTTCTAGTTTAACCAATTTGTTTCAAATTAAATGCTGTTAAAACCTAATGCCTACCCACATTGTGTATATGTATTTATTTTTATTGTAGGACGATATATGACTATATATATCTAAACCAGTACAAAGTCTTTTATGTAATTAACCAAAACAAAATCAGATAATACAAAATAAATAAGATAATACAGTATTAATATAATTTTCACTTCTCATGCTCTGAAAGTGCTTATTTGTGCAGGATATAGGCTGCACAAAAACTAATTTTGTGCACAAGTGCATTAACGTATCTATCTACTCATAAATGTATCTATATTAAGGCAAAGAAAATGAGCCTTGGTTGTATGGCTCATTTTCACCATAAGAAGTTCATAGATAGAATTTGTTATTTTATAATATTTACTTAAATTTATTTGCCTTATGTGTTTTTTAAGACATCAAAGATATAATATGCTGGGAAAAACAATTTCCTTCAGTATTCAAGTGCCAAAGACAAATGTACTTAATCATAATTTTTTAAGTATTCTCTTATTTTCTAGTTAAAATTCCTCCGTATCTCATAAATTTTGATGAAATATACTTAAAAATAAAGGTAACCGTTTCCTTACCCACAAAATTTTGAAGGACGGAAAAAATAAACATAATTAATAGTGACGTCAAATCATATCAAGAAAAGTTTTCGTATCCAAAACTCGTAAGGAGAAAAAGTTTGTAAGAAATATTATTCATTACGGAACATACGACAAGTGGGCGTTGAACAAAAAAATGGCCAAGCGTGATTTTCAGTAAGATTTTTAGGGTTCTATGTTTATTTAAAAATGTATTGCATACAGTACAAAGGTGGGATAAATGCCGCTAAGTATTCTCAAACCAAAACAATGTTAATAAGTCACATAGGTACATATTAATAATAGTTAATATTTAAAATATTTAACATCCAACACCGGTATTCATAAAAACTTAATGAGTTCTTGAAGAGCACTTTAGTTATTGAAGGTTTTGTCTCTTTCTTTTAGCAACAAAACTGTATATGCGCAAAAGAAACAAAACCTTCTATAACAGTAGCGTTCTTCAAGGCTTGAGGTCTTGAAGAACCGTTAAAGTTTTTATGAATAAGGCCATAATACACAATAATCTTTAAAATGTAGTAGAAGTAATGTAGTAAGTTGAAAGATGGGATAATAAAAGAAGAATAACATTTACCTATGAATTTAGATAATGAGCAAAGACACTTTCTTTTAAAAAGTCTCTTCAGTGCATATCTTATTTTGACTGTCTGATTTATACTGTAAACATCGTCACATGTTTGGCAACACAGCCTACTGCTCCAAATTTTGCTTAAACCAAATACGTTCACGGACGCATTTAGTGCCCAGTTCAAATTGTTTTAGTCGAATATGCGCTTATGTCTTACGTGTTTATTTATATATACAATTTTAACTAGTTGGTATTCACTGACCGAATACAGTTAAGTGCTCTACTTGTTTTCCGTTTGCAGACATATCGACCCAAAGACAATATACACGACGCTAATGACGTGTCTTGAAATATATTCGAGCATCTTGAACTGGTGTTTAAAGCGTATTCAGAATATATAGTAGGTATTCAACGTAATCGTAAATTGGACCGCGCCGACTGTGGTAGGCTTTTAGCATAGTCATATGATAGCACTATACATTTCTGGAGTAACACGGTTGGTACGTATTGGTGCGATAGACGCCGCCTCATACCCGTAGTGTAGGAAGCTATTGTATGTATCACCAACCTGGTGATACACACATTTAGAAATTTTGCTAACCTTTAAATTTTGTAACGATATGATAATTACTTTCGGAGTCAGAGTCTCGTTACAGATGCAAAAACCGTCAAGTGACCTAGTCATGTTTCGGTTTTAATGGGTAGTTGGATTGATGATAAGTCAGCGAGTATATTAAAATATACTCTTAATGCAATTCGTCATTATCGCCCCCCATTTCGTAATCGCATCATTTAGCCGGCATAGTGGGAGCGATCAACATTGTTTAAGAATAATTATTGATTGACCCCATTCATAGACTTTGTAGGTCTGCTCACCACCAGGTAGATATAAAGTCACATGTCGTGCTCCAAAAAAAAAAGAGAGTGGAACTCTTGAAAAGCTGTTTTTTTTACAATTACCTTTAACTTCATCATTCATATCAATATAAATAGTAAAATATTATATTTAATTATGATTTTATTACACTAAGAAAGGTGAAGTAAAATTATTTTTAACCCTAGATAGTTAACGTTTTTAAACTACCATGATAAGCTAACCATTCGATTTTTTGACGATGATTTTTAAAATAGGTATTTTATTAAAATTATATTATATTTAATGAGATTTATTTATATGTATTATTTATTAGATCTATAGGAGATAAATTTAATATAATTTATATAAATATAAATATTTATTTAACTTTTAAGTGCTAAATTATAAATCTTAAATGGCACAGTATGTTTACTTGAGGTAATAATATATTATTTTTATATTTATTATTATTATTGATTAGATATTCTCGTATTATATATGATATGTTGGTATTAATTAGCACTCTGCCTGTTATTGGTCAATCTTCCAAAGGTTAGCTGGCAGATAATGCCTAAGGCATTAAGCTCGCCTATGTATAATGGTATTAAGCTTTTGTGCAATAAAGAATTTTCATTCATTCATAATAAGGCACTTAGAATGTTTAGTCATTGTTAGGAACTATTTCTGAAATTTTTGATTTATTTCTTTGGTAATATAAGGGAAAAATTTACAAATTACTCATGATTGTTAAACGACTTAGATTTTTTGACGCAATTTGGGCAAAAATTAACTTGTATATACCCCACAAAAAGGAAATTGCAACTATTACAGTAGTTTTTGTCATGCTTTTTTATTAAGATCATATTCATTACTAGTAGCTATTTTTTGAACATTAACGTAATAACTGACTAAAAAAAACTTAAAGTACAAATATAAAAGTTACACATAGCTAACCATTCGTCAAAATGACAAGTATGCATTAGGTAACTCCAAAACAAAATAACTTAGTGACTTCACACGACCACCATGCGACGCAGCCCCGCGGTCATAAAGTTGGTTTGAAACTGCAAGTGCGTAGTTAAAACAATAAGAGAAGAGGCTTTGATTTTTTTGTCTTGATTGTCCCGAAGGTTTGACTGGTAGAGAATGCCTAGCAACATTAAGTCCGCCTTTGTATTTTGTATGCAATAAAGATTTAAATTAATAAGAGGGAGATTATTATTGGGTGCTCGTCATTTTGACGAACGTTAGCTTTCTAGGGTTAACAAAAAGTAAAACCGAGTACAAAACTACTAAAGAGTAAAAAATGAGATTAATAACGATTTTTTTCGGATTATTGGTGACATCAGAAATATAAAACTTGGGTATTTTATACTTTTTAGTAGTCTTGAAGTCGATTTAATTTTTTGTTGAACAAATTTTGTAATAAAAAAAAAGGTTATGAAACCCTAAAAGATATTATTTTAGCAATTTACCGTTTTCTTAGTAGAAGAAAAATTGCGTGGAGTAATATTAATGATTTTACTCGTGTAGGTTTATTTTTAGGATTCGAAATTACTCTGCAATAAGCGTAAATGTGAATGAAATATTCTGGGATTGTACATGTTAAATATTGTATTTTGAGTGTTTGTTTATTTTCCAAAATAGATTTTCTCAGTAATATTTGCAGTATGGTTGTACATTAAAATTTCGGGATTTGTTAAATCTTAATTTTTTAAAGATTTTTTTTTATCAATATACATATACTCGTACATACATACACAGCGGTCTAGACAGCAGTAGTAGGCTCAGGGTACCCAGCGGAGAGGTTTTTAATCCTACCGTAGCCGATGGATAATAGGTGCCAGAAAGGTGCCAGAAAATAGGTGACCTTATTGTATGTGAAAAGTCGGTATTCTACAATTATTTGACGGATAATTTGACAGTTTGAACAGAAAATGTATATTTTTTATGATGAAAAGTCGAAACGGAGTTATTAGCGTTATGGTAACAATCGGTATTCTACAGTCATTCGACAGTTAACTTGTATAAAGAAATGTCAAATTTATTCATTCACCATCCAAGTTTTGGTTGAATAACGTCTTTATCTGACGATTGAGAAATCGGCCCGTAATAAAAAAATCATAATATTTATTTCACGGTATTTATGAAGATAAAAAAAAAAGTCACAACCCTCAAACTTGTGGCCGACCTATACCGTACCTATATATAGCTTTAACTCTCAAAGCTACTTAGTAGAGGCCTGTTTTAAAAGTTTTCTTTACTTTTCTAAGGGTTTCCTAAAAAAGTGTCCCTTACCCCCTGATAATGGACCCTTTTAAACATCCCATTTTTAGGCGCAATTTACCTTGTGATGTAGAATTTATTAGGCTGTATAGAAAACGCAATTTTTTTCTTTTTTTTAATGAACCTGTAAATAAAGTAAAAGTCTTGTTTATATTTTAATACAATATATTGAGAAATATAGTTATGGGTAAGTATATATACCTATCGGTATAATTTATTTAATTTAATTTTTGATATACTTTTTTTTTAGCTATTTCATTTATTAAAGAAATAAAAAAAAATCTATCTGATCAGTAGAACTTTAAATAGTACAAAGTAAAACCTTTCAAATTCACCCGATATAACGGAAAAGGATAAAAAAAAATCTATGGAGAGACACGATTTAAAAAAAAAAATATTACAGGGGAAGTTGGAGGAGCGGAAATTGGGGTATTACGGCAATTATGAAACTTTGTAAGTAGTCTCTTAAATTCCTATAAAACAGACAGGTATTTTACTATTTTTTGAAATTTCAATAGGGTTAGCAAATAATTTAAAGCCTATTAAGCAGATAACAACAAGGCGGTCCTGGGATGGGTGACTGCTTTATACAACGAGGCTATACCATCATTAGCACCGCAACAAGCTCGCCACTGGTAAGATGTTGCCTCCTAACACCACGGGCGAATTAAGGGCGGGTTAATCCCTCCGCTGGGTACCCTGAGGCCGTTTAAACGGTTTACGGCAGCCTAAAAAGGCACCTGTGATGTATTTTCTGTTTTGTGTACAACAAATAATATGACGGGCAAAGCTGGATCAATAAAAGATAGTATAATTTATATTAGTATTATTATTTCTAGTACACATAGTACAAGCCTAGAGCTTAGTTTGTGCCCAATTATTTATCGAAAAGACACCTAACCAAGCAATGTATTATAAAATAATTGTAATAGTTGACACTTTTATGACATGCTCCAGGGAAATTCCGCCCATATTGTGATTTTATTAGCAAGTAAAAATGCAACTTCTATAATATTATTTGTACTTTAACATTTCTAAAAATACATTAACCTTTCGCTGTTTATTAAACATACATAAATATAATATGTAAGTATGTATGACGAAACCAATTCGTAGAAATGAAAGGTTGACCGAAAGGTTTGGAAACCACTGCAATAGGCCACCGAATACGGATTAATAATCGACTTGACTCCCATACAAACGTACTTCCAATATTACAACTTAGATTTTTGTCGAAACTTATTTACTTTTATTAATGCTCGTAATATCTCAATAATCTTTTATTTTATATTTTCTGATTTCGAAAAAAACTTGTAATAATAACCCAACAAAGAAAGATTAATAAATACAATGACCGACAAAAATATTATTTTAATTCTGCGACAAACAGTAGTCGAGTATTACTGGAAGTGCGGAAGCTCAATTTGTATGGAGGACGCGAGCTTCGCGATTATGAATGCAGTGTTCTTAACTTTAAGTTAAGTTTTTTCTTAGTTAAGTGTTCTTTAAGTTAATTTGGGCTGTTTTGCATTTGTCAGATTAATTTATTAAGTATTTTATTAAGTAGTAAATAAAAATGCAACTTTTATAATATTATTTCCTTTCGCTGTGTTATTATTAAACAAAAATGTAATAGTAGATAAGTATGTACGGCGAATCGTAGAAATGGATAGCGCGATTTTTTTAACGAAAAAGTTTGGTTTAAAGTTTTAAAAGGCGCAGACGCTGCAATTGAAAGTCTCTTAAATCGGCGTGCATGTATGAGAAGAGTTGTGACTGTGGAAGAGGCGAAAGGAGTATGTAGGGATAGGGACAAGTGGAGCTCGGTTGTCTCTGACTACCCAATAGGGACCTGGTGTAAGTGAAGATAAATAAATAACAATTTGGAAACCACTGCAATTAGTTTACCGAATACGGATTAATACTTAAGTTATTTTGGGCTGTTTTTCAATTGTTAGATAAAGTATTTTAAAAAAGCCTGGCAAGTAAAATGCAACTTCTATAATATTATTTCTACTTTAACATTTCTGAGAACACATTAACCTTTCGCTGTGCTATTATTAAACATAAATATAATATGTATGTATGACGAAACAAATTCGAAATGGCTTTCTTGTAAGAGGGTTTTATCATAATGTACGATCAGTGAATAAATTTATTTATAATAATCATGATTACGTCTTACAATATTATTTGTTATGACTGTATTTTAATAATAATAATAATTTATGTTTATTGATCCAAAAATATTTAACAAAATTACAAGTAATAAAATACAATAAAGTGATGGTTATGTTCCTTATTTCATGAATTAGTTTTATTACATGAATTTATTTAGACACCCTGACCCCTATTTCAGCGTAACAATAGTAAAACAATTTGTAATTGGGTTTTGGATTGAGTATTTATATACTATGTGAGTATGTATAAGTGTGTGTGTAGATGTAAGTGTTTGTGTGTAATAAGTGTAGGTATTCTTATTCATATTTTCGTGTATGATTTTTTTTTCTTGTTTATTTTTTGCATTATTTAAATAATAAACATCCTTTTACTGGTGGTTTATGGGCGCCTAGGGTACTCAGAGGAGGGGTTTATTTCTATTTCGTCGTTGATACATCACGACCAGCTTACATGAAAACGCCTAAGACGAGGTGGGGATTAAACTTTGAAACAGTTTCACAAGTTGGTATAGTGAAACTGGGACTGACAGCTTAACGTACTCTCCGAGGCACTATATATACGAGTATATGTTGTTAAACAAATGTACATAACTTTTTAGATTAAAAACTCATTGGTACACACCGAGGTTTGAACCAGAGACCTAAGTGTTTTAAGTCTAAGGTCTAACCAACTCGGCCACCACGTACGAGTATATTCTACTATAAAATGTTCTACTAGGACCTAATAAGTTTTTATAAATACCGGTATTTGTAGGTCGACTATCTATGCCATCGTAGCTCTAAAACAGGTGGACCGATTTCAGTGCAGTTTATTTTATATTTATAATTGTTTTATCCGAGATAGTTCTAAGGTATGGTTAATTATAGAAATCCGTACTTAGAACTTTGTAACTATTCAAAGTTATAATTACGGGAAGTTTCAAAGTTATAATTTCTTATCTTAGTCTATATAGAGTCTCGGCTGATGCAAAATGTCTGTTTTACTTAATATATGAACACCACGCACAGAATACACACAAATAAAATTACATTATTACATAATATACAAATAACAAAATACAAAATAAGTTAGAGGTTTGTTGCGCGGCGACATACAGGAAATCAGCTCAGCATATGCTACATATTAAGGGTTATACATACATCCATACATTTTAATCTCATTACCGAAACCGCTTTGACTAAATAAGATTAAATTAGAACTAATTTAGGTACTAAAAAATACCAGAAAGGCATTTCTAAAGCTCTTCATAATTATTTAAGGTCATAAAGTAAAATCATTAAAGAAGGGCTTATGCAAAACGGAAGTTAAGGCACTTATACACTGGACATAGTTAAGTAGCGCGAGAGCACATATTTACAAAAAAATGCAATTGTTTGATTTGGCGCCTACGTCTTTTCTGTTAATAAAAGGTTTGAGGCGGTCACTATAATTCTGTCCCATTATTACACGCGCTGGATTGATAAGCATTGCGTTATTATATTGTTCGTAAGTCCATTCCAATTTTTTTTATGCCGCCTCTTAACTTTTATTATTTAGTTAATTCATAGTTCCACGTTTCACAGATAATGTGCGAAGTAAAAAGAGTTTTTGACGTAATACTTAACTTTTGGCACATTTGTATAGAAAATAAATCTGCCATTTGAACTTTCTTGGCGTCTTGTCAGTTCTTCGCAACACAACGGTCTTTACTTTTTTTTTTAACGCGTAAAGACGCGTAATAAAATGTGTGTAACCAGAGCAATATCTGTGCAATGTTCTACGTTGATTTTTTTTTTATTAATAGTAATATAAAAAAAAACAACGTAGAACATTGCACACATATTGCTCTGGTTACACACATTTTGTTACGCGTCTTTACGCGGGGATTAAAATGTATGGATGTATGTATAACATACATCCATACATTTGGACTTTTTAGGCGTCTTGTTAGTTCTTCGCAACACAACGGTCTTTACTCTTTTTTTTTGTTACGCGTAAAGACGCGTAACAAAATGTGTGTAACCAGAGCAATATGTGTGCAATGTTCTACGTTATTTTTTTTTAAATTAAAAGTAATATACCTAAATAAAAACAACGTAGAACATTGCACACATATTGCTCTGGTTACACACATTTTCTTACGCGTCTTTACGCGTAACATATTATCTAAGCTATTGGAGCACGACATGTGACTTTGTATCTACCTGGTGGTGAGCAGATCTACAAAGTCCATAAATGGGTCAATCAATAATTGTTCTTAAAACATATTGATCGCTCCCACTATGCCGGCTAAATGATGCGATTACGAAATGGGGAGCGACAATGACGAATTACATTACGAGTATATTTTAATATACTCGCTGCCTTATCTACAATTCAACTACCCATTTCGTAACCGCACCCTGAAAGGAGACAACCACCTCGTCAAGAAATCGATGCAGTAGTCTACTGAAAACCGGTGAACTCACAGACTAAAACCGAAACATGACTAGGTCATTTTTGCATCTGTATGGGTGGAAACGAGACCGGTCGGTCGGCCTAACGAAGTTATAGAGACCTTCCTCCCACCTAAATAAATATGTATATGAGGTCATTGTCCGAATTTCCGTGACAGTATTTTAGTATGGAATATCTACTTAGTATTTGCACTAATAATGACCGTGCTAATTTTAAGTTCTATAAGCTACTTAACCTCTGTTCCATTTGGCATAACGCCATTAAACTTCATTCATTAGATTGTCCATTAGCGGATTATTAATATAATAATGAGGTACGTTGATAGCGTATTGCATAAAATGTGTTTGCATACATATATATACAATTCTTTACACAATCAAAAAAATTATATAATAAAATAAATAGAAACATAAAAATTTACACCATGAACTATAATGACTGTAAGAAAGCACTAACAACATGGCTAAAAAAATTTATTAAGCAACGACATATAAAGAACAAACATCCTGTTATCCACTTAAAACAACACAAATATAATAGGCGCATACCTTATACAAATATAGGAAACATACTGCCACACACATTCATATAAACATATACACATACATCAACACACATTATTACATATAAAAACACATCTTCTCTCATTCAACTTTATACCTAAATGATATATATATTATTAACCAAATTTTCCATATTATCTATATGTACCTTTTTACTTACTTATGTTATAAAATTTGTTTTTAACTACAATTGTACGGAAGAGCGGGACACTCCTAATAAATGGAGTGTCCCAACCCTTGTAACTTTTTAAATAATGAGAGATATTAAATATTTTTGTATTTTGTAGTGTATACATATGGATATGCTACCTTTTAAATAGGGGTGGAAAAGGGTGATCATGTAGCACGATTGCATATGTTTGCTACGTATTTTGCTTTTGTCTAGCTAAAAAATCTTTGTAGCAAAGATTTCTACGAAGATTTTTTAGTTCGTGGTTCTTTTACAGCTTCTTTACAGCAGAGTAATTAGTAAGAGTAGCTTTAATTTTATAATACCAACATATTGGAAGATTGGGATGGTAGTCTGTTCTTTGCCTAATAAATACTAAAATATTATCTTGTACATTTTTTTTCAATTGGAGAACGGCATGTGACTTTGTATCAACCTGATGGTAAGCAGACCTACAAAGTCCGTTAGTGGGGACCATCAATAAATTGTTGTTTAACGATAGGAGCTCTGTGTAGCTCGATGTTCATTTGCACCAATTTAATATTGGACTGTATAGTGCCTCCTTTAACCCGAAGGCAATATCCGAATAGATAATTATTGGATATTTCAATCTTATTTTACCATACACATAATAGTATATTTTTTCTATTGCCTACCACTAAATAACGTAATTTTATTTGTTGTTAATTTGAGAAAACTTTGCTGGATTATGTAAAATTTATATTCGTCTATTGTAATGTTTGATAACGACCGTATGTTTTTCAAAATAAAATAAATATTGATTGCTTCCACTATAGCGGATAAATGATGCGATTACGAAATGGGCGGCGAAAAAAAAGGTATTTAATATTCTCACTGCTTTATCGTCAATTCAACCACCTGTTTCGTAGCCGTACTCCAAAGGGAAACTGCTGCATCGATTTATGACTAGGTCACTTAACGGTTTTTGCATCTGGTGACGAGACCGATTTGCCTAACGAAGTTATAGAGACCTTCCACCCACTTAAAGGTGGTTCCCTCAGGGAGATTGCGGCATCGATTGTAGGTCACTTAACGGTTTTTGCATCTGTATGGACGGTGGTGACGAGACCGGTCGGCCTAACGAAGTTATAGAGACTGTCACCCGTGCTAGTTATTCGAAGTACTTCTTAAACTCGATAAAGCAAGTGTATACCCACCTTTACAGTCCTGTAGTAACATTCGTGGACTGTGGTCTGTTTAAAACAAAAGGTACGCTTTCATCTTTGAAGTGGTCTTTTGCCTAATTACTTCAGTTTAGAGCTGTGTTTGATGCTACAATAAGTTATTATTTGTTTCCATACATACATACATATATACATATCACCACGGGTGCCTTACTGCGCCCGAGACCGTCTAGAGGGCCCAGGGTACCCAGGAGTACCCGGAGGGGTTTTTAATCCCACTTCGTCGTAGCCGATGGTATGAGTCTACACTGAACAAGTGGCAAGCTCGTTGCGATGTTTTGAATAGACTCAATAACCCATCTAGAAACAGTTTCACAAGTTGGTATAGTGAAACCGGGACCGACAGCTTAACGTGCTCTCCGAGGCGCTATAGGGGTGTTGTCAAACAAATGTACATATTTTTTTAATTAAAACTGGTGTACACACCGGGATTCGAACCAGGGACTTAAGTGTTTTTTTATTTTATTATTTATTTTTGTATGGTCGACATAAATGCTTATTAGAGGGTACCTTTACCAACGAGAATTCAATAAATATTTTTTCTTGTATGTATAACCTGTATGACGGACTGTTAAATTAATTAATTCTCTAAACAAGTTATCTGTTATCTAACGATTAAAAAAATGACTCTTAAATTATTTAAAAAAAAAATATGCAGACAGTATTTTCTAAAAAATTATCTGTATTTTTTTGTGAAAATAATGTCCGCGAAAATAATTAGTGAACTGTAAATTCCTATATATACGGTTAAAATAATAATAATAATATGTAAGACGATTTACACATATTGCTCTGGTCACAAACTAAGCCCTAGGCTTGTACTATGTGTACCAGAAGCAACTATATAATACATATTATATTTTATAAACACCCAGACCATAACAAACTGTACAGAAAAACGTACTAATATTTTTTTGCCATGGGTGGGAATCGAACCTACAACCTCAGGATACAACGTCATAGGCGCAACCACTAATTTACGGAGGTTGTCATCATAATAAAATCAATAATTTGTATATTAATTGCCTCCGTGGTCTAATGGCAACCATTAGACCTCCGGTGTTGGGAGGTCGTGGGTTCGATTTCCACTCATGGCAAAACAATAGCAGTACAATTTTCTATACAGCGGCACAAATTATTAATATAAATAAAAAAATACCATCACGGTGCCTTTTGGCTCCCGAGAATTGTTTAAACCTCCTCAGGGTACCCAGCGGAGGAATTAACCCTTCCTCATTTCGCTGATGGTATTCGGAGTCAACTTCTAACAAGTGCCGAACGTTTTGCGGTGTTTATATAGCCTCCTTGAATAAAGCGGTCACTCATCCCAGGTCCGGCCTTGTTGTCATCTGCTTAACCTTGTTATCAGTTGCGCAGTGACACTAGGCTGGGGCTGAGTTAATATACAGGGTGAATTGAAACTTTTTTTTTAAATCTTATACAAGGTGACTTTGAAAGGATGTAGGTACTTTGGGTTAATATGAGGTTCTGCTGATCAAATCGAACAACTTTTCCTATGGATCCATGTGTCGCATATGAAAATAAATGTTGGCTTCCCCATACAAATTGGTCATTTTAACATTACTAGTTTGTATGGAGAAGGCAATTTTTTTTTTCATTTTGAGAAAAGTTGTTTGATTTGATCAGCAGAACCTCATATTAGCCCAAAGTACCTACATCCTTTCAAAGTCACCCTGTATAAGATTTAAAAAAAAAGTTTTATTTATTATATACTAGCTGACCCGGTGAACTTCGTATCACCTACAAAGATGATGAACACGCGACATATAGTTGTTCGTGTCTGAAACGTGGAAACTCCAAGTTGATTCCGAAACCTTCCAACGTAGCTTACGTTGGAAGGTTTCGGAATCAACTTGGTTTATTCATAGTCATCGCAAAAGCTAGTCGCACGGGAAATTGTAGTCTATTTAACTAAAATAAATAGTAACATATGACATACCTACATATTGAACAGTCATGCCCGATTTCACCAAGAAATGAAATTTTATTTGCAAATATTCTAAATAAATTGTTGTTAGGGGTTGACATAAAAAATATATCAATTGTTTCATTGCTTTTATAATATATTGTATTCTACAATATATTTTAACATTTAGTCAACGTGTAGTATATTATGGGAACACTAAACTAAATATTTAATTGAAGTTGCATAACATCCCAAATTTTATTACGGCTTTACAAGTAAATTACGTGTAAACTCCAATTCTACGTGTCATTATTAATCCCGTCTTTGTTAGGTTTTATCTCAAAATACCACAATGACATAAAAAGGAAACGCCTGAAACTTTGCAATAAGCCTTTAGAGCGAATAAATTTCCCTTGCTAAGGGGTAGCGTCGACGCGTTGGTAGCAGCCACGAAGAATATACAAAAAATAGAAACCGCTTAGCTATTTTTTTATTTTAACGAATATATAAAAATAATTTCCCAAAAGTAAAACTAAGTTATTGAGTCTATCCAAACATCGCGAGGAGCTAGCAACTAGTTCTGTGTAGACTCATAGCATCGGCTACGACGAGGTGGGACTAAAAACCCCTTTGCTGGGTACCCTGAGGCCGTCTAGGTGATGATATTTATTTATTTATTTAATTTATTTTCCAAAATAAAACTTATGCTTCTATACTTTTGATTCTAACACCTGAGGGTGTTATAGTAATTTCATTAAAAAAAACTTATTGAGCCCTTAAAGAACACTTTATTATAGTAGGTAGGGGTTTTATCTCTTTTAAGCAACAAAAATAATTACTTATGCAAAAAAGAGAATAATCCAATTTTAACTAAAGTATTCTTCAAAGACTTAAGTTATTTTATGACATAGGCTTTTATGAATATGGCCATAAATCTATAAGCTAAGTAACCACTATTAAAAAAGACTCCACCTAAACAGGAAATCGATCCAGAAGTCCTCTGAAAAGCGGTGAACGCACAGTCTATAACTGAACGTATCACTTGACGGTTTTTGCATCTGTTTTGGTTTCATTACTACCGAAACCGGCTCGTCGGTACAAATTCAAGTTCAAGTCAGTCACGGCGCCCGAGGCACCCTAGACGGCCTCAGAGTATCCAGCAGCGGCGGGGGTTAATTCCCACCTCATCGTAACCGATAGATTCTCAGTTTACACCGAGAAAGTGGTCAGCTCGTCATGATGTTTGTTATATAGATTCAATGACCCATCTGCAAACAGTTTCACTGAAACTGGGAACGGGAGATTAATGTACCTTCTGGGGTACAATGGTAGTATTGTAGGAAATTGACTTTATTTGTTCTTTCTCATTTTATAGTTGGTAGTATATTATATATGTAGTTTATATACTCGTAAAATATATATTTAAGTAGTGTATATTAGATTGTTAGTATTTTAAATAATAATCACTGCACTATACTCAGTTACTGTTTTTCACCTACCTCACTTATTTACTTCTTTGATTGTCCCGAAGGTTTGACTGGTAGAGAACGATTTAAATAAATAAAATAAATGAATATATAAATTAAAGTTCTTTCTATAATTTTTTAAACCTGTAAACACTCATTGGGTTTAGGTATATATTTATCTCTATCTCTCCTTGATGGTAGGTCGTAAATGTTATCCAAATAAAATAAAATCAAGCGACTTTGAATGTAGGCAAGATAAACATAGTTATGTGAAGGTTTCAGGAGTTTCAGGTGAAAATTATAGCTACAGTGGTTTGTTTATATTGCACTTAAAGATGTAGATTTTAATATTACATGACTTGTGACTCTACATTCTCTTAATGGTAAATGCAATGTCGAAATACCATCGGCGAAATGAGGATGGGTTAATCTCTCCGCTGTGTATATTGAGACCTTTTAAACGGTTCTCGGGAGCCAAAAAGGCACACGTGATGGTATTTATTTATTTTCAATGTCCAAGAATGCTTTCATGATAAATGCCTCTAAATTGATTAAGTCCACAAAGTTTGCTTGAATTTATTCACACCTCGCTTAAAAGAAGAATTGTCATAGTGAACCGCAGCATGTAACATTATATCCCCAGATGATAAGTGGCAATGTAAAGTCCAGGAATGTTCTTTACTAAGATATATAAAAATGATGCTACAATTGGTTGAATGCTCTGTCAGCTTAATTTTTGGACTTATTCAAGCCCCACCTAAAGGACTGAAGATTAAAAGAAGAATTGTCATAGTGAACCATGACATGTAACACTACATCCCCTGAGGATAAGTTGCAATGTAAATTCCAAGAATAGCAAAGATGTTATAACTGATTGAGTTCACAATATGCTTAAGGAACTTATGCACTCAATGAATTAATAAAAGAAGAATAGCCATAGTGGACTATAACATCTACATCCTATTAATGGTAAATGGCAATGTATAGTCTAATGGACTTATTCATAAAAACTTATTGAGTCCTTTAAGAACACTGTAGTTATAGAAGGTTTGGTCTCTTTTACGCAAATTATTTTTTGTTGCTAAATAAATGAGGCAAAACCTTCTATAACTAAAGTATTCTTCAAGGACTCAATAAGTTTTAATGAATACCCATGCAAGAATATATTTAACCAAACATATAAATTGAGTTTATATACACGTAAGTAAATTTTTTCACACCTTATTTATTTATACAATTCTTTTAAAAAAGATTTGTACAAAGACCAGCTTAATGCCTTATTATCTACCAACTAACCTTTAGAAGAGTAAAATTGTAGAATAAGGTGCATAGATATAACATAATAATGTAAAAAATACTAAATACATAAACTACATAATAAAAACATATACATTGACGCCTCCGTAGACTATAGTGGTTGCGCCTTTTGGCGTTGTATCCGGAGCTCGTGGGTTCGTATCCCACCGATGTCAAAAAACTATTGGTACGTTTTTCTGTACAGTTTGTCATGGCCTGGGTGTTTATAAAATATAATATGTATTATATCGTTGTTTCTGGTACAAGCCTATAGCTTAGTTTTTGTGAGCAAAGAATATAACAAAATAAATATATATATGTATGTATGTATCATCACGGGTGCCATACGGCGCCCAAGACCGCCTATACGGCCCTAGGGTACCCAGCGGAGGGGTTTTAATCCCACCTCGTCGTAGCCGATATGGTATGAGTCTACACCGAACAAGTGGCTAGCTCGTTGCAATGTTTTGAATAGACTCAATAACCCATCTATAAACAGTTTCACAAGTTGGTATAGTGAAACCGGGACCGACAGCTTAACGTGCTCTCCGAGGCACTATAGTGGTGTTGTCAAACAAATGTACATACATTTTTAAATTAAAAACTCATTGGTACACACCGGGATTTGAACCAGGGACCTAAGTGTTTTTAAGTCCAAGGTCTAACCAACTCGGCCACCACGTATATACATACAAAATAAATACATAAAAATATATGTTAAACCTAACCTGAATTGCTATAATGAGAAATGGGTAATCTATTTAAAAGAGCGAGATACGGGGACTGTCTGATGTTTGGACTAGTTTGGAGCAAGTTCCACTGTCGAACAGCTGACACCGTAAATGAATCGGAATATTTGGTAGAGGCATGCGATGGAATCTTTAATAGGTTATCATCAGTTGAACGAAGGCCGCATAGAAATAATAATAATGGCATTACATTACAAACAAAAATTAAGCTCTAGGCTTGTCTACCAGAAACAACCTTAAAATATATATTATACTTATTTTATAAATACCCAGACCATGACGTACTGTCAAAAAAGAAAAACGTACAAACTACAGAGGCAGTCAAAAATTTAAAGCAGTTAAAGTTAAAGTTACACCTCAGTTAAAGAACTCAAGATTAAAAGATGAATTGTGGCAATCAGTAAGTGTGTATAATGTACATGTGACACTACGTTCCCCTAAAAATAAATGGCAATGCAAAGTTCTCAACCAATATAGAAATGATGCTACAATTAGTTGACTCCACTATGCCTGCTTAAATAAATAAATTGCCAATTTGTAAACCTACTTGTATCTTAGTAATCGAATAGAAGTTAAAAAGTCAGGTTTGTAGAAGTTAATACGCCCCTGGAAGGTACTTCAGTTTAATTTCCTCGGGGAAAAACAAACACCGACAACTAAAATAAGGATTTTAATCTGGATTTTCAGGTTGTTCTGAAAATAAATAAAATAGGTCGTGTAAAAAAAGAAGTCTAAAATAAATGTTTTGCTCTAAAAAGTGTTTTTAGAGCAAAACATTTATTTTAGTCGCGGGAATATTAAAAAATAAAAACATAATCGTAATGGCATCATGAAGAATTAATTACACACGGAATTTTTGACAGATTAAAAATTGGATAACATAATACGAAATCTGACAAACTACTCTTAGTTTTAATTACGGTGCAATTGAATTTAAGAGAATTCAGAGGCTCTACCATGGGTTTGCGCAAGGTAGCAACGTAGCGTATTTGTATACGTATACGTAAGCAACAACCAATAGGATCGTTTTATTTTTGGTAACAGGATTGAATAAAGCGTATTAATTTAATAAAATGCTATTGGTTGTAGCTAACGTATACGTATACAAATACGTTACGTTGCTACAATGCGCAAACCCATGGTAGAGCTTCTGAATTATCTTAAATTCAATTGCACCATAATTGAAACTAAGAGTAGTTTGTCAGATTTCGTATTCTGTTACCCAATTTTTAATCTGTCAAAAATTCCGTGTGTAATTAATTCTTCATGATGCCATTACGATTTGTTTTTTTTTTTAATATAAAATACGAAATAAAAAAATTAATCTAAAACAAAATTAATCGACGCATTAAAATATGGCAAAAAAATTAAATGGAGAATTTGGCAGGGCATTTAGCAAGACTAGAAGATGAAAGATGGACAAAAATAGTAACTGAATGGACAGGACCTGATAAAGGGAAAAGACCGAAAGGAAGACCACAATAAAGACGGGAAAATGACATTAAGGAGATTGCAGGAGAAAATTGGAAAAAGATCAAGAGCAGTGGAAGAAATTGGAGGAGGCCTATACTCGCGACGAGATCATACAAATTTAACTTTTTATGTAAATATTTTTTTTAAATAATGTTGTGTATTGTAAAGAATAAATGGCTTATAAATAAAAATAAATAAATAAATAGTAAACCTTAAAACAATTTTAGTAAACATCCAATGGGTATTTAAGACTATTAATGCAGATGTGCAAACACAAATAAAACACAAACCAAAACCGATGTGAGAACAATATAGTAATCCATGAATTTCCGATATTGCGTCAAACATTCAATTCCTGCTAAACAATAGCACAATTTGAGCGTACGAAGCTACTGTTGCTAAATTCTACCACTGTGGCGTGACAAACGTTCGAATGCACAGCGCATTTAAAAATTGATCAGTATCAGTTGTATATTTTGACGATTCTAAATACTTATATTCAGTTTTAAAAATGGAACTCTAAAAATCTCGAGAATTACTGATTCGTTTTATTTGAAATTTAGAATAGTCATAGATCTGAGGCTCTACCATGGGTTTGCGCATTGTAGCAACATAACGTATTTGTATACGTATACGTGAGCAACAACCAATAGGGCCGATTTATTATTGGTAACATGATTGAATAAAGCGATCCTATTGATTGTTGCTCACGTATACGTATACAAATACATTACGTTGCTACAATGCGCAAACCCATGGTAGAGCCTCTGTTAATCCATTAAATATATCCAAAAGTATTTAAAATTAGTTAGTAGAAGATCGTGTTCGTGTTATACAAATTGTATATTTTTTATAAGAAAAGGTTAGATGCTCCAAAATTAATTTAAAACACCGATTTATGCGAATACTTTTGGGTATTTACCTACCAATCACTGCAGTTGCCAAAAAGATGACATAAATACAACTTTAAATTAAAAAATAATTATTTCTCTAAAAGTAAAAATAAAATCGAAAATATTTTAATGCAGTTTTATTTCATAATAATATACCCAACTTTACTTCATAGAATACTTCTTTCTGTGTATTTAAAAACTTTTCATAAAAATCCTGTAAACAGCCTGTAGTTATATAGAAATTTAATATACCCGATTTTACCCACAGAGTTAATAGACATTTAAGATAAAAAAACACATATAACAGTCCAGTAGTTTTAAAGTGATGCACTGACAAACAAACAAACATACAGACATATAGACAAGCAGAAAGGCAGGAAAATTAAGTTTATGTCCCTATTTAGAGTCCAACCGTATTTTTTTTACCAGATTAATGTACATTTTTTTTATTTACAATGTTATTTTATATTCACCTATAAATAAATAATAATGATTGCTCAAATGAAAAGCATCTAAGTCAAAATATTGAATAATAAAAAAAATAATAAAATATTTAAGAGTTAGATTAGTTTAGTGATGTTATTTTTTTTTATAATTTATGAATATTTAATGCTAGGAACATAAAATGAGAGTATTTTGATAATGTATTGACTCATACTTAATAAAAAGAAACATTTGAATTTTAATTCGGGACATTTCATATATATTGCCCTACTTTGTTTGGTTACAATCAAAGCTTTAGGCTTTGACTATGTGTTATGACTTGAGTAGGAATATTGTTTTGCCTTGCGTGGGAATCAAACCCACGATCTACACTTACAACGCAACTAGAGACCATCGAGGCAGTCTATTTTAGCGGTATATCTGTTATATAAATACTTATGACCTTATTCACAAAAACTTATTGAGGCCTTGAAGAACACTTTACTAATAGAAGGTTTTCTCTCTTTTACACATGATATTTTTTATTGCTAATAAAATGAGACAAAACCTTCCATGGTATACATAGTCAAAGACGAACACCGGTATTCATAATTGAGTCCTTGAAGAACACTTTAGTTAAGTGTTCTTCAAGGACTCAATAAGTTTTTATGAATACCGGTGTTCGTCTTTGACTATGTGTACCAGAAACCACGATACTATACATCATTATATATTAAGTACATTTGATAATGTCTTGGCGTACCTAACGCAGCTGCATCTAGATAGATAGAGTGATGATCTGCGGAAG
The DNA here is from genome assembly GCA_947458855.1 of Monopis laevigella. NCBI lineage: Eukaryota > Metazoa > Arthropoda > Insecta > Lepidoptera > Tineidae > Monopis > Monopis laevigella. The sequence continues at coordinate 9,576,933 of OX381596.1, read as the reverse complement.
GTGGTTGACAGAGACTGAATGCGAAGAGCAGAGGATAGGGATCAGTGGCGTGTCTTGGGAGAGGCCTATGTCCAGCAGTGGACTGCGGTAGGCTGATGTTGACGATGATATTTTATAAACACCAAGAAAATCGATACAGAAAAACGCAAGTAGACTAATATGGTTTTGGCTTGAGTGGGAATCGATCCGACGACCTACGTTTACAACACAACTAGACACCATTAAGGCAGTCTTTTTTAGTGGTAAATAAATAGTAGACGATATTTTAATGCTATGTCAATAGCATGTATTGTTTTTCCGCATGAGGTTTTTCAAAAACCCAACATTTAAATCATGTCAAAAAAATACACCAAAAAAAAACATTAACCAGAGATATAATGGGCGCAGTTGATCAAACAATCGTTATTTGCATAAAGATATTTTTGGTGAATGTGCTTTTGTACCCTCATGTGAGAGGACGCAATATGCTTCGCGTATTATTTACTGTTGGCAATAAATTTATTTTTATGACCATCTTATTTTCAGCGAGGCGAGAGTGTCTGACTATTGCATGTTTTGGAATTTTCCTTTTTATTCTATATTTTAACATATAAACCTTTATTAACAACCAAAATTAAACCTAAATACATAGACTGAAAAGTATATTTTTGACTTATTTGTGGAAGTACATTAGTTTTCGTCAATAAACATTTTTATTGGTATTTTGTTGGATAGACGAAGGCTCTATTTTACGCTTGAAAAAAAAAACAAATTTGTTTTATTTTAGTTGGGTATGGCATCCACATGTTTTTTTTAAAGGCGCCTGAGTGTTTTGATTTGTATGTTTCGTATTTAACTAACCTAATTGTTACTCAGCGGCTTCTCATTATACTACTTGTTACAATTTCATATTTTAAATAGGGATAGAAAGTCGCGAACCTATTTTTTATACTGAAATAAACGAAAAGTGAAAAGAAAGTTTATAAAAGATGTTACGCGGAGAGATATGTCAAAGTTCTTAAATTGATTATAATATAAATAACGTTTTCTAAGCATCAAAAATACTTTAAGCAAGCTGTATAAACGAACGACCCTACGAGTAAGTTGTTCAGGTTTTTGTTAATTGAAATTTCATAAAAGATTTTACGCGGAGAGATATCAACGTTCTTAAATTGAATATAAGAAAAATAACATTTTCTAAGCATAAAAAATACTTTATGCCAACTGTATAAACGAACAACCTTCTACAAGTAAGAAAAAAATATATGGGTAATCTTCGCGGGCGAGTTTTTAAGGTTTTTGTTAATTGAAATTTCATAAAAGATTTTACGCGAAGAGATGTCAACGTTCTTAAATTGAATATAAGAAAAATAACATTTTCTAAGCATAAAAAATACTTTATGCCAACTGTATAAACGAACAACCTTCTACAAGTAAGAAAAAAATATATGGGTAATCTTCGCGGGCGAGTTTTTAAGGTTTTTGTTAATTGAAATTTCATAAAAGATTTTACGCGGAGAGATGTCAACGTTCTTAAATTGAATATAAGAAAAATAACGTTTTCTAAGCATAAAAAATACTTTATGCCAACTGTATAAACGAACAACCTTCTACAAGTAAGAAAAAAATATATGGGTAATCTTCGCGGGCGAGTTTTTAAGGTTTTTGTTAATTGAAATTTCATAAAAGATTTTACGCGGAGAGATGTCAACGTTCTTAAATTGAATATAAGAAAAATAACGTTTTCTAAGCATAAAAAATACTTTATGCCAACTGTATAAACGAACAACCTTCTACAAGTAAGAAAAAAATATATGGGTAATCTTCGCGGGCGAGTTTTTAAGGTTTTTGTTAATTGAAATTTCATAAAAGATTTTACGCGGAGAGATGTCAACGTTCTTAAATTGAATATAAGGAAAATAACATTTTCTAAGCATGAAAAATACTTTATACCAACTGTATAAACGAACAACCCTCTACAAGTAAGAAAAAAATATATAAGTAATCTTCGCGGGCAAGTTTTCAAGGTTTATGTTAATTGAAATTTCATAAAAGATTAAACGAGGAGAGATGTCAACGTTCTTAAATTGAATATAAGAAAAATAACGTTTTCTAAGCATCAAAAATACTTTATACCAACTGTATAAACAAACAACCTTCTACAAGTAAGAAAAAAATATATGGGTAATCTTCGCGGGCGAGTTTTTAAGGTTTTTGTTAATTGAAATTTCATAAAAGATTTTACGCGAAGAGATGTCAACGTTCTTAAATTGAATATAAGAAAAATAACATTTTCTAAGCATGAAAAATACTTTAAGCAAACTGTATAAACGAACGACCTTCTACAAATGTACCACAACATCGAATACATTTGCATATTATTGAAATGTACGCAAATTTACATTTCAGAGACGAGAGAATCAATCGACTCCTTCAAAATTAAGCTAAATTCAATAATGGCGGTTTAAAAAGACAATAGTTAAATAGTTTTACATATTTTAAAAATGCTTTGCATATATTTTAGGCTTTAAATACACATAGATAATATAAGTTTTTTTGGAAATTAAATTAATTCATTAATTTCCCGATACTGGTAGTTTTACACTCTCCTAATTGCCGCGATCTCTCTAATTTAAATTAAGATACTTTCGTATATTTTATTTTATTTAAAAACTTTCGTTTTTCACACGATACGAATACAATAGCGTCAATGTTGCGTAAACGTTACGAGTGAACCATCAGATCTCACATACATACATATCATAACCGCCGAGACGGCCCCAGGGTACCCAGCGGAGGGGTTTTTAATCCCACCTCGTCGTAGCCGATGGTATGAGTCTACACCGAACAAGTGGCTAGCTCGTCGCGATGTTTTGAATAGACTTAATAACTCATCTACATAAACAGTTTCACAAGTTGATATAATGAAACTGGGATCGACAGCTTAACGTGCTCTTCGAGGCACTATAGTGGTGTTGTCAAACAAATGTACATTTTTTTAATTAAAAACTCACTGGTACACATCGGAAACCAGGGACCTAAGTGTTTTTAAGTCCAAGGTCTAACCAACTCGGCCACCACGTATACTTAACCAACTTTACTTATTTTTGTCTGTTTTCGTGGTCTAGGGATTACACCCTTGGTTTGTATCTCGAGGCACTAAACCAAGCCAAGCCAAGCTATAATAATATCAATATGTAGGACAATTTACACATATTACTCTGGTCACAAAAAAAGCTCTAGGCTTGTACTATGTGTATCAGAAACAACGATAATACATACATATTATATGTAATAAACACCCATGCCCTGAGCCCATGACACACTGTATAGAAAAACGTACTAATTTTTTTTTGCAATGGGCAGGAATCTAAAAGTATAAGTCACCTTTCACTTGTTTTTTTTTTACACTTCGGAGTAATTTGCGAATTTCTTGTATTAAGGGCTCTGTAGTCGACATGACCCCCAAACAAACGTACTTCCAACATTACAATTGGCTGTTTGTCGTAGTTCAATTATTATTAATATCTAAGTTTTGTAAAATGTAAAAAAAAATCTGTTGTCATAAATACTTTTGTATTATTATTAATAATATTAAATGAGCTTTTTCCTTATTTCAAAAAACACAGAAAGATTAATAAGTATGGCCTAAAAAATATTATTTTTATTCTTGCAGATTTTTAATGCAATTTGTCGCCACCGTTTCATAATCGCATCATTTAGCCGGCATGATTAGAATAGAATAGAATAGAAATATTTATTGCAGTAAAATGTTTTACAACACAACACCATTTCTAGCATGCAATTTTACAAAAAGTACAAGACAAGAATACAACAAACATTGAATCAATTAAGTACCCATTTATAAACTAGACAACACAAAATTATATTCACACACAATCATCAAATTAAGCCATTTACAATAACGCCAAAATATTATAATTAAAAAAATCCTTCATGTTATAAAATGCATTATCCAATAACTACCCTTTTAATGTATTTTTAAATGTAATATTGGCTAAGATTTTAAATTCATTATGTACACTCGTATAGCAACAACCAATGTGCATCGTGGGAGCGATCAATTTTGTTTAAGAACAATTATTGATCGATCCTATTCATGGACTTTGTAGGTATGCTCACCACCAGGTAGATACAAAGTCATATGCTGTGTTCCAATAAAAAAATAGAAAAAAGAGTAGTGGAGAAATACTGGAATTCCGAAATTTATATTGTAGAACTTGTAATATTGTAAATTAGTACCTATTGGAGAACTTGTATAGTTAAAAAGCAACGACTCTTTGTATGTCTGTCTATACGTTTGTGTACTTATAATTCAAGATCCGATTTTTTTGATATTTTTAAAGTTATAATTAAATCTGGCCAGAGGCTCTACCATGGGTTTGCGCATTGCAGAAACGTAACGTATTCATTTACGTATACGTCAGCAATAACCAATAGGATCGCTTTATTCAATCCTGTTACCAAAATTAAAGCGGCCCTATTGGTTGTTGCTCACGTATACGTAAATGAATACGTTACGTTTCTGCAATGCGCAGACCCATGGTAGAGTTCTTGTTATAATTGTTATAACCTTATTACGTTACTTATGTTATTACGGTATTTATCATATTTTAGGGTTAAAACATTAATCGGAAATTTTAGTGATTGGGTGTCTTACTAAATTAATTATCTCTGCGTTCCAGATATTAAAGCGGTTAGCATCACGTACTAACATCATAAACTAGCGTCACCAACCGTTTCAAATAAACCATGAGTACTAGTTTTATTAGCAACGTCAATATTATGTGCTTCTGAAACGTTGATGCTGCTCTTTGATGTTACTTTTTGACAAGTACAATTATGATTATTTAAATAATTTATTTTAAGCTATATAATACAACAATTTAATGATATTACTATTAATAATCTTCAATTAAACATATTAAAGCAGAGTTTATTTACAAATCATATATTTTTAAAAGTTTATCGTATAATTATCATTAAAACAATTATTATTTATAAAATAATTCATCAAACTTAAAATTTATATGCTTTTTGATGTTACTTTTTGACAAATATAATTATGATTATTTAAATAATTGATTTTAAGCTATATAAAACAACAATTTAATGATATTACTATTAATAATCTTCAATTAAACATATTAAAGCAGAGTTTATTTACAAATCATATATTTTTAAAAGTTTATCGTATAATTATCATTAAAACAATTATTATTTATAAAATAATTCATCAAACTTAAAATTTATATGCTTTTTGATGTTACTTTTTGACAAATATAATTATGATTATTTAAATAATTGATTTTAAGCTATATAAAACAACAATTTAATGATATTACTATTAATAATCATAAATTAAACATATTAAAGCAGAGTTTATTTACAAATCATATATTTTTAAAAGTTTATCGTATAATTATCATTAAAACAATTATTATTTATAAAATAATTCATCAAACTTAAAATTTATATGTAAACAAACTTCTGTCAAAAACTAACACTATAAAATAAATATCATCACGGGTGCCTTACGGCCCCCGAGACCGCTTAGACGGCCTTAGGGTATTTAGCGGGGGGGTTTTTAATCCGACCTCGTCGTAACTGATGGTATGAGTCTGCACCGAACAAGTGGCTAGCTCGTCTCGATGTTTGGATAGACTCCATAACCCACCAATTTACAGTTTATTATGTTGGTATAGTGAAACTGGGACTAACAGCTTAACGCGCTCTTGATGGCACTATAGTGGTGTTCTTAAACATATTTTTTTAGATTAAAACTCATTAGTACATACCGGGGTTTGAACCAGGGACCTAAGTGTTTTTGAGACCACGAGAAACAACTGAAAATGTATTCCAATTTCAAATATATTTTGTTATTCTCATTAAGTATGCCTCAACAGCGTCCTCGACTCTGGTAAGAGAATGAGAAACGGAAGTACTTTCGATGAATAGGCAATTAATCGTAAAGAAAGGATATTACAAATATATTTGCATTCTAACCAGCATTCGTAAATGTATTAGATGAATAAATCTAATATATATATATAAAAGCGGCCCCAGCCTAGTGGTTAAGTCACTGCGCAACTGATAACAAGGTTAAGCAGATGACAACAAAGCCGGCCTGGGATGGGTGACCGCTTTATACAACGAGGCTATTTCATCATAAACACCGCAACATGCTCGCCACTTGTTAGGTGTTGCCTCCGAATACCATCGGCGAAATGAGGATGGGTTAATCCCTCCGCTGGGACCCTGAGACCGTTTAAACGGTTCTCGGGAGCCAAATAGGCAACCGTGATGGTATTTATTTATTACAATTTTATTATTTACAATTTTGGCTTCCCCATACAAATTGGTCATTTTAACATTACTAGTTTGTATGGAGAAGGCAATTTTTTTTTTATTTGCGGCACATGGTTCCATGGGAAAAGTTGTTCGTATTGATCAGTAGAACCTTATTTTAGCCTAAAGTACATCTTTTCAAAGTCACCATGTATATACCTATATATATTTATTTTAAAACCTTACAAAATATATAATAAATTAACCTAGAAAAATCAAAATAAAATTTAAACTAATAAGAAAAAATCACTGTATGAGGGCGCCACTTGGTAGAGTATATATATTATATTCAATATTTAATATTAAAACTGTCTTACAAATTTATGGCGTTTGCGGTGAAAACGTTAGGTATATGGTCCTCAGATGCAACCATACATAGACATAGGAAAACGGCATATATACACACTAATATTATAAAGATGAAGAATAATCTCAGGAGCTACTGGTTCGAATTGAAAAAAATATTTTAGTGTTGGATAGCCCATTTATCGAGTAAGGCAGGCTACATAACATCACGCTACGACCAATAGAAGCGGAGTAACAATAACAATTATAGCAAAAACAGGCATTTCTGGGTCAGGTATCTGTAAAACTTTACATGAAATAAATAATGGGAATTATATTACATATTTAAAAAATATTAATCTGCGGCCGCATTCTGTTTCTTATAACGCAATCGTTAGATTGTCAAAATAACGATTTCCGCTATAAGCGCGCTCTGCTCCAATCACAGTAGTTTTCTAAACTTCCCTGATTGGCGGAGAGCGCGCTTATAACGGAATTCGTAATTTTGACAACCTAACGATCACGTTATAAGAAACAGAATGTGGCCGCAGGTTATACAGATGCAGTAGTCTCCAGAAAATCGGTGAACCCACAGACTAAAACCGAAACATGACTAGGTCACTTGACGGTTTTTGCATCTGTATGGGTGGTGGTGGTGTTTTTGCACCTTTAGATGAAAATATAATATATTTTTAGGTGGGAGGAAGGTCTCTATAACTTCGTTAGGCCGACGACCGGTCTCGTTACCAATGCAAAAACCTTCAAGTGGCCTAGTTATGTTTAGGTTTTAGTCTGTGGGTTCACCCATTATCAGGAGATTACTGCATCAATTTCTTGTCGTGGTGGTAGTCTCCTTTCACGATGCGGTTATAAAATGGATGGTTGAATTAACGATAAAGCAGCGAGTACCTATATTAAAATATACTCATAATGCAATTCGTCTTTGTCGCCGCCCATTTCGTAATTGCATCATTTAGCCGGCATAGTGGGAGCGATAAATATTATTTAAGAACAATTATTGATTGACCCCATTCGTGGACTTTGTGGGTCTACTCACCATCGGGTATAAACAAAGTTACATGCCGTGCTTCAAATAAATAAATAAATCTATTTTAATTTATAGGTAAGTATTTTTAATTATTTTATAGTTATTATTTATATTTAGTTATTAATTATTTTATTGTCATTTTTATTGAGAATTTTAATAAATAAAATAATTATAAGTCAAAAACTTCGGTTTTAAGTGTTTTAGTTTACATTACTTTAATCCCAAAAATATGTAGGTATTGTAACAGCTCAAAAAGTGCCGTTTTAGTGGAATTATTAGCACTGTTTCTAAAATTATTGCTCTGAGTTTCATCTCTTTTCAATAAAATAATTTATGGGGTAATTAGGATTGCAATTAGAATATATAATTTGATTATTAATGGATTTTGGAGGGCAATAAGGGAAATTATTGGTGTTGGTAGACAAATGTATTTATATGGTTTTGGGTCCATAATAATATCAATTGTATAATATATTCTTTGTTATATACGTATATATTCGTAAGGTTAGACTTGTTTTTAAACTTTAAAAAATGGCGGAGGTTTTGGTAATATTTCTGGTACATTAACATCTGAGCCGCTTTATTAAAGTTCTTTTCTGTTATTATATGTACAATTATGGTTACTTAATAGCCCCTAAGTACGCCTAGACGTCTTTAGGGTACCCGTCGTGGTCGATGGTATTTTGGGTCTACACCGAACAAGCAGCCTGCTCCTGACAGGGTTTGGATATACTCAATAAGCCATGTATAAAAAGATTCATAAATTGATATAGTGAAACTGGGATTTACATCTAAATGTATTCCGAGGCAATATAGTGTTGTTCTCAAATAAATGTATATATTTTTTAAAAGGTTCGAAACCGTGGCCTACAAAATTCCATATCGGCCACCCGTTTATATGTAAATACATATTACATACAGGGTGAATTTTTCAAGTGGTCTTTCATGGTCAAATTCTTAATTACAAGGAATAGCGAAAATGCTCAAAGGAGTCTCGAGGCCAATTTTAATAACAACTAAAACTGAATTATTCGATTTTTGTTAAATTTATTCTCCTAGGCGGAAATCGAACCGGCTTAAAAACATTATTTGTTTTCTCAAATATGAGCACTTTCCTTTAGTTTGCCGTTTGAAGTTACTGCACCCCGAGTGTGAGTTTTCTAACTATTACTTTGCTCAAACGTTAACTAAAATTTGTATGGGAAATGGTTCAGCGCTCCAAGCGGAAATTTTGAGAACTAGAAATGCCGTCGTGTGGTTAATGAAAATGTTAACGCGAAAGTAAACGTTAAAAAAACTCACACTAGGGGTTCTGTGCACCATGTGATTCTTATAAGCGATACTATCACTTGGTGCAATATGTATTGATACTATAATACAATTCCCTGTATGGAGGTTATTAATTTTAATTTTATTTAAAATACTTTATTACACAAAATTACAAAATGAAATTGTATATAGTAACTTAATGCCTATTTATTTAATTAAGGACAACCAGTGGTCGGATACATTAATACTTCCTTAAAACAGAAGTACAATTTTTAGCTAAATGTTCCACCTTTAAGAGCCACAACATGTACAATTAGTGTGGATAACAAAATATAACTTAAAAATAACTTAAAATAATATAAAAAAATACAATTATTAAAAAAAATGCTTAAAATCAAGGTGTACAGTCAACAAAAATGTAAAGCTAAAATATATAGAGGATATATATATATATGTCGTGGATTTCGAAACGGAACGTCAAGCCGAACTGAATCGACTTGGGCGTATTCGGAAACGGGGGTTGGCAACACTGTGCTGTCATTGAAGATTCCGCCATTTTCACGCGCACTTTGTGATTAGACATCGAAGTGAACGCACGTGGCGCAACCTCGCTCCGACCTCGCCGCGTTCCAATAGTAATCCGTATACATCCGATTCCTGTGTTATTATTTCGTGTCAATTGTTAATTAAATCATTCTAATATAGACGATTAATTGGATATCGAGTCATATTTCGGTACTATAATGCAAAACGACCAGTCCGGCAACGAAAGCCCACACATCCTGCCGACATCAGAAGTGGGACCCAAAATAAAATATGCAGCAAGTCGACAACGTGAGTAAGAACCAAAGGTCAGTGTGAAAATATCGAAAAGTGAGTGTCTCTGTTACCATTCTTTTAATACCAAAAAAAAAAGTTAAACCTGGTTGAGAACCAAATCAAAATGAATCACAATTCGTTTTAATGGAATGTTTCCCATATATCGCGGATAGCGATGCTAATAATAGTAGCATATGGTCGATTTATGTTTGCAATAAAATTAACCATACTGTATAGGTAATTTAATTGTTGTTATCTATTAGCCTTACATTGAAAAGGCCGAGTCATTGTTAGTTAAAACTAGTTTTGTTGGTGTTACTTGGCCACAATTAAGAAAACTTTTCCTATCTCGATTTTACAATACAAATACCGAGTGAAATTTAATTAAAAATAATGAATGATACAATCAAATAGGAAAATGTTAATTTTAGTAGGTATGCCAATAAAGTGATGGGAAATTTTGATGAATCATTGTCAATGATAGTAAATTTAACAAATACTCAGTGAATGACGATTTCACTAAAAGTTTCGAGTCCCGGTTGCATGAAAATTAATATTAAAAAGTGTAGAATGGTGTATCATCGTGTTGTAGAATATCATTGCGGCTCCGCAACAATAGCGGCAATGCTAATCGATCCCTGCCAGCATTTATTTCAGTTACTCAAAATAGTTAAAGATAAACTACAGTGATACGCTTTGTGATCTAACTTTTGAGCGTGCTGGACGACATTGCTACCCTGTGCCCAGGAACTACAGATAGCTGAAGCCATAATAGTGCATAGAGACAGATAACCTGATAACCAGCTAAGGTGAACCTTCACAACTCGGGTGAGAAGTTTTCATTTTATTTTGATTAGGGTGCTGACTGTTAGTGAAAAAAAAAAAAAATCCTAGTAAACGTAACCTATGATTTTAGGTTTAAGTAAAAATAACTTAAACTCGTATTTACAAGCTTTGATTGAAGTTCAGGGGTTTTCCCTCGAATGATCATTGCACGCCGATCCTGATTAGTTTCCTATCATTTAATACCCAGATTGGAATCGTTTAATTTAATTGGTGTTTTCAGTAAAAAATTACCATGAAGTTTAATAAACATGCTTTGAGAATTTTTGTGCTGACTTTGTTACTTTAAGACAAACTCGTCAGTTTAGCTACTGAAATGCGAATTCAAGTAGTTTTCGGAATTACAACCTCAGTTAGACTGAGATTAAACTTATTTATCAAAATACCGATAGACCATGCGTTATAGTGTAAATTTAATTGTAATACCGTCTCTGGCATTTTACACTTTCTCCTATTTATAATCAAATTCAAGAGTAAATGAACACTTAATAAATCTTCTTGGATATGAGAAGTGGCTATCATTAATTAGATATTTAGATAGTTCGTGACCCTAGACGGTACGTACTTTTGCTTTCTTAATGGTGTACTGAATGATCATAAGTACTAAATCGTTTTCGGTTGTGTGCTTTCATAATGAAATAATCTAGGACTGCTGCTGCAGTAAATAAAACACTGTTCTCATAGCTTATCCAACAGAAAATTCTTCGGTTTTGTCTAAATATTAATTTCTTAATACTTCAATACGAAGGAATGAGAGATTATTAGGAGCTGGTAAAATAAGACCAAATAATTATGAAATGAGAACTGTAGTAAAATTTGAACGATTACTTATTAAGTGTACAAATGTTAATCATACATTTTGATAAAATTGTTTAAAAATAAAGTTTCTACTATAGGTAATAAAAAAAAAAATAACAATTAATTGAGATGGGAACCTTCTTTAGGATCTTAAGCTTTTTCGTACTGATGGCTACTGATTAACAAAAAAAAGGGGGTTTAGATCCGGAATTCCAGAATAGGTAAAATTTGTAAAATCCTAAAAATTGGAAACACGTAGGCGGGCTGTATAAGTACCGTGTTTTTGATACTGAGCGACCGACTGAAATCTATACTGACGCCAGTGATGAACGTTAAGGAGCGATGCTACAAAAGGTATGTGCTGAGTTACACTATGTCTAGTATTATAATCGTCGAACATCCAATGCAGAGTCCTATCAGTTCTACAAATTGGAGGCGCTGACTATGTTAATTTTATTAAACAATACACGCACAAGTATGCCCACGACCGTTTGAGACTAATAATTATACCATATTAACCCTATAATGATATTCCTATAGAGTTTAGTGATGTGAAAAATCCATAGTACATTGACTAGTATTTGGTAGTCATAAGTTGATGTTGATTTAATTGATTTGTCTCACTTGCTTAGAATAGTGAGCTGTTACCACTCGATTTAGGTGGTAATGGCGAAAGTTGATGTTTGTCACTCGATGGAGGTGGCATGAGCTGTTACCACTCGATTTAGGTGGTAATGGCGAAAGTTGATGTTTGTCACTCGATGGAGGTGGCATGAGCTGTTATCACTCGATTTAGGTGGTAATGGCGAAAGTTGATGTTTGTCACTCGATGGAGGTGGCATGAGCTGTTATCACTCGATTTAGGTGGTAATGGAAAGTTGATGTTTGTCACTCGATGGAGGTGGCATGAGCTGTTATCACTCGATTTAGGTGGTAATGGAAAGTTGATGTTTGTCACTCGATGGAGGTGGCATGAGCTGTTATCACTCGATTTAGGTGGTAATGGCGACAGTTGACGCTGAAAGAAGCGTAGATGACGAAAAAAAAAGAGAGAAACTATTCGTAGCAAGCGGAGTTGATTTTTGAATGTATGGTCACTAAAAATGATTATGTAAAGTTTTTGCAGAGCAAGCTGCCAAGTGATTGAATACTGGTCAATGGTTTAATATTTTAATGGTTCAATGGCTCATTGGTTTAATGGTTTAATGTTTCAATGGTACAATGGGTCAATAGTTCAATGTTTCAATAGTTCCATGTTTCAATGATTCAATGTTTTAATAGGTCAACGGTTCAAAATTGTCTAACATGAATTATGATGTTCCTTAAAAGATTTGAGTGATATTAATTAAGAATAGAGTTATTCTTTAACATGAATGTTGTTTATTTGAAGTAAAGCCCCGTCAATTAACTATAAGCAGGATAGGCCGAGACGAGGCTATCTCATACTGTCGTTGAATTTTATTGTTTTCAGGTACATCACACAGAGACGTGTGACGTGTCATGATGGCCGTGTCGTGGATTTCGAAACGGAACGTCAAGCCGAACTGAATCGACTTGGGCGTATTCGGAAACGGGGGTTGGCAACACTGTGCTGTCATTGAAGATTCCGCCATTTTCACGCGCACTTTGTGATTAGACATCGAAGTGAACGCACGTGGCGCAACCTCGCTCCGACCTCGCCGCGTTCCAATAGTAATCCGTATACATCCGATTCCTGTGTTATTATTTCGTGTCAATTGTTAATTAAATCATTCTAATATAGACGATTAATTGGATATCGAGTCATATTTCGGTACTATAATGCAAAACGACCAGTCCGGCAACGAAAGCCCACACATCCTGCCGACATATATATATTTATATAATGATGCAGTTATAGTTTTTATTAAGACTTCTTTGAGCATTTTTCCCTATTCCTTGCAGTTTAGGATTTGGCCATGAAGGCCAAATTAAAAAAAAACATTCTATAAAAGAACAGTACTATATGGACATGGTCCTGTCCTTTCAGCGTCCCTTTTAATATTAGTTTTTACATAAGGGTGCTAATATAAATACGTCACCATCAAGACCCATCCGCTTTTAACATCACAAAATACCTACTGAACGTAGTAAATAACGCACTGTCCCAAGTTTTCGTGTGGGCAAATAGTTATAGTGAAGCTTCCTTTCCGCTCGCCATTTTAACATCCGGCTTAGAGACCATTTTGGGTTAGCACGCTATGCTTTTATAAAACCACTGGTCCACTTTGTGATGTTATTTAAATTTTTCGTTTCATAACAGATATTACATTATTATATAATAATATAATATATACGTGGTGGCCGAGTTGGTTAGACAATGGACTTAAAAGTACTTAGGTCCCAGAGACGAAACCCGGTGTGTACCAATGAGTTTTTAATTAAAAAAAAAATGTACATTTGTTTGACAAAACCACTATAGTGCCTCGGAGAGCACGTTAAGCTGTCGGTCCCGGTTTCACTATACCAACTTGTGAAACTATTTATGGATGGTTTATTGAGTCTATTTAAAACATCGCTACGAGCTAGCCACTTGTTCGGTGTGGATTCATACCATCGGCTACGACGAGGTGGGATTAAAACCCCGCTGGGTACCCCTTTTATCTTTCAATATTACACCATATCTTTGTCAAATTTTTAAGATTGGAAGAAGGGTTTCAGAACCGGATGGTTGCACGCCTCAAAATTAAAGGGTTTCAGTTTTCTACAGATGATATAAGAACTGAATAAAGGATTATTTTTTATTTTAAGAAATATACGACGTTTCGAATTAATTTAGTTGATGAATAATGATAATTGAGCATCTGAAAACCTAATTAAAATTTGTTACAATTATTAAGTGGTAATAACTTCAAAAGTAGAATCCAGGAGAACTAAATAACACTTGTAAATATTTATTATTTTATACTTGACCGCTTCTGTACTAGTCTACAGAAGCGTCTGTGAAACATGGTTTGGCGTTGTATCCGGAGGTCGTGGGATCGATGCCCACCCATGGTACAAAATAGTACGTTTTTCTGCACAGTTTGTCACGGTCTGGGTGTTTATAAAATATAATATGTATTATATCGTTGTTTCTGGTACACATAGTAAGCCTAGAGCTGAGCTTATGACCAGGGCAATATGTGTAAATTGCCCTATAATATTATTATTATTATTTTGTTAATATCCTAGCATACTAAAAATCATAAACGCCAAAGTTTGTGAGGATGGATATATGTAACTCTTTTTTGTAAAAACTATTAAACAGATATTGATGAAAGAGTACCATCATGGGTACCTTACGGCACCAAAGACACTATGGTACCCAGCGGTGGAGTTTGATTGCCACCCCGTCATAGCCGATGGTATTACGAACAAGTGGCCAGCTCTTCGTGGTATTTAGATATACTCAATAACCCATATATCTATAACAATAACCCATAGTCTAAATGTTAGACGTTTTTAGACGTTCGAGTTCGCGAATCCATTTCTTTGATGTTGTTTTCAGTGATATAAAAGTTTAAAAAAAAATAACGTGGATTTGTATTACTTACTCGATTCTAATTAGATTGTTTCTTTAAACAATAATCTATTAACTTTTGAAAAGACAACAAAATTTTTATTTATAATTCCAAAAATCTGACCTTAGTTGTTATTTCAAAAAATTGCAGATTTTTGACAGATAAAGAGACTTACATAGTCATAATCGAGTAAGTAAAATATACATATCTGAGTTCTTATTTTGCCAAAACACTTATATCACTAAAAAAAAAAAATTGCAGTGTTAGTTTTTATCACTGCATCATTAGATTTTTTTAGTGATGTTAAAGTTGTAGTTAGTTTGTTTTGTATTTTTTTTTTAAATGTTATTATTAAAAAAACAACGTTTATAATATTTGGCTTTTAAGTTCGCAAATACATTTCCAGTGCTGTTAACGTGCTCTCTGAGGCACTATAGTGGTGTTATACCTATAGATTTTTTTTTAAGTAGTACAGCTTTTACACCTATAGTGATATAAAAGCTGGATTACCGAAAAGTTAAATATTTCAGGCTGTATATTTTTTCGAAATTTGCACGGAAACAAAATCATGTATTCTACATCTATATCTATTAACAATTTTCACTAGAAGTTTTACTTTATATAGGTAAGCAGAAAAAAAGGTTCCATTTAAAGGTTTCTTTTTTAGTTGTTTTTAATCTTATCGATTTTGTAAGGGACACACACTAATAGAAAAATTACGTGTTTATTTATTTTTTAAATATTTATTGCATACAAAATACAAAGGCGGACTTAATGCCGCTCGGCATTCTCTATCAGTCAAACCTTCGGGACAATAAAATTAGTTAATAAGTGAGGTAGGTGCAATACAGTAACTGAGTATATAATGCAGTGAATATTATATAAAATACTTACAATCTATTATACACTAATTAAATATATCTTATTTATATACATACATATACACAATACTACCAACTACAAAATGAGAAAGGAGAAGTAACAAAGTGGAAAGGAATAGAATAATGACAGATAAATAAAAACTACCTATGAATTTAAATAGTAATCATATACTCCTTTTCGTATATTTCATCATATAAAAAAATTGTCGCTGTGTGTGGGACCCAATATACCCTTACTCATATTATAAATGAAAAGATGTTTGTTATTCTTTCACGCAAAAGCCTCCGTGACATGAAAACGCTTTCGACAGCCTCCGTAGACTAGTGGCTGCGCCTTTGGCGTTGTATCCGGAGGTCGTGGGTTCGATTCCCACCCATGGCTAAAAAATATTAGTACGCAATTTCTGTACAAATTGTCATGGTCTGGGTGTTTATAAAATATAATATGTATTATATCGTTGCTTCTGGTACACATAGTACAAGCCTAGAGCTTAGTTTGTGACCAGAGCAATATGAGTAAATTGTCCTACATATAAAAATAAAAAAAACAAATAACAAAACGCAAAAACTACTAAACGGATTTTGATGAATCTTATACTCATACATCAGATATATGACAGCCTCTGTAGACTAGTGGTTGCGACTTTGCGTTGTATCCGGAGGTCGTGGGTTCGATTACCACACCACCCATGGCAAAACAATATTAGTACGTTTTTCTCTATATTTTGTCACGGTCTGGATGTTTATAAAATATAATATTTATTATATCGTTGATTCTGGAACACATAGTACAAGCCTAGGGCTTAGTTTGTGACCAGAGAAATATGTGTAAATTGTTCCACATATTATTATTATTATATATCGAGAGTATACTGGCAGAACCGAATAAGTACAAAATTTAATAAAAAAATAGTTACATATGCATACTTAGATTTTTCTGTTATTTTTATCTAGGCAAACCGTATAACCGCATAAGCCTATACTATGTTTCTTTTATCTGTATAAAGCAGTTATCTTGCATTTTTTGCTTTAAACTTAAGAACAGAAAGTGATATGGCTAACTACATAATCAGGCACAAGTGAGAAATAAAATAATAAAAATAGTATAAATACAAACGTACTCACTACACTTACACTGTATATTATATTAACCTACCATACCATACAATTTATTAAAGCTCGCCCCATGGCTTATTGATACTTATTTTTATCAATAATACTATATTTATTTATAACAGGGAGATCCCCTAGGACCTTTGATATTTAGTTTAGGTATACAACCTATTATCAATTCATTGAAGTCCGAGCTAAATATTTGGTACCTAGATGATGGTACACTTGGCGGCGATATAAACACTGTCATTTCAGATTTGGAAAACATCACTTCTTCCTTTTCCGCTTTAGGACTTGAAGTTAATTTTTCTAAATCTGAAATTTATAATTGTAGCGATAGTACAAATGAAAACATAAAGATTTTATTTCCGGGTATCAAAATAATAAATAGTGAAAATTTTGAACTGTTGGGTGCACCAGTCACATTAGATTCTGTTCCAAATTTTATTGAAAATAAAATTTCCAAATTAAAAATCCTCCATGATCATTTGCCTCATATTCATTCCCATATTGCTTATACATTATTAAAATTTTGCTTTTCCATTCCCAAATTTACTTATATAATAAGGACAACACCTATTTGGAAATTTCCAAATTTAATTTATAGCATAGATAACAATTTGAAATCTTGTGTTGAATTGGTTTTAAATATCAGTTTAACAGAATCTCAATGGAATCAGGCGTCACTCCCTATTAGATACGGTGGCATCGGAATCCGCAGAGTTTCGGATGTCTGTTTACCTGCCTTTATTGCTTCTTGTTATGGGGTCTCAGAGCTAGTCACTACTATTTTACCCGACTTAGGTGCAACCTCTGAGATTCCATATCTACTCGAATCAGTGGAGGCTTTTAGATCGGCGTCTGAAATTCTGCCGGAGATCCGGTTGTCTTCACAGCGTCAATGGGACACAATAAATATTAAAAATAATTTAAACAACCTTTTGGCAACATTTTTAGGATCCGATTTAGCTCGTCTTAAAGCCTCTATAACACCTGAGTCTGGGTTATGGCTGGATGCACTCCCTTCTCCTTCACTGGGTACATTTCTAGATGACCAGTCGTTAAGAATAGCTATGTCATTACGGTTAGGCGCGAACATCTGCCAACCTCACCAATGTGAATGCGGAGTGCAAGTCTTAACGAACGGCCATCATGGATTAAGTTGCAGTAGAAGTGCTGGGAGATTGCCTCGACACCATAACCTTAATGACATTGTTCGCCGTGCTCTGACTTCAGCAAACGTCCCCTGTATTATTGAGCCCCGTGGGTTAAGTAGAATAGATGGAAAACGCCCAGATGGGTTAACGCTTGTGCCGTGGCAGAGAGGGCGAAGCCTTATCTGGGACGTCACTTGTGTTGATACATTTGCGGCATCACATCTTCAAGCCTGTGTAGGCTCAGCAGGGGCGGCTGCTGAGGCCGCAGCCAAGGCGAAACATACAAAATATCAAAATTTAAAATCTGATTATTTATTTGTTCCATTTGCTGTGGAGACAACTGGGGTTTGGGGCTCTGAAGCCAAGGAATTCAGCAAAAAACTATGTGCTCTTCTAAATGAGATCACTGGAGATTCCCGGTCCGGATATTTCTTTAAACAAAGGATATCACTGGCAGTACAAAGAGGTAATGCTGCCAGTGTTATGGGAACCTTCGGGCCGGGACAGAGTCGGGACATAGTGGATATTTAATTTTTTTTTTATTTTAAGTTACATTTAATCCTTTTCATATTAATGGTGTAAAATTTATTGTACAGTTTTTACACCTTTGTATATTAATGATTATTTTAACTTACATGCCTAATCGGAACGATATTCGTTATTTTAGTGTTAAAGAGAGAGAGATAAAAAAAATAAAATCCTATTGGTGTAACTATGTGATATCTCGTTTTATTTTATATATTATACATTCTTTTTTTGTTTTATATTTTTGCTTTTGCCTTTTTTTGATATTTATTTACTTTACCCTAGATATAAGTCTTTAGGTAAACTTTTAAAGGAAATAAACGATTTATTATTATTATTATAATCTCATATGACAAAACACGAATAAAAAATACAGCGGAAACAAAATAAAAGACTTAACTGTCTTAAATCATAAAAACTTTATATATTAATAATTAAAATATATAAATATTTTTATTCTCACGGGTATAAACTCCCGGTCGAAAAGTAAGTAAACAATAAATCTAAGACAGTAGGCCGGTGAGCTTCTCTATCTATCGCCATAAGTCAGGATAATCGCCACCATTTAATATTGCCACTTTTACGTCGCTACTTAATTAATTCACCACTAATTAAGGTCTAACCACTAATACACTATGCTGTTATACCAGCCTATATTGCTTATATACAGCATGTAACAAAACTTTATTTAAAATTGCTTTACAGGGTGTTCTATATGTAAATAAATTTCAATTCACTGCAGGTTTAACTCTTTAACTTTGTGACTTCGCTAGGCTGACTGATACAGATGCAAAAGCCGTTAAATTATCTAAGGTTTATTATTTTACATAAATAATTAATTGCTCTAAAAAATATACATAGGCTATATTATCTGTCAGTTAACATTTGGGTGAAAAATGAATTCAAAGCAGGATGTTGTTACGAACAGTTAATTTGATAATAAGGCGAAGATATTTTAAAGTAGAATCGTAATTCAACTTTGTCTTTGTTGCCATCCAATTCGTAACAGCATCACTTAGCCGGCGTAAATGATGTTATGTTAAACAACAGTATACTGATCGACTCTGTTAATATATTTTGGTCTACTTACTACCAGGTAGATACAAAGTCACAAGCCGTGCTCCAATAAAAACATTACAAAAGCCGACAAAAATCACATTCATTCGTTTACTTCAATTGTCGAGTTCGTACTGAATAGTACAGTACGAATTTGACAATTGTTTTTTTAGCACGATTTTTTCACTACAAAGCCATGAATAGGATTGACCAGTAAAGTATTTTTTAACAATAGCATTGTTCGTTACCACTATGCCGGCTTTGAATAGATGAACTATAGTGTAGAGTCCATATTAATATTCTCGTTTCTTTATTATTCATCATCACACTTTTGATTGCCTTTTTTTTCGAAGTTACTTTGTATTCAGCGGTTGTGGGTTCGATTTTTGAGATATTAATATTAGAAATCTAAAAAATCTGCGTGTCGTCACAAGCACGCTATCACAGATTAAATAGAGTACAACGTACGCTGTAAAAAAAGGAAAAAAAAAAAAGATTTTTCAATCGTTAAATGAAAGTTATTCTACAGTTAAATTGTGTGAAGTACTGTCAAATTTATTTATTTTCCATACAAGTTATCTGTGGAATAACTTTTATTGTTATTCTTATAGGTAATGACAATAATAAAGCTTTACAAGATGTATTGTATAAAATATAAGTTTCTAGAAACACGTATACCGCTTAATAAACTGTAAAGTATTATCGGACCCAAATTTTCATTTCACTTCGCGGTAACCAATAGAAACGCTTGCTTGTGACATTGACATATAAACTTCCAATCATTTTTTTTTTAACAAACAGCCTGTATTCTTTGCTAGCGTGGTAATCACAAAAATAATAGATTAAAATGTTCAAACATGAATATCTTAATAACCAGTTTTTTTTAATTGATTAAAACGAAATAAGTTTTTAATTTTTAGCCTATATTTTCAAAATCATTTTTTTTTTTATTTTTCTCGGAAGTCCATTGTTATTATTATTATTTACCAACTTAATTTTTGATGGAATATGTAAGCTAAATTTCTGACAAATAAACGTTTTATTTTTTTAATATTATGTAGGAGAATTTAGACATATTGCTCTGGTCACAAACTAAGCTTTAGGCTTGTACTATGAGTGCCAGAAACAACGATATAATACATATTATTATGTTTTGTAAACACCCAGACCATGACAAACTGTATAGAAAAACGACTAAAAAACTTTTTTTTCCATGGGTGGGAATCGAACCCACGACCTTCGGATACAAAGTTATTTATTTTATATTTTTCTATTATTTTTAAAATAGTTTTACTGCTTACACAAATTTAGAAACGCCAAGCGTAGTATTAGTACATTTATTATTAGTCATAGCTACGGTGTAGCCAATGCTACGATATAGTTATTGCTACGGTGTAGTCAATACTACGATATAGTCATTCCTACAGTGTAGTCAATGCTACGGTAAAGTCATTGCTACGGTGTTGTCAATGTTACGATATAGTCATTGCTACGGTGTAGTCAATGCTACGGTATGGTCATTGCTACGGTGTTGTCAATGCTACGATATAGTCATTGCTACGGTGTAGTCATTGCTACGGTACAGTCATTGCTACGGTGTAGTCAATGCTACGATATAGTCATTGTTACGATGTAGTTAATGCTACGGTATAGTCATTGCTATGGCTAGAATGAACCAAATCTATTTTATAAACCATTTAAAATAGGTTTGGTTTATTTTACGACCTATTTGAAAAATAAAATACAAACACTACAGTTTTTAGTTTACGGATTCAAACCTTAGTGATAACAATGATTTTTTAACTCTGCAACAACATATAGCTGAGTTGGTTAGACCTTGACCAGATTTAAAAACACCGCAGTGATTAGGTCCCCGGTTCAAACCCCAGTGTGTACCAATGATTTTTAACTCGGCCACAGCATATGGCCGAGTTGGTTAGACCTCAGACTTAAAAACACTATAGTTTTGAGGTCCCTGGTTCAAACCACAGTATGTACCAATGATTTTTATCTCGGCCATTACATATGGCCTCAGGCTTATACAGATTTTAGGTCCCTTATTCAAACCCTAGTGTGAATTTTTAGTAAAAAAATATACATTTGTTAGTCAACAACATTATAGTGCCTCGGAGAAGACGTTAAGCTATCAGTCTCAGTTTCATAGTGTACATATACCATATACTGTACATATACCAACTTGTGAAACTGTTTATATATGGGTTAATGAGTCTATCCAAACAATGCGATGAGCTAGCCACTTGTTACTATTTCCCACATGACACAAAAACCTAGTATGTGATGTGAATCAGAGTTTCACCCATTTTAGTTTTAAATATTTATTTTTCTAATATTTTATGGCCTTATTCATAAAAAACTTATTGAGTCCTTAAATAACTCTTTGGTTATATCTAGAAGGTTTTGTCTCTTTTATGCATATTAATTTTAGTTGGCAGAATAAAAAACCTTCTATAATTAAAATGTTCTTGTAGGACTTAAATAGCTTTTATATATACCTATATAATACGATGAACACCGGTGTTAATATTGAAATAAAATATATTTGTAAGATTTAAAAAAAAAATTGTTTAACATTAATTTTTGTTTCAGGTACTAAAGCATAATTTTTTACATCTCGAACTAAAGGTAAAACTTCCATAAACAAAACAGAACATTGTCCAAAAACCAAACCTATATAAATCCTTACAAACCTACTAAAAAATCATACAAACGGAAGTATCACCATTATCATTTACGAAATAAGGTCAAAAATCCTCTGCGATTTAATGTTGACCATGGCACTTAGTTCAAATATCCAAACTTCTAGAGAGACCGGTCTAAATCCACCTAATGAGGCCTTTAGAGACCCATTTGGTCGATTTCTTTTGGGTCTCTCGGGAGATCGAGTCAATTCAGAAAACTCGTCCTGAGGGCTACCCTTTAATGAAATACATGGCACATGCGATAAGTAAGAGAGAAAAGTTTCGTTTAATTTTCTTGTCCCTTAATTATTTTGCCTTTTCATAAGAGTTACTAAGTCCATTAATGTGGACGACCAATTTTTTTTTTTATTGGAGCACGGCATCTTGATATTAAGCGGACATACAAAATCCATGTATGGGATGGACCAATATATTGCTGTTTAACATCATTAATCGCTCCCACTATACTGACTAAATGTGGCGGTAAAGAAAAAATTGCATTAGGAGTTTATTTTAATAGTCTTGCGCTGTTTTATCGTTAAATTGACTCGTTTCGTAACCTAACAGGAGACTACAACCTCGACAAGAAATCGATGCAATAGCTCAACCGCCTCATTTAGCTGGTATAGTGGGAGCGACCAATGCTGTTAAATAACAAATCGACCTTATTACATGGATTTTGTAGGCTTACCATCATGTAGTTCCAAAATCATATGCCGTGCTCCAATAAAATATAATAAAAAAGACCGGTTTTAACCCACAGATTCTAATATAACAGGTCACTTAACGGTTTTATTTTTTTATTAATTCTTAATTAAACCATTTACATAATTTAGTAGTTTTTCCTGAGTAAATAAAATATAAAGCCAAAATATAAGTTGTTAAACACACAATAAACTTACCTACATTGAACGAAAAAAAAAGAAGAATTTACAAAATTATCTCACGTTAAGAATTAGAAAGCTTTACCTGCAGACTATTCTTATTACTATAGAAATATGTACTATTATAATAATTTACGCTCACACGTGCTCGTAGCTTTAACAAAAATGGGTTTAAAATTACTCGACTGTGCCATTTCATCCAACAAAAGCTTATGCGCTTGACAGCAAAATATCTCTGAGGATAAAAATTTCAGGTGTTCACTTGGGGCGTGGCTTTCAGGACAATTACTTGCCTGAATTTATTCACATGTGTAAGTATATTTATGTGGCATATTAATATTAAAAGTAAATAGATTGCCGCCCATTTCGTAACGGCATTATTGCCGATATATTAATAAAAATAATAACCGCCTCCGTGGACTAGTGGCATTGGCATTGTATCCGGTGATAGTGGATTCAAATTCCACTCTAGAAAAAAAAATTGAACGTTATTCTGTACAGTTGGGTGTTTATAAAATATAATATGTATTATATTGTTATTTCTGGTACACATAGTACAAGCTCAAAGCTTATTTTGTGACCAGAGCAATATGTGTAAATTATGCTACAATAATATATATACAGGTGAATGTTTTCATTATTCCTTCAAGGCCAAATCCTAAACTACAAGGAACTTTTAGTTTTTATCAAAATCGGCCCCGTGACTCCTTTGGCCATTTTTCGCTATTCCTTATATTTTAGGAGTTGGCCTAAAAGGCACACTTGAAAAAATCACCCTGCATATATAAATATATAAAGGACATTCATTACATACATATTGTCCTGGTCACTAACTAAGAATACCGTAAAAAAACTACCAAGTTTGGCATCTTAATTTTAGTAGCTACCAATACCAAACGATATTGACCAAATTAGTTAGAGAAATGGGCCACCATTTCATTACATACATATTGACCTGGTCACTAACTAAGAATACCGTAAAATAACTACCAAGTTTGGCATCTAAATTTTAGTAGCCACCAGTATCAAACGATATTGACCAAATTAGTTAGAGAAATGGGCCACCATTTCATTACATACATATTGTCCTGGTCACTAACTAAGAATATCGTAAAATAACTACAAAGTTTGGCATCTAAATTTTAGTAGCCACCAGTATCAAACGATATTGACCAAATTAGTTAGAGAAATGGGCCACTATTTCATTACATACATATTGTCCTGGTCACTAACTAAGAATACCTTAAAAAAACTACCAAGTTTGGCATCTTAATTTTAGTAGCTACCAATATCAAACGATATTGACCAAATTAGTTAGAGAAATGGGCCACCATTTCATTACATACATATTGTCCTGGTCACTAACTAAGAATACCGTAAAATAACTACCAAGTTTGGCATCTAAATTTTAGTAGCCACCAGTATCAAACGATATTGACCAAATTAGTTAGAGAAATGGGCCACCATTTCATTACATACATATTGTCCTGGTCACTAACTAAGAATACCGTAAAAAAACTACCAAGTTTGGCATCTTAATTTTAGTAGCCACCTATATCAAACGATATTGGCCAAATATAATACACAAATCATTACTTTATTTTAAACATTTTATGTAATAAATATAAGTGTTACTTTCACCATGAGAAAAAAATTAAAAAATAAGTAAGTAATGATTTGTGTACTTTATTTTGTTTAGGCATAATGATGGCCTACAAATGGTCAATATCCTTTGGATTCCAGCATGTTAGTTTTTACTTTATTCTTATTTTATGCAAATAAAATCATTTAGGTGTTCATTCATGGCTTCATGTTCATATTATGGTACAAGTCTACCCTATAACTAAAATGTTCTTCAAGGACTCAATGATTTTTTTGTTGTTAGTGAAAATAATTAAATAAACTCGTATAATGATTATAATTTAGGGTCGACCAAAAGTCGGTTTAACTTATACCGAGATTA
Source organism: Monopis laevigella (assembly GCA_947458855.1). Lineage (NCBI taxonomy): Eukaryota > Metazoa > Arthropoda > Insecta > Lepidoptera > Tineidae > Monopis > Monopis laevigella. The sequence goes on along the minus strand of OX381596.1, from coordinate 9,551,724 downwards.
GTAATGTCAAATCACATATAACTAATTTTATTATTCTCAGTATTAATAATTTAATGTACGAATAAATATTTTTATAAAATTTGACATTACTATATTACCAACTACCCAGCACTGAAATCTAGTGTCCCGCTATAGGGCACTTTGCTTACCTATCTCACTCAGTGATGCAATCGCCTCTTGGGCATAATATCTCGCGGTGGGAAAGTATTTTATTTATTAAATTAATCAAACTCGTGTTTATACTTTGACAATAATTTTAATAATTTAATTATTTTTGCATAGTATCTGCCCAAATTATTTGAAATTAACATTTTGTTTTTCTATTTATAAATTAAATTACAACACCCAGTTACTGTTGAGGCTTTCGCGCACCCTGCTTGGAAAAAGTGCTAAGCTCTTGTTTAGCACTTTTCCGCATAATCGCTTTAAGACTATGAGTATGTGCTTCGACAAACTTGCTAGAGGCACTACAAAACCGCGGAAGCCCTGATAACTTGCTAAAGGCGCTACAAAACCGCGGAAGCCCCGCTAACAAATTTGCGTTATTGTATTAAACCTCAGGGCGTTGTAAGCCTTCTGCATATAGATAACCCTCTCGTGTAGAAATGCTGACAGAATGCTTTTAACAAAATAATCTTAATTTGGACTGAACTAGTGAACAGCGAGAACAACTTGCAGCAAAATTATATTAAAAAAAACTGACGAATTATTTAATTTATTAAAGTAAAGAATAGGATAAATCGATTCTAAATGGGCAATAAAACATTTTCATTCAAATAACAAAAATAATATTTAAATAAACAAACTATTTAAATATTACTTTTCAAAAATCAAAAAAGAAAAAAAAACCTTTTTTTTTAATTGGCACTAAGCTTTTGGTATCACCAAAATGTCTATGTCGACTTTAAAAAATTTAACGACTAAATTAAACTATTATCAGATTTTATTAAATTATTTAAATAATTTAATAAAATCAATTAATTCACAATTATTCTAAGAACTAAGATGTCTATTTATTAAAGTAGTATGTTATTTATAGCGTTCTATATTAAATTATTATTGTACTTTAATATAACTTTTAAAGCTTTTTAGACGACAAAATAAATAAAAATGCTATTTCAGTTATTTAAATGAAGTGACATCTGATATTAAATGTTTCAATATCCTGCGGGCCACGTCCGCAGATAACGGATATTGAAGTATGAAGAAGGTGTGAACGACCTGTAGGAGTAGATAGAATCTATCCTAGGTAGATTCTGTATACCTATTTTATTGATATCATTATTAGGTGAAAGCGTAAAGGTAAAATGGGGAGGGTAGTGAAAATAAGAAGGCTTTCAAACGAAATGTGAAAGATGTTCTTTGTCGCCATATTATGTTCTCACTCCTTGAGCATTGATTTGTTATAATTATTTTTGTTCTCACTTTTTGTTTAGGTTTGTATAGCGGGCGGCCATTTTTTGTTGTATATTTAGAAAGGCGATTATAGACCTTACGGCACTTCTCTATTATACATAATATACTTCCAGGCTTTTGCCTTCTAATAATTGATTTTTCACGGTGCCTCCGTAGAGTAGTGGTTGCGTCTTTGGCATTGTATCCGGAGGTCGAGGTTTGATTTCCACCCATGGCAAAAATATTAGTACTTTTTTTTCGGTACAGTTTATCGTAGTCTGGCTGTTTATAAAATATAATATGTATTAGATCGTTGTTCCTTATACACATAGTACAAGCCTAGAGCTTAGTTTGAGACCAGAGTTTTTACAATATGTGTAAATTGTCCTATATATTATTATTATTTCATTAATATTCTTCTTAAGGTCCTTTTAGGTTTAAAGCTTGAACTTCTGCGGGCAATCAAGTCTGGAGTCTGTAGCCGGCTTCCTATATCTTTATGACCTTATTCATAAAAAAAACATATTGATTCCTTGAAGAACACTTTAGTTAAATAAGTTTTAACTTCTTTACGCATACCTATTCATTTTTGTTGCTAAGACTAAGACAAAAACCTAGTATAACTAACTAAAGTATTCTTCAAGCACTCAATATTTTTTTATGTATATTGGTGTTAGAATATATAATAATAAAACCAGTTAAAATAATATTCAAATAAGTAGAGTGATTGACAAACTCACAGTGCTTCATAAAATAAATCGTTACTTTTTCTGCAATCCAAATGTCGCATAAAAATTTTACTAGTGACCATAAAAAGGTAGCAATACATGCATACTCATAAAATAAATAAATATTGCATCTTTGTATGGAGAAAATAAAACTGGAACGCTTTCTTTATAGTAAGGTCGCCTAAGTGGCATTTTTATATGTCAGATAACGATTTTCAGGCAGTGGAACCGGCTAACCACCAGTCTTTTGACCCATACAAAACCAGGTAACCACCTATTCTGACAATAGGTTACCTGGTGTGTGTTGGGTTGGTTTGCTTTTTTTTTATATAAAGATATATCAAATATCAAGCTAATGAATTTCCTTAAACCTACGTATAAGGTGTAAAAAACTCGGCCACCACATATTTACAGATGTAGATTTTAGAATCACTATTTATTTCATGTTCATAATGAATTTGATTAAAACCGATCTTTTCGTAATCCGTATCATTTCGGATTCAGACTTAACTTCCCCTTATATTTTATACAAAGACACGAGCTGGTATTCTACTGAGCGTTTAAACTCAATATCAAATATCAAGCTAATGAATTGAAACTCGGCCACCATATATTTACAGATGTAGAATCACTATTTATTTCAAGTTCATAATAAATTTGATTAAACCCGATATTTTCGTTATCTATATCATTTCTGATTCAGACTTAACTTATACCATGGACAGTGCTCTGAAGAGCTTTTTAACATTATTCCCCCTTCCCCTTTCCGTTACAGGACAACACGCACTGGTTGCAAAATGCATATGTATACCGTGGCGGATGTACCAACTCGTACTAAACGTTTTGGCGATTCATACATCTGCCGTACTATTAAAATGTGGAATGCTCTACCAGCTTGCGTGTTTCCTTCCTCTTATAACCTAGAGTCCTTTAAACGAAGCGTGAATAGGCATCTTAAGCCGGCATAATGATGGCAACCAGCGGTGCACCTGTATGCATCCGCTTGTTGCTATCATTCATGGATATTGCATACTGATTAACATCAGGTGGATGCAAGGTGCAATCACATGTTGAGCTCTCATAAAAAATAAAAAAAAAACTTCCCCTTAAAAGATACCTAAAAAAGTCAATTTATAACATTATAAATATTAAATCGATTTTTGATTTCGTATATCGAGTTATTTTCCTTTAAGTACAGTTTTCCTCTCAATATTAGTCTATGTAAAATACATACAATGGTCTCGTATTATCCAACTTATGTATAGAGGTCATACAATGCCACAGAACGTACTACATTATGCATGCAGTTTAATTTAGTGGATTTATAGTTTTATTACCTACAGTTAAGCTTTATGTTTGCAACAGACTATAGATTAAGATAATCATATTTTCAACGACATAATATTAAATTTTAGGACTTATACTCAAGAAGTTTACTTGCAATTTGCCAATTTGTTGGTATTATTAAAGATTATACATGTATAGGTAAAGTTTATTTGTAAAGTAAAGTGGTGTAAAGGATAACTGATGATTAATGCCTAAGGCATTAAATTGGTATTTTATACATAACTTTGGTTTACTGTGTAATTATATATATCTTATGAAAACTTATTTCTTTTGAGAGCGTACGCGCAGCGTACGCTCTCAAAAAGTGAAAGTTACACAGACGAAAACTCTTAAAACGGTGAAAGTTACACAGACGAAGTTGCGCGGATCATATTATAATATGAGGATTATCATAATAAAACTATTAACGCAACTTTACGAATCTATATTAATTTTACCAGCTGTGATAACAATCAAAAGCACCATGGAAACCACTTGACATATTTCTTTATAAACTAAACGAATGCACGAGTGCTCGCCATCTATCATAATACTCCCCCTCACATGGAATTCCAGTTAGACGAGCCCAATTCTTTTACGCAGCTTTTCTAGTGCTGGTCTGGGCAGAGCCTTAGTAAATAAATCGGCTTCCATATCGCTGGTACATTTATATTTTATAATGATGTCTCCAGCAGTAACACAGTCACGGATAAAATGTTTCTTTATATCTATGTGTTTAGATTTCGCACTTATTATTGCGTTATTCGCTAATTTCTGGGCAGCAATATTATCGTTGAATATAATAATGTTTTTTTCTTTTCTCCCAATATCAACCATAAGCCTTTTTAGATGTATGGCTTCTTTCGCTGCTTCAGTCAAGCACATGTATTCTGCTTCGGCAGACGACAACGCTACGGTCCTTTGTTTTTGGGATTCATAGCTGATTAAGCTTCCAGCATATTTGAAAATATATCCCGTGTAAGAACGTCGATCAATTGTGCACGCAGCCCAATCTACATCAGCCATTCCACATAATGACATTTCAGTTTTATTAAAGGTCATTTTTAAATCCTTTGTTCCTTGCAGATATCGTAAAATTCTTTTAGCTGCTTGCCAGTGATCTTTTCCATAATAATTATTAAACTGGCTTAAGTAGCTCACACTGAATATAATGTCTGGTCTTGTAGCAATTGCTAAATACATCAGTGAACCAATCAAATTTTGATAAGGATACAATTTCTTCTCATCCTCATCATCGTTTCTATTTAATTTCAAATTTAACTCCATAGGCGTAGTACATGGTTTACAGTCACTCATATTAAACTTCTCTAACAAATTTTCAATATATTTCTTCTGTGACATGGTTATGGTTTTTCCGTTAAATTTGAACTCTATTCCCAAACAATATTTTAAATTTCCAATGTCTCTCATTTCAAATGCTTTCATTAATTTTTCTTTGATATCTTTCCAAAGTTTTTCATTTTTATAAGCAATAATAATATCATCGACGTACAGGGTAAGTAACATCTTTTCTCCCTCTTTTTCTAATATGTACAAACAAGGATCTGCAGAAGAACTTTTAAAGTTTAGTTTTCTCAACTCATTGTCAATTTTTTTTATACCATTGTCTTCCTGCTTGTTTCAAACCATATATGGCTTTATTTAATTTACATATTTTATTATTACTTATTTCTTCTAGCATTTTATTTACTTTATTATATATACTTTGATCTTTATTTTTGCCTTCATCTTTCTTTATTTCATTTAAATATTTTAATAGATTTTTCGGCATTGTCATGTATCTTCTTCAACATTTCCATTTAAGAAAACTGTACATACATCCAGTTGATTAACTTTCATATTTTCTTCAACTGCTGTTGCAATCAGTAACCTTATAGTACTTAATTTCGTAACTGGGGCGTATGTTTCAGTAAAATCCATTCCCGGTCTTTGGGTAAACCCCTTTGCAACCAATCTTGCTTTCTTTTTTATTATATTTCCATCTGGACCATATTTATCTTTCAAAATCATTCTATTGCCATCTACATTAAAATCAGCAGAACTATCAACAATAGTCCAGGTATTATTTTTTATATGAGCTTTAATTTCATCTTTGATAGCTTCTGACCATTCTGGGTTATTTTCATCATTAGTGTCACAATATAACGTCATATCATAATTTTTAGTCCATTTTGGAGTAGATTTAACTCTGGTACTTTTTCTCGTTTTATTTAATTCTTCATGATCATCAATAGTGTCATCATCATTTTCAATAAATTCATTTTCACTATCATGTGTTACATCATTTTCATTAATATTTACAATATTATTATCGTTATTGGTAAAAATATTTTCATTATTTACATTTTCTTCATTAATAACTTCATCATTATTTTGAAATAATATTTGAATTTCATTGTTATTATTATTGTCGTCTATCTGTGTTAGTTCATTATTTTCTTTTTCATAATATATTTTATTAAGAACTCTAACATCACGACTAACAACTAATTTTCTTTCTTCAGGTAACCATACTCTGTAAGCTTTGGAATATCCGAGTATCCCATAAATATAGCTTCTCTAGTTCTGAGGTTGAATTTTCCTCTTCTCTTACCTTTATTTAACACAAAACACTTCGAACCAAAAATCTGTAAATGTTTCAGTTTAGGAATTCTTCCTATATATTTTTCGAAAGGTGTGTCATTGTTTATTGATGAAGAAGGGCTTCGATTTACAATATAATTAGCTGTATTTATAGCTTCACCCCAAAATCTTTCTGGTAAATGTGCATCTAAAAGCATACATCTACTGGTGGCGCGTTTAGTGGACTGTATAGGGTGATGCTGGCTGTCCAGAACGGTGACCTAAATGTGTACCGTAGGTAACAAACAATTTGCAGGCTAGGTGGAATAGAATGAAATTAAGAGAAGGAAAATTAGGGAAAGGTACTCACTGCTGTGATATCTTCCGGAGATGGTATTTTTTAGGGCCCTCGCACGAGGTGCGCAAGGGCAGTCCAATAGGGCTATGTCCAGCCCCTTCCAAGGGCTAAACAATTATATATGACACACAGAACTTCACAAAAACACAGAAAATACACTTTAACAAGTTTGATTGTTCGTAAATCCTTTTAAATTAATTTATTTACAAGAGCGGCGGTGCGGTGCGAGTTAATGCGCAGTCATCTTTTTTGCAACTACCTTCCGGTCGTCCATAGTGAGTAGGACGTAGGTATGGAAGGACGATGAGTTAGAGGGAGAAGAAGGAAGGATATACAAATGTTTGTTACGTTGGTACACATGTTTTATATTTTGTTTTTAATTTCTAATATTTCCAGGCGCGCGTAACCATCTACTTTTATCTATAAGATTACGGTTCTTTCTTTCTGCAATGCCATTCTGTTCAGGCGTGTATGGAGCAGACAATCTTCTTTGTATACCCTTTTCTTTTAAATAATCGTCAAATTCTCTATTTAAATATTCTGTACCATTATCACTTTGTAGACATTTTAACTTCTTATTCAAAAATCTTTCTGATTCTTTCTTGTATTCTTTAAATTTCTTTAGGACTTCACTTTTATTTTTCATGAAATATACCCTTGTATATCTAGCATAATCATCGATAAAAGTTACAAAGTAAACTGCACCTCCATTACTAGGTATTCTCATTGGACCACATACGTCCGAATGTACAATTTGTAATGCATCATTAGTTCTAGCTCCGTCACTAGATGGAAATGGTAGCTTAGTCATCTTCCCTTTAATACATATTTCACATTCATTTAACTTATCTTTTAAATTGAAATTCATTCCATCGACTTTCTTCTCAGACAATGCTGTTTTCATTTGAATTTCATTCAAATGTCCTAATTTTCGATGCCAATCTAAGATGTTATTATTTACAATTACATTCGCTTTATCATTGCGTGTTTCATCAACATAATATAGTCCATCAGATGATCTTTCAGCTCTAAGTATTATGCTTCCTTTAATATTTCTAACTGTAGCACAGTCTCTTTTAAATAGAACTGTCATTTCAGCATCTGTAGCTTTTCCAACTGACAAAAGATTCGTGCTAAGACTAGATACATATAATGTATTGGACAATGTTACTTTGTCATTACTTTTAAGTTTTAGTAATGTATCACCTTTTCCTATTACAGGAGCAGTATGTTCTGTAGAAGCTAATTTTAAAACTTCATTATTTTCGAACAATTTTATAAATCTTTCTTTTTCGTGTATTATATGCGATGTACATCCAGTGTCAAGACACCATTTCATTTGTTTTTCATCATTGACGCTATTTGCCAAGCATGTATGTAAAACATAGTTGTCTTTTATTTTATTTTCACGACAGTCTCTCGCATTATGTCCCCTTTTGTGACATTTATGACATTCAATATTCTTTTTATAATTATCGTTACTTCTATCATTTGCGTTTCTTCTATCATGAACATTTCTAATATAATTGTCATTTCTTTTATTTTTATATTTTTTATAGTTATTCCGTCCATAATGAGCTTCTTCATTGTTGCTATTTACATCGTCATCTCTAGTTTCTCTATTAGATCGCCTTGCTTCACTCTCTTCCTTAATTTTTATCATTAGGTCTTCGGGAGATGGTAATGTGTCACGTGACTCTATGGCAATTCTAAAATTTTCATAGGTCTGTGGTAAACTGTACAATAGCATAATGCTTAATAATTCTTTATTAATATCAATATCCATATAATTTATTAAGATGATCAGTGACATCCTCTCCATCATTTAGTTTCTTTAAGATTAACTGTTTTAACAAATTAGCTTTGCGAGCAGGACCCTTACTATAATATATATTTTCGAGAGCTTTCCAAACCTCAGTACTAGTTTTATAATTCTTTATTTGTTTTAGTTCGTCTGGAGAAATAATAAGCAATAACTCTGATCTGTATAATAAATCTTTTTCTTCATATTTATCTATTTCGCTTTCTTCGTTAGGTCGTTTTATTTTACCATTAACGTAATTCCATAAGCCACACTTGATCAGAAGAGCTTCCGCTTGGATTCGCCAAGTATCATAATTTTCTCTTTTTAACGGCTCAATTTTACAATGCGACGATGTGCCACTCATTTTTATTTAGTTTTATATGATTATATACCCATAACCTATTATAATATGAGGATTATCATAATAAAACTATTAACGCAACTTTACGAATCTATATTAATTTTACCAGCTGTGATAACAATCAAAAGCACCATGGAAACCACTTGACATATGACAGCCTCCGTAGACTAGTGGTTGCGCATTTGGCGTTGTATCCCGAAGGTCGTGGGTTCGATTCCCACCCATGGCAAAAAATATTAGTACGTTTTTTTCTGTACAGTTTGTCATGGTCTGGGTGTTTATAAAATATAATATGTATTATATCGTTGCTTCTGGTACACATAGTACAAGCCTAGAGCTTAGTTTGTGACCAGAGCAATATGTGTAATTTGTCCTACATATTATTATTATTATTATTATTATTATTATTATTATATTTCTTTATAAACTAAACGAATGCACGAGTGCTCGCCATCTATCATAATAGATCAGCTAGTATATTAATATCGTTAAATTGGTATAACGGGTAGTTTAATATTCTGACTTTGACAAGCGATTTAACCTATTTCAACAACTCGGTTCCTACTAGGAGCCTACTGCTTCGATTTACTTTCAGTGTGCAGTTGCGAAACGGGCAGTTGAATTGACGATAAAGAATCATATAATCGGCATAGCGGGAGCGATCATTGCCTTTGTATGTCTGCTTATCATATTCTCATCAATACACATACAGCGTTCCAATAAAAAAATACATAAAAACTATTTTTAACTCTTGTAGAAAATTAAATAAAATAACAAAAAAAAACTTTTTTGTTTGTCCCCATAGACTATTGTTTGCTTCTTTGACATTGTGTCTGGAAGTCGTGGGTTAATTCCCACTCATGGCAAAAACATATTAGTACGTTCTTCTGTACAGTATGTCATGTTCTGGGTGTTTATTAAATATAATATGTATTATATCGTTGTTTCTGGTACACATATAGTACAAGCCTAGTGCTTAGATTGTGACCAAAGCAATAGGTAAGTGTAAATTATTATCATACATATTATTATTGTTAAAGATATAATTATTTAGAAAAAAAAACAAGACAACGTTTTGAAAATAACGGTCATTGATGTCCATTCATTTGCCCGACTTGTCGCCTTAAAATTCACAGTTTTGTTTTATTGTTTCATTTGTTTTATTTTCAGAATTCACAGACTGTATTTTTATTCTTATTATTTCTAAATGATTATTTACCTATGAAGATAGATATTTGTTAACATAAATACTTCACAATAATGTACTTATTTATACCTATATTTTTACATACATATCATCACGGGTGCCTTACGGGCACCCTAGACCGCCTAGACGGCCCCAGGGTACCCAGCGGAGGGGTTTTAATCCCACCTCGTCGTAGCCGATGGTATGAGTCTACACCGAACAAGTGGCTAGCTCGTCGCGATGTTTTTGAATAGACTCAATAACCCATCTATAAACAGTTTCACAAGTTGGTATAGCGAAACCGGGACCGACAGCTTAACGTGCTCTCCGAGGCACTATAGTGGTGTTGTCAAACAAATGTACATAATTTTTTTATTAATTAAAAACTCATTGGTACACACCGGGATTCGAACCAGGGACCTAATTCGAACCAGGGACCTAAATATTTTTATACCTATATTTTTATATATACCAAAATATTTTATTTTTCACCAAGCGTTTTATTATGCGAGATTCAAGTCCATAACAGACATTTTATTAAATATGTCAAAATTTATTGCAGAGATATTGGGGAAAGAGGGTTATTTCATTGTCGAATTCTGCTGCAGACTCCTTTCGAGAACCAATACTAAAAAGGAAATTAAAACTCGAAACATAATTCAATTCGAGCGTACTTGATATACGTTTGTGCCAGAAAATAATGTTATTGAAAATATATAAAAACACTTCTACAATATCTCAGCAATTACTGCGTAGTCACAGTGAAAAAAATAATTCAATTGAGCCAAATTAAAACCTAAAAAAAATTAACAATATACAAAAAAAAAGTATATACATAAGAAATAAAAAATAAAAATAACCTAAACAAAATTATATTATACAAAAAACTTCTTCCAGATCGCTGCCAAGCCTCGTCGGTCACCAGCCTATATTGAGCCTATGGGCTGGATCCCTTTGCCCGTTCTTCGTACGCATAAAAAAATAAACCAAAAATTCTAGTTTCAAGACTTCTACATTAGACATGGAAAGAGTATTTTTAAACATACGTAATCTTTTTAGAAGTTTTTAATAATTAAAATTAGGTATGTTTGTGTAAAATTTATATATGGAGTATAACCATATAGGTTGCCAGACGTGGTTATTAACCCAGAAAGATAGAGAGAGGCTGGAAGCGTTTGAAATGTGGTGTGGAGAGAAAAACTGTGAGAATCAGCTGAACAGAGAAGAAGACTCTTAAAGAAGTAAACGAGAGAAGAACATTTTTGGAAATTATAGAAAACAGGAGGGGAAGATATTTGGCCACTTGATACGAATGATAATAGAAGAAAATATTATAGAAAAAAGAGGAAGAGAAAGGTTGAGAAGAAGACACATAGATGGAGTAAAAGGGAATATAAGTGTCATTTCGTACAAGGAGGTCAAGACGTTGTCTGAGAATAGGCAAGAGTGGTGATTGCTCTACCGACAAGAGCCTAGCTCTTAAATTTAAGAGCTAGAAGAAGGTATGCACATTTGGTTGACAAAGCCACTAAACGCACACCTCGGGGACCATGCTAAGCTGTAGGTCCTAGTTTTACTATTCCGACTTGTAATAATAGTAATATTATTATTATTTGAATCAGACGTTATTTTGCGAAAGTTCATTTATCAGTTTACAGATTCTGAATATGCTTAGTGGATAAGCGAAACACGTGTAGATCAAGTCACACAAGTTAATGCATAAAAAGGGTCCTGCATTTTTTTGCATGTTGCTATTACCTAGCGGAAGATAGCAAAATAAATAAAAAAATTAACTACCTATATTTTAAATAATATTATTAGATAAAACAAAAGTTTGTTCTTCTACTTCATCATTAATTATAGGCCCAGTTACCCAAGATCGTAGTTCAAATAATCCTTCATTCATTATATCTTCTCTTATAAAAGATCGCTGTGCGCCTGTGTCAAGTAGAGCTCTTACTACTAATACTGTTAATATTATTTAATATATATTTTGTTCATGTCCAGGGCCATAATTCTCGTATAATTTAAGAGTTTAGTTAAATCGCATTATAATAGAATCATAATCGCTTATCACTTTTTTGTCACCTTTCGTATTTTACTAACCAATCGCCTATCTATAGCAAACTTCTTATGTGAGAGGAAGGTCTCTATAACTTCGTTAGGCCGACCGACCGGTCTCGTTACCACCGCCCATACAGATGCAAAAACCATCAAGTGACCTAGTCATGTTTCGGTTTTAATCTGTGAGTTCACCGGTTTTCAGGAGATTACTGCATCGATTTCTTGTCAAAGTGGTAGTCTTCTTTCAGGGTGGGGTTACGAAATGGGTTGAATTGACAATAAGGCAGCGAGTAGGTATATTAAAATATACTCGTAATGCAATATCATTTCGTAATCGCATAATTTAATTTAGCCGGCAAAGTGGGAGCGATCAATTTTGTTTAAGATCAATTATTTCCGTTCATGGACTTGTGTAGGTCTGCTCACCACCAGGTAGATACAAAATCATGCCGTGCTCCAATAAAAAAAAAAAAAATATTATTTTGCCATTACTATACAGATTTACGATGCCATTGATTTAAGTTAATTTAAGAATAGTTGGGACCATTGGGACCCTAATTAAACTAGTGTTATACCAGAAACAACAATACTAAATTATATTATGTTTTATGAATAAAGTGACTGCCTTAAAGCACAATCAATTAAAACAACCAGTCGTTAAGGAAGATATTAAGGGCTCTGTAGTCTGTACTTCCACGTACAACTTGGCTATTAGAAGAAGTTCAATTATTATTTTTATGTTAGTAATCGCAAAACAACAACACGGCCTCCTGTCAAAAACCTGGAAAATGATCCAAGAGCCAGGTTAACCCGACACTATACCGAAGATATCCCGGAAGTCAGCCTGTATGAGATTAGGATGGCTCTCAAACAGTTAAAAAACAACAAGGCACCGGGTGATGACGGAATTACGTCTGAGCTCCTGAAAGCTGGTGGCAAACCTTTGCTGATGGCTCTCCAGAAGCTATTTAATTCCGTCATCCTCGAGGGCAAAACACCTAAGGCATGGAACAGAAGCGTGGTGGTACTCTTCTTCAAAAAGGGTGACAAAACCCTTTTGAAGAACTACAGACCCATCTCGCTTCTGAGTCATGTCTATAAACTGTTTTCGAGGGTCATCACGAATCGTCTCTCACGTAGGCTTGACGACTTCCAGCCTCCTGAACAAGCCGGATTCCGAAAAGGCTATAGTACCATAGACCACATCCACACATTGAGGCAGATTATACAAAAAACCGATGAATATAATCAGCCCCTGTGTCTAGCTTTCGTGGACTATGAGAAAGCCTTCGATTCGATAGAAACATGGGCGATGCTTCAGTCACTCCAGCGGTGCCAAATTGACTACCGCTATATCGAAGTACTAAAGTGTTTGTACATAAATGCCACCATGTCAGTTCGCCTCCAAGACCAGACCTCAAGACCCATCCAGCTACAGCGAGGAGTGAGACAGGGAGACGTAATCTCCCCGAAACTTTTTACTGCGGCATTGGAGGATGTCTTCAAACTCTTGGACTGGAGAAGATTTGGCATCAACATTAATGGCGAGTACATCACCAACCTTCGATTTGCCGATGATATCGTAGTCATGGCTGAAACCCTGGAGGACCTCGGCATAATGCTCAATGATCTCAGTGGGGCTTCTAAAAAAGTGGGCCTAAACATGAACATGGATAAGACCAAAGTCATGTCGAACGCCCATGTTATACCCACTCCTGTAAAAATAGGAAGCTCCGCACTCGAAGTTGTTGACAATTATATATACCTAGGACAGTCGATCCAAACAGGTAAATCCAACTTCGAGAAAGAGATCTCTCGTCGAATCCAACTCGGCTGGGCAGCATTCGGGAGGCTACGTAATATCTTCTCGTCCCAAATACCGCAGTGTTTAAAAACCAAGGTGTTCGAGCAGTGTGTGTTGCCAGTGATAACTTACGGATTAGAGACGTGGTCGCTTACTATGGGCCTCATGAAAAAGCTCACAGTCACACAAAGGGCGATGGAGCGCGCTATGCTCGGCGTTTCCTTGCGGGATCGTATTCGAAACGATGAGATCCGCAAAAGGACCAAAGTAACCGACATAGCCTCCAGAATCGCCAAACTTAAGTGGCAGTGGGCAGGCCACATAGCTCGCAGAACGGACGGCCGTTGGGGTATTAAGGTTCTCGAGTGGCGACCGCGTGCTGGAGGACGCAGCAGAGGCAGGCCCCCCACAAGATGGACCGACGACCTGAAAAAGGTCGCGGGAAGCCGATGGATACAGGCAGCGCAGAACCGGTCGTTGTGGCGATCCTTGGGGGAGGCCTATGTCCAGCAGTGGACGCGCAAAGAAAGGCTGGCATGATGATGATGATGATGATGATGAATCGCAAAAATCTTTCCGTTGTGGGTAATAAATATTTTTGTATTATAATACCTATTTAAAAAGTAATTTTTCTAATTAAAAAAAAAATCCCCAATACAGAAAGATTAATAAATACAATGACCGACAAAATATTATTTTAATTCTGCGACAAACAGTAATTGAGTATTACTGGAAGTGCGACAGCTCATTTTGTTTGGAGAACACAGACTTCGCGATTACGAATACAGTGTCCTTACTGACGCACAAAACGTAAAGTAATAAAGAAACAGGTTGAATCCACAAATCGCATATTCGATTGAAATTCCTTGTTTTTATCATGAAATCGCTTTTCATGGACCAGTCACGAGGAATCAATCGCATTAAGAAAACCGCGGAAAGTTTAAAGTGCTTTTCGATAAAATGTATTTGAATTTGTTCGATTCGAATATTTAAGGTGCGAATCCAGGGAAAATATATTGAAAGTCGTTTCGTCGGTGTCTCTCTGTAATAAAGCTTTTGCTCCTTAAAAATATTTTCATTTGTGAAAGAAAATAAGTAGGTAAGATCTTTATTTTTATTGATAGCATCTATACCTTTATATAATAAACGTGTAAACAAATAAATGTATTGATTTAATTTAAGAAAACACAATGGAGTTATACTTTAATAGACTATAGAACAATATCATTTTAGAATTCGTATGTGTTTCTTTTTAAGCGAGTTTATTATTCTGACTATTATAGCTATTATAAAATAGGGTAGGTATATTATATTTAGATATACCTAAATAATATCTTTGACAACACCACTATAGTGCCACGGAGAGCACGTTAAGCTGTCGGTCCCGGTGTCACTGTACCAACTTGTGAAACTGTTTATAGATGGGTTATTAAGTCTATTCAAAACATCGCGACGAGCTAGCCACTTGTTCGGTGTAGACTTATACCATCGGCTACGACGAGGTGGGATTAAAAAACCCCTCCGCTGGGTACCCTGGGGCCGTCAAGGCGGTCTCGGGCGCCGCATGGCACCCGTGATGACCGTGATGATATGTATGTAGATATACCTAAAAGCAGCTCCGATTGTTTTTTTTAATATCTCTTAGGAAAAGTATAAAAAAAAAACAATAAAGCAAAGTTGAGTTTTAAATGTAAATCCCATAAAACTGCATTAAAATATTTTCCAATTTTATATCATTATCTAATTAACCAACATCGAAACTTTTACACATATAATATTAATAGAGATAAAAACTAGCATTGTATAGTGTCTGCTATAAATCTGTCAAAATATTTGACTGTTTTTGTTAAACTAAGTCGAACGTATTCCAAATTCAATTTGAATTTTATCTGTTTGTTCTGTTAGACAAATAGATTTTTAAAATGCATGAATAAAAAAATTACGAATGATAAAAATACATGAAGCTATTTGTGTACTGACTACGCTACTCCATATATTATTAATTAATTTATAAAAGTTGTTCTGACTTACGTGTCATATTGCCCAGCCAAAAATACGAAAGATATTAATAGCCCGGGCGATCTTTTGGTTTCTCGGGGAAAATAAAGAATAGAATATACACAAATTACATATCTCTGTCTCTTTCTTATTCCCGAGAAATCGCACAGATTAATTATTATATTACCCCGTTTTGAAACGCAGCCTAAGTGAAGTTTTAACAGCAGATATTTTTTTTAATTAGAACCCCAAAGGTGGTTAATATATTGATACTCGTAGTTAATATCTTGATAACGAAAGATCCTAACGTTGGTTCATGTTTAGGTTCATGGCGGGCTTTTTGCGTTAGTCGCTGACTATTCTAGCCAGCCCAGCTCTAGAAGCCGCGAAAAATCCAATCCTGGCCTCAAGGGGCGACCTCGTTGTTCCGAGGATTTCCGCCTGTTGTGCAGCGACCCCAGTGCAATGAAGCAGCACATGTTTCATCACAGGGTGTTTCATCAGTTTCCATGAAACCTCTACATAGAAGGCTTGGTGATACCGAAAATTGTAAGGTGCCTGTTTAATGGAAAGTGTCCGGTAAGTAACCAACGACGGTTACCTCTGTTGAGGTTGAGCATGTTCCGAGACGTGGTCTGGGTTTGGTGACCGCCTCTCTGGTCTGTTTGCAGTTTTTTAAGTTAGCCTAATACATACAGAGATGGTTGAAGGTGTTATCTCGCAGCCAGCTTTTCAACTAATTAAAATAAAACGGTACATACGGTTTGAGTCCTACCGGTGTTGTAGCCGAACTTCTTTTCGCCAGTTCGTCAGCCGCGTCATTACCGAGGGTGTTGTTGTAACCCTTTATCCACTGGAGAGTGACCCTGTTACCAACTGATATACCTAGTCTCCAGGGAATTATAGCATTGTTTTACCAGACTCAAGTTCATCTGTTTGTATTTCGATGGTAGTAGTACGGCTGCGCTGTCTGCGTATACCATATTCGTCTTTCTTGCGCGTATTGCCGCTGTTGTTACTCATATTTAGGGAAAAGTCTTTTCTTATGTAGCACTTAAATCCAAACGAACATTTTTATTATTAGCTACCTAAATGTATGATATTATATGTTAAAATATTAAAAGAAAATGTAAAAAGGTTGAGTTTCTTTCAAGCAAATCTTATGTTCATTTACAGAAAAATCTTTTATCACATTTCTATATAGGCCGTCTTACTTTTCTTTCAGGCAGGTCTTGTGTTTAATTTCTCTTGGTAAATTATTTAGGTTCTCTATACATTTCAATTGGCCCGTTTTCTGCGAGTTTTTCATCTAGTACTTAAGGTACTAATAAGTCAACTACTTGAGCTAAATAGCTCGGGTTATACAAATTAGAGATCCCGACAGAGTAAGGTATGAAAGAAAGAAAGATTGTTATTTTAAAGATAAAATGCAATGAAAAAAAATCCTGGTGGGCGGGACTCGACCCCACGATCCTCACTTTTGCGGCAAGGTACTCAACCACTGAGGCAACCAGGTTCCAGTCACCCCTCACGAATTTTGTCATTGCTTGTTATCTACCTACTTATACCCAGACGCCCTCTATGTGCTTTCTTCTAATAACTCTATATATTAAAGTGAAGTTAGAAGTCCTAGTTTCTAATGGCGGAACTTCACTTGGTGTAGCGTATTTGTGTATCGCTGTATTTGGCCAAATTTTCACACATGGAATCAAATAGCAAATAACTTGATTTACCTTGTCATTTGCTCAATTGAAAATGATAAATATCAAAACAATTTTGTCCACTGTAATTAATGTTTAAGAAACCTTGAGAAAAAAGTAATAATAATTATATACGGAAACACGTGAAAAAAAATAAGCGCTTCTGTGCCTATTTCACCATGGAGATATAAAGAGAGTCCTACTTGAATTTTAAATTTCTAAGCATTTTCGTTGTGTCAAACATTGAACGCAAAATATTTTGCAGTTGTCATCAGCGAACTTTCAAATTAAGTCATGGAGCGGTTTTCAGTCGAGCAACGCATAGAAATTGAGAAAATTCATCACCGAAATGGTGTCAACTTTTCAGAGAAAGATACAACTGATAATGCTAAGGGTTAAATTAGCATTTCCAAACGTGAGAACAGAAGATGACCGCCGCCATACAAACTGAAAACAAAAAGTGAGAACAAAGTACATTATTAGCGTTGATTGGTTGAAGTGAGAACACAAAATGGCGGCAACGAACACGTTTGAAATATACGTGGTGGCCGAGCTGGTTAGACCTTGGACTTAAAAACACTTAGGTAGGTTCGAATCCCGGTGTGTACCAATAAGTTTTTAATTTAAAAATCTATGTACATTTGTTTGACAACACGACTATAGTGACTAACGTGCTCTTAAGCTGTCGGTCCCGGTTTCACTATACCAACTTGTGAAACTGTTAATAGATGGGTTATTGAGTCTATTCAAATCATCGCGACGAGCTAGCCACGTTCGGTGTAGACTCATACCATCGGCTACGACGAGGTGGGATTAAAACCCCTCCGCTGGGTACCCTGGGGCCGTCTAGGCGGTCTCGGGCGCCGCAAGGCACCCGTGATGATATGTATATATCTTAAAAACTAGTTTATTTTAAATTTACATAAATTAAAAAAAGAAAATTGAAAGGTATTATTTTCTCTGAAAGTACAAGTAAGTACATACACTTTTGCATTTATAATAACCCTTAGAAGATAAACCTTTTACCAAAACTATAATTTTAATAAACGTTTTCATGAATATGTAGAATTTGGTACGAAACGAAACGTTTAAATTAAATTAAAGGGAGCTTTCCCCAGCCAGAAATGTCTTTAAGGAAAATTGGCACCTTTACGCTACACAACTTTATTGAAGGCTACCAAAATCATTTAATTCCGGAAAAATATTGGCCTTTTTATTTTCAATTAATATTTCAAGATTTTGCATATCATTTTTATTTTATTATTTTGAACAAGCTTCAATTCAAAAAAGAAAACTCAAAAAGCAAATACCTATAGAATATTTTAACGTTTCATTTTATTTTATGTTATAATTTTTAGCTCCATAGATATTGTTTTCTTTTCTATTGGGCGTATATAAAAACCTTTGCTAAGATATTTTTAAAAACAAACACCTGTATATCTGAACGCACCTGCAGGTATATCGAAATATAATATATCCTACTCTTACCCTCCAGGATTTAATTTATCTCTCTATATTTTTAAAAATACGTTTAGAAGTTTGAACGTGAAATTTCAACAGACAGAGTCACTCTGGCATATATAATATGTATTAAAATGCATGTCTTTTCCATATATTAAAATACGCCGATAAAGTGCACTCCACCGGCATCTATAAATTCTCGTTGGTGGCCACTATTGGACATGGATTGCATAATAGTTTTTAATTTTTTTTTTTATTTGAGTATGGCATTTAACTTTATCTACGTGGTAGTGAACAGACCTACAAAGTCCATGAATGTAGTTGATCAATAATAGTTGTTAAACAAACATTGATCGCTCCCACTATGCCACTAAATAATGCGATTATTATTACTATATTAATAGCCTCGCTTCTCTTTCTTTTAACCACCATACCACATACTGCATCCTGGAAGGAGACTTCCACGTCGACAATAAATCAATGCAATAGTCATGTCAATAGTAAACCATAAAATCTTGTTATCTCAAAGTCACATGTCGTGCTATTATAGGAAAAATTAATTATTTTTATAATAAATACCCCAAATTTAATATAATAAATACTTATTATATTAAATTTGGGTATGATATCAGTCAAAACACTTCAACTTTATGAGATATTTCGTGTATACCATTCCTCATTCACTTCCCACCTCAGCCCTGTCATGTCAACCCTTAAATATATTTCTGCAAGAAGAGAAACAAGTTTATAAAGTCCCCACTTCTGCATGGTTGCAAATCCCAACGCTAAGAAAATTAAATACGAATAATACTTACTGATTGTTGAGTGGTCCCTGCACTGCGACGAATTCCCTCGCTGCTGAAGTGCATATACTATAAACGATAGTTTAGATCCCTTGGGTACCCGAGGGAGTTTGTGGCAGTACAGGATCCACTGAACATTCAGTAAGTCGCTGCAGAAGTGCACCTACTAGAAACAAAGATTTTTATCCCTTGGTTACCCGAGGAAATTTGTGGTAGTACAGGATCCACTAAACACTAAATAAGTCGCTGCAAAAGTTCACCTACTAGGAACGAAGATTTGGATCCCTTGAGTACCCGAAGAAATTTGTGGTAGTACAGCCACTAAACACTCAGTAAGTTGCTGCAGAAGTGCACCTACAAGGAACAAAGATTTGGATCCCTTGGGTACTCGAGGGAATTCGTGGCAGTACAGGATCTACTAAACACTTAGTAAGTCGCTGCAGAAGTGTACCTACTATGTAAAAACGAAGATTTGGATACCTTGGGGACCCAAAGGAATTCGTGGCAGTACAGGATCCATTAAACACTCAGTAAGTCACTGCAGAAGTACACCCACTATAGGAACGAAGATATAAATCCTTTGGGTACCCGAGGGAATTCGTGGCTGTCCAGAATCCACTAAACACTCAGTAAGTCTGGATGGTCTTTGCATTACAGCCGCACAGTAGGTTTTTTTTTAATAGAGCAGGACATGTGACTCTACGTCCACCTGGTGGTAAGTGGCAATATAACGTCAAATAATATTTAATGCGATGACGTTCAATTATTAAATTAAACACTCCGTGCGTCGCGTCGGTTAGATACCAGCAACCTTGAAGCTCTGTCATGATTTTTATTATCGTTTTAACGTAGCATTAATACAACAAGGTGTTCGAGCAGTGTGTGTTGCCAGTGATAACTTACGGATCAGAGACGTGGTCGCTTACTATGGGCCTCATGAAAAAGCTCACAGTCACACAAAGGGCGATGGAGCGCGCTATGCTCGGCGTTTCCTTGCGGGATCGTATTCGAAACGATGAGATCCGCAAAAGGACCAAAGTAACCGACATAGCCTCCAGAATCGCCAAACTTAAGTGGCAGTGGGCAGGCCACATAGCTCGCAGAACGGACGGCCGTTGGGGTATTAAGGTTCTCGAGTGGCGACCGCGTGCTGGAGGACGCAGCAGAGGCAGGCCCCCCACAAGATGGACCGACGACCTGAAAAAGGTCGCGGGAAGCCGATGGATACAGGCAGCGCAGAACCGGTCGTTGTGGCGATCCTTGGGGGAGGCCTATGTCCAGCAGTGGACGCGCAAAGAAAGGCTGGCATGATGATGATGATGATGATGATGAATCGCAAAAATCTTTCCGTTGTGGGTAATAAATATTTTTGTATTATAATACCTATTTAAAAAGTAATTTTTCTAATTAAAAAAAAAATCCCCAATACAGAAAGATTAATAAATACAATGACCGACAAAATATTATTTTAATTCTGCGACAAACAGTAATTGAGTATTACTGGAAGTGCGACAGCTCATTTTGTTTGGAGAACACAGACTTCGCGATTACGAATACAGTGTCCTTACTGACGCACAAAACGTAAAGTAATAAAGAAACAGGTTGAATCCACAAATCGCATATTCGATTGAAATTCCTTGTTTTTATCATGAAATCGCTTTTCATGGACCAGTCACGAGGAATCAATCGCATTAAGAAAACCGCGGAAAGTTTAAAGTGCTTTTCGATAAAATGTATTTGAATTTGTTCGATTCGAATATTTAAGGTGCGAATCCAGGGAAAATATATTGAAAGTCGTTTCGTCGGTGTCTCTCTGTAATAAAGCTTTTGCTCCTTAAAAATATTTTCATTTGTGAAAGAAAATAAGTAGGTAAGATCTTTATTTTTATTGATAGCATCTATACCTTTATATAATAAACGTGTAAACAAATAAATGTATTGATTTAATTTAAGAAAACACAATGGAGTTATACTTTAATAGACTATAGAACAATATCATTTTAGAATTCGTATGTGTTTCTTTTTAAGCGAGTTTATTATTCTGACTATTATAGCTATTATAAAATAGGGTAGGTATATTATATTTAGATATACCTAAATAATATCTTTGACAACACCACTATAGTGCCACGGAGAGCACGTTAAGCTGTCGGTCCCGGTGTCACTGTACCAACTTGTGAAACTGTTTATAGATGGGTTATTAAGTCTATTCAAAACATCGCGACGAGCTAGCCACTTGTTCGGTGTAGACTTATACCATCGGCTACGACGAGGTGGGATTAAAAAACCCCTCCGCTGGGTACCCTGGGGCCGTCAAGGCGGTCTCGGGCGCCGCATGGCACCCGTGATGACCGTGATGATATGTATGTAGATATACCTAAAAGCAGCTCCGATTGTTTTTTTTAATATCTCTTAGGAAAAGTATAAAAAAAAAACAATAAAGCAAAGTTGAGTTTTAAATGTAAATCCCATAAAACTGCATTAAAATATTTTCCAATTTTATATCATTATCTAATTAACCAACATCGAAACTTTTACACATATAATATTAATAGAGATAAAAACTAGCATTGTATAGTGTCTGCTATAAATCTGTCAAAATATTTGACTGTTTTTGTTAAACTAAGTCGAACGTATTCCAAATTCAATTTGAATTTTATCTGTTTGTTCTGTTAGACAAATAGATTTTTAAAATGCATGAATAAAAAAATTACGAATGATAAAAATACATGAAGCTATTTGTGTACTGACTACGCTACTCCATATATTATTAATTAATTTATAAAAGTTGTTCTGACTTACGTGTCATATTGCCCAGCCAAAAATACGAAAGATATTAATAGCCCGGGCGATCTTTTGGTTTCTCGGGGAAAATAAAGAATAGAATATACACAAATTACATATCTCTGTCTCTTTCTTATTCCCGAGAAATCGCACAGATTAATTATTATATTACCCCGTTTTGAAACGCAGCCTAAGTGAAGTTTTAACAGCAGATATTTTTTTTAATTAGAACCCCAAAGGTGGTTAATATATTGATACTCGTAGTTAATATCTTGATAACGAAAGATCCTAACGTTGGTTCATGTTTAGGTTCATGGCGGGCTTTTTGCGTTAGTCGCTGACTATTCTAGCCAGCCCAGCTCTAGAAGCCGCGAAAAATCCAATCCTGGCCTCAAGGGGCGACCTCGTTGTTCCGAGGATTTCCGCCTGTTGTGCAGCGACCCCAGTGCAATGAAGCAGCACATGTTTCATCACAGGGTGTTTCATCAGTTTCCATGAAACCTCTACATAGAAGGCTTGGTGATACCGAAAATTGTAAGGTGCCTGTTTAATGGAAAGTGTCCGGTAAGTAACCAACGACGGTTACCTCTGTTGAGGTTGAGCATGTTCCGAGACGTGGTCTGGGTTTGGTGACCGCCTCTCTGGTCTGTTTGCAGTTTTTTAAGTTAGCCTAATACATACAGAGATGGTTGAAGGTGTTATCTCGCAGCCAGCTTTTCAACTAATTAAAATAAAACGGTACATACGGTTTGAGTCCTACCGGTGTTGTAGCCGAACTTCTTTTCGCCAGTTCGTCAGCCGCGTCATTACCGAGGGTGTTGTTGTAACCCTTTATCCACTGGAGAGTGACCCTGTTACCAACTGATATACCTAGTCTCCAGGGAATTATAGCATTGTTTTACCAGACTCAAGTTCATCTGTTTGTATTTCGATGGTAGTAGTACGGCTGCGCTGTCTGCGTATACCATATTCGTCTTTCTTGCGCGTATTGCCGCTGTTGTTACTCATATTTAGGGAAAAGTCTTTTCTTATGTAGCACTTAAATCCAAACGAACATTTTTATTATTAGCTACCTAAATGTATGATATTATATGTTAAAATATTAAAAGAAAATGTAAAAAGGTTGAGTTTCTTTCAAGCAAATCTTATGTTCATTTACAGAAAAATCTTTTATCACATTTCTATATAGGCCGTCTTACTTTTCTTTCAGGCAGGTCTTGTGTTTAATTTCTCTTGGTAAATTATTTAGGTTCTCTATACATTTCAATTGGCCCGTTTTCTGCGAGTTTTTCATCTAGTACTTAAGGTACTAATAAGTCAACTACTTGAGCTAAATAGCTCGGGTTATACAAATTAGAGATCCCGACAGAGTAAGGTATGAAAGAAAGAAAGATTGTTATTTTAAAGATAAAATGCAATGAAAAAAAATCCTGGTGGGCGGGACTCGACCCCACGATCCTCACTTTTGCGGCAAGGTACTCAACCACTGAGGCAACCAGGTTCCAGTCACCCCTCACGAATTTTGTCATTGCTTGTTATCTACCTACTTATACCCAGACGCCCTCTATGTGCTTTCTTCTAATAACTCTATATATTAAAGTGAAGTTAGAAGTCCTAGTTTCTAATGGCGGAACTTCACTTGGTGTAGCGTATTTGTGTATCGCTGTATTTGGCCAAATTTTCACACATGGAATCAAATAGCAAATAACTTGATTTACCTTGTCATTTGCTCAATTGAAAATGATAAATATCAAAACAATTTTGTCCACTGTAATTAATGTTTAAGAAACCTTGAGAAAAAAGTAATAATAATTATATACGGAAACACGTGAAAAAAAATAAGCGCTTCTGTGCCTATTTCACCATGGAGATATAAAGAGAGTCCTACTTGAATTTTAAATTTCTAAGCATTTTCGTTGTGTCAAACATTGAACGCAAAATATTTTGCAGTTGTCATCAGCGAACTTTCAAATTAAGTCATGGAGCGGTTTTCAGTCGAGCAACGCATAGAAATTGAGAAAATTCATCACCGAAATGGTGTTAACTTTTCAGAGAAAGATACAACTGATAATGCTAAGGGTTAAATTAGCATTTCCAAACGTGAGAACAGAAGATGACCGCCGCCATACAAACTGAAAACAAAAAGTGAGAACAAAGTACATTATTAGCGTTGATTGGTTGAAGTGAGAACACAAAATGGCGGCAACGAACACGTTTGAAATATACGTGGTGGCCGAGCTGGTTAGACCTTGGACTTAAAAACACTTAGGTAGGTTCGAATCCCGGTGTGTACCAATAAGTTTTTAATTTAAAAATCTATGTACATTTGTTTGACAACACGACTATAGTGACTAACGTGCTCTTAAGCTGTCGGTCCCGGTTTCACTATACCAACTTGTGAAACTGTTAATAGATGGGTTATTGAGTCTATTCAAATCATCGCGACGAGCTAGCCACGTTCGGTGTAGACTCATACCATCGGCTACGACGAGGTGGGATTAAAACCCCTCCGCTGGGTACCCTGAGGCCGTCTAGGCGGTCTCGGGCGCCGTAAGGCACGCGTGATGATATGTATATGTCTCAAAAACTAGTTTATTTTAAATTTACATAAATAAAAAAAAGAACATTGAAAGGTCTTATTATTTTCTCAGAAAGAAGTACATACACTTTTGCATTTATAATAATCCTTAGAAGATAAACCATTTACCAAAACTATAATTTTAATAATCGTTTTCATGAATATGTAGAATTTGGTACGAAACGAAACGTTTAAAATAAATTAAAGGGAGCCTTCCCCAGCCAGAAATGTCTTTAAGGAAAATTGGCACCTTTACGCTATACAGCTTTATTGAAGGCTACCAAAATCATTTAATTCCGGAAAAATATTGGCCTTTTTATTTTCAATTAATATTTCAAGATTTTGCGTATCATTTTTATTTTATTATTTTGAACAAGCTTCAATTCAAAAAAGAAAACTCAAAAAGCAAATACCTATAGAATATTTTAACGTTTCATTTTATTTTATGTTATAATTTTTAGCTCCATAGATATTGTTTTCTTTTCTATTGGGCGTATATAAAAACCTTTGCTAAGATATTTTTAAAAACAAACACCTGTATATCTGAACGCACCTGCAGGTATATCGAAATATAATATATCCTACTCTTACCCTCCAGGATTTAATTTATCTCTCTATATTTTTAAAAATACGTTTAGAAATTTGAACGTGAAATTTCAACAGACAGAGTCACTCTGGCATATATAATATGTATTAAAATGCATGTCTTTTCCATATATTAAAATACGCCGATAAAGTGCACTCCACCGGCATCTATAAATTCTCGTTGGTGGCCACTATTGGACATGGATTGCATAATAGTTTTTAATTTTTTTTTTATTTGAGTATGGCATTTAACTTTATCTACGTGGTGGTGAACAGACCTACAAAGTCCATGAATGTAGTTGATCAATAATAGTTGTTAAACAAACATTGATCGCTCCCACTATGCCACTAAATAATGCGATTATTATTACTATGTTAATAGCCTCGCTTCTCTTTCTTTTAACCACCATACCACATACTGCATCCTGGAAGGAGACTTCCACGTCGACAATAAATCAATGCAATAGTCATGTCAATAGTAAACCATAAAATCTTGTTATCTCAAAGTTATGCAGTCACATGTCGTGCTATTATAGAAAAAATGAATTATTTTTATAATAAATACCCCAAATTTAATATAATAAATACTTATTATATTAAATTTGGGTATGACATCAGTCAAAACACTTCAACTTTATGGGATATTTTGTATATACCATTCCTCATTCACTTCCCACCTCATCCCTGTCATGTCAGCCCTCAAATATATTTCTGCAAGAAGAGAAACAAGTTTATAAAGTCCCCACTTCAGCATGGTTGCAAATCGCAACGCTAAGAAAATTAAATACGAATAATACTTACTGAGTGTTGAGTGGTTCCTGTACTGCGACGAATTCCCTCGCTGCTGAAGTGCATATACTATAAACGATGGTTTAGATCCCTTGGGTACCCGAGGGAATTCGTGGCAGTACAGGATCCACTGAACATTCAGTAAGACGCTGCAGAAGTGCACCTACTAGAAACAAAGATTTGTATCCCTTGGTTACCCGAGGAAATTTGTGGTAGTACAGGTTCCACTAAACACTAAATAACTCGCTGCCAAAGTTCACCTACTAGGAACGAAGATTTGGATCCCTTGAGTACCCGAGGAAATTTGTGGTAGTACAGCCACTAAACACTCAGTAAGTCGCTGTAGAAGTGCACCTACAAGGAACAAAGATTTGGATCCCTTGGGTACTCGAGGGAATTCATGGCAGTACAGGATCCACTAAACACTTAGTAAGTCTCTGCAGACGTTAACCTGCTAGGAACGGAGATTTTGATCCCTTGGGTACCCGAGGGAATACGTGGCAGTACAGGATCCACTAAACACTTAGTAAGTCGCTGCAGAAGTGTACCTACTAGAAACAAAGATTTGGATCCCTTGGGTACCCGAGGAAATTCGTGGCAATACAGGATCTACTAAACTAGGAATGGAAGCTAGGAATGGAAATTTCGATCCCTTGGGTACCTGAAGAAATTTGTGGTAGTACAGGATCTACACTAGCTAGCACACTATCTAATCGCTGCAGAAGTGCACCTACTAGGAACGAAGATTCGGATACCTTGGGGACTCGAGGGAATTCGTGGCAGTACAGGATCTACTAAACACTTAGTAAGTCGCTGCAGAAGTGTACCTACTATGTAGAAACGAAGATTTGGATACCTTGGGGACCCGAGGAAATTTGTGGCAGAACAGGATCCACTAAACACTCAATAAGTCACTGCAGAAGTACACCCACTATAGAAACGAAGATATAAATCCTTTGGGCACCCGAGGGAATTCGTGGCTGTCCAGAATCCACTAAACACTTAATAAGTCTGGATGGTCTTTGCATTACAGCCGCACAGTAGGTTTTTTTTTTAAATAGAGCAGGACATGTGACTATTTCCACCTGCTTACCATGGCAATGTAACGTCCAAGAATGTTCTCAACCAATAGTAGCAATGGTGTTGCATGGACTCGGGCTTATTATCACAGAATCTACATGTGTATATATATATATATATATCATCACGGGTGCCTTACGGCGCCCGAGACCGCCTAGACGGCCCCAGGGTACCCAGCGGAGGGGTTTTAATCCCACCTCGTTGTAGCCGATGGTATGAGTCTACACCGAACAAGTGGCTAGCTCGTCGCGATGTTTTGGATAGACTCAATAACCCATCTATAAACAGTTTCACAAGTTGGTATAGTGAAACCGGGACCGACAGCTTAACGTGCTCTCCGAGGCACTATAGTGGTGTTGTCAAACAAATGCACATAATTTTTTATTAATATATCTATATCTACATGTGTCTTATTGTTATACTTAAAGTTGGTGAATAAGTTTGGATAATATATTTTTCATTAGGTAGCTAAAATTTGTAATTTAGCTGCCTAATGAAAAATATATTATCCAATATATTTCTTTATCCAATACTCCACCGATTTTTGGGTTAAATCTATCTATCTATATATTCGTAAAATATTTAATGCGATGACGTTCAATTATTAAATTAAACACTCCGTGCGTCGCGTGGGTTAGATACCAGCAACCTTGAAGCTCTGTCATGATTTTTATTATCGTTTTAACGTAACATTAATACGTTGGAAACGAATTACCTTTCCCAGGTTTATTAATCCTGTTTTCAAATAACATGACCTTATTAGTGGTTCCTCACGTATTAACGTTACGTAAATACGGTGACAAAAACTCATATAGAGCATCTTGCCACAGATAATCTCAATAACCCTACAGTTCTAAGTCGCGTATAAAACTTCATACTCTAAAGTAATATAAAACAAAATCCGCTTTCCGATTCTGTGATTTATCGCCCATAAAATAAATATAATTTTCGAACAAACAACAATAAGTTGAGTCAGTTTTCCAGCTGCGCTCGAGTATCCTTTTATTTTTGCCCTGACCTTTAGAACTCGTAAGATTAAAGTTCTGAACTAACCATTAATCAATGGGGCCGAGTTGTTGACTACGTAGTAATGGTAAAATCCTATGTCAATGTAAAAACATACAAAAAAATTGAATAAATAATCACTAACAGTGGATTTTTTCTTCATTACACCACATACAGATGCAAAAACCGTCAAGTGACCTAGTCATGTTTCGGTTTTAGTCTGTGGGTTTACCGGTTTTCAGAAGATTACTGCATCGATTTCTTGTCGGGGTGGTAGTCCCAGGGTGCGATTACGAAATAGGCAGCAAGTATATTAAATATACTCGTATTGCAATTCGTCTTTGTCGCCCCCCATTTCGTAATGGCATCATTTAGCCGTCATAGTGGGAGCGATCAATTTTGTTTAAGAACTATTATTGATCGACCCCATTTATGGACTTTGTAGGTCTGCTTACCACCAGGTAAAAACAATCTCACATGCCGTGCTCCAATAAAAAAAATACATCCAAAACGGCGCAACCACTAGTCTACGGAGGGGGTGGACCAATATATCTATTACATGTCAAGACACTCTTAAGGCGAATTCCTTTAATTTACGGAATGGTTCATTCTCACCTGTTATAAATGACAGATCAATTTTATCTGTAATTTTTATACAGGGTGAATTTGAAAGGATGTACTTTGGGCTAATATGAGGTTCTGGTCAAATCGAACAACTTTTCCATATGTCGCAAATCAAAATAAAATTTGGATTCCTCATACAAATTGATCGTTTCAACATTACCAGTTTGTATGGAGAAGGCAATTTTTTTTTTTCATTTGCGACAAATGGTTAAAAGGAAAAATACTACTATTAATGTAAAAGTATTATGAACCTCTAACGGGACCAATTAATGCTAAGTTGCCGAGCATCAATGAGAAATGTGTGTGTGGTGCATGCCTTATTTTTTTTATTTTTTTTTTTGTAAGTATTGCTGTTTTGCAGAATACTATAAAAACCTCGATTTAGAAATATTTTATGTGATGCATGCTCTAATTGTAAGTTCTATTCGTTTTGTTAAATATTGAGGGAACAACTACTGGAAAAAACAATTACCCAATATTGTGAAAAAAAAAATGAGGTAGACTGACTACCCATAGCACAGGCTTTGCCTAGTTTGGGAGTCAGACAGTCCCCTGTAAATCACTTTGTTTATAATACGAATAAAGAATTTATTATTATTATTAATGGTGCCATGGGAAAAGTTGTTCGATTTGACCAGCAGAACCTCATATTAGCCCAAAGTACATCCTTTCAAAGTCACCATGTATAGGTATGGTGAGTCAGGACAGGGTTTTTGCATCTGTATGGGCGGTGGTAACCTTCCTCCCCACCTATAAATCATCATGCATCCGGAGTTCGTGGATTCGATTCTCTCTTATGGCAAAACAATATTAGTACGTTTTCCTGTACAGTTTTTCGGGTCTGGGTGTTTATAAACACATAGTATAAGCCTAGAGCTTAATTTGTGACCAGGGCAATATTTGTAAAATGTCCTAAATATTATTATTATTGGGAAATTCTGGGATTTCATTTAGCAATACTTATGAGGGCGCATAAAGTAAATCAGAACTCCAGATCTCCGATTATGATAATACCTTAAGCCCAACAAATATATAAAAAAAAACATAGAAATAATACAAGATATTTAAAAGTAACTGGCTCTTTAAAAAACGTAATAGCATAACGTTGCCAAGATAGAAA
This sequence comes from Monopis laevigella, assembly GCA_947458855.1. Lineage (NCBI taxonomy): Eukaryota > Metazoa > Arthropoda > Insecta > Lepidoptera > Tineidae > Monopis > Monopis laevigella. The sequence goes on along the minus strand of OX381596.1, from coordinate 9,521,588 downwards.
AAACGTAATAGCATAAAGTTGCCTCGATAGAAAAAACGTAATAGCATAACGTTGCCAAGATAGAAAAAACGTAATAGCATAAAGTTGCCTCGATAGAAAAAACGTAATAGCATAAAGTTGCCTCGATAGAAAATATCGCAAAGTTCTACTCTCTTTTTCTATTTTTTATCCATATTTCCTATTTCTTCAATATAGAACAGATTATAAAGTCGTGTTATTAATAAGTTATGTATATGTATAAGATCTAGTGCATGAAAAGTGCAAAATTCAAATAAATTTGATAGTTAAAGCAGCATTTTTTCCAATGCTTTTTAAGAGGCATCTTTTATTTCGCCTCTTTTATTTGCCTTTTTACGCCCTTTTAATTCAAATCATTAATTTGGCTAATAACTATTTACAAACAAAGTTAGGTTAACTTCCGGGAATTATATTATAATAATAGTAAGTAAGTATATAAATAGGCAAAAATCAAATAGTAATAAAGTACAAAGAATGAAGAAACCCCAACCATATCACCGGAAACCCAAAGCAATAAATATAAAATAGAACGGACACGTAACCAAAAATATATTTATCGAACGATATTTTATCGTTTGACGTTGAAAAAAATATTGAATAGTATTATATATATTGCCCATACATATGCAACAACCGTTAAGTGACCTAGACATGTTTCGGGTTTAATCTGTGGGTTTTCCGAAGACTACTGCATCGATTTTTTGTAATACGAAAATATTTACTACTTATAAGTTTGTTAGCCGAAGTTTACCTGAAATGTATATATTTTGTTAATATATAAGACAATTTTACACATTTTTTTTGGTCACAAACTAAGTTCTAGGCTTGAACCATGTATACCAGAAACAACGATATAATACATAATTTTATGAATACCTAGACCATGACAAACTAGGTACTGAAAAAACTTACTAATATTAGTTTGCCATGGGTGAGAATCGAAGCTCCGGATACAAAGCCAAAGGCGCAACCTCCAGCACTATTCTTTAGTTTGCCGTTTGAATTTACTTTCCACCATTTAATCGTTATAAGCGACACTATAAGCCGGTGCAATAATGCAAGTTGAGTTTTTAATCACGGTTTGATTCCCGGCTGATTTAAAAAAAAAATCTAATGATACAGTTTTAGTTTTTATCAAAATCGACCCCGAGACTCCTTTGAGCAGTTTTCTCTAGTCCTTGTAGTTTAGGATTTGGCCTTGAAGGCACTTGATAATTTACCCTCTAGGTATATATGACCTTTCTTTCCATAAATATTTAAAAAAAAACATATTATTGCATTAAAAAAAACTTTGTCATTCCAAAATAAATTTAAAACTAGATTTAAAGTTTTTAGCGCCTACACATAGTTTTTATTAAAACACATTCTAGCTCCGACTAAACAGGAAATTCTAGCGTGGGAGCTAGGGTCTCATTACACAGAATCAGGGGTGCAATTTTTGAATGTCAGCGGATGACTAAAAATTATTGAAATGTCAAAAAAGTCATCCATTTCTTAAGTTCGTATTTTTGAATCTCATCGAGTGACTAAAATATCATACCTATGATATCAATACGAGTGCCTCTACCACTCGTAAATAAAGATATCGATTGCAGATAAAAATAATCACAGATAATGTATGTTAAGTTCCGTTCCACCTATTGTTATGATGATGAATAAAGAGTAATTTAATATTTATTTATAGTATAATATATATATATATATATTGGTCGCTTTTTAAAAAGCGGCCCCAGCTTATTGGTTACTCACTGCGCAACTGATAACAAGGTTTATTAAGGAGATGAGAACAAGGCCGGACCTGGGATGGGTGACCGCTTTATACAACAAGGCTATACCATCATAAACTGCCTCCGAATACCATCGGTGAAATGAGGACGCGTTAATCCGTCTGCCCTGAGGCCGTTTGTTCAAAATCTGTCATCAGAGAGGACGTTAACCGATAGGTTTCCCAGTTTCACTATACCAACTTGTTGAATCAATTTTTATGTATTTTTTTATCACAAAAATAATTCATCATATTAATTGTAATTTTACAAATGTAGTTGTAATTAATGATAATTTTTGTTGTAAAAAAAATATAGAGTTCATTTTTATATTGAAAAATACGGTTAGGATATTCAGTGACCAAGATATCAAGTACTTAAATTAAGTTACGTAAGTACAAAGCAACTTCAACCAGCCAATGACCTCTCTATTTTATTCATAATCCCATTTTCGGGAAACTGACGTAGCTTTCTATTTTCAATGACATTCACAAAGCTGCTGAATGACGGACGCCATTTTGGGCTTTTGTGTGAAAATTAACACACAAATGGGGCTAAAAGTTTTTGTATAGGTTTATTTGGATTTTAATAAATAATAGTGTTTAGTTAATACTATTGTGTGGGTTTCCTAATTAAGTATTTATCGATAAAGGTATAAGAATAATTGTACCGTCACGGGTGCCTTAAAGCGCGCAGACGGCCGCAGGGTACTCAGCGGTTGAGTTTTGTTTCCATCTCCTCGTAGCCATAAGTCGCAGTTTTATAAGTTCTAAAACTGGAACCGACATCTTAAGAGGAGTGTCTGATGTGGCTCTTTAATGCTCATGCTGATCCAACTGCAAAGTATTACCTCTCCCCGCGCATGACGGTGAGTCGGTAAGGTACCTTACATGTATGTAAACCTTCTATCCGACCCTTAATAAGAGAAAGAGCACGTATGAGATTATACCTACAATTTTGGCAACAAAACGACTTTCGGGCAAAAACTGTTTTCTACCCCTAAACTTTAATGGATAAAAAAAAATAGTCTCATTTTATTAGAGAGAAAATAAATGATGACTGAACGTTTTCCTTTTTTAATTTTCTGCCTAGATATTTTATAGGAAGTATTTTAATGTGAAGGATTTTTTTTTGCGATTCGTTTCGAATTACAGGAGTTGATATTATTTTTCCAATACCAACCTTAAAAAAAAGGAACACGTACGAGCCTAGATATAGGTCTTATTTATAACGCCTCCAAAACTCATAAAAATCTATGAATGTTTATTAAATGTATGATCAGACTAACCTAACGTGCCTTTCAACTACTTCCGAGGAGTGTATTACTTATTTTTTTTTTTTGGTGTTAGTCAATAGCGAGACTACATCTACTAATTAATATACTGAAACTGGGACCGACACCTTAACGTGCCTTCCGAGGCACTTGAATGTATTATTAAATTTATAAACAGAGTCTACGTTTGACCTTAATCTTGCCTGATAGAAAGCAACGATGAGGTCGAAAAGATAGCACGCTTACTCTGTAAAAAGGAGACTACCACCTCGACAAGAAATCGATGTAGTAGTCCCCTGAAAACCGGTCAACCCACAGACTAAAACCGACATATTGACTAGGTCAAATGAAGATTTTTGCATCTGCATGGGCGGTGGTATCGAGACCACCGCCCATGCAGATGCACAGTCGGCCTAGTGAAGTTATAGAGCCCTTTCTCCGATCTAAAATAAACAATATTGAAAAAAATAAACTCTAAATGATAGTTAAGACCGCAACAACATCCCTTGCGTAGATTAAAAGATCTATAAGTACAGACAGACAAACAAACGCGGAAAGCGATTTCAATTTATACTATGTAGTAGAAGTATTTAAAAAAAGCCAAGTTAAGTCACTGCGCAACTGATAATAACAACAAGGCCGGACCTGGGATGGGTGACCGCTTTATACAACTGGGCTATACCATCATAAACACCGCAACAAACTTGCCATTTGTTAGGTGTTGCCTCAGAATACCGTAGGCAAAATCAGGACGGGTTAATTCCTCCGCTGGGTACTCTGAAAGGCACCCGTGATGGTATTTATTTATTTATATAGTAGATCACAATGTCATCTAACCTATTGGATCTAATTATATTATATATATACATATTAAGTCCTCGATTAAGCTGAGTTCCAAAACGGGGTAATATAACTATCTATTCCATCTCATTCTTTTCCCCAAAAGATCGCACGGGTATAATATTTGAATTTTGGAACAGCCCCTGGTATATTTTAGATTTAAGAATTTAGTTTTATTTTATTTGTTGAATAAATGATATTCTATCCTTCCATTCTAATAAGACTCATACCACTTCAAAACCAATTTGTGAGAGACAAAGAAATTTCAGCGACCACAATGCAATAGTCAAATCGTAAGCATCTTTTAGCTCGCCCCGGAGTAATCCCTAACACTATATGTAAGTGAAAATACTTCTGTACCCCTATCTCCGACTACAGGCGACAAAATGGAAATTTTCACAACGTCTTTATTGATATATAATAATATAGATAGGTCTCTAATAATTATTTATTTTATAAAATTTGACTTCTTTATCCAATACTACAGACCGTCCCGCCGTGATGTTGGCACTATGGCAGGCAGGAGACATATATATACGATGAACGTAGCTGACGCGATGAACTTCGTATCACCTACAAAGATGATAGCTTTGCGCAAATCCTCAACGACTGGCCTTGTGATTTATTTATGGTCATCGCAAAAGCCAGTCGTCAGTAGTCACTAAAATTACAGTTGTATGGTCGAAAGATCTTTGTCTTGCCACACTGGTGGAAAAAAAAATGACAGATGATAGATCCGTCAATTTAATTTAAGATGCGTATTTTAGTTTGTTTTTGTGTATTACTACTATAAGGAAACATGTTTTTGTAATTTGATCGGGGCTGTTGTCTCATACATCGTTTAATAAATAAATAAAAAAAATATATAGATCCGTCATTTTACGTTACATTATAAACTTTGCGCTGTCTATATTATTTAGTTACGTGTATTTTTCTTCTACACAATACGAGATGCAAGCACAGCAGCCGAGATTGAAATGCCTGAGAAAGTTGCATTGAAATTAAACCGTTGTGTTTTGGTTTCTATTTTAAACTAGTTGGCCGCAACCTCGTGCATATGTTTAAAAAAAAATGGCTGGATGAGACACAAAAATAAACGCTTAATGTTACTCAATAATGCTTCTTATCTTTTGGTAATTAGATTTTAAATCCAATGAGTATCTTTTCCGAAATACACAGACAAAATTTATATAAATATATATTTTACGTTAAATTACTTATTTCTCGCGTATATTACTTATTTGTTTCAAATGCTTTGTAAAAATCTAATATACCGACACGAAAAGTCTACTATTTTATTATATGCATGCAATACTAGAAGACGCCCGCAACTTTATCTGCGTAAGTAGAACAATAATTATTTCGAGTAACCTAAGAAAAAACAAATCAAATTAATCCTCAAGGCGATACCAAGAACCATACAGCCTTGAGGGATAAATTTTCTAAAACCCTGAAACACTATTTCTTAACAAAAATATAAATATGATATTTCATATCCCTAACTTGAAATAAAATGTAGGTGCAAATTTTCATCCACGTTTTCATCCCATTCAAATTATAATTTTCGCGACAAACAAGTATATTATACTCGTCCGTCCTTCAAGGTCCAATCTCTAATACAAAACTTATCAAAATTGGTTCAGTATCAAAATGGATTTAAAACTTTATAGAGCATTTTTGGTAAAATGGAAATTTCCCTCTTTGTTACCAATTAAAAAATCTTCTTTGACAGGATTTTTATTTTAATTTATTTTATTAAATGATAAAGCATAATGATAATGATGATGACTGGGATAAAATGTAGGTACACTCATAATTTTCAGAAAGATATAGGGTGACGGTCCTAATTATCAGCACTTCAATAGTACAAGAAGTTTTAATTACAAGTATTTCATTAAAGGCTACATTTATGTCATATTTGCAGTATCAAGGGGATACAATAGACATTAAATATTGTTTATTTATATATTATTATATAACTAAGTGTAAGCTATGATCCATAAAAAACATTTTTTGAAAATATTACCCTATGTCCAAATATTAGCACCGCCATCGCCAATTATTAGCAGTCGTGTAACCAATTATCAGCACATAGGAATAGTTTTTTATATAAAATAAAAAACTATTCCTAGTTTATACTAAACTCTTTGGATAGATGTTATAAAGAAAGCAACGATTTCAAATCTTAACCAAATTTTGTTATATGAATCACTAAATTCGACAAACTTACCGGCGAATACTTGATGAAGAGTATTTGAAACGAAAATTTTGCCACTCAAATTTACAGTAATTTATACGACGATCAACAAGCGACACTATTGTATAATGTTGCTAGATTTGAAGTTAAGAATCTTTTTAAACTTTTTAATAATTTGGCATTTTAGAAACCATAAAAAAAACCTTAATATTTTAATTTTTACTGAAGTGCTGATAATTTGGTGTCGGCATCTGGATCCGTCACCCTAGGTACTTTTACTTTACACATGCAATGCAGAAAGGTATTATCTAAACCTTACAACGTTATAATCATCATCGGTTTTAATAATCCAACTATTTATCAAAGTATCATGGAGTTCGGAGGAGGTCGTGGGTTCGAATCTCATCCATGGCTAAAAAATAATAGGTAGTAACGTTTTTCTGTAAAGTTTTGGATGTTTATAAAATATAATATGTATTATATTGTTGTTTCTGGTACACATAATTCAAGTCAAAGCAATATGTGTAAATTATCATATATATTATTATTATTATGAGTAAAAAAGATCGTAGGTAAATTGAAATATAGCAGCCATTTATTTATTGATTTAAAATTCTTTATTACACAAAATTGTACATAGACGAGCTTAATGCCTTAGGCATTTTCTACCAGTTAACCTTTGAGAGAGTATATTAGCTATAACTCAAATATTTCGAATATCGCTGGTCGGACAAAGATACAGACAAAGAGGTTTTATAAAGTCCTATTTTCTTTCCTTTTAACGTACAAATTAATAATAACCGGGTAAATTTTCGTAGAATTTGTAAACTTTACAATTTCACTATATTATGCAGACATGCTACAGTTGCAAATGTCAATTATATTATACCGCAAAGTACCGGAAATAGAAAATTCGATTCCACGATCTAGGTAATATAAAATTTATGATTTACGTCACTCTTATTCTACGTATCAAATGTATTTCTGATTTTAGTTAAAACTGTTTTCATGTTCTTGGAAAGATTTAATAATATACGGTATAATTTTGTTTTCATACTGTATAAACTCTACCAAACAAAAAACTCTTCAGCTTTTTTGTTTGTATGAATACCCTTATCTCAGAAACTACTGCAACTGGTTCGAATTAAAAAATATATTTTTGGTGTTGGATAGCTAATTTATGGAGGAAGGCTATATGCTGTATAACATCATTCTATATACGACCAATAGGAACGGGATCAATGAAAAATGCAAAAATGGGAAAAAATCCTTTTTTTTTGAGAGCCTGCGTGTGCGTTTACGCAGACGAAGTTGCGCGGGTCAGCTAGGTTTTTTATATAAAATAAAACTATTAATATTTATGCGCGGCATGTGACTTGATAAGCACCCATTAATAAAACTCGCCTTTGTCGTCGCCTGTTTCGTAACAGCATAATTTTAGCTGGCACAGCGAACAATGTTGTTAAACAACAATGTATTGAACGACCTCATGGACTTTTGTACCCCAATACCGTCTAGGCGGTCTCAGGGACCGTAAGGCACCGTGATGGTACATAAAAAATAACAATTCCAAATCTTACAAAAAAAAATGTTAACGATTTCGGTAGAACTGTACATAAAGAACCTGTTAATGTCCTGAAAATACCTGAACATTTATTTAAGTACTAAAATAATGAAAGAACCTTTTTATAAATCTTTTATTTATAAATGTTCCAGTAATAGATATTTTCTTTTCATAGCCCTGTCATTAACAGATATCTTCAGTGGTCTTATTTTGATTGGTCTATTTGATATAGATAGTTATTTCTTTGTCACAATGAGAATTGTGATTACAAAGTTATTCTTTAATAAACGTAGATTCTTATAAAAGTTTCATGTTTCATTCATCTTCATTTACTACTAAATCTTTAATTATTTTTTTTAATAACTCGAATTATTTGTTTATGTAATTAAACTAATATTCACGTAGGTAACCATTAATGGCTTCAAATATTAATGCAAATACAATTTCCAAACTATCAGTAGGTAAATTGATTTTGGATCCAAAGAGTTGCTTTCGTAGATTGCAAAACCAAAAGCAAACCAACAGACAATCATTTCAAAAGTTTTTTTTAATTCTTTTACTAATGTACACGGAAGGTCTTATTATAAGTAAGAAGTACCTTTATATGGCATCATTGTAGACTGGAGAAACCTTAAGGGTAAAATTGGGGCACCCCGACATAGATAAATAAAAGTAGTTTATATTAGCCCAACCTAAAGTTTTGTTTTTACTATCATTACCCCTAACAAAACGCATAATTTTTGGGTTTCAATGACCTCTGTAGTAATAATTGAATAGCCCTTAATAAGTATAGATAGACTTGAATTAGTATACATAGCGTAAATCTAGCGTGCCTTTTTTTCCTTGCATTTACCGGGCAACAGAAATGTCAAAGAAAATAATGTAACACAATAAATTAGTGTTACATTATTTTCTTTGACATTTCTGTTGCCCGCAATTTCATGTGCGTCTTATTTTAAAATACCGCCCTGCAATAGTGTCACCAACCACAATCGTATCTTGGCACGCGTGACTCAACAAAGCACGTGGCGCTTGAGGTTTCTAACTATAAAATAACATATAATATCGTTTGGTTCTGTAGCTAGATTTTGATGAAATAAATGCTAAATATTACTTAAAATAAATGCTTAATATTAATTCTTATCTTTCAGTAATTTGATTTTGAATCCAGTGAGTGTGTTTACGTAAAAATCTTTAATGTGCCTATTAGGGCTTCGTCTTCAAAAATATGTTACATTCCGTTCATATTTATTTTATAGCTTTCCTTTTTAGTTCCTATTTCCTATTTTCGTAACTTAACAGATAAATAATTAGTATGTCTGCTCATATGCCATATTGTAGGACATTTTTTAAAATGAAATTTGTTGTTTTCCAATAGATTCAGGTATGTTGTTTGTGTGTTGTAATGGCGGACTAACTAAGTACACCTTTTTTTTGACTCATCATAAATGACTATTTGATAAAATAACATTTTTTGACTATGAATTTTAACCGGGAAAGTTACATATAGCAAAACCCTGATATATACATCGTAGTACAATCACACGCGTATCTACTACTTACTTACTAGCCTACTGTTTTCTGTAAACAAGAAAGTTGTGTGAAATAATCTAGGAAGACCGTTATATTTATATTATAGCAAAGTTTTATTATCTAGCTAAAGGTGATGTTTAGTGTTGTTATAAACATGTTATTAGGTAGTGCTATAGCTATTATAAAGTTTATTTTAAACTATAATTTTTGGACATTAAATTTATTTTATGGGATAAAAATGTACGACCGTACACATACTCGTACAATTTTAGTTTTTGGAGGTGAAATAAAGAAGTACTTTTTATTACAAAATCCATTATCTAATAACTTATATAAAAAAATATATCTATATATAATACCTACAAATTAATAATAAAAAAATTGAATATTAGACGATGGGCGCAGTGTACCAAGGACACTAGCTGCATTACCACGCTGGATCGCAATGCTGATCCTCTGAACAAGGTACTTCTTGCTCAGAGGATCTCCAGTAGCAATTTTAATTTGTTTTCATAAATCGTGGATAAATTCACTAGCGTCCTCGGACCATGGGCCCATCGTCTCAACCGAAAATGCCAAAAACAGGTATGAATTCAGGAGCTCTGCATACTTGTTACGTTTAATCTTGCCTGCTTGCTCGGCCGCGGCACCGACATGCTTTGAACAAGAAGTGACTTTGACTTTGACAAAGCGTATCCGAACAAGTTGCATCCCAGACCAAAGCACGTCCACATTTATATGGTATAACGCTCATTCCGTCTGGTCTTTTACCGTCTGATCTTTGTAGACCTAATGGAAGTACATATTCCGTCCGTTCAAGAACGGACGGAATATGTACTTTTGCTAATGATTGACAGATAATGTTGTTGATATTTTGATGTCTGGAAAAACGACCAGCGCTTTTTTGGCAAGACAAGCCATGATGGCCTTGTGAGTCTACTGTATTCCCACAAACACAAATATGGGATTCATAAATATCGCAACCCAGGCGCAAAGCTGCTGCTATACGAATAGAACTAGCGTCCAGTAGCGTGCCTGTATATGGAGAGGGAATAGCACGCAGCCAGGCGCCAGACTCGCTTTTGCAACTTGCAGCTAGTCGGGCTTCAACTTTTATGCAATGTCTGGGGATATTATTAAAAATTTTCTCAAATATAGGTTTATCTAATTCTTTTTGAGACATACAAGTAGGAAGTTCATCAATGGAAGACATTATTTTCCAGCTATCAATAGCTTCTAATTCTCTATGAAAAATATTTTTATCAGTGGTAGTCTTTGATAAAATTGCAGCACAAAGCGGTTTTGTGCTAGAAAGAGAACTCAAATAAGCAGAAATTGATGAGTTAGTGACTTTTTTAATACCTCAACCGCTAAGTCTAATTGGTAGGCTAGCCTGATTAAACTGCTCGGTGCTAATTTTAATATTAAAAATTGATTCAAGGCTTAATTTTATTTGATTATCAAAATCATTAAGAATAGGTGAATTCCAACAAGGAGTCGTGCGTAAAGTATACATACACCTTGGGGAGGAAAGACAATTTGATAACAAAAAGAAAGATATATGTGGATCTATATCTACTAATTTGGAAGTTGCTAGTTTTAATGTATCTAGTTTATTTATTAAAACTGTAGTGATTCCTTCATCGACAAGGGGTGAACCTAGTAAAGTAATTTCTTCTTTATTCATTATTTTTATTCCAGGGGCAATTTTATCGAACGCATAAACTATATCATCATTTATTTCTGATGTAAAAAACAACTCACATTTGTTATTATTTACTTCCAATCCAAATTGCTTAGATTTTGAAATAATATTGAAAAAATCTGAAAGAACGATAGAAGGGTCGCCTCCTAAAGTACCATCATCTAAATAGAAGACATTAAATTCGTATAACAAGCTATTAATTAAAGGTTGGATAGTAAGTGAGAAAGCAGCAGGACCCATAGGGTCTCCTTGTTGACAGCCAATTTCAGAACCAATAATTTTATTTCCGAAAAAAAGAGATGAAGGCGTGTTATAACACTGCCACATATAGGCAAATATTTTTGGACATTTATTTTTTATTTCATTAAGCATAGTATCTCTTTCTATAGTGTTAAAGGCATTTTTATAATCAATTTTAAGTAAGACTTTAGGAGTAATATGTTTTGAATGAATAAATTGTCTTGAAGCATGGACAGCAGCTTCACATCCATTAGGAACTGCGAAACCTAATTGAATTGGAGATAATTCAGGACCAATTAACTGAGAAATACTTTTGCAAGCGATTTTAGAAGCAATTCTTCTAAATACATTTCCTACAGCAATAGGTCGAATACCGCCATCCTTTTTCTTTAAAGCACAGAGTGAAGCACCATACAAATATTTTAAAAAATCGTTATTTACTGAACCTGAAAACATCATATTTGTCAGGCCGCACAGATGATCAACTAGCTTAGTACCTGCAACACCTGCCGAAAAAGAAATTAAGTCTTTTAATACTTGTGGTCTAATACCATCAAGACCACCGGCGGAACCATTAGGAAAACTGCGAATTGCGTCTATTATGTCATTAGGACTTGCTATGAGGTTAGTTGAGTTTTCCGATGGTGGATCAGGAAAAAATAACGGCCGAGAAGGAGATGGATGTTTAGACATAGTGTTAAACATAATAACTTAAATGTGTCATCATCATTTGTGGCAAAATCATCATTTGATAATAACATACGAATAGCACCGCGGACGTCTCCATCAACTACTTTTATTTCAATACGTTTAGATAATTTTATTTGTTTTTCTGAAATTTTATATCCTTTAGATAAACTATCTCTATTTAATAAGTTAATGTTTTCTTTTATAATACTTGTGAGTGATTTGCTTGGAATCAATTTAGTTGGAACCTTTAGCGCAGTATAAAAAAATAGAAATATATTTTCCCATGATTTTGTTGAGTTACAATTAATGCAAGCTGATAAAAGAGTACATAATTTTTCTGCTACACACTGTCTTGCACCATTTGGGATACGTTTCAGAATTTTATAATGTGGTCTACAATCAGTTAAAAAACGTTCGAACGAGAAGGAATTATTATCAAAGGCATTATCGGTAATCAACATTTCAGGCGGCGGAGCATGGTTTTTATGTATTCGGCCATAAGGAATGCGGCTCTTACCTCTGAAATTATTTTTCTTGCAAATTGGGAACTCCAACGAGTTATTAGTGGATGTGTCGGTGGTTAAATGTTCTGTTTGGGTCTGGGATGCACCATATCGTTCACATGAGGGACAAAGCCAAGAAACTGGAGCAATAACATCTAATTGTTCCGGTAGAAGATGGACGCAATCGCAGTGAAACCAAACTGAGCAACCTGTACATAATACACAACACCTTTCTTGTGAATGTAATGCTAACGTACCACATAAGCAAGCAGAACTCCTTGAACTGTCCATCATTAATTGAAATCATAAATATTTATAATACAAAAAATAATCCTAAAAATAAATTAATTAAAAATAAAAGACAGTTAATAAGTTAAAACTATTGAAAATATAACTAGGTAAAATAATAATAATTTATAAAAATGTATCACAGTTTATCACAGTTTTTATTTATTTTGGTCTAAATAAAAGAATGTAAACGATTATTTTCTTCAAATATTATTATTTAAAACAATCTAAACGTCTTTTTAAGTAAATAGCTTCATGTCATTTAAGCAATAAATTTTAAGGATAAACCTTTTACCCTCTGTGTATACATACCTTCATTTATATTTGAGGTATGAAATATATTTATATTTGACAATTGTCAATATTTTTGTCCAAATAATATTATATAAACCGCGAACTCGCCACGCACAACATATCGCTCCGATAAATTTATTAATTTTTAATTAGTTTTAAGGTGTAAAAGTGCTTAAATAGTAATATACATACAATTAAATTAGTGCCGAATCTGTGTGACAGTGATAGTGCTAATATAAACTTAAATTAAAATAGGGAAAAACTAATTTTTTAATCAAAAACTAAAATAAACTGGTGTAGGTAGTGAGTGTTCGGAGCGCGGGCCGTGCTTGCTTCCGCGCAGGCAGCGTCATCGGTATCGTGCCGTCTCACTTTGGACGCGGGCGTACAGATCGCGCTATCTCATCTCATCTCGTCATTACTTACCTACGTACACACAACAGCTGATTCATCTAAACAATACGATAAGCAAATTTTGAAAAATACAGATTTTATAGAAATGGCATTCTGCGCGGGTTGTCATTGCAAAATATCTAACAGGGAACAGTTATCATGCTCACACTGTAAAGCCTCTTATGACCTAGAATGTGCAAATGTTTCAGAAAAACGTTATTATAATACCATGTCGGCAGAACATCGACTCAAGTGGATCTGCCAGACATGTATTTGTAAAAAACCAAAGACAAATAACAACAACACACCAGTAAGGCAGTTACCAGTGACCTACACGTCTGAGGAAATTCTAAATACCAACATTACAGTCAGGAGAAAACCTTCAACTAAACCCACAGAAAAAACCAGTCCATCTCCACCAAATGACAACACGCTTGATATGTCGGTCGATGAGCGAGTTTCTGAAGATCTGCCAGTAACAGGTGATACTTTAAATGATACCTTAAATAATACAACATATAATGAAATGCGATTCTGTGCAATACTTAACGAGAAACTTGAAAATAACAAAATAAATATTATAACAGAAATAAGAAATATATTGCAGCAAGAAATGATCGGCATAATATCCAGTATGAAACTAGAATTAATACAACATACTGACAAACTAACAATTGAGCAAAAAAATCTAAAAAATGACATTTTGAAAATTAACGAAAAAATACAAGAACTAGAAGTCAAAAATAGCAAACTACAATTGGAATTAGAAAATATACAACCTAAAATAATTAACAGGGACACAAAAATAGAAGACAGGAGAAATTTTGTACTACATGGATTTCAGGAACGACATGGAGAGACAGAATATGAAGTCCATAACCGCCTAATCCAAGCTTTCCAAGAGATACTGAACGTTAATCTCATTGGCTACATTGAAGACATAAAACGAATTGGTAGACGAGGATCCTGTAGACCCCTATTTATAGAACTAATCAGCAAAAGGATGACTAAATATATATTAAATAAAAGTATAGAATTTAAGAATACGGGTTTAACAATTACTGAATATTTGGATGCTGACACTCTGAAAAAGAGAAGAATCATGCAAGATGTTATAAGAGAGGCCAGAAGTAAGGGGGACTATGCTATAATTAGAAATAATATAATATATATAAATGGTAAAGAATATACAGGGACATCAAGGGTAGTCAAAACGGATGAAATAGCAGAAAACCAAAGAGAAGTGACTAGGAAAACATTGGACAGCAACACAGGAAATATATTATCACAAGAAGAACCCACAAAAAGAGGACATACATTTCATTCCTAATTCTAATTTTGATACCTCTGATATTTTAGTGCAGAATATTCAAAGCCTAAAGAATAAAACATATTTAATCGAAAGTTTATTGGATCATCATAAGTACCACGCGATATGCCTATCGGAAACCTGGATCACGAACGAACAAAAGAACCTAATACACATAAATAACTACAAATTCGCCGCAGCATACTACCGACGCCAGCGAAGAGGAGGTGGAGTGGCCATATTACTCAAGGAGGAAATAGAATACGTTGAAAGGATGGATATCGCGGACTTATCTATAGAACACATAGTGGAATGTTGCGCAATTGAATTAAAGCCTAACATAGTACTAATAAATATTTACCGACCTGATCGCGAGATTGAAACTTTTTTTGTTTGTTTGGATAAAATATTACATAAATTAAAATCTAAATGTAACAAACACATTATTATAGTCGGAGATTTTAACATTAATGCCGTCAAAAGTACACACTATCAGAAACTAACCAACTGCATGCTAGAATATAACCTACACCAAATAATAGAAGAACCAACGAGAGTAACACCAACTAGCTCAACTACTGTTATGAATAATAATCATATATTAGTTTCAATAATAAGCTTTTTAATAAAAGATTGACAAACAACAACAACCGTTGCTAGGATACAACGATACGTTCCAAATGCTACATTTCTCCACCCATTAGTGTTAACATTCTTCAATCAGACGTCTCGGTGGAAAATGTCTTCGAGTACTACTTCTGACAGTACTTTGTTCGTCATGATTAATGTCTTTCATATTATTGTTATCAAAAGTGTTATTAAGAGGCCGAGGTATAACTGTTGAGTTAATTCCTTCTGAACCCCTATTATCATTTTGATTACTCTCATTCAGATCTGAGTTAATTTCAAGTTCATTTCTAATAGGTACACGTTCGGTAATGACTGGAATAGGAGGCATTATTGGAAATGTCAAATCAGGTGCAGGAATAATCCGGGTATGACTACAATTGTTAAAGATATTAGCAGCACGAATATGATCAGCGTGGCGTCTTCTTACAATATCCATCGTCTCCCTTTACTCTGTATGAATATCTACTTGTACGTTCAATTATGGTTGCAGGTTTCCACGATTTATCTAATTTTGTCCGAATATAAACTTCATCCCCATTTTCATATTTAGGAACTTTTCCTTCATTTTCAATATTTTCCTTTGTTTGTTTATGTTGTAAACTTCTTTTCAAATTTGGCTTAATATTATCTAACGTGTAAGGCAACTGTCGACCGAACATCATCAAAGCCGGTGAGTTTCCAGTTGTTGCATGAGGTGTATTGCGATATGTAAATAGAAAATTTAAGAGTCTTTGTTTCTGAGAAAGTTTATCATCTATACTTGCTGCCATTCTTGATTTAAATGTTCTTACTATACGTTCGGCCAAACCATTTGTACGAGGATGATAAGGAGATGATGTAATGTTTTTAATGCCTTTATTGTAACAAAAATTTTTAAAATCTTCAGAAGTAAATTGGGTTCCATTATCGGAAACAATTATTTCTGGAATTCCAAAAGTTGAAAATATTTCTTCCAAACTATCACACAAAGTTTTAGTTGTTATTTTGTCCAGTGATTTAACTTCGATCCACTTGGATAAAGCGTCTACTAATATTAACCAATATTTTCCTTCAAAAGGACCAGCGAAGTCCAAGTGAATTCTCTCCCAAACTTTATCTGGAATAGACCATGAAAATACTGGCAATTCCAAATTATGATTCCTATGTTCTTGACATTTTTTACAAGTCTTAACAAAATTGTCAATATCTTCGTCAATTGCTGGCCACCATACATAAAATCTAGATAATGCTTTCATTGCGGATATTCCAGGATGTCCTGAATGTAAATATTTTAAAACTGATACTCTTAAATTTTGAGGAATAATGATTCGTCCCTCCCACATTAAAATTTTGTTCTCAACAGATAATTCATCTTTTTTACGAAAGTATGGTTTTAATATTGAATTTTGACAATCATCTGTGCTGTACCAATTAGTCTTTATTAACTTTAAAACTTTATTTAATATGGGATCATGTTTAGTGTTATATTTAATATTCAATTCAGTTAGAGACAAATCATTAATTTTAGAATTTTGATCTTTTAGACTAATTTTGGTTATTTGTTTTTCAGATTTTGATTGTATTTGATTTGGATTTGGTAATCTTGATAAGCAGTCCGCTACTACATTGTTTTCACCTTTTCTATATTCTATATTATAATCATATGAACCAATGATTAATGCCCATCTGGTTAATCTGTTATTTATTAATTTTGGTAAATTTCGTTTAAGACCTAACAAATGAGTTAATGGTTTGTGGTCAGTTATTAAAGTAAATCTGTGACCTCTGATATATTGATCAAATTTTTTGACAGCAAAAAATATTGCAAGAGCTTCTCGATCTATGACAGAATATTTTATTTCAGCTTTTTGAAGTTTTCTCGATGCAAAAGCTATAGGCATTTCAAAACTATTTATTTTGTGGAATAAAACTGCTCCTACCCCCTTTTCAGATGCATCACAAGCTAGAAAGAGAGGTTTATTCTCATCAAATGCTACTAACGATTTCGCTTGAATAATGCTTTGTTTTACGTTGTTAAAAATTCTAGACTCATTATTAGTCCATCTCCATCTATAATGTTTACTAGTTAGTTTGTGAAGATCTGAACACATTCCGTGTAGGTGGGGAACAAATCTTTCATAGAAATTTACAAAACCTAAAAATGATTTTAACTTAACATTAGTTGGATCTGGTGCGTTAGAAATTGCTTGTAATTTAGTCTGTGTGGGTCGAATTCCATTTTTATCTATAACATGACCCAGATATTCTATTGAAGGTTGAAGGAATGAACATTTTTTCATATTTACTTTGTATCCCGATTGTTCTAATTTTGTTAATACTAGATTAAGTGTTTGTAAATGTTCTTTATCATTATTGCCAGTAATTGCTATATCATCAAAATATACAGCTACACAGTCTATACCTTCAACTAATTTTTCTAATGCTCTTTGAAAAATCCCTGGTGCTGTTGAAATTCCAAAGGGCATTCGATTATATTTAAAATATCCTTTATGAGTGGAAATAACTAAATATTTTTGAGATTCTGGTGAAATTTCAAACTGCAAGTAGGCATCTTTCAGATCAATTTTGGAAAATTTGTCTCCATTTGCTAATTGTTTGCGTAGATGATCAAAAAGTGGAACTGGATGATTTTGTTGTATCATAGCAGGATTTATCGTTGACCTGTAATCTCCGCAAATACGAACTTTGCCATTAGGCTTTAAAACATTAACTGTTGGAGTTGCCCATTCTATAGCCACGTTGTTAGGATCTATTTCCGAAATAATTCCTTGTTCGACCAATCGTTTAAGTTCTGTTTCTACATTCTTTTGTATACCAAATTTAATAGGTCTTGCAGGAATATGAATAGGTTTTGCTTCAGGTCTAATATGGATATTTACTTTAAAATTCTTTACTTTGCCCAATTGATCGTTAAATAAACTTTTGTGTTCTTCGATAATAGAATTTAATGTTGTTTTGTTCTCTCGCATATAATTTAGATCATGTTTTACAGAATACACAAAATTAGGAAACTTCATATTAAAATTTTCGCTCCATTCTAAACCAAATAACATTGGTTTAGCTTTTCGAATTACAACAGCATCTAATTGCTTGATTTCACCGTGTAATTTTACAGTTACGGTAGCCAAACCTTTAGGTTTCAATTTAAAATTACCATAAGCTCTCAACTTGGGTCCTTTCGATAAGACCGGGGATCCTATTTGTCTCCAAAAATGTGTACTAATAATTGTATAAGCAGATCCAGGATCCCAGTCCATAGTACATTGTTTACCATTAATAATTACATCAATGCGTTTGTTTTGCGACGTAATAGATTTCACATTATTAATTGTCTCATTATTGCTAGAATCTTCACTGTCGGTGCTATCTTCTAAATCTGTGTTAGAACAGCTGTTATCTTGTTTAATTTTTTGCAGTTTCTTGTTCCGTGCTTTGCCATTATAATTTATTTTTTTATTTGATTTTTTATTAAATTTTGTTAAAATTGCTTTACCAGATTTAATGCAACAGTTGCTAAAATGTCCAACAATTCCACATTCTTTACAAATGTTATCTTGTGCTTCACATTCATTTAAAGTATGCCTCGATTTATCACCACATCGCTTGCATTGATTATAATGTAGTTTTTGCATTCTTTTGCTAGTTATTCGTTGTACGTTATGCTGAACATTGTCTGTTGTAACGTCATTCTCAGCTATTTCACGTGATTGAGCAACTGCGAAAATTTGAGCAAATGTTGTTTCAATCAATGTTCCTTCACTGTTAGTGTTCAATAGATCAGGCCATCTTTGTTTTAACTCTATTTCTAGTTGCTTATGATTTAGACCAGTGCCGAAACGATCTCGGAGTTGTCGATCCAAAAATTCGCCCTCATAACCACAATCACGGCTTATTTCTTTAAGTTTATTAGCGTAATGTTCCATTGTTTGGTTTGATTCTCTGGTGCAATTCCAGAAATCTGTTAGTGCTCTAAATCTTGTTCGTTTTGTCCGATACAGATTTAGGAATTTGAATTTAATACTTTCATATGTTTGGTTTTCAAAGTTAGGACTCGTATTTTGAAATGTTATTTTGAGCTCTTGATATATTTCAGGGCTCAGGCAAGAAAATAATAAATCTTTTTGTATGTTTAAAACAGACTCACCCCACAGTTTACTTTTTGCTTCAAAGTAATCAATAAATGTTTCGGGATTTGTTACCGCTGGATCAAATTTTTCGCATTTGAAATGTTTAATAATATCCAGGTGTCTATTTGCTTTGTTAGCTTTGTTTAGTTCATTGTTCTGAACATTGTTCGAACTTACTGTATTTTGTAATAATAACTGGAGAACTTGTGTTATTTGTTGTTGCTGCTGTTGCTGCACTTGCAAAAATTGTGCCAATTGTTCGGCATCCATATTTTGCGTATATATTTACTTACTCCTCGTCGCCAATTATGTTATGAATAATAATCATATATTAGTTTCAATAATAAGCTTTTTAATAAAAGCTTGACAAACAACAACAACCGTTGCTAGGATACAACGATACGTTCCAAATGCTACAATAGATCTTATATTTACTAATGTTTGTAAAACTAATTATGATGTTGCTGTACAAGATTTAGGACTTTCAGACCACAAAAGTCTACTATATAAATTAAAAACAACTTCTATAATTGACATACCTAAATTCAACTATAATACAATAATTAAACGACAATTTAATGATACAAATATGATATCTTTTAAAAATGAACTAAGTTACATAGATTGGGACATAATGTTTAGCAGCAAAAATAGTGTTAACGTGAATTAAACTTTTTAATGATAAAATACAGCATTTATTAAATATTAATATACCAAAAAAAATTAATAAAGAGAAAATAATAAAGCCTAAAACGTGGCTGACTAAAGGCCTTAGAATATCATGTAAACATAAAAGAACGCTGAAATTTCTGACCAACCAAAAACATAATAATATTTTAAAAAAACACTATAGGTACTATATATACAAAAACCTTAAAAAAATCTATTAAAATATCAAAAAAGAATAATTATATACAAGAAATGAAATATTCAAAAAATAAAACAAAAACTATGTGGAACTTGATAAAAGAAATAACAACTAACTCTAATATAAATAAAGGTAATAAAAATATCATATTAAAATCACACAAAATTAACATAGACGACCCCCTTTTAATAGCAAACAAGCTTAACAACCATTTTATATCGGTTGGGCAGGTACCTCAAAGTCAATCCGGGGCCGCCTGCCTACCGCGAGGTTGTCCCGTCATTGAGCCATCAATAAACTCCTTTTATCTACAACCTACCTCAGAGCGAGAAGTTGTATCGATTATTAAAAAACAACCTAGTAAATTAAGCCGCGGCGTCGACGATTTCCCCTCGGTGTTATTAAAGAAATGTTACGAGGAACTATCTTATCCGATAACAATGCTAATTAACCAGTCCTTTGAAGAAGGCTGTTTTCCGGATTTACTAAAGATTGCTAAAATAATACCTATTTTAAAAAAGGGCGGCATCGCCAATTATGCAACATACTACCGACCTATTGCACTTCTTCCGACAATTTCTAAAATATTTGAGAAGGTGATGTCGAATTGCATCAATATTTTTTTAGATAAATTTAATTTACTTGATAAGAATCAGTTCGGTTTTCGAGAAAAACGCTCCACATCACACGCGGTATATAATTATGTCCAGGAAATATCACAATGTCTAAGAGATAAAGACTACGCGGTCGGGATGTTACTCGATATGACAAAAGCGTACGATAAAGTGTTACATTCAATTTTATTGGACAAGCTATACGGAATGGGTATCCGCGGTAATGCGCATAACTGGCTAAAATCATATCTAACAGATCGGAAGCAGTACGTAGAAGTGCGTCATCACAGCGAGAGGACCGGCGAAATACTGAATGTACAGTCGCAGCTGCTTGCCGTGAATTGCTCCATTCCCCAGGGCAGTGTCTTGGGATGCGTGCTGTTCTTGATGTATATCAACGATCTACCTAAAATTATGCAGCCAAAGTGCGTATTATTCGCGGATGATATATCTATTTTGTTTAGATGTCCCAAAAATCTAAAAAGCGAGCCACTCATAGGGGATACTTTTGAAGTAATAAAAAAATGGCTATCGGAACATAACTTAGAAATAAATAGTAAAAAAAACAAACTTATACAATTTAGACCATATCAAAAACGACCCATCGACCTATCCGATACATTAAAAAGGATAAATTTAGAAGAGGTGAAAGAGTTTAATTTATTAGGTATAACGATCGACACAAACATAACTTGGAAAAATCACGTCTCTAAAATAAAATGTAAACTATCGCAATTCACCTACGCATTAAGTATACTCAAAAGTAACACAAATATTCAAACCGCACTAACGGCCTACCATGCATATGCATATGCTTGGCTGCGTTATGGTATATTGTTATGGGGAGACAGTGCTGATTTTAAAGACCTATTAATATTGCAAAAGAAATGTATGCGTATAATTTTTAATCTAAAACATAGACACAGCTGTAGACCGGTCTTCATTAGACAAAACATTCAAACTCTTCCTGCAATCTATATTATAGAGGTAGCTATGTTTGTGAGACAACACAGATCCCTATACAAATGTAGCAAAAGTTTACGTAGACAAAATACATTATTGTTACCAGAACCCAAATTAGAAATTTTTAAAAATAGCCCTTACTACAGGTCAATATTGATTTACAATAAAATTCCAGACAGAATAAAAAATGAAGACAGGGACATGATATTTAAAAAGAAACTCATAGATATATTGGCAAATAAATCGTATTACTCAATAAGGGAATTTATGGAGGACAAAATTGAATAGGGTGCAATAGGTAAATAAAGATAATATCATACAAATAGTTATGTTTGAGTCTAATTTATTTAATTACATTAAAATTTACACTATGATGAGTACTAAAATAGATACAACAACAATAATAATAATAATTACAACATAAATAATAATAATCATAATATCAATAATTACAATAATAATAATTACAATAATAATAATTACAATAATAATAATTACAATAATAATTACAATAATAATAATTACAAAAATAATAATTACAATAATAATTAGCAAATTTAAATGTAAAGTAATACTTAATACAATCTAATAATATTTGATAAATTCTTAATTGATAATTACTAAGTTTTCATACCTACTTGATATGAAAACTATTAAAAAAAAATAATTAAAAATAATAATGAAATAAATGATGGTAGTATAAACTAAAATGAATAAGTTGGTAAAACATAATTAATAAATATATTTATTATCTACATTTGTTTCTCAATCTCGCGTTCGGTGACACTAACACTCCTAACTATGATTACAATTGGTTTTATATAACGTAACTTGCAATGCCCTACCAGGGTTTATGTACACCAAAATGTTTGTTACTATAATATATTATGATGTAAAATGTAACATGTGTATATAAAATGCAAATAAACAAATATAAATATAAATATAAATATAACACTAAATGGAAATTTCCCTCTCTTCGCTTTTAATATCTTGATATTATTTTTCAATTTACTATTTTCAGTTTTAATACCTACTATACTTCTTGTACCAATCAGTATTCAGTAATCAATCAGGGTCAGATTTTTATACGTCAGTACCTATGTGTATTCAGTAAGAAAATAATAAATAATTTATTGTAATATAATATTATCTGAAAATATTCTAGGGAATACTATTTATATTTTAACAGTTAAAGTATGCTTTACTAGAATTTAATTTAATATAAATAAAAATATTCGTGACAATATAGTGAAATTTTTTTTTTATACTGAAATTGAAATTGTACCTTTCCCCTTTTATTTCCCCTCTATAGAATATTCCCTGGGAGAAGTTTTTTTAAGATTATACATAGTTCGGGCACCGAAAGACTCTAAGATCAATTAATTAATTTTATTTGATAAATTTCAACTTTCTTACTTATCTTAAATAGTCACGCCGTTTTCCCACGGAGATAGGCAGAGACAAGGAAGCGCCACTTACAACGATCCTGGCATAACTCTCTCGCTTCTGTCACACCCACAATCCTCTTCATACAAGCTCTACGCACCACATATCCCAGCTTTTATGAGAATGTATATCAACCGGTTATTTGTTAATCTGTAATATATATAATAAGTAAATTGCCAAATACCTATATACCTATGAGTAGGTATATTCGTAGTTTGCTTAAATTTGATATACCGCATCTTTTGACATCCTCGTACACACATAGTATAAATCTAGATTAACTATACTATGTATTTTTTTTTATGTACGACAATACTCATACCTACTACATGCACGGCACATCATATTTATGACTACTACCTAAATTCTGTTACAGAAATAAACCTATTACCAAAGACAATAACAATCTTTTAATTTGCTTTATATCAAACTTTGATAGTAACCAGACTTTCAAGTCCATGAATGGGGTCGATTAGTACATTGTTGTTTTTGGCTGCTGCTATAATATATCGGTTAATTGATGTGGTTACGAAATGGGCGGCAACAAATATGAATTATTCTTTAAAATCCACGCTATTAATTGCGTTTAAAAAAAACAAATGGGACTAGCAAAAACGTACCTACGTAAATATTTTTCTTTGTTTTTAGTTTTTATAAAGTCACAATTATTTATAAAAAATAAGCAAAAGAAAACTAACCATTAAGGTGTTAACATTCTGTTCGTCATAAACTTTGCGGTGCTTTAGAACATTAAACGTAGAAAAGCTGCCTACCCCCAACCTAAACTCCTATTGTGTGAGATCGTTTCGACAGACATTAACCAAAATTTATCGTGGAACCAATTTTAGACAGGATTTAAGTACTGCCCTTAATGGCCGCCCTACCAACTTTTCGGAATAAAGTGCTCTGAACAAAATATTTTTATGAGTTCCCGACGTAATGTAAATAAACGAAAATACGAGATAAACTCTCTATGCAAATGCTTTAAATGTGCGATATATTACGGGACTATTTTTTATTTATTTATTTATATCTATTTTTTTTTTATTTTATTCGAAGTAACATTTTACAAAATAATAAATAATAAAAACTAACTCAAATTAAAATAATAATAAAAAATTCCTACCTACTCAAAAAAATAAAAAATCCTCACAATGAACGCGCTGCATAGTGCCCAGAACGCTGGCGACACTTTCTCTTTGGATTATCAAACTTAATCTTTGAGAGAGGAAAGCGCTAGCCCTCTGGTCACCTGTGACGTCGATCAATTTTGAAGAAATCTGTTTTACAAGCTTTCTTGCTTCTGGGCCCCATGGACCCATTGTCTCTACCCCAAACGGCACAAATATATAATTATTAACTATTTGCGAGTATTTTTGCCGTTTGAGGTATTCCGCATCAGCAGCAGCGTTTCTAGCCCCATCTAATGTCCTTGGAAGATGTGAAGCTGCCAAAGCTTTTTATTTTTATTATTAATAGTACATTTTTCTGAACATTTTGCCAAGGTCTGTGTAGAGAACACAGACCCCAAACACTGAAGGTATTTGACATCCGTCACAGGATCCATGTCGTAAATGAAAAGCGGACTGTAAAATAAATAATCTCATTCCCCCTTCCCCTTTCAGTTACAGAACCTCACGAGCAGGTAACAGAATGCATGCGCATTCTGTGGCAGATATACCAACCCGCACTAAAAGATTTGGTGATTCGTACATCTGTCGCACTATTAAAATGTGGAATGCTCTACCTGCTTGCGTGTTTCCTTCATCCTATAACCTTTAGTCCTTTAAACGAAGCGTGAATAGGCATCTTAAGGCATAATGGATGAAACCAGCTCTTACAACACAATTCTAAGAGCTGGCTTTATTCATTCTTGGACCTGCATACTGCTTTCGATCAGGTGGATGTGATGTATAAAAAAAAAAAATCGTATGATAACCTAATTAAACACCTAAATAAATACCTACCTGTATAACATATAACTATACCTAAACTAATAATAATATGTAAAACCAGAAAGCTCCTGTTCTCCTCGACCGCTGAACACCAACCCGTCATCACAAACTTTCAACCTAGTTGTCGAAGGGAACAGATTAATTTGAATTTTTAATTAAACTTTTTTATAATAAAATATCAGTCCATACGTGGTATAGTAATATACATGGTGGCCGAGTTGGTTAGACCTTGGACTTAAAAACACTTACCCCCGTATTCTAAGACGTATCCTTAACTCCACTTTACACTCAAGGAATGTCCGTCTCTTTCCACCAAATGTCAACTATAAAAAGCAAGTTGAGACAGACGCTCCTTGAGTGAAGAGTAGAGTTAAGGAAACGTCTTAGAATACGGGGGTTAGGTCCCTGTTTCAAATCCCGGTGTGTACCAATGAGTTTTAATTAAAAAAAATATGTACATTTGTTTGACAACACCACTATAGTGCCTCGGAGAGCACGTTAAGCTGTCGGTCCCGGTTTGACTATATCAACTTGTGAAACTGTTTATAGATGGGTTATTGAGTCTATTCAAAACATCGCGACGAGCTAGCCACTTGTTCGGTGTAGACTCATACCATCGGCTACGACGAGGTGGGATTAAAACCCCTCCGCTGGGTTCTATGGGGCCATCCAGGCGGTCTCGGGCGCCGTAAGGCACTCGTGAAGATATGTATGTATGTATGTATAAGACCATATGTCCACTAAGAAGAGGCGTGTCGTCCACAGTCTGGGTGTTTTATAAAATTTGATCCTGGTAAAAATAATACCTACAAGCTTAGAGTAAGTTTGTGACCAGGGCAACAATACAGGAATATCAATAGGTAATATCCTACATATTATGGCTATTATTACCATTCTAGAAATAAAAAATAATTAAATACGTCAAACTGTAATAAAACTTAAAAACAAAATTACAAGTAAGTATTAAAAAGTTCATATATCATCAAAAAAAATACACATAAAATAACTTAGGAAAATAAACTAATATATTATAATATTTACACAAACCTATTGAAATCATGAAGATACTCGTATGTATAGGAAGTCCTAAATTCGCCTTACCAGGCGTGAGAACAAAATATGGCCGCCTGTCGTCATACAAATATTAAAAGTGAAAACAAAAAGTATTAGATAATCAATTATGAGCGTTGATTGGTTAAAGTGAGAACTCAACATGGCTGCAACGAACAGGTTTGACATTTCGTATTATAGGCGATTTTAGTTTAGGACTTAGGGCGGTTCCATATATTATTCTTAGTTTCATGATTGAAATATTGGCCTTAAGAAACCTTTAAATAGTAGAAAAGACAAAATATGTAACTGTCTAGCTCGCTCTTACTTAACATTTTTGACCTAAAAGCGTTAAGAAAATGAATAATTTTACTTTAAATTTCCATTTCTCTGTGTGAATACATAAAGAGCGAATCTTATCTAGGTAGTCATAAAAATTTACTGTTAAGACAGTTTATTTCACCCAGAATTTCCCGTCGAGGGTTTAGGGTGTTTAACAACAGAGATAAAGCCTTTGTATGTTGGTTTAAGAAGGCAAAATAGGTTATATACCTGCTTTAATTAATACTCTATACATTTGTAATAAGGTTTAAATTAGTGATATTAAACTTATACAGCCTTTAAATATATATCATCATCACGGGTGCCTTACGGCGCCCGAGACCGCCTAGACGGCCCCAGGGTACCCAGCGGAGGGGTTTTTAATCCCACCTCGTCGAAGCCGATGGTATGAGTCTACACCGAACAAGTGGCTAGCTCGTCGCGATGTTTTGAATAGACTCAATAACCCATCTATAAACAGTTTCACAAGTTGGTATAGTGAAACCGGGACCGACAGCTTAACGTGCTCTCCGAGGCACTATAGTGGTGTTGTCAAACAAATGTTGGTACATAATTTTTTTAATTAAAAACTCATTGGTACACACCGGGATTCGAACCAGGGACCAAAGTGTTTTTAAGTCCAAGGTCTAACCAACTCGGCCACCACGTATATATAATAATAATTAAATAGAAAATATTATTGATCTCTTTACAACTCTGCTATAGGTCGTTACAACCATTCAATTAAAAACCCGTCAAGTGGCCTAATCATGTTTAGGCTTTAGTATGTGGGCTCATCGGCTTTCTTGTCAAGGTGTTAGACTCTGTTAGGGTGCTGTTACGAAATGGGCAGTTAAATTTACGATAAGCTAGCAAGAATTATAAATTAGACTCGCAAATTCGCCTTTAAGATCGCCTATTTTGTAACCGCATCATTTTCCCGGCATAACTAACAATTCTGTTAAACAATGATGATCGCTCCCATCCTTGAAGTTCATAGATCTTTTTATCATCAGGTAAATACAAAGTCATTTTCCGATAAAATAAATAAATTAAACAAATACCATCACGGGTGCCTTTTTAAGCTCCCGAAAACCGTTTAAACGACCTCAGGGTACCCAGCGGAGGGATTAACCCATCCTCATTTCGCCGATGGTATTCGCAGGCAACACCTAACAAGTGGCGAGCTTGTTGCGGTGTTTAAGATAGTTTAGCCTCGTTGTATAAAGCGGTCACACATCCCAGTCCGGCCTTGTTGTCATTTGCTTAACCTTGTTATCAGTTGCGCAGTGACTTAAAAATATAAAATTATTAAAAAAATATATGGTGGGCCACCACGTATATAATATTTTATTATACTTTTGTAAATAGAGGAAACTTAATAATACTAGTATTATGATATCTATAAAACTACAAGTTTATTCGTTGAACTGTTCATAATATAATCGGGTCCATCCATTATTCGCGCATAAAACTTTATGTTCGCTTTATTCCAAGTTTTAACATTGTACCTAAAAATATTACCATTATATAATATAAAAGGGTGAGTATTTATTATTATTTCATGTTCACCAAGTAAATAGAAAGAAAGATACATTTATTGCCATATTTCTTTTTGTTTATTTTTTTTAATAATGTTTATGGCCATGGGACCAAGCAACAATAATAATTAGGTATGCTAGCAAGAACTGGTTTTCAGAATGGCCCCTTTTCTATGTATATTTTTACATAGTCACAATTATATACAAATAAAAAAATATAAAAAACGGCAGAGAGCTTCGGTCTAACAGCTTTGATGAAAGCTCCTAGACGGCTTGTATTTCCCGATATCTTCAACAATCGTCCACATATGTCAACCTGTAGTGTAGTATACAATAATGTCATAGATGGAAACCGTATGAAAATCCGTTTAATAGTTTTGAGATAATCGCGAACATACAGACAGACGCGGGAAATAAAATAAATACCATCACGGGTGCATTTTTGGCTCCGGAGAACCGTTTAAACGGCTTCAGGGTATTCAGAGGCTCTACCATAGGTTTGCGCATTGTAGCAACGTAACGTATACTTGAGCAACAACCAATAGGGCCGCTTTATTTTTGGTAACAGGATTGAATAAAGCGATCCTATTGGTTGTTGCTCACGTATACGTTACGTTACTACAATGCGCAAACCCATGGTAGAGCCTCTGCAGTGGCGGGATTAACTCGTCCTCATTTCGCCGATACTATTCGGAGGCAACATCTAACAAGTGGCGAGCTTGTTGCGATGTTTATGATGATAGGTATAACCGCGACATTGCAGTGGTATGATATATGTAGTAATAGTTATTTGCATATATTATAAAGCGTCTCCAACCTAGTGGTTACTGGTTAAGTCACTGCGCAACTGATAACAACAAGACCGGACCTGAGATGGGTGACCGCTTTATGCAACGAGGCTATCATCATAAACACCGCAACAAGCTCGCCACTTGTTAATCTATTGAAAAAGGCACCTGTAATGGTATTTATTAATTAAAATGTTCTATATTAATTAATAATAAAAAAAAACATAATTTTAGTGACAGTAAAAACATTATCTAACCAAATTGCGAGAATTTCCAAAACGAAGTTCGAGAAAAAAATGAAAATTTACAATTTCATTAGACAGTCTATACCGGCTGCGGGTGACATTCACAATGGCCGAATCCACTTTATTGCCGATTCACGTCGACCCGGAAAACGACAAAAAACTCTCGCTCCTTCACGACAGCTAACTGTGAAATGTCTTATCAGTATTATTTTGAAAGGTTTAATTTAGCCAAATATATATTTCTTTAAATAAAAGTACATACAGACCTAATGCTGGTCCCATGTTTCGGTTTTCTATGGGTTCAGCGGTTTTCCGGAGAATACTTTTTCTTGGTGCGGTTATGAAACGGGCAAATTATTTGACGATAAAGCAGCAAGGATATTACAATAAGGTTGTGATTCAAATACGTCTTTGTCGCCGACCATTTCGTAACCGCATCATAGTGGGGTCGACCAATGTTGTTAAACAACAATGTATTGATCGATCCCATTCATGTGTTGTAATGTCTGCTTACCACCGGGTAGATAAAAAGTCACGGTGTGTGCTCTAATAAAAAAAGTATTATACGAAGATTGATATATTATCTTTTCGGTTAGCGGTTCACTCTGTCGTAGCTGATGGTATTCTGAGTCTACATCGCACAAGTGATTAGCTCGTCGCGATATTTAGATAACACTCAATAACCCATCTATTTATAAACAGTTTCACAAGTTGGTATAGTGAAATTAGCAACGTGTACTTTTTTTTTGCGTTGATTGGTTGAAGTTAGAACAGAATATAGCGGCAACGTACTTGTTTGACAATTTGTTTTATAGGCAATTTAAGGCACTATGGAGGTTCCATATATTATAATTAGATTCAAGATTGATACAAACCTGAGTTTGAAACGGGGAAATATAGTATTTTTAGGTCGGTAAACAAAAAAAAAATACACGTCTATATTTTAGTAATAGTTTTTATAATGTAAGATTTTCCCAAAGGGTCCAAAATAGTATTTTTGTATGGGATCTTGACAAAGCCTTTAAATCCACCTGATGGTAAGTGGCAATGTAAAGTCCAAGAATGCTTTCAATCAAGAATAGCAATTATGCTATAATATTATTGTTGCGAGTAAATCCGGATAGATTTTTTATCAAGATAATAATTTTTTGTAACAGATTTTTCTAAGCTAAATGTTAACTTGTCTCATTACAATAACTTTTGTCGATAAACGGAATTTTAACGCCCAACGAAAAAGAGCGGTGTTTTAAATTCACCCCTCTTTGTGTGTATATATGGAAAATCTTAGTTCCAAAATGGGTAAATTCTTTTTTTTATTATATAATAGCTGATTTCTTACGATGTCTCTTAGAATTATGATTTATAAAAATCGATTAAGTACATTAAAAGTTATTAGCTTTTAATTAGGTTAGCCATTAATTAGGTTAACAAAATAATATTTAACGAATATAAATTTACATAGGTATATAGTACATAGACTTAATAAGAAACTCCACTTTCGAATAAATCATATTATATAGGGATTTATATAATAAAATAAATATAAATATAAAAATTTACACCATGAACTATAATGACTGTTAGAAAGCACTAAAAGCACGGCTAAAAAAATTATGAACAAACCGAAAATTTATTTAGCAACGACAACTGATACAAAGAACAAACATCCTTTTAACCACTACCTATCAAATATAATAGGCGCATACCTTATACAAATATACACAATGCCACACACATTCATATAAACATATACACAAATATCAACACACATTATTACATATAAAAACACATCTTCTCTCATTCAACTTTATTCCTAAGATTATATATATATTCCTAAAAACACTTCAGGTCCCTGGTTCGAATCCCGGTGCGTACCAATGAGTTTTTAAATTAAAAATGTATGTACATTTGTTTGACAACACCACTATAGTGCCTCGGAGAGCACGTTAAGCTGTCGGTCCCGGTTTCACTATACCAACTTGTGAAACTGTTTATAGATGGGTTATTGAGTCTATTCAAAACATCGCAACGAGCTAGCCACTTGTTCGGTGTAGACTCATACCATCGGCTACGACGGGGTGGGATTAAAACCCCTCCGCTGGGTACCCTGGGGCCGTCTAGGCGGTCTCGGGCGCCGTAAGGCACCCGTGATGATACATATACATATATTTATATATATTATTAACAAAATTTTCCATATTATCTAATTGTACGGAAGAGCGGGACACTCCTAATACAGGTGCACACACTTAAATGGGGTGTCCCAACCCTTGAAACTTTTATAATGAGAAATAATAAATATTTTTGTATTAGTATTTAGTTTTATAAAAGGTGTCAAAATTTTGCCAATCGACTACCAAAAATATGGGACAAGTAAAACGCAGCATATGTTTTGAATGCGAAGAAAAAATACTATCGACAAGATTGACATTTCTGCCCCTTTCGTTCAGAAAAACATTAACCTAAAACACCGTCTACTTTAGTTTAATTCAACATGTCCATGAATGAGGACTACTATACTATATACTAAAGAATACAGCTATTTTTTTCTATCGATTCCTTGTCAATTCTCTTTTCAGGTGGGCGATTCTCGCGCTTTCGACATTCATCTCGATTCGATATTTTTGAACGAAAAATGTCATAATATGTCATTTTTCGTTCAATATTTATATATTTATTAATTAATATTTATTTCGTTTAATGTTCGATATTTTTGAACGAAAAATGACATAATATGTAATTTTTCGTTCAAAATTATCGAATCGAGATAAATCTCGAAAGCGCGAGAATCGCCCACCAGGGTGCGGTTACTTGACGGGCAAATGAGTTGATGAAGCAGCATATTAAAATAAATTTGTTATGCAAATTCGTCGATGTCGCCTGTATTATTTAGCCGGCATTGTGGAGGCGATCAATTTTGTTAAACTCAAATGTATTTATCGACCCTGTTCATGAACTTTGTAGGTATGTTTATCATCAGGTAGATACACAGTCACGTGCTGTGCTCCAGTAGAAAAGTATCTTAAAGACCACCAAAATAAAGCTTTTTTATACTGCCTTATTAATATATAGATTACTAGCGGCCCGTCCCGGCTTCGCACAGGTTTGTATAACTTTAACTATATGCTCAGCGCACGCCACGGAAGGCCTCAGAAACGATACTTTTCCCCCGTTTTTAAAACATTTTTGGTTACTGCTCCACAACTATAGGACCTAGCGTGATATTATATAGTCTATGTTACTTCTGAATAATGCAGCTTTCTAATGGTGAAAAAATTATTGCAATCGGTCCAGTAGTTTTTGAGTTTATTCATTACAAACATACAAAAATACAAAAATACAAATCTTTCCTCTTTATTATATTAGTATAGATTCATGGTGTTTACTTTAAGTAGCTGTGGTTATGTTAATTTAAAAGAATGTATTTCTCAGCAGTTAATGTCATAACTATTAACAAATAAATTCTATATTGACCACCGGGATTCAGTCTGTGTGTTCACCGGCTTTCCGGAGACCACAGCATCGATTTCTTGTCGAAGCGGTAGTCTACTTTCTTGGTACGGTTACGAAACGGGCGATTGATTTGACCATAAAAACAGCAGGGATATTTAAACGACTCGTAATGCAAATACGTCCATGTCACCATCCATTTCGTAACCGCATCATTTAGCCGGCATGTGGGAGCGATCGATATTGTTAAACATGAATGTATTGATTGACCCCATTTATCGGCTTTGTAGGTCTTCTTCATATCGGGTAGATATAAAGTCACATGCTATTCTCCATAAAAAACCCACAGACTAAAACCGAAACATGCCTAGATCACTTGACGGTTTTCGCATCTGTATAGGCGGTGGTAACGAGTCCGGCCGGCGACTGTACCTTTTTTTGTATCGGTACAGTGATATGGCGCGTAGTTTTTCATAGATAATCTATACATACATATCATCACGGTTGCCTTACGGCGCCCGAGACCGCCTTGACTGCCCCAGGGTTCCCAGCGGAGGGGTTTTTTAATCCCACCTCGTCGTAGCCGATGGTATGAGTCTACACCGAACAAGTGGCTAGCTCATCGCGATGTTTTGAATAGACTCAATAACCCATCTATAAACAGTTTCACAAGTTGGTATAGTGAAACCGGGACCGACAGCTTATCGTGCTTTCCGAGGCACTATAGTGGTGTTGTCAAACAAATGTACATATTTTTTTTATTAAAAAGTCATTGGTACACCCCGGTATTCGAACCAGGGACCTTAATGTTTATAACTCCAAGGTCTAACCAACCCGGCCACCACGTAGGTATATTGAGATAATCTCAAACTAATTTATAACTATGAACGACGTATTCTCTAAGATTCCAATGCAATCTAAGAAAATTAACCGACCGGATCGTAAACAGTCGAGGGTAGTGATTACCCCACGCTGGGATCGCGGCCGGATCTAAGACTCCATTATGTATAGCTAATTTTAATATAGCCACCATGACGACGCATATCCCCATCTCTACATACTTATGCGCATAAGATTTAAGATTTAGAGACCGCAAGATTTTTTTTTTTTTTTTTTTAAGCGAGCACGGCATGATAATTTAAATCTACTTGGTGGTAAGCAAACTTATAAAGCAATTACAAAGTTTATTTACGTAAATTTAGAATTTGATTATAAATAATAACAAAAACAATAAAAAATCATATTATTATAATAAATTAAATAAATGATTTATTTTAAGTCGCAGCAGTAAATGTTCTAAGAACGCTGGCAGCATCACCTTTTTTTATTTCAATAGTTTTTTTTAATGACGTAGGCTCTGGCGCGACGTTTCTGATCCAAAATACGTTCATCATCGTATGTATGTATTCTGAACCTACACCTAATACGTGGTAAGCACGTCGTGGTGTTTGTAGACCGATAAACCAGTATGTTGGTAAAGTGAAACTGTGACCTAGTGGCATAACGTGAACGTAACATAGAGGTGTTTTAAACAAAATTACTATTTTTTTATTAAACTCTGTCATCTCATTGATACACATCGGGGTTTAAACCCGTAATATGTAGATAGTCTACGAGTGTAATGTTTAAAAGCGTTCCCAGCCCAGTCACTGCGCAACTGATAACAAGGTTAAGCAGATGACAACAAGGCCGGACCTGGGTTAGGTGACCGCTTTATACAACGAGGCTATACCATCATAAACACCGCAACAAGCTCGCCACTTGTTAGGTGTTGCCTTCAAATACCATTGGCGGAATGGTTTAATCAGGGTACCCCTGAGGCCGTTTAAACGGTTCTCGGGAGCCAAAAAGGCATTTATTTATTTTTAATGTTTTAAGAACTCCTCTCTTTTACAACAAAGTACCTCTCTTTAGTGCGTTTACTTAGGAGAAATCGTACGAACAAATCAAAGCGCATTCTATCAACAAATATTAAACTCTAATCTACGAATAATGATCCCGCTCAGCGTGATATGGTTGAGGAAGTCGTCATGCAATCTTAGATTATGTTCGATAACGCATAAGGATGAGAATTGAATGACGCAGTAAGCTTAGCTATATACTGGTGTCGTTTAAATTTTATTATAGATGTCAGCGAAGTTAGGGTGGGTACTATGATTAAACTACACAATAAAAATATACATTAAATTCTAACGTTTGAAGATTTGCGAACGGTATACGGTCTCTTATGTAGG
This sequence comes from Monopis laevigella, assembly GCA_947458855.1. Classification (NCBI taxonomy): domain Eukaryota; kingdom Metazoa; phylum Arthropoda; class Insecta; order Lepidoptera; family Tineidae; genus Monopis; species Monopis laevigella. The sequence goes on along the minus strand of OX381596.1, from coordinate 9,486,743 downwards.
TATTGACCAGATATACATGGAATTTAAAAGGTTGTACTTTGGGCTAATATAAGGCTTTGCTGATAAAATCTAACAACTTTTCCTATGGAACCATGTGTCGGAAATTTTTGGCTTCTCCATACAAATTGGTAATTATAACAATACTACTTTGTATGGATGAGAAAAGTTGTTCGATTGGATCGGTAAAACCTTATATTAGCCCAAAATACAACCTTTCAAAGCCAACATACATATTTACTTAGAAAGATAGTACGATAAGTTTGCTAGGCCGACTGACCTCTTTTGTTACCACCATCGGTTTCGGTTTTAGGCTGTATGTTGATGGTTATCAGAAGCCTACTCTATCGATTTCTTGTCGAAATGGAAGTCTCCTTTTAGGGTGCGTTTACGAAACGTGCAGTTTGTTTGAAAACCTAAGACTGATGAAGACACAGACTAAACCGAAATATGATTAGTTTATTTAAGTTTTTTTGGCAAGTATGTATGTATCCTAAAGGACCTTATAAGGATCCTATTACTTAACTCTAAGCATGTAATAATTCACTTTGCCTATACGGAGTGTCTTTGAAACGATGCCTACTTTGGGCTCATATGAGGTTCTGCTAATAAAACTTTTCTAATGGAACCATGTATCATGACAAATGAAAAAAAAAATTGCCTTCTCCATACAAACTAGTAATGTAAATGTATCATCACGGGTGTCTTACGGCGCCCGAGGCCGCCTAGACGGCCCCAGGGTACCCAGCGGAGGTTTTAATCCCACCTCGTCGTAGCCGATGGTATGAGTTTACACCGAACAAGTGGCTAGCTCGTTGCAATGTTTTGAATAGACTCAATGACACATCTACAAACAGTTTCACAAGTTGGTTTAGTGACCGACAGCTTAACGTGCTCTCCGAGGCACTATAATATATTATATAATCTATTTTTATATAGTAATGTAAAAATGATCAATTTGTATGGGGAAGCCAATTTTTTTTTCATTGCGACACATGGTTCCATGGGAAAACTTGTAACATTTTTTTTGATAATAGGTATATATATATTGTCAAAAAAAAAGTATATATATAGTGTCTCAGAAACATTCGTTCCAGTGTCACTATACCAATGTGTTAATAAGTCTAAACTTACCTCGCGACAAGCTTGTCACTTATTCGTTAAAGACTTTAAATACCATTGGTTACGATGAGGTGTGAATGTAACCCCGCCGCTGGATACCCAGAGGCTGTCGAAATTCCGCCGCGCCGTGAGGTACCCGTAATGGTAAAATATATTGCAATGAAAAAAAAAATCTGCCTATAGAGTGGTACACGAATCCACAACATTAGCTTTTGCGTCAAGTGACCTAGTCATGTTTTGGTTTTCGTCTGTGCGTTCACCGGTATACCGAAGACTATGCTGTATCGATTTATTGTCAAGGTGCTAGTCACCTTTCTTGGTGCGCTTACGAAACGGGCGACTGTTTTGACAATAAAGCAGCGAGGCTAATAAAATAGACGTCTTTGTCACCGCCCATTTCGTAACCACATTTAATTTTAGCCGATGTAGTGTGAGCGAATAATATTGATAAACAACAATTTATTGATCGACCCCATTCATGAACTTGTAGATTTGTTTACCATCAAGTAAATACAAAGTCACATACCGGGCTCTAATATAAAAAGGGCTTTTGACCGCTGAGCAATCCAGGTAAGTATGATACCCGTGTTGGATTGTTTAAAAACATGATAAGTAATAATAAGAAAGCAAACTGTTAAACAAAATGCAGTTAATGATTAGTTGCTGTTAACAACATAAAGCCCGTAACTGTCAGTTATACAGCATTAAAGAGGCTTAAGTGTAACAAGCTGTTAAAGTAGCTATGTTACGTCTTTATACAGCGTCCGCGTCGCCTTCGCCATGTCTATTAAAATCAGCCATAAAGTTACGGAGATTGGATGGACGTAGGGTTCTTATTTTATATTATTATACGAATATACAACAAAATTATGTTTTGCGTCGCAATATACAGTTTTTTTTTTCGTGTCTCTGACGTCACTTTGCTTGATTTACAAAAAAATCTACATTAAAAAAAAAATTATGTAACAACAACACTGTTCCTTATTTCGTCACGAAAGCTTTATTTATTGATTTGCCTTGAGTGAGAATCGAACGTAATTCGCAATCTCCAAATAATATGATTTTCATAAGTGATAAAAAATCGGTGCAGTAGCGCACTACTGCACCAATTTTTTGTCGAGGTGGCAGTCTCCTTTCAGGGTGCGGCTACGAAACAGGCAGTCAATTTGATGATAAAGCAGCGAGCGAGGCTATTAAAGTAATAAATGCAATTTTCATTGGTCTGTTAATGCTGTTAAACGACCATGTATTGATCGATCCCATTCATGGGTTTTGTAGATCTGCTTACCATCTGGTAGATAGAAAGTTACATGCCGTGCTCAAATTAAAAAAAAAACGCAATCTAGAGGTTACAACCTCTAGATCACGAAGGAGTTCTAGTAACAACAAAATATATAAATGAATGAATGAATGAAAATGTACATAGGCAATTTTAATGTCTCAGGCATTATCTACCAGCTAACCTTTAGGAGATTAACCAATAACAGGCATAGTGCTAATGCAAACATATAACCAATATATGCTAATATTATAAAGCTGAAGAGTTTGTTTGTTTGTTTGAACGCGCTAATCTCAGAAACTAGTGGTTCGAATTCAAAAACATATTAAAGTGTTGGATAGCCCAATTATCGAGGAAGGCTATTAGGCTACATAACAACACGCTAAGACCAATAGGAGCGGAGTAACAATGAAAAATGTTGCAAAAACGGGGAAAAAATATATGTTTGAGAGCGTACGCTGCGTAAACGGTTAAAGTTGCGCAGATCAACTAGTATATAATACGAGTTATCTGCGACTTCTTACACTTACTTCGGAAACAATCCATCAAATAAGACGGAAACTTATATTTTATCAAGGTATGATTTGCTATTTGAAAGCTATGAATTATTCGCCATATTCATCAACTTCAAACTATAATAGAACTACTGAGTCATCCCTAAGAATTTGTCGTTTGAAATCTGGAGAATGTTTGGTATAACAATGTTTTTACATTATTTTTGAAAGGTTTTATGCCAGTATTATAATTATATATTTCGGTAAGCATTAAAATGTAGTCATCGAATTCTAAATGCGAAAAAAAAAAACAAAACAAAACGAAACAAAATGGGATTTAATTAATAGATTTGAAAGCCTACTGAAACAAAGTTAATATAAAAGTTTAAAGGTGTTTATTTTACATACATTTTACATACATACATACACACAATAACGCCCGTATCCATGTCAAAGGGTAAGCAGACAGCAATGTACACCACTTCGCACGGCCTCTACATACTTCCCTAGCTTCCTCAACATCCATGCATCGATTCATACAGGCGCGTCTGTGGTTTAGACTCGTATTTGTCCTTGGGTGCCTTACGGAGTCCGATACCGCATAGAGGATAGAGGGCCTCAGGGTACCCAGCGGAGGGGTTTTTAATCACACCTCGTCGTAGCCGATGGTATGAGTCTACACCGAACAAGTGGCTAGCTCGTCGATGTCTCGTTGATGACACCATTTATTTGTAGACTTCATTGTTATAACTTGTTGTAATTTTTTTATTCATAAATATCTGTAAAGATTTACATAAAATAAATAATTTTAATTTTGTACATGTTTAGCGAAGCTCTGTAGTGGTGTTGTCAAACAATAGTTTTTTTTTAAATAAAAACCCATTGGTACACACCCGAATTTGAACAGGTGACCTTAAAATTGTAGTATTTTTAAGTCTGAGGGCTAACCAATTCGGCCACGTCGTAAATACATACATATGTAATAATAAAAATTTGTAATAATATAATAATGTAGGACAATTTACACATATTGCTTTGGTCACACACTAAGCTCTAGGCTTGTACTATGTGTACCAGAAACAATGATATAATACATATTATATTTTATTAACTCCCAGACTATGACAAACTGTACAAAAAACGTACTAATATATTTTGTCATGGGTTGAGAATCGAACCCACGACCTCCGGATACAACACCAAAGGCGCAACCACTAGTCCACGGAGGCGGTCAAAGTTATGTTGATACATAGTATTAGTACTCGTAAACAAAATAAAAATAAATAATCTCAAATTAAATTCTAAATAAATTAACATTTAAAAGTGAAAAATGAGAAAGAACTGAACTAATGTATTCTAGTACAGGAATCCGAACTTACGTACCGAATACCAAAACAAATGGCCCGTTACAGTTAGATAGACGGGTGCACTAGAATCCCTGAAATCTCATCTGTAACAGTCGTTTAAGTCTAGCCTAAAGACCTTATACACGATACTTTTTCTTTAAACAATAAATTGCATTCAGTTGTATAAATATTAATACAATTCAATATTTTTTTATTTAATTAAAAATAAGAACGAGTATGTAATATATTATACAATGGGCTCCGAGCTAGGCTAATAATAATAATACTTTATTTCCAAGAACATGGTACATAAGTTGTTACATTATTTTGGTTCAACATGTCCTACCATACATTGGTGTGCAAATTATTTATTGTTACAATTTAAAAACGTACAATATACACAAACCCTAGATTAATTTACACAAACTAAATAACACCCTTGCCTCCATAGCACCGCAAAAATTTACATATCTACACACATTTTTTTTTATTTTATTTAATTCTTTCACCATTGTGGAAAGGCAACGATCTTTCAACTATACAGCCATTCACAATATCAAGTATCGCGGGCTCCACATCTTGAAAAGTTGTACTTTGGGCTAATATGAGGCTTTAATGATCGAATCAAAAATATGTGGGACAATATAAGCCAATGAAACCATATAGCGCAAATAAAAAAAAATGGATTCTTCATATCTACATACATACATATCATCACGGGTGCCTTACGGCGCCCGAGACCGCCTAGCCGGCCCCAGGGTACCCAGCGGAGGGGTTTTAATCCCACCTCGTCGTAGCCGATGGTATGAGTCTACACCGAACAAGTGGCTAGCTCGTCGCGATGTTTTGAATAGACTCAATAACCCATCTATATAAACAGTTTCACAAGTTGGTATAGTGAAACATGGACCGACAGCTTAACGTGCTCTCCGAGGCACTATAGTGGTGTTGTCAAACAAATGTACATATTTTTTTTATTTAAAAACTCATTGGTACACACTGAGATTCGAACCAGGGACCTAAGTATTTTTAAGTCCAAGGTCTAACCAACTCGGCCACCACGTATATATTATATTCTTCATATCTATTGGCTATTTTATCATTACTCTAGTTGGTGTGGAAAAGCCATTTATTTTTTCCAAAGTCACCATGTATAATTTAGCCCTAAATTTATTTAGTAGAGTTATAACTTACTAAATAAAGATTGAAGAAAAATAAAATGATAGTAATAATAATACAAAACAACAATTCAAATGCTGTACGACAAAGTGACAAAATTATTTTAAACTACGTAAATAAGTAAATTACTACAATACAATTTTATTGAATCAGAAGCATTAAAGTTGGTCCGTGTAAATGGGGCTTTATTTTAGAGCCGTTCCATGAAAAATGCTCTTAATTGAGCCACTCGGTCGTCATTCCGGCTTGGATGTTTATATATAAACGAGTCTCTTTTATATATAAAGGCTTTTGGTTTAGTTAATTATTTATTTACAGCAACATTTCTTTTAAATCGAAATTAATGTCGCTTAGGATTATGCACAGTTTAAATTGATTTTTATTTATATATAGTTTAATGCATTGAAAATTTAATACAAAACAAATTAAATAAATATCACAATAATGAAAATATGTAGGACAATTTACACATATAGCTCTGGTAACAACCTAAGCTCTAGGCTTGTACTATGTGTATAACAACGATATAATATATATACGTAGTCGGCACTGAAAATATCGGGAATGGAATATTTCCACTGTTCCTGTCATATTAAAATCTTTTTAATTGAAAACTCCTTGGTTTTAAAAATCGAATACCATTTATTTATTTAAAAAAAGATTCTTGGTCTTGTCACAAGGACTTGTCAAACTTGTTTAGTCGTTGAGAAAATGGAATTGACTCGAGAAAATTCAAGAGCGATGATTTATTATGACTTTCGAAGTGGTTTAACACAAAAACAGTGTGTTGATCGGATGCTTTCTGCATTTGTTGATGAAGCCCCATCCAAAACCACAATTTATCGCTGGTTTGCTGAATTTCAACGTGGACGTGTCAAGCTCAGTGATGATCCCCGTCAAGGTCGTCCAAAAACTGCAGTCACCCAAGAAAACGTTGATGCTGTGCGTAAGCTGATTGTGGAAGATCGACATGTGACATACCGCGAAATTCAGGCAACTTCAGACATTGGCATGAGTCAAATACAAATAATCTTGCATGAACAATTAGGTGTAAAAAAGTTGTTTTCCCGATGGATACCGCATTCGCTCTGTGAAGAGCAAAAAGCGGCTCGCGTTACTTGGTGCGTCAGAACTCTCGAAAGATTCCACGCAGGATCCTCAAATGCTGTATACAACATCGTATCAGATGACGAATTCTGGATATACGCTTACGAACCCGAAACAAAAAATCAGTCACGAGTTTGGGTGTTCGAAAATGAGTTAAAGCCAACAAAAATTATGCGTTCACGGAGTGTTGCAAAAAAATGGTGGCCACGTTTGTCTCCAAAACCGGCCATGTTGCGACTATTCCTCTTGAGGGACAAAGAAGGGTTAATGCAGAATGGTATGCTAGCATTTGTTTGCCACAGGTCGTTTCTGAACTCCGTAAAGAGAACTGCAATCGCCGCATCATCCTCCATCACGACAATGCGAGTTCTCACACCGCGCAAAGAACAAAAGAGTTTTTGGAGCAAGAAAACATAGAATTATTAGACCATCCGCTGTACAGCCCCGACCTAAGCCCTAATGATTTCTATACTTTCCCTAAAATAAAGAATAAATTGCGTGGTCAGAGATTTTCATCGCCTGAAGAAGCTGTGGACGCCTACAAAACGGCCATTTTGGAGACCCCAACTTCCGAATGGAATGGTTGCTTCAATTCCATCGTATGGGAAAATGTGTCAATTTCGCGGAGAATACTTCGAAAAGCAATAAATACATTTTTAAATAGTAATGTTGTGTCACTTCCTTGATTCCCGAAATTTTCATACAAACTGTACAGAAAACGTACCTACTAATATTTTTTGGAAATCGAACCCATCACCTACGAATACACCGCCAAAGGCACAACCACTGGTCTACCGAGGCGTTCAAATTTTTTTTTTATTATACACAGATAATTATAAAGAAAGACAACAAACAAATCGCTTTGTAGTGTATTGCTACGACGTAGCTAAATTTCGTAGCAAATATTATTGTATTGAAATGAATTTATATTTATATTTTAGGGAATTTAATAATAAGAATTATACACAACAATCATAAAACTAATTAAAAATAAAAGACCTAACAAGTAAAATTGACTACCTAATATACGAGTAATAATAATATTTACATGTCCACCGAACCCAAACTCTGATCCGATCCCAATGTGCCCATAACACTTTTCCAGCATTTCCCCTTTGTAGTGATATTGAAATCTATATAAAATAATTAAAATATATATTTTTTAAATAATTTCATTTGTAAAATATGTATATTAAGTTTTAAATTATTAATATATATCATCACGGGTGCCTTACGACGCCCGAGACCGCCTAGACGGTCCCAGGGTACCCAGCGGAGGGGTTTTAATCACACCTGGTCGTAGCCGATGGTATGAGTCTACACCGAACAAGTGGCTAGCCCGTCGCGATGTTTTGGATAGACTCAATAACCCATCTATAAACAGTTTCCCAAGTTGATATAGTGAAACCGGGACCGACAGCTTAACGTGTCTCCGAGGCACTATAGTGGTGTTGTCAAACAAATGTACATACATTTTTTAATTAAAAACTCACTGGTACATACCGGGATTCGACTCGACGACTGACTCTTTTTCATACAATTACATACTTCCGGGATAGGGATAGTGGCTGTATCACTGATCTAAAAATTCTATCTATAGATGAAATAAATATTAACATGGTTGCCTTACGGCTCCCAAGACGGCCTTAGGGTACCCAGCGTAAAATCCTTTTTAATCCCACCTTGTCGTAGCTGATGGTTTAAGTCTACCTACACCAAACAAGTGGCTAGCTCTTCGCGGTGTACGGAAAAACTTAACCCATCTATATGACCGCCTCCACAGACTAGTAGTAGTGTGTAAAAAAAAATTGGCCCTGCAATGTAGTAGTATACGTATCCAGCGGATTTCCTCTCCTTTGAAGGTCATTGCAGTGGTGGCGCGTGTGCCGGGTTCTGGTCTGCACCCTAAGGGCCTGGTTGAGCAGAAGGATGGCTGACACATACGTTACGTCCGTGATCGGGTGCTGCTGTGGGGGCCTTGGATCTCCGCTGGGCACGCACGTTTGATTGTTATCATATAAGAAGCGGAGATCCCGAAAAATCTTCTGCTGATAGACCGGCGCTGGCATCAAAGAAATGTTGTGTTCTGTAATTCTGTACTTTCAATATTGTAAGATAGTATATCTGCCTTGGGGTGTTCTACGCGTGCTCTTCAGTAGGATGAGAGTATATACCACATGCTATAAGCATAGGTTTAAGTCAATAACCATGCAGGACCATGCTCCTCCGATGATACGGTACATGTGGAACATCAGAGTTTTTTACTTGCTGGTACCTTTTTCTCCAGGGTGTCTCTGAGGCGATCGACTCGTGATCAGCGTTTGCGCCCTAAAAGATACCTTTTATCTATCTACTTGTAGGTATATTTTGATTACCTATACTAAAGTATGTATATTTGGGGCGTAGCTATGGTCTGTTGGGTTGGTCGCCTTGGTGGCACTTTTGCAGGGCAGTCAACGATTGACAGGTCAATGGAACCAGCTAACCACCTAGTCTTAAACTGGTTGGTTATGTAGTGTGTGTTCGGTTGGGTTGTTTTTTTTTTTTTTTTTTTTCTCTTCCCGCAAGGACAATAGTTTAATAGTTTACGATTTGTTTATTTTGTATTATATTCTCAACATTTGTCTGTGGGAGGAATGGCGACCTGGCCAAGTACACACAGGACCTTATATATACTCTTTTTTTTTTTTTTTTTTGACTTTTCATAAATGCCTGTAAAGGTTTACATGAAATAAATATTTTTGACTTTTTTTGACTTTTAAAAATCAACCCCTGAAATTCGAAAAAAAAATCGCAAAAAAATCCTCGTATTAAAATAATCCCTATAAAATATCAAGACAAATAATTAAAAAAAGGAAAACAGTCATCTATTTTCTTTTTAATGAGATTTTTTTTTTTGCAAAACCGTTAAAGTTCGTTTCTACCCCTAGAAAACAGTTTTAGCCCGAAAGTCGTTTTGCCGCCTTAATTCCTTAATTGTAGGTATAATGTCATAGTTACGTACTCTTTCTATTATTGAGGGTCGGGGGGGGGGGGACATAAACCGATAGTCGGTAATACTTTGCAGTTGAATCAGCATGAGCATCGAGATAGATAGTGCATTAAGATATACATCTAGACAGTAGGTAATTATAATACATTTTCCTACTAATAACAAATATGATATTATACTTACTATTTTTAGATAGAAAATAACCATTAACTCACAGGTATTGTAATACCCACGCTAACCCCTAAAATAAACCAAAGTAGAACATCCATCAATTTTATTTTCCAGACAATTGTCTTTCTACCCAAACAATAACAAAAGTAACTGCGAAAACACCAAAAAACTAGTTAAGTCACCCTTTCTGATTTTAATTACAGAACCCCTATTGTTTCAAAAGTGGGACGGTACTGACGACAAAGCCTTTTAAGAACGCAGTCCCTTGACGCGTAAAAATATGCCGATTAAAATTAACACAATTTACTTTTTTTTTTTAATTATTATAAGTTAATAAAAAAATAACTTTATCTATTTTTTTATTTTTAGTCGTGATATTTTTTTTTTTTTTTTTATACCATTATTACTTCATAATATCCTTTGTTAATAAGTATTTTTGAGATGTAATTTAGAAACGCCTGTTAGTCTAGAATACAGATCCAAAAAGGAGTATTATGTAAAGATTTATATAAAACGTTTGTATATAGGGGATAGTCTTTGAAACAACTAAACCGATTGTCAATAGATAGCTTTTACTATTATTATAATATTTATAACAGACTTTCAGAGTGGATATATACTATATTTAATTTAGATATTTTTTTATATATTGTTTTATATTACATTGTTTAGTTAAATACTCGTAACATTAAATAAAAACTATAGTATACTAATATAAATAAATCATAAGCGAAATGATTGCAAAGTAATATTATAATTATACTGTCATTTAAATAATGAACTTCCGCAAAATAACGCCTGATTCAATTAAATATAAATAAATCTATAATGTAAATTAAATAAAAAAAATCGTAATGTTCCTCTGAGACCGCACACGTACCAAGAACTTCAGCAGCGTTGCCCCTTAGAATTTCTAGGCCAATTCGTTGTCCAAAGTAGGCCCAAGCACGTCGGTCACCTGATTTTTCGATAAGTAATTTCCCCAGTAATTGGTAAAATTTCAAAGCATCAGGTGACCATGGACCTAATGTTTCAACTGCAAAGGCCAGAAATTCAAAGTGACTCGCTAACTGGGAATATTTATCTTTTTTTTTAATTCTCGGATTTTAGTGCTGCTGAGGTGATCTTTAAATTTGATGGGGCGAATGTATCCAATACCAACGACCGACCTCTACACCATGGTACAATGGTAATGCCGTCCGGATGTTTGTCATCATCACGGCTCACTCTTGGAGGCTCCAAGATACTGATGATGCCTGCGGAATCCAATGAACGTTTAATTTCTGTGTTTAAGTTCGCATACCTTGGCGACCTACCAGCCCTAGCGGAAACAGAGGTGATCTTTAAATTTGATGGGGCGAATGTATCCAATACCAACGACCGACCCCTACACCATGGTACAATGGTAATGCCGTCCGGATGTTTGTCATCATCACGGCTCACTCTTGGAGGCTCCAAGATACTGATGATGCCTGCGGAACCCAATAAACGTTTAATCGTTTAATCGTGTTTAAGTTCGCATACCTTGGCCACCTACCAGCACTTCTCTTACATGAGAGGCCGTGGAGACCCGCCTCATCAACCATTGTACCGCAGATGCATTCGTGTGGTCTGCATAGAGTGCCACCTATACGGAGGGAAATGGCGATACGGATGGTATTACTATCGAGTAACGTGTCCAGAGATGGAGATGGAGTTGTTTCTAGCTAGGACCCAAATTCTTTACAACAAGATGCTAAAATTCTTGCTCGATTTATTTGATTTTAAAAAATCTAGATTTTTTATAACTAAAGGTATATCCCACATCTTTTGTAAATTTGGTGATTGTGGAAGATCGGTGTTAGGGCATCGTGCCTTCCAGCAATCCATAGCCTCAGTCATGTAGCTCATCTATCTAATGTCTATTGACGGAGATTTTACCGACGAGATATGAGCAAGTATGGATGGAGGATAGGAAAGCAGGAAGAGCTACATCACCAGTTCGTCAAACACCAATATCTCCATATCGTATTGCAATACAGCCAGTATTGCAATACGATGATAAAGCCTTGAATCTGACATGGAAATGTTTAAAATCGTTTCTAGACTATTTTTAATTGTGTTGTACATTGCTCCTAGTTGGTATTCTTGAAGCCACATCGGGCTGCAACGGAGAAAGTATGTGAGGCGAGGAATGCAAAAACAATTGCGTAAGAAAAAAAAATGTTGTTGCTGCATATTCTTAATTATTGGTTTTATAGCTTGATGGGTGTGGTGCTCCTATAAGTAAATGTTCATGTTGTTTTAAATGTTTAAAATTTGGAAGAAGAAAATTCAATTTAGATGAAATATCTATCAAATCGTTATCATTAATATTAGGATTAATATTAAAATAAACTTCTGTCTTAGAAGAGTTGATTTCGAGCTCCAAATACTTGATTTTTTTTATAATTGTGTTGATGTCATTAAATAAATTATCTTTTTTCCCCGCCAAAATTCCATCATCCATATACCATAAATTTAGGTCCGAAGTTAATTTTTCGATATATTTGTGAATAGACAGAATTAACAGTTCTTAAATTAACTATTAAGTAGGTTATTAAATTAACTAAACAATAATTATGTTTTGTTAATAAATAATATTGTATACATAGTTATTAAATCGATTAATTATTAAAAATAATGAGTACTAAATAATATGAATCTTGTTTTATAGATTATATTTCATAAAATAATTATATAAATATATATAATTATTTTATGAAATATAAACAAATTTAGATTTAAGCAAGATAACCGCTTTCTTAAGTGTTATCAACGCTATCATTCATCAAACTGCCTCCTTCTGGAGTTGCTATGAATTGCAATCAAACTATTGTTATTTGTTATCGATGTGGTCCTAATGCTTGGACTAGACATTGATTGACAGGCTTTGATGTAACCCTTGATGCATTCATTGTTCGCATAGAATATTTGCGTAAATAAACATATAGGGTAAAACTTGATATAGGTATTAATATTTACTATTTTTTTTTGTAACATCACGGGTGCCTTACGGCGACTGGGACTGCCTAGACGGCCTCGGTACACAGCGGTAGGTTTTTATTTCCAACTTGTCGTAACCGACGGTATTTTGAGTCTATACGAAACAAGCCAGCTCTTCGCGGTGTTTGGGTAAATCAATTATTATTACCCATCTATAAACTTTTGTGAATGAAAAATTATTTGACACATATGACTGTCAAAAATAGGACTTTTGATAAATCGTGATTTCCTAGTCATCGTGATATTTTTTTCACTGGTGATATCAAACTCATCGGTGACATTCAAAAATCGCAACCCTGTCTGAAAATACAATAATTGTGACACAGACTTGACTTACTAACAATTTTCATACATACTTACATAAATACAATACGCACTTACATATATACATACACCTTTTTTTTTTTTCTTTTTTAATAGTTATAATATACATGGTGACTTTGTAAGGATGTACTTTGGGCTAATATGAGGTTCTACTGATCAATATGAAGAACTTTTCCCATGAAACCATGTGTCGCAAATGAAAAAAAATATTGCCTTCTCCATACAAACTAGTAATGTTAAAATGACCAATTTGTATGGGAAAGCCATTTTTTTTTCATTTGCGGAGAAGTTGTTCGATTTGATCAGCAGAATCTCATATTAGCCTAAAGTAAATCCTTTCAAATTCACCCTGTATATAAATTTATAATCTCATACAACTGAAGACGCCATGTAAGGCGAAATATATCGTATCGAAATACAATTGTTTTTTGTTTATATCAATAATATAACTATAAACCTAGTACGAATAAATCGTAAATAAAAAAATATATAAATACAAACTTAATATCTTAAAATGTATAAAATTAAACAGTAAAAATAAACTTGAAGTTACAAATACCTTGACATGTAGCTGTTAAAATTCGTCAGCTTCAAAACATTAAATTCCATTTAAATAAAACTTTTGCAATGTAACACGCCTTGATGTTTTGTAGCACCATACGGGCCTATTCGTATTCTCTTCGAAGCTTTGTGCCGAATTTGCATCTTAATTAACTTTAAACTTGGAACTCTTTTTTGTCTTTCTTCATGAATCGAGCCCGGAAATTAAATATTCAGGTACATGCCTCGGAATAATTTCCAATTAATAACCAGGTTTTGAAGCGAAATAGCATATTAAGTACAGGCTGTCTCACGAAAGAATTTCTGCGGCAAAAATTGGAACTAATAAAATTTTGTGAAAATAATATGTGGTAAATAACAAAATCAAAAAGCGGCCCCAGCCTAGTGGTTAAGTCACTGCGCAACTGATAACAAGGTTAAGCAGATGACAACAAGCCGGCCTGGGATGGGTGACCGCTTTATACAACGAGGCTATTTCATCATAAAAGCTCGCCACTTGTTAGGTGTTGCCTCCGAATACCATCGGCGAAATGAGGATGAGTTAATCCCTCCGCTGGGACCCTGAGGCCGTTTAAACGGTTCTCGGGAGCCAAATAGGCACCCGTGATGGTATAAAAAAAAAAAAAAAAAAAAAAAAAAAAATCCAATTTTAATCATTATAAAATGGACTTCCGCAAAATAACGTCTGATTCAATTAAATTAGTTATATAACTTTTAATTTATTAAATAAATCGAATTTACCCTACAATTATTATGCAATCGCGCGCGCTGTTTGGTAACCTCAGTTTTAAGAGTCTTAAAACGATTGCAGCGAATTATTTCGTGAAACAAAATTTATGTATAGTCCATTTAGTATTTTTTTTTGTATTATTTTTTTGCAAAGCATGTGTTTTTGTATATTACCTTATCTACGTGTGGTATCAGACCTATAAAGCCCATGAATGTGGTAGATCGATACATTGTTAACACATTGATCACTCCCACTATGCCGGTTAATTGTTGCGTTTACCCAATGGACGGCAACAAAGACAATTAGCATTCTTACTGTTTTATAGCCAAATCCACTTTCCGTTTCGTAACCGCATCTAAAAGGAGATTACAACCTCGCCAGAAGTGCATGCAATAATCTATGTGTCTACCTGATGGAAACCCTAAGCATTCCTGTAAAGTCCATATAGATAGATCAACACATCTTCTCTAACAGCATTTGTCGCCCCCACTATGCTGGCTAATTGATACGGTTAAGCAAAGCAATGCATAGCAGCAAAGACAAATTTGCCCCTAAGAAAGGGCCCTAAGAACCTTTATAATGTAGAAATAATAATTAATCGCCCGGTCTCGCCCGCACTCGTTTTTATCTACATATGGAAAAGAGATAGCTATATTTTGTTGCTGTACTATGTGAACTGTCCCCCTATATTATGTTTATTATTGTAAAATTATATTAATTTATGATATGTATGTATTGTGAGTGATTAGTGAGTATTAGTGTGTATGTATAATATTTGTATACTCTATTTCTTAAATGTATTTTACTGCACCTATTTTACCTACTTACTGTTTAATTTGTCCCAAAGGTTTCACTGGTAGAGAATGCCGGCATTAAGTCCGCCTTTGTACTAAATTTGTGCAATAAAGTTTTTCAATAAATAAAATGTTATTCTTGTGGTTACAGTTCTCAGTTATTATTTTGGGATTGCAATGGGCATCTTCGATCTATTTTTTTTTTTTTTTCAGATAGATCTCTATTATTTCTAGTTGGTTATCATTGTCTAGTTAGACCGTTATTTTCGGAATTTAAACCTTAGTTTTTAATTATTTATTAAAAACCTTTTTCTTGTTATGGTCTGAGTGTTAATAAATATAATATGTATTATATTAAAAACACTTAGGTCCCTGATTCGAATCCCGGTGTGTACCAATGAGTTTTTAATTTAAAAAAAAATGTACTTTGGTTTGACAACACCACTATAGTGCCTCGGAGAGCACGTTAAGCTGTCGGTCACGGTTTCACTATACCAACTTGTGAAACTGTTTATAGATGGGTTATTGAGTCTGTTCAAAACATCGCGACGAGCTAGCCACTTGTTCGGTGTAGACTCATACCATTGGATACGACGAGGTGGGATTAAAACCCCTCCGCTGGGTTCCTTGGGGCCGTCTAGGCGGTCTCGGCGCCGTAAGGCACCCGTGATGATAAATATACTCGTATATATTATATTTGTTTCTGATACACATAGTACAAGCCTAGAGCTTTGTCTGTGGCCAGAGCAATATGTGTAAATTGTCCTACATATTATTATTATTAACTTATTATATACTTTACATAAGATTACTAAATATAAAGTAAGAATTTTTATTTCATTAGAAACATATTTTTCCAAAAAAAACCTGTAAAAATTTAAAAGGAGACGTTTTAGTATAATTTTGTCACTTTGGAGTAATTTTAGGGTTCCTCAGCGTTTATAACTTAAGTTTTTATGTCACAAGTTTTGATAAGGTTCTTTTAGACGAGAAGCTTTGAGTTGAGAAGTCACATTAAGCTATAAAGGTCTTCCATCGCAACCTGTGGATTCAACAAATTTAGGTGTAGATATATACCTATTATATTTTCTTGGATATGGCTTTTAGCGTATTTTTTTGGTTTTTTATTTTTGTTATTACAGCACGACATGTGATTTTGTATCTACCTGGTGGTGAGCAGACCTACAAAGTCCATAAATGGTCATAAACATCATCGATCGCTCCCACTATGCCGACTAAATGATGCGTTTACGAAATGGGCGACGACAATGACGAATTGCATTACGAGACAAATTGCCTTATCGTCAATTCAACTACTCATTTCGTAACCGTACCTTGAAAGGAGACTACCTCGACAAGAAATCGATGCAGTAGTCTCCTGAAAACCGGCAAACCCACAAACTAAAAATGAAACATGACTAGTCCACTTGACGGTTTTTGCATCTATATGGGCGGTGTTAACGAGACCGGTCGGCCTAACGAAGTTATAGAGACCTTCCTGCCATCTAACTAAATAATTAAACTAACTAAGTAACTCTGCGAATGTCAAGTTTTGGAACTATTTTCTTATTATTTAAGTACTATTTTCTAATTAGAGAAAAACAAAGGTAATTACTATTTAAGTGGACAGGAAAGGGATTCGCGAACTAGAGCGTTAAAAAACATATAAATGTTGTTTTCAGTTATAATAAAGTTTTATTTTTGGAAAAAAAAACATGGAGGTGTAGATTTTATTTACTCGATCCTAATTACATAATTTCTTTATAAAAAATCTGTTTAGTTTTAAAATGAGAACTAAAGTTATATTTTTAGAATCATAAATCAAACTTTGGGTGTCTTTTCAAAAGTTAATATATTTTTTATAAAAATACTATCTAATTAGGATCGAGTAAGTAATATTTACACTTCTACGTTCTTTTTCATTAGAAATAAACTTTGATATCACTGAAAACAACATTTAGACGTTTTTGGACGATCGAGATCGCGAAACCTTTTACTGGCTTAAGGAAGTGTTATACCAGGAATAAAAATGCAAATTGCACCTTTAGATATAGTATTATTATAATGATATAATGTTAAATATTGTATATAATAGAATAATGTAATCCTGAAAACATGGAGTAAAAACTGTTATTTTTATTATTAAAATATGTTTAATAATAAAGTTCATTAATTTTGTAATAAAATAAGGTATCGTACAAAATATTAAGAACTGGATATTTTTCCCAAGGATATATTCTGTTAACTTTTGTATCTACGAACTTAATAAAATAATCACGGGTGCCTATTTGGCTCCCGAGAACCGTTTTAAACGGCCTCAGGGTACCCAGTGGACCGTCCTCATTTCGCCGATGATATTCGGACGACGAACTTGATGTCGAAAAATTCTACTTTTAGGCGATTTGAGGTATTCTTTGATATTAGACTTTACGAGCAGGTAACAAAATGCATGCACATACTGTGGCAGATACACCACCAAAAAATCCCTGAAATAAAAAATGTCAATATGTTAATTATTATTTACTCCACAATGAAATTTTTTTTATTATTAAAGCCTAATTTAAATTTTAAAAAACATTTAAATCCTCCTTTGCTGAGCATGTACCCAAAATACTTAAAGCATTGCCCCTCTGAACTTCCAGCAATATTCGTTGGAAAAAGAAATATCTTGCACGTTGGTCTCCAGAATCATCTATTAATAATTTTACAATAGTGCGTCCAATGTTTTCTGCATCTGGAAACCAAGGCCCAAATGTTTCTAATGAAAATGCTAGAAATTCATAAGAGAGGCAATGATTTTTGTATTTATTAATTTTCCTGTTTTGGGCTAACAATGCTTTTATATGTGCTACAGTTTACAAACCACATAAGACAAGGCCAAACACTGGAAGACAAACATAGATGTATATATTTAATTATTAAACTTTTCAATTGGACACGGCATGTGACTTTGTATCTACCTGGTGGTAAGCAGATTTACAAAATCCAATAGGTATATAGTAGCATTGATCGCTCTTGCTATATGCCAGCTAATTGATGCGATTACGAAATGGGCAGCGTCAAAGACGAATTTGCATTATGATTCCACTTACGTAACCGCACCACGGAGGGAACTATACAGTTGTAAAAAGCGTCAAGTGACCTAGTCATGTTTCGGTTTTAGTCACCGGTGTAGTTCACCACTTTTTAATAGACTGCATCGATTTCTTGTCGAGGTGGTAGTCGCGTTTCAGGGTGCGGTTACGAAACGGGCTATTGAATTAACGATAACGATTGAATTAAGGATATTAAGACTCTTGATACAAAATCGTCTAATTTAGCCGGAATAGTGTGAGCAATTACTTTGACAGCCTCCGTAGACTAGTGGTTGCGTCTTTGGCGTTGTATCCGGAGGTCGTGGGTTCGATTCCCACCCATGGCAACAAAATATTAGTACGCTTTTTCTGTACAATTCGTCATGGTCTGGGTGTTTATAAAAATATAATATGTATTATATCGTTGCTTCTGGTACACATAGTACAAGCATAGAGCTTAGTTTGTGACCAGAGCAATATGTGTAAATTGTCTTACATATTATTATTATTATTAATTAATGTTGTTAAAACGACAATGTATTGATCGGCCCCATTCATGACTTTATAGATCTTTTTTTTAATATGTAGGACAATTTACACAATATTGCTCTGGTCACAAACTAAGCTCTAGGCTTGTACTATGTGTACCAGAAGCAACGATATAATACATATTATATTCTATAAACACCCAGACCATGACAAACTGTACAGAAAAACGTACTATTATTTTTTTTGCCATGGGTGGGAATCGAACCCACGACCTCCGGATACAACGCCAAAGGCGTAACCACTAGTCTTCGGAGGCTGTCAAGATAGATCTGCTTATCATCAGGTAGATACAAAGTCTTATGTCGTGCTGCAATAAAAAAAACTTTAACAAGAAATATATTATTATTAAAATATATACCTAAGAGTTTCGTAATAACGCAACTTGCTACTTCAAATGGGCTCCTACTTAGCATAATGCCTCTACTTCGCGTCACATTTTAACGCGGTTCTTACACTCATTTTTTTGCGTTGTAAATTAAGTCTTCATGTAACCGAGTGAATATGATTTAGTGGAACTTATTAAGCATTTTTATGCTTCCGCTGGATTTATGCGATACACTTAACGGCTGGTTGTTTTTTGCCCTTTTTTAGGATATCGTTTTTGTTTATGAAATTATTAGCTTTTTTTATTGGAGCACGGCATGTGACTTTTTATCTACCTGATGGTAAGCAGAAATAGGTTCGATCAATACATTGTTGTTTAACAATAATCGCTCCCACTATGCCAGCTAAATGACTCGGTTACGAAATGGGCGGCGTCAAAGACGTTTTTGAGTTACGATCTATTTTAATATCCTTGCTACTTTATCGTCAAATCAACCGCCCGTTTCGTAAACGCACCATGAAAGGAGACTACTACCTCAACAAGAAATTGATGCAGTAGTCTCCGGAAAACCGGAGAACCCACAGACTAAAACCGAAACATGATTAAATCACTTGACAGTTTTTGCATCTGTATGGGCGGTGGTAACGAGTCTGGTCGGTTGGCCTAGCAGAGTTATAGAGGCCTTTCTCACTCCTTTCTATGGTCTATCTGTCCACATGAATATCTCTAAAACTTCTGGTCTTATTTACTTGACATTTATAATGACTTTATATTTATATACGTGGTGGACGAGTTGGTTAAGACTTAAAACATCACAGTTTCAAATCCCGGTTTGTACCAATGACATTTTAATAAAAAAATGTATGTATGTACATTTCTCTGACAAACCACTATAGTGCCTCGGGGAGATTATTAAGCTGTCTCTCATATTTATATAACATATCGATGAGCTTCGCACTTGTTTGGTATAGACTCAGTATATACTCGTACTCTCATATAGACTGAAAATCCTCCATAGACTAGTGTTTGCGTATTTGACGTTGTATCCTAAGGTCAAGATTCGCATGGCAAAAACAAAAAAAAAACGTTTTTCTGTACAGTTTATAACGGTCTGGGTGTTTATAATATGTATTATATAATTGTTTCTGGTACACAAAGTACCTACAAGCTTAGAGCTTAGTTTGTGACCAGAGAAATATGTGTATATTGTCCTACATTTTTTTTTTTGTTGTGCAACCTCATTATAATTATATATTTTGGAATGCTTCCAATAATTAATTTGAAACATTAAACAATCACTCAAAAATACTCGGTGTTTTTAAAACTTTTGACTTTAACTCCAGTTTTCTGGAGACTATTGCTTTTTCATATTAAGATTTCCATTCCATCGTGTTTTAAGTTCAATTAATATTTGTCGTTTTTTTGTTAATGTATAGCTGCCTAACCAAACGAACTCTAAGACCTCATTGTATAATTTTTTTTTTTGACTATTCATAAATATCTGTAAAGATTTACATGAAATAAATGATTTTGACAGTATCACTTTAAGACCCCATTTTTAAAATAAAAAAGGTAGGTAAGTTTTTTTTTTTTTTTTTTTAAAGTTCGAAAAATGAATTATTATATGAACAAACTTCTATGTGCTTCTATTTGTGTTTTACTTGTTAGATACGAAGACTTATTATGTATTTGTAGGAGTAATTTTAATTACTCCTACAAATACATAATAAGTCTTCGTATCTAACAAGTAAAACACAAATAGACAAGTGATAGGCTTTAATTCGTGAGTTTAGTATGAAAGTTAACGTGATTTATAGATCTTTTTGGTTATTTATCTTTGTTTTTGTATAGGCGATAGTGTCGCCTATACAAAAGCAACGTGCAAAGGAAAAAATACGTGTTTCATTATTTTCATCATAGAACACAATATAAAATTTTATCATAGTTAAAAAAACACCCAGTATTTTTACACGTCGGCGTGACATCGTATATTTTTATAAAGCGTTTAAAGACTATAGCCCAATTTTAAAAACTAAGTATCAAGTAGCCATTTTACATAAAAGTTGTCAGGTTGCCAAGTACCTAATTAGTTTTGGATGCCAAGTTCTTAACTACATTGTTATTCTGATGACAAAAACTTATATTTAACACATAAAGACGGACTAACTTCAAGCTTTACTGTACCCCTAGTGTGAGTTTTCTAACTATTACTTTGCGTTTGAGTTAACTAAAATTTGTATGGGAAGTGGTTCAGCGCTCCAAGCGGAAATTTTGAGAACTAGAAATGCGGTCGTGTGATTGGGCTAAATGTTAACGCCGTAGTATAGTTAACGCGAAAGCAAATGTTAAAAAAACTCACACTAGGGCTTACTGGACATAGTGACTGCCATAGTGTGTGTACTTTGGGCCAATATGAGGCTCTACTGAATCAAAATATTTTTATTTATTTATTTATTTATCATTACAAAAATCTACAGCACATTACAATATATAATAATAAAATTTATATCACAGACCAAACTTTGGCCATTGTTAGATTTCTTTTTTGTTTCTTATACTGTTAATAATGCGGTTTAGGTATTTTCTTATGAAAAACAAATTAGCTTTAAATATCAAATTGATTATTTTAACTACTATATTACTACTTAACAATATTGTTTTTTTTTAAAGCTAAAAATACATACATATCATCACGGGTGCCTTACGGCGCTCGAGACCGCCTAGACGGCCCCAGGGTACCCAGCGGAGGGGGTTTAATCCCACCTCCTCGTAGCCGATTGTATGAGTCTACACTAAACAACCCATAACCCATCTGTAAACAGTTTCACAAGTTGGTATAATGAAACCGGGGCCGACAGCTTAACGTGCTCTCTGAGGCAGTATAGTGGTGTTGTCAAATAAATGTTTTTTTTTTTTGATAAAAAGTACGTAGTACCGGTTTTGGTACACACCGGGATTCGAACCAGGGACCTAAGTGTTTTTAAGTCCAAGGTCTAACCAACTCGGCCACTACGTATATTGTTTGTAATTTGACCGCCACCGTTGCACCTTTGGCGTTTTATCCGGAGGTCGTGGTTTAGCTCCCACGCATGGCAAAAAATATTAGTACGTTTTGTGTACAGTTTGGTCTGGTGTTCATATTGTTCTAGCCACAAGCCTAAAGCTTGGCTTGTGGCCAAAACAATATGTGTAAATTGTCCTACATATTATTTAAAAAAAAACATAACTACATAACTAGTATAGACAATTTATAATACATATTTAGGTAGGATTCTCTATAACTTCGCTAGAACGACCGAACATATTTAAGAGATATATATATATATAACATCACGGGTGCCTTACGGCTCCCGAGACCGCCTAGACGGCCCCAGGGTACCCAGCGGAGGGGTTTTTAATCCCACCTCGTCGTAGCCGATGGTATGAGTCTACACCGAACAAGTGGCTAGCTCGTTGCGATGTTTTGAATAGACTCAATAACCCATCTATAAACAGTTTCACAAGTTGGTATAGTGAAACCGGGACCGATAGCTTAACGAGCTCTCCGAGGCACTATAGTGGTGTTGACAAACAAATGTACATATTTTTTTTAAATTGAAAACTCATTGGTACACACCGGGATTCGAACCAGGGACCTAAGTGTTTTTAAGTCCAAGGCCTAACCAACTCGGCCACCACTATTTAAGATATGATACAAAATACCCCCATTTCTTGTCATCTGCGTTACTTATTATGAAAACAACTTGATATTTAAATAACAACATTTATAAAATAATGGGAACAGTATACATATATTATTTAGCTCTTTTTTTTCAGGAACATATATTATTTTAAGTTCAAAGTTATTTATGCTCTTTTTTACAGTATTAATAGTGAGGCCCCAGCCTGGTGGTTAAGTCACTGCGCAACTGATAACAAGGTTAAGCAGATGACAACAAGACCGGCCTGGGATGGGTGACCGCTTTATACAACGAGGCTATTTCATCATAAACACCGCAACAAGCTCGCCACTTGTTATGTGTTGCCTCCGAATACCATCGGGGAAATGAGGATGGGTTAATCCCTCCGCTGGGACCCTGAGGCCGTTTAAACGGTTCTCGGTAGCCAAATTGGCACCCGTGATGGTTTTTATTTATTTATAATAGTGAGGACATAAAAAGAGTGCTTAAAAAGCTAATTGAGCATTTTAAGTTGAAAAAATAACTTGTTTAGGGTACCGAATGCAAGCTTTACTATTCTGAAGGAACGTAACCCTCCGCCGTTTGATATTGCTCACTTTATGTTTTTTTTTATATAAATTAAATTGTGTACCTAATTGTTTTTTAATCTATTTGGACAGCATTCGTAGTCTATTAGCTGAGACGTTGTATCCGGAGGTCGTGGGTTCGATGCCCACTCCTAACAAAATAATATTAGTACGCTATTCTATGCAGTTTGCCATAGTCTGAGTGTTTACAACATGTATTAGTACAGTAGTACAAGCCTAGAGCTTAATTTGTGACTAAATCAATATGTGTAAAAAAAATCTTTGACTCTCTTACTGAGCCTAACTATATTTATGCATTTTTATAAATTCCTTTATAAAAATGCATAAATAATCTTATATTAAATTTTTAAAGATAAAAATGCAATGAAAAAAATCCTGGTGGGTGGGACTCGGACCCACAAACCTCGCTATCGCGGCAAGGCTCTCAACCGCTGAGCCAACCAGGTTCCAGTCACCCCTCACGAATTTTGTCATTGCTTGTTATCTACTTATACACAGACGCCCTCTATTAGCTTTCTTCTATTAACTCTATACGAGTAAAGTTAGAAGTCCTAGTTTCTAATACTAGATGGCAGAGGAGTCTGTTTTTTATTTTTACTTCGCCGCGATAGCGAGGTACGTGGGTTTGAGTCCCGCCCACCAGGATTTTTTTCATTGCATTTTTATCTTTAAAAATTTTACATGAGCCTAACTATGCAATACAAATTTCGCATAGATTTTCTATGAACCTTGTTAGTGTACAAGGGTTCTATCCCATGGGATATTTCACAAAAGTCAGCAGCCGTATTCTTGTACCCAACCTAAGAGATTTGTCATTGTCCATGGAGTAAATGAATACTCCTAGATAAGGGCTTCCGACACCAAAAAATAATGGTACCCATAACTCAAGGGAAATGCACTGAGAAACAAGATGAATGAGGTATTTTATTTTACGCGTAATTGTTTTAGATTCCGCCCGTGCCGTGTGTGGGGTTTATTATTTTTTATCGCTTTTTAAGTATAACAATTTAAAGAAGAACGGTCATAGCATTTTTTTCTGCATAATGTGGACAAATATACAGAAAAGGCAAAAGAATCAGCACGTAACAAAAGTTGTCAGAACTTTTTTTTACCAACTTCTAAAAATATTTTGAATACTGGAAAATAATGCTTAAATTATATATTATTAAGTGAGCATATCGTTGTTTGTGAACGCTAAGCTTTTACGGTTGGGTCCAGAAAGACCCTTTGGTAACGGAAAAAAAAACTGGACTTCTCAATAATTTACTATAGAAAACTGCACTAATCTCTGCAGATTACCGATTCATTTATTTATTGCAGTAACTTTATATCCTCTGATGGTAAACAGACCTACAAAATCCATTAATGGGGTTTACATAATACATTGTTTTGTGACATAATACACAGCATTGATCGTTCCCACTACCACATCCACATTTTGTTTGACAACACCACTATAGTTCTATGGAAAGCACGTTAAGCTTTCCGTCCCAGTTTCACTATACCAACTTGTAACTGTTTATAGATGAGTTTATTGAGTCTATCCAAACATCGCGACGGACTTGTTCAGTGTAGGTAGACTCATACCATCGGCTACGACAAGTGGGATTAAAACCCCTCCGCTGGATACCCAGAGGCCGTATAGGCGGTCTCGGGTGTAAGGCACTCGTGGTGATTTTTGATAATAATATGTAGGACAATTTACACATATTGCTCTGGTAACAAACTAAGCTTTAAACTTGTACTATGTGTATCAGAAGCAACGATATATTACATATTATATTTTATAAACACCCAGACCATGACAAACTGTACAGAAAAAACGTACTACATAACATAATATATATATTTTTTACCATGGGCGGGAATCGAACCCACGACCTCCGCACATAACGCTAAAGGCGCAACCACTAGTCTAAGGAGGCTGTCAAATAAAAACAAATATCGGTTTATTTGTCTGAATGTTAGAATAATTTAGTCTTTTAATTTGGCCCTACACATTCTACCACAAAATGGTATGCAACCTTATCCACAAAAAAAAATCAATAGCTTACACACATTCTGACTAAATAAAATACCAATTTAATTTTATTTACTTGCCAAGGAAAAGTTAAATTAAGAAAATAATTTAGAAATTAATCAGAACTTCAATATCATATTAAATGCTTGCATTAATTTTACCCCGGAGTTTTACCCCGGAGGGAGTTTCTCCTATCAATTATAAGTTTTCTTACATTTGCATATTTTTTTCACCAAACATGAAAATTGAGGAAATCTCCTAAAATATTTCATGTCAAGAAAATTTAAAAATACAACTAGAAGTTTTATTTGCCAATTTTATGATGTTGATAAAATATATAGCTTATGGATTTTTACATCACTATGTGCTATAAATATTTCAATAGTGTTGTGCTTAAAGCTTTTTGTAGATATGCTTACCAACAAGTAGGTACGTGCAAAGTCACAATATTTTTATTTTTATTTTTTATTTTATTGTGAACAATAAAAGATTATACAGTCGAGTCTTAAACTAATACATTAGTAGGTATACAGTGTATATAGTAACTATACAAACAGCATCATTATTCCTGTTATATACTTATGCGACTACTATTTAGTAATCAACTTAAACTAAAGCATTTTAATAAATGAATGAAAACACGAAATACCTATACTTTAATATCTAATAATTTAAACCATCAGGTAGTTGGTATACTATATAAAGTATCAAGTACATACCCCATACATTATAAGTATCAAGTACATACCCCATACATTATAAGTATCAAATACATACCCCATACATTATAAGACTGTATGGAAGATACAAATAATTCAATATGTTTGAAAAGTATATAGGTATAACAACCAAAATATATTTACAAAGTTATAAATATACTTACTTATATGTATGTATTGTATTTCTAGTTTCTGTGTTGTGTATTTATATTGTATCAAACGAATAAGTCATTATTTTGTGAAGATTTGTAGATATAGTTATTATTAATGAAATGGTTAGTTGAATGGGGGCCGTGGGTTCGATTCCCATCCATCATCCATCCAAATATTAGTAAAATTTTCTGTACAGTTTGTCATGGTCTGGGTATTTATAAAATATAATATGTATTATATGGTTGCTTCTGGTACACATAGTACAAGCCTAGAGCTTAGTTTGTGACCAGAGCAATATGTGTAATTTGTCGATAAAAGAAAAGAAAAAGAAAGAAAGAATAGACAATAAGGCAACGAGTATATTAAAAAATACTCGTAATGCAATTCGTCATTGTCGCCCCCCATTTCTTAACCGCATCATTTAGCCGGCATGGTGGGAGCGATCAATATTGTTTAAAAACAATTATTGATTGACCCCTTTCATGGACTTTGTAGGTCTCTCACCACCAGGTAGATACAAAGTCAAATGTCGTGCTCCAATAAAAAAATAACAAAAAAAATGTTTGCTGTTTATCTCAAATAAATAAAATCATAATATACTTAGTATAAAAATCATTCCATAGTATAAAATCTTTGATTGTAATTGATTAAACTCCTTCTATGAATATCCTGACGCAATCTAGACAGTCACGGGGGCGCCATAGGCACCCGTGAAGGTACAATTTTTTATATAATAAAAACTTAGTAATACATATATGGTCGGTGAAGTTGATCGACTACGTGGCGCCCTTGTATGGCAGATAACGATTGAAAGGTCAATGGAATCAGCTAACCACCTAGTTTTAAACTATTTGGTTACGTAGCAGCATTCGTTTGGTTATACTTTAATATCCGGCGTTTAGTTTCTATACTTATATATTTAATGAAAAATAATTAATGTCTTAATTCAAATCTTTTGGCCATGAATAGCAACCTAACCCAACATACGCTAATACCTTATTGTTATATTTTTTAGATCATTAAAAATATCTGTAATATATTTTTATTTTTGAGTACAACATGTGACTTTATATCTACTTAATGGTAATAGACCTACAAAGTCCAAGAATGAGGTCGATCAATACATTGTTGTTTAACAATATTCCTCGCTTAAACTATGCCAACTAAATTATGCGGTTATGAAATGGGCGACGACAAAGACGTATTTGCATTACGAGTCTATTTTAATATGCTCGCTGCTTTATCGTCAAATTAATCGCTCGTACTATGAAAGGAGACTACCACCTCGACAAGAAATTGATGCAGTAGTCTCCTGAAACCCGGTGATCCCACAGACTAAAACCGAAACATGACTAGGTAACGAGTCCGGTCGGTCGGCCTAGCAAAGTTACATGAAATACTAAATAATTTATAATTAAATACCATGCTATGCGAAGCGAGTTAAATCATCTAGTTAATAATAAACTCGTATTATCAATAATGCCAAATCGAGACGACATAAATAACTTGCGATTGGCGTAGATAGGTAAGCCCACAGGAGGCCGGGTTCAGAGCCTGTCATGTGGACACTCCGCTTACGGCCCACAGAGCACAATTCGTTTGATGTCGCCGCTAGCGAGTGCAGGTCTATTTGCGGGAACGACCTTCGTACCAAGGACGAACGGTCTATCCGGCTTTAGATGATCAGATCTGGAGATGAATCTTTACACGTAACAGGTGGTTTGGTTGTTTTGGAAAGAATTGGAAGAGAATTCGGTTGCGAAACTGGCAGCTATCTCGATGATGATATGAAAAAAAAAACAGGATGTTTGTTAATAGTTCACAGTCGTACCTACTAATATAATAATAATAATTCATTTATTTCTCACAAAAAAAACTTATTGATAATTCACAACATCATTTAAAACAAATTTTGTGAAACTGGAGCCTGAATTAGGCACAAAGCCTGTGTCTCAGGTCTCCAGGATCCCAACCTTATTAACAATTTATACTGATTATCATAAAAAACAATTAACTACCTACCTATTACCTGTGCCTATTACAAACAATTACAAATAATTATGAGTACATTACAGATGTGTACTTACATTGTAATTAACATACATAACATTAAAATGGTTAAATAAATAAAAGACAAAATAAAAAAATAAAAAATTATAGCCATGTTCGTGAGTATGTGTGTGTGTATGTGTGTGTGTATGTGTGTGTGCATATGTGTGTGCATGTTGTGAGAGCGTGTGTGCTTAATTGTGGTAGAATGTGTGTAGCAATGTTAGGGTATATTATATATATATATACAATACATCAAGTAATTGATGTGTTAATCAGATTAGAATTAAAAAAGACATTATACCCAAGTGAATTTGCATTACGAGTTTACTTTTCCATTTCATAACCGTATCCTAAAGCTGAAACATGACTAGGTAAACTATTTTTAAGCTATTCTACCGCTAAACACTTAGCGGTAGAATAGCTTAAACATTTAAGATTGTTGTCTTTATTTGTTAATGGTGTAATGGTCTAACCACATGTAATTAAACAAATTACATGTGGTTAGAGGACATGTGCTGTATATTAAAATTTGGAAAAATAATCCTTTGTATGTCAGTTTTAAATCCTGTTAGTTCATTCAAAAGTATAACTTTATTGTTGTAGTAGTAGTAGACGTAGAATTATTTCTAAAATTTTGTACATTTTTATTTGGTCGCCGTATATAGAGTCTAATTAATTCAATAAAAAAAAATACTATAGTATAACTGCGTTTAACTCACCTTGCTAGTCTATAATAATTACCTACACAAGCTCTTCCACCAACGTCTTATTAAAATTTTACCACTCGTACCGTAACAGGTAAGGTTTCTATTACCTTTTTTCATTAGTCTTTTTATAATATTCCTCTCTCATTGTTTCAGGACTCCGAGCAACGAGACTGCTTTAATCAAGAAAAATAATACTGATAAAATATCAGCCAGAAATTGGAATACAAGAACACAATGCCTGCCAAGAACGTAATCTCGAAATGGCTGCGGGCGAAGCAAGGAATACATAAACACCTACCATGGCGCTAGCAAACAAATAACTACCAGAAAAATATGAACGCGACCAATCCGGAAATAGCGGTGGCAAGAGGCCAACTCGAGATATCCTATAGAGGTCCCGAGTACGCGCTAGATCCGATCACCGCCCGCTTCAACGCCGTATTCGAATATAACGACACCTTCGAAAATTTCACAGGAGATTTCAACTCCTCAGGTGGTACGGAACTGTGGAATGAGTACATTAAGTTGCTCCAAGACAGAGCTGTTTTGGTATTATTTCTTCTGATTTTTTCCTTGACTACTGTATTTGGAAACATGCTGGTGATTCTAGCAGTCGTTCGAGAAAGATATCTGCATACCTCTACCAACTACTTCGTGACATCTCTAGCGGTAGCCGACTGTCTGGTCGGACTGGTCGTAATGCCCTTTTCTGCTCTTTACGAGGTTTTAGAGCACACATGGTTCTTCGGAGTCGACTGGTGCGACGTATGGAGATCCCTGGATGTCCTATTCAGCACCGCATCTATTCTTAACCTGTGCGTGATATCGCTCGACAGATACTGGGCTATTACGGATCCTATTACGTACCCGATGAGAATGAGTGGAAGGAAAGCTGCGTTTCTCATAGCAGCAGTATGGGTGTGTTCTGGAGCCATATCTTTCCCTGCAATCGCGTGGTGGCGTGCCGTCCGAGTAGAAGAAGTACCAGATTTCAAGTGTCCGTTTACGGAAAACTTAGAGTATATTATATTTTCATCAACTATATCTTTTTACTTACCTTTATTTGTGATGGTGTTCACATACTATAGAATATATCGTGCTGCTTCGATTCAGACTAGATCGTTAAAGATAGGGACTAAGCAAGTGATGAGACCTAGTGGGGAGTTAGAATTGACGTTGCGGATTCATAGAGGTGGTACGGTGCGGCAGAGAAGTGATGCGTGTCACGGTGCATGTACACCGGAGGAGCCTGATCAGGAGCCTTTGACGGCGTTGCAGAACAATGGGTTATCACGCTCCTCGACAAGACTGACGAATGTTCATACGAAGCATCTCCCCAAAAACTTTTCTCTTTCCCGCAAGTTGGCAAAGTTTGCGAAAGAAAAGAAGGCGGCTAAAACGTTGGGGATAGTGATGGGTGTGTTTATAGTGTGTTGGTTGCCTTTTTTTGTGGTGAACTTATTGTCGGGTATATGTTCTGCGTGCATAGCGCACGAGGAGATAGTGAATGTGGTGGTGACGTGGCTGGGGTGGGTGAACTCTTCCATGAACCCGGTGATATACGCGTGTTGGAGTCGAGACTTTAGAAGGTGAGTTTATGTTCTATTAGATATTAAATTAATAAGGCGTTAAATTAATAATTGATTTAATTTATGGGAGTTTAGAGTGAACATATTAGTAAAGTTTCGGTTATGTTCATTGAGCACGAATTTGATGCTTGAGAAGGCACTACTTATAGATCTAATAATGTCGAAAGTTTTATGTTATAGGAGTTAGGACCCTCACGGTAATAGCAAAGATCGTGTAAATCATAGTATTTCTAGGTTTTAAATATTATACTCTAATATGTTGTGTTAATTTTAATTATATCATACGAAATCATTTAAGGGCTCTGTAGTCGACTTGACGTAGAATTTGGCCGAATAAAAACGGAGACCTATTTTCGAGCACGAAGTAGATTAAAGATTTTTAACTTTACTTAAAAAATATATGAGTTAATTACTGTTCTATCACACATTATTTTTACAACACTCACTTTTGTAAAAAGATTAAAAGTGACAAGACTTACTAAGATCTCTTAACCATCACCTTTTTTTTAAAGTACAATATAATTATTATTATCTCTACTAATTCTACTATGATGTTTATAATTACTACCGCATACTTACTACTACCTTTTTGAAAATAAAAAAAACTAAAACAAATCCTAAATTGACCATAAAGAATTATGATATTTGTCATAGAGAACATTCAAAGGCCTGTCCCAAATCGAGTTGGGGCTGCAGAACGGTGTGTATTTTGACTCGATTCACTTTATATGCATGTGGATGGTAGAGCTTCTAAACTAGTATAGACAGATAAAACTGGTTTTTATTACGTTTTAGTGTATTTTTTTTACCCCAAAATACGCTCGCGAAGAAGACAGGGGCCTCATCACGGGCTGCCATCACCCGACGACAAGACGTTAAGTAAATCCATCACAGTGGAGATGTTGAGACGTAACTTTTAGGTCGAGAATATATTTTATTTATTTTTTCTATATTTTGTACCGTATATTTGGTACACATGCCGTGCTCCAATAAAAAAAATATGGCTTTAATTTGGTTGTTACATAGAACCTCTCTATTTATTTAAGTTCGGCAACAGGATACCAATAATCTGTACTCTGTAATAATAAATAAAATTGGAGTGTCTACATGGTTTAATATACTACCCCTACCAATATTTTATATAATATATAAATGATATAAACAACGGCCTCTTGCGAACTGCTATAAAGCGACCCATTATAGAAAATAAGTATTTAAGCTTAACAAAGGTAATTAAATACACAAACACTGAATAATAATCAAGGCGCAGAGATCTATAAATACGAGTATACTCTTTGGTTTTCTTGCAACCATTAGCTTAATGACAGAAAATAATTTACCTTAACAGTTTCTTTATTTGTTTAGATATAAAGTGCTTTTTTGTATTTGTTACTTTTTGAATTTTAATGCGGTCCAACAAAATAATAATAATAATATGTAAGACAATTTAGACATATTGCTTTGTTCACAAACTAAGCTCTAGACTTGTACTATGTGTATCAGAAACAACGATATAATACATATTTTATAAACACCTTGACCATGACAAACTGTACAGAAAAACGTACTATTTTTTTTTTTTTTGCTATGGGTAGGAATCAAACCCACGACCTCCAGATACAACAAAAAATTACCTCGGGAAGCACTCTGTCCCGTTCTAACATCATACCATTGTAAAAACTTAAGATATGATAAAAAATATGAACAATTTTTTTTACTTACTTGTTTTTTAAAAACTTTAGCACCAGATGCAAAAATGTTTTAATCCTTAACAATCCACTTTAAAACAAAAATCGGTGAACCCACTGACTAAAATCTAAACATTATAAAAATAGGTCACTTGACGGTTTTTGCGTAAATTAAAGATATTGAGTCTCTCCCGAGATCTTTAGTCTATGGTAGAAATAAAGCTCGAACAGATACGTTCACGGGTAACTTTATTACCTGAAACTTTGAGGGTAAATATTTTTCGAACAACACTGCACCGATATGGAGAAAATAATTGTTTAAGGCTTTAATATTATGGGATACCTACACGTTTATTTAAACAAGATTAATTCTCGTTTGTATTGCTGATATTTTTAAATGAATATTTATTAATATTAAAATACTATTATTTATAAATTGGTCAATATGTTAAAGTCGATTTCAGATTATTTTATTTTAATCTTTAAATGCATTCATGAAAAGTAAAACAAACTGAGGTCTGAATGTTATGCGAGGTTTATATAGGCATGAAAGTAAGAATGATATATGGAACCGTCTTAGGGATTAAAATAGCAATTTTTCGAACAACACTGCACCGATACGGAGAAAATAATTGTATAAGGCTTTAATATTTTGCCTTTGCACCTGCGTAGAGAAGTTACATCGTTGAGCGTATTCTACCGCCTATATCACGGACAGTGCTCTGAAGAGCTGTTTGAACTCATCCCTCCTTCCCCATTTCGTTTCCGTACTACACGCACTGGCAATAAAATGCATACACATACAGTGGATGACAGGCCCACCAGAACAAAAAGGTATGGTGACTCTTATATGTGTCGCACGATAAAAAGGTGGAATGCCTTGCCTGCGTGCGTTTTCCCTTCTTCCTTTAATCCAGAGTCCTTTAAGCGTAGCGTGAATAAGTTTCTCAAGCAGACATAGTGGAATCAACCAATTGAAGCAAGCACCATAGCTACTATTGGTTGAGAACATTCTTGGACGTTACATTGGCACTTACCATCAGGTGGATGTAGAGTCACATGTCCTGCTATATTAAAAAAAAAAAAAAAATATTATGAGATACATGAATATACATATAAATAAGATTTATTTTATTTTTGTTTATATATCATCACGGGTGCCTTACGGCGCCCGAGACCGCCTATCGGCCCCAGGGTACCCAGCGGAAGGGTTTTAATCCCACCTTTTCGTAGCCGATGGTATGAGTCTACACCGAACAATTGGCTAGCTCGTCGCGATATTTGAATAGACTCAATAACCCATCATCAGTTTCACAAGTTGGTATAGTGAAACCGGGACCGACAGCTTAACGTGCTCTCCGAGGCACTGTAGTGGTGTTGTCAAACAAATGTACATATTTTTTTTAATTAAATACTCATTTTTATTCTTGTTTGTATTGCTAATATTTTTAACTGAATATTTTATTAATTTTCTAAATACTGTTATTTATTCGTGTGTTGGATTCCCAGTATTTAAAGAAATTTAGTAGGGTTTTCTGTACAGTTTGCATGCTCAAGCTGTTTATAAAATAATATGTATTAATTTAACTTTTCCTTGGTAAGTAAATAAAATTAAATTGGTATTTTATTTAGATCAGAATGTGTGTAAGCTATTGATTTTTTTTGTGGATACCATTTTGTGGTAGAATGTGTAGGGTCAATTAAAAGACTAAATTATGCGAACATTCAGGCAAATATCGGTTTATTTGTTTTTATTTGATAACCTCCTTAGACTAGTAATTGCGCCTTTGGCATTATGTCCGGAGGTCGTGGGTTCGATTCCCGCCCATGGTAAAAATAATATTTTTTTTGTACACTGTCATGGTCTGGGTGTTTATAAAATATAAGATGTATTATATCGTTGTATCTAGTCTACATAGTAGGTACATAGCTTAGTTTGTGACCAGAGCAATATGTGTAAATTGTCCTACATATTATTATTATTATTATTATATTGGCCTATAAAATGGCATGCCAAAGTCGAAGTCAAAATATTTATTTTATGTAAATCTCATTCGTGAAGAGTAAAAAAAAAGAAACTAAGGTCCGAATGAGTGAGGTTTAGGCATGAAACTAAGAATAATATATGAAACCGCCTTAAGGATTTAAATCCCCTACCAAACCAAATGTTAAACGTGTTAACCAATCAACGCTCAATGATTCCATATATTAATGTTTGTTTTCACTTTTTGTTTTGAGTTTGTATGGCGGGCCGCCATATTGTATTCTCGCCTTTGGAAACACGATTTAAGGCTCAAGGGCGCCTCCCTATCGATATCTACATGTTTAGGTGAGGGCGTTGTCTCTAACTTCGCTAGGTTAAGTGACTAACACCCGTATTCTAAGACGTTGCCTCAACTATTACTTAACTCAAAATGCCCTTAAGGAACGACATTTGTATTTTTAGTTGTCAAAATCTTCCTTACCTAAGGAATTTCCTTTGCTTTCCTCATTCAAGGTCCTTGACGAACTGTCAAAGTTAAGGTACATTGGCATCTACCTTACAGGCACCTTACGGTAGTTAGGTCTACTTTTTTAAGCTTATTTAACTTATGTTTTTTTAATTAAATCAATAACACAAATATTCTTTATTAATGGTACTTATTTATTTATTTTTTAAAGTGTAATTCATAGTATTAGTTAAGTATAATACGTTATTATTGTGTATATACTAATGGATATAGTAATTATGTACCGCGCCGGTATATACCACGCCGGTATATACCAGATGCACTAAATATATAGTAACCAAACGGAAGATTTTTATTTTATGGTTTGGAAACGATTTTTCTATTTTTTTTTTTATTAAAAATTCCTGGCCTGGATACTATGTCCTTAAGCCGCGATAATTTCTATTAAGTATTCAGTTCTGACGTGCAAATCCAATACACTGTAAGTTAAGATACAGTGTTTTAACTTAACATCGTTTAATTGTCTGCTTTTTAGACGTTTTATATCCCTATTTTTTTTCATTAAAAAAAACTTTATATATACTGAGATACACAGTAGGAAAAACACTATATCTCAACAAAAAAACATTAACAAATACGACATAACACTGCAATTTTGATTACAGTGTTTTGGAATAATAAAAATCAATAGAGTTTTACTTACAGTGTTATGTCTTTGCATAGCACAATTTATCGCGTACTGCGGGCCTATTGAGTGAGTGACAGAGACATAGATATTATTCGTGTAGTGCAAGAAAGAGTAGACTATTTGTTTGTTTTAATAACGATTTGATTGCGTAACATTTAACAGTTTTATTCCGATTTTACATTAAATAATACGTGTCGTGTAAGTTTATTTGATTTAATTAGTGAAAATTATATAAAATGAGTGACCGTAATAAATTAATTCTAAATTTGTCCAAAACTAACGTACAATTTCACAATAATTCTTCATCGGCGACCAATTGCTCTAAATTGAATAAATTTATTGATGAAAAAGAAAATGAACCGGTCGTCCAAAACTTTGAATATCCAAGTACTAGCATCCCCTATGATAATTATATATCAAATTCATCATCTCGTAATATTAGCCCGCTATTACCTCTAAGTGAATCACAAATAAATCAATGTGTTATCGAAGAAATTGGAGACTTTAGCTATACAGAACTATTAACAGTGGCTTCGAACTCACTTCAAGAAAGTTCAATACAATTTCATGTACAAGACGCTGTGCATGAAAATCGACATTACGCTACAACCAGCCCAGAAACCACATTGCAAGTTTATTCTCATTCACCATCTAATAATGTATATAGAAAATACAAACGTACTATGAATTATAGTGACGATGAATTAAGATGCCATTTGTATGATACATCAACGGACATTTCAGCCTCACCATCCTGTAAAAATAATCTCCCAATCAATCGTTGTAAGACATTATCCAACCCATATAACCCAGTTACATCAGATTTAGACACTCACCCTGATATACCTATTCTAAATAAAAAACAATGTTTACGTGAATCTGTGTCTATCGACTTACATGGTTCATCAACCGAGACAGATGATACTTTATGCACATTACACGAAAAAATTCATTCTCCTGTAAGAGAAAATACCATAGCTCCTAGTCATAATATTTTAAACAATTCTCGTGATATGTCAGCCCGAACAAATACCTTTATTACTTCTGATTCTAGTACACCTGTAATGAATAAACAAAATTTGCGTACCTCTGCTCGTAGCGATGATCTCTTGACCAATTCACGTGACACATCAGCACAAACAGATACCTCAGTCGCTTCTACTTCAGAGCCAAAAAAAAAATCTAAAAATAAGAGAGTGAGAAATCCTACAGCTATTTTAGAAAAACAAAGAAATAAACACCCAATTTTGCCACCATGTAATTGTAGAAGAAGATGTTTAGATAAAATACCTCAGTCAAAAAGAAGTATTATTTGGGATCAATTTTGGAAGTTAGACAGACAACGACGTAGAGATTATTTGTCAAGGAATGTACACAAAAATCGCACCGCATATAAAACTACAAAAACTATTTCTCGACGGCATAACACATTGACATGGAATATCGATGATATACAAGTCTGCAAAATATTTTTTTTACACACTTTGGGTTTTACTAATGACGAGGCAGTCCAGTCAGTCTTAAAAGCCAACTATTTAACAAAGAATGAAAACCCTAAAATAAGTGCTGCTCCAGATCCACGTGGTCGCCATCCTTCATCTACAGCATTTACAGAAGAATATACGAATGAAATGAAAAATTTCATTTTAAAATATAACCCTGTACAGTCACATTATAATATTAAACATGCACCAAATAGAAGATATTTACCTGTAGGAGTAAACTTCACTGGAATTTACAAAGATTTTCAGGAATACTGCGACAGTCAAAATTTAAAAATATGTAGTTGGACTTATTTTCATAACATGATTAAACAGCTTAATATTTCAACTGCAGAACCAGCACAAGACATATGTACTAAATGCAAAAATCACGAAATTGAGCACAAGTCCTTAGCAAGACCATGCAATTGTGAAAACTGTCAAGATTTAGGGAATCATTTATCAAATAAAAGATATTCAAGGCAGGACTTAAAGAATGTCGAAGAACTATGTGAAAAATCTGAAGGAAAAGAATGTCTTTACACAGTAGATATGCAGAAAGCTATTTGTATGCCATTGCTACAAACTAAAGATTATTATTTTTCCCAAAAACTTGTGCTTTTTAATGAGTCTTTTGTGCCACCCGGGAAAAATAAACAAGCTGTATGCATAGTTTGGCACGAAGGAGAAAGTGGACGACTAGCATACAATATTGCTACTGCTTATATTTATTTCATTAGAAAATATTGCAGAGATCAACGGCATGTACATTTTTTCCTTGACAATTGCAACGCGCAAAATAAAAACAAAACACTTCTATCAGCCTTAGTAAGAACTGTGAATGATAACATGACACAAATAGAGGCAATTACTATAGAATACTTTGAGCCAGGTCACACTTTTATGGCAGCAGATACTGTGCATGCAGCAATAGCAAAAAAATTTAAACGTTCAAAATTACTATATGATATGAATGATTTTATAAAAAACATCAAAAAGTCTCGTAAGAATTTAGAGGTCGATGTGCTAAATCATAAAGATATGATAATTTTTTCCAATGACTCTAAAGTAGCATACCCAAAAGGTTTCAATATACAAAATTTAAAAATAATAGAGTTCCGTAGAGGTCATTTATGTTTATTTGCAAAAAATAATTATAGGCAAGATTTTAAAGAGATTAGATTTTTAAAAAATAAAATTGAAAAAGAATTGAATATCAAAATAAAAGATGGGGTTAACGACCTTTTAGATATGTTACCTAGAGAGTCTCAGGCAAGGGGTATAAATGAGTCAAAGAAAAGAGCATTGATGGAATTATGTAAATCGATGCCAGCATCAAGAACACGGTTTTTTAACGATCTCGTAGTATCAGATGCTCCAGACCTATGTGAAAATATAGACACAGACTTAGACCTAGTTTTACGGTAAAGAATAGACGACAAAGCTATTTATGATCTGCTCCCGGATCAGTTACAAATTATCACTCAGTTAATTTTTAGTACAAACAAATATACAGGGTGAATTTGAAAGGATGTACTTTGGGCTAATATGAGGTTCTGCTGATCAAATCGAACAACTTTTCCCATAGAACCATGTGTCATGCAAATGAAAAAAATTGTTGGCTTCCTAAGTCCTAGTTCCTAGAAAAAAATTGGTCATTTTAACATTACTAGTTTGTATAAAGAAGGCAATTTTTTTTTTCAATTGCGGCACATAGTTCTATGGGAAAAGTTATTCGTATTGATCAGTAGAACCTCATATTAGCTCAAAGCACATTTTCTCAAAGTCACCATGTAAATTATACTCATACAAAGTAACAGTTTGATAATTTTAACTTGCTATTGAAAAATCTCCTCTTGGTCATCTGCGTCTGTCTTCAACAGCTTTACCTTCTATTCTATTATAGCTAGTATATATAAGTTATAACCTTTTCAGTATTATTCTTTTAATATATGCTATATTACTTTAAGTTTAATTATAATACGTTTGGGGCCGGTTCGACCAAAAGATGGTATAACTTATACAGGGGATAGTAATGTCAAATTCCAGACATTTTTTTATTCATAGATTAAATTATTAATATCAGATTAATTATTAGTATTGATTTGACATTACTAATAAGTATAAGTTATGCCTTCTTTTGGTCAAAACGGCCCTTAGCAGTTTTTGCAGGAAAAATCAACAAATGTCCATATCCATCCTCACAAGCTTTCGTGTTTATAAAATAGTAGGTAATTTAGTAATCCAGATTCCAATATTTTAGTTTTAGAATATTTTTTTTTTTCATTAATTTTGGATACAACTATTTTTTCAATTTGATCGCGATCAAACTCTTTTTGTTGGTTATCTTAGAATAATGAAGATTTTTTATAGTAAGTAATATTGGTTATAATTTTTGTATCTTTATACAAATAACATTATTATCATTGACTAATAGACGTTGTTTTATTTACATTTTCTCTAAATCGAAAGGTTATCTTTATATAAGGGAGAAAACACATGTTATAACAAGGAATGGAACAACTAGTTACTTTATAGTGTAAAAAGTAATCTTCAGTAATAGTAGTCTATTACTAAAGATTACTACAAACTATAATCGTTTTATTAACTGTTACATGTTTTCTTCTTTTAAATTGAAGTGAGAACCCTTATAGAAGCAGTTGCTCATTCAAAACCTTCCGCAATTTTAGAATATTGCAAAATATTAGAGTAACGTAGCTATTATGATATACTATAAGTAAAGATATCATGGTAGTAATATGCGTGATAATTAAATATAATCAACACACGGTATTTTTAGTTACAGTTTATTGTCATAACAATCTTTGCGTAATCATTATATAAGATCCAGACAATACAAGTTTTTCTTAATATCTTTATTATATGCAATATTTTGATTTTTTTATTTAAATGGCTAAATGGAATATAAATATATCTGTTATAAAAAGGTAATAAAACAACTTTTAGATATTTAATTGCTTTTAAAATAGCAAAAGACTTGATAATACTAAATTATTTTTTATCTCAACTCAATTGAAATTGAGATACAGTTTATTGGATTTGCACGACAGTGCTGCCGTAAAAAAAAACTACCAAAATATTTTAAGATATTAGTTTTTTAAGAAGTTTTTATTGTTATTAAAATATGTCCAAGGGAATAATATTATTTTATTTGGTTCTCCAAATCATTAAATCTAGAAAAAAAAAACTACCAAAATATTTTAAAATATTTGTCTTTTTTAAGAAGTTATTATTGTTATTCTTTTTATTTTTTTATGGTTTGGAAACGATTTTTCTATTTAGTACTCAGTGCTGACGTAAAAAAAAACTACCAAAATATTTTAAGATAAATGTTTTTATTTAAGAAGTTTTTATTGTTATTAAATGATGTTCAAGGAAATAATATTATTTTATTTGGGTCTCCAAATTATTATTTTTTTTTTTTTTTTTTGTAAACAATAAATACCATTTTAGTAAGGATTAATGGCATTGGCAACATTTTGTGCTCCCCATCTCTGTGACCTTCCTTTTTGAAGGTTTCTCCTCACGCCTCACATTCGGCTGAGTTTTACAACTAAGAATACCGATTTCGAGGTTTCTTGTAATCGCTCCTTCGAGTGCCTCCAAGAAGTTTAAGCTGAGGTAAGCGTGAGGTATCGTCTTAGAATACGGGTGTAAGTCATGTTCGGTATTAGTTTGAGGTTTCACAGATATTCAGGAGTTTGATATCTGGTCAAGGTAAAAGTCTCCATTCAGGGTGCGGTAACGAAACGTGAAGTAGATTTTACTATAAAGCTGCGAAAATGATAAAGTCGACTCGTAATGCAAATTCGTCTCGGTCGCTGCACACTTCGTAACCGATCACTACGTATCACTATTAAGCCGGCATAGTGAGAGCGACCAATGCTATACAACAATATGTTATCGATCACATCCATTAACTTTATACGTATGCTTACCATCAGATATATGCAGAGTCACATCCCGTGCTCCAATAAAAAATAAATATAAACAATGAGTTATAAAGTTATGATTCGAAATGTGGAAACTACGGTGGTATAGATTTCGGTGGATACAGAGTCACATGTTGTGTTTTCATAAAAAAAACTGTTATCTTTTTCTTTAAAACAATGAGATATAGAGTATATAGTAATAATTAAAAGGCAAATTAAATAATAACAAAGAGGCTGTGTGGCTACCTTTGCCTTTCTTTAATGGTTATTTTCATGGTTAAAAGTAACTCTTGAAAGTAAGAATAATATACGAAACCTCCCTAAGGCCTAAAATAGTCTATCTAACGAAATGTCAAACATGTTCGCTGCCACCATTCTGTTCTCACTTCAACCAATCAACGATCAATGAATTGTTATAATATTGTTCTCTTTTGTTTTGTATGGCGAGCATTGTCATGGTTGGAAAAGTGTTTTAGGCCTCAAAGCACCTCCCTATACCTCCATGAACTACTACTGCAAATAAATGAAACTGGAAAAATATTATGACAGCCTACGTAAATATCTTAATGTAGTAAAATATTATATGCTACGACGTAAAAATAATATATCGTAGAAAATGCTACGCGCTACAAATATAATTCGTAGCAAATTTATATTTGCTGTCGCATAAAAATATTTAGTTATCTATGATTTATTATTAGGTATTTAATGTAATTAGGTATTAGGTATGAGGTATATTTATCGGATTTACTTTATTAATTTAAGAATTAATTATAACTTATATTTTTCTATATATTTATAAGTTTAACAAATTTTAATGCCGATGCGTATTAATTACTATAGAAATAATAGAAGAGATATTATAATTAGGTGAAGTCAGCTAGGCCGACCGACAGGTCTTGTTACCACCGTCAAGTATAAAGCAAAAACTGTGAATTGACCTAGTCGTGTTTCGGTTTTAGTCTAAGTGTTCACCGGTTTCCATGAGACTACTTCATCGATTTCTTGTCGTGGTGGTAGTCTCCTTTTAGGGTGCAGTTAACTTGCTCTCTATAGACATTATAGATGCCAATGCGGAAGAAATTAGTTATAAAATCTTTTATTTAAATTTATTTATTTAATTATTTAAGGACAACCAGTGGTCGGATACATTAATACTTCCTTAAAACATAAATACAATTTTTAGCTAAATGCCACCTTTATATTATTTGTTAGATTATTTATTGTTAAATGTAGAAAAGCGCCTGCTAAAGTTCACTGCCTAAAACCTTAATTGAGCGAATACCATTGGTGCTTGACAACTTTCCTTAAATTTAAGCACAATTATGTCGTCTCAAAATCTCTTAAGTAATAAATCATAATAATTTGATTCTGCTTACGATTCATAAAAGCGCGTACTAAATCATCTAGCTTGGGATATAATTTTCTCTGTTCTTTATGGGATATTACGTTACAGTTTTGCTGGGATCAACGTAAAATGCTATTCTGATATGTTGCCTTCAAGCTATATTATTTGCTTGGCTGATTTTGAGATACTAATGGCCTTATTCATAAAAACTTATAGAAGCCTTGAAGAATACTTTAGTTATGGAATGTTTTGTCTCTTTTACATATATTCATTTTTGTTGCTAAATAATAGAGACCAAATCTTCTATAACTAAAGTGTTCTTGAAGGACTCGAAGTCTGATAGAAAGAAAAGGAAAGGAAGTTTTTACGAATAAGGCCATAAGAGTTAATGATCCGCTTTTGATGACGCCGCTCCAAAGAGAGGCGAAATATATAGCAATAATTTTTTTTAGCTTCCATTTATATATTTTACCTAATAAGAAACACATTTAACACACTTTTAATTTGTTTCAGATTATCCGCTTTTTAATTATTTATTTAAAATACTTTATTACACAAAATTATAAAAATAAAATTGTACATAGGCGAACTTAATGCCTTAGGCCTTTTTTCTCTTTTTATTTCATTTTACTTTTTAGGTAGAGTTTGTTAAAAAAGCTTTTTTAATTTAATAACTATTTTAAAAAAGCGGCCCCAGCCTAGTGGTTAAGTCACTGCGCAACTGATAACAAGGTTAAGCAGATGACAACAAGACCGGCCTGGGATGGGTGACCGCTTTATACAACGAGGCTATTTCATCATAAACACCGCAACAAGCTCGCCACTTGTTAGGTGTTGCCTCCGAATACCATCGGCGAAATGAGGATGGGTTAATCCCTCCGCTGGGACCCTGAGGCCGTTTAACCGGTTCTCGGGAGCCAAATTGGCACCCGTGATGGTATTTTTTTTTTTTTTTTTTTAACTATTTAAAACTTAAAGCGGCGACTTTAGGCTAAGATAAGGATCTACTGATTAAATCAAAAAACTTTTCTCATGGAGCCATGTATCGCAATTTAATAAAAAAATTGTCTTCTCCGTATACATTGGTCCATTTAACATTACTAGTTGGAAAAGTTGTTCGGTTTGATCGGTAGAGCCTCAATTAGACCAAAGTACAATCTTTCAAAGTCACCATCTACATATATGTATAATAATTTTGAGTGACCCCTGGGTGTAGTCGTTACGCTGTACT
The DNA here is from genome assembly GCA_947458855.1 of Monopis laevigella. Lineage (NCBI taxonomy): Eukaryota > Metazoa > Arthropoda > Insecta > Lepidoptera > Tineidae > Monopis > Monopis laevigella. The sequence continues at coordinate 9,443,329 of OX381596.1, read as the reverse complement.
ACCAAAGGTCGTGGGTTCGATTACTACTCAAGGCAAAACAATATTAGTAAGCTCTTCTGTATAGTTTACCTTGGTCTGCGTTTTAATAATAATAAAATAAAATAAATAATCATCACGGGTGCCTTACGGCGCCCGAGATCTCCTATACGGCCTTAGGGTAACCAGCGGAGGGGTTTTTAATCCCATTTCGTTGTGTCCGATAGTATGAGTCTACGCCGAACAAGTGGCTAGCTCGTCGCGATGTTTGGATAGACTCAATAACCCATCTATAAACAGTTTCACAAGGTATAGTGAAACTGGGACCGACAGCTTAACGTGCTCTCCGAGGCACTATAGTGGAGTTGTTAAACAAATGTACACACATTTTTAGATTAAAAACTCATTGGTACACAAGTTGTAGTACACTTGAATCAGGTACCTAAGTGTAATTATGTATTATTTTATTACACCTACTTATTGTTGTTCTATATTCGTTGTGGCGATCCTTGGGAGAGGCCTATGTCCAGCAGTGGACGCGTGAATGGCTGGTATGATGATGATTGTTGTTCTTGGTATTCTAACAAAAAATATACTTAGGAAGATGCAACAATTTAAACTACAGCTAAAATCAAGGGATGCAGTACAGGTAAATTAACGAGAGATAGTTTATATATCTTTGCAAGATATATAAGTGTAGTTCTAATCGGCCGAAATTCCAACAAAAAAAAAAGTAGATTTGAAGTGTGGCTTTGCCATCGCGCTGTATTTGAAGTCAACTCAACTCACACCAATTCAAAAAGCATATCTCGCAGAATTATACACATATATAATATATATGTATGTATGAAAACGGCCAGACCAGCATATCCTCAAATAAGACCTGTTTTGACAAAGCATAATTTAATAACGATTAAAATTAAACATATCTGCGGGTTTAATGATTAATTGATTAATGACAACAACAGAAACAATGCTGATGACAAGTTTCGACATCGAGTGGCGTCACAGAGAAATAAATATTAGAAGGCGATGTGTACTCGGTGCATGTGGCATGAGGTGTTACAACGATATACAAATCAAGGATTAACTAAAAGCTTGTAAGGACACTGCATTCGTAATCGTGAAGTCTGCGTTCTCCATACAAAATGAGCTTTTGCACTTCCAGTAATACTTAATTACTGTTTGTTGCAGAATTAAAACAAACCGTAATCAGAAAAAAAAATACTCATATCAAAAAGATTTTGACGAATATAAAAATAAATACTATTAACAGGCAACTTATAATATTGAAACTACATTTGTATGGACCTTAAATCGACTGCAAAGACCTTAAGTAAACTTTAGGAGTCTTTCCAAAATCGATAAAAACGACCTAGTTAAATATATGTTTGTTACTTTTTATATATTTTTTGTTGTCGTAGCACGGATGTGGCTTTGTGCAAAGTCCATAAATGAGATCAATCAATATAGTATTGTTTAACAGCATTGATCACTCCCACTATGCCAGTTAAATGATTCTGTTACGGCATGGGCTTTAATAAAAATGAATTTGTATTACATCTAACTACAACCTCGTAAAGAAATCAATGCAGTATTCTCCTAAAAATCGGTGAACACTCAGACTAAAACCGAATGACTAGGTCACATAATATGGTTGCATCTATATGGATCAGTCTAGCAAGACCTCCCAACTAACAAAGTAACATAGCAGGTTAATAGTGGTAGCCGGGGCTATATAATAGGGCAGCTTCCCTCCCCTAAAGATTCTAAAAAAGTTGTCAAATGTAAAGCAACCTCAGTCCTAAGCCTAAGTCTTTGATTAAATGTAACAACTTATTTAAAAGTTTTATTTATTATACAGCCAAAAGCTCGTGTAGCTTAACACGTTGGACTCTGTACCGTTGTTATTACAATCGCTGTAGATGTAAGGCTACAAGTGAAAAACTTCACGTGCTCTCGACTTTACTTACAATTCATTTCGGCTGGGTCCGTTCTTGGTGGTAGCGCACCGGATCTAACAAAAAGTCGGCACGTGTTATTCTACTTAACATATGCATCCCTATCTAGTCTGGTAATTTAAGTCTGTATGTGGAAGTGCTCTATTGTTCCCGTTATCAAAGCGGATTGATCCATTCATACTATTATTTTGAAATAAATCCATTTGTAACTCTGTGTGCTTAATTAAGTATACAGTAATTTTATTTCTGTTAAACCCTTCAAAGGCGGAGATGCATGAAATATGAACCATCCAGGAAATAAAAAAACAGACTATATTAATCTCTAACTATAGTAATTCTAATAATTGTAAGGTATACAGGAATGATCATTTACAATTCATCAAAATTTTGGAAAGTTTTAGGCAAAAATATCAAAATTGAAAATTATGTAAAAGTAAACACTATATAGACACTACAAAGATAGTCACGATTACCATAAATAGACTAGAACTGAATAAATATCAACCACCAATAATGATGTAAGAATATAATTATTTAATAAACATGACTGAAAAACTAATTGAATTTTGACTAACAGGCAAATTATAATATTGGAAGTACGCATGTATGGACGTCAAGTCGACTACAAGTTCTTAAGTAAACCATATTTGTCATTTTAAAATCGATACCTACGCTAAACCATGGCGTGTCATTGGTCTGGGATGCAACTTGTGTCGATACTTTAGCTGCAACACATATTGACTCTACATTACTCTACAAGTATTACCCAGACTCTGCAGCCGAAAAGGTAGCTAAACTGACGCATAATAAATAATCAAGTCTAATAAATCATTATTATATTCCTTCCTTTAGCAATAGAAACTTTAGGTCCTTGATGTTTAGAATCAAAACTTTAGGTTTTCCTAGTATGGGATCCGGTAAGTTAAATAATAAATTGTAAATATTAATTATGAATAAAGATTGTTTTTTTTTTAACTATTTATTGAGAAACTAGAAAAAACATTGGTAGAAGTTTCTGGAGTCGGTCTAAAAATTATTTAAAACAAAAAATCTATAGCATGACAAATTGGGAACGCAGCCAAGATTTTTTAAACTGATATAATTATTTTGTGGGTACTATTTGTTATTAATAAATTATTAAAATTTAATAAAGATCAACATTAATTTTAGTCAAAAAAGTGGCCCAAGCCTAGTGGTTAAGTCACTGCGCAACTGATAACAAGGTTAAGCAGATGACAACAAGGCCGGCCTGGGATGGCTGATCGCTTTATACAACGAGGCTATTTTATCATAAACACCGCAACAAGCTCGCTACTGTTAGGTGTTGCCTCCGTATAACCATCGGCAAAATGAGGACGGGTGAATCCCTCCGCTGGGTACCCTGAGGCCGTTTAAACGGTTTTCGGAGCCAAATAGGCACCCGTGATGGTATTTATTATTATTTTTTCAGTCTAGCTGATGGAAGAATATTGAATAAATACAAGCTCAGAGAGATTTCACCTGAGTGCGATTATTGAATGTTATAGTATATTTAAACATTTTTTTAAATATAATCATAATACACAAAATAAGATATAATAAAAGACATATTTCATTTTACGATTCACATTTTCAGTAACAAAAATTTTTCAGGCAAAAACTCCTATTCAATGTTAAAATGAAAGAAGATTTTCTACATCGTCCTTTTAATTTAATAAGTGAGATGAAGTTATAAAAAAGCTTACAAATAGGATAATGCCATTTCATTTTTCGTTATAACGGAAGCTAAGGCCGGGCTAAAAATTATTTAGTAGACACCGCAACTTAAAAATGTATTAATATTTTAATGTTCTATCAAAATATGTCGCGACGATGGCAAAACGACGAATAGTGCCACCGTGGATACATTGCACATACTTGCCAAAAAGCTAGAGCGGCTTTTGCACAAAATATATTTTTACGGCATTTTCAATGCAAAATTTAGGTTCTTCGTCTTTGGACACAAAAAAGACACTCGCACAAAATTAGTCCACATTTCGTTTTTTATACAGAATGTTTGTAAGAGTAAAAGCCGCCTGAATCCTGACTGTCGACGGCACTAATTTAGATAATGTATTGCTTTTATTGGTTTTACACATAGGTTTATTATTAATTATTTTTATTTTTATTTTGGTACAAATTTGTAGAAGAAGCTGAGGTCCTTTAAGATAGACAGAGAAGACGAAAAGAAGAATTTTTAACAATGGTGAATGGAACAAGATCCTTATTAAGGAGAAGCTCTTACAACACAGTTCTAAGAGCTGGTTGTATTCATTCTTGGACCTAAATACTGCTTTCGATCAGGTAGGTGTAGGGTCACATGCCGAGCTCCTATAAAAAGAATAAAAAAAGTCGTTTAATACAGGGAGGTCAATGCGTTGGCCGAGAATAGGTAAGAGAGCTGATTGCGCCAACGACAAGAGCCTAGCTCTTAAATTAAAATAAGTTAAAAATGTCGCACTATTAAAGTATCTGATAGCTGCATAATATATTTTGAATATGTCATTAATTATTCTGGGTAGGTATTAACAACACAACCATTTTTCCCTCAAATGTTGTATACTACGGCTTGTGTGCCAATTTTTTAACGATGTTATTGTTTAAGCTATTAGCTGAATCTATTTATTAACTTATATAATAATAACGTCAATGCAAAATTATATAAACCCAACGTCAACGTCACGAGAAACATTGAAATATTTCGAAATTTATTTATAAATTATTAAATACTTTATTAAACAGGAAAATTGTTAAAAAAACAAAGTAAAACACCAAAGAACATTATGAGGATAACTCAGTGACCTTAAATTTCAGTTTTCAGAGTATTGGGTGATATTGATAGATTGATCCACCTAATATCGATTGATTTTTTAGATTGATACCTACTTATCTCAAGAGACTTAAAATACCTGTACCTGGACTTACTCTAAAATGCTATACCGTTATACTAATTAGTACACTTAAAAAAATCATCCTGAAGAAGAAAACCAATTTAATTTTTTTTTACTCCTAGTAATAGGAACTGGGAAAAGCATCGATGTTGATAAAGATAACATGATTAAACATTAGCTTTTTATTATTTAAATTTGGATATGAAAGGTAAATTAAAGACTACTAGAAGAAAACAGTGATAATTACAGTGTTTCAGCTTTATATCCTACCTATACTATTTCAAGGACAATTGTTAGTTAATTTTACATGTTTTTCTACGAGTAGGTATTTATTCTATTTTATTTTTAAAAAAAAAGTTTTTAATATTAGGTTTTTTTTATAGTAGGTTGTTTAGCTTTTATTCCATATATTATATATTATTATTAATTCTTATATATTTACAACCATAGTATGTCCCAAGGTAACGCCGACTTTGTCATCTGCCCCTCATGTTCCGATGGGCGCAGATATAAAGGTAATAGAGGTCTTAACATCCACAATTCAAGAGTTCACAAACCATTAATAAATTATTTGCCACCAAATTCTAGTCAATCAACTTATTCTGCAGGCTCTTCTTCTCCACAAAACATAGATAACAATATTTTTTGGAAAACAATATCTGATTACAGACGAACACTTCCAGTTATAAAACGGATCCCTAGAGGTGCTCGTATATCAGTGGCAGAAAAGTTTGTAAAATGTTTAGAAGAATGTATTGAAAACAACAATTTCAATAGTTGGAAAAAGTTGTTAACATTTGCCTATAGCACACTTCATGTTTCTAATAATAAATCAAAATCAATTTCACTAACAAATCATATAAAACAAAACTGCTCACAATCCCAGATTCCTGATAATTATTTATCTAATAAATATAATTATAACCAAATTAGGCATATTGAAAATAAATTTTATGATGGAGATGTTAAAGGGGCATGCAGATTACTGTTTTCTTCTGATGAACGGGCAACTGTTTCCGATCAAACATTAGAGGCATTGCGTAGTAAACACCCATCTCCCCCGCCACATCAGTCTCTTCCTGAACCTCCATCCCCTGATGAAAATGCATTTAATGCATCAATAAATAATATAAATTTAGCAATCACATCTTTTCCAGCCGGTTCGAGCAGTGGGCTAGATGGTCTAAGTCCACAACATTTAAAAGATATGATATCTGTAGTGACTGGTGAAATTGGATTTAAAGTATTAACTACCTTAACAAAATTTACAAATTTTTTACTGTCTGGACAAGTTTGCCCTGAAATAGTTCCTTTATTTTACGGCGCATCACTTTGCGCATTAAACAAAAAGGATGGTGGTATTCGTCCCATTGCTATTGGATGTACCTTGCGGAGAATGGTTTCCAAAATTGTATGTAGACATCTATTAGATTCTTTAAGCTCAAAATTATCACCTATACAGTTGGGATTTGGTACAAAATACGGTTGCGAAGCAGCAGTACATGCAACAAGAACTTTTCTGAATCATAATAAACCAGAAATTTTATTAAAAATTGATATCAAAAATGCTTTTAATACTCTTTACAGAGAACATATGCTGACTGCCATTCTTAACCAGTTTCCGCAAGTTTATCCGTATATATGGCAATGTTACGCTTCACAAACACATCTCATTTTTGACGGACATCTCATTAGTTCTAGTGTTGGTTGTCAACAGGGCGACCCATTAGGTCCAGCTCTTTTCAGCCTCACTATACATGATATCATTGATAAATTAAGCTCAAATTTAAATATATGGTATCTTGATGATGGTACTCTGGGAGGAACAGTGTCAGATATATTAAATGATTTAGAAACCATAATAAATCAATTTAAAAATATAGGTTTAGAGTTGAACTCCTTAAAATGCGAAATTTATATCAGTAATGAAATCACAAATGAAAACAAATTAAATATTATAGAAAAATTCAATATTTTGGCACCGAATATAAAAATTATGTCAGAAAACGACCTGTTTCTCCTAGGAGCACCATTATTTGATAATGCAATCCCACCATTGATCAAACAAAAACAACAACTATTTAAAGACCATATTTTAAAATTATCTAAAATCCATAACCACATAGCCATTCATCTCATTCGTCATTGCTTATTTGTGCCAAAATTAACTTACCTTATCCGATGTTCACCATTTTGGAAATATCAAAACTTAACATCTGCTTTAGATTCAGAATTAAAAAACACATTAGAAACCATATTCAATATTACATTTGAAAATTATTCGTGGGATCAAGCAACCCTACCGGTAAGCTCTGGGGGCCTTGGAATTCGCAAAATTTCTAGTATTTCATTACCTGCATTTATTGCTTCTGTTTCTGCATCCAACAACCTCATTGGTAAAATTCTTAATCCATCACTTGGTTGTGATTTTGAGGTTGTGAATAAAGACGAAGCAATAAATGTATGGAAATCATTAGTGCCATTATCAGACCTACCAATAAATCAAGACATTCAAAAGCAATGGGATCAACCCATTGTAAATAACACTTTTAATTATTTGCTACGCAATGCCTCCCACCATGACAAAGCACGGCTTTTGGCAGTTACAGCACCAGAATCCGGTGCTTGGCTGCAGGCTTTTCCTGCTCCAGGTATTGGAACCCTTTTAGATAATAGCACAATGCGGATTGCCGTTTGTCTGCGTTTAGGAGCAAAATTGTGCGAACCTCATATTTGTCCATGTGGCTCGAATGTCGATAAGTATGGGCTCCACGGACTAGCGTGCAGAAAAAGTGCTGGCCGTATCTCTCGACACGCAAATATCAACAATATCATCCGTAGGTCTCTTGCCACCGTTTCGATGCCTTCCATACTAGAACCTCGAGGTATTTTTCGAAGCGATGGCAAGAGGCCTGACGGGATGACTTTAGTTCCCTGGAAGAGGGGTAGGGCCTTAGTTTGGGATGCTACTTGTGTCGACACCATGGCCCAATCTCACATCCAGGGGTCATCGTGTCGAGCAGGATCTGCCGCTACCACAGCAGAAGCCAACAAACGCCTAAAATATTATAATATTTTGAATAATTATGAGTTTGTTGCCTTCGCTGTGGAAACAATGGGTGCATGGAGCGAAGATGCCAAACTTTTTTTAAAAACCTTGGCTTGTGGACCTAACAGGCGACTCGAGAGCTAGCGGCTATTTTAAACAACAGATAAGTTTAGCCATACAGAGGGGCAATGCCGTCTTGGGTACAATGCCGATGGACAGATTGGAGGAGTACTTTGTGCTGTAACTGCCATTATTTCTTTGTGATTTTCTATGTGTTAATTTTAGTTAGGTTTTTATTAGTAAATTATTTTTATAATAACTTATCTATTTATATTTATTAAAAATTATATATTGTAACAAAAAAAAAACAGTTATTACCAGTAATTACTGGCAATATTTCACATATTTCAGGACATCTCTGAAACATAATTATTGGTAAGTATTAGTTTTATTTCCATTTCCTAGACTCAACTCCACGAAACGAACTTTCTAAGAAATGAGAAACCGACATAGTGGGAGCAACCAATTCTGTTAAACAACCATTTATTGATCAACCCTATTCATGGATTTTTTTATTCTGCTTACCATCAAGATAACATACAAAAAAACCGGTAAAGATAGAATCAAATGCAGTACTCAAATAAATTAAATTAAAATAAATAATTGCGCTTTCTATAAAATAATACTGCAAAGTCGGTCAGGGGACGTAGACACCTTCCGACATTATTCAATTATATAGACAAACAAAATTATACCAAAACGCATTTTCTTTACAACCCCCACTCTCCCTGTTCGTCAGCGAAAATTGGGACACGTGTCTTTGTGTTCAACATGAACGTCTATATTAAGTTAGTTATTAGTATATACTGGGCGTTTTTTTAACAATGATAATATTTTTTTGATGTCTCCAGTATCACTTTTAGAACCTATTTTTAAAATAAAAAGGTAGGTAAGTATTTTTTTTTTTTAAAACAAAAAGTCCAAAGAAATAGTACATTGTTCACCGAGGGGAGAAAGTCACCGATTACTAACGAGGGCGAAGTTTGAGGCCCGACGCGAAGCGGAGGGCCTTAATTCGCTCGAGTTAGGAATCGCACTTTCTCGCCGAGTAACACATAGTGCTTTATACTACACCTACGAGGAAAATAAAAAATAAAATCTCTATTAATTAAAGTTTATATTAAAATTATTACAGTTGTTAAAACTTAATAAATCAAAAATGCAAAGAAAGTAAACAGCCAATAAACCAATACTTTTATTTTATTTTGATTAAAATTTCGAACTTGTAAAAAAAACTAGGCTGTATGGCTTTGAACCCTTGCCTTTCCTAATTTGGAAGAATTGAAGAAAAAAAATTAAAAAAAAACTAGCACGTTAACAATGAATTTTCATATACTTTTTCCTCCCGCTTAAGCACGTTAACAATGGATTTTCATACACTTTTTCCTCCCGCATATTTGTACGACTACAAAGACGTACTTTCTGACCTATTCTTACGCAAGTAAGAACCTACTTTCCGAGCAGGTGTAGTATAAAATAAATTATTACTCCTACAAATACATAATAAGTCTTCGTATCTAACAAGTAAAACACAATTAGACAAGTGATAGGCTTTAATTCGTGAGTTTAGTATGAAAGTTAAAAGTGGAAAAACGTGATTTGTAGATATTTTTTGTTATTTATCTTTATGTTTTTGTATAGGCGACACTAAAAGGAAAAAATACGTGTTTCATTATTTTCATCATAGAACACAATATAAAAATTGAATAACCGTGACAAAAAACATCCAGTAAGGCATACGTGGTAACTGATCAAGTTAAACAGATGACAACAAGGTCGGACCTGGGATGGGCGCTTTATACCAGGAGGCTAGACCATCATAAACACCCAAACAAGCTCGCCACTTATTAGGTGTTGCCTCCAAATACCATCGGTGAAATGAGAATGGGTTAATCCCTCCGCTGGGTACCCTGGGGCCGTCTAGGTATGATTTGCATACGTGGTGGCCGAGTTGGTTAGACCGTAGACTTAAAAACACTTAGGTCCATGGTTTAAACCCCAGTATGTACCAATAAGTTTTTGATCTAAAAAAATGTACATTTGTTTGTCCCAGTTTCACTAAACCAACTTTTGAAACTGTTTATAGATAGGCTATTGATTGAGTCTATCCAACCATCGCGACGAGCTAGCCACTTGTTCGGTGTAGACAGATACCATCGGCTACGACGAGGTGGGATTAAAAACCCGTCCACTGGGTACCCGAAAGCCGTCTAGGCGGTCTCGGGCGCCCGTAAGGCACCCGTGATGATATTTATATTTTATGTATTTAGGTAATATTTGAAAGTTATTCTACTATATAGGTATACCAGGATCAATGATAATTACACATATATCATTTATGATCCATATCATGACGAACTGTACAGAAAACGTATTATTACATTGTTTTGCCAATAGTTGAAATCGAACCCATGACCTCCGGATAAAACGACAAATGCCTAAGAAGAAAACCACGAAGCCGCTCGAAATTTTATAATTAAATTATTTTTGTTAAATTAAAAAAAAAAAAAAATATGAATAAACTTTATTTTGACATAACAAAATTAAATAGTATGTACAAAATTAAAAATAATAAAATTAAAACAATTAAGTACCTAATAAAGGAAAAATAATAATACTAAAATGAAAAATGGAATAACCTACTGCCAAAAAAATGTATCATCTAATATTTGTCCGTGTGGCATAGCGGCCAAAACGCTGGCAACATTTCCTCGCTGAATACATAAACTATTTTTTGTGCAAGGAAAAAGCCAGCCTTTGGTCACCAGTAACGGAGACCAATCGTGAAGACAGTTCTTTAAAGAGCTGTCTTGCACACGGCCCCCACGGTCCTATCGTCTCCACTGCAAAAGGCACAAATATGTAACTATTTATTATATTTTCATATTTGCGCCTTTTGAGTGTTACTGCGGTCAAGGTCGCCGCTCCTGCATGCATATGAGTCCCGTGTAAATGAGACGATGCCAAGGTGTTTACGCAGGTGACATCCCACACTAAACACCGACCTACGGGATCAACGACATTCCATCAGGTCGTTTGCCGTCGCTTCGGGATAAACCTGGAGGCTCCAGAATCGTTAGAACATCTACGACGGCAAGCGACATTTTTAAAATGTCATTGAGTGATGCATGACGGGAGAAACGACCTTCACTTTTGTAACAACTAAGGTCGGGGTGTCCAAAATGGTCTACGTCACTACCACACGGACAATATGATTCGCACATATTTCCGCACCCACCCGTAATCCAATAGCTCCTCGAAAAGTAAGGTTGTCCATAAGTGTGCCGAGGTTTTTGGATGGTATTTTTTTAATTAATATGTAGGACAATTTACACAATATTGCTCTAGTCACAAACTAAGCTCTAATAATAGGCTTGTACTATGTGTACCAGAAGCAACTATATAATACATATTATATTTTATAAACACCCAGACCATGACAAACTGTAGAGAAAAACTGTTTTTTTTTTTTTGTCATGGGTGGGAATCGAACCCACGACCTCCGGATACAGCGCCAAAGGCGCAACCACTAGTCTACGGAGGCTGTCAAAGGTATTGCTTGTAACCAATACCCTGATTATTTTTGTGATGATGCTAATAACCTCGCTTTATCTCTATCGTTATTGCAGAGGCGTAGCATTTGCTTTTGAGTGGTCTGAATTAAAGGAATATCCCATTGTTTCTGTAAGTGTTTTTCCAATGGTATATTGCTTTCAGGGCAGGCCAACTGCCAAGCTGCTTCAGCCTCGTTTAAGCAAGTTAAGTTCAAATCTAAATAATTTATAAATACATAATTAATATTAAATGCATAAAAATTAGGTCAATTTTCTCACACAATGTTCTCACTATTGTAAGCACTAATGGACGTATTCAATAGAAAACTGGCTTCAGAGCAATTTTCAGTATAATGGTAAAATCACAGACCTAAATCAATAGATAGTACTCTCAAGTAGAAACCTAACGTGCTTTCTTTTTGCTACACTTTTAAAAATAAATTCTTGTGTCTAATACTAGAATTGTTTAATTTATGCAGGAAACAATATGTTATACTCTTGAATCAAAAAAAAACATCCTGAATTAAGTTAAGTAGTAGGGTGGAACTGGGTCCTTATAGGGCTGTTACACCTACTTAGTTAGTTGGTCTAGGGCTTTTTTTGTAAGCAATCCAACCTAATTTATTGGTTATACAATAATAATGTAATATTTTATACCTAAGCTAAAACTGTATTTAATGTGATTATTACAACTATAGAAACATTAGTTGTAAAAATTTCGTGAGGGTTGACTTGTACTTGATTGACTTAATGGTTGAGTACTTTGCCGCGAAAGCGAAGATCGTAGGTTCTAGTCGCACAACAATTTTATCTTTAAAATTATTATAATATGTATTATACTATCGTGCTCTTGATTCAACGTGAAAGACTACAACTTCAAAAAACTGCATTTATTGCTGGTTTTAAATCCCTGATTTATATATCATAGTACTGCCACACACATAGTGGGCACTCGTCCCTTCTAGCCTAATTAGTTTTCTGTCGATAAAATCTTGAAATATCTGGTAATCTTCTTCCTCGTTATTCTGATATTAATCCAAGCTCGAACGAAGCGTTATTATGCTGCCATGACTGGTGATTTAATTATTTAGATTCGGCGACGCTGGGTTCTATTTTGGAAAGAGTACTTTTGAAATTTACTTATATTTGGACATACCTGCTCGTAAAATGGCTCTTATAACTTTGCAATTAGGCTCATAATCAATATTCAACTTGTGTGTTTTTAACTTTATATTACCGTACTAAAAAAAAAAACAAAACGGCCCCAGCCTAGTGGTTAAGTCACTGCGCAAATGATAACAAGGTTGAGCGGATGACAACAAGCCCGGCCCTGCGATGGGTGACCGCTTTATACAACGAGGCTATTTCATCATAAACACCGCAACAAGCTCGCCACTTTAGATGTTGCCTCCGAATACCATCGGAGAAATGAGGACGTGTTAATCCCTCCGCTGGTGAGGCCGTTTAAACGGTTCTCGGGAGCCAAATAGGCACCCGTGATGGTATTTATTATTTTATATATTAATAGTGTTTTATATTAATATCTCCATGTACCTTGCTGCTTACTTGCTGTACTTTTTCAAATTATATTTAGACACTATTTTATGCCATGTAAGATTATGGCCTTTTTTAATATATGTTTGATTTTTCAAATTTTGTATTTTTAATGGGAAAACTGTGTAGAAGTAAAGTGTCCTCAAGGATTTTATCACCTTTGATAATCCAATTAAATCATAAATAAATAAAGTACTAAGAAAGAAAGAAAGAAATATATTTAATCAATATAGATTACATGCTTAATACAGATACATTACGAATGTAAATTATTTAAGTAAGTAAATATCCTTATAATTCAAGTTTTCAAGGATTTTACACCTCGCATAATCCGGTAAAGTTTGTCGGTCGTCTTATTAAGTAAATGAAGCAAATACGAGTAATTAATTAAATAAGAGAATATTCTCATAGTACAAGTGTTGTCCAGGATTTCATTACCTTTCATAATCCCATTAAACTTATAGTAAATACATAAAGCAAGTATTATATAAGTAAGTAAATATCCTTATGATTCAAATTCTCAAGGATTTTACACCTCGCATTATCCGGTAAAGTTTGTCGGTCGTCTTATTAAATAATTGAAGCAAATACGAGTAATTAATTAAATAAGAGAATATTCTCATAGTACAAGTATTGTCCAGGATTTCATTACCTTTCATAATCCCATTAAACTTATAGTAAATACATAAAGCAAGTATTATATAAGTAAGTAAATATCCTTATGATTCAAATTCTCAAGGATTTTACACCTCGCATTATCCGGTAAAGTTTGTCGGTCGTCTTATTAAATAATTGAAGCAAATACGAGTAATTAATTAAATAAGAGAATATTCTCATAGTACAAGTGTTGTCCGGGATTTCATTACCTTTCATAATCCCATTAAAGTTATAGTAAATACATAAAGCAAGTATTATATAAGTAAGTAAATATCCTTATAATTCAAGTTCTCAAGGATTTTAAACCTCGCATAATTCGGTAAAGCTTGTCGGTCGTCTTATTAAGTAAATGAAGCAAATACGAGAAATTAATTAAATAAGAGAATCTTCTCATAGTACAAGTGTTGTCCAAGATTTCATTACCTTTCATAATCCCATTAAACTTATAGTAAATAAATGAAGCAAGTATTATATTAGTAGGTAAATATCGTTATAATTCAAGTTCTCAAGGATTTTACACCTCGCATAATCCACTAAAACTTATCAGTCGTCTTATTAAGTAAATGAAGCTGTTAATTATATAAATAAGAAAATCTTCTCATACTACAAGTATTGTCCAGGACCATTACCTTATATTATGACCATTCATAATCCCATTAAAGTTATAGTAAATAAATAAAGCCAGTATTATATAAGTAAGTAAATATCCTTATAATTCAAGTTCACAAGGATTTTACACCTCGTATAATCCGTTAAAGCTTGTCGGTCGACTTATTAAGGAAATGAAGCCAGTAATTATATAAATAAGAAAATCTTCTCATAGTACAAGTGTTGTCCATTACCTTATATTATGACCATTCATAATCCTATTAAATTTATAGTAAATAAATAAAGCAAGTATTATATAAGTAAGTAAATATCCTTATAATTCAAGTTCTTAAGGATTTTACACCTCGCATAATCCGGTAAAGCTTGTCGGCTGTCTATTAAGTAAATGAAGCTAGTAATTATATAAATAAGAAAATCTCCCCATAATACAAGTGTCCTCAAGGATTTCCTCACCTTCCATAATCCGATTAAACTTGTCGGTCGTATCTCATCTGCTCGCTGTGGACGTAAAACTTTTAATAATGTCATTGAAATCTCTTTGTTCTTGCGACGTAGTTAAAATATTATGGTCCTAAGCATGTAAGCGATTTCTTTATTTATTATATTTACCAGTCTGCCAAATTCGGAGTTAATTAGTTATAAATGTCTGCCAATTAGTTAATTTTAACGATTTATTATTCATTGCTCAGTTTACTTTCTTTCAAAGTGAACAGGCCAAATAAAACAAATAATGTATTATGAATGGTCATTGTATATTATAATTATCACGTTTACGAAATAGGTCCCTAACTCACCGAGGATTTAAGACATAAGAAATAGGACACTTGTATTATGGGAAGATTTTCTTATTTATAATAACTGTACGCTTTATTTACTTAATAACCGACAAGGTTTACCGGATTATGGTGCTGAGTTGGTTAGAGTTTAAAACACTACAGTTTTTAGATGGGTAGAAACTCCAGTGTGGTACACACTAACATAAGTTTTAAATTTAAAAAAAATGTAAGTAATGTTTTTGTTTTATAAGCTGTTGGACCCAGATCACTTAAAAGTGTGAGTAGATGAGTTACTGAGTCTAACCCTTGGTGATATAGATAGGGAGGAGCCCTTGGGCCTTAAATCGCCTTCCAGCTGTGAGAACAGAAGATGGCCTCGTATTATTTACGTAGTTGTATATTTGAGTATGTAGGTACTTATATCTATAACTGTATTTATGTATTTTTATTTCTCTTTACATTACTCTTTACCTATAATACATTTTTCACTCGCCTAAAGGTTAGCTGGCAGTTAATGCATAAGGCATTAAGCTCAAACGTTTTTTTTAAATAACGTAAAATAAAATATTTCATAATGAATGTCATCTGGAACAGCAAAGACAACAAAAATTTATGCCGGTAGATTTTATGCCGGTTTAATATAATATTATATTATAGGTCAAATATTTGCACACGTACTTTGTGTTCTGTTTTCCGTAATAAACGATCGTTGAAAATGACAACACCGCTTTTGGAGGAAAATAAAGCTTAATCGGTAGTTAACGCTATATCCAAAACTACAAAAATAACTATTAAACGCACGTGTACATAGGACCTGAACTATGGATACCAGTACCTACTGTTCTAAGTTTTGTTTTATCTTACAACGTACAGAATTAAGTTTAAAAGTTTGTTATAAAGGAGGAAAATTTGTGATACCAGCCAGTACTGTAGTTAATATATTGTTTTTAAACGTTAGTTAATTTTTTTCATTATTATATCCGTTTTTTATGTCAAGTACAGTAAATGTAACTGAGGCTCTACCATGGGTTTGCGCGTTGTATCAACCTAACGTATTTGTATACGTATACGTGAGCAATAACCAATAGGATCGCTTTATTCAATCCTATTACCAAAAATAAAGCGGCCCTATTGGTTGTTGCTCACGTATGCGAGACGGATCGCTTCAAACCGTCCGTAATTCGAGTCGTCCAACGAAGCGGCCGCGTAATGTGTGGTTAGCCCCCCTGAAAAAAAGCTTTGTTGGGTAGGGCGAGCCGGCTCGCTTCGCTCGACGACTCGAATTACGGGTGGAAGCGAACCGTCGAGCAAAGCGTAGTTTTTTGGCAAGTCTCTAAAAAATTAAATTAAGTCATAATACACACTTAAAACTGAAGAAAGATATGCTCGTGTACCTCGATGATAAAATTGTATCTCGATGACGTGTTTTTCGGCAAAATACTGAAAAAAAATGTTTCGAAGATTTTTTTTTCGGATAGTCCTGCTTCAGATGACTGAACATTACCGTCTATCGAGACCCCCCTAGGACGTACAGATTTCGAGAAAAAAAAATCCTGTAAAAAAAGTTACAGTTTTCAGGAAAAAAAAACACCGAACGCGGCTACCCCACCTCTACGTACTTCGTACTAAGGACGCGACTCTGTTCGACGCAACCCTGGCGAGATAAAAAATAAAATCAACAACGGAATCCGAACAAAAAAGTTCAGATTTCCGGAAAAATAAAGTGGATCCGGATTTGCCTCGTCGATACGAATCGAAAGAGCTATCTCAAGACCCCCTCCCGAAGGATTAAAATTCGAGGGCATATCTCCGGTGTCCAGTGGAAATTTGGCAATGCCGGATTTTTCCCCCACTCATTGGACCTCGCCCTGCCCACCCTACATTACGTTGCTAGAATGCGCAAACCCATGGTAGAGCCTCTATATACTTGTTTAATAAAACGATTAGTTACCAGAATATGGGTATGTGTTTGGTTTTTTTTATTTTATTTTTTATTTAAAATTTATTTATTTATTTATTCGAAGTTTCAGAAAAACATGACAAAAATTTCGTGTTAAAATATACATAGTTATATAAGTATTAGTTTTGTTGATATAGAACCCTAGTCACCACACTAGGATTCCCTGTGTTGTGGTGACTAGTCTCTTTCTAGTTTCAAGTAAACGGCCTACGAATTAACAATTTAATATTTAGGTATATATTACAGTTTCGATATTAGAATAACTTAATATGAAATAAGATAATAAATAAATAACACAATTCAACCGAAAATGAACATAAAATAAGCAACAACAAAAAGTATCCGTAAATACCCACAGCCTGTAGAAAATACAAAGTAAAGTGTTAGCACATAAACAGTTTAATAAAAAAGTGATCCAACAAATTATTAATAAGAAAACAACAAAATATAAAAAATAAAATAAAAAACTGATATATGTTTATATACCATAATAACAATATTATTAATTAGGTATATAAAATAAAAAAATAAAAAATCTAAGACAAGAACAATTACAACTTTTAAACTAATCATTAATCATGGGTAATTACTGCCGGTGATGGAAGTTAGGTGAATTGTATTATTATTGTTAGTAAAAAGTCTATAATAGTAGGTTATATATATCCGATGGCAAACAATGTTAGTAAATGAAACAGTTTGTTTTGCGGTATTAAAATATCAGGCCAAATCCCCAATGGCGTAATTCGTGAACAGGATTCTGCAAGAAAGAATAGAAATGAAATTCAGTTGCCACTAAACAAATAATTTAATTTAATTAATTTTATGTGGGAGGAAGGGCCATATAACTAGGCCGATCGACCGGTCTCGTTACCACCGCCCATACAGATGCAAAAACCGTCAAATGACCTAGTCATGTTTCGGTTTTAGTCTTTGGGTTCACCGGTTTTCCGGATATATTTCATCGATTTCTTGTCGAAGTGGTAGTCATTTCAGGGAGTGGTTAAGAAATGGGTGGTTGAATTGATAATGCAGCGAGTATATTAAAATATATTCGTAATGCAATTCGTCTTTGTCGTCGCCATTTCGTACTCGCTTCATTTAGCCGGCATAGTGGGAGCAATCAATTTGGTTTAAGAACAATTATTGATTGACCCCATCCATGGACTTTATAGGTCTGCTCACCACCAGGTAAAATGCTCCAATAAAATTAAAAAAAGATTTGGGCATGTAGAAAGGATGAGTAATAAAAGAATGACGAACCAGATATATAAAAGCGAGGGGAAGGATAAACGTGGCCGCTGTAATACATACCACTAATTAAGGCGGTGTATTTAAGTGTCCGAAATCGGTATGATGTATGAGAAGAGTTATGACTGTAGACGATTATCTCTGCCAACCTCTTGGACTTGCTATAAAAATAATCGAAATTCATATTTTTTTGACAGGTCCGAAGTAAACCACAAAAAGGGACCAGCGGCCACATTCCTCTTTTTTATAACGTGACCGTTAGATTGTCAAAATAACGAATTCCGTTATTAGCGCTCTCTCCTCCAATCAGCGAATGTTAAAAAACTGCTCTGATTGGAGGAGAGCGCGCTAATAGCGAAAATCGTTATTTTGACAATCTAACGATCACGTTATAAGAAACAGAATGTGGCCGCTGCCCTCTAATTATGAAACAAAATTTTGAAAAATCATTTTCGTGAGCCATATCAATTGGAGCTGTCATAGCCTTTATTGCATAGGAAATAAGATTGACAGATCGCTATCACTTTTGCTATTTTATAAGTAGTCCCTGGATATAAATAAATATGAAAATTTAACGAACGAGCATAATTTTTGGACAGATCCAACTTTGTTAGTAAATAATTCATAATTTTCTATAAATGTACAGAATTGGCAAGCAGTCTATATACAATAATATAACTAGTAAATAACAATAATTATTAAAATAAAATAATGAACTTGCAAATATTTTTGACAGGTCCAATTTTAGTAGAAAAAATACCATACACATTTTACTATTAATATTTGAACCTGAAATTTCTCTAAAGCTTTTGATAGTAGATGCTAGAGAATAGGCAAGCAGTCTATAGACAAAGAGCTTAGTGCTAGTAATAACTATGTAAGGAAAGCCTCTTAGGCTGCTTCTCATTATAGGAGATTTCTATAATAAAGTACGACTGACTGACATATTTTTATATCCAATTAAAAACGCTTTACATTTTTTACCGACTTCAACGAAGAGTATACAATTAGACCCGTTTTTTTGTATACCGAATTCAAAAAGGTGTACAATTCGACTTTGAAGATATTATGTATATGACTATATAAAATAAGCCACACATTTCTTTGTCAATTCTTCACCGATTTAGTTTTGTTTTACATGAAAGTATACAATAACAATTTTGTCCTATTTAAGTTTGGTCATAATTTGATTATGGAATTTGTGATGAAAAGTTGCATCAGGGAAACCCTTCATCAGAAAGTTAAGATATTTTTTATTAATCTTTACTATTTTAGATTTTATGGGTTGTTACAATTTTTGTGGAAATCTGATAAGAACTTTCGAATCTGAATAGAGATAATTTTCGGATAAGAAAAAATTCTGATAAGAAATATCGTTAAAGGCTCTGTAGTTGACTTGACGCCCATACAAACGTAATTCCAATTTTACAAGTTGGCTGTTAGTTGAAGTTAAATTATTATCTTTATAATTGTAAGCAAAAATCTTTCTGAGGTAATACATGACTTTGTATTATTATATAAAACAAAAAATGACACAAAAAGATTGAAGAAGAAGGGCAACACAGAATGACTGACAAATATATTATTTTAATTCTGCGACATCCAGTAATCGAGTATTACTGGAAATGCGAAAGCTCTTTTTGTATAGAGAACGCGGATTTGAAAAAAAGCGGCCCCAGCCTAGTGGTTAACTGGTTAAGTCACTGCTCTACTGATAACAAGGTTAAGCAGATGACAACAAGGCCGGCCTGGGATGGGTGAACGCTTTATACAACGAGGCTATTTCATCATAAGCACCGCAACAAGCTCGCCACTTGTTAGGTGTTGCCTCCGAATACCATCGGCGAAATGAGGACGGGTTAATCCCTCCGCTGGGTATCCTGAGACCGTTTAAACGGTTCTCGGGAGCCAAATAGGCACCTGTGATGGTATTTATTTTAACGCGAACTTCGCGATTACGAATGCAGTGTTCTTATAAGAGTGAAACTCTTTAATATCTAAGAGCACAGATATTTTTTGTATTATTTAGTTTTATTTATATATACTATTATTATAAAGAGACTATCTTTGATTGTTCCAAACTCAGAAATTACTGAATATTTAAAAGTTAATTCAACATTGTAAGGCCATCAGAGAGTAACATGGGTTATATTACATATTATTATTGTCGCCCCCCATTTCGTAATCGCATCATTTAGCCGGCATAGTGGGAGCGATCAATATTGTTTAAGAACAATTATTGATTGATCCCATTCATGGACTTTGTAGGTCTGCTCACCACTTTGTATCTACCTGACATACAAAGTCACATGTCGTGCTCCAATAAAAAAAAACGATTTAATTTCTTTAAAATTTAACGGTTGGCAACACCGCAGGCTTGTATTCTATATTTTCATTCGATATACATTTAGCTCACCCACAGCCTTTACTGAATACAATTAAAATTCGAATACAGAATTAATATACCAACGTAAAGTGTAGCAAATAACCGTTCGAATTTCAAAAGATAAAGCCTGAATAAGCCTACAATAAGTATGTGACTGTCACAGTAGCGGCCTCTCATTATACCGAAATACCAACGTCAGGTGTGCAAATATGTATTAATGTGTTGAAGCCAATTCAAGCGCCCTAACGTTTGGTTGGATGCCATGGCTTTTTCGGTTGCTACTAAAAATATATAATAGACATGGCATGGCTTTATTTTACTCTTTATAGTTTTTAGAGATCTTAATGGCACTGCTTTCGCAATCGCGAAGTCTGCGTTCTTGATACAAAATGAGCTTTCGTATTTCCAGTAATACTCGACTAATGTTTAGAATTAAAATATTATTTTGTCGGTTATTAATTATAATATTTCTGTGTGTATCATCAATTAAACCATGCACAACGTTTTAGTAGTTGATTATAATAACTAATAAATATCTACATAATTTAAGTGCATCCACCACTGGACCCAGCATTTATTTACTTTTTTCTACGGCCCTTTGAAAAGCTTTTTAGAGTCTTTTTTTTTATACTGCATGCTGCTGCAGATTTTAAGTAAATTACGATGGTTTCGGGTCGACATAGCCCCCTGGGTAACTGGATCCACCAATGAGCTGTCTATCTACCCTTTTTTGTAACCCTCCCATTTAGAACAAACTACGCGAAATCAGTCCTAATTAGTTTACGAATCCCCAACCTGTATTGCTCTGAAAATTGAACGAAACACTGCATTTAGTGTACACAGTCCTAGCATCAGTTTGTTCCAAATTGCTTTGTCTATTCACAAATTTGCCGTGAAATCGTATTAAATAATTTTGTCATTTTGTCTCTTTTAGAGATTGACCGAAATCTCTCATGGACCTACGAGTCGCTTCTCTAAATTTTGTAGCTTTTTAACTAATAGGGTATTTGACTCCTTTTTTAAAATTTGATTTATATGATTCTTCATTACATAATAAGCACACTACATTGATATTTCCGGGATGTCTACTCTAATATTAGTAAAAATCAATGTTAAAGTTTGAATTTCCACAAAGGCGCTAGAAACGAAGTTTTGCAGTCTATGTCAAGTGTGACGTCACACGCAATTAAAAAAACAAACAAGCACAGATTAAATAATCTCCTATATATTATACTCTATTCTATTTCATCCACATGATTCATAATCTGTGTATTATTTTGTTTACTTGCGTGTGACGTCACCAGTCATCAACCAATCAAAGATGTTTTTGTTATAAATAAAATTGTAAAAAATATTTAATTTTATTTCGTGTAATCTACAAAAGATATACATAATTTAGTTTAAAATAAAGTGAAATATGTTTTTTTACGCCATTGTCTTATAGGATGACCACAATTTAAAGTATATTTTTAATGTAGTCAAATAGCCTATTTGTCATCGTCGCCTCCATTTCGTAGTCGATTAATTTAGCCGGCAATTATTGATTGACCCGATGGACTTTGTAGGTCTGCTCACCACTAGGTAGATACAAAGTCACATGTCGCACTCCAATAAAAAAAAAATCTTGCCACACTGTTACCGGGCACACATTATTCGACGTGGCACGTAGCGCTAATAGGTTTCTACCTATATACAAAAAAAAAGTCTATTGATTAAATTTTGATAAACTAATCGCTAAATATTATTCCCAATAAAGCTTCTTATCTTTCAGTAAATTTATTTTTAAAACATTGTGGCTTTTGCTTGCCAATTACAGCGCCAACCCAATAACCTTTTCACCGGTTATCAGATCAACTTGTGACAGCCCGTGTTCGAAGCCTCAGTCCTTACGAATTTTCACTATGAAACGCTACACGCTACAAGAACGGGCTGTTATTGTTCAACTTTATATTAAGAACAACTTCTGAATTGTGAAACGCTCATACCATTCAAAATTTAAAGAAACAGATTCGCTTTCTCCCGTGACTTTCAGATATTATTATATATTAGTTTGTCATGGTCTGTATGTTTATAACATATAATATGTATTATATCGTTGCTTCTGGACTTGTGACCAGAGCAATATGCGTAACGGACATCAGTTCAAACACCACCACGAACATCAAGTCGCCGTCGTTCAACTCAGTTGAAAGTTCAGATGTTGGTTATTTGTAACCATTTTAGCTGAATATGATATCGGTTTACTTTAGGTTCCAACAGTACGGAACCACAGCCTACCGACCATTTAGCTAAACGGGCCATTATCGCTTTATTTGCACCGTAAATTATTCGATCGCCTAATATCCAAAAACGATGATTTCGCCTGGCCACGAAATTGCTCAATTTGACGCCACTGGTTTTTTGTGTGTGTCTATACGAGGGTTAAGTTATATCTTTTTAATATAGAGTCCATTCACATCAATACATCGCTGCATCCGATTGAACCACTAAGAAAAGCACTTTGCCCACTCAATAGGTCTCTTCGACGGCCTTTAAAACGCTGCCACTGCTTCCTCTACGTCCATAAAACGTTTTATTTTATTTACGGAAATAAATAAAAATCGCAAGGTGCGAGATCGGGGCTATACGGCGGGTGACCCAGTAATTCCACGTCTGACTTCGCCAAATAATCGTACGTTCGCCCGGCGGTATGCGACGAGGCGTTGTCGTGGTGAAGGAGGATCCTACTGCCAGGTCGAACTGTTTCAAAGACAAGTGGCAAACAATTGTTAGTGTACCACTCTGCAGTAACTGCTTTTTGATCCTCTAAAATAAATATCTTTTTTCCTACACTTCGACCTCCGACCCCTCTTTACTTTAGTTGGCAACTTCTCGGAAGGAGTAGGTGTTTCCTTCCGAGAAGTTTCGAAGTTTAGTTTCGGATCATAACAGTAAATCCAGCTTACGTCACCCGTAAGTGTATCGAACAGTATTTGGGTCACCTCCGTTAAATTTTTACGGCACCAGCCAACAAGAGTTTTTGGGCCTTGGGTAAAATTATGAGTTATCCACCGGGCACAAAGCTTCCTAACCGCTATATGTTCATGGATGATTTTGTGCACTTGACTCATACCGATGCCTAAGATTGTCTGAATCTGCTGGTAGGTTACTCTTTTATCAGTTTCTATCATACGCTGCACAACACTGATGTTATCTTCAGTCTTCGCCTTAAAAGGCCGTCCCTCGCGCAGATTATCGGCGGGATTAGTGCGACCACGTTTAAACTCATTAAACCAGTGGCACGAGATGGGGCTGCACCATGAAAGGCCAATCGAAGTCTTTCATAACTTTCTTGTTGACTTAAATAACATCGAAAGTCATAAAAAATCATTGCACAAAAATTTTCTCGCGATAAATTCATGCTGGCGTGATACAGACAATTTTCAATGTGCCGCCAAATCGTAAAACAAATGACAAAAGAATGAAATACAAACTTAATAATATTGGTAAAGAGTTCCATTTTCAAAATTTAAACGTATTTTTTTATTGCCTGTTATATTTAGAAGTGCATGGCCAGTTCTAAAAACTTTAAGTTTGACCCTCGCATTTTTTAATAGGAGCACAGCATGTGACCTTGTATCTACCATGAATGTATCCATGAATTAGGTTAACCAATATTTTTGTGTTTAACAATATTGATCGCTCCCACTATGCTCGCTAAACGATGCAGTTACTACAAGTCTATTTTAATAATATCCCAGCTGCTTTATCGTCAAATCAACCGCCCGTTTCGTAACCGCAAAGGAAACTACTGACTCCCACAAAAAAAAAGGATGCAGTAGTCTCGTGAAAACCAGTGAACCCAAAGACTAAAATCAAAACATGACTGGTCACGGTTTATTGCAACTGTAGGCAATATCAACAAGCCACGTACTATGACAGAACTCAAGGCGATATAGCTGCTATAGAGCCACAATTCAGCATTTTCCATCACTTTGAAAAGTAGTGGAAAATGCTGAAAAATGAACTCATTGCACCATTCGCTGTAAAGGCGATTATTTACGCGATATCATCTTCAAGAAGTGATCCAAAATAAAATTTATTTGTCGCATCTTCCATTAGGTAAGTAGGTACCTACTTATTTTGCAAAAAATATTTAATGTACAGATATGGAAGGTCTACGATTTTATTATAATAATAAATAAATAAATACCATCACGGGTGCCTTTATGGCTCCCGAGAGCCGTTTTTAATTAAACGGCCCCAACATATATCCACACAACTTTTGCATTCATATTAAGAATCTGTTTTTTTTTTCAAAGGTATTTTAGTAGAAGATGCGTATTGCTGATATAACCGAGGTACAGCATAATATTTTCTTACCAAATGTCGACATAATATCACCTTCGCCATCCGGTGATTGATAGTCTTATCTGCCTAATCTTATCATAATTTTATACCCAGGCAAAACATTCATAATATACCCAGCGGAGGGATTAACCCGTCCTCATTTCGCCGATGGTATTTGGAGGTAACACCTAACAAGTGGCGAGCCTGTTGCGGTATTTATGATGGTATAGCCTCGTTATATAAAGCGGTCACCCATCCCGGGTCCGGCCTTGTTGTCATCTGCTTAACCTTGTTATCAGTTGCGCAGTGACTTAACCACTAGAGGGACCGCTTTTTATATATTATATTATAATAATTAATAAATTATAATATGAAGGTCAATTTAGACAAATTGCTCTGGTCACAAACTAAGCTCTAGGCTTGTACTATGTGTACCAAAAACAAGAATATAATACATATTATATTTTATATACACTATGACATGATGATTAAGGGTTGGAATCGAACCCACGTCCTCCGGATACATATATGAAAAGATTTTATTGTAAAATACAATTGTCACCTTAATTAAATAGGCAAAATGGTAGGTTCCTTTAAAAAGTTGCAACCCTAAAAAACTAAATAATAGTACAATATTGGTTAAACCCCGTATTGTTACTTTAATCCGCTTAAAGCACCACTGTGTGTTCGAGTTAAGTCTAGACTTAGGCATGTTCCGACAATTTGGTCCACTGTCCAGAAGTTTTCAGGTTTCAGTGATCTCGTGCTCGAAAGCTTTAGTTGAAATTAATTAAACTTACTCCAATTTTAGTTTTAAATTGTAACTTGAAAGTGAAAAACTAAAAATCAGGTTGCGTTGCACCCAGATTCAGTATTTTAAAAGTTTTTCTGTACATTTGAACGGCTTCTTTGAAAAAAAAAGCGGCCCCAGCCTAGTGGTTAAGAGTGATTTACCCAAATAATAACAAGGTTAAGCAGATGTCAACAAAGCCAGATCTGGAATGGGTGACCGCTTTATACAACGAGTATTTCATCTTAAATACCGCAACCAGCCCGCCACTTATTAGGTGTTGCCTTTGAATACCATCGGCGAAATGAGGACGGGTTAAACAATCCACTGGGTACCCTGAGGCCGTTTAAACGGTTCTTGGGAGCCAAATAGGCATCCGTGATTTTTTTTTGAACGGTTTCTTTGACCATTAGTATTATAAAAAGGAAAAATCTTTATACACATATATTATTATTAAAAAAAACTCTGAAAAAACAACACAAATAATTATTAGATGTACATAAACGGCAATTAGAGCAACCATCAGTTCAACGCTACTACTACAAGTATGGGTTAAAACCCACCGCTGTATCTAGGAACTCTGGTTTTTAGATTGCCCCATGAGCCTTAGAGATTTTACACAGTATGATAGTGGATAAGAATTGCACTCACACTTCTGCAAAAGCATTAATAATATTATTATGATAACACAAAAAGAGATATAAGTAAAAGATATACATGTTGGTCAGATATACCACTCTCATAATTAAATATTTGCAGACATATACCTAATAGGTTGGTACCAGTATAAACAAAATAACATATAACTGGGTTTCGCGTGTTATTTATCATTTCCTCTTTATATTTTTTTCCTAAACCCAGTCAGACTTGTGCAAGCTTAAATAGGAGGAAGAATGTTATTCCATATCTTCGATGCTGCTGCGTAACCAAAGGGATCGCGGTAGCCCTCTAGAGGTTCTGAGCACCGGCACGAGAAGACGTTCATCATGAAATGTTATTATCATCTATTGCCGAAAGTATTTTAAGGTATATTTTGGATAAAATATATGTTAACACTAATGATATTATAAAATATTATAAAAACAAAAACAGGCACCTACCTATGTTATAAGCGCGCGCGTCGCCGTCGTGAAGACTCAAATACGTCCCAATTGGGACGTCTTTTAATTAGTCTGCTTCTAGCACCGTAGCGAGCGTGGCGCACCGTAGATACCTGTGTCCTTACCAAAATTCATCAAAATTCCATCATGTGTGTTTTGGAAGTGTACCAATTATGACTCCAAGGTAAACAAAATGCAAGAGATCTCGTACCACATGTGAGTATGCAAAGATATTTAGTTTAATTCAATAATTTTTCCAAACAATCTACTAACTGACGCAAGACGCCATATGCAGGTGAAGAAAGAAGCGCACTAGGTATAACGCGTGAGCGTTGAGGATGCTAGTGGTCTCTTTCTTTTGTTTCACTTGTGAACATTATTTTCTATTATTTTGTAAGCGTATAACATATCTATACTTAAAATATCATTGGTTAACTCTATAGCGATCATGCCTGCCACCATTAATGTTCAGGGTTTCCCTGCATATATGTAAAAATATCGAACGCTTGTTGTCCTCGTACATAAATTACTTACTACCATATTTTGTATGAATTATTTATAGTATCGATTTGACTAATACATTGTCTTTAATATAATTATTGTGTATGTACCTAGGTATAAGTATGACGATTATCTTTTCTACGGTTAAACATTCGTTTTTATTGCGATAAATCGGGAATTCACCAAAAATTAGAAGGTATATTTCCGTCGTAATATTTATTCTTGGGGCCCATGGGCTCTCATGTTTTAAAAGTGCTGGCAGGTACTTTCACCGCGGGGTACTCTCCCTCAACGATACTATAAAAAGGGCTCTTCCACCATCGAGGTTCCAGCTATTTTAGAACGTACTGGTATTGGTCGTGATTATGGCAAGAGGCCCGATGGTATGACGTTGATCCCATGGGAGCTAGGCCGGGCCCTTATGTGGGACGCCACGTGTGTCGACATGCTAGCCCCCTCTTACCTAAGTGGAACACTCAATAAAGCGGGGGGCCGCTGCGTGAAGTGCAGAGGCCTTCAAACGGCGCAAATATGGATGTATAAAAAGAAAGATCACATATTTGTGCCGTTTGCCGTAGTAGAGTCTCTACGGCAAACGGCACAAATATGTGATGGACCATGGGGCCAAAGCGCTAAAAAATTTCTTAAGGACATAACACCTCGTCTCATAGAGTTTTCTGGTGACAAGAGGGCTGGCTCATTCCTCGCGTAAAGAATTAGCATTGCGATCCAGCGGGGAAATGCAGCCAGTGTTCTTGCCACCATTCCACGTGGACTTGATCTATATAATTAGTACTAGGTAATTGAATTAAAAAAAAAACTTATATTATAATTCTGAATAAATGTTCTTTTGAAATATCGTAATATATACCTACCTAATGCGTTTTTTTTTCTTTGTTTAATTTTTAAGCATTCATCCGAACATGATTTATTATAATTTTCAACGAAAATATTAGTATTTTTTATTGGTTTAAGTCGGTAAATTTCAGTATTTTATCTCCATGGCCACTACGTATAGAATAAATCGCGATACATACATATCATCACGGGTGTCTTACGGCGCCCGAGACCGCCTAGACGGCCTCAGGGTACCCAGAGGAGGGGTTTTTAATCCCACCTCGTCGTAGCCGATGGTATGAATCTACACCGAATAAGTGGCTAGCTCGTCGCGATGTTTTGAATAGACTCAATAACCCATCTATAAACAGTTTGACAAGTTGGTATAGTGAAACCGGGACCGACAGCTTAACGTGCTCTTTGAGGCACTATAGTGATGTTGTCAAACATTCAATTTTAAATTAAAAACTTTTTGGTACACACCGGGATTCGCACCAGGGACCTTAGTGTTTTTAAGTCCAAAGTCTAACCAACTCTGCCACCACGTATATAGGTAAATCGCGATAACGTTTTTATAAAGTATTTTATTTATATTATCTTCCTTACTTTAATAATGTACTTACTTACTTCTATTAAGTTAGAATTAAATTCTGTCAGAGCGAAAGAATACATATTAGTCAAGTATATAATAACCTATAAAAGAGTTTTTATTGCACCCTTTTTTTTTAATTAACACATGGCATTACAAATTAGATTTCCATTCCAAAATTTATTACCTTAACTTATTTGATAACCAAAACTCGGTTAAACTAATTTCTAGAACGAAATTGAAGATTTTTATTGTAGCAAAAGTCCAAATTTTTGCCTGACCCAGGTAATTTTTAATATCCTAAAAGCCGGCTCCGGGATATAGATAATTTTCCGGCCCACTAGGCACCGTAATTGCTCCTCTTTCGTTTATATAATCGTATTTTACAGTCCTACAGAATTTGGATAATAAATGGCTCTGAAGATTTTTTTCAATGGACGGATATTTAAACGAACGCTCGAGCGCCAGACGGTACAATTTGTGAATGTTTAAATATAAAAATAAAATGTTTTTTGGACATAAGTAATTAGTTAAATTGTACGTTTAAACGAGATTGCAGGGTTATTTACTGAATTTACCTGTTGATTTATTTACAAATTGAGATTTATCTACCGCATGCAGTGGTTTTATATTTATTTGCCTATTGGATATTTTGTATTGAAACATTACTTTGTGTCTACCTGGTGAGCAGATGTACAAAGTCCATGAATAGTGTCAATTATTACACTGTTGTTTATTTATTTCATGATCACACCAAGACTAGACAGGCCGTGCCCATGCAGGTGGGCAATTCTCGCGCTTTCGACATTCATCTCGATTCGAGATTTTTAAACGAAAAATGACTAAATATGTCATTTTTCGTTCAATAATTATATATTTATTATTTATTTCGTTTAATCTATACTTCTATACTAATATAATAAAGAGGAAAGATTTGTATTTTTGTATTTTTGTATGTTTGTAATGAATAAACTCAAAAACTACTGGACCGATTGCAATAATTTTTTCACCATTAGAAAGCTGCATTATTCAGAAGTAACATAGGCTATATAATATCACGCTAGGTCCTATAGTTGTGGAGCAGTAACCAAAAATGTTTTAAAAACGGGGGAAAAGTATCGTTTCTGAGGCCTTCCGTGGCGTGCGCTGAGCATATAGTTAAAGTTATACAAACCTGTGCGAAGCCGGGACGGGCCGCTAGTGTTAGATATTTTTGAACGAAAAATGGCATATTTAGTCATTTTTCGTTTAAAAATCTCGAATCGAGATGAATGTCGATAGCGCGAGAATTGCCCACCAGGCAGGCCCGTGCTGAAAAATGTTTTTTTGTTATGGCAATCATTTTAATAAAAATATCTGTGGTTGATGTAATAACAGCATTGATCGCTCCTACTATTCAGGCTAAATGATGCGGTTATAAAATGGGCGGCGACAAAGACGAATAAAAATGGATGAAATTTTGATTTTAAAATGTATCTTTAGTGCTACTAGAAAGGTTTTGCTAAAGAAGGTTTAGCATAAACCTGGTAATAGATGTGTTCTGTCACTTTTGTTTCATATCAATGCCAACTTACAACATACAAATAAAAAAAAGTGATAACACAAGCAATCACTGAGCGTTGATTGGGTGAAGTGAGTACCACAACCACAATCAACGAACTCGTTTGACATTTCGTTTTATAGGCCCTTTAAGGCATTAAGGGCACTGCATTTGTAATCGCGAACTCTGCGTTCTCCATACAAAATTAGCTTTCGCACTTCCGATAATACTCGATTACTGTTTGTCGCAGAATTAAAATAATATTTTTGTCGGCCATTATATCTATTTTTTTTTTGTACAGAAAAAAAAACTTTTTTATTAAAAAATATATTACCCACTACAGAAAGATTTTTGAAGGGCCCTGGAGTCGATTTTTTTAAGTCGACTCCTTAAGGGGTTCCATTTATTATTATTATTTTCATGGAAGTGGCTGAGTTAGTTAGATCTCAGACTTAATACACTATAGTTTTTTAAGTTCCGGGTTCAAACCTCGGTGTGTACCAATATTTTTTTTAAAAGTATAATTGTTTGATAATAATAATGATAATAATAAAGTCTATTTTAATAATATCCCAGCTGCTTTATCGTCAAATCAACCGCCCGTTTCGTAACCGCAAAGGAAACTACTGACTCCCACAAAAAAAAAGGATGCAGTAGTCTCGTGAAAACCAGTGAACCCAAAGACTAAAATCAAAACATGACTGGTCACGGTTTATTGCAACTGTAGGCAATATCAACAAGCCACGTACTATGACAGAACTCAAGGCGATATAGCTGCTATAGAGCCACAATTCAGCATTTTCCATCACTTTGAAAAGTAGTGGAAAATGCTGAAAAATGAACTCATTGCACCATTCGCTGTAAAGGCGATTATTTACGCGATATCATCTTCAAGAAGTGATCCAAAATAAAATTTATTTGTCGCATCTTCCATTAGGTAAGTAGGTACCTACTTATTTTGCAAAAAATATTTAATGTACAGATATGGAAGGTCTACGATTTTATTATAATAATAAATAAATAAATACCATCACGGGTGCCTTTATGGCTCCCGAGAGCCGTTTTTAATTAAACGGCCCCAACATATATCCACACAACTTTTGCATTCATATTAAGAATCTGTTTTTTTTTTCAAAGGTATTTTAGTAGAAGATGCGTATTGCTGATATAACCGAGGTACAGCATAATATTTTCTTACCAAATGTCGACATAATATCACCTTCGCCATCCGGTGATTGATAGTCTTATCTGCCTAATCTTATCATAATTTTATACCCAGGCAAAACATTCATAATATACCCAGCGGAGGGATTAACCCGTCCTCATTTCGCCGATGGTATTTGGAGGTAACACCTAACAAGTGGCGAGCCTGTTGCGGTATTTATGATGGTATAGCCTCGTTATATAAAGCGGTCACCCATCCCGGGTCCGGCCTTGTTGTCATCTGCTTAACCTTGTTATCAGTTGCGCAGTGACTTAACCACTAGAGGGACCGCTTTTTATATATTATATTATAATAATTAATAAATTATAATATGAAGGTCAATTTAGACAAATTGCTCTGGTCACAAACTAAGCTCTAGGCTTGTACTATGTGTACCAAAAACAAGAATATAATACATATTATATTTTATATACACTATGACATGATGATTAAGGGTTGGAATCGAACCCACGTCCTCCGGATACATATATGAAAAGATTTTATTGTAAAATACAATTGTCACCTTAATTAAATAGGCAAAATGGTAGGTTCCTTTAAAAAGTTGCAACCCTAAAAAACTAAATAATAGTACAATATTGGTTAAACCCCGTATTGTTACTTTAATCCGCTTAAAGCACCACTGTGTGTTCGAGTTAAGTCTAGACTTAGGCATGTTCCGACAATTTGGTCCACTGTCCAGAAGTTTTCAGGTTTCAGTGATCTCGTGCTCGAAAGCTTTAGTTGAAATTAATTAAACTTACTCCAATTTTAGTTTTAAATTGTAACTTGAAAGTGAAAAACTAAAAATCAGGTTGCGTTGCACCCAGATTCAGTATTTTAAAAGTTTTTCTGTACATTTGAACGGCTTCTTTGAAAAAAAAAGCGGCCCCAGCCTAGTGGTTAAGAGTGATTTACCCAAATAATAACAAGGTTAAGCAGATGTCAACAAAGCCAGATCTGGAATGGGTGACCGCTTTATACAACGAGTATTTCATCTTAAATACCGCAACCAGCCCGCCACTTATTAGGTGTTGCCTTTGAATACCATCGGCGAAATGAGGACGGGTTAAACAATCCACTGGGTACCCTGAGGCCGTTTAAACGGTTCTTGGGAGCCAAATAGGCATCCGTGATTTTTTTTTGAACGGTTTCTTTGACCATTAGTATTATAAAAAGGAAAAATCTTTATACACATATATTATTATTAAAAAAAACTCTGAAAAAACAACACAAATAATTATTAGATGTACATAAACGGCAATTAGAGCAACCATCAGTTCAACGCTACTACTACAAGTATGGGTTAAAACCCACCGCTGTATCTAGGAACTCTGGTTTTTAGATTGCCCCATGAGCCTTAGAGATTTTACACAGTATGATAGTGGATAAGAATTGCACTCACACTTCTGCAAAAGCATTAATAATATTATTATGATAACACAAAAAGAGATATAAGTAAAAGATATACATGTTGGTCAGATATACCACTCTCATAATTAAATATTTGCAGACATATACCTAATAGGTTGGTACCAGTATAAACAAAATAACATATAACTGGGTTTCGCGTGTTATTTATCATTTCCTCTTTATATTTTTTTCCTAAACCCAGTCAGACTTGTGCAAGCTTAAATAGGAGGAAGAATGTTATTCCATATCTTCGATGCAGCTGCGTAACCAAAGGGATCGCGGTAGCCCTCTAGAGGTTCTGAGCACCGGCACGAGAAGACGTTCATCATGAAATGTTATTATCATCTATTGCCGAAAGTATTTTAAGGTATATTTTGGATAAAATATATGTTAACACTAATGATATTATAAAATATTATAAAAACAAAAACAGGCACCTACCTATGTTATAAGCGCGCGCGTCGCCGTCGTGAAGACTCAAATACGTCCCAATTGGGACGTCTTTTAATTAGTCTGCTTCTAGCACCGTAGCGAGCGTGGCGCACCGTAGATACCTGTGTCCTTACCAAAATTCATCAAAATTCCATCATGTGTGTTTTGGAAGTGTACCAATTATGACTCCAAGGTAAACAAAATGCAAGAGATCTCGTACCACATGTGAGTATGCAAAGATATTTAGTTTAATTCAATAATTTTTCCAAACAATCTACTAACTGACGCAAGACGCCATATGCAGGTGAAGAAAGAAGCGCACTAGGTATAACGCGTGAGCGTTGAGGATGCTAGTGGTCTCTTTCTTTTGTTTCACTTGTGAACATTATTTTCTATTATTTTGTAAGCGTATAACATATCTATACTTAAAATATCATTGGTTAACTCTATAGCGATCATGCCTGCCACCATTAATGTTCAGGGTTTCCCTGCATATATGTAAAAATATCGAACGCTTGTTGTCCTCGTACATAAATTACTTACTACCATATTTTGTATGAATTATTTATAGTATCGATTTGACTAATACATTGTCTTTAATATAATTATTGTGTATGTACCTAGGTATAAGTATGACGATTATCTTTTCTACGGTTAAACATTCGTTTTTATTGCGATAAATCGGGAATTCACCAAAAATTAGAAGGTATATTTCCGTCGTAATATTTATTCTTGGGGCCCATGGGCTCTCATGTTTTAAAAGTGCTGGCAGGTACTTTCACCGCGGGGTACTCTCCCTCAACGATACTATAAAAAGGGCTCTTCCACCATCGAGGTTCCAGCTATTTTAGAACGTACTGGTATTGGTCGTGATTATGGCAAGAGGCCCGATGGTATGACGTTGATCCCATGGGAGCTAGGCCGGGCCCTTATGTGGGACGCCACGTGTGTCGACATGCTAGCCCCCTCTTACCTAAGTGGAACACTCAATAAAGCGGGGGGCCGCTGCGTGAAGTGCAGAGGCCTTCAAACGGCGCAAATATGGATGTATAAAAAGAAAGATCACATATTTGTGCCGTTTGCCGTAGTAGAGTCTCTACGGCAAACGGCACAAATATGTGATGGACCATGGGGCCAAAGCGCTAAAAAATTTCTTAAGGACATAACACCTCGTCTCATAGAGTTTTCTGGTGACAAGAGGGCTGGCTCATTCCTCGCGTAAAGAATTAGCATTGCGATCCAGCGGGGAAATGCAGCCAGTGTTCTTGCCACCATTCCACGTGGACTTGATCTATATAATTAGTACTAGGTAATTGAATTAAAAAAAAAACTTATATTATAATTCTGAATAAATGTTCTTTTGAAATATCGTAATATATACCTACCTAATGCGTTTTTTTTTCTTTGTTTAATTTTTAAGCATTCATCCGAACATGATTTATTATAATTTTCAACGAAAATATTAGTATTTTTTATTGGTTTAAGTCGGTAAATTTCAGTATTTTATCTCCATGGCCACTACGTATAGAATAAATCGCGATACATACATATCATCACGGGTGTCTTACGGCGCCCGAGACCGCCTAGACGGCCTCAGGGTACCCAGAGGAGGGGTTTTTAATCCCACCTCGTCGTAGCCGATGGTATGAATCTACACCGAATAAGTGGCTAGCTCGTCGCGATGTTTTGAATAGACTCAATAACCCATCTATAAACAGTTTGACAAGTTGGTATAGTGAAACCGGGACCGACAGCTTAACGTGCTCTTTGAGGCACTATAGTGATGTTGTCAAACATTCAATTTTAAATTAAAAACTTTTTGGTACACACCGGGATTCGCACCAGGGACCTTAGTGTTTTTAAGTCCAAAGTCTAACCAACTCGGCCACCACGTATATAGGTAAATCGCGATAACGTTTTTATAAAGTATTTTATTTATATTATCTTCCTTACTTTAATAATGTACTTACTTACTTCTATTAAGTTAGAATTAAATTCTGTCAGAGCGAAAGAATACATATTAGTCAAGTATATAATAACCTATAAAAGAGTTTTTATTGCACCCTTTTTTTTTAATTAACACATGGCATTACAAATTAGATTTCCATTCCAAAATTTATTACCTTAACTTATTTGATAACCAAAACTCGGTTAAACTAATTTCTAGAACGAAATTGAAGATTTTTATTGTAGCAAAAGTCCAAATTTTTGCCTGACCCAGGTAATTTTTAATATCCTAAAAGCCGGCTCCGGGATATAGATAATTTTCCGGCCCACTAGGCACCGTAATTGCTCCTCTTTCGTTTATATAATCGTATTTTACAGTCCTACAGAATTTGGATAATAAATGGCTCTGAAGATTTTTTTCAATGGACGGATATTTAAACGAACGCTCGAGCGCCAGACGGTACAATTTGTGAATGTTTAAATATAAAAATAAAATGTTTTTTGGACATAAGTAATTAGTTAAATTGTACGTTTAAACGAGATTGCAGGGTTATTTACTGAATTTACCTGTTGATTTATTTACAAATTGAGATTTATCTACCGCATGCAGTGGTTTTATATTTATTTGCCTATTGGATATTTTGTATTGAAACATTACTTTGTGTCTACCTGGTGAGCAGATGTACAAAGTCCATGAATAGTGTCAATTATTACACTGTTGTTTATTTATTTCATGATCACACCAAGACTAGACAGGCCGTGCCCATGCAGGTGGGCAATTCTCGCGCTTTCGACATTCATCTCGATTCGAGATTTTTAAACGAAAAATGACTAAATATGTCATTTTTCGTTCAATAATTATATATTTATTATTTATTTCGTTTAATCTATACTTCTATACTAATATAATAAAGAGGAAAGATTTGTATTTTTGTATTTTTGTATGTTTGTAATGAATAAACTCAAAAACTACTGGACCGATTGCAATAATTTTTTCACCATTAGAAAGCTGCATTATTCAGAAGTAACATAGGCTATATAATATCACGCTAGGTCCTATAGTTGTGGAGCAGTAACCAAAAATGTTTTAAAAACGGGGGAAAAGTATCGTTTCTGAGGCCTTCCGTGGCGTGCGCTGAGCATATAGTTAAAGTTATACAAACCTGTGCGAAGCCGGGACGGGCCGCTAGTGTTAGATATTTTTGAACGAAAAATGGCATATTTAGTCATTTTTCGTTTAAAAATCTCGAATCGAGATGAATGTCGATAGCGCGAGAATTGCCCACCAGGCAGGCCCGTGCTGAAAAATGTTTTTTTGTTATGGCAATCATTTTAATAAAAATATCTGTGGTTGATGTAATAACAGCATTGATCGCTCCTACTATTCAGGCTAAATGATGCGGTTATAAAATGGGCGGCGACAAAGACGAATAAAAATGGATGAAATTTTGATTTTAAAATGTATCTTTAGTGCTACTAGAAAGGTTTTGCTAAAGAAGGTTTAGCATAAACCTGGTAATAGATGTGTTCTGTCACTTTTGTTTCATATCAATGCCAACTTACAACATACAAATAAAAAAAAGTGATAACACAAGCAATCACTGAGCGTTGATTGGGTGAAGTGAGTACCACAACCACAATCAACGAACTCGTTTGACATTTCGTTTTATAGGCCCTTTAAGGCATTAAGGGCACTGCATTTGTAATCGCGAACTCTGCGTTCTCCATACAAAATTAGCTTTCGCACTTCCGATAATACTCGATTACTGTTTGTCGCAGAATTAAAATAATATTTTTGTCGGCCATTATATCTATTTTTTTTTTGTACAGAAAAAAAAACTTTTTTATTAAAAAATATATTACCCACTACAGAAAGATTTTTGAAGGGCCCTGGAGTCGATTTTTTTAAGTCGACTCCTTAAGGGGTTCCATTTATTATTATTATTTTCATGGAAGTGGCTGAGTTAGTTAGATCTCAGACTTAATACACTATAGTTTTTTAAGTTCCGGGTTCAAACCTCGGTGTGTACCAATATTTTTTTTAAAAGTATAATTGTTTGATAATAATAATGCCTCGGAGAGCACGTTAAGCTGTCGGTCTCAGTTTCACTATATCAATTTATAAAACTTATGAAACTGTTTATAATTGCTTAGCAATTGGCATCTTCATATTACACACCTATGGATATTTGGGGCGTAGATATAGTCTGTTAGGTTGGTCGGCTCGGTGGCACCTTTGCATGGCAGATAACGATGGACAGGTCAATGGAACCAGCTAACCACCTAGTCTTACACTGGTTGGTTATGTGGTGTGTGTTCGGTTTGGTTTCTAATTATATTATGTATGCAAGAGCCTACCTAACCAAGCGCACACTTAGACCTTATACTAAATATAGTTTTTTTTTTTTTTGACTATGCATAAATACCTGTAAAGGTTTACATGAAATAAATATTTTTGACTTTGACTTTGACACCTTTCCCGAGGTATAAATCCACCAATCCCGAGGCAGTCCAGTCTAAACTTCTGGGACCTAGTTTATACCCCAAATAGTACGAAATAATAAATTGATTCGGTTTTAGTCTGTGGTTTTTAATAGAAGACTATTTTATCGTCGAGGTGGTAGTCTTCTTTAAGGATGCGGTTACGAAAAGGAAAATTGATTTCATATGTACGCGAGATTAAGCAATATCGTTTTTGTTACCGCTTATTTATCCGGCATCATGCATTAGCATTGATCGATCCCTTCTCAAGTGATGGATTTCGTAGGTCTGCTTACCGTGAGGTGGATACAAAGCCTCTTTAAATAAATTACAATACAATTTTATAAATATCGGTTGATTCTAACACCAAAACATGCCATTATAATCCTCTAAAATGTTGCTACATGTTCAAAACCAAACATTAACAAAAACAATCAAATCCCATCATTTGTTTACATTAAGAATTTAAATAGCGCAGAGTTTTAAAACGCGGCCATTCGCGGAAATTACGCACAATTTCAATCAGACAAATTCATTTAACCCTCGGCACGTCATGGCGAACAAACTGAACGTTTACGAGCTCGTGTATAGATGTAAAAACTCCTAGATAGATATGTACCATCACCCATAATATACTCGTAGGTACTATAAAAAATAACAAAAACCGCTGCTATTCGCGAAAAATAACTTTAGGTGGGAGGCAGTCTTTAACTATGTTAGGTATTTCGTAACCGCATCATCTAGCTGGAGTAGTAGGACCGACTAACGTTAAGCAGTAATTGGCTTCATAGATTCATGTAATTTGTAGTTATGTTTACCATCAGTTAGATAAAAGGTCATTTATATTGCATTCTTTAAAATAAAGTAGTAAATATTTTGTTTTTGTTCATGACAAATTGGCATGTATAAAAAAATCACATGGTATACAGGCCCACCTACTTTATTGCGAACTGAAAGATGAACCACCATTATTTTTTTTGCTTAAAAAAAATACAGCTTTCGGCATTTTTAACGCTGACATCTAACTAAAGAAGTACAGTCATTCTGGACCCAACCGAAAAAGCTTAGCGTTCACAAACAACGATATGCTTACTTAATAATAGATAATTTAAGCATTATTTTTCAGTATTCAAAATAATTTTAGAAGTTGGGAAAAAAAAGTTCTGACAACTTTTGTTACGTGCTGATTCTTCTGCCTTTTCTGTATATCTGTCCACATTATGCAGAAAAAAAATGCTTTATACATTAAAAAATAATATTTTTGCATATCTGGAATGAATTAACAAAATAAAGAGAGATTTCACATTATTTTGAAAGAAAAAGAAAAGGCCGCATAGTATTAAATGCCCTTTGTCCATTTATGGCATGAACAGAAAAAAAATAAAATAAAAATATAATAGCGACGATAGGACTTGCATCCGACAGTGCTATGTTAAAATAAATAATTTAAAAAAAAAAAGAGCGACGATATATCATCCACAGATTATAATTTTTTTTTTTTTCGGTTTTCTCAAATATAGAGAAGGCAAAGGTCTCTATGAACCATACAGCCTAGGTCAGATTATATAATATTATTCTGTCAATGCGAATTATTTTGGCGAATAAATAATTCGCGGGCCGAAATTGTTCGCTATACTAACCTAATAACTAGTTATAACATAACCTCAAATTTAAATTCAAATAAGAATAACTTTTTTCTCCCAACTTCTCGAACTTCGATGTAATTAACAATTTTATTATATGTATTTTCCTCTTACATACGTGATGGCTGAGTTGGTTAGACCTTGGACTTAAAAAAACACTTAGGTCCCTGGTTCGAATCCAGGTGTGTACCAATGAGTCTTTAATTTAAAAAAAAAATGTACATGTGTACATTAAAATAAATACGTTACTGTTTACATTTAGATGTAGGTACCTAATTATAATAATAATAATAATATGCACAAATTACACATATAGCTCTGGTCACAAACTAAGCTCTAGGCTTGTACTATGTGTACCAGAAGCAACGATATAATACATATTTTATTTTATAAACACCCAGACCATGACAAACTGTACAGAAAAACGTACTAATATTTTTTTGCCATGGGTGGGAATCGAACCCACGACCCCCGGATACAACGCCGAAAGGCGCAGCCCAGCAGTACAGTAAAATAATATTTGACTCCTTTTTGAAACTCGTTTTATATGATTCTTCATTACATTATAAGCACACTACATTGATAATTCCGGAATGTCTACTCTATTATTAGTATTATAGTAAAAATCAATATTAAACTACAATGGCGCTAAAAACCTCAGATTAAAAATAATAAATATAATTAATCTGAGCTAAAAACGCTGTTTGGCAGTCTATGTCAAGAGTGACATCAAACGCAAGTAAACAAATAAGCACAGATTAAATAATCTCCTATATATTATATCCTATATATACTCTATTCTATTTCATCCACATGATTTATAATCCGTGTATTGTTTTGTATACTTGCGTGTGACGTCACCAGTCATCAACCAATCAAAGATGTTTTTGTTATAAATAAAATTGTAAAAAATATTCAATTTCATTTCGTGTAATCTACAAAAGATATACATAATTTAGTTTAAAATAAATATGTTTTTTTACGCCATTGTCTGATAGGATGACCACAATTTATAGTATATTTTTAATGTAGTCAAATAGCCTATTGTGTTAATCTGGTTAATGCATAAATGTTATTAATATTATCATTATAATTCCAGCGCCTTTACTGAGTTAAAGATCTATCTACCCTAACTCTACTCTGTAGTAAAATTCACTTTATATTTCGCTGTGGAGGTTATGCGGAAATAAAAATGGTCGTATGACTTCCTATGCCAGCAAAATAAAGTAGTCACATCCTTTTGAATGTGTACTGTTTGTCATATGACATTGTCAGACTCCCGGGATTGAGATCTTGGGTCACCATTACCACAAACGACCAACGTTCTTTTTACGGGCCACGTTTTTTTTGTAAAGCAAAATTTAGCTTATTTTATACCTACGTGGTGGCCGAGTTGGTTAGACCTTAGACTTAAAAAACACTTAGGTCCCTGGTTCAAACCCCGCTGTGTACCGATGAGTTTTTAATCTAAAAAAATATGTACATTTGTTTAACAACACCACTTTTATATAGTGCCTCGGAGAGCACGTTAAGCTGTTGATCGCAGTTTCACCTATACCAACTTGTTATACTGTCTAAATATCTATCCAAACATCAAAACGAGCTAGCCACTTGTTTGGTGTATACGGCTACGACCAGGTGGGATTAAAAACCTCTCCGCTGGGTACCCTGAGGGGGTCTAGGCGGTCTCGGGCGCCGTAAGGCATCCGTAATGATATTTATTTATTTATGTCGTATGTTTAATCGAAGCTCCATATTTCAAATAAGAATTTAATTTATGAAACTTCTCCTAAAAAAAGATAATAATAATAATAAATTCTTTATTTGCCAAAATATGGTTTACAAACGTTATTACATTGGAGTATTTAGTTCTACATATTCTACCAACATGTGGTGTGCAAAATATAATATAAACAAAATATAAGTATATTTTATATACGTGGTGGCCGAGTTGGTTAGACCTTGGACTTAAAAACACTTAGATCCCTGGTTTGAATCCCGGTGTGTACCAATAAGTTTTTAATTAATTAAAATTTATGCACATTTGTTTGACAACACCACTATAGTGCCTCGGAGAGCACGTTAAGCTGTCGGTCCCGGTTTCGCTATACCAACTTGTGAAACTGTTTATAGATGGGTTATTGAGCCTATTCAAAAACATCGCGACGAGCTAGCCACTTGTTCGGTGTAGACTCATACCATCGGCTACGATGAGGTGGGATTAAAACCCCTCCGCTGGGTACCCTGGGGCCGTCTAGGCGGTCTCGGGCGCCGTATGGCACCCGTGATGATATGTAAGTATATTTTATTTATAATATTTACTAATTCCAGTTTTATCATGCGAACATGCGTGACCAGAATAATAATAGAGACTCTTTATTTACATATTTTAGATTTAAATAGTACTTTGTCATACAGACCTACCTAACCCATAATTAGTCTATTTTTAATATGAACTTTCACCGAAATTATCGTTACGTTTATTCTGCAGACACATTTTTATGTATTTTTTCTTATTATTACAGTGTTAGAGTATGACATGTGACCTTGAATCTACCTATACGCCTATTACGCTGTACAACGTTAAGCTAAACTTTAACCAAAAACTTTAACAGAATTGCATCATATCGATTAAGGTTAAGTTTATTATTAGAGTATTAGAGTACGGCATGTGACCTTGTATCTCCTATACCTATTACGCTGTACAACATTAAGCTAAACTTTAACAGAATTGCATCATATTGATTAAAGTTTAGCTGAGCGTTGTGCGCATATTCACCCCGCTGATGGCAAGCAGGCCTACTTAGCGTTCCATATTACATGTATGTGTACTTATTTATCCTATATATACCACATACGCACTTTTACTCCCAGAACACAATACGGCAAGAAATCTATACAGTTTGAAGGAGCACAATTATTCTTTTTTTTTTTGTTTTGATTTTTGTACATGGTCCATGATAATTTTTTGATAATTTTAAATCATATACTTATTTATATAAGCAGTCATGATAGAGTTGCATACAGTTGTCTACAAAAATTTATTAAATTGGTCCAAATTTTTTTTCCTGAATAATCTTTAAAGTACAGTTAGTTACGCGGTCATTACTCCTTTTAACTCCTTATATGCGGGTTAGGTTCGCACTAACAACGACGATTTGCTATTTTATTATTATGTATATATATTTTTTTAATTTTTTTATTGGAGCATGGCATGTAACTTTGTATCTATCTGGTGGTGAGAAGACCTACAAAGTCCATGAATGGGGTCAATCAATAATTGTTCTTAAACAATATTGATCGCTCCCACTATGCCGGTTAAATATTGCTATTACGATATTATGGGGGGCGACAATGACGTATTGCATGTCGAGTATATTTTAATATACTCGCTGCCTTATCGTTAATTCAACTACCCATTTCGTAACCGCACCCTGAAAGGAAACTACTATCTCGACAAGAAA
The DNA here is from genome assembly GCA_947458855.1 of Monopis laevigella. Classification (NCBI taxonomy): domain Eukaryota; kingdom Metazoa; phylum Arthropoda; class Insecta; order Lepidoptera; family Tineidae; genus Monopis; species Monopis laevigella. The sequence goes on along the minus strand of OX381596.1, from coordinate 9,400,363 downwards.
TCGATGCAGTAGTCTCCTGAAAACCGGGGAACCCACAGACTAAAACCGATACTTGACTAGGTCACTTGAAGTTTTTGCATCTGCATGGGCGGTGGTAACGAGACCGGTCGGCCAGCCTAACGAAGTTATAGAGACCTTCTTCCCACCTAAGTATGTGTGTAGTGAATATTAGTATTATTTACGTATAATATTTGTATAATCTATTTCTTAATTATGTTTTACTGCACCTATTTAACCAATTTACTGCTTAATTTGTCCCAGAGGTTTGACTGGTAAAGAATGCCTAGCGACATTTAGTACAAGTCCGCCTTTTTACTAAATTTGTAAAATAAAGTTTTTAAACAAATAAATAAAAAAGTATAATTCAGACAAGTAAACTAATTTATCCAAAAAACATCTTTCATCATCTAGAGAGGGAATGTGGCGAGTAGGTATATTAGGTACTTACATACATACATATCGTCACGGGTGCCTTACGGCGCCCGAGACCGCCCAGACGGCCCCAGGGTACCCAGCGGAGGGGTTTTAATCCCATCTTATGGTAGCCGATGGTATGAGTCTACAGCGAACAAGTGGCTAGCTCGTCGCGATGTTTTGAATAGGCTTAATTACCCATCTATAAACAGTTTCACAAGTCGGTTTAGTAAAACCGGGACCGACAGCTTAACGTGCTCTCCGAGGCACTATAGTGGTGTTGTCAAACAAATGCACATATTTTTTTTTATTAAAAACTCATTGGTACACACCGGGATTCGAACCAGGGACCTAAGTGTTTTTTAAGTCCAAGGTCTAACCAACTCGGCCACCACGTATATATTAGGTACTTTTACTTCTAAATTTAGCTGCGACATGGGAGCCTTTTAAATATAGCTATAGGAATAGTTTTATTATCTTCAATAATATTTTATTTTATATTTTCCTATATTTGTAATAAGTTTTTCTCAAATTATTAAAAAAAAAGTATAATATTAGATTATAATTTGTATTTTATACTAATTATTTGACAGTTAGCAAATATGTTAATAATAACACGCCACAGTTTCCCAAACTTAATTTTCCAAACTATAGCATTTAAAGCACCACATCAAATCCCCAGATCCCATTCAAAGCTACGCCTAATAAGTATATTTAGAGGCCAAGAACAACCTTTTAAGTAAGATGTTAAAAGAGATTTTCTGCTTAACTAAACTGAACTTAATCTTCAAGGCTTTAAGCTTAAAGTTCACCAAACCAGAAGTTTGTGGAGATAGTGGGCGGGTTAACATGAATTCAAAACAAGCAATCGTGGAGTTTAAGGGTAGATTTATAAACGCTTTATTATCGTTGCTTCACGGTCAGAGACTACTGCTTTAATTAAAATGAATGCATTAGTGGAACTATAACTGCCTACTTACAGGGTGGAAACGATAAGTAAATACATGCCTAACGACACTCGTTTAATAAGCCGTTTTATAAACAGCTCAGTCCTCGGTTTGTCCCAATGAGTTTTTAAATTTAAAATGGTTGTATTTTTTTTTATAACGCCATTAAGATGAGCGCGTTAGAGTACGTTCAGATGACAGGCGTTTAACGCGCGTTTGCCAACGCGCGTTGACAAGTACATGTATTTAGCTGCGCCAGAGCCCGACTCTTGTCAACGCGCGCGCTTTGAGATCATTGGTTTGCCGTACTGTCGTTCAGTTGAGCGACCACTTTCGATACGTCAGACGTATTTTAGAGATCGGTTGGTTGGATTGGTTAAGTTTAATTTGGAAAGCCCAAAATGGAGAAGGAAAATTTTAATACAGATCTTTGATCAGTAAATCGTCAAATGATTTGATTGACATTCTGAAGTTTGGGTTCAAATTGCCTGAGTTTAGGACAAAGTTATGTTTACAGCTTAACGTGCTCTCCGAGACACTATAGTGGTGTTGTCAAACAAATGTACATAAATTTTTATTAATTAAAAACTCATTGGTACACACCGGGATTCGAACCAGGAACCTAAGTGTTTTTAAGTCCAAGGTCTAACCAACTAGGCCACCACGTATAAAAAAAAAGAGTAAATGTGTAAAATCACCTAACAACATTTCTCACATTATTCTTAAATACATTGAACTTTTTCCCATAGATATCAATGTCATGACTGTCTTTTGGTAATGAACAGCAGCCTAATCAAATGCACGCTAAGACCACAATAAAACTTTTTTTTTCTATTCATAAATATCTGTAAAGATTTACATGAAATAAATAATTTTTCGCTCGGTAATTTGAAAACGCATCAGACTGTTTTTTTTTAATTATAAAAATAAAAACGTACGTTTAGAAAAATTTTATTACTAAACGTGGAGTAAATGGGCAATGAAATATGTAGACTAGCGTTCAAACTCCCTTTAACGTTTAATTTACAGAGTCATTCTAAAATTCAATTTTCTATGTAACTAAAATGTCAAACACAGAACTACACGTGTTTTAAAGGAATAAAATATGCTGAAATGAAATTCTAGCGATTATCTATACAGACTTATAATAAAACTAGCGGCCCGTCCCGGCTTCGCACAGGTTTGTATAACTTTAACTATATGCTCAGCGCACGCCACGGAAGGCCTCAGAAACGATACTTTTCTCCCGTTTTTAAAACATTTTTGGTTACTGCTCCACAACTATAGGACCTAGCGTGATATTATATAGCCTATGTTACTTCTGAATAATGCAGCTTTCTAATGGTGAAAAAATTATTGCAATCGGTCCAGTAGTTTTTGAGTTTATTCATTACAAACATACAAAAACACAAAAACACAAAAATACAAATATACAAATCTTTCCTCTTTATTATATTAGTATAGATGAAAATACTGTAAGTACCTACCTACGAGTACTTAGGTACATTTGTCTGGTAAAAAAAATGGTGGAATAGAATCCAAATACCTAGGCCATAGAACAATAATCTTCTTCTTTTTTTAATTTGTGTCTGTCTGTCTGTTTATTTATTTGTTGGGACATCACTTAAAAAACTACTGGACCGATTTACATACGTTTTTTTGTTGATTATCTATTAGCTCTGGGGGTAGAATAGGGTATATTATATGTATTTCGATATACACAAGTTTAAAGAGTCTCTTAGGAAAAGTTTTTAAATACACTAGATAAAAAGAAGTGTTCTATAAAGCAAAGTTGGGTAAGACATAAAAATGCATTTATAACCAATATTTTAAATTTTATATATTTTATTTTTATTTATCAAATTTTATTGCATAATACAAAGGCGGACTTAATGCCATTGGGCATTATCTGACAGTCAAACCTTCGGGGCATTAGAACATCAAGTTTAGATAGATGTGCAATAAAAAATATAATGAGTTTTTATTTATATTTTTAAATAAATACATATATACCCACATGCTATACAAATTCATGTATTATACATACACATATAATATACTACATATCATACAATATACATATTAATATATAAACAGTATAATGACTAATTCGACAGTTGTTGGGATTTATTTACAAAGTGCTCATAAACCATTTTCTTAAATATAAATCTATTTGGAGCATTTCTTATAACAAGATGGAGTATATTATATGTGTATGTATAATACATGTATTTGTATAGCATTCCCACTATGTATGTATTTATTTATAAATATAAATAAAAACTCATTATATTTTTTATTGCACACCTATTTAAACTTGATGTTCTAATGCCCCGAGGGTTGGACTGTCAGATAATGCCCAACGGCATTAAGTCCAAATGCTCCAAATAGATTTATTTTTAAGAGTATTTACTTTTTGAGTTTTTTTGTTTCGCAGCAACTATAGTGATTGGTACTCACTAAAACCCAATGTTATGTCTATAAATCGGTATTATATATACGTTATAAAGTCAATGGTCAAAAATAAACACTTTGACCATGGCCTAATTAGCCATCTTGCCTAATTAGCCATGATCAAAGTGCTTATTTTACCTAAGCAATAATAGGTATCTAATAAATAACATAATCTTTTTTTTATTTTATTCCTGGTAGGTAGATTATATAAGTATATTTAAAAGTTCCAAACGTGACATATTGAGTTATTTATTATCTTTTGTTTCATATGGCATGTGCTTTTTATTGCTTTACCTTTTTCCCTTTTCGATCATCAAACTGAAGTTTATGGTTCAAACAAAGTGGCATTTTTGTGCCTTCAAATTTATCGGGAAAAAGATTCAGCCGTGGTTTTTATTGGGTTCATTGAACAGCTGAAAATTCAGTAGACATACCAATAAAGGGTACTCAAATAAGTTTGTTTTGTACACGTTTTGTGCGAAGAGAGGAAGTTTCTATAAATTAGTTAGACCGAATTCGTTATATTTATTTAAACACTTTATTGCACAGAAAACAAAAGTTATGTACAAAGGCGAATTTAATGCCTTAGCCATTATCTACCAGGTAAGCAGCGTTATTTAAGATTGTCTACAAAGATGAGTCGGGTACTTAATTAAAAATATATATATATATATATAAATCATTGATACAAAAACATATACATATAGATACAAAAACATATACATTTAGATACAAAAACATATACATACAGATAAAAAACATATACATACAGATACAAAAACATATACATATAGATACAAAAACATATACATACAGATACAAATACATATACATGTAGATACAAAAACATATACATACAGATACATAAACATGTACATATAGATACAAAAACATATACATACAGATAAAAAAACATATACATATAGATACAAAAACATATACATATAGATACAAAAACATTTACATATAGATACAAAAAAATATACATACAGATACAAAAATCATCAAGTGACTAATGTAGTAATGTATAGAATTATATATTATGTTTCGGTTTTAGTCAAGTGGGTTTATCGTTTTTTCGGAAAACTAGTGTATTATCATAATTTCTAGTCGAGGTAGTAGTCTCCTTCCAGAGTGCGGTTACTAAACGGGCAGTTGATTTGTAGACGTACAAGTCTAATCAATTAGCGCGTTCAACCAAACAAACAAACTCTTCAGCTTTATAATATTAGTTTATATGAACTTGTATCAACACGCGAAAGTGCAAAAATTACTATAAACAGTTAAACAAGTTGGTGGAGTAAAACTGGGTCCGACAGCTTTTTAATAAACGTGCTCTCCGAGGCACTATAGTGGTGTTGTCAAACGAAATAAACCAAACAAGAAAACAAACCTGAACATTTATATTCTAAATTTAAAAATAAAATTAAACCACAATATGGAACAGAGGCGGTAACAGTACTGTGACCACGCGCCGCTTCCGGTGCAACCTTCAAACTTAACAAAGTTCGCGTTTCCGCTGAACATCCTACTCCCTGGGGCAACTTTTATTATCCACAAACCGGTAACTGCCACTTTAACTTGTGCGGGTGAAATATCGCTTATGTGTTATATCGAAAAATATGTTGAAAGTTGTTAGTGGTTTTTAATCTGTTTCGTTTGAAACTTTACAGCATGAATAAACACGGATTTTATGCCGATAGTTAAATATTTGGGACACCATTTTTTTTATGGAGCACGGATTGTTTTTTGTATCTGCCTAATGGTAAGTAGATCTACAAATTTCTTGAACAAGGTAGATAAATACATATTCGTATTCGCGAAATTAGCGTTCTCTACCAAATGAGCTTTCGCACTTCCAGTAGTACTATTTGTCACAGAATTAAATGAATATATTTGTAAGTCATTGTATTTATTAATCTTTCTGTGTTAGGTTATTCTTTTTTTTTTAATCAGAAGATTTTTTTTTTAAATATTATAAATATTATAATACAAAACTATTTATTACATCAGAAGGATTTGCGTACCAACATAAAAATAACAAATGAACTTCGACAAATAGATAACTTGTAATGTTGGAAATACGTTTGTATGGGCGTCAAGAAGACCACAGAGCCCTTAAGAGCATTTAACGCTCCGACAATGCTGACTAAATAATGCGATTACGAAATGGGCGGCTTGCCTCCCACCCAGAGGAACCTTTATGCTCTTGCTATCAAAGTTTCTATAAGTATTTAAAAAAATCATGGAGTTTTATCAAAATATTATACTTTAACATATAAAAGATAAGTATTTTCATTTTTAATAAAAAAGTTAAAATAAAAGTTAATAATAAAATCTTAATCTTATTTTATTTTTTTGTGCTTTGGGGCCGGTTTTTGAATCGTTAGATAAATTTATTTAACAGATAATTTGTACCTACGAGCGATAAATAAATACATTTAACACATCTTCATACAAGTTCAAAGTCAAATATATTTATTTCATACTTAATTAACTAAATTAAATCGAATTCACTGTAAAAATATTTACAAGGCAAATTACAAATTAAAATAACAATAATTTACCTAAACTGCAAACACTCATAGCAAAGTCTAACCGGAATTTTAAAATATTTTAAATAACATGCAATTTGACTTCTACATTGTGGTAAAAATAGGAAATATTATAATTTAGGTGCTATAATTCCATTTAAAGCTATATTTTTTTTAATTATTTTTTAAGGCAATGGTAGCCAAGACCATCAGCCAAAATGTTATTTTTATAACATTTAGTAGTAGTAATTAATAAAAGTAGATAAACTTAAACTAAATCTATACAAACATAATTTATACAAAATTAATCCCAAAACATATTGGATCTAACGAAATCAGAAACATATAATTATATCTAACGAAAGAAAAAGTTACAAATCGAATTAAGTCATAAAAACACAAAATTAATCCTAAATTATAAGTCTAACGATAAAAAAAAAAAAAACTATATAAAGCATTAAAGAGCACTAGCGATTTTTTTATTTTTTTTATTTCTCAATATTTCGGTTAGACAAAACAAATAATATATTTACACTGCTCATGATAAATAGTTTGGAGTGTAAAATAACATCAAACATATACCTACATTTAAAGTTTTTGGTGGGCCCATCCGTAATACAAAAAAAAAACGATTTCCTTTGTATTAAATAAATTTGGTACTAAAAACCAATGCCACAGTTTCCAGAATAAAAAAAAAGTTGGGGTCGACAAAGGGTAAGACCGAAACGTGTTTTTCATGAAACATTTAATCTCAGTTACGATAAATTTAGATTGTCCTTTAAAAAATAATTATGTCTTTTTATAAACATATAAAAGTAAGAATTTTATACATAAAAAGAAGCCCGATTTTTTTTATTATAATTTGCTAATATTAGGTAACTTATTAGAATTTCATAATAAGGTATCAGTGGAAGCGTGATTGATGTCTTAACTTACTCGTGTTTTTATTACCTACTCATAGAACTGAAACTGCGATCTTAAAATTTTATATCTACTACTTATATTTTTTGATAAATACCATATTTTTTTGATAATAAAAAAGGGAATGCCTTTTGACTCTGTATTCGTCTACAGAACTGGATGTTAGTCGAAGTTCAATTAGGTATTATTTTTATAGTATAACTAGCGGCCCGTCCCGGCTTCGCACAGGTTTGTATAACTTTAACTATATGCTCAGCGCACGCCACGGAAGGCCTCAGAAACGATACTTTTCCCCCGTTTTTAAAACATTTTTGGTTACTGCTCCACAACTATAGGACCTAGCGTGATATTATATAGCCTATGTTACTTCTGAATAATGCAGCTTTCTAATGGTGAAAAAATTATTGCAATCGGCCCAGTAGTTTTTGAGTTTATTCATTACAAACATACAAAAACACAAAAACACAAAAATACAAAAATACAAATCTTTCCTCTTTATTATATTAGTATAGATAGTATAGATATATATTAGTACGCGAAAATATTTCTGTTACCTTTATATTATTTTTAAAAAAAATCTCACTATAATAGAAAAGAAATACACATAAAGATCAAATGATAAAAATATTATTTTAATGCGACAAACAGTAGTCGAGTAATACTGGAAGTGCAAAAGATCATTTTGTATGGAGAACGCAGACTTCGCGTTTGCGTTTGCAGTGCTTTATTAAACAAATAAAGAAAGGTGTTCAGTTAAACGTGACCTATACAAGAAATGTCTAGCCTAAAATTCTTTGTTCCCTTTATAGTCTTGTGTTCGAAAAAGCCCGTTTTTCCTTTGTCAACTTATTGTTCTGGTAGCCTCTCTCAATAGGAACCTTGAGGCTTTCCAAGTCTTTGTGAGCCGGTTCAAGATGATCTCCATTGTTCTTTATATGCAGACTTACACTTTAATAGCACTCCAACTAAAACTAAATTGCTGCTCTATTTGATATATAATATGCCGTTTAATAGGGTATTTGACTCCTTTTTGAAACCCGTTTTATATGATTCTCCATTACATAATAATCACACTATATTGATATTTCCGGGATGTCTACTCTATTATTAATAAAAATCTAAGTGAAAGTTTAAATTTCTACAATGGCGCTAAAAACGCTGTTTCGCAGTCTATGTCAAGTGTGACGTCACACGTAAGTAAACAAACAAGAACAGATTAAATAATCTCCTATATATTATACTCTATTCTATTTCATCTACATGATTTATAATCTGTGTATTGTTTTGTATACTTGCGTGTGACGTCACCAGTCATCAAACAATCAAAGATGTTTATGTTATAAATAAAATTGTAAAAAATATTCAATTTTATTTCGTGTAATCTACAAAAGATATACATAATTTAGTTTAAAATAAAGTGAAACATTTTTTTTTTACGCCATTTTCTCATGATGACCACAATTTATAGTATATTTTTAATGTAGTCAAATAGCCTATTGTCATGTTTAGATTTAGTCTAGTTAAATTCTTAAAATCTAGTGAACCTACACCAGATTTTAGGAACTTACTACATCGATTTCATAACGTACATACATACATATACATATCATCACGGGTGCCTTACGGCGCCCGAGACCGCCTAGACGGCCCCAGGGTACCCAGCGGAGGCGTTTTAATCTCACATCGTTGTAGCCGATGGTATGAATCTACACCGAACAAGTGGCTAGCTCGTCGCGATGTTTTGAATAGACTCAATAACCCATCTATAAACAGTTTCACAAGTTGGTATAGTGAAACCAGGACTGACAGCTTAACGTGCTTTCCGAGGTACTATAGTGGTGTTGCTCAAACAAAATGTAGGTACATTTTTTTTTAAATTAAAAATTCATTGGTACCTACACCGGGATTCGAACCAGGGACCTAAGTGTTTTTAAGTCATATATTTCAGGAAATTTTGCAACCATTTCTTGTCGAGGTGGTAGAGTCTACTTTCAGGGTGCGGTTACGAAACAAGTTTATTTGACGAAGCAGCGATAGTAGACTCGTAATTCAAATTAGGCTTTGTCATAGCCAATTTTGGAATCGCATCTATTAGCCATTAGCTGGTGCAGTTAGAGCGATCAATGCTGTTAAATAACAATGTATTGATGCGGTTACAAAATGGGTTACATGGTGGTGGGTGAATATCCTCGCTTCAAATCAACTTCGACTTTCGAATATTTTTTTGTTTTAGTGAATATATAAAATTCGTAAAGTGTTTTATATAATCTATACTAATGTTATATATGGACATGATTTGACTGTAATGGATAATCTAAAAAAAAAAAAAAATTTTTAATATTCCGCCTATAGATAGCTATATTACGCGAGTAGAAGCATAAGGCTGTATTTTATTTTCTATACAGATTTTTTAAAATTAAACTGTGGGTGAAACTGCAAACCACAGTCAGTATCTAAAAAAAAAAAATACCATCACGGGCGCCTATTTGGCTCCCGAGAACCGTTTAAACGGCCTCAAGGTACCCAGCCGAGGGATTAACCCGTCCTTATTTCGCCGATGGTATTCGGAGGCAACACCTACTTGTTGCGGTGTTTATGATGAAATAGCCTCGTTGTATAAAGCGGTCACCCGTCCCAGGCCAGCCTTGTTGTCATCTGCTTAACCTTGTTATCAGTTTCGCAGTGACTTAACCACTAGGCTGGGGCCGCTTTTCCTACGATAATATTGTTTTAGACTTATGCCAATGTACGTCCCTTGCTATATGAGTGAACTATTTCATTTTATATCCGCCATAAAAATCCTATTTTACTACCAATATTCAAATATTAATCATGAATATGAATGAGAGCCATGCCAGCTTGAAATTACTGCACGACATGTATTAATATACCTAATAATGTAAACTTGAATATACGTAAATCGACTGCCTTAGTAGACTAGTGGATACGCCCCGTTGGCGTTGTATCTTGGGTTCAATTACCACTCAAGACAAAACAGTATTTTATAATGTAGGTGGAAGATATATATTATCTATAGATATATATTATATACTCTACCAGCTTGCGTGTTTCCTTCCTCTTATAACCTAGAGTCCTTTAAACGTAGCGTGAATAGGCATATTAAGCCGGCATAATGATGGCAACCAGCGGTGCACCTGCATGCATCCGCTTGTTGCTATCAATCCTGGACATTGCATACTGATTAACATCAGGTGAATGCAAGGTCGCATGTTGAGTTCTTATAAAAAAAATATTATAGTATACTTCATTAGGGCTATAGTGATGCAAAAACCTAGTCATGTTTCGGTTTTAGTATGTCAGTTTACGGTTTTCGGGAAACTATTGCATGGTTTTCTTATCGAGGTGGTAGTCTCCTTTCCGGGCTTACGTAATATAATAAAGAGGTAAAGTTTGTGAGGTTGTAGGGGTAATCTCTGGATCTACTGAACCGATTTTGAAGATTGTTAGTGTTGGATAGCTCATTTATCGAGGAAGGGGCTACAGACATCATGCTACAGACAATAGAAGCGAAGCATCAATGAAAAATGTTGGGAAAACTGGGAAAATTTGTTCCTTTTGAGAGCTTCCGTTGCGTGCGCTGCGTAAACGTTTAAGTTGCGCAGGCGAAGTTGCGCGGATTAGCTGGTAATGCATAAATAATAGTCTATATGTTATAGTATATACTACTATATACGTGGTGGACGAGTTGGTTAGACCTTGGACTTAAAAACACTTAGGTCCCTGGTTCGAATCCCGGTGTGTACCAATGAGTTTTTAATTAAAAAAAAATATGTGCAATTGTTTGACAACACCACTATAGTACCTCGGAGAGCACGTTAAGCTGTCGGTCCTGGTTTCACTATACCAAATTGTGAAACTGTTTTAGATGGGTTATTGAGTCTATTCAAAACATCGCCACGACCTAGCCACTTGTTCGGTGTAGACTCGTACCATCGGCTACAACGATGTGAGATTAAAACTCCTCCGCTGGGTACTCTGGGGCCGTCTAGGCGGTCTCGGGCGCCGTAAGGCACCCGTGATGATATGTAATGTATGTATGTATATGTTATAGTTGAACTACAGAGAACTATGTGACATGTGAAGAGGTGGTGGGCGAATAGTTACAGTTTGAACTATAGTTCGATTAATCTCGAAGATATTACTCTCACGTAAACAAACAATACAGTAATAATTTTTGCAATACCTAAGTACCTAGTATTAATATTTAGGGTACAAAGCAAATCAGAAATCTAGATCTCCGATTATGGGAATACCTCAAACCCAACAAATATATTAAAAAAAAATAATTCAATAATAAGATATTTAGAAATAAATGGCTCTTTGAAAAATTTAATAGCATAAAGTTGCCTCGATTGAAAAAAATCGCAAAGTTACCTCCATTTTTTATCGATATTTCCTATTACTCCAATATGGAGCAGAATATAAAGTCATATGTTTTATAAGTTAAGTATGTGTATAAGATCTAGTACATGGCCTAGTGTTTTTTATAAAATTCTAAATATTTTGAAAGTTATAGCAAAAACACGTTATTTTTTTCAAGAATTCCGTGCGAGTTTTTTTTTTGTTTCTCAGTCGCACGCCTCGTAACTGGTATCTTTTATTTCACCTGTTTTATTTGCCTTTGTACGCCCTCTTAAGGTATACGCTCCTTTACAGGTAAAAAAAAGTTTTCAAGGGGTTACTGCATCGTTTCTTGTCGAGGTGGTAGTCTTCTTTTTACAGAGTACAGAGTAAGCGTGCTATCTCTTCGACCTCATCGTTGCTTTTTACAGAGTACAGAGTAAGCGTGCTATGTCTTCGACCTCATCGTTGCTTTTTACAGAGTACAGAGTAAGCGTGCTATCTCTTCGACATGATCGTTGCTTTTTACAGAGTAAGCTTCCAATCTCTTCGAACTCATCGTTGCTTTTTACAGAGTACAGAGTAAGCGTGCTATCTCTTCGACCTCATCGTAGCTTTTTACAGAGTACAGAGTAAGCGTGCTATCTCTTTGAACTCATCGTTGCTTTTTACAGAGTACAGAGTAAGCGTGCTATCTCTTCGACCTCGTCGTTGCTTTTTACAGAGTACAGAGTAAGCGTGCTATCTCTTCGACCTCATCGTTGCTTTTTACAGAGTACATAGTAAGCGTGCTATCTCTTCGAACTCATCGTTACTTTCCATCAGGCAAGATTAAGTTCAAACGCAGACTATGTTTATAATAAAAAATAAAAATATATATCAGATAGTATTCTATATCTACTGAACAAGTGGCCAGCTCCTCAATAACCCATCTATAAACTGTTTCACAAGTTGGTATAGTGAAACTGAGGCTGACAGCTTAACGTGCTCTCCGGGGCTATATGGTGGTGTTGTCAAACATAAAATATTTGTTTGACAACACCACCATATAGCAGTTACATATATTTTTATTTATATATTTAAAATACTTTATTTCACAAAATTACAAAATAAAATTGTACATAGGCGAACTTAATGCCTATATTATTATTTTATATTTATTTTATTTAAATTCCGGAGGGATTTAATCTCCTATCTACCCTTGCTGAGAGATATCATATATCATATCAAATAATGTAAGTAATATTGAAATTCACTTAAAGAGAACTTCTTAAATCTGTTAGACTGGATCATAAATAATTATCTTAAAAATGTCTAATCATTGGCAACATTACTACAAGAGCATCGATATAATTTCTTAATTGCCCTCTTAATTTTCACTTGTAATTAATTTAGCAGCAACATTTTTAATTAAAATGTCTGAAAACAGACAGCTTTACTTGAAAAATGTGGCAAGATTTACCACAGAGTAAGTATAATATTTCAACAGCCATATTCTTTTTCTTATAAAGGAAAAGTTAGCTTAACAAAATAACTAAATCCTATAAAAAAAAATTGTACAAGAGAAACTTTAAAAGTAATGCACTCTATTTATTTACAAGGACCAATATGCATTCATTTTTGACAGCCTCCGTAAACTAGTGGTTGCGCTTTGGCGTTGTATCCGGGGATCGTGGGTTCGATTCCCACCCATGGCAAAAAAATATTAGTACGTTTTCTGTACAGTTTGTCATGGTCTGGGTGTTTATACAATATAATATGTATTATATCGTTGCTTCTGGTACACATAGTACAAGCCTAGAGCTTAGTTTGTGACTAGAGCAATATGTGTTAATTGTTCCATATTATTGTTATTTGTTGTTGTTGTTATTTGAAAGCTTGTCGGGTAATTTTGCAATTCTGCTACGCCCAATGTATAAAATAATAGCATGTAGGATATTTTAAATATTTTTCTCTCAAACTACGACATGTACTATATGTATAACAACACTTCTTTCTTTCATTCTATTTCACTTTTCGATCTGATGTGGCCCTAGAGGGAGTTTTTTTTTTAACATTCTCATAATAGTAGGCGAGCACTGTCCGCCAATCAGATTAGTTTATTTTGACAGGCTTAGAAAATTAAGCGATCCTATTGGTGGAGAGTACTCACTTAACGCAGTGAGAACGTAAAACAAACTCGTACTAGGGCCTCTGTAGCTTAGTTTTATCACGTAAACATACCTCAACTTCACACGCTAAATTTTTAGTTCTCAAAATTTCCGCTTGGAGCGCTGAACTATTTCCTATACAAATTTTAGTAAACTCAAACACAAAGTATTATAGTAGTTAGAAAACCAACACTACTACACGGCTACAGTACCCCTAGTGTGCGTTTTCTAACTATTACTTTGCGTTTGAGTTAACTAAAATTTGTATGGGAAATAGTTCAGCGCCCCAAGCGGAAATTTTGAGAACTAAAAATTTAGCGTGTGAAGTTGAGGTATGTTTACGTTATAAAACTAAGCTACAGAGGCCCTAGTACGAGTTTGTTTTACGTTCTCACTGCGTTAAGTGAGTACTTTCCACCAATAGGATCGCTTAATTTTCTAAGCCTGTCAAAATAAACTAATCTGATTGGCTAAAAATGCGAGCGTGAGATTGGTCAAAATGTTAACGCAGTAGTAAATTAAAAAAACCCATACTACTACACGGCTACAGGACATAAAGTATATGATCGCTTTATTTTTCAATTAAACCTCTCTTATTGTTTGATTCCTATCTATAGTTACTAGCGACTATAGTAGAAACTGTTTGCAAAAACTTGTGGTAGTGCTACTGTATTAATTAATAAGTATAGGTCTAAATATCTGTCAGTTTCTAACACTTAGATTTCCCAATAGAAAAATATCCCACCTCCCTGAAACAGCCATAAAATTGCAAACAACCTTTTAAATGACAGGTGATAAAATTATTTGTTGTTTTCATTTATTATGTCTTCTATTCGACTTGGTGTAAAGAAGCCGGAAATGTAGGTGGATGGAAGCACGCTAGCCGTTAATGCATTCCACATTTTTATTACACGATAAAATGTCGGTCCCCAAATACTTTTTGACCTTTTGCTTCTGCTATTTTCGACTTTTGCCGGTAAATTTTGGATTCAGTCAATCGTAGTTTAAGAGGGTAGTTTAATATATTGAAGAACCTTGAGGATTCGATTATATATTATGCTATTTTTAATTTTATAGGGTACCAGCTGTTTCTAGGACTTGTGTGCGTGTTTATACTCTATGTATACTATTGTTAGGGTTGTCCCTGTCTTAGACGAAATATCCCCTGGTGATATATAAATAAATCGTTGGTGTTAATTCTTACGTTTTGAATTTATATATATATATATACGTGGTGGCCGAGTTAATTAGACCTTGAGTTAAAAAACACTGGTTCGAATCCCGGTGTGTACCAATGAGTATTTAATTAAAAAAATTATGTACATTTGTTTGACAACAACACTATAGTGCCTCGGAGAGCACGTTAAGCTGTCGGTCCCGGTTTTACTATACCAACTTGTGAAACTGTTTATAGATGGGTTATTGAGTCTATTCAAACATCGCGACGAGCTAGCCACTTGTTCGGTGTAGACTCATACCATCGGCTACGACGAGGTGGGATTAAAAACCCCTTCGACCCTGGGGCCGTCTAGGCATACATATTATCTCGGGCGCCGTAAGGCACCCGGGATGATATGTATGTATGTTTTTAATTTTGAATGAGAGCTAAAGTAAAAGAGAACTTTCAAATATTCGGCAATTTCAATGTTCTAAAATTAAGTTTATCTCAGTTTGTGAATAAGTGATCTAGATGAACAAATTTCATTTCGGAGCCAATATTTTTATCACCAAATTTTTTGAGGTTTTCCTAATATTTACTCAGAGGTAGGTTAATATTTTTCCACTTAGTAAATAGTCAGTATATCAAAAAAAAAATTTACGTAAGTACCTAAATGGTACAAATATTTACCTATAAAAATGTGATTTCGTCGAACCTACAATTTCCGAAATCTGTCCTTTGGGTGTGAAAGGTTGAAAAGGAATCTACCAATATCAAGTGACATATAAAGTGCTTCGCAATAAGGTGTTTGTGTCAATCCCAAGAGTTATAATGGTATTTAGGGTTCCGTAAGAATTTATATAGTACTGCATGTTTTTGGTCACGGTGATAAAAAAATTATATTGTGTTCTATGATGAAAATAATGAAACACGTATTTTTTCTTTTTAGTGTCGCCTATACTAAAACTTAAAGATAAATAACAAAAAAAGATCTACAAATCACGTTAACTTTCATACTAAACTCACGAATTAAAGCCTATCACTTGTCTAATTGTGTTTTACTTGTTAGATAAGAAGACTTATTATGTATTTGTAGAAGTAATTTTAAGCATATAGACGTTTGTTCATATAATAAATTATTTTCCGGACTTTTTTTTTTGAAAAAATAAAAAACTTACCTACCTTTTTTATTTAAAAAATAGGTTCTAAAAGTAATACTGAAGGCATCAAAAAAATATTATCATTGTTAAAAAAACACCCAGTGTAGTAAAAAACTTATATACAAAAAAAAAGATAAAAATAAATATCATCACGGGTGCCTTACGGCCTAAAACCGCTTAGTCGGCCTCAGTACCCATCGGAGGGGTTTTAATCCCACGTTACCTCGTTGTAGCCGTTGGTATAAGTCTACCTACACCAAAAGTGGCTAGCTTGTCGCGATATTTGGATAGACTCAATAACCCATCTATAAACAGTTTCACAAGTTGGTATAGTGAAATTGGGACCGACAGCTTAACGTGCTCTCAGAGGCACTACGTGGTAGTGATTTTTTTTTACTGTGAAACAAATGCACATTAGTTTTTAATTTAAAAAATATTGGTAGGTACACACCATGATTTGAACCGGAGACCCAAAAACTGTACTGTTTTTAAATCTAAGGTCCAACTCGGTACACACGTAACAACAAAAGAATAAAAAAAGACGGACCATTTTTCTAATGAAAAACTTTTTTTTTTAAATAATAAACCTGCACAACTGTCGACTCTACTACTAATGTCGACAAAACGAAACAAGAGAGTATGATTTACGGGTATGTACCCATATAATTTTGAAGTTACTACTTATTAACCTTCTGAAGCACTGCTTGTGACTATGTAACTGCCTGATAGTAAAAAGGCATACAAAAACTATGAATGGGATAGATTAATACATTGTTGTTTAACAGCATTGATCACTCCCACTATGCCGGTTAAATGTTATGGATACGAATTTGCTTTACGGGTATACTTTATCAACCTCGCTATGTCCAATTAGTGGACGGTTTCGTAACTGCGCCTTGAAAGGAGACTACTACCTCGACAAGAACACGAGGCAATAGTCTACTGTTTACTTAATTTAGTTAAAGACGTTGTATGAATGACATTTTTTATTTTATTTTATTTAACAAACGTACTTCCAATTATAACTTGTCTAGTTCAACTTGGCTGTTAGTCTAATTTTTATCATGTTTGTAATTTTATGCAAAAAAAAATCTATTGTGGGTAATAAACACTTTTGTATTATAGTATTAAAAAATATTAAAAAAAAAAATAACACCCAACACAGAACGATTAATAAATACAATGACCGACGAAATTAGGATTTTAATTCTGCGACAAACAGTAATCGAGTATTACTGTAAGTGCGAAAGCTCATTTTGTATAGAGAACGCGGGGATAGCGATTACGAATGCAGTGTCCTTAATTTCCATTTATGGGAGTTATCTTAATATAATAAATAGTAATAATAATATGTAAAACAATTTACACATATTGCTTTGGTCACAAACTAAGCTCTAGGCTCGTACTATGTGTACTAGAAAAAAACGATATAATACATATTATATTTTATAAACACCCAGACCATGACAAACTGTACAGAAAAATGTACTAATATTTTTTGTCAAGGTGGGAATCGAACGCCCGACCTACGGATACAACGGCTAAGGCGCAACCACTAGTCTACGGAGGCGGTAGTAATATAATTACCTATACAGATTAGAGTCTATACGATAAAATTATTCTTCGATCCTTTTTATAAAACCTTTTGTATTTCAAAACTATGTTGTTAAATGTACAGTCGACCAAGAAATTGGTCTATCAAATTTGACACAACTTCTCGTGTCATGAAAAAGTCGTTAAGATTGAGCGAAGTGCAAACTCTTCACTACAATAAATGATAACTGATAGTATTAGCTATAAGAATATTCTTCATTGGAAAACGAACCTTATAGTTTTATAGGTAACGTGCAAATGAACTTCAACTCTAGGGTGATAGACCACATTCTTGGTCGACCCTAAGTACGTGATACAAAAAAAAATATCAGTGTGAAAAAAAAAAAAAAAAGTATACAAGTAGATATATCTGGCTCGCTATTGGAATTAGAATGTTTCACTCCAAAAGGCAGACACGATAATTCAATTTAAATTGTTGAATATTTAAAACTCCTTTGTCCCTCCGAAGTCTGTAGACACTAGACATGTAAAATAGAACCAATAAAAATTAAGTTTGTGTCTTAAGTTATTTGCAAACCCGCATAGTAAGTATTGAGGCTTTAATAACATTAGAAATAAAGAGCGCATCAATAGTAAGGTTTAGAAAGTCTATTTTGTTACCAATCGTCAAGTGACCAAAGAGCCAATTGATAATCAAATCAAAATACCTATCGAAAACCAAATGTATGGGATTTGACGTTTCTCGTCGATCAGGCTCTACCCATAGAGTAAAATTCCTATACATTTTTATCGATCGATGCGGTGATTCGATTGGCGATCGTGTTCTTTGGTCAGGCCCCTGAGGCTCTACCATGGGTTTGCGCATTGTAGCAACGTAACGAATACGTAAACGTGAGCAACAACCAATAAGATCGCTTTGTTCAATCCTGTTACCAAAAATAAAGCGGCCATAGGGTAACATAGTAACATGAGCAACAACTAATAGTGGTTGTTGCTCACGTATACGTATACATAAACGTTACGTTGATACAATGCGCAAACCCATGGTAGAGCCTCTGGGGCCTTATCCCGAGTTTGCAACCGCTAAACACGTCAAGACGTTGCGTAAACTATAAATATGGAATTTTAAGTTCTATTCCTATGGTTATATATTCTGTATTAGGTTGGCTATAATAATGCCGCCATCTTGAAATACACGAATTCTTCGCAAGTTTTAATATGTTTCGAGCATTGGAATTTAAACTCTATAATTAACAGGATAGAACTTATATTTCAATATTTATAGTTTACGCAACGTTATGTAGTGTTTAGCGGTGCAAACTCGGAATAAGGCCGGTAGTCTTGTTTTGATTTAGTCTTCGGTTAAGTTAGGGTTTTCAGGATACTGCTGCACCGATTACTATTCGATGTGGTTTTAGTAGTCTCCTTTCAGGATGCGGTTACGAAATGTGTAGTTAAATTGACGATAAGGCAGCGAGTACATTAAAATATACTCGTAATGCAATCTGTCTCCACCCATTTCGTAAGTGCATCATTTAGCCGGCATAGTGGGAGCAATCAATTTTGTTTAAAACAATTATTGATCGACCCCGTTCATGGACTTTGTAGGTCTGCTCACCACCAGGTAGATACAAAGTCACATGCCGTGCTCCAATAAAATAAAATAAAACTTTGCAATGGTGTCTGGCACCTGGTATTGTTTGGCAGCATTACTAAAAATCGAGGTTGAGAAATTAGTAAAACTTAAAGTTTAGTACAAAAAAAACTATTCTTTTACAAAAAAAACTGTAATATTGACCAATGATCAAGAATCCAGTAGCATAGGTGTAAACGGCAAAGCCACCAACCACCTAGACAAGAAATCGATGCAGTAATTTCCTGAAAACTGATGAACCCACAGACTAAAACCAAAATTAAATTTCCATTTTCTCTTGCATCAGTATCAACTAATAGGATTTTTTAAATTAACCTCTCTTATTGGTTGATTTCTATCTATAGTCACTAGCGACTATAGTAAAAATTGTTTGCAAATACTTGTGATAGAGCTACTGGTGTATGCAATATTGAACGCCGTAGACGCATACTCTTTATCGTCTCCTCTTGTGCTTATTGAAATTTGCAGTTATTATTAATTTTTTTTTTTTTATATGCTTGGCCTATGTCGTATAGTAACTTTTAAGTTTTGCAAATTGTACACTTTGCGCTTTCTGTAAGATCTTTATAAACTAAGCACTGAAGGTCCCTAGATGTCATTGTCATGAGGGTCTATTAATCTTTGTCGTCTCAGATTCAATGCCTGACACGTGAACGTTACGGTTCGGCGGAGTTAATTCAAACTATTTTATTGAATTTCTCTTTCTGCTAACTATAGAGGCAATCGAAGGAGGATGAATATCTTCTGCAGACAATTTTTCACAATGTTTTTACATCTCTTTAATGGCCATACATATACCTAGTCTTGCCATAAATATTGTAACAAAGAAAAAAAATGTTTCTCTATTGCAAATAACATTTATTACTTTTACAGTGTGTTAGTTTAATATATAAATATAAAACAATTAAAATAAAAAAAGCTTATTCGAAGTGGTCTCCATTGGCGGAAATACAGTCCTTTAAGTACGGCGGAGTTAAATCAAACTATTTTATTAAATTTCTCTTTCTGCTAACTATAGAGTCGCTTCTAAGTGAACACGTAACCTTTAGACAAGTTATATATAAAACTTCTTCTTTGAATAAATGTGTTTTTTTGGAAGTTTCTATCTGATATTCAATTATTGGTAAACGTGTCTATAAGGTTAATAGAGATCAGCGGAATTGAAAAGAGAGATTGAGAAAGAGGTGATTATATTTTTATATAACTTTTGCTATAATATAGTTTTATAATTTATTTTCATTATATTCTTAGGTCATTATATTTATATTTAATTATATCACCGACATCGCTAACGGAATTTGGCTAAGTCAATAAGGTTCAAACACAAAAAAAAAATCAACAACAAACATATCAAACAAATCAATTGGAACAGTAAGAATAAATGGCTAGAGGTTTGTAATCAATTCGTTCAAGCAAAAAACAAAGTCATCGTTAAGACTTAATACTAAATGAGAGTATAATATTTATTTAGATGCAGCCGTAAAGTAGATCAGTATAAAAGCTAATTTGAATATAATATGCAGCTGTAAATGGGCATTGTCCTATTTTATGTACAATATTATTAGTTATAATATAAATAATAAATTTAAAATGTCAATAAAACAATTAATAACAATAAAAATCAGCTGTAAAGGGGCTTTGTTAACTAATAACTAAATCATTATAAAATGACAAATGTCAATTAAATAAAATTTAATAATTAATTATTATAATTACAATATGTCACAAGATAATAAATGTCACACAAATAATCAAACAGTTTAACATTCTGTTTATTACATCATTTTTTCTATGAATTAATTTGTTATTTATTATTTATTTATTTCTTTCACGTTTTTCATCTTTTATGTGATAATCATCTATGTAGGCAAGAAGTTGTGAGAAAAGATGCTATATATACGTAATCTCAAAATGTTTGTATCTATATGTGTTTGCATTTTTATTTATTTCGCTAATTAACTAAAATAAAACAACCTATTTGTATTTTTTAAATGGTACTGCTTATTCATATTTCACTCCCTCGAAGGTTAGCTGGTGCATTAAGCTATGCACTAATAAATAATTGTTATCAACTTTTTTTTTGTATAACAGAAATTTCAAAATTTTACATTTATTTTAACAAATTAACTTAACACATAATAATAACTAACGAATTAGAATGGACATTGGACACTCCTCGCCGCACTCTGATCTCACGCCTCATACCACGCTAGACACTTCGAAAGATATTTTTAAATCGCGAGGAATTAAAATGTGAGCCCTAGATTATTTAAGCATGAGTGATTACGTACACAAACGCAGGTTGGCTCGTGTCCGGGATAGTATGTAATTAGCTTACGCTTCCCTCATATATTTTTAATTGAGTGTCCGCGGTGTGATAATACCTAAGTATAAGTCAGTTGGAGCCCTAGATTATTTACCTCTGAGTGTGTACGTAGGTACACAAACGCAGCTTGGCTCCGGGAATAGTATGTAATTAGCTTACGCTTCCCTCATGTATTTTTAATTGAGTATCCGAGATGTGAATACCTAAGTTTTAGTCAGTGTGAGCCCTAGATTATTTACGTCTGAGTGTGCACGTACGCAAACGCAGCTTGGCTCATGTCCGGGATAGGTATGTTATTAGCTTACGCTTCCTTCATATATTTTAATTGAGTGTCCGAGGTGTGATAATAGTGAAACTGGGATCGTTAGCTTAAGAACACTTCTTTTAATTCGATCGCGAAATCCGCATCCGAGCCCTAGATTATTTACCCCTGAGTGTGTACGTAGGTACACAAACGCAGCTTGGCTCATGTCCGGGAATAGTATGTAATTAGCTTACGCTTCCCTCGTGTATTTTAAATTCAGTGTCCGAGATGTAAATACCTAAGTTTTAGTCAGTGTGAGCCCTAGATTATTTACGCCTGAGTATGCACGCACGCAAACGCAGCTTGGCTCATGTCCGGGATAGATATGTTATCAGCTTACGCTTCCATCATATATTTTTAAATGAGTGTCCGAGGTGTGATAATAGTGAAACTGGGATCGATAGCTTAAGAACACTACTTTTGATTCGATCGCGAAATCCGCATTCCACATATAAAATGAGCTTTCGCATTTACTACTTTTAGTCGATTTTTTTTTTTAAATTTTTGTCGGTTATTGTATTTATTAACCTTTCGGTTGTGATAAAAAGAAATAAAATCAGAAAATAAAACAAAATCCATTAATGGGGTCGATCAGTGCATTGTTGCAACAGCATTAATCGCTCCCACTTTACCTGCTAAATGATGCCGTTACGAGATGGGCGGCGATAAGGAAATAAAATTCATTTCATTTCATTTCAATTACCAACATAAAAATAGTGCAAGAGTTTTTAAATCAGTTTACAGGTACAAATTTACAAACATTTTTTTTCTCTCCTTATAATGAGAAAAAACGTAGTATTAATTCCAATAAACGACTCGTCTGTGAGTATAGTTAGCAAAATCTTACTGTATAGTACAGTGTAGTATAATAAACTATAGTTTCGATTGTGTAGCCGGGCCATGCAGTATTTCGTAACATAATGGCATAGGTAATGACATTTCTATTACGGTAATGGATTCATCGTAGTATATGACGTTGTTACAGTTTACCATAATTCATGGAGTTTGTCTTCCTACGTGTTTCACTGCCTCGTATAAGCTTATAATAAACCTTTTAATACTTCCAGTTTAGTATACAATATTTCTTGTTTTTTTTTTTTTAATATTTGAGCACCGCATTAAAGTTCATCGGAAAGCGCGTTAAGCTGTCGGACCCACCCCCCTAGACAAGAGCATGGTCGCTTTTTACGCTCGAACGTCGCAGAAGCGTGACAGAGAGGGCGATAACAAATTGATTAACCTATTGGTGTATCTATATTGTTGTCTCGTTTTGGTTATTTCTGCAACGATAAAAACGAAAATGACGTCATTATCAAATGTCATCTTCATACAAAACTTTCGTGCGCGCTTTTAGCGCTCATGCTCTTGGCTAGGGGGGCCAGTTTCAATATACGCAACTTCTAAAACTATTTATATAATGGTTTATTAAGTATATTCAAACACCTCAACAAGCCGCATTCAATGTAGACTCAGAACGCCATCGGCTATGTCGAGGTCGGAATAAAACCCCACCGCTCGCTGGGTACCCTGAGGCCGTCTAGGCAGTCTCGGACGCCGTATTTCACCCGTGAAAGTGCTTCTAACTTTTGCACACTGCAACTTCCTCCGAAGGTAAACTCTGTTAAACATTATTGTAACATTTTCCCTGCAGTTTTTTTTTTAATAGGTGCTCCCAAATAATCAATGAACTATTACAATAACTTATTGATTTTAAAAGTTCACATTTTGCAATTTTAGGCAACAAATTATTTATAAAAATAATACCATCTAGACGGCCCCAGGGTACCCAGCGGAGGGGTAATGCCACCTCGTCGTAGCCGAAGGTATGAGTATACACCGAACAAGTGGCTTGCTCGTCGCTATGTTTGGATAGACTCAATAACCCATTTATAAACAGTTTCACAAGTTGGTATAGTGAAACCGGGACCGACACCTTAACGTGCTCTCCGAGGCACTATTTATTTATTTATTGCATACAAAATACAAAGGCGGACTTAATGCTGCTAGGCATTCTCTACCAGTCAAACCTTCGGGACATAAAATACTTACAATCTATTATACACTACTTAAATACTTATATCTTATATATATACATAAATAAACTACAAATACACAATACTACCAACTACAAAATGAGAAAGAAGAAGTAACAAAGTGGAAAGGAATAGAATAATGACAGATAGATAAAAACTACCTATGAATTTAAATAGAAATCATAATATACTCTTTTTTTAAATATGACTCTATTTGGTGATCGTCTTATTTTACTGGTAAATTATTCCAAAGTCTTGCAGCGACAACTGCATACGATTTAGAAACAAAGGTGGTATGATATATATCACATCACTATAGTGGTGATGTCAAACAAATACAAATGTAATTTTTTTTTTTATTAAAAACTCATTGGTCATACACCGGGATTCGAACCAGGGACCTAAGTGTTTTTAAGTCCAAGGTCTAACCAACTCGACCACCACGTAACTTTTATGCTTAACAAACAAAAAATTGCAAATTTACCTACTTAAAGTTTTCTCAATAATTTAATCTCCATACAACATTAAATTTAATAATAGTAAGACTTACTAAAAATATTAAAAAACCAATCAAATAGGTATGCAGAATAAGATTGAATCTACCTTGAACCCATTAAAAGCCTCTCAGAATCATTTAATTAACACTTTATCGGATTTCTGGTCCAATGAAAAGAACGCCATGAAATTCTAATGGATGATTAGTAGGTCTATTTTTAGATTTAAGGGCCCTGAGGCTCTATCATGGGTTCGCGCATTGTAGAAACGTAACGTATTCATTTACGTAAGTAATGTACGGCTTTGAATAACCAAACGCAATGGAACACATTAGGTAGACATTGTAATAAGTTGCAGTAACCATACTCAACTCGTCTGTACTTCTGAAGTGAAGCAAGTCACATTATATTAGGGGTGCATGCAATGCCAAACATTTTGAGATACAGACTTTTCAAAGTAAACCAAATCATAATCTAGAAAGCCATACATTGCTGAGCTCTATTTTGGCTCGGCCAGCACGCAGTTAACATCGTCAGATATAAGTTAAAATACTAATATTCTTTAATAATTACATTAAACTGTTCATGGCTTTGTTTTAATACAATACAACGTATACGTGAGCAACAACCAATAGGATCGCTTTATTCAATCCAGAGGCTCTACCATGGGTTTGCGCATTGTTTCAACGTAACGTATTCATTTACGAATACGTGAGCAACAACCAATAGGATTTTTGTTAACCAGAGGCTCTACCATGGGTTTGCACATTGTATCACCGTAACGTATTCATTTACGTAAACGTGAGCAACAACCAATAGGATCGCTTTATTCAATCCAGAGGCTCTACCATGGGTTTGCGCATTGTATCAACGTAACGTATTCATTTACGTAAACGTGAGCAACAACCAATAGGATCGCTTTATTCAATCCAGAGGCTCTACCATGGGTTTGCGCATTGTATCAACGTAACCTATTCATTTACGTATACGTGAGCAACAACCAATAGGATCGCTTTATTCAATCCAGAGGCTCTACCATGGGTTTGCGCATTGTATCAACGTAACGTATTCATTTACGTAAACGTGAGCAACAACCAATAGGATCGCTTTATTCAATCCAGAGGCTCTACCATGGGTTTGCGCATTGTATCAACGTAACGTATTCATTTACGTATACGTGAGCAACAACCAATAGAATCGCTTTATTCAATCCAGAGGCTCTACCATGGGTTTGCGCATTGTATCAACGTAACGTATTCATTTACGAATACGTGAGCAACAACCAATAGGATTTTTGGTAACAGAGGCTCTAACATGGGTTTGCGCATTGTAGAAACGTAACGTATTCATTTACGTATACGTGAGCAACAACCAATAGGATCGCTTTATTCAATCCAGTTACGTTACCAAAAATCCTATTGGTTGTTGCCTCTGGAGTCGATTTGATGCCCATATAAACGTACTTCCAATATTACAACTTGGCTGTTGGTCAAAGTTAATTTTTTTTATGTTCGTAATTGTACGTAGAAATATTTCTGTTGTGAGTTTTTTTTTTGTATTATAATATTTTAATGGTTTTTTTTTCAGATTTCAAAAAAAAAAAAAAAGACCCAAAATAATGAGTATTATAGGAAATGCGAAAGCTAATTTTGTATGGAGAACGCGGAGTTCGCGATTACGAATGCAGTGCCCTTAAATAATAAAGAGTTCCGTACAACCACATTAGGTCGACCATGACTTATTGTTAACATTCTTTTACTTTTTATATTTAAAATATAGGGATCCACCTATTGGAAGGGTATATTTGTACTGTCGAAAAAAACACTCTTATTGGTGGATTCCTACAGATTTAAGTGAAAAATTGTTTAATAAATACTTGTGGTAGAACCACAGATAATAATACCAAACGGTATAGAATGCACCATCCTCATCACCTCTCTTAGGACGTATCTTTTTCTCCGGGTGTCTCCAGGGGATTGACTTTGCAGGTAGTGTTCGCGCCCTGAAAGTTACCGATGCATCTATCTACTTATTTAATGCTATTATAGATATATTATATGAAGCTTTTTTTTTAATCGGAGCACGGCGTGTAACTTAGTATCTACCTGATGGTATGCAGACTGTATAATGTAATTCTTGTAAGAGTGTAAATTGTCCAAATTAAAAAAAAACACTTTTTATTGGTGAAAAATCCTTAAGTAAGGAACCCTAGCTTCTCAAATACTAAACGCACTTAACTTCTTTTATTCCATTTATGTGTCCGACCCCAAAAATTAGGGTAAAATACTTTTGCGTTATACTTTAGATTGGTTTTTAGATAATAAGTAACTTTTAAAACATTTCATTCTTTGAATACCTACCTAATGATCTGAATTAAAATTTTGTAAATTAAATAGAAATTTAACACTTATTTCAAAAGTTTTTTTTTTCCAATAAAATTTAAAGTCTTACTTAATAGGTAATTGTTATATATATATATCATCACGGGTGACTTACGGCGCACGAGACCGCCTAGACGGCCCCAGGGTACCCAGCGGAGGGGTTTTAATCCCACCTCGCATAGCCGACGGTATGAGTCTACACCGAACAAGTGACTAGCTCATCGCTTGTTCGATGTTTTGAATAGACTCAATAACCCATCTATAAAAAGTTTCATAATTTAACCGTAACTCCGTACTCGCACCATAGTAGAATCACACTCGCTATTTTTTTTTTTATTTCTATAGGCGTTATATAGCTTTCTGTGGACTGAATAAAAATGACGTTAGGAAGAATGCAAATATCTTAATAACTATAACTCCTACCAATTTGATATTGAGATATTTAAATAGGAAAACTACCTAGTGGTAAAGTCACTGCGCAACTGATAACAAGGTTAAGCAGATGACAACAAAGCCGGTCCTGGGATGGGTGACCGCTTTATACAACGAGGCTATACTATCTTAAACACCGCAACAAGCTCGCCACTTGTTAGGTGTTGCCTCCGAATACCATCAGCGAAATGAGGAAGGGGTAAATCCCTCCGCTGGGTACCCTGAGGCCGTTTAAACGGTTCTCGGGAGCTAAAAAGGCACCCATGATGGTATTTATTTTATTTATTAAATAGGAAAACGCAATTAAAGCATATAAAACACCATATTTATTACTACCATCTCAATTCAAATCTATCTTATTTTTTTAATAATTATAATATTAAAATAGGATTATTTTCATTATATTTAAATAGAAAAATAATTTATCTTTAATATTTCCGTATCTTTTCGTTGATATTTCGATTTGGCGCTTAATACTTCTTAGTTTCGAGCAGATTAGAGGCGGACTTAATTTCTCTGTCACTTTCATACGTGCAAAAGTAATAAAACCTACTCTTTTCAGTTTACACCAAGCCACTGCCGATCTTGATTTTTTTTTGGAGCTCTATATATAGCTAATATTTATTTTTTTATAGAAAACGAAATGTGAAAAATTAAACTAAATATTCTGTTTTTATTGACATGAGAATATGACATGATTGAACCAAAGCTACTTTAAGAAGCCAGTAAAAGGTTTCGCGATCTCGAACGTCTAAAAACGTGTAAATGTTGTTTTCAGTGATATCAAAGCTTATTTCTACAGAAAAAGAACGTAGAGGTGTAAATATTACTTACTCGATCCTAATTAGATAGTATTTTTATAAAAAATATATTAACTTTTGAAAAGACACCCAAAGTTTGATTTATGATTCTAAAAATATTACTCTAGTTATCATTTTAAAACTAAACAGATTTTTTATAAAGAACTTATGTAATTAGGATCGAATAAATAAAATCTACACCTCCATGTTCTTATTTTCCAAAAAAAAAACTTTATTATAACTGAAAACAACATTTAGATGTTTTTCGACGCTCTAGTTTGCAAATCCTTTTCCTGCCCACTTAAGAAAATCGATTCCCAATGTGCCTAGATTACGCGTATCAAAGTTGTTTGACGTTATTTTTTAAGAATTTTACAGTCGCCAGTCTTGATTTCCGTTAGAATGACGGTAAAGCGAGTCACGTGCGAATTTGGTGCGCGTAATCACTCTGCAGAGCAATATGTGTGAATTATTTACATTTATATTGAAAGATAAAAAAAATAGTGATATTAACGAACTTAGCACTCATGTAGATCATAATTTTATAAATTAAGCTATAACGGATCCCTCTAATTGTTTTACACCGAATATTTTTCAAATTAATAAATTCTAATTATTAATTTAATAAATTTAATATTTATTCGGGTTTAATTAATTTATTAATAATAAAATAATTTAAATATTGATTGAATATGGTACAATTTATTAAATTAAAAATATGTATATTTAATAGTTATGGTATTTAAAATGTTATTAAATTATTAGTCCATAATATATTTTTAAAATGTTAATTAATTTTGTTTCAGAGCTTTTTTAAGAATACTCTGCGTGTGCTGTCCAAGAAAATTAAGAAGAAAATATCAACCTCAACTAAGATCAAAGCAATCACAGGTAAATAATAAAATATACAATACACAAGGAAGACTAAAGTTGTAACTCATTATTTTTTTAATTTCTTAAATCGGACCAGTAATTACTTAAGCTTTTTATATGTTTTGGTCGCTTTAAAAATAGTCATGCGAACGAATCATCGCACGCAGCGAGTGCGACTACAAGTGCTATGACGTCATACCACGCAGCAATGCATTCAGATGCTTTGCTTTTATTTTTTAAAGTTTTTATAAAAAAAATATATAAAAAGAAAATAATAATTACAAAAAAGTGGTCCTTATACGTGTACAAGGCGACATGGCAATCGGGGACGTGATGTGGCATCCCATACCAAGTAGGTTATACCTATCGATTTTTTTTTGCCACACAACAAAATAAGATGCAATGTCGACCCATTTGCGTACACATAATGTTTTTTATAATTCACAGCTGTAATAATATAACAGCTGTAAATTATATAAAAAAAAACATATAGGTGAAATGATAATATTTATGTATAATTTATACAAATATAAATTACAAATACTATCATTTCACTCTCTATTTGAAAACTTTATTGGTAACATTGTGTTTATTTCTGGTCTTTTAAATACACTTTAATTCTAAGTTTATTTTAAGTTATTTATTTTAATTACTTATTGAGTTATTAAAACGATTTTGTTTACAGTTTCGCACGACACGCCGTTATTATTCGTCGAGTGAACTAACAGGCGTTCAACATATAAGACAAAATTCATGCGAACAAACTTACATTTAGCAGAACATTTTTGTTCGCATCACTCAGTATCGAAGCCTTGCTTTCTTTCACTTTTTAAGTGCCTACTCATTAACTATTAATTATACTAAAAAAGACTTATTAATTAAATTATTAATCTTTGGAGATAAATAATTAGAAAGGTAAATATTTATATTAAATACTTTTATATAATGAAAGCACTTTCCTTTCCCGTTTGAAGTTATATATGGCCCTCTTTGATTTGTGTCTTTCATAATTCATGTGTACTCTTCTTATGTCTTAAATACCTGCCCAAAAATACTATGAAATATTTGTTGCATGTTCACATGTTTTTTAAACTCCGTATTTGTATGTCAATAAAAAATAATTTCCGACTTTATTCTGTCGTGCCGTCACCCTAACCTAACCTAACTTTGCTTTTGAATTTACAGTCTTTCCAAAATACTTCAATATATATTATATACTACCCACCTATATACAAAGCACATATTTTAATGTATTTTGCATGTCTTTTAAATCCGTTTGCCCACATGTTAAATTTTGTTATATAAATTCTTGTTCATTTGTTATATGATTGATATCAATACATCTGGTTTTGTTACCACCGGCCATACAGATGTAAAAACCGGCACGTAACCTAGTTATGTTTCGGTTTTACTGTGGGTTCACCGGTTTTCAGAAGACTATTGCAGCGATTTCTTGTAGAGGTGATAGTCTTCTTTCTGGGAGCGGTTACAAAACGGGCAGTCAATTTGATGATAAAGCTACGAGCGAGGCTATTATAGAAAACTCGTTAAACATATTCATTTATATTGCCACCCATTTCGTAACCGCGCCATTTAGCTAACAGAAGTGGAACCGATCAATTCATTGATCATTGATCGACCAAATTTATGGACTTTGTGGGTCTGCTTAACATCTGGTATATGCAAAGTCACATGCCATGCTCCAATAAAATAAAATATTGGTTTATTTAAGACGAGCGTCTGATGAGGCTCCTCAATGGGCATGTTGATTCAACTGCAGTATTACCTCTCCCCGCACATCAGTGTGAATCGGTAACGCTACCATACATAAATGTATGTAAACCTTCCCCCCGACCCTCAGTAAGAGAAAGAAATTGTAGATATAATGTAATATGTGCATATTAGATTATACCTACAATTTAGGCAGCAAAACGACTTTCGAGCCAAAAATATTTTCTAACATTGGAATTCTGTTAATATAAGGGATATATTTGCCTCCTAGGTATGGTGACCAGCAGTGGTAATCGCTGTCTACTTCCTAATAAGATTTTTGGCATAATGGATTAAATAATAACCTATTAGAGAGAGAGAGAGAGACTATCCATCCATATATATCTTAGCTATCCATGGCTTCTCCGTGCGGGTGCCCGGTCCACCATGTGGTTGAGAGGCAGAGAACTGCAGCGTTCTCGGACTTAAAATCTCAAAGCAAGGTCGTCTCTGCAAAAGAAGTGCTATACATTTGTCAAAGTATTCTGCGCTTGAGCATTATGTACACTCAAATAACCACTTGGCCTATAAACATTGCCTATCTGATGAAAATACGAGTCTGTTTCAATCCACAGAGGCGCTAATTCTGTAGCTCTACCACAAGTTTTTGCAAACAGTCTCTACTGATTAACCAATAGGATCGCTTTATTTTTCAAATAAACCAAATCTTATTGGTTGATTCCTATCTATAGTTACTAGCTACTATAGTTTTTTTTTGCAAAAACTTGTGGTAAGCTACTTGTGCTTTCGACATTCATATGGGTTCGATATATTCAAGTGAAAGGTGACAGATCTCCAAAGAAAACTGTCTATTTTATCTAGCCATGAAAGGACAGCTTTAAATTAGTCTAACATAAGTATATTAACTTCTTGGATGATGATTAATCTTAAATTCGGCATGGACTATATTTCACCAGGGTTTTCAATTATAACTGACATATATATTTTTATATCCAACAGTACCCAGTATCAACCATGATGTATTCGTCGGTGTCACAACACGAAATGTGTCGATTATGACGGCAAGCCCGCGCTGGTACCTGTAGAGCCCAGCGCCCAAGATGCTCCTGATGTCACGAACCGTTGGACGGAAGACGCCAGCTTCGGTCCAACAAGCCACGCCACGGCTACACAGAATCCTGTACCCTCAGGACCTTAGAAAACTTTGAACCCTGTGGCGAAAGATCTTATATCCAAGATCCAGAATCTCTAAGTGTAAGTGAAGTCAGTATAGAAAGTGATAGTAGACGACAATCGTTTAAAAGAAGTGTTAGTAGTAATAAACGGGTTACTTATCAAACTAAAGCTGATGTTATTAGTACTACTTAATTATTATTTTTTTTTGGTACACAATATGTGACTTTGTATTTATCTACTTGATGGTAAACAGACCTAACAAATTCATCAACGGAGTCTATCAATACATTGTTGTGTATTAAGAAGCATTAATCACTTTCATCATGCGGGCTAAATGATGCGGTTACGGAAAGGATGAATTTGCATTAAGGCTTCAACAGCTCTCATTGTGTATGACTATAGAATAATTGAAGAAATATTTTTTAAGGGTCGAAAAATGTTGCTTTTGTTTAAATAACTTAAATATAAATTGTAAATTAAATATTGTAAACAATACAAAATGTTAGGTATTTCCTAATACAGATTTGTGTGAAATAATTGTTAAAAACAGATTTCTATTCCGTATTCAAGAGAATTTCTTACTAATAATAAATACAAATACAAAATACAATTTAATAACGACAAGAGACATAATCATATTAATTTTTTTATGCGGCATAGTGAGAGCAGCCATTGCTGTTAAACCAAAATGTATTGTGCGATTTATAATTTTTTATTATTTTCGAATTTAACGGTCCGTTACCATCAGATAGATATAAAGTAGTACACATGCAGTACTCTTAGTAAAGTACTTATTTATTCCTTATCAATTCATTATCAGTGTTAAACATAATTTTAATTAAATTAAATTAAAAAAAGGTCCTTATGATAAAACAATCGATATGTTCTATCATAAAATGACACAAATAAAAAACATTTCGACGGGTCCTAATAATAGAGGCGTATGTGTAAAAAAATAATTTATCAGGAGAGACAAAATTAAAAATGAAGTTTTAGTTTATTTATATAGTACATTTCACGCATATTGCCCTGATCATCAACTAACTTGTAAGCCTTCTTGTAAACTGTATAGAAAAACTTATATTTCTATTTCTGAATTGGATATTTCCATGGAATTGGATATTGCAAATGAAAAAAAAAATTTTGCTTCCCTATACAAATTGGTCATTACTAGTTTGTATGAAGACAGCATTTTTAGCAGTAGAGCCTTATATTAGCCCAAAATACAACTTTTCACATTCATTCTGTATTTATTTATAATATTATTAAGTACACAGGAAAAGGCGGCGCGAACTCAACCGCGAGAAATAGAAATAAAAGTTTTTTCTGTACTGTTTACAACAAGCACCTACAAGTTAGATAGTGACCAGGGCAACATATGTGAAATATACTATATATTATTATTACTAATAATAACTACTTGTTGCAAACTGGTAGAAAATATATATCTAATAGTATATTAACAGCGTAAGTGACACTAACGTTTCTCTTCTTGGAGACATCAATTTAACGTTGAAATTATCTGTATTACAATATATAATTACCTAGTAAATAGTAATTAATATGTGTTCCAATTGTACTTAAAATATTTGAGATAATTTCTCTTTTAAGGCTTTTACAACTCGGGTACCGTACGGTCAAAAAAATTGTTCACAATATATTATTGTGTATGTAGAAAAAAAATATTTGTTAAAATCCTTGCTTACACGCAATTAACACGCTTAGAGGACATTGCATTCGTGATTTGCGCTCTCCATATAAAATAAGCTTTAAAATAGAAACGCAAATGAATTACAATCGCTTAATTTGACATATTTTGTGATAAATTAAGCTGTTTAGATTTCGCTTATTTTATAACCATTCGAGTGAACATGAAATAAAGTTAAGTAAGAGAATTGAGATGTACTTAATAACAGTTGTTTAAAAGACACCTACCATTGCAGGGTGGAATAAAATTTCCTAGGACTGTAGTTTAAAATGATCAATCAAGCATATTTTGTTTTTCTTTAAAGAAAAGTTATTTATGCTTTCAACGCATTTATCAATATAAAACTCTAGGGGTGCGATTTTTGTATATCAGCGGATGACTAAATATTACTGAATTGTCAAAAAAGCCATCGAATTCCAAAGTTCGTATTTTTGAATCATATCGGGTGACTAAAATATCATACCTATGATATCAATACGAGTGCCTCCTATCACTCGTAAATAAAGTCACCGATGACAGATAATAATCATCACAAATGATGTATGTTAAGTTCCGTTCCACCATTGAGTTTTTATGTTTAAGCATAGACATGTTAATTATTATAAGAAACAAGATAAACAATGTTTTCTTCGTGTAACGAAACGCAAGTAGCTTTTGTGAATGAGAAATTATTTGACACATATGACTTTCAAAAATAGGACTTTTAATAAATCGTGATTTCCTAGTCATCGTGATATTTTTCTCACTGGTGATAT
The DNA here is from genome assembly GCA_947458855.1 of Monopis laevigella. Classification (NCBI taxonomy): domain Eukaryota; kingdom Metazoa; phylum Arthropoda; class Insecta; order Lepidoptera; family Tineidae; genus Monopis; species Monopis laevigella. Next base: position 9,366,041 of record OX381596.1, on the reverse strand, counting down.
CAAACTCATCGGTGACATTCAAAAATCGCATCCCTGTTCCGCATTCGGATAAAAAAATATACTTAACATATAATTCGTCGTAAACAAACAGCTAGAAATTAAAAATTATCCACATGAACGTGCGGTACTTTTAATTTGATCTAAAATAGAAAATTATTATTTAAGTATTTCCAATTTGTAAAATATAAAAAAAAATCTAATCAGGAGCTGTGATTTATAATTAGATTGTAAATAAATAATTGTAAATGTTTGTAACTATATAAAATAACTTCATACATTTCACTTGCATTATTAAAAGAATTGTAAATAAAAATAGCTATATTAGTATTATTTATTATAGGTTTAATAAAACTGTAGCACTTTGAGTAATGTTATATTTCAAGTAGTATTAAAATTTTAAAATTTAATTGTTTTATAATATCGAATTTTAAAGAAACGCTTACTACCTATTATTATATTTATTAATAATGACTTTTAACTAATAAATTAGTAAATACTATAAGTTAATAATAAATTAGTTACTAATACTACTTACTTGTCTACGGGTAATTTCATATCATGATATTTATGATTTAATTTAGTATGAGAGAGATTACTATATACATAATAAAAATATAATTATATCTACTATATATATATATATACTTTCTATAGAACTTAACAAATCAAAAAGTATTTTTTACTTTTTCATTGCAATATATATATATTATAATAAAAATATACATATATGAACTAATAATTCATATAATATTATTAATATAATCTAATAATTATTATACATCTCTACCTTTAGTATTATATTTTTTGATGTTACAAGATTTTATTTTTAATGTGTCAATAATTTTTATAAAATATTGCTCCTTCAAAAACATCTAAAATTAAGCTTGTTAAACATAAATAAACTTAAAACAAAACTGTTTCTTTTTAGTTGTTATATATAAGATTAAATAGACATTCGTTTATTTTTATTTTTTATAATTTGGAGTAAAATGTTAAGAAAAAAACTATGTAAATGTTGTTTTCAGTGACATCAAAGTTTTTTTAAAGAAAAAGAACGTAGAGGTGCAATAACATTAAACTAATATGCTCTTTGAACACGAATGATGTCACAAAATGGCGGCTAGTGATGTACCGTTTTTTACTGCGGTAGTGGCAGATAAAGTTTAAATACTTTTATTTTTGTGTTTTACCCTTTGAAAAATGTTTAATATTTGTTTTTAGGGTCTAATGTAGTTACTCTATCAATTAATGGAATAAAAAAAAAACATGCATAATATTAGATAATCTTTTTATAAAAAGTCTATAATCTTTTGAAAGACACCCACAATTAGATTTATGATTATAAAAAGATTACTTAGGTTTAATTAATTGAATCAGGCGTTATTTTGCGAAAGTTCATTTTAAATTAGAGAAATAAATACTTTATTGTCTTTGAAAACAACATTTGATGTTTTTTAACGATCGAGTTCGCAAATCCTTTTCTTGTGCACGTATATCGTATATTTAAGAGGAGCGACTGATGAGGTTCTTCGATGCTTTGCTGATTTAACTGCAAAGTATTACCTCTCCCCGCGCATTGAGGGAAGCGTTAGTCGCAAGCGCTTATATGTATGTAAACCTTCTCCCCGACAATAAATAAGAGAAAGGACACGTATGATATTATATATAATTTAGGCTGCAAAACGACTTTCGGTCCAGAACTCTTTTCTACACTTAAAACTTAATGGATTTGAAAAAAAAAAAAACATTTTATTAAAGAGGAAATAAAGATGAGTGTACTTTTTACCTTTTTTAAATTTTCTAGGTAGTATATTTTCTAGGAATTATTTTAATATCAGGATTATTCAGTGGTTGATATTTTTTTTCCTATACAAAACTAATAAAAAATGGAAAACGAACGAGCCTAGATATCGGTCATGTTTATAACGCCTCCAAAACTCATAAAAATCTAAGTAACATTCGCCACCAAAAAGTTGTGACTTTATTGGAAATTTCTGATCAGACCATCCTCTTAAGTAGATATACATTATACATCTGCGATAATTTGCATTTCACGCGCATTGATAACCAAACCACCAGTAAGACATTCGCCAGGAAAACGATTTTTTGGTTTTTTACATGAATTGTTTTTTTTTTAATTTATTTAAAATTCTTTGTTGCACATAATTGTAAAAAACGCACTATTAAATAAAAGTCTATTCCCTAAATTCTAAAAAGGACTTACGCCCTTTTTGTTTTACAAAAAAAAATTAGAGGCCATAAAGAATTTAAATAAATAAAAATTTATTTAAATTCTTTATTGCACATAAAATAAAAATTTACATAGGCGATGTATTTTAAAAGTAACGTTAGATTGTCAAAATAACGAAATTATTTATGTAGTTACGAAGGTCACGACACGAAATGCAAAAAACTTTTAAGCCAAATGTACCTATATACTATACAACGGAATAGAGTACATATTTTTTTTTGTATTTGTCCTTTTTAAAGACATCTCGAAAATCCCTAACGTCACACGTAACGTCAAGTAACTGTAGTATAGATACACCATAATAGCTCTTGCATCAATATATTTTTTATCTCGCCACTAAGCAAGCCATTTCGTATAGTCTCAAAGGACTTATTTGAATATAGAACACAGTTTGAAAGAAGAATTCCACTTTAGAAATAAAAAGCTTTCGTATGCACTTATTTAGCAATAGTTGCAAGATGATAAAATTCAATGGATTATTTAAATGACATCATCTACAGAATATGTAATTCCTATCCTACTTATTATATATTTATTTATACTACTTCCTACAAAAATAAACTTAACTACTATCCTTTCTTTCCTACTACATTAATGTTCATAATATTTGAATTTCTTAATATTATTTCTTACTTGGTAAAATATATAAATTGAAGCTATAAAATTTTATTGCCAAATATTTCGCCTTTTTTTGGAGCGGCGTCATCAGTGACAGTGACTGAAGGTCTTTGTCATAAATTTTGAAAAAGTAATTTTATTTTTTTTAGCAATGGTAAAGGTAAATGCACTATACGGTTTTGTATTTATTTTTTAGAAAATATTATTATTTCTTAATTTAGTTCAGTAGTTTTTTCACGCAAAAGTTACTGAACGGATTTGATGAAAATTTACATCAGATTATAGATTATCTACAGAATAATAAATACATTGGCTTTATTTTTATTTTTTCGGACAGATATTAGTTTTTTTTGCAGGGTATTTACTATTGTATTAATTTTATTTTGGTATTATTTTTGTTATTTAGGCTTTTCTTTGTACAATAAATAATGTATACCTAATATTTATAAACTAATAAATGTATAAGGAACATAAAATAATATAGAAACACTTAATAATAATATATAACCAAATAAATGAAAAATTCATGAAGTTCATGATTTGACAAATGGTAAAGATATAAGTCCGACTAAAATGAATTCATGCCAAAGGAGTAAAAGTGGTTTGGTTTCTGCCAATGCATGTAAAATCCAAATTATTTTAATTGTAGGTACAATGTTAATATAATATTTATGATTTGTGCTATTTTTTATTTTAATTAAACGAATATCTTTAAATTTTCCAAAAAAAAAATCAATAGACTAAATGGTTACCTAGTATGGACTGTAAAACTAAAAACAAAAAAAGTTACTATGAGTTTATACTAAGACCCTTTATAATTTATATTTAAATTTGTGTCTCAAAAGATATTTAGAAAAGTTTTTTAGTTTTATAAATTTCTCATTTATTTGGCTCGATTTTAATACATAGCAAACAAAAACATTATCCGCTGTGGCTCTTCAATTAAAATGCACATTGATAAAAAAATCTAGGGCTCTGGCTACTGTTTCTGAAAAAAGTATATACCTTTTAATATAATATGAAATGTCTTAAATACCATTGATGTATCAAATGTATGTCTTCTTAATTTTAAGCAAATCAACTCAAACAACTCAAATAGTGCTATCTCAACTCATAAATATTAATCACAAGATACTTTTTTTTTTAATTTTTTAAATACCATCACGGCTATTTGGCTCCCGAGAACCGTTTAAACGGCCTCAGGGTACCCAGCGGAGGGATTAACCCGTCCTCATGGACGGTATTGCTCCGATGGTTGGACCTCGCCGATGGTATTTGGAGGCAACACCTAACAAGTGGCGAGCTTGTTGCGGTGTTTATGATGAAATAGCCTCGTTGTATAAAGCGGTCACCCATCCCAGGCCGGCCATGTTGTCATCTGCTTAACCTTGTTATCAGTTGCGCAGTGACTTAACCACTAGGCTGGGGCCGCTTTTTTGCTAACAAATTAGTTAGCAAAAAGAGTACAATTATAACAAAAAACAGTACAAAATGTACTATTTACATGTATTATTCTGTTAAAACATGTTTCTTTTTTAACTAGTAAGTAATTATATATATATATATATATATATATAACTAGCTGTGCTCGCGACTTCGTCCGCGTGGAATAGTAATTTTTTTATCATACATCCCCTATTTTATCCTCTTGGGGGTAGAATTTATCAAAATCCTTTCTTAGCGGATGCCTACGTCATAACATCTACCTGCATGCCAAATTTCAGCCCGATCGGTCCAGTGGTTTGGGCTGGGCGTTGATAGATCACTATGTCAGTCAGTTAGTCAGTCAGTCACCTTTGAGTTATATAAATTTAGATTTTGTTGTTATAGATTTATTATCATTGTGTATAAAACATTAAAATTAATTCTAGTCTTTGTATAAAAATATCAAATTATAAATACCAGAGTGCCTGACTTTCACCTTTTATGCTAATTTAAAATTATAAATAATTAATATTATATACCTACTTATTTAATAAATGTGTATTGAAACAATGTCCATATGTATATAAAAATTGTAAAGTATAATGTTGTATAGTAATTTATATAAGTATAAATGTATTGTTTTACCATTTCTCTAAAAATGTTATATAAAATAGGTAAAAAATATAAAATTATAGTGATTTGAAATGGGTTGTTGTATAATATTATTTATATAAAGTATTTTTTCTAATTGGTTTTTGGTTTTATTTTTTCGAAATATGTTTAGCGAAATTGAATATCCCTAACAATTCTTTACCGCGTAGGTAGAAAATGGCGTGCGTTCTACTTTATCCATACTTATAAAAATACATTATTTTTTTATTTTGGACGTCTTTTTTTTTTTTTTTAATTCTTCTGGTGGGCCTGTCATCCACTGTATGTGTATGCATTTTATTTGTAGTGCGTGTAGTATGGAAACGAAATGGGGAAGGAGGGATGAGTTCAAACAGTTCTTCAGGACACTGTCCGTGATATAGACGGTAGAATACGCTCAACGATGCAACCTCTCTACGCAGGTGCAAAGGCTTCAGTGTCTAAAATTACTTGAAATCGGTATGAATAAAAGGATAACGGTGTACAAGATAAGTGCATCTGCGTAATTATTATGCAGGGGGCAGTAGCTGTTCCATGAACTTTTGTTAACGAGAGGTATTATATTCCAGTTTTGCCGAATTTTAAATAAAGATTTACTGTGTGTAACGATAAGCTGTCGGTCCCGGTTTCACTATACCGACTTGTGAAATTGTTTATAGATGTGTTATTGAGTCTATTCAAAACATCGCGACGAGCTAGCCACTTGTAAGGTGTAGCCGATGGTATGGCTATGACGATGCGGTCTCGGGCGCCGTAAGGCACCCGTGATAATATGTATGTATGTAACTGTAACAATGAAACCTTTTAAATAGTAAACAAAATGTATGCCATAGAAGACCATTTAATTTGTATTTGTATGGGACTCAAAACACAAATAATATTAATTCGCTTGATTGGAAGAAAATCTAAAGAAAGTTCTTTTTTTTAAGTTTAATAAATCTTAGGCCACTACGTTAAATAAGAATATGCCAAATAAAAATACACATGTTTTACTAAAAAAAAAAATGGGGATATATTTACAAATATTTTTTAGCAAAATTTTGGCCAAATAGGAAGGTTTTCATAACCGTAGGTACCCACCCTGAAATTAGACTACCATCTCGACAAGAAATCAATGCAATGCAACCAGATCCTCGTGACAATTTTTGTTTGTTATGGTATGTATGTTTATCTATTACATTTATTATATTATATACAGTGTTTAAGTAGTTTAAGTATTGTTATGCATCATTGTTAAAATTATATGTATATCGTTCTATCGAAAGTTCTGCACCCTAAGCATATTTCACTCTCTCAAAGGTTAGCTGGTAAAAAATGCCTAAGGCATTAAGCTCGCCTATGTACAATTTTGTGCAATAAAGAATTTTAAATAAATAAATAAAAATAAATGCAGTAGTTTCCTGAAAACCCATAGACTAAAACCAAAACATGACTATGTCACTCGATAATTTTGCATCTGTAGGTATAAGCAGTGGTATTTTGATAACGAGATCAGTCGGTCGGCCCAGCAACGTTACAGAGACCTTCCTCCCACCTAAACTAGCATATAAATAAAAATAAATAAATATATTTTTCACTTATTTATTTATAACGATAAATAATTTTACTTAGTACGATTTCGAAACCCACAGCCTAAAACATGACTATGTCACTCAATTATTTTGCATCTGTACTTTGATAACGAGAACAAACTAGTAGTGTTAAAATAATTGATAAATAGAGAATGCATTTTTTTTATTTGCGAAACATGGTCCCATGGGATTTTTTATTTAATCAGCCTAGTATTAGCCCAAAGTACAACCTTTCAAGGTCATTATGTCTTAAAACACGGTATTCAATGTAATTTAAATCTTAACAGAGAAGACATAAAGAGCATGGAAGCTATTTACTGTACGTAAATCTAATTTAGCTAAGAAAAGGAAAGATTTCGCAGACCTGAGCTGTTAATCTTTAAATTACCTGAATACCTAGCCACTTTGCAAATTAACACACTTTTAGATCTACTAAAAACAGAACTTTTAAAGACTTATTTAGGCTAATGATAAATTAGCAACGTTTGCAGCTTTTTCTGCGACTAGCGTAAAAATAACACAAATATTCATCTGTCATGCTTACACTCATTTAAATCTACACATACTCGTTATATATATATATACCTTACGGCTCCCGAGACCGCCTAGACGGCCTCAGGGTACCCAGCGGAGGGGTTTTTAATCCCACCTCGTCGTAGCCAATGGTATGAATCTACACCGAACAAGTGGCTAGATCGTCGCCGAGAATAGACTCAATAACCCATCTATAAACAGTATCACAAGTTGGTATATTAAAACCGGGTCCGACAGCTTAACGTGCTCTCCGAGGCACTATAGTGGTGTTGTCAAACAAATGTACATACATTTTTTAATTAAAAACTCATTGGTACACACCGGGATTCGAACCAGGGACCTAAGTGTTTTTAAGTCCAAGGTCTCGGCCACCACGTGTATAATATCTATATATATATATAAATATCTACTTTTTTATAATTCAGAATTTGGTACAGAGATGCGATTTTTTAATGTCAGATTACTTTGATATCACCAGTGAGAATAAAATAAATACCTACACGATTTACTCTTTTTATAAAATGAATAAAATATTAGGTACATATTGTATTTTTTTTTTAAATCAATAGATGCTAGGAGGAGGGCAAAAATATATAACAAAAGTGAAAATTTGTATGTGACCTCATAAATTTCACCATTAAAAAAAAAATTAAAACAGTTTTTTGTGTGTATATATTTAAATGTCATTTGTAATAAGAACATATATATTGTAATAAGAACAGCTCCCATACAAGGAGAACCTGTGTGTACCCAGTCACATGCTCCAGTTGCACAAAGTGTTCGTTACAGTAATTGTAACGAACACTTTGAATTAAAGTTAAAATGATAGTATAGCCTCGTTGTATAAAGCGGTCACCCACTCAGTTCCGGCCTTGATGTCATCTGCTTCAGCCATCATAAACACCGCAACAAGCTCACCACTTGTTAGGTGTTGCTTTCGAATACCATCGGACGCGTTAATCCCTCCGCTGGGTACCCTAAGGACGTCTAAACGGTTCTCAGCGTTTTTTTAGCTTCATGGTTCTAAGGAACCAAAAAGGCATCCGTGATGATTTTTATTTATTTTATTTTTTAAAATGGCGTCGTTGTAACGGACACTTTAGTGAAACTCAGCCTAATAGTTTTAAAATTTGCTTTTATAGTAAAGTAAAATTGATCACTACTGATCAACTAGAGTAATCTAAGAAAATATATTATAACGAGTACAGTTAAACTTTTCTGTAGTGAATTTTAACCTGAAGGTTGAACGCTGTTTGAATAATTCAAGTTATAGTAATACACATGTCATTCATGAATACATTCTGATGGGGTAATCACTACCAGTATTCAACACGTAATACTGTAAACGTGTCGAAATAAATTGACTTATTCAGTTACCTTTACACAGAGGTAATATCAAACCAATTTGTTATTTTTTATTATTTTATTGATAACTTCAATATCTACGACGAGTCACAAGCCCGCCAATTGTTGGTTTTAGATTAAAAATACCATGAGAGACTATGAAAAAGCCAAGAGAACTCATCAGGCATGTAGCATTTCCGATATACCTCCTATTCTCCCCTTTTTTCCTTTGTTATACGGAAACCTAAGTGCCCGAACAGAATTCGCACTGGACCGATATTTTTTAAAGAAAATAAGTATTTTTTAATAATTGTTTCTTACCTACCAAATGGTTTAAGTAGCCAGAAAGATGGGGACAAATGTCAACTTTTAACTAAATAAATATATACCTCAAATAATTGACATAAATTTCAAAATATTTAAATGCAATTTTACAATAAACTCAACTTTTTTTCTAGAGCACATTTCTCTAGTGTGAGTTACTATTTGCTTACTTATTACTTTGCGTTTGAAATAACTAAAATTTGTATGGGAAATGGTTCAGCGCTCCAAGTGGAAATTTTGAGAACTAGCAATGCCGTCTTGTGATTGGTGTATTTAAAAACTTTTCCTAAAATACTTTTAAAACACAGGTATATCTTTCTGCTTCCTGCACCCTGTATATCTGCAATAGGGTATTTGACTCCTTTTTGAAACTCGTTTTATATGATTCTTCATTACATAATAAGCACACTACATTAATATTGCCGGGATGTCTACTCTATTATTAATTTTTATAAATGTTAAAGTTTGAATTTCTACAATAGCGCTAAAAACGCTGTTTCGCAGTCATGTCAAGTGTGAAGCCACACGCAAGTAAACAAACAAGCACAGATCTCCTATATATAATACTCTATTCTAATTCATCCACATGATTTATAATCTGTGTATTGTTTTGTTTACTTGCGTGTGACGTCACCAGTCATCAACTATTCAAAGATGTTTTTAAAAAAAAACATAATTTAGTTTAAAATAAAGTGAAATACCTATGTTTTTTTACGCCATTGTCTGACAGGATGACCACTATTTATAGTATATTTTTAATGTAGTCAAATAGCCTATTTCTATAGCAATGTCGAAGGCAAGTTGATAGAGAGTTTTTTCTAAAACTAGCAGAAAAGGAGTAAATTAAAAAAAAATGTTGGCAGCAAGTTTTCGTAATTCAACAGTAATCTTTGCCTACGGCGAAAGTGGCTATTGTAAAATTTAAAAAAACGTTTTCGAAGTCTTTTAAAAGAAAATTTATATCAGAAAATAGGCAATAAATAATTTAAAAATAAAGATACCTATTACAAAATATTTTTTAGGGGGATTTCTATGTAATTTGCGCGATTTTTAAGGTTTTTGACTTTAGTCTAGGGTTATTTTTTTTTTAATTGTAACACTGGGTCTCTATACCACGTAGACACAGTGAAAGATTGGGTGTGTAAGTAAAATACGTTATGCCACACAGTCACATATCGTGCCTCAATCTATACTTATGAATCGCTATTTTCCTTGGTCTCGCCATAACTTGAGAACGACTTAACAGATTTGATTTAACTTTTTTTTATGTTTTCTAATAATTTAATTAATTAATATTAATATTATTGATATAATTAATATTATTAATGTAATTAATATTTTTAATTATTTAATTCACCGCCTATACAGATGCAAAAACCGTCAAGTTTCGGTGTTAGTCTGTGGGTTCACCGGTTTTCAGGAGACTACTGCATCAATTTCTTGTCGAGGGAGTAGTCTCCTTTCAAGGTACGGTTACGAAACGGACGATTGATTTGATGATAAAGCAACAATGATATTGAAATGACTCGTAATGCAAATACGTCCATGTCGCCGCTCATTTCGAGCCCTCCATTAAAAAATAAGATAAATATAATCATTATATTCGATGGTATGAGTCTACACCGAACAAGTGGCTAGCTCATCGCGATGTTTTGAATAGATTCAATTACCCATCTATAAACAGTTTCACAAGTTAGTATAGTGAAACCAGGACCGACAGCTTAACGTGCTCTCCGAGGCACTATAGTGGTGTTGTCAAATAAATGTACATAATATTTTTAATTAAAAACTCATTGGTACATACCGGGATTCAAACCAGGGACCTAAGTGTTTTTAAGTCCAAGGTCTAACCAACTCGGCCACCACGTATATTTTACCTAAAAGTAATGCAAGAATACGCGGACAAGTGTAGGACTGTATTCGCAAATATATGTGCGATCTTTTCACATATTTGCTTATTATCCGACGCGTTTGGAAAAGGTTTGCACCAATGTTTTCGCACATGTGAGGGACCCGGGTTAAAATAATATACGCAATTGCCCTAAAATCGTTTGTTAGACTAATGCCCGATTTCACCCCCTAAATAATAATTTCGACATTTTTGCTATGAAACAATTAACTATCCCTTAACTTAGTTAGGGGCTAAGAGTTGGTGAAATCGGTCATAAATGACAAACATATAGTGGCATCCACAGAGTATGGCTTGCCGTGGACAGCAGGAACCTAGATCTATGGTTGCATCCCTGTTCTGTTCTTACTTCAACCAAATCAAGTTAAATGATTGGTTATATCGATTGAGATATATAGGAAGCCGCCCTAAAGCCTAAAATAGTCTTACCAAATGTGAGAACTCAAAATGGCCGCCGCCATACAAACTTAAATTAAAACTGGGAAACAAAAATCATTAGGGCGGTTCTATAAATTATTATTACTCTTAGTTTCATGATTATAACTAATTCTCACTTTTTGAGGTATGATGAGAGGACAGCCATCTTCTGTTTGGAAAGGCGATTTTAGGCCTTAAGGCACTTCCCTAAAATTAAATGTTTAGCATAGGTAGTACTATTTAAATGTATAAATATTTCTGCTCAGTAACCGCACTTGTTCAGTAAGTCGCCTATTTCGCCGAATAAAATACTTAAAAAAGATTCTAAAGCGTAACATTTATGACTGTACGATGCAATGCACTTTCCACAAATTACCTGAATCCGTCGTGCATCCGACACTTGCAGAATAATAAATTACCAAGCATTTCAGTAGCTACTTTTTTTCTTTTTTCCTACCTCGTTCAGAATACATTTAGTAAATTTTGATGTATCTATTATAGTAATTTTATGATAAAGACATGGTGACTTTGGGCTAATATGAGGTTCTACTGATAAAATCGAACAACTTTTCCTATATAACCATGTGTGGCAAATGAAAAAAAAAATACATTCTCCATTCATAGCAATGTTAAATGACTAGATGTTTTAATTCCATTATGCATTCTCCATACAAACTAGTAGTATTGAGCTTTTCGGGGACCCAAAAAATAGAGTGTTTTTAGGTCTAAAATCTAACCAACTCGGCCGCCATATTGTTTACTAAAGATAATAAAATAAAAGTGTGCTAACGGCTAAGAACAAAAAATGGGAAATGTTTGATCAGACGGTCCTGTTAAAAAAAACCCAGCTCTATAAGAAGATAGGCTTCCGTTTACCGGATGGAAATGTTATGAATATATCCGGTCATACAATCCAGTTTTATAGCCTAAAGCCTCAGGCTGCCCGTTATGGAAGAAGCTGCCCAATAGGCTGTGAAGATAAGCACGTCTTTGTGATGCTGTGGTGACCTTTTTACAGTAACATATACTGACTTTGAAAGGTTGTACCTTGGCCTAATATTAGGCTCTACTTATATATATAAAATTCAACAACTTTTCCTAAGAAAATTTGTCGCAAATGAAAAAAAAATTTGGTTTTCCATACAAATTAGTTTGTCCATTTTTTTTTCATTTGCGACACATGGTTCCAAGGGATAAAGGGTTCGATTTAATTAATTATTTTAGCCCAAACTACAACCTTCCAAAGACACCTTGTAAAAAAGTTAAATAAAAAATCTGTACCTACAATGATTTGGTTTCAAAAAAATATGCCAGTTTTTTTTAATGATTTTATTGGAGTATGGCATATGACTTTGTATCTACCTGATGGTAAGCAGACCTACAAAGTCTACTATACTTTGCCGCCTAAATTAAGCAGTTACGAAATGAGCGGCGTTAAAGGCGAATTTGCATCACATCATATAATATAATAATAATAACCCACATCACATCATATAATAATAACCCATAATATATAAACCCGTTTAGTAACCGCACCAAGAATAAAGACTACCATCTCGACAAGATATCGATCGATGGCTCCATAAAACCGGTGAACCCATAGACTAAAACTGAAACATGACGTTGGTGGTAACGAGACCGGTCAGTCTACCTAACGAAGTTATAGAGACCCTCCCATAGATTTGAAATGTTCTTGCAATAGCTGACTACATGACCATGACTAAAGGGATCATAGTCGTGAATGTAAAAATTGTAGTTCATACGAAATTATTAAATTTGGTAACATAAAGTCAAATATCGTGCTCAAAAATAAAACCTTTAGAATGAACAATAAATACAATAATCATATTTTTTAAACATAAAAATGCAATGAAAACTTTGTTGGTGGGCGGCACGGAATTACCTGATGGTAAGCATACCTACAAAGTCTATTAGGATCTGCCACTATGCCGGCTAAATGATGCAGTTACGAAATGGGCGGCGACAAAGACGTATTTGCATTACGAGTTTATTTTAATATCATCGTTGCTATCGTATAATTAATCGCCCGTAACCGCACTCTTAAATGATATTACTGTTATTACTTTTTTTTTTTTTATAAATTTCCTGGCTTGGATATTGTTATAAGTATTTAAAATTTTAGAGATAAAAATGGAATGAACAATTTTCTAGTGGGTGATACTCGAGTCCACTACCCTCGCTTTCGCGGCAAGGTATTCAACAACTGAGCCATCCAGGTTCCAGTCCCCCTCACGAAATTTGTCATTGCTTTTTACTTATTTAAATATACTCAAACGCCCTCTATGTGCATTATTCTAACTGCTCCATATTTAGAGTAAGGTCAGGAGAGGTGACTGGAACTGGCTGGCTCAGTGGTTGGCTACCTTGCCGCGAAAGAGAGTGTCGTAGATTCAGATTTTTTTCATTCCGTATTTATCTTTTTAAATTTTTAATTACTTATAACAATCCTATCTAGAAAGTTTTTAAAACAAATAATAGTAATAATAGTAAGTAATAACAATATTCTCATTTCAGGGTGCGGTTACGAAGCGGCCAATTAATTATACGATAGCAACGAGGATATTAAAATAAACTCGTAATGCAAATACGTCTTTGTCGCCACCCATTACGTAACCGCAACATTTAGCCAACATAGTGGGAGACCCTATTCAGAGACTTTGTAGGAATGCTTACCATAAGGTATATACAAAGTCGCATGCCGTACTCCAAGAAAAAATATTTTAAAATGTAATAAAAATTGCATGAAAAATAACGCAATGTCATATTTCATTACATTAATAATATGGGAGAAAATATTTTGGTATTCTGTATATTTTCTGAGCAAACTGATGCATTACTGAAATTGTTTTTCTTTTTAATATACGAGATTTGAAAGAATACTATAGATAAGGATGTAGATTTTATACCTGAATTAAGTATAAGTAATCTTTTAATTGGAGCACGACATGTGATTTTGTATCTACCTGGTGGTGAGCAGACCTACAAAGTCCATAAATGGGGCCATTCAATAATTGTTCTTAAACAATATTTAACGTTTCAACTATGCCGGATAAATGATACGATTACGAAATGGGGGGCTACGATGACAAATTGCATTACGAGTATATTTTATTTTAATATAGGTACTCGCTGCCTTATCGACAATTCAACTACCCAATTCGTAATCGCACCTTGAAAAGATACTACCACCCCGACAAGAAATCGATGCCATAGTCTTCTGAAAACCGGTGAACCCACAGACTAAAACCGAAACATGACTATGATAAACTAGCTTTTGTTGAACCGGATTCGCCCGTATTGTATGTAATGTTGAAATGACCAATTTGTATGGGTAAGCGAATTTTTTTTTTCTTTGCTAGACATGGTTCCGTGGAAAAAGTTGTTCGATTTGATCATGTACCTATTTAATTTTACTTGTAGGGGTAGGACAAGTTGTTTAATGAAAAATATTATTTGAATACATACTAATTTAGCTATTTGGCTAATTTTAGTTCCCACCTTAAAATTAAATCTTATAAGCAGCCAATTACATCAATGTCTAAACTTGATCAAAGTTTTAATTTGAGATTCAATTTGAACTTGCTCTGTCAGCACTTTACAAAAGTTGGTAGTCTGACGCTCGCCGTCTATAACACGACACAAGCGATTAAAAGATTCTAGCCAAATAAAAATAAAGTTTGCGCCAAGTAGAGATAAGAAAACAATTAGATATAGCCACGAAAATGGGAAATATTTTACTGTATAACGAAATAAAACATTTTACTTATTTAGTGATTAGTAATTTAAAGAAGTACGAAAAACTCACCAGAATTAATGGAGACAACCAATTAAAAGATTCTAGCCAAATATAAAGAAAGATTTCGTCAAGTAGAGATAGGAAATATACGTGGTGGCCTAGTTGGTTAGACCTTGGACTTAAAAACACTTAGGTCCCTGGTTCGAATCCCGGTGTGTACCAATGAGTTTTTAATTAAAAAAATTATGTACATTTGTTTGACAACACCACTATAGTGCCTCGGAGAGCACGTTAAGCTGTCGGTCCCGGTTTCACTATACCAACTTGTGAAACTGTGTTAGATGGGTTATTGAGTCTATTCAAAACATCGCAACGAGCTAGCCACTTGTTCGGTGTAGACTCATACCATCGGCTACGACGAGGTGGGATTAAAACCCCTCCGCTGGGTACCCTGGGGCCATCTAGGCGGTCTCGGGCGCCGTAAGGCACCCGTGATGATACATACATACAGAGATAGGAAGATCATTAGATATAGCCACGAAAATGGAAAATATTTTACTGTATAAGGAAAACAACTATGTGTCATTTGGGTAAGAAAATACAACATATTTTATTAGATTAGGGATTAGTCTTTGACAGAAAAGAGAAAATATTATCCTCCTTTTTTATTATAAGATACAAGAAGTAAAAAAAAATGCTAAATAAAAAATAAGTTTGCGCCAAGTAGAGATAGTCAAATATTAAGATATGAGCACGAAAATGCAAACTGTGTAAGGGAAATTATAACATATTTACTGGACTAGGAATTAGACTTTGGTAGAAAAGTGAAATCTCCGATAATGGGTTAAAAAAATGTAGACAAATAAAAATAAAACTTTGCGCCAGTTGGTGGAGATAGAAAATATATTATATCCTTAAAAATGGTGCAAGAAAATTAAACTTATTTTACTGTAGTCATTTTAACTTTGAAGTGTTGTCATTATATATTATTATTAAAATATAATAATAATAATAATATGTAGAACAATTTACACAAATGTTATGGTCACAAACTAAGCTCCAGGCTTGTACTGTGTACCAGAAACAATGATATAATACATATTATATTTTATAAACACCCAGACCATGACAAACTGTACAGAAAAACGTACTAATATTCATTTGCCATGGGTGGGAATCGAACCCACAACCTCAATATAACAAATATTTTCCAAATAACAAATATTTTCCTTGAATAAATGAAAATAAAATAAAAATAAAATAAATAAATATAATATAAAAAATATAGTAGGTCTAAACGCCAATTTCCTTGAAAACATTTAATTTCGTCCTGTGATCACGAGCAATGCAACTTAGTCGAAACGTCAGGAGTAAGAGACGATCCCACATGCAGATTTTGTGGTAATGAGCACGAATCCATGCGGCACTATTGCGCGATTGTGACGCTAGGGCCATCCAAAGAATTAAATACCTAGGACAGGCTTATGCGGGTCCAGAAAGCTAGAGGCTATGTCCTTAAGTAAGTCAACAACATATTTGGGAACAGTACTGAGGTTTGTGGTCAATAGGAATGGGGAATACATAATATCCCTATAGGGTCGTATGTTCTTTGACTGATGTAAACCCCAAAACCAATAAGATAAAAATCAAAACTTGTATTTAGATCCGCTATAAAAATATATTGGCTATATAAATTATTAATTTATATTTAATACAGCGGGTTAAAATATTTAGCCAAATAAAAATAATGTTTGCAACAAGTAGAGGTAGGAAAATCGTTAATAAAGTAGACATTAGTCGAAGAAACAAACTACTTAAAATATAAGGTGAAAGAAGCGCTCTATCGTTTTAAATCCCTGTTGCAAAGTGCAAATTTGGCGTCTTTCTTGGGAACGAAGTATTGGTAAAGGATGCCTTGCTCCATCAGTCTCAGCATGATGAAGCTTAACAATATTGTTGGTAAACTTCTACTTTCCAATAAACCTTTTTTGGATTTTGGAAACTTAAGATTTTGTTTTTATTTAGTCAATAAATAAACAGTATTTAAGAGGCTGTTTAATTAGGACGCGATCTGTTTGGTAAATAAATGGCTGAAGGCTTTTTGTTACAGAATGAATTTTATTTTATAGAGTATTTTAGTTTAGGTACTATAAAATAAATATGTTTATCAATATTTTTTTAAAAAGTATTAACGTGGGATGGTTTAATTTCGATATCAGATATCACGCAAATCAAAAATAAGAGAGGTACGGTATTACCGTAGAGAATATATGTGTAGGATACAATATATTATGTGTGGGAGAAATGGCGGAAAACTTAGACCTTACACTAAATAATATATATTTTTTTACTTTTATATTTATTTACCTTTTCAAAAGTTTTTGAGGGACTTCACTAAGTCTACCGACTAGTCTCTCTACCACGTCCTAGTCATGTTTCGTTTTTATTCTATGGGTTCACCGGTTTTCAGAAGAATATTGCGCCGATTTCTTGTCGTGGTGGTAATCTTCTTTCAGGGTGCTTAAGGGCGGTTGGTTTGATTTCTTGTCAAGGTGGTAATCTTCTTTCAGGGTGCTAAAGGGCGGTTGATTTGACATCAGAGCAGCGAGGAAATCAAAGTAGATTCGTTAGCAAATTCGTCTTTGTCGTCGCCCATTTCGTAACCGCATAGTGGACCCGATTAATGCTGTTATCAACGATGTATTGATCGACCCTTCCATGGACTTTGTAGAATGTCAAGTCACATGATTCAAGATAACTAATAATTTTAAAAAGTCTGTATAGAATTGAAGTTTTTAGTGTTACAATTAAACTATTATTTTTATTAACAAAACTGTGTTTAACATGCATACATTTCCAATCTACAATCCACTTCCCATACATACAACGAACCATAAACTTTTCTATTGGTCCTTCGAGCCGGATCTGAGCCAGCGACTGTGGATTAATGCTTTTTATAATGTTAGTGCTGTAATCTCTGTAAATACCATATTTATATAAACAATCAAATATCTTAATTATAAGTTAATATGTAAATATGATGTAGATAAGCCTATATTAATAAATAGTGACATATCATCTTCGGGGATCCCGGATATTTCCAAGTGTACAAGCTTAAAGTTTAGTTTGTGACCAGAGCTATATGTATAATATCCTTAATATTATTATTATTATTCGAAGTCTACACCAAACAAGTCGCCAGCTTGTCGCGGTTTTTGGACAGACTCAATAACCCATCTATAGACAGTTTCACAAGTTGGTATAGTGAAACTTAGACCGTCACCTTAACATGCTCCCCGAGTTGTCAAACAAATATATACTTTTTATTATTTCTATTAAATACTTGTTGGTACACACCGGGGTTCGAACCGGGGAAAACAGTAGTGTTTTAAGTCATTGGTCTAACCAACTCGTCCATCACGTATATAAAGACACATACCTAATGTTTTCTCTATATTAAAATTTTGAAGCAATTTTGAAATTGTTTTTTATACATTTTGTAATAACGCTAAAGTTTAACGAAATACCCATTTAAAAAAGATGGCATCTTTTAAAAGTTCTTTGCCACAAAAAAAAAAGGAAATGCCTAAGGCTTTATATTATGCAGCCTACCCGTAATCCACCCCCTTAGGCTAGGCTTTGTACACATTGAAAGGAGGCAATTAAAATGGTCCGGAAAAGCATGCATTACTAATGAAAATCCCGCGTTTGGTTGTTGATTCGCATCGGTTTTGATATGTGGTTCAGAATAAAAAGTGGTCAAGTACCCTACAAAGCTTGCAATTCTGGTTCCGTAGAATAACATAAATACTTATAGACTGTGGACAGGGGTATAGTCTGTGTTGGATCTAGATTTAGTATTTGATAAATGAATAAGGATTACTTACTTATTAAAAAAAAGCAACTAATTAATTTTAAAAAAATGTTCCTTTAACTATTAACATTTATCACAGTTTTCGTTTTTATTTTTTATTACATAGTACGATGAAAATTTGCCTTTTTTTTACTGGAGGACGGCATGTGACTTTGCATCCACCTGGCAAGCAGACCTGCAAAATCCATGAATAGGGTCGATCAATATATTGTTGTTTAAAAGCATTGATCGCTCCCACTATGCGGGCAAAATTATGTATTGAATGACGTGGAATGAAGAAATCGACGGCGACAAAAACGACTTTGCATTACTGAGTCTGCTAATTTGTCGGCCTAACAAAGTATACAGGGTAATTTTGAAGGGTTGTACTTTGCGCTAATATTTTATACTCATCAAACAACTTTTCCCATGCAACCATGTATCGCAAATTAAAAAATAAATTTCCTTCCCCATGCAAATTGGTAATTTTAACATTAATAGTTTGTATGGAGAAGGCAATTTATTATTTATTAAGAACCTCATATTAATCCAAAGTACAAACTTTCAAAGTCGCCATCTATGAAGACCTTCCTCCCACCTGAATAAATATATGTTTTTAATAAAAAAGTGAAACTGACTATAATCGTAACCGATGCGATGAGTCTACATCGAACAAATGGCTAGCTCGTCGCGATGTTTGGATAGACTCAATAACCAATCTATATAATACAGTTTCTGGTTCCGGTTTAAAGTTGGTACAGTGAAACTGGGACCGACAGCTTAACGTGCCCTCCGAGGCACTATAGTGGTGTTATTAAACAAATGTACATACATTTTTTTGAATAAATACCTACTCATTGGTACACATCGGGGTTTGAACCAAAAACACCAACTCGGCCACCACATACATAAGAAGTATATATGTTGATAAGTCCATTTGTATTATACTTTTAAAGTTTTTGTTCTTGCTGGGCTAATATAAGACAAAGTGATAATTTTAAGACTTCAGTAAATTTATTTCCTTGTACCTACGGAACTCTAAAAGTTTTTAATTAATTAACTTACAAAGTTGAACTTTTTATTTGTTTATTAAAAAAAGAAAAACATTGGTTATGGGAAGACTATTGAGAAAGTAGTTTTAATTTCTTCTTTTTAGTAGTAGTAGACTTCCAAGGCAAAACTGTACAAAAAAAAGTACTTACGAGTATATTGTAATACTTTTAGTGGGAATGGAACCTACGACGTCCAGACACTACCCACCCCAAAGTGCATATACACTACGCGAAAGTTGCTGTTATATTAAAAAAAAAAAAAAAAAATTGTTTATTTCAGAGAAAAGTTACAAAAATAATTTTAGCGCGCAGCTCCCACTTTAGGTTTCCCTGTGTTGTGGGAAACTGGCTCCTTAGTTACAATGCACATAAACAACTAATAACAATCAATTTGAATATGTTTATGTCTAATCATGTGTGTGAGTATGTTCATATATATATATATATATAAAATGATTATTGTAACTTTTCTCTGAAATAAACATTTTTTTTTTTTTTTTTTTTAATATAACAGCAACTTTTGCGTAGTGTATATGCACTTTGGGGTGGATAGTGTCTGGACGTCGTAGGTTCGATTCCCACTAAAAGTATTACAATATACTCGTAAGTACTTTTTTTTTGTACAGTTTTGCCTTGATCTGTTTGTTTATAAATGAATAAAGAAGAACGGTCATAGCCCATGTATTTTTAGACCCAGGCTTAGAAGCCGCGTTCAAAAATTAAACCTATCCAGTTCGATAGAGGAAAATACATATAATAAAATTGTTAATTACATCGAAGTTCGAGAAGTTGGGAGAAAAAAGTTATTCTTATTTGAATTTCAATTTGAGGTTATGTTATGACTAGTTATTAGGTTAGTATAGCGAACAATTTCGGCCCGCGAATTATTAATCCGCAAAATTATTAGTAGTGTTTCCTTGTGCAGCAGCATTGGCAGAATAATATTATATAATCTGACCTAGGCTGTTTGGTTCATAGAGACCTTTGCCTTCTCTTTATTTGAGAAAACCGAACAAAAAAAAAGATTATATAATCTGTGGATGATATATCGTCGCTCTTTTTTTAAAATTATTTATTTTAACATAGCATTATGCAATATGCAAGTCCATCGACCTATCGTCGCTATATTTTTTTTATATTTTATTCTGTTCATGCGATAAATGGACAAAGGGCATTCAATACTACGGCCTTTTCTTTTTCTTTCAAAATAATGTGAAATCTCTCTTTATTTTGTTAAATCTCACTCCAGATAAGCAAAAATAATATTTTTTAATGTAAAAGCATTTTTTTCAGCATAATGTGGACAAATATACAGAAAAGGCAGAAGATCACGTAACAAAAGTTCTCAGAACTTTTTTTTCCCAACTTCTAAAATAATTTTGAATACTGGAAAATAATGCTTAAATTATCTATTATTAAGTAAGATATGCTTGTTTGTGAATGCTTTTAAGGTTGGGTCCAGAATGACCGTACTCCTGCTTAGTTCTGGGGTGAGATTTTTGCTTAGTTCTGGGGTGAGATTTTTGCTTAGTTCTGGGGTGAGATTTTTTCTTAGTTCTGGGGTGAGATTTTTGCTTAGTTCTACGGTGACATTTTTGAATGTCAGCGCTGAGTTTGATATCACTAGTAAGAAAAATATCACCAATGACTGGGAAATTACGTTTTAAGAAAATATTGTTTGTAGTTCAATATGCCATTCTTGTTTCTCATAATAATTGGCATGTCTATGCTAAATCATAAAAACTAATGGTGGAACGGAACTCATCTGTGATGATTATTAGCTGTCATCGGTGACTTTATTTACGAGTGGTAGACGACTAGTATTGATATCATAGGTATATTTTAGTCACCCGTAGAAATTCAAAAATACGAACTTTATAAATCGATGACTTTTTTGACATTTCAGTGATATTTATTTAGTCATCCGCTGACATTCAAAAATAGCACCAGGTGAAAGTTAATATTAATAATTAGCTACCGTTGGCTCATTTTTTTTTAAATTAAATATAAGCGGATTTCTAAGTTGTAATTACTAAAAAAAAAGATTATTTTGTCTATAAGGTACATTTTGATTAACCAAAATCGGAATAATTTTCAGGAATGTCGCAAATTCGCAATGCTAATTAAATTTACATGAGACTGGTTCAATCTAATATAGGTTCAACTTAATCCAAAATAGAAGGGTCAAATATCCTAAATAAGACAACGGAACGAATAACGTTAGAATTTGGTACACTGATTAAGGATAATCTTCTACAAAGATCCTTTTCCTCTGGAAAATAAAGTATTTTTTACATCTACTCTATGCCCTTTGTCTTAACGTTTAAATTGTCCTAGCAAATAATGTAATATACCTTGCCGTCAAATAATCAAGCTAACTGGCTTAATTCTTGGTATACGTTTATTGAATTTATATATAAATATAGGCTTTGCTGGTTAAACAATAAGGTTGCTTTTAGATTGTTCAGAAAGTTATGTAGAGCTTGTAGTAAAATTTTGTAAGAGAGCGCAAGAATGATTTGAAACTTACTTTCTTGGAAAGCTTCTTGCCTGGTAAAATTCATTAGACATCAACATAAAATAAATAGAAAATATACTGATGAAGCCTATGGAGAAATTATAATATTGCAGTTATAATTTAGAGGTTATTTGTTCTACATATATGAAAACCTTGCATTGTATTTCCAGCGTGACTTTCCTATAATCCTGGGTTTATTAAGCAATAGTGTGAATTCGTCACTGGAAAAGCCGACATAATAGACTGCAAACAGCGTCGGATCTATTAACTTTAGCGTCGTTTTTTTTAAAGAAGCACGGCATGTGAATTTTTATTATATATCTGATGCTAAGCGGACATTAAAACTCCATGAATATGATTGATCAATATATTGTGGTATAACAGCATTAATCGCTTTAACTATGCCGGGTATGATACTTCATCGTGAACTGCTCGTTTCGATACCGCGCCCTGAAAGGAGACTTCCATAAATCGCATGGCACTAATCGATACAGTAGTCTCCTGAAAACCGGTGAACCGACAGACTAAAACGGAAACATGACTAAGTCACTGTTTTTGCATCTGTATGGCGGTGGTGACGCGATCTCATTACGACGGTCGGCCTAGCGAAGGTCATACGGACCTTAAATATCATACATACATACTATCACGTCTGTATCCATGTTAAGGGGTAAGCAGAGAGCAATGCACGCCACTTCGCACAGTCTCTACATACTTCCATAGCTTCCTCCACATCCTTGCACCAATTCATTTAGGCGCGTTTTTATAGATTTCGAATTTGTCCTTTTTTTAAGGACATTTCTCTCTTGGGATCTCGAATTTGATCTGTAAAGACGCGCCTTGGTCAGCACTTTTCCGACCAAGGCGCGTCATCCTCATCACTTTACCATTATCTCAAAATCTTTTGACAGGCTCGGCAATAATTTAACGATGGATATGCAAATACGAAAGTGCGCTAAGGCCAAAATCGATTTCTTTTCGAGGTTGTAGTCTCTTTTCAGGGTGCAGTTATGATACTAGAAGTTAATTTGACGATGCACAATATAAAAAAATGGACTCGTAATGCAAATTCATTTTTGACGCCGCCCATTTCGGAGACGCATCATTGAGTCAACATAGTGGGAGCAATCAATGCTATTAACAGTAGATACTCCATTCATGTTTCAGTTTGTAGATCAGAATACTATCAAGTCCACACAGGTCCAGGTAAAGTCAGTGCATGCAGTAGTCCAATAAAAAAAGTTTGAAAATTGCTAGTAGTTACCAAAGCAATGCGCGCTCTAAACGCTTTTCTCAGACGAATAAGTAACTTAGTTGTTACGCAAATAAACTAGATTTTGTAAGAAAATATTTTATTACTACGACATTTGATATCGTTAGTTTTATGATTTACGCTCAGTAAACTGAATGGGTACTCGTATGTATAATTTAAGATACCCTACACAATCTTTATGTATCAAGTTTACTCTTGTTGTTTTTCAAATTTACTCTTATATTTCTTTTTTTTTATCTTATCTTATTAGTTTTTGGGGCTCACATCAGTCAAAACACGATATTTTGTGTGCTCCCCAGTCCTTTACACCTCACTCGTCCTTTCCATCCTCAAATATGCTGCTGACGTATTTGAGGACGTCTTCCAGTTTGAGGAGCCTGTAGCTTTCCGGTTCCGGGTAAGCCTGTTGCAGGTATTTCATTCTGTGCATGGCCCTTGCATCGCACTGGCACAGTAGGTGGTGCATTGATTCTAGCTTATTAGAGCAAAATCTGCACCTGGGATCGCCTCTAACTCCCATTGTATGAAGATGTTTATTTGTCTACTATTTGTTTAATTTAGAGGTCATTTTATCTTTAAAAAAATATCTACTTATACTTTTTTCTAGGTACTAAGAACGGTAAAATAATGCTCTACACTGTCCCTGTGTAAAGAAAGTCCTGCGCTCCAAAAAAAGAAAAAAGAGCTTTGGATATAAAATTTTAGGACACATTTGGTTTGACATACTTATTTTGCTATACTTAGTGCCTTGTACGGTAAAATATACAATGAGTGAACAAAGACAATTTAGTATAGTGAAACTGGGATTCACTATACTGAATGGTCTTTGTAGGTCTGGTACACCCTGGTCTTGCCACCAGGGTGTACCTACAAAGACCCAATTGAATGGGGTCAATCGATTATTGTTCTTAATAACATTGATCGCTCCCACTATGCCGGCTAAATGATGCGATTACGAAATGGCGGCGGCAAAGACGAATTGTAAGAGTATATTTTAATATAGGTACTCGCTGCCTTACCGTCAATTTAGCCACCCATTTCGTAACCTCACCCTAAAAGAAGACACCACTTCGACAATAAATCGTTGCAGTAATCTCCTAAAACCGGTGAACCCACAGACTAAAACCGAAACATGACTAGGCCACTTGACGGTTTTTGCATCTGTATGGTAAAACTGTTTATAAATGAACACAAACACCGCGATGAGTTTGCCACTTGTTTGGTACCTATTAAATAGCTGTTTAGCTATGTAATGAAATAAACACTTTGCTTTTAACAAATTTAACATTTTGAACTTTCTACGATCCTATTTTCTGTGCAATTTGGTCGGATAAGCATACGTGCACTTTTATCTTGCTTATTCACTAGAAAGTTCTTCCATCCTTCACGTTTTCAACTAGGCGATTTGAACTACGTAGGGTAAACGCTTATATTATATTCCCCAATTATTATTTTTTAGAAATTAATTCCCCAAAACTTGCTGAGTCGCTGGGCTATGTCGGTAACTTTGGTTGGTCTACGTATATCCCCAGTTTCAGTGATTTGATCTCGTAGAGAGACTCTGAGCATAGCCCTCTCCATAGCACGTTGTGCTATTTTGCTTGCTAATGATATAAAATTTCTTTGCAGGGCCATAGTAAGAGACAACGTATCGTCCGTTCATTCTCCGTAGGCTAGTGGTTGCGCCTTTGGCATTGTATCCGGAGCTCGTGGGTACGATTCCCACTCATGACAAAAAAATATTAGTACGTTTTTCTGTACAGTTTGTCATGGTCTGGGTGTTTATAAAATATAATATGTATTATATCGTCGTATGGTACACATAGCTTAGTTTGTGACCAGAGGCTCTGCCGCTTTATTTTTGATAACAGGATTGAATAAAGCGATCCTATTGATTGTTGCTCACGTATACGTATTCGATACGTTACGTTGCTACAATACGTAAACCCATGGTAAAACTTTAGAGCAATATGTGTAAATTGTCTTACATATTATTATTATTATTATTATTATCACTGATTGATTACATTCGACTTGATAAGATTGCAGCAATTCGCTGGATGCAAGCCGATTCCGACCAGCCCATTTGGAAATCTATAAGAGAGGCTTATGTCCAGAAGTGGACATCTTACGGCTCATTATGATGATGATGACTTCTATAAAAGTATGATTAATATGGAAATGCATTGATCACATACTGTACCCATCTCTGTAGTACTTGCACAAATATACTACCTACTAGCTTACACGCCAAGCAATTCCGTGCGTATTTTTTTTTTAATAGTACGCAAGTGATAGAGAGAAGGTTAAGGTAAGTGGAATGAATGAGTGATAAAATAATGCATAATAAAAATTATGACTAAAGGGGTATATATAAAGACAAATTGCGATTGGTTGTTTCTTTCTATATTCCATAATGGACCTAGAGGGAAAATAAATAATGAAATCAAGAATAATAATAACGAAATGTTAAATATCGTTGCGCCATATTTTGTTCTCACTTCAACCAATCAATGCTCAAAGTTTGGTCATAATATTTTTTTATTGTTACCTTTTGATTTTCTCACCTTGCCAAACTTGAGAACTGAGAACATAAGATGACCGACCGCCATACAATACAATATATGGCGGGTGGTCATCTTATGTTCTCAAGTTTGAAAAGGTGAGAAAATTTGTGATCTTAAGATTACTACGAAACTTCATTTGGTGCTGGCGTAAAGTTATGTCAATAAACTATAATTTATATTTTTTTATTTAAATAAAAATAAATAAATACCATCACGGGTGCCTATTTGGCTCCCGAGAACCGTTTAAACGGCCTCAGGGTCCCAGCGGAGGGATTAACCCATCCTCATTTCGCCGATGGTATTCGGAGGCAACACCTAACAAGTGGCGAGCTTGTTGCGGTGTTTGAGATGAAATAGCCTCGTTGTATAAAGCGGTCACCCATCCCAGGCCGGCTTTGTTGTCATCTGCTTAACTTTGTTATCAGTTGCGCAGTGACTTAACCACTAGGCTGGGGCCGCTTTTTTTATTTTTTATTTTTTTATTTAGGTATATCTAACTGAGCATAGGGGTCTATAATTTAATACTTTATTAAATAATTATTTCCAATAAATAATACACAGTCATTGTGTCTAAATAATTGAATTAAAACAATACCTAATTATTATTTAAATAAAAAAAATATACCATTTACATTTTAAGTCTCATTTTTATATAATGAATACATTTATGCTACATGATTTGGTAAATATTCCCTAAAAATATTTTCCCAAAATTGTAATTCTTCTTTGTCTGCCGATTTCCCAAGAACCAATTCTTCTCCAATCTCAAGATATTCTTGGTCAGTAAGAGTATAACGATTCCAATTTACAGCCAAGGAACCATCTGGTGTAGGATTTCTAAAAATACAATTATTAATTTAAATATGACTATCCTGATAGAGAATTTATAAAAATGTTAAATTATTAATAAATAATGCAATATCAACGTACCCATATTTTGCGAAATTAGTCCATAAAGTAGTTGTATTTTGTATCATTTTATAAGATTTTGACGATTTATTAATAGGAATATTTGTAATTTTGGCATCGAAAATATACATCAAGTCATCAGTGTGACATACCACAGGTCTACCGATGATATCCTTCTTGACACCTATAAGCCGGGACATAATATTTCTCTCCGAAGTACAACAAAACTTGTATAGATATATTTTATTATTCTTCTTTTTAGCGTAAAATTTTACCCATTGCATTATGTCAAAATTAAAGGAACACCATGAAAAAAATCTTAAAAGTGAACTTAAATTATCTTCAGTAATTTTGCTATTTCCAAAATAGAAATCTTTAACTCTTCTGCCGATTTCTAATTGCTTTGACACAGAACAATCTATAACTAATGACATAGGTACAAAAGACTCCAAATATTTTGTAAATTTAAAAATTATTTCTGTTAATGATCTATTTGCAAATGACAAGTATCCTTCATCCCTTGTATAACCAACTAAAATTTCTATTCCATTGTCTATATCATTTTCTAATTTGTCGAACATGTTTCCAAAGAAAAATCTTTCATTATTTCCAAATTGTTTCTCATCTACAACGCTGAAATGAAAATGTAATTGTATATGATGTTCCTCGGCCATTATTATAGGGACATTTGTTTTAACAAGACTTTTAACTGGAGCATGCTTGAAGAAGTTATATAATTCTTTATCGTTATCTGTGTTACATCCTAACTGACGGGCAAGTTCTATGGCCCTTTGGCGGGGTTCAAATACACGAGTTCTACGACTAATGCATGATCCGCTCTGTAATATAGCTCTCTTGAATAAACCCTTTGACATCGGAGATAAAAGGTGATAAGAAACTGAACTGGCTCCAGCACTTTCTCCAAATAAAGTAATATTTTTAGGATCTCCTCCAAAGCAGTGAATATTTTTGTGAACCCAGCGTAGGGCAGCTACTTGGTCTTTCATTCCTGCATTTCCTGGTACAACTTCAGAATCTAAACATAGAAATCCTAAAACTTCAAGTCTGTAATTGATTGTTACTACAATAACTCCGTGTTGAATTAGAAAATCTGGGCCGTAGAAGCTGCTGTTTCCAGAGCCGCTCATGTAAGCTCCGCCGTGAATCCAGAACATAACTGGCAAAGGAGCAGTTGGTTTAATAGTTGGTGTATATACGTTTAGATATAGGCAGTCTTCACTTCCTTCGACAATAGTTTTCGTAAATAAATTAAATTGATAACAAACTGGTCCATGTTCTTTAGCACTACGAACTCCATCCCATAATTTTGGTGGCTGCGGTGCCTGTAAAAATGTATTAAGTAAGTTCTTGAATATTATCATAACAATAATCATGTATTTTGATCACGGCCTCAATTCTTAGTGGCTACCAATGAGTTTATAATTTTAGAAAATTAACAATTTGTTAACAATACATTATACATTTATTTGTAAGTCTAGGTATACAACCATACTGCGATGAGCTTGTCATTTGTTAAGTGTATAGTAGTATACCATCTGCTACAATTTGGTGGCTCTGATGCTGGTGGTAAGGCATCCATTATTATTAATTATGTAAACTACTATCGCAGTAAAAAAAAATGTACATTGACCCCACTCTATTTATCTCTATAATCTTAAAAACATATACAAATAACTCACTTTGAACCGCAAATCTCCAACCGGTGGTGCAGCATAAGGTATTCCTTTAAAACTAATATAAGAACCTCCTAATACACTGTCTATAGTTTCTCCTTCTAGAATTCCTTCTTCCACTTTTACTTGAACCATATTATTATGATTTGATATTGTTCTATTGGTTTTTAAACGAACAACGCGTCTCTTCACAACCGCTATATCAAAGCGTATGTTTATTGAACTATTGATAACGCTTTATCTGAACCTCCTAGTGATAGCATTTACAAATAAACTAAGCCGTTTACACTTTCTTTTATGTTTTATATCAGAAATTTTATAATTATTCTAAAGACAAAGATTTAAAATGTAGCAATAAAAATAATAATCTATAAATACATAATGTTATATGATAATTAATTTATAAATAATATTACTAATTTCTATAAATATTGAATAAAGTTATAACAGTTTGTTAATATAAATGTTTGATAATATACATATAATATATAGTAGGTACTGATAATGATTATGAATTAAAGCAATTTATAATGTTATTACTTAATATGGTATTATTATTTTATATTAAAGAGGCAATGCAGCTACTATTCATGGTATCAAGAGGATATTTATTTTATTTATTTGTTGGAGATTTCCTGTTCGGATATTTCTACTAACTACAAACTGACAGTACAAAGAAGTAATTCTGTTAGTGTTATGGGAAGCTTCGAACAGGACTATTATTTTGTCCCACTAGTACCCACCAAGTAAATGTGTCCCTTCCCTCTTTTTATCTCTCTCTCTATACTATATAGTATAATTTTATTAGGAAACAAACAGTCAATATAAGTTACATTTCTATGGCCTTATTTATAAAAACTTATTGAGTCATTCAAGAATACTTTAGTTATAGAAGGTTTTGTCTCTTTTATTTAGCAACAAAAATGGATATGTGTAAAAGAGAAAACATCCCATAACTTAAGTGTTCTTCAAGGCCTGAATAAGTTTTTATGAATAAGAAACTAGTATATTAGTCAATAGAATTATATAATTTTAAATAACTATCTCTTTAAACTATAGCTTTTTATTCTGTTTACTATCACACAGCAATTAAAAAGCCATTCATTTTATTTAGGTAAGTACTATAACTTTATTTTTTACTGGCAGAACGTTATTGAAGCTATTACCCTACAGGTAGATAAATGCAGAAGTCGAGTCAGTAAGACGGATCGCGTACTAGATTTCATTGTTTGTTCCGTACTCGTAAATTTTAAATATTATTCAGAATATACTCGTAAAATAATCCATTTTTTTTATAAGGAAAAACCTTACTATTTTACGAGATCAAATTTTTAAAAAACGTAGAGTCCACCCACTCTTTAGTTTTTTTTTTTGTTAATTAATTTATTTAAAAACTTTATAGCACAAATTTGGTACAAAGGCGGACTTAATGCCGCCAGGCATTCTCTACCAGTCAAACCTTCCGGTACAAATTAACTAGCACTTATTAGCACCTACTTAGGTGAAATATGTAATTTATAATTTACTATTTTAGGATATTTTTAACTGCAATTTTAATGAATTTTAAAATAAGTCAATTAAATTAATGAATTTTATATTTAATAACTGAAGGGAACGGTAAGAAAGACTACTGTCTTAATTATTTAAAGTGGGGGATACTTGTCCGAAACTACATTCAATGAGAAGACAAAACACACCATGACAAGGCTGTATGGTAGAAATATCGCCTTTCACTTGATAGAAAAAACGAATATTTGTTTTTATTATGGTGCAATTAATTAAATGTTAAATATTAAACTAGGTAAATTTTGTTTAAAAATAAACTCACACAAGAAAAAAAACTTAACACGTGTTTACAGTCCGGGAGATAACTGTTGACTGAAGAGAAAGACTCATTATAAGGTCAATGGCCTCTACTGTGATTGGTCGAACGGTTCACACAAGTACAATTACTGGCTGTGTACTTGACTCATAAAAGTAAGAATAATATAGTGCCCCATGGCTTAAAATCACCTTTCGAATGAATTCGAAATCATTCATGGGTTACAATAATTTTTATTCTAAATTTTTGCTTTGATTTGTATGAAGAGCGTTTGTAGATTATAGTGTTTTTTTTTATTAACTCATTATTACGAATTTAAGAAGTAAGCAGGGCCCCGGTCTTCAGGGCCCCTAATGAACAAGAGCCAAAAATGTGTATTTTCGCCGAAAAAAAATATTTTAGGCATAACATGTTGTTGTTTTTTTTCATTATTAATAATTCTGACAAACCAAAATATAAAAAAAAAAATGGTTGTTTTTTTTGCTCATCAATAAATATATTACGAAAAATGTCACTTTATTAGGGCCCCCCTTAATATTTTGATACAGGGCCCCTCTAAGGCGGGCTACGCCACTGGAAGTAACCCCCATATTCTAAGACGTATCCTTAACTCCACTTTTCACTTAAGGGACGTCTGTCTCATACTAGCTTTCTTCACTTGATATTTAGTGGAAAGAGACAGACGTTCCTTGAGTGAAAAGTGGAGTTAAGGATACGTCTTAGAATACGGGGGTAAGTATAGATATTGAAAGGAATGTAGGCAATAGTGTCAACGGAGGACTGCGTTCTATGATATGAAAGGTATCAAATATTACTCAAAAAGCAAGATTTTATCATTCATAACGCAGTGCTTGTCCCGACACTACAATATGGAAGTCAGACATGGGTATTATTATTATTATTTATTTATTAAGTACATAAGAAAATGCACAGCATACAAAATCACAAATACAAAATACAATAGCTGAGCCAGTAAGAGATTAAGAGGTATGTCAGGATAAAGATGAAAGCAAAAATGCAGTAGAAATGCGCTCATTGCGACGAATGTGCGGTGTTAAAATAACAGACGGAATCCGCAATGACGTAATAAATTAAAGAAAAGTAAATATAGGCATGAACATTAGAAAAGGTATGCTCCGCTGGTTTGGGCATATAGGAAGAATGAGTGATGAAAGACTGACGAACCAGATCTATAAAAGCGAGGTGAAGAGTAAAAAAAAGAAGTGGCCGAGGGAGACCAAGACATACGTGCCATGACCAAATTAAACAGTTTTTAAAAGACGGTGCAATAAAAAGTGTCCGAAATCGGCGTGCATGTATGGAAAGAGTTATAACTGTAGAAGAGGCGAAAGGAGTATGTAGGGATAGGGACCAGTGGCGCTCGGTTGTCTCTGCCTACCCCGTAAGAGACCTGGTCTGAAGATAAATAAATAATATAAATATAAGAAATAAGTAATAGATACTCTTAGTATGTACCTACCACCTAATTAAAAATGTTTTCGATAGTAATACAGAGATACAAACCCCTTATATTTTGCAGGGGTCAAAATTAACGTTAACTAAAACTATGATAAATTTAACAAAATACTACATTGATTTTTTTTGATAATATTATTAAATATTTTTTTGATACTAGGGAAGTTAAAGCTTTGGCAGATTCCCAATTATTGAGGAAAATACTAATAGATAAATCAGATGACCGACGTGCTAGAGCCTACTTTTTTTGACTGGAGACTCAAAGAGGAAAGGCAGGGGATTTTTTATTGATTCCATCCCATATTTATAACATGAATAAAGAATTTAAAGTATTTAATTTAATTATTTTATTTACAAAGGCGGACTTATGCCGCTAGGCATTCTCTACCAGTCAAACTTTCCGGGAGAAATTAACCAGTAAGTAGGTGAAATAGGAAATTTATAATTACTATTATAAGATACTTTTACATGTATTAATTTATTTTATAGTAGCTGTGCCCCGTTGTTTTCACTTTAAAAAATTAATATATTGATCATGTTACTCGCTAATAGTGTAGCTTTCAATAAGTGAAAGATGGTTTTAGCAGTTTTTGATTTTATCAAAAACAAACAAACGACCATATTGGTATTTTTTATAATATTTAATAATACTAATAATATACTAGTATAGATTGTTATATACATATTTCACATTTAACCGCTACGACAACTTAACGGTAACCGGGCCTAACTGGGTAAAGTTCTATTCAATTACCTAGCAAAAGAAGCAACAAAAACGAACCAAATTGTAAATGAATAGTAGATTGATCACGCAGCATAAGACAGCTGTCGACCATCCATCAGGCCATCTTGTCTTACCCTATATACTTCCTATATTAAATGTTCCTGCAGCTTTAGCTTGAGGCTTTTTACTCAATTAAGAATATACCTGAAAAACGCCTGAAAATATTATTTTACAGTTCATATATTTCAGGCGTTTTAGAAATAGGCTTTTGGCACCTATTTGAAAACCGTTTAGTGGCCGAGTAGTGGAGTTAATGTTTCGTTCTAGTTTGTGGGGTCACAGGTTTTTAGGAAACTATTGCATGGATTTCTTGTCGAGGTTGTAGTCCTTTCTGGGTGCGGTTATGAAACGGGCGATCGATTTGACGATAAAGCAGCTAGGATATTAATAGATGATTTTTTTTTAAGCAAAGTCTTTGTCATCGCCCATTTCATTCAGGATCATTTAAGCGACCATTGGACAATAATATATTGACTGTTATGTTGATACTTTTACCATAATATCAGATTTTTTTTAAGACTAAAAGGGACAAGTACAAAAATACAGGATTTCAAATTTTTATCCGGAATATTTAAAAAAAAACAAAATTAATGTGATTTTTGATGTACCAAAACATATTTTTATAATCCTAATTTCAAATAAAACTTATTTATGAAATAAGGAACATACAACACTTAATAAAGTATAAGTAATACAATAGTATTTTGTAATTGTAATTGTGTTTTATATTTTTTGCATTAATAAAAATATAATATAAATGATTATTATTAAGTATAAAGATACATTTTTGGTTATTTGTTTGATTCGAATAAACTCAAAAATAACTAAACCTATTTAAAAAAAAATATAAATAGCTCTATTGTAAGCGAGTAACATGGGCTGATTTTAATTACGATCCAATTCTTATAAATTAAGCAAGTAAAACCCAAAAGATAAAAAAAATGAAAGTCATAGCTAAGAAGTAAATTTAAATAAAGAACGCCTACAAATTGTTTTTTTAAAGTCTACAATTAGTCACCTTTAAAGTCCGGGGTTCACTTAGTTGAAACTTTCGTCAAAGTCACGTTAAAACAATAGTTCTAAGGCGCCTTGCCGACGAAACCCATTCTGTTCACAACTCAACTCTTTGTGTTCTACATTTACGTCAATCCTTTGTTGGAAATGATCTCGAAATATTGCTTACAAAAATAACACTTTGTTTTGATTGAATTTCAGTTTTTCTTAGAAACCCTACAAAAGAAATAGATTATTTTATTTATTCAATGATTTTACAAAATAAAGGCTTATTTATACATGTATTTTTAGGGGTGTTTTATTTTTGGACGGGTTAATCCCTCCTCTGGGTAGTCTGGGGCCGTTTAAACGGTTCTCGGAAGCCAAATAGGCACCCGTGATGTTATTTATTTATTATATTATAGGGTGTATTTTTTAAGTGGGCCTTCAAGGCCAAATCCTAAACCACAACGAATAGCGAAAAATGGTCAAAAGAGTTTCAGGGCCAATTTTGATAAATAATAATAATATTTAACTAATACTAAATCATTAGCTTTTGAAAAAAAAAATTCTCTTAGCTGGAAATCGAACCAGCTGTTGTTTTGTAAAAAAAAACTCACTTGTATTTGTAATACCTATTGCACCAGCTAATATTGTCGCTTATAAGGATCAAATTTATTATTAATATGTAGGACATTTTGTTACACATATTGCCCTGGTCAGCAAAGCTTGTACTATGTGTACCAGAAACAACGATATTAACACATATTATATTTTATAAACACCTAGACCATGGCAAACTCTACATAAAAATGTACTAGATTTTTTTGACATGGGTGGGAATCGAACCCAAATGGTGGAAAGCAACTTCAAACTGCAAACTAAAAGGAAAATTAAAATAAAAATATTTAATAAGAAAAATATGATTTGCTGCATTAACCAAGAGAAGCATCCAATCCATCCGTGGATCAAAATGCCAGAGAGAAACTGAGGCCACTGAACCCGAGCCAATATCAGGTACCTCAACTGTCTCCAGCTATAAGTTAGTAATAGCTTCGAGTGTGTGTGCGTGGTATGTGTTAGTGAATGCGTGGTATGCGTGTTTACGTGGAGCGTGTGTCGCGCGCACACACCACGTGTGTGCGCGCGCGCGTGTGTGTAGTGTGTTTTTATGTTAGTATGTTTTTCTGTACATTAGCTCCACTACAGAAGAAATAATGCTCCACGCAGATGTGAAGCCGGTTATTATCGTAGTCAGCCAGCCGGTAACCAGCGGCTGCCTACAGTTGAAAACATGTACTTAATTATGTTTTATTGAATCCGTTTTATGTCCTAAGTGATATTTTTGTTTATCTATATACTACCTACTTACTTTATACTTTACTTCAGATTTAATAATTCAGGTAAGCGCTCTTTCCTATTTCTTAGTTGCGTCGGTGTTATTTTGAAATACTTAATTATGAATTTCATGTTTCATTTTACTCAAGCTGATCACATACCAAAAACACAAAAGTACAAAACTGAAGTCTAAGGTACACATAAGAAACCGTTTTAAAACATTTTAAACCAGTTAAGTAAAGACAAAATAACGATGTTTTTGCGTGGCTCAGTGCTGTTTATTTTGATATAGGTACCTACCACAACTAGCGCCCGAGCGGAGGCGGAAGGCGCGCAGGGCCGGCCAGCTGCTCGAGCAGACGACAAAGTGGCATGTCCCAAACTTAACAATACGATACTGGCAGTAATACCTTCAACTAAGGGTTCCTTTGCCATTCTTCAAAAAAGAAGACAAAGCGGCACCGAGAGATGTGGCGGAGTGCGCATGCGGTGCGAGGCGTTGTATCATCAACTATTTCTAGTATAGCGTCACGGCGAAAAATGTAAATGCTCTTAAATCTCTTTACGTTTTTCTTTTTAGATAATATTGTACTACAGTCCGTGAGTGATTCGCACAAAGAAAATGATGTAAATAACACGATTTTAATTGCAACAGAATCCGAAGACATGTTTACTGAAGACGTCAATCATAATATTGCGAAGGATTAAAATGGGCACAGGCGATGAAGACGATGTGAGTTGATGTGACATTATGCAGCTCGCCTTGTACATTAGAAAGTCCAGAAATGGAGTACTCTCAGAAACAGGATGCTGTGGATGCTCAACGTTGGGATCAATAAATAACCACTAGGCAGGGGCCGCTGTTTTTTTATTATTATATTATATTATAATTGCATTATATTATATTATAATAAGCATTATTTCTTATTAAACACTCTCAATTTCAGATATCTACTTTTATTTCTTCTAAAACACTCTCATTTTCAGATTGGTCACTATCACTTAGATCGTCTTCAGAACTGTCAACAAATGTAACTGCACTCTCTTTTTGAAGTAACTTCAAATTTGAACGAATATATATTAGTTTGACGGTTTTTAAGTTAGTCAACCGATTTCTGATTTTAGTATGAGTTTTTCCAAAAAGGCTCCAGTTGCGTTCACTAGCAGATGATGACGGGGGGACACTAAGAATTTTAATGGCTATAGTCGCAACATCTTGGCTACTAGCAAATGTTTTCCACCATAATCTTGGCTCAAGGTCATTCACTGGAACCCACATGGTTTTGCTCTCATCATAAAAGTTTTCTTTAAGTTTAAATTCTGCCATACTTTTAATGACTTTTCCTGCATCAACGCCTGAAGTTGTACTAAATCGACGCAAGTACTTAGAAGCCATAGCTATCTCGTTATCAGTTAGGTCAACGTCGCAATATCGCGGATCCAATTGGTGTGCCGCGTAGTGTATTGGCTGTAAACAAAAATATTTGCGGCTTTCGATAGCTGCTATAACCATATTCTTGTCCTCGTCACTTAAAAAACTTGTTGATTCTAATTCCTGAGTAACAGTTTGATCAAGTTTTTTGAAAATATTAGGCACGTCAGAGAGAACAGCATCGTCCCTTTCAGATACAAGGATAGCGTTGGCCATTGGCTGTAGAACTACAACAGCCTCTTCAATTTTTGCCCATGACTGAAAGTCCAAAATAAAGTCTTTTATTTGTGGCGCGATGTTCACTTCGTGAGATTTTGTCATCAACTCGAGAGCCTGTCTATTTTCCTTGAACGAATGAATCGTGATGTAAGCCCCACTCCATCTCGATTTAGAATACAATTTAAGTGTACACGAGACTTTACCGTATTTTTCAGTTTGACATTTTTCAAACAACGCTAAGAGAACGTGTGACATTTTTATGTGTTTGATAATTGCAGTAACATTCTCTAGGATCTCCTTAAAAACGGCTATCGTAAAAACATCCTTGTAAATCAAATTTAAACAATGGCTTACGCATCCTACGCAAGTAATATGGGGATATTTTTCGGTGACAATACTCCAGGCTGCTTTTATGTTGGCAGTATTGTCTGTGATAACTGCGACAAATTTGGCAGGGCCAATTTCCGTAATAGTGTTAATTATTTTTTCACTAAAGAAGTTAGCAGTTTTTTTTTGCGTTTCCGGAAATATGGCGTTTAAAAAAATTGGTTTTGGCGTGGTGACAATAAAATTGATAACCCCTTTACCAAAAATGTTAGTCCATCCATCCAATATCAAAGCAAGAGCTGTAGCTTTCTTTATTTTAGCATCCATTTCCTTCTTGATACGCAAGTACTCAGCTTCTAAAAGTGGTTTACTTAAGCGATGTCTGGATGGAACTGTATACGATGGATCAAGATGTTTAAAAACCTCTTGCCAGTACTCAGATTGTAACAATGATAAGGGAAGACCGCTGGCATAAATAGCTCTTGCCAAAAGAGTGTCGACATCTTCTTGACTATATTGTGATAATGAATTACTATGCTCAAGTAATAAAGGTGACTCTGGTACCATAGCCGTGGTCGATGTGGACGGTGTTGACGAAGCTGGTCCTGTTGTGCAAGTGATTTGCGGTGACGGTGGTGAAGGAAGCGGAGTTGAAAATGTCGGGTTATTATGTTTATCCAAATTGTACACTTTTTTTACTTCGCGGGGACACTGTATACATTTAATCAAATGTTCTTTAAGCCTATTAGACTGGGCAAATTTATATTCTGCATTGCAATAGTTACACGTAACATGTTTTTTCCGATTACGTTCAGAGACTACTAAAAAATGTTCCCAAACACCATCAAAAGGTCGCGGCATATTGATTTGCAATTCCAGTCGCAAAGTAACAAAACACACCGCTCGTTACGATGAAGGCAACGCTACTGAACCATAGGCGCGGGGCGAGGCGCGCGCGGCGGCAGGCGGAAGGTTTGTTTATGCGAACAATGTGTTGCCGCATTGTTCGCATAAACAAACCTTCCGCCTGCCGCCGCTGCAAACGAACGTTTAACTTACGCCGCTCTCTTGCCACCAGCCACGCCCGTTCGAGACGTGAAACCTGCTGAGTACTATTGGTACCTACTTATTACGTACATCTGTCGGGGTAGGCAGAGAACGCCAAGCTTTGCGAGCCTTGCTAACCTACTTATTATGATTAAAGTAAAAGTGGTGTACAGATTTCAATACCAATGTACCGTGTAAATAAGTATGTAGGTAGGTTCATTAGTTTATTGTCTGTCGTGTTGAAGGACATTTCAAAATAAATCATAATATTGAAAATTTTATGTTTTAAACCATTACAGAGTAGGTAAATAATTTCGTAAAAATACCTATTTGTATATAACGGCTCGTATTTTATAACAATTTCGACTCATATACTATAAAAAATTTAAGACTTTTTGGTATTGAGTCGGATAAACAGCCGGTTGTCGCCGCCTGTTTATACCTACGTACGTTATTATCGGCTGCTTTAGATAACTAACCGATAACAACCGCTGATTTACATAGATTATTTTTATCACCGTGAGTTTTTATTAAACAATATTTCACTTTGTAGGGATCCACCAATAGGAAAAGTTTCTTATTGTACTGCCAAAAAACAAAAAGTGATCCTATAAAGGCCATACAGTT
Organism: Monopis laevigella; assembly: GCA_947458855.1. Taxonomy (NCBI): domain Eukaryota; kingdom Metazoa; phylum Arthropoda; class Insecta; order Lepidoptera; family Tineidae; genus Monopis; species Monopis laevigella. The sequence continues at coordinate 9,327,309 of OX381596.1, read as the reverse complement.
AAATGAAAACTGTACAAATAAAATATTAAAAACTTATGCTAGGGCTACAGTTTTCCATGGTCTTGGTATCTATTACTTAATTTATTTGATAATTGTGTTGCTTTAGCGTGATTGTGTTTTATTATTCATAATGTTCGTTTGTTTGCTTGAATTAATTGCATGTAGTTTTGATTATTTCTTCCGTTATACCTTTAAATTTTTTTATTCTAAAATACTCAAATATTACATCGTATACTCACAATAGTGAGATGTAGTCCAGAGGCTCTACCATGGGTTTGCGCATTGTAGAAACGTAACGTATTCATTTACGTATACGTGAGCAACAACCAATACGGCCGTTTTATTTTTGGTAACAGGATTGAATAAAGCGATCCTATTGGTTGTTGCTCGCGTATACGTATATGATATATAATGTGAATTGTTACGTTTCTACAATGCGCAAACCCATGGTAGAGCCTCAGATGTTAGCTCAATTTGTGAACCTTAAGCCTGTTAGAACAATGTAATGGTATCTTGTCGTGAGTATTATACTTAAATAAATAAATAATAAAAACATTAACAAAAAAATATAACAGACTTCAAAAACATCATAAAGTATAAAATAATGAATATTTACAAGTGTTATTTAGTCCTACTGGATTCTACTTTATGAAGTCGGCACCAAGTTATCAATATTAGGTGTGATTTTTGAAGCTATACCTGCATTAGTGTGCCATCCATATGACACATTAGGGTGGCACCAGACATGTATTTTAATGGCAATTATTTTATTAAGCGGTGCCAACTTCAAAAGTAAAATCCAGTAGGACTAAATCACACTTGTAAATATTCATTATTTTATACTTTGTGATGTTTTTGAAGTCGATTATATTTTTTTGTAAAAAGTTTATGTGATAGGTTGGCATGATTTTAAGCAAATATGGTAAATTCTAAGTTTTTTCTACCATACTATACCTACTTAAATGCTATTAGACCCCAAAAAGTTCTTTCGGTACTTTTTTTTTATTAGAGCACGGCATGTGACTTTGTATATACCAGGTGGTAAGCAGGCCTACAAAGTCCATGAATGGGGTCAATCAATAATTGTTCTTAAACAACATTGATTGCTCGCACTATGGCGGCTAAATGATGCGATTACAAAATGGGCGGCGACAAAGACGAATTGAAAATATTCAAAGTCAAAGTCAAAATCATTTATTTCATGTAAATCTTCACAGATATTTATGAATAGTCAAAAAAAAAAAAAGTTTAACAATGAGGTCTTAGAGTGCGTTTGGTTAGGCAGCATTCATTAACAAAAGAACGACAAATATTTATTATACCTCGATATCAGATTTAGAACTTAAACGCGAGTGGAAATCTTAATATGAAAAATACTACCGAACCGAACACACACTACATAATCAACTAGTGTAAGACTAGGTGGTTAGCTGATTCCATTGACCTGTTAATCATTATCTGCCATACAAGAGAGCCACCAAGGCGACCAACTTCACTGACCATATCCACGCCTTAAATGTTTATTGTAAATAAAAGGTAAAACCAATAACATATAAGTAAAGGTATAAGGATCGGCATTTTAAGGGCGTAAACATTAACTGTAAAGTCGATCCCCTCAGAGACCCCCCGGAGAAAAAGAAACCAGCAAGTAAAAAACTCTAGTGCTTCACACAAACTAAAAAAGGAGCACAGCTATTGATTGGCTTATGCTATATAGCATATATTTATAGTAGCATACTCAAGGTGCCCACCACTGATCAGCATGCGTAAAACACCCTATGACAGATTATTTGTTACTGTACCAATGTACATAGCTACACAGTATATTGTGGTATAAATTAAGTATAAATAAGTAGGTAATCATCAATGATTACCTTATCCAAAGACAAAATTTACATAATGCAATGAAAATAAATTATGTAATATTAAATTATTACAGTATCAATATACTAATGTACCCTACATTATACATACGTAATAAGCAATTCGTTAACTAGTTGCGAGACCTTAATTGCATATCAGGACAGTTCCAGACCTCTTTATCGTTAAAATAATCTTTTACATTATAGTAAGCTTTATTGATTAATATGTGTTTTATACAATTCTTAAACTTTATTTCACTCAGATCTATAATGCTTTTAGGTAATTTATTAAATAACCTTATACTGTTAATGACGAAACATTTATTAGTTTTTTGCAGTCTAAACTTTGGTATATCGATTTTATCTATATTTCTTAACTTTAAATTATGTCTATCGCCATTTTTAGTAAACATATTTAAGTTTTTCCTGACGTACAATAAATTCTCATAAATATATTGAGATGGTAGTCTCAGTACCTCAATCATAGGAAAGATTTCTCGAAGAGAATCACGATCTTTCATGTTATATATTGCCCGAATGGCCCTCTTCTCTAGAATAAATATAGTATCAATATCAGCCGCAGATCCCCACATTATAAGACCATATGTCATTATACTGTGAAAATAGGCGAAGTATACTAGTCTGGCTGTTGCAACATCACTTAACTTTCTGATTTTTCTGACTGCATATGCAGCAGAGCTCAGTCTATTGGATAAAGAAGTAATGTGAGCTTTCCACTGTAGTTTGGAATAGACTGTGATCCCTAAAAACACAGTGGAGTCAACAAATTCCAGGTCAGTACCACCTATCTTCACTGTGGCATTGATATTAGATACATTAGGCAACGTAAATTTCAGGCACTTAGTCTTCTTTGCATTTAAAACTAAATTATTTGCCGTAAACCATTTTGAAACCATTTCCAGAGTGTCATTTGCTGTCGATAATATATTATCTTTAAAAAGTAGGGATGTATCATCAGCAAATAGCATTATCTGCGCCATCTCTTGTACCATATGTGGAAGATCATTGATGTATACTAGGAACAGGAATGGGCCTAAAATTGAGCCCTGGGGGACACCCATCTTTACAAGGGTTCCGGCGGATACACAACCATCAATATTAACACCTTGAGTTCTATTAGAAAGGTAGGACTTTATTAGATTTAAAGCTAAATCGCGAATGCCATAAAATTCCAGCTTATCTAACAATATGTGAAAAACATTGTATGTGCCTTTGAAATTTGAGGGTCTCCCTTAACTTCCCCGGATTCCACCATCAGATCCTGATTTGGTTCCAATGGGACCACAGCGGAAGTGCACTGTTTCGAATAAAAAGAATTTTGAAAATCGGCCCACAATAAAAGGTAAACATCAATAAAAAAAAACAGTGAAACATAGAACCTCATCCTTTTTTTGAAGTCGGTAAATAAATATAATGTGAATTATTAGTGGTGGATATACAGATTGGTGGATAGCCAGTAGGCTATATTTAAATTTGTGTCACTCTCGTAAGTTACATCCAACTTCTTTGTGTGGACCTATTAATATTTACTATAGGTATTATAAAACCAATGAAAAGTTCTTTTTTCTCACTTTATCTTTATTTTAATATAATAATCTAAACTAATATTATAAGGCTGAAGAGTTTGTTTGTTTGGCTGAACGCGTTAATCTCAGGAACTACTCGAATTGTCAAATTCTTTAGTGCTGGATAGCCCATTTATCGAGGAAGGCTATAGGCTACATAACATCACATTACGCTATGACCTAAATAACTTTGTTTACTGTGCAATAAAGTGTTAAAATAAAATAAATAAATGAATAGTTTAGTATAAAAGAATATGCAGCAATAGGTGGTATACCGCCTTTGAATCCTGTCGGCCATTATTTTATTTATTTACCTAATATATTGCATACAAAATACAAATGTTTAAGAAATAAAAAATTCTAACACTAACAGAATTGTATATCTACGAAATGATCATGTTTGCAAAACAAAATATACACTAATTCGCATTAAGAAAATACGTATTTCCAAATTTATAATAGACCAACATAGGTATAAGAACTAGGACATGATACATCTAGTCAGATATTATTATGGTATTCTCTTTTAATTGTAATCTCGTGTGTAATTAAAAAAGCGGCCCCAGCCGGTTAAGTCACTGCGCAACTGATAACAAGGTTAAGCAGATGACAACAAGGCCGGACCTAGGATGGGTGCCCGATTTATACAACGAGGCTATTTCATCATACCGCAACAAGCTCGCCACTTGTTAGGAGGTGTTGCCTCCGAATACCATCGGCGAAATGAGGACGGGTTAATTCCTCCGCTGGGTACCCTGAGGCCGTTTAAACTGTTCTCGGGAGCCAAAGGGACGTGATGGTATTTATTATTTATAATTATTTAACAAGTTATTGTGTTTTTATAAATAAATTTACATACCACAAATGGTGGAGTAATACTAAAAATCAGTTATATAACTAAGTGGATGTTTCCTCGTACGGCCCACTTTTTCGTCCCATTTTTATAGTTACTTCATTTTCTTCCTCTTACGGCCCACTGCACTTACCTATTCCTTGTACGTCCCACATTTTTGTTTCAATAATGTACAGACGATAGCAAAAGTTATAATTTTGAGTAGATACTAATTTTAAACTTAGTAAGTAATTAATTTAGTTTCTTATTTATATTAATTTTAAAAAGCAAATAGCATAATGCCAATTAATTTTCCATTGTTTTATCAGGTAGTCTTATTAATACGACTACCTGATCTGACTAATCTAAAAAATAAAACTACCTTATTCCGTGAATAAAGAATCATTCATTCATTCATTCATAAAGTTTCTCCGTTATAAAGGCTTGCGATTAATGAACAAAACCTGCTTCCAGCTTCATGTCATAAGCATCGATGACTTTAAGTGATGGACTAGCGACAAGTGGCTCTACCATGGGTTTGCGCATTGTAGAAACGTAACGTATTCATTTACGTATACGTGAGCAACAACCAATAGGATCGCTTTATTTTTGGTAACAGGATTGAATAAAGCGATCCTATTGGTTGTTGCTCACGTATACGTAAATGAATACGTTACGTTTCTACAATGCGCAAACCCACGGTAGAGCCTAAGGTCAGTAGATAACAGCAGAGTATTAATAGTTATAAACAAGCCATGTCAAGGTCTAAACCCCTCGCAGTTTATCCCTACAATGACCTCCACTTCTATATTTATAACTTCAGTGACAACCTTTAATCATGCATATAGTTAATGCTCATTGATTTTATCAAATTTTCATTTATATTTTCGCCGTTTTGACCAGTTAATAGTGTATCCTCACTACCCTAAAATTCGGGTACCTATTAAAATTTTGTCAGTTTTTAAATGCACCTGATACAAAAAATGGTCTATGAAAAATATATTTCCATATATTTTACAATAAAAGAAAAAAGAGAGAATTGGACGTTAGGAAAGTATTACCCATAAGGTAGAAAGTAAGGTAGGATTTGAAATAGAAACTTGTATTTTTTTTTGTATATGTAGGACAATTTACACATATTGCTTTGGTCACAAACTAAGCTCTAGGCTTGTTCTATGTGTACCAGAAACAACAATATACTACATATTATATTTTATAAAAAACACCAAAGGCGCAAGGCGGTTTGAAATATTATTTCAGTTAAGAAAGTGTATAAAGGCAAATAAAACAGGTGAAATAAAAAATGCCTCTTACAAAGCGTGCGAGTGAGAATATAACTATATCATATCATATCTTTATTCCCACCATAGGTACAAAATAACAAATCAAATAAAAAAATTAAAAAAAAAATACAAACAAATCTGAAAAATAATAACAATGATACAGCTAGTAACCTAAAAGTATATATAAAATACAAAAGCTATTTAACACAAAATCAAATTAAGAAATGTACACACAACAAGAAATATAATAAAAAAAAAAATTTAGATGCTATTTACGTAATTCAATGTAAAATTTAAAGTAAAATTGCAGCTGTAAATGGGCTTTCTCGGTGAGATAAATCTAATAAAAAATAATATAACTTTCAAAATAATTGGAATTTTACAAAAACGCTAGGCCATGCACTAGATCCTATAATCTGCTCTATGTTGAAGTAATAGGAAATATCGATAAAAAATAGAGGTAACTTTGCAATTTTTTCTATCGAGGCAACTGTATGCTATTACGTTTTTCAAAAAGCCAGTTACTTCTAAATATCTTGTATTATTACTATGTTTTTTATATATTTGTTGGGTTTGAGGTCTCATAATCGGAGATCTAGATTTCTGATTTGCTTTAAGCTCTTAAGACTTATTAACGTCTTTTGTCCGCTCCACGCTTACTGATGAAACTGTGTAAAAATACTTATACCCTATAATGTCCTGAAAAACTAAAGTGGAATAATATACAGAAATATACTTGTGTTTTTCTCAACGTATATTCAGTGACAGATTTCAAACAAACAAACCATGACAACCTATTAAAATAAAACTTATAAAGTTTGCCAGTTAGATTACGGCTTTTCAACACTTACCATACATATATACATATGGTAGCAACCGACGCGACGGTTGCCATGTCAGTACTTCTCCTCGACCAATAGGATAGTGCCATCACATCCCCGTCGGAATCCCCACTAGATCGCCGCTCGAATACTATGGAACTTCAGTGCAAAGAGTACTTTGTTATACTAGAAACTTCAGTGCATTCCGGAACGAACGCAGACGTACTGCGCTCGACTGCATTCGTCCACACGCGTGGACTTATGTGTGTACGACTAATTATTTAATAAGACAATATATTCCATTATCTATATGTGAGGTAGTATCATTCACCCCTCCTATCTATCCCACAAACGCATGAAAAGCAGCGGGAAAAGCTAGTATATTACATAAAAGACCTCTTACAAACTTCAAAGGAAGATGTTGGTGCTGTAAACCGTTTGCCACTTTTCGAAACTTCGCGATGACAATCTTTGCTTCAGACGAAGTTTAATTAAAATTCACACATTAAGTTATTCATTGGCTTTTATCTTACTTTCCATTACAAGGTTTCAAAGTCACCAGTCCCTTATCGAGTGAATGTAGTGCATGAGTATTGGCACAAGAATTCATATGAATTTATTAGGTACTATTAAAATACTAGAGGACAGGTTAATCCTTCCGCTGGGTACCCTGAGGTCGTTTAAACGGTTCTCGGGAGCCAAATAGGCACCCGTGATGGTACTTATTTATTATTATTACTATTAAAAGAATGAAAAGGAAACACAGATAAAAAGGTTTTTTTTATTGGAGTACGGCATGTGACTTTGCATCTACCTGGCGGTGAGCAGACCTACAAAGTCCATGAATGGGGTCAATCAATAATTGTTCTTAAACGACATTCATTTCTCCCCGGCTAAATGAAACGATTACGAAATGGGCGGCGACAAAGACGAATTGCATTACGGGTATATTCGAGAGAAATTCTTCTGCGAGGATATAAAAAATGTCAGTAATATTATTTCAATAAAAATGTATCAATAAACCTTTACGGTGCCTGAGACTGCCTAGACGGCCTCAGGGTACCCAGGGGAGGGTTTTTGATCCCATCTTGCCGTACCCAATAGTATGAGTTTACTTACACCGAACAGGTGGCTACCTCATCGCGACATTTGAATAGACCCATCTATAACCAGTTTCATAAGTTGCTATAGTGAAACTGGGACCTACAGTTTAACGTGCTATTCGAGGTAAGCAATTTTTTTTAATTAAAAATTATTGGTCCACACCGGGGTTTGAACCGGAGACCTAAAAACTGTAGTGTTTTAAGTCTGAGGTCTAACCAACTCTGCCACCACGTATATTTTATTTTATTAGGTAAATTAACTATAAAGCAGATATTCAAGTATATTTATTCTTCCATTTATAAAACAATATTAGCCTTGACCGAAAGGTTATTGTTAGCTAACTTTTTTTTTTTTTTTATAAGAGCTCAGCATGTGACCTTGCATCCACCTGATGTTAAGCAGTATGCAATGTCCAGGAATGATAGCAACAAGCGGATGCATACAGGTGCACTGCTGGTTGCCATCATTATGCCGGATTAAGATGCCTATTCACGCTTCGTTTAAAGGACTCTAGGTTATAAGAGGAAGGAAACACGCAAGCTGGTAGGGCATTCCACATTTTAATAGTACGGCAGATGTATGAATCGCCAAAACGTTTGATACGAGTTGGTACATCCGCCACGGTATACATATGCATTTTGCAACCAGTGCGTGTTGTCCTGTAATGGAAAGGGGAACTAACTAACTTGATAAACTGTCTATGCAGACACTCGAAAAGGTTGACACTTGTTCAGTGTAGACTCATACTATCTAGGAATGAGACCCCTCCGCTAGGTACGTGCAGCCTTAGCACAGCCAACCCAAGACGCCAAATGAATCCGCTTCAAGTTCATGCTTCAAAGCTCATAACTTTACTAATAAGTTGTTTTTAAAAATTCAAAAAGTATGACTTATTTAATTAGCAACCAATAAAAATATTTTTTATTGTATTTCGTTGTGTATTATACCTAGTTGTTTAGTTTTTAATTATATATATATAATAATGTCCGGTGTTCAATTCAGAACACCCTATTTCTATATAACCTAGATTCAGTGAACTTCAAAGCGGAATAGAAAGAAAACTCATACTTGTATGATAAGTTTTTGTGTCTTGGGAGAGGCCTATGTCCAGCAGTGGACTGCGATAGTCTGATGATGATGATTTACCCAGTGTAGGAAGTTTTATTCCCCACCTCAACTTCGCCGTTGTTACTCTAAGTCGGGCGAAAGTGGAAAACAAAAAAAAAACGAAGCACCAATATAATAAAACTGATACGCGCCCGGACACCAACTTAAAGTACTAGTAGTATAATTTCTTCTGTACCTAATCCTTTTATCATGAGTGAACAATCCTAACTCAGCCTAAAAAAGCTTCATATGTTTCTGTAAAGGAGAATGATCAATCCAGACCCAACCGTAAAAGCTTAACGTTCACAAACAACGATATGCTTATTTAATAATAAATAATTTAAACATTATTTTCCAGTATTTAAAATAATTTTAGAAGTTGGGAAAAAAAAGTTCTGACAACTTTTGTTAAGTGCTGATTCTTCTGCCTATTCTGTATATTTGTCCACATTATGCAGAATAAAAATGCTTTATACATTAAAAAATATTATTTTTGCTTATCTGGATATCTGGATTGAGATTTAACAAAATAAAGAAAAACTTCACATTATTTTGAAAGAAAAAGAAAAGGCCGTATAGTATTGAATGCCTTTTGTCTATTTATCGCATGAATACAAAATATATATACTCGTATATATATATATAGCGACGATAGACCGATAGACTTGCATTCAGTGCTATGTTAAAATAAAAAATCAATTACATATTTCTCGCGTCTTTCAGTACAATTTGATATAATAGAAGGTCCACGATTTTATTATATGTACGGTTATGTACCTATAGATCAAAATCTTTATTCATAAAAAACTTATTGAGTCCTTGAAGAACACTTTATATATAGAATGGTTTGTCTCTTTTACACATATTGTTTTTCTATTACTAAAATGTTTTTTTAAGGACTCATTATATTTCCATTACTAAAATGTTCTTCAAGGAAATGTTTTTATGAATGGTGTTAGATTTTTGTTAGTCTATAGGCTAACCAAATTACTTGGTGGTCGAGCTGTTTAGACCTTGAACTTAAAAACACTTAGGTCCCTGGTTCGAATCCCGGTGTGTACCAATGAGTTTTTAATTCAAAAATGTATGTACATTTGTTTGACAACACCACTAGGTATAGTGCCTCGGAGAGCACGTTAAGCTGTCGGTCCCGGTTTCACTATACCAACTTGTGAAACTGTTTATAGATGGGTTATTGAGTCTATTCAAAATATCGCGACGAGCTAGCCACTTGTTCGGTGTAGACTCATACCATCGGCTACGACGAGGTGGGGATTAAAACCCCTCCGCTGGGTACCCTGAGGCCGTCTAGGCGGTCTCGGGCGTCGTAAGGCACCCATGATGATATGTGTATGTGATATATATACCAACTCGGCCACCACGTATAATTAAATTCGATATGTACCCAAATAATTGCTTTTGTACTATCTAACCTACAATTGTTATTGTATCAGTGCCGAGACTATATCAAGTCTGTTTGATTCTAGGCTATCAGCTTTCAAGCCATCGGATCACCCATTCAGCACGCCTTCTCTAAAGTCATTAGGTATACGAATTATTGTGTTCTACACAGTTATAACTTATAACGCAGTGGCGTGCGGGGCATATAACCCAAAAAGCCATGGAACCCTAAAATCTAGGGTATAAATAATCTAGTGCCTAATTATTATTTCTAAATACCTATATTAAAAACATATTTTTTAAATGCTATTCTGGGGTATTGGTGACTTTGACGTGATTTTTTTTTTATGAGAGCTCGGCATATGACCTCACATCTACCTGTTGGAAAGCAGTATGAAGGTCCAAGAACAAATGCAACCAACAATTACGATATACGTAACCGTTGATGGCACCTATTATGCCGGCTTAAGATGCCTATACACGTTACTTCGTTTAAAGGACTCGAGATTATAGGAAGAAGTAAACACGCGAGCAGGTAGAGCATTCCACATTTTAATAGTGCGACAGATATACGAATCACCAATTTTTTTAATGCGGGTTGGTATATCTGCCACAGTATATGCATGCATTTATTATTATAAATGCCTCATCTGTAGCCCTAGTGTGAGTTTTTTTAACATTTACTTTCGCGTTAGCTATACTACTACGTTAACATTTTGACCAATGACACGCTCGCATATCTAGTTCTCAAAATATCCGCTTGGAGCGCTAAACTAATTCCCATACAAATTTAGTTAACTGTTTGAGTTGTACAAAGTAATAGTTAGAAAACTCACACTAGACTGACCTGTGGTCGTAGTGTGAGTTATAATTACGTTTAAATAATATTACGCAGACGAAGTTGCGCGGATCAGCTATCCGCGCAACTTCGTCTGCGTAACTTTAACCGTACGCTCTCAAAAGAAAAAACATTTCCCCGTATTTGAAACATTTTTCATTGTTACTCCACTCCTATTGGTTGTTATTCCTATAGCATATAGCCTTCCTCGATAAATGGGCTATCCAACACTAAAATATTTTTTCAATTTGAACCAGTAGTTCCTGAGATTAGCGCGTTCAACCAAACAAACAAACCAACAAACAACCTACCAAACAAACAAACACTTTCAGCTTTATAATATTAGTATAGATAACGTAGTAACGTTAGTATAGATAACGTAGAAGCCTCGTTAATCGTTAACTCTCCACCAATAGGTTTGTTTTATTTTATTGGACTGTCAAAATGTATTTTTTTTTTTTACGCTATTTAAGTGGCAGAGTATAATATATATAGAGGACAAACATTTATGTGAACATCTGTATAACCTATACTTGAACGAATAAAGGGGTTTGGGTAAGTTAGTATGGACCATGGCGTGACTTTTTTTGTCAGCGGCCACTGAAATAATTACTGGTGTCTAATAGTGCTACTTATGATACATACAACTGTGGAAATACTTTTGATGTAAGTAATATCGGAGCTGATATATCGATTGTCAAACCATGCTCAAATATCGTCTATGTAACAAAAGATACACTCGAAAGGACCCAGCATGACATGATACATTTGGACAAAAGTGTCCATATAAGAAAATTATCGTATAAACATGCACTATTTACTGTAATAATTTCATGAATGGCTGCAAACTTAAATTATTAAAATCATGTCAACATTACCCAAACCCCTTTGTATTTGTAAATAAGATCATCTGAATGGTACAATAGTTAGTAATTAATTGGATAGTAAACGTTTAAAAAAACTCTTATGTTTTAACATTTCTTTGTAATTACCTTTGGATTTTAGCATTAGGTACAAGGTATATATATAGAAATCCCACTGCTGGGGTATATGAAACGAACCATTGCCTTGTTTTTAAAATAATTTTCGAACTTTTTTTATTATTTTGAATAGGATACCATGCATATTACAAACTGATGGTAAGCATGCTTACAAAGTCATTAATAAGATCGATCAGAACATGGTTTTTAACAGCATTGGTCGACCTTACTATGCCATAAGATAAATTATGCGGTTACAAAATGCTCGACGACATAACGAATTTGGATTACGAGTTCACTTTAATGCCCCCGCTGCATTGTCGTCAATGGCCCGTTTCAAACCGCGCCCGGAATAGAGATAACCACTGTGACAAAAAAAAATGGAATAGGTTGCTTGAAATCAGTGAATCCACAGAATGTGGTTAGTGGTTAGGTACGGCGTTGTACCCGGAGATCGTTGGTTTAATTCCCATTTAAGTGAAAACAATATTATCATGTTTTTCTACTTCACATAGTACAAGTAGCTAGTTTATATGCAGTAGCGCTAGTGAGTTTTCTAATACCTACTTTGGGTTGAGTTTCAAATTTGTATGGGAAATAGTAAACCGCGTCAAGCGGAAATTTTGAAAACTAAAAATGCGAGCGTGTTAACGCGGTAGTACATAGTTAACTCAAAAGTAAACGTTAAAAAAACCTAAACTAGGGATCTACAGTAGCCCTAGTGTTTAACCAATCACATGCTCGCATATTTACTTCTCAAAATTTCCGCTTGGCACTGACCTATTTCCTATACAAATTTTAGTTAACTAAAACGCAAAGTAATAGTTAGAAAACTCACACTAACTGGACAATAATTATTAGGAAAAATACCCTTTACATTATTTTTATTCTTATTATCAAGTCAAATGCGTGTTCAAGTAGTGATATAAATTTATTTGATCGCATATCTCTCTGCTTTAGCGGGTAACGAGAATTGACTTCGACCTAATCTTCTGAGTTTTGGGCGGATTTCCCCTCTTGTAGTATTTCACGCAAATGGCTACCATTTCTTTGACCCCCTTATTTTTGGGCGTAAGTAACCTTTTATTTTCACTGAGCAAATGTCTTGTGTTTAATTTTATTTCTTAGATTTGTACTACTTAAGGCTTTAGTGCCGGTACCTTATTTTAAATTAATTTGAATATTTAAAAAAAAACTTAAATGCAGAAATTTAGTAGGAACTATTTTATACCGTTAGCATTCTCTGCTAGTTAATAATAGAATTTATTATTTTAAGTACAAGTAGATAAATTGAAATAAATATAGTTCAGTTCAAATAAAAGTGGATAAGAAGAAATAAGGTAATAAGCCCTTTTTTTATTTTATATGTAGGACAATTTACACATATTGCTCTGGTCACAAACTAAGCTTTAGGCTTGTACTATATATACCAGAAACAACGATATAATACATATTATATTTTATAAACACCTATAGACCTGGGCAAATAATAAATAAATACCATCACGGGTGTCTATTTGGCTCCCAAGAACTGTTTTTAAACGGCCTCAGGGTACCCAGCGGAGGGATTAACCCGTCCTCATTTCGCCGATGGTATTCGGAGGCGACATCTAACAAGTGGCGAGCTTGTTGCGGTGTTTATGATGAAATAGCCTCGTTGTATAAAGTGGTAACCCATCCCAGGCCGGGTAAACTGTACAGAAAATTTAAATTAAATGAAATAAAATATTTATTTCCAAAATATGGTTATAATATTAAAACCAATATAACTGTATAGGCATTTACTCGTTCCTGATATTAAAACTATTATTAGAGGACAACAAAACCTCCTTTACATTTTACACCCCATTAGTTGGCGCTTTCATGAACTCTAAATTACTTTCTCTAAAGAAAGAAAATGCAACAAAAGACGAGGTTGGAATTGTTTTTAAATTATATATAATGAAAAAGTTCTACAAACACTTTTTTTTTATTATTTACCTATTATTGTTACCGCGAAGAGGACATCCTTTTTAACTTAACACCCGGCTATGACGAAGGGGGAATAAACCCCTTCTGTTGGGTACCCGGGTGTGTAGGCTTTTTTTAATTATTTTTAATATTTTATAGTCTTTAATTAATTATTAGTAGCAATATTTTTTATTTGTTACTTTATTTTTTCTCTGTACTTTATTTGTTGTACTTTATTTATTTTATTTTACTACGGTACTTTAGGTGTTGCCTCCGAATACCATCGTCGAAATGAGGACTGGTTAATCCCTCCGCTGCTGGGTACCTTGAGACCGTTTAAACGGTTCTCGGAAGCTAAAAAGGCACCCGTGATGGTATTTATTTATTACTGTACTTTATTAAGTATTTTATATTTATGCATTTTTATAAATTCCTTATTAGGATAATCTTATATTATTTTTTTAAAGATAATTAAAAAAATCCTGGTGGTTGGAACTGAACCCACGAACCTCGCTATAGCGGCAAGGTGCTCAACCGCTGAGCCAGCCAGGTTCCAGTCACCCCTCACGATTTTTTGTTATTGTTGTTACATATACACAGACGCCCTCTATTAGCTTTCTTCTAATCTTGACTTCTAACTTCACTCGTATAGAGTTATTAGAAGAAAGCTACGTACTTTATGTAAATTTAATTTATATACTATACATTATATTTTACTATACCTACAATTTTTTTGCTAATTATTTTGTTTTACTTCTTTATTTTAAAACACAAATAACTTTATTGCATTAATTATTATAAATAAACTATAAGTTTTTACATTTCGAATTAATTATGCAAAAATATAATTTAAATATAATATATTGTGCATTTATAGATTATACGATAATAAAGTATCTAAAAAAAAAGAAATTGCCTTATGGCAGGTATACACTTTGATTAGTGTTTAGCGCAAGTGCTTTGTTTAGTGTGTAGCGATTAGTAAAAAACACGTTCGGACAGTGTCTGTTTAGTGTTTAGTGTTTAGTGAAGTACAGTGCTTAGAACACATTCAATTTTTCTTACGAAGTAGCTCCCCCGCGCGTCCCTCCTTCACCCCTTACTTGCAGCTAAACAGTCACTAAACACGTCTGTATAGGACTGTTAAGTGTTTAGTAAAAAACTCGTGTTTGTTTTCGATTGATTTTGTGTGATAAAAAGAATAAAATAAATGTCTACACCGGTTTTTCGAAGACTACTGCGTCGACTTCTTGTCAAAGTGGTCTCCTTTCAGGGTGCGGTTACGAAACGGGCTACTAATTTTACGATAAAACAGCGAAGATACTCGTAATGCAATTATGCCTTGGTCGCCGCCCATTTCTTAACCGCATCATTTAGCTACCAATACGATCAATGTTGATAAATGCATTAGTCGACCCCATTCGTTTGCATCGTCGAGGTAGAAGTGTCATTTCATGATGCTGTTACGAATCCGGCGATTAATTTGGCGATAAAACAGCGAAGATACTCGTAATGCAATTTCGTCTTTGTCGCCGCATCATTTAGTCGGCATAATATGGGTTAAAATAACAATGTATTTATTAACCCCATTCATGGAGCTGTAGGTCTGTTTACCATCAGGTAGATACAAAGTCGCATGACGAACTTCAATAAAAATAATAAAAAACTCCGACATTTATTATGAACTAAACACCGTCTACTAAACAGTGTAGGACAGCACCTGCTAATCACTAAACACTCGGCACTTAACTAATCAAAGTGTATACCGGCCATTAGAATAATAAATTATTATACTGAGTAAGGCGTCGTAGGTTTTGCTGTCAGTTTTGCCACATTCAACATTGTGACTGACGGATAACTAACCGTGTAACGTGCAACCTACGTGATTGATAAAAATCAGAATATTTTGATTTTTGCAACATGCAACCATCAGTCATGGCTGTTGGAATTGAATGACGTCAAATATGTAAATGAAGTCAGAGGTAATAATTTTATTTCAAATCATTTTATAAACACCCTAACCATGACAAAATGTACAGAAAAACATACTATTTTTTTCCATGGGTGGGAATCGAACCCACAACCTCGGGATATAACGCCAAAGGCAACCTACGGAGACGGTTTATTATAATTATTTTATTTAAATCTTTATTGTATACAAAATACAAAGGCGGAATTAATGCCGCTAAGCATTTTCTACCAGTCAAACCTTCGGAACAATCAAAACAGTTAATAAGTGAGGTAGGTGCAATACTGTAACTGAGTAGGTATATAATGCAGCGAATATTATATAAAATACTTACAATCTAATATACACTACTTAAATATAATAGGGAATATAACGCATGCAATGCATGTAACGCCAATTATTATGTTCCTTTTATGTCTTTGAACATATTTACAGTAATCTATTTTATTATGATTAGCAATTTTTTTTTAAAATACGATTTTTAAAATCTTTTTTTTTATAGAAACGGAACGCATTTCTGAACGCTCCGACACATTAGCAAACACTACATGTGACGTCATTCGCACATAAACAAATGTCAACGTGTTCACAAATGTGTTCTGTATACCTAGTGTGAGTTTTCTAACTATAACTTTGCGTTTGAGTTAACTAAAATTTGTATTGGAAATAGTTCAGCGCTCCAAGCGTAAATTTTAAGAACTAAAAATTCGAGCATGTGATTGGTCAAAATGTTAACGCAGTAGTATAGTTAACGCGAAAGTATATGTTAAAAAAACTCACACTAGGGCTACTGTAGTCTACAGTTTCTTGTTTTCTCGGGTATTTATTGCCCTTTATTACGATAATTTGTTAGAAACAAACCTTTTGACTAACTTTTGAGGTGCAATAACATTAAACTAATATGCCTTTTGAGCACGAATGACGTCACAGAATGGCGGCTAGTGATTTACCGTTTTTTTACTGCGGTAGTGGCAGATAAAGTTTAAACCCTTTTATTTTGGTGTTTTACCCTTTAAAAAATGTTTAATATTTGTTTTTAGGGTCTAATGTAGTTGCTCTATCAAGTAATGAAATAAATAAAAAACATGCATATTCCCTATTATCTTATATATATACATACATAAACTACATATATACAATACTACCAACTACAAAATGAGAAAGAAGAAGTAACAAAGTGGAAAGGAATTGAATAATTAAAGATACTAATAAAAACTACCTATGAATTTAGATAGTAATCATCAAAAACTCTTTTTTTTATATATTAGACTAGATTTCTAATATATTAAAAAAAAGTTTAAAAAAACTCTATTCGGTGATTTGACTGGTAAATTATTCAAAGTTTCTATTTTATACAGAAGTATTAACTTATAGGTAGTAGACACGCTCGATAGGGTCTCCAGGGGATGAACGCTAAAGACCCTTGGTGCTTCAGGGGTAGAAAAGGGTTGGTAAACACCTTAAAAACTTTCTTGTTCTGTTTTATTGATGTCTAAGTTAAAATGTTCCTTTTACTAGACAAGTAAGATATTAAGATATTTTAAGGCAAGTTTGATTTTATATATATATATATATATATATATTGTTTTAGCTTTACATTTTTGTTGACTGTACCTTGATTTTAAGTATATTATAATAATTATTTTTTTTAAATATTATTTTTAAGTTATATTTATCCACACTAATTGTACATGTTGTGGCTCTTCAAGGTGGAACGTTTAGCTAAAAATTGTACTTATGTTTTAAGGAAGTATTAATGTATCCGATCACTGGTTGTCCTTAAATAAATAAATAAATGTCTAAGGGCAGATTTTTAAATCGTCAGTTAAAGTTATTCGACAGTTAACTTGTATGAAGAACTGTTCAATTTTATCATTCTCCTGGTGATTTTTTTTTTGTTAGAGCTGTTTTTATTCGAGCGCGGTATGTGACTTTTTATCTATCTGATGGTAAGCAGACCTACAAAGTGCAAGAATGGGTCAGCCAAAATATTTTTGTTTAACAACATTGATCACTGCCACTATGGCGGCTAAATAAAGCAGTTACGAAATGGGCGGAGAGTTTGCATTACGAGGCTACTTTATATTTTAACAAAGTACCTCTGCTCTATCGTCCAATCACTTTGGAATCGTAACCGCACCCAGAAAGGAGACTACAAATAAAACAAAAAGTAGAAGCAGAAAGACTCCTGAAAGCCAATGAAATCACAGATTAAAACAAAAATATGAATAGGTCACTTGACGGTTTTTGCATGTAAATTATGACAAATAAAAAGTTTAGTAGCACGAAAAACGATTATACTTGTGTATAAACAGAGCTTTAAGCTCGCCTGATATACAACTTTGGTACAATAAATAGTTAAAAATAAATTGCAATACACTTTCAAAATTACCACGTAAATTCTAAGTTCTTCAGGCGAAGATCATTTCAAGTTAGAACTTAATACATACATATCATCACGGGTGACTTACGGCGCCCGAGACCGTCTAGATGGCCCCAGGTTACCCAGCGGAGGGGTTTTAATCCCACCTCGTCTTAGCCGATGGTATGAGTCTACACCGAACAAGTGGCTAGCTCGTCGCGATGTTTTGAATAGACTCAACAACCCATCTATAAACAGTATCACAAGTTGGTATAGTGAAACCGGGACCAACAGTTTAACGTGCTCTTCGAGATAGTGGTGTTTTCAAACAAATGTACATAAATTCTTAAATTAAAAACTCATTGGTACACACCGGGATTCGAACCAGGGACCTAAGTGTTTTTAAGTCCAAGCTCTAACCAACTCGGCCACCACGTATATACGTACTTAATATCCAAGGAAAACACAAAATAAACAATAGTCAAGATAAGATCGGTCGTTCCTAAAAGACCATCTGTCTTCCAAGATCCGGGAATCAAAGAGAGGCACTTCAACAAAAACCTATTACCATTCACAAAGAGATAAGGCTGGCAACATTGTTGTAATTGAAATAGGCCCCTATAAGTTCAGTGGACATAGAAACCTTAATTTACAACTTGTTAAAATTGATGCTATGACAAAATGATGCTATGACAAAATTATGCTATGACAAAATGATGCTATGACAAAATGATGCTATGACAAAATGATGCATGACAAAATGATGCATGACAAAATGATGCTATGACAAAATTAGTATATACCCTTGATCTTGATATACCTATATGATCTAAAACCGAACAGTTTAGCTTTGATTTAAATTATAAAAATAAAAATAAAAAGGTTTTTTCATTCAAGTACAATTTTTAAAGTTACAATTATCTTTGAGCTTCTCCTATTAAGTTTTAGAAAAACCTGTCTTAGGAGAAAGCCCACTGATCCAGGCTATACTTTTCTGTTCCATTGATTAGTAATTATTAGTTGAAATTATAAATATATATCGGTGTGATGTTGTGTTTGTGCGTGCGTCTGTGTGTATGTATATTTTTACATGTATAAGTTTGTGTATTTATGCGTGTAACATATATATATATATATATGTGTGTATATGTTATAGTTATCATTATGTTATGCATGTTGTTGTTGTTGGTAGGTATATGATTTGTAGATATTGTGTAAGCTTTAATTTTGTTCAGTAGTTCATGTGAAAAGTGTGTAATTTAAAATGTTAAATACACAAAAATAATAATATGAAAACAGAAAAAGTTGTTAATTTACAATCTATTTACAAATACAAAAAAAATAAAAATTATAACCACCACTGATTCCAAGATACTTTACATTCCAACACCGGTATTACTGGCAACACTCGAATGTAGTTTTCAAAAACTGATCTATTTTTGGGAACTATAATTATTTTTATAACTACTGTAAATTTTGCTCAAGTATAGATAGTTTCTATAATAAAAACATTATAGATTTGATTTTGTATCTACCTACCCGTAGCACGGCCAAGCTAAGACAAGATATGGGGTCGCGAACCAATGTCAAAAGTAACTATTTTTTAATATCAACCAATCAGAGCGCTGCAAAGTTGCACCTGATTGCATGAAGGTAAAAACCGTGCCCGTCCGTTTTTTTAGCTTCATGCCTGATTGACTGATATAAAAAAAATTCTTGTTTGACAACCGCTCGCGACTTTATGTCTTGTCTTGGCTTGACTGGTGGTCCCTACAGACCTACAAAGTCCATGAATAGATCATTAATTAACAACAAATAGACATTTTTTAACATTGTTTTTTACATATTTCGAAACGGAGAATGTGTATAATTCAACATTTATATTTGTTTTAAAACAAACCTCTCTATATAACAATTGATCGCCTAAACAAAAGCTAAATAAAGAAGAACAGACAAAAGAGACTGAGAACACAAAATCTCATTTTATAAAATTTTAAGAGCAGTCAGTCTCCTGGGACTCGAGTCTGTAAAGCTACCAATGTCTTTAACACTGATTGCATTACCGCGCTGCCCGTTCTGAGAAAATCTAGGAAATGGCCTAGCGGATATAGAGGACACTACATTTGGAAAATTAATTCTAAAAAACATATACATAACACTACCTTTAACAATTGTTTCACAGTAAGAGTATTAAAGAGTTTTCCTAAAACTATTCGGTCTATTGATTTAAAAACATGGGAAAGCTCTTTTATATGGCAGCTTGGTGCATACTATAGCCCTGGTCTGAATGTAATGCATTAGGTTTTGTCTAACTTGTTTTGTAAATTTATTAATATCGAACCAACAATGGACATAACATGCTGATGATGTTTTCCATGATGGGCTAGGTGGTAATGATATTTTTCTAAAAAATAAATACAAAACTGTATAGTGCATTGCCTTTACCATTGCTAAAAGACATAAAATTACTTCTTCAAAATTTATGACAAAGACCTTCAGTCACTGTCACTGATGACGCCGCTCCATAGAGAGGCGAAATATTTGGCAATAAAATTTTATAGCTTCAATTTATATATTTTACCAAGTAAGAAACACATCTAACACACTTTATTTGTTTCAGATAATTCTTATCGTTCATACGATTCGCCTACCTGTCGTCGGCGCGCTCTTTGCGCTACGTAGCCGACACAAGCGAGGGCGGGGAGGCTACGCTGTTCCCGACACCGTGCACCTTCCTTTTTACAAAGATTAGCTTATTTATATATGATTTATTTTACATTACACCGGGAATTGATCCGAATTGTGCATGAGGGAGATTATTAAAAAAATCGACTTTCATGCTCACAAATTGGCGCAATTCTTTGGTCATTATGAGTTTTTGGGAGAATGTCTTAAATATGGCATAGCTCCTAAAACTCTTATACACAGTGTGCCACTGGATGCCATACCTCCTGATGTGAGACAACCATTTACTGACTTACAATACATACATGCTTTACAAACCACACAATTATTACACACACAATACTACTATCTGTCGATACATCACAAAAACAACTTAGATGACACTATACAGGCTTCGTTGCTAGCTTTTCCACATCTAAATAAAATTATAAGTGATATCTTAAATAGAGCTAGAGGTATACAAGTCAAAGATAGACAAAGATTACTATTAAAATTTTCCAAATTAATCAGATCGTATCGAAATGAAAATATTCCGATTCCATTTCATAATCAGATTTCAACTCCTTCCTTTTTAAATCTTAAACCAACAAACTTGTCTAGTTTATTTTGTATGCCTCAAGCTATCCGTACGTGTAATCAACAACAACGATTAGTACGGACAAACACAAATAACGAAAGTAATTTAATAAATTTATCATCTAAAATTCTTAACTCCGCAGAAAAGTCAGTGCTATCTAAGGGACTGACATTCTGCCCGACTAACAAAATTAATGTTTTCGAAATTACTAAAGATATATTAACATTTGGTCGTAACTTAAAATGGAAATATTTTTGGCATAATCGCGTACCATCTGGCAATAATAGTAATGGTTTGCATGAGGCATTGCAAAAATTTAAATTACCTTCGGGAAATGAACCACCTCCGTTACCGGCTGGTCATCCCATCGATACATTTATTAATCATATTTTACATAAAATTTCGGATCCTAACTTTATAAATTCCCTTCAAAGTAGTAATCAAAATTTATCCATTAGCGAAAAAATAGCTTTATCAAAATTAAAAAATGATGAATCAATAATGGTTTTACCAGCAGATAAGGGATCTACTACAGTAATACTTAACAAAACTGACTACATTAATGAGGGTCTAAGACAACTAAATGACGTGTCATTTTATACAACTGTTACAGCTGACCCCTGTGAACAGTTAGTTATTGAAATTCAAAATTATATTTACATAAATGCGTCCGATGAAGGACTTTCTGACAATGATATTTCGGCCTTAATTCCTTCTAATCCGAGGACACCACATTTTTACATGTTGCCGAAAGTACACAAACCTGGTAATCCAGGTAGACCAATTGTAGCTTCTTATGATTGTCCTACCGAAAGAATATCATCATTTGTAGACTTTTATGCGCAACCTTTAGTAAAAAATTTAGATTCGCATATTAAAGATACTTACCACTTTTTAAATATTATAAAAAAAATTCATATTCCAAATTGTAATGATATTTTCTTAGTAACTATAGATGTTGTGTCCTTATATACTAATATACCACATGACGAAGGATTGTATGCCCTAAAAGAGTATTTCGATAGCCGCCCAAACCAGCGTCTGCCTTCTTCAAAATTTTTACTAGATTTAGCAGAAATGGTTTTAACCAATAACTATTTTACTTTTGATAATAAATTCTATCACCAAGAGAAAGGCACTGCCATGGGTACGCGCATGGCACCTTCTTATGCAAATTTATATATGGGTTCTCTCGAAACAAAATTTTTAAATAGTCAAATTCTCAAACCTTTAACATGGTTAAGATTCATAGATGATATTTTCATGATTTGGCCTCATAGTTTACAAACTCTTAATACATTCCTTAGTCAACTAAATTCATTTAGCAGTCTAAGATTCACTCATGAAATTTCTAAAACTAACATAACATTTTTAGATGTAGATATTACTTATAATAATCATAATATTTCAACTTCTGTTCATTTTAAAGACACCAACAAGTTACAGTATCTGCATTACAGTAGTTGCCACCCGTCGCACACAAAACGGTCTATACCACATTCACTTTCTATCCGCGGTAAAAGAATTTGTAATAATTCAACATCTTTGGCTAAATATCAAGGCAAAATCTTCAATGGGTTATGTAGGCGCGATTATCCCCCAAACTTTTTACACAAACACATGAACAGGCCTTCTAACACTCCAAACGCTATACACACACAACAACAAAATTCCCTTCGGCTTATAATACCATACTTCCACGGGGCACACAAAATTCAAAATTTATTAAAGGATAGCTTCTCTATCCTTAAAAATAATAATATTACACGAAATCTTTTGGAAACGTGCCCTAGTGTAACGTATAAACAAAATCAAAATTTAAAAGCTATTTTGGCAAAAAATAAAAATACACGGAGCAATAACACATTGTTAGGTACACACAAGTGCAACCAATCTCGTTGCAAAACATGTCCCATAATAAATTCCGATATCAATATACAAACTCATCATAACCCTGTTGTCATCAAAATTCAAAATTTCGCACAATGTACTACTTCTCATTGCGTATATATGCTGGAGTGCAGATTTTGTAACAGTTTTTATGTGGGAGAAACTACGACACCCCTTCGTACTCGCATGAATGGACACAGACATTCAGTAGATTCTCAAATTAATAATATTTTACCTGTGCCCACCCATGCGCGTATACATAACACTACCTTTAACAATTGTTTCACAGTAAGAGTATTAAAGAGTTTTCCTAAAACTATTCGGTCTATTGATTTAAAAACATGGGAAAGCTCTTTTATATGGCAGCTTGGTGCATACTATAGCCCTGGTCTGAATGTAATGCATTAGGTTTTGTCTAACTTGTTTTGTAAATTTATTAATATCGAACCAACAATGGACATAACATGCTGATGATGTTTTCCATGATGGGCTAGGTGGTGATGATATTTTTCTAAAAAATAAATACAAAACTGTATAGTGCATTGCCTTTACCATTGCTAAAAGACATAAAATTACTTCTTCAAAATTTATGACAAAGACCTTCAGTCACTGTCACTGATGACGCCGCTCCATAGAGAGGCGAAATATTTGGCAATAAAATTTTATAGCTTCAATTTATATATTTTACCAAGTAAGAAACACATCTAACACACTTTATTTGTTTCAGATAATTCTAAAAAACAATGAGATTTTCGTATTTTGGGTTTTTTTTTTACTTCTTGATTTTAATAATTACAAGTTTTTTTTAATATTATACTTACAGCTTTTATTAATTTAGTTTTCTTGTACTATATACTAACTGGCTGAAAATATTTTTATGTATTTTTAATTTTATTGGAGCACGGCATGTTACTTTGTGACCTGATGGTAAGCAGACCTACAAAGTCCAAGAATTTAGTATATCAAAATTGTTTGAGGGTAGTCCGACTGTAGATATGTATTGCGAATTCTGCGTTCTCCATAGAAAATGTGTTTTTCACTTCCAGTAATACTCGACTACTGTATGTCGCAAAATTAAAATAACATTTTAGTCGGTAATTGTATTAATTATTCATTCCTTGAGGGTATTCTTTTTGTTATAAATCACAAAATATATATATATATATACAGGGTGTCCCAGAAATCAACGATAAACCGAAAACGGGTGATAGGCCAAGTCATGACAGTTATTAGAAAAATATAAAAAAAAATCTTTGTCGTGTATATTTCATATTATAAATATTTTAAAAAATATCGGAAAAACTGACATCCTGTGATGATCTTTCAAGTCCTAAGACTACAAATATTACTTTTTTGAATATTTTTTTTCTGCATTGTAGTCATGACTAACCCTTCTTTAAATAACAGTTCATATTTTAAACATACCTACCTTAGTTTTAATAAAATGGTGTGTTTTTGCCCAACAATAAATTCAAAATAATTACTACACCCAACTTTAATCGTCTGTACTGTAAAAAAAAAATACTACCATATTTTGGCAAGTAACTTTAAAAGATGGCGCATTTAATCTGGATTCCAAAATGGTATGATACTTGTTAGATTACTTCTTAATTGAAGAAAAAAAAAATTTTTTTAACGGAACCGGGTTTCAAGCCAACTGTTTAATTATTTAAAATGTTGGAATTAAGTTGTTATGTGACGACTATGAGTGACGTCATCTTGTCTAGAGTGAGCGAGACAGATTGTGACGCTAAGTGCGAGTGCTTTTTTATCAAAGGAAAAAATGGGCATTTTTATGTCTACAATTTTCAAGTATGAATACACGATATTTTGACAATGTGAGTGATTTAGATACAGACGCCACCTTGTTCTTGTTAGCCACGGGTTATCAAGTAATTAGTTAGTTTTAGGTGCAAGTTTAAAATAAAAGTCAGTCATTGGATTTCTTCAGTTATTAATTTAATTAAATTTGCAAAGATTTACAGCAAATGTTCGAACTGTTTGCCTTCAGCTGCAATGCAAGCTCTACATCTCCTTAAAAATGATCGCGTAATAAGACGTATCTTCTTGAGTTTATGTGTTCAGCAGCTTCTGTAATTTTTTGGCGCAGCTCGGCTAAATCTTGTATTGGTTTAGAATAAACTTTTTCTTTTATCGTTCCCCAATAAAAAAAATCAATGGGGTTTAAATCAGGTGAACGGGCAGGCCACGAAATTGTACCGCCCCGCCCAATCCACCTATCAGGGTATTCTCGGTCGAGAAACTCTCGTACTGTGCGAGCGTAATGTGCTGGGCAGCCATCTTGTTGGTACCACATGCTGCCGTAAATGTTCAGCGGCACTTCTTCCAACAAATCAGGTAATTGGTTCTGTAAGAAGTCCAAATAAGCCTGGGCAGTTAAGTTCTCCGGCAGCTCAAATGGACCAATAACAGTACCGTTCAAAATCCCCGTCCACATGTTCACCTTAAACCGGTACTGCGATCTGTCCTCCCGCATCAAAAGTGGATTTTCCACGTGCCATTCGTGCAAATTGTGGAGGTTCATGAAACCATCCTTTTTGAACGTTGATTCGTCTGACCACAGATTTTTTTCAAAGAATCGCGGATCATCTCTGTGTCTCTGCAACATCGTTTGACAAAACTGCACTCTCGCTGGGTAGTCTCGGGGTAGTAGGCTTTGTACTCGTTGTACATGGTAAGGATGGAACTGGTTCTTCTGCAAAATACGATGTGCAGTACTTTTGGGTACGCCGATGCTCTCTTCAATGCCACGTACTGAGATACTTCGGTCTTCTTCGACCGCCTGGAGCACTTCTTCCTCGTAGGGCATGACAGGCCTTCCCTCGCTAGTCATTTGATTAGGGAATCGACCCTCTGAGAGTGACCGATGCACGTTAATAAATACTCGATAATCAGGATGACGCTCAGCGTTTGGGTATCTCTCACGATACATTCTAGCTGCAGCATTAGCGTTGCATAAGCATTCTCCATAAATGAGATGCATATTGGTGTATTCTTGTGCGGTGTATCGAGATGGCATGATAACACACAACAATGGAATCACACAATACGATCGAAGATACGACGATTAAAACAAGTCCAGGGTCGTCAGAAACGGGGCAGATAAATCCAAATCACAAAGCAAATCAAGTCTAATAAACAGTAGCACAGTTGTAGTACGAAGTCAATACGGATACAGAAAGATGCGCGGTAAACGAATGATCGTAACGTACTGCGGTTTTGCAAGACGTTCCTGTTCATTGCCGTGTTGTCAGGGTGGCGTCACTCTCTGTCTCACTCGCACTTAGCGTCACAATCTGTCTCGCTCACTCTAGACAAGATGACGTCACTCATAGTCGTCACATAACAACTTAATTCCAACATTTTAAATAATTAAACAGTTGGCTTGAAACCCGGTTCCGTTAAAAAATTTTTTTTTTTCTTCAATTAAGAAGTAATCTAACAAGTATCATACCATTTTGGAATCCAGATTAAATGCGCCATCTTTTAAAGTTACTTGCCAAAATATGGTAGTATTTTTTTTTTACAGTACAGACGATTAAAGTTGGGTGTAGTAATTATTTTGAATTTATTGTTGGGCAAAAACACACCATTTTATTAAAACTAAGGCAGGTATGTTTAAAATATGAACTGTTATTTAAAGAAGGGTTAGTCATGACTACAATGCAGAAAAAAAATATTCAAAAAAGTAATATTTGTAGTCTTAGGACTTGAAAGATCATCACAGGATGTCAGTTTTTCCGATATTTTTTAAAATATTTATAATATGAAATATACACGACAAAGATTTTTTTTTATATTTTTCTAATAACTGTCATGACTTGGCCTATCACCCGTTTTCGGTTTATCGTTGATTTCTGGGACATCCTGTATAATAGAAAAATATTTATTACCCCTAACAGAAAGAGATTTTTACGACCGACATAAAAATAATAATTGAACTTCGACTAACAGCCAAGTTGTAATATTGGAAATACAACCGTCAAGTGACCTAATCAAGTTTCAGTTTTAGTCTGTGGGTTCACCGGTTTTCAGGAGATCACTGCATCAATTTCTTGTTGAGGTGGTAGTCTCCTTTAAGGGTGTGGTTACGAAATGGATGGTTAAATTGATGATAAGGCAGCGAGTATGTTAAAATATACTCGATCGCGTCATTTAGCCGGCATAGTGGGAGCGATCAATGTTGTCTAAGAACAATTATTGATTGACCCCATTCATGGAATTTGTAGGTCTGCTCACCACCAGGGGCCTATTTCATAAACGTGACAATTGTAATTTACCATGACAATTCATAGTACATTGCTTGGTTTAGATAGTTCTAAGTAAATAATTTCAACTAAACCAAGCAATGTATTATAAATTGTCATAGTAAATTACAATTGTCACGTTTATGAAATAGGCCCCAGGTGGATATAAAGTTACATGCCGTGCTCCAATAAAAAAAAATAAAAAAACTTATGGGCGTCAAGATGACTGCAGAGATAATCTTTGCACAATAATATCCTACTGTGCAAAAAAATACCTATATTTGTAGAATAAGCATTCGTTCATAGTGGTCTTAAGTGTAAGAAGTTTTCTCGGTGTTTGTGTAATCTGAAAGAGATAAAATAGCGGTACCCATTCTTTTTGTTTCTTCTTCCACTTTACATCGGTGCAGAAGCACTGTATGTTTGCATACAGTCATGTTTCCATTCCCTATGGCAACTATAACAAATCTTTTTCATTTGAGTATATTAAGAAAATACTTACATTTTTTCTTAAACTAAAGTAGGCTTGGGTACTAAAATAGCTTATTATATAGCAGAAGTATTAATACTGTAACCAAATAAATAAAAACATAAACATGAAATTGTCTTATTCACAGTCCTTTTCCCAAAATAAATTTAATACAGATCTTACCGCGCAGTTACGTCCACAAAGAAAATTATGCCTTAACCCTTAACATGCCTGGTTAAAGATACAGTATATTATCTGTTTTTTTTTTAATAATGCCAGACGTCAGTGATCTATCAATTATATTGATATAGATCGAACTATTTAGTATATTACTAGCAGTGTACCTAATACATTAACGGTCTTATTCATAAAAAATCCTTAAAACACTCTTAAAGAGCTCAATAGTTAAAACGTTCAATAAGGCTATTGGCTCGATAACTTTTTTGTTATTCATAAACCTCCAATAAAGCTCCTATAACTATTTGACGTTTATTAGCTGAATTAGTGATGTGTAGATAGAAAAAAATAATTGATTGTCAAGAAAGTTGGCAGAATCGCGGAATACCAAAACCATAAAAGTAAAAAAAAAGGAGTTTTTGACACCTCTAATGAAATATTTATAATAAGGTTGGGCGCACACGGATAGAAAATTCAGTCACACTAGCTGTGCGCCGCGGTTTCAGCCGTCGTTTTAAATTAAAATAATTTGTATCAAAAATAGAATACAGCTTTGTTTATCGCGTATGTCTCTATATCTGTACCTATGTGATTTGTTATGTTTGCAACTCTGTATGTTAATATGTAACTGGCAAGTCGCAATACTTGTTTCAGATATAGCAAAAACTGTCAAGTGACCTAGTCATGTTTCTGTTTTAGTCTGTGCGTTCACCGGGTGGTTGGTACCGGGGACTACTGCATAGATTTATTGTTGAGGTGGTAGTATCCTTTCATGGTGCGGTTACGAAATAAGCGACTGAATTTACGATAAAGCAGCGTGAATATTAAAATAGACTCGTATTGTAAACTTTTTTGATTTTTTTTTCATTCTTTTTGATTCTTTGACATTTTGTAACCGCATCATTATTATTATTATTATTTATCGAGCCATTAATGGACTTTGTAGGTGCTTACCATCAGGTACATACAAAATTACATGTCGTGTAATAAATAAATAAAAAACATGTGGTGGCACCGCCATTAAATTTTTGTAGTTTGAAGCGGCACAACTTTATCTTTTTGGACAAATTACCGCGGTGAAACAAGATTAAATGTTATATTTTTTTGTTAGAAATTTCTGTCAGTGTGCGCCCAACCTAATTTGGTTCAAGTCCATTCGAGTTGTAAAATTTTGAAAATTGTTGATCGAAAGCCGACTGGGCATTATTATTTTTATTTGTAATATAATTTTATGAAGTAATAGAAGTCATTTAATAAAATTTTAAACCAAAAAATAAAATATGTATAAAAAGTGAGGTTAAAATAGGTTTATAGTGGGCTCCTGCCTTCAATAAAGTTATGGAGCTGTTATTTGACGTTTATCACTATTAGAGGTTTATTGTGCGTTTATGAATAACGTTTTGAGGTGTTTTGCTATTGAGCTGTTATAAAGCATCAATAAAGGCTTCGTAAGTTTTTATGAATAAGACCGTAAGTATCTACATGTATATCATAACTAAATACTCACTTCTGGTATTAATTAAATTATGCTGGATATTTATTTATCTATTCATTTATTTGTAAAAGTATAAAGGCAAACTTATTTCCGCTAGGAATTATCTACCAGTCAAACTATAGGTAATGATGTTTTGATCGCCTCCGTACGTTGTATCCGAAGTTCGTGGGTTCGATTGCCACCCATGGAAAAAAAAAACGTTTTTCTGTATAGTTTACCATGGTCTGGGTGTATATCAAATATATAATATGTAATATATCATGGTTTCTGGTTTACTTTGTACAAGCCTAGAGCTTAGTTTGTGACCAGAGCAATAAATTGTCCTACATATTAATTTTATTAAATAATCAATTTCTTTATATTTATTACCTATTGTACCTCTGCCATATTGTAAAATTGTCTACACGGGGTGTTCTATACGTGTTCTTATAATCGTAGGTAAGCCATACTCCTCTGATGACACCTATGTATGGTACACTAGAGTTTTTTTCCTTGCAAGATACCTTTTAAGTAACTCTGGAGGATCAACTTTTACAGTCAGCGTTAACGCTTCAAATGATATCTAGCCATATTAATGCCACTGGTAATTTTTAATATAATATTACGTATTATAAATAATTAAAGCGTGCGTAGGTCCACCAAACCCAACAAGGCAATTTAAGTGTTAAATACATTCCGATCTGTAACTTTTACATTTGTATTTTATTCGACGTTAAAATGTAAATACGTGGAAGCCGTTACTAGGAGACCATAATGTGTCGTTTTACGCACAATATACCCGCTTTATTGATCATGACATTTGCATCGAATTGAACATGTAAGGATTATAGCCTAATAAAATTTGAAATGACTGATACATGTTTTATAATAACAATAAATACATTTTATTTGTTTGATGCGGGTTTGATTTTAATAATAAATTATGATAAGATTCATAAAAGTTATTGCTTTAGGTTTGTTATTTGTTTATGTTTACATACAGGGCCCTATTTCATAAACGTGACAATTGTAATTGACCATGACAATTCATATTACATTGCTCAGTTTAGTTGGAATTATTTACTTAGAACTATCTAAACCAAGCAATGTATTATAAATTGTCATGGTAAATTACAATTGTCACGTTTATGAAATAGGGCCCTGATGCTAAAAACGCCAAGTGACCTAGTCATGTTTCTGTTTTAGTCTTCTTCATCGGTTTTCCGAAGACTGTACTACTGCATCAATTTATTGTCGAGGTGCTGGTGTTTATTGGACCACGACATGCGACTTAGTTTCTACCTGATGGTAGGCGAACCTACAAAGTCCATGAATGGGGTCGGTCAATACACTGTTGTTTAACAATATTGATCGCTCGCACTATTCCGACTAAATGATGCGATTAGGAAATGGGCGCGACAAAGACGTATTAGCATTTCCGAGTCTATTTTAATATCCTTGCTGCTTTTTTTAACTGCACCATGAAAGGAACACTACCAGCTCGACAAGAAATCGATTTCTTAGTCTCCGGAAACCGGTGAACCCCTAGACTAAAACCGAAACATGACTAGGTCACTTAACGGTTTGTACATCTGTATTGGCGATGGTAACGAGCGAGGCCTTTCTCCCACCTAAAATTGTTGATATTTTAGAATATTGCTAGATTCATATAGTTTATTGACGTAATAAATGTATGTATCATATCATAACATAACGTGCTCGAAACGGCCTCAGGGTAACCAGTAAAATAGCAGAAGGGGTTTGTTTCTATCTTGTCGTCGCCGAATGGCCTTCTGTTTTTTATATAGGTCAGATAATTAAATAAACGTTAATTAAATAAATAAATTTTGATTAAAAAAAATATGTACATTTGTTTGACAACACCACTATAGTGCCTCGGAGAGCACGTTAAGCTGTCGGTACCGGTTTCACTATACCAACTTGTGACACTATTTATAAATGGGTTATTGAGTTTATTCAAAACATCGCGACGAGCTAGCCACTTGTTCGGTGTAGACTCATACCATCGGCTACGACGAGGTGGGATTAAAAACCCCTCCGCTGGGTACCCTGGGGCCGTCTAGGCGGTCTCGGGCCGTAAGGCACCCGTGATGATATGTATATATGAATTAATTATTTTAAAAGATATCAAAATATCTTAGATGTAATTATTTATTAAATTAGCGTGTAGCTTCTTTTATATTTTGAAATAATATGAATAAATACAAAAATTGAATTAGGTAAGTAATAGTAATTAACTATTTGGCTCTACATTTCGATGCAAAGTTTGTCCATTTTAGGGAAGCCTCTATATCAAAAATTTGTTCTAATATTATAATGCTAAAGGCTTTTTTTGTTTGAACGCGCTAATCTCAAGAAAAAAGTTATATAATTTAAAAAAAAAAAAAAATTACTAAAAAAAGTTTTAGTATTGGACATTTTTAGTATTGGATTGGTATTTTACATTTATCGAGGAAGGCTATTATAGGCCATATGTTAATATCACACTATAGTCAATAGGAGCAAATCATCAAAGAAAAATGTTGTGTAAAATGTAAAAAAAAAACGGGGAAAATGTACCTATTCCAATGATATTATAAAAAACAAAAGTATACTTAAAATATCATTGACCTATTCCTTTTGAGTGCTTACGTTGCGTGCGTAAATGGTTAAAGTTACACAGAAGGTTGGATTAGCTAGTCTAAAATAAACTATTACTTATGACTTATGTATATAATAATATATATCATCACGGGTGCCTTACGGTGCCGCGGCACGCACGAGACCGCCTCAGGGTACCCAGCGGAGGGGTTTTTAATCCCACCTCGTCTTAGCTGATGGTATGAGTCTAGCCACATGGCTAGCTCGTCGCGATGCTTGGATAGACTCAATAACCCATGTATATACAGTTTCACAAATTGGTATAGTGAAACTGGGACCGACAGCTCGTGCAGCAACGTGCTCTCAGTGGCACTATAGTGGTGTTGTTAAAAAGTGTACATATTTTTTTAGATTAAAACTCATTGGTAACATTTTATTTGGAATAAGGCCATATAACATATAAATAACTTTCTAAATAGCATTGTTAAACACAATTAATCAAATAAAAAACTAAAATAAAACAGTCTCGACAGCTACTTATTCTTAAGAATATTTTTTACGTAAAAAATAATTTACGGATTCCGGCTAAATTTTTCCGGCCCAGTTTACTGGACCGAGCGAGATTAATGACCCAATGTCGACGAAGGATTCCTGAAACGATTTAAATATCGTAAAAATGTTATTAAAAACAATAGCCTGGGCATGATGCTAAGCCCGCCCTTATCCGGAACACTTCCGATCTTTGACGAATCCGGAATATCTTTTTTTTTCTAATAGGCTTGAAAACCCTTGATTATATTTTAAAGGACATCAGTTGAAGGGTTAATAAGTGTACGCGTGGCCGAGTTGGTCAGACCTTGGACTTAAAAATACTTGTCCCTGGTTCAAACCCCGCTGTGTACCAAAGTTTTTAATTTATGTACATTTATTTAACAACGCCATTATAGTGCCTCGGTGAGCATGTTAAGCTGTCGGTCCCAGATTCACTATACCAACTTGTGAAACAGTTTCATGAGTTGGTATAGTGAATCTGGGACTGACAGATATATATGGTTATTGATATAGATGTGGGTTATTGAGTCTATCCAAACATCGCAACGAGCTAGCCACATGTTCGGTGTAGGCTTATACATAACACCTACAACGAGGTGGGATTGAAAACTTCTCCGCTGGCTACCCTGATGAAGCCGTCTAGGCGGTCTCGGGCGCCGTAAGGCACCCGTGATGACATTTATTGTTTTATATATTTAAAGGGTTAAAATTGTTATTATGTTTTGATAAAAAGTTTATTTTTATACTCATTTATTTATTTATTTATTTATTTTCATTTATTCAAGGAAAAACAGTACAATACATAACTTAAAGTAGGTAGAACAATATAAGTGTAGCATAGACCAACATTTTCCTACTGATAGGTATTACAAAAAACAGATGGCAGGATCCTGCAAAAATGTCTATATAAAAAAGCAAAGAAAAAAATATATAAAAAAATATATATATATATATAATAATAAAAATATGAAGAAATATTTATAGAGCATTATAGAATTTTAAGTAAAGAACAAAATTTAATTGAGCACACTGAGAAAACATTTAAAACTGGCCTAGTACATTACTTTTAAATGCTTGGAAACTAGTGCTAAACATATATTATATCTATATTTGTTGTGGAGAGTAAAATTTTTAACTAAACATACGAGTAGGAATGTAATTACGAATTATTAAAGGAAAGTAAAATTTTTACGTCTTATAAAAAAATGCATACATACATTATATATTTTCATAAAAGTCCTAGGAGTCTCTATAACTTCGCTAGGTGGCATAGTCATGTTTCGGTTTTAGTCTGTGGGTTCACCTGTTTTCATTTACTTGTTGTAACAGCTTCAATTAGCCGGGATAGTGAGCGCGACTAATGTTATTTAACAACAATGTATTGATTGACCCGATTTTTTTTTTTTTTGCCTGCTCGCCATCAGAAATACATGCCGTGCTCTAATAAAAAAAAACTATGGAGTCATCTCATTTGAATTTTAAAATGAAAACGGTAGTTAGAATTGTTTCTTAGAAAGTTAAATTAGTCATTAGCCTGAAGAAAAAAGAAAATGTTCTTCTTTGAAGTAGACTAGTGGTTACGACTTGGCAATGTTTCGAAGCTCGTGGGATCGATTCCTATCCCTTGAAAATAATATTAGTTTACCTACACAAATAAAAAGAATTTCCTTTTTTTAATTTTATTTTTTGGAAGCGCGGTTTTTAATTTGTTATCTACCTGATGGTAAGCAAACCAACAAAGTCCTTGAATGGGGTCGATCAATATATTGTTGTTTAACAATATTGAACGCTCTCACTATGCCGGCTAAATAATGATGCGGTTACGAAATATAGTTTTAATCCAAGAATTTATTGTTCCGTTATTTTGTAAAGCATTTGTTTAATACCAACTTTAGCTTAAAAGTACATTATTATTTAAACTCTCAATTATGAACTTTTTAAAACGTTTTACTGATTTTTTTTTTCTTTAAAAAAAAAAATTTAATAAATAATATTTAATTGACTTATTTAGCGGAATGATCATTACGGAACAATCTTACTTAGCCTAGTGTAAGGATCACTATAAAATCGTAACTTACCAAAATCTTACTACAGTACATAACGTAATCTTACAACAATAGCTTTACCACAAGTTTTACTATAGCCGCTAGTAACTATAGATAGGATCAACCAATAAGAGAGGTTTATTTGAAAAATAAAGCTAGCCTATTGTTTGTTCCGTATCTATAGTTATTAGCGACTATAGTAGAAACTGTTTTCAAAAACTTGTAGTAGAGCTGCAGAGTTGATCTACTATATTTTGACTTTTTTTCGTAATTTTGTGTTTTGTAGCCTAAGTAGGTGTGTATATTGTTTTTTTATTGGAGCACGACATGTGACTTTGTATCTACCTGGTGGTGAGCAGACCTACAAAGTTCATGAATGGGGTCAATCAATAATTGTTCTTAAACAATATTGATCGCTCCTACTATGCCGGCTAAATGATGCGATTACGAAATGGGGGGGCGACAATAACGAATTTCATTAAATTCATACACATACCTACATATCATCACGGGTGCCTTTACGGCTCCCGAGACTTCCTAGACGGCCCCAGGGTACCCAGCGGAATTAATCCCACCTCATCGTAGCCGATGGCATGAGTCTACACCGAACAAGTGGCTAGCGATGTTTTGAATAGACTCAATAACCCATCTATAAACAGTTTCACAAGTTGGTATAGTGAAACCGGGACCGACAGCTTAACGTGCTCTCCGCGGCACTATAGTAGTGTTGTAAAACAAATGTACATAATTTTTTTAATTAAAAACTCATTGGTACATACCGGGATTCGAACCAGGGACCTATGTTTTTAAGTCCAAGGTCTAACCAACTCGGCCACTACAAATTCAGTATATTTTAATATACTCGCTGCCTTATCGTCAATCCAAGTACCCATTTCGTAACCGCACCCTGAAAGGAGACCATCTCGAAAAGAAATCGATGCAGCAGTCTTCTGAAAACCGGTGAATCCACAGACTTAAACCGAAACATGACTAGGTCACTTGACGGTTTTTGCATCTGTATGGGCAGCGGTAATGAGACCGGTCGGTCGGCCTAACGAAGTTATAGAGACCTTCCACCCACTGATAAATATAATTTATTTTTATACATGTGTCGCAAATGAAAAAAAATATGGCTTTCCCATACAAATTGGTCATTTTAACATTACTAGTTTGTATGGAGAAGGCAATTTTATTTTTCATTTGCGACACATGGTTTCATGGGAAAAGTTGTTCCATTTGATCAGCAGGACCTCATATAAGACCAAAGTACATTCAAAATCACCCTGTATATTTGTTGAGTTTGAGGTATTCTCATAATCGGATATCTAGATTTCTGATTTGGTTTATACGCCCTTTTAATCCAGAATTCTGCTTATCTGGACTCCTGATAATCTGGACTCCTGCTAAAATAAGGTAAGTCAAAGTCAAAGTCAAAATTATTTATTTCATGTAAATCTTTACAGATATTTATGAATAGTCAAAAAAAAAAAAACGTTTAACAATGAGGTTTGCGTTTTGTTAGGCAGCTATTCATTAACAAAAAAACGACAAATATTTATTATACCTCGATATCAGATTTAGAACTTAAACGCAATTGTAAAGTATGTAACTATATTTCCGAAAAAACAACAGTGATTTGACAACATATTTTATTTTCGGGAAAATAACACGCGTTTTCTCTTGCGTTATTTCCAAAAACCTCAAACTCATCTTTCCCTGTTTGCAGACTGTTTAACATTCTGTGTCCGCAACGTATCGGAATCTCTTTCGGCTCCTATATTGCTCTAGAGACAGCTTTAAAAAGCTAGCAATCACCATACTATGATAAAATATGTCATACTTATTAAGTATCTAATAAATATATTAGATGTTTTTTGTCACGGTGATAAAAATTTTATATTGTGTTCTATAATGAAAATAATGAAACACGTATTTTTTACCTTTTAGTGTCGCCTATGCAAAAACATAAAGAAAAATAACTTAAAATACAAAAATTATCACGTTAGCTTTCATACTAAGTCACTTACCTGTCACTTGTCTAATTGTGTTTTACTTGTTAGATACGAAGACTTATTATGTATTTGTAGGAGTAATTTTAAGCATATAGACGTTTGTTCATATAATAATTTATTTTTCGGACTTTTTTTTTAAAGAAAAAAATACTTACCTTCCTTTTTTATTTAAAAAATGGGTTTTTAGAACCCATTTTTTAAGTGATACTGGAGGCATCAAAAAAATATTATCATTGTTAAAAACACCCCCAGTATAATATGTATTTTTCTGTACAGTTTGTCATGGTCTGGGTGTTTATAAAATATAGTATGTATTATATCGTTGCTTCTGGTAC
Source organism: Monopis laevigella (assembly GCA_947458855.1). NCBI lineage: Eukaryota > Metazoa > Arthropoda > Insecta > Lepidoptera > Tineidae > Monopis > Monopis laevigella. The sequence goes on along the minus strand of OX381596.1, from coordinate 9,290,129 downwards.
ACATAGTACAAGCTTAGTTTGTGACCAGAGCAATATTGTGTAAATTGTCCTACGTACTAAAAAAAAATAATCAAACCTACGTCCTCCTATATAACGTCAAAGCCGCAACACTAATCTACGGAGACAGTCTAATTAAAAACTATAAGTGAGAACAATAATTATCTTTGCGGTCCGAATGACGCCATAATCGCTATTAGCCCTCTCTATAACAGTTGTTAAAATCAGTGTCAGCGCAGACGATTTGAAATTAATAGTGAAGTTATTCCAGACGTCATATTGTACAACAATGATTAAGCTTTTTATCTAGCTAGATTATATTATATTGGAAGAAAAAAAAATCTAAAATAATAATTATGGATTCGAGAGAGTTCAAAGTGTTAATTTCCCATTAATTTTTATATTTTATGAAGAAATATACAAAATACAATAAAATTTACAGATTTGTAAAACACCATATTTAATTGACAATAAAAAAGGATGAGGCGTTTGATACGAGCTAGAGGGTCCGTTTTACTGGCACGCTAAAAGCGCAGTAAGTTATTAAATCGCTCTTTTTGATTTGGTACGATAAACTTCTTAACTAAATGTGATGATATAGCCATTCGGACCGTAAGGTATATAATATAACGTCTCATTTTAACTAATCTTAGATCCCACTTCTTGAGCAATAAAATTAAATATGTTTTTGTGCTCAGCTTTTGTTTTGATTTACGGGCGGAAATATTCAGCTCTTATGTTTAAAAAGGCGAATTTGGACTTGATTGATAGCCACAACTTGGCCTATCTATCAGAGAATTGTACGTACTCTCTAGTTCACTATATCAATAGGATCAGAAGGGACTACGTTGATGATCCAACATTCTTTTTGTACGAGCGTTTTGAGAAATGCCAACACTTCCGGTTGTGATTTAAACAAAAAGTCACGTACAGTTTAATAGTAGATTGTTACACAAGGATTGAAAGGAATCTATTTAGACATGAGATGTTTTGGGGCACGGGCCTAGCAAAGGCGATAATATTACGACTGCCTAACACTCTGCTATTCATCTTCATATACTATAAACCTGAAGAGTGTGTTTTGTTGAACAATCTACTATTAAACTATACGAAGTCACGTATAATTTAATAGTGGATTGTTTCATAAGGGTAGAAAGGAACCTATTTAGGCATGAGATGATTTGGCGCACGAGCTTGGCAAGGGCGATAATAGTTCGAGTGCCTAACACTCTGCTTTTTATCTACCTGAAGGGTGTGTTTTGTTGAAGAATCTACTATTAAACTGTACGAGGCACATACAGTTTAATAGTAGATTGTTTCATAAGGGTCGAAAGGAACCTATTTAGGTATGAGATGATTTGGCGCATGAGCTTGGCAAGGGCGATAATAGTTCGAGTGCTTAACACTATGCTTTTGATCTACCTGAAGAGTGTGTTTTGTTGAATAATCTACTATTAAACTGTACGAGGCACATACAGTTTAATAGTAGATTGTTTCATAGGGGTCAAAAGGAATCTATTTAGGTATGAGATGATTTGGCGCATGAGCTTGGCAAGGGCGATAATAGTTCGAGTGCTTAACACTATGCTTTTGATCTACCTGAAGAGTGTGTTTTGTTGAATAATCTACTATTAAACTGTACGACACACGTACAGTTTAATAGTAGATTAGTCGAAAGAAACCTATTTAGGCATGAGATGATTTGGCGCATGAGCTTGGCAAGGGCGATAATATTTCGACTGCCTAACACTCTGCTTTTGATCTACCTGAAGAGTGTGTTTTGTTGAACAATCTACTATTAAACTGTACGAAGTCACGTATAGTTTAATATTAGATTGTTTCATAAGGGTCGAAAGGAACCTATTTAGGCATGAGATGATTTGGCGCACGAGCTTGGCAAGGGCAATAATAGTTCGAGTGCCTAACACTCTGCTTTTGATCTACCTGAAGAGTGTGTTTTGTTGAACAATCTACTATTAAACTGTACGAGACACGTACAGTTTAATAGTAGATTGTTTCATAAGGGTCGAAAGGAACCTATTTAGGCATGAGATGATTTGGCGCACGGGCCTAGCAAGGGCGATAATAGTTCGAGTGCCAAACACTTTGCTTTTGATCTACCTGAAGAGTGTGTTTTGTTGAACAATCCACTATTAAACTGTACGAGGCACATACAGTTTAATAGTAGATTGTTTCATAGGGGTCGAAAGGAACCTATTTAGGTATGAGATGATTTGGCGCATGAGCTTGGCAAGGGCGATAATAGTTCGAGTGCTTAACACTATGCTTTTGATCTACCTGAAGAGTGTGTTTTGTTGAATAATCTACTATTAAACTGTACGACACACGTACAGTTTAATAGTAGATTAGTCGAAAGGAACCTATTTAGGCATGAGATGATTTGGCGCATGAGCTTGGCAAGGGCGATAATATTTCGACTGCCTAACACTCTGCTTTTGATCTACCTGAAGAGTGTGTTTTGTTGAACAATCTACTATTAAACTGTACGAAGTCACGTATAGTTTAATATTAGATTGTTTCATAAGGGTCGAAAGGAACCTATTTAGGCATGAGATGATTTGGCGCACGAGCTTGGCAAGGGCAATAATAGTTCGAGTGCCTAACACTCTGCTTTTGATCTACCTGTAGAGTGTGTTTTGTTGAATAATCTACTATTAAACTGTACGACACACGTACAGTTTAATAGTAGATTAGTCGAAAGGAACCTATTTAGGCATGAGATGATTTGGCGCATGAGCTTGGCAAGGGCGATAATATTTCGACTGCCTAACACTCTGCTTTTGATCTACCTGAAGAGTGTGTTTTGTTGAACAATCTACTATTAAACTGTACGAAGCCACGTATAGTTTAATATTAAATTGTTTCATAAGGGTCGAAAGGAACCTATTTAGGCATGAGATGATTTGGCGCACGGGCCTAGCAAGGGCGATAATAGTTCGAGTGCCTAACACTCTGCTTTTGATCTACCTAAATAGTGTGTTTTGTTGAACAATCTACTACTAAACTGTACGAGACACATACAGTTTAATAGTAGATTGTTTTATAAGGGTCGTAAGTAACCTATTTAGGCATGAGATTATATTTGGAGCACGGGCCTAGCAAGGGCGATAATAGTTCGAGTGCCTAACACTCTGCTTTTGACCTAAAGAGTGTGTTTTGTTGAACAATGTACTATTAAACTGTACGAGACACGTACAGTTTAATAGTAGATTGTTTCATAAGAGCCTAAATAGGTTCCTTTCGACCCTTATGATACATGAAACTGTACGAGACACGTACAGTTTAATAGTAGATTGTTTCATAAGGGTCGAAAGGAACCTATTTAGGCATGAGATTATATTTGGCGCACGGGCCTAGCAAGGGCGATAATAGTTCGAGTGCCTATCACTCTGCTTTTGATCTCTATATTATAAATCTAAAGAATGTGTTTTGTTGAACGCGTTAATCTTAGGAACTATAACTAGTTCGAATTAAAAAAATAGTGTTGTGAGTATAGTGTTGGATAGCCCATTTATCGAGGAAAGCTATATGCTATATAACATAACGCTATATTTTTCTTTTAGTGTCGTACCTATTTACAAAAAAGATAAACTTCCACTTTTATACTAAACTGGCGATTGAGACTCCGCCACTTGCCTAAAGTTATTTTATTTGATTGTTACGAAGACAATATGTATTTATTGGAGCAATTTTAACCATATCTAAATGCGTTAATAATTATATGATAATTTGTTTTTAGGGCACATTCTTGTAGTTATTTTTTTTTATCTACAAGAAAATGTGATGTAATGATTTATCGTTTACCTTTTTTATTTTAAAAAATAGTTCTAAGCATTTATACAAAAATGCCACTTTAATATATATATATATATATATATATATATATATATCATCACGGGTACCTTACGGCGCCCGAGACCGCCTAGACGGCTCCAGGGTATCCAGCGGAGGGGTTTTAATCCTACCTCGTCGTAGCCGATGGTATGAGTCTACACCGAACAAGTGGCTATCTCGTCGCGATGTTTTGAATAGACTCAATAACCCATCTATAAACAGTTTCACAAGTTGGTATAGTGAAACCGGGACCGACAGCTTAACATGCTCTCCGAGGCACTATAGTGGTGTTGTCAAATAAATGTACATTTTTTTTTAAATTAAAAACCCTTTGGTACACACCGGGATTCGAACCAAGAACCTAAGTGTTTTTAAGTCCAAGTTCTAACCAACTCGGCCACCACGTATAGGTATATGCTTATTTTAGAAGCTTAAATAATAATATGTTTCTTGTAGCAAATTTCTCGTTGCAATGAACTGAACTGCTGTTCCTGCTTGGAATGTAATTACACAACTGGTGAATAGTATTCGTTAATTAAGCCTAATTCCATTATGAAGTCTAGTATTCCAAGAAATTACAAAATATCTGGCAATTTTGAACCTGCATTTTTCTTTACAAATACCTTTTATCTAATTAGAGAGCTTTGAATTTTCAGTTCGGTATTTCGAATTAAATTCTACATTCAAAAGCTTAATCAACGAATACTCATATTTGCAATTTAGAGTATATATATTATTGGGTTGCACTTGTGACTTAATATCTACCTGATGGTGGACGACATGGGCCGTGCCTAAGACGACATGGGCCGCGCCTAAGACGACATGGGCCGCGCCTAAGACGACATGGGCCGCGCCTAAGACGACATGGGCCGCGCCTAAGACGACATGGGCCGCGCCTAAGACGACATGGGCCGCGCCTAAGACGACATGGGCCGCGCCTAAGACGAATTGGACCGCGCCTAAGACGACATGGGCCGAACCTAAGACGACATGGGCCGCGCCTAAGACGACATGAGCCGCGCCTAAGACGAATTTGATTTGGTACCAGTCGCATTATCGTAAAATCAACTGCAAAATTATATTTCAAATTGATTGTCATGTTTTAATTTGTTATTTCACTATACAGGGTGTATTTAAAAGGTTTGTACTTTGGGCTAATATGAGGTTCTACTGATCAAATCGCACAACTTTTCCCATGGAACCATGTGTTAAAATGAAATTAAACTTTTGCCCCCCCCATACAAATTGGTCATTTTTACACTAGTTTGTATGGAAGGCATTTTTTTTTTTCATTGGCATATTATCTTTTATATAAAAAAAGTATTTTAGTTTATTCTACAACTTTCCTTGCATAAATATATGATAATTTAAAGGCGGCGACATAATAAAATATTTAAAGTATCGATATCGATGCTTTTTTTAAATATAAATGTGCTCTTTATATTTGTTATGTATGTGGACAAGAAAAACAAGCGTTCGTATCACATAGCTGTATTCGACTGACTTGTTCACGGGCGCAGCCGTGATTCTTATAACTACCCTTTAACATCCCTCCAACAATAGTTACATAACTGTATGATCACATAAAACATACCTAACTATCTTTACAATATTCAAAATTAAAAGTATTTCTTAAAGTCTACGGGGTTACGAGTGCGAGTGGTGCGCGGCGACCGCGCGCGCTCCGACGCTTCCTCGGTGTCGCTAACCAGCGGCTCCGCTGCCACAGTCGGCGCCGGGGCCGCGCTTCCGCTGTCCCGGTGCTGCGCGTTCTCCTCCAGGCAATCTTGCCATAGATCAACAGCTGGTTGTGTCACCTCATGCAGATCGTCTTCGGTGGTACCCGGCGCCTCCTGCTCATCGGAGTCGGCAAGCAACGTAGACGGCACCATAAAGCAACGGCTTATGGACTGGGATTCCTCATCTGCCTCCTGGGTCATCTGCCGCCGGTGTTTGTGGCTTTGCCCTAGTTTCCGAATAATCGAGGTCACAATCGGTGGACCTATCACCACTCTCCCCGTAGTATTTTAAAATTTGATTTACATGTCTTTTAATATTTTTTTTATTACACAACAAAAATATTAAATATAAAGATTTTCCCACTTTTTTAGTTATTATGCCTTTGGTCCAGAATGATTTATTATTATGATACACTTTTAACATGACCGTTTCATTAATTTTAAAATCTACATTACGTTTCCCGCCATAGTATTTACCCTGTAAGCTCTGTCGTTCCGCCACATGAGCGGCGAGGCCCGCGTCCGGCGCATCCGGCGCGTCCGGCGGGGAGGACGGTCGTGGGTTCAGCAGATCAAGTCTGCAGGATAGCTGACGACCGAAGAGAACCTGTGCAGGAGATCTATCCGTCGAGCTATGTACGGAATTCCTATATTGAAACAAGAACTCTTGCAATTTAATATTTATATTCTTTAAGTTACCGCCTGACATTAAAATACTTTTTAAGCTATTTTTTATAATTTTTACATAACTCTCCGCTTGGCCGTTACTCGCCGGATTGTACGGCGGGGACGTCACATGACTTATACCGTTGATAGAACAAAACTGCTTAAACTCTGTCGACATAAAGGAAGTGCCATTATCGGAACATATATAACGAAACAATCCGAACCTGGCCATAACTTCGCAGAGCTTCTCAATAACTGTTTTCGAACCATAACCTGCACTGACGTCAGAAACCTCCACCCATTTGGAGTACGCGTCTACTATTATTAAAAAAACTTTGCTATGAAAAGGTCCTAAGAAGTCGACGTGTACGCGCTGCCAGGGGCCTGCGGGGAACGGCCAGGGCGTGAGCGGGGCCCGCGGGGGTGCAGGCCGGAGCGCCGCACACGTGGGGCACCGCGCCGCGCACCGCTCGATGTCGGCGGGCAGGCCGGGCCACCACACACGGCTCCGAGCCTCCGCTTTCATCTTGGCTATTCCCATATGACCTCTATGCAACTCCTCTAAAATTGTATCTCTAAGAGACGTAGGCACGACTAATTTATGACCACGCAATAAACAATTTCTCTCGACTGCAAGCTCAGATCGACAGCTGTGATAAGGTTTTAACTCGTCGTTGCATCGTTTAGGCCATCCCGATGAGACGAAGCCACACACTGTCGTCAACACTTGGTCATGTTGCGTCGCCTCAGCCACGTCCGTCACCACGATTGGTAGGTCGCCATCAACTACAAAGTTGATGTAGGCGGGGTCATCGACCTGATCGATCATGCCCGACGCGTCAGTGTCGGGGTTGACGTCATGCTGCACCGGCATGCAACGGCTAAGAAAATCAGCACTATTCTGACTACTAGATACATACTCAATGTCATACTTATAAGCAGAAAGAAAAATCGCATAACGTTGTAACCTATTTGCCGTAACTTCTGGAATTCCCTTGTCCGGTCGAAAAATAGACAACAACGGCTTATGGTCCGTTCTCAACACAAAAGGAGTGTCACGCCCATATAAATAATAATGAAACCTTTTGACCCCGAAGATGATCGCTGTAGCCTCCTTCTGTATTTGAGAGTAATTTCTCTCAGCCGGTGCGAGCGCACGGGACGCGTACGCCAGCGGCCGCTCGACGCCGCCTCTCGCCTGCTGCGACAGCACGGCGCCCAGCCCGCGCGGCGACGCGTCCACGGTCACTATGAGGCGAGCTTCCGGGTCGAAATGTGCTAAAGTTGTGTCTGAACACAGAATTCTTTTTATATTTTGAAAGGCCTGATCATGTTCCACGCGTTGCCACGGCGTGCACGGCCAGCGCGGGCCCCGCAGCCGCCGCCCCCGCACGCGACGACCGCACGCTCTCCGCCAGCTCCAGCGCCTTGGTTAACGTCAGGTCATCCAACGTCATACTGAAGAGCTTCTCCCGCTCGACTCCCGGCCGCATGCCCAGCACAAAACGGTCTCGGAGTTGCTCCTCGAGACCGGTCGCATTGAAGCTGCAGTTCAGCGCGAGACCTCTCACTCGCGCCGCCCAGTCCGCAGGCGTTTCATCCGAAAGTTGAAATGCGTAGAAGAAATTGTGTCGTTCGGCGAAACCACATTTCTTAGGAACAAAATGTGCGTCCAGCAACGCTACTGCTTCGTCGTATGACAGCGAGCCGACTTCCTTGGGTATTGCTAGATCCCGTATCAGCTTGTATGTGCACTCCGCGAGACTACTTAACAAAATCGCGCGCCGCTTGCTACTAGACTTGTCCACCTCATTTGTAATTTCATTGGCTAAAAACCATTATTCCAATCGACCTTTATATAATTCCCACTCATGTGTTTCGTGGTTAAAAGTCGATATAGTACCAACAGAAATTTTTGACATATTTGATGATTTAATTAACTAGAAAAAAATATAATTCGCGTGGGTAGACTCGTCGCCACTGTTATGTATGTGGACAAGAAAAACAAGCGTTCGTATCACATAGCTGTATTCGACTGACTTGTTCACGGGCGCAGCCGTGATTCTTATAACTACCCTTTAACAATATTTAAACGCAGATGGAAGGGAAAACTTTTTAAAAATCATAGCTATAAAACTTTTAGAAAATATAAAGGCTTAAAAAACTGATTTTTGAGATAAGTATATTTTTTTAAGTTGAGTTGGGTGACGTGTCGTGACGTGAGCACGAAACAAAACTTTGGGACGCAATCTTAATATAACTAGTATTTTTGTAATAAAAATAAAGAAATTAGGCAAAATGAAGAAATTATTTTTGCCTGGAATATTAAATTATTTTATCAAAATATTTTTTATCGTTATTTAAAAAAAATGAGTTTTTAGTCGCAATGGTCCAGACCCCAATTTTGTTTGTGCATATGACGTGACGAGACTTAATTAAATATATATCTCAGAAACCATTTTTTTTATTTAAAAATAATAATTTAGGTATATTCACAAGAAAGGAAATTTTTTCGGAAGCCCATTGATTTGTAAAATTGTTTTTTCTATTCCGTGGGTATGTCAATTGATATACATTCGCCACCAGAGGGCGCTGTATATTTGCGGACGAACGAGAGACTTCGACGACGACATTGTGTAATGGCATCGTAGAAGTGAGTCGTTGATTAACGTTTATGTCATGTAACGTTTGATATATATATGAAACGTTACATGTAACGATGTAACGTTTTGTCGAGTTCTGTAGAATCTATTGTACTTTCGATTCATTAATATATTATTGTAAACAGTTTGTGAGTTTTATTTAATATATATATACCGTTGGAATAATTAAAGAGCTAACACAACTAAGTAAAATAAATATAAATATCATCACGGGTGCCTTACGACGCCCGAGACCGCCTGAATCACAGCCGTAGTACCTCATCGTAGCCGATGATATGAGTCTACACCGAACTAGTGACTTGCTCGTCGCTATGTTTGGATAGACTCTATAACCTATCTATAAACAGTTTCACAAGTTGGTATAGTGAAACTGGGACCGACAGGTTAACGTGCTCTCCGAGGCACAATAGTGGTGTTGTTAAACAAATGTACATATATAGATTAAATTAAAAACGCATTGGTACACACTGGGGTTTCAAACAGGGACCTAAGTGTTGTCTAACCAACTCGGCCTCCACGTATATAATATATATTAACAACTAAGTGGTATTGAAGAATCTTTCCTAGTCCGCATAATTGGCGTTCACGGTAGTTTCCTCAGTTGCTTACTGATTCTCCAAACCCTGAACGCTAAATTGGTTAATTACTTTTGTAGTACGAATATAATATTCAATATAGTATTAAAATAATAATCCTATAAGAGGTGTTGGTATGACCCATTCTAACTTAAAGGTTTCTGCATTATTATATTTGAAATAGGAAAAACAGTGTTTATTGCAGCAGTGTGAAGTTGGCGGCCAAAGTTAGCGGCCAATTATAACCCGACCAATTTAAGAAGTCAGATTAAAACCATCCTTAGATTAACTATTATGTACATTTCGACATATAATTTTGTACCTAAATCAAATGTCTAGTTAGTAACTAGAGTGGCATGTCCTTAGGAAAGGATTAAGGGGGTGGGTTTGAAGTAAAACTCTACTTTTCCATATAATGAATAATTTTGTCTGTATCGATGGCCTAGAAAAAAAGTATCAAGTACAGACTAGATTATTTTTATACCTAGAGCATATACCTAGTTAGTAAATAGGGTGACATGCCCTTAGGAAGGGGTTAAGGGGGTGATTTTTAAGTAAAACCCTACTTATCCATATAATTATTAATTTTGTCTGTATAGATAGCCTAGAAAAAAAGTATCAAGTACAGAATAGGTTTATTTTATACCTAGAGCATATACCTAGTTAGTAAATAGGGTGACATGCCCTTAGGAAGGGGTTAAGGGGATGTTTTTAAGTAAAACTCTACTTACCCATATAATTATTAATTTTGTCTGTATCGATAGCCTAGAAAAAAAGTATCAAGTACAGACTAGGTTTATTTTGTACCTAGAGCATATACCTAGTTAGTAAATAGGGTGACATGCCCTTAGGAAGGGGTTAAGGGGGTAGTTTTTAAGTAAAACTCTACTTATCCATATAATTATTAATTTTGTCTGTATCGATAGCCTAGAAAAAAAGTATCAAGTACACACTAGGTTTATTTTGTACCTAGAGCATATACCTAGTTAGTAAATAGGGTGACATGCCCTTAGCAAGGGGATAAGGGGGTAGTTTTTAAGTAAAACTACTTATCCATATAATTATTAGTTTTGTCTGTATCGAAAGCCTAGAAAAAAAGTATCAAGTACAGACTAGGTTTATTTTGTACCTAGAGCATATACCTAGTTAGTAAATAGGGTGACATGCCCTTAGCAAGGGGATAAGGGGGTAGTTTTTAAGTAAAACTCTACTTATCCATATAATTATTAATTTTGTCTGTATCGAAAGCCTAGAAAAAAAGTATCAAGTACAGACTAGGTTTATTTTGTACCTAGAGCATATACCTAGTTAGTAAATAGGGTGACATGCCCTTAGGAAGGGGTTAAGGGGGTAGTTTTTAAGTAAAACTCTACTTATCCATATAATTATTAATTTTGTCTGTATCGATAGCCTAGAAAAAAAGTATCAAGTACAGACTAGGTTTATTTTGTACCTAGAGCATATACCTAGTTAGCAAATAGGGTGTCATGCCCTTAGCAAGGGGTTAAGGGGGTAGTTTTTATAATAAGTAGAGTTTTACTTAAAAACTACCCCCTTAACCCCTTCCTAAGGGCATGTCACCCTATTTACTAACTAGGTATATGCTCTAGGTACAAAATAAACCTAGTCTGTACTTGATACTTTTTTTCTAGGCTATCGATACAGACAAAAATAATTATTTTATGGATAAGTAGAGTTTTACTTAAAAACTACCCCCTTAACCCCTTCCTAAGGGCATGTCACCCTATTTACTAACTAGGTATATGCTCTAGGTACAAAATAAACCTAGTCTGTACTTGATACTTTTTTTCTAGGCTATCGATACAGACAAAATTAATAATTATATGAATAAGTAGAGTTTTACTTAAAAACTACCCCCTTAACCCCTTCCTAAGGGCATGTCACCCTATTTACTAACTAGGTATATGCTCTAGGTACAAAATAAACCTAGTCTGTACTTGATACTTTTTTTCTAGGCTATCGATACAGACAAAAATAATTATTTTATGGATAAGTAGAGTTTTACTTAAAAACTACCCCCTTAACCCCTTCCTAAGGGCATGTCACCCTATTTACTAACTAGGTATATGCTCTAGGTACAAAATAAACCTAGTCTGTACTTGATACTTTTTTTCTAGGCTATCGATACAGACAAAATTAATAATTATATGGATAAGTAGAGTTTTACTTAAAAACTACCCCCTTATCCCCTTGCTAAGGGCATGTCACCCTATTTACTAACTAGGTATATGCTCTAGGTACAAAATAAACCTAGTCTGTACTTGATACTTTTTTTCTAGGCTTTCGATACAGACAAAATTAATAATTATATGGATAAGTAGTTTTACTTAAAAACTACCCCCTTAACCCCTTGCTAAGGGCATGTCACCCTATTTACTAACTAGGTATATGCTCTAGGTACAAAATAAACCTAGTCTGTACTTGATACTTTTTTTCTAGGCTATCGATACAGACAAAATTAATAATTATATGAATAAGTAGAGTTTTACTTAAAAACTACCCCCTTAACCCCTTCCTAAGGGCATGTCACCCTATTTACTAACTAGGTATATGCTCTAGGTACAAAATAAACCTAGTCTGTACTTGATACTTTTTTTCTAGGCTATCGATACAGACAAAAATAATTATTTTATGGATAAGTAGAGTTTTACTTAAAAACTACCCCCTTAACCCCTTCCTAAGGGCATGTCACCCTATTTACTAACTAGGTATATGCTCTAGGTACAAAATAAACCTAGTCTGTACTTGATACTTTTTTTCTAGGCTATCGATACAGACAAAATTAATAATTATATGAATAAGTAGAGTTTTACTTAAAAACTACCCCCTTAACCCCTTCCTAAGGGCATGTCACCCTATTTACTAACTAGGTATATGCTCTAGGTACAAAATAAACCTAGTCTGTACTTGATACTTTTTTTCTAGGCTATCGATACAGACAAAATTAATAATTATATGGATAAGTAGAGTTTTACTTAAAAACTACCCCCTTATCCCCTTGCTAAGGGCATGTCACCCTATTTACTAACTAGGTATATGCTCTAGGTACAAAATAAACCTAGTCTGTACTTGATACTTTTTTTCTAGGCTTTCGATACAGACAAAACTAATAATTATATGGATAAGTAGTTTTACTTAAAAACTACCCCCTTAACCCCTTGCTAAGGGCATGTCACCCTATTTACTAACTAGGTATATGCTCTAGGTACAAAATAAACCTAGTCTGTACTTGATACTTTTTTTCTAGGCTATCGATACAGACAAAATTAATAATTATATGGATAAGTAAAGTTTTACTTAAAAACTACCCCCTTAACCCCTTCCTAAGGGCATGTCACCCTATTTACTAACTAGGTATATGCTCTAGGTACAAAATAAACCTAGTCTGTACTTGATACTTTTTTTCTAGGCTATCGATACAGACAAAATTAATAATTAAATGGATAAGTAGAGTTTTACTTAAAAACATCCCCTTAACCTGTTCCTAAGGGCATGTCACCCTATTTACTAACTAGGTATATGCTCTAGGTACAAAATAAACCTAGTCTGTACTTGATACTTTTTTTCTAGGCTATCGATACAGACAAAATTAATAATTATATGAATAAGTAGAGTTTTACTTAAAAACTACCCCCTTAACCCCTTGCTAAGGGCATGTCACCCTATTTACTAACTAGGTATATGCTCTAGGTACAAAATAAACCTAGTGTGTACTTGATACTTTTTTTCTAGGCTATCGATACAGACAAAATGAATAATTATATGGATAAGTAGAGTTTTAATTAAAAACTACCCCCTTAACCCCTTCCTAAGGGCATGTCACCCTATTTACTAACTAGGTATATGCTCTAGGTACAAAATAAACCTAGTCTGTACTTGATACTTTTTTTCTAGGCTATCGATACAGACAAAATTAATAATTATATGGATAAGTAAAGTTTTACTTAAAAACTACCCCCTTAACCCCTTCCTAAGGGCATGTCACCCTATTTACTAACTAGGTATATGCTCTAGGTACAAAATAAACCTAGTCTGTACTTGATACTTTTTTTCTAGGCTATCGATACAGACAAAATTAATAATTATATGGATAAGTAGAGTTTTACTTAAAAACTACCCCCTTAACCCCTTGCTAAGGGCATGTCACCCTATTTACTAACTAGGTATATGCTCTAGGTACAAAATAAACCTAGTCTGTACTTGATACTTTTTACCTAGGCTATCGATACAGACAAAATTAATAATTATATGGGTAAGTAGAGTATTACTTAAAAACATCCCCTTAACCCCTTCCTAAGGGCATGTCACCCTATTTACTAACTAGGTATATGCTCTAGGTACAAAATAAACCTAGTCTGTATTTGATACTTTTTTTCTAGGCTATCGATACAGACAAAATTAATAATTATATGGATAAGTAGAGTTTTACTTAAAAACTACCCCCTTAACCCCTTGCTAAGGGCATGTCACCCTATTTACTAACTAGGTATATGCTCTAGGTACAAAATAAACCTAGTGTGTACTTGATACTTTTTTTCTAGGCTATCGATACAGACAAAATGAATAATTATATGGATAAGTAGAGTTTTAATTAAAAACTACCCCCTTAACCCCTTCCTAAGGGCATGTCACCCTATTTACTAACTAGGTATATGCTCTAGGTACAAAATAGTCTAGTCTGTACTTGATACTTTTTTTCTAGGCTATCGATACAGACAAAATTAATAATTATATGGATAAGTAAAGTTTTACTTAAAAACTACCCCCTTAACCCCTTCCTAAGGGCATGTCACCCTATTTACTAACTAGGTATATGCTCTAGGTACAAAATAAACCTAGTCTGTACTTGATACTTTTTTTCTAGGCTATCGATACAGACAAAATTAATAATTAAATGGATAAGTAGAGTTTTACTTAAAAACTACCCCCTTATCCCCTTGCTAAGGGCATGTCACCCTATTTACTAACTAGGTATATGCTCTAGGTACAAAATAAACCTAGTGTGTACTTGATACTTTTTTTCTAGGCTATCGATACAGACAAAATTAATAATTATATGGATAAGTAAAGTTTTACTTAAAAACTACCCCCTTAACCCCTTCCTAAGGGCATGTCACCCTATTTACTAACTAGGTATATGCTCTAGTTACAAAATAAACCTAGTCTGTACTTGATACTTTTTTTCTAGGCTATCGATACAGACAAAATTAATAATTATATGGATAAGTAGAGTTTTACTTAAAAACTACCCCCTTAACCCCTTCCTAAGGGCATGTCACCCTATTTACTAACTAGGTATATGCTCTAGGTACAAAATAAACCTAGTCTGTACTTGATACTTTTTTTCTAGGCTATCGATACAGACAAAATTAATAATTATATGGATAAGTAAAGTTTTACTTAAAAACTACCCCCTTAACCCCTTCCTAAGGGCATGTCACCCTATTTATTAACTAGGTATATGCTCTAGGTACAAAATAAACCTAGTCTGTACTTGATACTTTTTTTCTAGGCTATCGATAAGTAGAGTTTTACTTAAAAACTACCCCCTTATCCCCTTGCTAAGGGCATGTCACCCTATTTACTAACTAGGTATATGCTCTAGGTACAAAATAAACCTAGTGTGTACTTGATACTTTTTTTCTAGGCTATCGATACAGACAAAATTAATAATTATATGGATAAGTAGAGTTTTACTTAAAAACTACCCCCTTAACCCCTTCCTAAGGGCATGTCACCCTATTTACTAACTAGGTATATGCTCTAGGTACAAAATAAACCTAGTCTGTACTTGATACTTTTTTTCTAGGCTATCGATACAGACAAAATTAATAATTATATGGATAAGTAGAGTTTTACTTAAAAACTACCCCCTTAACCCCTTGCTAAGGGCATGTCACCCTATTTACTAACTAGGTATATGCTCTAGGTACAAAATAAACCTAGTCTGTACTTGATACTTTTTACCTAGGCTATCGATACAGACAAAATTAATAATTATATGGGTAAGTAGAGTATTACTTAAAAACATCCCCTTAACCCCTTCCTAAGGGCATGTCACCCTATTTACTAACTAGGTATATGCTCTAGGTACAAAATAAACCTAGTCTGTATTTGATACTTTTTTTCTAGGCTATCGATACAGACAAAATTAATAATTATATGGATAAGTAGAGTTTTACTTAAAAACTACCCCCTTAACCCCTTGCTAAGGGCATGTCACCCTATTTACTAACTAGGTATATGCTCTAGGTACAAAATAAACCTAGTGTGTACTTGATACTTTTTTTCTAGGCTATCGATACAGACAAAATTAATAATTAT
Organism: Monopis laevigella; assembly: GCA_947458855.1. Lineage (NCBI taxonomy): Eukaryota > Metazoa > Arthropoda > Insecta > Lepidoptera > Tineidae > Monopis > Monopis laevigella. The sequence continues at coordinate 9,274,289 of OX381596.1, read as the reverse complement.
ATGGATAAGTAGAGTTTTACTTAAAAACTACCCCCTTAACCCCTTCTTAAGGGCATGTCACCCTATTTACTAACTAGGTATATGCTCTAGGTACAAAATAAACCTAGTCTGTACTTGATACTTTTTTTCTAGGCTATCGATACAGACAAAATTAATAATTATATGGATAAGTAGAGTTTTACTTAAAAACTACCCCCTTAACCCCTTCCTAAGGGCATGTCACCCTATTTACTAACTAGGTATATGCTCTAGGTACAAAATAAACCTAGTCTGTACTTGATACTTTTTTTCTAGGCTATCGATACAGACAAAATTAATAATTATATGGATAAGTAGAGTTTTACTTAAAAACTACCCCCTTAACCCCTTCCTAAGGGCATGTCACCCTATTTACTAACTAGGTATATGCTCTAGGTACAAAATAAACCTACTCTGTACTTGATACTTTTTTTCTAGGCTATCGATACAGACAAAATTAATAATTATATGGATAAGTAAAGTTTTACTTAAAAACTACCCCCTTAACCCCTTCCTAAGGGCATGTCACCCTATTTACTAACTAGGTATATGCTCTAGGTACAAAATAAACCTAGTCTGTACTTGATACTTTTTTTCTAGGCTATCGATACAGACAAAATTAATAATTAAATGGATAAGTAGAGTTTTACTTAAAAACTACCCCCTTATCCCCTTGCTAAGGGCATGTCACCCTATTTACTAACTAGGTATATGCTCTAGGTACAAAATAAACCTAGTGTGTACTTGATACTTTTTTTCTAGGCTATCGATACAGACAAAATTAATAATTATATGGATAAGTAGAGTTTTACTTAAAAACTACCCCCTTAACCCCTTCCTAAGGGCATGTCACCCTATTTACTAACTAGGTATATGCTCTAGGTACAAAATAAACCTAGTCTGTACTTGATACTTTTTTTCTAGGCTATCGATACAGACAAAATTAATAATTATATGGATAAGTAGAGTTTTACTTAAAAACTACCCCCTTAACCCCTTGCTAAGGGCATGTCACCCTATTTACTAACTAGGTATATGCTCTAGGTACAAAATAAACCTAGTCTGTACTTGATACTTTTTTTCTAGGCTTTCGATACAGACAAAATTAATAATTATATGGATAAGTAGTTTTACTTAAAAACTACCCCCTTAACCCCTTGCTAAGGGCATGTCACCCTATTTACTAACTAGGTATATGCTCTAGGTACAAAATAAACCTAGTCTGTACTTGATACTTTTTTTCTAGGCTATCGATACAGACAAAATTAATAATTATATGAATAAGTAGAGTTTTACTTAAAAACTACCCCCTTAACCCCTTCCTAAGGGCATGTCACCCTATTTACTAACTAGGTATATGCTCTAGGTACAAAATAAACCTAGTCTGTACTTGATACTTTTTTTCTAGGCTATCGATACAGACAAAAATAATTATTTTATGGATAAGTAGAGTTTTACTTAAAAACTACCCCCTTAACCCCTTCCTAAGGGCATGTCACCCTATTTACTAACTAGGTATATGCTCTAGGTACAAAATAAACCTAGTCTGTACTTGATACTTTTTTTCTAGGCTATCGATACAGACAAAATTAATAATTATATGAATAAGTAGAGTTTTACTTAAAAACTACCCCCTTAACCCCTTCCTAAGGGCATGTCACCCTATTTACTAACTAGGTATATGCTCTAGGTACAAAATAAACCTAGTCTGTACTTGATACTTTTTTTCTAGGCTATCGATACAGACAAAATTAATAATTATATGGATAAGTAGAGTTTTACTTAAAAACTACCCCCTTATCCCCTTGCTAAGGGCATGTCACCCTATTTACTAACTAGGTATATGCTCTAGGTACAAAATAAACCTAGTCTGTACTTGATACTTTTTTTCTAGGCTTTCGATACAGACAAAACTAATAATTATATGGATAAGTAGTTTTACTTAAAAACTACCCCCTTAACCCCTTGCTAAGGGCATGTCACCCTATTTACTAACTAGGTATATGCTCTAGGTACAAAATAAACCTAGTCTGTACTTGATACTTTTTTTCTAGGCTATCGATACAGACAAAATTAATAATTATATGGATAAGTAAAGTTTTACTTAAAAACTACCCCCTTAACCCCTTCCTAAGGGCATGTCACCCTATTTACTAACTAGGTATATGCTCTAGGTACAAAATAAACCTAGTCTGTACTTGATACTTTTTTTCTAGGCTATCGATACAGACAAAATTAATAATTAAATGGATAAGTAGAGTTTTACTTAAAAACATCCCCTTAACCTGTTCCTAAGGGCATGTCACCCTATTTACTAACTAGGTATATGCTCTAGGTACAAAATAAACCTAGTCTGTACTTGATACTTTTTTTCTAGGCTATCGATACAGACAAAATTAATAATTATATGAATAAGTAGAGTTTTACTTAAAAACTACCCCCTTAACCCCTTGCTAAGGGCATGTCACCCTATTTACTAACTAGGTATATGCTCTAGGTACAAAATAAACCTAGTGTGTACTTGATACTTTTTTTCTAGGCTATCGATACAGACAAAATGAATAATTATATGGATAAGTAGAGTTTTAATTAAAAACTACCCCCTTAACCCCTTCCTAAGGGCATGTCACCCTATTTACTAACTAGGTATATGCTCTAGGTACAAAATAAACCTAGTCTGTACTTGATACTTTTTTTCTAGGCTATCGATACAGACAAAATTAATAATTATATGGATAAGTAAAGTTTTACTTAAAAACTACCCCCTTAACCCCTTCCTAAGGGCATGTCACCCTATTTACTAACTAGGTATATGCTCTAGGTACAAAATAAACCTAGTCTGTACTTGATACTTTTTTTCTAGGCTATCGATACAGACAAAATTAATAATTATATGGATAAGTAGAGTTTTACTTAAAAACTACCCCCTTAACCCCTTGCTAAGGGCATGTCACCCTATTTACTAACTAGGTATATGCTCTAGGTACAAAATAAACCTAGTCTGTACTTGATACTTTTTACCTAGGCTATCGATACAGACAAAATTAATAATTATATGGGTAAGTAGAGTATTACTTAAAAACATCCCCTTAACCCCTTCCTAAGGGCATGTCACCCTATTTACTAACTAGGTATATGCTCTAGGTACAAAATAAACCTAGTCTGTATTTGATACTTTTTTTCTAGGCTATCGATACAGACAAAATTAATAATTATATGGATAAGTAGAGTTTTACTTAAAAACTACCCCCTTAACCCCTTGCTAAGGGCATGTCACCCTATTTACTAACTAGGTATATGCTCTAGGTACAAAATAAACCTAGTGTGTACTTGATACTTTTTTTCTAGGCTATCGATACAGACAAAATGAATAATTATATGGATAAGTAGAGTTTTAATTAAAAACTACCCCCTTAACCCCTTCCTAAGGGCATGTCACCCTATTTACTAACTAGGTATATGCTCTAGGTACAAAATAGTCTAGTCTGTACTTGATACTTTTTTTCTAGGCTATCGATACAGACAAAATTAATAATTATATGGATAAGTAAAGTTTTACTTAAAAACTACCCCCTTAACCCCTTCCTAAGGGCATGTCACCCTATTTACTAACTAGGTATATGCTCTAGGTACAAAATAAACCTAGTCTGTACTTGATACTTTTTTTCTAGGCTATCGATACAGACAAAATTAATAATTAAATGGATAAGTAGAGTTTTACTTAAAAACTACCCCCTTATCCCCTTGCTAAGGGCATGTCACCCTATTTACTAACTAGGTATATGCTCTAGGTACAAAATAAACCTAGTGTGTACTTGATACTTTTTTTCTAGGCTATCGATACAGACAAAATTAATAATTATATGGATAAGTAAAGTTTTACTTAAAAACTACCCCCTTAACCCCTTCCTAAGGGCATGTCACCCTATTTACTAACTAGGTATATGCTCTAGTTACAAAATAAACCTAGTCTGTACTTGATACTTTTTTTCTAGGCTATCGATACAGACAAAATTAATAATTATATGGATAAGTAGAGTTTTACTTAAAAACTACCCCCTTAACCCCTTCCTAAGGGCATGTCACCCTATTTACTAACTAGGTATATGCTCTAGGTACAAAATAAACCTAGTCTGTACTTGATACTTTTTTTCTAGGCTATCGATACAGACAAAATTAATAATTATATGGATAAGTAAAGTTTTACTTAAAAACTACCCCCTTAACCCCTTCCTAAGGGCATGTCACCCTATTTATTAACTAGGTATATGCTCTAGGTACAAAATAAACCTAGTCTGTACTTGATACTTTTTTTCTAGGCTATCGATAAGTAGAGTTTTACTTAAAAACTACCCCCTTATCCCCTTGCTAAGGGCATGTCACCCTATTTACTAACTAGGTATATGCTCTAGGTACAAAATAAACCTAGTGTGTACTTGATACTTTTTTTCTAGGCTATCGATACAGACAAAATTAATAATTATATGGATAAGTAGAGTTTTACTTAAAAACTACCCCCTTAACCCCTTCCTAAGGGCATGTCACCCTATTTACTAACTAGGTATATGCTCTAGGTACAAAATAAACCTAGTCTGTACTTGATACTTTTTTTCTAGGCTATCGATACAGACAAAATTAATAATTATATGGATAAGTAGAGTTTTACTTAAAAACTACCCCCTTAACCCCTTGCTAAGGGCATGTCACCCTATTTACTAACTAGGTATATGCTCTAGGTACAAAATAAACCTAGTCTGTACTTGATACTTTTTACCTAGGCTATCGATACAGACAAAATTAATAATTATATGGGTAAGTAGAGTATTACTTAAAAACATCCCCTTAACCCCTTCCTAAGGGCATGTCACCCTATTTACTAACTAGGTATATGCTCTAGGTACAAAATAAACCTAGTCTGTATTTGATACTTTTTTTCTAGGCTATCGATACAGACAAAATTAATAATTATATGGATAAGTAGAGTTTTACTTAAAAACTACCCCCTTAACCCCTTGCTAAGGGCATGTCACCCTATTTACTAACTAGGTATATGCTCTAGGTACAAAATAAACCTAGTGTGTACTTGATACTTTTTTTCTAGGCTATCGATACAGACAAAATTAATAATTATATGGATAAGTAGAGTTTTACTTAAAAACTACCCCCTTAACCCCTTCTTAAGGGCATGTCACCCTATTTACTAACTAGGTATATGCTCTAGGTACAAAATAAACCTAGTCTGTACTTGATACTTTTTTTCTAGGCTATCGATACAGACAAAATTAATAATTATATGGATAAGTAGAGTTTTACTTAAAAACTACCCCCTTAACCCCTTCCTAAGGGCATGTCACCCTATTTACTAACTAGGTATATGCTCTAGGTACAAAATAAACCTAGTCTGTACTTGATACTTTTTTTCTAGGCTATCGATACAGACAAAATTAATAATTATATGGATAAGTAGAGTTTTACTTAAAAACTACCCCCTTAACCCCTTCCTAAGGGCATGTCACCCTATTTACTAACTAGGTATATGCTCTAGGTACAAAATAAACCTACTCTGTACTTGATACTTTTTTTCTAGGCTATCGATACAGACAAAATTAATAATTATATGGATAAGTAAAGTTTTACTTAAAAACTACCCCCTTAACCCCTTCCTAAGGGCATGTCACCCTATTTACTAACTAGGTATATGCTCTAGGTACAAAATAAACCTAGTCTGTACTTGATACTTTTTTTCTAGGCTATCGATACAGACAAAATTAATAATTAAATGGATAAGTAGAGTTTTACTTAAAAACTACCCCCTTATCCCCTTGCTAAGGGCATGTCACCCTATTTACTAACTAGGTATATGCTCTAGGTACAAAATAAACCTAGTGTGTACTTGATACTTTTTTTCTAGGCTATCGATACAGACAAAATTAATAATTATATGGATAAGTAGAGTTTTACTTAAAAACTACCCCCTTAACCCCTTCCTAAGGGCATGTCACCCTATTTACTAACTAGGTATATGCTCTAGGTACAAAATAAACCTAGTCTGTACTTGATACTTTTTTTCTAGGCTATCGATACAGACAAAATTAATAATTATATGGATAAGTAGAGTTTTACTTAAAAACTACCCCCTTAACCCCTTGCTAAGGGCATGTCACCCTATTTACTAACTAGGTATATGCTCTAGGTACAAAATAAACCTAGTCTGTACTTGATACTTTTTTTCTAGGCTATCGATACAGACAAAATTAATAATTATATGGGTAAGTAGAGTATTACTTAAAAACATCCCCTTAACCCCTTCCTAAGGGCATGTCACCCTATTTACTAACTAGGTATATGCTCTAGGTACAAAATAAACCTAGTCTGTATTTGATACTTTTTTTCTAGGCTATCGATACAGACAAAATTAATAATTATATGGATAAGTAGAGTTTTACTTAAAAACTACCTCCTTAACCCCTTGCTAAGGGCATGTCACCCTATTTACTAACTAGGTATATGCTCTAGGTACATAATAAACCTAGTCTGTATTTGATACTTTTTTTCTAGGCTATCGATACAGACAAAATTAATAATTATATGGATAAGTAGAGTTTTACTTAAAAACTACCCTCTTAACCCCTTGCTAAGGGCATGTCACCCTATTTACTAACTAGGTATATGCTCTAGGTACAAAATAAACCTAGTCTGTACTTGATACATTTTTTCTAGGCTATCGATACAGACAAAATTAATAATTATATGGGTAAGTAGAGTATTACTTAAAAACATCCCCTTAACCCGTTCCTAAGGGCATGTCACCCTATTTACTAACTAGGTATATGCTCTAGGTATAAAAATAATCTAGTCTGTACTTGATACTTTTTTTCTAGGCCATCGATACAGACAAAATTAATAATTATATGGATAAGTAGAGTTTTACTTAAAAACTACCCCCTTAACCCCTTCCTAAGGGCACGTCACCCTATTTACTAACTAGGTATATGCTCTAGGTACAAAATAAACCTAGTCTGTACTTGATACTTTTTTTCTAGGCTATCGATACAGACAAAATTAATAATTATATGGATAAGTAGAGTTTTACTTAAAAACTACCCCCTTAACCCCTTCCTAAGGGCATGTCACCCTATTTACTAACTAGGTATATGCTCTAGGTACAAAATAAACCTAGTCTGTACTTAATACTTTTTTTCTAGGCTATCGATACAGACAAAATTAATAATAATATGGGTAAGTATTGTTTTACTTAAAAACTACCCCCTTAACCCCTTGCTAAGGGCATGTCACCCTATTTACTAACTAGGTATATGCTCTAGGTACAAAATAAACCTAGTCTGTACTTGATACTTTTTTTCTAAGCTATCGATACAGACAAAATTAATAATTATATGGAAAAGTAGAGTTTTACTTAAAAACTACCCCCTTAACCCCTTGCTAAGGGCATGTCACCCTATTTACTAACTAGGTATATGCTCTAGGTACAAAATAAACCTAGTCTGTACTTGATACTTTTTTTCTAGGCTATCGATACAGACAAAATTAATAATTATATGGGTAAGTAGAGTTTTACTTAAAAACATCCCCTTAACCCCTTCCTAAGGGCATGTCACCCTATTTACTAACTAGGTATATGCTCTAGGTACAAAATAAACCTAGTCTGTACTTGATACTTTTTTTCTAAGCTATCGATACAGACAAAATTAATAATTATATGGATAAGTAGAGTTTTACTTAAAAACTACCCCCTTAACCCCTTCCTAAGGGCATGTCACCCTATTTACTAACTAGGTATATGCTCTAGGTATAAAAATAATCTAGTCTGTACTTGATACTTTTTTTCTAGGCCATCGATACAGACAAAATTATTCATTATATGGAAAAGTAGAGTTTTACTTCAAACCCACCCCCTTAATCCTTTCCTAAGGACATGCCACTCTAGTTACTAACTAGACATATGATTTAGGTACAAAATTATATGTCGAAATGTACATAATAGTTAATCTAAGGATGGTTTTAATCTGACTTCTTAAATTGGTCGGGTTATAATTGGCCGCTAACTTTGGCCGCCAACTTCACACTGCTGTTTATTGCAACGAAAACTGTGGTACAATGGAATCATAATTTAAGCTGGCTGTGTTAATTTATCAAAGGAAGCTAAAAAGGCCGAACTAAATGAATGGTTCCTAAAAGCTCAGCGCTTACACTAATTTAAAGATTTTACTGTTGAAAATGCTTGTTTCAAAACAAAGGAAACGGAAATGATGCAGATTTTAAGGTTATTTAATAGTTGTATGTATCATCACGAGACCGCCTAAACGGCCCCAGGGTACCCAGCGGAGGGGTTTTAATCCCACCTCGTCGTAGCCGATGGTATGAGTCTACTCCGAACAAGTGGCTAGCTCGTCGCGATGTTTTTAATAGACTCAATAACCCATCTATAAACAGTTTCACAAGTTGGTATAGTGAAACCGGGACCGACAGCTTAACGTGCTCTCCGAGGCACTATAGTGGTGTTGTCAAACAAATGTACATAAATTTTTAAATAAAAAAATCATTGGTACACACCGGGATTCGAACCAGGGACCTAAGTGTTTTTAAGTCCAAGGTCTAACCAACCAGGCCACCACGTATATATATTATTTAATAGTTATTTAGATATATACACACTGTATATACTAGTACCTAATGAGCATCATTGAGGGGCAACAACAAAGCAACGAGAAGTAAAAATACAGTAATAATAAAAGACTTTCATCTGCCGTTATCGAATAGACATATTGGTATAAAGGAAGAAATGAAAATTCTCTGTAATTACTACTGGAAAATAGATAAAAATTTAAAAGGAAAATGGTATGGAGGCATACAAAGTAATTTACCCCGAAAACCTTGGTACGAAAATTCAACAACTTCCCGAAATAGAGACTTTTACTCCACTATAAATAGAATAAGATTTGGTCATGAAAATATACCGAGCACACTACACAAAATATACCGAGCACACTACACAAAATATACCGAGCACACTACACAAAATATACCGAGCACACTACACAAAATATACCGAGCACACTACACAAAATATACCGAGCACACTACACAAAATTAACCTTAAAGACGACGCCATAAATGTGACAGATGTACAACTAATAGTGTTGCTGATTTTGAACACATTATTTTTAATTGTCCCACATTTACAATAGAATGATTAATATTAATTGGAAAATAGTACATTATGATACGAGGTTGGTAAGTAGGTTTTTACAAAAGAGTTGACGTTTTGTAAGCCCGATCCGGAGGCTAGGGTTTATAATCGGCACGAGTTTGTAAAAACCTTACCAACCGTATACCATACGACGTTTTTCAATACATTTGCGAGAAAATAGATACTTTAATAAAAAAAACTAAGCAAAACCATTTTTCTAATTTTTTTGACAATAAGAAATGTAATAACTATATACATATATTAATATTGACTAACTAATTGTTGAAAATAAAACTTACATTTGAACAATTGTTGAAAGCAAATAGAAATTTAAAAAAAAAACTGTAAACAAATCGCACGGCGTGCGGTAAAATCAACTTTCGAGGCATATGTACTGCCATCGAAAGTACACCTTTTCAAGCAACTGTATTGAAAAAAATATAAAGAAGATATTCCCCGCCGCCTAAAAGACTTATTAAAAAATAAAGATAACTTAAGGCAATTTATTCAATTATTAAAAACACATTGAAATAAGTCAGAAGAAATACCTTTAAGAACTGAAAATATTCGTATAAGGCAATATTGTTGTTGATTTGTTGTGTTGTCTGATGTCTATATATGATGTTCTGTATTGTCTAGATGTGTATTAGCCTATGTTGGTATACCAAATAGTTTGCAGAATACTGAGAACTTAAAACTATATTAATAAAAACTTATGTAACCCATATTACACAAAAAAAAATAAGTGAAAAATAATAATACCCTAAGATTGGCTAAAAAGGACATGTAAATAAATATTTTTAAAAAAATGAGTGGCCACATTTTTTTTTTTTTTAATTAGTTTTAATAATTATTATGCCAGCAGTTGGCCCCCGTGCTGACGTTTTTATTAAAGTGCACTTCAATATCTACAAATCTACAATAGTTACAAACTTAGAAAATAGGATAAAAAATATACTCTGAAACCACGCAAATCGGAAATATTTGAAAAAGAAATTTGTATTTTTTTTTAACTTTCATTTAACTTTAATTTAAACTCAACTTTTACCAACCACTGGCATAAGAATTATTAGCAAATTGGTATTATCAAATTTTGATAATACAAATCCTCATTGTACACGTCGTATCGTACGTCGCCGAATTGGTTAGACCTTAGGATTTAAAACACTACAGTTTTTTAATTCCCAGGGTAAATCCCAATTTTTTTTTAAAGTAGGTTAATATATTAATTTGTTTGACAACACCACTATAGTGCGTCGGAGGGTTCGTAAAGCTGTCGGTCCCAGTTTCACTATACCAACTTGTAAAACTGTTATTGATTCTATCCAAACACCGCGGCTAGCTGACCACTTATTCGGTGTAGACTCAGAATACCTCCCCTAAACCACACCGATGGGTACCCTCAAGCCGTCTTGGACGCCCTAAACAAGTCTGCGTGTTTGGTGTTGTTTTATGGCAAAATTTCACAGTTGGAGTGTTATATTTGAAAACTAAATTAAGTAAACATACATATAATATATTTAAAAAATGCCATTTTGTAATTCATTCGATTCAATTTCCGTCCCACATAGGATATTTTATTCTATTTCTTTTTAATTTCTCAAGTAAGTTATTTACTTATTTAGTAGAGATGTACCGACTAGTGACCGACTAAGGGAGCGTTCAAGTATTACGTAACGCAATTTGGGGGAGAGGGGGGCTCTTGTAAAACAGGGGCGGGAGGGGGTTTTCGAACAACGTGTTACGTAACATTGTTTTTTATTTAAATAATAAAAATTGGGAATTAAAATCTCCTAAGTTGGCAACCCTTTTTATTTATTACCGCAAACGCGTTTAAAACAATAACAAAGGTATTTTAGTAACTTACCGATACTTTGCGCAACATAATTGTAACTTTTATAGATAAAAATGCTCATTTGGGTGTTACGTAACGTTTTGGTAGGGGGGGCGTTACGTATTACTTGAACGCTCCCTAATCGAGAAAGCCGACTATCCGGATATATATATATATAGTCGGCGACTAGTCGGCAAAGTATTTATTATTCACATTACGCTTTTTTATAGTATTGAAACGAAATTCCTTCATTAAGATATTTAGTTATTAAATATATTTATAATTATGTTAATTTCCGATTGGCAATATAGGAACTAATGCATAAAACATTTAATACTTAATAAGTAGGTATATCAAAAGAAATATTGTGAACCCACTTCCTACAACTCTAAGAACATAAGTAGGTATGTAGTCTTCTATTTATTATTTATTTTAAGTAAAAAACTGTTTTGATATTTTTTATTAACATTTTCGATTAAGCCCGAACATCGCCGAAAGCAATGATCGGTTTAGCCACCTAGTCGGCCACTTTCCAACCGAGCAGTCGGCTAGTCGGCCAAAATTAATAGTCGGTACATCTCTAGTATTTAGTTTCGTTTGAATAAGATTAAATCGGTTGCTAATAATTTCCAATAGCAAGACGAAGTTAAATTGCTGAAAACTACTGAACGTCAAGTTTTCAACTTATGCAGTCAGTGACAGCAGATGTTCAGGATATCTTCGGGCTGCAGCTGTTCTAGATATTTAATTACTTTAACACCTTAGTCAAATCTCTCGAGAATTTCAAAGTTCTGTAATACTTATACTAGGTGTTTGTTGCCACAGTAGAAAGAAAAAAAAAGATCTGTGATGAAAATAATGAAACGGCGACTTTTTTTTTCTTTTCTTGCCACCCATGTCAAAGGTATTTTATTTAAATGAGATAATATGTATTTTTTTGCAGTTATTTTAATCATATAGGCGTCATAATAATATGTTAATTTCTTTTTTAGATATAAAAAAAAAACATATTTTATTAAAAAAATGTTCTATAAGTGATACTTAAAGCATAAAAAAGAGTTCCATCTGCAAGAAAAACACACAATATAATATGTAGGATCACGGCGGCGCCTTAGACCGCGTTAAAGGTATTTTAAGGTAACCAACGGAGGGGTTTATTCCCAACTAACAGTCAACGATGTTATTCTCTGTCTACATCAAACAAGTAGTGAGCTCGTCGCATAGACTCAGTAAAATAAGTTTTAATTATTATAATAAAAGGCTTTTGTTTTTAAAAATTTCTGAAATATCTCTTATTTTATTTACGAGACCGCCTATTCGGCCCCAGGGTAGCGGAGGGGATTTGATACCACCTCATCGTAGCGGATGGTATGAGTCTACACCGACCAAGTGGCTAGCTAGTCGCGATGTTTTGAATAGACTCAATAACCCATCTATAAACAGTTTCACAAGTTGGTATAGTGAAACCGGGACTTACAGTTTAACGTGCTCTCATGGCACTATAGTGGTGTTGTCAAGCAAATATACTTTTTTTTTTATTAAAAACTCATTGGTACACACCGGGCTTCGAACCAGGGACATATGTGTTTTTAAGTCCGAGGTCTAAGCAACTCGGCCACCACGTAATCCATCCACGTAATCTCATTTTATAAACATAGTATATATTATATAGGTAGTTGGTATGATGTCAGAGGTGAGATATAAAGAGATATATACGGATATATACCATCGGTAGGTATGTATAATATTTTAAAAAACTCATTAAAGCGCGCGAACCCGCGGCTGAAAGCTAGTACTTAATCAAACAATCTCATAAAAAAATATAATCCTATTATTAATAACAATTAACCAAAAAAAAAACAACATGGATAAATAGAGCCTCAGTTTTTATCGTGAACAGATTCCTATTCTTCCCAGTAGAGGGACACGGCGGGAATAAATCTGAGTTTCCGGTAGATTGGTCAGCCTCTCCCAAAGGTCCCGCTCTCCATTGACCCGGGATGTGTAAGCAACTGGAATATAGAGACACGTCGATATTCACCTTGTAGAAAAAAATAAAAATATCCGGACCAAATAGGGTTGCCACTACCCTGGTCGGAAATAAATAGAGATAATTTTCCCAAGATTTACTATGAAAACTTTCAAAAAACTTTTGCATACCTAACTCTTTTGTCAACACACGTTATTACTTAGCTAGTTTATATTTATTTAAAAAATCACAAATCCTTTTATGACTAAATTTTGTACCTACATATACGGTTCTACCCGGAATATTTGCATAAAAAACAGTACCTAGTTAAATTATTTGCTCTCCTCTACGTACCTCTTATTATAAAAAAAATTAAGAAACTTCTTACAAAGTTTTATTATTCCATCTTGTATATCGTAATATTATGACAACACCAGTATAGTGTCTCGGAGAGCACGTTAAGCTGTCCCCGTTTCACTATACCAATTTGTGAAACTGTTTATAGATGTCTCTATATATGTCTATCCAAGCATGAGTTTAATGCCCCTTCGCTGAGTACCCTGTGGCCGTATAGACGGTGTCGGGCCGTAAGGCTATATCATCACGAATGATTTTTTTTTTTTTATGGATAATAGCAAAAAAAAACTATTGAGTAATTTATGAAACAATGTTTTATTTTATTTGTGTAATAAAAATTATAGATAATAATAGATGATGCAAAAACCGTCAAGGGACCTAGTCATGTTTCGGTTTTAGTTTGTGGGTTTACCGATTTTCAAGAGATTACTACATCGATTTCTTGTCGAGGTGGTAGTCTCCTTTCAGGGTGCGGTTACGAAATGGGTAAGTTGAATTGATGATTAGGCAGAGAGTACATGAAAATATACTCGTAATGCAATTCGTCTTTGTCGCCGCCCAATTCGTAATCGCATCTTTAGCCGGCATAGTAGGAGCGTTCAATGTTGTTTAAGTACAATTATTGATTGACGCCATTCATGGACTTTGTAGGTCTGCTCATCGCCAGGTAGATACAAAGTCACATGCCGTGCTTCAATAACAATAAAATTAAATATATATATATATAAAATTAAATATGAACCAAAAATATTGACGTTATTTTGATTATGCAACAATTAACATAAAAAATATATTAAGATTGCATATTTAGCTAAATCCTATAAATTCGTAAAACTATAACTGCGTATTTAGCTAAATTCTATAAATTCGTTTAGTTTCCGATTTTCCGTTTTTCCGACCCACTGATTACACAACCCTAGCACGAAAATCTTCGGGATCTAAACGCCCTTTTCGTCTTTATTTTATACCTAACTGCCGGGCGAACGAGTTATGAAAAAAACAAACTAACACGTAAATAGAAAAATGGTAGGTTGAAAAATAAAATTATAATTTTCTATATAGAGTGTAAAGTATCAAAAGGGCATTAATATGATATACTTATACAGGGTGACTTTGAAAGGATGTACTTTGGACTAATATAAGGTTCTGCTGATGAACAATTGCCTTCTCCTTACAAACTAGTAATGTTAAAATGACCAATTTGTATGGGGAAGCAAATTTTTTTTTCATTTATATCGCAAATGGTCCCATGAGAAAAGTTGTTCAATTTGATCAGTTATTTGATATTAGCCCAAAGTACATTCTTTCAAATTCACCCCGTATAATAAATAACATGCAACATGGCTAGAAGTCAGCTCTTAGTAGAGCATATATAATACACGTAAATTATCATGCATATTTAATGTGTGAGTAACTATATGTGTGTGAGTAGGTATGTATGTACATATATGCGAGTGAGTGTGTGTGTTTGTGCTTCTGTGTGGTTTATGCATGAAGCTAAAAAATCGCGCCCCGCGCCAATGGAGTAAGCATGATACATAAATTGTTTCATAATAGTACGATACCGGTGTCGCCAATTTCTGAGGCGAACAAATGAAGAACGGGAAAAAAGGTGTGGCTTCAAAGGGCAGCTCAACGCTTCTGACACTTAAAAAACTGCTTGAGAAAAAAAGAGATACAAGCAAACACGAATGTGTGCGCGTGTCTATGAAGTGTATTGTTTTTTTATTATAAAAAGCTAAATATTTAATTGCATACTTAATAGTTTCGATAGTGTTGCCACCGACAACAAATATTATTACTTATCGATATAAACCAAATATTTTGGGATTTATAGAGATCATCAAAGATTAATAATTATTTATCGATATACAATTGTAATACACACACATATCATCACGGTAACCAGCGGAGGGGTTTTAATCCCACCTCGTCGTAGCCGATGGTATGAGTCTACACCGAACAAGTGGCTAGCTCGTCGCGATGTTTTGAATAGACTCAATAACTTTGAAAAATATACTTTGGGCTAATATGATCAAATCAAACAACTTCCATGGAACCATGTATCGCAAAATAATAAAAAATTCCTTCTCCATACAAACTAGTAACGTTAAAATGACCAATTTGTATGGGGAAGTACATTTTTTTTTTCATTTGCGACATATGGTTCCATAGGAAAAATTGTTAGATTTTATCAGCAGAACCTCATATTAGCCCAAAGTACATCCTTTCAAATCCACCCTGATAGACACTTTCGCATTTATAATACTAGTGGATTTAAAAAATGTAGGTATATAATAATATAACAATAAGTTAAAATACTTTATTAAATTAAATTATTTATTAAATTAAAACACATGCACAACTAACTATATGTACCTACTAAACTCAATCTCAACATTTTTGACCGACCTCCAAGAGGAAATTATACTCAAACTACAAAAGGCGAAAAACAATTAAATCGTAGCTTAATTCGTCAAAATGTACTGAACATACACGGGTATTCATGTTGGTTACCAATTTTCTTCTCTTTTAATTGCCTCTACCCATTTACGTTTTAATTTCGGATCTTTCAGGAAACTGTATCATGTATAGAAAATATAATTAGTATTATATAAAAAAAACAATAATTGTATAATATCTCATAACCATGAAAGTATTTACAAAAATCAAGTTTATCAACTATAAAATCACATCACTAAATAGTAACTGACAAACCTCGTTGGACGCTTCTGTTGTCGCCATACCTTTTGATTAAATTTAATTGAAAAGATTATAAATTATTTTAAAGTATCGAAATTCTCATTAAAAATAAAAACACATCACTAGTTCTTCAACTTCTAACTGTTGCACATAGTTTGACAGTTACCGTCAGATTTTGATATTTTAATTATGGGTTTTATTATTATTTATTATTAAGGTGATTCCTCAGCAGTAGTTTTTCCATACAAAACTTCGTGGGCTGTAATCTCGTAATATACAATGAAAATGTTAATAACATATTTTTTATTAGATTCCTTATTAAGTATAATTTTCGCAAAATACTTGTATGTTCACTAAAATATACATATTATATATTTAAATAAATAAAATACAATAATATTTAAATAGCGCCATCTATCCGTGAATAGAATGTTTATTTTTAAATTTGTCGATATAAAGAAATAGTACAACTATCAACCACTAGATGGCATCTCAAAAATGCAAGTAAAAACAAATTTTACAAAGACAATAGGCAATATTAAGCATGATGACTATTTTTTTTAAGTATTCTACGTAGTTCGGAACTATCCACTATTTCCAAAAATCAAGTTTTGATAGTAAAAAAATTAAATTGTTTTTTTTTCTTTTCGCCAAATCAAAACGCTCGGTCGCTCGCTCACCGGTGTTATGCATGGCATCTCGCCTCAGTAAACATTTCGGAGCCTTATGCTGGTTAATTTATAGTTCTTTTGTCTCCTAAATACTTTATTTAGGACACCTACCTATCAATAAAACATCCTAGTGAAATAAGTGGCTAATCTTGCACGGCGAGATCCGACTAAGTCTAAATTCTCCAATTTATTTGTGTGCAGATAACTTTGATGTAAGTTTTTACTTATTTGGTAGGTACATAAGTCGTTAAATTATGTGTGCGTAATTGTCTTGTTTGTCTATCTTGTATGTGATTTATATTATAATTATTTTATATATTTTGAGGTTAGGTTTCACCTCTTGTTTATCTACCACTGGTTATCCTAATGGGTACTTTATTCATATTTCAGTTGCCAAATGATATGGACAATTATAAGGAGTATCATGTGATGGGACCTGTGTCAGAGGTTCGCATAAAATCAGTGTGTTGGTATTCCTACAAAATTTGAATGGCAATCAGATAGAAGAACACCAAAACCTAATACTACAGAAAGGCCCATATATTATCAAGACAAAAAGACGATTATTGAAGAATATGAAAAATATTTAAAGTATTTAAATAAAATTTAGACCTCGGAGAGACTTTGTTCAGGTACATATTAATGTTTCAATCATAACTAAACTCACCTTGCCTATTAATGATTATGTAGGATTAATATTAATAATGTAGATCATATCAAACATATTGCCCTGGTCTCATACTAAGCTTGTACTAGGTATATGTATATTATATTAGTAGCAATGTTTCTGGTACAAAAAAAAATCTGTAGTTTGTCATGGTCTGGGTGTTTATATAATATAATATGTTTTATAAACACCCAGACCATGACAAACTACAGTTTTTTAATATTTTTTGCCAACATTAGGAATCATACCGACAACCTCTATATACAGACACTAGCCATAACACTAGACCACGGAGTAAAATATGTGCAATCTTAGAAATTTATTTATATTTAGTAGGTACTTAGTTTTATCTAATATATATATATATATTTTTATTTACAGTTTAAAATGCCAACATAGAAAACATTACACAAGAAGAACCACATAAGACTGCAAACAGGCTTAATTAAGATGCAAGATTAATTAATTAAATAAAACTACAAAGTTATCATAATTAACACTTTTTATTTATCCACAAATCATCATGTATAACTTGTTCTTTCCAAAATTATATACATAGGGCTGCTCACCAACATGTTCCTAGCTAGATTAATGCTCTCTTACAAAAATCTATGAACATTGGCAGGATAATTACGCACACAATGCTAAGCTAAACTTTAATCCATATGATGCAATTCTGAAGTAATGAAAACCTGATGTTTTTGTTCATTATACTAGGCAATACAGAAAATATGTACCAAGAATGAAAGTATAACTGTAAGGAAAAATCTATCGGGTACATAGTGGGATTAAAAACCCTCTGCCATGAAGCAGTCTTCTGCACCGTAAGGCACCTGTGATGATATTTATTATAAGTAAAAAATATAAGGTGTCATTCTATATTTTTACATTTATCAGGGTGGTACAACTGCTTTATAACTTATGTATATTACACTGTAAACTATCATTTTTAGTACATATTTTCATTGATGAGATCTAAACTAATTTAGGGTGTGGCATTCTGATATTCATAAAAATATTACATCTGTCTCTTATGTTCAGTTTTTATTACCACCTGGTTCATTCATTAAACATATTTTAGGACTTGTGGTCACACTAACCTGTCTGATTAATAACTTAATAGTAGTGGGACCACAAGCATGGAGGTACGAGTATTAGAGAAATTTGGGTGATTCCAATAATGGAAACTCATAAAAATATGATAAAATTTCTCAGATTTTTGTTAGTACTCTAGGAGTGATAGCTGTCAACTGTCAAAATACCATACTTTTTTGACTGAGAATGCTTCCATCAAAGAAATAGAGTAATTTCTCTAAGGTCCTGGTGGGTAAAACTTAGGGAGACTAGGAATCATAGTTCAAATTAATTAATAATTATAATGTACAACACTAATGCCCAATTTCACCAACTCTAAGAGAGCCCCTAACTAAGTTAAGGGACAGTTATTTCATAGCAAAATGTCAAAATTCTTATTTAGGAGCCCTTTAGAGTTAGGGATTGTTGGTAAAATCGGGCATAAAACAAAGAAAATCTGATACATAGTTGTCATTAAATGTAATAGGATTATTTATACTTTTTTGTTTGTACTGTAGTTGCAATCAGCTACACAAAAGTATTCAATTTGAAGTGCTCTTAAATATATTTATAGTTGTATCTGTACATAAAACTTCTGGGTTAGTTTCCCATTTACTACATAATTTTTAAAATTCGGCACTCATGGGACTCTTTATTTCAATAACACTATTTTTACAGATCGCATCGGATAATTCTGCTGTCATAGGAAAGTTTTTGGAAAGCATTAGACCACATTTTTGTTTATTTTTCCTAGCGGTACTCAGGGTTTTCCTTACCTTATCCGCTAACAACTTTCATGATATTTGATTCATGCCATACAAGTTTTTGCAAAAATATCTCAGAACTTTTCTTTGGATTTGAGCACTAATTTAGGCATAAATAAACTTTCTGTTTGACCACAAGCACAGCCTTTTCGTACCAATGATATTATAAAAAACAAAATAGGTATCATTGTTTCATATTTTTATTACCTCACAGTTGTTTTATTTTCTTCCGTTTTTCTAGAAACTCTTCAAATTCTTTTTGATGGCAAGCTAGGCTTACAATTAGATAATTCTTTTGAAATTATATACCTACATATTAGAGTATTCCCATCCAAGGAGAGTTTGAACTTCATTCAGTAGCATTTCACATTGTTCCGGACATATTTTACCTAAAATTGTGCACAGACTTCCAATGCGTTTAAAACTGTACGTAGCTCACAGTGTCATCACTATTTGATGCCCACGAAGACCTAAAATAAATAAATGTGTAAGTATATGTCGTTATTTACAAAAACAACATTATAATAACATAACCTTTTAAGTGCATATAAAATTAGATTTTACGTGTTTTTGGGCTAAAAAATTATTATGTATTAAATAAATTATTAATTTACTTACCCTATATAGTGTATTATTTATGAAAGTAAGCAAAACAAAGTTTGTTTACCTACTTGTGTGACCGGTGACGTCAAATTCGTCGCTCCGGACCGGATTGGTGTGGACACCTATCATGGTGGATTGCTGTATTTTGTACTTTTATTTCAATAAAATAATTATCAATAGCGCTCAAAATATTAAATATAGTCTTTTTATAATTTATTTATCCTATTTTGTCGATTCTTGGTTACTGTCATTGGGTGATAGTCTTACTTCCAATGCCTTAATAAATTAAAAAAAAAGTACTGTTATCGTGCTTATTGCGACGTTGCCGCTCTGTACCTTCTCATCCAATAGAGACAGCCAGTGCGACGTTGCCATACATGTTTATTTATAGTTACAATACTTTTGTAAAAATTTTCAATTTTGTTCGATTGCATTGGTGATTTTAAAAAGGTGAGTCAAGTGTATAGGTTTTTCAGAAGGAATATAGACTGTAATCGGTAGGTAATAAAACTCATTTTGTAAACATAAGAAAATTTATATATTTTAAAACATTCTATACGAGTTCTATTAGTTTATTACCTTTTGCCCGCAGCTTCGCCCGCGTTATTTTGTGGATCATTATATAATATATATGTGACAATATTCATATTTTTTTAATTATTTTAATTTTGTACCTTTACAAATAGGTAATACGTAACATACCTACTTTAGTATAAATAAAAAAACGTAAGAATAACATAATGTTGGTAGGTAATCAATAAAGGATAGGATTTTATATTGTTAGAATTATTTTAAACATGTAGAAATTTTCTTAGGCAAACACAACAACACCGCAGTAAACTCGCCACTTGTTAGGTGTTGCTTCTGAATACCATAGGCGAAATGAGAACGGGTTTATCTCTCCGCTGGGTACCCGGAGGCCGTTTAAATGGTTCCCGGGAGCTAAAAAAGAACCCGTGATGGTATATTTTTTTACTTAGGTAGTACCTAGTACTACCTAATCTAGGCAGGTGGCAGGTACCTAATACAAGTGATAGGTCATTGCCAATATAGGTCCAGTGAAAATAAAAATCACGCGTAAAGATTTCGAGAGATACCTTACTAACTTGGTACATTTTTTACAGTGTACCTAACTAATACTTATGTGACTTTGTATCTACCTGATGGTAAGCAGACGAACAAAGTCCATGAATAGGGTGCATCATACATTGTTATTTAGCAACATTGATCGCTCCTACTATGCCGGCTAAATGTTATGACATAGGTGGGACTCGCGACAGAGACGAATTTAGATTACGACGTGTAGGTATTTCAAATTTTTCGTCGTATCCTCGCTGCTTATCAACAAGTCTATCGCCCGTTTCGTAACCGCATCCTCAAATCAAATCAAAGCATTTATTTATGAACATAGGTTTAGTTATAGGTTATTACAGATGACAGTTCCCTTAATAGTTCTCTATGCCCTGCCCGTAGGCGTATAAATATTTCAGTGGTTATATAACATATAATAGGGTACAATAACAGACACACACACTGCAAAGAAATTATTTTACGGTGACACACAAACAATTATAAATCCAAGTATACGTGGCACATCATCTTATCATGGTATTGATCTATCCACGGAATAAATAAAACAAGACTTATAAAACGAAACTTGTATTATTTATTCCGTGGATCTATCCGACAAGAAGTCCTGCACTGAGTAGTAACATTTATCCAATAACAATTCAGATAACCTTTTTTTAAAATGTGTATTGGGCAGAAGTTTAAAATCTTTACCCAATTTATTATAAATTTTTGGAGCCATACACAAAACACTTTTATGCATAAAAGTAGTCCTCGACATTGGTGCACTTAAATTATTGTCATATCGTAGAGTACGTATACGCTTTTCAGAGTTCAGTGGAAACAAATCTGGATTATTTCTTACAAAGTTCGCAATTTCATATAAATAGATGCAAGGTACTGTGAGTATTCTCAAATTTTTAAAGTATGATTTGCAACTGTCCGTCGGTTTCAGTCCACAAATGGCTCGTACACATTTCTTTTAAATTTTGAATATAAATTCTTTATTGGTCGAATTACCCCAGTATATTATACCATATCGGATCATGGATGCCACGTATCCATGATACGCCATCACAGCTGTGTTGGTACTACTAACTGTAACTAGTTTCCGCAGAGCAAATACAAACCTACTAATTATTACACTAATATACTCAATGTGAGCTTTCCAGTTCAAATTTTTACTTGACTGTACTTACCATCAGGTAGATACAAAATCATATGCCGTGCTCCAGTAAAAAAAGTCGCGAACGCGCTGACGGGGACATTCGGTTCGGTTACTTGTACTATTGTTTATTTTGTGGTCCATACATTCTGGAAGCGTTTTAGCGGATATCCCGTAAAAGGTAAATACGAGCGTATGTCTTTATTCCGTGAAGAAAGCGGCTAAAATTTACTGAGTCAATTTTTATCATGCATTCAAATATGTTACGAAAATTTCTTTTTTTTTTGTTCTTACAATGTTTAAAACTGTCATTATAATACTTATATTTAGCTACTTATAGTTCGGTTTGCTGGTATCGATCGACGACGGCGATCCGACGTGAAATTTTGATATAGCTTTTAAATCATCTATTAATTTTAAAATAATTATAACAGACAAAAAACTCTTTTTATGTAATTTCTACCAACACAATGACATGTGCATAGTGCATGTTGCACATATTTTTTTTTTAATAATTATTAGACCGACTATCTCCATAAACTTCTACCAATTTATTGTTTTTTAGTTATTCGGCGGCAGAGCCTGGACGAATACTTGTAGAGACAATATGTGTTGCATATAAAGTTTTGACACAAGTCGCATCCCAGACCAATGGCATGCCATTGGGTTAAGGTATTAACGTTATACTGAACGTTCTCCGTCATTTCTAATTATTAAACTTGCGGCTCTAGGATTAATGGAGTGTTAGCAGTCGTTAGAGTTGGTTTTTTTTATGTCGTTGAGAAAGAAAGTCTGGGAATGTCTTTTTGTCCAACTAACGTGCCACAAAAAGTTATGAGAAAAACAAATGCTACTACCTACCTAGACGCAGAATAACTAATATTCTTAAAATGTAATTATCTAGAAGAGTACCTGAATGAGGAGAAGAAATCTAAAGAATGTATTCAGGGATAGACGAGGCTCGTAAACGAGCTTGGTCTTAAATATTAAATAAATTTCGGTGAAGTTCTTATTAAACTTGTTAGTTTGCAAGTAGAGAAACAATATTCAAGTAAGGCATAAGCAGCGTAAGAAAGCAGGCCAGTATAGACTATAGATTTTCAGAATTGATCTTTGGTGGAAATATTAAATTTTATGTTTTTTAACGACAGAGTGGTGCCCAGAAATGAAAGATTATTAATATTGTCAATAATTTTAAGACCAGGAAAAATAGCTTGGAATTATTGAAAGATAGAATGATTAAAAATTGAACAAAAGTAAATCTCACATTTAGAAGAATTTGGCTTATAAATATCATCAAGGATGAAGAATTACTTTTTAACATTATTGTAACATTATTCACTCAAAAATTTAAAGAAAAATAAAATGTATATAAGAAAAAGTTATTTTTTTAATGAGCTAAAATATGTTATTAAAGCCCTACTATTATATTTTCTAAAAATATAAGCATTCATATCACAAATCATAAAATATATACCCGAAAATAAATCAAATTTGAAATGGAGCGCAGTGACGACGATGTTCTTACCTAAAAGTAGACGTGAAATTACAAGCAATTATACGAGTGTACAAACTTATTAAAAAACGTATACTGGATTAAAATAAAACTAAAACACATTGTACTGTACTGAAACTTCCTAGAATACGAATGATTTACTAGGCTAAAGCCTTGGTCTAGTTCCTACTGGCATTTCTATTAACTTTTCATATATAAAGAAGTTGTTATAGTGACATAACTATAATAGTTAACATATGGTAACGCGAACTATTTTGTAGATCTAAAGTTGTAGTAGGTACATTATTTTGTTCTAACATCAACAGTTTTCGCAGCGTACTTGTAAAGAAATTTATAAGTATTTTACCTTGGGTTACATTTTCGAAGTTTTCGTATAACGGATCCCTAATATTTTTTAAAATAAAACTCATCTTATGTTACTGTACAGTATACTATATTATTACGTACAGTTATGATGTAATATTATAGGAAGAAAACAAAAGTATTTTTTTTTTCTTCCAGCAGGTTTTGAGTCTATTCGTTACAAACAAAATATTAAAAATGCAAATGTTCTCTCTTATAATATTGGTATAGATTTACATAGGTATTCATAAAAAAACTTATTGAGTTCTTAAAGAACACTTTAGTTATAAAAGGTTTTTGTCTCTTTTACATGTCATTCCGGGTTGACCAAAGAACACGATCAGAATTTCAGCTTTTCGAACACATCAGATCTCAGCCCTGAAAGTGTTTTAGGGGCCCATTTCTTAACCACATGTTTTTTTAAAGGTTTCTCGAAAAGTATTGCATTAGAATAGATGATGAAACTACTTTGGATGCCGTCACATATCGCGTTCCTAAACATTTATTACCATCACATATGATTTGTTTGTTATCTACCTAGATATGATAGAACTCTCTACGTTAGGTGGTCCAGCCAGCCTAAAAGACAACACATTTATTAACTAATTCTATTCACCGAAAAAAAGCTACGTCTCAAATAGTTAGCTTTAAAAATTTCGGCTGGACGATGATAAGTAAGTCAGTCAGGGCAAACTCTGTTATATAATTCGTGACCCACTGAATTAATAAATTACTGCGACAAGGAGCTTAGGTGTACCATGTATTATTGAAAATATTGTCATTCATTTTGCATGATTAGGCAAATAATTAGATAATATAAAATCATTGTGTACTCATCACCCGAACGATTCGATCTCTCATCTTTGGATCTTGTCAAATCTTAGATACCTTCTAACTATTATTGATAATAAATGTTTATTTATGTTACCAACGTGTTTACTTCAGTTTTTTCTAATGTTTAATTAGGTAGGTATTACTCTAATATATTTATTATAATGTAGCCTGCCTTAAATCGCGGAAAACGTCTCAGATAGATATATATAAATATATTCACTTATAACAACTTGTGAAACTGTAGACGGTTATTAGATTAGTTATATTAATATATACATATATATAATATTTGTTTGACAACATCACTATAGTGCCTCGGAGAGCACGTTAAGCTGTCGGTCCCGGTTTCACTATACCAACTTGTTTAACTGTTATAGATGGGTTATTGAGTCTAGTAGTAGTTAGCCACTTGTTCGGTGTAGACTCATACCATCGGCTACAACGAGGTGGGATTAAAACCCCTCCGCTGGGTACCCTGGGGCCGTCTAGGCGGTCTCGGGCGCCGTAAGGCACCCGTGATGATACATATATATACATATAATATAGAAAAACACCAAACTACAAGGAATATCTAAAATGCTCACAGGGCCGATTTTGATAGAAACTAAAATTGCAAAATTAGATTTTTAAAAAGAAAAAAGTCCTAGCCGGGAATCGAACCGGTTGATTTTGAAAAAATAATGCTGTGTTAATAGTGTCGCTGAAAATGAATAAACGGTGGAAAGTAACTTCAAACGGCAAACTAAATTGCTCTTTGTTTAAATTTTTGAAACCCTAACTAATAAATTGTTTAAACTTCCTATCTATTGGCGTTTTAAAATATAGGTGTTATTTTATTAGATTTGGGTCGGTTCGATTCCCGAGTGTGGTTTTTTGATTCCCAATCGATGTTTTTTATTAAATCTTTATACCTATGATGTTTTTCTTATATCTATTTGAAAATAAATTAATGTTTATTTTCGGTAAAATGCCATCATGAACATTTAGTATCCTAAATGTTCATGATGGCGTTCCCTTTAACCTCCAAGTTGTATCGAATCTACATAAGTCCGAAAATATAACACCTATACTTTATCAAAAAATTCAAATAAAAAATTATGTTATTGGTATTATGAGTTTGAAAACAGTGTTTTTATTTTCACTTTTTGAATGAACATGTATAGTAACATAGCAGGTACGCGACTTGGTAAAAAAATATATAAGTAGGTACAAGTATTAATTAACACTATATAGTCTGAATAACGTTGACAAAATAGGTATGTACCTATATTAGAAGGAACACTGTGTTGATGTTGTTTTGGGTGCAGCCGCAGTGGATTATGGCAATAATAAACGAAATGGTACAATTATAACGTGTTTTATTCTCTAATAAAAATGTATTTCATCAAGTTGTTTTGATCGATTTGACACAATATGATAATTTACTTTTTTCTTCGAAAGATATTGAAGATTACCTTTTTCTAACATGTCTGAGTTTCTTCAACATAAGGATCCATTATTTCACGGCGTCTAAATATTTAATTTTATAACGGTGTATTAGGTTTGCCAAACATCGATACCTCCTTGGTATCTTAGGAGTTTTTATATCGCCGCCTGTTTGTAAAGGGCCGTCATAGTGTATAACCACGGAAGAAATAATAATACCAGTAATCATAAAAGGGCTCTATCACAGACGATATAAGCAGTCAATAAACAAATAAAAAACTCTATTTGTATTACACCAAGAAGCAAAGATATCCACACCATTATTCATTTAGGTTATTTAAGGAAGTGCTTTACATCTATGTTCTCCCCTAATGACTTCCATCGTGTAATTTTGCCAATGATTTCCAAGACGTTAGCAGCGCCAACTGTGTTAAATAGCGTAACTATTTTTTTATGCAGAGTTTTGATACTAAAAATTTATAATTTTCTTCTCGGACATGTAATCTCTAAACTTAGCCATTGATACAGCAAAATTTATACATAAATAAGTTCCAAATGTTTTCCGATTATCGCAAAATGCAAAATTTCAAAGCTAGCGACTATAATATTTACGTAATTAATTAAAAACCATGATTTTGCGACACAAGCGCCATCTCTTGCAATTAGTTTCCATACCCGAGCTGAGGAATCACCTTAAGGTTTAATATAAGAAAAACATGTTAAATACATACTTGAAATACGTGACACTAGGTACTTTTTTTTAATAGTAGTTTCTACACAGCTTTAATGCATAATTAACCATTTTTCCGACAATAAAAGCGGAGCTCTTTACGACTTTCTCCGCCGAACGCACAAATCAGACTGAGGATGTAAAAAATGTGAAAGTGTGTGTAAGTGACAAATTTGTCACTCGCGCGGCACCCTGCTAATTGAATGATGCTTACTCCAGTAGGGGCGTGCGGACGGGCACGGTTTTTACCTTCATGGGTTTATGTGTTTAAAAGTAAATACTCTGTATTTCAGTAAGCTCTTCGTTATTACATACATACATACCATCACGCCTGTATCCCAGTTATGGGGTAGGCAGATAGCAATGTACGCCATTTCGTATAATACCTACATACTTCACTAGCTTCCTCAACATTCATACATTTTGTCATTCAAGCACGTCTATTTCGGAGACTGCGAATTTGTCCCTTCCTATGAGAAGATCACCTATTTGATCGAGATAAACGCAAACAATTTCTGTCACTTGTTCAACATCCATGCCTTCTATACTTACTTTACATTCTGATGTAACTTCACACCTTTCAAACACCATAACTTTCGTTTTTCTTTCGTTTACTTTCAAACTATTCTTCTTACAACCTTCATTCATAATCGATAACATCTCTTGCAACTGCATGTTTGCTAAAACAGCATCATCAGCATATATTAAACACTGAACAAGGATGTTATCCAATAACATCCTTGTTCAGTGTTTAATATATGGATACAAGGATGTTATTCATACCAATGTCTTTCATTTTTAATTCTTTCAAACAACTGTCTAATTATAAATTAAAGAGCCAAGGAGACATCACACATCCCTGTTTAACACCTTTAGAGATGTTAAACCAGGATGTATAGTTTTCATTGGTTCTGATACAGGCTGTACTGTCAACATTTAGAGACTTTACAGCTTGTATAAGTTTCTAGTTCAACCCATATTCGGACCGCACCTTTCATAATTCCTTTCTTATCACACAATCTTATGCCTTTTCCAGGGGCTTTATTCCGAGTTTTGCAACGTTCACTGTCGCGCATTTTGCGTAAAGTACGGGTATTGAAATGTAAGTTCTATCCTGTTAATTATAAAGTTGAAAGTCCAATGCTCCATACATGTTCAAACTTGCGAAGAATTCGTGTATTTCAAGATGACGGCATTATAATAGCCAACCTAATACATACTATATAACCATTGGAATAGAGCTTATATTTCTATATTTATAGTTTGCGCAACGTCTTGTCGTGATTAGCGGTTGCAAACTCGGAATAAGGCCCCAGGTCTACGAAAGCACAGAATACTTTATTGTGCGTTGCGAGTATCTTCTCGGTTATGCACCGAAGGGAAAAATTTTGATCCATACACCCTCTTTCGTCATTCCTAAATTCTGCTTGCACATCCCAAATTTTATCAAAACTCTCTATTAATATTCATCCGTACAAGTTTCCAACAGAACTAATTAAACTAATGGCTCGATAATTACCACAATCCTGTCGTGATCCTTTTCCTATATAGAGTGGTACTATGTCTGCCTTGTACCAATCGGCTGGTACACGGCTCTCTTCCCAACATCTATTAAGTATATGAGTAATTCTCCACCATATATTATCATTTCCGGGAAAATTATATCCTGCTGACTTACCACATTTCATCCGTTTTATTGCATTGATCAGTTCATTTATACTTATGTTTTCATCCTTATCATTGCTTTTATTATTATCTATTGTATTGACATCCCTATCATTTACATAATCACCATATAAACTTTTATAATATTCCTTCCTGATATTTCACATTGGGTAGTATTTAATCTTACAACTGTAAATCTACGTCTTTCTATTAAAGTATTCGAAATTGCTAACAAAAATACTGAATTGCACACTAAATTTGCGCATCAAATAAATCAAATATACTATACTGTTTGATCTTTAAAGTTAAACTATTTTACTGAATGACTATCTGTTAACTTATAGTAAATCTAATTATTCTTTTAGTGCAACGAAACATTTAATCAGTTTTTTTTGGAATCCATCACCTATTAAATTTTAATGAACATGAGTTATACTAAATAAAACACCAGTTAATCAGTCATGTTTATTAAATTAAAGCTCTGAAAATCAAATGAGAGAGAAAGAAGAGGGGAGGGAGGGGAACCTACCCCTAAAATAAAAAAGTTAGGGTGGTGGTATTTTAGGAGTTATTGTCATTTGAAAATTCACATTTTACCCAACTTTTATATGTGTAGGAAGCCTAGCTGGCACTCGCCGGCCGCTACCGCGGCATGCTTCGCTCGGCTCGTGCGTATGGACATGTACTAACACTAACCTAACCTATCCTTTACCTAGTTTGGCCATTTTTTTTTTAAATAAAGAGTCTTTTGAGTAATTATTCTCGTATGTGTAGAAAGCCTTTCTGGCACTCGCCGGCCGCTACCGCGGCACGCTTCGCTCGGCTCGTGCGTATGGTCATGTACTAACACTAACCTAACCTATCCTTTACCTAGTTTGGCCATATTTTTTTTTAATAAAGAGTCTTTTGAGTAATTATTCTCGTATGTGTAGAAAGCCTTTCTGGCACTCGCCGGCCGCTACCGCGGCACGCTTCGCTCGGCTCGTGCGTATGGTCATGTACTAACACTAACCTAACCTATCCTTTACCTAGTTTGGCCATTTTTTTTTTAATAAAGAGTCTTTTGAGTAATTATTCTCGTATGTGTAGAAAGCCTTTCTGTTACTCGCCGGCCGCTACCGCGGCACGCTTCGCACGGCTCGTGCGTATGGTCATGTACTAACACTAACCTAACCTATCCTTTACCTAGTCTGGCCATTTTTTTTAAAATAAAGAGTCTTTTGAGTAATTATTCTCGTATGTGTAGAAAGCCTTTCTGGCACATAATTTTAGATAATGATTTTAGTAATTCGGTTGTAATATTGGATAATTTAGTGTGCAAATCAGTATTTTTGTTTTACGGTGAGTAATTTTGTTTTAGAATGCTTAAATCTGTGGTTTTAGCAAGATTTTCGTAGTAAAATTAGATAAAAAAAGTCGCTAACTTTGATTTATTTTAAACAATTTCTATTACTACACGTTTAGTTATACAATTATTTAAATTGATATACAATCATATATTTGATATGCAGGTAGATTATTATTGGAGAAATGTTGTTTGCTTCAATTTTAAAAAAGAGGTGCAATTAAAAATTCCCCTTTCACATTTATATACTAACATTCCTCCATTATTTGCTCGAATCACATTCATATCAACATTTCTAAACCCATTTCTAGTGTTACGATTTTTTTTCCAAAATTGGTCTCCTTTGGGCGGGGAAATCTATGATAGTAATTCAACAGATTATGTATTAGAGTTTTGTATCATACAACAAATTATCTGTATAAAAGGTATTTCTTCACAATAATAAAATTTATAGTTGCTGAAATCCAATAAAATAATAAATCAACAAAAAAAAAAAAAAAAATTATTTCTAAAATAAATATTATTTTTTTTTGTTGATTTATTATTTTATTGAATTTCAGCAACTATAAATTTTAACAAAATTTTGGACTTTTTGATAAAAACGTCGTTATTAATATTTATTTGTTTTAATTTCATTATTTAATTTTGTTACATTTTATTCTAATATAAATGTAGGTAGGTACTTAGTACTTACATACCTTTATAAATAGATTTATTAATGAACGGATAAATTTATGAGTTATTTACGACCGACATTGAAAAGTGGGGAGGTTTGGACATGACCACGAAAAATTGAAAGCAAATGGATTAATTTTGCTAATTTATGAGCGTTTTAATGAATAATAAATATAACTCTATTGGATAGATAAAATAATTTTACTTATATTTTAATATATTTAGCTTTTTTCTCTATCCAAATCATATGTTTATACTAAGTAGGTATTATTAATATAGAATTTTAGATGTTCTTTTTTTTTTATTTGGAAAAAAAAATACACATACCTACCTAAATAGGGTAAAGGCTGATGTGAATAATGGGATATTTATATGTGCGTGTATGGCAAAAGTAGGAATAGAGACAATTAATGGCGCCTTCGTCGCGTTGCGTCGGCCTTCCGGGTAAGGGACCTGGGGCCTTATTCCAAGTTTGCAAACGTTAAACACGACAAGACGTTGCGTAAAAGACAAACATTGAAATATAAGTTCTATCCTGTTAATTATAGAGTTGAAATTCCAATGCTCCACACATGTTCAAAGTTGCGAAGAATTCGTGTATTTCAAGATGGCGGCATTATTATAGCCAATTGTGTACCAACGTCGTATGAAAGTTAAAATTTGACACATTTTTTGGGGCCTACCTACTTAATGAATTGGATATCAACTGCACCTCAAATTAAAAATTTGACATAGGTATTTCATATACAAAATGTGTCGAATTCAAACTTTCATACTACGTTGATACACAATTGATTTAGTAGAATAAGGCCCCAGGAGTGAAGATAGGTAAATATTATTATTATTATGCTTTACATACGATTAAAATTTAAATGAATAAAACGCCATTAGTTCAATTATACAATTGTTTATTTAAAACTTGTACGCAAAGATTAGGTACAAGGCGGACTTAATGCCGCTAGGCGTTCTCTATTCATCAAACCTTCCAGTAAGTATGTAGATACTCGTAGGTGCAATAAAAAAGCTACAACATTTTATATACTATATATATATATATATATAAATTCATTGCAAACAGTTATACATACATACCTAGACATAATTTATTTTATTTGTTTTTATTTTATTAATTCGGAAAACAAACAGATATAATTCACCTTATAAATAGATATTTTTTAACAATCATTACCAGTCAAGTTTTCACAAGCTTATTTTGGATATAAAAGCCAATTGCTAATAAAAAATATAAGTAAAAGTAAAAACAAGATTAAAACATTAAAATAAATAAAACAAATTAAAAAAAAGTGCCAACCTTTAAAATATTGATATTTTATTTATACAGGTATCAACAATATGCAGTATTTTTTTGTAGCTACGTAAAGACAAACTAGATATATAAGAAGAAATAAATAAATCATTAATGTATAGTAAATATACATACCTACCTACATAATTACACTATAATAATAAAATACATAATAATAATAACACGTAGGACAGTTTACACATATTGCTCTGGTCACAAACTAAGCTCTAAACTTGTACTATGTAGTACTTGTACCAGAAACAATGTTACAATTTATGTCAATGGTTACAATACATATTATATTTTATAAACACCCAGACCATGACAAACTGTACAGAAAAACGTTTTAATTTTTTTTTTGCCATGGGTGGAAATCGAACCCGCAACCTCCGGATACAACGACGCAATCAATAGTCTACGGAAGCGGGCAATAAATAATACCTACAACACAGTTAAATAGGTAATTAGGTATCAATAAAAGAATGAGAGAGACCGTGGTGGCCGAGTTGGTTAGACCTTGGACTTAAAAACACTTAGGTCCCTGGTTCGAATCCCGGTGTGTACCAATGAGTTTTTAATTAAAAAAATTAGGTACATTTGTTTGACAACACCACTATAGTGCCACGGAGAGCACGTTAAGGTGTCGGTCCCGGTTTCACTATACCAACTTGTAAAACTGTTTATAGATGGGTTATTGAGTCTATTTAAAACATCGCGACGAGCTAGCCACTTGTTCGGTGTAGACTCATACCATCGGCTACGACGATGTGGGATTAAAACCCCTCCGCTGGGTACCCTGGGGCCGTCTAGGCGGTCTCGTGCGCCTGTAAGGCATCCGTGATGATATGTAAAAGAATGAAATATGACAATTTCAAAGAATAAGTATTTGAAATTCTGCAGAAGAACTTGAAGTGCAATTTTCTAAGTTAATGTTAGAATAAAAAGATTTATGACAGCTGTAGAAGCGAGATATCTGGAAATTGCAGTCGATGTCGTGCGCAGACTGCACATTATTTTACTATTATTTACATAAGATTAAAATTTGCACACAAGATGTTTTTAATTCCCAGCCAAATGTTAAATTAGATTAAGAAATTATTTAAGGCGAAAAGAGGACCAACTTCTATTTTTCTTTTATTTTTTACTTATTTATTTTCTTATATTTTTTTTGAGATCAATCTATACTATCTATACTAATATAATAAAGAGGAAAGATTTGTATTTTTGTATTTTTGTGTTTTTGTATGTTTGTAATGAATAAACTCAAAAACTACTGGACCGATTGCAATAATTTTTTCACCATTAGAAAGCTGCATTATTCAGAAGTAACATAGGCTATATAATATCACGCTAGGTCCTATAGTTGTGGAGCAGTAACCAAAAATGTTTTAAAAACGGGGGAAAAGTATCGTTTCTGAGGCCTTCCGTGGCGTGCGCTGAGCATATAGTTAAAGTTATACAAACCTGTGCGAAGCCGGGACGGGCCGCTAGTATATTATATTAAAATTACCTTCTTATAAAATGTTACTTAAGGGCACTTCATTCGCAATCGCGAACCCCGCGTTCTCTATACAAAATTAGCTTTCGCACTTCCAATAATACTTAAATACTGTTTGTCGCAGAATTAAAATTATGTTTTTGTCGGTCATTGTATTTATTAATCTTTTTGTGTTGGGTTATTATTATTTTTTTCGAAGTCAGAAAAAAAAACTGTTAAATATTATAATACAAAAAAATTTCGCACACCAGAAAGATTTTTGCGTACCTACAATTAAAAAAATACCATCACGGGTGCCTATTTGGCTCCCGAGAACCGTTTAAACGGCCTCAGGGTACCCAGCGGAGGGATTAACCCGTCCTCATTTCGCCGATGGTATTCAGAGGCAACACCTAAGAAGTGGCGAGCTTATTACGGTGTTTATGATGAAATAGCCTCGTTTTATAAAGCGGTCATCCATCCCAGGCCGGCCTTGTTGTCATCTGCTTAACCTTGTTATCAGTTGCGCAGTGACTTAACCACTAGGCTGGGGCCGCTTTTTTACCTATAATTACAAACATAAAAAATAATTGAACTTCGACCAACAGCCAAGTCGTTATATTGGAAGTACGTTACAAGTATGGGCATCAAGTCGACTTCAGAGGCACTACCATGGGTTTGCGCATTGTAGAAACGTAACGTATTCATTTACGTATACGTGAGCAACAACCAATAGGATCGCTTTATTTTTGGTAACTGGATTGAATAAAGCGATGATATTGGTTGTTGCTCACGTATACGTAAATGAATACGTTACGTTTCTACAATGCGCAAACCCATGGTAGAGCCTCAGGGCCCCGTCGAACAATTTATTGAAGTGGTTTTATTTTCATTTCTTGATCGTCGTTGATGGTTTTTTGAGTCCATAGTGGACAGATAGCGGGCACATCGCCGTTATGTCGTCAATAATTTCGCAAATTGTTTAGTGTTATTTAATTTAAAAAACTTAGATTGGATCGATGTGTGAGTATTAAATTATTATCTTTATATTAAAAACTAGCTAACCTCTTCGTCTGCATGAATAAACTGTTTACGCAACGCGGCAACGGAAGGTCTCAAAATAAATAAATTTTCGCTACAAGTTTCATTGATGCTCCGCTCCTAATGGTCGTAGCGTGATGTTATATAGCCTATAGCCTTCAATTCGAACCAGTAGGTTGCTGCGCGCGTCCAAACAAACTCTTTAACTTTATTATATTAGTATAGATTAAAAACCCCGACACAAAAATAAAAGTTTAAAAACCCCCGACACAAAAATAAAAGTTTAACAACCCCCGACACAAAAATAAAAGTTTAAAAAGGAATTAATAAAATTAACAATAATAATTTGATTTAATTAGGCATTAAGATCGCCTATGTACGATTCATTTTGTAATTTAGTTCAAGAGTATTTTAAATAAATTTTAAAACATTTATTTTCATTAGCTCAAATATTAATCTTATTACTTACTTTATTTTCAACAACCAGACCGCCTAGACGCCCTCATGGTACCCAGCGGTGGGGTTTTAATCCCACCTCGTCGAAGCCGATGGTATACACTCTACATCGAACAAGTGGTTATCTCGTCGCGACGTTTGGATAGACTCAATAACCCATCTATTAACAGTTTCTTAAGTTAGTATAGTGAAACTTGGACCGACAGCTTAAGTGCTCTCCAAGACACTATAGTGGTGTTGTTAAACAAATGTACCTACATATTTTTTTAGATTATAAAAACTCATTGTTACACACTGGGGTTTGAACCAGGGACCTAAGTGTTTTTAAGTCTAACCAACTCGGCCACCATGTATATGTATATTATTTTCAACGAGTAGTTAAAAAGTGGGTTTAAAGAAATTTAGTTTTTGTATTGTACCTAGATAGTACCTATCTAGGTACAATACAAAAACTAAATTTCTTTAAACCTAAAAGAGGACGTTTATACAAAATCTATGTGATAAAAATATATTCTAAATATAGAAATCGGACTCAAATATAATCCGTTATATATTTTCCCGGAAAACCGGTAAGACCTATTCGATTTCCTGGTGACGAGACGCTTTGTCAATCGAGCTGGCTCAAACTGTCAATTCGATCTGTCAACAATATCGAGTACTCAAGCTATAAGAATATTATATGTAAGGCAATATAATACCATATTGTATACGTATCGAATTCAAATTTAAAATTATTTAAGAGCTATTAAAATTATTTTATACTAGCTGATCCGCGTAACTTCATCTGCGAAACTTTAACCGTTTACGCTCTCAAAAGGAATAATTTTTCCTATAAGTCTTTAAACCCCTACATTATTATTTTTACATGTTTCTAAACATAACGTTGACATAAACATTTTTTTTTTGCAATGCAATTTTAGACCAAAATAATGACCAAAACATTTTATAATACAGTAAAGAAAAAAAATCAACTTTAAAGTTAAAAAAAATTGGGTCACACTGAATTTGTATTTTTTTAATCAGCACTGCATTCGTAAGCGCGAACTCCGCGTTCTCCATACAAAATTAGCTTTCGCACTTCCAATAATACTCGATTACTGTTTGTCGCAGAATTAAAATATTTTTTCTCGGTCATTGTGTTTATTAATCTTTCTGTGTTTGGTCATTTTTTTTTCGAAATCAGAAATAAAACTTTTTTAATTATTATAATACATATTTTTTTATTACCCACAACAGAAAGATTTTTGCTGTACGCAATGAAGAACATAAAAAAATAATTGAACTTTGACGAACAGCCAAGTTGTATTATTGGAATTACTTACGTTTGTATGGGCGTCAAGACAACTTCAGGCCCTTATGTTTGGCTAACCCTCTACCATAATAAAATAAATACCATCACGGGTGCCTATTTGGCTCCCGAGAACCGTTTAAACGGCCTCAGGGTCCCAGCGGAGGGATTAACCCATCCTCATTTCGCCGATGGTATTCGGAGGCAACACCTAACAAGTGGCGAGCTTGTTGCGCCCTCTACCAAACACCCAGTATTGTCTTTTAAAGCTTTCTCATAAAACCCTAAATTTCTTAGCCACCACTAACTATTTATTTTCCGGCATCTATTTTAGTAAAATGTCCAGGGGTTTAAAATAATAGACATTTTCTAAACGTTAATTTTTACACACCCATCGTACAAAATATTACAACAAAATTACATATTTCAAGTAATACAGGAAGAAAATCAACTAGAAAACGTGATACTGTTGCCAAAGTTGCGACAAAGTCTGCCTAAGTAGCGACAAAACCCGTCAAAGCTACAACCATAGAAATTAAATCCGAGTAGAAACCGGAAATGGAAAAATCAGGGATTCTCCTAAGTTGAAATTCCGTCTCTTCTTATAATTTTATTCAAGATCACCATGTATATAAAAAAAACTTCTTATATTTCTTAGTTTTTTTTAAATATTATGTTTTTATTCTTCTTCTTAAATTTAAGAGCTAGGCTCTTAAATATATTTATATTAATTATTTGTTGGCCTATTCTCGGCCAACGTCTCGACCTCGCTGTACGAAGTAACACTTATTGTCTCTTTTACTATAATATATATATAAATTATAGAAAACAGGAAGGGAAAATGTTTTAGCACTTGATACAGAATGACGCTTATCTAATAACAATAATAGAATGAAAAAATGAAGGAAAAAGGGGAAATGGAAGGTTGAGAAGATACATGTGATCCATGTATCTTCTCAACTATGTGATCGATGTATCTTCTCAACCTTCCATTTCCCCTTCCTGTTTTCTATAATTTCCAAAAATATTCTTCTCTTGTTCACCATTGTTAACACTACTTTATTAATCTTCTTCTCTGTCCAACTATTTCTCTATATTCTTCTCAAACACCACATTTCAAACGCTTTCAGCCCCTCTCCATCTTTCTGTGTTAAAGTCTACGTCTCGCAACCATATAACGCTATACTCCATATATAAATTTTAACATTTTTTTTTATTATTTGACTTATTATACATACAGTACTTTAGAAAAATCAGCTAAATCAATATGCTTAATGTCAAGTAATAGAGGTAGGTGTAACTGTAGGGTATGCTCATTTGCTCATTGCTGCGCCTATCTAAACAAACAAAATAAATACCTTTATTTCAGGAAAGTAATATCTATTGATTTAGTTCTATGGCCACGAATATATACCACGTTTCAGGCGACATTCACAGTACAAGGACGCAATAGGCATTTCAGGAATTAAAATCTGCATACAAATTACGGTATTCTTGTCTTTATTAAATTTAGAGAAATATCTACAATGCGAACGGCTAACTTTTATGTGAACATTAGACTGAAATCACATTTTTCTGTTTTTTCCCTAAGAAAGTATTTGAAAATTAACTAGAGATTTCTCTTCAAGACTTATAAACTACTTCCTTCTCTTTGAAGCTTCCGTGGAGTAGTGGTTGCGCCTTTGACGTTGTATCCGGATGTTATGTGTTCGATTCCCACTCACGGCAAAAAAAGTAGTAATTAAACCCAAGACCTCCGGACACAATGCTAAAGGCGCAACCACTAGTCCACGGAGGCACGGTGAAAGTTATTGTTATTATAGATACAATATAAGTAATTTGAAGCTTCCGTGGACTAGTCGTTGCGCTATGTCCGGAGGTCATGACTTCGATTCCCACTTATGGCAAGAAAATATTATGGGTGAGAATTGAACCCACGACCTCCAGACACAAAGGTACAACCACTAGTCTACTAGGCGGTTAAATTTATTATTATTATAGAAACGATATAAGTAATTTGAAGCTTCCATGGACTAATGGTTGCGCCTTT
Organism: Monopis laevigella; assembly: GCA_947458855.1. NCBI lineage: Eukaryota > Metazoa > Arthropoda > Insecta > Lepidoptera > Tineidae > Monopis > Monopis laevigella. Next base: position 9,236,035 of record OX381596.1, on the reverse strand, counting down.
GGCATTGTATCCGGAGGCGATGGGTTCGATTCCCAGTTATGGCAAGAAAATATTATGGGTGAAAATTAAACCCACGACCTCCAAGACACAAAGGTGGAACCAATAGTCTACTAGGCGTCACATTTATTATTATTATTATTATAGAAACGATATAAGTAATTTAAAGCTTCCGTGGAATAATGGTTGTGCCTTTGGCATTGTATCCGGAGGTCATGGGATCGATTTCCACTCATGGCAAATAAATATTATGGGTGAGAATTGAACCCACAACTTCCGGACAAAAAGGCGCAATCACTACTCCACGGAGGCGGTCACATTTATTATTATTATCTGTATCATCACGGGTGCCTTACGGCGCCGAGACCGCCTAGACTGCCTCAAGATACCCAGCGGAGGTTGTTTAATCCCACCTCGTCGTAGCCGATGGTATGAGTCTACATCGAACAAGTCTGAAGTTTGTGCTTGTCGCGAAGTTTTGAACAGACTCAATAACCCATCTATACACAGTTTCACAAGTTGTTATAGTGAAACCGGGACCGACAGCTTAACGTGCTCTCGAGGCACTATAGTGGTGTTGTCAAACATTATTATTACTATTATTATTATAGAAACGATATAAGTAATTGGAACCTGTTCGCTGAAGTATTTTAATATTTCAAAGTAAAACCCTAAATTATTGGAAAATTAGGCACAAAACATGGCTAACAATTTCCAGAATAAACATTGGCTTCACGGATGGAAACACCTTGTTATCGTAACCTTTTATTGTTTTAATGGTTTTAGTTTGGCAGTTAAAAGATAACAAAGGCATTGCTACTTGTCTTACCTCTGTGCGTAGTTTAAATTTATAAGGGTAGTAACTTGTGAAATATTAATAGTCTGCTAGGGTAATCAATTATCTACCTGTAGGCTTAGAATAATAATATAGGGTGAAGGGTAACCGAAATACTTGTTAAAAAAAACGACAAATGCAAAACTAGGCAGAGTTGTACCAGAGTGTCTGATAAAGTAATGTAACGATTAAAATTAAAAATGGCGTCGAATGTACTCAACTGCAAAATAAAATTGGTACATTCGACGCCATTTTTAATTTTAATCGTTACAATACATTACCAGTCACTTTGGTTCAGCCTTAGTCCAGTGTCCAATTAGTCATTATAATAAATAGAAAATGACGGAAATATTTTTACCATGGGTGGGAGTCGAACCCACGACGTTCGGATACAACGCCAAAGGCTTGATTTTTATATGATTTATTTTTATTTATCATATTATTTACCAAAGAGATGGGGTTTTTTTTCGTTCACGTCGAAGTCTATGGTATTCTAATATATCTAATCAACTAACGTGTAAAAACTCACAATAAAGCTTCATTACTTTCAGTAATTTAATTTTGAATCCAATAAGTGGCTTTTACTTGATGCGCACACACATAAACAGACATCAATTTCCGAAAATGATTACACAAATACGTTATACGTTACAAAAAATATTTTATGTCGAACTACACCTCAGACGAATATGTCAAAGTCAAAAATATTTATTTCATGTAAACCTTTACAGGCATTTATGAAAAGTCAAAAAAAAAAACGTATATATAAGGTCCTGTGTGCACTTGGCCAGGTCGCCATTCCTCCCACAGACAAATGTTGAGAATATAATACAAAATAAACAAATTGTAAACTATTAAACTATTGTCCTTGCGGGAGAAAAAAAAACAACCCAACCGAACACACACTACATAACCAACCAGTTTAAGACTAGGTGGTTAGCTGGTTCCATTGATCTGTCAATCGTTGACTGCCCTGCAAAAGTGATGATCGAAGGACTACACGGAAAGTTTTCGATTTTACTGTGTATTTCTTCTAGTACCCATACCTAGATATGCCTTGTCACATCTCTCCCCGTATGAAGACGTAAGACAAATGTCCTGTGTTGCGAACAGCGAATAAATATTATTATTGTTATTAAATAAGAGACTTGTGGGCGTAACCGTTTATCCCTTCTTCGTAGCGTACACACCTCTGGTGGGGATACAAATATGTAACTATGAGGAAGGGATAAAGGGGCGTGGCCAAAATACTTACCGTCACGCGTCTTTACGTCCCACATAAACGGGCGATAAAATGTACAAATTGTAATTTTCAGTTCCGGATTCAGGATTCGCTGTAATTTTCAGATTCCGCGCACGGACGATCGGGGATCCCTATCCCCACTCCGCGACCGGTACCAACCAATCGCCGCGCAGGAGATTACCCCCACCCAACCCTCAAGCCGAAGATGGACGAGGCTTCGGGCGGCCGACCGCCGCCACCTGCCTCGTCATCTCCTCCACATGCTGTCCTGGAAGCGGCCGATAAATCGGAGTCTCTTTTGTTAGAAAGAGTCCGTTCATCGGGCCTGTCTCCGGACGTACTCGCCGAGCTCGTTGAGGCCATGTCCTCCGCGCCGGCCGACGAAGAAGTTACCCCTGCAACTCCTGCATCGGGGTATTCGCAGCCCTTCCTGGACCCGAGGATTCAAGCCGTACTACAACGTGTTATGACCTCGGGGACCAAGAGACCTAGGAACAGCGACAGCAGCCTGTCGCCGGAGGGGAAGAGGGAGCGCCGGGAACGTGTTCACGAGCCCGAGCAGCACCCAGCCGACCCTGCCGCCGCCGAACAGCTGACCCCTCGCCGCTGCCGCGACCCGCGCCTCAACCGCAGCCACTCCACCGGGGTGCTGCCGCCGCGGTTCGCCGACTCATCGGAAGAAGAGTCCAGGATGCCAGCGCCGCTACCGCTGCGTCAATCTAGACGTGCGAGGGTAGTTGTGCCCGCGCTACCCCCCACCACCGAAGCCCGAACCTGCTCGCCCCGCCCACCCGGCCATCCCCACCACTACCGCCGGTGCTGGCACAGCTCGCCGCAGCGACACAGCGCGCGCACCGACCTCACCGACCGCTTCGCGTCTGCCCACCCAGCCTGGGAGCTCCCGCCACGACCTCACCGCGCGCCTCGCCGCCGAAGTCCAGCGTATCACACCGCTGGGCCCTCGCCCGAGTGCAGCCGACCAGCCGTATGCGGGTGCGACCCGCTCCACCGGACCAACCCGACCTGGTGCCGCCGCCCAACACCCGGGTGCCGCTCGCCCAGGTCCTTCAGCCCGCGTCGGAGGCGCCGTCCCTTCGACGAGCAGTGCCCGACCAGGCACCACCGCACGACCACCGGGCCCGCCGGCCAAAGCCGCAGCCCCTTCCCGCCCAGGACCCGCCGCCCAGCTGATGGGCGCTATCCGCCCTGCCCAGCCCGTGAGCACTGCTCGCTCCGGGTTCGCCGCGCAGCCCGTGAGCACTGCTCGCTCCGGGTTCGCCGCGCAGCCCGTGAGCAATGTTCGCTCCGGGTTCGCCGTGCCACAGCCCGTGAGCGCTCGCTCCGGGCCCGCCACTCAAGCCGGGGGGCCTCACCCTGGCCCTTCACACGCCGCATTCACGCCGCTACAGAGCGCCGCACCACTACCTGCAGCCGCAGCCGGCGCGGGGCCGAGCCTGACCCACAGCCGACCCGAGACGACGCCTGCCAATGTCGCGCCAGACACCTCGGGGTCCGACCCACAAGGATTGGGCGGGCCCTCAACCCAAAAAGGTACCACTGCCGTCTCCTACGCCGCCGCCATAGGCACGAAACCTTCAGTTTCACGCTCCGGCGACGGCGAGACGGATTTCTCTGTCCCTCCATCGGGGTCGATGAAGGCCCCAAACCCCCGATTTCCTCCATTCGTGGTGGAGGTCATGCCCAACTGGGCAATACACTTCCGTGCGCTCCGCAACAAGCTGGGGCACATCGTCAATGCCAGGCCTTTTGGGAAGGGCATCCGTTTCCTACCGCGCACCGAAACGGAGTTTCGGGTAGTTCAAAAATACCTCGTGAATCTCGAGAAGGAGGAGAACATATCGTGGTTCTCCTACTCACTTCCGGCTGATCGCAGCTTAAAGGTCGCGATCCGGGGTCTTCCGGCCAACACGGAAGAGCGGGACGTGGCAGAGGCAATCCGGGAGCTCGGATACGAGCCCGAATTTGTTCGACAAATCCGGGCTCGGGAAATCCGTAACAAGGCAGCCGGTACTGTGGCCCTGACAACCGCAGTCAGGGCCCCTGTTTCGGACCCGCCCAAGACGGGGCAGAAGGAGGCGACGGCCCCTTCTTTGCCCACCACGCTCTGGCCCGCAGCTAACGATCCGAGGCCGAAGGATGCGCTTCCCAAACGCAAAGGGAAAAGGGGTCGAAAAGGCAAAAGCCGTAAGGCCCCAGCCGACTCGGCCCCCTTAGCCCAGCGAGAGGAGCCCTCAGCTCCCCTGCCACAGGCAACTCCCAGCGAGCCTACATTCAAATTGATGGATGTAGCCTCGCTTTTACTCGATATGATACGAGCTATCGAGGCGGGTGCAGACCCGCGTTCAGCTATGGCAACCGGGCTAGCCGGTTAAGCTGTTAGCAGAGGCGAGTAGGTCGGAACTACGCGTCGTGCACTGGAATGCCCGCGGCCTGCGAAACCAGCGCCGTGCTTTGCAAATTTTCCTCAGTGATCAGCGTATTGACGTAGCGCTGATTAGTGAAACATTTCTCACTCCTTCTATCCAATTTCGAATCTCAAATTATATCATCTACCGGCGGGATGAACCTGCGTCCCGGTCCCGAGCCTATCGTGGGCTGATGGTACTGGTCCGCAGGAACATTATCCACCAACCTCTACCGATTCCTTCTTCCGAAGCTCCCTCCACACTGGGTATAGCGCTACATATAGGTGTCAGCGAGCTGCACCTATATGCCGCTTACAAGCCTCCAAATGAAGCCCTCGACACAGGGGGACTGCGTCAGCTGTTCGATACGCAGGTCTCGATCCTCGTGGCCGGGGACTTCAATTGTAAGCACCCAGCGTGGAATTCCGCGCAAATAAACCGTGGGGGGCGCCACCTGCTGCGGGCCGCCGAGCGGGGGTGGTTCTGTGTGGACGGCCCGCCCGGGCCAACCTATATTCCTGAGAATCATAGGTTTGGCCCGGACGTGCTGGACATCACGGTGCACCGCAACCTGCCCGGCGCCCTGGAGCAGGAAGTGCTCAACGACCTCGATTCCGACCACCTTCCCGTCCTAATCACTCTGTCTTCCCTCCCAACGAAAGTTTCGCCGCCAGTGCCCGCCAAGCGCGTTGACTGGGGAAAATTTGCAGACTACCTACAAACCCACACGCCTTCCTTTCCGGTTTCGACGCCTGAGGACGTGGATAGACTCGCGTCCGAACTGTCTGTACATTCACGTAAGTCTCAAGAGAGGGCCTCCTCGGAGGCGCCTCCGCGAAGGGGGCTTCCCCATAACATCAGGGGCTTGCTGAAAAGCAAGAGAGACTTACGTCGTCTGTGGCAGCGCACTCGCTGCCCGACGGTGAAGACCGAACTAAACGCGCTCTCGGCTCGGATCAGGAAAGCCATAGCGGATGTTTTCGCGGATCGTTGGCAAGCTCGGATTGAAGACGCGACCGGTGACCTGCGGGGGGTCCACCGGTTGTGCGCTTCGATGTCCAGTGCACCTAAAGCGGTCTGCCCCCTCCTCGATACCAACGGATCTCCAAGATTTTGAACAGAAGATCGCACCCGGATATTTGCCGAATGCCTAGTTGCCCAACGAGAACCGAGAGAAGAGGTCCTTCACACTCTGCTAACGGAAGCCGAGTACAGCGTGAACGCCCGACCTCTCACACGTCTCTGTGGATCCGAACGACCCAGGGGCACTTACCCCAAACTACTTCCTACTGGGCAACAGCTCCAAGGCAGCGATCATCGGGCCCTGCGTTGAAGCAAGCAGGACTTCATGGAAGACGGCGCAGGCCTTAGCAGACCAATTCTGGAGAAGGTGGACCAAAGAATATCTACCCACTTTGGTCCGCCGGGGGGAGACAGACAACGGGCAAACTACACTGCAAAAGGGGGACGTCGTGATCATCATAGATAACACGTTCCCCAGGAACACCTGGCCACGAGGGATCATAGAACGGACCTTCCCGGGACCAGATGGCAGAGTTCGAGCTGTAGACGTCCGAACGAGAGGAGGTGTGTTCCGGAGACCAGCCAGCAAGATCGCTGTTCTACCTACGTCGGGCTAAACGCCAGGGGAAGAATGTTGCGAACAGCGAATAAATATTATTATTGTTATTAAATAAGAGACTTGTGGGCGTAACCGTTTATCCCTTCTTCGTAGCGTACACACCTCTGGTGGGGATACAAATATGTAACTATGAGGAAGGGATAAAGGGGCGTGGCCAAAATACTTACCGTCACGCAGACCTAAGGTTGCGCGTCTTTACGTCCCACATAAACGGGCGATAAAATGTACAAATTGTAGTTAAGTAGAAGTTGTTAACGCAAGTTGTTGAAGTCAAGAAGCCTCAAGTCAGAACCATTGTGAACAAATAAACCATTGCTGAACCAAAAGAATTTCAATACAGTCCACTGCAAACCCTCCAAGCTAACCTCAACAACCTGATTTAGATCTCTAGAACATAGTCTTTACCTGTATAAGGTCCATTTATTCATACCCACACGTGATGTCTGTCAGATTCTCATGCATAACAATATTATAGAGATAAAGTAGATGACGCATTGCTACTACAGAACTCTTTAGAACATATTCGATAGATTATTTTATATGTAGGACAATTTACAACTGCCCAGAGGCTCTACCGTGGGTTTGCGCATTGTAGTAACGTAACGTATTTGTATACGTATACGTTAGCTACAACCAATAGTATATATGTTATGGACCAGAGGCTCTACCATGGGTTTGTACATTGTAGAAACGTAACGTATCATTTACGTATACGTGAGCAACAACCAATAGGGCCGCTTTATTTTTGGTAACAGGATTGAATAAAGCGATCCTATTGGTTGTTGCTCACGTAAACGTAAATGAATACGTTACGTTTCTACAATGCGCAAACCCATGGTAGAGCCTCAGGTGATTAATGCGGGCATTATTAATAATGTGCGAGCATTATGAATAAAAAATATCTAGCTCTATCGGGCTAAGTGATTAGTTACTATATAAATTTCATTGTTTCTCACATTGCACGGTCATTATTATATTGCTACGTGACAATTGGGCAATTTGATAATAAAGCTAAATTTGACGTGGAGGAAAGCACGCGTGACACGCTCTGACCAATCAGAGAAAGAGAAAAAAGTTGTGTAACTCAAAATGCCATCATAGCGGCAGTTGTTCTAATAAATAAATCTGTAACTTGCTACATTGCAGAAATCTTTGCTAATTAATCCAATAATCAGTCTGATTATTTAAATTGTTTAACATTTAGTTAATTTAAGTTAAATGGCAATAATAATTAAAAAATAGTAATTAAATATGTTTGATTTACTCTGCCCAATAGATGATGAACAATATATATAATGCCCGGTCGATTTGATAATTTGAATAATATTATCAAATAGCACTCTCATATTGGGCATTTTTCATAATGGCCGGGCATTATACATAATGTCTAATTTATTACTTCGTCCATATTCCACATATATATCTTCACGGGCGCCTTACGGCGCCCGAGACCGCCTAGACGGCCCCAGGGTACCCAGCGGAGGGGTTTTAATCCCACCTCGTCGTAGCCGATGGTATGAATCTACACCGAACAAGTGGCTAGCTCGTCGCGATGTTTTGAATAGACTCAATAACCTATCTATAAACAGTTTCACAAGTTGGTATAGTGAAACCGGGACCGACTGCTTAACGTGCTCTCCAAGGCACTATAGTGGTGTTGTCAAACAAATGTACATATTTTTTTTAATTAAAAACTCATTGGTACACACCGGGATTCGAACCAGGGACCTTAGTGTTTTTAAGTCCAAGGTCTAACCAACTCGGCCACCAAGTATTTCATGTCAGTCATGTTACCAAAAATAAAGCGGTCTTATTGGTTGTTGCTCACGTATACGTATACAAATACGTTACGTTGCTACAATGCGCAAACCCATGGTAGAGCCTCTGGTAAAACCTAAGCTCTAGGCTGGTACTATGTGTACCAGAAACATGGATATAATACATATTATTATAATATTTTATAAACACCCAGTCCATGACAAACTGAACAGAAAAACGTACTAATATTTTTTTGTTATGGGTGGGAATCAAACCCACGACCTCCGGATACAATGCAAAAGGCGCAACCACTAGTCTACGGAGGCGGAAGTTGTGAGTAATATAGGAAGAGATCTCTTTATGATTGGAGCAAAGCATATGACTTTGTATCTTACACGTGGTAAGCAAACATACCAAACTCATGAATAGAGTTGATCAAAGTTGTCTTTGTCGTCACCCATTTCGTAACCGTTTCATTTATCCGGTATAGTGGGAGGGAGAGACCAATGCTGTTAAACAATGTGATGTGATCGACCACATTTATGGACTTTGTAGGTATGATGAGGTAGGTAGGTTTGAGGTAGGTTTGCTATTGGTTCTCAGGAGACTACTGCATTGTTTTCTTGTGGTAGTCTCCTTTCAGGGTACGGTTACCAAACGTGCAGTTGATTTGACGATAAAGCAACGAGGCCAACTTCTTGCTACCGTTTCGTAACCCAATCGTTTAGCCAGCATAGTGGGAGCGATCAATATTGTTAAACAACAATTTATTTATCGACCCATTCATGGACTTTGTAAGTCTGCTTAACATAAGGTAGATATAAGGTCACATGGCTTGCACTTATAAAAAGAAAAAGGTACTCAGTAGACACATGCTGTGTTTAATACCTGGGTCCAATAAAAAAAAAACATTTTTTTTTTTTTTATTCGTCTATTTTAATATTTTAGAGTGGATTTTCGCTTTCTAAGACATTGCCACAGCCAGCCCCCTGAAGTCTGACAGCATCTGCATTTGAAATTACCGCACGTGCTTGCGCCCCGTGATAGTGGCTTTACCATTCTGATTGAACCGACATATTGTTTATTTTATTTTATTGATTAACGTTTGAGGTTTTCGAGAGAGCAGCAGCGCCAACCTTTTGCGAAGTTCCTGGCGTTCCTGGCAAAAGTATCGGCGCGCAAGTATTGGGATAAATATGTTCATATTTAGGTAAATTTATAATATTATATGTTATATGGGAGTTATGTTAACATTGGATATCAACTGCATAGCAAAGTATATCCAGTTGACATTCAATTTATATAGTTATTTATAATAAAGCCCTTTGGGAAATATGTGTGAAATGGCCTATATAATATGTTATTATTAAAACAAAGCCAACATTTTTAATCCAAGTTTTTTTAGTAGTAATAAAAAGTTTCTACAGCTGCAATCGACTCTAAATGTAAGGTTTTCGTTTGAAAGAACAAAATTGAAACAATGCCAAGCAATATGTGTACTCGTATGTAGGCCACATACTGTCAAGTCCAAGCAGGATTCCAATAAACCAAAGCTTGCTAGATTTATTTGTCTGGGGATATAATATATAACTTTAATTTATTGGACGACTAGTCTTTTCTTAATTCAAATTATTTATAATTCAGAATTCAAATTAAGAATACCGTTGAAGCCATTTATCTATACTAATATATAAAGATATAGAGAGAGAGACAATGTTCTTAGCTATCCATGGCTTCACCGCACGGGGTGCCGGGTCCATCGCGTGGTTAAAAGGTAAGGGAATGAACTGCAGCGTTCCCGGACTTGAGACCGCGAAGTAGGTTTAATGGCCTTTTGAACTCTCACCTGCACTGTGTTCACTACCCTCTCTACTCAACCAAATAAATATATTATTGTTTGTTCCGTATAAACTCAAAAACTACTAACCCATTTTGGATATTCCTTTCCCAATGCATATCAGCTAGTATGTAACATGGGCTGTATTTTGTTTTCGTTCCGGTTCATTTTAAATTAAACTACAGGACTAGCTAGTTCCTTTTAAATTAACAGTTTAAAACATTTAAAATATACATGTTTTTTTAGGGTAGGCCTTCTTCAATTCCGCGTTCAAGAACAGAACCAAATGGTTCTGTTCTTTGCTTTTTTTCCAAGTTTCTCCTACAATCTTCTTTACATCATTCTGGGGGTTTTCCTTTTTTCCCTTCTAATCTATTAATGATTTTTGAAAAAAAAAGTACCTACTGGAAGTGGTACCTACTAAATAGTTTTTTTTTTGCCTTTTTATCAGTTTGTTTGTGACGCTCATTGGATTCAAAATCGATTTACCTACTGAAAAATTAAAAAGATTTATTGTTAGTAAGTTTTTTTTTATTCAGTTAGAAATCTAATCACGCTGCGTGTTTTGAGTTACGCGTGCCCAGTGCACCAGATAGTTTAATTTTAAAATTTAAAAATCCCTTGTCTAGTTTACCTATTTATTTTAAAGTATGAGTCAATGTTCTTAGGTATCCGTAGATTCTTCTTGCGGGTGCCGGAAACCATCGCGGTTGGATTTGATTGGCAGGCAAGTAAACTGCAATGTTCTTGGGCTGGACTTGTAAGCTCGAAATAGAGTTAAAACCGAAACATGACTAGGTCACTTGACGGTTTTCGCTCTTCCCTCCCAAATAAATTGTTTCATATGTTAATTTTTTTATTTTATTCATCAAGCTCTGACAAGCCCAGACAAAATTCCTTTGGATCAAAAGACTTTTATACAACATAGAGTATCCTCTCTAGAAGGCCAAGTTCCTTTAAGACGATGACTTTGCTGGAATTCTTGCACCGACTTATACTTCTTAAATATGAGTTTCAAAAGCCATTTCTAGTATTTTTTTCATTTGTGAGATTGTATTTGTTCCAATTATTGGTTTAGTTTTTGAAATGTCTGTTTCCACGAAATGGTTATTTAAAAAGGAAAAAAAAAACACAAATAACTTTATTGCACAGTGTACATTAGAAATTAGACCCACAGAAGAAATAATAGCACAAGTATCAGGGCTCCAATTCATTTAAATTAACTTTTAATGAAATCGTAATCGCATTTTTACATTTACACGCTATTTTTTGCAGTTTTCTATATGCGATTGGTTACTCGTAGCAGAATACGAAATGTGACAAATTAAACTATTGTGATTCCATTACGATGCGATTACGACGCGATTGAACTACTATATTAATTTAGGAGAATCGTATAGGTACAGGGCAATGTGTGTAAAATGTTTTATAAAAAGAAACTTCTTCTTTTACCTATCAAAGGTGCTCATAAATATCTTTTAAGCTAAGGAAATGCACAGAATAATTTTGCATTTAATGGAAAAATTTGCATAGCGATAATCGGTTGACTGAGCACATCTCGTTTGCAATATGAAGAAGTTTGTCGAAGCCAGGGTTAATCGTGTGGACTAAGTGCAGGGCCGTGTCAACTTTAAACGCTGTGCTTACCTGTGCAAGCTGCTGAAAAAGCAAAGCTTTTTGGTTCAACTACTCCGCTTTTCGACTCTTTAATGTAATTTTAAAATTTTGTTGGCTGCAGGGATGGTAAGGAATGGCAGCTAAGGAATAGGAAGGTTTGTAGTAATTCTAGCATTGCATGAAGTCATTGGCAAGGATTTGGTAGGTAATGCAATGTTCTTCGTGAATGCGTTCTTTACCAACACAAACTAGAATTGTTACCATCAACGTTTACAGAACCGTGTTAGGCACAGACCTATAGGATCTTGCGGCGCAATACTAATAATAATAATATTTATTTTCACCACAAAAATACAATAACACAATAAAATAACATTAATATATATACATGAAAATATATACCAATATATATATCCATATACGCTATTAGAATTTGTGGTTTTCGTAGTCCATATTGTACTGCAAGACAGTGTGTTTTAATGCGATGACCAGGACATAGAGTTGTCTCACGGTCAGAACTTTTGTCTCATTGTATAGCAGGACAGTGGGGTCTCTGTATGGTTTTCTACACATGACCTTGAGAACAGCTCTCTGCGCTCTTTCTAGGCCAAGAAATGCTGTCTTGTTAGCACCTCCCCATGCAGTGATGCAGTACGAGAGTGTGGATTGTGCCAGGGAAGTATATACTAATTTCAGAGTATCAGGACCTGCCGCCGATCTTAGAGTCTTGAAAACGTATATAAGTTTCCTAATTCGATTTCTTAAGACGTTGATTTGGACGTGCCAATTAAGCAAATGATCTATATGGACCCCAAGGTATTTTATACTGTTAACATGGGCAATAGTCACGCAGGAACTAGGTCTGTTGTTTATACATACCTTAGTAATGTCTCTTTCCACGAAAAAAAAAGCATTTTAAATATTAATAAATGTAGTAGTATTATAGATATGATTTTTACTACACAATTATAGCTTTAATAGATGATAATTATTAATGATTTGTTAATGACATTTTAATAGTAGGTAAGTGTTGATATTTTTAATGATGCATTGTTGTACCTATTATTGGGAATTATCTAAATCATAGTTTGTGTAATATGTAGATAATGCCCAAGGCATTAAGTTCGACTTTATACATAACTTTTGTTTATTGTGCAATAAAGTATTTATTGTGCAATAAATTAAATATTTTAATATTGCTGCTGTTATTTAGATTCTATTAGTATGTAGTACGACAGTACCTCCTAAGTAATTTTAATAGACACTCTACCATGAGTTTTTCTTAGTATTAACGTAATGTTAAGACTTTATTGTTTCTGTTTTCAAAAATAAAGCGTTTCTTGTGATGGGTCCTTACGCATTAAAGTAACGTTAAGTCAGGATCGCTTTATTGTTTTCCGTTTTTTTTATAGGAGCTCGGCGTGTGACCCTACATCTACCTGATCGAAAGCAGTATGCGGCTCTAAGAATGAATACAACGAGCTCTTAGAACTATGTTGTAAGAGCTGGTTTCATGCATTATGCTGGCTTAAGATGCCTATTCACGCTTCGTTTAAAGAAACACGCAAGCAGGTAGAGCATTTCACATTTTAATAGTGCTAGGTATCTAGATGTACGAATCACCAAATCTTTTAGAAAATTGTTTTTTCAAAAAAAACGTTTCTAACATAAAAACCATTAATCTTTGGAAAATTAAAAAAAAAACTGTTTATATAATATTATTTTTTAGGGTGGGATCCTGTAGGCCTGAGACAGGTATTTTATGCCTATATCCAAGCTCCAGTCTCATAAAAAAAATGTTTGATAAGAAAATAAACGTGCTAAAGCCAAGTGTAGTGCTCCAAGAAAAATAACCTTAGACCATTAACACTTGTCACGAACGAACCGCCTAAACTCAATATGCAAAATAGCAAAATATCCGGTAGTCTTCGGTCTCCTAACTCATTTGTATGCAGGGGAGTAGCATAACCAATTGACACTTGAAGTTGTGTCGTTTTGGGTACATGAAACGCCAATGTTGTCAGAGTGAATAGAACCTTATTACAAAGGCATAAAGTGGTTTTACCTTTGTCACAGTACGCCTTTCCCGGAAAGTTATACTATTTGGTCCAACAGAGGTCATTTATTAGATAAACATGATGTAGAAAAAGGACTTTTTTAAAAGTTTGTAAGAAAGGCTTTGTTAAAAGTGAACATTACGGTCAAAAGTGCTATAGAACATCAAACAAAGTCTAAGCTTCTATGTTCGTTTTAAAAGTAAAGTAAAAAATGAAATGATAGAACGAATTTGTTAAACAAAATCATCAGGGACTATATTAAAATATACTTGTAATGCAATTCGTCATTGTCGCTCTACATTTCGCATTTGCATCATCAACCGGCATTGTGGGAGCGATCAATATTGGTTAAGAACAATTATTGATTAACCCCACTCATGGACTTTGTAGGTCTACTCACTACCAGGTAGATACAAAGTCACATGTCGTGCTCCAATAAAAAAATAAAAAACCTTTAAAATGAGTATAAAAATAAACCCACCCTAGAACATTGCCACACTAAATAAAACAAGTCAAGCGCATGCACTGCATGGCAATAAATTCATCTTCTTAAATTAACTCTAACCAAATCGTAACCGCATCACAAACGCTTTTTATTGACAGTTTTTTATAGGATATCAGTTAGCAAAATACTAAATGTGACAATTTAAGCGATTGTTATTACGATGCGATTAAATTAAAACAAATTAAAAAAAAATGAGGTCCAGGTTGCATATAGGTACTTTAACATGGTTCTACAGCGTGTCAATAATTTAAGTCGCTTAAATGTAAAAGAGTATTAAAATTTCCTGTAAGATCCAATAGTAGCTTCCTTAACCTGACTTACAAGTGTAGTAGATATTATATTTATATACAATTCCTAGGAAATGTATACAATTCCGAAGCTATTTAGGAAATGTGTAAAATATTGTTTTAAAAATTATTTTATACACACCTACATATCCTGGGAAATGTATACATTTCCTAGGAATTGTATATAATTACAATATCTTATTAGGAAATGTATAAAAAGAATATTGCTGTTTTTATTACAGCACGTTGTTAAAATGAGAATAATATTTTTTATTCTCGCACACTCTTTGAGACAATCATGCCGTAAAATATAATATCTTCATATTATCTTACTAATTACAGCTTCAAAAATACACTATCTATTAATTTTATTCTTATAAAGTTAAACTTTCATTTGGTAGGTAATTAGTCTGTTATTTAAGTAATTATAAATGTCCCAATATTAAACTAAGTCTTTATATTCTTATACTAAGTTAAATGTATAGCCTTGTTATTTATTTTTGCAGAGTAAGCTGAAATGGCACTTGGAAGTACACAATAGTTTATTTTGATAGGACATACATTTAACAGTTCTTCTTGAAAAAGCACTTTTTTGAATCCTTGGCCGGTTCCAGTGGATTGTAGGTTAGCAACTGACCGTAGTGCAATCTTCGTACTCGGTACGTCCTCTGAGTCAAGACTATTTAATAGAGCTCATCATCGGTTTTAGCCAAAACTACACCTATAATATTTCGGACATCACCACGTCCTCTATCAACCTCTAGAAGTGCAACTTATCTTAAATGATTTACATTTCCGATTGCTATTTAGGAAATGTATAGATTTCCTAGGAAATGTGTCTAATATAATTTATTTCAGACATTTCCGGGCGATTTTAGGTATTACATACATTTCCTAGGAATTGTATACAATGACGGATTACATACATTTCCGTTAACAGATATACTGTTTAATACAATAAGACTATTTTCTTTTAATAGAGGATTTAAAAACCATAATTTAAAATAAATTTTTTTTTTGATTATAATTTTTGAGTGCGTAATTATAATAAAGGTACTTAGGCAAATGCCCGCTCTACCATAAAGTTACACGTGGGCATTTTTGCCAAAAATTCCATCAGTAAAACATTCTTCTTTCATTACAATATTAAAATAATGATAGTAAGCAATGGAAAAATTCGATGTACGACGTACGGGCGTTGTTAATGAATAAACCTTAGATCAATTGATAATCTAGCTAGGTGATGTAAAATTACGAGTGAAGGTAAGATAAAGATATTATAGTACTATTATTATGTGTAGTAAACTATTATAATGTTTAAATTATATAAATATATAATTTAAATATATATTTTCTTTATACTTAGGCTTTTACACCTTGTAACAAAATCTTTGACATTTTATTTTATTTTCTTTTTAAAAAAACTTTCTTTTTAATAAATGTTTTAAGCTCAGATTGGAATAAACGTTATTAAAACAACTATGAAAGAAATTATAGACAAAATTTGTTATTTGAGCAGGAAACTAAGTCAATATTACACACATTTATCATTTCTTGAGGAATGCCTAAAAAATGGAATTGCACCCAAAGGGCTTATTAATAAAATGCCTATTCATGCTATACCTCCAATTATTAGAAATACCTTCATTTCATTAAAATTTACACAAGCCTTACAAACAACTCATACATTATACACTGAATACTACAAATTATGCACACATTATAAAAATGATTTAGATGATTTATTAAAAGTATCTTTAGTCTGCTATCCACATTTATTTTTACAAATTAGTGGTATATTACATTTTTACAAAAATAAAATGTATTTAGATATCCTTAAACGCGAAAAAAAGCTATGTGTATTAAAGAAATACTATAAAACAAACAATATACAAATACCAATATCCGGTATACAATTTTTACAACATTCGGAATTAAATCTAAAACCAAATGATCTTAGATACCCGTTTATTATACCTCCACCACCTCAAATCACTACTAACAATACTCATCAAAATAATGACCAAATTATTAATCTTTCATCAAAACAATTGACACCATCTGAAAAGTCTCTCATTTCCAAAGGTTTATCTTTTTGTCCAACCACAAAATTAAATAATATTAAATTAAAAAAAGATTTTATATGTTTTTTTCGAAATTTAAAATGGAAACATTATTGGAGCAAAAAAACTAATCAACTAGTTTCACCAACCCATACAGCTCTAAGACAATTTAAACCACCTTCACAACATGAACCGCCGTCATTACCATCTCATCATCCAATAAATTTATTCATTAAAAACATAATGACAAAACTAACTGACGACACATACATTCATAGATTACAAGATCCAAACAACAATTTAACATACAGTGAACGGTTAGCACTTAAAAAAATTAGAGACGACAATGACATAATCATCCTACCAGCTGACAAAGGATCTACGACAGTCATTTTAAATTATTCTGATTACATTGCAGAAGGACTTAAACTATCCGACACAACTTTTTACACAGAAATTGCTATTGACCCATGTGACGATATTATTAACAAAATATCAATATTTTTAGACAATACTAATAATGAAAACCTCTCAGATGAAGACAAGACACTTTTACTACCATTTGACCCAAAAACCCCATACTTTTATATGTTACCAAAAATTCACAAAAATAATCATCCTGGACGTCCAATAGTAGCATCTCAAAATTCACCCACTGAACACATATCTGCATTTGTTGATTATCACTTACAGCCCATTGTAAAAAACCTTGACTCACATATCAAAGACACGAATCACTTTCTTGACATCATATCATCTATACAGTTACCTCCAAATTCAACCCCATATTTAGTAACAATAGATGTCACTTCATTATACACCAACATTCCACATGATGACGGACTCCAAGCGCTTGAATTTTATTTAGACCTTAGACCATTAAACTCCTATCCATCCACGAACTTTATAATAGAACTGTCAAAATTAATATTAAAAAACAATTATTTTTATTTTCAAAACAAATTTTACCACCAAATTAAAGGCACTGCTATGGGCACTCGCATGGCTCCAAGCTATGCCAACTTATTTATGGGCAAAATAGAATCACACTTCCTTCATCTCGAACCATTAAAACCACTCATTTGGAAAAGATTTATTGATGACATTTTCATGATTTGGCCTCATAGTTACTCATCACTACTGACTTTCTTAGACAGACTTAATACATGTAGTACATTGCAGTTCACATATGACATATCATCCAAAGACACTTCTTTTCTTGATGTTGACTTAACTCTAACAAATGATAATAAAATCATAACTTCCGTCCATTTTAAACCAACTAATAAATTTCAATATCTCCATTTTAATAGTTGTCATCCACATCACGTAAAAAAATCCATACCATACTCACTATCGATACGTGGACGAAGAATCTGTAATGACGCTGACAAACTACAATTATATGACAACAAAATTACTCAAGCGCTTACTAACCGACAATACCCTGATAACTTTTTACAGAAACATTATTATCGTCGAACCCATTACCATAGACCAAATCATAGACTAACCAATACACATGACAGATTACGTTTAACTACTGACTATTTCTTTGGCGCAGAAAAACTTATAAATTTAATTAAAGACAATGCTCATATATTAAGACAACATGACGACACAAAAGATCTATTAATTACTCTGCCACAAATAACATACAGACAAAACTTTAACTTACATACAATAACTACCAAAACCAACCCTCGACTTAAGTTAATAAGACATGTCATATCATCCGCAGGAACCATTCCATGTTCACAACCCCGATGCAAAACTTGTCCCATTATTAATTCAGACACTTCCATCTCCACACAAAACTTCACAAGCATATTGAAATCTCAACCAAATTGCAATTGCAAAACGAAATTTGTCATCTACATTTTGGAATGCCGCCATTGTCCATCATTCTACATAGGTGAAACAATAAACCCATTGCACATCCGTATGAATCATCATCGCCATACCACAGATTCCATCATAAATAGCATACTACCAATACCATCTCACGCTCGAATTCATAATTCCAAATTCAATGACTGTTACACCGTTAGAATCATAAAATCATTTAATAAAATTGACAATATTCAACTACGCACCTGGGAACTATCATACATCTGGACATTAGGAGCTCATTACAGACCAGGACTGAACATACAATTATGACACAGACTTGACTCTTGACTTACTAACAATTTTCATACACAACACGGACACACACCTACACTACAAAGACACACATATTCATATCTTAACATTAAAAAATATTATAAGTAAATTTAATATATTTTCTTAATTTTAATGTCATACGACTGAAGACGCCATGTAAGGCGAAATATATCGTAACAAAATAATATTGTGTTTTATTTATTTTATTATATAACTATAATGCTAGTACAGTATAAATATATAATGAAATAGCTTACTGCACATAAGAATCTGTAAAATATTTGATACAAATTTGGGATTTTATGGTTGGAATTTAATAAACAAAGGGAAAGACTTACAGAGTATAAGCTGCCCCATCTTACTGCCTCTGCTTTCGTTTCATCGGGAATAATTGATGTCAAATCATACTCTGTATATAATAAAAAATAACTATCATGATAGTTATTACTACTTAATCTTATGATCATATTAAGGAAATCTTAAACTTTTACTGTCTATTTTAAATTGCAAAGGCAATAAGATAATTTTTATTTTATTTTATTATACAGCTCTGACATTTAGAATTTTTGTCATGTTATTTCTAAACTAAAATACTAAATAACTTAACAAATTATTTATTAAAAAAAAATAACAATAATAGAGTAACCTTTGAATACAATAAATTAAATCATCCCATTTAATATCACTGAAATTCTTGAGAGGTAGGCAGTTCACAACCACAAGGCACTTAATAACTTATATCATAAAGTTAAATATTCCAATTCAATAAAATCATCTAAAATTGATGAGATTCTATTTCTATAAGTATCAGTAGCTTTGTTTTTATCATCTTCATTTTTACACACTATTCTGCTACGAACATGGCCTTCTTGTTGCATCCCAGAAGATAACCAAATTGCCGTATTAGCCACAATAAAAGCGGCCGGACAACATATTTTTAAATCATACAAAAAATCATCTTTACAATATACATCTTTTACATGTAATCCAAGAAACATGTTGTCAAAAGCCTCATAATAAATAGTTATTAAGTCGGTAAATTGTGTATGGTTAGCAATACTGGTGCTCGTCATTATTAAAAATAGTACATCAAATGCAGGACTACTTATTCTGGCTGTTTGGTAGTCTATTAGGCAAGCTGATTTTGGTATTTCATTCTGAAAAAGAAAACAATACTTTTTATAGAAAATAGTAAACTTTTGTATTGTAAATTTACCCTTAATACTTTATATTAAAAGCCATTCATAAGAGTTTAGTTAAACTTGCTGTTGACTGTACCTATACTATATTTTTATATATTTATATGCAAAATGAACCAAGAAATCAACAGAATATTATTGCAGATGGACAGAGAATGAGATGAAGACAAAAATTAAGATGGGGTGAATATATTAAAATGCTAGGTGGAAATCTTTGACAGTGGAAAGCGGAAGACAGAAGGTGATGAAAAAAGCATTGGAGGAAATGTTTGACAAAAAAAGCAATAGAAACAAGATCATGTTAGGATTAAGTGAAATACTTTTAAACAATATTTATATTGTAAGTGTAAATGTAATCATTTTTCAAATTTATCTATACTTCATTACCTTATATCTATAATAATTACCTCATATTGAAATAAAATGTTTTCCTTCCATATATCTCCATGGCATAAAGCAACACCCTTCACAGAATCAACCATGAAATTAACATATCTAACATAATCTTTTCTGAAATCATGTAGCAATGAAATATATTTAGTGTCTTTAAATTGTAACAAAGTTTTATCCAGTCTGTCTTCCAAAATTTGCATAAATCTCTTATTAGTTTTTTCATTCAATGGCACACAAATGGTTTTTATTTCTTCATATAGTTGCGTATCTTTTATATTCAATAAGAAAGATAAAGCATGGAGTTTAGCCAAAGCTATTAAAGATACAACAATATGATCATAATCCAAGAACATTTCTGTATATAATTTATAACCCCTAAATCTCATGTCTTCAATAACTATTGCTTCTTTACAATATTCTTTATTAACATAATAACAAGAAGGAGCAATATAATGCAAACAAGGGTCTAGGCCAACCTGGAGCTTTTCATAAGACTTAAATAACACCGAATATACAAAAACTTCTCTTGAAAAAAATAGGGTTAAAGCCCCGCTTACTCGAAATCTTTCATCTGTTGGCGCTAATTTCAAAACCAGATGTAACTCCACTTCTTTAGAGTCGGAATTCCCTCGTAAAATCACAGGAATTAGCTCACCAAAATAGTTTTGTCCAATTATTTCGAAGTCGTTCGTAATAACTTTGTAATTTAATAATTTACATGCAGAAGCCACATTAGCAATTATTACATTTAGGTAGTCATCTGAATAACTACACATTGTTGATTATTATATAATGATACCTTTAAACTATTTAACAAAAATCACAAAAACTAATATCGGTGGAGTTTGTTTACATTATTTTTACTGTCTGTCAGTGTCTATTACTATTTTTTGATTGAATGGCGTCTTCGCATGACGCAAATTTTGCCAGTGTCATGTGGGTAGGAGAATAAAATGAATGATTAGTAAAAAGAGGGATAACAGGATGGAAAGGAATCGGGAAAGGACGAGGGTAGAAAAAGAAATGGCGACATGACCGTATGTAAGCATACGGTATAGTCTTGCCAATATCAAGTGAAGAGGAAAAATAATCTACAGTATAATGGGTACCGCCATTTTACTGAAAATTGTGGGATTATTTGAGATAGCACAAACACCGAGATCACTGCGTAAATGCTACACTTATCACACTTAATAATACTATACGAATGCTTATTCTACAAAATTAGTACACTTTTGCACAATAATATTCAATAAAATTTAATATGATAACCGCAGTAGAAACACGCGTCTACAGTCTTCGGGCTACCCTCAAAGAATCCTAGTCAGTGTCATCAGTCCAGTCACTCGCACAGATGGATATAGGAGGTCACTCAATTCTCTCTCGTCGGAGAGTAGGAATAGTGTGGAAGTGTAATAAGCACTAAACTAATAATAATATATAGAACCGCCATAGTGCCTTAAATGACCTATAAATTGAAATGTCAAACGAGTTCGTTATTGCCGTTATATTATTTTATATTTCAATATTTGTTTATTCAGAAAAAATACATAGGTATGTTAACATTTGCCTGTGGGCCCCGCACTAAGGAAATCGCGGGCTCCCAAAAATCGATTAACAATGGTTTAATTTAGCTACTACTAGACTGATATACAACGTATCTTTACAAGAAAATTAATAATTAATTAAAAATAATAAGATTGATAATTAAAAACAATTCAAATCTTGAGATTATGATTAAAATTTAAATAATCATTAAATACAAATAAACATAAATTATTGATTAGTGGAAACAATAAAAATAAAGGTAATAAAAACCAAACAAATACAGCAATATGAGTAATTAAATAATAATTGAACTTATAAAATTAACATTAGAGAAACTAAAAAGACAAAAAATAATATAATAATATACTTATGGATGTTATTGTTAAGTTGATACACACATCGGCAGAATTAGCGGAACACAAAAAATAGGAAGAATTAATATATCTTTTTCGTAGCACTGGCCGGTTACATTATGTACTTTTTTATAATTTTTTACATATATTTTTTAAAAACGTATAATTTGAAAATGTCAACAGTCATTTTTTTCATTCGTTTGTTTTAATTTTTCATTCACACATCTCTATCGACTGCTTCGAAGAAGATTTTCCGTTTTCGTAAAGTTCATAAATTACATTTGAAAAACATTATATTGCAGTTTTATGAGACTTTTGTGTTTTCTTGCAGGTTACGAACATCTAAGTATGCCTGATTTAACGCTATCAGAAATCATCAGGGCAGATGAAATGAGAAGAAATGGTCAATCCTACAGATCGATTGAAACAAGACTTCGTCGATCGTTATCAACAATTCAACGTAGCATCAAACGGTACAGATTGACGAATTCTTGTAGTGAGGAGAAAAGGACAAGGCAGGAAAAGGTGTACTTTAAGGAGAGATGACCGTTTTCTACAACTTCAAGTTCGTCGGAACACGAGACTTACGAAATGCATTGGAGGAGGTTCGAGCAGTAAGAGTGAATTAGCGGACAGTTCGCAGAAGATTCCAGGAAGTTGGTATAGGCTCAAAAAGGTAAGCACCAAAACTTGAGTGACACCACCGCACAAACCGACTATACTTTGCTCGTGAACATCATCATTGGGACTTTGACGAATGGGGACAGGTTCTCTTTACTGATGAATGTAGAATTCTATTAAATCAGATTGATGGAAGGCAGCGAGTATAGAGACACAAAGGAGAGCGTTATTTACAGTCTAATTTTGAAAATACAGTGGCATATGACGGCGGCTCAATTATGGTTTGGGGAAGGATATATTTAGGAGCTCGCACGGAGTTAGTGGTAGTCGACGGCGGGAATCTGAATGCTGATCGGTATATCAGGGAGATTTTAGAGGAACATATTGTGCCATTTGCCTAATTTATTGATAACGACTTAATTTTAATGCAGGATAATGCTCGGGCTCACAGTACTCGCTCAGTACAGGCATACCTAAATTAAAGTTGGTGTTACGGTGATGGAGTGGCCTGGCCAGCACGGTCTCCGGATATGAATCCGATTGAACACGTTTGGGACTTGCTAAAGAGGAGTGTCAAATCAAGAATGCCACCTCCTAACAATCTGGGCGACCTTAAAAACACATTAGTTGAAGAATGGCAGAGGTTGCCCCAAGAAATCATTGACAACATCATTCGCAGCATGCCCAGACGGATGGAAACCTTAATCAGGGCACGGGGGGGGAACAGTCGTTATTAAACATTCATTTAATTAATTTTAAACCGTCATAAAATCTAAAATTTTTAACTGTTTCTCTGTCACTACGAAATCTAAGAAAAATGCATTTTGTTTAGTTAAGTTTTTTTTTTCATTAAACTTTAAGTATGGTGTTGCAAATTAATGTAAAAACATATTAATTTAATTGTTGTTTCATGTTTAATTAATATCTGTTTAAAAATAAAGCTATTTTATACTCTCCCTTTTTTTTGTGTTCCGCTAATTCTGCCGGTGTGTGTATTTGCTGTTGTGGGGAAATCCACCTCAATGGGAACAACCCTTGAGAATCGTCCTGAACGAGAACAACCCGATTTCTTTCAACTAAAGTCAAAATTTTCAAATCCTTCCAGAACATTATTTATTCTTTTGTTATTTTCCGAGCTCCCGCAGTAGCTCGGCGACCCTAGCAGTCCATGTCCATTGTATTTTCTTATACACGCCACACGTTCCTGTACATACTAAAATGATTATCCTTGGTGTTAAACCCCTTTATCTTTGCTCGCGCTCCCTAAAATATACTTTAAGTTCCTTTATTCCTCCTTATTACTAATGTAAATAAAATGTAGGAAGTGATAGTAGTGTAAATAATAAACCTTTTATTAATTTCATTTCTTACTTTAATTCACCATCCTTTCCTACACTGTGATAGTGCCTGTCGAATTGTGACTACATATATTAGTACAAGCACTTAATTGGGAGAGAATGCTGACAAGCATTGTGTATAGTGTATGAGTGTGTGTGTATAAGTGTATACATTGGGGCTTCGCACGCGGCCAACGATAAGATATATACCGACTCGAAATATACCGTCTGCTGTCGAAAAATATATCGTTTTGGTGAGCACGCAAACCGACATCGGGTGCGCTCCCGCAGTAGCTCGGCGACCCTAGCAGTCGAGTGAAATTTCTTATAGGCTACACACGCTCCTATACCACAATGTGCATCCCTTGTGCCTGTCTAATAAACTCTTACTTTATGTTTCCTCGCGCTCCCTAAAATATACATTAAGTTCCTTTATTCATTCTTATTAAAAATGTAAATAAATGTAGGAAGTGACCTAATAGTGTAAATATAACCTTTATTAATTTTCTATTCCTTTTAATTTGTCACCTTTCCTACAATGGTTTATATGAGTATGCGATTTTAAAATTATTATTATGTTGTCGTATATATGTATGTATAGGTGCGAGTGGACAGTTTTTCGCAGTAATTTTGTATGAGACCCGTTATCTAGTTGTATTGTGGATCAAAGTAAAGTTTTTTTTAATAGAGCGTGAGAAATGAAAAAAAAACATGCGGATGACTAATATAATGTTGTTAACATAATAAGTTGTTACCACTGATTGACTCATTGTTATCACTCGGTTTTTGATTTGTGGTGACGAGGCAATTTTGGATTTAGTTTTTTTTTCAAAAATGGCAATTTTATCGCATGATAAATTTTATCTATCGTTTTTTATTGAAAAAGCGACTGACATTTTTGCGTCCATACAACTTTTTTAGTGTTATAAAAATTTATATTTTTTTGTTTATTCCGTATAAACCCAAAAATTACTGAACAGATTTAAAACAATAGGAAGTCTTATTATCTGCGAGTAACAAGTGCTGTTTTTTGTTTTCGATCCGATTTCTGTTAAATTAAACGGATGGTGAAACCGCAGGGCACTGATAGTCTAAAATATAATTTACGTATTAAACTTTACAGATAAACGAATAGCAGAAACGTTCTCATCTCATTTATAAACACAGTGCGGTCTTTTCTCCGCTAAACAGAATTTCATTGGGGATTTCCCAAATGGAAAATAAAATGTGCAAAATGTAATAGGAAAAGCGCGGAAGCGAAGATTGAAAATTGTGTTGATGCGATTGTTTTGCGTAAACCGATTTAAAAATCGGTTTGTTGTACGTGATAAGTATGATCGGTACCAATACCAATCTGTATTATAATTTCTATTCTTTTTTCTAACAAATATACCGGATTTTTGGAGACTACTATAATAATAATAATAATAATAATAATAATAATAATAATAATATGTAGGACAAATTACACATATTGCTCTGGTCACAAACTAAGCTCTAGGCTTGTACTATGTGTACCAGAAACAACGATATAATACATATTATATTTTATAAACACCCAGACCATGACAAACTGTACAGAAAAAACTTACTAATATTTTTTTGCCATGGGTGGGAATCGAACCCACGACCCCCGGATACAACGCCAAAGGCGCAGCCACTAGTCTACGGATCATATATCGTTTTATTGTCGAGGTGATAGTCTCCTTTCAGGGTGAGGTTACGAAACGTATGGTTAAATTGACGATAAGCCAGCGAGGATATTAAAATATACTCGTAATACAATTTTTCATTTCGTAATCGCATCATTTAGCCGGCCTAGTGTTTATCTTATTCATTTAAATATGTTTTTTAAATATCTTTCTTTTGTTATAACTTATTTGACATTGTTAACTTTTAAGACCCTGAAACCATTAAGAAATTGTGACTTATACCCTTTTACTACCCGTTTGCTTGAATATTGTAATTTTAAAAGTAAATCGGACTAGTAATTACCGGTGTGAAGTTAGCGGCCAATTTTCTAGCAGCCATTTCTTTTTGGATGAAAAGTAGTTTTCCCTGAAAATATTCATTTGGTATTTTAGCTGCTGAGTTGTATTTGAAGAATTTTAATAGAAATACCTTCTAGGTCACGTTAAAAAGGTTTATAGTATGTAGAGAAAAACCTCCCCTATAATATGAAAATATCGGAAATCATTTCCAATGGGGATAAAAGGTAGTTTTTCCTGAAATTGTTATATAATTGATGAATTCTGTAAGATCGACTCCCGAGGTCAGGTTAAAAGGGTATTTACATACCTTTTGGGGTAGAAATAAACCTCCCCTATAATACATAAATATCAAAAATCATTTTAAGTGGGGATGAAAAGTAGTTTTCCCTGAAAATATGAATATGGTATTTGGCTGCTGAGTTGTATTTGAAGAATTTTAATAGAAATACCTTCGAGGTCACGTTAAAAAGGTATGTAGTATGTAGAGGAAAACCTCCCCTATAATATGAAAATATCAGAAATCATTTCCAGTGGGGATGAAAGGTAGTTTTTCCTGAAATTGTTATATAATAGAAGAATTCTGTAAGATCGACTCCCGAGGTCAGGTTGAAAAGGTATGTAGGGGGTAGAGAAAAACCTCCCCTATAATATAAAAATATCGAAAATCATTTCCAGTGGGTATGATAAGTAGTTTTCCATTATATATATATTTTTACTTGAACTTTTATAGTAAAACAATCTCTACTATTCTGTTGTAGATTGGTGCAGCCTCTGCCATAATAAATTTCAGCAAGGCACCTATTATTATAATTATTTTATATAAATGGATAAAATAAAATAGAAATCGGCCGCTATATAATTGGCTGCTTCACACATATCTGGCAGCATAAGGGTTTGTTCACACAAGCCAAAAAGAAATGGCTGTTAGAAAAGTGGCCGCTAACTTCACACCGGTCTAGTAATTCACCTAATCTCACTACGAGGGTTTTAAAAATAATAATAAACTTTGTAAAATGCAGTTATAACTTTCTACCTATGTACCGACACACCTATAAATTAATAGTAAGACAGGAAGTGCCGAGTAATTTAGAATGTTACTTAGGCGCGTTCGTCTTTATGTTCAACAACAACTCTCATTAACGCTAACAACACAATAACCAAACTGTCCCAAACAAACAACTGGGCGAACGCATCCAGTTTACGATATCAATATACAGCCATTATTTAAGAAGGGACAGCCAAGGCAGCGCTTTTAAAGCATCAGATTTTTTTTTAAAGAGAGCATTGCATGTGACTTAACACCCATCTGATGGAAAGCCGTATAGAGGTCCAAGAATAAATACAACCAGCATCTATAATTGTGTTGTAAATGCTGGTTATATCCATTATGCCGGCTTAAGATGCCTATTCACGCTTCGTTAATATACGTGGTGGCCTAGTTGGTTAGACCTTGGACTTAAAAACACTTAGTCCCTGGTTCGAATCCCGGTGTGTACCAATGAGTTTTTAATTTAAAAAAATATGTACATTTTTTTGACAACACCACTATAGTGCCTCGAAGGGCACGTTAAGCTGTCAGTCCCGGTTTCACTATACCAGCTTGTGAAACTGTTTATGGATGGGTTATTGAGTCTACTCAAAACATCGCGACGAGCTAGCCACTTGTTCGGTGTAGACTCATACCATCAGCTACGACGAGGTGGGATAAATAAAACCCCTCCGCTGGGTACCCTGGGGCCGTCTAGGCGGTCTCGGGCGCCGTGAGGCACCCGTGATGATATGTATATATGTATGTACAGATGTAGGTACGAATCACCAAATATTTTAGTGAGGGTCGATACATCGGCCACAGTATGCGCATGCATTCCGTTACCAGAGAGGCCATACACTTTTTCTTTTAAAGGTAATGTTAGATTGCCAAAATAAAGAAATCCTTTATGGACATTGGTCACGACACGGAATGCTAAAAACTTCAAGCCATTGGTAAAAATACAAGGAAATACTCGTAGTGTGCATGACTTTTTCTGTGTTCGTTGATGCTTATTGTTTAATGTTATATTTATAGGATTTCGTTATTTTGAGGTAACAACCCCCCCCCCTCCCCTCAACTTACATGAAAAATCTTGGTAGCCCACTTCTTAAATTAATAAAAAATATTTCCTTTGGCAGGATTAATATTTTTAATAAATATTTGATTAAATATTTGGTTAAAAGGCCGTGTAATGTCTCGTACACACGCAACAATCAATCGTACACTTTTACAAAAAAAAAACTGTCATTCTTAATAAATAAATAAATTCGTTTCTTATGGAATGACTAGTATTGTTCAAATATAACTCTGTGGTTAAAATTGAATATTTCTTGTTGGATATTTTTTTTTTGACTGTATGCAAGAAGTAAGGCAGATAGAGGCATCAAAAATCTAGATTGAAATTTCCAATAGTTATCTTATGAAACTCCAAAGAAAAAAATTAAAATCCATAGGATTATAATAATAAATAAATAGGTATGGCCTCAGATAGAAAATAGATAAAGTTATTTTTTTATTAAAAAAGTTCTCGTCTGTAAATAACATAATCTAAATTATTTTATTGTTATTAATATAATTAATGTACCTATAATATGTTTATTTTAATAGTATCTAATGATTTATTTTAATTTTAAATTTGTTCAATATTTGGGTTTGTCTAGTATTTCTGTTGTTATATACAATGAGATTGTTGTGTACTTCCTATAACACTGTGGTTGTGTACCTATATTTGCGAGCCTATAACGGACAAATTCTGTACTAAATAATGACATTCAACACCTTGTTATCAGAATTGCAAATAAATGAATTTTCTTTCTTCTTCTTTTTGTCATGTTATCTATACTATACTAATACAGAAGCATGAAGCAAAAAAAAACGCGGTAGCAACGTGCGGACGGGCACGGTTTTTACCTTCATGTAATATCATGATAAAGTTTATGAGGTATTAGGGGGTAAACCGATTTTGAATATTCTTTTAGTGTTGGGTAGCCCATTTATCGAGGAAGTCTATATGCTATATAACATCACGCTACGACTAAAAGGAGCGGAGCATCAATGATAAAAGTTGGGAAAACGGGGAAAATTTGTTCCTTTTGAGAGCTTCCATTGCGTGCTCTGAGTAAACGGTTAGTCGTTCATACCTGTATATAAAAAAAATACTTGGGGCAAATATGAGGCTACTGATAACATCGAACAACCTTTCCCTTAGAACCATATGTCGCAAATGAAAAAAAAAGCTGTTTCTATACAAACTATATACTTAGTAAAGTTAAAATGACCAATTTGTATGGGGAATCATTTTTTTTTCCCATTTATGACATATGGTTCCATGATTTTTTTTTTATTGGTCAGTAGATCCTCATATTAGCCCAAAGTACAAACATTCAAAGTCACCATGTATAATTAAATTTTTTTTTTAATTATAAAACAATAACATTATGGAAAACCTTTGCTGGTCACATTTGCGCTTTTTTGTCTATGAATGCCAATCGATAAATAGTTACCGAAAATCATGGCGTTTCCTTATAAATAGCTATCTCACTTAAGATGCTTCGTCGTTTAGACGTAATGATAAGTACTTCATTACGTCTAAACGACGCATCATCTTTACAAAACTAACAACCAAACAAATACATTTCAACTTACAATATCTATATGGATAATGTGGTCTTTGTAGATTGAATTTAACGTACTCGAAAAAATTTCTCCAAACACTCAAAGAAGTTTTCTGCAAATAGAATTTGTGAACAAATTTTGCGGCGCATATTGCTTGAGCTGTTACGAAAGTAAAAAAGATATCGCCTAAGGAAGTCTAGAAGGGCAGTCAATACAACGTTTGTGGTCATACTGCGACGAATAAATCAGGTATATTTCTAAATTTGGTCAGATATAAAAGTGAATATTCGCTTATAAAATAATGACTAAAATTACACTTTGGGTTTCATTTTCCAAGCTTTCGTACGGGTTCCTATTCTTTTGAAAATAAAATATAGTTATAAACAGGTAATATATCTTTATATAATATTTATCAGTGTATATATCTTTTTTAATCGGTCCAGAAGTTTTTGTGTTTATTCGTTAAAAAAAAACTAATCTTTCCTCTTAATATACCTATATATGTTTTTTATTTAAGTACGGCATGTGACTTTGTACCTACCTGATGGTGAGCAGACCTACAAAGTAAAAATGAATGAATGGGGTCGATCAATAATTGTTAATTATCAACATTACTATGCCGACTAAATTATGCGTTTACGAAAAGGTTGGCGACAAAGACGAATTTGCATTACAAGTCTAGGTATTTTAATATCCTAGCTGTCTTATCGTTAATTCAACCGTCCATTTCGTAACCGCACCCTGAAAGGAGTAGTCTCGCGAAAACCGGTGAACCCACAAACTAAAACCGAAACATGACTAGGTCACTTGACGGTTTTTGTTCGTATTAGTATAGATATCAAGTAGTTATTAAAACATCCTTTGCAGATAGACAGTTTGACAAACAGGTTAATTTTTTATACAATGTAATAAATGGACATATCAAAATTTTGGTGTTGTGAAAGTACAATATAATAACAGCCAAAATTATATTAAATAAGAAATAAAAATAAATAATAATAAAGAACAAAGGAATGGAAGTATTTAAGTAGGTTTACCTGAATGGTTTAATTTATTTTTATATACAAGTTGAAAATTTAATTTATAACCCCCACCCATCATGACTCACTCATGCACATTAATATAATCGTATACATACAAAAGAACAACAAGGATTTATACATTTTATTGTAAAATGTATTCAGTAAAGATGTCTAGTTTTTTACTTAAATAAATAATTGTGTAAGTGAAGAGCGGTGACTCCCGACACAAGTTTTTACACTTAATGGGAGTTACCGGGCGTTTGTTATTATTTGTTCTGAATAAATATTTTTAATTTTAATAACATGTTAAGCCGCCCAACACCAAAATTCAAAAAAGGCAATGAGACGCCCGGTTTCTCTCTGCATAAATTATCTACTAGAAACTAGTAGTCTGATTTAAAAGTTTTTTTTTTCGAATATTTTGCAAGATCTACTTGTACATGCCACATGGCTATAAAATATTCTTACTAAAAAAAATACCTAATATATCTAGATAATGATTAAGTCTATAGCCATGTAAGTATTATATAGATACTGATTAAGTAAGTATATTTCTGTAATACATGATTTAAATTTGTTTTACTTCTAACAAATGACTAAAAAATATTGTCATTCTCAAAAAAATACCTAATATATCTAGACACTGATTAAGTCTATGGTCGTGTAAGTATATACCGTATTTCTGTTATACCTGCCTTAAATCTATTTTACTTGTAATAAAGTACCTAAACTTTCAAATCCCTTTTCATAGCTAACAGAAAAATATCTTAGGAGTTATAAAGTTTGCAGTTTTTCTTTAGAAATAGAATCTTAAATATTTTAAATAAACAAAAAAAAGTGTTTGATATCTAAACAAATATTGGAGTATTATTTTTAGTACCTATTTATTTAAACTATAATATTTGTTTATTTTAAACTGCCTCCGTGGTCTAGTGGTTGCGCCGTTTTATCCGGAGGTCGTGGGTTCGATCGCTATTCATGACCAAACTTTATTAGTACATTTTTCAATACAGTTAGATATGATCTGGGTGTTTATAAAATATAATATAGGTACATTAGTTTCGTTGATTCTGTACACATAGTACAAGCTTAGAGCTTAGTCTGTGACCAGGGCCATATGTGTGAAATGTCCTTTATGTTATCGTATTATATAATTATTTTAGAAAAATGTGATGATATAAAAATGAAACCAAAAAATATAGATACCTACTAATTAATTTGAATTAAAATGAATTAAAAACAAAACAAAAACTACTTACCTATAACATAATATATATATATTTCTTGTAAATCGCTACCAGCAGGAAGGTTGCCCAAAAGGCTGGCTGCGTTACCTCTCTGTATGGCCAAACTTTTAAACGTTGTCCGAGGAACAAGCCAGCCTATATGTTTTTTTTTTATATTCCTATTTTCTACCCCACTCTTAACCTTTATTTACGAGTTAAAATCATATTTATCAAAACCATACTTACAAAAAAAGCAAATTAAGGCGCTATACGAAAAAATTACGTATTGTAAAAGGAAGTGCCTTATAGCCTAAGTTATAGAATGATGTAAGTGGGGGAAGGCCTCTAACTTCGCTAGGCCATCTAACCGGACTCGTTACCATCCGTTACCCAAACATATCCAAAAAGCGTCAAGTGGTCCCGTATTTAATAAAATAAAATACGTAAATAAATAATTTAAATAAGTATTTAAAATAATAAAATTTAATAAATACGGGACCTTGTCTTCAAAATAGGACGATTTAATTATTAAAAAAATATACTCCAATTAATAATAACAAACAGTAATAGCATTTAAGTTATCGAGATATTGTTATGTAAATTTATTCAACGCCATTTTTGCAGTACTCGCCTTAAGCCTTATAATTAGGTCAAACCTTGGTCAAAATACTCATCAAGATACAAGAATAGATAGAGCAGTTGGTTAACTAATAACAGGTACATTCCGTAATGAAAGGACAAGTTTCCTCGACATCTCATCAAAGTTTGGTAACCAATCCTGAAGCGCCCAAATTAATGTAACGTCTCCACCGCGATCCAATGTCATCTATCTTATACACACATTTATTACTATGTATGTAGGTATAGATAGTTACTTGGCTAACTTTTAGATACCTAGCTCTGGCTGCTCAAAATGTGGTAAAGGTTAAATCACCCGTTAAATTAAAAATCAGTAAAATTTATACGAGAAACGAGTTAATTAATTTTAGAACATTAATTAATGATAATAATAATAAATATATATCAATGCAAATAATTGCACAAAAGGGATTCCAATAATAGATCTCCTCATACAGTATATATATTTAGGGATCTTGTGTACTTGTAGGTTTAGAAGTGAAACTCTTGGTTGGTAGTGACTGAATGAATTTACTTATTTAATTTCCGTATTTATATATGATTTTATAAAAGGAAATTATTAAAAACAAATGTAAACAAAACATAATAATTTAAAATAGTTTTCCAATAAGAAACGTCCCCGCCTTAATGCCGATGACGTAGCCTCCCCTCCGCAGTACTCCATGGCGCGGGTGTCGCATATAGTCGAGCACGGCGTGTGCGCGCGCTCTTTTACCGGGCGGCCGTCGAGACGAGAGGAGCCATGTGAAGCTGTGTGCAGCTGTGAACGCCAACTACGCTGCGGGTGAATTGGCGGCTGCCGGGGCGATCGAGCGGTCTCAAAACGACACGGCGACGCTGAATCCTCAACTTGGTGCACGGCGCTACCACATCAGTCACGAGATGGATCTTCTTTGCGAGAGAAAATTATGAACTACCCACACAATAATTTTATGTTCTTTTGAGAACATTTACGAATAACCGTCCTTTTCAGGACGTTCAATTGTTTCTTTACTGTTGCGCAACTCGTTCACTTGTTTCTTTACTGTTGCGAAACTCGTCCTTTTCAGGACGTTCACTTGTTTCTTTCACTTTGTCAGTTGTGCTGCTACATATATTACATACTCATACAAACTGAGAGTTAAACTGCATTCTGGTGACCACACTGTGACGACTGAACTAGGTAGGGTACTGTCTCTCGCCTAAAAGTTGTGTGTTGAAAATGTTTATTTATTTTTTATATACATTTAATAAAATGTACATAATATAAAACTGACTGTATTATTCTATTCCTAATAACTATTATTAGTTTTATTTTCTAGAAAATGTTTGTAAGTGTGTGTATATGTTTGTGTGAGTGAGTGTGTAAGTGTTTGTTTATGTAAAGAATGTGTTTGAATATTACATATTTTATTTATCAATCACCATAATATTTTCAGCATCACATATTGTCACACATCTATTAAGAGGAGACGTAAAATAAAATAATTTATTTTGTCCTAATTTGCTATCTGTCGGTCTCAGTTTATATCTACACGTGAAACTGTTTATTTATATAAGGGTCATAAAGTCGGTGCAAACACGCAATGACGGGCTATCCACTTGTTCAGTGTAGACTCAGAATACCATCAGTTACGTCGATGTGGGATTAAACCTACTACTAAACCTACCGCTGGGTACCTTGATGCCGTTTAGGCAGTCTCGGGAACGGTAAAGCCCTAATGGTACTTACTCTGGGATGTGCAAAAATATAAAATAACGTAACAATATACTTGCGTAGCAATTATGACACGAAATCACAGAAGAAATAATAGTACAACGAAATACAAATTATCATAGTATAGCTATGCTACGAAATACGCGTAGCACTATGCTATGCGTAGCACTAATTATTTATTTTTACACAAAAGTACGGAGTTAATCCCGCTATGCATTATGCAAATAGATACTTTGGCGTAGCACTATGCTACGAACGTATTCATTAATAATAATAATAAATAATAATATGTAGAACAATTTACACATATTGCTCTGGTCAAAAACTAAGCTCTAGGCTTGTACTATGTGTACCAGAAACAACTATATAATACATGTTATGTTTTATAAACACCCAGACCATGACAAACTGTACAGAAAAAGTTTTTTTTTTTTTTAATACAACCTCCGGATACAACGCCAAAGACGCAACCACTAGTCTACGAAGGCTGCCAAACTGGAAAAAAATAATGCCTTAGATATTTTCTACCAACTAACCTTTTGGAGGTGAAATATGCTTAGGGTGCAGGACTATTTTGAATATAGAAATAGATATTAAATACAGTCTATAATATAATTCACATAATTTAATTTTTGTTTGGTATGTTTATATATTGCAAAATATAATAAATATATATCTATTTCTAAGAACAGCGCCCTGATGAGGATCATGCTGTTTTTACTGCAAAAAATAAACGACCACTGTACTTTCGCCTTTTTTAAATTATCTGTTGATATTTTCTAAAAAATATTTTATTATTAGGGATTTTGTGGAGATTTTTTTTGGATGATTTTGTTGATGATTTTCTTTATATATACCAAACTTAAAAAAAGGTACAAGCCTAGATTGCGGTCATACTCGTACTTATGACGCCTCCAAAAATCATAAAAAATCATGAATGTTTAACAGTAACGACCTTTTGTATGGAATATCTATTATCAGACGCTCCTCTTAATTGTTCAGATACTGAAAACGTAGAGAAAAGAAATAGGAACATAAATAGAAGCTGATTAACCATGTCATGTCGTTGGCCGAACGTTCAAACCAATAAAACTTCAATCACTTTAAACAACTGGCATCTAACTATACCTTACCTTTATAAAACGAGTAATAAAGTGCCTATCCTATACTAGCTTTAAGAAAATAAGTACCTTTGTTCAGTTTTACAGCACAACAAAGTAATTTCTTTGATTTCCTGAAACCTTGTAAGTAATAGTTCGATGACCTTATGTTAGTTGTGTATTACTATAATGCTACTGTAGGCCTAGTGTGAGTTTTTTTAACGTTTACTTTCGCGTTAATAATAAATGGAGAAGGCAGACTTCGCGTTTGCAAATGCAGTGTCCGTAAGATAAATACTATACAGTACCCCTAGTGTGAGTTTTATAGCTATTACTTTGCGTTTATTCTACCGCGTTAACATTTTGACCAATGACACGACCGCTTTTCTAGTTCTCAAAATTTCCGCTTGGAGCGCTGAACCATTTCCCATACAAATTTTAATTAACTCAAACGCAAAGTAATAGTTTTAAAACTCACACTAGGGGTACTGTATAGTATTTATCTTACGGACACTGCATTTGCAAACGCGAAGTCTGCCTTCTCCATACAAAATGAGCTTTCGCACTTTCGACTACTGTTTGTCACGGAATAAAAATAATATATTTGTTGGTCATTGTAATAATTCATCTTACTGTTTAGCGTTTTTTTTAAACAGAAAAAAACTTTTATTAATATTAAAATACTAAAATATTTATTGCCCACAACAGAAAGATTTTTGCGTACCAACATAAAAATATTAATTGAACTTCGACTAACGACTTAACGACAACGAAACGAGCCCTTAATATTACGTACCGCCAGAAAAATCTCTGAAACTCAAAATAAAGTAGGTACCAAAAATCTTTCAAAAGTGATATTTAAAAAACACACCGATATTCATAAACACTTATTGAGGCCTTGAAAACACTTATTATTTATTAAGTTTTGTCTCTTTTTTTAACAACAAAAAAAATATAAAATGATCTTCAAGGGACAATATAGTTTATATTTTTTTATACGACACAAATATGTCTCGATAATAAAGGATTACATATTTGTGCCGTTTGCAGTTGAGACGCTAGGCCCATGGAGTTCCAGCGCAAAAAGTTTTTAGCCTCTTCTGATGACAAGAGGGCTGGCTCATTCCTCGCTCAAAGAATCAGCATTGCGATACAGCGAGGGAATGCAGCCAGTGTTCTTGCCACAATTCCACACGGTCAAGATTTATATTGTTCAATTTGAAACTGTTTATTGTAAAATATTTTTGATTTTATTAAATTAATAAGTATACCTGTACTATATATATTTTTTCATTATTATAAAACAATATAAATATGTATAATTTATTATTTTCTTAGTCTTCCTTCAACTGTACGTAGATGCCTACTGAAATAATATAAAGTACCCATTTCAATTCTTTGCTTTAAAAAAAGTTATATAAGTAATAACAATAATTTTAAATAACTTTAGTAGGGTGACCATGATGGGTATATTTAAATGGTATAATACTTTCTGAAATATTCTTCAAAAAGCTTCTTCAGTATTATCTAGTTTAACACTCTTAAATAATATGTACTATTTAATTTTACGCATTTACCAACTATATAGTTTAAGATATATAAATACTAATATTATTATATATACAGGGTGAATTTGAAAGGATGTACTTACTTTGGGCTAATATGAGGTCCTGCTGATAAAATCGAACAAATTTTTCCCATGGAACGATGTGTTGGAAATGAAAATTAATTTTGTCTGCCCCATACAAATTGGTAATTTTAACATTACTAGTTTGTATGGAGAAGGCATTTTTTTATTATTTGCAACATATGGTTCCATGGAAAAAGTCGTTTCATTTGATCAGCAGAACCCCATATTAGCCCAAAGTACATATTTTCAAATGCACCCTGTATAGTAAATTTTACTTCACATTTTTTCATATTTTAGTTTATTTTTTAGTAAGAACTCAACTTTGTATACACCTGGTGTTAAGCAGTATGCAATGTTCAGGAATGACAGCAACCAGCCGAAGCATACGGTTTAAGATATTTCAAGTAGGTAAGTAGGTATCTATCTAACTTAAGATACATGTAGTTTAAGATACTAATTTCGGTTATATTATTAGCAAATAAGTTAAGTTTATTATGTAGTTACCTCATTCGGTTGTGAGCAAGTCCCTCGAGACATCGCGT
Organism: Monopis laevigella; assembly: GCA_947458855.1. Lineage (NCBI taxonomy): Eukaryota > Metazoa > Arthropoda > Insecta > Lepidoptera > Tineidae > Monopis > Monopis laevigella. The sequence continues at coordinate 9,198,659 of OX381596.1, read as the reverse complement.
CTTCTTATCCTCATATTGTCTGGATATACCTACGATATTAATTCTTTGCTATGATGTAATAGTTAAATGCTCTATTAATAATATAATTTTATTTGGTTCCGTAGAAAAGTACTTTAAAAATATTTGGTATTAAAAAAAGTGCATTTTACACAACCTTCGGATTTAATACCTATTTTTCTATTATTGATATTAGTATAGTATATAACACGGACGTAGCCAGGAGAGGGGGGCAGGGTTGGGAGGTTCAAACGACCCCCCGGAATGTATGAAATAAGAGCCGAGGAATATTAATATATATTTTTTTAACAGGAATAATTTCATGGACCTATTGTTGCTATATTTTTGTATAAGTGGAACTTACTCTATATTACTATGCATAGTAATATAGTTAATAAAATTACATGTACCTACAAATGTGTATTTATTGAAATAACATAGTGTTTTAACACTGTATTTTAGTTTATATGGCATCTGCTGAAATCTGCCTTGTTGTTAAGACTGAGCTGACCACCTATCTGTCTCCAGTCTATCCGAATAACGTTCTTTCTGGTGCACTAGAACATATTGACGTGTTCTATGATGTCATCGTGTTCTATATTGATACCAATTAAAAAAAAAAAAAAGCTTATTAGTACACCGGGGTTCGAACCCTTGACCTTATAAAATACTTGTGTTTTTAAGTCTAAGACGGATGTTACACGCTCAGTATTTGATCAGTTCAGTCTATCAGTTTGGTTATAATGGCCGCAGAATGATCGCCTAACCCACGGACTGACGGACTGATAAACATTATAATGTTATTTACAGTTCAAGTCTTTCATCATTCTGGCATCAGTCAGAGTTTGACCAGACTAACGGACTGAAATGATAACGGCCACCACGTATAGATATAATAAAATAAAATAACTGTATCTGATTGTTTATTTTCCCAACAAATCGCCTATAACTATAAATTTTACTGATTTTTAATTTAACGGGTGATTTAACCTTTACCACATTTTGAGCAGCCAGAGCTAGGTATCTAAAAGTTTGCCAAGTATCTATCTATACCTACATACACAGTAATAAATGTGTGTATAAGATAGATGACATTGGATCGCGGTGGAGACGTTACATTAATTTGGGCGCTTCAGGATTGGTTACCAAACTTTGATGAGATGTCGAGGAAACTTGTCCTTTCATTACGGAATGTACCTGTTATTATTAGTTAACCATCTGGTCTACCTATTCTTGTATCTTGATGAGTATTTTGACCAAGGTTTGACCTAATTATAAGGCTTAAGGCGAGTACTGCAAAAATGGCGATGAATAAATTTACATAATAATATCTCGATAACTTAAATGCTATTACTGTTTGTTATTATTAATTGGAGTATATTTTTTTAATAATTAAATCGTCCTATTTTGAAGACAAGGTCCCGTATTTATTAAATTTTATTATTTTAAATACTTATTTAAATTATTTATTTACGTATTTTATTTTATTAAATACGGGACCACTTGACGCTTTTTGGATATTGTATGAAACATAAATAAATAAAACCACAATTATGTGATTAAATCGGATTTATTGAAATCCTATAATAAAATAACACACTTCCTATTGTGATTTTTGACATAAAAAAAAATTCAATAAAAAAGTGACAACGTCAACGTGACATGTCAGTTTGACGTTCTACTTTTTATGTTCTTAACATAAATTCCGCCAGCAAATAAGAAAGCTTAAAACTATGTTTACAAACATTAATTAATAATATTTAAAGATTATGTTACATAAGTTTGCTAGCAAATAAGAAAGCTAAAACCTAAGCAACAATAACCATATACTATAATTTAAAATAAATACATTGGTACTTATTTAAAAATAAGTTTCGCCAGCATATAGGAAAGCTGAAACTTAAGTTTAAAACAAATTAATATTAATATATAGGTATATATCGTAAGCTCTGCTAGCAAATAAGAAAGCTGAAACTTAAGATTACTAACATTATTATTATAAATTTATTTCTAACTATATGAAGTATACACTCAAATAATAATAACAAAAACATAAAAATTTAAGAATCATTTGATAATTAAAACAAAACTAATCATTTTTATAAAACGGTAAAAGGGCTATTTTAGTGATAGCACGTTTATGACATTTACCATCAGGAGTAATTACTTCGACTACACGAACTTTATTATCTGTACCTGGAAAAACCCTAGATATTCTAGCCATAGGCCAATTTAAAACAGGTGTTTTGTTTAATTTTAAAATAACTAATTGATCTACTTCTAAGTTAGGTAATGTATCTTTCCACTTTGGGCGGTTTTGTAATTGGCATAAATATTGATTTTGCCATATTTTCCAAAAAGATTGCTTAATTTGTGTACATAACTTCCAAAATTTTAATTTATTTTTTAAGGCTTCATTATATTCGGTTTCTGGAAACATTGATAAGTGAGTACCAATTAGAAAATGATTTGGCGTTAAATAAGTAAAATCTGTAGGATCTCTGGACATGGGTGTCAGAGGACGAGAGTTTAAAATTCCCTCAATCTGTATAACAATAGAATTGAATTCTTCGTATGTTAGGATTGAATTACCAACTACACGTTTAAAATGGTGTTTAAAGCTTTTAACACCAGCTTCCCAAAGCCCCCCAAAAGTAGGAGAATAGCTCGGTATAAAATTAAAATTAATACTATTTACAGCAGCGAAACGCTGAATTTAATCTCTATGCAAATTATTTAATTGTTTGAGCGCATTATTGGCTCCTTTAAAAGTAGTGCCATTATCACAATAGATATTACTAGGTAAACCTCTACGTGAAATAAAACGTTTTAATGCACTTATGAAACATTTAATTAATTTTAGACCATGAATTAATAATAAATATATTTATTTGCACAAAAGGAATTACAATAATAGATCTCCTCATACAGTATATATATTACATACTTATACAAACTGAGAGTTAAACTGCATTCAGGTGACCACACTGTGACGACTGAACTAGGTAGGGGCCCTAGGGGCGCCTAAAAGTTGTGTGTTGAAAATGTTTATTTATTTTTTATATACATTTAATAAAATGTACAAATGTATATAATATAAAACTGACTTTATTATTCTATTCCTAATAACTGTTATTAGTTTTAATTTCTAGAAATGTGTTTGTGTAATTGTATGTATATATATATAAATATGTGTGTGCGTGTGTGTGAGTGAGTGTGTAAGTGTTTGTTTATGTAAAGAAAGTGTTTGAATATTACATATTTTATTTATCAATCACCATAATATTTTCAGCATCATTTATTGTTACTATGTTCAATTGTTCAACACTTCTGTTAAGAGAAGTAAAATTAAATAATTTATTTTGTCCTAATTTGCTATCTGTCGGTCTCAGTTTACATCTACACGTATTTATATAAGGGTCATAAAGTCGGTGCAAACACGCAATGACGGGCTATCCACTTGTTCAGTGAAGACTCAGAATACCATCAGTTACGTCGATGTGGGATTAAACCTACTACTAAACCGCTGGGTACCTTGAGGCCGTTTAGGCAGTCTCGGGAACGGTAAAGCCCTAATAGTACTTACTCTGTGATGTGCAAAAATATAAAATAACGTATACTTAAAAAAGCGGCCCTAGCCTAGTGGTTAAGTCACTGCGCAACTGATAACAAGGTTAAGCAGATGACAACAAGACCGGCCTGGGATGGGTGACCGCTTTATACAACGAGGCTATTTCATCATAAACACCGCAACAAGCTCGCCACTTGTTAGGTGTTGCCTCCGAATACCATCGGCGAAATGAGGATGGGTTAATCCCTCCGCTGGGACCCTGAGGCCGTTTAAACGTTTCTCGGGAGCCAAATTGGCACCCGTGATGGTATTTATTTATTTTTATACTTGCGTAGCAATTATGACACGAAATCACAGAAGAAATAATAGTACAACGAAATACAAATTATCATAGTATAGCTATGCTACGAAATACGCGTAGCACTATGCTATGCGTAGCACTAATTATTTATTTTTACACAAAAGTACGGAGTTAATCGCGCTATGCATTATGCAAATAGATATATTGGTCTTCATTAATAATAATAACAACAATACGGCCACTGTACTTTCGCCTTTTTAAAATTATCTGTCTTGATATTTTCTAGAAATTATTTTATTATTAGGGATTTTTTGGAGATTTTTTTGGATGATTTTGTTGATGATTTTCTTTTTTATACCAAACTTAAAAAAGCTAGCCTAGATTGCGGTCATACTTATGACGCCTCCAAAAATCATAAAAAATCATGAATGTTTAACAGTCACGACCTTTTGTATGGAATATCTATTATCAGACGCTCCTCTTAATTGTTCAGATACTGAAAACGTAGAGAAAAGAAATAGGAACATAAATAGAAACTGATTAACCATGTCATGTCGTTGGCCGAACGTTCAAACCAATAAAACTTCAATCACTTTAAACAACTGGCATCTAACTATACCTTACCTTTATAAAACGAGTAATAAAGTGCCTATCCTATACTAGCTTTAAGAAAATAAGTACCTTTGTTCAGTTTTACAGCACAACAAAGTAATTTCTTTGATTTCCTGAAACCTTGTAAGTAATAGTTCGATGACCTTATGTTAGTTGTGTATTACTATAATGCTACTGTAGGCCTAGTGTGAGTTTTTTTAACGTTTACTTTCGCGTTAATAATAAATGGAGAAGGCAGACTTCGCGTTTGCAAATGCAGTGTCCGTAAGATAAATACTATACAGTACCCCTAGTGTGAGTTTTATAGCTATTACTTTGCGTTTATTCTACCGCGTTAACATTTTGACCAATGACACGACCGCTTTTCTAGTTCTCAAAATTTCCGCTTGGAGCGCTGAACCATTTCCCATACAAATTTTAATTAACTCAAACGCAAAGTAATAGTTTTAAAACTCACACTAGGGGTACTGTATAGTATTTATCTTACGGACACTGCATTTGCAAACGCGAAGTCTGCCTTCTCCATACAAAATGAGCTTTCGCACTTTCGACTACTGTTTGTCACGGAATAAAAATAATATATTTGTTGGTCATTGTAATAATTCATCTTACTGTTTAGCGTTTTTTTTAAACAGAAAAAAACTTTTATTAATATTAAAATACTAAAATATTTATTGCCCACAACAGAAAGATTTTTGCGTACCAACATAAAAATATTAATTGAACTTCGACTAACGACTTAACGACAACGAAACGAGCCCTTAATATTACGTACCGCCAGAAAAATCTCTGAAACTCAAAATAAAGTAGGTACCAAAAATCTTTCAAAAGTGATATTTAAAAAACACACCGATATTCATAAACACTTATTGAGGCCTTGAAAACACTTATTATTTATTAAGTTTTGTCTCTTTTTTTAACAACAAAAAAAATATAAAATGATCTTCAAGGGACAATATAGTTTATATTTTTTTATACGACACAAATATGTCTCGATAATAAAGGATTACATATTTGTGCCGTTTGCAGTTGAGACGCTAGGCCCATGGAGTTCCAGCGCAAAAAGTTTTTAGCCTCTTCTGATGACAAGAGGGCTGGCTCATTCCTCGCTCAAAGAATCAGCATTGCGATACAGCGAGGGAATGCAGCCAGTGTTCTTGCCACAATTCCACACGGTCAAGATTTATATTGTTCAATTTGAAACTGTTTATTGTAAAATATTTTTGATTTTATTAAATTAATAAGTATACCTGTACTATATATATTTTTTCATTATTATAAAACAATATAAATATGTATAATTTATTATTTTCTTAGTCTTCCTTCAACTGTACGTAGATGCCTACTGAAATAATATAAAGTACCCATTTCAATTCTTTGCTTTAAAAAAAGTTATATAAGTAATAACAATAATTTTAAATAACTTTAGTAGGGTGACCATGATGGGTATATTTAAATGGTATAATACTTTCTGAAATATTCTTCAAAAAGCTTCTTCAGTATTATCTAGTTTAACACTCTTAAATAATATGTACTATTTAATTTTACGCATTTACCAACTATATAGTTTAAGATATATAAATACTAATATTATTATATATACAGGGTGAATTTGAAAGGATGTACTTACTTTGGGCTAATATGAGGTCCTGCTGATAAAATCGAACAAATTTTTCCCATGGAACGATGTGTTGGAAATGAAAATTAATTTTGTCTGCCCCATACAAATTGGTAATTTTAACATTACTAGTTTGTATGGAGAAGGCATTTTTTTATTATTTGCAACATATGGTTCCATGGAAAAAGTCGTTTCATTTGATCAGCAGAACCCCATATTAGCCCAAAGTACATATTTTCAAATGCACCCTGTATAGTAAATTTTACTTCACATTTTTTCATATTTTAGTTTATTTTTTAGTAAGAACTCAACTTTGTATACACCTGGTGTTAAGCAGTATGCAATGTTCAGGAATGACAGCAACCAGCCGAAGCATACGGTTTAAGATATTTCAAGTAGGTAAGTAGGTATCTATCTAACTTAAGATACATGTAGTTTAAGATACTAATTTCGGTTATATTATTAGCAAATAAGTTAAGTTTATTATGTAGTTACCTCATTCGGTTGTGAGCAAGTCCCTCGAGACATCGCGTCTTCTTATCCTCATATTGTCTGGATATACCTACGATATTAATTCTTTGCTATGATGTAATAGTTAAATGCTCTATTAATAATATAATTTTATTTGGTTCCGTAGAAAAGTACTTTAAAAATATTTGGTATTAAAAAAAGTGCATTTTACACAACCTTCGGATTTAATACCTATTTTTCTATTATTGATATTAGTATAGTATATAACACGGACGTAGCCAGGAGAGGGGGGCAGGGTTGGGAGGTTCAAACGACCCCCCGGAATGTATGAAATAAGAGCCGAGGAATATTAATATATATTTTTTTAACAGGAATAATTTCATGGACCTATTGTTGCTATATTTTTGTATAAGTGGAACTTACTCTATATTACTATGCATAGTAATATAGTTAATAAAATTACATGTACCTACAAATGTGTATTTATTGAAATAACATAGTGTTTTAACACTGTATTTTAGTTTATATGGCATCTGCTGAAATCTGCCTTGTTGTTAAGACTGAGCTGACCACCTATCTGTCTCCAGTCTATCCGAATAACGTTCTTTCTGGTGCACTAGAACATATTGACGTGTTCTATGATGTCATCGTGTTCTATATTGATACCAATTAAAAAAAAAAAAAAGCTTATTAGTACACCGGGGTTCGAACCCTTGACCTTATAAAATACTTGTGTTTTTAAGTCTAAGACGGATGTTACACGCTCAGTATTTGATCAGTTCAGTCTATCAGTTTGGTTATAATGGCCGCAGAATGATCGCCTAACCCACGGACTGACGGACTGATAAACATTATAATGTTATTTACAGTTCAAGTCTTTCATCATTCTGGCATCAGTCAGAGTTTGACCAGACTAACGGACTGAAATGATAACGGCCACCACGTATAGATATAATAAAATAAAATAACTGTATCTGATTGTTTATTTTCCCAACAAATCGCCTATAGGGCACTATAAACCCTAAAATACTAGTCACCTATAGGGCACTTCCCCTTATACTCAGGATACTATTAGATATTTTTGAATGCCGCCAGAACCCTAAAAAGCTTATTCACTTACAGCGAATATAATCCAGTATCCCTGTGTCCACATTTCCACGTACTTGCGTCTCTTTTATCCATAATTTAATAACACTTGTCAAGTTAGTCAAGTAATTGTATATTACTTGATTATATTATACAATTTGTATGTCTAGTATAGAAGTTATAAACCTAGCAGCCTTTTTAGATATGTAAAGAATTTTCGTAAGTAAATTTAAAGATTTTTTTTGTAATTTAGAATAAAATGGAGCGCAGGTGGCTATACCTATGCTACTCTATGTTTTATATTCTAGGTATTTACCATTTTTCATTGACATCCTATGTCTAGTATAGAAGTAAAGAACTCCAATCTGTTTACAAAATTTTAAAATTCATAAAGAAGTTTTTGATTTTTTCTTTCAGAATTTCAGGGAAAATCGAGCGCATGTGGGTATGGCTATAGTATTTTAGAGTTTATTTTCTAGCTAATTACCAACGTTTATCAAGATCCTATGTCTAGTATAGAAGTAGTAACCTAGCAGACTTTTTAGAATTGAGGAAAAAAATCAAAAGTACATGAATAATTTTTTTCAGAATTTCAGGGAAAATGGAGTGCAAGTGGCTATGTCTATACTATTCTATGTTTTGTATTTCAGCTATTTACCAATTTTAGTTAATATTGTATGTCTAGTATAGAAGTTATAAACCTAGCAGCCTTTTTAGATATGTAAAGAATTTTCGTAAGTAAATTTAAAGATTTTTTTTTTGTAATTTAGAATAAAATGGAGCGCAGGTGGCTATATCTTTGCTACTCTATATTTTGTATTCTAGCTACTTACCAATTTTAGTTAATATTGTATGTCTAGTATAGAAGTTATAAACCTAGCAGCCTTTTTAGATATGTAAAGAATTTTCGTAAGTAAATTTAAAGATTTTTTTTTGTAATTTAGAATAAAATGGAGCGCAGGTGGCTAAGCCTATGCTACTCTATGTTTTATATTCTAGATATTTACCATTTTTCATTGACATCTTATGTCTAGTATAGAAGTTAAGAACTCCAATCTGTTTAGAAAATTTTAAATTCATAAAGTAGTTTTTGATTTTTTCTTTCAGAATTTCAGGGAAAATGGAGCGCATGTGGGTATGGCTATAGTATTTTATAGTTTATTTTCTAGCTAATTACCAACTTTTATCAAGATCCTATGTCTAGTATAGAAGTAGTAACCTAGCAGACTTTTTAGAATTGAGGAAAAAAATCAAAAGTACATGAATAATTTTTTTCAGAATTTCAGGGAAAATGGAGTGCAAGTGGCTATGTCTATACTATTCTATGTTTTGTATTTCAGCTATTTACCAATTTTAGTTAATATTGTATGTCTAGTATAGAAGTTATAAACCTAGCAGCCTTTTTAGATATGTAAAGAATTTTCGTAAGTAAATTTAAAGATTTTTTTTTGTAATTTAGAATAAAATGGAGCGCAGGTGGCTATGCCTATGCTACTCTATGTTTTATTTTCTAGGTATTTACTTTTTTGTTATTGACATCCTATGTCTAGTATAGAAGTAAAGAACTCCAATCTGTTTACAAAATTTTAAAATTCATAAAGTAGTTTTTGATTTTTTCTTTCAGAATTTCAGGGAAAATGGAGCGCATGTGGGTATAGCTATAGTATTTTAGAGTTTATTTTCTAGCTAATTACCAACTTTTATCAAGATCCTATGTCTAGTGTAAAAGTAGTAACCTAGCAGACTTTTTAGAATTGAGGAAAAATATCAAAAGTACATGAATGATTTTTTTTAGGATTTCAGGAAAAATGTAGTGCAGGTGGCTATGTCTATGCTGTGCTATGTTTTATATTCTAGGTATTTACCATTTTTTATTGAAATCCTATGTCTAGTATAGAAGTAAAGAACTCCAATCTGTATACAAAATTTTAAAATTTATAAAATAGTTTTTGATTATTTCTTTCAGAATATCAGGGAAAATGGGGCGCATGTGGGTATGACTATAGTATTTTGAAGTTTGTTTTCTAGCTAATTACTATCTTTTATCTAGATCCTATGTCTAGTATAGAAGTAGTAACCTAGCAGACTTTTTAGAATTGAGGAAAAATATCAAAAGTACATGAATGATTTCTTCAGGATTTCAGGGAAAATGGAGTGCAGGTGGCTATGTCTATACTATTTTATGTTTTGTATTCCAGCTATTTACCAATTTTTGTTAATATTGTATGTCTAGTATAGAAGTTATAAACCTAGCAGCCTTTTTAGATATGTAAAGAATTTTCGTAAGTAAATTTAAAGATTTTTTTTGTAATTTAGAATAAAATGGAGCGCAGGTGGCTATACCTATGCTACTCTATGTTTTATATTCTAGGTATTTACCATTTTTCAATGACATCCTATGTCTAGTATAGAAGTAAAGAACTCCAATCTGTTTACAAAATTTTAAAATTCATAAAGTAGTTTTTGATTTTTTCTTTCAGAATTTCAGGGAAAATGGAGCGCATGTGGGTATGGCTATAGTATTTTAGAGTTTATTTTCTAGCTAATTACCAACTTTTATTAGGATCCTATGTCTAGTATAGATGTAGTAACGTAGCAGACTTTTTAGAATTGAGGAAAAAAATCAAAAGTACATGATTGATTTTTTTCAGGATTTCAGGGAAAATGGAGTGCAGGTGGCTATGTCTATACTATTCTATGTTTTGTGTTCTAGCTACTTACCAATTTTAATTAATATTGTATGTCTAGTATAGAAGTTATAAACCTAGCAGCCTTTTTAGATATGTAAAGAATTTTCGTAAGTAAATTTAAAGATTTTTTTTTGTAATTTAGAATAAAATGGAGCGCAGGTGGCTAAGCCTATGCTACTCTATGTTTTATATTCTAGATATTTACTATTTTTCATGTGGGTATGGCTATAGTATTTTAGAGTTTATTTTCTAGCTAATTACCAACGTTTATCAAGATCCTATGTCTAGTATAGAAGTAGTAACCTAGCAGACTTTTTAGAATTGAGGAAAAAAATCAAAAGTACATGAATAATTTTTTTCAGAATTTCAGGGAAAATGGAGTGCAAGTGGCTATGTCTATACTATTCTATGTTTTGTATTTCAGCTATTTACCAATTTTAGTTAATATTGTATGTCTAGTATAGAAGTTATAAACCTAGCAGCCTTTTTAGATATGTAAAGAATTTTCGTAAGTAAATTTAAAGATTTTTTTTTGTAATTTAGAATAAAATGGAGCGCAGGTGGCTATGCCTATGCTACTCTATGTTTTATTTTCTAGGTATTTACTTTTTGTTATTGACATCCTATGTCTAGTATAGAAGTAAAGAACTCCAATATGTTTAGAAAATTTTAAATTCATAAAGTAGTTTTTGATTTTTTCTTTCAGAATTTCAGGGAAAATGGAGCGCATGTGGGTATGGCTATAGTATTTTAGAGTTTATTTTCTAGCTAATTACCAACTTTTATTAGGATCCTATGTCTAGTATAGATGTAGTAACGTAGCAGACTTTTTAGAATTGAGGAAAAAAATCAAAAGTACATGATTGATTTTTTTCAGGATTTCAGGGAAAATGGAGTGCAGGTGGCTATGTCTATATTATTCTATGTTTTGTGTTCTAGCTACTTACCAATTTTAATTAATATTGTATGTCTAGTATAGAAGTTATAAACCTAGCAGCCTTTTTAGATATGTAAAGAATTTTCGTAAGTAAATTTAAAGATTTTTTTTTGTAATTTAGAATAAAATGGAGCGCAGGTGGCTAAGCCTATGCTACTCTATGTTTTATATTCTAGATATTTACTATTTTTCATGTGGGTATGGCTATAGTATTTTAGAGTTTATTTTCTAGCTAATTACCAACGTTTATCAAGATCCTATGTCTAGTATAGAAGTAGTAACCTAGCAGACTTTTTAGAATTGAGGAAAAAAATCAAAAGTACATGAATAATTTTTTTCAGAATTTCAGGGAAAATGGAGTGCAAGTGGCTATGTCTATACTATTCTATGTTTTGTATTTCAGCTTTTTACCAATTTTAGTTAATATTGTATGTCTAGTATAGAAGTTATAAACCTAGCAGCCTTTTTAGATATGTAAAGAATTTTCGTAAGTAAATTTAAAGATTTTTTTTTTGTAATTTAGAATAAAATGGAGCGCAGGTGGCTATATCTTTGCTACTCTATATTTTGTATTCTAGCTACTTACCAATTTTAGTTAATATTGTATGTCTAGTATAGAAGTTATAAACCTAGCAGCCTTTTTAGATATGTAAAGAATTTTCGTAAGTAAATTTAAAGATTTTTTTTTGTAATTTAGAATAAAATGGAGCGCAGGTGGCTAAGCCTATGCTACTCTATGTTTTATATTCTAGATATTTACCATTTTTCATTGACATCTTATGTCTAGTATAGAAGTTAAGAACTCCAATCTGTTTAGAAAATTTTAAATTCATAAAGTAGTTTTTGATTTTTTCTTTCAGAATTTCAGGGAAAATGGAGCGCATGTGGGTATGGCTATAGTATTTTAGAGTTTATTTTCTAGCTAATTACCAACTTTTATCAAGATCCTATGTCTAGTATAGAAGTAGTAACCTAGCAGACTTTTTAGAATTGAGGAAAAAAATCAAAATTACATTAATGATTTTTTTTCAGGATTTCAGGGAAAATGGAGTGCAGGTGGCTATGTCTATACTATTCTATGTTTTGTATTCCAGCTATTTACCAATTTTAGTTAATATTATATGTCTAGTATAGAAGTTATAAACCTAGCAGCCTTTTTAGATATGTAAAGAATTTTCGTAAGTAATTTTAAAGATTTTTTTTTGTAATTTAGAATAAAATGGAGCGCAGGTGGCTATGCCTATGCTACTCTATGTTTTATATTCTAGGTATTTACTTTTTGTTATTGACATCCTATGTCTAGTATAGAAGTAAAGAACTCCAATCTGTTTACAAAATTTTAAAATTCATAAAGTAGTTTTTGATTTTTTCTTTCAGAATTTCAGGGAAAATGGAGCGCATGTGGGTATGGCTATAGTATTTTGAAGTTTGTTTTCTAGCTAATTACTATCTTTTATCTAGATCCTATGTCTAGTATAGAAGTAGTAACCTAGCAGACTTTTTAGAATTGAGGAAAAATATCAAAAGTACATGAATGATTTCTTCAGGATTTCAGGGAAAATGGAGTGCAGGTGGCTATGTCTATACTATTTTATGTTTTGTATTCCAGCTATTTACCAATTTTTGTTAATATTGTATGTCTAGTATAGAAGTTATAAACCTAGCAGCCTTTTTAGATATGTAAAGAATTTTCGTAAGTAAATTTAAAGATTTTTTTTGTAATTTAGAATAAAATGGAGCGCAGGTGGCTATACCTATGCTACTCTATGTTTTATATTCTAGGTATTTACCATTTTTCAATGACATCCTATGTCTAGTATAGAAGTAAAGAACTCCAATCTGTTTACAAAATTTTAAAATTCATAAAGTAGTTTTTGATTTTTTCTTTCAGAATTTCAGGGAAAATGGAGCGCATGTGGGTATGGCTATAGTATTTTAGAGTTTATTTTCTAGCTAATTACCAACTTTTATTAGGATCCTATGTCTAGTATAGATGTAGTAACGTAGCAGACTTTTTAGAATTGAGGAAAAAAATCAAAAGTACATGATTGATTTTTTCAGGATTTCAGGGAAAATGGAGCGCAGGTGGCTATACCTATGCTACTTTATCTTTTATATTCTAGATATTTACCATTTTTCATTGACATCCTATGTCTAGTATAAAAGTAAAGAACTCCAATCTGTTTAGATTTTTTTTTTATTTATAAAGTAGTTTTTAATTTTTTCTTTCAGAATTTCAGGGAAAATGGAGCGCATGTGGGTATGGCTATAGTATTTTAGAGTTTATTTTTTAGCTAATTACCAACTTTTATCAAGATCCTATGTCCAGTATAAAAGTAGTAACCTAGCAGGCTTTTTATAATTGAGGAAAAATATCAAAAGTACATGAATGATTTTTTCAGGATTTCAGGGAAAATGGAGTGCAGGTGGCTATGTCTATACTATTCTATGTTTTGTATTCCAGCTATTTACCAATTTTAGTTAATATTGTATGTCTAGTATAGAAGTTATAAACCTAGCAGCCTTTTTAGATATGTAAAGAATTTTCGTAAGTAAATTTAAAGATTTTTTTTGTAATTTAGAATAAAGTGGAGCCCAGGTGGCTATGCCTATGCTACTCTATGTTTTATATTCTAGGTATTTACCATTTTTCATTGACATCCTATGTCTAGTATAGAAGTAAAGAACTCCAATCTGTTTTCAAAATTTTAAAATTCATAAAGTAGTTTTTGATTTTTTCTTTCAGAATTTCAGGGAAAATGGAGCGCATGTAGGTATGGCTATAGTATTTTAGAGTTTATTTTCTAGCTAATTACCAACGTTTATCAAGATCCTATGTCTAGTATAGAAGTAGTAACCTAGCAGACTTTTTAGAATTGAGGAAAAAAATCAAAAGTACATGAATATTTTTTTTCAGGATTTCAGTGAAAATGGAGTGCAGGTGGCTATGTCTATACTATGCTATGTTTTGTATTTCAGCTTTTTACCAATTTTAGTTAATATTGTATGTCTAGTATAGAAGTTATAAACCTAGCAGCCTTTTTAGATATGTAAAGAATTTTCGTAAGTAAATTTAAAGATTTTTTTTTGTAATTTAGAATAAAATGGAGCGCAGGTGGCTATGCCTATGCTACTCTATGTTTTATAATCTAGGTATTTACCATTTTTCATTGACATCCTATGTCTAGTATAAAAGTAAAGAACTCCAATCTGTTTAGATTTTTTTTTTATTTATAAAGTAGTTTTTGATTTTTCTTTCAGAATTTCAGGGAAAACGGAGCGCATGTGGGTATGGCTATAGTATTTTAGAGTTTATATTCTAGCTAATTAAAAATTGTTATCATGATCCTATGTCTAGTATGGAAGTAGTAAACCTAGCACTTAATGTCAGCTAGGAAATTGAAAACATAAATCAAAGATTTTTTTCTTTCAGGATTTTAGGGAAAATGGAGCCCAGGTGGCTATGCCTATGCTACTCTATGTTTTGTATTCTAGCTATTTACCAATTTTAACTGATATTCTATGTCTGGTATAAAAGTTATAAGCCTAGCAGCCTTTTGTAAATATGTAAAGAATTTTCATAAATTATTAGAGATTTCAGGAAAAATTTGACGCTGATGACTTTTTCATATTCTAAATATCATTCTAATTGATTTAAATCGTGTTTTAGTATTGACGATATAACGAAATATAGTGGTTAGTTAATTAATGTAAAATAAAATTGTTAATGTATAAGAATTTTTTTTTATAGTTTTTTCTTATGTTTCTTCATTATTATATTAAGACTATGTACCTGTTAAACATTTCAATATATTATCGAATATATATAAAAACAAATATTTATTTAAAACCTATTTAAAGTGGTCGGGTTATAAAGGCTGCTAGATTTTGGCTGCCAACTTCACACCCGTGTTAAACTTTTATTTGTTACTTTTCCCTGAATAAAACCTAACGTTTTAAAACAAACACCACATATAATTGAATCTATTCAGGTTTCTAAAAATTACAATTGCCTACTTGGAATGTTGTGTAGTAATTATGTAAGCCACGCCAATATGAGGGCGGCCAAGCTGTTTAGTTTAATAGCGGCTTAGGTTAGCCTTAATGTTGTGACCACACATTATTGTAGATCTGAGACTTTGAAAGGAAATAAAATCTCTTAGCCCCAGTTTCCCCATCTAATCTACATAAATTTGACAGCCTCGTGGACTAGTGGTTTCGTCTTTGGTGTTAAATCCGGAGGTCGTGGGTTCGATTCCCACCCATGGCAAATAAATATTAGTACGTTTTTTTCTGTACTGTTTGTCATGGTCTGGGTGTTTATAAAATATAATATGTATTATATCATTGTTTCTGGTACACATAGTACAAGCCTAGAGCTTAGTTTGTGACCATAGCAATTTGTGTAAATTGTTCAACTTATTATTAATATTATTAAGCGTGACGATTAAATTATTTTTATGTAGCATTGTTATAATATATGTATAAACATGCTCAAAAATAAATTAATGTGTGGTAAAATTTCACTTAAACGACGAGGTGGGATTTAAAAAAAAACCCTTCCCTGGGTCCGTCTAGGCCCGTGGTCGTCAAACTGCGGCCCGCGGGCCGCATGCGCCCCGTCGTCGATATTTGTGCGGCCCACGACAAAGCAAATAATTTAAATAGTCAACCACATATTATAACAGATTTTGCAAACAAATTGTTTTGAAGAGATACACGCTTACTCTATAAAAAGGAGACTACCACCTCAACAAGAAATCGATGCAGTAGCGCCAAATAGCCACCGAGCGTTCATAAGGGAATAAACAAAGACCATGGTCGGTTTGGCTAATATTTTTGTTACATTTTGTCACTAATCGTTGATGGTTTGTCAATACATAATTTATATTTCGAAACGCGCAATAAAAACTATACATTCTGTCAAGAAAGTACTTCATTCATTCATTAAAAATACTTGCACGTCGAAATTAATTTTGTCGTTAGGTGTATTTTCAGCCTTATTATAATAAATAAAATTTCGAATGATTTGTCTTAAATTGTGCATTGGATTTTTTTGTGCAGAAGCACTAAAATTTTGACATAATTCTTACGGTTAATCGAATTTATCAAAAACACATGCATATGAGTGATACAGACAGGGCCCTAAAAACCGGTCGCGATGTGGTGGTAGATTGTTTGCTTCAATATGGTCAAACGTATTCTACAATGCGCAAACCCATGGTAGAGCCTCTGAACTAAGGTAACGGAAATGGTGGCTGGAAATGCTAGTTTAAGTCTAAGAGCCGCTGAAAGTTCGTTGTCTCGCGAATTAATTTGTGCGATTTTAAACTATTTGGAGCATGAAATGAATAGCGAAAAAGAGCTAAAGACTTGATAATAGAAATTAAATTCCAACCCCACATTTATAAAACGTTTTGTAAAAGGTTAGGTGAAAATACATGGGTTCACGAGTTATACACGTGAACCAATGAACTAGGCTGGGCCGTCCAACTGTGCCGAGACCGAAAAATGCATTGTCAAAGTCGATTAAAAGTGAAGATGATGGTCACAGCGTTATGAGGCGTTTGAGAGAGAACATTTGTCGCAAAATACCTGAGGCCAGGTGGGCAATACTTGCGCTTTCGGCATTCATCTCGATTCGATATTATAACGAAAAATTACATAATATGTCAAAATTATTTTACGTTTAAAAATATTGAATCGAGATGAATGTCGAAAGCGCGAGAATTGCCCACCTGACCATAGAACACGATAGCCGCATCGATCGATAAAAATGTATAGGAATTTTACTCTATGGGTAGACCGACGAGAAACGTCAAATCCCATACATTTGGCTTTCGATGGGTATTTCGATTCGATTATCGATTGGTCTTTGGTAAGGCCCCAGATTTGTCGAAAGAAAAGTAAAGGATCTTCCACGACGATAACGCGCCATCTCACAAGGCTATTGTGAATGAAACAAATCTCAAAAGTAACGGATCTGCCACGACGATAACGCGCCATCTCACAAGGCTATTGTGAAAGAAACAAATCTCAAAAGTAACGGATCATCCACGACGATAACGCGCCATCTCATAAGGCTATTGTCAAAGAAACAAATCTCAAATGTAACGGATCTTCCACGACGATAACGCGCCATCTCACAAGGCTTTTGTCAAAGAAACAAATCTCAAAAGTAACGGATCTTCCACGACGATAACGCGCCATCTCACAAGGCTATTTATTGTAAAAGAAACAAATCTCAAAAGTAACGGATCTTTCACGACGATAACGCGCCATCTCACAAGGCTATTGTGAAAGAAACAAATCTCAAAAGTAACGGATCTTCCACGACGATAACGCGCCATCTCACAAGGCTATTGTGAAAGAAACAAATCTCAAAAAATAAATATAATAAAAACTCAACAAATCTTATTTTAATAATATAATAATACACTTCTAGGTCGTGATTTCAGCCGATAGATAAAAATAAAATTTACACGGCAAGTACAAAAAATGCGTTTAAAAATAAGTATTTTGATAATTTATTATTTAATAGGAAAGAATTTACTTGAAAAAGTTTTTTTTGTATCTACCTGATGGTAAATATTTTTTATAAAGCATCGAGGCTATTTTAAATAGACTCGTACCTAATAGAAATTCGTCTAACGATGACTGATTCGTTACCGAATTAATTAGCCGGCAAATATACTTAATATATAATAGGTAATGATAATCAATGCTGTTAAACAACAATGTAATGATCGACCCCATTCATGGATTTTATAGATCTGCTTACCATCAGGTAGATACAAAGTTAGATGCGCCGTGCTACAAAAAAAAACGAACTGAATAGGTAGTATAAGTGTACAACACCCTAAGTGTGCCGCCCGACAGTAATTTGGTGAAAATACTTGGGTACATTTAAGTAGTATAAGTGGACAATACCCTTAGTGTGCGGCCCGACAGTAATACCCACATTGTCCTATGTGGCCCTTGGCAAGAAAAGTGTGACGACCACTGGTCTGGGCGGTCTCGGGCACCGTAAGGATAATATAAACCCGTTATGATATGTATATGTAAATTTTCGACAGCGCCACGATATTTTCATAGCCAAACTGGAGTCCGCATCGTATTTACTGGGATGGCTTACGTCTTACATAAAATAATAAACTGATAGTTAAGACGGTTAATATTAAAAAGTAGCGACAATCCGGTAATTATTATATTTCGTTCCATATTTAGATTTTCCTGACAATATCTTTTTTTTTCGGAAAAACTCTAACCTAAGGGATTTTTTTATTTATCATAGTAGGGTAGAATTTGGAAGCACAAGTATGTAACCTTAATATGTTAAAAAGAAACGTGCAGTTGATTTGACGATAAAATATCGCGGTTAATATCCGCGAATTTGAATGCGAATTCGTTTTTGTCCCCGGCATTTCGTAACCGCATCGTTTAGCCGGAATAGGAGCAACCAATACTGTCAATAACATATTTTATTTGATTCCATAAATAGACTTCCACCATAGAGCTCTACTTTTATATCAAGTATATTATTACAAAGTCACATTCCGTGCTCCAAAAAAAATAAATAAATAAACTTATGGTCCCCCTAGTTTGCGGAACGGTCCCGGCTTTGGCGGTGGTAATACAATTTTTGCGAGAATTTCGAATGGCTAATACACCTCCTGCTTTGCTGTATAGCTTACTTTTATATAATATAATTCATTTCAACACACACAATGGACGGACTAGTCTAGTGGTTTAAATGACGTTGGCATGTATCCGGACGTCGTGGATTCGATTCTTACTCATAGCAACTAATATTGTAACGTTTTCTATTTAGTTTTCCATGGTTGAGTGTTTATTTTAAGTGGGTATAATATGTGTTAGTCTTGTCAAGTACGCGTTTTAATATGCCTAAAGCTTATTTTTTGTGAGAAAATGTCCCAATTTTTTTTTTCTTTTGTGTACCTACGTACTATCTTGGGTGCCGTACGGCAGCGAAGAACAGCTAGTATATTTCAAGGTACCCTAAGTTGATGATTCTGAGGGTCGGATTAATAGTCGGACTGTCAAATTGCATATGAAAAAACTAAATTTTTCAGTTTTTTGACAGTTCCAAGTAATGGCTCAGTAACGACTATTAATCCGACCCTGAAATCTGACCAACAAGTTATAACTTTGTGGATCTGACCACTGTAATAGTGTTGTCAGTAAGGCCTCTTCTAGTTTGGTGATATTTAATTACCGACTCAAAAGTTACGAGAACACTGGGTCATCATTAAATTCTAAATGAATTAAAATTATTACCTCGAGGAACAGAAAGAGATAGAATGTATACAAATAATATTTCTGAGATAGCACAGTGGCGATATTCTGTTTCTTTTAAAGGTAACGTTGGATTGTATTTTTTTTTAATTATTGTACACCTCACGGATTTCTAAAATCAGTCAAAGTAATATTACTATACTATTGTTATTACTGAGATTGTTCAACATCATTTTTTAAGTGGCCGAATTGGTTAGACCTTGGACTTAAAAACACTTAGGTCCCTGGTTCGAATACCGGTGTGTACCAATGAGTTTTAAAAAAAAAATGTACATTTTTTTGACAACACCACTATAGTGCCTCGGAGAGCACGTAAAACTGTCCGTCCCGGTTTCATCATACCAACTTGTGAAACTGTTTATAGATGGGTTATTGAGTCTATTCAAAACATCGCGACGAGCTAGCAACTTGTTGAATGTAGGCTCATACCATCGGCTACGACGAGGTGGGATTAAACACCCCTCCGCTGGGTACCCTGGGTCCGTCTCGGCAGTCTCGGGCGCCGTAAGGCACCCGTGATGATATGTATATAAAAAGTTATAAGAAACAGAATGTAGGGCTGGTTTCTTTACACTTAATTTGGAACGGACACTAAATAGATTGTAATAAAAGTACATGTTCTATGAAGTCCAAAGCCTTTAACAAAAATAACATATAACTTCAATTATGACAGGAAATGCATACAGAAAAGTTATGATAAAAATATTAAGACTTTATAAAGATGATAAAAATTAATAGCGAAGGAAAGACAAATTAATTAGTCAGGGAATAAATTAATGACGTCAGATTTTAAAATGTTTATGTTATTTGGTCTTTGGTATCTCTTTCTCGCTTTTCATCACTACAAGAGTTTGGAAGACACATCCAAAGGTAAAAAGAAGAATTCTACAAAATCTAAAAAGTCCTCGAAAAAATCTAAAAAGACAAATAAAGGTAAGTCTTGTTCAGATCTACTTTATTATAAAAGATATGGAATGAAATGCATCAAACACATATATAAACGTTAAAACGTGAGGAACCACCAATAGGATCGATTATTCAATCGCGTTACCTAAAATAAAGCGGCTCTATTGGTTGTTGCTCACGTATTAACGTTACGTTGCTACAAAGTAAAAACCCATGGTAGAGCCTCTGGTGGGCAATTCTCGCGCTTTCGACATTCATCTCGATTCGAGATTTTTAAACGAAAAATGACTAAATATGTCAGTTTTGGTTCAATATTTGTATATTTATTATAATTAATATTTATTTCGTTTAATGTTCGATATTTTTGGACGAAAAATGGCATATTATAATCTCGAATCGAGATGAATGTCGAAAGCGCGAGAATTGCCCACCTGATCCGCGCAATTTCGTCTGCGTAACTCTAACCGTTTACGCTATTCTCAAAAGGAATAATATTGTTCGTAGCGTGATGTTATGTAGCCTATAGCCTTCCTCGATAAATTATTTTTCAATTCGAACCAGTAGTTGCCGAGACACGTTCAAACAAACAAACTCTTCAGCTTTATAATATTAGTATAGATTGGTTAGTGGATTATGTAGTCGACTAAGAAGTGGCAACATTAAAGAACAGTTTTTTTAATATTTCAGAAGTTTAAGTGTAAACTTTTGCTGTCCTATTAAGAGGAGTGTCTGATGAGGCTCTTCGATGCTCAAGCTGATTTAACTGTAAAGTATTACCTCTCCCCGCGCACGACGGGGAGTCGATAACCCTTCCATACATTTATGTAAACCTTCCCCCCGACCCTCAACAAGAGAAAGAGCACGTATGAGATTATACCTACAATGTAGGCATAACTGTTTTCTACCCCTAAACTTTAATGGATTTGAAAAAAAATGGTCTCATTTTATTAGAGAGAAAATAAACGATGACTGCACGTTTTCCTTTTTTAAATTTTCTGCCTGGATATTTTATAGGAATTATTTTAATGTGAGATTTTTTTTTGCGATTTTCTTCGAATTTCAGGGGTTGATATAATTTTTTCTATACCAAACTTTAAAAAAAGGAAAACATACAAGCTTAGATATAGGTCTTATTTATAACGCCTCCAAAACTCATAAAAATCTATGAATGTTTAGTGGGGGGTAATAGTTAGGACCATGTCGTTAATGTATGGGAAATGTTTGATCAGACTCCGCTCTTAAGAAGTTTGTCTAGTAAAAGCAGTTATATTTTAATTGTAATCTACTTTTGCTAGCGCCTTCGCAATTAATAATTTCTTAATGCAAATTTAGATTTTACTTAAGATATTATTATTTTAGTTATATTTAAAAGATAAAAATGGTTATTGTGGGTAATCTTAGGAGATAGACATATACCATCGCGGACTTTTCTTTAGACCTTTTTAAGATATACAATTTCGTAGTAGGTACATGATTTTGATTTATAAAAGTAAGTTTAGGCAGCGTTACAACGCGCCGTTGATTAGCGGTTGCGCTTTTGGTGTTGTATCCGGAGGTCGTATTCGATTCCCACCCATTGCAAAAATAAATTTGTACGTTTTTCTCTACAGTTTGTCATGGTCTGTGCTGTGTGTTTATAAATGTATAATGTGTATTATATCGTTGTTTCTGGTACACATAGTACAAGTTTAGAGCTTAGTTTGTGACCAGAGCAATATGTGTAAATTGTCCTACGTATTTAAAAAAAAAATACAACTCTTTGAATTTCTCTGCTTTGACATATAATCTAAATCTTCCCGAAGAAATTCACTGAATGATAGTGAAAGCCGTAATAAAATTCGTTACGTAGTTTATAAAAAGTAAGTGGACCTAGGCTGTTTATCCACCACAGAGTTATAGAAAGAACTCTGTGTTATCCACTTACTTGTGAAGGAAACAGCGACTTAGCTTTATACTATTTGCCGCCGGTTCCACCAAAAGAAGGGATAACTTATACCAAAGTCAAAACACACAAGAATAAATATTCTGAGTATTAATAATTTAATCTATTACTAAATATTTGTAATAAAAGCGGCCCCAGCCTAGTGGTTAAGTTACTGCGCAACTGATAGCAAGGTTAAGCAGATGACAACAAGACCGGCCTGGGATGGGTGACCGCTTTATACAACGAAGCTATTTCATCATAAACACCGCAACAAGCTCGCCACTTGTTAGGTGTTGCCTCCGAATACCATCGGCGAAATGAGGATGGGTTAATCCCTCCGCTGGGACCCTGAGGCCGTTTAAACGGTTCTCGGGAGCCAAATTGGCACCCGTGATGGTATTTTTTTTTTAAATATTTGTATGGAATTTAACATTACTATCCATAGTAAGTTGCCTTGTTGTTGGTCGAATCGGCCCTTAGAGATATTATTCTCTTAGTCTGTGCACCCTGAAAACCAGCCAGCGCGTGGTGTACTGTAAAATCACCACGCTGAAGCTGAGGGTGTACCAATTCATAAAAAAATAATTGTATTGTTGCAGTAATTTTTTTATTTAAAATTCTATTTTATAAATTAGCAAATTAAGTTTTGTATTGATTATTTTATTTATTTAAAATTCTTTATTACAATAAGAAGGTTTGTACAAAGGCGAGCGTAATGCCTTAGGCATTATCTACCGGCTAACCTTTAGGATAAAATATATTGAATAAATATATTTTTTATTCTATGTTATAAAGTAAACAACCCTTCGGAAGACCTAAGCATTCTTTGCTGCCCCATTAATACTATTTCTCTATTATATTTTATAAAGATACCAGTCCTTCAGAAGATCTAAGCATATACTACATGGACACCCATGATGATATGAATACTCCATCACCATCACAAGCTCAATCTAAGCCATCTCCAGCCAGGCCACCTTCAGCCAAGCCATCTCAAGCCAATGCCACCAAACAGACGCCCAAGTCTTACTTACAGCAGGACTGTACTATGGAAACACCTGTAAGGTTCTTGTCGGAAGAAGAAGAGCAATTAATAGCGGCTTGTGAGCAAAAAAATTTTGGGATAATATAACTGTTTCTAGAAAAAATAATGCTTTATTAGTTTTTTTAATTTTATGGTTTCTATGAATTTCTCGTAATTTTGTCAAAAAATGTCAATAATGTTAGTAGTTATAGTAAAAGAGGAATAATAGGATAGAAAGGACTTTCCAACATGCCATTGTCAACGCGCCATTTATTGAGAGATCGCCATTGCTTGTAATTGAATCTATCATAGCTCGTACTTCATTATAATAAAGACTATGACAGTTCAAACGAAGCCAATGATTACTTTAATTTTCCAAATTATTTGGTTGATTTATTATTTAAGAATACGCAAATAATTCGTAACCGTATCACAGTCGTCATAGTAGGAGTGACCAATGTTGTTCAACAATTTATCAATCGACTCCATTATTTTACTTTGTAGGTCTTCTTACCATCAACTAACACCAACTAATACAAAGTTACCAGCTATACTCCAATGAAAATTGAAACAAGTAACAAGTGAGTTGACAAGCAAGATTTATAATCATTTATAGTTTAGGTAAGTCTTTAGATATTTATGCAGAGAAATACGGATTCCTTGGGGCCTATTTTGAGCCTACATCTATAACTATTAAGAAATACGAGTATATAAATTACTAGTCGTTTTTTCATATTTCCATAGTCAACTTTTTAAAATAATAATTTTAGATCATACACATTTTAAATAAATCCTTTAGTATCAAGGTACGAGTAGTATCTATGCGTATGCGTTACGACGATACATATTTTGCAACGAGATTGTATGACGACGATCCCGAAAGTTTTAGACCACGTATGATTTTATTTTATTGTTTTATAATATGTGATGAAATGACGACTTTGACAGTTTGTAATTTTGGTAATATAATTTTGTGTTAACTCAGTGTAAGCGAATGTACATACCTAATGTTCTTTAGTGAATAAATAAATATTCTTAACCTTAAAAATGTTCTTCCAATAAGGTTTTATTGGATCACAGGTTAACTTTGTATCTACTTGATGGTAAATGGTGCTCGGTTAAAAAAACGAATTTGAATTCAGTCTTTTAAATACTTTAATCACTGCTTTATCGTTTATTTATGTTTTGTCGTGCCCGTTTCGTAACCACACCCTTAAAGAAGACTGCATCATAGACACGAAATCAATTCAGTAGTCTCCTGAAAACCGGTGAACTAAATCCGAAACATGTCTAGGTCGCTTGACGGTTTATATATCTGTATGGGCAATGGTAACAAAATTGGTCTGTCGGCTTAGCAAAAAATATAGAAAAGGATCCCGCAATTTATTGTTGTTTAACAGCATTAATCGCTCCTACTATGCCGGCTAAATTATGCTGTATCAAAGACGAACTTGTACTATTTATTTATTTAAATCTTTATTGCATACAAAATACAAAGGCTGACTTAATGCCGCTAGGCATTCTCTACCAGTCAAACCTTCGGGACAGTAAAAGCAGTTAATAAGTGAGGTAGGTGCAATATAGTATCTGAGTATATAAACCAGTGAATATTATATAAAATACTTACAATCTATTATACACTACTTAAATATATCTTTTATATATATATATATATATATATATATATATATATATATATATATATATATATATATATATATATATACATACATAAACTACATATACACAATACTACCAACTACTAAATGAGAAAGGAGAAGTAACAAAGTGGAAAGAAATAGAATAATGAATGATAAATAAAAATTACCTATGAATTTAAATAGTAATCATATACTCTTTTTTTAAATATGACTCTATTTGGTGATTGTCTTATTTTGACTGGTAAATTATTCCAAAGTCTTGCAGCGACAACTGCAAACGATTTAGAAACAAAGGTGGTATGATGGGACTATGTATCTTCGCTGCGTCATCTATCATCAAAGTATTAATATTTCATTTCGTAACTGCATCCAAAAAGGAGACACCTCGACAATAAATCGATGCAAAGTCTCCTGAAAACCGGTGAACCTACAGACTAATACTAAATACACTTATTAAAGCACGTGAAGCCGCGGCTAAAAGCTATATTACCTATTATGGATCTGTAGTAGAGATATCAGAAGCTATGACAACGTTAAATATAGGCAACCATTCCTTAGCAAAGTATAGCACGTGTACAAATTAGAGGGAAGAGGGAAAGCATCTCACGTCTCCAACACGGGGTTTGACGAAGGTCCATCTACGGTATAGAAGACATGGACTACGCACTGAATACTAAACACCTTTATTCCTGAAAAGCATAAAAAAATAACTACACATTCCATTACTTTTACTCTACTGAATAAACATTTTGGTGGTCTAAAGAAAACTGCAATGGAGTTTGGAGTAAAATGTTTGGTGGTTTGTTTTTATTGTTTGGAAGTAACATAATAAAGGTGTAGCGATAATAGCTAATCTCATTTATACAGCTCCTATATTGTTATTAGTTTGCTCTATACTAAACATGTTTATTCTGTTGGGAAGTTTATTAATATACTTAGCTATTTATCTCAATTAGGGATGGGTAAATTTCGTGAAATTTTTCAAGCATTGAAATTTTTCGGAAAAATTTCATTTGGTGTTGAAAATTTCACGTTTGATATGAAAAATATTTTTCTTATAAAAATGTGTATATATGTATGTGTACACTATTCTTAATAATACAATAGTCTGATTTATTAAAAGTTAAATTGTTTTACAATGTATCGAATTAACAAAATTATATAATTTTGGATATTTCTAAAATTATACTAAAAAAAAAAATCAACGAGGAACATAACAAGGACTTATTCTGGTGAAAATGTTTTTAAAAAAGTGTGTATATACAATATACTTAATTATTGTCTTGTCTTTCATATACTAAACTCGAGTCATCGTTTGATTACTATTACACTTAAAATTACTTAAAAGGTAGGTACTGATTTATTGTGTTTATTTATTTTTAATGATAAATAAATCTAAATGTTCCTAATCCTAACCGCGAAATTCTAAACATAATAGAGTTGGAATGTGTTATTTAGTTAGGACTCTGATTTAGATACAAGAAGTATGTAAATATAGCCTAATCTGAATCAGAATCGTCAATTCGAATGCAGACTACATTGCTGGATAAAGTCACTGCACGCACGCCTCACGGCACGGTACCTATACTCCAGTCGTACACAGTAGCTCTCTCTTCCTCCTATTCTTAAGTCCGAATGGTTCAGATTAGACATAATCTAAAGTTGAACACGTTGTCCAAAGGCAATTCACTGATTTTACAAACAAAAAATATTAACAGTATGCATTCACTGAAACGCTCCCAGTATCTTATTCCTTTTAAGGTTAAGTTGTTAGTCAATTCTGTACTTCTTCCTATCATAGAATACGCTGTTGTCTGTATGCCGATGACTAGCAACTGTTACTTTGAAATGAGCGACGTAAATGCCGCGATTACAAACGTGAATAGCGATTTGGAGGCTATTCGGGTACGTTCGCAAAGTCTCGGTATTCTAGTCAACCCCTGCAAGACTCAGGTCATGATCATTGGTTCTAAACACATGCAGAGCAGATTGGATTTGGGAGCCATATCTCCAGTATTATTTAATAATTTACCACTTCCCTTTTGCCAACATGCTAAGAAGCTTGCTTTACACATGTCCTCCGATCTTTCCAGGAACTACCACGTCGCTGATATCAGTAAACGCATTTTCTCCAGTATGCATTCGCTGAAGCGCTCCCAGTGTCGGCCACATCCAAGACAGGACATGAGAGTGTGTCCTTTGACAATTTATCACATCAGTCTTATCCTAAACTTGCAGCACGGCCACTTCAAGACAAGACTCATGTCTTGTCATGAGTTTTGTCTTGCTTGAGGTATTGGGTGTAATAAATATGTATATCTCGGTGCCCGCGACATTGCTTAACTTTTTTAAATCTTTTAAAAAAAGTTTTTAGGAGAAAAAAAGGGAATTACGTGAAAATATGCATATATGATAAAGAGGGAATTTTGGGAACGTGGGAATTGTAAAAAGTAGTCAATTTAAAGGTTGGAAAATACTATAAGAGAAAGTATGCTATAACGTGGGAATTTTGAAAAAGTATTTCTATATGACAGAAATTTAAAATTCCCACATTTTAAAAAGTGGGAAACTATATTTTTCCCTAATTTTTTATAAAATGGGATATTATTTCCCACTAAAAATCAATTAATCGTCAAATAAGACTTTTTCCTACTTTAAAAAAAAAAGGATTTTTCCCCACTTAAAACAGTTGAAATATTCAATTTGACTACTATGGGACTCTTTCCCACTTTATAAAAAGTGAGAATTTTCTCCCATAGTTTCAAAAAGTTATAATTTTCCCCACTATTTCATTAAGTGGGAATTATTCCCACTTTTTCAAAAGTTGCTAATTTTTCCCTACTTTATTTATAGGGTAGAAATTTTTCCTCTCTTTTTCATTAAGTGGAAATTTTTCCCCATCGTCACCATCCGTCAGCTAGCAAAAAGTCACGCCACATCGTTTTGGCAATTGGCCGTGCTAAGGCTGATGTTTACTCAAGATTTACATAATACGTTTGTGATATGTAGACGTTTTGTCTTTGGCCTGCGCAAGTATGACCATATTTCCGAAGTAGTTTAAGTATTATTATGCATCATTGATAATATTATATCTATTTAATTTTTAGCGGAAGCAAGCTATCTCCAAAAAGCAAGACTCGGTTAATTTTTTTCTATATAATTTTACGCAATAAAATCCAATTATAATTTAAATAATGAATTTTCATAATATAAAATATATTTACTTAGTACAAAATAATGAAAGTTTTAATACAAATCATTAAAATTCGGATTTTATTAGAACAAAAATATTTTTCACTCGATTTGAAATTTTTCAAGGAGTTTTGAAATTTTTCATATTTTTCACATATTTTTAATTTCATTGCAATGAAATTTTTCATTGACCCATCCCTAATCTCAATGTTTTATTTTATTAGTGTTCTAGCTAAACATCGTCTGCGTAACTTTTACCGTTTACCGCACGCAACGGAAGCTCTCAAAAGGAACAAATTTTCCCCGTTTTCCCAACATTTTTCATTGATGCTCCGCTCCTATTGGTCATAACGTAATGTTATAATAATAATAATAAATTCTTTATTTGCCAGAATATGGTTGTTTACAAAAGTTGTTACATTGGAATAATTAGTTCTACATATTCTACCAACATGTGGTGTGCAAAATATAATTTCAATCCCTAACATTATAACTGCATATCATCTATTATACATTCAAATTAAAAAAAACCCGTAACATTTCAACACAACAAATAAATAACCACATCAGAACAAGAAAATCTAATCTAAAGCGCAGAAGATGAAATAAAATCTATGGTCGCTTTATCATCACAAACAGGCAACATTGATATTACCAAATCATTAAATGAATTAATCAATATTACTTTAAATAAAATAAAAATATAAAACATTAAAAATCAATAACAATTGATTAAAATTATGTGACCATAAAATTATAATAAAATGTCAAGTTATATTTGCTAAATTAATCATTTTAAAATATAATTTCAAATTAATTAATCAATACGTAGTCGGCACTGAAAATATCGGGAATGGAATATTTCCACTGTTCCTGTCATATGAAAATCTTTTTAATTGAAAACTCCTTGGTTTTAAAAATCGAATACCATTTATTTATTTAAAAAAAGATTCTTGGTCTTGTCACAAGGACTTGTCAAACTTGTTTAGTCGTTGAGAAAATGGAATTGACTCGAGAAAATTCAAGAGCGATGATTTATTATGACTTTCGAACTGGTTTAACACAAAAACGGTGTGTTGATCGGATGCTTTCTGCATTTGGTGATGAAGCCCCATCCAAAACCACAATATATCGCTGGTTTGCTGAATTTCAACGTGGACGTGTCAAGCTCAGTGATGATCCCCGTCAAGGTCGTCCAAAAACTGCAGTCACCCAAGAAAACGTTGATGCTGTGCGTAAGATGATTGTGGAAGATCGACATGTGACATACCGCGAAATTCAGGCAACTTTAGACATTGGCATGAATCAAATACAAATAATCTTGCATGAACAATTAGGTGTAAAAAAGTTGTTTTCCCGATGGATACCGCATTCGCTCTGTGAAGAGCAAAAAGCGGCTCGCGTTACTTGGTGCGTCAGAACTCTCGAAAGATTCCACGCAGGATCCTCAAATGCTGTATACAACATCGTATCAGGTGACGAATCCTGGATATACGCGTACGAACCCGAAACAAAAAATCAGTCACGAGTTTGGGTGTTCGAAAATGAGTTAAAGCCAACAAAAATTATGCGTTCACGGTGTGTTATTCTTTATAATAAAACTAATGTTATATCTTCAATTAAGATGTATTTTCAAAGTAATACTAAATTATAATAGTCTCCATGAATAAACAAACAAAACAATTATTCTCTTCACTGTCACTGTCCATGTCATAGACTAGATAATAAATATTCTACCACATCTTCCTCATCAAGTTACATTACATAGTCTTTTAAGTATGATGGAAGCCTCCTCATTCTTGAACCTATGTTATCTGGCACCTCTAATATAGTCCTATTAAGATCAGGACTCATTACATCAGGTTCAAGAACACGAGCTGCATCCCATTGTTTTTGAATTTTAACAACATTGTCATCTGATGATGAAGGTACATCAATAGTTTTATAACATGTTTTTATGAACCATGTATTTCTTCTAATGATATTACCTTTTTTATTCTTAAGTAAAACAGAACGAGGGTTATCATCAGTTTTAATAACAATTCCCGGTTTCCAATATTTACTATGTTCATTATCTTTATAATATACACTTTGTCCTTCTTTATAAATATCTTTTCTTAATTTTGAACCTTTATCATAATATTCCTTTTTTTTATCATAAATTTCACCTAGTTGTTTTTTGAAACCAGTAACAATTTTAGGTTTTAGCAAATTATAATTAATTGGTAATTTAGTACGACAAATCCTACTAAAAAGTAATTGCGAAGGAGAATAATGTGTACCTGATACTGGAGAATTTCTATATTCTAATAGATAATAATCAATATCAGAATTAGTTTCATTACACTTTTTTAACATTAATTTACAAATACCAACAGCTTTCTCTGCCATTCCATTACTTTGGTGATAATGCGGACTTGAAAATATAGTTTGAAATTGCCAGTCTTTACTAAACGATAAAAAATTATTAGAATTAAAAGGAACATTGTCACAAAATAGCTTTTCTGGTATACCATGAATAGAAAAAATGGTCTTAAGTATTTCAATTACTATTTCAGAAGTTTTATAATTAATTTTATGCAATTCTATCCATTTTGAATAATGGTCTATAAGTGATAAATAATTAAAATTTCCATACTGCAAAATATCAACAGACACAAACTGAAAAGGTAAATCAGGTAGTTCCCTAATTATCATTGGTTCCTTAATATTATTAGAAGAAAACTTTTTACAAACGTTACACAATGATATATAATTTTCAATATCTTTGAACATGTTAATCCAGTAAAACAAGTACTTAGCTCTTTCTTTCGTTTTAGTCATACCAATATGAGTTTCATGTAATTTTTCAATAACATACTGCTTTAGTCTATTTGGCACAAACAATTTATTTTCAAAAAATAACATATCATCTTCTTCATAAATCATATTTTTAAAATTATAGTAAGGTTTTACTATTTCTGGTACTTTAGTTTTTGAATTAGGCCATCCATTTTTTAAATAAAAAGATAGCTTTATTGCAATTGGATCACTTTTTAACTCAGATTTTATTTTCATTTTAAGATTATCAGTTACATTAATTGAATGAACTACATCTTTTAAACACTTATCTACTTCTTGTTCTGCTTTAGAACATGCTCTACTTAGTGCATCTGCTATATGCATTTGAGACCCTGGTATATGTATCATCTCAATATCATATATACTAAGTTTTAATTTTATTCTTTGTAATCTAGTTGAAGGTATGTTTATAATGGCTTTTTTCATTATGGATACAAGTGGTAAATGATCTGTATGTACTATTATCTTTCTACCATAAATAAAAGTATGAAACTTTTTACATGCAAAAAGCACTGCCAAAAACTCCTTTTCGATCTGTCCATAATTAATTTCACAACTAGTTAGAGATTTAGAAGCATAACATATTGGTTTATTATTATCTTGTAATAAAACACAACCTATACCCGTTTTACTTGCATCTGTCTGAATTACAATTTGTTTAGATGGATTAAAATTATGTAAAACAGGTTCCGAAGTTAAAAGTGATTTAATTTCACTAAAACAATTATTTTGAGCTTGTTGCCAGTCAAAAATATTTTTTTGTTTTAATAGATCTCTTAAAGGTGTAGATATATAAGCTAAATTTGGAATAAAAGATCTAAGGTAAGGTACTAAACCTAAAAATTTTTGCACATCATTTTTATTTTTTGGCATATCATAATTAATAATTGCCTTAATACAGTTTGCATCCACTTTCATAGTACCATTTTCAAAAATGTGACCTAAATAGTGAACTTTAGAGACCATATATTGAAACTTATTAACATTAAATTTAATATTAAATGTTCTTGCCCTATGAAAAACTTTATTTAATATTTCAAACATTTCAATTGAATTATCAGCAAATACCAATATGTCATCTATGTAATTAAAAACACCTTTAATGTCACGAAATATCTCAGACAACCATTTTTGGAATACTTCTGAAGCTACAGTTACACCAAACGGTAATCTATTAAACTTATAGGTGCCAAACATAGTTGCAAAAGTACAATAGTTTGAGCTCTTATTATCCAAAACAATATGCCAGAAAGGATCTTTTAAATCTAAAACGCAGAATAATTTAGAATTTCCTATCTTAGTTGACAAATCGGAAAGAGTTGGTATACTACAATAATCCTTTACAATTGAATCGCTTAAATCTTTTGGGTCCAAACAAATTCTTATATTGCCATCAGGCTTCTCAACTATAACAATTCTATTAACCCATTCTGATGGCTCTTCTACTTTTGATATTATCTCAAGCAACTCTAATCTATTAAGTTCCTCCTGTAATTTAGGTCTAATTTTTAATGGCACCCTATATGGAGGTTTTGATGATGGTACAGCATCATGTTTTAACTTAATACTATATTTTTTATCTATCTTACCTATTCCCGTAAATAGATCCTCATTATCCTTGATTACTTGTTCTTTAGATTTAATGCTTCTTATTTCACTCGAACACATTCTCTTTACAAGTTGCAATTTTATGCATGTATCCCGTGATAATATAGGTAATGAATTTTCACCTCCGGCTACAAAAAATACTTCATTCAAAGAGATTTTCTCCGTTGCCACTAATAATTCTATTACTCCTTTAACAGATGTTTTAAAACCATTCCAACTCTCAAGCACAGCATTTATTTTCTTTAAATTTAATGGACGTTTAACAACATTTTTTATTTGCTCAAACAATTTAATGGGTATTATATTCACATCTGCTCCTGGATCAAGTTTAAACTTTATTTTTATAACATTTTCTATTAATAATATTTCTATCCAAGCCAATGAATTTACTGACACATTTGTAGTGACAGTACCACAAATAAATTCTTCTTCGTTTTCTTCTTCCTTAAGGTCTTGATTAATTTCTTCTAAAACCTCGTTCACTTTTGAACTTTTAAACTTACACATTTGTGCAAAATGATTTTTCATTTGACATTTAGAACAATTTTTTCCATATGCTGGACACCGACCATATTTATGTTTATAACCACAATATTCACATGTATTTTCAGCTTTTCTAGCTACTGATAGTATTGCATTACTCTGAACTACTTTCATTTGTTCACTTGACAATTCCGATACCCTAAATGATTTTATTACATCATCAAGAGGCGGGTTTCCTGTCTTAATAATATTCTTTTGACAATCATAATCATTAGACCCAAAGACTAAGCGGTCTCTTACTATTTCATCCTTATTTTTAAATTCACAATCATTAGACAAAGTCTTTACATCAATCATAAACTTATCAAAAGACTCACCTTCTATTTGACTTCGTTGGTAAAATAAATATCTACAGTATAATACATTTTTTTGAGGATTACAATAGTCTTCAAACTTTTTTAATACAGTTTGTAAATTTGGTTCATTTTCTTCCCATTTTTCTTGTAAACTTAATGAATTATAAACTTGAATTGACTCCTCTCCAATAAAATTAAGAAACACAGCTACTTTTCTAGATTCCGTTACTGTATTACAGTTTAAATTAGCTGCTTCTAAATATATATTGAAACTTTGCTTGAACCTTTTCCAGTTTTCACTCAAATTACCAACAAGCGACAATTTTGCCGGTATATTTAGTATACTCGACATTTTAGTTAACCGACTGCGCCATGTGTTATTCTTTATAATAAAACTAATGTTATATCTTCAATTAAGATGTATTTTCAAAGTAATACTAAATTATAATAGTCTCCATGAATAAACAAACAAAACAATTATTCTCTTCACTGTCACTGTCCATGTCATAGACTAGATAATAAATATTCTACCACACACGGAGTGTTGCAAAAAAAATGGTGGCCACGTTTGTCTCCAAAACCGGCCATGTTGCGACTATTCCTCTTGAGGGACAAAGAACGGTTAATGCAGAATGGTATGCTAGCATTTGTTTGCCACAGGTCGTTTCTGAACTCCGTAAAGAGAACTGCAATCGCCGCATCATCCTCCATCACGACAATGCGAGTTCTCACACCACGCACAGAACAAAAGAGTTTTTGGAGTAAGAAAACATAGAATTATTAGACCATCCGCCGTACAGCCCCGACCTAAGCCCTAATGATTTCTATACTTTCCCTAAAATAAAGAATAAATTGCGTGGTCAGAGATTTTCATCACCTGAAGAAGCTTTGGACGCCTACAAAACGGCCATTTTGGAAACCCCAACTTCCGAATGGAATGGTTGCTTCAATGATTGGTTCCATCCATCGTATGGAAAAATATGTCAAATTTCGCGGAGAATACTTCAAAAGCAATAAATACATTTTTAAATAGTAATGTTGTGTCACTTCCTAGATTCCCGAAATTTTCAGTGCCGCCCACGTACTACTTTAAATGAACCAAAAAATATAAAACATTAAAAATTAATAACAATTGATTAAAATTACAATAAAATGTTAAATAATAATGTCCTCTATTATAATAAGCCTACTAAAATAATGTCAATTTATTATTAAATTGATAGTAAGTAGAATTGTAATTAGAATTGTAATTAGAGATTATGTCAAAATATGATTAAATTAGGTTAGGTTTTTACCATGAAGGTAAAAATCGTGCCCGTCCGCGTGCCAAAAAATATATTACAAACAATAACAATGTCATTCAAAATAATAATACGGAAAATTTATATTTTATCATTCATAAAGTCATTTACTGTATAGTAGAGCTTATTTAGGAGTAAATTTATTATATTAATTTTAAACCTTTTCAACGGAAGATCCTTTAGATTATCCGGAATGTGGTTAAACACCTTTATTGTTATCATATATGCATTTTTTTGATATAATGTGAGATATTAGTATAGAAGTATAGTATAGATAGTATAGATGCATCTGGGGTGTCTAATGCCCGATTTCACCAACTATTTTTTTCATTGTAAATATGTCAAAATTCTTATTTAGGGACTCCTTTAAAGTTAAGGATCGCTGGTGAAATCAGGCATAAGACTGCCTAACGGGTATTTTGCGCGGTTTACTCCCACCTCAACGTACCCATACAGATGAAAACCCGTCAAGTGGCCTAATCATGTTTCAGTGGGTTCACCGGCTTTCAAGAGACTATTGCATTGATTTATTGTCAAGGTGATAGAATCCTTTCAGGATGCAGTTACAAAACGTTTAAGACAAATCTCATGTTAGTAAATTAACTTCTTTTTCTTATCTTAGACTACGCTGATGTATATTACTCTGAGGCTCTACCATGGGTTTTTGGTTTGTACCAACGTAACGTTATAACGTGAGGAACCACCAATAGGATCGCTTTATTCAATCACGTTACCTAAAATAAAGCGGCCCTATTGGTTATTGCTCACGTATTAACGTTACGTTGCTACAAAGTATACCTACCCATGGTAGAGCTGATTAAAGACCTACTTAATAAACTCGACCGCCTTTGTAAATTGTGCATACGCTTTGTTTTCGGCCTACGCAAGTATGACCATGTATCCATTTACCCCAAACAGTAAACCGTAGATCAGTGCACGTGCTTTCTTTCCTTTATAACATTCTCTATAATCCTAATACCCCTTCTTACCTAAAATCTCGATTTATTTTCCTCTGTGATTCCCACGATCGTCCTCTTCGCTCCTCTGTTAATAACCAATTAAAGATCCCGAATTCCCGACGCACACCTATACCTATCACTGAATAAGTAAGTACCTATTTTTCCTTTAGCTTTTTCTGTTTCGGTATGGTAATATTGATATGTGTATTATATTGTTGATTTATATAAATATATATATATATATATCTTCACGGGTGCCTTACGGCGCCCGAGACCGTCTAGACGGCCCCAGGGTACCCAGCGGAGGGGTTTTAATCCCACCTCGTCGTAGCCGATGGTATGAGTTTATATAAATATTATATAATAATAATAACATTAATAATATAAGTATAATAATAATATGTAGGACAATTCACAGATATGGCTCTGGTCACAAACTAAGCTTTTAAGCTTGTACTATGTGTACCAGAAGCAACAATATAATACATATTATATTTTATAAACACCCAGACAAATTGTACAGAAAAATACATATTAATATTTTTTTGCCATGGGTGGGAATCGAACCCACGACCTCCGGATACAAGGCCAAAGACGCAACCATTAGTGTACGGATTAGCTGTCAGTATTTACATCTAATATGGCTATAATAATATGTCCATAGTGTTATGCATAATCTTTTACTCTCTCAAAAGTTCTGGTAGGAAATGCCTAAGGCATTAAGTTCGTTTATAGGTATATAATTTTATTTTGTAATTTTGTGCAATAAAGATTTTTTTTTTAAAACCCGCAGTTAAGAGGAGCGTTTGATCAAACGTCCCCCCCCCCCCCCAACATTCATATATTTTTATGGTCTTTGAAGACGTTATAAATATGACCGATTTCTAGGCTCGTATGTTTTTCTTTTTTTTTAAGTTTGGTATAAATAAAATATCAACCCGTGAAGTCCAAAAAAAAACGTTACAAATCCAATTTCTATAAAATATAGAGGCAGAAAAATAAAAACGTAGGATCATCGTTTATTTTACTATAATAAAATGAGATCATTTTTTCCAAAATCCATTACAGTTTAGGGGTATGCAACATTTTTGGTCCAAAAGTTTTTGCTGCCTAAATGGTAGGTATAATTACATAAGTGCTCTTTCTCTTATTAAGGATCGAGGGGAAGGTTTACATACATGTATAGTAGCGTTACCGATACACTGTCATGCGGGGGAGAGGTAATGCTTTGCAGTTGGAACAGCATGAATATCGTAGAGCCTCATGAGACGCTCCTCTTAATTTGACGATAAAGCAGCGAGGCGATTAAAGAAGTCTCGTAATGCAAATTCGTAACTACACTATTTAGCCGGCACAGTGAGAGCGATAAATATAGTTTAACAATATTGACCCTATTTTTTGATTTTGTATGTTTGCTTCCCATTTGGTGGATACAGATTCACATGCGTTCTCCAGTAAAAACATAGTTTTTGACGTTTCCAACGAATAATAATCCTAAAGCAGAGGCGGACTAGTAATTTCGGCCGTCCTTGGCGCTATTCTAATATCTTTGCAGCGTTTAGAAATGAGAATTTTTCTGTGCGAAAAATAACATTGAGTTCGGTTCTTTTGTTTAATTTTCCACCTGTCATATTCTCACCAGGATACTTAGGTTAGGGTGCAGATTTTCCGCCCCTGATATTTGGCCTAATCGGCCTTAAGGAAAGTCTGCCACTGCCTAAAGGAAACAATATTTGTCTATTTATAAAAATATAAATACCTAAACCATAGTTTAAATTAAACCAAGCTCAAGCTTCGAAACACATCAAACAAATAAGCACTCAAAATTTTGACACGGCATGAGTAAATCTGCTGCACAATAATTGAAGTTGCGGTAAATGCAGGAGTATTCTCGGCCAACTGAATATTCATAAAACTGGGAGCATCGCAAATGGAATTGTTCCAACATTTTTCCTTCATAAAAGAATATCTTGATCCTTAAAGGTTGAAGAGTTTGAAAGATTGAGAAACGCAAAAGTGTTCTGGCCTTCACATCTTGAGTATCGCTTTCTAAAACGAAGACAAAAATTTGTATGCGGAGGTTTTTTTTTGTAAAAACCTTTTACATTTCGGTAATCATACTTCATTCATTTTTCATTGAATAATTAGGTAATTACTGTGGTAATTACTTATAATCCATATTTAAAAAAAAACTATCCTTATCTAAGCTTCAGACATAAAGGTAATTTTTTTTCTGACATTTTAGAATTAATTATAAATTCATAGAGTAAATTACAAAAAAAAATCTTTTAAGATATGGAAAACTACAGCTGCTACTTAGACAGACGATATATTTAATGCGAATAGACAGACAGATAGATAGGTACCTGATACTCACCATAAATGTAACTTATAGGATTTTTTCATTTTACTGAACCCTAAAATACAAATACATTGAGAAGTAACTACAATTTGACCCTTCATTTAAGTTAAC
Organism: Monopis laevigella; assembly: GCA_947458855.1. Taxonomy (NCBI): domain Eukaryota; kingdom Metazoa; phylum Arthropoda; class Insecta; order Lepidoptera; family Tineidae; genus Monopis; species Monopis laevigella. The sequence goes on along the minus strand of OX381596.1, from coordinate 9,160,332 downwards.
TTAACAAAAGTTAAAAAGCTGGCCTCAGTAGTATTTCTCATAGAAAAAATATTGCTGTAAAATATCACTTAGTCAGATAGATTTTATTTTCATTTTATTACATTTGTAAAAAATATCCTTCAGTTTTTAGATCACGGGTCCACACCTCGGTGTTTCCCAAAAAGTTTTTATTTAAAAAAAAAGGTACATTTGTTTGACAATGCCACTATAGGCGCTTTCGATCCCAGTTTCACTATACCTTGTGAAATTGTGTATAAGATTATTATAAACAAAGCTACTACCACTATAAAATGATATTGCACTTTTTCGGTGTCCTAGGCACAATTTAGAACCATTTTTTTTAGATCTTATAGAAAATGAAAAGATAGATGTTATTAGTTCCACACAAACAATTTAGTTGCGGGAGTGAAATGACTATTCTCTAAGTGCGTAAGTATAAGTCGGCAAAATTCGAATAGTCTAAACTCCATTCCACTTAACGAGCTCCCAAAGAAATCAATCAAAAATGGCAAAATCTTTAAATTCGCCACTGCCTTGCTCGTAATGGTAGGTTTTTATTTGTATTTATTATTAAGTGTTGATATTTTCTTGTCATATATTTAACCCACATTAAAAATCTAAAGCAATCTCTGTGAACCTTCTAAGTTCGCTATTGGTAGACATTTCAAATGTTTTCTGTAGATATAAATAGAGTGCCTGCTTTTGTCTTCAAGCACTGAATTCAACTTATCATTTTTGTGTGTTTTTGGTTGTTTTATTGCTTTTTTATTATGACTTTAGATTCCTGATATGGTCCTTTCATGACGGCTATCAATTTCTCTGTAAATGCTGAATATGATATCGTTTTTATTTTTTGTAAAATTATGTTTTTTATTACCTACGTTTTGTTTACTTTGTCACGATGTATAGGATTTATTTATTTATTTCAATGATACAAGTCAAAATATGATTAATATTATTTAAAATTGTTAGATTATAATAATATATATTGTTTATTGTTTGTTTGATATTTTAAGATAGTTGTGAAAAGTTAACAAACAAACTGACATAATTACTGGCTTTTAGAATACTAGTATGGAAGTGTATGTGTAGTATATAGTATGGATGGATGATTAAGGACACTGCATTCACAATCGCGAAGTCTGCGTTCTCCACACAAAATGAGCTTTCGCACTTCCAGTAATACTCGATTACTGTTAGTCGCAGAATAACAAAAACAAAATTCTGTCATTGTAATTTTTTCGAAATCAATAAAAAAAACTTTTTTAATATTACTTATAATACAAAAATACTTATTAAATAAAAATAAATACCATCACGGATGCCTATTTGGCTCCCGAGAACCGTTTAAACGGCCTCAGGGTACCCAGCGGAGGGATTAACCCGTCCTCATTTCGCCGATGGTATTCGAAGGGCGATGGTAACAAGTAGCGAGCTTATTGCGGTGTTTATGATGAAATAGCCTCGTTGTATAAAGCGATCAGCCATCCCAGGCCGGCCTTGTTGTCATTTGCTTAACCTTGTTATCAGTTGCGCAGTGACTTAACCACTAGGCTGGGGCCGCTTTTTACTTATTACCCACAACAGAAAAATAATATTAATAATAATAATTGAACTTCGACTAGCAGCCAAGTTGTAATATTGGATGGAAGTACGTTTGTATGAGCGTCAAGTCACAAACCTTAATTTACTCAACTATTTTAATTAAAACAATTTATTTGTAATACCTCACGCTTTTGTTAAATTATTACAGCAAAGATCTGAAGTATCGATTAAAACGAACTACCTAACTTTAGAGGCATTAAACAAAACCCATTTTCATAACTTCAACTTGCTTTGGCAATATGTTTCAGAACTGGTAGCGTCATTATTACCAATGATAACACAATTTGGAAGCCCTAAGTCGAATTTTCTGTGTGAATGAACTTTATCAGTCTGAGACTCATTCTCGCACCGCAGCTCAGTTGGTAGTGATAGCAAAACTAACTACTTATATATATAAAAAATACTGGTTGTTACCATTCGTAATTTTAAACAATCAACTAATTAATTCGTAATTATAAATAATAATTGTAAACAGTAGAAACTATACCTCACCGAAAAAATACTTAAGAATATGGTTACATGAAAAATGATTTTACAATTTACAGGCTTATTTAAACTGCAAGTGACATAATGCATAATTTCTTGACATGGCATTCTGATTGTTATTATTGTGTTAATAGTTGATTTATGTGATATGTGTTTTTAAGTTAATTGTAATATGTAAATTCACATGACTGGTGGAAATAGAAAAAATGTAACACCAACTATGTACCTTATTCCGTGAATATTCATTCGTCATCTTATATGTATTAGTCGCTACATTCCTAACCGAGAAGTCGTGGTCGTCACGACGTGTTTGTTACTTTCATTGCGACTTTCTTGGGAATATAGTGCAGTGGTTTCCTCGTTCCTTCTGGTACCAGAACTTTTGAACTTTCCGGTCCGCCATTGCTCGCCAGAGCCTCATCTGTTGTCTGGCAGGAGGTACCACAGTAACCGCCTCAGACTTAAAAACACTACCGTTTTAGGGATTGGGTTCAAACCCCAGTGTGGACCTTAGCACAACAGCATCGATTGGCTCGATAAATTGACAAAATCGATACATATCGATTTTATGAATGAATGTTCATTCATAAATTTCATTTTATCGACTGTCAAACTATATCGATGTGGTTAGCTAAGCCCCTGTATCCAATGAGTTTTTAACTAAAATAAACATGTACATTTGTTTGACAACACCATTATAGTAGATCACGTTAACTTTGTCAATCCCAGTTTCAATATATCAATTTGTGAAACTGTCTACACACCTGTTAACCCACCTAGGCTAATAACCCTAGGTGGGTTAACTGAATACAGTATATTCATCAAACATCCCGACGAGCTGGTTACTTGTTTGGTATAGGCTCAGAATTCCATAGACTACGATCAGGTAGGAATATATCCCTCCGCTGGCTACCCTGAGGTCTTCTATGTAATAATAGTTTTAAAAAATATATATAAAAAAATCTTCACAAAAGCCCTAGGCGTATCAAATGTTACAGTTATATTCAAAGTTTTCCGGAGACTACTGCGTCGATATTGTTACGTACAATTCAAACACTTACCAGACAGACATAGACAGGAGCACTAGGAACACTAGGATTATCACACAACTTATGGTTTTTATTGTTTTAGCTATTTTACGAATATTCTTAGATTTAATTTATATTTTGCACATGCTCTCGTGGTGATAGTTCAATTTTGAATAAAGGGGTAGGTAGGAGTGGAAAGGAGATAGAAAATATGGATAATTACTAAGGAAAGAATGGGACGGAAGGCAGTAGTGTTCGAATACATGCAACAAACATGGTAAACCGACCAATTGTATACTGCGCGTATTTAACTTTGTCGTATAATATTATTACATAATTATTTAAATCTAACAGATATCTTGTCGAGGTGGTCCGCATCATTTAGCCGGCATAGTTAGAGCGATCAATATTGCTGAGCTTATCAGCTCACAATGTATTGATCGACCCCAATCATGGACTTTATAGCTTACCTTTTACATCGCTTACCATCAGGTAGATAAAGTTTTTTTTTATTGTAATAAAAATGGTTTCATATATTTTTATTGTAATAAAAAAAATGTGAAAAAAAATATCCTGGATCCACCCCTGGCGATAGACACATAAAAATATGATAAATAGCGTAAATCATAAATAAAAATATAAAAGTATACCTATTAATAATTAATTTAATTTTACCAATATTTAATATAGTTCAGTCAGTGTTGGTTTTGCTAACGCTACGAGCAGAGGTAAACACGCCAATCTACTGAAGGGTCGTTAAGAAATCTCTAACGGAACCTTTGCTAGAAATTACATCTCGGCTGAACTGTTTCTTAGTCCCATTTCTTAAGGCACTTGTAAACGAAACTACCTTAATTTGATAAGGCTTTAAATTGTTATTTTATTATACATGGTGACCGTGAAAGGTTGTACTTTTGGCTAAGATGAGGCTCTACTGACCAAATAAAGAACTTTACCCGTAACAATGTATCGCAAATGAAAAAAAAAATGGCTAACCCATACAAATTTGTTATTTTAACATTATTTTTTTTTTAAAGATAAAAATGCAATGAAAAATTTCCTGGTGGGCTCGAATCCACGAACCTCGCTATCGCGACCGCTTAACCGCTGAGCCAACCAGGTTTCAGTCACCCCTCACGAATTTTGTCATTGCTTTTATCTACTTATACACAGACGCCCTCTATTAGCTTTCTTCTATTAACTCTATACGAGTGAAGTTAGAAGTCCTAGTTTCTAATACTAGATGGCAGAGGAATCGGTTTTTTATTATTACTTTTTTCAGTATTTTAAATTTATGCATTTTTATAAATTCCTTATTAGGATAATCTTATATATATATATATATATATATATATATATAACAGTTTGTTTTTTATTTGCGACACATGGTTCTAAGGGAAATGTATTTTTATTTAATCAGTAGAATGAGGCTCTACAATTATTATACAAAAGTACAACCTTTCTAGGTCACCAAATCAATCGGACCATCAGAAGTGAGTAAAAAAGATATTTTGAATTAAAAGCTTTTATAACTTTTAATTTTTATGGGTAATATTTTCCGAGAAATTTATTAATTACGACTCTATATTTGCATTAGTAAGTATTATTAATTTGTCTTACCGACATTGTTTTTGTTATAATTAAATATGTCGATTTAATTAACAAAAAAACACCGAAATTTCTCGTTGTCTTTTTATATGTTTTTTTTTTACTTTCAAGCCCCACGTTTCCATGTTCTTTCCTTTATTTTGTCCCATCGCCGAATCCTCACAGTTTTAATACTAGATAAATTGACTGTCCCGCAAATTCCCTGGCTCTGTCAGATACCAGGGGAATATACTTATATTCCCCTGGTGTTTAAGTTAAGGGCAGTAGGTATAAGTAAGTTACTTATACTGCCCTTCTTTAGCAAAATAGCGTAATCTACCTTCTTTCAGGGGTGAGTTAGGTTTAGTTAAATAATTGAATATTTAATTATCTTCTGTAAGTAAACTTGAAATTAGAATAATAAATCTTAAATAAATTAGTAATAATAATATGTAGTCACAATTTACACATTGCTCTGGTCACAAACTAAGCTCTAGTAGGCTTAATTTACTACTTACTACTTTTATATTTATATTAAAAAAATATTTTTATATATTATTTCTTACTTTAATATTTTAAAAAATAGAATAGAGAATAATTAAATGTAATTGCTTTGTTAATATACCTTCACGTCAGGGTTCTTACCATGAAGCTAAAAAAACGCGCCTGGCGGCGCGCGGACGGGCACGGTTTTTACCTTCATGGTTCTTACGATAGACAGGCCATGTGGGTGAATTTAAAAGGTTGTACTTTGGGCTAATAGAGGCTCAACTAATCAAATCAAACAATTTTTCATTTGCGACACATGGTTCCATGGCAAAAAATCATCGATTTGATCAGTAGAACCTGATATTAGACCAAAGTATAACTATGTAACAAGGTCACCATGTATACACACATATACCAATGTATATATATACCATGTGTATATATAGTAACCATGGTATATATGGTATATGTATTATTGATACATACCAATACTATGCAGAACTTATAACGATCCTCTTTTCAAGGTAACGGTCGTTAACGTTATTATGGTCGTAACTATTTTACCAATGGGAAAAGTTTTTCGATTTTATCAGTAGAGCCTCATTTTATCCCAAAGATTATTAAAAACATCGGTATTTATAAAAACTTCTTTGACCCTTGAAAAACAATTTAGTTTTGAAGTAAGTTTTGTCTCTTCTTTTAGCAACAAAAATAAATATGCATAAAAGAGACAAACAAAAAAAAATGTTTAACTAAAGTGTACTTCAAGAACTCAAGAAGTTTTCATGAATAAGGCCATAATCGTAAAGTTTAGAAAGTTCTTAAAAATTATAATAGGGTTTATATTTTATAATATTTATTTATTTATACTTATTGCAGTAAGTAATCTCTGTGGCTACAGTAAAAAAGGGAGACCATACGAAAACGTTGACGGTTGAACATCTGTAGCCCTAGCTCTAACTATTACTTTGCGTTTGAGTTAACTAAAATTTGTATGGGGAATAGTTCAGCGTTCCAAGCGGAAATTTTTAGAACTAAAAATGAGAGCAGTTGATTGGTCAAAATGTTAACGCGGTAGTATAGTTAACGCGAAAGTAAATGTTAAAAAAACACACTAGGGCTACTGTGTTCACTATTCTCAGTTACCTACTAGACGTATCATCACTAATAGCGCCGAAGACCGCCTAGAGAACTCAGTGTCAATAATAGTACATTATGATACGAGGTTGGTAAGTAGGTTTTTACAAACGAGTTGACGTCTTGTAAGGCCGAGGTGGAGGCGAGGGTTTATAATCGGCACGAGTTTGTAAAAACCTTACCAACCGTGTACCATACGACGTTTTTCAATACATTTGCGAGAAAATAGATACTTATATAAAAAAAACTAAACGAAACCATTTTCTTAATTTTTTTGACAATAAGAAATGTAATAACTGTAAACAAATCGCACAGCGCGGCGGCGTGCGGTAAAATCAACTTTCGAGGCATAAAATATGGAAAGAACTGTAAACAAAATCACACGGCGTGCATAATAATCAACTTTCGAGGCATATGTACTGCCATCGAAAGTACACATTTTCGAGCAACTATATTGAAAAATACTTTATAGGTCATATTTGGCCTTATTCATAAAAAACTTATTGAGTACTTGGTTTGAAGTACACTTTAGAAATAATTCACTGAGACGATCACACGCGAAAGCTAATTTTGTGTGGAGAACGCGGCGTTCGTGATTACGAATGCAGTGCTCTCAAGAAGTGCTTCAGATGCTGATTTATAAATTACAATTTTGTTGCGCGGCGACAAACAGGGAATCAGCTCAGCACAAGCTACAGTTGTTAGGCCGTAGCGCTGATTTTCAGCTGATGCCCTTCTGGGACAAGAGATACGGCAGGCGCTATCCATTACCGTAGCTAGTACGTACATATACCTATACTATTTTATTTAAGTATTTTCATGATACACGTTCACAGTAAATTAATATGGGTACACAGATTACATATTAGCTCATACATAAATTTACACAAACTTTCCATATAAACTATTAACAGACATTACATAAAAAAGAAATTTAGAAAAATAAATGATTAAATATTAAGTATGTTATTATTGTATTATTTTGCGGTAAATAGTTGATCCGTGAGTAGTTTTTTTCTTAATTTATTTCTAAAAGCAACCAATGATTGCATATTCTGCAGTGGAGGTGGCAAATCATTCCTTATTTTAGTAGCCGCATATCTGAAACTGCCTCGGAATGCTGATGTCCTATATCTAGGTATACATAGCAAATTCAAAGATCCACGAGTACAATAAGTATTTACGCTGTGTGACCAAGTCAATTTATCATAAAGGTAAGGCGGCATTTTAAATTTAATGACACCAAACAGCAACGCTGCAAAGTGAACAGTTCTACGGTTATGCATTCTAAGATAGTTGTTGTGGTTTAAATATGGTGTGACATGGGATCGTGGCGGAATACTATAACAGAAACGTGCACATGCATTTTGCACGTTTCTGAATTAGATGCTGAGTCCTTGCTAGCAGACACGGTCCATAAACTGTATCCGTATAATTAAGTCTTGACAGTACGACTGCTTCGCATAACTTCTCTCTCAGAGCGACGCTGAGATAACCTCGAATCTTGTAAAGCATTTTTAGCCTATAAAAACAGTTCCTAATAGCTAGAGCTACGTGATTCTCAAAGCGTAATTCACTGTCCACTTTAGTTAAAATAGGTTTTTTTTCTTTTACGCATGTTAATTTTTGTTGCCAAAATCAGAGACAAAATCTTCTATAACTCAAGTGTTATTCAAGGATTTAATGTCTGAGACCGGCTGGGTACTGTGTTAGGATTTTATTGTGTACAAGTGGCAAGCTCGTCGCTGTGTTTGTATAGTCTTACATCAGTTTCACAAATTGATATAGTATATTATCAAACCAATTTATTGAATTAATATTAAAAAAAAAAACAAAAATAATAATAATAATAATAATAATGACCAAAAATTTTGTAATTAAATATTGTTTTTAACCCGTGCGTGACCCGTGACGTCCGTTAAAGTCTACGATCTAACCCAATCGGCCACCACGTATACTTGGGTAGGTAAAAATACAATTTTCACAGCAATTTAAGTCTTGATTATATCGCCGGTATTTTGAGCGATGTTTATTAAACGATTACAGGAGAGTTAGTCGGAAAATCTAATAAGTTTGGTGATTATAAAGCCCCAGGCTTACGACGAAGCAGCGCGAAATTGCTCGCTTATCTATACAGCGTAAAATAAAAATAAAATGTTAAGTGGTTTATAAAATAACAACTTAATATAATCGAATAGCATTTCATCCAAAACCCAATTGTTTCCAGGAAGTGTAGTTAGATCAATTTTTCAAAAAATCAGGGAAAGTATTTTAATGAAATTTGGAATATTAAAGTAATCAAACAATAGTTTTTAAAGACTTATTAATAATGCGTCCAAATAATAAAGCTGAAGAGTTTGTTTGGTTAAACGCGCTAATCTCAGGAACTACTGTTTCCGCTTCCGTCGCGTGCGCTGCGTAAACGTTTAAGTTACGCAGACGAAGTTGCGCGGATCAGCTGGTAATTTAATATAATAAACTAATGGCCTATTCATAAAAACTTATTGAGGCCTTGAAGAACACTTTAGTTATGGAATGTTTTGTCTCTTTTACGCATATTAATTTTTGTTGCTAAATAAAAGAGACAAAACCTTCAAATAACTAAAGTTTTCTTGAAGGACTTAATAAGTTTTTATGAATAAGGCCATAAATCTTTACCACTACCTTGCGGCAAAAATGCTGAACATAGTCGGTCGTAGTGGGGCTATGTTTGCGCAGATATAGGTATGGAAAGAAATTAAAATACTGTTAGCAAAATAGTTTTTCGTGCAAAGTTCAATAAGTTTCCGGAAAATTATAGGTATAATTTATTGAAATGTAGAGGCATTAAACGATTTAGATTGGTTCTTAGGAAAGCAGTGCGTCTGACACCCAACGCAGTGAAGTGCTCTTCACATGTCCCGAGCGCGTTCTATTCATCTACATATCCTATTATAGTTATCTATCTATACATATAATAAAATCGTAGACTTTCCGTAGCTAGTATAATGATTAATCTTTTTTATTATTATTGTAGCTTGGCGTGTGATATTGTATCTATCTGATGGTAAGCAGACTTACAAAGTCCATAAATGGGTCGATCAATACAGAAGAGTTTCTATTAAAAACTATGTGCCGGATTATTGGAATATTCGGATTATTAGATTGTAAAGAAAAAATCATAATATGTGAATAAAATAAAGCGTTCCATAAAAAGAAAACATAAATGTACTAGCTTTTGCCCGCGACTTCACACGCATTATTAAGTTTGTAAAAGGAAAGGTACGTAAGTAAGGAGGTACCTTCGAAATCATTTAGGTAAGTAGCCACAAAGATATATTTTATGTAATAAAATATCTCTTTAAAACAAAAATATATTCCTCAAAATATAAAATATAATATAAAAACAAAACTATTTCAATGCAGTTTTATGCAATTTTGATATACCCTTAACTTTGCTTCGTATAACACTTCTCTATCTTTTATTTATTTTTATTTAAAATACTTTATTGCACAAACTCAACATGTATTTATGGACCATGACATGCGTCTTAATGATTAACTAAAATACCAGGTTTTGCGAGCGAACCCGAATAGCCTCCAAATTACGATTCACCCTGGTAATGGCGACATTTAAGTCACTAATATAATAATAATAATAATAATAATAATAATAATAATAATAATAATAATAATATGTAGGACAAATTACACATATTGCTCTGTTCACAAACTAAGCTCTAGGCTTGTACTATGTGTACCAGAAGCAACGATATAATACATATTATATTTTATAAACACCCAGACCATGACAAACTGTACAGAAAAAACGTACTAATATTTTTTGCCATGGGTGGGAATCGAACCCACGACCTCCGGATACAACGCCAAAGGCGCAACCACTAGTCTACGGAGGCTGTCGAATATCAAAGTGCAGCGAAATTTGCACGTGGCTGGGGAAGGGAAGGTCTCCGCGGAGCATTCCATATACGCGGGTGTCCCGCAGGGAAGCTGTTTATCTCCCGCATTGCACGCACTATTTACCAATGACATCCCGACTCTCTCCGGCCATCTAGGCAGGTGAAAGCAGGATGTTACATTGGCGCTGTTCGCCCATGACAGCGCCTACCTATCGTCCAACAAGGACCCGAAACTCGCCGCCGAGAAGATGCAGAGGAAGTCCATGAATCGGGTCAATCAATAATTGTTCTTAAACAATATTGATCGCTCTCCCATTATGCCGGCTGATGCGATTACGAAATGGGGGGCAACAATGACGAATTGCATTACGAGTATATTTTGATATACTCGCTGCCTTATCGTCAATGCAAGTACCCATTTCGTAACCGCACCCAGAAACAAGACTACCACGTCGCCAATAAATCGATGCAGTAGTCTTCTGAAAACCGGTGAACCCACAGACTAAAACCGAAACATGACTAAGTCACTTAACGGATTTTGCATCTGTATTGGCGGTGGTAACGAGACCGGTCGGTCGGCCTAGCGAAGTTATAGAGACCTTCCTCCCACCTATAAAATACGTAAAATAAATATTTTTGATATTGCGTATATAATAATCTTCGTGTCGATCGAATCATCGGTATGCATTCGAATCAATATGCATCGAAAACAACAAAATATCAGTATATTTTACGACTCAAAATAAATAAATAAAAAATGCTATTAACATAAAAAAAAGTTTAAATAGTGGAGCAATTACAAATACAGAAAGAAAACGCTATTTGCGAATATTCTTTAACAATTAATTTTACTGTAATAAAATTTATTCGATGAAATATTTTACAAAATAAAGGTACCTAAATATTAATATATTATTATTTATAATTAAATTAAAGAGAAAAAATCACTGAGAGGGGCGCCACTTGGTAGAGTACCTAATACGCTGGCAGCATTGCCACGTTGAATGGCAATGCTGATTTTTTGTTTCAAATATTCATAACATTTAGGGTCTCCACATTCTAAAAATACTCGTTTACCAAGGTCCCGAATAAATTCACGGGCCTCAGATCCCAAGCATCCAGATGTTTCGACCCCAAATGCTACGAAGTGGTAATTTTGTAGTAAATCCCTATACTTCAGCCGCTTCCGTGACTCAGCCATGCAAGCGGCTGAACCAGGGATCGAAGATATATATATATATATATATATCTTCACGGGTGCCTTACGGCGCCCGAGACCGTCTAGACGGCCCCAGGGTACCCAGTGGAGGGGTTTTAATCCCACCTCGTCGTAGCCGATGGTATGAGTCTACACCGAACAAGTGGCTAGCTCGTCGCGATGTTTTGAATAGATTCAATAACCCATCTATAAAATCGAAGATGTAACCGAAATATATGATTTCGCATAGGTGTCCACGCAAGTGGCGTCCCAAATCAGTGATTTTCCCTCAGACCATGGTATTAGTGTAAGGCCATCCGGACGTTTACCATCAGATCTACTAATGCCCGGTGGTTCTAAAATTGATGGAATTTTTGATGAAATTAATGTTCTTTTGATGATGTCATTAAGGCTATTATGACTCGAAAATCTACCTGCACTCTTTTGGCAGCTTAATCCGTGTCTTCCATACATATCAACATTTTGACCGCAATTACAAGTATGAGAGATACATAAAGGTAAGCCAAAACGAAGTCCTATGGAAATACGTAAAGTTTCTCTGTCTAATAAAGTACCTAATGCAGTGGCGGGAATGGCTTGAAGCCATGCACCTGAGTCTTTACTGCAGGCTGCCAAAAAACAAGCTTTGTCGTTATCATTACACATTTGCGAAAATAAATTTTGTTTCTTAATTTCTAATAATGGTGTGTCCCAATTTTTTTGAATACATTTTTCTATTGGTTCGGTTTGTCCTATTATTTTACTTAGACATTAAATTCCACTTCTATCAACCATCTAAATGATATCTACTTCACAGATAAATCTTAATTAGCGAGAAATTAAGAGAAAACTTAAGCAAAACTCCATGTTGACTTGAGAACTTGTCGTGAATCTTTGTGCTCATGTAAATCATCCAAAGTTGTTTGAAAACAATATTTCTAGTTTGTGTTCACACCGAGTTCTTTACGCATATTTTTGGAGTGAATTAACATTAATTTAAAGACTTTTCTCACTTCTTCCTTCCCGCACTGGGAAGGAAGTGAGAAAAGTCTCTCTAATTTCGCTAGGCCGACCGACCGGCTTTGTTACCCATACATGTTTCAGTTTTAGTGTATAGGTTCGCCGGTTTTTAGGATCTTAAAAATATATATTTCATCACGGTTGCCTTACGGGTGCCAGAGACCGTCTAGACGGCTTCTGAGTACCCAGCGAAGGGGTTTTCTATCCCACCTCCACCAGCTCACCACCTCGTCGTAGCCGATGGTATAAGTCTACACCGAACAAGTGGCTAGCTCGTCGCGATGTTTTGAATAGACTCAATAACCCATCTATAAACAGTTTCACAAATTGTTATAGTGAAACTAGGACCGACAGCTTAACATGCTCTCCTAAGCACTATAGTGGTGTTGTCAAAAAAATGTACTTTTTTTTTTTAACTCATTGGTACACACCGGGACCAAGGACCTAAGTGTTTTTAAGTCCAAGGTCTAACCAACTAGGCCACCACGTATTTTAAATTTCAGAGGGCTTACTACAAAGATTTCTTATTGTGATGGTAGTCTCCTTTGAGGATACCGTTACGAAAAGCCAGTTTATTTTACGGTAAAGCGGCGAGGATATACAGGCTGAATTTTTTAAGTGTGCAATAGCGAAAAATGCTTAAGGAGTCTCGGGGCCGTTTTTGATAAAAACAAAAACTGCATCTTTAGATTTGTGAAAAATGTATTCCCCTTTTTATAGCTGGGAATCGAACCGGTTGATTTTGAAAAAAAAAATGGAGAATAAAAAGTTCAAAAATCTAAGGATGCATTTATAGTTTTTATCAAAATCGACCCCGAGACTCCTTTGAGCATTTTTCGCTATTCCTTGTAGTTTTGGCCTTGAAGGCACACTTGAAAAATTCAACCTATATAGACTCGTAATGCAAGTTCGGTATTTTGTTTCAGCTGTTGGCCGGCAAAGTGGGAGCGATCAATGCTATTAGTGCATTGATTGACCAAATTCATGTACTTTGTCTGCTTACACATACATAAAAAAAGAATAAATTAAGCTTAAAAAATATAAAATCTAGAGAACCTTTACTCCCACTTATACAATAAAATAGTATACTATTTTATTGTATAAGTGGGAGTAAATATATAGTATCTAATAATACTAACTAACTACACTTGCCAGGTTCATGGTACCTACATGCAGTCTGTGAAAATATCTTAATCAAATCCCGTCTCGGAGCAATTCTCGAAATGGAGGTTTTATTTTCGTTCAAGAAATAAATTTGATAGGTGCATAGCGAAACTGAACTCAAAAGGAATTTCGTCAATCCAACTAAAGAAACAAATTCGTCGTTTTATTCTTTAGAATTTAATTTAAATTAATTATTTCTCTTACTACCAGAGTGAGTAATTCAAGTGAATATAATATGTTTTATTACGGGTGCCTGACGACGTGGCGACGTTTAAAAATACTTAGATGGCATCAGGGTACCTAGCGGTGGGTTACGTCGTCGTACGCAGATGATATTCTGACTCTACATTGAACAAATGGCTAGTTCGCGGTGAATATACTAAGCTCTATAAACAGTTTCACAAGTGGGTAGGTATAGTGAAACTAGAGCCAACAGCAATCTACATCGATATTTCGAAAATTGTTTTAACGATTTTAATATTTTTTTGTAGTTTCTCGTAGATTAAGGTTTGCTTTTCAAGCCGAGCTCGGTCGCCTTGTAGTCCTACGTGACTTTTTTCTATCATAGTAACGTAGGTTCAACAAACAGGAAAGCTCCATTTGTCCTGTTTTCAAAAATAAAACAATTCTATTGGCAGTTCTTACGTATTAACATTACGTTAATAAGATGGCAAAACTGTATTATAAAAATATATATTAGGTATTTATATAATATTTTTATTAAAAAAGGCTAAGTATCGTAGCAATATCCGAACATTTTATAAGAATGAAATGCGCTGCCAGTAAGTCCTTCATCTTATAATCCCGGGTTCTTCAAGCGAAGCATGAATAAAGCAGTGTTTAAGCCGACATAGAAGGCAGCACCACCAATATCGGAGATACTGACGTTGGTGTTGTCTATTCATGGACTGTATAATCTTACTTACCATCTCAGGGATATGCAGTCACATGTCGATCTCCAATAATTAAAATAAAATAAAAATATATATCAATAATCAGTACGTGCTATTTTTCGTTTTTTCGTGATGAATTGTTATCATGAATTATATTTCAGAACTGTTTCAGAGCAGTCATTCAACATAAATAAGAAAAGTCAAATAAATTCTATAATAATTCAGTTTGAAAATTGTATTTCTAGCATCTTTCAAACGTCTATCTATTATATAATAAGTAATAGCAACAAAAAATAAAAAATATCTTCACGGCGATACATTATGGATGTGTCCACATTTCAGGCCGCTGAAGTATGAAGTTTATGGGCCAAATACGTCTTGTCCGCCTATTCACGACAACACTTGTCCCATATTTATGGCCCACCTTAAGTTTTATGACCCATAAATAGGCATTTCTAACATCATTTCTTGGGACAACAACTTAATGTCTTGCGTTTATTTATTGTAAAACAGGTGATAATTTTTGTGTTTTAAGCATGTTTTAAGCACCTTTGATGTTAATAAATTTTCAATTATTATTTTATTATTGCACTAGTTGATGGAACCCGCTTTACACGAGTATAAATATAAATTAAATACCATCACGCGTTCTTTTTTAGCTGCCGAGAACCGTTTAAACGGCCTCAGGGTACCCAGCGGAGGGATTAACACGTCCTCATTTCGCCGATGGTATTACACGAGTAAAATATTGAAGTACTTACCTTAAACAAATTAACTTACTATTTTTAAAAACCAATTGATAATTAAATAACTATGGGATTTTTTTTGCTAGTTTTAACGTCTAATTTATTTTTTGTGTATTAATTTTATTATTATTTTAAAAAAAATTGTTGTTATTTTTATTTAATATTTATCATCACGGGTGCCTTACGGCGCCCGAGACCGCCTAGACGGCCTCAGGGTACCCAGCGGAGGGGTTTTAATCCCACCTCGTCGTAGCCGATGGTATGAGTCTACACCAGACAAGTGGCTAGCTTGTCGTTTTTTATTTAATACCCATAGGATATAGATGAATCCTATAACACAGGTGTTTTCACCAAGCATAACATGTTGACTAAAATACGTATGAAGTAATATATCTGTATTTTTATATAGCCTTGTTAAGTTTGTGGAAAAAAATGTGTGATTTTATATTTAATTAAAACAATTTATGTAATTGGACTAAGGGGCTTAGCACGCGGACAACGATAAGATATATACCGACTCGACTTATACCGTCTGCTGTCGAAAAATATATCGAATTGGTGAGCACGCAAACCGATACGATAAATTTCTCGAGCTTTGTCTACTAGTTAAAACAAGTGTGTTTTCGTTGACAATTTCGAAAACATTTATGTAATAAATAAATAATTATTACCTTATACGATGCATTTATTTTATATTATTATTAATAATCGTTACACAAATATATATATTAATTTAAAAAGATTTAAAAATACATATTTTTAACAAAATAAAAATAAAGCCGAAGAAAACTCGTTACCTTGGCCAAAAAAAATATTTTTTTTTTTTTTTTGGTGAGTTTTTTCTTTATTAAGGCATTGGATAGGATTTAAAAAATGTTATGGAAAGTACGTATAGATAAGGAAGTGGTCTAAGACCTAAAAACGCTATTCAAACGAATTGTCAGACATATTTTCTTGAGCATTGATTGGTTATGATCACAATTGTGTCACTTTTTATTTTAGTTTGTATTGCGGGCAGCTATCTTTTGTTCTTATGACTGGTAAGGCGATTAAGCCTTAATACTATACCCTATAATAATATACTTCAAAAATATAAATCAAATATTTTATTTTATGGATGCTTTGAATTTTATGCAATACGGCGACGTGTGAATGATATATTTTAATTATCCGTCTGAATTAGTCGCCTGCTGAATAATTAAATTGCATTACACAATCATTTTTTCCGCATTCAAGACCTATCTGAACTTGAAAACCTCTGAACTTCGGGGGTTACCGAAATTCAAAGGTTTTCATTCTAGTAGTGATCGTCCCCTCTAGGATTTGTTCGCTTTAAAATATTAAGACTAACCTACTGCCACTTCATAATAATAAATAGGTACATGAAATTAAATAAAAAAAATACACGATAATAACATAAAACAAGAATTTTAATATTAATTTAATTATCTTTTGGCAATGCTATTCAAATTCTTCAAAGTTAATATATAATAAAAACGAAATTTCTTCCTCAGTAGGTTGCCAGCAAGGAGATCCTCTTGGCCCTGCTTTATTTAGTTTGGCTATACATCCAATAATTAAAAATTTACAGTCTCAGTTCAACATATGGTACCTTGATGATGGGTCATTAGCAGGAGAAATAGACTCGGTCTTAAACGATTTTTCTACAATAATAAACAAATTTTCAGAATTAGGCCTCGAAATTAATAGTAATAAATGCGAAATTTTCCTGTCAGAAACTTTTTCAACAAATGAAAAAACTGAAATCATAAATAAATTTAGCAGACTTGCACCTAATATAAAACAAATTAATATGGACAACTTTTTTCTTTTAGGGAGTCCTATTTTTGATTCAGGTATCCCTAATTTCATCGAAGATAAATTGGAACAATTTAATAATATCTCGGATCGTTTCTCCAAAATTTCTTCCCACATTGCCTTATTTATTTTTAGATTTTGCCTTTTTGCACCAAAATATATGTATTTCCTTCGAACAACTTCTCTTTGGAAATTTTCTGAACTATTACAAAAAATCGATACCACTCTAAAAAATAATTTAGAAAAAATATTAAATTTAAAATTTGACTCAAATTCATGGCTACAGGCAACATTGCCTGTTAATTTTGGTGGCCTTGGAATAAGGCGAATTGAAAATTTAGCCCTACCAGCTTTTCTTTCTTCCGGATATGGAGCACTCAACCTCGTTGGAAAAATTCTTAACCCGTTAGATTGTAACGTTGAGGTGAGTGGTTTATCCGAGGCTAAAGACGCCTGGTCTGCGCTATGCCCAGATAATATTCCAATGAATACGAAAGTGCAAAGACTGTGGGATGTACCTTTAATTAAAACTATACATAATGAACTTTACGTTCTAATAATTGTGCTGAACAGGCTCGTTTATTAGCTGTCTCTGAAAAAGAGTCAGGTCTTTGGTTAAACGCGCTCCCCTCCAAAAATATAGGTACTATATTGGACAACCACACACTACGCATATGCGTTTGTCTAAGACTCGGGCTTAGTGTGTGTGAACCCCACTTTTGTCCATGTGGTAAAGACGTCGACTGCCTGGGGCGCCACGGTCTATCTTGTTTTAAAAGCGCCGGCCGCTTTTACCGCCACAGCTCTATCAATAATTTGATCCGCAGATCTTTTGCCTCCATCTCTATTCCAGCCACATTGGAACCCACAGGCTTATTTAGAGATGATGGCAAGAGACCTGACGGTATGACCTTAGTTCCTTGGAGTTTGGGAAAATCACTAGTGTGGGACGTCACATGTGTAGACACACTAGCGACTTCCCATCTTCAAGGAACTACTGTTAGAGCTGGTGCGGCGGCAGAACAAGCGCAAAACGTCAAGCGCCGCAAATATATAAACATTTGCAATGATTATATATTTGTGGCCTTTGCCGTTGAAACTATGGGACCGTGGGGCCTCGAGGCAAAAACACTATTTAAAGATATTTCTAAAAAACTAGTCGACGTCTCTGGTGACCCACGGGCTGGCAGCTTCCTCGCTGAAAAGATTAGTATAGAAATTCAACGAGGAAATGCTGCCAGTATTTTGGGAACCATGCCACTGGACAATGGCCTGGAGGAAATTTTTATATTATAAGTAGGTAATTTATAGTTTTTATTTTATTTAATTTATTTAGGGTGCTTATATTTTACTTTATTTGTTATTTAGATTTAGTTTATTTTGTAAATAAATTATTTATATTTTATAAGTTATCTGTACTAAATTATGCTATACTAATGTTGATCCCGCTTTGGCCTTTTTGAAATAAATTATCTTTTCTAAATAGCATAACTCTAGGTTATAACATAAATACTTATATAAGTCGTAACATAAGTACTTATTTTCTGATAATCTCATTTTCATAATCTATTTCTTGGTTTGGGCACTCAGATTTTTTTTTCAAAATCATTGTTTTTTGAGGTTCTAGTTGTTCCAGCAACTTTTTTATAACACGCACATTTATAGTCACTTAAGTATAACAGTTTTTCTAACGAGAATAAAACAATTTTGGTTCTGTTTTTCGCTATTATAGCAATAAAAATATCAAAGCAAAAGTAATGTCGACACTTATCAGCACCTAAAAGAAACCTGATAAAAATTGTATATATATCGACTTTTGTCTACAATCTGACAGTTTAGTTTTGATGTTAATAAGCTGCGTGCTACCGTTTTCGATAAAAGTCGACATATATCTTCCAATGCGTCAAATTAGTCTATTCGTTATATATCGTGGTCGCGCGTGTTAGCTTTGTAGATATATGTCTTATCGATCGATATGTATCGAACCGAATGACGCGCGTGCTCGGCCCCCAGGTTTCTTTCTTTGAATAAAATTATTATTATTAAATAACTAAATCTATAAAATTGTTACCTATTAATAATTCCATATAAATACCGCGACCTTTATTAGGGCTTTAGCCATGTTTTTTTTATATGTAGGAAAATTTACACATATATATTACATACACTAGTAGGGCTTTTATTCACAGAAACAAAAATATATATATGGATACAAATTAATAATAAATAAGTAAACCTACATTAAAAATAAACTAAATTAAATTAAAATATTCCTCAGGTTTGTCCTGAGTATAATAATAATAATAATAATATGTAGAACAATTTACACATATTGCTCTGGTCACAAACTAAGCTCTAGGCTTGTACTATGTGTACCAGAAGCAACGATATAATACATATTATATTTTATAAACACCCAGACCATGATAAACTGTACAGAAAAACGTACTTATATTTTTTTGCCATGGGTGGGAATCGAACCCACGACCTCCGGAGTATAGTACCCAAGACGCTGACGGCTTTACCTTTTTGTATTGATATAGATTTTTTTTTGTCTAAAATACACGCCAGCTCTTGGGTCGCCGGTAGCGTCGATAAGGAGGGGCGCCAAAGATTTATAAAAAGTTTTGGCGTCCTGACATTAGGCATTAATTTACACATATTACATACTAGTAGTACATATATAAATATGTACTACTAGTATGTAATATGTGTAAATTAATGCCTGCAACTTTATAAGCGTGTTTATTTTAAAACAAAAAAAACTATTTGCTATTATTTTTTTAAAGATACCCACTTTTACTAAGGGAATAAACATGTTAACCGTGGCCACCATGCATTTTTATTTCTTTCCATCTCTTTCGCAAATGAAGATGCAAATCCTAAAGCTAGCCAAAAAGAGTTAACGTACTCGTAGTGCTTATTTAAATCTAAACTTATTTGAAATATTCACGATGAAATGCTTTCCATTTTTATGTATTTTTTTGACGATTTACCAAGTGGCAATGCAGCTACAATTCTCGGCATCTGTGCATCTCCAAAGGACCTCAATATTAATATTCATTAATGTAAATCTCTTATTTTTAATTATAAAGTTTACACAATTTTATTATAGACTCAGCTTTTAATACCCCTACATTGTTCCTACCTATACGAACGTATCATATAAGTAATTGTTTCCCAAATTCCCTCTTTTACTGCAGAGTTAATTAAATTATTAGATATATCCTAAAATATTAATAAATATTCAGTAGCATCAATTTCTTGGCGAGGTGGTAGTCTTATTTCAAGGTGCGGTTAAAAATAGGCAGTTGTTTGATGATAGAGCAACACTAGACTCGAAATGCAAATTCATCTTTGTCAACGACCATTTTGTAACGGCATCATTTAGCCGGCGTAGTGGAACGATCAATACTGTTAAATAAAAGTGCATTGATCGACCCCATTGTACTTTGTAAGTCTGCTTACCATGAGTAATGGTAAGGTACCAAAAGATACAAAGTCACATGCCGTGCTCCAATATTAAAAAATTATAAAAACTCTAGGTGCGACAATCGACTCAGAATTTCATATACAATTAAAACTTTACAATAATTAAAATGCCTAATATTAATTGAATGAAATTACTGAGTATATAGAATGAAATATTATTAAAGATTTTTTTTCATTGCAATTTTATCTTTGTATGTATAAAGTATGGGAGATCTATATAGTTATATCATCTACATCCGTACCCTGATGTTTTGACGAAAACTTTTGTATCCCTTCGCCGACATTGAAAGTTTTCGGACACTGACCGTATTAGGCCGAAATTAGACCTGGTTCTAATTTATTTATTATCAAGTGGACAATATCTAGTATAGTACATGTACCTATTTCATAACTACGTTAGCTCTTTTGCTTTACTAGGGTTTTGTTCCAAGTAGATAAGTATTATTTTATTATCCGCGCGATGTCTGGGGAAAAAGAAAGAGATGGTATATCACAAATTAATATCTTCCTCGCTTTCTTTTCCCCGAGAGAACGTGCAGCGGCCACATTCACTATTCAGCGACCTAATTATAAAACAGCGAAAGCGATGTGTCAAAATTTAGTTACACTATTAGAGGGTTGTTTCTTATAACATGACAAAATAACGGATTGGAAGAAAGCACGCTAATAGCGGAAATCTTTAAAAGCTGGGAGGTGCAGTCAACGGCATGGTAAACTATATATATTAAAAATATTTATTGACCCTTAATACGAAGGCATAGAGTGCATGGGGGTATACCATTACCTTGACGTTGACTGTACCTACGTATTTGTTCACTCCATTGATACTACTTTTATATTCTGAGCTGTAGGCGTAGTAATTTTATTATAACTCAATGGCTACAAGAGCCTGAAGAGTGTTTAAAAATACTTCCACCTAATTACTACAAAGCTTTTTTTATGAATACCCTGAAAGCGATGAAAGCTATAGGTATGGAAATCCTTTTTTTCAGACATTTTATTTCTGTACTTCTATTTTATATCATTGACGAATGTCAGCTACTTATAAAACTCACGTCGATGTATTAAAAAATCATTGTATAATAAAATTGATAAATTAGTAGGAATTTCTGATCTATTGTAATTTAAATTTTCAAAAAATTATATAGGTAGTTCAGTTTTATTTTGTCGTGGTTTGTTATCGTCAAAGTCCTATTTGTAATTAAGTTCGTCGTGTTGATTTCCATATCCTTAATTAATATTTAAACTTCTATAAAAATGCTTAAGAAGCATGACTCAGCAAGTTTTCCACTAAACCTTCACAAGGTCTCCTTCGACATCATAATGAAACTTTAACGCGAGGCCGTCAGAGCGCTTACGTAGCTCCAATCAACCTGTCAACAAAATGAATTATTACCCCTTCAACCTACACCTTCAGTTGTGGTCTTAATTTCAGTTAAACCACTTGGCATTTTAGAAACAAATCCAGAATGTCTCTCTATCCAGCTAACAGGCAAATCATGCCCAACGGCTTTATCCCTCAGATGGCTGATCAAAAAACTAATAGAAATAAAATATTTCTGGATGTTACGCCCTTAGCCACCGCGTATCCGAGATCGCCTAACGTTTTAGTTCCTATGAAAGATAATTTAATGGATCCATTAATTAGCAGGGATATAGTTTACGAGAATATTAAACCTTTATTTACTCTTTTACGAATAATGGGAGTTTTGCCGTTAACCAGACCCTCGGCTAGGATAAATCAATTCATTTTAATATCGCCTTCTATGCTTTATTCGGTGATGGTTTGTGCTGTACTGATCTGTTTTATAGTCTACTTGTCTTTAAATAAAGTGCAAATCCTAAAGAATACTGAAGGGAAGTTTGAAGAAGCTGTTATTGAGTATCTTTTTACTGTGTATCTGTTCCCCGTTTTGCTGATTCCAATTTTGTGGTATGAAACTAGAAAAATAGTGGAAGTTCTTAACGGATGGGTCGATTTTGAGGTACGTTTTAAATTAAAAAGAAAAAATGTTTTAACTTAAAACATTATAGCATTTTTCATGTTCTCATTCATGTTTAACTTTAGGTACTAGTACCTAAAGTCAAATATTAATGAATTGAAAGCCTAGTGTGGATGATTATTAAAATCCTAAAATTTTAATATTCATCTACACTACCTTTATAGGCTTTCAATTCCACATTCTAAAGTACGATTTTTTGACTTTTTTTTTGACGATAAATTGTCATTCATTATCCTTAAAAGTACGCTACTCAAATAAATTCTTACATTTAAAGATGAATAGACACTCTTCACACGTTAAGCTCATATTATGAGGTTACTGTGCGAAGAGAATTTATGATATCTATTATGCAACCAATATGAGATCAAATCCAAGGATCATTCTAGGATCAGCTTACCCCAACCTGTAAAGTCACAGGCTCCTAATTCTATAGTCAGATATAAGCTAGACATTTTTAAGGATATAGTTATGAGGCTGAGTGATCGAAGTATCCTGATTTATATCATCCCTCAATCGAAAATAAGTTATTTCATCATTTACCTTTAATTCAGGGGCTTTAGAGAAAATGCAGGCGAGGCGACATGTCGCGTCGCCTCAGTCAAAAACGTATGGATTTTGACAGTTGAGAGTCATAGGCTATAGAGAGAGAGCTATAGGCGTAAGGTACGCTGTCACCTGTTAAAATCCATACTCTTTCGACTGAAAGCGACGCGACATGTCGCCTCGCTTATATTTTCTTCAAGCCCCAAGACCTCCTCGTCCACAGTTATGATATTGGGATATCATGCCTCATTTATGACGAGCTCCTTTGTCATTTTTTTATCCCTCATTCTTGCTCATTTCTAAACTAGCTGAGTATTAGCTTTAATTACAAATTAATGTAAGATAAACAAACAGATCAATATTTATATTTCAGATAGCATACAAGAAACTATCCGGCAAAGTATTTATACTAAAGCTTTACAGGAAGGCTCTATTAATAGCTATCATCATCCCTACCTTGTCCATGGGATCCGTAGTTGTTACACACATTACCATGGTTCACTTTAAATGGGCCCAAATCGTACCTTATATGTTTTTGGAGACCCTAACCTATATTTTGGGTGGATATTGGTACCTCATGTGCAATACTCTTGCGGTATGTGCCAATATGCTGGCTGAAGATTTTCAGCAGGTAATTCAGTTTCTTTTATTAAGTCGTTATTGGTAGGTTTACCAGATAATGCCGATGAAATGCTACTTCTTCGGTATAGCCTGACATTAATTGTGAAGCCAAAAGTAATAACAGCATTTTCAAGGCAAGGTGAAACTGGAAATGTTTAAGTTTTGACTACTTTCAATTCTTCAATAGTTTAGTATCAAAAAACTGTAAAATAAAATAAATCGAGCAATGCTGAACTAGCAACGATGCTTAAATAATTAATAATATTTAAGCACCTAGATCCGAATACCATATTAATTAGCAAGCCTTTCATCTAATTACTTATTTCTCCTCGAAAATAACTAACTTTTTGAATTATTCGACAGGCACTCCGCCACATCGGTCCAGCAGGTAAAGTAGCACAATACCGTGCTCTCTGGCTACGTCTTAGTCGATTAGCAAGAGATACTGGGATCGCTAACAGCTACACGTTTACATTTATCAGTTTGTACTTATTCCTTATCATCACGCTGTCCATCTATGGTCTGCTTAGCAAGATATCTGAGGGTTTTGGAACCAAAGACATTGGTCTGGCGCTGACAGCTTCGTGCGGGATATGTCTCCTGTTCTTCATTTGTGATGAAGCTCATTACGCTTCGCATAATGTAAGTTGTAGAATTATGGAAATTTTGCAGGTAAATTCTATATTGGAGATCGACGCGTTAAGGGCTTAGTAGGCGACTACGCCCATACAAATGTACTTCCAATATTACAATTTAGTTGTAAGTCGAAGTTCAAATATTATATTTATGTTGGTAATTGTACACGTTATTTGTTGTGTGTAATATATTATTAGAAAAGTTTTTCTGAGTTTGATAAAAAATAAAACCCAACACAGAAAGATTAATAAATACACCGAGAACGCAGATTTCGCGATTACGGGTAACGCCGATGAGGTGATTTTAAATCTGTGAGGGTAACAGATTAAAATTTCCCAGAACCACCTCTAGCTCTATGCTTGTTCAATACATGGCACAGCACCCTTACAAGATCCGCAAACGAACACTGTTTATGTCTTTACGTAGTCAAGACCTGACAGTCAAACTTCATACGCCGTTATGTGCCAAAATATTATATATCATGTGACCTAAGTAATCATGTCATGTTTTTCGTCGAAAAAGTAGATTTTTTCAGGCTACAGAGCAGTTACGAATTGGGCAGTTCATTTGACGATAACGTAGTTAGGATATGTAATAATAATAATAATATGGACGAATTACACATATTGCTCTAATCACAAAATATAATATAAAAATAGACTCGCAATGCAATTTCGTCTTTATCGCCGCCCATTTCGTAACCGCATCATTTACCCGTGATAGGTGGAGCGATAAATTTTTGTAGGGCCCATCTAAGGCAGGCTACACTACTGTCAGTAGCTAGGACCAATAATCACAAATTAGTCTTTGGTCAATAGCGTAGCGTTATGATTATTATTACAACATTCTATTAAAAAATTAGAGCGATTAGGTGATTATATGATATTTCTTAAAATCAAATATTTTTATTTTTAATTAGCATTAAAAAGTATCGAAGTTAGTGAATTACTTTCAAGTTCAATTCAAATTAATTTATATCGTGTAAATCAGATATATAAATAAAGTGTGACACTTTAAAACTTTTTTGACACTTTAAGTGTCAAAAAAGTTTTATTATTAGTAGTTATGGATATGGATAGTCGATACAAGAGCCGTGAAAATAAATCTAATATTCATAAACTTCAATTAAACACCCATTACATAGACGTATAAACCTTCGAACTTTTAATGGATTAACAAAGTGATCAAAAAAACATAGTTGTGGATTTTATTTATTAATTTAAATTTCTATAACATAAAACGAATAAAATAAAAGACCTAATACTAAATATAAACTACCTAAAATTAAATCCTACAATTTTTTATATTTTTTTTTAATTTGACTAAATAATAAATTTCTTCCATATCGCTATCTTTTTGGATTATTATAAATAATACATTTATGTGAAGTTTTTTTGTGAATTACAGATTTTTTTTATTTTTCATTGGAGCTCGGCATGTGACCTTGAATCTACATGATGGTAAGCAGCCCTACAAAATCCATGATTGGGGTCGATTGCATTACAAGTCTATATAATATCCTCGCTAGAGGACTTTAGGAGACTGCCACCTCGACAAGAAATCGATGATCTCCTGAAACCGTATCTGTCCTGACTAACTCGTATCTTTGCAAATTCGATTTTTCGATGTTTTGAGGGGGGTGGGCTGAATTTCCCCTGGATCCGCAACTCTCATAGGTACACTCACATAGGTACTGAGGAAAATATACGACAGTATCTACCTATGCGGGTGTATTTTTCTTCCTTATATCGCTATATATATATTCTATAGCTAAAAATCGAAGTGGAAAATTAAAAAAAAACTCTCAGTATTTCTATTCATGATATAGGCAGTAAATTGCGCTCAACGACGCCACGCTACTACAAAGAAGAAGAGCACCTGAAAAAGTAAATGGTGATCTTATCAATTGCAGGTACGGACAAATTTTCAGAAGAAATTGCTAATCATAGAGTTGTCCTGGATGAATACCGATGCACAGACCGAGGTCAACATGTTCCTCCGGGCCACAGAGATGAACCCTTCGCAAATAAGTCTTGGGGGATTTTTTGACGTCAACAGAACTTTATTTAAATCTGTAAGAACTGGGGCCTTATTCCGAGTTTGCAACCGCTAAACACGACAAGACGTTTCGTAAACTATAAATATTGAAATATAAGTTCTATTCCAATGGTTTTATTATAGCCTGTATTAGGTTGGCTATAATAATGCTGCCATCTTGAAATACCTGAATTCTTCGCAAGTTTGAACTTGATTGGGGCATTAAAATTTGAACTCTATAATTAAAACCTTATATTTTTAAACTTATATTTCAATATTTATTTGTTTACGCAACGTCTTGTCGTGTTTAGCGTTTGCAAACTCGGAATAAGGCCCCTGTACCAAATATACCTACTTAGCTTCTAGTTTAGCTGCTTTATTTCAGGGTTCGGCAGTCTCGTCTTGACGCCCATACAAACGTACTTCCCATATTACAACTTGGCTGTTAGTCAAAATCAATTATTATTTTTATGTTGGTAATTGTACCTACTCAAAAATCTTTCTGTTGTAGGACAAAAATATTTTTGTATTATAATATTTAAAAAAAGAACTTAACACAGAAAGATTAATTAATACAATGACCGACAAAAATTGTATTTTAATTCTGCGACAGTCAAACCGGTCGTGTAATACTGGAAGTACGAACTGACTGCGAAAGCTTATTTTGTATGGAGAATGAAGACTTCGCGATTGAATGCATTCCATTGAAAACGTTTACCTAAAATAAATTTAACTTGAACCTGGTTATAAATGTGTCATAACTAGGGCTTGAGCTCCGGAATTCCGGTTTTAACAAAATTCCGGGATTCCGGCATATACAGTATCGATTGTAATACCGGAATTGATGTATCAAAACCGGAATTTCGATATCGAAAAAATATATAACTTTGTCACGGTTTGAGGCGTAGCGCAAAATTTCAACAGCTTGAACGCATTAACGTTCTTTAAATTTCACTACCAACCAAATTTCTAGGACTTCATAGATCAGGGGTCCTACCGGGAAGCCCATCGTCTCACACATCAACGTGTCCATCAATAGAAATAGAAACTCAAATGTACGGGATTTGACATTTCTCTTCGATCGAGTACTTATACATATTCCAATACATTTTTATCAATTGACGCGTCGATCGGTATGTCGATGTAGCTTCCCCTTGTATAACATTTTAAAGAAAGCCTTGAACTCCGGAATTCCGGAACTGAATAGCTTAATATTGAAACCCAATACCGGAATTG
This sequence comes from Monopis laevigella, assembly GCA_947458855.1. Classification (NCBI taxonomy): domain Eukaryota; kingdom Metazoa; phylum Arthropoda; class Insecta; order Lepidoptera; family Tineidae; genus Monopis; species Monopis laevigella. The sequence goes on along the minus strand of OX381596.1, from coordinate 9,132,694 downwards.
AAAAATGGTCCGATATTCAAGCCCTAGTCATAACCATATCAAGATGACCGAAATAACGGAGGTTTAAATCTACTCTACTGTCACCTTCATATACCTAGGTATAACATATTTACAACAGCTAAGCCGGATTTATCGAAACGTTTCATTTGTCTTATATAGGTGCAAGGCATGTAACTTTGTATCTACCTGATAGTAAGCAGACCCACAATTTTAAAGGGCCCTTGCAACAATACGGTAGAATTCGTTAGAAAATTTGTCATTTCATGATTTAAATTCTAAGGTTAAATTTTGAAATAAAATATAATATAAATATATTTTATACGTAAAAAGGAGCCCCCACCAGAAATGTACCCTAAAAGACCACTGCAGACCTACAAAGCCCATGAATGGGGTCGATCAATACATTGTTGTTTAACCTACTAGGAGTAGTAGGATCGACTTATTCACCTGCATAGGCTCTAACTATACCGCTTAAATGGCTAAGAAATGGGCGGCGACAAAGACAAATTTATTACGGGTTACTTTTCTTCCATAACGGCACTCAGAAAGGACTACCTCGACCAGAAATCGATACAGTAGTCTCCTAAAAATCAAGTGCGAGTGCACCTTTTATTTATTTGTAGGAATGTCGTAGGAAAGGAATCAGCCATTCCTTTCTACCAATATAGGATAATCTTGAACAGATAAAATGAAATCTTGTTTTTTAGCTCATGGCTACAATGGTGACGTATCTAGTAGTGTTACTGCAGTTCCAAATCAGTATCCCTGACGAGAACCAGTACATCCCCGAAGACATGACAACCGTGAACCTCACCACCAATGCTACTGAACCAATTACGACGCCTATGACAACTATTCTTACTACAATTGCCAAGAAGAAAAGAAAGCATTAAACTTATGTACATACTTATTTATAAATTTTAACAACCATATAATTGTTTTTTTGTTATCCCTATTAATCCCAGGATTCGATATTCTTATGGCCTTATTCATAAATCCCTATTAATCCCAGGATTCGATATTCTTATGGCCTTATTCATAAAAACTTATTGAGGCCTTGAAGAACACTTTAGTTATAGAAGGTTATCTCTATTTTACGCATCATCATTTTTGTTGCTAATAAAAAGAAGCAAAACCTTCCATTACTAAAGTATTCTTTAAGGACTCAAAAAGTTTTTATGAATACCGGTGGTAATATGAAAATTAAATTACGAGTATGATGAATAAAAAGAACTGAACCCACGACCCTCACTTTTCAAGACCCTTGGAAATAGCTTATGAGCCATCTAGGAACAAGTCACCCTTCGCGAAATTTGTCATTGTTTGATGACAGAGGAGTGTGTGTGTTACTTATTTATCTGTATCATCTGTTAGGCCGTGAACTGGTACTTATTAGAAATGAACGGTTTTCTTCAATCAAAACTGTATAGACTTTGGCAGGTGACAGCTTACCTCACGCCTACTGTCACTGTCAAAATCCATACGTTTTTGACTGTGGCGACGCGACATGTCGCCTCGCCTGCTTTTTCTCTAGTCCCAGGTAATGCTAGCGCCGCGGCGCTAGCATTGTTCGTTCTTTTTGGAAAAAATATTGATAAATAATAAATACCAACATCTGACGTTAGTAACAGTCGTTTTTTTGCGAAATGTTACCAATAAATGTTAACATTTTTAGCATCGCGTTGGAGGTGAATTTTTATTGTTAATCTTTGACAGATGTCAAACAATCCGTATTTTCCTGCGAATGTTTTAGGTTATTAATCTTTAAATTATCTTTTGAACTATAAATATTTGGTTTTATAATATAAGTACTATATATTAATTTTTTTTTTCTTTATTTATATTTTTGGCTTTTTTTACGTTTAAGGTAAATGTCAAAATGGCAGATGTCAGAAGTCAGTATTTTGTGGTAATTATCGTTTTGTTTGCATTGCTAAAAGTACTAACAAATGTTAACATGATCTAAATAAAACGCCAAAACAGCTGATTTTCATACTAGCGCGAAATAATGGTACGGGTTAGCTAACAAAACGCAGCCTTTGTGAGACGATTGTTATAGAATAGTTATGTAAACGCATGGCCGTTTTTTTGATAACTAGTTGTCAAAAAAAAACATTCCTTGTTACATAACCATTCTTATGACAATATCATAGAACGGGTTATATAACAAGAAATCTTTTTTCATTGTTAGCTGGTTACCAATGACATCCTAGCGTTCACATAACTATTCTATGACGTTATCATAACAATGACGTAGAATGTTTATGTAACAAGTATATTTTTATCTTCGATGACTAGTTATCAAATGACGGCCATGCGTTTACATAACCATTCTATAACATTCTTATGACAATGTCATAGATTTTTTTCAAACTACGGTGCTGGAAAAAATACTTCCTAAGTGACTAACTATCAAATAATGCGGCTCACAAGCAGGAATTAATATTCTTCGTAGAGAATCCAGTTATCAAAAAAAAAATCTTAGATAACCAGGAAGTTACATCGACAAACCCATGAAGGTAAAAACCGTGCCCGTCCGCGCGCCGCTACTGGAGTAAGCATCATTCAATTTGCAGGATGCCGCGCGAGTGACAAATTTGTCACTCACACACCCTTTCACATTTTTTACATCCTCAGTCTGATTTGTGCGTTCGGTGAAGAAAGTGGAAAAGAGCTCCGCTTTTATTGTCGAATAAATGTTATGTTAATTATGCATTAAAGTTGTTTCTACACACACTCTTAAAAAAAAGTACCTAGTGTCACGTTTTTCAAGTATGTATTTAATATGTTTTTCTAACCTTAATAAAAGATAAAAATACAACAACATCATATAACATATCATCACGGGTGCCTTACGGCGCCCGAGACCGCCTAGACGGCCCCAGGGTACCCAGCGGAGATGTTTTAATCCCACCTCGTCGTAGCCGATGGTATGAGTTTACACCGAACAAGTGGCTAGCTCGTCGCGATGTTTTTGAATAGACTCAATAACCCATCTATAAACAGTTTCACAAGTTGGTATAGCGAAACCGGGACCGACAGCTTAACGTGCTCTCCGAGGCACTATAGTGGTGTTGTCAAACAAATGTACATAAATTTTTATTAATTAAAAACTCATTGGTACACACCGGGATTCGAACCAGGGACCTAAGTGTTTTTAAGTCCAAGGTCTAACCAACTCGGCCACCACGTATATTATATTAAAGATAAAAATAAAACCCATAATTAAATTATAAAAATCCGACGGTAACTGTCAAACTATGTTTATCAGTTAGAAGTTGAAGAACTAGTGATGTGTTTTTATTTTTAATGAGAATTTCGATACTTTAAAAGAATTTATAATCATTTAAATTTAATTTAATCAAAAGGTATGGCGACAACAGAACCGTCCAACGAGGTTTGTCAGTTACAATTTAGTGATGTGATTTTATAGTTGATAAACTAGATTTTTATAAATACTTTCATGGTTATGAGATATTATACAATTATTGTTTTTTTTTTATATAATACTAATTATATTTTCTATACATACAGTTTCCTGAAAGATCCAGAATTAAAACGTAAATGGGTAGAGGCAATTAATAAAGAAGAAAATTGGTTACCAACAATCATACCCGTGTATGTTCAGTACATTTTGAGGAATCAAGCTACGATTTAATTGTTTTTCGCCTTTTGTAGTTTGCATCGACTTTTATAACTTCCTCCTGAAGGTTGGTCAAAAATGTTGAGATTGCGTTTAGTAGGTAACATGTAGTTAGTTGTGCATGTGTTTTAATTTAATAAATAATTAAATTTAATAAAGTAGGTATTTTAATTTATTGTTATATATACCTATATATTTAAAATCCACTAGTATTATAAATGCGAAAGTGTATATCAGGGTGAATTTGAAAGGATGTACTTTGGGCTAATATGAGGTTCTGCTAATAAAATCTAACAACTTTTTCTATGGAAATATGTCGCAAATGAAAAAAAAAATTGACTTCCCCATACAAATTGGTCATTTTAACGTTACTAGTTTGTATGGAGAAGGTTTTTTTTTTTTCTTTTGCGATACATGGTTCCATGGGAAAGTTGTTTGATTTGATCATATTAGCCCAAAGTATATCCTTTCAAAGTTATTGAGTCTATTCAAAATTTCAAAACATAGTGACGAGCTAGTCACTTGTCCGTTGTAGACTTATACCATCGGCTACGACGAGGTGGGATTAAAACCCCTTTGCTGGTTACCCTGGGGCCTGTGATAATATGTGTGTGTATTACAATTGTATATCGATAAATAATTATTAATCTTTGATGATCTCTATAAATCCCAAAATATTTTGTTCATGGTTATAATATTTGTTGTCAGTGGTAACACTATCGAAACTATTAAGTATGCAATTTAATATTTAACTTTTTATAATAAAAAAACAATACACTTTATAGACTCGCGCACACATTCATGTTTGACATTAGCTAACTTGTATCTCTTTTTTTCTCAAGCAGTTTTTTAAGTGTCAGACGAGTTGAGCTGCCATTTGAAGCCACACCTTTATCTCCGTTCTTCATTTGTTCGCATCAGAAATTGGCGACACCGGTATCGTACTATTATAAAACAATTTATGTATATTTATTTTTCATTTCGTATGGGCTGACAGAGTACAAGCTTTAAAATCGCGGTTTATAAGTTCGCGTACTTACTCGGCTCAACGTAAAATTTCGCACAATGTAAAGCGGTTTTTTGATTAAAAAAAATCCGATTGTGAAATACCACGACTACCGAAACAAAATGATGACTCATGCTCGTGATTCGTGGTGATGACAGACAGCAGGCTACGAGCAAAATTTTTAATATTTTGGATCGCCGATGAACGTACGATATAAGTACTCGAGCTTAAAAACCGTTGAGAAACACGGGCGTTGTCGAGCCAGAAGTACGCGTACTTGCACGCATGTTTGTCACCCCTTTAACAATAAACATCTAAAGGAGCTGACAGATAGAGGTGAGCGTTACGTAACGTAGATAGTTACAGTAAAGTCGATATTTCTTAAATAACTAATAACGGTTATTATATTTGTAATAGCTATTTAATTAAAAAAACGTAATTAATAAAATAAAACATAATATTGATTTTTGAGTATTAAAAGGGTTAGATCTCATTATTTCCTTTTATTAGAGTACAAACACGATAGGCTTACGACCGACGGTTGACGAGATAAATTGAAAAAACATTTTCGACCTTAATGACATTGATCGAGTACCTTTTTTTTTAAATTTCATTCGACTTATTAGATGGCATACCATCGAATTCTACCAAAAAAATGCAATTGTCAATAAGGTCGAAAATCCTTTAACAAACCTGAAATTACTTTCATTGGCTAGATATCATCGATACCTATCGTTTAAGTAAACACTTTGGGTCTAGGGCCAGGGGTTAATAAGTTATAATAAAAAAAGGTTTTGACATGACATTTCGCCAGATTACACCAATACCATAACTATGAGTCCAAAAACAAAATATAAGCCATATGGATATAAGAGTTATTATCAAAACAAAAATTTAATACTTTTATTTAAAAAAAAACAAAATAAAAACTAAAACAAGATAATTTTTAAATACAACTACAAAAAACCTAGAAAGAATGCGTCACGGAACGTACCGCAACCAATCACCGCAATAGCGTGAACATCATTAACCACCTCGTCGGAGTGCAACGACGATATTTTAAAAACCGATTCAAGAAAAATAAACTAAAACGAGGATAGCAACAATAACTCAAAAAAAAACACAACGTCAAAAAACCTTAGAACGAATGTGCAACCAATCACAAAAAAACTACTATAACAAAAATCACTAAATATCACAATCACGTGAAGTAACAATAACCACCACGTTACAAGAGTTTCCATCGTTACAAGTTACAACCGGTTCAAGCGTTTCAACAGTGATATCCATAAAGATAGGTACATTTGTTCCGTCCGTTTCAATCACAAGTTGTGGAATGTCGGCAAACAGCGACATAGCGCAAAGCGGTGATATAATGAACTAAGTAAACCAATTTATAACAACTACTACAGAGAGATAGCCCTAATAAATTAAATAATGCAGAATATAAGTATTTTGTGGTCAATAAAACTTTAGTTGTGTTTTGGATGTTAAAGTTAAAAATTTATTAAAATAAAAACACATGAAAAATCATAATAAAAATATGAAATTAAAAAAATTAAGTGCAGAAGCGGGGATTGAACTGGCGTTCTGTGGTTGTTAAGTTATTTAGATAGAATAGAATCATGTCGCCATTAAAAAATTAAAATAGATAGAAAATTTTAAATAAAGAAAATTTGTTAGAAAAGTAAAAAAGCGGCCCCAGCCTAGTGGTTAAGTCACTGCGCAACTGATAACAAGGTTAAGCAGATGACAACAAGGCCGACCTGGGATGGGTGACCGTTTTATACAACGAGGCTATTTCATCATAAACACCGCAACAAGCTCGCCACTTGTTAGGTGTTGCCTCCGAATACCATCGTCGAAATGAGGATGGGTTAATCCCTCCACTGGGACCCTGAGGCCGTATAAACGGTTCTCGGGAGCCAAATAGGCACCCGTGATGGTATTTATTTATTTAGATAAGTTTCAGAAGAAATAATTGTACAATGTAGATAGGTTTTCTGACTGCTGTTATAGTGAATAAGTTTTTATAATAAAAAATCATTGGTACACGGGCTAAGTAAAAAAATAATTTAAAACAATGATTGTTTTGAGATTTATTTGAGAGTAAAGTAGGTACATAAAATTAAAATTATTTTCGAAGCACTAATATAATTTTTTTTTTTTTTTTTTTTTCGCTTATAATTAGATTTTTTAATAATAACTATAAATAGTTATATAACGGGTGATTAACAAAAAGAAACGTAGCCGTTACGTTACAATGAAATCACGTAACGACCCACCACTACTGACAGACGTACGAGCCAAGGCGGATCCAGGATTGTCTTTGGGGGGTCTTTTCGGGCAAAAGATTATTCTTCCAGTTGAGCGACTACGCGTAACGCGTTGTCGCCATTAATCTAAATATAATAATAATAACGCGAATTTTTCATTTAAAAAAATCCGTCGGTAAAAATTACAAAGAATAAAATCTAAATTTATTTTATTTTACTTTATTAAGAATAACAAACAATTGCACAATAAAATAGAATCATCAAATTATATCAATAAGAAACAGTTATTTTGCACAATTCACATCGTTATCCACTGATACATTATACAGAATTGTGACTGAGCTACTAATTACAAAATATGTTAAAAATATATTATATTAAAACAACATTAATAAATACAATTAAACATTAAAACATTATTTTTCTTTATACAAAGAAAAAATACAAAATCTCACAAAAACATCTAAAACTCGATAAATAGGTACAAACATTTCTTTTTTTAAATATACCAAGAAGCTACACAAATATACATTACATAAATAAGAACAATAATATGGTTACTTAAGAGGTGAATAAATAAATAAAGTAAGTATATAGCTATATATAATATAATAAAAGGAATACTAGAAACGGTAATTTAAAAGTAAGTAAATGTTAATTACTACCACACCTACCACACCCAGATCGCAGTTTTTGTATTAAAGAAGACCTATACTTATAAGCGGGCAGAGCAAAAATGTCAATTCTGCAGAAATTGTCATTGTATGACTGCACTAGTCTTCGTAGTAGCGCTCGAACGCCCGCTATAGTATGACGTGCATGTCATACTATAGCGGGCGTTCGAGCGCTACTACAGTAACAAATAGCTGATGAGGGCATACCTTTCGTTGAGGATGTGTAGGTACGCGGTAGCATAGCTTATTGTTAAGATCGATGCAGTCATACTTATTGTTACATAAACCATGCAACGCCATTGAGTCTAAAAGCCATCGTCTATTCTCAAGGCTCAAAACAGAGTATTTTTCTAATAGCTTATCATACGTTAACTTGCTATGAAAACATCTGTAATGCATGGCTCGAAGGAATTTGCGCTGAACACCTTCAATTTTATCAATATATTTTCTAAAAATGGGGTTCCAAACTTGCACCGCATACTCAAGTTGAGATCTTATTAGAGACGTATATAATTGCATATATGTTGTAGAACGCTTGAAATGAGTGGCCGTCCTCATTACAAAACCATACATTTGGAATGACCTATTAATTACATTTTCAACATGCATATCAAAGTGTAATTTGGAGTCCAAGAGGACACCGAGATCACGGATCGAACACAGTTTGCTAAGGGTGGTGTTGCACAAAGAATAGGTGTAATTGATAGTTTTTTTTTTTAGTAAAGGTTATAGAATTACATTTAGATAGACTAAGGTGTAATTTATTTGCCTTGCAATAGTGGCTAAACCTCTTCAAGTCCTCCTGAAACTTTATGCAATCACCAATAGTACGGATCGCTGAAAAAGCCTTAAGGTCGTCTACGTATAATAAAAAGCGGCAGTGATGAAAGCATTCATTTATATCATTAATGAACAATATAAACAATAGTGGCCCTAGAATGGAACCTTGAGGCACACCAGATGTTACTGTTAATGTGTTAGACTCGTGGCCATTTATGAAAACTTTTTGTGTTCTGTCGTGACATAAGAGAAGAACCATCTTAGCAAATTGCCTTTTATGCCATTATAGACTATCTTTTTTAATAACAGTTCATGATCGACCTTGTCAAAGGCCTTTTGTAAATCTGTGTAGACAGAATCAATCTGAACATGATTATCAAAATTCTCGAATAAAAAAGTAGTGTAGGAGATCAAGTTCGTAATTGTAGAACGGCGTTTAACAAATCCATGTTGTTCTTTAATTAAGGTGTTGTGTAAAATTGGATAAATTGTGTACAAGTCTCTCAAAAAGCTTTGACAATGTCGACAGTATGGAGATAGGTCTATAATTTTCAATATCTGACTGTGAACCTTTTTTATGGATGGGTGTTATATGGGCTAATTTCCAAGCAGGCGGTATAACCCCGTCATACATGCACTTGTTAAATATTCCTTGCGTTCCGAGAGCTAACGCGGGCAGTTTCTCGTGCTGACTTCAAAAACCAGTGCGACCGCCCGTTTCAACACAGCCATGTCATTTTTTTTAGCGATGCTAAAATGCAGCTCGGAAACGATCGGTGTTGATTTTTGATGCCACTTTTTGACAAGAAGCACTATATTGAATTAAATAATTGAAATTAAAAATATTACTACCTTATCATGATATAATAAATCAATATTTTTTAATTAACTATTATTTAAATACAATAATTTTATAATATCACAATATTAATTTAATTAACAACCTCAAACTAAACATACCAAAGCTGAATTTAGTTACACGATATTTATTTTTTAGGTTTAATCGAACTTTTAAAACTAAAACAGATATGAATATATAAAATAATTAATTAAATTCCAATTTGTAGATAGATATTCACATGTAAACAAACATCTGTCAAAAAGTAGCCGTGCTAACTTTTCGTGTTAAAATTTCTGGTCGCGGAACGTTTGATGGTAACTTGAATTGCTAACATTTCCGCGCGGTGAAACGACCTTGGCTAAAAAAACCAGCGATCCGTGGCAGCGATGCTAAGCACGGAACGCGATGATATCAGTCGTGTGTTTCAAAAATATAGTTTTCTAAATACTATGAAATACCGCGACTACCGAAACAAAATGACGACTCTCGACTTGTGGTGTTGACAGAAAGCGGGCTACGAACAAAATTTTTAACATGTTGGATCGCCGATGAACTTACTCGTCGGTTTTTAAGTACGCGTATGTAACTCGTACTATGCGTGCTTTTTGAGCACAATGACGTCACAGAATGGCGGCTAGTGATGTACCGTTTTTTACTGCATTAGTGGCAGCACCCTTTAGAGAATGTTTAATATATTTTTTAGGGTCTAATGTATATAAAATATGTATATACTCTATCAAGTAATTTAAAAAAAGTGCATATTCTACCCTATTTATTGAATTGATCGATTAGTGGGGCTTTTATTACTGATTCGAATTCAATCCGTTTGATTCCATCTCGCTCTCGTAGAGAGTATTGAGTTCCTTGATTTCGCCCATCTCTAAGTTTAGAAAAATCTTCGCAAAAAATATTTTAGTGAAAGAATAATCCAGAAAATAATCATCTTGCGTTTTTATCGCATAAACATACGATATTTTATCAAATTAATTTTGTGCAGGGGAACTATATTTGTTCTAAACTATGGTTGATTACAGCAAATGGAAAGATATCGAGGTAAGCGTTGCATTAAAATAACAACAAGAAATGTAACATAAATAAGCTTTTTTAATTAAAATACCGTAATATTAGATTTCAGATGACGAAGACGAAACTCATCCAAACATCGACACCCCTTCATTATTCCGATGGCGGCACCAAGCCAGGGTAGAACGGATGGAAGAGCGTCGCCGCGAAAAAGAAGAATTTGATAAAAAAAGAAATGAAAACTTACAAAAACTCCAAGAGACAAAGAAGAAGCTTGAATCTGTTGGCTCTGACAGCCCCGATATGGATTCCTTAAAGAGTGCTCTAACAAATTTAGAAAAAGAAGCAAATGATATAAAGCAAAAAGAATTGGAATTAAAAAAGAAGGAAAAACAAACTCCATGGAATGTTGATACTATAAGCGAGCCTGGGTTTAATAAAACTGTGATCAATAAGAAAGCCCCGAGACCATCGGATGATGAGTTGACTGATGAAGAACGGGAAGCTAGAATGAGAGAGTTTATTAAAGATAATGAGAAATTATTAAAGAAATATGGTATGTTGAGAAAATATGATGACTCTAAGGCATTTTTGCAAGAAAACAGTCAACTGGTCTGTGAGAATACTGCTAATTATCTTGTCATTTGGTGTATTAATTTAGAAATGGAAGAGGTATGTTTTTTTTATCTAAGGAAGCTAGTAAAAATAGACTAAAGGTAATTTGGCTAGGCTGGTTTTCAATAAAAACTAATTTTCATGGGTTACCATTTGATTACAAAGAAGCGAAGATATTACTATACTTGTAATGCAAATTCATCCATCTGACACATTTGATTAGGTCTACATTAAAATATACTATGGAAGTTTCAAGAGAATTTTTCGCCTTAGACTAGGGGCTGCACCTTTGGTGTTATCGGAAGTTTGTGGGTTAAAATCCCACCATGGCAAAAAAACTTTTATATTTAAAAAAAAAATTGTTAAAAGATTTGTACAAAGAAGAGCTTAATGCCTTAGGCATTATCTACCAGCTAACCTTTAGGAGAGTGTAATATAGAGTGCACAAATTAACTTTTTAATTAAAAATAAATCAGGAATCCAAAATAATATATTTAATCTTAAATATATTATTTTGGAAAATGTCCACCTAAATTTTTTTTTGTCTGCTATTTTCAGGAAAAGAAACTCAAGTTTTTAAAAGTTAAAATAAATTGATTTATAGGAACTTTCTTTTTCAAATATTCCTTTAATACTAAACCGATTGAAGTGAGTTTTTCGTGGTTCAAGAGTATATTTTTTTATAAACTAGGCATACTTTAAGTTTGTAACTAGTGTAGATTTGAAGACATTAAAGTGAACTTTAATAAAAATGTCAGCACCCAACTATAATCCCATTTAAAAAAAGTTGCATGTGATTATGGTTGACCCCTCCGTGGTGATGAATAATAAATTAATTTTAAGTTTTACAAACTTGAAGATTTTTTTACAAACTTAACTCAATTTTGGCTGCAGCCATAAGAATTATTAGCAAATTCTTATTTAAAATATGCAGCCCCTCTATCCTGATGATCATCAAAAACATCTTTACATATCCACAGAATATATTTTATTTGGATAGTTAATGTAGTATATTATTTTATAGTTACCATATGTTTATCTTCACAACATGTGATGTAGATTTGGTGATACGTACATCTGTAGCACTATTATGTATACTAAAAGTGAAATGCTCTACCTGCTTGCATGTTCCTCCATCCTAAAACCTTGAGTTCTTTAAACAAAGTGTGAATCTTAAGCCGGCATAATGGATGAAACCAGCTCTAACAACACAGTTCTAAGAACTGGTTGTATTCATGAAGAGCCATCTTGGACTTGCATACTGCTTTCAATTGTGTAGGTAGGGTCACATACATAATATAACAAAATAAAAGATTAAGTATAGTTAGTGAACAGGAGAGGAACGTGTGTTTTAAATGTCCTACATATTAATTATTATTATACTTGTTTGTTTCAGAAACATGAGTTGATGTCTCATGTGGCTCATCAGACCATCTGCATGCAGTACATCCTAGAACTATCCAGACAAATGAATGTAGACCCCAGGGCTTGTGTGCCTACATTCTTCTCAAGGTAAGCTTCTTTCATTAGAATAGCTAAATTAGTTACCAATTTTCCACTAGGTGTTTTAAGCGGTTTCATAGGGCTATAGCTTTTTAATCAGAATATACCTTACATGTTTTGCAAATTTGCCAAAAATTATGAATTAAAATATATCTATACATTGCATCAACTTTTGAATTGTTTTTAATTTATATTTCTATGCACCTAAATTAACTTGAGACCAGGTTTAAATGTTATAATAGCAATTACAAGAAAAAAAATACAAATAGAAATTAATGCATTAGTAGTACACACATTACTTATTTGTAAATGTTTTTTGGAGTTTTGTTTGTTTATTTGATCACTTAGGTACTGCTGTTCCTAATTAAAACATGGTATGACATGTACCTTCAAAGGAACCCTTATAGTGAAACTCTGTAAATCTGTCCACATCATCTCGAAAACTTAGGTCTAATTTATGATCTTGTTGGCCCTATCCAATGGGGTATTATAGTTTCTTATTTCTCAGAAATTATTGAACTGATTTCATTGAATAAAAAAGGTTTGTAGGTATTCACTTAAACATTAAAATTAAATTAACATAAGTAGGTACTAGGTACCAATACGTAAATAGTTTTTGAGAAAAAAAAACAACCAAAACCCTTTGCTAGAAAGTTTTTGCACTTGTATTTTTATTTTTTAATTCAGGTATCTTTTGAATCAAATGTCTCTGATTTGAATAAAAAAGAAAACCATAGGTACTGCAACAATCTCGAATACGAAGTGATTTATTTGGATAAGCATTTCCAAGGTACTTAAAACGTGGTCTAGTATCTACTGGCATTCCTATTAACTTTTCATACATAAAGAAGTTGTTATAGTGGCAAAACTATAATAGTTGGACATATGGCACCGTATTTTTTTTTGTAGATATTAATGTGTTCTCTATATCTGCAGTACATTACTTTGTTCTAACATCAACAGTTTTTGCAGCGCACAGGATGTTAATAAAAATATAGGTTTTTTTTTTCTTTATGATATTGGTATAAATTGTATTTATAACCCTGTAAGCTGTGGATTTTCTTATATACCTACTTACTAAATAAAATTCAACTTTCTGTGGACAATAAGTCACCTTTACTTTATATACTTTACAGGATACAAGTAGCAGAAAAGACCTATAAGGACTCCTTTGATGATGAACTCATTCAGTTTAAGAAGAGGATCCAAAAGAGAGCCGCTGAAAAGATTCAGGAGGCTATCCGTGAGCAGGAGGAGGAAGATCGGAAGGCACGCCTTGGCCCTGGAGGTCTGGATCCTCAGGAGGTCTATGAGGAACTGCCTGAGGTAACTTAAAATTGTGTATACCTACTATTTAAGAAGCAATCATTAGGCATTAGTATACTACACACTCACTCTTGCATCATTAATACTTAATTCTTAAAACTAATATGTAGTTACATTTGCAATACAAGGAACAACATCCTTTAATAAACTTTGCATGCAATTTTCTGAGAAACAGATTTGTGGATCCTTGTAATAAACTACCAAAATAAGTTGTCTCAGCTGAGATCATCAATCAATTTATAAATTGTATGAACAACTTCAAACCAAACCACACCAGCTAAGAAATACTTAACACCTAAGAATAACAAGATACAGGCTTCTATCAGTTGTTTCAACTGCTTGTCTGAAAAATAATAATTTGTAACAAAGTTTTATAACTTCATACTTTTTTTACATATGACTTCGTATATTCCTGATGGTAAGCAGACCTACAAGGTCAAAAAATATGGTGGATAAAAGATAAGAGCAAACGACTGCTCCCATAATGCTTTCTAAATTATGTAGTTACAAAATTGGTAGTGATAAAGATGAGTTTGTATTATAAGTACAATACCAATATAGAGCCCCGCAGTGCCCCAGTTCCACTATACCAACTTGTGAAAACTGTTTATAGATCAGTTATAAAGTCTATCCAATCATTGCGACGAGATAGCAACTTGTTTGATGTAGACTCATACCATCAGATATTTATTTTACTTCAATATCCTCACTGCTATAATGTTACCAGGGGCCCTACCGGGAAGCCACATGAAATACCGATCGCCACGTCGATCGATCGAAAGCGAATGTAAAATGTATGTGATTTGACGTTTCTCAGCGATCGAGTTCTACCCATAGACAATATTTCCTATACAATTTTATCCATCGACGCGTCGATCGGTTTGTCGATGTGGCTTCCCGGTAAGGCCCCAGGTCTTCATTAATTAATTATTTTAATATCCCATTATCCAGAATCTAAGACAATGCTTTGATGCTCAAGATATTCCAATGCTCCAAGCAGCGGTTTCTGAGATGGATGAAGAGTTAGCCACATACTATATCAAGAGATGTGTTGACTCTGGTCTTTGGGTTCCGGCACCCAGTGAGGAACCAGCCACCTCCTCGGGACCTGAGAAAGCTAAGCCACAAACCATTGAAGATGTTGACTAAAGTACTTATTTGTTTGTATTTTACATGGTGACTTTGGGTTTATATGAGACTCTACTGATCAAATTTAAAAAAAAACTACCCATGGAACCATGTAGTGTTGCAAATGAAAACAATTTTTAGCAACATACAAATTGCTTATTTTAACATTACTAGTTTATATGTAGAATCCTTTTTTTTTCATTTGCGACACATGGTTCTATGGAGCTAAAGTTGTTTGATTCGATCAGTACAGCCTCATTAGCCCAATGTACAACTTTTCAACGTCACCATGTATAATTTACATGTTAAAATTATATTTTATATTTATAGGGCAAGTAAAATTTTGTTTCCTTATTTTGCCGTTTATGTTAGGTTCACATTTATTTATATGGGGAGGAAAATTACTGTTAATGTTTTAAATTTTTACATTGCTTGTAACTCTTCTATATTAAATAGCCTTATAAAAAGATATTATCTAATTCCTAAAAACTTATTGAGTCCTTGAAGAAAACATTAGTTAAAATAGGTTTTGTCTCTTTTACACATATTTATTTTTGTTGCTAAAAAACAGATAAAACTTACTTTAACTAAAGTGTTTACGAGTGTGTTGTAAAGATTTACTAAGTTTTTATGAATACCAGTGTTAGATTTTAGGTACATTAAGTACATTCCAAGGAGCTTCCTAGAGTTATTATGAATAAGAGGATTAGAATATAATGGCAAGCATAATATAATATATTTTACTTGCTCTATGAATATAAACAAATTATTAAAATTACACAATTTCTTACAATTAGTTATGATTTTTTTTTATTATTAAAACAAAACATAATATGGAATACTTTTTTTTACTTGGTAAATTGGCAGTAAATTATGATTGCATAGTTCTTTTTATTTTATTATTTTCACTTTAAAAATATTTTTATTGTATTTATAAGTCCTAAATGTCAGTACAACAAAGGTGCATTAAACTATATTTAAAAGCAATATTATAACAAATATTTTTATTATAGGTTAAACACTAACTGCCAGTGGTTAAACTGACCTTGTATATTACATAATTATGTAACTCTTAGGATATCCTTCTATATAATGAATATAGTCTCCAAATATCTATATTTTTGAGTGAAAAATATATCTTTTGAAATATCAAGGCCTTCCCATCCCTCTTAAGGGAAAAATCTTGAATTGACTATAAAAGAGAACAAATTAAAAGAAAAAAATAAAGAGAACAAAAAGGTATGGTGACTCTTATATGTGTCGCACGATAAAAAGGTGGAATGCCTTGCCTGCGTGCGTTTTCCCTTCTTCCTTTAATCCAGAGTCCTTTAAGCGTGGCGTGAATAAGTTTCTCAAGCAGACATAGTGGAATCAACCAATTGTTCTCAATCAATAGTAGCAATGGTGCTTACCATTGCTACTATTGATTGAGAACATTCTTGGACGTTACATTGCCACTTAACGTCAGGTGGATGTAGGGTCACATGTCCTGCTCTATTAAAAAAAAATACCATCTGTATTTTTTACTTACACACTATCATATCTTTCATCTGAACATATTGGAAAATTTTGACTTACCTGTCCTACAAAATGTTGCTCAATAAAGATTTATTCCAATTGTAAGACGGACAGATGTTGAAGATAATTACAAACTAAAAAATTAAAAACAAAGTATTTTGCAATCCTAAAAATTCAGGTAATTAAAAAAGAAATTTTGTGATTTCTAATATTATGAATATTTTTAAAAAGGTAATCTTTTACAATGCTATTAAAATGTCTTTGTGTATTTCGCTTTTATCGCTAAAATAATGCAAAAAAAACAATACAATAAGGAATTAAAGCTACAGTTTTAACAATACGTATATATATATAAAAACAAATTAATAATTGTTTTAAGAAAATAAAGTTTTCCATTTATTATAGTTAAAGTAATGGATATAATAAAATTATACCTACTGTGTATTTTATTATGGGTCACAATTCTCTTCTAGATATTTTAAAAAACTTTCTGGCATAAAACATCTATAAAATTTGTCCGAGGAACAAGAATTTCGTACAATGACCCCACACTCTCAAATAACTAAAGTTTTAACCTTCATATATTGTAGCTTAAATAAAAAACACAGTAAATATATAAAACATATGGTGCCCTATTAAAATAGTATGTAATGTTTAGTTTTCCATTTTGAGCATTATTATCATAAAATAAATAATAAATGAAGGTTTTGTTTTATTTTTTATTAAACCCAATGAGCAGTTTTCATTTTAATGGTTCCAAAATATGCAACTAGATCTGTCAATAAAAACGTAAAAAAGACCAAAATTAACAAATTTAATTACTCTGACGAAATTTAAAAAAAAACAACTTGGTGCCATAAGGCAAAGTGGCCACTTAAAGAAAAGTGTTCCACAGGGCAGGGGTGGAAACTAGTCAGCCCCCCTGCCCTGCCAAGAGCGCAGTCGTAAATAACGCTAACGAAACTTTTGTATGAAAATGACATTTGATGATGACGTCACTTTCGATTTTTACGTTGCAGAAATAACCAAAACAATACACCAATAGGATAATAAATTTGTTATCTCCCACTCTTTCACGCTTCTGTAACGTTCGAGCGTAAAAAGCGACAATGCTCTTGGCTAGGGGGGCAGGGGCTTTACCAAAGAGCCAATCGAATCTAAAGCCAAATGTATGGGATTTGAAGTTTCTCGTCGATCAGGCTCAATTTTACTCTATGGGTACATAGAGTAAAATTCCTATACATTTTTATCGATTGATGCGGCGATCGTGTTGTTCCAGGCCCCTTGCGAAAATGGTCAGTTATTTTTTATAAATAGTGGATACACATGAAAATTTGAAAAAGGGCCCGCTGAAAGATTACTTAAGAAGACAAGAAATGTATTTGTTAGCTGGAATGCCTAAATATAGTGATATTAAAGTTTAAAAAAAAAGAACGTGGAGGTGTAAATATTACTTACTCAATCCTAATTAGATAGTCTCTTATTATAAAAAAAAATATTAACTTTTAAAACTAAAGTTTGTATTCGCAGTAACATTCTAGGATATAAATAAAACTATTACCTTTTCAAATGAGTACCCTAGTAGGTATATTAAATCTGATATTGTAATAACTTATTATTACTTAATTTATTTTTTATTATATTTAAATTTTATCTTTGGATAAAGTATATCTTATGATTACTTATTTATATTTACAGTATTATATATTATTATTTAGTAAAGTACTCTTTAGTATTTGTAGTTCTGTACATTGGTACAGCAACCAATTGCTAAACTGTTAAATAATCTGCCATAGGGTGTTTTGCGCATGCTTTTAGTAGGGTTAGAGCATTTTATGTATGCTGCGATATGCATATCGGTAACTCAATGTCTATGTTCCTCTGTTAGTTTGTGTGAAGCACCAGAGTTTTTTACTTGCTGGTACCTTTTTCTCCGGGGTGTCTCCGGAGGGATCGACTTTAGAACTTAGTGTTTACGCCCTTGAAGATACCGATCCATATAACTATGTTAATGCGATTGATGGTCATTTAAAAATATCTACAGCCAATATAATAATAATATAAGAACTAATATTTAAGGCGTGGATACGGTTGGTGACGTCGGTCGCCTCGGTGGCACCATTGTATGGCAGATGATAATCGGAAGGTCAATGGAATCAGCTAACCACTAGTCTTACACTAGTTGGTTATGTAGCGTGTGTTCGGTTGGTTGGTTTTTTTAATACGTTTATTTATTGACACCTTTTATTAATTAATCTATAATGGTTATATATATATATATAGCAGCCTAACCAAACGCACTCTAGACCTTATTGTTAAAACTTTTGTTAACTTTTTTTTTTGACTATTCATAAATATCTGTAAAGATTTACATGAAATAAATAATATTTGATTTGATATTACATAAAAAAATACAATATACCATCATGGAACTAATGCGAATCAATATTTTATTATTCGCAGTAGTTCCATATGGAACTACTGCGAATGCAAAATTTATGGACAGGATTTATGATTCTAAAAATAAGTATTACTCTAGTTATCATTAAAACTTACTTAAAAGTCCTCCAGTTTTTTTTTCTAAAAAAAACTTTATTTTCACTGAAAACAACATTTAGATGTTTTTTAACGTTGGAGTTCGCGAATCCATTTAGTGCACTGTATGTAGCACAGAAGAAATAATAGTACAAGTAACTGCAGTCGAATTATCGCCCATACAAACGTAGGTATTGCCTACTTGGCTGTTAGTCGAAATTCAACACAGAAATTCAATCATTTTTTATGTTGGTATTGTTGTATTATAATATAAAAATAAATTTAAAATTCTGATTAAAAAAAAACCCTACACAGAAAGATTATTAAATTAATACAATGACTGACAAATTTTTTTTTTTTTTCGCGACCAACCGAAGTCTATTAATACCACGGAAGAAATAATAGTACAAGTATATATCCTCTGCCATCTAGTATTAGAACTAGGAATTTTAACTTCACTCGTATAGAGTTAATAGAAGAAAGCTAATAGAGGGCGTCTGTATAAGTAGATAACAAGCAATGATAAAATTCGTGAGGGGTGACTGGAACCTGAGGCTCTACCATGGGTTTGCGCATTGTAGAAACGTAACGTATTCATTTACGTATAGGATCGCTTTATTTTTGGTAACAGTATTAAATAAAGCGATCCTATTGGTTGTTGCTCACGTATACGTAAATGAATACGTTACGTTTCTACAATGCGCAAACCCATGGTAGAGCCTCTGGTTGGCTCAGCGGTTGCGCGCCTTGCCGCGATAGGGAGGTTCGTGGGTTCGAGTCCCACCCACCAGGATGTTTTCATTGCATTTTTATCTTAAAAAAAACAATATAAGATTATTCTAAGGAATTTATAAAAATGCATAAATATAAAAATACTGAAAATAAAAGCAGACTCCTCTGCCATCCAGTATTGGAAACTAGGACTTCTAACTTCACTCGTATAGAGTTAATAGAAGAAAGCTGATATAGAGGACGTCTGTATAAGTAGATAACAAGCAATGACAAAATTCGTGAGGGGTGACTGGAATCTGGTTGGCTCAGCGGTTGAGCGCCTTGCCGCGATAGCGAGGTTCGTGGGTTCGAGTCCCACCCAACAGGATTTTTTACATTGCATTTTTATCTTTAAAAATTTAATATAAGATTATCCTTATAAGGAATTTATAAAAATGCATAATTATAAAAAAACTGAAAGAAGTAAAAATAAAAACAGACTCCTCTGCCATCTAGTACGAGAAACTAGGACTTCTAACTTCACTCGTATAGAGTTAATAGAAGAAAGCTAATATAGAGGGCGTCTGTATAAGTAGATAACAAGCAATGACAAAATTCGTGAGGGGTGACTGGAATCTGGTTGGCTCAGCGGTTGAGCGCCTTGCCGCGATAGCGAGGTTCGTGGGTTCGAGTCCCACCTACCAGGATATGCTGTACTTGTCTAAGAATATGCCTACGCATACCTCCTTGTTCTCTAAAACCATCTCGGCTTTTTGAACGACATGATGAAGCGCAGTTTCAGTTGACTTTCCTTGTTGATAGGCACACTGAAGTCTGTGAAGAGGTACCCTTGTTAGTGGGCCCTCCCTAATGTGTCTATCCAGTATTTTTTCTAGTATCTTTAATAAGAAAGATGATAGACTAATAGAAACGACTTGGGTTCTTCGTAGGTTACTTTACCTGGCTTCGGTATGAATACTACCTTAACCATCCTCCACTGCTTTGGTGTGTAACCAAATGCAATAGATGCTTTGAAGAGTCTGCTAATGTGGGAGTTTAGTATTGGCAGCCCCCTTTGTAGTAGAATGGGATATATTTCATCAGGACCCGGATATTTATAAGGTTGGAAATTGCTCATGGCCCATTTGATTTTATGTTCGTCTACTATTTTTTTCGCAGTTTCCCAGTCTTGTTTGGTGGTATGTACTGCCTGGTCGTTGACAGTGTTTAAGTTGTCTACCTTGTTGTTTGTGATAATCGATCCTGGAAAGTGTGTTTTAAACATAATTTCCAACGTACCCTTCCCAGTTTCCATTAGCTTACCGTTTTCGTCCTTTACCATCATAAGTGGATTGGCTTTCGTAGTAGCCATTGCCTTTGTCAGTCTCATGATGCCGGGTATTGATTCTATCGATTCGCAATGGTTTTTCCATGCCTGTCTCTTAGCTTTCCGTACTGCTTTATTATAATCTGTTAATAAACGTGCATACTCACTAAAATCGTTTTTTGCTTTCGCGACATTGAAAGCCTTTCGAGTTACCTTGCGTAGTTTAGCTAAATCCTGATTCCACCATGGGACCTTTTTCGCTAGAATTATTTTTTCCGGACAATTGTTAGTCCATGCCGTATTGATTGCAGTCCCAATCCTGTCAGCTTCGAATTCTATATCTATAGTGGAATTGAGCTTACCTTTTTTGTTTCCTAGTTCAACCTTTAGATCACTGTAGTAATTTTTCGGTGTTCCTAGGATTCCTTCTCTGTACGGTTACAATGTTATGTTCCTTCATGTACCTAAAGCATATATATCTGTGATCAGAAAGAGATGTTTCATTAGACACATGCCAGTTATGTATGTTAGAGAATATGTTCCTAGAAGTTATTGTAATATCTAACACCTCAGCCCTTTTAGCATTAATAAATGTTGGCCTGTTACCTTTATTTAATATTAATAAGGAAGAACTTACAAGATATTCAATAGTTTTTCCCCTCTTGAGTTGTTGTCCGTGCTTCCCCAGACAACATGATGAGCGTTTGCATCACATCCCATAATGAGGTGCTCATTGCTGCTAGAGCGTCTTTGTATTAGCTCCTCAATTCTAGGTGTAACGGGCTCGTTGTCTTCATATGGAAGGTAGGCTGAAGCTACTAATGTTTCCTGCCTGCCCTCTCCTGGCCAATATATACTATACACAGAATTATCACGAAATGTTAGTCTATGTTGATCACTGTTGAGCATCATGTTCATGGCAGACTCGCTGTTTGCAATTAGCCGCGAGGTTAAGCCTTTTTATCTGCGTCGGCTGACTACTCCAGCCAAGCTCATTACAGAAGGCAACGAGAAGTCCGGGGCTTCCAAAGGAGCGACCTTAGTGTTCCAAGGATTTTCGCCGTTGTGGAACCACTCCAGTGCAATAAAGCAGCACATGGGTGTTTCATCCGTTTCCATGCAACCTCTTTATAAAGGACGCACTATTAAACATAGGCTAATGCTTGAAAAGGGTCCTTCTTCGTCTGGGTCTGCTAGTCCGTCTGGCTGGATGCCTTGACAGTTTGTGCCTTGTGGGAAAGTCTGTCGCTTTCGGTGACTATTTTCAGAAATTTTATTATTTTTTAGTTAAATTACAATGCCGTAAACATGAAATTATTAATTTTTTTGTACAGAAAGCACGAAAAATTTGGTGTCGTTTCAGGAACGAACGTACGTCTTCGTTTTTTTTTATGTCAAACTGTCAAAATTGCTCATTATTCTACCGATTTTAGGCTTTACCGACGTTTTACCGTTCGTTAGCGCACTCAAAAAACGTAAGCCGCAAGGTGTGCCACGTGACCATCGTTTTTGCTGCCGCTAATCTACCGATTTTCAAAAGCTTCGTTTTATGACTGCACTCTAACCCCGCTGGTTGGCTCACCGGAGAGCGTCTTTCCGCGATAGCGAGGTTCGTGGGTTCGAGTCCCACCCACCATGATTTTTTTCATTGCATTTTTATCTTTAAAAATTTCATATAAGATTATCCTAAGGAATTTATAAAAATGCATAAATATAAAAATACTGAAAAAAGTGAAAATTAAAACGAACTCCTCTGCCATCCAGTATTAGAAACTAGGACTTCTAACTTCACACGTATAGAGTTAATAGGAAAAAGCTAATAGAGGGCGTCTGTATAAGTAGATAACAAGCAATGACAAAATTTAATATAAGATTATCCTAAGGAATTTATAAAAATGCATAAATATAAAATACTGAAAGAAGTGAAAATAAAAACAGACTCCTCTGCCATCCAGTATTAAATCTTTAAAAATATTTTATATAAAAAAAATGGTCAGATATTATTATTATTAACTTATATAAATGGCCTCTACGCGTGCGCGTAATTTGCCAGTGTCGAGTAGGGTAGATTAAAAGAACTTTTTTATTTATATTGAAAGTGGGATAATACGATGGAAAGGAAAGGAGAAAGGACTAGGGTAGAAAAGGGAATGGCGACATGACCGTATGAAAGCATACGGTATAGTCTTGCCAATGTCTAGTGAAGGAGGAAAATGATCAACAGTAAAATGGGTACCGCCATTTTACTGAAGATTGTGGGATTATTTGAGATAACACAAACACCGAGATCACTGCGTAAATGCTACACTTCTCACACTTAATATTACTATACAAATGCTTATTCTACAAAATTAGTACACTTTTGCACAATAATATTCAATAAAATAAAATTTGAAAAATATTATATAAACACGCGTCTACAGTGTTCGGGCTACCCTCGAAAGAATCATGGTCAGATAAAATCGTTTGTTTTAGTAATGAGTCAGCTAAATGAGTTTTTTTTTTTGGACTATTAACTTGTTTGACCCCTGAATTTACTTTTTAAGGAATCTTGTAGCTATCATTCCTGGACTTTGCATAGGTACTTCTTAACATCAGGTCCACATGTTGTGCTCTTATAAAAAAAAACTTTTTTTTGCTTCTTAAATAATTTGGAAATTTACTAAAATTACTTTGTTTCTTACAAATATTGGATATTTGGACAAGTGCGAATTCTGTAGAACAAAAGGAAAAATGAAAGTCTTATTACAGAAATATTTTAGTCTCGGCACCATTTTATATACGTTTTTTTAACTTATTTTAATGCGTACGAAGCCACGGGCAAAAGCTAGTATTATATTATAAAAGCCATTCGAAAGGCAAATGTATGGCTTTTGACGTAGGACCACCACTCAAGTGACTCAAGTCCTACAATAACAAAAAATCTTGTAGTTAATAGATATACATAATTTAGTTTAAAATAAAGTGAAATATGTTTTTTTACGCCATTTTCTGATAGGATGACCACAATTTATAGTTATATTTTTAATGTAGTCAAACAGCTTATTTTAATCAAAACAAAAACACTTTTCTTGCCAAATACTGGTGTCAAAGTTCCTATCAAGGGCCGCGGTACGAATAATGCCATAATGTTTAAGAAACAATATATACTAAATAGGCGTATAGTTCAATGTGATATATTTTTAACTGTTATAGTTAAGTGAGAATCTGTGTAACTAAACTATAGTTTAAAGAGGATCATAAATAGGTACTTTCTGTTAAAATTTATAAGCTAACGATTGACATAGGAAATTATATTAAGTAAAATAAGTGGCAGTAAAAAATAATGCCACGCTTTTAGCGCTGTCAGAATGTGCTCTGTCTCATGCAAGTAAAAGAAGCGGAACGGGACAAAATACACACTGACTGCGCTAAAAGCGATCATGGCGTGATTCGGACCACAATAACGGGGAGGAGCCAAAACAAAATGGCGGATAAAAAATAAAACAAAGCATGAAACTTGTACTTTTATATAACAAAACTATGTATTTAGTGTGCTAGGTGGCGGGAGGGTGCGCCGGTAGCTGCGGCCGCCCCTCTAACTTGCTGTAGTCTAGGTAGAACTCCTTCGCGACCTTCCTCCAGTTATGGGCGTCGAAGAAATAGTAAGTGCCTCGCTCGTAGGTAGCTGTTTTCTCAACCATAGGCATACCTGGTGCTTGTGATATCCATACTTTCTCTTCTGTATGATACCGCCATTCTCGGTTATATCTGGAACAAAGAAAAACAAATTCTAAATAGAAAAAATCATAGGAAAATCTATAGCAAGTGGTAGTTCAAAATGGTACAGCCAAGGTAGCGGTACAGGAAAGTGTCTATGAATTTCTTAAGGTTAGATAAGCTTTTCTGTTTATAACAAGGAAACTGAGAGTTTTCTTGCCATTCCATCTGGGGTGTAATTATACATTGAAGTTAATAAATGAATTTTCAGGAAAGTTAATATATTGGTAACAGAAGCTACAACAGACTTAAATAACAAAAAGAAAATTGATCTTTTTTGAAAATAAATTGATAGGTGTTTTAACATTCATTTTATTTTAATAAAGGGTGGAAGGAGAAGGACAAGGATGGTTTTTCCAATTGTATTATATGTCAGAAACCACTGGTAAACAGAGATTTTGTATATATATAGTCTTCCTAAAATCAATTTTCTTTTTATTTCCTATTTATATATTTTATTTATTTATATATGTATAGTGGTTGATTTGACGATAAAGCAGCGAGAATATTATTAAAATAGACTCCTAATGCAAATTCGTACTTGTTGCCGCCCATTTCTTAACCGCATCGTTTATAACAATATTTTGTTAAACAACAATTTATCGATCAACCCCATTCATGAACTATGTAGGTCTGATTAACATCAATTAGATACAAGATCACATGCTGTACTTCTATTAAAAAAAAAGATATACTCACAGCTCTGCAGCGGCGGCTACCTGCAGCACGTCGCCAACGAAGCAGTAAAACAGGTAGAAGAGTAAATCTTCTTTATACCGGTTTAGTCTGACCGGCGCAAGCTTCTCCCGGATGGAGCCTGTGATCAGGTACTCGGGAGGAACGTTGTAGTCTACATCTTGTGGCCTGAACATAAGGTTTAAAATTAAACAACGAGACAAGATCGATTTGTATCGGTTTAATCTGACTAGGGTCCTAGATAAATTGATGAAGATTCCTGCGATAGAAATTCTGTCACTACTCTTTCTTTCAGCGGCTATAATGCTTCTTCTAACGGAAATGTTAGATTGTCAAAATAAGGAAATCCTATAAAAAATACATTAAACAATCAGCAACAGCGAACAATGTCAATTAATATAGGTACATTTGGCTTGAAATTTTTACCATTGTAGATAAAAGATTTTGTTATTTCAACAATCTAACGTTACCTATAAAATAAACAGAATATGGCCACAGTGGTATTCTACTAATTTAATTGGCAAAGACAAAAATTTGTATGAAAAATATGCTAAATTTTAACTTTCTTAAATGGGTCCTTATTTACCCTTCTTTTTCTCACTATATATTCGAGTTTGTCATTCTGTTGTTGCTCATCCTTTTTATCCACGTATCCTGTTTTTTTGCTTGTTATTCTGTTAGGGTCGGATTAATAGTAGTTGCTAAGCAATTGCTAATATGCTTAGTCAATGCTTCAGACTGTCAAACTGCATATGCAAAAACTAAATTTTGACAGTTCCAAGCAATGGCTCAGGCCAAGCAACAACTATTAATCCGACCATTAGTCTTTCTGGCCACGTTTACCCTTCACCTCACCATTAATGTATTTTTAGACCGTCATTCTGTCGTTGCTGATTATTCCTAAGTTTACCCTGCACCTCACTACTATATATATTTTTAATTTCGTCATTCTGTTATCGCTCATTCTTTCTGGCCACATTTACCCTTCGCATCATTAATGTACTTTCTAGTTCGTCATTTTGTCGTCGCTCATTCTTTCTGAACACGTTTACCATTTACCTCACCATTTAATGTATTTTCTATTTCGTCATTCTGTCGTCGCTTATTTTTCTAGCCACCTTTAACTTTTACCTCACATGTAAATGTATTTTCTACTTTGTCATTTAATCGTCGCTCATTCTTTCTAGCCACTTTTACTCACATGTAAACGCATTTCCTAGTTCGTCATTCCGTCGTGACTCATTCTTTCTAGTCAAGTTTACCCTTTACCTCACATGTAAACGCATTTTCTAGTTCATCATTTTTACGTGACTCGTTGTTTCTGGTCACGTTTACCCTCGCCTCACCACTAAATGTATTTTCTATTACGTCAACGTTAGTTTTCTGGCCACAATTAAGTTTTACCTATTATATTTTGAAGTTTAACCACGCTTAACTCTATACGTTACTAATTTGCCATTTCGTTATTGCATTTTTTTTTCTGAACAAAACAGTGAAGCTAATTTCAAAAAAGGGTTTAGTTATTTTGTCACATGACTCACATGAGATAATAGGCTATAAAAATGGTGAACTCAAAAATATTGTAAAGTAAAACAGTATCAGTAATCATTATTACTGGCCAAGTTTACCGTTCATAGACTTCCGGTTTCAATGCCACAGTTGTTTTGATACCAGTTAACAGTCACGGGGCTGTTATAATTAAAATAAGTAACTCACCTACAAGGCGTGGTCGCCCAGGGTCCAGCGAAGGTAAGATAAAGGTTCTCGGGTGAGTTGAGATTGAGTCCGAGCGCCGTGAGGTCCGTGCCCAGGGCTAACGACACTAAGTTCTGGTCGGACTCGGCCGCACGAATAAATGTCAATAAACCTACTATCCCGAACTGATTCGCTATCATTGATTCGGGAATATTTGTCACTTTACCTGTGAATATTAATGTAAGGGTTAATATTAAATATACATATTATATATTAATAAAACGTTTAGTATCTATAAAATAACAATAATAATGATAAAAGCAAAAATAACATTTGCGTGCATATAAATAATTAATATATAAATATTTCGGGTGTAAACGCGATTTACCTTAGAAATTAAATATTCTAAGGCAAATCGCGTTTAGACCCACAATATTCATAAATGCATTCAAAAACATTTTAAAAAAAAAATGATCGAAGGCAAAAAAAAAGGCAGTGTTCATAAAATGGTAAATTTAATTTAAAGTGCACTGTCGTTTATTAGATTTAAAAAAAAGTTAATTTTAAATAATCATAACCGTTTATTCGTATCGTAAAATTAAAATGAACGTATTTCAAGACAGTTTTGAAATAAACGAAATTTTATGAACAGAAACTTCGGCCAATTTATCAATATAATATAAACAAATAGTTTTCGCATCAATCAATTAGTCGGCATAGTGGGAGCGATCAATACTGTTAAACGACAATGCATTTCATTCGTGTCATTTTGTAGGTCTGCTTACCAACAGGTGGATACAAAGTCACACGCCGTGCTCCAATAAAAAAATGCATACCATCAGGGTCCGTCTGTATGCCTTTCCGTTTGTCGGGCGCGCGGTCGTTACTGCTCGGCGCGGGCTGCTGCGACGGAGGAAGGGGGAGCACTACGCCGGCTGCGGTTCCGGGAAGCGCGGGGAAGTCTTCCGAAGACATGGTGAACTCTGATTGCTCTGTCGTGGGCTGCTTTACCATGCCCACTGCTCCGGAAAATAAAACACAACAAGGGGTATAGCGACGTTGTGTCAAACAATTTTTTATCTAGGTTACAGAATAAGAATGAGAATAATACACAAATAAATGGGAATTCTTGGAACCATTTTATACAAGGCAAAAACAATATATTCCTTAACAAAAAAAAAATGTATTAAGAAGCCAGGAAATGGATTTGCGAACTCGTCTAAATGTTGTTTTCAGTGATATTTAACATTAAAAAAAAACAGGAGGTGTAAATATTACATGATGCTAATTAGAGTCTCTTTATAAAAAATCTATTAATATTTAAAAATATATGAAAATGTTTGATTTATGATTCTAAAAATATTAATTTAAAAGTCATTTTAAAACTTAACAAATGTCTTGTAAATAAATTATGTTATTAGGATCAAGTAAGTGAAATCTACACCAACGAGTTCTTTAAAAAAATAAAATATATATATATCACTGAAAACAACGTTTAAATGTTTTTTGACGTTTAAGTTCGCTATTCAGTTTCCTGTGCACTTAAATGTTTTCTTTTATAAGTAACGGGTCTTAACCAAAGACAATTTTTCTTAATTCAAGAATATATTGTACCCGCTACAATGAAACAATATATTCTTGAATGTTTTGATCCAACAATTTATTTTTATCGATGTGAATTTTTTAAACGTCTTCTATGTTAACTTTTCCACCAATCAGATAAACTTATTTTGACAGTCCAACAAAATAAAGCAATCCTATTGGTGGAAAGATCACGTCTAACGAGGTAGCGTTAAAAAAACTCACAATATACTGCACAGCAAACATTTAGATATATTTAGATCATTTATACTGCCGTCATAAGCAAGAAGGGCGCATCCAAATTTTTTTTCAAAATAGAGTTAATTGCAGTTTTGGAATCAGTGAAAAAAGGCGCATCTAACAATATTTTTAAAAAATTTGCTGCAGTACTATAACCTGAGATAACACTGATAAGGCGCATTTAAAGAAGGAACAACTGAAAACTACATAACAAAGCAGCGTACTACTAAGGACTAGAAAAAGAAGTCGTATATGATCATATGGTCATAATTTTTGGAGATTAAATAATATTTTTAAATAAATAAAACGGCGTTTTTGCATTACAATTTGATAAACCGACGCAACTACATATTATACTGTGTTGGCACTAAGGAAAAAGGGCGTCATTATGAAGACATGACTTTTTAACGTAGGTTTTTGAATAAACATAAATCGAAAATGGTAGAAATGCCAATTGAAAAATTGTGGAATATTAAATATTTTTTGTCTATTACACAAAAGGAGGAACTTCTCCTTGGAAGAATTTCAAGTGTAGTAGTTTGCTTGCAATATCTGCTTGAATACTACATTAAAATATACATCAGTGACACATTCGCCTTTTTAAAAGTAATAATTATTAAACTTTAAGCCATAGTATATACGCCTTTTTAACATAGTGTCCATTTTTTTTTTATACTAAATAAGTAAAAATCTTAATTTATTAAATAAATTATTAAAATATTAATAAAATCAAAGTTGGGATGTATTAGTTTAAAGCCTAATAGATGCAATGGCATAACAATAGACTATTTGACTACATTAAAAATTATAAATTGTGGTCATCCTATCAGACAACGTAAAAAACATATTTCACTTTAATTTAAACTATATATATCTTCTCTAGATTACACGAAATAAAATTGAATATTTTTTACAATTTGATTTATAACAAAAACATCTTTGATTGGTTGATGACTGGTGACGTCACACGCAAAACGCTGTTTTGCAGTCTATATACTTGCGTGTGACGTCACACGCAAGACTGAAAAACAGCAGTTTTTAGCGCTATTGTGGAAATTCACTTTAAATTTGATTTTTATTAAATAATAGAGTAGACATCCCGGAAATACCAATGTAGTGTGATTATTATGTAATGGAGAATCAAATAAAACGGGTTTCAAAAAGGAGTCAAATACCCTATTGTATACCAATTTTAAATATTATGAAGACAGAAAGCCATGAAAAATTTAAAATATTATTTATTTATTTTCTCTCTTTTTATATTTTATCAGATACGTATCTCTTGTTTATGACGGCAGTATAGAAAAAATATACCTAAATTTATGAATATAAACAATACAATTCAATAACAAAGCAAATAACATGCTACCCTAATATAAAAAATATATATAGGTTAATTAAAAAATATATTTTAATACATAGATAATATCAACGTTATAAATAATAAAATAAATATTATTATATGTGCCTTACGGCGCCCTAGACCTTCTAAAAGGCCTCAGGGTTAAAGTTTTAATCCGAACTGGTCGTAGTCGATAGTATGATTCTACCTACACCAAACAAGAGGCTAGCTCGTCACACTGTTTGGATAGACTTAGAAATTTCACAATTTGGTATAGTGAAACTATCGGCCCCAGTTTAAATATACCTTAATGTGCTTTCCAAGGCACTATAGTGGTGTTATCAAACAAATGTACTTAATTAAGGGCTCTGTAGTCGACTTGACGCCCATACAATAGTATTTCCAAAATTACAACTTGGCTGTTAGTTGAAGTTCAATTATTATTTTTATGTTTATACACAAGAATCTTTTTATTGTGGGTAATAAACATTTTTGTATTACAATATTTAAAAAATAGAAGCCTAATTATAAAAAAACGAAACCGATAGCGTCTCTCAATGCGTTGATAATTTGAGTTGTCTTCGCTCTTATTTCCAATGCAATAAAGAATATGACAACTACAATTACAGCGTTCTGTCAAAGTTTCATAATGAGGGGCAGATTTTGAAGAAAAAGAAAAAAAAAAAAAAAGTACGAGTCCCACCCACCAGGATTTTTTTCATTACATTTTATCTTTTAAAAAAATCTATACAGATATCATTATAAGGAATTTATAAACATATAAAATACTGAAAAAAAAGTAAAAACAACAAAATCTGATTTCTCTGCCAACTAGTATTAGAAACGAATACCGGTATTCATAAAAACTTATTAAGGGCTTGAAGAACCCTTTAGTTTTAGTAGGTTTTGTCTCTTTTTTAAGCAACAAAAGTTAATATGCGTAAAAGAGATAAAACCTATTGTAACTAAAGTGTACTTCGAAGACTCAATAAGTTTTTTATGAATATGGCCATTAGACTTCTAACTTTACTCGAAGACGTCGGCTCGGTGGTTGGGTACCTTGTCGCAAAAGCGAGGCTCGTGGGTTCGAGTCCCACCCACCAGGATTATTTTCATTGTACTTTACGTTAAAAAATGTGAAAAAACAACCCAAAACAGAATGATTAATAAATACAGTGACGGACAAAAATATTATTTTAATTCTGCAACAAAGAGTAATCAAGTATTACAGGAAGTGCGAAAGATAATTTTGTATGAAGAACGCAGACTTCGCGATTACGAATGCAGTGTCCTTAAGTACCTCAATAGAAGATGTTATCGTTTAAAACAGAAAGGTCGCAAATCAGTTTTATTATAGAAATTGATATTATTATTATTTTTTTATTATAAGTCATTCTATCACCATAAAATAAAATTCCCTTATTTTAAACATGTTCAAATAAGACGAAGAATTGTGTATTCAAAATGGCGGCATTTTTATGGCCACACAAATACAAACTATAAGACTATCGAAATAAAACTAATATTCCTAAATTTAATTTTTACTTAGGAACTTGTAGCCGAAGGCGAGAACATCTTCCCTGGTTGGTCAGTGTTTGCGCCAGCTACCAGTGTCGAAGATGCCACGACGCGCGGCAAGCGCCCTCTACCCTGAAAACAACTGCGATTGCAGCTCGGTGCTGCTAGCACGCGAGAAATACTACCACAGTCACAATCAAGGCAAGTAACAAATATTTGTATTATATTAATTAAAATGAAAATATTCTCTGAACATTTCATCACCAATTTTATACATCCCAAACATTCACCTTTATACATGCCAAACAAGCAGGGCATGTCCTTCCTTATTTTTATGCCTATTCTTCTTTTCAGTCCCACTTATAATTGAATAACGATATATGTTTTTTTCTATATAAAAGCTCAACATGTGAACTTGCTTGTACCAGATATACAGCAATATGCTATGTCCAATTATTACACAAAAAATTGTTGCGATGTATTGTTACTTTTAAGGGCCCTGCTTTCGTAATCGCAAACTCCGCGTTCTCCATACAAAATTAGCTTTCGCACTTCCAATAATACTCAATTAATGTTTGTCTCAGAATTAAAATAATATTTTTGTCGGTCATTGCATTTATTCAATGACCGACAATTCCATTTTGTCATTATTTTTATTTATTTCTAAATCAGAATAATACTTTTTTAATATCATAATACAAAAAAAAATACTACCCACACAACAGAATGATTTTTGCATACAATTACGTACATAAAAAAAATATTGAACTTCGACCAACAGCCAAGTTGTAATATTGGAAGTACGTTTGTATGGAGGTCAAGTCGACTCCAGGGCCCTTAAAAGAAACACAATTTGGCCGCTGGATATACTATATGATAGCAACCAGCTGATGCATATAGGTGCACCGCTGCTTGCCATCACTATAAAGCTTCTTCGATTAAATACTAATAATGAACATTTACCGTAGGGCTTGGTCCCAGGAGGCGCTGGCGCGACGGAGGGCGCCTGGTCGCCAGCCCCTCGCGCCGTGAGGGAAGGGAACTCGCTGAGATCCAACAAGGGAGGCGTGGACGTATCCCCGCCGTCTCCAAACACGGAATGGTAACTATTACCAGCACTAAACCGTGAGAGGTTCACATTCGACTGGAATTGCATAAAAAAATATCAACACAAAAACTTAACGAGAAGAATATGTACTTACAGTTAAAAGTTATTCACAGCTAAGGGGCTTTTATTTAACTATGAGGGTTGTTTTTTTTTTATATAGAACTACTTTCCCCCCTTACAAAAGACTCCTATATTTCATAATATTCATGTATTTTGTTTCATACAACTTAATAACTAAAGCATCTCATGTCTTCTATTTTACACCTTTTTTTGTAAAATTACGGTTACCCTCAACCTTTCAATGAGATTTGATACTTTTTTCTCCTTTGTTATACTTAAAAAGGAGGAGTATATATAATCACATAAACTTAAAATAAACTTCCATATTTGATAAAAAACATTTTATGGCCATAACCTTTATATAGCCAGCATAGTGAAAATGGCTAATACAGGAATTTGTGCTAAATACTCTTTAGATAAGTTTACCAACGGCAAAACAGGTGCCACATCTACAATATCAGATACCAATAACATCTTTATATTTGAACCCTTAACATAATAATATATAATAATATTAAAAATATCTTGACCCTTGACATATAGCACTACTATAATATACTATGTGCCTTAACCATGAAAATCTTAAAGAAAATCCTGGTCACCAACAACAAAATTTATTTACCAACCATTCAAGTAATAAATAAAAGTATCTAAGCTCAGAACCTTATTAATGAAAGTACTTTCCTAATATTAATAAATATATTAATGACAAAATTATTTACCCATAAACTACCATTACCTAATAATTTAGTAGATTTACCTTCTGTTAGTAATTAATTTTTATTTGTCAATAAATACATAATATACCTTTTTTATGGTAAATAACATATTATTTATTAGGGTTACTTGTTATAAATAATGTGTTAGAACTAGGTAGGTTAGAATCTGGTTGAATATTTTAAAATTAGTATGAGCTTAAAATTTTGTTGAAACATTGTATGAAGTAAATTTTGTTGAAACTAGGTTTTTTGACAATAAAAAATGTGCAAAAACTTACATTAGTAATAAGTATTCTAAGAAATTCTGAGACATAAATGAGATCATCATTATCTCTATTAAACCAATTAAGGCAACGATTTCCAGTATTAATAAATTTGTTAATATCTTCAGCAATTTAAATTATTCATAATTCCATGAGTTAATCATTCCTAGGCCCAAATATCTTATAAAGACAATATAAGAATCAAACAGAAACATTAATTAGTTAATTAAATTTTAACCATTTTACCTTCACAAAACCATTATTTTTGACCTATCATAAAACATTGTAATAACATATTAAACCAGTGAAGATTATTACTCCTACAAAATACAAGAAGTAACTTATGTACTAGGTATATCATAAACTTATTAAGTATTTATTTGTCTTTATTTTTCTAATAATAAATTACAATTAGATATACCTACCTACTTTGTTATAGGTTGTATGATTTATAAAAATGAACTATCTATATAAATACCTGGCTTTTATTTAAAATTATTTTTACCATAACTAAAACTTCACTTGACGTAACAAATAAGTAAGGTAAGCTACACAGCACACCACGTTATTTATAACTTAAATATTTATTATTCATTAATAAAGGCAAGTTATTAAAAACTTTTGCAAAGCACATTTTATCAAGAAAGGAGGAAAAAAGTGTTGCATACAATAAAAATAATTTTATTTATATGGATATAATTACAAAAATACAATTTTATAACATTATATTTTTATACTATTTGAATAAAGAATAAATGTTATTAAAAATATTTAAATAATAAGTAAATTTTTTATACTTTGTGATAAGTTTTATTCAGTAGACAAATAATTATAATATTTATTTTTTATGAGTAATATGCAGGTAGTTAGAAAAAAAGTTATGTTAGTTAAAAACATTAGTTTGTAGTTGAATACAGTGAAAAGTCATAAACATTTGAATATAAATTATGTAATTTAGGAAAAGTAGAAATAAATCCTGAAGTTCTTTAGTTATTATAGAATTTTCACTGTAAGTTAAAACTAGAATGGGATTAATGAAATTGAAATGATTATGGGAAGTTTTAAGGAAAGTACAAAAACTTAAGTAAGTATAATATATTTTCTGCTTCACAATATTAATTTTTCACATTAAAAACTACACTAAACTAAACAACCTTCTAAACTAAAACTACCAACTCACCATAGGATTTGAATTGGTTTGCTGTGTCAGCGCTGTGGGCGCAGGTACTCTTCGATCGGCGAATGTCCGCTGACCAAAAAGTGGGGTTCTAGAAGCCAAAGAGGAAGGCGCTCCCCCAGGCATAGCCGTTGAGCTGGCCCTGCCTGGGGAGAGAGCGCCTCCAAATGTCGGGGTCACATGTCCCGAGACTGACCCAACAAGGCTAGAACTGACCCTCCCTCCTACGCCACTGCTTGATAAGCTTCTTGGCGCTTGCTGAAAGTTCAAGTTTGCCATAACCTGAAACGCCAATTGTATGTTACTCGAAGGATGGTGATGATGAAAAAATTGACAACAAAAATAATGAGGAATTATGTTCACGCGCACAGCAAATTTGTGGTAAGTTGTATTGTAAATTAGTGCAAAGTTATTATCATATTAATCTACTTAGAACTGGTAGATCTTTTGAATTTTTAAGAAAAGTTGAATTAATATAATTCAATAATATTAGACATTCCCAGTTCAAAGTTAACAAGGACATGATAAAATTATGATTATTTTGCTACAATTTGTATCTATGTTTAATACTTAAAACTTTCATGAATTTATTTTGATTTCCTTATTGTTTACCAAGTTTATTTATCTTTTAAATGTAAATTATTTTTAACACATTGACTTATATTAAATGAAAGTGTTTGTTTTCTTTATTATAAACTTAATAGTGTTTACTTTACTCAATTACAATATGTATTGGCCATACAAACTGTAAATATGTTAAAAATAATCTTGCCTGAATCAATATAAACTTCAACAAAAGAATAGAACCATTTGAGATTTTATATTAATAGTTTTGTGTGCACGCGAACATATTGATACAAAAGCATGAAACTAATGGAGGTTGAAATAAAAAAAAACTAATACTTATTAATAACAATGGATATAAATATAATTAAGGTAAAGTTTAAATTTTACACTAAAAATTAAATAATAAATAGTGAATTCCAATAAAGAAACTTTTTTTTGCATATTACCAAACAATTCATATTTAAAATCAAATTAAAAATACATAAATAAAATGCCAACATACTAGGATATAACTACCAAGTAACTACATAAATAAAGACAAAATAATCCAATAAAGACTACTGTGCAGAAAATAAATTATAACTTAAAACATCAATTTTATTAAAACATATACTAACATTTCACATGAGATGATAACACTGGATTTATTAATGTACATATTTGTAACTTTTTAAGTCCAACACTTAGGCCGCACTTTTATTACACAAAAAAAAAAAAGTTTATTATAGAAATTATTGTATTTTACAATAGAGGCCTAAATACTTTACTTACACAATATTCTAACTTATTATAATTACTTAAAACATAAAAGCAATATTTTTTAGCTAACTATACATTTCATTAAGCTTCCTGTTGCAAATTGTACCTGAATCTATTTCAGCGCTAATGTATGAATGACAAAATAATTATTTAACAATGATTAAAACATATAAACTTATGAATAAGTAACAAATAGGAATTATCAACCATTAACCTATAGAATTTTACATTCCAATAAAGTCATTCAAAGCAACAAGCAGTTAACAATGGTTTAGAAAGTTTGATTTAGCAGCCTCAAACAATGGCTTTAATGGAAAATATAATGAATATACTGTTGTAGCTACGACCTGTAATCAATTAATGATGCGGCAACTACCAACTCATATAATATCCATGGTTAAAATCACCTCTGTCAAACAATGGCGACCCTGGCGAAACATTTTAAATTACCAAAATATTAATTTACCTAAATAACGATGCAAGTCCTTAGAACACTATTCACGATAATTGTGGAAGGTTCATAATCGAGTAATAATATCCAGTAACGAAATCACTTGAAAATGTAATAAACAAAAGTTTGTTGACTGTCCAGATTATAATGTTATTTACTTCCCATTCAATATTATTCACATGAAAACACGTGTCTGTTAGTCAATATGTTGAAACTGCTATAAAACACAATTAACTTTATACATATTTTCATCACAAACTAATATTTCTACAGATTCACAAAATTCTGTCGAACGCCACATTACCCTAAACAATTGTGGCGGCCATGTTGGAAGTGTTGCCAAAGTCATAATTATTCCCAGACATTTTCATAAACCCAGTTCTTTTAATAATCTGTGGCTGTTCTCACTCATTGTGCATGGATTAGATTATTCCCTACCTTTAAAACAAAATATCAAATATAATATACGTGGTGGCCGAGTTGATTAGACCTTGGACTTAAAAACACTTAGGTCCCTGCGGCCACATTCTGTTTCTTATAACGTGACCGTTAGATTGTCAAAATAACGATTTCCGTTATTAGCGCGCTTTCCTCCAATCAGACTAGTTTTTTAACCTTCGCTGATTGGAGGAGAGAGCGCTAATAGCGGAATTCGTTATTTTGACAATCTAACGGTCACGTTATAGGAAACAGAATGTGGCCGCTGGTTCGAATCCCGGTGTGTACCAATGAGTTTTTAATTTAAAAATGTATGTACATTTGTTTGACAACACCACTATAGTGCCTCGGAGAGCACGTTAAGCTGTCGGTCCCGGTTTCACTATACCAACTTGTGAAAACTGTTTATAGATGGGTTATTGAGTCTATTCAAAACATCGCGACGAGCTAGCCACTTGTTCAGTGTAGACTCATACCATCGGCTACGACGAGGTGGGATTAAAATCCGCTGGATACCCTGGGGCCGTCTAGGCGGTCTCGGGCGCCGTAAGGCACCCGTGAAGATATGTATGTATGTATCAAATATATTTGATGCTGCCAATAACTTTCTCACTTAAAATAAAATTGATTTTTCCATAGTTTATTCTCACATTTGTTTTGGAATTTAATACTATAGAGTTATTCTGTGATTGTAACTCATGTTTAAACAGGCGATTTTAGGCACTAGATTGTATTCATATTTCCAAAGAAATAATTTGAACCTTAGTTTTTTTTTTAGGCAACACTGCTATTTATTATCTATATTTTTGCCTGAAGAACTACCCTATTAAATAATTTAAAAAAAGATCTAGGTTTAATCCATGAAACTAGTAATAAGGAACTGTTACAAATTTTCGTATAAAGTATAAAGTCACGTACATGTATCGGTCTCGCTCGCACTTATTTAAATTTACATATGGCAAAGAGATAAATAGCTATTTTATGTTTCTTAAATTTTTGATTGAAATGTCAAAACTGTTCGTTGGCGCCATATCTGTTCTCACGTTTTTTTTTTGTTAGCACGTCGAATGTACGACCGGGCCGACAACGGACCTTACGACCACCTTCACGGCATTGCTCCATTGCTGATACGGCCACCGGATCGTAGTCCTACGCCGAGAGAGTTTCTCGGCGCCGAGCTTCCTACTCCGCTAGATGACTAGCTTTTCTTCCAGAGTAATTTTTTGAGTGTTCAACCAATCATTGAGCGTTGATTTGTCAGCACACAATATGTCGACAACTAACACATTTGACATTTCGTTGTAAAGGCAATTTATGCATAAGGTTCTATATGTTTCATGCTATATAGTGAGAGCCCAATAATACAAACTGCTGCGCCGTCTCGCAATGAAGCTAAAACAATTGCCGCTAGTGAAAACTTACCAAAAAAATTACCAAATTAATTTTAAAACCCTACCAAGTATATTCATGTATATAGTCCCATAACGACCGAATTTGCGTGGAACATCGTTACGAAAAAATTATATTGTAGGCCACTTTTAAAATAATAAATAAATTTATTAAAATATTATATGTTTTTAAAATGATACCTAGGTATATAATGTAACGTTTAAAGCTTTACTTCGTTTAGACCTGAGGTATAGTCATGTATTAGGTCCATGTAGTGTAGGTTGACCCGTATTAGTTTCCCTCCCAACAATAATTACAAAATGCTAATAAACATTTTCAACTAACAACGATAATCGCTTATATTTTTTAATGACGCCTTATTTTAATTTTCTCGAGACTTTTGATGATTGGTCATTTCATGAGGACGCGTTAACTACATTTAGCAATACCCCCTGTATTGCTTTGATGCAAGCATCCTACAGGGAAGCCACATAGCTAAACCAATCGATGATAGTTTCGTAGCTTCCCGGTAGGACCATGGGTCCTATTGCTTCGATGCAAAATGCAAAAATGACATGTCCGTAACCTTAAATACTCGTAGTAAAAGAATAATTGTCACAAATGAAATTAAACTGTCAATATAATATTATATTAAAGTTGTAATTTCCATACATTGGACAAGTTCACACCAAGATGAATAATTCGTGTTTTCAAGTTGACGGCGTTTCTATAGTATGAAAATTTCATTTAAAAAGTTTAAAACTTTCTGTAAGTAATGCTCCTAAAATATAATTTACATTAATATTAGCAAAAGAAAAAATCCAAAAAATAATCGATTATGATTCAATTAGATAAAATTATTATCAACAAGTGTCCCACCTCTAGTTGTTTGACGGCCATCTTCTGTTCTCACTGGGGCCTTATTCCGAGTTTGCAACCGCTAATCACGACAAGACGTTGCGCAAACTATAAATATGGAAATATAAGCTCTATTCCAATGGCTATATAGTATGTATTAGGTTGGCTATTATAATGCCGCCGTCTTGAAATACACAAATTCTTCGCAAGTTTGAACATGTATGGAGCATTGGAATTTCAACTTTATAATTAACAGGATAGAACTTACATTTCAATACCCGGACTTTACGCAAAATGCGCGACGGTGAACGTGTCAAAACTCGGAATAAAGCCCCAGCGCCGTGTTCGGAAACTAACACTTTAACACTTGGTAATGTCACTACACTATATGCATCTCTTCTTCTCTAAGCATTTTTCAATATTTTTGTCGCACTCCGTTACACAACCCAGTGTTAAAATGTTACGTTTCCGCTAATCACGACAAGACGTTGCGCAAACTATAAATGTGGAAATATAAATTCTATTCCAATGGTTATATAGTATGTATTAGGTTGGCTATAATAATGCCGCCATCTTGAAATACACGAATTCTTCGCAAGTTTGAACATGAGTGGAGCATTCGAATTTCAACTTTATAATTAAAAGGATAAAACTTATATTTCAATACCCGTACTTTACGCAAAATGCGTGACGGTGAACGTGTCAAAACTCGGAATAAAGCCCCTGGAGAGTCGATTTATGGCCAAAGGGCGCCTCCCTATTATATTATATACCTCCATGGTTTAATCACAGGGTTGTAGGACGATATGATAAAGAGACATGTATGTCAAAGGATATATTTATATACGATTAAAGTTAAAAATGGCGTCTAATGTACCAGCTGTCATTCGATTTTCAAAATGAAACTGGTACATTCGACTCTTTTTTTAACTTTAATGGGTACAATTACTAAAGATTTTTTTTACAGTTGTGTGAGTTATTATTTGACCCAACATTTAGGGTAAAATGTGTATGCGTATTTCAGGGTGCGTTTTGTTAGCTGGTAATGTTAGCGCGGCGCTAGCATTGATCGTTTTTTTTGGAAAAAATATCGATAAATACCAACATCATGTTAGTAACAGTCGTTTTTTTTGCGAAATGTTACCAATAAATTTTAATGTTAACATTTTTAGCATCGCGTTGGAGGTGAATTTTTATTGTTTATTTTTGACAGATATCAAACAATCCATATTTTTCCTGCTAATGTATGAGGTTATTAAACTTAAAATTATCTTTCGAAATGTAAATATTTGGTTTTCTTATATACTTTTGTTTAATTTATGTGTTTAATTAATTACTTTGTAGATTTTAGTTTTTTATTTGCTTTACTGAATAATGAAAAAAAAATTTTTGGAGATACAAATTATAAAAACACTAGCTGACCCGCGCAACTTTGTCTGCGCGTTTATTTTTAACCGTTTACGCAGCGTACGCTCTTAAAAGGAATAATTTTTCCCCGTTTTTGCAACATTTTTCTTTGTTGCTCCGCTCCTATTAGTCGTAGCGTGATGTTATATAGCATATAACCTTTCTCGATAAATGGATTATCCAACACAAAAATATTTTTTCAATTCGAATCAGTAGTTCCTGAGATTAGCGCGTTCAAACAAACAAACAAATAAACAAACAAACTCTTCAGCTTTATAATATTAGTATAGATTAATTTTTGGAAGAAATTATCATAATGATGATGATGAAATAGATAATTTTTATTTTTTATTTCGGCTTTTTTTACGTTTAAGGTAAATGTCAAAATGCCAGTGTCAGAAATCAGTATCGTATCGTTTTGTTTGCATTGCTAAAAATATTAACAAATGTTAACATGATTTAAATAAAACGCCAAAACAGCTGATTTCCATGCTAGCACGAAATACTGGTACGGGTTAGCTAATGAAACGCAGCCTTAGTGTAACATTCGCATACACATTTTATTATTTTACTAAACCTTGAAGGTTGGTTCACTTTGGATTGGCTAAAAAGAAGTTGGCTAAAAATTTAATATCATCATCATAATCATGCTATAAATATTTAGCCTTCTTTTCATTCACTATTCATTCATTTATGCATGGGCAGCAACTTGCTGCCCAAGACTTAAATATTTGTCACGTCACATCGTAAAAGCACGGTAATGATATCTAACAGTATTGAAACTCAGCCTGCTTGAAATAAATACCTACAGCCACGCGTGGCCAAGCGGTACGTAAACACGCTCTTGGGCGGACCGGCTACAGGCTAATTTAATTTCATCTACCTAACTAATGGTAGGTAGGAGCCCAAACGGGGTTTTTGCGCGTTAGGCTACGTTCACACGAGCGCTTTTTCGACGTTTTTACGCGCGGTAATTTAAACGTTTCGAATAATAATAATATGTAGGACAAATTACACATATTGCTCTGGTCACAAACTAAGCTCTAGGCTTGTACTATGTGTACCAGAAGCAACGATATAATACATATTATATTTTAAAAACACCCAGACCATGACACTGTACAAAAAAAAACGTACTAATATTTTTTGCCATGGGTTGTAATCGAACCCACGACCTCCGGATACAACGCCAAAGGCGCAACCACTAGTCTACGGAGGCTGTCCATAATAACCACTTCTCGGCTATGTGTTCACACGCGAGCGCTTTTTTACGCCGCGAGTTTGTTTATCCGTTGCGCAGCGCTCCATTTTAAACGCCGAGCGGAAAGTGCCGAATCAAATGCAACAAAGGGAAACGTACCAATATGTGCACATGTGCAGCTTTATTCTAATATATATTATATATGGGGGTCACCCCCATATTCTAAGACGTATCCTTAATTCCACTTTTCACTTAAGTGACGTCTGTCTCATACTAGATTTCTAGATATTGAGTGGAAAGAGACAGACGTTCCTTGAGTGTAAAGTGGAGTAAAGAACATGTCTTAAAATACGGGGGTAAGACCCACAATGGCTAGTAATTCGTCGAACGTATTCATTGTCATTCTGAAGTAATTAAAGTAAAATATGTAATATATAATGAAAAATATTATTAATAAATTATTTCATAACAAAAAAAAACAATAATATATATTGTAGGCTGTTTCCACTTTAAATAAATTTAATCAGTCGATTTGGCAATGTCGCACTCGAGATTGAAATGAAATGAAATATATTTATTTGCCAGAATACATTTACAAAAGATCTTCATACAAACTGGTGAGGTGATAGTATTCAGCCAGAGCAGCAGGCACGTAAAAATTACACATTACATAAAAGAGAGAAGTTTAATTTACACTTACTTTAGTACACCAAAATATTCAAAGCTTCTCTAGCAAAGTTCTTAATATAGAATTATTAATTGAAAAATATAATTTAGATTTGATGTGTTTTACAGAATCCTGGCTAAAAGCAGAGAAAATGTGTTTTAATATAAATAACTTTGTAATTGCTAGTTTTTTCAATAGGAACTCCTGTGAGGGAGGTGGAACTATTATTTTAATTAGAGATATGCAAAGAGCGGAAGGATATTGTAAAACTATCAGTTGAACGTGTTTGTGAGATCTCATGTGCAGAGATGGATACTTATATTATTCTATGCATATACAGACCCCCCGCTTCTGCTTTACATACTTTTATTAATATAATGGAGGATGTTTTGTCAAAAATTTATGACTTAAATAAACAAATTTTTATATGTGGGGATTTCAATATAGTTATTTTAATAAATAACAGCGACAAACAAAAACTCATTTCATTGTTTAACTCTTTTAACTTAAATAATGTATTCATGGAACCACCTAGGATTACTTCATCTAGCCGGACTTGTATTGATAATGTATTTACTAACTGTTCTCTCTTAAGTAACTCTGTTATTACTGGGGTGCCATCTGACCATAAATGTTTGTTAGTTAGCTTTCAGTCACAAACTAAACCCATAAATAAAATTATTAGGTATAGGCCCTTAACAGTAGCCCTAGTGTGAGTTTTTTTAACATTTACTTTCGCGTTAACTATACTACCGCGTCAACATTTTGACCAATCACACGGCCGCATTTCTAGTTCTCAAAATTTCCGCTTGGAGCGCTAAACCATTTCCCATACAAATTTTAGTTAACTCAAACGCAAAGTAATACTTAGAAAACTCACACTAGGGGTACTGATAATAAACTCAATATTTTTAATGAAAATATAATAAGTGAAATGTCCAGCTTCATATATAATATTAATCAACCTAATATCACATACTCCAATCTACATAAAATAATAAATCAATAATTTAATAAAGTATGTCAAATAAAAACAAAGAAAATTACTGACAAATTAAATTTTGCTACTTGGGCAACTAAAGGCATTAGAATAAGTAGGGATACACTATATGATCTATATGACAAAAGATCATATACTTCTGACCAAAATTTCCATAATTATGTTAGGAATTATTCAAAATTGTTTAAGAAAGTTTGTATTACAGCTAAATCTATTTACATTGAATCCAAAATCAAACAGTCAGATAATAAATCCAAGTGTGTATGGAAAATGATAAATACTGAAACCGGTAAAAATATATTCAGGCAAAATACAATTTCAATTAGACAAAACGGAGTTATGTTATCAGATAAAAAACAAGTTGCTGAGTTATTCGAGGAATTCTTTACTAATATCCCATTACAAATTACGAACTGTATTAAATCATCAGCTAGTACTGCTAATGATTTTTTAAAACGATATATTAAAATACCAATTATATCTCATTTTAATTTTAAATATGTCACTAATGAGGATATACTAAAACACTTTAAAATGTTAAATAAAAAGAAAACTAAAGATTTATGGGGGCTATCTGTCAAAGCTATCGAAGCAATCATTCATACTATAGGACCGGTACTCGCTGATATTTTTAATGGGTGTGTTAATGAAGGAATTTTTCCCGACCTTATGAAGAATAGTAAAATAGTTCCCATATTCTAGTCCGGCTGTAAGACAGATCCAAATAATTATCGTCCTGTTTCTGTCCTGCCAGCTTTAAGTAAGATATTGGAAAAAATAATTCTTGGTCAACTGGTAAATCATTTTAATTCTCATAAATTGTTACATGATCAACAATACGGGTTCACAAAAGGTAGAAACACAACAGATGCCGGTACCAGATTGATTTCTGAAATAATTGACGCCTGGAAAAACTCCCAGGATCTCGTTGGCGTTTTCTGTGATCTGTCTAAAGCGTTTGATTGTGTTTACCATCAAACTTTATTAGATAAGCTGAAATTTTGTGGCATTCGCGATTTAGCTTTAAATCTAATAAAGTC
Source organism: Monopis laevigella (assembly GCA_947458855.1). Lineage (NCBI taxonomy): Eukaryota > Metazoa > Arthropoda > Insecta > Lepidoptera > Tineidae > Monopis > Monopis laevigella. The sequence continues at coordinate 9,087,853 of OX381596.1, read as the reverse complement.
CTACCTTTTTAATAGAACTCAAGGTCTTAATATTGATGGTTGTGTATCCGACGGAACCATTGTAAAGATGGGTGTCCCCCAGGGCTCAATTTTAGGCCCGTTTCTGTTCCTAGTATACATCAATGATCTTCCACATATGGTACAGGAGACGGCGCAGATAGTGCTGTTTGCTGATGATACATCCCTACTGTTTAAAGTTAGTAGGAAAGATAATATATTATCGGCAGCAAATAACACTCTGGAAATGGTTTCAAAATGGTTCACGGCAAATAATTTAGTTTTAAATGCAAAGAAGACTAAATGCCTGAAATTTACGTTGCCTAATGTATCAAATATCAATGCCTCAGTGAAGATAGGTGGCACTGATCTGGAATTTGTCGACTCCACTGTGTTTTTAGGGATCACAGTTGATTCCAAACATCAAAGCTCACATCAATACTTTATCCAATAGATTGGGCTCTGTTGCATATGCAGTCAGAAAAATTAACTGATGTTGCAACAGCCAGACTAGTGTACTTCGCCTATTTTAACAGGTCTTATAATGTGGGGATCTGCGGCAGATATTGATACAATATTTATTCTACAGAAGAGGGCCATTCGGGCAATATATAACATGAAAGCTCGTGACTCTCTTCAATAAATCTTTCCTATGATTGATGTATTGACACTACCATCTCAATATATTTATGAGAATTTATTGTACATAAGGAAAAACTTAAATATGTTTAGTAAAAATAGCGATAGACATAATTTAAACTTAAGAAACATAGATAAAATCGATATACCAAAGTTTAGACTGCAAAAAACTAATAAATGTTTCGTCATTAACAGTATAAGGTTATTTAATAAATTTCCTAAAAGCATTATAGATCTGAGTGAAATAAAGTTTAAGAATTGTATAAAACACAATTTAATCAATAAGGCTTACTATAGTGTAAAATACTATTTTAACTATAAAGATATAGCTGGACTTACCACTGACTGACTGATTCATTGACAGAATTGTTCTCCCAGAAGGAGAGGTGGTGGGGTGGTGAAACTTTCCAAAAGTATATTAGAGGGGAGGTCGAGTGGGGGAAAAATCCGAAAATGCCAAATTTCCACTGGCGCTCGGAGATATGCTCTCGAATATCAAAAAGTCACTATGTACCCCCCCCCCGGTATCATAGCTTATTTTGATCAGGGTGACGAGGCAAGTCCGGATCAAAAAAAAAAGACAAAAATGTCAATTTTTTTGAAGATGACATTGTGTGTCATACGCTGTTTTCTGGAAAAGTATACGTCGGACAGCTTCGTGCCCATACAACTTTTGGAAGAGAATTTAGTTTAGAATCTGAAAAAAATATAAAAATCCTGAAAACTGAAACTTTTTTTTTCAGGATTTTTTTTCTTAAAGAAAGTACGAGATAGCATAGTTGTCTCCATACACGGCAATGTTGCTATGAAGCAGGACTATCCGAAAAAAATTTTTTTTTTCAGGATTCCTGTTTCAGTTTTTTTTCCCGAAATTTTTTTTTCTCAAAAACGGTGACAGATAGCGAAAAATGTCCATACAACTATTTGAATCTTTTAATTAGGAGAATCCGATAGATTTTTTTTTTCAGGAAAAGGATAAATTTTTTTCCCCCACTTTTTCGGGAAATCGGGATTTTTTTCGGGAAATCGGGAAAATCATCGAGGTACATTAGCTGACTTTTCTGTACCCAGAGGGCTTACTAACACGTTACGCGGCCGCTTCGCTCGACGACTCGAAGTACAGATGTGCGAAACGGTTAGAAACGAGCCGTCGTCATGTTTTAAACATATTCAATGTAATAAAAAACGGTTGAAAATGACATAAATCACCTTTTTTATTCATTCATTATTTTAACAAAACAGAATCATATTACAATTTGTTACAAATTGTTTATATAAATCAGCTTTTTTAATTCTTGAAATAAGAAAACAAAACCTTATTAAAATATTAAACAAAAACATATATTTAATGAATTAAAATCTTAAAAGTACCTACTTAGACCATTCTAGTATTTAGTCTAACAATTTTTGAGGTAACTCTTTTAGCTATACTATAGTTCTATAATTATTATCTGCTTTACTTTTTATCAGCAGTCGTTTATATAACAAAATGTACCTATTTTAGCAGAATATAAACTAAATTCTTATATACTAAACGACAAAACAGAACATTTTTAAAGTTTAGACCTACAGCAATGTAAGTTACATTATTAAAATTTTAAAACAGAGTGCGGGACACGGGTCGCGTGTTCGAAAGAACGAACGGCGGACCGTGGCAACCGTGACAGGAGGGGTGGGGGAACGGTGAATATTCTTGGTTCGTCGGTTGATCGTGGTGCGCGAGCATAGTGCGTGTCTCGCAGACGGCCCAAATTTTTTTTTAAATTTTTTTTTTAAACTCGGTCTACAAATGAAACCTTCACCGGACGCTCCCCGGATGCCCTCTAAACTAGGACAAATCCGGGGAAACCCGGACGGATGGCTACCCTATGCTTATTTATACTTAATTTATACTACAGTACTGTGTAGTTCTGTACATTGGTACAGTAACAAATAATCTGCCATAGGGTGTTTTGCGCATGCTGATCGGTGGGGTGCATTTTGAGTATGCTACTAACCTAAAGTACAGCCTTTCAATGTCATCCTGTATATATATATATGCTATATAGCATAAGCAAATCAATGGCTGTGTTCCTCTTTTAGTTTGTGTGAAGCACTAGAGTTTTTGACTTGCTGGTTTCTTTTTCTCCGGGGTGTCACTGAGGGGATCGACTTTAGTTAGTATACCCGCCCTTAAAAATACCGATACTTATACCTTTACTTATATATATATATATTTGATTGGTTACTAACCTTTTATTTAGAATAAATATTTAAGGCGTGGATATGGTCGGTGAAGTTGGTCGCCTTGGTGGCTCCCTCCCTTGTATGGCAGATAATGATTGACAGGCAATGGAATCAGCTAACCACCTAGTCTTACACAAGTTGGTTATGTAGTGTGTGTTCGGTTTGGTAGTAATTTTCATATTAAGATTTCTAAATTTAAGTTCTAAATCTGATATCGAGGTATAATAAATATTTGTCGTTCTTTTAATAATGAATAGCTGCCTAACCAAACGCACTCTAAGACCTCATTGTTAAACATTTTTTTTTTTTTGACTATTCATAAATATCTGTAAAGATTTACACGAAATAAATGATTTGATTTGATGCATATATCTTTAATATACATACATGGCAGAGGTAAAACGTTATGGTTTTTGAAAAGCGGCTTACAGCTATCGAGAAATTGGGCTCCGCTCATTATTAGCTGGAGGTACAAATTAATAGCACCAAAATTAAAAGAGATATTCATAAAATATTACGTCTGGGGTCTATTAAACCCCACGTTGTACGCGGAAGGTTAATGAAATATTTTGTAATATATTATATATACGTGTGGCCGAGTTGGTTAGACCTTGGACTTAAAAACACTTAGGTCCCTGGTTCGAATCCCGGTGTGTACCAATGAGTTTTTAATTTCAAAATTTATGTACATTTGTTTGACAACACCACTAATAATAATAATAATAATAACGTTTATTGTTCTAAATAAAAGCCAACACAGAATACAAATAAGTACGAAAGAACCATTTCATTATACAAAGTCTACTAGTATAAGATAGGTGACCAGAGCCCATACCTACTTAATCAAAAGTAATTAGTTAGTCTACTAGTATTAGATAGATGACCAGAGTCCATACCTACTTATATCAAAAGTAATTAATTATATAAAATAACAACAAGTTGTTGTTGGCAAACGCAAAGCGAATCAGTCGCACTACCCTCCGAACTAGTTAAAAACTGTAATACGGATTGAGTAGTTCTCACCGTCCGCGCACTAGTTGTCGTCCTAGTTGAAATGCGCAGGATATGGCTTAGACTTTACATACATATATGGTAGTTACTTTCGGAAAATATAAGTGTCTATTGATTTTATAATGTTTTAAACAGGTATATTTTCCATTTACAACTTACATTCTATGGAAGAAAAAAAAAGTAGGTATTAATTAAGAAAATAATAAAAAATAAACTAATAACTAAGCATGCATAACTAATAAATGGGCACTTAAAATGTTGTATCTAAGACAAATGTACATATTTTTATAGTAATGTTTGTATAAAAATTCTTAATATACGAGTATCAATAAAAAAAAATAAAAAAAATATCTTTAGATATGATAAGTAAAGATAAAGGCAAAAAATATATAATTAAATCTTGTAGTATGGATATACATAATATACAGATATAATTTATAGAAAATAATGATAATAATATAGAATAAATACAAAGGTAGGGGGTATACATGCAAGATCCAATTTTGACTAAATATTGATTGTTTTATTCTATTACCGTTAGAAGCTTTTCAGTTCCGTTATAGTTCAGTTTCTGTAAGTACGCATCAATTGTTTTTTAAGATGGGTTTTAGGTAAGTTTATTAATGAAATAGTTTTACTTAGTTTATTATACAAATAAGGACACAGAAATATTGTCGAATTTTGTGAAAATTTGCTTCTAAGCTGAGAATACTAGATCCGTTCGCCTTTTTTTATTCTTGTGTTTAATACGTGGTTTAGTATGTTGTCTAAGAATAGAGCATTTAACAAATAACTGACGTACGGAAAGTAATTTATTTTCTTCATATAGAAGATGAGTTGGGTATCTAATTGGTTTAGAATTCATAATTTTAAGGAAAGCACGTTGTGCCCTTTCTAAAGTTAAAATAAATGTCTTGCATGCTCCACCCCATACAATAATGCCATATGTCAATATAGACTGACACAGAGCTACATATACATTTTTGTACTGTGGTCGGAGATATGATTTAGACTTTTAAAAATATGCATGAGTTTACGAGCTCTTGAAGCTAGGTTTAGAATTTGATTTTTCCATGTTAAATGTTTGTCAATAATAAGACCCAGGTATTTAATTGAATTAGTTGGGGAAATAGTTATACAGTCACAAATGGTATTGTTTTGGTTAAATGTGTGAGCAATAATCGAAAAGGTGTTGGGGGCTGTGTTTTTATATTTATACTAAAGGTAATGTATTTAGTTTTCTTGAAATTTAGAGTTAGCAAGTTGTTGTCGAGCCAATTAGATACTTGTTTCAATCCATTTTCAGCAACATGTTTGACATCAGGCCAGGTGTCTCCACTAAATAAAATAACAGTGTCGTCGGCAAAAGTAATAATTTGGGCATTTTCAAGCCTATAGTCACATAAGGAGTTAATATATATTAAAAATAGGGTCGGTCCAAGAATACTTCCTTGAGGAACTCCAAAATTAACATGTACCTCAGGGCTGAGAATATTCAATATCTTAACCATTTGACGGTTATTGCTAAGATAGTCCTCAAATAATAAAAGTTCCACCCCGCGTATACCGAAAACAACTTAAACAAATGGGTCAGAGGGAGGTTAATAGTAGTAGCAGCCCTTTTAATGAATTTAGAAGGAATATTGTCCCATCCAGGGGAAGAGTTCGGTTTAAGTGATTTTATTAGGACAAGGATCTCTGACGGATCAGTGGGTAGAAGTACAAATGAGTTTGAATGATTATAGTCATTTGTTATCGCAGCTGCCAAATAGGATTCTGATGTATTATTTTTTTCAAGTATAGAGGAGGCCATGCTAGATCCTATCTCAGCAAAATAGTTGTTGGCTTTAGTTACCGAGTCAAGGGGGGACATGCAAGATTGCAATAGGTCCAAGGATGCATTCGATTTGTTGCCATAGCTACAAATTCGCTTTATTGTAGTCCATGTCATTTTGATGTCATTTTTATGTTTAAGTAATTCTTGTTTTTCATATTGCTGTTTTAATTTATGTAAAATGTTATTGCATGTGTTTCTATATCTTCTGTATGTAATGGATATAATTTTGTTGTTAGGATCTCTTTTAAGTTTTTTATGTAGATTATCACGGTTTTTTATGCAGCGTATCAGTCCGGATGTAATCCAAGGTTTTAGATTAGTTAATTTACGGCGGTTAGTTGTTTGATAGTATATTTATTTAAAGTGTCAGTTATAATAGTAATAAACAAATCAGCTGTAAGGTTAGCATCATATTTTTGATAGAATGGTGCCCAGTCGTGTTTTTTTAGCTCATCAATAGCGCCCTCATAATCGATAGTTATGTGGAATGTAGGTGTTATAGTCTTAGGCATTCTCGAGGAACCTTTCTGTATGGAAGCGATGACACTAGCATGATCCGTTATAGTAGAATTACAGACAAAAGTATTTACTCTAAATTTGGATTTAATAAAACTATGATCGAGACAGGTGTTGTTGCGGGTTGGTTGAGTGTGGCCAGGTAACATACCATGAGAGGCAAGAATGTTTAGATACTCTAAGTGGGAGTTATTTTTTGAATTTTCATGAATGTCAATGTTAATATCACCCAGGATTAAAATATTTTTGTAGTGCTTAAGATTAATTAGTAAAGAATTAAGTGAATTAAAAAAGTTTTCTAAATTTTTTAAAGATGGGTGCCTATATATTCCTACAACAACAATATCATTATTAATAGTAGTAGTTAAGCAATTGGCATCCATAAAGGAAAGTTCAACAATTACTGATTTAAGATAATCTCTTACAAGTACAACAACTCCCGCATTCTGATTTATTGACTTTTTAGTAGACTCCATGCGATATTTATCCAGATTGAGTAATTTAGTGCTTTCAGAAAGCCAACACTCAGTTAAAACGATAATATCCATGGGGATAGTAAGTCTATTAAGATGAATTTCAAGATCATTAATATTTCGGTTGATGCTTCTAATATTTTGTGTGATTATATTAAGGTTACAGAGATCATGTTTATACAAAGAATTAAAATCCTCAGGTTTATCAATCACAGAAGTTGTACCAGCACTGACAAAACTGTCAATGTCTGTGGTTATTTGCACTGGTTATTTGTATCAAGGGCGCCATAAGGCACCCGTGATGATATGTATGTATGTATGTTTATATATTAATATTTGTTTTAGTTATAAAAAACTATTACTTAACCTTAAAAAATAAATATGATATAAGTAATTTCAGCTTTGGTATGTTTTGTTTGAGATTATTAATTATACATTTCAGGTGGATAGAAAGTCACATACCGTGACTTTGTATACACCTGATGGTAAGCAGCCCTATAAATTCCATGAATGGGGTCGATCAATACATTGTTGTTTAACAATGATCGCTCCCACTATGACGACTAAATGATATGGTTACGAAACGGGCGGCCACAATGATGTATTTGTATTAAGAGTGATGTATTTTAATATCCTCGCTGCTTTATCGTCAAATAAAAACGCGTTTTGTAACCGCACGCTGAAAGGAGATTAGCACCTCGAAAAGAAATTGATGCAGAAAACCTAAACAGACTCAAACGTCAAATCACTTTATTTTCGGCTTCGATCGATCGCCACGTCGAGTGAAAATAAAATGTATTTGACGTTTCTCGGCGATCGAGTTCTACCCATGGACAAAATTTCCTATACAATTTTATCTATCGACGCGTCGATCGGTCTCACGTTGTGGCTTCCGTAAGGCCCTAGGTCACGTGACGGTTTTATCCAGGCTATATTTGGTTTCTATGTCAAACTTCATTGAGGTAGATCGCATACTCGATAAAAAACAAAAACAAATGCCACATGAACCTTGATTTTTTTCCATAATTAAAAGTAGACTTTGTGCTATTTCACACTATCAGCCATTGTTCTTAGCTATCCGTAGCTTCACTTTTTAGCAGAATGAACTGCAGCGTTCTCGGACTTGAGACCGCGAAGTAGGTTTAAAGGCCCTTTGAACTCTCACCTGCACTGTGTTCACTACTCGACCAAATACTATCTCTACTCAACCAAATGCTCTCGATAGATTTGTTTGAAATTGGCCAAAGACGGAGCTGTCAAAATACAATTTTTGTACGGATAAACGTCGTTTGCAGTAGGGTTTTGACTTTACGTAGTATCCCTATTGTGATATAGTCTGTGGGTTTGAGAATAAAATGATATATCGTAGGATCTGGGGCCTTACCAAAGAGCCAATCGATAATCGAATCGAAATACCCATCGAAAGCCAAATGTATGGGATTTAAAGTTTCTCGTCGATCAGGTTCTACCCATAGAGTAAATTTCCTATACATTTTTATCGATCGATGAGGCGATTCGATTGGCGATCGTGTTCTTTGGTCAGGCCCCTGGTTCCTTCGGTCGGACGTTCGCGGTAACAAATGCCCGTAACGGAGCCCGTAACTTCGTATAATAGCATCTTGCTGTAAACCTCCTTTGGGCGTTCGCCCCCTAGTCAAGAGCGCAGTTGTAAATAACGCTAACGAAACTTTTGTATGAAAATGATATTTGATGATGACGTCACTTTCGTTTTTATCGTTGTCGAATTAATCAAAACAAGGCAACAATATAGATACACCAATAGGATAATAGTTATCTCCCTCTCTTTCACGCTTCTGCGACGTTCAATCGTTCAGCGTAAAAAGCGACCATGCTCTTGGCCAGGGGAGCTGTAATTATAGACTGTAGACCCTTTAAATCTCTCTCTCGTTAGATTTGCATGAAATAGTTCGGAAGATGGAGCTCCATTTCGCGTACAGATAAATAAAAGCGGTGGGTTCTCGTAACGGTTATGAGAACGCTAACGTCAAATTATAAACCATGGGATTTAGGTTAAGTCGGACTTTCTCGAATCTCGGTAGCAATGCGTGTAATGGACCACCGTTGCATCTCGGGGTGCGACACGAGTACTAATAAAATCTAGAATAACTTACAGTTTTTTTTTTATCACTCCATTGTATATTTTATTTATTGGTAACATCGGCATCATATGATCACTCAATGAAACAGCGCGGCCGATAGGCGTCGACGTATTTTTTCAGCCAGTTTTTAACTTCGTGGCTCAATAAAGCTTCATTTTCGTGTTGGTGGTTTTTAATATTAAACTTCAGCCATGGCGCTCAGCGATGCAGATGTTCAAAAGCAGGTTTGTATATTATTTTACGTATAAAACTTATTATATGTGATTGCACCGAAACAGAATTTTGTCAAATTGATCGATTTTGACTTGAAGTAGTTTTCATTGTTTCTCTTGAAATCTTTGTAATTGCTTCATGTACCGAAAAGGAATGTATGTATTAGATTTCATGGATTGGTTTTCTGGTACAGATCAAGCATATGATGGCCTTCATCGAACAAGAGGCCAACGAAAAGGCAGAAGAAATCGATGCCAAAGCTGAGGAGGAGTTCAACATCGAGAAAGGCCGTCTGGTCCAACAGCAGCGCCTTAAGATCATGGAGTACTATGAGAAAAAAGAGAAGCAGGTTGAACTCCTCAAAAAAATGTAGGTCAACCATTTGTATTTAATTATTTGAAATTTGAATCATCGAAATTGTAGCTCCAATATCTATTCAGATTTATTCAAAGCTTTAACAAAATGTTGTTAAATGTATGCCCTGTTTATTGACAATTTAACTAAAATTTTATAGGTAAGGCTTTACTACCAAGGTTATACTACCAACTTACATAATACATCCATGTATAAATTAAATAATAAATGTAATTAAATAAATTAAATATCAGTAATCAGTCATGTGCTTTGATCATGTGACTTAACCTACCGAGTTTAAATCAATAAATGAAACTTTAAAAGTTTTTTAAATAAAATAATAAAGAAATAGTATAGTAAAAGAGTGAGTCATTGTCATATAATTAATTATATTTTTCTAGTAAGGGTGTTCCCATGTTGCCATATGAAAGAGAAATGTGTCTAATCAATATCATAGCAAGTCAATCTCACTGCTTTTGATTCCTCTTGCATCCTTACTACTTGGTGCATTAGTATCACCAATTTTAAAATGCTGATTGATTGGGGCCTATTCAACTAATTCAATAGATCTTAACTAAGGATTTTACAAGTATCCTATGAAATCAATTTGTTTTATTTTATAGTGTTTAGAATGTTTGATATTTTATGTTCGTGAAAAGTTTAAACCTAGGTAACATAAAATATTTTTCTATCATTAAACTTTCATTTTAGATATTTTATTATTTTCATGGAATAACTTTTTAAATATTTATAATTTTAATAGTAGAAATTAGTATACCATTGAATACTGAATTGATATTTAAATTAAATTTCCATATTTAACATAAACTAGTTGGTTATATAGTGTGCCATCGGTTTAGTATATTTTTTTATTCAATGACACAACTTGTTGCAGACACTACACAGAATAAATAATTAATGGTATAGAGTGGACACTCTTCTCCTCTGATCTTAAACCACCTGACAATTCATTACCGAGTTTACAACATAATTATTTTATTCTAAACTCTTAGCAGAGGCACACCTCAAAAAGATTGTCCCTGGCTATAGACTAAATATTTTTGACACACAACACCTTACATGTCAGTGTAGGCTAGATTATTTTCACATGTGTGTGTATGTTTTTTACATTTTGAGTCAAGAGTTGTTAATTTAGAGTAATAAAAAATAATGTACTTTTTGGTGGACACACTCCACCCAGGATTGACATAAAGACACACTTAGCCTGTATTATATATATTTTTTGTTTTGACTGTTCATAAATGTCAGGTAAAACTTAAGTGAAATTAAAAATCCTAACTTGTGGGGTAAAAATAGTATGATGTCATAATATTGACTTAAGTAATATTTTTCATGAGCCAAGGCTATTTTTTACACATTATGTTTACAGTTTTAACTCACAATATGCCTAATTTATAAATATCATTTAAGCAGCATCTATATAACATGTCCCATGTTTTCCCCTTACCTTTACAGAAAAGCTAACTTTTATTTACTTAGATATAAGCTAACATTAAAAATATTTTGTGGACTATGACTATCACTTTAATAAAAAAAAAAGTTATATGCATGTTTATTTTCTTGTTTTTTATTAGTAGTCACAATCAAATAATGTTAAATGTTTTTTATACTTCATGATTTTTTGTTATTAGTCTGATAAATAAACTGATAAATCTACTTGGAATTAATTCTAAATAACTATTTTAATAATGCAGCCAATCATCGAACATGCTGAACCAAGCTCGTCTAAAGGTACTTAAAGTACGTGAAGACCACGTACGTGATGTACTAGACGAAGCCCGCAAGCGCCTGGCTGAGGTACCTACCGACAAGAAGCTTTACACCGACCTCATTGTCACCCTCATCGTGCAGGCTCTCTTCCAGGTACTTTATTTTTTTATATGTAGGATATTAGCATTATACACACATATGTGTAATGCAATATTGCCCTGGTCACAAACTAAGCTCTAAGCTTGTACTATATGTACCAGAAATTACAATACTAATACATATTATATTTAACACACACCATGACAAACAATATACATACAATAAATAAACATACTATCTCACAAACGAAATTACTAGAAACAGATTTAAAACTCAACTTTATGCAGTGGAAGTTGGTGCAAGAGGAATTCCAGCAAAGTCTTTGCATCGTCTATTGAAGGATTTTGGCCTTCCAAGATCAGACGTCGGGACTTTTATGCAGCGTGTTTCCAAGATGGCGCTAACAGGATCATATAGTATTTGGTTGAGTAGCGAGGATAGTGAACACAGTGCAGGTGAGAGTTCGAAAGGCCTTTAAACCTACTACGCGGTCTCAAGTCCGGGAATGCTGCAGTTCATTCCCCTGCCTTCCAACCACGTGATGGACCCGGCACCCGCACGGTGAAGCCATGGATAGCTAAGAATATTGTCTCTCATATATTTTCTTGCCATGTGTGGTAATAGAACATACAACCTTCAGATACAACACCAATAGCATAACCACTACTCTACGGAGCCAGCGGGGTGAGAAGGAACTTTATTTAACACTTTCGCTTTCGTCAGTGGAATCGTTTTCGTCTTGTCTATGGTCAGAACCTGTATGAATAATATACGGAAGTGCTGTAACAGATCATGTAAATTATTAAAACTGTACCATAATTGTTTCGATTCAACTTATAGAAAAGAGATAAATATCAATTATTCGTTTCTTTGAAGACTTCAATCGAAAAATCATCAACTTAATAATTTTGAAGATGCATTACAGCACTTCCGTATATTATTCATACAGGTTCTGACCATAGATAAGACGAAAACGATTCCACTGACGAAAGCGAAAGTGTTTTAGTGTTAAATAAAGTTCCTTCTTACCCCGCTGTTATTATATAAAATGTAAAGTAATTGACTGTGTGACTAACTATTGGTACACCAATCTAAACAATATCCTCTTGGTGAAGAGAAATATAGTTTCATACATGCTGGAAAATATATATTCTTAAATAAATAAAACTTGAATTAATAAAATATTATTAATTCAAGTAGTATATATTTTAGTTATCTGGGTTAAAAACAATTACTTTAGATTTTACTTGTATTAATATATTCGAAATATTTTTTTTTTTGTTTAAGCATTCCTTTTTATCTGTGTAATTGTATGATATATTTTTTTTATAAATTATTTATATTTATAGTGTTGAAAAAGAAACTAACAAGTTGAATTCTTGCCTGGACTTCCATTAGGTTATTTTTAAGCTTACGGGTTACATTATACTGAGACAATATTAATGACTCATTGTCTGTCCATCTGAAACTACAGGGCCCTATTTCATAAATGTGACAATTGTAATTTACCATGACAATTTATAATACATTGCTTGATTTAGTTTGTTCTAAACAAATAATTCCAACTAAACAAAGTAATGTATTATAAATTGTCATAGTAAATTACAATTGTCACGTTTATGAAATAGGCCCCTGGTGTGCATATTTAAAAAAAATTTGAATAGTTATAGATCTTGTTGACCCACATTATATTTAAAATATAGGCTCAACAAAAAAATCCGACTAATAGGTTGTTTGTGGTATCTATAAAGCTGTAAGTTTGTATATATATAATGAATACCCTCATTTACTACAAAATTTGGGAACCTTATTTTTAAGTTGTCGGGTTTTTCCCTTCTAATTAATTTTCTACAATTCCTAATTTGATTTCTTATAATATTTTCATTTGCATTATTAGGATAAGTTGTATTTTAAGAAAAAAGAAAATTTTATTTTTTAATTTATGTGTGAGAAATATAGGAGGCAAAAAGGGCGAATGATAACTGAAGTACAGCGATAATGGAACTATGAATGGAAAAATTGCTTCAAAGGCAAAATATACAATGTCAAGTGTGAAATGCATTTTGCACTTGACATTGTATTTTGCCCTTTTCGCCTCCTATGTTTCTCACACCTACTTACAATCTCCGTCTGTTGCAATAGACTTTTATTTGCTGGAATTTTAAAATGGTATTTTTATTGGTAGTTATATTTATTATCTATAAATATGTATTATTATGTATATAATAATAATAATAATGTTTATTCATTTACCAAATTTACTCAATTTTACTGTACAGCTGGGCTGCTCCTTGTAAGTTATAATAACCTGTATTAGGAGCAGCCCGTCTCCCCAGTAGTAATACTTATAATTAGTTACAATTAAATTAATCTTAATCTATACAGTTTTTTTTTTTTTTTTTTTATACAAGTATTATACATTTCATTATCTAAGCAAGTATTATAAGAATGAATATAACATCCTGACAGTAGGTAATTGCTATGTTTTTCTAACTTTGCAATGTAACAGTAATAAACCCAAAACAAAAACTAATACAATATAAGTAGGTATTAGTTTTAGGAATTTAGTATTAAGCTATATAAATAGACAAGTGGGTAATCGGAGGAATTAAAATATAATGTAGGTACTTATAACTTATAATTATTACTAAGTACAGAATTGTATGCATTTTGGTGACTATGTAAGCATTAGGTAAATTTAGGTGTTTTGTATGTGTAGGTCCTCGTGTGAGTATGTGTGAGAGAGTGTGAGTGAGTATATTGTCATACAACATGACAATATAAGTTCCGGTATAATTTGTATATGTACATATTTTAGTTTTGTTTAATTTTTAATATTTTATATGTATATATAAGAGCTTATCCTTACTAAATGACTGACTGACTTAAAAGTACATCATTGCCCAGCCAAAACTACTGTAGCTAGGAACATAAAATGTTGACAGTAGCTTTCTTTTGTAATGTAGAGATCGACTAAGAGATGTAGGCTCTTCTTTAAAAAAAATGATAGGTGTTTCACCATTTAAAAAAAATCATTTAGAGACGGGGAGAGGGGGAACGAAAGGAATTTGTCTGTATCATATCTTAGGAACAACAGATGCTATAATAGTAAAACTTTGTATGTAGACTTTTCTTATAAAACTGTTGAATAGGTGTTTCACTAATTTTCGAAGTTTTAATAGGGAAAGATAGGGCCAAAAATAATTGTTGTTTTCGTAATATAACAGGAACTATGAAACTTTATATGTAGTACTTATCTGCCAATAAAACTTAACAGACACGTGTTTTACTATAATAAGTTAGTATAATGTAAGTTGTTATTTTGTCTATGTGTTATTTGACATTTTTATTTTTGTAATTGGGATTGTAGTTCATATTTGTAATTTAATGTTTTTCTCCTGACATCGATATTTAATAATGATTTTGCACGCCTCATGGGTAAATTCTGATGAAACTGTATACATATTTTTTTAACAACTTGTAAACTCTGAATTATGCAAATAAAGATTTATTCATTCATTAATTCATACTATATTTTGAAATATAGTAAATATCTATAGGGTAAGGCATTATAATTTAAGTAATAATAGTAATTAATGTAGATGGTTTTTTATTTTGGTTTTTAGGTTACATAAATATTAAATATCGCTTTTGACTTTTTTTTGATAATATAGAAGCAAAGGCCCTTGACATCCTTTTTTTTTAAGGCATAAGTTGTTAATTTTTTCTTAATTTTTAAACTTTTTTAAACCCGTGAAGTTTAAATTAATTGAATAATTGTTTTATAAATAGATTTTAGTCAAGTATTTTTTTATTATAATTTGATCTCGGTACAATTGACCAGGCCAAAATGCAGGTGTCCTTTGGCATTTTATGTCTTTTTTTTGGCAACTGCAGTGGTTGGTAGGTAACTAAAACCCAATATTGAGCCTATGTATTAAATTAATTATGGAGTGCAAGCAACTTGTTATCGTAGACCTCACAGCTAAATCTTCGCATGAAAATAAAATTAGTTCAGTAGTTTTTAAGTGATGATAAGACAGACAAGACTTAAATTCTAAAAATAGTTGGATTATTATCTATAATATTTAGGGTGATTTTAAAAGATTATACTCTGAGCTAATGTGTGGTTCTACTAATCAAATCGTACAACTCCCCATTAAACCATATGTAAAAATATAAAAAAAGCCCCCCCCCCCCCCCCCCCCCCAAATTTAACAAGGCTTAAACCCTCCCCGATATTAAATCCTGGCTACGCCCATGAATAGAACCTCATATTAGCCTAGAGTAAAACCATTCAAACTCAGCACGTATAAAGTTACTATTCCAAATTTTATTTTTTTGTCTCAAATTGTTATGACAATCATTAATATTCCATTCGCACACATTTCAACGCAATAATTCCTACCTACGTGTTCTTTCTGTACAGTTTGTCATGGTCTGGGTGTTTATAAAGTGTAATATGTATTATATCGTTGTTTCTGGTGCACATAGTACAAAAGTACAAAGCCTAGAGCTAAATTTGTGACCAGGGCAATGTGAATCAGGATTGAGAGGCACATTGTGATAATACGAATTTGCTAATAATTATTTTGCCAGTTGCTAATAATTATTATGCCAGTTGCTAATAATTATTATGCCAGTTGCTAAAAATCGAGCCTAATGTCCTTCTTCATATTACTTAATGAGTCCCTGAAGAACACTTTAGTTATAGAAAGTTTTGTTTCTTATACGCATATATATTTTTGTTGCTAAATAAATAAGACAAAACCTTCTATAACTAAAGTGTTCTTCAAGGTCTCCATAAGTTTTTTTATAAATACCGGTGTAAATTTGTAAAAAAAAAATATAGTTTGTTAAAATATAAAAATTGTATAAAAGTTAAAATAAAAAAGTTACAGGGATTTTTTTTTAAATTACTTCCGTTAGTACTAAACGGATTGAATTGAGATTTTTACCATTTTCTATTGTAACTAGTGTAGATTTGAATATATTGAAGTGCCCTTTAATAAAATCGTCAGCATGGGGCGAACTATAATCCCATGTAACTTTGTTTAATTTTAAGTTTTACAACCTTGAACATTTTTTTTACAAAACTCCATTTTTCCTAAAGGTGCATAATATATAATAGCTAATTAAAAAATGTGGCCCACAATCTGACGCTCGTGTAAAAATGTCTAACATATATAAATTTTTTTTTAAAGCAAACTTGTTTAAATCTGCAATCTGAACCATTACTTGTCATAGCTCATGGAAGCTGCAGTGACCATCCGTGTCCGCCAAGAAGATAAGGGTCTCGTAGAATCCCTGCTGGGTCGTGCCCAACAGGACTACAAAGCCAAGATCAAGAAGGATGTCCAACTGAAGCTGGACCCCGACAACTATCTGCCCGCGGAGACCTGCGGAGGCATTGACTTGATCGCTGCCAAGGGACGTATCAAGGTAAGTACAACACCAGATTGAAGATGTCCAATTGAATGAAATGCCGGCAGAGTGTAGTAATGTGGTTGTCTGGTTTTGCGCACCAAACTATAGACCAGAAGCTCTAATCATGACTTTTTTCTATTTATTGATATCTAGATATTGTAGTTTTGAAATCGGCATAAACAAACCTTTCCTATTGGTAGAACCTAACGTTTCTAACATATTAACGGTTAATAGGTACGTTTGAAAAATAATATGGTTGAGCCTCTGCTGCTCTAAGAAACCAAACAGTCTCCAGATGTTTAGTGGTTCCGTTAGACCTGATTATTCAAACGTTTCTGAATTGGTGGATTAAAGTTTATCATCTTTAGAAGTTAGAACGACGTAAACAATCTTAATTCTATTATTTGAATAGAATATCGTTAGAAAATCATGTTCACTATTTTATGGCAGCTTTCTACGGGCGATTGGTTAGCAGAATATGAAATGTGACAAGTTTAAAAGACAACGATTAAACTAAAGTTAATTTACGACAACCTTAGCCCTGGGTGTGCTTTCAGCAGACAGTTCCCAAGTTAAAAATATACTTGCTGTCTATAAAAAGTCAACTGGCAGTCTATCATCATGGAGTTGCAATTCTTACTTCCAACATGGTGAAAAGATGGCGGCATTTTTTTAACCTAACTATTACAAACTAAATGACCATCATAATTAAGCTAAAATCTTCATGAGATGAAGATTACATCTTAAGGTTCAGTTGCACTAAAGTGTCCGTTAAAGTAATTGTAGCTACTGAAGTTAAAATGGCGTCGAATGAATCAGTTTTATTTTAAAAGTCAAATGACTGCTGGTTCATTTTTAACTTTAATCTTTACAATTACTTTAACGAAAACTTTGTGCAACTCAGCCTAAGGTTCCTCCAATCGAAAATGCTGCCAGACAGACGTACTTCTCATTTTATTGTACCAATTATGGACAAAATTAAAAGTGCGTTTGTGTAGCATGGGAGCACTGTCGACTGAAGAAACCTTAATGAGACTGATTTACCCTGAGCTTTTAGACCAGCTTCTAAGTGGTAAGTGTTTGTAATTCCAGATTTCCAACACCCTGGAGTGTCGCCTGGAGCTGATTGCCCAACAACTGCTCCCGGAGATGCGTTCGGCCCTCTTCGGCCGTAACCCGAACCGTAAATTTACGGATTAATTCTATTGTTAAAAAAATAATTAACAATCCATTTTTAATTTAATTATTATTCGTAGTAACTATAACTATTATATTAAATATTATATTATTATTATTAATATCTTTGCCTAATAGAAAATATATTATATTATTATTGAAGTTAGAACAAGTCGTCAGAATATTATTAGTATGTACCTATGTGTAATAATCATGTATGTGCTTAACTGATTCTTGGCTTTCTTTTAACTAACTGTTACTTAGTTTCGCCTTAACGTCCGCGTTTAAAATATCTTGTTAAAACAATTCATTCTAATTGTTAATGTTTAGAGCAAAGTAGATTTAGGCAGCATTATCTATTCTAATATTATAACAGTTTACACTATATAAACTTGTAGTTGGATTCATATTTATTCTAAAATTATATAATTAATAATCGCTGTTGTGTCGTTTGCCGCATCTTTAATAATTGATTAATTTTAATCCTTGATTAGTAACTTTTAAATTGAAATTCTATTGTTTTTAGTAAATTAAACCGAGAATAAGCGTGTATAATATAATTAATTTAATTATATTACACGCTTATTTCAGATTTAAATCTCAAAAGAAATATAATTCGATATTTAAAATAAAGTTAATCGTGGATTTAAAGTTAAACAACAACTTAGAGTGCGGCAGTTACTTTTCTAGTTTATAATCAGTATTTACTGCAGTTAGGTCCCGAATACATTAACTGACGCAGCATCTCATGCTGTTTTTACTGAAATAATTTCATTTCACTAAACGCTGTGTGGAGTCAGTTATTGTATTTAGTGTTTAACTGAAAATTCCTGGCAAAAATCAAAAATGCTTTGACTTTCATAGGGAGTTTAGACTCGCTTTGAAGGTTTGTGTACCCCTTTATCGCACTGTTAAAATTATTATGTAAATATATAGATGTGTTGAATATTTGTCTTTTATTTTATAATCGAATCTTTTACCTTTAATAATTTAAGGATTATTTAAAAAAAATAGGTATTCACTAATACATAATGACTTATCTTCAGTTGCACATAAGTCTCCGAACGGTTAAATTAAAAAATGGCGTCGAATGTACGAGTTTATTTTGAAAGTCGAATGTCAGCTGGTACATACGACGTCATTTTTAACTTTAATTGTTACAATTACTTTAACGGACATTTTTGTGCAACTCAGCCTTAGTTAAACGATCATCCTTACATATCGTACATGTGACCTAAACGAACAACTTGTTAGCAATGCGGTAGAGAAAAAAAAAAAAAAAAAATCTTAGCTCTTAATAAAGGCACTTTCTCTCTTTTCTTAGGTCTAAGTTGAGCCTAAGGTTATTGCCAAGTAAGTTATTCTTCGAAAATTGCGCGGGTCAGCTAGTCGTTCCATAAATACAGACACTAGCACTATAGATAACAATACCTATAGGCATTAGAATGTTGTCTATGGGTTAAAAATGATACAAGAGTGATTATGTAACATTCAATTTATTGTAAGCAACATACCTTATAGATAAGAATGAGATAAGATTCGTTATACCTACATACACACAGATTGTATTCTAAGCATTACATACAACATTGTTCACTAATTTTCAGCTATACTTGGTGACTTTTAAAGGATGTACTTTGGGCTAATATGAGGTTCGGCTGATCAAATCGAACAACTTTTCCCATGGAGCCATGTGTCGCAAATTTAAATAAATATTGCATTTTTCATACAAACTAGGAATGTTAAAATGATTAATTTGTATGAGGAAGCTAAAAGGTTTATTTTTTTCAATTCACCATGTATACCTATACTAATACAACTTATAATTTCCATTGTATTCCTGGCATCTGGCATTATGGCTGATGCATAAATGGATGCACATTATAAATAAAATAAATATTTTTGGGCCGGTGTTCCATCACTACTAAAATCATGTAGTTTTTTTATATTGTGGTAGGTACGCCATGCGACTTTGTATCTACGTTATGGTACGCAGCTCTACAAAGTCCATGAATGGGGTTCTGATTTATAGCTAGCCAAAAAGATTTAGTTTAATTAAAATTGCTTGTTATGCAACCCAGCAGCTTAACAATATATATTTTTTATCTTTACCTTTTAGGTACCTAGGTACTTAACCATTGACGTATGTCTATGTACTAAGTTTTTTTTTTAGCACGGCATGTGACTTTCTACAAAGTCTTGCATACACGGTTGTGCAACATAGGTCACATACGTGGGTCGCTTTTAGATAAACGATGCGGTTAAGAACGTATCTTCGCTGGTTTAACGTTAAACCAACTAATGTTTCCTAACCGCACGTTAAAATAATTCAAGCTACCACCTCGACAAGAAATCGATCCATTATTGCAATATGTGGGCGTATATCTTGATGTAAATAAAAAGTATTAAATTAATATTAATAATTATATTTTACATTAAAAGTAAAATAATACACGTGAATTGAAAAGGGATAAATTACAATTGAATAAATAATAATAACAGTTACGTAAAAAAAAAAATAGTCTTTAAAAATATATTAACGTATTAGACAATATAAGCACATTCAACAATTATATACCTACAGATTCTATTTACCTATTAGATTAGGTATTTATTTATGAATGAATGTAGCCAGTGCATATAGATGTATAAGATCAAATTTACCAATCACATTAGGTAAGTTAATTCATATAAATCTAATAGGAAAATTATTATCCTTGATTGTAATAATATGTGGAACCGCCATAGTGCCTTAAATTTGTATTGCAGCGGCCATCTTCCTTCCCAAAATTGGAAAGGCGATTTAAGGCTTTGGGCACCTCCATATTTTATCTCCATGGTACAAGTCTGTACTTAGGATCTGTGGCCTCATCACGAGATGTACCTACACGTTCAACGCCACAAATTTTGCACACAATTTTTTCGTATACAAAAGAGACCGCCGAAAACGAAAAAAAAAACGTGCGCACAATTCGTGGCGTTGAACGGCTTGTGATGAGGACCCAGGTCCTACCTAAGCTCTAGGCTTGTACTATGTGTACCAGAATCAACTTTAGAACTATTTCTTAATTAAACTTAAGCAATCAATGGGTTTAGACAACAAGGTGGGATACATCGGAAGTATAAGCGGGGAGGTATCGAGGTACGCGAGCTTCATCGCGCCTTCGTAGACCACCTCTGTCGACAGCCAGGCTGATGCTTCCAGCTTCCTTCACCCCATTGGACTTGGCCCGGCGTTGTAGAGGTAACATTGATGCTCTCAGGGATTTACGCTTCTGGAAAAAAGTTTTATAAATTAAAAGTTTATAAAGGGTCTTACACACACACATCAGTCACGTCATAAGTAGATAAACTTCAGGTGATTTAATAAATAAAATTTTAAAATTATGGATTTTGATAGTCGGCTCTTTAGGTTGGCATTTACACGATAATCAGGCTGAAGGCAATTCAACTGGTGTATTTAAACCACATTTTTAAAACATAATAATATATATAATATATTTAATTGAATCAGGCGTTATTTTGCGGAAGTCCATTTTATAATTATTACAATCAGAAATTATTTAGCAATATCTTCCGCTTATAATGTTGGTGTATTAAATTATATGAACCATACCAACCAGCCCTGAATATCACGTGTCGAATACTACAGTGTTCGTTTGTTGGTGATATTTCTTTGTGTTGTTACATGTAATATATAATTTAACACGCCAACATTATAAGCAGAAGATATTGCTAAATAATTTCCAATTGTAATCATTACATAATAATATTTCAAAAATGCTATATGATTTAAAAGGAATTGATTATACAGAAATTATCTAATATGTCTATACCTTACTTCTCTGAAGTTGTATCAAGATTTAATATATGGTATATGCACCTTCGGGAATCAATTTACCTCTCAACTAATTTCATCGAAATCAGTTATTTTTAAGTTAAAAAAACCTTCACATAGAGTATATAGAGCAGAAATTGGTCCTAGGTTAAAAAACCATTTCTCAACATTGACGTGACTAATGTGATGTGTTGACAGACGCAGTAACAGAACAATAATTTCAGGGAGTCATTCATAATTGGTTTGGGTAGTCATGCATCACAAGACCTCATTGTGTGACTACGCCTATATCTTTAAGTAGGGTCTTGTAAAGTTAGTAGGTATTTAAGAAATAGGGGCAAAGAATTTAAATACATTTACAAGTTGGTATATAGGGCGTATATAATTATGTTCTACAAGTGAATTTAAATAATTTGTATGTACCTACAATGTGTTTCTTACCTTGTCGTCCACTATTCCTAAAGAATACCTATCTATCAAAATACTTATCATGCAAATTAGGTACCTATCTAAAGATATAGATAGCATAACAACATATTGTTAATAATAATAAATAAAATAAAAGTATTATATAGGTAAAGGGGTATAAAGTATTATTTAGGTATATATTTCTTTTCAGTATAGCAGACCGAGACGAATCGGTACCCCTAGTGTGAGTTTTCTAACTATTACTTTGCGGGAAATAGTTCAGCGCTCCAAGCGGAAATTTAGAGAACATAAAATGCGAGCGTCTGATTGGTCAAAATGTTAACGTAGTAGTAAAGTTAACGCGAAAGTAAATGTTAAAAAAACTCGCACTAGGGCTACGGATCGCACAGTGCGGCAAGTGTGTAACTAACTTTTTAAATGATTCCTTCCTTCTCTAAATAAGTCTCGCTTGGTGGAGAGGAGAGTAAAGCTTTTGTTTTTATGGAGCAAAACATGTGAGTGCACAATTTTTTAGTAGGTTTTCAACCGAAAATAGTGACCTTATGCGATCCGCTGTTATTCTATTCGCCTCGGTCTGCCCTATAAAGGGTAAATTATGCATTACGTAGATAATTTTATACTCAACAATAAATATCGATATCCCCATCTTGAATATCAGAGTATCGCCGTGACTTGTAAATCTAAAATAGTCATTTTCTTTATACATTTTATAAAACTTTATAAAGGTATCAAATTTAATAAGGTATACAACTGAAATATTCTGTTTCTTTTAGAGGTAATGTTAGGTTGTCAAAATAACGAAATCCTTTAGGTTCAATTTTCACCTCACGGAATGCTAGAAACCATGAAGCTAAAAACGCCCGCGCGGACGGGCACGGTTTTTACCTTCATGCTAGAAACTGTCAAAGCAATAACACCTGTAACACAAGGGAATAAAGATCGTGCCTTTTTTAGTTTTTGTTGTTGCTGATTGTTCAATGGCATTTGTAAAGGTTTTCGTTATTTTGACAAGCTAAGGTTTTAGTTATAAGAAACACAATATGGCCGCTGTATGGTCTAGTGGTTATGCCGTTAGCATTGTATAGGAGGTCGTAGTTCGATTCCCACTTTAGGATTAGTTTATTTCTTTAGTTTTTCTGTAGTTTTCTTTGGTCTCTGTGTTTATAAATTCTTATAATATGTATGTATTAGAATAGTTGTTTCTGAGGGTGTACCTATAGTACAAGTCTAAGAGATGAATTTGTAGCGTATGTTGGGCAGTAGGTAGGTGTGTGTTTTTTTACATTTTATTATTATCCCCACAAAAAATATTAATGAAAAACAAAATAAAGTTAAAAATATTAATTATTATAAATCAAAAAGCCATATAAGGAATACTAAAGAAACTTACAAAACATAGATAAATAATAAAAAAAGAAAAAAAAATTAAAACTATCTAAATTAAATAAAAAATCTCCTTAAATGGGATACCACTTGGCAGAGTACCTATAACACTGGCAGCATTGCCACGTTGAATGGCAATGCTGACTTTTTGTTTGAAGTAGTTGTAGCATTTGGGGTCTCCACATTCGAAAAATACACGTTTCCCGAGGTCATGGAGAAATTCTTTAGCCTCGGGGCCGAGTGCTCCCGAAGTTTCGACACCAAAAGCCACAAACTTATAATTTTGAGTCAAGTCCCTATACTTCAACCGCTTACGCGCTTCCGCAGCGCCAGCGGCCGAACCAGGGACCGACGAGGAGGCCGAGACATTGGACTGTGCATAGGTATCCACGCAAGTGGCATCCCAGATTAGGGATGCCACTTCTGCTAAATCTGCTGAACCCCGGACCCCCTCACCTGGCCCGTGCAATTCCATTACAGGCAAGTAATGGAGCTTGAGTAAGCTTGCACTATTGCAGTATATATTAAGTATTTTAGTACCCCCGACCCCGCCTAATAAGTAGATGACAAGCAATGACAAATTTCGTGAGGGGTAACTGGAACCTGGTTGGCTCAGTAGTTGAGTACCTTGCCGCGAAAGCGAGGATCGTGAGTTCGAATCCCACACTACAAAAATTTTTCATTTTCTTTAAAAAAAAATAATATAAGAAATTTATAACAAAAAAAAAATCGATTGGGTCAAAAAAGCATTTTATAAAAGTCTCCGAAATTTAGATCATAGCTAGGTTTTTCACGTTCGCACATAGAGGTCCCGAGACCATTTTAACTTTCCAATTACGGTTAGTACCTTTCCATTTTGGTCATTACCTATCATTTCTAGTCTGTGCTGTTACCTAACTTATTATTCCTTACTCTACTATTAGTTATAATCACGTTGGTCATTCTGCAAAGAAATTAAGTAAGTCTCGTTACCACCACCCATACAGATGCAAAAACCGTCAAGTGACCTAGTCATGTTTCGATTTTAGTCTGTGGGTTCACCGGTTTTAAAGTGACTACTGCATCGATTTCTTTACGAGGTAGTAGTCTCCTTTCAGGGTGCGGTTACGAAATGGGTTGTTGAATTGACGATAAGACAGCTAGTATATTAAAATACTCGTAATGCAATAGTTCATTGTCGCCCCCCATTTTGTAATCGCGTCATTTAGCCGGCATAGTGTAAGCGATCAATATTGTTTAAGAACAATTATTGATTGACCCCATTCATGGACTTTGTAGGTCTGCTTACTACCAGGTAGATACAAAGTCACATGTCGTGCTCCAAGCTCCAGTAAAAAAATATATAAAAAAGGTACGTATCTACCTACTGTACGATAGGAACATTATCTGTAGCTCTACCACAAGTTTTTGCAAACAGTTTCATTCAACTATAGGAATTAACTAATAAGAGAGGTTTATTTGAAAAATAAAGCGACCCTATTTGTTGATCCTATCTATAGTCACTATTAGAAACTGTTTGCAAAAACTTCATGGCAGAGCTGCTGGATTCAGCAAGTCAAGTCAAAGTCAAGTCAAAAATATTTATTTCATGTAAACCTTTACAGGCATTTATGAAAAGTCAAAAAAAAAAAAGTATATATAAGGTCCTGTGTGTACTTGGCCAGGTCGCCATTCCTCCCACAGACAAATGTTGAGAATATAATACAAAATAAACAAATCGTAAACTATTAATCTATTGTCCTTGCGGGAAGAAAAAAAAAAAAAAACAACCCAACCGAACACACACTACATAACCAACCAGTTTAAGACTAGGTGGTTAGCTGGTTCCATTGACCTGTCAATCGTTGACTGCCCTGCAAAAGTGCCACCAAGGCGACCAACCCAACAGACCATAGCTACGCCCCAAATATACATACTTTAGTATAGGTAATCAAAATATACCTACAAGTAGATAGTAGATAGTATAGCAAACTACCTACAAGTAGATAGTATAGCAAACTCAACTATCATAATTAATTTCATTATTAGTTTCATAATTGTATTTAATTTGTATATTTTAAGATATTCTTGTAAATTGCACAAACTATACCTCGTGATGTGATATTTTACGATTAAATATAATTGAGATATGTTTATCTTCAATACTAATTAGATGTTAAAGAAAATAATATTTAACAATATTCATTATATCCCACCCATTAAGGGCTTTTTTAGCTCCGATTATTTTAAACCTCTCAGGTTTCAATGGAACGAAATCCTATCCTTTTTTATCAAAAAGCTTTGAGTTACTGTTTTTAATTTTTCATGCATCACATAGTTCACGCAATCGTGTGCATTCCAAAACCGCAGTAATAATTAGTAGGCAAGTATAGTTTTTATGTACCAGTAAAATTACCCTTTTTGATTTTAAGAGGAGCGTCTGTTTAAACATTTCCGATACATGCACGACCTTTTGGTCTTAACTGTTACATCCCTCTAAACATTCATAGATGTTTATGATTTTTGGAGGCATTATAAATATGGAAGATATTTTTTTAAAAGTTTGGTATAGGAAAAAAATATCAACCCCTGAAATGCGAAAAAATCCCTCATATTAAAATCATTTCTATAAAATATCAAGACAGAGAATTAAAAAAAGTAAAACAGTAAAGGAAAAAGTAAGTCATCGTTTATTTTCTCTTCAATAAAATGAGACCATTTTTTTTTTTAATCTATTAAAGTTTTAGGATAGTAAACAGTTTTGGCCCGAAACTACTACTAACTAGTTTTGCTGCTTAAATTGTAGGTATAATCACAATCTCATACGTTCTCTTTCTCTTATTGAGGGTCGGGGGAAAGGTTTACATACATATGTATGGTAGAGTTAGCGACTCACCGTCATGCGCGGGGATAGGTAACACTTTGCAGTTGAATCAGCATGAGCATCGAAGAGCCTCATCAGACGCTCCTCTTAATAAAAAAATATATAGGTATTTTTTCACATTTTAAATCTCATTGGTAAATAATAACCGTCTAATTCATAAAAGTATTATTGAGCGTTTTAGTTAAAATGATGTTTGTCTCTTTCTTACCAATGAAAATCATCTTTGACAGAAACGGCTCAATAGAGCATTAAATAAGAGAGTAGATATATATTGAGAACACCACTGCCAGTTTCACTATACCAACTTCAGCCTACGTATAGTGAAACGTGCTTGACACTTGTTTGTTATAGATCCCCTCTACTTAATTCCTAAGGCCGTCTAGGTGGGGCGTGATGGTCGTACGATTTATGCTGTCTAATTAAATTAAAACTAGAATTTCTCACTTGGAACGGTCTCAGGGCAACCAGGAGAGGAGGTTTTGTCTCACCCACCTTATCGGAGCAGATGATAGGTATTCTAAGTATATATCGAACAAGTGGTGAACTCGTCGTCGGTTGTAAAACAACTATTTCATTTGTAGCTATCACTCAAAGCTATAATCCCTTTGCTATATCTGATTGTCTATCATTTGATATATTTAGGCACTAACCTCAATAGTCCCACGCCATTTATCCGCAGCATGCCTAGCCAGCTCCATTCTCTTCTGCTTCTTAATTTGATGACGTTTGTATATCATTTCAATGATAATCAACACCACACCTCCTGCTATGCCAGCCGCCACTAGAATAAACACTCCTGCCATATTCTTCAGACCTAAGGTGTTAGGTGTTTTCTCATTCTCTTCACAGTTGAGCAGGTTATTTCTTAATATCCACCTGTTGTCTAGGTCTTCCATTACTCCACCTAGGAACAATTATTCTTTTACACTAACATATTTACAAATAATCCAATCACAATGGCCCCTTGAAATGCACACGACTCTTACTTTTTAAACTTTCGTTACCTATCCTGTTTATGTTAGACAGCAGCCTGGGCCTGTCCCCTAGCATGGCGGCAAGATTAATATGAAGGACATTACACACATATTGCCCTGGTCATAAACTAAGCCTAGGCTTAATGTTCTATAAATAACAATTTTATATAGGTAAACCTGCATGATAAACTGTACAGATAAACGTACTACTATTTTTTTCTCCAAGAGTAGGAATTGAACCCACAACCTCCGGATACCAATCCGAAGATAGCTTTTATGAAATACTTTAGAAAACGAAAATTAAATAGACTCCAATATAAAATATTTTAAATTTCAGACTATCATTGGCACCATCTTATCGTAGGCTGGCTGAAACCCCATATTTAATTTTATTTCTAGAATTCTACTTCACATTTATCCGTTTCTTACTTACTCTCGTGAAAGTCCAGTATTGCCAAAGTAACAAGATCTGCCCAAGGTGAGCCCTTCTGAAGTCCTATCCCGTAACCAGATCGTCCGAATAGCTCTCCAGCAGTAACCAGCTCACAGTCCTGCGCAGCCTCGAATTCCAAGCGAGATGAATCCCAGATGAATGCCATTAATTTTCTGTAGGTAGGTACATCAAATAAAAACAGATTTTACCTTTTGTTTTAGTAACCTTAGATAGGTAGATATCTATTATAACTTACACCAGTGTTTATTAACTTATTAATCTCAAAAACCTGGCTTACATATTTGAACCAGAAATTATTTTCTTACTAAACCATTTATTTAGAAGGTTCAAATCTTGAATAGGACTAATAGTGGAGTTGCAAAGTATCAGTTGTCAATTTTAGATCTACTTGTGCTTTTCGTTTGTTTGAAGCTTGTATACCAAAAATCAGGCGATACATAATAGATCAACCACATTATAAGGTAACTTACCCGTCTTTAACATCTTGAATAGCTTGTTCTGCACTATCGTAGTTGTTAGATTCCATGGTGCGGTACATATTGGACAATTCCACTTGGCGTCGGAAATACATGTCTACTGCCGAACCTTTTACCGTGGCACAGGTCAGGTTCTCCATGGTATTCCGGAGCTGTTGGTAAAAAAGCAGAAAGCTCTCTGAACATAATATGATTTACCTTTTTATTTATTTACCTATTGATAGTTAAACAGGCAGATGCTGGCTAATTTATAGGTTGATATTTTATTACAATGGCAGCAGAGGCGAGTGGACGAATGGAGAAGTAGCTACCTAGGGGCTAGGCGGGGCAGTGCCCCGGGGCTCTCAAGCTCAGGGGGCCCCCACGAATCCTTACCAGATAATCTCGATCCACCTGAGTTTTGAAAATTTCTCCCATTTTCAAAATAAATATGACAGGTTGCAACCCGACTTTAATCATGGCAACTCAGTTGAGAGAAATTCGAAAGTTTTACCTAGGGAATTACTCAAAATTCTTTCTATGAGTTGGCAGTGTTATCAATTTGATAAAAACTAACCAGTTTAGATAGCCGTGGGGTCCCATTTTTTGATTTGCCCCAGGGCCCTTGGTTACCTAGCTACGCCACTGAATGGCAGACGCTGTCATACACGGAGCTAGATTTTGTAAATATGTTTACTCTTGCGTTCTTAACTCGACATGAAAGAGAAATAACTTTGAAACAAAATTTTAGAATATTTTCAACAAAATGTCTGTGACCCTTAAAATATATTTATTAAAATTATTCGTACTTACCCTAGCATCATTTATACCAGTTAGTTTTGTCTTAGGTCTTTCGAGTACGAGAAAGGCAGCCAGGTTGGCAGTGTAAGAAGCTACGATAATCATAGCAAAACCAGCCCAGACCATACCTAATACACGAGCTGAGAAACTTCGAGGAGTTCCTGAAAATTTATTATAATTTAATAATAATTAACATGAAAAGTTTTCTATACGTGACTCAAGTTGAGCCACTCAAACATTTTAGACACCAGCCGACAGGCTTTTTTGAAAAAAAAAGAATAAAATGAAAAACTTTTCTTAGGTAAGGCAATAGCCAATGACAATATAAAACAATGAAGGAGGATAGATGAAATCCTAATAAAAATATTGTAAGTGAAGGCTAATGTGAATATTTTTCTACATATTACTGTTATTATTAATAATTACGAGTTAAAGTTTAACATTTCGATATCTCTATAATAATGATATTTTACTACTTAATAAAAGAATAAAATTTATTTTACCTTCTCCAATACCACTATTAAGTAGCACGCCCCAAGCAAACCAAATAGCACTGGAAAGATTAAGAGCATCTTCTTCTGTTCCATCTACATTTGCAAGTTTAAATCGTCCAAATGGAGAAAATCTATCCAAAAGATAAAGAACCAGAGCTACAACATGGACTGATACCATGACTAGAATCCATAGAGTATTGGAGAACGGTTGCAAGAACGATACAAGTGTCGAAGATCGTGAAGGCTGAAAGAAAATAAATAATTTGTCATCTAGGGTTCTCAATTCTCATTCTAGGTACATAACTTCTTAACAAACTAAATACTTGCCTTCTTTTCCAAAATAGTTATTCCTTGGTATTTGAATGGTTTGCTAAATTCGATAAATTCTGCTCTTTCTGGATTTATTGTAAGAGGTGCCACTATCATATCAGCTCGTTCGTGTACTAGTTCCGCTTTAGAAAAAGATAAAAATATTTATTTTGATTCACCTATATACAATTTAGTGAATTTATTAATTAATTTACCTATAAGCCCAGTCCATTCCTTCTTGGCTCCTGGTGCAGAAAGATTACGAAATATGTAATGACCAAATTGCCCATCAGGTGACAATGCCAACGAATAGGTGAAGTTAATTTGCTTTGACAATCTCTTCAAGAGGTCCATGCAGAACCCTTTGCAACAATAATTTTGATCATTATCAGAAGCATTGAAATGTGGACAAGGAATTTCATCAGTATTACATTCTGCCCCTTCTTCTATTTTTCTGGTGTACACAAAAGGTTTTTCTTCAATGGTTAAAACCTAAAACGTTAATACCATAATTAGCAAAGAAAAATATCTAAATAATAGAGAGATACGGTATAATTTATAAGTTTTCTTACTTTCAGATGAGTTGGTATCATATACCCTTCCGGTTTTGAGGAACTTCGACCCATCCAAACTATATCATTTTCTTTCAATTCCAATTTCATCCTTTGCACTTCCTAAAAAATAAGTAAATAATAATATAAGTAGGTATTATATTTATATAAGTATAACTTTATTCATCAAACATTACAATTTTTTTTTTATATAAGTTCTCATTATCTATAATTTATTTTCGAAATGCATACCTTGGAATAAAAATATTTTCCAACAGCAACATGTTCTCCTTGAGCCCTTACATTAACCATATCATACTCAGCATTGACTCTGTCTCCGTGATCATCAAAAGCTACATGACCAGTCGCTCCGTTATCTAAAGTCTGTTTCCTAATGTAATCAAATAGAAGTCTTCCAGTGGTCCAAAGTGAACCAGAATTATCGCAATCTGAAGGTGGAGCGTGTATTTCTTCCGATGTGTTCATGTCTCTTATTGCTGATGCCAAGACATATCTGTAAAAAAATTAATAATAATTTTTAACCTAGTTGAAACTTTTATTTTTAATTTTACATCTACAGTTTTATTTTTTAATAACTTACATAGAATCCTGTATATGAGCATGTTCGTTTGTGGCATTAACCAGACGTAGGCCTAGAAGTCCTTCGGGAGCATTAGCAGCATCGAGGGCTTGTTCAGTTACGATCCATACATATCCTTCTGCAGTCATGTTTAAGTAATTTGCATCTCTATATATTATTTCAGCATCTGTTTTACTAAAAATACAATAGATCTTGTTATTGTGTTTTATATATATTTTGTTGGTAATCATAGCTAAAAATACGAACCTTGCATACATCAGAAATACACGTGCTTGGGCACTTTTGACTTCATTTAATTTATCAGTAAAAGAATCCAGTCCAGGTTCAAATTCTATTACTTGTTCTACTTTAATTTTTCTTTCGGCATCTTCATCGACGCTCTGTGATGTCATTTGGAATCTGCAAAAAAATCATCAATATGCTTTATAAGCTAACCAATTCTAATTTTCAACACTTTGGTCTTTGAAAAAACTGGGTTGAACTAGTGGCAAAACTTACCGTCCAAGAATAGCTCGGCCATCAGTATCAGAGCTATGTATAAAAATAACTTTCAAGTAATTAAAATGCTTTAGGACATCGACCCAGACGTCAGCTTGGTGAGAATATGGAGGTACTGTACGAAGAAAGGAAACGTGAATATTCTTGTCTGAAAAAGCTGAATCCCTGGCCGAAATCCCAATAACTGGAATGTGGTAAAAACCACTGGTATAAGAGACGGCTGCTGGAGATAACTCTCCTGTCAGCGGGTGGGATACTACAATAGCGTAGACCTAGAAAAAATATTATAATAATTAAGGTAACATCGCGGGGTCTTAATAAAAGCCTTACAATAATTATGAAGTGCCTTAGAATAAATCAAACTAGGTTTCCTTTCTTTTAATTTGTTGCATACCAGGAAAATTAAGGCGTTACAAAACATGTTGTAGAAGCAGAGTAGGTATACTTACACGATGGCCAATGAGATCCTTGCAAACATTTAACGCAGTTTTGATGGGGTTGGGGTCCATAAGAATTGAGTAATCATGGTATGTTACACCGCGGGGCACGTATTGGTCTTTGAAATTCAGGTTCTGTGAAAGGTTTCTTATTATTTTAAATTGTTAATAATGTAAATAGGATATAGAAATTTTGATCTATATCCTTGATTTGAATTGAGTATTCATTCTATCGTTGAAGAATGAATATTCCGGAGCTGTCTAACGGATTCGGGAGGTGTATTCGATTTCTTCACCGGATCCACAGGTATCAGGTATTAAGTAAGTATATTCAATTAAGTACAAGAAACGTTAAAAAATGGTTCATTGAGCAGGATAATTAATGTAGAGACAGTTATTTTCTTACCGAAATAGTATCTTTGAAGAATGCAATAGATTCGTTGCTGGAAAGGACCCCTCCTACATTATAATAGGTGGGGTTGGAGAATCTTCTCCGGTCTATATCAGCAGAAGCAAAACTCCAGCAGCTCACAGCCACCAGAATAAATATATTTTTATTGGTATTCAGCCGGTGACCGGCCATTTTGTTCCTGAAATAAATATCACAGTCTGCAAAGTGGAGACATTATGATGTAAATTATTTTTAGGAGTTTACTCAACAATGTATTTTGGTGGTTGGTTAGAGTACCAGTAGCTCTGCCACAGTTTTTGCATTCTACTATAGTGACTAGTAACTTTAAATAGGGATCAACCAATAGGATCGCTTTATTTTTATAATAAACCTCTCTTGTTAGTTGATTCCTATGTATAGTTACTAGCACCTATAGCAAAAACTGTTTGAAAAAACTTGTGGTAGAGCTACTGGGAGTAAATCGCTTTAGCTAACTACAGTGCGTGTTTACACTACTTCTAGTTTTTACACCTAGAATAAACTCAAAATTAATATAAAGTTAACAAATATTTTTATTTACACCGAGACTCGGAAAAACTTTGCATCAAAATAGTGAGGCAAGTGACAATTATTAGGTAACAAATATAGTTAGTTACCAACTAAGAGTACTAGGTAAGGCTCTACCACAAGTGTTTGAAAACAGTTTCTACTATAGTCGCTAGTAACTATATTTAGGAATCATCAATAGGGTCGCTTTATTTTTTAAATAAACCTCTCTTGTTGGTTGATTTTTATCTTTTCTTACGAAAAAAAAAAGAAAACCTTAGTTAATTTCTTCGATCATAATTTACCAGAACATTAAACTATTTTTAATTTTCTAATGATTTTTGAGTTTTTTTTTGTTTCAAGTTATATCATTGTTTATGGCAACTTCAGAGATCATTATTTATGGCAACTGCAGAGATTAGTTGGTAAATGCTTACTAAAAACCCAAGATCATCCATATTATTATTATAATATGTGGATTTATAATATGGATGATCTTGGGTTTTAAATTAATAATACGATGGGCACCATAGGAATCATGATAGTCATGGTTAACTTATTTTTTACCTCTACCTTTAATTAAAAGACAATATCAAATGTTTTAAATAACTCGCACACAAAGTTGTGGACATCAAAAGGTAGAAAGCTACATTACAGTAGTAGAGTTTCATCAAACACCGTTTCGTAGTTATTGCGCGAGAAAGTAACAAACATCCATACATTCATCCTTACAAGTTTCTCATTTATAACATTAGTAGAAGGATTTTCATCAGATAGGTGTTCCCAATGCTACTAGCAGCTAGCAGCAAGCAATCACAAATAAACACGTTTTTAGTCTAGAACATCGCAAGAAATAACACAGACAGCCGCGGATTACTAACTACCTGCCCTTACCTTACTTTCAATAACATCTCATTAAGTTTTCCTTACAACTATCCATTTGTTTGACACCCGAGTCTTACTAATCTTTACTTATTTTGTGATTACTAAAGTGTTTTGAAAACAGATCAGCTGAACTGAAAGGGATGCTGGAAGGAAAATACTGGAGCATGCTCTGTAAGTTACCATGGCGATAGCGCAGGCGTCAAATAGTTAGCCAAAATCGATTTTGTGGGTGACGGGAGAGATGAAAGAGGGAAGGGGGCTTAGGAGGCTGGGATATAATATGTTACGTAATAACATCACGGATTCCTTTAGGCGCCCGAGACCATCTAAATCAACGATACTCTAACTGCGGGCCACCGAGCATTTGTGAGAAAAACTTTCAATTTCGCGCGGACCCATAAAAAATGTGGGCACCCACACTTTTTCTGGTTTGTAAAACTGTTCAAAAACTGCCCAAATTCTATTAACATTGTTTGGATCTACATACTTTTGCGTATTTTCATTTGCGCGAATAAAATGTTGTATTTAAAAATTCAATTAATCTAATAATAATCATAAATGTGGCCCTCATATAAAAAAGGTTGAGTACCGTATTGAGTACATCTTAAGTGATCTGAAATCCCAGGGTACCCAGCAGCCCCTCTGCTGCTAACCTCGTTTTACCAGTTTTACAAGTTGGTATAATAAAAAGTATATAATATACCTAGTACATATTTTTTAATTACAAAATCATTGTATATCATATGTACATCATATACACGTGGTGGCCTAGTTGGTTAGACCTTGGACTTAAAAACACTTAGGTCCCTGGTTCGAATCCCGGTGTGTACCTATGAGTTTTTAATTTTAAAAATTATGTACATTTGTTTGACAACACCACTATAGTGCCTCGGAGAGCACGTTAAGCTGTCGGTCCCGGTTTCACTATACCAACTTGTGAAACTGTTTATAGATGGGTTATTGAGTCTATTCAAAAAACATTGCAACGAGCTAGCCACTTTTTCGGTGTAGACTCATACCATCGGCTACGACGAGGTGGGATTATAACCCCTCCGCTGGGTACCCTGGGGCCGTCTAGGCGGTCTCGGGCGCCGTATGTCACCCGTGATGATACATACATACATTCAAAATCATAAAAAAGTAATTACTAGAATGGATACTAATTAAAAAAAAAGAGAAACCATTTTCTCTTTTTTGCTATGTTAATTAAGAATTAAAATAGGTATTGTTTTTCATCCATCATTAACTATTAATTGGGATAAATTGCTTTGGCAGACAACCAAAACGCCTTTAGAATACCACAAAAGAATGAATAATAGTAAAAGTAACAATACTAAACTTTCTTAAATAATTATTTTGAGACTGGTCTAATGATAAAAAGATAACGGCCGGTTACTTGATTTTTTATAAATG
Organism: Monopis laevigella; assembly: GCA_947458855.1. Classification (NCBI taxonomy): domain Eukaryota; kingdom Metazoa; phylum Arthropoda; class Insecta; order Lepidoptera; family Tineidae; genus Monopis; species Monopis laevigella. Next base: position 9,052,712 of record OX381596.1, on the reverse strand, counting down.
GCGGATTTTCAAAGATCCTTCAATAATAAGACATTTTCGAGAAGCCGGTAAAAAAAAAGTATAGGATTTAAGTTAATAGGAAGTAGGTAGTAATTAAGTTATAATATTCAACCCCGATTAAAATTTCTAGAACTGTTCAAGTTTTTTTTAAATACTCATAATAAACAAACTAAAATTACAAATGGGTCATTGGTCCAAATTTATGTGATTTGTTTGGGTGTAAAAGACTTAGAGTGACCGATTTAGGACAAAAAGTATCCATAGCTATCCAACGCGGAAACGCAGGCAACGCAGCTAGTGTGGGTACGGGTACTTATTCAAGAAATCCTTGATGGTTTTTGGTCACTCTTTTAATTATAGTTTGTATTATGTCTCCCAATAGTTTGTATTATATTAATAATATACTTATAATTTGTTACTGAATTGTTGCTAATAAGTATTTATAACATTCTCGTGAAAATATTTAAAAAAAAATACAAATATGTATCTTATTATACATACTTAGAAATCATTGTCTTATACCCATTGTCCTATAGGCAGAAATTAATAAATATAGTACAAAATAATAATAAAATCTTTAAAATTTCTACAACGGAAATTTTCTTATAAATACTGATGACGAGAATACTGGCTGCATTCCCATCCCACGTTGCACTGCTATTACAAGTTTTTTTTTTTGTTTTAAATAGCTTTTAGACCGACTATCTCCAGAAACTTCTAACATTATTTTTCCTATTTTCTCAATGAAAAGTTTTGATTCTAAACACCAAGGACGTAATGTTTCTATTGCGATAGGAAGGAATAGTATAATGATTTGTTAGACTAGAATATTAATTATATATCAGTTTAGCTGCTTTTCAACTTTTGGACAAATACTTGTAGAGTCAATATGTATTGCAGCTCAAGTAGGATCGACACAAGTCGCATTATCCCAGACCAATGACATGCCATTAGACCAAGGTATTAACGTTATACCGTCTGGACGTATTCCGACATTTCTAATTAGACCTGGCGGCTACAGGGGCGATTCCAGGGTTCCATTTTGGGGGGAGGCATTTTGTCCATTCAATTTGCATAACCCCTTGAACAGGGTGGCTCTAGGATTGATGGAATGTTAGCAGTCGTTAGAGCTACTAACATTATACATAGAGGGGTTTGTCTTGTCATCTATCTTGGCACCGTAAAAATCAAAATTCTACTTCATTACCTGTTCCAGATATACCTTCTACAAATAATTATATTAATTATAACAATAATGATGAACCATTTTGGTCAAAATTATGCTCTTTAAAACAAAACTTTCCTGTCATCAAGAGGATTCCGAGAGGGGCGCGCATTAACGTGGCCAGAAGTTTGACTGAAACAATCATCGCAGTATGTAATGATAACACCGACAGTTCTTGGGAAAAACTATTTACGTTTGCTTATAGGGTTATACATATAAACAACAATAATATCAAAAATAGTAAAAAACCCAATTTAACAAATATAATCAAAAATAATATAAAAAATACAACACTTCCAACTTTTTTTAACAATTCTATACGCCGTCGCAGTAATATTAGCAAAGAAATTGAAAATAAAATAGCTGACGGAAATATACAAGGAGCAGCCAAACTTCTTTTTAGTCAGGATGTTTTGGCACCGGATAATCCTGACACCCTAGATGCCCTCAAAAGCAAACACCCTCGACCTTCATTGTCTTCGCCTCCCCCACCTGCTGCACATCCTGATCAAGATAATTTAGAAGCTTTAATAGGTGATGTTATTCAGTCTATTTCATCCTTCCCTAGCGGTTCTTCAGGTGGAATAGACGGAATAACTCCACAACATTTGAAAGATCTAACCGGAAATATCATGGGTGAAGTTGGCCGAATGCTAGTATCGGCTATTACAGCGTTAACAAATTAAATGCTCTCGGGTAAGGTACCATCTGTTATTATTCCAATATTGTATGGAGCCAACCTATGTGCATTGACTAAAAAAGATGGAGGAATACGCCCAATTGCAATAGGGTCAACCTTTCGGAGAATAACATCCAAAATTTGTAGCAAATATATAAAACCGGACCTCATAAATATATTCGAACCTATTCAATTGGGCTTTGGATGTAGAGGGGGATGCGAGGCAGCTGTACACGCAACTCGAAAATTTTTAGAAATAACCAGCAGGTCAGTTTTACTAAAGATAGATGTTAAAAATGCATTCAACTCCATAGACCGCAATATTTTTCTGAAAGAAGTTTTGAATAATTCACCGAAAATTTACTCATATGTTCATCAATGTTATAGCTCTTATTCAAAATTAATGTACAAACAACAATATATTTTATCAGAAGTAGGATGTCAGCAGGGTGATCGCCTAGGACCAGCCATATTTAGTTTAGCAATAAATTCTATCATCAAAAAAATTAAATCTAAATTAAACCTATGGTACTTGGATGATGGTACTATAGGAGATGATGAAGCAAATATCGTTTATGATGATTTAAACGAAATTATTTCAAATTTTTCGTCAGTTGGTCTAAGCCTTAATTTTAAAAAGTGTGAGTTATATTTATGAGAAGCGTATAATATGACCGAACGAAATGATATTGTACAAAAATGTTATAATATAGCACCAAACTTAAAAATTATTGAAAAAACAACATTAAATTTATTAGGAGCACCATTATTTGATGAGGGTATTCCTAACTGTATAAACTTAAAATTAGACTTATTTAATTCTATCACAAATCGTATTTTCGAAATTAAAAGTCATATTGCATTATTCATTTTTAGACACTGTTTATTTGTACCAAAATTCATTTATATTTTGCGTTCGTGTCCAGTTTGGAAATTTTCATCATTACTCCAAAATATTGATAATATTTTGCAAAATCAATTGGAAGTAAGTCTAAATTCTAAATTAAATACCCGCGCTTTTATGCAGGCTACATTGCCAATTAAATTTGGTGGCTTGGGCATCCGGAAAATTACAGATATCGCTCTCCCGGCGTACTTGTCCTCTATTTATAGCACACAAGACCTTATTGGTAGAATCTTAAGCCCGTCTTGCAGAGACGTCGAGGCAGTGTGCGTGAAAGAGGCCAGGGATGTTTGGAAAGCGGCCTGTCCTGGGGAAAATCTTCCTGATAATCCTACAATACAGAAGTCGTGGGATTTGCCGATGGTGAAGCGTGGTCATCAAATGTTGTTGGATTCGTCCTCAACAAGTGAGGATCGCGCGCGTATTCTAGCGGTGTCAGAATACGAGGCTGGTCAATGGCTTAATGCGCTCCCCTCCAAAAATTTGGGAAATTTAATGGACAACAGTACCTTTAGAGTATCCGTGTGTCTACGTTTAGGTATTAAGGTATGTGAACCACATCACTGTCCATGTGGCAAAGATGTTGATGAGCTGGGTCACCACGGGCTTTCGTGTCCTAAAAGTGCAGGTCGATTTTTCCGTCACAGTGCCATCAATGACCTCATACGCAGGACGCTTGCCGTTATATCAATTCCTTCTATTTTAGAGCCTACAGGCTTGAGTCGAGATGACGGCAAACGTCCAGATGGAATGACTCTGGTACCGTGGAGATTGGGACAATCCCTAGTGTGGGACTTTACTTGTTGGGATAGTTTTGCCCCGTCCCATCTTCATGGTACTTCTGTTAGAGCGGGCGCTGCGGCGGAACAAGCACAACTAAACAAGCGCCGAAAGTATGTAACCATTTCTAATGATCACATATTTTCGGTGTTTGCTGTGGAAACGATGGGCCCGTGGGGATCAGAAGCAAAATCATTATATAATGAAATAGCACCAAAGCTGATCGACATCTCTGGGGACAATAGAGCTGGCAGCTTTTTCGCTCAAAAATTGAGCATATTAATACAGAGAGGAAATGCTGCCAGTGTATTGGGTACCATGCCATCAATGGACAGTGATTTGGACGATTTTCTAAATGTGTAGTTCTTATTTAAGTAGGTAATTATTATATGTAAATATCTAAAAATAACCTAAACCCTAATAAGTTATACATAGTTAAACATATAGGCTGACTTCAGTCATCTATAATTGGTGTGTGAGAATATGATTCAAGTTGAGCCTTTAGCTTTCCTAGTAAGCCCTATCATTGATTTTTGATTTTCTGAATTTTCTCTCTTGCGTCACAGTCAACAGGTGTTCAGACCCCTTATGAAACGAAATTTTGACGGATTGCAATAGTAATCGCTTGCAATTGGAGCTGTCATAGCCTTTATTGCATTGGAAATAAGAGCGATGACAACCCAAATCTTCAACGCATTGACAGACCGCTATCACTGTTTTATAATTAGGCCCCAGGACTCGGGCTCATCCATAATATCTACATGTAGGATCATCTCTTACTCCTGTTAGCATGAAGATGTTTATTAGTCTTATAGTGCCCTGAAAAGATAAGTAGCGTTGTTTGCGTTCTAATAAATTTCCATCTTGTTCACTGTCCAGCTATTGCCTTCGTACCAATAAATATATTGGAGTTAGGCCTTGCTGATTTAGCCGCCTGTTATCCTTTAGCAAATTTCTTAACTACACATAAATGAAAACAAAAGCTATATAAAATATATATCATAACAACTTAGTTTGAAACATGAAGTGTGTGATGATAACGGATTTGTAGTTATTATAAAAAAAAAGGATAATTTGTAGTTAAGCTACGAGAATATTTATTAAAAAAACAAGTTTTAACAAGCAAAAACTATTTATTAATAACAAATGAAACAGATATAAAACAGTGTTGCAAATAAACCTACCTACTTAAAATATCAGGGCCTATAGAGAAATTTAAATTCTATTAATGAAATGAAAATTCAGTCAATATATTATGTAAATTGAATTTTTTCTGTAGGTACTAGACACTTTTTGGGCTGAGAGCGATTCCATCTAAGGAATATAGCGTAATTTTGGAGGGTTAAAATGTTTTAGAACTAGTTTATAACTTCAAAAGTTATGGTTATATTTTTCACTTCCCTTTTGTGTCTAGTGTCTGATTCAGAAAAATCTACTAAAGCTTAGATGAACTTTTTCTACTTTCTGCGTGGCTAACAAATCCGAAATGTTACAATTTAGGACATTTTAAGCAGAAATATTTTGACAAAAGGCCAAAGGCCCAGCCCAGATTGAAAAATGATATAAACCCTATTATTGGGATTCGCCTCTATTTATTTCAATCAAACCCTTATCGCCTTATACATAAACCTAATCCAAATTACAGCGGACACGTTACATACTTATTTTATAACCATGGTTCACTGGTAAGTAATTAGGTAACTTTTAAATGAATTGCAACAAGACCATGTATAAGTGTTCCCACAGACCAGATAAGAAGGCAGTTCCCTACTCTACTACATTACTACATATTTGTAAAAGCAAAAAAATAATACATGCTCCATAAAATTAATGCCACTGAGAAGACCAAGGCGCATTAGACCATGGAGCCCAAGGTGCCGGGGCCCAAGGCTGTGGATGCAGAGCCGCGGCCGCAGCAGTGGCGGCGTGATGAGCCGCTCCAGCAGCACCAGCTGCTCCTGAGCTTTGGAGCACCGCTAGTTTCACTGCTTCTACATCTGAGGATGGAATTAGTATATTATTCACCGAGAAAATGGCCGGTTACCAACAAGCGTGTTTAAAACCTAAAACACACGGGACTTTCTCCTACCTGAGTAATATAGAGTGCTTTTTTACAGACTTACGAGGACAATAAAACTTTTTTGTTTAAACCAAGAAAGTAATCAGAATATTCTGCTTCGTTTTCAAAAAAGGAAGAAATAGGTAGGTACTTTCCGAGCAGCGCATTCTGATTATCAAAATATCGAAATATTTCAGGTACAATTGTCAACACACGGAATACTTAAAACTGTCAAAGTAAAAGCACATGTAAAACAAGGGAATGAAGTGCATGCGTTTGTTGTTGCCGATAGCACAGAAGAAATAATAGTACAGAAGAAATAATAGGTACAAGTACTGATAGTTCAATGACATTTTTAAAGGATATCGTTACTTTGACAAGCAAACATTTCCGTTATAGGTGGCGTTCGAGTTGGTTGATATGTTTGCCCAAAACGCCACTAATTGTCGTACATTAAATGTTTTCCATTATTTTGGTATTGTAATAAAACAAGCAATGTTCGTTTGGTGGTGTTTTGAGCGAAAATTATAGCCAACTCGAACGTAGCCATAAAAAAGCACATATAGCTGCTGGTGTAGTATAATAACAAAACTGTAAATTGGCGGATATTTGTTTATATTTAACAACAAAAAAAACATACCAGCATGATGCAGTCTGGCAGCTTGGTTGTGAGCAGCGCGATGGATAGCCTTAGCCGCTGCCGCCTCTCGTGCAGCAGCTACCTTTTGTGCTGCGGCCGCTCGGGCCCTTGCTGCGGCTAGATGCGCCTGCGCACCCACTGCTGATTGAGCGGCGGCTAGGGCTTGAGTTCGTGCTGCACTTGCCGCTTCCTCGCTTAAATTAGTTTTAAATTAGATTATCTTGAATTATTTTCTACCTAGCTTTTGGAACCTTCCGTAGTTCCTACCAGATTTCGTATAGTTTGACAAAGTATGGTTCAGCAAAATGATTGTATATATAATAGAGATTATTATCTATAATCGAAATTGATTGATTGACTTACTCATCATCGTCCAGCCAGAATTATTGAAGAAAGGAATGTGAAAGTTAATATCTTAATAATTAAAAGTGCTACAGACTTAAAACTCGGTTTGTAGGCTATTCTAAAAATACATTTATAGGGGTTTCACTATATTTGGAAATAATGAAAAACCAACCTTTTATGAGCAGCATGCGCAGCGGCAGCTTCCTTAGCGCTAGCAACGCTCTGCTGTTCCGCAGCAACATGTTTGGCCTCAGCCACTTGCTGCTGGGCCGACGCTACTGCTGCTGCTGCCGCCTTTGCAGCAGCTACTGCTCCGGCCACTTCTGATCCACTGTCGGTCCATGGTCCTAATAACGGTTTTTCGAAATTTGGTAAGGCAATATTATTAGTTCTTTATGGATATGCTCACTGCGTGGTTGGAGGAAATGGAATGATTTTTTGTGTTTCTAGAATATTACGATCTTTCTCGTCGCTGTATTCTCTCCAACCAACCAAGATTTTGGCAGACCCGCCGCTGGACTGTTGACCGAATAAAACTTTTTTTCCTCCCAAGCATTTATTTCTACATACGAGTAAATTAGGATTTGAGGTACGAGTAGGTAAGCGATTTATTCAGCCTAAATTCCCTAGGTTTTAGATTTGGATGTTCGCGTGAAATACATACAACATCCAGGTAAAAAAAAGTTATATATAGTTATATATAACCAGGATATATTTTATTTTTCCTTTAAATAATTTGTATGTCATTTTGAAAGGTAGAGTAGATACCTACTTATATGTTTAGGTTTTATTGATTTAAAATTTAATTCTAAAAACTAAATAACCTCCTTTCTTACCAGGTGTAGGCGTCCAAGCTGATGGCCAAGCTGGAAAAGCTTCCCACGGAGAAAGGCTTCGCTTGTCATGTTGGGTTGTAGCCCAGCTTGCTAACACCAACGACAATAACAGAGTCTGTAAAGGAACAAAAAAAAATTGTCAAATCGGACAATAACTCTGCCGACACTGTCCCTCCATTCCTGTATACCTAATACAGGAATGCAGGGGTGCCGACTTTGTGGGTACTCGGGGGCTGGACCCATGAAAGCGCATCATGCGTGCAGAGATGGTGCAGAGCATCCATGACCACAGACATCAAAGATGAGTAATCGGGTTTGAGTAACTAAAAATAAGTAGGTACCTACATAATAAACTCTTTATGTAACAAAACTTTAAATCTTTTTTATTTTACAGTTCAAATACATTTATCTATTTTGTGACAAGAGGGCTGGTAGTTTTCTCGCGCAGCAAATAAGTAGTGCTGTGCAGCGGGGGAACACTGCTAGTATTATTTGTATTGACAACTATAAACGTCAACAGAAAATTTATAGGTAATTAAAAACTTTATGTCAATATTATTAAATATAATTATATAAAATGACAACATTTTGACTTATTGAAATAAAGTGGTTTATTGGTAATTATTATTTTATTTCTTAATATTTTTATGATAAATGCAAAGAACGGCACCAGCGAACCCCCGAAGATAAAATATACAGTTTTTTTTAAAGTAATAAATTAAAATTAAATTATGAACTAAACTAGGTATATATAAAAATATTCATCCATACTTTGTTTATGTGGCAGTGTATATATTCATATCCATAGGTCGCTGGTTCATATACGGCTCGAAGGACCAAAAATGTTTTAGTAATTGGTGGAGAATCGAGTGGACTGTCCACTCGATTCTCCACCAATTAATATTTTAATATATAGTTCATAATTTAATTTTAGTTTTTAATTTAGTTTTAATTTTAATTTTTTTACTATATTTTATCTATAAAATAAGTCATATTTTTGTACTACTGTCTATATTGATATATTCATCAAATGAGCATGAGCACCCGCAAGGTTACCTATCTAAAAGCCTCCTACAGGAATGTGAGGCGGAAATAAAATCCTGACGGATTTTAGTATTATAAAGTATTCCATAAAGGAATAAGGATGCGGGTCTTGGAAGAAGACTTTGTCCAGCTGTGATTATGCCAATATTGGCGATTTTATCTAAACCTAAAACCCACTTTGGGGATGGCCAGTAGAAACGAAAAAACTACATCCAGGCATAGATGGCTGTTATGATAAATTTATGTTATTTTTACTTACCAGAGTCTTGAAAGACATTTTCTTGTGGTGACGAGTAAATTTTATCTGATGCAGACATACAGAAGGAGTACACTTTTATATGATTTAAGGCGGAAGTGGAGTATCGAAAGGGTGAACTATAATTGAGGAGTACAAAAACCTGCGCAAGAACCCTACGTACTTAGGTGGCTCATAGATTAAATTTACTTTCACGTACGATATTGGTGATTGTTGTAGACCAGTGAAAGATTTAATAAAGTTCTTGTAGGTAATAGATATTATGTAGTTACCTACTAGATTAATACTACATTTATATTTTATGTTTGAACACGGCATGTGACTTTGTATCTGTCTGATGGTAAGCAAACCTACAAAGTCCATCAAAGGGGTCGAACAATACATTGTTTTTTAACAACATTGATCGCTCCCACTATGTCGGCTGATGCAGTTACAAAATAGGCGGCGACAAATAAAATCTTTAATATCCTCGTTGTCTTATCGTAATTCCTATATCGTGGATTTCTGTTTTTCTTTAAATGAGAAAGGTTCTGGCAACCTTCGTAATTTATGAAGTGGATATATATTATATGTCCACTTCATAAATTACATGATACTTTTGAAATACTATTTACAAAATACGTTTGGGTAGAGTATTTAAAATATAATTACAAAATATACTATATATATATATATATATATATATATATATATATATATATATATATATATATATATATATATATATAACGTAATATATAATATAATAATATAATAATCGGACGCCGTAAGACGGTATTTAAAATATTATATATATATATATATATAATATTTTAAATACCGTCTTACGGCGTCCGAGCCCTCAGAGTACCCGCCGGAGGTGTTTTATCCACACCGAAAAAGTGTTACAGTTAGGTATGCAATTAATTTATTGCAATTTTGTAAAAACCATATCTTGAGAACTGAAATAAAACTTTACCTGTATTTTCCATGGTGGGATTTATCTTTTTAAATATTTTTTACTGTAAATTTGGCTAGATTAATATATTTAACAAATATATTTTTGATTATAACAAAAATTATTATGATTTTCGTGAAGTTGACGTTTAGTTTTTTTAAATACCTATTTCAAATCTAAGTAATTTAAATACTGCCCAGCCCTGATACCTACCTACCACAGGAATCGTGCAGTTTTAGGAGATAAAAAGTAGACCTCTATGCAAAAAAATATGCCGATCGCTTGCTCTGTGGAAAACGAAAAAGAGCATATTATTATGTTCTATTCCAGATTCTCTATCTACTCAGATCTTAAGTGTGGTATGTGTAGCGTAAAGTGAACTCTGTTCTTGTGTTAATTTCATCAATGAATCCCTTAATATCAACGATCTCGTATTACTTAAATTACTTTATAAGGGTGAATTTGAATGACCACCACTATAGTGGCTCGGAGAACACGTTAAAGGCTCTTCAGTCAGTCGTCTTCTTGATGCCCATACAAACGTACTTCCAATATTGCAACTCAGCTGTTGGTCGAGGTTCAATTAATATTTTTGTGTTGGTAATTGTACGCAAACATCTTTCTGTTATGGTTTTTTTTGGTAACCCAACACAGTAAGATTAATTAATACAATGACCGCCAAAAATTTTTATTTTCATTCTGCGACAAATATTAGTCAAGTAATGCTGGAAGGGCGAAAGTTTATCATTGTGAATGCTGTCAGTCAGTCCCAATTTCCCCAACTTGTAAGGTATGCCGACCTACCAACTTGTAAAACTGCTTATACTTAGTTGAGTTATTGAGTCTAACGAAATTCCGTGACGAGGTAACCTTTTGTGCGATGTATAATCAGAAAAGCCAATCGATAATCGAATCAAAATACCCATCGAAAGTCAAATGTATGGGATGTGACGTTTCTCGAATCGCCGCATCGATCGATAAAAATGTATAGGATTTTTATTCTATGGCACAGAAGAAATAATAGTACAAGTATCTAAGGTAGAGCCTGGGGCTCTAGAGAAAAAGCAGGCGAGGCGACATGTCGCGTCGCCTCAGTCAAAAACGTATGTATTTTGACAGTGACAGTAGGCGTGAGGTACGCTGTCACCTGCTAAAGTCTATACAATTTTGATTGAAGGCGACACGACACGTCGCCTCGCCTGATTTTTCTCTAGAGCCCCTTCTTTGACGAGAAACGTCAAATCCCATACTTTTGGCTTTCGATGGGTATTTCGATTCGATTATCGATTGGCTCTTTGGTAAGGCCGCAGCCCCCAGAATATCATTGCTTCTGACGAGGTGAAAATAAAACGGATGATTTACGGCGGGCGCCGCTCCGCGACCAAAATCATCCGTGATATCACTACAATACTACATTCGCGCTGCGTCTGTCACTCTGTATGTTCGCGATGATCTCAAAAACTACTGAACGGGTTTTAATGCGTTTTCATTTATCAACAGAGTGATATCTGGGGATAGTATAGGTGTATGATTCGTAAAAAATTGCCGCCTAATCCCTTTGAAATTTAACAAAACCATGTAGGCATGTTGGGATGGTTTCTCTTTTATAAGTTTACAAAAACGTTTGCGATGGCTATGTCTATCTTTATATATATATTATTAAAATAAAAAAGCAGCCCAAGCCTCATGGTTCAGTCACTGCGAAACTGATAACAAAGTTAAGTAATGACAACAGGACCGGTTCTGGGATGGGTGACCGCTTTATACAACGAGGCTATACCATCATTAACGCCGCAACAAGTTCGCCACTTGTTAGGTGTTGCCTCCGAAATACTTCTGCTGGGTACCCTGAGGCCGTTTAAACGGTTCTCGGGAGCCAAAAAAGCACCCGTGATGGTATTTATTATTATGATAAATATGTCTATCTTCTACCATACCCTATACTATGACTCTATACTATAAATGTTAATAGTGATAGATGTTTCTGATTATTCAATGCTATTCTAAAGGATTTCGTTAATTTGACAAGCTAATGATTCCGGAATTTGGCCGCTGAGCAATAATATTATATTATTATACAAGACTTCTGTTATTTCTGTGCACCCTATATTATAATTTCCCATGAAGGTAAAAACCGTGCCCGTCCGCGCGCCGCTCCGTTTTTTTAGCTTCATGTAATTTCCACTCTCAAAGAAAAAGGTTAGCTGGTAGATAATGTTGTACAAATCTTTTAGTGCAATAAAATATATATATAAATAAATTAATTAATTAATTACGATTTTGTATAGGAGAAAAACGCTACTTCTCAGTAATTTGCCATAGAAAACTGTACTAGAACACTTGTTACTGTTGTTACCCATATCTAGATACCTAATCGTTTTATTTATTTATTGGATCATGATATTCATGGTTGTGACTTTATATTCCTGATGGTAAACAGACCTACAAAGTCCATTATTGAGGTTAATTGATCCCTCCTACTATGCCTGCTAATTGATAAGCTTTCGATGAACCTTGTCTTAATTATTATTGTCACTCCTACTATGCCTGCTAATTGATATGCTTTCCGGTGAAGCTAGGGCCTATGGATAGTTTCGTGGTTATCGTATTTCGTAGGTAGTTGACACTTAAGATAAAAAGGTAATATCTTCTCTTCGTAGAAAAGAGAGAATGTATATTACCAACGCGGCCACCGTACAGCTCCGAGGAATATTACGATTATTAGCCATGGAAGCATGAATAATAGGAAACAGCTTTAAGAACCTTTGTAGAGTAGAAATATACAGTTAAGGTATTTTTTATTTCATTTAATTTTGAACGAAATGTCAAACGTGTTCATGTGTTCTCCATATTCTGGCATTGGCTGGTTAATATAATTTTTGTTTTCACGTTTTGTTTTTAGTTAGACGATGGAGATATAGATAGGGAGGCGCCCTTGGGCCTTAAACTTAGAAAAATAATAAGCATAAAGCTTGTTCCTTTTCTAAGGCCTTACATCCCCTTTCCAGTCGTGAGAACAGAAGTTGGCCGCCATACAAATTTTAAAAAAGTGAGAAGAAAAGCAATCAAGTTGATTGGTTAAAGTGAGAACATAATAAAGCGGCATAGGCGGCAAAGAACTCGTTTCGTTGCCGCCATTTCGTTTTATAGGCCATATAATATTATTATTCGTTTCATGTGTTAGAGTTTAAAAACAAGATGGTCTAACGGTTAGACCATCTTCAGTACTTACTTGTTTTTAGACTGTGTGTTTCTGGTGCTTACCTACAAGCCATGCTAAATTACCATAAATTTATTTTTATGTCCATATAATTACCCATACTTCCATCCATTCCAGTTATTGCGGTCTTTATGCTAAGGGTTTGTACACCTTAGATTAAGTGTCTGGGGCCCTACCGGGAAGCCACATTAAATACCGATCGACACGTCGATCGATCGAAAGCCAAAATAAAATGTATGTGATTTGACGTTTCTCGGCGATCGAGTTCTACCTATAGATAATATTTCCCATACATTTTATACGATGCGTCGATCGGTTTGTCGATGTGGCGTCCCGGCACGGTAAGGCCACTGATGAAATCTTGATTTTCTCACATTCTCTGAGTTGCACCAAATTATTACTTTAGTAATTGTAACGATTAAAGTTAAAAAATATGGTCGAATGTTTGATGCAACTATAAAACTTTCCGTATGTATATATTACTTTATGGATGCAACTGGAGCTAAAAGAAAAAAAAGTATAATAAGCGAAAATCAATAAATATTTTACCAACTAGCAATACCGCAAGTTTCTGTCAAAAAAACGCCGATAGCTGCCAGCTGCTTCTGTCAGTCAATTAATTTTAAAATAAATAATTTAATGATAAATTCGTAATGAAATTGTGATAAAATACGTGCTATTGTGAATAACTGTTAATATACTTTGTGTTTAAACTAATACTAACAAGTAAGTAATGTATTTTCCCTTCAACGGTTACGTAAAATTAATTTATTAAAGATCCTTTAAACGCGTTGAATAAATTAAGTATCTAAACAAGGCTTTAGTTTAAAATAACCTTTAATTTTTATCTAATTTACAGAGCTTCAAAATGAGCGTCCAAAAACCACCACAGCAATTTTCGTAAGTTTATATTTCTTATAGCATTTTAACCATCTCTTAAAAACTTTATAGTAATTGCAAAGGATGTCTGCAGACCATACCACCTACTTTATCATCATAATTTATGGTTTTAGTTACCTCTATAAATTTTGTACCTTATGTTCAACACAGGAAATATTTTAAAATATTAGAACAATTAAAAAAATGGTAAAGTTTGTAACATAATTATTTTGACCTTCCTATGCTTGTACAATAGGGTTCAATTTGGTTTGATAAGATCCCTTCCTGCTGCCTATCCACTATTTCATTGATATTCATAATTTAATATTAGAATCTAATTTATAGTTTCTTTTAAAAGTGTGTGGATCTCAACTATGTGGACTTTAGATTTATATTTTTTTGTATGAGCATGGCATGTGACCATGTGGTAGTAGACCTATAAAGTTATGAATATAATGTTGAATAAAAACCAATATAATGTATTACTTAATATGTTTTTTAAATAATTAGGTTTATTGTTAAATTTTTCATACTTATTTTATTTTCAAAGTATTACAAACTTTAAATAACAATACTTATTTGTGTAATGAATGCAAATTTGTTAAGAATATTTGGAAGCATGTAAATCATACCAACAATGGAAAGGTGTTAAGTTGTTTTAGTTGTTATACACTAATGTGTGAGTTTTGCTCCAAATATGTTTAGAGAAAAATTTTAATAATAAATCTAAACTTTCCATAAATATTTATTTATTATTTGATTTTAAAATTGAATGGTTATGACAACTGGCTTGAGAATAAATAAAAAACTGATTTAATTGATTAATTTGGTGTATTGTATTTTTATTAGTAAGTTACAATTTATAAATAAAAGTTAAAAACAATTAACACAAAAAAATTAAAAGTATAATGTATAATCTTTATTCACAGAATAAGGTACTTAAATGGCAGCCTCCATGATGAAATGGTTATACGTATGGTACTACGGGCTTAGTGCCTAGTGTATTATCAAGGGCGTAGCCAGGATTTTATATAGGGGGTGGCAGACTTAGTTTATTTGGTCTTATAATAGCGTTGCAAGCTATGAAGCTCGTCAGAATTACAGTTTACCAGCGAACGACTGCTCTTTTAAGGGGGGGCAGCTGCCCCTCCCTGCCCGTACCTCGCTACGCCCATGTGTATTATACCAACATGTATTATAAATATTGGAATATAATATAAAAAAATAAAATAAAATATTCTTATTAATAATTTTGGAAGCACACTTAAAGTTTGAGTTATCAACTTATTTGGCCTACTGATACATAAATTTGTGAAATTCTTTTAACCTTCTTTATATAATCTTAATAAAGTTAAAAATAATTGCTCTCTTTCAACCAGGGTCATTAGTAAAAGCTATATATAACTAGATAAATGCATTTAATTCACGAAGCTATCCTTAATAAAGAACTCAATATTTTATGATAAATTGAATTTTATATAACCCTGGTGTAAACTTCTTGTTTTTTCTTAAAGATCATTTACTTTTTTTCTAATCATTTGTTGCATATTTGTGTATTTTTTTTTTTTAAGTGGTCTTCAAAACTCTGTAAATAAGATCTTCCTAGAATTTTGTAGACCCTTTTGCATTGCATACAATAAGTTCTTCCTTGTTCCAAATTTCAAGTAAATTAAACTGGTAGTTCTCAAGAAACATAAAAAGACAGGCTGACATCTGAAGCTATATGATAACCCTTTAAAAAATATATGTTTACGTTAAAAAAATAGGACATAATATCATTTTTAACATCACAATCTAACTATCTACTATGTTAATGTATGTAGGTAGGTATGTTATTCATATAAGACTTGATTCTGTGCCAGCAATATTATCTCATGTATATTTAGTTGAGTTGGCAACTGGAGTAGAGTTTATTGCTTATCATTACAGTGTCAACATACAATTGCTGCACTAAGTTGACCTTAATAATTATAATAATATTAGGAAATTTGATACTTATTGCCCTGGTCGGGGAATGTGCCTGTGGCAAGGTAAACATTGAGGTTAATCTAGCATTAGTGTATAAAAATATTTCTGAATTTTATAAAGACCTAGACTAAGGTACTGTATGAGAAAACATACTAATATTGGTTTTCTAAGAATGAGAATTGAATCCACAAATTGCATTTAGCATTTCAAATAATATGGTTTAATTAAAGCAGCATTAAGCAAATATTTACTTATCTATACACAAGTATAGATAAGCCACATAAAAATAACAGGTAACTAATGTCTGCAAATATGATAAAAACAAACCATTAGATCATTGACAGCCTCCGTAGACTAGTGGTTGCGCCTTTGGCGTTATATCCGGAGGTTGTGGGTTCGATTCCCACACATGGCAAAAAAAAAAAAAAAAAATGATTTTTCTGTACAGTTTGTCATGGTCTGGGTGTTTATAAAATATAATATGTATTATATCGTTGCTTCTGGTACACATAGTACAAGCCTAGAGCTTAGTTTGTGACCAGAGCAATATGTGTAATTTGTCCGACATATTATTATTATATTATTATTATAGGAATCCATCTTTAAACAATCCAGGACCTTGTGGTGGCAATCAATATCAGGAAAATAATAGACGCAACATAAGTTTTGCACTTCATTATCATCAGTTTGCATAGTCCGTTTCTGGACATAGTCAACTCACGATAACCGTCCCGGAGTCTCTCTCTCTCTCAATCAATCAGATATCAAATGCGGAATTTGATATCTGATTGAGTGCATACAAAAAGTGTAAAATTTTACCTTTGATATGCAATTGGTGTTTAATAAATTAGTAGAATCAGGGGCCTGGTGGGCAATTCACGCGCTTTCGACATTCATCTCGTTCGATATTTTTATTAATTAATATTTATTATTTATTTCTTTTAATGTTCGAAATTTAATGGTCGAGAATTGCCCCACTGGTCCTGAGTCGATTGCATCAAAGACATGCAAGCCTTATTTCGCATATCATCACTCTATTTAACAGCAGAACGTCATACACTACGTGCTGCAAAGCATGGGGCCTCCACTCTACGGGCTTGTTCTCAAACTAACAAATGTTTTTGTTTAAAATTATATGCGTGACATTATTCCTTTTCAGAAAGCTTCCGTTGCGTGCGCTGACAAAGTTGCGAGGGTCAGCTAAAATAATAAATAAATACCATCACGGGTGCCTATTTGGCTCCCGAGAACCGTTTAAACGGCCTCAGGGTACCGATCCTCAGGATTAACCCGTCCTCATTTCGCCGATGGTATTCGAAGGCAACACCTAACAAGTGGCGAGCTTGTTGCGGTGTTTATGATGAAATAGCAAATGAGGGTCAGCTAGTTCAAAATAAATCAGATTATTACTTCGTTTTCGCTTATATAACGTTCTGCTCGGCGTGATGTTAATAGTTCAGTGCAATTAGGTTTATACCTCGTAACCCAGTTATAATGAATGAATTTGAATCTTTTATTTGTTTTTGGTTCCTAATTCTATAAACTAAAAAGTTTACCCATAAAAAAATATCGCAATTTCAAAAATCCGTAAATAAAAAATCATTTATTGCACTGGACTATAAATAGAATATAATTTTCCTCAATTTATCAAATGAAAAAAATGTTTATTTAAATCCAACTGGTAGGTATTTCCAGAGATTAGCGCGTTCAAACAAAAAAAAATCTCTTTAGTTTTATTATATTCTCCATTAATGGAAAACTAATATAAGAAATTTCTCTATAGTAAAATTTAGGCTACAGATTCTCTTAATCTTTTTGTGATGATTTCTTTGAGACCCAATTGTTCGGTGATTTGATAAGGTTATCATCACACAGTAATTCTGAATTATTTGTTTCTGATAACCTGTTATCATCCATACCTACTCCAATCTTTTTCGATGTCATTTGTCATGTTACTTTATTATATAAGATTAATCCATAAAGACAGTTAAAGTAATATTTAATTATATGTTAAATACAAAATTATCTGTTCTAGAGATACTTTGTCACTTTGCCTGATAGTAACCAGACCTCAAGTCTATGAATGTGGTTTTTAATACATTTTAGTTTAACAGCATTGGTCGCTTCCACTATACCGGGACATGATGTGGTTTAATTTCGAGTCTTATATCTATAGCTTATTCGTCAAATCAACTGTACGTTTAGTAACCGCTCCCTATACAAAGATTTATTAATTCGAAAAAAAATCGATGCAAAACTCCTAATAAAACATTGCTAGGTCACTTGACGGTTTTTGCATCTGTATGTACGGTGGTAAAACCGGTCGGTCGAACTAGCAAAGTTATTGCAACTTCTTTCGCGTAACTTTAACCGTATACACAGCGTAAGCTCTTGAAAAGGAATATTTTTCCCCTGTTTTTGCAACATTTTTCATTGTTACTCCGCTCCTATTGGTCGTAGCGTGATGTTATGTAGCCTGTAGCCTTCCTCGATAAATGAGCTATCCAACACTAAAATATTTTTTAGAACGAGGAGTCCCTAAGATTAGCGCGTTCGCCAAAACAAACTCTTCAGCTTTATAATATTAGTATATATTAGTTATATGCAAGTAATTAAATGTATATATCACTTCTTCTTGAGACTACGATAGTACGAATTTTCGTAGATTATCCTACCACCAGGATTCGTTTCGTTTACAAATATGGTGGTTAATTTAAAGATAAAATATATAGACTGTTTCATATATAGTCATGGTTTCATTTGTGGGTTTACCGGTTTTCAGGAGACCACTGCATCGATTTCTCGTCATGTACTCCAACACTATGGCGTGGTTAGTAAACGGTCAGTTGATTTGGCTATATATAAAGCAGTGAGGATATTCAAGTATACTTATAATGCAAATTCGCCTTCATTTCCACCGGATTTTCGTAACCGGATCACTTAGCCATCATAGTTCTAACTACTAATACTGTTGTTAAACTTGCTCGTCCCCATTCATGGACTTTGTAAGTCTGCGTAACACGATAAAGCTGCTGCAAGTTATTGGATCAAGATAGTCCAAACACGCTTCATGCTGACAGGCGTTTTTGTTTCCAGCATGATACCAAAGATCATCAATGGAGGCATTGCTGGTATCGTCGGCGTTTCGGTGGTGTTTCCTCTTGACCTGGTGAAGACCCGTCTGCAGAACCAAACAGTTGGACCTAAAGGGGAGAAACAATACAAAAGCATGTAAGTTCGACTAAATCAAATTAAACTGACTGTTGTTTTTTGGTCTTGGATTCTACATACCGCTTACTAGGTATAAAAAAGAAGTTTATTGGGTCTCTCAGTACTTTTTTGTTGTCATTTCTAGTTTCACTAATACAATCTTGTGGAACTGTACGGAAGACGGAACGAAATCTTGTGGACTGTACGGAACGGCCGCAAGGTATCAAAATGCGCGACCTACGCGCATTTTGATACCTTACGGCCGTTTACGATTAGGCGGAATTTAGATATTTTGGTATAATTTTATGGCTTCATTTTACTGTACGTGTGCCTTCAACGCACACCGCGACGTGCGCGCCACTGGTTAGGTGTAGATTTAATAAATGTATGAACAGCTTGCGTGTTTCCTTCCTCTTATAACCTAGAGTCCTTTAAACCAAGCGTGAATAGGCATCTTAAGCCGGCATAATGATGGCAACCAGCGGTGCACCTGTATGCATCCGCTTTTTGCATACTGCTTAACATCAGGTGGATGCAAGGTCACATGTTGAGCTCTTATAAAAAAAAATCTGGCAACACTGGATATAACATACATCTGCATAACATGTCGTAGCTCTAATAAGCAAATGTACAATAAAAGTGCTGTCGTATATTTCCTAAACATAGTCCTTTAGTTACATAACCCATTTTTATTGGTGAGACCTTGATCAAACCAGCGCGCTACCTAACTAGTTACCATGGTAAGTGACCCTGGCCGTACAAGTATAGTGTAAAATTGATTATCTCGATCAGCGAATATGATAGGCTAAATATAGGTAAGAGGTTTATCTACGTAGAATAATGTGTTATATGTCTAATCCATATAAAACTCAGTAGACTAGTGGTTGCGCCTTTGGCGTTGTATCCGGAGGTCGTCGGTTCGATTCCCACCCATGGCAAAAAAAATATTAGTATGTTTTTTTGTACAGTTTGTCATGGTCTGGGTGTCCTCATACAATCATAAACTGCCCAGAGAAAATATCTATAATAATAAAACAGTTTTTTATAATGGAGCCCGGCATATGACTTTGTATCAACCCTACAAAGCCCATGAATGGGGTCGATCAATACATTGTTGTTTAACGATATTGATAGCTCCCACATGATGCGGTTACGCAATGGGCGTAGTCTATTTTAATATCCTCGCTGCTTTATCGTCAATTCATGTAACCACACCTGAAACGACACTACCGCCTTGACAATAAATTTATGCCTAACTCCTAAAAACCGGCGAACCCACAGACTAAAATCGCAACATGACTACGTTACGGCTTTTACGGCCTAGCCAAGTTATAGTCTAAAAATCTTCTTATTTATTTTTTATTTTTTTATGTGAGCGCAGAATATGACGTTATATCTACCGTTCGGTAAGCGAACCGAGTCCATGAATAACGACAAACATATATAAAATCATACGGAATGTGCCTGGTGCCAAATCTGTTGGTAAGCTTACAGAGTCCATGAACCACAAGTACATTTATGAAAGCACGACATTTGACTCGGTATCTAAATGGAGGTGAGGCTTAAATATATGATACTTTAATTTTTCTCGGAGCCCGTTTGACCGGTTTTCCTTAGAAAAAACTAAAGTGCTCTATTCAAAATTTGTAATCAGTCTGTAGGTTCACTTGTTCTCAGAAGGCTTAACTGCATATATCTGTTTTCCAGGTGCAAGTTTCCTAGTGCGAATTTTTTTTAACGTTTTCATCACAATAAGTGAGCACTCTTCGCTTCGATTAGTTATTTTGACATAGGCTTAGAAAATTAAGAGATCCTATTGGTGGAGAGTATTCACATAACGCAGTGAGAACGTTAAAACAAACTCGCACTAGGGCATCTAAGTGCGGTATCTAAACTAGCGATTTAATAGTACTAGGGATTTAGTTTTGGGGTCTTTGACTCTGTTGCTTCTTTACTCATCTGGAAAAGTTGTGTGTTTGCCATTTGTAGATAAAATTAATTAGGTATCTACTATGAGAAATGACTGATAAAAATTACATCATTCAGTAAATCTCGTCAATGAATGAGACAATTTATTTTTCATTAATTGGCGACAAATTAGTGATTGAATCGTTTCGCTCAATTGACGATGCTCAATCGATCTAGATACGAACGTTCTCTCTGTGATCTATTTCTATCATAAAGGTACTTAAGGTGTTAATAGACAACCGTTTAGCTAATTTATTTGTTTTCTTTTTAAAAGCTTTCAGATAACTTTTGTTTTGGATTGTTATTAATAAAACAAAATTGAATCAAGTTTTAATCGCCTTCGTAAACTAGTGGTTGCGCCTTTGGCGTTGTATCCCGAGGTCGATTCCCACCCATGGCTAAAAATATTAGTACGTATTTTTGTACAGTTTGCCATGGTCTGGGTGTTTATACAATACATATAATATGTATTATATCGTTGTTAGTTAGTGACCAGGGCAGTATGAGTAAATTAAAAAAAAAACTAAATTAATTTTGTTTTATTAAAAAGCTTTATAACTTTTGTAAGGATTATTGTTAATAAAAATAAAATAAAAACGTCTAGACGGTCTCAGGTCATCGTATCCAGCGGTTTAATCCCACATCGCCGTAGCCGATGGTATGAGTCTAAACCGAACAAGTAGCTAGCTCGTCGCGATGCTTGGATAGTAGTTATAATAACCCATCCATATACAGTTTCACAAGTTGATATAGTGAAACTGAGACCGACAGCTTAACATGCTCCCCAACCCAAGGCACTATAGTGGTGTTGTTAAACAAATGTACTTTTTTTTTTGTTAATAACTAATTAGTACTCACCGGGGTTTGAACCAGGGCCAAGTGTTTTTAAGTCTAAGGTCTAACCAACTCGGCCACCACGTATATAATAATAATAAATAAAACTGTTTCACCATCTCAATTATTTATGTACACTTAATAATAACTTACTACACTTGATATTAATAAGGGCTTGTTGTGACTGACTGATTCATCCTCGCCCAGCCGAAACTAATGAAGCTAGGAATGTAAAGTTTGGACAGTCTTACTTTTGCTCAAAATTCTAATCTTTCCACATTTCCACCAATGCAAACTTTATTCAACAAAAAATAGTAAAAATACAGCGTTGATCAGTTCTTTACTTAAAACATTAGCCAGGTCAACAGTTGCTATAATTTTATATAATGTAATGACTTAGTAACTCCTAGTTTTTTTTCTTTCATTACATCGGTATAACAGAAAGAGTTGTTAACTTTATCTTGCAGTCCACTGTACCCGCTGACCTAACAATGGTATAACAAGGTGTCTCCCCTAAATGTAATTTGTTTCCCAACCCAGGTTGGATTGCTTCAAGAAGACCTACGCAGCTGAAGGATATTTTGGAATGTACCGAGGATCTGCTGTCAACATCATCCTCATTACGCCTGAAAAAGCCATCAAATTAGCAGCCAATGATATGTTCAGACACTACCTTACTAAAACTGATGGGTAAGCATTTTTATAATATTCTTTGAAACGACTTTTACCTAAAATTACTATAGTAAGGTAAGACATTATGTACTGGTCTTTAGAAACTACCCTTTTGGAGTTTGAGCCTTTTTAATTTTCGAGTTGTTCTTAATAATGTTATTAAAAATCTTTATTACCAAATATATACACTGCAGAATAAAAAAACTAAAAAAAGAAAAAAAAACACAAATTTTAATACAATGTACATAAATGGCAATTGTAGCAACCGTCAGCTTAATGCAACAAGTATGGGTTAAAAAACTCACCCCTGTATCTAGAAACACTGGTTTTCAGATTTCCCATGCGCCTTACAGGTTTTACACAGATATATGATAGTAAATAGGAATTGCAGTTACACTTCTGTAAGAGCATAGCACATATGAGACGACACAAAAAGAAATGCAAGTAAAACAATAAAATATAAGTACTAAATTTAAAAATGTTAGCCAGTATATACACCACACACACATAATTAAATACTTATATACATATCATACCTAACAGGCTGGTACCAGTAAGAGAATATATTGTATATATGTTGTAGTACGTCTTGTGTCTCCAGTTAGGTTGTACTAGTTAGGTTGTAAAAAATACTACTAAAGTGTGGTCGGGGAAATAATTTAGTACAATGACCCGACACTGCTTCTCTTTCTTTTTCTCTCACGAAATAATATTATTGTTTGTGTTACTTTACTTAAAGAAGTGTTATTTTATTTTGTAGTTCAGGGGCCTTACCAAAGAGCAAATCGATAATCGAATCCCGACCGAAAGCCAAATGTATGGGATTTGACGTTTCTCGTCGATCAGGCAGACTCTACCCATCCATAGAGTAAAATTTCTATACATTTTTATCGATCGATGCGGCGATTCGATTGGCTATCGTGTTCTTTGGTCAGGCCCCAGGTATATTTTTTACAATTTTTAATGTTATCATTATTATAATTATAGAGATGTAATTTTAGTGCAACCCAGCCTTAATCTATGATGGCGTTCTATTAATCTTCTACTATTTTTTTTTCTTACTTTGTCATTAATACTCTATCATACATAGCAATATTTTTTTTTATAATTAGTTGATCCTCATTTAGCCCAAAGTACGACGCGTAGTAAATCCGCGAAGCTGCATGAAAATTAAGGCTACCTATATTTAAATGATTTAATTGTTTTAGAACGCTGCCTATATCCCGTCAATGTTTGGCTGGAGGCATGGCTGGCGCGTGTCAGATAGTCATTACCACTCCCATGGAACTCCTTAAAATCCAGATGCAGGATGCTGGAAGAGTTGCTGCACAGGCTAAAGCTGGTTCGTTAAGTTTTTTTTTATTTTCTGTAACTGACTGGCAAAAGTTTAATTCGTATTGCAATCGAACTACTTGAGTTTTATATTGAAAGATTGGCCGTGTCAGTTAATTCTGATACGATTGCCATAGAATTGACAGCAGCAGTAAAATTGTGTTAATGGATAAATTATTATTACATTTGTGAAATGTTTTGTGTGATTGAAAATTATATACTAAGTAACAGTTTGATTTTTTTGACAAAAATGTCAAGATATAAAATATTAAATAAGCCTTTTGTGTGTTAGGTACTTATATAGTTTTACACTTTCCAACAATGCACCTAAAAGTAATTCATAGTTAAAAATAATTATAATAAAATAAATCCGCGGCCAGTTCATCCTATTTTAACATAGCTTGTCCCTCGACAAAGGCCTCCTCTAAAGATTTCCATTTCTTCCTCAGGCTATTACTGACTATTAATTATTAATTTGAATTATTTTAAAATTTATAAGATCTTCGGTCGTGTTAGAAGAATTTCTGCAAAGTTTTTGAACCATATTTTAAGAGTCTGATTTTCCAAGATTAATCGCTAAAGAAGAATC
Organism: Monopis laevigella; assembly: GCA_947458855.1. Taxonomy (NCBI): domain Eukaryota; kingdom Metazoa; phylum Arthropoda; class Insecta; order Lepidoptera; family Tineidae; genus Monopis; species Monopis laevigella. Next base: position 9,028,335 of record OX381596.1, on the reverse strand, counting down.
ATAGTTCATGTATTTTCAGACCCTTGGAAGCCGCGTTCGAAAATGAAACCTATCCAGTTAGATAGAGGAAAATACATATAATAAAATTGTTAATTACATCGAAGTTTGAAAAGTTGGGATAAAAAGTTATTCTCATTTGAATTTCAATTTGTGGTTATGACTAGTTATTAGGTTAGTATAACGAACAATTTCGGTCCGCGAATTATTAATCCGCAAAATTATTAGTAGTGTTTCCTTGTGCTGCACTGACAGAATAATATTATATAATCTGTGGATGATAATATCGTCGCTCTTTTTTTAAATTATTTATTTTTATTCTGTTCATGCGATAAATGGTCAAAATTCAATACTATACGGCATTTTCTTTTTCTTTCAAAGTAATGTGAATTCTCTCTTTATTTTGTTAAATCTCAATCCAGAGCAAAAATTTTTTTTTTTTTTATGTATAAAGCATTTTTTTTCTGCATAATGTGGACAAATATACAGAAGAATCAGCACGTAACAAAAGTTATCAGAACTTTTTTTCCCAACTTCTAAAATTATTTTGAATACTGGAAAATAATGCTTAAATTATCTATTATTAAGGAAGCATATCGTTGTTTGTGAACGCTAAGATGGTTGGGTCCAGAATGACCGTTCTCCTTTCAAACTCATTTGAAGGTAGCACTGTACTGACAGGATTTTGTAGTATATGGTTAGGTAGAAAGGACATTGGACTAAGTATGGGTAGTATTGAATTAATAAACCCTTAACCTTTTTTCCTCTTTAACAGGGTGGTCCACTCTACACGGATTACCAAAGTTCTACTAAAATGGCACAAATTTATATGAAGTGGGCGTTATTATAGTTTGCTCATATAAATGTATTTGCTATTAACTTTGTTTCAACTGTTACATGCTTTCAGCACACGTTTTTTTTATAATAGAGTCTGGGTGTGACCTCAATCTTTCCCGATGGAAAGCAACGGTGAGGTCTAAAATGAAAAAAAATATATATAAAATGAAAATACGGAATAATTTTTGGATTTTACAGAGGGAAAAACTTTCGAGAGAGTAACGGCAATGCAACTAACCCGTAGATTGCTAAAGGAGCGCGGTATCTTCGGTCTGTACAAGGGTGTGCTGGCCACTGCAGGACGCGATGTGTCCTTCAGTCTTATATACTTCCCCCTGTTTGCTACCCTCAATGACTTGGGTCCGAGAGAAAAGCCTGGGGATCCGGCACCTTTCTGGTAAGCCAATAATTCTATTAAAATAGCGTTCCCTTTTTAATTAGATCGTGAGATGTCGCTGCACCCATCTGATCGTAAGAAGTATGTGTATAATCCAAGATGAATATAATAAACAAGTCTGTTAAATCTGAGTTAGTTTGTCTATGTTTAGTCGATTTTAAAGAACTTAATTAAACATTTAGCATTATGTAAATTAAACCACTAATCGTGCTTAAAAAAGCATGTTAAGCCTTCAGTTTCGAATTCTACAAATACGCTCTGGTGGATTCGTACAATTGGTTTAATATTGCGTAGCTTCATCAAAAACCTTCTCTGAGCAGCGTGGGGTAATATTTTTTGTATAACATTTATATAATTTTCATTGGTTAATATACGTGGTGACTGAGTTGGTAAGACCTTGGACTTAAAAACACTGAGGTCTCTGGTTTGAATCCCGGTGTGTACCAATGAGTTTTTAATTTAAAAAAATATTTACATTTGTTTGACAACACCACTATAGTGCCTCGGAGAGCACGTTAAGCTGTCGGTCCCGGTTTCACTATACCAACTTGTGAAACTGTTTATAGATGTGTTATTGAGTCTATTCAAATAATCGTCCCGAGCTAGCCACTTGTTCGGTGTAGACTCATACCATCGGCTACTACGAGGTGGGATTAAAACCCCTCCGCTGGGTACCCTGGGGCCGTCTCGGCGGTCTCGGGCGCCGTAAGGCACCCGTGATGATATGTATATTTTTATTAGTTTTTTAACAAAAGATCGTTTACGTCGCCATAAGGCTGGATTTATCTTGGCCGAATTTAGTTACACCGTAGACTTAAAAACATTACAGTTATTATATCATGAGTACCAACGAGTTTTTAATGTTTAAAATTTAAGTACATTTGCTTTACAGCACCGCTATACCTCGGATGGCACGTTAAGATATCGATCGCAGTTTCAGTATAGCAACTTATGAAACTGTTATAAGGCTATACAAACACCACGACCAGCTTGACATTTATTGGGTGGTCTAACCACCTAGTCTTACACTAGTTGGTTATGTAATGTGTGTTCGGTTCGGTAGTATTTTTCATATTATGATTTCCATCGCGTTTAAGTTCTAAATCTGATATCGAGGTTTGATAAATATTTGTCGTTCTTTTGTTAATAAATAGTTTTTGACTTTTTATAAATATTTGTAAAGATTTACATGAAATAAATGATTTTACTTTGACTTTGTGGAATTATTGTTAACCTCGTCCGCTGGGTACCCTAAGGCCATCTAAGCCTTTATATTTTGCCAGGTGGTCTTTCGTATCGGGTTGTGCCGCGGGGTCTTCAGCAGCCCTGTGCGTCAACCCCATGGACGTGGTGAAGACTCGCATGCAGACCCTCACCACGGGCAGTGGTGACCGACAGTACTCCAGTATCATGGACTGTATCGGGTAAGTTAACTTTTGGAAATTAATTTTACAAATAAAATGGCGGGTTTTGGGAGAGGTCCGTTAAACATTTATAATTGCCATCACATTATCGCTGTCTATTGCTGGACATCCCAAGAATGATCCCAGTCAAATGTAATTTGCACCGAGAAGACATGCTAATCAAATTGAATACATACTAACCGTGAGTGTCATTTTAAAACAAATCTAAAGCAGGTGGGAGGACTTTATCTATAACTTCTATGTCAACCAACCTGTCTTGTTACACACAGATGCAAAAACTGTCAAGTAACCTAGTCATGTTTCGGTTTTAGTCTGTGGGTTCACCGTGTTTCAGGATACTGCTGCATCGATTTCTTGTCGAGGTGATAGTCTCCTTTCTAGGTGCGATTACGAAACGGGCAGTTGATATGGTGATTAAGCAGCGACAATATTTAAATAGCTTTGTAATGCAACTTCGTCTTTGTTGCCGCTCATTTTGTAACCGCATCATTTAGCCGGAATAGTGGGAGGGATTAATATTGTTGTTCAACAAATTATTGAACGACAGATAAGGTGACATGCCATGCTCCAATAATAAATAAAAATAAAATCAGTCACAGAGAAGAATTTGAAATAAATCTTTTTTACGTTCTATTACTTATATTTCGCGTTTTCCAGTACTTCATACTTTATTTTCAGGATTCACCGTGATTATAGGAAGACTGCTGATACTGATTTTAAAACTTACTCCTAAATGTATGAATACATGACTAGTTTTTTTTCTTTTTTTTTTATAGAAAAACCCTGAAACACGAAGGTCCGACGGCATTCTTCAAGGGCGGTGCTTGTCGTATGATAGTGATCGCCCCTCTGTTCGGCATTGCCCAGGCCGTTTACTATGTGGGCATTGCCGAATATCTTTTGGGATACAAATAGACACCTAAACTAAGACCTAAGGTACAAAATATACCACCATGTTTACGATTTATTTACTTTTTTATTAAAAATTTAAAAGTTTTACGTAAACATAATTTATTTTTTTATTTATATTTATTTTTTAGACTTTTGAATAATTTTATGAAAGACATTATTTGTATATTTATTGTTTTTTATTGTCTTTTGTTAAAATTATTTTATTTTGCTGTTTTATATTATTGTTATTTTTACCTCATTTATAATTATTATTTATATAAATTGTTTTTAGTATACTACTTACAATTCATATTATTATGTTTAAAATATTTAAAAAGATTAAAAAAAATATTTGGCATATACAAGTAAATTAATAATGTGTTTAATTAAACACAGAGTATAAAAAAATAAAAATATTTTCACAGAATCAAGTCAAATTAAAACAAAAGTTGGATAGCGTAATTATTATATTTTTAATAAATAAACATGACAATTTATTTTCATTTTTATGACAAAAGTCATAAAAATTGTATTTATAAACCAGAGATTGTTAGGTGTTGCCTCCGAATACCATCGGCGAAATGAGGATGGGTTAATCCCTCCGCTGGGACCCTGAGGCCGTTTAAACGGTTCTCGGGAGCCAAATAGGCACCCGTGATGGTATTTATTTATTTTATTATAAACCAGAGAATAAGTTGCGTTTTTGTTATACAGGGCTAAATTTTGAAGTTCTGCCAATATTTAATATGTTATTTAAGACTCTGTTCTTAAATAGCTTGTTGCGATAAATGTTTGGTGTATAATAACATACCAAGTAGTTCATAAACGAGTAGAAATAAAAGAAAGCTATATATTTCTAGCTTCAGTAGTTTCCACTGGGTGAATGATGAGTTAGCCAGATCAAGCTTATATATACATATATCATAGCCGCTCAGACGGCCTCAGGGGTACCCACCGGTGGGGTTTTATTCCCTCCTCGTCGTAACCGATGGTATTCTGACTCTGATGTTAGTATATTTTATACTATACTAGCGACCCGCCCCGGCTTCGCACGGGTGCAATGCTGATACTAAATACACTACAGAAAAACTGTGAACGTTGTATATAAAAACATAGCGGCCCGCTCCGGCTTCGCACGCTATTTATAGGCACGCTCTTGCCGCACCGGGCGGCCGGCCGGTACCGCCACAAACGCTACGTCCCGCAATTTTTAAATCTGTAATATCTTCGAAAATATTCACTTAAATCATACGGTGTAAAGGGCCATATAGATCTATATTAAATGTACAATGTATTCAAGGTATTTAATTGGTTAAGGATTAATGCTGTATTGGTTAAAATCGCTTCGAAAATTAGCCATTATTTGTCGTAAAAAGTAAATGACAAAAAAAAGTTATTGTGGGTTATCCATAAGAGATAGACATATACCATCACGGACTTTTCTGTAGACCTTTTCAATGTGTACAATACTTAGTACATTATTTTGATAAAACTCGTAGGGTTCAGCCTGCGTTTGCAATGTAAGCGGAAAAAATGTAATTATTTACGACATCACATTAGAAACCTCAAAAATAACAGTACTTCTCCACTATTTAATGGATGTTATTATACATATAAACCTTCCTCTTGAATCACTCTATCTATTAAAAAAAACCGCATCATAATCCGTTGCGTAGTTTCAAAGATTTAAGTATACAAAGGGACATAGGGACAGAGAAAGCGACTTAGTTTTATACTATGTAGTGATAAAAATTTACAAAAATAAATATTAATTTGAATGCATTATTTTTCCTATTTAAATTTGGCAAGAGTTGAAATTTAACCCTGTATATTTAGTGCATTTTATTATAATTACGCTTATTATTATTTACTGCATTGTTATTATTTACCAATTGTTTATTGTTGTATATTTTAAGAAGGATCAAAAGGTGATATTTAGTTAGTTTAAATTTTTTGTTACTTTTTTTGTTACTAAATATTTAAGTTACCTTATCTAAGGACCAAACAAATTTGGATAAAATGTAGTAACAGGTTTTTTCTACTTTGTAACTGGCTTTACCTGAGAATGCATTTGACTAGCCAGAAACATTTAAATATGGGAATATCAGTTCTATTCCAATGATTTTTATAGCCATCATATAAGGGCTATAAAAATGCCGCCATTTTGAATACACGAATTGTTGTTAATTTTTTTGAGTATGGGAATTTCCACTATATGGTGATGGACTGACAGGTCAATTCTAAACTCTAACAGTGACTTGCGAATTTTGCGTATAAATGTTAGCGTCTTATAATGAACCCCCAAGGACTATAAACCATTTAAAAGCAAAGGATTAAGCCCGGGCGGAAACGGGCCGAAACATAAAAATTCTTACTTAAAGTAATTTCTTATAATAAATAAATAAATACCATCACGGGTGCCAATTTTGCTCCCGAGAACCGTTTAAACGGCCTCAGGGTCCCAGCGGAGGGATTAACCCATCCTCATTTCGCCTTAGATAGGCTTTAATTCGTGAGTTTAGTATGAATTAACGTGATTTGTATATCTTTTTTGTAATTTATCTTTGTTTTTGTATAGGCGACAATAAAAGGAAAAAATACGTGTTTCATTATTTTCTTCATAGACACACAATATAAAAAAATTATCACCGTGACAAAAAACATCCAGTATAGCCAAACTATATGTTATATAGTTTGGCTATTGTGAACTTCTATGAAGAAAATAATGAAACACGTATTTTTTATATTTGGAATATAACTGATATTTCAATATTTAATTTTTGTGCCCTACTTTGCCACTGTTTATTTATCCAAATTTATTTGGTCACTATATTATATAAACATATCATACCAAGCAGTGAAATAAATATTTATTTAAATAACACATATAATAATTTTCCAATACTATAATAGATTATTTTTATTTATACAACTTGATTTTTTAATCCGTAGCAAAAGTTTATATTATTATCGTTCCCACGCCCATACAGATTAAAAAACTGTCAAGTGACCTAGTCATGTTTCGAGTTTAGTCTATAAGTGTGGGGTACCTAAAAACCAGTGTTAGTTTTCAGATATAGTATGATATCGATAATATAGATTATCGATTTGTTGTCGAGGTGGTAGCGTCCTTTCAGGGTGCGGTTACAAAACGGGCTGTCGATTTGACTATTACATTACTATTGACAGCGAGGAAATTAAAGTACTTGTAAAGAAAATTCGTATTTGTCGCCATTTCGTAATCATTAAAAAAAAAAAAATATTGATTGGATTCATGGACTTCGGAGGTTTGCTTTCAATCATATGGCTACAGACTTTTGTTATAGTATTAAAGTATTTAAATATGATAAAAAGAATCCTAAAAATATACTTAATATGTTAAAACATTAGTATTGTATTTGCTATTGCGGGTTAATGTTTTTAAATTATTTTTTTTATTTATTTTGGTTTAAAAAAATCTAGCTGTATACACACAAAAAACGTTTAGGCTGAGTTGTACATAAATTACATCTCTGTCATTGAAATGATGAATGTCAGAAATGTTGTCAAATATTTTAGTTGTCATTCGACTAAATAACGTAACGTAATACGTTTCTAATATAAACACATACACTTAACACCATTTTAAAGTAACTATCTTTGATTAAAGAAAGTTAATTTCTTAATGAAATAATATAGTTAAGGACACTGCAGTTGCGAAGTTTGGTTATCCATATAAAGGAAGCTTTTGCACTTCCAGTATTACTCGACTACCTACTTTGGGCGTCAAGACAACTGCAGAGCTCTTAACTTTATAATGGCCGCTTTTTATACTTTTAATTCTTCAAAGATAATATCTGTTTAACATTTATATATTTCTTATGAGTTTTAATTTGAAAAACAACATATAGGGCTTTTTATTAGCAAATAAATATGTTTTTAACAACCGGTAAAAGCATTTAGGGTGTAAATGCATTTAAAAAAAAGATTGCTATATTAATTCTTAATTATTAAAACAAACCAATTTGTTATTTATTGTTATGGTTTCTTTGTGAATTAAAACTAAAAGGTCGTAAATTATAAAATGACAATAATAATTAAACATGTCTTATGAAGACAGTAATTCCTTAATTTATAATAATACATTTATGTGTGTGAGTATAAAAATTACTAATATGTCAAATTATTAATATAATATTTTGTTGTAAAACTTTATTATTATTATTTATTTGTCTAATATTTAATAGACATAAAAATGCTTCCACATATCAGACATTTCATTTAGATTTTAATATTATTAATTAAATAGTTTATTATTTTTAGAACCCTACTGCCTCTTTCGCCTTTTAATATTTTAGCTATTTATTTACATTTTACTTTTACATACCTGACAAAATTATTTTATATTAATAATATAATTATTTAATATTTGTGAAATTGACTATTAAAAAGTTAAGTTCAAATAGTACTATTATATATATATATATATATCTTTTTTTGTTTGTTTGATTGGTAAATATGTAAATGCTAATTAATACCTTATACTTCCTATGTCTTCTAAAACTATTGTGGATTATTATTAAATATATTCCAAAAGTGGAGTATAATGAAATTAATTAAATGTTAAAAAAAGCACCAAAGTTGGACCCATTGTCAGTATTTGTCAGTCTATTGTCTTGAAATGACAATAAAATTGGAGACTCGTAAATGAGCCCAAAGCTGTTCAAAGTAAAATTCACAACTTTAAACATATGTAATGGAATTATATCTTTATTATCTGAGGTCGTGGGTTCGATTCCCACTCATGGCAAAATATTATTAGTATGTTTTTCTATACAGTTGTCCATGGTCTGGGTGTTTATAAAATATAATATGTATCGTTGTTTCTGGCACACATATAAGCTTGTAACCTTGTCTGCCATGGGTTTGTGCATTGTAGCAACGTAACGTATTTGTTTACGTATACGTGAACAATAACCAATAGGATAGCTTTATTCAATCCTGTTACCAAAAATAAAGCGGCCTTATTGGTTGTTGCTCACGTATACGTAAACAAATACGTTACGTTGCTACAATGCGCAAACCCATGGTAGATCCTCTGGGCCTGAATTCTCTTAAATTAATTTTAGTTTAATCGTGTCATAATCGCTTCGTAATAGAATCACAATAGCTTAAATTTGTCACATTTCTATTCTGCTAATATGCCCATAGAAAGCTGCCAAAAAATAGCAATCATGATTCTATTACAAATAATATCCGTAACGATTAAAAATGGCGTCAACCAGTTTTATTTTGAAAATCGAATGACAGCTGGTACATTCGACGCCATTTTTAACTTTAAACGTTACCATTACTTTAACGGACACTTTGGTGTTGAGAATTGAGGCTCAGGGCAATATGTGTCAAGGGCGAAATACTACATATATTATTATATAATTTAATTGTTAGTTTTCGTTTTGACGTTTAAATTGTCATTTTACTGCATATGATTATGGGTCGAACTTTATTGCAATGAATTATTATGAATAAAAGACAATAATAAAATAAATGTGTATTTTAAATGTTATTGGATGTTGTCAGTAAAATTGTCTCGAATATTGTATACTTACTAATATTTACTTATTCTATATTGCCTATCATAGATACTAGTATTAACAAGATTTTAATATTAACACTATGAAATTATTTAAAAAAAATGTATATATTACAAATATTTTAATGATGGCGCGGATATTTAATGTACTACAAATGACGAGTTGATGCTAATGTTGCCATAATAATAGCAAAAAATGACGAATTGACTATTTACAATAGTAGGTCGTGTTTAAAATGTCCATGTTTAATAAAACACGTCTACTGCACTTTGGTTTATGTTATTTGTTTATTATATTGGAAATTGCCTTAAAATATAGACTTGTTAGTCCGATTTTGATAATTATGAACAACAGTATCAGTTATTGTTTGTAAACTGACTTTTTAAGAACACTATTCGCGATGGCAAAGTCTGTGTTGCCCATACAAAAAGAGATTTTGAACTTTCAGTATTTCTCCACTACTGTTTTTAATCGATATTTTTTTTTGTTAATTTTTTTTTAATCGATAAAAACTAAAATTAGTTTCTTATTTTAGCCTATATTTTCGAAATCACAAAATAAAAATTACTTTTTTTAAAATATTTTCGGCGGAATCCCATTAAAATAATATTATTGCCAGTCATTGTATTTATTAATCTTTCAATTGTTTTTTTTTTTTATAATATCAATAATACTAAAGTATTTTCTACAACAAAAAGACTTACGTACAATTACCAACATAAAAACAATAATTGAATTACGACTAACAGTCTAGCTGTAATATTATAAGTACGTTTGTATGGGTGTCAACACGACTGGAGAGTTCTTAAGAAGTTGTACATTAAGAAATCACTCTAAAAAAAGGTCAAAGGTTGATAACTAGTTTGTATTGGGAGCAGACCAGTAAGTTAGTATGCAATATAAACAGTCCACCCAACCGTCTACCTATTAGGTTGAGTTGCACCAAAATAAACTTTGTTATGTAAATGCAACGATTACAGTTTAAAATGGCATCGAATGAACCAGCTGTCATTCCATGTTCGAAATAAAACTGGTACGTTCAACGCCATTATTTACTTTAATCGTTGCGATTACTTTGACAGACACTGGTGCAACTCAGCCTTAATGTAGGTATAATTATAAAGCTTTAAATCTTGTAATGAATGTTTATTAAAAATATTTGATGTAGTTGTAGGTAATGAATAAATTGTTAAAATAGTATTTGTTAGTGTTGTTTAGACTGCTGCTTCAATGTTAGTGGACAAATAAAAATTTTAATAAAAAAAATCTTAGGTTTTTAATTTTTATATAACGCCACAGAATGACTAATGAACCTGAAACTAAGAATAATATACGGAACCGCCCTAATGCCTAAAATCGCCTATAAAACGAAATGTCAAACGTGTCCGTTGCAGCCATATTGTGTTGTCATTTCAACCAATCAACACTCTTTGATTGCTTATATTAATTTTTGTTCTCACTTGTTTTTACCTCATGGTCCGAATGAAGATAACACCGCTGTCAGCGCTAACGCTCATAATCACCGGTCTGATTCAAAAAGCGCGATGTGACCACTCACGGTTAAGGATGGGTAAATTTCATGAAATTTTTCAAGCATTGAAATTTTTCGGAAAAATTTCATTTGGTGTTGAAAATTTCACGTTTGATGTGAAAAATATTTTTCTTATAAAATGTGTATATATGTATGTGTACACTATTCTTCGAATCGAATTAACAAAATAATATTATTTTGGATATTTCTAAAATTATACTAGAAAAACATAATCAACGAGGAACATAATAACATAAAAAGGACTTATTCTATTCTAAGTGTGTTTATACAATATACTTAATTATTGTCTTGTCTTTCATATCCTAAACTCGAGTCATTATTTAATTACTATTACACTTAAAATTACTTAGTAGGTAGGTACTGATTTATTGTGTTTATTTATTTTTAATGATAAATAAATCTCTAAATGACCTTAATCCTCACCGCGAAATTCTTAACATAATAGAGTTGGAATGTGTTATTTAGTTATGACTCTGATTTAGATACAAGAAGTATGTAAATATAGCCTAATCTGAATCAGAATCGTCAATTCGAATGCAGACTTTATTGCTGGATAAAGTCACTGCACGCACGCCTCACAGCACGGTAACTATACTCCAGTCGTACACAGGCTCTCTCTTCCTCCTATTCTTAAGTCTGAATGGTTCAGATTAGACATGATCTAAAGTTGAACACGTTGTCCACAGGCAATTCACTGATTTTCTAAACAAAAAATATTTGATGAACCTGCGGCAGTCTGGCTTTCGATTGTCTCATAGCACCAACTCTGCTATAGATGTTATAAACAAATGCTATGGATGAGAAAAAACTAACAGTGCTTGTTCTTTTGGACTATAGCAACGCCAATTAACTGTGTAGATCATGATATTCTCATTGGTTATCTTCGTTCACTAAATATTTCTCCTACTGCGGGACAGTGGTTCGATTCCTATCTTCGCAAACGCAGGTAGAGCATACGGGTAGACAACGTCTTTTCGGATTGGTGCTCCTTGGGTCACCTGCATAGACCCGCAGGGTGGGGTGTTGTGGGAGTAAACTAAGGTCTTTAAGTAAACGAAAAGTTAAAGTTCACCACACAATTATATTGTCTATAAGAATAACAACACATACAATAATAATTATAGATATGGAAATATTACACACGAAAGAAGTAGCGGAAGATTCAAGAGTGATATGAGAGAATAGCAAAAGAGAGAAATCGAAGCACGAATAAAAGAAACGCGGGTTGTTTTAGGAGATCGCGATGTTGGCAAGTTTAAGGCAAACGGACGTAGTTTCACCGTCGCGGTTGTGAACTCACTGGAGCGGCGGCGGCGCGGCGCTGCTGAGCTGCGTGCGCGCAACATGTGTCCCCCACTCCCGCGACAGAAACTGTGGGTACAGTGGAGCGCGTAGCGTCCGCTACATCACTCCCCCGCCGAGACCATAGCTTGCTATGGGCGATAGTAGTCTGGAAACCTCACGACGCGTCCACTCCTTGTTCTGGTCACCGGAACTTGCTGCGCAGGTTCTACGCCAGAGTCGGCATCGCTCGCCACATATGCCGGCTTGAGCCTGTCGATGGTGACCGTCGAAGCTTTCCCTTTGACGTCGATAATGAAAGTCTTCGCATGTCGCTCCAGTACACGATGTGGGCCGGTGTAGGGAGGTTCCAGAGATTTTCTGACAGCATCTCGCCGAAGGAATACAAACTCTGCAGTTGAAAGCGCCTTTGGAACGTAGAATGTTTTCCGAGAGTGCCAGAGTGCAGGTGTTGGTTTCAAATTAGCCATATGCCGTCGTAGTCGTACGGAGAAGTCGGTGGCGTCACTGATTCTACATGGTGTTGGAGCTAAAAACTCACCCGGCAATCGTAAGGGTTCGCCATATACCAGCTCGGCTGCTGAACTGGCGACGTCTTCCTTCCAGGCGCTGCGGATGCCCAGAAGCACAAGTGGGAGTACTTCCGTCCAGTTCGTGTCCGTGTGGCACATGATGGCGGCCTTCAGTTGGCGGTGAAGACGCTCCACCATGCCGTTGCTGGCAGGATGGTATGATGTGGTGTGCTGATGATGTGCTCCGAGCATATTGGCTATGTTACGAAACAAATCGGACTCGAACTGTCTGCCTCTATCTGTGGTGATCGTCTCCGGGCATCCAAAACGCGCTACCCAGCCCGTTATGAAGGCGCGGCCACAAGTTTCAGCGGTGATATCTGCTAGTGGATACGCCTCAGGCCATCGTGTGAAGCGGTCGACGATAGTAAGACAGTATCGGTAGCCAGCTGAAAATATTAGTGGCCCGACTATGTCCATATGGACATGGGAGAATCGGGCGGAAGGGCAGGGAAAAGGAGAGGTAGGAGAAGTAGTGTGCCGGGTAATTTTGGTCCGTTGGCAATCTGCGCATTCCCGCGACCATTGACGACAGTCCTTCTTCATACCTGGCCATACGAAGCGTTGAGAGATGAGCTTTATCGTTGGTCTAGCTCCTGGATGGCTGAGGCCGTGAAGGGAGTCGAAGACCTGTCGTCGGAAGCCAATGGTCACAAACGGTCGAGGAGATGTCATCGAATGGTCACAACACACTTCATACTCACCGGTCTGGGTTTTCAACAGCTGAAGGGAGGAAGTTCTTGTATTAAGTAGACATTGGAGTTCAGGGTCTGACTTTTGAGCATTTGCAAGATCCTTGAAGTTGATGGGCACCCCTATAGCTTCTATCCTCGAAAGTGTGTCAGCAACTACGTTGTCCTTTCCAGCCACAAATCTAATATTCGTACAGAACTGCGATATGAAGTCTAGGTACCGGAATTGTCGTGGAGAGCAGTTCTCACGTTGAGTGGAGAATGCGAATGTTAACGGTTTGTGGTCAGTGTAAATCGTAAAAACTCGTGCCTCGACCATGTGCCGGAAGTGTTTGATGGCTTCGTAGATGGCAAGCAGCTCGCGATCATATGGACTATACTTCTTCTGTGCAGTATTCAAACGACGTGAGAAGAAAGCGAGTGGCGCCCAGGAATTCATTTCCCGCTGCTGCAGTACTGCCCCAATAGCATTATCCGATGCGTCGGTATGTATAGCTAGTTCGGCTTTGGGACTTGGATGAGAAAGCATGACGGCTCGCGACAGAGTGGTTTTGCAGGAGTCGAACGCGATCTTCATCTCTGGTGTCATGTCTACTGGTTGCGAACCTTTTCGGTTACCACAAAGTGCTGTGTTGAGGGCTGCTTGTGCTGATGAAGCTTTAGGTATGAATCTACGATAGAAATTGAACATCCCCAGGAAGCGTCGGAGTTCCTTGACAGTCTTAGGTAACGGAAAATCTTGAATTGCTCTGACCTTGTCCTGGAGAGGTTGGATACCTGATGCTGTCACTTCATGACCCAGGAACGTGATGCTGCGCTGTCCGAATTGGCACTTGGAAGTATTCACCAGGACGCCATAGCACGTTAAACGTTGAAAAACTTGACGCAGATGATCATAGTGCGTATCCTCATCAGGGCTGAAGATCAGGATATCATCTAGGTAACCGTAGCAAAAATCAAGCCCTCTTAATACCTCATCGATAAACCGTTGGAAAGTCTGGGCTGCATTCCTTAATCCAAACGTCATAAAAGGGAACTCGTAGAGTCCGAACGGTGTCGTGATTGCAGTTTTAGGAATATCTTCCAGGAAAACCGGTATCTGGTTATAGGCTTTGATTAAATCGATTTTCGAGTAGACCCTGCTGCCAGACAGCTGGTGGGCAAAGTCCTGGATATGTCTGATGGGATACCTATCGGGAATTGTCCGAGCGTTAAGCGCTCGATAATCGCCACACGGTCGCCAGCCATCATCCTTCTTCGGAACCAGATGAAGAGGAGAAGACCAAGGGCTCTCCGATCGGCGAGCGGTTCCGTTTGCAAGCATTGCTTCGAACTCGTTTTTGGCGATCTTAAGACGGTCAGGTGGCAGTCGACGTGGGCGGCTCGAAACTGGTGGACCTGGTGAGGTTCTGATATGGTGCACCGTGGAGTGCCGGGGTTCTTTATGCGTACCTGCTGGTCTGGTGATGTCCGGGTACTCACGTAAGAGGTCGAGGTAGGCAGACTCTCCTGAAACTACCTTGATGGATGTGATGTGTTCCAGAGGTTTTCGTGTTGCTGGTACTGTGACTGACAGAGTTGTCAGACCGTCTATCACACGGTGACTTCTGCAATCAACGAGGAGATTATAAAATGAGAGGAAGTCTACCCCTATGATAGGCTTGGAAACGTCTGCTACCACGAATCTCCAGGTGTAAGAACGGCGAAGTCCCAGGTTTAGTTCTAGTTGTACCCCTCCGTAGGTATTTATGATAGTCCCATTGGCTGCGAAAAGCTGGTAATCAGTCCTGGTGCGTCTGTCACGCAAGGCTGTCCGAGGGTACACACACAAATCAGAACCTGTATCAATTAAAAATTTTATTTTAGTAGTACGGTCCGTTATGAATAGGCGGCCCGTTGTGTTCTGTTGGCAGTCGTTTGCCGCTAATTCCGGCTGCCCTGGAAGTTTCCCGAATGACTTTGTCGATAACTGCATGGTGTTGTGCATCTAGTTGCTTCGGCTCCGAAACGATTATGGTACCAACAGTAGTCGCTATTGTGTGACCGTGATTGTGATCGGCGTCGTTGTCGCGGTGCTCGTGTCGGTGTTTGATCACGTGACCGAGTGCGTGTGTATTGTGTTCGCGATTGTACCTGAGCTCTGAGGGAAGCCACTTCTCGTGTTAATTCGGCGATTTGCTGCGATATATCCTGGGGAACCGGTGTCGTCATGGTTGCGACTTGTGGTGTAGGTGGCACTATTTCACATACTCGATCGGCGAGGTCGGCTACGGCATCCAGTGGTCGATCTGTTTGAGCTGCAATCACGGTTTGCACGGCGATTGGTAGACGTCCTGCCCATAACGTACGAAGAAAGTCTTCTGGGATGTTTTGTCCGGCGAGACTCTGCAGGTGCCGTAAAAATTGAGAAGGCGTCCTATCTCCAAGCTCCTCGTGATCCAACAGTTGCTTCGTACGCTTTTCTTGAGAAGCCGTGAGCCGTCGGATTAGTTCCGATTTCACCCAAGTAACAAAGTAGTCCTATAATATAGAGACTAAATAACATTGAGTTAGGTAGAGGTTATCTAGTGGTGCCTCAAAATCCAAGGAATTGTGTTATAGTATTTTATACGAACGTTTAGTTGTATAAATCTTTAGTCATTTAATTTAGCCCAAAAAATGTTTATACGATCAAATTATATGACCATCTTATAGAGGTTGCAGCTATGACCTTTAAAGAACATTTTTATACAACTCTTGGACGTTTAAACAAAACATATATGATAATCGTGTATTAGTCTCGTTTACGACCACTTTATAGCTTTTTAAGTAGTATAAAAGTATATTTTATGACAATAATAAGGTGGTTATAATGGCGACCACAACATTGCTTTATGACATCAATAAGATTTCTATATAACAATCATATAAAGATTATATATTTACCTCTTAGAAAACGTATCTTCATATATACGTTTCATATAAGAAATTTTAAGTGTGCTTCACGACTTGTGACCAAGGTTAAAAAGACCAATATTCAAATTAATATTGCCTTAAATAACTTAATTATAAAGTGGTATAAAAGTATTTTTTATGACAATGATAAGGTGGTTATAATTGCGACCGCAAAATTACCTTTTTACAGTAAAAAGATTTCTATATGACAATCATATAAAGATCATATGTTTATCATTTAGAAAACGCTATTGTCATATACACGTTTCGTATAAGAACTTTTGAGTGTGCGTACATGACTTGTATACAAGGTTAAAGATCCGATTAATATGCCTTAAAAAACTTATAGTTTTGAATAGGTTATTTAAGCTAGTCTTATAAACACTTTGATTATTCAGTGGGAGTTTTAAACAAAAAGTAAGAAAAACCTACTTAGAACTAAGCAAAAGTTTTAGACATTTGAAAAATCAAAAAATGGTTCCGTAGAAAAAAAATAGTAATTGTGAAAAGCGATGCTTATGTAAGTACAAATTTTATGGATACTTTAGCTTATCACACTTAACACCTATGAATAATCATGTATTTTTTTATTTAGTTAATTTGAGAAGTTCTCCACAAGTTTTTATGGCAGATGTTCAAATGGATCATGAATCTAATAAACAATTGTATGAAGACAAAGACGATGATAATAAAAACAGTAATGAAAAAGATAATTTTACAACAAGAAAATACGACTTTCCAGATAAATTAAAGAAATGGGCTGAGTGGCCATGAACTCTATATTGCCATGGACGATACCATGGCCATATAGAGCTCTTTAATAACTTGAAGTCGTTTTTAATTAATTTACGAATTATTTACGTCAACTATTACTACCATATTATATTATTATACTTAATTTTCATTCAATAAAAAAATATGCTACTGGTTTTCACTTCTTTTACGGTACCCTGAAAATGGCAGACAGCAAATGAATTAAAGTCGTATAATATGACTTACAGTTATAATATGTATTATAATAGTTATTAGTACTACATAAAATCGTATTATTGTAATATTAAAAGAAAACTTAAATATAAAAATAATTTATTAATATTATTTTGCAATAATTCGAAGGGGGCATTAATAATTTGTCAAAAATTATATATACGAATGCCGAGAAAATGAATTTCCATTAGAAAATTAGATACTGAGGTATAGTAACACCAACTATAACTTTTTTAGTAAATAATATTTAGTAATAAACATGGCCACTGAACTTGATGGTGACAATTTTTTTAAGAGATTATTTTTGTTGTTAGGCATGACTTACGTCAACTGAACTGCGCTAATATTAAGCTAACGTAAAGGTTATATCAATGATTACTTTACAATGCTTGGTAAGTTATATGACGTCTATCGATCACTACACGATCGTATATCTGACATTTCTGTGACCGTTACCTTCCGTATATGCCTTAATATAACCTTAACACGATTTCTACACGATTAAAAGTTTTATAATTTGCGCCCTTTTCGCGTCATATACACGTTAACACGATTGCTATATAACCAAAACGTTCCAATCTCTGGTTGTGACGAAAACGTTGTCGTGATTATTATACGACCAAACTTTGTTAGTTGGGCAGCTTTCCGTACTTATTTTCGGTGGGAGGCGATTTAATGACGTCGCGTACCTCTGAGACGTAGCGTTGCTCGATCTTGGCAAGTACATGGTAGTACTTCGTTGTATCACTTGTAATTCCAGAAATTGCAAACTGCGCTTCGATCTGTGAAAACCATAATTCTGGTTCTTCTGGCCAAAACGGTGAAATTTGCACTCCTACTTTGCAGATATCTCCGGAATTTTCCTTGACGGTATCGGTACCCGCGCGCGCCGAATCTTTTTCAAAACCGTTATTAGGCATTTTTGCGATTTAAAACTTCACTGTTCTTTTTATCGGGGTCACCAATGTGGGAGTAAACTAAGGTCTTTAAGTAAACGAAAAGTTAAAGTTCACCACACAATTATATTGTCTATAAGAATAACAACACATACAATAATAATTATAGATATGGAAATATTACACACGAAAGAAGTAGCGGAAGATTCAAGAGTGATATGAGAGAATAGCAAAAGAGAGAAATCGAAGCACGAATAAAAGAAACGCGGGTTGTTTTAGGAGATCGCGATGTTGGCAAGTTTAAGGCAAACGGACGTAGTTCCACCGTCGCGGTTGTGAACTCACTGGAGCGGCGGCGGCGCGGCGCTGCTGAGCTGCGTGCGCGCAACATGTGTCCCCCACTCCCGCGACAGAAACTGTGGGTACAGTGGAGCGCGTAGCGTCCGCTACAGTGTTAACTTCTTTTCGGTTTTCATAAATGCCATGGTTCAAGTAATAAACTTCAGTTCCTACCATCTGTATGACGATGACTAGCAACTATCGCTTTGAAATGAGCGACGTAAATGCCGCGAATACCAATGTGAATAGCGATTTGGAGGCTATTTGGGTACGTTCGCAAATTCTCGGTATTCTAGTCAACCCCTGCCAGACTCAGGTCATGATCATTGGTTCTAAACACATGCTGAGCAGATTGGATTTGGGAGCCATCTCTCCAGTATTATTTAATAATTTACCACTTCCCTTTTGCCAACATGCTAAGAAGCTTGCTTTACACATGTTTTCCGATTTTTCCAGAACACAAACGCATTTTCGCCAGTATGCATTCGCTGAAGCGCTCCCAGTGTCGTCCACATCCAAGACAAGCATGAGAGTGTGTCCTTTGACAATTTTTCAGATCAGTCTTATCCTAAAGTTGCAGCATGGCCACTTAAAGACAAGAGCTTTTTCCTTCTTTTTAAAAAAGTGGGACTTTAAAAAAATCCCACTAAAGAATCATTTAGTCGTCAAGTAAGACTTTCCTACTTTAAAAAGTTGAAATATTCAATTTGACTACTATGGGACTCTTTCCTACTTTTTAAAAAAGTGAGAACTTTCTCCCATTTTTAATAAAAGTTATAATTCTCCCCACTTTTTCATTAAGTGGAAATTATTCCCACTTTTTCAAAAGTTGCTAATTTTTACCTACTTTATTTATAGGGTAGAATTTTTTCCCCTCTTTTTCATTAAGTGGGAATTTTCCCCCGTCGCCGTCGTTACCATAATGTGCTAGCAAAAAGTCACGCTACACCGTTTTGACAATTGGCCGTGCTAAGGCTGATGTTTACTCAAGATCTACTTAATACGTTTGTGATATGTAGACGTTTTGTCTTTGGCCTGCACAAGTATGACCATATTTCCGAAGTAGTTTAAGTATTATTATGCATCATTGATAATATTATATCTATTCGAGTTACTTGTAGGCCAATAAACGAAACACGTATTAATATATTTAAATCACAAATTTTATATTGATGCATTTTTATAAATTCCTTTTTATAGGATAATCTTATATTAAATTTTTAAAGATAAAAATGCAATGAAAAAATTCCTGGTGGCGGGACTCGAACCCACGAACCTCGCTATCGCGGCAAGGCGCTCAACCGCTGAGCCAACCAGGTTCCAGTCAGCCCTCACGAATTTTGTCATTGCTTGTTATCTATCTACTTATACACAGACGCCCTCTATTAGCTTTCTTCTAATAACTCTTATACGAGTGAAGTTAGAAGTCCTAGTTTCTAATACTAGATGGCAGAGGAGTCTGTTTTTTGTTTTTACTTTTTTCAGTATTTTATATTGATGCATTTTTATAAATTCCTTTTTATAGGATAATCTTATATTAAATTTTTAAAGATAAAAATGCAATGAAAAAATTCCTGGTGGCGGGACTCGAACCCACGAACCTCGCTATCGCGGCAAGGCGCTCAACCGCTGAGCCAACCAGGTTCCAGTCAGCCCTCACGAATTTTGTCATTGCTTGTTATCTATCTACTTATACACAGACGCCCTCTATTAGCTTTCTTCTAATAACTCTTATACGAGTGAAGTTAGAAGTCCTAGTTTCTAATACTAGATGGCAGAGGAGTCTGTTTTTTGTTTTTACTTTTTTCAGTATTTTATATTGATGCATTTTTATAAATTCCTTTTTATAGGATAATCTTATATTAAATTTTTAAAGATAAAAAAAAAAGTAAAAACAAAAAGTAAAAACAAAAAACAGACTCCTCTGCCATCTAGTATTAGAAACTAGGACTTCTAACTTCACTCGTATAAGAGTTATTAGAAGAAAGCTAATAGAGGGCGTCTGTGTATAAGTAGATAGATAACAAGCAATGACAAAATTCGTGAGGGCTGACTGGAACCTGGTTGGCTCAGCGGTTGAGCGCCTTGCCGCGATAGCGAGGTTCGTGGGTTCGAGTCCCGCCACCAGGAATTTTTTCATTGCATTTTTATCTTTAAAAATTTAATATTAAATCACAAATTGAAACAAATCTAAATTCTCTACAATATGTAAAAAATTATCCTAACGACCTATACTCCACATTATTTAAATTAATAAAAACTGAATTTGATAATGCATTTACAAAAACCAAAAATAAACGTTCAATAAATATATTTGCAGACTGGGCAACTACTGGTATTCATAAAAGTAGGCTTATATTATATGAACTTTATTCTGAGAGAACTTATAACTGTGACCCATGTTTTATTGACTACGTCAAAAAGTACTCCAAAATCTTTAAAAAGGTTTGTTTTGCTGCTAAATCAATGTTTATCGCTAATAAAATTAATAATGCTGAAAATAGGATAAAAACAGTCTGGAACGTAATAAATACAGAAACTGGTAAAATAAAACCTCGTGATTCTCAATTTAGTATAAAAAAGGGAACGAATTAATTGACATCGGGATCGCATGTGAATTTAATTATTTCTTCTCAAACATTCCATTAGAAATAACAAAATCTCTAAACTCGTGTCCTTCCATTGTTGAAAGTATTATATTACAAACTAGCTAACTTTAAATTTGAAACCATAAACACCACAGATATAATATTTGAGAAGATTATACTTAATCAAATTCTCTCATATTTTAATAAAAATTATCTTCTTCACAGTAGTCAATTCGGTTTTACAAAGGGACGATCTACTACTGATGCAGGTACGGAACTCATGAAACAAATTTTAGAGGCATGGGAAAACTCCTGTGATGTTATTCGTGTTTTTTGTGACCTGAGTAAAGCCTTTGATTGTGTTCATCATACAATTTTGTTAAATAAATTACATTATTACGGCATTAAAGGCGTGTCTCTGAATTTGTTGTCGTCATATCTATCTTCCAGAATTCAAAGAGTATCTGTAAACAATACCACGTCTACGGGTTCCCCAGTGTCAATAGGAGTACCCCAGGGCTCCATACTGGGTCCATTTCTATTTTTATTATACATAAATGATCTTCCTTATTATGTTAGACAGCTCTGTGATATAGTACTGTTTGCTGACGATACTTCACTAATAATTAAATTTAAAAGAAATAATTATACTTTCGCGGATGAGATAAATTACGCTTTATCTCAGGTACTGGATTGGTTTACAGCCAATAATTTACAATTGAATGCAAAGAAAACCAAATGCCTTAGATTTTCCATTTCAAATGTGAATCCACCACGCGTAAATATAATATTAAATGGAGAATTTATTTATTTATTTAAAATACTTTATTGCCCAAAATTACAAAATAAAATTGTACATAGGCGAACTTAATGTCTTAGGCATTTTCTACCAGCTAACCTTTGAGAGAGTGGAAGATTATGCATAGGGTGCAAAAGCAAATAAATAACAATTTAAAAGACATATAGCGAATATATAAACTACTTAAATATTACATGTAAATAATTAAACATACACTCAAAACATAATATACTACTTATATAAATCATACAATATAATACATTTAGTACATATCAAAACAGAAAATGCTAAAGGAAAAATTGGCAGTTACTTATTCAGATAATGAGTGGTGAGTAGACGTTTAAATACACCGATGGTTGGAGCCTGTCTTATACACAGAGGAAGCAAATTCCATTGACGAGCAGCTGACACAGTAAAAGAATCGGAATATTTGGTGGAGATGTGCGACGGGATCTTTAATTGGTTCCGAAGAGGACGATCATGAGAATCACAGAGGAAAATAAATCGAGATTTTAGGTAAGGGGTATTAGGATTATAGAGGATGTTATAAAGGAAAGAAAGCATGTGCACTGATCTACGTGATCGTATATTAAGCCATCTTAACTGTTTGCGGTAAATAGATACATGGTCATTTTTGCGCAGGCCGAAAACAAAGCGTATGCACAAGTTAAGAAGGCGGTCGAGTTTATTGAGTAGGTCTTCAGTCAGATCAGAGTAACATACATCAGCATAGTCTAAAATAGGGAAAAGAAGTGAATTTACTAACATAATCTTTGTCTTAAATGAAATGAGGTACTGGGACAGCTTGAGCGAATGCATACTGGCGAAAATACGTTTACTAACTTCCGAAATGTGATAGTTCCAAGAAAGATCGCAGGTTATATGTAAACCAAGGTTCTTAGCATGCTGGCAAAAAGGAAGAGGTATGCTATTAAATACTAATGAATGAAGAATGTTTGGATACTGTGGAATCTACCGTTTTCTTAGGGATAAACATTGATCGTAAGCTACAGTGGTGTGTACATATACAGTCTCTATCAAATAGACTAAGCTCTGCGGCGTATGCGGTTAAGAAGATCAGACAGATGACAAATATTGAGACTGCAAGACTGGTATATTTTAGTTACTTTCATAGTATTATGTCATACGGTATCTTACTGTGGGGTAGCGCAGCTGATATAAATACAATATTTATACTACAGAAAAGGGCTGTTAGATCAATATATAGGGGCCGAGCACGCGCGTCATTCGGTTCGATACATATCGATCGATAAGACATATATCTACAAAGCTAACACGCGCGACCACGATATAAACTGAATAGACTAATTTGACGCATTGGAAGATATATATCGACTTTTATCGAAAACGGTAGCACGCAGCTTATTAACATCAAAACTAAACTGTCAGATTGTAGACAAAAGTCGATATACAGGGTGAATTTGAATGGGTGTACTTTGGGCTAATATGATGTTCTACTGGTCAATACAAACAACTTTTCCCATGGAACCATGTGTCGCAAATGAAAAAAAATTATGGCTTCCCCATACAAATTGGTCATTTTAACTTTACTAGTTTTAACTAGTTTGTATGGAGAAGGCAATTTTTTTTTTCATTTGCGACACATAGTTCCATGGGAAAAGTTGTTCGTATTGATCAATAGAACATCATATTAGCCCAAAGTACACCCATTCAAATTCACCATGTATATACAATTTTTATCACGTTTCTTTTAGGTGCTGATAAGTGTCGAAATTACTTTTGCTTTGATATTTTTATTGATTTAATAGCGAAAAACTGAACCAAAATTGTTTTATTCTCGTTAGAAAAACTGTTATAATTAACTATGTGCGTGTATAAATGTGCGTGTTATAGAAAAGTTGCTGGAACAACTGGAACCTCAGAAAACAATGATTTTGAAAAAAAAACCTGGATACCCAAACCAAGAAATAGATTATGATAATAAGATTACCTATCAAAAAATAACTATTTATGTTTCTAGAGTTATATTTAGAAAAAATAATTTAATTAATATTAAAATTCTTGTTTTATTTTATTATCGTGTATTTTTTTTTTATTTAATTTTATGCATTTATTATTATGAAGTGGCAGTAGGTTAGTCTTAATATTTTCGAACAAATACTAGAGGGGACGATCACTACCAGAGTGAAAACCTTTGAACTTCGGTAACCCCCGAAGTTCAGAGGTTTTCTAGTTCAGATGGGACTTGAATGCGGAATGTATTAATTGTATAATGTAATTTAATTATTCAGCAGGCGACTAATTCAGGCTGATAATTGAAATAAATCATTCACACGTCGCCGTATTGCTTAAAATTCAAAACATCCATAAAATAAAATATTTGATTTATATCATTGAAGTATATTATTAAAGGGAAGTACCTTAAGGCTTAATCGCCTTACCAGTCATAAGAACAAAAGATAGCCGCCCGCAATACAAACCAAAATAAAAAGTGACACAAATGCGATCATAAGCAATCAATGCTCAAGAAAATATGTCTGACAATTCGTATGAATAGCGTTTTTAGGTCTTAGACCACTTTTGTATCTATGCGTACTTTCAATACATTTTTTTTATCCTATCCAATGCCTTAATAAATAAAAAAAACTCACCAAAAAACAAAATATTTTTTTAGGCCAAGGTAACGAGTTTTCTTCGGCTTTATTTTAATGTTGTTAAATATATGTATTTTTATATCTTTTTAAATTAAAATATATATTTCTGTAACGATTATTAATAATAATATAAAATAAATGCATCGTATAATAAGGTAATAAATATTTATTTACTACATAAATGTTTTTGAAATTGTCAACGAAAACACACTTGTTTTAATTAGTAGATAGACATGTGACAATCACCATTTTTTAAGGATTGAATCCTAATTCGTTCAATCGCAAAAACGATTGGATTCTCAGGATTCTATCAAAAAAGAGCCAAAATATTTGGATGCATTCCTAAAAAAAATTTAGTGACCAAACATGGTTTTAGTCATACTTTTGGTATCCAGAATTGATTAATGAGCAAAAAAAAAAAAGCTCATCGTCTAGAAAGATACAGGATAAAGATATGATTGAACGATATAAAGATGTGATCGATTGAAAAAGATATAATTGTACAATATAAAGATATGATCGATTGATAATGATATGATCGATTGATAACGATATGATTGAACGATATATTTGAAAACGAAGATATATTTGAAAGATTACAATCAAAAGTACCGAATCTTTTTTCAGATCGTGATTTTCTATCTCGGTCACTTGGAAATACCATATCAAAATGATTGAATCATTCGCGATTGTCACATGTCTACTAGTGGACAAAGCTCGAGAAACTTATCGATGTCGTTTTGCGTGCTCACCAATTCGATATATTTTTCGATAGCAGACGGTATAAGTCGAGTCGGTATATATCTTATCGTTGTCCGCGTGCTAAGCCCCATAATTTAGATTCTCGTGCGTCCTTAAGGAACAAATTCAGGCATTTTAATATATTAACGGTAGCATCACAATACATTTTTGAAAATATATCATATATTCGCAAAAATAAAACTCTATGTAATAAAAATAGTGATATTCATTCTTACAATACACGAAATAAGAGCAAACTTGCGTTACCTTTGTATCGTTTACAAAAGATAAACGGGTCCTTTATGGGTTTGAGTCTGCGCATGTATAACAAACTGCCGCAGCAGATTATGGACTTACCATTGAATTTATTAAGAACACATATAAATCAACACCTTAATAAAAAAAGCTACTATAAAATAGATGATTATTTAAATGATAAGGATGCCTGGATTTAATATTTATTATTAGGTATATATAGTTAATTTGTTAGTTTATAGTTTGACAATGCCTATATACAGCAGCCATTATTATTGTGATGTTTGTACTTTTTTATGTTTTTTAAATATTTTTATTATATTTTGTGTGAATTATTACTATGTACTATGACAACGCCCTTTTACAGCAGCTCTTATGATTATTATTATAATTTTATTTAATTAATTTATAATAACTTATATGTTATAGGTATGTGTAATATGTTTGATTTATTTTTTATTAATTGTTGGATTTTCTTTACTAGATACAATTCTTGTTTTGATCAAATTATGATTTCACTTATTATTATAATTGATTTATTATTATATTTTATTTTATTGTAATTAATTATTTTTGTTGTTATTTTAGATAAATATGAATTGAATTAAAGAACTAAACTATATTATAATGGTATTTTTTTGTAAAATGACGTGTTCAAGTGTTACTATGTATCCTATGAATTTAATAAATAATTGAATTGAATATTTAATTTTTAGCGGAAGCAAAGTATATAATTTTACGCAATAAAATCCAACTATAATTTAAATAATGAATTTTTATAATATAAAACATATTTACTTAGTACAAAATAATGGAAATTTTAATAGATGCGTAAAATCATTAAAATTCGGAGTTTATTAGAACAAAAATATTTTTCACTCGATTTGAAAAATTTTTAAATGAAATGAAAAGGAGTTTTGAAATTTTTCATATATTTCACATATTTTAATTTCATTGAAATGAAATTTTTCATTGAATCATCCCTACTCACGGTGTTTTAGCGTTCTAATGAATCTGACCAGTGATTTGCGCGCTCACAAGAACATCACTTGTATCTTCCTCTATCTCGCAACTAAAACATATGCTCCTCTCACTCTGTTTTAATAACAAATGAAACGCTATAACATTTAATGAATTTAAATGTATTTTGTATATTTGTTTACATAAATACCAAAACAAATGAGAACACAATCATTTTTTTAAATTTATTAAAGGGCATGAGACATCAGCCCCAACCAATTTACAAAAACATTTTTCCTTATAGTAATACACAAAAACAAACTAAAATACCGATCATTAAATACAAAAATTGTTTAAAAATGAAATAATATTAATGTTAAAAATAAAGAAGAGAAGAGTAAGATTAACCTAAGAAGTGATATAACCATTGCTGTTAACAAAATTGCAATACAAAGCACTGAATCTAAAAAATAAAAAAACCATATTAACTAACTCGGTCACAAAATATGTACATGCCAAAATAAAATACTAAATTTTATACAGTAATACCTATCTATATTCAAATTAACGTAAAAAACTAATTATACTCGTAGAGACTTTATTTACAGTTTACCAAATGTATTATTCACAAAATTATAAATTAAATTATAAATTAAATTATAAAACATTGGCTGCTTTAGTAATGTTTGAAGATTACTGGGAACTTTAGGTATTTTTAAATTACTGTCTAGTATTATGTCATTAATTTTTGCAATAAAAAGTAGTCTCTGAATCGAAAATTTGGGACAAACAAAAAAAAGGTCAAAAAACTAGATAAATGTCATTCTGACAGCGCTCACAGCGATTTCACCCAGGGCGTGTTCAGAAACGTAACACTTTAACACTGGGTAATGTCACATATCGCAGTCTGTGACTCACAGACTGCGATAAAAATTTTGAAAATTACTTAGAGAACAAGAGAGTAGTGACATTAACCAGTGTCAAAGTGTTAGTTTACGTACGCGGCCCAAGCGTGTATCTTTCAAACTTGTCATTGGCAAAACAAATGGCTTTTCCATTACAGCCATAGCTAGGGAAAAAAAAACAAAATCACTATTGGTATACTATCAAAAAATCACAGAAAAAATATACAAAAAAATCCGAGAACGAGCAAAAAAAAAAAATTAAAACGTATGGGGGGGGGGGGGGGGGTAATATATTTGTACTAACAGGCTCCAACATTATTCGCATCGCTGCCACGGATCGCTGGATTTTTTAGCCAAGGTCGTTTCACCGCGCGGAAATGTTAGCAAAAGTTACCATCAATCGTTCCGCGACCAGAAATTTTAACACGAAAAGTTAGCCGGGCTACTTTTTGACAGATGTTTGTTTAGATATGAATATCTATCTACAAATTGGAATTTAATTAATTATTTTATATATTCATATCTGTTTTAGTTTTAAAAGTTCGATTAAACCTAAAAAATAAATATCGTGTAACTAAATTTAGCTTTGGTACGTTTATTTTGAGGTTGTTAATATAATTAATATTGTGACATTATAAAATTATTGTATTTAAATAATAGTTCATTAAAAATATTGATTTATTATATAATGATAAAGTAGTAATATTTTTAATTTCAATTATTTAATTCAAAATAGTGCTTCTTGTCAAAAAGTGGCATCAAAAATTCACACTGATTGTTTCCGAGATGCATTTTAGCATCACTAAAAAAAATGATATGGCTGTGTTGAAACGGGCGGTCGCTGAAACGGAATTCGCACCATTTGGTCTGCTATTGAAACATATTGCTTTCGTTCGATCGGTCTGCGTTTATACCAGTTTCCTTTCGGTCCCATGTCTATCTTTATCCTTCGCTCATATCTTTATCAGTTTGCTTTCGTTCGGTCGCGGAGTTCAATCGGTCCCATGTCTATCTATATCCTTCAATCATATCTTCGGTCCCATGTCCATCTTTATCAGTTTGCTTTCGTCGGTCGGCATATTGTGTCTTAATCAAAATTACTAAATGTTTTTATCTTCGTGAATCTTTATCTTGGTCAGTTGACAATACCATATCTAGATGATTGAATCATTCGCGATTGTCATATGTCTAGGCGTCTACAATGACTGATATTATTGATTTAATATTATTATAGTGATATAATAATATCAAATCATCTCATCTATCGTTAGCACCATTCGGAACAGTGTTGCTGACATCGATTACAAACTTCCTTGTTACACGGCAGAATCGGATCGCAAGGGTAATAATGCGTTTACATAGTATGTAAAGTATATATATTATTAATCTATGGTTTGTAATGCGCAGCCATCTTGTGTTTGTCTCGTTTGGAAAGTCGATTCAAATTTAATTCCATTCATTATTTAATTAAAAACGAACAAAATAAAAATACCTTTTCGCGCTAGGTTTTAGATAGACGGAACCACTGAACAAATAAGTAGACGGAACGCTCAAGGTCATGTCATGTGAGTTTCGTTTTCATCAGTGCGTTTTCGTTTGATTTGTTGAGTTTTTTTTTGTTGGAATCAGTTCAATCCAATCAGTAGGAATGTATTTTGAAACTTGCATTGAAACGGAAATTTTGTGACATTATTATATTACTACTTTCTACATTAATCTGCAGATCCTGCTAAACTAAAAGCCACGTTTACTATTTAATAATAACTGACCGAATATAAACCGGTCGAAGTCTCTTGAGTATTGTGTTCGATGATTCAAGGCAAGTTTTTTGCAAAAGTCGTAAAGCAAATAAAATTTATAAGTGTTATATTAATCTAAAACCATTGATAAATTATTGTAAGTCGTTAATAACTCAAAAAAGTTGCTAAGTTTTATGTTTCACCTACTCTTTTGTTTGAATAAGCATCCTTATTTCCATCCATAAATTATAATATGTATTATATCGTTGTTTCTGGTACACATAGTACAAGCCTAGACACATGGTCGAAGTCTCTTGAGTATTGTGTTCGATGATTCAAGGCAAGTTTTTTGCAAAAGTCGTAAAGCAAATAAAATTTGTAAGTGTTATATTAATCTAAAACCATTGATAAATTACTGTAAGTCGTTAATAACTCAAAAAAGTTGCTAAGTTTTATGTATCACCTACTCTTTTGTTTGAATAAGCATCCTTATTTCCATCCATAAATTATAATATGTATTATATTGTTGTTTCTGGTACACATAGTACAAGCCTAGAGTTTAGGTTGTGACTAGAGCAAAATTGTCCTACATATTATTATCCAGTCTAACAGCGGTATTTATAATACTCATTGAAGCCTTGAAGACCACATTTTTTTGCAACCAAAATAATTATGACTAAAAAAATCTCTTTTTTACCAACAAAAATGAATATGTGAATATAAAAGAGACAAAACAAACCTATTTTAACTAAAGTGTTCTTCAAGGATTCTTAGTTTTTAAGAATAATATCATTAAAAATTACTTATATGTAACTTACCTTAGATTTTTGTAAATGTTACCTATGATTTAATCCCTAGAAAATGGCTCTAATAATACATATTATAAAAATATTCCAGGTGAAACAAGAGTAAAACCATGTTTACCAACAAAGTAATATTAATAACTGGAGCCAGTTCAGGAATAGGAGCTGAAACAGCAATTGAATTTTCAAAACTTGAAGCCAATTTGGTAATAACGGGTCGAAATAAAGAAAATTTGGATAAAATTTCACAGCAATGTCAAGATAGTTCTCCAAAAAATTTAAATCCATTAGTTTTGATTGCTGATATGAATAATGAAGCAGATATTGAGAATGTAATTAAGTCTACTATTAATAAATTTAAACAACTTGATGTTTTAGTAAATAATGCCGGTGTTCTTGAGAATGGATCCATTGAAACCACTTCTTTAGAGCAATATGATAGAGTGATGACAACCAATGTAAGAGCACCTTACTATTTAACAATGCTAGCTGTTCCGCATCTGATTGACACCAAAGGCAGCATAGTTAATGTATCTAGTGTGACAGGTCTTAGATCCTTTCCTGGTGTTTTATCTTACTGTATGTCAAAGTCAGCTTTAGATCAATTTACAAGATGTGTAGCCTTGGAATTAGCACCAAAGGGTGTCAGAGTTAACGCAGTGAATCCTGGAGTGATTTCCACAGGTATTCATAAAAGAGGTGGTATGAACAATGATGAATATGAAGCATTTTTACAAAAATGCAAAGAAACTCATGCACTTCAAAGGGCAGGGGAACCAAAGGAAGTTGCTTCTGTAATTATATTCTTTGCAAGTGAAGCCGCTAGCAATATAACTGGTGCTACTTTACCTGTAGATGGTGGACGACATGCCATGTGTCCTCGTTAATTTTTACTTATTATTATTATGGTATAGGTGTTGAACTGACATAAAATGTTATAAAATTGTTTTTTATGTTTAACATAAATTTAAAAAGTATTAATAAAATAGTTGTTTTACTGCTATAAAGAAATCCTATATTAAGGTACTTATTAATTTTTATTGCTAAAAATTGTGTAAACATGTGAATAATATGGAAGTGCTCTATCATTCCTTGTAGTCCAAACAACTGTCAAATTAGTCATTATTATAAATATTAGAGGGTGAAATAATAATATCAAAATTATATCTGTATCCATTTATTTTCTTTAAGACAGTGACAGAAGTCAAATATACATTTTATTTTTAATACTTCCCCTTACGCGAATGTTTTTTATTATTTTTTATGAGAGCTCAACATGTGACCTTGTATCCACCTGATGTTAAGCAGTATGCAATATCCATGAATGATAGCAACAAGCGTATGCATACAGGTGCACCGCTGGTTACCGGCTTAAGATGCCTATTCACGCTTCGTTTAAAGGACTCTAGATTATAAGGGGAAGGAAACACGCAAGCTGGTAGAGCATTCCACATTTTAATAGTACGGCAGATGTATGAATCGCCAAAACGTTTAGTACGAGTTGGTACATCCGCCACGGTATACATATGCATTTTGCAACCAGTGCGTGTTGTCCTGTAACGGAAAGGGGAAGGGGGAATAATGTTAAAAAGCTCTTCAGAGCACTGTCCATAGTAAAGGCGGTAAAATACGCTCAATGATGCCACATCCCTGCGAAGCTGCAACGGCTCCAAGGTTTTATTGAGCTTTTCGTCTCCAATAATTCTAGTCGCTCGCTTCTGCAGGGTATCGAGAGCAGATAACAGATACTTGGCAGATCCGTCCCAAAGATGCGAACAGTATTCCACACAAGGTCGAATTTGAGCCTTATACAGCATATATTTATTATTCTTAACCTGGGTGTGAAAAACCGACGCACCTTATTTATGATGCCAAGTTTTTTTGAAGCTGTTTTTGCAGTCCCAAGTCGAAACCTTTAGCAGGGTTTGATCCAACTCACTTATTAAAACCTTTCTGAATTCCTCTGTTTGGACGCGGCTAGGTGGACGTTGAGCAAGGTACCGACCGTGGACAGTGCTGTCATCTGCATAACAATGAATGTTGCCACATGACAATAGGTCATTGATATGCAGAAGATAAAGACAAGGAGACAACACTGATCCTTGGGGTACGCAGGCATCAATAGACTCCCAGTCGGAGGCTACGCCATCTACTAGGACCCTAATGCCACGATCAGAGAGGAAACTGGATCCAGTTGCATAGCCGCGTCGAAAATCCATAAGAAGACATCTTGGAGAGCAAAGCCTTGTACCAAACGCGGTCAAAGGCCTTAGAAATATCTAAACCAACTACCAAGGCCTCCCCACATTTGTCCACTGCCTCACCCCAAATATGCGTAATGAACGCGAGAAGGTCACAGTCAGGTTGATCTTGCTTGGCGAAAACCATATTGACGATCATTCAGGATAGAGTGACCTTCAAGGTATCGCATGATCTGTGTATTAATGATGGTTTCTAAAACCTTGCACAGGACTGAGGTGATGGCAATGGGGCGGTAGTTATTGGGGTCGGATCGATTTCCCTTTTTGGGAATTGGTTGCACATTGGCTACTTTCCAAGCTGCAGGGACAATTCCAGAGGAATATGAAAAGCGGTAAAGTCGAGTGAGGGCGGGAGATAACTCAAGATAACAGTTCCTTAATACAACTGCAGGAATACCATCAGGACCACTGGCCTTCCGAATGTCAAGTGAACGGAGGGCCTCGCGCACATCGCATTGTCTAATGCGAACATTATGCATTGTGAAGCCGCAGTCGGCTATAGTAGGTGGAAGCGCGCCTCCATCATTGATTCGGGAATTCGATGCAAAGAGGTAAGCTAGAAGTTGTGCTTTCTCTTTTGCAATGTAAACCAGTGATCCATCATGATTCCGCAGCGGTGGTAACGAGGAGCGACAGAAATTTGATTCCACGGATTTGGCAAGTTGCCAAAAGCTACGACTACCAGCAGGACGAATGAGCAGTTCTTGCCCTATCCGTGAAATATGTTCCTTTTCTGCCCGTTTAAACACCTTTTTGCAGACTTTGGAGGCCAAGTTATAGGCTGCTTTTAGGGAAGTGATGTTAGGGTCTTCACTAGAACGACCTTGGATCCATTGTCGATACGCTAGATTTTTAGCTGCAACAGCTTTTGTGCAATCACTGTTGTACCACGGTCTACTCCTCCCCCTGCTGATAACAAACGAGTGGAGAATATAATATTCCATACCCAATAGTATTTCATCAGCAATTGAAGAAGCACACCTAGATGGATCCTTATACTTAAAGCAGCGAGGCTCCCACGGAAGTACTTGGAAGTATTCCCCAAGTCCTTCCCAATCCGCTGACGAATAGTGCCAGACTTTTCGTGATATGCTACGTCGAGGTGGCAGAGAAGCATTTGGCACAGTCGTGGCAACTAAGCAATGATCTGATCCACCCAGCGGGCTTAATACAGAAACATTGTAGTTTGTGGGCTGATTCGTCAGGAAAAGGTGTAACTTTGAAGGTGCATGGTTGACCACTTTAGGTATCCGGGTGGTTTGGTCTACGAGTTGGGTCAATCCATGGGAAAGGGCAAAATTATGAGCAGATTTCCCCGCATGATCTGTTTTCAGAGAGCCGAGCCATTGTTCGTGATAGGCGTTAAAGTCTCCCAAGAAAATGATCTCTGCAGAAGGAAATCTCTCTTGAACTTTATCTGTCGCTCTACTCAGATAATCAAAAAGTTGGGTTGTCTCCAGATCTCCCTTATGGGATCTATATACGCACACGTAGATTCGGTCTGTGTACCCTCTTCCACGCGCACCCACATAGTAGATATAGATGGGTCCTCCATATGGCGAAGACGGTAACAAGAAATATCCGAGCGAACATATAGGCATACCCCGGTCTGTGGTACGAAAATTTCTTCCAATGTGTACCCAGGATAGTGCAGATATGAGGTATCAATAGGTCGGATAATCTGTGTCTCCGTCAGAAAAAGCATCTGAGGTTTGACTGTCTCTAGGTGGTGGTGGACGGCATTTAAGTTAGCATGGATTCCTCGAATATTCGCGAAATCCATGTGAAAAAGGGGAGTAGACACCGCTGTAGATCGCTTATTCTTATGTTGTATTGTCATTTTTTAATGTGGTTGGTTTTTTAAAGGAATAGAAGTAGAAAAGAGAAAGAGAGAGAAAGCGTGAGGTGAAACAATGCACCCGCAGGCAAACCGCCAAAAGCCAAACTCGCGCGTTGTATACTTAGAGGGATAACGCCGACATGTCGAACGGAAGGGCCCCCGTACCCTCTCAGAAGTGGTTGCCGGCATCCCATCCGGTCACCAACCGGCACGACAAACCACTCCGAGATTATGCGCCACATGATGGGGCAGCCCCTCTCGTGGCGGTTAACATAGAGCGGGCCCCTATACTGTGCAGCGGGCGGCCAGCGGAAAAACCGTTTCTACAGGTCTCCCTGTCCGACACGTCGATACAATCCCTTCCAAGTACGCGGGATATTCAACCCTTGGCCCTCTGCTCGCGCAAGCAATGTGCCACAGGCTGGTTGTCCACTGATTGACTCCGAAACACGATGAAGATCGCTTGACGGGCTTTACATCGATGGATGGTGGTAGCTACCCAGGCGGTAAAAAACCTTCCACCGCTAAATATTGAATGGTTATACCGCCATTATTCGGTCGCCAGAGCCTCGTTTGTTGCCAGCGTGCACCACGTGCAGGAGAGGTTGACAGTAGGAAGGACTTAATGTTTTTCACCCCCCCTTGCACCCCTACAATGTATATATAAACTAATATATAAACGTGTATAACATAAAATAAAGCTAGATCATAAGTAGGTAACAAAAAATAAATAAAGTTCGAAATGAATATAAGTAAGCAGAATAACAAAATATTATAAAATTTATGAAGCTAAACCTAAATCTTCTACAAGTTTATTGTGGTTCAATTTTGGTAAAGATTTATTAATATCTGCTACTAATTCATTTGAAGCTCTATATAGAATATTCACCTCATTATGTTCTACATCTTCTTTAATAAAATGATGGAAAGCATCAATATGTTTTTGCCATAAATATTAAATTTGTATCAGATACCTCGGATGAAAATTCCGGTCGTTGATCCAATTCATAAATCCCATCAACTAGAGACCCTGTGAATTTACAAGAACCAATTACATTTACATTAGATTTATGATAAGCACGACACACTATTTATAATTGCAGAAACTTCAACATTTTTAAGATTGATTCCAATATGATCAATACCTTTACTATAAATCTTAGAACTATTAGCAATAGTAATTTCATTAGATTTATTTAATGAATAATTAAGAAAATTATATTTACAATGTGTCATATGACTAGAACATTCAGAGTCTATAATCCACTTTTTATTAATAAAATTTTTACTTACCAAAGCATTATGAGTTGAAAAAATATTATTATTTACATTATTTACAGTGGAAGTAGAACCTGACTGTACATTGTTGGACTGGAAAGGAATTTTATTAGGTTTTCTCTTAATTTTCTTTTGCTTCTTTAAAAGAGGACATTTTGGTTTTATATGACCTTGCTTATTGCAATAGTGGCACACAGGAACAAAATCCTTCACTGTTAATGCAGTTTTGCCATTATTCACGTCACTCCTTTTAAAATCGCCCTGAATGAGTCGTGACTTCACGTAATCTGACGTAGGCTTCACCTGGGTAGCCTCAATTGCCATTATTAATGCATCGAACTCAGGTGGTAAACCTATTAGCATTATTTCCGCCACCTCTTGATCATCAATAGTTGTTCCGATATCGGTCAGCCCTTGAGTGATGGAAATAATAGCTCCCAAGTACTCATCCATGGTAGAATAAAAAATATATTTTTGTTTAAAAAGTTTTCGTTTAAGCTGTAATCGTCTGCTAATGCCTGCATTTTCATAAGCTTGCTTCAAATTGCTCCAAGCTTCATGGGCAGTTTTCGCATTTTTAACATGTGGGTAACACGTAGGCTTTACAGACAGACAAATTTTAGCATAAGTCTTTTGATCCTTCCTTTTGATCCTTTATTTGATCAAGAGCTGTTAAGGTCGAATCTATAGCATACTCCCATAGCGATGAATCTATCAGAACCAGTTTAATTTGAAACTTCCAATTATTATAGTTTGACATACCCTCTAATTTTTCTGCGATGTTTATTCCGTTTACTTGAATAAAGTTATTGCCGGTATTATCCATCTTTTAAATTATATCTAGGCCTAATACCTATGTAAATATTAGAGGGTGAAATAATAATATCAAAATTATATCTGTATCCATTTATTTTCTTTAAGACAGTGACAGAAGTCAAATATACATTTTATTTTTAATAATTATACTGTTTATATATTAATATGTATATTGTATGTTATATAGTATATTATGTATGTATATGTGTATAATACATGTATTTGTATAGCATGTTATTAAATATTTATTTATTAATATAAATAAAACTCATTATATTTTTTATTGCACACCTACCTAAACTTAATGTTCTAATGTCAAGAAGGATTGACTGTCAGATAATGCCGTTGGGCATTATCTGACAGTATATTATGCAATAAAGTTTGGTAAATAAATAAATAAAATAAAGTAGAAATCACAAATATTCACCTGTCTTGTTTGCACTCATTTAAATCTACATAAGAAAAAGAGATGATGTCTTATGATTACTTATGAACATGCCGACTCATTAAAAGAGCCATTTCTAATTACGGGAAATAAATGCCTGACTCGAGTGTAAGTAAAGCATAATTCAAGTGTTTCAAAATATTCAGAATGGAGTAAATTATAAAAACCATATCTAGGTACATAAGGGCTGATTTTTTGATCTTCAGACAAAGTTATTCAACATATAATGTGTATAATATTTATAGAGATCTCTGCTAAACAATATTGTTTGGTTGCATAGCTTAATTTTCAAAAAGAATTGAATTAATAATAATTGGTATAGTGATATATATAAATGTAGAGAAATGGAATAAAATATCAAACCAAAACTCACTTCTCAAGGAATAGGCCAGTCTGTCTGTGATTTTGGTCCCTAAGTCGAGATCCAGTAATCAAAAATATGCAAAAAATCGGAAAATTTCCGTAGAATTCGAAGGCACTAAGGCCCAAGTTGTTTTTTTTGCGTTTTTCGTTTTTTCAGATAACTATAATATAGTATATCATTCCAGATTTAAAACAATTACAAGATTAATAATTGATACCTATATATTAGGTATAGGTATCAATTATAATTCAATAATAATAACACTAATTATGTCGGGAGACTAATAAACAATTCCAATTAACTTCTTGAAGTTTTAAAGGATGATGATTTTTAGACTCAACCTATAAACATACTTCTGTTAACACCATGTTTATATATATATATATATGTATATA
This sequence comes from Monopis laevigella, assembly GCA_947458855.1. Taxonomy (NCBI): domain Eukaryota; kingdom Metazoa; phylum Arthropoda; class Insecta; order Lepidoptera; family Tineidae; genus Monopis; species Monopis laevigella. The sequence goes on along the minus strand of OX381596.1, from coordinate 8,991,117 downwards.
TCATCACGGGTGCCTTACGGCGCCCGAGACCGCCTAGACGGCCCCAGGGTACCTAGCGAAGGGGTTTTTTTTTTTAATCCCACCTCGTCGAAGCCGATGGTATGAGTCTACACCGAACAAGTGGCTAGCTCGTAGCGATGTTTTGAATAGACTCAATAACCCATCTATTAACAGTTTCACAAGTTGGTATAGTGAAATCGGGACCGACAGCTTAACGTGCTCTCCGAGGCACTAAAGTGGTGTTGTCAAACAAATGTACATAATTTTTTTAATTAAAAACTCATTGGTACACACCGGGATTCGAACCAGGGACCAAAGTGTTTTTAAGTCCAAGGTCTAACCAACTCGGCCACCACGTATATTAAAATATGTATATTAAAGTATGTTTAAATATGTATTGTTAAAATTCACTATGTATGTCTATTATAATATAACATTATGTTATTTAAGTGTAATAAGCATGAAGGTAAAAACCGTGCCCGTCCGCGCGCCCCTACTGGAGTAAGCATCATTCAATTTGCAGGGTGCCGCGCGAGTGACAAATTTGTCACTCACACACACTTTCACATTTTTTACATCCTCAGTCTGATTTGTGCGTTCGGCGGAGAAAGTCGAAAAGAGCTCCGCTTTTATTGTCGGAAATATGGTTAATTGTGCATTAAAGCTGTGTAGAAACTACTATTAAAAAAAAGTACCTAGTGTCACGTATTTCAAGTATGTATTTAACATGTTTTTCTTATATTAAACCTTAATAAAAAATAATAATAAAACCCATAATAAAAATATCAAATCTGACGGTAACTGTCAAACTATGTGCAACAGTTAGAAGTTGAAGAACTAGTGATGTGTTTTTATTTTTAATGAGAATTTCGATACTTTAAAATAATTTATAATCTTTTCAATTTAATTTAATCAAAAGGTATGGCGACAACAGAACCGTCCAACGAGGTTTGTCAGTTACTATTTAGTGATGTGATTTTATAGTTGATAAACTCGATTTTTGTAAATACTTTCATGGTTATGAGATATTATATAATTATTGTTTTTTTTATATAATACTAATTATATTCTCTATACATGATACAGTTTCCCGAAAGATCCGGCATTAAAACGTAAATGGGTAGAGGCAATTAAAAGAGAAGAAAATTGGTAACCAACATGAATACCCGTGTATGTTCAGTACATTTTGACGAATCAAGCTACGATTTAATTGTTTTTCGCCTTTTGTAGTTTGAGTATAACTTCCCCTTGGAGGTCGGTCAAAAATGTTGAGATTGAGTTTAGTAGGTACATGTAGTTAGTTGTGCATGTGTTTTAATTTAATAAATAATTTAATTTAATAAAGTATTTTAACTAATTGTTATATTATTATATACCTACATTTTTTAAATCCACTAGTATTATAAATGCGAAAGTGTCTATCAGGGACCCTGATTCAGGGTGGATTTGAAAGGATGTACTTTGGGCTAATATGAGGTTCTGCTGATAAAATCTATCAATTTTTCCTATGGAACCATATGTCACAAATGAAAAAAAAAAGTACTTCCCCATACAAATTGGTCATTTTAACGTTACTAGTTTGTATGGAGAAGGCCATTTTTTTTTCTTTTGCGATACATAGTTCCATGGAAAAGTTGTTTGATTTGATCATATTAGCCCAAAGTATATTTTTCAAAGTTATTAAGTCTATTCAAAACATCGCGACGAGCTAGCCACTTGTTCGGTGTAGACTCATACCATCGGCTACGACGAGGTGGGATTAAAACCCCTCCGCTGGTTACCGTGATGATATGTGTGTGTATTACAATTGTATATCGATAAATAATTATTAATCTTTGATGATCTCTATAAATCCCAAAATATTTGGTTTATATCGATAAGTAATAATATTTGTTGTCGGTGGCAACACTATCGAAACTATTAAGTATGCAATTAAATATTTAGCTTTTTATAATAAAAAAACCATACACTTCATAGACACGCGCACACATTCGTGTTTGCTTGTATCTCTTTTTTTCTCAAGCAGTTTTTTAAGTGTCAGACGCGTTGAGCTGCCATTTGAAGCCACACCTTTTTCCCCGTTCTTCATTTGTTCGCCTCAGAAATTGGCGACACCGGTATCGTACTATTATGAAACAATTTATGTATCATGCTTACTCCATTGGCGCGGGGCGCGTTTTTTTAGCTTCATGGTAATAAGTGACAAAGCCCTCTTAAAGCTGATAAATAAAATTATTATTAAGTATTCTTAATTAACTATTAATAAAATTATTAACATTGTTCAAATATATATTTTATTTTATAGTATTTTTAGTAATCAAATGACTTGGCCCTTTACAGCCATTTATTTCTTACTGACATTATTTATTGCTATTATTTTAGTATTAAATCAGTTCAACAACTGTATTAATTATAATTAATTGCATGACATACAAAACTTTATTTTATTTATTTTGACATTGTATTTACATTATTCTATTATTAATATACTATTGTATTGAATTGTGTAACTTATTACCTACAGTGACAAGTGTCATCCCTTTACAGCTGCTTTCATTTACGTATTTTGTATTATTTAATGTGAAATGATGTGGATCTCTTTGCTTTCATTACCAATAGTTATGGCTGTTCATCCAAGACTCATTCCATTACTTATGTGAATTGTAAACCTTACAAATGTAGTTTGTTATTATTATATTTATATACCTAGGTGTATAGTTGCTAATATATTGACAAAACCGAGTGTGCAGAAATGTATTGAATGGTGAATTAATAAATATGAAATATGTGGTATTTTTTTAAGTTTTTTAAATATATTTTAGCCGGCATAGTGAGAGCGATCAATGCTGTTTAAAAACAATTAATTGATCTACTTCATTCATAGACTTAGGGCTGCTTACCATCAGAAAGATACAAATTCACATGCCGTGCTCCAATATACATTTTTTTAATGTACAATGTAAAATATAACATTCAACATGTTTTGTCAACATTATTTTAATATACTGAAATAATAAAAAACTAATATAGTTAAAGTAACAAAGAGCCTAACGGGACAAATAAATCGTGGTATAAAAGAGGGGATTTCACTGATAATTAACTTTCTTCTGTTGTTTTGCCTTAGGAAGTCGGAAGTATTAAAGTCGTCTGAACAAATGGCACTGTTTTGACGGGACTCCAATCGACGCTTTTTTACAAAACCGCCTCCATATTTATTTTAAATTTGAATCCTTAGGAAAACAACAAAAATAAAGTAGGTAATTCAAGTTCTTATGATCATCTTTCATACATTTACAGAAATATTCGTTGTATTTTCTTTCCGGAATCATAATAATAATATTATCGTATAGCCAATTTGACATAAAAGAAAAACATAATGTATAAAATTATTCAATGTTATCTAATTATTTTTTTAATTAATTTATCGATATGACATATTGCTAATGCGACGCGAACACCACTAATTATAAGCGAGCCAAAAATCGGATTTATTGGTCGACTGATCTACTTTTTAAACGGGACTGTGAAGAACTGTTGGCCGCTTGATCGATCGACAGACTGTAATAGACGCTTTTGTGAACTCCGTTTACTCTGATAAAAGAATATTTATTAGAATTAATATTACTTGCCCCGGTTTATTGTTTATGAAATTGGTTTAATAATGTGTAATAAATTTATATTTATTCAAACCTATAGAGTAGAATAGTAACACCATCCTTTTAAAAAATTGATGTCGTAGACCGCTTTTTGCTCCACAAACTGAGCAAAAGGGCCACTTTGCTTGGTCGCGTTCTCTCGATACCTAGATTCGGTCTGGCAAAAAATCCGTACAGGGGCCTTACCAAAGAGCCAATCGATAATCGAATCGAAATGCTCATCGAAAGCCAAATGTATGGGATTTGACGTTTCTCATCGATCAGGCTCTACCCATAGAGTAAAATTCCTATACATTTTTATCGATCGATGCGGCGATTCGATTGGCGATTGTGTTCTTTGGTCAGGCCCCTGAACTAGTTTTAAAAACGCACAGGCACACTTGCGCCTCTAATTTGGCAGAATTCATGCGTATGGCTACTCCCCTCCGGGCTGGTACGGTGGCCGCATTGTTCTATGTCATCATCAAAAGAAAGAAAAAACGCCATTGCAAAAAATTTTTGTCGATCTACAATATTTGATGAGCAAAAAAATAGTTATCGTCACCTCGCATACGCTCTCTCGTAGGGAGTATTATGTTCCTCGGATACGCTTCACGTCTCATTTTTTTATCGTCAATAACCACGTCCCACTTTTAATGATCAGAATAAAATTCGCTTGAGTGGGGGCCCTGCGGCTACATTCGTTTTCTTATAATGTGATCGTTAGATTGTCAAAATAACGATTTCCGCTATTAGCACGCTCTCCTCCAATCAGAGTAGGTTTTTAACCATCACTGATTGGTGGAGAGAGCATTAATAACGGAATTCTTAATTTAGTCAATCTAACGCTCAATCAAGTTGTTATAGGAAACAGAATGTGGTCACAGGAGCAATTTACAGGCTTTTTAAAGGACTTTCTCCAATAAAAAATCCAATTTGGACAATTTAATTTAGACGATTTCGGGGGGAGGTATAGGCACAATTTTTGTTTTAGATTTATGCTCAAATTTGGAAAAGCATTCAATTCCTTATCTTTATGGTTGAAATCAGCTATTATACGAAAATCTCTATCCCGTTTGTTGTTTCGTTTTAATTTTTTATATATTTATTTTCTAATGTAGTAGTACTGTTTGGTCTGTTAATGTCATGTCATCTCTTAATAATTATTATCTGTGCTCATTGTCAAAAAAGACGCCGTGGATTGTTTGGTCGTCTCAAACTATTTTAATTTATCTAATTTGGTTTTATCAGCAAGCAAATTATAATACAATATATAGATTATTATAAAAAAGTTATTTAGCTAATCATGTCAGGGTTAGGGCCGAAAAAGGATGGCGCGCCGAACGTTGAATATTTCCAATCGCCGGAAAGTTTAGCCCAATTCGATCAAATTCGCGTTTGGTTGCAAAAGAACTGTAAAAAGGTTAGTATTAAGATTTTTTTTAATACTTTGCAACTAAATAATAGTTATTTTAAAGGTAATCATAACAAAAACATGGCCTCTATTTTTAATGCTTGTCAAGATGTGGCTAAAGTTATGGTTATTTTTAATTCTTTTACTACTTAATTTATGGTAGTTGGTTAAAAATCTTATGGAAAAACAAATGTAACGCAAGGCTAAACCACCAAATACACACCATACATTTAGTTATTCAGATAAGTAGTAGCTCTACCACAAGTTTTTGCAGACTATAGTAACTATAAATGGGAATCAACCAATTGTTAACTGACTATTGGTTGATCCGTATCTATAGTTACTAGCGACTATAGTAAAAACTTTTTTGCGAAATCTTGTTAAGCTACTGAATAGCTATATATATGTAAATTGCAATGAGTTATAAGAATATGTTGTATGAACATGTAATATAAGTTAAACTAGTATACATCCTATTTAAAAATTATGTTTTTAGTATGTCCAAACGGACCCACCCACTAAAGAAGGGCTGGCGCAGTTGGTCATACAACTTATGCAGTATCAAGAGAATAAGTTAGGAAAAAATGTCACTGATCCACCATTCTTAAGGCTTCCGGTAAGTTAATTTATATCCATATGGGTGTTATTTCCAAGTTCATTGTGTAACTGAACTTGGAAATAATCAAAAATTGGAAATGGAAGATGGTGATACATCAGCAAAAGCTCTTATCCATACATTTTTTATTTTCTATTGAATAATAGTCATAATGTAGTTAATTCATATTCATATTTTCTTTAGACAACACAATAAACTTCAAGACAAATCAAGAAATAAATATTGGTAGTAATAAGTAAGAGACCTGAAAGAAAAACTTTTATCATAATTTCTCTATAAAGAGGTGCTGCATCAGCAAAAGCTGCTTGTTTAAACAGTAATAATAATTATAATGAATATATAGTGGCAATGGTGATTACCCATCACACCCGTATTATAATAGATGCTACATAAATGTACGCAGCTGGACATAATGGATAATGTAAAGGAATAATGAATAAAATAAACAGTATATTATGTGATATATTGAGTTAAAGAAAGACTGATGTGATATGTGTGAGTGAATCAATAAGAACCCTTAAGTATATTTTTAAAATAAATATTAATGGTTTTGAGATCTTTAGCTCTTCTTTGTTTGCTAGAAAATATTGTAATGGGTCTATTTTGGGTTAATGTAAGGATAATAAAAGGATTATTTTGGCCAAAAAGGTTGGTGTGAAAATGTTTTTTTATGATTTGGTGATGAAAATGGTAAAAGTTTGGAAAATCATCATTTTGTGTCCATCACTATTGTGTATTTGGCATGTCTCATTAAATATTGAATTGATGTTACCTTTGGAGAATGGTGTGCAAATGTAAAGCTTAACATTTGTACACATTCCTCCAAAGGTAAATTCTGTCACTAATACAAATTGTTGAATTGTTGCAAATATAGAATTTTGAATTTTGAGACACTATATATTTAAACACAAGAAGGTTTGTATGTTTACATGGAAAATATATCATGAAATAATACAACATATAATGGAACAGATGATTCATGAATATGTTTTGAGTCAATATTGTAAATCTCAATATTTTAGTAATATAATAACAAAATTGGTTTGTATTTATCATAAAATAAAGGAATTTATAGCCTATGCCCTAAATGAATACATTAAGACTCATTTCTTTTTGATTCATAAGAATCATCATGACAAAAATAATAATATTGGCAATATCAATACTTTCAATGTTATGATATTATAAGTATCCTTAGGCTACTATCTGTAAAATTTTAAAGAAATATTTTAGTTCTAGCAAAAATCTTAGTCAACTTTTGTTAATACAGCAGTTACTTGGTTACAGGGTACTTTATATTACCCTAGTAGTAATCCTCCTTGGGGATCAGTAAAATTAAATGTAACATTTTGTTAAATAATAAACTAGATTAATTGTGTATTTAATAAATAAAATATAATTTCAAATTAATTTTTAATAGTTAGCTGCATTGTTAAACACAAATTCATTGGCGGGCATTCCTTTGCATCCAGTGCCTTCTATAGAGAAAAGTGAGCCAGCATCAGGTTGCTGTGCCAATTGAGCTGGAGTGAGTCCCAGTCTACTTGTAGTCACATACAGGACAGACAACTCTCTACCTCCCCACATTACTGACGTAACTTTATCTGCTGGTAGTTTATGTTGCTCTAGTAGTTTCCCAGCTCGAGGGTCTACTTTGATTACCTGTAAATAATTAAATTAATTAACTGGTTTAAAAATTAAATTATGAGAAACATTTTTGATTCCCAACTTGCCCATAGTTAATTGTTGACTAACTGTAAAACTCGATCTTTAGCTAAATAAAGCAGGGTTCTATTGTGTGTCAGAAATATATTCAGCCCACACTAAACCAATAGTTTTTTTGTTTGAGATTTGTTTATTTAAGGGGCCTGTAGTCAACTTGATGCCTATACAAATATACTTACAATATTGCATATTGGTTGTTAGTCGAAATTCAATTATTTTTTCATGTACTTAAATTGTAAGTAAAAATCTTATTTCGAAAAATATTGACGCAAAACAGAAAAATTAATAAATACAATGAGCAAAAAATATTATTTTAATTCTGCGACAAACAGTAATTGAGTATTACTAGATGAGCGAAGCTCATTTTGTATGGAGAATGCAGAGGGAGTTCGCAATTACGAATGCAGTGCCCTTAAAGCAAAAATTGTAATAGAAATAGGTAACTTTATTTGGCCCAACTTTCTTATTGTTTATACTTAGACCCTTATTCACCTGTACCTATGGGAAATATATATTGAAAATAAACAGGTTAAAAATTAGTAGTTTTTAAGATATAATATCATGCAGACATACAGATGAGTCTCGCTCGACTTATGGCAATTTTTTTTTCATATCTAATATACACTCAAACCAAGTTTTTATCTCTAGCTACGGGTATAATATTCTAATTTAAAAAATAGGTTGTACCTTGCCTCCATTAAAACATGCTACCCAAAGGTTGTCATCTGAATCAATGGTCATTCCATCTGGCACTCCAGTCACATTGTTAGCAGCAAAACTAAATATCACTCTTCTGTTTGCTGTAAGTCAACATTTTTTTAAAATTATAAACTAAGACGTTGCTCCAAAATATACTCTGTAAATGTAATGATTAAAAATGGTGTAGAATGTACCAGTTTTATTTTAAAATTCGAATGACAACTGGTACATTTGACACCATTTTAAACTTTAATCATTACAATTACTTTAACAAACACTTTGGTGCTACTCAGCCTAAGCCTTAGTTAATACAAATATGACCAATGAAGTTTTTTTTTAATATACAGGGTCTATACCTTAAATCTTAGAGATATAAAATTTTATTAAAAGGAAATTATATCTCATTGTAGAAGATAAACTGCATTGTTGTCATTTTTCGGTTTTAGACTTCACCAGTGTTAAGAAGCCTATTGAATCAACTTCTTGCTGTGGTCAGAGTTGTCTCTTTTCAGATTGCGGCTACTTAACCAGCAGTTGATTTGACGATAAGGCAGCGATAATAATAAAGTATTGTAATCCAAATGCGTCTTCATTGCCGCTCATTTTACAACCGAATTATTTATCCGGTATTGACAAAGTCGGAGTCCAATTCTCGGAAGTGGTCAACGGCATTCATGGAGCTTGTAGGTATGCTTACCATCAGGTGGAACAAATTCACATGCAGTAAATTTGCATCCACCTTTGTATGATGCGGCTACGATATAGGCTATTCTAGTCTCGCCGGTTATCGCCAAATCAACTGCCCGTTTCGTAACCGCATCCTGAAAGTACACTAGGACCTCGACAAGAAATCGTTGCAGTTGTCTCCTGAAAATCGGTGAACCCACAGACTAAAACCGAAACATGTCTAGCTAACTTTTTGCATCTGTATGGTTACAAGACCGGTTGTTAGGTCTAGCAAGTTATAGAGACCTACACCGAACAAGTGGCTAGCTCGTCGCGATGTTTGGATAGACTCAATAACCCATCTATAAACAGTTTCTCAAGTTTGTATAGTGAAACTGGGACCGACAGCTAAACATGCTCTCCGAGGCACTATAGTGGTGTTGTTAAACAAATGTACATACATTTTTAGATTAAAACTCATTGGCACACCGGGGTTTAAACCAGGTGGGCAATTCTCGCGCTTTCGACATTCATTACAATTCGAGATTTTTAAACGAAAAATGACTAAATACCTATGCCATTTTTCGTTAAAAAATATCGAACATTAAACGAAATAAATAATAAATATTAATTAATAAATATATAAATATTGAACGAAAAATAACATATTTAGTCATTTTTCGTTTAAAAATCTCGAATCGAGATGAATGTCGAGAGCGCAAGAATTGCCCACCTGGAGTGTTTTTTAAGTCTAAGGTCTAACCAACTCGGCCACTATGTATGTTTAATTAATAAACAATTCAATAAAATGGATGAATTACTTACTAATGCTTCCAGACTCAAGATCAAAATCAAAAACATCAACATTTCTTGTAGGGCTGTCAATATAGAACATAAATTTGTTATTCCTTGTCCAAGCCAACCCGTTGGACACGGAGACAGGCCTTAACTTTGTGGGGGGATTGAGGTAGTTCTGCTCAGTCACTAAGTACAGTGAACCTTGGTCCTGGTCCACTTCACCTTTCTCTTCTTTGCCCATTGTACCTGAAAAATAGTTCAATGATGTAGGGAATATATTTTAAAGCAAATTATTATTATTTTTCTGTACAGTTTGTCATGGTCTGGGTGTTTTAAAATATATTATGTATTATATCTTTGTTTCTGGTAGACATAGTACAAGCCTAGAGCTTAGTTTGTGACCAGAGCATGTGTGAAAATTGTCCTACATATTGAAGTACATATTATTATTATTTACAATTTAAAGATTATGCAGCGTTCCTAAAAACTCGCTTGCGGAGGGTTTCGATCTTGTTTTGTTTTTCTAATTTTGTTTCATATTTGAGGTAATTAACTATATTTTTTATTTAGGCTGGTCTTATTTTATTGTTATTATGGCAGTATAATGCCACCAACTTAGCTGTTTAGGCAGCATTAGCGTCGTTTTCGTCGCATTAAGATGTAAAACCAATAATTTGGTAAAGTCTAACAAGTTTTATGAATGAAACACTATATGCCTATCTAAATTTATTCCGAATTTGTTAGTATACATTACAATTATTAGTTCTCTATGGGCCACTTGAACAGATAAGTCGGTGGCACTATAGTTGTCTAGGCCCAGTGTCATGACATGAACTGACTGATTACTTCTTCCCTGTTGTCCAACTTTTAATTGTTTGCAGTATTTTATTTATTTCTCGTTTCCTTTGCTATATGAGAGATACTTTGCATAACAACTGGGATACCTAATAAGTTACTTTTAAAATTTATCTCGTGATTTAAATAATATATAACTTATACAAATAAATTATTAAGATCGGATTGGTTTTGGGGCTGACTTAAGTCAAAACACTTCGACTCTATGGGATCTATTGTGTGTTCCCTATTCATATTCAGGTCACACATTAGTCCTGTTCTCAAATATGTTGCTGACATATTTTATAGAGGATATCACACATACTCATAGTTTGAGGATTATTTATTCCGTATATTTAACATTATATGGTCCTTGCGTCGCAATCACACAGTAGGCTGCATGGACTCCGGACTCATTATCACAGAATCTGCATCTTGGATTACATTAATATGATACTTACCAATCCAAAACCTTCCTTTAGCATCAACTTTTCCATCATTACATCTATTGTTTGGCAATCCCAGATCCACCACACTAAGTAACCTCAATGATCTGTCGTGGTCTGAAGCCTTCCATGGCAGGAAGTACATCTCTGACCTTACACAAAGGAGGAGCAATCCTGGTGCATTGGCTACGGTCACAACTGGGGTTACTGGACCGTATTCTGAAATAAAAGATTTTTATGATAAACTTTTTTAATTAATAAGGTTCATTTTTATACTCCCATTTTTGTGGTCACAATTCCACTTTTGGACAAATCCACCCATCTAGTAAGCAGAGGTATATTATCCAGAATTACTGTCCTGCCCACAAGTACTTTTGACGAAACAGTTAATATTTCAATGCAATTTTAACCAATAGAAAGAAAGAAATATATTTGTGCTTTCTATTAGTTACAATTGCAATGAAGTATTACTGTTTCATAAACAGTACTACTCTAAGACGAAACCTTCTGAAACAGATGTCAAAGGATTATTAATATTTAGTTCTTCACTACACCGGTCTACACATTATGTATGCCTTGGCTTGACTGCCATATGTATGGTTGTGGCCATCACAGCCATACATATTGGCAGTCATACATATACCTTATTATAGAGATAGACCCTACTTTAGAGTCCAATTTCCCCAGCGTTTCTGTAGCTCTACCATCAGTTTTTAATAAATGTAGTTCACTATGGTCGTTACCGATTACAATCAAGGACCCACCAATCATATAGCTTTTTTTGTTCTGTTTGTAAAAATAAAGGGAGCCTATTGGTGGGTGATTAACTAACTGTAGGATTCTTTGAGGGTAGCCCGAAGACTGTAGACGCGTGTGTCTATTACAGTTATCAAATTTAATTTTATTGTGCAAAAGTGTACTAATTTTGTAGAATAAGCATTCGTATAGTAATATTAAGTGTGAGAAGTGTAGTATTTACGCAGTGATCTTGGTGTTTGTGCTATCTCATCGAATCCCTTTATCTTCAGTAAAATGGCGGTACCCATTTTACTGTTGATATTTCTTCCTCCTTCACTTGACACTGGCATTACTATACCGTATGTTTGCATACGGTCATGTGGCCATTCCTAATTCTAATCTAGTCCTTTCCCTATTCCTCTCCATCCTATTATCCCACTTTTACCGTACATTATTACATTTTTATAAATCTACCCACAACTGTCACTGGCAAAATTATGCTTAAAGCGTAGAATGCCATATAAGTAAAAGAAGAAGAAGAAGAACTGTAGACGTCAATGACTATAGTCAACTATAGTTATAAAAAAAATATTGTACACCACAGAGTTACAAGAGGAAGTTGTAGACCTATTGAGCTGTCGTCGTAAATGTATTTTCCATTTGCTAAAAATGCCATATAATATTTTTTTTTATGCTACTGGTACAGCAATATACAATATATACTGGCATTATCAATTTTAAACAAATTTTAATTTAATCGCTTTTATTTATTTAAATTACGTTCCGTTACGCATTGTTATTTATGTTAATTAACAAGCTGTAAAAAAAACTGTATAATTTCTCTAAAACATTTTAACATCATTCACCTGAAAATAAAAAGGACTGCAAAAAAAGTTAGCTATATAAAAAATATAGATGCTATATTTTGACTATTGTTTATATATATATTATTTTTCATCACCCACTGTTGAGCACTGTAGGCCTCTCCTTAATACTTGTACATACATATACCATGCAGATGCAAAGACCGTAATCTTATTATGTTTCTGTTTGTGGGTTTTGTGGGTTTCTCGGTGTTCAAAAGACTACTGGTTCAATTTCTTGTCAAGGTAGTAAGTCTCCTTCCAGGGTGCGTATACGAAAAAGGTAATTTATATGTTGATTAAACAATTAGCATATCATAATATAAATTCGGCTTTGTCGCCTCCCATTTCTTAACCACAACATTTAGCCGGCATAGTGTTGACCACTGATAAGGCTCTTCGATGCTCATGCTGATTCATATATATCTACAAATTAGGCAGCAAAGCGACTTTTGAGCCAAAACTGTTTTCTACCCCTAAACTTTAATTATTTTATTCAAGACAAAATAAACGATGTCTGTACATTTTCCTTTTTAAACCCAAAACGGGTACAGTTAAGACCAAAAGGTCGTGGATGTATGGGAAATATATGATCAGACACTCCTCTTAAATAACAATCGATCTTATTTATGTATGCTTATCATCAGAAAGTTAGAGTCTAACTAAGTTAAGAGCAAAACAAACCTATATTATGTGTGGTTACATTATCAGTATCCGGATCCAGTCGGTGTACCTTCTGTCCTGTGATGTCTACCCAGTACAGGACATTCTCCGTGGTCGACCAATGAGGTCCTTCGCTGTGCTCCCCTCCTCGCCATACCTTAAACATATTTCTTACATGGTGATCTTGAAAGGCTGTATTTGGGCTAATATAAGGTTCTGTCTTTTCCATGGAACCATCTGTCTCAAATGAAAATAAAATTTGACTTCTTCGTACAATCTAGATTTGTATGGAGAAGCCAAAAATGTTTTTTTATTTGCGAAAAAAAGATGTGATCAGTAAAGCCTCATATTATTATCACAATGTACGAGTACACCCCCCCAAAGTCACCAAGTATATTTTTTGCACACATTTTTCTGAGGTCAAAATTATTTTTTTATCAGATATATACATAGTCATTTGTAAGTACACTGTCGAATTTGCAATGGTCATACCTGATTAACTTGTTTGATTAAAGCTGTTTTTTTTTTGCCAAATTCACAATCATTTTTAACTATAGGTATGGTTTTTTTATGTTTGACATAATATGCGATTATGGATAAGTTTTGCAAAATATATAATACTAGCTGATCCGCGCAACTTCGTCGTAACTTTAATCGTTTACGCCGCGTACGCTCTCAAAAGGAATATTTTTTCCCCATTTTTTACAACATTTTTCATTGTTACTCTTTAATTTTTTTTTAAATTCGAACCAATAGTTCCTGAGGTTAGCGCGTTTAACCAAATAAACAAACTCTTCAGCTTTATAATATTGGTATAGGTATCTACATATATTTATTTGAAATATCTGCTGATAGAATTGGGAGCTTCTGCAGGGAAACACTTAATCAGAAAGCAGTACCATAGTGATTATATATCTGCAAAACTAAACCAATATCGATGGTGTTATTTTAATGCAGAAGTTTGTGACCAACTAAGTTTGTGATCTGATAAGTAGACTCCTAGAGTGGAACTCCTCAAAGCTATACATTTTTTCATAATTGTTTCTAACTTCACCAACAAGTCTTATTCTATCTGACAACGATTTAAATAAAATGATGTCATAGTATCGCCCTATAAATATAATAGTACTTTTTTAGCAAAAACAAATTATTAACTTTAACTTAGAATACAAACTAACTAAATACATTTGTTTTTTATTATTATTTTGGGCTTTTAAATAGTCTTAGAAGTCGTTTTTTTGTTTGTTTAAATAGGTTCTATAATTACTTTATAAGCATTGAGAGAATATCACTAAAGCAATTATTATAATATTAACAAAATCATTAGCTATTTTACGTTAAAGTCAATTTAAAATTCATAACGGAAAACTGTCTCATCCTAAAAACTTCTGGGCATTAAAATTATTTCCCAAGACACGAAAATTTTGCTCTTTGGATGTTCACATTTCGTAGATCGTCCCTAAATCCAACCGAAGTTTATATCCTAGTTTGATATTGTCTAGGTTACATTCTCCATTATATAAATTGCTTTAGACTTTTTTTATCTAGGTTACCTAACCAAAATGAAATATATACACAAAAAAATATAAAACTTACAGTTTTAATCAACGGTTGGTTGGTATGTGTATACGCATGACATAATCCAATAACTGTAAACACAATACTAAACACGATCATGTTTAACTAAAATCTAATTTGTTTAAACACGAGTAGTCATGCCATGCGATCGCCGGCGACTGCTTTATGACGCTATAGAGTAGACGTGTTATTGCAAATCGGACCGTTTCGTCACCAGCACCGGTATTGTCTGATTGTTCTATGGGCATGCCGATCTTGTAAGGAGGTCCAGTTGCTGGAACCTTGGTAATAGTTAGATTCTCTGTTAAAGTAAAAATAAGCTAAGAGAGGACAGGTCTTATAGAGCGATGGATTTACCGTGTTGTGCGTCACGCAAAATAATTTGGTCGTTTCTATTGCGGCCGGCGTTCGAGTTGGTTTATTTTTGCCCAAAACGCCACTAAATGTACGACCATTGAATGTTTTCCATTATCTCATTGTCTTGGTATTGTAATAAATCAAGCAATGTATTACGTTTGGTGGCGTTTTGGGCGAAAATGATAGCCGACTCGAACGCACTATATTATGTTTGCTTTTGCACCCTATGCATAATCTTCCACTCTCTCAAAGGTTAGCTGGAAAATTAGGCATTAAATTCGCCTATGTACAATTTTGTTTTGTAATTTTGTGCAATAAAGTATTTTAAATAAATAAATAAATGCAGAATGTTTTAAATTTTATATGAGAGTAATAATTGGTAGTGTTTTCAATTTCCTCTGTTTACATTTAACCACTTTGACCCTATAGGTATGTACAGATACAGAGTACAGACATGCGGGCCAGCGGAAGAAGGTTGCCGAAGGTTATACTTTTTTCTTAGGAAGTTGTTTCAATCAGTTAATTGTTGACTAACGTAACTAGTACCGGGGAGTTTGTTGTGTCTAGTCTAATGGACAAAAACTAGGTAAACTTTAACTTTTATGTTAAGTAAACAGGTAAAGTAGAAATCCGGTTCTTCAAATTACAATATACAATAAAACGAGCAATTCCGTACAATATAATGAGCTTGATTTCAGAAAGAAATTTATTACCTATATTACCAAAATTATTTAATGTATTTGAGGTAAAAAGATGAAATTTGGAAAATAATTACGTAAAAATTGTCCTCTTTTTTAGTGAATTTCGTTTTTTTAGTAGTTTTTAAGTTATTTAATATAAATATAAAAATGTAGAAGTCCTAAAGTAATATTGAAAAAAAAAGACATATTTCTAAAACTAAATTTTTCCCACTAGGACATTATTTTTCAAATATTGTATATTATGTAATATTTTACCAAATTTTTAACTTTATATATACGTGGTGGCCGAGTTGGTTAGACCTTGGACTTAAAAACACTAAGGTCCCTGGTTCGAATCCCGGCGTGTACCAATGAGTTTTTAATTAAAAAAATTATGTACATTTGTTTGACAACACCACTATAGTGCCTCGGAAAGCACGTTAAGCTGTCGGTTCCGGTTTCACTATACCAACTTGTGAAACTGTTTATAGATGGGTTATTGAGTCCCATATTGATATGATTTTTAATAAAGAATAATATAAACATATAAACCAATATTTCATTATTTTAGAGCTCTGTTAAATATTTCGCTTTCCAAAAGGGTTCCGTCGCCAAAAAAGTTTAAGAACGTCTATACTAATATTATAAAAATAAAATTACGTTATCCATATAATAATTATGTTAATATGATTATTAAATGGATATAGAATACATGTTGACCCCGTTTGGCTGACCTCACATCGTAGGTTGGTCTATGTCACCCTCATTTTAAAATAACCAAGCCTATTATTAGGTTACCTAAGAGACATTATAAAATCTTATACCAAGATTTATTGTTCACTCGTTGGTAATAAAAAAAAAAACTGGGGCCTAAGTTAATTATTAACTAAAGTACCTTAGTTTATAATTAACTTAGGCCCCAGTTTCAAAAACTTTAGTCAAATATATAAATAATAATAATGAGCTTACGAGGCAGGCGATTGATGGAACATTTACGTGACGTGACACTACACCAATAATACGTTTTGTGCTAATGATCATATATGTGATCATAGATCAAAGTACTGATGATTTTTTGATGTAAAAAAAAAACATTTGAAAACATTGCTAGTAGCGATGCTATCAAATGTAATTTTAGCGATTAGCTACAGTGCCTCTGGTAGTATGTTAAGCTGTCAGTTCCTTTACAATCTTATGAATCTGCTTAAAGAGTTTGGGTTGTCGAGTCTATCACACGATGTTAGCTAGCCACTTGTTCAGACTCAGAATACCATTGTCTACGGCGAGGTGGAAATTAAATCCAGTTAGTTGCCGATTATAAAGAGGTAAAATTTTGCGAGGTTGTAAGGGGTAATCTCTGGATGTACTGAACCGATTTGAAAATTCTTTTGTATTGGATAGCCCATTTATCGAGGAAGGCTATATAGCATCACTCTACGACCAATAGGAGCGGAGCATCAATGAAAAATGTTGGGAAAACAGGGAAAATGTGTTTCTTTTGAGAGCTTCTGTTGCGTGCGCTGCGTAAACGGTTAAAGTTACGCAGACGTAGTTGCGCGGGTCAGCTAGTATAATATAAGGACATTTTACACGAATTATATTTTCTAACTCTAAGCTCTAGGCTTCTACTATGTGCACCAGAAACAACGCTACTAACTAACAGTGGAATCGAAGCCACGATCTCTGGATACAACGTCAACATCGAGTGCAACCTAGGTGGAATGAAAGTAGGAAGTTTGCCTTGAGGTCGACTGTACTGTTTGTTAGAGCAAACACAATGAAGTCATTTGAAATGTATTTGTTTTTAATGGCTACCTATTTGTTAAACGTTTTTAGACTTGTTTTATCGTAGGATGTGGACACTAATTATAAAGACAATGGGTTATGTATTAGGTATCTATATTATAACAACGTAGGGCTGATATTTCAATCGTCTGATAAAATTATATATATATATATCTTCACGGGTGCCTTACGACGCCCGAGACCGCCTAGACGGCCCCAGGGTACCCAGCGAAGGGGTTTTAATCCCACCTCGTCGTAGTCGTAGCCGTAGCCGATGGTATGAGTCTACACCGAACAAGTGGCTAGCTCGTCGCGATGTTTTGGATAGACTCAATAACCCATCTATAAATAGTTTCACAAGTTGGTATAGTGAAACCGGGACCGACAGCTTAACGTGCTCTCCGAGGCACTATAGTGGTGTTGTCAAACAAATGTACATATTTTTTTTAATTTAAAACTCATTGGTACACACCGGGATTCGAACCAGGGACCTTAGTGTTTTTAAGTCCAAGGTCTAACCAACTCGACCACCACGTATATAAATTGTCCACAAACCACTAGGCTGGGGACGTTTTTATGGGAGATCCTGTATCACGGACTCCATATCTTCGGGCTCTATATATAGACTGTAATAGTAAAATCCACAATAGTAATATATAGCATTATTTTTATGGATTCTGGATTTATAGTGTTTGCGCATACGTGTCAGTGTGTTAATGTGTATAGATAGATGCGTGTCAGTGTGTTTATGTCTATGGATGTTTGTCAGTGGGTTTATATGTATAAATGCGTGTCAGTGTGTTTATGTGTATGAATGCGTTGCGTGTCATTGTGTTTGTGTATGTATATGCGTGCCAGTGTATTTATATTTATAAGCAAGGGTATTAGATTACTGAAAGAGTGGTTATGTGTTGAGTATATATGCGATATCTATTCAGGTGACTACAATCATAAATTGTTTGTTTTTTTTGTATGTCCAGTTAAGTTGAAGTTTCTCAATTAAAACATTAGTTTGTATGGGTAATTTATTGGTTGCAGATGAAACTATTCATGGATATGAGGCCTGGTGGGTCGCTGTGCACGATGCTCGCTACCATGTTCCGCTTCAAGTCGGAGCAGCGGTGGCGAAAGTTCGACTTCCAGGTCGGTAAGGTATGCTCCCACGCTGGCCACCTCACCGCTCGCAGCCTTGCATCCACGGCCCATCACTGCTCGATGTGCTATCACAACTGTTCGCCTATTCCAATTCTATTCTAAGGTCTAATGGAGTCAGCTAAGTTCTTGTTGCCTCAGTTAGGAAGGGGCTGGTTTATTTGTATAAACCAGTCCGGTAAAAATAAGTGATATTATTGTTTATTGTTGGATCCTGACTGTAGATGAGCTAAAACTCTTGACCCCTCCCCCCCCCCACCCAGAATAAAAAAAGGTGGAGTTCTGCCACAAGTCACATTGTTTCTAAAAAATTGTATTTACATGCTTTCCATTATTATTGTTCTTTCTGTTACTGAGTTTTTAAACTAACCCTCTTGCCTCTTATTTATAAACACTTTACTTTATACTTTATTGGGAGGTTTAGTTAAAATGGTGTTTTATCCCTCATTCTTATACTTAATAAAGCATTAGAATAAGGGGTTACCCTCTTATTTATATGCTTTAATCAATAAACCCTTTTTACCCTTTGGGGATTTGAATTATGTCACCATTATCGCTCCCACCTTCTGTATAATCTAAAAGATTTTTAGAAGTAGAAAATATAGTTCTATTTATGCAATTTTAACTGAGCTTTGATGGCCAGTTAGGATCTCTTATATTAAGGGATCTGCAGTCGACTTGACGCCCAAGCAAACGTACTTCCAATATTACAAATAGGCTGTGACTAGAAGTTCAATTATTATTTTAATGTTGGCAATTGTTCGAAAAACCTTTCTGTTGTTTGCATTTTTTTTATATTATAAAAACTAAGAAAGATTACATAATGAATACAATGACCGACAAAAATATTATTTTAATTCTGCGACAAACAGTAGTAGAGTAATAATGGAAGTACGAAAGCTCATTTTGTATTGAGAACAGACTTTGCGAATGCAGTGTCCTTAATAAAATTTATAGATTTGCAATATCATAGTAAAGTAGGTAATGTATAAGTTGTGATAGCACATTGGTCACGCTACTCTAACTGCACGAAGAAGAATTTGTAATTAACACAGGTGAAATACACGTGTACCTACATTACAATACATAAACACACACATGTCCTATGGTTTTGTCTACACATACATACACATTACCCTCACGTGTTTATTGTTAGTTAATTCTGTACATATCTTTTGAATATTAAACTCCTTACTTTAGATGTTTCTTGTTTACTATTTTTTTTCTATTATACAATATATATTTAATTATTGTTATAAATATGATGATAAAGAAAAATGATTTTCCTTCGGTTTTTTTTTTATATATTATCATTATTATTGCCCAATGATGAAAAATGAAGAAAAAAAAAATCTAAATTAAATACTTACAAGCTTTATAGTAAGGGGATTATATTAAAGATCTATTGACAAAGTATATAATATAAATGTATATATTTTTGTTTGCTTTACGCTAAAATAGGGATAACTATAAATAATTTTAATTAAAATTCTTTATAAAATCAAAAAATGGATATATTTCGCCATCTTATCAGTTGTATAAAATTTAATAAGTAATGTTTTAAATATATTTACTTTGAGGTCAATGCTACGAGTACTTAAATTAAAATATATATAAATAGGTTTTCTAAACACTTGAGTATACGCAACAATTATATTTATATATAGTTAAACAATCAGTCATCAAAAATACATTAAATACAGACATTTTTGAATATCATTCGTGCAAATATTTTTTTTTGCAAATATTTCTTACTCACTTCTGCACATTTTTCTGTAAATACGTCTTAAGTTTTAGAATAATCTAAATATATATAACTCAAAGGTGACTGACTGACTGACATAGTGATCTATCAACGCACAGCCTAAACCACTGGACGGATCGGGCTGAAGACATGCAGGTAGATGTTATGACGTAGGCATCTGCTAAGAAAGGATTTTGATAAATTCTACCCCCGAGGGATGACATAGGGGATGAAAGTTTGTATGATAAAAAAATAACTATTCCACGCGGACGAAGTGGCGAGCACAGCTAGTAAGTAATAAAAGGGGCTTAGCACATAATGTCTGTCTATAAAATCCATCAAAGTTACTTATTGTTTTAAATTGTAATAGGTATAACTATAGAAATATATTTGTTGTGGATACTTTACTTCTTTAGTTTCTAAAACATTGGACAGATTAATCTACGGTCAAAATTTGCTAACTAGGAACGTGATTGGTGGAAATACCATTGTAGATACATTGGTAATACCATTGTATCATGTTATAAGGTCTACCAAAATCTCATGATAGATAGGGATGTTTCTCGCTTGAGATCTAAGTAGGTTTTTCGACAATTAAAATAAGGAAGAAATGATAAAATCTCAACAAAAGATGACAATTCTTTTATTTTGATATTGCAAATGACAGTTGGTATTGTGAAATTCTTTTTTGTATAGCTATGCCAGATTTACATACACCTTTGAAAAAAAAAATCTTAAATTAATTGGTCCAGCTTTTTAGAAACTAGGCAACACATGCGATTTTCAAAATTTATACCATAAATTTAGGTTATAATTTGGTCCCGAATGTTCCAATAGTCTACAACTTATGATTCGTATTTTTTTGTTATTTTCTGATACTATTCCCCGTATCACACATAGAAAGGGGTCTTTGATGGCCGTTCCCCTCCTCTGCCCCTCTCAATATGCCATACAATTTTATAGGAAAAAAAACAATGAAGGCCTAATGTTCATTAAATAAGGAGAATAAGAGAAATTTTACACATAAAGTCATACACCCTTACACCGGTATTCACATAAACTTATTGAGCCCTTGAAGAACACTTTAGTTATAGAAGGTTTTGACTCTTTTTTTTTAACAACAAAAATAAAAAAAAGTCTAAAAAGAGACAAAACCTTCCATAACTAAACAGTTCTTCAAGGGCCCAATTAGTTTTTATGTTTAAGGCCATTAGTATATAGGCTGAATTTGAAAGGTTGTACTTTGGGCTAATATGAAGCTTTACTAAACAAATCAAACATTTTTTCCCATAGAACCTAGTCCATGTCTCTCGCAAAAAAAAAAATGTTGGCTTCCCCATACAAATTAATTAGTTTCTGTGGGGAAGGCATTTTTTTTTTCAATTGCGACACTTTTTTTTTCGATTTGATCAGTAGAACCTTATATTATTCCAAAGTGTACCCTTTCAAAGTCACCAGGAAGGTTATATTTTAATATTTTATGTGGTGGCCACCTAAGGTCTTTATGTTTGTGTTGTGTTATTATGTGATACATACTTTGTAAATAATTATGTCTGCTCTGCATTTGGGATCCATTTTGTGTTTTAATCACTAATTTAATTAATATTAAGTTTATGAAATTTTAGCATGTGTTTTTTTTATTTATAAAAATTTTAAGGAGCGTCTCCCTTAATGTTTTTACAAGAAATCTGTTAAACTACTAGTTATTTAGTTTCGGAACTAAATGCAGATTCAATGATGTCAATTTTTAGGTGGGAGGAAGGTCTCTATAACTTCGTTAGGTCTCGTTACCACCGCCCATACAGAGGCAAAAACTGTCAAGTGACCTAGTCATGTTTCGGTTTTAGTCTGTCGGTTCACCGGTTTTCAGGAGACTACTGCATCGGTTTCTTGTAAAATCCACTATCTTTTTTTCTATCCTGTATGAACTGCAATATATATTCGATAGCTGTCACTGTATCCACTGCTAGGACCTGCAAAGTTTACGCCTGTAGCCAACACAAGACTCGAGATAGAGTCGCGAACTTACGTCAAGTTCATGTTTGAAGCTCATAACTTTACTAATAATTGTTTGTTTTAAAAAAAACAAAAAGTATTATTCTTTGTATGACTTATTTCATTAGCAACCAATAAAGTTCATGATCTTTTACTAAAGACGAACTCATTTCATTATGAAAATTGTGAGTGGCCGTGCTACGCCTGCTGGAACAGAAATAGCTTCTTTAGACTCATCATCTATTCACACTCACTGTTAAGTAACCTTATTTTTAAAATAGACTATGATTTGGTTAGGTAATTAAGTTATAATTTACCTGAGGAAGATTAACAATTAATAGCAAATGTAATAGGTAGTATAGACAGAAAATTTAATTTAAATCCGCTAGGGGGCGCTCCTTCAAAAGCGAATTTTAACAAAAATACAATTTAGAATTAATAATAGTTGTTTTGTCCTTCCCCTTCCCTTTCCCTCGTTTTCAGAATCCTTCCCGCAAGGACCTGAACATCCAGATGATGATGGAGATAGAGTCTACGTTTGTGGAGACGGAGACCTTCAAGTTCCCCACCGTGTTCATCCGACCTGAAGTGGATAAGCCCACTGCTAACAAAGTCAAGGATATCGTTGTCAATCATCAGGGAGAGATTTGCGGTATGTATTGGTTTTTCGTAAGGATCTGACATTTTATATGGTAATAAAATTGCGTTCTAATACTACTAATGCCGAACTGAAAAATGTCAAGATGTAGAAACATTGTCCTAATGTACAAATGTTAATAATGAAAACTGTCAAAGTGTAATAAATGTCCAGATATAAATATATATAAGCTATTATAAACAATATATCTATCACTATGTACGAGTAGGTATATATCGCTATTTTTTCATTTTAGTCTGTGGGTTCACCGGTTTTCAGAAGACAATTGCATCGATTTGTTGTTAAGGTAGTCTCCTTACAGTGTGTGGTTACGAAACAGGCAGTAAATTTGACAATAAAGCAGTAACTGCATCAATCAGTAGTGGCCATCAAGACTGTTTAACAAAAATGTATTAATTTGTAGGTCTGCTTACCATCAGGTAGATAAAAAGTCACATGCCGTGTTCCAGTAAAAAAAATTAGGTTTTGACCTTTTTACAGACATTCTAATCATAAACTGGCGTTTTTATTACTGGGGGATATTCTTTTCTTCTCCAGGTTCTAATTATATACTTGATAACCGTTGCAGAAGACGAAGAAGAGGCTTCCCACATAGTGTACCCCTCCGTAGACCCGCTGGAAGAGGAATACGCTCGACCGGTGTACCGGCGCGGGACTCACTCCCTGGTGCACTGGTACTACTTCCCAGACAGCCACGACTCGTGGACCGCCGCTGAGCTACCGGTAAGGTTCACCTCCCTACAGTAAACAGGAATCTGCTATCCCGGGGACTGCAGAAAGAATAGAATACAAAATAATCTTACACTAACTTATGAATACGACAAATTTCAATGAGGAGTTTTCCAGTAGTTATTATTTAACGCAATGGGTAGCGTTTAGTCGCTATCTACAAAAAACTGTCGAAACAGATCGTGGTAATATATAACATATACCCACAATTTATGGTAATTCACTTTGTTACCAAATTTTCTTATTCAAGTTGCATCTTCAAACTTTATTGAATAATTTACTTCTTCAGACATATTTTTTGCTATTTCATGGCCGATATTCCAACCTGGCTTTAATTTCATAATTTAACCAGGTGGACCCGCCAGAGAATGTAAACTGGGAGTGGTCTCGTAACCGGGAGCCGTGGCGAGTGGCCGCCAACTGGGCGCTGGATCTGCCGCAGTACAACGAGTGGATGAACGAGGAGGACTACGAGGTGGACTCCCATGGCAAGAAGAAGGTAAGGCACCAACTACACTACACTCTACACTTATAGCTGCTGCAAATTGATCCTAACCCGTGCAGAGCACACTGAGAGTCTTCACGTAACCCACGCACGCCTTTCTACGTGTCACCGCATATTAAACCCAAACCACTGTCCAGGGGCATCATCACGGGCTGCTTATTATTATTATTCCAATGGTCATAAATACCTAAATAAATAAATAAATACCATCACGGGTGCCTATTTGATTGCCGGGAACCGTTTAAACGGCCTCAGGCTATTAGCGGAGGGATTAACCCCCTGAGCATTAGAATTTTATCTCTATAATTAACAGACTAGAACTTATATTTCCATATTTATTGTTTACCGAAGACGACAAGACGTTAGGTAAACAATATGATTAATATGATGATTAGGCCCCAGGGTAAATGAGATCGGACCGTTTCAATATTTTTTTCCATCGTGCAAGACCCACAAAGACAGTCTTGTTCGCAACGCTTCCCATGCGACATGCGTGTTACGTGGGACCAATATGCGGTGCATAACTAATTTTGTTAATGTCAAGTAGTAAGTAGTTTAAATTTGAGTATTAATTTAGTTAACAAGGCATAATGTGATAGAAAGAACTAGTTGGGAAGGAATTGTACATAGTACATGGCCGTAGTGAAGAAGAAAGGAAAAATAACCAATGGTAAAATGGGTACCACCATTTTATCGAAGAAATTATAATTTTAGACTAAATGAGTACATTTTTATAGCATAATATCTTAACTATAAAAAATATAACACATACATGTCTTCAGGTTACCCTTAAAGAATCCCTATCTATTATCAATTGAGAATCTTGACGTAATTTTAAGCCCAATACCAAAACAAATAAGAAAGTACATATAGATAATTAATGAATATTCTCAGGTTCATAAGTTGCGTCTCTCAGTAGACGACCTGATGCCGGGAGCCGAGCCCTCGAACAAGGGTAAGAAGGGGAAGCGAAAGCGCTCGCCATCTCCCCCGCCGCAGAAACATGGCAAGCGAAAAAGGTGAGCATATACAGAAGGTCTTTGTTTTAATATTGTCAGGTTCACTAGTTAGTCTCTTAGTATGTGATTTAACGCTGGAAGCCGAATCTTAGAAGGCAAAAGGAAATATTCGCCTTTAACATTGTTACAGAAATATGGTGACTATATACAGAAGGATGTCTTTGTTCAAATTGGTTAGGTTTACTAGTTGCGTCTCAGAAGACAAGCATTAGAATGCTGGAACTTTAGGACAAATGGAAGAAAGGGAAGAGGAATCGTTCGCTATTACCGCCAAGTACTATTGTCATAGAAATGAAGCAAGTGGCACGGGAATTTAATCAATTTTTAAAAATTAATCGCGATAAATAATCGTGCAAAACTTGATTCTGTAGGTCGATTTTGATCACATGAACCCTAAATATTACTCCCAATAAAGATTCTTATTTTCAGTAATTAGTTTTTGGATACTATAAGAACAAACAGACCTTTTACCTCTTTTTATTTATTTCTCGCGTCTTCCGGTACTGTATTTTTTTGAAAAAGAAAACCTTTAAGTCTTTGAATGGTCTACAATTTTATTAGATTAGAATGGGACTGAAAGAAAGTATAGGTATGAAAATGAGAAAAGGTATGCTCCGCTGGTTTGGGCATATAGGTAGAATGAGTGATGAAAGACTGGCGAACCAGATATATAAAGGCGGGGTGAAGGGTAAACGTGGCCGACGGAGACCAAGACACACGTACCATGACCAAATTAGAAAGTTTTAAAAAACGGTGCAATTAAAAGTCTTCGAAATCGGCGTGCGTGTATGAGAAGAGTTATGACTGGAAGAGATGAAAGGAGTATGAAGGGTTAGGGACAATGGCGCTCGGGTTAGAGTTTGTGCAAGGTATAACAATATGTTGAATATATTGCAGTCGCGGTGTGGTGAAGCGTGGTCGCGATAACGACGAGGACGAGGAAGACAGCGCCTCCAGAGACAACACTGATGTCGTCGCCCCCACGCCTGAGAACGAACGCTCTAATGATGGTATGGTAAATAAATAAATATCGACTAGACGGTCTCAGGGTACACAGCGGAAGGGTTTTTAATCCCACCTCGTCATTGGTATGAGTCTACACCGAACAAGTGGCATAGCTCGTCGCGATGTTTGGATAGGCTTTTGGAGATGTTGCTCGGTACATACCAATCTCCATGGAGAAGCTCCTGATAGGTTCAAGGCGACGGTGTTACCGTATTATAGACTAGCGTTCCGCCACAGACTCAATAACCCATTTATAAACAGTTTCACAAGATGCTACAGTGAAACTGAGAACGACAGCTTAACGTGCTCTCCGAGACACTATAGTGGTTTTGTCAAACAAATGTACATCAATTTTTAGACTAAAATCTCTTTGGTACACACCGGGGTTTGAACCAGGGACCTAAGTGTTTTTAAGCCTAAAGTCTAACCAACTCAGCCAAAATCTTTTGCATTACTTTGATATGGTAATCATGTATTAATATACAGAATGGAAACTTTCACCGGGGCAGTAAGAGCAAGTATCTTAAATGTTGCAGCTACACAATATGGTCTTGGGAGACTATTCATTCATCACCATAGATTAAAAAAAAAAAAACAGCAGGAATTTTCCATTTTACACAAAAAAAAGAGATCCTCCATTGGGTACACTGAGGTTGTCTAGCCTGTCTCAGGCGCCATGATATTTACTTATTTTTAATATAATAAATCTTATTTTTAGTACTCAATAATTAAAAATGTAAAAAAAAAACTATTATGGTGTCCGAAGATTGCAAACCAGGCGTGTTTTATCACTAGTTAGGTTTTTCTTAAAAATAAATATGTATTAGTTTCGTTATTTCTGGCACACTTCCTAATAAATCTTGTCACAAGAAAAGCGCATCAAATTCATAGAAAAATAGGCTGTTATCACTGAAATGACAGCTTAGAAAAAAACAAAATTTGAATATATTTTCCATGTTTAATAAGCAAGATTTATAAAAGAAATTATCATTACATAATATTACGATTGAGTTAAGGGGCATGTAGTTGACTTGACGCTCATACAAACGTACTTCCAATATATACTTGGCTTTTGGTCGAAGCTCAATTATTTTTTTTATGCTCGTAATTGTACACTAAAATCTTTCTGTTATGGGTAATATATTTTTTTTGTATTACAATATTTAAACAACTTTTTTTTCTGATTTTGAAAAAATATAAATAATGATTCAACACAGAGAGATTAAAAAATACAGTGACCAACAAAAATATTATTTTAATTCTGCGACAAACAGTAATCGAGTATTATTGGAATGCGAAAGTTAATTTTGTATGGAGAACGACGAGCTCGCGATTACGAATGCAGTGCCCTTAACTACAGCTGAATTTATTTCATCATTTTCTTTAATTTTCTCTCCCAGCTTTCTATGATGTTTTTTTTTATACTGTCTATACTTATTCACCATTATACTTTCCATTACCATTATATACTTATTCATAACAACTTACGAGCACTGCTCTCTTAATGGTTTTAGGCATTATTTTATGGTATTTTTACAAGGACACGACATTTGGTGTAGTTAAACAAAAAAATTGACAACTTCTGTCAAAGTCAAAATTTTTGCAAATTTAACAATGAGGTTTTAGAGTGCGTTTGGTTAGGCAGCTATTCATTAACAAAAGAACGACAAATATTAATTGAACTTAAACACGGTGGAATGGAAATCTTAATATGAAAATTACTACCGAACCGAACACACACTACATAACCAACTAGTGTAAGACTAGGTGGTGCCTTAAATATTTATTGTAAATATCTGTGACAAATAATAAACTTTCCAGGAAAACATTGTGCAGCGTAAAGGTGCATTTATATCTGTTTAACAACTGGCGGTTTTGTGGAAAGCAACATGTTGGAAGCAACACTGTTGCCGTTTGTGGAATGAGTCAACAAAACAAACCGTCGACCGTTCTACAAAATATGACTTGTTTAAAGATGTTGCTGTACACAGTTGATGCATTCATTACACAACATTGTTTCCTACTAGTTACTTGTTTATTTTGCCAAAAATGGAAATTCAGTGGAGTAATGAAAAAGTTATTTAGTTTATTGAGAATTATAGAAATGAAAAACATAAAAAATACATATTAAAAAAAAGCAGCCCCAGCAACAGTGGTAGTGGTCAAGTCACTGCGCAACTGATAACAAGGTTAAGCAGATGACAACAAGGCCGGCCTGGGATGGGTGACCGCTTTATACAACGAGACTATTTCATCATTAACACCGCAACAAGCTCGCCACTTGTTAGGTGTTGCCTCCGAATACCACCGGCGAAATGAGGACGGGTTAATCACTCCGCTGGGTACCCTGAGGTCGTTAAACGGTTTACGGGTGCCTATTTGGCTGATGGTATTTATTTATTATTATACATACATACATATCATCACGGGTGCCTTACGGCGCCAACACCAAGTGGCTAGCTCGTCGCGATGTTTTGAATAGACTCAATAACCCATCTATAAACAGTTTCACAAGTTGGTATAGTGAAACCGGGACCGACAGCTTAACGTGCTCTCCTCGGCACTATAGTGGTGTTGTATTTATTATTATATTATAGAAATAAAGAAGTGCTCTAGAATATAACTCGTGAATATTTTTTTTTTTAAATATAATTCCATCATCTGATAGTCTGTCCTTTAGTAAACTGTTTCGGCATCCATTTCTAAACATTGCCCGTTTCCGTTTCTTTCTCTAACCAATTGTTGAACTAGCAATATGTATGCAAAATGTTATACATTGCAAAATGTTATACATTGGATTATGTATAGGTAAATGTTTGTCCGTCCCCCCAGCGAGCGGTCCCGCCGAGGCTCCCCCCACCCCCGCGCCGGAGCCCTCCCCCACCCCCGCCATAGATACCGCCGACGACTCGCAGGGCAAACACAGCGACTCCAACACACAGGTATACTTTTTCATACATTGACTTTGTGAGCAGACATGGTGACTTTGGCCATACATGGTGACTTTGTGACCATACCTGGTGACTTTGTGTCCATAACTGGTGACTTTGTGGCCATACCTGGTGACTTTGTAGCCATAAATGGTGATATTGTGAGCATACATGGTGACTTTGGCCATAAATGGTGACTTTGTTGTCATACATGGTGACTTTGTGAGCATACATGGTGACTTTGTGGCCATACATGGTGACTTTGTGAGCATACATGGTGACTTTAGCCATACATGGTAACTTTGTGAGCATACATGGTGACTTTGTGACCATACACGGTGACTTTGTGGCCATACATGGTGACTTTGTGGCCATACATGTTGACTTTATGGCCATAAATGGTGACTTTGTGAGCATACATGGTGACTTTGTGGCCATACATGGTGACTTTGTGGCCATATATGGTGACTTTGTGAGCATACATGGTGACTTTGGCCATACATGGTGACTTAGTGGTCATACATGGTGACTTAGTGGCCATACATGGTGACTTTGTGACCATGTATGGTCTACTTTGTGGATTACATGGTGACTGTGACTATACATGGTGACTGTGACCATACATGGTGACTTTGTGGCCATACATGGTGATTTTGTGGATTACATGGTGACTGTGACCATACATGGTGATTTTGTGATCATGCATGGTGACTTTGTGACCATACATGGTGATTTTGAAAGGTTTCATATATTTCTTAATCGTTTAATCTAAATTAAAATCAAGTCTTTGGACTTTTTAACACATTTTAAAGTTTATGAATTAGGCGTCAATATTTCGGTTCTTGCTACAATATGTATAATCTAAAACTTATATACAGGGTGAATTTGAAAGGTTGTACTTTGGGGTAATATGAGGTTCTGCAGATTAAATCGAATAACTTTTCCCATGGAATCATGTGTCGCAAAAGAATTTGATTTGAATTTAAATGAAATGATTAAGAAAAAATATATAATCGTCATTTCATATTTAATATTTTAAACTTATTGTGGTTACATTAGCTAAAATAGCTTTGCGTTAATAGTTATGAAACGACATGTAATAGACAGCAACAAAGTAATGAGCAAAAATAAAATACCATGTGTTCAATCGATTAAAACCTTTTTATAAATAAAATCGGTTGTTATAAGAAATCGAATCGGTGACTCCATAAGACATCACTAATTTATTAGAACTGGAAAATATAAATAGCATAAATATATATAATCTTTTAATCACCTTCTACGTATCTGGTATATATTTTTTTTGAGTATAGCTTTTGTAATTTATAAAAGTGGAGTGTAAATTCTGGCCATAAATGGCGTTAAATCTTTTCATTTTAATGGTCTTGAAAAATTCAATAAAAAATATTATTTCTCGTATAATTTACCAGGAAACCATAATCAAGGAAGAGCTAGAAGACAATGTAACTGACCAGACGCACCACATCGTGATTCCTTCATACTCCGCCTGGTTCGACTATAACTCCATCCACACCATAGAGAAGAGAGCCATTCCAGAGTTCTTCAACGGGAAAA
The DNA here is from genome assembly GCA_947458855.1 of Monopis laevigella. Taxonomy (NCBI): domain Eukaryota; kingdom Metazoa; phylum Arthropoda; class Insecta; order Lepidoptera; family Tineidae; genus Monopis; species Monopis laevigella. The sequence goes on along the minus strand of OX381596.1, from coordinate 8,960,308 downwards.
ACAAATCTAAGACACCAGAAATATATTTAGCTTACAGGTATTTTGATTTGATTTAGAATCGGTTAATTTTTAGGCACTAATATTTTACTGGTTTACGTTTTTTGTTTATTTATTGTGGCATGTGACTTTGTATTTACCTGGTGGTAAGCAACCGTACAAAGCCCATGTTTAGGGCAGGGACCGGAAAACCCGTTTCACGGCTTAAGTCTTTAAACGGTGTACCTCTTACGACGAATTACTCTGTGAACTTGCTTACCCAATTCAACTGCTATCCTATACATTTAGGTAACCCTTTTGAAAGGGAAACCCCTATGTTTAAAAGGCCTGTAAGACTTCCTCTTAAACGCCAGCGAAACTATGGTGCAATTTTTTAGAACTTTGGAAGAGGGAGGGAAAAAAAAATAACCTTTCGCTGACAAAAAATATATTTAAGCTGAAATGACTCTTATTATATTATTCAGTAATATCAAAATCGTTTAAAACCTATACTATAAAATATGAAGGGGTTTCCAATTCATTGGGTTACACTCTCAAAGGCATTTGATTACCTCATTTAGTAAAGTTTGATGGGGGTAATGCTTATTTTTATTTCAATTTGTTAGCGCTTTAAAATAGCGCTTTATAATTGACTTTTGAGTTGCAACGGATTTGGTATGCAAACCCATATTAAAAACCCATTCAAAAACCCCTGATATAGGTCCAGTCCCCCTGGTTTAGGGTCTATCAATAAATAGTCGTAAAACGAAAGGTCAAACAAATTCGTTGTCTGTGGTGGCTGTTCTCACTTCATCAAATTAACAGTGATTGCTTTTGTTCCCTTTTTTTTAATTTTTATAGGTGCCTAAACACGATCGTCTTAAACGACAAGACGTTGAGCAATCAATTTATATAGAAATGTAAGTTCTATTTTGCTATATAGAGCTGAAATTCCAAAGCTGTTTGGAGAATTGGAATTGCTTCATATTCAAACTTGCGAAGAATTCGTGTATTTCAAAATGGTGGCATTTAGCCAACCAAATACAAACCATATAACCATTGGCCATACATATTATTATTATTATTAATTGTATTATTATTATATTAGGAATTTTAATTTTATTATCAATAATTCAATGTCAATAATTAATCCAATTAAATATTTTGGTTCAATTAAAAAATGAAATATACGTGGTGGCCTAGTTGGTTAGACCTTGGACTTAAAAACGCTTAGGTCCCTGGTTCGAATCCCGGTGTGTACCAATGAGTTTTTAATTAAAAAATTTATGTACATTTGTTTGACAACATCACTATAGTGCCTCGGAGAGCACGTTAAGCTGTCGGTCCCGGTTTCACTATACCAACTTGTGAAACTGTTTATAGATGGGTTATTGAGTCTATCCAAAACATCGCGACGAGTTAGCCACTTGTTCGGTGTAGACTCATACCATCGGCTACAACGAGGTGGGATTAAAACCCCTCCGCTGGGTACCCTGGGGCCGTCTAGGCGGTCTCGGGCGCCGTAAGGCACCCGTGATGATACATACATACATACAATTAAAAAATGCTAAATGTAGGTTAGCATTTAATGAGTATTTATATTATTGTTTTTTTTAAAATGTTATTCTAGATTTATTAGTTACTGTTGTCATTATTATTATTTTACTTAGGTATGGCATTCATACTTGAGGATAGTAGCTTAGTCCTTACATACTAATCTATAATACTATTGTCTTGTATTGGTTGTGATCCGTTGTGTATGTCATTATTGTAAATATATAAATAAAATGTGGTGTGTCCAGGAACTTCATGATAGACACGTACCGGCTGAACCCCACGGAGTACCTCACCAGCACGGCGTGCCGACGCAACCTGGCGGGCGACGTGTGCGCCATCATGCGCGTGCACGGCCTGCTGGAGCAGTGGGGACTCGTTAACTATCAGGTGCGCATTATTTATTTAATTATTTTAAAATCAACAACAGTCAACCTTCGGGACAAGTGATGACAATTGACAATTCAAATTTTAGATTGTGCTGAAATAAAAAAAACTCGTTTCTGGTTTGTTCTTTACCTTTTCATACCTAAACCGCTGAACCAATTTAGATGAAATTTGCTATATAACAATGCTAGTTTGAGACCCTGGGAAGAACGTAGGGTATATAACTTTTCGACATAGCTATAGGGGGTGCAGATACAGGGTGTTTGTGTTTTAAAAGTCTCTTAGGAAAAAAAATATACCAGATAGAGAAAAGTGTTATATGAAACAAAGTTGGGTATATTAAAATGACATAAAACAGCATTAAAATGTTAAAATTTAAATTTACTTTTTTTGGATGCTTAAATGATTTGGAAGGTGCTTACTAAAATTCCTTAAGTACCTTATATAAATAATGCGATTATAAAATGGGCCGCGACAAAGACGAATTGCTTTACAAGTATATTGAAATCTTCATTTGCCTTATCGTCAATTGAACCACCGCTTCGTAGCCGAACCTTAAAAGAAGACTACCATCTCGACAATAAATTGATAAACTATATTTCGTCCTCAGCTGGACACAGACGTGCGACCAACGGCTATGGGACCTCCGCCCACGTCACACTTCCATGTACTGTCGGACACCCCGTCCGGTCTGCAGCCCCTGGTGCCGAGACCCGCGGCCGCCAGACCCGGTAACTCTTTACACATTTATGCATCTAGAAAGTGTTCCAAAATAGGTGTAATAATTACCCGTGTGACCGCTCGGGAAAGCAAAAGAGACAGCACCCCTAGCACAGCCAACCCAAGACACGAGATGGAGTCGCTAATTTACGTCAAGTTCTCATAACTTTACCAATAACAGGCTAAGTTAAAAAAATCAGAAAGTATTGAGATTTGTATGACTTATTTAATTAGCAACCAATAAAATTCATGTTCATTTACTAAAGGAGACGAACTCATTACAATGTGACAACCATTCTAGACAAGACTCTGAGAATGGCCGCGCTTACAGGGGTAGCACGGCCATTCTCAGAGTCTTTTGTTTGAAAAGTGTTTTGGAACTGCAAAAATAATTTTGTTGTGATTTTAGTATTTTTGTAATAAATGTAAAAAAAAAATGAAACAACAACACTTTTTTTGTTTTGACCGCCTCTGTAGACTAGTAACCACTTAGTAGTCTTTGGTGTTATATCCGTAAGTCGTAGGTTCGATTCTTACACGTGGCAAAACATATTAGTATATTTTATCTGTAGTTTGTCTTGGTCTGGGTGTTTATAAAATAGAATATGTATTATATGTTTGTTTCTGGTACACAAAATACAAGCTAGAGCTTAGTTTGCGATCAATTATGTTTTAATTGTCCTACATATTATTATGTGGAGCGATATTTCGGAGTCCCGTCTCGGACCGGAGAGCACCAATACAAAGGAAAGAGAATGTTCAATGAGAACAAAGGAAAGTATGCCCCTTTTATTTGTATAGATGCGTCTCTTGGCCTCTTCGGTCACCTCATAGTATTTCACATTAGTTCCAAAATTCCAATCGGCCAACTCTACAACAGTAAAATTTTTAGTAAGACTCGGTTACTGGTAAGAAATTGATTTTAAGTGAGGGCATTAAGCAAAACAACAATCTAGATCTTCAATTTTGAGAATAACTCAAAATCAAGAAATATATAAATAATACAAGATATTTAGAAGTAACTGGCTCTAATAACGTAATAGCATAAAGTTTCCTCAGTAGAAAAAAAACACAAATTTACCTCCATTTTTTATTATTATATCCTATTACTTCAATATGGAGCAAATTTATAGAGCCTATTTTATAATTTTAGTATATGTATAAGATCTAGTACATGGCCCAGGTTTTTTAAATTATATATAGCAATAATACTATATTTTTCCAAGAATTTCAAGTGTTTTTTTTTTATAATATCATATGTGGAACCAAAAATATATAATATTTATGTTTTACAGTAGAAAACGCTGCGGTTCCTAAACTGGAGGCGGGTCTGCCTAACGGTTCCGACACCGCACCGCTCATTGTTCCCAAAGCTGAGGCCACTCTGGAAATGGGAGGAGCACCCGGACTCAAACTAGATCAGGTAATGTTTTTAAGTTTCCAATATAGGAAACTTGTAATCAATACCTTCCTATGGAGGTTCTATGGTATATTATCTTATAACTGGGACTCACATCAGTCAAAACACATTATGTCCACATTGAAACAATAATAATACAGGATTAAAATATTATTTTAACAACTGTCCAAGTTTTAATATGGTAAGAAAGAGTAAAGTTAATTCTAGTTGCAAATTTATACCTGCCAAATTGAAGATCTTCAAAAAGAAAATATATACTATACAGATATATATAATTTTATAAAAACCACACTTGGTAAAATTTAATAAATATTGAAGAAAAACTAATCATTGAAAGAGAACTAAAGAAAGATACCCGTAGACAAAACAGGCATAACAGGACTAGAATCCAGCGCCTTTAAAATAATTATTAAACAAAAAAAATATTTTATAAGTGTGTGGGCTGTATATATGGGCTGGTATGAATAAAAAGAGCACTTCCAGAGTAATACATGGGATTTATTCAATTCTTACAATAAGGGGGAGCTTAGGCAAAAGCTAAACTGTCAAAACAATTTATAACAACAAAATTCTCCTAGCAACGAAAACTTATAATTAAATATATTCGACCAGTCTTCAACAATGTGTATAAGATCCAGCGGCCACATTCTGTTTCTTATAACGTGAGCGTTAGATTGTCAAAATAACGAATTCCGCTATTAGCGCTCTCTCCTCCAATCAGAGTAGTTGTTAACCGTCGCTGATTGGAGGAAAGCACGCTAATAGCGGAAATCGTTATTTTGACAATCTAACGATCACGTTATAAGAAACAGAATGTGGCCGCTGTATTATTTTAATATTTATTGTATAATGGACTTAATGCCGTTAGGCATTCTCTACCAGTCAAACCTTCGGAATAATATATATAATAATAATAGTTAATAAGTGAGAGTTAATTTAATTTAAAATATTCAATTCTACCTCTAAAAATTACCTCATTCATTTACATAAACAAATAATTAATATTGTATTTAAGTGAATAATCAACCTGAACAAATTACATCCATATTTTATACATTGTATCTGGAGGTCGTGAGTTCGATTCCCACCCATGGCAAAATATATTAGTACGTTTTTCTGTACAGTTTGTCATGGTCTAGGTGTTTATAAAATATAACATGTTTTATATCGTTGTTTCTTGTACACATAGTATAAGCCCAGAGCTTAGTTTGTGACCAAAGCGTGTAATAAATTGTCGCACATAATATATTATTACAATGGGGTTAAAAAACGCAAACCAACTATATTACCAATATGATTGAAAAAAAAAAACTAAGTGCGTGTCTGGAATCAAATGGCCTTATTCATAAAAACTTATTGAGTCCTTCAAGAACACTTTAGTTATAGAAGGTTTTGTCTCTTTTATTTAGCAATAAAAATGATTATGTGTAAAAGAGACAAAACATTCCATAACTAAAGTTTGTGAAGTTGTAGGCTGTAATCTACTGAAATTCTTTTAGTCTCGGATAAGCTCATTTATCGAGGAAGGCTATATAACATCACGCTACGACCAATAGGAGCGGTGCATCAATGAAAAATGTTGCAAAAACGGGAAAAAAACATTGCTTATGAGAGCTTCCGTAGCGTGCGCTGCGTAAGCGGTTAAAGTTGCGCGGGTCAGCTAGTATGGTATAAATAGGGTGTTACAATAAAATTATCAACATATTCTGCCAACCAGTGGTGTATAACAAAACTGATCTATTTGTATCGATTGTGCAGTACCGAACAGCCGGTCGTGGGCGAGAGTGGACCGACCAGGAAACCCTGCTGCTGTTGGAGGCGCTAGAGCTGCACCGGGACGACTGGAACAGAGTGGCGTCCCATGTGGGGTCCCGCACCCAGGACGAGTGTATCCTGCATTTCCTGAGGCTGCCCATTGAGGACCCTTATCTCAACGATGCGCCCTCTGGTGAGTACACTAATTATAGAAGAAATGTGAATTGAGTATAAATTGTAGTAGCATTCTGTGGTCTGTCTAGCCTAACCCTCAAATGACCCGGCGTAAAGATATATGTTCACATAAAACTGTCAATTTTATGGTTAATATTTCTATACTTATTATTCTAGTGTGGTAATTTAGTTTCAAATACTTTATACAATGATTTTTACAATATATATTTCGCCAATGTATGTATCCCCTATTTAGGGTAAATAAAAATATAATTAAATTAGTTTCAATGATTATCCGCAATATGGCTGCTTATTTTATATTATTGCGAAAACTTATATTTAAAATTCGTTATATTCCTTTCGCTATATACAGGGTGAATTTGAAAGGATGTACTTTGGGCTAATATGAGGTTCTGCTGATCAAATCGAACAACTTTCCCATGGAATAATTGCCGCAAATGACAAAAAAAATTGCCTTCTCCATACAAACTAGTAATGTTAAAATGATAAATTTGTATGGGGAAGCCAAAATTTTTGCTTCATTTGCGACACATGGTTCCATGGGAAAAGTAGTTCGATTTGATCAGCAAAACCTCATATTAGCCCAAAGTACATCCTTTCAAATTCACCCTGTATATTTTTTAGTAGTTATTAAATTGACATCTAATGAATTACCATTACTATATGTTATTACAAATACTATTCTTTTTAATTGTTATATACAAGTTCAAATAAATTTATTTTACAATTTAATTATAATATACAATTATTACTAGATAATATTATGTTTTCTTTTTTTTTCTGGTTAGGTGGCGTGCTAGGACCATTGGCATACCAGCCCATCCCGTTCAGTAAGGCTGGCAACCCTGTGATGAGTACGGTGGCGTTCTTAGCCTCCGTGGTAGACCCGCGCATCGCCAGCCGCGCCACCAGGGCAGCTATGGACGAGTTTGCTGCTATCAAGGTTAGTAATACTACAGAATAAAGAACAAGTACAGAATATCCACTACTTAAAATCACTTAAATAGCTACTCTTGCTCCTACACAATAAACTGGAATTTAGGTCACACTGCGCTAATTACCCACAGTTGCCTCTCTTTCTATTGCGTACTCTTATCTCTTCTGACGTTGTTAGGACTGTCTCCTTTTAAATAATAATTAATCTATCACATACAAGTTGGTGGCGCGTTTAGTGGACTGTATAGGGTGATGCTGGCTGTCCAGAACGGTGACCTAAATGTGTACCGTAGGTAACAAACAATTTGCAGGCTAGATGGAATACAATGAAATTAAGAGAAGGAAAATTAGGGAAAGGTACTCACTGCTGTGATATCTTCCGGAGATGGTATTTTTTAGGGCCCTCGCACGAGGTGCGCAAGGGCAGTCCAATAGGGCTATGTCCAGCCCCTTCCAAGGGCTAAACAATTATATATGACACACAGAACTTCACAAAAACACAGAAAATACACTTTAACAAGTTTGATTGTTCGTAAATCCTTTTATATTAATTAATTTATAAGAGCGGCGGTGCGGTGCGAGTTAATGCGCAGTCATCTTTTTTGCGACTACCTTCCGGTCCTCCATAGTGAGTAGGACGTAGGTATGGAAGGATGATGTGTTAGAGGGAGAAGAAGGACGGATATACAATTGTTTGTTACGTTGGTACACATGTTTTATATTTTGTTTTTAATTTGTAATATTTACAGGCGCGCGTAACCACAAGTTGCTTCTCGATTCTTTGAGGGTAGTCTAAAGACTAGACGCGTGTTTCTGTTATATTTTTCATATTAAATTTCATTGAATATTATTGTGCAAAAGTATACTAAATTTGTAGAATAATCATTTGTATAGTGATATTAAGTGTAATGATTGTAGCATTTACGCAGTGATATCGGTGTTTGTGTTATCTCAAATAATCCCACAATCTTCAGTAAAATCGCGGTACCCATTTTACTGTTGATTATTTTTCCTTGATGACATTTGCAGAAATACCATATGATTGCATACGGCCATGTTGCCATTCCATTCCCACCTAGTCCTTTCTCGTTTTCCGGACACTTTTCATTTTATTATCCCTCTTTTACATACCTTCTTATATTACAATTTGAAATTACATCTACCCACTCGACATTGGCAAAATTACATCTACCCACTCGACATTGGCAAAAATATACTACCCACTCGACTTTGGTAAAATTACATCTACCCACTCAATATTGGCAAAATTACGCTCAATGCGTAGATACCATTATATAAATTAATAATAATAAATTAAGGCTATCTCCTTTTAAAGAATAATTATTCTGAATATTTAATTACCAGTTATGTGCAAACTTTTGGATACAAATGACGTGCCAAATAAACATAGGCTAAGTACTTAGTAGTATGCAGGTCATAAAACTATTTTATTTTACGATGTCTGCTACTTTACATAGTGTGTATTGTTTATGGAACTAAATAACTCTTTCAGGTGTATAGGTAGGTTAATTTTTTATTAAATATGTAAATACGAGAAATATAAATAAGGAAACCAAAAGCCAGCACATTTGCGTTAAGAAAATTCACTCATCAGTGCAACTGCAAAGTAAAGGCGTATTCATACTGGGGTAAAAATTAAACCGTTAATATTAAAGCTAACTTTTTATTACACAGTATTTTAGAGCATTCGTTTTCTTCTGTATAATGTTTTAAACGGTATTTTCAGAAACATCGCAAGCACTAGCCATTTTCACAACTATACATCATAGTCACATTTTGATCATCACTCCGTACTTAAAAACATTATAAATCACTAGTATAACATTGCGCTCATTGACCAAAAACAACCTACAGAACAAAACATTTTTTTAAATCTAATTAGAAACCTTATAGCGCCACGCGACACGTGTCTAGTGACGGTTGTGGCCCGCGATTTTTTTATAATAACACATAACGCCAACTATTGTGGGCAACAACTGGTTTTATTAATATATATATATATATAGGTTCTAATACTCACTCATTTCTTTCAAAAAAATACCTAACTTTTGATGAACTCGAACCCTTTATATTAGTAGAATGAGGTTTCAATAACATAATATTGTTCAATTCTTAAGCAATTATTTTTTTAATGGCATGTAGGATGAGGTCCCCGCGGCCATGATGGAGGCCCACGTGAAGGCTGCAGGCGGAGGGGGTGCGGCCGCAGCACTGGCGGCGACCGGCATTGCCGGTACCGCACCCGATACGCCGCCACCCGGTTTGTATACTATCTTATACAAAATCAACTGATTATTAGTTATTTTTAAATTTGTGATTAAGACGGATTTGCATTACGAGTCTATATTTTTTTTTATTATTTTTATTGGAGCCTGGCATGTGACATTGTATCTACCTGGTGGTGAGCAGACCTACAAAGTCCATGAATAGGGTCAATCAATAATTCTTAAATAAAATTAATCGCTCTCACCGATTATGAAATGGGTAACGACAAATTGCATTACGTCTATTTTAATATACTCGCTGCCTTATCGTCAATTCAACCATCCATTTCGTAACCGACCCTGAAAGGAGACTACTACCTCGACAATGAATCGATGCAATAATCTAATAATGAAAACCATACTCTTAACACGCGTTATAGAGCCAGGGACAACTCCAGAAGGGTATTTAACTTGCAAACTTTCAAAAATAATACCTCATATTACAACCCAGTTGTCAGAATGTGCTGTCTTTACAATGATTTGTCCGCTGGTGATAATTCGGTTGACATTTTTGACAAGGACATCAGTAGGTTTAGGAGAGTCATACATTGGTCATAGGTTCATTGGATATATAGGCTTATGTGAGCAGAAAGTGTCTTTTAAATTGCTATAGCTATAAATATATGTCGCTCTTTTCATTTCATTATGAATAGGTAATAAGTGGGTAAATAATTTAATGTAATTGATATTAATTAAATGTATGTTTATGGTGTTTATTAATTATTTTTAGTGTATGATGTTCAATTTTAATCTACTCTAGGTTAAATATAATTGTTAATTTACTAGTTATTTTATTGTACTTTATATACACTATTTATGTAAACATGATGAGTGTGCTTTAGGGCTACAAACCAGATTGTAACTGAATGTATTATTGATTATATATAACCTTGCATTGTTTGTAGGTCATTATGCACATTTTATAAATAAATATAAAACCGGTGAGCCCACAGACTAAAACTGAAACATGACCAGGTCTCTTGACGGTTTTCATATTGTAAAAATATTCCTGTATAAAATATGATTTATTTGTTACTAGTGGACAAGAAGGACAGCGACGTGAAGTCCGAAGCCATGGACGTGGAGGAACCGGAACCCAGCGCCAAGCCCAAGGAGGAGGTCAGCGACCCCGACGCACAGGACAACAAAGATCTACCTCCATGCAGCCCTGGTATGTTGTTTGTTTGTCATCTTTCACATAAACACAAAAACTGGATCTTTCAGATGTGACTGTCTCATTTGTAAAAACATGCAAATCCTTTATTATGCTTTGAAATTAAGTACCTATTGTAGTGCGGAACCCTAATTCCATGTTGGCATCCTCACGTTCAGGGCGCATGCGCCGACTCTCCGCGCGCCTGCGCAGTGGGTGTTTTTAAATAATAAGAACTCGTGATTGGTTGCGTCTGGTGGCCAGCAGTCCCGTGACATCGCTTGTAGGGTAATCATTTGGGTAAAAGTCGATGGAGAGTCAGATCTATGTTTAATTATTATTATTTTTGGACAATTATGTAATAGTATTTGTCCCCGCTGTTAAGAAGTCAGATTGCAAAAATAAAATACAGCTCTTGTTACTTGCTGATAATAGTAAATTTCTATTGGTGAAAGAATTATAAAAATTGTATTATTTATTTTTGGGTCTGTCCGGAAGTAACAATTTTTTTTTTACAGTAATATTATTAATATTTAATATGTAAATAAAATTTATAGCTGTTGCATTAAATTGTAATCGCATTAATTTGTAGGGTCGCGCTGCGTTCAAATGAAAAGAAAATCTCTAGAGCCCCGCCTAGCTAGACGGTCTCACGTTACACAGCGTAGGGGTTTTATCTTTCTTATATTCCTTTTATTAATCATAGCCAATGGTATTGTGAGTACACAATGAATAATATGAGCTATAAAATCTCCATATAAAAAAGTGAGCGAGTGACACAGATGCACAGTAAGAAGACAGATATAGGAAGATCTTTAAACAAATTGACAGAGTTGACAGATTGACGCTCATTTATTTAGTTTCTTACATTGGGCTTGTTGTTTTGAATGTTTTATGAAAAAAATAAATGTTCGTTAAGCGAATAATTGGTCTTATTTTATTGAACATTAATAATATTTAAGGAAATCCAAAACAGGAAAATTAATAAATACAATGCGGAGAAATACTGGAAGTGCGAAAGTTCATTTTGGATGAAGAATACAGTGTCCTTAATAAATTTGTATAATAGGTTTTTAACAGTTACTTATTATATTGTCTTTGATAACAGAATCTGTGGACGCTCGTCTCCAAGCCGGGGCCGCAGCCGCGCTCGCCGCCGCCGCGGTTAAAGCCAAACACCTGGCGGGAGTCGAGGAGAGGAAGATCAAGTCTCTGGTAGCTCTACTGGTGGAGACGCAGATGAAGAAGCTAGAGATTAAACTCAGGCACTTTGAGGAGCTGGAGACTACGATGGAGAGGGAGAGAGAAGGTTAGTAGGTTTTTTTATTTATAAAAACAACTCAAACGACGCAACAAATGATAAATTAATTACTCTAAAATAATGGAGCATCTGTTTTGGTTTAGTCATAAAATTATGGAGCATCTGTTTTGGTTTAGTCATAAAATTATGGAGCATCTGTTTTCGTTTAGTCATAAAATTATGGAGCATCTGTTTTGGTTTAGTCATAAAATTATGGAGCATCTGTTTTGGTTTAGTCATAAAATAATGGAGCATCTGTTTTGGTTTAGTCATAAAATTATGGTGCATCTGTTTTGGTTTAGTCATAAAATTATGGAGCATCTGTTTTGGTTTAGTCATAAAATGATGGAGCATCTGTTTTGGTTTAGTCATAAAATTATGGAGCATCTGTTTTGGTTTAGTCATAAAATTATGGAGCATCTGTTTTGGTTTAGTCATAAAATTAATCTTGTAGAGAAAGTTTCATAATTTTAGTGAAATCAGCATTTTATTTTATTTATTTACTTAAAATTCTTTATTGCACTAAAATGTTTAAACAAAGGCGATCTTAATGCCTTAGACATTATCTGCCTGCTGACCTTTAGGAGAGTGAAAATTGTAATATAGGGCGCACAGAGATCTTACAGACAAATTCTTATACAAGAAGGTTAATGGTCAGCCGTTCATAAGCATTTTAAACTGTTTTCGTTGGGGAATTAAAAGATTTTATTAAAAAAAAAAGAGAGAGAGACGTTTTATATAGCAACCATCTTGTTTTTGGAAAATAGGCGCCATTTTGTTTCTTCATAATAAAATAACCTTATTTATGTTATAAGACCGTCTTCGTTGTCTAATTAGTTAAGCTGTTAGCGTAGTACCCGATGGTCTTGGGTTAGATTCATTTTTTCATTTCATTCACACTCATTTTTATTTATTTCCATTTTGGGCAACCATATTTGTCCCATTGTTTTGGAGGGTCATTACAAGATGACTTTTCGTAACAATAATTTCAACTTATTATATTCATTCAAGCATCGGAGAATTTTATAACGGTATTTCTGTTTTATTAGGATATTTCCAAAACTAGTTTGAAACAAAAACAAGTCCTAAAGCGAAATTTTTGTCTCGCGAATTGCGTGTATAAATCCCTTATTGACTCTCCTGTTTAGTTTTCTTTGTCTTATGTATTAGTATTGTTGTTCACAAAGTAGTACTATTATATGTGTGTTTAAATGGCCTAACTTATTAACTAGCTGTGTCTCGTGGACTCACCCATCGCCGTTTATTTTGAAATAAATCGGATCGTAAATAAAATATAGCTCATGTTACTCGTTCAAAATAAAGCTTTCTATTGGTGAAACAAATTTTTTTATCGTTTCAGTTTTTGATTTTATATTATGTATAAACAAAATAAAAAATATTTTATCTTTATATTTTGAGTAGATGTATTAGTATCGTTGTACTTGGTACACAGAGTAGTGCGTAGTCTGTGACCAGGACAATATGTATGTGTATTTTTTTTAAATGTAGGACAATTTACACAAATTGGTCACAAACTAAGCTCTAGGCTATGTGTACCAGAAACAATGATATATTTTATATTATATTTTATAAACATGACCATGAAAAATGTACTTTTTTTTTTCCATGGGTGGGAATCGAACCCACGGCCTCCGGATACAACGCCAAAGGTGCAACCACTAGTCTACAGAGGCTGTCTATTATATTTTATAAACACCGAGACCATGACAAACACACAGTACACATGTACAGAAAAACGTACTAATATTTATTTACCATCGCCAACTGTTGTATATATTATTAGTAACATAACTTGTGTCGGCCAGGGCTGGAGTATCAGCGCCAACAGCTGATCCAGGAGCGTCAGCAGTTCCATCTGGAACAACTCAAGGCTGCAGAGTTCCGCGCCAGGCACCACGCGCACCAAAGGTCAGTTATTTTATTATATTGGAACTCGGCTTGTGACTTTTTTTTCGAAGCCCAGCTGCCATATTTCTTATAACGGAAACGTATTGTATATGACAATAAACAATCAGCAATAACGAACACTAAATATTAGCCTGAAAATTTTTAGCATTCCGTGTCTTGACAATTGTACTTAAGAAGCCAGTAAAAAGTTTCGTGAACTGAACGTCTAAAAACGTGTAAATGTTGTTTTCAGTGATATCAAAGTTTATTTCTACAGAAAAAGAACGTAGAGGTGTAAATATTACCGATTATTATTATGATCCTAATTAGATAGTATTTTTATAAAAAATATATTAACTTTTGAAAAGACACCCAAAGTTTGATTTATGATTCTAAAAATATTACTTTAGTTCTAATTTTAAAACTAAACAGATTATTTATAAATAAATTATGTAATTAGGATCGAGTAAATAAAATCTACACCTACATGTTCTTTTTTTCTCCAAAAAAAACTTTATTATAACTGAATACAACATTTAGATGTTTTGACGCTCTAGTTCGCGAATCCTTTTCCTGCCCACTTAAAGGATTTCATTATTTTGACAATTGGACGTTTCCTTTAAAAGAAACAGAATATGACCTCCGGCCTTTAAGATCGTTCTAATGTTAAAAAAGTGTCTTGAAAACATGTAAAAGTCCATGTCAAAAATTCGTGGCCGAAAAAAAGTGGCCATCCTGTAAAAAAACTCCCACCACTGTATAATGTATTTCACTCGCAGACTACAACAAGAGGGCGTGGCCTCGTCCCCCGCGCCGCCGGCCCCCGAGGCCCCAGCAGCGCCCGAGGCGCCCCCGGCCCACGAGGCGCCGGCAGCCGAGATAGTGCCCCCACATCATGTCTAGATCCTATCTGCTAATAATAAGAAATTAACAACTGCTGCTTGGTAGAGGGTTAGCCAAAACTTAAGGCCCGAGTAGGTTCACCTATTTAGTAAATACAAATTCAGTATTATGACCATTGCACACAAAAGATCCGAACAGGTTCGAAGTGTATTGACTGATGTCAGCCCTAAAAATCAATAAGACAAGAAACCAATTATGACCATTGGGATCCAAATTTTCCTTAAAGTTGAACTTTTTTCTTTCTTCAACACTTTATTAAACTTTGACAGTTCATTACTAAATGTTTTAGTCATTATTTTGGTCTAAAATTACATTAATTAGATTTAACAATTATTTTACAATAAATGTAAAATAATTGTTACAATAAATGTAAAATAATTGTTAGTTTACCAGAAACATGTAAAAAAAAAATAAAAGCTAAATCCGGAAAATATGGTCATCATACTAAATTTGTATTTTCTAAATAGGTGTACCAACTCGGCCCTTAAACTTGGCTAACGTAACACCCAGTATATGTTTACAAATATTGATTACTTTGACGTTAAAAACTGGAGGGTATCACCAACTTCGGTACCGTGAGATCTCGTTCGAGTTAAGATCGAAAATGATGTTTTTGGTACCACGAAAAGTGATACAGACAGTGTGGTCAGAGGTTCTTAACCGGACCCCATTTGGAAAGCTAAATATTTCACAACTCTCAAAATAATCAAAAACTGGTTTATTCTTTATAAATAATCAAACATGTAATGAGAGATTTGAATCTGTTTTTTTTTTATTAATATTTTTTTACTTTGTTGGAATATTTAGATAGATACATTTTTCTCTGCCTTTTAGTATTTCTTTATGTTCAGTATAATCGCAGAGCCCCCACAGAGGCTTTGCGGGAGACCTAGGGTTTCGCGGAGCACACTTAGTTATGTCTGGCATTGTAAGGTCTTACGGTATCGAATTCGACGGTTACCCTCGTTGTTTTCGGGCGAATAAGACAAATACGCTACACCAAGTGTAGCCAGTGTAGCGTATTTGTCTTATTCGCCCGAAAACGCCCATGTGTAGATTCGCTTCTATTTGGAATATTTGTACAAACAGGTGATATTCGTTTTAGTCCTCTTGCCTGTTTTTGGTCACACAGCAAAGGACTCAAATAGGCCAAATATTTGCGTTGGCGCCCACACATGGTTCGTTATAGTTAGCTTCATTAGCGTGCGCCGGCGCTAACCTCTGTAGACGTGTTTCCGCATATAATTATTACTTTTTTCTCAGTGTTTCATAGACATAAATCACAATGGAAACTATTTTGAGATTTTTAGAACTATTTAAAATCAATCAAATGATGAGGCAAACATTCAAGTTAATTGTTGTATGATTCCATGTGAATGGTCGGTTTGTGTATTTTAATTTTGCACAAATATTTGGCCAAATATAGCAATACCGCTACACCAAGTGAAGTGCCACCATTTCAAGATATTTGTAATTAAAGACATGAATTAATTACAGCTATGAAAAAAAAATTGTAATACAAAAGTTTTATTACTAATATCTATTACAATAGAAAGATTTTTCGACAATTACCAACACAAAAATAATAATTGAACTGCCATGTTGTAATAATGCAAGTACATTTGTATGGGCGTCAACATGACTGCAGAGCCTAAATAAACTTTTGTTCAAAATTAGAAAACTATTCCAACTTACTCACTTTAGCCAAAGCTAAAGGAATTTAAAAAACTGTTGAAATCAAAGTAGTATAATACGATTTTTATTTTCAATGTATGTTATGTCTAGACTATATTGTGTAATAATAATACCTATATGATATAAAATTATTAATTATGTGTTTGTTTGTTATTTCGTTATTTATATAAAATATCAAGTAATTTATACTATATGGGTATATGACAATAAATGTTAGTCATTGATTGCATACAAATTACATAAAGAGTAAAAAGTTGGTTTCAATTGTATTCATATGTGTTACCTTTTTGTGTATTTTATTGTAAACTAATTTGTAATTTTATTAAACACAAATCGAGTGATTTATGTAAAAAAAAATGTAAAATTGTAGTCTACCCATTTTATAAGTATCTTTATATAGTGTTGGGGGACGTTTATATCAAATTCCGTATTAATAAATGTAAGTTAAGTTAGCGGGTATTTTTATATTTTAAGAATTCTCAAACATAACAATTTGGTTATGAAATAAAGTATTATTAAGTACACATTTTGTATTATTTTTGATTCAATATTACCTCAACTTGCCTTAGTGATAGTGCTTGTTCACGTTAACTGGCGGGCGCAGTCACCAAATATCAAACAGTATAATATATAGTTTAAGTTTGTAAAACAAAAACATTTATCTACACTAGTTACAAACTTAGAATATATACTCCCGAACCACGCAAACCTCACTTCAATCCGTTTAGTATTAACGGGAATATTTGAAAAAGAAAAATCCCATGTAATTTATTTATTTTAACTTACTTGAGGCTTTTTTTATAAACTTAAGCTCGAGTTTTACCAACTACTGGTATAATAATTATTAGCAAATTCGTATTATCAACATGTGGCCCCTCAATCCAGAGGCTCTACCATGGGGTTTGCGCATTGTAGAAACGTAACGTATTCATTTACGTATACGTGAGCAACAACCAATAGGGTCGCTTTATTTAATACTGTTACCAAAAATAAAGCGATCCTATTGGTTGTTGCTCACGTTTACGTAAATGAATACGTTACGTTTCTACAATGCACAAACCCATGGTAGAGCCTCTGATGCTCTTACGAAAAGATCCTATAGTCCGTTTCACGATAGAATTTCCGCGGCAATAAGTGGAACTAATAACATTTAGGGGTAAAGAAAATGTGCTAAATGCATTTCACCCACAGGTTTCACATAAGTGTTCCCTTGCCGTAATGTTTGTAGCATTTATTTTTGGCTTGGAATCAAATCCTGTAGCTTAAACTTGTAGGTAGCAATGAAACAAATGTTGCCACATTTTGAAAAATACATTACCCGAAATAAGAGGCGAAATAAAGCAAATAAGGGATAACTCGTTCAAATCAATATTGAAAAAAAAAATCAGATTCCGATTACCGATTACCGCTTTTTTTCGATATTGGCATCCGTTTTTGTTGTGGAACAGTCTTAAAGCTATCATGAAAATGTTTACTATTCAAAACACGTGCAAGCCATAAACATTTATTAACATTCACTTTCAATAAATTAAGTTCAGCCGTTTTTTCCCAGTTTCATGAAAAATTTTAACAAAAATTCATTGCTCTATCGTTGGATACTCTTATATTTTTTCTGGCGAAATAAAAAACCATCTCTATTGGAGATGAAGGCTACGGCTATACTGGCGTAGCCATTTTTTGTTCAAATGCAGTGAATGGCATTATTACATGTGCATCTGGATTGAGAGATCTAATCAACACCAAGTAAAATGACTATGTTTTCATTAAGTAGCGTTATGTAGAAACTTATATGTGAAATATTTTAATTTGTAAACAAGAAAAATAGTTATGCTTTATAAATAGGAACTCTCAATCCTGACGTTTTTTATATTATTTCTATGTTATATTTTTTTATATTAACATTCAATAGATACATCGTAAGATATAATCATAAGAATTTAAACTATTTAGAGGTAAAATGAAGAAGATATAAACCTAAATCTAGATCTCTCAATCCAGACGTTTTAGATTGAGTGATCGTTTGAAACATCATGGTAGGCTGAGGAGAAGCAAAAGTTGATTATGCCAGCTTTTATGAGAATTTATTGTACGTTAGGAAAAACTTAAATATATTTAATAAAAATGGCGATAGACATAATTTAAACTTAAGAAACATAGATAAAATTGATATACCAAAGTTTAGACTGCAAAAAACTAATTAAATGTTTCGTCATTTACAGTATAAGGTTATTTAATAAATTACCTAAAAGCATTATAGATCTGAGTGAAATAAAGTTTAAGAATTATATAAAACACATATTAATCAATAATGCTTACTATAGTGTAAAAGACTATCTTAACGATAAAGACGTCTGGAACCGTCCTGATATGCAATTGAGGTTTCGCAACTAGTAAACAAATTGCTTATGTAGAATCTACCCTAGTTTAGTAGGTATAAAATGTCCGATATTGTAATAATTTTATATTACATAATTTATTTTCATTACATTATGTGAATTTTTCTTTGGTAATCATCAATGATTACGTTATTTATTTATACTTAATTTATACTAATAGTATACTGTGTAGTTATGTACATTGGTCCAGTAACAAATAATCTGCCATAGGGTGTTCTACGCATGCTGATCAGTGGGGTGCATTTTGAGTATTCTACCATATATATATTATATATATGCTACATAGCATAAGTTAATCAATAACTGTGCTCCTCTTTTAGTTCGTGTAAAGCACTAGAGTTTTTTTTGCTGGTTTCTTTTTCTCCGGGGTGTCTCTGAGGGGATCGACTTTACAGTTAGTGTGTATGCCCTTAAAAATACCTATCCTTATACCTTTACTTATATGTGATTGGTTATTTACATTTACACCAAACACGCGATCTATGCGTTCAGGATATCTGCGTTCAGGATATCTGCGTTCGGGCGGAGTGAACCAGTGTTGCCAAAATTATTTTTTAAGGGATCGTACCATACACTAGAAAGTCGTATTTTGGGTATAAATCTACAAAAAAATAATAGTACGCATTAAAATTTTAATAAAACAATTTTTATCTTACTTTTTTTTTATATTAAATTTTTAAAGACAAAAATGCAATGAAAAAAATCCTGGTGGGTGGGACTCGAACCCACGTACCTCGCTGTCGCGGCAAGACGCTCAACCGCTGAGCCAACCAGGTTCCAGTCACCCCTTACGAATTTTGTCAATTCTTGTTATCTACTACTCTATTAGCTTTCTTCTATTAACTCTATACGAGTGAAGTTAGAAGTCCTAGTTTTTAAGATGGCAGAGGAGTCTGTTTTTATCTTTACTTTTTTCAGTATTTTATATTTATGCATTTTTATAAATTCCTTATTAGGATACAAAACCACCAGCCACTAAAACATGTATCTTCGTATCTACATATACATCATCTACGTAAATATCAGTTAGATGTACACCGTCTTCATGCATGCTCTTTCAAAATATGTCCACATGCATGCGCTTTAAAAAGGTACAAAATATAGATTAAATAAAATTTTTTGAACCCCGCTCGCTCCTAAACCCCGCAGCAGCGCCGAAAACTTCCCACGGAAAATTGTCGGATTCATCACAAAAAAGGATAAGGCAGGCACAGAGTTATAGAAGTTTGTGAAGGCAGGACACTTGCATGTATCAGCAAAAAAATATACCGATGTAAATTAATAAAACTAACAATGGGCCAGCACAACAGCATCGATAAATCGACAAAATATACATATCGATTTTAATGAATGAATGACAGCCTTCGTAGACTAGTGGTTGCGCCTTTGGCGTTGTATCCGGAGGTCGTTGGTTCGATGGGTGGGACCACAGAGCACGGAATCGCCACTCGCTGCCCACTCCTAGAGACGGTAGTAATAATAATAGTCGTGCCAAACAAATGCGTTGCGCGCACATATGAGCGCAATCGGCCGCCAGTTGCTCTTCGTACGTTGCGGAATAAACATTAATATTAAATCGTTAGAAATGCCTCATAGCGCTGTTATTTGGTGTAAGAATCAAAGTAAAAACATCAACAAACAAAATTCTGGCGTATTATATCACAAGTAAGTAAATAATGTTTTTTTTTTTTCTTTTTTTAAAATGTGAGTCGATGTATGTTGGAACGCAAAACCTCAGCCGTGCGAAAGCCGCGAGTCATTAGTGAATGCAATAGTGAGGGGACGCACGCGTTGATTGGCGTCATGTCGATAATGCAAGTTAGCGTATCCATAAAGTACCAGTATATTTTAATTGTCATTGTGAAGTTGTTATTTTTATAGTATCTTGTGTATTATTATATGTGGCTTCGAAAAAAACATTTAATAACTGGCCACTTCACATAAGGTGACACTCAGATACCTGTTTGTCTGTCCGCAGGAATATCTTAAAACCTACTGATTATAGATATCTTCAACACTTCATAGTCTAATATTTTCAGATAAATGGGAAAGATTCACCTGTAAAAAAAGCTAATGAAGCTTTTGAAGATAATAAAAAATATTCTCGCAGTTGTCCGCAAGCCCGACCTGAAGCGACTGATTTACCAAATATACTGGACACACCTCGACGACGTAAATTAAAATTATCTGTGATAAGGGCTCAGCAGACCATTAAAAGGCAAAGTCTTAACGTAAAGCGACTCCAAGAAACCAATAGAAGATTATCAAAAAAAAAATGCTAAAATGGAAAGTATTATTAAATATCTACGAGAGCGATTTAGATTAACATACCCTTCTAAAGATATTATTACGGTTTGTAAAAAAGTAGAAATAGTAATAAAAAATATCCTCTATATTTTTTATTTATTTAAATCTTTATTGCATACAAAATACAAAGGCGAACTATAGTGGGTACATTAACTCGAAATATACAAAACAATATATAACCACACATGCTTTGCATTTATGTCTGGAAATTAATTTATTTGAAAATTTATCGATACACCAATTCGACCAAGAACCCATGAATTCAATTAATAAAAGCAATAATGGAAAAATATGTAGATATTACCTTACAAAAAAACTGAACTCAAATATTATATCAATACGAAGCCATTTTAATAAAAATGTATTATTTTCGGGGCAATGATGAATAGCGATGGACTTTGTAAATAACATGTATATTGTATTTACATTAAAGTTTTCATTTCTTCGGCTATGTGACAATAAAAAGACTTTTTATATAACATAGCTTGTTTTATTTTGAAGCGGTTATTTTTAATAGAAATCGCTGCTTTCGGAACCAGCTCCGGAATTACATCTTCAGTATCGAAAATCAGTTCCGGGATTGTAAATCATTGGATATCGCATGCACTAATTAGATTACCAAAAAACGCAATTCAAATATTTAAATACAAGTCTATCAAATAAAAATGTATTATTATTTGATCAAAATATTGCAAAGTCTGGGTCTAACTATCACTGGGTCACTGTTAAATCAAATTGTATTTAAGATTATGTACAAGATTTACTATAAACCAGTCACTTAACTTCGGCTACTTAAAAAATCCGAGTGTTTTAATAATTAATTGGCAGACTTATTATATATTTCTGCTCATAAAAAATAATCTCGATAAAAAAAATATCGACCCAGCCACAGCACTCCAAGACGTCATCTGTGTAGTAGTGTGCGTATAGGTGTGAGTTAACGGCAACGCCCACCCCCACGCTTGGTTTGTATGAAATATGTTGAACATGCCGTCTCTAGTAGCGGCGCGCGTGGATTCCGTGCTCTGTGGGTGGGACCCATGGCAAAAAATGTATATTAGTACGTTTTTTCTGTACAGTTTGTCATGGTCTGGGTGTTTATAAAATATAGTATGTATTATATCGGTGCTTCTGGTACACATAGCACAAGCCTTGTAAAGAATATTAGCGATCGTTAATTTTTAATGAAAATAATCGGTTGCCATAACGATGTCTATATCAAATGCAAGTCTCTACTTCCGAGATAGCGAGCAAAATCGTAAACTAATATGTCAATAAGGTAACGATGAACCGAAGCTAACACACTTTTCTACTTATTTTGTTTTAATTTATTATAGTTTGAATAATAATTCTCCATTAAAAAAATATTACTTTAATACGAAAAAATCTTGTATTATTATATCCAAAATACTAATATCATTATATAAGAAATTAAACAAAATAATTAGTTTAATAATGTTTTATATTAACTTGCACCCCTTTTTTACCACAATATTCAATAATAATTAATAATCAAAATAATGTACTCCGTCTGTGACAAAAGATATTCGCAAGATGTCTGCCTTCGCATCGCACATGCTTCCGGTAGCGGCAACAAACATAATGGCGGGCGGAGTGCTGTCTCGCTCGCACTCGGCGGCTGTACCATCTCCTTCCTTCTCTGCCAACGGAAGAGTGATCAGCGGCTGGCTGGCTAGTTGGCTGATAAGGCATGCGGTCCAATAAGGCTTTAAACTCGGCCGTCCTCCTGCAACAATTGCTCCCGCAATGGGAACACAAAACTACCATTAGCTTTCTAATAAGTCTATGAGATCTTCAGTTTCCAACTGATCATCAGAACTGCTAGCACTATCAGATACTGGAGCTATGCTATGATACGGTCTTATGGAATCTGATGATACAAGTCCAGTAAAGTTTTTATATCCACGTAAGCCTTTAAGACTTCTAATCTTGTACCTATCATTACCTAACACTTTAACCACTACATATGGCCCAGAGTATAGGTCATCTAGTTTTGTATTTACTTTACTTGCACTACTAGTTGGGGCCTGCTTCCATAGTACAAATTCTCCTTTTTTATAAACCCGACTATCTTTACGTTTCTTGTCATATTGATATTTCATATCATCACTTGCTTTTTTTATTCGACTTAGGGCTATGCTTCGTCGTGATGCAACATTGTTTACTTCCTTGTCAGGCACAGCAACATCTAGTATTGGTCTGCTAGGCTGACCAAACATGAGATCGTAGGGTTTAAACGCAGTACTACTATTTACTGTATTATTAATACCCCAGATTACATTAGGGATATTATTTACCCAATTATTTGAATTCTCTGGACTCTCTGTTGCCCTTAAGGCATCTAAAATAGTTCGATTTGTACGCTCCACCTGACCATTGGCACGTGGACATGCAATTGCATTGAGGATGTGTCTAAACTGTTTTTCAGTGGCAAATATTTTAAAATACCTGCTAGTAAACGCCTTACCATGATCAGACACCACCCGGACGGGGTATCCAAAAAGACTAAACACTCTCTTTAAAGTCCTAATAGTTTCAACAGAATTTACAGTCCGTGTAGGTTCAGCAATAACAAATTTAGAAAACGCATCAGTGAGTACCAATAAGTACTGATAGCCTTTTTTTGTTTTACTAAATGGACCAAGGTGATCAATATGAACCATTTTCATTGGTTCAGATGGTTTAGGTATTGGATGTAACCTACCTTCCTTTTTACCGTACTCACCCTTACCATAAGCACAATTTAGGCAGGAAGTAACATACTTCTTGATAAAACGGGACATTTTTGGGAACCAATAAGTTTCCTTTACTAAATCCGTACAACGCTTCAATCCTACATGACCAATATCATCATGATGCATTTGTACTATTTTCCACCTGGCTAATCCTGGTACAACTAACCTATTACCAATTAATGATTTACGATAGAGGCGACCATCAATTAAAGCATAATCCCTAGTAATTTCAGGTCTTGGTGAGAATGACCGTAAATGATCAATGATAGCCTTTAACTTATCATCTTGGAACTGTATAGTTAAAAACCAATCAACTACTTCAAGTCTATTTATATTGACAGAATCTACAGGATTCCTACTCAACGCATCGATGTGTTGCATGCGTTCACCTGGCCTGTATTCAATACTAATGTCAAAATCTTGGATTAATAGCCACCATCTAGCAATTCTCGGTACAAGGTCACGCTTAGTTAACGTCGCCCGAACAGCTGTGCAATCAGTTACTATCTTAATATGAACTCCAGTTACATAAACTCGAAATCGTCGTAAGGACTCTACAACAGCTAGAGTTTCGAGTTCATAGCTATGATATAAACTCTCCTCTCTGCTTGTTACACGACTGTAATACATAACTGGTCGCAAGGTATCATCAACCTGTTTCTGTAAAAGCATTCCAGCAATGCCTAACTTACATGCATCTGTATGAATTTCAATGGGTAGAGAATGGTCATAAATAGCTAGAACTGGTTTAGTACATAAGCAGTCTCTGAGCTTCTTAAAGCTCTGCTCTTGATCTGCTCCCCAAATCCAGTTAACATTTTTCTTTGTGAGTTCAGTCAAAGGACGGGCAATTAATGCAAATCTATAAATAAATTTACGGAAGTAACTACATAAACCAATAAACTGGCGAACCTCATGAACATTTTGTGGTACAGGAAATTGGGAAACTGCAATTAGTTTTGATTCACCAGGTTGAATACTATTTGGTGAGATCTCGTGGCCAAGATAGGTTATTTTATTTTGTAAGAACATTTATCTAAGTTTAATTTTATATTTTCTGATTTCATTTTATTGAGCACTATTTCTAACAAATTTAAACCGGAATGTACATCATGAGATGCTAGCAACAGATCATCCAAAAATGCCAAAATCTCTGTCGAACTGTCATTACTAAACCCTAATGAATTTACCAGTTTATTTATAAGTCTCATAAAAACAGACGGTGCATTAGCAAGACCGAAAGGTACGCGTAAGTATTCATAATGTCCCTGAGGGGTAATAAAAGCAGTTTTATGAGTGTCTTGAGGACAAACTGCCACCTGATGGTATCCTTGAGCCATATCTAAACTGGTGAAGTATTTTTTTCCAGCCAATCTTGAGACTTGGTCTTCAATTTTTGGCAAAGGATACCTATCTCGCACAGTAACTGCATTTAATGCACGGTAGTCAACACATAATCGACTGCCACCATTTTTCTTTCTTACTAGTAATATAGGAGAAGCATAGTCGGACTCAGACTCTTTAATAATACCAGCATCTAAGAGTTCTGATATCTTGGATTTGACTACTGATTGTTCATTATGTGATAATGAATAAGGTCTCCGATAGATAGGCTGATCATTATTTAGTCTAATTTTCATCTGCACTAAATTTGTACACCCTAGTTCTTTAGTACTGCTTGCGAAGCAGTCTTGAAAATTGCATAACATGTCTAAGAATTTAATCTTATCTGGTTCAGATAAAGGCCCTATTTTAATTTCATCCAGTTTCATCCCAGCTATCGCTGTAATTGACTTTGACCTAATTGAAAAGATGCGACTGGCTAATGGCTTTGACAATATGGCAGTATGGCTCACCTGGCTATCGACCGGCAATGCTATCCCTTCACATATTTCAGCACGTAGCAGCGTGTCTCCCTTGCACCATACAATGTTGGAATCGCCTGTGTTGACCACCTTGATGAATCCCGAGCAGCCACGTAGAACCGTAGCAGGCAGTGAATAAGACATTCCATGCATCTCAAAATGTCGAGCTGGGGTGACCACATCTTGATCCTTGGAATTTCCAGGGACTTCAACCTGGACAATGGATGCTCCAGGCAGTAGACACTCATCGGCAGCAGTAATGACTTTGAAATGTTCTTGGACCTGTGTTACTTGCATATCCATAAGAAAGTCCTTAGCTTCTTTTAAAATCGCCCTTCCATCACATACTGACAATGCAATGCCCTCTTTATTAATAATAGGTTGGCCAATCAATAGATTTACTCCACCCATGTCTACTTCAGTAAGATAAGCTTGGCATGTGGTTCTAATTCCATCGACTTCTAATTGAAAGTTTACTTCCCCACGACTTGTAATTAGTCCACCAGAGAATCCTTTAAGAACAATACTTGTAGGATGTGTTTTAAGTCCTATCAATTTAGAAATTTCTCCACTAAGTACATTTACTTGACTTCCAGTACCAATATAAGCTTTTACATAAATATTCTCAATCTTCACAGTCTTCTTGTAAATATCATTATAGTTCTGAATTAATTTAATATCTCTTATAACATTAGTTGAATCTGATTTTCCTAATTTTGGACATCTCAATGCAATATGCCCTTGAGCTCCGCACTTAAAACATGTTCTTTGATCTGGCTGTGAACAGTTTCTTAGAAGATGTCCAGTTTTCTTGCAGCGAGGACATGGCTCAGTGTCAGGGTTGACTTTTCTATCAGGAGTTTGTCTGCTTATATTATTCATGGCTGTGGTGTTTAATGGTCGGTAGTCATCAAAAGCTGATAGAAAGCCTTCATATAGCTCATCTGGCCTTTCACATTGGAAAGCCCTAGCATTTGGTTGTAGGGCTTGTGGCAACCCTCTAATAATGCAAGATACGGTTGCTATGTCAGATAATTTGCAGCTAAAACACATAGCAACTTTTTCCTGGTAATATTTTGTCATACTTTCCGAACTTTGCTTCTTCCTGGCAATCATTTCCTCAATCATGTTGGCGAAATCGCGATATTTAGGGAAAGCTCGCAGAATTAAATGTTTCCATTCATCCCATGAATAATCATAATCATCTAGTCTATTGTACCACTTCCTAGCCTGTCCTCTTAATTTGTCCTGCATATGGAATGATTTAGTTTTTTCATTCCACCCATGAATTTCACCTAGTTGGTCTATTTTTTTTAACCATCCCTTTACGGTACACTCATCGCTGTCAGGATCAAATTCGGGAATTAATGACGCCGCACGATGTCCTTTTGAAATTGACGATATAGGAATATCATTATTTATATCTCGGACAGCGTGGTCTACCTCTTTATATAATAAAGTTTTCAACATTTTACGAACCGGAGGCACGTCTTCATCCTGTTTTTGTTCATTTATTTGGTTTTCTTCATCGCCATTAGGCGGCGTGTCGCGCAATTTCTTTTCTAAAGCACGTCTTTTCATTGTTCACCACACTTCTGATTATAAGAAATTAAACAAAATAATTAGTTTAATAATGTTTTATATTAACTTGCACCCCTTTTTTACTACAATATTCAATAATAATTAATAATCAAAATAATGTACTCCGTCTGTGACAAAAGATATTCGCAAGATGTCTGCCTTCGCATCGCCACACATGCTTCCGGTAGCGGCAACAAACATAATGGCGGGCGGAGTGCTGTCTCGCTCGCACTCGGCGGCTGTACCATCTCCTTCCTTCTCTGCCAACGGAAGAGTGATCAGCGGCTGGCTGGCTAGTTGGCTGATAAGGCATGCGGTCCAATAAGGCTTTACAATTAATAACAAATAACTTTTTATTAAGAAATTTATGCCCCCAAATCTTCATATCACCAAATAAAACTTAATTTTTCATCCTTAGATAGTATTATTTATTATTTGTAATACTGAGAGTCAGCGTCAGTTGTTAAGTGTCACTTTTTGTAAACAAAACAAGAAAAAATAAATTTGTGATAATAATAAAAAGATGTGGGGCGAATCTTAGGCAATTTGCAATAATTTCGCTAAAATATTTATATAAAATAATTTTTGTGTTTTTAGAAAAGTTAGCGACCGTAACGATGACTTTGCGAGGTGTCAAAATTCGTCGTTAAAGTTTGCGACAGTCGCTAAATTTGATAAGAGAAATCGATACCGTACCGAGCTTTGATAATAGAGACTACGAAAAATCGTTAAAACGTGTTAGCGACCGAATTCGCTAAGTTAGCGATCGCTATCTATGTCGAGACTGTAGGGGCTCGATATAGGATGTATAAGTAAGTTCTAAACTGTGATGGTATGTTTTTTTAATGAAACAAAATATAAAATGGAATAATTTAATGAAGAACGGACAACAAGATTTAACAAGGAAATAGTCAACATTATATTTCTCTAATCACATAACAATCAAATATCATCCACAACACGACTCACTGACAACTGGAACATTTACTACTAATATTATTTATCATTATTAATTGAATAAATTCCAAAAAGTTTAAGCGAAAAATATTTACTAAAAATTTAGAATTTAAAAATTTAACATTACCTATAAAGTGATTTTTTTAACTATCTAAATCTATACACAGAAACAGTCTACACAATTCCACATAACATAGCTTTGACATCAATTAGGCACATTTTTGAGTTTAAATTGTATAATAAATTACATAAAAAATCACAACATAAAGATCTACATTTTGCTCTTAATTATTAATTAACTAGTAATTGAATAAACTATTTATTTCACTGGCTTGTGACGATTTGCTTAAAAATCTACTGTGATCTTACACTCACATATAATATATCTTTAATATAATAATAATAGAACAATTTATATTACTTATCAATATTTCTAAACATTACCCAGGCTTAATATACATATTAGTGTTAATATAATATATAAATTCGAATAATGATGATTATTTTAATTTAAGGCTTTCTTAGACGGAAATTAAAGAGTATATTATTATTTTGAAAAATAACAAATAATTAAATATAAATTATACATCTAATATAACAAAAATATGTTTAATTACTGAACTACTATTCAAGTAGGAATATACTTTAAACAAAATATCACAAAATAATTAAAGTTCTAATAATAATAAGTTTATATATTTTAGTTCGTCATGGACGTATTTATTTTATAGATAATTAAGGAATGATATTTTCTAGGGATATTTTAAATTGCTTTGGCAGTGGTTTTTGCTTTAATTTTTTTAACTAAGTGCATAACTATAACACTAATTTAAGTACACATAATTCTCTTTTTGTATTTTTATATATTTTTTCTTTAATATTTATGACTAAATATTATCCAACAACTACATATTTTTTTATTTATTTTTAACAATTATTTACTAACATTCTTTTAAATTTTATAATTCCAAAGCAATTGTTTTTTTTTTAGTTTTATTATATTTTATAATTCTAAATATCTAGAAATAAAATAAACTGACTTACACACATAGGTAACAATTTCAATAATTATAGGTTTATGTTCTAAAATCATATAAAAAGAAAATAGAACAATGAATTAACAGTAATACTAAAAATAAACTAAAACAACAAAATACTTTATAAAAAAAATACCGTTGAGTAATCTAAGTAGGAACAAGGAACTATTAATTTATTTTGTACTAATTAAATACGTTTTATATAAATTACATAATATAATTTTAAAGTATAAATAAATAGAGTTTTAAAAACTTAAAACGGCTAAATATTTTTATTTTTTTATCATTGCTAAAACCATTATTAACTTAAAACTAATAATAACGCCGTTTAGCATTTCAAATTACGATGTTAACTAATTCAAAAGATTTTTTTACTATATTACTATTAATTACCTATCCCATTATACATTAATTTAGAATTTTCCCATTTAATATTATAAAAGAGTTGAACACTTTAAATATAATTAAAGTACAGACGCGGTGCAGAAATAATCTCGGAGACTATCTCTGTTACATCACTATTATGTTATAACATTTGTAGGCGTGGAGGTACTCGGCAGTGTATTTATTGGCGTGGAGGCAACTCTGCTCTCTTCAACAGTATATTTATTGGCGTGGAGGTACTCGGCAGTATATTTATTGGCATGGAGGTAACTATGCACTCTTCAGCAGTGTATTTATTGGCGTGGAGGCAACTCTGCTCTCTTCAACAGTATATTTATTGGCGTGGAGGTACTCGGCAGTATATTTATTGGCGTGGAGGTACTCAGCAGTATATTTATTGGCGTGGAGGTACTCAGCAGTATATTTATTGGCATGGAGGTAACTCTGCACTACTCAGCAGTATATTTATTGGCGTGGAGCGGTATTACTCGGCAGTATATTAATTGGTGTGGAGCTAGCTCTGCACTACTCAGCAGTATATTTATTGGCGTGGAGGTACTCGAGTAATTACTCGGCAGTATATTAATTGGCGTGGAGGTACCTCGGCACTACTCAGCAGTATATTTATTGGCGTGGAGGTACTCGGTATTACTCGGCAGTATATTAATTGGTGTGAAGGTAACTCTGCACTACTCAGCAGTATATTTATTGGCGTGGAGGTACTCGGTATTACTCGGCAGTATATTAATTGATGTGGAGGTAATCTGCACTACTCGCCGTATACTTATTGGTGTGCAGGTAGTCGGTACTACTCAGCAGTATATTTATTGGCGTGGAGGTAACTCTGCACTAATCAGCAGTATATTAATTGGCGTTGAGCTACTCGGCAGTATATTTATTGGCGTGGAGGTAACTCTGCACTACTCATCAGTATATTTATTGGCGTGGAGGTACTCGGCAGTATATGGTACGCAAGTAACAGAAATAAGTACTTATTACTGCAAAATTGTAATAAAGATTCATAGTTAAAACATTTTTATTTTGTTTATTGTTTAGGTGCAATAAGGCCTGCCATCATATCAAAGGTATTGCCGTCGGGAGTAACTTTGAGTTCCCCGCCGAGGGTTCGAACCCGCAACCATCCCCCCTCGTCGACCCCACTAACTATGCCTCTGATCGGTTCCGATTCGCCTTCCTTTAATACGCGGACTTCTTCGCCGCTGTAAAGTAAATAAAAAACCAGGTTGATGATCATAACATTGAAAAGTTGTAAAGAATAAAATGTCAACAAAACATTCTAAAAATATATTTATTTTGAAATTAAATTGCGTCGTTTTAAATACAAAATAGAGCAGTTTAATGAAAAAACAACTACTGATCATAACATTAGGATCGTAAAGGAAAATTGGCAACAAAAAATGCTTAAAACAGCGACCATTTTGAAAACAAAATGGCGTTGTTTTATATACAAAATAGAGTAGTTTGGCTTTTATATTATTTCTTTACACATTATAATATTATTATACTCACTCATGTAACCAATACGCGTAGTACTGCTCCAAGAAGGCGTCGATACCCCCGTCAGTATCCACGTACAGGAGTATCCTCTCCAGCTGAGAGCAGTACCGAGCCAAGAACTTTTCTACGGAGAGCGGCGGCAGACTCGTGCGGTGACTCTTGTTGTGCGCAGCGATAATGTCGTTAACGCATGTCGTGGGAACGCTATTGGAGATGTTGACGCCTGTACCTGAATGGTAATAAATCAATATAAACAAATAGCTAAATGTGTTGCTAACGTCAAAATACAAGAAGGGC
The DNA here is from genome assembly GCA_947458855.1 of Monopis laevigella. Classification (NCBI taxonomy): domain Eukaryota; kingdom Metazoa; phylum Arthropoda; class Insecta; order Lepidoptera; family Tineidae; genus Monopis; species Monopis laevigella. The sequence continues at coordinate 8,929,023 of OX381596.1, read as the reverse complement.
TGAACCAATTGGTTTTTTTTTTTCAAATAATCGTTGATCCCCGAAGGTTCTTATGAAGAGAAAAATTGGAAAAAGGGCTTGCCAAAACGTATTTTTTTCGATATTTTATGTCACGTTTTTGATATTTTGGTAACCGCAGTTAAAGGTGAAAAAGTACTTATCAAAACCAAAAGTTATACTATAAATCGGATCTAAATTAATTATGGAGCAATGGCCACCAAGGTGACTTGAATATGTTAATTTTACCTTAGCAGGTAAAAAAAAACAGTATTAAATAGGTTATTTTGTTTTAAATTAACATGTACACTAAAACAGTAGTTCTAAGGTTTTTGTTAATCAATCTTACACTTACTGTTGATTAATTAAGATTTAACTTATTATAGATTAAACTATAGGTATCCACCAATAGGAAGAGTTTATTTGTACTATTGGTATAGTTCATCCTATTGATAGATCCATACAGTTTAATCTGTACAATAAGTGAAAGATTGTTTAACAAAAACTCAGTTGTAATACAGCTGGGGGCTCTTTTAATAAACGTGACAATTGTAATTTACAATACATTGCTTAGTGTAGTTTTGTAAAACTTTATAACTACAACTAAATTAAGCAATGTATTATAGATGGTCGCTGTAAATTAAAATTGTCACATAATGAAATAGGCCCCAGGTATAGGTAAGTATTTTTCTGTTCTAGTAATGAAACTCACCTATGTTGATGAGAGCCTCGTCTCCTTCACAGTTGGCCGTGGTCACCACACCACCGATTTTCACATCTCTTCCAAAATATATATCGTTAGGCCATTTTATTCTGAAAAATAAAAAAGTTATAGATGACAAAATACAATGACAATTTTGCGCTGAAATCAATGCTTGGTATACACAGCTAAAGGAGAACGCTCCTTCATATTGATAAAGAAATATATTGTGATTTAGTCAAAATAATATACATTATATTGATTTATTTATTTAAATTTTTATTGCATACAAAATACAAAGGCGGACTTAATGCTGCTAATAATATGGTTTATAAAGGGTGTCCAGCGGGAATTTTCAACTTTAAACGGCAATTATCGAAGTAATAGCGGGGTGAGGTGGGCGGGAGGGGTACCATTGAAAGCGCGGTACTTGCGGATTTGTTAGTAGTCATGAGTCACTGGACGGGAGCGCACCGCTCGTTCGCGGTTGAGCAATATCCAAATCGTGCGCGTCTAACGTTTTGTACTCATTTTAATATTCGGCGTTTAAGTGATGGGCCGAGCACGCAACTTATCTGGTCGTGGGTACAAAGATTTAGGCAAGAAGGGACAACGCTCAACAGAACTCCTTCAGGACCATCAACATCAGCAGCAACGCCCGAACGTGTCTGAAGTTCGACATGAAATCATTAGAAATCCCGTCATTTCTCCGGTGTATTGCCGTATGATAGACGAATTTCTGCTACCGCAATTGCAGCTGTATTCTGGTTACAATAATAGGACACAATTTCAGCAAGACGGTGCCACTCCGCATACAGCTAGGGTGTCGATGGAAAAGTTAAAAACAATTTTTCCAAATAAAGTGATCAGCAAGTACGGAGACATCTCATGGCCACCCAGGTCACCGACCTCACGCCCTGCGATTTTTTTTATGGGGTTACCTTGAATCGAAGGTTTATGAGAACAATCCCCGGACAATTCAAGCCATGCAGGCCAATATTCGCCGTGAAGTTCAAAGCATTACTCCAGAGCTTTGCCGTCGCGTAATTGCAAATGTAAGGGTCGGACTACAAGAGTGCGTACAAAAAAACGGTCATCATTTAAATGATATAGTGTTTAAGAAATGAAATCCGCATTAATGTTGTACATTTTATTTTAATAAAAATAAATAAAATCTATGTAGTTTTTTTTATATGAAATTTTAAAGTTGAAAAATTCCCGCTGGACCCTTTATAAAAACTATATAATAAGATGTAATATTAGAAGCATGTTTGTAAGGGCGTCGACATGACTGCAGAGCCCTTATAAAAAAGAAAAGCAATATTCATAGTTAAAAAGATTTTATGGCTGGTTCAGGCATAAAATCTTTTTAAGAAAAATAATACACATTTAAGTATAATACATATTTATTATAGTATAAGTGTTATTCAGTCCTACTGGATTTCACTTTATGATCTTTATTTCTTTATATACAATTTTTTTTATAGGACCAACTTGGTGACTAAGTCTTTCATAAAAAAAAAGGGCCCAGGACAAACTAAACAGATAAAGTACTATTTTTTTGCCATAGGTGATATATACTTGTACAAAATCTCTCTTCCCTTTCCTAGCGCCATGTAGGACTGAAATGTAATGCGTGGTACTGACCTTATATCTAGGTGTTCGTAGTGCGGCAACGACCTCACCGCTCGTACCGCCGCCAACGCAGCGCACTGCTGCAGCAGAGATACTCGGGCCGTCAGCTGCACTATCAACTGGGACAAAATACATGTTTAAATGTACCATCACGCGTGTATTACGGCACCCGAGACCGCCTATACGACGGCCTAGCTGTCCAGTGGAGGGGTTTTTATTCCCAGTCCAATCAGCCCAAAAAGTGACCTATCTAAGATTGACAAAACTTCCCGTGCCATTAAAATATCGCGGTCATTGCTGAAAAGATATTTTGTATACGATATAAACTCTGGTTCAAGATGCTCCTATATTCGAATATATTTAAAGTGACATCACTCGCGTCGCGTATATTATTGTCTTTGGGTCGAATACTGTTGTAAAACTCTATTTTAGTTTTAATTATTTATCTAGCAAAAGTATGAAGCCTATATTGTTATTTTTATAAAAACATAAATGTGATGTCAGTGTCACTTCACATTGTACCCTAATGCAGACCTACATGAGATTGAAAGAACACATGGCTTTTAGCCTTACTTATAACAAAAGCACGGATATGACAAGAAAGAAAGACATGGCTATTAGACTTAAAAACATTAACAATGATGACAATGAATATAAGACTTGGCTACGGCCTTACTAGTTATAATTACCGGAAATGAAAGACTAGGCTGTATGGTTGGAAAATCTTTGCCTTTCCAATTGTGGAAAAACAAAAAAAAAAGTGTTTTGTCACCTAAAAGTTGATAATAAATAATGGTACTGAATAAATAGCATATTATTTTGATTAGAAAATATGACTGCACACAGAAAACGGGTAGAGCACCGGTTCAAATTGATTATAGAAATAAACGCGTATATATACTTGACTAAAAGCAATTAGGACCAGAGGTGAAATACGTTCGTGAACGTGCTTGACTGTAAAACAATAATGTGCAGGACAATTTACACAATTGCTCTGTTCACAAACTAAGCTCTAGGCTTGCACTTTGTGTACGATTCATCAGTACGTACCTGTAGAGACATCATGGCGCACCCGGACGGGCTGAGCCAGGCGTTACCGCCGCGCCCTCTGCCGGCCGTCTGCGTCCGCGCCACTATCGCCGCGCCGTGCCACAGCCGCGACGTGCACAGGGTTTGCGTGCACGACAGTACGTCCGCGTACACAACTACACGTCCTATCTCTGATGATGTTAGATTCTACAACAAAACATTTAGTAACTATAGTTGCTCAAATTAATCTGCGATTGTTTAAACGCAAATTGGTTGTTTTAACGCAAAAATAAATCAAATATATAACAAACATTTTCGCCGTATTTAATATAAAATGACATTAAAAGATGGATGGTAAGTTCGCAAATTAAATGATTACTTAAAAATTTTAACTGTCCGTCCATCATCATATTGTGATCATTAACTTATGGAGATATTACTTTTTTGAATTTTCATTTGAAATTAATATTATAAGTTATAGCACAAATGGAACACATTTTCCCCTTTTTCCCTAACATTTTTCATTGATGCTCCGCTCCTATTGGTCGTAGCGTGATGTTATATAGCCTTCCTCGATAAATGGGCTATCCAACACTAAGGACTGATTTTTCAATTGTCAGATAAAGTTATTCGACAGTTATCTAACTTGTATGAAGAACTGTCAAATTTATTCTTTCTCCATACAAGTTATCTGCTGGAATAACTTTATCTGACATACGTTCGTGAACGTGCAAAATCGGCCTTTAAAGAATTTTCATAATCGGTTCAGTAGATCCAGAGGTTACCAGATCCAGAGGTTACCCCCACAACCTCACAAACTTTACCTCTTCATTATATTAGTACCTATAGATTATGTTATTACATGTGAGTGAGTGATTTTTGACCAAAGATTTTTTAATAAAATTATAAAAAACTATATATAGATATATAACAATTTTGACTTAGATGCCTTTTAATAATTTTTCACTTTTGACTATTTTTTATAGGGTCAATTCAAATAATATAATATTTGATTTAAACTATACATGATATATTATATTTGATACTGACAGACAGACAAATGAATTGACACCAGAGTCTTATCATAAGGAATCTTCTTTTCTATTTACTTTCTAAAAAAAACAATGAACCCAAAATAATAATAAATAACTCACATCATAATATTCGACCGTAGAGAAGTTTTCTGGGCATTCGTGTACGTACACAGGTATAAAATCAGCGCTGGGAGTATGTTTGGGCGAGTCTCCTTTAAAACACCATTGGACTGCCACTTCACCTAACTTTCCATCTGATCCCAGCGCTTCGACCAATGATAGTTTGTGCTGTCAATAAAAAAATTAAATATAAAAAAAAAATATTAAAAAAAAACTTGATGGCTGGCGTTTACAAAGCATGCACAAAACACATTGAGAATATTTGGAAAAAAGTTAAGTTCTTTAATAACATAAATACTGAGGTATTTTATAAAAATACAAATAATAATAATTAATTTCACAGGTCCTTTTTTATTAGTAAAAAAACTTCACTTTTTTTGTGTAAAAGAATAAATAAATATTTTTTACTTATTTTCTATAAGATTTAAGTATATTTTATTATAAAACATATTGTATAAAAATTTTGTTTATCAAATTAAAAAAAATTAAAACTCCTAAAAGGAAAATATAAAGATGTATTAATTAAAACAAATAGAATAGCAATAATCAACAACATACATACATAGCTTTGTATTATATGCAAAATATTAAATACCTAATAAAGCATTAAAATAATAAAAATAGAGTCCAATGTAAAAGAAACATATTTTGTATATTAATATTAATCTGAAATAAACTATAGTCAACTAGAAAAATTAAAGGCACAAATAAATTTATACAAATTAAGTATAAAAATAACATAGTTATTAAAATAAAGAGTTTATTTATTATAAGCTTTTGCAATGGGTAAATATGGATAGTTTTTTTTCTGAGCGTATACCAAAAATAATCCAACTCTTTTAATAGCCAGTCAAGGGTTGATACAAAATGATACATGGTGACTTTGGAAGTCTGTACTTTGGGCTAATATGAAGCTTTCCCATGGAACCATGTGTCGCAAATGAAAAAAAATCATTTTGGCTTCTTCATACAAACGTACACGCTTAGTAATGTTAAAATAAGCAGTTTGTATAAAGAAGCCAAATTTTTTTTTTTTTTCATTTTGTGACACAAGAGCTCCATGGGAAAAGCTTCATATTACCCCTTAGATTAAAACAAAATATTATATTATTATTTAATATACGTGGTGGCCGAGTTGACCTTGGACTTAAAAACACTAAGGTCCCTGAGGCCACGTTCTGTTTCTTATAACGTGAGCGTTATATTGTCAAAATAACGAATTCCGTTATTAGTGCTCTCTCCTCCAATCAGCGAAGGTTAAAAAACTACTCTGATTGGAGGAGAGCGCGCTAATAGCGGAAATCGTTATCTTGACAATCTAACGATCACGTTATAAGAAATAGAATGTGGTCGCTGGTTCGAATCCCGATGTGTACCAATGAGTTTTTAATTAAAAAAATATGTACATTTGTTGGACAACACCACTATGGTGCACGTTAAGCTGTCGTACCCGGTTTTACTATACCAACTTGTGAAACTGTTAATAGATGGGTTTTTGAGTCTATTCAAAACATCGCGACGAGCTAGTCACTTGTTCGGTGTAGACTCATTCCATCGACTAGGACGAGGTGGGATTAAAACCCCTCCGCTGGGTACCCTGGGACCGTCTAGCTAGGCTGTCTCGATGGTATAGCCGATGTATGAAGCGGTCACCCATCCCAGGTTCGGCCTTATTGTCATCTGCTTAACCTAAAGTACAACCTTCCATTGTCACCATGTATAAAAATGTGATATTACTGAGAAACATATTTTAAAATACTTCTATTACAAAGGTTTACTGTTGTACAAATGGTTTTATTTAGTGACCACATTTTTTATATATATTTTATTTATTATTCGTTTACACTGGGCTCTACCGCAGACAAAGCTAGCAATCTCACCGAATGTCAAACAGTGACGTGGCCGCCGCCGCTGCGAGCAGCCGCCTGTCGCAACATAACCGTACTCAATCCTACTCGCTGTACCAGTCTCATACAGCCTTAATTATATACCTTTTTACTTGCACTAAATTAGTTTATTTAGTATGCTAATGCCCGTAACTTCGTGTGTGTGTTATTTTTTATAAACAAAAAAATCATCGCAACTCAATCGTCACCTAGCACGTGACTCGACGGGGCACGTGGTGCTATGAGGTTTCTTAATTTAACAAATGAATATCCTTTGATTCTATTGGTCGATTTTGATGAAATAAACGCTAAATGTTGCACTCACAGTTTTATTTTTTTATTAATAAGATTAGAAATCTAATGAGGGTTTATGTGATGCGCGCAAACAGACAGACAAAATTTCAAAAATGATTTTTTTACGTTCTTTTACTTATTTCTCGGGTTTTTTTTTCAAAAATCTTAATTTCTTTATTGTACAGACACGGAAAGTCCTCGATTTTATTATATGTATAAATAAAACATATTTTTTGCAAGTTAAAATTAAAATTAGTTAAATGTTTTAACTTTATAAATACAGTGATGATCATTATACAACAATTTGTAACAAGTGTACAATACTAAGAAACACATCTAATACATTAACTTGTAGTCTGTTTATTAGAAGATCAAGAAGAAAGCGATAATTAAAACTTGTATTGTATCTCACTCTTTTAAAAAATATATTATTAGCAATTTATTAAATATTTTTAAACGAATTCAACTGTTACTTTCAATTTCTTTCATTAGTGGCTTTTATGCATTACACGTAATTTTGCTAATGTTTAGTGGTGGATAGTTTTAAAAGGTTAAATAGTTAAATAGGTATACTTTGAAGAAAGAGATTCAATAAGTTTTAATGACACTTTCTTCGCTCTTCAAAACAAGTCTATAGACTGGAAGACACTGGATGTTTCACTTTTTGCTTGTGTTGGACTGGCCGCCATTTTAATGTAAAATAACTGAATAGTGATTATTATGATAGTTTTATGGGTTATGCGAGTTTCCATTGACTTGTCGCCATTTTAGTTACCGATAATTTAAACGTTTTGAAGTTCATATTTTATTAATGTAAGTCAATTTCGGCTTTAAGATTTGAAGATTCAAGTGTCAATACATTTTTTTTAACATTCAACTGTTTTAATTTTTTTTTGTCATTCAACTGTTTTCAATACATACTTTTGACATTAAACTGTTACGAGCGAATAAACTGGAGTTTTTATAATATATTCTTTAAAAATTCATAAACTCATAACATTATGAGTGGAGTTTTATAAGAGTCTAGTTTATATTATGTAACTTCCAGTGTCTTTTATTAGCGCTATTAAGAAATATGTTGCTATATTAAAAAAATGTTTGAGCTTTTACAGCGAAAGCGAAAAAAACTTTTAAATCAATTTTCGTTAAGCTACAAGAGAACAGCAAAATATTTCTGAATAGTGTCGTGTTTTAACAATCACACATTAAATACTAGGCTACAGTATGTCTATAGTGTTGCTAATAACAAAATAATTTGTTTCTTATAGTTTCCTAGAAATATGTCTGTCTAAACGTCACTACCTTTTCTATCCCCAACTTTGTACCAATGAAAGAAAATTAGTACATACATTTAAGAAAATCGCTAATACAAGAAAGAAGAAATTGCCTAGATATGAAAGTTGAATAAACCTAAAGATATATCTAACCAAATATAAGTTATTTACGTATATACATGGTGACTTTTAAAGGTTGTACTTTGGGATAATATAAGGTTCTACTGTTCAAATCGAACAACTTTTCCAATGAAATTATGAGTTGCAAATGAAAAAGAAATTGCCTTCTCCATATAGACTAGTAATGTTAAAATTACCAATTTGTATGGGGAAGCAAAAAATGATTTTCATTTACGAAACATGGTTCCATGGGAAAAGTTGTTCGATTTGATCAGTAGAGCATCATATTAGCCCAAAGTGAAAAACTATTAAAATTAACCTAGTACATTATGATAAAACTACTTAAATAAACTATTAGGATTTATTATATGAAATTGATGTAGTGAACCTTTATGTATTGGAGGTCACTGCTGGGTTTTTAGTGTTTTTATTATGTTATTAACGCTTAAACTCTGGCTATATTTTAACACTTTTATAAACACATGGTGACTTTGTAAGGTACTTTAGGCTAATAAGAAGCTCTACTGATCAAAATAAACAAAACTTTTCCATATGACCATTTCTCGCAAATGAAAAAAAGGCATTTCCATACAAAGTTTTTCATTTTGAACACATGGTTCCATGGTAAAACTTTTCAATAGGACCATTTCTCGCAAATGAAAAAAAAGCATTTCCATACAAAGTTTTTCATTTTGAACACATGGTTCCATGGTAAAACTTTTCAATAGGACCATTTCTCGCAAATGAAAAATAAGCATTTCCATACAAAGTTTTTCATTTTGAACACATGGTTCCATGGTAAAACCTTTTAGATTTAATCAGTATTAGCCCAAAGTACAACCTCCTAGAGTCACCATGTATACTGATTAAATCAATTGTTCTGCTAATACCCTATATTAAAAAATCAATAATAAAACAATATTAAATTAGTTCCTTTTTAGCACACGAGAGTTGAATTTCAGCACAAAATTTAGATATTTTTTTAAAGAACTTCAAAACACACTCACCACGTGATTGCCCAGAAAATATCCGCGGGTGTACTGTGGTTCTGTTATGACATCCTTTATATCTCGCACATGCATGCCCAGGATGTCTCCGAGGATCTTCTGGATTATCTCCAAACGAGCTTCGTTGCTCTTTGAACCTTCGTCACCAAGGTAATCGCTGGGATCAGTTTCTAAATGTATCTAAAATATTTTCATGTATAAAAATTATAAATATGTATGGTTATTTTTATTAAGCCTCAGTCACAATTGCGTTTATCGTCACAAAGCAATACGTGTCAAAGCTTCGTATGTTTCGTTCGGTAACAGTTATCGGGCTAAATTTAATGTGGCTGGTCACACTATGTTCGGAAGCTACGGGTAAGTACGCTCGTCTAAATAATGATATAAAAATAAAAACAGTTAACACGCACTGGTTGCAAAATACATAGTATACCGTGGCGGATGTACCGACTCGCACTAAACGTTTTGGCGATTCATACCGTACTATTAAAATGTGGAATGCTCTACCAGCTTGCGTGTTTTCTTCCTCTTATAACCTAGAATCCTTTAAACAAAGCGTAAATAGGCATCTTAAGCCGGCATAATGATGGCAACCAGCGGTGCACCTGCATGCATCCGCTTGTTGCTATCATTCCTGGACATTGCGTACTGCTTAACATCAGGTGGATGCAAGGTCACGTGTTGAGCTCTTATAAAAAAAATTAAAAAGTTGAAATATTATTAAAAGAAAAAAAAAAAAATGAGTTTAGAATGACAGTATTTTTCATGACTTCCTAGGAAGATGATTTGAAATACAGGTAGGTGAAGAAATAGAAAATTTAAATAAAAACATTACAAAAAAGATATGATATGTTCCCCTATTCTTTATACAAATGTGATTTTTTTTACAGGTTTGGTTTTTAAATTGGCAACACAATTTCTAGTGATTGCCAATTTGACACCTGTGAACTGCTCTCCACGATCGTGTGATCTCACACCTATGGATTACTTTTTTTGGCGATATGTGAAATCACATGTCTACACAGAAAAACACAGACATTGGACCACTTAACATTCGCCACATCATTGCCGATATACGAGTTGCTCGAAAAAGTGGTCGAAAATTGGACTTCCCGATTACGCTTTAGTCGAGCCAGGCGTGGCGCCCATTGCCCGAAATAATTTTAAAGCACTAATGGCATAAGAATATCTTTTAAATAAAATGTTTTATTTTATTTAAAATTTGTATACCTACTTCTAAAAAAAACATCATTTACATAATATTATGATTACCTGCGAAAATATGGCAACACCACTATTGGTCAGATCGGTAGCTTGTAGCAGCGATGGGGTGCGCCACGTCTCTTCAGAAGCCAAAACTTGAATGTCAATCTCGTGGCCAGGATGACCAGAGTATTTGGAAGGCCTATGGAAGCAATACAACATTTTTATAGCGCCATTTTGAATTTCTATTAATGGCGTAATAATAAAAATTCAAAATGGCGCAGTGCACTACATTAATAACGTCAAATTAGCTCTATTATTTGAGTTAACTAGCATATAACAAAGTCTATATACAGCGCTTGTTCATATTGATAAGTAAAACATCACCCAAATCACGTCATAATCGCCTTTATCGCTGTCAGCATGCGTCCGCCATTTTATTTATTTGGAGCACAGCGGTAAGCAGATATAAGAAACAAATGCACATATGCTTTATTATTAAAAAATCATTGGTACCAGGTTTGAACCGAGGACCCAAAAACTAGTATTTTTAATTCTGAGGTCTAACTCGGGCATCACGTAAAACCAATGTGATAATAAAAATACAATAAAGAATATCGTGCAAAACTTTTAATTCATCTAAATGCCCTTCTTTTTCCCTTCTCAGCTAATCCTTAGAGAGATGCCCGTTAATAAATAAAAACTAATGAAATCTATCATAATCATTTTCACATGCAAAACCAAGTAATATAAAGACAAAATTATTTAAAAATCTTATCTATCTATACTAATATAATAAAGCTGAAGAGTTGTATGTTTGGTTGAAAGTGAAACTATTGTTTTTTTTTTTTTTTAAATTGTTTCCCATTTATCTAGGAAGGCTATAACATCACGCTACGACAAATAGGAGCGGAGCATCAATGAAAAATGTTGTAAAAACAGGGAAAAATTATTTCTTTTGAGCTTCCGGAAGCTTCCGTTGCGTAAACGGTTAAAGTTACCAGACGAAGTTTCGCTGATCAGCTAGTCTATACTAATAAAAATAATAATATAAAAAAGAGGTAAGGTTTGTGAGATTGATAGGGGGTAATCTCTGGACTACTGAACTGATTTTAAAAATTCTTTTTGTGTTGGATAGTCCATTTATCTAGGAAAGCTATAGACTATATAACATCACGCTTCGAAAAATAGGAGGGGAGCATCAATAAAAAATGTTGGGAAAACGGGGAAAATTTATTCCTTTTGAAAGCTTCCGTTGCGTGCGCAGACGAAGATGCGCGGGTCAGCTAGTATTAGATAAAGCTTGAAAGTAACAGCTCAGTTAATGGTAATTCAAAAATATTTAAAAAAGGAATGAAAAACAAGTCAGCGACGTTCTTTCGCAACTGAGACTTTCCTTCATAATCTTCAGTAGCCCTAGTGTGAGTTTTTTTAACATTTACATTCGCGTTAACTTTACTACTGCGTTAACATTTTGACCAATCACACGCTCGCATTTTTAGTTCTCAAAATATCCGCTTGGAGCGCTAAACTATTTCCCATACAAATTTTAGTTAACTCAAACGCAAAGTTAGAAAACTCACACTAGGGGTACAGCTTCTATATTTAAACTACTTGTTAATCTAGCGAGTGAGCGCCTATATAGGTATGTTGGTACCTAACTACCTTTATATATTTTTTAAAAAAAGCTAAGCTATTAAATATAATAATAAAATAAGCTAATATCTTTTATATACAATAAAGAAATTATTACAAAATTGAATAAATATTAGAAAAAACCAATTTTAATAATTATAATATTTTACATATTAGGTTAATTAAATAGTTTCCTACCGATACATGTCCTGACTAGCTCTGTAACAATAAGTAGAAATAGGTATGCATCTAATAAATTATTAATTACGTTAAAACATAAGATGTGTTGAAATGCCAAATAAAAAACAAATTGGCTTAATACGTTATGTAGGTTTCTTTTAAGATATCTATAAAATATTTTTTTAAATCTTTTAAAACTCAAAGGTTGTTTTAGTTTAGAATAAGTCAAGCAAGATTCATCTTTTAAGAACGCTATATTTGGGATTGTCAAGCCATCTCCATACAAAATGAGCTTTTGCACTTTCAGTATTTCTCTACAACCTTTTGTGCTGAATATAATTATGACCGACAAAGATAATATTTTTTACGGTTATAGTTATATTTATTAATCTTTTGGTTGGGGACAAAAGTTTATTTAACTTAAAGATTAAACTTTATTTTTATAAATCAGATTTATTTTTTAATATTATTATTTTTTTAATATTATTATTTTTTTAATATTGTTATTAATACAAAAGTATTTTTTACAACTGAAAAATTTTTACATACAATTACCAACATGGAAATAATAGTTGAACATGGAAATATTAGTAGTAACTAACAGCAAAGTTGTAAGAGAGAGAGACAATGTTCTTAGCAAACCATGGATTCACCGTGCGGGTGCCGGGTCCATCGCGTGGTTGAAAGGCAGGGGAATGAACTTCAGCGTTCCCGGACTTGAGACCGCGAAGTAGGTTTAAAGGCCTTTTGAACTCTCACCTGCACTGTGTTCACTACCCTCTCTTAGAAGTTGCTTGAAATGAGCGTTAAAGTGACTGGCGAAACCTTAATGAAGATTTTCTACATATAAAAAACGGTATTAAAAGGTATTCCTTGCTTGACTCTTGGTTTGTTTTCACACATATTTTCCTGAACTAAGCTCTAGGCTTGTAATATGAATACCAGGAAAAATAGTATTTTCATTCTATATTAAACAAGTAAATACAGATAAAACTACTCACTGTCGATCACTCTCTGTAGAGAACTGTTTCTTAGCAGGCGATGCTTGGTAGCAGAAGATATGATGCTTCATCTTTACCGACTGCCATTTATCATATGAAAATTGTACTATTTCATTTTCCCGGACCTGTAAATATAATTCAAAGTTCAAGATTTTATATATATAACGACGGGTCCTCCTCACTAAAGCCCTTAACTACTTATTTACCAAACAAAATGCTACATCCAACATTAATTGTTACAATTACAGGGATTCATTTTGGTGCATTCAAAATTGTCATTAAATAAGATAGATAAGAAAGGAATGTATTAATTTTATATTTATGGAATAAGGCACTTGAATGATGTTGCAATTCCACCAGGATATAAGAATAGGTATAACCTGTATGTAAAGCTAAAAAAGTTTTTTTTTTTTTTATTAGAATAAATAATTACAAATTGGGTAGGCAGTGTAGGTAAGTACAATCAAAACCACATTAAATAATTTTAAATATTGAAAAAAGTAAGCATACCTCAGCAGTTGTATAATGCGGCAAAACAGTGTGCAGCAAATCTGAGCACAATGCGAGTAGCCGTCCGCCATCCAATAAATGTGCCAACAGCAGTGGCGCGGCTCGACCAACCTCACCAGCCACGGCCAAAAGGGCGGCCCTACCGCGCCACCAACCGCCCTCAAGGCTCGACCGATTCACGCTGTATATTGTATACCTAACCCATACAACATTACATTATTATATGACAGGCCAACAGTAATTAAACCGGCTAGGACAAATTCACCAGCCACAACCAACAGGGCGGCACTACCCGCTCTCAATAGACTTTATTTTGCGACAATGTATTTTGTATATCTAACAATGTTTGTATAGTTCTCAAAATATTTTATATGGTCAGCCAACATTGTGTTTCTTATAATAGCGTCCCTGAACACGCGCGAATGTTTAATAAGTCTTTTCTATAGAAACAATATATTCAGAACATACATAACATTGTTAGGTCCAAATTCAGTTTACCGTCGGCGACGAAAAGGCTATAAATTTAACTGCTTGATGTTAATAAAATTGCTAAAATGTTAGGCTTTAAAATGATAAAAAACAGCACCATCGCTTGAAACACATCCATGTCAACTTAAGGTGCAGTTTTAAAAACTGAAATAAACAAGAACTCACCTATCACAATCCAGAACTTTTCTAAGCAAGGCTTCTAAATTATCCCTAGCTACTACACTATCAGAAAATATTAACACATTTGGTGATTTAGTATTTACTAATGGACGGGAACTTTTCACAGACTTTGTAGTACCGTGCTGTGACACACTTGATATTTTGGACTCTTCCTTCTTTGAATTAGATTCCATTTCTGGTTGAGGCTTTTTAGGACCAGTAGTACTCACAATCCTTTTATGAGTTGTCACAGATTTAATTTGCGAAGAAATATTCATTAAAGAAGCAGACAATTGACTTGTACCTTTCCTCAAGTCTAGTTTAAGACTTGATTTCTTTGGATTTATATTGTGTTGTATTTCTACAGTTACATTATCTTTGGAGAGTACTATATTTTTATCATTAGGTGGGTTTCCAGCAATGTTTCTTTCAGTTGTTAGTTCTAAAGTGACTTTAGTTGGTTCTATAATATCTTTATCTTCTAGGTCTATGCTATCTTCTGTAAGAGACTTAGTTGTATTAACACTGACATCTGCTAAGGAGACAGCTTTTCGGCCAATGTTTGTATTTTCATTAGTTTCACTGTTTCCATTCATGCCTATGGTTGTGCTTCTAGTATCAGACTTAATATCAACTACTTTGGACAGTTTTCGCAGCAAGGCAGCATGTATGGGCCATTGGAACTCTCTGGGGGGATGTTTAAGACTGTTTTGTACTTCACTACGAAGACTTCTCATTGATGGGTCTGTTGCCTTGTTTGGTTCTCCAGATAATTGGATAGCTGAAATAATAATTGTAAATAATTGATTAGTAGTTATATGCTATAGGTATATAACTCGGTATGTATCTTTACAAAAAAAAATTAACACAAAAGCTAACAAGTTTTATGTTTATGAATTCTCTCTTGAAGTCCTGAAAGTGATCATTATAAAAGTGTGATACTAAAACAATATTTACTAATAATTGTTACAAACTATTTCTTCTTTTTTCAATAAGTTTTCTAAAAACAGCAAGTAAAACATAGAGATTCAATTTGCTAGTGGAAAGGAGGGAACTTTTATTAAACATAGTAACTATAGGCATACAACTTAACAGAGAGCCTAGTTATGCATTAAGGAGAGGTGTGTGGTCAGATACAGTTACAACCATAGTCTTATTCTGATAACTTACTTTGTATTCTTACAACTGGTAGTCTATGGTCAATAGTGAACTCCCCAGCTACAAAATTGAGACCAATAACACTGAGCAGTTCTATGTTAGTCTTTAACACTATGGCCAGATGAGACCCTGCTTTCCAAGCCACTGGGGTACCCATGGTCTCCAACTAAAATAAAAAAATTATCATTTCAGAGTTCAAATTTAATTTTGTACCATAGGAAAGCATGTTTTGATAATGAATCCAATGAATAAAATTTGAACAACAGTCATATAGGCATACAATTCTACAGAGCTTTGTGTTATACAGGGAAAGGCATGTGAGCAGATTCAGCTAACCATAAACTTTTCAATTAGATATCACCAACACATTTAAATCAAGATAATTAAATAATATTTTGGTCGCTGTCTTTGTATTTCTCACATGTATCTGTAAAGTTGTAGACCTCTAGTTTGGCTTTGTATCTTTTGAGGGTGCTGTAACATGACTGGCTTACTTCAAAAAACATCAAATCTGAACATGTAATATCTAATTCCTCCAAACAATACACTTACTGGAGTAACATTATTCTCATTTCCTTGTGACTGTTCCATCTCACATTCCAGCAATAGGTCCAAGTCTAGATCCCCGATCAACCCCTGGTTTCCAGAACCCAGCGGCATACTCCCTGAACATGACACCCAGTCATGTAGTTCTATGCACTGATTTGGTTTCATGCTGCATATTCTGGTTGTGTTGGTGTAATCTAGCAACTCACATAGGTATGCATTTTGGGGGTTAGTGCATAGCTTTGAGCTTAGTGATGGGGTTTCTAAATAATCAAATATTATGTTAAAGTTGGTTATCAAAAAAATAAAGGGTCTTTTGCCTAACTTAGTACAACTTAATATTAGTTTTAATCAAATCAAACTCATGATGTAAATGTAGGAAAAAGCAGTCATATTTTGGGCCCAATCATTTAATTTATCCAGTATACAATTTTTTACATAACTGCAACAAAAGTATGCACCTAAATATTTTATTTTAAGAGCAAATTAAAATAATGAAAAAGAGGCACATTATGTTCCTGAACTAAAACTTTATTTTTAGCAGTTACCTTCATCTTCAGATATCTCAGATAGATGTCCTATATAATATATATAAGCAAAACATTGAAGACATTTAGCTTAAAAATGGTTTTCCACAAAGTACTTAGTGCCCGATTCAATTAATTAAGTAATATCTGTTTCCTATAGCAAAAGATTATAACATCAGTTTATTTGTTGATTTTGTGTTCATCTCTAATATACTTGTAACCTTAGCACCTACTTAATAACTTTTCACAGCTGTTCTAATTACCTTGTCATCTGTTGTCTTTTATATTGAATAGATATTTTATAATAGATTGGTTTGTTTGTATGTACACTCTCTCAACTATGCCTCTACTAGAGGGTAGACAGTGAGAACTACTGCTGGTTATTATAATAAATACAGAAACTTTTGTAAAGATGCAATATTTCACCAAAAAGCCTTTGTTTTGCTTGTACAGTTAAATAACTAAAATTTCTTGTCAAGAAGAAGACTGAACCTTACAAACCCATGTTTAGAAGTCAAATGTTTTTATTATATAATTTATATGTAGAAAATCATACCTGCAGCATCTTCTGGTACTTTACAGAAAGCAACACTTGTATTTCCACTCAGAAATTCCAACAGTCGAACACGAAAAGAACGAATTCTCCAAGATCTCATGAAAGTCATAGCTATGTAAATAGGGGTAAATAACATCGTGAAAACAATTATAATTATACGAATATAAGAACTATTCGTGACTAATCATTGTAATTCACCAAATTAAGTGAATTTTAGTGAATTATCCCCAAAATCTAATGGAAATGGGTTATCGATTCTAAAGTCCATCCCAACTTTATGATGTCATATTACATCAACTGGAAAACTCTACCACCAAAAAATATAACAATTTTAATTAATAAATCTATCCACTATTTTAATAATATCTCACATAAAATATTTATTTTCAAAATTCAAAAATATAAATTTAATTTTACTGTTTCACCTTCGCCCTTCGACATTTCATTCACGTTCCATTCCAACAATTTACATAAATAAAGATCGATGTTCACGTACTTCAATATTGAAGTACGTGAAATTATATTCTTGCTTACATTATTTAAATAATATAATATACAAATGCTATGAAAAATTTATAATTGATATGAATGAAATATTTATTATTATAATTTCAATCTTATACTTTGTTTGTAATATTATTTATAGAAAATAAAATACATTTTCTGCGTATAACGAAGAATACTTAGAAAATGTCAATTATCATTTGCCCGCGAGTGCATTTAAATTTGAAAAGTATTGTAAATTATTGTCGAACTTAGATAAACCTATACTCGTACACTAGCTTTCGTTGATCCTGCTTTGCCCATCATATTATTTGTATTAAAAAATCCTCCCATTTCCAAATTGTAAAATGACACACGCCTTTATAATGAATAGCACCTCTTGTTACTATTAATTTAATATTAAGATTATAATTTAGAGTCATATACAAATTAGATCCGTCGTTCATGTTCATCCGTCGTTCATCACAGTTTATATAACACTAGAACTTTATTCACCCTGCCTATATTTAAATAAAGCCTTCTTGCATTTATTGAACTTTAAAAAAATACTGGAACATTGTGTATTTTTTTTTTTTTTTTTTTAAGAATACTTTTTGTATTCAATACTAACATCCATTCATAATAATATTATATATGCGAAATAAACTCAAAGTAAATTGTATCCCATCAAAAACAATACTTGTCAAAAAAACCAAGTCTCGCAACTCAGTTGTTCTGCGGTAAAAAGTTGTGAGATCCATGTAATACCAAGTCGGTTATTAATTTATTCAGTCTTTTCTTAAGCGACTTTCTGTCTTAATACGTCCAGTCTCTAAGACCACGATCGTGGTCCATAACAATTGAAAATCAATTGTGTCTGGAATCTCCGTACTCGAAGCATTAAGTTGTTACGTAATAATTAACAGCATCTTATAGTGACGCATATCAATATTAAAATTCTTTAATGTTTTATATAAATATATCGAGACTTGGCCATCGCACTAAATAATTGAATTTACATGTGTTTTCAGGCGATTGAATTTACACGTGTTTTCAGGCGATGCCAAGTCTCAATATATTTATATAAAACATTAAAGAATTTTAATATTGATATGCGTCACTATAAGATGCTGTTAATTATTACGTAACAACTTAATGCTTCGAGTACGGAGATTCCAGACACAATTGATTTTCCATTGTTATGGACCACGATCGTGGTCTTAGAGACTGGACGTATTAAGACAGAAAGTCGCTTAAGTAGAGACTGAATAAATTAATAACCGATTACATGGATCTCACAACTTTTTACCGCAGAACAACTGAGTTGCGAGACTTGTTTTTTTTGACAAGTATTGTTTTTGATGGGATCTCATTTCTTTTTGTATTTTGTAGACAGTTCTACTTTTTTCCTTTTCGGTACCTTCTACTTATTGTATATATGTATATCTACCAGCAACGAATTTTCTTAAAGCCCTCTCTCTGACTTATGAACTTTTCTTATTTTTGTAGGTAGCCTTCCGTTTTCTCTTCGGGAATACCCATTTTTTGCTCGATTTGGCAGGGGCACTACCATGCGCCTATATTTATATGGGACTAGCTTAAACCCGCGGCTTCGCACGCAATAATAATAACTGCCGTAAAACATCGTTACGAATAAAGCCAATATAGAAAAATTTAACTGAAGACTTGGCTGTATGGAAGGTCTGCTAGAAGTGCCTTAGAATTTTGATGATCGGTGAGTCAGTGAGTGACAAAATTAAGAAATTTGACCCGTTATAATTCTTAAAAATACTGGTTCAAATTGAATGAAATTTGAAATATACGTGTCTTTACAATGCCTGCATGGTTACTGAAAATTTCAGTCTTCTAGTTTTATCCACAACGAAGTTACAGGGGGTCGAAAATGGTCTGAATTGCTTCGAGAAAAGGATTGTACGGCCGTGACGCTTTTTTGCTCGACTTGGTGGGGGCACGGCCGTGCCCCCAGATGTCTGACTGCTGAATTGATTTTGAGGAAATTTGGTAGGTATGGTAGTAGTTTAAGACACACTATATTATAATACACTCTATGTCCTTCCCAAAAGGACATCCCCTCCTTGACCTTGCCTCCCTATATTTATATTGAATTATTTAAAAAAATACTGAAACACTTGTGTATTTTTTTTTTAAAAAGAATACTCTCTGTTCGGAATAATAACATCCATCGATAATAATATTATCTATGCGAAAGTAACTTTAAGTAAATTGTATGTCTGTCTGCTGAATGATTTTGAGGAAATTTGGTAGGTATGGAAGTAGTTTAAGACACACTATATTATAATACACTCTATACTTTTTTTTTATGACTATTCATAAATATTTGTAAAGATTTACATGAAATAAATAATATTTGATTTAAATGGCTGTATGGTCGAAAGAACTTTGCCTTTCCACAATGGTGGAAGAATAAAAACAAAATTTATTTGATTTCTACTAAAATAGGTAATGTGATATGATAGTTTCTTTCTGAAATCAAAATTTCCCCTCAGGATCGAAGCATTTGAAAAATAATATCTTGTTTCTCTATCTATGATGAATATGGAAGACCAACTGCAATGGTACTATAGGTACATATAGTAACATTGCATGTACTTACTATCATTTACAACCACCTGTTTAGTAACCGCAGTCTGAACAAATCGATAAAGTAGGAAGTAAATACGAGTAGTTATCTAAACAGTGATGAACTCACTAAAACATAACAACTTATTTACTCGGATGTGTTGGCCACCTTACCTATTTAGATATAGATTGTAACTAAATAAGTATGTCCCATATAACCTTAACTGAACCTCGTCATCATTGATTTCACTCTGTTGCCAAGAGTAATTTTGGTCACCTGATAAATATAATATCATACCTAGAAGTATTGATAGGTTCAGTATTTTCTATCGGTATAATAAGTACAAAATATAATAAGTAATATATGTATGTACATCTCATACAAAAGAGACTTTCGAAAGCTAGCCTTTTAGGTGGAAGGAAGGTCTCTATGGCTTCGTTAGGCTGACCGACCGGTCTCGTTGCCACCGCCTATACAGATGCATCGATTTCTTGTCGGGTGGTAGTCTCCTTTCAGGGTACGGTTACGAAAAGTGTTAAATTGACGATAAGGCAACGACCACGCCCATTTTTCAATCGGCATAGTGGGGGCGATCAATTTTGTTTGAGAACAATTATTGATCAACACCATTCAGTACCACCACCACCAGTAGATACAGTCACATGCCGTGCTCCAATAAAAAAAAGCTACATTAATGCAGGCAAATTGCGTGATGGTGAACGTGTAAGTACCTAAAGACCCCCAGCATAGCACATGTACTATTATTTCTTAACTGGCATAGTCAGTTCTAGTGGTGGGTCGTTACGTGATTTCATTGTAACGTAACGGCTACGTTTCTTTTTGTTAATCACCCGTTATGTAACAATTTATAGTTATTATTAAAAAATCTAATTATAAGCAAAAAAAAAATTAATAAATAAAATAAAAAAAAATAAAAAACAAGCGTAGTGCCTCGACAATAATTTTAATTTTATGTACCTACTTTACTCTCAAATAAATAATTGTTTTAAATATTTTTTTTACTTAGCCCGTGTACCAATGATTTTTTAATATAAAAACTTATTCACTAGAATAGCAGTCAGAAAACTTATCTACATTGTACAATTATTTCTTCTGTGACTTATCTAACAAATTTTCTTTATTTAAAATTTTCTATCTATTTTAATTTTTTAATGGCGACATGATTCTATTCTATCTAAATAACTTAACAACCACAGAACACCAGTTCCATCCCCGCTTCTGCACTTCATTTTTTTAATTTCATATTTTTTTTTTTTTTTTATGTGTTTTTATTTTAATCAATTTTTAACTTTAACATACAAAAGACAAATAAAGTTTTATTGACCACAAACTACTTATATTCTGCATTATTTAATTTATTAGCGCCATCTCTCTGTAGTAGTTGTTATAGATTGGTTTACTTAGTTCATTATATCACCGCTTTGCGCTATGTCGCTGCTCGCCGACATTCCACAACTTGTGATTGAAACGGACGGAACAAATGTACCTTTCTATATGGATATCACTGTTGAAACGCTTGAAACGGTTGTGACTTGTAACGATGGAAACTCTTGTAACGCGGTGGTTATTGTTACTTCACGTGATTGTGATATTTAGTGATTTTTGTTATAGTAGTTTTTTCGTGATTGGTTGCACATTCGTTCTAAGGTTTTTTGACGTTGTGTTTTTTTTTGAGTTATTGTTGCTATCCTCGTTTTAGTTTCTTTTTCTTGTATCGGTTTTTAAAATATCGTCGTTGCACTCCGCAATAGCGTAAACATCATTAACCACCTCGTGGTTAATGATGTTCACGCTATTGCGGTGATTGGTTGCGCTACGTTCCGTGACGCATTCTTTCTAGGTTTTTTGTAGTTGTATTTAAAAATTATCTTGTTTTAGTTTTTAATTTGTTTTTTTTAAATAAAAGTATTAAATTTTTGTTTTGATAATAACTCTTATATCCACATGGCTTATATTTTGTTTTTGGACTCATAGTTATGGTATTGGTGTAATCCGTCGAAATGTCATGTCAAAACGTTTTTTTATTATAACTTATTAATAGGCCCTAGACCCAAATTGTTTGTACTTAAACGATAGGTATCGATGATATCTAGCCAATGAAAGTAATTTCAGCTTTGTTAAAGGATTTTCAACCTTATTGACAATTGCATTTTTTTGATAGAATTCGATGGTATGCCATCTAATAAGTCGAATGAAATAAAAAAAAAGGTACTCGATAAATGTCATTAAGGTCGAAAATGTTTTTTCAATTTATCTCGTCAACCGTCGGTCGTAAGCCTATCGTGTTTGTACTCAAATAATAGTACAAACACGATAGGCTTACGAGCTCAAAAATCAATATTATGTCTTTTTTTCTTAATTAAATAGTTATTACAAATATAATAACCGTTTTTAGTTATTTAAGAAATATCGACTTTATTGTAACTATCTACGTTACGTAACGCTCACCTCTAGTCAGTTCAATCGTGGCTCCTTAGCCAAGAACACATGGACAACGCTATCAATTAAATATCTTGATACCCGATGTATGGAGATGACATTTCGATTCCATGGTGACGTTATTCCGAAACGTCAAATTCGTACATTTTGTTAACAATATTTTGGATATTGATTGCGAAATGTCAGCTATAAATACTTTTATTCAAATATTCGTTTGGTCACCGGAGTATACTATTTACCTACCACTTGTTCCAAATTTGAACTTTTTATTGTTTAACAGTCTGGGGCCTTACACACGAAGTGACGTATCGAGTATAGATTGTGACAGGTGAAAGCGTTCAGTCTGACGACATGAAGGAAACTTTAGTATGACCACAGAAGAAATAATAGTATAAGTAGTATTACGTTCAATCTAACACAGATTATAAGGGTTTAGTTAGTAGTAGTTCGTAGTCGAATACGTATTTATCTTGCCTATAGATGATTTCCTTTCTTTCTGGATCCGTATAATCATAAGTATCATCATAACATAACTTTCCTCCCGAATTGGCTAAATAAAACACATATGTGATGTGTATAACTTATGTTTATTGTCACTTTAGTAATAACTTTAATAAGTATAATTACAAATAAAATAAAAATAAATAAGTACACAGATCGCGGAGCAAACAAGTTGTTATCGCGCCTAGAAACAGTAAAATAAATGACTGATCAATACAAAGTTAAACGGTAAATTATAATTACTTGCATCCATATCTAGATACCTAATATACTTATAAAGGCAGAATAGACCTCACATTTGTTTATATACTTCACTCTGCGCATAGTCGCAACCGTTTCACACGTCCCTATAAAATATAACGACTGTTTATAATATCGATCTTATTTACTGAACGTTCATTTGTAAAAGAATAACCATTTGGAACGCACTTTAATTTTTGCGGGGTAGTTTTTAAATGTAGATTTTCAGTTTTAATTAATAGTGATTTAATTAATTAAATAATATATAATGATAAATAGATTAAATTATAAATTAATAACGATAAATTAAATAAGTGAAAGAAATTAAAATTATTTTTTAATATTAGTTTTGTGTTAATTTGGTGTTTTATTACCTGTGAAAATGGAATTAAATCTTTTGTCGACTTTCGTAAAGCGTGATATAAATCATAATGTAAAACAGTGTTTTAAAACTAAGAAATCATTTGGTAAGTTTTTTTTGTTAAATTCATTGATTTAACTATTTATTAAATTAAACATAATTTAATCAACAGTTTATCTCACTTTATTTATGTTGATGTTTAAATTGTGTTGTCAAAAATTCGCAGGTAGGACTGTAGTATTTTTTGTTGGACTGTACAATTATTTTTCAAAATTTTAATACATTTTTATACTAAAATTAATATGATAAGTTTATAATTATATTAGGATACATAAAATAAAAATGTCTCGTGCTATTCGTGGTAAAGAAGTAACTTTTATATAATAATTTTGCGTTATTTTTAATTTATAAACAAGTCGTTCCTATTGTAATATTTTTCTTATTTATTTACAGTTAATAGAAAAGAGGATTTTATGGCAATTAAAAACAAATTTCCCAACAAAGTTCCTGTAAGTACTCTATTTTTAATAAGAAACAGCTGTTAGATAGTGTAAGTTGCGAGAGCTTCGTGTGCATGTAATTTTTTCAATTCTCATGCTCTGAAAGTGCATGTGCAGTGTAGGCTGCATAAAATCGAATTTTGAGCACAAGTGCAGTAACGTAACTCATAAATGTATCTATATTAAGGCAAAGAAAATGAGCGAATACCATCGGCGAAATGAGCATGGGTTAACCCTCCGCTGGGACCCTGAGGACGTTTAAACGGTTCTCGGGAGCCAAATTGGCACCCGTGATGGTATTTATTTATTTTTTTAAATGAGCCATACAGCCATACACAATAAGAAGTTCATAGATAGAATTTGTTATCTTATAATATTTACTTAAATATATGTACCTATTTAATATTTTATGTCATAAATTAAAAGATATTAAAGTTAAAATCAAGTATGGTAGGTTATTTAATTAATTTAAGAAAATTATTATTACAAAGAAATGTTATGTTATACTACTGTTTTATTTCCTCGCAATCGAAGTGAAAAGCAGAGTTTATAAGTCGTCCCCAAAACCATTTTATCATCTAAATTACTATCAGCTAAAAGTCTCAGATAAAAATGGTTCGTTTTGTGCACTTGTTGTAAAATCTACTATTAATGAAAACCAGAAACCAATATGTAACTAAAATTGTCACGCATTTTTCCCACGGGAGTAGGCAGAGTCAAGGGAGCACCACCTAACGATCCTGGCATAACTCTCTCGTTTCCTTCACATCCACAACTTTCTTCATACAAGCTCTATGGGCACTGCGGATCCCAGCTTTTTTGAGAATGTCCCCGATTTGGTCATGGAACGTTACCAGAAACTATAAGATTAAATAAATAATAATAAATTCAAAATAATATATTTTTATGTAGTTTTATATAATTTTAATATAAGTACTTATTTTGTACCAACTTTGCTTTATACAATACTTTTCGATGTAGTGTATTTTTAAACTTTTCCTAAGAGACTCTTTTAACACGAACACCTTGTTTATTTGAGCCCCTGTATATGCCTATATCAAAATATAACGACAAAAAGACGAATGTAAATCGGTGTAGTGGTTTCTGTTTAAACAACCAAACAGACAGTCAGGCACGTACTTATTCTAAAAACGTTATTATATTGTTTTAGCCTATTTAGAGCACGAATGCCGTTCTTATACAATTTGAAGAAAAAAAGGGGTTTGGGAGAAATAAATTTATCAAGAAATAAAACAATTTAATTGAAATCAAAACTTAAAAACTATATCTATTTAATTAGGTATTAATGTAAAATTTCCACAAGATATGTCATAATGCAAACTATAGCAATTTTTTTGTTAATTAGAGTTAACAATATTAAATAAAAATAACTGCTATTACAAGATACAAACCTATGTACAATTTTGATCAATAAAGACTTTAAAAAAAAAAGTATCATCACGGGTGCCTAAAGACGCCCGAGATCGCTTATACGGGCGGCCTCAGGGTACCCAGCGGAGGGGTATTTAATTCCACCTCGTCGTAGCCGATGGTATGAGTCTACACCGAACAAGTGGCTAGCTCGTCGCAATGTTTGGATAAACTCAATAACCCATCTATAAACAGTTTCACAAGTTGGTATAGTGAAACTGGGACCGACAGCTTAACGTGCTCTCCGAGGCACTATAGTGGTGTTGTTAAACAAATGTACAAATATTTTTAGTAATGTACCATTAGGTTACATTAATATATTTCCGCGTAAACAACCTCCATCTAAATAAACAACAATATTTACTAACAAATGACTAATAATTTCAATTAACTAGTTTATTTACTGACTTATTCGTGTAAAATATCACGTACGCCCTTTTTGATAAACTGATAATGATCACTAAATATATACTTAAATACCCAACCTAATACCAATAGGACTGTAAATAAGCCAATAGGGCAAATCTAAGGGCAGGTTTAATAAATCGCTGCTTAACCGAAGTCATTGCTTTTAACTGTCAAAATTTAGTTTGACAGTCCGAACCAAGGATAATCAACGAAGGCCTTTTCTACAAGAGATGTGCTAAGCTGTGTAGCTATTCACATATTTATAGGATGTCTACGATATTCACCAATATGGATCGGTTAATTTGATGGCTTAGCTTAACACTGGTAGAAAAGTATTCAACGAAGCCATGTTTTTTATATGCATGCTAAGGATGTGGGCTAAAAATGTGCCAGCGGTGAAGCTATCAGGCAACTTTTCCACCAGGGAATGTGCTATGCTGCATTCCTACGAAATATCCACCAATAATTTAATTGCCCCACATATCTCTCCCCTATCGATGCATCGCTTAGCTCGAGTCGCGCGTCTGCCTTGCGGCGGCGCATCTTCATAGCACATCTTACCTCTTCCACTACATCGCTTAGCCTAAGTGGAAACGATCATTTAGTTACGTAGCTTAGCGTTGACAGCATAGCACATCTCTGATGGAAAAGCACCATTAAACCTGACATAAAAGCTCTCCATAGCCAAGATGTCTTATAGGAGATAGTCGTTACTTAGCAAGGGCTAAAAAAACTGAATTAAATTGTGAACATAGAAATGTATGAAGTTTTCTTTTCCAGTTTTGTCTATAAATTTCATTTTGCCATAAAAACTATGTTTCTGTCAAAATATTTGACAGAAACATAGTTTTTATTTAATTGAAGCATTACATATGAGCATTTACCTGATGGTAAGCAGATCTACAAAGTTCATGAATGGGGTCGATCAATGCATTGTTGTACAATACAACACTATTGAGCTATCAATACCACTAATTGTTGCCACCTTAACATGATCATGAAAAATAATCTGTAAATTACTTCAGATTTTGTATGATAATTCATATATTTATAAATCTTTGTTGTTTCAGTTAATCGTAGAAAGATATCATAAAGAAAGGAATTTGCCTGCATTAGAAAAAACAAAGTTTTTAGTTCCTCAAGAAATTACTATGTCACAATTTTTGGTTATTATTAGAAGTAGAATGAGGATAAGGCCTAGTCAGGTGAGTTTTTTTAAGTACGTACCTTATAATGAAATTATAAAGATATAATTGCAATAAACAATTTTCTGATGGGTGGGTTCGAAAATCCACGACCCTCGTTTTCGTGGCCTCAACCACTGAGGTAGGTACAAGTCATCCCTTACCCCGATTGCAATTTTATCTTTATAGTTTCAAGATAAGAATATTCTGATAATAACTTAATAAAAATATATAATAATTGAATAGTGCCGTGGAGAACATCGTTTAACTCATCACAGTTTTAGACTAACTTGAGAGACTGTTTTAGATGAGTTATTGAGTCTATCCAAAAATCGCGACGTGCTGCCTAATTGTCCTATGCTGACTCTGAATACCCTGAGGCCGTCTCGGGCGCCGTAAAGCACTCGTACTTTTTTTGTAATAAATTTAATTACATAACTTACCAAAATATTTATATAATTTAAATTACTTTTAATTTAAACATAAGTACTTGTACTATTATTTTTTCTGTGACATAAGTAGAGTACAATTTTCCTTACCTATAACTAAGTGTTTCACAACTTCAGATTCAATAAGAAAACAAACTTCCTTAGAAAACCATTAACTCTAATAGCATTATTCATTAAAATCTTATTGAGTCCATGAAGAAATGAAGAACACTTTAGTTATTATTTTAGTTAGAGCTTTTCAACATTATTCCCCCTTCCCCTTTCCGTTACAGGACAACACGCACTGGTTGCAAAATGCATATGTATACCGTGGCGGATGTACCAACTCGTACCAAACGTTTTGGCGATTCATACATCTGCCGTACTATTAAAATGTGGAATGCCCTACCAGCTTGCGTGTTTCCTTCCTCTTATAACCTAGAGTGCTTTAAACGAAGCGTGAATAGGCATCTTAAGCCGGCATAATGATGGCAACCAGCGGTGCACCTGTATGCATCCGCTTGTTGCTATCATTCCTGGACATTGCATACTGCTTAACATCAGGTGGATGCAAGGTCACATGCTGAGCTCTTATAAAAAAAAAAAAATGTTTTATACAACTAAAGTGTTCTTCAAGGACTCAATAAGTTTTTATGAATAACGCCATAAATCTTTACGAAAGTTATTTTAAGTTTTTGTTAATAAAGTAGGTATAGATAATAAATATAACTATAAAATAATTGGCCAACAACAGCAGTTAGCAGAGACAGCTTATGTTTCTAATTGATAACAGCAGTAGGTACGGATAACTGTTACTATTCGTACAATCACGTAACCGGAGCTTTTGTCATGAAGTAACACGTTATTTAGATAATCGGTCACTGATCTTTCGCCAATTCTAATTGATTTCTTATCAATAGTTTGAATGATTTACTTGAGGAATTGAACTGTAAACTTTCAACTATAATGTAATGTAATATTATGAAATACTTGCCTACTCCTATACCTAATATACTTAAAAAAAACACGTTAAGAGGAAATCTCATTTGTCAAAATACATACTAGTTTGACTGAAAGCGACGTTGCATTTTCTGTAGACTTACCAGTATATTTTATGCAGTCTCTACAGAAAATGCAGGCGAGCCAAACCTTAAGTTTTCTTATGACATGCATTTAGATTTAACAAAAGAGTTTTATTGAAGTCGGGCCTTAGCACAATAGCATCGATAGCCTCGACAAAATCATCGCAACATCAAAAATGTTCATTCATAATACATAATGACTGACAATGAGGAGTTTTCTTTTTGCCGGTTCCAAAATATTCCACTAGATGGCAGCAGGAGAATTATCCACAAAAACAGACAAAAAAGGCTGTTTTTATTATTGAGTAGTCTATATTTCTATATTGACTACTCAAATATAGACTCTAAATTCTCTATGAATTAAAATTTTGGTATTGCAAGACGTGTTATATTTTTACCATATTTTGTCACTTTTGTATGTATCTACTTACTCTTTATTCTTGCTCTCTATAATCTTTAGTAGATACCCTGTCAAGAAAAACTTCGTAAAAAAGACTATGGTACCTTAGAAATTCAAATTTAATTACTAATATGACGATATTTAAAAGAAAAAATATTGCTTAAGTTAGTGCCGTAAGGCAAAGTGCTCAGGATATTAGTGTATATGTTAAACAAAGTTAAGTAAATTTTATAAATTATTCGTATAAAGGTATTTGTTTTCCTATTTACCCAAAATTTTGGGTATATTTTATATATTACCGCTATCTATTTTGACAGTTTTTGTAGATAGCGACTAAACGCCATCTGTTGCGTTAAATAATAACTACTGGAAACTCCTCATTTATATATGCTTAATTTTATATAGATGCTAATTATAGGCGGAGACTTCATTGGATTGTGTATTATCTTATTTATTACAAGTTATAGTTATACTAACTGTATGTTTCCTTTAATAAAGATAAATAAAAATAAAATAAATAAATTTATATCAAGGTGGTTATGCTAAGCCCCGACGTACCTACAAGAAAGGACCATGTTAGACGAAATGTTAAATAATAATATGTAGGACAATTTACACATATTGCTCTGGTCACAAACTAAGCTCTAGGCTTGTAGGTTCTATGTGTAGCAGAAACAAATTATATACCTAATACAAATTCTATTTTATAAACACCCAGACCATAACAAACTGTATCTACTGAAAAATGTACTAATATTTTTTTGTCATTGGTGGGAATCGAACCCACGAGCTCCGGATACAACGCCAAAGGCGCAACCACGGAGGCGGAGAAATAATTAGTTATCTTTTCTTGTAATAAATCCAAACTTTTTGACATTGCTAATTGGATGTAGGCTTATAGGATTAAGGAATAGAATGGCTGTTGGTCTACCTTATTCATAGCTTGTTAGTGTCATTAATAAAGCGTTCTAGATTCCTTTGAAATCATTCCTTCTTTCAAAAGTTTTTAAACAACTAAATAAATCTAAAATTACAAAAAACAATTAAAGGTGGGAGGGATTGAGGGCCTTTAATTGTTTTAATCCATATTCCATAATACGTGCATTTAAAATTTTATATTTCTGTCTCTAATGGTTACTGGTTTAATTATATTTAAAAATTCTTTCTGAAATCAAGTCCGTAGATATAGTTTTTTTTTTTTTTAAATGCCCTTGACAACACCATTATTTCTTCTTCTATGGAACCATAAGCGCTCATGCACGCCATGATAAGATCATAACTTATACAGGGTGACTTTGAAAAGATGGGCTAATATGAGGTTCAGCTGATCAAATAGAACAACTTTTTCCATGGAACCATGTGCCGCAAATGAAAAAAAAAATTGCCTTCTCCATACAAACTAGTAATGTTAAAATGACCAATTTGTATGGGGAAGCTAAATTTTTTTTTCATTTGCGACACATGGTTCCATGGGAAAAGTTGTTCAATATGATCAGTAGAACATCATATTAGCCCAAAGTACACCCATTAAAATTTACCGTGTATATTTATATTTATTGTTTGGATAATGAAAATACTACGAACAAGCCATACGAATTTATTTTATTATTCACAGTAGTTCCAGTTTCATTGGGAATTGGAACTACTGCGAACAGTCCAAAACTTTAATAAGATTTTAAACCAATATTATAATAAAAAAATACTGGCGATTTTAAATACAATTCATATCAATACCTACTAAAAAACTAATATAAAAACTAAGTAATCATTATATTAATATAATTATCCTTTTTACATAATAAGTGGTGTTAATAATGGTTTAAACACCAAATTAAATATATTTGATAATTAATTATCTAGTTTACTTTACTTACATACTTATTATTGTTATTTTTTGTGTGGTATAAGGTAGGTTAGGTCAGCGCTGGCCAGTGATAGCTAAAAATATGTCAACATTATGCAGTAGATACTGCTATGTTTATTCCTTTTAAGGATAAGATTAATTGCACTAAATGTATAAACATAGATAATATTGGTGGAAAAACAGACAATTGTTTTTTTCTGGCATCTACCTGTATAAATATGTATTACTAGTAAATAAATACTACCTACATATTTTTTTCGCATGCTCAGTCCAAGTTTTTAAAATTCCAATACCTATGTTTAATCCTTTTACGAATAAGGGCCGATTCGACCAAAAGAGGACCAAATAACTTATACCAAGATTAGTAACGTCAAATCAAAAACAAATATTTTTTTCTGAGTATTAATAAACTTAGCAAACTGGCGTAAACTGAGTATAAACTTAGCAAATTCTCATATGCATTATATAAATTATCCAAGGTATCAAGTAAAGCCACACTAATAAGTAATAATAACACTATGGGTATGTTGCATCTACTCTTAGATATGGCATAATATTTTGGGGAAACTCCACAGATAAGGAACTAGTGTTTAAAGCACAAAAGTGTAAGGGCAATCTGCGAAAAATAGACAGCTGTAAACAATATTTTAAATCATTAAAAATCCTCACATTTCCTTCTCTCTATATATTAGAACTATTAATGTTTGTAAAATGTAATTTGAATTTGTTTGGAAAATATAACAGTTTTCGCTTAAAAGACAAAATTTGGCCGGGTCAGTCTAAAACGGCATTAAAAATATATAAAAATATTTTTGGAATGGCCCACAGAGTTTACAACAAACTGCCTGGTAAAATTAGAGAGATTAATATTATAAAAGACTTTAAAAGGAAACTGACTGAGATGCTATTGGAAAAGTGTTATTACAATATTAATGAATATTTAGTTAATATAATATTTTAATTATAATTGCAAATAATTTAATCTGTGAATAAATATTTGTATTAAATTTGACATTATAACTTATACTGGGGATAGTAGCCCCAGTACATTTGGTCGAATCGGCCTTAAGACTAATTGCACTTAACGTATAAACATTGATAATATTATGTTATGGCATAGTAGTAAAAACTTACCTACGTCTTATTTTCCAATGCTCAGTCACGCTCCAGGTTATTTAAAATTCAAATACCTATGTTTATTCATATTACGAATAAGATTAATTGCACTAAATGTATAAACATTGATAACATTGGAGAAAACAGACAATTGTTTTTTCTGCCATCTACCTTTATCATATTTACTAGTCCAATTCCATGTACGTCATGTTTAAATCCTCAGTCCAGGTTATTTAAAATTGCAATACCTTTGTTTATTCCTTTTACGAATAAGATTAATTGCACTAAATGTATAAACATGGATAATATTGGAGAAAACAGACAATTGTTTTTTCTGCCATCTACCTTTATCATATTTACTAGTCCAATTCCATGTACCTACGTCATGTTTAAATCCTCAGTCCAGGTTATTTAAAATTGCAATACCTTTGTTTATTCCTTTTAGGAATAAGATTAATTGCACTAAATGTATAAACATGGATAATATTGGAGAAAAAACTTGTCATGCTCCAAGTTATTTAAAATTACAATACCTACGGTGGAGATCTGTGATATCATATTTCGGTTTCAGACGTTGGGTTCCAAGCGCGGATCCATCGTTGTGAGTACTATGCCCACAACCCTATTAGACTTGTAATTTACTTTTGTAAATTTCGTGAGCGATAGAACAAAAAAATACAGGTTTATTAATTTACTAGTGTTCGTCTTAGGGTTTAATTTTTTTGAGGGCTTGATCCGCGCCTGGTGGTTTCGCGGGTTTTCAGGAGATATTGCATCGATTTCTTGTCGAGGTTTTTTCAGGGTGCGGTTACGAAACGGATTTGACGATAAAGCAGCGAGGATATTGAAATAGATTCGTAAATGCAAATTCGTCTTTGTCGCCGTCTATTTCGCAACCGCATCATGTAGCGTACTTAGTGGGAACGATCAAATGTTATTAAACAACACAATGTATTGATTGACCCTATTAACTGACTTTATAGGTCTGCTTACCATCAGGTAGTTACAAAATCATATGCCGTGCTCCAATAAAATAATATCGAAAAGGTCAAAAAACATTTTTCTCTATTCTCTATAGGTATCTAATATTCTTCAAAAATATTAGAGGATGTTATAGGAAATCTTATATACATGGTGAATTTGAAAGGATGTACTTTGGGCTAATATGAGGTTCTGCTGATCAAATCGAACAACTTTTCCCATAGAACCATGTGTCCCGAATGAAAAAAAAAATGCCCATTCCATTGATTCCATACAAACTAGAAATTTTAAAATGACAAATTTGTATGAAGAAACCATAATTTTTTTTCATTTGCGACACATGGTTTCATAGGAAAAGTTGTTCGATTTGATGAGCTAAACTACATATTAGCCCAAGGTACATCCTTTCAAATTCACGCTGTATATCTATCGCTTTAACAACTTTCGCTATGAGACTAAATTTGCCAGATCAAAGCGAAAAAGTAAATATATCTTATACCAAAGAATACGCCAATCGAATCGCCTCATCGATCGATAAAAAGGTATAGGAATTTTACTCTATGGGTAGAGTCTGATCGACGAGAAACGTCAAATCCCATACTATACATTTGGCTTTCAATAGGTATTTCGATTCGATTATCGATTGGCTTTTTTTGCTGTGATAGGGTTGGTCCCGTAATAAACGTTGTTCATATTGATGGTTGGAACATTTATAAAACGCTTTTTACCAAGCTATCTATTACATCCTGTATAAAACAACATATCCATTATTTTATGTAAATAACACATGAAGAAAATAAGGATATAAGATATCTTCTTAATTAAAAATAAAGAAATGTCTTGTTTTTATAAACATTGTGTTATCTATCATAATTACATAACATAGTAGGTATAAAAACAAATAAACTGATAAATTAACTACTTTCATTTTGTACCTATAGGTATTATAATACTAAGTACCCCCCACAGATAAGTTTTATGTGTACTTAAAGCTCATTACGTCGAATAAAAATTTGTCTTGGACATACCTATTTATTATTTGTTAGTAACAGATTATTGAGTTTACATACAACATGTAAATCATATATTTGCTTAGTAAAATTTATTAGTTTTCCTGTCAATTAATATACAGTTATCTATATAATTCTGACGTTTATATAGTTAATATAGTTAATATAATTTTATGAGATTAATAATCCTAAAAAGAAAGTTTTAACTCATCTTATACACTATTTAATACATTATAGAAAGCTTTTAAGTTTGCAAATTCTTCAACATTGTGTACCCAACTCGTTATATGCAATTTTCACCTTTGGTATTATTATAAGGTATAGACCTAAGTAGGTAGGTACTCTTTTTTATACGAGTATCATGTACCTTAACGAATGCCTTATTGGCATAAAAGCCCTCCTTGATGGCCTCAGGGTCAGGCGCGGATCCCCTCCATAATCGCCCCCCCACCCGAAATGTATGGAAATAGATAAATTTGTAGGGGGCGAGCAGCTAGGGGGCTTCGGTATTATTTTTGTGATTTTTATACACGTCGCTATAATTATATGACGATAGCGTTTTTTTTGCTTATTAAGAAATTAGAAATCAGCAACAAAAAATAAAGAAAAATCCGAAAAATCTTACGAGGCGCTCAAACCCATTATATTAAATCCATGTGGTCAGGGTACCCAGCGCGGCAGCGGTGGGCTTTTATTCCCATCTCGTCGTAACCAATGGTATTTTGAGTTTACGCTAGTGTTGCCAGATTTTTTTTCTGACTTTATGGGACAATAAAATACAGGATTTCAGATTTTTTATGCATTTCATTTCATATATTTCACATATCATTTTATTTCACAAAAAATAATTAACGAGATTTCTGGTGAACGGGCAGTTGAATTTAATATATTATAAATAATAAAAATATTAAGCAAGGGGCACATTTATTTTGACGAACATTGTGTATAGCAATAGTGACTTGGTAGTAAAAAATCCAGCACGGTCGAAATACGGGAGTCAGTCCCGTCGGGATATTTAAAATTACGCCCGCAATACGGGACGT
The DNA here is from genome assembly GCA_947458855.1 of Monopis laevigella. Lineage (NCBI taxonomy): Eukaryota > Metazoa > Arthropoda > Insecta > Lepidoptera > Tineidae > Monopis > Monopis laevigella. The sequence goes on along the minus strand of OX381596.1, from coordinate 8,893,869 downwards.
CCGTCGGGTAACACTATAGTCTACACCGAACGTTGCGGTGTTTGTATGGACTATAGACTCAGTAACCAACCTATAAACAGTTTCACAAGTTGTTAGAGTCAAACAATGTGATATTGTCAAAAATATTTTTTTATTATAAACCCATTGGTATATCTGTAACAACGTAACGTATACGTAAACGTGAGCAACAACCAATAGGGCCGCTTTATTTGTACGTTGTTACAATGCGCAAACCCATAGTATAGCCTCTGTAGTGTTTTTAAGTCTAAGGTCTAACCGTCTCGGCCACCGTATATAATAATCACTCTTCGTGACTCTTCCTTTATGGTAATATTTATATTATTTTCAGGCATTATATTTAATAATAAATAACAGATCTATGCTAAGTATGAGTTTAACAATGGCGCAGGCGCACGATCAGTATGGAGATGAGGACGGGTTTCTATACGTTACTTATGCATCACAAGAAGTATTTGGATATCAAGATGGTAAGTAAACCCTTTTCCAGGAAATGCTAGACTATTTTGACCAATATCTTGCTAGACAAAATGTATGGATTTACTGATATCCGTCTACTATTCAGAGTTGCCACCTATATGCAAATTATACGAGATTAACTCGTCTCCCTGTATAATGCCACTGATACCAACTTAAAAACATCAACTTGAACTACTTTTATTACTTTTTTTTATGTATGTGTTGTTTTTAAAGTTATTATAACTCATCTAATACATTATATTATAAATCTTTCAAGTTTGCAAAATTTTCAAGAGATACCTACCTTCTCTTGAAGATTTTTTTATATTTTATTTTATATATTTTTTTATTTTCAGATATATCAGAGAGTCAAGAAGTGAGAGCAATTAGAACTAGATTCCCCAATAAGATACCTGTAAGTATAACAAACTAGCATGTAGAATAACCTAACTTTCGTCTGTAACTTCGCACGCAGTTGCTGTTTCTATGGTTGCTGTGGTTATAGGTACCTAAATTATTTCTATAATAAGACTTTTTCATATACCTCGTAATTTACCTACCCAATAATTTTAGTAGCCAATAAGTTTGTCATAAATTTAACAACTTTTAAAGAAAAAAAAATCCTCAAAAAGGAAATAAGTATAAGTAAATTCAAAAATATATTATTGCAGTTTTATAAGATTTTAATTTATACCCAACTTGTTTCATATATTTTTTATATCTGGTTTATTTTTAAACTTTTCCTATAATATACTCTTCAATCACAAACACCTGTAGGTATATCTGCACCACCTGTAGCTCTAAACACTCTATACCAAATTTTATAGAAATCGAATGAAAATATAACAAACAAGCAGACAGAGTTACTTTCGCGTTTATAATATTTGTGTGGATGGATAGTATGGATGGATTGATTGCCAGGGTCGAAGTCAAGAACATATAAGAATGAATATAGGTAAATGTATGTTTTTGTTTGGACGTTTTGGAATGTTTACACATCCTTAATTTTTTTTGGATAATCAAGATATACCTTGGCAAAGGAGGTAGAATTCAGGCGATTATGGTGTTTAGGTAGGTAGGTGGTCTCTATAACTTCGCATGGCTTTCGTTACCACCGCCCATACAGATGCAAAAAACCCGTCAAGTGACCAGTCATGTTTCCGTTTTAGTAAATGAGCTCCCGTAAACTCCCGTTTCTAGGTTTGATTCATTGTCGTGGTGATAATGTCCTTTTAGGCCGCAACAAAAAATATATATATAACGCGCCAAATAGGCTGATTTGTGTATGGATTCAACCTACAGATTAACCTATAAACATATTTTTCTGACCTATAACCTGATAAAAAGATATATTTAGAAAGCGGAGGCTCTAGAGATAGGGCTTGCTTTGGTTTATTATTACTGTAGGTACTTTTTAATTGTTATCTGTTATTACATTGTACATTTTCATACATACAAATTCTATTTTAGTATTCTGCGTCTATGATAGATGAGTCTATACTATAACTAGTAGGTCTAGGGAACATGAATGCTCCCACACGCTTATATAGATAGATGTTTCTGCATATAGATTATATATTTAGTTTTGTAAAAAAGTAGTATTGTCAATAAGGAAAAATGTGTCTAAACCACAGACCTAGTATTGCTTGCCGGACAAGGTCTAAACAAACGCCTCCATGTGTGAGTTTTTTATTTTCTATTTCAATGTTGTTTTGTTGTTCGAAGTTTGAATATAATAAATATATACTTTTGTTAATTATATTGAAAAATATGTCATCTTTTTTTGAGTTTAGACTAGTTTCTCAAAAAAATAAGGTAGGCTTTGATCCCTTTGCCCTTTCTTCGTAGGAAGAACAAATTAAAATAAAAGTAGATTAACTACTTTTTTTAACTGCCAAATAGTTAAAAATGGCCGACAAGCAGCTCTTAAAACATTATTAACAGCTCCTATGAAAATCCGCTATTTTGAATTAATACTTACTAAAAAGTTTCGAAACCCCGGCAAATGCAAAATGAATTTAATTTAATAATTAAATCTGATGGAATGTGCCATCTGATTTAATTCATTTTGCATTTGTCGGGTTTCCAAAACTTTTAATTTATAAAAATGGTGGATTTTCATAGGAGCTGTCAATATAATTTTTCCTTTTCCATTCCTTCGGTAAAAATAATTCCACTACTACTAGAACGCTATATACCATAAAACCAAATAAGTATTTTAATAATATAACCTAGGATGGGTGACTGCTTTATACCACTACTGAATCTACTTCTTGTCGAGGTGGTAGTCTCCCTTTAGAGTGCGGTTACAAAATGACGATAAGGCAGCGAGTATATTAAAATATGTCTATTCGTAATGCAATTCGTCATTGTCGCCCTCCATTTCGTAATCGCACCATTTAGCCGGCATAGTGGGAGTGATCAATATTGTTTAAGAACAATTATTGATTGACCCCATTCATGGAATTTGTAGGTCTCACCACCAGGGGCCTAGTTGGAATTATTTACTTACAACTAACCAAACCAAGCAATGTATTATAAATTGTAGTATTGTAAATTACAATTGTCACGTTTATGAAATAGGCCCCAGAGGCTCTACCATGGGTTTGAGCATTGTAGAAACGTAACGTATTCATTTACGTATACGTGAGCAACAACCAATAGGATCGCTTTATTCAATCCTGTTACCAAAAATAAAGCGACCCTATTGGTTGTTGCTCACGTATACGTAAATAAATACGTTACGTTTCTACAATGCGCAAACCCATGGTAGAGCTCCAGGTAGTTACAAAGTCACATGTCGTGCTCCAATAAAAAAATCGAGGCTATTTCATCATAATCACCGCAACAAGTTGTTAGGTGTTGACTCCGAATACCTTCGGCAAAATGAGGACGGGTTATAACCCTCCGCTGGGTACCCAGAGACCGTTTAAACGGTTCTCGGGAGCCAAATAAGCACCCGTGATGTTGGTATGGTATGTTTTAATAATATTACTTTTTCCAGTTAAAAGTGGAAAAATATGGAAGAGACCAAGACCTACCGGATCTAGAAAGGAAGAAGTTTCTCGTACCCCAAGAGCTGACCATGTCCCAATTTTTGTTCATCATCAGATCAAGGATGCGGTTACGAGACACGCAGGTAAATTTATTGAAATTTATTTTTCGATTTTATACAGGGTGAATTTGAAAGGATGTTAGGTACTTTGGGATAATAAGAGGTTCTGCTGATCAAATCGAAGAACTTTTCCCATGGAACCATATGTCGCAAATTAAAAAGAAATTGCCTTCTCCATACGAAAGTACCTAATGTTAAAATTACCAATTTGTATGAGGAAGCAAAACATTTTTTTTCATTTACGACACATGGTTCCATGGAAAAAGTTATTCGATTCGATCAGCAGAACCGGAAATTAGCCCAAAAGTACATCCTTTCAAATTCACCCTGTATATCCCTAAAATGAATGGATTTATTCGTACTAGCATTATAGTTATATAATAATATAAATAAAACACAATTTTATTTGGTTACGATATATTTCGCCTTACATGGCGTCTTCAGTCGTATGACATTAAAATTAAGAAAATATAATAAATTTACTTATAATTTTACTTTCAAAGTTTTTATTTAACTGTTTCCATATTTTTATTTTTCTGAAATAAAACTTTCCCCCTATTCTTCTTATTTTCGTCTTATTCTTTTTTTTCTGTTGTATGGGACCAATGGTTGTTCACAACATCAATTCAACGATGTTGCGCACAACCATTGGTTTCTGAATGAATGAGCGAATGTTTTTTTTTTTTATTCACATAGACAGCCGTCGTAATAGTACTATTTGTAGGTGTTATGTATATAATTATTTTAAATTTTCTTCGGAATCTTACTTTCAAAGTTTTTATTTAACTGTTTCCATATTTTTATTTTTTTGAAATAAAACTTTCCCCCTATTCTTCTTATTTTCGTCTTATTCTTTTTTTTCTGTTGTATGGGACCAATGGTTGTTCACAACATCAATTCAACGATGTTGCGCACAACCATTGGTTTCTGAATGAATGAGCGAATGTTTTTTTTTTTTATTCACATAGACAGCCGTCGTAATAGTACTATTTCCGCAGGCACTGTACCTAGTAATAAACAACAGAGTGATGGTTAGCCACAGCATGACCATGGCGCATGCGTACCAAGAGTTCCGCAGAGAAGATGGGTTCCTCCACATCATGTATGCGACGCAGCAGGTCTTTGGTTGAAGGCTGAAACTTACTGTAAGTCATTGTCATTTTATAAAATATAACAGGTTGGGCACCTTTTTTCGGTAGTTTTTTAGATATTTCCTGACCTTAATGAGCTTCAAAGAGAAAAGAAAAAATCACAAAAAATATATATTATTCGGTTTTTTAAATTGATTTTGAAAAAAAATTTATAGTATTTGAGATAGAAATTATTAGAAAATAGAAACAATTATTTTTAGCAATATTTTCGGAAATTATAGAGCAACAAACAATATGGATATTTTTTACTTAGATGGAATCTTCCCGCTTAGATTGCCAGTCGTTTACAGTAGCAAGTTGTGTGTACTTTAAACAAAAATCCCTGACCATCTAGCGTTTTCCATGACTTTTCCAGTCTCCGAAAATTAGACTTTTCCCGGTTTTTCATATTTTTCAGAAAGTGGCCATCCTTTATAACTATCTAAACTCTATTCTTTCTAAAAAAAAATGCATAAATATAAAATACTGAAAAAAGTAAAAAAAAAACAGACTCCTCTGCCATCTAGTATTAGAAACTAGGACTTCTAACTTCACCAGTATAAGAGATATTAGAATAAAGCTAATAGAGGGCGTCGGTGTTTAAGTAGATAACAAGCAATGACAAAATTCGTGAGGGCTGACTGGAACCAGGTTGGCTCAGCGGTTGAGCGCCTTGCCGCGATAGCGAGGTTCGTGAGTTCGAGTCCCGCCACCAGGAATTTTTTCATTGCATTTTCATCTTTAAAAATTTAATATAAACCCTATTCCGTGAGAATTGAGAGTGACGTCATCACGTCTAAACGTATTCCGTTATACACAAGCATGGGTTTGCGCATTGTAGCAACGTAACGTATTCATATTCGTATACGTGAGCAACAACCAATGGGGCCGCTTTATTTTTGGTAACAGGATTGAATAAAGCGATCCTATTGGAGTTACTCACTTATACGTAAATGAATACGTTACGTTGCTACAATGCGCAAACCCATGGTAGAGCCTCTCATTATAAATATCGTTTTGATTTCGCAATTTTTTACTCTAGTAAACAATGTATAAATGTAATTTAAATAAACAAAGCGATATTTTGTGGTACTGGAGCTTGATATTCACTTAACGTCTTGTCGTAGAGGATGGCAGCTTGTGATGAGAAAGACGAAATATCAGCACTATTCCAATGGTTATATAGTCTGGCTAAAAAGTGCCGCCATCTTGAAATACACGAATTCTTCGCCAATTTAAACATGTTTAGAGCATTGGAATTTCAACTCTATAATTAACAGAATAGAACTTATATTTCCACATTCATAGTTTACTCAACGTCCCGTTATCGAAGACGATCGCAGCTCGTGTTTAAGCGTACCAAAATGTCACTGTCACCAGGGGCTTTATTCCGAGTTTTGACACGTTCACCGTCGCGCATTTTGCGTAAAGAACTTACATTAAAATACCCATTATTTTAATGTAAGTTCTATCCTGTTAATTATAAAGTTGAAATTCCAATGCTCCACACATGTTCAAACTTGCGAAGAATTCGTGTATTTCAAGGTGGCGGCATTATAATTGCCAACCTAATACATACTATATAACCATTGTAATAGAGCTTATATTTCCATATTTATAGTTTGCGCAACGTCTTGTCGTGATTAGCGGTTGCAAACTCGGAATAAGGCCCCAGGTTTGCATAGCGTAAGAATTGCATCATATCGATTAAAGTTTATCTTAGCGTTATTCGCGTAATCACCTAGCAGTTTGACAAGGTTTGGGTGTTTATAAAATATAATATGTATTATATTGTTGTTTCTGATACACAAAGTACAAGCTTAGTTTGTGACCAGGGGCATTACCAAAAAGCCAATCGATAATCGAATCGAAGTACCCACCGAAAGCCAAATGTATGGGATTTGACGTTTCTCGGCGATCAGGCTCTACCCATAGAGTAAAATTCCTATACATTTTTATCCATCGATGCGGCGATTCGATTGGCGATCGTATTCTTGGCCAGGCCCCTGGGGTCTTATTCCAAGATTGCAACCGCTAAACACGACAAGATATTGCATAAACTATAAAAATGGAAATATAAATTCTATTACCATGGTTATATAGTCTGTATTAGGTTGGCTATAATAATGCCGCCATCTTGAAATACACGAATTCTTCGCAAGTTTGAATATGTTTGTAGGATTGTAATTTCAACTCTATAATAAACAGGATAGAATTTATATTTCAATGATTGTAGTTTAGGCAACGTCGTGTCGTGTTTAGCGGTTGAAAACTTGAAACAAGGCCTCATGGCAATATGGTCCTTTATACTACTATATATTACTTTGCATCTGCCATATTTTAGCCGGCCGACCTAGCGAAGTTAACCTAACTAAACTCAATGTTCTAATTTCTAAGTTAAATAAGTTTGTTAAGAAGGCACTTCACCTCGTTACTTATTTTAGTCTCAATTTGATATAATATAAGGAACAAGATTTCTGCATAACTACAATGTCTCTGCTGTTAATGGTAATAAAGATTTATGGGCTTGTTATTTAAGCTTCAATGACTATAAATTCAATGAGTGGCAGATATTATCTTATACTACACATTAAGAAAGCTGATAAAAATAATATATTACTACAAGTATTATTATTATTCAATAAACATATGCGATTGATAAAGTATATTCACCCACTTAGTTGAGTTCGTTGTTTTTCAATATTAAGTTCACTATTAGGACCAAAGAATCATTAATAAACAAGTCTATTGAATCTAGGCCATCCGCCATGTTTTCGGTAAAAATACGATAGGTTATTAGACCTTTTTTCAATTTAACTAGTTATAAAAGAAATATATCAGTAATACTTATCAGTAAACCTAGGTACTAATATATATATACTGGACCTTAAAACTTTTAGGGGGATTTCCGCCATTTTGTAAACTGACTTTAGACACCTTATTCTGTCTTGTCTTTTTTTATTAAAATACTGTTCCAATACTGATAGAAGGCGGACCATTTGTATAAATCACAGGATAAACTTATTCATTCATAATTTAAATTACCTATTTTATAATATAAAGCTTAAGTACCTACAAAATAAGATAACACTATTTGTATTATCTGAACACTTTTTTTTTTTTATTTATATAAGTACTACTTAGCTGTAGGTTTGATATTATGTTTTATCTAATATGGTTTAATGATTGATATTAATTAGACTACGGACTAATTTATTTTATTTGTTTATTAAAAATTAACATTATTTTATATCATTACACGAAATTTCTATCAAATAATATTATTTAGTTTAAATTTAAACAAATTAAGACATTTAAATAAAAACTTATACCATAAAGTCAAAGCGTCTTTACTAAAATCAACAGTCAATAGTACGATACGATAAATAACAATTGTACAAAAACAAAAAAATACTTAACTAAAAGTCTGAGCAGTAAAATAAATTAACTCGCTCGCCATATTGCGGACAATAGAAGAACTATTTTTGCAACACTATTTAGCAATAAGTGTCATCCGTATTGTACCCAGTTAACTTAGTTAATTTTAGAAACTTTTATTGAGAAATTTTAAATTGATTTATATCGGTCTCCCAGGTTTTAGTGGACTCCTTTGAACTGCGTCCATACCCAGAACTTTTTTCAATTACCTTCAATAAATAATATTAAATATTTTAAAAGCATGTCGGTCCGAACCAAATATACTTAAAGGGGGGTGACCCACAACACAGATTTCCCATACAAAAGGTCGTAAAGGTAGCAGTGTTAGCCCCCTAATAATACCTGATTTTTTATAATTTTTAGAGGTTTAATAAATATGACCAATTTCTAGGTTCGTACGAATATTAACACCTGAAATAAAAAAAGTCCCTCATATTAAAATAATTTCTATAAAATATCAAGACAAAAAAATTAAGGAACGCTAGAGTAGAGTCGAGAAGATCTCGAATCTACGTTTTCCTTCCTTAATTTTTTTGTCTATCTTTAATAAACTGAAACCATTTTTTTTTCAAATCCGCGTGTTTTAGTATACTTATACAACGTAAGCGCAAATTGGACCGCCCTATCAGTATACGATCACGTACCCTAAGGTCTCAGGCGCCATAAGGCACCAGTGATAGTACTTGCTCGCAGAACGGACGGCCGTTGGGGCAGTAAGGTTCTCGAGTGGCGACCGCGTGCTGGAGAACGCAGCAGAGGTAGGCCCAAGGTGGACCGACGACCAGGGGCCTTAGAGAAAATTCAGGCGAGGCGATATCTCGCGTAGCCTCAGTCAAAAACGTATGGTTTTTGACAGTGACAGTAGGCGTGAGGTACGCTGTCATATGTCAAAGTCTATACAGTTTTGATTGAAGGCGACGCGACATGTCGCCTCGCCTGATTTTTCTCTAAGGTCCATGAAAGGGACGCGGGAAGCCGATGGCTACAGACAGCGCAGAACCGTCGTTGTGGTGATCCTTGGGGTAGGCCTATGTCCAGCAGTGGACGCGGATGGTACTTAAAATAATGTTCAAATATTAAAGAATTCGTCTGTTGTCCCACAATAGTTGAATCTGAATGTGCCTAGAGGCTTTAACTAAACTTGCTGCCCACTGTACATTTATAATAAGTAATAAGGCTTACTGGTATTATTCCACTTGGTTCCGAGTAAAATTTATGCCACAATAATATCCTTATCAGAGGTCGGAATGGAAGCAAAAACATCGCTTGGTGTGACCACACTTCTTGACAATCCTGAGACACAAACTACACATTGTATTTTGTTTATCTTATCGCTTTTAAGGTGCAGTACTAACTCTGAATAAAATTAGGTACTATTTCATAATGTTTCTAACGCTTTCTTTAATAAAAACATTTACATGTATATTGTTTTAAAAATAACAATTATATAAATATATATATTAAATAAATAAATAAATATTATCACTCAAAATTTAGAACCATTAGAGAAAGTTATTTTACTAAAATTAATTAATAATACCTATCATGCAGCAGGGGCTTATTTAATAAACGTGACAATTGTAATTACCATGACAATTCATAATACATTGCTTGGTTTAGTTTGTTAAAAGTAAATAATTGAAAGTAAAGTCCTCGAGTTTTTTGTAACCTTTTAACTGTATTTATTTTAGCAGTTTAAATAAATTAGAAAAAACGATTAAGTTATAGAAATATTTTTGTGTACCCAAAAGCACAACCATTCTTTGTTGTATTGCGAGACTTATTAGTTAGACTGACTTAATAGCTGCCAGCTCTCTGTTCATGTGATACCTTCACTAAATGTTTTGATATTTTTTGACCCACATACTTAAATGTATATTGAATTTAACCTGTATGTTAATTAAATAAACACCAAGTACCATATACAAATTTTCAACAGATCGTCTTTGCACTTTTCGTGCGTAACTTGGCTTTAATGCAATTTATTCTTAGATGAACTGTTGAACTTGAAATCGGCTATGTATCAATGAAATTTTTCTCGTATTTATGTTTCATCTTATCTAAAGTGGGCGTTGTCCGATAGTAATAAAATACAAAAACGGCTTTGTTAAATATATCTTTTTGTTTTTTTTTTTTTTGTATAGAATTTAGTATTACTTAAGTTGTTGAACTTCTCCTTAGAATATCATTATTATACTTATTAGAACTTTTCTTTTTAATATGGTCACCCTACTGATAAAGCAAGTATACTTAAATCTAAATTAAAGGCATTTCATTATAGATTTAATTGTTATTACTATAGAGGTAGACTACTAGCTAGATATTCCTAGTCATGTTTTGATTTTAGTCTGTGGCTTCACCGGTTTTCAGGAGTATACTCCATGGATCTCTTTTCGAGGTGGTAGTCTCCTATCAGGGTTTGATTTGACAATTTAGAATAAGAATAATATGTAGGATAATTTACACATATCACAAAATAAGCTCTAAGCTTGTATTAGGTACCTATATTTACCAGAAACAACGATATATTTAATACATATTATATTTTATAAGCACTCATACCATGATAAACTGTACAGAAAAGCGTACAAATATTTTTTTGCCATGGGTGGGAATCAAACCCACGACATCCGGATACAACGTCAGAGGTTGTTTGAGTAGACTCGTGATGCAACTTCGTCTTTATGCTGGATTTTACATCTGGTAGACAAACAACCGAACGCCTGTCTCTATCACTACATACTCCTTTTGCCTCGTTCATAGTCATAACTCGTCTCACACACACATGCACACTCATTTCGGAGATTTTACTGCACCGTATCTTAAAACCTTTCTAATTCGATCATGATACGCACATTGGTCACCCTCGGCCACGTTTACCCTTTACCTCGCTTTTATATATCTTATTCTTCTATACAGGGCCGTGTTCGGAAATGTAACACTTTAACACTGGGTAGTGTCACAAAGTGCGATAAAAATATTGAAAAATGCTTAGAGAAGAAGAGATGCATATAGTGTAGTGACATTACCCAGTGTTAATGTGTTAGTTTCCGAACACGGCCCTGGGTGTTTTTTTAATAATGATAATGTTTGTTTGATGCCTCCAGTATCACTTTTAGAACACATTTTTAAAATAAAAAAGGTAGGTAAGTATTTTTTCTTCAAAAAAAGTCCGAAAAATCCTCCTACAAATACATAATAAGTCTTCGTATCTAACAAGTAAAACACAATTAGACAAGCGATAGGCTTTAATTCGTGAGTTTAGTATGAAAGTTCGTGATTTGTAGATCTTTTTTATTATTTATCTTTGTTTTTGTATAGGCGACACTAAAAGGATAAAATACGTGTCATTATTTTCTTTATAGAATACAATATACAAATTTTATCACCGTGACCAAAAATATCCAGTAGGTATGTCCAAACTATTTTTTAAGGACATTACAAACATATTGCTCTAGCCACAAACAACGATATCAATATATATTATATTTATAAACACCCAGACTATGACAAACTGTACAGAACAATATACTAATATATTCTTTGTCATGGGTGAAAATTTGTGCCTTCAAATAATATTCCTTCTGTCACCTTATCACATCAGTACTGGAAGCCATCCATTAAGTCGCCCCCCAGGGGTTGTCGTCATGCCGCTGATAAGGCGTGACATACGACCCTTTCTAGGGCCAGACCTGGTGACAGTAAACAACTTATAACCCTGCTTTACTGTCTGATAAGTTATCTATTTTGTTTGTTTCAGATGTGGGCTGTACACCGAGATGCAGACCTACCAAGTTATCTGGAATATGAGAGGGGAGCAAACATCGCGACTAAGCCAAGAAAGTCAAGTCAAATATTTCAAGTAAACCTTTACAAGCATTTATGTAACACTGCCCTGGCTTTCCACAGATTACTACTAATTATATGTATCACAGTACTATGTATTATAGATATAAACCTTCCGAAAGAAATTACCTATATGATAGCGAAAACCGAATAAAAATTCGTTGCATAGTTTAGAAAATCTAAGCGTACAGAGGAACAGACAGACGGGGCAAGAGATTTGATTTTATACTATGTGTAAATAGATACAAAAATCGAAGTGGGCAGTTGGTTAGGCTACCATTCAACCATACACATGCCAACAAAGTACATCTCTTGTTTTTCATTAGCTTGTTATTTGATATCGAATTTAAACCAGTGGATGAGAAAAGAAATGCAACCCAACCGAATACGAGTTACATAAACTGCTCCCAGCTAACCACCTTGTTTGATTAGATGGTTAGCTGGTTCCATTGAGTTGTCAATCGTTATCTACCCTGTAAAAGCCTTAGTGTCAATGTTTAATAGTTACCTTAGTCGATTATTTTTAACTATATTGTTTCTTGCGAATGGATCTGTGATCCAGTTTTTTTTAATCTTAATTTCGTGCTTAAAAATAACATAGAACATAAAATTTTAGGAGATAATAATTAATGAAGTTCTAATTCTAAGTTTATAGATTAACTGCCGCACCTGTCATTGTTTAATTTTAATTCTCTCTAATTTTATATATTATTAAATTAATGATTAATTAATTAATATTATTATAAATTCTATTGGTTTTACTTAATAAAACCAGAAAATAATTGAGTGTTAGAATTAAATTGGGTATGGGGTTAAATTTAGATTAAAATTACAATAAATTTAATAATTAGACATTTAAAAGAAGATTTATTAGTAAAAAATTCAAAGTCTGTGTTAGCAGCACATACCTATTAATAAATAAAACAAATTAAAAAAATAGTATTTAAAACTGGAGCTATTTTATTCCACACTGATTGGATGTTGAAATAAAAATATTGATTTATTATTTTTTATAAATTTTAATTTTAAATTAGTTCTTAAATTATCTAATTAATTATGTAGATACCTACATCATAATATTTTAGATTTCTTAATTAATTATCTATTAGAATATTATTTTTAATTGTTATTTTGTGCCATAATTTGATGTATTTAGGTTTAAAATCTTAATACTATAATTTAAGCTGTTTGTAAAACGATTTTAGATTTTGATCTCAAGAGTTGATTACAATTAATAAAATAAAGCATTAAATATTATATAAATTATAATTAATGTTTTCATAATATTATTATAGCATTTACAGTGTTAGCTGGTACTACATTATTATAATTTGCAATAAATATTTTTTGATATAAAATGCTTGTTTCTTTTAATCATTTACTATTTACTATATGAAAATGTTTTTATATACCTTGATCGCTGAATATTATATGCATTAACATGGTAGGTTCAAATGTTTCCATGGAAAAAGACTTTATAAGGTATTATACATGGTAAATTTGAAAGGATGTACTTTGGGCTAATATGAGGTTCTGCTGATCAAATCAAACAACAGTTCCCATGGAACCATGTGTCGCAAATGAAAAAAATTTTTGGCTTCCCCATACAAATTGGTCATTTTAAAACTAGTTTGAATGGAGAAGGCAATTTTTCTTTCTTTCTTTCTACATTATAGCCAGGAAAATAATTAGGATCCAGTAAGTAATATTTACACCTCCACGTTCTTTTTTTTTTTTTTAACTTAAATATACTGAAAACAACATTTAGGCTTTTTTAAACATTCGAGTTCGCAAATCCTATCTTGTGCATCTACTTCCTATTTTTTATCTCAGCATTGTAAGTACGATTTCTGACGAGAGGAAGCAGCGCCGACTAGCAAATGTCGCACGGAAGCAAAATGTCGTAAGTCACAAAACATTTAAATATCAATTTAAGAAAAACTACACAAAAATTGGACAATATGATTCAAAAACCATTTCTTTTATTTAACATTTACACTTTTAGAAATAAAAAAATCATGTTAAACATTTATAATAATGTCATAAAACCCGGGAAAAGAAAATTTCAGAGCTATTTTCACGATTTATTTGTATTGAAAAAACTATTTTATTTTACGTTTCTGACTCTACAGTTATATCTCTAATATCCTCCAGATTAAGAAAATATTTTTTCTGTTCGTCTAAAAACAGTAACTTTCTTGAAACTATCGACGCAATTTCTGAGCTCGCCTCGCCTTAATAAGCGCAAATTTTCTTTAAAGGTAGCCCAAACATGAACATGATTTGTAACGCTTTAATGTCAGCGACCGAGTTAGATAATATAAAAACATTACCATGCAATTTTTTATTATTATTTTATAGCTTTAGAAATACTTAATTAGGTTACAATTAAACTACAAAAACATACATACAGCTATTTCTTCAAACTGCATAATTTAGTTGAATAGTTTTATATTCACAATCAAATTCACTGTCCTTTCGGCTATGTACAATTGGTTATTACAAGAATTTGAATGATATAACCAATTCACTCCCATCATTCGGCCGTGGAAATATTCTGCGCGGCAGCAAGGAGTGTGTCGTGGATATCTTTTGCATATGCTATTTGAGATCGAACAGTACTCAAGTACTGGGGGTAGCTCAAAGCATTGGTTTCCTAAAAATAAAAACAAATATTTCAGGGTGCAGTTACGAAACGGGCATTTGAATTGACGATAAAGCAGCAAGAGTTTAAGTAATAAAATTACTCTTTGTTGCTACCCATTTGTAACAGCATCAGTTAGCCCGCATAGTAAGAGCTACCATTGCTGTTAAATAACAGTGTAGGTATATTGATCGACCCTATTCATGGAGTTTGTAGGTTTGCTTACCATCAGGTAGATGCCAGGCCACATCTAATGTTCATGAATTTTGACAGCTAGTAGTAGGTAGTAGTTTGTAATGCAAAAGAAAACCGTTGCCGTATTGCAAAATTACTTTTGCACTTTTGTAACCGCATTAGGCATAGGTTGCTCCCACTACCTATGTCGGCTTAACGATGCGGTCTAATAACACTATTAGAGTGAAGTTAGAAGTCTAACTATCTACTTCTAACTTTACTCTAATAAAGAATTATTTGAAGAAATTCAAATTTATATATTTAAATAATTTTGAATCGCCATAAATATGTATGAGTAATATATTAAAATTGACCAGTCGCATAAACAAAGATTTATTAATTAATCGGTATCTTTACAAACTGTGAAGTCGATCATCCTGAGACACCTCACAGAAAAAGGTACCAGTGAGTAAAAAACTCTGTTGCTCCACACATACCATCAGAGGCGTATGGCTATTGACTTACCTACAGTCCCTATATTATTAGACACTCTGCATTTTTTTTTTTACATAATTCCATATTGAATAGGTACAATATTTGATGCGATTAATAATAAAATTTATAACGTTTATTTAGTACACAAATTATATTATTGAATTATATATATATTTTTGCTAAGTGATATAAAGTTATATCTTAGTCTACTGGAAGGTATCAATCAGAGGCCCTGAGTTTTTTTTTACGTTACTATCTCCTTAATCGATAAATCTCCACCAATAGGATCTTTTTATTTTGTTGGACTATCAAAATAAGCTTATTTGATTGGTGGAAAAATTAACGCAGTAGTATAGTTAACTGGATAGTAAACGTTACAAAATTCACACTAGGGCCTCTGATATTTTCGAAAACACTAAGTGTTAAGGACTATATCCTATTCAATAAGTAACAATTTAATATCACATAGAAAAATCGATATGAAATTCAATAATACAAAAAAAACTTAAGCATCCTAAATAAATGTTATAAATTTTACGAATAATCGCAATAATAATATTCAAAGCATAATTATTAGAAATAATATAAAAAATGCACAGTGCGTCTAATAATATGGCCAGGGACTGTATATTTATAACATGGTATATAATAATAATGCTCTTACCCTACTGAAGAACATGCTCAGAATGCACAGTGCGTCTAATAATATGGCCAGGGACTGTATATTTATAACATGGTATATAATAATAATGCTCTTACCCTACTGAAGAACATGCTCAGAATGCACAGTGCGTCTAATAATATGGCCAGGGACTGTATATTTATAACATGGTATATAATAATAATGCTCTTACCCTACTGAAGAACATGCTCAGAATGCACAGTGCGTCTAATAATATGGCCAGGGACTGTATATTTATAACATGGTATATAATAATAATGCTCTTACCCTACTTAAGAACATGCTCAGAATGCACAGTGCGTCTAATAATATGGCCAGGGACTGTATATTTATAACATGGTATATAATAATAATGCTCTTACCCTACTTAAGAACATGCTCAGAATGCACAGTGCGTCTAATAATATGGCCAGGGACTGTATATTTATAACATGGTATATAATAATAATGCTCTTACCCTACTGAAGAACATGCTCAGAATGCACAGTGCGTCTAATAATATGGCCAGGGACTGTATATTTATAACATGGTATATAATAATAATGCTCTTACCCTACTGGAGAACATGCTCAGAATGCACAGTGCGTCTAATAATATGGCCAGGGACTGTATATTTATAACATGGTATATAATAATAATGCTCTTACCCTACTGAAGAACATGCTCAGAATGCACAGTGCGTCTAATAATATGGCCAGAGACTGTATATTTATAACATGGTATATAATAATAATGCTCTTACCCTACTGAAGAACATGCTCAGAATGCACAGTGCGTCTAATAATATGGCCAGGGACTGTATATTTATAACATGGTATATAATAATAATGCTCTTACCCTACTGAAGAACATGCTCAGAATGCACAGTGCGTCTAATAATATGGCCAGGGACTGTATATTTATAACATGGTATATAATAATAATGCTCTTACCCTACTGAAGAACATGCTCAGAATGCACAGTGCGTCTAATAATATGGCCAGAGACTGTATATTTATAACATGGTATATAATAATAATGCTCTTACCCTACTGAAGAACATGCTCAGAATGCACAGTGCGTCTAATAATATGGCCAGGGACTGTATATTTATAACATGGTATATAATAATAATGCTCTTACCCTACTGAAGAACATGCTCAGAATGCACAGTGCGTCTAATAATATGGCCAGGGACTGTATATTTATAACATGGTATATAATAATAATGCTCTTACCCTACTGAAGAACATGCTCAGAATGCACAGTGCGTCTAATAATATGGCCAGGGACTGTATATTTATAACATGGTATATAATAATAATGCTCTTACCCTACTGAAGAACATGCTCAGAATGCACAGTGCGTCTAATAATATGGCCAGGGACTGTATATTTATAACATGGTATATAATAATAATGCTCTTACCCTACTGAAGAACATGCCCAGAATGCACAGTGCGTCTAATAATATGGCCAGGGACTGTATATTTATAACATGGTATATAATAATAATGCTCTTACCCTACTGAAGAACATGCTCAGAATGCACAGTGCGTCTAATAATATGGCCAGGGACTGTATATTTATAACATG
Source organism: Monopis laevigella (assembly GCA_947458855.1). Classification (NCBI taxonomy): domain Eukaryota; kingdom Metazoa; phylum Arthropoda; class Insecta; order Lepidoptera; family Tineidae; genus Monopis; species Monopis laevigella. Next base: position 8,876,294 of record OX381596.1, on the reverse strand, counting down.
GTATATAATAATAATGCTCTTACCCTACTGAAGAACATGCTCAGAATGCACAGTGCGTCTAATAATATGGCCAGGGACTGTATATTTATAACATGGTATATAATAATAATGCTCTTACCCTACTGAAGAACATGCTCAGAATGCACAGTGCGTCTAATAATATGGCCAGAGACTGTATATTTATAACATGGTATATAATAAAAATGCTCTTACCCTACTGAAGAACATGCTCAGAATATAACAGAAGAAAGCATATAGATGGCGTCTGTATACGGGGTGTTTTTTTAACAATGATTTTTTTTTATTGATGCCTCCAGTATCACTTTTAGAACCCATTTATAAAATAAAAAAGATATGTATTTTTTTCTTCAAAACAAAAAGTCAGAAAAATATTTTATTATTTAAACAAACGTCTATTGCCTAAAATTACTCCTACAAATACATAATAAGTCTTCGTATCTAACCAGCAAAACACAATTAGACAAGTGATAAGCTTTAATTCGTGAGTTTAGTATGAAAGTTAACGTGATTTGTAGATATTTTTTGTTATTTATCTTAAAATACGAGTTTCATTATTTTTATCGAGTACAATATAAAAATTTTCACCGTGACAAAAAACACCCAGTATAAGTAGATAAAAAGCAATGATTATAATTATATACGAGGTGGCCAAGTTGGTTAGACTTAAAAACACTTAGGTCCCTGGTTCGAATCCAGGTGTGTACCAATGAGTTTTTAACTTAAAAAAATATTTTGTTTGGCAACACCATTATAGTGCCTCTGAGAGCTCGTTAAGCTGTCGGTTCCATTTTCACTATATCAACTTGTGAAACTGTTTATAGATGGGTTATTGACCCTATTCTAAACATCGCGACGAGCTAGCCACTTGTTCGATGTAGACTCATACCATCGGCTACGACGAGGTGGGATTGAAACTCCACCGCTGGGTACCCTGGGCCGTCTAGGCGGTCTCGGGCGCCGTAAGGCACCCGTGATGATATGTATGTATGTATGTATTATAATTACCGGTGTAACAGGGCCAGCGTCAAGTCTGTTAGGTACCACAGGCAGCGGCAGGTAGTGAGCGGCAGATTGTGCCTGCTGGGTGCATGTTGTGGCTGTCCTCTGAAGCAAATATATTTCTTTATGGAAAACAATCTATGTACCAGAGTTAATTAGACCTTAAGGGCCCAGAGACTCTACCATGGGTTTGCGCATTGCAGCAACGTTACGGGAGCAACAACCAATAGGGCCGCTTTATTATTGGTAACAGGATTGAATAAAGCGATCCTATTGGTTGTTGCTCACGTATACGTCTACAAATACGTTATGTTGCTACAATGCGCAAACCCATGGTAGAATCTCTGGAGTCGACTTGATGCCCATACAAACGTACTTTCAATATTACAACTTGGCTGTAGGTCGAAGTTCAATGTTCGTAATTGTGTGCAAAAATATTTCTGTTGTGGGTAATAAAAATGCTTGTATTAAGTACTTATATGAAAAAAGTTTTTTTCTGACACAGAAAAAATAATAAATTCAATGGCCGACAAAAATATTAGTTTAGTTCTGCGACAAACATTAATCGAGTATTATTGGAAGTGTGAAAGCTAATTTTGTATGGAGATCGCGATTACGAACGAGTGTCCTTAAGACTTAAAAACGGTACAGCCACTACAGGGGCCTAATCACGAGCTGCGATCGTCTTCGACGACAAGACGTTGAGTCCTAATATCCTTACAGGGTGCGGTTATGAAACGAACAGCTAATTGGACGATAAAGCAGCGCGAGCGTATTGAAGTAGACTCATAATACAAATTCATCCTGGTCGCCGCCCATGTCGTAATCGCATTATTTATCCTACATATTGGAAGCGATCAATGCTGTTAAGAGGAGTGTTATTCAATTGCAAGTATACCCCCCCCCCCCCCATTTATTTTTATTTTAGGGGTTGATATTTTTTTTCAACCCCTGAAATAAGTTTTCCTATACCAAACTTTAAAAAAAGGAAAACGTACGAGCCTAGATATAGGTCTTATTTATAACGCCCCATAAAAATCTATGAATGTTAAGTGGGGGGTAACAGTTTGGACCAACAGGTCGTGAATGTATGGGAAATGTTTGATCAGACTCTGCTCTTAAGCAATATTGATCGACTCCATTCACGGATTGTAGATTGTAGGTCTGCTTACAATCAGGTCACATGAGGACACAAAGTCACATGCCGTATGTTACGCCTTTATATTTTATTATTATTATAAAATTAAAACCTAAAAAAATATTTAATGATTTAACAAACTAGACTTTATTTTAAATCGTTTCAGTGGTGACAATGAGAGATCACCACTAGCAAAAAATTGGGGTTTTATTCCCATTTGTCCCTAATACGATAAAGCCGGTGGGGACGACTAGGAATGACCGATTATTATTATATCGTGTGATCTACTCTACAGTCAATGTATGTTATCAAGATGTGATCCCACACGACCTGTCACCACACTAAATGTGAACATAGTAAAATATAGACAGGGGCTAATTTCTAGCGGTTTCGGCTTACATTCTATTCGTGTTATCTAGTGGTGTTTCGGTTTTAGACTGTGTGTTAACCAGTTTTCAGGATAATACCTACTGCATCGATTATGGTCGAGGTGGTAGTCTTTATTTAGGTTTCGAGACAGGCACTTGTTTGACGATGAAGCAGCGAGAATATTCAAGTAATCTCGGAATACAAAGTTAACTGTTAAATATATGGGTTCGAATCTCATCCATGACAAAAATATATGGGTTCGAATCTCATCCATGACAAAAATATATTAGTACGGTTTTCTGTTCAGTTTGTCGTGGTCTGGGTGTTTAAAAAATATATTATCTATACTATCTATACTAATCTATACTAATATAATAAAGAGGAAAGATTTGTATTTTTGTATGTTTGTAATGAATAAACTCAAAAACTACTGGACCGATTGCAATAATTTTTTCACCATTAGAAAGCTGCATTATTCAGAAGTAACATAGGCTATATAATATCACGCTAGGTCCTATAGTTGTGGAGCGTAAAAACGGGGGAAAAGTATCGTTTCTGAGGCCTTCCGTGGCGTGCGCTGAGCATATAGTTAAAGTTATACAAACCTGTGCGAAGCCGGGACGGGCCGCTAGTGTATTATATCGTTATTTCTGGTAATGTGTACCAGTACAAGCCTAAAACTTAGTTTGTGACGAGAGCAATATATGTATACCGTCCCACATGTTATTATTATTATAAAATAATAATGTATTGATAAACCCTCATCATGGATTGTTTAGGACCCCAATCATGAACACATACCGTGCTCTAATAAATAAAATTAGCACTTGGTAGTGAATAACCAAGTGAGGTATACCCAATATAAATATTTATTATTAATGCTTTTTATAAATTCCTTATAAGGATAATCTTATATTAAATTTTTAAAGTTAAAAGTGCAATGAAAAAATTCCTGGTGGGTGGAACTCGAAACCACGAACCTCGATATCGCGGCAATTGTTATTACTGCCATCTACTATTAGAAACTAGGACTTCTAACTTCACTTGTATAGAGTTATTAGAAGAAAGCTAATAGAGGGCGTCTGTGTATAAGTAAATAACAAGCAATGACAAAATTCGTGAGGGGTGACTGGAACCTGGTTGCCTCAGCGGTTGAGCGCCTTGCCGCGATAGCGAGGTTTGTGGGTTCGAGTTCCACCCACCAGGATTTTTTTCATTGCATTTTTATCTTTATTATTATTAAATATGTTAATGTGAAGAATCATGTTTTGAAAGAGCTGCTACGCTAACACCAGTTTTTTTTAAACTTAAAAGAAGGGTTTTGTTACAAAATGTTATGTAAACTTTATATGAATAAAACATTTCTATTGTACCCACAAACTGATAAAAATCCTAGTCTAGTAGTAGTGGTAAATAATGTGATGTTTCAATCAGCCACTTCTATCTTGTTATTATTTATGTAACCGTCAACAAATAACTTCATAAAATACATTCGACAAAGTAATTATGCTTATCATAACATTATGCATAAATTACATGCTAATTTGTAGAAATATGTTTTATATCGTAGACAGCCTCCGTGGACTAGTGGTTGCGCCTTTGGCGTTGTATCCGGGAGTCGTGGGTTCGATTCCTACCCGTGGCAAAAAAATATTAGTACGTTTTTCTGTACAGTTTATCATGGTCTGGGTGTTTATAAAATATAATATGTATTATATCATTGCTTCTGGTACACATAGTACAAGCCTAGAGCTTAGTTTGTGATTAGAGCAATATGTGTAATTTGTCCATATTATTATTATTAAAAAAAATCTTTATTCCATTTATTAAGTTTTCTTTATGGCAGATCCTTTACTTTCATTCAAAAACTTTTGTTTCATTAAAAAATAAGCTAGCCTATTAATCACAGGCCTATTATATGTATAAGCTCCTGAACATAATATTTATGGTAGGGTAATAAGTACATAACTAATTCAGGCGTCAGATGATCTCTGACCTACCACATTGATGTGCATATATTAGGAACACCTACATGGTAGTCCACAACCATTTCCAAATCAAAAATATTTATTTCAGGTAACCTTCACAGGCATTTATGAAGAGTCAATAAAAAATAACTATATATTAAGTTTATGGTCTAAGTGGATATATATAGGAAGCCGCCCTAAGGCCTAAAATCGCCTTTCCAGTCGTGAAAACAGATATGAAAAAATGTATGCCGCCATACATTTTTTTTTTAAAGTGCGTTCTAAAAATATTTATAACCAATCATTGAACGTTGATTGGTTGAAGTGAGAACAGAATATGGAGGCAAGGAACATATTTAACATTTAGTTTTATATGCGATTTTAAGACTAAGGACAGTTCTATATATTATTTTTACTTTCATAGTGTGCACTTGGTCAGGCACCACTCCTTCTACATATACAAAAAAATAGATAGCAACCAAACAAAACACACACCCACATAACCAAACAGTGTATACCCCGGTATTCCGACGTGTTTTACACTCTACTTTCACTCAATGAACGCCTCGTCTCGTCGAAGTGTCTCTTTCCACCAAATATCAAATCAAGAAAGATAGAATGAGACAGACACAACAGAATACGGGGGTAAGACTAGGAAGTTAGATTGCCTGCCAATTTTTATTTTAGCACAGCATTTGACTATGTAAAACTACCTAATGGTAAGCAGACCTACAAAGTGCATGAATGGGGTCAATCAATACATTGTTGTTCAACAATATTGATCGCTCCAACTATGCCGGCTAAATAATGCGGTTGCGAAATGGGCGGCGACAAAGACGTATTTACATTACGAGTCTATTTTAATAACCTCGCTACTTTATAATCAAATCAAATGCCCGTTTCGTAACCGCACCATGAAAGGAGGTTACCACCTCGACAATAAATCGATGCATTCTTCGATCAACTGTTGATCGAACCCACAGATTAAAACCAAACATGGCAAGGTCACTTGACGGTTTTTGCATCTGTATGGGCGGTGGTAACGAGTGCGGTTGGGCAGCATCACTTGCTGTAACAAGTGTCCCAGTAGTCTTTTTTTTTACTCCATCGCCATGTAATATAATTTACACAATTCTGACAAAAAAATATATTTTAAACATAGTTGTGGACAAGTCTTACTGTAAATGATTGTTTTTACACCATATGTCACATTAAGATTAGATTTATCTAAATTGCCACATACATATGTCATAGCCATAGGTCATAGGTGTAATTGCAGATTTTATTAAAAGTATATAATTATATAATAAATAGATATGTCCTTATACTAAAATACCCAGACCTAGGTTAACTGGGTCCTTGTGGTGATGGACCTACAGCTAAAATAATATTATAATAATTAGGAAATTTAAATACAGCTGCGAAACAACAAAATATTATGTGTCTTTAATCAAGGATTTTGTAGAAAACTCATTTTATTAAAAAATATACAATCTCATGTAAAAAAAATAAACATACCAAATGAAGTTCCATTTGATCACATAAGGAGAAGAATTCTTCAAAGTTTTTGTCAAATCTTGGAACTGGATTGTCTACACCTTTCCTGTAATAATATTAATGAGTATAATTATCATAAGCATCTTGTATTAAATCAATTACTTATTTCTTAACAGTTCATTGTTTCTACTATTGCACTCTAGAACTTGTTTATTTTATTTCTGTAGCAGTAGAACCTACTATAACTCAATTTGTTTACCAGTATGTCATGTACTATTATACAGATCCTGATTAAGGTACAAATAATACCTATTTTTCAAAACAACTATAAATAAATCTTCAAAGTTAATGAATGGCATGGAAGAAATTTGTGTTTATTTGATGTTTTTATTATAAATGGAGAAAAAAACACTAGTATAAATGTAGGGCTTTTATTTTTGATGTTTTGTTGATTAAATTCAAATTTATGAATAATGGACACACCTTTATAAGGTGCATCCAATATTCCATAAAATAAATATAACTTTTTCTTCTTTTTTATTTTTGAAACCCTATAAACTTGAGGCAACAAGACTTTTCTATAGAAAAAACAAAAAAAAACTAAGTTTGAGTATTTGGAAAATATTTAATTAGTAATTATGTATTGATGTAATTCTAAATTCACTAAACAATCAGGTTAGCCTATAAAGAAAAAGTGTCAGTGGCACCTATGGCATTGTAACCAGAGATAGTGGGTTTGATTTACATGCATGGCAATATTATCTTTATGGTTTGTTATGGTCTGGGTTTTATAAATTTTATTTGTGTTTGTTTAAATTTTGTTTGTCTCCCAAAATTAGGTACTTACTGTGAACTGGAATCAATGTTGAAATTTTGGTGTAAAATCTGAGCAGCTGATTTTAACGTTAACTGAAATTAAAATTGTTAAAATCTATTAACTGTTACATACTTGGTAAAAACTAAATTAAATATATTGGGCGCTGTAAGGCACCCCTGATGATGTATGTATGAAAGTATTATAATGTGGTGGGCAAGTTAGCCAAACCAGGGTGGCCACTTTTTTTTGGATACGAATTTCCAAATTTTCCAGTCAGTTTTTTAGATTTTCCCTGACCTTAATGAGCTTCAAAAAAAAAGATAAATCCCAAAAATATATTATTTGGTTTTTTTAATTGATTTTTCGAAAACAAAATAGTATTTGATATTAAAAAATATTAGAAAATAGAAACACTTATTTTTAGAAATATTTTCGGAAAATATAGAGCAACAAAATATAGACCAATCGTACATGAGTGTGCCCTGAAATGGCGCACACTCATGTACGATTGGTCTCTGGCACTTATTAAGCTCTATCTTAATGCCTTTCAAATGTCCCTACCTGACCAGAGTAATCTGGTAAGATGGGGGAAGGCAACAGATAAGACATGTACATTGAGCAGTGTTGCTGTAGGGACTGCCAGACATATACTTGCTGAGTGCAAAACTCTACTTGAAAAAGGTTATTATTCGCACCGACATGATAACGTTCTAGAAATTATTTGTGAAGCTGTAAGTCTCAGTATTGCTAGAGCCAGAAAAGTATTAACAACAAATGAAAAAATGACTACTTTTGTAAAGGAGGGACAACTCTAGAAAAGTCAAAGTGGTTTTCTCAATCCTGGACAAAGCACAAGACTCGAAAATATTCATGGATACATTCAGAGAGACAATGTTCTTAGCAAACCATGGATTCACCGTGCGGGTGCCGGGTCCATCGCGTGGTTGAAAGGCAGGGGAATGAACCTCAGCGTTCCCGGACTTGAGACCGCGAAGTAGGTTTAAAGGCCTTTTGAACTCTCACCTGCACTGTGTTCACTACCCTCTCTACTCAACCAAATATTATATGATCCTGTTAGCGCCATCCTGGAAACACGCTCCATAAAAGTTCCGACGGCTGTTCTCGGAAGGCCAAGATCCTTCAATAGACGGTGCAAAGACTTTGCTGGAATTCCTCTTGCACCAACTTCCACTGCATAAAGTTGAGTTTTAAATCCGTTTCTAGTAATTTCGTTTGTGAGATCAAAATATTTGTTCGACTTGATGTTGTGGTCCTTAGGTATGTTTGTTTCCCACGGAACGGTCAGTTCTATAAGTATTACTTTCTTCAAGCACCGAGAGTACACCAGTATGTCTGGTCTATAGACTGAAATTTACAATACATTACAAGATTCCAGACGAACTAGCAGTTTCAGCCTATAGACCAGACATACTGGTGTACTCTCGGTGCTTGAAGAAAGTAATACTTATAGAACTAACCGTTCTGTGGGAAACAAACTTACCTAAGGACCACAACATCAAGTCGAACAAATATTTTGATTTCACAAACAAAATTACTAGAAACGGATTTAAAACTCAACTTTATGCAGTGGAAGTTGGTGCAAGACGAATTCCAACAAAGTCTTTGCACCGTCTATTGATGGATCTTGGTGGCCTTCAGAAAACAGCCGTCGGAACTTATATGGAGCGTGTTTCCAGGATGGCGCTAACAGGATCATATAGTATTTGGTTGAGTAGAGAGGGTAGTGAACACAGTGCAGGTGAGAGTTCTAAAAGCCTTTAAACCTACTTCGCGGTCTCAAGCCCGGGAACGCTGCAGTTCATTCCCCTGCCTTTCAACCACGCATTGGACCCGGCACCCGCACGGTGAATCCATGGTTTGCTAAGAACATTGTCTCTCTATTTCACATTCTTAAAAAATTAAGCATATTTTGAACTTATTACATTGATTGGCCTCGCTTAGGTTGCCAGTGGTTTAAAGTAGCAAGTTGTGTGTGCACTTTAAATATTTTCCCTGACATTTCCATGACTTTTCCAGTCGCTGAAAATTCCCTGACTTTTCCCGGTTTTCCATGCTTTCCAGAAAGTTGCCACCCTGCAGACAGACTTTTAATAAATTAATTTACTTGAAATAATATATATTTGTTTGACAGCAATACAATAGTGCTTCGGAGAGCACATTACATTGTTGGTCTTAGTTTCACTTAAAGAACTCAGAAATGGAAATGTTTATATTTGTATTCCTGAATATGATTTAAGCCACACCAGCTTCCAAAACACAGAATTACATTGTTAGCGTAAGACGGATAGTTAGCAAGTTTAAAGTCAGTGACACAAGAGATTAATTATAAGAAAACTTAGCTACTTCCAATATTAACCTTACATCTATATTGTTATTGTTTTCCAGCAAAGTCTTTGCATACTTACAGGTATAGATTCTCTCAAAGAAGTCATTAACGTCTTAACTTTAGATACACTATCCATTTTATCTTGCTGCGGTTGTTGAGGCATAGGGGCTGGCTGCTGCATTTGTTGTGGAGACGGCTGCTGCATCATTCCACCAGGGACACCAGCCATCTGCATACCAACATTAGCCGGAGGTCCCCCGGGATTCATTGGTACATGCATGTTCATTTGATTCATTTTAAAATACCGATAGTATTTTTATAGTAAAAGGTAAAAATATGTATCTAAAAAAAAATATTGTTTACCTTCTTTGTTTGGATTTTTTTTTGAGGTTATGACTTTTTTTTAATTTATTCGTTTATTGGAAAAGCAAAAGGTTAATAACCTTCCCAATCTTGTAGTTTTTTTTAAATATTATTTTATTCCTCTTTTTGTACTTTAGATCCCGCGGATTTAGGGGGGGAGGGGGGCGGAAAAGGCAGGGGGTACTCAGGGTACTTCGGTTTTGGGTACTTATCCACCTATTTTTCTAATCTAACTGCACCCGTAGCACGGCCAAGGCAAGACAAGAGATAAAGTCGCGAACGGATGTCAAACAAAACATTTTTTTTATATCAGCCAATCAGGTGCAATTTTGCAGCGCTCTGATTGGTTGATATTAAAAAATAGTTACTTTTATCGACCCATATCTTGTCTTAGCTTGGCCGTGCTACGGGCACTGGTTTGGGTATAACTAAAGATTTTGTTTAATAATAAAAAAAAAAATTAATCAATTTTTTTTTCATAAAAATATATTAAAAAAAAGGTCAAATGCAATGATATTATAAAAAACAAAAGCAGATATGTTATAAGCGCGCGCTTCGTGAAGACTCAAATACGTCCCAATTGGGGCGTCTTGTAATTAGTCGGCTTCTAGCGCAATCACGAGCGTGTTGTCCCGTAGATACCTGTGTCTATTACCAAAATTTATTAAAATGCCATCGTGTGTGTTTCGGAAGTGTACCAATTATGACTCCAAAGTAAATAAAATACAAGGGATCTCATACCACATGTGAGTATGCAAAAATGTTTATATTATTTACTATAATTCAATTATTTTTCCAAACAATTTCATAAAAGCGCAAAGACGCCGTATGCAGGTGAAGAAAGAGAGAGCGAATTAGTTTTGACGCGTGAGCGATAAGGATGCGTGCACTGCGGACATAGATTAGTTTAAGTTTACTTGTGCAGAAGCGAATATTGATGGTGACTTTAATGCCTTTAATAACAGTTTATTTTTACTTCATTTTTATAATAGCTATTATATGTAATGAATGGATTAATGTAAATAATATTAAAATAGTTTTACTGAATTCGTTTTTCCACTAGGTATTATAATTTATTCATTATTTTATTTTCATTTCATCATTCAATTAGGTACCTACTGATAATTAATGATATATTTTTTCTTTTATTAAAATAGGTTTCCGAGTGATCAGGTCAGACTACATGATCGGATTGCAATTATTCGTAAACAAAGAAGCGAATCAGACTGGATACCATCAAAAAGTAGCAGAATCTGTAGCAATCACTTCAAAACTACTGACAAATATGCTTCGAAAAAAGGACGAACACTACTTAAAAAAAATGCTCTTCCATTTATTGAGGTAACTACAACATTTTATAAAACTGTAGCATTTACCTGCATTTTGATTCACGTTCAATTTCATTCATAAGTACAGTCGAGTTAAATGATGAACTTTGCTGCTCAGCAAAGTTCTATGTTTGTTCATATATTATATAGGTATAGGTAATTGATGAAAGTGATTATTTATTTATTACAAGCTTTCTATCCGCGACTTCCTCCAGGATAGTATAACATGGTGCAGGAGGTATTAACTACTGCAGCCGGGACCATAAATTTTGACTTCTTTCAAAAATTATTTCATTGCCATAATCACTATTCAATTTTGATAATTCTAAATAAAATAGACTAAGCTGAATACAAACGACAAAGTGGTAATAATATTATCTTTTTCAGGATCAAAAAAGTCACTATGTTCAGAAATCTCCGACGAGTCTAGACAATGTCAGTTTGCCAGAGTTGGAAGAAATTCTAGAAACACCAAGAAAGTCTGCGCTGAAATAACGTGTTCGTGAATTAACATTAAAAAAAAAACAGCTTCAAAAATAAAACAAAACCCTTACACAATGTAATAAAAGATTGAAGAAAAGGTTTGCTAGCGTTGCAGTTATATTAAAAGATTTAAAGGCAAAAGATTTCATTTCAAAGGAACAATTTTTACAGAACCGAAGTCATTGATGAATAAATATTATTTACTCTCATAAGATGTTTTATTTCTTACCTATGGACTTACTTTTTAATCAAGTGTCCACTTTTTTAATGTTACCCTATCATATTTAAAACGAATATAATATAAACGTAATTTATTTACAATATCATTGAGTGAACCTATTAATTCTGTACCATCTGTTTTTTCTTCATAGATTTTATTCTATGCATAACTCGCCGTGATTGGTGGCCACGGTGACTCTTGACAAACGCTAGTGGTCTCTTTCTTTTGTTTCACTTTTATAATTATGCCATCTCTCTTACACAATTTTATAATATAGATGTATAGCTACACGGCGCCGCTAGTTCGGAACATTATTTGCTATTATTTTGTAAGCGTATAACATATCTATACTTAAAATATCATTGGTCAAATGTGTTTCCATGCGTATTTTGTTAGGAAATTTAAAAACTTTAACATTTTTTTTCTGAAAAACTAAAAATTTCCTACAATTGAAATTTTGCAAACTGACTTGTTACATTTACGTGCGTGTGTCTATAAAAAAATCAGCGTCGCTGAAATCGACGGGCTCTAAAGTACAGTTTATGCCCCCTCTTTTCTCCGCCATTATAATTTAAATTACTTTGTTATTTATATGAAGGATTCATTGAGGGTAGTGGGTAGCCCAAAGACACAAACGTTAGTCGCGTGTTTGTTTGTGTTATATTTTTCATATTTTAAAAGATTTTACTTAATTTAAAATGTACAAATTTTCTTCCTGATAATTTGATAAAATAAACATTACGGGTCATTACGGGCAAAACGCAAATTTTAGGTTGTGTGCCCCACAACACTATTGGTAAATCGTCTCTGTGGCCCTCATTAAAATAAGATTGAGTACCGCTGATCTAGATTGTAAGAAGTGTAAACTAGGTTTTTGTATTATCTTTACAGATAAAATCTATTATTACTTTCAGCAGATGTCTTAGAAGTTATAAACTTAATTCTATTTAAAAGTAATACCTAACTATATTTACTTACTAATTATATGTACCTATATTAATAACAGTTATTATTATTGTATATGTGTTGCTTAAATGGGATAATCTTTTTCTGATACATAATATGTATGGTACCTATTTTTTTAATATACTGTATATGGGACTTTGCATTTGTGTACTTATAACGTCGTCGTCAATCAATACAAACCGGTTAGCTCGGTAGTGCACAGCACCCATTCATCGCGCGACAATCTATCGATAATTTGTATACTTATAGTGGGTACTACTTTTACTATTTTTTTTACTATTAACTTTTTTAAATAGTGTGAATTATTATTGTTATTATTTATTGTCATTATTATTGGTTTATTTTGTATTCTAAATTAGTTAAATACCCAACAAAATAGATTTGTGTTCTTGTTATAATCATGTCTTGTTTGTTTGCCGATTTACTATATATTTACGTGTATAGTTTATGTTTATATAATCTTTCTTCTAAATATATATATCCCTCTTGTACTATAATACTATAATTAATAATAATATGTGGGACACATATTGATTCGGTCACAAACTTAGGTAGGCTTTTACTATGTATACCAAAAAATAAACACCCAGACCATGACAAACTGTAGAGAAAAACGTACTAATACTTTTGTGCCATGGGTAGGAATCGAACCCACGACCTCCGGGTACAACGCCTAAGGCGCAACCACCAGTTTATGGAGGCTTATATATAAAAGTACTGCCAACTACCACTTGATATTGGCTAAATAACGCACTATATACCTACATTTTAAATATCGTTATAACCCTACTAATGCGGTGCGGAATGGACTTTACATCCTTTATCGTTCCCTTATCTGCAAAAAAAACAATTTAAAAAAGAGGTCTTTGGAGGGAGACGGTAGGGAAATTGTTTATGTTTTTTTTTCGTATTATTGTTTCGTGATAGTTTCGATCGCTCCTAAGTAAAAGTCTATATCTGCAAAACGTCAATTTTACAGGAGAGCGCTTTGAAAGTTAAATCTTTAATATAAATGTGTCTGTTTGTTCTAGAGAATAAAAAAATTGCATGTAGTTTTACGCTAATAAACTTTAATTTTATAATAAATTTGTTTATTAAAAAAAATACTAGATTCCGTAATATTGCACTTATAACTGACTACAACGGAAATTTGAATTTATAATGAAAATTTAAATCACGCAAATGGTATTTAAGTTACTTTACGGCGTATATTCCTGGAATATTTCAATAGTTATTGTACAAAAGTGGCATATACGGTTTTTTACCATGGACAATAATAATGTAATATTACTTAACTGCCCAATAAGTAACTCTTATTTGTAATTTAATTGTCATGAATTATAGATGCGAACTATTTATAAGATAATGTTACCTACATTATCTTATAAATAGTTATAGATTTTTCTATCTTGTTTTTGGGGATGACATCAGTCAAATTACTTCGACCCTTTGGGACCTTTTGTGCCTTTCCCCGTTCTTTCTTCACATCTCAATCCTATTCTCAAATATGTTCGTGACATAGTTGAGGATGTCTTTTAGGTTGAGGAGCCTGTAGCTTTCCAGATCCCATGTGGGGACGTCTCTTACTCCCATAGTATGAAAATGTTTGTTGGTTGTCTAATGTCCTGAGAACACTCCCACCAGTGTGGCCTTATTTGTGTTCTGTTGAATCTCCAAATATTGCCCTTGCCTTGCCTTGCCTAAAGACTTCGTACCAATGAATTTCTTGGAGTTTGTTAGGCACTGCTGGATTGACCACCATATTGTATGTCTGCCTTCAGCAAACTCCTTTAATGCATTATTTATTGTATTGTTAGGTATGCCTATAAATGGTTCAGGTCCAATGAAAGAAGTTTCTGGTCCCTTTCTAGCCAGTTGGCCTACCTAATTGCTAAAATCTGCCTTGTATAGGCACCGTAGTTTTTTAATTGAGTATTGAAAATTTTAAATGAATCATTAGTAGGTTGATTTTATTAATCACTACATCACTACATAGTATAAAACAAAGTCGCTTTCTCTGTCCCTATGTCCCTTTGTATGCTTAAATCTTTGAAACTACGCAACGGATTATGATGCGGATTTTTTTAATAGATAGAGTAATTCAAGAGGAAGGTTTATATGTATAATAACATCCATTAAATAGTGGAGAAGTACTGTTATTTTTGAGGTTTCTAATGTGATGTCGTAAATAATTACATTTTTTCCGCTTAAATTGCAAACGCAGGCTGAACCCTACGAGTTTTATCAAAATAATGTACTAAGTATTGTACACATTGAAAAGGTCTACAGAAAAGTCCGTGATGGTATATGTCTATCTCTTATGGATAACCCACAATAACTTTTTTTGTCATTTACTTTTTACGACAAATAATGGCTAATTTTCGAAGCGATTTTAACCAATACAGCATTAATCCTTAACCAATTAAATACCTTCAATACATTGTTCATTTAATATAGATCTATATGGCCCTTTACACCGTATGATTTAAGTAAATATTTTCGAATATTACAGATTTAAAAATTGCGGGACGTAGCGTTTGAGGCGGTACCGGCCGGCCGCCCGGTGCGGCAAGAGCGTGCCTATAAATAGCGTGCGAAGCCGGAGCGACGTATTTGCCTGCGCAGAGCGCGCACTCGCCGGACGTGCTGGACATAATAGTTCACCGAAACCTGCCCTGTTCCCCGGAGCAGGAAGTTCTCTATGACCTCGACTCCGACCACCTCCCGGTCCTAGTCACTTTGTCCACCCTCCCTATCAAGGCCTCTCTTCCAGTGCCACGTAAACGCGTTAACTGGGAAAAATTTACAAGGTTGCTCGACGATCACACGCCGACCTTCCCCATCTCGACGCCGGCGGACGTGGATAGGCTCGCGTCCGATCTGACTGTACAGTCCCGCAAGTCCCTAGAGGGGGCCTCCACGGAGTCCCCCCCGCGAAGGGGCTCACCACCTCTTCCCCAGAACATTAGGGACTTACTGAAAAGTAAGAGGGACCTGCGGAAACTGTGGCAGCGCACTCGCTGCCCGTCGGTGAAGACCGACCTAAACGCGCTCGCGGCCCGAGTGAGGAAGGCCCTCGACAAGCTTCACGCCGACCGCTGGGATGCTCGGATCCAGGATGCAACCGGTGACCTACAGGGAGTTCACCGGTTGTGCTCCTCGATGTCCCGTGCGCCACCAACGATTCAACCCCTCCTCGATAGTGACGGAGCCCCGAGGTTTCGAACGGAAGATCGTGCCCGGATTTTTGCCGAATGCCTAGAAGGACAGTTTCGTCCTAACCCACCTAAATCCATCGAACATGTCGCAGAGGTAGATCGCGTAGTGGAGGCCGGCCTCCACGGCGCGATACCCGAGACGGAACCCCTTGTGATATTCTCTCCTGGTATGGTAGCGCGCGCCTTCAGCCGCGTACAACCACGGAAGGCCCCCGGGGCCGATGGCATTAATAATATGGCCATCAGGTGCATGCCACCGCGAACAATCGCAGCCTACACCCGCCTATTTAATGGCATTATGCGCACGGGCCACTTCCCGACATTGTGGAAGGAGGGGCGCATCATTATGATACCTAAACCTCGGAAGAATATCAAGCTCCCAGAAAGCTATCGTCCGATAACTTTATTACCGGCGATTTCCAAAGTCTTTGAGAAGCTACTTTTGCGACATATCGTGCCTCATTTTTCTCCTCGCGACGAACAATTTGGCTTTCGTAGCGAGCACTCGACGACTCTCCAGTTGACGAGAATCCTGCACAGGATGACGATGGCGTCTGACAGGCGAATCTTCTCCTGTGCGGTTCTCCTCGACATGGAAAAAGCATTCGACAAAGTCTGGCATAACGGGCTTCTGTTCAAAATCTTGCAAACTGATATACCCCGTCGCGTAGTACGAGTCATAGCCTCTTTTCTGGAGGGCCGTAGCTACCACGTTACTGTTGAAGGTCTTTGCTCCAAAAACCACCCCATCGCAGCGGGCGTACCGCAGGGAAGCTGCCTTTCCCCGGTTCTCTACTGCTGCTATACCGATGATATCCCGCTGGCCGAGAAGGACGTGGAGCTGGCTCTGTACGCGGACGACGCTGCCTATTTCTCGTTTTCTTTAAACGCGAAAATGGCGGCTGTCTACATGCAGAGACAGCTCGATTTACTTCCCGACTGGCTTTCACTCTGGCGCCTACGTGTAAACGTAAAAAAGACACAGGCAATGATCATCCGCAGAGAGGACCGGGGAGTGGGCCGTACCCCCCCGCCCCCGCTCCAGCTTTGTGGACAGTCTGTTGACTGGTCCAAAACCGTGATGTACCTCGGAGTCAAAATTGACCACAAATTGAAAATGAAGCCGCACGTCACAATGACGCGAGCTAAAGCGGCGGTCGCGCGCTGTCGGCTGCGTCCAGTGTTGTCATCCGGATTACCATTACACACCAAAGCGGCCATTTACAAATTATATATACGGCCTATTCTCACATACGCGGCACCAGCCTGGTACGCGTTATGTGGGAATAAACATAGGGCGCAATTAGAGGCCCAACAAAGTAAAAGCCTGCGCCTCATAACCGGCGCACCATTTTATATGCGCAACAACTCGCTGCGACGAGACCTCCGGATGGAAACACTGCACGACTTCGTCGTTCGTTTGACCACCCGTATGTTCTCGCGTGCAGATGCATCAGGCCACCCGCACATTCGGGACCTGACGCCTATGCATGCGAGACCACCGGATGCCAAACGGCGATATGCGCGCGACCTGGTACCTCTCGCGAGCGAGAGTGATAGCAGTTCGGGAAGCGAAAGCGACTCGGACGGCTAGCACGATTGCTTTACGTGAAGGAACAGCATCACAGACTCTCCACAGAGCCCCTTGAATCCGTCGACCAGTAAAAAGGTCACGCAAAGACCTATCCGTAGTTACGGGTAGCGAACAGCTACTATTGAAGGAGGTTAAGACCTCGTAACAATTACCCGTCTCCCGTAAGGGGGGATAGTGACGACTCATCGCGCGAGCCGCTATGTTTTTATATACAACGTTCACAGTTTTTCTGTAGTGTATTTAGTATCAGCTTTGCACCCGTGCGAAGCCGGGGCGGGTCGCTAGTAAGTAATATAATAAATTTGACAACTTGATTTTATCTAATGTTGCCTTTGATTAAATTAATAGTGTATTACATAAGATAATTAGATTATATAAAAAATATATATAAGGGAACGATTAGAGTAAGTAATAATGAATGAAACCTATCGTTAAGTTTACCAGGTAGGCACAGTATAGTGTAGGAGATGTAGATGTGGATGATAAGTCAGATTAAAAGAGTTTATTATTATTAAAATAATGTTTATTCTTTCAAAAAATACTTTAAGTTATGAAAAGGTGCGGCGAAGTTATTTTTGTCCAATATAATTATAATATACCAAATTTTGCTTGAATTTAAATAATTGAGTGATAATTTAGATCGTGGATAATTCACTATCCCCTATTACGGGATCCCCGATATCGCTACAAATGATAATAAAAACTAAAACAGGCATAATGTTTCATTCATGACTAAATTATCGCCTAATTATCTAAAATTTTAATAATTTAAAAATAACTAAAACAAAACAATTACTAAGTTTGGATTATAAATAAAAAAATAACAATAAATATTCTCAATAAAATAAAATAAATCTTAAACGAAAGTTTTTCTTAAATTAAGTATTATAGGTATACTAGCGGCCCGTCCCGGCTTCGCACAGGTTTGTATAACTTTAACTATATGCTCAGCGCACGCCACGGAAGGCCTCAGAAACGATACTTTTCCCCCGTTTTTAAAACATTTTTGGTTACTGCTCCACACCTATAGGACCTAGCGTGATATTATATAGCCTATGTTACTTCTGAATAATGCAGCTTTCTAATGGTGAAAAAATTATTGCAATCGGTCCAGTAGTTTTTGAGTTTATTCATTACAAACATACAAAAACACAAAAATACAAAAATACAAATCTTTCCTCTTTATTAAATTAGTATAGATTAGTATAGATTGAATAATAATGTTGACTAGTAAAAAATGTTAATCAGTAAAGGTAAAGTTTATAGACTTTTTGGTAATAAATTCATTTACTGATTATGTGCCATATTTTTCTCTACCGGACTAAATTATCACCTATACTAGGAGAATTTTATTTAGTAAAATTGCAGTTTGTGCATTAGGTATAGCACTTATACAAACCACGTAACTATCATTATCCAAAATATAATTAAAAACCATAGTCGGTACCTATTGTGTGAAACATTTAATAAAGAAATGACATTTTAGAGATCGTCTTTTTAGGCTATACTAAATATTAGTTTTCTACTTAAACAATCAGTCTTCTAACTCATCCTCATTGTTCGATGATTCTTGTATGTTGCCATGCGGAAGAGACTCAAAAAAAAACGTGATATTGATATGGAATGGCATTATTCTTACAAAGATACATTAGATCATTAAATTTAGCGTCAGAAGTTGGAATTGGTTTTGTATATACTGGTAACAATGGTTCCAATCTGTCTTCTGTGTCAGAGTCTATAACAACACGTCTTTTAGTATATCGACCTCTTAACAAAATTCATGAGTAAGGTTCATTAAAATCAGTTTTATAGTATAAAATATCAGGATCTACTGTAGTTACTTTAATATCTTTGATTTGTGACCAATAAATTTTGCGATTTTTATCATTTTTGGACCAGTTCCTGTTTAACAGTAATGATTTAAAATCAAAGAATTGATTGTTTGCCATCTCATTGACTATATATGGTTCTCCGGTTGATTTAGCCTATCTTATTAGAGCATACCATTGTTCTGGTGAATATAAAATTTTATTTTTAGCACATTTTTCAATAGTAGCATGCACACTTTCATTTTCTGACTGGGTATGCCCTTTTTCCAAAAATCTATGTATAATATTAATTTTAAACATTCTGCACACATAATTATACATTGAAAATACAATTCGGTTGCGGTTTTGTCCTCCACAATTATCAGTGTGCGGGACGGACCACGTGAGACGTGATCTTAGACCCTTGCACCTATTCCGGATCAGCTTGACACCGGTCAGTCGTGTGGATCCTTATTTGGGTATAGTAATGAAACAATAATACAAAATACGTACTATAATATAGAAACAAATAGGTACATTCTACAATACGTTCTTTACTATAGTTTTCCACTGTAGCCTGTTTTGCCGCTTGTGGCTGTTCGAAGACCCGTACTATTACTATAACTGGACGGCACGACTATTTCTATCTCCGTGCTCCGTCCGGCTTCTTGCTGTTGGGCTCGAACCGTCTGTTGCGCTTCAGTCTCTTCTGTCTGTATCGGATGTCCGGCTGTAGGCTATAGCGGAGAGCGTACCGTGGCGAAGCGTATTTAACTGTGCTGTCTTGACTGTCTTGTAGCGGTGACTGTGTGGTTGTCGGTTTGTCTGTCTGAACTGAACGGAACTGTACTGTACTGTGTCGGCGGCGGTCGGTGTTCGCGTTATATAGCCGCTTAGGCTCCGCCCACCTAGCCAATAGCAACGCGCCACGATTGTTCTCGAAGATTTGGGAATTTTCCATTACCGAATAAACTACGCAGTTCTTATTCTATATTATTCTAGAGTATTCTATACTAATTCTTAAAACCTATTAACTTCTCTATCAAATACAAATAATATTATATACCATATGCTAAGTAACTATATAAACTAGACAAATTAACCTATGAAATCAACTATAATAAACTATATTATTTACATTTAATAATTGCGATTTTTAACAAACTTAATTACGTCGCGTACATATCTCCCGCCCGTGCAGCGATGTCGTCCGTCGTCGTTGCACTAAACCGTGGTAACGCGACGTCTGCATCCACCGGCAGCTGGACAAGCCTTTTCGTCGCCCGTCGAAGAACTCCTCCTCTGGTCTGCACGTCCACTGCTCGTACTACGCCGTCTGGACCCGGGTACACTCGGACTATTTTGCCCCGCGGCCATGTATTGCGGGGCAAGTTGGGATCTGCTATGAGGACCAGATTCCCTATATGAAGAGGGGCTCCTTTACCACGTGGTTCTCGCCGGTACTGTAAGTCTGAGAGGTACTCGCGGACCCAGCGGTTCCAAAATTGGTCCGCAAGTACCTGAGCTCGTCGCCAGTACTGCTTCCTAAGACCATCTTTTTCATTAAAAGTTCCCGGAACTATAACCCTGCCGCACCCTCCCATGAGGAAGTGATTGGGTGTAAGGGCTTCCTGGTCATCTGCTTCTATAGAGACATGCGTGAGAGGCCGACTGTTTACTGTGTATTCAGCCTCACACAACAATGTTGTCAGTACCTCATCAGATGGATGTTTCTCGTGTAATACTGCTGCCAGCGCCGTCTTAACGGATCTTACTAATCTCTCCCAGGCTCCACCCATGAAGGGCGCGTTCGGTGGGATGTACTTCCAAGTGATGGCGCGGTTGCTGGCTTCTTCACGAAGTGCTTCTCGGAGTTCTTTGTCGGCTCCATGAAAATTTGTCCCATTATCTGAATATATTTCTTGCGGGCAGCCTCTTCTAGCTATCATGCGCCGTAGTGCCATAATTGCTGAATCAGTGTTCATACTATGAGCTATTTCCAAATGGACGGCACGTGTTGTTAGACACGTAAACAATGCAACGTAACGCTTGGAATGTTGCCGTCCTACTGTCACTGAAAGTGGGCCGAAGTAGTCCAGACCTGTGTACGTGAATGGACGTCTGTGATGCGCCAATCTGTTCTTTGGGTGGTTTCCAGTTGGTGGTTCCGCAGGCGTAGCTTTCCTTATTCGGCACTTGCGATATTCTTTTATAACGGTTTTCACTGTAGGCCGCAGTCTCACTATCCAAAAGTGCTGACGTAGTTCGTTGACTATCATTTCCACTCCACTGTGCTGTAGTTGGCGATGTGTCCATGCAATGTACAATCTTGTGTATCGGTGATCTCCGTCTAACACCGCAGGCTGTCTCTGTCGTTCGGTGATATCGTCTGTGGCTGCAATTCTTGATTTTAGTTTTATTAAGTCATCTTCTAATACTATTGCCAGTTGATTTAGGCGACTTTGGCGAGGTATCTCGTTGCCTTTTCGAAGATTTCCTATTTCGTCGCCAAACGATTGTTGTTGTGAAGCGCGAATCCAAGTATCTTCTGCCTTTTTGATGTATTCTGCGCCAAGAGGTTTGTAGTCTTCTGTTGTCTGTTGCAATCTATTAGATTTTCTGCATGCGCTGGTTTTCTTATTGGAATCTTTTTTCTTCCAATCCGAATCCTTTTCTTTCTTCTTATTTGTTCTCTTGCAAGTATTAACTTTGTCTTTGCGAGTCTTGAAAAAATCCACTGCCTGTAGAACTCTAGCAGTGGCTCTCACTAAACGTAGCCACGACGAGAATCTATTCGGATCCGGTAGCCCGTCACATAAGTTTTGTTTTCTATGCTGGTTTAAAACAAAAACTTGTTCTTCAACTACTTTTTCTATTTTGCATTCTTCTGACGGCCAACTATCTTCATTATCGTATAAGAATCTTGGGCCGGTGAACCATCTATGAGTAGGACTGAAGTCGGCAGGTACGTCACGTGTGGCGTCGTCCGCGACGTTAGACTTAGTAGGTATCCAACGCCACTCACTAAAATGACTATTATCTTCTATTTCTGCAATTCTGTGTGCCACAAATGCCTTGTAAGTTCGCGGTCCTGCCTTCAACCATGAAATTACTGTTTTGGAGTCTGTCCAAAATATTCTTCTGTTCGGTTTCAATTGATATTCGTCTGTTGCCGTCTTTGCTAGTCTGCTTCCAATGACGGCGGCTTGTAGTTCAAGTCGAGGTATAGAGATGAGCTTGATGGGTGCGACTCGAGCTTTGGCGGTTATGAGACTAACTCGCACCGTACTAGTTTCGTCTATTGTTCTCCAGTAGACGGCTGCAGCGTACGCCTGTTCGCTCGCATCCGTGAATATGTGCATCTCTCGAACAAGGGCATTACTTAAACCCGCGTGACATCGTGGTATTTTGATATCACGCAAGTTATATAGATCCCACATCCATTTTTGCCATTTCATAGCAAGTTCGTGATCTAAATTTTCGTCCCAATCTATTTTTGTTCGCCACGCTTCCTGTAGTATCTTCTTTGCTTGAATTGTTACTGGCGACACAAGTCCTAATGGGTCAAAAAGTGACATAGCCATCCGAAGGGCTTCTCTCTTCGCCGGAGTCTTCATAATATTATCTTCGGGCTTGACGAAGTTCATATTGAAGCTGAGGTTGTCTGACACCGAGCACCAACCCATACCGAGGATTTTCTCTTGCTTTACCCCGTCTATTTCAATGTTGGTTTCGCAGTCTTGATATTTTTCGATAATTTCCCTTCTGTTTGATGTCCATTTGCCGAGGTCAAAGTTGGCTTCCTTGTGTATTAATTGCACCTCGGCAACTATTTTTAAAGCTTCTTCTATATTGGTGAAACTTTGAAGGTAGTCGTCCATGTAATGGTGGTTGATGATGGCCTCTGCTGCCTCTGGATATTCTTCTCTATGTATGTTTGCATTTAGATTCTTTACAAATAAGGCTGTAGCTGGTGAACAGGCAGCTCCAAATATTACAGTCTTCATCCTATATTGTCCTGGAGGTCCCTCCCGCCTGTTGCTCCTCCACAGAAATCTTAGCGCATCGCGGTCTTCGACTCGAATCTTGATGCGCAGAAACATTTCCTTAATATCCGCCGCCACAGCTATTTCATGTTGCCGGAATCTCATTAACACTCCAGGCAACGACTGTAGGAGGTCTGGCCCCGTTAACATTTTGTCATTAAGAGCCATCCCTCCCGTCTTGGCGGCTGCATCGAAGACCACTCTTACTCTTCCTGGCTTGGCTGGATGTGTGACTCCGAAGTGCGGGAGGTACCAAGTTTTTCCCGGCGGGCCATTATTTTCTATTTTCTCCGCATAGTCTTTTGCAAGTAAGTCTTCGATCTGTTTATTATAACTCTCTTTGAAGTCAGGGTTCCGGTCTAATTTTTTCTCTATATTCTTCAGCCTCTTCAAAGCGGTTTCAAAGTTATTTGGAAAGCTAATGTGGTCGTCTTTCCACAACAAAGAAGTCTCGTATCCTCCCTCCGGTAGCGCCACTGTATTTTTCTGTAGAATTTCGACGGCGCGTACTTCGGGATCGTCGCGTGGTCGCTTTGGTTCCACACACAATGACTCGATGGCGAAATGACGGCGAATTAGATCATCTATCGGATCTACGGGGCTTATATAGTTAACCCTGTGACCCAGGCTTCTTGTGCTCGTTCCATGAAGAACCCAGCCTAGTCGTGTCAGGGAGGCTACCGGCTGATTTCGCCGTCCTTTTCTCACTTGGCTTGCTAACAGTAGATTCCAATTATCCTGGCCAATCAGGATCTTTGGGACTGCGTTTCTGTATTGAAGTTTTGTCTTCAGCTTCCGTAGGTGCTGGCATTTTTCAACTTCACTGTAGTCAACTGTCTGTGGGCTGAGGTGTAACTGTCGTAGAGTGCGAGCTTTGATAATATCTGATTCACGATCGCCTCGGATGGTGAGGGTTACGCGGCAAGAGTGACTCGCGTCGACCTGCGTCCCGGCTATGGATTCCAGGTGCAGCTCTTCCGATGGTCCAGTGGCTCCAATTCTATCGGCTACATCAGCGTCTATCAGGGTAACTGTTGATCCGTCGTCCAACAAGGCGAATGTGTCCACTATTGCATTCGGACCACATAAACTTATCGGTATGATTTTGAGATAAGAATACTGTTGCTGAGTGAGTGTTGAAGCAACAGTTTCTCTATTATTGTCCCTGGCACTATCACTTGGTCGCGTTTCATAGTGTAATAGTCTATGATGCATTCTTTCACAATTATTAATACCGCACTTTTTAGATATACACTTATGCGACCGTGTCTTCTTCTTTAAGCAACTAAAACACAAATAACACTTTTTTGCTATTTTCCAACGCGAATAACTGTCTGCATTGTCCATCACTTCACATTCACTTTCAATATGTCCATCATAATTGCATATTGAGCACTTTATATCACTATTTATTCTATTTTGATTTTCACAATTTCTTACTCTATTGTCTCTATTCACCATATCATTGTTCTTATTTCTATGCACTATTTTATTCCTATTCACTAAAAAATCATTGTACTTTCTATTCACTATTTTATCACTGTTTCTATTCACTGTATTTTCACTATTAAATTCTATGTCCACGTCTTCTATATTGAAGGTTCTTTGCCGGCGCCGCTGTCTATCTTCCGTGTTGATGACTTCTGGGGGAGCAAATCGTCCACACTTGATAGCTTCCTTTTCTATGAAGCTTTCAAAAAGCTCTAAGTCTGGAACATCTGCATCGTGGTCACTGGCGTAGTCGTACCATTTCTGCTCCATGATTGGGTTCAGTTTTTCTGCCAGCAATTTCACGACTTCTGGGTTGAAGAGGTAGCGTTCTCTATTCAACACTCGCAGGGTCACGATACTGTTTTTTACGCTGCTTGCGAATGAGCAGATGTCTTTCAGGGTGTGGTGCATGCGCGGCAAAGACTTCAATCTTTCCAATTCTGCTAGGGCGATACAGTCGGGTCGACCAAACTGCAGCTCTAAGGTCTTCAGTATTTCCTCTGGCGCGATATTGGTGATGAAGGAGAACTTTGTCACTTCTCGGGCTCGGCCTCGTAACGCGCCTCGGATGCGCGCGGTGTTTTCGGCGGGTGAAAAGTGGTGGGCAGATTCACTGTAGGCGGCTCGGAACATCAGCCAGTCTGAATATGATCCGTCGAACCTCGGCAGCTCTGTGATGTAGCGACTTCCAGCTGGTCGGTTGTCCCTGGAGGCTTGCGCTATAGCTGTTGCCAGCTCTCTAGCCCAATCTGCGGGCTGCTGTGGCGCTGGAACACGGGTCTCTGTAAGTGGCTCGTCTGTCGGCGGCTTGATCGCGGCGAGTGGCTCTTGCTTCACTGTGGCCGTCGGCTTGTGGGCTTGTTGCGCATCCAACCATGATGTCACTTTGAAGTCGGTTTCACTTAGGCTTGATTGAGAGTCACTATCATTGACGTCTCCTCGAAGCATGGCAGCCTCGGCCGCGGCGAGTGCAGCTTTCAAGCGCGCTACTTCTTGAAGTGTGCTCGTCAGTAGCTTATTGTGTCGAGATTTTGACACTCGGGCTGTTGTACTTCTGGTAGTTTCTGTGAAGACAATTCGATGGTCTTCATTCTGGATGTAGATGGCTCGGCGAGTGGCATCGGAGTCGAATGTTCAGGTCGCGCCTTTTCACTGCCTTCGTCTTCATCATTTCGCTGTAGTTGTGGGCGTGACGTCTTCACACTATGTGCAGACCGTGTGATCGGCATGTTCTATCTATGTACCCACTGTCTGAAGGATCACACACGACACGGTATCCGAAGATCCGGCTCGAAGGACCAGCAAATATGTGCGGGACGGACCACGTGAGACGTGATCTTAGACCCTTGCACCTATTCCGGATCAGCTTGACACCGGTCAGTCGTGTGGATCCTTATTTGGGTATAGTAATGAAACAATAATACAAAATACGTACTATAATATAGAAACAAATAGGTACATTCTACAATACGTTCTTTACTATAGTTTTCCACTGTAGCCTGTTTTGCCGCTTGTGGCTGTTCGAAGACCCGTACTATTACTATAACTGGACGGCACGACTATTTCTATCTCCGTGCTCCGTCCGGCTTCTTGCTGTTGGGCTCGAACCGTCTGTTGCGCTTCAGTCTCTTCTGTCTCTATCGGATGTCCGGCTGCAGACTATAGCGGAGCGCGTACCGTGGCGAAGCGTATTTAACTGTGCTGTCTTGACTGTCTTGTAGCGGTGACTGTGTGGTTGTCGGTTTGTCTGTCTGAACTGAACGGAACTGTACTGTACTGTGTCGGTATTAAGTCATCTCTATCCTCCTAGCGAGAGACGGGAAATTGTTACAAGGTTATAACCTCCTGCAATGATAGCTATTCGCTACCCGTAACTACGGGCAGGTCTTTGGGTGACCAGTTGGTCGACGGCGTCGAGAGAGCTCTATGGAGATTCTATTGTGCTGGTCCTACACGTACAGCAATCATGCTAGTCGCTCGAGTCGCTTTCGCTTCCCGAACTACTATCACTCTCGCTGCTCGTGAGAGGTACAAGGTCGCGCGCGTATCGCAGTTTGCCGTCCGGTGGTCTCGAATGCAGCCGCGTCAGGTCCCGTATATGCGGGTAATCTGATACATCTGCACGCGAGAACAGTCGGGTGGTCAAACGAACGATGAAGTCATTCAGTGATTCCATCCGGAGGTCTTTCGCCAGTACGGAATTCCGCATTAGAAACGGTGCGCCCGTTAAGGTGCGCAGAGTTTGATTTTGTTGGGCCTGAATTAGGTCCCGACTTGCATCCTTACACAGCGCATACCAGGCAGGTGCCGCGTATGTAAGGATGGGCCTTATGTATAGCTTATATATGGTCAATTTAGATAATAATGGTAGTCTGGATGAAAGCACTGAACGCAGCCGACAACGCGCGACCGCCGCTTTGGCTCTTACCATTTTGATGTGCGGCTTCATGGTGAGTTTGGAGTCAATTTTGACACCAAGGTACATCACTGTGCGAGACCAGTCTACAGCCTGTCCACAGAGCTGGAGCGGGGGCGGGTGAGGCTTACTAGCCATTCCCCGGTCCTGTCTGCGAATGAGGATGGCCTGCGTCTTTTTGACATTAACTCGAAGGCGCCATTCCGTCAACCATTCGGGAAGGAGGTCGAGCTGACGCTGCATGTAGGTCGCCGCCATTTTCGGGTTCAAAGAAGCCGAAAAATAGGCGGCGTCGTCTGCATACAGAGCCAGCTCGACGTCCCTCTCGGCCAGCGGAATGTCGTCGGTGTAACAGCAGTACAGGACCGGGGAGAGGCAGCTCCCCTGCGGTACGCTCGCTGCGATGGGGTATGTATTTGAACAAAGACCTCCTATAGATACGTGGTAGCTACGGCCCTCCAAGAAGGAGGCTATGACCCTAACTACTCGACGTGGTATATTTGTTTTCAGAATTTTGAACAGAAGCCCGCTATGCCAAACCCTGTCGAATGCCTTTTCCATGTCTAGGAGCACTGCGCAGGTGAAGCGACGTCCATTGGATGTCTCTGTCATCCTGTGCAGAATTCTCGTCAACTGGAGAGTGGTCGAGTGTTCGCTTCGAAAACCGAATTGTTCGTCGCGGGGTGTGAAGTTAGGTACGATATGTCGTAGAAGTAATTTCTCGAAGACCTTCGAGATCGCCGGTAACAATGTTATCGGGCGATAGCTTTCGGCAAGCTTGATATTCTTCCCCGGTTTGGGCAGCATTATAATGCGGCCCTCTTTCCACGAGGTGGGAAAGTGCGCGGTGCGCACTATGCCGTTGAACAGGCGGGTATAAGCGGCTACTGCTCGCTGAGGCATTGACCGTATGGCCATGTTGTCGATGCCATCGGCACCGGGAGCCTTTCGAGGTTTGACGCGGCTGAAGGCACGCGCCACCATTCCTGGGGAGAATATTACGGGGAGTTCGGTCTCGGGTAGCGCCGCGCGGAGGCGTGTCGGCGGCGGTCGGTGTTCGCGTTATATAGCCGCTTAGGCTCCGCCCACCTAGCCAATAGCAACGCGCCACGATTGTTCTCGAAGATTTGGGAATTTTCCATTACCGAATAAACTACGCAGTTCTTATTCTATATTATTCTAGAATATTCTATACTAATTCTTAAAACCTATTAACTTCTCTATCAAATACAAATAATATTATATACCATATGCTAAGTAACTATATAAACTAGACAAATTAACCTATGAAATCAACTATAATAAACTATATTATTTACATTTAATAATTGCGATTTTTAACAAACGTCGCGTACAATCAGAATAAAAAATAAAGTTTTTTATGCCGTTTTCAGCATAATGTTTAATAAATAAAAATAAACAACTAGCCACTTCATTGGCACCTCTTTTGGCAATGGCTTCGTGCCAAACATAACAATAACCAAGCTTCTTTGCCATATCAAATATTGTGAAATTCAGTACCCCAAGTTTTCTTTTATAATAAAATATGCTACTCTTACCTTGGGGTACTGAAAGAACTTTTTGAAAGTCAAATGCAGCAGTTATTGTCATTTCAGGTGATTTAATTGCCTCAAGTTTCTCTAAATTTTTTTGGCATCTTGCATAATCTGTATTCTTTAAGTGAGCTTCTTGTTTTAACAGTTGTTCGTGTGTTATTGGCTTAGGTAGGTTTTTATATAATTGACATTGGTCACATACGTCTTTTTTTGGTCTATAGAATTCTATGTTAAAATTTTGAACAACAATATCATGATATTGACGTTCTGTATTAGCTTGATTCTCATACTTTTCAGAATCGAACCACTCCATATATAGTTTAAACATTTTAGATAATTTAAGGTTACCATCTAGATATAATTTTGTAGTATTTTTTCTACAATAATGAGACTCAACAGGGCTTAGACTATTTACGTGATCCCGTACACTGCGAATCATTTCTTCGTTTATAACCCTGTGTTTATCATGAGTACCGCGCAAGTCTCCGCTGAAAAGTCCCTCTTTGTTGTATTTTTTTTTCATCACAGTTCTCAACAAACCATCTCCAATAGAAAATGTATTTAGAAACATGGTTTTACAGACCATTGTTGATTTATTATTTTTAATCTTCATTACTACATGGTAAATAGTAGCGCAATGTGAAGTTTTGTTCTTGAAGGCCCTTCAGTGGTTATTCTGCGCTTGGTTATTTGTTCACACCACATTCTCAGAAAGTCCCATTGGCGTTCTCTATTTGCCAAGCACCAGAATTGCTGGAACAACTCTTGTCTGATGTTAGGATTAATTTTATCCTTGCATTTTAATCTGCAATCACAAGTGTTGCAAATAACTTTACCAGGCCTTTCCTTTCCGTTTCGGCTTGTATAAGTTTTCCCTGAATTCTTCAACTGTTTTCGCTTTACATCTATCCATTCAGACTTGTGTATTGCCCTAACTCTTCCTCTGTCTCGTCTTTTAAGCATTTTCTTTCTTTTTCTTCCTGGTGGTGTCTCTTCAATATCAGAGTTGGACAAGCCTTGTGTAGAACAGCTAAAAGAACTTGATTCTTGAATCACGCTAACTGTTTCTGTTGACAAAGGGCTATTTAGAGCGAGGTTTTGTTCCAAGACTCTTGGTGACAAATTTGTTGTTGATATCTCCATTTCCAATTCCTGAAGATGGTATGTCTAGGGTACTAGTTAGATTAGGTATAGGAGAATCCATGGCCGTTAAAAAAATATATTTTGATGAAATTACAGCTTTAGAAGCAAGTGAGGGTAAGTCATTAATAAGAGTATGAACACTATTTTCTGGGCTAGATTTTTTTTGGCTGGTATTATCTTGTGGGACATCTGAAAAAAGGAAATATCTTAATTATTTTTGTAGTTATTATGTAAGTAAAATTGATATGTATTTGTTTGACAACGCCGCTATAGCACGTTAAGCTGTTGGCCCCAGTTTCACTATACCAAATTGTAAAACTGTTTATAAAGAATAGTAGTTATTACTAACCTAAATCGGATTCTGTTAAAATGGTTTCCCACTCATTCATTTCTTCACACGTAAAATTTGCCTCGGGTGGTAATGGTGACACTGAAAATATAAATATATATTCAAAAATAAATATATATTCAAAAATAATTATGGTAATGGTACTTATGCAAAATAATATCACAAATCTCCAGCGTAAAAATACTTAAAAGGTACTTAAAAGACCGCTGTAAATAAACATAAGTGGTAAATATGATAAAAGCATGAATAAAATTTCCGTATTAAAACTACTTACCTGGTAATAATGCAAACGTTGGCAATACTTTTTCCGACGAGAATAGTCTTATGTACCTCTTGAGTAAATTTACTCAGGACTGTAAACAATTACTTACCAACACAATTATTTCTTGAAAAAATTGCTGTATTAGTTTCAGTTTGTCTATTTTTCGCCAAATAATACACGTATTTCGCCCTGTGGCCACTCATTTTCTAAGAACTATTTGTAAAAGTATATTTAAATATAAAAAATCAGGAGTCGTTAATCGCGCGCCGTTTACTTGACACAACTGGCAGTTAAGGTGATTTTGCTTTGACATGAGGTCGCACGCTCAGGTGTAGAAACACATAACAGGCAAATGTGACAATTTTCGCGGAAAGGTTTAATATTTTTTACAGTTATGTCGAAATACGATTTCAGATTATTAACTTCCAAATTTTTTTTGAACATAGATGACGTCATTCTGAACGCCGTTATACCAAAATTAGCAAAATACTTAAGTGGTAGATACGTGTTTATACTTAGGAGCGATCGGTTTGTTCTTCGAAAGTGTTGGTGATTTCGTGAAATATTCATTTTAGAGATACATAAGTGTAAAAAACTTAATATAAACATTAAAACTTGACTTTTCGTGTTGTCGCCCAATACCGATTTATGTTGCAATAAAAGCCGCCATCTAATTATTGTAGCACGTGTTTAAGAAAATAAAATTTGACGACTCGGCGGTATGGTTAATGCCCTTGCCTTTCCCACAAGGATTAATAAAACATAATAATAATTAAAAAAAGAAAATAAGCTTTATGGGCGAAAAATCTTTGCCTGCCATATCGTGGAGGAAAATTAAAAAAAAAAAAATCAAATAAAAACCCGCCAAAATTTTTATTAAAGTGAAAATCTATGTTATTAAATACAACATTATTTTAAAATGTGTACAAATAACAGTGCGAGATTTAAAGTATCGAGTGCTATAGATTTATGGCAAGTAAGTTTTGGTACCTTCCTGTGATACCTTTTAATGAATTTCTTTAATGTTTGTTTGTAATCTATTTTACGTGAAAAATCTTTCAGGAAGAAACTAGCCTGCCCTCTATACCTACCTTTAGTAAAAGCCTCGATAATATTTTGGGCAATAATGGTATACAACTAGGATTAATTACTGAAGTACTTGGACTTCCAGGGTCTGGGAAAACTCAACTATGGTATGAGTTTGTGGTTATTTTATTGGCTTCACCCTTATCTATAACTGTAGTAGGTACGTTATGTTAAAATGTGCATAAAAGTTTGCTTATCAATCTATAGATTAACAGTGCAATAAAGCTGTACTGTTAAAATGAATGAAGGAAAAGAATACCCAAAATGAAAAACTTTCAATCTTTGCTCCGGCTTATACAGTCAGGGGCTAGATAAAGTAAATCCCCATCCACTCGCCCTTTATATTTGAGGTTTATTTACTGTAAACATGTTTAACTTGCTGGAATCTAAAGCTGAGCCCTTTACATTCTGCAACCACTTTGATTCCCATTAGAAATAATATACATATTTCAACTTCAGTAAAATAGCCAGAGCCTGCATAGCATGAAAATGCTTCAGTACAAAAAATATACTTGTGCTAGTGTAATAAAATAATGCTAGCCAATGCCAAAGCTTCGAAGAAAGTAATTTTGTTTTATATACATACATACATACTTATCATCACCTTACGGCGCCCGAGGCCGCCTAGGGTACCCAGCGGAGGGGTTTTAATCCCACCTCGTCGTAGCCAATGGTATGAGGCTACACCGAACAAGTGGTTAGCTTGTCGCGATGTTTTGAATAGACTCAATAACCCATCTATAAACAGTTTCACAAGTTGGTATAACACAGCTTAACATGCTCTCCGAGGCACTATAGTGGTGATGTCAAACAAATTTACATATTTTTTTTATTAAAAACTCATTGGTACACACCGGAATTCGAACCAGGGACCTAAGTGTTTTTAAGTCCAAGGTCTAACCAATTCGGCCACCATGTATATAATTTAATTGTTTTTTATTATATTAAAATAGTCATATTTTTTAGTATGCAGTTATGTGCTTCTGTCCAGATACCAAAATCGTTAGGAGGTCTAGAAGCAGAAGCATTGTATATTGATACTAATACAAATTTCTCAATAGAGAGATTTCAAGGTAAGAACACAAGAAATGCAAGAAGATGCAAATATTGCTCTTAAGACTAAGTACCTGATAGACAGTTATTCAATTAAAAAATAGATACGGTATTCCACTCCATGTTTTGTATAGTGGATAGAGAGAGATACAGAAAATGTTTTTAGCTAACCATGGATTCTCCATGCAGGTTCTAGGTATGGTTCCCAGACTTGAGACTGCAAGCAGGGTTGAAGGTCCTTTCCCCTGGATCCATCACTGGTGAACTGAACAGATTAATTTGCTTCCCATGGCAATAGTGAAGTTTTTGGCCTGGGTTGGGTGTTCATAAAATATAATATACATTACTTTCTTTTAGTTCCTACTTACTCCTCTTACAATACTTAGTACAAGCCTGGCCAGGACAGTTAAATGTCCTTTATGTTTTTTTTTTAGAAATATTACTAGCAAGTTATACTAAATGGCAAACAATACTTGACAGTCAATCTCCAAAGAATATAACAGATCTATTGCAAAAGTTTTACTACATAGATGGGTTTGGGTTAGAGAAATTTTGTGCAGTTATGTATCAAATGTCTGTAATTCTTGCACAAAGACCTCATGTAAGTTATTCAAATTCATACTTAAATTAATAAGTTGGAATTAAGTTTATTATTTTATGTAACTGTACCAATAAAGTTTTAAATTATTTATTGGGGGCATGGCTTGAGACTGTATCTACCTGATGGTAAGCATACCTACAAGGTCCCAAATTAGGATTGATCAATAATACATCATAGGTTTTGACATCATTGGTCCTTCCAATATGCTTGCTAAATGATGTGGTAACAAAATGGGCGACCACAAAGACGAGTTTGCATTATGAGTCTACTTTAATGTCCTCGCTGCTTTATTAACTTCTCGTCAAGTCAAAGTCCGCCGTTTCGTATTCGCACCCTGAAAGGAATCTATCAGACTACTAACTTAACAAGGAATTGATGAAGTAGGCTTCTAAAACCAGTGAACCCACAAACCGAAATGTGACTAGATCGTTTGACGGATTGTGCATCTGTATGGTGGTAATGAAACCGATCAGTGGGGCCTAGCGAAGTCATAGAAAACCTTCCCGCCATTTTTTTTTCAGTAATTTAAGGCTTTGGACAACCTATTAGCCTAAATATGAGATTACAAAATGCATATCTATCTTAAAATAATTAACAAATTTACTTAGCCAGCATTGTATTGATCGTCTATGACAGAATCATATGACATTCCAAATAAACGAAAAATAATAATCGTACGGACTGACATAATTAGTCTACGGGTGTAAAGTTCGCTCATTACGAGGTTAAATAAACTGTTTCTCTTCAACCAATCACATTAAGGCTGAGTTGCATCAAAGTGTCCTTTAAAGTAATTGTAACAATTAAAGTAAAAAATGGCGTCGAATGTACCACCTGTCGATTTTAAAATAAACTAGCACATTCGACGCCATTTTTAACTTTAATCGTTACATTTTTAGAGAGCTTATTTTGGTGCAACTGGACCTGCCCCCCTAGCCAAGAGCGCAGTCGTAAATAACGCTAACGAAACTTTTGTATGAAAATGACATTTGATGATGACGTCACTTTCGTTTTTATCGTTGCAGAAATAACCAAAACGAGACAACAGTATAGATACACCAATAGGATAATACATTTGTTATCTCCATCTCTTTCACGCTTCTGCAACGTTTGAGCGTAAAAAGCGATCTTGATCTTGGCTAGGGGGGCTGGGGCCTGACCAAAGAACACGATCGCCAATCGAATCGCCGCATCGATCGGTAAAGATATATAGGAATTTTACTCTATGGGTAGAGACTGAACGCCGAGAAACGTCAAATCCCATACATTTGGCTTTCGATGGGTATTTCGATTCGATTATCGATTGGCTCTTTGGTAAGGCCCCAGAGCGCATAAATCCTACTGTTCACTCCGCTGCAGTTTATAGCAACCTCCTGGGGCCTTATTCCAAGTTTGCAACCAACCACTAAACACGACAAGACGTTGCGTAAACTATAAATATGGAAATATAAGTTCTATTCCAATATAGTCTCCCTCCTATAGACAGCCTCCGTAGACTAGTGGTTTCGCCTTTGGCGTTATATCCGGAGGTCGTGGGTTCGATTCCCACCCATGGCAAAAAATATTAGTATGATTTTTCTGTACAGTTTGTCATGGTCTGGGTGTTTATAAAATATAATATGTATTATATCGTTGCTTCTGGTACACATAGTACAAGCCTAGACCAGCTTAGTTTGTGACCAGAGCAATATGTGTAAATTGTCCGACATATTATTATTATTAGTCTGTATTAGGTTGACTATAATAATGCCGCCATCTTGAAAAACACGAATTCTTCGCAAGTTTGAACATCTTTGGAGCATTGTTATTTCAACTCTGTAATTAACAGGATAGAACTTATATTTCAATATTTATATTTTATGAAACGTCTTGTAGTGTTTACCGGTTGCAAACTCGGAATAAAGCCCCTGTATGTATTGTGACATCTTTTTCAGATAAAATTAATAGTAATAGACTCCATAATGTTTCCTTTCAAAGAAGGAGTGAATGAGTCGGACAGACTTCGACTTATGTATGAGCAGATGCAACAATTACATCAATTTACTATAGAAAAACGAATTGCGGTAAGATATTTCACGTTTAATTAAATAGGTGATTTATAAACTCCAAATAAACAAATATACGAGATATAACACTACTTACTCGTACCATAGTTACGGTTTTTATATAGGTAGGTACTCCATATAAAACAGCACATTAGAGTTTGGAGTATCTGTAGATCTACAGAAAGTATTTGCAAAAAAAAAAATACTATAGTCCCTAGTAACTATAGATAGAAATCAACGAATAAGAGAGGTTTATTTGAATAACTTGTGGTAGAGCCTCTGACCTCGAGTGCCGAACGATTTTTTCTTGTCACTAAACACCGTGGCGCCGACGTACGCTATAACCAATAAATTACCATACATTTGCATTTTTCACTAAAAACCGCAAGAAAAACGTTGCGGTAAACCCTAACTTGTAAACGACAAATGTTAAATCCCATAGTGCATTTGAATTTCGATCTCTATCTATCGACACGTCGATCGGTGTGTTAATGGACTTCCAGAGGGCTGACCAAGGAACACGATCGCCAATCTAATCGCCGTATCGATCGATAAAAATGTATAGGAATTTTACTCTATCGGTAAAGTGATCGACGAGAGACATCAAATCCCATACATTCGGCTTTCGATGGGTATTTCGATTCGATTATTGATTGGCTCTTTAGTAAGGCCCCCGGTAGGGCTCCTGGTTTATTCAATATAATATGTATTTAGTATAGTTATTTGGTATACATAGTAGGACAAGTCTATAGCTTAGTCGAGGTGGCAGACTCCTTACTCCTTACAATAATATATAAGAATATATATACATATATTTATTTATGAATCTTATTTATGAACTTGTAAACGACATATTTTTATCTAGTTGAGCCCTTTGTTTATTCCCATACGCAGCCACTATCTCCATTCGATCGGAGATGGTGGTAGAGTATGGGATTAATCGGAGCCCTTTACTAGATTATGATTCTGCCCCATCATGCATGCCACTGGCTGAACGACGAGCTGAATGTTTTTTAAAAAATGTATCATGACTTGGAAACAAGTCCTTTATACAAAGCTGAATAGTGCACCTTGTGGCCTATATCCAGCAATAAAGCATCAATCTGTTAGTATTCTATCACATCCATAGGTGGTAGTGACCAATGAGATGACCACCCGAGTGGGATTGGCAGACACAGTGGTGGGTGCGGGAGGAGACTCGTGGTCCCACCGTAGTAACTGTAGACTTTTGCTGTCGTCTGACAGTGACTGCGGTTACAAAAATGCAGCAGTCTTGAAGGGTAATGCGTTATGTGCTTCTCAATGCACTGCTGTCTTTCAGGTTAGTTCTTTAAGTATAAGCCTAGGGTTTAGGATGGATGGTTCAGCATACAGAGAACACTTTTGTCAATATATCGGCAATAGAACCTATTAAGGAACAAAGAGTATGATCCTGCAGTAAGGGCGAAGTGACGTCCTGCGACTTTAGTCTGCCAAAAAAAAAACAAGGAAAGTTTTAGGAAAAAAATATCCTTCATTTCCTTATCTTTCACGTTAAAGATTTTTACAAAAAAAACTACTGAAAACGTGTAATAAAAATAAAGACGTCAAATCATTTTTTAAATCTGTCCGTTTTGGATTGTTTGTTCGTTTGAGCGCTCATCACTTAAAAGCCACTTTTTTATTTCAAAATCTAATTACTGAAAGCTAACAAGCTTTTATGTGAGTAATATTTAGGATTAATTCCACAAAATGTCGACGTGCCGCGTCGGTTTAAAAATAACACGCACACTAAATTGTGGGCAACAGTATAGCTACTCGTAGACTG
This sequence comes from Monopis laevigella, assembly GCA_947458855.1. NCBI lineage: Eukaryota > Metazoa > Arthropoda > Insecta > Lepidoptera > Tineidae > Monopis > Monopis laevigella. Next base: position 8,839,304 of record OX381596.1, on the reverse strand, counting down.
GTTGACCCGCGCAACTGTCTGCGCAAACTTAATCGTTTACGTAAGGAATATTTTTTTCCCGTTTTTGCAACATTTTTCATTGATGCTACGACCAATAGGAGCGGCCTATTGGCCGTAGCGTAATGTTATATACTTAGCCTAAAGTCTTCCTCGATAAATGGGTTATCTAACACTTTACATTTTTCAGTCGGAACCCGAGATTAACGCGTTCAACCAAACAAACACTTCAGCTTTATAAGATTACTAGCTGTGCTCGCGACTTCGTCCGCGTGGAATAGTTATTTTTTTATCATACAAACTTTCATCCCCTATTTTATCCCCTTGGGGGTAGAATTTATCAAAATCCTTTCTTAGCGGATGCCTACGTCATAACATCTACCTGCATGCCAAATTTCAGCCCGATTCGTCCAGTGGTTTGGGCTGTGCGTTGATAGATCACTATGTCAGTCAGTCACCTTTGAGTTTTATATATATTTAGATTACAGAAAGATTTCTTTTTTAAATAGGTTAGGTAATTTGATAGTGTAGTGTAGTGATTATATCGGCACACTGACTGACATATTGAACATTTGCCAATTATTATAAAATCATTATTTCTTACATAGTTTCACTGTTTGGCTGTGTGCCACAATTTCTGAGTGACAATATACGTTTAGTTTATAGACTTTATTTAGAAATAATCCTATATTTCTTTGCTAATCTTTGATAACCAAAGAAATGCATGTCCTGTAGCATGGCGCCTGTAGCAAGATAGAGTGATAAAATGACCGCATCCGTGGTCTAGTGGTTGCGCCTTTGGCGTTGTAACTGCTGGAGGTCGTGGGTACGATGGCAAAACATAATTAGTATTTTTTGTACAGATTGCCAGTCTGGGTGCTTATAACATAATATGAATTAGTATAGTTGTTTCTGGGGCACATACTATAAGCTTAGAACTTAGTTTATGACCAGAGTTATGTGTAAATATGGCTTGTTTTGTCAAAAAATTGTACCTATTGAAAACCATACATCAAATCTACCTAGACTACCTATAATACATTAGTTTCGTGTTAATTGTAGATAACGCAAGATGGAATAAGAGATATTTAACTCTTTAACCCTGTTGGGTACATTAAGTTGTGTACCTGGTGAACTCAAATGGGAAAAGACCCACACATTAAAACTGATTACCTCTGTCAGCAGACTGACTGATAAATAACTGATGAAGAGCACCATAATAGGTGAGGAACCCAATTTTATGAAGATTAAAGAACTCCAAATCTACTTTGTTCGTATTTACTAACCATCTTTTCTGTATATGTAGTTGATCATGTCATTGGAAATTGTATCAGGAGGTTGTGGGTTCTATTACAAGTATTACAACTTAATTAGTGAATTTTTTGGAAGCCACATCGAAACCACCGATCGTCGCGTCGATTGATAAAAATGTTTAGGAAAATTTGTCGATGGGTAGAACTCGTTCGACGAAAAATGTTAAATCCCATAGTGCATTTGAATTTCGATCTCTATCTATCGACACGTCGATCGGTGTGTTAATGGACTTCCAGAGGGCTGACCAAGGAACACGTACCTATAGGAATTTTACTCTATCGGTAAAGTGATCGACGAGATACATCAAATCCCATAAATTCGGCTTTCGATGGGTATTTCGATTCGATTATTGATTGGCTCTTTAGTAAGGCCCCCGGTAGGGCTCCTGGTTTATTCAATATAATATGTATTTAGTATAGTTATTTGGTATACATAGTAGGACAAGTCTATAGCTTAGTCGAGGTGGCAGACTCCTTACAATAATATATAAGAATATATATACATATATTTATTTATGAATCTTTATTGCATAATACAAAGGCGGACTTATAAGTATATATATATATATATACTAAATATCCTCGCCAGCAAATTCATCTCTGTAGCCGCCCATTACGTAACCGCATCATTTAGCCGGGCATAGTGGGAACTATCAATGCTGTTTTTAGCAGTGTATTGATCGACTCCATTCATGGATTTTGCAGACTGACCATCTGCTTACCATCATGTAGATACAAAGTCACATGCCGAGCTCCAATAATATATATAACTAGCGGCCCGTCCCGGCTTCGCACAGGTTTGTATAACTTTAACTATATGCTCAGCGCACGCCACGGAAAGCCTCAGAAACGATACTTTTCCCCCGTTTTTAAAACATTTTTGGTTACTGCTCCACAACTATAGGACCTAGCGTGATATTATATAGCCTATGTTACTTCTGAATAATGCAGCTTTCTAATGGTGAAAAAATTATTGCAATCGGTCCAGTAGTTTTTGAGTTTATTCATTACAAACATACAAAAATACAAATCTTTCCTCTTTATTATATTAGTATAGATATGTTGTCAGACAATGAGTATACCACTACAGGTAGTATCTTATATATTTATAGACACGTTAATACTTGAAAAGCACGTCACTTAAATCTGTTGTAAAATCTGTAAAAAAAAAATGTTGTAACAAGGTAAAATTATGCACTGTGTCAAGGTGCGGCTGACATTGACAATGCGTATAAAATTTTATTGGCCACCTTAAGAGGGAGCATAAAGCAAAACAGAAATCTAGATCTCCGATTATGAGAATACCTCAACCCCAACAAATATTAAAAAAAAACATAGTAATAATACAAGATAATTAGAAGTTACAGTAATTGGCTCTTTGAACAACGTAATAGCATAAAGTTGCCTCGATAGAAAAAAATCGCTAAGTTACCTCTATTTTTTATCGATATTTCCTATTACTTCAATATAGAGCAAATTATAAAAGTCATGAAGGTAAAAACCGTGCCCGTCCGCGCGCCCCGGGTTTTTAGCTTCATGATAAAAGTCATGTTTTTTATAAGTTATGTATAATATATAGTATGTATGGCCGAACGTTTTTGTTAAATTCAAAATATGTTGAAAGTTATAGTAAAAAAACTATTTTTTCCAAGTTCCACGCGAGGTTTTTTTTTGTTTCTCACTCACACGCTTTGTAAGCAGTCTTTTATTTCACCTGCTTTATTTGACTTTATGGCTTTACTTGACATATTTAACTACTGCATGCAGTAGTTAAATATGTAACAGCTGCAGCTGTCAACACATAGGTATGTTGTGTTCGCCTTATTTTAAGACATTCAAAATATTTTACTGTGGCCACCGGGGTTAGCCCGCAGGCGAATCTTTTTGCTGTCATTCTCATGTAGTTTCAAGCTTTTAAACGATCATAGAAATCTATGTCATTGCGATCGGTGTGCGAGCTAACTTTGCGTTCTAGCCACAGAACACCGACATCTTTTAATGCTTTTTTTTTTATTTGTAGGACAATTTACTCGTATTGCTTTGTCCACAAACTAAGTTCTAGGCTTGTACCAGAAACAACTATATAATACATATTATATTTTATAAATACCCATACCATGACAAATTCTACAGAAAAAAACGTACTAATATTCTTTTGCCATGGGTGGGAATCGAACCAATGACCTTCGGATACAACTGTAAATATGAACCTAAACCATTATATTTACAGTGGTTATTTTAACTCGAGGGTATTGCGCTCCAGATTGGGCTAATAAGGTGCTACGAATCAAATCGAACAACTTTTCCCATGGTATGTCACAAATGTAAAAAAAAATTGGCTTTCCCATACAATTTAGTCATTTTTTAATTTGCGACACATGTTTCTATAGGAAAAGTGTTTCGATTTGATCAATAGAACCTTATTTTAGCTAAAAGTACAACCTTTCAAGGTCACTATGCATTCCGAGATGAAAGTTGATTAAAAATGTCGGCGTCTGTACATACGAGTCAGTCAGGGGTAGAAGGAATAAAAAATAAAACATTTCACACGAACATACATAATTTATTTTTTAATATAATCAATGTAAACAAAACAGCACCAATAAAAGATTTCAAAAAAATATCAAAAGCGTGTTTCCTACATACATCCCGTGTTTCATTTATTGTAAAGGCAGTTATACATTGGAACAGAGTTTTACCTTAATATTTATTTTTTATTATTCCTTAAGAAACTAGAGTGAGTAACACGCGTTTGTAGTCCCCTTTTGTATCATCCTGCAAAATTACATACTATTTATAAAGCTCTAATATATATAACAAATAATATAATAATTTAAATAACATGCAACACCACTTTGGTGATTAAAAAAACTTAAGGCATCGCAAACCGTCCTTTTTCTGTTTTTTTTTTTATCTTTATACCGATTTTGTACCTTATTTTATTTTATAAGCATTGCAGATATTCAATATTATTTCAGATCCGAACTATTGGTATCAAAAATAATTATAAATAAGTTTAAATAAACTAATATCCATATAGTAATTTGTATTATTTTATTAAATTATAAACTGATTGTAAAGATATAAACGGATTTAGTTTTTGTATAACAGAAAAAGAAAATGGCCGCTAATTCCCGCCTAACAAACACAGTACGTAAGAAATTTTGCAGGACTAATAGCAAAGCGCAACCAGTACATTCCTGAAGTCGCCAGTCAGATCATCCTGTGAACAATATTTTGAACACTCTAAAACCCAAAGAAAATACTAACAAAAACTGGCCCATACATTTATTATTTAAAAAAAACATGCATTTAAACGAGATTACACCAAGATATCAATAAGTTATAGAAGTAATATAATAAAAATATAAGTGTTTATTTAAGTAATATTAAGCCTAAATAAAAGTAATCTATGCTATTTCCATATTTATTTTACTTTTGACAGCTCTAATCGATTAGTGATGTACTAATTAAATAATCGACTTTATTTATGAAGAAGTTTTAATCGATTAAAATCGTGATATTTTATTTCTTCTCAACTTTATGATGTTTTCTATTATTACAAGTAAGTAGATACAAAAGTTTATAACAATAAAAGCAAGGGCTTTTAACTGAAGTTTATGAATTAGACGTCACTAATTCGGTCCCTGCCACAGCAAAGTATAACATATGTTTTGTGAAAATTTATTGTCAAGAAATATAAAATTCGATAGGCTTGCAAATGTCAAAAGTAAAATAAAGTTTTGGACGTATAATAATAATATAAATGCTCTAAAATGTACTCTTCGTTGGATTATAATTATATTAATTTGTTCACACAATAGTTTGTGAGTCGATTAGTAACACATTGTGGACAACATGTCCCCGATGGGTCCGCCGATATCCTCCTGGAAATAATTCGCACACTGTTCAAAGGTTCTTCGTGCAATTGACCCACTGTCCAGTCATGCAATACATAAGCTAAATACAAGCGAACCTATTTCGTTTATCTCGATCTAAGTTTTTTTTTTCAAATAATTTATCGACCTTCTCTGCTCCTAGTCGTTTTTTTAGTTTTTAATTTACTGTAATCGGTGCAGTACTTATAAAGTAATTAATAGTTTTAGGCAGAACGCACCTTTACGTGTAAATGACGCCAGTACACACAAAAGTGTGTTTTGTCATTCTTTTCCTAATATTTTTGTCGTATGGTAAAATTAAATATAGAAATGTATTTTAATTTATTATGCTAATATAAATTAAATATAAAATAAACTAAATGAATCAAATTTAGATCGAAATATACGAAATATCTAAATTCCAAAAGCATTGTTTTTTTTTCTAATTGACTTGTTTTATTAAGATTACAGTTGAAATTATATTATAGTTGTATGAATTTATGCAGCTTTGTACCTTTTAGAAAATCTAGGGACATGATTATTTCAATTTTAAAATAGAACTAAGATGCCAAACTAAGGTCTCAGATCTTAAAATCATTTTATAATCAGCTATTTTGACACATAAAAATGCGCGACTAGACTACAAAATGTATCAAATTTAGTAATATATTCGATTACGATTTGATTAAAGGAAAGTGAATACTTATTAGAGTTGGAGGCCGATACATATACGTGGTGGCCGAGTTGGTTAGACTAGACTTAAAACACTAGTTTTAAGGTCTCGGGTTCAAATCCCGGTCAATCATACAATCCTACAGCTGACGTTCTCAGTTTCACTATACCAGCTGTTTATTTATGGTATTGTTGGTTCTATCCATCTTGCCGCGAAAAGCTGACCGGTCAGTGTAGATACAGAGGCCCTATAATGTGAGTATGTTTAAACGTTCTCACTGCGTTAAGCGAGTACTCTTCACCAATAGGATCGCTTAATTTCCAAGTTAAATTCTAAGCCTGTCAAAATAAGCTAATCTGATTGGCTAAGACTGCTCACTTACCGTGACGAGAACGTTAAAAAACTCGCACTAGGGCCACTGAATATCATCGGTTACGACGCGGTGGGAATAAAAAAACCACCGCTGGGTACCCTGAGGCTGTCTCCGGTGCCGTGATGTTACATAAACATCGTACATTGAAGCAACTTAGTTCTAATTTAAATTAGGTAAAATAACCTCGTCTTAATTATTGCGTTCGTTAAAATTTGTACGAAGCCACAATTAGTAAGTGGTAAAAGTTAAAAAAGTGCAAAGAAAGATGTTAATGGATGACTTAGGAAGCAAAATATACAGATCTCAGTGTTAAACCCTAGCGAAACCTAATTATATTGACAAATAAATCTATATTCGAGGTGATTTCGGTGTTGAAGTGATGGCACGATTTATTCGATAACTGTCAAAAGTGCTTTCTTGTAATCGCCCGACGTGTCGCCCTGTAATAAAAATCATTGATCCAATTTCTATCGTTTGATTTTTTTGGGAAAAAAATTAAAACCGAAAAAAGATTAGTCGACGTTATTTGATTGTGACATCACAAAGTTAGTGCCACACAAAACAAAAAAACGTGAATAAAATAATTATTGGAGCCTAATTTTTATATAAAAATAATTATATAAATATACCTAGATCTGTATGAAAAATGTTATTTGAATATTATAATATTAATAAAAGAAAAAATGATGTTATATAGTATTTAAATCTATATCTACAGTGAAATCTCGTAAAAACATGCATTGAAAAAAAAAAAAATACAAATGGTAATAATATGGGTCAGCTTTAATCAGATAATAAGTAAACTCAGAGAATGCTTATATATAAATTACTTATGAAATAAAGATTTATTTATCAACATGCTGTTAGTATTAACACACTACAATGATTTGAAATGAACTCTACATTAAAAGCAAGACATGTGAAAAACAAATTAAGCTTGTGAAATTATAAAAATAGTAATAAATTATTACACAGAGAAAATTTTATCAAACATAAGGAAATATTTAATAGCTACAAATATAATGATGCCGCTAAAAGGATAAATTATTTATAATATTTCGGCTAAGCTACAGGAAAATCTAATATCAGACATCAAAATTGTGATGAAACTAAAATAAAATGAAAATTATTTAATTTAAAGCATCAATGTCCAAGACAAACAAAAGAACGATTTACAAATATAATTTTGTTTAAAAATCATTCACAAAACAGCTGCTACAAAAGCTAAGGACACAAACAATATACTCGTAATGATTTCCAAATGCAATTTTGGTTTAAAAATCATCTGTTAACAGAAGCCAACATAGAAATAAAAGAGCTACTTACAGAGATCCAGTTCTCCAAAGGCTTTCCATATTTCTCTTGGAATGCTTGCTTGATGTCTCCAAGATCGATTTCAGATCGGCTGACGACGATTCTGATAAGGGTCTTGTCATTGGTGCCCATTCCCTTCATGGAGTAGTAGAGACGTTCAGCAAAGAATCCTACTTTGCTCTTCACGCATTTTACTGGAAATTATATTGTAAATAAGAAAACTAATAGTTACTGAAATTGTAGGAAGCTATTGTGGTCTGGAAGTTGAACTTCTAGGGCTGACAAGCTTTGTGGCCTTATTCCGAGTTTGCAACCGCTAAACACGATAAGACGTCGCGTATAATATAAATATTGAAATATAAGTTATATCTTGTTAATTATAGAGTTGAAATTCCAATGCTCCACACATGTTAATACTTGCGAAGAATTCGTGTATTTCAAGATGGCGGCATTATTATAGCCAATCTAATACAGACTATATAACCATAGGAATAGAATTTATATCTCCATATTTATAGTTTACGCAACGTCTTGTCGTGTTTAGCGGTTGCAAACTCGGAATAAGCCATTAAATGATCTTGGCATTCGTTAAATGGTAAAGACTCTTGGCAAACAGTCCTACACGGATAAATGGAATTCTTCATCGAAGAACACAAATATGCTCATAATATTTTTTTTAAAGAAAAAGATCTTAACTTTACTAAAGAACATTACTACAGATAACTTGCATGGAGAATTAATTTTGACAGTTCTTCATACAAGTTATCTGTCAAATAACTTTATGTAACGATTGAAAATTCAGTCTATAAATATTTTGTGTTTTTATTCAAAACTTTTGCCATATATGACACAAGTCTTGACCAAGAAGATATTCTTTTGATTGATAAATATTTTTTTATCCCTGTATGTAGAAATAACAACAAATAAGACCGCATATAAATCGGCCCAGTAGTTTTTAAGTGATGCCCCGACAGACAGAAACAAATTCTAAAAATAATTGATAATTTTTCTATATCCTATTTAGAGTCCATCCCGCATTTTTTTTTAAATTAAATCAATGTAGATATATTTATAAAATATAATTTTATTATATGTAAAGATTGTGTTTTTATTTATATATACCCAATGATTCTTTTTATATTCTAATACCATTGTATATACCTACTGTTTAGATTACTTTTGAAAAATGTTTTTAAAAAAAATCTTTAACTGCTATTGTAAGGCCAAAACTAGTTGGAACCGAGACGTTAAATTAACGTATCCGTTAAATATTTATCATAAAAAATCTAATCTAAAATATGTACAAGATAAAAGTCAGATATCAGTTAACTAATTTTATCACGCCTTTAGCAACTCGGAAGTTTTAACTAATGTAATAACAAAAAAAAACTATATTATTTATGTCTTATTACTATAAAAACAATATATTGTTGTTAAAAAATAAAACCAGGATGATAAAAATAACTACCGCCGCGCTGTAGGTTAAATTCGACTGGCTCAGCCGTGATTGTGACTCATAGCATGAAGGCCGATTGTTATCATGACGATTAGCTTAATAGTTTTTTTTTATAATTTTAATTATTAGTAAGTACTAAATACAGTTTGCATGAATTGTACCGCGTTTTTTAATTGAACTAATGGTTTTTAACAGCTACCTATTTAAAAGTTGGTACCATTTTATTTATTATTTCATGAATTAGATACTTTATATACCTAAATAATTTACCAGTATCTAAAATATTGAATTTTGCACATAATTTTATATAGGCGTATTTAATGCCGTGGACATTTTCTATCAACTAACCGTTTTGAAAATATAAATTGATAGTATAATACATGTATAAAAAATCTTAAATACGGTGTCAAATACAATACATAAACATATTACGATAATAATAAAAAAAGTACAATAATGTAAAATAGTAAGCTCTAAGTACCTATATTTTATTTTCGTAACAGGAAGTTATTTAATTTTATACCCGTTACCGTATTATAGGAATCCGCCATAAATATCTAATTAGTGATTATCGCAATAGGTTCATTCTAAATAGGTACCTAGTAAGTGATTATACCAATAGGTTCATTCTAAATGATACCAGTCAGTGATTATACCATTAGGTTCATTCTAAATAGATATATAGTCAGTGATTATCGCAATAGGTTCATTCTAAATAGGTACCTAGTAAGTGATTATACCAATAGGTTCATTCTAAATGATACCAGTCAGTGATTATACCATTAGGTTCATTCTAAATAGATATATAATCAATGATTATCGCAATAGGTTCATTCTAAATAGGTAGCTAGTAAGTGATTATACCAATAGGTTTATTCTAAATGATACCAGTCAGTGATTTATACCATTAGGTTCATTCTAAATGATACCTAGTCAGTGATTATACCATCAGGTTCATTCTAAACAGATACGTAGTTAGTGATTATACCAATAGAATAATTCTATTGCGCCTTTAACTTTTAGATAATATTAATAATGCTAGCAAAATCATAATATGTATTTAATTATTAATTTTCTAGGAAAATAAGCCTGACGTTAAAAAACAACGTAGGCTACATTCAAATAAGTAAATATTGGTTTATGATTCAGCTTGTACAATGCATACTGTACGTTGAAAATTACCCAATAGTTACAAGGCTATACTGACTCACTGCAACTGTTTTACAGCCTTCTAAGCAAATGGTCTATATTATATATATATCTTGCTACATGTATATATTTGTGATAGAATAAACAAGGGTTTATGAAAGACTTATTGCTTATTTCTACCTGATGGTTAAACGAACTACAAAGCTCAAAAATAGGATAGATAAATACATATTGTTTAACAACTGTAATCGCTCCCACTATGCCGGCAACATTTTAATGATGCAGTTATAATACATATGATATGCGGTAGTATCTATTTGAATGTCCTTGTTCTTTATGGTCAAATTAATGATCGTTTCGTAACCGCGCCCTGAATTGAGCAAATACTTCCCGAATGAATAAGGGATTTGTATAAAACAATTTGTACTCACACACTATTTTAAACCGCCGATTTCACTATACGGAATTGGTATAGCAGTCAGCAGTATATTAGTGCGCGTACGCACATATAATTAGTGTGTGGTAAGGTGTTTTGCTACTCACCGATAGCCAGCATGCCTTTCTCGACACTTCCGGAGAATTCCTTCTTGATAGAGTCCTCGATATCTTTGCCGGTGATTTGTTCGTACTCAGCGAATATCTGAAATTGTTATATTTATAGGTTAGATTAGTATACCAAACGCCCGGTTTTCTATTTGATAAGAGACTACCGAGAAGTAGATAATCGATGCATTAGTCTCCCGAAAATTGATTAACCAACGAAAAACAACTATAGACGACGCACATGGTGGACAGTGGATTAAGATTATTTAGGGACGTCAACTGAACCAATTTAGATGAAGTTTTGCACATAATATATAGATTATATAGGATTATTTTTTGTCTCAGTTAATGGTTCCCTTGGGGTTATCATCACGGGTGCCATATAGTATATGAGCTTATACTGAACAAGTGTAATATTCATAATTTAACGCGTAAAGCTGCGGCCAATATTTTTCTAATAATAATAATTCTTATCATAACTTTTTTTTTTAGGACAATTTACACATATTGCTTTGGTCACAAACTAAGCTCTAGGCTTGTACTATGTGTACCAGAAACAACGATATAATACATATTATATTTTTAACTCCACTCTTTCTATTGCTTTGCATCACTCTACCTATGTCTTTAGTCCGCTTTGGTATTAATTTTGTGCAATATATAAAATCATATCATAATTAAAATATTTTTTTCAATAAACTGAGGTCAATTATAATAAATGATGTAGCAGGTAGTACTTAGGTAGGTTTTACTTCATTAAAATTCAAGATGCTTGACAAATTTAAATGAGTAATATTGCACTGATGATGAAGAATATTGCATATATTGCAGTCAGACAATGCATTATTTATTAATGATTCATTTGTAGGTAGTAACTGTGGCTTTACAAACGTGACGATAAGACCAATAGTCACTGAGAGTTGATATCGTATTGTTATTATAAAATATTATTTTGTCATAAACAGTAGGTATGAATAACAAAGAATGCATAAACAGCTGTGGTAATGTTTGTTATTTTGTTTATAATAAAATTTTGATAAATTAAGTAAATGCTAAAGACACGTAACAAATAACAGGGTTTAATAAATAATTTAGACAATGCGATTTTTTTTAATTACAAGGTCTGGGTTCTCACGCTTTCGACATTCATCTCGATTCGATATATTTGAACGAAGTGACATATTATGTCATTTTTCGTTCAAAAATATCGATCATTAAACGAAATAAATATTAAATAAATCATTTTTATTAAATAAGTCATTTTTCATTCAAAAATATCGAATCGAGATGAATGTCGAAAGCAAGAGAATTGCCCCCTAGGACTTTGAATAGGATCGATTCTTTACATCTCATTTATGAAATTTCTCTGCTCTCCATACGTCTTTCCTCGCCCCTATTATTTGAACCTTCAAACCACACCCGCAGATTTATTATAATACGTATGTAGCTCTACCACAAGTTTTTGCAAACAATTCTTACTATAGTCGATAGTAGATAGGAATCAACCAATAAGAGAAGCGATCCTATTGGTTGATCCCTATCTATAATTACTAGCGACTATAGTAGAAACTGTTTGCAAAATCTTGTAGTAGAGCTACTGTACTTTTATCTACCTGCAATAGACGCTACGTAAATGCCTTACCCAAAGTTTCATAGCAAAAAAAAACGTCAAAAACAAACCTGTCTCAGCTGTTGGTAAGACCGCGTGATGAGGATGGAGTTGAAGACAGATTCATCAGTTCCCCATTGACCTTCTCCAGCAGCGGCCAGGGCTTCGGCGTCTCCACGAGCAGCTCCCTCGTCGACTCCTTGGTTCTCATCACGGTTGGCCATGCAGAGAGACACGCACAGGCGCTTGAAGTGACCTGATGTGTCGCCTTTGAGGTCTGACTCTAGGCTTTTGCCGTATACTGTTGAATACAAGAATTTTATTCTAAATGTAGTAGGTATAGTCGTACAGCTTGTTTTAAGTTTAAGGAAATGGACGTTGATCCAAGAACTGGAACTGAAATCCCAAGACATAAAACTTATTTTATATTCCTAGTCATCAAGATGTTTTTTGTATTGTGAAAGCCTGTTATTCTGTTCTTTATATCATCGTACCAGGATAAAAAAACCATACCAAGTCGCTCGTGAAAAAATATGGTAATATAATATTGAACATATAAAAGAAAAGTTAATAATAGCATCGGGTACAGTCATTCAGCCGAATAATATAGTGTCTTACACATTTTTGCAGGCCTTAAAACCTTAACTAATAAAACCTTTACTACCAACCAGACGCAGTTTCCATATACCAAGTTTCACAAGTGAAACTGTTTATAGATGGGTTATTGAGTCCATCTAAACACCAAGACGAGCTGACCATTAATGGCCTTATTAATGATCTCATCATTTTATTTATGAGCTGAGTAATAATTAAATACGATATCATCCTCAAATATTTTTAGCAGACAGCCCATAGAAAGTCAGCCATATTTGACTATTAGTCGTAATTTTACCATATTTGGGGTGGGGAGCAAGGTCTCTATAACTTCGTTAGGCCGACCGACCGGTCTCGTTGCCACAGATAACCGTTAAGTGACGTAGTCATGTTTCGGTTTTAGTCTGTGGGTTCACCGGTTTTCAGGAGACTATTGCATCGATTTCATGTCGAGGTGGTAGTCTCCTTTCAGGGTACGGTTACGAAATGGGTGGTTGAATTGACGATAAGGCAGCGAGTATATTAAAATATACTCATAAAACAATTCATCTTTGTCGCCGCCCATTTTGTAATCGCATTATTTAGCCGGCATGGTGGGAGCAATCAATGTTGTTTAAGAACAATTATTGATTGACTCCATTTATAGACTTTGTAGGTCTACTCACCACCAGGTAGATATGGTAAAAACAAAAATTTTAAGAAACTTATGCCCGATTTCACCAACTCTAACGGAGCCGGTGACAAAGTTATTGGGCAATTTTCATAGAAAATATGTCAAAATTCTTATTTAGGGGTTTCTTTAGAGTTAGGGATCGTTGGTGGAATCGGGCATTATTCTTAGTATTTCTCAAATGATATTTTAACCAAAATTAAGCTTATTATTCATTGCGAAGGCATTTTCGGTCTTTACCTTGAAAGTGTACATACTTGTCTTTAATAGATACTTCCTTATGACGGCTTCCTATAAAACCTCTGAGACGCGCTAATGACTATGACTCAACGTTGGTAACTAAATAATATCCAACTTACTTAACAACACATATCATCGCACTGTTACTCTATTTTGGGGTAGATAGAGATGACCGCCTCCGTAAACTAGTTTGGCGTTGTATCCGGAGGTCGTGGTTCTCACCCATGGTAAAAAAAAAAAAATTCGGTACAGTATATACCGGCCACTACAGCCAATATTTCTTTCCTATTCGTTTTGGGGGGGTTGGAGCCTTTCAAACTGCATATGAAAAAACTAAATTTAGACAGTTCCAAGCAATGGCTCGGGCTAAGCAACGACTATTAATCCGACCCTAAATTTGGAATTTAACTACACTAGTGTCTTTTCGGTGCTCAAACTGTCATACTTGAAAAGAAATGCTCCCTAGAAGGGAAAGTTTGATTTTAGAAAGAAGGTCACTGTCATCATTTGAGATAAAAAGAAAATGTGGAGGATCTTAAATACCTATAAATATTCCAAAATTAAATTTTCTATTTCGAGAAAAATCGCAATTGAAAATTTCACGTTACTTTACCGTTGTTGGTGGAAATTCTGCTACAATGTATTTACTTTCGTAGCTAATTAGGTTCAATCTTAAATCAATACCGTATAAGTACAAAATTATATAATCTAAACGAGCACAAATTCCATCCCAAACATAAGGTCATCCTGAAATATATTCAAGGTGAAGATGAGGTTAAGATCAAAATAAAAAAACTCAAGCACCACATTAATAAACCGCGGGAATTCGGTTTATTTGTACCGTTCATAAAAAAGACATTCCACATCTTCGCTTACGTTCAGCGACCTTTTAGTGTATCGTTAAAAAAGACGACACTATAATAATAAGGGCCGATTTTTTTATCGTCAGAGAAAGTTATTCTACAGGTAACTTGTATGGAGAATAAATAAATTTGTCAGTTCAGACAAGTTTAGCTGATTTTTTAACTGCACTAAGTATATTGGGGCCTTGGACTTAATTTATTTTAATATAGGTGTTATATTTAACGACCGAATAAAACTGTCTGGAAAGTCTGTTTTTTGAATTATTTTTTTAATCCCGTCCATTTTTTTCTTCAATTTCGGGATTAATATAATATAATAATAATATATAGGACAATTAACTCATATTGCTCTGGTCACAAACTAAGCTCTAGCCTTGTACTATGTGTACCAGAAACAACGATATATTATATATGGTCTGGGTGTTTATAAAATATAATATGTATTTATTTTTTATAAACACCCAGACCATGACAATTTGTACAGAAATTGCGTACTAATATTTTTTTAGCCATGGGTGGGAATCGAACCCACGACCTCCGGATACAACGCCAAAGGCGCAGCCACTAGGCTACGGATTAAAGAAGATCAATCCCTACTCTTGTCCAAAAGATTACTATAAATTTTAAATTAGTATATAAATTTTGGAATACTTACATTGTTCATAAAAAGCAGAAATAGTTCTAATGCCATAGTTGGAGAGAGTGCACAGGATCTCAATAATGGCTTCTTCATCAGTACCAGCCCCGGCGACGGCATCGTGGAGCTCCTTAGCGTAGTAGTGAGGGAGCGGGGTCATCAGAGCAATTATCACATTCTCCAAGTTACCAGTCAGTTCACTCTTTAATTCGCTGATGAGGTCCTAGAGGAAACAAACCATAGTGATATAAGTTGCAGAGATATGATTGGTCGGTACCTAAGGTTGCTTTTACTTCTACCAGCACCTACCATGGCTAAGCCAAGACAAGAGATAAAGTCGCGAGGAGATGTCAAACAAAACATTTTTTTTTAATATCAGCCAATCAGGTGCAACTTTGCAGCGCTCTGATTGGTTGATATTAAAAAATAGTTACTTTTGACATTCATTTATATCTTGTCTAGCTTGGCCCTGCTATTGGTACTGGGGCCGCATTACGACCAGGGGCCTTGAAGAAAATTCGTGACGGTGAACGTGTAGCGAACGTGCTTTAGAAAAAAACTAATGCATTCCATCGATGGAATCGCCATCAGTCAAATTAATATGGATTTTGACAGTTTTCAGGCGTGAAGTTCGCTGTCAACTGTTAAATCCATACCGAATTTTCTCTAAGGCCCCAGCGGCCACATTCTGTTTCTTATAACGGGAGCGTTAGATTGTCAAAATAACGAATTCCGTTATTAGCTCTCTCTCCTCCAATCAGCGAAGGTTAAAATACTAGTCTGGTTGGAGGAAAGTGCGCTAATAGTGGAAATCGTTCTTTTGACAATCTAACGCTCATGTTATCAAGCTGACATTGTTCGCCTCGGCACAATATTTTCGAATGAAACCTAAGTTTATTTTTTGGAAAAATCTCTTACTTGTCACAAGAATATATACAACCGACTCAAGCGCCAGTATTAGGTCCCAACGGCCATATTTTGTTTCTCAAAATAAAATAAAAAATATTGAAGCACGGCATGTGACTTTGTATCTACCTGGTGGTGAGCATACCTACGAAGAATGTAAAAAATGTTTGGCCTTTATTCATTTGTATTACGGGCGCTTTTGGTTTACAACGAAAAAGGATTTCCTTATTTTAACAATGAAACGTTAGCTTTAAAAGAAACTCCGGTAGCGAATAGAAAAAAATGCCAATCAAAAGACAAAAAAATCAACGAAATTTTCCTTAAACCAACCAGTAGGTATATAAGTTTTAAAGGGCCTTTGTTATAAGGTATAATAAAATAAGAACTTTTATTTATTTATTTTGTTACAGATACCTGTCCAGAGAACCCATGGTGATAATAAATAATGCTTTAAAATGCAAGATTTTATAGTTATTTCGTAAATTGTAAAATATGTTGTTTGGTTTTTGTTAATTTTATAATCACCTTCATAATATGTTATCAGTATTTTAATTAACGCTTTAATATAATTATATTAATTTAGGTATACTACTGAGTTATACAAACAAATAAACTTTATGTATGATTATTAAATGTGTAAATGAGGTAATGTTTTTTAATGTCATTTTGTAGCTGATACTTATCAGCTTGACTTTTACATATACCTAAATAATAAATATTTTTTTTAAATATACCTAACTGTTAAATATTAATAAAGAAATAAATATGTCATTAAAAGCTTTTAATGGACAACTACGAAAGTAATTGGTAATTCGTTCGCAATAATCTTTCTAAAATACTTTCTTTTTAATGTGCGTTCATCCATATCACAATCGTCATTACAGCCTCATTATTTTATAATATAGGTACTAGCTGACCCGCGCAACTTCGCCTGCGCACGCAACGGAAGCTCTCAAAAGGAACAAATTTTCCCCGTTTTCCCAACATTTTTTATTGATGCTCCGCTCCTGTTGGTCGTAGCTTGATGCCATACAGCCCATAGAAGCAATCTTATTGGAAGTGCGATAGCTAATTTTGTATGGAGAACGCCTTCGCAAATGCAGTATCCTTTAGTAGTGACAGAAATAAAACGTAAAATTCACCCGCAAAGTTTACCCGAAACATGTACTTTCCGTTTTTACCTTAAAAAGTATTCCTTATTCACACTATTTAATAAAAATTGATATTTTATTTAATGTCATTTATGGATCGAACTTGGCCATTTATTTTAACACATTACAAATTTAGTACAGTGAGATAGAAAAGTTTTATTTAAATATGAAAACAGGTACCTATGAATAGGCCTGCGGGGTTTTATTTTAAATAATAGCTTAGCTTGTATTGTATTGTAAAATTGGATTGTAAAATTTAATAATTAAAGTTGTCAGTTGACTTAAAATAATAATTATCCTCCATGTAAATTTAACACTCTGAATTCGTTAGCAACTGTAATAAAATATATTTTAAATGGCAAAAATATATTAAAATAATATTATTTAGAATTTCTGAAAGTCGTGAATAAAATAAGACTTAGGTACTTTGAATTCTGGACATTTACCTTGTTTCCAAATATTTATTAAGGTATTGTGTCTAATTTAACGCATTCAGACTCGTTTATTTTCATCATTTATTCATAGAGAAAATTCATCGAAAAAAATATATCAGTACTATATACCCGGTCCTAAATAGAAAGTTATATATTTGAAAAGCATACGGTCAATAGCTTCTAATACGCAGTTGATGTGAAGATAAGAACATTTAATGATTATTTTGTAAATTTTTGGCTACAAAGTGGAAATATAAGTGGAAAGTGGACAGTATTTAAAAAAGATTTAAAACTACTAATAATGTAGAAGGTTGGCATAACAAGTTAAACAGAATGATTGGATGCAGCAGACCAAACCTTCTAAAACTTTTGTATATATTAAAGAAATATTCAACAGCGTATATTGTTAAAACTAAGAAATTTCAAATGGGCGCTCCTATTGCAGCACGCAAGCAAATATAATAGTAAAGGAAAATTATATAAATAGTGCTCTTGATGACTATATAAATGGAAAGATTGTATTAAGACATTGTTTGGAAATAATTAGCCCATTTTAGATATATTTTTTTAAATTTATATCTGATTAGATTCTGACTTAATATATTTTATTGCTGATTAAAGACTATTATTATTAAATGTACATTTTTTATTTGACTAGGTTTGCCCAAAGCAAAAGCAAGACCAAGACTAATAAGCCTTAATTTACAACGCTTTAAATGTGTAAATCTGCTGTTATTTCTTCGCTTTGATAGAGTTCAGAGAACTAACACCGTGTAAAATGCTGTTTATAAAGTTGTTGTTACACTCAGCTTGCGTTCGTTTTGGGACATAAACATGTTCACAACGATCACGATGTATATTTATGCGTTTTTTTTGAGATTTCGGCGGCAAAAGTGGCGATGTGATCTGCCACAATGGCCGTTTTTTTTGGCCCAGAATGCTACCGTGAACTGATCACAATGACCCCAGTCGATAGGTGAGGCGTTGTGAACATATTTTGACATTTGTGTTTGTGACAGTTTTAAACGTCACAGCCGTCTTATATTTTTAAGATCAAATTTATTGTATTTTAAATCGAAATGATTTTAGAAAGATTTGGCATATAAAATTAGTGGATTGTACGATTTATCCTATATTTTACTTGACAACTGACAGTTGACAGATTCGTGATAACAATTGCGTTCGATTTGGATAGTGGTAATTGTGGCATTGTGATTGAAATTAACAAAAAAAACGAAAGATCGCATAATGTTATTATGATCATTGTGAACATATTTCGTTCCCAAAACGAACGGGCCCTCAGTAAGTAAAAAATCAGACCAAGACCGCAAGACAAATATTGGGCAACTACTTTTGACAGTCACTATACATTGGAATTCGGGTGAAAACGGAATATACTATTTTGAGTGGGTGAATAAGGAATTACTGGTAGGTATCTTAGGTTCACCCGGGTGAATGCGGAATAATTCAAGAAAACAAAGGTTTAGTTAGTCTTGGTTTATAGAAACATTTCTGAATATAGCTTTTAGAGAAGTAGGTAACATAACAACACATGTCTTTTTACGATTAAACAATATAATTCAGGTAAGTATTTAGTCTTAAGAAAAGTATTAAGTCGTTAATCTTAATCGCTTTTCCAACTAAAACGAATTATGTGTAAGATTAATTTTAATCTTTTGAGCATGTATATACCTACTTATATATAAGTGGTCTCTATAACTTCGCTAGGTCGACCGATCTTTTTCGTTACAACATAAAATGCAAAAACCATCAAGGGACCTAGTCATTTTTGACAGTCAGTTCATTTGACGATAAAGCAGGGAGGATATTAAAATACGGCCCCAGGGTACCCAGCGGAGGGGTTTTAATCCCACCTCGTCTTAGCCGATGGTATAAGTCTACACCGAAGAAGTGGCTAGCTCGTCGCAATGTTTTGAATAGACCTAATAACCCATCTATAAACAGTTTCACAAGTTGGTATAGTGAAACCGGGACCGACAGCTTCTCCGAGGCACTAAACACATAATCGTTTTTGTCGCGTCTAACCGCGTCATTTAACCGTCATAGTGAGAGCAATCAATATTGATCAACCTCATTTTGAGAATTACATGAAAAAACAACACCGATAAATTAACTTTTCATTTACATAGCAGAATTAATTCTAGACATTCTAATAGGTTAGGACAAGCTTTCCAAAACCTTGAAGCCATTGTACGTTTGCAGAGAGTTAAATGCGTTGAGCGTATTTACTTTCCAAGCGTGACCAAGACTTATAGGAGAGAATCGTTTACCTCTTGATACGAGCCCAGTGGCCACATTCTTATAACAGAATCGTTTGCAAAATAACGATATCCTTTAAAAATTAAATTGGACAATCAGCAACAACAATAACTAAAAAAGGCATGCAATAAATTCACTTGTTTTCCATATGCTTTTACTTTGACTATTAGCATTCCGTGTGTGGTGACAAATGTACTTAAAAAAGGATTTCGTTATTTTGACAATCTAACGTTACCTTTAAAAGAAACAAAATATGGCCGCTGTACCCCTAGTGTGAGTTTTCTAACTATTATTTTGCGTTTGAGTTAACTAAAATTTGTATGGAAAATGGTTCAGCGCTCCAAGCAGAAATTTTACGAACTAGAAATGCGGTCGTGTGATTGGTCAAAATGTTAACACGGTAGTATAGTTAACGCGAAAGTAAACGTAAAAAAACTCACACTAGGGCTACTGGTCTTTGCTATAAGTGCCTACAGTAAAGAAAAAAAACATATTTTAAAGTTCATGTGCAGTTAAAAAGTTTTCAAATCGGTAATATTTTGGTAAAACATGCGATTAGATAGTAAGTAAATGCACGATTAAATATACATAAACAGGTGATAGGTACATTTTTGAGTGTCTACACAACGTTATAAATAATACTATTATGTAACCACTTGTAGATTTATGGATTACACATATAAACAAGATAAGTTAATTTGCTTACTTAAGATTTTTTATTTATTAAAAAATTACGTCTTTGTAATAATACTTGTTGTTTATGATATTTAAGAAAAACGAGGTTTCAAAAACCTTTTTTTAAAGATTTCCGTACATCTAAACCTAAGTTTTTAAAGAAAGATGGGTTTACTCAGGCAGTCAGCCAGTCTGTCTATCAGGCCGATATTTCGAGAGATTTTATAATGATATTTTAAGCCAAAAAGGACGACTGAGTTGCATCAAATGTATTATATATCTCTCTAAAAAATCTAACGTATCTCTCTGTAATTGGTAGATCCGACGCCATTTTATACTAAGTTCATTTTGGTGCAATACAGCCTCGGTGGCCGAAGTAGCATTTTTTTTTTTTTTTTAATATACTTATGTTAATTTAATTATTTTATATTTAGTAGCATTTGAAAAATATTAAAACCATATTTTAATATTTTTTAATTAATTGCCCAACTGCTTTATTTCGAATAAATAAATAAAATAATCCGTTTCTGTCATTTTCGTATTGAACCATAAGTTTTACGAGTAGCTACAATATGACTATATTACCGCACGAACATGCGATTAATTGACGGATTACAATAAACCTGTTGAACAAGTCAAGTTCTTTTATACTACAGTGATGTAATGTAGGCATCGTCAAAGGTTTCATTGAATACAAAACCTTGGGGTAACGAGTCATCGAGCTGTTACGAAGAACTAAATAGATTCACGCAAGTAGAACTCTCAAGAAAACAATGTTTAACAATATGGCCGGTTTCTCGAATTTTTTAAGCGTTACATAATTTATCTGATAAAGAATTAAAAATTACGGATTTTTACAGGAGCTGTAGGTATCAGACAATGTTCTTAGCTATCTATTGGATTCTCCTTGCTGGCAGGGGTATGAACTGCAGCGTTCCCGGACTTGAGACCACGAAATAGAGTTAAAGGCCTTTTAATTCTACCCTTCACTGTTCTGTGTTCACTACCCTCTCTACTCAACCATATACTATATGATCCTGTTAGCGCCATCTTGGAAACACGTTCCATAAAAGTTCCGAAGGCCGGTCTTAGAAGGTCAAGATCCTTCAATAGACGATACAAAGACTGCTGGAATTCGTCTTGCACCGACTTATACTGCATAAAGTTGTGTTATAAACCGTTTCTAAAATTATTACATAGTAAAATCCGTCAATTTATATATTAACTATTTGAAACCTACTTTAAATTTTCAGGTTTGTAGGTATATCCTAATCACTGATATCACCGTTTATTTTTATATTTAAGATTGTTTTGATTAAACATTCTGTATCAACGTGTGTTTATTTCCAGTAGCATGAGTTTTTGCTATTGTATTAACGTAGCGTTTATACGTTAAGATCTCCCAATTAGGCAAGGTATTTGTCATGTTATCATAAATACTTGTCAAATGAAACTCGAAAATGACAAAAGAAATTAGAACTTAACAGCAAACTAAAAAAGTCATGCACTCTATTGCCTCGTATTACAGGTGCTTTTGCCTTGAAAGTTTAAAAAAAAAAACGGGTCGTGGCCATTGTACATAAAAGACTTATTTTAAAAATCTAACGTTACCTTTAAAAGAAACAGAATATATATTTAGTTTAAAAAATATTTAAGTAGTTAGACACAATACCGTGACATAAAAAAAAATGCTCTCTCTAGCTAGCGTATTATATCTATGGCGAGTTCCTTCTCAAGTCTCAAGTCGGTTTACTGCTTTTGAATCTTGGGAGTAAATTGTTCTAATTTTCCTCTTCTGACGTTTATATGAATCATATTGTTTCATAATAATCTATTAATAGCTAACTAAAGGTCATTAATTTACTATTAATAAATGTTTTTGGTTGATTAAATATTTAATTACTGCTCTATTAAGAAATGTTAAACAAGTTTAGCTTATACTTGGTAATAAGTTATGTTTACCTAGTCATATTTCGGTTTTAGTCACTGGGTTCACCGGTTTTCTAGAGACTACTGCATCGATTTCTTGTCGAGGTGGTAGTCTCCTCTCAGGGTGCGGTTACGAAATGGGTGGTTGAATTGACGATAAGGCAGCGAGTATATACTCGTAATTTAATTCGTCATTGTCGCCCCCCATTTCGTAATCGCATCATTTAGCCGGCATAGTGGGAGCGATCAATATTGTTTAAGAACAATTATTGATTGACCCCATTCATGGACTTTGTAGGTCTGCTCACCACCAGGTAGATACAAAGTCACATGTCGTGCTCCAATAAAGAAAAAAAAAAAAGCACTCATTCCTACTAGTACAACTGCTTAGTCCAACCCTTGCACTAGCAGGAGCTTCCCCTTAGTTCAACTGTGCTTGTCACTTTTGCCTTAACACTTATTGCCCTAGTCACAAATTAAGCTATAGGCTTGTACTATGTGTACCAGAAACCACAATAGGTACTAATTCTTATATATTTTATAAATACCCAGACCAAGGCAAATGGTCCATTGAAATTAACAAAATTACTGGTTACTGTAAAATAAGATTGTAGGTACAGAAAAAAATTACACACCTACTAATATTGTTTTGCCTTAAGTGGTAATCGAACCCACGAACCGGGGTTCAATGGCAATGGCATAACCACTAGACCAAGGAGGAGTCATATCAAAATCATGAATTTAATAATTTATTGAGGTTTATTCACCTTTTTATTTTTGCACATTGTAATCTGCCAAGTGCATTAACTTATAAATTATAGCTGATTGCATTTGATTAAATATAATTTGTTAGGTAGTCACGCGATTTTTTACGCCTACGATTTCTTAATACCTAATAGAAAAAAAAACTGTATTTAAATTGAACTGGTGGGCAATTCTCGCGCTTTGGACATTCATCTCGATTCGATATTTTTGAACGAAATTCATATTTATTATTTAATGTTATATTATTTATTATATTATACGTTTAATGTTCAAAAATGTCGAATCGAGATGAATATTCGAAAGCGCGAGAATTGCCCCCCTGAAAAGACTTTAACTTCATTTAAAAATAGTATGGACATGCCTTTACATATTTTTTTAATTCCCAGATTTACAGGATTTTTTATATGAAAATATTAAAAAAAAAATCAGAAAGGCATATTATTTTTAAATGAATTTTAGGTATAATTTACACCCGAATTTCCAATCACTAATTAAGTATAAAGTAATATTGCAAACGTGCGTCCTTAGAAAATTAACAAATTACTAGTTACTGTAAAATATGATTGTTTGTAAAATCTTACTAAAGGCTGTGCTATAGTTAATTACACTAATTTTCTAGGTGGATAATTAGCGTAAAATTGTTAAGTGCTGACCCAGAAAAAATTAGGTGGGTCGGGTCAAATATTTTTAGGTCTGACATGGGTATTGTTTACCTACTTTATAGGTCTGCTTACCAATGGGTAGATACAAAGTCATTCTGTAGTAATAATAAAAAACATTCTATCTACCACAGCGACGTATACTAAGGTAAAATGACAGATCTTCAAGCAAAAACTAACCTAAAGGTACCTGTACCGTTCCACGACTATTTGTCACTCAGGGGATAAATATTTTAAACATTTCAAGATATAGGTATATGTATATATTTTGCTGAATTAATTTTTTTTTTTTTTTAATTTAAAAAGTAGTAGTCATGTTTCGGTTTTCGTCTGTGGGTTCACCGGTTTACGATAAGGCAGCAAGTATATTAAAGTATACTCGTAATGCAATTCGTCGTTGTCGCCTCCCATTTCGTAATCGCATCATTTAGCCGGCATGGTGGGAGCGATCAATATTGTTTAAGAACAATTATTGATTGACCCCATTCATGGACTTTGTAAGTCTGCTCACCACCAGGTAGATACAAAGTCACAATATGTCGTGATCCAATAAAAAATAACTTTATATGCAGCCAAATTCTGTTTCTTATAACGGAAACGTTTAGCTTGTCAAAATAACGAAATCTTTTATAAATGACATTGAACAATCAGCCACAACAATAACTAAAAAAGGCATGTACGTTATTCCTTAGTGTTACAGCGGCCACATTCTGTTTCTTATAACGTGAGAGTTAGATTGTCAAAATAACGAATTCCGTTATAAGCGCTCCCCTCTCCAATCAGCGAAGATTAAAAAACTACTCTGATTGGAGGAGAATAATAAGCGATAGATAGCGAAAATCGTTATTTTGACAATCTAACGATCACGTTATAAGAAACACTGTGGCCGCAGGTGCTTTTTCTTTGACAGTTTTTAGCATTCCGTGTGTGGTGACAAACGTACTTAAAAAAGGATTACGTTATTTTGACAATATAACGTTACCTTTAAAAGAAACAGAATGTGGCTGCTGGTCTCTTAGATTTAAGATACAATATAGGAAGGAATAATTGGCCCTTACGATTAACTCTTTCTAATGTAATCATAAAGATTCAGGGGTTTTTATTTGATGATTTTAGTGGGTACAATCCAAAATTCAAGCAAACGATTTTTCTAAAATTTATTCAGAATGCTGTCCTACTTTTTTTAAAATGTTTTTTTTTTTAAATTCTTTGAGTAAAATTTTCAATATCTAAAGTAGATAGGTACTCTGCTCCGAGTAGAGCGTGGGTCACCCTGTATAAATTATACAAAGCACCTAGTATTGTTTTGGTAAGCCTACCTTTCCGTAGCTTGTTTTGAAGGTCTCTGCGATCTCAAGCCTTTGGACAATGCCGCGGCGGCACAGAACGTCGATGATGGCCTTCTCATCGGTGCCGAAGCCCTTCATGGCCTTCCTCAGGGTCTCTGCATCAGCTGCCGGCTCGAAAGGGTCAGCTGGGTATACGGTGGGGGTGCACTGGAAAATATCGTACTTTGTATAAAAAAACTACCTATGACCTTATAACCTTATGACCTATTATAACGTATTAACGCAACGTTTACCATTAGAATCGCTTAAATTTAATATTAACGTTACGTTAATTCAAAGCAAAAAGTAATAGTAGAATAATGGTAGAGCCTTAGAGCACACTTTTGAAAAAACAAGTGTCTTAGAAATGAGATCATTTTACCTATAATAAATGCATAAAAACCCTAAATATAGGCCTTTTCTTATCATCAAATCAGTGTTCCTGGGGCCTATTTCTTAAACGTGACAAATAATAATAATTAAAATACATTGATTAGTTTAGTGATAATCATTTAATGTGAACCAACTAAAACACGCAATGTATTATGAATTGTCATTGTAAATTACAATTGTCACGTTTATGAAATAGCTGGAAATCACATGTCAATCACATTCTTGAGAGAGAGGCAAAGCATAGGTAGTTACCTACCTATTCAAACTTTATTGCAAACATCCGCTCAGGGACAAACGAACTATTAGCAATATTTGCACACTCTTGTCCAGAAATGGACTGTAAGTGTGATTCACAAAAACAAAATCCCTTCGTATAGGAACAGTGCCTCGACGACCACGTAAAGCTGTCGGTCCCAGTTTTACTATACCAACTTGTGAAACTGTTTATAGATAGATGGGTTGTTGAGTCCAAACACCGCGAGCTGACCACTTATTCGGTGTAGACTCAGAATACCATCGACTACGACGAGGTGAGAGTAAAATCCCACTGGGTACCCTGAGCCCGTCTAGGCGATCTCGGATGCCATAAAGCACCCTTTATGTTGCATACATAGGTACCAATTTTATACTAGGTACATAATGTAACTAAATAAACAAGTAAGCATTGTGTAATAGGTACCTACGTGGCATAAATAATAAACCATATAACGCTTCCTGCCCACTCCCAAAGCACGAAAGCTTGAAGTTAATCAACTAAGTGAACATTAGGAAGTCATTAAAGTTAACTTTGGTATAGTTATAGCAGTAGATATCTAACGAAGGTTTGGCCTCGCCTCAAACATGACATCATCCCGAGATCAATAATGTGGGAAAACAAGCCAGTTTTATAATAGGTAGGTAGGAGTTACTCACTTTGTATGGGTAGTACTGTTGTCCACTCATGATTGTGTCCTAAAAAACAAGGTAAAACTGTGTTAATAAAAACTAACGCAATCACGAGACTAAAAATAAAACTTTTATGCAGTCACCGGCTTCTGGGAAACGCCGGCCGGTCTGCGTACAATAAACTTGTGTAAATAGCAAGCAATAAATTTATTTTAAACACCGAATTATAATACTATTTCTATCACTGTAAATATTTTAATGACTTGTTTATTATTGTTAAAAGAAATAATAATAAAATTCAAAAAAACATACTTTTTTATCAAATGTTTAACAACACGACCTATTCGCACGAATGCTTATTCAGAACTACCCACACCCACAAAGTTCTATGTATATACAGACGTAACGAGAATGTATAGTACCTATTTGATAATGTATGTCTATCTCGCTTCCACTTCCAGGTTTCCTAAACCATTGGAGAATTCTTAATTATTGATTCGCCAAACTGCGTGACGAATGCGCCGAACCGTAGGTAGATGTGAATCTGACACTAATACTTAACAATATTTCAAAACACAGTAAATAAAAAAAAGAAATATAAAATATTTTAATCTTTAACTTTTCCATATGGTAGGTAATATTTATGGCAGCAAGGTTACTTGTCAAAGAAAATTCAACCATAAACTACTTATTAAATTTCCTTAAAATTGTGTGTATTACTTAGGGATATAAACCTTTTCCCAGACCTATCGACAAAAGAAACATAAAAATCGGTCAAGCCGTTTCGGCGGAGTTTGGTTACAAACACTGTGCTGTGACACGAGAATTTTATATATACCTAATTTTATGTATATACAAATAGGTTATTAAGAGACTTAAATATTTTATTGCCAATTTGGTTGAATCCGTCCTTAATAAATAAAATGTATAAGATTTTAAAAACAAATTACATAAAATGTTTACGAACTCTGCTAGTTTTTCCCTTTACAACATTTCCCAGTACGTAATTTTTTAAACTAATACAGATAGCCTGAGGGGCATTATCTGATTCCGACGGTGCACGGTGGCGTGGCTGCGTGAGTCGCTAACCGAATCCCAATACGTCACCATTGTTACTGATACGATTTCCGGCGCCGCCCCGCCCGGGCCATTCGTGTCACAGATTGAATTGAGCTGGGCCCTACAGAGAAATCACATCGACACGTGTCAATTGATAAAAATGTTTACTAGAATTTCATTTATCGTTAGAACTCGGTCGACGAGAAACGTCTAAACGTTGTTTTCAAAATAATAAAGATTTTTTTGAAAAAGAAAAAAAACGTAAGATGCATACATTACTTATAATCCAGTCAAAATAGACAAAAAAAAAAACTTTTCAAAATTCGCATAGAGCTGAAAATTTGTATAGACGTTAAATAAACCATTACATATTTTTTCCTATTTTTCTCTGAAACCGTAGGTATTATCGTAAAAATAGGTTAGACAAAAGTTGTAGATTGTAGACCATACAATTCTCTACAAAAACGGTTATGATACTTTTTTTCGCTCCAATCACCATTCGTGAGGTATAGCGATTTTAAAAGTTGAAAAATTCATATTCTTCATAATATGCACACATTTCCGCTTCACCCATGAGGTAATTAATGTACTTTTCGTATTTTTTTTAACGTGGTTTCCCAAGTAGGCATACTCCACGATCTATTATGATAAAGAAAGTTTGATCAGTACACAGATCGTATCCTATCAAAAGAAAGAATATATTATAAATAATTTTCTAATTTTCCTTTAACCATTATTTCTTCATCTTCACTTTCTTCTTCTTCTTCTTGCAAAAATTATGTAATAAAAGAGATCGATCATCTCTTTATTGGTGTCATAAGTGTTATCATCTTTTGTATCTGATTCAATATTGGAGCAATTTATACATACTGGCGAACAAAAAGATCCCACTTTTTGACACCTTTCAATCCATCTTGCAGTTACAAAAATAGTATTAAGCAGTTTTTCTGGAGCAGGCGGGAGTAGGGTTTGAATTGGCTCCAAAAAATTATCTCTTAATTTCCAACCCCATTCTTCTGGGTCAAGTTAATTGCCTAGCCACACTTGAACTTGATAATACAAACGATACAAATCGAAAGGCAGAAGCAGATATTGGAGGCCAGGCAAGACAACTGTGCTGTTTTATTGTTCCATGCAGATTTTACAAACCTTAAATATCTATACTTGTCTATGGAATCAATTTTATTTGGAGCTCCATATATTGCAAGAAGAAAACGATTTCCATTGTGACAATGTCATGTGGAGAAGATTCAATCTTTGTAAATACTTCTGCGTAATCATTATATTCTTTGACGCAAAGTGATAAAACATTATTTATAAATATTTATTAAATCTATATATAGAGGATAGAGGTTAACTGTTAGCAAATAAGTAAAATTTCTCTGTGTAAGAAAAAATAACACCAGTCATCACCGTATCGTGAGCGTCTGCGTCAGTCGCTAAACGGGAATTGGGTGTAACGGAACAAATATTCAGCTCCACGTAATCTTGGTTGCGGTGATGTCATCGCGCGCCGCCGCGCGTCGGTGCCCTGTATTCTGTATGCGGCACTCTTCTCCTAAAGCTGAATAAAACTTTCCTAAAAGAGAACATGAAATGTACTGTAACAGACGAGACATAGAACTTTAATCCAATGAGATAAGGTTTAATAATCCAAGATGTACAAGCAAAACAAATTATTATTAGTAAAAATATGGTAAATAAAAACTCGATATGGAATCTAATCGGATAGGTACCCTTAAAAAATATGGCGGACCAAACGATGCACAGCACCGGCTCTAGATCCTTTTAAATCAGGATGAATGTGTTCAGGGGCCTGATCAAAGAAATCTGGTTACTGAAAACCGGATTACAACCATATACATTATTGGTTTATTGGATTATTTCTAATTGATTGAATCAGGCGTTATTTTGCGGAATTCGGTTTTTTATTGGATATATTTAGGTGGGAGGAAGGCCTCTATAACTTCGCTAGGCCGACCTACCGGACTCGTGGGTGTAGATACAGATGCATAAACCGTCAAGTGACCTACTCATGTTTCGATTTTAGTCTGTTAGTTTCTCCTTGAGGTGGTAGTCTCTTTTCATGGTGTGGTTACGAAACGGGCAATTAATCAGCGAGGAGAATACGTCTTTGTCGCTGCTTATTTTGTAACTGCATCATTTGGCCGTCATAGAGGGGAGGGATCAATATTGTTTAACAACAATATATTGATCGACCGCATTCAAGGACTTTGTGGGTCTGCTTACCATCAGATCGATACAAAGTCACAAGCTGTGCTCCAATAAAAAATAAATGAAGATCACACAGGAAGACCATAGCATTCATTCGATATAGAAGTCAAAAATATTTATTTCATGTAAACCTAATAATGTATATATAAGGTCCAAGCGTGCACTTGGCTAGGTCACCATTCCTCCCACAGAATTATCGCCTATATCTTTTTTTTTTTTTTTTTATATAGGAGCTCGGCATTTGACCCCACATCTACCTGATCGAAAGCAGTATGCAGGTCCAACAATGAATACAACCAGCTCTTAGAATTTTGTTGTAAGAGCTGGTTTCATCTATTATGCCGGCTTAAGATGCCTATTCACGCTTCGTTTAAAGAATCAAGATTATAGGATGAAGGAAACACGCAAGCAGGCAGACCTACCTAACATCATAGTTTTTTTATACGTACCTACGTATAGGTATAAAAAAATTGTATCGTCACTCGTAATACAAAATGTGTCATGCATGATGATTTAGAGACGCGTAAAATATCGTCACTACTACTCTTGGAACAAAGATTACGTGTCTTAATATCGGTTGGGCTTGTTTAGTTGTAAGTACTATGACTAACCGTCCAATCATGGTAACTGATTGATGACTAAACATCTGACTATGTTGTCGATTTTTTTATACACATATGAGACCGCCTAGACGGCCCCAGGGTACCCAGCGGAGGGGTTTTAATCGCACCTCAACGTAGCCGATGGTATGAGTCTACACCGAACAAGTGGCTAGCTCGGGGCGATATTTTGAATAGACTCAATAACCCTATAAACACAAGTTGGTATAGTGAAACCGGGACCGACACTTTAACTTTTAAATGTTTTTTTTTGGAAAGTATCTATCTCGATAATGGATAGTGCGTCACGGTGCTACAGACTTGATATTGGTATGTAGACTCTTCTTAGAAAATAACTCAATAGATATTTCACTATTTTTAAAACGTTCATTTAGTGTCTGAGGGAGAGGGTGATTTTTCTAACTGTATACATGGTGACTTTGAAAGGATGTACTATGGGCTAATATGAGGTACTGATAAATACGAACAACTTTTCTCAAGGAACTATGTGCCGCAAATGATAAAAAATATTGCCTTCTCCATACAAACTAGTAATGTTAAAATGACCAATTTGTATGGGGAAGTCAAATTTTTTTTCATTTGCGACATATGGTTCCATGGAAAGAGTTGTTCGATTTTATCAGCAGAACCTCATATTAGCCCAAAGTACATCCTTTCAAAGTACATCCTTTCAAATTCACCCTGTATATTATGAAGCTCTTCTTATAAAATTAATGAATAACTATTTCACTATTTTTTCAAAATTTGAATAGGGGAAGATTATGTGTCTTATTATATAAGTTTGGCTTCTTTAGTTCGATAGCCTCCGTAGACTAGTGGTTGCGCCTTTGGCGTTGTATCCGGAGGTCGTGGGTTCGATTCCCACCCATGGCAAAAAATATAAGTAAGTTTTTTTCTGTACAATTTGTCATGGTCTGGGTGTTTATTAAATATAATATGTATTATATCGTTGCTTCTGGTACACATAGTACAAGCCTAGAGCTTAGTTGGTGACCAGATCAATATGTGTAATTAAAATTTGTCCTAAAAAAATAAAGTAGTATTATTATGACTAACCGTCCAATCATGGTAACTAATGAATGACTAAACATCTGAATATGTTGTCGATTTTTTTATATATACGGGTATATAGGACCACAGCATGTGTCCTTGTATCTACCTGATGTTATGCAGACCTACAAAGCCAATAAAATGTTGTTTAACAATATTGATCCTTTCCACTATGCCGGTTATGCGGTTACGAAATTATAGTAATGGGGATTTTTTTGTAATATACAGGAATCATGAAACTTTCTACTTTTAAACTCTTCTTATAAAACTAAGCGTCATTATGTTTTACTATTTTCCAAAATTCATTAGGGGAAGGTGGGGTACATTTTTTTATTTTTTTCTTTACATAGACAGTATAATGGGAGCAGCCCCAGCCTGGTGGTTAAGTCACTGCAAGGGATGGGTGCCCGCTTTATACAACGAGACTATACCATCATAAATACCTCAACCAGCTCGCCACTTTAAGGTGTTGTCTCCGAATACCATCGGCAAAGTAAGGACGTATTAATCT
Organism: Monopis laevigella; assembly: GCA_947458855.1. Classification (NCBI taxonomy): domain Eukaryota; kingdom Metazoa; phylum Arthropoda; class Insecta; order Lepidoptera; family Tineidae; genus Monopis; species Monopis laevigella. Next base: position 8,807,115 of record OX381596.1, on the reverse strand, counting down.
CTCGCTGAGGCCGTTTAAATGGTTCTCGGGTTGTCAAAAAGGCACCCGTGATGGGTGGTATATAACGGGAGAAGCGAAAATTTGTTAAACTTCTTATAAAACTAATACACATTTTTCTTGTAAAGTTATTAGGAGAAGGTCGGGGAGGTCAACAATTAGATATTACGGGAACATTGAAACGTATCTGCCTTTAAAACTAATATTTTTTGAAGTTTCAATAGGGGAACGCGTAGGGCGTGAGCTCCAGAATTCTGGTTTTAACAAAATTCCGGAATTCGACATATTTCAGTATTGTTTGTAATACTGGAATTGGTGAATCAAAACCGGAATTTCGATATCGAAAAAGATATATAATTTTGTCACGGTTTGAGGCGTAGCGCGTCATTGCAACAGCTTGAACGAATTGACGTTCTTGAAATTTCACTACCAACAAAATTCCTAGGACTTATGTTGGACCAGAGGTCCTACCGGGAATCCCATCGACGCACGCGTCGATCAATATAAATCAAATGTATGATATTTCTCTTTCCTATACATTTTTATAAATCTACGCGTCAATCGGTATGTCGAGGTGGCTTCCCGGTAGGCCCCATGTATAACATTTTTAAAGGAGGCTTCGAACTCCAGAATTACGAAACCCAATACCGGGTCCGAAAAATGGTCCGATATTCATCGATATTCCGATATTCATTTTAATCGATTTAATACTGTTATAAGCGAGCTTTATCTTGTATATGTAATTGTACACTATGTAGCCATTTTGATGAAATGACATGAATGCTATCTAGAACTGTTATTCTATTCTATTTTGAATGTAATTACTTTGTTTTAATGCTTTTATATAGTTCTAATTATATAAAAAAATACTGGCAAGTTAATTTTTTTGCCATATTATGCCACTCACAAAACACATTCTCTCACTATTAATAATCTACACTAGTAGCCAAAATATACTACTATACACATTCTACAAATATTATGAGTTATATTTATTACTCCACATATTGTTATATTAACGTCCCCTAATTTTACAAAATCCATAAGTTAATTTGTTATTGTTCTCGTTTAATTAATAACATTTTTATGTAATGGACACCAATACTAAAAATTTCTTCAAAGATCTATATTCAATTTCAGTTTCGGATTCGGCATATTGTGACCCTGATTCATGTATGTCATTATTAACACCAAGCCCTGATAAATGTATAAAAATTTTGCACCAAAATATACGTAGCATATCCTGTAATTTACCAGGGCTATTTGTCTTATTGGAGCGGATAAAAAAGATTGTGACATTATCGTCCTGTCTGAATGTTGGTTTTCACGCTGTCCTCATATTCCATCTTTAAGGAATTATAATAGTTATCATACTTTTAACAACAGATCTCAAAATGAAGGAGATGTCCTTTATGTCAAGGATAACATATCAGCCTCAATTGAAGAACCTCCTTCTATGGATGCTAACTGTTTGGTTCTAAAATTGGGTAATGACTCTGCCTTGGTTTCTCTTTATCGACCTCCTTCCCATACTGATATTAGTAAATTTTTTAAATCCCTGGACCAAATCCTTATAAACCTAATATTCCGTAAAAATATTATAATAGTTGGCCACCTTAATATAGATATTAAGGAAGGCAGCCGTGATCAGCGCTTCAATCTTTCGGCATACCGTGGATTTCTACTGGCACACAACTTACCTACTCGTTATGGCAACTGCCTTGACCATGTTCTTCTTAAGACTAAGAATCCAGCTCATACACTAATCATTAATAACACACGGACTGATCATGGTTCTGTTTTACTGTGTCTAGGTAAAACTGATAAGAGTGTTAATCGTCCAGTGTCTTATATTTACAAAACAGATTGGACTGGCCTTACTACAGAACTCCTTGCAGTGATTTAACCACCAGGTTGGGGCTGCTCGTCCCATTATATTGTCTATGTAAAAAAAATAAAAAAAAATGTACCCCACCTTCCCTTAATGAATTTTGGAAAATAGTAAAACATATGACGCTTAGTTTTATAAAGAATTATATAAGAAAGTTTCTTGATTCCTGCAGGGTGATTACGCGTCTTAAGTTCGCTCGCACGCCAATCGTTATGACCAGCTAACCACCTAGTCTTAAACTGGTTGGTTATGTAGTGTGTGTTCGGTTGGGTTGTTTTTTTTTTCTCCCGCAAGGACAATAGTTTACGATTTGTTTATTTTGTATTATATTCTCAACATTTGTCTGTGGGAGGAATGGCGACCTGGCCAAGTGCACACAGGACCTTATATATATATATATATATTTACTTTTCATAAATGCCTGTAAAGGTTTACATGAAATAAATATTTTTGACTATGACCGATCGGTCGGCCTAATGAAGTTGTAGACACCTTCCTCCCACTTAACTTCTGACAAGCAAGCTTAATATTTTGTAGAACTAGAATGACGATAAGGTAGGTATGCAAATAAACCATACAATAATTTACTCCTTTGGTTAATAATGAAAAGGATTCTAATAAAGTAGGTATGGTATAAGAAAAAAAAAAGTGTTTTCGACTGTTTCAAAACTTGTTTTAATCATTCCTTATTTTAAAGGTACTTATTTACTAATATCAAGAAGCATGGGCGTAGCGTAATATCGGGGGGGTTTAGGGTTCAACCTACAACCTACGCCGTCCCCTAACTGCTCCCCGATACAAATTTCCAAAATTATATTTCCAAACATTTCGGGTGGGTATGAACCCCCCTACCCCCCCTGGCTATGCCCGTCCACGAAGGTACAAACCGTGCCCGTCCGCGCGCTGCTCGCGTTTTTTAGCTTCATGACTAATACATACTGTGCAACATATTAGGCGTTTCTTGTTTTCATTCTTATGCCACGCTGTAGTTCCTTCCTTTTACCATCTAGTGGCGCGGATCGACCCATCGGAGCTTAGCTTGTAGCCCCAGCGCAATATGTGTCCTATGTTCTTCATATTATTATATTACACAAAACGGATGGTTGAATTGACGATAAGGCAGCAAGAATATTAAAATATACTCGTAATGCAATTTCCCCCGTATTCTAAGACGTATCCTTAACTCCACTTTACACTCATGGAACGTCTGTATCTTTCCATCAAATGTCAACTATAAAAAGCAGGTTGAGACAGACGCTCTCTGAGTGAAGAGTGGAGTTAAGGAAACGTCTTAGAAAACGGGGGTTTGTTTCTTTTCCCGCTCGTTTCGTAATTCTATCATTTAGGCGAAAATTTCGGGGGCTCTAGCACCCATGAGAAATAAACAGTGGGTGCCGAGCCCCTGAGAATAGACATCAAGAAACGTATCAGTAATCGCCTTTTAGGGATGGGCGATTTTTCATTACCCGACCCGTTTGAAATTAAATATTTTATTCACGGAATAGGGTAAATAGCATATTCCACCAATTATGGTATGTGAAATTACAATATTATTAAATAAAATGGATAAAAAGGACACAATTAATAATAAAATAAATAGTTAATAAAAGCAAATTAGGTACAAATAAACAAAATCCGAAACAAAACGTTTAGAGCCCGGTTGAGACGCAAGGGTCGCGGGTTCGATTCCCGCACCAACACAAATGTTTGTTGATGAAACAGATATTTGTGTTCGGTCTAGGTGTTTGTGGTACCTTCGTTGTTTCTAGTTTCCATAGTACAAGAAAAAACCTTAGTTTGGGACCAGGACAATGTGTGTGATAAACGCAGTATGTACCTAAGTAGGACATTTATTTATTTGTCGGTCGTTCAGTGTGCATTTCTCTTCTCACACTTCGCCATTTTTTCGAGTCATCAAATGAGCATGAGCACCCGCAACCATGAGGTTTTCTAAAACCCGGCGCCCCCTGCTAAACTATTGACAGGGCTGGGCAAAATACACTACAAGAAGTATTTACATTAATAAATACACAATACTTTTCCTAGATGTACTAAGAAAATACATATAGGTATTTTTTCTTAGTTTTTAAAACAATTTTTTAATTTATATATTCGATATTAAATGAATATCCATTGACGTAAATTTATATCTATGTGAATTGAATATCATAATTTTTTTTTACATTGGTATTTCACTTTAATTAACAAAATTCTTACAATAACTTCTTACTTGACCTTATTGAAATGTTTTTTTTTTAAGATTTTTTATTTGTTTATAACACACGGCCTCTATGTGCATTCTTCTAAGTTTTAATCACTTTGTATTGGAGTGAAGTTATAAGTCCTATAGTCCAAGATCAACTTATTTGTTTAGTGCAAGATAACAGGGCCGCCAGACCTTACATATTTTCTAATGTACAAAACGTATACAATAGAGTAGTATTAGTACGTACAATATTGAGTCTATTCAAAACATCGCAACAAGCTAGCCACTTGTTCGGTGTAGACTCTTACTATCGGCTACGACGAGGTGGGATTAAAACTCCTCCACTGGGTACCCTGGGGCCGTCTAGGCTGTCTCGGGCACCGTAAGGCACCTGTGGTGATATGTATACATAGTTGGAACTTAAATTGTCATTGTAAATTAAAGTTGACAGGTTTATTAATAAGCAATAGTAGTTCAAAAATCTTTCTAAATAGAAATATAAGTAAAAATCAAAAGGGTATGCTGTGTAAAATGGATTTATTAAACTTTTCATAATACAATATTTATTAGTTAATGGCCATATTTGCAGCTGATATTACATAAATTACATATAAAATCATATCAGTACATTTTATTTTGTGCTTATTAGTCCTCCAGGAAGAAATATTGTCCTGCCCGCTTCTGTTCTGTGTCCTGAAACAAAACAATATACCATTGAAATATATTTTAAAAAAATAATAAATATATCCATAAATGATTGATATTATTTAAAACATATTCAAATGTAGACTAATTAAGTATAACTTCGATCCATGAACTCTTATTCCATGAAATATAATCTGTGAGGCTTATTTTTTGTTAAAAACACTAAGACATTCAAATCACCAAACCAAATTAACATTTTGATCACTAATATTAAAAACTTGCACCCCATATATAATTTTTATAATAAAATTATATTAAAAACAAAAATTAAAGAAACTTACCTTCACAGATGCATGTTTATTGATCCTAGGTCTAAAATTATTAGGGTCCCTCCGGAAGGTAATACCAAGTAATTCTAAGAACCGGTTCATGCCATTAAGCAGTGACTGAGGAGCATGGGCAGTGGCAAAGGAAGATGGTGTGCCTTCAAATACAATCACTCTATCAGCTAAATATGTAGCCATTATAAAATCGTGCTCCACCACAAAACCAGTCCGTTTTGCATGGAGGATAAATCTATAACAAAAAGAAACAAAAATTATATAATTGTTGTCATCTATACTAATATTATAAAGCTGAAGAGTTTGTTTGTTTGGTTGAACGCGCTAATCTCGGAAAGGAATTACTTGTTTGAATTGAAAAAACTTTTGCTGTTAAATAGCTCATTTATCGAGGAAGGCTATAGGCTACATAACATCCCACTACTATCAATGGGAGCGGAGTAATAATGAAAAATATTGCAAAAACGGGGAAAAATGATTACTTTTGAGAGTGTATGCTGTGTAAACGGTTAAAGTTACACAGATGAAGTTGTGTGGATCTATTTGTGCTAGTAATAACTATTATTATTAACCCTTGAAGAAATGTTTTTTTTTTATATCTATTAACATGACTAGTGCCTCTAGGTACATCAAACTATAGAATGATGGCTAGTGAGTAAATAGAAGTATCCAGACTTGTATACTTTCAAAATTTATTTAACTAAAATGTGGTTAATCATCCCAGCAGTTGTGGTTAACTGGGGTTATTGTAAACAGTTTAATATAATTATTTCAATATAGTTGAGACTTTACAGATGTTTACTGGAGCAAGGCATGCAACTTTATATCTGCCTCATGGTAAGCAGACATAAAATCCATGACTAAAACCAAAACATGACTTTGTTTGAAACAAAGTGTTAAAAACACTTAGGTCCCTGGCTCGAATCCCGGTGTGTACCAATAAGTTTTTAATTAAAAAAGGTATGTACATTTGTTTGACAACACCACTATAGTGCCTCGGAGAGCACGTTAAGTTGTCGGTCCCGATTTCACTATACCAACTTGTGAAACTGTTTATAGATGGGTTATTGGGTCTATTCAAAACATCGCGACGAGCTAGCCACTTGTTTGGTGTAGACTCATACCATCGGTTACAATGAGGTGGGATTAAAACCCCTCCGCTGGGTACCCTGGGGCCATCTAGGCGGTCTCGGGCGCCGTAAGGCACCCGTGAAGATATATATATATATATAAAGTGTTATAAAGTGGCCGGTTGCTCAGCCTTGGTTATATAGGCCTTCCTCGTATGAAAAACATATAATTTATAACGACAACAAGTTCTCTGTATTAATTGTAATATCTAACATATATTAACTTACCGTTTAATAACTTTAGCAGCAACCAAACGTTGTTCAGAGTCTAGGTAAGCCGAAGGTTCATCAATGAGGTAGACATCGGCCGGTTTTCCCAGACATAGCACCAGAGCCACTCTTTGTAATTCACCACCAGATAAATTCTGCACCTCCTGATCTATAATCTCTTCTATTTTCATAGGTTTCATTACATCTGTGATGAACTGGTGTAATAAAAAAAAAATTAACAAACAATTTTGTAAATTGACCTATGATTAAAATAATAAATTTGTAAATATACCTATGGATTCTGCAGTCATTTAATAGTGTCCAAGTGACAAAAGTAAATAGTGTGATGTCATATTTCAAGATTCATCCTTCTTAAAGATCATACTTTATTGTTTATAAAAAAGCTATTCAGAAATGTTTTGACTAATTTTGGTACAAGCTTCTTAAAATTAGGAGAGTAATTGAGTTAAAAATCAATGAACTTTGCTTATTACAATACAGAAATTCAATTTGTTCATACATAAGTTCCACATCGGCATATTATTTTCATTTAATATACATAGCATAATAAAATTTATTTTTGAAATCTGTTTATTTAGTAAGAGTGCTCTTTGACTTCCCAGATTAATTTATTTATATGCAAAGGACATTGAAACGAACCCTGAAGTAATAATTATTGTTACCTGTGGATGCACATATGCATCTCTAATTTTTTCATGTAACAAATGGCGCACATGACCCTGTGATTTGGGGGATATCTTCTGAGGCTTGTAACTTATGTGAAGTTGTGGTAAGTTTCCCGAACCTGTAACAAAACATGATTTGTTTAGGGTTTTTCTATAATATCCATAATTAATGTATAATGTAGAGAATGACAGCAAAATATGTAGTTGAGGTGGTGTAAATTAAACTGTACCATTATAATTTTTATTTAAATTCTTTTTTGTACACTGGCAAGATTTATGCCTTGCCTGGTATTTCACAAGTTGTAACAAATTACCAATAAAAAAGCAGCCCTAGCCTAGTGGTTAAATCACTGATAACAATGTTAAGCAGATGACAACAAGGCCAGACCTGTTACGTTTGACTGCTTTATACAACAACCCTGTACCATCAATAACACTGCAACAAGCTTGCCACTTGTTAGGTGTTGCATTTGAATACCAACAGCAAAATGAGAATTAATCCCTCTGCTGGGTACCCTGAGGTTGTTTTTAAAAAATGGTTTTTGGGAGTTAAAAAGGCACCAGTGATGGTTATATATATATATATATACAAAATATAGCACTCAGTAATTCATCCATAAACTTGTTCTAAACATTTGAAAGTAATTACAGTCCTTGTTCCAGACCAACTAATCCTGACACAGAATGATCCATGTATGTTAAGTATGTGATTCAAGATTTCCAAATAGTTCACAATCCAAATGCTATTAGATTTTTCTTTTAATTGTGATTGAATGAAATATTATTAAAAAAAACTGTGTTGGTAGTGAAATTTTTTTAGAGTAACTTTAGACATATTGCCACATTAGGGGCTAGTGAGGACTTGTTTGTGTTTTTCATTAAAATCTGACATGTTGTTCAACATGACAATGTCATACAATGACAAACTTTTAACTGAATGGCCACTTTGGCAAAAGGATAACTTCAATTAGCATACATAGCAACTTAGGTTGGCGTGATCGTTTCGCGGTGGTAAAGTAATCACTATAAACATCTAAAACAGTCTATGTGGCAGATCACAATGTCATGATCATCAATGATCAACAAAATTTTACCGATAACTAAAAAAATTCGCTGAAAAGTACATAAAATCGTTTTGATTACTTTCAGCTGCTAAATCGAAAAAGCCCATAGTTTACACAACTTAAAGACAAAGTACCTAACCATAAAATTATTTTATTCCATAGGTTTAAAAACAAACCGTCTGCTGGTGCTATAGATGATTCCGCGTGTTTCAAACATTTCTGGAAGACTGGATGAAAGAATAAATCAAATAATTCTCCTCTTGCCATGTTTAGATAGATTTTGTTAAATTAAATCGACTTTAAAAATCCATTGAGTTTATTAATTCATAACCACAACGCGAAATTTATATTAAACTAAAAATAAGATACATAAATCGGCAGGTTATTCAAAATCACAATTAATCATGAACTTTTAAGCAATAAAACAGACAATGTATATTATAAAAATTAATAAATTGCATTTGTAAGCAAAACCCTAAGACACGAATTCACATTTGACAAATGACAACTTGACATTTATAGTCTATTGACGAGTATTTGGCTTCAGTTAACATTGTTCTGCCAACAAATAGTTTTCCAAAAGAGATTGTAGAAAAGTGCTCTAAGGAATAATAGCAATATATAGCATTTCCACACATAAGTACGGCCGCCCGCAATACAAACCCGAAACAAAGAGCCACACTATTATTATTATAACCAATCAATAAGCATTCATCGGTTGAAGTGAAAACAATATGGCGGAAACAAAGACGTTTAACATTTCGTTTTATAGACGATTTTAAGCCTTATTATGGTACCGTATGTTGTTCTTTTCCATATTTAATTTCGAAAACCCAGAAAGAATAATATACGGAAATGCTCTAAGGCATAAAATCTCCCAACACACCAACCAATGAACGGTCAATGATTGGTGAATATTTTACGGAAATGCTCTAAGGCATAAAACTCCCAACACACTACAACCAATGAACGCTCAATGATTGAATATAATATTTTTTGTTCTCACTTTTTTCTTGAGTCTGTATGGCGGTGGCCAACTTTGGTTCTCAATTTTGGAAAGGCCTTAGGGCAGCTCCTAGAGTATGAACAATATACGGAACTGCTCTAAGGCATAAAATCCTAACTCACTTTTAAAAATAATAAAAATAAAAATTATTTATTCGTGTAAGTACAATTTCATAGTTACAATTATCTTTGAGCTTCTCCTTTTAAGTTTTAGAAAAACCTGTGTTAGGAGAAAGCCCACTAATTCAGGCTTATACACTTTTCTGTTCCATTAATTAGTAATTATTAGTTGAAATTATATTTAAAAAAATGGTTGTTTGCTTATATGTATATAAAAAAAAATATGGACGATAACTTAAATGAATTTAAATATAAAAGTTTCTATTATTGTATATTAAAGATAAATAATATAGACATTTAAATATTTTCAGACATATTTTCAATATCGGCTTCAGATTTTGGTAGAGAGAGAGATTGAATTTGTGTAAATTCCATTTTCCATCCCTTCCTTTCCGCACTTATTTGGCAGCACAATGCGTTTTTTTAGGTATGGCCGGTCTCCTCATGACACCTGACCAGGGACGGATCTGGATTTTTTTTGTTTTAGGGAGGATCCTTGGTCTTTTGACGGTTTTTTTTTCAGAAACTATTACTGATAATGTTCTAAATTGTAAAGTTACAAATTCGTTTGACTCTCAATAGTTTGAACTCATGTAGGTATGGCCTTGTAAACATTTTAACCATATCGATCGTGTTTCTCAGTAGGGCCCCGGGGCGCCTCGTGGTTCTAACAATACCTAGGTTTTTGACTTGGTCACATTTATTATAAAATAACTTTTTACAGTTACATGTTAACGAGACCTGCTTCGTTACAAGAATTATATATGGCCATATATAATTCTTGTAACGAAATCATATAAAAATGACATTAAACAATCAGCGAAAAGGAAATCTAAACTTGTAGGGCACTCTATTCCTTTCTATTGCAGGTGCTTTTGGCTTGAAAGTTTTTAGCATTCCATGTCGTAGTCATTTCACATAAATGATTTAGTTATTTTGATAATATAACGTTACATTTAAAAGAATATGGCCGCTGGGGATATGAAGGAAAAAAAGAAGACATATTATTTTGAATTAGAAATACAAGTCAAATTTTAAGTTTGATATACTTGGCAATTGATTTAATAGACTAATGCCAGATTTTAACTTTGATATACATGGCAATTGATTTAGTAGACTAATGCCAGATTTCAGCAACTCTAAGGGAACCCATAACAAAGTTAAGGGACAATTAATGACAGTTGTTTTATAGCAAATATGTAAAAAATCTTATTTAGGGGCTCCTTTAGAGTTAGGGATCGTTGGTGTAATCTGGCATAAGGCCCCCAGCATAATTATTACAAGAATTATTTTGGTAGGATGTAGGTATTATTTCCTAACTCCCTTCCAATCATTTTAAATATACCTTCCCTCACGCCTATTGCCTAAATATGTATTACTGAGTTATACTCTATTCCACGAGAACTGATAGTGATGTCATGATACTTTTACCGACAGCAGGTGTACTACACATGACTAAATACCGAGATACCACGAAATGTCGCTTTATTCATTTAAATGTAAGTTTTAATTTATTTGCTATAGACAATAGGCAACATCAAAACGATATTAAAATTCTTGTGTCTAACGGTTTACGTTTAGACGCGATGACTTCACTATCAGTTCTCGTGAATTTAATCATAAAATAATTTTTATTGCGGGCCGAATTATTGCTAAGAAATGAAGTTCAAATTCGTAAATCAAGGAGGCCCTGCGGCTCATTATTTCATTATTATTTTTATTAAAAATATATCGAGCCATTAAAATAAAATCATTAATTTTTTTCAGTTAAATATGTCTATTTTTATATGGAATATTCTTAGTTTGACGTAGTGGTCTAAGATGTATATAAACTTAAAATAAAATTGTTAAAAAGGACTGGCCCCTGACCAAAGAGCACGATCGCCAATCGAATCGCTGCATCGATCGATAAAAATGTATAGGAATTTTACTCTATGGGTAGAGCCTGATCGACGACCAACGTCAAATCCCATACGTTTGGCTTTCGATAGTTATTTCGATTCGATTATCGATTGGCACTTTGGTAAGGCCCCTGTCTTCTGTTTTTTTTTCGATTGAGTGAAGTAATATTAATTACGTTTTGAATCCCATACAAATACCAATAAAATGGTTTTGTATGACATATATTTTGTTCCCTATTTAAAATGTATAATTTTCAGTCAAAACTTAATTTCAAAATGGGTAAAATTGGAATTGGTAAAAAAGTTATAATGTTAATTTACTTACCCTCATCAGGTTCCAGGTTTCCAGCCAACATCCTAATGAATGTAGTCTTTCCAGTTCCGTTTTCACCTAGCAGCACTAGAATCTCAGAATCCGAGAACTCTCCTTGGGCGACTTCAAGTTTGAAATCTCCCATCAGTTTTGACATTTTAGGGTATTCATAGTGGTTCATGCGCTTTATCTATTGGCAGAGTAGAGATTTATAATATTAAAAAAAAAAAGTTTGTGCTATTTTATTGGAGCACGGCATGTGAGTTTGTATCTACCTGATGGTAAGCAGGCCTACAAAGTCCATCAATGGTGTCGATCAATAACTTGTTGTTTAACAATATCAATCGCTCCTACTAGTAAATGATGCGATTACGAAAACTGTTTTTTTTTATTTTATAAGAGCTCAGCATGTGACCTTGCATCCACCTGATGTTCAGCATTATGCAATGTCCAGGAATTATAGCAACAAGCGGATGCATACAGGTGCACCGCTGGTTGCCATTATTATGCCGGCTTAAGATGCCTATTCACGCTTCTTTTCACTGTACAGAAAACGTACAATATTTTTTTTGCTAGGAGTAGGAATTGAACTTACAAACTACGGATTCAACGCCAACGGAACAACCACTAGACTACGGACAGTTCAAACAAATACTTTACTTTCTTCATTGTCTCTAGTTCAAACCCCGGTATGTACCAATGAGTTTTTAATCTAAAAATGTATGTACATTTGTTTAACAAAACCACTATAGTGCCTCGGAGAGCACGTTATGCTGTCAGTCCCAGTTTCACTATACCAACTTGTGAAACTGTTTATAGGTGGGTTATTGAGTCTATCAAACATCGCGACAAGATAGCCACTTGTTCGGTGTAGACTCATAGCATCGGCTACGACGAGGTGGTATTGAAAACCTCTCGCTGGGTATACTGAGGCCGTCTAGTTCTCGGGCGCCGTAAGACACCCATGATGATATTTTATTTATTTAGAGCTTAGTAGGTGACAAGGGTTTTTTTTTATGAAGGACAATTAACACATTGCTCTGGTCACAAACTAATCTTTTGGCTTGTACGCACTTCCTAAATAAACAAAACAACAGCTTCTCAACAGCGTGTATCTCGATATCTTTTGTGTGGTGTTTTAATTAGAGATGAAACGGATATCCGGTAACTATCCGGTATTCGGCCTATCCGGCCTTGTTTTCACTATCCGGCCGGATGCCGAATAGTAATTCAATATCCTGCCGGATTCCGGATAGTAAAATTGAAAAAAATATCATTACTTTACATAGGTAAATCATACAATATAATAAGTTATAGACACCGTTTATTTTTATAATTGCACATATTTTTTTTTTATTATAATTTAGTACTCAGAATTAACAAGTGGCAAATTGTGGTGAATGAATACCAAATTTTCCACATATGTTGGTAAGAGGCGACTCCGCTTAACTTCGTATACCAGACCAGCTTCTGACAACACCCGAACGCGCCCGAATATTAACAATCTCGTTCACCGCGCCTATATTCAAATCAACTGGTTGCATCATGTCAAGGGCCGAATATTCGGTAGCCGGATATCCGGCTATCCGGCCTCGCAGCTTGCCGAATAACCGGTATCCGGCCAAACCACTATCCGTTTCATCTCTAGTTTTAATATCTAATTTCCACTTTATTTGTGTATAGTATACCAATATGTATGTTTTTTTGTATATAGATATATGTATGTATATATATATATATATTTATGTAGATATTATATTATATATATGTTTATATGTTTATGTATAGTAGTATGTATTATTTATTATGTATATATTGTATAATATATATGTTATTGTATTACTGTCCTAATTTATATAAGTTTATTAAAATTTAATTAAGAACCCGACTTCAAACACAATCTTAAAGGTTAGCTGGTAGATAATGCCTAGGGCATTAAGTTCGCCTTTGTACATAACTTTTGTTTACTGTGCCATAAAGTAAACATACTAATATTTTTTTGCCATGGCCTTCATATTATTATTAATTTCACTAGATTTAAGCATTATGTTAATTTACTGGTACTCTATATACATAATAAACATATACATAATACATAGTAAACATTGTACATAATTAGCATTATATAATACATAGAATACATTGTACATAGCATGACATTATAACAGAATTAGTTATATGGCTAAATGCCAATATTTACATGGTGTTGATATTCTATTCATGAACTGTATAATCTACTTACTATCTCAGGGTTATGCCGTCACATGTCAAGCTCCAATAATAAAATAAAAAATATATTGACATACCTCTTCCTCAGTAGCAGATTCGGCGACCTTAAACACTAGGGATTCCGTCCTGAACCTCATATTTTCCGTAGGGACAAAACCGTCCAAAAATATATTTATACCTGTGGAAAAGAAAAACAATATTTTAGAAGAATTAATTTTACTTAATTTTTTTGCATCATTGCCCAGTCCTTACTGAAGTATATCATGGTATTATAATAATAATATGTAGGACAATTTACACACATTGCTCTAGTCACAAACTAAGCTCTAGGATTGAACTATGTATACCAGAAACAATGATATAATACATATTATATTTTATAAACACCCAGACCATGACAACATGACCAGAAAAACTGTCTAAGTGCGTTTCAGAATTAGCTGAGGGCAACCGTGGTAGTAAGTTAAAAAAAACATAGCATTGGAGCATAGCATTTGACTTTGTATCTATCACATGGTAAACAGACCTACAAAGCACATTAACAGGGTTGATCAATACATTGTTGTTTAACAGCATTTGATCAATTCCACTAAGATAAAGATAAAATTGTCGCACCCTTTTCCCACGGGGATAGGCAGAAACAAGGGAGCGCCACCTACAACAATCTTGTCATAACTCTCTCGCTTCCTTCACTTTTTTTTTTATTTAATAATTAATGTATTAGAGAGAGACAATGTTCTTAGCAAACCATGGATTCACCGTGCGGGTGCCGGGTCCATCACGTGGTTGAAAGGCAGGGGAATGAACTTCAGCGTTCCCGGACTTGAGACCGCGAAGTAGGTTTAAAGGCCTTTTGAACTCTCACCTGCACTGTGTTCAATACCCTCTCTACTCAACCAAATATTATATGATCCTGTTAGCGCCATCCTGGATACACGCTCCATAAAAGTTCCGACGGCTGTTCTCGGAAGGCCAAGATCCTTCAATAGACGGTGCAAAGACCTTGCTGGAATTCCTCTTGCACCAACTTCCACTGCATAAAGTTGAGTTTTAAATCCGTTTCTAGTAATTTCGTTTGTGAGATCAAAATATTTGTTCGACTTGATGTTGTGGTCCTTAGGTATGTTTGTTTCCCACGGAACGGTGAGTTCTATAAGTATTACTTTCTTCAAGCACCGAGAGAACACCAGTATGTCTGGTCTATAGGCTGAAACTGCTAGTTCGTCTGGAATCTTGTAATGTATTTTAAATGTATCCATGAATATTTTCCAGTCTTGTGCTTTGTCCAGGATTGAGAAAGGTTTACTTTGAGTTTTCTTGAGTTGTCCCTCCTTTACAAAAGTAGTCAGTCTTTCATTTGTTGTTAATCCTTTTCTGGCTCTAGCAATACTGAGACTTACAGCTTCACGAATAATTTCTAGAACTTTATCATGTCGGTGCGAATAATGACCTTTTTCAAGTAGAGTTTTGCACCCAGCAAGTATATGTCTGGCCGTCCCTACAGCAACACCGCACAATGTACATGTCTTATCTGTTGCCTTCCCCCATCTTACCAGATTACTCTGATCAGGTAGGGACATTTGAAAGGCATTCAGATAGAACTTAATAAGTGCCTGGAGACCAATCGTACATGAGTGTGCACCATTTCAGGGCTGGAGGAATACAAACTTTCCCCAAAGTAAGCCATTCATACATTCTGTACTTCTAGGGTCATCGCGTGAACTCTGTAGCCATGCTCTTCATCTTCCCTAAGGAAAGATTTAATAACATCTTTATCACATTCCTTTTTCTTCCAACCTAACCCCCTTTTGCTGATCTGGGCACCGCTCATAAATGATTTATGAAACTGAAGTCTTGACTCCATCTCAGAGGCCAATGAGTCTTTTGGGAGAGATGCAATCAGATTATCCCGAGAGTTACTCAGGATTTGCTGCTTGGTTACACGTAGATGTTTGTACAACTCAGATGGTTTTTTAAAATTCATCCCAAATTGTTGCTGTCCCCTGAACAGCGTAGAGGAGTCAGCGCCCTGAGCTAATCCAAGCCAAGACTTAAGTTTTCTTATGACAGTTGCATCCAGATTTACCAAAAGAGTTTTGTTGAAGTCAAGGCAAGGGCAAGAAAAGGCCATGTTAGACGAGATGTTAGGTAGTTGTCATAAATCCAAGCTTTCTTGACATTACTAATTGGCTGTTGATCTACCTTGTTGATGTCATTAATAAAGCGTTCCACAACCACATCTAAGGATGGTGTTCTTCCTTTAAAATTGATCCTTCTGCCCAGAAATTTGAAAGGCATGGCTTCCTCTACTGGGGCTACTTTCTGCCCTGCTATGAATAGTTCTGGGTTGTATGACGTAAACCTAGTATTTCGTCTGCCCAGACACAAGCATTTTGATGGTTTTGTTCTCATGCCGTTCGACCATACACAGAATTCGTCTACCAGAGTAAGCAAATTCTGGCATTGTTTTGGATTGCGTGTTAGCACTGCTAGGTCGTCTGCAAATGCTAAGATGGACTCCGAATATACATTATTTAACTTAAATCTATATCCCCACTTCTTTTCACTAGTTTTAAGTTTGTCAATTAAGATGTTAATAATAATATTGAAAGCTATTGGTGAGAGGCAACAGCCTTGAAATAGCCCAACATTATATTTAAGAGGATCTGTGAACCCATCTTTATTTGTAATGACAAATCTTAAGTTCTTATAATAATTAGCAATTATATCCATGATCACTGTTGGGAAGTTATACCATTTTAGGGCAACTTGTAGCAATTTATGCTGGACCGATCCAAAAGCATTTTCCAAATCAATCCAGCAGACACTCAATTGACGCTCGTGGGAGCACGAGCGTGGCATCCTTCAAACATTCCGAAAGTAAGGTGTTGTGTTCCAAACAACAAGAAATTCCCGGAAGAAATCCTTTCTGGTGCTGGGATAAAAAGTACTTGTTTGTGATCATAAACCTCGACATTCTTGCTTGAAGTATAGAAAAGAAGATTTTGGACATAGTGTTTGTTAACGCAATAGGTCTTGTATCTTACCTCAGGCTTTTTTGGTATAAGAACAAAAGCTGCTTCTCCGAACACAGTCGGTACTTGTTTGCTTGACCATATTCTACAGTAGATGTTATGTAAACACTTGCGAATGTGAGGACACTTTTTATATACAATGTAGGGTATGCCATCCGGATCTGGTGCTGACTTTACGCTTTTCTTCTTCACTTGCTCCTCAGTCTCTTCAATGCTTGGTGGATTGCATTGGAAGTCTACTGCAGGATTATGCGGTCGTGTTGAAGGTGGATCCGGGTATGCTACCTCTCTTTGTGGCATTGCATAAGTCTCACTGAAGTGTTTATAGATTTGTTCTTTGGTCAGCGAAAGTTAAGTTAGTTATAATATAATTACCTTCCCGTACAGAGAAAGGCATGGTAACTACACCATAAGCACCAGGCATTCCATACAGACAGCAAATGAAGTCCGACAAATAGTCCAACACTGACAAATCATGCTCCACCACAATAATGAACCTGTAGACAAAACAATATACTATAGGAATATACATAATAATATAAATGAAAAAGTCCTGTATATTGATCTGATAAAAAAAAGCTTGGAATAGACTCCAAATAGGCTATAGTTGTTTGTTTGTTGGGGCATCAATTAAAAACTACTGGACCGATTTATATGTTTTAGGGGTAAAATAGGGTATTGATATACAAAAAGGATTTCAGATAAACAGGACTTACGAATATCTTAGGTAAAGATTTACAATACACCTGATAGAAAAAGTGTTTTATGGAGCTCATCAAAGTTGGGTAAAAAATAACATAAAACTGCATTAAAATATTTTTAATGTTATATTTCCTTTTTGAGAAATTATACTTTCACTGGCATGGTAGCCATGGTCAACATGTTTACTTTACCTTAGTAATAATAGGTAGGTATCTATTAAAATACAATAACAAATAGATTTTTTGTTTTAAAATATACATGTTTAAAAAGTTGCAGGCATTAGCTAGTATTATATAAATAGTATATTAATTCTTTTAATCTTTTTTTCTTATAATATGTAGGACAATTTTACACATATTGCTCTGGTCACAAATTAAGCTCTAGGCTTGTACGATGTGTACCAAAAGCAACAATATAATACATATTATATTTTATAAACACCCAGACCATGACATACTATACAAAAAAATGTACTAATATTTATTTGCCATGGGTGGAAATCAAACCCACAACCTCCGGATTTAACGCCAAAGACGAATCTATGGAGGCTGTCAAAAATGGTTTAAAATATATTTATGTGACCCAAGATCTTTATATCTCTACTTAAAAAGTGGAGATAATGATGAACTAATAACCATAGTGAACAAATCTACTGTGAGAACAATCTGTTGATTTAATATTTAGGCAGGCAGTTAAAGATTGATTGTCCTCAAGTTTTAAGGGTCTTTTGATCACATATCTATTACGAAATATAGAAAAAGCCTCTATCTCATAGCATTAGAAACTAAGGTCTTTGTCTAAACTTTGGTTAACATTAGTTTAATGAAAAAAATATTTTTAATGGGAATTAGTAAATTATTTTCCTAATAGATGATAATAACCAGTTTTATTGTGTAAGCTAATGATAATTATTACATAATGTTAATAATCATTTCTAAAACATGATATAATTAATTAATTTTATTTCTATATACATTCTTATTAAAGTTTTTTATATACTATGAGTATAAATAAATAACTTATTTTGGTAAAAAAAATATGTAGCCTGGTAAAGACAAATAAATAACCTAAGGATGCTATTACCTACCTAAGCAATTTATTATACAATATAATAAGCAATTTATTATCAAATCAAATGTATACTAACTTATCAGGATGTATAAGTGAGCGGATGGTGCGGGCAGCATTGAGACGTTGTTTGACATCCAAATAAGAAGACGGCTCGTCAAACATGAATATGTCTCCATTTTGAATGCAAACCATGGCAATAGCAAATCTCTGCAACTCTCCTCCTGAGAGAGCAGATATTTCTCGATTTCTTATATGGGTGAGATCTGAAATGAAAGAAAAATTAAGCTTTTAGCATTATTAGTATTATATCTCATTAATGGGGACACAATACATTGCTGTTTAATAATATTCCTTAAGTCTATATAACCACCTTCACTTTTTTATCATCAAATTGATCATCTGTTTCATAATAGAACCTTGAAAGGAGACAGCCAACTAAAATTCATGACACAGTGAATACACAGACTGCTACTAAAACATAATTTGGGTAATTTTGATGCTGCACTATAAAAGCATAGACATATAATTTTCTTACCAAGCATTCTACATATTACACCCTGATTACTCATTTCATCTTTCTTATCAAGTAATTGTCCAACAGTCCCTTTTACAGCTTTGGGAATCTGATCCACATATTGTGGCTTTATCAATGCTTTTAGATCATCCTCTAAAATCTTTGTAAAATAATTTTGAAGCTCGGAACCACGAAAGTGGGAAAGGATTTCTTGCCAGTCTGGAGGATCCTGTAACAATGTGTCACCAAAAAATCAATTTAATACATATTTGTTTCATCTTTGAGGGAATTATTTTAATACTACATTAATTAAGCAATCTCCAATAAATAACATACTTGGATAACAAGGCATTGATGGAAAGCTAAGTTATGTAATAAAGTAATCACGTAAATGCGACCCCGCATTGTGCGATTTCGTTATAACAATATTTAAAATTCGCGCTATATGGCCCCGCTTTATAGTTCATTCATATATACTTATTGCTAGAATAAACTTATATATATATTATAGTTAATACCTATAGGTAAATTATATAAATACTAGTAGGCAACTTTTATTATAAAAAATTTAACCTCTAGTTTGTGAGATTACATAGCATGAATTAAAGAAAGGTAATTGTTATGTAGGTTCTATGTCACCGCCAGATAAGACAAACAAAATAGCTGTAGTTATTAAATGAAGATTAAAGTCCTTAGATGACAATTACAAACAGAAAAATACAAGTAATTAAAATTTAATAATTACATTTATTGCCATACATAAATGGCAATAAAAGTATGTTGGTTATATATATTTGCCTTGTTATTTGATCATACCATGTTAATCGCTTAACAATTTTATCTAAATTCATCCCTCACACAAATCGGGGTATTATATTTTAGGTATACATTATTTTAGGCCTTGGCTTACTTACAGAAAATCTACCAAGATTGGGTTTTTGTTTGCCAGCAAGAATCTTCAAAGCAGTTGATTTTCCGATACCATTTTGTCCTACAAGCCCCAAAACTTCTCCAGGCCGAGGTATGGGCAGCCTATGTAGTTTGAAGGAGTTCTTGGAGTAACGATGGGTTGTATGCTTTTCTAGATTTGATGGAATGTTGATGATTGTTATAGCATCAAATGGGCATTTCTGAAAGTAAATAAAAAACTATATTTAAAATTATAATAAATTGCTAGCATAAAAATAATAAGTGACAATATATATTTAAAATATTAATAATCCATTTTGTAACAGCATCATTTAGCTGGCATAGTTGGAGGTATCAATATTGTTAAACAACAATGTATTGATGAACCCCATTCTTGGAATTTTAGCCCTGCTTGCCATACAAAGTCACATGCCATGCTCCAATAAAAATTCAAGCTTAAAGCTATAGATGCTTGCTAGCTAAATTTAGTCTTGCTGCGGTTGCAATTGGCCAGTCAAAAAAAAAACAATGATTTTATTTATATGATAGCATCTAAAGACTTGGCAACCTATAATTACTACTTTAGCCTTGCATGTGTTCCTTGCCTTGAATGAACCATGAGTTTAGTAAGAGTGAGTTTTTATGTAAAGTTAATTCACTGAACCAGGATTATATTTTGGCACATAACGTTTTTAGATATTTATACGTATAGGTATGATTTTTTTATATTTCGTTTGGTGAATACGAAAAGAAATATAAAAAAACATATAGGAATAATTGTATCAATGTGTTGGTTTACAATAAATTTTGAATTCTTTTTTATGGACTGGAATAATTGCAAATTAATATTATTTTATGACTCAACATAAAACTTTTGGTACAGATATAATATATTGCTACTAAGTAAGAGTTCTAATAGGTCTAGTTAGTAATACATTGTTTTATGTAGGGGGACATATGGTAATTGCAATTTAAATTGTATATATATCATCACAACCTGTTCTTGGATAGACTAATGGAAGTAGCTTTACTCCATCTCTAATAGAGATGGTTTCTCTATGTAGTCTTTCCTACCATTCTCCACATTCATTCACTAATTAATACAGGTCTGTAAATAGTAAAAAAAAGGTCTACCTTGACACATATACCACAACCGATGCACAGCTCTTCGGATATAGTGGCTATTTTGTCATTTGGAGTGACTTCAATGCAGAGTTTACCCATTCGCACCACAGGGCAACTCTTTTTGCACTCCTGGCGACATCGTTTTGGTTTACATCTGTCCGCATTTACAATAGCAATACGAGTAAGTTTGTCTGTCTCCTCATGCTGTTTATGTCGAGACATTCCTGCAAATAAATTAAAATTTAATATGTGGCAATCTAAAGAAACCTAACCTACAAAATTGAAAAAAGGTAAATTCTGTGAATAATGTACATTTTTTATATAATAATTGGATTGACTAGTGAGCAATTTAATTTTAAAACATATAAACGTTTATTTACCTGTAGGAATTTAGCGAACGATAGCAAACTTGCGTCTACGTTCGCGTGTCCCTTTTCGGTGACAGATAGGGACGGTGACAGATGTCAAAAAGGAAGTTTTTATATATTCAAAGCATTGGTTTTAAAAGTATCGCATTTGCCATCGCTTGCTTTCGCTATTATTTGGCGATTCATGTGTGAGAAGTGGTAAAAAAAAAAAATTATAAAGAGTAGCACGTTCACGTGTTCTCGGTGACCGCGTTCCGTGCTTAGCATCGCTGCCACGGATCGCTGGTTTTTTTAACCAAGGTCGTTTCACCGCGCGGAAATGTTAGCAATTCAAGTTACCATCAATCGTTCCGCGACCAGAAATTTTAACACGAAAAGTTAGCACGGCTACTTTTTGACAGATGTTTGTTTATATGTGAATATCTATCTACAAATTGGTATTTAATTAATTATTTTATCTATTCATATCTGTTTTAGTTTTAAAACTTCGATTAAACCTAAAAAATAAATATCGTGTAACTAAATTCAGCTTAGGTATGTTTAGTTTGAGGTTGTTAATTAAATTAATATTGTGATATTATAAAATTATTGTATTTAAATAATAGTTAATTAAAAAATATTGATTTATTATATAATGATAAGGTAGTAATATTTTTAATTTCAATTATTTCATTCAAAATAGTGCTTCTTGTCAAAAAGTGGCATCAAAAATCAACACCGATCGTTTACGAGCTGCATTTTAGCATCGCTAAAAAAAATGACATGGCTGTGTTGAAACGGGCGGTCGCGCCCGTTTCAACACAGCCGGAAATGTTAGCAATTCAAGTTACTATCAATCGTTCCGCGAACAGAAATTTTAACACGAAAAGTTAGCACGGCTACTTTTTGACAGATGTTTGTTTACATATGAATATCTATCTACAAATTGGAATTTAATTAATTATTTTATATATTCATATCTGTTTTAGTTTTAAAAGTTCGATTAAACCTAAAATATAAATATCGTGTAACTAAATTCAGCTTAGGAAACGGGCGGTCGCGCCCGTTTCAACACAGCCATGTCATTTTTTTTAGCGATGCTAAAATGCAGCTCGTAAACGATCGGTGTTGATTTTTGATGCCACTTTTTGACAAGAAGCACTATTTTGAATGAAATAATTGAAATTAAAAATATTACTACCTTATCATTATATAATAAATCAATATTTTTTAATTAACTATTATTTTAATACAATAATATTACAATATTAATTTAATTAACAACCTCAAACTAAACATACCAAAGCTGAATTTCATCATGCCAGCCTTTCTTTGCGCGTCCACTCCTAGACATAGGCCTCCCCTAAGGATCGCCACAACTAATCTACATATATCGCGCTATAAGCTGAATTTAGTTACACGATATTTATTTAATCGAACTTTTAAAACTAAAACAGATATGAATATTTAAAATAATTAATTAAATTCCAATTTGTAGATAGATATTCACATGTAAACAAACATCTGTCAAAAAGTAGCCGTGCTAACTTTTCGTGTTAAAATTTCTGTTCGCGGAACCATTGATAGTAACTTGAATTGCTAACATTTCCGCGCGGTGAAACGACCTTGGCTAAAAAAACCAGCGATCCGTGGCAGCGATGCTAAGCACGGAACGCGGTGCTTTGTTTAGCGATGCTAAAATGCAGCTCGTAAACGATCGGTGTTGATTTTTGATGCCACTTTTTGACAAGAAGCACTATTTTGAATGAAATAATTGAAATTAAAAATATTACTACCTTATCATTATATAATAAATCAATATTTTTTAATTAACTATTATTTTAATACAATAATATTACAATATTAATTTAATTAACAACCTCAAACTAAATATACCAAAGCTGAATTTCATCATGCCAGCCTTTCTTTGCGCGTCCACTCCTAGACATAGGCCTCCCCTAAGGATCGCCACAACTAATCTACATATATCGCGCTATAAGCTGAATTTAGTTACACGATATTTATTTAATCGAACTTTTAAAACTAAAACAGATATGAATATATAAAATAATTAATTAAATTCCAATTTGTAGATAGATATTCACATGTAAACAAACATCTGTCAAAAAGTAGCCGTGCTAACTTTTCGTGTTAAAATTTCTGTTCGCGGAACCATTGATAGTAACTTGAATTGCTAACATTTCCGCGCGGTGAAACGACCTTGGCTAAAAAAACCAGCGATCCGTGGCAGCGATGCTAAGCACGGAACGCGGTGCTTGTTAAGTTCTTTACCGTTATGACATTTGCAATTTTACGAATAAATCGGACTAAATAAAAAATAAATAATAAAAATATGAACTAAAATTTTGATAATAAATATATTTATTTATTTACTTAAGGTTAACTACGGTTAACAATCCATAAATGTTTAAAACATAGGGCCTTACCGGGAGGCCACATCGACAAACCGATCGACGCGTCGATGGATAAAATTGTATAGGAAATATTGTTTATGGGTAGAACTCGATCGCCGAGAAATGTCAAATCACATACATTTTATTTTCGCTTTCGATCGATCGACGTGGCGATCGGTATTTTGTGTGGCTTCCCGGTAGGGCCCATAGATATAAATATCAAGATAGGCCCTTCCATACAAAATCACAACGACCCTTTTGTCATTAAAGTGACAACTATCGCCACTAGCAGTATACTATGATGTAACGTTGTAATGGTGTACCAATTTAATTATAAACTATTATTTTTAATTTTCATAGTTAATTTTAATTTTTACTTTTTTTTTGCCATAAATATGTGGATATGACTCAGGTGTTTGTATTTCGATATGTATGTTTATTAATTAGTCTGTCGGTCTATCAATCTACATCTTAGCGTCAAATATCTCGAGCACTAATCATCCGACTGACTTGGAATGGTTATAAATATTGTTAACCCACATTCATCCAAAATGGTATAAGTCATAATTACTTATATATAATAGGCTCGAGTGAAAAGTGGTCTAAATAAAAAAGTAAATAAATTTGGGACAAATTAGGTCATGTGGGGTGTCTATTGAAAGGTAATATATTTATGTAATTAAATTAAGCACAGTCTAGCTACCATTAATTGAAAATTATTTGTGTAAGAAGGAGGAGTTTACTCTAACACAAAGATACCGTAGCCCACAGTACCGAACAAAAACGGAAAAATAACCATCTTTGATGAATATTATTTACTTTTCAATATAGCAATATATTAACTTATATAAAAA
This sequence comes from Monopis laevigella, assembly GCA_947458855.1. Classification (NCBI taxonomy): domain Eukaryota; kingdom Metazoa; phylum Arthropoda; class Insecta; order Lepidoptera; family Tineidae; genus Monopis; species Monopis laevigella. The sequence continues at coordinate 8,782,406 of OX381596.1, read as the reverse complement.
AATATATAATGTTGGTACATTAAAAGGAATTTAGAAGTAACTCCAAAAACATAATCTCTAAAACACAGAACGTGCTTCCGAGGAAATAAAAATACTGTCCGAATTTTATAATTTATCTATAAAAACTTTTTTTAAAGCTGGTTTTCAAGAAATGAATATTTAAAATCAATGTTTGTGTCTATATTTTTAAATTTACAAAGCTGACAGTTTCCGATCAATCTTTCTCTATAGTACGAGTCCATACTTCTCTTCGTATATCATTAGGAAGAAATTTAAAAAAAAAACTACTGTAAATTTTTAATTTATATTAATAATTATAAAAATCTATTGTTTTAGAACTGCACTTTAAATACCCAATAAAAATCGTAAATATTTTAATGCAGCTTGTTGTATTATGAAGTAAAGAAGCGCATCTTTGCTTTATAGTACATTTTCACCTATCTGTCATATATTAAAACTTTTTCTAAGAGTTTCTTAAAATCCGAATATCCCGTATAGTTATGCCCTATGTATAAAAATAAACATTTTAACAGCCTATACATAGCGAGGAAGGCTATGTATAGTCTATTAAAATATTAATATTTATACAAGGGACTAAGATAAAAGTTTAAACAGGATTAACACAAAAACAATTTTTCAAATCTGACTAGTAGTTCTTGAGATTAGCGCGTTCAAACAAAATCTTCAGCTTAATAATATAAGTATAGATAATCATAACTTTTATTATGAGTTTCACACTTTTTCATTCGAATTTTGTTTGAGACATCTCTTATTGTATTCAATATAAGCATTTTAGGCGTTAAAATATGTAACGTCATTACAAGGTTAAGTCGTTGATAGTAATCTCTCCATACATTGAAATTGAACGAATTGAAAATAACCTAAATATATTTTTTTAATATTTAAATATGAAATTTTCGACTATCCGATGACAAGAAATAATGTCTTTCTTTTTGTTGAACTTTGTCTAGTAAATTGTGCAACCTTTTACGGGATCTTGGCAAGTTATTTAGAGTACTTTTCGCTGCCGCTGCTTGACACAGACTGACGTATCGTTGGTGCTAAATTGATTTTTCAGTACCAATGTTTTAGTACTTAAGGTTTTGAGGCCCGTCCTTACTATTTACGTCAATGGTTTAAAATCTAACTTAAATGAATGAGGAGTTTTCTTTTTTCCGGTTCCAAAATATTCCACTAGATGGCAGCAGGAGAGATTTCCACAAAAACTGTCAAAAAAGGCTGTTTTTATACTTGTACTCAAGTATAAAAATTGCCTTTTTTGGTCTGTATTTCTATATAGATTACTCAAATATACTCTAAATTCTCTATGAATTAAAACAAAATTTTGGTATTGCAAGACGTGTTATATTTTTACCATATTTTGCCACTTTTGTATGTATCTTCTTACTCTTTATTCTTGCTCTCTATAATCTTTAGTAGATGTCACCCTGTCAAGAAAAACTTCGTAAAAAAGACTATGGTACCTTAGAAATTCAAATTTAATTACATATGATGAAATTTAAAAGAAAAAATATTGCTTAAGTTGGTGCCGTAAGGCAAAGTGCTTAGGATATTAGTGTATGTTAAACAAAGTTAAGTAAATTTTATAAATTATTGGTATAAAGGTATTTGTTTTTCTATTTACCCAAAATTTTGGGTGTATTTTATATATTACCGTTATCTATTTTGACAGTTTTTGTAGCGTCTAAACGCCATCTGTTGCGTTAAATAATAACTACTAGAAAACTCGTCATTATAAATCTAGATTGTTATCCACAGGCATAGATATAAATATCAAGATAGGCCCTTCCATACAAAAACCCAACGATTCTTTGTCAATAAAGTGACAACTAGCGCCACTAGCGGTAAGAATTTTAACTAATACTTAGCATGATGTGACGTTGTAAGGGCGTAACCATTTAATTAGCCAAACTATTATTTTTCATTTTCAGTTTATTTTTATGTTTCCGTTTTTTTTCCATAAATATGTGGATATGACTCAGGTGTTTGTATATCGATATGTATGTTTATCAATTATTCTGTCTATGAATCTACATCTTAGCGTCAAATATCTCGAGAACTAATCGAAATTTGGAATAGTTATAAATATTGTTAACCCACATTCATCCAAAATGGTATAAGTTATAGTTACTTATAGAGTGAAAAAGGTGTAAATAGGAAAAACAATTTTTTTGGGTAAATTAGATCATGTAGGGTGTCACCTGAAAGGTATTTATTTAAAAAACATTAATATATTTATGTAGTTAAATTATGTACAGTTTAGCTCACGTTAAATGAAAATTATTTGTGTTAGAAGGAGTTTACTCTAACACAAAGAGCGATAATGGATAACGTGAGCCAAAAGTACCGAACAACAACGGAAAAATAACCATCATTGATGAATATTATTTACTTTGCAATATTATATAGCAATATATTAAAAATTCAATAATGTTAGTATATTAAAAGGATTTTAAGGTTACTCCAAAAACATCATCTCTAAAACATACATAATAAGCTTCTGGCGAAATAATAAAATGTCTTAATTTTATAATTTATCTTAAAAAACTTTTTTTAAACTGGTTTTCAAGAAATTAAAATTTAAAATCTAAGTTTGTGTCTATATTTTTTTATTTACAAAGCTGACAGTGGCAGTTTCCGGCCAATCTTTCTATAAAATACGAGTCTATACTTCCCTTCGTATATCATTAGCAGGAAATCTTTAAAAAAAAACTATTAGAAAAAAAAACGATTGTTTTAGAACCGCAACTTTAAATCCCCAATAAAAATCGTATATATTTTAATACAGCTTTATGTTTTATTATGAAACAAAAATGCGCATCTTTGCTTCATTTTCATCTATCTGTTATATATCAAAACTTTTTCTAAGAGTTTCTTTAAAATCCGAATATCCCGTATAATTACGAATATCTTAGCCCTCTGTATAAAAATAAATATTTTAATAGCCTATACATAGCGAGGAAGGCTACGTATAGGCTATTTTTTTATTTTTTTTAATACAGGGGTTTAAGATATACGTAACAGGTTAAACAGGAGTTATAACAACAAAAACTTTTTCATTCGAATTTTGTTTGAGACTTATCTTATTGTATTCAGTATAAGTATTCAAGGCGTTAAAATATGTAACGTCATTACAAGGTTAAGTCGTTGATAAAAATCTCTCTATACATTGAAATTGAACGAATGAAACATAACCTAAATATATTTTTTTAATATTTAAATATGAAATTTTCGACTATCTGATGATAAGAAATATTGTCTTTCTTTTTGTTGAACTTTGTCGAGTAATTTGTGCAACGTTTTACTACACATTACGGGATCTTGGCAAGTTATTTAGAGTACTTTTTGCTACCGCTGCTTGACATAGACTGACGTATCGTTGGTGCTAAATTGTTTTTTTAGCACCAATGTTTTAGTAGTTAAGAAACATGTTTTGAGGCCCGTCCTTACTATTTACGTCAATGTCCACAGGTGTGTAATCACAAATACAATAAAATATTTTACAAGCTAAGATCTAAATACAACAAAATCATTATCATACATAAATATTAATCATTTACCAAATCATTTTAACAAAAGACAGATTAATAATATCTGTTATCATATATTTTCAAGTGAATTAATAATAAGTACCTACACACTACGCATGCACACAATATTGTTACACATATATTTACATACTCTATACTATTTACTATGGAAACTTAATATATATATATATATATATGTTACAGTCATAGTGATTAAATAGATATTATACATGATGACTGGTTATTACATATAATGACTAAATTGTCTAGACAATGTGATAAATTAATCACTTTAACCTTTATATACTATTTAGTAGCTAGAGATAAGCAGAGGCCCTCCAAATAAAAAAAATCGTCTAGTCCCGCCGATGTTTCCAAAGTACCGAATATGCTCGCTGCATTACCCCTCTGGATCTCCAGGCTTATGCGGCGAATAAAATAGCTTTTAGCACTTGAGTCACCAGATTTTTTGACTAAAAGTTTGCCTAGTGTATCTGCAAACTTTTTCGCATCTGGTGACCAAGTGCCTAAAGTTTCAACCGCAAAAGCTAGACTCAAAGCGGTCACACAGCGAGGCATATTTTTGCTTTTTGTTTAGAACCGCCAGACGGGCAGCGGCTGTCGCGACGCGCCCCCAGCGCGCGCGCGCGTGTGCGTGTATATAGACGTATAGCTATGTGCACAGCGCGCGGGAGCGCGTTCCTTAGGTCGCGATGTGGTAATTGCATTGCCTTAGTTCATGTCCGTCTGTCAGTCTATCTGTCTCAAATAAAATCTCTTACATCTGCTTCGCTTTAATATGTGGTTGTGGGGTGTATGTATAATTATGATTTGTACCTGTCTTTCCCCCTGCTGTATCGGCAGCAAAACCATCAGATGCTGATGACCGTCTCATCAGCATTACTAGCTCCGACTGCATGGCTACTAGGCGCCGTCCCGTGCGCAAGCTTTCAGGATCTTGGTGTCTCCTGCACAATTAAAACTACCATGACTCCATGCCCCGTGCATGGAGTCATGGTAGTGACTGGTTCACAACTCCAAGTACATCCAAAGGCATACAATACAATACATATACTACATATAAATATATAAGATAGAATATGTTTTCCCCCAGGTGTAGGTTGAGAGTCAGTGTCATTCGGGTACATATTATAAGATATAACTAATGAACTATGAGTGGATCCCACACCCACTTCGGCTCGGTAAACACCGCGATCCTTCAGGGGCCGCGCGCCCCATCGGCTCGGTGCCCCGCGATCCGGCAGTCACAAAATTCCACATGTCACAGGGGCCACGCCCAATTAAAATAGTGACCATGTCACAGGGACCATGCTCAAACTGGAAGGGTAAACACCCCGCTCCCTGACGTCCCAATTGAATGGAGGAGAAGGCCACGTACCGCGCCGACTCCCGTCATTAAGCATTCTGTACTTCTAACCTCATGTATTGTGCGGCACCACTTGAGCATCAATATTACAGATCAGCTCGTACTCCAAGACATCTCGATAGTCCGTCATCACGACCTCCAGCTGCAATATTGCCCCATCTGCCTTGTGTAAGTATTCTACACCCCAGATGACGCAGACTGAGTTATACACTACCGCCTTTCGAACTGACAGTAATACACACATTCCGTTTACGACCCCTGCTGTGTACAAAGTAGTAGACGAAACATAACCCACGCCTATGCGTAGCATCCGTGAGTTCCTATATATTGATACAACGCCTATATAACGGAATCCACATCGACCGCTACGCAAGCCGTGACGGTGACCCCAAGTTCAGGGAGTCCACCCCCTGCCCTTGGGGGAACCTTACTTATATCTCTCCACGTAAGTGTGGGGCGGTCTCCCAAGCCACCGTCAGAAACATAATCCTGCCCATCGACTAAGTTAATCGATGAGTGAAGGACAGTGTCTCGTACGATCCCGGGTTGGGTATGTCGAGATGATCCACTTTATCCTATGCCACTACGAGTGAGGTGTCCGCGGTCTTTATGGTCCTTTAACGGTCCTCCCGTACCATAATATTAACAGACCCGCTAATGACTAAACAGTCTATCCACTAAATATTAAGTGTAAAATGCTCGTCAAGTAATGTGCTTGGTTAGTATGTTACTGTACATAATGCGCCTTTACAGATACTTAATTAGCCCCTAAAGGTACTTAGCTTTCACTGCGCATTGATCCTGACGTCCTCTCGTCCGTCCAGGCGAAGAAGTAAGAATTTAACATAAGACCACATGTGCCGGCGAAGTCATAACTCGAAATGAAAGAAAATAGGTGGCAACCAATTTCCACAGTATATGTGCTACAGAGTGTTAAAAGACTCACCAACGTGTCATAGACAAAAGACAAATTCATTTAAGCTTGGTACTCGCTACATTTCGCGTAACGTCGCGACACTCCCGCCAGACTCTAGAAGAAGAGTCGCAAACAAGGCGGTCGTCCATTGTTATATCTTCACCAAAGTGTCATAGACAAAAGACAAATTCCTTTAAGCTTGGTGCTCGTTACATTTCGCGCAACGTCGCGACAGCGGCACCGGCGGAATTAGATGTTGAGTTAATGTAAGATGGGGCTAATGTGTCCACGCATGTGGCATCCCAGAGTAAGGAACGTCCTTTCGTCCATGGCACCACGGTCATGCCGTCCGGGCGTTTGCCATCCGAACGGCTTATACCCGGCGGCTCCAGCACACTTGGAGTGTCGGCCGAAACTAAAGAACGCTTAATAATGTTGTTCATAGCAGCGTGTCTGTAGATTCGACCTGTAGGCACTCCTTTGGAATGATAAACCGTGATGGCCATTAGACTTTACCTCGGCACCACACACGCAGACATGAGGCTGGCATATATTGGCACCCAAACGAAGAGCAACACATACACGGAGGGTATTTTTGTCTAAAAGTGTACCTATATTTTTTGACGGGTACACCTTTAGCCAAGCACCTGATTCCTCTTCGCAAGATGCCACTATACGCGCCCTATTTGCCACATAGGCATTTGAAATAATCCCATTGAGCGCGATTTTAATTAGTGGAATATCCCAATTTTTTTGAATTGATGGTGAAATGGGTTTTTCGAGTAACCCAGTCTGCGCAATCCAACAGTTCCAAGCCTCATTCATACAGTCAGGTTCAAAGTCATTTGTAGATAATTTTAATAAAACTCCTATGAGTTCCTGATTGTTATGAATAGAGGATAGAAAAGCAAGAAGTGCTCCGAGAAACGTCGAATACCTATTCCACCAAAACGAATCGGTAGTGAGCATTGGGTAATTAATGATGTATTTGAAAATTTTATATTTAAAATATTTTCCATACATGGTATTAATAATGAATCTAAATTATTTAAATTTAATTTAAACAAAGGACTACAACTAAGAAAATAGGTAAGACTTGGAATGCTAAAACAGAAACGTAATAAATATAATGCAATATGAGGTTCCATATGACAGAGATTATTAAAATAAACTTTTAACAAAAATGAAATAGATGATTCCTCATTTAGCGGTGCACCTAATAAAGTTATATTTTTGTTATCTAGTTTGGAAATACCAGAAATACCATACGAAACTTGTATTTACTCATTTTACTAAAATCGATTCAATACAAAATTGACAAATTAAACGATCGATTCTTTGGTTTGTTTGTTAGGTATATGTAATTGATTGGTTATTTATTTTTATATGTGATAATGATAATTTTTTGTGTACACTTTCAGCGACATGTTATATTAAAAATGCTTCAGTTTATTCTGTTTTAATTTATATTTTTGTGTTTCCCTTTAATGTTGTAAATATTTTAAAAATAAATTTGCTATTAAGAATGTTAGAAGTGTGTATCGATAGTTTAGAATCTGCTCTAAACGCAATACATGGTGGTGCTGATGAATTAGAAGTATGCAGTTCCCTTGGCGAAGGAGGACTGACTCCTACGGCTGGGCTTGTCCAAAAAATTCAGACATTGGTTTGTATTAAAAGTATTCAAAGAGATACACCGACTAGTCGGGAAAGCCGACTATTCGGCTATATTTATAGTCAGGAAAAATCACCGCTAGTCAGGCTATTCCTTTATTTATTTATTTATAGTCGGCCCATATCTAATTCAAAAGTTACCTAAGATTTCTTGCATTTTTAGTTTTATAAATATTATTGTTTTCAGGTAATAAATAAGAAAAATGGACAGAAAATACATTTAAGCTGTTGTGAAGATTGCTGTTGCATTGATAACAATAAAGTAAGTACCTAATTTTAATACCTATTTTTAGTTAAAGTGCACCCAGCAGTAGATACATAGGTACAGTCAACGGCAAGTATATGTTTTTAAAGTAAATTGACCCTTAATACAAAGATAGAGTGCATGGGGGTATACCTTGCTGTTAACTGTACATATAGCCTGCAATTTACAAAAAAAAATCCTCACAATTAATTTTAATAATGTATGTACAAAGTGTAATTCAATGTAAATTAGGTAAAAACAAAAATCTACAGTGTTTTAAATTATATAGTTAATAGGAGGATGGTACTCCAAGACTTGTTACTCTGTAAATTTACAGGCATCAATTTTGGTCTTGTTGAATCTGAGAATGTCATTTCATATTAGGTATAATTATCTGTCTCACAAAGGTTTTTTTTTCAGGTACCAAAAGTAAATGTAATGTTGAGATGCAGGACTGGATCAGATTTTTGTTTTAACCAGTTTGAAATGGACACCATGTTATCAGATTTGGAAGTATTTAAATCTTATAATGTTGATAGGTTTGTTTTTGGAGCATTAACTAAAATCAGAGAAATAGATCATGTAATATGTAAGAAAATTATTCAAAGTGCTGAACCAATTCCTGTAACGTTTCATAGGGCATTTGATATGTGTACAAATCCATTAAAGTCAATACAAATAATAATTGATTTGGGATTTAATAGACTGTTAACAAGTGGGCAACAATTAACTGCTTTTGATGAAAAAGCAAAAGTTCTTATTAAAGATTTAATTGAATATTCCAATAATAAAATAGAAATAATGCCAGGGGCTGGCGTTACTTATAAGAATGCAAAATTATTTACTGATATTGGATGTAAAATAGTTCACAGCTCATGTAAGAAGTTAAGGGAACTGCCTCAATTGAGCGATGGTGTGGCAATGGGGAATAATGAAAGTAATGTGTTAATTGTAACTGATGAAGAGGATGTAAGAAAAATTAAAAAAGAAATATTAAATTAAATGGTGTTTTATTAATAATGAGAAAGAATGTCCTTCACTATCCATGGATTCTTTGTGTGGGTGTCGGGCCCATCAAGTGGTTAGGAGACAGGGGACTGGACTGCAGTGCTCCCTGACTTGAGACCCTGAGGCAGGGTTAAAAGTTTTCCCAAATTTACCTCTCTCCTTCACTATGTTCACTACCGACTAAACCAACCAAATACTATACGAACCACTGCCAGATAATTATATGGAGCGTGTTTCCAGGATGGCGCTAACAGGATCATATAATATTTGGTTGAGTAGAGAGGGTAGTGAACACAGTGCAGGTGAGAGTTCAAAAGGTTCTTAGCTATTCATGGCTTCACCGTGCAAGTGCCGGGTCCATCGCGTAGTTGAAAGGCAGGGGAATGAACTGCAGCGTTCCCGGACTTGAGACCGCGAAGTAGGTTTAAAGGCCTTTTGAACACTTGCACTGTGTTCATATATATGTATATATATTATTATCCTGTTAGCGCCATCTTGAAAACACGCTCCATAAAAGTTCCGACACGGCTGATCGACGGTGCAAAGACTTTGCTGCAATTCCTCTTGCACCAACTTCCACTGCATAAAGTTAAGTTTTAAATTCGTTTTAAAGTAATTTGTGAGATCAAAATATTTGGTGGCTAGGCCGGGAGTGGGTTCTATAAGTATTACTTTCTTCAAGTACCGAGAGTACACCAGTATGTTTGGTCTATAGGCTGAAACTGCTAGCTAGTTCGTCTGGAATCTCTGTAACTCTCTGTAAATGTAACGATTAAAGTTTTTTTTGAATATCGAATGACTTGGTCATGAAGATAAAAACCGTGCCCGTCCGCGCGCCGCTACTGGAGTAAGCATCATTCAATTTGCAGAGTGCCGCGCGAGTGATAAATTTGTCACTCACACACACGTTCACATTTTTTACATCCTCAGTCTGATTTGTGCGTTCGGTAGAGAAAGTGAAAAAGAGCTCCGCTTTGATTGTCCTAAAATACCTAGTGTCACGTTTTTCAAGTATGTATTTAATTAACATTTATTTTTTATTTTAAATTCTTTATTGCACAAAATTGTACATAGGCGAGCTTAATGCCTTAGGCATTTTCTACCAGCTAACCTTTAAGAGAGTGAAATATGCTTAGGGTGCGGAACTTTCGATAGAAGTTTATACATATAATTTTAACAACGATGCATTAGATGCATAACAATACTTAAACTACTTAAATACTGTATATAATATAATAAACGTAATACATAAACATACATACCATACCAAACAAAAATTGTCACGAGGATCTGATTTAAGAGTCTAGATAATGAGCAGTGAGCAAGCGTTTAAACACCCCGATGGAAGGGGCTGATCTTATAGTCAGAGGAATCAAATTCCACTGGGGAGCAGCTGACACCGTAAACGAATCTGAATATTTGGAAGAGACGTGTGACGGGATTTTTAGAAGGTTATTGACAGAGGAACGGAGGGGACGATCATGCGAATCACCAAGGAAAAGAAAACGAGTCTTAAGGTAAGAGGGAGTATTAGGGTTATATAGTATATTATATAAAAAGGATAGCATATGTACTGATCTACGAGACCGGATATTAAGCCACCTTAACTGTTTGCGGTATTCGGTAACATGATCAAATTTACGCAGGCCGAAGACAAAACGTATGCACATATTAAGGAGGCGGTCAAGTTTGTTAAGTAGATCTTCAGTAACATCCGGGTAGGAGACATCAGCGTAATCAATGATAGGGAGAAGCAGTGAATTGACCAACATGAGCTTTGACTTAAAAGGGATAAGATACTGAGACCGCTTTAGCGAATGCATACTGGAGAAAATACGTTTACTGACATCAGCGACGTGATAATTCCAGGAAAGATCGGAGGACAGGTGCACACCAAGGTTCTTAGCATGTTGGCAAAAAGGAAGTGGTAAATTATTAAATAATACTGGAGAAATGGCTCCCAAATCCAGTCTGCTCAACATGTGTTTGGAGCCAAGGATCATGACCTGCGTCTTGCAAAGGTTGACTAGGATACCGAGATTTTGCGAGCGTACTCGAATAGCTTCCAAATCGCTATTCACTTTGGAAATCGCGCCATTTAAGTCGCTCATTTCAAAGTGCAGCGACAGTTGCAAGTCATCGGCATACAGATGGTAAGAACTGAAGTTTGTTACTTGGACCATGGCATTTATGAAAACCGAGAAGAGTAAAGGAGATAATACGCCACCCTGTGGGACACCTGCAGACAGTGAGCACCAGTCCGAAAAGACATCGTCTACCCGTATGCGCTGCCTGCGTCCGCGAAGATATGAGTCGAACCACTGTGCTGCAGTAGGAGAAATATTTAGTGAGAGAAGAATAGCAACAATAAGTATATCATGATCTACACAGTTAAAAGCGTTACTGAAGTCTAAAAGAACAAGCAGTGTTAGCTTCTTCTCATCTACAGCATGGCGTATATCGTCAGTAATATTTACGAGAACAGTGTTGGTGCTATGAGACGATCGAAAGCCGGATTGCCGCGGGTTCAGCAAAGAAGTTTTTGTTTAGAAAGTCAGTAAATTGCCTGTGGACAACAACGTGTTCAAGGACTTTAGATAGAAAAGGGAGAATAGAAATGGGACGCAGTTGATTAAAATTTGTTGGTGCAGATTTTTTAGGTATGTGGATAATATGAGCGTTTTTCCAATTTGAAGGGAAACTCCCTGAATAAATAGAAGTATTAATGATGTAAGTAATAGACGGGAGAACATGTTTTTCTTGTATTAAACTGAGTATTAAACCTTAATAAAAAATAATATTAAAACATTAAAATATTAAAATCTGACGGTAACTGTCAAACTATGTGCGTCAGTTAGAAGTTGAAGAACTAGTGATGTGTTTTTATTTTTAATGAGAATTTCGATATTTTATAATCATTTAAATTTAATTTAATCAAAAGGTATGGCGACAACAGAACCGTCCAACGAGGTTTGTCCATTACAATTTAGTGATGTGATTTTATAGTTGATAAACTCGATATTTGTAAATACTTTCATGGTTATGAGATATTATATAATTATTGTTTTTTTTATATAATACTAATTATATTTTATATACATACAGTTTCCCGATAGATCCGGCATTAAAACGTAAATGGGTAGAGGCAATTATAAGTGAAGATAATTGGTTACCAACAAGCATACCCGTGTATGTTCAGTACATTTTGAGAAATCAAACTAAGATTTAATTGTTTTTCGCCTTTTGTAGTTTGCATCGACTTTTATAACTTCCTCTTGGAGGTCGGTCGAAAATGTTGAGATTGCGTTTAGTAGGTAACATGTAGTTAGTTGTGCATGTGTTTTAATTTAATAATTAATTTAATTTAATAAAGTAGGTATTTTAATTTATTGTTATATATACCTACATATTTTAAATCCACTAGTATTATAAATGCGAAAGTGTTTATCAGGGTGAATTTAAAAGGATGTACTTTGGGCTAATATAATGTTCTGCTGATATCTAACAACTTTTCCTATGGAACTATATGTCGCAAGTGAAAAAAAAATTTGACTTCCCCATACAAATTGGTCATTTTAACATGGTTCCATTGGAAAGTTGAGATTAGCTAACCTGTATCTCTTTTTTTCTCAAGCAGTTTTTTAAGTGTCAGACGCGTTGAGCTGCCATTTGAAGCCATACCTTTTTCCCCGTTCTTCATTTATTCGCCTCGAAAATTGGCGTCACCGGTATCGCACTATTATGAAACAATTTATGTATCATGCTTACAATGGCGCGGGGCGCGTTTTTTTAGCTTCATGCTTCTGGTACATTCGACGCCATTTTGAACTTTTATCGTTACAATTACTTTCTTTAAATAATACTTTGTTCAACTCGGCCTAAGACAGATAAATTATTGCAGATGTGTACCTATTTCTATACAAAGACAGTTTTCCTCAATTTGTCGGTCATTATGGCATGATTGATTATAGTTCGAGGAAACATTTCTAAATGACGGAAATGGCATGGGAAAAACCAATCTTTATAATATCCATCAATCAATCATCTTTCTAATCCTGAGGACGTTGATTTAAAATATTCGGATCTGCTTTATTGTGCGCAAAAAAAAAACCCATCTACAATAATATACGTAAATAGTCGTTCATTAAATCGCGTCTCCCCTATACCATTTTGGTAACATCTTACATTTCCGTTGAGCAGCAAAAAAAAAATAAGGCCGTGGTCAATAATATCGTACCTACCATGAATAGTCGTTTCCTATACACTTATAAGTCACCGCCAGTTAAAATACATCTTTATCTTCCATTTATACACATTCCATTATTTCTTATTCGTTTAACACAATGCATTCTTTCTTCTTCGTTTTGGTCCCCCCCAAAACGATTTTGATAAATCGTAGAACGATTTAAAAAAATCTTCTTTTCTTCGTGTAAGCGAATATATCGGTCAAACCCCCCCTGAAACGTCATGAAGTTTGTTTTGGTATCACATCAAAATTTAATAAAAAAAAAAAAATTACTATTTGGTGATTGTCTTATTTTGAGCGCCATCCACAACAATATAACCGATCTGCGGCCACATTCTGTTTCTTATAACGTGATCGTTAGATTGTCAAAATAACGATTTCCGCTATTAGCGATCTCTCCTCCAATTAGAGTAGTTTTTTAACCTTGTCTGATTGGAAGAGAGAGCACTAATAGCGGAATTCGTTATTTTGACAATCTAACGCTCACGTTATAAGAAACAGAATGTGCCCGCTGGTGCTTTAGATACAAAATAACGATAAGTACATGCCACATAGTACATGTGGCATGTACTTCAGTAAGGTTTCAGTGTTGGCGATTGGGACAAAATTCGAGTCGATTGCCACACGCGCTCTTCTATGTGAATTTTAGAGACACTGCGCGCGGTTTTTGGTTTATAGTTTTTTTTTAAATTACCTATATTTTTCAAATTTTATCGTTAATATATATATGTTATAATAATAAACATATTATATAAGAACCTAAATTTATTTGTAAATAAGTATACTAAAATTTACACAGAAGAAGTAAATGCCGCCAGTGGTGGCGATTGGGATAAAATTCGCGTCGATTGCCACCAGTGGTGGCGTATGGGAATAATTTTCGAATACACTATTGGTGGCGGAGACGGTGGTGGCGTATGGTAATAATCGGATGGCCTCATCACAAACTGTACAAGTACACCGCCACAAATTTTGCGCACGTTTATTCCGTTTTCGGCGGTCTCCTTTGTATAAGTTTCTGATAATCGTACTCGTAATACCTATTTAAATGCGATAATAACGCACGAAAATTGCGCTACGGCGAACGTTGTACACTATTGTACAGTTTGTGACGAGGCCTCTGACAATCTTAAATTTATGTCGCGTGTTTTGTACTCAAAAAAATCACTGCACCATCGCCGCCATCGTTCATCTATTTTGCAATAACACCAATCAATTGATCTATTCTATTATGCCATATTCTATACATTATTTATTAAAAAATGGATTGCCTTGCTGTATGCGTTTTCTCTTCTTCTTTTAATCCGAGTCTTTTAAGCGAGGCGTGAAAAAGTTTCTCAGGTAGACTCAACCAATTGTAGAAAATTTTGCTATTCTTGGTTGAGTACATTTTTGGACTTTACAGTGCCATTTAGCATCAGGTGGATGTAAGGTCACATGTCGATCAATTTAGGGTCTTTTAATTTTTGGTTTTATCCAACTCTTTCTACCAGCACACTGTAGACGAGCTTGGGGCCTATTTCATAAACGTGATAATTGTACTTACAATAACAATTTATAATCCAATGCCTGGTTTAGTTTGTTCAAAGGGAACATATCGAACTGTAGGCCAATTACGCTACACAACATTAAGCTAAACTTTAACCAAAATGACGTAATTGTCTGTCAATTTTTAATGTCACCAGGTTTGCAACACATCAGAATTCAGAATTATATCGATTAAAGTTTAGTTTAGCGTGCGCGTAATTACCCCGCTGGACTAAGCATTGTATTGTAATTTTTAATTACAATTGTCACATTTATGAAAAAGGCCCCAAGTGGACAGTTTAACCTATCTGTCTGCATGTTTTGACGTCATAAAGAAATAAAACAATAGATTTATAAAATATTAATTTATTCGTGTTTTACAGTGTTTTCACAAATAACTAATCCTACAGTATAAAATAAGGCTATACCGTGAAATGTGAATTCCATTAAGGCAGTTATTCAATACCATGTGCAAAATTTACCTAAATTTATGAAATAATATTTCAGCCAATGCCTAATAATATTTAAACTTACATAAGTTTAAAAAAAAAACTGAATATTAAATCCTACTTTTTGTTTATTATTTAATCATCTAAAATAAAGGATGCATATAAATATAAGGTGTATTAAGCATTGGCTGAATTTCTCTATAATTCAATAAAATATTAAAATTAGTATTACGTACTTGGTCATACATAAAGCATTATTCTAATAGAAAGCGTCTTTGATTCTTTCACCTATATTTATTTCCGATAACATATTTACAATATTTTTAATATTATTAGAATTTTAAATAATATATATATATATATCTTCACGGGTGCCTTACGGCCCCCGAGACCGCCTAGACGGCCCCAGGATACCCAGCGGAGGGGTTTTAATCCCACCTCGTCGTAGCCGATGGTATGAGTCTACACCGAACAAGTGGCTAGCTCGTCGCGATGTTTTGAATAGACTCAATAACCCATCTATAAACAGTTTCACAAGTTGGTATAGTGAAACCGGGACCGACAGCTTAACGTGCTCTCCGAGGCACTATAGTGGTGTTGTCAAACAAATGTACATAATTTTTTTTAAATTAAAAACTCATTGGTACACACCGGGATTCGAACCAGGGACCTTAGTGTTTTTAAGTCCAAGGTCTAACCAACTCGGCCACCACGTATATAAATAAATATATATAAATATTTAAATAATATTTAGATCTAATATTTAATCTAAATGATTTTTTTATTATTTTAAACCACGAGTAATAAAATAATTACTCAAAAAATGCCTATGAGGGTAAGTAGAATCAGATATATTTATACCCTCATGTCGCCCAGTAGTTGTTGAAATATTCATGCGGACAGACATACAGAATAAAACGGGAACCCAAAGACTATTTAATGCTATTATTAATTCCCAAAGTCGTTTAGGTTTAATTAATTAGATACCCACAAAACTTTATTGCTAATATTCACTCTTATAAATTGACTTAAAATAGTAATTATAAAAAAATATATTTACAGGAACACAATATATTTTTACTAGACACGCATACCTAAACGAAGATGCGGATACGAAATTGATGGCAATAAAGAAGAATTTTAACTACGGGTATTTTTTAGAGATATAAAATGTAATAATAATCATATTTTATATCAACAACATTATGTAATTATGGGTGAGGTTTTCAGTGGCCCTAGTGCGAGTTTTTTTATCTTACTCATCATAGTAAGTGATCTCACTCTCCGCTAATCAGATTAGCTTATTTTGACAGGCTTAGAAAATTAAGAAATCCTATTGGTGGAGAGTACTCGCTTAACGCAGTAAGAACGATCGTAAAAACAAACTTACACTAGGGCTACAGACGTCACAGTAAGTAGAAATACTCGCTGCTTTATCATAAAATTGCCCCTTGCGTACCGCACCCGGAAAGGAAACTACTAGTACCTCAACAAGAAATCGACGCTCGACGAAAATCTGGTGTAAAGTATAGGATGGTGAAGTATTCGGAGTCGACCTCATATTGTCGTGACACCGATGTCGTGAGTAGAGTGTAATTGATAATTAGTGCGTGCTGCTAGTTTCGACTTTTTTATTTTCTAATTTCTACACTATTCGTAAGTGATGTCCTTAACAAAACAAATAGTTAACAAAACTATTCTGTAGTTTGTAACTTGTCAGTGTTGTTTACAGGTCTTGTATTTATGTTAAGAATGTGATGGTTTGCTACGGTAGAACCAATCGTCTAATTATAGTAGCTCCACCATGACTTTTTGTTAAACAAGAGTATTATTTGTACTGTCGAGTATAAACAAAAGAGATCCTATTGGTGCATCTCTACAGCTTAAACTGTGAACTACAGAAGTATTTTGGTAACAGCAGTCGAAAAACATTTAATTGTTTGTTCCGGATAAACTTAAAAACTATTCAAACGATTTAAAAAAATATTTCATCAATAGAAAACTCTATTGACGAAATTAACGAGTAACATGGACTATATTTTATTTTCGATCCGATTTCTTTCAAATTTGATGGGGTATAGTTAATTATAAATGAGGCTGTAAACGATTTCGATTGGGTTAAACGTTCATTTTAAATAAAGTCATAATTTCAGCATCACCTGAAATTAACAAAGTTAGTTAAAGTTGACTTCGCTATTACCAAAATACTTCTGTAGTTATTTCACAGTTATCCTCTCCACTATGATGGATATTCTCCTAAAGTCTTGTGTTTGTAAATCGTATTTGAGTTTATAAATATTTTAAAATTAAACTATAACAGAATGCCTATTAGTCTTTTTATCAGGTACATAAGGTTCAAGTTTCGCCGGTTCAGTGTTAAGCGCGCTGTAGTCGACCGGGAAGGGAGGTTGCGGTAAGGAATCCTTTGGTGGCACCATCACCCATTGACCAGGTCCATTAGGGTTTTTGCCCATCAACCAGTTTGTGAAGCAGTGGACGTAAGTGCCGTAGTCTAGTATTAGGTAACCGTTCTGAAACATAAAAAAACAAATTGAAATGAAGCTGAACTTTTATGATAAAGACCTTGATACTCGTAAGTATCTACTAATTCAGGCTCGTTTTTATTAAATGTCGTTTTTATTAAATTTAGTTTCTTTTTATTGAAGCACGGCATTTGACTTTGTATCTTAGTCCATGAATGGGGTCGATCAATACATTGTTGTTTAACAATATTAATCGCTCCCACTATAATAATAATAAATAATAATAATATGTAGGACATTTTATACACATATTGCTCTGGTCACAAACTAAGCTCTAGGCTTGTACTATGTGTACCAGAAACTGATATAATACATATTATATTTTATAAACACCCAGACCATGACAAACTGTACAGAAAAACGTACTAATATTTTTTGCTATAGGTGGGAATCGAACCTACGACCTCCGGATACAACGCCAAAGGCGCAACTACTAGTCTACGAAGGTGGTCATCTATGCCGGCTAAATAATGCAGTTGCGAAATGAGCGACGACAAAGACGGTTTTTGTCAAAACTATTACCTACTTGTCCTAAATTGTAATGATACGAATTCGTTCCACACGCAGCATTTCCAACTCATGAGGGGTCGTGGTCGCGATTCCTACTAAGGCAATACAATATTGATAAATTATGGCATTTTGTCAAATTTGTTCACTACACTTATTTTATATCAAATATCAAGCTAATGATAAATTATCAATGCTATTTTCATGTAAATAGCAGTCTAATAAACGCATTGTAAGACATTATTTTTGATGATTGACTCACTCTTCATATATGTAAAGATTACACGAAAAAAAACAACGATAGGTACTACGTTTGTATATATATTTTTGACTTTACCTAAGTTTCGGTAAAACATATGTATTATAGTAGATCGCATTAGTTCTGATTCGCTATATAGTATATATGCTAGTCATAATTTAGTCGGGGGCCTATTTCATAAAAAAATACAATTGTAATTTACAATGTCAATTTATATATTTTTATATTATTCCTTAGTTTATTTGAACAAACTATAACGAGGAATGTTTTGTAGATTTACGGATTTACGTTATAAATAAATAAAAAATGACACGTTTATAAAAAAGGCCCCTGAAAAATATGTGTGAAATGACCGAAGAGTTAAAATGACCTACATACAATAAAAAATACTTACACTAGTCATTCTGTCAAAAGCTGTGTCGATGACCTCGTCTACTCTTGTGGCGCTTAATCCTATCACAGATCGGTAGAAAGCAGCTAAAGCAGTCTTATTTATGGCCCCAGTTCCTGAAAAAAGGTAGCATATGTTATTTATAATAATATTCTAAGGCTGAAGAGTTTGTTTGGGTTAGGTGGGAGGAAGGTCTCTATAACTTCGTTAGGCCGACCGACCGGTCTTGTTACCACCGCCCATACAGATGCAAAAACCGTCAAGTGACCTAGTCATGTTTCGGTTTTAGTCTGTGCATCGATTTCTTGTCGAGGTGGTAGTTTCCTTTCAGGGTGCGGTTACGAAATGGGTAGTTAAATTGACGATAAGGCAACAAGTATATTAAAATATACTCGTAATGCAATTCGTCATTGTCGCCCCCCATTTCGTATACGATTACGAAATGGGACATTTAGCCGGCATAATGGGAGCGATCAATATTGTTTAAGAACAAATATTGATTGACCCCGTTCATGGATTTTTGTAGATCGGCTCACACCAGGTAGATACAAAGTCACATGTCGTGCTCCAATAAAATAAAAAAATGCGCAGCGCGTGTAACCCAACCCGTCCCTGGGCCGTGTTCGGAAACGTAACACTTTAACACTGGGTAGTGTAACAGAGTGCGACAAAAATATTGAAAAATGCTTAGAGAAGAAAGATGCATATAGTGTAGTGCCATTACCCAGTGTTAAAGTGTTAGTTTCCGAACACAGCCCTGACGTTATGCGCTGTCATGTCAGGAACTAATTGAACTACTGGTTCTAATATATATAAGTCTTTTAGTATTGGATAACCCATTTATCGAGAAAGGCTATATTAACATCATGCTATGATCAATAGGAGGGGGAGCATCAACGAAACATGTTACAAAAACGGGGGAAAAAAAATTATTTTGAGAGCTTCCGTTGCGTACGCTGAGTAAACGGTTAAACTTGCGCGGTTGAAGTTGCGCGGGTCAGCTAATATTTGCAGTGATTAGGTGCTAATATTTGTGTGAATAGGATTCCCTGACGGAAAGGATTTACATGCCTTCAACTTTGGTGTGGCTGTAAGTCGCTAGCCGTAGGTATTATAAATGGGAGAGAGTCAGTCTATTTGTGGATCTTACGGTCAAACTATTTACAAGTATATATATTCTTTACGGCCAAATATTTTGTAGTTAGTAATCCAGGGGGCTATTTCATAAACAAGACAATTGTAATACATTGATTAGTTTAGTTGGAATTATTTAATTAGAACAAACTAAATCAAGCAATGCATTATAAATTGTCATGGTAAATTATAATTGACACGTTTATGAAATAGCCCCCAGGATTATTGCTTTAATGTCCCCAATATGATTTCATTAATCTCATAATAAGTACTCTTATGGATAAATTTAGAGGAACATTAAAAAAGTTTTATTACTTTTAAGAACGTTCTGTTTAAGTATTGGCCGCCTATACCTATCAAAAAAAACTTTTTTAATCATGATTCATTTTAGAGTGTTGTTTGTAGTTTTTCAGCTACAATTGATTTTTTGTATAAGCTTTATTTATTATTGTACTGTTTAATATTCATGTTTAATGCATAGCAAGAATTAAACATGTTTTTAACGTTTCTCTAAATATGCCCATGAATGTATTTTCACAAACTAAAAATAATCAAATAACATCGAGGTAATGGCTATTATTAAATTTTACTGCGAAGGGTTTTGGGGATATTGGACAGACTGTTGAAGTTTAGTGATCCAATAAGGATTTCATCTAAGGTACAAAACTCTTAAAAAGGGTTAAGGGCTCTGCAGTTGTGTTGACGCCCATACAAACGCACTTCCAATATTACAACTTGGCTGTTGAAATAACTCTTTTAATAATAAAATAAATCTTTCAAAAATACTTCTGTATTATTAATATTATAAAAAAAGGTTTTTATCTGATTAAAAAAAACTGACAATAAGTAAAATGACCGATATAAACATAATTTTAATTCTTCGGCAAACAGTGTAGAAATACTGAAAGTGCGTAATCTCATTTTATATGGAGAACGCAGACTTCATGATCGCGAATGCGATAAGTTGGAACTTCCAAAAAAAAACTTATATAGGGTAGGTAGTTTTTAGGTTGGGGGAAGGTCTCTATAACTTCGTTAGGCCGATCGACCGGTCTCGTTTCCACCGCCCATACAGATGCAAAAACCGTCAAGTGACCTAGTCATGTTTCAGTTTTAGTCTGTGGGTTCACCGGTTTTCAGGAGCATCGATTTTGTATATTAAAATGCAATTCGTCTTTGTCACCGCCCATTTTGTAATCGCATCATTTTCCCGGCATAGTGGGAGCGATCAATGTTGTTTAAGAACATTTATTGATTGACCGATCGTTGTAGGTCTTCTCACCACCAGGTAGATACAAAGTCATATGGCGTGCTCTAATAAAAAAATACAGGGTGAATTTGAAAGCTTGTACTTTGTTTTAACAATTTTAGCTTTCCCATTCCAATGTAGTACTATTAATATTACTAGTACATTTTGGAGAAGGCATTTATTTTTCTGATTTCTTTTGCGACACATGATTTCATGGGAAAAGTTGTTCGATTTGATCAGTAGAACCTCATATTAGCCCAAGTATCAGCAATAGCAATATCAGCATATAGTAACTTTGAAAGTATTATTAAGAAGGCAATTTGACACTGAAAGCTGCATACGAGCAGATTTTGTATCTTTTATGCGCCGCTTAGCTGTATAAAAGAGATATTTGCAGACTATTTAAAGCTTTACTAATTAAACCCACCTGCCCCAACAAAATCATGAGTGTGTTGCATGCAAGTCGAAATGTCATATTAGTTAGAGGGGTACTGAATTTTGTGCTGATTTATTTATTTCAATAAAGTATCATCATCACGTCTGTATCTAGCAGAGATTAATAATTTTCCCATAAAAAAATATATAAGAAGGCTTCGCATTCACAAAATTTGGCACTGGCATGTATCAGCGAAAATTTATACCGACGTTGGAAAAAGTGGTGTGGTCAAGTGGTTTTAAAGGAGGAGCGGCTAATTTTTTTTCACAGGAATGATGCCATTTGATGCCCTATTGGGCGCGGTGCAAGGATTCAAATAAAACCTGGCTACGCTCGTGAGCAGAGAGAAATGTTCGTCACTTCGCGCACAATCTATAGGTACATTCATTGGCGTAGCTAGGTAACCAAGGGGCCTGGGGTAAATCAAAAAATGAGGGCCCACGGCTATCTAACTGGTTAGGTTTCATCAAATTGATAACACTGCCAACCCACAGAAAGAATTTAGGGAATTTCCCTAGGTATAACTTTCGAATTTAATTAATTTAATTTTCTCTAAACTGAGTTGCCACGATTAAAGTCGAGTTGCAACCTGTCATATTTATTTTTAAAATGGGAGAAATTTTCAAAAGTTCAGTTCGATCGAGATTTTCTGGTAAGGATTCGAGGGCATTGCCCCGCCTAGCCCCTAGGTTGCTACGCTTCTGGGTACATTCTTCCCTAGCTTCATCCATATCCATGAAACGATAAAACATTTATAACTAAATAATGGACCCAGTCTGAATATATTAAATTTAATATCTGTACATTTTATTCATAAATTCGAAATTGACTTGTTAGCATTTCTTGGCAAAGTTGTCAAGTAGAATAAAGTCTTTGATGCCCGCTGTAGTGAAAACTGCAATGCTTTCCGCGAAGTTTTAAAAAAGAAATACATTTACGGGACATAAAGAAAGAGTTTCTCTGCAGAGTTTTCTTTTAAAAATATGTACGATACCGTGCCAACTTGTAGTTTTGGACTATAACCAAGAAATACGAGTGGCGTTTCAGCTATTGAAAACTTTATTTATAAATAGAAAGGACTTCTTTATTTATTCATACCTTTAACCTAAAGCTGAAACATGGATGGCAGATTTTCTTAGAAATTTTATAGAGAAATCGAGGATTTGGGACTGGAATTAAATTGGGTTGTTATATGGTTTTTAGTTGGTAGACGAAAAATGATCTTTATCAAATATTAGGCACCTAGTTTGACCATGTATGTAGGTATAGGCTTAAATCGCATTTCCAACCATGAGCACAGAAGATGACCACCCACCAAAGAAACCCAAAACTAAAAGTAACGAGAAAGAGAAAAGAAGAGAACTTAAAATATGTATTTAAGCAATCATTGATCGTTGATTGGTTAGACATTTCGTTTGAGATTATTACTTCTGGCCGGCTAAATGATGCGATAACGTAATGGGTGGCGACAAAGACGAATATGCATTACGAGTCTATTCAAATGCCCTTTTCGAATTAAACGCCCACGTAGGTCAGTGGTTGTGCATTTGGCGTTGTACCCGGAGGGCGTGGGTTCGATTCCCACTCATGGCAAAAAAAAAAGTATTAGTAGGTACGTTTATTTGTACAATTTGCCATGGTCTGGGTGTTTCTAAAATATAATATGTATTATATCGTTGCTTAGTTTGTGACCAGATCAATACGTGTAAATTGTAAAAAAAAGAAGTGCGAGCATTTATTTGGTTAATTCTTGTTATAATTCGACCATGTTTTGTGGTTCACATTTAGGGTAGGTATTATAGGTATGTGGGTATTCAGATTGCGACTGTAAGGTACAATCCTTTGGGAATGAACCGAAATTCTAATCTCTACAACTCGTGAAAATTACGTAATTTATGTATGAACTAAAAACGGTAACTTTATTGTACATAAACAATGTACATACATATGCATTATCTACCAGCTTAGCATTGGTAGACTAAAAAATTAATTCAAGAGTGCAGAATCAATTTTTAATAAAATAAAAAAAAAAAAAAAAATTCAGCACGGCATGTGACTTTGTATCTACCTGGTAGTGAGCAGACATACAAAGTCCATGAATGGGGTCAATCAATAATTGTTCTTAAACAAAATTGATCGCTCCCACTATGCCGGCTAAATGATGCGATTACGAAATGGGTGGCGATAAATTGCATTACGAGTACATTTTAATATACTCACTGCCTTATCATCAATTCAACCTATTTTGTAACCGCACCCTGAAAGGAGACCTCGACAAGAAATCGATGCAGTTATGTCCTGAAAACCGGTGCACCCACAGACTAAAACTGAAACATGACTAATTCACTTAACGGTTTGTATCTGTATGGGTGGTAACCATGGAGGTATATAATATAATAGGGAGGCGCCCTTTGGCCTTAAATCGCCTCTCCAGTGAGAACAGAAGATGGCTGCCACATAACTAGAGGTGGGACACTTGTTGATAATAATTTTACCTAATTGAATTTTCAATAATCGATAATTTTTTGGACTTTTTCTTTTGTAATATTAATATTAAATTATATTTTAGAAGCATTACATACAGAAAGTTTTATACCTTATAATTGAAATTCTCATACTATAAAAATGCCGTCAACATGAAAACACGAATTCTTCATCTTTGTGTGAACTTGTCCAATGTATGGAAATTACAGCTTTAAAATAATATTATATTAAGTTTTTTTTTTTTTGTTGTAGGATCTTTGTTATATATATACCTATATATATTTAATTAGTATTACTTATTTAACATAAATTATTTTCTAAGTTTCTTTAATAAATTTTAAAAGCAGTTTAATTTCTAAAGTAAATATTCACTTTTGAACTTCATCTTATAATGAGGTCGTTTTCAACGTTAAGTCTCGAGAAAATTAAAATAAAGCGTCATTACAAAATATAAACGATCATCGTCGTTAGTTTAAAATGCTAATAAATATTTTCAACTAACGACGGGTCAACCTACACTCCATGTATTGTAATTTGACCCTTATTAGTAACCAAATATATATCTGGTCTAAACATAGTAAACCTTTAAAAGTTGTTACGTTATATACCTTGGTTTCATTGTAAAAATATATAATATTTTACTAAATTTATTTATTATTTTATAAGTGGTCTTCAATGTAAATTTTTTGAGATGATGATCCACGCAAAATACGTGTCGTTATGAGAATATGTAGATAAATATACTTGGTAGGTTTTTAAAATTAATTTGGTAAGTTTTCCGCGGAAATTTTGTTAGTTTCATTGCGAGACGGCGCGGCAGCTTGTATTATTGGGCTCTCACTATATAGCATGAAAGATATGGAACCAAGGCGGTTCGAATAAATGCATAAAAAAGCCTTTACAACGAAATGTCAAACGTGTTCGTTGTCGCCATGAAGCTAAAAAAACGCGCCCCGCGCCAATGGAGTAAGCATGATACATAAATTGTTTCATAATAGTACGATACCGGTGTCGCCAATTTCTGAGTCGAACAAATGAAGAACGGGGAAAAAGGTGTGGCTTCAAATGGCAGCTCAACGCTTCTGGCACTTAAAAAACTGCTTGAGAAAAAAAGAGATACAAGCAAACACGAATGTGTGCGCGTGTCTATGAAGTGTATTGTTTTTTTATTATAAAAAGCTAAATATTTAATTGCATACTTAATAGTTTCGATAGTGTTGCCACCGACAACAAATATTATTACTTATCGATATAAACCAAATATTTTGGGATTTATAGAGATCATCAAAGATTAATAATTATTTATCGATATACAATTGTAATACACACACATATCATCAAGGTAACCAGCGGAGGGGTTTTAATCCCACCTCGTCGTAGCCGATGGTATGAGTCTACACCGAACAAGTGGCTAGCTCGTCGCGATGTTTTGAATAGACTCAATAACTTTGAAAAATATACTTTGGGCTAATATGATCAAATCAAACAACTTTTCCATGGAACCATGTATCGCAAAAGAAAAAAAAATGGCCTTCTCCATACAAACTAGTAACGTTAAAATGACCAATTTGTATGGGGAAGTACATTTTTTTTTTCATTTGCGAAATATGGTTCCATAGAAAAAAATGTTAGATTTTATCAGCAGAACCTCATATTAGCCCAAAGTATATCCTTTCAAATCCACCCTGATAGACACTTTCGCATTTATAATACTAGTGGATTTAAAAAATGTAGGTATATAATAATATAACAATAAGTTAAAATACTTTATTAAATTAAATTATTTATTAAATTAAAACACATGCACAACTAACTACATGTACCTACTAAACGCAATCTCAACATTTTTGACCGACCTCCAAGAGGAAGTTATACTCAAACTACAAAAGGCGAAAAACAATTAAATCGTAGCTTGATTCGTCAAAATGTACTGAACATACGGGTATTCTTGTTGGTTATCAATTTTCTTCTCTTTTAATTGCCTCCCCATTTACGTTTTAATGCCGGATTTTTCGGGAAACTGTATCATGTATAGAAAATATAATTAGTATTATATAAAAAAAAACAATAATTGTATAATATCTCATAACCATGAAAGTATTTACAAAAATCGAGTATATCAACTATAAAATCACATCACTAAATAGTAACTGACAAACCTCGTTGGACGCTTCTGTTGTCGCCATACCTTTTGATTAAATTAAATTGAAAATATTATAAATTATTTTAAAGTATCGAAATTCTCATTAAAAATAAAAACACATCACTAGTTCTTCAACTTCTAACTGATGCACATAGTTTGACAGTTACCATAGTTACGACGTTAGATTTTGATATTTTAATTATGGGTTTTATTATAATATTTTATTAAGGTTTAATATAAGAAAAACATGTTAAATACATACTTGAAAAACGTGACACTAGGTACTTTTTTTTAATAGTAGTTTCTACACAGCTTTAATGCACAATTAACCATTTTTCCGACAATAAAAGCGGAGCTCTTTTCGACTTTCTCCGCCGAACGCACAAATCAGACTGAGGATGTAAAAAATGTAAAGGTGTGTGTGAGTGACAAATTTGTCACTCGCGCGGCACCCTGCAAATTGAATGATGCTTACTCCAGTAGGGGCGCGCGGACGGGCACGGTTTTTACCTTCATGGTTGTCGCTATATTGTGAGCTCACTTCAACAAATCAACGCTCAATGATTGGTTGAACACTCAAAACAAAAAGTGACAACAAAAATTATTAATTTTTGTTTTGAATCTGTATGGTGGAGGATAACTTCAGTTCTCATATTTGGAAAGGCAATTTAGCCATTAGGGCGGCTATCTTTATTTATATCTCCATGCATCACAGCCTTAGGAATATCATCTCTATTGTGATCATTAGACTATTTGTATTAGTTTAACAAAGTTTTTATTATACCTATTCTTTGGCATATTGGAAATTAGGGAATTTAAATTTTAAAATAATTTTATTGTAGTAAGAAATTCTCTATGAGATGAAATTCTCCTACTTTTTTATTACAAATTTGTAACTACCACCAAACATAATAATAACTTATATTTACTATAATAATAAAATCTTTATTTGTCAATTATCACCCATTGGTCTAATTATAAAACAATTTCTTGGATAGATCACTTGATAGTGATCTATCCAAGAAATTGTTTTATAATTAGATGATTATTGCATATATTGATTATTGCATTTATTGCAATGGCATTAAGAGCGACGAGAATTCAATTTTCTATTGGAACTAAGAATAATATATGGAACCGCCATAATGCCTATGTTAATCGCCTATAAAACAAAGTGTTAAACGTGATCGTGCCGCCATATTGTTACGCGTGCTTAAAAACCGCCATGGAAGTCCGTCGGCGATCCAGCATGTTTGAAATTTGCTCATAGCCCGCCGTCTGTCATCACCACGAGTCGCGAGTCATCATTTTAAATATATTTATTTGCCTGACATTTATTTTAGAATACTTAGGATAAATATATTCCCGCACGAATAAGTATATGTGTAATATAAAAAAATATAGAAATAAGTATTCGTTAAAAAAAAATAGTACGTACATCACTAAACCAATTATTAAAATGAGAACATAGACCACGATTTTATGATCCATGCTGAGAACAGTCACATTTAAAAAAAAACGTGAGAACAGAATATGGCGCCACTGGACAGTTTTGACATTTCAATCAAAATTTTAAGAAACAAAAAATAGCTATTTATCTCTTTGCATTATGTAGATTTAAATGAGTGCGAGCGAGACAGATACATGTACGTGACTTTTTACTTTATAAGAAAATTTGTAACAGTTCCCTATTATTACTAGTTTCATGGTGGTAACAAGACCGGTCGGTCGGCCTAACGAAGTTATAGAGACCTTCCTCCCACCTAAAAATCAAATATAAATCACTATAATCGGCTGATGGACTTGATACCAATGCCTTAAAAAAGTAACTATAGGTATAACGCTGAAATGTTCTTAATTTATCATTTCAACTTTTCACAAACTGTAAACAACAGATAATCAAAAATTTCATGGTGAATTAGCTACATAAATAAAATATGTTATTCACAAGCGGCCCTGTCAATCTGTCTGGTTTCCCGCGTCAAATTAGGGTTGTCGATCAAACTGCCA
Organism: Monopis laevigella; assembly: GCA_947458855.1. Taxonomy (NCBI): domain Eukaryota; kingdom Metazoa; phylum Arthropoda; class Insecta; order Lepidoptera; family Tineidae; genus Monopis; species Monopis laevigella. The sequence goes on along the minus strand of OX381596.1, from coordinate 8,754,248 downwards.
AGGTTCCCAGGGTTGCTAGGTTAAATTAATTGACGTGTTTATTTATGATACCTACTTAGTACTGAGTATTGAGACACATGTTTGAAGTACCAATGTGCTAGTTTTAGGTTATTAATATATGCCGCAAAACTAGATATACTATTTTTTGAGTGAAATTTTAGGTGCTGCTATAATGAAAATTAGCACATATTTTTCATATTGCAGCACTGAAATTTATGAATGCAACTTTCATTTTTTTTCCACTATGTGGAAGGCAAAGTTCTCTTGACCATGCAGCCTTGAATGCATATTTTATTCTTATTTCTTTTTTATCAATTCAATAAAACATAATGGCCAAAGGTAGATAGATTTAAAGTGCAATTAAAATAGTTACAATTCCCCTCGCTCATTTCCAGAGACAGTTAAAATTACCCAAGATATAAAAAAAATGCATTGACTGACATTTTTTCATCTTGGACCTAGTTTTTAAATTTTTGACTAAAACATTTTTTTTATGGTTGCAAGTCAATTGTTTTGTAGTGGGTAGGTACTATAATAGGTAATATATACAAAGACAATCCAATCACCGAACTTTTATGGAAGGTTACATTATGCATTGTTTGTCAATTTGTCTCCTGTTTACCATAAACGTGGGCTTGGAGGAAAATTCTTGTTGATTACTTGGAGATTTCTTCGTCATAGCATTTGCGTAAACGACTTTTTTCCCTATACTATACTTCTATTTTTCTGGACTTATTTTCGTTGTTTGACGTATCTTTATCTAGTTACATATTACGAATTCTAGGATGCTGGTTCGTTTCATAATAAAATTCCAAAAGATAAAAATAGTAAAGAAAATAAAAACCAAAACATATGTTACCTACCACCAGTCTTTGTACCAGTATCGTACCGTTTTAATTAATGCTAATAAAGCAGACATTCTTTACTAGCTACTCTTATCTATTACTAAAGCAAATAACTCACCAGTTCTATCAACTACATGGAACAATATCTTGCACAGGTATCGAAGGTACAGCGGTAGGTCTGCGTATTTGGTAAGGTTGTTCAGCTGTAACGCCCATCGAGCCAGCCATCCTTCCAGGGTAGTTCTACCAGGAAGGCCACCAGCTTCTGGGCCGCAGACTCGGCGGTAATATGGTAGTTCGCTGAATCTGTTAAAAGGATTTATATGAGGCTAACTAAAGGTGAAAAAGATCGCGGGAAGCCGATGGCTATAGCCAGCGCAAAACAAAGTTGTGGCGATCCTTGGGGGAGGCCTATGTCCAGCAGTGGACGCATGAAAGGCTGGCATGATGATGATGATGAACTAAAGACGGTTTTTACCAAATTAGGGGTCATAAATAATTAGCCGAGTGATCCTCGTGTTACTCGTAAACAGAGTAATCAAGAGATTACATTGATAAATGTAATGACTATCGGTGATTTACGAGTAGTTACCTACGGGTAAAGATTACACTGACAGCCATTCGACTAAAACAATACTACTAAAAATTGGCGCCTGTATAAAAAAATTATTTATGGTAATTTATTTTTATGGTAACTTATATTATTTATGTAAGCATATAAGTTTATTATATTTTTATGTTTATTCATTACAAAAAATATATAATTGCTAAAATAAAAAGTTTTTATTCCTTATAATTTTTTAAAATAATGTTCTATGAACTAAAAGTGTAATGAAATAAAAATAGAAAAAAATACTTTTGGCTTGCTTATTTGAGTTTATAAACACATAACATAAATAACAATAAGCCAATCCATACCAATTCTACCCGTACCTATATTATTAGAAGTTCTCTGGAGGTACTTACTTGGAGGGTAACGGGTTGAGGAAGTGCTCTATAAACTCTCTCTTCACTTCTAGAAGTATGTGAAATTCTGACGAGTCGATCGACCAGTCTGCAAAGTGAGCTAGTTTCTGCGGAAAAAAAATTTAAATCTTTTGGTTACTTAATAAAAAAATAGAATAAGTGGTCAGTATAAAAGAGTAGCAGTATATAAGAGCTTGTCCTGATTGATGATTGATTGACGACTGACTTACTCATGAACGCCCAGCCGAAAACCGGCGAACACACAGACTAAAACCGAAAAATAACTAGGTAACTTTACGGTTTTTGCACCTGTCAGGGCGGTGGTAACGAGTCCGGTCGATCATCCTATATAGCGAGTTATAGAGGTTTTCCTCCCTTTTCGTTTTTCCTACCTTTTGCGATACATGGCTTCATGGGAAATATTTTTTTATTTGAACAGTAGAGCCTCATTTTAATCTAAATTACAACCTTACAAAGTCAAAGAAGGTAATAGTCTTTTTTTAAATCTCGTTTATGATTGAAATTCATAAAAAAACTTATTGAGTCCTTTAAGAACATTTTAGATAAAATCTCTTTCACGCATATTCATTTTTATTGCTAAAAAAAAGAGCCAAAACCTTCTATAGGTAACTAAAGTGTTCTTCAATGAAAGTGTGTTTTTAGTCGGATAAGTTGCCATCGCCAAGTTGCAAAATTGCGAGAAACAAAATTAAATATTTTAATGCTGGTTGTAAGTTACTCGATATCTTTATTGTCCTGACTAATAATAATATGTAGGCACTAAATACCAGCTTATTATTTTTTACTTAGTTTTAAAGACACTATAAATCTAAAATAAAATCAATCCATTGCCTATCTTTAATTAGTTCATGCTTAGCAGTTAGTTCAGTTCTTTTGACTAAATTAATAATAATTTTGTTTCTTATTAAATTTATAAGAATAGACATTATGATTAAAGGTTTCACGCAATTTCACCCGCTTTGAATTACATTACCTACTGCTTTGCTCCTGTGGGACGTAGCATAACCTTCTTTAATAAAAAGGCCCTACGTGCAAAAGTACAAACTTTTCAACTTTATTTTTAACCATCACGGTTGCCTTACTTATGGCGAAGATTTTCGCGGTGTTTGGATAGATAATCAATAACCCATAAACAGCCAAAAAGTAATTCACCATTCAATAATGTTTCCCCTATAGAAAGCTACATTATTAGCGACTATTTAAATTTCAATCTAAACGGGCAGGCATATGAAACCGCGGGGCACAAAGACTTAATTTGTTTTTAAAATTCTTACCTCACAAAAATGGTCAAAATCCTGATCACAGATAACATCATCCCTGTCGAGATCCAGAAGTTCTGTAAAGAACAGAGTAAGCTTATCACTCTGTACCGAGCTGAGGGTAGCCAGGGGTTGTTCCTCCTCCAAATCCAAGCATTCCAAGTCTTCACTGAACCGATTTACCCAGGTTGCTGTTGGCAAAAAATCAACGGTTACGGCCATTTATTTTATTTAAAAAAAAAAAAAAAACAGAGGTGTGTATTTGTTGAATTCGGTAGGACTGATGATACGGAAATAACAGAAGTAAAAATTGTCGTGTAATCTTTTATATCGAGTTGGAATTTTGTGATAACGTTGGGAGTTTACGGATTCAATTAGATTATAAAAAAAGTATATCTAATTTAGATAGGCGACTGGAAAAAACTAGCTGTGAGAATCTCAAATATAGATAAGTGGGTAAAACCAAACTTTATATATTTACATATACTCTAGAGTAGTAGATACATTATGCATATTTAGTGCAGCAAAATATTGTTTGCATAAATTATAGATACATATAATATTTTTTATTAAAAGAAAACAACCGACTTTCTAAAAACTAAAAAGGGAAAAATAGTCAGGACATAAAAGTAAACAGATCCCTTATCATCTTATTACTTATTGGTAACATGTATTTTTTTAACAAATTAGACCCTTCTAATAAATTCTGCATCCTTAATTTATTTAAAAGCCATATAAAAAACGTGCTCGTCGGTAAACTACTACGTATTTTTTATTAGTTTGAAGCACACACCGTGATTTAAAATCTATTGCGGTTCACATTTCGAAATCTTAAGAAGCCAGTAAAAGGTTTCGCGATCTCGAGCGTCCAATAACGTCTAAATGTTGTTTACAGTGATATCGAAGTTTATTTTTAATGAAAAAGAACGTAAAGGTGTAAATATTACTTACTCGATCCTAATTAGATAGTATTTTTATAAAAAAATATATTAACTTTTGAAAAGACGCCCAAAGTTTGATTTAAGATTCTAAAAATATTACTTTAGTTCTCATTTTAAAACTAAACATATTTTTTATAAAGAAATTATGTAATTAGGATCGAGTAAATAAAATCTACACCTCCATGTTCTTTTCTTCCAAAAAAAACTTTATTATAACTGAAAACAACATTTTGATGTTTTTTGACGCTCTAGTTCGCGAATTCTTTTCCTGCCCACTTAAAATACTTGGGTAACGAGCATTTTAAGATTTCGAAATGTCAACCGCAAGAGATTTTAAATCATTTAGCAATTATAACTAATAAGGGTCTTATTTTTTTAACTTATAAGTCCCTTATTAGTTAAAAAAAACAGATGTTACCAACAAGTATTATTTGCTTTTAGACTCAAAAAGAAGCATTTTATTACTTTTTTGTCCTGTCTAAAATATACAAATTGGTTACAGATAATCGGCTGTTAATAAACACAAATTAGGTAGGGTAGACCGGGTACAGTTGTAGCAGGGTACGGTAGTACCATAGCGAATATCTCTAAAACTAAGCGCTGTATATTTTTGACTTTGAGTCAGGGGCCCACTAGGTGGCGTCCCCTCTAACTGCCAGCCTCGCATGAACGCAGCTAAACGAGAAAGCTTGTGACGGCGAAGAGAATTTTTGGGGCCTCCAAAATAAGTTTTTTCGATCTATTATTTTTAGTCATAACAGAAAATTAGAGCATTATTATGTACTCCGTGTCAGTTTAAACGTTTTGTAAAATTGTTGGCATTATATTGTAATCGTATTTGTGTAGTGTTGAGCTCAAATACACGAGAATTTTAGCCTTTTCGACAAAATGACCTAGAGGGGACAATTGTATCAATTTTTCGGGGATGGTTGTAACGGTACAAACTGTACCCGCGGTACAATTAACCCCATCAACGCAATGCAAACATCGCTATGTTGACGGTTTATTTATTTCTATTTGGGTGGATCATACTAAAATATGGCCACGAACAATGAAAATATTATCATATTGAAAATTTAGGACTGCTTAGCTAATGGTCATTCTTGAAACATAAAGAATATTCAGCTAATTAAAAATATTGATACTTTGTAAGGATAATTGTATCAGGGGATAGTAGTACCACAGGGACAATTGTACCACGTGATTTTCCATAAAATATGTTAATTAATAAATTACATTATTTTTGACTGATTATTAGAATTATAAGTATAAAAATGTAGCTCATAAGGCTTAAAGAACCAAGTTTTATAGTCTTTAATTTAGATTTTGTTGTTTAAAGAGGGAAATCCGGTTTAATGTTTAAAAATTTTTTATTCATTAAATTTGCGAATTTTAGTTGTGTTCAGTTTTTAGTTAAATTACTATATGTTTTGTTGAGATGTAACCATTTAAAAAATTACATATTTCTATTTAAAACATTGTGTTTCGTTTCTTCAAATCTATGGTACAGTTGACCCCAACGTAGGGGACATTTGTACCAATTCTCCCGTTCTGTTTAAACGCAAAAATATATTATTGTATTGTTTCTTTAGATACGTAGATAATGCTAACTTGTAGCCAAATAAGTTAAGTATCATTAAGTATTGACACTATTGCCTAAATATTAACAGTTATCTCAAAATTTAACCTTAAAGATAAAATGGTACATCTGTCCCCGGTCTACCCTACTCTTTGTTTTTAAGTCGGCATCAAATCCAATTTAGCGATACATGGTGCCAAATGATAATAGCTTACTTAAAAAATGGAGTAAATAGTAGGTACAAACGAATTAAACCGTTTCCAAAATATGTTTAATTTTCCTCATTTTAGTTTTGAAAAGTTGTTTATTATAATTAAATTTTTATTAAAAATATATACAAATATTTGGAATACAGGGAAAATAATTGTTTGTTCATCTAAATCCACTTGATAATTTATTTTTCATAGGTTATCCAATTACATACATAAATAAAGACACATTTTTATTTTTTTTATTTAATAAATAATATTGTGTCAATTTGCTATATCACCATATTAGGCGTCTTCAGGTAATAATATTGTTGCCTGAAGATGCCCTAATATGGCGAAATAAATTACATAAATATTATGTCTTGATTTATGTATGTAATTATATAATATGAAAAATAATAAAGTAGCTACTGCAAATAAAAATACTCTGATAATTTAATTAGACAAGTGTGAAAACACTCCGAGGTTTCCGAGGCTCTACCATGGGTTTGCGCATTGTAGCAACGTAACGTATTTGTATACGTATACGTGAGCAACAACCAATAGGATCGCTTTATTCAATCCTGTTACCAAAAATAAAGCGATCCTATTGGTTGTTGCTCACGTATACGTATACAAATACGTTACGTTGCTACAATGCGCTAACCCATGGTAGATCCTCAGATAGATGTTCACTATATACCTTTTTTTTTAAATCGGTCGGAATACTTTAAAATTAATTTTTTTTCGTCAATTTAGATTATGACAAAAAACAACATAACGCTGTGGGTAATTTGGTTAGACCATAGTTTAAAAACACTTAGGTCATGGGTTTTATAAACCCCGGGTGACAATTTTTTTTTTTTTTTTTAGTTTAGTAAATACTCCTACATATAGTGCCTTGGAGAGTACGATAAGCTGTGAGTCCAAGTTTCACTAAACTGTGAAACTGTTTTTTGGAACCCTAAAATGTAAGTTTCGGAATTAATAATAAAATTAATTATTTACGTATATTTTTTATCCTATAAATATTATTATTACCTATCTTATGATACGTTACGTAGGTAGATTTTGTAAGATATATAGTATAGGTATTACTCGATTAAAATATGTTGTTTTTTTGTGAACATACGTAAGTATTTACATGTGTTATGTTATTGTACTGATAATCTATTACACAAAAACAAAGAGTATTGCAGGAGTTTTGTTTGATTATCGTCATAAAGTTCTTATCTTGGTATATAAAACGTAGGTGTGACACTGAATTATTAAAAAATAATTTAAAAGATATGATATGCACGAAAGAATTTATTTGAAAAAAGTAGGTACGACTTAGTAGGTAGGACTTTTATTTCTATATATTTTTATCAATCATATAAATACTCGATTGAAGATAAACGTCAAATCCCATTCATTTGAGTTTCGATTTCTATCGATCGACGCGTCGATGGGTGTGTTGATGGGGTTCCCGGTAGGACCATTGGTCTAAGAATTGCTAGGAATTTGGTTGGCAGGGAAATTTCAAGAAAGTCAATGCGTTTAAGCCTGTTGAAATGACACGCTGCGCCTCAAAATATGAAAAAAAAAAAAATTTTTTCACACGGTTTTGATTCACTAATACCGGTATTACAAACGATATATCATTCACCTATAAGACGATCAATAATAATATTTAAGACATTGTACACATATTGCCCTGGTCCCAAACTAAGTTCTAGGCTTATACTATGTGTACTAGAAACATAGAGCAAACGCGTACCAGCCTGGAGACCAGAAACAACTAATACTAATGCATATTATATTTTATAAACACCCCAGACCATGGCAAAATGTATTGTTTAAACGTACTAAGTATTGTTTTGCCGTGTGTAGGAATCGAACCCAAGAAGTCCAAACAAATACAATGCCAACGTAGGCAGCTAACATTTATTTTATATGATGATTTTATTATATACTTATGATTAAATTACGTGGTGGCCGAGTTACGTGGTGGCCGAGTTGGTTAGACCTTGGACTTAAAAACACTTAGGTCCCTCGTTCGAATCCCGGTGTGTACCAATGAGTTTTTAATCTAACAATTTATGTACATTTGTTTGACAACACCACTATAGTGCCCCGGAGAGCACGTTAAGCTGTCGGTCCCGGTTTCACTATACCAACTTGTGAAACTGTTTATAGATGGGTATATTGAGTCTATTCAAAACATCGCGACGAGCTAGCCACTTGTTCGGTGTAGACTCATACCATCGGCTACGACGACGTGGGATTAAAACCCCTCCGCTGGGTACCCTGGGGCCGTCTAGGCGGTCTCGGGCGCCGTAAGGCACCCGTGAAGATATATATATATATATTAAAATTATTGGTTGTTAAATATGCTTGGACTAATTTACTTACTAACTAATTAGTACTTATTAAACAATTTAATTTATTTTCGCAATAGGACTTTTCATAGGGTTTGGAAATTCTATTGTACCCCGGGCTTTTAGTAAGGAATTACAGCGCAATGCGGACACTAAGGTTTTATTGTTAATTATGTTTCTTGGAAATATATTACTTACGTAAGTTCTTACATACTTAAGAACTTAACCTTAAAGAAACATAATTTTAGTTTTAAATATCGCCAGGATAGTGCACAGGTAGTACAAGTTAAAGTAACGCGATTTAAAAACAAAAAAGTCGTTAAATAAATAGAGATATCTCGATAACTAGGTACAACTAATATAAGTTTGATATTTCGATATTTGTTTAAAAAACAAAGATATTTTCGATATTTGTTAAAAAAAACGCAAGTGTATTGTAATTGAAGTATATTTTGTTTTGAAGAGTAAGACCCGAATTTCTTCTAATCTAAGTTTGTTGAATACTGGGACCCGTATTTCTTCTAATCTAATTTTTTTTCTAATAATATAATACAATATCAATTCTATAGTAATAGTGTACGGCAAAACTATAAAAACCATCTGAATCCTTTGACAATAACTACAACTGCCCCGTTTTTTTTATCACCGTTTAACTAACCAAGTTTTGACCCCCACGAGACAGGCTTGCCTAGTGTGGGGGCACAGTTTAACTTAAATATTTGTAATTGTTATTTAAGTCGTAACTATATCTATTTAATGTTAAATCACAATTATAAACTATGTATATATTTTTTGGTAAATAAACATCTATCTATCTATCTATCTATCTAAGTGCAGGAAAAGTAAACCTAACTACGAAAAGGGATTACATAGTAGTTCATAGTACGCACTACTGTACGTGTGTACAGTAGTGCGTACACACGTACGTTGTTTTGAGGTCAGAGTGTAAAGCGAGCTCAGTGGTACAGTTGTAAACAGTAAACATGTCATTTGCAGAGAGTTTATTTGGCCTGCTCGCTGTGAGAGCTTTATTGAATCACACTGCCGAAAGTCCGCATCAAAGAGCTACGAACATAAGTGAATAAATAATATGTAGGACAAATTACACAATTTGCTCTGGTCATAAACTAAGCTCTAGGCTTGTACTATGTGTACCAGAAGCAACGATATAATACATATTATATTTTATAAACACTCAGACCATGACTTACTGTATAGAAAAAAAGTACTAATATTTTTTTGCCATGGGTGGGAATCGAACCCACGACCTCCGGATACAACGCCAAAGGCGCAACCACTAGTCTACGGAGGCTGTGGTGCTGTAACTGCACCTACAAATATAATACTGTTTTTTTTCTGGAGCACGATACAACATCCATGGTTGGGATCGATTAATACATTGTTTAACAGTATTGTAAATTGCAATTCGTCTTTGTCGCCGCCCATTTCGTAATCGCATCATTTAGCTGGTATAGGGGGAGCAATCAATGTTGTTTAGGAACAATTATTGATTTACCCCATTCATGGACTTTGTAGGTCTACTCACCACCAGGTAGATACAAAGCCGTGCCGTGCTCCAATAAAAAAAAACTTTTAAATAAAACTTGGACAAATATATAAATAACGAATCGTCACCCGGTCTTACACATAAAAATAATGTACCTATACATTAACTGGTGCCCGCAACTTCGTAAAAGTGTTTATTTTACATGAAAAAGCGGTAGAAAAATCAAGAAAAAAATATTTTTTCAACGTATTTTAATAGATACCTATTATTATTATACTACAGATACCTATATAGGGTATTTGTGTTTTAAAATAGAAGAAGTGATATATAAAGTAAAGTTGATTATATTATATTTACATAAAACCACATGCAAATATTTTCAATGTAATATTTACTTTTTAAGAAATATATTTTTTCGTTTTTTTATTTTTTCCACGACGTGGAAGGCAAAGATCATTTAAAGTTTTTTTAAAACTTTATTTGATTGATTTTAATCATGTTTTTTGTTGTAATATGTTGATTTTCATAGATTTTTTTGGGGGAAACATAGACTGCGTGCAAATGTTACACAAATGGCGTCTCTACAATTTTGTACTCCTTGTACATTTTACGAGGGTAAATTCAGGTGAAATGTAAATTTCTGTGACCGTCCTCAAGTTAAACATTTATTTTGTTTCGTTTTAGCTTAAATTTTGTACATTTAGCTGTTTTCTCGTGGCTAAATAATTTATTGTTGGGTTTGGCAACATGTTTTGGTGACAAATTTATTATTGTAAAGATAATTGTGCTTTTGCATGTCTTTTTTTAAGTTCCTGTCCTCGCAGTAATAAAAAAATATATAATTTTTTCGTTAAAAAAAAATCGTTTTTTTACAAACTCAATTGGTGTCATGTCAAAGTTAAAATTTGACATATTTCCCATACAAAATGTGTCAAACTTCGTCATTGTTATACAGTTAATATCTAATTCTTAAAGTAAAGTATTGTATGTATTAAGTTTCCTTTATGACCATTATTGACCATATATATAATTCGTCGTAATAGGGCTTTAGTATTGTATATTTTAGATATATTAAGGGGATATAGTTGCATGCCTACCATATTACAACAATTATACAACAGTTGCTAACATTTTTGACTGTTTTTATATGTTTATTTGATGTATCTCACTGACAAAACTAATTTACAGCTGCAATTTATATCTTTACTATAAATTTTACATTATTTTTTTTCTTGTCGTGTATATTTCTTAATTTATAAAAAATATTTTTTTCGAATATTATAAGAAAATACTACCGAAAAAATAAAACACAAACAGTAATCGAGTATTACTGAAAGTGCAAAAGCTAATTTTGTATGGAGAACGCAGACTTCGCGATTACGAATGTAGTGACCAAACTACAAAATAAGTATTATACTCACTGTATTATAAAAGGTATCAACCATGATGAAAGTCTTATATAACCGACCTTTGAAACTGGTTGGGTTTCAAGTATGCCACACTAAATTCATGCGGCCACCACACAATTATAATAGGGAAAGCCCAAGCGCCTCATATATTTACATATGAATCCTTTAAACGAAGCGTGGACAGTGTTTGAAGCCAGCATAATAGGAATTCACTATCTTTGCAATTTTATAGTGTTGCAGGCTATTTTACACTCTTTGCAACTATGATTTAGTTAAAAATAAAAGACGTTTAAAACTGTTTAGGTTTTTAATTATCCTATAGTAGGCGTAAGTATGATCTGTTGGGTTGGTCGCCTTGGTTTCCGACAGTCAACGATTGACAGGTCAATGGAACCACCTAACCACCTAGTCTTAAACTGGTTGGTTATGTAGCGTGTGTTCGGTTGGGTTGGTTTTTTTTTCTCCCGCAAGGATAATAGTTTAATAGTTCGCTGTTTATTTTTTATTATATTTTCAATATTCGTATGTGGGAGGAATGGTGACCTGGCCAAATGCACACTTGGACCTTTAGATACTTTTTTTTTTACTTTTCATAAATGCTTGTAAAGGTTTACATGAAATAAATATTTTTTAATTCTATACTAAAATAATGAAGTCATTAATCATCAATATTATCATACAAATATAGGAAAACCCCAAGCGATTCATTTGTATATTCAAATTCTAAATAATTTATTTAATGTAAATATAAGATATTTATGAATAGTCAAAAAACAACGAGGTCTTAGAGTGCGTTTAGTTAGACTGCTATTCATTAAAAAACAAACCATGAACATATTTTATTACCTCGATATGTAAAGTCGATACCCCATACCACAGAAGAAATAATATGTATTTATTTATCAAACTTTATTGCATAATACAAAGGCGGACTTACTGCCGTTGGGCATTATCTGACAGTCAAACCTTCGAGACATTAGAACATTAAGCTTAGGTAGTAATAATAGTACAAGTACCCATACTCAACCTTAGTGGTTCCATACTGGAGCCACTTTTGTGTTGTCAAGCGACCCGGTGTGTATTCATTGAACCGGGGACCTAAAGAAGACGTGCTTTTAAGTCTAAGGTCTAACCAACTCGGCGACCACTTAGATACGTATATAACTTTTAAACGTATATAAATTGTAGTATAAAAGTTATAGTAAACACAAATGGTTATTCATAAAACTTTAATAACTCCTTGAAGGACTCTTTAGTTAAAATAGTTTTGTGTCTTTTACTCATATGTATAATAACTAAAAAAGTGTTCTTCAAATACCTACAATTTTTTTTAAGAATCGGTGTAAAAGTGGAAAAATACATTTTCATTATAAAATACAATACAAAAAAACACACCCAAAAATATATAATTAAAAATTTCTTTAGGCTCTATCTGATATTTTACAATTTCATCTGGACATTCGCTATTCAGCTAAAAGGATGCAGATTCCTATCAATGATAAATTTGTGGTCATTTCGTCCGAGGTCCGACAGAAAGGATTTCGCTCAGGATTTCTTTACATGAAAAATTACCCTCTCATGGCTTTGGGATCGATTTAGATATGAATACTATATGTACCTGTACATTAATTGTAGGTACATACATTGATTGTTCTACTATGAAAATGTGTATCATCACGGGTGCCTTACGGCGCCCGAGACCGCCTAGGCGGCCTCAGGGTACCCAGCGGAGTGATTTTAATCCCACCTAGTCGTAGCCGATGATATGAGTCTACACCGAAGTGGCTAGCTCGTTGCGATGTTTGAATAGACTCAATAACCTATCTATAAACAGTTTCACAAGTTGGTATAGTGAAACCGGGACTGACAGCTTAACGTGCTTTCCGTGGCACTAAAGCGGTATTGTCAAACAAATGTACATACATTTTTTAATTAAAAACTCATTGGTACACACCGGGATTCGAACCAGGGACCTAAGTATTTTTAAGTCCAAAGTCTAACCAACTCGGCCACCATGTATATTTTTTCTCTTTTCTATTAAAATAATGCAAGTTTTATAATGCCTTTTAAAGTCGCCTCTATAATTTAGAGATATTATGAAAAATAACAAAAGGTTTATACTAATCAAAGTTTAACTGCATAAAATATTGCTAGTTTATCTGATATTATTTTTTAAAAAGAGTCTATATACAAAGGTTCATTTTTATAGTACCCAACGTTCCTAAGAAATAATACAGATTAAAAACCACTCTTGTAAATTATTTTAAAAGATGAGACTTTGTACCAAAAATCAAGTCTGTAATAATTTTCCTGAAAAATCATTTATCTCTACTTTTCACTATAATGGAATTCGAAATTTAATAACATAAGTTCTTATTAAATAATATTTTTCTGGTCTCGTGTATATTTTAAATGTTTTCTCTGGATTTGATTTTTGTGAAAAGAGTCTTTGTACCTAAATTCAAGTCTGAAGCAACTCCCGTTAAACTTAGTTCCTGAAATTTTTTATCCTTTTCATCATAAATAAAAATAAATAAATAAATGGGATTAGAATTTTGAAAACATCCCTTCTTACTATAAATAGACACTTTCAGCTAGTATTTTTCTGCTGGTATATATTTTTGTTGTATTTGTATTTTCTTATAAGTAAATGTACATTTTATAGTCACCATTCTCCGGGTCCCAGATGTTGGGTTCTGGTCCAAATGTCTAATTCAATCGAGAGGTGGAAGGAAAGCGTATTTACGAGTTTTTCTTGAGTTTGCTACCATATTGAATAGAAACATTTACTGTATTAAGATTTTAATAGAATTGTGCAATGCCTTTATATATTTTTATTTATTTTTATTTATTCAAGGGCACTATCTTATAATAATATACCTACTTCAATGATTATTAATATTTTTATATTCATATTGTGGTTCTTTTTGTGTTTATTTGATTCCATATACTAAGCTTTAAGTCTATATTAATAAAAATAAATTGTCTTATGTATCACTTCAAAACGGCTTAATTATTTTTTGTTATTTGCAATTGTCTGGACAAGGTTTATATATAAAAGAAATATTGTTTTGAACATAATATGGAAAAAATGTTTATATAAAAAAGTAAATGATTGAGACAGATGACAGTAGGGAGATCTTCAAAAATATTGCCAGACGTTCAGTTGTTTAGTTTCATTTATTGTTTACTGTCACATTTTGTAGCGGTGCGCGTTTTTACCTTCATGCATTTCACCGATTAATAATTCAATAATTTGTCCAAAATAAACTTTGTTGTTTTGATTGTTTTATAAAAAAAGTTGTAAAAATTACATGGTATTAAAGGAAATATTTGCCTCATTTTATTCTTTCCTGTGCGAAGCAGTTACAGCCAGTTGGCAGTTAAACAAATGGAACTTTACAGAAAATCCTAGAAAATAAAAAGTTATTTTGTCTATTAAAAATGACATATTTATAATTTGTGTTTAATTTTGATTATTAAATTCTTTAGCGCTCCACGCGCTGCTCAATCACAGATTTATTAGTCTCCTTTCTGCAGTTTCAAACATTAATTAATCACGTTTTTCCACAAATAAAAAAAGTTATTTATGAACGTGGTTAGAACTGTGCAAACATGGCTCTCTGCAGAGTTTATTCAAACGTTTGCAATCAAAAATAGTTTAAAAAGAACACAACGCAAAATCGATATGAAAACGGGAGGATTGTTCCCATTTTGTAGTATGTTCAGACACTGATATAACTTATTCGCTACGTGTACATATAGTATGGGTTTACATCATGAAAGAAAGAATAATGACCAAATTAATACTTCCAGCCCCCCTAAAGGAGACAATATTTTTTGGGCCCCAAATATTTTTTATGTATTTTGATGAAATATACCTTAATGTTGTTTTAATATACTGTTGTTTAGAATTACAATGAAGTTTAATTATATATTAATTAAAAAAAAAAAACTAGTTAAAGACATGACCTAGACATATGACAAGACCTGTTTTTATATACTATAATATAATTATAATGTTGCATTTACTATAAAGATAAAAAATAACAAAGAACTTACTAAATTAAATACCTAAAATTAAAAATGTAAAATAATTAAAAACATAGAAAATACTTACCTATAAAAATCCTAGTATACAATAATTATAAATTAAAAATATGATCTAAAATGGTGCCGTGCGGCATAGTGCCTAAGATACTGGCGGCGTTTCCACGTTGTATACCTTAAAAAATATGTCCCTTTTTATTAATAGAAGCGACAAAGAATCACAATACAGTATAACTGGAATTCTAAATTATTTAAAATAACTTGCAATTTGACTTCTACATTACTAGAAACAAGAAATATTTTAATTTAGACGCTAGAATTCCACTTATTAAGACCACTTATACAGAGCACTGAGGCTCTACCATGGGTTTGCGCATTGTAGAAATTCAATCCTGTTACCAAAAATAAAGCCATCCTATTGGTTGTTGCTCACGTATACGTAAATGAATACGTTACGTTACGTTTCTACAATGCGCAAATCCATGGTAGAGCCTCTGGACATTTTATTTTTCAGGCGTACACACATGATCCCGTCATTTTTTTTTTTTTTCCGGTTAGACAAATTAAATATATTTACGCTGCTAAAAAATCATTTTAAACTCCAAACTATGTATAGTTTGGAGTTAAAATGTCATACAATGCCGTCATAAAAAAAAAAATCTCATTTGCTCAAGCCAATCGCCATCGCAATATGACTCGAGAGGTGAAACACGTGTCGACAAAAGTTCCTTTGTTTTCTTTTGTGTAGTTGCATGTTGCATAATTTACACACCAGTATCATAAACGGAATAAATGCAAAGTAATATTATTTAACAATCATTTATTAAATAACTTTCGCGAAATAATTATTGATTCAATTAAACAAATAATAAAGCGAGAACAAATGACGGAAGTGGCCTAAGGCCGATCGAACGAAATGCCAAACATATTCGTTGCCGCCATATTCTGTTCTTACTTCTTGAGCATTGATTGGTTCTAGTAGTGGCTATTAATTTACTTCTTTTCTAGATGGTAATCATTTATTTCATTAGAATCATAAAAAAAAAAAATGTCGCTAAAATGTAAGTTGACTGTACTAACTACAGAAAAAATAAATACAAAATTTTAATTAACACAGATTTTCATCAAATATTTACTTTATTACGAACGTCAGCTATATTTCTCACAAAAAACCTCAATAAAGATAAATTAAAAGAAAACACAACTTGCGTGTTTTCCGAACATTTTCATTTATTTTCCTGTGACCGCCATAAATATATTGAGCGGGGAAATTTTAACCCCGAATTGATTATCGATTCGTCTTACTAAAGTTTGAGCGATGAATCTTTGGGTAACTTTAGATGACGATAGAGACGAAAATTTGTTTCGTATATGTAGATGGCCCCCACACATATGAATATTTACGTACCTATAGCTTCGCTAGTCCAACTGACAGCTCATACAGATGCAAAAAACCGTCAAATGACTTAGTTCGGTAGTAGTGTGGTTTTTAGGAGACTCCTGCACCGATTTTCGATGATGTGCTAGTCATCTTTAAGGGTGCGGTTACAAAGCAGGCGGCTGAATTTACGATGGAGCAAGGAGGATAATAAAATAGACTCGTAATGCAAATTCGTCTTTGTCGCCTCCTATTTAGTAATCGCATCTTTTAGCCGGCAAAGTGGGAGCGATTAATATTGTCACACGAATATGTATTGATTGATCACGTTCATGGACTTTGTAAGTCTGGTTATCATCAAATACAAACAAGTTACATAAATAATAGTTAAAAAAAAATTAAAGATATATTTTTTTCCCATGACCTACTTGGACCAAAGTTGTATAATTTTTATTCTAAGATAAAAAAAGCCTTACAAATATTTACGACCGCTTTCTCGAAACTTTTACGTATTACTTAAACTGATGAATAATAAAATTAACAATGGCGGGATTTAATAGGAGTTTTGTTTGGCATTGTCTATAATATTTTTAAGACCTGTTTGCCAAATCCGCCTTTTTAAGCATAATTCTTAAAATTATCGAGAAACAATCGTTAGTCTAAAGTTTATATGTATCTAATTTGGTCCATTGCGACCAAATCGATTTATGGATCTCTATGGATCAGGTGAAGCGATGAGTATTTTTTTTTATAAAGATCAATTTTAAATTTTCTTTTAGTAGTCTGTAAAATATATTGGGCAGGCCAGGCTTTATTCTTTGACTGCCTCCGTAAACTAGGCTATGCCTTTGGCGTTATAACCGAAGGTCTTGTGTTCGATTCCCACGCATAGCAAAAACATATTAGTACGTTTTTCTTGTACAGTTTGTCATGGTCTGGGTGTTTATAAAATATTATATGTATTATATCGTTGTTTCTGGTACACATTGTCGAAAATTTTATTGTTTTTGCATCTAGGTTACGTTCACGTATCGTCAAGTTTTATATTGTTTTAGTCACTGCGGCATAGGAGGTTTACTATATGCGTTAATGCCTAAATATGTATTTTGATGAAATGACAAAAGGTACATTTACGAAGTAACAAACCCGTACCCGTAAACTTATACTCCGCGACAATGTTCTTTTTGTCAAGGTAATTTTGTTACTGCGACAGAAAGGCCTTTGTCTTTAATTCTACAGGTACATAGTTTAGTTAAACGAAGCGTTATTACTTTTGTAGTAGAAGTCTAGAGCTTAGTTTGTGACCAGAGCAATACGTGTAAATTGTGCTATATATTATTATTATTATTATTATTATTATTATTATTATTATTATTATTATTATTATTATTATTATTATTATTATTATTATTATTATTATTATTCTACTAAACCAATATCAACGGCATATCAAAGTTAAAATTTGTCATATTATGAATTCCCATACAAAATGTGTCAAAATTAGCCTTTTATGCAGTTGATATCCAATTTATTTAGTAGAATCTATTGGTGGATCCAGGATTGATTTTTTTATATATCATAGGGAACCAAACCTTCTAATACATACTTACTTACTATTTTGTTATCAACATGTTTTGATGTACATTGATATGTATTTTGTTTGGTATCAATAAACATATTTTTCATTTCATAGCCTATCAGAATTGATTGGTAAAGTTTGAATGATGACTGATTGAGTAACTTATCTTCGTTTGATATAAATAATGACTGATTCCAGAAATAAATTTAACTTTATATTTTCGTATTTCGCCGTCACATGGAATTTATGTTTTTTGGTAAACTCGTATAAGACTGTCTAAGTCCGTAAATTAGGACGAAAAATACTGTGGTACTAACAGTATAGGTCCTTCCCACTATGCCAGTTAAATGATTAGGTTTATCTTTTTATTTTTTATACATACATAACTAGTAAATACATTTTTTTTTGACACATAATAGATATGTGTAAGGATTTACATGAATTTAAATAATGAATTTGATAGTCTTTATACAAGTATACACGGAAAATTTTGTTGCCTCCTATAGTGGACAATGGATTCAAAATAGTCCGAACATGCTTGTGTTTCCTTGACTCAATATGGCTCTACCACGAGTTTTGGCAAACGGTTTTACTATAGTCGATAGTTACTATAGATCAATCAATAGGATATAAACGGATAGATAAACCTCTCTTATTGGTTCCTTATCTATAGTTACTAGCGACTATAGTAAAAACTTTTTATCAAAACTTGTGGTAGGGCTACCAGATCTAGTGTCAGAAAGTGTCAAGTTAGAATAAAATTATGTGGATAGAAATTTTATTTAAAAACAAGGCAAATACATTTCATTTTATTTCTACATAGACATTAATTTAGGGTTAGGCACTTGCTCAATAAAAATTAACATTATGCCTTTAGCAAGCCTTTATTTGTAGTTTTAAAAACCAAAGCCTTTAGTTGATTTATAAATAAGTTTTAAAAGAACCCAACATTTGAATAAATACAATCTTATTAAAAATGAAATACCTAATTATTAATAAATACCTAATTATTAATAAATACCTAATCTATACTTAATATTATAAAGCTGAAGAGTTTGTTTGTTTGTTTGTTTGTTTGAACGCGCTAATCTCCGAAACTACTGGTTCGAATTGAATAATTCTTTTTGTGTTGGATAGTCGAGTTATCGAGGAAGGCTATAGGCTATATAACATCACGCTACGACCAATAGGAGCAAAGATATAGTGGTAAATGTGTAAAAAACGGGAGAAATTATTTCATCTTTGAAGCCTTCCGTTGCGTGCGCCGTGAAAACGGTTCAAGATACACAAAAAAATATGTATTAAAGAATAATAGCTCTTTTAATGATCTAAAAAACAGTCCGCGATAGTATATGTCTATCTTTTAAGATTAACTCACAAAAACCGTTTTTATGGTACCTAATTTGGTCGAAATAATTTGTTTAAGTTGTATCAACATAATAATATTAATCTTTATTCAAATAAATATGTTGTTGGTTAAGAGTACTTCATTGTGAATAAAATTGTCTTTGACATAACTTAATTTCAACAAAAAACTTTAAAGATTACAATGATAAATAACTCCGAAACAAAACCAACTCGCTCTCTGCGCTGGCCGGCGCGGCGGGAGAGAGGCGGTGCTTGCGGGCAAGCCGGGAGGGGGGTGTAGCTCAACGAGATACCATGCCGCGCGGCCCACTCGCGCGGTCGGCTCCCTACTGAACGGTTGAATGCAGCGCTAATTTGTTTATGCGATATAATTATCATCGTAATATTACTTTTTAAACACAGTTTCATTTTGTAGTTGTTTTCTATATAGTAGGTACTTTATTTGTTTTAGGATAGTATTTAGTTACACAATAATAACACTTTTTTGTTTTCATGTAGATTATCTATACTAATATTATAAAGCTGAAGAGTTTGTTTGTTTGAACGCGCTAATCTCAGGAACTACTGATTCGAATTGAAAAAATATTTTCGTGTTGGATAATCCATTTATCGAGAAAGGCTATAGGCTATATAACATCACGCTACGACTAATAGGAGCGGAGTAACAAAGAAAAATGTTGCAAAAACGGGGGAAAATTATTCCTTTTAAGAGCGTACGCTGCGTAAACGGTTAAATTTAAACGCGCAGACAAAGTTGCGCGGGTCAGCTAGTTATTAATAAATACCTAATTATTAATAAATACCTAATTATTAATAAATACCTAATTATTAATAAATACCTAATTATTAATAAATACCTAATTATTAATAAATACCTAATTATTAATAAATACCTAATTATTAAAAGGAGGTTATCCAGTTTTACCGATTTTTAACTTAAGTTTTCATACTGAAAATGATACCGTTTCAATAGTGAACAAAATGTATGTCTTATAATACCATTTCATTGGTGTGGGACTCAAAATGTAATTAATATTACTTCGCTCGATCAAAAAAAAAACAAAAACAGCTGCTGTATCATCACGGGTGCCTTAAGGCGCCCGAGACCGCCTACACGGCCCCAGGGTACCCAGCGGAGGGTTTTTAATCCCACCTCGTCGTAACCGATGGTATGAGTCTACACCGAACAAGTGGCTAGCTCGTCGTGATGTTTTGAATAGACTCAATAACCCATCTATAAACAGTTTCACAAGTTCGTATAGTGAAACCGGGACCGACAGCTTAACGTGCTCTCCGAGGCACTATAGTGGTGTTGTCAAACAAATGTACATATTTTTTTTTATTAAAAACTCATTGGTACACGCCGGGATTCGAACAGGGAAGTGTTTTTAAGTCCAAGGTCTGACCAAATAGGCCACCACGTATATTAAAAACAACCGCTTTTTAATATATTAGAAAATAAGTAAGGTTGGCGTCCCTAGGATCTTACTCTACACATCTTAGCCTACGGCCTTATTGGCACATTTATGGCATAGCCAATTATTTTGATGAAATAAAAAACTATGTGGCATTTTTTTTATATTGGCTTCTATATTTATCTAAAGGTATTTTATTAGCTTGATACGAAAACAATAATTTTGTTCGAGTAATTTTAAGCATAAACGCCTATATAGGCGTTAATAATATATATATATATATATCATCGCGGGTGCCTTACGGCGCCCGAGACCGCCTAGACGGCCCCAGGGTACCCAGCGGAGGGGTTTTAATCCCACCTCGTCGTAGCCGATGGTATGAGTCTACACCGAACAAGTGGCTAGCTCGTCGCGATGTTTTGAATAGACTCAATAACCCTCTATAAACAGTTTCACAAGTTGGTATAGTGAAACCGGGACCGACAGCTTAACGTGCTCTCCGAGGCACTATAGTGGTGTTGTCAAACAAATGTACAATAAACTTTTTAATTAATAACTCATTGGTACATACCGGGATTCGAACCAGGGACCTAAGTGTTTTTAAGTCCAAGGTCTAACCAACTCGGCCACCACGTATATAATATGATAAATGATAATAAATTTATCAGGCATTAAAAAAATAATAATAACTTCATTTTTTTATTTTCAAAACGGGTTCTATAAGTGATACTTAACGCATAAAAAAAAATTAACGCAGTAAAAAGACACCCAGTATCTCACACTTTTGAAGTATTTTGAAGCCAAATTTATTAAGCCTAGGTACCTATTATAATAAAATGCACTTTATACGGTATCTACGTGACAAATACGGTCCATTTGTACAATCTAGTTAATTGCTTACCTAAAAAGGTTTTATATCTTCCTCTACCATGCTACTACGAATAAAAGGAAAGTACTTATGTTTAGGCATATTGTATAATATAAACTCCTAAAATTAATTAACATAATATATATAATAAATAGATACTTAATATACGTGGTGGCCGAGTTGGTTAGACCTTGGACTTAAAAACACTTAGGTCTTGGTTCGAATCCCGGTGTGTACCAATGAGTTTTTAATTTAAAAATAAAGTTTGACAACACCACTATAGTGCCTCGGAGAGAGCACGTTAAGCTGTCGGTCCCGTATTGAGTCTATTCAAAACATCGCGACGAGCTAGCCACTTGTTCGGTGTACTCATACCATCGGCTACGACGAGGTGGTATTAAAACCCCCCCGCTGGGTACCCTGGGGCCCGTCTAGGCGGTCTCGGGAGACGTAAGGCACCCGTGATGATATGTATGTATTCAGGCGTTAGGTGACCTCAGACTGATTTGCATATTTTATACATTTATTTGTAGGTTTTAGGAGGTAGGACAATTTTTATATTCTTTTCGTTCGTTTATTATCTGTTTGACATATCCTTAATATATAATTACTAAATCCGCGCAACTTCGTCTACGTAACTTTAATCGTTTACGCAGCTCACGCTCTCATAAGGAATAATTTTTCCCGTTTTTACAACATTATTCATTGTTACTCCGCTCCTATTGGTCGTAGCGTAATGTTATGTATCCTATAGCCTTCCTCGATAAATGGGCTATCTAACACTAAAAGATTTTTTCAATTTAGTTCCTGGTATTAGCGCGTTCAACCAAACAAACAAACTCTTCAGCTTTATAATATTAGTATAGAATAGTATAGATATTATAAAAAGCGGCCCCAGCCTAGTGGTTAAGTCACTGCGCAACTGATAACAAGGTTAAGCAGATGACAACAAGGCCGGCCTGGGGTGGGTAACCGCTTTATACAACGAGGCTATTTCGTCATAAACACCGCAACAAGTTCGCTACTTGTTAGGTTAACTCCTCCGAATACCATCGGCGAAAGGAGGACGGGTTAATCCCTCCGCTGGGTACCCTGAGGCCGTTTAAACGTTTCTCGGGAGCCAAATAGGCACCCGTGATGGTATTTATATTTATTTATAGATATTCTCGATTTCTACTGAGCACTTCTCTGTTAGGTATTTTTGCATTACCTTTATCATATATAACTCATATCATACCTATATAATATATATAAATATAATTGGAGCACGGCATGTGACTTTGTAACCATCTGGAACAGACCTACAAAATTCATGAATGGGGTTGATCAATACATTGTTGTTTAACAACATTAATCGCTCCCACTATACCGGCTAATTGATTTAGTTGGTTACCTAAAGATTTCAGCAACATAAATATAAAGTTCAGTATTATGAATTTTTTTTTATGGCAATAAATAAATATCTTTCTTTCATAATATTTTATGGAAAATAAAACGAAATAGGTTCAGTACCTTTTGCTTATCGTACCCATGTTATCTTTATGTTGCCATCACGCACACGCTCAAGGGTTTATTTATAGATTTAACATTGTACATAGCTAAAAGAGATTTCTTATATCTTTTTGCGGAATAATATTAATAATAATATGTAGGACAATTTACACAATATTGCGCTGGTCACAAACTAAGCTCTAATAATAGGCTTGTACTATGTGTACCAGAAGCAACAATATAATACATACATATATGTTAACACCCAGACCATGACAAACTGTACAGAAAAAACGTACTTTTTTTTTCCATGCGTGGGAATCGAACCCACGACCTCCGGATATAACGCTAAAGGCGCAACTACTAGTCTACGGAGGCCGTCAAATATTATAGTTATAAGTACAATGAAACTTGCTTATATAAATTATCTTGTATGACAGACAACGCCACTATACATCGAAGAACACGTTAAGCTGTTGGTCCCAGTTTCAATAAACTTGTGAAATTGTTATAAAGACTCAAGGAACTTTGCGACGCAGCAAGAGACGATGGTGGGAGGAAGGTCTTAACTTGCTACATCGCCCATACAGATGCAAAAACCGTCAAATGACTTAGTCATGTTTCGGTCTGTGACTTCACCAGTTTTCAGGAACTATTGTCGAGGTAGTAGTCTCCTTTTATATAATAGGCAGTTAATTTGATGATAAAGCAGTGTACTAAAGTAGACTCGTAATGCAAGTTCGCCTTTGCCGCCGCCCATTTCGAACGGCATCATTAACCCGGCATAGTGTGAGCGATCGATGCTTTTAAACAATAATGTATTGATCGACCCCATTTATGGATTTTGTAGGTCTGCTACCACTACCACCAGGTGGATACAAAGTCACTTGTATAAATAAGTGCTCCAGTAAAAAAAATGGATGGTCTTATTTATAAATTTTTGAAGGTAAAACTTTAGTTAAAATAGGTCTCTTTTAAGCATATTCATTTTTGTTGGTTAAATAGACAAAACCTTCTGTGACTAAAGTGTTCTTCAAGGACTCAATAAGTTTTTATTATTACTGATGAAAATATCTATGTACAATTGTATTTTTTTTTAATAAAAAAATTTTATAATATTACATCTTCTTAGATCAAATTCCAAAAATAATAAGAAATATAACTCTATTTTCGGTCTGTTATATATTCATAAGGTTAATCCCAGAAATGCCATCTCATCTTCGAAATATATTTATTTGTTCGCCAACTATAATTGCCTAATATATTATTCATCTTGAACGCAAAAGTAAAAGATTAATAATATATATAATATTGTAGGAAAGGTGCCCATTAAAAGTGAGAAATAGATTATAATAAAAGGTTAATATTTACACCATTAAGTCACTACCTACATTTTAATTCTTGTCTGCCTGTACAGCGGGGGCGTGTTGACCATTTACCGATTACTATCACTAAAAGCTCATTTGCACAAAGACAATATTCTTATTCAGCGGCAAAGGTATATAGCAATAAACAAGAAAATTAAAATAAGAGCAAATAACCTCATCAATTAAAAGGCAATCAAAGCAAACACATTTTTGAAAAAACTAGATTATAATAAATCAGAAACACTACTAGATAAAATAACATAATTACAAACGCAAATATACTATTACAAACACACACACACACCCATGTATACAAACATACATTTTTTTTTTCCTTAAATTCTTTTCTCCTATTTTTTTTTGTTTTAAGTTTATTTTTTAAAATGTTTTTTATTACACAGGATGACTTTGAAAAGATGTTCACGAGGTTCTGCTGATCAAATAGAACGACTTTTCCGATGGAACCATGTGTCGCGGATGAAAAAAAATATGCCTTCTCCATACAAACTAATCATATTAAAATAACCAATTTGTATGGGGAAGGAAAATTTTGAAGGCTCTATAAATTTGTTAAAGGCATTAAATAATGTTTCCAAAAGACTGGCATATTTTTTTATGAATGTATGGATAGAGATACGTGCTTACATTTTGTAAGCTTGTGTATGTATCATCACGGGTGCCTTACGGCGCCCGAGACCGCCTAGACGGCCCCAGGGTACCCAGCGGAGGGGTTTTAATCCCACCTCGTCGTAGCCGATGGTATGAGTCTACACCGAACAAGTGGCTAGCTCGTCGCGATGTTTTGAATATACTCAATAACCCATCAATAAACAGTTTTATAAGTTGGTATAGTGAAACCGGGACCGACAGCTTAACGTGCTCTCCTAGGCACTATAGTGGTGTTGTCAAACAAATGTACATACATTTTTAAATTAAAAACTCATTGGTACACACCGGGATTCGAACCAGGGACCTAAGTGTTTTTAATTCCAAGGTGTAACCAACTCGGCCACCACGCATTTTGTAAGCTTAATACGCGAATACTTTCCTCCGACGGTACAGTTTTAAAATATCGTAAAAACTGTACAGTTTCACACACGTTTCGATTATCGGCGAAGTTTAAACGGTACAGTTCGATTGTAACGATTTCTTATAACATGTTTGCCATATATAAGAACTAGCTAGAATAAACTTACTCCAAACATGCACACTCCATCCATGATTTCCTTCCCCCTCCTTAGTTTCCGGTTGCATGGTGTGATCGGTTACCCCAGGTTCTACTTCGGGTAGGGTCCGCCACCGTTTCAGCAGTTCCTTTGTCTTGTCTTTGGTCTTGTCACAAGCTTGCTTCCAGTTGGTGAAGTACTTGCGTGAGACCTTTGGACTTGATAATGACGCTGTCTTTGAATCTTGTCTGTGAAACAAAAGGAAGTATTTTAACGATGTCTTTCTGATGGAATATTCTGTTCAACTTTACAAACTTTTGGATTTCTAAAATTCGATAAGTTCGCTAGTAGTTAGGAATCAACAAATAGGATCGATTTTTCATAAAACCTGTGTTTTTGAGCCCTAACTATAGTAACTACCGGCTATAGTTAACACAGTTGGCAAAACTCAGGGTAGAGCTAGTCTGAATTATGATGACGAATTATTAAGTAAAGGAATTAAAAGTCGAATTCAAGTCCTCGGATCGGCTTGCACGTTTAAAAAAAGAGTTATTTTAGTTTTTATTTATTTATTACTAATGATGAAATCCATAATTTCAATGCAATGAAATGATAGTTTGTAGCCTGGCCAATGAGCTATTTTACATTTCATTTATAAATGTCAAGACAATTTCAGAGCTATTTTCACGATTTATTTCTATCGAACAACCTATTTAATTTTACGTTTCTGACACAATAGCTATTGCAACAAATCCTGGGTAACTCTCGGGATTGCATCTCTCCCAAAAGACTTATTGGCCTCTGAGATGTAGTCAAGACTTTAGTTCCATAAATCATTTATGAGCGGTTTACAGATCAGCAGAAGGGGGTTAGGTTGTAAGAAAAAGGAATGTGATAAAGATGTTATTAAATCTTTCCTTAAGGACGATGAAGAACATAGCTATGTTTACGTGATGACCCTAGAAGTACAGAATGAATGGCTTACTATGGGGGAAGTTTGTATTCCTCCAGCCCTGAAATAGCGCACACTCGTGTTCTCCGGCACTTATTAAGTTCTATCTTAATGTCTTTCAAATGTCCCTGACCAGATTACTCTGGTCAGGTCCAGAGTAATCTGGTAAGATGGGGGAAAGCACAGATAAGACATGTGCATTGTGCGGTGTTGCTGTAGGGACTGCCAGACATATACTTGTTGGGTGCAAGACTACTTGAAAAAGGCCATTATTAGCATGGACATGATAAAGTTCTAGAAATTGTTAGTGAAGCTGTAAGTCTCAGTATTGCTAGAACCAGAAAAGGGTTATCAACAAATGAAAGACTAACTACTTTTGTAAAGGAGGGACAACTCAAGAAAACTCAAAGTAAACCTTTCTCAATCCTGGACAGAGCACAGGATGAAAAAACATTCATGGATTCATTCAAAATACATTACAAAATTCCAGACGAACTAGCAGTTTCATATAGACCAGACATACTGGTGTACTCTTGGTGCTTGAAGAAAGTAATACTTATAGATCTCACCGTTCCGTGGGAAACAAACATTCCTAAGGACCACAACATCTAGTCGAACAAATATTTTGATCTCACAAACGAAATTACTAGAAATGGATTTAAAATTCAACTTTATGCAGTGGAAGTTGGTGCAAGATGAATTCCAGCAAAGTCTTTGCATCGTCTATTGAAGGATCTTGGCCTTCCGAGATCAGCCGTTGTAACTTTTATGGAGCGTGTTTCCAAGATGGCGCTAACAAGATCATATAGTATTTGGTTGAGTAGAGAGGGTAGTGAACTCAGTGTAGGTGAGAGTTCAAAAGGCCTTTAAACCTACTTCGCGGTCTCAAGTCCGTGAACGCTGCAGTTCATTCCCCTGCCTTCCAACCAAGCGATGGGCCCGGCACTCGCACGGTGAAGCCATGGATAGCTAAGAATATTGTCTCATACTAATATCCTCCAGTATAAGAAAAGATTTTTTATTCGTCTACAAACATAAAATTTTGTAAATTTTTTTTTTTTTCATTACGTAAAAAATCGGAATTATCGACACAATTTCTGAGCTTACCTCGTCAAAAGGCACCCGTGAAAATACACCTACTATAAATTTAATTCAGGTAATTTCACCAAAAAAATATTTTAGATCGAAAAGAGCCCTTCATATAGAGATGAAATATTTGTCAGTAATTTTAATCACTTTAATGATTTATTATATATCTAATTTATTGATAAAAACACTACCTATTAAATAACACTTTTTTATTTTTTATTATTTAACCATTAATTAATAATATTTAGTCACTAGTATTTAGTTTTGATGTTTAAGCTGTCATTTTAGTGCATGAAATATAGTTTTAATATAGTTATATGAAAAAGAAAGACCTACGTTAGGACACGGTGATTTTACATAGAATACTACAAAGAAGTTGTAGCTTCGACCATTTATACTGGTACCAGAAACTGGATTTAACATTTCAAGTTTTATTTTATAAAACCAATAAATTCTAGACTTATTTTTTAATATACAGTTTTATTACTAAAAAAGCAAATAACTTTTAATAGAGGTAGAGTTGAGGTAAACATTTTTTTTAATATTATTTTAATATTAATATTTGATTGATTAGTTAATATTATTTATATACATTTAATTTATGATTACTGGAGTCTGCAGGTATACCCAGAACTCTAGAACCAGTCGGTCTATATCCTGATGATGGCACAAGACCGAACGGTATAGTACCATGACATGGTCGAGCACTTTTATGGGACGCTACTTGTGTGGACACTCTGTATGTTCACATCACCTCCGTATCTTCCGGTGCTGCAGCTTATTTGGCCAAAAAAAAAATATAACGCATTGTTCCTCTTTTGAATTTCTGGCGTTTTCGATAGAAACTTTAGGACCACGGTCTTTAGATGCATTAAAGTTTTGTCAACAACTTTAAATTATTAAATAATGATTCTGGAGACCTATTTCTTCCAACAAATATCACTGGTAATTTAGAGGGGCAAGTGTGCAGCATCGGAAGATCTTCAAGAAATATTTTAATTAGTTGAATATTGAATAAAATTTCAAAACAATTTATGATACATATCATCACGGGTGCCTTACTGCGCCCGAGACCGCCTAGACGGCGCCAAGGTACCCAGCGGAGGGGTTTTAATCCCACCTCGCCGTAGCCGATGGTATGAGTCTACACCGAACAAGTGGCTAGCTCGTTGTGATATTTCGAATAGACTCAATAACCCATCTATAAAGAGTTTCACAGGTTGGTATAGTGAAACCGGGACCGACAGCTTAACGTGCTCTCCGAGGCACTTAAATTTTTAAATTAAAAACTCATTGGTACACACCGGGATTCAAACCAGGGACATTAGTGTTTATAAGTCCAAAGTCTAACCAACTCGGCCACGAAGTATTTTGTTAAAAAACAATGTATTGATCGACCTCATTCATGGACTTTGTATGTTTGCTTAACTTCAGGTAGGTACAAAATCACATGCCGTAAGGCACTCGTATAGGTTCATATCATATCACGAAAATACAAACAAAATAAAACTTAAAATATAGTTGTCTACTTAATTAGTGATACATAATAACAAAAACAAATGTTAAAAAATATAACACCTAATTTGGTTTGAACTTAATTTGACTTTATTATGCTATAGCTAAACCGGTAAGCCTCGTTGCTCTACCACAAGTTTTTGCAAACAGTTTCTACTATAGTCGTTAATAACTATAGATTATCAACCAATAGGATCGCTTTATTTTTCAAACAAATTCTCTCTCCTATCTATAGTTACTAAGGACTATAGTAAAAATTGTTTGCAAAAATTTGTGGTAAATAATAACAAATATTATTAACGAGGATACGTGGTGGCCGAGTTGGTTAGACCTTGGACATAAAAACACTTAGGTCCCTGGTTCGATTCCCCGTCTGTATCAATGGGTTATTAATTAAAAAAAATATGTACATTTGTTTGACAACATCACTATAGTGCTTCGGAGAGCACGTTAAGCTGTCGGTTCCGGTTTCACTATACCAACTTGTGAACTGTTTATAGATGGGTTATTGAGTCTATTCAAAAACATCGCGACGGGCTAGCCACTTGTTCGGTGTAGACTTATACCATCGGCTACGACTAGGTGGGATTAAAAGCCCCTCCCCTGGGGTACCCAGGGCAGGGGAGGCCGTCTAGGTGGTCTCGGGCACCGTAAGGCACCCGTCGTGATGATATATTTGTGTGTAGGTACATATATAAAGCTAATAAAGAAATTATGTATAGTAGATAAAAACAAGAAGATTGCTCTTTGATAGCATGCTTTTGTATGATATTTGCTATAACAAATTTGATAGTAACCAATTGACAGGCTGTATTGTATACCGTATACCCAGTGGCTCACAGCGTATACGAGGGGTATACTCTCACCGGCTGTTTGCTCCCAAACCTAGCAGAACTAATGCTGGTGAACGCATACCTCTCAATCTCATAATGTCTAGTTATAATAAAGATCTTCAGGATGTGGATCTGTTTCGGCTTACTCAAAGCCTTTACAGAAAGTCAGTCATGGAGGTTCTGTCAAGCTAGATATCAGGTATTGTGTACATAATTTATATTCTATTCTGTAATATTTTCTTGTTAAATGCTTTTTCTTTAGTGTCCTTTATCTTACATACATAAGTGTGGATAATGAAGCTGTTTACACAATTAGTAACTTAAATACCTATATTTAAATTGTAATAAATATTGTGTAATTGTTTGTTTTCCTGAATAAAGTAAAATAAAAATATAATAGATAGATCAGTGGGGTAACCACCGACTCCGATACCCTGAGATCTTGTTCGAGTTGAGATCGAGAACAATGTACTACAAAAAGTTAAACATCTTTGTTTGAATTGAGCACTGTATAGAATAGAATACAATAGAATAAAATTTATTCAATAAAATACAAAAAAAAGTAACAAAATAATCATACAGTAACTTATAAATACGACAAATTTCAATTTATAACACGATTTAAACATATTAAAATATTGTAAATTTATTGAATCGGTTACACTCTCAGCTTGGGCGCACCGTATAACTAGTTTGAGTACCTAAATAATTAGAAAAAATATTATGGATTTTGGTAATATCATTTGTATGAAATGACGTTATTTTTTATTTCAAGTCTAACGAGAACTCACGGTATCGGAGTCGGTAGTTACCCCCCAGTTCGTTCACTCCAGCGGCTATATTCTGTTTCTTATAAGTTATATGAAACAGTTATGAGTTATAACGAAAACGTTATTTTTCTGCTTTTTATAAGTTAGAAGAAACCGTTACAAGTTATAACGGAAACGTTAGTTTGTCAAAATACCGAAATCCTTTAAGTGGCACAACGATGAGTAAACAAGTCATGTACTCTATTCCCTTGTATTATATACAGGGTGAATTTGAATGGGTGTACTTTGGGCTAATATGATGTTCTACTGGTCAATACGAACAACTTTTCCCATGGAACCATGTGTCGCAAATGAAAAAAAAAAATGGCTTCCCCATACAAATTGGTCATTTTAACTTTACTAGTTTGTATGGAGAAGGCAATTTTTTTTTTCATTTGCGACACATGGTTCCATGGGAAAATTTGTTCGTTTTGATCAGTAGAACATCATATTAGCCCAAAGTACACCCATTCAAATTCACCATGTATAGGTGCTTTTGGTTGTAAGTTCTTAGTATTTCGTATCGCGTTCATGGTACATAAAGGATTTCGTTATTTTGACAATCTGACGTCACCTTTAAAAGAAACAGAATAAAGCCTTAGGACCTATATTGTATGTTTTTTAACGTTTACTTTAGTGTTAACGTTTACTTTGCTTTACACACTCGCATTTTTAGTTCTCAAAATTTCCGCTTGGAGCGCTGAACTACTTGCGCAAAGTTATTGTTAGAAAACACACTAGAGTTACTGATAAAGTTCCTACCCTAACGAACTGAAGCGGTATTACCGCGTTGAATCGCCAGGCTAATATTAATGCATGAAAACGAGCGAGGCCTTGTGCATGTCGATTAAAACTTAATTTAGTTGGTGACCAACTTATTCGTGTCTTTAGTTCATCCAAGGCAAAGTTAGTCTATGGGTTTTTTTCTGTTTTCAGCTTTTGCAGCAACATATCCATCGTGCGGAACAGGGGACAAACATGTTGATGTTCTATTATTTAACAGATATATTTACGCTTAGGTATATTTCTATTATTTACTGAAAAAATTTACTAATGGAAGAGTTAAAAAATTGTGTTAAAGCATCTCTATATGTATGTGAATGAATGAAAAAAAATACGGGCAGCTAGTCACTTATAAAAACATGATTTTATGGAAGGTTCCATCTGAACCCCCTGGTTCGACCTCCTGGGGGGTTCAACAAGAATTACGTTTCTCGTTGGACCCCCTAGAAGTTGTTGGGGTTTATCTAGAATTTCAATTCTAAATGAACCCCCGGGTAATAATCTACTCCATATTGAAGTAATAGCACAGAAGAAATAATACTTAGTACAAGTAGTAATAGCAAATATCGATAAAAAATAGAGGTAACTTTGAGATTTTTTTCAGGCAAAGGAGATCAACCGAATCCAGGCCCACCCTAAATGTAATCTCCCCTTAAAGATATTTTGACTAAAAATAATTATATAATTTTACAAACATTTTGAGAAATTATTTCAAAATTGTACAGTGGGGATATTTTACTAAATTAGTTAAACTTAATTTGAACAAAATAGTACGCCATCTTTAAATTGCTTTTTCCTGTCAATGTGAGAAGTGCGTAGACTCGCGAGGTGAATAGTTACCAATAACGAAATTTTTGATAACCATAACGAAACCATTTATTTTGTATTATTAAAATAAATAGTTACCTTTTGAATTATTATTAATTGTTATTAAGGCTGTTGTGTGGAGTTGCACAAAGTGTCCGTTAAAGTAATTGTAACGATTAAAGTTAAAAATGGCGTCGAATGTACCAGTTGTCATTCGACTTTCAAATTAAAACTTTTAATTTAACGCCATTTTTAACTTTAATAGTTACGATTACTTTAACGGACACTTTGGTATAACTGGAACTATATATTATTTAAAATTGAAACATACTGATAGAAAAAACTTAAAAAAACGGGGTTGTTATGAAAAAATAATAAAAAAATGCATTTTGGTTAAATCGTTATTTCCAAATTCACTGACAGACACTTCAATCGTATTTAGTGCTTGAGCACAAAATAACGCCTAGAGGTATAGTTAAAAAAAAAAGTTTTTGTTTACATGTTTTTGTAGAACATAAATATTTAAAAAGTAAGAATGGCATCTATATATAGATTAGATAATAGTAACTTTAAATTTTTGAACGTAATGTCATATTCGTTGCCGCCATTGTTTGTTTTCTTACTTTCGTTTTGGGTTTGTATAGCGGGTAATTATATTCCGTTTTTATGTTCGAAAAGGCCATTTTAGGTCTTAGGGCTCTTTTCTTTTACATACTTTGATTTAATCTTTACGATTAATAAATTATGTTTTAATCGTAAGGACTAAAGAAACCGTTTTATTCAATTAGGTATTTTCAATAAATACAATTTATTTATTTTAGTTATTTTCAATAAATTGTATTTAATAATTAAGTTATTGGTACTTACAATAACGAACGTTATTAAAACTATAAACGTCTAGTCTAGTCATCTAGCACAAGTCAGCACACCACTAATATCGAATAATTCTATGGAGTAAATCAAGGAACATAATACTCTCTACGAGAGGTAGGAGTAAATTGAAAATAGAAGCAATTAATTGCGTGCGCGTTATTTTTATTTGCCAAATTAAGTGATCGTGGTTGGTTATTTGAAAGACTTGTTTGATTTATCTACCTATATTTCTGCATTAAACATGGAGAGTATGTGCGTTAATTGTTTTGTGCGGCTCATAGGTGGAATCACGGTGGAATGAGCAGGACAGGACTGCCGGGGACATGTATACCTCCGCAAAAAATATTTTGTCTGCTTGGACTAATCAATTAAAGTCGTATTTTTAATTAGACGAAGTCACCTGACGTTTACTGGGTTGTCAGGTTTTGATGAACAAAAAGAGTGTTGTGACAAAGTGAATGATTGAAACAATCATATTATAATATCAACATGCTACTTTATAGCGTCGGTAGCCTAGTGAGTGGTTTGTACGCCGGAATATAGGGTACCGGGTTCCAATCAAAGTAATGATAATGAAAATAAAAAATTACGCTTATTACAATTGTTTTTATTCATCGTCATCAGACATAAAATCATCACTGTCGCTGTCAATAGCCTGTCTGAAATACTGTCGATCATGTGGTCGAGATTATACATTTTGTCTCCTTCTTTTATTATATGAGCCACGCAGCTACTCCATTTTTCAGCGGTTACATGTTTAAGTCCTTCTTCGAAAATATTTTTTACTTCTGTCATTTTAAACATTTTGTTATTTCTTGCAACATATCCTTTAGCCTGCGCCCAAACCAGCTCAATGGGATTAAGCTCACAGTGGTATGGGGGCAGACGTAAAACAATAATACCATGCTCCGCTGCCATCTCGTCCACAGCATACTTGTCGCAGTGTTCTTGTTTGTGCTGCCGTACAATGTCTATAAGAGTAGCTTTAACCATTTTTGCCTCGAATGGGATATTTTTGCTCGTTAGCCACTCTTGTATTCTTGGTTTAGTCCAAGACATTGTAGGCAGCGATTCATACCAGTAGATATCGACCTACTTTTATACAGTAAAATAAAAATAGTTCCTTTTTTTATATAGTAAGATGAGATGTACTCATTCATATAATCATTAATTCCTGTGATTGAACGAAAACAGAACGCATCACTATTACAATTAACATGGCAACATTATTTCACAAAATGACATTAGCCGCTGTCAGTTCACTTCGTCTAATTAAAAATACGACTTTTAGTTGTAAGTTTCCGATTGTTATTCTATAATGTTACACATCAGACCGAGAAATACGCTATCGCTGATTTCTAACACACTAACAATATCTATTTAACTCACTGACACCTTTAGACGTAATTACTTTAGAAATATAACTACTGTAACATAAAAACAATAATAGGTAACCTGCTATATAATATTTATGATAACGAAATATGTAGTGTAATTAGTATGTAGTAAAAGGATTTAAAACTCAGAATAAAGGCTTGATCCTTTTAAAGAAATGCTAGTATGAAATGTTGTTTTTTTGTTGTTAAGTGTTCCATTACCAAAAATGTTAACATACCTAACTTAATATGTTTCTTTACCAAACCAAACTGGAATTGTT
The DNA here is from genome assembly GCA_947458855.1 of Monopis laevigella. Classification (NCBI taxonomy): domain Eukaryota; kingdom Metazoa; phylum Arthropoda; class Insecta; order Lepidoptera; family Tineidae; genus Monopis; species Monopis laevigella. Next base: position 8,719,173 of record OX381596.1, on the reverse strand, counting down.
AACATCAAAATCTAACATTACAGTAATGATTTTGTGTTACTTTTTGACAGATATCTATTTACATCTAGAGTGAATGTTCCAAAATTCATATATATTATTAATGCATGCAATCTCTTGGCAAAAATAAAGAGATACATAATTAGTGTATATTCTCTTTCACTTTTTTAGTGTAAAAATGTAGTAAAGGCCTAATTTTAATTACTTATTTAATAATTAATTTTAATAAACTTTTTCTTGTCAAAAAGTAACATCAAAAAGGTTATGATGTTAGCATGTGATGTTATCCGCATTAATATCTGGCATGCACAGAAAGTAGGTAATGCTAATTGGGTTTTTAATCTTTTTTTAAGATGACAGATTTATCTAAATTATGTCTGCAATGTTCAAGGACACAATATGGAAGATGGTATTCCTCCACAGAGGATTTTGGTCATACCAACATATGCTATAGTTGTGGTTTAACAATGTGAAGGTCAAGAAAACCCTCACATGCTATTTTAGATAACTCAAATGTAAGAGATATATTTTTAGAAAGGATACCAACATACCAGGTATGTAATAACTTAATTAGTACAAGGAGTAAAGATAGTGGAGTAGAAAGTCATTTCCCTCCGTACAGAGTAAACTTTGGCGAGAGTAGACTTTGGGGTGTATCGAGAGGTTTTGGGTTTTATATAAAATATTAGCATGTTTTTCTGTAGTTTGTCATGGTCTTGGTGTTTATAAAATATAACATGTATTAGTATCATTGTTTCTACTACACATAGTACAAGCTTATCTTAGTTAGTAAAAAATGTCCTAAATATCAAAATAAAATGTCAAAAATCTGTGTTGCAGATGATGTAGCTGTCTACATCAACCTGCAATACAGATTATTGTAGAATTTATTTGTTTAAAAAAAAAAAAAAAAATTGTTTTTAGGTGCCATTCTTTACTCATGTGTTGATACACAACTGCTGGAGGAGTGTAAGAAGGCAAATCGAGAGTGTCTCAAGTATTACACAAGAAATAGCAGGCCCTTCTATAGGTGACATATTGTCTGAAAGCGATGATGATATTCAAATTATGTATGAAAACTCACCAGAATCACATCAGTAAACTGTGTCGGTAATACCCGCAGCACAACCTTTACCAGAAGAACCCATGAATGTCCCTGTACTACTAGTACAATAATCTAAAGTAACATCTAGGAACTACAAATGTGTGGCAGCAATGACGTTGCCTGTTTAGTGGGTGTTCTAATACAGAGCGGTTACTTGTCCCACATGTTATTAAAGAAAGATTATGAGCATTTTATGGTTCCCTGATCATGCTCGTCATGATATAAATGAGATGTTACCTGCCCCATTTCTCGATCGTATTATAGAAAATGAATATGAATGGTAAAATAAAATTATAAATACAAAAAAAAAACTTGTTTTATTTATTAAATTACATTTATTGTGCCGACTAGTTTTGTAATATTGGTTGTATTTTTAGGCAAGTGTCCATTAAAGTGAATTTTTAATGTTGGTTGAGTAGAGATAAAATGTTACGCCTTTAACCGACGTGTTCGTAGGCGGCAGCGAAATAAAGAAAAAACTAAGTTGTATGGCAGTGTTTCGCATATGCTATGTCTCATTCTATTATATAGCGAGATTTATTAGTTACGTCCTTGTCGCTGCTGATCCGCTGGTAACTGCGAAATGATCGGTACATAGACGCAGACGTTTCGCTAGTAGTGTTTCTAATCGCAAGGCCGGGACGGACAGATTTTCGCATAATGGAAGCCAGAATATTGTTGTATTTAATTCGAAACTATCCCGAATTATGTGCAGTTTAACGCGTAGATTAAAAAAGAGCGTATAAAAAAGAGGTGTCATGGAGAAAAATTCAAGAAAGTTTGTTTATGCACCCCGATTCAGCGCTTTCTTTTTAATACCGAAATCTGCTACAATAACTCTTCCTTTTAAAGCGATGACTGGGAGGACATCCTCAAAATACATATAAACTCCCAGTCCACCAAAACTATAATAACATGTTATTGCTAAATAAGCTGCAGTGTAACGTTCCGCAGATGTTTCGCTACCGTAATAGTTTCGCAGAGATTCGCTGCCGCATACGGATGCGAATATAAATACGGATAAAGGCGTTAACAGAAAATGGGCAAGTGAAGTTTTATTCTTAAAAAATTGAACTGTCAGAATATGAACATAGAGTTGAAATCCCCATACATCAAACAGGTTGATAGTCATATACATGACATTCGAATGACCATCAGAATAAAACTGATATTTTCATAATCTATTTTAATTTAAGAACATGTTGGCGAAAAGTTTTGAGATTATAATTTCAAGCATAGATAGCAAATACTTTAGATATTTTAAGCGAGAACAAGAATCGTTTAACACTGCTCGGTTATTATTATTATGGTCCTTTTAATAAAAAAGTGTTAACATACCTAGTGGAAAGGTAATAACTTAGCACGATAATTATCAAAAAGCAGCTGTTGCTGTCGTATATTCATAATACGCTAGTTAAAACTTCGCTATTCAACCACCAAAAATCGACTATAAGCCATACTACGTTTAATACAATAATAAATATTAATTTTCTTTACTCATCTATGTTGGCACTTTGGCAGTAGGCGATGCTTTTGTGATCTTTGCTTCCCGACTTTAAACATATTGTCCGCCATTAAAAGTTTTTTTTTAATAGATAATTCGGCTTGGATTCCTTTTAAAACAGGCCGCCGCTCGATAGTTTAATTAATTGTTTTCTCTGAAACCCACCTGTCGAATTTCGTATAATTTTCAAAATGTGAAGATATTAAATAACTTAATATTTCTATAAAGTTTTCTTTGTGGGGAGATAAAGAACTACGGAGAAATTCATGGGCCTAGCTCCTATACAAAAACGGTTGATCTCCTTTATGCTATTACCTTTTTCAAAGAGCCAGTTACTTATTATTATTACTTACGTTTTATAAGTATATTTTTTGGGTTTGAGGTATTGTCATAATCTAGTCTATATTTATGATTTGCGTTACGCGCCCCCTTAAGTAGCGTCGTTTACGTAGCAAAAGGGCCTCGGAACAGAAGCGTAATTACATCTGGGTAAACTTTGAATAGAAACTCTTAACTATCCTAAGTGTAATTCTGTGTAAAGATATAGTTATACTAATGTATAAGTTAAACTTGGTTAAGTTATACTTAGTTAAGACACATCATGTTGTGTCATTTCTCATTGCCATATCAGAAATTGTGATGAAGGTATTACATACGTATACATATCATCACGGTGCCTTAAGGCGCCCGAGACCGCCTAGACGGCCCCAGGGTACCCAGCGGAGTGGTTTTAATCCCACCTCGTCGTAGCCGATGGTATGTATCTACACCGAACAAGTGGCTAGCTCGTCGCGATTTTTTGAATACTCAATATCCCATCTATAAGCAGTTTCACAAGTTGGTATAGTGAAACTGGGACCGATAGCTTAACGTGCTCTCCAAGGCACTATAGTGGTGTTGTCAAACAAATGTACATAATTTTTTTAATTAAAAACTCATTGGTACACACCGGGATTCGAACCAGGGACCTAAGTGTTTTTAAGTCCAAGCTCTAACCAAATCAGCCACCACGTATATATGTAGGTATTATTATATTAAAGTTAATTGTTATATAATATAATGTGGAGGTTGCAAGAGGAGATTTTAGGATTCCGATGAGATAAGATTTTTTGACCGTATTTTTATAATGTGACTACCCCTGTATTGTAAGTCGTGTTTTCCGCTTTACTTTCAAGGAGGATAGCCTATCTCTTCTTAATATCACAATTGGTGGAAAGAGATGAAAGATAAAGAAACGTTTCTTGAGTGAAAATAGAGTGAAAACATGACTAAGAATAATAACGCCTAGAAACATATCTATACTAATCTATACTAATATAATAAAGAGGAAAGATTTGTATTTTTGTATTTTTGTATGTTTGTAATGAATAAACACAAAAACTACTGGACCGATTGCAATAATTTTTTCACCATTAGAAAGCTGCATTATTCAGAAGTAACATAGGCTATATAATATCACGCTAGGTCCTATAGTTGTGGAGCAGTAACCAAAAATGTTTTAAAAACGGGGGAAAAGTATCGTTTCTGAGGCCTTCCGTGGCGTGCGCTGAGCATATAGAAAGTTATACAAACCTGTGCGAAGCCGGGACGGGCCGCTAGTCTTATATACAACGAAAGCTGCTAACATTGAAGGCAAAAAATAATTTATATTTGTGTATAACTGCACATGTATTTACAGTCAAATTACACAATAAGCAAGCTAAAAATAATAGTTGCGGAATTATATTTCCCTCAATTTCCAATAGTTATTAATCATTTTCGAATGTTTATGGCCAGAGAAATATGTGTGAAATGAATACATATAAAACAATACAATTATAATATATTGGACAGCTGTAGACCACTTTTTAAGAGACTTAATATCTTACCCTTACCTTGCCTATATATTTTTGAGTCTGCTGTTTTCGTACATACCCATCCCAAACTCTTCCCAACAAATGGAGAAATGAATTACCAAAGTGAAAGATACAGAAATAAACTGTACATGCCACCACAGCGTCTGACATTGTATAGTAAAAACTGCTACTGTATGTCTATACGTATCTATAATCATCTCCCAAACTCACTCACAAATAATAAAATTGGTATCTTCAAAAAAACATTATTTAATATGCTTATAAATAAAAATTACTACACTGTTAAAGAATTTCTAAATGAAAAATTTTAAAGAAATGTTTTAAAGAATTCTTCTTTTTTGTCTATTTTATTTTTCTTTTTTTTTTTTTGTTCCTAATGATTATAGTTGACTTCGATTGTAAAATGTTGTAATTCTGAATGTATACTACCTCCGTTTTCTTTATAAATAATAATATAATATAAATGTTATAATAATACAAACAATAATTATGAGTAACTAAATATTGAATATGAATTGTATATATTAATTTATGGAATGAAAATTTGTGAAAGAATTTCAAGCATATACATTGCTTTGGATGCTAAATGATAATTTTAATGATTTTTATAAATTTTAAATTGTATAAATACTTGTTATACCTATTAATGCCATACCAACTATGAATATCAAATAAATAATTGTCAAATATTTAAATAAATTTAAAGCCTTGCTTTATATATATTGCTTTGAATGCTGAATGTGAATTTTAAATGATTATTAAATTTTATTTGTAAATGATTTCTAACTGTTATTATTGTTATACTATAGATTTTGAATAATTTATACTGTGTAAAAGTAGGATTATAGTTATTGTGTAAATAAATATACTATTATCACTCATAAAAAATGTGTAAAACATTTGCACACCGCTAGCGGTAAAATATGTTAAACTTGTCGAAAATACCTACCAGCTTATTGTGACATATTTTTGCAAATAAACGATTTTTATTTTATTTTTATTTATTTATATAGATTTAGAAAGGAAAAGCCCTATAAAATTACCAAGCTTCCTCAATCCGAAGTTTTCGATTTTATATGTTTAATAAAAACACATTTCTTGTAGCTACTTAAATTCCTCAAATATGGAATGAAACTTAAATGATTACCGAATATGGTTTATGAGAAAGACAATCAAATTCCAAAACAACGTCCACGAGCAACGGTGTTTTTTGTAAAGGCCCTATTTCACAAAGAGACGTTACGTTGTTCCGAAGTCTTGTGAGATTGATCACATACCTAATAGTATTCCATTTTGGTGTCGCAAACTGTCATTAGAGTAGGTACGATATATTTGCTGCCACGTCATCAATCTCGCTAGCTCTTCCGAATTGGGCTCGTAGTGTGAAATATTGCCGTAACTTTAGGAAAATGTTTTACTGTTATGTGATATTATCCACCTGGTGAGTTCAAGAATGAAAATAACGAAGAGTCAATAAAATAATAAGAGATTTTGTTGTCTCTACCGTTTTGCTTTAAGTAATCCATTATAAGACAGGAGTCCAAAATAATGGAACAAATGAAGAGACAATAAAATAAACAGACATTTTATTGTCTCTACCGTTTTGCTTTAAGAACACAGGAAAATGATTCGCGTACTCGAGCGTCAAAAAACATTTAAATATTGTTTTCAGATATAATATTTTTTTTTTAACATAAAAAATAACATGGAGGTGTACATTTTATTTACTTAATCCTAATTACATATTTTCTTTATAAAAAATCTGTTAAGTTTTGAAATGACAACTAAAGTAATATTTTTCAAATCATTAATCATACTTTGTGTGTCTTTTCAAAAAATTATAGATTTTTTATAAAAATACTATCTAATTAGAATCGAGTAAGTAACATTTACACCTCTACGTTCTATAACTGAAAAAACTTTGATATAACTGAAAACAACATTTATACGTTTTTAAACGTTCGAGATCGTGAATCCTTTTCCTGGCTTCTTAAGGACTCCATTATAAGACGGAAGTCCAAAACAATGAAACAAACGAAGAGTCGATAAAATAAACAGACATTTTATTGTCTCTACCGTTTTGCTTTAAGGACTCCATTATAAGACGGAAGTCCAAAACAATGAAACAAACGAAGAGTCAATAAAATAATGAGAGATTTTATTATCTTCTACCGTTTCGCTTCGAGGACTTCATTATAAGACGGGAGTCCAAAACAATTATTCAAACGAAGAGTCGATAAAATAATGTGAGATTTTATAGTCTCTACCGTTTCACTTCAAGGACTTCATTATAAGACGGGAGTCCAAAACAATGGAACAAATGAAGAGTCGATAAAATAATGAGAGATTTTATTGTCTCTACCGTTTCGCTTCAAGGACTCCATTAGCCATTAGGTATAAGACGGGAGTCCTCGCTTTCGCGGCAAGGTACTCAATCACTGAGCCAACCTGGTACTAGTGCCGCTTCACGAAATTTGTCATTGCTTGTTATCTACTTATACACAGACCATCTCTATGTTTTCATCTAATAACTCTATATTAGAGTGAAGTTAGAAGTCCTAGTTTCTAATACTAGATGGAAGAGAAGTCTATTTGTAAGTAGATAATAAGCAGTGACAAATTTCGTGAGGGGTGATTGGAACTTGATTTGCTTAGTGGTTGCCTACCAGGATTTTTTTCATTGATTTTTATGGTTACAAAATTCATGAATAAAAAGGAATTTTGAAAATGCAATGAATAAAACCCTGTTGATTGGGACTCGAACCCAGGATCCTCATTTTCGCGGCAAGATACTCAACCACTGAGCCAACCAACAGGTTTCAGTCACCCTTCACAAAACTTTGCATTATTTAATATAATGGAGTACCCAATGGAGAATGGGTCGATTGACAGATAAGTATTTGTGAAGTGGTTTTGCCTTTGGCGTTGTATCCGGAGGTCGTGGCTTCGTTGCCCACGCAATTTCCATGGCAAAAAAAATAGTATATTTTTCAGTTTGCCATGGTCATTTATAAGCACCCAGCTTATAAAATATAATATATAACGTTGTTTCTGGTACACATAGTACAAGCTTTGCTTACATTGTGACCAGTGATCGACTAGGGCAATATGTGTAAAAAAATATTTGACGAAGTTTTTATCTTTGAGTTGTAGTGTACCGTTTAAAAATTAATACGTCAATCGGTTTGACATACTTATAGGTAGGTACATACAAAGATAGAATAATTATTCGACTAAAAAACTTTCCTAGAAATTAATATTCATGTTTAGTTACAAAACCATATCGATTGGTTTTCTACCTACCTAATCTAATAATACAAATGTATATATGTCTATATTTACATTTCACACATGTATATATATATTCTTTACAATTTACACAAATTGCTCTGGTCACAAACTAAGCTCTAGGCTAGAAACAACGATATTATAAATATTATATTTTATAAACACACAGAATGTCATGGACAAACTGTACAGAAATAATCGAACCCACGACCTCCGCATACAACGCTAGTCTACGGAGGTGGTCACAAAGGAAACTCTAGGCTTGTATTATGTGTTTCAGAAATAACGATAATAACACCTATTATATTATATAAACTCTCAAACCAACACAAACTGTACAAATCAACGTACTAATATTATTTTGCCTTGAGTAGAACCGAACCCACGACCTTCAGATACTACCCTAACCCCTAGACTATAGGTAAAAAGGCGGCAATTTTGCAATTTTTATGTTACATACATATCATCACGGGTGCCTTACGGCGCCCGAGACCGCCTAGACGGCCCCAGGGTACCCAGCGGAGGGGTTTTTAATCCCACCTCGTCGTAACCGATGGTCTACACCGAACAAGTGGCTAGCTCGTCGCGATGTTTTGAATAGACTCAATAACCCATCTATAAACAGTTTCACAAGTTGGTATAGTAAAACCGGGACCGACAGCTTAACGTGCTCTCCGAGGCATATATAATTTTTATGTTAATTTCCCGAATATATCGATCACATTAAATCTGATATGGTAAAAATCATATCAGATACTTAACATTTATATTATGTTTACAATTCCTAACTTAATTAATTATATTAATAAAAACAAACTCGTTAAAAAAAAGCATCACTCAAAAACAATTTTAATATTATTTATTGAAGCCAAACCGGAATAGAGTCTTCCATCGTAATATTACCTGAGTTCTTTTTACGACTTGGACGCTCAGAATGAGTGCATTTTTTTTATTATCTTCGCTATTTAAAAGCTACGAGGAATAAATGCATTTTATTTTCTGGATGTTTTAGTTTTATTAGATGAGTTTATTTTTTAATTAATTGGACTTCATTAGTTAGAGCTTCAACTTTATGGGTTTAAAATGTAATAAATATTAATTGTTAGAATTTAAATAAAAGAGACTATAAACCAGATATGCTGGTATACTCGGTGCTTGAAGAAAGTAATACTTGTAGAACTGAAGGGTCTGTGGAACACAAAACATCAAAGGATCACACCATCAAGTCGAAACAAATACTTTGATCACTCGAATGATTTGATTGCTGAAATTCCTCTTGCACCAGCATGAGATCTTATGCTGGTGCAAGAGGAATTTCAGCAAAGTCTTTTGGAGGATCTTGGTCTTCAGAACTTTTATGGAACGCGTATCTAAGATGGCGTTGACAGGATCATAATATAGTTTTTTCTACCTACAAAGTCCATGAATGGGGTCGATCAATATATTGTTGTTTAACAATATTGATCCCACATGGACGTATTTGCATTACGAGTCTATTTTAATATCCTAGCTGCTTTATCGTCAAATCAGTCGCCAGTTTCGGAACCGTATCATTAAAGGAGACTACCACCTCGTCGAGAAATCGATGCAGTTTCCGGAAACCCAGGAAACCCACAGACTAAAACCGAAACATGACTAGATTCGATTTGTTTGTAGGTAGAGGGAGTACTGAACACATTGAATTGATTTGGGAATGACCTTCAACCCTGCTTTGCGATCTCATGTCCGGAGACATTGCAGTTCACTCCCCTGCTTCCAACTAAGACTTACAAAGTCAATGAATGGCGGCAATCAATGCCTACATTGTTGTTTAATGGAATTGATCGCTCCTACTATGCCGGTTATATTATGTGGTTATGAAATGGGCTGCGACAAAGACGGATTTGCAATATGAGTCTACATTAGTATGCTGGCTAATTTTCGTTACCGCAATCTGAAAGGGAACTACCACCTCAACCAGAAATCGATAAAGTAGTCAGGGTCATCTTTAGGGCAGGGTCTACGGGACCTTAGGCACAGGGGGGCATTTGTTTGAAAAAAGTAAACTCGAGAAAAAATTAAGAAGAGGAATGAAGAGGAAGTAAACACTAGTTTTTAATAGTTTATTAGATTTTTTACAAGTTTTGGTCATAGCACTTTGCTTAAAGGGGCTAGCATGCATGAATGGGATCAGGATTGGCCCAGGACCTCTAATACTTTAAATGCGGCCTGACAGTAGTCTACTGGCAACCAGTGAACTCAAAGACTAAAACCGAAATGTGCCATTTTTGAATTGGTATGGGAGGTAGTAAACAAACCTTGACCTTATTATCAGTTGAATTCATATATGTAGAGACCTTTCTCCACCTAAACTAGTTTCGCGAGAGGTGTCATAGCTACCGAAGAAAATAAAGTAAGTATTAAAAATTAAATCAAAATATAGTACTTACTAACCTTTCAAATGTATCCCTAGACCCTTGATCCCCAGCACTAGACTTCGATAGCCGTCTCTCCTTCTTATCATCAGAACATGAAGACCTTTCTGGTGGTAGTTTAAGATCTTTCTCAGACTTGGCGCTGCTTGAGCGAGAGGATCTGCCTTCGTCGCCACTGTCTCTTTTAAGGGCAGGTTTCACGGGCGACAGACTACCCGATATGTCCTGCTTCTTTACCTCCATCGGTCGTGGTTGGTCATGGTCGTATTTTTACTGTAACAATGGATTGAGGTGTTCGTTTAATAGAATGTTTGGTAGATATAAATGTGCCACAGAGAAGTTCGGGATCAGTGGCTGATCCAGGTGGAAACCTAATAAACCATATAAATTTATCAAATATCTATTAATATCTAACATTTTATAAGATTATAGATGAGTTAGACATTATCTGTAAGGGTACAAGTAGACTCGTAATAAAAAATCGTCTTAGACGCCGCTCATTTCGTAACCGTATCATTTATCCAGCATACTGGGAACGGCCAATCCTGTTATAACAATATATTAATTGACCCATCCATGCACTAGAGAACCATCCATGATAGATCTGCTTACCATTATTATGAACACATTATAAATTTACAGATAATAAGGCCTTATTGTCATCTGAGATGGGTGACCGATTTATACAACGAGGCTATAACATCATAAACACCGCAACACGCTCGTCACTTGTTAGGTGTTGCCTCCGAATACCATCGGAGAAATGAGTTAAATCCGTCAAGGTCGTTTAAAGCCAAAATGGCACCCGTGATGGTATATGTGTATAAATTTAAAAAATCCTAAATAAACTAAGAAATAAACAACAAAAGACAGCCTTCGTAGACTAGTGGTGGCGCCTTTGGCGTTGTATCCGGAGGCCGTGGGTTGGATTCCCACTCATGGCAAAAATCAGTACGCATTTTCTGTACAGTTTGTCATGGTCTGGGTGTTTAGAAAATATAATATGAATGAATGAAAAATTCTTTATTGCACAAAAGCTTAACACTATTGTACATAGGCGATCTTAATGCCTTAGGCATTATCTACCAGCTAACCTTTGGGAGATTGACCAAAAGAACAGGCAGAGTGCTATTTAAAGCAATATATAATATAAAATACAAGGTATATATAGATAAATTATTAGGTAATATAACAATACATACTGGTATTATAACATATAACATGTATACATAAACTTTCATAAATAATAATATATAGACATACATAAATTAGTAGATATATATACACACATAAATAAATATTTTCGCATACTTACAGTAAAAAAAGAAAGAAAGAAATGTTAACAGTTTTGATTATTAAGGAGAAAAAAGTGAAGATGGGTTTTAAATGAAGCTGTAGTAACTTTTGTTCGTATTGACAGGGGAAGATTGTTCCAGAGTGATGCTGCGGTTACTGTAAAAGAATTTGAATATCTGGTTGAAGAATGCATAGGAAAAGTAAGAAGGTTATTTTCGGTGGACCTTAGGTCACGATCATGGGTAGAAGAGAGGTATTGAAAGCGCTCTTTTAAATAATTCGGAGAAAGAGAAATAAAAAATAAAATATAATATGTATTATATCGTTGTTTCTGGTAAACATAGTGCAAGCCTAGAGCTTAGTTTGTGACCAGAACAATATGTGTAAATTGTGATAAAAAAAAGGATATGTAAAATGTTTTTAGAGCACAGGAACGCAGGATAAATTATTTTTAATGTCTCAGCCATTACAAGCGCCAACCGTGCACGGCATTTTTTGTAAACATGCAATATGAATGTCCCAACAATTTGCTTAGTCCGTACTTTTGTTATAAAATATCCTAGACTCGTATAAAAAGAAACCATAGCATACTGTACTGTACGTGTGACTCAAATTCAGTCAAAAATATTTGTAGGCATTTATAAAAAGGAAAATAGTAGTATAAGGTCTAAGTAAGTGTGCGTTTGGTTAAGCGGCCATTCATCTCACACACACACACAAAATAAATAGCAACAAAACTGAACACACACCACATAACCAATCAGTGTAAGATTAGGTGGTTAGCTGAGGTCTAAAATACCAAAAAATATATCACGGGCGCCTTTTTGGCTCCCGACGGCCACAGGTTACCCAGCAGACTCATTTCGCCGATGGTATTCGGAGACAACACATAACAAGTGGCGAGCTTGTTGCGGTGTTTATGATTGTATCGTTGTATAAAGCGGTCACCTATCCCAGGTCCGGCTTTGTTGTCATATGTTTAACCTTGTCATCAGTTGTGCAGTGACTTGACCACTAGGCTGGGGCCGCTTTGAACCAAAAAAAAAAATAATAAAAATGGCTTGACTGAATGAAATTCTCTTTTCCCTTTAATATCCTGTATTTGCCCCATGACGGCACATAATGGAGAATTATTAATGACTGGTATCGATTAATGTGCAGTTTTTTTTTCTTATTTTAACAAATAGGATCTAAAGGTAACAGTAAAGCTAATAGAGGGCGTCTGTGTATAAGTAGATATCAAGCAATGACAAAATTCGTGAGGGGTGACTGAAACCTGGTAGGCTCAGCGGTTGAGCGCCTTGCCGCGATAGCGAGGTTCGTGGGTTCGAGACCAGGATTTTTTTAATGCATTTTTATCTTTAAATATTTAATTATGGAAGAAAAAAACACCCGTCGTCGTTTCTGACATTACAAATTTTCACAATGCGCAACATGCGCTGGATTCATAGTTTATGCATTGTGGATGTCTCTACAATTTGCTTTTGTGTACGGACACAGAATTCTGTCTTTAGTTTACCCGAGAGAATACGAGATAAGAGAGTAGAAACGTAAGGTGCTAGCTAGTTCAAAAACCTAAAACTGGTTTGAATTTAGGTTTATTTAATTTAATTTATTTATTTATTTAGAAAGAAATACTTTATTTGTCGCACAGCAACATAACAACAACAAAATATATAATCACATAAAAATAAATAAAAAAAGAATAAAATAATACACTAAAAAATAAAATAATCAATGAACACTGAACAGCATTAAACCTAACCTAACCTAATCTACTGGGACAACCAATTAAGGGCCCTGGAGTCGACCTGCCGCCCATACAATCGCACCTCCAATATCACAAAAAGGCCATTGGTCGAAGTTCAATTACTTCTCTATGTTCGTAACCGTATATTATAAACCTTCTGCTTTTGACCTTAATCTTGCCTGATGGAAAGCAAAGATGCGGTCGAAGAGATAGCACGCTTACTCTGTAAAAAGGAGACTACCACCTCGACAAGAAATCGATGCAGTAGTCCCCCGAAAACCAATAAACCCACTGAAAACAGAAATATGACTAGGTCACTTGACGGTTTTTGCATCGGTATGGGCGGTGGTAAATCCAAATTCAGATCAGTATTTGCTATACCTAGTCCCCTTGTTTGACCCCTTTGAATTTCCAACTCTATTGCATAAAGAATACCCAGCAATATTTGTAGGAATATTTACACATATTGCCCTGGTCACAAACTAATCTCTAGGCTCAGGCTACTAATACATATATTTAATAAACACCCATACCATGGCAAACTATACAGAAAAGCGTACTATTAATATTTTTTGCCATGGGTGGGAATCGAACCCACGACCTCAGGATACAACACTAAAAGGCGCAACTTTTACTCTACGGAGTCGGTCAATGTAAAGTATATATACATTATGACCTTTGTATTTTTATTCAGATTTTCAGGAGCCTATTGCATCGATTTTTTTTCTTAGCTGTTAGTCTCCTTATAGAATGCGGTTACGAAAAGGCATGAAGCTAAAAAAACGCGCCCCGCGGCGCGGACGGGCACGGTTTTTACCTTCATGCGAAAAGGGCTGTTGATTTCGCGATAAAGTGGGTGCGATCAATGCTGTTTATATGACCCCATTCATGCATTTTGTAGGTCTGCTTACCATAAGGTAGATTGATGGTAAATAAAGTTCGTGAACTTTCAATCATTTGTAAAATAACGATGGCTTAGATATAAAGTAGGTGCTCTTTCTACAAAAGCGGTTATTGAAAAGTTTCATATTGATTTTTCCATTGTCTTTCAGAGCGGTAGATTTAATATTACGACGGAAACTCGCAGATTTGATATCTAGGTAGTCAGTCGACTTTATTATAAAATTTGCATTACTTTTAAAGCTGCCAGCTGACTGTCAAGCTATGTATTATTTTTGGTTTCTTTGATATTTCTATGGCTTCGAATAAATAATTCAAATACACTAATATTGGTCCTTGGAAAACTATTGACATTCGAGAATAATAATAACAAAGAATTAGACAGACGAAGGGCAATAGCATGGAACAAGTTTTGGACATTTAAGGACATATTTAAAAGTAATTTACCAATGAATCTAAAGAAAACAATTATGGACACTTGTATTTTACCAACCTTGACATATGGATCTCAAACCTGGACATTTACAAAAAAGGTAACAGAAAAAATAAAAACTTGCCAACAATCGATGGAGAGAAGTTTACTGTCAATACAATTAAAAGACAAAATACCAAAAATACAAATAAGAAAAACAACAAAAATTATAGATGCACTCAAACATGCCCAGAAAATGAAATGGAATGGGCAGGACATATAGCGAGACTAGAGGACAGTAGATGGATAAAGAAATATATATTATTTGTTAAATTAATATTTAAATATTTAAAGTCACAATGCATTTAAATATTAATTTAACAAATAATATATTATGGCAGCGTCATAATATATACGCTGCCATAATATATTATTTGTTAAATTAATATTTAAATATTTAAAGTCACAATGCATTTGTGTAGTTTTTGTAGTTTCAATGCAGTGTAGTTCCGCCTAGTGCGGTCTGACGTTTAAAGTACTAAAAATATGACTTATATATATATTATATTGTAATTGACTAACTTTATTAATAATATATCAGATGCAAAAAAATGACATTTTGTTTTCGTGCGATTTTTGATAGTCGACGCTTTGATAGTGCTTAGAGTGAGCAGCGTCGACTATCAAAAATCGAATTAGTAATCGTACTTACAACGCTGAGATAAAACATAGGGAAATAGGTGCAAATACGTAATGTCACTGTCGAGCATATCTCGCCTTAAAGCGAATGACTGGTAAAATATTAAAGTAGGTACTTTTATTTTATTTTAAGCAAACGCTAAACATCATGAAAAGGGTAAAGTTTCAATTCAAATTTTAACATTTTAACCTCAATTACCCTACATGTTGGAGGCAGTTACGCTGCATAAGGGTCTCAACGTGAATTATTGATATAGGTAGAGGAAAACCTGCTGGTGGAAATAAAGAGAAAATGTTTTATTTTAGAGTACCGTACGGTAAAGAAAATACGGAACCCTCATGGGATCACTTAGTCAGTCTATCTGTCACGGATAAAAGTCAATTCTTCAGCAAACAATACAAATATTCTCAGAAATATTATTTCAATATAAGAAAATATATTCTTAACCCAAGATAACTAAACCAATAGTCTTTTAATATATATTTAACTTCAAGTTTAGACTCTGACTATCTTGTCTTTTAGACTCTGACTAAATATTATTGTGTCTATACCAAGAAAAGTGTTTAATCAATTCTTTTAAATCTAATCGTACTTGCAATATCATAATATACACATTTTTTTAACAGATTTTTATGAGTATACGTTTAGCATAATACAAAATGGTAACAAATTAATTAATGGTATTATGATTCTATTACGATGCGATTATGACACGATTGAACTTTCGGTATTTTAGGCCCAGACCGATATTTAAAAACCGTTGGGGTTAGAAAGTTGAAATTTGTAGTTAATATTAATGTCTGAGGAATAGGGGAGAAAAAATAGTTTTTAGAAAGATATTATCTCAGTAATCATTTAAGATAGAAAGTTTTTTTTTTTAATATTAGCAAATCAGGAACCAACATACTCGTACATCTTCAATTATGTCAGTATTTATAAACCAAAAAATGTATGCATAATAAAAAATTTTTGGAAAGTTCTGAAATTTTTAAAAACGTAAAAATCATAAAGAAAAAAATCGAAAAGTTAGCTTCATTTTCCAAAACATGTAGTCTAGTACATGGCCCAGCGTTTTTGTATAATTTACTATATTTTGTTATAGCAATATAACTATATTTTTTAAGGATTCCCAGCAAGATTTATTTTGCGTTCCTAATCGCTTGCGTTATAACAGGACTCTTTTATTTCAACTGTTTTATTTGTAATTTATACCCTTGACCTATAGGTAAATCTTAAATTCTAAAAAAGTTAAATGAAAAGGTTACCGAGATAATAATTTCCTTAAAAATATAACTTCGCCCTTATTCCCTTTTTATTTCTTATTGTACGGAACCTCAAGTGCACATACAACGTGTTTGACCACTTTTTGTTCAGGAGTTTATGCTGGATTTTTTTACACTGACGTATTATTATGGGAGCTTAATTCTGCTGTAAATAAGAATACAGAAGTAGGACAAATAGAAAGAAATAATATTTGTACGTTTTTCCGTTCAGTTTGCCTTTATCTGAGTGTTTATGAAATACTACTACTACTAATAATAATAATATGTAGAACAATTTATACATATTGCTCTAGTCACAAACTACGCTCTAAGCTTGTGCTATGTGTACCAGAAATAACGATATTATACATATTATATTTTATAAACACTCAGACATGACAAACTGTACAGAAAAACGTACTAATATTTTTTTGCCATGAGTGGGAATCGAAAGGCGCGCTAGTAGAGCCCCACGGTTTCAGCCACCGTTTTATTTTAAAAACATTTAGATATAGCCCGTAATGTTACTCACTGATAAATATAATAGAGCTTCTATTGGTGACAGAATAGTAGTATCTGAGTTTATCCGAGGCAAACAAACGATTAATTAGAAAGGTTTATTTCAAAATACTGGACAAAGCATCAGATTGGAGAATATTCACGGATACATAAAAAAAATCTAGACGAACTAGCAGTTTCAGCCTACTGATATACTCTCGGTGCTTGAAGAAAGTAATACTTATAGAACTCACCGTTCCGTGGGAAACAAACATTCCTAAGGACCACAACATCAAGTCGAACAAATATTTTGCTCTCACAAATGGAATTACTAGAAACGGTTTATATCTCAACTTTATGCAGTGGAAGTTGGTGCAAGAGGAAAGTCTTGCGTCGTCTATTGAAGGATCTTGGCTTTAGAATCGGCCGTCAGAACTTTTATAGAACGTGTTTCCGATAGAACTTAATAAGTGCCGGAGACCAATCGTACATGAGTGTGCGCCATTTCAGGGCTGGAGGAATACAAACTTCTCCCATAGTAAGCCATTCATTCTGTACTTCTAGGGTCAACGCGTGAACTCTATAGCTATGCCCTTCATCGTCCCTAAGGAAAGATTTAATAACATCTTTATCACATTCCTTTTTCTTCCAACCTATGCCTTCTGCTGATCTGTGCACCGCTCATAAATGACTTAGGAACTGAAGTCTTGACTTATCTCAGAGGCCAATGAGTCTTTTGGGAGAGATGTAATAAGATTATCCAGAGTGTAACTCAGGATTTGTTGCTTGTTACACGAAGATGTTTGTACAACTCAGATGGCTTTTTAAAATTCATCCCAAATTGTTGCTGTCCCTTGAACAGCGTGGAGGCGTCAGCGCCCAGTGTTAATGCGCCCTATAGTAATGTCATAAAATCCGAAAAAATAAAATTTCACAGCTCTTTTCACGATTTATTTCTATCGAACAAACTATTTTATTTTACGTTTCTGACTTAATAGTTGTAGTAAGTGATGTGGAGGGTAGGTGCCATCAGTCAATAAACAGAGATCACACTGAAACGTTGTCCTGTTGTTTCTTTTATAAATCCCGAATACTACATGGTGTCAGGTGTATGTGTACATTTGTTTATCTAAACATATTAAATTAAAAGTGTTTGTGAAAGTAGTTTTGTGAAATAGCTATCGGGATAATAAAATAATGTCAACTGCGTCATCAAACACGGCGGCCATGGCGGCTGCCGCGGCGGCGTATCCTACTATCCAACAACCGCCTGCTATGGTTGAAGACGGCAACTTGGCAAACAACTGGAGGGAATTTAAAGTTTCATTTGAATATTATTTAATTGCATCGGGAAAAGAAAAGATCTCATCACGCGAAAAATGTGCTATATTATTGTACGTCATCGGGAAATACGGACGTGAATTGTATGAAGAATTTGATGACGTAAAAGATGATTACGACAAATTGATTAAACAATTCGATGAAAGGTGCGACCCGATGCGTAATATCAACTATGAAAGGCACATATTTGATATGCAGCTTGAGGAGCTGGGCCGAGAGCGGCGCGGGCGCGGGCGCTGGGGCGCGCGTGGCCGCGGGGGCGCTGGGCGCGGGCCCGGGGGCGCTCGCACGGCTCCGCAACAACGAGTATGCGATAGGTGCGATAAGTGGCATAGCGGGAATGTACAGTGTTATGCGTCTAATGTGAAGTGCTACCGTTGTGACCGGGTTGGTCATCTAGCGAAGTGCTGTAAAGTGAGACTAAACTTCATGCATGAAATAGTGGACGGACAAAGTGAACAGGAATCAGCGGACCGTGAGTTAATGTTGTATTATATTTCTATTGATTCTTTAGACAGTAAGCCATGGTATGAATTTATTTATGTTAATGATTGTTTAATTAAATTTAAATTGGACAGTGGGGCCGATACTTCGGTTATGTCATTAAACAACTATCTGGAGGCAGGTTTTTATACTACAGATTTACAAAAAAATAATAAATTTGAAAGAAAATTAAATTGAAAGAAATTAGTAAAAATAGTTTACCCGTAATTGGATATTTTACAGCTACATTAAAATATAAAAATCTTACAACTAAACAATTAATCTATGTACTCGATGTAAACTGTAGCAATTTATTAGGCTTACAAGATTGTATTACATTAAAATTAATAGTTAGGTTAAATGAAATAAAAACAAAATCAATCATAACTGTAAATGAAAATATATTTGAAGGTATTGGATGTTTACCAAACATTTGTAAGATTTCAATTAATAAAAATGTGCCTCCAGTAGTTAGTGCCACTAGAAAAATTCATATAAAATTAAGACCTCGTCTAAAAGAGAAGTTAGATGAAATGGAACAATTAGGTATAATTAAACGAGAGGATGGCCCTACTGACTGGGTGTCAAGTATTGTATTAGTTGAAAAACCAAATAAGAAGTTACGGATCTGTTTGGATCCGAATAATTTAAACAAAGCAATTCGTCGTAGTCACTTCCAACTTCCAACTCTTGATGAGATTTCGAGTTCACTCGGGGGTGCTAATTTTTTTTCTAAATTGGATGCAAAAAATGGATTTTGGATGTGTCGACTAGATGTTGAGAGCTCCAAGTTGTGTACCTTCGCGACACCCTTTGGTCGTTACAAATTTGTTCGCATGCCGTTTGGAATAAGTTGTGCCCCAGAAATATTCCATAATGAAATTTATAAGATTTTCCATACAAATGGGGTGGAGATTTTTATTGATGACATATTGGTGTATGGTAATAAATAAAGCAATACAAAATGGGGTAAAATTTAATAAGAACAAATGCATTTTTAATGTCACTGAAGTCTCTTATCTGGGGCACATTTTTAGTTCTAACGGTATGCGACCGGATGAAAAACGTGTAAGTGCGATATTAGCTATGCCAAAACCTAATAATAAAAAAGAGTTAGAACGCTTCCTAGGGGTAACTAACTACTTATCGAGATTCATACCAAACTATTCGGAAATGTCTTCACCCTTGCGCACTTTAGTTAGAAAATATTGTGAGTTCGACTGGTCAACTGTACACGACCAGACATTCGAACTGCTTAAAAATAAAATAAGCAGTGCACCAGTGTTAAGGTATTATGCAGCGGATGAGCCGATTATTGTTTCGGTGGATGCGAGTGCACACGGACTCGGGGCTTGTTTGCTACAGGGAGGCCGACCCGTGACGTATGCGGCGCGCGCCCTTATGTTGGCAGAAACGCGCTGGGCGCAAATAGAAAAAGAGTTGTTGGCCATAGTGTTTGGGTGTGTGAGATTCCACCAATATATCTATGGTCACAATAACGTCACAGTAGAAAGCGACCACAAACCACTTGAAGCTATTTTCAAAAAATCATTAAATGAAACTCCAGCAAGATTGCAACGAATGTTACTAAAGTTGCAATCTTACATGATACATGTTCAATATAAACCGGGTAAGTTATTCACATCGCGGATACTTTGTCGCGGACGCCTTATCCTAATAGTGTCAACAATACCAGAAGTGAGATTTGTGATGACGTCACCGTACACGTAAATTCTCTCTACGACAGCGTGAACGCATCTAATGAGAAATTAACAAAAATAAAAAACGAAACTCAAAAAGATGTTACTTTAACAAAGGTTTGCGAATATTATCAAAAAGGATGGCCCGGTAACAAATCCTCGGTGGATAACATTGCTAAATGTTATTGGTCGCTGCGGAGCGAGCTCCATGTAATTAATGGTGTTTTGTTTCGTAACAGCAAAATAGTTATACCTGAGTCTTTACGTAAAGAAATGATTATTAGGAGCCACGAGGGCCATCTAGGTATAGATCTAGGTACAGTTAGTAAACGTCGCGCGCGTGAATTCATGTGGTGGCCTGGCATGGCGGCGGAGATCGAGAGCTGTGTGCGGCGCTGTGAGCTGCGCGCCCGCCACCGCGCCGCCAACCCCCGCGAGCCGCTGCAGCCGCACGCGGTGCCGCGCCTTCCTTGGCAAGTTGTAGGTACAGATATATTTGAACTTCGTGGTATATCTTTTTTACTATTAGTTGATTATTATTCTAAGTATGTAGAAATAGCACCATTACCTAACCTCATGAGTAGTACGGTTATAACACAAATTAAGAATATATTTTGTCGTTTTGGAATACCAGACACATTAGTATCGGATAATGGAACCCAGTTCACATCAGACGATTTCAAAAAATTTGCACATCATTGGGAATTTCAAATACAGACTAGTTCCCCTCTATATCCTAGGTCTAACGGTTTAGCTGAACGAAACGTGCAAACCATTAAAAAGTTACTAACCAAATCGATTGAGGACAAAGTTGATTGGCAACTGGCTTTATTAAATTTCCGAAATACACCTATCACCGGCGAAGATTGTTCTCCTGTCCAACTGTTGATGGGCAGAAAGCTTAAAACTAGATTACCGTCAGCCGAAACTACGCTTTTACCAAAGACAGTACAAGCCAAGCGCGTCACATCTATGCGTGAAGCTAGGATTAGTAATTATAAAAAATATTATGATAAGGGCACACGTATATTACCATCTTTAACGCCAGGGGAAAATGTCTGGTTACGCGAAAAAGGAGTCTGGGTGAAAGCTAAAGTAAAGAGTGTCGCGAGAGGGAATCGATCTTATTGGGTACAAAAGGAGGATGGAGGAGGTGTCTACCGTCGAAATCGTTCACATTTACAAAAATGTCATATTTCACAGGGCACAGGCGTTACCAATTGTTATAGTAGCTTAGAAAGTATATGTGACAGTGGTGAGGCTGGTGCTGGTGTTGCAGGGCTCTCCCCACAGGATCAGTCATCACCACTGTACAGAACCTTAAGAAGCGGTACCAAGTATTAAAATAAGTATGGTTAACAAATTGTAGTTAGATTAGATGGTACTAAATTACTAATGTTAAAAATATAATAATAAATAAAAAATAATGTAAAAGGAGGATGATGTAGTAAGTGATGTGGAGGGTAGGTGCCATCAGTCAATAAACAGAGATCACACTGAAACGTTGTCCTGTTGTTTTATTTATAAATCCCGAATACTACAATAGTTATATCACTAATATCCTCCAGATTAAGAAATGATTTTTTCTGTTCGTCTAAAAGCAGTCACTTTCTTAAAAAATTCGAAAGACACAATTTCTGAACTCACCTCACCTTAAATATCTTTAGAAAACTCTTAAGTTTTATATCGTAGTGATTCCAGACAAATTTTAGAAAGTTTTTGATGACTTTTCATATTATTATGATGAGTTTTTGTGATGTACTTTCGTAGTTTTTTTTTTTACTTTACAGTTAGTTTTACGGAATAACAGCCTGGACAAAACTTTGTTTCCACTCTGTATAATAGAGGTTTATTTGGTTATCAAAATAATTATACGGATCTAAAAACTTGGTTAAGTTTTTTTTTTGATTAATTGAGTATGAGAGAGAGAGAGAGAGAAATAAAATTATTATATATGGCTTTATTATATTGGTATGGAGACCAGGTTAACTGCGTTCGATGGGGTGGGGTGATGTCCGAGCCCTATGGGTTGGAATGCTGGGTTAGGCAGGGAGGACTAAGCTCACCCAGCCTCTTCAACCTATGACGGACTGATTAGTGAACTGAGCAGCATGCATGTCGGATGTCACATTGACGGAGTTTGCGTAAACAATATTAGCTATGCAGATGACATGGTATATACGTGGTGGCCGAGTTGGTTAGGCCTTGGACTTAAAAAAACACTAAGGTCCCTGGTTCGAATCTCGGTGTGTACCAATGAGTTTTTAATTTAAAAATGTATGTACATTTGTTTGACAACACCACTATAGTGCCTCGGAGAGCACGTTAAGCTGTCGGTCCCGGTTTTACTATACCAACTTGTGAAACTGTTTATAGATGGGTTATTGAGTCTATCCAAAACATCGCGACGAGCTAGCCACTTGTTCGGTGTAGACTCATACCATCGGCTACGACGAGGTGGGATTAAAACCCCTCCGCTGGGTACCCTGAGACCGTCTAGGCGGTCTCGGGCGCCGTGAGGCACCCGTGAAGATATATATATATATATATATATATATATGACATGGTATTACTCAGCGCATCAGTGTGCCGCCTCAGAAGGCTCTTAGATGTATGTGAACAGTATGTAAAACGACTAGGCCTTCTGTATAATATAAAAAAGAATGAACTCATGGTATTTGAGGTGGGAGGTAAATATCCATCTAGTGTGCCCACTATTCATCTTAACGGTTCTCCCCTGCAGAGGGTGTACAAATTTAAATATTTAGACCACATTGTTACCGCTGACCTCAAAGACGACGAGGATATAGAAAGAGAGCGAAAGGCGTTGTCGGTTAGAGCTAACATGATAGCTAACAGGTTTTCTCGTAGCTCTAGAGATGTAAAAACAACTCTGTTTAGAGCATACTGCACAACTATGTATACGAGCAACCTGTGGGCTGACTATACTCAACGGTCATACAGGGTGCTGATGGGACGGTTTTGCAGTGCTTCAACCATGTTTGCGGAGGCGCGCGTGGACAGTTTCAGCAGCCTTTTGCGCAAGAGGTGCGTCTTTGGTGCAAAGAGTGCGGGGCAGTCCTAACAGGATCCTGGCTATGATCGCGGATAGGTGTGATTATTGCTATATGAATCACTGCTGCAGGGTACAGGTAGCAACAAATACAGAAATGAATAAGAAGGTGAAAGAATTTTTTAGAAGAAATCAGAATATTAGTTTTTAACTGTTTTCTACTATAGCTTATGTTAAAATATGAGTATTTTTTGTTACTTGAAATAAACGTTTATTATTATTATTATGATTTATTGTAGTATATGTACTATAATATCATAGAGATATATTTTAGGCTTTTGGGTGGTTAGTACTTAATATAGACATGTTTGTTAGTTTCTCTTATTCTATTTTAAAAAAAAAGTGTCCAATGTCCGTTAATATTTGATTTTCTCTTTTATATTTCACCTTTATTTGGGTTCAAGGGTTATATTCAAAGGGAAGGTTTACAGACCCACTAACTTATTTTAGCCTGTGGTAAAAGTAACTAAGATGCGTTTGACAGTTCGAGGGTAAGCTATTCGTTATCTAATGAAGTACATCTAAACTAAACCACTATTATTATAAGTCGATGAGATCCGCAAAAGGACCAAAGTAACCGCCATAGCCTCCAGAATCGCCAAACTTAAGTGGCAGTGAGCAGGCCACATAGCTCGCAGAACGGACGGCCGCGCCGTTGGGGCATTAAGGTTCTCGAGTGGCGACCGCGTGCTGGAGGACGCAGCAGAGGCAGGCCCCCCACAAGATGGACCGACGACCTGAAAAAGGTCGCGGGAAGCCGATGGATACAGGGAGCGCAGAACCGGTCGTTGTAGCGATCCTTGGGGTAGGCCTATGTCCAGCAGTGGACGCGCGAAAAGCTGGCATGATGATGATGATTATTATAAGGGCTCTAAAGTCGTATTGACGCCCATATTCCAATTACATCTAGGCTACAGTTGTAGTTCAATTATTATTTTTATATTGGTAGGTAGTAAATGATTTGGCACGAAAAAAAGTCCAAAATATAATATTATCACCTCCTCAGCTGCTTACTACCGGACAACAAATTTAATTTAGCACGAAGGCCAGAAATCTTGGACTTCTGATGGATAGCGAGCTTCGATTTGAGAATCATATTACGGAGGCTGTAAGAAACTGTTTATATCTCCGTGTGGATCTGCGTGAACAATTATGCGAAGCTCTAATCTTGTCAAATTATTTTTATCTGACACAGTGTTTGATGGCTAAAACCGCGAGTCCTCGAACAGCTTGTGCAGAATGCTTGCGCACATTTTGGTTACAAAATACCACCACGTTCTCACGTTACCCCTTTCTTGGATCGCTACAATGTCCTAAAAATGAATCATCGAATAACTCTACACCTTGCCACCTTGCTTTTTGGGGTCATTAAATGTAAGATGCCACTCTACCTTTTTGAGAAATTGACATGGTCACGTAATTTAAATATGTACAACACTCGTGCTTCGACTAATCTATTGTGCATACCTCGATATAAAAGTTCTGCATTTCGTGGCAGCTTCAGATACGCGGCAACTAAGATCTGGAATGATCTGCCACCACCAATGCAAAATATGCAGTCATTAATTGCTTTCAAACACAATTAAAAAAAATATCTACTTAGTTGCCAGCTATCGCATGCCTCAAGCACGGATTAGTTGTTTCAAAGTCAAAGTCAAAAATATTTATTTCATGTAAACCTTTACAGGTATTTATGCATAGTCAAAAAAAAAAAAAAAACTATATTTAGTATAAGGTCTAAGTGTGCGCTTGGTTAGGCTTTTGCATACATAAGATAATTAGAAACCAAACCGAACACACACCACATAACCAACCAGTGTAAGACTAGGTGGTTAGCTGGTTCCATTGACCTGTCCATCGTTATCTGCCATGCAAAGGTGCCACCGAGCCGACCAACCTAACAGATTATATCTACGCCCCAAATATCCACTATAAGTAATAATTAATATAAAAGTACAAAAATGTATCAATCAGAGCGCAAACACTAACCGCATGTTGGTCCCCCAGAGACACCCCGGAGAAAAAGGCACCAGCAAGTAAAAAACTCTGGCGTTCCACATATGTACCTGACCATCAGGAGATATGCTTATTTACTAGCTTATAATATGTGATATTTTATATATGATAAGTTACCCTGCTGAAGAGCACGAGTAGAACACCCCATAGCAGATAAACCATTTTTTTACAATATAGAGGTAGTACAGAATCACAAAACACCAAAGCCCCCCGATGCCCGCGCTAGTCTATCCGACAATTTTGCGAGACCTCCGCTTTTAACATAATAATTAAACTATGCATGTCCAGCGGAGATCCAAGGCCCCCACAGCAGCACCCGATCACGGACGTAACGTATGTGTCAGCCATCCTCCTGCTCAACCAGGCCCTTAGGGTGCAGACCAGAACCCGGCACACGCGCCACCACTGCAATGACCTTCAAAGGAGAGGAAATCCGCTGGACACATCATATTACTAGGACACATTACTAGGCCATATGCATTATAGAATCTGAGACACGCGCAAACATCGAAAACGGATTCGTATTATGTAGCTCTGTTAACAAAATAATAATCTAAATATATGAAAAACAATAGTAGGTATATTACCTAGCCAAAATACTTAATATTAAAAATAAATAAAAACAAAAAAAAAAAAAAATAGTAATAACAAGTTATTACCTTCTCCAAATATAACAAATTACCTAATGTAGAATAAAAATAATATAATAAGTACTTAGTAATGAATTATTACTGCATCACATTTATTAGTTGAGAGATTCCAGTCGCAGGGAGGTATGTTTCCAGACGTCTCTGTCATTAATATAATCATTAACTTTGTAATATGCTTTTGCTATTAAAGTTTGCTTAATACAATTTTTAAATTTTATATCATTAAGTTCTATAATTGAATTTGGCAATTTATTAAATAACCTGATACTGTTTATTAGGAAACATTTATTAGTTTTTTGTAATCTAAATTTTGGTATATCAATTTTGTTTATATTTCTTAAGTTACGAGTATGCCTATCTGCGTTTTTATTAAGCGTAGTATAGTTTTTCTTAACGTATAATAAATTTTCAAATATGTATTGGGAGGGCAGTGTCATTACTTCAATTTTAGGGAAAAATTCCCGAAGGGATTCGCGGGTCTTCATGCCATACATAGCTCTAATAGCTCTTTTTTGAAGGATAAATATTGTTTCTATGTCTGCAGCTGAGCCCCAGATAATAAGACCATAAGTCATAATACTGTGGAAATAAGCAAAGTACACAAGCCTGGCTGTTGCTACATCAGTTAAAAGTCTGATCTTTCTGACTGCATATGCAGCTGAGCTCAATCTTTTAGATAAAGTGTTTATGTGACCTCTCCACTGCAGTTTGGAATCGATCGTGATTCCTAAAAACATAGTGGAGTCAACAAATTCCAGCTCAGTGCCGCCTAATTTAAGTGAACAGTTGACTACTGGAACGTTTGGCAAAGAGAATTTCATGCACTTGGTCTTTTTAGGGTTTAGAACCAAATTGTTTGCCGTAAACCATTCAGAAACCATAGTCAGAGTATTGTTTGCTACTGACAATATATTGTCTTTCCTATCAACTTTAAATAATAGTGACGTGTCATCAGCAAACAGCACTATCTGCGCTATTTCCTGTACCATGTGTGGAAGGTCATTTATATATACAAGAAAGAGAAAAGGCCCTAAAATTGATCCCTGGGGAACTCCCATTTTCACAAGAGATCCTTTAGAAACACTACCATCAATGTTGACACATTGTGTTCTGTTTGTTAGGTATGACCGTATCAGATTTAACGCTACTCCGCCAACTCCATAAAATTCCAGCTTACCTAACAGAGTTTCATGATCTACACAATCAAATGCTTTCGAAAGATCGCAGAAAACATCAATAAGGTCCTGAGACTTTTCCCATGAACTAAATATTTCCTCAATCAATCTAGTACCAGCATTTGTTGTATTTCTACCTTTTGTAAACCCGTATTGATGATTATGTAATAATTTATTTCTATTAAAATGTATTAATAATTGACTTAACATTATTTTTTCAAATATTTTACTTAGAGCCGGTAATATGGACACGGGTCGATAATTAGTAGGGTCTGTTCTACAGCCCGATTTAAATATAGGGGCTATTTTACTATGCTTCATAAGGTCTGGAAAAACACCCTTATCCACACAGCCATTATAAATATCAGCCAAGATAGGCCCTATAGTGTGAACAATAGGTTCGATTGCTTTTACAGATAATCCCCATAAATCCTCTGTTTTCTTCTTATTTAACATTTTAAAGTGTTTAATAATATCATCACTTGAGACATGTATAAAACTAAATTCTAGCAAATCAGGTAGTTTAACATAACGATTTAATAGTTCCTTAGCAATACTGGATGATGAATTAATGCTATTCGTGACTTCCAAAGGAATATTAACAAAAAACTCTTCAAATAAGCTGGCAACTTCATTTTTTTCAGATATCATTACTCCGTTTTGTCTGATTAAAATATCATTTTGGATATGTGCGTTTTTACCAGTTTCATTATTAATTATCGTCCATACACACTTAGATTTATTTTCTGACTGTTTTAGTTTAGAGCTAATAAAATTAGATTTTGCCATGAGGCAAACTTTTTTGAATATTTTAGAGTAAGTTCTAACATAGGTATGAAAATTTTGATCTAAAGTAAAGGATCTCCTGTCATATAAATCATATAAAGTATCTCTGCTTTTTCTAATGCCTCTGGTTGCCCAGATAGCAAAATTCAATTTATTATTTATTTTCTTAGACTTTGTCTTGCATACTTTATCAAATTCTAGGGTTATTAAATTATGTAGATTTGAGTAGGTTGTATCAGGTTTATTAATATTATATTTAAAATTATTAGTTTTTTGTATAATGTTATTATTAAAAATTTTTAGTCTATTATCAGTAAGAAGTCTATATTTAATTATTTTATTTTTTGGTTTTACTTGTGCTTGAAAGCTGATCATTAGACATTTATGATCCGAGCGTACACCAGTAATAACAGAGTGGTCTGGAACGGGACAATTTGTGAATATATTATCAATGCAAGTCTGACTATATAAAGTAATCCTAGTCGGTTCAGTAAATATGTTATTTAAATTAAAGGAAGTAAAAAGAGAAACGAGCTTTTGTTTATCACATGTATCTAACAAAATGTCAATATTAAAATCCCCACATAGAAAAATTTGTTTATTTAAATCATATATTTTTGAGAGTACATCCTCCATAATATCTATAAAAGAATTTAAAGACGATGCTGGGGGTCTATAGATGCATAGAATAATATATGAGTCCATCTCTGCACATGAAATCTCACAAACACGTTCAACAGATAGTTTTACAATATCCTTGCGCTCTTTATACTTTAAAGTATTTTTTATTAAAATTATAGACCCACCTCCTTCACAGGAGTTTCTATTAAAAAAACTAGCAACTAAAAAGTTATTTACATTGAAACACATTTTATCGGACTTAAGCCAGGATTCTGTAAAACACATTATATCCAAGTTATATTTTTCAATAAATAATTCTATGTCAAGAACCTTGCTAGAGAAGCTTTGAATATTTTGGTGAATTAAATTAATTTTGCAAATGTCCTTCTCTATTGTCAAATCTAAGAGTTTAAAATTGGTTGTACCACAACATTATTAGTACCACTACTAAATGATGATGTGGAGTCAATGCTTAATAAAATATTATTAGCTACCAATGTAGCAATATTTCTTTGTACCTTCATGGGTAGTCTCATGCTATCCTGTGTCCCATTAACATTTTTAACAAATATGTTTATATCAAAAGGAGTAAACAGATTATTGTAGCGAGTCATATTATAAATACAATTATTTAGATAATGTAAATGTTTATTTTGTCGGACAGTATATCCCTTTGAATAAAGGAATGTACATAATGTAACATTTCTTACTCCAAGTTGAGACAAAAGATCCACACTGTCCAACAAATCTCCTTTGCTTGTGTTTAATCCATTTCCTACCATAATAACTATATTACTAAATGAATTGTAAAATTTAGAGGAAATGGATTTTACAATATTCATAAAACTATTGCCTGGCATACAGTAGTTAGTCACAGAATGATCTAAATGGAAATTAAAAATTTTACCCATTCCCGTACCAATACTATCTGTGAGCAGTAAGGTGTTGTTAGTTAAGTCCCTAGGAAGGGTGACGCTGGAGAAGGCCATGGATGATCCAGTATTCGATAAAGTTATCTGATTTTCGCAGGAGCAACAGTTTTTATTAATAAATGAGTCAAATCTCTCTGCATTATATTTGCTTAATTGTAGAATTTCATCCATATTCTTAATTTGTTCCGTAAGGTCATTCTGTGACAATTGGTATTTCTCTGTTAAGTTAGAGAGACATAAATGTAAGTTGTTTATCTCAGTTTCAGACTTTAATCTGTCACTATCATGTAATTGTTGTAAGTTGTTTATATAGTCACTATTTTCTTTAGCTTCCAACATAAGCCTATGGCAGTCCGCTTTTAATGAAATATTCCTAGATCTAATAAAGTTATTATTTAACTTATTCCTATACTTTTTTATAAACTTCAACAGCTTAATGTATTTTCTATTACTAAAATATCCATTATTAATAGTAGTCACACTATTAACTGTTAAGTCCTTATCAATCAATTCATCATACAAACATAAGGTTTGTTCACTTTGGCACCTCTCCTTCTCCTCTTCAAACTTTTCAATGGTCCTAAGAGCTTCATTAAGCTGCAGCTCGAGATGGCTAATCGTTTGTGTATAATTAATTTTGTTATTGTGAATAAATATTGTAGTAATCTATGTGATATTACTATTATTTTTTATCTAATTTTAATATTTTAGGTTTTAGATAGTTTAGGTACCTAGTTGTAAAAATATTTTCTTGTACATTCTGATTTTGTAGTAGGGTAGCTAAAATGTCATGAGTAGATTTGTATTGTGTGAATTTATAAATGTAATATGTAATCTGATTTTGTGGGCACCAGCTGAAATTTAGCGCTGCAGCATGGTAATGCTGTAGCTTATGCTGAGCTGGTCACCTATATTTTTTTTTTATTGGAGCACGACATGGGACTTTGTATCTACGTCGTGGTGGTAAGCAGATCTAAAAAGTCCATGAATGGGGTCAATCAATAATTGTTCTTAAACAATATTGATCGCTCCCACTATGCCGGCTAAATAATGCGATTACAAAATGGGGGGCGACAATGGCGAATTCCATTACGAGTATATTTTAATATACTCGCTGCCTTATTGTCTATTCAACTAACCATTTCGTAACCGTACCCTGAAAGGAGACTACCACTTCGACAAGAAATCGATGCAGTAGTCTCCTAAAAACTGGTGAACCTATTATTATATACGAGTATGTATAATAGATACGTGGTGGCCTAGTTGGTTAGACCTTGGACTTAAAAACACTTAGGTCCCTGGTTCGAATCCCGGTGTGTACCAATGAGTTTTTAATTAAAAAAAATATGTACATTTGTTTGACAATACCACTATAGTGCCTCGGAGAGCACGTTAAGCTGTCGGTCCCGGTTTCACTATACCAACTTGTGCAACTGTTTATAGATGGGTTATAGATTCGAGTCTATTCAAAACATCGCGACGAGCTAGCCACTTGTTCGGTGTAGACTCATACCATCGGCTACGACGAGGTGGGATTAAAACCCCTCCGCTGGGTACCCTGGGGCCGTCTAGGCGGTGTCGGGCGCCGTAAGTATAATAGAAATCAATATATTTCCAATAAGAACTATAAATTATCATAAACGCTATAAAAATAATTAACCTTGTAAATAAAGGTAAAGGACATGTGATAAAAATAGTAGGTTTCTCGTAAACCTATTATTTCTATCACAAAAAATAAATCCATTTTAATCCGGTTCACATTAGATTTTTTAAGCGCGTCGGCAAAAAGAAGTTGGTAAGTTTATTACAGTCCTCCATTCGACATTAAGGTTGATTATATCCCCGGGGCACGTTTCCTGGATGTTTCACCTCCATTCCAAGCCTTTCGATTATAGGTACGTTATTTTTTTTAATGTCTGCTTTTATCGTATACGTAGATACTGCCAATTTAATTTCATGATAACAACTGACCCGGCGAACTTTGTATCGCCTTGGAATCAATAACCTTATCAGTTTAATTAATAATATAGCTTAGTTTTTTATTAATATAATATTATTACTTAACTTCGTTCTCACTTTGATGACTTAATGATGCAGTTAAGAAACTGGCAATAAAGATGAAATTGCAATGGGTAGTCTTTAAATTCGGAATATTCTATAGGTGGGAGGAAAGTTATATAAATTGAATCTCTATAAACTTCGCTATATAGGCTATATATATTTTTCATTATCTTTAACTTACATACATACCATAACGCTTGTATCCCTTTTAAGGGGTAAGCAGAGAGCAATGTACGCCACTTCGCACGGTCTCTACATACTTCTTCCTCCACCTCTCCTCTCCTTCCTCCTAGCTTCCTCCACATCCATGCACCGATTCATATAGGCGCGTCTGTTTTTAAGACTTCACATCTGATCTTTTTTAAGGAGATCTCGATTTGATCTGTAAATACGCGCCTTGGTCGGCCACGTAATCCAATATCATTCTGTATTTTTACTTTATACAATGTGACTTTGGAAGCTTGTACTATGGGCTAATATGAGGTTCTGCTGTTCAAATCGAACAACTTTTCCCACGGAGCCATGTAGCGCAAAAAAAATGCCTTCTCCATACAAATGTAATGTTAAAATGACCAATTTGTATGGGGAAGCCAACATTTCTTTTCATTTGGAATTTCAACACATGGTTCCATGGAAAAAGTTGTTGGATTTGATCAGCAGATCCTCATATTAGCCCAAAGTACATCCTTTTAAATTCACCCTGTACCTATATTTGTTTCGTCTTTCGTCCATCATCACGCTCAACGTGGCGGAACCACCTTAACATACCTCTTTCAATCTTCGACGCAACATCATCATCTGTTCCTCATCTCTTTCTCAGCACACTATTTTTGATTCAGTCTCTGAGGGTCACACCACACATTTTCCTGGCTGATATCATTTCAACGGCATTAATCTTACTTGCATGCTTCTTCTGCCATACCCATGCTTTATTTACTTCATACATAAGTGTCGGGAGCAAAATACTATTTGCACAATTTTCCTGGGTGTTAAGGGAATATTTCACATTTACCTAATTTTCATAATGAATTTATTTAATTATAATATTAATATTTTTAGTATACATCAATATACAATCTTATAAATCTTAAAATTAAATAATAATCTTAAAATTGTTTGAATTTTATTGTAAATTATGTGTATCTAATTGTATTTTTCAATAAACCTTTTTATTATTATTAATCTGTTCTCTATTCATGAACATTGATAGCCTCCGTAGACTAGTAGTTGCGCCTTTGGCGATGTCCGGAGGTCGTGGTTTCGATTCCCACCCATGAAAAAAAAATATTAGTACGTTTTTCTGGACAGTTTGTCATGGTTATATATTATATTTTATGAACACGTGGTCATAAAATATAATAAATATTATATCGTTGTTTCTGGTACACATGTTACAAGCCTAGAGCTTAGTTTGTGACTTAAGAGCCTGTGAGCAATATGTGCAAAATTTACCTACATATTATTATAATTATTATTGTGTGGTTATAATATTTTTTATTGTCATTCTATTGTTTTAGGTTTATGTGGCGGCCAACTTCTGTTCTAATATTTTAAACGGGCGATTTTAGGCCTTAGGGCCCTTCCCTATTATTCATACTTCCATGTTTCAGACATAACACGGTAAAGTTTTAATTAAACTAAAGGCAGGAGTGTAGTCAGAATTATAAGGGTGACCATATTTTAAAATAAAATCACGGCATTTAGTCTACCTTATAATCTGAACAACGTTAACCTAAAATTTAACCAAAATGACGTAGGTAAATGTCACAATAATTTGTAAATGTCACAAGATTTGCATTACGTCAGAATTGTATCATATAGATTAAAGTTTAGCATAGCATTATGCGCGTAATCACCCCACTTGTGAACAGCTGACGTACAAAATACATAAATAGAAAAAATCAATACATCTCTCAGAGTTATTTCAAAATAGCAATGGTTAATTCGCTGCCTGTTTCAGGCATGCTCCGTTACGCTTAATTTTATAAGAATAGGTAAGGTACAGTTGGCCATAAATGTGGTCTACCACCCTAGAGTTGAAGTTCATTTGCACGTTATAAAAGAATAAGGTTTGTTTTCCCATGAAGAATATTCTGACAGTTAATACTATCAGTTTACATTTATTGTTGTGACGTTTATATTTCACTCAACCTTAATGACTTTTTCATCACACGGGAAGTTATGTCAAATTTGATATACTAGTTTCTTGGTCTACTGTAGCTATATAGAAAGTTTCATGATTCCTGTTATATTAAGAAAATCTTTTTTTTTTCCCATCTTCCCCTATTAATATCCCATATACATGCAAAATTATAACATTTACATATATAGTTACACGCAAACAGACACAAACTTACACATGTAAAAGTATACCTTCGCACACACACGCACGCCAAATACAAAATCACACCAAAACATATTTATAATTTCAACTAATAATAACTAATCAATGGAACAGTGTATAAGCCTGGATCAGTGGGCTTTCTCCTAAGACAGGTTTTTCTAAAACTTAAAAGGAGAAGGTCAAAGAAAATTGTAACTTTAAAATTGTACTTGAATGAATAAACCATTTTTATTTTTTTATTTTTTTTTTTATTAATATTTTGAAATATAGTTAAATACATATTCAACAGTTTTGTAAGAAGAGTTTACATACAAAGTTTCACTGTCGTAACATGCGTCGTTTTTTAAAATATAACACACTTAGAAAAATCACGTAATCATAAGTCAGTCGATCAGTCAGGACAAACTCATATTTGTAGATATAGAAAAACTTGAATATTAATTTTAATAATAGGTATTAAATTTTAATATTCCTTTTTTTTCATGAAACCTTGTCACCCCATCGTAACATGTCGTGACCAACATCTAGGTCAGACACTTTGACCCGAGAAACTCACCTGCGGTTATTTTGATTGTGACATTTCGTCTGCTACCCAAATTAGTGGAAATCAACTTTTTTTAACCTACTGAAGCTGAGATTTTTTTACAATGCACGCCATCAACGGCCATATTATAATATTTCTTTTAAACGTTTAACGTTAGATTGTGAAAATAACGAAATCCTTTAAGTACAATGGCCACGACACGGAGTGCTAAAAAATTCAAGACAAAAGCGAGTAGTGTTCAGAGTGTAGTATATATGTTATGGACCAGGTGATAATTTGTGGTTTTATTAATAATGTGCAAGCATTATGAATAATGTCTAGCTCTATCGGGCTAAGTGATTAATTACTATCTAAATTTCATTAGTTATCACATTGCACGGTCATTATTATATTGCTACGTGACAATTGGGCAATTTGATAATAAAGCTAAATTTGACGTGGTGCCGGAAGGGAAGCACGCGTGACACGCTCTGAGAAAGAGAAAAAAGTTGTGTAACTCAAAATGCCATCATAACGGCAGTTGTTCTAATAAATAAATATGTTACTTGCTATATTTATTAGGGTATAAAACAAAGATATTTTGTGAATTTTTTGTTTTAATTTTTATGTTTTGTGTTACATACTTATATTTTTAATATGACTTTCCTTAAGTTTTTAATGCAAAAACTAGTGGATTTATAATGCAGAAGTCTTTGCTAACTAATCCAATAATCAGTTTCATTATTTAAATTGTTTAACTATTAGTTAATTTAAGTTAAATGACAATAATAAAAATAAAAAGTAATTAAATATGTTTTAATTACTCTGCCCAAAAGGTGATAGACAATATGTATAATGCCCGGTCAATTTGATAATTTGAATAATATTATCAAATTGCACTCTCATATTGGGCATTTTTCATAATGGCCGGGCATTATACATAATGTCTAATTTATTACTTGGTCCATAACATATATAGTACATGACTTTTTTTTGGTTTTCCTTGTTGCAGATTGTTTAATGTCATTGTTGCAGGATTTCGTTATTTTGACAATTTGAAAAATCTTATTTATATGTACCTACATATATTTTGATGATGAAAAATATTAAAACAAAGCTGAACTTTTACCCATCTAGGTATAAAAGTTCTCACAAATATAATTATATATCCAGCGGTAGTGTACGCTGGAGATAACTCGCAGTTGCAACTACTATTAATTTTAATTAAGTTTTTGTATTCATAACGCAAAGTTACCATCTTTCATTTAAAAATGCAAAATTTATTTTATGCTCCCACCACTTTTTTACTGCCGATGAATATTGCTTTATAACGGTCTTTTTTTAAATAAAGTTGATAAGATGTAGCCCCGATCTTGAGTCAGTATGTATATATATATTTTAATAAGCTTGTGAAATATTGTTTATGTATGTATTCGTTGATCTTATTTTAACACACAAAGTGTAAAATTTAATTTCAGAACTGAGCATATTTTTTTATTAGAACACGGCATGTGATGATGTTTTTAATGTTATTTTCAAAATGTAACTTAGAGTTAAAATTCCAAAAACTATAGTAACTACAAATATTCTCCCTATAGTGAACAACTAAATATAAATAAGCAGTTGCAAAGAAAAAAATAAACAATTTTTTTATAAAATCTTTTGTAAAGTTTGCTCTGGCTGGTTCATTATCTAGGTCTCATTAGCCAGCAACAAAAAAGAAAAATGTATATGTTTCTAAATTTTACTATTATAATATAATTGATTATAGTAACTCGGCACTAAAATATTGGGCATCCTGTAAGAGATCCAGCAGTGGCCGTATGCAAATTAGAGGTAAATGGAAAAAAATGAATGCCTAAATTGGTTCTATCTATTCTTATTTTGAAAAAAGAACGTTTGCAATTCCAAAATGGAAGTATAAATATTTGGAACGTTAATTTGAATCTACATTCAACGTTAATAGAGGTTGTGCTTTGAATTCTTAAGCGATAATGGAAGCAAAACCAAGTGAAGAAAATTACGCCTTTTTTTTTTTTCTTGCTTGTGCTAGGTTTTTTAAACATTTCATCACGGGTGCCTTACGGCGCCTGAGACCGCCTAGACGGCCCCAGGGTACCCAGCGGAGGGGTTTTAATCCCACATCGTCGTAGCCGATGGTATGAGTCTACACCGAACAAGTGGCTAGCTCGTCGCGATGTTTTTGAATAGACTAAATAACCCATCTATAAAAAGTTTCACAAGTTGGTATAGCGAAACCGGGACCGACAGCTTAACGTGCTCTCCGAGGCACTATAGTGGTGTTGTCAAACAAATGTACATAAATTTTTATTAATTAAAAACTCATTGGTACACACCGGGATTCGAACCAGGGACCTAAGTGTTTTTAAGTCCAAGGTCTAACCAACTCGGCCACCACGTATATATAGGTTTTTTTAAATAAATTCATAATTTATAGGTACCTACTAATAATATGCGAAAGTATCAAATATATATCAAATGCAATTTTTCTTTGTTTGTCCGTTTCTATAACTCGAAAACGATTTAATTAATTTTAGCGATTTTTATTAAGTATTCCATTTTTACATTGTCAATATAGGGAAATCCTTTAGGTAGGTACAATTATGTGTATACCACTACACGGTATTTTAAAACTGTCAATGTAGGTACCCAAAAAAGACGCATGTTTTTTCAAACAAGGGAATAAATTTCATGCCATTTAATATATTAGTTACTAGCTGATCCGGTTAACTTCGTCTGCGTAACTTTAACCGTTTACGCAGCGTACGCTCTCAAAAGGAATAGTGTTTCACTGTTGCAATATTTTTCATTGTTACTTCGCTCCTATTGTTCGTAGCGTGATGTTATGTAGCCTATAGCATTCCTAAAAAAATGGGATATCCAACACTAAAATATTTAACCAATAGTTCCTGAGATTAGCGCGTTCAACCAAACAAATGGACAAACAAACTCTATGGCTTTATAATATAAGTATAAATTGTTGTATTGCACAACAATCTATACTAATATTTCAATGTAAATAAAAAAATATATATATAAATATTATAACGAGTG
Source organism: Monopis laevigella (assembly GCA_947458855.1). NCBI lineage: Eukaryota > Metazoa > Arthropoda > Insecta > Lepidoptera > Tineidae > Monopis > Monopis laevigella. The sequence goes on along the minus strand of OX381596.1, from coordinate 8,681,411 downwards.
CCTTATGGCGCCCGAGACCGCCTAGACGGCCTCAGGGTACCCAGCGGAGGGGTTTTTAATCCCACCTCATCGTAGCCGAAGGTATCAGTATACACCGCACAAGAGGCTAGCTCGTCGCGATGTTTTGAATGGACTCAATAACCCATCTATAAACAGTTTCACAAGTTGGTATAGTGAAACCGGGACCGGCAGCTTAACGTGCTCTCCGAGGCACTATAGTGGTGTTTTCAAACAAATGTACATTCATATTTTTAATTAAAAACTCATTGGTACACACCGGGATTCGAACCAGGGACCTAAGTGTTTTTAAGTTAGGTCTAACTAACTCAGCCACTAGGTATGGGCGGCAACAAAAAGATTACTACCTTTATTGTTATTTATTTTTTCTTATGCAAAGCAGGTCAAATAGCGACCTGCTCTCGACTGACTGACTCTGACCCGCTCTTCCCCCTAACGATGCCGGTGGGAGAGCCTTTACGTCAGGTGTGCATTAGCCCAAGACAAGAATAGAGTAAATAATTACAGTGTCCTAGACGTGTGAACTGTTTCGGCATCGTTATAGTTAAAAGCTTTTTTTATATATCTTATATCTTTTAACATAGTCCATAGTCCGTGACATTTGTTTGACAACACCACTATAGTGCCTCGGAGAGCACGTTAAGCTGTCGGTTCCGGTTTCACTATACCAACTTGTGAAACTGTTTATAGATGGGTTATTGAGTCTATCCAAAACATCGCGACGAGCTAGCCATTTGTTCGGTGTAGACTCATACCATCGGCTACGACGAGGGGGGATTAAAACCCCTCCGCTGGGTACCCTGGGGCCGTCTAGGCGGTCTCGGGCGTCGTAAAGCACCCGTGAAGATATATATATATATATATATATATATATATATATATATATATATATATAATGAGTCCTTGAAGAACACTTTAGTTATGGAAGGTTTTGTCTCTTTATTTAGCAACAAAAATAATTATGCGTAAAAGAGACAAAACCTTTCATAACTAAAGTGTTCTTCATGGACTCAATAAGTTTTTATGAATAAGGCCAGTCTTTAAAAGTACCTATTTTCTTTTTCAAAATTTCATGTTTCCATCTCAAATGTTTTCTATAATAGGAACTTTCAGTTTTATTTATTGTACGGAACACTAAATGCGTGAATAGCATTCGTACTTGATATATGAAAATAATAATAACCGACCGCCCATACGGGTGCAAAAACCGTAAAGTGATCTAGTCATGTTTCAGTATTAGTCTGTGGGTTCACCGATTTTTAGGAGACTACTGCATCGATTTATTGTCGAGTTAGTATTCTTTAGGGTGCGGCTACGAAAAGGGTAATGGAATCAACGATAAGTCAACGAGGATATTAAAATAAACTTGTAATGCAATTTGTCTTTGTTACCACCTATTTCGTAGTTGCATCATTTAGCCGGCATAGTAGAAGCGATTCATGCTGTGTGAAAACAATTATTGATAGACACCATTCATGGACTTTGTAGTTCTGCTTACCACCAGGAAGATACAAAGTCACATGCTATGTCCCAATAATAAAAAATAATAAATGATTTTATTATTATTTAAACCACACTTGTCGCTCACATATTACCGACTTAATGATGCGGTTTCAAAATAGGCGGTGTCAAAGGTGAAATAGTATTACGACTCTACTTTAATATCCTCGCTGCTTTATTGTCAAATAAACTGGCTGTTTCGTAACCGCACCCTAAAAGACTATCATCTTGACAAGAATAAATGCAGTAGTCTTCTAAAAACCTATATAGGATGTTTCTAACATCTAATGAAAAATTTTGTCAGTTGGTACGAGAATAGCATTCGGGGACTAAGGATTCTTTTTCTTCTATATAAAGCTACATTTAAAATTAAACAGCAGAGAAACCGCTTCATACAGAAACTATTAAATACGTTAAACTTTTGTATGAGACTGGATTTACACAGTCTCATCTACTAGGGACTTTGCAAAAGGTTGGCGCTGCTACTCGCTCGGTAGAAAATCAAACGGCGTAAATACGCAATTCCCAGCAGAGTATACGTATTTGAGCCGTTCGGGAACTACCGTGGGGTTGTGGAGAACAGGACCTCATAAAAAATAAAGCGTTTGGTGGACACATCCGGTGATCCACGAGCTGGCTCGTTTTTGGCACAGCGTATTAGAATAGCCATTCAACGAGATATTACCAGCTAATTAGGAACCCTACCAATTGGCAGCAATATGGACGAAATTTTCGATTTGTTATAATTTATCGCTTATTCTTAAATTTAAGAGCTGGGCTTTTGTTGGTAAAACAATCGCCACCCTTGCGTCGCGTAACGTCTTGACCTCCCTGTACGAAATGATACTTATTTTCTTTTTTACTTGATTTATTTTACCCTTCTTAAACTTCCTCTTTTTTCTTCAATCTTATCTTCTATTATTATTCTTAAATAAGTTTCATTCCAAATTCAAACATATTCCCCTTCCAGTTTTCTATTTTTGCCAATAATATTGTTTTCCACCATTTGTAATACTTCTTTATTCGTCTTCTTTTCTGTCCAGCTGATTTTCTTCATTCTTTTCTAACACCACATTTCAAACGCTCCAGCCTCTTTCTATCTATTATAAGTTATAGTAATTTTAGCTTAATTATTTAAAGCTATTTTCAGTGCTAGACTTCACTTTGTACGGTGTCAAGTACCAAGAATTAGCCCTATTTTGAATTTATCATAACTTACAATCCTATACAAAAGGATATGTAATATACCTGCCTAAGCGAGATGGGAAATGGAGTCATTATCGACACCCCATCTCGTTCGAGCTCCGTTTTCCCAGATTCCCCCGATATGCGGTTCGGAAATAGAATCGATTGTGAGAAGCCAAACTTCCCTTGAGGCTTAGTATAGAGATATCACTTGAATTTTTAACCGACTTCAAAACAGGAGGTTTTCAATTCGATGCGTATGTTTTTTTTGGGATGTTACCTCATATCTCTTTCAAAACATAATCGATTTAGATTAATTTTTTATTGAAAAGAGTTGGTCACCAAGTTGGTCCCATATTTTTTTGTGAAGATCTGATTGATAAAGACTGTGAAATCTGGAGACTGGAACGTAGCAAATTTCGAGAAGTTTTCTTTATATTAAGTACACCATATTATTATCTTCGTCAAATGTGAACCGATTTTTATCATCACCAGGTTGGGTTCACTTAAATTTGATTAAGATTGGAAACTGGTTTTCAGTTTCAAGGTTTTCGAAACTGGACTGGTGGTACACCTCAAAATAAAAGAATTCACGTTTTCTATTATATTATGGTAAATCTGAACTGATTTAAGGATTCTTGTTTTATTTTAAAGTATGTATTATGTTTTATATTAAATTAGTTACCGAATAAAAAAAAAACTAAGATCTACAATAATAAAAAATAGAATTAAAAAACCTAATGTAACGTTTGTTACAATTAATAAAGTCTACTTTATTATAAGTTTTAATAAAAATAATGTTATTGTATGTCAAAGGATCGGAAAAACCTTTTTTTAAATAATCATTATTTTATACTTTTTAGTGTTAAAGTTTTTGTACATGCTATTATTACTTATAAACCGCGACGTCGACGCCACTTATTTGATTTGGGCCCCTTAGCTGAGTGATGATAAGTAAATAAACGACTTTAAAAAGTAGTAGTAAAATTTAAATATAAACTAAGTTATACCTATAACTCAGTTTGTATTTAATTTTTTGCATTATGTATTCCAGAAACGTTAATGATATATTTATAATTCGTTAACACCCAGACCTTAGAAAATTGTACAGATAAACGTACTAATATTGTTTTACCATGAATGGAAATCGAACTCATGACCTCCGGATACAACGCCAACGGCTCATCCCCTGGACCACGGTGTCGAATCACAATATAGCTTTTGCCCTCAGCTTCATTGTTGGGTTTATTCACGTATTTAATAAATTTCAAAATATATATCTATACTAATATACATGGTGACTTTGTAAGGATGTACTTTGGGCTAATATGAGGTTCTACTCATCATTACGAATAACTTTTCCCATGAAACCATGTGCCGCAAATGAAAAAAAATATTGACTTCTCCATACAAACTAGTAATGTTAAAATGATCAATTTGTATGGGGAAGCCGATTTTTTTTTTCATTTACGACACATGGTTCCATGGGAAAAGTTGTTCGATTTGATAAGCAGAACCTCATATTAGCTCAAAGTACATCCTTTCAAATTCACCCTGTATATTATAAAATATTGTTTGTTTGTTTCGGATAAACCCAAAAACTGACACTGAACCGATAAAAAGAAATCGTACATTTGAGTGTAGATTAAAATATAGCCCATATGGCTGTGTTTTAATTTAGATCCGATTTCTTTAATAATAAACAGCGAGTTTAACCGGCTAGTATATAATTCATTATTATAATTCAATTATATACGTGGTGGCCGAGTTAGTTAGACCTTGGACTTAAAAACGATTAGGTCCCTGGTTTGAATCCCGGTGTGTACCAATGAGTTTTTAATAAAAAAAATTATGTACATTTGTTTGACAATACCACTATAGTGCCTCGGAGAGCACGTTAAGCTGTCGGTCCCGGTTTCACTATACCAACTTGTAAAACTGTTTCATAGATGGGTTATTGAGTCTATTCAAAACATCGCGACGAGCTAGCCACTTGTTCGGTGTAGACTCATACCATCGGCTACGACGAGGTGAGATTAAAACCCCTCCGCTGGGTACCCTGGGGCCGTCTAGGCGCCCTCGGGCGCCGTAAGGCACCCGTGATGATATGTATGTATATATATGTATATAATTCATAGTAAATAGTTTGTAAGTTTTTATCCAAGTAGATTTAGGCATAATTGATTGGGCAAGAAACACTGAAATATCTGAAAGTTCTATATATTATAGAACCCCCAAGGGGTTTAGTTAGTAAATCTCATCCATCAAATATTATTGCCGTACCGTATCAGATTTTCATTCAATCAAAATAGAGACAAAAGAGACAATGTTCATAGCTATCCATGGATTCACCGTGCGGGTATCGGGTCCAGCGCGTGGTTGGAAGGCAGGGGAATGAGCTGCAGCGATCCCGGACTAGAGACTGCGAAGTAGGCTTAAAGGCCTTTTGAACTTTTACCTGCACTGTGTTCACTACCCTCTCTACGCAACCAAATACTATATGATCCTGTTAGCGCCATCTTGGAACACGCTCCATAAAAGTTTCGACGGGTGATCGCGGAAGGCCAAGATCCTAGGATAAAGTTGAGTTTTAAATCCGTTTCTAGTAATTTCGTTTGTGAGATCAAAATATTTGTTTGACTTGATGTTGTGGTCCTTAGGAATGTTTGTTTCCCACGAAACGTAGGAATTAAAAATATGTGTTTTTAAAAGTACTCCTTTTATATCTAAGACCGAGGTCGTTAACAACTGTTACCGCCTTAAGGTCTATATTTATAGCTCCAATTAATTTCCTAAGAATCTAGACGAATTATAAATGAGTGCCGTTAATTACGGTAAGGACTAAATGTTTGTTTCCATTTTGTTTCTTTAGAAATGGTTTGTTTTGTTAGGGGCTTAAGTTATAAGCTCTAAAGGCTTAACAGAATTGAAGTCTGTATTTGTAGGTACCTTATTAGGTATTATTTATATACGACATCATTGCGTCGTAGTGGCGCTGTATCCAGAGGTCTTGGGTTCGATTTCTACTCAAAGCAAAACGATTACTTGTTCTGAAGGTTTTACTGGTAGAGCCTTCGTACTTTATTTGTGCAATACTGTAGGGTTTATTTATTGTTTTTATTTATCCTTTTCTGTCCATAGACAGTAGGCGACGAGATCCTGGGTTATTAAGACAATTGAATAATAAGGTAAAATATAAATATTTTTGGCTCCCGAGAACTAAACGGCCTCAGGTACCCAGCGGAGGGATTAACCCTCATTTGCCGATGGTATTTGGAATTGTTGCCAATTAAAGATTTTAATAACATTATTTTACGTTTATTATTATTATTGGAACATTGAGACATTGAAAAGATAGTTAAAAATAAAATAAATAAGTATAGGGATTAAATCTACTATCTTGTGGTTACTAGGTTGAATTTTTCAAGTGTGTCTTCAAAACTATAAAAGTAAAAAATAACAAAAAAATGTTCAAAGGAGTCTCGTGCCGATTTTGATAAATACTAAAACTGCATAACTAGATTTTAAACTGTGTTATTGCACCAGCTGATAGTGTCGCTTATAAGAATCTAATTCAGGTAAGTAATATGAAGCGGCAAACTAAAGAAAAGTGCTAATTTTTAATAAAACAATAGTTAATAAAAATAAAAATAAACTTTACGATTACAACCTTCTACTTTGCCAACTATTACACCCTGTGTAACAATTCTTGATACACACATGAAGAACTGGTTCTTTTACCTTTTTAATTTATCGTAGTAAGTATGGTTACGAAGCAGGCGGTTTTTTCATAAATTTAAACTGAATGTTGTTTGTTTTTCTGCTTACCATCTGGTGCGTTAATAGTGATATGTCGCACTATTAACGCACCAGATGGTAAGCAGAAAAACAAACAACATTCAGTTTAAATTTATGAAAAAACCGCCTGCTTCGTAACCATACTTACTAAGCTAAAAAAAGGCAATGACAATATTCCAATATAATGATTTTTATAATAATTATTACACTACAGCAAAACATTTTCTGTTAAGTTTGAAATAAAATAGAATTAAAAAGCGCTTTGTAAAGCTTATAAAATAGCTGCAAAGTTAAAGTTTGTGATTTAGAATAATCGATTAACTTTCACTTGGTTGACTTTAATTACTATCTAAGAGAAAATTTTCTGAAATAGCCTTCGCTGTAGCCTTAACACTTTTATTGTATGGAATATTTAGAATTATAAAATGTATTCATTCGTTCATATCATCACGGGTGCCTTACGGCGCCCGAGACCGCCTAGACGGCCCCAGGGTACCCAGCGGAGGGGTTTATAATCCCACCTCGTCGTAGCCGATGGTATGAGTCTACACCGAACAAGTGGCTAGCTCGTCGCGATGTTTTGAATAGACTCAATAACCCATCTATAAACAGTTTCACAAGTTGGTATAGTGAAACCGGGACCGACACCGTAACGTGCTCTCCGAGGCACTATAGTGGTGTTGTCAAACAAATGTACATAATTTTTTTAATTAAAAAACTCATTGGTACACACCGGGATTCGAACCAGGGACCTAAGTGTTTTTAAGTCCAAGGTCTATCCTTTATATGTAAATATATTCCTCAATCTTTATTTATTTATTTAAAATATATATGGCATATTATAATTTTAAGTCAGTATTACAGATTGTTAAATTAAGTTTTAAATGTGAAAATTATACTTTTTAAATAGTGAACAAAATATATTTCATAGATGACCAATTTATTGGTATTTTTGTGGGACTCAAAACGTAATTAATATCACTTAGTTCGATCAACAAAAAAAATCTAAAGAACAATTCAATTTTTTTTTAAAGTTTTATAAATCTTAGACCACTACGTCAAAATGAGAGAATATGCCAAATAAAAATACACATATTTTACTGAAAAATGTGATTAATTTGATGAACAAAGACATTTGCGTTACAAGTCTATTTTAAGTCTCGTTGCTTTATCGTCAAATCAACTACGCGTTTTGTAACCGCACCCTGAAAGAAGACTACTATCTCGATAAAAACCGGTTGTTCTGTTAGCAACTATTAGCTCTTTAATCATATTTTCTTTGTTGTTAAAAACAGTTCACATCAGTGCTAGTGTGAGTTTCTTAACGTTTACTTTCGCGTTAACTATACTACTGCGTTAACATGTTGACCAATCAAACGCTCGCATTTTTAGTTCTCAAAATTTCCGCTTGGAGCGCTGAACTATTTCCCATACAATTTTTAGTTAACTCAAACGCAGTTAGAAAACTCACACTAGGGGTACAGATGGTGACCGTAATATATTAAGCGGCGCGACGTCCACAAAGTATCCAAATAAATCGGAATAATAGTACTTCTATTCTATAGATTCTATTGTCCAGATAATAGAATCGATTATCAACTATAGGTAATTAATATTTGAGTTTAAATTATGAATAAATTTACTGGGTGTTTTTTTAACAATGATAATATTTTTTTGATGCCTTCAGTATCACCTTTAGAACCCATTTTTAAAATAAAAAAGTATTTTTTATTTTTTTCTTCAAAAAAAAGTCCGAAAAATTAATTATTATATGAACAAACGTCTATATGCTTAAAATTACTCCAACAAATACATAATAAGTCTTGTATCTAACAAGTAAAACAGAATTAGACAAGTGATAGGCTTTAAATTCGTGAGTTTAGTATGAAAGTTAACGTGATTTGTAGATCTTTTATGTTATTTATCTTTATGTTTTTGTATAGGCGACACTAAAAGGAAAAAATGCGTGTTTCATTATTTTCATCATAGAACACAATATAAAAATTTTATCACCGTGACCAAAAACATCCAGTATGACAACAACTGTTGACTGCCAAAATTATTGTTTAAAAGAGTTCACATCAGAGGGTCAACGTAAAATTTTAGACGACGTCTACAGACTATGCCAATAAATCGAAGCATTATATTGCAGTCCCGTGTTCGAGGCGAGCATACCAAAGACGCCCGAACACGTTCGATTCTATTGTCCAGATAATTGAATCGATTGCTTCAGGAATTGCGGTCCGATGACAATAAACTGTTCTATTGTGACTTGGAATTTCCTTGATTCACCAATAAAAATATGTACATAGAGATCTATCATCAATAGAATAGAAAATACAACATGTATATTTTGATAATTATAGACTGTAATGTTTTATCAAGGAGGAATGAATAAAAATCATGAATAATGTATTGGTATACCTAACATATACCGGACATACTATCCTAAATAAATTCCTACTAAAATCTGGCTGCGGAACCTTCAACCATCACTGTAAGTATTGGGCTAACTTACAAAACTGCAGGCAGGCCGGACTCACGAAACCTAGCCCACGTCTAGCTCGATATCTGCTTAATCTCAAAAGAGGTAACCTGCGTATGGGGGTGGGTATACTTACCGGAACTGGCACCTTACAATTTTAGGTATCACCAACAGCCCTCTATGTAGAGGTGTGATGGAAACTGATGAAACGCCCACCCATGTGATGCTACATTGCACCGGGGTGGCTTCACAACGGGCGAAAATCCTCGGAACACCGAGTTCGCTCCTTGAGGCATGTGGAAGCCTCGGACTTCTTGTCGCCTTTTTTAGGAGCTGGGTTGTCTAGAATGTCAGCCGACTAACGCAAAAAGACCTAACTTCTTGGCTAATTGCGGAAACGAGCCCCCATAAACCTACTAATCTGTACTAATATTATAAAAAAGCTGAAGAGTTTTTTTTTGCATGGTTGAACGCGCTAATCTCAGGAACTACTGGTTCGAATTGAAAAAATATTTTAGTGTTGGATTGCCTATTTATAGAAGGGCTAAAAGAGGAAGGCTACATAACATGACGCTACGACCAATACGGGTGGAGTAAACAATGAAAAATATTGCAAAAATATTCCTTTTGTAGCGTACACTGCGTAAACGGTTAAAGTTACGCAGACGAAATTGCGCGGATCTGCTAGTATTAGAAACGCGCTTCTAAAGATTGTGTTTTTTTTACGTAAAAACGACTAAACGAAGTTTGATAAGTATTTACAGTAGCTTAAACACCAAAAACATAATAATAATAACATATCATGTATTCGTCGGAATGTATATTACAAAATATCATTATGGCTTACTACTCTTAGTCAATCTGTGGCACACAAAATTTTAGTCGTAAATCTCAGCAATTCAAATAATAATCACAACATTCAATACACTTGCCATGAATTACTTTGCTATACTAATAAACATTTCTGTTCATTTCAATTTGTCCAGAAATTAAACAGTCCCAATATAAATTTACATCAAATTATTTACTTATCCTCCTTATGTATCTACTTACGTATCCACATTAAATTATTTCTATGTAAGTAGGTAACTATAGGCTATACAATTTACGAAATTGCAACGGTAATAAATGTGGCAGAAGCTAGTGTTCTTTAATTTAAACCTTTTTATTGGAATTTGGCATGTGTTTTTTTTATCTACGTGAAGATATCTATGAATGGGGTCGATCAATACATTAACAATATTCGCTCTTACTATGCCGGCTAAATTCGGTTAAAAATTATTTAATACAAACATATCCTAGGAAATGTATACATTTACTAGGAATTGTATATAATTCCAATATCGTATTAGGAAAAGTATAAAAAGAATGATTTCTGTAATAAAACACGTTGTTAAAATGTTTTTTTTTTATTATGACACTCGTTAAGACAACCAGGTAACAATCCTGCTGTAAAACATAATATCTTCATATTATCTTACTAATTAAAACTTCAAAAATCATCTATCTATTAATTTTTAAGGTGCATTTATCACGAAATCAATTTATATCATTTCTATAAAAAAAAAAAAAAATCTATAAAGTTAAACTTTCATTTGGTAAGTAATCAGTCTGTTATTTAAGTAATTTCAATGTCACAATATTAAAGTAAAAGTCTTTATATTTATACTAAGTTAAATGTAAACAATCCCGGGAGTCCATGGCTATTTAATTTTGCAGGGTAAGCTGGAATGGCATTTGGAAGAAGACAATAGTTTATTTTTGCCTGATCAGACGATGACCCCTGCCCCGCTATCTCGCTATCATTGATACCTAACCTAACCTAACGCACTCTAAACTTTATTGTTAAAACTTTTTTTTTGACTATTCATAAATAAACTTTATTGTTAAAACTTTGACTATTCATAAATCTATAAAGATTTACATGAAATAAATAATATTTGATTTGATTTGATCAATTTTATTTTGTAGTTGATAGTATTGACGAAATTTTTTATATTAATCGTTACATTTACAGAGAGTTCATTTTGGTGCTACTCAGCCTAAAGGCGTAACGACTATGTAGGTTTAACAAACATCACTTACCCCCGTATTCTAAGACGTATCCTTAACTCCACTTTACACTCAAGGAACGTCTGTCTCTTTCCACCAAATGTCAACTATAAAAAGCAAGTTGAGACAGACACTCCTTAGAGTGAAGAGTTGAGTTAAGGAAACGTTTTAGAATACGGGGGTAAGACCTGGGGCGTATTTCATAAACGTGACAATTGTAATTTACCATGACAATTTATAATACATTGCTTGTTTTAGATAATTCTAACTAAAAAATTACAACTAAAGTGAACGATGTATTATGAATTGTCATGGTAAATTACAATTGTCACGTTTATGAAATAGGCCCCTGATAGTTATGTTCCTTTCAAATTTATATTTCAAATAGATTAATTATTTATAAAAATGATCTAAATTTAGTTGTCGAAATCTAAATGCTCGAACAATATTATTGCTTAAAGCTTCTTTTGTGCAAACATAAAGAAGAATAATAATAATAATATGTAGGACAATTTACACATATTGCTCTGGCCACAAACTAAGCTCTAGGCTTGTTCTATGTGTACCAGAAACAACGATATAATACATATTATATTACATTTTATAAACACCCAGACCAAGACAAATTGTACAGAAAAACGTCCAATTTTCTTTTTGCCATGTGTGGGAATCGAAACCCACGACCTCCGGATACAACGCCAAAGGCGCAACTACTAGTCTACGGAGGCCGTCAATAAACAGCCGAATGTGACCGAAGGTATGGTTACTTCGCTTTCTTCGGTCATCGTACCCAATTTCCATAGGGTAACTCCTTATAGGTACTCATTTATATGCTTCTCTAAAAATACTTTTATAACTTTTTATTTTTATTCTTTTTATTTCCCTATATTGAATACATTCCTGAAGAGTTTTAAAACTAAAACGCTGAGAAAAAATCGCGTATTCACTCGTTTCCATATTTCTATTTTAAATTAATAATTCACACTTGCAACGTCTCGATCTGCCATACAAATGAATGAATGAATGAAAAATTATTTTTGCACAAAAGCTTAGTACGAGCTTAATGTCTTAGGCATTATCTACCAGCTAACCTTTGAGAGATTGACGATAACAGGCAGAATGCTGATGATTTGCATTAAATATATAATATATCATACAAGGATAATAAATAAGTTATTGGGTAAATATAACAATACATTATATTTAATAGTATAAAAACACACATAAATAAAAATCCATAGAATCTCTTTGTTTTCGTTTTTTTTTCATTTCCTTCATTATACCTAATTATAGAGACTTGCTTACACAGACCTACACGAAATTGTGGGCACAAGAAAAGGCCACTTATTCAATCTAAGGATCACATAATGATATAAAATAATGAATAAAGCTTAAAATAACAAAAAGTGTCACATTGCCAAATCCTTCTTGTGCAATAATGCACATAACATAAAGCTAAAAAAACGCGCCCGCGTGGACGGGTTTGGTTTTTACCTTCATGGCACATACATATTTTTTTTAGATGGTTTTAAACCAGTTATGTGCAGTTTTTGGCTGAAAAAATCTAGCTTCTTAAATAACTAATATTTGTGGTAAATTTCATATTCCTAATAAGTCTAAAATTAATGTCTTTGATATTGCACAATTTTGCAGTGTTACTGTTAGTTTATTTAATAACACGTTTTTTGTAGTTTTCCAAAACTGATTCAATCTAAGGATCACATAATGATAAAGCTTAAAATAACAAAAAGTGTCGCATTGCCAAATCCTTCTTGTGTAATAATGCACATACATATTTTTTTTAGACGGTTTTAAACCAGTTATGTGCAGTTTAAGGCTAAAAATAAAACCAGCTTCTTAAATAACCAATATTTGTTGTAAATTTTGTATTCCTAAATGTCTCAATTAAATGTCTTTGATATTGCATTAACAATTTTGCAGTGTTACTGTTACTTTATTTAATAACGCGTTTTTTGTAGTTTTCGAAAACCTTACAAAATTACATATGGAACTTGTCAGGCGCAGCGACGATGTTACTCACACTGAATAAGTGGCCTTTTTGTACATCCCTGTATTTTGTGGCTTTTATTTGTGGCAGTCCAATTGATTACGTGCCAATCCTCGTTCACAAACCGCTTGTCAGTACCACAAACAGCTTAATTAATATGTTTCGACAAATGGCTGAACGCTAAGGTAATTGAAATTCTCTACGTTGGTACGTAGTTTATGTATTTCTGAATTAATTTATGGCTACCAATTTTAATTATAGTAGTAGTACACTACTTACCTGCCCCGGCTTCGCATAGGTGCAATGTAATAAAGGTAATGACGCCGCGGACAAATTTGAAAAAGAAAAACCAATTTTAAGATATACAATTCGTTATTAAATTTTATATAGTACTAGCGGCCCGTCCCGGCTTCGCACAGGTTTGTATAACTTTAACTATATGCTCAGCGCACGCCACGGAAGGCCTCAGAAACGATACTTTTCCCCCGTTTTTAAAACATTTTTGGTTACTGCTCCACAACTATAGGACCTAGCGTGATATTATATAGCCTATGTTACTTCTGAATAATGCAGCTTTCTAATGGTGAAAAAAATATTGCAATCGGTCCAGTAGTTTTTGAGTTTATTCATTACAAACATACAAAAATACAAATCTTTCCTCTTTATTATATTAGTATAGATTATTAATTAAAGATACAAAAACAAAATATACTTAAAAATAAACTAAACAACTACACCTATAAAAAATATACGGATTCCAAGCCAGTGCTGCGCGGATATGTGCCCAGGATGCTGGCGGCGTTTCCCCTCTGAATGGTGAGGCTGACCTGTTGAGCGAAAAATGCCGCCGCTCTTGGGTCACTCGAGGCGTGGACCAAACGAGTACCAATTTCTTTAAAAAACTTTTTGGCATCCGACGACCATGGGCCGAGCGTTTCTACTGCAAACGCCGCAAATATGTGATCTGTAGCTAATGTAGAATATTTGCGGCGTTTGCGTATTTGGGCCTGCTCGGCAGCTGGGCCGGCTCGTTGAACGGTCTCCTGCAAATAAGACGCGGCCAACGTATCTACGCAGGTCGCGTCCCATACAAGAGTCCGTCCAAGAGACCACGGAACTATGGTAACGCCGTCTGGTCTTTTACCATCATCGCGCAGCATACCGGGCGGCTCCAATAAGGCAGGTATAGACACAGTAGTCAGTGCTCTTTTAATAAGCTCATTCAGACTACTGTGTCTATAAAAACGGCCTGCACTTTTTACGCACGACAGCCCATGGTGGCCGGATGTGTCCACTCCTCGTCCGCACGAACACTGGTGAGGTTCGCACATCCTAATGCCTAATCTTACACCAACTGCAATACTGAGGGATGAGTTGTCTAATAAATTGTTGTCTTAGCCGATGGTATGAGTCTACACCGAACAAGTGGCTAGCTCGTCGCGATGTTTTGAATAGACTCAATAATCCATCTATAAACAGTTTCACATGTTGATATAGTGAAACCGGGACCGACAGCTTAACGTGCTCTCCGAGGCACTATAGTGGTGTTGTCAAACAAATGTACATATTTTTTTAAATTAAAAACTCATTGGTACACACCGGGATTCGAACCAGGGACCTTAGTGTTTTTAGGTCCAAGGTCTAACCAACTCGGCCACCACGTATATGTTTAATATAATATGTTTACGATATATTTATATTTTTTCTATTGATATAACATGGTTATAAACAAAATTGCTTTCCACTTATGTCTGTCTATCTGTACGATTACATTTTCTAAGCTACGCAATGATTTTGTCATCATATCATTTTGAGTATTTCTTCAGAATGATTTATATGTTTAAGAGATTATGGAGCAAATGGTACCTACAATCAATAATGTTTCCCCCACGTATTACTGCATATTATGTTCTCGTACGTATTAAAAACAATGATCGTGTTTTGATATATTTACGTAGGTAATCGAATATCTAAATTATATACTGGCTTACACCGCGATTTTGTTCTCGTGCGTATTAAAAACAATGATCGTGTAATATTATATTATATTATATTATATTATATTATATTATATTATATTATATTATATTATATTATATTTACGTAGGTAATCGAATATCTAAATTATATACTGGCCTACACCGCGATTTTGTTCTCGTGCGTATTAAAAACAATGATCGTGTAATATTATATTATATTTACGTAGGTAATCGAATATCTAAATTATATACTGGCTTACACCGCGATTTTGTTCTCGTGCGTATTAAAAACAATGATCGTGTTTTGATATATTTACGTAGGTAATCGAATATCTAAATTATATACTGGCTTACACCGCGATTTTGTTCTCGTGCGTATTAAAAACAATGATCGTGTTTTGATATATTTACGTAGGTAATCGAATATCTAAATTATATACTGGCTTACACCGCGATTTTATTCTCGTGCATATTAAAAACAATGATCGTGTTTTGATATATTTACGTAGGTAATCGAATATCTAAATTATATACTGGCTTACACCGCGATTTTGTTCTCGTGCGTATTAAAAACAATGATCGTGTTTTGATATATTTACGTAGGTAATCGAATATCTAAATTCTTGATTTGCTATAAGTTCCCTCTATGTACGTACTCTTCTTATATTTTCATAGTAGCTTCTAAGCGTACAAATAGAAAGACGCGGAAAACGTTTTTTTTTAACTTAATGTAGAAATTATATAATTATTGGAAAAATATAATAAGTATTGTAGTACGGCATGTGACTTTGTATCTACCTGGTGGTGAGCAGACCTACAAAGTCCATGAATGGGGTCAATCAATAATTGATCTTAAACAAAATTGATTTCTCCAACTATGCCGGCTAAATGATTCGATTACGAAATGGGCGATGAAAAATACGAATTGCATTACAATTATATTTTAATATACTCGCTGTCTTATCGCCAATTCAACCACCCATTTCGTAACCGCACCCTGAATCGAGACTACCACCTCGACAAGAAATCTAAGCAATAATCTCCTGAAAACCGAGTGAACTCAAAGACTAAAACCGAAACATGACTAGGTCACTTGACGGTTTTTGCATCTGTATGGGCGGTGTTAACGATACCGGTCGGAAAAAAAACAATATCGAAATCCTCCGCGGTCAAGGTTTCGGATTTAATAAAGGTAACTCTATATTTTTTTTTCAAGAATCCAGGGGTTTGTTTTTGCTATTAGCAATATTCAATATTTATTAATTAAATTATAACTTTTTCGTACCTAGTTAATAACTTAACTTAACTATAGTAAAAGTTATAAATAGTTAAGTATACGTTATCGTATTTACTGATCTATATATTTGACGTTTGAAACCTGATAAGTATAGCCTTGGAGACGCTGAAGTTCGTATCGACTGAATTCTACCGTTTTGGAGGGAAAACGACTTTTTAACGACAATGTTAATGGATCTTTTATTATAATTCTATTTCAATTGATTTCATAATGAGGATATTTTTGTCAGGAAATATCGTCGTTTTACTTAGGAAACATTTATTTAGTAAGATACGGGTACGTAACATACAGGACAAAAAAAAAATGAATAGACTCTCTAATAGTACGAATTATTAATTATTTTATTATTCCCGGTAGTACCACAATTACCATTACTCGTAAGAAATAGAACTAGTGCGAAAAAAAAATCGCACTAGTTCCATCATGGAACAACGTAATGGAACTACTGCGAACTATCCTAAGTTTAAGAGGTGCGTTAGATCAAACATTTCCCATACATTCATGACCTTTTGGCCTTAACTGTTACCCTTCCCTAAACATTGATAGATTTTAATGATTTTTGAAGGTGTTATAAATATTAGTGATAAAACAGACCTCTGTTTTTGGTTCCGCATCCGTTAAAGTTTCCGCTTCCGCTAAAAAAATATTTTGACATCAGAGGCTCTACCATGGGTTTGCGCATTGTAGCAACGTAACGTATACATGAGCAACAACCAATAGGGCCGCTTTATTTTTGGTAACAGGATTGAAAAGCGATCCTATTGGTTGTTGCTCACGTATACGTTACGTTGCTACAATGCGCAAACCCATGGTAGAGCCTCTGGTTATGTTTCTTGGATCACTAATAAATATGACTGATATCTAGGCTCGTACGTTTATCTTTTTTTTAAGTTTGGAAAATAATATCAATCCCGGAAACCCGAAAAATCTTAGTTGATTTAATAATTCGCCATTAATGTTTACACCATACGCACTCCATTCTATTTCTCTAAAAACTCCTTCGAGGACTGCAGAGAACAACTTTGGCGATAGTGGGTCACCCTGTTTGACACCTCGTTTTATTGGAAATTCTTCGCCTTTTTTCTCGAGTTTAACTTGTGCAATGCTATTTCCATAGATATATTTTAGAATTCTAATATATTTTTTGTTGATTCCCTGTTCATAAAGTGCTTTCCATATATAATTGTGTTTCAGGGAATCGAACGCCTTAGTGTAGTCGACAAAAGCAATATACAGTGGTTTAGAGTATTCTTGGCATTTTTCTATAAGTTGTTTTAGTGTGTGTATGTGGTCCAATGTAGAAAATCCCGATCTGAAACCTGCCTGCTCCATAGGTTGTATTTCATCCAAGAAATTTGATAGTCTTTTTAAAATTATCTTGGAGAACACCTTGTACACATTAGACATTAAACTGATAGGCCTATAGTTTTCGATATTGCTTCTGTCGCCTTTCTTATATAGTAGAATTATTTCACTTTTAAGCCATTGCTCTGGAACTATTTCTGTTGCTAATATTTTATTAAAGAGAATTGTAAAATTTTCTAAATGTTCCTCTGTTAATATTTTTAGGTGTTCATTGGTAATACAATCTGGACCAGGACTTTTAAAATTCTTTTGAGTTTTTATAGCATTTTCTACTTCTATTCTTAATATTGGTGGTATGGTAGCTTCTTTCTCATTCTTCGATTCTAACGCTGTATCATAGGGATTTTGTGTTTGGTACAAGTTACGATAAAAATCAGTAGCTGTTTTAAGTATATTTTGTCTTTTTGTTTCTTTTATTCCTGCTACATTTTTAAAATTTGGTATCCAGTCTTTAGTTGTTCTTAGTTCTTTTAACGCCTTCTGTATACCTCCTGTTTTTCTAATATGATGTTGTATTGTTTATCCAGTCTTTAGTTGTTCTTAGTTCTTTTAACGCCTTCTGTATACCTCCTGTTTTTCTAATATGATGTTGTATTGTTTCGAATCTTTTCTTTGCTCTTTCCTTTCTTATATTAGTGTTAATCTTCTTACTAATTGTTGTTATTTCCTTTAAAATATTTTTATCTTTCTTCAAACTATTTAGTAATTTTCTTTGTTCCATTAAATGTTTCGTCACTTATAATTTGGTGTGCTTTTTGTGTTTGTTTTTTATTCAATAAAAATATGCTATTTATCATATTGTTATAAGATATTTGTATGTGTGATTTAATGGTTGGTCTCTGTGTATTATTATTTGTTATTGTTTCTTGAATGTTTGGTTTATAACTGTATATATTATGCGAGTAAAATTTTCTGGATTTAAAACTCTCTGATTTAAATAAAGTTCCTCGTACCATCCTATGATTAGTATTGAAGTTAAGATGGTTTATTATATCGAGGTTTTGAAAACTTTTAGGGTTATTTGTTATTATAAAATCTATTTCGTTTTTATGTTTATAAAATATCAATACAGACAATTAAAAAAAGTAAAATTACAGTCATTGTGAATTTTCACTTTAATAAAATGAGCCCATTTTAAGACTACTACTACGAACTATGTGTACCAGAATCAACGATATTATACTTATAGAGAAGTATGTAGAGATCTTGCGAAGTAGCGTACAATGCCCTCTGCTTACCCCTTAAAACAGGCATACAGACGTGATGGTGTATGCCTGTTAAATGTATCGTCCAATAAAAAAAAAAAAATGTTATTTCCATTACAAATGTAAAAAAATATTTCAATATTGTTTTATCTAAACGTTTTATTTACGACAGGGTTTTGACGTAGCGATCAATAAAACGGTGTACCCAGTTGACCTGACTTGACACTACCACGATCGATGTGGTGACGTCACACCACCATGCACAGAAGTGGGGAAATCCATCAATGTAGGAAAACACGTAAATCAGAACAAGTGCCAAAAAAATAAGTAACTCAATAAATACTTTTTTGTTATTTTTTATTGGAGCACAGTATGTAACTCTTATATAACAAATATATTGATTGACTCCATTTATGGACTTCGTGGATTTATTTACCATCATGTAAACAGAGGCGCCTTTATGAATCGATGTATGGATGAGGAGGATGCTAAATAAGTATGTAGAGATAGATAAAGGTAGAAATAATTTTCTTAAAAAAGATGCCCGAAAAATAAATGATTACATAATCGCTTATAGATAAGGCTATTTATTAATTTAAATAGGTACATATAGTCTTCGTATTCGTACAAGCAAATAAAATACCTTTAGACAACTGGCACGGCGGTTTTATATGGGCGACACTAAAAGTAAAAAAATACGTGTTTCATTATTTTCATCATAGAAAACTTTTTTTTTTGCCAATGTGATAAAAAAAACACTCAGTATACTTAAAGAATTGTTTGATACCATGTTTGAGCACTGGTTAAAATTCTATACTCTATAGAATGTTAACTGCTCATTTCTTATTGTTATTTCGTTGGGTATACCTACTATCTAAATATGCTTTGATCACGTACAAGTCGGAATTACAGTCACACCACCACAAACGATTTACGATATATAAAAATATAATGAGGGTAATTTCAGTGGAAGATTGCATTTTATGCTTTGGCATTAGGACTCAAATTAAATTAAAAACTGTAGGTCTATAAGGCTTTATTCAAATTTGTTAATATTTAATCAATAGCCGCGCTGGAGCCTTACACGCACATCAGAAAAATGTTGACGGCTAGGACTAACGGTTTTTTATTGAGTCTACCTGATAACGATTACTATGTGTAACTTAAATACTACTACTTAGGTACACGTAATTAGTAAATAATAATAAATTATTATTAGGAACCCAGCTATAACTTATTAAATTTAAATGCTATAGTTAACTCAAATTTAAGTATGCTTTCTTTTATTATAATGAAGTCTTATATTATAATGAAGTCTTATATTATAAGAGTTGTTACGGTTTAACTGTCTTTATGGCTTTATCTAGAGATTGAAAAATCACGCTCTAAGTAAATTATTGGTCCGAAATAAGCTAGCCTTATATATTTGGCGATCTAAGAAATATATATTTGCAATATCAGTGTGTATCGTAAGAATATGTACTATAATATGTATGTAGAATACCTTAGTAAGCAAAAAAATATTTGATATGATTTGACTATTGAATGAATGAATGAAAATTCTTTAATGTTCAAAAGCAGTCCACATCCAGGCCTCAAATGGATCTTTGAGTAGTAAATAGTTTTTATTAATTTTATTTAAAAACTTTATTGCACAAATTTAGTACAAAGGCGGACTTAATGCCGCTAGGCATTCTCTACCAGTCAAAACTTTGGAACAAATTAGGCAGTAAGTAGGTATAATAGGTGCAGTAAAATACATTTAAGAAATAGAGTATACAAATATTATACATACTCACTACATATACATACACATCATAAATTATATTAATAATATACATACGTAAAAATAAAATAGTAAATATTACAGCAACAGTACAATATAGCACTACCCGCAGCACAATAATTATTTAAAGCAGAAACACAGGATGACATGAGAGAGAGAGAGCCCAAACGAATAATAAAAAGGAGAAGACACATCCGATGTCATCCACCCAGGACCTTGGTCTAGCCGTATATAGAGTTTAATATGTGGTGATGTGTTAGAAATGCGTAAAATATGGGTTACATGAGGTCTGTCCGAGTCCTGCGCATAAGCTGCGTTCAATGGGCATTGTACATAGGCGAGCTTTATATATTGTCTACCAGCTAACCTTTGGAAGATCGAAAAATGACAGGAATTACTTTGTATTATTGGTTTTGGGGCCGATATTAATCAAAATACTGCGATCCAATGGGATCTTTTGTGAGTTCCCTATTCCTATTTACCTCAGAACTTAATCCTATAAATAATAAAATATGTTAAAAACTGGTATAACAACCTGTCCTAGGCAGTTGATACTTGGCCTTTGTATCACAACCATACAGTAGGTGCTGCATGGACTCGGGCTCATTACCACAGAATCTGGGGGGTAACCACCGACTCCGATACCGTGAGTTCTCGTTCGAGTTGAGATCAAAAATTACGTCATTTCATACAAATCATATTTACAAACTTCATAATATTAAAAAAAAAAAATTGTAATTAATTAGGTACTCGAACTAGTTATGCAGTGGTTAATTCAAATAACGATGTTTCACTTTTCGTAGTACTAAAAACATCGTTCTCGATCTCAACTCGAACGAGATCTCATGGTATCGGAGTCGGTGGTTACCATGCTGATTGTGGGATCGTATATTAATGACATATATGATAGTATGGACATGTTTGTTCGTCGTGTAGTATCCTGAGAAGACTCCCACCAGTAGCCTTATTTGAGTTCTGTTGAAATTCCAGATCTTGTCCAGGCCTGTTGCCTTCGTACTAATGAATTTCTTAGTTAAAGTGTGTTAGGTAATCATAATGCTTGTGACTCTATTATCTAACTGGTGGTCAGTAACATCTTCAATATCGACTGAATCATGATCACTTAACCTTACCCTGGGATCCAAGGATTTTTTTTCTATACTCTACTGCGCAATTTTGTGGGTCCCAATAAAATGTAATTTTAATAGGTCAAAAGATCAATTGCAATTCTATATTAATAGTTTAGCTGCTATTATCCTATTTAGTATCTTAAAGGAGACGATAAGAAAGTAGTAGTCTACTGAAACAGAACTAAATAAGATGAAATTAATATGTTGCAGGAAAACTTTGCTATTAATATACATAAGTTTTGTTTTTGTTTTTTTTTTATTAAATTATATTTATTATATACCCAACTAGTTTATGATAAATAATTGATATTACAAATAACAAATATAAGTAACAATCAAAATAATGAAAACAGAAATATATAAAAACTTACAAATAAAAATAATTTACTAATGAAAAATCTAAAATTAACACATAGAAAATCACAAGGAAATAATGGCAGTTACAGCACAAAGTACTCCTCCAATCTGTCCATCGGCATTGTACCCAAGACGCTGGCGGCATTACATAAGTAATATTAGTTGATTTTTTTGGATATGAACTTTAAATATACTATTCAGGACACTATCAAAAATTTTACCCCATTTTGTATTCTAAATGTGTTTTGTTACTTCTGAACCATGTCAATATGACAGAGATTTAACTAAGTGTAGTATAACATTTTTGAAAAGAGGGCAACAAAGCTCTAATGATAATCTAATATAAGATTTAAAAAAAGAACTAAATAAAAAAGTTAATTTAGTAATTAAACAAAAGCTATCTCCATAGTTATATAGCCTCCAGGGTTTGTTAGTGATGTTATTCGTATTTGTTTGGTATCAGTTAGCCGCAGCCGGACAATGGATCAGCAGACCGAAATGCCAGTACGTTTACTATTGTATCCAGCTTACTCTGTATACATAGAGTACAAATATTGCCTTAGGCAGGTCGAACATTGATTGCAGCCGTTTAAGTGTTAAATCACCTTTACTAAGTATATTAAATCACGAGTATAACGAAGGATTGTTTACTTCGTTATACTCAGGATTTTATAATTCATTTAGGGATGTCATACATGCTGAAACGGCGGGACATTTGAAGAAAAATACAGTGATTTGCATTTAAAAGACTCACAAGAGATATATTTTAAAGCAGAAGGCTTTTTTTACAAAAAAAAAATAACAAGTAGGTACTTGGAAACCGCCTTTTGTGCCATGAATGGATGCCCGCCATTTATAGCTTGTCCTTATGAGAGAATTGTTAGGAAATAAATACAATTATAGAAATCAAATGTCACAATTATAGAGCTTAACCGGTGTTAGGGAAAAATGTTTGGAAATGCATGTTTAAATCCACAATCACTATGCTTTGCCGCACGCGACCATTCATGGCTCGTAGTTTTGAGTAAAGTATGTATGTCACGCAGAAAACGGTTTAGAAATGTTAGTCAAATGTATACATATTCACAATTCGTCGTTTTAAATCTATTTCGCATTTTTCAATATCACAATCAGTGCGGTTTCAGGCAGATCTTCTTGTCATTGTTGTTCATAAACACGTTTTTTTCGATTTTATTTTAGATTAAGACGATTTAGAACAGAAAGTCAATAAGTGGTTTCCATATTTGTTAGCTTAAAAAAACGTAGCGCTCTCTATATAAAGAGCAAGAAAACAAGTCCAGTTTTTTAAACTTTTTTTTAGTTTGAGACGACCTAGGACAGAAAGTCTATAAGTGGTTTCCATACTTGTTAGCCTAAAAAAACGTAGCGCTTACCTCTCTATATAAAGAAAACAAGTGCAGATGTTAGATGAGGCACGTGCTCGGGCTGAAGCCAATGGCATTTATACAAATCCTATAGATTGGCAACCGACCGGGACACCGGGATACAACTTTCCAAACCAGAACACACACCGGTATCAATGGCAGCCCTAAGTCTAACACCTCGCTTCGGCAGGAAATTATAACTAGAATCCTTCGTTATGCCGTTATTTCCTTGGTGCATTTATTTTATTAAAATACGGCATGTGATTTTGCATCTACCTGATGCTAAGCATATCTATGAATGTACATTGTTGTTTGACAATATTGATCGCTCCTACTATGCCGGCTAAATGATGCGGTTATAAAATATGCGGCGACAGAGACGAATTTGCATTACGAGTCTATTTTAATAAACTCGCTGCCTTATCGACAATTCAACCGCCCGTTTCCTAACGCATTCTGAAAGGAGACTACTACTTCGACAATAAATTAATGCAGTAATTTCCTAAAAACCTGTGAATTCACGAAACATGACTAGGTCATTTGACGGGGTTTGCATCTGTCTGTGTAGTGGTAACGAGACCTAACGAAGTTAAAGAGACCTTTCGTCCACCTTAAAATAATCCAAAAAGAAAATCACGAATAAATTGGATCGAAAATAAAATATATCATTTTATTTTCGATCCAATTTCTTTTAAATTAAACGCGGATAAAAAAAGCGGCCCCGCCTAGTGGTTAAGTCACTGCGCAACTGATAACATGGTTAAGCAGATGACAACAAAGCCGGTCTGGGATGGGTGACCGCTTTATACAACGGGGCTATTTTATTATAAACACCGCAACAAGCTCGCCACTTATTAGGTGTTGCCTCCGAATACCATCGGCGAAATGAGGACGGGTCAATCCCTCCGCTGGGTACCCTGAGGCCGTTTAAACGGTTCTCGGGAGCCAAATAGGCACCCGTGATGGTATATTATTTAAACGCGGGTAAAACCTAGTCACACAGCTAGTGATCAAATCAAATCAAATCAAATATTATTTATTTCATGTCACATGTTTTATTTCACTTTACAGATATTTATGAATAGTCAAAAAAAAAAAAAAAAAGTTTTAACAATAAGGTCTAGAGTGCGCTTGGTTAGGCTGTTATATATATATTAATTAATAAAAGGTGTCATAAAAAAAAATATTAAAAAAGAAAAAAAAAACAACCAACCGAACGCACGCTACATAACCAACTAGTGTAAGACTAGGTGGTTAGCTGATTCCATTGACCATCCGATTATCATCCGCCATACAAGAGTGCCACCGAGGCGACCAACCTCACCAACCGTATCCACGCCTTAAATATTAGTTCTTATATTATATTATTGTCATTATATTGGCTGTATATATTTTTGAATGACCATCAATCGCATTAACATAGTTATATGGATCGGTATCTTCAAGGGCGTAAACACTAGTTGTAAAGTCGATCCCCCCGGAGACACCCCGGAGAAAAAGGTACCAGCAAGTAAAAAGCTCTGGTGCTTCACACACACTAACAGAGGAACACAGCCATTGAGTTACCGATATGCAAACAGCATATGGTAGCATACTTAAAATGCTCTAATCCTACTAAAAGCGTGCACAAAACACCCTATGGCAGATTATTTAACAGTAGCTCTACCACAAGTTTTTGCCTAATAAGGTCGCTAGCGAGTTTCGACCTGATTTTGTATGGAAATTTGTTCAGCGCCTCTACTGGTTACTACAGGAACTAAAATCGGCACCACGGGCTTCTCGAGCAACTATTTTCATCCGGACTACACCAGCTGTAGCGTAAAAAGAATATTGGCGGAGTGTAGTTGAGGCCTAAATTCATACAAATCGGTACCACAAGTGTTATTTTTGACCAGCCAACTATAACCAAAATAGTTACGGCACTCACCGACCTTTTCCACGGTGAGAGAGTTAGATAGATTAACAAATAATATTTATCTTACTGGCAAAGTGTTTCTTAATTTTATTTATTTAATAAGAAAAATTATTTTTATAAAATAGTGTTTTTATAAATAGCTTTTTTGGTGTGTTTTGAAAAATATAACCTAGAAATAATTAGTTTTTTTTTCGGTTTGGTTTTGTTGGTTTTCTCGATAATCGAGGAGACAAAGGTCTCTTTGCACCATAATAAAATTATTGAACGAATGGTTGAGTATGAATAATATAGAAGAGCCTTTAGTACTTATTGTAGTACCCTTTAGAGTAATAAACATAAAATATAATGGAAAACAGATAAATATCTACTTTTTGATTAATAACGTAATGTAATTCGTATTTGTCGCCGCCCATTTCCTAGTGGCATAGTGAGAGCGATCAATGTTGTTTAAAAATAATTGGTAATTACGGAAAAATAACCATTATGATAAAGAAGTAATTTTGGGAACTTGGCAATGTAAAAAGTAATCAACGTAAAGGTGGGTAAATATTTATAAGAGAAAGTATGCAATTTAGGAACTTGGGAATTTTTAAGAAGTAGTCATGTAGAAATTGAAATATTTCACTTTGTCAAAGGCTGGGAATTAAAAAGAAATCCTCGGTTTCGTAAAGTTGGACTTTTTTACCCACTTTTTCAAAGAGTGGGAATTATTTTGGGAATTTTTAAGCGGAAATTTTTTCTTACTTTTTCATTAAGTGGGTAATATTTTCCTACTTTTTCATATAATGGGATTTTTCCCATATATAAATTTAAAAAATCATTTCGGAAAGTGGGGCCTTTTCCACTTTTTCATTAAGTGGGAATTGATTCCCACTTTTTCATAAAATGTGATTTTTCTCCACATTTAAATTTCTAAAAAATACTTTTTCGTAAAGTGGGACTTTTTTCCTACTTTTTTATGAAGTGGGAATTTTCCTCCACTTTTTTATTAGGTGGGAATTTTTTCCTTCCTTACATAATGACACTTTTCCACAATATCCACGTTCCTATAACTCACACTAAAAGTAAAAATTTTCCTCTCTTTTATATAACGACAACTTTCCTCAATACCCATGTTCCTATAATTTCCACTTTTCCACCATAATAAAAATATTCTCTAATTTGCCCCCCTGGGCCTTCCCCCTGGAGCAGTTGTAGCATGTATGACGAAAGTACCTATATCATAATAGGCCTAAAGTTACCTTTTCAAACGTGAGAACGGAAGAGGGGCGCCGGTCATACAAAAATAACTATGCGCATGAACCTATCAATGCACAAGAAGTGAAAACACAATATGGCGGCAACAAGCATGTTTGACATTTCCGTAGAAAGGCGATTTTACACCTACTTTCAGTAGTACTATTATTTCTTCTGTACTTTCAGTTAGAAAGGCCTTAGGGCACTTCCCTATATACTTCCAGTCGAACATAAATTAGATGATCAAAGATGGGAAATAAGAGTTCAATAAAAGCTCCGAAGATATTTACGTTTTCAAGTTAAAGATACTCTATCTAAGATAATTTATTGAGATTATCTTAGATATTTTTTATTGTATTGTCCGACCAAGAGCACTTTCATATCGATATCTACAAACCCGTCCCAGAGAGTAAATTTACAACTATAATATGTACCTACTTAATTATAATTTGTATTCTGGTCATTAAATTGTTTTGTACAAAATGATACAAAAAAAAATACAATATAACAACCACAACAAAACACCTCCATAACATCTACAAATAATCAACGACTAGGTTCCATATTAATATGCCCTTTGCCTTTCCACAGGAAAAATAATACAAATTAAAATTTAAAAATAACAACACTGACAAAACATAAACGAGATTGTTGATATTGCGTCTTCTTTTTTTCCTGTGTAACAGAAAGAGATAATTATAGATCCAAGATGGCAACCTAAATATATGGCCTCGACAGGATGTACAGTCAAAACTTAACTAATTATATATAATAACTAGACGCAAATATCAACAATCTTGTTTATGTTTTGTCAGTGTTTTATTTTTAAATTTTAATTTGTATTATTTTTCCTGTTGGAAAGGCAAAGGGCTTATTGATATGGAACCTAGTCGTAGATTATTTGTAGATGTTATGGAGGTGTTTTGTTGTGGTTGTGATATTGTATTTTTTTTGTAAAATCATTTTGTGCAAAACAATTTAATGACCAGAATACAAATTATAATTAAATAGGTATATATTATAGTTGTAAATTTACTCTCTGGGACCGGTTTGTAAATATCGATATGAAAGTGCTCTTGGTCGGACAATACAATAAAAAATACTCTCAATAAATTATCTTAGATAGAGTATCTTTAACTTGAAAACGTAAATATCTTCGGAGCTTTTATTGAACTCTTATTTTCCATCTTTGATCATCTAATTTATGTAGTATATAGGGAAGTTCCCTAAGGCCTTATTTGCCTTTCTAACTGAAAGCACAGAAGAAATAATAGTGCTACTGAAAGTAGGTGTAAAATCGCCTTTCTACGGAAATGTCAAACATGCTTGTGTTTTCACTTCTTGTGCATTGATAGGTTCATGCGCATAGTTATTTTTTTATAACGGGCGCCCCTCTTCCGTTCTCACGTTTGAAAAGGTAACTTTATGCCTATTATGATATAGGTACTTTCGTCATACATGCTACAACTGCTCCAGGGGGAAGTTAGAGAATATTTTTATTATGGTGGGAAAATGGGAATTATAGGAACCAGGGTATTGAGGAAAGTTGTCGTTATATAAAAGGAGGAAAATTTTTAAGTGGGGAAAAATCCCACTTTACGAAAAGTATTCTTTTTTAAATTTAAATGTGGAGTAAAATCACATTTTATGAAAAAGTAGGAAACAATTCCCACTTAATTAAAAAGTGGGAAAACAATTCCCACTTACTAAAAAGTGGGGAAAAGTCCGTTTTATGAAAAAGTGGGGGAAAAAATCCACTTAATGAAAAAGTAGGGAAAAGGTCTCACTTTACGATAAGTAATTTTTTAAATTTAAATATGGAGAAAATCCCATTATATGAAAAAGTAGGAAAATATTTCCCACTTAATGAAGGAGTAAGGAAAAATTTCCGCTTAAAAATTCCCAAAATAATTCCCACTCTTTAAAAAGAGTGGGAATTTTACGAAACCGAGGATTTCTTTTTTTTTTAATTCCCACTTTTTGATAAAGTGAAATATTTCAATTTCTACATGACTACTTCTTAAAAATTCCCAAGTTCCTAAAATGCATACTTTCTCTTATAAATATTTCCTCACCTTTACGTTGATTACTTTTTACAATCCCAAGTTCCCAAAATTACTTCTTTATCATAATGGTTATTTTCCCGTAATTCCCAATTGTTTTTAAACAACATTGTTCACTCTCACTATGCCGGCTTAGTGATGCGATTAGGAAATGGGCGGCGACAAATACGAATTACATTACGAGTATTAAATGTTAGCTGGTAGAAAATGCCTAAGGCATTAAGTTCGCCTCTGTACATAACTTTTGTTTACTGTGTAATAAAGTGTTTAAATAAATATTTTAATATACTTTCCGCCTTTTCGTCAATTCAACCACGCGTTTCGTGACTGCACTGGAAGATCAACCTCGATAAGAAATCTATGCAGTAATCTCATACTTAACATTTTGTTTGAAAATTAACAGAAACAAAAAGTAGATATTTATCTGTTTTCCATTATATTTTATGTTTATTACTCTAAAAGGTGTGTTACAGCTCTTCTATATTATTCATACTCAACCATTCGTTCAATAATTTTATTATGGTCCAAAGAGACCTTTGTCTCCTCGATTATCGAGAAAACCAACAAAACCAAACCGAAAAAAAAATAATTATTTCTAGTTTATATTTTTCAAAACACACCAAAAAAGCTAATTTTAACACTATTTTATAAAAATAAATTTTCTTATTAAATAAATAAAATTAAGAAACACTTTGCCAGTAAGATAAATATTATTTGTTAATCTATCTAACTCTCTCACTGTGGAAAAGGCCGGTGAGTGCCGTAACTATTTTGGTTATAGTTGGCTGGTCAAAAATAACACTTGTGGTACCGATTTGTATGAATTTAGGCCTCAACTACACTACGCCAATATTCTTTTTGCGCTACAGCTGGTGTAGTCCGGATGAAAATAGTTGCTCGAGAAGCCCGTGGTGCCGATTTTAGTTCCTGTAGTAACCAGTAGAGGCGCTGAACAAATTTCCATACAAAAACAGGTCGAAACTCGCTAGCGACCTTATTAGGCAAAAACTTGTGGTAGAGCTACAGACCTGAAAATACTAAATAGTACAGGCAATTATATATAAAATATCACCTGAGTGATAATTAAATCAGGTGTTAGGTAATATACATGGTGACTTTAAAAGGATGTACTTTGGGCTAATATGAGGTTCTACTGATCAATACGAATAACCTTTCCCATGGAACCATGTGCCGCAACAAATGAAAAAAAAAATTGAGTTCTCTATACAAACTAGTAATGTTAAAATTACCAATTTGTATGGGGAAGCCAAAATTTTTTTTTATTTGCGGCACATGGTTCCATGGGAAAAGTTGTTTGATTTGATCAGCCGAACCTCATATTAGCCCAAAGTACATCCTTTCAAATTCACCCTGTATAGTACAATATCGTGACAAAAAGTAATTATAGCGACTGGATATAATTTTGCTATAGTTTATTGGCAATTAGCCAAGTCCTAACATTTATTTGTGGACAAAGGATACTATTAGTATCAAATCATTATTTAGTACGACGTTAGGCCTTTATTATTTTCGATATCACATACCAAATTTTACAAGGATTTCTATTGCATTTTCGACTGTATTAATATTCGGTTAGGGTCTACTTTTAATCGGTGGTTAATCCGAATCTCAAGATTGGGTTATACTATCGAATGATATTGACAAAAGCTTTTGGTAATTGTAGTTCTAACTTTTGTAAAAGCTTTTGTCTATTAACGCAGTTGGTTAATTTTATAATTATTGGTGTAAAAAAATCAGGGACCGAATACTGTTCAATTAACTTTCATTTAATTTTCAGGAGATTACTGTATCGATTTCTTGTTGAGGTGGTAGTCTCCTTTCAGGGTGTGGTTACGAAATGGATGGTTGAATTGACGATAAAGCACCGAGTATATTTAAATATACTCGTAATGCATTTCGTCTTTACGACGCCCATTTCGTAATCGCATAATTAGCCGGCAGGTCTGCTCACCACCAGGTAGACACAAAGTCACATGCCGTGCTTCGATCAAAAACAAAAATATATAAATTTGTTTGCATTAAAATAACTCAGGTGTTCGCAACTTCGTAAGCGTGTTTATTATAAAACCAAAAAAAAAATGCTATTGTGTATTAATGCGATACCTATTAGTATTACTAAGGTAAAGTAAAAATGCTGACCATGCTACCATGCTTGCTTTTTATAATGTACGAGTATATAAAACCATGATTTAAGAATATATAAGTAAGAACTTCCCCACGAATCACTGTATTTGCAAAAAAGTTTACATAAAATGTCTAAAACTTTCTAAGAAAAAAAATAATTTCTCAAAAAGTTTATATAACATGGAAAATATTTTAATGCAGTTTTATGTCATTATAAGATACCCAAATTACTACTATTTATTACTTCTTTCTATCTGGTATATTTTAAAACTTTTTCTAACAGACTCGTAAAACCTTCTAATTTGAACTCCTGTATGTAAGTATACCGAAATATAATATACCCTATTTTAGCCAAGAAACTATTATTTTATTATTGAAGGAATATTATATTTTTTTGCTACCTGTTCATTGATACCTCTGCCTTTAAAATCTTGAGACAGGAATCGGTAAACTATTAAACTGTAGGTATTTGTTTGTGGAAACAAATTTTATTTTAGATTTTTCATATTTAAGTTTATCTTCATTTAAGGGCGAATCAAATTACAGCCCTAAGGGCAGAGTCGACCAATCACATACAAATAATTATTCTGAGTATTAATAATTTATTCTACGAATAAATATTTGTATGGAATTTGACATTACTATCCCCAGTATTTAGGAATGCCCTCTTTTGGTCGAATCGCCCATAATTATTTAGCCAGTGCGTTAACACGAAATATGTCCAATGCAACACGAAGCTTTAGCAAACACGGAACTATCCACAGACTTAGATCCGTAAGACCTACATACCATAAGATACAGGGTCATTTTCCGTGCTTCAATAGAACCATAACAAATGAGAAAACTTTCATGCTGAGCGGGATCAAAAACATACATTAAACAAGAACCAATGGAGTTATTTGGATTGGCGCTACAGCTTGTTCTGCAGAAATTCTCAAACGGCGCAAATACTCTAATCTTACGGGAGAGTATGAATTTGAGCCGTTTGGAGTTGAGATGAAAGAAATTGCTAAGCGATTGGTCGAAACATCTGGTGACCAAAGGGCTGGCTCGTTCCGCGGTCAACGTTTAAGTTTGGCTATACAGAGAGGTAAAGCAGCCAGCCTTTTGGGCACCCATCCTGCTGGGAGCGATTTAGAAGATATATATATGTTATAGGTAAGTGGTTTATGTTTTGTTTTTTTTTTAAAGTTGATTAATAAGAAGACAACTATTTTTAACAAACTTCTTAACGAATTTCTTAATAACTTTTCCCACTTATTTCGGCAGATATTAGAATTATTTCATAGTGGCTGTACACCGCGATTTTGTTCTCGTGCGAATTAAAAACAAAGATCGTGTTTCGATATATTTACGTGGGTAATCGAAGATCTAGACTGTAGATTTTATTTTTGTTCTCTCTATCTAGATCCTTCTACTATACAAGTATCTACTACATGGTATAAAAAAAGTCGCTTTCCACGTCGACTGTTTGTCTGTCTATCTATATCTTATAAGTTACGCAATAATATATATTGTAGAGCAATTTACACATTGCTCTGGTTACAAACTAAGCTCTAGGCTTGTACTATGTGTACCAGAAATAATGATATAATGCATATTATATTTTATAAACACCCAGACCATGACAATTTGTACAGAAAAAACGTACTAATATTTTTTTTTGCCATGGGTGGGAATCGAACCCTCGACCTCCGATACAACGCCAAAGGCGCAACCACTAGTCGATGGAAGCGGGCAATGGCTTTGATGCGATTTTCACTATTTCGAGAATTTCTTCAAAATGGTTTATATGTATATAACATTTTTGAGCGAATAGTCCTTAATTAATGAATTAGACACATAATGACGTTACATTAGTAACTTCTTGCACCCGTGGGTAGTCACTAGAAGTTATAAAAAAAGTACTTAAAGAATCTTGATATATATGTCGTAGTACGATCACGTAACGCCAAAACTTAACACTTCTAGATTTGTTTTTTATTTCTGTAAAAAAATCACTCACAATATGAACAGCACGCGATTTGTTATTTAGGGTGCACATAAAAACTGTTACCTATTGTTTCATAAACCT
This sequence comes from Monopis laevigella, assembly GCA_947458855.1. NCBI lineage: Eukaryota > Metazoa > Arthropoda > Insecta > Lepidoptera > Tineidae > Monopis > Monopis laevigella. Next base: position 8,648,428 of record OX381596.1, on the reverse strand, counting down.
ACATTATATAACGTCTTGATTAAAGTTATTATTAACTTGGTGCTATATTTGTGAATTTGAAAAATCACACTCTATAACCCAAATAGGGTTAAATAATAATTTAGAAATATCACAGTATAATGTTTAAATTGTGTACCAGAAGTAACGATTTACATATTATTATTATATTTTATAAACACCCAAACCATGACAAGCTGTACAGAAAAAAACGTACTAATATTGCCGTGTGTGGGAATCGAAACCGAAGGCGCAACTAGTCTACTGAGGCTGTCGAATAAATCTTGGTTTATTTTGAAAATCAGTTTGTATTATCACTCTAATTAATTTTGTTATATCACATCGTATGTAAGCATAAGTATTATTTTTTGTAGAATTTTTATTAAATACTTAAATACATTATTCTTAAGGACATAACACCTCGTCTCATAGCGGCCTCTGGTGACAAGAGGGCTGGCTCATTCCTCGCTCAAAGAATTAGCATTGCGATCCAGCGGGGAAATGCAGCCAGTGTTCTTGCCACCATTCCACGCGGATTAGATCTATATTAGTACTAGGTAATTAAATTAAAAAAAAAACTTATAATATTTTTGAATAAATGTTTTTTTTTATTCGATAATGTTTATTGTATTCGATATTCGCTGACGATGTCGATAACAAAAAATCTCGTTTGCTTGATATTTATTAATGACAAGAACTTTACCTGTCATTTAAATTCTTCTATCATACAGCATATCAAAATCATTTATTTCTTGTAAATCTTTACAAATATTTATGAATGTAAAAAAATAGTTTAACATAAAAAATAGAAAAAAAAGACAGCGAAAGCGATATCGCTTGTTCTTGAACAGATCTTTAGAAAATAAAATATAAATAGAGCACAGCATGAGACTTTTTATCTACCTGGGGGGTGATTACGCGTCCTAAGTTCGCTCGCACGCCGATCATTTTGACGTCATAATGACGTAGTTCAAGCCTAGCGGCTTTAAAAATTCTTAGAAAACGCGTCATAGCGATCAGCGTGCGAGCTAACTTTGGTGCGCGTAATCACCCTGCTGATGGTAAGAAGACCTATAAAATCCACGAATGAGGTAGATCAATACTTGGTTGTTTAACAATATTGGTCGCCATTCCTACTTAGCTGACTAGATGATGCGGCTGCGAAATGGGTGGGGAAGAATTTACTGCTTTATCATCAAATCAACTGCTTTCTGAACCTCACCCTGAAAGTAGACCAACTCCCCAAGTAATCGATACAGGCTCCAGAAAACTGTGAACTCTACAAACTTGTTGTTTGTGGCAACAGGGGCTTATTCTACAAAATCAATTGTTTATCAACGTCGTATGAAAGATAAAATTTGCCACATTTTGTAAGTGAAATATTTCAAATTTTAACTTTGACATGTGGTTGTTAGCCAATTAGCAGAATAGGCTCCTGCCTGTTTTTTTTTTTTTTTTAAATATATTAAGGCATTGGTAGCAAAGGCCATAAGCCTAATTATTGTTACCTTTTTTTTTATTAATATTGTTGTTGTTTCGTTTTTGTGTAAATAAATAAAATTAAATCACTTGATAGTTTCTGCATCTTAAGACACAGTTTTTTTTAATATAAACCAACTAATTTTTCTATTGATTTTCAAAAATTTAAGTGGTAATTCATTTAATCCTTAGCTTTATTTATTTAATCATTACAACAATCCACAGCACATTACAAAAAATATCCTACATATTACAAAGACAAATATATTATTAAGACTCTATTAGTAGGTAATTATTTAGCAAAACTATACATATTTTGAAAATAGCTAAAATATTTCAATAAAATATAACGTTAGGATGTTGTAAGACATAAAGCAAGGATTTATTGCACCCTTTCCGCAACCTGTATAAATATTTAGACTCGCTATAAAATACGAAGGCAAATCTGCATACCTTAACTCTACCCAGCCTCCAGGGTATATACCCTGATCCTACAAACCTATCCGACCTTCTACAGAGGATAGGTATAAAATAATACTGTTATAGATAAGAAATTACTATTATATAAAATTGTTATTAGAAATTACGTATTTGCATCAACTTTTCTATGTTTTAACTCAGCATTGTAAGTACGGTTTCTGACGAGCAAAAGTCGCACGCAAGCAAGTCACAAAAAAATATATTATTATATTAATTTAAGAAAAAATACACAAAAAAATTTAAATATAATTCAAACTTTTATGTATTTATTACATACCTACACTTTTAATTAAATATTTATAGTAATGTCATAAAACCCGACAAACTAAATTTTCAGAGCTATTTTCACGATTTATTTCCATCGAACAAACTATTTTAATTTACGTTTCTGACTCTACAGTTATCTATAATATCCTCATTTCCATATTTAGATTTTCTTCTGATCGTCTAAAAACTGTCACTTTCTTGAATAATTATCGACGCAATTTCTCAGCTCACCTCGACTTAATTCTATATATAATAAAAATAAATTGCCATGCGTTAGTCTCGCAAAAACGTTCGTTTTTTTTGGGTAAAAATTGTTGTGGTTTAGAAAAATAAAGTACACAAACTTCATCAGAAAACCGTGGCCCGTAGGGCTTAGGAACATCCACCAGTTAGCCTACACCTCAATATCAAACCGCATGGGTTACGGGACACGCGAAAATGTTATAAAATTTTTCGAAATTCCCACCGGAATAAGTTGCGGGCAGAAAACTAGTTAAAAATGAAGGTTAGATTTTTATATGCGACTTGATTTCCGTCCGAAACTTCGTTCCCGTGGGAATTTAAAAAATATATTATATTAATCTGATGCATAAAACCTGTGCAGTAGTTTTGGTGTAAAAGTGTATATTATACGTTGTGGCCGAGTTGGTTCCCCGGTTCAAACCCCGGTGAGTACCAATGGGTTTTTAATTAAAAAAAAAATTTTTGACAACACCACTATAATGCCTCGGAAAGCACGTTAAGCTGTCGATCTCGGTTTCACTATACCAACTTGTGAAACTGTTTATAGATGGGTTATTGTGTCTATTCAAAACATCGCGACGAGCTAGCCACTTGTTCGGTGTAGACTCATACTATCGGCTACGACGAGGTGGGATTAAATCCCCTCCGCTGGGTACCCTGGAGTTCAAATCCCGCCCTGGTGTGTACCAAAGAAATTTTAATTAAAAAAAAATGTTTGACCATACCACTATAGTCCCTCGGATAGCATGTTAAGCTGACTAAGCGTGACAAGCTAGTCGCTTGTTCGGTGTAGACTCGGCTACGATAAGGTGGGCACCGTAAGGCACTCGTGATTATATTTATTTTATTTTTATTATTCACTTATACTGGTGGTAAGTGGCAATGTAAAGTCCAAGAATATTTTCAACCAAGAATGGCAAGTGAGATGCGGCAATTGGTAGAGTTCATAATGTCTGCTTAAAGAACTATTTATGAGTCGTTTAAAGCATTTTCCACGAGAGAAGGTTAAAGGGAGGCTGCCAGAGCATTTCTCTTTTTTTCCTGTTAAAATATAGTGAGTAGTCCTCTTGTATTGATGTATAATAATGGCCTTATTCATAAAAAACTTATTCATAAATTGATGCCTTGAAGAACACTTAAGTTATAAAATTTGAATAATATATTTTTATTTGCAGTAGCTGCTTTATTATTTTTCATAGGTTATTCAATAAGACACATAAATAAAATACAATATAATAGTAATACTAGCTTTTGCTATATTTCGCCTTATTATTTTGTAAATATTGTTGCCTGAAGACGCCCTAATAAGGCGAAATATAGCAAAAGGTAGTGCCAAAGGTGCTTAAATGTTTGTTACTCACACATACACATATCATCACGGGTGCCTTACGGCCCCGAGACCGCCTAGACTGCCCCAGGGTACCCAGCGGAGGGGTATTCTCTCTTTTATGCATAATAATTTTTGTTGCTAATAAAAAGAGCCAAAACCTTCCATAAAGTTCCATAACTAAAGTGTTTTTCAATGACTTAATAAGTTTTTATGGATACCGGTGTAAGATTTTAAGATATGCTTTATTATTATAAGTATGTTTTTTAAGTACAACTCTATGTTTTTAAGTACAACTCTATATTTTTCACTTTTACCGCGCCAGGAGTTAACAAGATATATACAAAAATGGTAACGACACGGGATGACCCTTTGAGTAGGGAATATTTTGTTTAAAGGGTCTGCCTTGCTTAGACCGCAGCAGCTACCTTAGATCCACGCTCTTTTTTATTTTTATTAATTTTGTTTCGCTTTTATTTTTGTTTTTATTTACTTTATATTTATATAACAAAAAACAACCCTTCCTTTTTTTAACACACATATTTTTTTTTTTAATTGTCATGTTATTTATAAATAGGTAACATGACAATTCCATGTCAAAAATAAAATTATGAGATATGAATTGTAAGCGTATATACTTAGTATTCTCTATCCTATTGTAACATATATTTTTACATTTGTTGATCCTTTCTGTGTCTACAACATCTGATATATGTAGAGTCATTTGGGAAAACTTCTGAGATATTCTGCTACGCGTTTTTGTAATAAAATTCTTACTTTTTTCTTACTTTTATAAAGACCTCTTAAATGTCAAGAAAACCAGGAGTGCGATTTTTGAATGTCAGCCGATGACTAAATATAACTGAAATAACAAAATAGTCATTGATTTCTGAAGATTTTTGAAATTCATCGGTTGACTAAAATATCATACCTATGATATCGTTTAATACGAGTGCCCCTAACATTCGTAAATGCAATATTTCGTTCTACCGTTGAGTTTGTATGTTTTAGCATAGAAATGTATTTATTATGAGAAACAAGAACGACAACTATTTTCTTCGTGTAACGAAGCGCAAATAGCTCTTGTCAATGAGAAATTGTTGGTACCTGTGTACCGTACGTATAACTCAAAACTACGAATTTTGATAAAACGCGATTTTCTAGTCATCGGTGTGAAATAAAATTTCCTTAAAATTGAACAATACGTTTATTTCTGAAACATATGTTATTCTTTAATGTTTTCGATCATTACAAACGGATGTAAAATTTTTTTTATTAGTTTTTTTTTGTCTTAAATGGCTTTCTTTCTTTTATTAGCTTTGGCCTTACATTGTTTGAAATAAAAAATAAAAAAAAATACCATCACGGGTGCCTATTTGGCTCCCGAGAACCGTTTAAACGGCCTCAGGGTCCCAGCGGAGGGATTAACCCATCCTCATTTCGCCGATGGTATTCGGAGGCAACACCTAACAAGTGGCGAGCTTTTTGCGGTGTTTATGATGAAATAGCCTCGTTGTATAAAGCGGTCACCCATCCCAGGCCGGCTTTGTTGTCATCTGCTTAACCTTGTTATCAGTTGCGCGGTGACTTAACCACTAGGCTGGGGCCGCTTTTTTAAAAATGCTTACAGGTGATAATTTTCTCACTGACGATATCAAAGTAATCGATGACTTTCAAAAATCACACCAGTAAGTCTAATTCTAAAGCGTGTAATGGAAATATGTGTATTATATTTATTTGACGGCCTCCGCGGTGATTTAGTGGTTAGGCCGTACGTGTTGTATCGTGGGATTGATTCCCACTCAAGGCAAAATAATATTATAGGTGTACCAGAATCTCATGACAAAAAATATAATAATAACAACACAATATCGTCAGTTACCCATGAAACTGATAATAAAATATGGATCCGCCATGTGCCTATAAAACTAAATGTCAAACGAGTTCGTTGCCGCCATATTGTGTTCTCATTTCAACCAATCAACGCTCAAGGATTGCTTGTGTTCTCAATTTTTTTTTTAAATTTATATGGCGGCGGACATCTTCTGTTCTCAAAATTGGGGAGGCGATTTAAGGGCCACGGGCACCTCCCTAATGTCAAAAAATCTATGCAGTCACCTGACATATTTTTATTTTTATTTTTTATGTTACTTAAAGGCAAAGATCTTTCGACTATTCAGCCATGTTATAGATTTGTTTTCTTTTGCCGTAGAAAACGTCATTAGATGAGATTTTGTGATTTCTTTTTAATTTGAATAAAAAAGTCGAAAAAGCCACTTAGATCCCATAAGATTTTGGTATACCTAAAGTATGTTTTATGTACAGTTTGTCTTGTCTTGGTCTGTGTGTAACGTAGCAAGTATTTTGGATACTATTTAAAACCATGGCCATGTATTGTTTGTAATTTATTTTTACCTTTAGATAGGTATTATTTTACACTTAGGTCCCTGGTTCCAATCCCGCTGTACCAATGAGTTTTTAATTTAAAAAAAAAATACATTTGTTTGACAACACCACTATAGTGACTCGGGGAGCGATTCGTTAAGCTGTCGGGCCCGGTTTCACTATACCAACTTGTGAAACTGTTTATAGATGGGTTATTGAGTCTATTCAAAACATCGCGACGAGCTAGCCACTTGTTTGGTGTAGACTCATACCATCGGCTACGACGAGGTCGGATTAAAAACCCCCCACTGGGTACCCTGGGGCCTTCTAGGCGGTCTCGAGCACCGTACGGCTCCCGTGAGTATGTAGATATTATTTTAATTGTATATATTTTAACTGTTGAGGAAGCTAGTGAAGTATGTAGGGATCGTACGAAGTGGCGTACATTGCTCTCTGCTTACCCCATAACTGGGATACAGGCGTGATGGTATGTATGTATGCATGTATATTTTAACCTTTTTAGTATTTAAATAGTTGTTTTATATGTATTAGTATCGTAGACTCTTAATGCAAATACGTCTTTGTCGCCGCCCATTTCGTAACCGCATCATTTAGCCGGCGCATAGTGGGAGCGATCAATATTATTAAACACCAATGTATAGATCGACCCCATTCTGGCCTTTGTAGGTTTGCTTATCATCAGGTAGATACAAAGTCATATGCTGTGCTCCAATAAAATGAATATGCTTAAAAGAGACAAAACCTATTTAACTAAAGTATTCTTGAAGAACTCAATAAGTTTTTATGAATAACGGTAATTGTGTTTAAGTTGTCATTTCTGTGCATATGACTCTGGGTGTAGAGGTTTAGAGATTATTTTTAGACAGTTCTTCTGGATATCTGTTATACTCGGTAAAATCCATAAAATAATTTGGGCAACCCCGCCCTGAATATGAAATTCTCGCTTATGCCGCGTAGATAACTAGAGTTTGATAACCAGTATTGAGACTGGGAAATAATTCTTGTTTGATAACCCGGTTATCTAAGGATAATTTTTCATTCTTTTTTGATAACTGGGTTATCTACTAAGAATTTGAATTCCTGTTTGTGTACCGCAAAGAAAAAAATGTTTTTGTTATATATATTATTCTATGGCATTCATATGACAATTTCATAGAATGATTATATATAAGTATCAGGAAAGTATTGTTTTGTTGGAAACTGCGGTTCTGAAAAAAATATTATTATTCTTCCTTGATGACTGGTTATCAAATGGCGTCCTTGCGGTTCCACCCAGAAGTCTTTTTAGGTAACCGGGTTATCAAACAAGAATTATTTTCCTGTTTTAATACTGGTTATCTACGCGGAAATTCCTCTGATTTTAGACACATTTTATAACCAACCATTGCTGGTACCTAAATTAACTTAGCAGTCAAATAATTCCGTAAATAATCGAAATTTTGAGCCTTGTAACAATATAAAATAAATTATGATCAAAAAATAATTAATACATGTTAAACATATATAAATAATTAATATATGTATAATACAGTTTTAATTTAAATATTGTTTCATGATAGCCACTCATTCCGCTACAAACTTCGCTGATTTTAACTTTAAAGAGCGATTTATTTTCAGCAATTCAGTCTAAGTATAAAACTTAAACCTCAAGGCAATTATATAAAATTTAAAAGATCAGTCTCCGAAAGAAGTTTATTTAGTTCTACGTCAAGAACGAGGTCAAAGTACTAATTTGAAAGCCTTTCGGTTTGGCAACGAGACTCGACGGCACTTCACCAACGTGTTTATTTGCAAGTGTTATCCTTTGCTTATTTTTCCCTCCAAAATATAATTTTCTGCTTCATTAGTCGACATTGTTTTGGTTTTTGGAAATTTATAGCTGAACTATTTTGATAGAGTGGCAATTTGTTATGAAAGTTTTGGAAGAAACATATTTAGATGTTGTTAACTGCATTCGTAATTGTGAACTCCGCGTTTTCTATATAAAATGAGCTTTCGCACTTCCAGTAATACTCGATTACTGTTTGTCGCAGATTTAAAAGATTATTTTTGTCGGTCATTGTATTTATTAATCTTTCTGTGTTGGTATTACTTATACTTTTTTAGGTTATCAAAAAAAAATCCTTTTTAATATTAAATATATATATATATATATATATATATATCTTCACGGGTGCCTTACGGCGCCCGAGACCGCCTAGACGGCCCCAGGGTACCCAGCGGAGGGGTTTTAATCCCACCTCGTCGTAGCCGATGGTATGAGTCTACACCGAACAAGTGGCTAGCTCGTCGCGATGTTTTTGAATAGACTCAACAACCCATCTATAAACAGTTTCACAAGTTGGTATAGTGAAACCGGGACCCACAGCTTAAGTTGCTCTCCGAGGCACTATACTGGTGTTGTCAAACAAATACACAACGGGATTTTTTTAATATTATAATAAAAAAATAATTATTTCCCACAACAGAAAGATTTTTGCGTAAAATTTTATTACAAACATAAAAAAATAATTGAATTTCGACTAAGAGCCAAGTTGTAACATTGGAAGTACGTTTGTGTGGGCGTCAAGTCGACTAGGCCCCTCAATATCTATTATTATTAGGATAATTTTTAGTAAATGAACCCTTTATTACAGATTTTGAAATATCTCTATATGTCTCTAGATATTCTATGACGACTCATTGAATATCTATAGAACTACAAGATCAAGATTTTGACCCATAAAAAAGGTAGAAATGAAGTTCAGATGAAAGTGGCCCAAGACAAAATCATATCCTACAATAACACTTCCCACTATTATACTTCTACTAATCCCACTCCTACTAATAATATAAACGCGAAAGTTTTTGAGGTTGAAACCGTCAAGTGTAGTCATGTTTCGGTTTTAGTCTGTTGGTTCACCGGTTTTCAGAAGACTACTGCATCGATTTATTTTCGAGGTGGTAGTCTCCTTTCAGGGTAGGGTTACGAAATGGGTAGTTGAATTGACGGCGAATAGGAGGCGAGTATCAAATAAAAAAGTATCAAAGGTTCAGTCGATGTAAATTAAATCTTAACATAAAAGGAATATAAGGTCAATAGTACAGTTTACCTTGTTGCCTACCCTACAAAAACAAACTTTAATAACAACAATAATAAAGCCGAAATCCTATCCCTGACCTGAAAGCACTTAAAGCTAATCCCATAGGTAATAAAGCTTCAGGGGAATTACGAAACTTTTCACGTAAAACATATTTCATGCGAGAAAGACACTTTGGAAAGGCGATAAGCTGCCTCATATTCCCTTATGTCACTACGCATTTCTATAGATAACATTACAAAGGTCTATATAACACATATTTTGACACTTTTTATGGTTCCAAATAGTATTTTTATAAAAATGTTTAAGTTTGTCTGTCAGTTTGAAACAATTAAAGAACCAAATGTTTGAAATCTCTCTTACCATATAAAACAAGGTAAACAAAATGATCGCCTCCGTAATGCACTTAATGTAGTAGAAGTCTTTGGTATTGTTTTCTGAGGTCGTGGGTTCGATTCCCACTCATGGTAATATAATATTTGTACACTTTATCATGGTCTGGCGTTATTGTTGGTAAACATAGTTAAAGCTTAGAATTTGAACCGATTTGTATAATGTCTGGAGCAACATATTGGCTGATTTAGCTCCCGGAAAAAGCTCCCTTGAAATTACCGGGACATAAATATAATCGATCCCTGTTCAATTGATGTACTTACATAAAATTAAAAAAGCGGGCAGAAGCTAATGATAAAATGAGATATGAGACAATGTTCTTAGTAAACCATGGATTCACCGTGCGGGTGCCGGGTCCATCGCGTGGTTGAAAGGCAAGGGAATAAACTGCAGCTTTCCCGGACTTGAGACCGCGAAGTAGGTTTAAAGGCCTTTTGAACTCTCACCTGCACTGTGTTCACTACTCTCTCTACTCAACCAAATATTATATGATCCTGTTAGTGCCATCCTGGAAACACGCTCCATAAAAGTTCCGACGGCTGTTCTCGGAAGGCCAATCCTTCAATAAACGGTGCAAAGACTTTGCTGGAATTCCTCTTGCACCAACTTCCAATGTTAATAAGGTTCATGTTTATTAGAAACTACCAAGACAGCATGGCATGCAAATATGAAGTACAACATACATAGGTATGTAATTATTTAATAGATATTATTATTTATAAAGACACATAGGTCCCTGGTTCGTATCCCGGTGTGTACCAATGAGTTTTTAATTAAAAAAAATATGTACATTTGTTTGACAATACCACTATAGTGCCTCGGAGAGCACGTTAAGCTGTCGGTCCCGGTTTCACTATACCAACTTGTGAAACTGTTTATAGATGGGTTGCTGTTTATATTGAGTCTATTTAAAACATCGCGACGAGCTAGCCACTTGTTCGGTGTAGACTCATACCATCGGCTACGACGAGGTGGGATTAAAACCCCTCCGCTGGGTACCCCTGGGACCGTTTAGGCGGTCTCGGGCGCCGTGATGATATATATGTATGTATATTATTATTGTTTAATATAAAATGCATTTTGAATTTAATAATTAATTAATCAATAATTATATAAATGAAATAACACTATCAATAAAACAAAGGACAATTAATATAAAATAGTAAACAATAAATGAAATAACAAATCATCTACAAATGAAACTACACGAATATAAGCAAAAATGTACAACTTGATAGATTTAATATACTAAATAAATAAATAAAATTTAGTCTTAGGAGAAAATAAATGCTGGGATTTAAAATAAAAATGAAATGTTAAAAGTTTCAGACAGAGATATTTTGTATACGGTCTTTGTTATGAAAGCTACTGACTCGTACAGAAATACTTCACGTGTCCTTAAAATTTTTCAACTTTTTCCAATACGAATATATTCACATGTTTAAAGTTGTACTGAATTCTGTAAAGTTAAGTCATGCATAAAAACCCGCAAGTGATCTAGTCAGTTTCGGTAACAGTTTATGGATTTATAAGGTTCGTCCGAGACCACTTAGACGTCCTCGGGGTACCCAGCGGAGGGGTTTTAATCATACCTTGCCGTAGACGATGGTATGAGTCTGCACATAGGTACTACTTCGTACTTGGGGGTTTCCACCTACAAACACTCAACATACGCCGCCCTATGTGTATACTACCCCATACAAATTTATCTATTTCCAAACATTTCGGGGCTCCTCAAACCCCCCCCCCCCCCCCCCCTGGCTACGCACATGATACTATATATATGTATGGACTAGCTGATGTGGGCAACTTCGTCTGCGTAACTTTAACTGTTTACGCAGAGTACGTTCTCAAAAGGAATATTATTTCTCCGTTTTTGCAATTTTTTTCATTGTTACTCCGCCCCTATTGGTCGTGGCGTGATATTACTTACCCTTCCTCAATAAATGGGCTATCCAACATTAAATAATTTTTCAATCCGAACCAGTAGTTCCTGGGATTAGCGCGTTCAACCAAACAAATTCTTCAGCTTTATAATATTAGTATAGGTACATAGTATAGATGAGACTTGGGTCTAGTTTTCACACTTCTCATTTTTTTAAATTATAGCAGGGGTTATATAGACTCAACAAAATAAATTAGACTATTAAATATACTTGATAATAAATAATAATAATATATAGGACAATCTACACATATTGCCCTGCGTCACAAACTAAGCTCTAGGCTGGTACTATGTGTACCAGAAACAACGATATTAATACATATTATATTAAAAATGTTTTGATATTTTTTGCCATAAGTGGGAATCGAACCCACGACCTCCGGATACAACGCCAAAGGCGCAACTATTAGTTACTAAACGCTACTGTACGAGTGTAGATTCCCTGAGGACTGCTGATCCCGATAAATTTTATTGAACGAAGACTTAACTGCAGTTGTTGTAACTCTAGGTAGAGTTCGCTTGAAACACCGCACCTTAGACTTTCTGACTATCACTTTTTAGTAAAAGTTAAAAGTCGAAGTTAAAATTTTTATTTCATGTATGTACTAATTATTGGGTTTGTCAAGTCCGCCATTCCTCTCAAACATACACTAACAAAGGAACTCTTATTTTAATTTATTGTGATATTTGATATCGTTTTGTTTACGTTTTTTCTCATGCAAGGAAAAGACTTTGTATGGAAAAAAAACAACCTAACCGAATATACGCCACATAACTAGTGTAAGGCTAGGTGGTTCAATGATCTGACATTGCTGTCTTTACACACTGCTCACTGAGCGTAACGAGGTGGTGAGCTTAGCGTAGTAAGGGCGACAGAGAAAGTCTTGCGGCGGAGCATTAGCGGATTAAATAACGCCCTTTGCGCATTAAAACGACGATTTTTTCTCATGCAAGGAAACGACTTTCTATGAGAAAAGAAAAAACAACCTAACCCACACAACTAGTGTAAGGCTAGGTGGTTCTATTTATTGGAGATTGCTGCCACACTGCTCAATGAGCGTAACAAGGTGATGAGCTTAGCGTAGTAAGGGCGACAGAGAGAGTCTTGTGTCGGAGCATTGTCGGATTAAATAACGCCCTTTGCTTAAACTTTTTCCTAGTTTACAAGAAATGCACATTACCTAGTTCGTTAAATAAAAAAAAAAATGGACTTTTATTTATATTGAATTATATCATGTGATTTTGTATCAATTTATCTAATGGTAAGCATACCCACAAAATACTGTTATACACTTCATACTCCTTTCGATCGGGTAGATGTGAGGTCACATGCCGAGCTCTCATAAAAAAAATATCTATGAATGGGGTCGAACATTGTTGTTGATCACTCCCACTATGTCGCCTAAATGATGCGTTACGCAGGAGCATCTTTCTAGTAGAGTCTACTTCAATAGATTCTTGCTGTTTTATTAACAAATTAACTGCCCGTCTCCTAATAGCACTCTTAAACGAGACCTTGACATGAAATTGATGCAATAGTCTCCTGAAAACCGGTGAACTTTAGCGTCTTAGCTTAGGTAAACACAATTCCTGGATATTGTGAATTCACACAATAGCGGTAACATATAGGGTAGCTGATAGTAAAATGCCTAGGATACAAATATATAGTATGCGGTATCTAAATGGTTTTAGTAACCTATGAATGAGAACTTAGAAGATTTTTATTTCTACTAGAAGTATATCCCAGTAGAAATTCTTTTTAAAAATATTAGCAGTAGAATGGGTTTTTGAGATAGCATGCATGATAGTTAGTCATAAATTGTAATGGTTTTAGAAAATAAAGTCGTATTTTTTTGAGATTCTTGCCCTAGTATATTATGTATAAGAAACATTTTTTAAATATATTTAAAGAATGTTTCTTTTACATAATAGGGCAAGATTATTTACCCTTCTATACTAATATTAGAAATGCAACGGACAAACTAGTAAACCGATTTTAATGGTGTTTGCAATCTTTTACTTCATGTTTTTATTCCGGAAATTATCCCCTAAAAGAAAAGGATGTTGGTATGGGGAATTAATTATTTTTCAAGGATATATTTTTTTCCAGTAATTTTTTTAATTTATTTAAAGGCTTATAATAAATTAAATGATACCTTTTTTAGTCATTAAGTAGGGCATCGTTTCTTAACCTGGGGGTCGCGACCAACAGGGGGCCTTGGTCACGTACAGGGGGAATGGCACCATTAAAAAAATATAAGTTCAGTCTAGTCTCAAAATTTTGTTTCAAATGATGTTGTGAATTATCAATAAACTTTTGTGAGACATAAATGTATTATTCTAATTATTATTATAAAAGTTTCTAGCGCCTAATCATGTTTCGGTTTTAGTCTGTGGTTTCACAGGTTTTCAGGAGACTATCTCATGGATTTCATGTCGAGGTAGTAGTCTCCTTTTAGAGTGCTATTAGGAGACGGACAGTTAATTTGACGATAAATTAGCCAGAATCTATTGAAGTAGACTATCCAGACAGCCTCCGTAGACTGGTGGTTGCGCCTTTGGCGTTGTATCCGGAGGTCGTGGGTTCAATTCCCACCCATGGCAAAAAAATATTAGTACCTTTTTTCTGTAAAACTTCGTCATGGCCTGGGTGTTTATAAAATATAATATGTATTATATCGTTGCTTCTGGTACACATAGTACAAGCCTAGAGTTTAGGTGGGAGGAAGGTCTCTATAACTTCGTTAGGCGGACCGACCGGTCTCGTTACCACCACCCATACAGATGCAAAAACCGTCAAGTGACCTAGTCATGTTTCGGTTTTAGTCTGTGGGTTCACCGGTTTTCTGGAGACTACTGCATCGATTTCTTGCCGAGGTGGTAGTCTCCTTTCAGGGTGCGGTTACGAAATGGGTGGTTGAATTGACGATAAGGCAGCGAGTATATACTCGTAATGCAATTCGTCATTGTCGCCCCTCATTTCGTAATCGCATCATTTAGCCGTCATAGTGGGACCGATCAATATTGTTTAAGAACAATTATTGATTGACCCCATTCATGGACTTTGTAGGTCTACTCACCACCAGGTAGATACAAAGTCACATGTCGTGCTCCAATAAATAAAACATAAAAAAAGTTTCTGACCAGAGCAATATGTGTAAATTGTCCTACATATTATTATTATTACTATTATTTAAAAACACATACCTTAGATAGGTCGCTTAAAGAGTCTAACAAAACGTTAGATATTTTATATTTTAATACACCTTTTCATATATATATGTCAATAGCATATTTGTTTTACTTTTATAAAATTTAAATGTTGTCAAAATATTCAGCCTGAGTCTATATTATATTAAAACCCTCACGCAATATATACTTCTTATCCCCATAATAACATTTCATAGCAATTTTCCTTTGTTAATACTAAAATCCCTGTCAGTGGCACATCCTATAACAATGCATCGTTGGTAAGCCACGAGATTTCCTGAAAACCTGAAGAATCTGCCTTAAAAGCGTCAAAGGAGCTTGAAATGTAATTGCTTAAAAAGCTTTTACTTTGCATGTTTTGTGTACATAATGATTACTTTTATAGAATATTCATTCAATGTGTTTTAATAAAGGTTGGGCGATTTATACATACGTGGTGGCAGAGTTGGTTAGACCTTGGACTTAAAACACTTAGGTCCCTGGTGCGAATCCCGGTGTGTACAATGAGTTACGTATCATCACGGGTGCCTTACGGCACCCGTATATAGTGCCTCGGAAAGCACGTTAAGCTTTCGGACCCGGTTTTACTATACCAACTTGTGAAACTGTTTATAGATGGGATATTGAGTCTATCCAGAACATCGCGACGAGCTAGCCACTTATTCGGTGTAGACTCATACCATCGGCTACGACGAGGTGGGATTGATGCCTCCGCTGGGTACCCCGGGGCCGTATAGGCGATCTCGGGCGCTGCAAGGCACCCGTGATGATATGTATGTGGGCCATCTAGCCTGTGCATTTCTCTCTCCCTGGTAACACTACCGTCATTCGTGTTATGACAGAAATTTAGTTTAATATTTAACATTAATGAAATGGATCGATTTACGCTTGCACAAAACTGGGAATTATTAAAAACTTATTTTCAAAGAGTTTCTTTTATCAAAACTGTAAGAGATTTACGTGGAAAATATCAATAGAAATGAATTGGCTGTCTCGAAACTGTGATTTGACTGTTGGACTATTTTTTTTGATGATCCTTACATCTACATACTTTTTTACTACATTTAACTTCGACCAATAGCTTGGCCGAAGAAATAGCTTGGCAAATATTGGTCGAGGTTATTTTTTTTTTAATTTTCATAATTGTACACAAAAATCTTTCTGTTGTGGGTAAAAAATATTGTTTTGTATTATTATATTAAAAAAGTTATTTTTCTGAATTTGAAAAAAATAAAACAACGATCCAACACAAACACTTAACCGAAAAAAAAAAATCTGCTACAAACAGTAACGAATATCTATTATTGGACGTGAGAAAGCTAATTTTGTATGGAGAACGCGGATTTCGGGATTACAAATTCAGTGCCCGTAAGGATAAGTGTTACGCAAACCACCCAGAAACGATTGATGCCTTGAAACACGAAATCGAAGTTGCCATTCATGAGGTTGAGCCCCAAACAATCGATAATGTACAGTACCTGTTATAAATAATAATCATATTAATAAGTAAACATTTATTCTCAGTATTTGTACAATATATTTTAATGACATAAAACAAAGTGACATTATGTTTTTATATACGAATAGCTTCATAACATTCCTCCCTACCTACTCCATTTGCTCAACGAGCCGTTTAGGTGGTTTGATGGTACGGCCGCTGTGACGTATGATTGGTGAGTGAACTGTCAATGTTTTTCTGCTCACGGTTGGGTTGTCATGTTGTGGTGGTGACGTTGTTTCTTGAACAACATTGGGTAACTTGTCCCGTTCTAACTCCTCATCACCAATGGAAACATCAAGGCTGTCATCAACAGGTTGGGCCTCAGATACTACTGCCCTGTTATGAAGTGGTGTTTTATTAAAATTTGAAAGTCCAGCTATATTATCCAAAACTTCAACGGAACTTGAAACTCTCGGTCTTATATGATCAGCATGCCGACGTTTAAATACACCATCTGTATCTTTGACAATGTACGAATAACGATGTTTTTGTTCAGATATGATGGCAGGTTTCCAATGTGTATCAATCCCGGTTCTAATATAGACCTTGTCACCAGATTTGAACGTTGGTGTATGATCGGCACTGTTTATATTGGCTTGTAGATGTTTATATTCCAATGATCGTTTGGTATTGGGTCGAGCATTGTCCAGCACACAAGAAAGTTGACGCCCAAATAACATCTGAGCGGGTGATTTGCCTGTAGTATTTTGTGGGGTATTGCGATATGTAAAAAGAAAACTATTAAGACGCTCTTTAATATCTAGCTCGTCATTCTTACTTGCAGACATTCTGGTCTTAAAAGTACGAACCAAGCGTTCAGCTAATCCGTTAGTACGTGGATGGTAAGGAGAAGATGTCACATGTAGAATTCCTTTGTTTTTGCAAAAAAGTTTAAAAATTTGTGAAGTAAACTGTGGCCCATTATCGGACACTATAATCTGCGGTAAACCAAAAGTCGTAAAAATTTCATCAAGATTTTCACATAATTTTTCGGCAGTGATTTTATTCATGGGTTTAATCTCGATCCATTTTGACAATGCGTCCGATAGAACTAGCCAATAGTTTCCTTCGTATGGTCCTGCAAAATCCACATGCAGTCTTTCCCATATCTTATTTGGAATAGACCATGAATATATATATACCAAGAATATATGGTAGTTCGGAATTGTTCGGTCTATTTTCTTGACATTTTTGGCATCTTTTAACAAATATATCAATGTCGCCTTCTAGTGAAGGCCACCAAATGTAAAATCTTGCTAGAGCTCTCATAGCTGATATGCCTGGGTGTCCCCGGTGTAGATATTTTAATACCATATTTTGTAATGTTTTCGGTATAACGATTCTACCTTGCCACATAACAATTTTGCTTTCTACAGACAATTCATCACGTTTTCTGAAATAAGATTTTAAATCTATTTTCTCATATTCATAACTATTCCAATCTGTTTTAATACACTGAGATACCTTTTTAAGTGTTAAATCGTTTTTAGTATGTTCTCTTATACAGTTCTCTGTTAGTGTTAGATCATTTATTTGCTGTGTCTGTAACTTACTATCAATTTTGAAAATAGTTTGTTCAAATTCAGTTAATTGTTCGGTAGGGTTAGGCATTCTTGATAGGTAGTCAGCCATTATATTATGTTCACCTTTTCTATAAATTATGTTGTAATTATAACTTCCAATTAATAAAGCCCATCTCACCAAGCGATTGTTGACGATTTTTGGTAAACTTCTATTTGTTCCTAAAATGTATATGAGTGGTTTGTGGTCGGTTATTAATGTGAATTTAATTCCTCGTATATATTGATCAAATTTTTTAATGCCAAATAATATTGCTAATGCTTCACGGTCAATAACCGAATATTTGCTTTCTGCAACCTTTAGTTTCCTTGAAGCAAATGCTATAGGTTGTTCACAGTTATTGTCCTTATGAAAGAGTACTGCGCCTACTCCTTTTTCAGAAGCATCGCATGCCAAAAAAATTGGACGTTGTGCATCAAATGCTATAAGTGATTTTGAATTTGTTATACATGTTTTTGCTTGTTCAAAAATATCATTTTCATGTTTTGTCCATTTCCATTCTTGTCTATTACCAGTTAATGTATGTAGATCCGAACATATGCTATGAAGATGTGGAATAAATCGTTCGTAGAAATTAACCATACCAAGAAATGATCTTAGCTCTTTAGGGTTGGTTGGTGGTGAGGCTTTTGTTATTGCTTCTATTTTAGATGTTGAAGGTCTTACTCCGTGTTTGTCAATAATATGACCCAAATATTGAATTTCCTTTTGTAAAAATGTACATTTCTTTAGGTTAACTTTTAATCCAGCTTCTTCAAGTTTGTTTAATACTATTTCTAGAGATTTTAAATGTTCACAATCGTTCTTTCCTGTTAATGCTATATCGTCAAAATAAACTGCAACGTTAGGAATGTTATATAATAATTGTTCAAGGTAATGTTGGAAAATTGAGGGTGCCGTGGTAATGCCAAAAGGCATTCGATTATATTGATAAAAACCTCTATGTGTAGATATAGTTAAATATTTCTTTGAATCAGGAGCAATTTCGAATTGTAAGTAGGCATCTTTTAAATCTATTTTCGAATATTTGTCGCCATGAGCTAAGTTTTGTCGAAGTTGGTCAAATAAAGGTACTGGATATGTGTGCGTGATAAGTACTGGATTGATGGTAATGCGTTAATCACCGCATATTCTTTTTTGTCCGTTAGTTTTTACAACATTCACAGTTGGTGTTGCCCATTCTACCGGTGTTATGTTTGGGTCGATCTTTGTAATAATGTCTTCGTTAACTAACCGTTCTAGTTCGTCATCTACGTTATTCTTTATACTAAATTTGATAGGTCTAGCAGGTAAATGTTTCGGTTCTGAATCTGGTTTAATATGAATGTTAACTTGATAGTTTTTAACTTTACCAAGCTTGTTGTCAAATAGTTCTTCATGACTTTTTAATACTTGTTCGATTGTTATATTTGTGTTATTTTTAATTGAATAGACATGTATAGGAAATTCCATATCAAACATCTCGCTCCACTGCAATCCAAAAAGCATCGGATGTGCATTTTTAATAACTACAACAGGTAATACCTTTATAATTCCTTGTAAATTAACTGTGACTTTTGTTAATCCCTCTGGCTTTAGTTCAAAGTTGCAATATGCATGTAATTTAGGTCCTTCAGATAATGATGGCGATCCGATTCGTTTCCAAAATTTTGTACTAATAATTGAATACATTGATCCAGGATCCCAATCCATGGTGCACTTTGTGTCATTAATTAATATGTTAATCTTCTTACAACGCAATGTTCTGTTCTTAATTTGGTTTACATAGTCATTTTCATTGTCACTATCTTGGTTTGAATTATCTGATTGGTGTGTAGATTGCCTGTCTTCTCTTACTCTATGTAGTTTATTTTTCGTACGTTTATATTCATTTCTGGGTTGCTCACCTTTTGTAAATGTTAAGTAGGCCTTTCCGCTTTTAATGCAAAAGTCTTCGAAATGCCTTTCTAATCCACATTCGTCACATGTGTGGTTTTTAGCTGCGCATGCGTCATAATTATGTTTGTCATGTTTTCCACAGCGTTTACACTGGTTTGGTTTTAGTTTACGGGGATTGTTATCCCTATTTGGTTTATTATAGAAGTTGTTTCTTTTATTTATTCGAAATACATTCTGATCTGCATTGTCTCGTTCAGCTAGTTCTCTGGATTGTGCAACGGCAAATATTTGTTCAAAAGTTATTTCAATTATGATTCCTTCGTTCGTTTTTCCGTGTAGATCTGGCCACTTTTGTTTTAAATCTGTTTGTAGTTGGATGTGATTTAGCCCAGTAGCGAATCTATCTCGTAATTGTCGTTCTAGCATGTCGCCCTCGTAACCACAATATTTGCTTAGCTCCTTTAATTTGTTTGCATATTGTTCCATAGATTCATTCTGCTCCCGTATACAGTTCCAAAAATCAGTTAGAGCTTTAAACCTTGTTTTCCTGGTAGAGTAAAGGTTTACGAGTTTTCTTTTTATTTCGTCATACGTTCTTTCTTCAAAATTTGGCGTAAATGCTACTTTTAGTTCATGAAAGATTTCCGGTGACAAACATGCGGTCGTGTGATTGGTCAAAATGTTAACGCGGTAGTATAGTTAACGCGAAAGTAAATGTTAAAAAAACTCACACTAGGCCTACTGAAAAATTGGACTGATCGGATGGGGTACTGTATGGCCAGTCGTGGCGGTCATTTAAATGATATTGTTTTACATTTATAAATGTTAAGGTTCAACCTTTCTAATAAACTCATAGCTTTAAAAAAATATTTATTAGTTTTTTATTTATAGCCGATAAAAAATACAAATTTTAAATGGCCCTTTATATATTTTTCGTTTATTTTTAAGTACCTATATTCGCTTTTTATATTTTATTTTGCTACTAAATAGATAGATAGTTATACTATCTACCGCACCTTATAGATACACCTTAATTGTTTTTTATTAGAGCATGGCATAACTTTACGTTTAATTCGAAAGATTTCCTGTTTTTTTTTTCAACAGTTTTTATACAACATTTGAATGCATTAGCAATTATTTGCTTTAGTAAACACATAATTTATTATTTAATTAAAACATGTATCTATATAAATACACACACATACATACATATCTTCGCGTCTGACTTACGGCTCCCGAGACCGCCTAGACGGCCCCTGGGTACCCAGCGGAGGGATTTTAATCCCACCTCGTCGTAGCCGATGGTATGAGTCTACATCGAACAAGGGGATAGCTCGTTGCGATGTTTGGATATACTCAATATACCATCTATAACAGATGTACATATTTATTTTAATTAAAAACTGGGACCTAAGAGTTTGTAAGTCAAAGGTCTAACCAAATCGGCCACCACGTATATAAATAAACCACTATAATTGTGCTTCGGTGATCACAATAACCTGTCTGTCCTAGTTTCACTATATCCTATATAGTCTGTGGTATTTATTTATAATATAAATAATTGCACAAGTTGGTATAGTGATATAAAATATAGATGGGTTAAGTCTATCCATTACAACTGACTTACTATCAGCTACCACAAGATAGACACAAAACCCCTGAGGCCGTTTAGGCGGCCTTGGGCTCCGTATGGTAACCGTAACGGTATAAAAATAATAATAACAATAATAAACTTTATTGAAAAAAATATTTGTTGTAAGTATATAATAACACGTGTCGAAGAGTGTTCGTTTGTTGGTGATATTGCTTTGTGTTGTTACATGTAACATATAATTTAATACACCAACATTATAAGCGGAAGATATTACAAAATAATTTCCATTGATTGTAATCATTATTAGAACACTGTTTCCTAGGCTAAGTTATTTATTTATTTAAATTCTTTATTGTACATAAAATAAAATTGTACATATACGTACCTTAGAACAGAGAAGATAACGCGGAGACCTGATTAAAGACCTCTAAAATAATGAAAAAACACTATGATGTACCTGGACTACAAAATGTCTTCACACTCAGCACCAACACAGGCCTTAGACGACATTCACTGAAGCCTATAAAAACACCAAGCCATAGTAACCCTAGGAAACATGTATTATTTAATCAAGTTGTGGATACATGGAACAAGCTACCGGAAAGTGTTATAAGTGCTGACTCAGTGAACTTCTTTAAGAATAGACTAGATTGTACATAAATAATAGGTTATCCCTGTGTTCTACAAGACAGTTACTTCCACATAACAATAATAACAGAGGTAATTAACAAATAAGTAGACAATTTCTAGATACACAGTAAGTAAGTTTATGTCAAAAATAAAAAAACCACACTAATAAAAAAAAAGAAAAGGAAAAAGAGTGATCAAATCAAAAATAATAGGGTGTTTTTGAGTTTGTTTTGGTCGTGGATGTGTAGGGAGGATATGATAATAATATGAGCTATGTTGATAGGACCTATATGATATGCATGCTTTGTATGTGTATATGTTATATGTGTGTATCTGTATATATGCGTGTGTGAGATTGCGTGTTTATGTGTGTGATTATATAGTGTTTGTACATGTATGTGTGTGGGTTTGTGCGTGTATGTTTGTGTTTTTGAATTTATATTGGTCATAGATGTGTAGATTGAATATGATAATAATATGAGCTATGTTGATAGGACCTATATGATATGCATGCTTTGTATGTGTATATATATATGTGTGTATCTGTATATATGCTTGTGTGAGATTGCGTGTGTGTGTGTGATTATTAGTGTTTGTACATATATATGTGTGGGTATGTGCGTGTATGTTTATGTGCTTAATTAATGTAGGAATAGAATAAAAAATAAACAATAAAATAATATATTACTTACTAATTACACGAATTATTATATGTTTTTAGGAATCAAAAATAGTAGATTGTTACACATGGGTCGAAACGAACCTATTTAGGCACCTATTTTGAGATGGTTTGGCACACGATCGAACCGAGGACGCCAATAGTTCGAGTACGTATATAAGTCTTTCACCCGAGGTAAACACTCGATTTTCATTTCGAAATTAATAAAAACCCGATTAGTTAAACATACGTTAAACTATAATTTTACGCCGCACATGCAATGACTCGCATAGTATTTTATTCTTTTTACAGGAATCCTCATTTATAGGTGCAAAAATAAGTATAGTTGTGGCAGTATAGAAAGTTTCTTCTATAGAAATCTATAGAATTGTCAAAATATGTTTTTTTTAATAATAAAAAAAAGGGGAATATCGTTTCTCATGGACGGAAAGTACTGTATCCCTCTGTTCAGTAGGTCTACCACAAGTTTTTGAAAACAGTTTCTACTATAGTCGATAGTAACTATAGATTAGGATCAACCAAGAGGATCGCTTTATTTTTCAAATAACAATAATATGTAGGACAAATTACACATATTGCTTTGGTCACAAACTAAGCTCTAGGCTTGTACTATGTGTACCAGAAGCAACGATATAATACATATTATATTTTATAAACACCCAGACCATGACAAACTGTACAGAATAAATAAGTAGGTACAAAATTTTTATTTGCCATGGGGATGTGGGAATCAAACCCATGACTTCCGGATGCAACGCCAAAGGCGCAACCACTAGTCAACGGAGGCTGTCAATAAACCAAACCTCTAAATAAACCTCTCTTATTGGTTAATTCCTATCTATAGTCATATATAAAATACGGTTTTAGTTCACCTGTTGTGTTTTTTGTTAATTTTCTATTATTATTAATATTTTGCACAACAGTACCCCTAGTGTGAGTTTTCTAACTATTACTTTGCGTTTGAGTTAACAAAATTTATATGAGAAATGGTTCAGCGCTCCAAGCGGAAATTTTGAGAACTAGAAATGCGGTCAGTATAGTTAACGCGAAAGTAAACATTTAAAAAACTCACACTAGGGCACTGTAATAAGGTAGAATATTATTATGCTGATCATAGAACAATAATTCTAACACCATTCTTCTGTACCATATTCTGGCAAATAAAGAAATATGATTATTATTATAGTTACGAGCAAATATAGTAAAAACTGTTGAAAAACTTGTGGTAGAGCTACTGGTAACTTCAAGCTTATCTTATCGTATCTTTATGGTTTTGGGGTTGACATCAGTCAAAAAAACTTCGACCCTTTGGGATCTTTTGTGTGTTCCCCATTCCTATTAACCACAAACCTCAGTATCGTCCCCAAATATGTTGTTGACGTAATTAAGGACAACACTAAGGTCAGTTAGCCTGTAGCTTTCTGGATCCGGATAAGCCTGTCCTAGGTATTTGATTCTTTGGATGGCCCTAGCGACATAGTCGCACAGTAGGTGCCGCATGGATTCGGGCTCCTTACCACAGAATCTGCATGTCGGATCGTCTCTTACTCCTATAGTATAAAGGTTATAAGATTAGTAGTATAGTGTCCTGAGAAGACACCCACCAGTAGCCTAGTGTGTTTGTCCCCAACAAACTCCTTTAATGCTTTAATTATTGTTATATTGGGTATAAACAGGGGCTCCGGCTTTTAGATTATCTCGTGGGTGCTCAGGCTCATTTTATAAACATACAGATGTGGGACTAAAAGATTTTATAGATGTTGGCAAGGTGGTAAAATAATGTTACATTGGATATGTCCTTTCCAGGGTCTTCAACTATCTCCATACCAATTTTCATCTATATCAGTTCAGCGCTTTAAGTGTGAAAACTTAACAGACAGATAGACAGACATACAGAGTTACTTTCGCATTTATAATATTAGTAAGTAAGTAAGCATCTATGCATATAAAATCGGATATTGCTCCATTTTTATGTATAGTCATGGGTGCCCTGCACCTATTATTTAGCTTTCATGGGTGTTCTAGCCCCCGAGCACCCACGGAATCGGTGCCCTTGCCTATAAATGGTTCAGGTCCAATTAAGGGAGTTTCTGATCCCATTTTAGCCAGTTGATCTGCCCTTTCATTGCCTTCGATGCCCATATGTCCTGGAACCCAGTCTAGTCTTACCCAGTTGTTCCTGCCGAAGCTTACTTTTCAAGTATGAGAAAAGAAAAATAAATGAAATAAAAGCTAAGTACTTCACCATTAAAATTACTCAATTATTGTTGGCCGTTGACAGAAAGGGTAAAATTTTACGATGGTTCGGATTGCTTGTTAAATTTGCCTAAAACGCCACCATATGTCATACATTGAATGTTATTGTTAGCTCATTGTTTTACTATTGTAATAAACAAGCAATGTATTCGGTTTGATGGCATTTTGGCCTACTTGTGAAACTGTTTATAAGTTCGAAATTGGGGATTAAAGCTCTCTGCTGGACCTGTAATATATATATATATATATACATCCTCCGCTGGGTACCCTGAAGCCGTATAGGCGGTCTCGGGCACCGTAAGGTGATGATATAATTATATATTATACCCAGCGGAGGGGTTTTTAATAGAGTTTATAATGAGTCTACATCGAATAAGTGGCTAGCTCGCCGCGATGTTTGGATAGACTCAACCCATCTATAGTTTCACAAGTTGGTAAGTGAAACTGGGACCGACAGTTTAACGTGCTCTCCGAGGCACTATAGTGGTGTTGTTAAACAAGTGTACCTACATACATGATTAGATTAAAAACTCATTGATACACACCGGGGTTTGAGCCAGGGACCTAAGTGTTTTTACCCGTAATGGTCATTATAATTAAGTAAATAAGGTCATAAAACAATTAATCATAATATTTGAAAGGTTCATTCACTTCAGGCGCTTAAAGTTCAAGCCTACTTTGTTATGCATTACTGTTTAAACAGCCTATACAATTTGAACAAACTTCGCGGACTGAGTATCATAAATTATTCTATTTGCCCGGGTATCAATTGCAGCTGTGTGGACATTGTATTATGGGTTCCATTTTCAAATGTCATTTTGAATTTTAAATAAAGATTACGTGTGACCGAGTTTCGAATTTTAAAAACTGAAAATTTCAATTTCGTATTGAAGGCGTTTTTTAATGGTAACACGTCATGTGTAATCTGGTGGTATATAAACATACCTACCAAGTCCATGAATGGAATCGAAGAATATATTGCTGTTTTACAATGGTATTGGTAGTTTCAGCTATATGTTTTTTTTACTGGAGCACGGTATGTGACTTTGTATGTACCTGGTGGTAAGCAGACCTACAAAATTAATCAATGGGGTCGATCAATACGTTTTGCTCCCACTATGCCTAAATGATGCGGTTACGAAATGGGCGGCGGCAAAAAAGAATTTGCATTACGAGTCTACTATAGTAGCTTCGTTATTGTCAAATAAACCGCCCATTTCAAAAAACCTACAGACTAAAACCGAAACATGACTAGGTCACTTGACGATTTTTGCATCATTATTTGCATTTTTATCTAAAATGTTGTGCATATAATAATAATACCTATGTAGGATATTACACACATATTGCTTAGACCACAAACTAAGCTCTAGGATTGTTGTACTATGTGTACCAGAGACAACGATATTACCTAACACAAATTATATTTTATAAACACCCAGACCATGACAAACTGTACAGAAAAAAAGGTAACTAATAGTGATTGGCCTTGAGTGCGAATCGAATCCACGACCTCCGGAAGCCACGCTGACGGCGTAACCACTTTATGAAAATAATTAAACGTTGTTCATTGTGACTTATTAAAACAAACATATGTAAGTATATAAATGTATTTAATATATAAATACTCAAAATCAATATACTTACTATACGTGGTGGCCTGAGTTAGTTACACCACATACTTAAAAACAGTAGTTTTTGGTCCCCGGTTCAAACCCCGGTATGTACATTAAGTTTTTAATAAGTAACAATTTTTTTTTTGTGACAACATAACTATAGTACATCAAAGAGCACGTTAAGCTTTCGCTCCCAGTTTCACTATACCAAACTTTAATAACTGCTTATAGAATTGAGTATATTTAAATACCACGACGAGCTGACTATGACCACTTGTTCAGTGTTGACTAAGACTATCATCAGTTACGACAGCAGGGATAAAACCCCACCACTGGGTACCCTAAGGCTGTATAGGTTGTACTCAGGAGCCTTAAAAAGCCAGAAAAAGGATACGCGATCCCCAAACGTCTAAAAACGTGTAAATGTTGTTTTCAGTGAATTTTTTTTTATGAAAAAAGAACGTAGAGGTGTAAATATTGCTTACTCGATCCTAGTTAATCTTTTTATTAAAATAAATCTATTAACTTTTGAAATTACCCAAAGTTTGATTTATGATTCCAAAAATATTAATTTAGTTGTCATTTTAAAACTTAACACTTTTTTTAATAAAAAAATCATGTAGTTGGGATCGAGTAAATAAAATACACACCTCCATGTTTGTTGTTTTCCAAAAAAATAACTTTATTATCACGCAGAAAACAACAGTTAGGTAGATGTTTTTTGACACTCAAGTTCTCAAATCCTTTTTCTGCACCCGTGATGGTATTGTAATTGCACACAGCATTTTTAGGAATACCTAATAAAGTTTTTAATAAACAATTAAATCTATTAAAAGTTGAACACTGTAAAATAATTATTCATTACATACATACATATCATCACGGGTGCCTTGCGGGCGCCCTACAGCCCTACCCAGCGGATGGGTTTTTAATCCCACCTCGTCATAGCCGATGGTATGAGTCTACACCGAACAAGTGGCTAGCTCGTCGCGATATTATATAGACTCAATAACCCATCTATAAACAGTTTTACAAGTTGGTATAGTGAAACTGGGACCGACAGATTAACGAGCTTTCCGAGGCACTATAGTGGTGTTGTTAAATAAATGTACATATTTTTTTTAGAGTAAAAACATTGGTACATAAAATTATTTATTATGAAATAAATATAGGAATTTAACTAGCAATTAAGTATGTTTAAACTTACCTACTAATTACAACGGGTTGGTCCCCCAACTCAAATTAATTCATCGATACCAACACCACAATTTCACTAACACGTCATTTTATTATTTTAATTACACGTCACTAAAAATAGTTCTGATATAAAAAAAAAAGTTTTTCATCAAACAAAAATTGTTTACATTAAAAACAAATCACGCAAAGTAACTAAGTTATATTATTAAAAGGGTTTATTGTTGAATTTTTAACTGTAACGTATTTATTTTTGTTGAATAGGGCGGCGGCCGCCCGCCTTAGTCGACGGATGGCAACCCACTGGCTGAACGAGGCAAGTTGCTAAGGGTAGAAATATTTTGTAGGTTTCTAACGTCATATCCGTTTTCAGGTTATTTGAATTAAAGGCTTTGGAGTCATTAAGTCGGCTGTATTTTAATAACTACGTAACGCGTGAAAGCCTAAAACAAAAGGGTAGGAAGGTTTAAATTACTTTAACTTGGTTAAGTTGGATGTTTTCTTAATAATTATGCGCAGAAACCACAACTGAATAGAAAAAAATATCTATTAACGAGTTCTAAACAAATGCGCCTGATAAATCTATGCATGCAATATACATGTAGAGGAAGCTAGGAAAGTATGTAGAGATCGTGGCAATTGGCGAGTATTGAGATTGTACTTATATATGAACAAGTATGTATATACATAAGTACAATCTTGATAGTAATGTAAATACGAAAATTTGCATGATTTCTACATAGCATTACCTAAAGTATATTGGTAAAGTAGAGTATGTATGTTTAATTATATTTAAGTTACATATATACATACATATCATCACGGGTGCCTTACGGCGCCCGAGACCGCCTAGACGGCCTCAGCGTTCCCAGCGGAGGGGTTTTTAATCCCACCTCGTCTTTGCCGATGGTATGAGTCTACACCGAACAAGTGGCATGCTTGTCGTTTATTTAAGTTAAGAATTTAATAAATATAACATAGCAGACGATATTACATATCACACATGAGTATAAGTGCTGGTTGTATGCATTCTTGGACTCTATACTATACACCTTTCCATAATCCCTAAAAACATTTTTTTGTATCTACCTGATGTTAAGCATACCTACAAAGTCCGTGAATGGGGTCGATCAATAAATCGTTGTTTAACAATATTGATCGATCCTACTATGCCGGCTAAATCATTTAAAAAGTGGGCGGCGACATGTACGTATTTACATTATAATATCGTCGCTGCTTTATCGACAAATCAATCGCCCATTTTGTAACCATATATAGGAAAAGAAATTACCCCCTCGACAAGAAATCGATGCAGTACTTTCCGGAAAACCGGTGAACCCACAGAATAAAACCAAAACATGACAAGAGGCCATACTACCATGGGTTTGCGCATAGCAACGTAACGTATACGTATACGTGAGCAACAATCAATACGGCCAATAGGTCCGCTTTATTTTTGGTAACAGGATTAAATAAAGCCATCCTATTGGTTGTTGCTCACGTATTCGTTACAGTGCGCAAACCCATGGTAGAGCCTCTGGTCACTTGAAGTTATAGAGGCTTCCTTCCTTGATACAAAAAAACTAGGGATTAAAAAGGAAGTCAAAGCGTGTCACTGACCGAATACCGGAGAAGTTGAGGTGCTCTAATCTTAACGCATACATACAGTTAATTAAACCACAAGAGAATAATTTAACGAGAAATACACGAAGCAGAGTCCTCCCTACTTTTTTTATTATTTATTATTACTTTATTTTAAGTAGCAAGGATTGAGTCCGGCTCCCTGCCAAGGCCAGTCTTCTCAGTGACACTGGACTTCCCAATTTGAGGCTCTCGTATTTTGCTTATATGCTAACTTTCGTCGAGATTCCGATAGTGGGATATAGGAGAAGGCTTCTGATTGGTGCGCTGTAAGCGTGCCGTTCCAGTCATTAAGCTGAAGCAAAAACTTGACGTAAAAAACGAACATTCTATCACTGACTGACGGCAATGTACTTATAGTCGATGGAGCATTGAACGCTGTTGGCTTCATGGTTTTTTTTTTATTTTTTAAATTTTTTAACCAGCATTACGAAAGCAATAAAAAAAAGGAAAACTTGGGTTAAAATAAAATTAAAAACATTTACCTACTCGTTGAACCTTTAATAATTTTGCCATAAAGTTTTAAGAGGTCAGAGCCAAAGGTACAAAGATTGTTAATGTTAAAGTTTTTGTACTTTCCTACATTATTTTTAATATCTTTATATTATAACCTCTTCTCACTTAAATAGACTAAAAAATATTTTTTATCCAAAGGCTTTTCGCATCAAAATGATTTAAAAAATATACTGGAGTTTGAACCCATTATTATACAGGGTGAATTTTTTAAGTGGGTCTTCAAAGCCAACTCCTAAACTACAAGGAATAGCGAAAAATGGTTAGAGTCTTGGGGCCGATTTTAATAAAAACTAAAACTGCATCATTAGGGCTTTGAAAAAAATATTCTCATAGCCGGGAATCGAACCGGTTGATTTAGAAAAAAAAACTCACCTGTATTTTTGATTGCACCAGCTAATAGTGTCGTTTATAAAGATTACATTCTGATAAATAATATCTATATAGCGGTAAACTAAAGGAAAGTGCTAATTTTCAATAAAAAAATAAATAAATAAAAATAAATCATACTTTACTAACTAATCAAATTGTTTAAAATAATGGTCTTCCGTTATTGCCGTCCGTTTAGTAACCGCATCTGTTACCCGGCATAATAGAAGCGACCTATGCTGTTAAACAACAATGAATTGATAGACCCCATTATGGATTTTATAGGTCTGATTACCTTTAGGTAGATACAAAGACACATGCCGTAAACCAGTAAAAAAACAACATCATATTTTTATAAGTAAGAAAAAACCACAAAGTTTTGCTGTTTGAAATTACATTCCACCATTTCATCCTCATCCATAAGCGACACAATTAACTGGTGCAATAACAGTTTGAGTTTTTTTATCAAAATCAACCGGTTTGATTACCAGCTAGGTGATTTTTTTTTAAATGGAATGATGCAGATTTAGTTTTTACCAAAATCGGCCCCGAGACTCCTTTGAGTATTTTTCGCTATTCCTTGTAGTTTAGGATTTGGCCTTGAATCCTGTATATTAAATTAAAATACTCAAACAACCAAAATAATAGCAGATTTTTATCATTTACAGATTTATAGATAATTCTATAAATTTATATACGTGGTGGCCTAGTTGGTTAGACCTTGGACTTAAAAACACTTAGGTCCCTGGTTCGAATCCCGGTGTGTACCAATGAGTTTTTAGTTAAAAATAATATGTACATTTGTTTAATATCACCACTATAGTGCCTCGGAGAGCACGTTAAGCTGCCGGCCTCGGTTTCACTATACCAACTTGTGAAACTGTTTATAGATAGGTTATTGAGTCTATTCAAATCATCGCAACGAGCTAGCCACTTGTTCGGTGTAGACACATACCATCGGCTACGACGAGGATTAAAACCCCTCCGCTGGGTACCCTGGGGCCGTCTAGGCGGTCTCGGGCGCCGTAAGGCACACGTGATGATACATATACATATATATAAATGATAAAATAACCATATTCTGATATTATTTTCGTTCTTTGAGTATTTTTCAATCCATAACAACTAAAGTTGAAATGTATCTACTGTGTAATCAAATAATACCTACTGATTGCTTAATTAAAAAAAAAATGTAGTACCTACCTAATATTGTTACCCATATTGCCTCTGGTCACAAACTAAGCTCTAGGTTTGTACTATGGGTACCAGAACAATGATACTAAAATATATTATATAACACCCAGGCCAAAGAAAACTGTACAGAAATAAGTACTAATATTATTTTTGCCATGAGTGGGAATCGAAGTCACGATCTCAGATACCACTCCAAAGTCCACGGAGGCGACCAAGTTAACCCATCAATATTTTACGAGTATAGCAGCTTATTGAAAATAAATGTTTTTTTAAACTTTAAGATGCTATTTTAAGTGACATAGTTATTTCGGTTTTAGTCTGTGGGGAAAAAGGCAACACAATAATATGGTCCGGGTGTTTATAAAATATAATATAGGTATTTTCAGGAGACTATTTCATAGACTTCTCGTCAATGTAGTCTTCTTTCTAGGTGCGGTTACAAAATGGGAAGATAATTTGACGATAATGCTGCGAGGCTTTAAGGGACGTCGTCACCCAAATTCTTTGTATACCTAATTTGTCGCCACCCATTTCATAATCGCATCATGTAGCCAGACAGGCGATGGATCGACTATCATTGCTTTCGTAGGTCTGCTTACCACCAGGTAGATAGAAAGTCACATATCGTGATCCAGTATATAAAACAATCGGAACCTTAAAAATAATAATAAATAAAACATTTAATTTCTCAGTTTTTTGTTAGTGCTTTTTAATGCATAAGAACCGGTAAAATTTAAATGTACAGAATACCTACTGATTGCTTAGTTATAAATTAATCAATGTTTCCCAGGATTGTTTCTTAGAAATGTTTACATAACTTTTGATATAACTGTCAGGCTGAGTTGCACCAAAATTTACTCTCTGTAAGGGATCGGTCCAATTTGCCATTATGTTGATTACACATTCTGTATACGTTGTAAACGCAAGTTCAAGATGTTCTTATAGTCGAGCACATTTCAAGTGACGTCACTCGCGTCCCGTATATTGTCATTGGGTGGAATACGACTCCACACGGAAAACAGCTCTCCTAGTCAAGAGCACTGTCGCTTTTTACGCTCGATTGTCGCACAAGCTTGAAAGACAGGGAGATAACAAATGTATTATCCTATTGGTGTATCTATATTGTTGTCTTGATTTGGTTATTTCTGCAACGATAAAAACGAGAGTGACGTCATCATCAAATGTCATTTTCATACAAAAGTTTCGTTAGCGTTATTTACGACTGCGCTCTTGGCTAGGGGGCTAGGTGGAGTACTGTATTCGACTGTCAGTGTATACCAACCGGTTCAAATTGAATATAGAAATAATATATTTAATTTGAACCGGTTTTGAACATATTTGACTATAATCAATTTGGACCGGAGATGAAATACGTTCGTGAACGTATTTGACTGTATTTGATTTAAGCGCAATCTGGACCATGGGGTAATTGTAATGATTAAAATTAATAATGACGTTGAATATACTATTGACGCTATTTTAAAATTAGATCGTTACAATGACAGAGAGTTAATTTTGGTGCAACTCAGCATAGGTGTTTGTATGATATACTATAGTATAGTTGTAGTAAGATCGTATGCTCACAGTATATGAACATCTTTTTTTCAAGTAACATGTATCGATGGATGATTGTCCTATTTTTACAATTTGTTCAAGTAATTCATGTAAGTTAGTAATTTTTACTGTATACATATGTAAGACATTTTACACATATTGCCTTGGTCACAAACTAAGCTCTAGGCTTGTACTATGTGTATCAGAAATCATTATACTAAATACATATTATATTTTGTGAAAATTTATATAAAAATAAAAAATATATAATAACATATTTATTAAGTAATAATTAATATTATTTTTTATAGATCCAGGCTGGAAGCCGAGGTCCCTTAAATTCTATAAGAATTAATAACACAGAATATTTGTTGGTACCGTTTTGTAAGTTTTTTTTAAAAGAAAACGTAAATGTTATTTTTTTTCATTGTTTTATAAACAAACCGTTCACGCGGCAACACTTTGTAACCGATGGTGACCTTGTAATCTACAAAATCCATGAATAATATAAGCTCCAGTCTCACATGGATCCTGTATTATTACAATGTATTGATGTTTTTGTAATGTGAAAAATAAATAAATATTATATTATTATATATTATATTAATTTATTTTTATATTAATTTATTTTTATTTTTATAAAAGTGTATTCGATAAATAAAAAAAAAGATTGTTGAATCTTATTTTTAAATTACTTTACATTTTGTTTCCATGCGACTTTTGATAGTCGACGCTCTTCTTACTCTCATCAGAAATCGTACTTATAACGCTGTGATGAAACATAGGGAAGTAGATGAAAAGTCGTAATTTCACTGTCGGCATACCTCGAGTACGTTTGTATGGCAGCAATGGCAGTACTGTCGTCTGGAGAAACCTTAAAGTTCCTAGAGTCGCAATAGCGAACTCCGCGTTCTCCATACAATATTAGCTTTCGCACTTCCTATAATAGTAGATTAATGTTTGTCGCAGAATTAAATAATATTTTTGTCGGTCATTGTATATATTTATCTTTCTGTGTAGGGTTATTATTTTTATTGTTTTCGGAATCATAAAAAATCTTTTAAAATAATAAAATACAAAAATATATATAAAATATATTACCCACAACACAACAGAATAATTGTTGCGTACAATTACGAACATAATAATAAAACAATAATGAACTATGACCTGTTGGTCATATATGCCAAGTTGTAAAATTGAAAGTACGTTTGTATGGGCGTCCAGTCGACTCCAGGGACTTAATTCAAGAACACGTATTGTAATTATTTATTTTAATCAAAACAAAATGCTTTTCAGCTACTTATGCAACAGATATAAGTGATAAAAGAAATGAAGACGATGAACAAGAGATATTAATCAACGGTTTTAATACAGGATTAACTATACTTATATTGGTGACATCACTGCCTAACCTTTCTCAGTATCCTCGCCGTAGTTTTCTTCATTCTCACCTTTATACTGAGGCTTACAGAATTGGATTAAAACATTTATCGTTGTAAGCTATATTTACTATTATTATTAGGTAAAATATATAAATTGAAGCTATAAAATAATAATTTATTAAATATGATTAATATCC
The DNA here is from genome assembly GCA_947458855.1 of Monopis laevigella. Lineage (NCBI taxonomy): Eukaryota > Metazoa > Arthropoda > Insecta > Lepidoptera > Tineidae > Monopis > Monopis laevigella. The sequence continues at coordinate 8,613,819 of OX381596.1, read as the reverse complement.
AACCAACAATGGACATAACATGCTGATGATGAGCTAGGTGATGATGATATTTTTCTAAAAATATAAATACAAAACTGTATAGTACATTATCTTTTACTAGTGCTAAAAGAAATAAAATTACATTTTCAAAATTTAGGCTGTCACTGATGACGCGATAGAGTATAATTACGCCGCTCCAAAGAAAGGCGAAATATTTGGCAATAAAATTTTATAGCTTCAATTTATATATTTTACCTAATAAGAAACACATCTAACACAGTTAATTTGTTTCAGATAATTTAGTATTATTATAAAGTTAAAAGGTGTGTGTATGTTTGAACGCAGGAACTCGTGAGTTGAAACCCTAGGGAAAGCGCTATTGCCGGGAAATTGTGGATTGCAGTGTGTAACTTTTAACCTTGTGACATTATGTTAGGCAATTTTAACAATATTTATTTTAACATTTTTACAATAATAATTTATCAATTTTAACTATATTTATTTAAAAAATATATATGTTTAAACACAATTGTACCTACAGTAGATAATAGTTTGTAGAAAGGCGAACTTACCGCCTTTATTTATTTTCCAAATTTAAAATAATTTATATCACAATGTTAACAATATTCATTCTACAATTTTAAAATTTAATAATCATTATTTTGATTTATACAGAATTACCATTTAGTTCATAGTGTCACCTCTTTCTTATGTATTACTTTAAATCAGTTTTAGTAGTTACTTACTTAAAGCCTGAAAATTAAAGCATTAGTACTTGTACTAATATTTCTTCTGTGGTATTAGGCTCAATTTAGTACAATTCGCAATGTATATATTTTGCGCTGTCTCTATAATTGGGTAGAATGGAGTGGCCTTCTCACGAGCTGTTATAAAAAAAAGGGTCTAAGTAGAATACATAAGTCTCTTCTCCGTATATTTTATTATTTGAGATATACAATGATCTAACCAACTGAGCTACCATATTGTTTTTTTGTGCATTATTAAAGGTACCTATGTTTTTTTTTAATTCAGACATGATGATTGGTTAAAAGAAAATTCACCATATTCAGGCACTTTACAATTTTGGAGAAAAAGGTTGTATTATTTAAATTCGTTTTTACCAAACTGGATGAGATATTTGTTACCGTGGGTCAAAAATGAAGATTGGAAACATGAAGAGGAAATTCAAAGAAAGTTCTTAGAAATTGTTCCTGAATACCAAGAATTTATTAGAGGAAATGATGATAACATATAAAATGGATGAAAAATAAAAGATGAGGATAGGGTACTTTTATCAACTCCTTTTGTAATAAATAATATAACTGGCTTTTTAAGGCTTTTACATATTTTTTTTGACGGATGAATACAGGAAGGTGGTTCTGAAGGGATTTTCCTATGTTTTCGTACACAATCAGGTTAAAGGTTAGTTGGTAGGAAATTAATAAGGCATTAAGTTCGCTTTTGTACATAACTTTTTTTTACTGTGCAATAAAGTGTTTAAATAAAAAAAAATGTGGCTGCAATTTTCTCACTTTTATACATACGAGTATGTATATGCAGTATACAGATGCAAAAATCGTCAAGTGACCTAGTCATGTTTCGGTTTTATTCTGTGGGTTCACCGGTTTTCAGAGGATTACTGCATCGATTTCTTGTCGAGGTGGTAATCTCCTTTCAGGGTGCGGTTACCAAATGGGTTGAATTGACGATAAGCAGCGAGTATATTAAAATATACTCGTAATGCAATTTGTCGCTACCCATTTCGTAATCACATCATTTAGGCAGGATAGTGGACCCCATTCATGGACTTTGTAGGTCTGCTCACTACCGGGTGATTTCATTCTATGTAAACAAGACAAGCACTAAGATTTTGAACGGATTTTGCCCCTTTTGTTGCGGGCAATTCTTCATAACTCCATAATACACTTGTACATATTCGACAAATTCTCACATATTTTATTTAATGTGATATACATGGTGACTTTGAAAGAATGTACTTTGGGCTAATATGAGGTTCTACTGATCAATACGAATAACTTTTCCCATGGAACTATGTGCCATACAAACTAGTAATGTTAAAATGAGTAATGACCTATTTGTATGGGGAAGCCAAAATTTTTTTTCATTTGCGACACATGGTTCCATAGGAAAAGTTGTTCGATTTGATCAGCAGAACCTCACATTAGCCCAAAGTACATCCTTTCAAATTCACCATGTATATAAACCCTATCATTACTTACATGCGCACTTTGTTTTTACGATTTTAAGTTTATTTTAGGTGAGTAACAAACTTATTTCGTATTTTCCTACAAAATAGTATTTAAAATACCGTCCGTGTCTAGTTTACATATGTCAAAGGAATTAGCATTAAACTACAGATTATTATGCAACCAAAATTATTATATTATTACATTTGTATAATTATAATTCTGTCCAGGTTTCATTTCGTCATAATAGTGCACGTCATTAAAATATTAATGACCTTAAGTCATTTTACGATCACATTCACTTCTAGTGTTTTGTAAGATACTTACACCCTTTTAAAGTTAAATTTTAATTATTACTAAGTATGAAGTTAAAAAAAGTTTTTTATTTGTTATTATTTGTTATGTTTATGTTTAGTAGTGTTGAAGATATTAGAGGAGAGTCCGGTGTTTCTATTCCAGTGCAGTTAGTCGCATTTCCTGTATTGATAATAATGACGAAAATTGCTAAGTTTGTTCGAAAATTATCTTACGTTTTGGATTCATGTAAGTGACTATTTTTTAATGTATATTTATTAAATACTTAGTGTTATTTCTTATTTCTTGTGGTGGCGGAGTTGGTTAGACCTTGGACTTAAAAACACTTAGGTCCCTGGTTCGAATCCCGATGTGTACCAATGAGTTTTTAATAAAAAAAAATATGTAGATTTGTTTGGCAAAACCACTATAGAGCCTCGGAGAGCACGTTAAGCTGTCGGTCCCGGTTTCACTCTACCAACTTGTGAAACTGTTTATAGATGGGTTATTGAGTCTATTCAAAACATCGCGACGTGCTAGTTCACTTGTTCGGTTTAGACTCATACCATCGGCTACGATGAGGTGGGATTAAAACCCCTTCGCTGGGTACCCTGAGGCCGTCTAGGCGGTCTCGAGCGACCTAAGGCACCCGTGATGATATTTATTTATTTTATTTTATAATTTGTCACTTGTTTTACTACTATAAGAACGACGGTCCCAGGGCCCCTGACTTTAGTTATATCTATCTAGCACCAAAGCATTCCATACTAGCAAATACATACAAGGTAAGTGCGCATGCGACCCATTCCAAGGCACTATTGTTGAAGCGTTGAACAATTTATCATTGCCGTTACATAATTTCGACCCATTTTTATATACGGCGGCAACAACGATATAATCGTACAATTGCACGTGACTAAGTTAAGGCGCTATTAAAAAAGAAATATTTATAAATTGAAAGGGAGTACCTTACATTCAAATCGAGTCTTCCCAAACATGAGAAAAGAAGATGGCCGCCGCCATACTAAATCAAAACAATGTGAGAACAAATAGGTAGGTATTATAAGCAATCCCTGAGCGTTGATTGGTTGAAGTGAGAACAGATTATGACGACAACGAACACGTTAGACAATTCGTTTTATAGGCCATTTAAGGCATTAGGGCGGTTGCTTATATTATTATTAGTTAATAATAATATGTTGGACAATTTATACATATTGCTCTGGTCACAAACTAAGCTCTAGCCTTGTACTTTGTGTACCAGAAACAACGATGTAATACATATTATATTTTATAAACACCCAGACCATGGCAAACTGTATAGGAAAACGTTAAAAAGATATACATAATACATGTATTGTTAACTAGGTAGTTGCGGCTTGCGCGGGCCTCTGATTCAGTTGCATTTGACCTGACAATGTAAGAAATCTTCTCCTTTGAAGGTCATTGCAGTGGTGGCGCGGGCGCCGGTTCTGGTCTGCACCTTGAGGGCCTGGTTAAGCGGGAGCGTTAACATACGCTATGTCCGTTATTGAGCGCTGTTGTGGGGGCCTTGGATCTCCGCTGGGCACGCATTATTATAAGCGGATTTCCCTCAAAAGTCGTCCGATAGGCCGGCAAAATTGCTTCTATTACGTTTTCCTCTCTCATAATAAACTAGCTGAACCGCGCAACTTCGTCTAATCGTTTACTCAGCGCACGCAAAGTAAGCCCACAAAAGGAACAATTTTTCCCCGTTTTCCCAACATTTTTCATTGATGCTCCGCTCCTATTGGTCGTAACGTGATGTTATATAGCTTATAGCCTTCCTAGATAAATGGGCTATCTAACACTAAAATAATTTTCAAAGTCGGTAGTAGATCCAGAGATCCCTACTACCTCACAAATTCACAAACTTTATCTCTATGAAATATATTAGCTGGCCCGCGTCTGCGGCAACGGCAACGGTATCTCTCAAAACAAAAAAAAAATCTCACAAACTTTACCTCTTTATAATATAATAAATAAAGAGGTATAGTAAGTATAGATTGTTATAGTAAAAAATAATAAATAAAGAGGTATAGTAAGTGAAGTTGTAGTTGTCGAGATTTCTAAAGATATTCAACGCCATTTTTTTCAGTACTCGCCTTAAGTCTCTGTGTATGTAATAGAACTTGATTGGTGTCATGATTAATATGATGATGAACTATGGATTAGGTGTTGTTTGTCTATTTTCTAGTTTCACTTGTTTGGTGTCGTTTATTTATTACTTGCCTGATTGATTTATTGATAAGTTTTTTTATTTCAGTACCTATCTACTTGCTGTTATTTCAGGATTTTTTTTTTTTTAACTATTATGAATTTTCACAATTAACATGGACAGTTATAGTGGTGATAAATATTTAAATCCATGGCGCTTTTAGGTCAAATTATTATATGTAATTTAATAGGTCGCTTTATTTTTGGTAACAGGATTGAATAAAGCGATCCTATTGGTTGTTGCTCACGTATACGTATACAAATACGTTACGTTGCTACAATGCGCAAACCCATGGTAGAGCCTCTGGTAACTAGAGGTTTAAGTAGAAAAGAAAATAAAGGAGAACAATCCGGATTTTGTTTCGTAATCTTGTAATGCTCCCTCAGCTCCTGCTTGTGTGTTTCCTGATACCTATAATCTGGATGTTTTTAAGATATCTTTATGACTCTATATGTGAATAGGATTACAGAGTAAGTGTAAGTACTCACGATGCTTTCCATCAGCCAATAATTCTTTGGTAAAAATATATAAATAAAAATTTGAAATTCGCCCGATGAGGGTTCCAATTGTGATTATTTTTTAAACTTTTCGATAATGAAATTAGTCTTCGAAGGAAATATTACCGACAATTTTGATTATAACAAAATAAGAAAACAATTTATATAAAAAATATATATTGAATTAGGCATTTTTTTAATAATTTTTTTTTCTACTTACTTCCTATATGGGGACCAGTAAGATCTATTTTAAGTACATCGAACAAGTAGTTTTTGAGATATTACATAAGGACAGACAAACAGATTCTTTTATAGAGAACAAAATATTTTGGGAAGCCTAAAAACAGTTCAAATTATTAACTACCTACGTCTAATCTAAACCGAAATTGTAATGTCACCAAACTAGTTTTATGTATTTTTTTGTGAAGCTTTGATAAAAACTGTCGGAGCTGGAGAGTTGAACTCCTCAAAACCTAAGCGGTCTATAAGAGGTCTATAATAATGATAATATTTTTTATGTATAACAAAGTAAATGTATAAAGTTTACACGACAGATTCAATTTAATACTAGGTTAGATATACTAAATAAGTAATGAACCCTGTTCCCCATTTGTGTTTGCTCAACAGTACTGCATATTCGTTAAATCTAAACCGATTTCATATACGTGGTGGCCGTGTTGGTTTGACCTTGGACTTAAAAACACTTAGGTCCCTGGTTCGAATTCCGGTGTATACAAATGAGTTTTTAATTAAAAAAAAAATGTGCAATTGTTTGACAACAATTGCACATTTTTTTTTATAGTGCCTCGGAGAGCACGTTAAGCTGTCGGTCCCGGTTTCACTATACCAACTTGTGAAACTGTTTATAGATGGGTTGCTGTTTATATTGAGTCTATTCAAAACATCGCGACGAGCTAGCCACTTGTTCGGTGTAGACTCATATCATCGGCTACGACGAGGTGGCTCCGGCACCGTTAGGCACCCGTAAGAGAGAGAGAGAGAGAGAATGTTCTTAGCAAACCATGGCTTCACGGTGCGGGTGCCGGGTCCATCGCGTGGTTGAAAGGCAGGGGAATGAACTGCAGAGTTCCCGAACTTAAGACCGCGAAGTAGGTTTAAAGGCCTTTTGAACTCTCACCTGCACTGTGTTCACTACCCTTTCTACTAAACCATATACTATATGATCCTGTTAGCGCCATCCTGGAAACACGCTCCATAAAAGTTCCGACGGCTGTTCTCGGAAGGCCAAGATCCTTCAATAGACGGTGCAAATACTTTGCTGGAATTCCTCTTGCACCAACTTCCACTGCATAAAGTTGAGTTTTAAATCCGTTTCTAGTAATTTCGTTTGTGAGATCAAAATATTTGTTCGACTTGATGTTGTGGTCCTTAGGTATGTTTGTTTCCCACGGAACGGTGAGTTCTATAAGTATTACTTTCTTCAAGCACCGAGAGTACACCAGTATGTCTGGTCTATAGGCTGAAACTGCTAGTTCGTCTGGAATCTTGTAATATATTTTGAATGTATCCATGAATATTTTCCAGTCTTGTGCTTTGTCCAGGATTGAGAAAGGTTTACTTTGACTTATATTATTTATAAACCGATTTTTAGGATTTTTACTACTAAAAAAGGGCTGATTTTGTAAAAGTTATTTGATAGTTAACTTGTATGAAGAACTGTCAAGCTATCAGTTGCATAACTTTATTCGTTGATTGAATAATAGGCCTTAAATAAAGCTAACTGGAAGTTACACGAAATAATAATCGACGCTTCCATCGATCGAATCTGAAAATGAAACGTATTGTGTGATATAACCCTCGACGATCGAGTTCTACCCATAGACAAATTTTCCTTTACATTTTTTGTATCGGAAATCTATAAAATTATCAATCGATGCGTTTGTCTATGTGGCTTAACGGTCCCTGTTATTCCTTTTACATTAATTTATTTGTAAGTATTACATAATTTCCTTTATTTCCGCTACCTTTACATTGCTCTATCTAATCTTGTCACAAATTCATTGGACATTCAAACAGCCATTACGAAAGAGAAAGTAGTATTTACTTAGTAAAGCCTTTTGTATTTTCCCATTTTAATCCAAGAGCCTGGACCGAGAGATCTGCTCTATTAAATTGCAGTTTTTTATTACAAAAAAAATATATAAAAAAAGTTAATTACATCACATAAAGATAAAAATGAAGTTTAATAATAATATAATGCAGTGTTTGTGTTTTTTTATTTGTGTATATACTAATTATGTATGTGTGGCAGAATTTCCTATTCGTACTGTGGGATTTCCTTTACTGGAGAAAATGGTCCGAAGTTATAATTGGGCTAAGAAACTTTCCTATGCTTTTAAACCAGGTATTTATTTCAATTATTTTAGATGCAATTACGAAACGGGTGGCAAAAAAAAATTATTTCTATAATTTCATTAAACTTCACATACACATGTTTTTGCTTTTGTTAGGTATAATTGTATGTTTCTTGTGTATTTTTTCTTAGGTTACTTATTAGTTAAAAAATATTTGTCATTATCATTAAAATTCGAATCATATTATTTATGTTGTGCTTTAATGTATTTTTGTATTGTAGTATTTTTTTCTGAATAAATAATACATAATAATAATAATAATTTCGCTAGACCTACCCACCGGTTTTTGTCCGTCACCACCGTCAAGTGATCTAGTCATATTTTGATTTTCGTCTGTGGGTTAACCGGAGATTATTGCTACGTTTTCTTGTCGAGGTGCTCCTTCAGTCCTTTTAGGGTGCGTTTAGGAAAAGGGGAGTTAACTTTTTAGTATTATGAATTAAAATGTGGGACATTAGATCTTATAAAATAATATTTAAAAGAGTGACCAAAAGAAATCAAGGATTTCTTGAAAAGGTACCCATAGCACACTAGCTGCGTTTCCGCGTTGGATAGCTATAGGTACTTTTTGTCCTAAAAGAAATCCTGATTTTGGATCCCTGGTTACTCCTCTAAGTCTTTTACCCAAAGAATTAACTAAATTTTTTGTTAGTTGGCCAGTGTTTACTTAAATATTATCAATTAATTTTCAGGCGTTTTAGCGTTTAGTGTTAGAATAAATTAATAGATTCAGAAATCTTTACCTATACATATACTATATAGACTAATACATTCTATAAACACGATTTTATTAAACGAAAATACAAGTGGGAAAATAAAATAAGTTTTTATTTTATTTTACCGCACAGTGGGTCTCGGTCCAAATACAAGGTAATCTGGTCATAACGAGTAGGGACTGTCGCATAATGGGGTGTTTACCCGAAACACCCTTTGTGTTACACTTGGAAGGAAAAATATATTTACACAATATTCAGGAGAAATTGATAAAAATAACTTATTAAAAAAAAGTTGGTTTATTTTTAAAAAGAAAATATTTATTATTAAGTAAAATAAAATCTTTCCTTTTTTTTCCTTTAAGAGTGACAAAAACACTCAGTTTTTTTAAAATAAATATATCTAACATATTCTTTGGTGACAAACTAAGCTATAGGTGTACCAGAAACAATGATACCAATACATATTATACTTTATTAACACCATGACAATGGGCCAGTACATCGCCGAAACCGGTCAATCAACAATTTTGTATACGTCTAGTACCAGCACCGACTTCTACTGCTCTATTCAGGGAACGTTTCGCTAAACCAAAATGCATACGCATTCTGTGGCCGATGTACCAATCCGCACTAAAAGATTTGGTGGTTCGTACATCTTTCGCACTATTAAAATGTGGAATGCTCTACCTGCTTACGTGTTTCCTCCATCCTATAACCTTGAGTCCTTTAAACGAAGCGTGAATAGGCATCTTAAGGCGGTATAATGGATGAAACCAGCTCTTACAACACAGTTCTAAGTGCTAGTTGTATTCATTCTTGGACCTGCATACTGCTTTTCATTGGGTAGATATAGGGTCACATGCCAGGATCCCAAAAATACACCCAGGTTTAGCCTAAACTTGGTTATAAAGTGTTTTGTTGCTTTTGTTTATATCAATTATCACGACAGTGATAAACAGATGTAAAGTTCGTTTCACGAAAGATTTCCTTTGGACGGGGCGCCACAGTTATAAGACTTACCGAAAATAATTTTAATTGAGAGAGGCTGGAAGCGTTTGAAATGTTGGGTTGGAGAAGAATGGAGAGAATCACCTAGACAGAGAAGAAGACGAATTAAGAAGTGTTAACAATAGTGAACAAGAAAAGAACATTATTGCAAGTAATAGAAAACAGGAGGGGTTAGATGTTTAGGCACTTGATACGGAATGATTTATTTAATATTTTATTTAAAAAAATATATACATATGTGATTTACACATGAAACAAAATATCGGTTAAATGGCCACCGTTGCTCTGTTGGCAGGTATGCACTCTTTTGACAACTTTTTTTGAAAATGGTGAAGGTGCCGCCGTGACTGTCGACGGCATTCGTTACCGGGCCATGTTGACAGACTAATTTTTGGCAAGAATTAGACGGAATTGACTTAAATAATTTAAGTCTTTATAAAAACAATAATAGAAGGAAAGATTGAAGGAAAAAGGGGAAGAGGAAAGTTGAGAAGATGGTACATAGATCAAGCAAAAGAGAAAATAAGTGTCACTTCGTACAGGGAGGTCAAGACTTGGCCGAGAATAGGCAGATTGCTCCACCGACAAAGCCTAGCTCTTAAATTTAAGAAGAGAAGAAGAAAATAATTTTATGGTAAACTCAATTTAAATTATTAAACACAATTTATATAACTAAAAAAAATATGTTGACATCGTAGGTACTAACATTTAGCACAATTTGTTTACTTTCAATTTATTAGTTCCACATTTTGCCGCTGGAATTCTTTCGTGAAACAGACTATACCATTGTTTTGCGTTTCTATTGCGGTAACGAATTCGTAACGTGTCTACATAGGTAGACAGAATCTTTTAGGTAGAAAGGATCTTATAGTTAAATAGGATTTTATAGGTAGATATGGTCTTATAGTTAGATAAGATTTAATAGGTAAAAAGGATCTTATAGTTAGATAGGATCTTATAGGTAGACATGTATATGTAAATATACATGTATACGAGTATGTACACAATATAGATAAAAAGGATCTTATAGTTAGATAGGATCTTATATCGTATTTTATTGCGGTGAAAGGGTAGAAAAAACCGTCAAGTGAACTAGTCATGTTTCGGTTTTAGTCAGTGGGTTCACCGGTTTACCGGTTACTGCATCGATTTATAGTCGAGGTGGTTGGCTCCTTTCAAGATGCGGTTACTAAACGGGCGATTGATTTGACGATAAAGGAGCGGGTATATTAAAATAGACTCGTAATATCACTGCCCATTTCGTAACCGCATCATTTAGCCGGCAAATTGGGAGCGATCAATATAGTTAAACAACAATGTATTTATCAATAATCGACTCCATTCATGGACATTGTTGGTCAGCTTATTATCAGGTTGATACAAAGTCACATGCCGTGCACCAATTGAAATAATAAATAATAATAGTGATGAATTCATAAAGGCCAACCTAAATATTTTTTTCTACATACTACTATCTAAAATTCTAGGTATGAAGTAGGAACTTGTATATTAGAACGGACAGAATCGATCAACTTCGTCGAATTGATAATAATCGACGTTATTTCCACGAAGGTTTGCTATACTTAACGATATTCAAACATAGTTACACGTAAACAAAAACGAACTGGACAAATGGTTAACCATTAGAGAAATAAACAGGGATGAAACAAAAACTATAGTTTTATATAGATGCAAAAACCTTCAAGTGACCTTCATGTTTTGGTTTTAATCTGTGGGCCACTGGTTTTCAGGAGATTACTGCATCGATTTCTTGTCGAGGTGGTAGTCTCCCTACAGGGCACTGCAGGGTTTGGTTACGAAATGGGTGGTTCAATTGACAACAAGGAAGCGAGTATATAAAGTATACTCGTAATGCAAATCGTCTTTGTCGCTGCTCATTTGGCAATCGTATCATTAAGCCGACATAGTGGGAGCGATCAACGTTGTTTAAGAACAATTTTTGGTAACCCCATTCATGGACTTTGTAGATCTGCTCACCACAAGGTAGAGATAAGATAGAAATAAAATAAAAAAACATAGCCCGCCTCAGAGCCGTGTTCGGAAACGTAACACTTTAACACTGGGTCACTGTGTTACAGAGTGCGATAATAATATTAAAAAATACTTAGAGAACAAGAGATGCATATAGTGTAGTGACATTATCCAGTGTTAAAGAGTTGGTTTCTGAACACGGCCCGTAGACTAGTGGCGCTTTTGGGGTTGTATCCGGAGGTCGTGTCTGATTCCTACCCATGGAAAAGCATATTAGTACGCTTTTCTGTACAGTTTGTTATGGTCTGGGTGTTTATAAAATATAATATGTATTAGCATCGTTGTTTCTGGTACACATAGTACATGCCTAGAACTTAGTTTGGTGCCAGGGTATATATCTGTAATATATATAAACTCAAGGATTAGGCTTTAACTATGTGTAGCAAAAACAACTATTCTATTAAAAAAATCATAAAATTTCCTTCTAATTCAAGGCAAATGGTACAAAATAAAAAGTAATAAGTACCTGTACAGTTTGAACCTACGACCTCTGGATACAATGCTCACGGCGTTACTACTTGACCACGGAGTAGGCGGCCGAATACTAAAGCAATTGACCGCCTTTTCTTTCATTTATATTGTACTCGACTTGCTCAAAACTTTTGTTCAGAACTTTCCTGAAATATCTTCTGCACATCTGTATTCATTACATTGTCAGTGATTAATTATACTTTCAAAACGTAGAGTAATAAACTTTATGTCAAGATTTTAATAAAAAAATATATAATAATAATAACAATGGTAGAATCTTCTAGGTAGCATAATAAAGAAGAAAATAATTATATTGACTAGTGGTCTTATTTATAAAAACTTATTGACGCCTAGTAAAAAAGGGGAGTCACAGGTCGATCGATCGAAAGCGAAACTAAGTGCTTTGACGTTTCTCGGCGATCAAGCAACCATAGACAATATTTCATACATATTTTTATCCATCGATCGGTTTGCCGATATGGCTTCCCAGTACGGTCCCTGATCAAAGAACACGATCGTCAATCGAATCGTATAGGAATTGTAGTCTATGGGTAGAGTGGTCGACAGAAACGTCAAATTACATATATTTGGATTTCGATGGGTATTTCGATTCGATTATCGATTGGCTCTTTGGTAAGACCCCAGTTCAGTTATAGAAGGTTTTATCTTTACATATCAAATCGAGATGTCCTTAAAAAAGGAGAAATACGAAGTATGTTTAGTTATAAAAACAGACACGCCTGTATGAATCGGTGCATGGATGTGGAGGAAGGTAGGTAAGTATGTAGAGTCCTTGCGAAGTGGTGTTCATTGCCTGTGGAATTTATTGTATTGACTTCTGTAAAATATTTTTTGGACAGAAGTTGGAAAATAAATTTATTGTATTTAACTCCTGGGGGTAAATAATCTTTGGATAAAAGTATGGAAAATAAATTTGTTGTATTAACTTGTGAAACTTTATAGATAGGTTATTGAGTCTATCCAAACATCGCGACGAGCTAGCCACTTGTTCGGTATAGACTCATACTATCGGCTACGACGAGATGGGATTAAAAACTCCTCCACTGGGTACCCTGGGTCTGATGTTATGTATGTATATATGTAACCGCTGGGGGTAAAATTATCTTTGGACAGAAGTATGGAAAAGGAATTTAATGTATTAATTATCGGTGGTAAAATGAACTTTGGAAGAAGTATGGAAAAATGGAAAAGGAACTTATTGTATTAACTCCTTGGGGTTAAATAATCTTTGGACACAAAGTTAGGAAAAGGCATGTATTGTATTATCTTTGGGCAGAAACGTATTTAATAAATTGACTTCTGTAGGCAGAATCATATTTAGAGAGAAGTATGGACAAAGAATTTATTGTATTGACTCTTGTAAGTAAATAATCTTTGGACAGAAGTATGGAATAATAATTTATTGTATTCACTTCTGTAGGTAAAATTATATTCGAAGAGAGTATGGAAAAGGTATTTAATAAATTGACTCCTGTAGGCAAAATCATATTTAGAGAGAAGTATGGACAAATAATTTATTGTATTGACTCTTGTAAGTAAATAATATTTGGACAGAAGTAGGGAAACATAATTTATTGTATTCACTTCTCTAGGTAAAATAATATTCGGAGAGAGTATGGAAAAGGTATTTAATGTATTGACTTCTGTAGGCAGAATCATATTAAGAGAGAAGTATGGACCAAGAATTTATTGTATTAACTCTTATAAGTAAATAACCTTTGAACAGAAGTATGAAAAAAAGAAATGTATATAATACAATCTCCAAAGTTTGCATGCTCTATAATAATTTAGAAGCTATATAGTGCTTCATAAATAAGTCTTAACAGACTCCACAAAACAAATATATTATGGAAATATGAACTCGTATTACCTACTTAAAAAAACGCCTAATAAGTTGAATTTAGCAATACTTCGTAGCTCGAGTTGTAAAAAAGTAGAGATATTCTGTATAAAGGTGTATTGTCCTGAAATTATAAATAATGGATGTTCTGAATGGAAAGCTCTCCGGGAGCATTCAACGCTGAGTCACCCGTAATAATAAGCATATCTAAGCATATAATATTTATAACTTGCTTTACCCCACGACTTTGCATGTACTAACAACAATTTGTTAATTAATAGAGCACCCCGAAAAAAAAAGAAAAAAGTAGTATACAGTTCTATGACATTGCATCATAATATCAAGTTAACCTCTGAAATCTAATTAAATCAAATCTAAAGTACAGTACCCCTAGTATGAGTTTTCTAACTATTACTTTGCGTTTGAGTTAAGTAAAATTTGTATGGGAAATAGTGCAGCGCTCCAAGCGGAAATTTTGGGAACTAGAAATGCGGTCGTGTATCAGTCAAAAAGTTAACGCGGTAGTATAGTTAACGTGAAAGTAAACGTTAAAAAACTCACACTAGGGCCACAGTACGTTGTTCCTAGGATACTAAATACACTATCACAAGGCCTAAGAACAAAGGAAATGTCAAAGGTCACCTAAGATTCAGGTTAAAAAAGAATTATTGGATCAGATTAGATCCAACCTAAATAGATTGTTTCTTCCAAAGTAAGCAGTTTATAAGCCTGTACTTCATTCTGTTAATGTTGTTTTGAGTCTATTAAAAAAAAAAAAAAGTGTTATAATTAAGTACTAAAAAATGTAACCAGAGCAATTTGCCGACAAACTATTTATATAGTTTGGCAGAGAAATACTTGTAAAATTCTGTATTTATTTTTGTTGGTTAAATAAAGAAAAAAAATCCTATTTATTTCACGTAAATCTTTACTTACATTAAATGTATACTGATTTTCAGTACCTACCTATAAATTTATTCATTAAACTAATGAGTAGGAATTGTTATTAAAGGTTTCAGAACCTTTAATAACAATTCCTACTCATTCATAGGCTTTGTGCCTAATCGAGCCAAATATGGAAATAATTTTTGTTTTACATTAATCACTTTTTATTTAGTTTTAGTACCTATACTCGAATATCTAGATTCCCAAGGTTTTTCTACTATGTTTATTTTTTATTTTATTGGAACACGACATGTGACTTTGTATCTACCTGGTGGTGAGCAGACCTACAAAGTCCATAAATGGGGTCAATCAATAATTGTTCTTAAACAATATTGATCGCTCCCACTATGCCGGCTAAATTATGCGATTACGATGAATGGGGGGCGACAATGACGAATTGCATTACAAGTATATTTTAATATACTCGCTGCCTTTACGTCAATTCAACTACCCATATCGTCCCCGCACCACACCAATAGATGCAGTAGTCTCCTGAAAACCGGTGAACCCACAGACTGAAACCGAAACATGACATGACACTTGAGGGTTTTTGCATCTATATGTTTTTGTGAGCTATAAGCTCCAACTAGATAACTTTATTGATGGTGAATATACAGCCCATTAATATAATAGTTCAATCCCATAGAAGCGACCAATCAAACAAGAGGGCCATTTGTTCCCGAAACCGTAACAGTTAGATTTACGGTTTAATCAAGTCTAAGGCATGGTTACATCAACCAAATAAATGCATGAGCTGGCTCCAAGCCAACTGATTTACATGTACTTAAAGCACAAGAGATTTTCTTGTTGTGTACTAGGCTTTTATTTTGAAGTTTATTTGTGTTTTTTATTATTATTTTGGGTACAGTGACTTCGATCCTCGCTTTCGCGGCAAGGTATTCAACCACTAAGCGAATCAGGTTCCAGTCACCCCTCACGAATTTTGTCATTGCTTGTTATCTACTTATACACAGACGCCCTCTATTAGCTTTCTTCTAATAACTCTATATTAGAGTGAATATACGTGGTGGCCGATTTGGTTAGACCTTGGACTTAAAAACACTTAGGTTCCTGGTTCGAATCCCGGTAAGTACCAATTAGTTTTTAATTTAAAAAAAATATGTACATTTATTTAACAACACCACTATAGTGCCTCAGAGAGCACGTCGGTCCCGGTTTCACTATACCATCTTGTGAAACTGTTTATAGATGCGTTATTGAGTCTATTCAAAACATCGCGACGAGCTAGCCACTGGTTCGGTGTAGACTCATACCATGGCTACGGCTACGTTAATTATATCGTTATTTCTGGTACACATAGTACGAGCCTAGCACTTAGTTTGTGACCAAAGCAATATGTGTAAATTGTCCTACAAAAAAAAGTAGGTATGGTAATTTATTTCATTTTATGGCTTTTTAAGTGATCACGACACTAAAAAAAATGAGAAAGAATGCACTAATAGATAAACATTTATTTACCTAATTGTTAACAACGCGTGTCATGGTTAACTCGAAATTAATCAGTACAAGTATTACAAAACTTTAACCTGCGCATGCGGCCCGACGATCAATCGGCCAGTAGCTCGCTCGATCATATAAAGAAATGGTCGTTTTATTATCATAATAATCATTAAAAAAAATGAATTTAAAAAAAGTGTTTTTTCCTGTGTTAGTGTTTATATTGTTATTCATAGATGGTTTGGGACAAGAGAGTTCCTTCGAGCTTCCGGTGCAATTAATTGGATTTCCTTTTATCATTGCAGCTGTTCGAATTACAAATTTTGTTAAGAAGCTTTCGTATGCTTTAAATCCAGGTTCGTTTTTTTTACTATCGAATGTTATTAGATAAGTAGTAAATAATATAACATATTATGTCTGGTGTATATTATTGAAAAGTTTTATCAAAATCTGGTTAGTAGTTTTTGGGTGAAACAGTAACAAACATCAAAACATACATTCTCAGAAACTTTCGGGTTTATAATATATTATTAAATAAAATAATTATAATAAAATAGTATTAACATAGTCGGAGTAGGATGATTACGGGACACCATACTACATATACCTTTGTATTTTCAGTTTATTTAGTTTTTTTTTTAAATTTTTACTTACTAAGTTACTAAAAATAAGTATAGGTACTGAAGTCTTATGAAAAAGTAGAAAAATTTAGAAAAGTTGCCTGAAATAAATTAATAATCGATTATTAAAAATAATTTCCCATAAAAAACTATTTAATTGATTTTTTTATTATTTTTTTTGACAACACCACTATAGTGCCTCGGAGAGCACGTATAGATGGGTTATTGAGTCTATTCAAAACATCGCGACGAGCTTGCCACTTGTTCGGTGTAGACTCATACCATCGGCTACGATGAGGTGGGATTAAAACCCCTCCGCTGTGTATCTGGGGCCGTCTAGGCGGTCTCGGGCGTCGTAAGGCCCGTTATTTATTTACCACAGTGGTTTTGTCAAACAAAACTGACTTTTTTAGTATCACGATCAACGTCGTATAAACAAACGGTTTTAAAATAAATTAGGAAACCGCATTTGATTTAATCATTAGCCTCAAGCTAGTTCTTGCGAAAAAACGCATCGATTATATGCGCGTGCGCCTGTTGTATTATTGCTATGACATAACAGTTCTATTGACCAACCGACGACGGGAGTGTACAATTCGCATCACGGCCTTTCTCAGTGTAGTTGTCGCGTTGACCTAACAGGGCGGATCTTAAAACTTTTTCACGACTGTTTTCCATGTGAGCGCGGAATTGTAGCTTTAATTAAATATACTTTTCCATTAATTAAAGTTCGAATTCCGTAAAAATATTTTTGGCTGCTAAATTGGCTTCTTAGCTAAATTAGTAATTTAAAAACAAATATACAAGGCCTTTTTATTTAAAAAGATGTGCAATAATGACCCTAAAGTAAGGTCATGTCTTGTATTTTATTTATGAATTTTCGGTTGCAAATTAAATATACATTTGGGATGTTTAAAATACTTGTATATATATTTTAACAGTATTTTTATAATAGAACACATGTAACATAGTCGTTGAATGAACTTTTAAAGTTAAAAATCGTAGCGAATAAATATATAATATGAAATTTAAAAAAACATGCACATTTTTACCAGTGACTTTATTATTATTATTGGAATGTTTAAGTGGAGTTATTGGACAGGAAGCATCATTTGAGTTACCATTGCAATTAGTTGGTTTTCCCTTTATTATACTATCAGTAAGATTAACTAATTTCTTGAAGAAGCTATCTTACTCGGTAAAACCAGGTGAGTTTATTTAATTATTATCATATGATGATCATTTAATTTGACTTACCTTCACGGGTACTTTGCCCGGTGGAGGTGTTTTTAATGGCGCTGAAGTCGTCTTGACGCCCATACAAACGTATTTATAATATATTAAAATTTGGCTGTTAGTCGAAGTTCAATTATTAATTTTAAGTTATTAATTTTTCTGTTGTGGGTAATAATTTTTTTTGTATTAAAATATTAAAAAAGTATTTTTCGGATTTAAATTAAAAAACCCAACACAGAAAGATTAACTCAGTTATTAACTGCTTTTATTGTCCCGTAGGTTTGACTGGTAGAGAATGCCTTGCGGCATTAAGTCCGTCTTTGTATTTTGTATGCAATAAAATTTAAATAAATAATAAAGATTAAATAATACAATGACCGATAAAAAAAAAATCTACGACAAACTGTAGTCGAGAAATACTGGAAGTGCGAAAGCTCAGTTTTTGTCTTCGATGGTATTCTCTACCAAACAAGTGGCAAGTGCGTTGCAGTGTTTTGTTAAAACTTATAAACAGTTTCACAACTTTTTTAAATTATTATTTTTAGCACGGCATGTGACTATCTCTACTGAAACAGACCTACAAAGTCCATGAATGGGGTCGATCGGTACATTGTTGGTTGTTAAATAGGATTAGTTGGACAATACCGGCTAAATAATGCTATTACGTAATGTTGTTTTACTGTTGAATACCGGTGAACCCACAGACTAAACCGAAACATGACAATGTGAAAACCTTACTATTACCTACAATATCCGAATGTCAGTAGGGAATATCTCGTGATTTCCTTTATTTTAACCAGTTAGCTAATTCGTAATCAATTAATGGGAACAAATTAGTGGTTGTGTTGACCCATATTTTTAAAACCGTTTAAATAAATTTTAAACGTAGTACCTGTATTTTTTTAAATAGATCAATTTGCCTGATGAATGATTTTATTAAAATTTATTTGTTTGATTTTGCGATGAAGGTAACTGATTTAAGGGCTCTGCAATAGTGTTGATGGTCATCAACAGACATACTTCCAATATTACCACTTAGCTGTTAGTCGTAGTACAATTATTATTTGTTGTAAGGGACTGCCAGACATATACTTTCTGGGTGCAAGACTCTAGTTGAAAATTCTTACTTTTGTAAAGAAGAGATAACTCAAGAAAACTCAAAGTAAACCTTTGTCAATCCTGGACAAAGCACCAGACTGGAAAATACTCATGGATACATTTCAAAATTCCAGACGAACTAGCAGTTTCAGCCTATAGACCAGACATATTGGTATACTCTCGGTGCTTGAAGAAAGTAATACTTATAGAACTCACCGTTCCGTGGGAAACAAACATTCCCAATGACCACATCATGATGTCAAACAAATACTTTTTCTATCACAAATGAAATTACTAGAAACGGTTTTAAGACTCAACTTTATGCAGTAGAAGTCGGTGCAAGAGGAATTCCAGCAGAGTCTTTGCATCGTGGTGGCCGAGTTCGTTAGACCTCAGACTTAAAAATAAACTACTTAGGTCCCTGGTTTACCCCGTTATGTATCAATGAATTTTTAATAAAAATAATTATGTATATTTGTTGAACAACACCACTATAGTGCCTCAGAGAGCACGTTAAGCTGTCGGTCTCAGTTTCACTATACCAACTTGTGAAACTGTTACTAGATGAGTTATTGAGTCTATTCCAACATCGCGACTTGTTCTCTTGAAGACTCATACCATCGGCTAGGATGAGGTGGGATTAAAAACCTCTCCGCTGGATACCCTAAAGCGGTTTTAAGCCCGGTAAAGCACTTGATGATATAAATATATTTATTTATTCTTTGCATCGTCTATTGAAGGCCTTCCAAATTTGGCTGTCGGAACTTTTATAAAACGTGTTTTCAAGATGGCTCTAACAGGATCATATAGAATTTGGTTGAGTAGAGAGGGTAGTGAACACAGTGCAGGGGAGAATTAAAGCGCCTTTATCCCTAATTATCGGTCTCAAGTCCGGGATCGCTGCAGTTTATTGCCCCTGCCTTTCAAGAACGCTGCCGGCACCCGCACGGAGAACCCATATCTATGGTTCTCCGTGCTATCTAGTTAAGAACATTGTCCCAATTTATTTTTATTTTTTTATAACGAATAATAAATACAATGACTGGAATTTTTTTTATTTTAATTCTGCGACAAACATTGGTGGAGAAATACTGGAAGAGTGATAGCTTAAGTTGTATGGAGAACGCAGACTTGGCGATCGCGAATTCTGTATCCTTAATACTAGACCCACTGAATGTGAACTGAGTCATTATTTTAAAATATCAAATCTTCCCTCTTTACAATATTAGTGTATATGTAGAGTAACGAATGTTAAAACATAGTATTAATAATTTTATTATTATGCCCTTAGGCCTATTACCGCACAAAGTTAAACTAAACCTTAACCAAAATGACGTACATTACTTACGTCAGAATTGCATAATATCGATTAAAGTTTAACTTAACGTTGTGCGCGTAATCACCCTGCGAATCACAAACCATGGTCTAGTCTTGTATCAGAAACAACGATATTAATAAATATTATATTTTTTAAATAGCCAGACCGTGCCGACAAACGTACCTACCTATTTTTTTTTTCCATAAGTGGGAATCAAACCCTCGACCTTTGGGTACAACTCGAAAGGAAACCACGGAAACGAACGTCGGCTCGTCGCGTATCTTTTTTTTTAAATAAAGGCGATCATAAAAAGTGTAACACCTACCACGTACCGCACTTATTCTATATAACATGTACACCTTATTCGTAATATACGTGGTAGCCGAGTTGGTTAGACCTTAGACTGTCCCTGGTTCCAACCCCGGTGTGTACCAAGGAGTTTTTAATCTAAAAATGTATGTACGTTGGTTTAACATCACCACTATAGTGCCTCGGAGAGCACGTTAAGCTATCGGTCCCAGTGTCAATATACCAACTTGTGAAACTGTTTAGAGATGGGTTGTTGACTCTATCCAAAACATCGCGACGAGCTAGCTACTTGTAAGTTGTAGACTCATAAAATCGGCTACGACGAGGTGGGATTAAAAACCCTTCCGCTGGGTATCCTAAGGTCTTCTAGGCGATCTCGGGCGCCGTAATGCACCCGTGATAATAAAAAGAAAACTTATTTCGCCGCGTGATAAAGAGAAAATTCATCCATTCATTCCAAATGTACTCCTGCTTCAAAGCCCAACTTCTTAGAAAAGTTAGAGGAATCGGACTTTGTCGTAACGTTACTCGTTGCTACATGATACTGGGTGATTTTCTTATATATTCTGAATTTATTTTAGGCATTTGGTAACCAAATACATAATTCATTATTTTTTTTTAAAGATAAAAATGCAATGAAAAAAATCCTGGTGGGCGGGACTCGAACTCACGAACCTCGCTATCGCGGCAAGGCGCTCAACCGATACAAGCAATGACAAAATTCGCGAGGGCTGACTGGAACCTGGTTGGCTCAGGGGTTGAGCGCCTTGCCGCGATAGCGAGGTTCGTGAGTTCGAGTCCTGCCCACCAGGATTTTTTTTATTGCATTTTTATCTTTAAAAAAATGTATATAAGATTATCCTAATAAGGAATTTATAAAAATACATAAATATAATTAATTAAAAATAGATAGGTATATGCTATACTAATAAATAAAATTCTATTACCATATACAGGATGAATTGTAAAGCGAAAGTTGAGCGTTTTTTTATGCATGGTCGACCGCTTTCATTGATTTTTTTGGCTGCTTATCATCAAGTAGATATAAAGTCACATTTCGTTTACAAATAAAATCAGTGAAATTAATGTTGTATCCGGAGGTAGTGGGTTCGATTTCCACTCATGACAAAAAGGTCACAAGAGTACGTTTTTTCTGTACAGTTTGTCATGGTCTGGGTGTTTATAAAATATATTATGTATTATATCGTTGCTTCTGGTAAACATAGTACAAGCCTAAAGCTTAGTTTGACCCTATGGTTTGACCAGAGCAATTTGTGTAAATTGTTCTACATATTATTGTATTATCACGGGTGCCTTACGGCGCCCGAGATCGCCTAGACGGCCCCAGGGTACCCTGCGGAGGGGTTTTAATCCCTCCTCGTCGTGCCGATGGTATGAGTCTACACCGAACAAGTGGCTAGCTCGTCGCGATGTTTTGAATAGACTCAATAACCCATCTATAAACAGTTTCACAAGTTGGTATAGTGAAACCGGAACCGACAGCTTAACGTGCTCTCCGAGGCACTATAGTGGTGTTGTCAAAATTATTATTATTATTATTTTAGTTAAAGATTGAATCTTCACGCTTATGAAGCGGTTTATAATGATGCCCACGGGCCGTAGCCAAGGGAGCATCATGTAGTGTACCTACCTAATTTGGTTTTGTTAGTAAAATTATTATTATTATTATAAAGGTCACTTGAAATATAAAAAAAATACTTTGTAATGAGCCAAATCGTTTGGCTACATAATTATATTCATATTAAGCATATCATAAAAAAATTAAGAAGTTTGGATAAATCATAAAAAAAATATTTCAATTTTTTTATTGGAGTACGGCATGTGATTTTGTATGTACCTGATAGTGAGCAGTCCGACAAAACCATGAATGGGATTAATCAATAATTGGTTTTTAAACAACATTGATCGCTCCCACTATGCCGGCTAAATGATGCGATTACGAAATGGGCGGCTATATTTTGAATAGTTAAACCACCAATTCGTCACCGCACCCTGAAAGGAGACTACCACCTCGACAAGAAATCGATGCAGTAATCTTCTGAAAACCGGTGAACCCACAGACTAAAACCGAAACATGACAAGGTCACTTGACGGTTTTTGCATCGGTATGGTCGGTGGTAACGAGACCTAACGAAGTTATAGAGATCTTTCTCCAACCTAGCTATATTTTAAAACAAATTGTTATACTGAATATCACCAACGTAGATATTTTAGCACAAGAGAATGTTAATAATTGAAGCCACCTGAAAGTGGATGTTATTCCAAGTGACACGCCAGGTAGTGGATGCACTCAAACATCGATAAATATTCATGAAGCCTGAAAGCTTCTGCCGCGATCGAAAATAACCTCAATTTTAGCTAACATAATGAAAATAACATCTAATTTATAATTTTAATATAAATTTCAAGTATTTTTTTTTAACAAGTATATATACCAGCCTCCGTAGACTCGTGGTTGCGCCTTTGGTTGTATCCGGAGTTCGTGGGTTCGATTTCCACCCATGGCAAGAATATGTATTAGTACGTTTTTCTGTTACAGTTCAGTCATGGCCGTGGTGTTTATAAAATATAATATGTATTAATATCGTTGTTTCTGGTACACACAGTACAAGCCTAGAGCTTAGTTTGTACCAGGGTAATATGTCCTTCATATTATGATTATATTATATATGTGGTGGTCGAGTATATACGTGGTGGCGGAGTATATACGTGGCGGCCGTGTATATACGTAGTGGCTGAGTATGTATTTGGTAGCCGAGTATATCATTGTGGCCTTGTATATACGTGGTGGCCGAGTAGGTTAAACCTCTAGGCGGTCTCAGGCGCTGTAAGGCTGTAAGGCAGACGTGACGGTATTTAAAAAAAACCTTTTATATTGATATATTTTTACCTCATTGAAAGAGTTTTTTTTTGTTTCGCGAGCGTGTTTCAGGTTAAAACCGAAGCCATAAACTGATTTTGGCAAAATAAAAATCAAGAGACATTTTTTTTCATTCAAATTTAATTTAGGGACTTTGGCCACTATACACAAATGGCCATATTCATAAAAACTTATTGAGAGCTTGAACAACACTTTAGTTATAGAAGGTGGTATATATTTACTTACTATTTTTGTTGCTAAAGGAAAGAGTCATCATAACCTTCTATACCTAACTAAAGTGTTATTAGGTTTAAAGAACTTTATTTCCATTGCAACAAAACAATTATTCAGATAAATGATTTCTTTGTTTTTTTTTTATAATTGAGAGTTCTTTAAGGACTTAATATTTATTTATGAATAAAGCGAAAATAGTAATAATAATACTTATAAGGTTTTAATAGATGGAGAGGGGCAAAAAAATAAATATTATATTGCCTAGTTAAAGATATTATTAAAACTATATATTTTATGACTAAAAAATATCTTCTTCTAAAATATATGTTTAGCGGTTATAACTGGTTCCTGAGGGTAACTTAGCACAAGAACCAGGGATCAGTAGATTTTGTAAACACAAAATTCATTAGGAACAACATTTGATATAATATTACCTTGGTAATCTATTTATATGTATTTTGTATGCGTTATTATCAACCAAATTTATTATTATTATAATGGTTTTAAAAAAAAAAAATTCACCAAGGAATTCCACTTTGACCTCCAACATTCCTAACGATAATTTAAAATATTGCTTTATCCTAATTTCAGCAACCTACCGTTCAAGAACACGTCGCCAATTGACCATGGAAGATAAAGTCCAAGAACTATTTTTGGCTGACGAGGCAGAGAAAGAAATTATTGGGGAGTTCGGAGCCAGGACATGTATCTTCGAGAAGGTTTGCGCTGAGTATGCTGATAAAGCTACGACGGAACCTCAAGCGGCTTTGGACTGGGCTGATGTAATCAGGTCAGTAGCCTTTACTTATTAACCGACTTCAGAAAAAGGAGGAGGTTATATGTTTGATATATATATATATATATATATATATATATATATATATCAGTCGCGGTGTTTGAATTGAGTCAATAACACATCTATAAACAATTTTATAAGTTGGTATAGTGAAACTGGGACTGCCGAAGCACTATAGAGGTGTACTCAAACAAATTTACAAAAAATGTCTACACATTATCTAGTTAATTTTTTTTCACCCTACTGATTTCTTGTCAAGTTGGTAGTCTCCTTTCAAGGTGCGGTTACGAAACGGACAATTAATTTGACCGTAAGCAGATATAATATTAAAGTAAAGCAAATTCTTTGCCGCCGTCCTTTTTGCATTTCATAACCGCATTGCTTTAGTAGAAACGATCAATACTATTAAACAACAATGTATTGATGTACCCCATTCATGGACTTTATAGGACTGTATCATCAGGTAGATAAAAAAATACAACCCATGCTTCAAAAAAAAAAACACTACCTTCTCATTATTAAATTTTTTTCTTAAACTTCTTCATTATTTAACATCCACATTAAGGGTTATCTCCTAAGACACATTCCTATAGTATTAGTGTCAAGGCCATATTCAGATGCCACTGTATTTTCAATATTAGACTGTCAATAACGCTCTCCTTTGCGGCTCCACACTCGCTGCCTTCCATCAATCTGATTTAACAGAATTCTACATTCATCAATAAAGAGAACCTATCCCCACTCGTCAAAGTCCCAATGATAGTCATTAAGGGTTATCTCCTAAGACACATTCAACACATTCCTACAGTATTAGTGTCAAGGCCATACTACGTAACGTCTGCTATTGTAATTTGTAATGAACATGGTTCGTACATCGATGTTTTAAAGTAGGCTTTTGGGCCGCGTGAAATACCATGACGTAACACGGGTCATTGTGACACGTCATGCTTTACAGGTTGACTGGTCGGAGGAATAGCAAACAGTTTATAGTGCACAACCGATGTACCGGTCAATAGTTATGACATAAGAATGACGGGTTCCAAGCGGATGATCAATTATTGTTAATTGATCAATTGGAACATATCTAAATATAAACTTTTTTTTAATGCAAGAATTTCTCTATAATTTCGATTGGCTTCTTTACCACCGTCCATAGTCCATCTGTTCAATTTATTATGGAGGTTGTAGTCTTCCTTCAGGTTGCGGTTATGAACTGGGCAATTGATTTGGATTTGTGGGCGAAACAGCGAGGACATTAAAGAAGACTCGTAATAATATTGTCTTTATAGCGCCCATTTCGTAACCGCATCATTTAGCCGAAGCGCCAATCCTGTTAAACAACATATTAAGAATAAGCTCTAAAACAACATATTGAGAATAAGCTCTAAAACAACATATCAAGAATAAGCTCTAGGCTTGTTTATATTTATGTTTTGTGTATGTTTTGTCGGTTCATCATATTTATCTTGTGTTTCATGACCACTAGTGATTAGACCATCATTTGAATATTATATTTGCTTTGCTCAAAAGCGGTCCAGCCTAGTGGTTAAGTCACTGCGCAACTGATAAAAAGGTTAAGCAGATAACAACAAGCTCGCAGGTTAGGTGTTGCCTCGCTAGGTTAGGTGTTGCCTCCGAGTACCAACGGCGAAATGAGTACCGGTTAATCCCTCCGCTGGCCGATTAAGCGGTTTTAGGGAACCACAAAGGCACCCGTGATGATAGTATCTTTGCCTTGCAACTAATAATCACGAGAGCCGCCAAGTAGACTTTATTACATTTATTAGGTGCGAAGGTCTCTATAACTTCGTTAGGCCGACCAAACGGTTTTTTACTATCGCACATACAGATGCAAAAACTGTTAAATTACCTAGTCAGTCATATTTCGGTTTTAGTCTGAGATGTACCGGTTTTCCGGAGATCACTTCTTAAATTTCTTGTTGAGGTAGCAGTCTCCATTCAGGGTGCGGTTGTTGGTTCGACGATATGAAAATAGACTCGTAATACCCATTTCGTAACCGATTCATTTAATATAGTAGGAGCGATCAATGCCATGGACTTTATAGGTCCGCTTACCATTAGGTAGATATAAAGTCACATGCCTTGCTCCAGTAAAAAAAAAACTTTAATATACCAAATTTCCTCTAAATATAGGTAATGTTCGTTTTACAAAATAGTTCCTTTTTACTGCATTCGCGCGTTGATAACCTCAGTTTTAAGACTCTCCGAAATAAATTTTAGGGTAAATTCGATTTATTTAATTAAATAAAAATTAAATTAATTTTCTCTTCAAATCAAGGCTCTTGGTCCGGATATTTATTTAAAGAACGTATATCACTGGCAGTACAACGAGATAATACTGTCAGTGTTTTACCCATGACGCTTTCAGACCGAGACGGGGTTTGGATATGGTGCACATTGAGTAAATATTTATTATTTAAAATTCTCTAAAGATATTATCTAAGAATATTATGTAAATATCGTATGTACTATAATACCTATTATTTACTCTCAATTTTATCAGTTCCACTTTTTTCTACGGGAATTCTTTCGTGAAACGGACTATACTTAGGAGGGCGTTTAAAGGCAAATAAAAAAGTTGAAATGAAAGAGTGTACGTGGAATTCTTGGAAAAACCATTTTGTTTTTGCCATAGCTTTCAATATATTTAGAATTTTACAAAAACGCTAGGCCATATACTAGATCTTATACATATATATAACTTTTAAAAAACATGGCTTTATAATCTGCTCCATATTGAAAAGAAATAGGAAACATGGACAAAAAATGGGGGTATACAACTACATTTATCAAAGAACCATTTACTTCTAAATATCTTGTATTATTACTATGTTTTTTTTTAAATATTTGTTTGGTTTGAGGTATTCTCATAATCGAAGATCTAGATTTATGATTTACTTTATGAGCTCCCTTAATCAATATAACGGAAAGTGTGTCAAATATTTCACGGATGCCTAGCTATCGGTGCAGTGCAACTGCGTTCGTTGTAAGACCGAGGTGAACCACAATTATGCAATTCTACTCGTAGACTTTCACTGTTCTATCCTATTAAAGCAATTCCAAATTAACTTTATTAAAATACTAATAGAGTTTCAATTTGTTTGATAGTTAAGTTGGAGTGCATAGAAGATTTGCTTGGAGGCCAATGTGTTTTCAATGTTAATTTAAGGTGGTAAAGTTTGGAGTTGTTTGGCAGAATTTATTGATTTGGGATACACCACAGACAATATTAGCTTGCAATATTGTTTTGAGAGGAAATGCTGTTATTTGTTAATGTAGGTTTCTTATGCAATTTAAAAGCTTCTTTTAGAGATTTCTTATATTAGAGGATATATAGGTCTCTGATTAGAGGTTATGGTCTCTTCCCTTGGCGCTTAATAGTACGGTCACGGAGAAATAATTTCGGACAATGACCGCACATTACTTATGTGTATATATCTTGTATGGAATTGGCGAGCGAGCGATTCGACAGTATTTTGTGTACAGTGTTGGCCCAAGATATTGCTGCCTCTCCCCTGAACTACGATGCCAAATTCATAATAATAGGTATAAAAAATATACGGTTGGAATTTTACTGAAGTTAGAAAAAAAACACACGATATTCCCCGAGAGGTAATATTCCATCCAACGAAGCGCCAAATTTTGGTTTTACAAACGCAGGGTAAAATACGAACAAAGCAAAAAGCTATCCAGCACAGCGCCATATTGCTATGCATGCCCTCTAGTTCTGTCCCACCTACTCGTATATCCAGGCATCAAGTACGTAATAATAATTATTATCCATAAACTAAAGCTGACTTTTTTTTTCAGTCAATACAAGCATCATCCTGAGCAGACCAAAGAGTTCTACCTGCTCAGCATTTTCCTAGGAGATATAGTCCGATCTCCGCAGCTATGTTACCAGCTAGGAAAAAGAAGAAGCTGTGAACCAGCCGAAGTGGATATTAATAAGTTGATTTGATTATTGGTAAATCTTAAAGGAGACATGAATTACATTAGTAGGCTGAATAAATTAAGTTATTTTCAATCACGGATGCTTTTATGTTCAACTTGCGTTAGGTAGTAGACGCTTGCAATAAAGCGCAAAACATTATAAACAACTAAACAGCGCATGCCTCTAATGGTGGACGCAGGGAATCCATGCTATTTTCCTTACAAGATGCAGGAAATTTACTAATGGAAAATTATACTTACCTTAGGTCCCTGGTTCGAATCCCGGTGTGTACCAATGAGTTTTTAAATTAAAAATTTATGTACATTTGTTTGACAACACCAGTGCCTCGGAGAGCACGTTAAGCTGTCGGTCCCGGTTTCACTATACCAACTTTTGAAACTGTTTATAGATGGGTTATTGAGTCTATTCAAAACATCGCAACGAGCTAGCCACTTGTTCGGTGTAGACTCATACCATCGGCTACGACGAGGTGGGATTAAAACCCCTCCGCTGGGTACACTGGGGCCGTCTAGGCGGTCTCGGGCGCCGTAAGGCACCCGTGATGATACATACACAAAATTATACTTGTCATTTAAAAAAAAAAAGTTTTTGAATTAGAAGAAAAAAAAAATTAGTACATATTACGATTACATATATATTAATAAAACTACAATTTTAATGACCTCTTACCAAAATTTATAGGTTTATACGAAAACATAGTGGCATGCGTCTTATAGCATACAATATACGCAAAAGGAATTAAAAGTTGAAGATTCAAGAAGAACGTGAAAGCGCATGGGTGGACATAGTTAACTTTACAGCGCTGTCTTACAGCATACGCAGTGCGTAATTGTTTTGGTTATTATAAGATATTAACGCTTGAAGCGAAAAGTTCACAAGTTAAATTTATACTTTATAATACTTAAGAAATTGAACTATCAGTCTATCAACATAGAATTGTCAATAGACAATTTGAATACCTATTTAGAGTTCGTCTTTAAATTTTGACCGGGACTTTAATTCCTAGTGTATTAACATTTGTAATACATACATACTTAAAATT
The DNA here is from genome assembly GCA_947458855.1 of Monopis laevigella. NCBI lineage: Eukaryota > Metazoa > Arthropoda > Insecta > Lepidoptera > Tineidae > Monopis > Monopis laevigella. The sequence goes on along the minus strand of OX381596.1, from coordinate 8,584,207 downwards.
TGTTTCAGAACTTTTTTGCTAACAACTGTGATAATAAGGCCTAAGGCCCTATTACACACAACCGTTGGTAATCAACCAACGGTCATTAGTATTTTTTTATATTTAAAAATCCTAATATAATAATTGCTATAGCAACTGAGTAAAATATTATTTTTGGTGTAGATTGGAATCTATTGTATCGGAATCTCCAATTTATAAATTTGGGTAAAATGTTTTAGTACAAATTGATCGTCCATATATAATAATAATAATGTACGGAAGCGAAAGAGAGGGAATATCGAATGTTGACCCCATACTATTTATGTATATCTGTCGTTCGCGCAGAAATATACTGCCGATTATCACACTTGTAGTCCTAGTCTTAAACTGGTTGGTTATGTAGTGTGTCGGTTGGGTTGTTTCTTTTTTCCTCCCGCAAGGACAATAGTTTACGATTTGTTTATTTTGTATTATATTTTCAACATTTGTCTGTGGGAGGAATGGCGACCTGGCCAAGTGCACACAGGACCTTATAAATACTTTTTTTTTTTTTTTTTGACTTTTCATAAATGCATGTAAAGGTTTACATGAAATAAATATTTTTGACTTTGACTTGTCAAATCTTGTCCAATGTGCTGTCATCATCGTACGAAATTCTTCCTCTTCAGTATCTGCACTTTAGCTTCTCTATTCAGAAAAGTTTCGATAAACTAGATTTATCCTTATATTTGTAATATCTATCATGATTTTTGATAAACAATCTCTACCTTACTATACAGTTTACAAACTGAAAACTCTAAAATACTCTCAAATAGAAACGGTTTATTTGTATTGTCTAAAATATAAAGCGATCGTATTGACTGATCCCTACAGTTTAAACTATAGTAAGTGAAAGATTGTTTAACAAAAACTTATACCAGAGCTACATGTGTGTTTAGCTTTATCGATACATAGTTCTGAACAGAGATATTATAGAATTTTACTAATTACTTAAAATAATATAATTACAACTAGGGTCTAGATGCTCTCACCAGAAGGACTTCTCTTCTTAAATTTAAGAGCTAGGCCCTTGTCGGTGGAGCAATAGCCACTCCTGCCTATTCTCGGCCAACGTCTTAACCCCTCTCTACGAAGTGGCACTTATTTTCTCTTTTACTTGATCTATGTACCTTCTTCTCAACCTTCCTCTTCCCCTTTTTCCTTCTATCTTTCAATTCTATTACTATTTTTAGATATGCGTCATTCTGTATCAAGTGCCCAAATATCTTTCCTCTCCTGTTTTCTATTACTTGCAATAATATTCTTCTCTCGTTCACCATTATTTGTTTTCTCTGTTCATAAGGACTTGTGTACCCGATAAGATAATATACGTTTTTACGTTCAATTTTGTTCGCCTATATAACTATGTAACACTGTGTCGACACGGCGTATTATCAAGGGGTATTTAAGTGATTGTATCTCCCTTAACGCAAGACAATTTTCATGTCGTTCAGAGCCACACGTCAGATTTTCTTCTTGTGTATACTAGCCCTTAGGCAATCTACCAATTTTTTTTTTAAACTTCGTAATTATTTTTTAAATGTCTGTGAATTCTTCCATTTAGTTGCCACTTTAACTTTGATATCTTAATTTTACATTATAGTTAATTCTTTAAGCTGTTTTAAATTAGGATTACGAATATGCCGTTTTATATAACGTAAGTTTTTATTTAGGCTTCTGGTCTCTTGCTCATATAAAACTTATAAAAAAACAAAGATTTAAATACAAGTTCAAGAATTTTGTCTTAGGGTCAATTCACAACGATTGGCAGCAAAACAGCCATTAAATTACTAATAAGGTAATTATAATAAATCTTAACTTAAATAAGTAGTGGAAATCTCAGGCCTTAAGAGGCCAGGAAAAGGATTCCTGATCTCCAACGTCTAAAAACGTGTAAATGTTGTTTTCAGTGATATCAAGATTTTTTTTTATGATAAAAGAACGTAGAAGTGTAAATATTACTTACTCGATCCTATTTTTTAAGATAAATGTACCTACATATAATGTATTTTTTAGATTTCATGTTCTATAAATACCAAGACACATCGTTTATAAAAACATTAAATTAGTGATTCAGACTTCAGGGCCATATTAGCCTTATTGCTTGCTGGACAAGGCATGATTTGCTATCTCCGTGTGAATTAACCTTTAAGATTTTTTTAATGCATAGTGTAGAGTTTTATTATTTACTACTTGTAAAAAACAATTTTAGGTTGTAAGATATTAAGTGATAATTTAATATTTTGAGAAATACATCTATTAGGAATAATTTTTTTTATAGTCTGATAAATTCAACAGTTAACTTGTATGAAGAACTGTCAAATTTATTAATTCTATTTCTAATTCATATAATTTTTGTTGAATAAGTTTATCTGAGGATTGAAAAATCGGCACTTAATAGAATTGATATTGTAATAATTTTATTACATTTGAGGTAAAATAATAATAAATTCAAAATAGGCCAAAGGGTAACGTAAATTACAAATATATTAAAAATAATCATTTATATATTATTTTCTGTAGTTATGAAATAAGTAAGATCGACCTCCCGAGATCCTAAGAGTACTTAGGTTAACTTTTAGCTGAGTCAGCTTTTTTTTTGACTTGGCGTGTAGTAGTGTTCAGTTTTACATACTAAAAGAGAAAGTTCAGTTGTTTCCCTATTGGTTTATTAATAGTCTATACCTACATATAAGTTTTTTCACGTACCTAAGTTAAATTAATTATTATTTCAGAAAACATGTTTTCTTTAGTTAGAAAAAAAAGTAGAGCTAGTCAATGAATTAACAGTTGAACTAACAAATATTATATATTTTAATTCGGGGTTTATCATAGGAAGTAAAGTTTTTGAGAAGGGCCTTAAACTGCAATAAATATTTTGTATTTTTAATATGAGTTTTATTTATTTTTTATTCCAAAAATGCTTCTCGGCAAGCGAAATGTCCAAAACTTTTAAAGTTGAAAGACAAATAAACTGAAAAAAAAAAAACCTAATCCATCGTAGACTAGTGGTTGGCGTTGTATCCGGAGGTCGTGGGTTCGATTCCTATCCATTAAAACATTTTTCTGTATAGTTTGTCATGGTTTGGGGGTATATAAAATATAATATGTATTATATCGTTGTTTCTGGTACACATAGTACAAGCCTAGACTATAGTTTGTGACCACAGCAATATGTGTAAATATAAAAGAAAAAAAAACCTACCATTGTACCTACTGGTCGCTCAGAGTTTCTACCATGAGTATTTTTGCTATACCATTAATGTAACGTTAAAACGTTCCGAACGTTTAACCACCAATAAACACTATATTTTTGAAAACTAGAAAACTTTTCTAAGACCTTTAGTATCTAACGTATTAACGTTACGTTATTAAGATAGCAAAAACCCATGGTAGAGCCTCTTGACTTATGAAAGCGCCGGGCTATATGGCTTATTACCGATAAATCGTTGTATTTCAGCGATTTGTTCTGTGCTCAAGCCATGTCTTTTACGGTTTTTTTTATTGGAGCACGACATGCGACTTTGTATCTATCTGGTGGTGAGCAGATCTACAAAGTCCATGAATGGGGTCAATCAATAATTGTGTTTAAACAATATTGATCGCTCGCACTATGCCGGATAAATGTTGCGACTACGAAATGGGGGGCGACAATGACGAATAGCATTAAGAGTACTACCGATTTCGTAACCGCACCCTGAAAGGAGACTACCACCTCGACAAAAAATCGATGCAATAGTTTCCTGAAAACCGGTCAACCCACAGACTATTCTAGGAAACCCTAAAACTCCTAGTCGACTGTGATTGAATATATAAATTAGTTTTGATGGTTTTAATAAAAGACACCTTTTGCACCGTCAATAATAACATTTATTTTAGTGTCAGATAGACAGTACATATTTATTCTATGCCAGTAATATAGATTACGAAATCAGTCACCAACACGCACCCTTAATCTATATTACGAAATAACATTATAGGTATTATAAAATCACTGCCTTATCTACAATATTCTTTCCATCCATATTATTCTTTCTTTTCTATTAAACCTAAATCTTCAATAAAACCTTTTATTCTAGGTCCATGCAAACACTTAGGCCCAGTTTCTTGATGGATAGTTATCTCAACTAATTGTCAAATAATGACAGATAACTTACTAAAGGTTAAATTTCGAAAAAAATGTGTTTCTTGATGGATAGTTAAATTGACTATCTGTTAAATATAATAAAATAATAACTATGATTTTAACAAATAGTTAGTTATTTTGACTACTCAAAAATGAGTGGTTAAACCATTTAATCTCTAGTAAGATACGAATTTGGTGTTATAAATTGAAGTGTTTGTGTTGCGTTTTTTTGCAAATTATCTTATTAAAATGAATTTGAGCATTGAAAAATATTTTTCCTATTTTGAAAGTTCATTGAACTCTTAGGATGAAAGAATGTTTTAGGACAAACAGACGTAAAAAAACTTTCCGTCCCAGGAAAAAACATTTAAACATTTGGAATGAAAATGAATTCAAAGAAAGGTTTAGAGTTAATAAAAAAAGCTGTTTATGGCTCGTAGAAGAATTAAAAATGTTTCTTCAACGCCAAACAATAAGGTAAGAAAATAACTTTATATTCATAGTGAAGTGAGGTTAGGTCAAACAATAATTGAGGTTATTCAAGATGTCCTGTATCAAAACCTAAATAGGACAGGGTCCCCATAAAGGGGTAAAATCACAATAAAACTAGGTACCTACCTATATTTTTTTAAATGACTCATTTGATGTTCTTATTATGGTCATGCAGTTTTGAAATTTTGAATTATCATCAACATACAGTTCTTACCATTTACTGGATATTTATTTAAGTTATTGTTACAGAAATCATGCTGTCAGTGTAGAGGATCAAATATTATTAACTTTATGCAACTGAAAATATACAGAAATGTTCATATTTATTTGGCCTACATAACACAACAGTTTGCAAAGTTGTACTTATAAAAATAAATATAAAAACTGAAGATGAAATTAACGCAGGGATGATGCCATTTTAAGATAGGGGGAAAGAAACAGATAAGACATGTACATTGTGCAGTGTTGTCGTAGGGACTGCCAGACATATACTTGAAAAAGTCTAGTATTCACACCGAGATGGTAAAGTTCTAGAAATTATTTTCAAGATGGAGCTTACAGGATCATAGTATTTGGTTGAGTAAAGAGAGTAGTGAACACAGTGCAGGTAACATTTAAAAGACCTTTAACCCTACTCCTGTCTCAAGTCTGGGAACACTGCAGTTCAATCCCTGCCTCCCAACCACACTATGGACCCGGCACCCCCACAGAGAATCCATGTATAGCTAAATACATTGTCTTATAGTCTTTGTCATCATTTGTCATTGTCAAATGTCCCAACTTGATCATAACAATCTGGTAAGGTGTGGAAAAGCCACAGATATTGTGAAAAGGCTATAACCCTGCTTTGCGGTCACAAGTCCAGTAACACAGCAGGTCACTCCCCCTGACCCTGCGATGGGCCCAGCACCCACACAGAGATTCAAAAATTCAGATTGCTACAAAAACTGTCTAGTATTTATAAGTATATGAAATAAAAATATTAATAATCATACAGGTTTTTTTATATGAATAATCCAGCTATATAATATTGGATAATAATAAACATAAATTGATGATATAAGATATAAAAAATAAACTTATTAATCCATAGTAAATATGTTATCCTATATAAAATATAAATCCATACATATAACTAATATTCATTATATGGGTTCTGAAAAAAAAAACAATCAATAAAGGATAGAAAATTGGTATAATATAGGAAACAATAATCAATAATAGCCAAAAAAAAAGAATTTGAAAATTGGGATAAAAATAAATAGTTAACGAATAGGATATTCATTACTAATTATTTTTATCCCAATTTTCAAATTCTTTTTTTTTGTCTTTGGGAATAATTGGGATTAATTATTTAGTGCAATTTTAAGACAATTATCTAACCATAGCTTCAAGAATAAAAAAAAAAAACACAAAATTCGCAAGATTAGTTCATAAATGGATTCCAATGCCTTAATATATTAAAAAATAATAATAACAAATGGTTAACTTGTGTCTACTGATAACCTGTTGATAACAATAGTTAATTTTGTTTTAAGAAACACATTTGGCTGATGACTAATGATTAATGAACTTACTATAGTTGCTTAACTAATTGTTAAAGATACAAATAGTCAAATTTAGCCATCCATCAAGAAACCGGGCCTTAGTCATTATATCAGCTATCATTATATCAGTAGGCATGTACTTTATCTCTACCTTATTATTCAAAATAGCTTCTCTAATGAAATGATACTTGATATCGATATGTTTCGTTCTGTTATGATTGATTTTATTTTGAGCAATTTTATGAGCCGATTGATTGTCGTTGTACAATACAACTGGACTCTCCACTCTATCATACAATAAATCACACAACAAACTATTTAAATAAATAGCTTCCTTCGCGGCTTGTGCTAAGCCAACATACTCAGCTTCTGTTGTCGATAGCGATACACACTGTTGCTTTCTGCTTTCCCAACATATTATATTTTTACCTAATTTAAAGACAGATCCAGTGTAAGACTTCCTATCAAATGAACTACCCCAGTCGGCATCTACATACCCGCACAGAGATAAATCGTTCGTTTTTCTGAAACACAAACATAAATCAATTGTACCTTTTAAGTAACGAAGTACTCTTTTAGCACACTTAAAATGAATATCTCCATAACAATTATTAAACTGCGACAAAACACTCACAATATGCGCAATATCCGGCCTTGTGTTTACTGCTAAATAATTTAAAGCGCCTACCAAGTTCTGATATGGCAAATCACAGCTTTCATCTGCTTTCTCTAATTTCATACCTACAACCATTGGCGTAGATACACACTTACAATCGGTCATCAGAAAATCTTGTAATAATGACGTAATATACTGCTTTTGGTCAAGATATATTACACCATTATTTCTACACAATCTCATACCTAAAATATGTCTTGCCGGACCGAGATCTTTCAACCTAAATAAATTAGACAAAGCAAGTTTACATTTCATTTTCTCATCTTTGTTATTCGAGAAAACAAACATATCATCAACATATAATAATATTATAATTTTTGTATCACCATTCATTCTATAAAACATACATGGTTCTATCTTTGATTGTTTTAAACCAATATTTAGTAATTCTCTATTTAATTCACTAAACCAGGCCAATGAGGCTTGTTTCAATCCATAGATACAAACCTTCTCTTCTTGACCTTTCACCACCGCTCCCTCTGGTTGAAACATGTAAATATCCTCATTCAACTTACCGTATAAAAATGCAGTCGTAACATCCCAAGCATCAATCTGCCAATCGTATTCAACAGCCAAAGAGAACAATAGTCGTAATGTAGAGTTTTTAACTACAGGTGAAAATGCGTCGTTATAGTCTACACCTTTAACCTGTGAAAAACCCTTCGCTACGAGTCGAGCTTTATATTTAGTTACATTACCATCACTGTTTCTCTTAATTTTGAAAACCCACTTGTTCTTTATAGGTTTCTTATCAATAGGAGGATCTACGAGAATCCACGTATCATTCTGCTTTAACGAATCAAGCTCGTCGTCTATAGCCTTCACCCATAACTCACGATCTGGTCTCGAAAAAGCTTCACCCACTGTAACAGGATCGGAACTTACACTGTAACTTATAACATTAGGAAATAGTATTTTCTGCCTATTTCTAAGTGGATATCGTCTAGATCCTTCAGAATCATTCTGAGTAGGTAATACCCTATTCTCACATACTTCAATATTTACAGACTCATGATTATTCTGAATATCCGCTAAACTATTCATACTATTTACACTAACGGTACCTTTATTACTACTTTCAATCATAATAGGAACAGTCACATATTCATCTCTTACCTCATCTTTTAAATCACCAATAAAATTATTTTCAAAAAACTTTACATCTCTAGCTATACTAATCTTATGATTCTTCGGATCCATCAATCTGTAGCCCTTCGTATCAGTACTATAACCAATAAATAGCATAGCCTTTGTTTTTAAATCTAACTTTCTTCGTTTTTCTTCTGGAATCAAAACATACGCTAAACATCCAAATATTTTTAAATAGCTAAGATCAATTTTCTTTCCTGTCCACTTTTCTTCCGGTACACAGTCTTTTACTGCTTTAGTAGGACTCCGATTTTTCAAATAAACTACTGTATTTACAGCTTCAGCCCAGTACCCTTTGTTCAGATTTGCCTCAGATAATAAAGTTCTTGCCTTCTCAATAATGGTCCGGTTTGCCCTTTCGGCTACGCCGTTCTGCTCCGGTGTATAAGGTACAGTTTTTTGGTGCTTTATACCCACAGACTTTAAATAACCTTCGAAATCATGACTACAAAATTCTCCACCATTATCCGATCTCAGACATTTCAACTTTCTTTCAGTTTCATTTTCAACCAAGGCTTTGTACTCACGAAATTTGCTATAAACCATTGCTTTAGATTTTATAAAGTAAACGTGCGTCTTTCTTGTGTAATCGTCAATAAACAATAGCATATATAACGCACCGCTATATGAGGGTTCTTCCATCGGACCACATACATCGGTGTGAACAATTTCCAAGATATCATTTGCTCTTGTACCTCCTTTTTTAAATGAACTTTTACACATCTTTCCGTTAATACATGGAATACACGGATCATCCGAATATCTTTATACCAGTCACAAAGTTCTTCAACATATCCATATACTTTCGATTTAAATGCGCTAATCTTTTATGCCACAAATTCTTATCAATTGTCATAGTTAAATTACATTTTGGTAAACATTCTTCATTCAATAAATAAATTCCATTGACAGTTTTGGCAGTTGCGACAGTTTCGTTCTTAAAATTTGTTATGGCACAACCTGTCTTGTCAAAATATACATTGAATCCTTTATGAACAAGTTGACATACTGACAATAAATTAGCTGTCAAATCCGGTATATGTAAGACATTTGTCAAATGATGCTCGCCCTTGACCTTGTTTCTTTCTTTCAATATAATATCGCCACTTCCTTGTACAGATAACATCTCACCATTTGCAACCCTCACCTTTAAGCCATTATTTTCACATTTGTATCCAACCAAATTCGCCTTATTATTAGTCATGTGGTGACTTGCTGTAGTCACCACATGACTAATAATGACTGTCAATGTACCATTTGTTATCATTTGGTACAGCTTCAGATTGCAAACAGATCATCATAGCATTAGCTTATTTCTTCATTTTACAGTCGGAAGCTTTATGCCCAGGCTTATGGCACTTAAAGCACTTAAATGACTTTCGAAAATAAGGTTTCGTTGCAGAATTATTTATATTCTTAGAAACAGCAAAAGCATGTTCCCCAGAAGTACTGGCATTTACTTGGTCACTTTGGCGATTGTGTTCTTGGAGAAGTTTAGATTTAATTTGCTCCAATTTTAATTCTTGACCACTATTATCTATAGCCATTATCATTGGGCCGTACTCGGCAGATAAACCACTCAGGAGAATCGAGATTATCCAACTATCTTCAACTTTAGCATCGATGTCCTTTAGTTGATTTGTAAGGAACATCACTCTAGCAATATATTTCTCCATACAATTGAAATTTTCTAATTTACATTGCCATAGAGTTCGTTGAAGACTAATACGTCTACCCCATCCCTTATCCTCGTATACTTGTTGCAGATTATTCCACACAGCTTTCGTGGTTTTTGCATCGTATACATGACTATAACACGACGGTTCCAGCAGTAAACAAATGGTCGTCCTGGCTTTACGATCCATTTCTTTATCAATCGTTTCGGCATTATCGCTTTCAATGACTTGCCACCAGTTATTATTCTCCAAAAAATTACTCACTGCGAATTTCTAGTCCGCGTAGTTTGACGTCTAGGAAACCCTAAAACTCCTAGTCGACTGTGATTGAATATATAAATTAGTTTTGATGGTTTTAATAAAAGACACCTTTTGCACCGTCAATAATAACATTTATTTTAGTGTCAGATAGACAGTACATATTTATTCTATGCCAGTAATATAGATTACGAAATCAGTCATCAACAACTATAACCAAAACATGACTAGGTCACTTGACGGTTTTTGCATCTGTATGGGCGGCTGTATGGTTTTTGCATTTCGAAGAGTATGCCATGGGTTTATATCAATTATTTCCTCCTGCTCCGTTTCGACATCGAACATTCAGATGCGTTGTAGGGTTTTATCCTTGAGCGTTGGATACACCATCAGCACGCACAAAGCGTTTTGCTTCATATTTTTTAGTACGCAGGCGTGGAAATCTTTCCCCGCATCTATGTTTCCCATGAAGGTAAAAACCGTGGCCGTCCGCGCGCGGGGCGCGTTTTTTTAGCTTCATGATGTTTCCAGATACTTACAGTTTGGATATATATCGTTAAGAGGGCGTATAAAGGCAAATAAAACAGGTGAAACAAAAGATGCCTGTTACAAAGCGAGAAGAAAAATCTCGCGCGGAATTTAGGAAAAATACAGTGTTTTGGTTTATAACTTTTAAAATATTTTTTATTTTACAAAAGTGCGCTAGGCCTATTTAAAATATAATACATACTATATTTTATACACATACATAACTTATAAAAAACAAGGCTTTTGTAATCGGCGTAATAGAAAATATCGATAAAAAATGGAGCTAACTTTGCGATTTTCTTCTATCGAGGCAACTTTATGCTATTACGTTGCAAGACCCAGTTGCTTCTAAATATCATGTAATATTAAGTACTATGTTTTTTAAATATTTCTTGGGTTTGAGGTTTGATCAGAGATTTAGATTTCTTATTTACTTTATGCGCCCCATTAAAAAAAGAAAATAAATACCCACTACCCACAGAGTAGTCTTCCACTCGACCTAATCGATGCTTTACATCAAGCAAGATTGAGTTGAAACGCAACTCTATTATCGTTAAAATAATGTAGAGACGATTTGCATTTAGATTTATAGAAGGCACAACAGACATTAAAATGTTTTTATTTCGGTTTTTACGTTCTTATAATCAGACCTACAAACTAGGTTGCCAATACTATGTTTATTTACAATTGTAGTGTAATAAATTGGTCGTAAGACTACTAAAATGTTTGCCACTAGGCAAGTTTTTTAGTTAGAACCGTGTAGAATCTTGTGAACGCTTTCCGATCCAATCTTTAAAACGTGCTAAATCTATTTACATAAAAATAATAATTCGGCTGTTTTCATCAATTACATTTTTCACAGCTAGCACGATTTCTTCGGAAACTACCTTCATGTGACGACCACTTCTTTCTTCATCCCCCAAAGTTAGACGTTTCGATACGAATTCGTTATACCAACGATAGATAGTTGATTTAGAAGGGCTTTCATCCATAAATGCTGTTTGAAGTCTATCAAATGACTCATCCGGTTTTAAGCTACATTTTAAATCATAAAAAATGGTCGCTCGAAAATGTTTCCGTCGCCATTTTATAATGAGACACGAAAATTGAATTTACCTCTAAAATAAAATGTGGAATAAATTCGAAATTCGAACGATTGTGTTTTTATTTGTAAATAATCATATTTTTTTTAATAATTATAATCGGCCAGTTTCTCATAGAAAAAAACTTTTTACGCAAAACTTTCTGAGTGGCCGTATCTAAAGCGCCATCTATGGGTAAGTCATATTACTATTAAGCTTTCACCTAACCTACAGTAGCCGTTGAAGTTAGCTGTTCTGCCAACCTAGTTTAACAACCTTAACTCATTAACTCACGGTTAAAGAAGTTCCCTAAAATGTTGGTAGATGGCGTGTGGAAACTGAAAAAAAAATCAAAATATATTTTAGTTCATGTAAAAATATATACGTAGTGGCTGAGTTGATTAGACCTTAGACTTAAAACATTATAGTTTTTAACGAGTTTAAGCCCTGAGGCTTTACCATGGGTTTGCGCATTGTAGAAAAGTAACGTATTTGTATACGTATACTTGAGCAGCAACCAATAGGGCCGCTTTATTCAATCCTGTTACCAAACACGTATACGTATACAAATACGTTACGTTTCTTTTTATTTATTTATTTATCTTCACACCAGGTCCCTTACGGGGTAGGCAGAGACAACCGAGCGCCACTTGTCCCTATCCCTACATACTCCTTTCGCCTCTTCCACAGTCATAACTCTTCTCATACAGGCACGCCGATTTCGGAGACTCTTAATAGCACCGTCTTTTAAAACCTTTTCAATTTGGTCATGGTATGTATGTCTTGGTCTCCCTCGGCCACGTTTACCCTTCACCTCGCTTTTATATATCTGGTTCGTCAGTCTTTCATCACTCATTCTTTCTATATGCCCAAACCAGCGGAGCATACCTTTTCTCATTTTCATGCCTATACTCTCTTTCAGTCCCACTCGTTCTCGAATTACGTCATTGCGGATTCGGTCTGTTATTTTAACACCGCACATTCGTCGCAATGAGCGCATTTCTACTGCATTTATTTTGCTTTCATATTTATCCTGACATACCCATGTCTGACTTCCATACAATAGTGTAGGTACAAGCACTGCGTTATGAATGGCAAGTCTTGCTTTTTGAGTAATATTTGACCTACCTATCATAGAACGCAGTGCTCCGTTGACACTATTGCCTGCATTCACTCTCCTTTCAATATCTTTTTCATATCTACCATTCCTAGTAAAAACACTACCCAGATATATAAATTCAGACACTTGTTCTAGTTTCTCATTATCAATCATAATTGTCGCATTCGTTATATCATTTCTCTCAAATATTAACACCTTAGATTTTCCCGCATTTATTCGGAGACCTCTTTCAATACATCCCACTTTCATGTCTGTGACAAGTGATTGCAGCTCTTGCTCAGATGATGCAATAAGGACAGCATCATCTGCATACAACAGTGAATTAATCAACATGCCACCCATTTTTATCCCACATCTGTTTTCTTTCAGTCTCTGCAGGCATTTGTCTAGGTATATGATGAACAGTCTGGTGGACATCACACATCCCTGTTTGACGCCAATGTTGACATTGAAACATGGAGATAACGTGCCGTCCACCCGTACGCTTGCTGTACAATTTCTATATAGTGATTGTATAGCCAGCATGAGACTGCCATCAACACCATAATCAGGCAAAATGTCCCACAGTTCCTTTCTTACAACCCTGTCAAACGCCTTCTCCAAATCCATAAAAGCACAGAAAACCTTCTGGTTTAAGGCCAGGAACTTCTCTGTGATATTACGAAGGGAGAAGATCTGATCCGTGCATCCTCTATCAGATCTAAAGCCTCCTTGAGCCTCCCAAAGTATTCCTTCAGTCTTCATTTCCATTCTTCTCATGAGAATCTTTCCATACACTTTGCTTCCCAAACTGATCAAACTGATGGCTCTGTAGTTGACGCAGTCTAATCTGGAACCCTTTCCTTTATATAAGGGGACGATTACCGCGCCCCTCCAGTCCTCAGGAACTCTTCCCATATGCCAGCATAAGTTGCACAACAAATGGTAACCGCTCCAGAGTTTATGCCCTCCATATTTGATCATTTCGGGAAGAACCTTATCAATTCCCGCTGCCTTACCACATTTCAAACTTCTTATCGCTCTTACAATCTCAGACACATTAATTTCATCCCATGCTTCAGACGTCAGTTTAGGTATCTCTGGAGGTGAGATCCCAAAAGTGATGTCGGGGATGCTACTTTTATACATCTCACCAAAATACTCACTCCAACGCTTTAACACTTCATCAGTGTTTGTAAGAGTGTCACCATGCTTTGATCTTATTTTATTCATTCTAGAGGTTGTTGAACAACTTCGAGAATTTCTCACTTCCCTCCAAAAAAGTTTCGAGTTTTCCTTGAAGTTGTTCGATAACCTCTCTTCACCAATCGCTCTGCATCTTTCTTGCTTCTCTTTTACCAAAGCTTTGGTGTCACTCTTACAGCGTAGGTATGTCTGTCTTTTCTCTCTTCTAATACTTTCAGTCAGACTCAGCGAAGCTATATAGCTCAACCATGCTTTCTTCTTTTTCTCCACAGATTTTTTAACTTCTGTATCCCACCATGAGTCCCCTTTCGTAGCTCGCTTTTTCGTTACACCACACACCTTTTTTGCTGATTCTACCATACTGTCTCTAAGAAGTTTCCAACATTTATCTACATCACCACTCACATCTTCCAGGTTGGCAAGCTTATCTTCAATGCAACTTTCATACTCTGCTTTCACACTTTCTTCGCGCAATTTTTCACATTTTATTCTTTCGAATTGCTCCAATGTCCCATTAGAACGTTTACACCGCCAACCTCTGAAAAGACCACTAAATCTGGTGACGACCAGATAGTGATCAGTTTCCAGTTCTGGCCCACGATGCGCGCGTGTGTCTATGATATGGGACCGGAGACGATCGTCTACAATCATAAAATCTATCATACTTCTCTCTTCATTCATCACTCTTGTATACATGTGAATGTCCTTGTGAGCAAACAGAGTATTCGTCACAAGGAGATTCTTTTCTAGGCACACATCGAGTATAAGCCTGCCAGCTTCATTCACCCTTCTATCACCATACTTGCCTAGAACCGCATCATAACCTACTCTGCGTGTCCCGACCCATCCGTTCAAGTCACCACACATTATAATACTCTCGTTTCCTTCTGCCAAGTCTAGAACATCTCTGACACTATCCCAAAACTGATCTAGATCTTGCTGGGGTGTGGAGCTAACTGGCGCATAAACTGCAACCAGGAGGATTTTCCGCAACCCCATTTTGAGTCGGATCCATAACAATCTTGGGCTCACCATGCTATAATCTTTCATACAATAAACCAAGCGCTCGGATAGCAATATTCCGACTCCCTGGCAACCATGGTCGTTGTCGGTTACTCCCGACCAGAGCACTACACCGCCCCCGGGTAAGTCAACCATTTCGCTACCCTTGCGCTTGGTTTCAGTAACACACATCACGTCTAACCTCATTTTATCCATCACCTCCAGCAATTCGTTCATCTTATCATTTATTCGTCCCCTCACATTCCAAGTGCTCATGCGGCACTCGTCTGTCCTCGTCCCGCCTCTCTGGGCCATGCGTGATGGGTGGCGGTACCCTTCGCCGCTTCGCCAAAAAGTTTTAGATTTATAAATCTAACATTTCTTGTTTTTTTACCTATATAAAAATAAAATTAATAAGTAATAAAATAATATGTACACAATTGATTAATAATAAGTAAATAAATATATAAAACTATGAAATAAACGATTAAATAAAATAGTGTAAAAATTATAACTTTCAAATAATGTTTATAAATAGACCACTTCAATTTGTCACACTTCCTTATAAAATATTGCCTTCGTTTATATCTTTCTTCCTTTATTTTATTTTATATAATATTCCAAGAGCATATTCATATCCCAAGAAGATATTATTTTCTTCATTAATATGTTAATAAATTAATATCCTTGTAGAATGTAGACCTCCATAAGTAGTTGCAGATATTGTGATATAATATTTGCTGGAAAAAAAATATTTCACCTCCACCACTACTACCACATATGTTTTCGTTTAGGCTTTTCTTTTTCTTCAAATTTAATTTTATAAAAATATATAAGTATTATTTCATGTAAATTTGTACAATTTTGATTAAAATTATATTAAAATTTAGTTTATAATAACGTTACGTTTCTACAATGCGCAAACCCATGGTAGAGCCTCTGGCGTCTAAACTACGTTAGCTGTCGTTCACAGTTTTAACTATAACAACTTGCGAATCTGTTTTTAAGTCTTTGAGCTTACCAAATACGTTTTTATTTCTATTTTTAACGCCTCCGTAGTAAAAATCGTGGGAACGATTCCCAGATTCCCACCCATGGCAAAAATATATTAGTACGTTTTTATGTACAGTTTGTTGTGGTCTGGGTGTATATAAAATATAATAAATAATATACCTAGTTGTTTTTGGTATACATAGTATACATAGCTTGTGACCAGAACAATATGTGTAAAATGTCCCAAAAAACATACAAAAAAAAAACACTATGCTGGTTAAATTAAAACGAAATTGGCAAATTTTCACTACTAGCCTAATTATCCTAGCTACTTTATTGTCATATCAACTGCTCGTTTCGTAACCGAATCCTGAAAATAGACTACCACTACTTGTAATCTTGACATGTGTCGCTTAAAAAAAACTCACTTATGCCCGATTTCACCAACAATCTCTAACTCTAAAGGAGCCCCTAAATAAGAATTTTGACATATTTGCTATGAAACAACTGTCATTAACTGTCCCTTAACTTAGTTAGGGACTCCCTAAGAGTTGTTGAAATCGGGCATTAATGTCTTAAGAACACAGACTACCTTACTATGTAAAGGGTGACCAGCGGGAATTTTTCAACTTTTTTTCAAAATTTCATATAAAAAAAAACTACATAGATTTTATTTATTTTTATTAAAACAAAATGTAAAAACATTAATGCGGATATCATTTCTTAAACACTATATAATTAAAATGATGACCGTTTTTTTGTACGCACTCCTGTAGTTGGACCCTTACATTTGCAATTACGCGACGG
This sequence comes from Monopis laevigella, assembly GCA_947458855.1. NCBI lineage: Eukaryota > Metazoa > Arthropoda > Insecta > Lepidoptera > Tineidae > Monopis > Monopis laevigella. The sequence goes on along the minus strand of OX381596.1, from coordinate 8,567,548 downwards.
CAAAGCTCTGGAGTAATGCGTTGAACTTCACGGCGAATATTGGCCTGCAGGGCTTGAATTGTCCGGGGATTGTTGTGGATTGGGATTTCTGTTGAGCGTTGTCCCTTCTTGCCTAAATCCCACGACCAGATAAGTTGCGTGCTCGGACCATCACTTAAACGCCGAATATTAAAATGAGTACAAAAGCGGCCCCAGCCTAGTGGTTAAGTTACTGCGCAACTGATAGCAAGGTTAAGCAGATGACAACAAGACCGGCCGGGGATGGGTGACCGCTTTATACAACGAGGCTATTTCATCATAAACACCGCAATAAGCTCGCCACTTGTTAGGTGTTGCCTCCGAATACCATCGGCGAAATGAGGATGGGTTAATTTTTTTTTATTTATTTAAATCTTTATTGCATACAAAATACAAAGGCGGACTTAATGCCGCTAGGCATTCTCTACCAGTCAAACCATCGGGACAGTAAAAGCAGTTAATAAGTGAGGTAGTAGGTGCAATATAGTATCTGAGTATATAAACCAGTGAATATTATATAAAATACTTACAATCTATTATACACTACTTAAATATATCTTATATATATATATACATACATAAACTACATATACACAATACTACCAACTACTAAATGAGAAAGGAGAAGTAACAAAGTGGAAAGGAATAGAATAATGAATGATAAATAAAAACTACCTATGAATTTAAATAGTAATCATATACTCTTTTTTTAAATATGACTCTATTTGGTGATTGTCTTATTTTGACTGGTAAATTATTCCAAAGTCTTGCAGCGACAACTGCAAACGATTTAGAAACAAAGGTGGTATGATGGGAGGGGAAGGCAAGGGTTGTATTAAAAGTAGATCGAAGGGTTTTGTCGTGATGCGAGCCAAGATAAGTAAATCTGTTTTTAAGATATTCGGGTGTAGCAGGTTCGTTCAAAACAGAGTACAAAACACAGAGAACTCTGCAGTTTCTCCGGCTTCGTATTTTTAACCATTTAAGTTTATCACGAAAAGGCGTAACGTGGTCATATTTGCGAAGGCAAAAAATGAATTTGATGCATGCGTTGAGTAGACGTTCCATTTTATTAAGCAAACTTTCCGAAAGGTCCACACAACACACGTCACCATAATCCAGTAAGGGAAGCAGCAGAGCCTGTACGAGCAAAATTTTAGCTTTTAATGGCAAAAAGTGCTTTAATTTGTTTAGGGAGTGCAGTGAAGAAAAGATTTTGCGACTAGTGTTGGTGATTTGCGCTCCCCATGTAAGGCAAGAATCAATGTGTAAACCAAGATTTTTAACCTCACTGCAGAACTCAATCGGCTCATTGTTATACCGAACAAAGTCAAGCTTACTCATATCAACTTTGGACAGTAGCCTGGAACTCCCAATTATAATGGATTGACATTTGTTCGGGTTAACAACAACACCAAAGCGGGTCGACCAAGATAATATATTAGAAAGATCTGAATTCAGCCAAGCTATTGCACTATTAATTGTGTTAATATCGGTCTGCACATAGATCTGCAAGTCATCGGCGTATAGGTGATAATGGCAATGAAATGATGTTGTGATTCCATTAATGAATAATGAGAACAGTAATGGTGAAAGAATGCCTCCCTGGGGGACGCCCGTATTCATCTCACACCAGTCCGACGATGTTCCATCAATGCGAACCTGTTGCTGACGACCATGCAAATAATCCGAAAACCACACAAGAGCCTCCGATGAGATCCCCAGACGAGACAACAAAGCAATCAGCAAATCTGGATCTACTGTGTTAAATGCATTTGTGAAATCTATTAGTACTAGAATCGTAACTTTAGTTTCATCCATGCCGTTTCTGATATCTTCAGTTACTTTAAGTAAAGCTGAAGTTGTGCTATGACCAGGACGGAAGCCAGATTGAAAGGAATTTAGAAGTTTATTGACATGAAGAAAAGGTGACAGTTGCTTATTAACTACAGACTCCAACACCTTTGATAAGAATGGCAGAACGGAAATGGGTCTATAGTGCGTAAGAAGAGTTGGAGTGGAGATTTTAGGAAGAGGTATTATAAAGGCTTTACGCCATAAAGATGGAAACTGGCCAGAAGTTAGAGAAAAATTTATGATCCGCTTAATAAATGGTAAGAGTAAATCAAGGATTGTAATGATCATAACACGGCCGATTGAATCACATCCAATTGCTTTCGAAGTTATAGAATTAATCGTCTTAAGGATTACATCGTCAGACACCTCTGCGAGAGCAAATGGCTCAATATCGGGCTTTGCCATCTCCATTATATCAGCTAAAGTTTTTGTTTTTGTAATGACATCCAGGGTAGGAGCTGATGAAAAATGAACATTAAGCTGATCAGTTGTTACAGAGCCGAGTGAAACTTGGCTCTGAGTACGTCCTAACCCAAAGGTTTTAAGGAATTTCCAGGTATCAGCGGGAGATTTATTGTGGAGGCTATCATAAAAATGTCGGCGCTTAGCTGTTCTAACTAGTTGATTACATCGATTTCTTGCAGCTCTATATGCAGCCAAACTATCATCACAGCGATGTCGTCTGTACTTGCGATACGCATAATCCCGCTTCCTCATTGCCATACGTATTTTATCATCAATCCAGGGTGCAGGGAGACGTTTAGCTTTCGTTAATCCCTCCGCTGGGACCCTGAGGCCGTTTAAACGGTTCTCGGGAGCCAAATTGGCACCCGTGATGGTATTTATTTATTTTTATTTACAATCCGTTCGACGCGCGCGAACCAACGATTTCCCATTCTTTAGATATTGCTCAACCGCGAACGAGTGGTGCGCTCCCGTCCAGTGACTCATGACTACTAACAAATCCGCAAGTACCGCGCTTTCAATGGTACCCCTCCCGCTCACCTCACCCCGCTATTACTTCGATAATTGCCGTTTAAAGTAAATTCCCGCTGGACACCCTTTACAAGAGATGTGCCCAATATGGGTTCAACCGAATACAAACATTTGGCCATGTTCTGTCCAAGTTCAAGATGTACCGAACCGAATATCCGGGCGATTTATTCGGGACATTTTGTATATTTCAAAACAATCTTGAATTACTTTCATTTAAATTTTACGATTTAAATTTCGATTTGAATCGTAAAATATTTAATACACCAACATTATAAGCGGAAGATATTCCTAAATAATTTTCAATTGTAAACAATATAATGGACATCAAAATAATACCTAATTTACCTTATAAATTAACCTAATTGAATCATTAAATATTTTTCGATTCGAATAAACGGTTATGATTATCAGTCATATATTATCGGTTATGATTTGAAGTCATATATTGATATATGACTGCAAACTCGCTTAATTTTTTAAGCGATTTTACCTCATTTATCATCCTAAGAACGGAGTCCACCTTACTATACTAGTGATGCGTCGAATATGAGTTCCACTGAATACGAACATTTGGCCATATTCGGTTCAAGTACAACATGTATCGAACTAAATATTCGGTTCGAATCATTTCGTATATTTCAAAACAATCTTGAATTCCGTTCATTAAAATTTTACGTTTCGAATAAAAGGTTATGATTACCTATAGATTGCATAATTGTTGTTTTCATAGACTTGTCAATTTTATTTAGAGAGCATTGTCGTTTGGATGTTAATATAATAAAAAAATTCACGTAATTCCAGTTTTAATTAAAATCAACGTTTTTTGTCTAACAAACGACAATGCTCTCCAAATAAAATTTAAAACCTAAATTAAATAAATCATTAAAAAAAACATAATTTATTATTATTGCATATTCAATTATTAGATAAATTAGGTTAGTACTAATTTTACCGGTTTTGATCAGGAAGAAACCGCATTACTAAATCCGTTTTATAATTTTTAATCAATGAATTAATCTTAGGAAGTGTTTATTTAAGTACTGGCTGACACATTCGCACTGCATCATGCGATCTATTATACCTAATATATATTACTATACATACGACACATACAGGGGCTTCCTTTTTTATTCTTTTATAAAATCAACAACAAATAGAATTGAAGCATTATTTACTTAGCCCTGTCATTTAAACATTTATAAATTTTCGGTGATTTTTTTTGACATTAGACTGTTACTGTTACCAATTTATTAGTAGAATTGAGCGGGGGGCACTAACACTAGCGTTTTGATGGTTCGGCGCGCGGGAGATTTCAGGAATTGGATTTCCCGAAATCCACCACCAGGTGGCATCATTATTAGCTTAATTTTAATTATTAACCCTAGAAGTCTTATCTACGCCTCCTAGACGTACACGCAATGGAAAATTCTTTATCCCTTTCTAACGGGCGAAGTTAGCGCCTGGTGCAGTTTAGACATCCCAGTGGCCAATGGGAGCTTGTCAATAGTGTTTGTGTCGTTAAGCTAAGTTCCGCTATTTTTGACTTATTGGGGTACCGTACGCCTGCGAGACTTATGTTTAGGCTTTGTGTAACTTTCCAAAATAGTCAAAGATTATTCATGGAACATTACGTGTAATAACTGGTTCATATATGTGCCACTGGCTAAAAATCTACTTCAGCAGCCTACTAGGTACTCTAGATTCTAGTAGGCACTATTCAGATCACCATCTGTTGTTGTCAGTTGTATGTTTTGATTTGAAATCATTGGCCTTGTATCTTACAAGCCAAAACCTATAAAGAAGTATACCTATTATCCTCTTGTGATGTCAATGCAGTAAATAATAATTCAAGTGGCAAACCAGACATGATTAATTTCTACAGCCAAGCAAAAGGAGTAGAATCATTCGATAAAATATGTTATTCAATATAGTGTAGCCGCAAGGCTAATAGATGGTCAATGGCTGTATACTACGGCATCCTGCCATGGGTTTTATTACTTATGCTGCAATTAACGGTCGCAATATGTTCAGGAATAATAAAAACCCTTAAACAGAAGGGGATTAATGAAGCAACTCAGCACAGTTAGCGCCTGGTGCAGTTTAGACATCCCAGTGGCCAATGGGAGCTTGTCAATAGTGTTTGTGTCGTTAAGCTAAGTTCCGCTATTTTTGACTTATTGGGGTACCGTACGCCTGCGAGACTTATGTTTAGGCTTTGTGTAACTTTCCAAAATAGTCAAAGATTATTCATGGAACATTACGTGTAATAACTGGTTCATATATGTGCCACTGGCTAAAAATCTACTTCAGCAGCCTACTAGGTACTCTAGATTCTAGTAGGCACTATTCAGATCACCATCTGTTGTTGTCAGTTGTATGTTTTGATTTGAAATCATTGGCCTTGTATCTTACAAGCCAAAACCTATAAAGAAGTATACCTATTATCCTCTTGTGATGTCAATGCAGTAAATAATAATTCAAGTGGCAAACCAGACATGATTAATTTCTACAGCCAAGCAAAAGGAGTAGAATCATTCGATAAAATATGTTATTCAATATAGTGTAGCCGCAAGGCTAATAGATGGTCAATGGCTGTATACTACGGCATCCTGCCATGGGTTTTATTACTTATGCTGCAATTAACGGTCGCAATATGTTCAGGAATAATAAAAACCCTTAAACAGAAGGGGATTAATGAAGCAACTCAGCACAGATTTAGTCAAGCCTTGGATGAAGAAGTGACTTGAAGGAGCTTCAAGCTACAAGTTACTTTGAATAGATTTTTATGAGAAAATATAAATACTGCGCTTTTTGCTCCTACAAAAAATAAGATGTCGAAATTAGGGTCCAAAAATGATGTATATTGCGAACACAAACTTGCTGTCTGTGCAGATTGCTCTAAAATATTGGCTAGTCATAAAAATATTGCCGATTACTTTTAAAATGTATCCTAATATACATATTTCAGTTGATTTCTGAGTAGTTGATTTTTTTGTTTGAACGTTAGGTATTTTTAGAGTTGTATCCATGATGTTGCATATATAAGTATAACCTTCCTTAAGAATTGGGCTATTAAATGCAGTAATAAATTTTCAAGTACTATTAATATATTTATACTGGTAGTTCAGTATTAGCCGGTTCATACAAAAAAAAACCTGCTTCCTTTAATCTTGAGACATTTAAGCAAGGCGTGAATAACTTCCACGAGCAGAAATTGTGGACTCAACCAATAGGGAATATGCATGTTTTTTTTTTATTTCATTAATTGATAGAGTAACTACATTAGACCCTAAAAACAAATATAAAATTTTTTTTAAAGGGTAAAACACAAAAATAAAAGGGTTTAAACTTTATCTGCCACGACCGCAGTAAAAACGGTACATCACTCCACCGCCATTTTGTGACATCATTCGTGCTCAAAAATCATATTAGTTTAAAGATATTGCACCTCAAAAGTTAGTCAAAAGGTTTGCTTATCACAAATTATCATAATAAAGGACAATAAATACCCGAGAAAACAAGAAACTGTAGACTACAGAACACACGTTGACATTTGTTTTTGCACGAATGACGTCACATGCAGTGTTTGCTAATGTCGGAGCGTTTAGAAATGCGTTCCGTTTCTACAAAAAAATATATTTAAAAAATCATATTTATAAAAAAAATAGCCAATCAAAATAAAATTGATTACTGTAAATATGTTCAAAGACATAAAAGGAACATTATATATTAATATAATAATAATTGGCGTTACATGCATATTCCCTATTGTAGCAAATTTATATTCTTTTGCCACTTACCATCAGGTGGATGTAAAGCAATATTTCATGCAAGTTTTCCTGCATTTAATGAAATTAATAATAAAAATAATAAACTTAAGTGAGCACCTTTAATAGGCGAATGTACTGTAAATCCAAACGTGCACGTAATAAGGTAGGAAGTGCCCGTAATAATATACCAAAGTAGATCACTGTCAGAAAGCACGTAAACCTATCTGCATTCTAGCTAGAGTTATAGAAAAGCTTTTAGATAGGGACAGAAAATGAATAGGCTCTTTAAATATACTCGTAATGCAATTCGTCATTGTCGCCGCCCATTTCGTAATCGAATCATTTAGCCGGCATAGTGGGAGCGATCAATATTGTATAAGAACAATTATAGATTGACCCCATTCATCACTTTGTAGGTCTGCTCACCACTAGGAAGATACAAAGTCACATGTCGTGCTCCAATAAAAAAAAAATGCAATATCCATGAGGAAGATGTCTAGCTAGAGTTTCATGTTCATGGCGGACTCATTTTCCGCAATTAGGCCTTTTTGCGTGAGTCGGCTGACTATTCTAGCCAGCCCAGCTCGTTCCAGAAGGCGACAAGAAGTCCAGGTTTTCCACAGGCCTCAAGGAGTGACTTTGGTGCACCGAGGATTCCCGTCTGATGCAATGAAGCATCTTGAGCTATTTAGGGATTAATGTATGCAATATTGGAAACGAATGCGTAATCACGTAAGTCTGCGTTCCCCGTACAAAATAAGCTTTCGCACTTCCAGTAATACTCGATTACTGTTTGTCGCAGAATTAAAATAATATTTTTATCCGTCATTGTATTTATTCATATTTTTTTCCAAATTAGAAAAAAAAAACTGTTTTAATATTATAATATAAAAATATTGATTATGCATAACAGAAAGTTTTTTCGCGTACCAACATAATAATAATAATTGAACTTCTACTAACACAGCCTAGTTGTATTATAATTATTAGTATTTTTATTTACATAGGTTTAATAGTATATATTTTATTTTATTATTTATTAAGTAGTTTTAGTTTATATTTTTATTGTGTAAATTTTTAGTTAGTTCCTATTTTATATTTTACAAGTTGTAATATTGGAAATACGTTTGTATATGGACACCCAAGATGATTGCAGAGTCCTTAATGCTTTTAAACGAATGTATTGAACGACCATATTTATTAGATTTTGAGATCTGCCCATCAGGTAAGATATAATGCCATATTCTATGCTCCAATAAAATAAAATAAAAAAACGGAAATTGCGGGGTATTTTTTAAATATGTATTGCTCCTAGAGCAGTTTGTGACCACGACATAGATATTATGTACCGGAAATAACGATACTAATACATATTCTATTTTATAAACACTCAGACCATGGCAAATGTACAGAAAACTGTACTAATATTGTTTTGCGTTATGTGGGAATCGAATCCACGAACTCCGGATACAACGGCGTAACCACTATGTTTTTTTTTGGACAAATCCCGTTACTTCTAAAAGCGTTTGAAGAAATTTAGGGGGGGGGGGGGATGGTTTCTAATAGTTTATACAACTTTTCTAAGGTGACCTCTTTGACATAAGCAAAATTCTTTAAGCGACCTTGTCGTGTAGAATACCGTTTTTCAGGATACTACAGCATTTATTTATTGTCGAGGTGGTAGTCTCCTGTCAGGATGCGGTTCCTAATGAAATAGGCAGTTCATTTGTTAAACAGCGAAGATATTAACAGTAGGTTTTCCGGCCCGAAATAGTGTTAAGAAATGAGATTTTGAAATTTTTTTATGAATCTAAAAAATATTTGGGGCTATTATAATAAAATATAATCCCACATCGTTAAAGTAAAAGATGTTTATTTTTATTTGGTATATTATTATTATGGCGTAGTGATCTAAGATTTATAGAAACTACAAAAAGCATATTTAAAAAGAGTTTTTTAAATATGTTTCTTCATAGTTTTTTCGGTTGAACTGATTAATATTAATTACGTTTTGATTCCCACACAAATGCCAATAAAAAGGTCTTCTTTGACATATATATTGTTTACTATTTAAAAGGTTTTATTTTTACGGTTAAAACTTAATTTTAAAATCGGTAAAACTGAAAAACATCCCGTTAAAGTATAGACTCGTAATGGAATTTCAACTTTGTCGCCACCCATTTCGTAACCGCATAATTTAGCGGAACAACTAATGCAACAATATATTGATCATTCATCGACTCTATTCATAGACTTTGTAGACTTTGTAGCTCAGGTCATGTGTCGCTCCAAAAAAAATTTAAAAAAAAATGCTCCTTCTAATAAAATCGCTGACTACCCACTAAATTAATGCAAGCTTCATTTTATATATAATAATTAATATCATTATTTCATTCTACACTTATAATTATATATTATCAGGTAAGAATGTTATTATAAGTATATCATTATTAAACATGTTCAGAGAAAATAAATAAGAAAAAGAAAATATACTTAAGAATTTTGAAGAAATAAGTAATGAAAATATAAGTAGGTACTTTGAACAACTAAAAGAAAATATGGAATATAAAACATTTGATTAAGAAATGTTTTTCAAAGTTGGAACACTTTTTGGTAAATATTATGATAAAGATGTAAGGCTTTTTCCATTGCTTGTTGTTTATAGGGATATTTGTTTAAAAGTAAAAGTATCTAAGTAATTAAGTTTATATACTGGCTTTGTTCTGTGGTTTAGTGGTTGCGCCGTTGAGGTTTTAACCGGTGATCTTGCGTTCGATTCCCACTCATAAAAAAATATATCATCACGGGTGCTTCCGAGAACCGTTTAAACGGCCTCAGGGTACCCAGCGGAGGGATTAACCCGTCCTCATTTCGCTATGGTATTCGGAGGCAACACCTAACAAGTGGCATGCTTGTTAAAGATAATATTAACACTTTTATTAAAAACTTCTTTTTTTTTTATTGGAGCACAGCATGTGACTTTGTCAAATCTATCTGGTGCTGGGCATGCCTACAAAGTCCATGAACCTTTACTCCCTATTCAGGACGATCAGTAATATTGATCACTCGCACTATGCCGGCTAATTTATGCGATTACGAAATGGGCGGCGACAGAGACGAATTACAAATACGAGTGTATTGTAATATCCTCGTTACCACCAAGTCAATTTAACCACCAAGATTTACATGAAATAAATAATTTTTATTTGAATAAAAAATAACGTATTTTATTTAAAACAATGGGTGCGAATTTTGCGTATGACTAAAAAATCACTGAAATGTTAAAAAAGTCATCATTTCCAAATATCGTATTTTTGAATCTCAACGGGTGACTAAAATATCATACCTGTGATATCAATACGAGTGCCTCCTACCACTCGCAAATAAAGTCACCGATGACAGATAATAATCATCACAGTATGTTATAGCATGTCAATTATTATGATATATATTTTTTATATATGTTTTTGACATATTATATTATTAATTTATATAATTAAGATAAATAATAGACATAAAATATAATTTATTGACATATTAAATTAATTTGATATTTTTAAGAATAGGTAAAATTATAAAATAATTTTGGCTGAATTTTGTTATTAGAGTAGGTATTAATATAAATTGACATTATGGTTTATAATTTTATTAATGTAATGCATAAATTTAATAATTAAAAACATGATTGTACCTAACATTTGTATACCGCAAGGTGGGACAAAGAGAACTCCAAATGTAAAAACATCTATTTAATAACCTCTGTTCACAAATAAAGAATTTGATTTGATATAAGAAACAATAACGACAAACAATATTTTCTTCGTGTAACGTAACTACTTGTACTATTATTTCTTCTGTGACGAAACGTAAGTAGTTCTTGTGAAGCTCTTGTGATTGAGAAATAATTTGTAAGCTGGTACCGCAAATATGGCTTTCAAAAATACGTCTGTTGATAAATCGTGCTTTTCTAGTCATCGGTGATATTTTTCTCCCTGGTGATATGAAAGTCATTGCTGACATTTTAAAATCGCATCCTGGTAAGTAGCACTATATGCATACAAAAAACTTGCTCTGAAAAAGTAACTCGCAGTATTGTATAGAAAAAAAACCCAATGCGGGTGATAATGGCACATATGATGTTAGGTTCTATTGGTTGGTTACACACCAGACTTCAAAACACTACACTTTTTACCCCGGTATGTACAATAAGTTTTTCGTTCAGTTTCTACAATTCCTAAATCGTAAAATGTCATAAAAATTCCATCTTCGTACAATAGCTATTGTTTTACTAGATCGTACAAAGAAAAAAATGGTTTGGTGCCTAAAACTTTGAGGGACATTTTATTTATTATTTAACCTGTTGTGTGCCACTGCTGGGCAAAAGTCCCTCCTTCCATCTTTTCCTGTCTTTAGCTGTCCTTTGAAAAGGCGTCTAGCTCGTCTCTCCATCTCCTCCTGGGCCTACCGCGTTGTCTTTTCCGGGCTTGTGGCACCCACTCTGGGGTCATCCTCGCCCAACAATTGCCCTGGCATTCGACACATGATGCCGGCCCAATCATTTTTTTATTTTTTTTTGACAATTCCACTATAGCATCTGGGAGAACACGTTCAGCTGACGGTTTCAGTTTCACTATAGCAACGATAACTGTTTATAGATGGTTTTTGAGTCATTCCAAACACTGCAATGTGCTAGCCACTTTCACGGCGTTTGATGTACATCTGTCGCACTATTAAAATGTGGAATGCTCTGCCTGCTTGCGTGTTTCCTCCATCCCATAACCTTGAGTCCTTCAAACGAAGCGTGAAAAGGCATCTTAAACCGGTATAATGGATGAAACCAGTTCTTACAACACAGTTCTAAGAGCTGGTTGTATTCATTCTTGGACCTGCATACTGCTTTCGATCAGGTAGAGTCACATGCCGAGCTCCTATATAAAAAAATAAAAACCCTTCGTTGGATACACTGAAGGTGGTCTACCCGTGATGGTAGTTATACTAGACTAAAATATAGATAGATACAGGCCATATTCCATACTCTATAAAAATAAATTAAAGCACTAGATGTAATCTATATCGGCAATTAGGAAGAACAACCTAAGTCTAAATGTCAAGGTGTTAGTAATCAATGCCAGACTAGTATTATAAAATAATTAATGTAATTTAATATTACAATAAGTAATACATTAGATGTTATACAATATCAGGAACTAAAAAAAAACAATGAAAAGATTATCTTACAGATTAGAGATAATTTGTATTCTAGTTAAAATAATGTAATAGCTTCCTTTGAACTTACTAAAAGGGCCGGTTACTTGATGGATAGTTTATGTTACTATAGTTAAAAATGGCGGGTGTTCTATGAGATTTTTGTCAAAACATATTTCAAAATTATATAAAAGTCATTATTTAACAATTAGTCGAGATTTCGGCTAGCGAATCTCGCAGCCACGCCACAGTTGGAAACAGATAATGCCCCTCAGGCTCCCTATATTAGTCAGTCAAAAAAAATAAAAATGTCGAGATGATTATACATCAAGAAACCGGGCCTAATGGGGTTAAACACTAGGTACCGTTTTATCCCGCTTGAAGGTGTTTATGCATATACAAGTGTAAAACAATACAGGTACCTACTAATATATGTAAAGAAAGTTTTAAATTACATCTATTTTTGTTTAAATAGCTAGTGCTCGCAACTTCATGTATTCTTTTTTATTTATAAAAAATGTCATTCAGGCAATATTAATTACTCTTTGTGATTGTGTTTTCTATGTTAATACTTTCTGTGCAATGAAATTTCTTTGTAAAAGGTGATTACCTATAAAAAAAGAACAATTGGATTTTCTTATATAATTGCTGACCAAAAACTTAGCTCCTACAATGTAATGTATCTTTTGTTGGTGATCCTTTAATTAATAAATAAATAAAAAATGGGCCTATAAAATACTTTGGGGGCTGAGATCTGATGTGCTCGAAAACGATAAAACCTTGATTGAATGCCGACACATACGATTTGTTATCTACCTAGATATGTGAGAACTCTCTAAGTTAGGTGGACCAGACAGCCTGGATGACATAGCAAAAAAAAAACCCTGCTAAAATGGCTATTCGATGCTAAATAGAATAGAATAGAATAGCCCGGTAACGATTAAAAATAAAAGTTTTTTTTTAATGAAGCACGGCATGTGGCTTTGTATCTACCTGGTGGTGAATGGTGTACATGAATGGTATCAACCAATAATTGTTCCTAAACAACATTGATCGCTCCCACTATGCCGGGTAAATGATGCGATTACAAAATGGGCAGCGACAAAGACGATTTGCATTACGAGTATATTTTATATACTCGCTTCCTTGTTGTCAATTCAAACAAAGACGAATTGCATTAATAGTAATAATAATATGTATGACAATTTACACATATTGCTCTGGTCACAAACTAAGCTCTTGGCTTGTACTATGTGTACCAGAAACAATGATATAATAATACTTACATATTATATTTTATACATACATACATATCATCACGGGTGCCTTACGGCGCCCGAGACCGCCTAGGCGGCCCAGGGTACATAGCGGAGGGGTTTTAATCCCACCTCGTCGTAGCCAATGGTATGAGTCTACACCGAACAAGTGGCTAGCTCGTCGCGATGTTTTGAATAGACTCAATAACCCATCTATAAACGGTTTCACAAGTTCGTATAGTGAAACCGGGACCAACAGCTTAATGTGCTCTCCGAGGCACTATAGTGGTGTTGTCAAACAAAAGTACATATTTTTTTTAATTAAAAACTCATTGGTACACACCGGGATTCGAACCAGGGACCTAAGCATTTTTTTTAAGTCCAAGGTCTAACCAACTCGGCCACCACGTATTACATTCTATAAACACCCCAAAATTACGAGTATATATAAATATACTCACTGCCTTATCGTCAATTCAATCACCCATTTCGTAACTGCACCCTGAAAGGAGACTACCACCTCGACAAGAAATCCATGCAGGTAATCTCCTGAAAACCAAATACAATATAAATGAAGTGTAATAAAATGTTACTCTCAATAAAGCCTCCAGAATCGCCAAACTTAAGTGGCAGTGGGCAGGCCACATAGCTCGCAGAACGGACGGCCGTTGGGGCATTAAGGTTCTCGAGTGGCGACCGCGTGCTGGAGGACGCAGCAGAGGCAGGCCCCCCACAAGATGGACCGACGACCTGTAAAAGGTCACGGGAAGCCGATGGATAGAGGCAGCGCAGAACCGGTCGTTGTGGCGATCCTTAGGGGAGGCCTATGTCCAGCAGTGGACGCGCGAAAGGCTGGCATGATGATGATGATATATATAAAGATTCTTATATATATATATCTTCACGGGTGCCTTACGGCGCCCGAGATCACCTAGACGGCCCCAGAGTACCCAGCGGAGGGGTTTTAATCCCACCTCGTCGTAGCCGATGGTATGAGTCTACACCGAACAAGTGGCTAGCTCGTCGCGATGTTTTGAATAGACTCAATAACCCATCTATAAACAGTTTCACAAGTTGGTATAGTGAAACTGGGACCGACAGCTTAACGTGCTCTCCGAGGCACTATAGTGGTGTTGTCAAACAAATGTACATACATTTTTTAATTAAAAACTCATTGATACACACCGGGATTCGAACCAGGGACCTAAGTGTTTTTAAGTCCAAGGTCTAACCAACTCGGCCACCACGTATTTAAAGATTCTTAGGTACCTTGTTTTTTAACTCTGCAATATAAAATACATATTGTTATTCGCCTAAAATAATAATAAATAAGGGTTATTCCCAGATCACCACTGTTTTTATCAGCATTTTTAGTCAGTTCAGATATCGATTAAACAAAATAAAGTTTTCATTCAGTGAAAATTATAATTTTCAACCAAAATCCTTCCTTAAATAGTCTATTATAAGTTTTTTTTCCATCATGTATTATATACCTTTGATTAGATATACTTATTAGATACTGCTGAAAAAAAAAACAAATACCTAGTACGTGCCAAAGCTACGAATTAAACAAATAAATAAATTACATCCAGTTGTATGCTTGAGGAAGCTCAGAATTGTTCCGACCGGAATCCTCGCGAGTGTCCCTAATTGGCTTCAATAGTCTTTGATTGGAAAACCAATAAGATTAGCTTCAGGTAGGTAGGAAGACTACAGTCTTATCTAAGTTAGGACGTAAGTATCTTATCTAGTTTTCCTTAATATTGTTTTTTATAAGGAAGATGAAGATGGCTCCCATCTTCATAAAAAAAAAAAATACCATCACGGGTGCCAATTTGGCTCCCGAGAACCGTTTAAACGGCCTCAGGGTCACAGCGGAGGGATTAACCCATCCTCATTTCGCCGATGGTATTCATCTTCATAACTTCGCACATATTGCCTTGATAACAATCTAAGCTCTAGGCTTGTACTATGTGTACCAGAAATAACGATATAATAGAGAGAGAGACAATGTTCTTAGCAATCCATGGCTTCACCGTGCGGGTGCAGGGTCCATCGCATGGTTGAAAGGCAGGGGAATGAACTACAGCCTTTCCGGACTAGATTTAAAGGCCTTTTGAACTCTCACCTGCACTGTGTTCACTACCCTCTCTACTCTACCAAATACTAAATAATCCTGTTAGCGCCATCTTGGAAACACGCTCCATAAAAGTTCCGACGGCTGTTCTCGGAAGGCCAAGATCCTTCAATAGACGAAGATAGGTGCAAAGACTTTGCTGGAATTCTTCTTGCACCAACTTCCACTGCATAAAGTTGAGTTTTAAATTCGTTTCTAGTAATTTCGTTTGTGAGATCAAAATATTTGTTCGACTTGATGTTGTGGTCCTTAGGTATGTTTGTTTCCCACGGAACGGTGAGTTCTATAAGTATATTATAAACACCCAGACCATGACAAACTGTACAGAAAAATGTCGTTATATTTTTTTGCCATGGGTGGTCATCGAACCCACGACCGGTTACAATCCCAAAGGCTAAACCACTAGTCTACGGTGGTGGTCTATATAAAACGACTGCCTTATAACTGCCTTATACATACTTTATACTGATGTAATTGTATTATTATATTACCTTGAAAATAATTGTCTCGACCATGTTTTTGTTAGGACAACGAGCTCGATCCTAGTTGCCGTACTAGAAACGTCTATAACTGATCATTCAACAGTACTAATTAATATAAATTATAAAACTAAAATTAATAAAGTGCCCAAATCTTATATTAAATTTGATTATGATGAAGCAATAACCACCTTAAATATAACTGATTTTCAGGAAATCATAAATTTAGCTATTCCGGATACTGCAGCCGAAAGACTAGTAGAAAAACTTAAGATTATTATTGATGATAATTCCAAAAAAGTGTATATTCCCTGTAGAAAAGAATTAATACAACCCTGGATCACATCTGGAATCCTACGATGTATACGTAACAGGGATCGTATGCACTCAAAATTGAAACTTCAACCAGATAATGTAGTTCTAAAAACAACCTACAGAAGGTATAGAAATTTCTGCAATAACTTAATAAAAAAACTTAAAATTAACTATGAAAGGTCTTTGTTGCAAAAATCTCCTAATAATACTAAAATGCTATGGAATAATGTTAAGAAAGTTACGAATATGTCTAAAATCAAGAATAACAAGTTTAAATTATTAAAAATTAAACCAACTTATAATGATTCTTTAGATTATATAAATAGCTATTTCTCAAATATTGGCAAAACCTATGCTGAAGAGATTATGTCTAATAATGACACATCTTCTATATTTCCCTATAAATGTGCATCTCAAACTAATTCATTTGTCCTTTTAGAAACTGACTTAGCCGAAATTCGATCGATCCTATCGAATCTAAAATGTGACAGTGCTGCTGGATGGGACAACATCACAACAAAATTTATTAAACTGGGTCAAGATATAATAATGCCATTGTTGTGTCATATTTGCAATAATATTTTTAATACGGGTATTTTTCCAAAAGTTTTCAAGCGATCATTGATTCACCCTATTGACAAGGGTGGGAATACAGTCGATATCACAAATTACCGACCTATCTCTGTTCTTCCAGTTCTATCTAAAGTTGTTGAGAAACTCTTAAATAACAGACTTAAAAAATATCTTAATGATTACAATCTCCTCGTTCACTCACAATATGGATTCAGAGGTGGAATATCATGCGAAGACGCTGTATTGGCTCTAACCAACGATGTAGCAATGCATCTCGATCATGGTGATAAGTGCATAGGAGTGTTCTTAGATCTAGCAAAGGCCTTTGATACCGTCTCTATTCCCATCCTTTTAGAAAAAATGGAGAGGTTTGGTGTTAGGGGCACACCTTTGCAACTATTTAGAAGTTACCTTCAGGATAGACAGCAAAGCATCAAAATAGATTCTTACGTCAGTAATCAAACTTTGGTATCATATGGTGTGCCACAAGGTACATTGTACATTAATGACATTGCCACATTACCACTTGATAATTGTAAAATATACTCCTACGCCGATGACACGGCCCTGATTTTTAATGGCAATTCTTGGAGCCAGGCACGTGCTTTCGCTGAGACAGGTCTACATATTACTGCACAATGGCTTAAATATAACTTATTAACCCTAAATGTATCGAAAACTAAGTGCTTGACTTTCTCCATACTCGACTCCACACAGCCACCAGAAGACTTTGATATAAAAATACACTCATGTGACCAGCCGAAATACAACAAATGTGGTTGTGCGGCGGTTACAAAAGAGTCAAGTGTCAAGTACTTGGGTGTAATCATTGATAATCATCTGTCTTGGCAAGCTCAAATTGACTATCTGGTTGATAGGGTTAGGAAACTTATTTGGATCTTTAAAAAACTTAGACATGTCGCACAATATCTGTATATAGCTCTAGTACAATCTGTTCTTTCTTACTGTATACCAGTTTGGGGAGGTGCCCGTAAATACATAGTATTATGACTTATGGTCTTATTATCTGGGGCTCAGCGGCAGACATAGATACCATATTTATCTTGCAGAAAAGAGCTATTAGAGCAATTTACGGCATGAAGACCCGGGAATCCCTTCGAGAAATCTTTCCTGAAATTGATATAATGACCCTGCCCTCCCAATACATATTTGAGAACTTATTATATGTTAAGAAAAATTATAATATGTTTAATAAAAATGCAGATAGGCATACCCGAAACTTAAGAAATATAAACAAAATTGACATACCAAGATTCAGATTACAAAAAACTAATAAATGTTTTCTTATAAACAGTATTAGGCTATTTAATAAATTACCAAAATCAATTATAGAACTAAATGATATAAAATTTAAAAATTGTATAAAGCAAACTTTAATAGCCAAGGCGTATTACAAAGTTAATGATTATATTAATGACAGAGATGTCTGGAATCTCTAAACTAATAGTAACTGTCATATTGTAATAATTCATAATACTTACTATTATAGGTATATATATATTTATACTACAATAGGTATTTTTTTATATATTTTTGGATGATGTAATAACTTGTTATTACTATAACCTTTTATCATTATTTTAATTTTAAATATTTACTATTTTCTACAAGGTAATTGTTGGGTGGTTGGTAACCCAGTAAATAAAATGTCGACAAACTTTGGTTTTACAGCTAGCTGGTGGAAAAGGAAATATAGGAAATGTACTCACATATATTTTAACACCAATATTCTTCACCCCGGGGTATTCTTGATTTGTTATTTTATATTTATGTTAATAATTTTGGTTACACTCGCGCACTCGCGGCTAATATTTTTATGCAACTTTTTTCACATCGATAGTCAATTGTTTTTAATTCTGTCACAATATTTGTTTTTAAAATTAGTTCAACACTTTAAGTACATTAAAAGGCAAAGGACAAGGAAATTGGGAAGGAAAAGGATTTGGAAACCAGCCAGCTATATAGATATGTAACATTTCCCCCCACCGAAATCAATTGATTTCAAAATATAGATAAGTAAATAAGTATTTGATAAAGAACAGTGGACTGTATATCATTGAAAATAATAATAATTAGATAAATTAAAAAATAATACTTATACTACATTCAGTAAATAAATAAATAATTAGACCTTATTGTCATCCTTTATCGGTAATGGACTGACTTTATTAACAGGCCGTTGAAGTTGTCCATTTTTAGTTTTTAACGACACGACACGAACTTTGCCATCAGGTCCAGGAAACGTTTGTTCTACGCGCCCAAGCGACCATTGTTGACTTGGCAAACTGTCTGAATGGATAAGAACGATATCACCTACAATTATGTTTGGTGAATCGGTAAACCACTTTTGGCGTTGTTGCAAAGTGTGCAGGTATTCACGCTTCCAACGACTCCAAAAGTGTTGTGTAGCTTGTTGTATATATTGCCACCGAGACAGCTTATGAATTGGCTCATCTGACAGATCGTAATCAGGAGCCGAAACCATTTCTCTACCTACTAAGAAATGGCCAGGAGTGAGAGCTTCAAACTCGTTGGGATCATTCGACAAGCTGCACAGTGGACGTGAGTTTAATATGCCTTCAATGCGGGCAAAGAGAGTAGTCAACTCTTCAAATGATAACGTACGCGTGCCTACTACGCGACGTAAGTGATTCTTAGCAGATTTGATACCCGCTTCAAAAATGCCTCCGAAATGGCTTCCTTTAGGAGGGTTATGTTTCCACGTAACCTTCCTTAGAGTAAAGGCTATATTTAATTGATTTTGAATAGAATTATAAAACTGAAAAACTTCACGAAAATGTTTGCCTGCTGCTACGAAATTAGTTCCGTTATCGGAATACACCGTATGGCAGAGGCCACGACGAGCGGTGAAACGATCAAAAGCCGCCAAAAAACATTCACAAGAAAGTGCACTAAGCACTTCTATATGTACCGCCCGTGTAGAATAACACACAAATAGACATAGGTAAGACTTAAAAATCCTAGCATTTCGTCTAGTTGACTCTTTTGTCTGAAATGGTCCACCTATATCTACACCTACTGTATGAAACGGATACACATCTTGCAATCTACACTTGGGTAATGATCCCATTATAGGTTGAATAATAGTAGGTCTTGATTTAAAACAAGTTATACATTTAGAAATACGGGAACGAATAATACATCGCGCCGAAATAATCCAGTACTTTTGGGATAGAATACTTTGTAATGTACGTGGACCGGCATGTAAGTATACTTTATGGTAATAGTCTATAAGAATAGAAGTGAAGTTACACTTCTTTGGCAATAATAATGGATGCTTTTTCGAAAACGGTAGGTTAGATTCAGATAGCCTACCCCCCACCATAAGCAAACCCCGGTCATTGAGAAAGGGATTAAGTTTGCGTATGGCTCGGTTTAAACCTAAAGTATTTTTACCCATACGTAATAAATTAATTTCGCTAGAGAAATATTGAAGTTGAACAAGTTTGATCAACGAATCGTGAGCTTTATTAAGTTCACTAGTAGTAAGCGCACCTGAAGCGCGCGATGCTTGTGGACGTTTAGAATTAGAAATAAACCTAAAACACCACGCGACAACACGTTGCAATTTGATAAAATTTGAAAACTTATTGATAAATTCGAAATTTATATTACTAACTAATGTACAATGTTGAACTAATGATGTATTTACAGGTTTTATTTCAGGGACGTCAGGTATATTTACAAAATAAGAAATAGGGCGAATGGGCCACGAATGTTTAGACCGGTAAAGCCAAGATGGTCCACCGAACCACTCATCCGAGATACCCACAAGCCCAGCGGGAGTTACACCACGAGAGCACACATCAGCGGGGTTACAAGAACCGTCCACGTGATACCACTGTACATCTCGAGCGCTTTCATTAATTTTAGCTACTCTGTTCGCTATGAATGTTTTTAACTTATATTCAGGACTATTCAGCCAAGCTAATGTAACAGAACTGTCCGTAAATGCAAGTGTTTCTGTTATTTCAATTTCACTAGTTAAAAATATAGAGTGTGTCACTTGAAGTAACTTTGCTAACAAATGAGCACCCATAAGTTCCAATCGTGGAACCGAAACAGTTTTCAAAGGTGCCACCTTTGACTTGGCTATAACTAAACTAACCTTAACATCATTATTACTATTTACACTACGTACATAAACTGCAGCCGCGTACCCTAAAGTAGACGCGTCACAAAATCCTAAGATTGAACATTGAATATACGATTTTAATAATAAATGTCTATGATGCTTAAGATTACAGAGAAGCGGTAGTTCTGACGAAAATCTAAACCACTCTTGAACGAGAAATTTAGACAATTCATCATCCCAGTCCAGTTTCTCACACCAAAGCTTTTGCATGAAAGCCTTAGCATAAAATGTACAAGGAGCTGCAAATCCTAACGGATCAAATAATTTAGCGATTTGCGATAAAACAGATCGCTTTGTGACTTTTGTCTCTGTCGGTGTAGTATGAAACGAGAAGACGTCCTCTGAAGGTACCCAATGAAGACCTAAGATCTTAATGGTTGGAGTAGCATCATCGTTGAACTGCAACGGCGTCTCAAGATGATCGCTAGGTACCGAATCGAGTACTTGAGAGCAGTTACTGGACCACTTCCGCAACTCAAACCCACCACGACGTAGGACCTCCACCAATTGACGCTGCACCTCCAGAGCCTCTCCTGCAGTATCCACACTCCATAACAGGTCATCAACATAAAAGCCCTCACGCAGCACCCTCGCAGCCAGTGGGAACGTTATACCTTCATCGTTTGCCAGCTGCAACAGTGTACGGATCGCCAGATATGGACTGCTGACGACGCCATACGTAACTGTACACAACTCGTAAACTTGAATCGGTAGATTTGGATCGTCCCGCCATAGAATACGCTGGTACTGACGCTGTGAAGGGGCGATAAGAATACGTCTGTACATTTTTGATATATCACTAGTTAAACAAACTTCGCGTAGTCTAAAACGAGTTAATAATTTTACCAAATCTGTCTGAAGCTTTGGACCGGTATGTAGAATATTATTTAAAGAAAGACCGTTTGAAGTTTTGCTTGAAGCGTCAAAGACTACACGCAGTTTTGTAGAACTACTATCTGGTTTATATACACAATGATGCGGTATTAGATACGCAGACTGAGTGGTGGATAATTCTCCTACCCACTCCATATGACCGAGGGTCAAATATTCGTTCATAAATTTATGATATTCTAATTTTAAAGTAGGCGATTTTGATAACTTGCGTTCTAAGTTTATCAAACGTTTGACAGCAGTATGCATGGAGTCACCGAGTTGGACTTCCTCACACTTAAATGGATAACTAACTATATATTTACCAAAAGTATCGCGTTTATGTTCATCGATAAACTTTTGTTCAACAATAACGTCCGCGGGTGCTTTAGGTATTTCACAAGATATATTCTCGACTTCCCAAAACGAACGCATTAACTGTTCGATGTGGCCTACACTAGATACTAAGCAATTAGACTGACTCTCTCGATTAATGTTAAGAGAAATTGAACCAGTAATTACATATCCAAAAATGCTGTGTAAAGCCGGCGGAGCTCCGTCGAGCGACGGACGGAAAACACCACCATTGAAAATGTAAGGAAATACGTCACCTGCTAACAAAATATCTATAGGACTAGATATATGAAAGTTGGGATCAGCTAACGTAAGATGTTTATACTGTTGTATAATCTTTGTAGGTATAGAAATAGTAGGCATGTTGGCAGTAATTTTAGGCACTACAACAAGATCCGTATGTAATATTGGATTGTTGGAACTGGTCGGCTTAAAAGTACAAGACAACATCCCATGATCACGGACGGGAACTCCGCCGAGACCAGACAACAGCAGGTTGCATTTACGTCGAGGCAGTCTGAGGCGCTGCGCACAGTCGCTAGTAATGAAACCGTTTTGTGCACCACTATCGATAACCACCCGCGCAGGTTGATACGTACCGGTATGATCAGCCACGTGAATAACAGCGGTCGCCAACATCACGGTGCTTTTGGCCGTACATGTTAAAGTGTTTGATTCCGTTGAATCATAAATAAAATTATCTGGAGGTACCGTAGTACCCGGCGGTACTACGGTACCTCCAGATAATTTTTGATTACTATAACGAGACACAATATTTACATTATTATCAATATGTAATGTATGGTGGTGCATACCTTTACATACAGCACAAGAAAGTTTCGAAGGGCATTTCGAATACGTATGATCTTCACGTAAACAATTTTCACAGAGCTTTAGTTCAGTTACTCTGTCAAACCTTTCCTTCGGAGATAAATTAAGAAATATAAAACATTTATAGATTGAATGCCCATCTTTATTACAAAATGAGCATAACTTATTCTGCTTATTTTTATTAGAGTTGTTCACAGAAGTTGTCGCCAAACAAGTTTTATTATTTACGTTTTTAGATAATGTTTTCAGACTTACATTTTTAGTGCCAGTAGTAGGTTTGGAAAACGTACTTTCAGACATTTCCATAACACGCACTTGCGTGGTAACAAACGAAATTAAGTTTTCATGAGTAGGAATTTCATTTTTAATATAATTTTGACTATTATGTTGCTCAAAATGTCGTCGAGTTGACGGATCTAAATTCTTAAAACCTATATAAAATAAAATAAAACTACCTAAATTAATAATATTTAAACTTTCTAGAGCCTTAACATTTTCATTAAAGTTCTCTAAAAATAAATTTAAATTAAAAACCGATTCATTAGACAATGACTTAAAACTAAACAACTTATCTAAATAGCGCATAGCCAGCGCACGTTTGTTCTCGTACCTATCAAACAAAGACTTCCAAACGATGTCATAATTTTCGTTTGATATAGGTAGAGTCTTTATAAGTTGTAAAGCGGGACCGCTCACCACCGAAAGCAGATAGTGGAACTTTTCAACGTTTCCGATGGTCGGATTATTATGGATAAGATTGAGAAAAGTGTCCTTGAAAGTGACCCAATTCTCAAGCTTACCATCAAACTTAAATAAATCAATTTGCGGCAATCTAGGTTGCACACTATTAAAACTTTTATTTACAGAATCAGAATTTTCCGTTAGACAGTTTTTCGATAATTTTAAACTACTATGAACACGTTTAATTTCATAATATAATTGGTCGAAAGAATCACTTTCGGCCGTAGTAGGCACATAGTCCGGTTTAAATCTTAATTGAAGCATTATAATCTGTTCGCATGCTTCCTCGAATGAACTACGAATCTTATCGATCTCCTCGACCATTGACAAAAAAGAATCTATTTTAGTTCTATCACTTTCAACACCTTTTGCCAAGTCGAAAAGTCGTTGAATACGCATAAAAAATCTCTCTTTACGAGAAATATTATATTTTAATTGAATTTCATATTCATTTTGATCTTTAACGGTCGCCATTCTTTGAATAGAATAAAAGAAATACAATCGCGAAAGAAAAATAAAATATGACAACAAGGTTGGTATAAGTAAATTCGAATATGAATAGATATTACTTATATATTAATAAGAAAAACCCCAATTATTTAGATATAGGTATTGAATAGATAAAATACACTACATAAATAATACTATACTGCAAATATACCAAAAGAAAATCCAGCTCGAAATGACCAAATGTTGGGTGGTTGGTAACCCAGTAAATAAAATGTCGACAAACTTTGGTTTTACAGCTAGCTGGTGGAAAAGGAAATATAGGAAATGTACTCACATATATTTTAACACCAATATTCTTCACCCCGGGGTATTCTTGATTTGTTATTTTATATTTATGTTAATAATTTTGGTTACACTCGCGCACTCGCGGCTAATATTTTTATGCAACTTTTTTCACATCGATAGTCAATTGTTTTTAATTCTGTCACAATATTTGTTTTTAAAATTAGTTCAACACTTTAAGTACATTAAAAGGCAAAGGACAAGGAAATTGGGAAGGAAAAGGATTTGGAAACCAGCCAGCTATATAGATATGTAACAGTAATAATTAGTTATTACTTAACATTTATGTTAATTTGTCTTATTTATTTTAAGTTATTTTGTTAACAGAGTTATAGAATACATTTCCATGTTTTTTTTTTAACTAGTTGATGTTTGCGCAGGCCTTGGATTCAGCTATGTATTTGGCCCTGCAATGTAGTAGTATACGTATCCAGCGGATTTCCTCTCCTTTGAAGGTCATTGCAGTGGTGGCGCGTGTGCCGGGTTCTGGTCTGCACCCTAAGGGCCTGGTTGAGCAGAAGGATGGCTGACACATACGTTACGTCCGTGATCGGGTGCTGCTGTGGGGGCCTTGGATCTCCGCTGGGCACGCACGTTTGATTGTTATCATATAAGAAGCGGAGATCCCGAAAAATCTTCTGCTGATAGACCGGCGCTGGCATCAAAGAAATGTTGTGTTCTGTAATTCTGTACTTTCAATATTGTAAGATAGTATATCTGCCTTGGGGTGTTCTACGCGTGCTCTTCAGTAGGATGAGAGTATATACCACATGTTATAAGCATAGGTTTAAGTCAATAACCATGCAGGACCATGCTCCTCCGATGATACGGTACATGTGGAATATCAGAGTTTTTTACTTGCTGGTACCTTTTTCTCCAGGGTGTCTCTGAGGCGATCGACTTGTGATCAGCGTTTGCGCCCTAAAAGATACCTTTCATCTATCTACTTGTAGGTATATTTTGATTACCAATACTAAAGTATGTATATTTGGGGCGTAGCTATGGTCTGTTGGGTTGGTCGCCTTGGTGGCACTTTTGCAGGGCAGTCAACGATTGACAGGTCAATGGAACC
Organism: Monopis laevigella; assembly: GCA_947458855.1. Taxonomy (NCBI): domain Eukaryota; kingdom Metazoa; phylum Arthropoda; class Insecta; order Lepidoptera; family Tineidae; genus Monopis; species Monopis laevigella. The sequence continues at coordinate 8,542,105 of OX381596.1, read as the reverse complement.
AGCTAACCACCTAGTCTTAAACTGGTTGGTTATGTAGTGTGTGTTCGGTTGGGTTGTTTGTTTTTCTCCCGCAAGGACAATAGTTTAATAGTTTACGATTTGTTTATTTTGTATTATATTCTCAACATTTGTCTGTGGGAGGAATGGCGACCTGGCCAAGTACACACAGGACCTTATATATACTTTTTTTTTTTTTTGACTTTTCATAAATGCCTGTAAAGGTTTACATGAAATAAATATTTTTGACTTTTTGACTTTGACTAAAACCAAACTTCTTAAACTTGAGGTGGCTCAGAGATCGCTTTTAAAAGTAATGTTATTTAAACCTTACAGATTTTCCTCTCATGAGCTTTATTGCATAAATGAACTTTTAACTGTACGTCAACTTTCGTCGTCGTCGACAAACAGAACTGTATTTTCCCAAATACAGTTTAAATCTCTATCATCTCATATATATAATAAAATAAATAAAATACTTAAGATATATACTTTATCACGGAGTGAGTGTAAGAAGGTCATATCTGACTGGTTGTATAAGAAAAATTATGAAGGTACAGAATCACTTCTGGGAATTATTAAATGAATAATTAATTAAATTACTACTATATTGAATTTAAGTATAGATACCCTATATATTCAATAATAACTTACCTATCTTATATTCAAACTTTCCATCTTATGTGTTTATTTATTTTTTTGTTTTTTTTGCAGCTGTATTTTTGTATTTTTTTTTTTTTTATATTTTTAATTCTAAGTCTTTGTATTTTGGTGGATGAAAGGGAATGCAAACATTATAATGTTAGTTTGTTCTACCAGCTCCTTCCAACTTACTTTACTTTATTTGTTTTATTATTATTATTTTTGTTTAATTACTAATGAAATTGTGAAATGTAATTTGACGGAAGTGCGGGATATCCTGTTACACAGGCCTCTTGACTCAGCACAGGGGTTCCAACATCCAAACAATGTAATATTTTGGTAAATAAACAATTTTTATTTTTATTTATTTTATATTGACAGCCTCCGTAGACCAGTGGTTGTGCCTTTGGCGTTGTATCCGGAGGTCGTGGATTCGATTCCAACCCATGGCAAAATACTAGTGCGTATTTTTTTTTAAAGTTTGTCATGGTCTGGGTGTTTATAAAATATAATAATGAGAGCAATATGTGTAATTTGTCCTATATATTATTATTTTTATTATATTGCCCTGATCATAATCTAAGCTTTGGGCTTGTACAATGTGTGCCAGAAACAACTATATAATACATATTATAAATACCCAGAATGGAATCGAACCCACGACCTCCGGTTACAACCCCAAAGGCGAAACCACTAGTCTATGGTGGTGGTCAATATAAAACAACAGCCTTGTACTTTATACTGATGTTATTGTATTAATATATTGATAAAATAAGCTATTTTATTGCTATTTTACAGCCTGAAGTCTGAAGCATATAATTTTGGACCCAATTTACTATATAACTATGATTAACTTATTGAGGCAAATGTTCTATAATACAATGACTATTTTGCTTCACTGTCCTATTTGAATATACTGCTGAAAATTTGTTCAAATACTACGTGCCATAGCTACGAATTAGGCGAATAAATTACAGCTAGATTGTATGCTTGAGAAAATCCAGAATTGTTCCGATTTTCTGGACCGAAATCTACCTTAATTGGCTCCAATAGTATTTGATTGGAAGACCAACAGGATTAGCTTTAAGGCGAGGTATGCTCGTCAGTGAAATTACGTATTTGTATCTACTACCAAAAGTCGCACGAAAACAAAATGTCGTAAGTCAAAATTTCAGAGCTATATTTACGATTTATTTCTATCGAACAAATTATTTTATTTTACGTTTCTGACTTAACAATTATATCACTAACTAGCTGTGCTCGCGACTTTGTCCGCGTGGAATAGTATTTTTTTTATCATACAATCTTTCACCCCTATTTTATCCCCTTGGGGCTAGAATTTATCAAAATCCTTCATTATCCTATCATTAGGATGCCTAGGTCATAACATCTACCTGCATGCCAAATTTCAGCCCGATCCGTCCAGTGGACCACCACTGCCCAAACCATTGGGCTGTGCGTTGATAGATCACTATGTCAGTCAGTCAGTCAGTCACCTTTGAGTTATACATATTTAGATATCCTTCAGATTAAGAAAATCTTTTTTCTGGTCATCTAAAAAAGGTCACTTTCTTTAAAAAATCGGAACTATCGACGCAATCTCTGAACTCACCTCGCCTTAAGTATAGGCACAGAATAAATAATAGTACAAGTAGTATAGGTACTTGTACTATTATTTCTTCTGTGGTATAGGTTTAAATGTAGCCATAATAGGCGTATCTATAGTTCTACTTAATATTAATGGCACGTTATGTGGGCCTCCGTGTTATTAATACAAATATTATGAATGGGCTTCCAACAAAAAACATATTTCTTCACCTTTATGTTATTTAGAATGAAAAAATAAATATATTCGTGGTGGCCGAGTTGGTTAGACCTTGGACTTCAAAACACTTAGGTCCCTGGTTCGAATCCCGGTGTGTACCAATGAGTTTTTAATTAAAAAAATTAAGTGCCTCGGAGAGCACGTTAGGCTATCGGTCCCGGTTTTACTATACCAACTTGTGAAACTGTTTATAGATGGGTTATTGAGTCTATTCAAAACATCGCGACGAGCTAGCCACTTGTACGGTGTAGGTTCGTACCATCGACTACGACGTGGTGGGATTAAAAACCCCTCCGCTGGTTACCCTGAGGCTGTCTAGGCGGTCTCGGGCGCCGGTAAGGCACCCGTGATAATATGTATGTATCTAAAAAAAATGTAGTTGGATGATTTGTGCAATATTATTATATCCCAATGTTTTATGAAACCTATGATAGTTAATCATGTCTTTATGATGAGGCAAAGAACATAACTATAGGACATTACAATAGCATAACTGTTTATTTAACACAGTAAATCATCTTTTACTTACATAATAATATAAATTATAAAATCTAGGGCAGTGTTCTTACACGGTGACAGCATATTATATTGGTCGTAATAAAATTTAAATTGATAAGTTAGCGTGAACAATAATTTTAAATTATCCACAGAGTATGCAGTTTTTTATTATTTTTTATTGGAGCACTGCATGTGACTTTGCATCTAACTGGTGGTAAGCAGACATATACTACTATACTGATAACTAAAAAACCGGATCTATTTATGCGAGTCCTTAGTATTATTAAAATTAAGTTATTGCGACATAGTGTATGGCCCGTGCCTACTACAGAGAACAGCAAAAAAAGTACAACGTATCCAAAACAGCTGCGCTAGATTTTGCTTTAATATAAGTATTTATTTATTTATTTTAACACTTTATTGAACAGTAAATAAAAGTTATGTACAAAGGCGAACTTAATGCCTTAGGCATTATCTACCAGCTAACCTTTAAAATTGTGTTCGAAGTCGGGTGCTTAATTTAAATTTTAATAAACTTATATAAATTAGGACATAGTAATACAATAACATATATATTATACAATATATACATAATAAATAATACATACTATACATAAAAATATATACATATATATAATATAATATCTACATTAAAAAAAAATGCATCCATATACAAACATACATAGTGAACAGTTGTGCGAGTCACCCAGGAATTGAAAACGTTGCTTTAAATAAGAAGGAGCAAGGGGGTTATTGAGGATACCATAGAGAGAGGTCAGAAGATGAACAGTTCTGCAAAATCGGATATTAAGCCACTTTAATTGAATTATTTGTCGAAAACGACATCACGTAACTCCATACATAATGAAAAATAACATTCTCAAAATGAAAAATAGGCAAGATCTATACATGCTAAGCTTAGTATTTAGGATTATAAAACAAAACCCCAGCTTATTTACATTCTAGATTGGAATATCTCTGTTCCAATCGCAATGGTCTAATTATGAAAGGTCATCATTATAAAAGTGTGGTATAAAGGTGCATTCGTCTTAACATCCTCAAGACTTTGGAATCAGTTGCCGCGAGATTTAAGAAGCTTAGAAATCCACACTAATTTTAAAGTAAAATTGAGAAAATGGTTGATGGAATCACAAAAAAAGGAAATGGAGGATAGATTAACCATTAAGTCTTAATAACTAGGTATACATATATAATATAAGTATAGGTAATTTGTTAGATTTACTTCGGAGCACCCTGAAAACCAGCGCGTGGTGTACTGTAAAGTCACCACGCTGAAGCTGAGGGTGTACCGATTCATCAAATAATATTGTGTTTTTAAAGTTATTTTTTTATTGTGAGTTCTATTTTATAAATTAGAATAAGTTTTAAAAAAATAAATAAATACCATCACGGGTACCCAGCGGAGTACATAAGTTTTTGTATTGATTATTTTATTGAATAAATATATTTTTTATTTTATTCTATATGATTACGAAATGGGCGGCGAGAGACGAATTGCTTTACGAGAATATCTCTCGCTGTCAATTCAACAAAATCTTTCATAACCGCACCCTCAAAGGAGACTATCACTTCGAGAAGAAATCGATGCAGTAGTCTATTGAAAACCGATGAAGTAATCTGTTCGGAAAGAGTCAAATAAGCTTTATTAATATAGATAGAGTCCGTCCAGAGAATTATCAAAATAAGCAGTGTCTGCCCGGAAAAAGGACTATAAAAATAGGTAGTCTGTCCGGAAAAAGGATTATAAATATAGATAGAGTCCATCCGGACAGAAGATTATAAAAATAGGTAAAGTCTGCCCGGAAAAAGGAAGATACAATTAAATATAGGTAGAGTCCGTCCGGATAGAGGATTATAAAAATAAGCAGTGTCTGTCCGGAAAGAGAACTGCAAAAATAGGAAGTGTCTGTCTGAAAAAAGAACTACAAAAATAGGTAATCTGTCCGGAAAGAGAACTATAAAATAGGTTGAGTCTGCCCGAAAAGAGGATTATAAACATAGATAGAGTCCGTCTCGACAGACGATTATAAAATTAGGTAGGGTCTGACCGGAAAGAGGAAGATAAATATATGTAGAGTCCGTCCGGACCGACGATTATAGTCTGTCCGGAAATAATACTTCTTGGTATTGGGCCTTACATTGATATAAAAGAAGCAGAAAAATACTAAGTTCGTAATAAATATACTATTTTGAAAGATCATATGAACTGAATCACTGAATCCTTATGATATTAATCAGTCCTGACTTCAAACAATACGTGTTAAAGATAGAAAGTGGAGTAAAAAAAAAATTGAAATAAAAATTACTATTTTTCCTTGATATAAAAAGAGTTAATTAATTAAAAAAATTATTGTGTTTTTTTTTTTAAATAATTAGAACATTTTGGTAATAGACCTCATCAATAAACTATGTAGATGTTTATGCGTGCATATAATTCTTTAATTTAACTACTTAAATTACTTTTACTGTCCACCTATCTACCTACCTAATGTTTAGTTTTAATATATTAGTGTCGGCACAGAACGTTCTTGGTAAGCCAATGTGTTGCGAATTTTATGCTACAGGAAGTTGTTAGGTTTCAAATTCTTAGGCTGGGTTGTACCATATTGATATTGTTATTTACTTTAAATTAAATCGTTTGGCTGGTATACAGTGTATCTAAAACTTTGTGTACAATGTACATAAAGTGCCTCAAGTCGAAAGTAGTCGACTAGTGTATGTTACCAGTGATGATTTATGGCAATGAAACGTGGTCTCTTACTATATATATTACTATAATCCCACCTCATCGTAGCCGATTGTATGAGTCTACACCGAACAAGTGGCTAGCTCGTGGCGATGTTTTGATAGACTCAATAACACATCTATAAACAGTTTCACAAGTTGGTATAGTAAAACTGGGACCGACATCAACTTAACGTGCTCTCCAAGGCACTATAGAGGTGTTGATAAACAAATGTACATATTTTTTTAGATTAAAAACTCATTTGGTACACACCGGTGTTTGAACCAGTGACCTCAAACTTTGTGTTAAGTCTAAGCTCTAACCAACTCGGCCACCAGGAATGGATATGGTCTTCTACTATGGGTATTATTACCAAACTCAAAATAGCACAACGTGCTATGGAGAGGGCAATGCTCGTAGTCTCTCTGCGAGATCGAATCAGTAATGAGGAGATCCGTAGACGAACCAAATTTACCGACATAGCCCAGCGAATCAGCATGTTGAAATGGCAGTGGGCAGGGCACATAGCACGCAGGACCGATGGACGATAGCGCCGTAAAGCACACAGTGTAGGACGTTTACCCACAAGCTGGACCAACGACCTTATTCAGACCACAGGAACCCGCTGGATGCAAGCTGCTTCCAACCGGTCTTTCTGGAAACCTATAGGAGGCTATATCCAGGAGTGGACGTCCTACGCTGATTATAATGATGATGATGAACTATTACGTACTTACTTAAAAAAAACTTTTACCAATAGATAGGTATATTATCAGCAAGTAACATAGGCTATTTTATTAACGGAGCCGGTTACCCATTATTTCTCAGACTAACACCTTAGACTTTTGGCATCCTATCTATCTATTCTCATCGGTTCAACTCAAAATGTTTACTCTAACGAAGTGTTTACCTTTACTATGTTTCCAAGTACTCAGCCTTCGTAGGTAGGTGACATTCTCTTCTGTATTTTGTAATATAAACGTAGTTTATATTTTAAATAGACTTAAACACCGTGCAATATATAGTGAGCTATAAAATCTACACGTTTTATTGATGTTAACATTTTGTTCCTCTAAAATGTATACCAATTATAATAAATGTACCTTTAGAATAAAATATATTTAATTTATTGGAGCATGACATGTGACTTTGTATCTACCTGATGATAAGAAGACCTACAAAGTCCGTGAATGGAGTAGATCAATACATTGCTATTTAACAGCATTGACTTCTGCCACTATGCTGGCTAAATGAAAAAAAAATACAAATGGGGTGTGGAGATTGTATTTTACAGTGCCTCCTTTTGAGACCTGTATAAGGTGGCTCTTGTCTTTATTCCTTCTGTCTTCTCTTCTTTTATTCTTTTACTCTTTTGTATTTGCGATCGTTTTAGTTTGAACTTTTATATCCACAGTGTGCGGCGAGCGCTATATGATAATATGATAATATGTATGTATGTAAAAAAATGTAGTTGGATGTTTTGTACAATATCATTATATCCCAATGTTTTATGAAACCTATGATAGTTAATCATGTCTTCATGATGAGGCAAAGAACATAACTATAGGACATTACAATAACATAACTGTTTACTTAACACAGTAAATCATCTTTTACTTACATAATAATATAAATTATAAAATCTAGGACAGTGTTCTTACACGGTGACAGCATATTATATTGGTCGTAATAAAATTTAAATTTATAAGTTAGCGTGAACAATAATTTTCAATTATCCACAGAGTATGCAGTTTTTTTTTTATTTTTATTGGAGCACTGCATGTGACTTTGCATCTTACTGGTGATGAATAGACATTTACTACTATACTGATAAAAAACAGTATCTATTTATGCGAGTCCTTAGTATTATCAAAATTAAGTTATTGCGACTCTGCAGTAGCCACGGGCCATACACTATGTATAGCCCGTGCCTACTGCAGAGAACAACAAAAAAAGTACAACGTATCCAAAACAGCTGCGCTAGATTTTGCTTTAATATATTTATTTATTTATTTTAACACTTTATTGCACAGTAAACAAAAGTTATGTACAAAGGCGAACTTAATGCCTTAGGCATTATCTACCAGCTAACCTTTAAAATTGTGTTCGAAGTCGGGTGCTTAATTTAAATTTTAATAAACTTATATACATTAGGACATAGTAATACAATAACAGATATATTATACAATATATACATAATAAATAATACATACTATACATAAAAATATATACATATATATAATATAATATCTACATTAAAAAAAATATATACATCCATATACAAACATACATAGTGAACAGTTGTGCGAGTCACCCAGGAATTGAAAACGTTGCTTTAAATAAGAAGGTTATTGGGGATACCATAGAGAGAGGTCAGAAGATGAACAGTTCTGCGAAATCGGATATTAAGCCACTTTAATTGAATTATATACGAAAACGACATCACGTAACTCCATACCTATTGAAAAATAACAATCTCAAAATGAAATATAGGCAAGATCTACACATGCTAAGCTATAGTATATAGTATTTAGGATTATAAAACAAAACCCCAGCTTATTTACATTCTAGATTGGAATATCTCCGATCCAATCGCAATGGTCTAATTATGAAAGGTCATCATCATAAAAGTAAAATATTTAAAGGTGCGTTCGTCTTAACATCCTCTAGACTTTGGAATCAGTTGCCGCAAGATTTAAGAAGCTTAGAAATCCACACTAATTTTAAAGTAAAATTAAGAAAATAGTTGATGGAATCACAAAAAAAAAAAATAGATTAACCATTAAGTCTTAATAACTAGGTATACATATATAATATAAGTATAGGTAATTTATTAGATTTACTACGATGCACCCTGAAAACCAGCGCGTGGTGTACTGTATAGTCACCACGCTGAAGCTGAGGGTGTATAATTCATTAAATAATATTGTGTTTTTAAAGTTCTTTTTTTATTGTGAGTTACATTTTATAAATTAGCATAAGTTTTTGTATTGTTTATTTTATTGAATAAATATATTTTCTATTCTATTCCATATGCGCTAAATGGTGCGATTACGAAATGGGCGGCGACAGAGACGAATTGCTTTACGAGAATATTTTAATATCCTCGCTGTCAATTCAACAAAATCTTTCATAACCGCACCCTCAAAGGAGACTATCACCTCGAGAAGAAATCGATGCAGTAGTCTACTGAAAACCGATGAAGTAGTCTGTTCGGAAAGAGTCAAAAGAGCTTTATTAATATAGATAGAGTCCGTCCAGAGAATTATCAAAATAAGCAGTGTCTGTCCGGAAAAAGGACTATAAAAATAGGTAGTCTGTCCGGAAAAAGGATTATAAATATAGATAGAGTCCATCCGGACAGAAGATTATAAAAATAGGTAAAGTCTGCCCGGAAAAAGGAAGATACAATTAAATATAGGTAGAGTCCGTCCGGATAGAGGATTATAAATATAGATAGTGTCCGTCCCGACAGACGATTATAAAATTAGGTGGGGCCCGACCGGAAAGAGGAAGATAAATATATGTAGAGTCCGTCCGGACCGACGATTATAGTCTGTCCGGAAATCTTGGGCCTTACATTGATATTAAAGAAGCAGAAAAATACTAAGTTCGTAATAAATATACTATTTCGAAAGATCATATGAACTGAATCACTGAATCCTTATGATATTTATCAGTCCTGTCTTCAAACAATACGTGTTAAAGATAGAAAGTGGAGTAAAAAAAAAATTGAAATAAAAATTAATATTATTCCTTGAATTAAAAAAAGTTAATTAATTATATTTTTTTTTGTGGATTTTTAAAAAAATAATTAGAACATTTTGGTAGACCTCATCAATAAACTATGTAGATGTTTATGCGTGCTTATAATAAAATTCTTTAATTTAACTACTTAAGTTACTTTTACTGTCCACCTATCTACCTACCTAATGTTTAGTTTTAATATATTAGTGTCGGCACAGAACGTTCTTGGTAAGCCAATGTGTTGCGAATTTTATGCTACAGGAAGTTGTTAGGTTTCAAATTCTTAGGCTGGGTTGCACCATGTTGATATTAGTTCTTTAAATTAAATCGTTTGAATGCCTTATAATCTGTTAAACGTTGTTCATAAAGTGCCTCAAGTCGAAAGTATTCGACCAGTGTATGTTAACAGTGATGACCTATGTCACTGAAACGTGGTCTCTTACTAAGTATATCATCACGGGTGCCTTACGGCGTCCGAGGCCGCCTAGACGGTCTCAGGGTACCCAGGGGAGGGGTCTATAATCCCACCTCATCCTAGCCGTTGGTATGAGTCTACACCGAACAAGTGGCTAGCTCGTGGCGATGCGATGTTTTGATAGACTCAATAATCCATCTATAAACAGTTTCACAAATTGGTATAGTAAAACTGGGACCGACATCAACTTAACGTGTTCTCCGAGGCACTATAGTGGTGTTGTTAAACAAATGTACATTTTTTTTGACTAAAAACTCATTTGGTACACACCGGTATTGGAACCAGTGACCTCTAAGTTTGTGTTAAGTCTAAGGTCTAACCAACTCGGCCACCAGGTATGTGGTCTTTTACTATGGGTCTTACCAAACTCAAGATAGCACAACGTGCTATGGAGAGGGCAATGCTCGTAGTCTCTCTGCGAGATCGAATCAGAAATGAGGAGATCCGTAGGCGAACCAAATTTACCGACATAGCCCAGCGAATCAGCATGTTGAAATGGCAGTGGGCAGGGCACATAGCACGCAGGACCGATGGACGATAGCGCCGTAAAGCACACAGCGTAGGACGTTTACCCACAAGCTGGACCAACGACTTTATTCAGACCACAGGAACCCGCTGGATGCAAGCTGCTTCCAACCGGTCTTTCTGGAAACCTATAGGAGACTATATCCAGGAGTGGACGTCCTACGCTGATTATAATGATGATGATGAACTATTACGTACTTACTTAAAAAAAACTTTCACCAATAGATAGGTATATTATCAGCAAGTAACATAGGCTATTTTATTAACGGAGCCGGTTACCTATTATTTCTCAGACTAACACCTTAGACTTTTGGCACCCTATCTATTTCTCATCGGTTCAACTCAAAATGTTTACTCTAACGAAGTGTTTACCTTTACTATGTTTCCAAGAACTCAGCCTTCGTAGGTAAGTGACATTCTCTTCTGTATTTTGTAATATAAACCTAGTTTATATTTTAAATAGACTTAAACACCGTGCAATATATAGTGAGCTATAAAATCTACACGTTTTATTGATGTTAACGTTTTGTTCCTCTAAAATGTATACCAATTATAATAAATGTACCTTTAGAATAAAATATATTTAATTTATTAGGGCACGACATGTGACTTTGTATCTACCTGATGATAAGTAGACCTACAAAGTCCGTGAATAGGGTAGATTAATACATTGCCATTTAACAACATTGACTGCTGCCACTATGCTGGCTAAATGAAAAAAAATACAAAAGGGGTGTGGAGATTGTATTTTACAGTGCCTCCTTTTGAGACCTGTATAAGGTGGCTCTTGTCTTTGTTTTCTCCTTCTGTCTTCTCTTCTTTTATTCTCTTACTCTTTTGTATTCGCGATCGTTTTAGTTTGAACTTTTATATCCACAAAGTGCGGCGAGCGCTATGAAAGCAATACGTGGACGGCCAGCGACGGTACGAAGATAAAACGTCTGACAGAGGTCCGGCGCATGCGCAGCGTAAAAAAATGCAATGCGATGTGGCCCTAGTACGAGTTTTTTTTTAACTTTCTCACCATAGTAAGTGAGCACTCTCCGCCAATCAGATTAGTTTATTTTAACAGGCTAAATAAATTATCGATCCTATTGGTGGAGAGTGCTCACTTAAAGCAGTGAGAACGTTAAGACAAACTCGCACTAGGGCCACTACGACCACTGGTCAAAGTCAAAGTCAAAGTCAAAATCATTTCTCTTAATCATCTACCTACATAGCCTTTACAGTAGGCTGGTCTAAGACAATACACATAGAGTAGACAAAGCTAAAATCAAACAGCGATCTCTGCCCAGGTAGCATTTTGACGTCCTTACTGACGTCATAAGGACGTGTCATTCTTGACGTCATAGGGACGTCAAATGCTACCTGGGTGTTTACCGAACTTCTTTGTCTACAGGCAGGATGAGGTTTCCAAACAGGGCTACAGCTACCACAGTACTGTAGCCCTGTTTGGTAGAGACCTCGTTCATGAGGAACTACCGCTCGTGGACAGTCCGCACAATTGGGACCAGTCTCCAATCGTACGGCATCAATTTCTAAGTTTACGCGTTTACCGCCGACAGCTATTATATATATGCCTTATTCTACTAAACCAATTATGTATCAACGTCGTATGATAGTTAAAATTTGACACATTTTGTATGGGAAATATGTCAAATCTTCCGTAGACTAGTGGTTGCACTTTTGGCATTGTATCCGGAGGTCGTGTGTTCGATTCACCCATGGCCAAAAAAAAAGTACGTTTTCCTATATAGTTTGTCATGGCCTGGGTGTTTATAACATATAATATGTATTATATCTTTGTTTCTGGTACACATAGTACAAGCCTAGAGCTTAGTTTGTGACCAAAGTAATAAGTGTAAATTGTCCAACATATTATTTATATTAGTTGATATTTAATTCATTTAGTAGAACAGGCCGCATGCTCAGAGGCCCTACTATGGGTTTTTGGTTTGACCCACGTAACGTTAAAACGCGAGGAACCACCAATAGGATCGCTTCATTCAATCGCGTTACCTAAAATAAAGCGGCCTTATTGGTTGTTCCTCACGTATTAAGGTAACATTACTATAAAGTAAAAACCCATGGAACCAACTCTGAGCATGCTGCCTATTCTACTAAATTAATTGGATATATATATATATGTATATGTATCATCACGGGTGCCTTACGGCGCCCGAGACCGCCTAGACGGCCCCAGGGTACCCAGCGGAGGGGTTTTAATCCCACCTCGTCGTAGCCAATGGTATGAGTCTACACCGAACAAGTGGCTAGCTCGTCGCGATATTTTAAATAGACTCAATAACCCATCTATAAACAGTTTCACAAGTTGGTATAGTGAAACCGGGACCGATAGCTTAACGTGCTCTCCGAGGCACTATAGTGGTGTTGTCAAACAAATGTACATATTTTTTTTTATTAAAAACTCATTGGTACACACCGGGTTTCGAACCAGGGACCTAAGTGTTTTTAAGTCCAAGGTCTAACCAACTCGGCCACCACTATTGGACTAAATTATATTATAAATTATATTTCATACTAAATTAATTGGATATCAACTAATAATAATAATATGTTGGATAATTTATACATATTGCTCTAGTCACAAACTAGTACTATCTCTTAGTACTAGTTTGTGACTAGAGCAATATTTCAATAAGCCTAGGCTTGTACTATGTGTACCAGAAAAAACGAAAAATACAAAAAAAAAAACTCCTCTGTCCCAGGTGCGTTTATCTACTAAGTAGCCGTAGGTAATTATTTCGAGGATCCTAGGAACAACATACTGTTTCATTGTGCCCCGACAATGTATTCACAAATAAACATTGAAGATAATTACGTCACCCGCTCAAGTGGGTCAGGTCATATTACAGTTACCTTAATAGTTTGGTCATATCAATGGACATTCATAATATGTTATGACTAACTGGGACGTGTTCAAATTGAACAAAGTTATATTCTTCGGATAACCTGCTAGTAGGTTTCTGTGGAGTCATAGTAGGTACATATTGTAATTAGGGCCGATTTTTCAATCGTCAGAAAAAAATTTTCGACAGTTAACATGTATGATAAATCTATACTAATCTATACTAATATTATAAAGCTGAAGAGTTTGTTTGTTTGTTTGTTTGTTTGAACGCGCTAATCTCAGGAACTACTGATTCGAATTGAAAAAATATTTTCGTGTTGGATAATCCATTTATCGAGAAAGGCTATAGGCTATATAACATCACGCTACGACTAATAGGAGCGGAGTAACAAAGAAAAATGTTGCAAAAACGGGGAAAAATTATTCCTTTTAAGAGCGTACGCTGCGTAAACGGTTAAATTTAAACGCGCAGACAAAGTTGCGCGGGTCAGCTAGTAATAAATAAATACCATCTTGGGTGCCTATTTGGCTCCCGAGAACCGTTTAAACGGCCTCAGGGTCCCAGCGGAGGGATTAACCCATCCTCATTTCGCCGATGGTATTCGGAGGCAACACCTAACAAGTGGCGAGCTTGGTGCGGTGTTTAAGATGAAATAGCCTCGTTGTATAAAGCGGTCACCTATCCCAGGCCGGCTTTGTTGTCATCTGCTTAACCTTGTTATCAGTTGCGCAGTGACTTAACCACTAGGCTGGGGCCGCTTTTTCTTTAACTTGTATGAAGAACTGTCAAATTAATTCTTTCTCCATACAAGTTATCCGTTGAATAACTTTATCTGACGATTGAAAAATCGGCCCTTAGTGTCGCAAATGTATTCGCAATACATGGTTCCATGGGAAATCTTATTTAATTTGATCAGTAAAGCCTCATATTAGCCTAAGGTATAACGTTCCAAACTCACAATGTAAAATGTGCAACTCCTAATTAATTGAAAAACGTTTCGTTTATGCAAATCAAAAAAAAGCGGAGTATTTTTATTGGAGTACGGCGTGTGACTTTGCATGTAGTTACCTGATGGTAATCAGCCCTACAATATCCTTGTATGGTAGGCGATCAATACAATTGTTTAACAACTTTCATCACATCATTTAGCCGGGATAGTGGATCCCGGCTAAATGATGCGGTTACGAAATTGGTGGCGACAAAAACGAATTTGCATTACGAGTCTTTAATACCTTCGCGCAGCTTTATCGTCAAATTAACTACCCGTTTCGTAATCGTTCCCTGAAAGGAGACTGCTCTATAAGAATCGTAGTCTTCTGAAGACCGGTAAACCCTCAGACTAAAACCAAAACATGACTAGGGTAAAACCTTTGTTTCCTCCCTTACGTAGGATGGTCTATCAATATAAAACAAACTCACAAAACACACGTATAACCAGGTTAAGGCTAAACCCAGCGGGGTCTACCTACATGATTGTTTTTATTTAAAATGTTAGTTTTGTTCAAGAACAATGGAGTGCAAATTTAGGCTAGTATCTACCATTTGTTATTCTGTGGTAATACTAAACAAAATAAAATTTAGAATGATAATAATAACAACATTAAAAAAAAGTAATTAGATATAATTAAAAATAATTTATTTTATCTATAGGATCACCAAACATATCCAAAAACTGTAATTTACTTAGTCAAGTTTCGGTTTTAGTCTGTAGGTTCACCGGTTTGAGGAGTAACACAGTCTCCTCAAACCGGTGAACCGTGAATTAATTAATTAATTAATTTATTTAAGGACAACCAGTGGCCGGATACATTAATACTTCCTTAAAACATAAATACAATTTTTAGCTAAATGTTTCCACCTTTAGGAGCCACAACATGTACAATTAGTGTGGATAACAAAATAAAACTTAAAAATAATATTTAAAAAAAAACAATTATAATATACTTAAAATTGAGGTACAGTCAACAAAAATGTAAAGCTAAAACAAAAAAAAAATATATAAAAAATCAACATAGCATAAAACATCTTAATATCTTACTTGTCTAGTAAAAGGAACATTTTAACTTATATATTTTTTAACTTAAATATAATATAAAGTGTATCATTGAAGACGTCTATTGTTTGGCCAGATTCATTATACGTTTTTGATAATCTGGATACTGTTTAAGATCAGTTTTAGATTGAGATTGTCCTAGTAAAGCTGAAGGATATCGGGGAAGTAGCCTAGGAACATGAATATTAAATAGTTCTAGTAAGAAGTTAATCGACCCCAAAAAGATATATAAAGTCACATGCTATGCTACAATAATGAGGTACCCTAAAACAAGCACGTACTCAGTAGCAAATCAATTGTCACATAATAATTATTTAATAGATATTTTATTTTTCATATTGGAATTGCTGTATTAAGGGATTCATTTTATTTTGTAGGTATAACACTTTCGGGGGGAGGGGACTACTTGGACCCTAATCCTGGTTGGGAGTTTCCGTATATTAATGTTGCTAGTAATTTAAGATCACTACCAAAATATCTTAATTATCAAGGAGGTTAAACGGCTAAGGTGACCATTTTTATTTTTATTCAAAACGGTACATTGTGGAAAGGAAATTATAGAGACAATCACAATAATGTGTTTTTCTTTTTTTTTTTGGAAAAATATATTGAAGAAAATCTATTTATAAAAATAATTATGCAAAAAGTAGAAAAAGCTATTTTTTATTAAACTTTTAATATGGATAATAAAAATGAAATTCTTAAAAAGTATATTATAAGTTTTACTATACCAACTTATGAAACTGTTTATAGATGGGTTAATGAGTCTATTCAAAACATCGTGACGAGCTAGCCACTTGTTCGGTGTAGACTCACACCATCAGCTACGACGAGGTGAGATTAAAAACCCCTCCGCTGGGTACCCTGGGGCCGTCTAGGCGGTCTCGGGCGCCATAAGGCACCCGTGAAGATATGTATGTATGTATGTTTTTTATAATATATATTTTCGTTATCAACATGGCTTTGAGAACAGAAATCAGAAGCTATGCTATATTTTTTTCAGGGGTCTACGAGAAGACTCAATTAGTTTTACATTAAGAAAAGGTTCTTTTATAATAGAAATTTTGAGTTTTCTTTATAGTGTTGACCCTTATGAAACTGGAAAAGGGATATTTCCTCGGGGATAAAAAAAGTAGCAAAAACAGGCACAGTCTTGTTCAAAACGGGACGTATGGTCACATTAGTTATACCTAAACTAAGTTCCACGTATAGATTAGATTAATAGTCATTGCTTAACAAGCGGTGTGAAGTAAAGAATACTTTTGGAACTGTATTTTTTAGGTGGGAGGAATGTCTCTATAACTTCGATAGACCGACCGACCGGTCTTGTTACCACCGCCCATACAGATGCAAAAACCGTCAAGAGACCTAGTCATATTTCGTTTTAGTCTGTGGGTTTACCGGTTTTCAGGAGATTACTGTATCGATTTCTTATCGAGGTGGTAGTCTTCTTTAGGGTATTGAATTGACGAGTATATTAAAATATTCTCGTAATGCAATTCGTCTTTTACGCCGCCCATTTTGTAATCGCATCATTTAACCGGCAATGTTTGGCACGTAGTGGGAGCAATCAATGTTTTTCAATTCAACTGTTAATTTACCCGATTCACGGACTTTATAGGACTGTTCACCACCAGGTAGATGCAAAGTCACATGCCTCCAATAAATATAAAAATGTCCCGAGACTGCTAGATAGAGTAGCATTATTTTTCTCAAAGAAAAGGCAAAGGGCTGTTATTGCTTAATGCTTTCGTTTAGTTTTACTGTATCATATCTATCCTAATTATAAACACAAAACAAGCTCGCCACTTGTTAGGTATTGTCTCCGAATACCATCGGCGAGATGAGGACGGGTTCATCCCTTCGCTGGGTACCCTGAGGCCGTTTAAACAGTTCTCGGGAGCCAAAAAGGCACCCATGATGGTATATATTATTTATTATTATTTTATTTATAACTATCCTAATATTTAATATGGTGGACGCTCATGCTCCATGGCATCCTTCAGGTGCAAATCAAATCAAATCAAATATTATTTATTTCATGTATATCTTTACAGATATTTATGAAAACTCAAAAAAAAAAAAAAAGTTAACAAAAGTTTTAACAATAAGGTCTAGAGTGCATTTGGTTAGGCTGCTATATATAATTATATATATATATATATATATATAACCATTATAGATTAATAAAAGTTGTCATTAAATAAAAGTATTAAAAAAAAAACCAACCAACCGAACGCACGCTACATAACCAACTAGTGGACTAGGTGGTTAGCTGATTCCATTGACCTTCCGATTATCATCTGCCATACAATGGTGCCACCGAGGCGACCGACCTCACCAACCGTATCCACGCCTTAAATATTAGTTCTTATATTATTATTAAATTGGCTGTAGATATTTTTAAATGACCATCAATCGCATTAACATAGTTATATGGATCGGTATCTTTAAGGGCGTAAACACTAAGTTGTAAAGTCGATCCCCCCGGAGACACCACGGAGAAAAAGGAACCAGCAAGTAAAAAACTCTGGTGCTTCACACAAACTAACAGAGGAACATAGTCATTGAGTTACCGATATGCATATCGCAGCATACATAAAATGCTCTAACCCTACTAAAAGCATGCGCAAAACACCCTATGGCAGATTATTTAACAGTTTAGCAATTGGTTGCTGTACCAATGTACAGAACTGCAAATACTAAAGAGTACTTTACTAAATAATAATATATAATACTGTAAATATAAATAAGTAATCATAAGATATACTTTATCCAAAGATAAAATTTAAATATAATAAAAAATAAATTAAGTAATAATAAGTTATTACAATATCAGATTTAATATACCTACTAGGGTACTCATTTGAAAAGGTAATACTAGTTGTGAGACCTCAATTGCAGATCAGAACGGGTCCAGACATCTTTATCATTAATATAGTCATTAACTCTATAGTATGCCCTATGGATTAATGTTTGTTTTATACAATTTTTAAACTTTATTTCACTTAAATCTATAATACTTTTAGGTAATTTATTAAATAACCTTATACTGTTAATGACAAAAATGTGCTGTGTTGGACATTCCGTAAGGTGTTGTGTTGCAGGCAACCAGAAATTCCCGGAAGAAAACCTTTCTGATGCTGGGATAAAAAGTACTTGTTTGTAATTATAAACCTCGACATTCTTGCTTAAAGTATAGAAAAGAAAATTTTGGACATAGTGTTTGTTAACGCAATATGTCTTGTATCTTTAGGGTCAGTAACCTCTGGCTTTTTTGGTATAAGGAATAAAGCTGATTCTCCCAACACAGTCGGCACTTGCTTGCTTGATCATATTCTACAGTAGATGTTATTTAAATACTTGCGAATGTGAGCACACTTTTTATATACAATGTGGGGTATAACATCCGGACCTGGCGCTGACTTTACGCTTTTCTTCTTGACTTGCTCCTCAATCTCTTCAATGCTTGGTGGATTGCATTGAAAGTCTACTGCAGGATTATGAGGTCGTGTTGAAGGTGGATCCGGGTATGCTACCTCTCTTTGTGGCATTGCATAAGTCTTACTGAAGTGTTTATAGATTTGTTCTTTGGTCACCGAAGGTCTTCCACTCTTTTCACTAAAAATGTTTTTAGCATAAATAAAGGGGTTTTATCTAATCTTTCTACAAATATTATAAAGAGGTAAAGTTTGTGAGGTTCTAGGTGGTAATCTCTAAATCTACTGAACCGATTTTGAAAATTATTTTAGTGTTGAATAGCTCATTTATCGAGGAAGGCTATAGGTATATATAACATCACGCTACGACCAATAGGAGCGGATCATCAATGAAAAATGTTGTAAAAACGGGGAAAATGTATTCCTTTTGAAAGCTTCCGTTGCGTGCAAAAATATATATTATATTACTAGCTGGTACCCGCAACATCGTAAGCGTGTTTATATTAAACACAAACTTATATTTGTTATTGTTTTTTAATAGATCAGATACTTACCCTTTATTGCTAAGTTATTTTTTATTGGAGCACGGCTTTGTATCTACCTGGTGGTGAGCAGACCTACAAAGTCCATGAATGGAATCGATCAATAATTGTTGATCGCTCCGACTATGCCGGCTAAATGATGCGATTACGAAATGGGTGGCGACAATGTTATATTAATAATTACGAGTAATGCAATTTGTCGCCACCCATAATTGATAATAATAATTAATATACTCGTTGCCTTATCGTCAATTAAACCTATTTCGAGACCGCACCCTGACAGAGACTACAACCCCGACAAGAAATCGATACAGTAGTCTTCTGAAAACCAACAACAAACATAAAATAAACATGTTAACCATGGGTACCATGCCTGAGTATTCCTATTCATAATACACATAAAACCCCAATTTATATAGGTATAGGTATAATTTTGGGTTTTAGTACTTACCTACCAATCACTATAGTTGGCAAAAAGATGACATAAAATGTCAACTTTATATAAAAAAATATTTCTCTAAAAGTAAATATAAAATAAAAAATATTAAAATGCAGTTTAATATACCTAACTTTGCTTCATAGAATGTTTCTTACTATCTGTTTTTTTAAAAAGCTTTTCCTAAGAGACTCTTAAAATACAAACACCTGTATATCGGAACTCCCTGTATGTATATCGAAATATAATTAAGAGGCATATAAATCGATCCAGTATTTTTTACGTGATGCCCCGATAAACAAACAGACTATTGTTCGAATAGATTACTTTTTTTTAAAATCAGATCAAAATACAGATATTTTTCATTTACAGTTTTATTATATTATGTATATCGATAAGCATTTTAAAATAAAAACTATTATTATTAAAATCTACCTAAGTACCTATACGTTTTATTTCATAGTTTCTATATTGCACCTAGTTCACTTGTTCACTTATTAGCTGGTCTGATTTCCTAGGTGTATTTTTGTTTTTTACCATTTAATGGTAAATTAGTTTATGTAAAACCTATGCTTATTTTGACTCCAACGAGGGAAAGTGCAAAAGAGATTAGAGAGAGACTTGTAAGACGTCATCACATAGAAATGGATGTCAATAAATTTGTTATGACTATTGATTCCTACCTGATTAATAGAGTTAGAAGAGGTAATCCTCAGTTTGAAGTCTTAATTATTGAAGAGGGAACAGCGTGATGTTGCACGCTGGACAAATTGCTTATGCAATTCACTTGTCTGGAGCAAAATCAGTGCTTATGATAGGAGATTGCCAACAAATTCCATTTATTAACAGAACACCTCAGAATGAAATGAAGCATACTCATCCTCTTGAGGTATATACTTGGAGAAGAAAATTATCATTAAATACCAGTTTTAGGTGTACCTTGTCTGTGGCTGCTACATTGTCGCCTCTTTATATTTTTGGGATGACATCTGTAAACGAAACTCTTAACGATTGTTTTATAGAGAAATTCAGTAAGCTTAGTAAGATTCGTAAAGATAAGGGTGAATGTTACTTGACTTTTAAGCAGAGTGAGAAATATGACTTGTTGAAAGCAGAATTCAAGCCTGTCCACAGCATCCACGAGTTTCAGGGCAAGCAAGCGGATGACATTGTAGTTATTCGACTTTCAAGAAAATAAATAAAGTAAATAAAAAATAAATAAATAATAATAAGGATTAAATTCTCGTAGCCACGCTCTTGTAGCATTTTCCAGACATTGCCGTACTCTTCGATACGTTACACCCGTTTTCAAGGTTGAGTTGGCCACCTTTATTAAAACTTCTATAAGTCATTTACTCGTGGTGCTTCTGAATGTTATTTGAAGAATAAAATTACCGTTCCCCCACCAATAATTTCTGATTTAATTCCTAATCCTGATGCATCGCGGGTTAGAAGAAAAATTACTGTTAGAAATGGAAACAATACTGCTGATTTATTCAAATGTCCAGCAAAATGCTTAGTTAAATTGAAATTTAAAGACGGAAATAAATTGAAAACTACTATCAATATAATTTGTGAAAATCTTAATGTTAAACAGGCTAAAATTTACCTGATGAAAATTAAAGGAAGATCATCCTCATTCAATAACTTTTTGCGACTTCTCGGGTTTGCTGGGTTGTATTTAATTAAAAAAATAATGCATTATTTTAATTAATACCTATATATTTTTACATATTCATTAGGTACCTTGGCAATTAAGTTATTAAACAAAGTATAAATTCTAAACGCGATTTACCTAGGTATCTATTTTTATAAATACTATTTTTGATATACCATGCGAATAAGTTTTAAACGACTTAGGCAAACGGGGGATTCTTACAAATCTATACTTCTATACTAATATTATAAAGAGGAAAGATTTGTATTTTTGTATTTTTGTATGTTTGTAATGAATAAACTCAAAAACTACTGGACCGATTGCAATAATTTTTTCACCATTAGAAAGCTGCATTATTCAGAAGTAACATAGGCTATATAATATCACGCTAGGTCCTATAGTTGTGGAGCAGTAACCAAAAATGTTTTAAAAACGGGGGAAAAGTATCGTTTCTGAGGCCTTCCGTGGCGTGCGCTGAGCATATAGTTAAAGTTATACAAAAATGCTCTATGGATGAATTGTTCATCTTTAAATATAAATAAAACGTAAAACTATGTAAAAAATCTTAAGTGCGAAGCCGGGACGGGCCGCTAGTATTCAAAATTATAATTTATGAAATAAAACTAACCGTTTTTTAGTTCTTGTGTTACTCGTTTTTTTATTACATTTTACCCGAATAAAGCAGGGTTTTAATTGTATTTAATAAAAAAACATTATGGATGTTTAAGTTTTAACGATTTGTAAACTAAATTTTAACATAAGCTTCATTTTTGTTTTATTTTACGAAAAAAAACCTTATTTTTTTTTATTTAATTTCATTCTACACTCTTTCTATTCCTTCGTATCACTCTACTTTTGATTCTAAATCATTCGCAGTTGTCACTACAATATTTGGAAATGATTTGCCGGTGGGCATTAAACATGCTCCGAGCAGGAATATCTTCAAAATATTAATCAAGGGCCCAGCCCACAGTTTACAGCCCACCAAGAAAAAGTCTTCTCAGAATATTTGTTGACTTGCAACAAGATTTATTTTATTTAAACAACTTTAATGGACAAAAAGAGTACCAAGACGGACTACGGCATTCTCTACCAGATAAACCTCCACGATGATGATGATGACGGGAGAGTCAAGATGCATTATAGATTATCCTTGAAGCAACTTTTGATATTGGCTTAAGCAGAATATTTGGTATTTAGAACCAGGAATCAGGTGCTCGCTTGCCTAAACCATTTTTTTCGAAAGGCCCAGCTGGAAGATCATCTGTATGTTCTTTTTTAGTTGAAAATGCATACAATGTGAAATAAATGTTTAAATTTGAAGAGAAGGGTTCTTAATAATAATATGTTTATAATTTTTGTTAACCTATTGCAATTCATTCGATTAACTGTTACTTGTAAGTTCTATTAATTGTTTAATCGATGGATAGTTCCAGCAAACTTGTTTTAACGATATTGTAAACTATTAGTTATGTTTTTTTTTACAATAAAAGTATTTTTATACGAAAGTGTTAATTTTTAAACCATTTTCTTACCAATTCCACTCTATATTAAAGTGCCCCAAGTGATGTATCCAAATGTCCCGTTGGTGGGACAGAATGATTCAAAATCCATTTTGTACAAAATTCTTATTATTACTTTTCTTTCTTAACTTAAACCGTTGAAATTTTCTCTTAACATAATATTTATATATTTAGGTAACCGCTATATTGAAAATATATTAAAAATATTATGTTATATCAAATAATATTTTATTTTAAATATTTCTGCATCAAGCTGCCCCACCTTCCCCTACATAGCTAAACATGTGAATGTAGCATCTCTTATTCTAGTTCATCTTTAAGCTAATTAGCTGCTTACATTTGTAGCTGTAGGTTTTAATTATTATTATTTATTTATGTTATTGTTATATGTTTATTGGTACCACTTTATTGGTATACACAATGCTAGAATATACATATATAATTACACTTATTTATATATCTATATTCGACGTTTGAAAGGCAATCCTTACTAAGCGACATTGAGTAAACTTCACAGGAGAGTGATTTAAAGTTCACCTAATTATTGGATTTAAATTAATTTACCAGTCATTTAAATATTTTTATAGCTATCCAATATATTGAAATGCGTCACCTGACATTTATATAAAAAGGAGTTTATGTCGGTTAGATAAAATTGCTCATTTGATAAACAAGTAAAATTATCTTAGATATCACAGGAAGAAGTCGGGAATATAGATACAGAAATATTTATCTAAAATGATTTATTAGTTTATTTAACAAATTAAGTAAAGTTTTCTAAGCATTACTGAAAGATATTATCTGTAGAAAATGTATCTTAGTTATTAAAATTACCCGGAACTGGGGTTTAGTAACTAATATTATTAGAATCTAGGATTCCCGTCAAATAAATAATCTTGTATTTACTAACCGACAAAAAAATTTAGATTTTTACAATATACAGCCGTTATGGCATTCTTATAATTGAAAATATGAACTTAGCCGGTTTTCCATGTTTATAATTTTCTGTTTGTTTATAATTTTGTTTGTATTTAAAATTGTATGTGTATCTGTTTTTAATTTTGCATTTATTTATTCTTGTTTTAAAATTTCCCTTGGAAACCACTTAGTTGATTGTACCCACACAAAGTAATTGTAATTATTACGAATATATATTTTATGACATTATCATTTGTATAATTTAACCTAAAATAAAGTAAAATAATATTGAAGCTTAGATACTTTTACTTGTATAATAATAATTATAATAAATCTTTATTTTCACAGTAAAAGTTTTACAATATATTTATATATATATATATATATATATATATATATATGCCATTGATCCCCACACTAGGCAGAGCCTGTCTTGTGGGAGTCATTATTATTGTTTACAGTTTTACAGTTACGGCAGAAAATAATATAAAAAGATTAAATGAAAATACAATTATAACAATTCATGAGATCAAATGAAACAATAATAACAAACAAATAATAAAATTACTCACATTAATCAACTTAAATTAAATCAAACTAAATTAAATTAAATTAAACTAAACCAAATTAAATTAAAATCAAATTAAATCATATATTATTAAATTAAAAAGATCCAATATTGAAGGTCAGCGCAAATTAACAACAAGCATTCAGTGAATGAGTGTAGACAATGGTTCATTTATACAATGACTTTTATAAAGTTTTCAGTTTGTTTGTAGGACCAGGATATTAGGAGATTTTTTATTTGACCTTTGGCTACATGTAAACTTTAAAACATGTTGCTTTTTTATCCCTAGATGTTTTTACTTCATAACATTTTCTATTAATTTTGTCGGTTAGATAGTGTTGCCCGATTTATTTATATGGTTAACTATTGCGCTTAGATGTACTTACCCATATCACAGAAGAAATAAAAATAGTACAAGTACCCATACACAAAATATATTTTTTCGTCACTAAGGAACTGCGCGAATTCAAAATATGTTGCATGAGTATGCGCAACATATCGCTTGTCACATATCGGCAGGATAATTCATTCGCACTACTGTCGTCAAGACTCGGGCATAGTGAAGAACTTTCGAAGAATATAAAAGTATATCCTATTCATGGTATTTGACGGCCTGTTTACCATCAGGTACATCAAGAGATACAAAGTTACATGCCATGCTACAATAATAAAGTACCATAATAAAGTCATGAAATTCATTATTTTTAAATGAACTCACTAAATCTTGGACGCATCTGGGGCCTACACACGAGCGGCGATCGTCTTACATAAGGGGTTGCGTAAACTATAAATATGTAAATACTAGCTAATTCGTGCAACTTCGTCTGCGTAACTTTAACCGTTTACGCAGCGTACGCTCTCAAAAGGAATCATTTTCCCTCATTTTTGCACATTTTTTATAGTTACTACTCAGTTCCTATAGGTCGCAGCGTAATGTTTTATAGCATAGCCTTCCTCGATAAATGGGCTATCCAACACTGAAATAATTTTAGAATTCTAACCAGTAGTTCCTGAGATTAGCGCGTTCAAACAAACAAACAAACTCTTCAGCTTTATAATATTAGTATAGATTATATTGTGTCAATTTCAAAGTTAAAATTCCAATTCTCCAAACATGTTCAAACTTGGGAAGAATTCGTGTATTTTAAGATATGGGTTGACTAATACAGACTTAAATACCATAGGAATAGAACTGATATTTCTAGATTTATTTTTTACTTAACGTCTTGTCGTCATAGAAGATGGCAACTTGTAATGATGATAATGGTAGGGGGTTTTCGTATATTTATGTTGCTAGTATATAGTTTAGATTATTACCAAAATATATTAATTATCAAGAAGTTTATACTAATACTAAGTTCCACATACTCGTAAGATTGCTTAGATTAAGGACACTGCATTCGTAATCGCGAAATACGCGTTCACCATACAAAATTAGCTTTCGCACTTCCAATAATACTCATTTACTGTTTGTCGCAGAATTAAAATAATATTTTTGTCGGTTATTATATTTATTAAGCTTTCTGCAGTAAAACTCACTAAATCTTGGACGCATCTGGGGCCTACACACGAGCGGCGATCGTCTTACACAAGGGGTTGCGTAAACTATAAATATGTAAATATTCTATTATAGAGTTGAAATTCCAATTCTCCAAACATGTTCAAGCTTGGGAAGAATTCGTGTATTTCAAGATAAAGGTTGACTAATACATACTAAATAACCATAGGAA
This sequence comes from Monopis laevigella, assembly GCA_947458855.1. Lineage (NCBI taxonomy): Eukaryota > Metazoa > Arthropoda > Insecta > Lepidoptera > Tineidae > Monopis > Monopis laevigella. Next base: position 8,515,910 of record OX381596.1, on the reverse strand, counting down.
TAGAACTGATATTTCTGGATTTATTTTTTACTTAAGGTCTTGTCGTCATAGACGATGGCAACTTGTAATAATGGGAATTTTTTCCTACTAAAAAATCATTTTTTCGCCAAGTGGGACCTTTCTACTTTTTAAAAAAGTGGGAATTTTTCCCAGTATTTTATTAGAAGAGAACTTTTCCCACTTTTCATAGAATGGTATTTTCCCCGCTTAATAAAAATGCTTTAACGTATGCTTTCCCCACTTAATAAGGCGAATTATTAGCCATTTAAAAAAATGAGAAGTTTCAATTTCTACAGCACTACTTTTTAAAAATTCACACGTCATTGCATACTTTCTCTTATAAGCATTTTTCAACCTTTACATTGTTTAGTACGGTATGGTTTATCTCGCACGGTATACTCATGCATTTTGCAACCTGTACTCCCCTGTAACGGAAAGGTACAGGGTTAAATAATGATATAGAATAGAAGGATTTTACAAAAAAAAAAATCGGATTACCCAAAATTTTGGGAAAACTATAGTAACTGGGCAACACTTTTTTAATTGTTAGTGGGCTTGCGCAAAGCCATACACCACAAACACAGGCGTGTTTCTTTCAGCGCAGGCGCGCTTTCTGCATTTAATTTTGAATACCATAAATTCTATGCAAAAATAGAAAGACAATAGTTTATTATCTATAAGTTACCCAGATTAAAAGGTAGATTTATTTTCTAATCTACCATGGAAGACACATCTCCTTTAGGTAAGTCCTTTGTATCATTTTGCTAACCTTTATTAGTATTATTAGGTACCAAATAAATTTAATTTAATTTACCCTTTTTTTTTTTCTTTTTTTTTATACTTAGGACAATTTACACAATATTGCTCTGGTCACAAACTAAGCTCTAAGCTTGTACTATGTGTACCAGAAGCAACAATATAGCACATATTATATTTTATAAACACCCAGATCATGACAAATACAATATACAGAAAAAACGTACTTTTTTTTTTTTGCCATGGATGGGAATCGAACCCACGACCTCCAAATACAACGCCAAAGGCGCAACCACTAGTCTACGGAGGCTGTCATGGTTGTATGGTAGGTTTTTTTATTACTGGAGTACAACATGTGACTTTATATCTAACTGATGGTAAGCGGACATACAAAATGCATGAATCATTCAATACATTGATATTTAAAAGCATTGATCACTCCTACTATGCTGTCTATAAGTTGTTATTACGAAATAGGCAGCAATTAAGAAGAATTTGAAGAATTACGATTCTGCTTTAATAGCCTCAAGCAGCTTTATCCCGTTTTGCAACCACACCTTGTAAGAAGATTACTTCATCGATTTATTGTCGAGGTGGTCCTCGACAATAAATCGATGAAGTAATCTCCTGAAAACCGGTGAACCCACAGACTAAAACCGAAACATGAATAGGTATGGGCGGTGGTAACAACCGGTCGGTCGGCCTAAGAAAGTTATAGAGACCTTCCTCCCACCTAAAAAAATAAAAGGAATAAATTTTCTCTGCTCCTATTGGTCATAGCGTGGTGTTATCTACTCGTAACATATAGCCTTCTTCTATCGTTCGTCCAACACTAAATTTGTCAATTTGAACAAATAGTTCCTGAGATTAGCGTGTTCAACCAAACAAACTCTTCATACATATCATCACGGGTGCCTTACGGCGCCCGAGACCGCCTAGACGGCCCCAGGGTACCCAGCGGAGGTGTTTTAAATCCCACTTCGTCGTAGCCGATGGAATGAGTCTACACCGAACAAGTAGCTAGCTTGTCGCGATGATTTGAATAGACTCAATAACCCATCTATAAATAGTTTCACAAGTTGGTATAGTGAAACCGGACCGACAGCTTAACATGCTTTCCGAGGCCCTAAAAAAACAAAATACAGTAATATGAAGAGGACCCTCCGTTACAAGTTGGCCATAAAATTTGTAATATTCCTATAAAAAGCACACTAAGCTCCAGTTGCACCAAAGTGTCCGTTGAAGTAGTTGTAACGATTAAAGTTAAAAATGGCGTCGAATGTATCAGTTTTATTTTGAGTCGAATGACAGCAGGTACATTCGCCGCTATTTTTAACTTTAATCTTTACAATTACTTTAATACGCTTTGGAGCAACTCAGCCTAAGATCTTATTGTTTTTTTTTGAGAGTTCATAAACATTTGTAAAGATTTACATGAAAAGAATAATTTGAATTTCCTATTTATTACTAAGGTTAAAAAAATTACGTTACGTGGTGGCAGAATTGGTTAGACATTGGACTTAAAAACACTAGGTCCCTAATCTCGGATGTACCAATGAGTTTTTTAATTAAAAGTTTATGTACATTTGTTTGACAACACCACTATAGATGGGTTATTGAGTCTATTCAAAACATCGCGACGAGCTAGCCACTTGTTCGGTGTAGACTCATACCATCGGCTACGACGAGGTGGGATTAAAAACCCCTTCGCTGGGTATCCTGGGGCCGTCTAGGCGGTCTCGGGCGCCGTAAGGCACCCGCGATGATATATATATATATATATATAAAATCAAAAATATGTTATTGCAGTTTTATGTCATAAAAAAATATATATATAACTTTGATTCATAGAATGATTCTTAATATATGGTGTATTTAAAAAGTTTTTCTAAGAGACCCTTAAAATACAAACATCCTGTATATCTGAACTCTCTGTATGTACTCCTATATTGAAATATAATATACATTTTTTTAACACACAAAGCTAATATCTATTCAATAAAAAACCTCATATAAATCGGTTCAGTAATTTTTGCGTAATGCCCCCATATACATTTTCTTTCATAGTTTCTGTATTGCACCTAGTTTTTTTTGTTTTTTAATGGATCACGGGATGTGACTTTGTATCTACCTGGTGTTAAGCATACGTACAAAGTCCATGAATAGGGTCGATCAATACATTCCAATTGTTATTACCTACTATTATTGCCCCCATAGACAAGTGGTTTCGCCTTTGGCATTGCATCCGGCCGAAGGTCGTGGGTTCGATTCCCACCCATGGCAAAAAAATATTAGTACGTTTTTTTGTACAGTTTGTCATGGTCTGGGTGTTTATAAAATATTTTTGTTGTTCTTTGTTTCCGGTATACATACTACAAGTCTAGAGCTAGAAATTATATAGTGAACCCACAGACTAAAACCGAAACATGACTAGGTCACTTGACGGTTTTTGCATCTGTAAGGGTGGTGGTAACGAGTCCGGTTGGCTTGCCTAGCGAAGTTATAAAGGCCTTCCTCCCACCAAAAACTTGACTGGTAGAGAATGCCTAGCGGCATTAAGTCAGCCATTGTAGTTTATTTAGGTATATGAATCATTATTGATTTATATACCTAAATAAACAAATTTATAAAACCCTATTTACATTTTATTTGCTTTTTAACCCTGTTTATAAAATGAATTTAACCACGTTTATAACATTTGCAGAAGCGTCGAACTTGCAAAGTTGCGAAGAGATTGCAGAAGATCTGTGCGAAGATTTGGAGACCCTTCACGTTCAAGACAAATCAAATGAAAAGATTCGTCATTCCATGCTTGAAATAAAAGAATACTGGAAAATGACAGAAGTGTTTATTTTTGACACTTACAAAACATTCTATGATTCAAATTTACGTTCTAAAAATATTGACCTCAGCAATTTGCAGAAAATATGTGATGAATCTAGCGAGAAGTTTTCAGTATTTGCCTATACAAAATCACAGAGTTTTTTGTTTTCACTACTTGTGGCTCCTGTAAAGCTATACAGTGAAAGCTATGAAGTTTTTTTTGATGGTGAAAAGTTCATCTATTGGGAGCAACTGCAGAAATTAGAAACATTCTCATTTTTTTATGTGACAGGAAAGTCTCTGGAACTTTTTCAACATGCTAGACTTTATAAGTCTGTAGTAAATGTCCCTATTGAACTTGTAGATTTATCAGATTGTAAATTTATTTTAGTACAAGGTGTTCCTGGATGTGGAAAGACCCATTGCATTGTTGAAAATGTACCAAAGAATGCTAATTACGTATATACACTATATGTGGATGATATATTAGTATATATAAAACCCGTGCTTATTTTGACTCCAACGAGGGAAAGTGCAAAAGAAATTAGAGAGAGACTAGTAAAACAAAATTACTCTAAAATGGATGTTAATAAATTTGTTATGACTATTGATTCCTATCTTATTAATAGAGTTAGAAGACGTAATACTCGGTTTGATGTACTAATTATTGAAGAGGGATTGATGTTGCACGCTGGACAAATTGCTTATGCAATTCACTTGTCTGGTGCAAAATCAGTCCTTATGATAGGAGATTCCCATCAAATTCCATTTATTAACAGAATACCTCAGTATGAAATGAAGCATACTTATCCGCTTGAGGTATTTACTTGGGGAAGAGAATTATCATTGAATACCAGTTTCAGGTGTACCTTGTCTGTGGCTGCTACATTGTCGCCTCTCTATATTTCAGGGATGAATACTGTAAACAAAACTCTTAACGATTGTTTTCTAGAGAAATTCACTGAGATTTCTGAGGTTTGTAAAAATGAGGGAGAAGTTTACTTGACTTTTAAACAGAGTGAGAAAAATACCTTGTTGAAGGCAGGATTCGAGTGTGTTCACAGCATCCACGAGTTTCAGAGCAAACAAGCGGACGATATTGTAGTTATTCGACTTTCAAGTGACGCGGAAAGTATATACAATTCTCGTAGCCACGCTCTTGTGGCCTTTTCCAGACATTGTCGTTCCCTTCGATATGTTACACCTGTTTTTGATGATGAGCTGGCAACTTTTATTAAAACTACTGTGTCTGTTACTTGTGGTGCTTCTGAATGTTATTTGAAAAGTAAAAATTCTGTTCCCCCACCAGTAATTTCTGATTTGATTCCTAATGATGTTGATACTAGCGAGAGAAAGTTAATATTTTGTGGTTATAAATCGCGAGTAGGAAGCGAATTGACTGTTATAAATAAAAATTTGTTCGATGGTTCAGATAAAATTTTGATTACATTTGGTGACGGTAAGAAATTGAAAACTATCGATATATTTTGTAGAAAATATTCTCAAATGTATCTGGTGCAAATTAAAAATAGTTCATCCTCGTTTAATGATTTTCTTCACCGTCTCGGGTTCGCTGAGTATGAAGCCATAGTAGACAGTTTTGATATCTAGGTGAGATCGGTATCTCACCTAGAATGTCAGTGACATTTATATTATCCGAACCACAGGTTAAGAAAAACAATGTAAAGAAATAAAGAAAACATTTTATTTCTTTACATTATTCATCTTTCAGTTATTTTATTATTTACTATACTTTTTTTTTTGAGATTCAGTAGGCCTAGTGTGAGTTTTTTTAACGTTTACTTTCGCGTTAACTATACTACCGCGTTAACATTTTGACCATTCACACGAACGCATTTCTAGTTCTCAAAATTTCCGCATGGAGCGCTGAACCATTTCCCATAAAAATTTTAGTTAGCTCAAACGCAAAGTAATAGTTAGAAAACTCACACTAGGGGTACAGAGCGGTAATGCAGCGAGCATATTTGGTACTTTTATAACATCGACAGGACTAGATTTTTTAAATTTATAGGGCATCTGCTGTTGTATTGTAATTCTAAAGCTTTATTTTGTTTTTATCTAAATTTTGGTTAATATTCTTATCATTTTAGCTTTTCTCCTAGTATTGAAAATATTTATAATATGTTGCCAATTTAAAATAAAATTAATCTTACTATTTCTTTATTTTGTAATTGTAATTTTTGTGTACCTAATATTTTGATAAATAAATATATATACTCGTATATCTTTAACTATTAATTTTTGTTTTATTTTATGACGAGAAACTTTAAAAACTCTTACTCTGAGGCTCTACCATGGGTTTGCGCATTGTAGAAACGTAACGTATTCATTTACGTATACGTGAGCAACAACCAATAGGATCAAAGGGATCCTATATTACGTTTCTACAATGCGCAAACCCATGGTAGAGCTTCTGGTGTCTGTATGTTTGCATGAATATCTCGGGAAACACTGATCCTATTTACGTAAAATGTAATTTAGATATAGATCTTGTTCAGACGGGAATACCAAAGGGGGTAATTATAATAAATTAATAAAATCTTAATAGAGGTACAGGTGAAAAAAGTGCCTCTTTTTCGTGTATTAAGTTGAGAAAAATAAGCCTTTGCTAATTTCAAAAGTATTGTTTTATAAATACAAAGTGTGGTAGAGGGTTAGCCAGACTTAAAGACAGATAGGTACCTATGTAAAAAAAAAAAACATTATTGGGCGCAATTTTTTTTAGGCCAACAAAAACATGTAAAAAAAATTTTGGGATTAAAAAGCTAAAAAAATCCGGAAAATATAAATTAAATTAGCCTAAGAAATTTTTGGGCCCCAATGGTAATAATACTGAATTTGTATTTTCAATAGGTGTACCTACTCGGCCATTAAGGTTGGCAAACCCTCTACGAAAGTATTTATATTTTTCATTCGTTTTTTTTGTAAATATAATTTAAAATAGCACGGCATGTAACTTTGTATCTACCTGATGTTAAGCAGACCTACAAAGTCCGTGAAATCCTTAATATTGTTTGTATAAGATTCTACTTGCAAATTATCGTAATGCGATAATAAATATTACATAGAAGACTAAAATTCTATAAAAAATAAGTATTCTGTGTTATTAGGAATCTTTTTTGATTGGAACATGCTGTGGTTCAATAAAAAAGGTAAGGCTTTGTATCTACCTAATGATAAGCAGATTTACAAAATCCATGAAGGGGTCAATCAAAACAACGTTGTTTAACAACTTTAAATGTTAGCTGATAGATAATGCCCAAGGCATTAAGGCCTTTGTACAAACCTTTTTAGTGCAATAAAGTTTGTTTTTATTGGAGCACGACATGTGGCCTTGTATCTACCTGGTGGTAAGCAGACCTACCAAGTCCATGAATGGGGTCAATCAATAATTGTTCTTAAACAATATTAATCACTCCCACTATGCCGGCTAAATGATGCAATTACGAAATAGGGATATACTCGCTGCCTTATTGTCAATTCAACTACCGTAACCGCATCCTGAAAAGAAACTACTACTTCGACAAGAAATCGATGCTGTAGTCTCCTGAAAACCGGTGAACCCACATAATAAAACCGAATCATGACTAGGTCACTTGACGGTTTTGCATCTGTATGGGCGGTGGTAACGAGACCGGTCTGTCGGCTTAACGAAAATATAGAGACCTTCCTCCCACCTAAAAAAATTTTAAATAAATAATAATAATACTTAATAATAATGATATGTAGGACAATTTACACATATTGCTCTGGTCACTAACTAAGCTCTAGACGTGTACTACGTGTACTAGAAGCAACGATATAATACATATTATATTTTATAAACACCCAGGTGGGCGATTCTCGCGCTTTCGACATTCATCTCGATTCGAGATTTTTAAACGAAAAATGACTAAATATGTCATTTTTCTTCAATATTAGTATATTTATTATTTATTAATTATTATTTATTTCGTTTAATGTTCGATATTTTAAAACGAAAAATAGTCATTTTTCGTTTTAAAATCTCGCATCGAGATGAATGTCGAAAGCGCGAGAATCGTCTACCTGACCATGACAAACTGTACAGAAAAAGCGTACTAATATTTTGTTGCCATGGGTGGGAATCAAACCCACGACCTCCGGATACAATATCAAAGACGCAAAATAAATTGAGTTGGTTACGAAACGAGCGTTGTTAAAATCGAATTTGCACTACGAGCCTATTTTAAAAACCTCACTGCTTTATTTTTAATTATGGTTGCACCTTTGTTGTTATATCCGGAGGTCGTGGATTCGATTCCCACCCATGGCAAAAAAATATTAGTAGGTACGTTTTTCTGTACAATTTGTCATGCCTAGGTATTTATAAAAATATAATTAAAGTTATATATGTAGTTGTATCTGGTACACATGTACTAGATAGTACAAACCTAGGGCTTAGTTTGTGACCTGAGCAATATGTGTAAGTAATAAAAAAATACCAACCGCTTTCTATTGATTTATTTTTTGATTTCTTAATAACCAACCTCTGACCGAATAAAGGAAACACCGAATAAAGGACAGTGACCCTATTAGGGCCTCAGGTTACTTTAGTTTTTACTTTAATGTATTGCCTATCCCCGTGGAAAAAGGAGTGACAATTTTATTTACAAAAAAAAATGTATGTAGTAATAATAACTCAATAGTTGTGACAGACACACAGATGTGGACGAATATAATGACAGGGTTGTGGAAACTGTCCACCAGGTCGGATCGAAGTTTTTTAAGATCCGATCTAACAAAGGAGCTAGAAAGATCTCCGACCATACTTTAAAGCTCATGGAAGAGAGACGCGAAATGACCATACAGTCTTCGTCTGACGCTTCTAAAATAAGATTGCTCAACAGACAGATCTCAAAGTCCTTGACTCGCGACATACGGCAATTTAATACAGATCATATTAAAGATGCCATTGAGCAAAACAAAGGCTCTAAAGTATTCGCAAGAGATCTGTCTCTCGGCCAGAGTCAATTAACGAAGCTGAAGACCGAGGACGGCAGAGTAGTCGCCTCCAAACCAGAGATTATGGCGGAGATCGAAAGGTTCTATGGACAGTTGTACACAACAACACGGCCTCCTGTCAAAAACCTGGAAAATAATCCAAGAGCCAGGTTAACCCGACACTATACCGAAGATATCCCGGAAGTCAGCCTGTATGAGATTAGGATGGCTCTCAAACAGTTAAAAAACAACAAGGCACCGGGTGATGACGGAATCACGTCTGAGCTCCTGAAAGCTGGTGGCAAACCTTTGCTAATGGCTCTCCAGAAGCTGTTTAATTCCGTCATCCTCGAGGGCAAAACACCTAAGGCATGGAACAGAAGCGTGGTGGTACTTTTCTTCAAAAAGGGTGACAAAACCCTTTTGAAGAACTACAGACCCATCTCGCTTCTGAGCCAAGTCTATAAACTGTTTTCGAGAGTCATTACGAATCGTCTCTCACGTAGGCTTGACGACTTCCAGCCTCCCGAACAAGCCGGATTCCGAAAAGGCTATAGTACCATAGACCACATCCACACATTGAGGCAGATTATACAAAAAACCGATGAATATAATCAGCCCCTGTGTCTAGCTTTGGTGGACTATGAGAAAGCCTTCGATTCGATAGAAACATGGGCGATGCTTCAGTCACTCCAGCGGTGCCAAATTGACTACCGCTATATCGAAGTATTAAAGTGTTTGTACAAAAACGCCACCATGTCAGTTCGCCTCCAAGACCAGACCTCAAGACCCATCCAGCTACAGCGAGGAGTGAGACAGGGAGACGTAATCTCCCCGAAACTTTTTACTGCGGCATTGGAGGATGTCTTCAACTCTTGGGCTGGAGAAGATTTGGCATCAACATTAATGGCGAGTACATCACTAACCTTCGATTTGCCGACGATATCGTAGTCATGGCTGAAACCCTGGAGGACCTCGGCATAATGCTCAATGATCTCAGCGCGGCTTCTAAAAAAGTGGGCCTAAACATGAACATGGATAAGACCAAAGTCATGTCGAACGCCAGTGTTATACCCACTCCTGTAAAAATAGGAAGTTCCGCGCTCGAAGTTGTTGACAATTATATATACCTAGGACAGTCAATCCAAAAAGGTAAATCCAACTTCGAGAAAGAGATCTCTCGTCGAATCCAACTCGGCTGGGCAGCATTCGGGAGGTAACGTAATATCTTCTCGTCCAAAATACCGCACTGTTTAAAACCAAGGTGTTCGAGCAATGTGTGTTGCCAGTGATGACTTACGGATCAGAGACGTGGTCGCTTACTATGGGCCTCATGAAAAAGCTCACAGTCACACAAAGGGCGATGGAGCGCGCTATGCTCGGCGTTTCCTTGCGGGATCGTATTCGAAACGATGAGATCCGCAAAAGGACCAAACTAACCGACATAGCCTCCAGAATCGGCAAACTTAAGTGGCAGTGGGCAGGCCACACAGAACGGACGGCCGTTGGGGCATTAAGGTTCTCGAGTGGCGACCGCGTGCTGGAGGACGCAGCAGAGGCAGGCCCCCCACAAGATGGACCGACGACCTGAAAAAGGTCGCGGGAAGCCGATGGATACAGGCAGCGTCATACCGGTCGTTGTGGCGATCCTTGGGGGAGGCCTATGTCCAGCAGTGGACGCGCGAAAGGCTGGCATGATGATGAGTTGTGACAGTTTTGTTTAACACACAATAATTTAACGGAGGTAGAACACCAGGGGCGTCCAGGTTTGATTTGGGGGGGGGGGGAGATATTTATACGTAAATTTCGATGATTTCGGGGGGGTCCGCCACTGATAACACCGTTAAATTATTGTGTGTAATTGAAATTTGTCTTTATCGCATGAATTTAGCCAGTAATGAATGAATGAAAAATGCTTTATTTCACAAAAGCTTAATACTATTGTACATAGGAGAGCTTAATGCCTTAGGCATTATCTACCAGCTAACCTTTGGGAGATTGACCAATAACAGGCAGAGTGCTAATTAATGCTATATATAATACAAGGATATGTAAGTAAATTGTTAGGTAATATAACAATACATAGTGGTATTAATAGTAAACATAAATAATACATAAATAATAATACATAGACATAAATAAATAAATAATTAGCATACAGTACAAAAAAAAAAAAGAAATGTTAACAGTTTTGATAGTTGAGAAGCAAAGAGTGAAGAAGGATTTTAAAAGAAGCCGTAGTAACTTTTGATCCAATAGTGGGAGTTAATAAACAATGGTGTTAATCAACAAACTATTGGTCGACCCCATTCATGGACTTTGTACGTCTGCTTACGATCAGGTAGTCAGACAAAGTCACTGCCGTGCTCCAATAAATAAACAATTTACATAGCATATACATAACTATCGCAAACTAACTGTAGATAAGTTAGTTTAGTTTCCAGCGACTCTGTTCTCAATTACTTGGTTTATCGAAAGAGCCGATCTTGGCAGAGAGCAGCGGTGCATTCATAGCTTTGAAACACGTTCACTGCTTATTTAAGGGGCAGACACCACCCAACTCCTATAGTTTTACACAATATTTTACATATACTCGTTGTATTTCAGTCGTTTAGAATTGAAAATAATAAATCTGAAGAAAATATAAACAGCCTTCTGCTAACTTCAGAATACTAACCTAGATGGCTACGTCGTAAATATTGTTATAAATTTGGTAAGAGATCACTTTGTAGCTCACTGAGTAAAACATACAGACATACATATCATCACGGGTGCCTTACGGCGCCCGAGACCACCTAGACGGCCCCAGGGTACCCATCGGAGGGGATTTTAATCCCACATCGTCGTAGCCGATGGTATGAGTCTACACCGAAGGAGTGGCTAGCTCGTCGCGATGTTTTGAATAGACTCAATAACCCATCTATAAACAATTTCACAAGTTGGTATAGCGAAACTAAGTGACGTTTTTTAATAAATGGGTTAATTAAAAAACCAGCGGCTAGCGGTATGCATTTAGGTGGGCACAAATTACATGATCATTGCTCAAAATAAGTAGAACGTGTTTTTTTTTATATATCGTTGCACCGTACAACTCCTGTTATTAAAGGCTATTATATAGACTCTGCGACTTCAAGTGTTTGCCTGAAAACCAGCCTCATGCGGTATGCATTTAGATGGCCACGAATACTATCACTCTTCAAAATAGATACAACGTGATTTTTGTTCATTTTATTATACCTTGTGACTCCAGCGGTCAGGCTGAAAACTAGCGTCAAGCGGTGCCTATGCATGTATGTGAGCACAAATATGATTACTGTTTAATTTGACAGGAAACATGTTTTTGTTCATTGTTTTGTACCGTCCAACTCTTGTTGTTGAAGGTTATTGACGACTATTAGTGCCTTAATTGGAACATGTACATGGCTTGACTGCAGTTTGCATACGAGAAGGAACTGATTTTAAGACAGAATCTATGTCACAAATGCAGCTAGATTTTAATTGAGTTGTAAGCTTCACGTTTGTGATTGGTAATTTGTTGTAATTAAATATACATAATATGTATTTTCAATTACAATAAATATATATAACAATAAGATTTTATTGTCGTGCTCACTAGGCTATGCCTGTCCTGTGAGATTAGAGATTTATACAACTAAGATTTTTAACCCTAAACAAAATACAACATTTTGTTAAATAGTTATAAAATATATATGTATGGTGACTGTGAAAGGTTGTACCTTAGGCTAATATGAGTTTCTACTAATCAAATCTAACAACTTTTCATATGGAAAGATATGTCGTAAATGAAAACTATAATTGCACTCTCCATACAAACTAGTAATGTTAAAATGAATAATTTGTATGGGGACCTCATTTTTTTATTATTTGAGACATAGTCAATAGGAAAAGTTGTTTAATTTGATCAGTAGAACCTCATATTAGCCCAAAGTATAATCTTTCAAATTCATCCTGGGGCCTGATCGAATCGCCGTATCGATCGATAAAAATGTATAGGAATATTACTTCTATGGGTAGAGCCTGATCGATGAGAAACGTCTAATCCCATACGCCTTTCGATGGGTATTTTGATTCTATTATCGATTGGCTCTTTAGTAAGGCCCCTGTATAAAAACATATTATAAATTGAAAATATATGTTGTATACAAATAAAATAAATAATAAATACATACAAAGAGAAAATAAGTGTAACCTATAAGTAAATCGACAAATCCGTATAATATTAATTATATACACATACATAATATGTACCTACATAGGTACTAACTAAAACAGTATTAAAACTGGGTCCATATACCATTACGAGCAGTGGGGTTTTGGTCCAACCCACTTCATAGCCGATGGTAGGTATTTTGAGTCCACACCAAACAAGTGACCAGCTCGACGCGGTGTGTTTGGATAGACTCAATACTTTTCAAACCACCACCATCTTTAAATGTATAGCTACATACATACATATATACATATAATCACGGGTGCCTTACGGCGCCCGAGACCGCCTAGACGGCTCCAGGGTGCCCAGCGGAGGGGTTTTAATCCCACCTTGTCGTAGCCGATGGTATGAGTCTACACCGAACAAGTGGCTAGCTCGTCGCGATGTTTTGAATTGACTCAATAACCCATCTATTAACAGTTTCACAAGCCGGTATAGTGAAGCCGGGACCGACAGCTTAACAGCGTATATTTGTGTTGTCAAACAAATATACCTACCTACATATTTTTTTAAAATAAAAAACATATCGGTACACACTAAGATTCGAACCAGGGACCTAAGTGTTTTTAAGTCCAAGGTCTAACCAAATCGGCCAACCACGTATATTCAAAAAATGTATCTATGTCTATAAATGTATATTTATATTATTGTTATATTAATAATTTGTAGGTATTATCATAATATTTATAATTAATATAATTTTTAGGTATTATTATAATATTTATAATTAATATTATTTTTATATTTATAATTTGTATTATTGTTATACGATTTTTTTTTAAGAAGTAATAATTGAACCACATAGATCTATTAAATTATTTCAATCCATAGCATGTTGCGTGATCACCGCCATATTTAAACATTTGCGACATACACTTGCTATAAATCTACAATTAGCATCAAACGTCACGTCACATTAATTTTATGCATGAAATTTCTATATATTAATACTAAGTTGTTTTTTTTAATATTTAAAATTGGTAACTAGTTTAGTATTTGAATTTAGAATATACTAAATTCAAATTTAAAGCACACTAAGTAATTTTTAGGGCCTTAGCACAACAGCATCGATAAATCGATACAAATCGATTTTATGAATGATTATTCATTCATAAACTTCATTTTATCGACAGTCAAACTATTTTATATCGATATGGTGATGCTAAGCCCCATAGTGTGACTGTTGTTTATTTTATAATAATAATAAATCTTTATTAAATAAAAAAAAACAATTACAAAATGATTTGCACCCTGACTCCCGTACTAGCCTCGGCTGTGTTACAGAAGTCTCTTCCCAGATCTTATATAAGTACTATTGGTTAAACAGGATTTTTTAATATATTTAAGTAAGTATATTTAAAGAAACTTACAAATCTTAAAGTTATACTAATAAAATTAAAACTATACCTAAATTAAAACATAATAATAATAAATTAAATAAAAACCCTATATAATAAATATCCTATAAAAAAAAACTTACAAATAATATATTTCCTCCATATCGCCGTCAATAGGGACGGTCCCCAAAAGACTTGCTGCGTTCCCTCGTTGTATTGCAATACTGATACGCTGTCCGAGGAACGAGCCAGCCCTTCGGTCACCAGATGCGTCGACCAAACGCTTGGAAATGTGGTTGTAGATTTAAATATCATAAAATATTAAAATTTTATTTAAATTATGATACTATTATAGGTTTTATTAGCTGACCCTCGTAATTTCGTCTGCGTAACAATAACCGCATTCGCAGCGCACGCAACGGAAACCCTCAAAAGGAATAAACTTTCCCCGTTTTTGTAACTTTTTTCATTGATGCTCCGTTCCTTTTGGTCGTAGCGTGATGTTGTATATATAGCCTAGCCTTCCTCTATAAATAGGCTATCCGATAATAATTCTTCTATCGAACCATAGCGTGTTAAACTAAAGAAACTATTTAGCTTTATAAATAATACTAGGATTTTTTTTTTCTCTTGTTAAAAAACATTTTTTTATCGACACCATTCATGGAATTTTATGCCTGTTTACTATCAGGTAGATACAAATCATATGAGTATATGATCAGTTGGTATAGTGAAACTAAGATCGTGCTCTCCGAGGCACAATAGTGGTGTTGTTAAACAAATGTACTTAAATATTTAAATTAAAAACTCATTGTGGTTCACACCGAGATTTGAACCCTGGACATAAATAAAAATAGTGCCTATATCTATGAGGACAAAAATAAACATATATTTTTCGTATAATATTTTTATTAAATGAGCAGAGAAAATTGTAATAAAATAAAAATTATTGTCAATTAGGAACATCGTAAAAGAGTGGCAGTCTCGTCTGAATAAGTACCTAAGTAAATCTATTAATGGGAAAGAATTTTTTTTTACCAATAAACGGCAGATTTTCACTTTTAATAGCAGATTAAACTACAACAGTAGGTACCTACCTAAGCTTTTAAATATAAGGATTTATCATTCATTGATATATCCTAAAAAGCCTTGCAACCTTATCAAAAAAAAAAAAAAAAAACAAGTCTTCAACAGTAATTAATGTCTCTAAAAAAACAAATATAAGATGAGATTGCTCATATTTTTAAATAAGCATGACTCTAATAGGTGCCTATTTTTAAGTACTACACCATACAATAGTAGCATAATGAAATACGTTCCTTATTGCACTAAACATATAATTATTTGGTGTCAACAGACTGTCCTAAGTTCCCGCAGACCCAAGTGCCCTACCTAGCCCCCCTACATAGAAAGTGAAGGTGCTGAATGCAGCAAGGCACAAGTCGACAAGCCGGCAAGCAGACGCGGCGAAGCATTGGCGATCGTCGAACGCCATTCAAACGTTTTTCTTTATTCAAAAAGAGAACACGATCTAATTTCGAACTCGTATCGAACAAAAACGGTTTCGAACTTTAAAGTTTCTGTGATAGTGTTACCAGATTAAAATATATAAATTGAACCATGAAGATTTTCGTGTTAATCGGTGAGTAAATATGATTTTGATAGCATGCGTAATTGGGGATACGACATTGACATAGTTACCCTAAGAGAGGGAATTTCAAAGGGTCCTTATTTACAGGCATAAGACAAACACGAGAATTTCCGAGAAATTTGGTTTATGTGTTTACTAGAACTGTTTAATATTAATTTATTACATCTAATCGTGGAAGAGTTTTTTTTGATGTTTTCTTGTAGACATTTTCTTTGGTCCTATAAAGAAACAACTGAAAAATATAATGCCTTTTAATTGGTTATCTAAAGCCTATTTTACTTTATCGTAAATTTTTACTATCGTTATGAAAAATGAAACTGAAAAAATATATTCAGTTTACGCAAATAACAGATATCGACACTAGTCTGCTTTTTTTCATGTACTTAAGCATTTTGGTTCGTACGCATATTATTTCGCAAATGCGAATGAATATATTTTTAATATATTTATAAACCATTTATTTCTTTCTAAAACAACACACAACATTAGTAATTGTACACAATATAATAGTTACTTTGTAAGGTTCTATTTCGCCTCCAATTATTTCCATTTATCACGATCTTTCGCTATTATTTTCCAATTTTCTCCTGCAATTACTGGATGACAAATAGTTTAGTTAGGTTTTTAGGGTTAGCAACCCTAAGTATCACAAAATTTAACAACTTTTATATACGTTATAGGCATTCCAATTTATTTGTTACGAACAAAATCTGCTAAGGTTTTCTAAGTTTTATTTTTCACTTTCAGAACTCCAAAAAACGATGATAACAGACATTTTCAATTTTCTGTCGCCAAAATTCCAATTTCCTTTTCAATTATATTTTTTTCTCAAAATAGCGTTTCCTTTACCCGGAGCGTACCTAAACCATTATAATATTCATTTTCGGTTTCTACTCCTACCAGTAGCCTGAGGTTCTAACGGATTGCCGCTAGGGGTCCGGAAAATGAGGGGATTTCTCCCACGACAACGAGTTTATTAAGGTCGTGGTTGTTTATATCTTAAACTTGTTCATATATATCATTGTTCTAATCTAAACAATGTCAGTCGAACTGTAATATAGCTTTGTGGTTTATACAGTATCAACAATAAGACATTTTTTTTGTAATTAGATATTTTCGCATATAAAGTATTATTTTATATAGTGGTGGCCGAGTTGCTAGACCTTGGACTTAAAAACGC
Source organism: Monopis laevigella (assembly GCA_947458855.1). Taxonomy (NCBI): domain Eukaryota; kingdom Metazoa; phylum Arthropoda; class Insecta; order Lepidoptera; family Tineidae; genus Monopis; species Monopis laevigella. The sequence continues at coordinate 8,498,949 of OX381596.1, read as the reverse complement.
TTAGGTCCCTGGTTCGAATCCCGGTGTGTACCAATGAATTTTTAATTAAAAAAAATATGTATTTGTTTGACAACACCAATATAGTGCCTCGGAGAGCACGTTAAGCTGTCGGTCCCGGTTTCACTATACCAACTTGTGAAACTGTTTATAGATGGGTTATTGAGTCTATTCAAAACATCGCGACGAGCTAGCCACTTATTCGGTGTAGACTCATACCATCGGCTACGACGGGGTTGGGGTTAAAACCCCTCCGCTGGGTACCCTGGGGCCGTCTAGGCGGTCTCGGGCGCCGTAAAGTACCCGTGATGATATGATATGACGAAGTATTATTTTATGTTTTCTATAATTATTATACATAATTATACTTTAATTTATTATTATATTAAGTGAAATTAATTACATATTCCTCCTTAGATAATAATTAAATCCCCGAAGGTTTGACTGGTAAAATGGCTAGCGGCATCTGATTATTTATTATTATTATATTAATTAACTTATTTTATTCATTTTATATTTCTATAAATTTTGTATTTGTTTTGTGTAAGATGTTTTTGTTTTTGTGTCATAATTTGTGGATGCTATTTTGGTTTTTATTATTCTAAGATGATTGTTAATCTGATTATATTCTGTATGTATCCCTAATAACAATTAAATAAAAATAAATAAATAAATCTGTCGTCGTATTGCATTAAACTTTTAAAATAAATAAAGTTCTAAATAATGCCAGTATGTGTATAATGCTATTTATACAATAATGATAATAATAATATGTATAACAATTTACACATGTTGCTCTGGTCACAAACTAAGCCCTAGGCTTGTACTTGTACCAGAAACAATGATATAATACATATTATATTTTATAAACACAATGGTGGTACCATTCGAAATAATGCCACTAAGGTTCTATATTAATTTGAGGTTTCTTATCCTTCTAAATAAAATCAGTAAGACTGTAATAGTTATTAATAGTTTATCTTTCTAAATAATGTCAGTAGGTCTGTAATGACACTTGGTTGTTTTTCATTAGATATAATGCCAAATAGACTGTCATATATACTTGCGTTTGCTTATCTTTCAAAAAAAATACTAATGGCCTTATTCATAAAATCTTATTGAGTCCTTACAGAACACTTTAGTTACAATAGGTTTTGTCTCATTTATGCGTATTCATTTTTGTTGCTAAAAAAGGGAGACCAAACCTACTATAAATAAAGTGTTCTTCTAGGACTCAATAACTTTTTATGAATAAGGGGGTAAGACTATACTAGTTTTGGTTGTTCATCTTTCTAAACAATGTCAGCATGTTTGTAATGAGATTTACACTTAGTGGTTTAACATTCGAAATAATGACAGTAAGACTGCCATATACATTTGTGGTTAATAAAAATATATATCAGTAAGACTATACTAGTTATACGTTATTTATAAATAATGTCTGTAATGAGTAGTAAAGACACTTAGTGGCTTATTATTCCAAATAATGTCAGTAAGATTATCATATACATTCCTTTTTTTATCTTTCTAAATACAATCAGTAAGACCGTAGAGTTATTTATTGCTTATCTTTCTAAATAATGTCAGTAGGTCTGTAATGATATTTAGTGGTTTATGATTCAAAATAATGCCAGTAAGACTGTCATATACATTTGCGGTTGCTTATCTTTTTAAAAATAATTAGTAAGACTATGATAGTTATAGAAAACTTATCTTTCTAAACAATGTATATAATGACATTTAGTGGTTTATGATACGAAATAATGCCACTAAGGGCTGATTTTTCAATCCTCTTATAAAGTTATCCAGCAGATAACTTATATGGAGAAATAATAAATTTGACAGTTCTTCATACAAGTTAAATGTCGACTTTATCTGACGATTGAAAAATCAGCCCTAAGACTAGTATAAAGATATTTTTATTTTCCCGAAGGTTTGACTGGTAGAGAATGCCTAGCGGCATTAAGTCCGCCTTTGTATTTTGTATGCAATACAGGTTTAAATAAATAAATAATAGTGGGGGTTTATCATTCTAAATAATCTCAGTAAATAAGACTGTAAGATAACTGTCATTATATCAGTTTTTTTTATTTCCCTGGATCCGCCATTGCATTTATTATTGAGCAACAGCTGTTAATAAACTATATAGATAGATAGTTATTACAGCGTTAACATCTATACTACTTACTTGTTAATTATTACAATGCTCGAAAATTTCTCACAGCTAGCCTTATTGTATTTTGAAGTACACGAAAATATTTAGAGCAAGGCTTGTTAGAGGTCGTAGGTGGAATCCAGGTCACTGACCATCTTCAATGGTATGAAAGAGGCAATCATATTAACTATCATAATATACCATACATAAACTTATATACTTACACCAGTATTCATAAAAACTTATTGAGTCCTTAAAGAACATTTTAGTTATTGAAGCAACGAAAATTAATATGAGTAAATAATAACAATATGTAGGACAAATCACACATATAGCTCTGGTCACAGACTAAGGCTCTAGACTTGTACTATGTTTACCAGAAGCACGGAAATAATACATATTATATGTTATAAACACCCAGACCATGACAAACTGTACAGAAAAAGACGTACTAATATTTTTTGCCAAGGGTGGGAATCGCACCCACGATCTCCTGATACAACGTCAAAGGCGTAACCACTAGTCTACAGAGGCTGTCAAATAAACAAAACCTGTCTTCTTCTTCTTTTACCTAAATGGCCTTCTACGCTTTACGCATAATTTTGCTAATGTCAAGTGGGTATTTATGAAATGTCAAGTGGGTATAAGGGTATTTATTGTAATTTGTACAGTAAAAGTGGGATAATAGGATGGCAAGGAATAGAGAAAGGACTAGGTTAGAATTAGAAATGGCCACATGACCGTATGTAAACGGAATGCTTATTCTACAAAATTGGTACATTTTGCAAAATAATATGCTATAAAATTAACAATTAAAAATATATCAGACACACACGACTACAGTATTTGAGCTACCCTCAAGGAAAATTCCCAAAACCTGTTTTAACTAAAGTGTTCTTAAAGGGCTCAATAAGATTTTATGAATAATGCCATTATGGTATTATAGTGACTCAGAAAGCACGTTAAGCTGTCAGACCTAGTTTTACTATACCAACTTGTAGAACTATTAATATAAGTAGGTATATCCAAACGCCTGCGACGGCACATACAACAACCACTTGTTCCGTGAAGACTAAGAATATCGCTGTAATGCCGTCTAGGCGGTCTCGACTGTAGTAAGACGACGGTGATGGTACGTCGGTGCGTTATTTATTTTTACCATTTATAACTTCCTAAAGCAACAGACTGATACAAAAACTGCTATTTTGTCACAGAAGTAAATAATTAATAGTATTTTCTCTTAAAATTAATGTTTGTGTTACCGCACGCTGTCACAAGAAATATAATCGAATTAAGACTTTAATTATATTAGGCAAATGGTTTATTAATCTTATCTTAAAAGTGGGATCTTAATAAGTAAAAAGTGAAATGGAATTTAAGTTTTTTACTTTTAAATTATAATACAACTATTTCATGTTATTTTTGGACTCTGAAGTTATTTACATTTTTTAAAAAGATAAACAATATAACAATAATTGTTACTGGTACACATAGTACAAGCCATACTCTTAAAAGTGGAATCTTAATAAGGAAAGAGTGAAATGGAATTCAGGTACCCAAAAAAAATCTAAAATACAACTATTTGATGTTATTTTTGGACTCTGAAGTTATTTTACATTATTTAGAAAAAAATACGACAAAAGGCAGATGTATATAAAGAACTATTTCATAGTAGGAAGGTTTACAGTAGAGTTAGGCAAGAGATGTTTATTAATTTATGATGTAAATAGTATATATACGCGGTGGCCTAGTTGGTTAGACCTTGGACTTAAAAACACTTAGGTCCCTGGTTCGAATCCCGGTGTGTACAAATCAGTTTTTAATTTTAAAATGTATGTATATTTGTTTGACAACCCCACTATAGTGCCTCGGAGAGCACGTTACGCTGTCGGTCCCGGTTTCACTATACCAACTTGTGAAACTGTTTATAAATGGGTTATTGAGTCCATTTAAATCATCGCGACGAGCTAGCCACTTGTTCGGGGTAGACTCATACCATCGGCTAAGACGAGGTGGGATTAAAAACCCCTCCGCTGGGTACCCTGGGGCCGTCTATATACACGTTATCAAATTAAACGATTGTGGTTTTATGAGATTGAACTAAAATTAATTAAAGGAATTGGAGGGCCAGGTCTCTTACCCTCATTTCTAGATAATATAATTTATAATGGAATTTTGTGGTACATAAATCAAATAGACGTTAATTAATATTGACGTTCATAGGGATTATTCAGCGACCGTGAACCGATGTGGCTTACCAATCATGTATAAATGTATTAATCAAAATATACCGACATTTATATAGATATAAGATAGTGTTTCTAATAGTTACGTCAGTGTTTTTTTTTTAATGGAGCAAGTGACTTTGTATCTACCTGATGGAACAATGGTCCATGAATGGAGCCTTTCAATACATTATTCGCTCCCACATGCTGACTAAAAAATACGAATTTGCAATACGGATAATTTAATAGCCTTGCTTCTTTATAGTCAATTTTTTTACCGTTTCGTAACCGCACCCAGAAAGAAGACTACCACCTCGACAATAAATCGATGCAGTAGTCTCCTAAAAACCGGTGAAACTAAAGACTAAAATCGAATAATAACTAGGTCAGTTGGCGGATTCTGCATTTGTATGACGCTATTATTCCCGTGAACTTTTAGAGAAACCCTAATTAAAATTACGTAAATTTTAGTTTCTTCAATTATGACAGGTTACAAAGAACAAGGGCGGATATATTAAATATTTTTGCTAATTCTTTATATTTATAAATAAATATAAATATCATCACGGGGGCTTTATGGCGCCCGAGACCGCCTAGACGGCCTCAGGGAACCCATGTGCCGGAGGGGTTTTAATCCCACCTCGTCGTAGCCCATGGCATGAGTCTCCTATACCGTAGCTAGTTTGTCACAATGTTTGGATAGACACAATAACTAATCTATACAACAGTTTTACAATTTCGTATAGTTAAACTGAGATCGACAGGATGTTTAACAACATGCACCATTAAGCTGTCGGTCCCAGTTTCACTATACCACTTTGTAAAACTGTATATAGATATGCTATTATGTCTACCCAAATAACGCGGCGAGCTAGCCACTAGTTCGGTGTAGACAAATAATATCGCCTACGACGAAGTGGGATTAAAACCCCCTCTGCTGGGTACCAGCAGCAACTATACAGTTTTACAAGGTGGTATAGTGAAACTGGGACCGACAGCTTAATAGTGCATGTTGTTAAACATCCTGTCGATCTCAGTTTCACTATACGAAATTGTAAAACTGTTGTATAGATTAGTTATTGAGTCTATCCAAACATTGTGACAAACTGAGGCCGTCTAGGCGGTCTCGGGCGACGTAAGGCAGATGATGTTTATTTATTTTATTTTAGATAAGTACTCTAATAAAATAATAGTTAAGTATATAATACTAACATAAAAAAATACAATACAAACACTTACATACCTAAACGTACAATTAAACATAAGGTTATATACTAATGTCATACTATTCAGTAACAATAGTAATAAACAATAAGTGGTTATAGGAACACAATACTGGTAATGTTGCGTGAAAAACCTTTTCCTACACGAAATGTCGTGTTTTTTCGTCGCGTCGCTGGCACTAGCTATATTTCCGTTCCCAAACACACTTTAAAGCTGGCATACACGATAGCTTTATTATTTAATAAAATAAATATGAATAAACATGGATGAAATTTTTCAAAAACCGCACGATGGCATAGTCTCCTTTAATAGTACGGTTACGAAATGGCAATTGATTTAACAATAGGGCAGCGAGGATATTAAAATAGACTCGTAATGAAAATACTTAAATTTCGCCGCACATTTCGTAATCGCACCATGATATAAAAAAAAATAAGGAAGTCCTCTTGAGTATTTAAAATTATATTTATTTTGTCAAAACATATTCAAGGAGTACAGAAGAAAATTAAAATCGTAGTAGTTTTCCCTAGTACCTATCTTTATGTATATCTTTTTTTCAACAGACAATTGTTTTAAATTACTTGGCATTTTAAATAGGGTAGTATATAAGGCCAAATAACTAAGCTCTAGAATGATTTGACTCATTTGTAGTTCTGCGGAAAACAAAACTACTAATTGCTCATAAAATAAGAGAGAGATAATTTTTATCTATACACGGATTCTCCGTATATATACTCGTAGATAAAAACGTGGAGTAAACTGCAGTTGTCCAGTATTTAGAGGATTTCACAATACTAAACAATTTAGGTACTTTTACAATATAATATAAATTTTCCAAAATAAGTTTTGCTAAAGGCGCCTTCACATTGCGATGGCTAACTATAAATTGTCACTCGTATAGTAATAAAATCCATAATAGCTTATCTAAAAATGTATAATTATATATATAATATTTATTCAACAAAACTTAAAAAAAAAACACTAATAATAATACTTATAAAAGACCTATTAATATATTAACTAGAAAAATGAAATGAAATTAAGTAAAAATAATCCTCAAGTTTGTCATGCGGCAGGGTGCCCAAAATAAATAGTAGTAATAATAGTATTAATTTTATAAAGAATTCTATCATTACTACAAAGATAAATCAACGGCGTATAACGTATATGGCCGCCTTAAAATCGGTTTTCAAATAATTTCTTAACGATTGTCAAACGGTATTAGATCGGTTACATCCGTGCAAGAATTTCCTATTTACTTATTATTTGTATGTAGTGTAATAAATCTGTTGCATACTGGATTCCATTTCCATTTCAACGATCGAGAAAATGTAATAAAATGTTTTTTAACGGATTTGTTTGGCGGAAATATTTCTTTCGTGTGTGGCTGTAAATGTAATTAAATATTTTATATTTCATTTATGAGCAATTTTAATGTGAACAATCTTTATGTGAACAATCTTTATGAATATCGTTTTAATTGTTTATAAGAACGGAAGTACTCGGATTTCACTCTTTTATTTTTAAAGGAACATGACTTTGTGTCTACCTGGTGGTAAGCAGGCCTAGAAAGTCTGTGAATGGGGTCGATCAATAGTCTGTTGTTTGACAGTATTGATCGCCCCCACTGTGACGGATAAATGATGCGGTTACGAAATTCGCGGCGAAAAACACGATGTTGCATTATGAGTCGACTTTAATATCCTCGTTGCTTTATCGTCAAATTTATTACCCGTTTCGTAACCGCACCATAAAAGGAGACTGCCACTTCGAAAAAAAATATACAGTAGTGTCCTGAAAACCAATGAACCCATAGACTAAAACCGAAGAAATATGACTAGGTCTTTTTACGGTTAAAAAGTTGCAGTTATTTGTGAGTAATTGCGACGCATGAGTGTCTAGAAAAAGTCATGTACCTATGTAAATTTTATTATGTAAATAAAAACACAATATAATAAATAATAACTTGCTATATTTCGCCTTATTAGGAGTTTTCAGGCAATAATATTCACCAAATAAAATATGATATATTATACTTTTTAATTTTAATAACAAAACGTTAAAGAAAATGTTCCATGCGTTTTTGCCATAACTATAGCAGAAGTGGCTAAAACTTTTTTTTATTATGTAAATACCAACTTTAAAAAAACGTTGGATCCTAAGATCGTCTCAGATAAAAAATTCAAAGACACTTCCATATTGTTATATTAAAATACAAAGGAAGGACTATTATATTGTGGGAACCCCTGATTAATATCTCATAGTAGTAGGTACATTTAAGTAATATTTTATATTTACCTAGTTGGCCGAGTTGGATAGACCTTGGACTTCAAAAAAAAACACTTGGGTTTCAAACCAGGGGGTTTGAATCCCGGTGTGTACCAATGAGTTTTTAATTTAAAAAAATATGTACCTACATTTGTTTGACAACACCACTATAGTGCCTCGGAGAGCACTTTAAGCTGTCGGTCCCGTTTTCACTATATTTTGTTTTTGTTTATTTTCTTTTAAAGTTTTTTTTATTTTTCATTTATTTTTTTTATGGAGTTAATAAACGATTTATTCATCTATTAAAAACTTTGTACATTTGTTTAACCACATTTATAACAGTGCTCGAGGGGACGTTAAAGCGACGGTCACAGTTTCACTATACCAACCTGTGAAACTGTTTATAGATGGGTTATTGAGCTTTTCCATAACACCGCTACGAGCTGGACCCTAATCCTGAGGCTTTCGATTTACGTGTCGGTTCGATATATAATCGAGTGAATTTCTCTCGAATACATCGAGCATTATACAATACATGTCGAAAGTGCGATGCCTCCCTGGTCACTTGTTCGGTGCTTATTTTTTATATAAAAAAAAACATTTGTTTGTCAACACCACTATAGTGCCTCGGAGAGCACGTTAAGCTGTCGGTCTCAGTTTCACTCTAACAAACTGTGAAACTGTTTAAGAGTTACGCCAAGTTGAATTTGAGTTAAAGTGAGCGTTGAAGTAATTGTTAAACTTAAATTAAAATGGCGTCGTATGTAGGTACAAGTTGCCATTAGTCTCTCAAAATAAAACTGGTACATTAGACGCTTTTTGTAACCTTAATCGTTTCAATTACTTTAGCGGACACTTTAGTGCATCTTGTGCTGAGATGGCTGATTCAGTCTATCTATAACAACGCTACTAGTTGGTCACTGTTCGGTGTAGACTCAAAATAACTTCGGCTACGACGAGGTAAGAATTTTACCCCACCGCTCGCTGGGTACCCTAAGGCCGTCTAGGCGATCTCGTGCACCGTAAGGCACCCGTGATGGTCTTTAATGTATAAGTTTTTTTTAATGTTTCTACTTGTTTTTCGCAATTGTATACTTATTTAGGTCGTTTTTAAGTACCTATATAACATACATACATATCATCACGGGGGCCTTACGCCTAGACGGCCCCAGGGTACCCAGCGGAGGGGTTTTAATCCCACCTCGTCATAGCCCATGGTATGAGTCTACACCGAACAAGTAGCTAGCTCGTCGCCGGTGGACAGACTCAATAACTTATCTATATGCTGTTAAAGTGAAACCGGGACCGACAGCTTAACGTGCTCTCCGAGGCACTATAGTGGTGTTGTCAAACAAATGTACATAATTTTTAAATTAAAAACTCATTGGAACACACCGGGATTCGAACCAGGGACCTAGTGTTTTTAAGTCCAAGGCCTAACCAACTCGGCCACCACGTATATAAACTGTATTTAAATTATTATCAACCTAAAGAAGTGAACGGTGTTTGCAAGAATAAGTATATAAGCATGCAAATCAGATAAAGCTAGTTAGTACTTAGTTAATTATTGGGCTTGTTTCAATAAACGTGGCGTTAAGTAGTGATATTTAAAAAATCGATCAACTTTAAATGCTGCTTGAGCACTTGGGTTTCGTACAACAGAAAATAAAGCAGGTGGAACGATTAAAACAATAAATTATTCTACTAACAATTTTCAGTACAAACTAAGCTCTAGGTATACTACCTAATATAATTTATATTTCATAAACACCCAGACCATGACAAACTGTAAAGAAAAATGTATTAATATTTTTTTGACATGAATCGAACCCACGACCTACGGATACATTGCCACTAGTCTACGAAGATGGTCAAAATTAAATATTAGTTATATTTTACAATATTTAGCTAATACCTAAAATTTCAAGTTTTGGCCTTAAAAGCAAGTTCAGAGGTTTACCAAGTAAAATAGGCATAAATTTTTTTTTAGATATGCCTAAAGTTTAAAAAAAAATCAGCTTTATAGTTATTAAGAGTTTAAGCAGTAAGGATATTAAAGTAGAGTTAAGGGCTCTGCAGTCATTTGATGCCCATACAAACGTTTGATGCCCATACAATATTACAACATACTTCCAATATTACAACTTGGCTGTTAGTTGAAGTGCTATTATTATTTTTATGTTGGTAATGAAATAAAATCTGATTTCAAATAAAATAAATTAAAAAAAGCCAACGCAGGAAAAATAATTAATACAATGACCGACAAAAATATTATTTAATACTATTAAATATATTTATTCAATAAATTAAATTAAAACTACAAAATATAACTACTTAACAAATAATACCTAACAATAAAATACCTATAATTTAAATATTGCATTTCAATTCTGCAACAAAAAGTAGTCGATTGTTACTGGAAGTGCGAAAGCTCATTTTGTATGGAGAACGCGACTTCGCGACATTTGCAGACACTGTAAGCGCAGTGTCCTTAACGTGCTCTCTAAAGCACTATAGTTGCGTCAAACAAATGTATTTTAAAAAAACACTGTTATCACGCACTTAAATAAACAGAATAACTGATCAACAGCCTTTATCTGGATCTTTTGTGTGGTATGTATCAATATCGATTCTCTGTATAGTGTAGGTAAGCTATATGTATGTTTATGTATATGTATGTAATATGATATATTTATGTATATACATTGATTATATATGTATTATTATTTATATTACTTTTTTTTTTAATTAGGCACCGACTCACCTTCGTATACAATCTTAAAGGTTAGCTTGTAGATAATGCCTAAGGCATTAGGTTCGCTTTTGTACATAACTTTTGTTTACTGTGCAATAAAGTGTTTAAATATATTAATAAAAACCTGGGGTTTGTAGTTAAAAATGTGTAGTGTTTTTAAGTCTAAGGTCTAACCAAGGTAGGAGGTGGTAGTTTCTTTTTCAGGGTGCGATTACGAAATGGGCGGTTAAACTGACGATAAGGCAGCGAGTATATACTTGTAATGCCATTCATCTTTGTCGCCGCCCATTTCGTAATCGCATCATTCAGCCGGCATAGTGGGAGCGATCAATATTTGAACAATTATTGATTGACCCCATTCATGGACTTTGTAGAACTACTCACCACCAGGTAGATTCAAAGTCATATGCCGTGCTCCAATAAACAAACGTCAAAGTCGCAACCACTAGACTTGGAGGCGGAAGTATTGTCGTATCTAATTATTGTAAGTCTCTAGCCACACAAGTAACTTAGTCAAGTATCTAGCCACACAAGTAACTTACTCAAGTATCTTAATCCTACGCGGTGACAGGATATTACGAAATTATTCGTTGCCTCGCTTCGTTGCTACTATATTACTTATCGACTCTCTTATACGAGTAGGTAGTGATCGGAAATTGGGTGCATTTAATAATAATCATATGTAGGACAATTTACATATCAGGTGACATAAGCCCATTACCACTATAGTGCCTCGGAGAGCACGTTAAGCTGTCGGTCCCGGTTTCACTATACCAACTTGTGAAACTGTTTATAGATGTCTATCCAAAACATCGCGACGAGCTAGCCACTTGTTCGGTGTAGACTCATACCATCGTCTACAACGAGGTGGGATTAAAACCCCTCCGCTGGGTACCCTGGGGCCGTCTAGGCGGTCTCGGGCGCCGTAAGGCACCCGTGATGATATATATATATATATATATATATATAAAAGTTATCATTTATCAGAAAGATTGACTTTCAGCCATGATATGAAAAACAGGTCAAAATAAATATTCATAAACATAAAACCTAAAAAAAATATTGTAATAAAATTTTCCGCGATCTTTTTTAAGATACTTGCGGTAACATCAAAGAATTTATAAGGTTTTTTTGCAAGTCCGTTAAAAGCTCGCTTTTAAGTAAGCTTTGTAACAGCTGTGGCACTTTTAGTTCGTGACATTAACACTAGAGGGCTCGGGTGGGTGACATAAGCCCAGGGTGAAAAATTACAGATTTTTTTATATATATGTAGCTCTTAGTAGGTATTTCTCAAATATATTTATCCTAATTAATGTAAGTAGTGAGTTTCCAACCTAGAGAATTGAAAACCTGTACAGCGCATCTAAAAAATCCATATTCTATAGAAAAATGTATATACATCGACAGCCTCCGTAGACTAGTGGTTGCGCCTTTGGCGTTGTATCCGGAGGTCGTGGGTTCGATTCCCACCCATGGCAAAAAAAAATTAATTAGTATGTTTTTTCTGTACAGTTTGTCATGGTCTGGGTGTTTATAAAAATATAATATGTATTATATCGTTGTTTCTGGTACACATAGTACAAGCCTAGAGCTTAGTTTGTGACCAAAGCAATATGTGTAAATTGTCCTACATATTAAAAAAAAAAAAAAAAAAAATTACATATATATCCTCTCGTCGTAGCCGATGGTATGCGTCTACACCAAACAAGTGGCTAGCTCGTTGGGATGTTTTGAATAGATTCAATAACCCATCTATAAACAGTTTCACAAGTTGGTATAGTGAAACCGGGACCCACAGCTTAACGTGCCCTCCGAGGCACTATTATAGTGGTGTTGTCAAACAAATGTACATATTTTTTTTAATTAAAAACTCATTGGTACACACCGGGATTCGAATCAGAGACCTAAGTGTTTTTAAATACAAAGTCTAACCAACTCGGCCACCAGGTATATAAAAATGTATATATATGTCACTTTTAATTCGTATTAAAACAATGCCTATTGAACAAGCTGCGTTTCAGTGGTATTTTTTCAGGGATTTCTCGAAATTGAACTGTCCTTTGTTAGTAAGCTAACCGAGACATTGAACGCCGGTCTCGTTATCACCGCCTATACAGATAAAAAACCGTCAAGTGAACTAGTCATGTTTTGGTTTTGATATGTGGGTTCACCGGTTTTCAGGAGATAACTGCATCGATTTTTTGTCGAGGTGGTAGTCCTTTAAGGGTGCGGTTACGAAATGGGTGGTTTAATTGACGATAAGGCAGCAAGTATATTGCAATATACTAGTAATGCAATTCGTCTTTGTCGCTGTCCATTTCGTAATCGCATTATTTAAGCGGCATAGTGAGAGCTATCAATGTTATTTAAGAACAATTATTGATTGCCCCCAGTCATGGACTTTGTAGAACTACTCACCACCAGCTAGATACAAAGTCACAAACCGTAGTCAAATAAAAATAATGGCGTGCATCTATATAAAAAAATACGTGATACATAAATAAAGAAATGTATACAAATGTGGCCAGCCTAGTGGTTAAGTCACTGCGCAACTGATAATAAGGTGATGACAACAATCCGGACCTGGGATGGGTGACCGTTTTATACAACGAGGCTATAGCACCATAAACAACAACAAGCTCGCCACTAGTTAGGTGTTGCCTTCGAATACTATCGGCGAAATGAGGATGGCTTAATCCCTCCGCTGTGTACCCTGAGGCCGTTTAAACGGTTCTCGGGAGCCAAAGAGGCACACATGATGGTATTTATTAATTTAAATGTTAGACGAGACGTCAACATGAGACGATGGGTCCTTGGTCAGAGGAAGCTAGTAAATTTATCCATGAAATTGGAAAAAAACTAAAAATTGGTACTGGTGATCCTCTGAGCAAGGAATTCCTTGTTCAGAGGATCAGCATTGCCATCCAGCGTGGTAACGCCGCTAGCGTCCTCGGCACATTACGCCCATCGTCTCAAAATCAAAATTATTATTAAATAGTTAAGTATTTTGTTCATATTTTAAATTAAATAAAGAAATTGTATTTTATCTATGAATAAATATTTTATGGAATATCAACATTTAATATTTTTATTTCATAAATTTAGTACAAAAAAAAATCTTTATGGGTGACAGATGTACCCGCGCGAGCACTCCGTAAATATTACTAGCGCGAGCATTCATAGTGTTAAAGTCCTGGTATATAACTGGCTTATATATACATTTATCATAATAAAATATATTTCATGAGAGACATAATATAATCTATGTTGGGAGAGATTAGAGACCTAGATTACTTGCCGGGGCGTTTGTAGATTATCAACTGAGTGCTGTAATAAATGGCTGTATATTATAGGATTTTGTTTTAAATCTCTTTAAGGGTTCGACAATGTATTGTCATGACAGCCTCCATAGACTAGTGGTTTCGCTTTTGGCGTTAAATCCGGAGGTCATGGGTTCGATTCCAACCTATGGTGTAAAAATATTAGTAAGTAGGTACCTACAGTTTGCCATGGTCAGGGTGTTTTTAAAATATAATATGTATTATATCATTGTTTCTGGTACTCATAGTATAAGCCGAGAGCTTAGTTTGTGACCAGAGCAATATGTGTAAATTGTCCTATATATTATTATTATTATAACTTATATTGAGCTGCATCCATTGCCTCTACAAATATTAATAAATTATATTCTCCCAGGGTGAAAATAATTTAGTTTTTTTTAATGTGTATTCCTCGAATATATTTATCTTAATTTTACCGCCATATAGAATTTAAAACCCTATACAGCGATTCTAAGCATTTTCCATAGAAAAATGAATGTAAAAAATGTCTATATATCACTTTTATTCCGTATTAAAACAATGCCTATTGAACAAGTTGCATTACAGTGGTATTTTTTCAGGGATATATAGAAAATAAATTATTAATATTTGTAGAGGCATACAAATATATATATATATATATCTTCACGGATGCCTTACGGCGCCCGAGACCGCCTAGACGGCCCCAGGGTACCCAGCGGAGGGGTTTTAATCCCACCTTGTCGTAGCCGTATGAGTCTACACCGCAAGTGGCTAGCTCGTCGCGATGTTTTAAATAGACTCAATAACCCATATATAAACAGTTTCACAAGTTGGTATAGTGAAACCGGGACCGACAGCTTAACGTGCTCTCCGAGGCACTATAGTGGTGTTGTCAAACAAATGTACATAATTTTTTTAATTAAAAACTCATTGGTACACCCCGGGATTCGAACCAGGGACCTTAGCCTTACAAATATTAATAATTTATTTTCACTAATCATGCCCATTTAGTATAATTCAAACACTATCTTTAAGTTTAGTTTCTCTAGGGTATAATATATCGAACAAGCCTATCTTATGCTAATAAGGTGTCTTTTATGACCCTTTGACACCAATTAAGAAACTAGAAGGTGTAGTGTAAGCGGGGTGACAAATTGCTTGTTACTATACCTGAGTTTGTGCATCTAAAGTTTTAATTAGTCTATGTCTTAGACCTAGTTTCTAACTGGATAGTATCTATTAGACTGGGAGATGATGACAGAAAACGTCCTCCTATTTTCTACTGCATGCCTTTTTAAGAATTAATAATTCACCCTAAAATATAAAAGATAGAGGGGTTATTGGCCGCCGCACGCTTGCACGCCATAAATGGCTTTTATTTATGTAAATAATTTTAGTGGTTTTCCGTGATTTTATATTGCCTGCCTTTGTCTAGGCGGTGTCGGGCGCCGTAAGGCACCCGTGATGATGATACATATTAACTTTATTTTATTCCATGTGACTTTGTATCTATCTAGTGGTGAGCAGAATGGAATGGGGTTATACAACAATAAATTGTTCTTTAACAACATTGATCTCTCCCACTATGCCGGCTAAATGATGGGATTACGAAATGGCCGGCGACAAATACGATTTGCACTAGGAGTATATTTTAATATACTCGTTGTATTATCGACAATTTATCCACCCATTTCGTAACCGTATCTTAACCCGGTAAACCCACAGACTAAAACCGAAACATGACTAGGCAACAAGGCGGTTTTTGCATCGGTCGATCGGCCTAACGTATTTATAGGACCTTACTCCCACCTAAACCTAAAGATTAAAGCACCAACCTATGCAACGGTAATGGATATCCTTGGCCTGAATGATTACGCCGCGCCGTTGGTGTTAGATCGTGGGTTCGATTCCCATTCATGGTAAGTAATATAAGTTTATAGGGTTTCAAATTTATTATGTTCAATAAAATAACTCGAGAGACTGTCTAGTGAGATAGAGCTATTTGACTGTGAAATATATAAAGAACTACTGGTCCATTTTACTAGAAATTTGGAATGTTTGTAGATCTTGTTGACCCTTATAAGTCCAAAGGTTGGGTGGGATGTTTTTCTTCTATCAAAAACTTTTAAAGGCTTGTGCTTACTTGTATAAAACTATAACATTAAATAACTTAACCGAAGTAACTAAACCGAACAAAAATTTACTTAAAATATATTTTTACACACGAAAA
Organism: Monopis laevigella; assembly: GCA_947458855.1. Taxonomy (NCBI): domain Eukaryota; kingdom Metazoa; phylum Arthropoda; class Insecta; order Lepidoptera; family Tineidae; genus Monopis; species Monopis laevigella. Next base: position 8,482,793 of record OX381596.1, on the reverse strand, counting down.
ATAGTCAATAAATAACTTGATTGTTGATAGAAAACCTAATGTAAAGGAAAAAGGTGCTACATACGAATTTTTCGGGTAAAATAAATTCCTATTCTTATAACACGATTTTGCGAAAATTCGGTAAAAGGCAATAAAAATTCAATTCACGAAATATATATAATAAGCCGTCTGGATTATATAGTTTTAAATGTCATAAAAAAAACCTTATATACAGGTTGTATTTGAAAGGATGTACTTTGGGCTAATATAAGGTTCTGCTGATCAAATCGAATAACTTTTCCCTTGGATGGTTATCCATGGGAAAAGTTATTCAATTTGATGAGAAAAAAATTGGCTTCCCCATACGAATTGGTCATTTTAACATTATTAGTTTGTATGGAGATATTTTTTTTTCATTTGCGACACATGTTTTAATGGGATTTTTTTTTCGATTTCATCAGCAGAACCTCATATTAGCCCAAAGTACATCCTTTCAAAGTCGTGTATAACTTTCTTTTTCTTCTTTAAAATAACTTCAATGCTTACTTTAAAAAATATAGTGACTGATGGCAGTCCTACGAAGTCCATGAATGGGGTCGACAAAGGCGTATTTGCATTACGAGTATATTTTAATATCTTCGCTGCTTTATCGTCAAACCAGTCGCCCGTTTTGACTAGGTCACTTGACGGTTTTTGCATCTGTATAGCGGTGGTATCACGTCCGTTTGGTCGGCCTAGCAGAGTTATAGAGGCCTTCCTCCCACCTAAGAAAACTATTCAAAAACTAGGATTTATTAATAGATATAAATTGAGTACTGAAAAGACAATTTTTATATATAGTTGTCTGTTATATACTTATTTGTATTATATCTATAATGTAAACATACAACATCTTGACAGGAGAAATATACTTATATATAAAACTGTGTAATACACTTAAATATTAACACCGGTATTCATAAAAACTTATTGAGTCCTCGAAGAACACTTTAGTTATGAAAGGTTTTGTCTCTTTTTATTAGCAACAAAAATGATTATGCGTAAAAGAGAGAAAACCTTTTATAACTAAAGTGTTCTTCAAGGCCTCAATAAGTATAAGGCCATTAGACTGAACGTTTGACAACACCACTATAATACCTCGGTACCCCTAGTGTGAGTTTTCTAACTATTACTTTGCGTTTGAGTTAACTAAAATTTGTATGGGAAATGGTTCAGCGCTCCAAGCGGAAATTTTACGAACAAGAAATGCGGTCATGTGATTGGTCAAAATGTTAACGCGGTAGTATAGTTAACGCGAAAGTAAACGTTAAAAACTCACACTAAGGCTACGGAAAGCATGTTAACCTGTTGCCCACAGTTTCCTATAGGTACCAACTTGTGATACTGTTCATAAGCCTATACAAACTCCGCGACGAGTTTGCCACCTATTTAATGGTACACTCAGGCTACGAAGATATCTAAATAAAAACCCTTCCGCCAGCCTGAGATCGTATAAGGCTCCCGTGATAGTACATTAGGTATAAATTAGAAAACGTATTGTCATGAAAGGGCTTCGAAAGTGGTTAAACTTAGATAAAGAAAGATAAAAGATAATACAGGAAACTGACAGTCTTCAAAGATTAACCTTGAAGGTGGCGAAGAAGTCAAATAAAAGTTTACAATTAAGAAAGGTGAAAGATAATTTTAAAGCTTGAACTACAGGAAACTGATTATATAAAAGCGAAATAGATTCGACACGTAAGTGATTTCGCTCTCACATATATATCAGTATGCTATGGTTGGGTAACTTAAAGTATCTTGGCATAATAGGTAAGTTCTGTTCTTTTTTTCAGTTAGCCAAAGCCCTGAAAACCACCGCCAATCATACTGCAAAGTGTCCACGCACTGAGGGTGTAGCCGTAATAAATAAATACTATCGCGGGTGCCTATTTGACTCCCGAAAACCGTTTATTTCGATGGTATTCAGAGGCAACACCTAACAAGGGGCGAGCTTGTTATGATGGTAAACGCCGACTTACTACCTATTACCATCCCAGGTCCGGCCTTGTTGTCATCTGCTTAACCTTGTTATGAGGCCGTTACGGCGCCCGAGACCTCAGATCTTAGATGGCTCAGGGTACCTACCCAGCGGAAGGTCTTTTAATCCCACCAATGTCATATCCGATGGTAACCCATCTAGATGGTAACAGTGTCATCAAAACAGGCTAATAATTAACCTGTGCGATCTCTCGGGAAAAGAAAGAGACGGATATGTAATTTATACATCTCTTTCTTTTTCCCGAAAGATCGCGACATTTGAAATCTGGAGCAGCCTCCTAAGTCAAATTTAGACGAAACAGTACTTCAATCTAGTACTGAAATCTATTACGTTAAATCGCTAATAGACCTATGTAAATGAATTTTATTTCAATCCCCTACAGCATTTAGTTAAACGTGTTTACATTCATTAAGCAACTACCCAAAATCCGTGAGATGAACTTTCTTATCTACCTACAGAATAAGTCTGTGGTTTGGAACCGAGTTTTTTGTTTCTAAGAAAAAGTGCGTGGTAAATTGAAAAACGGTTTAACCCAGCGTATTTAATTTGAATGTAATTTTACGTTTCCCTGAGCATTAGGTATTTTACCGCCGAAGAAACGTCTAAGATAATAAATAATGTTTTTTTGCGGTAAAAATGTTGTTTGTGTTTTAAAAAGTAAATAAGTACATGCTATTACTTCTTCTATATTCTCTTCTTTGATCAAATATTTTCACAAATTCTTTGTAAAGGTAAATGGTACTTATGAAAATGACATCTTCGTTATTTAGTTACCACCGCCCATACACACCGGTTTTAGTCTGTGGGTTCTCCCGTTTTCTGGAGACTACTGCATCGATTTCTTGTCGAGGTATTAGTCTCCTTTCATGGTGCGGTTACGAAACGGGCGATTAAAATATTAAAATAGACTCGTAGTGCTATTTTTTTTATATTACATTTTTTTCCCCCATTTGTATTGAATGTGTATATTTGTTTAATATATATATATTTTTTGTTTTTTATATAGTGTTGGTGTTGATGTTAGATACGTAGTGCATTTAATAAAAAATACAGGGTGAATTTGATAGGTTGTACTTTGGGCTAATATGAGGTTCTGTTGATCAAATCAAACAACTTTTCCTATGGAACTGAAAAAAATGTTGGCTTCTCATACAAATTGGTTATTTTAATATAACTAACCAAGTTTGTATGGAGAAGGCATTTTTTTGCATTTGCGACACATGGTTCCATGGGAAAAGTTGTTTCGATTTGATCAACAGAACCTCATATTAGCCTAAAGTACATCCTTTCAAACTCACCCTGTATTGGTATTCTTAATATGAAAACCATATTTCCTAACTTCCTATTAGAGACTGAATAATTAGGGCAACGTTTCGAAAAAAAAAAATGTAATTAAACAGGGTGATTCGATATCGAAACGAGGAAATCGGGTTTCAATGTATGAACGAACACTCTTTGAACAATCAAAAGAATAATCAATTACGGAAAACCCAATGAATACTGGCGAATACTATCAGTTGATTGTATTATTTAAAAGCGATTTTTTAAATTTGATTCTCGTTTAGTTTCTAAAAAAAAAACTATTTGAACTATATTTTTTCGGTTGTTCTATATTGTTTCATAATGCTGAAGAAATTATACAATAAGAATATTTCGCTACTAGCTAGCCACTTCGCGACGAGCTAGCCACTTATTCGGTGTAGACTCATACCATCGACTACGACGAGGTGGTATTAAAACCCTTCCGCTGGGTACCCTGGGGCTGTTTAGGCGGTCTCGGGCGCCGTAAGGCACCCGTGATGATATGTATGTATGTATGTAATATTCATAATATGAAAAATAATATTTATTCAGGGAAATAGGGAGCAGGTTAAGATGTACAGTTTCACTATATCATCATGTGAAACTGTTTATTGATGGGTTATTGAGTCTATCCAAATACCGTGACAAGCTATTAAATCTTACTCCTAAGGCCGTCTGAGGCGCCGTAAGACATCCGTAATGATAGTACCAACAATCCTTTTTTTTTTTCATCTGAATCTATTAGGATATTTTACCTTTTTGTTACCTTGTCACTCGATATCTATATCTATTCCAAACTTCAAGTAAATCAGACCCGTAGTTCTCGAGATATTAAGAGACATTTCTTTTATTTTATTTATTTATTAGAAGAAAAAACAGCGCTGCAATAAATATTGTAGGAACACATAATATAACTCCAAAGGACCTATAATTGATCTTCACATATAATATAATATATTATTTAAGTCACCCTGTATAAACAGGGTGACTTTGAAAGGATGTACTTTGGGCTAATTTGAGGTTCTGCTGATCAAATAGAACCACTTTTTCCATGGAACCATGTGTCGCAAATGAAAAAAAATGGCTTTTACATACAAATTAGTCATTTTAAGATTACTAGTTTGAATGGAGCAGGCATTTGACAAGGTAACAAAAAAAATTATTCAAATTGTGATTGGGTGTAAGGTGTAATATGCGCTCTGAGCACTCTGAGCAAGCTTAAAATAGTTCAGAATCGCGCTCAGACTGTAGAAAGATTAATGTCATATCTACATAATTTTTGACATAAGGTCAAAACATTTTTACCCTAAAAAAGTCCTAAATGTCAATCATGTTTTTAATAACCTTCAAATAAAACTTAACATAGTGAAACATTTAATTCTGACTCATATCTACAGGACGTAGTATATTTAGAATATTGACAAGTACCTGCATTAGAATAGTTATGCAACATCCTGTATTATTAGCAAGTCCGCTTCGTTTATTAATACAAAAACTAGATTTATAGGTTAGAATGTTACAATTGCAACCTTCAAGCCGTTTAACTCTATGAGAAATTATTCTAACAATGAGCATTTTTCCCTCGACCTCAAGTTCGTAGAACTCATTATTAAAATCGAACTTAAGTTGGTTCTTTTTAATATTTTGTAATAGCGAATTTCGTATGTTACTAGTTATAAGATTAAAGAATCTTATAACTAGTAACATACGAAATTCGCCAACTATATCTATACCAACCATCGGGGAATATAAATTTGATCCCTAAAATAATAGTTCATTCTATTTCACCCTCTAACTCATTAAATGAGTTACAGGAGTGAAATAGGGTGAACTTTTAGCGGTGGAAAATGGTTTTTCACGATTTCCAGTTATTCTAGATCTTTTATTAAAATGTTAAGTATTAATTAGCCAGAAAAAGTGATTTTTCAAAGCAATGTTTACTATTTGACACTATCTCAAAGACGTTTAAAAAAAAACTTTTTTTCTCTTTTTTTCAAACTGTTTTCACCACTTGGGTATTTTCTGATAAAAAAAAATATATACAGCGTATTACAAAAATAAAACGATAAGTTTTCACCATTTTTTTGTGGGTGATAAAAATTAAACACTAAAAAAATGTTTATAAAAAAGTTGAACTCTTCATTACCTAAAACTTTTACATTTAACTTTTTAGTTAGAAGATTTTTATAGCTGACAATCGTAAAAAAATATTTCCCACCCCTTAAAGTTCACCCCATTTCACCCTCGTATCGACTTTTATTTTATTTTTACCGTTAAATGCGTACAATCATATATTAAAAAAAAATATGCTACGTTAATAGATAGACCCAACCTAATTTCCTAAAAAATTGTAACAGAGAAAGTAAATTCTCAGTTATATAACTTAGGGCAATAAGCCATAATAATCTGTTACTACTTATTTACTTATAATGAGGCTAATAGTTATATTTACAGAACGTAGTTGACAAAAACATTCAATCATTTGTGGCTATCAAAACAAATCAGCTGTTTTTTACGCTTTCCACACATAAAATTTATTTTTACGACATATTAACGGCAGGTATTTTGAGCCTAATTAGTGCTAGGAAATAAGGTTCAAAATCGTAAACCAAGGAGACCGCTGTTGCTCAATATTTCACTATTTTTCTAATATTTGGAGCTATTAAAATAAAATAATTTATGTACCTAGTGGTCTAAGATTAATATCAACTTTAAAAAAAAAAAAAAAGGCACTGTCGTTAGATTTTTTCTATCGAACGAAGTAAAACTAATTACGTTTTGAGTCCCACACAAATACAATAAAATGTCTTCTATGACATATATTTTGTTTGCAATTTAAAAAGTATAAAGTTCACAGTTAAAACTTAATTTAAAAATAGGTAATTTAAAACTAAAATATCTCTCGTTGTCTGTAATATGTCTAAAATTGATGAAATTTTTTTTTTTATATTTCTTCTAATTCTTTTTATTAGCTTTTTAATGTTCTCCACTTTTGTATATTCGTTAAATATTTTAACATAAAAAAGATTTTAGAACCATTTTTAAATATTTCTGTGACTGTTTGTAGCTTAATTAAAATAATATTTTTGTCATTCACTGTATTAACTAATCTCTCGTTATTTTTTAAATGAGAAAAAAAAAGTTTTTTAATGTATATTTAATATACAAAAATATTTATTACCCATAACAGAAAGATTATTGCGTACAATAAAAAATCAACATAAAAATAATAACTGAACTTCGACTAACAGCCAAGTTGTAATATTGGAAGTAACTTTGTATGGGCGTCAAGTCGACTGCAGAGCTCTTAAGTTAACATAGCTTAGGCCAATTTTCGCTTTCTCACGCTTATTTAGACACCAACAAATACATAAACAGATTTATACGGTTTTTGTACTCGACTCACGTGCTACGCTCTACATTTGAAGGTTTTATTTGAGGTGGGAAAACGCATAGCATAGCAAGTTTAGAATAAAATGTCATAGTTGGTGATATAATGTACTATATTATGTGACTGACTTTCACCCTTCACCCTTTTGAAGCTAAGAATATCAAACATTTAAAAACATTACGATTACTATATATATAATAGTGAAACTGGTAAATTCCTACACTATTTTAGAAAAGACACGTTTGTCGCACAGTACACGTTTAAGTGGTTTTTTACCTCTGGCAATGATTTCTTTAAAGCTGTATGAGAATATGTATAGTTAGTTTCTTTAGTGAATTTTAGGGGTGCACTAAGCACCCCTAAAATTCTTCACAATTCGAATGCCAAGAGGGCGATTTTTTAGGAAAGTTAATATCTCGGTAACGGAATTAAGGTACTTCTAACTCTTGTTTGCAAATTAATTGACACGTAATATAATAGGTGAGGTGAGGGGGTTAACAATTTTGGGGTGTTTTTCATGAGCATCAGGATTGAGGGGCATATTTTGATAATATCAATTTGCTATAATTCTTATGCCAGTAGTTAGTCGATTTTTACTAAAAAATAATAAAATTGTATTTTTCTACAAACTTAAAGTTATTCAAATTTAATTTCATTAAACTTATTCAAATTCAATTTAAGTTTTAAAAATTATTAAATTCTTATTATAAAAAAAATGTGGCCCTCAATCCTAATGATCATATGGTTATGAGTTTTATACCGTTCTATATCTCTGGAAAGACGGGTGCTATAAACTAAAAAAAAAACGTATGTAGACTCTTAGTCAACTTATACCTAATAGATACCTACTCTTATAAAATTAATAGAATACGTGTTGGCCGAGTTGGTTAGAATTTAGACTTAAAACACCCCGGTGTCTACCAATAAGTTTTTAATCTAAAAAAATATGTACATTTGTTTAACAATATCACTATAGTGCCGGAGAGCCCAAAAAGTTGTCGGTCCTAGTTTCACTATACCAACTTGTGAAACAGTTTATAAATCGGTTATTGATACTATCCAAACATCGCGACGAGCTAGCCACAGGGTACCCAGCGGAGGGATTTTTAATCCCACGTTGTCGTAGTAGCTGATGGAATATTTTACAATTTGGTGAGAAGTTATACGTTATAAGCTAGTAATATAAATATACATACGTAGCCTTCTTACTGTATAGCTAATGCAGAAAAGTTCTGTCATGCGAATAATTATAAAACTATCAATTATATGTTTTTCTAACTACGTCGCATATTTTGTATAATAAATGAAGTTTTTGTGGCATCACAGACCGGAACAGACGCTGTTTACGATACCGCGATCTTGAGTAATTATCCACTACCTGAGTAACTGTTTTATTGGTGTAAGTAAAGAATGCCACGGTAAGCGAAAGTAAGAGAATCGAATACGTCTTTTTTTATTTTCATTGGAGCACGTCATGCTACTTTGTATTTACCTGATGGTAAGCAGATCTTACACAGTCCATGAATTGGGTAAATTAATATTTAAAAACGTTAATTGTTTTCACTATGCCAGCAAAATGAGATGTGCGGAGACGAATTTGTAGTTAATAAAAAATCGGTAATTTTGGTATATACGTGGTGGCCGAGTTGGTTAGACCTTGGACTTAAAAAACTTAGGTCCCTAGTTCGAACCTGGACTGTGTGTACCAATGAGTTTTTAATTAAAAAAAATATGTACATTTGTTTGACAACGCCGCTATAGTGCCTCGGTGAGCACGTTAAGCTGTCGGTCCCGGTTTCACTATACCAACTTGTAAAACTATTTATAGAAGTCTTGTTCGGTATAGACTCATACCGTCGGCTACGAAGAGGTGGGATTAAAAACCCAGCGGGGGTATCCTGGGGCCGTCTAAGCGGTCTCGGGTACCGTAAGTCACCCGTGATGAAATGTATGTATGTATGTATTGATTATTTTTTCATTTTAGGGGTAGGAGGGGGGGGGGGAACTATGCTGAAAATTAAGGACATTGTAAAGTTACAAATTTGTTCGACGCGCACGCGCTGTGTGTAATTATCTATTACCTTATAAAAAACGTATAGTAAATTGCCTGGATCCTCCACTGCAGTATACATTTTTAAATGCCCGTTTCGTAACCGTCTCCAAAGAGAAGACCTCGACAAGAAATCAAGGCAGTAGCATCATAAAAGCGGCGCCAGTTTTGTTTTAGTATGTGGGTACATACTAAAACAAAACTGGGTCATTAAACGTTTTGCATCTTGTCGTGCTAATAAAAAAAAAATTCGTGGTTCTTTTGGTAGTGAATAATAGCTTAACCAAAAAACAAACAAACCTTAAAGTTTTACAGGAAATAAATAATTTGAATTTAATTGTATGTGTATATACAGATGTAAGTACGTATCACTTAATTTTTTGAAAATAATATATTCACACACTATACACACTAGCACTCATACATATACGAACACAAGTAGGCACACTTACTTACACGCACCCATGTGCACATACATATTTTATAATTAATTGTAATCTTTATCCATACCTTACTTCGTCTATATTAATGAAAATTTGTTATTGGTCTTACGATAATGTTTTATTTTTTATGTACTGTTTTTTAATGTATCGCTGTCGATTTTCTTGAAATAAATAAACATACTTTAAAAAAATATTATGGGAGATTTGACCTCTAAAATTTAAAGAAGCTAGCCAAAACATCTAGCCGCACAACCTTACACAAAAAAAAATGCGAATTAGGGACACTTGAAATTGCCTAAAAGTAAAAAGATAAAAAAGATGACTCACGATGAGTGAGTGTAAAGTGAACAAAAACTAAAATTACTACGAAATTGACTTGACCTCATATGAAATTAAAATGACACTCTTAAATTGAGGTTTAAATGCTCAAAATAGTGAAAGTTTCACTGTCACTATTTAGGTATGAGAAATGATATTAAAATTCTATTTTTTGTCGACTTTATAGGCTATTGTATGGTATAATGACATGTTATTAGATGCTCCTACGCCGCATAACAATAAATACTTAACTAGAAACTAGTTGAATTTTTTTTTTATTTACAGGGTGAATTTGAATGGGTGTACTTTGGGCTAATATGTTGTTCTACTGGTCAATACGAACAACTTTTCCCATGGAACCATGTGTCGCAAATGAAAAAAGTCATTTTAACTTTACTAGTTTGTATGGAGAAGGCAATTTTTTTTTTCATTTGCGACACATGGTTCCATGGGAAAAGTTGTTCGTATTGATCAGTAGAACATCATATTAGCCCAAAGTACACCCATTCAAATTCACCATGTATACTAACAATAATTTAACATACATAGGCAGTTTAATATATTAAATCATTATATCATAAAAAAATACTTACGGATTCAAAACAAGTGTTCTCGTATCTTTGGATCTTGGTCCCCCGAGGTTAAATTTAGCAATAAACCAAAATTCATCTAAATCGGTTTAGTAGTTAAGATGTTAACTTTCCAGAAATGGACAGACAGACTTGTTTTCGAATCTACATATATTTTTAAATCATCACTGGTGTCTTACGGCGCCCAAGACTGCCTAGACGGCCTCAGGGTACCCAGCGGAAGTGTTTTTACCTCCCACCTCGTCGTAGCCAATGGTATTAGTCTACATCGAACAAGTATCTACCTCGTCGCGGGTGGGAAAATTCAATAGCTTTATAAACAACTTCACAGTTTGTTATAGTGAAACCGGGACCGACAGCTTAACGTGCTCTCCGAGGCACTATAGTGGTGTTGTTAAACAAATGTACAGATTTTTTTAGATCAAAAACTTATTACACACCGAGGTTTGAACCAGGGACCTAAGTGTTTTTAAGTCTAAGGGTTCTAACCAACTCGGCCACTACTTATATATTTGTATCATATTATTAAATTATTATATTTTAGTTTAGGCATTAATTGTACTATTATTTCTTCTGTGGTTTAGGTAAAAAATATTTATGTAAGTACGATCCAAATACGATACTAATATGTATCAAAAACTTAATTAAAGTATCAGAGCCGAGTGTTCTAACTATTACTTTGCGTTTGATTTAACTAATATTTGTATGGAAAATAGTTCAGCGCTCCAAGCGGAAATTTTGAGAACTAAAAATGCGAGCGTGTGATTAGTCAAAATGTTAACTCAATAGTATAGTTAACGCGAAAGTAAATGTTAAAAAAACTCACACTGCCCGGCTACTGAAAGTAAAATATAAAAGTAAAACAGTCAGTTGATGATGAAATATAAAATGGCATAACTTTTATTTTTATAAAGGAAAAATTAAAAAAAAACTGTTTTTCCACAACATTGGTTAAATAAGGAAAAAAAAGTCGACTTTATGATGCCGAGTTGATGAAACGTTGTAACGGTTAAATCGCTCGTCAAAATCAAAATTAACGAAGTTTATAAGAGGGCTAAATGTACTAATTATTTTTAAGTTTATTTATTTATTTAATATGTAGGATAATTTACACATATTGCTCTGGTCACAAACTAAGCTCTAGGCTCGTACTATGTCTACCATATTATAGCATACAATAGAAAAACATATTTAGTAATATTTTTTTGCCATGGGTGGGAATCGAACCCACGACCTCCATATATAACGCTAATGGCGCAACCATTAGTCTACGGAGGCGGTCAAAAGGTTTTAAATGGGTTATTGAGTTTATCGAAACACCGCGCTGGCCACTTGTTGAGTATAGACTACGACGAGGTGGCTACCCAAAGCAAAGGGGGGGAGGGGACATCTCAACCGCCGTTGTAAGCGTTGTAAGGCATCCGTGATTGAATTTTTTTACGTTTTAATTAATACGTAATACGTAAATAATATAATGAATAAAATAAATAATACATAAATTCCCTATCAAGATAATATTATAGTGAAACTTAATGTATAAAAGATAAAATGTAATGAAAATTTACTTGGTGGGCGGGACTCGAACCCACGACCATCGCTTTCTAATACTAGATGGCATAGAAGTATGTTTATGTTTTTACCTTTGTCAGTATTTTATTATATTTGATATATTAAATTTAAGTAACTTACCTATTTCATATTGTTACAATGATCATTCATGAACAACATGCTAAGCAGCTAGTCTTACATTAATTTGTTTTGCGGGTGTGTTCGATTTGGTTTGTATTAATGTTAATGTGAATGATGTTAATGTGATGTAAAAGTGGCCCCAGCCTAGTGGTTAAGTCACTGCGCAACTGTAAACAAGGTTAAGCGGATGACAACGGGCCGGTTCTGGGATGGGTGACCGCTTTATACAACGAGTCTATTTCATTATAAACACCGCAACAAGCTCGCCACTTGTTAGGTGTTGCCTTCGAATACCATCGGCGAAATGAGGACAGTTTAAAACCGTCCACTGGGTACCCTGAGGCCGTTTAAACGGTGTTCGGGAGCCAAATAGGCACCCGTGATGGTATTTATTTATTTATAATGTAAATTAATGTATGTGTGGGAGGAATAACGGCCAAAACAAGCGCACACTTATGGTCGGATTAATAGTCGTTGCTTGCTTGGAACTGTCAAAATTTAGTTTTTTCATATGCAATTTGACAGACCGAAGCATCGGCTAAGCATTAGCAATTGCTTAGCAATGACTAGTAATCCGACCATTAGACCGTATATTAAATGTGGTTTTTTTTTTGACTATGCATAAATGCCTTTAAAGGTTTACATGAAATAAATATTTTAACTTTGACTTTTAAACGTTATGTTAATTTACCGTCAGTTAGGCACCAGCAACCGGACCGGTAGGTGTTAGGTACAGTAACAGTAAAGGTAACGATTACCACTGTAGATAGAAAAGAGGTTTAGATTTCTTTATAATTCATCGAGAGTATTGATCGATTAGCCCAAATTACATCGAATGATTTGATCTATAAATACTTCATTGACTATTATATGAGTATGTATTGAGCTTTTTATACTTGAATTTGTAAACATGTTATTCTTTAATAAAACATAAATAAGTAACACAATATATAAATTAAACATAAAAGAAAACAAATACAATAACGAACTTTAAATAATACTTACATATCAAATAATAAACACAAAAAAAAAACTTTATTTTTATTTTTAGAATTTGTGCACCCAAATTGTAATTTTAATATTTATTTAGTAAGTACCTATATTAGAAAACCTACAACATTCAGATAATAAAAAGGTCATTTTAAATGACCTAGTCATATTTCAGTTTTAGACTCAGAGTTTATCGGTTTTTAGGAGACTACTGCATCGGTGATAATAAAATATCAAAAATGAAATTGGCTAAACTAAGTGATTAAATAAACAAAATAATATATACAAATAAGTTGTGTATGTTTGTGTGTTTGCGCGCGCGTGTGTGTGTGTGTGTGCGTTTGCATGTGTGTATTTGGGAGTGTGTTGAAAACAAATACAGATGTTCTAAATTTCCTCTTTTGTGAATGATTAGACTCATACCATCGGCTACAACGAGGTGGGATTAAAACCCCTCCGCTGGGTACCCTGGGGCCGTCTAGGCGGTCTCGGGCGCCGTAAGGCACCCGTGATGATATATATATATATATATATATATATATATATGTGAATGATTACTAATAAAATAATTCCTTTCTAAGATCAAAGTTTACCCCCTATATATTTAGAGAAAAAAAATGTTTTAGTTTTCCATTGAAACCGTAAGGAACCATAAAAACATGCAATGAAAAGTCTTTAAATATACCCGATTGACCCATATAGGAAATTATATGAGTTTCACCCGAGCTTTGATGAAAAAGTTTTAATTATACAACTGTGTAAAAGCAACTCTGTGACTCCCATTAGAGTTAGATAGGTTTTAATTTGACCTACAGGTGAATTGTGTCAATAGGTTATCTGTTGGAGTAGGTCATGTTATGTTATAAAAATAGAAAAACTATTTTTATTTATTTTTACTGGAGCCATGTGACTTTGTATATACCTGATGATAAATAAGCAAAATCCATGAGTGGGGTCACTTATTATTTTTATTTTCAAGATCATTGTAGTTTTTGTAGGTATATTTACATACACAAATGTAGTGTATATTAGATTATAAGTATTTTATATATAATATCTATTATTAATATACCTGTCTATACGTTATTTCAAAGTTTTTGTATTGCACCTACCTCATTATCCTGAAGGTTTCACTGGTAGCTTCTAGAGACTGCCAAGAGGCATTAACTCCGCCTTTACACTTTATTCAATAAGATAAATCAATAAATAAATATTAATTAACCAAAGCTTAATGAGGAGTTTTCTTTTTGCCGGTTCCAAAATATTCCACTAGATGGCAGCAGGAGAGATATCCACAAAAACTGTCAAAAAAAGCAGTTTCTTTACTTGAGTAGTCTATGTTTTTATATAGACTACTCAAATATAGACTCTAAATTCTCTATAAATTAAAACTAAACTTTGGTATTGCAAGACGTGTTATATTTTTACCATATTTTGTAAATTTTATATGTATCTACTTACTCGTTATTCTTGCTCTCTATAATCTTTAGTAGATACCCTGTCAATAAAAACTTCGTAATTAAGACTATGGTACCTTAGAAATTCAAATTTAATTACTAATATGATGATATTTAAAAGAAAACATATTGCTTAAGTTGGTGCCGTAAGGCAAAGTACTCAGGATATTAGTGTATATGTTAAACAAAGTTAAGTAAATTTTATAAATTATTCGTATAAAGGTATTTGTTTTCCTATTTACCCTAAATGTTGGGTGTATTTTATATATTACCGCTATCTATTTTGACAGTTTTTGTAGATAGCGACTAAACGCCATCTGTTGCGTTAAATAATAACTACTGGAAAACTCCTCATTGTCTAAAGATTCAAAAAATTCACCCACACACAAGTCCCACTTTAATTTAAAAACAAAAACCTTGACTTTATGAAATCAATAAGGTAACTTGCACTAGTTTTAAGATGGGCAAAGTTGCATGTACTTGGTAATTAATGATTATTGCGCAATCAGAGAAGGCTGAGATACAATTTTGTTATAGTTGTTAACATTTACAAATGATATAAATTTTGTATAGGTCTCATTAAAACAAAATATAATTAATCTTGAGGCATTGCAAATAGTAATATTCTGCTTTTAAAGGTCAATAAAATGATCTATATTTTAAGATTAACTCGTTCACTTATGATGAATTTACTTTTTATATTTAGATACAAATTGATTTCGTACGTACGTAATATACTTGTAATTTGGTACAGAAGCAAAATCCGTCAAGTGACCTAGTCATATTTCGGTTTTAGTCTGTGGGTTTACCGATTATCAGGAGCTGTTCAGATTGTGGTCACCTTTCAGCGTGCAGTTACGAAACAGCAGTTGATTTGACGACAAACTAGTTATGCAAATTCGACTTAATCGACGCCCATTCGTTATTTTATCGACTGCTATTGATGCGGTTACGAATGGGACTTTGTATCTACTTGATAGTAACCAAATCGTTAAGTTTCATGAATGGAGTCATTCAATACATCTTTGTTTGATAGCATTGACCGCTCCTAATAACATCTGATACTTAATAGAATAAAAAAGCGGCCCCAGCAAAGTGGTTAAGTCACTGCGCAACTAAAAAACAAAGTTAAGCAGATGACAACAATCCCGGATCTGGAATAGGTGACCGCTTTATACAACGAGGCTATACCATCATAAACACCGCAATAAGCCCTCACCTTGTATGGTTTTGCCTCCGAATACCATCGGCGAAATTAGGACGGATTAATCCCTCTGCTGGGTACCCTGAGGCACCCGAGATGGTATTTATTTATGAAATTAATATATTTATTATTATTATTATAACCAATTCTTTAGTTCAGACCGTTCACCGTAAGATGTCACTTGTGTGCAATAGTGCCAACATAACGGCAGGGGAGACATCTTACGCTGAACGGTTTGTAAACAGAGGCTCTACCATGGGTTTGCGCATTGTAGAAACGTAACGTATTTGTATACGTATACGTGAGCACCAACCGCAAGAGCCGCTTTATTTTTGGTAACAGGATTGAATAAAGCGATCCTATTGGTTGTTGCTCACGTATACGTATACGTTACGTTGCTACAATTACAAACCCATGGTACAGCCTCTGTATCTTTGACTTTAAAAAATAGTACATTAACAGTCATAAATAGTCATATGTTTCACTTTCATTATCTTAATTAACATTATTATTACAGCATGATAGATTCGCGTGAATTTCTTTTTGAGAGCACCGATCTGCGCTCGCGCGATTCGCATGAATGCACTAGAAACCGGTTAACCTAAAACTACTTAGATCTTATAATTGTACGTGAACTAAATTTTAATTAATTTAATAATATTAAGTTTTATTTCTTTTGCGTAGGATTATTTTTAGTTAATTTTTAACTCTTCTTAAAAAAATATTCGACTCAATTTCCAATTACCTGAAAGTTTCTAAATTAGTTTCTTAGGAAGGTTCCATCTGAACCCCCTGGATCTATCCCCTGAGGGGTTCAACAAGAATTACGTTTCTTGTTTGACCCCCTAGAAGTTGTTGGGGGTTTATCTAGAATTTCAATTCTAGATGAACCCCCACGGGTAATGTATGTTTTTTTTTTGTAATAAATTAAAATAAATATCGTTTATTCCAATTAGTTACGTTGTAACCAGGGCCCTAATTTTATTTTCTTTGATTTCATTGAAATCATAATAAAATTAAAAACGTCATTTTTGGACAGTTTTATATGTAGTACATTATTTTGTGTAGTTAGTTTCACAGAATTGATATCAGCCAGCAATAATAATTTGACCTAAATTATTATTGCTGGCTGATATCAATGGGAATTTCTTACCAATCTAACATTAAAATCTAGCAATGGAAAATTTATTTCTGGTTCACTGAAGAACCTTGTGCTACAAATTAAAAACTGTTACCTATTTCTGTATAAAACATAAAATAGGAAAATGAATAACTAATTAAATTAATACCTAAATAATATAAAAAAAGAACACTCCTAAAACCTAAATGAAATACCTACAATAAAAATAAAAATTAAACCTACCAAAGAAAATATATAATAAATAAAAATAATATATATTATTCATTGTCCACCATATCCAAACCCCGTCCCGGTCCGAAAGTACCCATAACACTGTCAGCATTACCTCGTTGAACTGCCAGTGAAATACGTTGTTTAAAAAAGTAACCGGACCGAGAATCACCAGAGGCCTTGTTTAGACGAGCACATAACGTCTTTCCAAAGACCACGGCTTACTATTACATTTATGTATTACTAAAAGCTGTAGTTAATTAATTTCTGAAACACAACATAACTATCTAAGGACAATATTATTTAAAAAGTCGTTTTTGATCGTATTAATATTTTTGCCGTGCGGGAAAAATTAACGACAAAGATATTTTATATTAAGTAATATTTGTATCATTATAGAACATATGTCTGAAACAACAAAAAATAAGCGAAGTTATTGCGCTGAAATACATTTTATGATTGCTTTAAAAAAAAACTCTTGCATACATAATAAAAATTGCTGTGGGTAGTCAAAAAACATACGAGTAAAAAAAAAAGATCTGTATTTAGCACCCAAAGTAGACCGAGGTCCTAGCAGACGTAACATTACCCAATGTTGTACTCGTCATTGATTAATTACAGCTAATGTTGCCAGACTACAAAATGTAATAATCCCAAATTTGTGGGCAGATATTGATGTTTTTACTTATTTCGCAACGTGCCTTGCTTTATGTTGGTAAGTAGGTGAACATCTTTGTCTTAATGAAACTTTAATAAAGTGTATTTAAAACCTGATTATATTAATATTACCTATTTAGTATTACGATATCATTGCAGACCACACATATTGCTTAAGTTTTATTATTTTTATGTTTATTTTATTTTAATAAAAATCGAGAGGGTAAATAATAAATTTTAATAATATATTTTGGACACATAATTAAAATTTTCCTTTAAATTTTCTTTAATGATATTTTTATTTTTCCACGTTTAGCTAATTATCAATAAAGGAGATATGTATCATCACGGGTTTTAACCCCACCTCGCCGTAGCCGATGGTATGAGTCTACACCGAACAAGTGGCTAGCTCGTTGCAATGTTTTGAATAGACTCAATAATCCATCTATAAACAGTTTCACAAGTTGGTATAGTGAAACCGGGACCGACAGCTTAACATGCTCTCCGAGGCACTATAGTGGTGTTGTCAAACAAATGTACATATTTTTTTTAATTAAAAACTCATTGGTACACACCGTGATTCGAACCAGGGACCTAGTGTTTTTAAGTCCAAGGTCTAACCAACTAGGCCACCACGTATATATATATAAAGGAGATAATTAGGGAATAATAATATTTATTACATTTTTTATTAATAATAGTAATAAAAAAAGAAAGAAGAAACTGCTCCCAAACTATCGTTGGTCATCGAACACCAAAAAAAGACATTAGCTCAAAACTGTTTCTCTCAGAATGTTAGTTTTACAATTCAGATATTTTTTATTAATTATTTTATAATTATCTACATAGATTTTCGTGGTAGCTTTAATAATTTTAGAATAGCTTCATTTTTGGTTTTTTGTTTGGAACTCAAAAGTCTAATAGAACGTACATTTAATTCTCTAAAACCAATGAGTTTTAATAGGAAAAACTGTTACTAAAAAACGATATTAGAATTCAACAAAAAAGACAATCTTTATTCAATTTATTGTTCCAGTTAATCGAGCATTGACGTTGCACAATTCTGATCTAACCTAATCAATAACTGACAGGTGTTCCAGTGTTCTACGCATAGACTATAGATCTAACTAAAGTACTTAGATAGAGTCTGTGCACAAAGTCAATCGTGTCGTGAATTCGTAACGTTTTACTGAAAGATGGAACCCTTATAGGATCACTCAATCCGCTTGGCGTTTTTCAATTACATATCAAAATTAGACAGATTCTCCATACAAAATGTGTCAAATGTTCATGTTGACTTGCAGTTGATATCCAATTAATTTAATAGAATAAAGGCCCAGGTAGATATAAATTAAAGTCACATGTCGAGCTCTACTGAAAAAAAAACACTTAAAAAAAATAAATTAGGTAGTGATTAAGATAATCAGTGGTTTGGTCTCTTTTATTCTATTTACAAACGCAATGATAGTGAAAGTGATATAACACTAATTACCGTCAAGTGACCTAGTCATGTTTCGGATTTACGAGTACTCTGTGAGTTCACCGCATTTTGTATCAATTTATTGTCGATTATAGTCTCCTCTCTGGATGCGGTTACGAAATGGATAGTTAATTTAACGATAAAGCAAGGCGAAGCGAGATTAAAGTAGACTCTAACGCAAATTGTGCTGTCTTTGAAGCTGCCCATTTCGTAATCGCATCATTGATTTCATAGGTAAGTTTACAATTAGGTAGATACAAGGTCACATGTCGTGCTCCAGTAAAAAACTATACTTATATAAGTTGCCTAAAACGTTCAGTAAAAGGCCTGACTTATTAATCATATAACGAACACGTCCGTAGTCTATTACGTATTTCTGACTCAACAAAGTTTTCTTTGTCTACGCTTGAGGAAATGGCTGGTCATATTTTGCGGGTATGTCTTACCGCACACCATTTTCTACAGGAAATAGTCACGTAATCTGTGGAACTATTAGGATTATCTGTCTATTAGTAATAGATTAGGTACTAGGTTATTTTCTGCCTACTTGTTACGGTTTCTTTATGTCGGTTGTTTTCTACGCAACGATTATTACTTTGTTATATTGGATTATGTATAATTCTATGGCATAGTGCACAAAAAAATGGTACCTATCTATTTTTTTTTTGATGAAAATGAGTTATGTACAGACTTGAATTTAATATGAAATTTACAGTCAGTAAGTGAAATCAGTAAGGCAAGTTCAAACTTTCAAATATGTCCACCTCCGTAGACTAGTGGTTGCGCCTTTGGCGTTGTATCCGGAGGTAGTGGGTTCGATTTCTAACCATGGCAAAAATAAGTTTTTTTTTCTGTACAGTTTGTCATGGTTAAGGTGTTTATAAAATACAATATGTATTATATCGTTGCTTCTGGTACACATAGTACAAGCCTAGAGCTTAGTTTGTGACCAGATCAATATGTGTAAATTGACTTACATATTATTATTATTTTATTTTAGTAAGTATCTAATTGACTAATATTTTATATTGTATTAATTAAATACATAGGTAGTAAACCTGTTAAAAAAGTCAGTGAATCATTAAGAAGGTCAAAAGGTGAGAAGTCTCAATAGTAATTAATTAGTCACGGTTGAAGCACGAGAACTGATCTTAATCCCAATTCTTCACTCAATGATAAATGGATGTTATTAAAAAAATTAAAACTATATCGCTTTAAAATTGTTATCGTTTTAGACGACATAAAATCTATTTCAAAAACTAGCTGTAATCTGCCAGTAATAATTAAGGTGCAGTGGGGATTTCTAAAAATTATAAAATATGTTATTCTGATGTAGGTATAAGATATAAACTGTAAAATTTTATCAGTGGGTTAAAGAGTAATAAGTAGGATGAACGATTGATGATTCAAACCAGCCAAAGATGAATGAATACATGGAAATGGGGATGAGAAGCATTTTCCATAGAATAGGACAGTATAATACAGTAAAAATTATGTTTTATTATAATTTATAAATCTAGCTTATAATAATTGTATAAGTTTTTAAAAATAACTTCACGATGGTAATAAAACCAATTGATAGATTTTAGTTTGTAAAATTACCATATTATATTTATTAGTTAAACAAATAAGTCCTTTGTATTGTACTTTTATTTTTATGTATAAACAAAAAAAAATCAGCTAAATACAATTTCGTAAAGTTAAAATGCAGCACTTACTTTACTGCAATATAGTTAATACCTCTTTTAAGCTCTCGAAATTGTGTTTCGCTGATTTAATTAGTATTTTAATTTACATATAGTTTTAACCTATATTGTAATAATAATATTTTAATTTTCATAATAAGCGCTCTCTATGAATGACGGGTGATTTATTAATATATTGTAAGTAAGGTTGAAATTAACTAACTTAGGTATAAGTCAACAAATAAAACATACTATTATAAATACTGGATGTTAAAAAATGTTACAAAGTATAATTATACTTTGAAATATATCATAGTACTAGAAGTAGGGTGTCTAAATATGATAGCCATGTATATTCTATCTACAGAACAATTCAATAAAACTTTAGTTTTTAAACAATTAAACAATATTTTTTAAATAGAGTGTGTGCAATTTAATAATTAAAAAGAAAAGTGCTAAAACTAGCTCGACAAACTTTTGTTCTTCTTACCAAAAGTAATTTTATTTTTTATTCCATACTTCGGAAATTAATTGGATACATTTATTATATACTTAGTACTACAAAAGTCGCAGATAACTTCTCTAGGTTTGTATATTTTACTAAGCTAATAAGTAGAGATCGTTTGGTAGGTAATTAACCTTTTTGTACTTCAAATCTAATTTCATTTTTAACAAAATAAACTTAAATAACAGAAATAATAAACTTCAATATACCTATTACAAAATAAACCCATATTAAATAAACCTTTTTGTAGTTCTTGAGATATTTAAATGTGAATATATAATATGTAATAATATTATGACTTAATGTTCTAATGTCTCGAAGGTTTGACTATCAGATAATGCCCCAACGGCATTAAGTCCGCCTTTGTATTACCTATGCAATAAAGTTTGATAAATAAAAACAAATATATAGACGGATCACAATACTTAGACAGTACGAAAGAAAGACGACTAATATTTTTTTTTAGACAATAGCATTGGTAGGTATGAATAAACACAGAATTTAAGCAACTATGACCTTTGCATTATAAACATTTAAGATACATATCTTAATAAAGTCAAGTCTTACCCAAAGACAAAGGGTCATAATAGAAAGATAAAATCACGGTATTGTAACAAAAGTTTGACACAGTAATCTAATTTAAATATCACGATATTTTTGCATGGTTGCTTAAACATTTTAATATCTCTATAAGCAGTATAAAGAGGCATAGCTCAATAATCCTCATTAAGAAATCTCCATTGTAAAAATGGTAAATAAAAAAAAATTTTGATCTAGAATGAGAAATCAGGTTGTAATGTTTGGACACTTGATTTAAGAATTTATCAACTTACACATTTAAAAATAGTAATAGAAAGAAAGATTTAAGATAAAAGAGGAAGGATAAGAAGAAGACACATATATTAAGTTAAAGATTAAATACGTGTTAATTTGTGGCGAAAAGTTAGCAGAAATAGGAGCGTTTGCTCCACTGACAAGAGCCTATCTCTTAAAACCTAAAAACAACAAACTTAATTTACTAAAAATTGCAGCTTCTTAAGAATTTGTATGTGTCTAAAGTCTATTTCTTTAATTCTTCTTTCTGTCATTAGCGGTTCTCCTTTATAGTTCTTCTCCGAATCTATCTCTATTATATTATATCTATGTCTTCCATCTCATTTTAGGTCTTCTTTTTTTCTCTCTAAAATACCACTATGTTCCATGTTTGGCTTTGTTATTTCTCATCATGTGTCCAGTCCATCATCTTTTTTCCTTATTTTATTTGTTACGTCCTCAACTTTAGTAGTTTTTCTAATGTTTTCGCCTTTTATTTTGTCCGAGTTTTATACATAACATACCTTTCACATATGACCAGTATTTTGTCGTTCTTTTCTCAACGTTTTTTCGTCGTTAAACCTAAAATCACAACATATTATGTAATAAGTCTACTCTCGCCCGCTTTTGTATTATTGTTAATAATATTATAACCATCTATTAGTACTTACATGCGATTAGATATTTTTCCTTTTATAAGGCTAAGATCATCATTATATTTACCAGTATCTGTATATTTACCTAAAAAAATACCCAGGTTACTTTTTCAGGCGAAAACCCATCGTTTAGCGTCACTCCAATCTTAAAACTACGCGGGAAGCGATCTTACAAGATCCGACATTCCGATGTAAATACGTGCAATTGTATTGTACACCAGATAATGTTCGTTAGGCTGTGATTAGGAAGCAAGAGTTACTTTTACTGGCGGTGCGAACACTTCAGCACATGCAACCACTTTCTACTTTACGCACTGCAGGTTTTTTGATTTTTTTTATTGGAGCACGACATGTGACTTTGTATCTACCTGGTGGTGAGCAGTCCTACAAAGTCCATGAATGGGGTAAATGAATAATTGTTCTTAAACAATATTGATCGCTCCCACTATGCCGGCTAAATTATTCGAGTATATTTTAATATACATTACTCGCTGTCTTGTCGTCAATCCAACTACTCATTTCGTAACCGCGCCCTGAAACTATCTCGACAAGAAATCGATGCCATCTCCAGAAAACCGGCGAACCCACAGACTAAAACCGAAACATGACTAGGTAACTTGACGGTTTTTGGATCTGTATTCCTCCCACCACAGAAGTAAAATATAAAATAGTATAATAGTACAAGTACTCCCACCTAGAAAACTACAACAACTGTTTCTCATTGACATGGATGATGAATTTTATACGTGGTGGTCGAGTTAGATGCAGTCACTTTCGGGAAAACGAAGTTTTTATTTCTCTTTGCCTTGCCATAAAAAAAACAATATAAAATTATTAATTTATATAATAAAGTTAAATTATACAATTGAATATTGTATTTTTACAATAAAATTGTGTCTAGTTTATTATAATTAAAAAAAAAACAAATTGCATACGACTGAAGACGCCAAGTAAGGTGAAATATATATATATTTATTTTGATTTATTTACTAAACTTATTAGAGGGATTTGAACCTGTGATCTTAGTGTATATAGTAACTATTCACTCTAAAGTCACAGGTTCAAAACACTGTGTGTTCTAATGAGTATTGAAATTAAAAAAAAATAAAAAAATTACAACAATTATAGTGATATAATTTTTATTTTCTATGGAAAGATCTTTATATTTACTTACTTTTTGGCTATTAGTTGGTATGTTTTGTGTGTTAGAAATTGCTATATCTATAATAAAAAAACTGTGTTATTTGTTTTGTCATGAACTGTCTAGCCTATAATAATGTATTGTTTTGTTTGTAATTATAGTTCTATCCCAATATATCTTGTAGTTATCTGTATCTATTATTGTTTCAGGTTTATATTTATAATATTGTTGTATATTCCGCCTCCGTAGACTAGTTGTTGCGCCTTTGGCGTTGTATCCGGAGGTCGCGTGTTCGATTCCCACCCATGGCAAAAAAAAAATGTACGTGTTTTCTGTACAGTTTGTCATGGTCTTTGTGTTTTTAAAATATAATATGTAATAAATTGTGTATTATATCGTTGCTTTTGGTACACATAGTACAAGCCAAGCTTAGTTTGTGACCACAGTAATATGTGTAAATTGTCCTACATAAAATATTAAAAAAAGGATTTTAAAAAATCGTTAATTAATTTATATTTTTTAATAGTTATTGAGATGCACAATAGAGAACAGTGTTTATAGTATTTTTGTACTAATATATTACAAGCACTTGTAATGCATTGAAATGAAATGAAATGAAATATTTATTAACAAATGCTTATAAATGCATTGAATGGTTTCTGACTCACTTTGGCACTACATTTGTCTGTTGCAATATCAGTTTGATTAGTGGTATGTTTTATATAGTTGCGGATAGCGATTACTTAGGTCCTGTATGGCAAGCATTTTTTTTTTTATATAATAGGACAATTTACACATATTGCTCTGGTCACAAACTAAGCTCTAGGCTTGTACTATGTGTACCATGTCTATGTGAAGTTATAAGATATTATTATTGTTGTTGTTATTATTATTTTATTCTTTCCTACCTTTTATTAATAACATTTTATAAGAATACAAATTTTAATTAATATGAATTACCTACGTTATAGGATAAATAAATGATGGAATTGCAACATTTAAAATACCTATTTATACAACCCCTCCTATATCATAACAGCGACAAATCATGACAAATGTCTGGTAATCCATTATTAGGTATTATAGGTCTCTACAAATTTGATATAGGCACACCTATAGAATTCGTTAAAGGTCAAAACATTACACTATTTTATATTTATGTACTGATACCTGGTGCTTGCAACTTCGTATGCGTTTTATCTATACTAATATATAGTATATATTAGTATAGATAAAATGCATACGAAGTATATATTATATATTATATACCTATATAGGTATATTTATTTATTTATTACAAAAGGTAATTTAATATTAATTTTTTAAAGATAAAATGCAATGAAAAAACTATGGTGGCGGGACTCGAACCCACGAACCTCGCTATCGAGGCAAGGTGCTCAACCGCTGAGCCTACCAGGTTCCAGTCAGCCCTCACGAATTTTGTCATTGCTTGTTATCTACATATACACAGACGCGCCCTCTATTAGCTTTCTTCTAATAACTCTTATACGAGTGAAGTTAGAAGTCCTAGTTTCTAATACTAGATGGCAGAGTAGTCTGTTTTTTGTTTTTACTTTTTTCAGTATTTTATATTTATGCATTTTTATAAATTCCTTTATAGGATAATCTTATATTAAATTTTTAAAGATAAAAATGCAATGAATTTAGGAACAATCTGGTAGTTGTCAAAAATTAAAGTTTAACAAGTTATTAATAAGAGAGTACCTACATATTTATATTAGTATATTTAAATATCTATACTAATATTATAAAGCTGAAGAGTTTGTTTTTTGAAAGCGCTAATCTCAGGAACTACTGGTTCAAATTAAAAAAAATAGTCCTTGATAGTCCATTTATCGAGGAAGCATGTAGGCTATACCAATAGGAGAGAAGCATCAAGAAAAAAGTTCGAAAACTGATAAAATTTATTCCATTTGAGACCTTCCGTTGCGTGCGCTGCGTAAACGGTTAAAGTTACGCAGAAGAATTTGCGGGTGTCAGCTAGTTTATTATAAACAAAGAAAACTCACAAATATAACCGGATCACGTCACGTGACGCTATGAGGTTACCTTTTTTTTATTTAGTTACAAATAAGTAAATAAAAAAAGGGTATATTCAATTCAATTCAATTCTTTATTTTTAGTAATTAGGCTTATATATTTAGCACTTTTACCAGTCATAATAACACAATAAAATAAAATACCTACATTATCTTATACACTTGTAGTACTATTAATACATAATATTATAAGCTTGGAATACTGGGCAGCACATTGCAGTAAATCAGTATGTAATACAGATAATAATTTATAAAATAAACAAAGCTTAAACTATTAGCTGCTGTATAGAGGCATTGTCCAATATGTAAACCTCGGTATAACTAGGAATATAAAAATAATAATAACACCTAACCTACATAAAAACAGTACCTAGGTACAAAATACAATATAAATGTCCGATAACTTATGTAAAGTATTATATTAAATTACGGAGTTCTTAGATAACAAACATAAAAGAAAATACAACCGAATTCATTAAAAACCTTTTTTGAAGGCCCTAATTATTTTATCTTTTGTTTTTGTAGGCGATTCATTTTTCAGTAATTCATTTTTGAATCCAACGACTTTCACAATAATAGAAACAAACAGAGTAACAGAGATATTTGTTTTAATAGTTTTATTACTTATATCTCGTGTGCCTAATCTGTACAACCAGATTTACACAAATTTGCGAAAATCTGGATGTACAAACACGGAAAGTTTACGATTTTAATGTATAGATAGATAATTGGACCTTTTCTTTCTCGAAATAGGTCTCTATATTATGGCATAGTTCTTTTGCTTTTTCCGACAAAAAAAAATACAAACAGACACGAATACTAAAAATAGTAGATTATTTTACTATAGTCTATTTAGGATCCATTTTTCTATTTTGTCAATGTACTCACAGATTTTTTAATTTTCATTTTTTTATAGATAGATAATCACACTTCACATTTCCGGAAAACATACATTAGAATACCCATATATCTGTCTGTTTAAATATGGTGTGTTCTCCATGTGTTGACCGGTAGAATAGCACTAATTTGTAACTAAGGTAATTTGGACTGTACTTTTTGGGACGAATAAGGAACATCTTTTGGACCGTAACAGGAATTAAACCCTATTTTTATTTTGTGGGACGTACGAGGAATACCTTTTGGGACGAGAGAGGAAATTAAATTATATTAAAACGGGCCGTACAAGGAACAACTTTCGGGACGAAAACGGAAAAAGCAAAAATGGGCCGAAAAAGTGGTCCGTAAGAGGAATCAACCATTGTTACAATGCTGAAAACTTCGATTATTCATAATAGCTACGTCAATTTAACGTAACTAAGCCTAAATAAGTCTCTCGTAGTACGCATTAAAGTTATTTAGGTTCCACATAATTAACATATTATTAATATACGTGGTGGCCGAGTTGGTTAGACCTTGGACTTAAAAACGCTTAGGTCCCTGGTTCGAATCCCGGTGTGTACCAATGAGTTTTTAATTTTAAAAAATTATGTACATTTGTTTGACAACACCACTATAGTGCCTCGGAGAGCACGTTAAGCTGTCGGTCCCGGTTTCACTATACCAACTTGTGAAACTGTTTATAGATGGGTTATTGAGTCTATTCAAAACATCGCGACGAGCTAGCCACTTGTTCGGTGTAGACTCATACCATCGGCTACGACGAGGTGGGATTAAAACCCCTCCGCTGGGTACCCTGGGGCCGTCTAGGCGGTCTCGGGCGCCGTAAGGCACCCGTGATGATATGTATGTATGTACATAATTAACAATTAACATTATTTTACCATCAAAGTACAATGTCAGGTGCCATTTACCTGTCCTAATGTTGATACAAATACGAGTAAAACCGATGTGAACTGGGTCGAACAATGTACAGTCATATACATAATGCATGACCGCTTTATACAGCTGTTATAAACATTTATGTCTCACAACAACAATAATGTAGCATTATACAATTTTCCACATTTGTTTTGTCTGTGTATCAATTATTGAACATCCGTGAAGTTTGTGTGGAAATTTTATAATTTTACGCGTGGGTACGCTATAAAGATACGAGTAAAATCGATACTACATGTACTGAAAGAAATGCTAGACACGCAGTTATAAAATAAATTTCCTAGCGAATTGCAGGATAAAAAATAGAAAAATAATTAGAGCATGGCATGTGATTTGTATCTAACTATTAGTAATCAGACTTCTAAAGTCCATGAATAGGGTCGATGAATACATTGTTGTATAACAGCATTGGTCTGTCCCAATATACAGCGACTAAATGATATGGTTACGGTTAATAGGCGGAGCCGAAACTGACTGGCTGCTTTATCGTCAAATCAAATATCTGTATCGTAACCGCATCCTGAAAGGAGATTTCAGACTACTATCTCGTTAAGAAATTGATGCAATAACCTTCTAAAAACCGTGAAC
The DNA here is from genome assembly GCA_947458855.1 of Monopis laevigella. NCBI lineage: Eukaryota > Metazoa > Arthropoda > Insecta > Lepidoptera > Tineidae > Monopis > Monopis laevigella. The sequence goes on along the minus strand of OX381596.1, from coordinate 8,454,570 downwards.
CCACAGACTAAAGATATATAACCGAAATATGACTAGATCTCTTGTTGGTTTTTGCATCTATCATTATTTACAAATACCCCAAAATCGGATGAAAAGGCCAAAAGGTTAAAAAAACGATGATAATATAGTACTATAAGACAAATTCCGTAGATTAGTGGTTGCGCCTTTAGCGTTGTATCCGGAGGTCGTGGGTTAGATTCCCATCCATGGCAAAAAAATAGTTCGTTTTTCTGTACAGTTTTCATGTTCTGGGTATTTATAAAATATAATATGTATTATATCGTTGCTTCTGGTACACATAGTTAAGCCTAGAGCTTAGTTTGCGACTAGAGTAATATGTTTAATTTGTCCTACATATTATTATTATTGGTTTAAAATTTAATAAATGTTAAGTAATAAAATGAATATAAAATAATAAACCCGATACTGTTGGTAACTGTACCGGTCACTGAAGTTCACCTTGGACATCGACGGGACATTATTTTGTGAGTACTTGAGTAGGTATGCAGATGTGCAATGTGCATAGCTTGGGTTCAATGAATTCCATACTTATAAACCAGATAGAGACGGCAAAAAAAGAAAAAAGTCTGGGTGTTTATAAAATATAATATGTATTATATCGTTGTTTCTGGTAAAACATTGTACAAGCCTAGAGAATTTGTGACCAGAGCAATATGTGTAAATAGTCCTATATATTTTTTATATAATGAAAAAAATATTTCGTTTGACATAAATTTTGCAGAAGCAATGATGAGGTCGAATTTGGAGCATGAGACGCGGGGAAAGAGTTCAATGCCTCAGCCGTTCGCATTAAAAAAGATGATGCAAAACGCTTTATACGTGCCGATGGGGTACCAACAACGAACGGATGAAAGCCTTCTCCGCGTCTAGATGTTTGGTATCGGAACGGGGCAAAAGGAATTAAATAATGTTCTTATAATTCCATCGCGAACTCTCCGACATGCAACCTATAAAAGACAAAGAGATTATATTAGTAAATTTAAAATATACTATAGTAATACTATAGGGCATAACCATACCGATATAAATTTGACAGTCGATAAAATTTATGAACATCTATACTAATATTATAAAGCTGAAGAGTTTGTTTGTTTGAACGCGCTAATCTCAGGAACTACTGATTCGAATTGAAAAAATATTTTCGTGTTGGATAATCCATTTATCGAGAAAGGCTATAGGCTATATAACATCACGCTACGACTAATAGGAGCGGAGTAACAAAGAAAAATGTTGCAAAAACGGGGAAAAATTATTCCTTTTAAGAGCGTACGCTGCGTAAACGGTTAAATTTAAACGCGCAGACAAAGTTGCGCGGGTCAGCTAGTTTATTTATAAAATTGACACGTATTGATTTTGTCGGTTTATCGAGGCTTTCGATGTTGTTGTGATAAGGCCCTTAATTTATGTGTTATTATGCGAAAACACATAAATTAAGGGCCTTATCACATGGAAGTCTATAGGTATATGGATATACTAGCTGTGCTCGCGACTTCGTCCGCGTGGAATAGTTATTTTTTTATCATACAAACTTTCATCCCCTAGTTTATCCCCTTGGGGGTAGAATTTATCAAAATCCTTTCTTAGCGGATGCCTACGTCATAACATTTACCAAATTTCAGCCCGATACGTCCAGTGGTTTGGGCTGTGCGTTGATAGATCACTATGTCAGTCAGTCAGTCACCTTTGAATTATATATATTTAGATCTTGCTGTCTCTACTCTGATAGTAAAAACTATATGTGGTAGGAAAACTAAATTTTGCGACTATTGCAAATAATAAATGCGGATTCTACATATAAATATTTTAATGGCTATAGGCAAATGATTATTTTTTCTGTCTCTACTCTGATACTAAAAGCTATATGTATTAGAAAAACAGGAATTTGCGATAATTGCAAATAATGAATGCGGGGTCTACATATAAATATTTGAATGTCTATAGGTACCCGAATATAATATCTTTCTGTCTCTACTCTGATAGTAAAAGCTATCTGTGTTAGGAAAACGGAATTTTGCGACAATTTCTCGCTAAAGTAAATACTTTTAGATCTATACTATGTGATAACGTTTAGTTAAGTATTTTATTGCTTTATTGCAATTTGAAGTATGAGCATATAGTAAGGAATGTCTGTTTTAGATAAATTGCCTTTTTTAATAGTTAAGTTAAGTTATTTATTTAATTAATTTAAATTCATATCATTACATATCATAACATTGCAAATGAAATACAATTGTATACAGGCGAGCTTAATGCCTTAGACATTATCTGCCAGCTAACCTTTGGGAGAGTGAAATATGTATTCAAGGGTGCAGACAGACAGAATGATAAATAAAAATGTTATCTAAAATATTAGGTATACCAAGTTTTTTTATAGTTGGTTACCAAAAGGTTTATAATAAACTTCATGATAAACGATAAAATAAATTTAAAAAAAAGGGACAAAATATTACTGTTTTTTTTTCTATTTGTATCTAGGTATAGGGTATCTTTATTTTATATACGTATTTCTGACTGAAGAACATAATTTCACAATGTTTAATAATTTTCAAAACATTATATTATAATTTTCAAGTCGACAAAGAATTTTCCCCCAATTCTTTTATTTCGTCACAACAAATTCCAAAAGATTTATTCTGAGTAAAATACGTTTCCAGATTTAATTTGAGTTTTCTTTTGGTTTCTTTGAGCCAGCTATTTGGTGTTGAGTTGACAAATCCCATCAAAAGGAAATCTGCAAATCTCTCACAGATATGTTCATTCATGTATAAATCTGGAACTTCGACATTTTTATCTTTCAAATATAATTGTGAAAAAAAAAGATTTCTGAATTTATTTTTGTCTTAATATTTTATATTTATAAGTTATTTTTCCTTAAAAATCGTACTCCTGCGTAACCTTTTTATTTTTATTTATTAGCCTCGACATTATGTCATATACATACATATACAAGCACACATAGGTATACATATAATCAACACTTATAATCAACATTTATATATATTTTATTTATAGAATATCCAATTTACATATATTTGATCTTTAATTTTATTTACTCCAGTATGACATTACTAAGTGCCTATACTTATGCAAAATTTAAATAAGTATTTACGAAATAATATCTAAAACTTATAACAAAAGAAGATACAATAATACACAAAAAAAAAATCCAACCCAGCAGTGTTCCCGAGTATGCTCGCTGCATTACTCCTTTGTATCTCCAAGTTAATCTTCTGTATGACTTAGCTCGACGGTCACCGGATTTTTGATAAAGTAGGTTGCAAATTGACTTGACAAACTTCTTGGCCTCCGGTGACCACGATCCTAAAGGTTTCAACAGCAAAAGGAAGAAATACAAAGGAGTTACGCAGCAAAAATATTTTATGTATTAAGATCGGTATATTTTGTTAATTAATAGCGCCAATTATCAAAAAAAACTATGTTTAATTGGAATAAACAAAATCCAACCAACTGATGTAATATTTTCTTGCAAAAGAGCGAGAATCTCCTAAAAGTTGAATTTGCAAGTAAAAAGCCTCTTTAGAACGACTTCAAAATTATAAGCTAACACAGCCTTTAAAATACGACGATGAAAAGTTCCTATCTGACTTAAAAGTTGAAAGCATCGGCTGAATACCAATTAAAGGCGAACGAATTGAAATTGGAGAAGCCTTCCTCTGCGGGGTATTCTATGGTGGATACTACTTTAAAAGAACGCATACATCATCTATCAGAAACAGTCCACTTCTGGATATGCTTTTTCTAGATAGTATTAATAGTACTACATACAAGTGTATAAGATAATGTAGGTATTTTATTGTGTTATTATGACTGGTAAAAGTGCTAAATATATAAGCCTAATTACTGAAATAAAGAATTGAATTGAATAGACCACGACATTAATCTTGTGCATCTGTGTTCTACCAGTCACCTTCAGCTGGTAGTCACTTTACATATGTTTTGGTCTTCATTTTATAGTTTCTAGAAAAGGAGTTATCCTTTATATTATAGCAGTTAATGATACCTTTCATTATAAAAATAATAATTAGTTATTTTTTGTTTATTCCAGCCATCCTGGCGTGCACTTACGCCATAGATAAGAAAGAAGAATCATCGACCCAAGCAGCGCCTGTGGTTCCAGAACAAGGGAAGGAGAAGAGACAAACGCAAGAAGTAGTTATTGCTTCACCAGCTCATTTGGTCTACAGATCACCTAGAAGACAGAAGGTACGTTTTGATTCTAAAACCTTTTCAATTAAAAATTGCGAGTGAAACAATGTTCTTGGCCATCTTCTTAACACGTTCATCAAAGGTCCAGCAGCAGATTTTGGAAGTTCAATACTAAAAAAAAATTTCTAGTTAACGTTATTGTTTTATGACGTGCAAATAGATGTAAGTTTATTTGCACGTCATAAAATAATAAGGTTAAATTTCCCCTTAAAGTTTTATTCTGACAGTCAATATAGTACCTATCTTCATAATTCATCATTTATTGTAGTGACATTTACACTTTATTCAATCTTAGGGCTGTATTGATGACACGGGAAGTTTTTTTCCCAAACTTGATAGACCTCGGCCGTCTGTACCTATCTAAACTTTTGTATTCAGTACTATTAAGGCCTCTGTAGTCGACTTGATGCCCATCAAACGTACTTCCAATATAAAATTTGGCTGTCAGTCGAAGTTCAATTATTATTTCTATGTTGGATGTTGTGTGCAAAAATCTTTCAGTTGTGGGTATATTTTTTGGAATTATTATATTAAAAAGTTTTTTTTCTGATTTCGAAATATAAAAAATAAAACAGCACAGAAATATTAACAAATATAATGAACGACAATAATATTATTTTATTTCTGTGACAAACAGTAATCGAATATTGGAAGTACGAAAGCTCATTTTGTATGGAGAACGCAGACTTCGCGATTGCGAATGCAGTGCCCTTAAATATGTTGATCACTAGAATAAAATATAGGTACACAGAGTGTTTATATCTTTAATAAAAGTAGATAATAATATAACAAATTTACCATTGTATCATAAGCCGTATAGGCTATATTAAGGCGAGTACCGAAAAAAATAGTGTTAAATACATTTTTATTTATCTCTTTACTGCTTATCTATTTAATGTATTAAAAAAATGATGTGATGTGAATAAAATGATGATATTGGAGAATATTATCCGATTAAAAAAAATAACGAATTGTTTTTGAAAATATTTATTTTGAGAATAAGGTAATAAAATATAATTTTTATGGCGTTTAAAGACGAAAAAAATTTTTTATTTTTTTATTTCGTCATCTTTTTAGTAACATAGGCGAGCGTAATTTCTTTAGTCTTAGGAAAATGCCTATATAATACCAGTTAACCTTTGAGAGCGTAAAACATACTTAGGGTGTAGCAAAAAAAATATTATCTATTCATTGATTTTTGATTTTGCACTTGCGTAGTTTTTGTTAAGAGCTATTTAGGGGCGTGCTATGTCTACATCTCTTACATACTCGCGTAAAGGGAATAAATTCTATAAGTAATTATTTGAACTTAATCTAAGCCACTCCCTTTTATGCTGCGTTACTTTTTGGTATGTATGTATCAACACGGGTGCCTTACGGCGCCCGAGACGGTCTAGACGGCCCCAGGGTACCCAGCGTAGGGGTTTTAATCCCACCTCGTCGTAGCCGATGGTATAAGTCTACACCGAACAAGTGGCTAGCTCATCGCGATGTTTTAAATAGACTCAATAACCCATCTATAAACAGTTTCACAAGTTATAATAAGTATAGTGAAACCGGGACCGGCAGCTTAACGTGCTCTCCGAGGCACTATATTGGTGTTGTCAAACAAATGTACATATTTTTTTTATTAAAAACTCATTGGTACACACCGGGATTCGAACCAGGGACCTAAGTGTTTTTAAGTCCAAGGTCTAACCAACTAGGCCACCACTACATTCATGGTATACTTCTTCATTACTTTTTGGTATAGCGCCTTAAATTCATAATACCTACCTCGCAGAAATTTTGCATGAATAAAAATACGTGGAATACGAAATATACGTGAAATATACGAGTTATAGCATAATATGAAGGACATTATTTAATTTATTAAAAGCCTTGTATATGTCCGCTATTGTCCTCTTAGAACAATACAATTCTGTAGTCGTATATTGTTCTGACTTAATGTTTTTCTTTTGGTGAAAAGTGTGTTGTTATTTTTTTTTTTTAGGAATTCCCACTAGTTTCTACATCTATAGGCACATATCTCTACTAATATTATAAAACTCAAGAGTTTGTTTGTTTGGTTGGTTGAACGCGCTAATCTCAGGAACTACTGGTTCGAATTGAAAATATATTTTAGTGTTGGATAGCTCATTTATTGAGGAAGGCTATAGGCTACATAACATCACGCTACGACCAAAAGGAGCGGAGTAACAATGAAAAATATTGCAATAACAGCGGAAAATTATTCCTTTTGAGAGCGTACGAAGTTACGCGAAATCAGCTAGTTATAAATAATTAGAGCACGGTATGTGCACTTTTAATCTATTTGATGGTAAAGTCCAGGAATGATATATAATTTTGACAATAAAAATTTCGGGAAAAGCTGCGGAAAGAAGAAAAACTATAAATTATATTAAATTTTCTTGGTAAGCTACATAATTTCAGCCTAATAGCTATATGTAAGTTCATGAAAATATTTTTTTAATTATATCGCTCTTAAGTTATTATTATTTTATTTCGCTTCTTTATACCAATAATCTGAATAACTTAAGATCGTAAGCTTAATCTTAACATAACCGATTTTATTAGGTATGAGTTGCACTCATTTTTTAAATTAACCATTAACCTATGAGTTAAGCACTTCTTTATTATTACTTAAGTATACTACTTATTATATTGATTTACTATTGATAACGATAACTAGTAAAATTAATTTAATTTTAAATCTATTTCTCCTGTGCCTTTTAGTTAAAATTGTTTTTTTTTACTGGAGTACGACATGGACATTGTATCTACCTTGTGGTAAGCAGACCTACAAATTCCATGAAGGGGGTCAATTAATACATTGTTGTACAACAGCATTGATCGCTCCCACTATACCGGCTAAATGATACAAAATGGGCGACGAAAACGACGAATTTGAATTACGAGTCTACTTCAGTAACTACGCTGCTTTATCGTAAAGATAACCACCGTTTCGTAACCGCACTCTAAAAGGAACTACTTACTAACTCGAAAAGAAATCGATGCAATAGTCTCTTGAAAACCGGTGAACCCACAGACTAAAACCGAAACATTGCTAAGTTAAATTTGACATCTGTTTTTGCATCTTTATGAGCGGTGGTAACGAAAGTCTCTTTCCTGTTAAAGATTATTTTTATTAGTAAGAAAGAGATGAAACCCCATGAGGCGAAGGAAAGTACCCATAGCACTGGCTATATTGCCGCTATGGATATCTTTTGTCCTAAAGTGAATTTGGAATTGGGATCTCTCGGTACCTTTTTGGTATTATTTCTTTAAAAAAATAGTACTTTTTTGGCGGCTTTGGACCACAGACCCTTTCGATTATGAAAGGTGCAAAGAAAAGGGAGTTCTAAATTTGGCTATATTTCGTTTTTTTTTAACATATCTTCATAAGTCTTCAAAGTCTAACCTTCCACTCCAAAAGACAGCAATATACGTGCGAGCAAGATCGACTGTATACACATGCAGCATCCCAAATAAGGTATTTTCCGTTCTTCCAAGTAAAAGGCGACTATGACTTATATCAAACGTTTTATTAGCTTAGTACCTTGCTGCGAAAGCGAGGGTCGTGGGTTCGAGTCCCGCCGACCGGAACATTTTTCAATGCAATTTTATCTTTAAAATTTCAATATAAGTGTACCACCGGGTTCAGCGGTTTTCCGGAGACTACTGCGTCGTTGTCTTGTCGAGGTGGTAGTCTCCTTTTCTGGTTCGGTTACGAAACAAGCGATTGATTCGACGATTAAGCAGCGAGAATATTATAATAGACTCGTAATGTGAATACGTCTTTGTCGCCGCTCAATCCGTAACCGAATTATTTAGCCGGCATAGTGGAGCGATCAATATTGTTAAACAACTATTTATGGGCTTTGTAGGTCTGCTTACTAAAAAAACTGAAAAACTGATTAAAAAAAAATGTAATAGTTAACTAAAGTAAATTGGTGCAACTCAACCCACGTAGGCTGGTTGGAACAATTTAAAGTTATCATAAAATCTTTAAGTTTACATAAACATTGGTAAAATTACCCGCAAACGGATTATATAGAGCATTTGGTCGTTATAGAGTGAGCCCTTTCACTTTTGTGCCGCTATTTCGTCACGATCTGACCATTAGGTCGTATAAACGTTACTGACACACCAATATGTATTGTTACGCAGTTATTATGTTATACATTGTGTGTTTAAGATGTAATGGCGTGGGAAATCGTTAAATCCTTATACCGGTATTTATAAAAAACTTATTGGGTCCTGGAAGAACACTTACTTATAGAAAATTTGTGTCTTTTTTTAGCAATAAAAAAGAATATGCTTAAAAGGGATAAAATTTAGTTTAACTAAATTGTTCTTAAAGTGTTCTTTAAAGACACAATAAGTTTTTATGAATAAGGCTATATTATAACATAGATTTTTTGAGAACCTATAAAAATTTTTCTTTACTCACTTTAGTAATAATTTTTAAATATTTCGCCTTTTAGTGTTTTTAAGCAAAATAATAAAAAATATCAATCCTAAAATAATAAATACCATCACGGGTGCCTATTTGGCTCCCGAGAACCGTTTAAACGGCCTCAGGTTACCCAGCGGAGGGATTAACCCGTCCTCATTTCGCCGATGGTATTCGGAGGCAACACCTAACAAGTGGCGAGCTTGTCACTGGTCACCTGTCCCAGACCGACCTTGTTGTCATCTGCTTAACCTTGTTATCAGTTGCGCAGTGACAACCTACTGGGCCCGCTTTCTTTTTCAATCCTAAAAGTAATAAAAAACAACAAAAAAATCATATCATATGGTAATAAAAATAAATGAAAGTCAAAGATAGAGACGTTATCTAAGCCAAGTAAAGGAAACTAATTGGTATTTACCTATAAAATAATTTATAACATTAAAATAAAAACAATCAAACAAAAACAAAATGTTATAACACCACTATACAGCTAAGTGGGGCTTTAAGAAGTCGTTACACAATCAAAGGGTCCCATCTCCGTGTTCGAATTTAGAACTCGTATTAAATTGTCAGTTACCCAATAGGTATTCCGCACTGCAACTGCCTAAGGTGTTATTAAACGTTGCAAGTTGCTGATATGCAGCGTTTTGTCGCTTAGTTGCGACAAACGGGATATTATTAACAAATGTGATTGTATCTCTAATTCATATTTCATTGCAATATGTGCTGTGCAAGTATGTTATTATATCTAAAGTAGGTAGACATCCTTCTTTTATTTTATTTTTCATTGTTGTAACAAGGTTGCATGTGTCTTTATAATAAGTATCTATAATTTAATATTGGTAAAGCCGATTTCCTTTTATTGAAATATTTGTCAATAGATTATAGACCTTAAGACATAAAAACTTTGCAGCTTTTAGGTATCCGTCCGGTATTAAGTGCACAGGAAAAGTATTCGGAACGTTCCAACTCAAGTGGTTATAAAGTTTTTTTTTGTAAAAAAAGAGCATGGAGGTGTAGATTTCATTTACTCGATCCTAATTACATAATTTCTTTATAGAAACTCTGTTAAGTTTTGAAATGACAATTAAAGTATTATTTTTAGAATCACAAATCAAACTTTGGGTGTCTTTTCAAAAGTTAATAGATTTTGTATAAAAAGACTATGTAATTAGGATCAAGTAAGTAATATTTACACCTCTACGTTCTTTTTTCATTAAAAAATCTTTGATATCATTAAAAACAACATTTAAACGTTTTTAGACGTTCGACATCGCCAATCCTTTTCCTGTATTCTTAACGCCAATATTTACCGATAAAATAAAATAAATATGTATGTATGTATGTATCATAACGGGTGCCTTACGGCGCCCGAGACCGCCTAGACGGCCCCAGGGTACCCAGCGGAGGGGTTTTAATCCCACCTCGTCGTAGCCGATGGTATGAGTCTACACCGAACAAGTGGCTAGCTCGTCGCGATGTTTTGAATAGACTCAATAACCCATCTATAAACAGTTTCACAAGTTGGTATAGTTAAACCGGGACAAACAGCTTAACGTGCTCTCCGAGGCACTATAGTGGTGTTGTCAAACAAATGTACATAATGTTTTTAATTAAAAACTCATTGGTACACACCGGGATTTGAACCAGGGACCTAAGTGTTTTTAAGTCCAAGGTCTAACCAACTCGGCCACCACGTATATCAAAATAAATAGTTTAAAAATAAAGTACATTTGTTTAACAACACTTAAAAGTCCTAATTCTGCTTCCTATCTCAAATGCCGCTTTCAATTTCTATGCGACACTCACGATTACGACCTCCGTTCTACTGGTAATAACCTATTAAAAATTTAATCACATGCCTCTACCAAACATTCCGATTCAGCCAGTGGAACTTGCTCCCCCTGAACATCAGACAGTCTCCGTTTCTCCATTTTTAAGAAATTACTCATTTCTTATTATCACAATTGAGGTTTGGTTTTAACATATATTTATGTTTTTAAAAAGCGGCCGCAGCCTAGTGGTTAAGTCACTGTGCAACTGATAACAAGGTTAAGCAGATGACAACAAGACCGGCCTGGGATGGGTGACCGCTTTATAAAACGAGGCTATTTGATCATAAACACCGCAATAAGCTCGCCACTTGTTAGGTGTTGCCTCCGAATACCATCGGCGAAATGAGGATGGGTTAATCCATCCGCTGGGACCCTGAGGCCGTTTAAACGGTTCTCGGGAGCCAAATTGGCACCCGTGATGGTATTTATTTATTTTTATTTTTATGTTTTTATTTTATTATATTATTTATGTATTATATTTGCGTATGTATATCTATAACTTTTTGCTTTGTTACATTTTTCTCTTGTATTACAATATTCACTCTCTTAAAGGTTAGCTGGTAGATAATTATTAACCCGCCTATGTACAAATATTTTAGTGCAAGAAAGAATTTAAATAGACCGTTTTGTGTGCGACGGGTAGAAACTACTGTAGCCCTAGTGTGAGTTTATTTAACGTTTACTTTCGCGTTAACTATACTACCGCGTTAACATTTTGACCAATCACACGACCGCATTTTTAGTTTTCAAAATTTCCGCTTGGAGCGCTGAACTATTTCCCATACAAATTTTAGTTAACTCAAACGCAAAGTAATAGTTAGAAAACTCACACTAGGGGTACTGTAATGCAGATACTGTAACTTGTAGGTATCTCTAAAATGAACAGAAGTTGAAATATTATGATTATTATAAGTAATATCTACATCTAAAAATGTTATGTTAGTTTTAGAAATTTCATGAGTGAATCTTAGACTGCTAAATGAATTTAGTTGACTTAGGGCCGATTCGACCAAAAGTGGGTATAACTTATACCGAGATTAGTAATGTCACATACAAATAATTATTATGAGTATAAATAATTTAATCTATGAATAAATAATTGTATGGAATTTGACATTATTATTCCCAGTATAAGTTATGTGTTCTTTTGGTTGAATCGGCCCTAAGGGCGGATTTTTGAATTGTCAGATAAAGTTATTCGACAGTTAACTTGTATGATATATAATAAATAAAGAAATAAATACCATCACGGGTGCCTATTTGGCTCCCGTGAACCGTTTAAACGGCCTCAGGGTCCCAGCGGAGGGATTAACCCATCCTCATTTCGCCGATGGTATTCGGAGGCAACACCTAACAAGTGGCGAGCTTGGTACGGTGTTTATGATGAAATAGCCTCGTTATATAAAGCGGTCACCCATCCCAGGCCGGCTTTGTTGTCATCTGCTTAACCTTGTTATCAGTTGCGCAGTGACTTAACCACTAGGCTGGGGCCGCTTTTTCTTTAACTTGTATGAAGAACTGTAAAATTTATTCTTTCTCCATACAAGTTATCTGTTGGATAACTTTATCTGACGATGGAAAAATCGGTCGAGCAAATCGGGGAGTTTGTAAACTATGAGGCCAAATCATGAAAATATGTTTGAGAATTTGACTATTTAAAAATATTGTTTTGAGAGAACCCATATATAAAATTGCATAAGACGGTGCCATGCGCGTACCCGTGGCAGTGCCTTTCTCTTGGTGATAGAATATATTATCAAAAGTAAAATAGTTATTGGTTAAAACCATTTCCGCTGAATCTAGTAAATATTTTGAAGAAGGAAGACGCGGGTTTGGTCGAGTATTGAAATACTCTTTTAGGGCATACAATCCTTCGTCATGTGGTATATTAGTATATAAGGTCACAACATCTATAGTTACTAGGAAAATATCATTACAATTTGAAATATGAATATTTCTTATAATATTTAAAAAATACTTAGATACGTAAAAAAATACTTAGATAAATAAATAAAATAAATACCATCACGGGTGCCAATTTGGCTCCCGAGAACCGTTTAAACGGCCTCAGGGTCCCAGCGGAGGGTACCCCGTCCTCATTTCGCCGATGGTATTCGGAGGCAACACCCAGCAAGTGGCGGGCTTGTTGCGGTGTTTATAAATATTATAACTTATCTATAAATTGTATGAAAGTATGAATAATAAAGAATACACCTTGTCGAGTAGAAAACACGTGTCACACCTAATATTCTTCATAAAATAAAATTAAAATTTTGCTCATTTGGGAAAAATATATTGTTAAGTGGCAACCCAATACTTATGCACACCGGGGTATGAACCAGGGACCTAAGTGTTTTAAGTCTAAGGTAACTAACCAACTCGGCCACCGCGTATTTTTTTTGTTAATTATAATTATTTATGTTTATTTTATAATTTTATTACCAACCGGTCTATTAAATACATTTTTTTTTTCTATAAACCAGCGTATTTGCAATAAGTATTGGGTTACCACTTAACAAGGGCTAAATAATATAGAAACTTAATAGTATAGAATTTAATGTACTGCTCGGTCCATGTTAACAACAAGTAACAACTTATGTATGTTACGTACACCTTCTTTAAAATATCTCCCTTGGAACTGTCTACCATTGTCATATGGTTTTAAAGTATTGTTTGTATTTAAATAAGTAACCCTTATGGTCTGTCTAACATTTTTTTTGTCAATAAAAATATGCCTCTACCTATAAAAAAAAATTTTATAGTTAAAGGTAAAAAAAGGTTCTAAATCTGTATGTTAGGTACGAGTATATGTCTAAAAGTAAAATATGATGACCGCCTCCGAAGACCGGAGCGATGTTTCCGGAAGTCGTGGGTTCGATTCCCAGCCATGGCAAAAAAAAAGTAGTTTGTCATGGTCTGGGTGTTTATAAAATATAGTAAGTATTATATCGTTGTTTCTGGTACACATAGTACAAGCCTAGAGCTTAGTTTGTGACCAGAGCAATATTGTAAATTGTCCTGGGTGACTTTGAAAGGATGTACTTTGGGCTAATATGAGGTTTTACTGATCAAATCAAATAACTTTTCCCATGGAACCATGTGTCGCGATGAAAAAAAAAAGCTCTCTCCATACAAGCAAGTAATGTTAAAATGACCAATTTGTATGGGTAAACGAAATTTTTTTTTCATTTGCGACACATGGTTTCATGGGAAAAATAGTTCGATTTGATAAGCAGAACCTCATATTAGCCCAAAGAACATCCTTTCAAATTCAACCTAAATAAGATTATTATTATAAAAAATAAATTGTTTCGGGCTTCTAAATAAATGTTTACTCCCGAAGTTACGGAACAACTTTTGCAAAAGACCAAAAAAAAACAAGTACTAAATTAAAAGGACTTATCTCTACATTTCTATCTTTAGTGGAAAATTATTTAACTTTGTTTGAAAAATGAAAGCAAACACCACAAACTTTTAAAGTACCTAACAGCATTACCAGCCAGTTCATGTTTTTCTTTAAAGTTAATCTTTTGAGAAATTAACCATAATTTTTTGTTTTACTTAATTTTAATTTGGGTAATTTATAATTATATACGTGACAAAAACATTAACTTAATTACCTACAAAATATGGCTTTTACTTTTTGCTTCTGTATATTTGACAGCCTCCGTAGACTAGTGGTTGCGCCTTTGGCGTTGTATCCGGAGGTCGTGGGTTCGATTCCCACCCATGGCAAAAAATATTAGTACGTTTTTTTCTGTACAGTTTGTCTTGGTCTGGGTGTTTATAACATATAATATGTATTATATCGTTGCTTCTGGTACACATAGTACAAGCCTAGAGCTTAGTTTGTGACCAGAGCAATACGTGTAATTTGTCCTACATATTATTATTATTATTATTTAATAATTTTAATAAAAAAAATAATATAGCTCTAGGCTTGTCTGTGTAAAAGATACAACTATTTAATACATATTACATACATACATACATATCATCACGGGTGCCTTATCGCCCGAGAACGCCTAGACGGCCCCAGGGTACCCAGCGGAGGGGTTTTAATCCCACCTCGTCGTAGCCGATGGTATGAGTCTACACCGAACAAGTGGCTAGCTCGTCGCGATGTTTTGAATAGACTCAATAACCCATCTATAAACAGTTTCACAAGTTGGTATAATGAAACCGGGACCGACAGCTTAACGTGCTCTCCGAGGCACTATAAGTGGTGTTGTCAAACAAATGTACATACATTTCATTGGTACACACCGGGATTCGAACCAGGGACCTAAGTGTTTTTAAGTCCAAGGTCTAACTAACTAGGCCACCACATACATAGTATATGTTATAAACTATACAGAAAAACGTAATAATATTTTTTTGGGAATCGAACCCACGACCTCCGTGTACAGCGCCAAGGCACAACTACTAGTCTACGGAGGCTGTCAAAGTTAATTTACTTTTGGTGTACAATGGCGATTTTTTGAAGATTATAAACATTACTATACGTATTCACTTTCTTCTCTATTTAAAAACATTTTGCTAAACCTGGTTTAGACTAAACCTGATAATTAATCACGGGCGGACCAAGTATTATTATTATATAGTATATTTTCATATAAAACAAAAAATACGTGGTGGCCGAGTCGGTTAGACCTTGGACTTAAAAACACTTAGAGTCGGATTAATAGTCGTTCCTTAGCTTGAGCCATTGCTTGGAACTGTCAAATTTTAGTTTTTTCATATGCAGTTTGACAGTCCGAAGCATCGGCTAAGCATTAGCAATTGCTTAGCAACGACTATTAATCCGACCATTAGGTCCCTGGTTCGAATCCCGATGTGTACCACGAGTTTTTAATTAAAAAAAAAAGATGTACATTTGTTTCACAATACCACTATAGTCCCTTGGAGAGCACGTTAAGCTGTCGGTCGCGTATTCACTAAACCAACTTGTGAAACTGTTTATAGATAGGTTATTGAGTCTAGAGCTGGCACTTGTTCGGTATAGACTCATACTATCGGCTACGATGTGGTGGGGTTAAAAACCCCTCTGCTGGGTACCCTGAGGCCGTCTAGGCGGCCTCGGGCGCCGTAAGGCACCCGTGATGATATTATTTATTACTTTTTTTTATTAGAGCACGACATATGACTTTGTATCTACCTGGTGGTGAGCAGACCAACAAATTCCATGAATGGGGTCGATCAATAATTGTTCTTAAACAAAATTGATCGCTCCCACTATGCCGGCTAAATGATGCGATTACGAAATAGGTGGCGACAAATTGCATTACTAGTATATTTTAATATACTCGCTGCCTTATCGTCAATTCAACCCATTTAGTAATCGCACCCTAAAAGGAGACTACCACCCCGACAAGAAATTGATGCAGTAATCTCCTGAAAACCAGTGAACCCACACTTGACATATACGTTACTAAAATTTACAATTAAAATAATAAAAAAGTTAACCCTCAGCACAAAAGGGTTTGTGTAATGTAATGTACCCAACACCATGAAAGATTTAGCAATTTCTAACTTAACAGTTCTAAGAAATATTTATATTTGCAACTAGGTCACGCATGCATAGGAAATAGAAGATAACGATTGAACTAAAGACGAGTCAACGATCGCCTATATGCATTGTGAAGACCGCGTGCGACTAGACGCCCCCTGGTATAGAGTAGTTAAACTGTACAGAACAATATACTATAACGCTGATTATTAAAAAAAAACTTTACACCGATTAAAAATTAAGTAACAATTTAAAATTATTATATTTAATACAACTGTTACTTGTTTAAATAGAATTAGGTAAATTGATTATATTTTAATTAATAGGTAAATGTTATACGTCAATTAAAACATCTGAATATAAGGCTTTAAGCTTTAGATTTAGCTTATAATATACAGGGTGAATTTGAAAGGATGTACTTTGGGCTAATATGAGGTTCTGCTTATCAAATCGAACTATTTTTCCCGAGGTATGTGTCGCAAATGAAACATTTTTTTGGCTTCCCCATACAAATTGGCCATTTTAACATTACTAGTTTGTATGGGGAAGGCAATATTTTTTTTCATTTGCGGCACATAGTTCCATGGGAAAAATTGTTCGTATTGATCAGTAGAACCTCATATTAGCCCAAAGTACATCCTTTCAAAGTCACCATGTATTTGTTTAATGTAATGAGGATTTATCTATCTATAGTTTACATGAACTAAAAAATAAGGAATAATATAGGTGTATCTTATTTTAATTTATTTTAGTTCAGTGGAATTAGTATAATCATAAAAAAAAATTAATATAATTTTTTAATTTGTATAGCTCATCTTCTGTTATCATGTTTGGAAAAACGATTTTAGAACTTTGGATACTTCCCTATTATGTACTTCCACGCTTGAAACCAAGTATACTCTGTACACCTATCTACTCTACGACCATGGTTTCGAAAATGGCCGATAATGGCGCGTAGCATTGTATCGTTTTTCCTCGGCTTTCACCACCACACACCTATGTGTAATGCGACATAATTGTAACAGCTATTTATTATTACACGCACCTGTTGTCACATTATTTAAGCCCACGACCCGATGTGACCGAACATGGAACTAATTTTTTATTTGATACAGGAAGGTGAATGGCTGTTGTAATTATTTATTATCACGCTAGGCACCTTGCTGGGGCAGTCATAGACCACTTATGGACCATATAAAAAAATAGCTTTCAGAAAAGTTGATATTATTAATAATACAAAAATATTTAAGATTTTTACTTACAATTATTACCAACATAAAAATAATAATTGAGCTTCGACTAACAACCAAGTTTACACTATTGGAAGTACGTATGTTTGGGCGTCAACACGACTATAGAGTCCTTAATACAGCTTGTTTCTATTCTGCAAATATCTTTCGCCTTATCCAATATTCTAAAAAGATGCAACTGCGTAATTTTTAATTCCATCTGTTTTTTTAATGCAATATGGATATTATTAATAGAAAAATACTATTCTGTTCGGTTACCTATATGTGAATAAAAGGTCATAATTTGATAGATTACCTAATCGAATGTTAATTATTTTTTTTTTTTTTTAAATAAAAAAAATTGGTTGCAAATGAATTACCATTTAACACCGATTTAATTATATTATGGCTGTAGAAATTTTACTTAGATACATGATCATCATCATACCAGCCGTTCACGCGTCCACTGCTGGACATAGGCCTCCCCCAAGGATCGCCACAACGACCGGTTCTGCGCTGCCTGTAGCCATCGGCTTCCCGCAACCTTTTCCAGGGGCCTTATTCCGAGTTTGCAACCGCTAAAGACGACAAGACGTTGCGTAATCTATAAATATTGAAATATAAGTTCTATTTCTATGGATATATAGTCTGTATTAGGTTGGCTATAATAATGCCGCCATCTTGAAATACGCGAATTCTTCGCAAGTTTAAACATCTGATGAGCATTGGAATTTCAACTCTATATTTAATAGAACTAATATTGGATAGAACTTATATTTTAATATTTATAGTTTACGCAAAATGCGCGACGGTGAACGTGTCAAAACTCGGAATAAAGCCCCTGGTCGTCGGTCCATCTTGTGGGGGGCCTTAGATACATAATTATATTATAATATCATTCTTCTCATTTTTTTTCCAGGAACAAGTAGCACCAGTTGAAGAAGATCAAGAGGATGATAAATCTGCTTCATCTAAGTAAGTGACTATATTTTTTTACTCTTAGGTTCTACTGTCTATATAAAAATAATCTTAAAAACAAGTGAACAAAATTACTATTTTTTTTTTTCCATTTGGCTGATTATGATATATGGCAGAGTTGGTTAGACCATAGGCATATAAAAAAAATACTAATTGGTCCCCGATTCAAATCCCAGTGTGTACGAATGAGTTTTTAATTAAAAAAAATAAGATCCCAGTTTCACTATACCAACTTGTGAAATTGAGACTCAGAATACCATTTACGTGTATAGACAAACACTTAGATCATGATACCGGGTACGATTCCCACATGCCATGGGTGGAAATCGAACCCACGACCTCCGGATATAACGCCAAAGCCGCAACCACTAGTCTACGTAGGCGGCCATTAACTAAAGATAGCATAAAACTAGCCACAAGATTGCGGCATTTTTATATAATTACTTACTATAGGAGTAAAACAATACAGAGAGCACTTTAAAGTTAACGCAAACCTATTTCGGCGTTTTTTTGTAGGTATTGCGGGTATATTATTTTTATTTATTTATTCAGAAGATTTACAGCAAAAATGACATTAACAATAACTAAATAAATAACTATGGGCTATATACAAATCTTCACAAAATAATAACTTATTCATTGTTTTATCCGCTCACACATCTTTCGTTCATAACCATAGAAGTATAAATAATATGAAACTGCTGTAACACGCCTTGTAAAGTAAAAATTATAAATATTCATCTATCGGTCTCAGTCCTACTCATTCAACTCTACACATGGAAAAGAGTTAAATACCTCTTCTTTTTTAGATTAAACTGTGTTTGCCATAAGTATTCTGTTCTCACTTCTTGAGCATTGATTGGTTAACATATTTTTTATTTGTAGGTACACATTTTCTTTATTGTTCAGGGTTGTCATCTTCTGTTATATTATAGAAGGACACTTCCATAATATACATACTTTTATGTTCATACTTCATACATTACATGGCTGTCTGTAAAGTTGTATGTCTCTTATCTTTTTTTCATATTATTGTTAAGTTCCAACTAGTTAGTATGTAATGACAAATATTTTCTCTGTATCGGGTGAAAGTGGACGTCCCTTACATACTAATGGCTATTCATAATGATTTGAAATTGATCATTATGCCGTCACTTGTGTGAAATCATCCTTTCTAATTGCTAAAATAGCAATAGGGAAAATGGTTCTATTTGTTCATTATACCTTATAATACAGGTATATTCTACTGAGAGGCAGTCTTGTATGCGTTGTAAGGTGCAATTTAATTTGTATCCAATTTTACAAATTATATCAACAGAAATAAAAGTGTTCTAACTTATGAATACACATAGCTATATTTCTAGTTTATGAGTCTTCATAGCTATTCTAGCTTTTAAATCTTTAAACGTATTCTATGAATTTTCATACATACCTTTTCTAGCTTTTGAATCTAAATACTTACCTACCTATTCTAGCTTATAACCTTTATAGCTATTCTAGCTAACAAATCGTCAAACCTATTCTAGCTAATGAATTTTCTTGAACTTGTTCTATTTTATTATCTTATACTCTATTATATTATATAGTAGTAAATTGATAATAATCATTTACATTACGTGGTGGCGGAGTTGG
Organism: Monopis laevigella; assembly: GCA_947458855.1. Classification (NCBI taxonomy): domain Eukaryota; kingdom Metazoa; phylum Arthropoda; class Insecta; order Lepidoptera; family Tineidae; genus Monopis; species Monopis laevigella. Next base: position 8,434,683 of record OX381596.1, on the reverse strand, counting down.
TTAGACCTTGGACTTAAAAACACTTAGGTCCCTGGTTCGAATCCCGGTGTGTACCAATGAGTTTTTAATTGAAAATATATGTACATTTGTTTGACAACACCACTATAGTGCCTCGGAGAGCACGTTAAGCTGTCGGTCCCGGTTTCACTATACCAACTTGTGAAACTGTTTATAGATGGCTTATTGAGTCTATTCAAAACATCGCGACAAACTAGCCACTTGTTCGATGTAGTCTCATACCATCGGCTACGACGAGATGGGATTAAAACCCCTCCGCTGGTACCCGTGATGATATGTATGTATGTATGTGATAATAATCAAGTTTCAACCTTTTTTTTTTTTAACAGAGCAGGACATGTGACCCTACATCCACCCAAATTAAATAGTCAGATTACTAAGGATATCTTTGCTGGTTATTATCGTCCCAAGTCACTTTCAGAACCGTATTGTATATAATTTTATGTACAGCGAAAGTGTTAAATAAAAATAAATTTGCATGTACATCGCGTGGTACTATTTGAATTTGCATCCTAGGTATTATAACAAACTATAATGTATTATTGGTATTCAAATTAAGTACAAGTGTTGAGGAATTCTAAACTATCTAAACTCAACTACATGAAGAGGTTATAATTATAATAATATGTATGACATTATAAATACGAAGTCTAAAAAACAGACACGCCTGGGGCCTTACCAAAGAGGCAATCGATAATCGAATCGAAATACCCATCGAAAGCCAAATGTATGGGATTTGACGTTTCTCGTCGATCAGGCTCTACCCATAGAATATAATTCCTATACACTTTTATCGATCGATGCGACGATTCGATTGGCGATCGCGTTCTTTGGCCCCTGTATGGATCAAAGCATGGATGTGAAGGAAGCTAGGGAAGTATATAGAGACTCTCTACTTACCCCTTAACAGGGATACAAGCGTAATGGTATGTATGTATTTCATATTATACTTAAAGTAACTACTGAAAACTTATCAGTATGATACTGATCAGGGGCCTTAGAGAAAAATCAGTCTAGGCGACGTGTCGTGTCGCCTTCAATCAAAACTGTATAGACTTTGGCAGGTGACAGCGTACCTCACGCCTACTGTCACTGTCAAAATACATACGTTTTTGGCTGAGGTGACGCGACATGTCGCCTCGCCTGCTTTTTCTCTAGAGCCCCAGAATGAGTTTGCTGACGGTGTAATCGTCTGACAAGCTTTGGCGCCCTCAGAATAGGCGCCTTTTAGCATAGAAAGCTCTAGGCTTGTACCAGCCCCGGATCTAGTGGGAGCAAGCTAGGGCCCGCGTTGGGACGCCAAATTCTGGGGGAACCAAATTTTGGGCAGACGAAGCTTCACCAGATAGGTATATAATGTTGAGGATAACGAGCAAAATATCATGCAAAAGATATCAAATAAAATACTCTCTTCACTCCACTCAGGCACCTTCGCAACTTCGTCTGCGTAACTTTAACCGTTTACGCAGCGCACGCAATGGGAGTTCTCAAAAGGAATAAAATTCCCACGTTTTTGAAACATTTTACATTGATGCTTCGCTCTTATTGGTCATAGCGTCACCTTCCTGGATAAATGGGGGTATACAACACTAAAATATTTTTTTAATTTGAACCAGTAGTTCCTGAGATTAGCGCGTTCCACCAAACAAACAAACTTTATTATATTAGTACCTATATGTTTGTTTTAAATTTGACATAACGCTAAAACTTTAAGTTTATTTAAAATATTTTAACAACTCCAATTACAGATAATAAATCAAACCTAAATAAAAAAATAATAAGTTAACTACAAATTAAATTAATAATTAAATATTATATCCTACATGGTGAATTTGAAAGGACCTACTTTTGGGCTAATATGAGGTTCTACTGATCAAATCGAACAAATTTCCCCATGGAATCATGGGTCGTAAATAAATTCAAATATTGCCTTCTCCATGCAAACTAGTAATGTTAGAATTACCAATTTGTACGGAGAAGCCAAAAAAAATGCTTCATTTGAGACACACGGTTCCATGGGAAAATTTATTCGATTTGATCAGTAGAAAGAACCTCATATAAGCACAAAGTACAAGCTTTCAAAGTCACCATGTATATATAACAATAATACTAACTAAATAAAACATTAAAAATATTAGTCCACTATAAGTCCAAACCCCGTCCCGGCCCGAAGGTAACCATCACACTCGCAGAATTTTCCCTTTGGACTGCTAAGTAATTCTTTGTTTTCATTTGTCATTTGTTTAAACCTTGTATAGTGTCTCGGAGAGCGCGTTAAGCTGTCGGCCCATTTAAATAAAACCAATTTGTGAAACTAGATGGGTTATTGAGTCTATCCAAACATCGAGCCAGCCACTCGTTTGGTGTAGACTTATACCATCGGCTACGACGAGGTGGAATTAAAATAATAGAACATGATAAATTAATAACATAATAAGTAATGCATAAAATAAAATGGTATTACCTACATAAGAGATAATCTTTTTGATAAGTAAATCACGATATTTTATAAACAACTCCGATAATTTTAATTAAAAACGTAAGAAGTGCTTTGTTGAAGTGGTCGTAAGAACAAAGAATGATAAATCTAGGTACCCCATCTCCATTGTGCATTCTCCACGCGCCGCCATGGTCTAGACGTAATTAATATCTACCTAGGTTTTATTGTCATCATAACATTCAAGTGCTTTGGTATTTATTACGTTCCCAACAAAGAAAATTATTCTAGTTTTTTTATTGGAACTCGGTATCATATCTATTGGGATTTCTTGTCGAGTTGATGTCTCCTCCCAGGATGCGATTCTGAAACGACTCGTTGCAATTCAAAATTCGTAACCGCATTATTTAGCCGGCGTTATCGCTTGGGGGCAGTGTACTATATTACTTAACCCCATTTACACTTTATAGGTCTGGGTCTGCTTACCATCAGGCAGGCTAGTCACGCTTCTAGCTCCATTTTTTTTGTCATAAAAAAATATAAATCTCTACAAATTATTTTTTTCAGTCGAGCAGTATTTGCTGGAGATTACCGGCCAGGTCAAGTGTTTTCCTTAAACGCCCAAGAACTACTGGCGCTGCAGCCAGAACGTAAAGCACCAGTAGCTAGCGGTCAACACCTGCAACATCTATATGCCAGTGATCCAGTTCCAGAACATAAGCAGAATATTCAGCAGTTTTATATTCTGGAACCGCAGTCTGGACGTCAGGTTTGTTTTAATTTAAATTAGTCCTCTGATAAAAAATGGACGTTTGATATTTCTGAATTTGCCGTATATCAGACACGCTTGAGCAAGGAAGCCTTAGAGTGGAGACCGCATCTTGGTATTATGCTACTTAGAGTGATGACCTATAGCCAGAGGCGTAGCTACATAGGGGCTAGGCGGGGCAGTGCCCCGGGGCCCTCAAGCTCAGGGGCCCCCCTCGAATCCTTACCAGAAAATTTCGATCGCACTGAGTTTTGAAAATTTCTCCCATTTTCAAAATAAATATGACAGGTTGCAACCCGACTTTAATCATGGCAACTCAGTTGAGAGAAATTCGAAAATTTTACCTAGGGAATTCCCCAAAATTCTTTCTATGAGTAGGGTTATCAATTTCATAAATACTAACCAGTTTACCCGTGGGGTCCCATTTTTTGATTTGCCCCAGGGCCCTTGGTTACCTAGCTACGCCACTGCCTATAGCGTGTTTTGGAAAAATGTAGTTATGAACTGCTATATGCTGATGCTGAAGATAATGATGATGTAGATAATAATATTGTCTGATTATTTTAAATAGGTAATCCTACCTTTTATTAGTTCAGTTTAAGACACATTAATAAAAGAATCGTTCTTCTAAAAATAAATGTTGATCAGAGAACTTAAAACCTGAATCTTTAAATCAACTATGCAATCCATAAAAAAACTAATTTAAAACTCATATTTATTTAAAATAAATAAAAAAAGGTTTAGTGATAGTATGATAATTCATACACTAGGATAGCCAACATTTTATTGACCGAATAATCCAGACTTTGAAATATTGAACGCAATGGCTATAATTAAAAAAATGGCGCCTAAATATTTATAACTATTTCAGAAATTCACAAACATTAAAAAAAAACTTTTACAGGTATCAATCCAGCCATCTCACGCTGTAATAGCCCGTCCATCTTCATTATCAAATGGCGGAGAAGCATCAGTAGGAGCAGCTCTGTCAGTCAGCGATACTGGTGCCTCTAACGCCTTTGACCAGGAACTCTTGGCTTTGCTGGGACATACTCCAAACAGAGATGACGAACCTCGAGTCCAGGCTTATACTCCAGTGCCGCAGGTTGTCACTAATAATGCTCCACAATACTCGCAGGTGAGGTTTTTTTTTCATAGGGACTATCTTAGTCAGTAAAATTTAACTACAGAATTGTTTGCTATCTATACTTAATCGGCTTTTCTTAATACATCCTAATTTCAATTTAATTATGGAAATCTTTACCAGCCCATTACCATTTATAAAGTTAAAATGACTTAAATAAAGAATAAACACCCTGCTAATTTAATTACAAGAAACCAACAAGAACCAAAAAAAACCTACGAACCTTAAAAAGACAAAATATTTCCTTTCATAATATATTTTAACTAATTTATATTATTTTGTTAAAGTTACGTAGGCTTGTTTGTCAAGTTATTTGTTGACATGACAAATAACAGTTAAACATACAACGTCCTACACAAATATAACATGACGAAAGGGCAAACCTTCATAACTTGATCATGTTGTTAAATATCACTTAACATTTATTATTATAATTTTGGCGTTAAGAGGTTTAATATTAGTTTGTTTTATTTCAGGTTGAGAGATACATCACTAAACCCTCAAAGAAATCCACAAAACACCGGCCAAAGGAGCAGTACATACCTCCCCAATTACCATCAGCTCCCCAGCAATACTTAATCGAGACCACCAACGTAGCTGTCCAGCAACCGCAACCACAACTTCAAGTTCAACCACAACTTAAGTCTATTCAGCAACCTCGTCCACAACAATCCCTAAGATATGTATCTATCCCAACTCCTCAACCATCATACTACCCTATTCAAGAAAACCAAGGAATCAAAATTGTAGAAGCTCCTAATCTTCAGCAACAACCTCGCAGTCAAATAACTTATAGATTTGTACCACAATACCAACAACCTGAAGCTTCCCCAAAACAATATCGCATCGAACCTCGGCCCCAACCAGTCAGAGCTGAACTTCCACGCATTCCTGCTTCAAGCATTGATAGACCCATAACTTACCTTAAACGTTACCCAGAAATTGAAAAGATGCGTTCAGTAAAATTGGTAGAACAAGCCCCACCCCAAGATAACTTCAATGGTCTTCCTCCATCCGCCCAAATCGTCGGAGACAACTATTACATTCGTCCCATTTACAGAGCAATGGACCAACATGGTAGATATCAGCTTGCCCAACTCGCAGTAGGATCTATGGATAATACGCGAACTTTAGAATCTACAAAATCTCCCCATTCTGCAATTTACGTAAGCCAAAACTTAGCATCGAAAAAGGCAAACCCTTCACCTGTGGTGAGAGTCAACCATCAGCTTAAAGAGCAGTCTGTGAAAGTAGAGGCACCTGCGAGACAACAACAGGCCAGTTACGAAATAAACAGTCAGAGTTTGGAGGAGCAGCGATCGCACTTACCACCTCCTAGAAACCGTAAGGCTTATACCCCTGAAGAGTTTGCTGCTTTAGTCGCTGCCGGCTATTCTGTGACGCCAATTCCTGTGAGTTCAGTAAGGAATTCTCCTCATATCCAATATGCTCAGTCAAGGCAATCCGAGGAGCCTTCAGCAGCGCCTACTCACCGACGATTGCTGTACAGCAGACGTCATCAATACTTGCCACTTAGAGGAGACGACGCACCTTAAATCCTGATTACAAATTGTACATAAATTAGTTTTAAATGTAAATGTTAATAATTAAATTTAAGTTTCTAACGACTTTGTCTTATTTTGCATTTAATTTACAAAATTCTACAGGTACAAGTTTAAAAAGCGATTAAGTAACTCGTCTACATAGAAGCGATTGTAAACTACAATATTATAAACTTTTTCTTGAACTGAATCCGAGTTTTCAGGCGAATAAAACATTGTTGTTAAACAATTTTAATTTAACTTTTCAATGTATTACTCGTTTGAATGTTTAACATATTTGCATATAACTGTTCTAAAACTTTTGTTAGGTTATTTTTGTTTATTTCATTTACAACTTCACCATTTTTATTAAAAAACTTTGCAATTCCTGTTGTGACTTTTTATCTACCTGATGGTAAGCAGACATACAAGTCGATGGATGGGGTCGATAAATATGATTAATATTAATGATCGCTTCCACTATGTCGACTAATTGAAGTGGTTACGAAAAAACTTATTTGCATTACGAGTTTTTAACTGTTTTATCGTCATCGATTGCTTGTTTCGTAACCAAACCCTAAAAAGAGACCAGGTACGTATTATTGTTACCATGCTACGAGTATGCTGCCTATCGAATCACTGCAATAATATACAGTTGCCTGCGCTCCATAATGAATTTAAAATACAATTTAATTGGACAGGTTTTAGTGAGTACTGAAACTGAAAAATTTTAATAAAATTTCTACTTTTTTTAACAAAATTGTTAGAGTCTCATAAAATACTCTGTGCATCTGATCTTTGTTAGGTATATAGAAATTCACTATCTCACGCTTTTGCACCAAGCTTGTATTAAAACGAACAGTATTTAAGTAGTTTAAGTATTGCTATGCATCATTGATAAGATTATATCAAGTTCTGCACCCTAAGCATATTACTCTCAAAGGTTAGCTGGTAGAAAATGCCTAAGGCATTAAGCTCGCCTATGTACAATTTTGTGGAATAATAAATAAATATAAAATAAATAAACAAACAAAAATACAAATCTTCTCTTTTTATAATATTGGTATAGATTGACATTGGCACAGCATGTGACATTGTATCTACCGTTTGGTAAGAAATCCAAGGGCCAATCTATTGATCAACAACATATTGTTTAACAACAACATCTTGTTTAACAACAACATCTTGTTTAACAACAACATCTTGTTTAACAACAACATCTTGTTTAACAACAACATCTTGTTTAACAACAACATCTTGTTTAACAACAACATCTTGTTTAACAACAACATCTTGTTTAACAACAACATCTTGTTTAACAGCAACAGTGATCGCTCCCCCTATGCTAAATGATAAAAGCGGCTACTGGTTAAGTAACTGCGCAACTGATAACCAGGTTAAGCAGATGATAACAAGGCCGTACCTGGGATGGGTGACCGCTTTATACAACGACGCTATACCATCACAAACATCACAACAAGCTCGCTACTTGTTAGGTGTTGCCTTTGAATACCATCGGCGAAATGAGGACCGGTTAATCCCTCCGCTGGGTACCCTGAGTCCGTTTTATCGGTTCTCGGGAGCCAAAAAGGCACCCGTGATGGTATTTATTATTTACGAAATGGGTGGCGATAAATACGAAATTGTATTACGGAGTTAACCATATTTTCCTCGCTGTATATTATATTATATTATTAATTCAAGTGCCCGTTTCGTAACTGCACTCTGAAAGGAGACTAGTAGAATAAATTCCCTGAAAACCGGTAAACTCACAGACTAAAATCAAAACATGACTAGGATACTTGACGGCTTTTGCTATGGTATAATGAAAAACATCAGTCGACATTACCTTCCTCTTACCTATAAACCGGTCCAGTTGTACAAACAAACAGAGGAATTAAAAAAAAAAAATGCCCCATAGTCTAAATAAATCTAGTAATATTTTTTCATTTACAATTTTATTATCTGTTGTATACTTACTGGCTGATTGTGTGTTTAGTTTATTAAAAAAAAAACTCATTAAAAATTAATTGGTAAATTTTAATCCGAGATAGGTATATATTTAAGGAATTCTCTTTCATGTTTTTCCTCAAACAAAATATTTATTAAGGATATAACCCGAGGCTTATTTGAAATTCTTGGAAAGCTTACAGAATTAAACATAGGGTTATTTTTTTATTTCAGTCAGTACATTTTTAATCAAAAGAATATCTAAGATAAGTAAATAATATGTATACACTAGCTGACACGAGCAACTTCGTCTGCGTAACTTCAACCATTTAACGGCTCTGTAGTCGATTTGACGCCTATACAAACTTCCAATATTACAACTTGGCTGTTGGTAGAAGTTCAATTATTATTTTTATGTTGGTTAAATATATACGTAAAAATCTTTCTGATATAAGTAATAAATATTTTAGTATTACATTATTTAAAGTTTTTTTTTTTATTTCGAAAAAAAAAACCCAACAGAAAGAATAATCAATACAATGGCCGGCAAAAATATTATTTTAATTCAGCGACAAATAGTAATCGAGTATCACTGGAAGTGCGAAAGCTTATTTTGTATGGAGAACGAAGAAACTATAGTCATTTTTAAGCATGAAGGTAAAAACCGTGCCCGTCTGCGCGCCGCTACGCGCGTTTTTTTAGCTTCATGTTTTTAAGTATAAGATTTAACCTACTCGGCCACCACGCATAGGAATTGCAATCCAGTAAAACGGGATCCCGCGTTATCCCGCTCCACTTAATGACCGGCGGGATCCCGCACCTCCAAAACGCGGATCCTGCAAGTTTAAAAATTGGCGCTAAAAATAGCGTGCTTCGAGTGCGTTGGAATCAGAGTGTCGATTACGAGTTACTTGAACGGTAAGCGTGCGTCGAACGTCGACAAGATTTGCGTGGACATTTGTATGGGATGACATTAGTGACCGTTCACGACGTATTACGAGTGCAAAGATAACCAAACAATATTTGCGTGAGCGTGCGCTCGACGATTTTCTTGTTTTATCTATGGTTCGCGACAAAGATTTGTATGAAAATGTAATTACGAGTGCCATTTTGACATTGCGGAGCGTACGCCCATCGCGCGATCGCACGATTTTCTTGCTGGCGCGCTGACGTCGAGAAATACTTGCCGTGCTATCAAGTGTGTCTTTTAAATTTAATTATTTTTGTGTTATTATGACTAACTTTTGACTAAAAAGAGTTTTGTTGTTAGTTCTTAAATTTATTCAGTGCTTTTTATTAAATAATATAGTATAATTCTCATTTAAAAGTAATGTTTGAAGCCGTCATGTGTACATCCAATCAACCGGTTAAATCTCTCTTAAATCACCACAATTTACTTATTTGTATTTTAGGATGTAATTTTTAGCTTATAATTTATATTAAGCAATAGAACAATACTACAGATGTGATAATAGTTACTACATAAGCCAAGACATAAAATCTAATAAAATGACCGTTCTCTTGTAAGAGAAAGAGCCTTGGATAAAATATATAAAATTATTAACCGCCGAAATCTAATTAATGATAATATAGAACAATGGTATTTTTACAGAAAACATTAAACTCAATAAATATAAAGATGGTAAGTTATGTACAACTAAAGTAATAATGGTGTGATAAATTCTTTACAGATATGTCACAGTAACTTAAGGCTATTAAAAGTTAATGGCAAATTTAGTGGTGCAAACCATGATGCACATATCTGATGGCTTAGTGCAATAATTAATTAAGTATATGAAAAATTTACATATAATTACTATTTGGTGGAAACATGATTATTTTGTAAGTTTTATTTTTTTTAAAGTTTATACATTCTTATTTAAAACCTATAGGATCTTATCCTACCTTATTAATTATCACACTAATGCCTGCCACTTCTAAGAATTGTGTAAACCAAACCCTTATTACCCCACAGTATTCAATGGTTTATGTTTATAAACTCAATAAATAACATTCACTTACATTGAGTTATCACAACAATAATAGTACAAAGATTACCTACAACCAATATGCCTCAGTGCACCCATCACCTTTAGGGTTGTATATGGAGGTTGTGGATTTGATTTCCCCACCCAAGTCAAAAAAATATCAGTATGGTTTTCTGTAGTTTTCGTGGTCTGGGTGTTTATTGTACACAAAGTACGGCCTAGAGCTTAGTTTGTGACCAAACCAATATGTGTTATATATTGTCCTAATATAAAAACAGTCCTCACTACATAAAAATTTTAAACAGAATTACATAGCAATTGACCACCTCATAAACTAGTTTTTACATAGTACTAATGGTGTTATAAATTCTTAACAGATAGTGGCAGTAACATAAAGATATTAAATGTTAATGGGAAATTTAGTGGTGCAAACCATAAAGCACATATCTGGCGGCTTAGTGCAATAAATAAATATATGAAACATTTACATAGAAATTGGGAAACCATATGGTTATTATTTGGTGGGTTTTTTTTTAAAGTTTATATATTCTTATTTAAAACCTATAGGATTTTATCCATATACCGTATTAATTATAACACTGATACCTGCCCCCTTCTAAGAATTGTGTAAACCTAACCCTTATTATTACCCCACTGTGATTTAAGAACAATTATAAAATCAATAAAAAACATTCACTTTCATTTAGCTAACATAACAATAAGATTACAAACAATTCTGCCTCCATAGACTAGTGGTTGCACCTTTGGCTTGTATCCAGAGGTTGTGGGTTAGTTTCCCACCCGTGGCAAAAAAATATTAGTCCTTTCTGTACAGTTTGTAATGGTCTGGGTGTTAATAAAATATAATATGTATGATAGTGTTGTTTCTGGTACACATAGTGGGTACACCTTAGAGCTTAGTTTGTAATATGTGCAAATTGTCCTACATATTAAATTATATATTATTTAGGATATATATGTATTAATTTTATTTAATATTATAGGATTATACTATTATTGTATAATATATCATTGTAAAGATAACCCAAGCTACACTTCTCTAGTCACTTGCAAAATTTACAGCTTATAGGTAGCTTCAATTCCCCAAACATGATATTTTTTTTATTTTTTTTCAGGACCGCATACACTCTGAGACCTTGATAGCTTACTCTGATTCTAGATGCATCAGAGGGTTCAAAAATACTATCAAGATGTTTTGGACTACTCGAAAATAGATACTTATTAAAACACATTGATATGGAAAACCAGTGGTCTTGTTAGAGCAAATATAACAAGAAATTATATTTAGTTTAATATTCTAAATATAGAAAACCAGCAGACAACTGATACAATTTCTGGAGACTTAAAGTGCTCATATGTTAGAGCAAATATAATGAATTATTTTTAATATAATATTCTAAATTATAAATATATAGGTACATACATATATATACTTATAGTGTTTTATTTAAGTCGGCCTTGCCTTTCAGCTGACTGTAGGTCAGTAATCATCAATCCACTTAGCCGCTTGCTAATTATTGATAATTAAAACGACTATTTTGGTGTACTTTACACTCAATCACTACATGTACCTATGTTAAAATAGTTGCTGCGGCTACAAATAAGCAAGCAACTAAGTTGCTTGATTGATAGTATACCATCAGTGCCCCTAGTGTGAGTTTTCTAACTATAACTTTGCGTTTGAGTTAACTAAAATTTGTATGGGAAATGGTTCAGCGCTCCAAGCGGAAATTTTGAGAACTAGAAATGCGTCGTGTGATTGGTCAAAATGTTAACGCGGTAGTATAGTTAACGCGAAAGTAAACGTTAAAAAAACTCACACTAGGCCTACTGGTCTGTATTATAGACTAGGTTTTTTTTTACTAGAGCATGGCATGTGACTCGTTATCCGTATATCTGATGGTAAGCGGTATGTAGAGTCCAAGATATAAACTGTATCTGAAAAATATTGTTATTTATATGATACTTTTATTTAGCCTCAATACCCACCTTGCTATTGTGCATATCAACTTGAGAACCGGTTTATAGGTTAGGTTATTGAGTATATACACCGCAATGAGCTGGCCAATTGATAACTGTTGTTTCAGAAAACCTATGGTTCAGCTAAATTTAGGTCCACGTTTACAACCTATTTACCTACTGTTACAAACCATTTCAGTAAACTATTTGGTAACAAATACCATCCCAAAACTTCTTAAACCAAAGTCTAAAGCTGGATACCTTAGTTGTAAGAAACTATTATGTACCTATTGTTAAAGTCGTATGCTCTTAAATACACTCCAGTTGCTATTGCTGTCAAACCATTATTTGGCATAGAATTAAAATTATATTTTTGTGGTCATTGTATTTATCGAACTTTCTGTTGCGGACAATTTAAAATATATAATATACCTAAATGATTCAAAAGTATTAATTAATTTGATTACACCTGTTTTTTTTCACATACAATTTTACCAACATAACATATCCTAATGATGTTCCGGTATTAGTCTGTGGGTTCACCGGTTTTTCAGAGACTACTGCATTGATTTCTTGTCGAGGGGGTCTCTTCTCATGGTGCGATTGCCGGTTACGAAACGGGCGAGATTGATTTGACGATGAAGCAGCGAGGTCATTAAAATAGGCTCGTAATGCAAATACGTCCATGTCGCCCCCATTTCGTAATCCCATCATTTAGCCGGCATAGTGGGAGCGATCAATATGGTTTAACAACAATATATTGATCGACCACACTTATGGACTTAACATCAGGTCTGCTTAACTTCAGGTAGATACAAAGCCACATGTCGTGCTATATTAAAAAAGTAAAAGTAGGTAACCAGCAGCCAAGTTGATAACGTGAAAGTATGTTTGTATGGGCATTAACACTGGAACCTTAAGGCACTGTCTATACTAATATTATAAATGCGTCTGTGTTTTACGCTATCACGTCTAAACTGAACCAATTTAAATAAAATTTGGTACAGAGACAGTCTAGAGCCTGAGAAAGGACATACGTAATTTCATGCAATAATCGTCTAGCCTATGGGTTCACCGGTTTTCCGGGATAGTCTCCTTTCATGGTACGGTTACGAAACGGGCGATTGTATTGACGATTAAACCGCGGATATTAAAATAGACTTGTAATGCCAATACGTCCATGTCGCGATCATTTCGTAACCGCATCATTTGGCCGGCATAGTGGGACAAAAATGTATTGATCAACCCCATTCGTGGAATTTGTAAGTCTGCTTAACATCAGGTAGATAAAAAAGCACATGCCGTGTTTCATTAAAAACATTGCAACAGACAGACACCTACGCATTCTACCAGTCAAACATTTGGGACAAAGCAGTGAATAGATGCAATAACTAAGAAACTTCTTCATCCAATATATATATATTTATTAAATGACACAATGAAACAACATAATTTACAATCATATAATAAACTCCAATAGTTAAGTATATAAAACAGCACATTTAATTAATTACAGTATTATAACTGAGTTTATGACATTAACTCTACAATATAACAATCCAATGAGTTTTTAATTTAAAAATTTATGTACATTTGTTTGACAACACCACTATAGTGCCTCGGAGAGCACGTTAAGCTATCGGTCCCGGTTTCACTATACCAACTTGTGAAACTGTTTATAGATGGGTTATTGAGTCTATTCAAAACATCGCAACGAGCTAGCCACTTGTTCGGTGTAGACTCATACTATCGGCTACGACGAGGTGGGATTAAAACCCCTCCGCTGGGTACCCTGGGGCCGTCTAGGCGGTCTTGGGCGCCGTAAGGCACTCGTGATGATACATACATACATATAACAATCCAAATCTTTATTAGATAACGTAGTCGATGAAACTAGATTATTAAAATTCAGTTAATAAGATTACTTCTCCAGTAATAAAATCCAAATAGTTACAAAGCACAGTCAATCAAACCATTATTTATTACAAAATAAGTTAATGAGACTTCTTCTTTAGTATAAAAACTAAATATTTAACAAATACGTATATCTAAATATATAATAATATACATGGTGGCCGAGTTGGTTAGGCCGTGGACTTAAAAACACTTTTCAGTTCGAATTCCGGTGTGTACCAATGAGTTTTTTAATTAAAAAAAATATGTACATTTGTTTGACAACACCACTATAGTGCTTCGGGGAGCACGTTAAGCTGTCGGTCCCGGTTTCACTATACCAACTTGTGAAACTGTTTATAGATAGATGGGTATATTGAGTCTATTCAAAAACATCGCGACGAGCTAGCAACTTGTTCGGTGTAGACTCACACCGTCGGCTACGACGGGGTGGGATTAAAAGCTCGCCTTTGGGTACTCTGGGGCCGTCTAGGCGGTCTCGGGCGCCGTAACGCACCCGTGATGATATGTATGTATGTATTAACAAATAACACAGTCAATAATACTGGATTATTACAACTCAGCTAATAATCATCACTTCATCAATATAAAAATCAGTATATTTATAAAATCAATGAAAATCTTTGTTAATAAAATTGAATTTCCAATATAAACAAATAATATAATTATAACAAAGAGCACAGTCAATGAAACTATATTATTACAAACCAGTTATTAAGATTTCCAGTGTAAATCTGAATTCTTAAAAAATAACACAGTCAATTAATTAAGTTACAACTTTTGTTACACATATAATGATATGGAAAAATATATGTTGTTAAACAGTAAGATATTACTTACAGTATTGATGAAGTCAAATGAAGTGCATTTTTTTGCCATATTGCATTCATAATATGAGAAGTATATTTGTATGGCAGCACTGTCGACTGGAGAAACCTTAATGGGATTGCTTCTTGAATATAAAATGTAAATATTTGAAAGAAAAGAAAGAAATACTTTATTTATACATCAAACAATGCTTATATAAGTAGGTACAAATTACTCGGTCAATGAAACTACATTATTACTTGGTTATAATATCCTTTGGCGTTGTATCTGGAGGGTGTGGGTTCGATTCCCACCCAAGGCAAAAAAATATTAGTATGTTTTTTTCTGTACAGTTTGTCATGGTCTCGGTGTATATAAAATATAATATGTATTATATCATTGCTTCTGATACACATAGTACAAGCCTAGAGCTTAGTTTGTGACCAGAGCAATATGAGTAATATGTCCAGATATTATTATTATAACAACTCAATTAAGCTTCTCCAGTCCAATTCCATCTTATTACAACTGAGTTTATGAGATTACCTCTCCAATATAACAATCCCAATATTTATTAAATAACAGTCAATGAAACTAGATTATTCCAATTCATTTAATAACATTACTTCTCCAGTAATAAAATCCAAATGAAACTATTATTTATTACAAAATAAGTTAATAAGATTACTTCTTTAGTATAAAATTTAAATATTTAATAAATAACACAGTCAATAAAACTAGATTATTACAACTCAGGTAATAAGATCACTTCTCCAATATAGAATCTTTACATTTATAAAATAACAGACATCAATGAAAAACTTTGTTAATAACATTGAATTTCAAATATATATATATATATAATATAACAAATAGCACAGTCAATGACAAGTTTCATTGCCAATACTCAGTTACTTAGCAGTTACCAGTTACTCAGTCAATGAAATTACATTATTACTACTGAAATAATGAGATTACTTCTGCAGTCCAGTCCCATCTTCCTCCTTCTCCTCCAATCCTTCCCTCCCCTAATCGCGAATAGTTTTTTCATGCTTGTAGTTGGCGTCGCATAAGGGTCTCCATGACTAAAATTGAAAGATACATACATATAATTAAAAATATGAATTATGATTAAGTTATAAATACCACTTTGTGGACATAACATAGCATGATTGCAATGTGAAAGGTATATTGAGTACATGTAATACACTGAGTATAACTGATGCATCGCTATGTCGATAAATCATACTATTCTTTAAAAAAATGGCCAAGTGTATTTTACCATAATAATACCTACGCTTCAAGGTTCAGTACAACAAGAAAAAGTTTTTTAGTAAATAACTAAAAAATAAAATCCAAAAATAATATGATAATACCCAAAGACCTAGATATACAAATCTTTAATATTTAAATACAATTGAGTTGATATTCTAAAATAACAAAAAAAATATGTGGATAAAGTAAAAACACATTCAAACATTTGAAATTTAATTATCTTGAATGATGACAGAGATAATAATTTCTTTTTAAGAACAAAATTTTGCCCTTTAGAAGCATTTATTTTCAAAAATGATACTTCAAGATTAAGAGTCATAAAATCTCAATATAACATAGTAAAATCTTGGCACAATATAATCCACCAAGAGTTTAAATTTCTTCAAAATTTTAAAAAATCTACCACAATTGGTTTTTGAGATATCTGGACTCCCAGAGTTACTATATATATGTATTGTTTTTGTACTTACCATTCCATCAATATTGCATACTGTGCTGCAGATGTCATTGTTTTGTTTGCTAAAAAAAAGAATACTATCAGTAAAACCCACAAAAAATAACTATTTTACTAATTAGGTGTTTATTACATCATTTTGGTCTTTTAACATCCATCCAACCATTACATGAATAGAAAAATTAAGTAGTGAAGTTGGAAAGTTTGAGTAAAAAATAATAGGTACTTTTTTTTCTCACAGCACCTGCTTGACGATCAAACAACAGATTAAGAGAGGATATCATAAAATCTCAATATAACATAGTAAAATCTTGGTACAATATAATCATTTTATTAAGGTTTAATAAAATGTATCAAACAGCGGCTTTATAAGGAATAAAGAAATGTTGATTTTACAATAATTTAGAGAAATTATTTATGGTTTGTCTGTTATATAATAAAATATAAAATAAACTTTAATTGAACCAAGTACCCCAGTAGCTGTTGTCGCAGAAGGTGTAAAAAGTGAGCATATATGTTTCTCTGGGATAAAGCTGTCTTTATTTTGGGCAATCCTGAAGCTTACTTTTCTAGGTGCAGGAGTTAACTATAGTGATAGTTCAAGATTTATATAGGGTGATGTAGTAAAAGATTGCTTATGTGGTAATAAATATGCCTTGTCCTTGGTGCAGAATAATATACATTATTGTTATACTTGAGAAATTGCTTATGATCCAACGACCTTAACCATGCAGAGCGACTGCGTGAATTAAAAAATATTTAGCATGCTTCTTCTTTTTACACTGTGCTTAATTGTAAAATTGTATTATTGGAGTGGTGACGCTGAAATTTTCAGTCTACGTATATCACAATTACTACTTATGTTTCGAGGCCACAAGTCGTTACTCACTTAGCAAATATAAGGCATTTTTATTATAACAAAAGTTGGAATATATCATTCTTCTTAAATAATAGATTAAAGTCATTAATACCTAGATATTAATTATTTAAGTTGATAATAGAAAACGAGTCAATATATTGTATTTTTATAAATTAAACTAATTTTACTTACCATTTATATATTTATCACTAATACAAAATTAACTCCGATTATTTTTACATCAATTATATTACTATTTTAATGTAAATAACTTAAAAAATCACAAACATAACCTAATACAAACAAACAAGATTTGTTTTGTTATTGTTTGTTACCAACATAAAAGTGAAAAAAAACGTCACTTCTATAACGTTTTGTTTATGGCTGACGGTGAGCGGACGGTCAAACGGTAACGTTGGATAAATAATCTCGTAATAGCAGTGGACGTTGGACAAGAAAGTCGGAGCGCACGCCGGTCGTGACCGTTTCTTGCTGAACGTTAAAATCTCGTAATCGAGCCTCAGAAGACAGTATCTGACGCTCGCCCATGATTGAGTTCCCTACCAAGCGTGGAAGCCAAGAGAGCTTTTTCGGACTCAGGATATATTTGCAGTCCACTCAGAAGCAGGCTGGGAGATGATACTATAAACGCTATTTGCGTTCTTAAGAACGTATTTTGATAAGTTATCACAGTAATAGGTTAGTCTTTTTCATAAAATTATTAGAAGTAAATTATACATTATATGCCAAAGGAAGCATATAAAAATTGTAGGTACTTTCAATTCCATTTTATAACATTATTTTACCTGAGCGGGATTGAATGGGCTGCGGGATTGCAATCCCTATCCACGCGTGTGTAAGTTTACTGTTTAAAATTCAATTATAAACTCCTTTTCAAGTGAGTTCGAGTCCCGCCCTTTTGCATATTATCTTTAAAAAAAAAAAAAAAAAATCCTGATAAGGAATTTAGAAATATGCATAACTATAAAATACTAAAAAAAGTAAAAACAAAAAACAGACTCCTCTGCCATCTAGTATTAGAAACTAGGATTTCTAACTTCACTCCTAGAGTTATTAGAAAAAAAGGTAATAGAGGGCGTCTGTGTATAAGTAGATAACAAGCAATGACAAAATTCGTGAGGGGTGACTGGAACCTGGCTGTTTAAAATTCAAAATATATTTAATTTTTCGATACAAATAATTTTGTCTTCTTTTTTCTAAGTAAGGACAGTAAATCTGAGACGTTATTTTCCAAATATCTAGTAGCAACAAGTAAGTGTCACATACAGAAGACAGGCGATACAAAATTAGAAGACAGGCGACGCTGACACGTAATTTCTCGGTTCCCCGGCCAGAAGAAATTATATGAAAAGATTTTTTCTTTTTCTGAGATCGATTGAACTTGACATTGGTAGGTATATCTTTTATTATAATATACCTGCTTATTATCCGCCCACATAGGTACAGTCGGCCAAGAAAGTGCTCTATCAATTTTGAAAAACAAAAGTGGATAGAAGAACTTTTATGTAGAAGGAATTTCGTTAGTGGATCGATTTATTGTTGAGGTAGTAGTCTCCTTTCCGAGTGCGGTTACGGAATGGGTGGTTGAACTGACGATAAGGCAGCGAGTACCTAAGTATATTTTAAAAAAATCGTCTTTGTTGCCGCACATTTCATAATCGCATTATTTAGCCGGCATAGTGCGAGCGATCAATATTGTTTAAATTGTTTAAGAACAATTATTAATTGACCCCATATATGGACTTTGTAGATCTGCTCACCACCAGGTAGATTCAAAGTCACATGCCGTGATCCGATAAAAAAAATACCATCGGCTACGACGAGGTGGGGTTAAAATCCACCCGCTGGGTACCCTGGGGCCGTCTAGGCGGTCTCGGGCGCCGTAAGGCACCCGTGATGATATGTGTATGTGTGTGTTAAACAAAGTACATACATTTTTAGATTAAAAACTCATTAATGCACACCGGGGTTCGAACCAGAGACCTATGTCTTTTTACAAAAAATCTAACAACGTTTTTTAACGTCTATTAAGTACTTATTTCTCACCTCTTCCAGTGGAGTAATTAATTACACGCACAACGCTAAGCTAAACTTTAATCGATATGATACGATTCTGACGTAATCCAAACCTGGTGACATAAAAAAAGTACAGACAACTACGTCATTTTGGTTAAAGTTTAGTTAACGTTGTAACAGTATTTTTGTGGAAAAAAAATTTACAGAGACGAAAAGTTTTGAATTTAAAAATTTGTATAGATAATAATTGGATTTTTCCAATTTACAAAAAAGGAGATTGAGAAAAATCTACCCCTATATAAATAACAAAACAGAAAATATAAAGGTAAGTACACCTGACAACCTACAAATCTTTCAAGTACCGAAAATCCTTAAGACCCGTCTATAATGGAAGAAGACATGATTGCTCTACAGGGATCGGAAACTCTTTGAGGCGTGATCAAGAGTCAAGAATCACTAATGAGTTAGCTCAAAGAGTCGAGGGTTTTATGTGGGTCTTGACTAGTGTTGCCAGATCTCTCGATCTCTTGGAGGGACGCCCCGTTTTTTACCTATCTTAAGACACGACCCGCCAGTACCCTGGAGGACCGTTTGTTCGATATCAATGTGATGTTAAAAGCGGCAAAATCAGGCTCCAAAAAGATTTAAAAAAAGTTATTGCTATTGGAAATTATTTAGCAATGCACAATGCAAGCACAAAGATATATCACCAACAAACCAACACTGTTCGTTTGTTGTTGATATTTCTTTGTGTTGTTACATGTAACATATAATTTAATACACCAACATTATAAGCGGAAGATATTGCTAAATAATTTCCAATGTAATCATTATAAAATGGACTTCCGCAAAATAACGCCTGATTCAATTAAGTATATAAAAATATCCATGATTCTTTGCTGTTAAAAATTGTAATATATTTTTGTTTAAATCTTAAGGTTTTATTAATGTCAGTAACGTGAATTCAATAGTTTTACAATTAAGGATTGTAGGTACCTACCCAACCATATTTTTTTTTTTCAACGTACGTATTTTTTAGTTCCAGTCCCGCTGTATTTTTTTTTTATTTAGGCTTCGATCAACACATTTAGGTAGCGTTATTTAAAATAATGGGTCTGGCAACACTAGTCTGACCTAACCAAATTTTTACTTGACTGCTATTCCAAAATATCTTGGAAAAATAATGTAAGTTGAATAAAAATACGGTCGTGATTTTTATGAATAGAATGTCTTCTTTATAAAAATATATCGTACAATACATTACAACGGTACACGACTATTTTTTTTTCACTTGACATATTTGTCAAGTTTAACCCTTGATATGCTATTTATGTTGTTGAATTAATAACATAATACCTACAGTCCCTGGCCATATTATTAGACCCTATGCAATTTTTTTTTTACATATTGAATAGGTACAATATTTGATGCGATTAATATTAAAATTTATAACGTTTATTTAGTACACAAATTATATTATTGAATTTTATATATATTTTTGCTAAGTGATATAAAATAATTATCTTAGTCTACTGGAAGGTATCAATCGATAAATCTCCACCAATAAGATCTTTTTATTTTGTTGTCCTATCAAAATAAGCTTATCTGATTGGTGGAAAAATTAACGCAGTAGTATAGTTAACTGGATAGTAAACATTACAAAATTCACACTAGGGCCTCTGATATTTTCGAATACACTAAGTGTTAAGGACTATATTCTATTCTATAAGTAACAATTTAATATCACATAGAAAAATTCGAAATGAAATTCAATAATACAAAAAAAACTTAAGCATCCTAAATAAATGTTATAAATTTTACGAATAATCGCAATAATAATATTCAAAGCATAATTATTAGAAATAATATAAAAAATGCACAGTGCGTCTAATAATATGCTGGCCATATTTATTTCGAGTTCAGTTATTTTCGTTATGTTAGTAATTTGAAAAAGATCTCTTTTATAAGATTTTATACCCAAAAGACGATAAACTGTTCTCTCACAGATTTTTTTTTTTTGTGAATTAAAACCCATTTAAGGATATTGCTTCATATACTTATGTCGGAAACAATAATTCTATATTAAAAAGAGAAATGAATTAATAGTGTTTGGATATTCCGGATAAACTCAATAACTACAGAACCGATATTTAAAATCACCGGTAAAAAGCTATTTATTATCAGCGGGTAACTAACATGAGTTGTGTTTTATTTTTGATTCATTTTTTTTTGTTATACGGAGGCTGACGCGGAGGCAAAGCTGTGCGAATCTTGAATAAAAAAATAAAAAATTGTTTTAGTTGTTTTAAGATTTTCTTTAGTCTCCTATTGACCTAAGACTTTGGTTGGTACTCTGGAAGTCTGGACAGTAATACAAGCAATTGAACTACCACCCAAATATATATCAAATTTAATATTAACTTTTTTTATTTTTATTTCCATAATATAATAATAAGTAAAATATAATTTCTTCTTTTTTTATACAATTAAATTAAAATATATAAAGAAAATGTAAATAGTAGATATTAAATAAAATAATATATATCGTTTGGGTGCTAGTTATAACACCTGAGGTTTCTTAGTGCCATTGCGGTCATTATTATGCCCCTAATTATAAAAGAGTTTATGATTACCATCCATATATTCCATAAATTCATATAGATAGTAATCATAAACTCTTTTTATTTATCTTTCATTATTCTATTCCTTCCACTTGGTTACTTCTTCTTTCTCATTTTGTAGTTGGTAGTATTGTGTATATGTAATTTATGTATGTACCTATAAATATATATATAAGATATATTTAAGTAGTGTATATTAGATTGTATATTAAGATCAGTATAGCCATACAACGAGGCAATGCCGCTAGCATCTTGGGTACAATTCCACAGGATAGACTAGAGGAATAGTTTATGTTGTAACTACTAAAAGGCAGTTGCAACATAAAATAAGCCTCTGCCGTAATAAGGGCAAAAGCGGTATCTCAGTGAAAGCTAGATAGGAGATAATTGAAGTTTTGTAAATATAGTTTTCTTTTTACTTTATAGAATGATTTTTTTGCTTAATAATTGAAATTTATTTATTATATTGAGTACATTTTTCATGACAACAGTCCAAATATTAAAAATGTATATGGATATACCTATTTCATGAGTTAATGCTATACTGCTTAGTAATTATAGAATTCGTATTTGAGTTACCGCTTTTTAGTTAGCATAACTCCTACATGTCTGCATATAATAAAATAATAATTTCTTGCTCAATAAAATATTTATTATTTTAAAGAAAAAAAACAATCAAATTATTATAATAAAATCTTTTATTATTGTTATTCATTTTAATGTATTAAAAAAGTAACGTTTTCGATGAAATTTCTCTAATCGAAAGTAGGGAGTTCTCTCCAAAATGACATTCTATTTGCAGGTATAATATTTTGAAAAGATTTCAAAATATTGTTTTTTTTATTTTCATACCGTATGACAGACCTTACAACATAGAGTTCAAGCAGTTTTTATGTTAAATAACAAGCTACTGAACAGTGAAAACCCCGTTGGAATCCGTTCAGTAATTTTTACGTGATGCCAAGACAAACAGAAAAAAAATCTAGAAACCTTTGATTCTACTGATCAAATCAAACAACTTTTCCCATGGAACCATAATAATATAATAATAATATGAAGGACATTACATACACATTGCCCTGGTCACAAACTAAGCTCTAGGCTTGTACTATGTGTACCAGAAACAACGATATACTACATATTATATTTTATAAACACCCAGAGTATGACAAACTGTACAGAAAATCTTACTTATTTTTATTTGCCAGAGGTGGGAATCGAACCCACGGCCTCCAGATATAACGCCAACGGCGCAACATGCAACCATATATATTACAACCATGTGCCATAAATAAAAAAAAATGGCTTCTCCATACAACTTGTAATGTTACAATAACCAATTTGTATGGAAGCCAACAACTTTTTAATTTGCGGCACATGGTTCCATGGTAATAGTTGTTTATTTTGATCAGTATAGTCTCACTTTAAGTCAAAGTACAACCTTCGAAAGTCAGTGTATTAAAAACGTGTCTAAAACCAAATCAAAAGTTTTTAGATTTTTTGTCTGTTTGCCTTGGCAACACTAAAAAATTGCTGAACGGATTCCAACGGGATTTTCATCTTTATATCAAGTGCATTTTTTTATATCTAATGTTTATACGCTCTCAGCGTTACAATTTTATAATAGTATATATATTTGGCATACCGTCGGCGCCGTGATGAATCTTAAATTGTTGCTTAGCAAGTAAAATTCAATTTCTCAATTATTATAATTACACGTCGGTCACAAGAAAAAAGAAGCCCCTGTTCTTCCTTTACTAATTCCATACAGGGCTAGTTTGAATAAAAAAGTATTATATGCTCAAAAATAAAGATTCATTATGTAAAAGTAAACTTCTGCAAAAAATCCTGCAGATATCAATCACACAACACAAATTCACGGTAGAACTTAACTTACCTTTATGGAAATGCTTAGATGTCTGAGTGGAAATGATATTGCGAAAATATATTTTAATAGGACTTACCTGAACGTTAAAACACGAAATTAAATCACCGAAAATAAAACACGTTAATTTATAGGAGTTCTAGTCTTTTAACACAGTAATTACAATAATTTACCTCTTTGCAATAAAAACAAACTGTTCCTTACTGGAACAGTAATTTTCTATTTTCGTAGGTATTTTGTTTGAATGAGTGCTAGCAACATTAAAATTTTAATTAAGTTAATAATTAATAGCCTGGTATCTCAATCTTCTTACTGAAAGCTTGCTTTCGGCCAATCACGTCGCTGAAAAGGTCAGTGAAAAAAACATGTCCGCCGAGTAAACGCTGTCTGTGAAAACAAAAGTTTAAAATTGTATTTAAATTGTGTCCGTGGGATGAGTGCACTCAAAAACTATTAAAAACCCAGTACCAATAACCTATGGATTTGTGCTGGTGAGGAATCACCATCAGGGACCCTGGATACCCCAATTCGCTGAAGCCTCAGGAGGGCTAAGGCAGTGGAAGGTGTGGAGACGGTGAGTACCAGGCTACCTAACATAAATTTGATCAATCGAGCCAGATTTTACTGGTTTTATTTAGTTTGTTTGCTAGCACTCGTCAATTTCTGTGTAATTTTCAACCGCCACGCGGTATCTATAGTGTAAAATGGCTGAGCCCGTGCAACCTGAATCTCTGTGTCATGATTTATTCGAAAGAGATATAATTTTAGACGAATTACGTCGTACTTTAGAATCCGTGGATCTAAATAAAGATGATTTTCTTGCTCGTTCTAAAGATATTATTGCAGTGCAACGTAAATTCAATAAAATTCAATCAAAGATAGAAAAAACTTGTATCAAAGAAAAACACTTTGATAAAGATAAACAGTTGGCCATACGCAATCAGTTTAATGAATGTTATTATTCCATTATTTCTCACGTCAATAGAATTAAAAGTATTAACGACGACTACCGTCGTATGAGTCGTAATTTACATGAAAGTTCATTGAAGGAAGCTAATCACAACACCTTTAACAAACTACCTACCTTAGCACTACCATCATTTTCGGGCGAATCTACCGATTGGCGATCCTATTACGACCTATTCAATTCTCTTGTACATAGAAATGATGCCTACACGAATGTGGAAAAACATCGTTATTTATTAATAACTTTAAAAAATGAACCTTATAACCTAGTGAAATCAATACCAATTTCCAATGACAATTATGAAATTGCTTGGGATATTTTAATATCAAGATACGATAACAAACGATCCATTGCATCAAAACATATCGATCATATTTTAGATATTGAATTTTGTAGTGAAAAGTCAACTAAATCTGTTAGGAACTTACTTAATATTTATCAAGAAAATATAAGGGCTCTTGAAGCGATGGGGTTTCCTATTCAACAGTGGAACTTTTTGTTGTTCAGTATTTTATTACGTAAAATACCTACATCTATTCGTAAACGTTTTGAGTTATCACTCCAAAGGCCAGCTGATATCCCTGATGTAGATCTTTTTATAAACTTCCTTGAAAGAGAAGTTTTTGCGTGTGAATTTTCTGAAAGTAGACAGTCTAATAATAACATGTTGGCCTCCAATAATATAAGAGTTCAATATCGTAGCGGGGGTGGCTCCACCGCATCAGAGTCCGCGCCTGCCAGGCGGGCGCTCGCGACTAACGTCTGTTCACCGCCTGAGTCAGCCAATCTACAACCGGGCGCAGGCGCTCAAACAAATAAAACTAAATGTTGTGTGAAATGTGAAGCTCAACACCCGTTGACAAAATGTACTCAGTTTTTAAATTTGTCTCCTATTGAAAGACATAATTTTATTAAAGATAAAAACATTTGTTTTAATTGTTTGAATGCAGGTCACGGTATAAGCATTTGCAAATCTAATTTTGTGTGTCGTAAGTGTCATAAACGTCATCATACTTTAATTCATTTTGATAACTATTCTCTTCCGGTGTTAGTGAATGATACCGTCGATGATAGTGCCGTCTCGGTCCCTCCTACCAAGGAACCGAATAGCGCAACTACCTCGACAAGCGCCCGTGTAGTTATGAGTGCCGACGTGTGCGAGCGTACCATCGCGCCTTCGGTATGTTCTAAAACTGTATTGTTATCAACGGCTCTGGTGGATATAAGTATAAATAAGCAAAGTATATCTACAATCCGGTGTATTATTGATACGGGTAGCCAGGCTTCGTTTATTACGGAGTCTTGCGTTAACCGTTTAAATTTAAGGCGAAATAGGTATATAAATATTCCAGTGTTAGGTATTGGCGAAAGTATACCTATCAAATCTAAGGGTGTGGTTACATTGTGTGTTAAACCAACTGGTATGGATCAACCTTCAATTTCGGTTGAGGCATTAATTTTACCTAAACTTATTTCTCAGATGCCTAGTGTGCCGCTACCATATACAGGGTGGGCACATATTCAAAATTTAAAACTAGCCGATCCTGGTTTTTATTCGCCTCAACCGGTTGAAATGTTGTTAGGAGCGGATATAATATCCCATATATTATTAGGTAACGTGATCTCGGGAGAGCCAGGGACGCCGATAGCTATGAATAGTATTTTCGGTTATTTATTGTTGGGCAAACTAGAATTTAATTCTTCTGTAGCAGCCCCGGTCCAGGTATGTCTTAGCTCATTTTCCGATGACGTTGACCTCCGTAGGTTCTGGGAGCTGGAATCTTTCAATAGTGAAGAAAAAATTCTCTCTCCTGACGAAAAATTGTGTGAATCTATCTTTACAAGCTCACATACACGTGACGAGACAGGGCGATACGTGGTCGCTCTGCCAGTCAAGCCTGACGCTCCTCAGCTTGGCAAGTCACACGATATCGCGCGGTCTAGGTTTTACAAACTTGAGGCACGTCTAGAGCGTAACCCGGCCCTAAAGGCTGATTACCATTCATGCCTGCAGGAGTACCTGGACCTCAACCATATGGAGCCAGTTCCTAATCCAGCTATTTCAGGTATTACCTATTATATTCCACACCACTGCGTGGTAAAGGAGGCTAGTCAGACGACTAAGACTCGTGTGGTCTTCGACGCTGGTTGCAAGAGCTCCAATGGTATCTCCCTCAATGATATTCTCCTAACAGGCCCTAAGCTTCATCAGGATATCGTTGACGTGCTTTTAAGGTTCCGTGTTCATTCTATCGCCATTACGGCCGACATAAAACAAATGTATCGTAATATTTTAGTACGTGAAGCTGATATGGAGTATCAACGTATTCTCTGGCGCACTTCGCCAGTGAATAATATTCGCGAATTTCGCCTTCGTACAGTGACTTTCGGAGTTAGCTCGTCGCCATATCTTGCTCTTCGAGTTATAAAGCAGCTCGCTCATGACGAGGCTCATTTATATAAGCGTGCTTCTCGGGTCCTTCTGGACCAGGTCTTCGTAGATGATGTTGTCACAGGCGCGAACGAGGAATCGGAAGCTCTTTCTCTTCAGCAAGAGCTTATAGGTATTTGTAAGAAAGCTGGTTTTGAGCTCCGCAAGTGGCATAGTAACTCGCCAGCAATACTTGCTGCCGTTCAGCCACTAGTTGCTCATGGTGAGCGGCCGCCAAAGAGTGTTCCGTTCGCTCCAATGGAAAAGGACACGAAAACCAAAGTTCTGGGTTTACAGTGGAACCCTCAGTCAGATATTTTTAATTTTAGTGTTTCAATTTCATCGAAAGACGTAACTAAAAGAGCTATTCTTTCTGAAATAGCTAGAATTTATGACCCCATGGGGTGGTTGTCTCCTGTGACCGTATATGCAAAGCATTTGATGCAATTATTGTGGATGTCCGGCGTCGACTGGGACGCTACTCCGCCCATTGAAATCGTCAATTCGTGGACTAGCTTTATTCAAGAGATACCACTCCTATCTGAAGTGTCTATACCACGTCACGTTTTTCCCACTTTAGGTATGGTTCAAATTCACGGTTTCTCTGACGCATCGGAGAAGGCTTACGCTGCTTGTGTATATGTTCGTTACACGGATAACAAAAATATTGTCAAGGTGCAACTTTTATTAGGAAAGACACGTGTCGCGCCTATATCTCCTTGCTTATCCATACCTCGTCTTGAATTAATGGCGGCTCTTTTATTGTCTCGCCTGATTGAGAAAGTGAAACATGCCTACAATAACTTTATTGACAGCGAGCATGTGTATGCGTGGTCGGACTCTTCCGTCGTACTAGCTTGGCTACGTTCGCCACCTTACGAATGGAAGACGTTTATTTCTAATCGGACAAGCGAGATCGTGTCTATGGTGCCTGCTGGTCACTGGAGGCATGTACCATCTGCTGATAACCCAGCAGACGCTCCTTCTCGGGGTATGTTACCATCCACCTTTTTGCAAAATAGTATGTGGTTTTCCGGACCTACGTGGCTATGCTATGAAGACATACACTGGCCTACTCAAAGGGTCATTCCAAAAACAAATGTAGAAAAGCGTAACTTACCTGTAGCGTCCATCGCCGTTGCTCGCGTCGAGGATGTTATGATCTTTTCTAAATTTTCCTCCTTGGGGAAACTTGTCAGAGTGACAGCTTTAATGTTTCGATTTTATTATAAATGTAAAAAAATCAAATGTTCTAGGTCGCAGTACGTCACTGTTCCTGAGTATAATGATACCTTAAGTAGACTTGTTCACCAAGTTCAGTATTTTAGCTTTCAAAATGAAATTGAAAGCATTTTACGAGGAAAAAACCCTTCTAATCAATTCAGAAGATTAAACCCTTTTATAGATGAAAAAAAGATATTACGTGTAGGTGGTAGATTACATAAATCACTTTTACCATTTCAGTCGAAGCATCAAATGATATTACCGAAAAAACATCCATTGACATTATTGATCATTGATGACGCTCATATAACCCACTTGCATGCTGGGCCACAGTTTATACAATATCAGCTCTTACAGAAATACTGGATTATCTCCAGTCGTGACATCATACGTCAGCGCATACATCGCTGTGTTCGTTGTTTTCGTGCGCGGCCTGTACATCCTCAACCACGCATGGCCCCGTTGCCTGCGGTTAGGTTAACACCCGAACGTCCCTTTTTAAAAACAGCTGTAGATTTCGCTGGCCCATTTTATGTGAGAGCAAATAAGGTTCGGAATGCAAAAATTATTAAATGCTACGTAGCAGTGTTTGTATGTATGAGCGTAAAGGCCATACATCTTGAAATCGTTTCTGAATTGTCTTCAGAAGCGTTTCTTGCGGCGTTACGTCGTTTTACGTCACGCCGGGGTTTATGTAGCGATATTTACTCCGATTGTGGTAAGAACTTTATAGGTTGTAACAATTATCTAAAAGATTTATATATGTTTTTAAGTAGTGATTCTGTTCAAAATGAACTGAATAAAAAGGTCTTACAACAAGGCATTACATGGCATTTTCAACCTCCCTACGCTTCCCATTTTGGAGGATTATTCGAAGCGGGAGTGAAAAGCTTTAAACATCATTTCCATCGTGTTCTAGGTACTAACACTTTAACGTATGATGAAATGCATACTTTACTGTGTCAAATCGAAGCAGTCCTAAATTCTCGTCCACTTTGCGTGTTGAGTTCAGATCCCGGTGATCCGTTACCACTCACACCGTCCCATTTTTTAATAGGAGGACCTCTCACTGCTATCGCAGATGTTTCGCTGATGGACAGCAATGCCAGTAGGCTTACTAGATGGCGATGGATTCAACAGAATGTTCAACATTTCTGGAGGCGTTGGAGTTGTGAATATCTTCACGAGATTCAACAATTAAATAAATGGTATTCCGACCGCGGTACACCCATTCGTGAAGGCATCATAGTTGTATTGCGGGATGATAATCTTCCTCCCTTGCAGTGGAAACTGGCTCGTGTACACGAGTTACATCCCGGTTCTGACAATGTTACTCGTGTAGTAACATTGCAAATAGGTAATAAGTTTGTTAAACGTTCCGTGGTAAAAATCTGTCCCCTACCCTTTGAATAGGGACTATATATAGTGTTTATTTATTCTAGCTTAGTGTTAATTTTCTATAAGTAGATTTAAGATTACTTTACAGTCCATTTTTTAGTATTATGTAGGTAAAATATAGCATAATTTCAGTGTTTGTTAAAAGAATAGATTCTTTTAAGGTGAGCGGCATGTTCCTTACTGGAACAGTAATTTTCTATTTTCGTAGGTATTTTGTTTGAATGAGTGCTAGCAACATTAAAATTTTAATTAAGTTAATAATTAATAGCCTGGTATCTCAATCTTCTTACTGAAAGCTTGCTTTCGGCCAATCACGTCGCTGAAAAGGTCAGTGAAAAAAACATGTCCGCCGAGTAAACGCTGTCTGTGAAAACAAAAGTTTAAAATTGTATTTAAATTGTGTCCGTGGGATGAGTGCACTCAAAAACTATTAAAAACCCAGTACCAATAACCTATGGATTTGTGCTGGTGAGGAATCACCATCAGGGACCCTGGATACCCCAATTCGCTGAAGCCTCAGGAGGGCTAAGGCAGTGGAAGGTGTGGAGACGGTGAGTACCAGGCTACCTAACACAAACAAGTAATAATAAACTGTCAACAGCAAGGATTAAGAAATAAACATGATTTAGAAATCCGGCCGTATACATCAAATCTTAAAGACCAAATTGATTTGCCGCTATGGAGCAGTATCTCAATTGGTCATAGCGTTTTGAGGAACTAATATACTAAGCGTCTTAGCGGTATGTCAGTATGCGCCTCCCGTGTCATAGTTGCCGCTTATAGGCTTAGCAAAATTGCATTCATTTTTAAGATATTTGGCGGTATTCAAATATTCGGCTATTCAGCTACGTAATACTGATATACCTCTAATACCTTTAGTGATTTTAGGTAAAATTGAGTTAGAGAAAATTTTCTTAGGGTTTTTTTTTATATGATTTAAACAAAGTACTGCTATATGGCTTAGTTCATTAGATACGTATTTCTTTAAGCTATCCGATGCCATAAAAATCAACTTCACGTTTTATTTTGAGATAGCTTTTGCGCTTAGCAAGGCAGTACTTTAATTATAATTATTTTTCATATTACTATTTTTATTTTTCATTATTATTTTATTTATTTATTTATTATTAATATAGGTTTTGTTTGTAAATATAGTTTTTTTATATTTTTTTATTGTTAGTTTTAAATGTTATTTTATTTACATAGAATAAAGATGCAAGGATTTTATGTATTTTATATAATATTCACTTCATTATATATTATATATACTCAGTTACTGTATTGCACCTACCTCACTTATTACTGCTTTGATTGTCCCGGAGGTTTGACTGGTAGAGAACGCCATTAATTCCGCCTTTAACCTTATCCGCTTATTCACTTATCTTTATATACGTGGTGGCCGAGTTGGTTAGACCTTGGACTTAAAAACGCTTAGGTTCCTGGTTCGAGTCCCGATGTGTACCAATGAGTTTTTAATTAAAAAAAAAATATGTACATTTGTTTGACAACACCACTATAGTGCCTCGGAGAGCACGTTAAGCTGTCGGTCCCGGTTTTACTATACCAACTTGTGAAACTGTTTATAGATGGGTTATTGAGTCTATTCAAAACATCGCGACGAGCTAGCCACTTGTTCGGTGTAGACTCATACCATCGGCTACGACGAGGTGGGATTAAAACCCCTCCGCTGGGTACCCTGGGGCCGTCTAGGCGGTCTCGGGCGCCGTAAGGCACCCGTGATGATATGTATGTGTAACCTTATCCGCCGACAAAATACATTTGTATGCAATAAAGATTTAAATAAATAAATTAATGGTCTACTAGGTAACACAAAAACTGAGAATTTTCTTGTATTTTTCGCGACTACCTATGTTTAAATTAAGTGTTAATAACAAAGTTCAAGGTAAATAAGGTTCTATAGGATAAATGTAATTATTTCATCAATACAAGTCAATTAAGCAATATTCACTGATACAAGTATCATATACATAGACAAACAGTGCCATGTATGATGGAGAGGCTTGATTAGTCTATCACTTAGTACAGTCAACGTTAAAAAAAAAACATAAATTTATTGTGTAGTGGTTGTGCTTTTGGCGTTGTATCCGGAGATCGTGGGTTCGATTTCCATCAATGGCAAAAAATATTAGTACGTTCTGCTGTACAGTTTGGTCTGGGTATTTATAAAATATACTATGAATTAATATCTTTGTTCCAGAAATAAAGATATTAGTTCATAGTATTTCACTTTGACAGTTTTTAGCATTCCGTGTGTTGAGAAATGTACTTACAGGATTTCATTATTTTGACAATTTAACGTTAGATACCTTTCAAACAAGCAGAATGTGACCGCTGGTCACAAACTAAACTCTAGGCTTGTACTATGTATTATAGTTGTTTCTAGTACACATACTAGAATTAAAATGCCATGAGTGGGAACCGAACCCACGATTATATAAATAACCATAACTAAGTATATATATATATATATATATATATGTATATATCAATAAGTATTATATCTGTAGGTTTCTTGTAAGTATATATATAATACTCAATCACACGCACACACACAATCACACACACACGCACGCACACACGAATGCTCACACGCACGCACACACACACACGCATGCATGCACACAAAATTTCACAGACACACATTTATTTAATTTTGTTACTCGTGTGTTCTTACTAAAGCTGAACTGTATTTTATTTTATTTTATTTGTATTTTGTAAATATTATAACTACATAAGCATGGAGCGGTTATAACTGGTTCCTGTAACACAGGGTAACCTAGCACAGGAGAAATTAATTAGAAAAAAAAAAAAAAAGATTACCAGATACTACGAATCTGTGCAACCACAAAACCTCTGAGGCGGTCAGTTTTCCAACCATAACAACCATTTTTTTAAAGTTCAATTGTTTGTTATTTTTTGTGTAGGTATTGGTAAATTAAACCTAAAAAAGACATCAAACTTTGATAAATTATAAACTGACTACCCATAGCACAGGTTTTTCCAAATATGGGGGCCAGACAGACTTTATTTTATATTATATTTATAAACTGACCAGGGGCTCTAGAGAAAAAGCAGGCGAGGCGACATGTCGCGTCGCCTTAGTCAAAAACGTATGTATTTTGACAGTGACAGTAGGCGTGAGGTACGCTGTCACCTGCCAAAGTCTATACAGTTTTGATTGAAGGCAACACGACACGTCGCCTCGCCTGATTTTTCTCTAGAGCCCCAGGGGCCTACCAAAGAGCCAATCGATAATCGAATGGAAATACCCATCGATAGCCAAATGTATGGGATTTGACGTTTCTTGTCGATCAGGCTCTACCTATAGAGAAAAAATCCTATACATGATTCGATTGGCGATCGTGTTCTTTGGTCAGGCCCCTGCAAAATCTATGAATGCATTAGTCGCCTGAAAACAGGTGAACCCACAAACTAAAACCGATACAAAACTTGATGGTTTTATCATCTGTAGTAAAACCTGTCGGTCGCACATTGATTTGTTATACTTACCAAGAAAATTTCTTAGCATTCTGTATTCGAGTGTACAATGAAAGATGTAATTCATGTATTAGCTAGTTCAACACCAGTAAACCAAATTAGAACCGTGACTTGAATGTGTTAGGTTCTAGTTTAACAACACGAATGCTATCTATGTTCAAAACTGATTTCTGTGCCATTGTTTATGACTCACTACACCAAATACTTGCTAATATCTATAAGTATACAATAAATAATTAATATTCGTGGTGGCCGAGTTGGTTAGACCTTGGACTTAAAAAACACTTAGGTCCCTGGTTCGAATACCGATGTCTACCATAATTTTTTAATTAAAAAATGTGTGTACATTTGTTTGACAATACCACTATAGTGCCTCGGAGAGCACGTTAAGCTGTCGGTCCCGGTTTCACTATACCAACTTGTGAAACTGTTTATAGATGGGTTATTGAGTCTATTCAAAACATCGCGACGAGCTAGCCACTTGTTCGGTGTAGACTCATACCATCGGCTACGACGAGATGGGCTTAAAACCCCTCCGCTGGGTACCCTGGGGTACCCAGCGGAGGGGTTTAGGCGGTCTTGGGCGCCGTAAGGCACCCGTGATGATATGTATGTATGCAATAAATTTCTTTAAAAACAAAAAAAATATGTAGGAAGGCTTTTTTTTTTAACTTCGCTAGGCCGACCGACCGGGCTCGTTACCACCGCCATACATATGCATAACCGTCAAGTCACCGGTTTTCCGGAGACTACTACATGGATTTCTTGTCGGCTGGTAGTCTCCTTTCATGGTGCGTTTACGAAACGGGCGATTAATTTATTTATTTTATTTTAATCAACAGCATCCCACAGCGGAAAAACTGTAAGCCATGGCAAGATTGAAATCCTGGTTATACATATCACTAACAGTTTCCCCAAGGTGTGAGATTACAGCATGAACTATTGGGTATATGCAAAATTAAAGCTTTCGTACATTTTAGCTTTACATATAAATTTATATTAAGTAAATGAGTAAAATCACCTAACGACATTTCTCACATTCTTCTTAAATACATTGAACCTTTGCCCATAGATATACGTATCAATTAATGATGAAGCAGCGCGGATATTAAACGAAATGCAAATAAGTACATCTTTCGTACGTCGCCGCTCATTTCGTCACCGCATTATTAAGCCGGCATGGTGGAAGCGATCAATATTGTTAAACAACAATTTAGATATAAAGTCATATGCCGTGCTCCAATAAAACATAAAAAAAAACATGCAAACCTAAAATCTAGGGTATAATCTAGTACCAAATTATTATTTATAATTATATAAAATACATATTTTTATGTGGTCGATCAATACAATGATGTTTATCAGCAATAGCTTTGCCAACATGATGCTTATATACTCACAGTTCACACACACACATACATAATTATCATCACGGGTGCCTTACGGCGCCCGAGCCCGCCTAGACGGCCTCAGGATACCCAGCGGAGGGGTTTTAATCGCACCTCGTCGTAGCCGATGGTATGAGTCTACACCGAACAAGTGGCTAGCTCGTCGCGATGTTTTGAATAAACTCAATAACCCTTCTATAAACAGTTTCACAAGTTGCTCTAGTGAAGCTGAGACCAAAAACTTAACGTGCTCTCCGAGGCACTATAATGGTGTTGTCAAACAAATGTATTTTTTTTTTTAATTAAAAACTCATTGGTATACACCGGGATTCGAACCAGGGACCTAAGTGTTTTTTAAGTCCAAGGCCTAACCAACTCGGCCACCACGTATATAGGTACTCATATATATAATATTATTAAGTATTTTTTGTAGATAGATCTAATTTGTATTACGTAGGTATATTTTTTTTTTAAGGTTTGTAGTTTATTTATATTAGACTTTTCTTTATAGTTTATGTAATTATAATTTCATTAGGGTATTTATTTATATTTTATTATATTTTATAAAAAATACTTGTATTGCAATAATATTTACCTAAGGATATTTGTATTCTTCGCTGAATACATATTTTTTATCTGTGTTTGGTTGCTTACCATAAGGTATATACAAAGTTACATGCTCCAATAAATAAATAAAAAACATCCACAAACAAAACATCCTGTGTACTCAGAATATACTCGTATATAAAACCCTGTTTCAAATATAGAAAATATACAATCTCCTTTATAGGACAAGATTGCCTGAAAGCCAATAGGAATTCCGTACTCATGGAAGTATTTGAATTAATATCCAATAACATAATGCCTGGATTGCCTCTCCGGAATTGGTATTTTTCTTGAATGATTGTCTCTGAAATATCTTTCTATTTCGTAATAATCTGTACTCGCCCGTCATACTTTAATAATAATAATATTAATATGTAGGACAATTTATTATATATTTCTCTGGTCACAAACTAAGCTCTAGGCTTGTACTATGTGTACCAGAAGAAACGATATAATACATATTATGTTTTATAAAGACCCAGACCATGACAACCTGTACAGAAAAAACGCACTAATATTTTTTTGCCATGGGTGAGAATCGAACCCACGA
Organism: Monopis laevigella; assembly: GCA_947458855.1. NCBI lineage: Eukaryota > Metazoa > Arthropoda > Insecta > Lepidoptera > Tineidae > Monopis > Monopis laevigella. The sequence goes on along the minus strand of OX381596.1, from coordinate 8,398,921 downwards.
CCTCCAGATACAACGCCAAAGGCGCAATCACTGGTCTACGGAGGCTTTATACTATTTGTAATTATTTTATAGTATGTATAATACGGCCTCAGGGTACCAGGAGGGGTTTTTAATCCCATCTCGTCGTAGCCGTAGAGTCTACACCGAACAGTGACTAGCTCGTTGCGATTGTGGATAGATTCAATAACCCATCTATAAACAGTTTCACAAGTTGCTATAGTGAAACTGGGACCAACAGCATAGCGTGCTCTCCGAGGCACTATAGTGGTGTTGTTAAACAAATGTACATATTAAAAAAAAAATCTCATTGGTACACACTTTGGGTTTGAACCAGGGACCTAAGTGTATAACCAACTAAGCCACCACGTATACGAGTTTATTCATATTTATATTTCTGGATTATATGTGTACGAAAACGGTTTTAGTCAATACACCCAGATTAATCGAATCTCATGAATATGTACACCAATACTGTATAACAAGTAACACTCGAACGCTTTTCATGGTAACACTTATTGTTACCATGAAAAGCGTTCGAGTGGCAACACCTGTGCTGCCAGATGAATCGTTCCAAAATAAAACTTTGCTATCATGTCTTGCTTAATGAGTCGCTTAAAATGAGCAATTTCTTCCTTAATTAAAATTTTGCTCCTGTAAATTTTATAGCCGTGCTTTGAGTCCTTGATTAAAGGTGTCAGAATCATTTAGGTAAATCTTGTTAAACGATGCATTTGTTCGGCGTATGGTGTTCTACATACTGAAAAAATATCACACAGAAACTCTGTGCATATACCATACGTTTAAAAAAAAGGAAACTTGGGCGTTATCCCAATTGGTAAGCGCTCGCGCGATGTTGCGATGCGAACGTCACATTAATCGCACAACCGTGCATTCATTCGTTCAATAGAATCATGCTCGCTATTATATTGGCGATTGGTTAGCAGAATTTATACGAAACGAGACAAATTAAGCTATTGTGATTCTATTACTATGCGATTATACCACGATTATAAGTTAATTTCAGACAATCGAGACCCTGAACGCTATTAAATATTTTAAATGACGCTCGTGCGGTCTTTTTTTTTTCTACAGGCACTTTCATCGCACGTTTATTGCATCGCATGATCCATGGATCTAACCTTAAAAAAATGTATGTGGGACCTTTTATAAAAAAACTATTAGACCCGAAAATATGCGTGATTATTTTTTCAATATTTTAACAGAAAATTAATAGAAGAACAGCTATTATACAACAAAATAAAATGACCGGATGTTATGAACAAATTTTAATGAAACGACGGGCGATGCCGGCCAAAAAACGTAGTGTTTATAAAATAATTGTTTACGTTTTCTGTAACAACATAAACAACAATTCTAATTACTCCACAGCTTTCAATGTGTTGACAACAAACATGGGCCAGCGAGCGGACGGGTATATACCCAGTCAAATATTCTGTGACGTCACTACACACACTTCCGTCACTTCAGTGACCCAGATTGCGTCCTTATAAACCTAAAGGCCTGTTTCAATTTTGGGATTGCATTTGGAGCAAGCAAGCTTTTTAATATTTTTTCAATTAGGTCAATAGTTTTTTGTATACAGATATACAGAGTCATGTTTCGGTTTTAGTCTGTGGGTTCACCGGTTTTCCGGAGACTACTGCATCGATTTCGTGCCGAGGAGGTAGTCTTCTTTCATAGTATGGTTACTAAACAGGCCAAGGGGTGACGATAAAGCAGCGAGGATATTAAATTAAAATAGACTCGTAATACAAATTGATACGTCCATATCGCCGCCTATTCGTAACCGCATTATTCAGCCGGCATAGTAAGAGCTATCAATATTGTTAAACAACAATGTATTGATCGACCCCATTCATGGACTTTGTAAGTCTGTTTAACATCAGGAAAGTTACATGCTCCGTAAAAAAAAAAGTCAGTGTTCTACAAGATCGCTATAGTGCCTCGGAGATCACGTTTAGCTGTCGGTCCCAGTTTAACTATACCAACTTGTAAAACTGAGGCTCTACAATGCGCAAACCTATGGTAGGGCCTCTAACCACTTGTTCGACACACGTACAATCAGTTATGACGAGGGAGAGGAAAATCCCGCCGCTGGGTACCCTAAAGCTGTTTAGGCGGTCAAAGGCAAAAAAATGGGTAACTGTACATAAATTTCAGCATTTGAATATGAAGTTCCCAATTTCATTCCACAAAACAGGCTCCTAAAGAAAGCATAACTAAATAAATAATAAAATAAATACCATCACGGGTGCCTTTTTTTGGCTCCCGAGAACCGTTTAAACGGCCTCGGAGTACCCAGCGGAGGGATTAACCCGTCCTCATTTCGCCGATGGTATTCATAGACAACCTAACAAGTGGCGAGCTTGTTGCGGTGTTTATGATGAAACAGCCTCGTTGTATAAAGCGGTCACCCATCCCAGGTCCGGCCTTGTTGTCATCTGCTTAACCTTGTTATCAGTTGCGCATTGACTTAACCACTAGGCTGGGGCCGCTTTTTTACATAGTATATGAATAAAATTAACCTCAAAAAATATGCCTCGATTTGCTATTGAAAGAAACTAGGCACAATTAATCATAGTAAAGTTGAACTGGAGTTATAAATTATGTGAAATCATACTACCTAACCAAATTTACTTAAACATTATGTCAAAAATAGATAACTAGTTAAAAAAAATATTCCTTTGGAGAGAAAATATTTTTTTATTTACGTTGAATAGACGAATAAAGCTGTAATGGTCCGAAGAAATAGTTTATTTTTCAGGCGTTATTTAATAACAACGCCTATTACGCTTGAAAGCAATATTCAATATTCTGCTTAAACAAAATAATAACAATAATACTTATATATGATTTCCCATAAGTGGGAATAGAACCCACGGCCTTCGCATACAACCCATCGACGTAATCACCAGACCACGGAGGAGAGATATGTTTTTATTGTTACCTTCTTTTACACTCTTAGCAAATAAATAATTATTAAACAAAAAAAACAAAAAAAAAACTACTATCAAAAATAATAATTTGAAATAAAATCATTGTATTATAAGTAGATACTTATAACACAATGATTGTGCTTGGAGATAATGTAGGACATTAGCGTACAGACTCCTGCGAGCTTATTACGCCGTACAAAGTCGAGCTAAACTTTAACCAAAATGACGTATTTGTCTGTCAATTTTTAATGTTAGGTTTGCATAACGTCACAATTACATCGATTAAAGTTTAACTGTCGATCCCAGTATCACTACACCTGTAAAACTGTATATTGAGTCTATCAAACATCGCGACGAGCTAGCCACTTGTTCGTTGTACACTCATACCATCGGCTACGACGAGGTGGGATTAAAAACCTCTCCGCTGGGTACCCTGAGGCCGTCTAGGTCTAACTTAGCGTTGTGCGCGTAGTGTTCAGTTCACCCCGCCGCTGTTCAGTTCCCTCATCAACTATAATAAAGAAGGGATGATAAAGATTTTTATTTATTATATTATTCCCTTAAATTGATAACATGATATTAATTCCAGGACATTCTATCCCAAATAGACAATCCTGGAATTAACTTCGAGTCATTGAGTCGGAAAATTGAAGAAAAATATAGCCTGTAATTTAAATTTGCCGAGGAAAGCTACTTCGACACAATTCGCTGTATTCAGCAGCTGAGAGTCTATTTTCAGCGGTAATTGGAATGTTTTTCTCATTATCATTCCGCCCTTTTGGTGATTAGAACTTTGAATTTTTTTTTTCAATTTTAAGCACTGGACTTACATTTTTCACCCTCTATCCTAGTAAAATTATATTTTTGATTTAGTTGTTTTTAAGTTAATATTTTATGTACTTACTAAAAACAATATTTTAGTAAATTACTTTAAAATGAACTTTAAATACATCTAAAATTCCGATAAAAAACTTAAACTTTCTATTTTAAATTATTACTATTATAACAATTTCCACTTTCCCTTTTATTATTTATTACATTTATTTTTATGATATAAAATTCTTTAGGTACTGATAAAACACTAATATCTACTTCTATTCAAAATTTTGCATTCGCAATGGCGGAGTCTGTGTCCTCCATACAAAATGATCTTATGTAGAAAAGTGGTTGATAGGTAAAGTAGGCATTACATGAAAGTGGACATTAGGTAAAGTCGGCATTATATAAAAGTGATCATTATGGAAAATAGGATATTAGGTAAAGTAGGCATTAAATGAAAATGGTAAGTAAGTGAAGTCGGCATTATATAAAAGTGAAAATAAAATAAATACCATCACGGGTGCCTTTTTGGCTCCCGAGAACCTTTTAAATGGCCATTTTGCCGATGGTATTCAGAGGCAACACCTAACAAGTGGCGAGCTTGCTGCAGTGTTTATGATCGTATAGCCTCGTTGTATAAAGCGGTCACCCATCCCAGGTCCGGCCTTGTTGTTATCTGCTTAACTTTGTTATCAGTTGCACAGTGACTTAACCACTAGGCTGGGGCCACTTTTTTTAATTTAAAAGTGGTCATTATGGAAAAGTGGTTGGTAGTTACCTACCAGTAGTCATTATATGAAAGTGGTAATTTAGTAAAGTTGACATTATATTAAAGAGAGCATTATGGGAAAGTGGGTTGGTAGGTAAAGTAGGTAGGCATTATATGAAAGTGGTTATTAGGTAAAATCGTAATATATAAAAATGGTAATTATGGGAAAGTGGTCGGTAGGTAAAATAGGCCTTATATGAAAGTGGTTGTTAGGTAAAGTCGGTATTATATAAAAGTAGCTATTATGGAAAATTGATTGGCAGGTAAAGTAGGCATTATTTAAAAGTGGTCATTATTATTTGATTACCTATAAAAAAAGAACATTTGGATTTTCTTATATAATTGCTGACCGAAAAACTTAGCTCCTACAATGTAATGTATCTTTTGTTGGTGATCGTTTAATAAATAAATAAATTATGGGAAAATGGTTGCTAGGTAAATTAGGCATTAAATGAAAATGGTCATTATGGGAAAGTGGTTGTTAGGTAAAGTAGAAATATGGGAACGTGGATATTGTGGAAAGTGGTTATTATGAATGAAAAAGTAGGAAATATGAGTACTTTTGCATATATTATTCGCTAATGGCTATAATTAATATACGTGGTGGCCGAGTTGGTTAGACCTCAGACTTAAAAACACTTAGGTCCCTGGTTCAAACTCCCGTGTATTAAACCAATGAGTTTTTAATCTAAAAATTTAGGAACTTTTGTTTAACAACAGCACTATAGTGGCTCGGAGAGCACGTTAAGCTGTCAGTCCCAGTTTCAATATACCAACTAGTAAAACTGTTTACAGATGGATTATTGAGTCTATCCAAACATCGCAACGAACTAGCCACTTGTTCGTTGTAGACTGATACCATCGGCTACGGCGAGGTGGGATTAAACCCCTCCACCGGGTACCCTAAGGCCGTCTCGGGCGCCGTAAGGCACCCGTGATGATACATTATGACTATACATATTGCCCAATTTTTCATAATGTTAACTTTCACAAAATATATATGGTAAAAAATAATGGCAAATAACAATTTTGTTCCTGTTAAAAGGAATAGTCTATTCGTTTCATATCCCAACAGAAAACTATGCAAACGATTAACAAGTAATTTTGAATAAGGAAAGTTATTAAACATAAATACTAAAAAGGCTAAAACAAATAACACACTCCTTTGCCATCTAGTGTTCAAAAATTACGACTTCTAATTTCACTTTAATACAGAGTAATTAAAAGAATGCACAATGGCATAGAGGGCGTGTATAACTAGGTAAAAAGCAATGACTAATTCGTGAAAGAAGACTTGTACCAGGGGCCTATTTCATAAACGTGACAATTGGAATTTACCATGACAATTTATAATACATTGCTTGGTTTAGTTAGTTTTAAGTAAAGAATCCCAACTAAACCGAGCAATGTATTATGAATTGTCATAGTAATTTACAATTGTCACCTTTATGAAATAGGGCCCTGGTAGGCTGTTGACAAGTACATTGACAAGGAAAATTTTCTTTACAATTTTATTCCTTTAAACTTAGATTATGTGTGCGATTTAACCACTACCACGATTTAACCACTACCACGATTTAACCACTACCACGATTTAACCACTACCACGATTTAACCACTACCACGATTTAACCACTACCACGATTTAACCACTACCACGATTTAACCACTACCACGATTTAAGCAACTAAACCTTAGTAATATATTGTTAAATCATACTACTGAGTTTACACATTGCTTATAGTTGTACGGAGTGGGGTTCTTTGTAGGAAACTTTGACATGTAGGTAGTTGTAAACTTTGGCATATCAAAACTTTAAGACCTTTTGTAAGTTGGGTGAAGTGTGAATATACAAAGCTAACTCAAATAATTGTGCTATGTATTTTTCTCAAATTTAATAATGACACAAAATTAAACTGAATTATTGAAAGGAAAAAACATATTTGTTTAATTAAATTAATATTTTAATACAGGGTGATTTTAAAAAGATGTACTTTGGGCTAATATGAGGTTCTGCTGATCAAACCAAACAACTTTCCCATGGCACCATGTCTAGCAAATGAAAAAAAAAAATGCTTTCTCCATACAAACTAGTAGGTTAAAGTTTAAATTACCAATTTGTATAGGGAAGCTAACATTTTTTTTTATTTGAGACACATGCTTCCTTGGAGAAAGTTGTTCGATTTGATCAGCAGAACCTCCTATTAGCCCAAAGTCCAAAGTACGTCCTTTCAAATTCACCCTGTATATCAAAGTGTGAACCAAGTCTTATTTTTTTATCAACTAATAATGATACAAATTGAACTAGAATATGGCAAAAAAAAAGAATTATAAAGTGTGAATATAAAAAGCTAACCCAAATACCTACATAATCTTGCTTATTTTTGATTATATCTAATGCCTGAAACATTGGAATAATAAAACTAAATTCCTAGCCATATAGTTAAAGTTAAATTGTTAGATATTATTATCACGAAAGGTAGCGAGACATAGTGTGAATTTTTTTAACGTTTACCTTCGCGTTAACTATAGGTACTACGTGAGTAATAATAACTAGAGTTGCCACGAATAATGATTTGGCCGAATAACCGAATAACGAATATTCGGCTTCCCCCTCGACCGAAACGCCGAATATTCGGCCGCAGACGTGTGCATAAAATTACGTTCCGCGCGTGACAGCTGTGTCATTGCAGTGCGTGCGGGAGCGGCGGAGGGGGCGAAATAGTTTAATTTACGCAGTAATCGCGTTATGACATACTGTCAACAAATGCTGAAAAAAAATGTTTTTATTCATTACAACTTACCATTGGTAGATTTTAAGTATTGCATTTTTTGTTCTCAAAATTTCCGCTTTCTTTTAGCGCGCAACTATTTTCCATACATTTTTTTGTAAACTCAAGTTAATAGTTACGAAACTCACACTATTGATCGTGTATCATTTATTTGGTGGCCAAGTTGGTGTGACCGCAGACTTAAAAACACTACTTTTTAGGTCCCCGGTTAAAACCCCGTGTGTGCAATAAATATTTAATTGAAAAAAAAATCATTTGCCTGGCACCACTGTTGTGTCTCGAGGCACGTTAAGCTGTCGGTACCAGTTTTACTATACCAACTTGTGGAACTGTTTAGATGGGCTATTGACTCTATCCAAACATCTCGTCGAGCTAGCCACTTGTTCAGAATAGACTCGTGTCATGGGCTACGACGAAGAGAGATTAAAACCCCTCCCTGATGCCGTCTAGCTAGGCGGACTCAAGCGCCGTAAGGTACCCGTGATGATATTTATTTTATTATAATATTTATCACGTTTATAATCAAATTTACTTAAATAATCTCTATAAATATTATTAATTAAATTAAATTCTTAATAATTAAATTATTAATTCATATAAAATTCACCGTCTGCCTGTCTGCCTCTCCGTCTCCAATTAACTCCAGTAACGGATTTAACTTTAAAACAAACCAGTAGCGGCGTTAGGGTAGGGCGCGGTTGGGCGACCGCCCAGGGCGCCAAAAATAAAAGGGCGCCGAATATTAGTAAGGCAGGGGCAATTTTAACAGCAAAGGAGTTGGCTGAATAACTTGTAATTGAACCTACAACAAGAACTCGACGTGATAAACGACAATCTGATGAAACTGCTTGTTGATGAGCCTACTTCTTTAGAAAATAAATGTTTAAAAAAATCTAGCTGAACACTGCATACTCATAAAAATACCTATCGTTTAATTAAAAAAAAATCAACAATTTTTGCTATCGCTTCGCTTGTTCTCGTTCAATCTTGTTAGGGTTGGGTCTCAGAGATAGTCTGGGTTGGTTCACGTGAACTTTTGAAACTGTTCTAATCTTTAACAACCTTTACATTTAAAACTCCAAATCTATACCTACGCTTTTTTTATACAATAAATACCTACACTTATTAAAACCAAAAATATTTTTAAAAAACACAAAGACAAGCGGCATTTCTACACAATAAAAACCTAATAAATTTCAATCTTGCTTCGCTTGCCAATGAGTTTATTACAATCACCTACACTTTTCAAACCCAAAAAAAAAAGAATTAAAACCCAAGAAAAAATCTACTAGTAGACCTCCGCCGTAGACCTTTGTCCTTTGGGCTCGATTGGCAAAAAAATATTAGTACATTTTTCTGTACAGTTTGTTATGGTATTATATGTACTATATCGTTGATTCTGGTACACATAGTACAAGCCTAGAGCTTATTTTGTGACTAGAACAATATGTGTAAATTGTTCTACATATTATTATAATCACACAAATGCAAGATGTCACAAATTGAAATATGTTTACGTGAAATTTTTCGCCTTATTAATTTAACTTTTATTATCTCCTTTTAAATGGGGTTAAATAGCATATAAGGGGCGCCGTATAAATCGCGCCCAGGGCGCTGTTAGTGCTTAAACCGGCACTTTACAAAACATATTAAAAAAAAACTTAAATCTAATATAAATGGTTTTAGTCTGTGGGTTCACCGGTTTTCCGAAGGCATACTACTATACTACTGCATAGATTTCTTGTCGAGGGGGTAGTTTCCTTTCATGGTACGGTTACAAATGAGTTTCAGTGACTAATTGATAATGAGACAAAAAAAAACTATGATCTAGGTATAATGTATCATGGTGGCAGAGTTGGTAAGACCTTAGACTTAAAAACACTTAGGTGCCTGGTTAAAACCACAGTAAGTTTTTTATCTAAATAAATATTTGCATTTGTTTAACAATACTACTATAGTTAAGCTGTCGGTCCCAGTTTCACTTTACCAACTTGTGAAACTGTTTATAGACGGACTCAATAGAGCCTATCCAAACATCATCGCGACGAGCTAGCCACTTGTTCGGTGTAGACTCATACCATCGGCTACGACGAGGTGGGGTTAAAAACCCTTCCGCTGGATACCGTGAGACTGTGTCGGGCGCCGTATGGCACCCGTGATGAAATTAACTAGCTATGAAGGTTGTTAAATTATAACTACTCTTTAAAATAATAATTTTAAAGAAATACTACCCTTATATAATTTTTGTATAAAAAAATAAGCAAAGGAAATAAAAATAGTGGCGCAATATGACCTATAAAAGCGCAGGATATTACTTTGTTAGAACCAACAGAACCAACTTGGTACCTACTTCCTCTTTTCACTTAAAAGCATTTTGTGGTTCACTGGCACCATTTATAGTGCTGGGATCAAAATGTGGTGCCATAAATTTTATTAATAGTATCTTTTATTGTAATAAAAGTTTATTTGGTTGTAATATTTTTTCTACGTGATGGCCGAATGGTTAGGCAGTCAATATTTATCTGGGCTTCTTGGATTCTCTTGCCCACTAAAATATTAAATTACACTGATGACCAAACAAGAGTGAGATAACCTGTCTATTATGTATAATTATATATAATAATTATTTTTGAAGAAAGATATGTGAATTTGTATCTACCTGGTAGTAAGCAGCCCTACAAAATTCATAGATAGACTCCACCTATATATTTTTTTTAATAGCATTGATCCATCGTATTACCTATGCCGCTTAAATTATTCGGTTACGAAATGGGCGGAAAAGACGAATTTGCATATTCTAGTCTCTATAAGAAAACCGGTCAGACTAACACCGAGGTATGACTAGGACCCTTGGCGGTTTTCGAATCTGTATGGATGGACAATCTAAAAAAATATGTACATTTGTTTAACAACACCACTATAGTGCCTCGTTAGCACGATAAGGTCCCGGTTTCACTATAGGTACCAAAATATGAAACTGTTTATAGACGGACTCAATGGAGTCTATCCAAACATCATTGCGACGAGCAGGCACTTGTTCGGTGTAAACTCATACCATCCTACAACGAGGTGGGATTAAAAACCCTTCCGTTGGGTACCGTGAGGCCGTCTAGGCGGTCTCGGGCTTCATAAGGCACCCGTGATGATATTTATTTATATTTATAATATAGTATAGATTAGTATAGAAATGGATTTTTTCAAACACTTCCAAGATAGAAAGAAAGAAAAACTTATCTCACCTCTACGAAGTTTACTTATAATTTATTGAGAACTTTCCATCAAACTTTTACATCGATACACAACAGCGCCCACGGAGAAATAGGATCATGAATTTTTCAAACTTTTTCTTTTCACAACGCTGATTTATTTCAGAAAATATTAGTTGAAAAATAGGTACCTATCAACTTATGATGCTTACTGGGTGTTTTTTTTTTCTCTGTGTTCTTTACAGTGGCATTTTTTTATACCTTAGGTACCTATCACTTATATAGAACCTATTTTTTAAATAGTATTTATAAAGAAAAAACGCTATAAAATTGAATATCTCCTATGCTATATGCTTAAAAGTACTTTTTTATTCTGATTGTATTTGAATAGACGACGCTAAAAGGAAAAAATAGTTATTTCATTGTTTTCACCATTAAACACAAATAAGTACACATATAAAAATTTTGCTTCTGTGAAAAAATAACATCCGGTATACGTATAGGTACATATAGCATTTGCCCGCAAGTCTGTCCACCTGGAAATTATAATTCATGGTAATGGTTTACAGACTTATGGTTAGTACAAAATTTTATACAAATCGGTTCACTGATTGGATTTATTAAGTACCAACAATCGTCTTAGAATTGATGGATCCCTTTTATGGACTTTGCAATGTTTTTACTATCAGGATATAAACTTACAAGCTCCTGAAAAAAAAACCGAGATCGCCTAGACCGCCCCAGGGTACCCAGCGGAGGGGTTTTAATCTCACCTCGTCGTAGCCCATGGTATGAGTCTATACCGAACAAGTGGCTAGCTCGTCGCAATGTTTTGAATAGACTCAATAACCCATCTATAATCAGTTTCACAAGTTGGTATAGTGAAACCAGACAGGCGATTACGCGTCTTAAGTTAGCTCGCACGCCAATTGTTATGACGTCATTCTGACGTAGATCAAGCTAGGCTTCTTAACAATGACTCCAAAAATCTTAGAAAATTACGTCATAACGATTGGCGTGCGAGCGAACTTAAGACGCGTAATAACCCCGCAGGACCGACAGCTTAACGTGCTCTCCGAGGCACTTTAGTGGTGTTGTCAAACAAATGTACATACATTTTAAAATTATAAACTCATTGGTACACACCGGGATTAGACAAAAACGAATAAAATACTACAACAAACTTATTAGAATTTATGGACCCCTTTTATGGAGTTTGTAGTGTTTTTACTATCAGGATATAAAGTCACAAGCTCCTGAAAAAAAAAGAAGATGCCAAATCAGAATATCCGCCAGGATTAGACAAAAACGAATAAGATACAAGCATATCAGGAAATCTCATAAATCACAGAGGATTCATTAGCCAAATTGCGGTCAATGACCTTATCGGATGCTGGCCTATTTAGAGAACGAAAGAATTGAACAATCTATCCCAGAGAAAATACCTAAGTTATACTGGGTGTTTTTTGTTGCAGTGGTTTTTTTTTGTCTTAGTTATCACTTATAGAGACGTATTTTCTTGTAAAAAAGACAAAAGGTATTTTTTTCTTCAAAAAAAATTTCGGAAAATTTAATTATCATATGAACGCCTATATGGTTCAAATTACTTTAATAAATATATAATATTAACATGATAATAAACTATTTTTCAGAACCTTTAAAATTATCTAAACTTTAAGGATTTGACTTACCTGGTAGGAAATTTTATATCGAATAGTTGTCATAGTGAAAAAGTACAAAAAGGTCACTTAAAATTTTGTAGTATAAGTAATTACTCACGATTTAGACCCCGCCTTGTCTTTAATTCTTTGTTCTTTAATTATTGATACGAAGACAAAATGTATATTGTTGTTATATATTGAAGGTACTTTAAGCATATAGGCGTTTATATAATAATTTAATTTTGGGGGTTTCTTTGATGACAAAAATCTTACTTTTTAGTGGTCAAATATTATCATTGTAAAAAACACACTCAGTATAAGTATTATAGCTGACTCGTTTTCGAATTTATGTCCATAAATCTACTAAACTTTTTTATTAAGGAATATTTACATTTTATATTTACATATTACCTATTTTTGAACACCTCTATATAGTTGATATCCCAGCACGTTCCTATTTACGTAAAGATGAAAGTTCGTGATTTATATTATTATTATATACCAACTTTATTCTTTCGTTATACCTATTTTAATTAGTAGTTTTATTTAAATACTACTTCTGGCTTAATTTATTATTAACAAATTACATAATAAGTTTATATACCGATAGCGACAATAACTTGCAAGCTTGATAAATGTTTGTGAAACGAAACATTTAGTGATACCAGCAATGCACAAGTATTGCTACTGTAAATATTTTGTAATGCTATATTTTTTATTTCCTGGCTAAAAAAAAATACAAATACCGTTAAATGAGCATCTCAAAATTATTATCTTCAACCCTACATACCAAATGATTCGGTACAATATACTAGGCCAAACATGTATGGCGGTGGCCGGATCTCCTTTGAAATCTAAAAAATCTGTGTGACATCACAGATTATAAAAATGCTATCACAGATTAAATAGTGTACTACGAACATGCTGTAAAAGATGTTTTTAAAGTAAAGTATTTATTCGAAGCCACAAAAATAACTAAGTAACAAAAAAATAATTGCTTGCTAGTTATACAAATATTAAGATTTCTAAAGGTATATACTCGTATTTCACTATTCACCACACTAGGATTTCCTGTGTAATGATGTCAACCAGCGGTGCACCTGTATGCATCCGCTTGTTGCTATCATTCCTGGACATTGCATACTGCTTAACATCAGGTGGATGCTAGGTCACATGTTGAGCTCTTATAAAAAAAAATAAAAAATGCTTATTTGAGTATATTCCATACAGATGCAAAAACCGTTAAGTGACGTAGTCATGTTTCGGTTTTAGTCTGTGGGTTCACCGGTTTTCAGGAGATTACTGCATCGATTTCTTGTCGAGGTGTTATTCTCCTTTCAGGATGTGGTTACGAAATGGGTGGTTGAATTGACGATAAGGCAACGAGCATATTAAAATATACTCGTAAATCAATTCGTCTTTGTCGCCGCCCATTTCGTACTCGCATCATTAAGCTGCCATAGTGGGAGCGATCAATGTTGCTTAAGAACAATTATTGATTGACCCCATTCACGGACTTTGTAGATCTGCTCACCACCAGGTAGATACAAAGTCACATGCCGTGCTCCAATAAAAAAAAATGGATATATTTTATTTTATTAAATTTACGGAAGGATAATATTATTCTATACATATTTGTGTTTTATAGCTTTCTAATAGTTTGCTTAGTTTCACGCGACCTATTTACTTACCACTTTTATAACTTGAACCCTTGTTCACCTGAGCCTATTAATAATATCCGATAGGATCCATAACCTAATTTTCAGTAAAATGGACCAGTAGTTATTGTGTTTTTTTAATTATTTTAATTAAAAAGCCGATTAGAAATAATTATTCAAACTTCAGGTGATAGGTAATCACCTGAAGTTTGATTGTTTGTTTGATTGTTTCAAAGAATTGGTCTGGCAATACAACGTGGCAATGCCGCTTCCGCTCTCGGGACTATCGGTGCTATGTCCGGGTTGGACGAAATTTTTTATTTAATTTAATAGTTTTAATTTATATTTTTATTATTTTAAAATTTAATATATTATTAGAGAAAGTTATTGTGAATCCTCATAAGCGGAGCATTCGAGAACATACTATGTGACTCGATGCAGATCGCATTAAGATGCAATATCAATTATTCTTATTTGTTGCTATGAGATTTTGGTAGACATACTAGTATTATTTACACTAGATTGTACAAAAAATAGTTTTTTGTACATTTTGTATATCGCATATTAAGAATACCTATTAAATTGATTTGTAGTGTGTATAACCAGATTTTGCACGCCATAAAGGGCAGAATATGTAGATCATTATATATTGTAACACCATATTCTTGCAAAAATAAACATATTACATTTCATTCCGCAAAATCGATTAATTGAAACGATTTTCAATCATTTCAGTCATAGGAAGATAATGCAGTTTTCGAGAAACCCTTTAGGTTCCCCGAACGTTCGACGTCATCACTCGACCTAGATTCAACCAATCATGATTAAATTCCACAATTAGCTTTATCTTGTATTGAAATAGAAAAACGGAATAATCTACGTTTATTCATTCATCCAATTTTTCTCTGATGGATTTTTAATTCGATTTTTATTCTTGTCAATAATGAAAAATAATCAAAATCAAAATCATTTACTTCATGTAAATCTTTACAGATATTTATGAATAGTCAAAAAAAAAAGTTTAACAATGAGGTCTTAGTGTGTTTAGTTAGGCAGCACTTCGATATCAGATTTAAAACTTAAACGCAATGGTATGGAAATCTTAATATGAAAAATACTACCGTAACGAACGCACACTACATAACCAACTAGTTTAAGACTAGGTGGTTAGCTGGTTCCATTGTCCTGTCAATCATTATCTGCCATACAAGGAAGCCCAAGCACCAAGGCGACCAAATGTGGTATTGAATTTTCAAAACTTTTTCCCATTTTTTTCCAACTGAATTTATCATCGGCATGCATATTGACAACACGGAAATGTCCTATTTTTTTCTCATTTTCACACAACCATTTGAGCCCACTTTGAGAACACGGACGTTGTGAATTGCATGCCATTAATTACGATAGCTTAACGTTGTTTGCACTACCTTATGTTATAAAGACAGGCAATATAATATCACGGAAAACCACTAAAATTCTTTACAGAAAGAAAAGCCATTTTCTTTATGGCGTGCAAGTCATCAAGTATGTGCGTCGGCCAATAACCCCTCTATCTTTCAAATTTTAGGGTTAATTATTAATTGTATACGTGGTGGCCGAGTTGGTTAGACATTGGACTTAAAAACACTTAGGTCCCTGGTTCGAATCCCGGTGTGTACCAATGAGTTTTTAATTAAAAAAAATATGTACATTTGTTTGGCAACGCCACTATAGTGCCGCGGTGAGAGCACGTTAAGCTGTCGGTCCCGGTTTCACTATACCAACTTGTGAAACTGTTTATATATGGGTTATTGAGTATATCCAAAACATCGCGACGAGCTAGCCACTTGTTCGGTGTAGACTCATACCATCGGCTACGATGAGGTGGGACCGTCTAGGCGGACTCGGGCGTTATAAGGCACCCGTGAAGATATATATATATATATATATATATATATATAATTTTAAAAAAGGCATGCAATAGAAAATGGGAGAACGTTTTCCGTCATTATCTCCCAGTCTATGTAATCAATTGCATATATAAATATATAAGCATCGGTATTTTTATTTGTATCTTTATGGTTTGGTAGAATATTCCACAATAACATAGGCGCAAATAATATGTTTGGTCAGCATTATTCGTCACTATTATAAATAAGGCGGCATAGTGAGAGCAATTAATAATTAAATAAATAAAAAAGACTGTTATTCGTGAATTTTGAAGGTCTGCTTACCATCACGTAGATACAATGTCACATGCCGTGCTTTAAAAAAACCTATCCCCGTTGCTAACTCAATGTTCACGTTAACCCAGTTCAAGTTTCACTATAAAATTAGGTTTATTATGGGTTATTGAATATATCCAAACACCGCAACGAGCTGACCACTTGTTCGGTGTAGACTGACTGCTTAAGGCTGTTTCAGCCAATTTGATTTCTTTTCAGTGTTTTAAGGATTTTTCAACCTTTATTTATATAAACACTTAATTGCACAGGAAACAAAAGTTATATACAAAGGCGAACTAACTAGGCTTTATACATGGTGACTTTGAAAGGATGTACTCTGGGCTAATATGAGGTTCTGCTGATCAATACGAACAACTTTTCCCATGCAACCATGTGCCGCAAAAGAAAAAAATGCTTTCTCCGTACAAACTAGTAATGTTAAAATGACCAATTTGTATGGGGAAGCCAACATTTTTTTTCATTTGCGACACATGGTTCCATGGGGAAAGTTGTTCCATTTGATCAGCAGAACCTCATATTAGCCCAAATTCATCCTGTATACCAGGTAATCCTTTATAAAATTATATAAATCATGGTATACATCCCTCTTAACTTAAGACTCGTTTTCATTTTCTTGGTGATTCGCACGACCGTCCCCTCCGTTCATCTGTCAATAACCTTCTGAAAATCCCATCACATTTCTCTACCAAATATTCAGATTCGTTTACGGTATCTGCTGCTCGAATTTTTTTCCTCTAACTGTAAGATCAGCCCCTTCCATCGTAGTGCTCACAACTCATTATCTGAATACTTAAACCAGATCCCCGTGGCAATTTTGTTTGGTATGGTATGTATGTTTATGTATTGCGTGTATTTTATTACATATCGTATTTAAGTAGTTTAAGTATTGTTATGCATCATTGATAACACTTTATCTTTTTCTTTTTTCGAAACAGTTCTGCACCCTAAGCATATTTTACTCTCTCAAAGGTTAGCTGCTAGAAAATGCCTAAGGAATTAAGCTCGCCTATGTACAATTTTGTGCAATAAAGAATTTTAAATAAATAAAATACATATGCATACATGAACATATACAATTTATACATATAATATCTATATCTAATCCTATTACAACAAAGGAAAAAAAATTAAAGAATACAGTAATATGAAGTCGACCCTCCGTTCTAAGCGATTCCTATTATTATTATGGTTAAAAAAACAATGCTTAGAAATAGAAAAAATAACAAAATGCGAAAGAAGAATAATAAAAGTATAAGATCTTTTATACTAAAGTATTAATTATTACAATGCTTACACCTATAGATAGTTTTCAAAAACGAGTAGGTATCCATATAAATTGTCGTTTAAATAAAATCAAAATATGTGCTCTTTTTGGAGCGGCGTCATCAGTGACTTTTATTTACGCCTCTTAGTATAATAATATAGAGGCGTAAATAAAAGTTTAATACTCTGAAGACCGAATGTAATTAAATAATTGTCATATAACGGACTTTAATATAAAAGAAAAAACTATTTAGGTAGATACCTTCTTATATTTGTTGGATATTAACTACTCTGTGCTAAGATCTGTTATGGAAATCTACTCTGTGGTAGAAATTAAAATAATGGTTGAAATAAAAGTCTCGTGGCAATGTAAATAGTGTTTATTAATTCTACCTAAAATATAAAAAGTTATGGGCTAATTAAAAACTAAAAAAAAGTGTAGTGCTTAAACGAAATATAAGAAATGGCGTCAATCTATAATAACTTGCCACAATTAAGTAGCTAAAATTACACCATGTGGAAGTTTTGGATTAAAAGCTATCCTGGACGAGAAACAGGTATTATATACTTTAGATAACGACGGTGATTCGATAAAACTTACAGAAACTTAAAAAAAAGATAATGCAAAAGCAAAAAATTTAACTATATAATGTATCACGGACAAACATATAATTCTGATACAATATACCAGTTTTTTTATTTTATTTTTTATATTTTGTTGTTTCCTTATTAATAATTTGTTGGTTCACTTTTTTATTAAACTGTTTATATACTAACACTTTACTTTGTATTTTCTGCAGACTGTGGGTATTTACGAATACTTTTTGTTGTTGCTTATTTTGTGTTCATTTTCGGTTGAATTGTGTTATTTATTTATTATCTTATTTCATATTAAGTTGTTCTAATATCGAAACTGTAATATATACCTAAATATTAAATTGTTAATTCGTAGGTCGTTTACTTGAAACTAGAAAGAGACTAGTCTCCACAACACAGGGAATCCTAGTGTGGTGAATAGGGTTCTATATCAACAAAACTAATACTTATATAACTATGTATATTTTAACACGAAATTTTTGTCATGTATTTCTGAAACTTCGAATTACATTTTAACCTTTTACATTTTAGGTAGAATTAATTATAATTTTTTGTACTATCATCTTAATACATACATACATATCATCACGGATGCCTTTCGGCGCCCGAGACCGCCTAGCCGGCCCCAGGGTACCCAGCGGAGGGGTTTTAATCCCACCTCGTCGTAGCCGATGGTATGAGTCCACACCGAACAAGTGGCTAGCTCATCGCGATGTTTTGAATAGACTCAATAGGTAACCCATCTATAAACAGTTTCACAAGTTAGTATAGTGAAACCGGGACCGACAGCTTAACGTGCTCTCCGAGGCACTATAGTGGTGTTGTCAAACATACGTCGAACATATTTTTTTAAAATTAAAAACTCATTGGTACACCGGGATTCGAACCAGGGACCTAAATGTTTTTAAGTAATCTATTGTTTTTATATAAGTGCACCACAGAAGAAATAATAGTCGACACTAAAAGGAAATAATTCATTTTTTTCATCATAGATCACACACAATATATACCTATGTAACAATTATATTTCCACTGTGTAACAAAACACCTTAATATAGAGAGGCGTAAATAAATTTTTAATACTCTAAACTGTAATTAAATAATTTTCATATAAAGGATTTTAATATAAAAGAAAAAACTATTTAGGTAGATACCTTCTTATATTTATTTATTTATTTTTATTTAATTGTTATTATAGACACACACAATACAATCAAATTAACAATAATCTTAGAACAACAACACCTAAATTAGCACCCACAAATTATGATACAAAAATAAAAAACATCTGATGTTCAGGCAAATATCAATTAATCAATAAACTGTATTTCATGTATTAGTTTTTTTTTAATTAAACTAACGAAGTATTGAAACTATCCACATTTATAAACCTTTCGTTATGTATTTTACATGACACGAGGACACCGAAATGAGACAGAGACAGTGTGCTTAAAAGGATATTAATACACTCGTTGTATAAATAAGAGTAATATATGTATGTAGGTAAGTATAGCGTAATACTTACCCTCCTACGTAAAATGTGGCATTTCACAACCGCGAGCGTGACTGACTATAATGTTCGCCTAAGTTAGAATCTCTTGACATTTTAGTCTGCTATGTAAAATATATAACGGAATTATTTTCTAAATATACAAGCTTTAGAAAAAAATAATTTAGGTTTAATATTTATTTGACAGTGTTTAAGATATACTTGAAGTATAACAAATTCGAAAAGTCTTAAAAAAATAACATGTTCGTTTGCTCTCTGTAACAGAGGGGGCTGTATTATTGTATTATGTGTAATTGGGTGTTTATAAAATATTATATTTATTATATCGTTGTTTCTGGTACACATAGTACAAGCTTAGGCTTAGTTTGTGACCAGAGAAATATGTGTAAATTGTCTTACATCGTATTATTATTTTTATTAATACAATGTACAATAAATTGGTACACACCGGGATTCGAACCAGGGACCTAAGTGTTTTTAAGTCCAAGGCCTAACAAACTCGGCCACGTATGGCTAACCAAGTATATTTGTTACGTGGTGGCTATATATACGTATAATGTATGAATATATATCTATAAATACTACGAGTATATAATATAAAAGTATTTTAAAACAAAACTAAACCACTTGAACGCGAAGAAAGGAGTTATTTCAAACTTCATAACGAACTCTACTGTGATTTACGACGACCCATCATAAGTTATCCGGGGTTTATGTGCTTTCTCATAAAATGTACATAAAAACAGTACTGAAAGAAAAGTTAACTCACCATTTCTGCTACTTTATGTCGCTAGGTATAATATTATGTTTTTCGATTAGGGAAGGCTTACGCTTCCTGTTTTAAGCTTAGATTAATTTGTTGCTTAAAAAGATATAAAATAAACGTGGTGGCCGAGTTGGTCAGACTTAAAAAAACTATAGTTTTTAGGTTCAAGCCCCGATGTGTACTATACACACATTACATCACACCTGTCTCCCTGTTAAGAGGTAGTCAGAGAGCAATGTCGCCACTTCATCCGATCGATGTACCAATAATTTTAGTAATTAATAAAAAAAAATGTAGATTTGTTTGACAACATCACAATAATGTCTCGGAGAGGTGTGGTGTGTTATAAAAAAAAACTGTTGGTCCCAGTTTCACTAAACCCACTCGTCAAACTGTTTATATATGTATTATTTATTCGCGACTTATACGACGACTGTAAATACCATCGGCTAAAACCCCATAAATAAAGAGAATAAAACCCCACCGCTGGGTACCCTGGGGCGGTCCCAGGCGCCGTAACGTACTTGTGATGGCACTACTAAATACTTGTTGTAGTAGAGAAACTACCTAAATAGTACTTCAAACTTTTACAGAACAATATTTTCCTACTTTTTGTGCTGTTCTCTGCTTGACGCAAGTTCATTTATCACCTCTTAAGAAATAGTTTACAAACGTTATGTTAGTATGTGTATTAGAATCAAATAGGTAGAATTTGTTTAGTGAAATCATAACCGACAGTTTTGCCTGTATGCCACCGAGGCATAATTAATAGGGTTATATCAAACGGAGATCGAACCTTAAACGGTCGGTAAAAGGCCAAACATTTGTTTCATCGTTTACCGTGATTTTTACAGGAGCACGGCATTTGACTTTTTATATACCTGTTGGTAAGGACACCTACAAAATTAATGAATGGGGTGGATCAATACATTTAGTTTAACACCAATGATCGCTCCCACTAAGCCGGCTATAAAAACAAAGTTGCTTTATGTATCTAAAGAAATTAATTACATCTCGACAAGAAATCGATGCAATAGTCTTGAAAATGGGTAAAACCAGATTAAAACCAAAACATGTAGTTAGTCTAACACGTCAATTATCTTTGTCAAATTTATTGATCGTTTACAGTCCCTTATGAGTTTATACGCACACATTCATGTTTGACAATAGCTAACTTGTATCTCTTTTTTTCTCAAGCAGTTTTTTAAGTGTCAGACGCGTTGAGCTGCCATTTGATGCCACACCTTTTTCCGCGTTCTTCATTTGTTCGCCTCAGAAATTGGCGACACCGGTATCTTACTATTATGAAACAATTTATGTATCATGCTTACTCCATTGGCGCGGGGCGTTTTTAGCTTCATGGTATTTATCGATATTTTTTCCAAAAAAAACTACCAATGCTAGCGCCGCGCTAACATTACCAGCAAAGAAAACGCACCTTCAATGTCACATCCCGTGCTCTAATAAAAAAATAAAAAAACAGGCTCGGAATGCGATTCTGTTTTATAAATGATTATTATTTATATATTTAAATATAACAACGAAGACCAAGTAATAGCGGTTTCATGAGAGTATTTAAAAAGCAATATCTGCGAGTAAGATTATCAAACGAGATTGGCTACGAGCGAACTGCGATGCTTGCTGCAATTTCATTAACCTCGTAGATGGAGTATTTGAATTTACTCTCTCACACGTCCTAACGATTAGTTTGTTTGTATTTAACACTTTGCTATTTACACTTTATTATTTACTTAGTCAAATGTATGTACATTTGTTTCACTACACTATTATGGTGCCTCAGAGAGTTCAACAACTGTAGTCTCAGTTTCACTGTATCAATTGTTGTTAAACTGTATCTAAATAGTTGGGTTATTGAGTCACTGGGACGAGCTGTCCACTTGTTAGGTGTTGACTCAGAATATCATTGGCTAGCACTAGGTGGGAATAAAACCCTGAGACATCTATAAAGGTCTAAGGCGCCATAAGGTAGTTTGTGCTCTGTTTTTATTATGTACCCGAAATGGTAGGTACATAATAAAAACACAGAGCACGGAATCCACGCGAGTGGGCAGCGCGCGGCGATTCCGTGCTCTGTGCAGCGCGCGGCGATTACGTGCTCTGTGCAGCGCGCGGCGATTACGTGCTCTGTGCAGCGCGCGGCGATTACGTGCTCTGTGCAGCGCGCGGCGATTCCGTCCTATAAAAACAGAGATGTACAATTTTTGTTAGCGTATATGGAAAGACCCTAACCGAATGCTGACTGAAAACCTTTATGTTTTTTTACTTTTATAAAAGCCTACATGAAGGTCTACATGAAAAATATAAATAACTGTTTGATTTTCAATATTTCTGTCTATACATGGTTTTACTTTGGGCTAATATGAGGTTCTACTGAATAATATCAAATCAAACAACTGTTCCTATGGAACCATGTATCGCAAATGAAAAAAAATGCCTTCTCTATACAAACTAGTAATATTAAATTGACCAATTTGTATTATGCATGGGATGGGTGACCGCTTTATACAAAGAGGCTATTTCATCATTAACACCGCAACAAGCTCGCCACTTGTTAGGTGTTGCCTCCGAATACCATCGGCGAAATGAGGACGGGTTAATCCCTCCGCTGGGTACCCTGAGGCCGTTTAAACGGTTTGAGCCAAATAGGCACCCGTATTTAGTTCTTCCTTCGTTGCGACATAAAAAGAAAGAAAGAAAGAAAGATACATTTATTGGCATAAAAAAAACACATACTTATACAAAATATAAAAAAACAAATATTTATAGTGAAATGAAAAAAATATATAAATCTAACAATGATTACTTTATCAGGGGCTTTAACGTTTCTGCTTAATAAAACCACTATAAACTTCAGACATGCCATAAAGGGGATGAAGCAATGACTCATTTTCGTTTCTTCTATATGGGAAATGTCCGACATTGGTCAAGTAAATAAACTTGAACGAGTACAATAGGAACTTTCCTATAGTTCAACGCATATTTATATAGAGTAGTTTGACAGTTCGTTATTTTAGAACTGTCAAACCGCTATATACAATTATTCCTCGTGGTCCAAATTGGTTTCAGTAGAATACGCGCCTATACGCGTTTATTTCTATATTCAATTTGGACCGATTGATACGAGTATACACTGATAGCCGAATACAATGCTTTATCAATTTTGCAGTCGTATTGGATTTAGACAATAATACAGGCGACCAAATGGTCGTAGTTGCCTGTAAATTTTCAATATCACCAGGTTGGATTACGTCAGAATTGCATCATATCGTTCAGCTTAGCGTTATGCGTGTAATCACCCCGCAAAGCAATATGTGTAAAAAAATGTCCTATATATATTTTTTTAAACTGTAGTATACTGTCATAAAAAGTACATACTTCTCTCAGAAAAAAATACCGTTGGATAGAGCGCGGGATCTCAAATGGTTGCAACACGAGAGTAAGGCTTTGCCAAAAATCGTCTTTTCGTATAAAAATATTTCACAGACCAGCAGTACGTGAATAAGTAAACTGATTGTATTGGTTAGAGAGGAAGTCAAGAGAATCAAGCAAAGAATAACAATCCGAAATCATGGACCAGCTTTTGGGCCACTGTGAGTGATGAATATCGCTACCCCCTTTTTTTCATATAAACATCCTACATGTTTATTTATCTCGAAAACGCGGAATAGTTTAACCATAGGCATATAAAAAAATATGAGCCGGGACATTTCATTTCTGCAGTTGATTGTCCATAGTGCATATTAACTCGCCGTCAGTCCGCTGGACTTTTCTTTTGGATTATTTTAGAGGCTAGAGTGTTCACTAAAAAAACAGAGCTCTAGGTATGTCTTCGCCGAGAATGGCAGCGAAGCACATAGACCCACTTCGTGCAGCATATTATGATGCATTTATCGGCAGACACAACGCCATAATAAATAAGGTATACATTTTTAATATCATTATATGTTTGGAATTCGGCCCCAGCCTAGTGGTTAAGTTACTGCGCAACTAATAGCAAGGTTAAGCAGATGACAACAAGACCGGCCTGGGATGGGTGACCGCTTTATACAACGAGGCTATTTCATCATAAACAATGCAATGATTAGGGGGCTGGATTGCTCAGTCGTTGCAACTTGTCTCGAAAGCGAGGGTCGTAGGTTTTATCAATTTTAACAATTTTTGACAGCCTTCGTAGCCTTTGGCGTTGTATCCGGAGGTAGTGAGGGTTCGATTCCCACCAATAGCATAAATATATTAGTACGTTTTTCTGTTTAATTTGTCATGGTCTGGGTGTTTACAAAATATAATATGTATTATATCGTTGCTTCTGGTACACATATTACAAGCTTAGAGTTTAGTGCCTGTAACCAGAGGCCCTACCATGGGTTTGCACATAGTAGCAACGTAACGCATACGTATACAAATACGTTACGTTGCTACAATGCGCAAACCCATGGTAAAGCCTCTGAGCAATATGTGTAAATTTATATTATTATTATTTTATCTTTAAAATTTCAATAAACAAATTTATACACTTACTTATTATTTTATAAGTTTGATGTACATATATATATATATATATATATATATACATAGTTTAGTGACATGAACTGAACGTTCAATAGTTTGTTTATAGAATTGCTATTTTATAAGAAATTTACGGCAAATAAGTTTTCGTAGAACGTGCAGAAACTACAAAATGCACGAATGTATTGGATTCAATAATGCAAGGAATGTTTACCCGTCGCTTCGTACCTAGGGTACGGGCTCGGAGGAATATTTGAACGTGCTTCACTTGCAATAGAAAAGTTTAGTATAACGTAGACGTTAGAAATAAGTAAAAATTGTCAACCCTCGTATTCTAAGTCGTGTTTTCTACTCCAATTTCACTTAACGATAGTTTTTCTCGTTTCATCTTTCTTGATTTGATGGAAAGAGACAGACGTAGTAAGCTTTAATGACGCACCCACTACCGCATTTATCACACAATTACTAAAGTTTTTATCTGTTTCAATTCATTTTATCACATTTCGGTGTTTTAAGGGTTTTTAAAGTTCTTCTAATCGTAATACAACCAAGGAAAAAAACTTGTGTTATGAAGTGGGCCTTCCAATACAGGTTGGCTATTCAAAATTGTAATATTCCTATTAAAAAAATAACAAACATTAAGTCTCAGCTGTTTAAAAAGCACAGGGGGTTTATTCCGGGTTTTGACACGTTCACCGTCGCGCATTTTGCGTAAAGTACGGGTATTGAAATGTAAGTTCTATTCAGTTAATTATAAAGTTGAAATTCCAATGCTTCATACATGTTCAAACTTGCGAAGAATTCGTGTATTTCAAGATGGCGGCATTATAATAGCCAACCTAATACATACTATATAACCATTGGAATAGAGCTTATATTTCCATATTTATAGTTTGCGCAACGTCTTGTCGTGATTAGCGGTTGCAAACTCGGAATAAGGCCCCAGGTATAATTCCCAGATATTCTCTTCTCAACAACAATAAAAGGCGTTCTAACGACTGCTGTCCATCAATCCTAGAGCCGCCAGGTCTAATTAGGAATGAAGGAAAATGTCCAGATGGTATAACGTTAATACCTTGGTCTAATGGCATGTAATGACATGCCATTAGACCGGGTCCGGGATGCGACTTGTGTCGATACTTTAGCTGCAACACATATTGACTCTACAAGTATTTGTCCAGGCTTTGCCGCCGAAAAGGCAGCTCAAAATAAATATTCAAGTCTAACAAATCATTATATATTCGTTCCTTTCGCAATAGAACGTCTTTGGTGTTTAGAATCAAAACTTTTCATTGAGAAAGTAGGAAAAAAAACTTATAGAAGGTCTAAAAAATATTTATAAAACAAAAAAAATCTATAGCAGTGCAATGTGGAAATGTAGCTAGTATTCTTGGTACTTAAAATTTCGGTGATAGAAATTTCAAATTTTTTTTTATCTGTTGTAATGATTTTGTACTATATTTATTAATGCTTAAATGATTTTACAAACATTACTTGAAAAAAAATCTGAAATATAGAAGTTATATAAAAGAATACTTTTACAAAACTTACACCAATAGATAGAGAATAAAAAAACTATTTTAACGTATTTAATATAGTTTTATTTCTGATTTCACGTAAGCAGAACTGTTGTACGCTTCGGTAAACGACTCTAGTGTAGCCTCTTTAAGTTTAATTTTAAATTAAAAATATAAACAGGCATAAAGCATTAAGTCTTGTGGTTTATCTGTGTTGGACGCTCTTACTATGCCGACTAAATGAGGCAATTACGATGAACACTTTAGATACAGATGCAAAAACCGTCAAGTGACCTAGTCATGTTTCGGTTTTAGTCCGTGGGTTCACCGGTTTGTGGAGACTACTGCATCGATTTCTTGTCGAGGGGGTGGTCTCCTTTCGTGGTACGGTTACGAAACGGGTGATTGATTTGACGTTAAAGCAAGGACATCCAAATACACACATAATGCAAATACATCCATGTCGCCCATTTCGTAACCGCATCATTCAGCCGGCATAGTAGTAGCGATCAATATTGTTAAACAACAATGTATTGATCGACCGCATTCACGGACTTTGTAGGTCTGCGTAACATCAGGTAGATACAAAGTCACATGCCGTGCTCCATTAAAAAATAAACTACTACCTAGATATGAATCTCTCAGTTATAGCTTTCAGTATGATGGAGAGAGTACGAATTACTTGAACTTGGAACATCAAACTTTTTCAATTTCTCGACTTTTTTGATTATTACTTACGTCAAGTTCGGAGCCATAAAAATATTCAGCATAAAAACGGAGTAGGTTTTAGGTACTACGAAATTTGTTTTATAAAAATTTTGCTAGAACTTATTCGAAACCAAAACTTGTTGAAGTTTCAATAAAGTACCGATTCGTAATAAACAAAATTCTGTTATCGTCTCGAAGGTTTTTGTTAATGGAACATTTATTATATCGCGACGAGCTAGCCGTGTAGACTCATACCATCGGCTACGACGAGGTGGGATTAAAACCTCTCCGCTGGGTACCCTGGGGCCGTCTAGGCGGTCTCGGGCACCGTAAGGCACCCGTGAAAATATGTATGTATAAAAATGCAATGAAAAAAATCCTAATTTACTGGACTCGAACTCACGATTCTCGTTTCGCGGCAAGGCACTCAACCACTGAGCTAACAAAAAACAAAAAAACAGACTCCTTTGCCATCTAGTATTAGATACTAGGACTTTTTTAAATAAATATTAAACTTTTCTTTATAAACTGAAGAAACCTGAAAGTAAATTTCTAATGAAACCTGAAAGTAAAATTCTTGAAACCAAAACTTGTTGATAATAATTATAATAAACAAATTATTGTTATCGTATCTAAGGTTTTTTATTATAAATGGAAAACTTATCATATAGGTAGTATGCTCAGTTTTTTAAAAAATAATATGAAACATTTCTTAAAAAACAAATGAAATAGGTATTAACATTTATTCCACAGAACGTCTATTCTGGAGAAATAAACAGATGACTTTGCATCGACCTGATAAGTAAGCAAAATTACAAAAACCATAAATGGGAGTAATCTAATTCCGCCCGTGATTCGTCTGTTTGGAATTATAAATGGTAAGTGTTCCATAGTAAGTACCTATGCACATTACACAATTCTAAAGAACATTAAAAAAATAATAGTTTTAAATTCCTACTATATAACTATTTGACTGTCATTTGTTTTTATTATTAAATACAAATAAGATATATATAAAGGTCCTTCTGTCTATCCTTTCTCATTTACAGATAGATAAGTAACCGAACTTTAGGTAAATTTAGAAATCGGTATCGTAGAAACAAAAGATATCTTAATTTATATTTACAGTAGGTATCACAGATCCTTCGCATTAAATACAACAAGCTACCTTTCAGGGAAATTAGCACCAGAATTGAGGGGTCACAATTTAAAAATACGAATTTGTTAATAATTCTTATGCCAGTAGTATATAAAAATCGAGCTTTAGATTAAAACGTGTTTTTTTTTATATTTAAGTTACCACTTAACTTACTATTAGGTGAATACAAATTTATTCATGAGATTCAACTGGCTTCGGCTCATCTGGGATATGTTTTATAAGATACGTACTATACTAGCGACGTGTTTGACACTTGTTCGGTTTATAATTAGGATACCATCAGCGGCGACGAGGTATGAATAAATGCGTCTGAAGTCGTGTATGTGATCATAATTTCAATTGAGTACCCCAGTAGGTATGTTAAATCTGATATTGTAATAATTTATTATTACTTAATTTATTTTTTATTACATGTAACTTTTTATCTTTGGATAAGGTATATCTTATAATTACTTATTTATATTTACATTATACAGGTACTCTGTTATTATATATTATTATTTAGTAAAGTGCCTGTACTGTTTAGTATTTGCAGTTAGTACAGTACAGTAACCAATTGCTATACTGTTAAATAATCTACCATAGGGTGTTTTGTGCATGCTTTTAGTAGTATTAGAGCATTTTAAGTATGCTACCATATGCTGTATGCATATCGGTAACCCAATGGCTGTGTTCCTCTGTTAGTGTGTGTGAAGAACCAGAGTTTTTTACTTGCTGGTACCTTTTTCTCCGGGGTGTCTCCGGGGGGATCGACTTTACAACTAGTGCTTAAGCCCTTAAAGATACCGATCCATATAACTATGTTAATGCGATTGATGGTCATTCAAAAATATCTACAGCTAATATAATGATAATAATATAATATAAGAACTAATATTTAAGGCGTGGATACGGTTGGTGAGGTTGGTCGCCTCGGCGGCACCCTTGTATGGTAATACAAGCTAGATGATAATCGGATGGTCAATGGAATCAGCTAACCACCTAGTCTTACACTAGTTGGTTATGTAGCGTGCGTTCGGTTGGTTAGTTTTTTTAAATATTTTGACTTTATTAATTAATATATATATATATATAGCAGACTAACCAAACGCACTCTAGACCTTATTGTTAAAACTTTTATTTTTTTTGACTATTCATAAATATCTGTAAAGATTTACTTACATGAAATAAATAATATTTAATTTGATTTGAAATATTTAGATGTCCGAAGAGAACATCTTACTAAAATAATATGACCGTATGTGTTGCGCCAGACCATATATTATGGTCCTTTGTGAGATTATTTATCTACATTTAGATGATAATCGGAAGGTCAATGGAATCAGCTAACCACCTAGTCTTACACTAGTTGGTTATGTAGCGTGCGTTCGGTTGGTTGGTTTTTTTAATACTGTTATTTAATGACACCTTTTATTAATTAATCTATAATGGTTATATATATATATATATATAGCAGCCTAAGCAAACGCACTCTAGACCTTATTGTTAAAACTTTTTTTAACTTTTTTTTTTTTGACTATTCATAAATATCTGTAAAGATTTACATGAAATAAATAATATTTGATTTGATTTGATATAGATTAATCTGTTTTATACAATAAATATTATAGATTTTTTTTTAACGTCCTAATCTACGTCTGTTATTACATATCTAAGAATGTAAAAGATCAACTACACTCGCGAGTGAAGAAATTTTCTTGGTTTCGGTCCTAAAGGTATATTTTTTGTACCATGAAAAATTGTACAAAAGTGTAAGTAATCTAGCAAAAAACTATTTGTCTCGCCCGTTCATAGTTTGTATTAGTGTAACTGGGACCGATGATTTACCTAATCTATTTCAACTCCAAGAAAGTAATAAATAAAACAACAAATTTTGCAACACATCTTTATTTTAGATATGATAGACTCATGATAAATGCAACATTGAATCTGAAACCATTCTAATAATTTATATCAACAGATAAAACAAAAAAGTACTAGGTAAATTCTAACTTACAGTTCGAATACCTACTGATAGTATAGTCTACTGAATAAATTTCTGACCCACAATAGAACCCTTTTATCCCAAGCGTAACTCTTAAAACGTTTTATTTGAGGGTTCTATGATGTGGCAGAAATTAATTCGGGTAATAGTGAAGTACACAAATATTATATATTAATAATATGAGATCATTCTAGACATCAAATTTTAATTAAAGCTAACTTATTTTGTTAAACATTAATTTCATAATTAATTAATTAGGTACGAAATAATACAAAAAACACACAAGAATATTTTTTCGCTTGTTAGACAGTATGGATATCCAAAATAAATTCAATCAACAATTTTAATATTATAAGCTATGTAACACATTTCAATTGATAAAGAATTAAATCCAACAAAAATAATGTAAATAGAAAAGTTATTAATAAAGTAAAACTAAAATGTTTACTTATTAAATTTAAATACATTTCGATTAAAAATAAATTTATTTCAAGTACACTTATTCTTGTGCGTCATTGAACGAAGGAACAGACTGAAGATGGAAAAACACTTAAAATGAGGGTCAAGATGAAAAGCGAAGATGTTCAGCTTGCAGTACAAAATAGGAAGATATTTAATATTTAGAAAATACAGTAATATTTATATACAAAGATTTACATATTACAATAAATGTTTTAACAAATAATACGTCTATTGAATCTAAATATTTAAACAAAAAAAATTAAATTTATAAATCTTCATATATAAATTGTACTATATTTAGAAGTATAAAAGGTCAGTATAAACATATTAGGGACTAGGGTGTATATATCTATATACAGTACAATATATAAACAATAAATCTCACTACAACTTTATATTTTAACCTTTACATTGGCTAAAATCTTACTCTACTTTCGAAGTAAAACGAGTATTATATTTTCTTATTATTTAACATTATATTAAAATTGATAAATTTACGCACAGTAGGGGTAAACTGTATAGTTTACAATGACTAGAACATAGACTAGATGTGCACATATATAAACATGTATAAATATTTACATTAAAAAAATGTTTAATAATATATCTTGCTACCATATTCATTTCTAGTGCTTGGCACATATACTATACTGATGTTGGTAATAATATTTATAAATATTATATTATCATTAAACTATTAGGTCAAAAAATGCTTGGGCCGGGGCGAAAGAAAAAATATTAAAAACTTTTTTAATTTCATATTTAAGCGTCGGTAGGTACCGTATACTTCAGTCTTCTTCCTTGAATTTCTTTTTATCACTTTCACTGGTAATGACACAATTGTTAAATTTCTTAACAACATCTCGAACCTTTCCTTTGCTTATCACTAATCCTTTATCATAAGTTGGTGTGATTAGGCCCTTTTCCTTTCCATTGCATATGCTAGTATTTCTCGGACTGTTAGTGTTAGAGGAATTCATATTGAAATTTGCACTTTGCGATTTTCTGAATTCACGAACAGCATTATCAATATTATTTATAAGATCTTTTGCTACAAATGTAGCAATTTCATGTTTTATACGATCACGTTCGCTTAGAATTTCATTTGTTTTACGTTTAGCATTATTGTTATCAGCGTTTCTTTCAGGACTAGCGTTATGAGTAGTTGCTGGACTATCAGGACCTTGAAATGTTATACTTGGATTTTTGATAATATTGGGAGGTTTGTGATTTTCAGTGCTATAGCAATATGCAGACCTTTCTGATGTTTTTTCACCAATAAGCCAATATGTGGTCATTTTTCCTTTACCCTAAAAATATTAAATATTATATCTGTTTCTCTATTTCTAAAGAAACTTATATAGCGTGTTAAATAAAATTTACCTACCTTCATTATAATTTCTCCTCGACACTCTAGTTCAAAGCAGTCGTATAAATCCAAAATTTCCTTTGTTTTTGGGCTGACATGTATTTTGTGGGCTTCCCCATGAGATTCCATTCGGGATGCTGTGTTTACTGTATCACCAAACAAGCAGTAACGAGGCATTTTTAGGCCTACTACTCCAGCCACACAGGGCCCTGTAATAAAACACAGAACCTGATAATCCTTCCTCTTCATTTTAAATAATTATAATTTTACCATTAATCTTTGCCATTTTCATTATGATTATTTACAGACCTTTATTCTACATTTTAACCAATAATACCTATAAGATAGATTTTAGAGACTTTTAGCTGTAGCGGGGTTTTCAATTTATTCGCGCTGGTTACTTGATTTCTGGTTTCGGCAATCAGGATTTTCCTTAAACTTATTACTATTATTATATATGCGCCTTAAAATATTTCATATTCCTTACCTGTATGCATACCAATTCTTAACAACAGTCGTTCTCCAGGTCTGTGTGGTACGGTCTTAACACGAACTGCTCCAAGTAAAGCTAAGGACATTCTTGCTATTTCAGCTGCATGTCTATTTCCATTTCTCATTGGTAAACCTGATACCACCATGTAGGCATCACCTATAGTTTCAACCTATAAAATTTCAATTAAATTTATAATAAAATTAATCAGAATTACAATGTGTGCCGTTACACTCACAGAGTTATAGAAGACTCTGTGGTTACACTAAATTAAACACAATTTTTTTTTTTAATCTTTTTCTTTATTTTTGTTTATATTATTGGAGCACGGCATGTGACTTTGTATTTACCTGGTGGTGAGCAGAGCTACAGAGTCCATGAATGGGGTCGATCAATAATTGTTCTTAAACAACATTGATCGCTCCGACTACGACGGCTAAATGATGCGATTACGAAATGGGTGGCGACAAATTGCGTTACAAGTATATTTTTATTTAATATACTCGCTGCCTTATTGTCAATTCAACCCATTTCGTAACCGCACACTGGAAGGAGACTACCACCTCGACAAGAAATCGATGCTGAAATTACACAGACTAAAACCGAAAACAACAAAAACCGTGACCTAGTCATAGGTCACGGTTTTTGCATCTGTATGGGCATAATCATATAATTGTCTTTGTAATATATAATAAACAAATACATTATTACACATTAAACATGTGTGATAAAATAAATATAATAATAAAATTGAGACAATAAATAAATAATCTTTTCTACTCGTTCGGTAGTAACCGAAGTTACTAATTGGTTTTTGTGTAATAAACATTAATTTGTTTTAAATAACTAGTATTTTATTTTGCCTTAACTCGTAAGACAATGTATTAAAAATTTATTATTACTATTATGTTTATTATCTGAAATAAATAAAGTGTGTTAGATGTCTTTCTTATTAGGTAAAATATATAAATTGAAGCTATAAACCTTCAGTCACTGTCACTGATGACGCCGCTGCAAAGAGAGGCGATATATTTGGCAATAAATACAATTTTATTGCCAAATATTTCGCCTCTCTTTGCAGCGGCGTCATCAGTGACAGCTTGAATTTATTATTATATATTTTACCTATTATGTTTATTAATAATAGATACCTTGTAAACATCAAAATTTTCAATGACCGAGTCGAACATTGTATAAAGATCATTCAGCAGGTCCACAACTTCAAGAGGAGTTGATTCTGCAGATAATTGCGTGAATCCTATAATATCACTGAAGTAGATAGTCACTTGATCGTATGTTTCTGCCATTACTGGTTGTCCCATGATTAGTTGCGATGCTACCGACCTTAAAAATATATTAGATTATTGATATATATTTATTTTATTATACTATTAAGGCTTTATCTTTCTTAAGCATTAACATTTAAGAAATGGTGGACTTTCCAGAATGATAATACTGGAGAATTACGCTTGACAAGTTTTTTTCTATCAGAAATTATTAAATTGGCATCAATGAATGGCCAAAGGTTCATTTTATGGTATGCACAATATTGTTGTGAAAATAAAAAAATATAGTTTTGTTCATTTCAAATATAGAATTTATTCCTTTCTTTGTCTATAATCTTTGATATCCATATGATATATTGTTGTTAAAATAATAAATAATAGTGTTGTTCATTACGAATATATCAATTATTCGTTTGTTTGTCTATAATCTTTGATTTTCATAAGATAACTTTGTCAAAAAAATATCTACTCTTTTTTTTAACTCTCGGCCACAAAGAACTCCTTGTATACTGTGAACAAGTATTTTTGAAAGTCTGTTTGTAAATAATATGAAAATATTTGTAAAATGATGTTAGGGGTTAGTAAATACATGTACAAAGTTTACCAAAAAAGCAGAGCAAATTTATTTCTTCTCTACCTAGTCTTGCCAAAAATATTGTAATTTTTTTTTCTAATAAAAATAACATTTATTACTTTTACAGTGTGTTCGTTTAATACATAAATATAAAACAATTAAAAATATAAAAAGCATTTTCCATTGGCTGCAATACTTTTTCTGTCACAAACAGAGGAGGTTTCTTTGTAGGGGGAAGTGGGGCTGAATGATACAAGGGGCACATAGATACACAAGCATTATTTTATAGTGAAATAAATGTATTCGAATCGCGATATCTCTAAAACGCGTCTTTAAAAGTGTGAATATAACCGTTGCGATCACGCCGACAGCCAGTCAGCCGGTGACGTTTTACAAGACCGAACGTGTTTCGAGTGCGGCCAAGTAAAAAAATACGTGAAATGTATCAGCGATCTTCTGTGCCATCTTATAAAGATCTATATATATGAAAGATAAGTGAGGGTATTAAGTATTTTGTGCATTTTAAAAATAAATAAATTATTTTCATTAGTGCACCTTGATTTTTGAAAAACACCTGATTGGGGTACTTTGAAACAGCAAAGTACAGGGCACAATGATGCTTATTAATGTGCCCCAATATAAATTGTTAAAAACGGTTTTAGGGTAAAATTAAGTATATATATTTTTGTTGCCACCAAAAAATGGTGCGGACGTATGAGCCAAAGATTGAAAGGCGTAATATAGATGAAGCAGAAAGTAAATAAAGGTAAATAATTGATTGGGATAGAAACTAAAAAAGAAAAAAAATCAAAAACCAATTCTAAATCCAGTGAAAATGAGTCGGTGCAATTAAGTCATAACGACGGTGATGAAAAGTTTGATGCAGAGGGTGGAAAAGGGTTTGATACCCCTAATACTGAAAATATAAACATTGGTTATTTTCTTCTTATAAAATTTTAAGAAGAAATCTCTTGATTATTATGTGGCCAAAGTCATTTTCTAAATTCAATTTGACTATCAAGTATAACTAGAAAAAATCTTAAATGTCTTAGGTATTTATTCTCCAGATGTAGAAAACAAAGCAAGCGTAGGTATTAAAGATATTGTTTTGCACGTGCCTAACCCTATTTTTTTTAAGGTTACAGCTCAAACATCATCTAAGTATTCTTTTACAGTTCATTTAAGTGTATAGAATGTCCAATAAAAGTAACAATAGAGGCGTTCTTGTTAAGTTATTCATTTTTTCTTAAGTAATTGCAATTGACTTAGTTAAATGTTATATTTTAAACTATTTCCATACGAATTCTACATTGTATTAATGTGCCCCAAGTGATGTATCCAAGTGCACCGTTGGTGGGGCAGAATGATACAAATTCCATTTTTTACAAAATTATTATTTTTTCAATTCATTCTCAACTTAAACCGTTTTTTGTTTTAACGTTATATTATTAATATATTTAGCTATACGCCAAATGAAAAATAAGTTAAAAATATTATGTCATATCACACTATATATGATATTAAATATTTCTGCATCAATCTGCCCCACCTCCCCCTACCTACACAAACATTATAGCTATTATAGCCCGGTACACAAACATTTGACTAATACCAAGTGTATGGAGAGTTTAAAAAATTGCATTTGGCTCCATTCCTACTTTGTGTAATGCAATCACAGCAATTCGGTTCTCTCATCACCCCACTCCATTTTAATATCGCAAAGTACAATGTATTGGCGCCAAAATGAGAAAACACAATGAACAATCGTATAAAAATAACAGATTCCAAATTCAAATGTAATATATATATATATATTTTATTGTACCAGTATTTATGGCCAGACTATAGTAGCTAGGTATATTATGTAAAAAAAAAAATATATATTTAAATCAATACAAGAAGTGATACCACATGAAGATGTTACTTACTTAGGTAGTAGTTGGTACAGTAGTTCTTCGCATTTTCTCTTTTCCTCCAAATAGTCCGAGGTTCGTTCCTCGACTAAGGCCTCCAGATTGTTAGCATACTGCTCCACTTGAGTAAGCAAAACGTCCAGCCTTGTCGATGTTTCACAATCTCTGCAGAAAAGATAATAAAATCTACCTTATTCTTGTATCTAATTTTATTCTTATTGGAAAATAAAGTTATGGTAGAGTATTTTCACAATAATAAATATTACTATCTTCTATTATCTTCAATTTGAAATAAATTATAAATTGTGCCTGTGGTGATTTATTTCTAAGGTAAACATTATTACTTGTACCATTATTTATTCTGTGATATTATTTAATATTTAATTGCTCTGGTCACAAACTAAGCTTTAGGCTTGTACTATGTGTACTAGTAACAACGATATTATACACATCGATGACAAACTGTACAGAAAAATGTACTAATATTTTTATCCCATGGATGGAATCTAACCTAACCCACGAACTTCGTATACAACGCCAAAGGCGCAACTACTAGTCTACGAAGGTTAATAAATATAAGTAGGTATCTAAGATGTACTAATACGGATATACTAAAAGAGATATTTCTATATACTAGTACTCTAGATAAATAATTAAAGAGTAACAAGATACCATGTTATTTAAACGAAGGTAAGGTAAGTGATAACCATGTAAGCGAGGAAAAGGTGCCCATGGAAGCAAGGGAAATGTACCCATGGAGCGAAGGAAATATACTCATGGAACGTATTCATGGAAATGTATTCATGGCAGGAAAGGAAATGTACCCATTGAAGCGTAAGAAAGGTACCCATGGAAGCGAAGGAAACGTACCCCATGGAAGCGAAGGAAATGTACTCATGGAACTGGCCCGAAAATGAATTTGGACTTCAGTTCTCTAATTACCTTTTATATATAGAAAATAAGGTATTTTTTTCCTAAACAATAGAGAAAGCTTCGACCATAACAGGTCGTAACCTACAAAGAAAAAAGAGTTAAAAATAGTTACTATTTCCTAAAAGCAAGAATTATTAATACACACGTGTACATAATAATTCGAAAACGACCTTCGTATACAACGCCAAAGGCGCAACTACTAGTCTACGAAGGTTAATAAATATAAGTAGGCATCTAAGATGTACTAATACGGATATACTAAAAAGGATATTTCTATATACTAGTACTCTAGATAAATAATTAAAGAGTAACAAGATACCATGTTATTTAAACGAAGGTAAGGTAAGTGATAACCATGTAAGCGAGGAAAAGGTGCCCATGGAAGCAAGGGAAATGTACCCATGGAGCGAAGGAAATATACTCATGGAACGTATTCATGGAAATGTATTCATGGCAGGAAAGGAAATGTACCCATTGAAGCGTAAGAAAGGTACCCATGGAAGCGAAGGAAACGTACCCCATGGAAGCGAAGGAAATGTACTCATGGAACTGGCCCGAAAATGAATTTGGACTTCAGTTCTCTAATTACCTTTTATATATAGGAAATAAGGTATTTTTTTCCTAAACAATAGAGAAAGCTTCGACCATAATAGGTCGTAACCTACAAAGAAAAAAGAGTTCAAAATAGTTACTATTTTCTAAAAGCAAGAATTACTAATACACACGTGTACATAATAATTCGAAATTTTTTTTTTCAGGATAACTCTCAGTTTTTTCGTGAAAAATACTTTCTTTTTTTTCGAAAACGGTGACATATAGCAAAAACGTGTATAGACGATTTGTAGCTTTTAAATAGTACTGTAGGTACTTAATTTTTTTTTTTTCAGCAAAACGATTTTTTTTTTGGTGGCCTAGTTGGTTAGACCTTGGACTTAATAACACTTAAGTCCCTGGTTCGAATCCCGGTGTGTACCAATGAGTTTTTTACTAAAAAATGTATGTACATTTTTTGACAACACCACTATAGTACCTCGGAGAACACGTTAAGCTGTCGTTCACTATACCAACTTGTGAAACTGTTCATAGATGGTTTATTGGGTCTATTCATAACATCGCGACGAGCTAGCCTATTGTTCGGTGTAGACTCATACCATCGGCTACGACGAGGCGGGATTAAAAACCCCGCCGCTGGGTACTCTGAGGCCGTCTAAGCGGTCTCGGGCGCCCGTAAGGCACCCGTGATGATATTTATTTTACTAATACATACATAAATAAGATTTAATATAATTTAGATATAGGTACTATTATTATTTATTTCATATTTTATTTGAAGTTAATAAAAAAGTATCTAAATAAATGTTTAGATAGACCTATCAATGTCATAAACTTTCGCAGAAAATGCGAGCTTCATTTATTAATAGAGCTTTCCGATTTAAAGATATCAAGAAAACAATATCCAAGAATATCTTGTTTCTTTTTCTAAATATATCTAATATTAATCATATACTTGGATATAAGTGGTGGCCGAGTTGGTTACACCTTAGACTTAAAAACACTTAGGTCCCTGGTTCAAAACCCGGAATGCAATTTTTTTTTCTAAAAAAATATGTACATTGTTTAACAACACCAGTATAGTGCCTAGGAGAGCACGTTAAGCTGTCGGCCCCAGTTTCACTATACCAACTTTTGAAACTGTTTGTAGATGGGCCAAACATCGCGACGAGCTAGCCACTTGGTCGGTGTAGTCTCATACCATCGGCTACGACGATGTCGGATTAAAACCCCTCCACTGGGTACCTTGAGGCCGTCTAGGCGGTTTCGGACGCCGCCCGTAAGGAACCCGGGAAGATATTTATTATATTAATCATGTTTTAAAGGATATTTAACTTCCAAGATCGGCATTCAGATTCTAGAATTTAAAGTCTGCAGCCTACTGATAAAACTTCTTCAATTATACTCACTTGTTTATTCGGTGAATGTTTTCCTTAAGAGCTGAAAAGTCAGGACGATCGTCATCAGGAACAGTCCACGGTGCTTCTCCTGTCAGCGACTGTCTTGGTGACGCTGATAATGGAGACGTACCACGGTTACGCATTTCTGCACTACCTGCGGGGTTATTTAGAATTAGGCTAAGAGGTCAGGGTGGTCGTCATTAGAGACAATGCCCGGTAGTTTTCCTGTCAGGGGCTGTCTTGGTGACGCTGATAATGGATACGTACCACGGTTACGCATTTCTGCACTACCTGTGGGGTTATTTTTAGAAATAGACTGAAAAGTCAGGGTGATCGTCATCAGGAACAGTCCACGGTGGCTTTATTATAAGCGACAGTCTTGGTGATACTGATAATGGAGATGTACCACGTGGGGTTATTTAGAATTAGGTTGAGAAGTCAGGGTGGTCGTCATCAGAGATAGTATACGGTAGTTCTCCAGTCAGCGACTGTCTTAGTGACACTGATAATGGAGATGTGTTACGCATTTCTGCACTACCTGCGGGGTTATTTAGAATTAGGCTGAGAAGTCAGGGTGGTCGCCATAATAGACAGGTCTCTCCTGTCTGCGACTGTCTTGGTGACGCTGATAATGGAGACGTACCATACCACGGTAACTACTATATTTTGATGTTGTTTTAAAAAAAATATAAATATATCGTCCCCATTTTTTTCCAAAATAAAAAATAACCATAAATTTAATAAGTAATCCTCTAGATTATTGACCCTTAAATAAAAGGAAAAACAAAATTTTACAACACGAAAAAACCTCGGAAACGGAAAAAAATCATTTTTTCAAGAAAGATCGTTCGTAACACCTGCGTAGAGAAGCTAAGTATGCAGCGTTGATTAAATTTAAACCTTACAACTAAGGCATAGAGTTGGCGTAAAGGTTAAAAAAGTGTTTAACCTACAATGACTTCCATTGTATACAAAGGTAATGTTTTGAGATAATTTGTAGATTTGTAAACGAGAATAAATTGTTTTTTTTTTCATTACAAATCTGATAAATATTTCATAAACTTTGTGAGAAATATGTCTAATAAATTATAGAGATCTCTCTTCATAATTTATTTTTATAATCTCCATTTGAGATATGACGGTATTATAATTATTTATAAGTATTTAGTTCGGAATGTTCTTCAGGTAATACTATCATAAAAATATGCGAGCGGGAAAAGTGTATGAAAATGAGCGTGCAGAAAATTTTACTGCACCAGCTTGGTAAGTTCCTTTTTATTTATTTTTAAAACAAGGCAGGATGTACATCTTTACTATCAAATAAAAAATATGCCAGTGGAAAAAGTGTATGAAAATGAGCGTGCACAAAATTATCTGCATCTACTCGAAAGTTCCTTTTTTTTTTAAACGAGGCATAACGAATCATTACTATCAAATATAAATATTAGAGTGGAAAAAGTGTTTGAAAATGAGCGGATGGAAAATTATACTATACCTGCTCAGAATGTACCTTCCGACTTTTTGGAAACGAGGCAGAAAGATACATTATTGCTATCTTACAAATATGCAGGTGGAAAAGTGTATGAAGATATATTGTAGACGTGCTGAGCGGCTGGAAAATGTAGGTTTATTAATACATTTTCAAAAAAGTGTTTTTGTTGACACTCAAAAAGGTTATTTCCCATAGGTGTAGTAGATTACTATGTACCATATGACAAAAGTAATCTCCTCGGTTAACAATGTACCATTGTTTTACTAATGGATTGGTTTAATTATCTATAGGACTTGAATCACTAGTTACATTCAGAACTGGGTGGTTATTTTTGGAGCACTGCACACATGTGACTACTTTATCTACCTGGTGGTAAGCAGACGATTAAAATCTATGAATGGGGTGGATAATGTTGCTTAAAAGCATTAATTGCTACCACTATACCGTTTAAATGATGAGGTTGACAAAAGGGCGCGAACATATACGAATTTGCATTACAAGTCTACTTTAATAGTCTCGCTGCTTTGCCGTAAATTTAGTGTCCCTTTTGTAACAGCACACTGAAAGGTGACTACCACTTCGACAAGAAATCGATGCAATAGTCTCCTGGATACCTAGTAAACCCATAGACTAAAACCGAAACAAGAAAGTCACTTGACGGTTGTTGTATCTGTATGGGACTATGGGTATTAAAGTTATAAAGACGGTCCACAAAAAACTGCTATTAGGGCTAGATTGCTGGCATTAGCAAAACTTAAAAGTTTCCAACCTAAACTATTAAAATGAGGCTAATGCGCGCTGGGTACCATGAGGCCATTTAAATGGTTCTCGGGAACCAAAAAGGCACCTGTGATGGTATTTGAACTATTGGACTATCGAGAATACTATCGACAACGACGAATGGGTTGGTAACATTTAAGTGGCTTGGAGTACTTCAGACATATTGGCAAGGTACAAACAAGTTGACTAGATTCAATAGAATTAGTAAATCCAGACTGGTTGAGAGTTTTATACTAGTTGAGATAGTTCAGTTGGATTTGCGAAACGTATATAAGTACGGGTTGGTGAGTTACAGGCTTGGTAAAGTTCAGATGAGTTAGCGAGATCCAGATAGGTTTGCCAGGTCAGACGGGTTGGTAAGATGTGATGGATGGTTTGGTCAGATCTAGACAGTTGAACGAAGCCCATAAGTTTTTTTTTTAATAAAAAGACCAGTAATAATTAAGCCCATATAGTGGTTCAACTAGAATGCAAACTATTTTTTTTTTTTTTAATATATACGACAATTTACACATATTGCTCTCAAACTAAGTTCTGGGCTTGTACTATGTGTACCAGTAACAATCATATACCTAATACATATTATATTTTATAAACACCCAGACAAGCGAAGCATGACAAACTGAACAGAAAAACGTACTAATATTTTTTTGCCATGAGTGGGAATTGAACCCACGAACTCCGGATACAACGCTAAAGGCGCAACCACTGGTCTACGCAGGCGGTCACACATGTTTGTTACACATTCGCTATGCCCCGGACGCAAATCTAAAGTGCCTTATGTTTGAAAGCTTTTAAATTTTGAAGAACTTCTTTCAATCATCTATGTAAATAAATAAAGAAGAACTCTAGTATTTTACCTAAATATGAAATTCTCTAGAATACGGATAAATATTAACAATTCTTTCATATAAATCTGTATTAGGAAATAACTAGTATGTTGTATAGTTTAAAATATTTTTCATCGTTCATCGATATAGTAATAAGAGAGAAAGAAAGAAAGGAAGAAAGAAAAACTTTATTTGAACACCACGCACAGAATACACACAAATATAATTACATTATTACATAATATATAAATAATTAACAAAATACAAAATAAGTTAGAGGTTTGTTGCGCGGCGACAAACAGGAAATCAGCTCAGCACATGCTACAGCAATGGATTGCTGTAACGCTGATTTTCAGCTGATGCCTTGAAGAGGCCGTGCGGCTTTTAGATACAGTAGCTAGGTACCGAAACAATCAAAATAAATATGAGAGAATAAGAAAAAGGACACCAATTACATACAGATAATAATTACTCAAACACTTTTATGTATTGTCATCACACTCATTTTACTTAAGGGGGAATTCGTATATGTGACGTCATCACCTTCTGTCAGATTTCACTCAAAAATGTTTGAGATTATTTCTTCAATATATTCTAACTGTGGACAGTTGAGCCCAAAAGTCACTCTGTTGAAATTTCATTGTATGGGGTGTGACAGTTTATTATTTTAGATATCTATTTTTAGAAATCTTACTATTTTATTTTAAGTATTGTATTGTCGAAATAGTCAAGAAATGTAATTTTATATGCGGGGATTTAATGTTTCA
Source organism: Monopis laevigella (assembly GCA_947458855.1). Classification (NCBI taxonomy): domain Eukaryota; kingdom Metazoa; phylum Arthropoda; class Insecta; order Lepidoptera; family Tineidae; genus Monopis; species Monopis laevigella. Next base: position 8,355,955 of record OX381596.1, on the reverse strand, counting down.
ATAAAATTGATGTATTACTATAATTTCCAGACATGCATACAAAGTGTGATATTACCGCTACATTTTATTAATATATATTAATTTTAACAGTTTAAATTTATTATAAGGCATTGGTAAGAGTGACTATTACTAGACTCCGCTTTGTAATAAACTAAGAATTTATATTAAACAAAACTTTTATTTTATTTTGGACTAATTCAGCCAGTCTAAGTATTTGTTTAAAAAAATGCTGTCATATGAATTGACATTACTAAGGATTGGGGTCTGCGTCACTTTAATCTACTTACCCATTTATCTACATTAAAAATATTCCGGAGTTACCTAATTGGTAAATATTTTATTTTAAATAAATTCGTTTTTTATAGTAAAATTACTTAGATACACTTACATTTAAATATATATACATAACTTCTACAGGGCCTCAGGGTACCCAGACTCAGGGTATTCAAAGCAATCATAATCTCTACATTATATATATCAATTATCTGTCCGTTTGTTTTGAACTTGTCTCTAATTAACACTCATAAGTCTTAAATATAAAAAGATACGTAGGAAAATATGAAACAAAAATTGACATTTAAAATCTGCACGTACTAAATTATGCAAGTTAAGTATCACGTTCTTTCATTTTACAAAATATCTTCGGTTTACTGGTTTTGATCACCTAGATATTATACCTATGTCCATTCTCAATAATTAGTCTATCGTTTTTTTGACATAACATAATATATTATCATAAAATTGACCTTCCTCTTACACCATAGCCTACAAAAATATACTCTCCATACATTACACACACGCATCATACACACAATACATACAGACGTGCACTACACATATTACACCCATACACATTCATTTTTATCAATAATTCTTATAAACTGTAATTACTTATTCTGTTTCTTGTTACGTGAGTGTTAGATTGTCAAAATAACGATTTTTGTTATTAGCGCGCTCTCCTCCAATCAGAAAAGGTTAACAACTACTCTGATTGGAGGAGAACGCGCTAATAGCGGAATTTGTTATTTTGACAATCTGACGTTTGCGTTATAAGAAACAGAATGTGGCCGCTGGTAGGTAATATGTATAAAATTGTAAAAAATAAATAATAAAATCTTTTCGGCGTTGGAAAATGTTTTTTATTTAAATATTGTAAAAACGCAATATTATTTTATAAAAGCAGCTGTCACTATTTAAAAAATAAATATTGGTTACTATTATAGTTGTATTGGACACGAGCTCTCGGTCTAACAGAAGTATTGTCATACTTAGTCGGTGGTCTCACCAATAAATACCTGAAAAATGATTTACCGACAAATATCATATAAACTATCCGTACTTTAGTAGTTACCATAGTTTATTATCCGTCAAAAAATATAGATTGATTATAGAGAACGGTGGCTAGTTATGATTTGGATTAGGCGTTGATTTTTTCGATTATCGAGGCGGTAGTCTCCTTTCATGGTGTAGGTAGTTATAAAACGCAGTAGCAGTTAATTTGTTGAAAACTCAGAGACCTGGCATTCCACCAATCATGTGGAATGATAATAATTATTTTTTAGCGTAATATTTTCAATATGTATTTTAGTTTTATATGTATATATATATATATCTTCACGATAGACGGCCCCAGGGTACCCAGCAGAGGGGTTTTAATCCCACCTCGTCGTAGCCGATGGTATGAGTCTACACCGAACAAGTGGCTAGCTCGTCGCGATGTTTTGAATAGACTCATTAACCCATTTATAAACAGTTTCACAAGTTGGTATAGTGAAACCGGGACCGACAGCTTAACGTGCTCTCCGAGGCACTATAGTGGTGTTGTCAAGTATATTTAGCGTAAAATAATTCAAACAATGTTCTAGAAATTGCCCACCGCCAGTTTCTAATACATAGTTTGAATTATTCTATGCTAGAAATTATTTATTATTATTTCGTATTGTTCTTTTTTATCGCCGCCCATTTGGTAACAGTATCATTTGGCCGGCCATAGTAAATCGGTCTGATTCTATAGAAATTACATCGTATTCGTCCCTATTTATAAATATTGTATGTTTGTCATGAGTTAGATACAAACAGTCACATGCTAAAATAAAATAAAAACTTTGATTTTGTAATAATATTAATGATTATAAAATAAAACAATACATTATTATGTTAGTATTTAAATGTTAGGTAGATAATAAAATTGTTGAACTACTCTGCCATTTATAAAAATAAAGTTTTGGATAATGGATGGCACCCTATTGAGCTTTGCTTTGGACTTATATAAAAAAAAACTTTATTAAAAAAAAAACAATTAAAATAAATAGGTAAAATATGTTAAAAAATTGTAAAATAATGTGCGCCCGACGATACATTTTATTAAAAATATAAAAGCGACCAAAATAAATAGCTGTTGCGTAGTTTTAGTTACATCGGACAGTCTGACTTTTTTTTTTGTAAGGTTATACTGACAGTGACAGTTGGTGAAAATTGCATATTTATTTTAGCTGAATCTGTAGTTAATCGTGTTAAAAGGTGTAAAAACATAGAATATAATCAAAATAAATATGTACTTGTCTTATAAAATTCCCAACAGTGAATATTTAGTGTTCCGATAGTGAAATAGAAAAAAGCGACGCGGAGCCACCTTTCACAGACGGGATCGCCCGCACAATGACGGCCTGTCATGGATTTTGTATGAAGATTTCTGTCTGGCAAGTTTTTGTAATTATTTAATTAATAATTTTCTATTAAACTTGCAAAAATCTCTCTATACTTTTTTAGAATACATAGTAAACTATTGATATCTATTTTTTTACCACTATAAATTGTTGTAGTTTTGTCGCTTGCAGAGATGTTAAAAAGTACAAAATTTTCATGTTTTGGAAAATATAAATACATTTTTTATTGAAATAATATATGGAAGACTATATTAATCGCTTCATACATTTCAAGTTAAAGAGTTACTATTTGCATAATAATAGTTGTCTGTGAGTATCGAGTAAATTTCTTTAACAAACATTTTTAGTTTTGTAGTTCTAGATTTTCAGAATACAGCCTTAACGCAACATATGCAAGAGACAACGGGTGAAGAAGAAGAAGAAGAAGAAGGACGTTGAAAGTTTTTGGAGGTTGGAAGGGCGACTGATGTCAACCTAGGCTCGCTGCATAGAGCAGTACAAATTGTTAATGATAAATTATTAAATTATTACTATTAATACACATTAAAGCTTTTCTAGGAAGCAAGCAATACGTAACAAAGACTTACGTTTGAATTTATCTTCAAGCACAGCAGCACAGTAGTCACATGCGAGGGTGCAGTGTGGTCGTCGAGACTCCAGCAGTGGACTGACTGCTCTACGAGGACTCGGGGAGTCAGCACCCCCTGGGGGCACCAACGACATCCTGGGGGAAAGAAAATTAGAAATTAAAATATTAGTTACCACCGCCCATACAGATGCGAAAGCCGTCAAGTGATCTGGTCATGTTTCGGTTTTAGTTCGGTTTCGCCGGTTTTCAGAAGATTACCGCATCGAGTTATTGTCGAGGTGGTAGTCTCCTTTCTGCGTGCGGTTGTGAAATGGGTGATTGAATTTAACAATATGGCGTCGAGTATATTAAAATATACACGTAATGCAATTCGACTATGTCGCTACCCATTTCGTAATCACATTATTTAACCGGCATAGTGGGAGTGATCAATGTTGTTTGCATTTATTGATTGACGCCATTCATGGTCTTAGTAGGTCTGCTCACCATTAGTTAAATTTACCTCGAATAAAAAAGCATTACAAATTTATATCAACTTAAATTAATATATAAATAAAAACTAAGTAAGTAACTAGTAAACTTTTAAGTATATATATATATAGATATATATATATATATATATATATATATAGGTACTTATCGTAATTAACATATTCTGAATAAAATAAAATAAAATATATATAGAACAGGCAGATAGTAAACTAAGTAAATTAAGGTTACCTTTTTTGAAAATAACAAATTCAAAACAGGTAGAAAATTTAAATTCACTACAGGAACTACTCTAGGTAGCAACCCTACAGTGGCTTTGAAGTTGCCATGAACTGTTTTTGTTGAGGTACACAGTGGACGAGATAAATCTCCTATAACGAGGTGTGCTAAAACCGTAGAACGTAAATAGACCGGTAACGAGATAGGGTAGGTTACATACCCCGAAAGTGTATTACGTAATACAGAAAGGGTTGTCACAACCCGCTTTTCTGGAATTATCCTAAAATCCGAATAGATATAAAAAGATCCATTGTTTCTATTTTTTTTTTTCTGCAATCTGGATTTATTGTGTTTTGTAATTATCTTTTATTGTCAGGTAAGTCTGATACAGGCCAACACGCCAGTTAATATATTTTGGTGGTTGGTTGCTTACCTAAAATTGTTTGGCCCTGTGCATTGATTATGTATTACTTTTTCTTTGTTTATTTCATTATTTCTTGCTTGGCATTATTATGCCTTATTGTGTTGAGATATGTAATTATGTACCAAGGCTATAATATCATTATATAATAAAATATCATTGCCATTTGTATAATGTTGAACTGAATTGCTTAAAATATATATATATATATATATATATATATATATATATATATATATTTTATTCGAAGTGTCAATAATTAATGATAAAAGGCACTTTCTTGAAGTTTTATAATATATATTATAAAAAGAAAAGTATTAATTTAATATGTGTTTTAAGTGTGTACTAATTATTGTGATTTTGTAATCTGTGCTTTTCTATAAATAACATATTTGCACTTATGTAATCACATATAATTATTGTTTATTTAACTGAATTTGTAAATGTGCTGTTGATAATCCTGTAATAAATAAATAAATTGCCTAGACTAAGTTAATTGCGATAAATAAACGTTCATTCATTCATTCACATTAATTCAATTATATTGAGAAATTGTAAAATTGTGCATGAAAGTTGATATGAGACTGCTAGGTAGCCTTAGGGTATGTACCCAGCGCTGTGGGGATTTATTTTCACCTCGTTGTAACCGATGGTATCTTGAGCCTACACCGAACAAATGACCAGCTCGTCGGCGTGTGTGTCGCAACTTTCACAAACTATAAAAGTTGGAACAGGAGTTTGTGTCAAATGTATGTCATTCCGATGTAAGTGCTAAAAATATGATATCTCGAAGGAAGTGGAGTGAGCATTATACTCTTAATGTGTCGAACTATACGAGGTAAAAGTTTTATTTTATGGTATGCAAAATAGACCAACAAGAAAAAATATGACTAGAGTCGATTAATGGTTGTTAAACAGAATTGATCACTCTTATCGCCTTTGGCGTTATATACGTTGGTTCTATTCCCACCCATGGCAAAAAAAGTACTTTTCCTGTACAGACGTAATTGCATTACAAGTATCCTCGCTGCTTTGTCATCAAATTAATCGCCCGTTTCGTAACTAAGGAGACTACCACCTCGACAAGAAATCGATATAGTAGTCTCTGGAAAACCGGTAAATCCACAGACTAAAACCGGAACATGACCAGGTCACTTGACGGTTTTTGCATTTGTATGGCCGGTGATAACGAGTCCAGTTAATGGGGTATTTGACTCCTTTTAGAAACACGTTTTATATGATTCTTCATTACATAATAAGCATGCCCGGAAATATCAATGTAGTATGATATTTCCGGGATGTCTACTTTATTATTAATAAAAATCAATGTTAAAGTTTGAATTTCCACAATGGCGCTAAAAACGCTGTTCGCAGTCATGTCAAGTGTGACGTCACACGCAAGTAGACACAAGCACAGATTAAATAATCTACTATATATTATACTCTATTCTATTTTATCCACATGATTTATAATCTGTGTATTGTTTTGTTTACTTGCGTGTGACGTCACCAGTCATCAACCAATCAAAGATGTTTTTGTTATAAATAAAATTGTAAAAAATATTCTATTTTATTTCGTGTAATCTACAAAAGATATATAATTTAGTTTAAAATAAAGTGAAATATGTATTTTTACGCGATCACCCATCCCAGGCCCGGCCTTTTTGTCATCTGCTTAACCTTGTTATCAGTTGCGCAGTGACTAGGCCGCTATTCTGTGGCGTCATTTGTGCTCAAAAATCACGCATAAGTTTATTGTATTTATTTGTTAAATAATATTCGATATAAGTGCTGTATAGTCCCTTTGTGCCGAAACACATCCGTAATTACGTACCTAAAAAGTTAGTCAAAAGGTTCACAAATTATCGTATTAAAAGACTTATTGTCTTTTAATACCCGAGAAACTAAGAAACTGTAAAGATTACAGAACACACGTTGACAGTTTTTTGTGCACGAATGACGTCACAGGTGGTTATTGCTAATGTCTGAGCATTTTGAAATGCATTCCGATCCCACAAAAAAAATTAATTAAAAAAAATTGAAAGGAACAGGGTGAATTTTTCAAGTGTGCCTTCATGGCCAAATCCTAAACTACAAGGAATAGCGAAAAATGCTCAAAGGAGTCTCGGGGCTGATTTGGATAAAAACTAAAACGGCATCATTCGATTTAGTGCACCAGCTGATAATAGGGATCAAATTCTGGTAAGTAATATCCAGGGACCGGACCTATATCCTTTTCAGGGGTTTTGAACGGGTTTGCTTATCAAACCCGTTGCACCTGAAAAGTCAATTATAAAGCGCTATTTAATAGCGCTAACCTATTGAAATCAAAATGAGCATTACCCCTATCAAACTATACCAGATGAGGTAATCAAATGCCTTTGAAAGAAACCTATGAATAAGAAACCCCTTCATGTTTAAGGGTTTTAAACGATTTTGATATTACTGTATAATAATAAGAGTCATTTTAGCTTAAATATATATTTTTGTCAGCGCAATTTTAATCAACTGCAATAACCATCAACTTATTTTTTTTCTCCCTCCCACTTACAAAGTTCAAAAAGAATTGCACCATAGTTTTGCTGGCTGTTTAAGAGTAGGTCTTACAGACTAACCTGTTAAACATAGGGGTTTCCCTTTCAAAAGGTTGTATAGGCAGTTGAATTAGGTAAGCAAGTTCACAGGGTAATTCGTCGTAAGAGGTACACCGTTTAAAGACTTAAGCCGGGGAACGGGTTTTCCGGTCCCTGGACTAATATCCAGCGACAAACTAAAGGAAATTGCTCTTTTTTGTTTTTTTGTTAAATAATTTTAAAAAATCATACTTTATACCACTCACTTTACCAACTAAACAAATTTTTGAAATAATGCTCTTCAAAATACATCCTCATTGAAAACAACATATTAATAAAAAAATCATCTACGTATTGAAAATAATGGCTATAATTTCGAAACAATTTATTAGTTAGGGCTTAAATTTTCTAAACATATTATCTTAAAAATTAGCAAACTAAAGAGTTTGCCGTTTGAAATTACTTTCCACGATTTAATCATTATAAGTGACATTATCAGCTGGTGCAATAATAGAGGTGACTTTTTTTTAATCAACCGGTTCGATTCCCAGCTAGAAAAACAAAACTTTTCAAATATTTATGATGCAGTTTTAGTTTAAATCAAAATAGGACCCGAGTCTGCTTTGAGCATTAGTCGCTATTTCCTTGTAGTTTAGGATTTGACCATAACGGCACACTTAAAAATTCATCCTTTATATAAAAAAAAACATACAAATTGGCGTTACACGCATATTCCCTATTAAGCTTGCAAGGCGTATTATTTATATGTGCGGTCTTATTTATCACTTTATTTATGCAAATGAAATTAGCTAACCCTGTCTATTTGTTCTACCCTCCTGATAATTTCTAAACTAAATTGGCAACCTTAACAGTGTTGATTAAATAGGCCTTCAGAATGCACAGTTTGTCTGAAATGCCTATATTAAATAAATACAGCAAGCAGAAAATTATCTATAATAGAATCATTCTGCTATTGTCAGAGTATGCTATCAAAGTGCATTGTATAATATAAAAGCACCTAGCTAGGTACTTTGTGGGAACTGGGTCATAATATTGATAGAATTGCCTGGAGTTTGGACTTGATAACAGAAGAATGTACTAGATTTATCCTATACTATAGGTAAGGTTTTTAACGCATGATTAATTTATCATTCGAATTTTCAGTCATGTTTAATTAGTAAATTATGTCCTTTTTTAATGTGGTTTTATAATTAAATCTATGTCAACTACGTTATTTTAATAGATTTTCGTTATTTCACAATGTTTTGGCAAAACTTTTTTATAGATGGCGCCACCATACATGGGATGTTGTTGCCACCATTCTTTCACGCACACGTAAACTTTAAGATTTTTTTCTAATAAGTAATTAAATCTAATTCATTCATAATGTAAACCATTTTGCGTGTAAATGACTTTTGCGTGTAAATAGATGCTTTTTTCCCTGCAACGGAAAGAAAGCAGACCTAGTCGAAATGGGTTTTTGCACTTAGTAATGATTTAAACATTCCCACTTTTTCCTCAATTTCACAACTAAAAAGAATTTGGTTGCGCCAGTTTATTGAGAACCAAATACCACATAAATACCCATTTTAATAATTTTTTAGAAAGTCATTAAAACTTTTTACAATAAACTTATGGAAATTGATAGTTTAAACGTACCAAGACAGCAGCGATATCTGGTGGAAAAATTAGCACAAAATATTCCCCATTTAGAAAACAAGCATTTTTTAATACCTATGAACCTATTTGTTTACAAGCGTAAGCATTTTTTTTTACTTAAACACCATTATATTTTAAACAAAACTAAATTATTTAAGTACACGTGATATTTCATTTTTTTTTTACAAATTATTAGCAATTAATATAATGCATTACAAAGCTTCGTGATACACATTTACGTTACCTAGTCAATCTGCCTGTTATCAGCAATTAATATTGAATGCTCTGACTATAAGTAAGTTAGTCCTCCGACACTTTATCTCGTTGCTGTTGGCTTAGGGGAAATGTTTCGCTCAATGATGCACGACAAAACTTCGTGATGACACATTTACGTTACCTCATTGACGTAAATAGCGTTACCTAGTCAATTTGAATGTAAACAAAATTAACAGCAATTAATATAGCCATCTCTGTCTATAGGTAGGTATCTCTGCCGGCACTTCATATCGTTGCCGAGGACAGAGGTGAATAATTTATCTCATTGATGCATGACAAAGCTTCGTGATTACACATTTAGGTTACCTGCATGTCATCAAAATTAACAGCAATTACTATTGCATGATCTGTCTATAGCTAGGTAAGTCTGCCGGCATTTTATGTCGTTGGCGTGGACTTAGGTGAAGAATTTCCCTCATTGATGCGTGACAAAGCTTCATCATGACACATTTAGGTTACCTGCATGTCATCAAAATTAACAGTAATTACTATTGCATGCTCTGTCTATAGGCAGATAAGCCCGCCGAAACTTCGTCTCATTGCTGTGAAATAAGGTGATTGGTTCACCTCATTTATGCATGACAAAGCTTACTGGTGACGCATTTACGTTTCCTAGCCAATCTGCATGTTATCAATATTTACAGCATTTAATATTGAATACTCTGACTATAAGTAGGTTAGTCCGCCGATACTTTATCTCATTGCTGTGGAATTAGGTGAAGTGGTTTTCCCTTGTTGATGCGTGACTAAGCTTCGTGATGAGGCATTTACATTACCTAGCCAATCAGCATGTCATCAAAATTAACAAAAAATAATATTGGCCGCTCGGTCCATATTAGACAAGGTTGCCTACACTTCATCTCATTGCTGTGAAATTAGGTGAAATGGTTTTCCCTTGTTGATGCGTGACTAAGCTTCGTGATGACACATTTACGTTACAAAACAATAGAAATTAATATTTCATGCTCTGTCTATAGGTAGGTAAGTTCGCTGGCACTTCATCTCGTTGCTGTGGACTTAGGTGAAGTGGTTCCCTCGTTAATGCATGACAAAGCTTCGTGATGACGCATGTACGTTGCCTAGCCAATCTGCTTCTTATTTAAATTAAACTTGAAGTTTTTATTATGGGACTGGACTGACAAGGTCGACATGAATTCTAAGGGTCGGACTAATAGTCGTTGCTTAGTCTGAGCCATTGCTTGGAAATGTCAAAATTAAGTTTTTTCATAATAATAGGCAGTTTGACAGTCCGAAGCATTAGCAATTGCTTAGCAACGACTATTAATCCGACCCTAAGAGCTTTTGCTTTAATGGGAATCGCCCTTATAATAATAATATGAATATGTAGGACAAATTATACATATTGCTCTGGCCACAAACTAAGCTCTAGGCTTGTACATTTAATAGAGTGTTAACTTACTCTTCCTCGATTACAAAAAAATGTTAGAAAATAATATTTCTGTCTACTATCATCTTGAGGGGCTGAGACCGTCTAAACCCTCCAGGGTTTTTATCCACAACTCGTCATAACCGATGATAATTTTAATCTATACCCACAAAAAAAAAGCTGCTCTCTGAGGCTGAGACACTATAATAGTGATATTAAACAATTGCTTAAATTTGAAATTTGTTTTAATCAAAAAATAATTGATATGTACCTATACACCGGGGTTTGAACTCATAGCCTAAAAGCCAATAAGATATTTCAGCAGTGTCGGAATTACCTACAGATTTGCCATTAGTAGGTTATTCAAATCTTGCCGCTAGTAGACCACTTGCCACTTGCTGCTTTTGTCGACCCTTCTGATACACTTGCTGCCCTATATATGAGGCTCGAGCCTACTCAGCTGGTTTTTTTTTAATAGAGCAGGACATGTGACCCTACTTCAACCTGATGGTAAGTAGCAATGTAACGTCCAAGATTGTTCTCAACCAAAAGTAGTATGATGCTTGCTTCAATTTGTTGATTCCATTATGTCTGCTTGATTAGTGAATCTGCCACTGTATTTTAGGCACCGCGAGTATATTCGCGGTGCCTAAAATACAGTGGCAGATATTGTAAATTTTAACCAACGGGTTTTTGAGATATCACGGTTTGATAGACAGACGAACTTAGTGATTCCATTAAATCACCAATTTCATAGATAAGGACATAAATAATTAAAAAATCCTAGTACATTTGAGGAAGATTTACATTTTTGCAAATTTATAATAAAAAATACCAATACCATCACGGGTGCCTATTTGGCTCCCGAAAACGTTTTAAACGGCCTCTGGGTACCCAGTGGACGGTTTAACCCGTCATTTAGTATTCGTCGCCGATGGTATTCGGAGGCAACACCTAAAAAGTGGCGAGCTTGTTGCGGTGCGGTGTTTATGATGAAATAGCCTCGTTGTATAAAGCGGTCACCCATCCCAGGTCCGACATTGTTGTCATCTACTTAACCTTGTTATCAGTTGCACGGTGATTTGGCCAATATGCTGCGGCCGCTTTTTAAAATTAGTTAAATTTTACTTAAATTTATGTTAATAATTAAATTTTATGTATATGTTGATATAAAATTATAATTTAATCAAATTAAAATTAGTTGAGTGGGTATTTTTAGATTATTTACTTAAACACGATGTCCCTGAAAGTAGCAGACAGCAGACAAAAAAAAAGTTAGAGATATTTCCGAGACAAATCAGATAACTGCACGGGGAATTGTTTGTCGTCAAATCTATACTAATATTATAAAGCTGAAGAGTTTGTTTGTTTGTTTGTTTGAACGCGCTAATCTCCGAAACTACTGGTTCGAATTGAATAATTCTTTTTCTGTTGGATAGTCCAGTTATCTAGAAAGGCTATAGGCTATATAACATCACGCTACGACCAATAGGAGCAAAGATATAGTGGTAAATGTGTAAAAAACGGGAGAAATTATTTCATCTTTGAAGCCTTCCGTTGCGTGCGCCGTGAAAACGGTTCAAGATACACAAAAAATATGTATTAAAGAATAATCTAAATATATATAACTCAAAGGTGACTGACTGACATAGTGATCTATCAACGCACAGCCCAAACCACTAGACGGATCGGGCTGAAATTTGGCATGCAGGTAGATGTTATGACGTAGGCATCCGCTAAGAAAGGATTTTGATAAATTCTACCCCCAAGGGGATAAAATAGGGGATGAAAGTTTATATGATAAAAAAATAACTATTCCACGCGGACGAAGTCGCGAGCACAGCTAGTTACATAATATGGTAATGTTTGGAATATTTTTGCGACTCCTGATTTTTTTTAAAATAAATATGAAAATTTTGGGGAGCTCTTATAGAGCCACCCATTGTCGGAAAATTATAAAATTTTATATTTAGGCTTTTTTTGTGGACTAAAGATGGTTTCTGCAAAAACAAGAAAAAAAAAATTAGATTTTTTTTTGGGAGGCATAATCTGAAAATAAATATAAACTAGCGGTTAATATGGAACACTATATCTTATTATTTATTATACTTCATAGCACTACTCCATAACACCCATTTACCTAATTTCCAAAGATTTTTAGATTAATTTAAAGGTAATCATTAAAAACAATCAAAATTTAATATTTTCATACTAAATTTATATACGAATTATTTTAGGTATCAACTAACGTATTCTAAGTAGGTGACTACATTAAAAAATTCGATTTACTCACCAATAACATTCTAATTATATGTACAAAAAATCATCTAGGTCCTCTAGGTCTCCCATAGTACTAATGATCACTCCCGTGCAGAGATGTTAAAAATAGTTTAGTAAAAGTATTTCAATACAAAATACAAATGCATAGTTGTTTCAAATAGAAATACAAAATAGTTTTAAATAAAAGTATTTAAATACAAAATGCAAAATACGTATTTTCAAAATAGGGTTTGAAAATAAAATACCTTGTTAAGCATAAGCACTTATTTTTATTTAACTGATTTTAAAACTAGTATATGTTGAAAGTGTTCATCTTTCATGTTCCGCCTATGGGGCTCATAATTATTCCACCGAATGGCATTATTGTTCTAGTTGACAATGACAACACGATCACGATCAGTGCGTTTATAAATAATGTAATCTTGGATTTAAGTATGAAAAATAGGAAAAATGAATTAAAAATGTAACAAAACTATTTTGTATTTTATAAATACTAAATATTTATATAAAGTAATTAAAATAAAATACAAAATACATTTAGAAAAAAAGTATTTCAAATATAAAATAAAAATAGGTATTTTGCATTTTGTATTTGCATTTCTAATATATGTATTTCAAATAATTCACATCTCTGCTGCCGTGCTATCGCAGTAACAATTCTTTAACAGTCGCTGATTTACTATTCTCTTTTTTTAGGAGCACGGCATGTGACTTTGTATTTACTTGATTTCAAGCAGACTTACAAAGTCCATGAATGAGGTCGATCAATCATTGATCGCTCTCACCGCGCCGGCTAAATAATTCGGTTACGAAATGGGCGGCGATATGGACGTATTTGCATTATAATAATAATAATAATAATAATAATAATAATAATAATAATATGGACAAATTACACATATTGCTCTGGTCACACACTAAGCTCTAGGCTTGTACTATGTGTACCTGAAGCAACGATATAATACAAAATAAAAATATTTATTATTATTTTATAAACACCCAGACCATGACAAACTGTACAGAAAAACGTACTAATATTTTTTTGCCATGGGTGGGAATCGAACCCACGACCCCCGGATACATCGCCAAAGGCGCAAATATATGACTATATATATCCTTCAAAATGTCGCTTTATCGTCCAATTAATCGCTCGTTTCATACCCGTACCGAACCATGAAAGGACACTACCCCCTCGACAAGAATCGATGCAGTAGTCTCGAAAAACTGGTAAAACCACAGACTAAAACCGAAACATGACAATATAGTTTACATGATTATTAAGTTTATAACGGCTTGGCTAGAAACTGTATCGATATTACCCGCATATGCCACATTTACCGACTTAACTTTATATATTATTTTTATTCTCAAAACAACTTGACTGTGTGAATAGTTATTGAGTCAGGCATTCTAATCAAACAATGGCGGGTTTCTATAAGTATTCATCGTTTCTATAAGTTTCAACTTTCAAGAAAAAACTGTTACTTCAAGAGTATTTCTATAATCTACCATTAGTCACTACGTCACCACGTACTTGGACTTAAAAACACTAAGATCCCTAGTTTGAATCCCGGTATGTACCAATGAGTGTTTAATTTTAAAAAATATATACAATTGTTTGACAACACCCCTATAGTGCCTCGGAGAGCACGTTAAGCTGTCGATCCCGGTATTACTATACCAACTTGTGAAACTGTTTATAGATGGGTTATTGAGTCTATTTCGCATATTTTTTATAAAACATCGCGACGAGCTAGCCACTAATTCGGTGTAGACGACGAGCTGGGATTAAAAACCACACCGCTTGGTACCCTAAGGCCATCTCGGCGCCGTAAGGCTCCCGTGATGATACATACATACATAGTAACTACGTATTTATTTCAGCCATAATATTAATGAGGTATTCACCACTAGGTACACTTACTTCAGTGTAGGCGAACGTTTTTAGAGAAATAGGAAGCCTAGTAAAGTTTTAATTATAACTTATACCAAGTTTAATTCAATGAAACCATTGATCTAATTAACTTTCCGTAGTTGTCTTATATGAAAATGTAGACATGATAAAATTGCAATAAAAAATACCTCCTGAATGGGACTCGAACCATCTATTGCGCGGTAAGTCCCCTGCAGACCCATCCATCCATACAAGTCACTCCTCAAGAAATTGTGTCATTACTTTTAACCATGATAGGTTCAGAATCAAATAGTGGCCGAGTTGGTAAAACCTGAGATTTAAAAAAAAATAGTTTTAAGGTCCTCTTTTCAAACCGTGGTGTGTACCAATGATGTTTTAGATTGTTCCATTTTGCCCTCAAAAGTTTGCCCTTAAACATTATTAGTCTGTTTGCCCTTAATAGGTATGCCGTTTTGCCCTTAAAATAGTAGGTTTTAAAAAAACCGTTGTTTTCCCTGAATAAGAAAGTATATTTGTCCTGAAACTTAAAATTGTGTAAAAACTGTTTAAATTCTACAGCTAGCAAGACAATTTAAGTTTAACCTAAAAAAATATGTAAATTTGTTTGACAACACCTCGTGATAATGTCGTTTTATAACGTCTAGTGCCTCGGAGAGCACGTTAAGCTCTCAGTCCCAGTTTCACTTTACCTACTTACTTGTGTAACTGATTATAGATGGGTTAGCAACGAGCTTGCTATTTGTTGGGTGTAGGTAGACTCATACCATCGACTACGACGAGTTGGGATAAAAACCCCGCCGCAGAGGACGTCTAGGCGGGCGCCCGCTGCAAGGTCCCAATGTGATGTTTATTTATTACTAGGTGATCCGCGCAAATTCATCTGCGTAACTTTAACCGTACGCTCTCAAAAGGATTTTTTTTTCCCTGTTTTGGCAACATTTTACATTGTTCTCTCCGCTCCTATTGGTCGTAGCGTGATGTTATGTAGTCGATAAATTTTCAATTCGAACCAGTAGTTCCTAAGATTAGCGCGTTCAACCTAACAAACAAACAAACTCTTCAGCTTTATAACATTAGTATAAATTTAATCAAATAACAACTGTCAGCATTCATCTTTAGGTGATTGTGTTATGGGTTTTTGAGACGCCATACTGAACATTCTACTAAATGTTTTTGAGACACCATAATGAACATTCTACTAAATGTTTTTGAGACGCCATACTGAACATTCTACATAACATTATTAGTCTGTTTGCCCGTAATAGGTATGCCGTTTTGCCCTTAAAATAGTAGGTTTTTAAAAAAAATCGTTGTTTGCCCCGATTAAGAAAGTCTCTTTGCCCTGAAACTTATAATTGTGTATAAAATGTTTAAATTCTACAGCTAGCAAAACAATTTAAGTTTAACCCAAAAAAATATGTAAATTTGTTTGACAACACCTCGTGATAATGTCGTTTTATAACGTCTAGTGCCTCGGAGAGCACGTTAAGCTCTCAGTCCCAGTTTCACTTTACCTACTTACTTGTGTAACTGATTATAGATGGGTTAGCAACGAGCTTGCTATTTGTTGGGTGTAGGTAGACTCATACCATCGACTACGACGAGTTGGGATAAAAACCCCGCCGCAGAGGACGTCTAGGCGGGCGCCCGCTGCAAGGTCCCAATGTGATGTTTATTTATTACTAGGTGATCCGCGCAAATTCATCTGCGTAACTTTAACCGTACGCTCTCAAAAGGATTTTTTTTTCCCTGTTTTGGCAACATTTTACATTGTTCTCTCCGCTCCTATTGGTCGTAGCGTGATGTTATGTAGTCGATAAATTTTCAATTCGAACCAGTAGTTCCTAAGATTAGCGCGTTCAACCTAACAAACAAACAAACTCTTCAGCTTTATAACATTAGTATAAATTTAATCAAATAACAACTGTCAGCTTTCATCTTTAGGTGATTGTGTTATGGGTTTTTGAGACGCCATACTGAACATTCTACTAAATGTTTTTGAGACGCCATACTGAACATTCTACTAAATGTTTTTGAGACGCCATACTGAACATTCTACTAAATGTTTTTGAGACGCCATACTGAACATTCTACAAAATGTTTTTGAGACGCCATACTGAACATTCTACTAAATGTTTTCGAGACGCCATACTGAACATTCTACTAAATGTTTTTGAGACGCCACACTGAACATTCTACTAAATGTTTTTGAGACGCCATACTGAACATTCTACTAAATGTTTTTGAGATGCCATGCTGAACATTGTACTAAATGTTTTTGAGACGCCATACTGAACATTCTACTAAATGTTTTTGAGACGCCATACTGAACATTCTACTAAATGTATTGGATACCACAACACGTCAAAGTTAAAATTTGACACATTTCCCATACAAAATGTGTAAAATATTAACTTTCATACGACGTTGATACACAATTGGTTTAGAAGAATGGATATTGTTTACATGTCGTACCTACTTGTTGTAAACTAATATCTCGTCGCCAGTTATTATGCGTTTTATAAAGAGAGTATATATATCTACGTGGTGGCCGAGTTGGTTAGACCTTGGATTTACACTTAGGTCCCTGGTTTTAATCCCGATGTGTACCAATGAATTTTTAACTTAAACATTTATGTACATTTGTTTGACAACACCACTATAGTGCCTCGGTGTACACGTTAAGCTGTCGGTCCCGGTTTCACTATACCAACTTGTGAAACTGTTTGTAGATGGGTTATTGAGTCTATTCAAAACATCGCGACGAGCTAGCCACTTGTTCGGTATAGACTCATACTATCAACTACGACGAGGTGGGATTAAAAACCCCTTCGCTGGGTACCCTGGGGCCGTCTAGACGGTCAGTACAGTTAAACTCAGCTGGTTATTAGTAGTGATAGGATATATACAACATATATATAGGAGTATATACAAAGTCTAATTTTTCTTTGACCTATCACGCAATACAGTACTTAATTGATGTTTAGGCAGGTCTTATAACCTTATCAAATGGTTGAGATATAGTGGGCGTATAACTGTTACTTCAAATGATAATTAAAGGCTTACACCAGTATTCATAAAAATATTGAGTCTTTGAAGAACACTTTACTTATGGAAGATTTTGTCTCTTTTTATTAGCAACAAAAATGATTATGCGTAAAAGAGAGAAAACCTTCTAAAACTAAAGTGTTATTCAAGGCGTCAATAAGTTTTTATGAATAAGGACAATAGTATAGAAATATAATAACAATATAATGGGCTATACAATCAAAATGGCTACGTTTAAAATGTCTACAAAATAATGGCAAATTTATGACCCTAGCTGACCCGCGCAACTTCGTCTGCGTAACTTTAACCGTTTTTGTAACATTTTTCATTGATGCTTAGCTCCTATTGGTTGTAGCGTGATATTATTTAGCCTATAGCCTTCCCCGATAAATGGGCTATCAAACACTAAAACAATTTTTCAATTGGAACCAGTAGTTCCTGAGATTAGCGCATTTAACCAAACAAACTCTTCAGCTTTATAATATTAGTACCTGTAGATGTAATAACGTAAAGTAAAATGGCCTCTCAACTCTGATGCACTCATTACAGGTACAGAGACTCTACCATGCGTTTGCGCATTGTAGCAACGTAACGTATTTGTATACGTATACGTGAGCAACAACCGATAGAATCGCTTTATTTTCGGTAAAAGGGTTGAATAAAGCGATCCTATTGGTTGTTCCTCACATATACGTATAAAGGGGTAAGGCACCCGTGATGACATTTATTTAATTATTTATATTTTTTTATGATATCTTATGTGAAATAAACTTCTAAAAGAATTTCGTTAAAATTGATTTAATGGTGATGTTATTTTTATTAAAGTATACATATACATATTATTATTTAGGCGTAGGGACGTGACAACCCCACCGGCCGCTTTTGCGCAATCAGTCAACCGAACGATGGCGGTCAAACCATCCAAAGTCATGGTCGGAAGAAATAATAATACGGTACGGGCAGCAGCGCACCGTAGTAAAACTTTCGACCCACTGCGATCGCCAACCCGCTTGCCAAGCGTGGCGATTATGGCATCCCCCCCCCCCTCAACATGAACGACAATAATAAAAAACGGCCCCTAGTACCCGGCGGCCCCGCTGTTCCTGGCTATGGTAGCGGCCATGTTTACAGCGGCTCCGGGTGCGAAGAATCTCCGGCGGAGCCCAAGCTACTACAACAAACGAACACTGGCCCTGGCAACATACAACACACGGACACTGCGGACTGATGAGAGGGTGGTCGAACTAGAGGAAGTATTGAGCGGGTTACACTGGGATGTTATTGGATTATCTGAAGTCCGAAGAGAAGGTGAAGACTCGATAATCCTGAAATCCGGTAACCTGCTCTATTTCCGAGAGGGCGACCAACCGTCTCAAGGTGGTGTCGGGTTCATCGTCCACAGGTCTCTCGTGAACAACGTTGTTAAAATCGAGAGTGTGTCGACGAGGGTCGCTTACCTTATACTCAGAATAACCAAGCGATATTCGCTGAAGGTCATACAGGTATACGCCCCGACATCGACACACCCCGACGACGAGGTAGAAGCCATGTATGAGGACATCGGTAGAGCCATGCGTAGCTTCAAATCTCATTACACTGTTGTCATGGGAGACTTTAACGCGAAGATAGGCAAACGAAGCGAAACCGAACTGAGAGTGGGGCAATTTGGTACAGGCAGTAGAAATCCACGCGGTCAGATGCTTGCGAACTTCATGGAAAAGGAGGGACTGTATTTAATGAACTCCTTTTTCAAGAAAAAACCACAACGCAAGTGGACTTGGATAAGCCCTAACGGTGCCACCAAAAATGAGATAGATTTCATCTTGTCGACCAGAAAGCAAATATTCAATGATGTCTCAGTGATCAATGAGGTGAAAACCGGGAGCGATCACCGTTTGGTAAGAGGCACATTGAATATCAATACAAAGCTTGAAAGGTCACGATTAATGAAGTCTACGCTCCGGCCGGCACCTATTAACACCCAAAACCCCGAGCGCTTTCAGCTGGAATTAAAAAACCGCTTCGAATGCCTATGCGAGTACACAGATGTGGACGAATATAATGACAGGGTTGTGGAAACTGTCCACCAGGTCGGATCGAAGTTTTTTAAGATCCGATCTAACAAAGGAGCTAGAAAGATCTCCGACCATACTTTAAAGCTCATGGAAGAGAGACGCGGGATGACCATGCAGTCTTCGTCTGACGCTTCTAAAGTAAGATTTCTCAACAGACAGGTCTCAAAGTCCTTGACTCGCGACATACGGCAATTTAATACAGATCGTATTAAAGATGCCATTGAGCAAAACAAAGGCTCTAAAGTATTCGCAAGAGATCTGTCTCTCGGCCAGAGTCAATTAACGAAGCTGAAGACCGAGGACGGCAGAGTTGTCGCCTCCAAACCAGAGATTATGGTGGAGATCGAAAGGTTCTATGGACAGTTGTACACAACAACACGGCCTCCTGTCACAAACCTGGAAAATGATCCAAGAGCCAGGTTAACCCGACACTATACCTAAGATATCCCGGAAGTCAGCCTGTATGAGATTAGGATGGCTCTCAAACAGTTAAAAAACAACAAGGCACCGGGTGATGACGGAATCACGTCTGAGCTCCTGAAAGCTGGTGGCAAACCTTTGCTGATGGCTCTCCAGAAGCTATTTAATTCCGTCATCCTCGAGGGCAAAACACCTAAGGCATGGAACAGAAGCGTGGTGGTACTCTTCTTTAAAAAGGGTGACAAAACCCTTTTGAAGAACTACAGACCCATCTCGCTTCTGAGTCATGTCTATAAACTGTTTTCGAGGGTCATCACGAATCGTCTCTCACGTAGGCTTGACGACTTCCAGCCTCCCGAACAAGCCGGATTCCGAAAAGGCTATAGTACCATAGACCACATCCACACATTGAGGCATATTATACAAAAAACCGATGAATATAATCAGCCCCTGTGTCTAGCTTTCGTGGACTATGAGAAAGCCTTCGATTCGATAGAAACATGGGCGATGCTTCAGTCACTCCAGCGGTGCCAAATTGACTACCGCTATATCGAAGTATTAAAGTGTTTGTACAAAAACGCCACCATGTCAGTTCGCCTCCAAGACCAGACCTCAAGACCCATCCAGCTACAGCGAGGAGTGAGACAGGGAGACGTAATCTCCCCGAAACTTTTTACTGCGGCATTGGAGGATGTCTTCAAACTCTTGGACTGGAGAAGATTTGGCATCAACATTAATGGCGAGTACATCACTAACCTTCGATTTGCCGATGATATCGTAGTCATGGCTGAAACCCTGGAGGACCTCGGCATAATGCTCAATGATCTCAGTGGGGCTTCTAAAAAAGTGGGCCTAAACATGAACATGGATAAGACCAAAGTCATGTCGAACGCCCATGTTATACCCACTCCTGTAAAAATAGGAAGCTCCGCACTCGAAGTTGTTGACAATTATATATACCTAGGACAGTCAATCCAAACAGGTAAATCCAACTTCGAGAAAGAGATCTCTCGTCGAATCCAACTCGGCTGGGCAGCATTCGGGAGGCTACGTAATATCTTCTCGTCCCAAATACCGCAGTGTTTAAAAACCAAGGTGTTCGAGCAGTGTGTGTTGCCAGTGATAACTTACGGATCAGAGACGTGGTCGCTTACTATGGGCCTCATGAAAAAGCTCACAGTCACACAAAGGGCGATGGAGCGCGCTATGCTCGGCGTTTCCTTGCGGGATCGTATTCGAAACGATGAGATCCGCAAAAGGACCAAAGTAACCGACATAGCCTCCAGAATCGCCAAACTTAAGTGGCAGTGGGCAGGCCACATAGCTCGCAGAACGGACGGCCGTTGGGGTATTAAGGTTCTCGAGTGGCGACCGCGTGCTGGAGGACGCAGCAGAGGCAGGCCCCCCACAAGATGGACCGACGACCTGAAAAAGGTCGCGGGAAGCCGATGGGTACAGGCAGCGCAGAACCGGTCATTGTGGCGATCCTTGGGGGAGGCCTATGTCCAGCAGTGGACGCGCAAAGAAAGGCTGGCATGATGATGATGATGATACATATCATCACGTGTGCCTTACGGCGCCTGAAACCGCCTAGACGGCCCAAGGGTACCCAGCGAAATGGTTTTAATCCCACCTCGTCGTAGCCGATGGTATCAGTCTACACCGAACAAGTGGCTAACTCGTCGCGATGTTTTGAATAGTCTCAATAACCCATCTATAAACAGTTTCACAAGTTGGTATAGTGAAACCGGGACCGACAGCTAACGTGCTTTCCGAGGCACTATAGTGATGTTGTAAAACAAATGTACATATTTTTTTAAATTAAAAACTCATTGGTACACACCGGGATTCGAACTAGGGACCTTAGTGTTTTTAAGTCCAAGGTCTAACCAACTCGGCCACCACGTATATAAAGTATACAGCATCCATCTTTAAAGCTTTAATGCAATGGTCTGTGTTGAATTTGTTATTTTATAAACCATAACAAACTGCAAGACGTGCTTCGTCATAAGCGGATAAAACTACAATTTTATAAAAGAAAAGAAACTTAATAAAATGCTCTTTGCTATAACAATATATACTGTGCTAAGGTTCAAGGCTTGACAATTCATATCTATTTATCTTATATCTTACTGGCGACTATCCCCAGCTTCATCATTATCCACGGATTACTGTTAATAATATGTATTACAATACTATGTAATGATTAAAATTGGAAATTATTATGCAGTTTCTTCCGCTTATAATGTTGGTGTATTAAATTGTATGTTACATGTAACAACACAAAGAAATATCACCAACAAATGAACAACAAATTCATTATAAAATGGACTTCCGCAAAATAACGCCTGATTCAATTAAATACAATACCTACGAGTATGTATTGGACTTATAAACCTTTCAGAAGAAAATACCTAATTAATTGTGAAAACCGCATCACTATGTAATGGAGTTTGATGATTAATGATTCGATGCTGTTGTGCTAAGGCCCATAGTGTAAAAGAAAGTCGCCTCCCGCGCCGGTCTGCCTGTCAGTGTGTACGCTTATATCTTCAAAACTACGTAACGAATATTCTATATATTCGAAAGAAAATACCTAAGTAATTGTGAAAACCGCATCACTACGCAATGGAGTTTGATGATTAATGATTCGATGCTGTTGTGCTAAGGCCCATAGTGTAAAAGAAAGTCGTCTCCCGCGCCGGTCTGTCTGTCAGTGTGTACGCTTATATCTTCTAAACTACGTAACGAATATTCTATATATTCGAAAGAAAATATCTAAGTAATTGTGAAAACCGCATCACTACGTAATGGAGTTTGATGATTAATGATTCGATGCTGTTGTGCTAAGGCCCATAGTGTAAAAGAAAGTCGCCTCCCGCGCCGGTCTGTCTGTCAGTGTGTACGCTTATATCTTCTAAACTACGTAACGAATATTCTATATATTCGAAAGAAAATATCTAAGTAATTGTGAAAACCGCATCACTACGTAATGGAGTTTGATGATTAATGATTCGATGCTGTTGTGCTAAGGCCCATAGTGTAAAAGAAAGTCGCCTCCCGTGCCGGTCTGTCTGTCTGTATGTACGCTTATATCTTCTAAACTACGTAACGAATATTCTATATATTCGAAAGAAAATACCTAAGTAATTGTGAAAACTGCATCACTACGTAATGGAGTTTGATGATTAATGATTCGATGCTGTTGTGCTAAGGCCCATAGTGTAAAAGAAAGTCGCCTCCCGTGCCGGTCTGTCTGTCTGTATGTACGCTTATATCTTCTAAACTACGTAACGAATATTCTATATATTCGAAAGAAAATACCTAAGTAATTGTGAAAACCGCATCACTACGTAATGGAGTTTGGTGATTAATGATTCGATGCTGTTGTGCTAAGGCCCATAGTGTAAAAGAAAGTCGCCTCCCGCGCCGGTCTGTCTGTCAGTGTGTACGCTTATATCTTCTAAACTACGTAACGAATATTCTATATATTCGAAAGAAAATATCTAAGTAATTGTGAAAACCGCATCACTACGTAATGGAGTTTGATGATTAATGATTCGATGCTGTTGTGCTAAGGCCCATAGTGTAAAAGAAAGTCGCCTCCCGCGCCGGTCTGTCTGTCAGTGTGTACGCTTATATCTTCTAAACTACGTAACGAATATTCTATATATTCGAAAGAAAATACCTAAGTAATTGTGAAAACTGCATCACTACGTAATGGAGTTTGATGATTAATGATTCGATGCTGTTGTGCTAAGGCCCATAGTGTAAAAGAAAGTCGCCTCCCGTGCCGGTCTGTCTGTCTGTATGTACGCTTATATCTTCTAAACTACGTAACGAATATTCTATATATTCGAAAGAAAATACCTAAGTAATTGTGAAAACCGCATCACTACGTAATGGAGTTTGGTGATTAATGATTCGATGCTGTTGTGCTAAGGCCCATAGTGTAAAAGAAAGTCGCCTCCCGCGCCGGTCTGTCTGTCAGTGTGTACGCTTATATCTTCTAAACTACGTAACGAATATTCTATATATTCGAAAGAAAATATCTAAGTAATGGTGAAAACCGCATCACTACGTAATGGAGTTTGATGATTAATGATTCGATGCTGTTGTGCTAAGGCCCATAGTGTAAAAGAAAGTCGCCTCCCGTGCCGGTCTGTCTGTCTGTATGTACGCTTATATCTTCTAAACTACGTAACGAATATTCTATATATTCGATAGAAAATACCTAAGTAATTGTGAAAACCGCATCACTACGTAATGGAGTTTGATGATTAATGATTCGATGCTGTTGTGCTAAGGCCCATAGTGTAAAAGAAAGTCGCCTCCCGTGCCGGTCTGTCTGTCAGTGTGTACGCTTATATCTTCTAAACTACGTAACGAATATTCTATACTAGCTATGCTCGCGACTTCGTCCGCGTGGAAAAGTTATTTTTTTATCATACAAACTTTTATCCCCTATTTTATCCCCTTGGGGATAGAATTTATCAAAATCCTTTCTTAGCGGATGCCTACGTCATAACATCTACCTGCCAAATTTCAGCCCGATATGTCCAGTGGTTTGGGCTGTGCGTTGATAGATCACTATGTCAGCCAGTCAGTCACCTTTGAGTAATATATATATATAGATAAAGACACAATATTATAATATTAACTTGCTTTTTTATCATCTATTATTTTGTTACGGGTAGGTATGTATATTATTGTATATATATTGCTTGCTAACTCTCTTATTAATAACCTATTGTTAACTCTCTTATTTTTGACAACTACCTATCTGAATTATTCCTAGAATACGATGATAATTATATCGCATAAACAAATTAGCGCTGTATTCAACCGTTCAGTAGGGAGCCGACCGCGCGAGTGACCCGCGCGGCATGGTATCTCGTTGAGCTACACCCCCCTCCCGGCTTGCCCGCAAGCACCGCCTCTCTACCGCCGCGCCGGCCAGCGCAGAGAGCGAGTTGGTTTTGTTTCGGAGTTATTTATCATTGTAATCTTTAAAGTTTTTTGTTGAAATTAAGTTATGTCAAAGACAGTTTTATTCACAATGAAGTACTCTTAACCAACAACATATTTATTTGAATAATCAATAAAGATTAATATTATTATGTTGATACAACTTAAACAAATTATTTCGACCAAATTAGGTACCATAAAAACGGTTTTTGTGAGTTAATCTTAAAAGATAGACATATACTATCGCGGACTGTTTTTTAGATCATTAAAAGAGCTATTATTCTTTAATACATATTTTTTGTGTATCTTGAACCGTTTTCACGGCGCACGCAACGGAAGGCTTCAAAGATGAAATAATTTCTCCCGTTTTTTACACATTTACCACTATATCTTTGCTCCTATTGGTCGTAGCGTGATGTTATATAGCCTATAGCCTTCCTCGATAACTGGACTATCCAACACAAAAAGAATTATTCAATTCGAACCAGTAGTTTCGGAGATTAGTGCGTTCAAACAAACAAACAAACAAACAAACAAACAAACTCTTCAGCTTTATAATATTAAGTATAGAAATTCGAAAGAAAATACCTAAGTAATTGTGAAAACCGCATCACTACGTAATGGAGTTTGATGATTAATGATTCGATGCTGTTATGCTAAGGCCCATAGTGTAAAAGAAAGTCGCCTCCCGCGCCGGTCTGTCTGTCAGTGTGTACGCTTATATCTTCTAAACTACGTAATGAATATTCTATATATTCGGATGAAAATACCTAAGTAATTGTGAAAACCGCATCACTACTGATGGATTTTGATGATTAATGATTCGATACTGTTGTGCTAAGGCCCATAGTGTAAAAGAAAGTCGCCTCCCGCGCCGGTCTGTCTGTCAGTGTGTACGCTTATATCTTCTAAACTACGTAACGAATATTCTATATATTCGTATGAAAATACCTAAGTAATTGTGAAAACCGCATCACTACTGATGGATTTTGATGATTAATGATTCGATGCTGTTGTGCTAAGGCCCATAGTGTAAAAGAAAGTCGCCTCCCGCGCCGCTCTGTCTGTCTGTGTGTACGCTTATATCTTCAACTACGTAACGGATATTTTATATACTCGGAAGAAAATACCTAAGTAATTGTGAAAACCGCATCACTACGTACATCTATAGATTAAAAACTCGTTTGTACACACCGGGGTTTGAATATTTATGTACCTAGTTATATAAATGGTGAATTTAAAAGGTTGTACTTTGGGTTAATATGAGGTTTTACTAATCAAATCGGACAACATTTCCTATGAAACCATTTGTCGCAAATGAAAAAAAAAAAAATTCTCCATAAAAATTAGTAATGTTTAAATTACGTTATTGTATTATTATTTGCGACATTAGGTATCATCGGAAAGGTTTTTCGATTTGATCAGAAGAGCTTCATTTAGTCCAAAATACAACTTTCCTAATTCACCCAGGGCCGTGTTCGGAAACGTTACACTTTAACACTGGGTAATGTCACAGAATGCGATAAAAATATTGAAAAATGCTTAGAGAACAAGAGATGCATGATGATGTAGTTTAAAGTGTTAGTTTCCGAACACGGCCCTGTATAGATGAAACTGTGCTAAGTATACTTTATAGCGCTTTAGATTTAAGTCCGTTTGGAAAGCTTGTCCCGTAATATTCATGGATTTATGAAGAAAATTCTAGACAGTACTCCTCACCGGTGCCGTAATCCTTAAATCTTTAATATAAAGGGATTATTTCCTTAAGGGCCCTGGAGTCCTCTTGACGCTCATACATATTGTATGTAGGTAAGTAACATACAATATTACAACTTGGTCGAAGTTCAATTTTTTTCTTATGTTCGTAATTGTACGCAAAAATCTTTCTGTTGTGTGTAATTTTTTTTTATTAAGTACCTATAATATTAAAAAAGTTTATTTTCTTAATATAATAATCACAGAAATTTTAATAAATACAATGACCGACATAGTAGACCTACAAAGTCCATGAATGGGCTCGATCAACGTTGTTGTTTAACAATATCAATCGCTCCCACTACTGCTAAATGATGCGGTCACGAAATGGACGTATTTGCATATAGCAAGTCTATATTAATATCCTTGCTGCTTTATCGACAAATCAGTCGGCCGTTTCGTAACAGGATGAAAGGTGACCCCCTCGACAAAAAATCTATGCAGTAGTCTCCGGAAAACTGGTGAACCCACAGACTAAAGCTGAAACATGACTAGATTACTTGACGGTTTTTGCATCTCTATAGGAAGTGGTAAAGAGTCCTGTCGGTCGGCCTAGCGAAGTTATAGAGACCTTCCTCCTAGCTAAATGTGATTATTATGGGCTAGACTAGGCCAGCTAGCTTTATCGACAAATCAGCGGCCCGATTTGTAACCGCACCCTGCAAGGTGGTTTGCCACCTTGTTAAGAAATCTATGCGTGGCGTTCTCAAAACCGGTAATTTATATTTAAGCGCCTTTTTTTTATTATTTTTTTATAAGAGCTCAACATGTGACCTTGCATCCACCTGATGTTAAGCAGTATGCAATGTCCAGGAATTATAGCAACAAGCGGATGCATGCACCATGCACCGCTGGTTGCCATCATTATGCCGGCTTAAGATCCCTATTCACGCTTCGTTTAAAGGACTCTAGGTTATAAGAGGAAGCAATATACAAAATCGTCTGTTGCGTAATTTTAACCGTTTACACAGCGCACGCAAGAAAGAAACTCTCAAAAGGGAACAAATTTTCCCCGTTTTCCTAACAATTTTCATTGATGCTCCGCTTCTATTGGCCACAGAGTGACGTTATATAGCCTATGGCCTAACTAGATAAATGGGTTATCCAACACTAAAAGAATTTTCAAAATCGGTTCAGTGATACCCTCTACAACCTCACAAACTCACAAACTTTACCTCTTTATAATACATCGATACTTTTTAGCACTTCCGACATCCCTAGTTTCAGCCTGAAATAGACGAACAGCCAACAAAACGATTCATCGTAAACTCCAGTCGTTTTCCAAACTTTATTACTCGACTATAAACTTTAATCGACATCTAAGTCGACTCAACCACTTATGTCACTCCATCTATAAAACTCTGTAGAATATAAACTTTGAATATTATCTTACTTATATACTTTATTTTTAAATGTTAAAGACTTTGGCCATGCAAATAAGTTGGCTCTAAAGAATATAAATTACAGAATCGCCCAAAGCTTATAGAGGAGGGTTAAGGACACTGCATTAGCAATAGTGAAGTCCGCGTTCTCCATACAAAATTAGCTTTCGCACTTCCAGTATTTATCTTGTAGTATTTGTACTGTTCGTCGCAAAATTAAAAAAAAAAATTTTTGGTATCATGGTATTTATTAATCTACTTGTAAGTATTTATTAGAACAGAAAGGTTTTTACATACGTTGTTTTTTTTATATAATTGTGTCTTTTTTTTTTTAATATTCTAATAGAAATATATTTTTTACCCACAACAAAAAGATTTTTAGCCATAGAGAATATGCATGATTTTTTTTTATTGCTGTATTTGATAGTATTTACTTTATTAAAACCTAAAAAATATATAATGCTCCAAATTAAATGTGATATTCCTTAAAAAAGGGATTTAAATATTATTACTGTTAATTTGTATACGAAAACGGCGCGTCACTAGCACGCCATTACTGTGACGTCACAGCACACTAAACATACAATCACAGGCTAATTAGAATACTGCGTGACGTCTGTTTCGGCTGTTGTGACGTCATCACGTCAGAATTGTCAACTTTCGGCGTATCGGAGCGCGTTCCGTTTTTGCAAAAATAATACATTTTTGTTTTGAAATTAGAAAATAATAGACCAATTTAAATAAAAAAACATTTAGTCAGATGTATTTCTACATAAAAAAGGCACATAATATATGAAATATACATATTTTAGAGGTACATGCATATTCCCTATTACCAACAATAAAATAACAATTGAACTACGACTACGAACAGCCAAGTTGTAAATTTAGAAGCACATTTGTATGGGTGTCAATACGACTCTAGTGTTTTTTTTTTGGTTGACAGACTCAGATTGCCCTAAGCTTCGTCGTAGCTGCGTGAGTCGCTAGCCGAAAAAAAAATCATATACTCGGTTTATCGAAGCTTTTCCTAAGGGGGTGCGCTCTGCTTGGGCCTACCACCATTTGGGGGGAGATTTCTTCTTGAAGACTACTGGAGTCGGTGAGGCCAACTCCGACCAAAGGAAGGACTGGATAGCCCATATTGAGAGGTCTCTATAACTTCGCTAGACCGACCGACACGTTTCGTTACGACAGATGCAAAAACCATATGATGACCCAGTCATGTTTTGGTTTTAATCTGCGGATTCAACGGTTTTCAGGAGATTATTATAATTTTATTGTCGAGGTGTTAACTCTTTCCAGAGTACAATTGCAAAACGGTTAAAGTAAAAAGTCGTCTTTGGCGCCATCCATTTTCGTAACTGCCGATTTTTTTTTGTTTCAACCGCAAAGTTTGATAACCAGTATTCAAACAGGAAAAAAAAAAACTTTTTTTGATTACTGGGTTATTTAACAATAATAACCCAGTTATCAATATTTTATTATATAATATATAAAACAATCGTAAAAAATCATTTTAGTCACTAATTTATATTATGTCTTGATTTTAACTTTGACAACCGGTTTAACTGCTATCAAGCTTTTAGCAACTCTGCCTTAGTCATGTAAAAAGTAGCATTTTTTTATTATTAAACCTTATTTTACACTACCAAGTGGTAGCGCCAGCATAATTATTTCGCGGAGTTTTTGTAGAATCTCCAGCATTTATGAAAGCTTTTGCTGAATACGTGACTATATAATTTTTGTAAAAAGAAATCTTCTTGGTAATTGAAAAATGCCTGAAATACCGTCTTTGGAGCTTTTAAATATAATTTTGTAGATTTTTTTTCTATATAATTTAAACAGTACCTTATCCTTTTATTTATATTTAGTTTATAAAGGGTTTTTCAACAAGAACTTTATTTTATAAAACAAAATAAATAAAAATATAAGGATGAACATGATTAAAATTTTTATTGAATTACAAAGAGAAAAGTTCGGCAATTATAAATGAAAAATTATATCTAGCAAATGTCCACCACAAGCTGGAAATGTGGTAACGGTCAATGGATCACGCTATCGCGAGATGTTAACAACCCAATTTTAGCTTATTATTGATGACGTGGATATCACTGACATGTGGTTTCAACAGGACGGTACCATATGTCACACAGCCAATGAAACGATCAATTTATTGCAAACCAAATTTCCCGACCGCATAATTTCTCGAAACTCAGATGTTAAGTGGTCAGCCAGATCGTGTGATTTAACACCACTGTTTTTTTTTGTGGGGCTATGTTAAGGTCAGAATCTATACGGAGCTAATCGAATCGATTGCAGCCTTAAAACACAAAATCTGTGATGTGATTAACGTAATAGTCACGCCATTTTGTCAAAAAGTGATTAAAAACTTTGATTAAAGAATCGACATCTGTCAGAGTGCTTGTGGTGAACATTTGCCAGATATCATTTTTCATTTATAATTGCAGAACTTTTCTCTTTGTAATTCAATAAAAAAAAAACTTCTCCATCTAAATTTTTTGTTTCATTTTGTTTTAGAAAACAAAGTTCTTGTTGAAAAGCCCTTTATATTGTTTTAGCTCAAATGTTATTTCACAATTTAAATGTATATACACCGAATCTGTGCAGTGTGTACTCATGTAAAACTGTATGTAACTATGTGTATGTAAATATATGAAGTATAAATAAATGAATTTAAAAAAATATAGGTACATATTTGAATACTCACCTATAATAATAATTTGATCAATATACTTAGTACGTCATAACTTAGCTTTTAATGAGTTAGTAAACTTCACTTAGGGTTCGTCGCAAAACCATTCAGTATGCATAAGTTTATTTAGGCCATGAACTTTAGACGTGTGACCAATTATTAATTTTACTATAAAATTTTGTAGAAAGCGCAATAAAATCAATACGAAATAATATACATTTACAGTAATTTAAAATTTATTAAATGGGTACCCAGCGGAGGGGTTTTAATCCCACCTCGTCGTAGCCGATGGTATGAGTCTACACCAAACAAGTGGCTAGCTAGTCGCGATGTTTTGAATAGACTCAATAACCCATCTATAGACAGTTTCACAAGTTGGTATAGTTAAACCGGGACCGACAGCTTAACGTGCTTTCCGAGGCACTATAGTGGTGTTGTCCAACATATTTTTTTTTATTACTAAATGTACATATTTTTTTTAATTAAAAACTCATTGGTACACACCGGGATTCGAACCAGGGACCTTAGTATTTTTAAGTCCAAGGTCTAAACAACTCGGCCACCACGTATATTATTTAAATTTAACTTTATTCATATAGGTTTTTTTTTTTGTAATTTTTATCATAAGGAAAAACTATTTGTGTTGACTTATTGATGGTTTTTGGTTGTTATTTATTATAAATAATTGTTAGTCGAAAGTTGTCTCAACACTGTAAAATAAAATAAAATATACTCCTACTGTCTTGTGACCAGCACCCTAATTATGAAACGAAAAGTTGACATATCGCTATCGTGATCGATTGTAATTAAAGCCTTTATTGCATTGGAAATAAGAGCGATGACAACTCAAATTATCAATGACAGACCGTTATCGCTTTCGCTGTTTAATAATTAGGCCCCAGTTTCGTTTAGTTCTGCCAATAATGGCAAAGTATGTTAGACAAAGCGGCCCCAGCCTAGTGGTTAAGTAACTGCGCAACTGATAACATGGTTAAGCAGATGACAACAAGGCCGTCCTGGGACGGGTGACCGCTTTATACAACGAGGCTTTTTCATCATAAACACCGCAACAAGCTCGCCACTTGTTAGGTGTTGCCTCCGAATACCATCGGCAAAATGGTTAATCCCTCCGCTGGGTACCCTGAGGCCGTTTAAAACGGTTCTCGGGAGCCAAATAGGCACCCGTGATGGTATTTATTATTTATTTAGTTGTTAGTCAAATTAATTTTGAGTGTTCAACCCATATTCTTGCAAAATAAAGACATTTTATTTATTTTACCGCTCATACATATAGATGTAAGTGAATGTTTCGGTTTTAGTCTGTGGGTTCACGGGTTTTTTGGAGGCTACTTTATCGATTTCTAGCGATTAAGAGGGCGTGTAAAGGCTAATAAAACAGGTGAAATAAAAGATCATGCCTGTTACAATGCGTGAGAGTGAGAAATAAAAAAAAATCTCGCATGGAATTCTTACAGTTTATTTGCTATAACTTTCGAAATATTTTGAATTTTACGAAAACACTTGACCATTATACATTCACATAACTTATAAAAAACATATTTACAATCTGCTCCATATTAAAGTTATAGGAAATACCGATAAAAAATAGAGGTAGCTTTGCGAGTTTTTTCTATAGAGGCAACTTTATGCTATTACGTTTTTTAAAGAGCCAGTTATTTCTAAATATCTCGTATATTACTATGTTGTTTTATAATATATTTGTTGAGTTTGAGGTATTCTCATAATCGGATATCTAGATTTCTGATTTGCATTATACCCTTAAAGAGTTAAGGTGTTTCAGGGTTCGGTTACGAAATGGGCAGTTGATTAAACAATGTGGCAGGGTAAACTCGTAAAGCAAATACGCTTTTGTCGCTGCCATATATCAATTTATCATAATATATACTGACCTCACTCATGGACGTTGTATGCCTGCTTACCATCTGGTAGATACAAGTCACATGCCGTAAGTGATGCAATTCAAAAAAAAAGATAAGAGAAAGTTGGAAAGAGAAAAAAAAAATGTGTAGGTACTCTAAATCTTCTAAACTCGTTTATGAAGTCCAATTATAAAGTGGAAAGCCTAATCATAAAGTTGGAGACGAATCTCATTCTATCTGACATTTGGAGTTACTGTCATACACGACCATGTAATAGAGTTTGTAACTTAATTACTGAGTTATGATTACTAATCAAATGTCATAGCATGTGTAATATAAGATATAGACGTACCTACGTTTACACGTGTTTGTGGTTTATACGTGGGAGACGAGTTGATTAGACGCTATAAAGTCCTCTTGTTCATGTTCATGACGGGCTAACAACCGCAATGGGATTCCGAAGAAAAAAAAATCTAAAATATATCATAAACAAATAATTTCGTAGAAAGAGACAGACTTTCTTTGAGTGAAAGTTGGCTTTAGTCTGTAGGTTTACCGGTTTTCAGGAGACTACCGCATCGATTTCTTACCGAGGTAGTAGTGAGCTTTTAGGGTGCAGTAACGAAATGGGCAGTTCATCATAATGCAAATTAGCCTTTCCGTAACAGCATCATTTATTTAATGACCCGACTTCGAACACAATTTTAAAGGTTAGCTCGTAGATAATGCCTAAGGGATTAAATTCGCCTTTGTACATAACTTTTGTTTACTATGTAATAAAGTGTTTAAATAAAAAAATAAAAAAATAATTTAGCCGGCACAGTGGAAGCCATACTGTAAACTAAACAAGAACACATAAATCGACCCCATATATGGACTTTGGTCTGCTTACCATCAGATAAATACTGGTTACAAGTTTTTCTTTTACTATTCACAATATATATGAAGATTTACATGAAATAAATAATTTAAATTAGAAATAGTTTCTCCTGTACCCGTAGCACGGCGCTCAGTATGCCTATTACGTCGTACAACGTTAAGCTAAACTTTAACCAAAATAACGTAGTTATCTGTCAATTTTCAATGTTCCCAGGTTTGCTTTAAGTCAGAATTGCATCAAATCGATTAAAGTTTAGCTTAGCTTAATCAACGTATTTTTTTTCAATCATCGGATTTTTTATGTAAAAAATATATTTACACTTTTTTCAGTGACTTTTAACTTACAAAAATTGTCTGTCCAGATGGGATGTACTTTTTATGTTAAGTAAAAGTGTTAACCTAAGTTAGCTAGTTTATTCCTGGACCTAAACCAAGTAGTCCCGGAAATTCTAAAAGTCTGCGATTCGAAACTTTTAAGTTTACTCAAACTAAATGTGTCCCAGGTTTACCTATAACCTCAGAATGTTATAAAAAATTAGATATGTTTTTTATATATAAAACCACTGATAAAAAAAAAAAAAAATTTAATCATGAGGTAAAGAAATAGGACATTAATTATATAGGACATTTTAGGAATAGTCCCTGGACCATTTAGTTATTATTACTGGTGAAATAAAAAATGCCTGTTACAAAGCGTGCGAGTGAGAAACAAAAAATAAAACTCGAGCGGATTTCTTAAAAAAAATACAATTTTATTGCTATAACTTTCAAAATATTATAAATTTTATAACAACGCTAGGCCATGCACTAGATCCTTTATACATAACATATAAAAAAATAGACTTTATAATTGCTCTAAATTGAAGTAATAGGAAATATTGATAAAAAATGAAGGTAACTTTGCGATTTTTTTCTATCAAGGCAACTTTACGCTATTACGTTTTTTAAAACCCAGTTACTTCTAAATATCTTGTATTATTACTATATGTTTTAATATATTTGTTGGGTTTGAGGTATTTTCATAATCAGAGATCTAGATTTCTGTTTTGCTTTATGCTCTCTCTTAAGTATCCTAGACACAAATTAAGCTCTACTGTACTACTATATGTACGTACGTGTACCAGAAACAACGATACTAATATATATATTATTATATTTTATAAACACCTAGACCATGACACAAATGTACACATATTTTTTTTATTAGACAGAGACGCCTTGTATTTTTTCATTTTTCATAATACATCTGTTAAATTCTTTTGTTAATGAATAGCTGCCTAACCAAACGCATTCTAAGGCCTCAAAGTGAAACCTTTTTTTTGACTATTCATAAATATCTGTAAGATTTACATGAAATAAACCATTTTGACTTTTGAACTTAAAATAACTTTATCTGGCAATAAAAAAAATCGCCCCAATATACGTGGTGACTTTAAAAGGATGTACTTTGGGCTAATATGAGGTTATTCTGATCAAATCGAACAACGTTTCCCATGGAACCATGTGCCGCAAATGAAAAAAAATACTGCCTTCTCCATACAAACTAGTAATGTTAAAATTACCAATTTGTATGGGGAAGCCAAAAATTTTTTTCATTTGCGACACATGGTTCCATGGGAAAAGTTGTTCGATTTGATCAGTAGAACCTCATATTGGCCCAAAGTACATTCTTTCAAATTCACTATGTATATTATATTTCATAAACACCCAGACCAATACAAACTGTGCAGAATAATGTACTAAATATTGTTTAACAGAGACAAGAATCGAACCCACATCCTCGAGATAAGTACAACGGTACAAAGTCAAATGCGTACCTAACACGGTCGCTGTCGGTCTATTAAACGTGATATTTTCATGTTTGTCGCATGTCTAGTTGTTGAAATGACATTTTTCTAACTTTACTGTTTGATTTGGCATTAGAGGACTAACTTTATTAAACTTCCAAATTTACCAAACACCTAGTTTTCAGTTGCGTAGAATAGATTCGGTTACTGAAAGTATGTTTATGGGATTCTTGAGTAAGTAACTATTTAACCCCGGTGATAAGCACAACGTCAAATCCTTAACTAATACACGGTCGCTGTCGGTCTATATTTAAATATAACATGATTGTGGCATGTCTAGTTATTGAAATGACAGTTTTCTAACTTTAGTGTCTGATTTGGCATTAGTGGAGTAACTTTGTTAAACACTCAACTTTACCAAATAGCTTTCAGTTGCGTAGACTAGATTCGGTTACTGAAAGTGTGTTTTTGGGATTTTTGAGTAAGTAACTATTTAGCCCCGGTGTGTACCAATGAGTTTTTAATCTAAAAAAATACTATAAGTAGTGCCTCGGAGAGCACGTTAAGCTGTCGGTCCTAGTTTCACTAGACTAGTAAAACTGTATATAGATGGGTTATTGAGTCTATCCAAACACTTGTAGGTGTAGAATCATACCATCGGCTACGACGAGGTGGGATTAAAAACCCCTCCGCTGGGTACTCTGAGGCAGTCTAGAGGCCGTGATGATACATATATAACTATTTCAATAGAATTTGCCTACATATGAACATAGTTTAAAGCCTTACAATTCATATTTTTGTTTTGGTTCATAATAAAATATAAAATATACAGAAGGGTAGAAGGTATTAATGATGCACAGCTCCTGCAGAAGGATTTCGATGCTGTAATTGCAATGGATTTTAGCGGGCTGCTGTTTTTTTTTTCAGTAACCAACTTACATTTTCCCCCGGTTCGAAACCCGGTGTGTACCAATGAGTTTATAAATTAAAAAAAATATGTACATTTGTTTGACAACACCACTATAGTGCCTCGGAGAGCACGTTAAGCTGTCGGTCCCGGTTTCACTATACCAACTTGTGAAACTGTTTATAGATGCGTTATTGAGTCTATTCAAAATATCGCGGAGAGCTAGCCACTTGTTCGGTGTAGACTCATACCATCGGCTACGACGAGGTGGGATTAAAACCCCTCCGCTGGGTACCCTGGGGCCGTCTACCCGTGATGATATGTATGTATGTATAAAATTATAAAATATAAAAGCATATATTTTTTGTTTAAATTAATATCGTACTTAGTATAACTAATAGTATAACGATCAAAAATATATAACATTTAAAATATTATATTCCAATTGTTTTGCAGGAGCACGGCAAGTGCCTTTGTATCAACCTGATGCTCAACACACCTAATAAAATCCATGAATTGGGTCGATGGTTGGGATACATTGTTATTTAACAAGATTTATCGCTACCACTATGCCGACTAAATGTTTCCATTACGAAATGGGCAGCGACAAAGACGAATCTGAGTGCTACGAGTACTTTATAGTCAAACAAAGAGCCTGTTTCGTAACCGCAAATAAAAGGTCAAGAAATCGATACAGTAATCTCCTAAAAACCGACTAAAACCAAAACATGACTAGGTCACGTGGCTCTTGTGTCTGTATGGCCAGTGGTAACGAGACCAGTCGGTCTGCCTAGCAAAGTTTTAGAGACTTTCTGCCACCTATACGCAGTGGCGTAGCTAGGTAACCAAGGGCCCTGGGGCAAATCAAAAATAGGGCCCCACAGCTATGTAAACTGGTTAGGTTTTATCAAATTGATAACACTGCCAACCCACAGAAAGAATTTAGGGTAATTCCCAAGGTAAAACTTCAAATTTCTCTCAACTAAGTTGTCATGATTAAAGTCGGGTTGCAACTTGTCATATTTCTTTTGAAAATGGAAGAAATTTTCAAAAGTCCAGTTCGATCGAGATTTTCTGGTAAGGATTCGAGAGGGCCCCCTGAGCTTGAGGGCCCCCGTGCACTGCCCCGCCTAGCCCCTTGGTAGCTACACCTCTGCCTATACGAAGTATTCACTGAAATATTCTAATTTTATGTTATTTTATTAATCCCATGGGTATAATTACTACGTAACATGCTAGCCACTTCGGAGGAAACTTGGAAAGCCATTAAGGCAGATTCACAAGTACAGTAGCTTGTTAAGTTACCAGACATAAGTCGGTACTTACCGGTTAAGTAGTAAGTAGCGTCCATACGTCAGCCTTACGAGTTTAGTAGAAATTGTCTTTTACTTGTTTGTACTGTACTTAACTCGTTCGTTTACACGCGGGGAGTTAAGTTGGTGGGGTGTGGGAGAGGCGAGGGAGGGGAAACTTCGCACTTAACTAGCCGAGAAACTAGAACTATACTGTCTATTCCGATGGTCTTAATTGGCAACTTACTACTTAAATCGCTTTTGTCGTTCAAACGGCAATAACTACTTAACTCGCCGAGGGCGCAACTTAACTCGCTACTCTACTTACCGATGTATAAATCAGCCTATAGCGCCAACGACGACGTAGAAATAAAAGGCCTTCGTTAGGTACCCTGATGCCGTCTAGACGGTCTTTCAAGCCCATTCCTTATTTCTTTAAGTTTAGTTTAGGTATTTGAAATAGAAATAACCCAAATTTGAAATAAATAGGTATATGGCAAAGGAAATAAATTTCATAAAGTAAATAAAATCTTCACAATGAATCAAAGCAAAAATGCCAATAAAGCAATTTCGCAACATCGTAAAAGGTTAAAAAGAAAACATTACATTACTCGTATTTATTAAATACCTTAAGCTAAGTAAAAAACAGTTGAGCAAGTTGATTTTTTTTTTGTTAAAGGAATGTTGTAAAAAGATTATTCAAGTAAAACCTACAAAGTACCTCGGCAATGTAGACATAGACGCCTCCAGCGGATTCTGGGATGGATTCATTTAAATCCCTAAATCTTTCAAGTTTGTTAAATTTAAAAGAAATATAAATGAGAAAAGGAAACTTTTAAACTTAAAGCCTGGGTTGCTGATACCTTACTGACGTTAAATTAACTTAACGATTAAATGTTTTTATTGAATAAATAATATTGGTATATATGGTGGTCGACCTTACATTTAACAACACTACTATTTTGGTCCACAATTCAATGAGTTTTTAATTTTAAAATGTATGTACACATATTTTGATACCACTATAGTGCCTCTGAGATCATGTTAAGGACACTGCATTCGCAATCGCGAAGTCTGCGTTCTCCATACAAAATGAACTTTCAACTTTTTACTAGACTATAGTAGAATAGTAAAAAGTTGAAAGCTCATTTTGTTTAACGCATTTTGTTTATCAATCAGAAAATAAAACTTTTTAAATATTACAATATAAAAATATGTATTATACACAACAGAAAGATTACCTTTGTATGGACGTCAAGGCGACTGCAGCAGCAGAGCCCTTAATATTTACTTTACCTTAATATTACTCGCTTTCAGCAACTCGGCCAAGTAAAAAATCTTAAAAGAAAATGTATTGAAGTTAGAAAATGTACAAAGTTAAAAACAAAAAGATTAAAGATATAAAAAGTATAATGATGATTTAATTAAAAGAACCCGAGATGAATTTGAATAAATTATTTACAGGAGATCTTAAATTTAGGTATTCGAAGCCTAAAGGCTCAAGTAACCTTGAACTTAACTTATAATGTTATGATTAAACATAAGAAAAAAAAAAAAAAATGGTGTAGATGTTACGGCCTTAAACCGGCCTATATATTCTTGTAGATATATTCTTGTAGGTAGTTTTCGCCTATGGTGAGTGGAGGGGATAGAAGCCTCAAACAGTGCATTTTTACGCCTCGCAGGCGCCGGTCCTCTGTCCGACGTTTTATATACGTACCGTCGCCGGCCCGTCCACGCAATGCTCTCATAACGGACGCGACACCACTCCGTCGCCGTTCTTTGTGGATTTAAAGTTCAAACTTACACGATCGTGAATCGAGTACTGACGAAGAGGGGAATAAAAGAAGAGAAGACAGAAGGAGAAGAACAAAGAGAAGAATCACCATAGGCAGGTCTCAAAAGTAGGTACTGTAAAACACAATATTCAAATCCCCTTTTGTCATTTTTTTTCCCACGCGCGCCACCACGAGTGGCTGTTACCAGCCCCAGCCAAGGCTCTCATGGCGTAGACAGTATTTGACTCCTGTTTGAAACCCGTTTTATATGTTTCTCCATTACATAATAATCACACTACACTTATTAATAATAGAGTAGTCATCCCGGAAATATCAATTATTTCCGGAATGACTACTCTATTATTAATAAAAATCAAAGTTAAAGTTTGAATTTCCACATTGGGGCTAAAAACGCTATTTCGCAGTCTTCAAGTGTGACGTCACACGCAAGTAAACAAACAAGCACAGATTAAATAATCTCCTATATATTAGATTCTATTCTATTTCATCCACATGATTTATAATCTGTGTATTGTTTTGTTTACTTGCGTGTGACGTCACCAGTCATCAACCAATCAAAGATGTTTTTGTTATAAATAAAATTGTAAAAAATATTCAATTTTATTTCGTGTAATCTACTATCTACAAAAGATATATAATTTAGTTTAAAATAAAGTGAAATATGTATTTTACGCCATTGTCTGATAGGATGACCACAATTTATAGTATATTTTTAATGCAATATACGTGGTGGCCGAGTATATGACAGCCTCCGTAGACTAGTGGTTGCGTCTTTGGCGTTGTATCCGGAGGTCGTGGGTTCGATTCCCACCCATGGCAACAAAAATATTAGTACGCTTTTTCTGTACAGTTTGCCATGGTCTGGGTGTTTATAAAATATAATATGTATTATATCGTTGCTTCTGGTACACATAGTACAAGCCTAGAGCTTAGTTTGTGACCGTATGTGTAGGACAATATGTGTAAATTGTCCTACATATTATTATTATTATATACGTGGTGGCCGAGTTGGTTAGACCTTGGACTTAAAAACACTTAGGTCCCTGGTTCGAATTCCGGTGTGATCCAATGAGTTTGACGAGCTAGCCACTTGTTCGGTGTAGACTCATACCATCGGATACGACGAGGTGGGATTAAAACCCCTCCGTTGGGTACCCTGGGGCCGTCTAGATGGTCTCGGGCGCCGTAAGGCACCCGTGATGATATGTATGTATGTATGTTTTAATGCAGTCAAATAGCCTATTATATCGCTACCTATTCTTATAAACTATTGAGTCCCTGAAGAACACTTAACTTATTATAGGCTTTGTCTCTTTTTATTAGAAACACAAAAATGAATATGCGAAAAAGAGACAAAACCTCCCATAACTAAAGTGTTCTTTAACGACTTAATAATTCTGATTTTATATTCATTTTTATTAATACGAAATATCTCTATTGACTCTATGATAAAACGTTTAAATGAATCCTATATTATCATCCTTGTTCCTTTATTTTCTCCTAACGAAAAAAACTCTATAAAACATAACGGGAGCTGGTGGGCAATTCTCGCGCTTTCGGCATTCTTTGGAGATTTTTTAATTAATAAAAAAAAAATATATACATTTTGAACGAAAAATGTCATATTTAGTCATTTTTCGTTTAAAAATCTTGAATCGAGATGAATGTCGAAAGCGCGAGAATTGCCCACCTGGACCCAAGTCGTAACATAATAACATTTGAAGTAGCGATTACAACTAAACTACATTACAAAATAAATAAACAATGGAAATCTAGAAAATAGTAATCTGTTTTTAATATTGGTTTGGTGGTGGTACGCAATTGTTTCATTAAGGCGAGTACCGAAGAAAAATGGCGTTTAACAAATTTACATTTCTCGAAAACTACAACTGTTTGATATTTTGATATTAGTTTTTTGAAGATATTATTTAACAAATTTAAAAAGGAAAAGTAATTGAACCATAATTTGTGTGATTGAATTAGCTAACAAATATAAATTTTATGGTATTTAAAGTCGATATTAGTTTTTATTTTGTCATCTTTTCATTGATTTTTAATTTTACGCTTGCATATTTTCTATATTATAATAATTATCTGATATAAATATATTTTTATCTGTCATTGTATTAATCTTTCTATATTGGTTATTTTTTTAATTACATGTTTAATAAAAATTGGAACTGGTTAATAATCTAGTATAATAATAAAGCTAATTAATTCTGAAATAATAAAATCCGCACAAAATATTGAGAATTCACGTCAAAAACATGAATTTTATTTTCCGTTATATTTGAGATTTTTTTATAGAATTATACATTTTTTTAATCCTTCAGCAAATATCATAATCTATTAATATTTTAATTATTTAAGCTTAAAATGTATTAGGAAGGGATAGAAGTCGACGTCAAAAGATTCTACTTTTATGCAATTTGAGGTATGACACTGTTTTAAGGGTAGGTCGGGGCGGGCGCGCCACAATAAGTTTTATAGAAATACGAGTAAGTATAAACATTTGCGCAGACACCGCCCTTCATTTCAAGAAATGTAATCTGCGGTTTATGACATGGACACATTTTTTTATTCATTCTAATCATAATAACGCTAGTCTACTAGTCTAGTAGATCGCTTGAATATATTGTAGGTATACTGGGTGTTTTTTTAACAATGATAATATTTTTTTGGTGCCTCCAGTATCACTTTTAGAACCCATTTTAAAATAAAAAAAGTAGGTAAGTATTTTTTTCTTCAAAAAAAAAGACGAAAAATAATTTATTATATGAACAAACGTGTATATGCTTAAAATTACTCCTAATAAGTCTTCGTATACAACAACAAATACATAATAAGTCTTCGTATCTAACAAGTAAAACATAAATTAGACAAGTGATAGGCTTAAAGCCTATCACTTGTCTAATTTATGTTTTACTTGTCACCTTCGTGAGTTTAGTATGAAAGTTAACATGATTTGTAGATCTTTTTTTTTATTTATCTTTGTTTTTGTATAGGCGACACTAAAAGGAAAAAATATTTGTTCCATTATTTTCATCATAGTGAAAATTTTATCACTGTGACAAAAAACATCCAGTATACCTTCTAGAATCAGGATTAAAATAATAATATATACTTTTTTCAATATTCCAAAAATAAATCTATTGAGGCCTTTCAAGGTGCTAATGTTGCAAAATTATATACCTAAGTGTACTTAGGGCTGATTTTTTAATTTTCAGATAAACTTTAATATTAAAAATTATTTATTTCATGTAAATCTTTACAGATATTTATGAATAGTCAAAAAAAATAGTTTTGAACAAAGAGGTCTTAGAGTGCGTTTGGTTAGGCTGCTATTCATTACCAAAAGAACGACGAATATTTTTCATTAGCTTGATATCAGATTTAGAAATTAAACGCGCAGTGGTTTAGAAATCTTAATATGAACATTAATACATAACGCGAACACACGCTACATAACCAACTAGTGTAAGACTAGGTGGTTAGCTGATTCCATTGACCTACCAATCATTATATGCCATACAAGGGGCCACCGAGGTGGCCAACTTCGAATCTGTTGAATAACCTTATCTGACGATTGAAAAATTTACCCCTAGCTAGATTTTTTAAACATTGTGTCCAGGGCATCACAAACTAAGCTCTAGGCTTGTACTATGTGTACCAGAAACAACGATATAATATATTATATTTTATAAACACCCAGACTAATATTTCTTTGCCGTGGCATGGGTGGGAATCGACCCACGACCTCCAGATATAACGCCAAATGCGCAACCACTAGTCTACGCTACGAAGGTTGTCTAAATACCTACTAAAGTTAAATTTAACTATCTATATCATGTAAACCTATTGCAAAACTAATCCAATATTTTAAATCTTTTTCTTTGAAATTATAGGTATTGGTAAGTAGGTAAGGCTGTATGTACCCAAAATTCGAAACCAAATTATGATTCAAAAAGATGGGAACGCTCCAGTACCTATACTCGAGCGAGTATCAGTATCATATTACCTCGGGATTTAAATATAAATAAATAATTCGCTTTTATCTTTTTAAGGGATATAAAATGTATATAAATAATTAAAACACAATATTTTAATGTATTTGCTATATTTCGCCTTTTGACGGGCAACTTTAAGTAAAATCGTAACCGGATAGCCAGCATAATGAGAGTGATTAATATTGTTTAACAACAATTTATTAATCGACCCCATTCATGGACTTTGTAAATCATCTTAACATCAGTTAGATATACAAGATCACATGCTGTGCTCCTATTATAAAAAAAAAAATGCCTAAAACGAAAGAGCAAATTTATTATAATGTTTGTTTTTTATTATTTATCTACATCTATATGCCTAAAATCAGTAATAATATTTAGCTATTTTCCTTCAAAATACCCTCTAATTTTCCAGGAAAATAAAATAGAGATCTTCGTGGAAATCATCCCTTCAGTCTTACTTTCTAGATCAACATTATTATGACGACACCTTCGTGACCCAACTTCGGATGAAATGAGTTTCATACTGATTAGGGTAGTTTTACTGAAACAAATTAAATGTGAACAAGGGTGAAATATTCAGGGAGAATAACAGTAAGCCCAGAACAGCTACCAAACGT
Source organism: Monopis laevigella (assembly GCA_947458855.1). Taxonomy (NCBI): domain Eukaryota; kingdom Metazoa; phylum Arthropoda; class Insecta; order Lepidoptera; family Tineidae; genus Monopis; species Monopis laevigella. Next base: position 8,311,946 of record OX381596.1, on the reverse strand, counting down.
CTACGTGTCTCGAATATAAATGAAATTACATTAGAAAATAAAGATCGAATAGTACTTACAGACCGCCCGTCTAGCTTTATCTACCTAAGTATTATTAGTCAAAATAAGACAAGCACTGAATAGAAATATATTTATTACTAGCTGACCCGCGCAACTTTGTCTGCGTAACTTTAAGCGTTTACGCAGCGCACGCAACGAAAGGAACAAATTTTCCCCGTTTTCCCAACATGTTTCATTGATGTTCCACTCCTATTGGTCGTAGCGTGATGTTATATAGCCTATCTATAGCCTTCCTAGATAAATGGGCTAATCAACGCTAAAGAATTTTCAAAATCGATTCAGTAGATCCAGAGATTACCCCTCACAAACTTCACCTTTTTATTATATTTATAGATTTTCTAAATCCATTGGAAGTATTTAAATATAATTAAAATACCATCACGGGTAACTTTTTGGCTCCCGAGAATCGTTTGAACGGACTCAGGGTACTAGATTGATTAACCCATCCTCATTTCGCCGATGGTATTCGGAGGCAACACCTAACAAGTGGCGAGCTTGTTGCGGTGTTTATGATGGTATAGTTTTGTTGTCCGGCCTTGTTGTCATCTGCTTAACCTTGTTAACAGTTGCGCAGTGAATTAACCACTAGGCTGCGCTGGGGCCGTTTTTTATTCTTCTTTCATTATCCTATATCTTTCCACTTATTACTTCTTTTCATTTTTAAAGTTATTGTTATTTAAACCGCCTCCGTAGAATAGTGGTTGCGCCCTTAGCGTCGTATCCGAAGGTCGTGGGTTTGATTCCCGCATATAGCAAATAATGTACGTTTTCCTGTTCAGTTTGTCATGGTCTGGGTGTTTATGAAATACATATGTATTAGTATCGTTGTTTCTGGTACACATAGTATAAGCCTAGAGCTTAGTTTGTGACCAGAGCAATATGTATCTAATGCCCTTCATATTATTATTCTTATAGTAATATGTATCTATAAAGTATACGTTTATGTTTTTTTTTAATAGAGCAGAACATGTAACCCTACATCCACCTGATGGTAAGTGGCAATGTAACGTCCAAGAATGTCCTCAACCAATAGTAGCAATGGTGCTGGCTTCAATTGGTTGATTCCACTATGTCTGCTTAAGAAACTTATTCACGCCACGCTTAAAGGACTCTGGCATATGTATGTAAATTTACATAATAATAAAAAATATATTACAGTAGATAATAAGTATTTTAAATAATAATTGCTATTGATATTTACTGCTCTGAAGTTCCCGAAGATTTTACTGGTAGAAAATGTCTAGCGGCATTTATGCAATAAAGACAGCAGTCTATGTAACACTGGCTATATTGCCTTCTGCTCTATAATGAATTTGATCTTATTTCCTAAAGAAAAGACAATTTATTTGGTGGTAAAGATATATTTTCTAATATACAGGGTGAATTTGAATGGGTGTACTTTGGGCTAATATGATGTTCTACTGGTAAATACGAACAACTTTTCCCATGGAACCATGTGTCGCAAATGAAAAAAAAATATGGCTTCCCCATACAAATTGGTCATTTTAACTTTACTAGTTTGTATGGAGAAGGCAATTTTTTTTTTCAATTGCGACACATGGTTCCATGGGAAAAGTTGTTCGCATTGATCAGTAGAACATCATATTAGCCCAAAGTACACCCATTCAAATTCACCATGTATAATAGATATGAAATATATATAAATAAGTATATTGGGAAATTTAATACTTTTACGACTCTATCACTTTTACAAATTTTATCCGAAACTCAGTTTGAAAATCGGCATCAAATATGTCTATAAAATATTTTCTTTTTAGATTCAATATTTGATTGTCTAGAGCAGACAGGCCAAATAATGCAGTCTCCTTGAATTGACATAAAAGTCAGATGAGGGAGTTTCATGCCATTCTATTTTTAAAATCAGCGTTTTCTTGCCTTTTGAAAGACGTAGAAGAAATCTATTCTGTTTACATTCTCTTAAGCGATGTCTTCAGTTTCTTCAGATTTTGTTTATCTTATTTGTATTATGTTCTAGCTGTCGTATTATTTTAAAACTAAAAGTTTTTTTTTTAATTTTATTGTAGCACGGCAAAACTACATAGTCCATGAATGGGGTATATCAATACATTGTTTTTAACCATATTGATTGCTTCCAACATGCCAACTAAATAATGCGGTTACGAAATGGGTGGCGACAAAGACGTATTTGCTTTATGAGTCTATTTTAATATCCTCACGTAACGGTTTCGTAACCGCACCATGAGAGGAGACTACCATCTTAACAAGAAATCTATGCAGTAGTCTCTGAAAAACTGGTGAACCAACAGAATAAAACCGAAACATGACTAGTTCACTTGACGGTTTTTATAGGTAACGTGTCCAGTCTCGGTCGGGCAAGCAGAGGGCTTCCTCCCGACTAAAAAGATAACTATTATTGCTAAGGTAAAGTAAAACATGTTGGACATGACTACCATGCCTTTTGGTATCGTAACACTGCCGTAGATCAAACATGGGGTATTTGTTTTATATATTAAATACATATCATCACGGGTGCCTTACGGCGCCCGAGATCGCCTAGACGGCCCCAGGGTACCCAGCGGAGGGGTTTTAATCCCACCCCGTCGCAGCCGATGGAATGAGTCTACACCAAACAAGTGGCTAGCTTGTCGCGATAGTTTGAATAGACTCAATAACCCATCTATGAACACAACACCACTATAGTGCTTCGAAAAGCACGTTAAGCTGTCGGTCCCGGTTTCACTATACCAACTTGTGAAACTATTTATAGATGGGTTTTATATATTCACGACAAAATATCTAACTATGTTTTTTTACACAAATAACTCAAATTTTTATACAACTAATATTTTTTTATTGTCTCGAGCAGGCAGGCAATATAATGCAGTCTCCTTGAATTGACATAAAAGGCAGACGAGGGAAAGTTTCAGCGCCATTCCATTTTCAAATCAACGTTTCCTCGGCTTTTGAAAGACGTAGACGTTCTATTTACATGCGAAGTCTTCAGTTTCTTCCTATTTTGTTTATTTTATTTTTATTGGACAACGACATGTGACTTTGTATCTACGTCATGGTAAACAGACTTACAAAGTCCATTAATAGGTCGCTCAATACATTCTTGTTTTAAATTCAAAATTATTTATTTCATGTAAATCTTCACAGATATGTATGATATATATATATATATCATCACGGGTGCCTTACGGCGCCCGAGACCGCCTAGACCGCCCCAGGGTTTTTAATCCCACCTCTATCCTACAATTTGGTATAGTGAAACCGGGACCGACAGCTTAACGTGCTCTCCGAGGCACTATAGTGGTGTTGTCAAACAAATGTACCTACATATTTTTTTTAATTAAAAACTCATTGGTACACACCGGGATTCGAACCGGGACCTAAGTGTTTATAAGTCCAAGGTCTAACCAACTCGGTCACCACGTATATATGTATGATAGGCAAAAAAAAAAAAAAAAAAAGGTCTTACAGTGTATTTGGTTAGGTTGCTATTCATCTCCAAAAGTAAGTAGATACATAGATTATTTTTAATTAAATTATATAGAAACTAAACGCGCGATATGAAAATAATACCAACCGAACGCATGCTACATAACCAACTAGTTTAAGACTAGGTGGTTAGCTGATTCCATTGACTTTTCCATCATTATCTGCCATACAAGGGCGCCACGGAAGCGACCAACTACACCGACACTTACTCCTACTATGCCGGATAAATGACGCGGTTACGAAATGGGCGGCTTTGCTTTACAACAAATACTGCAATAAAAGACATTTAATTTAATAGTAGGTATTTAAATTAAACAAAAACTGAATTTAATACCTACCACTTTGTCAAAGGAGAATAAAAAAAAGCAAAAATGAAAATATAGATGTAGGAACTCGTTAGGCCAGTGTTTTTGAAAAGACCTCTGGGAAAGACAGACTTATAATTACAGAAACACGCTGAGTGCAGTCTCTATACCTAGGTACAATATACGTTAGCGTGTAGGTTTTAAATTAAAAGTCTAGAAACTCGGTCATCGTTCAACGACGATGACGTTTACTGGGTCGTTCTTAGGCAATTCTTTGATAAATAATATTTAAAAAACATACATACTCGTACATATACATATTATAACGATGCTTACGGCTCCCGATACCGCCTGGACGGTCTTAGGGTACCCAGCGGAGGTTTTTTTTAAATCCTACCTCGTCGTAGCCGATGGTATGAGTTTACACCGAACAAGTGGGCTCGCGATGTTTGGATAGACTCAATAACCTATCTATGTGAAAGCTTAACATGCTCTCTGAGGCACTATAGTGGTGTTGTTAAACAAATGTACATACATTTTTAGATTAAAAACTAATGGGTACACACCAGGGTTTGAACCAGAGACCTAAGTGTTTTTAAGTCTAAGTTTTAACCAATTCGGCCACCACGTATATTATATAAATTATATTAATATTAAAAAAAACTTGAATTTAGCATTGTTTAAAAAAAATTAAGTCTCCGAAATCGGCGTGCATGTATAAGAAGAGTTATAACTGTGGACGAAACAAAAGAAGTATGTAGATATAGAGATAAGTGGCGCTAGGTTGTCTCTGCCTACCCCGTAAGGCATGAAGATAAAAGAGTATACCCATACTAATATTATAACTGCGAAAGTAACTCTGTTTGTTTGTTGCGTTTTCACGCCTAAACCGCTGAACCGATTTAGATAAAATTTGGTATGGTTATACTTTGAGATCCTGGGAAGGATATAGGGTATATCATTTTTTGTCATAGATATAGGGAGTGCAGATATACAGGGTATTTGTGTTTCAAAGTCTCTTAGAAAAATATTTTAAATACACCAGATGGAGAAAAGTGTTCTTATATAAAGAAAAGTTCTTCTATAAAGAAAAGTTGGGTAAAATGACAATTTAAATGACATAAAACTACCTTAAAATGTTTTTGAATTTATATTTACTTTTAGAGTTTTTTCTTGTTTATCAGGTGACATTTATTGACATCTTTTATAGACTACTATACAAAGTATCTAAAATATTGTAAAAACAAAAACTAAAATTACTTAAGTTACTATACAATTTTTTTTTAACTTTTAAAAAATAGAGGTCAAGTGCGAATTCTGTTCGCGCACTAGGGTTCCGTGTAACAAAAGAAAAAGAAGGAGAATAAGAGTTATAAGGGAAAGTCTTATTACATAAATAATTCTCTCATCAACCATTTTAGAAAGAAACCAGAAATTTGAGATATTCGGCAACATTTTTTTTTTAACTTATTAATTTTGCGTGCGAAGCCGCGGGCAAAAGCTAGTAATACATATTTCAAAAGTAAAAAAATATTAGTTTATAAATTTGTGTCTACCAGGGTGTCTACCTATTTCATAAAGGTATGAAATAGGTAGACACCCTGGTAGACACAAATTTATAAACTAATATTTTTTTACTTTTGAAATATGTATTACTAGCTTTTGCCCGCTGCTTCGCACGCAAAATTAATAAGTTACAGGTGACAAGTGAATTTTGACAATTATGTAATTTTTGTTTCATATAACTTTTTAATTGACAAGTATATTACTATGAAAATCCAATCCAGTCATAGTCAGAATTTATGAAACAAGAATCACCACGATACGTGACTATTCTTGACACTTGTTGCAATTGTCGCCTTTATGAAATAGGACCAGATGTTAAGAAGTCACTAAGCCGGTTATATCCACCGGTTTCGCCCCATAGATGATTTACCAGTCAAAATAATACAATCATCAAATATAGTCATATATATTTATTTAAGGACAACCAGTGGCCGGATACATTAATACTACCTTAAAAGATAAGTACAATTTTTAGCGAAATGTTCCACCTTTAGGAGCCACAACATGTACAATTAGTGTGGATAACAAAATATAACTTAAAATTATATTATATATTTCGAAAAAGAGTCTATGATTACTATCTAAATTCATAGGTAGTTTAATTCATCTTTCATTATTCTATTCCTTTCCACTTGTACTTCTTCTTTCTCGTTTTGTAGTTGGTAGTATTATGTATATGTAGTTTAGGTAAGATATATTTAAATATGTGTATATTAGATTGTAAGTATTTTCTATAATAATATCTTCGTTATATACTCAGTTAACTGTATTGCACCAACAAGTACATCACTTATTTACTGCTTTTATTGTCCCGAAGTTTTGACTAGCGGCATTAAGTCTGCCATTTTATTTTGTATGCAATAAAGATTTAAATTAATAAATAAAATGAATAAAATTGTCAAGTGGTTATTTGGTTCATCGGTTTTTAAGAGCTTACGGTGTCAATTTATTTAGGAGGTTATAGTCTTATTTCAGAGTGCGGTCACCAAACAGGCATTTAATTTGACAAAAAACCAGTAAGAATATTGTAACCATTTGTATCATTTAGCCGGCATAGTGATGTAAAATAACAATGTATTGATGACACCTATTAATGGACTTTGTAGATATTCTTACAAATTCACATGCCGTGCTCCAATAATAATAAAAAAAACAAATTTTAACCCAATTAAACAATAAAATTCTGCGAATTCATAACAAAATTAAACGTACAAACATAGTCAACACAAATTAAGTTAAACTCGCCGCTAACTACCCCTGAATATGTGGTGTATTTCAGGCAAAAAATATACAGTCAAAAGAATAAACGTTTGTATTTTAAAATTGTATAACAGAATGTTAAATTCTGTTATACAATTTTAAAATACAAACGTTTATTCTTTTGACTGTATATTTTTAGCGGCATTAAGTCTGCCATTTTATATTGTATGCAATAAAGATTAAAATTAATAAATAAAATGAATAAAATTGTCAAGTGGTTATTTGGTTCATCGGTTTTTAAGAGCTTACGGTGTCAATTTATTTAGGAGGTGATAGTCTTATTTCACAGTGCGGTCACCAAACAGGCATTTAATTTGACAAAAAACCAGTAAGAATATTGTAACCATTTGTATCATTAAGCCGGCATAGTGATGTAAAATAACAATGTATTGATGACACCTATTAATGGACTTTGTAGATATTCTTACCAATTCACGTGCCGTGCTCCAATAATTAAAAAAAACAATTTTAACCTAATTAAACAATAAAATTCTGCGAATTCATAACAAAAATTAAACGTACAAACATAGTCAGCACAAATTAAGTTAAACTCGCCGCTAACTACCCCTGAATATGTGGTGTATTTCAGGCAAAAAATATACAGTCAAAAGAATAAACGTTTGTATTTTAAAATTGTATAACAGAATGTTAAATTCTGTTATACAATTTTAAAATACAAACGTTTATTCTTTTGACTGTATATTTTTAGCGGCATTAAGTCTGCCATTTTATATTGTATGCAATAAAGATTAAAATTAATAAATAAAATGAATAAAATTGTCAAGTGGTTATTTGGTTCATCGGTTTTTAAGAGCTTACGGTGTCAATTTATTTAGGAGGTGATAGTCTTATTTCACAGTGCGGTCACCAAACAGGCATTTAATTTGACAAAAAACCAGTAAGAATATTGTAACCATTTGTATCATTAAGCCGGCATAGTGATGTAAAATAACAATGTATTGATGACACCTATTAATGGACTTTGTAGATATTCTTACCAATTCACGTGCCGTGCTCCAATAATTAAAAAAAACAATTTTAACCTAATTAAACAATAAAATTCTGCGAATTCATAACAAAAATTAAACGTACAAACATAGTCAGCACAAATTAAGTTAAACTCGCCGCTAACTACCCCTGAATATGTGGTGTATTTCAGGCAAAAAATATACAGTCAAAAGAATAAACGTTTGTATTTTAAAATTGTATAACAGAATGTTAAATTCTGTTATACAATTTTAAAATACAAACGTTTATTCTTTTGACTGTATATTTTTAGCGGCATTAAGTCTGCCATTTTATTTTGTATGCAATAAAGATTTAAATTAATAAATAAAATGAATAAAATTGTCAAGTGGTTATTTGGTTCATCGGTTTTTAAGAGCTTACGGTGTCAATTTATTTAGGAGGTTATAGTCTTATTTCAGAGTGCGGTCACCAAACAGGCATTTAATTTGACAAAAAACCAGTAAGAATATTGTAACCATTTGTATCATTAAGCCGGCATAGTGATGTAAACAACAATGTATTGATGACACCCATTAATGGACTTTGTAGGTATTCTTACCAATTTACATGCCGTGCTCCAATAATTAAAAAAAAACAATTTTAACCCAATTAAACAATAAAATTCTGCGAATTCATAACAAAATTAAACGTACAAACATAGTCAGCACAAATTAAGTTAAACTCGCCGCTAACTAACCCTGAATATGTTTATTTCAGGCAAAAAAATATACAGTCAAAAGAAACGTTTGTATTTTTAAATTTCATAATAGAATTTAACCCCTAGCGTGGTGGAGTAGCAAATAAATTGTACAATAAACATTCCACAGGGTTATATAATCTGACATTTCTTATCTTATTTTTTTTTTGTTGTGGCTTTAGCATTCACTACACTGCATTAAGCCAATGTCATGTGCACATGTTTATTTAATGAAATTAAGTTTAAAAATTTTCTTCAGTAAAATAAAACTTCAATGGGTTTTCATCTTGAAATTATCTTCAGGGTTCAAGACGACATTTCTTATCTCCGGCACTTTAACCTAAGAATATTAAGGCAAAGATACACACGCTAATAAATTAAATTTGGAATGTGACATGATTTTTTTTTTTTTTTAATTTTATTTTAGCACAGCATGTGACTATCTACTGATATCTACCTAATGGTAAATTCGATTGGTTGTGAGACTTAAGTTTACATGTTAACTCAAGCCTTTAGGGTCTAGTTTATTTTGGTTGTGTCTTTATTTTTGTTGGCTAATACTGCATTATAATATCTATACTATAAGTCAAAGTTGCTTCAGTGAAACTGAGACCGACAGCTTAACATGCTCTCAGAAACATAATGATGTTGATATCAGACTAATGTAAATATTATTTTTACTTAAAACTTATTGTACACGGCGTTTTTGTATTTGTTTATCTCGATAAAATATTCAATTCTGAGAAAGGGACAAATTCTCAGCCTCCGAAATAGACGCGCCTGTATGAGAAGATGTATGAATGTTGAGGAAGCTAGTGAAGTATGTAGGGATCGTACGAAGTAGTGTACATTGCTCTCTGCTTACCCCATAACTGGGATACAGGCGTGATGGTATGTATGTATACAGCGTTATTACTTATTATAAACCACTGTTAAACATAATATAAAACGTTGTTTAATCCTAGATTAATTAAAATTTTAATTAAAACCACGATTATTAGCTTCCAAAAGTTCTAATGAGAAAGGTTAAGCTTGTCTCTGTCAAACCCAAATGGTTATACAAAACCGCACAGTCGAAATTCAAATGTCGAAATTATTACTTAAAACTTCTACAGTATTTGGTTGGACCTTAGACTTAAAAACATTACAGTTTTTAGGTCCCCGGTTCAAACCCCGGTGTGCAATGAGTTTTATTTTAATTTTAAATTGTATGTACATTTGTTTGACAACACCAATATTAGTGCTCGGAGAGCACGTTAAGCTGTCGATCCCAGTATCTCTGTGCGAGAAGCCGGGAAACAAACCTCGTCCAGGCTTCTTACACAGGTGCGTTTCGCACCGCTTAACCTTAAAATCTAAACTCACCAAATGGCTTGTTGTGGTGCTTTAGCGTCGAGATCCCTGGGTACCCAAGGGATGCAATAACTTCGATGTTGAACCAAAAGCACTAAGCCACGTAAAATACGGCGTTGGAACCATATAATATTAACAACACTATTAACAACACACAACGCGACAAATCTGAATAACTTGTAGGCGCCTAATAATACATATGTAAATGGGATTTCTAATAGGCCGCCCAAACTCATTTTCTTAACTGACTGATCTGTCAAAAGGTCATGACCACAGATTAGCGTCCAGACTATTTATCAAAATCGAACAATCACTATACCAACTTGTAAAACTATTTATATATATATGTTTTTGAGTCTACTAACCACGTTTTTTTTTTTTTTTTGACTGACTAATACAGGGCATTATCTGTTTCCAACGGTGGCGTGGCTGCGAGGTTCGCTAGCCGAAAAAGTTTAAATACTCGGTTTATCGGAACTTTCCCTGAGCAGGTGCGCTCCGACTTGGGTCACCGAGGAGGTAATGGGGTCGGCTCGGGCCTTCCACCATTAGGGAGTGAGGTGTCTCCTTGGAGACTACTGGAGTCGGTGAGGCCGACTCCGACCAAATGAGAGATACTCTACCAGTACTTCACAAAAAGACACGTCGGTCAAAGAAGTACCAAGAAACCCGACGTATTGTCTGACTCGCGGTGAGAGAGGTGTGTAAGAGCTCTGCCGGTCCCACATAAGGTGGGCCCGTATTCTGTAATATCTAGTGAAAATAGTTCCGCAGAAAATGTGTGTGTGTGTGTGAGACTACCTAGCCGTGAGGGACAGAGGAGGGATTGGAACCTTGGGAGCTAAATCCACTAATTCCTGAACTTGAAGAGAGAACTTATCGGGCGGGTCCGTGAGCGCGTTTTTGGGCCTACGTTGAAGGAAAAGTATGGGCTTATGGCGAGAGTACTTAATACGAGATGATTTGGGAGTATAAGAGACTGATTCTCTAACTAAAGGGTTTGGGTGGGTAGCCGCTTTGTCAAAGAAACGTTTTGAGGCGTCTCTAAGCCATTTGGTGATGGGCTCCAGCTGGAAGTCAGCGTGGAGGTTTGTGTTACGAACGAACTGATAGGCATTAGCGGCACGCCTTAGAAATATGTTTTGGACTGTTTGTAGCCGGCCGATATTTGCGTGGGCAAATACCGGACTGGCATACGTTAAAACAGGACGGATACATGTTTTGTACAGGGTGATTTTGTTGCGCATAGACATTTTCTCTTCCTCCCGAGGAGGGGGTAGAGCCGGCCCAGATAGTAGCGGGCCTTTTTAACCACCCTGTCGATATGTGGGGTAAAGGAGAGACGTTGGTCGAGAGTGACTCCGAGATATTTGACGGTTTTTTAACCACGTATGTGTACTATGTTATATATAACTAGATAATACGTGAAATTCGTCTGCGAAACTTTAACCGTTTACGCGCAACGGAAGCTCTCAAAAAGAACATATTTTCCCAGTTTTCCCAAAAATTTTCATTCATGCTCCGCTCCTAATGATTGTAGCATGACCCTACAACCTCATATTATTATTACCTTTTTATAATACATACATACATATAATCACGGGTGCCTTACGGCGCCCGAGACCGCCTAGACGGCCCCAGGGTACCCAGCGGAGGGGTTTTAATCCCACCTCTTCGTAGCCGATGGTATGGGTCTACACGGAACAAGTGGCTAGCTCGTCGCGATGTTTTGATAGACTCAATAACCCATCTATAAAATAAACAATTTCAGAAGTTGGTATAGTGAAACCGGGACCGACAGATTAACGTGCTCTCCGAGGAACTATAGTGGTGTTGTCAAACAAATGTACGTAATTTTTTTAATTAAAAACTCATTGGTACACACCGGGATTCGAACCAGGATATATAATATATTTCTTAAATATTATTAACATGTAGGACTAAAACTAGGCCGTCAAAGAGTTCTTCCGAAACTTTGATAGAATAGAATCAAAATTATATTATTTTTATTGAAATTTATAATAAAGTTGGTATTAATAGTGCCAAACTACATATCTTTAATTTTTTCTTCAGATCAAGAGAAGATAAATCAATATGAAACATAATACTTTTTATAAAATAAAACAATAATTAATAAAATCTGTTCGGATTTCATAGATATAGAAAACATGAACTAGGTATTAAATTATTAGGTATTACATCGCCCAGTTCAAAGTCAAAGTAAAAGTCAAAAATATTTATTTCATGTAAACCTTTACAGGCTTTTATGAAAAGTGAAAAAAAAAAGTATATATAAGGTCCATATGGGCACTTGGCCAGGTCGCCATTCCTCCCACAGACAAATGTTGAAAATATAATAAAAAATAAACAGATCGGGAACTATTAAACCATTGTCCTTGCGGGAGAAAAAAAAACAACCCAACCGAACACACACTACATAACCAACCAGTTTAAGACTAGGTGGTTAGCTAGTTCCATTGACCTGTCAATGGAACTAGCAATTCCAAACCCCTTCTTTCGGTCTTAAATAAAGGTCATTGGGCACAATCCGACCCAATTTGTGAAGATTTGCCTACAGAAACAAAATTACTTTTAAATTAATAAGGTATATCCCACTTCCATTTTAAGATTATTTTTTTTAAACCATGGGAATAAAATATTACAAGTGATTTAAAAGTTGAAGAAGATTGCAAAGAACAAAATAGAATTTAAATGAAGGAATTATATTAAAAAACACCATGCGTATGAGTACTCGGTCTGGCGGCATATATGCATTATATATGCCGCCAGACCGAGTACTCATACGCATGGTGTTTTTTAATATAATTCTTTAATAAAATCATTGGTACACACCGGGTGTGTACCAATGAGTTTTTAATAAAATCTCTCTCGCACATTAAATAAATCTTTTTTTTACAAACCATCATGAACAATTATCGAAATTCTCTACACTATTTTATTTCTGTAGATTCTGGATATATTTTTTGTACTAAGTGAGATAGTACGATTGCACCTGTAGATATTAATCAAGTTGAAATAAACCTCAGTATTTTTTTTTTCTAAGATACAGAATTTCATTTTCTGTCTGATTCCCATTATTTATGGTAATGCGACCCATATATTCGTAAACCAGAGATATATGTCGAAACATCCCACATCAATTAATTTCGGTAGGTCGTGGGTAAATTTTTCATACTTAAGTGCCTTTATATGAAACTAACCAGGTGGTCCATGTTTTTAAATAAAGTAACAATGATAAAAATGGATTTATATTCGGCTAAGATATGGTGTAATATTGAGCAAACCTATCGGTTCTTAGTCCTAGCTCTGGCAGTCTTCATCAGATCTTCACAAAAAAATAGGACCAAATAGGTGACCAACTCTTTCATTACAAAAAAAAAATTCAATATCGGTTTAGATAAGACAGAACCATTAACATCCCCAAACAAAAAAATAAACTTTTAAATTGAAACGTCCTCGTTTTTTGAAATCAGTTAAAAAGAGTTATCCTTGCTGACTGACTGACTTATTCATCATTGCCTAGCCGAAACTACTGAAGCTATAAGAGTGTAAAATTTAGCTTCTTTTGTGTTGTAGGGGATCTCTATGAGATGTTTCAAAATTTGAATCCTAAGGGGATGAAAAGATATAAATGTAGTATAATTTCACCATTTTTAGAAATTTTATTAGCAATAAGATACAAGGGTGGTTTTGTAAACTGTATTATACATGGTGACTTTGAATGGATGTACTTTGGGTTAATATGATGTTCTGCTGAACAAATCGAACAACTTTTCCCATAGGACCATGTGTCGCAAATGAAAAAAAAAATTGCCTTCTCCATACAAACTAGTAATGTTAAAATGATCAATTTGTATGGGAAAGCCACATTTTTTTTTCATTTGCGACACATAGTTCCATGGGAAAAGTCGTTAGATTTGATCAGCAGAACCTTATATTAGCCCAAAGTACATCCTTTCAAATTCACCCTGTATATCAGTAACGACGGCTGCTACCTAAGTGAAACTTTGTATAAAACTAATAGATGTGTTTCAGTATTTTTGAAAGTTTTGATAGGGGAAGCTCGTGTTATATTTTTTTTTCTCAATCATTACTGAAGTTTAATAATAATTTATTTTTAACGATATTATGTTGTTTAAGTAGGGTTAATTCATAAGACGTGACACTAAGTAGGAATTTGTATCGTGACGACTGTTTTACGTTAAAGATTTTTTACTATTGTTATTTAAAGGCTACTTATCCGTCTTAGTAGCTACTTAAGAATTACTTAAAAAGGTCATGTCAATACACGCATGGATATGAATTGCTTACTCAAGTATATATTTACGTTGGTACACATACTATGTATATAAGTAAACACAAACACAATCACTGATATTTAACAATTTTGAAGTGGTAAGTAAATAAATAATTAATATGTCTTGTGCATCAAGTTTATAGGCATTTTACTTGACATAACCTTTAACTACAAAGTGCCCTAAAACAACTGTTTAGAACAAAGTTTAGCAATAAACAGCAACAACAAACACTAACCCCAGAAACATGACGTCATCTTTAAATTACCCCGACCTAATTATATGACCCACTAAAAGAGTTTATGGGTAAAAAGGTCAACCACGTCACTGCTCGTCACCACAGATATACTAAGAACGAAATCAGTAGATAGAAAACAATCAAAAAAATTACAAATGTTTTTTTATACGACCATTGTATAACATCTGACTTCCACATTGTAAAACAGTTGCCAATATATTGTCCGTGTATAATGACACACCATGTTTCACCTTCCTCCGTCTTCCCCTAAACAAAATTTAAAAAAAAGCGAAATAAAATTAATTTTATAAGAAAAGTACTACTATACCTACATACAAATGTTAATAAAAAGACGTTGTTGAAAGCCGTCCTATACAGTAGTATAAATACAATATTTATACATATATTAAATCGTCTTTATTTAGTCGATCGATGTTTTATACAATAACTAGCTGACCCGCGCAACTTTGTCTGCGCGTTTAAATTTAACCGTTTACGCAGCGTACGCTCTTAAAAGGAATAATTTTTCCCCGTTTTTGCAACATTTTTCTTTGTTACTCCGCTCCTATTAGTCGTAGCGTGATGTTATATAGCCTATAGCCTTTCTCGATAAATGGATTATCCAACACGAAAATATTTTTTCAATTCGAATCAGTAGTTCCTGAAATTAGTTAATTAATCGACCCAACGGGCAGATGTAAGTGGCCCGGGACGAGACTGATCCTCTAAATACGCAGTACTTATTACTCGATAACAGGGGCGGATCCAGGGTTCCGTTTTGTAAGGGCCATTTTGGACAAAATTAAGTGTGTAGTTTCATTGTGATCTTAAGTGTGTTTCACTATAACTTGTGAAATTGTTTATAGATGGATTATTGAGTCTATCCAAAACATCGCGACGAGCTAGCCACTTGTTCGGTGTAGACTCATACCATCGGCTACGACGAGGTGGGATTAAAACCCCTCCGCTGGGTACCCTGGGGCCGTCTAGGCGGTCTCGGGCGTCGTAAGGCACCCGTAAAGATATATATATATATATATATATATATATACCCTAGTCCTTTCCCAATTCCTTTCCATCCTATTATCCCTCTTTCACTAGTAATAAAAAAAGATTTTGAAACTACCCACTTGACAAAATTTCGCGTAATGCGAAGACGCCATTATAGAAAAGAATAATAATAAGTGTGTAGTATTAATAAAAACTCCTGCCATTTTATTCAATAATAAAAAAAAACACGCCAACGTCAAACTATTAGTTATGATCATTAAAATAGTCTTCGCGTTTTTCAAATCTCCTGCCATTTTTCCTTAATGAACAAAAAATTACAAAATAACAACTAAAACACCGTCGCCTACATAACATGTTAATTCCAATCGTAGTATCGTTTAAGCGTTTTCCTCAATCGTAACACAACATCGTCCCTACCTTATCCATCACTCAGATACGAATAGCGGCTAAAATATTGCAGGGGAGTTATGGGCTACACCAATTACAAATGGCTTTTGTAGCCATTTCTTCATCACTTATAATGTTTTTCATTACATTTTTTGTTTCCGAGGGGAGGGGGCATGGCTTCCTGTTTAACAACAACATATTGATCGACCCTATTAATGGATTTTTTACCATTAGGAAAGTACCAAGTCACAGACCGTGCTCTAGTAAAAGTTGAACTTGATCGCGTTCAGTAAAATCCCTGATTAATATGTCGTAGTACGAGCACGGATAACAGGTACATTCCGTTCTTCTAATTTTATTTGTTTTCTATACTTGTAAATCTTATAAAACAGTTCTAACCGTACCCTTACCTCCGTATTACCACTATAAGTAAACGGTTTCAGTTAGACCCTTTACAACACTAAAAAAGGCAATATTATATAGAACTTTAATACCTAATAATAATAATAGCCTTTATTATTATGAAAAAATAACAATAGACTTTTATTTTTACAAACAATTAATATTTTCTACAAATAGCATTAATTTTATGTCTTCCTTTCAGCTTGCCTCCTGGCAAAGGACTCTTCCAACGACTTTCACTTTGTCCTGTCTTTTGCAGATTTCTTTATTTAGTTCATCTAGATGGGAAGACTGTTTGGTCTACCTCTTCTTCTTTTTTGTTCTCTTGGCTACCATTCAGTAACAGACATCGTTCATTTATCTTTTTTATTACGTAGCATGTGTCCTGTCCATGTCCATTTTTATTTTCTTATAAATTATTGAAAGTTTTGCCCTTTTTTTAAAGTTCACTTCTCCATACAAACTAGTAATGTTAAAATAACCAATTTGTATGGGGATGTCAAATTTTTTTTTTTCATTTGCTACTTGGTTTCATGGCAAAAGTTGTTCGATCTGATCAGTAGAGCCTCATATAAGCCCAAAGTACAACCTTCCAAAGTCACTATGTATGTATGATCCCATAACTTCAGATACTTATAGCAATGAATAGTTATTATAGTTTATACAAATTAAATTAAAAACTAAATTCGTATGCACTAACAAGTATTAATTCTATAGTAAAGAGGATACTAATTAGTAGTTTTTATTTTGTCATCTTTTCATTGATTTTTATTTTGTGTTTGCGTAATTTATGTTTAGAGCCGTTTAGAGGCGGGTACAAAATGTCTCTTGCGCGTGTAAGAGACATATTGTGCCCGCCTTAAAAGGAAAAACTCTATTTATTCTATCATTATACGATACGTATATTTTTCATATAGCGCCTTAAACATACTTTTATGTATTGTGTAAAACTAAGTAAAGTCTGAATTTGGATTAAAATGTAAAGAAACATAAAATCTTTTATAGGTAACTCTTTATTCTACTACATTAAATCCCTGCAACTTTGTTAACAAAGTTTTAATGATCAGCAGTTTAATTTAAATTAAAAACAATTATATTTAAAGACGATATTGATTGATAGTTTTTATTTCGTCATCTTTTCATTGATTTTGCGTTTACGTAAGCCATTTAGAGACGGGCAAAATATAAAGGTCTAACACGCGTAAGAGACATATTGCGCCCGCCTTAAAAGTAAAAACTCTATTTATTCTGACTTAAGCTAAGCCACTCCCTATTACAATACAAATATTTTTCATTATAGCGCCTTAAACATACTTTTATGTATTGTGTAAAACTAAGTAAAGGCTGAATTTGGATTAAAATGTAAAGAAACATAAAATCTTTTATAGGTAACTCTTTATTCTACTACATTAAATCCCTGCAACTTTGTTAACAAAGTTTTAATGATCAGCAGTTTAATTTAAATTAAAAACTATTATATTTAAAGACGATATTGATTGATAGTTTTTATTTCGTCATCTTTTCATTGATTTTGCGTTTACGTAAGCCATTTAGAGACGGGCAAAATATAAAGGTCTAACACGCGTAAGAGACATATTGCGCCCGCCTTAAAAGTAAAAACTCTATTTATTCTGACTTAAGCTAAGCACTCCCTTTTACGATACTAATATTTTTCATATAGTGCCTTAAACATACTTTTTAGTATTGTGTAAAACTAAATAAAGGCTGAATTTGGTTTAAATTGTAAAGAAGCATAAAAACTTTTATGGGTAAACTCTTTATTCTACTACATTAAATCCTGCAACTTTGTTAACAAACTTTTAATGATCGAGCTTAGTTAAGTATTGAAACTTTATAAATATACTATTTTAACGTTTAAACCGAAGACTCAAGCTGAATTACACTAAGTTACACCGCCCATACAGATGCAAAAGCCGTCAAGTGACTTAGTCATGTTTCGTTTTTAGTCTTTGGGTTCACCGGTTTTCAGGAGATTACTGCATCGATTGCTTGTCGAGGTGGTAGTCTCCTTTCATGGTGCGGTTACGAAATGGATGTTTTAATTGACGATAAGGCAGCGAGTATATTAAAATATACTCGTAATGCAATTCGCCTTTGTCGTCACCCATTTCGTAATCGCATCATTTAGCCGGCATAGTGGGAGCAATAAATGTTGTTTAAGAACAATTATTGATTGACCCATTCATGGACTTTGTAGGTCTGCTCACCACCAGGTAGATACAAAGTCACATGCCGTGCTCAAATAAAAAAATAAAAAAGGTGTCTGTTAAATCGATTAAAGTTAAAAATGGCGTCAAATATACCAGCTGTCATCTGACTTTCAAAATAAAACTGATACATTCGACACCAATTTAACTTTAATCCTTACAATTATTTAGTAATTCTTCGACTCGTCTTTTAGTTTTTCTTTTACATGACTTAGTGTAAAAAAATTACGAATCCACCTGCTCTCCCCTATATACGAGTAAAAGTAGACTCGTAATGAAAATTCCTATATGACACCGTCCGCTCGTAACTATATCATTTATCCGGTATACAATTATTTTAACGGGCATTTTAGTGCAACTGGAGTTTAGTAGTTCACGGGTTCAATCCCGTTTGTACCAATTATAATTTAGTGCTTCGGAGAGCACGTTAAGCTGTTGCCCAGTTTCACTATACTAACTTGTGAAACTGTTTATTGATGGGTTATTGACACTATTAAATACTGCGACTAACAATAGTTTACCGCAGTATTTAGTGTTAATAACATCAATAGGTACTTATCGACGAAGTGGGTAATATTCTCAACGCTGGGTACCCTGCCTGATGCCGTCTATTAGTACATATGTAAAGAGCAACTTTGATGGTATTTTTTGTTGATGTGGTTGATCAACGCATTGTTATTTAACATCATCAATCGCTCCCACTATACCGGATAAATGATATAGTTACGAGCGGGCGGTGTCAAATAGGAATTTTCATTACGAGTCTACTTTTACTCGTATATAGGGGAGAGCAGGTAGGATTCGTACACTTTTTACACTAAGTCATGTAAAAGCAAAACTAATAGACGAGTCGAAAAATTACTTAGGCAGTGCGAGAGCACCCTTAGACTTGTTCCAACGAAACTGATTATTGCACTGGCACAACGATTAGCCTGTGGGCATGAGCGGGCCTAATGCACACATAATTACTAATGCGCCAACATGTTCAATAGTATGGATATGATTGCTGTACGAATGCTCCCTCTGTACGAATCTTACCTGCTCTCCCCTACCTATACGATAGGCGCGTTATCATTAAATTGACCGCCCGTGTCATAATCGCAACCTGAAAGGAGCCTACCACCTCAACAAGAAATCAATGCAGTAGTCTCCTGAGAACTGGTAAACCCACAGACTAAAACCGAAACATAACTAAGTCACTTGACGGTTTCTGCATCTGTATCCTTATTCTGGTCAGACTAGCTAAGTACTAACAATAATACCTAAGTTACGTTTAAGATAATTAATCTTTAATCAAGACAGTTTTTTTTTTGACAGACAGTATTTTAATGCTTTAACATTTTAAAAGTAAGTGAATAACTTTCTTCTGTTATATATTTAGATTAAATTTACGCTATCTCCGTGGTCTAATGTTTAGCCGCGTTGCCGCATGGCGCTTATCGGGGAAATTGTCGGTTTGATTGCCATAAAAGGGAATAGTACCTAGTACATTTTAAAATATATATAGTATAAAATGGTATCTATTAAGTAATATCTTTGTTTCTATTACACATTTTTTTTTAATAGAGCAGCACATGTGAATGTGACCCTATATTCACCTAATGGTAAGTGGCAGTGTAACGTCCAAGAATGTTCTCAGCCAATAGTAGTAATGATGCTTGCTTCAATTGGTTGATTCCACTATGTCTGCTTGAGAAACTTATTATTTATTTTATTTATTAGACCCTATCTCTACAAGATAAATAAGCAGACCTACAAAGTCTTTGAAAGTCTTGTAAGTCGATCAATATATTGTAGTTTAAAAGAATTGGTCGCTCTAGCTATGCCGGCTAAAAAAATTCAGTTATGAAATTAGTTGCGGCTCAACTGCCGACGAGTTTACTTTGGGGTTTACGTAGAGGGTGCGGTTATGAACGGACTGTTCATCTGCATGCTGCAGCGTCAAATCAAGAGCCCGTTTTGCGAGACCACCTCGACAAAAAAAAGATGCAGCAGGCTCCTGAAAACCGGTGTAAAACCAGTGGCCATCCAGTTATGGAGACCTGCCACCCGTCTAAAAACCTATAGCTAAAACAATCCAACAGCTTAGTTTGTAACCAGGGCAATATTGTGTAAAATTGCCTAAAAAAATAATTGACGCCTCTCTAAAAAGACAAAGACAAATGGTTACTCATTGATTATTCTACGCAAATAGCCATACGCCCACGCGCCATCTTTGTATTTACTCTGTCACCCCATTTGCCATTTTTACTATTACCATAATATATATTATATTTAATTTATTCTATTCACATATTAAATTTAATCTTACAACACAGATTAAATAGCTAAGATTAAATTACTACTGAAGCTAATAATAGGAAGGTGTCCTAAGGTCTTAAATCAAAGATGGCCTTCAGCTCTAACTAAAAAGAGATAACAAAAAAATATTATAACTAATGGATGCTCAAGAAGAAAGAACAGAATAGGTATGGCGGCAATCAACATGTTTGACATTTAGTTTTGAAGGCTATTTTAGGGCTAAAGCCACTTCAGTATATTATACTTAGGTTCATGGGTCAGCTCATATTATATTATAGTTTACTCATGTTTATTTCACTATGTCAATATATAGGATGTCAAAGTCAAAGTCAAAATCATTTATTTCATGAAAATCTTTACAGATATTTATGAATAGTCAAAAAAAAAAGAAAAAAGTTTAACAATGAGGTCTTAGAGTGCGATCGGTTAGGCAGCTATTCATTAACAAAAGAACGACAAATATTAATTGAACTTAGACACGATGGAATGGAAATCTTAATATGAAAATTACTACCGAACCGAACACACACTACATAACCAACTAGTGTAAGACTTGGTGGTTAGCTGATTCCATTGACCTGTCAATCATTATGTGCCATACAAGAGAGCCACCAAGGCGACCAACTTCATCGATGATATCCATGCCTTAAATATTTATTGTAAATAAAAGGTAAGTAACCAATCACATATAAGTAAAGGTATAAGGATGGGTATTTTTAAGGGCATAAACACTAACTGTAAAGTCGATCCCCTCAGAGACACCCCGGAGAAAAAGAAACCAGCAAGTAGAAAACTCTAGATGTACTTTGTATGGCATATGAAACTAAGAATAATATATAGAACCGCCCTGATTTCTAAAATCGCCTATAAAACGAAAGAACAAACTGTTTATATTATGTTCTCACTTCAACCAATCAACGCTCAGTAATCGCTTATAATAATTTTTGTTTTCACTTTTAATGTTGATTTGGCGAAGGCCATCTTTGTTCTCACGTTTGGAAAGGCGATTTTAGGCCTTAGGGCGGCTCTCAATTCCATGAATTTCAAAGGTTGTAATTTGGGCTTATGTGATCAAATCGATCAACTTTTTCTTTGGAACCATATGTAAAAAAAAATATCTTCCCCATACAAATTGGTCATTTTAACATTAATTAAGGGTTTTTTTTTTCAATTGAGTAGAGCCTCATATTAGCCTAAGGTATAACCTTTCAAAGTCACCATGTGTATCTCGTTTCCCCATGGCTTCGGTGAAACTAGTAGGTTCTTGAGTTATGAAATCCTGGGTATAAGCTTCTGCCTAGCAGGCCCCAGTCTCACTCATCAAACTATTGCACCCTTTGATTGCTTATGTTATCTTCTTCTTCTTATAATAAAAATAAATACCATCACGGGTGCCTATTTGGCTCCCGAGAACCGTTTAAACGGCCTCAGGGTCCCAGTGGAGTGATTAACCCATCCTCATTTCGCCGATGGTATTCGGAGGCAACACCTAACAAGTGGCGAGCTTGTTGCGGTGTTTATGATGAAATAGCCTCGTTGTATAAAGCGGTCATCCATCCTAGGCCGGCCTTGTTGTCACCTGCTTAACCTTGTTATCAGTTGCGCAGTGACTTAACCACTAGGCTGGGGCCGCTTTCTTCTTATAAAACGTGAGTAAACAAATAAATTATTATTATTAATAATAAATAAATCGTTATAAACATTTACCGATAATATTTTTCTAGGCTATATTACGGTTAATATATTTTATTATATTTGATCGCTTGAGGACGACCCGATCGCTTTCGGCTCGTTGGCCGCCATGGCACTTGGGCGGGGTAGTGACATGAATTCCTCTATAAAAATATACGCACTAGAGAGCGCAACCAACATAGGTATAATTATATTAATTTACTAGCTGGAGCCCCCAACTTTGTGCGCGTTATTCTCCTATTACTAGCTAATAATATTAAATACCATCATGGGTGCCTTTTTGGCTCCCAAGAACCATTTAAACGGCCTCAGGGTACCCAGCGGAGGGATTAACCCGTCCTCATTTCGCCGATGGTATTCGGAGGCAACACCTAATAAGTGGCGAGCTTGTTGCGGTGTTTATGATGGTATAGCCTCGTTGTATAAAGCGGTCACCCATCCTAGGACCGGCCTTGTTGTCATTGCTTAACCATGTTATCAGTTGCGCAATGACTTTACCACTAAGCTGTGGCCGTTAGTTTTTTTTTTATTTATTTGAGGTTAAACATTTGAGGTTATAACGGTGGTGGGAGATCGAGAGAGATGAAATCCAGGTTCAAAGCCATGTCATCTAAGAGTTAACGTAATGTAAAATCAACAGCACTTTACTAATTGAAAGCCAAGAGAATAACTTGACTTGACAAAAAGGATTTTAACGCAAATAAATCCTTAAGGGCACTGCATTCGTAATCGCGAACACCGCGTTTTCCGTGCAAAATGAGCTTTAGCACTTCCAGTAATACTCGATTACTATTTGTCGCAGAATTAAAATAATATTTTTGTCGGTCATTGTAATTATTAATGAAAGATTTTTGCGTACAATTACATGAAATAAAATATTAAACGTGTTGTATCTACCTGGTGGTGAGTAAAATAAAATACCAACACGGGTACCTTTTTGGCTCCCGAGAGTTTAAACGTACCCAGCGGAGGGATTAATCCCGTCCTTATTTTGCCGATGGTAAAATAAGGACGGGATTAATCCCTCGGAGGCAACACCTAATAAGTGGCGAGCTTGTTGCGGTATTTATGATGAAATAGCGGTCCCCCGTCCTAGGTCCGGCCTTGTTGTCATCTGCTTAACCTTGTTATCAGTTGCGCAGTGACTTTACTATTAAGCTGGGACCGCTTTTACAAACATTACTCTAACAGCTAGCTTATTGAAAACCACTTTTTCTTTTAAGATGGTTAATACAGCGCTTTCTATTTCAGTAAATTTGAAGCCCAAATATATCGAATTATCCGCCCCAAATGTGCCCACAGTTGATTAGCGACGTTAGTGAGTGGGAAAAATCCTATTGTGTGGATTTCCCACACGGCTTTTAGAGTGGGAACTGGGAACTTTAGAAATAATACCCATTTTTTTTTTGTTTTTTTTATTGGAGTATGATGGCATCTGATGGTAAGTATACCTACAAAATACAAGAACGGGTTCAATTCAATCTAAATTAACTGCATTGAATGCTCCCATAATGCCAGCTAATTGATGCGGTTACAAAATGGACGGCAACAAATAAGAATTTACTTTACGAGACTGTAATTAAGTGCCTGTTACGTAACCGCACCCTGAAAGACACTAAATCGATACATGAATCTCCTAAATATAGTGAACCCACAGACTAAAACCGATGACGGGCGATTCGTGCTAACGAAAGAATATTATGAAGTTTTTAGGTCCTCGGTTCATTCATCGTCGGTTGTTTGATAACACCACTATAGTGCCTCGGAGAGCATGTTAAGCTGTCGGTCCCAGTTCCACTATCACAACTTGTGAAACTGTTAATAGATAGGTCATTAGGTCTGCAAACACCGCGACCGCCTGGCCACTTGTTCCTTGTAGTCTTAGAATACCGTCGGTTACGACGAGGTAGGAATAAAAAACCCCACCGCTGGGTATTCCAAAGCCAACATATAGCAACATATACGACAGCCTCCGTAGACTAGTGGTTGCGTCTTTGGCGTTGTATCCGGAGGTCGATTCCCACCTACTTATATCAAAAAAAAAAAAATGTTTTTCTGTACAGTTTGTCATGGTCTGGGTGTTTATAAAATATAATATGTATTATTTCGTTGCTTCTGATACACACAGTAAAAGCCTAGAACTTAGTTAGTGACCAGAGCAATTTGTGTCATTTATCCTACATATTATTATTATTATTTTCTATATCACGCTTCAGTGTACCCTCGGAGCTTTTGCGGCAATAAGTTAATAAGTGGCAAACTCTACGTTTTTCTGTATAGTTTGCCATGGTTTGGCTGTTTATAAAATATAATATGTATTAGTTAGTTGTTTCTGGTACACATAGTACAAGCTTATTGCTTTGTGACCAGAGAAATATGTGTAAAAAATATCCTATATAATTATTATAAATATTATAAAGTAAAACTCGGACTTTAGCTAGCTTAATGGGAACTAAGTATAGTATGTATCATAACGGGTGCCTTACGGCGCCCGAGACCGCCTAGACGGCCCCAGGGTACCCAGCGGAGGGGTTTTAATCCCACCTCGTCGTAGCCGATGGAATGAGTCTACACCGAACAAGTGGCTAGCTCGTCGCGATGTTTTGAATAGACTCAATAACCCATCTATAAACAGTTTCACAAGTTGGTATAGTGACCGGGACCGTGCTCTCCGGGGCACTATAGTAGTGTTGTCAAACAATTGTACATACATTTCTAAATTAAAAACTCATTGGTACACACCGGGATTCGAACCAGGGACCTAAGTGTTTTTAAGTCCAAGGTCTAACCAACTAGGCCACCACGTATATTATATAAGTATAGTGTAACTAAAAGAACAGAGTTCTAACTTGTAACCTAAAAACTTATTTTGTCCGCCTTCGTAGACTAGTGGTTGTGCCTTTGGCCTTGTTTCCGGAGGTTTCGATTGAAATCCATGGCAAAAAAATATTAGTTTAAATATAATAAATAAATAAATAAACTCTTTATTTGCCGATAAGGTTACAAAGGTGTTCATAATGTTGGTTTGTACTGCTTATCTATCAAGCTAGTGTGCAAATTCATCTGTGATATTTTATTATTCACATATATTCTGTGGCAATACTCTACTGATACATGCATTTACAGTTTGCCATGTTCCGGAGATTTATAAGTTATAATATGTATGAATATCGTTGTTTCTGGTACACATAGTACAAGCCTAGAGCTTAGCGTTTGACCAGGGTAAGTCCTTTATATTATTATTTTAAGACTATCTACATTTCTAGTATACGTGATGGCCTAGTTGGTTAGACCTTGGACTTTAAAACACTTAGGTCCCTGGTTCGAATCACGATGTGTACCAATGAGTTTTTAATTTAAAAATGTATGTACATCTGTTTGACAACACCACTATAGTGCCCCGGAGAGCACGGTCCCGGTCACTATACCAACTTGTGAAACTGTTTATAGATGGGTTATTGAGTCTATTCAAAACATCGCGACGAGCTAGCCACTTGTTCGGTGTAGACTCATTCCATCGGCTACGACGAGGTGGGATTAAAACCCCTCCGCTGGGTACCCTGGGGCCGTCTAGGAGGTCTCGGGCGCCGTAAGGCACCCGTGATGATACTATCTACATTTCAATAAACAAACCCTTCTAGTAACTGCAAAACATATCAGTATATTCCAAATACTGCTTTACATTTCTGCTCGCCTGGTAATTAAATCAGTTTAGACTATAACTGATTTGCTATATTTGAATACACGAATTTTGGTGAATTTACATTCTGTAATTTAATTGCCTATGCATACGGTATTCAAACAATCAAACTAATTATTACATAAACCACTTACTTCTATTATGTTTTTTTTGTTACTGGAGCATGTGATTTTGTATATACCTAAAGGTAACAAATACCACGAATTTTGGTGAATTTACATTCTGTGATTAAAATGCCTATGCATACGGTATTCAAATAATCAATCCAATTATTACATAACCCATTTACTTCTTATATGTTTTTTTTTTGTTACTGGAGCATGTGATTTTGTATCTACCTAAAGGTAACAAAAACCACGAATTTTGGTGAATTTACATTCTGTGATTAAAATGCCTATGCATACGGTATTCAAATAATCAATCCAATTATTACATAACCCATTTACTTCTTATATGTTTTTTTTTTGTTACTGGAGCATGTGATTTTGTATCTACCTAAAGGTAACAAAAACCACGAATTTTGGTGAATTTACATTCTGTAATTAAAATGCCTATGCGTACGGTATTCAAATAATCAATCCAATTATTACATAACCCATTTACTTCTTATATGTTTTTTTTTTGTTACTGGAGCATGTGATTTTGTATCTACCTAAAGGTAACAAAAACCACGAATTTTGGTGAATTTACATTCTGTAATTAAAATGCCTATGCATACGGTATTCAAATAATCAATCCAATTATTACATAAACCACTTACTTCTATTATGTTTTTTTTTTGTTACTGGAGCATGTGATTTTGTATCTACCTAAATGTAAGCACCTACAAAAACAATTAATGGGGCAATCAATACATTCTTGTTAAACTGAATTGACTGCTCTCACTATGCCGGCCAATTAATGTGGTTACTAATGTGGTAAATAATAAATGGACGGCGATAAAGACGAATTTAGATTATACTAAGCACTTTAATAGACTCAATGCTTTATCATTAAATTCATTAAGCGTAATCGCACCTTAAAAGGAGACTACGACTTCGACAAAAAATCGATGCAATACTCTCCTGAAAACTGGTGAACGCACGGACTAAAACCGAAAATTATGACTAGGCGGACGGATTACAGTATTAGTAACTAGGATGGTTGATACAGTTAAAAAAAGTAACATACGATATTAATATGTAAGCAGGTAATCGTAGTTGTAAAGCGTATGGTAAAAACCTGACAAACATAAACGGGTCAATTAATATGAATTAATAAATATACGTGGTGGCCGAGTTGGTTAGACCTTGGACTTAAAAACACTTAGGTCCCTGGTTTGAATCTAGGTGTGTACGAGGAGTACGGTGAGACGAGTTTTTAATAAAAAAAAATATGTACATTTGTTCGACAACACTACTATATTGCTTCGGAGAGCACGTTTAGCTGTCGGTCCCGGTTTCACTATACCAATTTGTGATACTGTTTATAGATGGATTATTGAGTCTATTCAAAACATCACGACGAGCTAGCACTTGTTTGGTGTAGACTCATACCATCGGCTAAGACGAGGTGGGATTAAACCCCTCCGCTGGGTACCCTGGGGCCGTCTAGACGGTCTCGGGCGCCATAAGGCACCCGTGATGATATGTATGTATGTAATATGAATTAAATGAAAATCCGCTTCATAAATTCCGATACGAAACTGTTTTTTAAAATCCCCATTTCAGAAATTAAGTACCCATTATTAATCTAAAAGCACTTAAAGCATTTACCATAGTTATTTGATCCTCTTACCGTCGAATACCAAAATTGAATTTTACTGAAACAAAGCCTGTGTCTAGTAGATAAATCTACATGTCGAATTTTGGCGAAACACGTTATTACATTTGGCAATATATCGTACCCTACGTAGATCAGGCAAGGCTTATAGTGGGACGTGCTAAAATATCTACTGTATTATATTGAATAAAATCTAGACATTCCACGTTTGACAGCCTCCGTAGACTAGTGGTTGCGTCTTTGGCGTTGTATCCGGAGGTCGTGGGTTCGATTCCCACCCATGGCAAAAAAATATTAGTACGTTTTTCTGTACAGTTTGTCATGGTCTGGGTGTTTATAAAATATAATATGAATTATATCATTGTTTCCGGTACACATTTTTTTATTTTTTTTTATAGGAGCTCGGCATGTGACCCCACATCCACCTGATCGAAAGCAGTATGCAGGTCCAAGAATGAATACAACCAGCTCTTAGAATTGTGTTGTAAGAGCTGGTTTCATCCATTATGCCTGTGGGCCATCGAGGGAATGCAGCAAATATTTGGCCGATCCTCCCCAAAGGTGCGAACAATATTCCATACAAGGCCGGATCTGGGCTTTATAGATTAGATACCTAAGCCCTGGAGTGAAATATCGTCGCACCTAGTTAAGAACGCCGAGCTTTTTACTTGCGGTCTTAGCAATGTTCTCGATGTAATTGCAGTTATTTAAGTCGGAACGTATTTCCAATCCCAGAATATTTAGTATTAGTGATAATGGTAATTGAGTGCTCTGAAGAGAGGGAAAATGGGAAAACAGTGTTTTTTTTTGCAGACATCGCGCAGGCCTGGGTTTTTTGTGCATTGAACTGGACCAAATTATGACAAACCCAATTAGAAACTTCCTTTAGGGTTAGGTCCAGTTCACTCACCAAGGAACTCCTATACTCCTCTGTTTCGACGCGGCTGGGAGACTGACGAGCCAAGTACTGACACGGGTGTGAACGGTACTGTCGCCGCATAACAATGAATGTTGCCCAATGACAACATATCATTGATATGCAGCAAGAATAGCGTCGGCGATAGCACTGATCCCTGGGGTACTCCCGCGTTAATTGGTTCTCGGCCCGAGGCCATACCATAAACAATGACTCTTATAGCTCGATCTGAAAGGAAAGAAGAGATCCAGCCGCAAAGTCGCGTCGAAAATCCGTAAGCTGGCAACTTAGAGAGTAAAGCTTTATGCCACACCCGGTCAAAAGCCTTGAAGATATCCAGACCAACTACCAAGGCTCCCCATGCTGGTCCATTGCCTCATCCCAGATATGCGTAATATATGCAAGAAGATCACCCGTTGACCTCTTCCTACGAAAGCCGTACTGGTGGTCATTTATAATAGAGTGATCTTCTAGGTATAGGCATTATTTGTGCGTTGATAATGGTTTCTAGAACCTTGCACAACACTGAGGTGATAGCAATAGGGCTGTAATTATTGGGATCTGACCGGTCTCCCTTTTTGGGAATGGGTTGCACGTTCGCTTCGCTCCAAGTTGCGGGAACAATGCCAGAGGAGTATGAAAGGCGGTATAGGCGCGAGAGAACAGGAGACAACTCAAGAGCGCAGTTTTTCATTACAATCGCTGGGACACTATCCGGGCCACTAGCCTTCCGAACGTCGAGTGAACGGAGCGCTGTGCGCACATCACGTTGCCGGATATGAATATCAGGCATTGTGATACCGCAATTGGGAATAGTAGGCGGTTGCGCGCCTCCATCATCGAGTCAAAAAGAGGCGTTCGAGGCAAAAAGATTAGCCAGAAGTTCGGCTTTCTTAGTTGCCAAATGGGCCAGCAAACCATCAGGATATCGCAGCGGCGGCAATGAGGAACGACAGAAATTTGCCTCAACGGATTTGGCAAGCTGCCAAAACTTCCGGCTACCTGCCGGTTGTTCAAGCAGCTCCTGCCCGATCCTAGAGATATGAAAAGACTTTGCACTCTTCAATACATTCTTGCACAATTTAGTAGCGGCGTTGTAAGCTGCCTTCAAGGTAGCCGAGTTAGGGTCAGCCATTGAACGACTCCTAACCCACTCCCGGTAAGCAGTATTATTTGCTGCCACAGCCTTGGTACAATGGCTGTCGTACCAAGGTTTGCTGCCGCCTTTGCTGATGATAGACGAGTATGGAATATAATATTCAATTCCGAGAAGAATTTCATCAGCAAGATCAGAAGCACAGGCATTCGGGTCATCTACCTTAAAGCAGCGTTGCCCCTATGGTAGGACAAGAAAGTACTCCTTAAGTCCATCCCAGTCTACCGAGGAGTAGTGCCAGATTTTTCGTGCAGTCATCTTCCTAGGCGGCACAGGGTTACACGGTACTGATGTAACTACCAGACAGTGATCCGAACCACCCAAGGGGGCCAAGACTGACACCTTATATCCAGCAGAATGAATCGTCAACAGAAGGTCTAATTTGGAGGGCGCATGAATGATTATGTCTGGGATTCTGGTGGTTTCATCGACCAGTTGAGTCAAGCCATGGGAGAGTGCAAAGTGGTGAGCGCATCTCCCAGCGTGGTCGGGTTTTAGAGATCCCAACCATTGAACATGGTGACTATTGAAGTCTCCCAAAAACACGAACTCCGCACAGGGAAAAAGTTCTTGTGCTTTGTCTGTCGCTCTGCTGAGATAGTTGTAGAATAGAGTCGTCTCCTGATCACTTCTGTGGGATCGGTATAGGCACACGTAGATTCGAGACTGAGTTCCCAGATCTACGTGTACCCACAATGTGGAAAGGTTGGAGTCCTCCAAACTGAGTATACGGCGACAACAGATATCCGACCGAGCATATAGGTGCACCCCGGCTTTTGGTAGGAACTTCTCCTCTAGGGTAAATCCGGGGTATTGTAGGTAGGATATGTCGGCCGGGCAGTGGTTCTGGGTCTCCGTTAGAAATAACATGGCGGGTTTAGCCGTCTCAAGATGCTGATGTACGGCACTAAGATTGGCGCGAATATTTGTAAAATCCACGCCGAATAAAGTGTTGGGGATGTACATAGTACAAGTCTTGAGCTTAGTTTGTGACCAGAGCAATATGTGTAAATTATCCTACCTACATATTATTTTATTATTATTCTAAAATCAGCCTGAATATAGTTTTTGTTATTTTTCAGGAGAATTTTTAGGTTTCCGAAAAAAAACATTATCATTACATTACAAATCGTTACAGTATAGTGGGAGCGATCAATTGTGTTAAATAACAATGTAATGATCGATCTCATTGTGAAATTTGTAATCTGCTTACCATCAGGTATATACAAGGTCACTTGTCGTGCTCCAATATATAATTAAAAAAACCCACATAAGTGCGAATACTGAGTTTCATTATAAAGCGATTCGTTTTGTAGTAAATCCAAAGCAAAAAACTTAATTATTTAAATCTTTTTGTTCAGTTTTACTTTGTATCTTTGTATATAATTTGTAACATGAACGAACATTGTAGTTTTATTAGCAACCGAGTCGCATGTCTATATCATCTCACATAAAAATCTAAAGAAAACTATAGTTAATACCACGAGCTCTCTGAGGCACTATAGTGGTGTTTTCAATCAAATGTACATTGTTCTTTTAATCAAAATCTTATTGCTATAAAGCCAGGCTGCAGCTCGTATCCTAAAATCTGTAGTAGTTTTAAGTCTAACTCTACTACCGCGATATTTACTCGATTACTAGGTTTATTTTCTCGTCCACTAGGTTCATTTACTCGGCCACTAGGTTCATTTACTCGGCCACTAGGTTCATTTACTCGACCACTACGTTCATTTACTCGACCACTACGTTCATTTACTCGACCACTACGTTCATTTACTCGACCACTACGTTCATTTACTCGACCACTACGTTCATTTACTCGGTAACTAGTTTTATTTACATAAAGCTTAAAATAGGAAACCCTGACCTTACTCGGAAACTAGGTTTATTTACTCGGTCACTAGATTCATTTACTCGGCCACTAGATACATTTACTTGGTCACTAGGTTCATTACACGGCCACTAGATTAATATACTCGGTAGCTAGGTTTATTTAAATAAGGCTTAAAATCGGAAAGACTGGCCCTATTCGTTTAATATTCCAATTGGCTCCTAAGAGCGTGACGTAAGAGCCTATAGCCTTCCTAAAGAATTGTGCTATCAAATGCATAAAAAAATTATGCATTTGATAGCACATCCGACTGCAAGTTCCAGAGTTTAACCAATTTAAACTCTTCAACTTTAAAAAAGCGGCCCCAGCCAAGTCGTTAAGTCACAGAGCAACTGATAACAAGGTTAAGCAGATGTCAACAAGGCCGGACCCGGGATGGGTGACCGCTTTATAGGGTGAGGCTATACCATCATAAACACCGCAACAAGCTCGCCAATTCTTAGGTATTGCCCCCGAATACTATCGGCAAAAAGAGGACGGGTTAATCCCTCCGCTGGGTACCCTGAGGAAGTTTAAACGGTTTTTGGGAGCCGAAACGGCACTCGTATCATCATCAACATCGTCAGCCTAAGGTAGTCCACTGCTTGACATAGGCCTCTCCCAAGAAACGCCACTGATCCCTATCCTCCGCTCTTCGCACCCAGTCTCTGTCTCCGCAGGTCATCAGTCCATCTAGCTGCGGGGCGTCCTCCGTTACGTGCGCCAAGACGTGGTCTCCACTTCAATATCCGCCTGCTCCAACGGTTATCCGTATAATAATATATAATATTGTGTATACTCGTATACATAATATTATATATATTATCATAGATATAATACAAAAGCCAGCATTGTAATATATTTAAATCTGACGCTATAAATAATACATATATATCGCACAACAACTTACCATTCAATTACTTGTCAAAAGAATATTGATAGCGCATCCAACGTGTCATAATATTACTTTTGGAATGATGCCAAATAATAAATGGACCCGAAATATGTAATATGTATTTGGAAACTGATTTGAGTAGAATAAATAAATATAAATATATATCATCTCGGGCATCGTAAGACACCCGTCTTGTATCCAATCCCACCTTGTGGCTAGTAGTGGCTAGCTCGTCGCGAAGTTTGCATAAACTCAATAACCCATATCTATAAACAGTTTCATAAGATATAGTGAAACTGGGACCGATAGCTTAACGTGCTCTCCGAGGCACTATAGTGGCGTTGTTAAACAAATATAGGTACATACATTTTAGATTAAAAACTCATTGGTACACACCGGGGTTTGAACCAGCGACCTAAGTGTTTTTTAAGTCTAATGTCTAATCCACTCGGCTACCACGTATAAATGTAAAAGTAGATTAAAACTATTTTTACTGTATTATTTTACTGCCCCAATTTTGTTATACTGCAATCTATAATTAAATGATAAAAAAATTAATGGGCGACACTTTTAAAAGAAAGATATTTTATTTGGATGAAACGACAGCCATATTTATGTATTGAAGTTATTTTAACCATTCTGTGCTCCATTAAATACAAATAGAGGCTGTTCCAAAATTCAAATATTAAATATTACCCGTGAGATCTCTCGAGGAAAATAAAAAGATATTTATACATAAATTACATAACTCCGTCTCTTTCTTTTTCCCGAGAGATCGCACATATTAATTATTACCCTTGACATATATTGTATTGTTGCAAATATATGTAGGTACACAGTAAAATAAAAATTAAATCATATACATAGTTTTGATGATTTACAAAGAAAGAAATCGCTCATTATGTAACCG
This sequence comes from Monopis laevigella, assembly GCA_947458855.1. Taxonomy (NCBI): domain Eukaryota; kingdom Metazoa; phylum Arthropoda; class Insecta; order Lepidoptera; family Tineidae; genus Monopis; species Monopis laevigella. The sequence goes on along the minus strand of OX381596.1, from coordinate 8,278,431 downwards.
CAACAGGGAACGGGCCTTTATCCATACCTGAGTCCTCCTTTATTCACGTTCATTTTTAATAAGATTTGTTAGTAACTTGGTATTACGTGTTTAGTCAGAATATATACAATTTCATCTCCCTACTAAGATACGCGGTTTTATGTTACTCTACATTCTATATTTCTGTAACTTGCTAGCTGTTAGAAGTGGAAAGTTTATCTTGTTCTCAGACATGCGATATTTTTAAGGATTTGTTGGAAACTTGGTATCGTATGTATACAATATACAATTTCATGTTCCTACCTACCGAGGTAAGATACGCGGTTTTATTTTACTCTACTATATTCTCTTTTTCCGTAACTTGCTTGCTGTTAGAAGTGGAAAAGTGTATCTTGTTTCTAAACATGCGACATTTTTAAAGATTTGTTGGTAACTTAGGGCCGGTTGCACCATCTGATTTAACGAATACATTTACGTTAAAGTTATAATTAAAACTAAAATTGAGTTGTATCAAAAACAAAGTTGTGTAATCTTACGCTTACTTCGTTAATTATGATTAACGAATGAAACCTGTGAATTTTGACTGATGACGATGAAAATTACAGATACAGAATTTGGTGCAACCCGTATGGAGTAAATGTTAATGTAATTGTTAATGTCACTGTTAGATGTTTGGGTAAATACCTATAGGTGGCCGGGAGTCTTTGGCGAGATCCCGTAGAGGAAAGTTGTGTCTGTGTTCTTTTATTTCTGTATTTTTGAGACCGCGTTAGTAAGTTTGTCGTTTCCAAATTGTTGGCGATTTCGTGGAATAATCTGTCCAGAGAATAACCAGACTTTACGTTCTGTCTCCAAACTCCGCTTTATATTGCAATAATGGCCGCTACGCTATAACACTTTTTGTTAAAGTGGGATTTTTCTCTCTTTTTATTAATTGCGATATTTTCCTATTTTTTTTAATAAAGTGTAATTATAGGAATGTGGGAAGGTAAAAAAAGTAAAATTTGTTAATTTAAATAAAAAATATACCTATAACACCACGGGTGTGGCTGCCGGGAACCGTTTAAACGGCCTCAGGGTACCCAGCGGAGGGATTAACCCGTTCTTATTATAATAACTAAAATTTCATTATTATATACATATAACACAAATTATAATAGGTAACGTAGGTAACTAAAATTTAAAAATATTTTTTTTACCTTTGACATTCCTAAACGTTTGACTTGCTTGTTACGGTAACTGTAACGTTGATCAGCCAAAATTTGCCGGTTATGATTAATGTTAAAGTAAGTGTCAAATTTGTCAACTTTTTTGGTACAACCCAATTTTGGTTATGTTGTTCCTACTTTGTGGTTATGTTGACGTAAGCGTCTCGTTAAACAAATGTGCCAGAAAGTTTCCGTAACCATATCATTAGGAAATTATATGATTGTGCAACCAGTTTGGAGTAAATGCAAATGTTTCAGTTAATGTCACCGTTAGATGTTTAAATTAATTTTAACTTTAACGGAGACTTTTGGTGCAACTCATCCTTAGTATTGCGTGTTTAATAGGATAGGATATAAAATTTTACGTCCCTACCTACCTAGGTAAGATACGCGGTTTTATGTAACTCTATATTATCTATGCCCGTAACTTTCTTACTGTTAGAAGTGGAAAAGTATATCTTGTTTCTAGACTTACGATATCTTTTATATATTTGTGTATCTCAACTCGTAGGTACTATGACTAGCCACATAAATTGCGATTTGTATTTTGAAATATGTACATCCCTAAGGATTATTTCAGCGACTTTTATACATATATTTTTTTATGGAGCACGGCATTGACTCTGTATCTACCTGATGTTAAGCATACCTACAAAGTCTATGAATGGGGTTGATCAACACATTGTAGTTAACCAGTATTTATAAAATATATGTATTAATTAGTATCATTGTTATAAGTACACGTAGTACAAGCCTAAAGCTTATTTGGAACAGGGGCCATATGTGATGACAAAACCCCACTATATCTTATATCATTAATTTTATATTATATTATATATAATTATAACACTAATAATAATATGTAGCACAATTTACATATATTGCTCTGGTCACAATGTACCTACTAATCTTTTTTTTATGCGAGAACTCACGACCTCTGTATACGACGTAAAGGTGTAACTATTTGTTAACTTTAAATACCTACCACAAACCTAAAATGTAAGAAATAAAACTTATTTGATAGCACAATTGTTCACTACGATCTTCGATTAACAATCAGTTTAACATTTCTTTTCATACTTCTACAAGATATTCGGATTCTTACACTGTATCTGCAGCTCGCCAGTGGAATAAAAATAAATTGCTTTAGTATGTATTATTTATTATGTATAGTGGATAATATTTAGTTAAAATAAAACTCAAGGCACGCACACATACGCAATTACACACACATACTTATTTTCATTAATATTGTTCCATCCCTGCCTACCCTTTTTTTTTGTTCCTATCGCACATTTACCGCGGACGGACGTCTACAAACTTGTTACAATAAAATCACGCGTTTATAATACTTTACTCTTGTCCAAATATTCATGGACTACACCGCGGCCGCGAAAAAAGTGTAAAAATCATAAAACAATTGTGAAGTATCTGTGGATCTATATATAACCAGCGACCTCAGAAATAACAGGTATTGTGCCTCCCTTATTCTTTCCAACATATAGTAATATATATGCCCTAATTTAATTTATTTCTATTAATTAAGGTTCTCGAGTGGCGACCCCGTACTGGAGGACGCAGCAGAGGCAGACCCCCCACAAGATGGACCGACGACCTGAAAAAGGCCGCGGGAAGCTGATGGCTACAGGCAACGCAGAACCGGTCGTTGTGGCGATCCTTGGGGGAGGCCTATGTCCAGTAGTAGACGCGGGAATGGCTGGTATGGTCATGATGATGACCTAATTGATATAAGTTTATTAAAATTAAGCACCCGACTTCGAACCTGGAAGTCAATGTCTAAGACATTAAGTTCGCCTTTGTACATAACTTTTGTTTACTGTGCAATAAAGTGTTTAAACTGCGTTCTATGATAGGTAGGTCAAATATTACTCAAAAAGCAAGGCTTGCCATTCATAACGCAGTGCTTGTACCTACACTATTGTATGGAAGTCAGACATGGGTATGTCAGGATAAATATGAAAGCAAAATAAATGCAGTAGAATTATTAAAAGCTCATTGCGACGAATGTGCGGTGTTAAAATAACAGACCGAATCCGCAATGACGTAATTCGAGAACGAGTGGGACTGAAAGAGAGTATAGGCATGAAAATGAGAAAAGGTATGCTCCGCTGGTTTGGGCATATAGAAAGAATGAGTGATGAAAGACTGACGAACCAGATGTATAAAATCGAGGTGAAGGGTAAACGTGGCCGAGGGAGACCAAGACATACGTACCATGAACAAATTGAAAAGGTTTTAAAAGACGGTGCTATTAAGAGCCTCCGAAATCGGCGTGCCTGTATGAGAAGAGTTATGACTGTGGAAGAGGCGAAAGGAGTATGTAGGGTTAGGGACAAGTGGCGCTCGGTTGTCTCTGCCTACCCCGTAAGGGACCTGGTGTGAAGATAAATAAATAAATAAAGTGTTTAAATAAACAAATAAAATAAATCATATAATATTTGACCTGGTGTGAAGATAAATAAATAAATAAAGTGTTTAAATAAACAAATAAAATAAATCATATAATATTTATTAGACACTTATTATAAATGCTAAAGAGTAATAACTTGTAAAGAAATTCTTACTTATACACAGTTAAAACTTTTCTTTACTAAATTTATCACTTTCTTTTATAACCCTATAAATCTCTTCCACACAATGTATTAGGAAATTTTCCTCAATTTTCCTAAATCTTCATATGTTTGTAAATAAACCGGTCCCGTCATGTGAATGAACTATTAACAATAGGTACGTATATAAATGTATATATTTCATGCCTAAAAGCTATTTTAATGCTTATGTCATTGCGTTAGAGTCGACTTTTAGTAACAGATAATAGAATAGCGATGTGAAAATGCTAACAGCCTTTAAGAAAAATACTAAATGAGCCAGATATATAAACATATTATAGATATGTCTTCTAATCATGGAAGTATGAATTATACAACGAGAACAATGATGCATAACAATACTTAAACTACTTAAATACTGTATATAATATAATAAATGTAATACATAAACATACATACCATACCAAACAAAAATTGTCACGAATAATGTGCAGTGGGCAAACGTTTAAACACCCAATCACTTTAAGTCGAGTGAACTTGATAAAGGTCTTTGGGAAAATGATTGAATTATAGAAAAGTAGACTTGGCCATTTAAATCACGAATTTGTTTTGTAATTTGAAACTAAATAAAGCGTAATTGACAAAACAAAAATAAATCGACAATTAATTATCGTGTTAATTTTCGAACTAAATGTCAAACATTTAGTTTTTTTTTAAATGTCTATGACGCCATATTCTGTTTTCACACTTTGTTTTGAGTTTATATTGCGGCGGCCATGTTACTGTTCTCATGTTTGGAAAGACTATTTTAGGTCTGGGGTTAAGTAAGTTCCTATTATTTATTTCAATACTACTAATAAATTAATGGAAAAGTACCTTTGCTTTATTTATTCCGTGGATCTAACGATTACAATTTATTTTTTCTATAATCCTGTAAAAACATATAGCCTATAATAATTTAATTAAAATTATTCTTAAATTTTACCAACGGTAGATTCATACCAACGCCTACGACGAGGTGGGATTAAAAACCCCTTCGTTGGGTACCCTGAGGTCGTCTCGGGCGCCGTAACGCACCCGTGATGATATTTATTTATTTTATGATGATTATTTAAATTTTGTAAAATGATACCTTATGAAGAATAATGAAGATAATTTTGTTAAAAAAAAACGTGGCACAACCAAGATCCTATTTTATTAACATTACAATGAAAATATTTACATATGGTTTGATTTACTCTATCAAAAGTAAAGATATATATTTTAAGCACTTTCTAAAGATCTAACTCTATGATAGGTTTTCTTTTGGACATAAAATCTGCGGTCAGTGGCTTTTCAGTCATTGGCGCCTGGTTCAGTGCCAAATAAGCCTTATAGTACTTAATTTATTCTTTGGTTTATACAAATTATTTACTAGCTTTTATATAATAATATAAAAGTATAAGCAAGCATCATTCTACTATTGGTTGAGAACATTCTTGGACGTTACATTGCCACTTACCATCAGGTGGATGTAGGGTCACATGTCCTGCTCTATTAAAAAAAAATCTACTTCAATTTGACAATTTTAATAACATAAGTTATTGAAAAATTAATAAAAAAATACATAAGACGCCTGAACAATAATTAACCCTCGGTATAATACCTCGTGGTAAAAACTTACACGACGTACCTTGTTGCACGAAAAAAAAAACTCTGTATTAAGAATATATTGTTTCATATATGGTGGAAACAAAATAAGCTTGAATCAAAAAAAAATGTTTTGTATTAAATATTATATTTGACTAAAGTAAATGTTCTTAACCCAAGGCAAATTTTACTTAATTTAAGAATATTATTGTTTCCGCCATATATGAAACAATATATTCTTCGTGTGCTCTATCATAAATTAGTGTCTAAATAAATTAAATCTCAAAGATCGTAAAATAATAAGAAAATGAAAACGTTTAAAAATAACATAATTCATTAATTAATTGACTGATTAAACATATTTTAACAGGAATTTATAAGAATCGATCATGGTAATTTTTAATATACTCCGATTATACTTCAAGTTCTTTATATAAATATTATAATAATAGAATGTAGGACAATTTACACATATTGCTCTGGTCACAAACTAAGCTCTAGGCTTGTACTATGTGTACCAGAAACAATCATATAATACAAATTATATTTTTATAAACACCCAGACCATGACAAACTGTACAGTAAAACGTACTAATATTTTTTTGCCATGGGTGGGAATCGAACCCGACCTCCGGATACAACGCCAAAAGGCGCAACCACTAGTCTACGGAGGCGGTCAAATAACATATAATATAGCACTCCCTACATTTCTAATCAAATTAGCAGTATTTTATGGAGTGCCCATAAAAAATATATTTTGTGGCATAATTTTATATTTATGGAGTATAAAAAAGATATTTAGCACCAAAATGTTATGTTTAAATTCCTTTCTAATTATTGTCGTAAAAGCTTTTAAAGCCTCTTATTTCCTTAAGAGGGCGCTAGAAGACGAGAACACTTAATTATATAGTCAAGGCTTTTATAATAATTTAAATGTAGATAGTTTTTTTTTGTTCTGGTACTGGGTGTTTTTTTAACTATGATAATATTTTTTTGATGCCTCCAGTATCAATTTTAAAACCCATTTTTAAAATAAAAAAAGTTGGTAAGTGTTTTTGTCTTATAATAACTTAAATGTAGATAGTTTTTTTTTTGTTCTGGTACTGGGTGTTTTTTTAACTATGATAATATTTTTTTGATGACTCTAGTATCACTTTTAAAACCCATTTTTAAAATAAAAAAAGTGTTTTTTTTTTTTCAAAAAAAAGGTCCGAACAGTAAATTATTATATGAACAAACGTCTATATTAAAATTACTCCTACAAATACATAATAAGTCAAACACAATTAGACAAGTTATAGGCTTTTAATTCGTAAGTTTAGTATGAAAGTTAAATGTGATGAAAAGAAAGACCTCCAAGTCTTTTTTGTTATTTATCTTTGTTTTTGTATAGGCGACACTAAAAGGAAGAAATACGTGTTTCATAATTTTCATCATAGAACACAATATAAATTTTTTATCATAGTTCAAAAAACACCCAGTATAGACAGCCTCAGGGTACCCAGTTTTTCCTACCTCCTGTATCTGGTGGTATTTTGAATCTACACCGAACCAGTGGTCAGTTCGTCGCGGTGTTCAGATATACTCATAAACTGTTTTCCAAGTTGGGTATATTGACACCTAGACCGACAGTTTAACGTGATCTCTGAGGCACTATAGTGGTGTTATCAAACAGAAATTTTAATTTTATAAAAATTAATACATTTATTTTTTTAGATACTAATAATATGAATAGAAACAAACAATTTTAACAAACTCGGGCATAGTGGGGGTAAATCTCTGGGAATAATACAGTAGGTTCCTCAACATTTAGAGTGACGCGACTCCCTAAAATGCCAAAAAATCTACATCGAACAATTGGCGAGCTTGTCGAGATGTTTATATAGGATCAGTAAAATAATATACAAATACAAATAGTTTATATTTAATTGAATCAGGCGTTATTTTGCGGAAGTCCATTTTATAATATTACAATTGAAAATTATTCTGTAATATTTTTCGCTTATGATGTTGGTGTTTTAAATTATACGTTATTATGTTCGTTTGTTGGTGATATTTCTTTGTGTTGTTACATGTAACCCACATGCCTATGCCATGCCCACCACCATTTAATACACCAACATTATAAGCGGAAGATATTACAAAATAATTTCCAATTGTAATCATTACAAATATTTTATTTAATAATCACAAAATTTCAACATCGCTGGTGCCTGAACTAGTACAGTACCCCTAGAGTTAACTAAAATTTGTATGGGAAATAGTTCAGCGCTCCAAGCGGAAATTTTGAGAACTAAAAATGCGAGCGTGTGATTGGTCAAAATGTTAACGCAGTAGTACTCACACTAAGGCTATGGTCACAAACTAAGCTCTAGGCTTGTACTATGTGTACTAATGTTAAAAAACTCACACTAGGGCTAAAGAGCACTGTATATCAGACACCATCGAAAAAAATAATATACTTATTGCTATACTGAGCAAATATAGCACTTGATATTTTTTATCATTAGTTAATTGAAAGTAATTGAAGCGCTATCTTTCCTAAGAAGAAAGATTTTCTTTCCTGAGTGACAGTCACAAAAACACGTGTTTCATATTTTATCATATTAATTGTACCATGTTTCGTGTTTCAAATTATTACTTGAAAATTGTTTCAAGGTTAAAATTCCTTTAGAATCAGTTTTAATTACCTGGGGCCTATTTCATAAACATGACAATTGTAATTTACCATGACAATTTACAATACATTGCTTGGTTTAGTTACTTCTAAGTTAATAATTCCAATTAAATTAAGCAATGAATTATGAATTGTCATGGTAAATTACAATTGTCACATTTATGAAATAGGCCCCAGGTTTAATACGGAGAAAATAGTTTTTTATTTTTATTAATTAGATAGGTAAATGCTTTTTTATTATTATTTTACCTGTGTCCTTGAAATTTTAATTACCTAATAATTTAACTATTCATTGGTAAGTAAACATGACAATTTCATAAACATGACAATTGACATTACAGTATAGACAAGTTAACATATATTATGTATATTTTTAAACCGGGTTTCTTTACTCGTTTTTAATTTTATATCTATATCTTTTAGTTTGTAGGTGTATCTTTTCTTTCTAAAATATCTGTATATTCCCTTTTTGGTGAAACCAATATCATGCAACTATAGTTTTATTATGTCAACTTGACTCACTCTATATTTAATACTAAATATATACCTATTATTTGACATACTCAATAACCCATCTATAAACAGTTTCACAAGTTTGTATAGTAGACCTCGCCGAGGCACTATAGTGGTATTGATAAACAAATCAATGTGTTTTTTTTATTAAAAATTCTTTAATACACACCAGGGTTTGAACCAGAGACATAAAAATTGTGGTAAGAGTTAACCAACTAGGCCACCGCGTAATTTTTTTTTAACGAAAATATTATCTTTTCTAAACGGTTTGTTTAAATGGATATTAATTTGTTGTTATTCTACGCCTACCGTACAATATTTGTTTTCTATAACGTATTTATTATTAATAACGAGTATAGGTACATTTCATAACAATAACAAATATTTGTTTTGACGACTATTTTTAGCTTCGTCTTCGTAAACATAATACGGCTAAAATTTCAAAACATATTGAATATGTATGATCCGTATACAAAATAAATATATTTTGGGGAAGGGCTAAAATATTCATATATTAAAAGGTACTACCTGTTCCCTTTTAGAATATAATATTGTATGTTTTACATATTCAATATTATTTTATGGAAAATATAGGATAATGATGCTAAAGATCTTTATTTTTATATTAAATATATTAATATTCCTGCCAGGTTTTGGGATCTTATATATTTTTTAATATATACGGGTGCCTTTTTGACTTCCGAGAATCGTTTAAACATCCTCAGAGTACCCGGCGGAGGGATTAACCCGTCCTCATTTCGCTGATGGTATTCGGAGGCAACACCTAAAAAGTAGCGAGTTTGTTGCCGTGTTTATGGTAGTATAGCCTCGTTGTATAAAGCGGTCACCCATCCCAGGTCCAGCCTTGTTGTCATCTGCTTAACCTTGTTATTAGTTGGGTAGTGACTTAATCACTAGGCTAGGGCCGCTTTTATATTATTTTTGTATATTCTAATAAACATGTGTGGGAAGAAGAGCCCCAAGGGACTACTATACCTTTATGTATATGAACAGCAGTGTTTGCCACTCTCTGTGAGTCGACATATTTATTTCACTTGTACAAGCATTTATGATGAATACCTTTTTTTTATTTTTCTTAGTATTGGAACGCGGCATGAGACGTCGTGTCTACCTGATGGTAAACAGACCTACAATCTCCTTGAATCAAACGCTCATCAAATCACATTTTTTATAATAATAATTTGCTGATAATTGTTATACTAGTTAAGTTAGTTAAAATCAAGTTGAAGTTTGTCAAACTTAAAGTTAGTAAAACTTAAAATAAAAAGTTACATAGTATACTAGTTGGTCTATATCCGTGTGTACCAATAATATTTTAATCTAAAAATGTATGTACATTTGTTTAACAACACTACTATAGTGCACGTTAAGCCTACGGTCTCAGTTTCACTATACCAACTTGAAAAACTGTTTATTGAATCTACCCAAAACATCGCGACGAGTTCGTTGTTCGGTGTAGACTCATACCATCACCTACGACAAGGTGGGATTAAAAACTCCCCTGCTGGGCATTCTGGGGCCGTCTAGGCGATCTCGGGCGCCATATTTATTTATAGACGTTTTTTTTTTTCGATTTACGACACATGGTTCCATGGGAAAAGTTGTTCTATTTCATCACTAGAGCCTCATATTAGCACAAAGTACAACCTAAAGTTACTGAATTTAAATAAGTACAACCTGAATTTAAATAAGTACAACCTGAATTTTATTTTTAAAATAAAATGTTATCTTCGTAAGTACAAGTAGTAACAAGAAAGTAATAAATAATTTCTCACTTAATCCCACAACACAATTTCCTGTCAGACCCCTAGCGGGCAGGTTGCAGTAAATCACTATAACTGTTATTATGACCAAGTAATTATAAGAACAGTTCTAGCACATGATTTGCAATAATTAAACTTTATGTGAGAAAATGCTGTAAAACAACTAGGGTAATTAGTATTAATATTGGCCCCCCTACAATGATTGGCCGCATGAATTTAAATCTTAATTATTAAGAGTTTTTTTTGACAAACTACTAAAAAATAAATATATATATTTTCTTTATTAACAACACTTTGAAACAAATAGGTAGATTTTAAGTTTTATAACTGGTAACGCTGATTAAAAAAAAAATTGTGTGAATGCAACATCCTAAAGTGGTGTAGTGTTAATTTTATTAGGAAAATGAGAAGAAAGAAAGTGGAGAAATATTATTATGGGCAAGATGTTATTGTCATACTGATATTCCTACTAAACGACTGGCCACAAAACGTATTACGATTTCAAACTTTATTTCGAATTATAAAGGTTCAAATTTGATGGTTGTCTTAAGGTGCCAATCATTATACCGGCTACCCTAATTGCTAACTTGCGGAAATAAATATATATAGACAGCCTCCGTAGACTAGTGCTTGCGTATTTGGCGTTGTATCCGGAGGTCGTGGGTTCAATTCCCACCAATGGCAACAAAATATTAGTACGCTTTTTCTGAACAGTTTGTTATGGTCTGGGTGTTTATAAAATATAAAATGTATTATATCATTGCTTCTGGTACACATAGTACAAGCCTAGAGCTTAGTTTGTGACCAGAGCAATATGTGTAAATTGTCCTACATATTATTATTATTATATAGGTAAGTTTTTTTCTGAATAAAGTACAATCGCGGAAAAAAAACGAATAGTAAACCAAAAGATCCCTTTTTTCAAAGTTTTTCAATTATTAATATTTTTTAGTGCTATTTTCATTTATTTTTTCGTCGTGGTTGTGATTATTTTTCAGAATGATTTAAAAGCATTATTCAAAGCATTTTTTCTGTACACCCGTAGAAAAGAAAACAATAAATCTATATTTGTAATACATCCAAATATTAAAAATTTCTAATTTAAATGCTTTACTAAAATAATGCTTCTAAATTAAAACTTTGCATATTCCTATTTTTTTAAATTTACAAAATAATTCTTCCTATACATCACTATTGATGGGAAATTCGATTCAAATAAAAAATAAAAAATACAATTATACCTAAATAAATTTAATTAAAAAATAGTATAGACATTTTCTGATTTTTTATTTTATTATAGTGGACCAAGACGCGTCTTTACAGATCAAATTCGAGATGTCCTTAAAAAAGGACAAATACGCAATTTAAAAAAAAGGGGCGCCTGTATGTGTCGGTGCATGAATGTGGAGGAACCTAGGGAAGTATGTAGAGACCGTGCGAAGTGGCGTACATTGCTCTCTCCTTACCCCTAAACGATATAGGCGCGATGGTATAAATGTATGTATTTTAATATAAAAAAATCCAGTTTCCCGGGGTTTTTTATATGAACTTATGAAAAAATATACAAAAATGAATTTTAGGTTCCCAATTGGCACTAAGATTCATGAAAAACGTATGAAACCCTAAAACATATAAACAAAGGTCTCATTAACAATGTATATTCTTATTTTTTGTTTATGATAAGTATTTTAAATAGACTTTTATAATAAGTTAATTCTCATATTGCTTGCGAGTTGATAATATTTGTATAAATTATATTATATTTTTTATATTATTTTTCAGATTCTTTGAGGGTAGCCCGAACACTGTAGACGCGTGTTTATATTATATTTTTCAAATTTTATTTTATTGAATATTATTGTGCAAAAGTGTACTAATTTTGTAGAATAAGCATTCGTATAGTAATATTAAGTGTGAGAAGTGTAGCATTTACGCAGTGATCTCGGTGTTTGTGTTATCTCAAATAATCCCACAATCTTCAGTAAAATGGCGGTACCCATTTTACTGTAGACTTTTCCTTCTTCACTTGATATTGGCAAGACTATACCGTACACTTACATACGGTCATGTCGCCATTCCTTTTTCTACCCTAGTCCTTTCCCAATTCCTTTCCATCCAATTATCCCTCTTTGACAAATAATATTTTGAATAATTTAAAATATAATAAGTGGGTAGCCACTTGACATTGGCAAAATTACGCGTAACGCGTAGACACCATTAATCAAAATATAATAATAATAATATTTTTTAAAGATAAAATGCAATTTTAAAAAAATCCTGGTGGGCGGCACTCGAACCCACGAACCTCATTCAACCGCTGAGCCAACCAGGTTCCAGTCACCCCTCACGAATTTTGTCATTGCTTTTTATCTATTTATGTGTATAAAAGACAGTCTATTAGCTTTTCTTCTAATAACTCTAATAATATTATATATTTTTATGACACAACCAAAATATTAGTATGTATCTATATCCCAATCTTAATTCCGTTTATATATTCGAGAAAATTTTATAGCTTCTAAATGACTTTTATATAGCTTATATCCACTGAACAAACCGCTGAAAATAGGTACAGTCGGCCAAGAAAATGGTCTATCAAATTTGACAAAATTTCTAGTGCCATCAAAATATCACTAAGGTTGGGTGATGTGTAAATGGCACTGCAATAAAATGGAATATGACTTTATTGTTTTATGATATTCTAAGGAAGCTCAACCTTACCTTTTTAGGGTAGTAAGCTACTTTTTTGCCTTACTGTACCTACCTATATCATAGAAAACGAATTGTTTAAGTGACAATAAAAAAAGTACTAAGCTTTAAACTTAGCCTTTTTATTGTACAACGCAATTATTTTATTAATATTATTAAATTATTCTATGTTGACAATATTAAAGAATTTTATTTTAAAAAGCGCAATAAAATATTAAGGGCATTCCATTCGTAATCGCGAAATCCGCGTTCTCCATACAAAATGAACTTTTGCACTTTCAGTAATACTCGATTACTGTTTGTCACAGAATTAAAATAATATTTTTGTCGGTCATTGTATTTTTTTAATTTTTCGTATATTATAGGTACTAGCTAACCCTCGCAACGACGTCTGCGTAACTTTAACCGTTTACGCGACCACGTCACAATTACAATTATGATTTGGGATATGTTTACGATTCGATAATAAAGGGTTTAATCTAAAGTTTGTTTGTTTGTTTGGTTGAACGCGCTAATCTCAGGAACTACTGGTTCAATTTGAAAAATTCTTTTAGTATTGGATAGTCCATCGAGGAAGGATATAGGCTATCGCGCTACGACCAATTGAAGCAGAGCATCAATGAAAAATGTTGCAAAAACGGGGACAAAAATATTCCTTTTGAGAGCTTCCGTTGCGTGCGCTGCGTAAATGGCTAAAGCTACGCAGACAAAGTGGCGCGGGTCAGGTAGTGTATACAAATATTATAAAGAAGAGCTTGTTTGGTTAAACGTTCGAATGGGTTCGAATTCAAAAAAAAAATAGGGTTGGATAGCCCATTTATCGAAGAAGGCTACAGACTATATAACATCACACTACTACCAAAAAAAGAGGAACGAAAAATTTTTTTGTTTTTTAAACCGAGGAAAAATATTCCTTTTGAGAGCTTCCGTTGCGTGCGCTGCGTGCGGCTAATTCTACGCAGGCGAAGTTGCGTAGGTCATAAAGCTATTCAATAGATAAATTTCTCAGTTCTTTATACAAGTTAACTATCGAATAATTTTATCAGAAGATGAAATATCGGCCCTGAATCAATTGTATATGCAGTAGAAATGCGACGAATGTGTGGTGTTAAAATAACAGACCGAATCCGCTATGACGTAATTCGAGAACGAGTGGGACTGAAAGAGAGTATAGACATGAAAATGAGAAAAGGTATGCTCCGATGGTTTGGACATATAGAAAGAATGAGTGATGAAAGACTGACGAACCAGATATATAAAAGCGAGGTGAAGGGTAAACGTGGCCGAGGGAGACCAAGACACAGGGTACCATGACCAAATTGAAAAGGTTTTAAAAACGGTGCTATTAAGAGTCTGCGAAATCGGCGTGCATGTATGAGAAGAGTTATGACTGTGGAAAAGGCGAAAGGAGTATGTAGGGATAGGGACAAGTGGCGCTCGGTTGTCTCTGCCTACCCCGTAAGGGACCTGGTGTGAAGATAAATAATAATAAATATGAATCAATTGTGTATCATCGGCTTATCAAATTTAATTTTATTTCTCATACAAAATGTGGCAAATATTGCAAAATAACAATGTTTACATATCAAATAGTATGATTTGTAAAACTTGTAATTTTATAAAGATGACGAATCATAAGTTTATCAATCTATGTTTGCCAATAGTAAATTTGTAAATTGATTTCCAATAGAATGACATCACAACACATACAATATGAACAGTGATAATTTCTAACTATACCTACTTTTTTATTTTTATTGGAGCACATGAGCATAAAATGTGACTTTATATCTACCTGGTGGTGAGCAGACCTACAAAGTCCATGAATGGAGTCGATCAATTATTGTGCTTAAACAAAATTGATCGATCCCACTATGCCGGCTAAATGATTACTAAATGGGTGGCGACAAATTGTATTACGAGTATATTTTAATATACTCGCTGCTTATCGTCAATTCAACCCATTTCGTAACCGCACCCTGAAAGGAGACAAGAAATCGATGCAGTAATCTCCTGAAAACCGGTGAACCCACAAACAAAAACCGAAACATGACCAGAGGCTCTACCATGGGTGTGCGCATTGTAGAAACGTAACGTATTCATTTACGTATACGTGAGCAACAACCAATAGGATCGCTTTATTCAATCCTGTTACTAAAAATAAAGCGGCCCTATTGATTGTTGCTCACGTATACGTAAAAGAATACGTTACGTTTCTACAATGCGTAAACCCATGGTAGAGCCACAGGTCACTTGACGGTTATTGCGTCACTGATAGGCGGTAACGAAATCGGTCGGTCGGCCTAACGAAGTTATAGAGATATTCCTCCCACCTAAAAAAGTTGGATTACAGTTATTTATTATATATATATATATATATATATGTTATGCTTCATAATTGTGTTATAAGTTTTATTTATTTTTAATTAAATTACTCTCGATAAGACCTCTTTACAGTTGCGTCCTAGTAGGCAACATTTTAATTTTATATTAAAAAACTGTTCTCTGCTTTCTTGGATTCTTAGCCTACATTTCGCTCAATGCCATGAAAAATAGAAACGGTATAAAAACCTATGAATTAGTAAATTATTAAACTTATGTACCTATATATTTTTATATAATAAATACATAGGGGCTTAGCATAGCCACATCGATATATATCGACAATCGATAAAATGAAGTTTATGAATGAACAGTCATTCATAAAATCGATATGTATCGAATTTGTCGATTTATCGAGCCTATCGATGCTGTTGTCCTAAGGTCCATATTGTAACTTTGGACTTAACCGAGCTCCGGTTGGAGTACTGGTGGCAATATAACAATAAATAATTATGACTATGGGCCTTAACACAACAGCATCAATAGGCTCGATAAATCGACAAAGTCGATACATATCGATTGTATGAATGAATGTTCATTCATAAACTTCATTTTATCGACTGTCAAACTATATCGATGTGGATATGCTAAGCCCCATTATAGGTATATACTTAAAGATGACTACAGGATAGGTGACTATATAAAATATAATATTTAAGTATGTTAGGTTATGGTGCCTCTTCTTATAGACGCTACCGGCGACACAAGAGCTAGCGTGTATTTAAGACAAACAAATATTGTTATATATATCAATACAAAAGGTAACGCCGTCAGAGTTTTGGGTTCTATGCCTCAGGACAAACTTGAGGAATAATTTAATTTAGTTTATTTGTAGGTAAAACTAATTATTATTTTTGTTTCTTTGAAGTATGTTAGTAATAGATTTAATAAAGAAATATGTTTTTACGTGGCAGAAAGGCCTCTAATTTCATTAGGCTCAACCGCCCATTTAGATGCAAAACTAAATTCACCGACTTTCGTGATGTGGTTACAAAACGGGCGGTTAATTTGAGGATAAGCCAGCGCGATGATCTTCAAGTAGACTCGTAATGCAAATTCGTTTTTGTAGCCACCTATTTCGTAACCACATCATTAGCGCGGCCATAGTGGGTGCGTTCAATGCTGTTAACAACAATACATTGGTTGACTCCATTCATGGATTTTGTAGGTCTACGTACCAACAGGTCACACGCCGTGTTCTAGTAAAAAAAACTAATTATAATTTATTTATTACTTTATCTAGTGTCGACTTTAGTTTCCACACTAAGTTTTCCTGTGTTAGAATAGGAGATTTCTAATTCTAATTACAGTTATTAACACTATACAGGTTGGAATACAAAATAAGCTTAAGTTAAATATTATACCCTGGTTCGAATCCCGGTGTGTACCAATGAGTTTTTAATTAAAAAAAATATGTACATTTGTTTGACAATACCACTATCGGAGAGCACGTTAAGCTGTCGGTCCCGGTTTCACTATACCAACTTGCGAATCTGTTTATAGATGGGTTATTGAGTCTATTCAAAACATCGCGTCGAGATAGCCACTTGTTCGGTGTATACTCATAACATCGGCTACGACGAGGTGGGATTAAAACCCCTCCGTTGGGTACCCTGGGGCCGTCTAGGCGGTCTCGGGCGCCGTAAGGTACCCGTGATGATATATATGTTAAATATTATAGGAACCAGGGATACAATCGGCTGTCATTAGGTGAAATTTAATTTTGTATCTATTATTATTGTTTTTATACTAATTTACACAAATTAGTTTAAAAACATAATCTCTAATAAGTTTTATTGTTATATAAATTTGTAGTTAACGTAATTTGTATGTCTCAAATAAATTTTATTTATTTATTTAAAGAAAGAAGAGACGATTAAAAAAAATAGATATAAAAGTATTAATTCTGTAGATATGTGCTTTTTTTATGTAATAGTGTTTTATATACGTTTAGAAAATATAAATGATAACAAAATCTGCGGCGTCAAAACCTACATTTCATCCGTGTGAATCCGTGGCAGGTCGCTAGTTAAATATAAACTCCCATTCATTATCATTTAGAGAATTTCTTCAGAATTGTTTGTATAATATATGCATTTTATATTATATATAAATTATAAAATTAACCAAAAAAAAAATTAAAAAAAATGTTTATCTGACTAAAATATTCTACAAAATAGATTTACTACGGAATCCTCCTAGAATCTTATAAAAATCTATAAAAAAAATCGACAGTTTTTCATCCATGTGAATCCGGGGCAGGTCTCTAGTTAAATATATACTTAAAAAATATAATAATAATAATATAATATATGTAGGACAAATTACACAAATTGCTCTGGTCACAAACTAAGCCCTAGGCTTGTACTATGTGTACCAGAAACAATGATATAATACATATTATATTTTATAAACACCCAGACCATAGACAAAAGAGTTATATTACATTTACCTTAAAGATAGGGTAATTAAAAAAAATACTTAAAAGAAGCATCATCACCAACTAAACTCAGCTTTAAGATCGTTGACCCACATAGTTAGTATAGTATAGAACATTAAATCTTAAAATAACCGGATATTACTCAAAATAAAGTTCAAAGACTTACCTAAGAAATTTCAGCAAATATCCTTTTCACGTAAAACTTCACCTATCACTGTTAAATATTCATGTAAGATGAGAATTTACGCTCTTACAGAAATGTCAGACTGCCACGAGAGACTACGACGTTCTACGAGTGCTACGCGCGGCGGCTGAAGCGACACTGCGGCTTAAAGCTGGCCCTCTAAACGTGAGATCTGGAGTCGTCATTAAACTAAAGGACAATTTTTCAATCGTCATATAAAATATAATTTAATACAAGTTAACTGTGTTATCTGACAATTGAGAAATCAGTCCTAAATTAAATTCATAATTGTATTTAAATGCCTTTTAAAAATAATAATAAATTTTAAAGTGGCCAATGTACTTTAATTGTCTCCTTTATTAAATATTTTTATACATTATATTTAAAAATCTTTGCTAATTTATCGTCAAATTTATATACAGCCCTAAAAAGAAACTACCACCTCGACAAAATACATTAGTGCATTACTTTCCTGAAAACCGGTGAACCCACAGACTAAAATGGAAACATGAAAGAAACTAGTCTAGCAAAGTTATGGGACGTAAAGTCAGGACCACTACTTAAGACCTGTGACTAAACCTAGAACTAAAAAATTGTCTTGTAGTTTCACAGAAGTATGCTACAGAAGCGCCACGGCTATCGGACTTGAGTGGTGATGACCTTTGGCAGGTGATACATATTAAACCAGCGTACCACCTAGTCTTATACTAATTAGCGGATCCCCCCCCCCCCCCCCCCCGAAACCATCAAACTGTAATTATTATATACAGTTATAACAACAAATCGTCTTATAAGCTTCTCAAAAGGCACTAGAGCCTCCCCAAAAATAAATAAATCCTGGGTCCAGTGCTGGATTCAGCGATGCCAGGCATAATTTAATATTACGGAAAACTATTTATATATTTAAGTTTATACATTTTTTTTGCTCATCAAGAAATATTTAGACATAAAGAGCCCCCCCCCTTTCCTCAAAATGAAATCCTGGATCCGTGCTTAAATTAGTTTGTTATTTCTTATCTAGAGTGCATTCAGTTGGTTATATTTCTTCATACAATGACAAAATTTCCGTTCCATTGCGCAATTTATTTCGATATCTAATTTAAAGCTTATTAAACGACTCTCATTATCTCGATGAAAATTCGGCTTAACCCATGGAAATATGAATAAATAGGGATGGCCCAAAAACCTTTATAAAGTAGGGATCTGTAATCATTTAAATCTTCATATGAAAAAGAGATCAATGACTACCTTTTATTTCGTTACTAATAAAATATCATACTTGATTGTTTATAATATAATAATTTTTGTATTCTCTTTTTATTTTGGGTTGAATGGCTATTTTGCGCCCCAGGGCATTTCCCTATTATTCATGCTTCAATAACCTAACTATGGCCGCCGTTAATTTTATTCATAAATAGCTGTGCGCCGCAGTTTCACCCGCGCCATTTAATTGAAAAAAAACTGATAGAAAATAAAATACAGCTCATTTTACTCACAGATAATAGAGCTTTCCATTAATAGAATAATTTTAAGAATCGGTTCAGTAGTTTTTTTAGTTTATCCTGAATAAAGAAACAATTAAATATTTTCTTTTTATAATATATTTTTTTATATGTTTATATAAGGTCCATGTATGTGTATACGAGTATATAATATAGACATTAAAACTTTTTTTTAAGATTTTTTTTTTTTTGGAGTACGGCATGTGACTTTGTATCTACCTGGTGGTGAGCAAGAGAAAAAGTCCATGAATGGGGTCGATCAATAATTGTTCTTAAACAAAATTGATCGCGCCCTCTATAAATGATGCGATTACGAAATGGGTGGCGACAAATTGCATTACGAGTATATTTTAATATACTCGCTGCTTATCGTCAATTCAATCCATTTCGTAACCGCACCCTGAAAGGGGACTACCACCTCGACAAGAAATCGATGTAGTAATCTCCTAAAAATATACATAAAATAAGGATATACATAAATACTCAGTAAAAACCTAAAATAGAAAACAAAGTACTAGTTTCCGGGTAAAATAAGTAACTGAAAGTTAAGGGTAAATAATGTGACAGTAAGAAATAGGGTACACCCGCGGGTATTGGAGGCTGCCACCGATCGATCACTGCTTAATATATTACTTCGAACTCCGAAAGAGTCTGTAAATCTTAAGCTGTGATCTAATTGTAGTTAGTAACTTATGCTTAGTAGTTAGACGAAATAGACTATAGTAAATTTAGTAGCTGTTGCAATAATATTTGTTGGCAAATGGTTGAAAAAAACGGTTTTCAGGAAATTACTGCATCGATTTATTTTCGGGATAGTAGTCTCCTTTTAAGGTGTGGTTACGAAATGGGTGGTTTTATTGGCGATAAGGCAGCGAGTATATTAAAATATACTCGAAATGCAATTTGTCTTTGTCGTCGCCCATTTCGTAATCGCATCATTTAGCCGACATAGTGAGAGCGATCAATGTTGTTTAAAAACAATTATTGATTTACCTCATTCATGGACTTTGTAGCTCTGCTCTCCACCAGGTAGATATAAAGTCACATGCGTGCTGCAATTTTAGATATAAGAAATAATTTTCCAAAAATCTCAAAAATAAATGTTTTTTTTATTATACGGCATGGGACTTTGTATCTACCTGATGGCAAGCAGACCTTCATATTCCATGAATGGGGATCGATCGTTTTCCCGGACCTTACCAGGGAAAATTCATAAGCTCTTCTTGGAAAAACGTTAAGAATAATATTTCATGCCAAGCAAATGGTTTCTTTACCAGTCTGTAAATCATATGGATAGCTCTTTAACTATTAAGTACGTTAACATTTTCAACACTATTACAGAAAGAAACCAGAGTTTTATAAAACTTTGGTTCAGCAAATCGATTCTAAAAGAAATGTTAAGATATGAACTAAAATTTAAATTATAGTCCAATAGGTAAATTATAGTCCAATAGGTAAATTATAGTCCAATAGGTAAATTATAGTCCAATAGGTAAATTATAGTCCAATAGGTAAATTATAGTCCAATAAAAATGCGAACTTACCACTTGAATAATTTTGTTGAAGTAAACACGTTTTCCCTAAAGACAAATTCAGTAAATAATTTTCAGGTTAATTAAAAACTTTACTCATTTTGAAACACGCTAGTATTATGTAATATTGGTTAGTTTGCCAAAACTAATCCATTAACTTATCATTAAAAGCCAGGAATATTTATGAATTCAAAATAATTTTGTGACTATAAATGACCTAGGCAACTTTTAGAATTAGTCTGTGGATTTACCGGTTTTCTACTGCATCGATTTCTTGTCGAGGTGGTAGTCTCCTTTTATGGTGCGGTTACGAAACAGACTATTGATTTGACGATAAAGCAGCGGGGTTATTAAAATAGACTTGTAATACAAAAACGTCTTTGTCCGTCGCCCATTTCGTAACGACACCATTTAGCCGGTATAGTGGGAGCTATCAATATTGTTAAACAACTATGTATTTATCGACCCCATTTATGGACTTTGTAGGTATTCATCAGGTAGATACAATAGATACTTAGCATCAGGTAGATACAAAATCACATGTCGTGCTCCAATAAAAATATAAAAAAATATATATATTACTTTCAAATAAATTGTACACTTATGAGTAAAAAAAACACCTAGTTTTCAGTACTAAAGTGATATATTTTGTACTATGAAATCACCTTCGAAGTATTTATATTAAGAGGATGGAGGCTATACCTAATATTAATTGATTAAATAAAGAATAAGATTTATACTTTTTTTGTTTTATTTAAATGGTATGAAATAAGTGGCGACCTTGTCACGGTGCTTATGATGGTATAGCCCCGTTGTATAAAGTGTTCACCCATCCTAGGTCCGGCATTCTTGTAATATAATAATAATAATAACTTTATTAACCAAAAAATCTATGGATTAGTAACAATTGCCTTATTAAACTATATTAGTACCTAGAACTAGTGATACCCTGACACCGAAACTAGTTGAAAACTGTATTTCAGGAATCAGTGTCTTCCAAAATTTTGGGCCTGTTTAACTATTTAGGACTATACATAGATATTAAATTATTTTATCAGAATATGTAACATGTTAGAGAAAATACAACAATAGTACAAATTACAGATTCTAGAGAAATTGTATTTATTATTTATAGAAATCTAGCAATTATTCATCAGCACACATCATCTTTTCAGTCTCATTGTAATCTAGTGTTAATAGCAGCTACTTAATATTAAAATTTTTGCACTTATTTCTATTATATGAATATACATTACATATTTTATTAACTTTATTATACAAATAAGGACCCAAAAAGCTAAAAGAGGTAGTTATTTTATAATCATTATAATGTTTTTAACAATGATATTAGTTGCTTAGTGACTTATCGAGACGTTTTTTTTTTAACTGTATAAGAGTCTCTGCAGGGAATTCAAATATAAATTAATTGAAAATAAGCTGCGAGAAAGAGTCGAGAGACTCTTGTATTCGTTTTAGATAGAAAACTAACAGAGTAGACAGAAAAAACCCGCCGCTCGTGGGCCGGATAATATTATATTTTCATCCACATTTGAATCTTCGGACCTACAATCCTTATTTTTCTCGGAAAAAAAGAGTCGGGGGGTAACCACCGACTCCGATACCGTGAGTTCTCGTTCGAGTTGAGATCAAAAATGACGTCATTTCATACAAATGATATTTCCAAAGTTATTTTTTTTTTTTTTTTTGTAATTAATTAGGTACTCGAACTAGTTATGCAGTGGTCAATTCAAACTACGGTGTTTCACATTTCGTAGTACCAAAAACACCGTTCTCGATCTAAACTCGAACAAGATCTCACGGTATCGGAGTCGGTGGTTACCCTGCTGGTCACGTATTTTTTTTATTATAACTCGAAATTAAATAAAATAAAAAATATATAAAAATAGGTATAGCTTTCTTTCGATAGCTTTAGTTGAAAAGGTTTTTTTTCAACTGACATTTAGAACTTTAATCGTTAAAATTAAAGATACTTTATTTTAGAGCAGCCAATTTCACAGGTAAGGACCTGTGAATGCAGTAGCAGCAGGAAACTAGTTTTGTGTTGCTCGTTGCGACTTAAACCAATGAATATTTAAATAATATGGAAAGGCCGTAAGATCTAAAATACCTTAATAAAACGTGCGTACAATAGTGAGAACAAAAATTCTTACAACCAATCAATACTCAAGAAGTAAGAACAGAAAATGTCGGGTACGAAAGTGTTCGACATTTCGTTTGAAACGAAAAGTCGAACACACGAAGCAAAAGGTAGTTAAACTCTTTTTCATACGTATATTTCATTTATCTATATATTTGCCTTAATAAATTTATATAGTTGTTTAATAATTCTGTTTATAAGTTTATAAAATAAAATAAAAATAAAAATCTATGTTTAATCTAATGTTTGGATAGTAGTAGTCATTACACAGAATTATATTACCAAAAATAATTATTTTGTAATATTTGTATATGAAATGCAAATAAATGATTTAAAGATTTTCTCTCTAATAGATTTTAATGACTTAAAACACATTCCCAGTAAATTATTAAAGAGAATAAACCCTCTAATATTCGCAGCGAATAAAAGAAGTTTCAGTGATCTCGTAAAAGGTTTATTTTTCAATAATGAACTACAGACCCAAACAATAAACTGAGGTGGCAGAGACAGTACAAATAACAGAGTACCTACTTAAGTAATAATAGAATTCCAGTTTTAGAATCATCTCAAATAATATTTCTTTGGGTAAAACTCGCATATAAAATACTTCAACGGGCCTCTTATACTATTTCTGTAAATAAAAGGCGTCATTTGCAGCCCTTAACGGTGGAGAATATTGAAGTAAGAAGGCTTACCAGGAAAATTATTTTTATATTATTTTATTTATAAAACTTTATTGCGCATAACAAAGACGGGGAAAATTTCATTGCAATTATATATTTAATTTCAATGTACTAAAAATATACTAAAAAAGAAAAAAGAAGTAATAGGAATAACTTTTACCCACAGAATTAACTTAAGGGACCTAATGCCAAATAGCTAATTTCGTATGAATTCATTTTTTTTTTTAATCAACTACTTCGTACCTAAATAAAAAAAAAATGATTTATTAAGGGTGAATTTGAAAGGATGTACTTTGGGCTAATATAAGGTTCTACTGATCTATACGACCAACTTTTCCCATGGAACCATGTGCCGCAATAGAAAAAAAATATTGCCTTCTCCATACAAACTAGTAATGTTAAAATGATCAATTTGTATGGGGAAGCCAAAATTGTTTTTCGGCAATTTGCGGCAAATGGTTCCATGGAAGAAGTTGTTCGATTTGATAAGCAGAACCTCACCATGTATAATCACTCTTCGTTATTAAATTGTATTGTTTGTATTTATTATTTGATGTGCCACCTTTTTGTAAATAAATAAAGAAAGAAATGCATATTTTACCTAAATATGAAATTTTCTGGAATACGAAAGATATGCTTAGAACAATTCTTTCACCCAAATATGTATTAACAAATCACTGATAAATTGTATTGTTTAAAATATTTAACTTGCAGCGCAAATTCAAAATTTATTTAATTTTAAGTAGAATAAATTTTATGTTTTAATTTTATAATTAAATTAGTAACATAGATAAAATAAAATAAATGAAGACTCATCAATCATTATTTTATATTAGTATAAATAATAACCGCGACCGGCTCACCACTTGTTCGTTATTTATTTTAAAATTTCCTCTACTTAAATTTAAAATTTAATTACTATATTTATTTTCATTAATATATTCTATTTCATATATATAATTTTATATATTTTCTTTTATTATAAATTATATATATAATATTTTAAGTAGTATTTTTGGTCCTTTTTCTCAATTATTTCTTCACAGATTTCTTTAGTAATACACATCGGCAGCTGTTCAAGCCTTGACGCCATAAAGCCATAGAGCATGTATGGGATAACGCCATAAAACCATAGAGCATGTATGGGATAACGCCATAAAAACATAGAGCATGTATGGGATAACGCCATAAATCCATAGAGCATGTATGGGATAACGCCATAAAGCCATAGAGCATGTAAGGGATAACGCCATAAAGCCATAGAGCATGTAGGGGATAACCCCTTAAAGCCATAGAGCATGTATGGGATAACGCCATAAAACCATAGAGCATGTATGGGATAACGCCATAAAGCCATAGAGCATGTATGGGATAACGCCATAAAGCCATAGAGCATGTATGGGATAACGCCATAAAACCATAGAGCATGTATGGGATTACGCCATGAAGCCATAGAGCATGTATGAGATAACGCCATTAAGCCATAGAGCATGTATGGGATAACTCCATAAAGCCATAGAGCATGTATGGGATAACCCCATAAAGCCATAGAGCATGTATGGGATAACGCCATAAAGCCATAGAGTATGTATGGGATAACGATTTAATATCATTTAATGTTATAATGATTTAATATTTTCAATTTTGTTGTATTAGCTATTAGTTTGTAAAATATTATATTGTACTTATTTGTGATTGGATTACACCAGTAGATAACAATTTAGATTGTAATAATAATTAATTTAAGTTACAATTTAAACATTTATGATTGTTATCCGTAGTGTATAATAACCTTGGAAGATAAATTAAGAAAATAAATCCTGCCCCCGCTAATTTGAGAAATAATTATTATTAATAATTATAATGTAGGACAATATACATATTTTGCTCTGGTCACAAACTGAGCTTTTTTTTTGGCAAAAAATATTAGTACGTTACATATCGAACCCACGACCTCCGGATACAACGTCAAAAGCGCAACCACTAGTATACGGAGGCGGTGAAAACGCTTTCCTTCAACATTTTATTGGTAACTTGATTAGGGATATGTCAAGGAGACTGGGAGCAATTAGAGGAGGAGACACTAAGTACTGATTACCCACATTACCCCTTTTACTTTCCTAAAAACTACGAAAAAAATATTTGTAGGAAAATAAAATTAAGACCAAAACATTTTTTTTTCTTACAAATATATTTTTCGTAGTTTTTTAATTATGTACCTATTATTATTTTATTGTTTCTTTTTTCGATGTCCGCAATTTTTTATTAACGAATAATAAGCTAAATCCAAATAGATAAACTTACGACTAATTGTCACAAATATCCATAATATTTCATTTAAAACATTTTTTTTTTGCTTTCCTCCAATGAGTGTAAATAATGCAAGACTAACTTAATATTACTCTGACCTGCGTAGACACACTTTGTCGGAGTCACGTTTCATCAACTTCCAAACGTGCCGGAGCTGCAGAGGCTCTACCATGGGTTTGCGCACTGTAGAAACGTAACGTATTCATTTACGTATACGTGAGCAGCAACCAATAGGAACGCTTTATTTTTGGTAACAGGATTGAATAAAGCGATCCTATTGGTAACTTATACGTATATGATAGTTGCTAACTTATACGTATACAAATACGTTACGTTAATGCAAACCCATGGTAGAGCCTCAGCTGAACAAGCAGTACAAATAAAGCGCAAAAAGTACGCAGAGCTCCTCAATTCGAACATATTTTTGGCGTTTTCCGTTGAGACAATGGGTCCGTGGTCCGAGGATGCTAGCGAATTTATCCGTGACCTGGAAAAAAAATAGCAACTGGTGATCCTCTGAGCAAGGAGTACCTCGTTCAGAGGATCAGCATTGCTATTTAACGGGTAACGCCGCTAGTGTCCTTGGTACACTACGCCATTTTGTCTCATTTTCAAAAAAAAAAAAAAATTTGGTTATTTTGTTTATTTTATTTTTCAATAAATAAACTATTGTGGCGATGCATATTATGTACCTAAACACTTCAATGTTTTTTATTTAAAAAAAAACAGGAACTCAAAGATTTATTCTTTATTTGCAAATATTATGTGTTTTATCACTATAATAAAAAGTTATTTTATATTATTAAATAGTTCGTGCTATTTTTTTTATGTACATTACACCTTTTACTTTCTTAAAAACTACGAAAAAAATATTTGTAGGAAAATAAAATTAAGACCAAAACATTTTTTTTTCTTACAAATATATTTTTCGTAGTTTTTTAATTATGTACCTATTATTATTTTATTGTTTCTTTTTTCGATGTCCGCAATTTTTTATTAACGAATAATAAGCTAAATCCAAATAGATAAACTTACGACTAATTGTCACAAATATCCATAATATTTCATTTAAAACATTTTTTTTTTGCTTTCCTCCAATGAGTGTAAATAATGCAAGACTAACTTAATATTACTCTGACCTGCGTAGACACACTTTGTCGGAGTCACGTTTCATCATCTTCCAAACGTGCCGGAGCTGCAGAGGCTCTACCATGGGTTTGCGCACTGTAGAAACGTAACGTATTCATTTACGTATACGTGAGCAGCAACCAATAGGAACGCTTTATTTTTGGTAACAGGATTGAATAAAGCGATCCTATTGGTAACTTATACGTATATGATAGTTGCTAACTTATACGTATACAAATACGTTACGTTAATGCAAACCCATGGTAGAGCCTCAGCTGAACAAGCAGTACAAATAAAGCGCAAAAAGTACGCAGAGCTCCTCAATTCGAACATATTTTTGGCGTTTTCCGTTGAGACAATGGGTCCGTGGTCCGAGGATGCTAGCGAATTTATCCGTGACCTGGAAAAAAAATAGCAACTGGTGATCCTCTGAGCAAGGAGTACCTCGTTCAGAGGATCAGCATTGCTATTTAACGGGTAACGCCGCTAGTGTCCTTGGTACACTACGCCATTTTGTCTCATTTTCAAAAAAAAAAAAAAATTTGGTTATTTTGTTTATTTTATTTTTCAATAAATAAACTATTGTGGCGATGCATATTATGTACCTAAACACTTCAATGTTTTTTATTTAAAAAAAAACAGGAACTCAAAGATTTATTCTTTATTTGCAAATATTATGTGTTTTATCACTATAATAAAAAGTTATTTTATATTATTAAATAGTTCGTGCTATTTTTTTATGTAATGTATTCACTTACTGCAGTTCTCGGCACCTGCGCGGCTCCAAAGGAATTAATGGAATTATACACATAATTTTTTTTTTTTTCTATTTTATTAGGTGGATTTTATATAAATACCTAAAATATAATTAGTTAAATATTCTATTAAATATGTATATTTTCACTTAAATAAATATTGGTACTTAGAAAAAATATATATTCTAATACCTTATCTAACCGCCCACCTTTCTTAAAAAAAAAATATTATTGAAAATGGGGTTTATTGAAAAGATCTTGGGATATTCTCAAGATGGTGGTGATTGGTTACTTTATTATAGGGGTAAATCGGTCGTTGAACCTCATTGTAAATTAAGTTAGGTAGAGTTCCGAATAACCTTAGAATTATGAAAAAGATAGATAGAGGTATATTTATTTAATATTTAAAGAAATTATGATAATATACGGAAGTGGCCTAAAATTGCCGTTCTAACGAATTGTCAAAAATACTCTATAGTGCGTTTCAACGAATAAAACCTATGGCGTTATGTTGGCAGCAAGGTTTTCCAGTGTTGCGTTTTTCACTTTCACAAAAGTTCTTCACCTTTAACACCATCATTTTTTCGCCACTTGTCAAAGTTTTGGGCATGATTCTAGTCGTAAATCAAATGATAACAAACAAAATCTGTGAGAGCGACTTCTCGTGCCAATGACTTTGACAGACAGGGGAGCCAACATAACGCCATAGGTACTATTCGTTGAAACGCACTATACCTACGTTGCCGCTATATTTTGTTTTTATTTCATTGATTAGTTTTTATATTTTTTGTTCTCACTTTTTGTTATGACGAACGGTCATATTTAGTTCTCACGTTTAGAAAGGCGATTTATGACTCAGGACACCGGTTAATATGTTACTTCAATGATTTATTTATCATCATGAAAATTTCTGACCATAGTTTGAGCATGAAGGTATATACAGGTTGATTTTTTTTAATGTGCCTTCAAGGCCAAATTCTAAACTAC
The DNA here is from genome assembly GCA_947458855.1 of Monopis laevigella. Taxonomy (NCBI): domain Eukaryota; kingdom Metazoa; phylum Arthropoda; class Insecta; order Lepidoptera; family Tineidae; genus Monopis; species Monopis laevigella. The sequence goes on along the minus strand of OX381596.1, from coordinate 8,249,301 downwards.
AAAGAATTGGTAAAAATGTTCCAAGAAGTGTAGGGGGCAATTTTAATAAAAACTGAAACTGCATAATTAGTTTTTTTTTTTTTTTTTCTAGCGGGAATTGAATCGGTTAATTTTGAAGAAAAAACCTCTACTATACTAATACAGGTATAAAGGTAAAAAGCAATAATACGGGTATTATTGCACTAGCTGATAGTGTCGCTTATAAGAATCAAATTCTGGTAAGAAATATCAAGCTAACTAAAGGAAAGTGCTCATTTTTACATATACATATTACACACATCTTCACGGGTGCCTTACGGCGCCCGAGACCGCCTAGGCGGCCCTAGGGTACCCAGCGGAGGGGTTTTAATCGCACGTCGTCGTAGCCGATGGTGAGTCTACACCGAACAAGTGGCTAGCTCGTCGCGATGTTTGAATAGACTCAATAACCCATCTATAAACAGTTTCACAAGTTGGTATAGTGAAACCGGGACCGACAGCTTAACGTGCACTATAGTGGTGTTGTCAAACAAATGTACATAATTTTTTTAATTAAAAACCCAACAACCAACTTGTTATTATTTAAAAATTAATATCTACATTTTATACTCATAAATGGTCTGAGGCCATGGTCTGAGTGTATATAAATACACTCAGTTCATGGCAAACTGTACAGAATAGCGTTCAAATATTGTTTTGACATGGGAGTTGAACCCACGACGGAAACAAGCCGACGGCGGTACCACTAGTCTACGGAGGCAGTCAAATTATCCATCGACTGACCGGCTAGTTATATTAGCGGCACAATGAAGTGATTAGTTTTTTAATTCTCTTTCTATCGGTGTAAGTTTTGTAATAATTAATAGTTTAGTATAAAAAAAGGTATAACATCTTAATATTTTTGTTATTTTTAGGCATTTTTTGTTATTTTTTTAACTTATTATTGATATATTACTAATAACAGTAATATATCAATTTTAAACTACCAACTTGTAACGGATTTTTTTTCCCCGTGGATTGTAGTAGAATTAGTTACATTAAGGAGCTTAAAAATCAGAAAAGCGGAAAAACTAATTTTACCAAAAAAAAAGGTTTTTCAACAAGAACTTTGTTTTCTAAAACAAAATAAAATGAAGATGAATAAAATTTTTATTGAATTACAAAGAGAAAGTTCGGCAATTATGAACGACCATATGTCGATTCGAACAGGAACAACCCGCTGGTTTTTCTGAAAAAATATTTTTTTCTGACGAAGCCCATTTTCACTTGTCAGGACATTGACATACAATAAGCAAAATTGACACATTTGGGCTTCTTAAAATCCTAGAGCGATAATTGAGAAGCCTTTGCATGCCCAACGTGTCACTGTATGGTGCGATATGTGGTCTGGAAGCGTGAAAAACCCTTTATATCGATATGAAAGAAAATTTGGTACACTTTCCTGTCACGACTACAATAGCCCTAGTGTGAGTTTTTTTTTACATTTACTTTCGCGTTAACTATACTACCGCGTTAACATTTTGACCAATCACACGCTCTCATTTTTAGTTCTAAAAATTTCCGCTTGGAGCGCTAAACTATTTCCCATACAAATTTTAGTTAACTCAAACGCAAAGTAATAGTTAGAAAACTCACACTAGGGGTACGGAACTGATTAGATTTTTGGTAGGGAGGTAAATTGAATCCTGGGGGTCAACTTGAGTATATTATATTATTTGATGTATTAATCTGTTATACCTGGCATATTTAGTCTGTGGGTTCACCGGTTTTTAGGAGACTATGTATTCCAGTCTCACCAATTTTGTATCAATGGATGTTGTGAATTATTAATAAGCTTTTGTGATAAATAAATGTTTTTTTAGTGGTAGTCTCCTTTCAGTCAACCAAACAGCATACATACAAAATACATAAAATTGTCATTGGAAAAACAAATGGCTTTTCTATTATAGCCAGAAAAACAAAAAACAAAATAACCTCGCACCTTTTTGCCCGCTTGATAATTTTGCTTCAAAATTATCCTATTTGGCTTGCAGAGTATCATTCTTCGGTTTTCTAACTCTGTCGGACTAGTCTGGCATTTTGCCAAATAGCTCACAATGACCGAACTGATAAGCTCTTTGTGAAAATCCTTAAGGTTACAAATTGACTGACTTATTTCTTCGAATACTACTCATTCGGAAACGGTCGAGGGATATTTCACTTTGATTTCATTATTTCTTTCAAATAATTTTTGGTAAATAGGTTTTTCTTTTATAATCCATAGGTAAAAATAAAATTTTATTAAGCGTAAGAAAAAAACATTAGAATGTAATTAAGGGGCTTAGCATAAACATATCGATATAGTGTGACAGACGATTTTATGAATGAACATTCATTCATAAAATCGATATGTATCGATTTTGTCGATTTATCGAGCCTGTTGTGCTAAGGCCCTATCTTTATATTATATTTGTTTCTATATAGCGCGCCACAACCGTCACCGGAAGCGCGTTTCTCGAAGTTATGAGGTTTCTTTCTTTAACTAAATAAAATAAAATCTGTAGGTCGATTTTGATCAAGTAAACGCTAAATTTTAATCCTATAAGTGAGTTATGCATTATGTACAAATAAACATACAAACCGACAATCAGACAAAAATAGTTGTTTCCAGTAGGTATAATTTTTGAAAAAAAAAACAAAACAAAAAGTCTACAATATTATTATATGTATATACATTAATATATAAACGATATTGCTAAAGGTATATAAGAACTATTTAAACGATAAACATTTTAACTAACAACTATGTTCGTAGAAAAGATAAATAGAACAATAGTTTAAAATTCAAAAGCCTGCCAAGAACGCCATCTGGTACAATTTTGCATCACAATACAACTGCAGATTCTCTGTTACGCTATGAATTCTTATTTATAAAAGGAATTTATAGCTGCTCTTTTATACTTACTCAGTTGTTGTTTTTTAAATAAAGCTCTATTAAAGTGTTTTAAAAATAAACAACAGAAAAGGAACAACATAGTATGAAGTGTATTTCAGACATTATTTTTTATAGGTACTCACTATGTGTTTTTATTTAAAAGGTTTTTATTTAAAAGGTTTTTATTTTAAAGCAGTATGTTTTTAATTATTTTGTAGAAAGCATACTTAATGTCCCTAAATATTATCTATTAGGCAAACCTTCTGGATAAAAATTAAGCACTAAATTGGTACCTACATATATCGATGGCATAGTGCACAGATGTGGTATGTGCAAAAAAAAAATATTTAAAAGTTAGAACTTGCCTTACGTTATAGTTACGCTTATTATAAGTTTATTTTCATGAATTTTATATTACTTTATACTTCAATCAATTAGTGCAACACTTGCCACATTCAAAACTTATGCCGTTTTTATCCATAAAATAAATTATACCACATTTTGTGCACTAGCTATCGATTCTAAATATCCCATATAACTATGTTAATGCGATTGATAATCATTCAGATATAACTAGAACAAAAAATCAGCATTTCCACAGAGCTTACAAAGAGGCAATGCTGCTAGCATATTAGGCACCCCTACCAAGTGGCGCCTCATACAGTGATTTTTTCTTACATGCATACATATCATCACGGGTGCCTTACGGCGCCCGAGACCGCCCCAGGGTACCCAGTGGAGGGGTTTTAATCCCACCTCGCCGTAGCCGATGGTATGAGTCTACATCGAACAAGTAGCTAGCTCGTCGCGATGTTTTGAATAGACTCAATAACCCATCTATAAACAGTTTCACAAGTTGGTATAGTGAAAGCGGGACCGACAGCTTAACGTGCTCTCCGAGGCACTATAGTGGTGTTGTCAAACAAATGTACATTTTTTTTTTGATTAAAAACTCATTGGTACACACCGGGATTGGGACCTGATTTTTTCTTATTAGTTTAAACAATTATATATATATATATATATATATATATATATTATTGTTCTAGTTAATAATCATTTATTAAAAAACTGTACAAAATATATAATAAATTAACATAGATGATAAAACTTAAATTTAAACTATATATATATATATATATATTTATATAATATATGAATAAATATTTAAGGCGTTGGTATGGTTGAGGAGTTGGTCGCCTCGGTGGCACCTACCCATGTATGGCAGATGATAATCGGATGGTCAATGGAATCGGTTAGCTGATTACCTAGTCGTTCGGTTGGGTAGTTTTTTTTTAAATTTACTGACATATTTTACGATTTAACTTTAATAGGTAGATATTTAATAATAGATTTAACTACAGAAATTAATTATGGTAGATAGTTCAGTTCGTTAATTCCAGAAAATGTTTCTAACATACCGAGAACTGATGCGGCATTGCCTCGTTGAATCGCCAGGCTAATATTCTGGCATAAAAACGAGCGATTCCGGGTGTCGTTAAGTACTTCATTCAGTTGGTGACCAATTTGGTTAACCAGCTGCTTCGTGTCTTTGCTCCAAGGTCCAAGGGACTACTGCAAAATACGAAAACAGTTAATAATCTTCTAATTCGGAATATTTCTGTTTTTTTCGGTTAATTACTTTAATAGGTTAATTTCTATAGCAAGCTAATGAAAAATAATCTATAATGATTATATATATAGCAAACTAACCAAACCTACTCTAGACCTCTTTGTTAATTATTGTTTTGACTATTCTTAAATATCTGTGAAGATTTCATGAAATAAATAATTTCATTTGATACCTAAAAATAAATTCAAAAATTGATAAGAAACGTCCATATAATATATACATACATTGTAATATTACATATACATACATACTAAATAAATATATAAAAAACATATATTAGTAAAGTAATACTACTCTTAGATATAATAATTATGAATGTAATGTATTATGAGTATGTATTCTTTTTTTATACTACAGTACGGGCATCTGACTTTGTATGATGGTAAGCAGACAAAAGCCTTGAATGGGGTCGATCAATACATTATTTTTTAACGGCATTGATCGCTCGAACTATGCCGGCTAAATGATGCGGTAATTAAATGAGAGGCGACGAGAACGAATTTGCTATTTTATAGCCTTGCTAATCGTCACATTATGACTATCCACCTCGAAAAGATATCGATGCAGTTCTAACAATAAAAACCGGTGAGCCCACAAACTAATACCGAAACCGACTACTTCACTTGATGGTTTTTGCATGTGTACCTATATATATATATATATATAGGTATGTGTGTATTTTTTTAATATACAAGGTAAAATTAACAAGCATGTAATAATTTTAAAATGGAATCTATTTTGCTACCATTGAAGGCTTTTAATTTGACGTTTGACGAAATGTGGGTTCGTGCTTTTTTTTAATACTAGTGTATTTAAAATTCTACCAAATGAGGCTTCGAATTAAAAGCCTTCAGGGTACTCTCAGAGGAGTTGTATTACCACCTTATCATAGCCGATGGTATTCCGAGTCTACACCGAATATATGGTAAGCACGTCGCGTCATAGTTTCACATGTTGGTATAGGGAAACTGGGACCAACAGGTAAACGTGCAGAAAGCAATTATAGTTTATCATTTAAATGTTTTTTTTTTAAATTAAAACACCATAGATGCAAACCTAACTAGGGACCCATGACCGTTTTTCAGTCAACTGTATAATCAATTTGACTACTATCTTGATATTTATGAATAGTCAAAAGAAAAAGTTTTTCAATGAGGTCTTAGAGTGCGTTTGGTTAGGCAGCTATTCGTTAACAAAAGAACGACAAATATTTATTAAACCTCGATATCAGATTTAGAACTTAAACGCGATGGATAGAAATTTAATATGAAAAAACGAACACACACTACATAACCAACTAGTGTAAGACTACGTGGTTAGTTGATTCCATTAACCTGTCAATGATAATGATCTGCCATACAACAGAGCCACCAAGGCCACCAACTTCACCGACCATGTTCACGCCCTAAATATTTATTCTAAACTAAAGGTAAGTAAACAATCACATATAAGTAAAGATATAAGGATCGGTATTTTTAAGGGCGTAAACATTAATTGTAAAGTCGATCCCCTTGGGTCTCCAAGGGGATACCCCGGAGAAAAAGAAACCAGCAGTAAAAAACTCTAGTTCTTCACACAAACTAAAAGAGGAGCACAGCTATTGATTTACTTATGCTATATAGCATATATACATATATATATCTTCACGGGTGCCTTACGGCGCCCGAGACCGCCTAAACGGCCCCCGAGACCGCCTAAACGGCCCCAGGGTACCCAGCGGAGGGGTTTTTTAATCCCACCTCGTCGTAGCCGTAAGTCTACACCGAACAAGTGGCTAGCTCGTCGCGATGTTTTGAATAGACTCAATAACCCGTCTATAAACAGTTTCACAAGTTGGTATAGTGAAACCGGGACCGACAGCTTAACGTGCTCTCCGAGGCACTATAGTGGTGTTGTCAAACAAATGTACATAATTTTTTTAATTAAAAACTCATTGGTACACACCGGGATTCGAACCAGGGACCTTAGTGTTTTTAAGTCCAAGGTCTAACCAACTCGGCCACCACGTATATATACGAGTACCTATATATAATAAAGGATTTCGCTAATAAAATATTGAAGTAAAAGATAAATAATACCAAGATTTGATGTTTAACTTCGTTTATTATTAAAATGAACTTTTAATTTACTTAATAAGATTGTATTTAAACTAACTCCGCCTACGACATTTCTAAATCCTTTTACATTTGATGAAGCCTGAATAAAATTCAAAATATCAAAGTTATTAAGAATGTCTTATTTAAATCACCCCACGCCTAAATAAACTGCGTCAAATGTAGAGTACCCTTAAGAGGGAGTGGGTATAAACACAAATAAAACAGGTAAAATGAAAGTTGTCCGTAACAATTCGTTCTATTATATAAAATTATAGACTTATATATAATAATATAATATTAATGATATTACAAATATATTGCCCTGAAGCTCTACCATTTACGTTTAAGCTTCGTCTAAACGTAATGTTAATACGTTAGGGACCACTAATAGAATGGCTTTCTTTCAAAAATAAAGCGATCCATACGATTGTTACTGACTTATTAACATTACGTTAATACGAAGCAATAACTTATTTTAGAGGCTCTGGTCACAAACTAAGCTCTAGGCTTGTACTATGTGTATCAGAAACAACGAAATAAATACATATTATATTTTATAAACTCCTAAATGAGAAAAAAATCTACAAAAAAATGTACTAATATTTATTACCATGGGTGGGAATCAGACTCACGACCTCTGGATACAAATCCAAAGGCGCAACCACTAGTCTACGGAGGCGATCTATATATATTTATACATATAATAAAATGGGAGCTAATAAAAAAGGAGGCAAAATTTTTGTAAAGAGAGCAAAAAATTAGTAGATTTTTTTGTCTCTCATAACGCCACGTTGAGTTACGCATGCTCGGTGAAAAAAAAATTCTTTGTAAGAAAGCAATATAATGTTCTTTTATAAAATAAATTTCTTTACACTGAACACGCATAATAAGTTACACAAAGACACCAGCAGGTGTAGCACGGCCATTCAGAGGCTTGTTTTGAATGGTTGTCACATTGAAATGATTTCGTCTCCTTTAGTTAAGGAACATGAATTTTATTGGTTCCTAATTTAATAAGTCATACAAAGCTTAATACTTTTTGAATTTTTAAAATTAACCTGCTATTAAGTTATGAGCTTCGAAACATGACTTTGACGTAAATCCGCGAGCAAGTATTTATTTATTTATTTAAAATTCTTTATTGCACAAAATTGTACATAGGCGAGCTTAATGCCTTAGGCATTTTCTACCAGCTAACCTATGTAACATAATATAAATAATATTTTTAAATGGCTTTATAATTTTCTCTTAGCGTTTTTTTATACCAAAGAAACTTTAAGCTTTTTTAAAAAGGTAGTTCCTTCTAAATGTCTCGTATAATTCATTTTTTTTTTACATAAAACTATTTTAATAGACATAAATTGAGGTCTCTACAGTCGTCAAGGTACTTCCAATATTACAACTTGGTTGGTTGGTAGGTAATTTATTTATAATACGCAAAATCTCTCTGTTGAAATAAATATGTTTGTATTACAAGTATTAATAATATTAAAAAAAAAACCTCAATACAGAATTATTAATAAATAAAACACAAAAAGATTATTTTAATTCTTCGACAAACAGTAGTCGAGTATTTTTGGAAGTGCGAAAGCTCATTTTATATGGAGAACGCAGACTTAGCGATTGCGAATGCAGTCTCCTATTAAGGAGACATTTTAATGTGTTTTTTTTTAATACTGTGTTAATTACTATAAATGCATTTTGCTATTAAGATTGTTTAGTCATAGTACCTACATGCCGCGCGCGCAAATCCATCGTTCTCTCCTGAACCGTCTTCTATGGACTTAGCTGTATTTTAATCAACTTCAGTTAAATGAATATATTTGAAGGTATTTAAATAAATTGCGCGTCAAAGTACTCTTACTGTTTATTTGAAATTTTGACGTAAACAAAGCTAAATGGTTTTGTTAATTGATAACAATAAATAATACATACCTTTATACAGGGTGAATTTTTCAAGTGTGCCTTCAAGGCCAAATTCTTAACTTACATGGAATAGCGAAAAATGTTCAAAGTGGTCTCGGGACCGATTTTGAAAAAAACTAAAACTGCATCATTACATTTGTGAAAAAATATTACAAACCCATGGTAGAACCTCTGAACTATCTACCGCAATTAATTTCTATTTAAAGCAAGTGTTGTACATTTTATTTTATTAAAAACTTATTTTTAAGTCTAAGGTTTAACCAACGCGACCGACCATATTGTATGTATGCAATATTATTCTTTATTGTAAAATCAACTGCTAGCAAACCATCTTCGTTACCATCGCTTCATACAGACGCAAAAACCGTGTAGTGACCTAATCATTCCGTTTCGGTTGAGTTCATAGCTTTTTAGGAGACTAATGCATCTAATGATTTCTTGTCGAGGTGTGTTTTAGTAACTGTACAATTAACCAGCATAGTGGGAGCGATCAATACATTGTTTTTTACCATCAGGTAGATACAAAATATCATGCCGTGCTCCAATTACAACAAAAATCACTATAAAGAGTCCTTCAAAAAACTTACAAAAAGCGTGTAGGTATAGTCTCTATATGCCTTATATATATATAGAGACTATATTCTTGTAACTAGCATAGTTTATTTTGATCACGTTCTTGCTTAATATTATCTACACGCTTCCCTACATAACTGTGCGTCCGAGATATTAACATTATATTAACTCCTAACTTGGCAATAAATAGCCAAGAAAGAGGGTTTTGTAACCGCACTTTTAGCAATTTGTTATTTTTAAACTCATTTAGAGACGAGAATTTTATCCTTGTTATGGCTTTTTTTTTATTTGAGTTAGTAACACTTGCGTTAGATGAAATTTAAACTAATATTATGAATATAACTTATATCTTGGCCTTAAAAAAACGAAGTTTCAAAATGTTAAATATATACTTTATTATAAAATATACTCTATTTTTCCTATTTTAAATATAATTCTCTGAAAAAAACTGATCTACTGATGTGTAACTATATGCTACTTACCATCAGGTAGATACAAAGTCACATGGTTTGTTCAATAAAAAATAATAAAAAAATGTAGACACACTCTTATTTAAGAAAATATTTATCAAAATTAATATCCCAAGGGATAAAAGACATTTATTTTAAAAATTATTATCTATACTATGTATACTAATATTAAATATAAAGCTGAAGAGTTTGTTTGTTTGGTTGAATGCGCTTATCTCAGTAAATACTGGTTTGAATTATAAAAATCTTTAGGTGTTGGATAGCCCATTTATCGAGGAAGGCTATAGATACGCTACGACCAATAGTAGCGGAGTAACAATGAAACATATCATCACGGGTGCCTTACGGCGCCCGAGACCGCCTAGACGGCCCCAGGGTACCTAGCGGAGGGGTTTTTAATTCCACCTCGACGTAGCCGATGTTATGAGTCTACACCAAAATTGGCTAGCTCGTCGCGATGTTTTGAAAAGACTCAACTACCCATCTATATACAGTTTCACAAATTGATATAGTGACACCTGGACCGACAGCTTATCGCGCTCTCCAAGGCACTATAGTGGTGTTGTCAAAAAATTTACATATTTTTTTTAATTAAAAACTCATTGGTACACACCACGATTCGAACCAGGGACCTAAGTGTTTTTAAGTCCAAGCATAAAGTAATATACATACGGAAAAGTCCAATTTCTAACCAACTTTGCATAATTGTTATCTATGTATTGTTATGGCTGAATAACAATACATAGATAACGTACGATACAGAGACTTGCTTCGGAAAAAAAGAAAATGGAAAATGCTGGAGGAGCTTTTGTCGAAGGACGTACTGATAATTTGTTTGTATAATATCCAATGTTATTTTTTTGTTATATATTTTATCGGAATAAAGGCTTATATAAACTATATCTTATTATGTGCTTCAACTGCATATTCCGTTATTGTTCAATTGTCCGACGGCGCCATTGACGTAGCTACTAACAATGAGCCACAAGCTACGCCCGTAGCTACTGTAGTTTTGTAATGTATGTCAGTTGCAGAGTCAGTTGTTCATAATATTATTCTAAGATCTTCAGATTCTCGTGGCAATTTTTTTTTGGTATGGTATCTATGTTTATGTATTGCGTTTGTCTATTATATCTATTATTGTATACGTGGTGGCCTAGTTGGTTAGACCTTGGACTTAAAAACACTTAGGTCCCTGGTTCGAATCCCGGTGTGTACCAATGAGTTTTTAAATTAAAAATTTATGTACATTTGTTTGACAACACCACTATAGTGCCTCGGAGAGCACGTTAAGCTGTCGGTCCCGGTTTCACTATACCAACTTGTGAAACTGTTTATAGATAGGTTATTGAGTCTATTCAAAACATCGCAACGAGCTTGCCACTTGTTCGGTGTAGCCTCATACCATCGGCTACGACGAGGTGGGATTAAAACCCCTCCGCTGGGTACCCTGGGGCCGTCTAGGCGGTCTCGCCGTAAGGCACCCGTGATGATACATATATAAGTAGTTTAAGTATTGTTGTGCATCATTGTTAACATTATATCTATTTCTTTTTTCGAAACAGTTCTGCAACCTAAGCATATTTCACTCTCTTAAAGGTTAGCTGATAGAAAATTCCTAAGGCATTAAGCTCGCCTATGTACAATTTGTGCAATAAAGAATTTTAAATTAATTAATTCTAATGTTCAATTTGGACACGTGTCTTATAACTCATATCAGTAGCCATAGTGTGCTTCTTTGAGATAACTAAAATGTGTATGCCAAATAGTTAGCGCTCCAAGCGGAAATTTTAAGAACTAAAAATGCGACCGTGTCCTTGGTAAAAATGTTTTTACCGCGATAGTTTATTTAACTCGAAAGTAAACCTTAAAAAACTCACACTAGAAAATCAAATTTTATGACAGGATCCTCAGTTGTTAATGATTTTTTTTTCCGTAACGGTTACAACAATAAGTTTCTTCGATTTTAAAAATGGTTTTTCGAATTCCCAAACGTTGGAAATGTTGTAATAAGTATTTGGTGACAATACCATCATCCATGCAAGTGTTTTTATTGGTATAAATGGCTCAACGAAGGAAGAGAGTGCGTTTATTTCGATGAGTACTCTGGGGCCTTATTGCGAGCTATATATACAACGTTCGTCATTACGCAATTTGCGTGCGTTTATTTGGCTTATTGATATAATAATAGGTTATCCATACAAAGACAGCTGATAACTAAAAACGTGTACAGCTCGTACCTAATCGTCCTTCGACGACTACCGAGAAGAACCACGTCAAAGAAATTAAGATATATGGCATATACATATTATACAGAGTTATTCAAACGTACCTACGTACTATGCCGTAGCAGTAAATACAGTTATGCATACTGTATTATTTATAGTGTTAATATTTACCGCCTTAGATCGAAGAAGTTTCTATCAAATCCGTGCTGGAGACGTTACTCCTAATAATGAAGCTCCGACCGTAGCAGTTACTACGGTCTATGACGCAACAGTGAATACAGTTATACATACTGTATTGTTTATAGTATTATAAAGATGTTTACCGTAATAATGAGCCTCAGATCGAAGAAGTTCCTATCAAATCCGTGCTGGAGACGTAACTCTTAATAGCGAGGCTCCGACCGTAGCAGTTTCTTTTTTTCCGGGGTGTCTCTGAGGGGATCGACTTTACAGTTAGTATACCCGCCCATAAAAATACCGATCCTTATACCTTTACTTATATATATGATTGGTTACTAACCTTTCATTTAGAATAAATATTTAAGGCGTGGATATGGTCGGTGAAGTTGGTTGCCTTGGTGGCTCCCTTGTATGGCAGATAATGATTAACAGGTCAATGGAATCAGCTAATCACCTAGTCTTACACTAGTTGGTTATGTAGTGTGTGTTCGGTTTGGTAGTATTTTTCATATTATGATTTCCATTCCATCGCGTTTAAATTCTAAATCTGATATCGAGGTTTAATAAATATTTGTCGTTTTTTTGTTAATGAATAGCTGCCTAACCAAACACACTCTAAGGCCTCATTGTTAAACTTTTTTTTTTTGACTCTTCATAAATATCTGTTAAGATTTACATGATTTGATTTGATTTGATTACTACGGGCTGTGGCGTAGCAGTAAATACAGTTATGCATACTGTATTGTTTATAGTATTATTAAGATGTTTACCGTAATAACGAGCCACAGATCAAAGAAGTTTCTATCAAATCCGTGCTGGAGACGTTACTCCTAATAACAAAGCTCCGACCGTAGCAGTTACTACGGACTATGACGTAACAGTGAATACAGTTATACATACTGTATTGTTTATAGTATTATTAAGATGTTTACCGTAATAACGAGCATCAGATCGAAGAAGTTGCTATCAAATCCGTGCTGGAGACGTAACTCCTGATAACGAAGCTCCGACCGTAGCATTTACTACGGATTATGACGTAACAGTAAATACAGTTATGCATACTGTATTGTTTATAGTATTATAAAGATGTTTACCGTAATAACGAGCTTCAGATCGAAGAAGTTGCTATTAAATCCGTGGTGGAGACGTAACTCCTAATAACGAAGCTCCGACCGTAGCAGTTATTACGGGCTATGGCGTAGCAGTAAATACAGTTATGCATACTGTATTGTTTATAGTAATAATGAGCCACAGATCGAAGAAGTTCCTATCAAATCCGTGCTGGAGACGTTACTCCTGATAACGAAGCTCCGACCGTAGCAGTTACTACGGACTTTGACGTAACAGTGAATACAGTTATACATACTGTATTGTTTATAGTATTATTAAGATATTTACCGTAATAACGAGCATCAGATCGAAGAAGTTGCCATCAAATCCGTGCTGGAGACGTAACTCCTGATAACGAAGCTACGACCGTAGCAGTTACTACGGATTATGACGTAACAGTAAATACAGTTATGCATACTGTATTATTTATAGTATTATTAAGATGTTTACCGTAATAATGAGCCGCAGATCGAAAAAGTTCCTATCAAATCCGTGCTGGAGACGTTACTCCTGATAACGAAGCTCCGACCGTAGCAGTTACTACGGACTATGACGTAACAGTGAATACAGTTATACATACTGTATTGTTTATAGTATTATTAAGATGTTTACCGTAATAATGAGCCTCAGATCGAAGAAGTTCTATCAAATCCGTGCTGGAGACGTTACTCCTGATAACGAAGCTCCGACCGTAGCAATTACTACGGACTATGACGTAACAGTAAATACAGTTATGCATACTGTATTGTTTATAGTATTATAAAGATGTTTACCGTAATAACGAGCTTCAGATCGAAGAAGTTGCTATCAAATCCGTGCTGGAGATGTAACTCCTAATAACGAAGCTCCGACCGTAGCAGTTACTACGGGCTATGCCGTAGCAGTAAATACAGTTATGCATACTGTATTGTTTATAGTATTATTAAGATGTTTACCGTAATAACGAGCTTCAGATCGAAGAAGTTGCTATCAAATCCGTGCTGGAGACGTAACTCCTAATAACGAAGCTCCGACCGTAGCAGTTACTACGGTCTATGGCGTAGCAGTAAATACAGTTATGCATACCTACTATTTTAGTGTAAATGTTTACCGTAAAAGCTTATATAGCGTGCTGAGCATCGATGTCGTATCCTACCTAAGTATTATTTATTATTTTGTTTTGTTTTTATAAAAACACAAAAATGTAATATAATATTCATATCAAATTATTTAACTGGAAAGTTAAGAAAAGCTAGAAGTTTTTCGATCTGAAGATCGAAAAAGTTGCTATTAAATCCGTGCTGGAGACGTAACTTCTAATAACGAGGCTCCGGACGCAGCAGTTATTACGGGCTATGGTGTCACATTTAGACTTTCTGGTAAGATTAAGAAAGAAAGTAAAATGCGTTAATTTAAGTTTACAGGTTTATTAAAAAAAATAGCAAAGATTAAATTACAAGGTTTATGATAAAGAATATAAGAATTAAGAAAGTAAGCAAGAATTATAAATATGAGAAAAAGTTAAGAAAGGGGAATAATTAAAAGTGAGCTAAAGTAAGTAAGAGGGTCGTGAGTATAGGTCAAAGGTACTCCGCATTTGATATTAAATACCGCACTCCCCTGGAATCGTTTCACGGCGTCGGTCCTGAAGACTTGGCGTCGCGTTCTGAAACTCGGCGTCGCGTTTTCAACTTGCCGTGATGCCAGGTCAGTGCGGAGGACACAACTTGGCGTCGTCGCTGAGCGCTCAGGTTTAAGTATAGACGTAGTTCCTGGAATTAACCGTTCCATAGCATTAATTTAAATTCACTGCCTGATGTGAGAATTTCGGCCAATTAACGAAGCGAGGAGGCGAATATTTAAATTATAAACTAGCTATCTAGGTAATTGGCAGGCAAGCATGTACTAGGCAGTGACGGTTACAAAGGGGCTAATAGGCTAAATAAAGTAAATTAATTAAGAAAAGAAACAGGAACTTTGTTCATGCAAAATTATACTGAATTATATTTTAAACCTAATAATTATTATTACTTAAGCTTTTATAATCTTATAACTAAATATGATACTAATATTAACACTATTTACAGACTAATACATTATGAAACTTAACTAACACAGCCTAACTAAAATCTAATAGTATTTGCACAACTTAACTTACCCTTAGTACGGGAACTACAACACTTAACAACTTTATTATATATTAAATTATATTATAACATTAAAATTTTTACAATATAAAAAAAATTAAGAATATTGTTAAAAGAACAACCAGTTCGGCCTATCATTTAGAAAAGTGTGAGGTAGGTCTTAAATAACCGCTAACGATCTCAGCAAGCGCGCGCAAAAGACATTCTAGTGATGGGATGCGTATGGTTTGATTGAAACAATCGATTAGATATTTATTTTGAACCAATTTGTAGTAATATATGCATCTTATATTTTAATAATAAGATGCATTGTTACATTACCCCCCCTTCAGAAAAGGATTTTTTCATACAGAACAAATCCATCAGACCTAAGAAACATTGTACAATATGATAAAAATATACTACACGGTACTATTTACAATTTTAAGATCCTTGATATGCCAAGCGCCTAGAGCACGGCCTGATATATCTTCCAGAATATACACTAGGGGAGAACGTTTTTCTATTACTTTGCACTTTTGGAATTTAGGAGCTAACTTTTTACAAAAATATGCTTCTTTATCGCTCTGATAATAGCAACGTTTCCATACTATGTCGCCTACCTCAAATTCAGCATGTTTCCTTCGTTAATCGTATCGTTGTATATTTTTCAAATGACTACGCCAAAGAGATGCTTGAACGTTATCAAAAATTACAGATAAATGACCTAGGTTGGTAGCATAGATATCTCTGGGTTGCAAAATAGTTTCGCTTGGGTCATCATTTTCAATATAATGGGACCCGCACGTTACTAACTCTCTTCCATGAACCAGAAATGCCGGAGTAAAGCCAGTGATTTCATTGACGGAGTTATTAATTGCAAATTGTATTTTTGGCAAATTAATATCCCACGTCCTATGATCATCATTGACGAATGTAGAAATAGATGTAATTATAGTTTTATTATATCTTTCTACTGTGTTTATTTGTGGTGTGTACTTAGGTGTAAAATTAATATTGGGGATTTTATATCTACGAAATAAAGAATCCAACTCTTTACTAATAAACTGAGAACCGTTGTCTAGGATAACAGTTTGAGGGATTCCGTGAACAAGAAAGACGTCATCCTCTAAATGTTTACAAATTAAGCTAGCAGTAGCTTTTCGGAGCGGAAATAGAAAACAGTATTTAGAGAAGCAGCATGTAACGACAAAAATATAGCAATTTAGTTTTTTCGAGTTGGGCAGAGGTCCTACTAAATCGATAGAGAGAGTTTGAAAAGGTCTGGAACATACTTTTGGTCTGCCCATTTTTCCTAGCGTTGTATGTGTTGGGAGTTTATAAGCGAGGCAAACTTCGCAAGAAGACACATACTTAACTACATCGCGATACATCCCAGGCCAAAAGAAATTTAAAGATATGCGTTTGTGCGTTTTAAATATCCCAAAATGTCCTGACGTTGGCTGACAGTGATTATTAGCGATAATTTCCGTTCTTTGTTCCTGGCAAATGACCTCTTTCCATTCGAATTCAGATGTAAGGGGGTTATCGTTTTTTGTACGCCTAAATAACTTATTATTATCTATGCAAAAATTTGGAAAACTAGTAGGAGAATTTTGCAGCCGTTAAGTATTTTTAAATACCACTCGTTATTGGTAGTTGAAGATGATGAAGAAATAAGTTCTAAAGGGACAGATCTAGAGAGAGCATCGGGGATTACGTTGTCCTGACCACGACGATGTTTAATTACAAAGTTAAAAGCTGAAAGACGGACTCCCCATCTTGCAAGACGACCAGTAGGGTTATTTAGAGAGAGAAACCATTTAAGTGCTGAATGATCTGTGTAGACAGTCATAGTCCTACCGTTTTCTAAGTAACAACGCCAGTGTTCCAGAGCTGTAAGCACAGCCAGTGCTTCTCTTTCTGTAACACTGTAGTTGCGTTCGGATCCGGACAATGATCGACTCATATACGCTATTGGGTGTTCCGCGCCATCGACAGTTTGAGTGAGCATTGCGCCGACCCCGAAATTACTTGCGTCTGTGTGCACTTCAAACGGTAAGTTATAATTTGGACAAGCTAACACTGGTGCCTGTACAAGGGCAGATTTAAGTCCAATAAAGGCTCGGTCTGCTTCATCAGACCAATGAAAAGTAGGAGAATTCTTTTTAGTAGATGTTAGTTTATTTAAGGGACCAGCAATGGTACTAAAGTTAGGAATAAAACGCCTATACCAAGAAGTTGTTTCTAAGAAGCGTTTTAGTTCCTTTCTAGAAGTTGGCACAGGATAGTTAAGAATAGCGTCGACTTTTTCCGGATCGGTACGCAGACCCTGAGAATCTACAACATAACCTAGGTAACGGAGACGATCCCGAAAAAAAATACATTTATCAAGATTTATAGTTAGGTTAGATGATTTTAATTTTTCAAGTACACGCTTAAGAAGGGAGACATGCTCCTCAAAATTATCACTGATAACAATCACATCATCTAAATAAGCAAACACTCTCATTTCAAATTCGGGACCGAATAAGGAGTCTACTAACCGTTGTTGGGTAGCTGGAGCATTGGTCAGACCAAAAGCAGTTACTTTAAACCTTAACGTGCCGCGACCCGGAACGTAAAAAGCAGTTTTATCTTTATCACAATCCGCTATTGGTATTTGCCAGAAAGCCTTTGACAAATCGATGCTAGATATGTATTTAGCATTTTTAAGATTGTCTAGTATTTCAGAAACATAAGGCAAACTATAAGCATCCTTCTTTGTGATAGTATTGAGTTTTCTGCTATCCAAACAAAATCGAGGTTTTCCGTCTTTTTTATTGACTAATAAGATAGGGGAAGATCAAGGACTCTCACAATACTCCACAACATCCAAAGACAGCATTTCGTCTACCTGTTCTATGATAATTTTTTGCTTATCTGGTGACATACGATAATATCGTTGCCTTATAGGTGGGGCATCCCCAGTATTAATCCTATGAATAATGGCAGAGGTCCTACCTAGACCTTTTTGCTCAAATGATATCTCTTTGTATTGCCTAACAATACTATCTGCCATTATTTTATGATCACTACTGAGATTATTATAAGAATTTACAAAGTTTAGGTTACAGATATTAAATATATTAGAATTATTGCAAGAATTATTTAAATCACAATATTTAGCACATATTTTAAATTTCTTCCAGAAGTCTATTCCTAAAATAAGGCTAGTTTCTATATTAGGAATTACAAAAGCTTTAATAATATTAAATTTATTTTCAAAAAACACAGGTAAAAGCATATAACCAATAGAACTAAGACTTTGACCTCCAGCTGCCGTGACCGCAATTTGATCATCTACACATAATTTTAAGTTATATTTCAACAAAGTTAAGTGGACATTATTACCCAGGATACTAACCACAGAACCAGAATCAAGTAACCCATAAATATATAAGTTTTCATTATTATAAATATTAATTTTAGCATAAGGTCGGGGATCATTAGGAAGGTTTGTTATTGAAAACCGCAGCAAGTTGGTTTGAGCTGAAAAAATTGTTTATTGTTAACAACCATTTTTTCCAATCTGATTTATCAAATAAAATGGTTGAATCATAACTACGGTTTTCACATACTAGTTTTTTGAATTATTAGTAGTTTTCTTAGGTCTACAATTAGGACAATCTGGGAGTCATACACCTTTAAGACCACATCTAAAACATAAAATGATACGATCTGCTGTACACTGTGCCATGGAATGTGTATTAGTTCGACAGCGATAACAATAAGAATTATTAAGAGAAAATATATAAGGAGGAATATTAGTATTTATAAAATTATTGTTATTAGGAATGTTATGATTAGTTTGGAAATTGTCATTATTAGTAAAATTATTATTGGGATGGTTATCATTATTATGAAGATTAGTATTAACAGAATTAGTATTGTTATTGTATGGATTATTATTATAGTGAAAAACATTATTTTTATTAGGATTCTGATTAATAGCCGAACATTTATGTTTATTATCTGTTAAAGATTTAAAATATGAAAACTCTGGAGCAAGTGTTTCAGAAGTTACCCTAGGCTCGTGAAATTGAGACAATCTATTTTGAAAAACCTCGTAACTTTTACAGATCTTAAGGAGCTGTTCCATTGAATTAATATCAGCAGAGGCTGCTAAAGTGCTAGCATAACAAGGACGAATATTGTGCAATAATATTTCCAGTTTGTCTTCCTCAGGTATATTTTTACTTAATCGTGAAAACATACCAGACATAATTGAAGAGTAAATAGTAATACTTTCATTCTCCCCCTGTGTGCGTAAACGAATTTCTTGTAGAAAACGATAATCATAATCAGGTGGGCTAAAATCCTGTTTTAATAAACTTATAAAAATATCCCACGAAACTAACTGATCGCGAACGGCACGAAACCAATGTAAGGCATTTTCACTAAAAATTTCAGCACCGAATAATATAACTCTATTAAAAGGTATGTTTCTAGCGTTTATGAAATCTGTCATATGTTCAATAAAAGCACGAACACATGTTTTACCATTGAATTTTAATTTAGATAAATCATTGTAGAATCCTCGATCACAAGTTACAGAAATATTTGTTAAAATCTCAGTAGGTACTGCATCATTTGCTTTGGAATGTTCTGAGAATTTTGATAGTTCATTATAAAGACTATTAAAATTATTTTTTACATCACCGATTAGTATCATATTCATCCTATCAGATGAATTTAGGCGATTGATTCGATGGTGAATATGATGAAGCAGAGTTTGAGTACGAGAAAGTAGATTTTTATCAAATTGGACAGCTAAACTATTTACGTTAGTAAGAGCTTTATTAAGACTTTCCTTTGTAGCCTCTATATCCTCATTAAAATCGTATCCAGATTCAAGAATATCCTCAGCTGGAAATAATGGAACTAGTTTAACTATCTGCTTGCGCAGGTCGTTGACATTATCAGCAGCGGTACCTCCACGAATATTAACTTCGTACGTTAACTCAGCTTTTTGTAGCGATAAATATTTAATTTCGTAAGTCATATTAAAGTAAATTTACGAAAATCAGTAATAAAATATAAGTTGTGCAAATAATATGAAAGTAAAACAAAACTAAAATGATAAAAATAGCTAAAGCCAAAACCCGTCCTGTTACAAACATAAAATACTTACAAAACTAATGTGTTTAAAAAAAAACTACAAGTAAAAATAAGTACTTATCACTAAATTATAAATATAAAAAAAATACATCACAACTAATATAATATAAAAAAATAACCAAGGTAATAATATAAGGTTAAGCTAATATATTGATAAAACTTAAAAAATAATATATTATATTTACCATTTAAACTTATTATTAAACACAAAGCTTTACAACAAAAACACACTATAACACAGACCAACACCATTGAAAGCATAAATAAAAATACTAGAGTAACCTTGACCTTAAGCGAGTTGGGCGCCACTGTCCTATTTAGACTTTCTGGTAAGATTAAGAAAGAAAGTAAAATGCGTTAATTTAAGTTTACAGGTTTATTAAAAAAAATAGCAAAGATTAAATTACAAGGTTTATGATAAAGAATATAAGAATTAAGAAAGTAAGCAAGAATTATAAATATGAGAAAAAGTTAAGAAAGGGGAATAATTAAAAGTGAGCTAAAGTAAGTAAGAGGGTCGTGAGTATAGGTCAAAGGTACTCCGCATTTGATATTAAATACCGCACTCCCCTGGAATCGTTTCACGGCGTCGGTCCTGAAGACTTGGCGTCGCGTTCTGAAACTCGGCGTCGCGTTTTCAACTTGCCGTGATGCCAGGTCAGTGCGGAGGACACAACTTGGCGTCGTCGCTGAGCGCTCAGGTTTAAGTATAGACGTAGTTCCTGGAATTAACCGTTCCATAGCATTAATTTAAATTCACTGCCTGATGTGAGAATTTAGGCCAATTAACGAAGTGAGGAGGCGAATATTTAAATTATAAACTAGCTATCTAGGTAATTGGCAGGCAAGCATGTACTAGGCAGTGACGGTTACAAAGGGGCTAATAGGCTAAATAAAGTAAATTAATTAAGAAAAGAAACAGGAACTTTGTTCATGCAAAATTATACTGAATTATATTTTAAACCTAATAATTATTATTACTTAAACTTTTATAATCTTATAACTAAATATGATACTAATATTAACACTATTTACAGACTAATACATTATGAAACTTAACTAACACAGCCTAACTAAAATCTAATAGTATTTGCACAACTTAACTTACCCTTAGTACGGGAACTACAACACTTAACAACTTTATTATATATTAAATTATATTATAACATTAAAATTTTTACAATATAAAAAAAATTAAGAATATTGTTAAAAGAACAACCAGTTCGGCCTATCATTTAGAAAAGTGTGAGGTAGGTCTTAAATAACCGCTAACGATCTCAGCAAGCGCGCGCAAAAGACATTCTAGTGATGGGATGCGTATGGTTTGATTGAAACAATCGATTAGATATTTATTTTGAACCAATTTGTAGTAATATATGCATCTTATATTTTAATAATAAGATGCATTGTTACAATGGCGTAGCAGTAAATACAGTTATGCATACTGTATTATTTATAGTATTATTAAGATGTTTACCGTAATAATGAGCCACAGATCGAAAAAGTTCCTATCAAATCCGTGCTGGAGACGTTACTCCTGATAACGAAGCTCTGACCGTAGCAGTTACTACGGACTATGACGTAACAGTGAATACAGTTATACATACTGTATTGTTTATAGTATTATTAAGATGTTTACCGTAATAATGAGCCTCAGATCGAAGAAGTTCCTATCAAATCCGTGCTGGAGACGTAACTCTTAATAGCGAGGCTCCGACCGTAGCAGTTTCGTTTTTTCCGGGGTGTCTCTGAGGGGATCGACTTTACAGTTAGTATACCCGCCCATAAAAATACCGATCCTTATACCTTTACTTATATATATGATTGGTTACTAACCTTTCATTTAGAATAAATATTTAAGGCGTGGATATGGTCGGTGAAGTTGGTTGCCTTGGTGGCTCCCTTGTATGGCAGATAATGATTGACAGGTCAATGGAATCAGCTAACCACCTAGTCTTACACTAGTTGGTTATGTAGTGTGTGTTCGGTTTGGTAGTATTTTTCATATTATGATTTCCATTCCATCGCGTTTAAATTCTAAATCTGATATCGAGGTTTAATAAATATTTGTCGTTTTTTTGTTAATGAATAGCTGCCTAACCAAACATACTCTAAGGCCTCATTGTTAAACTTTTTTTTTTTGACTCTTCATAAATATCTGTTAAGATTTACATGATTTGATTCGATTTGATTACTACGGGCTGTGGCGTAGCAGTAAATACAGTTATGCATACTGTATTGTTTATAGTATTATTAAGATGTTTACCGTAATAACAAGCCACAGATCAAAGAAGTTCCTATCAAATCCGTGCTGGAGACGTTACTCCTAATAACGAAGCTCCGACCGTAGCAGTTACTACGGACTATGACGTAACAGTGAATACAGTTATACATACTGTATTGTTTATAGTATTATTAAGATGTTTACCGTAATAACGAGCTTCAGATCGAAGAAGTTGCTATCAAATCCGTGCTGGAGACGTAACTCCTAATAACGAAGTTCCGACCGTAGCAGTTACTACGGACTATGATGTAACAGTGAATACAGTTATACATACTGTATTGTTTATAGTATTATAAAGATGTTTACCGTCATAACGAGCTTCAGATCGAAGAAGTTGCTATCAAATCCGTGCTGGAGACGTAACTCCTAATAACGAAGCTCCGACCGTAGCAGTTACTACGGGCTATGGCGTAGCAGTAAATACAGTTATGCATACCTACTATTTTAGTGTAAATGTTTACCGTAAAAGCTTATATAGCGTCCTGAGCGTCGATGTCGTATCCTACCTGAGTATTATTTATTATTTTGTTTTGTTTTTATAAAAACACAAAAATATAATATAATATTCAAATCAAATTATTTAACTGGAAAGGAAAGAAAAGTTAGAATTTTAAATAATTATATTATTTAAATTTGAGTTTTAATATTGTATTTAATAATTTATGTGACACGTGAAAGCTGAGTTGATTACAACATTGGCTTAAAAACTTACGTCAAGGATGCAAATCCTAGTAAATATGTTTTAATACCTAATATTTTAAACCATCGGTCCCAGTTTCACTATACCAAACTGTTTACAAGTTTATACAAAACACAACGAATCTAATAAATATCACGATGTTGGAATGAGATGTTGCTGCTGGGCATAAAGAACTGAAACTTCAATTGTTTTTTCATATTTTTTAGAAGAGCGCAACATGTGACCTTGCACCTGTTGTTAAGCAGTATGTAATGTCCACGAATGACAGTAACCAGCGTATGCATACAAGTAAACCGCTGGTTGCCATCATTATGTCGACTAAATATGCCTATTCATGCTTCGTTTAAAGGACTCTAGATTATAAGGAAGGAAACACGCAAGCTGGTAGAGCGTTTCACATTTTAATAGTCGCCAAAACGTTTAGTACGATTTGGTACATCCGCCACGGTATACATATACATTTTGCAACCAGTGCGTGTTATCCTATAACGGAAAGAGGACAGGGTAATAATGTTGAAAAGCTCTTCAGAGCACTGTCCATGGTAAAGGCGGTAAAATACCCTCATCGATGCCACATTCCTGAGAAGCTGCAACGGCTTCAAGTGTTTATTGAGCTTTTCTTTATTAATTACAAAATTCACTTAACATAGTTATATAAAATAATCATCGATGCCACATTCCTGAGAAGCTGCAACGGCTTCAAGTGTTTATTGAGCTTTTCTTTATTAATTACAAAATTCACTTAACATAGTTATATAAAATAATCATAAATAGAGGGACTAAGTACATATAGACAAAGATCCCATTGCCGCCAGACGTTACTTTAATACACGAAGAAGTGTTTCATTCCTACATCGTTATATCTCACCAGCTCGCACAAAGCGTTTCGCTACCTTGTTTATTGTACCACTAAGGAGCGGAATTTCCTCCTTGATTTTGTGATTCCTGAGGTATACAATCTAAGTTTTAAAGCCAAAAATCCTAGGGCCGCCAAATGCACTTCAAGACGCGGAGAGGGTTAAATCTCTTCGTCGTTGATATCCCACCAGCTCGCATAAAGCGTTTCGCTACTTCGTTTATTGTACGACTGAGGAGTGGAATTCTCTCCTTGCTTTCGTGTATCCTGACCCCTACAATCCAATATTTAAAGTCAAAAGTCCCAGGGGTGCCAGACGTCACTTCAAGACGCAAAGGGTTTCATCCCTTCATCGAAGATATGCCACCAGCTCGCACAAAGTGTTTCGCTACCTCATTTTGTGTTTCCTGAGATCTACAATCTAAGTTTTAAAGTCAAAGATCCCAGGGCCGCCAGGCGTTACTCAGTAATCGAAGAAGGATTTCATCCCTTCGTCATTGACATCCCACCAGCTCGCACAAAACGTTTCGCTACCTCGTTTATTGTACGACTAAGGAGTGGAATTCTCTCCTTATTTTCTGACACCTATAATCTAAGTCTTTAAGTATAGAGTGAAGCGTGCTATATCTTTCGTTGCTTTCCATCAGGGAAGATTGAGGTCATACGCAGACTCTGTCCATTATTTAAAAAAACACATCTGTTGAACGAAATATTTATGATTGGGAGGTGCTTAGTTTATACTATGGTCGTACGCCTACAACAGGTAGGCTAACAGAGCTTGGGCAGACGGCAATTTTCCAGATATCTAGTCATTAAGGTACGTAAAAATGCTACTCAACTCACTTGATTTCTGACGGCTGATTTTTACGTGTATATGATACACAATCTCGTTAAAAATCTGTCATCAATACTCACAGACACATCTCGTAGTCAGTATCACCTTACAGATGCTTCAAAGCGCCCGTAAAAAACTATATCTGACTTACAAGTACAGTCAGAAGCTCCGTTTTTATATGTTTTAGTCAATATTTTTAAAAGTTCGATCCAAGGATCCCAATTTTAATGCAGCTATCTGTAGAAAGAGGCAGAAGACATGAAAATGACAGCTCCAAAACAAATAAAATGAGTTCCTACATATACAACACATAGTACAAGCTTGGGGCTTAGTTTGTGACCAAGACAATATGTGTAAACATTGAAATGTCTTAAAATAAAATAATTAATACTGTTCATATTAAGTCATATTTTGGTTTACATGTTTTGTTTAAACTAATTTAGAACACAAAACGAAAAGAAAATTGAAAGGTTAAAGTCAAAGTCAAATCATTTATTTCATGTAAATCTTTACAGCTATTTATGAATAGTGAAAAAAACAATGAGGCCTTTGAGTGCGTTTGGTTAGCTATTCATTAACAAAAGAACGACAAATATATATTAAACCTCGATATCAGATTTAGAACACGCGATGGAATGGAAATCATAATATGTAATCAAAAAATACTACCGAACCGAACACACACTATATAACCAACTAGTGTAAGACTAGGTGGTTAGCTGATTCCATTGACCTGTTAATCATTATCTGCCATACAAGGCGACCATCTTCACCGTTCATATCCACATCCACGCCTTATCTAAATAAAAGGTAAGTAACCAATCACATCCAAGGGTCCCAATTTTAATGCAGTTATGTGTATGAATGAGCTAGAGGATACGGCTGAAATGACAGCCCCAAAACCAAAAGATGAGTTTCTACACCTATAACACATAGTATAGTACAAGACTGGGGCTAGTTTGTGACCAGGACAATATGTGTGAACATTGAAATGTCTTAATATATATAATAAATAAAGAATAATATTCAAATTAATATATATTTTGGTTTACATGTTTGGTTTAAACTAATTTAGAACACAAAACGAAAAAAAATATCTCAATTTTTTTTTCATTTTTGTTTAATAGGTAGATTCTTATTACACCACAAAAGCACACACATTTTTGCATGAGATGTTCTTGAATTCGAATCCCTTTCGAGTATATATTCTTCTCATGATTTATTCATACTGTTGTGTGTGCGACTGAATTTGTAAGACCTTCCAGAACGCTCCGTCTTAGCCCTTTGTCCCTTAGGACTTGACCTTCGAAATTCAAATATTTAAACCAAAATATAAGATTTTAATAATGTAATAATATCAATGTACGTTGTGGCCGAGTTGGTTAGCCCTTGAACTTAAAAACAGATAGGTCCCTGGTTCAAATCGCGGTGTGCTCAATGAGTTTTTAATAAAAATAAAATATGTACATTTGTTTGACAACACCACTATAGTCGGAGAGCACGTTAAGCTGTCAGTCCAGGTTTCACTATACCAACTTGTGAAACTGTTTATAGATAGGTTATTGAGTCTATTCAAAACACTGCGACGACCTAGCCACTTATTCTGTGTAGACTCATATAATCGGCTACGACGAGGTAGGATTAAAACCTCTCCGCTGGGTACCCTGGCGCCGTCTATGCGGTCTCGGGCGCCATAAGGCACCCATGATGATATGTATGTATGTAATATTAATAATATACAAACATATATCCAGACTTGTACCTACTATATGTGCCAAAATCAACGATACAACATACTCGTAGGTAACGAAATTATAAAAGCTAAAATAAATAATATACAGATGCAAAAACAACAATTTAAAATTAAACATATTGCTCTGGTCACAAACTAAGCTCTAGGCTGGTACTATATATACCAGAAGCAACGATATAATACATACTTATTATATTTTATAAACACCCAGACCACGACAAACTATAGAGAAAAACTACTTTTTTTTGCCATGAGTAGGAATCGAACCCACGACACGATTTTCGGATACAACGCCAAATGTGCCACCGTGCGTGGTACTCGGAGGCTGTCGAAAATATTAAAACGAAAAAGGGTTTTTAATTATTTCCTATATAAATTTAAGTATTTTTTTTATATAGCCTAAGTTTTCCATGTTTTTTTTTTACAAATGACTCTCTAAATGCCTTGTTGAAGGATCAAGTGAGAAAGTCTTGAAATAAAACTTTTATGTCTGGGACGTGAGGGGATTTAAAGAGGCCATTCGAGAGGATATTCAATTTAACAATGTACATTGTCGACAAACTTTCATTGTCATATATATAAATTAGAACGGTTTACATTAATTTTTTTTTCATTAAAAACAAAAGTAAAAACCTACAAAAGTCCTAAAAATTGTCATATATTGTATTTGCTTAGTTATTGACGCGATGTAGGTATCTAAGTGTGAAATAATATATAATAGTCTGTGTTTGTGACCAAAGCAATATGTAAATTGTCCTACATATTATTATTATTATTATTTAATATTATAAATATAAGAAAAGACAAGAAAAGTAAAAGAGATAAATCAGTACAATAATTATAAAAAATATATATATCAATAAACTATATATATATTAGCCTATACTGCCCATTGTTGGGCAAAGGCCTCCCTTCCCTCTTTCCATCTCTCTCTATTTTTTGCTATTTTGGACCAGTCCCTCAAAAAAGTGTCCAACTCAATCAATAAACTATGAACTAAAATTAAAAATAACTTGGTCATCGGACATATAAAAAAAATAATGGAATTGGTCCACATTTCGAGTGGCCTTAGAGCGGCGTATTTCTTTCAGAATGTTAATTTAAAAATCAAAGAGGAAACGTAAGTCGCACGGCATCAAATTAGATGACATATAGTTCCTTTATAAATTAAAGGAACTATAAATTAAATGTCATCTAATTTGATGCCGTGCTTTTAACATTGTTGTTTAACAATATTGATTGCTCTCACTATGCCGGCAAATTGATGCGGTTTCGAAATGGCGATAAAGACGTATTTGCATTACAAGTCTATTTTAATATCATCGCTGCTTTATCGTCAAATCAATCGTCCGTTTCGTAACCGCACCATTAAAGGAGACTACCACCTCGTCAATAAATCGAAGAAGTCTCTGGAAAACTGGAGAATCCACAGACTAAAAGTGAAACATGATTTCATTTTAGCCAGTCAATACTCTTATATATAAACTTCGTACTTGTTGACTTTGACGAGCGAATTAACTGCTACCACGCTTTCAGAAACCGGGCCTGTAGTAAGTAAATCTAGTTATACTCGTGTACTAAACTAATTCTAGTACCTAATATATTCATTGTGGAGCTGTAGATTTCTAATGCAATTTGCATGATCCCAGTCTGATTGCATGCTAATATTGTGAAGGAATTTGCATGGTAGCAAAATTCATGAAATATAGATAACTATCCCGAATGCTGTTGATACCCTGCAACTTGCGGTTAGAATTGCTAATGAAGAGAAGATTATCCTGATAAGGAATTTATAAAAATGCATAAAAATATTGAAAAAAGTAAAAACTGACTCCTCTGCCATCTAGTATTAGAAACTAGGACTTCTAATTTCACTCATAGTGTTATTAGAAGGAAGTTAATAGAGGGCGTCTGTATATAAGTAGATAACGTAAATGACTTTAATTGAGAACGAGTGGGATTGGATGAAAGTATAGGCATAAAAATGGGGAATGGCATGCTCCTCCATTTAGATAGAATGAGTGATGAAAGAATGACGAACCAGATATGTAAAAGTAAGGCGAAGGAAGAGAAGAAGAAGTAAAAGAAGCGGCCGCGGGAGACCAAAAGTCAAAAAGTCAAAAGTCAAAAATATTTATTTCATGTAAACCTTTACAGGTATTTATGCATAGTCAAAAAAAAAAAAAAAAACTATATTTAGTATAAGGTCTAAGTGTGCGCTTGGTTAGGCTTTTGCATACATAAAATAATTAGAAACCAAACCGAACACACACCACATAATATCCACTATAAGTAATAATTAATATAAAAGTACAAAAATGTATCAATCAGAGCGCAAACACTAACCGCATGTTGGTCCCCCAGAGACACCCCGGAGAAAAAGGCACCAGCAAGTAAAAAACTCTGGCGTTCCACATATGTACCTGACCATCAGGAGATATGCTTATTTACTATCTTATAATATGTGATATTTTATATATGATACCTATTTACCCTCATCCTGCTAAAGAGCACGAGTAGAACACCCCATAGCAGATAAACCATTTTACAATATAGAAGTAGTACAGAATCACAAAACACCAAAGCCCCCCGATGCCCGCGCTAGTCTATCCGACAATTTTGCGAGACCTCCGCTTTTAACATAATAATTAAACTATGCATGTCCAGCGGAGATCCAAGGCCCCCACAGCAGCACCCGATCACGGACGTAACGTATGTGTCAGCCATCCTCCTGCTCAACCAGGCCCTTAGGGTGCAGACCAGAACCCGGCACACGCGCCACCACTGCAATGACCTTCAAAGGAGAGGAAATCCGCTGGACACATCATATTACTAGGACACATTACTAGGCCATATGCATTATAGAATCTGAGACACGCGCAAACATCGAAAACGGATTCGTATTATGTAGCTCTGTTAACAAAATAATAATTTAAATATATGAAAAACAATAGTAGGTATATTACCTAGCCAAAATACTTAATATTAAAAATGAATTAAAACAAAAAAAATAATAGTAATAACAAGTTATTACCTTCTCCAAATATAACAAATTACCTAATGTAGAATAAAAATAATATAATAAGTACTTAGTAATGAATTATTACTGTATCACATTTATTAGTTGAGAGATTCCAGTCGCAGGGAGGTATATTTCCAGACGTCTCTGTCATTAATATAATCATTAACTTTGTAATATGCTTTTGCTATTAAAGTTTGCTTAATACAATTTTTAAATTTTATATCATTAAGTTCTATAATTGAATTTGGCAATTTATTAAATAACCTGATACTGTTTATTAGGAAACATTTATTAGTTTTTTGTAATCTAAATTTTGGTATATCAATTTTGTTTATATTTCTTAAGTTACGAGTATGCCTATCTGCGTTTTTATTAAACGTATTATAGTTTTTCTTAACGTATAATAAATTTTCAAATATGTATTGGGAGGGCAGTGTCATCACTTAAATTTTAGGGAAAAATTCCCGAAGGGATTCGCGGGTCTTCATGCCATACATAGCTCTAATAGCTCTTTTTTGAAGGATAAATATTGTTTCTATGTCTGCAGCTGAGCCCCAGATAATAAGACCATAAGTCATAATACTGTGGAAATAAGCAAAGTACCAAGACACACTTACCATGATCAAATTAGAAACTGTTTTAATTCGATGCTATTAATAGTCTTTAAAATCGGCGTGTATGTATAAGAAGAGTTATGACTGTGGACGAAACAAAAGAAGTATGTAGAAATAGACAAGTGACACTCAGTTGTCTCTGCCTACCCAGTAAGGAAACTGGCGTGAAGATAAATAAATATAATATAAATCGTTGATAATTAATCATTTGTATATTCAATTATTTTCTAATTATATAGTATCTGCTTGTAGATACCATTATCCAGTCCCGGCTTTCGACTTTTTTACCATCTATTGCGACGTGATGAGAATAAAACCCCACCGCTACCATGAGGACGTCTGTTATTTCTAAGAAACATATATGTGGCACCTTTGCAGGGCAGTTCAATAGAACCAGCTAACCACCTAGTCTTAGCCAACCACTAGTTGGTTACGTTGTGTGTGTTCGGTTTGGTTTCTATTTATTTTTATGTACACATTCATTCTCTGGTCATTCTAACTAAACTGATAGACTGTACTGATGAAATACTGAGAGTGTAATCCGCACGGATTGACGGACTGATGAAAATTTTATTATTATCTTGTATTGACGAGTCTTTCATCATTCTGGAATCCGTCAAAGGAGTACGGTCATTATGGACCCAACCGTAAAAGCTTAGCGTTCACAAACAACGATATGCTTACTTAATAATAGATAATTTAAGCATTATTTTCCAGTATTCAAAATCATTTTAGAAGTTGGGAAAAAAAAGTTCTGACTTCTTTTGTTACGTGCTGATACATCTACATTTTCTGTATATCTATCCACATTATGCAGAAAAAAATGGTTATTTAAAAAAATATGATTTTTGCTTATCTGGATTGAGATTTAACAAAATATAGAGAGATTTCACATTATTTTGAAAGAAAAAGAAAAGGCCGTATAGTATTGAATTATGTTTGTCCATTTATCGCATGAACAGAATAAAAATATAGCGACGATAGGCCGACGGACTTGCATCCAGTGCCATGTTAAAATAAATAAAATAAAAAAAGAGCGACGATATATCCACAGATTATTTAATATTATTCGGTCAATAATTCGCGGAACGAAATTGTTCGCTATACTAACCTAATAACTAGTCATAACATAACCTCAAATTGAAATTCAAATGAGAGTAACTTTTTTCTCCCAACTTCTCGAACTTCGATGTAATTAACAATTTTATTATATGTATTTTCGTCTATCGAACTGGATAGGTTTCATTTTTGAACGCGGCTTCTAAGCCTGGGTCTGAAAATACATGGGCTATGACCGTTCTTCTTTAGACTAGACTGACGGACTGAACTAATAAAATACTGAGCGTGTAACCTATTATAAAATAATTAAAAATTATAAAAATGATAATTTTTGAGAAATAATTTTTTACTAGTTAAAGCATTTTGTATAGTTATCTTAGTGCTCTGTAGCCCTAGTGTGAGTTTTTTTAACATTTACTTTCGCGTTAACTTTACTACTGCGTTAATATTTTAACCAATCACACGCTCTCATTTTTAGTTCTCAAACATTCCGCTTGGAGCGCTGAACTATTCCCCATACAAATTTTTTACTCAAACGCAGAGTAATAGTTATAAAACTCACACTAGGGGTACTGTTAACTTTAATTTCGATACTTAATTAAATAAACTACGATATCACAAAAAACATATTATAAGAATAAATAGTAAGAAAAGAGTAGGTAGTAGTAACATACAGTTATAAAAGAGAAAAACTTAAAGTATTAAAAAAGCAGTCAATTTAATTTTATAGTTGGCGGTTTAGAAGGAAGACCGCTGAATATGTATGGTGGCCTTTATGACTCCCACTATACCTATTTGGTATATTATTGTCCAAGTCTAGACGCATCAGTAAGGAAAAGTTTTTGCTTTAAATTCCAGACATTCCGCTGTTTGTTTCATTTCTTAGGATATCATTTTATTTTTCATTGTGGAAAATATATTTATTTATTTAAGATAGCAAAGACTTTAAATATCTTGTATTTAAATGTATATAATTTATTTGTTTTTGTTAAATTGTATGATTAGCAAGTAGGGCAATTTTGTATAATAAATAATTTTAACTTCAATTAAAACTCAAACACATTGTAGTAAAGACTGAATACATAATTATATAGTTGTATTGCACCTACCTCACTTATTACCTGTTTTAATTGTTCGCCTTTGTATTTTATATGCAACTATGCTTGCGACTTCGTCCGCGTGGAATAGTTATTTTTTTATCATACAAACTTTCATCCCCTATTTTATCCCCTTGGGGGTAGAATTTATCAAAATCCTTTCTTAGCGGATGCCTATGTCATAACATCTACCTGCATGCCAAATGTCAGCCCGATCCGTCCAGTGGTTTGGGCTGTGCGTTGATAGATCACTATGTCAGTCAGTCAGGCACATTTGAGTTATATATATTTAGACTAGCTGATTTAACTTCGTCTACGCACCTTTAACCATTTACGCAGCGTACGCTTTCAAAAGGTATAAATTGTCCCCTTTTTGCAACATATATCATTGTTTCTCAGCTCCTATTGGTCGTAACGCCATGTTATGTAGCTTTAGCCCTTCCTCGATAAATGGGCTATCCAACACTAAATTATTTTTTTAATACGAACCAATAGTTCCTAAGATTAGCGCGTTCAACCAAACAAACTGTTTAGATTTATAATATTAGTGTCTAGAGATAAAGATTTAAATTAAATAATAATACTTATAAAATAAACTTTTAACTAAGTATGTAGAGATAATATGCAATTATTTTCACGTCATATTCACACGATATATTATGTATATATATATATATATATATAAATCCCACATCACTTTAGGATACCTTTCATTTTGCACCGAAGTAACAACCATCACTTCTAACTGGTTTTGAATAGAAATAGTTTTGAATGTTTCCTTACATTCTTATTATCAATTCAGATATAATATTTTTATTTTCGTGAAAATGGTTTTTAACGGTATACATATTTTTGCAAAAGTTCAAAAAAGTTTTAAAAATATTTTTTTTTGCAAAAATATGTATACCGTTAAAAACCATTTTCACGAAAATAAAAATATTATCTCCGAATAGATATTAAGAATGTAAGGAAACATTCAAAACTATTTCTATTCAAAACCAGTTAGAAGTGATGGTTGTTACTTCGGTGCAATATGAAAGGTATCCCAAAGTGATGTGGGATTTATATATATATATACACAGGGTGAATTTGAAAGGATGTACTTTGGGCTAATATGATGTTCTTCTGATCAAATCGAACAACTTTTTTCATGGAACCATGTGTGACAAATGAAAAAAAAATTTGGCTTCCCCATACAAATTGGTCATTTTAATATTACTAGTTTGTATGGTGAGGGCAATTTTTTTTTTCATTTGCGACATATGGTTCCATGGGAAAAGTTGTTCGATAGACTTTATGGAGGCGTTAGATGCATAGCGATATAATAAATAATTGGAATGTTTCTACCGTTTCTATGTACCTACTACAATGTAGTGATAATACCTATTGTAAAGTGACTCCCCGTACTCATATAAACCTTAAAGGTTTTCGAGTATGGGTGATTACTAATATTTGTGTATATGTAATATGTAGTAAGCATTAAATAAATAAAATAAATAAATAAATAAACCTCATATTATCCCAAAGTACATCCTTTCAAAGTCACCATGTATATAATGGGATAACTTTTAACAAATAACTTTTTTTTTTGAAAATGCGATAAAAAAAAACTACTTAATATTTTTTCAAAATTTTTTTTTTATATGAAAGTACAATCCTTTCGGTTAATGATGGAAAATCATTTTATTCAAATGGCTGCCTCGGCTGGCCATGCAGTAGCCTACACGATCGTTCCAATTTTTAGGTAAATTATCGATTGTGTGCAGCTGTATTTCACCAATGGCTTCACGAATATTGTCCTTTAAAGCATCAATTGTCTCTGGCTTGTCGGCGTAACACTTATCTTTGACGGCACCCCACAAATAATAGTCCAACGGTGTCAAATCGCAGCTCCGAGGTGGCCAAACGACATCAAGTGGCCAAACGTGTAGCGTCGGCTGTGTGGCACGTAGCGCCGTCCTGTTGAAACCAAATGTTGCCAATATCCTCCTCTTCGTTCTTTCCTCTCTCTTCTAATATTCTAATATTTGCTGATTTATCGTCAAATTAATATACAGAAAGTAGACTACTACCTCGACAAAAGAAATCAGTGTAGTACTTCTCTGAAAACTGGTGAACCCACAGACTAAAATAAATGATATATGACTAGTCTAGCAAAGTTTTGAGATCTATAGTCAGGACCACTACTTACCCCCCCCCCCCCCCCTAGAAACCATGAAAATGTAATTAAAATCTACAGTTTTCATCATCGTCATCATCATGCCAGCCTTTCGCGCATCCACTGCTGTACATAGGCCTCCCCCAAGGATCGCCACAATGACCGGTTCTGCGCTGCCTGTATCCATCGACAGGTCGTTGATCCATGTTGTGGAGGGCCTGCCTCTCCTGCGTCCTCCAGCACGCGGTCGCCACTCGAGAACCTTAATGCCCCAACGGCCGTCCGTTCTGCGAGCTATGTGGCCTGCCCACTGCCACTTAAGTTTGGCGATTCTGGAGGCTTTGTCGGTTACGTTGGTCCTTTTGCGGATCTCATCGTTTCGAATACGATCCCGCAAGGAAACGCCCTTTGTGTGACTGTGAGCTTTTTCATGAGGCCCATAGTAAGCGACCACGTCTCTGATCCGTAGGTCATCACTGGCAACACACACTGCTCGAACACCTTGGTTTTTAAACACTGCGGTATTTGGGACGAGAAGATATTACGTAGCCTCCCGAATGCTGCCCAGCCGAGTTGGATTCGACGAGAGATCTCTTTCTCGAAGTTGGATTTACCTGTTTGGTTAAGATATGAACTAAAGTTTCGGGGAGATTACGTCTCCCTGTCTCACTCCTCGCTGTAGCTGGATGGGTCTTGAGGTCTGGTCTTGGAGGCGAACTGACATGGTAGCGTTTTTGTACAAACACTTTAGTACTTCGATATAGCGGTAGTCAATTTGGCACCGCTGGAGTGACTGAAGCAACGCCCATGTTTCTATTGAATCGAAGGCTTTCTCATAGTCCACGAAAGCTAGACACAGGGGCTGATTATATTATTCGGTTTTTTGTATAATCTGCCTCAATGTGTGGATGTGGTCTATAGTACTATAGCCTTTTCGGAATCCGGCTTGTTCGGGAGGCTGGAAGTCGTCAAGCCTACGTGAGAGACAATTCGTGATGACTCTCGAAAACAGTTTATAGACATGGCTCAGAAGCGAGATGGGCCCGTAGTTCTTCAAAAGGGTTTTGTCACCCTTTTTGAAGAAGAGTACCACCACGCTTCTGTTCCATGCCTTAGGTGTTTTGCCCTCGAGGATGACGGGTGTGAAGTTGGCAGCCAAAATCTAGCAGCCTTTATAACCTGACCACTTTAAATAGGTTTTAAATAAATATTTGTTTTTATATATATGCGATAATATATTTAAATGTTTAACAGGTACATAGTCTTAATATAATAATGAAGAAACATAAGAAAAAACTGTAAAAAAAAATCTTATACATTAACAATTTTATTTTACATTAATTAACTAACCACTATATTTCGTTATATCGTCAATACTAAAACACGATATAAATTAATTAGAATGATATCTAGAATATGAAAAAGTCATCAGCGTCATTTTTTTCCTGAAATCTCAAATAACTTCTGAAAATTCTTTACATATTTAAAAAGGCTGCTAGGCTAATAACTTCTATACTAGACATAGAATATCAGCTAAAATTGGCAAATAGCTAGAATACAAAACATAGAGTACCATAGGCATAACCACCTGCGCTCCATTTTCCCTAAAATCCTGAAAGAAAAAATCTATGATTTATGTTTTCAATTTCCTAGCTGACATTAAGTGTTAGGTTTACTACTTCCATACTAGACATAGGATCATGATAAAAATTGGTAATTAGCTAGAATATAAACTCTAAAATTGCCACACCCACATGCACTCCATTTTCCTTGAAATCCTGAAAAAAATACTATATGTACTTTTGATTTTTTTCCTCAATTCTAAAAAGTCTGCTAGGTTACTACTTCCATACTAGACATAGGATCTTGATAAAAGTTGGTAATTAGCTAGAATATAAACTCTAAAATACTATAGCCACACCCACATGCGCTCCATTTACCCTGAAATTCTGAAAGAAAAAATCAAAAACTACTTTATAAATAAAAAAAAATCTAAACAGATTGGAGTACTTTACTTTTATACTAGACATAGGATGTCAATGAAAAATGGTAAATACCTAGAATATAAAACATAGAGTAGCATAGGCGTAGCCACCTGCGCTTGATTTTATTCTAAATTACAAAAAAAATCTTTAAATTAACTTACGGAAATTCTTTACATATCAAAAAAGGCTGCTAGGTTTATAACTTCTATAC
Organism: Monopis laevigella; assembly: GCA_947458855.1. Taxonomy (NCBI): domain Eukaryota; kingdom Metazoa; phylum Arthropoda; class Insecta; order Lepidoptera; family Tineidae; genus Monopis; species Monopis laevigella. Next base: position 8,212,353 of record OX381596.1, on the reverse strand, counting down.
TAGACATACAATATTAACTAAAATTGGTAAATAGCTAAAACACAAAACATAGAATAGTATAGACATGCACTCCATTTTCCTTGAAATCCTGAAAAAAATCATTCATGTACTTTTGATTTTTTTCCTCAATTCTAAAAAGTCTGCTAGGTTACTACTTCCATACTAGACATAGGATCTTGATAAAAGTTGGTAATTAGCTAGAAAATAAACTCTAAAATACAATAGCCATACCCACATGCGCTCCATTTTCCCTGAAATTCTGAAAGAAAAAATCAAAAACTACTTTATGAATTTAAAATTATCTAAACAGATTGGAGTTCTTAACTTCTATACAAGACATAGGATGTCAATAAAAAATAGTAAATATCTAGAATATAAAAGATAAAGTAGCATAGGCATAGCCACCTGCGCTCCATTTTATTCTGAATTATAAAAAAAAAACTTTAAATTTACTTACAAAAATTAAATATCTAAAAAGGCTGCTAGGTTTATAACTTCTATACTAGACATAGAATATTAACTAAAATTGGTAAGTAGCTAAAACACAAAACATAGAATAGTATAGACATAGCCCCCTGCACTCCATTTTCCTGAAAATCATGAAAAAAATCATTCATGTACTTTTGTTTTTTTTTTCTCAATTCTAAAAAGTCTGCTAGGTTACTATTTCCATACTAGACATAGGATCTTGATAAAAGTTGGTAATTAGCTATAAAATAAACTCTAAAATACTATAGCCATACCCACATGCGCTCCATTTTCCCTGAAATTCTGAAAGAAAAAATCTGAAACTACTTATGAATTTAAAATTATCTAAACAGATTGGAGTTCTTAACTTCTATACTAGACATAGGATGTTAATGAAAAATGGTAAATATCTAGAATATGAAAGATACAGTAGCATAGGCATAGCCACCTGCGCTTCATTTTATTCTTAATTATTAAAAAAATAGGCATAACCACCTGCGCTCCATTTTCCCTAAAATCCTGAAAGAAAAAATCTATGATTTATGTTTTCAATTTCCTAGCTGACATTAAGTGCTAGGTTTACTACTTCCATACTAGACATAGGATCATGATAAAAATTGGTAATTAGCTAGAATATAAACTCTAAAATTGCCACACCCACATGCACTCCATTTTCCTTGAAATCCTGAAAAAAATAATATATGTACTTTTGATTTTTTTCCTCAATTCTAAAAAGTCTGCTAGGTTACTACTTCCATACTAGACATAGGATCTTGATAAAAGTTGGTAATTAGCTAGAATATAAACTCTAAAATACTATAGCCACACCCACATGCGCTCCATTTACCCTGAAATTCTGAAAGAAAAAATCAAAAACTACTTTATAAATAAAAAAAAAATCTAAACAGATTGGAGTTCTTTACTTTTATACTAGACATAGGATGTCAATGAAAAATGGTCAATACCTAGAATATAAAACATAGAGTAGCATAGGCGTAGCCACCTGCGCTCGATTTTATTCTAAATTACAAAAAAAATCTTTAAATTAACTTACGAAAATTCTTTACATATCAAAAAAGGCTGCTAGGTTTATAACTTCTATACTAGACATACAATATTAACTAAAATTGGTAAATAGCTAAAACACAAAACATAGAATAGTATAGACATGCACTCCATTTTCCTTGAAATCCTGAAAAAAATCATTCATGTACTTTTGATTTTTTTCCTCAATTCTAAAAAGTCTGCTAGGTTACTACTTCCATACTAGACATAGGATCTTGATAAAAGTTGGTAATTAGCTAGAAAATAAACTCTAAAATACAATAGCCATACCCACATGCGCTCCATTTTCCCTGAAATTCTGAAAGAAAAAATCAAAAACTACTTTATGAATTTAAAATTATCTAAACAGATTGGAGTTCTTAACTTCTATACAAGACATAGGATGTCAATAAAAAATAGTAAATATCTAGAATATAAAAGATAAAGTAGCATAGGCATAGCCACATGCGCTCCATTTTATTCTGAATTATAAAAAAAAAACTTTAAATTTACTTACAAAAATTAAATATCTAAAAAGGCTGCTAGGTTTATAACTTCTATACTAGACATAGAATATTAACTAAAATTGGTAAGTAGCTAAAACACAAAACATAGAATAGTATAGACATAGCCCCCTGCACTCCATTTTCCTGAAAATCATGAAAAAAATCATTCATGTACTTTTGTTTTTTTTTTCTCAATTCTAAAAAGTCTGCTAGGTTACTACTTCCATACTAGACATAGGATCTTGATAAAAGTTGGTAATTAGCTAGAAAATAAAGTCTAAAATACTATAGCCATACCCACATGCGCTCCATTTTCCCTGAAATTCTGAAAGAAAAAATCAAAAACTACTTTATGAATTTAAAATTTTCTAAACAGATTGGAGTTCTTTACTTCTATACTAGACATAGGATGTCAATGAAAAATAGTAAATATCTAGAATATGAAAGATACAGTAGCATAGGCATAGCCACCTGCGCTTCATTTTATTCTTAATTATTAAAAAAAAACTTTAAATTTACTTACAAATTTCTTTACATCTCTAAAAAGGCTGCTAGGTTTAAAACTTCTATACTAGACATAGAATATTAACTAAAATTGGTAAGTAGCTAAAACACAAAACATAGAATAGTATAGACATAGCCACCTGCACTCCATTTTCCTGGAAATCCTGAAAAAAATCATTCATGTACTTTTGTTTTTTTTTTTCTCAATTCTAAAAAGTCTGCTAGGTTACTATTTCCATACTAGACATAGGATCTTGATAAAAGTTGGTAATTAGCAATAAAATAAACTCTAAAATACTATAGCCATACCCACATGCGCTCCATTTTCCCTGAAATTCTGAAAGAAAAAATCTAAAACTACTTTATGAATTTAAAATTTTCTAAACAGATTGGAGTTCTTTACTTCTATACTAGACATAGAATGTCAATGATAAATGGTAAATATCTAGAATATGAAAGATACAGTAGCATAGGCATAGCCACCTGCGCTTCATTTTATTCTGAATTATAAAAAAAAAACTTTAAATTTACTTACAAAAATTAAATATCTAAAAAGGCTGCTAGGTTTATAACTTCTATACTAGACATAGAATATTAACTAAAATTGGTAAGTAGCTAGAACACAAAACATAGAATAGTATAGATATAGCCAACTGCACTCCATTTTCCCTGAAATCCTGAAAAAAATCATTCATGTACTTTTGTTTTTTTTTCTCAATTCTAAAAAGTCTGCTAGGTTACTACTTCCATACTAGACATAGGATCTTGATAAAAGTTGGTAATTAGCTAGAAAATAAAGTCTAAAATACTATAGCCATACCCACATGCGCTCCATTTTCTCTGAAATTCTGAAAGAAAAAATCTAAAACTACTTTATGAATTTAAAAGTTTCTAAACAGATTGGAGTTCTTAACTTCTATACTAGACATAGGATGTCAATGAAAAATGGTAAATATCTAGAATATGAAAGATACAGTAGCATAGGCATAGCCACCTGCGCTTCATTTTATTCTAAATTATTTAAAAAAATACTTTAAATTTACTTACAAAAAATCTTTACATCTCTAAAAAGGCTGCTAGGTTAAAAACTTCTATACTAGACATAGAATATTAACTAAAATTGGCAAAAAGCTGGAATACAAAACATAGAATAGTATAGATATAGCCACCTGCACTCCATTTTCTCTGAAATCCTGAAAAAAAACATTCATGTACTTTTGATTTTTTTCCTCAATTCTAAAAAGTCTGCTAGGTTACTACTTCCATACTAGACATAGGATCTTGATAAAAGTTGGTAATTAGCTAGAAAATAAAGTCTAAAATACTATAGCCATACCCACATGCGCTCCATTTTCCCTGAAATTCTGAAAGAAAAAATCAAAAACTACTTTATGAATTCAAAATTTTCTAAACAGATTGGAGTTCTTAACTTCTATACTAGACATAGGGTGTCAATGAAAAATGGTAAATATCTAGAATATGAAAGATACAGTAGCATAGGCATAGCCACCTGCGCTTCATTTTATTCTTAATTATTAAAAAAAAAACTTTAAATTTACTTACAAATTTCTTTACATCTCTAAAAAGGCTGCTAGGTTTAAAACTTCTATTCTAGACATAGAATATTAACTAAAATTAATAAATAGCTAGAATACAAAATATAGAGTAGCAAAGACATAGCCACTCGCGCTCCATTTTATTCTAAATTACAAAAAAAATATCTTTAAATTTACTTACGAAAATTCTTTACATATCTAAAAAGGCTGCTAGGTTTATAACTTCTATACTAGACATACAATATTAACTAAAATTGGCAAAAAGCTGGAATGCAAAACATAGAATAGTATAGACATAGCCACCTGCACTCCATTTTCTCTGAAATCCTGAAAAAAAACATTCATGTACTTTTGATTTTTTTCCTCAATTCTAAAAAGTCTGCTAGGTTACTACTTCCATACTAGACATAGGATCTTGATAAAAGTTGGTAATTAGCTAGAAAATAAAGTCTAAAATACTATAGCCATACCCACATGCGCTCCATTTTCCCTGAAATTCTGAAAGAAAAAATCTAAAACTACTTTATGAATTTAAAAGTTTCTAAACAGATTGGAGTTCTTAACTTCTATACTAGACATAGGATGTCAATGAAAAATGGTAAATATCTAGAATATGAAAGATACAGTAGCATCGGCATAGCCACCTGCGCTTCATTTTATTCTAAATTATTAAAAAAAAAACTTTAAATTTACTTACAAAAATTCTTTACATATCTAAAAAGGCTGCTAGGTTTAACACTTCTATACTAGACATAGAATATTAACTAAAATTGGTAAGTAGCTAGAACACAAAACATAGAATAGTATAGATATAGCCAACTGCACTCCATTTTCCCTGAAATCCTGAAAAAAATCATTCATGTACATTTGTTTTTTTTTCTCAATTCTAAAAAGTCTGCTAGGTTACTACTTCCATACTAGACATAGGATCTTGATAAAAGTTGGTAATTAGCTAGAAAATAAAGTCTAAAATACTATAGCCATACCCACATGCGCTCCATTTTCCCTGAAATTCTGAAAGAAAACATCTAAAACTACTTTATGAATTTAAAAGTTTCTAAACAGATTGGAGTTCTTAACTTCTATACTAGACATAGGATGTCAATGAAAAATGGTAAATATCTAGAATATGAAAGATACAGTAGCATCGGCATAGCCACCTGCGCTTCATTTTATTCTAAATTATTAAAAAAAAAACTTTAAATTTACTTACAAAAATTCTTTACATCTCTAAAAAGGCTGCTAGGTTTAACACTTCTATACTAGACATAGAATATTAACTAAAATTGGTAAGTAGCTAGAACACAAAACATAGAATAGTATAGATATAGCCAACTGCACTCCATTTTCCCTGAAATCCTGAAAAAAATCATTCATGTACTTTTGTTTTTTTTTCTCAATTCTAAAAAGTCTGCTAGGTTACTACTTCCATACTAGACATAGGATCTTGATAAAAGTTGGTAATTAGCTAGAAAATAAACTCTTAAATACTATAGCCATACCAACATGCGCTCCATTTTCCCTGAAATTCTGAAAGAAAAAATCTAAAACTACTTTATGAATTTAAAAGTTTCTAAACAGATTGGAGTTCTTAACTTCTATACTAGACATAGGATGTCAATGAAAAATGGTAAATATCTAGAATATGAAAGATACAGTAGCATAGGCATAGCCACCTGCGCTTCATTTTATTCTAAATTATTTAAAAAAAAACTTTAAATTTACTTACAAAAATTCATTACATCTCTAAAAAGGCTGCTAGGTTTAAAACTTCTATACTAGACATAGAATATTAACTAAAATTAATAAATAGCTAGAATACAAAATATAGAGTAGCAAAGACATAGCCACTCGCGCTACATTTTATTCTAAATTACAAAAAAAATATCTTTAAATTTACTTACGAAAATTCTTTACATATCTAAAAAGGCTGCTAGGTTTATAACTTCTATACTAGACATACAATATTAACTAAAATTGGCAAAAAGCTGGAATACAAAACATAGAGTAGTATAGACATAGCCAACTGCACTTCATTTTCCCTGAAATCCTGAAAAAAATCATTCATGTACTTTTGTTTTTTTTTCTCAATTCTAAAAAGTCTGCTAGGTTACTACTTCCATACTAGACATAGGATCTTGATATAAGTTGGTAATTAGCTAGAAAATAAACTCTAAAATACTATAGCCATACCCACATGCGCTCCATTTGCCCTGAAATTCTGAAAGAAAAAATCTAAAACTACTTTATGAATTTAAAAGTTTCTAAACAGATTGGAGTTCTTAACTTCTATACTAGACATAGAATGTCAATGATAAATGGTAAATATCTAGAATATGAAAGATACAGTAGCATAGGCATAGCCACCTGCGCTTCATTTTATTCTGAATTATAAAAAAAAAACTTTAAATTTACTTACAAAAATTAAATATCTAAAAAGGCTGCTAGGTTTATAACTTCTATACTAGACATAGAATATTAACTAAAATTGGTAAGTAGCTAGAACACAAAACATAGAATAGTATAGATATAGCCAACTGCACTCCATTTTCCCTGAAATCCTGAAAAAAATCATTCATGTACTTTTGTTTTTTTTTCTCAATTCTAAAAAGTCTGCTAGGTTACTACTTCCATACTAGACATAGGATCTTGATAAAAGTTGGTAATTAGCTAGAAAATAAAGTCTAAAATACTATAGCCATACCCACATGCGCTCCATTTTCCCTGAAATTCTGAAAGAAAAAATCTAAAACTACTTTATGAATTTAAAATTTTCTAAACAGATTGGAGTTCTTTACTTCTATACTAGACGTAGGATGTCAATGAAAAATAGTAAATATCTAGAATATGAAAGATAAAGTAGCATAGGCATAGCCACCTGCGCTCTATTTTATTCTAAATTATAAAAAAAAAAAACTTTAAATTTACTTACAAAAATTCTTTACATCTCTAAAAAGGCTGCTAGGTTTATATCTTCTATACTAGACATAGAATATTAACTAAAATTGGTAAGTAGCTAGAACACAAAACATAGAATAGTATAGATATAGCCAACTGCACTCCATTTTCCCTGAAATCCTGAAAAAAATCATTCATGTACATTTGTTTTTTTTTCTCAATTCTAAAAAGTCTGCTAGGTTACTACTTCCATACTAGACATAGGATCTTGATAAAAGTTGGTAATCAGCTAGAAAATAAAGTCTAAATTACTATAGCCATACCCACATGCGCTCCATTTTCCCTGAAATTCTGAAAGAAAAAATCTAAAACTACTTTATGTATTTAAAATTTTCTAAACAGATTGGAGTTCTTTACTTCTATACTAGACGTAGGATGTCAATGAAAAATGGTAAATATCTAGAATATCAAAGATAAAGTAGCATAGGCATAGCCACCTGCGCTCTATTTTATTCTAAATTATAAAAAAAAAAACTTTAAATTTACTTACGAAAATTCTTTACATATCTAAAAAGGCTGCTAGGTTTATAACTTCTATACTAGACATAGAATATTAACTAAAATTGGTAAGTAGCTAGAACACAAAACATAGAATAGTATAGATATAGCCAACTGCACTCCATTTTCCCTGAAATCCTGAAAAAAAATATTCATGTACTTTTGTTTTTTTTTCTCAATTCTAAAAAGTCTGCTAGGTTACTATTTCCATACTAGACATAGGATCTTGATAAAAGTTGGTAATTAGCTAGAAAATAAAGTCTAAAATACTATAGCCATACCCACATGCGCTCCATTTTCCCTGAAATTCTGAAAGAAAAAATCTAAAACTACTTTATGAATTTAAAATTATCTAAACAGATTGGAGTTCTTTACTTCTATACTAGACATAGGATGTCAATGAAAAATGGTAAATATCTAGAATATGAAAGATAAAGTAGCATAGGCATAGCCACCTGCGCTCTATTTTATTCTAAATTATAAAAAAAAAAACTTTAAATTTACTTACAAAAATTCTTTACATCTCTAAAAAGGCTGCTAGGTTTATAACTTCTATACTAGACATAGAATATTAACTAAAAATGATAAATAGCTAGAATACAAAATTTAGAGTAGCAAAGACATAGCCACTCGCGCTCCATTTTATTCTAAATTACAAAAAAAAACATAAAATTTACTTACGAAAATTCTTTACATATCTAAAAAGGCTGCTAGGTTTATAACTTCTATACTAGACATAGAATATTAACTAAAATTGGTAAGTAGCTAGAACACAAAACATAGAATAGTATAGATATAGCCAACTGCACTCCATTTTCCCTGAAATCCTGAAAAAAAATATTCATGTACTTTTGTTTTTTTTTCTCAATTCTAAAAAGTCTGCTAGGTTACTATTTCCATACTAGACATAGGATCTTGATAAAAGTTGGTAATTAGCTAGAAAATAAAGTCTAAAATACTATAGCCATACCCACATGCGCTCCATTTTCCCTGAAATTCTGAAAGAAAAAATCTAAAACTACTTTATGAATTTAAAATTATCTAAACAGATTGGAGTTCTTTACTTCTATACTAGACATAGGATGTCAATGAAAAATGGTAAATATCTAGAATATGAAAGATAAAGTAGCATAGGCATAGCCACCTGCGCTCTATTTTATTCTAAATTATAAAAAAAAAAACTTTAAATTTACTTACAAAAATTCTTTACATCTCTAAAAAGGCTGCTAGGTTTATAACTTCTATACTAGACATAGAATATTAACTAAAAATGATAAATAGCTAGAATACAAAATTTAGAGTAGCAAAGACATAGCCACTCGCGCTCCATTTTATTCTAAATTACAAAAAAAAACATAAAATTTACTTACGAAAATTCTTTACATATCTAAAAAGGCTGCTAGGTTTATAACTTCTATACTAGACATAGAATATTAACTAAAATTGGTAAGTAGCTAGAACACAAAACATAGAATAGTATAGATATAGCCTCCTGCACTCCATTTTCCCTGAAATCCTGAAAAATATCATTCATGTACTTTTGTTTTTATAAATTTAAAAATTTCTAAACAGATTGGAGTTCTTTACTTCTATACTAGACATAGGATGTCAATGAAAAATGTTAAATATCTAGAATATAAAAAATAAAGTAGCATAGGCATAGCCACCTGCGCTCCATTTTATTCTTAATTATAAAAGATCATATACAAGATCCTATGTCTAGTATGGAAGTAGTAACCTAGCAGACTTTTTAGAATTGAGAAAAAAAAAACAAAAGTACATGAATGATTTTTTTCAGGATTTCAGGGAAAATGGAGTGCAGGTGGCTATGTCAATACTATTCTATGTTTTGTATTCCAGCTATTTACCAATTTTAGTTAATATTGTATGTCTAGTATAGAAGTTATAAACCTAGCAGCCTTTTTAGAGATGTAAAGAATTTTCGTAAGTAAATTTAAAGATTTTTTTGTAATTTAGAATAAAATGGAGCGGGAGTGGCTATGTCTTTGCTACTCTATATTTTGTATTCTAGCAATTTATTAATTTTAGTTAATATTCTATGTCTAGTATAGAAGTTTTAAACCTAGCAGCCTTTTTAGAGATGTAAAGATTTTTTGTAAGTAAATTTAAAGTATTTTTTTAAATAATTTAGAATAAAATGGAGCGCAGGTGGCTATGCCTATGCTACTTTATCTTTCATATTCTAGATATTTACCATTTTTCATTGACATCCTATGTCTAGTATAGAAGTTAAGAACTAAAATCTGTTTAGAAACTTTTAAATTCATAAAGTAGTTTTAGATTTTTTCTTTCAGAATTTCAGGGAAAATGGAGCGCATGTGGGTATGGCTATAGTATTTTAGAGTTTATTTTCTAGCTAATTACCAACTTTTATTAAGATCCTATGTCTAGTATGGAAGTAGTAACCTAGCAGACTTTTTAGAATTGAGAATAAAAAAACAAAAGTACATGAATGATTTTTTCAGGATTTTAAGGAAAATGGAGTGCAGGTGGCTATGTCTATACTATTCTATGTTTTGTGTTTTAGCTACTTATCAATTTTAGTTAATATTCTATGTCTAGTATAGAAGTTATAAACCTAGCAGCCTTTTTAGATATTTAATTTTTGTAAGTAAATTTAAAGTTTTTTTTTATAATTCAGAATAAAATGGAGCGCAGGTGGCTATGCCTATGCTACTTTATCTTTTATATTCTAGATATTTACCATTTTTCATTGACATCCTATGTCTAGTATAGAAGTTAAGAACTCCAATCTGTTTAGAAAATTTTAAATTCATAAAGTAGTTTTTGATTTTTTCTTTCAGAATTTCAGGGAAAATGGAGCGCATGTGGGTATGGCTATTGTATTTTAGAGTTTATTTTCTAGCTAATTACCAACTTTTATCAAGATCCTATGTCTAGTATGGAAGTAGTAACCTAGCAGACTTTTTAGAATTGAGAAAAACAAAAACAAAAGTACATGAATGATTTTTTTCAGGATTTCAGGGAAAATGGAGTGCAGGTGGCTATGTCTATACTATTCTATGTTTTGTGTTCTAGCTACTTACCAATTTTAGTTAATATTCTATGTCTAGTATAGAATTTATAAACCTAGCAGCCTTTTTAGATATGTAAAGATTTTTTGTAAGTAAATTTAATACTTATCAATTTTAGTTAATATTCTATGCCTAGTATAGAAGTTATAAACCTAGCAGCCTTTTTAGATATTTAATTTTTGTAAGTAAATTTAAAGTTTTTTTTTTATAATTCAGAATAAAATGGAGCGCAGGTGGCTATGCCTATGCTACTTTATCTTTAATATTCTAGATATTTACTATTTTTCATTGACATCCTATATCTAGTATAGAAGTTAAGAACTCCAATCTGTTTAGAAAATTTTAAATTCATAAAGTAGTTTTAGATTTTTTCTTTCAGAATTTCAGGGAAAATGGAGCGCATGTGGGTATGGCTATAGTATTTTAGAGTTTATTTTCTAGCTAATTACCAACTTTTATCAAGATCCTATGTCTAGTATGGAAGTAGTAACTTTTTAGAATTGAGGAAAAAAATCAAAAGTACATGAATTATTTTTTTCAGGATTTCAAGGAAAATGGAGTGCATGTGGGTGTGGCAATTTTAGAGTTTATATTCTAGCTAATTACCAATTTTTATCATGATCCTATGTCTAGTATGGAAGTAGTAAACCTAGCACTTAATGTCAGCTAGGAAATTGAAAACATAAATCATAGATTTTTTTCTTTCAGGATTTTAGGGAAAATGGAGCGCAGGTGGTTATGCCTATGGTACTCTTTTTGTATTCTAGCTACTTGCCAATTTTAGCTGATATTCTATGTCTAGTATAGAAGTTATAAGCCTAGCGCCTTTTTAAATATGTAAAGAATTTTCATAAGTTATTTGAGATTTCAGGAAAAAATTGACGCTGATGACTTTTTCATATTCTAGATATCATTCTAATTGATTTAAATCGTGTTTTAGTATTGACGATATAACGAAATATAGTGGTTAGTTAATTAATGTAAAATAAAATTGTTAATGTATAAGATTTTTTTTTTACAGTTTTTTCTTATGTTTCTTCATTATTATATTAAGACTATGTACCTGTTAAACATTTAAATATATTATCGCATATATATAAAAACAAATATTTATTTAAAACCTATTTAAAGTGGTCGGGTTATAAAGGCTGCTAGATTTTGGCTGCCAACTTCACACCCGTTCGAGGATGAAGGAATTAAACAGCTTCTGGAGAGCCATTAGCAAAGGTTTGCCACCAGCTTTCAGGAGCTCAGACGTGATTCCGTCATCATTCGGTGCCTTGTTGTTTTTCAACTGTTTGAGAGCCATCCTAATCTCGTACAGGCTGACTTCCGGGATATCTTCGGTATAGTATTTTTTCATACAATGACAAAATTTGCGCAATTTATTTCGATATCAAATTTAAAGCTTATTAAACGTCTCTCATTATCTCATGAAAATTTGGCTTAACCCATGGAAATATGAATAAAAAGGGATGGCCCAAAAACCTTTATAAAGTAGGTATCTGTAATCATTTAAATAACATAAAAAAAGAGATCAATTTATTTCGTTACTAATAAAATATCATACTTGATTGTTTATAATTTAATAATTTTTGTATTCTCTTTTTATTTTGGGTTGAATGGCTATCTTGCGCCTCAGGGCATTTCCCTATTATTCATGCTTCAATAACCTAACTATGGCCGCCGTTAATTTTATTCATAAATAGCTATGCGCCGCAGTTTCACCCGCGCCATTTAATTGAAAAAAAAAATGATAAAAAATAAAGTATAGCTCATGTTACTTACAGATAATAGAGTTTTCCATTGATAGAATAATTTTAAGAATCGGTTCAGTAATTTGTTCTTAATAAAAAAACAATTAAATATTTTCTTTTTATAATATTAGTTTTTTTTTTGTAAACCTTTACAGGCATTTATGATACATATAATCACGGGACGGATATATCATATAATCCTAGACGGCCCCAAGATACCCAGAGGAGGGGTCTTTAATCCCACCTCGTCGTAGCCGTTGGTATGAGTCTACTCCGAATAAGTGGCTAGCTCGTCGCAATGTTTTGAATAGACCCAATAAACAGTTTTACGAGCTGTCGGTCCCGGTTTCACTGGGACCGACAGCTTAACGTGCTCTCCGAGGCACTATAGTGGTGATGTCAAACAAATACATACCTTTTTTTAATTAAAAACTCATTAGTACACACCGGGATTCGAACCAGGGACCTAAGTGTTTTTAAGTCTAAGGTTTAACGAACTCGGCCACCACGTATATTAATTTTAATTTTATTCATAAATAGCTGTGCCCCGCATTTTCACTTGCGCCATTTAATTGAAAAACTGTTAGAAAATAAAATATAGCTCATGGTACTCACAGATAATAGAGCTTTTCATTGATAAAATAATTTTAAGAATCGATTCATCAGTTTTTTTTAGTTTATCCACTATGCCGGCTAAATGATGCGATTACGAAATGGGTGGCGACAAATTGCATTACGAGTATATTTTAATAAACTCGCTGCTTATTGTCAATTCAATCAATTTCGTAACTGCACCCTGAAAGGGGACTACCACCTCGACAAGAAATCGATTCAGTAATCTCCTGAAAATATACATAAAATAAAGATATACATAAATACTCAGTAAAAACCTAAAATAGAAAACAAAGTACTAGTTTCCGGGTAAAATAAGTAACTGAAAGTTAAGGGTAAATAATGTGACAGTAAGAAATAGGGTACACCCGCGGGTATTGGAGGCTGCCACCGATCGATCACTGCTTAATATATTACTTCGAACTCCGAAAGAGTCTGTAAATCTTAAGCTGTGATCTAATTGTAGTTAGTAGTTAGTAACTTATGCTTAGTAGTTAGACGAAATAGACTATAGTAAATTTAGTAGCTTTTGCAATAATATTTGTTAGCAAATGGTTAAAAAAAACGGTTTTCAGGAAATTACTGCATAGATTTATTTTCGAGGTGGTAGTCTCCTTTTAAGGTGCGATTATGAAATGGGTGGTTTTATTGGCGATAAGGCAGCGAGTATATTAAAATATACTCGAAATGCAATTCGTCTTTGTCGTCGCCCATTTCGTAATCGCATCATTTAGCCGGCATAGTGAGAGCGATCAATGTTGTTTAAGAACAATTATTGATTGACCTCATTCATGGACTTTGTAGCTCTGCTCACCACCAGGTAGATACAAAGTCACATGCCGTGCTCCAATAAAAAATATAAATTTTAAGAAATAATTTTCCAAAAATCTCAATAATAAATGTGATAATGTAGGTTTTTGTATTATACGGCATGAGACTTTGTATTTACCTGATGGCAAGCAGACCTTCATATGCCATGAATGGGGATCGATCGTTTTCCCGGACCTTACCAGGGAAAATTCATAAGCTATATCCAGACTAGTTGGAAAAACGTTAAGAATAATATTTCTTGCCCAACAGATGGTTTCTTTACCAGTCTGTAAATCATATGGATAGCTCTTTAACTATTAAGTACGTTAACAATTTCAACACTATTACAGGAAGAAACCAGAGTTTTATAAAACTTTGGTTCAGCAAATCGATTCTAAAAGAAAGGTTAAGATATGAACTAAAATTTAAATTATAGTCTAATTGGTAAATTAATTTAAAAATGCTAACTTAACACTTAAATAATTTTGATGAAGTAAACGCGTTTTCCCTAAAGACAAATTCAGTAAATAATTTTCAGGTTAATTAAAACTTTACTCATTTTGAAACATGCTAGTATTATGTAATATTGGTTAGCTTGCCAAAACTAATCCATTAACTTATCATTAAAAGCCAGGAATATTTATGAATTCAAAATAATTTTGTTACAATAAATGACCTATTTTACTTATATGTGATTGGTTACTTACCTTTAATTTACAATAAATTTAATCATCAAGATGCATGGGTATGATCGGCGAAGTTGGTCGCCTTGGTGGCTCTCTTGTATGGCAGATAATGATTGACAAGTCAATGGAATCAGCTAACCACCTAGTCTTACACTAGTTGGTTATGTAGTGTGTGTTCGGTTCGGTAGTAATTTTTATATTAAGATTTCCATTCCATCGTGTTCAAGTTCAATTAATATTTGTCGTTCTTTAGTTAATGAATAGCTGCCTAACCAAACGCACTCTAAGACCTCATTGTTAAACTTTTTTTTTAACTACTATTCATAAATATCTGTAAAGATTTATATGAAATAAATGATTTTAACTTTTGACTTTGACTTTGAGGCATGTTTCAGATTTAGTCTGTGAGCTTACCGGTTTTCTACTGCATTGATTTCTTGTCGAGATGGTAGTCTCCTTTAATGGTGCGGTTACGAAACAGACTATTGATTTGACGATAAGCAGCGGGGATATTTAAATAGACTCGTAATACAAATACGTCCTTGTCGTCGCCCATTTCGTAACGACATCATTTAGCCGGTATAGTGGGAGCTATCAATATTGTTAAACAACGATGTCTTGATCGACCCCATTTATGGACTTTGTAGGTATTCTTAGCATCAGGTAGATACAAAATCACATGTCGTGCTCCAATAAAAATATTTAAAAAAATATATATTACTTTCAAATAAATTGTACACTTATGAGTAAAAAAACACCTAGTTTTCAGTACTAAAGTGATATATTTTGTACTATGAAATCACCTTCGAAGTATTTATATTAAGAGGATGGAGGCTATACCTAATATTAATTGATTAAATAAAGAATAAGATTTATACTTTTTTTGTTTTATTTAAATGGTATGAAATAAGTGGCGACCTTGTCACGGTGCTTATGATGGTATAGCCCAGCAGGGTGATTACGCGTCTTAAATTCGCTCGCACGCCAATCGTTATGACGCCATTCTGATGTAGATCAAGCTTGGCTTCTTAACAATGGCTCCAAAAAATCTTAGAAAATTACGTCATAACGATTGGCGTGCGAGAAAACTTAAGACGCGTAATAACCCTGCTGTTGTATAAAGTGTTCAACCATCCTAGGTCCGGCATTCTTGTAATATAATAATAATAACTTTATTGACCAAAAAATCAAAATTTATGGATAGTAGTAACAATTGCCTTATTAAACTATATTAGTACCTAGAACTAGTGATACCCTGACACCGAAACTAGTTGAAAACTGTATTTCAGGAGTCAGTGTCTTCCAAAATTTTGGGCCTGTTTAACTATTTAGGACTATACATAGATATTAAATTATTTTATCAGAATAGGTAAAATGTTAGAGAAAATACAACAATAGTACAAATTACAGATTCTAGAGAAATTGTATTCATTATTTATAGAAATCTAGCAATTATTCATCAGCACACATCATCTTTTCAGTCTCATTAATATTAAATTTTTTGCACTTATTTCTATTATATGAATATACATTACATATTTTATTAACTTTATTATACAAGAAAAGACCCAAAAAGCTAAAGAATCGTTGAGTTTATTTTGTACAGAGGGTCAGCATGGCTATACAGCGCGGAAACGCCGCCAGTGTCATGGGCACATGTCATGCCGCTTATGACAGGGACCTATTATTTTAAGCCATCTTATTTTACTTCCTACCCTTTTTAGTTATACGATTAGGTTTATTTTAGTTTAAATTTTTCTTACTTTTTATACTTTATATATTTTTCTCTGAATAAATGATTTTACAGTTGAGTAAAAGAGGTATTTATTTTATATTCATTGTAATGTTTTTAACGTTGTTATTATTTGCTTAGTGACTTAACGAGCCGTTTTTTTTAAACTGTATAAGAATCCCTGCAGGGAATTCAAATAGAAATTAATGGAAAACAAGCTGCGAGAAAGAGTCGAGAGACTCTTGTATTCGTTTTAGATAGAAAACTAACAGAGTAGACAGAAAAACCCGCCCGCTCGTGGGCCGGATAATATTATATTTTCATCCACATTTGAATCTTCAAACCTATACTCCTTATTTTTCTCGGAAATCAGGAAGTCAGGTCACGTATTTTTTTATTATAACTCGAAACTAAATTAAATAAATATAGTATAATAATAGTATTAGGTTTCTAGAAGGTAGTACTTTATAACACAATTGAACTTTTTATTAATGTAAGAATAACGTTTATTAAACAAGACGAATACAATTTAGACAAATATAAAAACTATTTTAACAATTCGTGAAAGGTAGGTAGCGGGTGCACTGTACAAGTTGTTCTCGCGACTGTGTGCCAGTCTTCGATGCGGCCGGTCGTAGGTACGTCATCCGAAGCGAGAGAGCGTATGCGACAGGTATGGCGCAACGCTGCAGTGCGAGAGGGAAGCGCAACTTCACGTTGTCGGCGCATGATCCATCGTGTGTATGGTACAAGTTTCATGAGCGGAGCAATTTTAACACGAAATGTAGGATTGTGGCTTCATGTTCCGCCACAACTTCAAATAAAAATTATTATCTAAATTTAAAGAATTTTCGTCAGAAATAGTGCCAAGAAGGCTGGCGAGCGCTACTTATTCGTTGACATAAATAGCTGCCACCGTTCTTGTCGCCTGAACTTTCTACCAGACGCTTAGACAACTCCTAGGCTATGCTTTTGGCTGAAGGCCCCCACAATCCCACCGACCGTCTCGACCCCGACCGCTTAAACCGCTTGAGATTCTCAGCACAGACCGCCGCTCCCCTGTATATGAAATGAAGCAAGTGTATCAATCAATTCATGTTGCATCCCACACCAGTGACCTGACAAGCTTCTATCGTACAACAGTCATACCATCCAGTCTCTTGTCATCGCTACGCGACAACCCAATAGGCTCTAGGATTGCCGGTACTCCAGCAGTGACAAGAGTGACCGAATGATATCATTGAGTGTCGCATGTCGGGAAAGGCGGCCGATACTTTTATAACAAGAAGGCCCTTGATGACCAAGCCGATTGACAGGCTTGCCGCACCGGTACAGAGGCTCTACCATGGGTTTGCGCATTGTATACGTATACGTGAGTAACAACCAATAGGATCGCTTTATTCAATCCTGTTACCAAAAATAAAGCGGCCCTATTGGTTGTTACTCACGTATAGGTTACGTTGCTACAATGTGCAATATGAGCTCCGAGACGTAGCGATAGTGATCCTTAATAATTATGTAAATTATCAATTTATATAGTTGATTAATAATGCTATTATAAATTTATAAAAGAAAATAACGTATGTATTTAGGTATTTGTTTTATATAGTAAAACTGCGTCCTGTACACCGAATTTTATTACCAAAAATAATTATTTTGTGATATATGTATAATTATGAAATGCAAATAAATGAATTAAAGATTTTCTCTCTAATAGATTTTAATGACTTAAAACACATTCCCAGTAAATTATTGAAGAGAATAAACCCTCTAATTTCGCAGCGAATAATCGAAGCTTTAGTGATCTCGTAAAAGGTTTATTTTTCAATCTGAACTACAGACCGCTAACAATAAACTGAGGTGGCACAGACAGTACAAATAACAGAGTACTTAAGTAATAATAGAATTCCAGTTTTAGAATCATCTCAAATAATATTTCTTTGGGTAAAACTCGCATATAAAATACTTCAACGGGCCTCTTATACTATTTCTGTAAATAAAAGGCGTCATTTGCAGCCCTTAACGGTGGAGAATATTGAAGTAAGAAGGCTTACCAGGAAAATTATTTTTATATTATTTTATTTATAAAACTTTATTGCGTACAACAAAGATTCCACTCACGGGGAAAATTTTATTGCAATTATATCTTTAATTTTTATGTAAGAATATAATAAAAAAGAAAAAAATAATAACTGGAATAACTTTTAGCCAGAAAATTAACTGAACGCCTTTTTCTCCAGGGTGACTCTGAGGCAATCGACTTGTGATCAGCGTTTGCGCCCTAAAAGATACCTTTCATCTATCTACTTGAAGGTATATTTTGATTACCTATATTAAAGTATGTATATTTGGGGCGTAGCTATGGTCTGTTGGATTGGTTGCCTTGGTGGCACTTTTGCAGGGCAGTCAACGATTGACAGGTCAATGGAACCAGCTAACCACCTAGTCTTAAACTGGTTGGTTATGTAGTGTGTGTTCGGTTGGGTTGTTTTTTTTTTTATTCTTCCCGCAAGGACAGTAGTTTAATAGTTTACGATTTGTTTATTTTGTATTATATACTCAACATTTGTCTGTGGGAGGAATGGCGACTTGGCCAAGTGCACACAGGACCTTATATATACTTTTTTTTTTTTTTGACTTTTCATAAATGCCTGTAAGGTTTACATGAAATAAATATTTTTGACTTTTTGCCTTTTGACTTGAACGCCATAAAGCCACTATGGCTTATTTGTGATTGGATTACACCAGTAGATAACAATTTAGATTGTAATAATAATTAATTTAAGTTACAATTTAAACATTTATGATTGTTATCCGTAGTGTATAATACCTTGGAAGTTAAATTAAGAAAAAAATCCTGCCCCCGCTAATTTGAGAAATAATTATTATATGTAGAAATATTATACATATTTTGCACTGGTCACAAACTAAGCTCTAGGCTTGTACTATGTGTACCAGAAACAATGATATAATACATATTATATTTTTATAAATACCCATACCATGACAAACTGTACAGAAAAACGTACTAATATTTTTTTGCCATGGGTGGGACTGGGAATCGAACCCACGACCTCCGGGTACAACGCCAAAAGCGCAACCACTAGTCTACGGAGGCGGTGAAAACGCGTTCCTTCAACGTTTTATTGGTAACTTGATTAGGGATATGTCAAGGAAACTGGGAGCAATTAGAGGGGGAGACACTAAGTACTGATTACCCACATTACACCTTTTACTTTCCTAAGCATTTATGAAAAAAAAAATTAAAACCAAAACTTTTTTTTTTCCTACAAATATTTTTTTTGTAATTTTTTAATTATTATCATTTTATTGTTTCTTTTTTCGATGTTCGCAATTTTTTATTAACGAATAATAAGCTAAATCCAAATAGACAAACTTACGACTAATTAGTACGTTTTTTCTGTACAGTTTGTCATGGTCTGGGTGTTTATAAAATATAATATGTATTATATCGTTGTTTCTAGTACACATAGTACAAGCCTAGAGCTTAGTTTGTGAGCAAAGCAATATGTGTAGATTGTCCTACAAATTAATCAAAAAAATAATAAAAAAATGTCACAAATATCCATGATATTTGATTTAAAACATTTTTTTTTTGCTTTCCTCCAACGTCCATGAGTGTAAATAATGCAAGACTAACTTAATATTACTCCGACCTGCGTGGACACACTTTGTCGAAGTCACGTTTCATCATCTTCCAAACGTGCCGGAGCTGCAGAGGCTCTACCATGGGTTTGCGCACTGTAGAAACGTAACGTATTCATTTACGTATACGTGAGCAACAACCAATAGGACCGCTTTATTTTTGGTAACAGGATTGAATAAAGCGATCCTATTGGTTGTTGCTAACTTATACGTATACAAATACGTTACGTTAATGCAATGCGCAAACCCATGGTAGAGCCTCAGCTGAATTCGAACATATTTTTGGCGTTTTCCGTTGTGACAATAGGTCCGTGGTCCGAGGATGCTATCGAATTTATCCGTGACCTGGAAAAATAATAGCAACTGGTGATCCTCTGAGCAAGGAGTACTTCGTTCAGAGGATCAGCATTGCTATTTAACGGGGTAACGCCGCTATAGTCCTTGGTACACTACGCCATTTTGTCTCATTTCAAAAAAAAAAAAAAAAATTAGGTTAAATATTTTTTTTATTTTTTTATTAAAAAAAAAACAGGAACTCAAAGATTATTATTAAATAGTTCGTGCTATTTTTTTTATGTAATGTATTCACTTACTGCAGTTCTCGGCACCTGCGCGGCTCCAGAGGAAATAATGGAATTATGCACATTATATTTTTATTTACTTTTTTTTTTTTATTAGGTGGATTTTATATAAATACCTAAAATATAATTAGTTAAATATTCTATTAAATATGTATATATTCACTTAAATAAATATTGGTACTTAGAAAACATATATATTCTAATACCTTATCTAACCGTCCACCTTTCTTTAAAAAAAAATATATTATTGAAAATGGGGTTTATTGAAAAGATCTTGGGATATACTCAAGATGGTGGTGATTGGTTACTTTATTATAGGGGTAAATCGGTCGTTGAACCTCATTGTAAATTAAGTTAGGTACAGTTCTGAATAACCTTAGAATTATGAAAAAGATAGATAGAGGTATATTTATTTATTATTTCAAGAAATTATGATAATATACGGAAGTGGCCTAGAATTGCCGTTCGAACGAAATGTCAAACATATTCGTTGCTGCTATATTTTGTTTTAATTTCATTGATTTGTTTTTGTAATTTTCGCAGAAATGCAATATATTGGTTCTATGTCAATGCGCGCATATTCGAGAAAAAATCCTAAGGGATTCCTTGAGGTTAGCCCGAAGACTGTAGACGTGTGTTTAAGTTATATTTTTCATAGTTTAGTTTATAGGATATTCTTGTGCAAAAGTGTACCAATTTTGTAAAATAAGCATTCATAGTGATCTTGTATGAGAAGTGTAGCATTTACGCAGTGGTCTCGGTATTTGTGCTATCTTAAAGAAGCACAACTACCGAGTCCCTTTCTTCAGTAAAATATACGTGAGTTGGTTAGACCTTGGACTTAAAAACACTTAGGTCCCTGGTTCGAATCCCGGTGTACCAATGAGTTTTTAATTAAAAAAAATATGTACATTTGTTTGACAATACCACTATAGTGCCTCGGAAAGCACGTTAAGCTATCGGTCCCGGTTTCACTATACCAACTTGTAAAACTGTTTATAGATGGGTTAATGAGTCTATTCAAAACATCGCGATGAGCTAGCCACTTGATCGGTGTAGACTCATACCATCGGCTATGACGAGGTAGGATTAAAAACCCCTCCGCTGGGTACCCTGGGGCCGTCTAGGCGGTCTCGGGCGCCGTAAGGCACCCGTGACGATATATATATATATATATATATATACTTTTCTCCTTCACTTGATATTGGCAAGACTGTATATACCGTATGCTTTCATACGGTCATGTCGCCATTCCTTTTTCTAACCTAGTCCTTTCCCGATTCCATCCCATCCCGTTATCCCACTTTTTACTAATATTAATAATAATTGTATTCTTCTACCCACATAATACTGACAAAATTTCGCGTAATGCGAAGAGTCTATTTAGCACATTCCACACATATTTCCCACAACCTGAGGTTTAGACCAGAAACAACGATTAATATCTATCTATATATTATACCCATAAATTATATACACCCAGACCATGGCAAAACAGTACAGAATAGCAAATATTGTTTTGACATGGGAGTTGAACCCACGACCTCCAGAAACAAGCCGACGGCGGTACCACTAGTCTACGGAGGCAGTCAAATCCGGCTAGATATATTAGCGGCACAAAGTTTAGTATAAAAAAAGATGCAACATCTTAATATTTTTGTTATTTTTAAGCATTATTTGTTTTTTTAACTTATTAATAACAGTAATATATCAATTTTAAGTTACCAACTTGTAACGGATTTTTTTTCACGTGGATTGTAGTAGAATTAGTTAGATTGAGGAGCTTAAAACACAGAAAAGCTGAAAAACTAATTTTACCAAAAAAAAAGAATTGAACGCCGTTAATAAAGGGTTTTTCAACAAGAACTTTGTTTTCTAAAACAAAATAAAATGAAGATGATTAAAATTTTTATTAAATTACAAAGAGAAAGTTCGGCAATTATGAACGACCATATGTCACATCCCCGTAGATTCGCTCAATTCATTCAGGAACAACCCGCTGGTTTTTCTGAAAAAATATTTTTTTCCGACGAAGCCCATTTTCACTTGTCAGGGTATGTCAATAAGAAAAATTGCCACATTTGGGCTTCTTAAAATCCTAGAGCGATAATTGAGAAGCCTTTGCATGCCCAACGTGTCACTGTATGGTGCGATATGTGGTCTGGAAGCGTGAAAAACCCTTTATATCGATGTGAAAGAAAATTTGGTACACTTTCCTGTCACGACTACGGAACCGATTAGATTTTTGGTAGGGAGGTAAATTGAATCCTGGGGGTCAACTTGAGTATATTATATTATTTGATGTATTAATCTGTTATGCATATTCAGTCTGTGGGTTCATCGGTTTATTTAGGAGACTATGTATTCCAGTCTCACAAATTTTGTATCAATGGATGTTGTGAAAGCTTTTGTGAGAAATAAATGTTTTTTTTGGTGGTAGTCTCCTTTCAGTCAACCAAACAGCATACATACAAAATACATAAATTATCATTGGAAAAATAAATGGCTTTTCCATTATAGCCAGGGAATAAAAAACGAAAAAACCTTGCACCTTTTTACCCGCTTGATAATAAAATTTTGCCTCAGAATTATCCTATTTGGCTTGCAGAGTATCATTCTTGGGTTTTCTAACTCTCTCGGACTAGCCTGGCATTTTGCCAAATAGCTCACATTGACCGAACTGATAAGCTCTTTGTGAAAATCCTTAAGGTTACAAATTGACTGACTTATTTCTTCGAATACTACTCATTCGGAAACGGTCGAGGGATATTTCACTTTGATTTCATTAATTCTTTCAAATAATTTTTGGTAAATAGGTTTTTCTTTTATAATCCATAGGTAAAAATAGGATTTTATTAAGCGTAAGAAAAAACATTAGAATGTAATTAAGGGGCTTAGCATAACCATATCGATATAGTGTGACAGAAGACTTTATGAATGAACATTCATTCATAAAATCGATTTGTATCGATTTTGTCGATTTATCGAGCCTGTTGAGCTAAGGCCCTATCTTTATATTATATTTTTTCCTATATACCGTGCCACAACCGTCACCGGAAGCGCGTTTCTCGAAGTTATGAGGTTTCTTTCTTTAACTAAATAAAATAAAATCTGTAGGTCGATTTTGATCAAGTAAACGCTAAATTTTAATCCTATAAGTGAGTTATGCATTATGTACAAACAAACATACAAACCGACAAACAGACAAAAATAGTTGTTTCCAGTAGGTATAATTTTTGAAAAAAAATCAAAACAAAAAGTCTACAATATTATTATATGTATATACATATATAAACGGTAGTGCTAAAGGTATATAAGAACTATTTAAACGATAAACATTTTAACTAACAACTATGTTCGTAGAAAAGATAAATAGAACAATAGTTTAAAATTCAAAAGCCTGCCAAGAACGCCATCTGGTACAATTTTGCATCACAATACAACTGCAGATTCTCTGTTACGCTATGAATTCTTATTTATAAAAGGAATTTATAGCTGCTCTTTTATACTTACTCAGTTGTTGTTTTTTAAATAAAGCTCTATTAAAGTGTTTTAACAATAAACAACAGAAAAGGAACAACATGAACAGATTTCAGACATTATTTTTTATAGGTATACACTATGTGTTTTTATTTAAAAGGTTTTTATTTTAAGGCAGTATGTTTTTTTAATTATTTTGTAGAAAATATACTTAATGTCCCTAAACATTATCTATTAGGCAAACCTTCTGAATAAAAATTAAGCACTAAATTGGTACCTACATATATCGATGGCATAGTGCACAGATGTGGTATGTGCAAAAAAAAACATGTCATTTAAAAGTTAGAACTTGCCTTACATTATAGTTACGCTTATTATAGGTTCATTATCATGAATTTTATATTACTTTATACTTCAATCAATTAGTGCAGCACTTGCCACATTTAAAACTTATGTCGTTTTTATCAATAAAATAAATTATACCACATTTTGTGCACTATGCTATCGATTTTATATTAAATTTATATATTCCATATAACTATGTTAATGCGATTGATGATTATTCAAATATAAGTAGAACAAAAAATCAGCATTGCTGAGCTCTGTGAGCTTACAAAGAGGTAATGCTGCTAGCGAATTAGGCACCCTACCAAGTGGCGCCTCATACAGTGATTTTTTCTTACATGCATACATATCATCACGGGTGCCTTACGGCGCCCGAGACCGCCTCGACGGCCCCAGGGTACCCAGTGGAGGGGTTTTAATCCCACCTCGCCGTAGCCGATGGTATGAGTCTACATCGAACAAGTAGCTAGCTCGTCGCGATGTTTTGATATACTCAATAACCCATCTATAAACAGTTTCCAAGTTGGTATAGTGAAAGCGGGACCGACAGCTTAACGTGCTCTTCGAAGCACTATAGTGGTGTTGTCAAACAAATGTACATTTTTTTTTTATTAAAAACTCATTAGTACACACCGGGATTCGGACCTGATTTTTTCTTATTAGTTTAAACAATTATATATATATATATATATTATTGTTCTAGTTAATAATCATTTATTAAAAAAAAGTACAAAATATATAATAAATTAACATAGAAAAATAAAACTTAAATTTAAACTATATATATATAGTTATAGTGTACAAAAAAAAAGTTTTTAATGAGGTCTTAGAGTGTGTTTGGTTAGGCAGCTATTCATTAAATAAAGAACGACAAATATTTATTAAACGTCGATATCAGATTTAGAACTTAACCGCGATGGAATGGAAATTTTAATATGAAAAACCGAACCGAACACACTACATGACCAACTAGTGTAAGACTAGGTGGTTAGCTAGAGCCCCAACATCACCAACCATTTTAAATAAAAGGTAAGTAAACAATCACATATGAGTAAAGGTATAAGGATCGGTATTTTTAAGGGCGTAAACATTTATTGTAAAGTCGATCCCCTTGGAGACACCCCGGAGAAAAAGAAACCAGCAGTAAAAAACTTTAGAGCTTCACACAAACTAAAAGAGGAGCACAGCTATTGATTTGCTTATGCTATATAGCATATTTTTGCTATATTGCTCTTTCGTCCAAGACCGTGTAAATAACAGACGTGTATATTGTTTTTATAAATAAATTAAAATTGTATATAACTAATTTTGATCCGTAAAATATAGTGATTTCTGATCATAGTCGATTGTAAAATAATTAGCGAGTTATTACCTTACGTTATTTATTATTGTGGTACCGCCGCTTCTCCACATCGAGCGAGCTATCGATCGGCGCGCCCGCAGTGACTTGCAGCCCCCGCACCCTCCCCGTGAAGAAAGGATATAACACAATTGCCTTCTCAACTCATCGATCGAGGAAACGTCGCGCCCGAGCCCGTCAAACATCACTCCACTCAAGCGTCGCCGCGTGCCTACTTTCATCTCATCCACAATAACTACGCACCGAACAAATACGAGGGTAAAGTTTTTTATATAAATTATATTTAATAACATGTCTACTCAACGCACTCCGCCGTCTAGCACAAATACTCCAATGCAACCTAACAATAAAGGGCAACAATATGGCTCGGAGCCCAATTTATCGACTCCTAGTACTGACGAATTATCACAAGTACCTATACATGTAACGCAACGTAACATTAGCAAACGTATGCGCCGACAGAGTAGTGATAGCCCAAGCTCACTACAAATAGAGGAGGGCTCCATTAAGTCATTGATTTCAAAGCAAGATGATAAACTGGAAGCTATAATGAGTTTTATGGGTGACATGAAAACACAAATGAACTCGGTGCAAAATTCTCTTGACTACATGTCTACTAAATACGACCAATTAATTATTCGTTTTAACACTCTAGAAGAGGAGCGCAAGTCAGACAAGAAGTATATAGGATTACTAGAGAATAAATTAGAACTTCTAGAACGCAATGCACGCTCATCTAGCATTGAAATAAGAAACGTCCCATCTACCAGCGGGGAAACCAAAAAAGACCTGTTAAATATTGTACAAACTGCAGGGTCGATTTTAAATACCTCAATAGCAATCCAAGAAGTGAAGGATATATACAGAGTCTCAACACCAGTTCCTGGAGAGAAACCGATTATAACAGAATTTACCACTGTATTTAAGAAGGACGAGATAATAACCGCTGTCAAGAACTTTAATAAAACACATAAAGACAATAAGCTTAATACAACTCATCTATCTATAGCAGGTCCTAGAAAACCGTTATACATAACTGAAAGTCTAACGTTTAAGAATAGGAAACTATATGCATTGGCTCGAAATTTTTCGAAACTGCACAACTACACATATTGTTGGACTTCACGTGGTACAGTTTACCTGCGGAAGCACGAAGATTCCCCAGCTATTCGGATTCATGAAGAAATTGTCCTAGAAAACTTAAAAAAGTGACTATTGTTTAGTGAACCTTCAAATTATGTCACAACAAACTTTATACTTTATATCTATCATATATCAGGCACTATTATTAACTATCGAAAATCATATTATATAAATTACGTAAATCCATATGCATATTTTATAATAGTTTCATACAAACTGTACTTCGCATACACACAAACCCAAAATAACAAATATTACACTCTACTGCTCATGATTGAATTTTACTACAATATATTTATACACACAACCGCAAAGTCACCCACACACGTACACACAACCCAATACATATATAACTACTACACTATTTTATACAAAATCTTATTCATAATTAATCATATATCTTGTTATATCATAATCCTAAATAAAAATTGTGATGATGAACTTTTAATTTATAACAATCTACACTATACAATATACAGTATACTACAATCTAACATATATTATCAATCAGCACGCCCGCTAGTGACATACATATGGATACAACCTATTTTTCTTATTCAAATTCGAGCATAACGCCAATTCTATTATTACTGATGTCGATCACATAGGTAAAATTTCCTGTACATACGTACCCCACCCATCACTGGCTAAACAAGAGCTATCCAAAGATAATCTTAGCAAGTCCTTGTGCATTCTCTCAGTTAATATACGCAGCATTAATCGTAACTTTGACAGTCTACTGGTCTTTCTATCAGCTCTGAACTTTTCTGTTGACATAGTAGTATTATCCGAATGCTGGACTGATGCCGAATCTCACATTCCAACGATGGATGGATACAACAGCTTTTGTACTAATATAACACACAACCAAAATGATGGTGTAATCGTCTACACTAGGAATAATATTATAGTGAATTGTTCAGAACCTAAATTAACTGAGGGTAACTGTCTTCTGCTTAATACATCTGATGACTTCTCTATTATATGTACCTATAGACCTCCTGCATTCAGAAATGCCGCCAAATATATTGACTCCCTGAACGACCTACTACATAGCATTAAAACTAAAAATGTGATAATCACAGGTGATGTCAACATTAACACTTTACAGGATAATGTTACAAATGTTAGAAGCGACTATCTGAATGTAATAGCATTTCATGGTCTTGAGCAGGGGATTGATAGACCCACTAGGCAACATACTTGTATTGACCATTTTATGATCAAATGCATACACCAATGTCGCACGCTCGTCTTTGATGAGTTAACTGATCACTCCCCTATACTACTACTAATTAACCAATCAATGAGTAAAAAACCATTATTACAGTCAATAAAATCTTCAATGGACCTGTGTTCTATGGAGAAATCCTTAATTGAAATTGATTGGAAGAAACTATATTTATATAGTGATGTTAACTCCGCTATCGATTTTATAATCTCAAACTTGCAAAAAATCATAAAAGACTTCACTTATACTGCCGTGTTGCCACAAAAGTATAGATCTCTTAAACCATGGATTACCACGAGTCTCGTAAAATGTATTCGCAAAAGAGATATCTTATTCAAACTAACTAAAAAAAAACCAACAGAATACAATCTCAGTCAACAATATTCTAAGTATAGAGCTATTTGTAATAGAATAATAAAAAATGCCAAACAAACCTATTACAAAGCTCTTCTAGAGAAATCGTCTGGCGACAATAAGGCTACATGGAGAGCTATCAAACAGATCTGTCACCTAACCAAAATAAAAGGATCATCGACGGAACTACTTACTGTGAATGAGACACCGGAATGATCGCTGGACGACGTAAATAATTATTTTACTTCTATAGGTCGTGCCTTAGCAAGCAGCACACTCTCCAGATTAGGCCTTGACACTTCTGATCTAGTCGTAAAGGCAAAAGATAATCAGTCCCCCTTGAGCTCAATGTCGCTGTCATTAACAGACCCTATGGAAGTTAGAAGGACTATTCTTATGCTAGATCCTAATTCTGCACCTGGATGGGACAAAATCACCTCCAAATTTATTAAAACGTTTTGTAACATTCTTTCCGAACCAATCGCATTCATATGTAACTTGAGCTTTACTACAGGTGTTTTCCCGGCATTATTCAAGACTGCCATTGTTTGTCCGATTTTCAAATCGGGAGAGAGTAATGAACCGGCAAATTATCGACCGATCTCCATTTTGTCTACCTTGTCCAAAATAATAGAAAAGTTAGTAAATAAACGACTTATTAAATACCATCATCTGAGGATGCTGTACTCAAACTCACGTCCACTATCACCTCATACCTGGACAGTGGAGATAAATGCGTGGGTATCTTCATTGATCTTAAGAAAGCATTCGATACGGTTTCTATCCCTCTGTTGCTAACACGTCTTGAAAATATGGGAATTAGGGGAATTGTTCTCTCCTGGTTTCAGGACTACTTGACGAACAGGGTTCAACAAGTAAAATTGGGAATTCACTGTAGTACTAGTGCTGAGTGCATGTTTGGTATACCACAGGGTTCGACACTTGGTCCAACACTTTTCCTTCTCTATATTAATAGTCTCTGTAACCTTAAAATAACTGGTGCGGAAATCATAATGTTTGCCGATGACACTGTGGTCCTATTTAGATCCAAAACTTGGGCTAAAGTTAAAGAATTAACAGAAAGAGGTCTCTGTAGAATCACTGCGTGGCTTGAGGATAGTCTTCTTACTTTAAATACTCAGAAAACCCAATGCATGTGTTTTAGTAAAACTAAAGCTGGTGGTCCTGAGGAGAACCTTACTATTACTATCCATACATTTCCTTGCAACCGAAACTCAGTCCTTACTAATTCTCAGTGCGACTGCTCTCTACTGCATTATGTTTCCGCTGTACGTTATCTAGGTGTTATTCTGGACGATAAATTGCAATGGTGCCAACATATATCCACTCTATCGACTAGAGCCAGAAAACTCATGTTTATTTTTAAAAAGCTACGAGATGTCGCTGACCATAAACTTTTGATTGCGACTTACAAAGCATTGTGTCAGTGCATACTCAATTATTGCATTTGTGCGTGGGGAAATGCCGCTAAAACCCACCTAATAGAGCTAGAAAGAGCCCAGAGGGCCCTCTTAAAAGTCACTTTCAAGCTCCCCTACCGCTTCCCTACAACGGAGCTTTACGATAAAGTAAAAGTCCTTTCTGTTCGCAAACTATTTATTCTCCAGGCACTGCGAAGGTTCCATAGCAAAGTTGCACCTCATCTAACCATCATTACCAAAAGAACAGAACGGTATCCAATTCCGTCAGTTCAATCAACTTTTGCTAGTAGACACTTTAACTTTGTATCACCCAAATTATATAACAAGATGCTCATTGACAACAAAGCTCTCAAAGGCTACAACAATTATACTTTTAAGAAAGCTGTCATCAATTGGCTTAACCAATTTGACTACGAGGCAACTGAAAATTTATTTGTCACACTGGCTTAACAGATATATTGGAATATTAATATCACACCAACCACTCGACACAAATACACAATGTAAAGTCGTACATGTAGTACGACTTTACAACAGTAGTTATTACATAACTCACATTTAAACATCAGTTCGCTCACATTCACTCGGAACACTGCCACACACAAGTAGACACACTGACTTATACACATGCACATTTATCCACACGTAAAACACACGCTAACATATTCACACACATTTACACACATTCACACACATTTACACACATTCACAATTCACTCTCACACATTCACAAATACGTAACTAGAAGTACTTTTCTTTTTAATATTAAGGATACTGTTTTTAGTAATAAGTAAACATTTCACTGTTATGTATAAGAGCCGGATTCCCACAACACAGGGAAACCTAAAGTGGGAACAGTGTTCAACGCAATTGTATCAATTACCTAATAAAGATTTATTATTATTATTATTATTATATATACATATATATATCTTCACGGGTGCCTTACGGCGCCCGAGACCGCCTAAACGGCCCCCGAGACCGCCTAAACGGCCCCAGGGTACCCAGCGGAGGGGTTTTTTAATCCCACCTCATCGTAGCCGATGGTATAAGTCTACACCGAACAAGTGGCTAGCTCGTCGCGATGTTTTGAATAGACTCAATAACCCGTCTATAAACAGTTTCACAAGTTGGTATAGTGAAACCGGGACCGACAGCTTAACGTGCTCTCCGAGGCACTATAGTGGTGTTGTCAAACAAATGTACATAATTTTTTTAATTAAAAACTCATTGGTACACACCGGGATTCGAACCAGGGACCTTAGTGTTTTTAAGTACAAGGTCTAACCAACTCGGCTACCACGTATATATATATATATATATATATCTTCACGGGTGCCTTACGGCGCCCGAGACCGTCTAGACGGCCCCAGGGTACCCAGCGGAGGGGTTTTAATCCCACCTCGTCGTAGCCGATGGTATGAGTCTACACCGAACAAGTGGCTAGCTCGTCGCGATGTTTTGAATAGACTCAATAACCCATCTATAAACAGTTTCACAAGTTGGTATAGTGAAACCGGGATCGACAGCTTAACGTGCTCTCCGAGGCACTATAGTGGTGTTGTCAAACAAATGTACATAATTTTTTTAATTAAAAACTCATTGGTACACACCGGGATTCGAACCAGGGACCTTAGTGTTTTTAAGTACAAGGTCTAACCAACTCGGCTACCACGTATATATATATATATATATATATCTTCACGGGTGCCTTACGGCGCCCGAGACCGTCTAGACGGCCCCAGGGTACCCAGCGGAGGGGTTTTAATCCCACCTCGTCGTAGCCGATGGTATGAGTCTACACCGAACAAGTGGCTAGCTCGTCGCGATGTTTTGAATAGACTCAATAACCCATCTATAAACAGTTTCACAAGTTGGTATAGTGAAACCGGGACCGACAGCTTAACGTGCTCTCCGAGGCACTATAGTGGTGTTGTCAAACAAATGTACATAAATTTTTTAAATTAAAAACTCATTGGTACACACCGGGATTCGAACCAGGGACCTTAGATTTCGCTAATAAAATATTGAAGTAAAAGATAAATAATACCAAGATTTGATGTTTAACTTCATTTATTATTAAAATGAACTTTTAATTTACTTAATAAGATTGTATTTAAACTAACTCCGTCTACGACATTTCTAAATCCTTTTACATTTGATGAAGCCTGAATAAAATTCAAAATATCAAAGTTATTAAGAATGTCTTATTTAAATCACCCCACGCCTAAATAAACTGCGTCAAATGTAGAGTACCCTTAAGAGGGAGTGGGTATAAACACAAATAAAACAGGTAAAATGAAAGTTGTCCGTAACAATTCGTTCTATTATATAAAATTATAGACTTATATATAATAATATAATATTAATGATATTACAAATATATTGCCCTGAAGCTCTACCATTTACGTTTAAGCTTCGTCTAAACGTAATGTTAATACGTTAGGGACCACTAATAGAATGGCTTTCTTTCAAAAATAAAGCGATCCATACGATTGTTACTGACTTATTAACATTACGTTAATACGAAGCAATAACTTATTTTAGAGGCTCTGGTCACAAACTAAGCTCTAGGCTTGTACTATGTGTATCAGAAACAACGAAATAAATACATATTATATTTTATAAACTCCTAAATGAGAAAAAAATCTACAAAAAAATGTACTAATATTTATTACCATGGGTGGGAATCAGACTCACGACCTCTGGATACAAATCCAAAGGCGCAACCACTAGTCTACGGAGGCGATCTATATATATTTATACATATAATAAAATGGGAGCTAATAAAAAAGGAGGCAAAATTTTTGTAAAGAGAGCAAAAAATTAGTAGATTTTTTTGTCTCTCATAACGCCACGTTGAGTTACGCATGCTCGGTGAAAAAAAAATTCTTTGTAAGAAAGCAATATAATGTTCTTTTATAAAATAAATTTCTTTACACTGAACACGCATAATAAGTTACACAAAGACACCAGCAGGTGTAGCACGGCCATTCAGAGGCTTGTTTTGAATGGTTGTCACATTGAAATGATTTCGTCTCCTTTAGTTAAGGAACATGAATTTTATTGGTTCCTAATTTAATAAGTCATACAAAGCTTAATACTTTTTGAATTTTTAAAATTAACCTGCTATTAAGTTATGAGCTTCGAAACATGACTTTGACGTAAATCCGCGAGCAAGTATTTATTTATTTATTTAAAATTCTTTATTGCACAAAATTGTACATAGGCGAGCTTAATGCCTTAGGCATTTTCTACCAGCTAACCTATGTAACATAATATAAATAATATTTTTAAATGGCTTTATAACTTTCTCTTAGCGTTTTTTTATACCAAAGAAACTTTAAGCTTTTTTAAAAAGGTAGTTCCTTCTAAATGTCTCGTATAATTCATTTTTTTTTTACATAAAACTATTTTAATAGACATAAATTGAGGTCTCTACAGTCGTCAAGGTACTTCCAATATTACAACTTGGTTGGTTGGTAGGTAATTTATTTATAATACGCAAAATCTCTCTGTTGAAATAAATATGTTTGTATTACAAGTATTAATAATATTAAAAAAAAAAACCTCAATACAGAATTATTAATAAATAAAACACAAAAAGATTATTTTAATTCTTCGACAAACAGTAGTCGAGTATTTTTGGAAGTGCGAAAGCTCATTTTATATGGAGAACGCAGACTTAGCGATTGCGAATGCAGTCTCCTATTAAGGAGACATTTTAATGTGTTTTTTTTTAATACTGTGTTAATTACTATAAATGCATTTTGCTATTAAGATTGTTTAGTCATAGTACCTACATGCCGCGCGCGCAAATCCATCGTTCTCTCCTGAACCGTCTTCTATGGACTTAGCTGTATTTTAATCAACTTCAGTTAAATGAATATATTTGAAGGTATTTAAATAAATTGCGCGTCAAAGTACTCTTACTGTTTATTTGAAATTTTGACGTAAACAAAGCTAAATGGTTTTGTTAATTGATAACAATAAATAATACATACCTTTATACAGGGTGAATTTTTCAAGTGTGCCTTCAAGGCCAAATTCTTAACTTACATGGAATAGCGAAAAATGTTCAAAGTGATCTCGGGACCGATTTTGAAAAAAACTAAAACTGCATCATTACATTTGTGAAAAAATATTACAAACCCATGGTAGAACCTCTGAACTATCTACCGCAATTAATTTCTATTTAAAGCAAGTGTTGTACATTTTATTTTATTAAAAACTTATTTTTAAGTCTAAGGTTTAACCAACGCGACCGACCATATTGTATGTATGCAATATTATTCTTTATTGTAAAATCAACTGCTAGCAAACCATCTTCGTTACCATCGCTTCATACAGACGCAAAAACCGTGTAGTGACCTAATCATTCCGTTTCGGTTGAGTTCATAGCTTTTTAGGAGACTAATGCATCTAATGATTTCTTGTCGAGGTGTGTTTTAGTAACTGTACAATTAACCAGCATAGTGGGAGCGATCAATACATTGTTTTTTACCATCAGGTAGATACAAAATATCATGCCGTGCTCCAATTACAACAAAAATCACTATAAAGAGTCCTTCAAAAAACTTACAAAAAGCGTGTAGGTATAGTCTCTATATGCCTTATATATATATAGAGACTATATTCTTGTAACTAGCATAGTTTATTTTGATCACGTTCTTGCTTAATATTATCTACACGCTTCCCTACATAACTGTGCGTCCGAGATATTAACATTATATTAACTCCTAACTTGGCAATAAATAGCCAAGAAAGAGGGTTTTGTAACCGCACTTTTAGCAATTTGTTATTTTTAAACTCATTTAGAGACGAGAATTTTATCCTTGTTATGGCTTTTTTTTTATTTGAGTTAGTAACACTTGCGTTAGATAAAATATAAACTAATATTATGTTTATAACTTATATCTTGGCCTTAAAAAAACGAAGTTTCAAAATGTTAAATATATACTTTAATATAAAATATACTCTATTTTTCCTATTTTAAATATAATTCTCTGAAAAAAACTGATCTACTGATGTGTAACTATATGCTACTTACCATCAGGTAGATACAAAGTCACATGGTTTGTTCAATAAAAAATAATAAAAAAATGTAGACACACTCTTATTTAAGAAAATATTTATCAAAATTAATATCCCAAGGGATAAAAGACATTTATTTTAAAAATTATTATCTATACTATGTATACTAATATTAAATATAAAGCTGAAGAGTTTGTTTGTTTGGTTGAATGCGCTTATCTCAGTAAATACTGGTTTGAATTATAAAAATCTTTAGGTGTTGGATAGCCCATTTATCGAGGAAGGCTATAGATACGCTACGACCAATAGTAGCGGAGTAACAATGAAACATATCATCACGGGTGCCTTACGGCGCCCGAGACCGCCTAGACGGCCCCAGGGTACCTAGCGGAGGGGTTTTTAATTCCACCTCGACGTAGCCGATGTTATGAGTCTACACCAAAATTGGCTAGCTCGTCGCGATGTTTTGAAAAGACTCAACTACCCATCTATATACAGTTTCACAAATTGATATAGTGACACCTGGACCGACAGCTTATCGCGCTCTCCAAGGCACTATAGTGGTGTTGTCAAAAAATTTACATATTTTTTTTAATTAAAAACTCATTGGTACACACCACGATTCGAACCAGGGACCTAAGTGTTTTTAAGTCCAAGCATAAAGTAATATACATACGGAAAAGTCCAATTTCTAACCAACTTTGCATAATTGTTATCTATGTATTGTTATGGCTGAATAACAATACATAGATAACGTACGATACAGAGACTTGCTTCGGAAAAAAAGAAAATGGAAAATGCTGGAGGAGCTTTTGTCGAAGGACGTACTGATAATTTGTTTGTATAATATCCAATGTTATTTTTTTGTTATATATTTTATCGGAATAAAGGCTTATATAAACTATATCTTATTATGTGCTTCAACTGCATATTCCGTTATTGTTCAATTGTCCGACGGCGCCATTGACGTAGCTACTAACAATGAGCCACAAGCTACGCCCGTAGCTACTGTAGTTTTGTAATGTATGTCAGTTGCAGAGTCAGTTGTTCATAATATTATTCTAAGATCTTCAGATTCTCGTGGCAATTTTTTTTTGGTATGGTATCTATGTTTATGTATTGCGTTTGTCTATTATATCTATTATTGTATACGTGGTGGCCTAGTTGGTTAGACCTTGGACTTAAAAACACTTAGGTCCCTGGTTCGAATCCCGGTGTGTACCAATGAGTTTTTAAATTAAAAATTTATGTACATTTGTTTGACAACACCACTATAGTGCCTCGGAGAGCACGTTAAGCTGTCGGTCCCGGTTTCACTATACCAACTTGTGAAACTGTTTATAGATAGGTTATTGAGTCTATTCAAAACATCGCAACGAGCTTGCCACTTGTTCGGTGTAGCCTCATACCATCGGCTACGACGAGGTGGGATTAAAACCCCTCCGCTGGGTACCCTGGGGCCGTCTAGGCGGTCTCGCCGTAAGGCACCCGTGATGATACATATATAAGTAGTTTAAGTATTGTTGTGCATCATTGTTAACATTATATCTATTTCTTTTTTCGAAACAGTTCTGCAACCTAAGCATATTTCACTCTCTTAAAGGTTAGCTGATAGAAAATTCCTAAGGCATTAAGCTCGCCTATGTACAATTTGTGCAATAAAGAATTTTAAATTAATTAATTCTAATGTTCAATTTGGACACGTGTCTTATAACTCATATCAGTAGCCATAGTGTGCTTCTTTGAGATAACTAAAATGTGTATGCCAAATAGTTAGCGCTCCAAGCGGAAATTTTA
Source organism: Monopis laevigella (assembly GCA_947458855.1). NCBI lineage: Eukaryota > Metazoa > Arthropoda > Insecta > Lepidoptera > Tineidae > Monopis > Monopis laevigella. The sequence continues at coordinate 8,175,733 of OX381596.1, read as the reverse complement.
AGAACTAAAAATGCGACCGTGTCCTTGGTAAAAATGTTTTTACCGCGATAGTTTATTTAACTCGAAAGTAAACCTTAAAAAACTCACACTAGGAAATCAATTTTCATGACAGGATCCTCAGTTGTTAATGATTTTTTTTTCCGTAACGGTTACAACAATAAGTTTCTTCGATTTTAAAAATGGTTTTTCGAATTCCCAAACGTTGGAAATGTTGTAATAAGTATTTGGTGACAATACCATCATCCATGCAAGTGTTTTTATTGGTATAAATGGCTCAACGAAGGAAGAGAGTGCGTTTATTTCGATGAGTACTCTGGGGCCTTATTGCGAGCTATATATACAACGTTCGTCATTACGCAATTTGCGTGCGTTTATTTGGCTTATTGATATAATAATAGGTTATCCATACAAAGACAGCTGATAACTAAAAACGTGTACAGCTCGTACCTAATCGTCCTTCGACGACTACCGAGAAGAACCACGTCAAAGAAATTAAGATATATGGCATATACATATTATACAGAGTTATTCAAACGTACCTACGTACTATGCCGTAGCAGTAAATACAGTTATGCATACTGTATTATTTATAGTGTTAATATTTACCGCCTTAGATCGAAGAAGTTTCTATCAAATCCGTGCTGGAGACGTTACTCCTAATAATGAAGCTCCGACCGTAGCAGTTACTACGGTCTATGACGCAACAGTGAATACAGTTATACATACTGTATTGTTTAAAGTATTATAAAGATGTTAACCGTAATAACGAGCATCAGATCGAAGAAGTTGCCATCAAATCCGTGCTGGAGACGTAACTCCTGATAACGAAGCTCCGACCGTAGCATTTACTACGGATTATGTCGTAACAGTAAATACAGTTATGCATACTGTATTGTTTATAGTATTATAAAGATGTTTACCGTATTAACTCCTAATAACGAAGCTTCGACCGTAGCAGTTATTACGGGCTATGGCGTAGCAGTAAATACAGTTATGCATACTGTATTGTTTATAGTAATAATGAGCCACAGATCGAAGAAGTTCCTATCAAATCCGTGCTGGAGACGTTACTCCTGATAACGAAGCTCCGACCGTAGCAGTTACTACGGACTATGACGTAACAGTGAATACAGTTATACATACTGTATTGTTTATAGTATTATTAAGATATTTACCGTAATAACGAGCATCAGATCGAAGAAGTTCCTATCAAATCCGTGCTGGAGACGTTACTCCTGATAACGAAGCTCCGACCGTAGCAGTTACTACGGGCTATGGCGTAGCAGTAAATACAGTTATACATACTGTATTGTTTATAGTATTATAAAGATGTTAACCGTAATAACGAGCTTCAGATCGAAGAAGTTGCTATCAAATCCGTGCTGGAGACGTTACTCCTGATAACGAAGCTCCGACCGTAGCATTTACTACGGATTATGTCGTAACAGTAAATACAGTTATGCATACTGTATTGTTTATAGTATTATAAAGATGTTTACCGTATTAACTCCTAATAACGAAGCTTCGACCGTAGCAGTTATTACGGGCTATGGCGTAGCAGTAAATACAGTTATGCATACTGTATTGTTTATAGTAATAATGAGCCACAGATCGAAGAAGTTCCTATCAAATCCGTGCTGGAGACGTTACTCCTGATAACGAAGCTCCGACCGTAGCAGTTACTACGGACTATGACGTAACAGTGAATACAGTTATACATACTGTATTGTTTATAGTATTATTAAGATATTTACCGTAATAACGAGCATCAGATCGAAGAAGTTCCTATCAAATCCGTGCTGGAGACGTTACTCCTGATAACGAAGCTCCGACCGTAGCAGTTACTACGGGCTATGGCGTAGCAGTAAATACAGTTATACATACTGTATTGTTTATAGTATTATAAAGATGTTAACCGTAATAACGAGCTTCAGATCGAAGAAGTTGCTATCAAATCCGTGCTGGAGACGTTACTCCTGATAACGAAGCTCCGACCGTAGCAGTTACTACGGGCTATGGCGTAGCAGTAAATACAGTTATACATACTGTATTGTTTATAGTATTATAAAGATCCTGGTTCGAATCCCGGTGTGTACCAATGAGTTTTTAATTTAAAAATTTATGTACATTTGTTTGACAACATCACTATAGTGCCTCGGAGAGCACGTTAAGCTGTCGGTCCCGGTTTCACTATACCAACTTGTGAAACTGTTTATAGATGGGTTATTGAGTCTATCCAAAACATCGCGACGAGTTAGCCACTTGTTCGGTGTAGACTCATACCATCGGCTACAACGAGGTGGGATTAAAACCCCTCCGCTGGGTACCCTGGGGCCGTCTAGGCGGTCTCGGGCGCCGTAAGGCACCCGTGATGATATATATATATATATATATTATAAAGATGTTAACCGTAATAACGAGCTTCAGATCAAAGAAGTTGCTATCAAATCCGTGCTGGAGACGTAACTCCTAATAACGAAGCTCCGACCGTAGCAGTTACTACGGGCTATGGCGTAGCAGTAAATACAGTTATGCATACTGTATTGTTTTTAGTATTATTCATAAATTACTGTAATAACAAGCCTCAGATCGAAGAAGTTGCTATCAAATCCGGCCTCTAGAAAAAAGTATCCAAACTATAATAATGCCAGTTTTTGGATCAGAAGCGCTTACATTAGAGTAATCTAAATGTCGTTTTAACTCAGTATTGCTGTTTTTGGTATAATGCCATTTAGTTATCACAGTATATGTCTACACTCTCCTTTCTGAAAAAAAAGAGCGAACGATCGACGAGGGCTGAAGGTCTGAGACCATCGCCTGTCTCACGCTCAGGGCACTGCGCCACATCTCCTCATCGTGGCTTTGGTCGACTCACGCATTGTGAACTTACTATAGAAATGATCTGGAGGCGTAACTCCTAATAACGAAGCTCCGACCGTAGCAGTTACTACGAGCTACTACTACTTTAGTATAAATATATACAATTTAGTGTAAATGGTTACCGTAAAGCTTATATAGCGTGCTGAGCATCGCTGTCGTATCCTACCTAAGTATTATTTATTATTTTGTTTTGTTTTTATAAAAACACAAAAATGTAACATAATATTCAAATCAAATTATTTAGCTGGAAAGGAAACAAAAGATAGAATTTTAAAGATTTAATTAAAAGATATAATTAAAAGATTTAATTAAATAATTATATTATAAATATATAATTATATCATAATTATATAATTTGAGTTTAAATATTGTATTTAATAATTTATGTAACACGTGAAAGCTGAGTTGATTACAACATTGGCCTAAAAACTTACGTCAAGGATGCAATTTCCAGTAAATATGTTTTTATATTTAATACGTTAAAGCGTCGGTCCAAGGCGGCCCCAGCTTAGTGGTTAAGTCACTGCTGCGCAACTGATAGCAAGGTTAAGCAGATAACAATAAGGCCAGACCTGGGATGGGTGACTGCTTTATACAACGAGGCTATACTTTCTTAAACACCGCAACAAGCTCGCCGCTTGTTAGGTGTTGCCTCCGAATACCATCAGCAAAATGATGACGGGTTAATCCCTCCACTTTGGCCGTTTAAACGGTTCTCGGGAGCTGAAAAGGCACAAAGCGTTTCGTTACTTCGTTTGTTGTACGACTAAGGAATGGAATTCTCTCTTTGCTTTCGTGTTTTCTGGCACCTACAATCTAAATTTTAAAGACAAAGATCCCAGGGCCGCCAGATGCACTTCAAGACGCGGAGAGCGTTTCCATCTCTTCGTCGTTAATATCCCACCAGCTCGCACAAAGCGTTTCGCTACCTCGTTTGTTGTACGACTAAGGAATGGAATTCTCTCCTTGCTTTCGTGTTTCCTGGCACCTACAATCTAAGTTTTAAGACAAAGATCCCAGGGCCGCCAGATGCACTTCAAGACACGGAGAGGGTTTCCATCTCTTCGTCGTTAATATCCCACCAGCTCGCACAAGCGTTTCGCTACCTCGTTTGTTGTACGACTAAGGAGTGAAATTCTCTCCTTGCTTTCGTGTTCCCTGACACCTACAATCCAACATTTAAAGTCAAACGTCCCAGGGGTGCCAGACGTCACTTCAAAACGCAAAGGGTTTCATCCCTTCATCAAAGATATGCCACCAGCTCGCACAAAGTGTTTCGCTACCTCATTTTGTTTTCCTGAGATCTACAATCTAAGTTTTAAAGTCAAAGATCCCAGGGCCGCCAGACGTTACTCAGTAATCGAAGAAGGATTACATCCCTTCGTCATTGACATCCCACCAGCTCGCACAATACGTTTCGCTACCTCATTTATTGTACGACTAAGGAGTGGAATTCCCTCCTTGTTTTCTGACACCTATAATCTAAGTCTTTAAGTATAGAGTGAAGCGTGCTATCTCTTTCGTTGCTTTCCATCAGGCAAAATTGAGGTCATACGCAGACTCTGTCCATTATTTAAAAAAAAAAATCTGTTGAACGAAATATTTATGATTGGGAGGTGTTTAGTTTATACTATGGTCGTACGCCTACAACAGGTAGGCTAACAGAGCTTGGGCAGACGGTAATTTTCCAGATATCTAGTCATTAAGGTGCGTAAAAATGCTACTCAAATTACTTAATTTCTGACAGCTGATTTTTACGTGTATATGATACACAATCTCGTTAAAAATCTGTCATCAATACTCACAGACACATCCCGTAGTCTGTATCACCTTACAGATGCTTCAAAGCGCCCGTAAAAAACTATATCTCACTTACAAGTACAGTCATAATGTAAATATTAGAGGGTGAAATAATAATATCAAAATTATATCTGTATCCATTTATTTGCTTTAAGACAGTGACAGAAGTCAAGTATACACTTTATTTTTAATACTTCCCCTTACACGAATATGTATATAAACTAATACATAAACGTGTATAACATAAAATAAAGCTAGATCATAAATAGGTAGAGGTATAAACAAAAAATAAATAAAGTTCGAAATGAATATAATTAAGCAGAATAACAATATATATTAAAATTTATGTAGGTAAACCTAAATCTTCTACAAATTTATTGTGTTTCAATTTTGGTAAAGATTTAGTCAAAATATCTGCTACTAATTCATTTGAAGCTTTATAAAGAATATTCACCTCATTATGTTCTACAGCTTCTTTAATAAAATGATGGCAAACATCAATATGTTTGGTTCGCCTAAAAACCTGGTTATTAATAATTTTAAGTGTACTTTGATTGTCATTAAAAACTGTTATTGGTTTCTGTAAGCTACATTAAAAAAATTCTAAATAAAAATTTCTTATAAATTTAGCTTCCTTTATAGCATTGCCAAGCGCGTAATACTCAGCCTCAGTACTAGAACATGCTACAGTTTGCTGTTTACGCGATTCCCAATTAAATTTGGTACCAAAGCAAATTTGGTAACTCGATTAGAGTTACCAAATTTGCTTACAAGACCCGTATAAGACCTTCTATCAGTAGAGTCACCAGCCCAATCAGCATCGGAAAATAGTTGAATGTTATTTCCACCCCTACAGAAAGTAAGTCCGTAATTTATTGTACCGGATAAATATCTTAAAACACGCTTAGCAGCCATCCAATGCGTTTCGTCAAAGCACGTGTTATATTGGCTCAACTTACTGCAAGCATAAGAAATATCTGGTCGAGTACAAACTGAGAGATACATAAGACTACCAATAATTTCTTGGTAGGGATATTTATCAATAGAAATTTTGGCTTTTTCCAATTTTAAATTAACCTCCATTGGAGTGGATATTTTGGAGCAATCTTCCATACCAAATTTTCTTCAAATATTTTTGATATATTCGCCCTGCGTTAACTTTAATATGCCATTGTCTCTGTCGCGACTAATCTTCATACCAAGAACATGTTTCACGGGACCTAAGACTTTGATTTTAAAATTGCTTTTTAAAATATCATACAATTTATTTTTACTATTTATATTTTTTGTAAAAATAAAAATGTCATCGACATATAGAGCAACTATAATCCTATCTTCATTATCTCCCATAATATATACACATATTTTTCACTTATTAGAGATTTAAACCCAAAATCAATCAAAACATTGTGTATTTTTTCATTCCAAGCCCTACTGGCTTGTTTAAGGCCATACAAACTCTTCTTGAGTAAACATACTTTATGGTTTCCAGACACTTCAAATCCTACTGGCTGCTCCATATAAATGGTTTCATTTAGCTCGCCATTCAGAAATGCTGTACTTACATCAAGGTGATCAATGTCCATGTCATACTCAACTCCAATGGCAAATAATATACGAAGAGTTGAATGCCTAACAAGAGGTGCAAAAGTTTCTTCATAATCAACTCCATAACGTTGAGTGAAACCTCTCGCAACTAAACGGGCTTAAATTTTATTTAAGTTACCATCGGCATCATATTTTTCTTTATATACCCATTTACATTTTACAACATTAGTATTTTTAGGTCTATCTACAATTGTCCAAACATTGTGAGAAAGAAGAGAGTTATATTCTTCAGACATTGCCTGAATCCATTCTTCTTTCTTACTAAAAGAAATTGCCTCCTATAAGTCTGGGGTTCTTTCTGAAGAATATAACTCTCTTCTTACTAGAAGAAATTGCCTCCCGATAAGTCTGGGGTTCTTCTTTACCTAACATTGCTAATGAGAAATAGTTAAATTCATAATCTGAATGCCAAAACGGAAAACGTCGCTCACGGATGGGCCTCTCGTTTGCAGTTTGTAATAAACTAACTGTATCATCACCCGGAATTATGATATTTATATTTTCGTCGGGCCTCTCATTGACTAGTTCTGGTAAAGCAGCAACTTCCTCAGTATTACAGGGTAACTCAGCATCATTAGAACTAATTTGTTCATGATCTGAAATATTTACATTATTATCTTGTGTGACCTCATTTAAAACATCAATATGTATAGAATTGTCATTAGCATTAAATTTATTATTTACAGAATGATTAGGTACATAACCTTTAATATTTTCTAAAAATTCGACATATCTTGCCTTTATAATGGTACCATCATATGGATCAGTTAATCTATAACCTTTAGTATGGCTACAATAGCCTACCATTATATATGGCTTGGACTTTGCATCTAATTTACTGCGATTTTGATTAGGAGTAAGAGCATATGCTCTACAACCAAAAACACGTAAATGGATTAAGTCTATCTTTGATCCAGTCCATAGTTCTTGTGGTGTAGCTCCTTTGATAGCAGCAGTAGGGCTTCGGTTTTTTAGATACACAGCTGTATTCACAGCTTCAGCCCAATATTTTTTACTTAAACCGGAATCCTGCAGCATACTTCGGGCTCTTTCCATAATGGTTCTGTTCAACCTTTCGGCAACACCATTTTGTTGTGGCGTATAAGGAACCGTAGTTTGGTGAACAATTCCACAAGATTTAAAATAGTTAGAAAGACTTTTATTGCAATATTCTGTACCATTGTCACTACGGACACATTTTATTTTACAATCGGTTTGATTTTCTACTAATGGTTTAAATTCACTAAATACGTTTAAAATAGTTTGTTGGTTTTTGCGTTTTAAAAAATATACAAAACTCTTACAAGAAAAATCATCCGTAAAAGTAATAAAATATTTACAGTCACTCCAACTATTTTCTGACATGGGCCCACAAAGGTCTGTGTGTATCAATTCTAGTTTATTATTAGCTCTATGGCTTTGATTTTTAGGAAAAACAATGTTCTTTTGCTTCCCCTCAATGCAAGGAATGCAAGAAGACAATGTTCCATTTTTGAATTTGATACCTGTCGCTAAATTATCACGTAACTGTAACATACCTCTAATACTGAGATGACCCAATCGACGTTGCCATAATTTAATATCATTCGTTTTAGCCATAAATATTAAATTTGTATCAGATACCTCGGATGAAAATTCCGATCGTTGATCCAATTCATAAATCCCATCAACTAGAATAGCCTGTGAATTTACAAGAACCAATTATATTTATATCAGATTTATGATAAGCACGACACATTTTGTCATCAAAAATAAGAACATAACCTTTTTGAGCAAGTTTACTAACAGATAATAAATTTGCAGCAATATTCGGCACATGCAAAACACTATTTATAATTGCAGAACCTTCAACATTTTAAAGATTGATTCCAATATCACCAATACCTTTACTATAAATCTTAGCTGTCATATGACTAGAACATCCAGAGTCTATAATCCACTTTTTATTAATAAAATTTTTACTTACCAAAGCATTATGAGTTGAAAAAGTATTATTATTTACATTATTTACAGTGGAAGTAGAATCTGAGTGTACATTGTTGGACTGGAAAGGAATTTTATTAGGTTTTCTCTTAATTTTCTTTTGCTTCTTTAAAAGAGGACATTTTGGTTTTATATGACCTTGCTTATTGCAATGGTGGCACACAGGAACAAAATCCTTCACTGTCAATGCAGTTTTGCCATTATTCACGTCACTGCTTTTAAAATCGCCCTGAATGAGTCGTGACTTCACGTAATCTGACGTAGGCTTCACCTGGGTAGCCTCAATTGCCATTACTAATGCATCGAACTCTGGTGGTAAACCTATTAGCATTATTTCCGCCACCTCTTGATCATCAATAGTTGTTCCGATATCGGTCAGCTCTTGAGTGATGGAAATAATAGCTCCCAAGTACTCATCCATGGTAGAATAATGAATATATTTTTGTTCTAAAAGTTTTCGTTTAAGCTGTAATCGTCTGCTAATGCCTGCATTTTCATAAGCTTGTTTCAAATTGCTCCAAGCTTCATGGGTAGTTTTCGCATTTTTAACATGTGGGTAACACGTAGGCTTTACAGACAGACAAATTTTAGCATAAGCCTTTTGATCCTTTATTTGATCATGAGCTGCTAAGGTCGAATCTATAGCATACTCTCACAGCGATGCATCTATCAGAACCAGTTTAATTTGAAACTTCCAATTATTATAATTTGACATACCCTCTATTTTTTCTGAGATGTTTATTCCGTTTACTTGAATAAAGTTATTACCGGGATTATCCATCTTTTAAATTATATCTGGGCCCATAACCTATGTAAATATTAGAGGGTGAAATAATATATCAAAATTATATCTGTATCCATTTATTTTCTTTAAGACAGTGACAGAAGTCAAGTATACACTTTATTTTTAATACAGAAGCTCCGTTTTTATATGTTTTAGTCACACAATATTTTTAAAAGTTCGATCCAAGGATCCAAATTTTAATGCAGCTATCTGTAGAAAGAGGCAGAGGACATGAAAATGACAGCCCCAAAACCAATAAGATGAGTTCCTACATATACAACACATAGTACAAGCTTGGGGCTTAGTTTGTGACCAAGACAACATTGAAATGTCTTAAAATAATTAATACTGTTCTTATTAAGTCATATTTTGGTTTACATGTTTGGTTTAAAACACAAAACGAAAAGAAAATTAAAAGGTTAAAGTCAAAGTCAAATCATTTATTTCATGTAAATCTTTACAGATATTTATGAATAGTCAAAAAAACAATAAGGCCTTTGAGTGCGTTTGGTTAGGCAGCTATTCATTAACAAAAGAACTACAAATATATATTAAACCTCGATATCAGATTTAGAACACGCGATGGAATGGAAATCATAATATGATAAATACTACCGAACCGAACACACACTACATAACCAACTAGTGTACGACTAGGTGGTTAGCTGATTCCATTGACCTGTCAATCATTATCTGCCACAAGGCGACCATCTTCACCGTTCATATCCACATCCACGCCTTAAATATTTATTCTAAATAAAAGGTAAGTAACCAATCACATCCAAGGGTCCCAATTTTAATGCAGTTATGTGTATGAATGAGCTAGAGGATACGGCTGAAATGACAGCCCCAAAACCAAAAGATGAGTTTCTACACCTATAACACATAGTATAGTACAAGACTAGTTAGTGACCAGGACAATATGTGTGAACATTGAAATGTCTTAAAAGAAAATAAATAAAGAATAATATTCATATTAATATATATTTTGGTTTACATGTTTGGTTTAAACTAATTTAGAACACAAAACGAAAAAAAAATCTCTCAATTTTTTTTTCATTTTTTGTTTAATAGGTAGATTCTTATTACACCATAAAAGCACACAAATTTTTGCATGAGATGTTCTTGAATTCGAATCCCTTTCGAGTACACATTCTTCTCATGATTTATTCATACTGTTGTGTGTGCGAGTGAATTTGTAAGACCTTCCAGAACGCTCCGTCTTAGCCCTTTGTCCCCTAGGACTTGACCTTCGAAATTCGAATATTTAAACCAAAATATAAGGTTTTAATAATTTCAATGTACGTTGTGGCCGAGTTGGTTAGCCCTTGGACATAAAAACACATAGGTCCCTGGTTCAAATTCCGGTGTGCCCAATGAGTTTTTAAATAAAATAAAATATGTACATTTGTTTGACCACTATAGTGCCTCGGAGAGCACGTTAAGATGTCGGTCCAGGTTTCACTATACCAACTTGTGAAACTGTTTATAGATGGGTTATTGAGTATATTCAAAAGATTGCGACGAGCTAGCTACTTGTTCAGTGTAGACTCATGCTATCGGCTATGACGAGGTGGGATTAAAACCCCTCCGCTGGGTACCCTGGGCCGTCTAGGCGATCTCGGGCTCCGTAAGGCACTCGTGATGATATGTATGTATGTAATATTACAAACCAATATCCAGACTTGTACCTACTATGTGTACCAAAATCAACGATGCAACATACTCGTATGTAACGAAATTGTAAAAGCTAATAAATAATATACATATGCAAAAACAACAATTTAAAATTAAACAAATTGCTCTGGTCACAAACTAAGCTCTAGGCTGGTACTATATATACCAGAAGCAACGATATAATACATAATTATTATATTTTATAAATACCCAGACCACGACAAACTGTAGAGAAAAACTACTTTTTTTTGCCATTGTAGGAATCGAACCCACGACCTCCGGATACAACGCCAAAGGCCACCACTAGTACTCGGAGGCTGTCGAAAATATTTATACGAAAAAAGCTTTTTAATTATTTCCTATAATATAAATATATATATAAATTTAAGTATTTTTTTTATATAACCTAAGTTTTTTTTTTACAAATGACTCTCTAAATGCCTTGTTGAAGGATCAAGTGAGAAAGTCTTGAAATAAAACTTTTATGTCTGGGACGTGAGGGGATTTAAAGAGGCCATTCGAGAGGATATTCAATTTAACAATGTACATTGTCGACAAACTTTCATTGTCATATATATACATTAGAACGGTTTACATTAATTTTTTTTCATTAAAAACAAAAGTAAATACCTACAAAAGTCCTAAAAATTGTCATATATTGTATTTGCTTTGTTTTTGACGGGATGTAGGTTACCTAAGTGTGAAATAATATATAATAGTGTGTGTTTGTGACCAAAGCAATTTGTAAATTGTCCTACATATTATTATTATTATTTATTATTATAAATATAAGAAAAGACAAGAAAAGTAAAAGAGATAAATCAGTACAATAATTATAAAAAATATATATATCAATAAACTATATATATATTAGCCTATACTGCCCATTGTTGAGCAAAGGCCTCCCTTCCCTCTTTCCATCTCTCTCTATTTTTTGCTATTTTGGACCAGTCCCTCAAAAAAGTGTCCAACTCAATCAATAAACTATGAACTAAAATTAAAAATAACTTGGTCATCGGACATATAAAAAAAATAATGAAATTGGTCCATATTTCGAGTGGCCTTAGAGCGGCGTATTTCTTTCAGAATGTTAATTTAAAAATCAAAGAGGAAACGTAAGTCGCACGGCATCAAATTAGATGACATATAGTTCCTTTATGCATTAAAGGAACTATATGTCATCTAATTTGATGCCGTGCTTTTAACATTGTTGTTTAACAATATTGATCGCTCTCACTATACAAATTGATGCGGTTACGAAATGGCGACAAAGACGTATTTACATTACAAGTCTATTTTAATATCATCGCTGCTTTATCGTCAAATCAATCGTCCGTTTCGTAACCGCACCATTAAAGGAGACTACCACCTCGTCAATAAATCGAAGAAGTCTCTGGAAAACAGGAGAACCCACAGACTAAAACTGAAACATGATTTCATTTTAGCCAGTCAATACTCTTATATATAAACTTCGCACTTGTTGACTTTGACGAGCGAATTAACTGCTACCACGCTTTCAGCAACCGGGCCTTGTAGTAAGTAAATCTAGTTATACTCGTGTACTAAACTAATTCTAGTACCTAATATATTCATTGTGGAGCTGTAGATTTCTAATGCAATTTGCATGATCCCAGTCTGATTGCATGCTAATATTGTGAGGGAATTTGCATGGTAACAAAATTCATGAAATATAGATAACTATCCCGAATGCTGTTGATACCCTGCAACTTGCGGTTAGATATAGAGTTATTAGAAGGAAGTTAATAGAGGGCGTCTGTGTATAAGTAGATAACATAAATGACGTTATTCGACAACGAATGGGATTGAATGAAAGTATAGGCATAAAAATGGGGAATGGCATGCTCCTGGTTTGGTCATATAGATAGAATGAGTGATGAAAGAATGACGAACCAGATATGTAAAAATAAGGCGAAGGATAATCGTGGCCGCGGGACCAAGACACACTTACCATGATCAAATTATAAACTGTTTTAATTCGATGCTATTAGCAAAGATGCTATTGCATAAGAAGAGTTATGACTGTGGACGAAATAATAGAAGTATGTAGAGTTAGACAAGTGGCACTCGGTTGTCTCTGCCTACCCAGTAAGGAAGGAACCTGGCGTGAAGATAAATAAATATAATATAAATCGTTGATAATTAATAATTTGTATATTCAATTATTTTCCAATAATATAGTATCTGCTTGTAGATACCATTATCCAGTCTCGGCTTTCGACTTTTTTACCATCGATTGCGACGTGATGAAAATAAAACCCCACCGCTACCATGAGGACGTCAGTTATTTCTAAGAAACATATATGTGGCACCTTTGCAGGGCAGTTCAATAGAACCAGCTAACCACCTAGTCTTACACTAGTTGGTTACGTTGTGTGTGTTCGGTTTGGTTTCTATTTATTTTTATGTACACATTCATTCTCTGGTCATTCTAACTAAACTGATAGACTGTACTGATGAAACACTGAGCGTGAAATCCGCACGGATTGACGGACTGATGAAAATTTTATTATTATCTTGTATTGGTCTTTCATCATTCTGGAATCCGTCAAAGGAGTACAGTCATTCTGGACCCAACCGTAAAAGCTTAGCGTTCACAAACAACAATATGCTTACTTAATAATAGATAATTTAAGCATTATTTTCCAGTATTCAAAATCATTTTAGAAGTTGGGAAAAAAAAGTTCTGACAACGTTACGTGCTGATTCATCAACATTTTCTGTATTACACATTATGCAGAAAAAAATGCTTTATACATTAAAAAATATTATTTTTGCTTATTTGGATTGAGATTTAACAAAATAAAGAGAGATTTCACATTATTTTGAAAGAAAAAGAAAAGGCCGTATAGTATTGAATTGTCTTTGTCCATTTAACGCATGAACAGGGGCTCTAGAGAAAAAGCAGGCGAGGCGATATGTCGCGTCGCCTCAGTCAAAAACGTATGTATTTTGACAGTGACAGTAGGCGTGAGGTATGCTGTCACCTGCCAAAGTCTATACAGTTTTGATTGAAGGCGACGCGACATGTCGCCTCGCCTGCTTTTTCTCTAGAGCCCCTGAATAAAAATATAGCGACGATAGGCCGACGGACTTGCATCCACAGCCATGTTAAAATAAATAAAATAAAAAAAGAGCGACAATATATCATCCACAGATTATATAATATTATTCGGTCAGTGCAGCACATGGAAACACTACTAATAATTTTGCGTATTAATAATTCGCGGAACGAAATTGTTCGCTATACTAACCTAATAACTAGTCATAACATAACCTCAAATTGAAATTCACATGAGAGTAACTTTTTTCTCCCAACTTCTCGAACTTCGATGTAATTAACAATTTTATTATATGTATTTTCGTCTATCGAACTGGATAGGTTTCATTTTTGAACGCGGCTTCTAAGCCTGGGTCTGAAAATACATGGGCTATGACCGTTCTTCTTTAGACTAGACTGACGGACTGAACTAATAAAATACTGAGCGTGTAACCTATTATAAAATAATTAAAAATTATAAAAAATATAAAAATGATAATTTTTGAGAAATATTTTTTTACTAGTTAAAGCATTTTCGTTTCACACTAAAATTATGCATAATGTATAATTATCTTAGTGCTCTGTTAACTTTAATTTCGATACTTAATTAAATAAACTACGATATCACAAAAAACATATTATAAGAGTAAATAGTAAGAAAAGAGTAGGTAGTAGTAACATACAGTTATAAAAGACAAAAACTTAAAGTATTAAAAAAGCAGTCAATTTAATTTTATAGTTGGCGGTTTAGAAGGAAGACCGCTGAATATGTATGGTGGCCTTTATGACTCCCACTATACCTATTTGGTATATTATTGTCCAAGTCTAGACGCATCAGTAAGGAAAAGTTTTTGCTTTAAATTCCAGACATTCCGCTGTTTGTTTCATTTCTTAGGATATCATTTTATTTTTCATTGTGGAAAATATATTTAGTTATTTAAGATAGCAAAGACTTTAAATATCTTGTATTTAAATGTATATAATTTATTTGTTTTTGTTAAATTGTAGGATTAGCAAGTAGGGCAATTTTGTACAATAAATAATTTTAACTTGAATTAAAACTCGAACACATTGTAGTAAAGACTGAATACATAATTATATAGTTGTATTGCACCTACCTCACTTATTACCTGTTTTAATTGTTCGCCTTTGTATTTTATATGCAACTATGCTTGCGACTTCGTCCGCGTGGAATAGTTATTTTTTTATCATACAAACTTTCATCCCCTATTTTATCCCCTTGGGGGTAGAATTTATCAAAATCCGTTCTTAGCGGATGCCTATGTCATAACATCTACCTGCATTCCAAATTTCAGCCCGATCCGTCCAGTGGTTTGGGCTGTGCGTTGATAGATCACTATGTCAGTCAGTCAGTCACCTTTGAGTTTATTAGACTAGCTTATTTAACTTCGTCTACGTAACTTTAACCGTTTACGCAACCTACGTTACTACTCCTACGTTGTTACTCCGCTCCTATTGGTCGTAACGCCATATTATGTAGCTGTAGACCTTCCTTAATAAATGGGCTTGGATAGGACTAAAATATTTCAATCCGAACCAGTAGTTCCTAAGATTAGCGCGTTCAACCAAACAAACTGTTCAGATTTATAATATAGATCAAATAATAATACTTTTAACTAAGTATGTAGAGATAATATGCAATTATTTTCACGTCATATTCACACGATATATTATGTTATGTATATATATACAGTGTGAATTTGAAAGGATGTACTTTGGGCTAATATGAGGTTCTGCTAATCAAATAGAACAACTTTTCCCATGGAACCATGTGTGACAAATGAAAAAAAAAAATGGTTTTCCCATACATATTGGTCATTTTAATATTACTAGTTTGTATGGTAAAGGAATTATTTTTTTTTCATTTGCGACATATGGTTCTATGGGAAAAGTTGTTCGATTTGATCAGCAGAACCTCATATTAGCCCAAAGTACATCCTTTTAAAGTCCTTTGTTCCATCTGATGGTAACAAATCTATAGAGTCAAAGAATGGGGACGATATTGTTGTTAAACAACCTTGATCGCTCTCACTATACCAGCAAAATTATGCGATTGCGAATTGAGCGGCGGCATAGACCAATTTTAATGCGAGTCTCCTCGCTTTATCATCAACTGTCTGTTTCGAATTTTATATTTCATTTTTATTCTTATATGCGTTTATACCTGATGGTAAATAGACTACAAAGTGCATAAAGGGCCGATCAATACAATGTTGTTTACCAGCATTGATCGCTCCTACTATGCCGGCTAAAAGATGTGGTTACCAAACAGACGATTTGCATTACGAGTCTAGTTTATTAATCTCGCTGAATCATCAATCCGTTTCGTAACCGCACCCTGAAAGAAGACTACTACCTCGACAAGAGCAAAGCAGTAGTCTCCTGGTCCCCAGATTAAAGCCGAAACGATTGTTTGTTTTAAAGCTATGTAGATTCGCGAAGCAATGCAAACTATAATAACTAATGATAAAATTTAGTAAAAGGTATGTTAACGAAACATACCTTGGGCGAAACATAACTTTAACCGTTTACGCAACCTACGTTACTACTCCTACGTTGTTACTCCGCTCCTATTGGTCGTAACGCCATATTATGTAGCTGTAGACCTTCCTTAATAAATGGGCTTGGATAGGACTAAAATATTTCAATCCGAACCAGTAGTTCCTAAGATTAGCGCGTTCAACCAAACAAACTGTTCAGATTTATAATATAGATCAAATAATAATACTTTTAACTAAGTATGTAGAGATAATATGCAATTATTTTCACGTCATATTCACACGATATATTATGTTATGTATATATATACAGTGTGAATTTGAAAGGATGTACTTTGGGCTAATATGAGGTTCTGCTAATCAAATAGAACAACTTTTCCCATGGAACCATGTGTGACAAATGAAAAAAAAAAATGGTTTTCCCATACATATTGGTCATTTTAATATTACTAGTTTGTATGGTAAAGGAATTATTTTTTTTTCATTTGCGACATATGGTTCTATGGGAAAAGTTGTTCGATTTGATCAGCAGAACCTCATATTAGCCCAAAGTACATCCTTTTAAAGTCCTTTGTTCCATCTGATGGTAACAAATCTATAGAGTCAAAGAATGGGGACGATATTGTTGTTAAACAACCTTGATCGCTCTCACTATACCAGCAAAATTATGCGATTGCGAATTGAGCGGCGGCATAGACCAATTTTAATGCGAGTCTCCTCGCTTTATCATCAACTGTCTGTTTCGAATTTTATATTTCATTTTTATTCTTATATGCGTTTATACCTGATGGTAAATAGACTACAAAGTGCATAAAGGGCCGATCAATACAATGTTGTTTACCAGCATTGATCGCTCCTACTATGCCGGCTAAAAGATGTGGTTACCAAACAGACGATTTGCATTACGAGTCTAGTTTATTAATCTCGCTGAATCATCAATCCGTTTCGTAACCGCACCCTGAAAGAAGACTACTACCTCGACAAGAGCAAAGCAGTAGTCTCCTGGTCCCCAGATTAAAGCCGAAACGATTGTTTGTTTTAAAGCTATGTAGATTCGCGAAGCAATGCAAACTATAATAACTAATGATAAAATTTAGTAAAAGGTATGTTAACGAAACATACCTTGGGCCTTAGAAAAAATATAAGCGAAGCGACATGTCGCGCCGCCTTCAGTCGAAAGAATGAATTTTGACAGGTGGCAGCGTACCTCACGCCTATAGTATACATAGGCGTAGCACGGCCACACATAGGGTGCGTTTTGTTAGCTGGTAATGTTAGCGCGGCGCTAGCATGTTCGTTTTTTTTGGAAAAAATATCGATAAATACCAACATCTGACGTTAGTAACAGTCGTTTTTTTTGCGAAATGTTACCAATAAATGTTAACTTTTTAGCATCGCGTTGGAGGAAAATTTTTGACAGATGTCAAACAATCCGTATTTTCCCGCGAATGTATTAGGTTATTAATCTTAAAATCATCTTTTTATTTATATTTTTGGCTTTTTTTACATTTAAGGTAAATGTCAAAATGGCAGATATCAGAAATCAGTATTTTGTGGTAATTTTATCGTTTTGTTTGCATTGCTAAAAATACTAACAAATGTTAACATGATCTAAATAAAACGCCAAGACAGCTAGCAAAATAGCAGACAGCTATTTTCATGCTAACGCGAAAAACTGGTACGGGTTAGCTAACAAAACGCACCCATAGTCTTGTCTTGAATGGTTGTCACATGGAAACGAGTTCGTTTCCTTTAGTAAAAGAACATGAATTTTATTGGTTGCTAATTAAATAGATCATACAAAGCTCAATACTTTTATAATTTTTAAAAACAACATATTATTAGTAAAGTTATTAGGTTCCAAACATGAACTTGACGTAAATTCGCGACTCCATCTCGTGTCTTGGGTTGGCTGTGCTAAGCCTGCAGGGGCCGAGAAATTCTAATAATTCCATCCATGAAACTAATATTAGTATATGGAACGGCCTTAATACCTTAAATGGCTTATAAAACGAAATTACAAACAAGTTCGTTGCCGCTATGTTCTGAATCAATCTCAACTCTGAATCTCACTTCAACCAATCAAATAATAAATTAATTAATATAGATTTTGAAATTTTCAGACGGCCTGGCGTTCGCTGTCAACTGTTAAAATCTATACTTTTTGGCTGAAAGCGATTCCATCGATGGAATGGAGTGGTTTTTCTCTAAAGCCCCTGATTATCAACTGTTAAAATCCATACATTCTTGACTGATGCGATACGACTTGTCGCCTCGCCTGCATTTTCTCTATCTACCTAGTACCAATTTTAAGTAGTTACACAAATACGAATTATGAATTTATCCGGGTAAAAAAAAAAAGCAACTGATGTTCCTCTGAGCAAGGAGTACCTCGGTCAGAGGTTCAGCATTGCTATACAACTGGGTAACGTCGCTAATGTCCTTGGTACACTACGCCTATTTTCTCATTTTCATTTTTTTTATATTGTAATTAATTATTTTTATAGGTCTTAATCATCAGTTAATAATTGCATATTATCTGTACATACCTAGTTAAAAGTTTATTTTATAAGTATTATTATTTAATTTAAATCCTTTATTTTATTTTTGTTTATTTTATTTTTCATTTATATTTTTTGTAGAGTTAATAAACGATTTGTTACACAATAAACCTTTTAAAATTACGAGGTACATGAATAAATATTAAATGAATGACGGAAATTGTGAATAATCGTTTATTAATTCCCTGAAGACCACAGCAATTCAGGTCTAGAGACTCGACTAAATGTATCGTTTAAATAATGAAATATTTGAGCTGGAATATTTATTTCATACGTATGAAATATAATAATACAATATTTAGGACATTACAAACATATGGGCCTGGTCACAAAGTAGGCTCTAGAGTTGTGTACCAGAAACAACGATATTAATACATATTATATTTTAAAGTCAATGTTCAGATTTTTTTCATTTACAATTTAAATAAATTTCTATATAGGTGACTTTTAAATGTTGTACTTTGGGCTAATATGAGGTTCTACTTATCAAATCGAACAACTTCTTCTCCATGGAACCATGTGTCGCAAATGGAAAACATAAATTGTCTTCTTAGGAAGACATTTTTTTAGGAATAGGAAAAGTTGTTCGATTTAATCAGTAGAACCTTATATTTGCCTAGAGTACAACCTTTCAAATTCACCCTGTATATCTATATATATTATTCGGGTCTTTCAGTAGTTTTATGAAATCATCTTTAAAAAATCTTTAATGCTCAATGTATTTAATGTACGTATTATACGAGTACGATATATAAAATGTGTCTCCGGAGGAATCGACTTTACAATCAGTGTTTGCGTCCTGGGAGATACCGATCCATCAACTTTTATTAATGCGATTGGACATTAAAAAAAATTATTACTTATAATAGATTTTTGTGGCGTAGATAAGTCTGTGAATTCTTAGCTTCCTCTTGGGAGCCACTAAGAAAGGATTTTTCACAATTAAAATCCCCTTGTGATTAATGTTTTTTAATGTTCAGTAAACAAAGGCGCTATATACTTAAGAATTGTTATATAAACTCTCCTATTAAATCATACATATCATCACGTTATTACATACATACTTATCATCACGATTTTTAGTTCTCAAAATTTCCGCTTGGAGCGCTGAACTATTTCCCATACAAATTTTAGTTAACGAATTTTAGAAAACGCAAAGTAATAGTTTGAAAACTCACACTAGGGGTACAGTCGTTCCTCAGATATAAAACAGTTAAGAGGAACGTCTGATTCAGATTTTCCATACAAAGGTCGTAACGTAATTGTTACGTATTTCCTAAACTTTAATGGATTTTTTATGAGTCGTCAATTTGATGGATATCTAGGCTCGCAGGTTTTCTTTTTTTTAAGTTTGGAATAGAAAAGATATATTAAAACCTTAATGCCGTTTCGCCCCTTATTAAAAAAAAAAAAATGTTTTAATAATGCCTCGGAGAGCACGTTAAGCTGTCGCACTGTACGAACTTGTTTATGATGGGTTATTGAGTCTATTCAAAACATCGCGACGAGTTAGCCACTTGTTCGGCTACGACGAGGTGGGATTAAAACCCCTCCGCTGGTTACCCTGGAGCCGTCTAGGCGGTTCAAGGGAGCCAAAAAGGCATCCGTGGTGGTAATTATTTTACTTCAATATGACGGGAACCCGGCCATTTTTCCATCTTATTAGAAAAACTAGAATAATATAAAATTTAAATTCTCTAAAACTGCTAAAACAACACAAGGATATCTAATTTCCTGACTAAGCAAGGATTTCGCTTTGATTATGCTTGGCAGCGTATAAAAGCGTCTAGTTAGGATATTAAAGGCTTGCGGTAAACTTTGATAGTACCTACAAAAGCTTTCATATGGTTTAAGCGGTTTATTGTAAACTTTTGAAAACAAAACATAATAATATTTTAATCAGTGTTCCAAAATATTTAAAAATTCACATCGCTGACGAAAAACTGAAAATTACAGCGTTACCAAAGGTGGTAAGTAGACCTTGAGACTTTAACTTAGACAAAAATCCCAACATTTTTTTGAATTCTCGCGCTTTCGACATTCATTTCGATTCTCAATATTTATTATTTATTTCGTTTAATGGTCGATATTTTTGAACGAAAAATGGCATATTTAGTCATTTTTCGTTTAAAAATCTCGAATCGAGATGAATGTCGAAAACGCGAGAATTGCCCACCAGAGGCCGTTTTGATTTATATGTTGTGAACAGGGACCACCATTTTAATAAAAACTGTTTCAATATAAAAATAAACTTTAATTAAGACTATATTTCGTTAACTCGAAAGTAACATGTATATAATAAAAAGTTTGATATTTAAATATTTCGCGGACCATTTTTCAGCACTAGTTGAGAACCAATGGTCACTATACCAACTTGAAACACGTACCTATTAATTCGGAGACCATATATAACTATTATTACTATATTTATATTTCAACTTAATAATATTGGATTTTTTATAAAACGTGCCTTATTTTTTTTTATTGGATTACAGCATATATATTTGACTTTGTATCTATAATCTGGTGGTGAGCAGACCTACAAAGACAATATATGGGATAGATCATTTTTTTTATAAGAGCTCAACATGTGACCTAGCATCTACCTGGTGTTAAGCAGTATGCAATGTCCAGGAATGATAGTAACAAGCGGATGCATACAGGTGCACCGCTGGTTGCCATCATTATGCCGGCTTAGATGCCTATTCAGGCTTCGTTTAAAGGACTCTAGGTTATAAGAGGAAGGAAACATTGCGTGTTGCACTGGTAGAGCATTCCACATTTTAATAGTACGGCAGATGTTTGAATCGCCTAAACGTTTAGTAGGTACGAGTTGGTGCATACATCCGCCACGGTGCATATGTATCATCTTGCAACCAGTGCGTGTTGTCCTGTAACGGAAAGGGGAAGGGGGAATAATGTTGAAAAGCTCTTCAGAGCACTGTCCTTGGTATAGGCGGTAAAATACGCTCAACGATGCCACATCCCTGCGAAGCTGCAACGGCTCCAAGGTTTTCTTGAGCTTTTCGTCTCCAATAATTCTAGTCGCTCGCTTCTGCAGGGTATCGAGAGAAGATAACAGATACTTGGCAGATCCGTCCCAAAGATGCGAACAGTATTCCACACACGGTCGAATTTGAGCCTTATAATAATTTATTAAACGAACTTTGATCGCTCCACTATGCCGGCAAAATGATGTAATTACGAAATGGGCGGCGACAGAGTTAAAAATGCATTACGAGTCTATTTTAATATCCTTGCTGCCTTATCATCAAATAAAATAATAAGTAATATTAAGGGCCCAGTTCGTAACCGCACCCGAGAACATCCTATATATTAAATCGATGCAATAGTCTCCTGAAAACCGGTGAACTGATAGACCAAAATATGACTAGGTCACTTGTCGATTTTGTAATGCAAGTTCTTGCTCATAATTGGGTCAGGATTTATAGCAACTATATAAATGAAATCTAAATCGTTTTCACATTTATTTCATTTGACCACCTCCATGGTCTAGGGGTTGCGCCGTTGGCGTTTAACCGGAGGTGGGTTCGATTCCCACTCAACAACTTTTTTTTTATTGGAGCACGTCAAGACTTTTGTATCTACCTAACATACATACATACATATCATCCCGGGTGTCTTACGGCGCCCGAGACCGCCTAGACGGCCCCAGGGTACCCAGCGAAGGGGTTTTAATCCCACCTCTTCGTAGCCGATGGTATGAGTCTACACCGAACAAGTGGCTAGCTCGTCACGATGTTTTGAATAGACTCAATAATCCATCTATAAACAGTTTCACAAGTTGGTATAGTGAAACCGGGACAGACAGCTTAACGTGCTCTCCGAGGCACTATAGTGGTGTTGTCAAACAAATATACATAATTTATTTAAATTAAAAACTCATTGGTACACACCGGGATTCGAACCAGGGACCTAAGTGTTTTTTAAGTCCAAGTCTAACCAACTCGGCCACCACGTATCTACCTGACGGTAAGCAGATATAATGTTAATGAATAAGGTCGTCGTCGGTCAATATATTGTTGTTTAAAATCGTTAATCGTTCCCGATATGCCGGCTAAATAATGCGGTTTCGAAACGAGCGACGACGAAGACAAATTTGCATTACAAGTCTATTTCAATATCCTCACTGCTTTACCGTCAATCCAATCGCCCGTTCCATAACCGCACCATAAAAGGAAATTACCACCTCGACTAGTTATCGATGCAGTAGTCTCCTGAAAACTAGTGAACCCACAGGCTAAAACCGAAACATGACTAGGTCACTTGACGGTTTCTGCATCTGTATGGTTTTCTGTATAATTTGCCATGGTCGGGGTATTTATAAAATATAGATAATAGGTATATTTTTGTAAAGTAATTTCTTCAGGACAGGCAATGTTTAAAATGTCCTACATGATTATTATAAATTAAATTCATTTGTAAACTTAATAATTAAGCATTATTTAGATTTTTTTCAATGACTTTGTATCCACTTGAAAGTAAGCAGACTTACAAATGCCATGAATCGGCTCGATTAATACATTACAACAATGATCGCTCCCACTATGCTGGCTAAATGATGCGGTTGCGAAATGGGCGCTTTACTATGTCTTCGCTGCGTTATCGTCAAATCGTTGAAAACAAAGAAAACAAAAAATATTTTTCCAGTCTTTATTTTTGTTACTTTTGTTAAATTTTTAACAATTAATCTATAGTATAACAAATTTTATTTAAAAATTATACCTACTTTCAAGAAAATATAAAAATATACTTATATAATTATTATACTATTATAAAAACTATTATTTACAATTTATAAAAGATTAATTTAGTTTATTTATATATAATATAATAAATAGGTATTATATTATATTATATATAAATAAACTAATTTTTAAATTTATAAAATGAAATAGGTATTTAATTGTTTGAGATTCAATATACAATATAAGTATAAATTTAATAATAAAAATAAAAAAAGCCTCTTGCAATATGAATAAAAATTTCAACAAAACAAAAATAGTAATTTAAAAAATGATATCGTCGTAAGTACCAAACTACTAGGAAAATTAAAGGAATGTAAAATATACCTAAAAAAAATATACTTTTCTATATACCTACTTAAAAATATTATTTGGTGGGTAAATTATAGCGGATTTAAAAAAACTACTTTAAATATTGTTAAGTATCATAAATTATATAAAAACTCTAATAAAAAAGGCATCTCTATTATTTGTACTACTAATTTAAAAAAAAACTATAGTAATAATCTATATTTACTTACTAATTTAATTGATATGTTATTTTATTATTAATAATTTATCAATTAAATGGCACATTTTCGGCTCTACATGGATTTTAAATTTAATTAAGTATAATATAATTAGATATGTAGGTATTTACAAATTACTATAAAATTAAATAAAATTTTCTTACTACATTTTTTTCATCCAAATTATTGTAGACTTTTTAGTAACACTTTATATTATTTATATCTATTTACAAATAAGTAGATATTTTTATCAAATTACTCGTAAGTGTTGAGTTCACCAAAATTTTATCATACTAAATTATTTAATTACTAACTTAATAATTATACTATAATATAATTATATATTATCTTTACATAATTCGATTAATATATACAGTGACTTTGAAGGTTGTACTTTGGGCTAATATGGAGTTCTACTGATCAAATCGAACAACTTTTCCTATGGAACCATGGGTCGCTAATGAAATGTTTAGCTTCCCCATACAAATTGATCATTTTAACACTACTAGTTTGTATGGAGAAGGTTTTTTTTTTCATTTGCAACACATGGTTCCATGGGAAAACTTGTTCTATTTGATCAGTAGAGCCTTATATTATAAGCCCAGAGTAGGTACAACCTTTCAAAGTCACCATGTATATACATATAATACAATTTCTATATATTTATATGTTAATATAAAATTATATTATTATCTATTTAATGGCACAGAGTCATTAATATCTAGTTAATCTAAAACGTTGAAAGTTATATTTCAAATAGTACCTAAATAATAAAGAAAATGGAATTACATTAATAGTAGAAATACTTTTTACAATATAAACAAAACGACGAAAAGCCTCATTCAATAATTCGTAATAAAAATAATTGAATTTTTATAAGTTTAATGATAAAATTTATAAAAAAATAATTTCATTAGCTTATAGGTAATTAATAATTATTTACATAAGTACAATATATATTAAACTAAAAGGGTCAAAATATAAGGTAATTTTGGCTCCAAATCAAAATTAAAAATATAAAAAAGCCCCAGCCTGGGACCTGGGATGGGTTACCGCTTTATACAACGAGCCTATACTATCATAAACACCGCAATAAGCTCTCCACTTGTTAGATATTGCCTCCGTATACTATCAGTGAGATGAGGACGGGTCCCTCCGCTGGTACCCTGAGACCGTTTAAATGGTTCACGGAAGCCAAAAAAGCAAACGTGATGGATTTCTTTTATTAAAAAAAATACTGGGTGAAAAATAAATTAATTCCTTTACTTAGATAAAACATTAAACTTAATTTATAGCACATTTAAACTGCAATAAGAAAATACGAGTTTTGAATACCATTACCTAAATTATTTTTTTATTTATATATAAAAGTAACTTTTATAAAAATAATATATATTTTATAAATTTTATAAAAACAAGCACAGGATTATTAAAAATGATACATTTATGCACTCTATCGTCAAAACATAACACCATTAACGCCAAAACACCTTTAACGAAAATTAAGCGAGTTTCGATATCAACACATAATCGTTACAGAATATTTCAACAGATGTCCTCTTTGCTACTTCTTTACTTCCCCTATAAGTAGAATTCCCGCGGCAATAAGTGGAACTAATAATATTTTGAGTCGAGTGTCCGAGGAGCGCTTTTAGCATAATTTGCTGGTATTTTGTAATAATTTTCGGCTATTACAGTATAGCTTTGATTTTTGTAGACTTAGGGCTGATTTTTCAATCATTGGATAAATTTATCTAACAGATAACTTGTATAGAGAATAAATAAATTTGACAGTTCTTCATACAAGTTAACTGTCGATTAATTTTATCTGACGATTGAAAAATCAGCACTTAATGGATCCCCGACTAAAAGAATAAATATATCTCTCGGAAAATATGGCTAAAATAATATAACTTCAAAATATATTTTTTTTAGATTACCATTTTTTTTTTGTAAAATTAAGCAGCGTTATACGAAATAAACTGGGGACTGCAATATATATTTTTTTTATTTTGATTAAGGCAGTAATATAATATCAAATATATAATCTCAATAAGTTTTATTTAATGCATATAACGTCACACAATTTAATATTTCGTTCATATTACTGTATTTTCGTGACTTACTTGAACTTTTTTCTTTGCCGTAAACCCATTAAGTAAATAAAACCACGTAACGATATACCTATTATTATAGGGAACCGCCCTAATGCCTAAAGTCGCCATACAAACTCAAAACAAAAAGCAAGACCAAAAAGTATTATAAGCTATCACTGAGCGATGATTGGTTGAAGTGAGAACACAAAATAGCGGCAAAGAACACTTTTGATTTTTCATTTTATAGGCGATTTTAGACTTAGGACGTTTCCATATTTTATTCTTAGTTTCAGGGTGATAATTAATATTCTTGTTATGGCTTTTTGCTTTTCGCATAATTCTGCCAATGTGGTAAATATCTTATCAAAAGACATAATACGGTTTTATAGATGGTAAATTATTCATTGGCCCCTGTTACGTAAACATTACTAACTCACTGGAGAGAAAAAAATCGCACCACTTACTAAATTGTATAAGTATGTATTTACTTACTTAGCTACCTAGTTCATAAAAATATACCTACTAAAATACTATATTTTGTACCTATCTAAAATATCACATTTTCTACAATAATAGAAAACCTTTTAGTAGTGACTCTAAAAAGTCCACTCTATATTCAATTTATGCAAATTTTGTTGTAGTATTTAGTTTTTTTATTTGTACTCCAGAGACCTCTAGTGCTATTTTTAGGAAACTTTAAAACTTTCTAATGGCACTACATACGTACATGTAATAAATTGTATACCTTAAACGGTGTGTTATGGCAGCTTGTAATGATAAATCAATATAAAATTTCGTCTTTGGCAAAAAAAAAATTCAAATTTAAGTATGGGAATATCAGCTTTATTGTGACGGTTTTTAATAGTTTGGATAAAAAATGCCGCCATCTTTATACAAGAGTTATTCGCCTGTTACATAGTTAATATGTTGAGGTATCGAAATTTTAACTCTATGTATTTCTTCTTAAGTATAAATTAAACTTGAGAACCTTTTGCTAAAAACGTTAACATATCATATGGTCCCCTTGGTGTAACAAAATAATTTGATTATAAAAAGTTCAAAAACTTTTAGTCATAACGATAAAAACTTAAATGTATGTGTAATTTTTAGTAAAAAATCTAAATGAGGTGAGTTATTATTACCGCCGCCATTTTGTTTTTTTAACGCTGGTTCACTCATTAATACTTAAATAATATTACCTTATTTTACATGGACACGTACAATTGCCATAATACTCCTAATTCTGTACAA
Source organism: Monopis laevigella (assembly GCA_947458855.1). Lineage (NCBI taxonomy): Eukaryota > Metazoa > Arthropoda > Insecta > Lepidoptera > Tineidae > Monopis > Monopis laevigella. Next base: position 8,148,241 of record OX381596.1, on the reverse strand, counting down.
CTTATTAGGGCATGCTGTAAACACTTTTCGTTTAATTAACACGTCATTTCGAACTTTGATTGCTTGAGCGGATAATTGCAAGTCATTCGAATGTATGTCTATTTCTTTATAGGATCACACATCCTTAACAAAAATAATCTTCCTCAATAAAAATTTCCTTCCTCAGTAAAATTTTTCTTCCTTAGTAAAATTTTTCTTCCTCAGTAAAATTTTTCTTCCTCGTAATCTACATTAGCCTTATTGTTCGGTTGGTGGGAATGCCGTCTCAGGGTACCGATAGTGTCATACTCATTGGCGATGGCTTTAGGGTACAGTTTGGGGGTAGTCAGGGTGTTCGTGTGGTTGTGATTGTTGGATAAGTTGTTACTCTTTGTCAGGAGAGTTCCGCTGGCCCCACTTATACCGCTGAATGAGGGCTGGCGTTTCGCTTTTCGGGGCTGAAAATCGATAGGTTATTAATAAAAATAGAACTAGTAAATAAAATAAACTAGGAGGCAACATTACAGTGTCGATAAAATTAGGCTAGAATCAACAAGTATTTTTTGGGATTCCATAAAAAATAAATTTTATTCTGTTTAAGTTACAATCAAAAATGTGGGGAAAATTTATATTTCCCTTATCTCTAATCGAATATGAATTGCTTGTAAAAATATGTCAATCTGTAGGACATGAAAAGTAATAAAAAAAAAAATTTTGATCGTAGTTATTATTATTTTGAGATTAAATTCAAATACTTGTTTAAACGTATTTGTACACATTCTGAAGCGGTCACATTATTTTTCATTTTAACGTTAGATTGTCAAAATACTTGATGTGCAATGGCCATCACATAGAATGCTTAAACTTATAAACCGAAAGCACTTGTAATACAAGAGAATAGAGTGCATGACTTTTTAGTTTTTGTTCTTACTGATTATTTTATGTAAGTTTTATATAGTATATCGTTATTTCAACAAGATAAAGTTTCCGTTGTAAGAAACCGAATATGGTATATGAAATATATTTAAGGACTTACGACAGGTTTAAGAGGCATAGTGACATAGCTGTTTGGTGCTGCAGTAATATAGTGCGGGCTCGACGGGACGCCCACACTTCTCCTCCACGGTAATCTTTGGCCGGTCCTACGGGCGCAATACCATACCGATACCATGGCGCTTAGTACACCTTTGGGTACAAGAAATACAATTATTAATAAGATTTTATTTTTCTGCTAGGAAGCTATATAACTTTGTAAATGTAGAAAAAAGAGCGGGATATTCAATAGGTTAAGTTATATAAAAAATGTAAACCAATAGGGCTGACATGGTCAAATGACAAAAGCCCTTTAAAAAAAAGAAAAAAAAAAGATTTTATTTAAAATTATAAATATTCTATCAATGAACCTTAGTAGTACAAAATGACGAAAACCGAGAGAATGTTTAATTTCAGAAGCAAATGATTAAATTATTATGAGATAAAAGATTGTCTTAGTAAGTAACTCAAAACCTAAAAAAAAAAACGAAAAATGGTAATCCGTAATACTTATTAATGTTACAAATACCTACAAGTGTTACAAATTTTCACTGTCTATCTGTAATATTAAAATTTATTAAATCAAACTTTCAGAGAAGTCACTAAGATCAGTATCAAATAGTTTTTAAGATATCGATCAGGATAGAGACGGACAAACTGATGCCATAAGTGTATACTTTCATTTATTCTCTTCTAAAAATTAAGTCCGTTTTACCGTTTTATAATTCAACTGTGTCGAAAGGCAAAAAAAAAAAGTTTTGCAAATTAAAATTATAAATCAATATAAAAATTAATACAACTTACCAAAAATATAAGAAATGATAATGCCACTGACTGTACTGCTTACACTCATCCCAGCTACTTGGACTACTGAAAAAAAACAACCTAATATAATTTTCACACGTTAAAAAGAAACGCATAAATATTTTATTTGTAGAGTTTAGCCAACGAAAGCTGAACCCAGTGTTTTTGTAGCGGCAACACTGCCAAAAGAGTCATCGTAACCGCCATCATAGCATTTTTGAAATAATCTATGCTGAACCAGTAATTTTTAATTTGCCGCGTTTTACTAGGTTCAGCTTTCGTTGGCCAAACCTAAAAGAATATATCTACGGAACTGGCCTAAGGCCTAAAATCGCCTAACGAACGAAATGTCAAACATTTTCTTTTCTTACTCCTTGAGCATTGATTGTTCATATACATTTTGTTTCGTGTTTAGACACAGTGGCGCCATCACACGTGCAGGCCTACTGTTCATTTGCAGGGACAGCCGCGGTACAGGCCGAAAACCTAAAGCGGACCAAGTACGCCAGTGTTTTGAATCTCTGGGTTTTGCAGTGGAAAGTTTCGTGTGGTCCCCCGGTGCCAAAGATTTTAGATAATGGCTTTCAAAAATCTTAAAGGAAAAGACCGGAGAACCGCGCGCCGGTGCATTCTTTCTTCGAAAGGTATGCTTAGAAATTGAAGGGGCAGTGCCGCCGGCTTTCTCGAAACACTACCACTTTCTGCCGGTCTAGAGGAGTACTATCGCCTATAGGCCGAATACCTTAATAATAGATAATACAATACTTATATTTTCCCCAAACAAGACATACATAGTTTCTTTCCTCCATTCTTAATGCCCTCATGGCACTAACACACTAAACAGCCATTGGCTCTGAGTCTGCTTTGCGAACCACTCCGACTCTAGCACTAAGAGATGGATGAAAACTTACCCTCCAAACAAGGCATACTATTGCACGCCTTCCACTCCTTAATCCCCTCCTGGCACTTGACACATTGCCGACTCCTCTCTTGTCTCCCCCCTCCACAGGACACGGAGCATTCCCCCCACTCCCCCCAGGCACCCCAACCTTCTTCTGGTGGGGTTTGTCCACAGCCCCCAGATTCTGTGCAATATTGTTCTTCTTCTTTGCCTAGGATTAGCTGTAGAAAACATCTGATTGTAAAGGAAGAGTCAATTGGCACAGACAATATGGCATCTTAAAATTCTCTTTCTTTTTTATTTAAGTACAGCATGTGACTTTGTATCTAAATGATAATAAGCAGACCTACATAGTCCATGAATGGGGTCAATCATGTAGTACATAGTCTCCTGAAAACCGCTTATCCCACAGACTGAAGCCTAAAAATGACTAGGTCACTTGACGGTTTTTGTTTCTGTATGGGCCCACCGCCTATATTGACACCGGTCGGTCGGCCTAGTAGTTATTGAGACGCTTTAAGCTTACTATAGTTAATAAAATAATACCAAAAAACAAAATAAGCACACCTCTGCCATCTAGTATTCTAAACTAGGACTTCTAATCTTACTCTAACTAAATATATATAAAAATGTGTGTTGTGTATATAAAAAAAGGTAAAAAGCAATAACAAATTCCTTGAGGGACGACTGGAAATTGGTTGGCCCAGTGGTTGAGTACCTTGCCGCGAAAGCGAGGGTTGTGGGTTCGAGTCCCGCTTACCAAGATTTTTTTCATTGCATTTCTATCGTTAAAAAATATATATTTAAAATCACGGGTGCCTTACGGCGCCTGAGACCGCCTAGACAGCCCCAGGGTACCCAGCGGAGGGGTTTTTAATCCCACCTCGTCGTATCCGATGGTATGAGTCTACACCGAACAAGTGGCTAGCTCGTCGCGATGTTTTGAATAGACTCAATAAAACATCTATAAACAGTTTCACAGGTTGGTATAGTAAAACTGGGACCGTTAGCTTAACTAACGTGCTCTCCGAGGCACTATAGTGGTGTTGTCAAACAAATGTGCATATTTTTTTTAATTAAAAATTCATTGGTAAACACCGGGATTCGAACCAGGGACCTAAGTGTTTTTAAGACCAAGGTCTAACCAACAAACCAAGTATATTAAAAACATATATATAGATAATAATAAATCTTACTTTAATTTGTTCAGAAGTCGAAGCCTTACAGACAACTTTAAATCGTTTCTGAGAGTAACTTCCATCAGAATTGTTACCTGAAAATAAAAATAAATAAATAGGTAGTTTTAGTCTATTCGTTCGCAACATTATAATTTAGAGTCATACCATAGGATTTTAAGAGTATTTTTTTTATGGTCAGAAATTATTGGTAGGGTCAGGACCACCACTCAAGTCTGAAATTTTAAAGTATAATACTAAAAATTTTCGAGATACTGGGCGTTACCTTCCATAACTATGTAGTAATATGCCGTGCTATTATAAACTGTTTTTTTTTTGTATACACGTAATTTTTTTTTTTTTGTAAGTATACAAGTATATTTTTTTTTTACAACTGTGGCAAAAAAAAATTAGTAACGTTTTCTGTAGATTGTCATGGTCTGGGTGTTTATAAAATATTATATGTATTAGATACCTGGTACACACCGTACAAGCCTAGTGCTTAGTTTGTGACCAGAACAATATGTGTAAATAAAATTGCCCAACATATTATTTTTTATATATATTATTATTATATATGTCAAATATATGTAATAATATGTATTTAATATATATGTTGCCGCCGAATACCATAGGCGATGAGGATGGGTTAATCCCTCCCCTGGGTACCCTGAGTTCGTTTAAACGGTTCTCAGGAGGTAAAAAGCACCCGTGATGTTTTTTTTTATATATGTATATTCTATGTGGATAGACAAACGAAGACTGTCTCGCCATAAGAAGTATTCTCTGTTTTCATATTCCGGTACCCTAAAAAACATAACCATTAACTAAACTCACCAGGTATAACCACCCATGGGGTCCAAGTAGCACCCTTCCTAACCTCGCAGGGTTTCAGGTCACACGGCTGGCGATCTACTGTGGGGCCCTCGCATTCTGTTCCCCCATGCCGGGGTAAGGGGTCAGTACAACTCCTCCGACGTTCTCGTACGCCTGTGCCGGGACCGCACCCACTGCCTCCACAAGTAGTCCAAGGACCCCATTCTGACCAACCTCCGTCTACTGATGTTATTTCTGGATCTGTAAAAAAATACTCTTTGAAAAATACTTATTGAGATTTTAGAGATATTGGGTAAATGTAATATTCTGTACTGTTACGGGTGTCACTTTATACATATACATGGTGACTTTGAAAGGTTGTACTTTGGGCTAATATGAGGTTCTACTGATCAATTCAATTAAATCTGCCAATAGAACCATGCGTCGCAAATTAAAAAAAATCTTCTCGAAACGACGCTATTTTTTTTTTCATTTGCGACACATTCATTTAAACCTTCCAATGGAACCATGTGTCGCAAATTTAAAAAAAACTTCTCGAAGCGACGCCAATTTTTGTTTTATTTGCGACACATGGTAAAAGTTGTTCGATTTGTTCTGTAGAGCCATATATATTAGCCCAAATTGCAACCTTTTAAATTTACCATGTATAACAACGTTTCTCTTCACCGGCCACACATGCTCCAGTCTATGGGACATATTTACCTGAACGATGGTACCTGTTTGATATACCGGAGCGTGTGTGGCCGCCATTATAAATAGAGTCCTAAACATAATCATGGTAAACTAGCAGTGTCCATCATTATATTCATACCACCTCGACAAGTCCTAAGACAAAGGGCCCTAGCACAACAGCATCGATAGGCTCGATAAAACGACAAAATCGATACATATCGAATTTTAAACCTTCATTTTATCAACTATCAAACTATATCGATGTGGTTATGCTAAGCCCATCAGTCCCCATCTATAATTTCCAAAGTCCCTATCTATAATTTCCAAAGTCCCCATCTATAATTTGCAAAGTCCCCATCTATAATTTCCAAAGTCGCGATCTATAATTTGCAAAGTCCCCATCTATAATTTCCAAAGTCGCCATCTATAATTTGCAAAGTCCCCATCTATAATTTCCAAAGTCCCCATCTATAATTTCCAAAGTCCCCAACTATATAATGCACAAGCTAACTTTAACCGTTCACGCAGCGCACGCAACGTAAACTGTCAAGGTAAGGAATCAATTTTCCCCGTTTTTGTAACATTTTCATTGATGATCTGCTTCTATTGGTCGTACATGATGTTATATCCTACCTCAATAAATGGCCTGTCAAATACTAAAATATTTTTTTACAATTCGAACCAGTAGTTTCTGAGATTAGCGCGTCAAACAAACAAACTCTTTAGTTTTGTATAGATTTAAGATAACTTACCAGGACACGGCGGTAAGTGTGTACAAATAATCTCCATAGAATCCTGTCCCACACACACACGCCCGCCATGCGCCGGCGCAGGAGCCGTACACGACCTCCGGCGGGACTTCACAGCAATCCCGCATGAGGCGGAACATTCTGACCAAGCCGACCATGCCGACCAACTGCCGTGAATTGTGCAGTTTGATACTGATATGTGGGTTCCTAAAAGGTTTGATTAATAAGTATAAAATGATTAAGTAAAAAAAGTGACGTTTGTAAACGCCCTTATGCGGGACTTAACTGCAATCCCGCATGAGTGACTTCACACGCATATAAAACACTAGCTAGAAAATTTTAAGAAAAAAGAAATGGCGGATGTTTTTAATATCTACTTCTCAGTAATATATTTGAGTATGAGTATAAATATAAATATCATCACGGGTGCCTTTCGGCGCCCAATACCGCCTAGACGGTCTCAGGGTACCCAGCGGAGGGGTTATTAATCCTCGTCGAAGCCGTCTACACCGAACAAGTGGCTAGCTAGTCGAGATGTTTGGATAGACTCAATAACCCATCTCTAAACAGTTTCACAAGTTGGTATAGTGAAACTGGGACCGACAGCTTAACGTGCTCCTCGAGGCACTATAGATGTGTTATTAAACAAATGTACAAACATTTTCAAATTAAAATACTCATTGGTACACACGTTTCAACCAGGGAACTAAGTGTTTTTAAGTGTAAAGTCCAACCAACTCGCCCACGACGTATATATAATCTGTAATTAACTAAGTATTTGATAGTTATGTAATTTTTAAAATGATGTGGTAATGGGGCGTAACATTATACCCAAATTATATCTTTTTATATTCATGACTCAGTTAGCCTGCCGCCGTGCTAGGACCTGCAGGATAATTACGCGCTCAACGCTAAACTAAACTTTAATCGATATGTTGTAATTCTGCGTACCTTCATTAGCTTAACGTATAAAATATAATATGCTATGACCCACGGGATAGATTTATCTCCCTATGTTTTTTTTTGAGAACTGATTAACTCATTTTTTTAAATCAAGATTATTATTAATATAATATACGAGTACATGCAATTCATCTCTCTTTATAATCTTTTTACGTGCATGACGCAGTTATAAAACTTACCTTCACATCCCTTTCCGCCGTTGACAGGAGTAGGGTTGTCACATCGTCGGGTCCGACACATGCACATATCCGGTTTTTCCATCTCAAAATATTGCGGGTACAGAGACTCACTTTCTTGCACACACAGCGACCAAGGCGACCATGACGACCAACCACCGTCTACTGTTAAAGAAAACTGTTTTAAAATAATGCTCTGCAGTTTAAAATACTGAAATAAAATATCTGGCTCGAAGGACCAAAATATTGAGGATTTAAAGATTCGCTTATTTATATGATACCAAAATGTATTATTATTAGTGGGACTAAAATAAAAGCTATAAGACCCAGTCATTTATTTTTATTCGATCCAGTGGCAGCGGTCTCGACATAGATATCGATCGCTAACTTAGCGAATTCGATCGCTAACTCGTAACGATTCCGTTTTAACGATTTATGGTAGTCTCTATTATTAAAGTTATCGACAAAAATCGCTACGGTATCGATTCCTCTTGTCAAATTTAGCGATTGTCGCAAACTTTAACGCAAAGTCATCGCTAACTTCTCTAACAACACAAAAAATATTTTAGCGCAATTATTCCAAATTGCCTATTTTTCGCTCCACTTTTTTTTTTATGATTATCACAAATTTATTTTTTCTCGTTTTGTTTACAAAAAATGACACTTAACAACTTTAACGAAAATAATCGGTTGCCATAACGATGTCAAAAAATATTTTAGCGCAATCATTCCAAATTGCCTATTTTTCGCTCCACATTTTTTTATGATTATCACAAATTTATTTTTTTTCGTTTTGTTTACAAAAAGTGACACTTAACAACTTTAACGAAAATAATCGGTTGCCATAACGATGTCTACTTCAAATGCAAGTCTCTACTTCCGAGATAGCGAGTAAAATCTAAACATAAATTTGACAAAAGGAATCGATACCGTAGCGATCTTTGTCGATAACTTTGATAATAGAGACTACCAAAATTCGTTAAAACGCAATCGTTACGAGTTAGCGACCGAATTCGCTAAGTTAGCGATCGCTATCTATGTCGAGACTGCTGGGGCTGATCAAGTCTTCATTTCATTGATTTTTTGCCACCCCGTTTCGTTTCACTACTTATAAATATATATATTATAAATATATACCAACAATAACTCTCCACCCAAATATAATTGGTTTGAAAGACTCACAAAATTAGCTTATGATTAATGAAAAAGTTAACGCAGTAGTAAATATAGTTAGCTGGATAGTAAACGTTAAAAAAAAACACATAAGAGCTACTGGTAGCAGAGTTTCGTGTTGAAATGAAACTCACCCGGCAAATCCATCATCGGACAAATGTCAGTGGTCTGAGCGAAGTTGTCGTCGTGTGCATGTAACGCTGCGTGCGCGCATCTCCCCCCACCCCATCCACAGTACGGGTCGGAGGCACCAACGCACGCCGCTCGCGTAACATGTCGCGAACATCGCTGTGCACCTATACGGATTACGTTGCGTTCCGTACCCACGTATATTGATATCTGTTGGGATTTACATTAAAGTTTACAAGAGAATTTGTAATTATAGTGAATCCTTCCCTTTTACAGTATCGGTACCAACGCACGCTCGCGTAACATGTCGCGAACATCGCTGTGCACTGTGTGTGTGAGTTGCATTGTGGTTTACTAGAGAATTTATCATCGCGAAAGGGGAGGAACCCTTTCATAGTACGGGTCGGCGGCACCAAAGCACGCCGCTAGCGTAACAAGTCGCGAACATCGCTGTGCTCCTATACGGATTACGTTGCGTTTCGTACCAACATATAAAAAAAGGTAAGAGAATTTATCATAGTATTTCTTTCCTCTTTAACAATACGGATCAGCGATCTTACGCCGGTTTTCCGGAGACTACTGCATCGATTTCTTGTCGATTGTAGTCTTCTTTTAAGGTAACCGTACCTTAAAAGGAGACTACAATACGTAACCGTACGAAACGGGCGATTGATTTGACGATAAAGCAGCGAGGAAATTAAAATAGACTCGTAATGCAAATACATCCATGTTGACGCCCATTTCGTAACCGCATCATTTGGACTATGCTGGCCAAATGATGCGGGTGCAATCAATATTATTAAACAGCAATGTATTGATCGACCCCATTCATCGATTTTGTAGATCTGCTTAACATCAAGTAAATACCAAGTCACAGGCCGTGCTCCATTAAAAAAAGCTATCTATTCGTATTGGGTGCATTGCATTCCTTACCAACATATTTAAATTGATTTCTGTTGAGATTTATTCAAATTACAAGAGAATTTGTCTTCGTTTCGTGTCTCCTTTTCAATGCACGCCGCTAGAGTAATATGTGCTTTCACCTGTACCCCTAGTGTGAGTTTTTAATTACTTTGCGTCTGAGTTAACTAAAATTTGTATGGGAAATAGTTCAGCGCTCCAAGCGGAAACTTTGAGAACTAAAAATGCGAGCATGTGATTGGTCAAAATGTTAACGCAGTAGTATAGTTAACGCGAAAGTAAATGTTAAAAAAACTCACACTAGGGTACTGTACCTTAATTATGTTAAAATAATAATAATAACTACTCACCGTATCCTTAACGAATTGCAAATTCATAATTTCGAAAGAGTTCCTCTGGTCTCTTAACTTCCAAATCTCTACCAAACAAGCTCCCCTGAACCTCGGTAACACTGCCAATTTGAGGATGTCACTATTTTGCGTGGACACGAAGAGAACGAACTGCCTTCCTGCAGTCTTAGTTAATGTTGTATCAGCTGTTATGTGGGTGAACCGTTCTAGGGTTGCTTTATATATCGGTTCACCAGATATTGGTTGGACAGCTTCATGCATTAGGTGGTATGGTTGATATTGAATACCATCGTGGTGTCTGCTGTAGGAAACACAAATACTTTAAAAATAACTGAAACTGAATATGAAAAAGCTAAACAAAACCTGTGTATCGCTGGTTCTAACCCGATTTCACTTTTTTTAATTAAAAAAAAAGTATTTATTTACTGGTTGGCAACACTACTATAGTGCCACAGAGCTTAGCTGCAATGTCGTTCAGGATCCGTATACCAATTTCTATTTTTACATGGGTTATTGAGTCTATCCATCAGAATACCATCGGATCAACGAGGTGGACCTAACACCCAACTGCTGGATACTCTTAGGCCAGGCGCTGCAAGGTACCTTGATAGATTTTTTTTTCTGACTTATCATTAGCCTGCTGTAGTCCAATAGAGATACGGGACTCTTGAAAATTACGCAATGTATAATAATATAATATTATTTATATATAATTTTACACCCAATTCCTCCCAGACACATTCCGCAGGTTATATAATATAAACTGGAGTACCAGTTAGAGATCAAGAGGGAATACCCATCTTAATATTTCCTCCAGAGTTGGTATGGTTTTACTGTAGTTATTTTCTGCAACAAATATGACCTACCCAGCAGAGTCAAATACCCACTCACTAAACTTCAATGTTCGTGCGGCATCTGTTACTTTAAGTCTTTTAATTCAGGATTAATATTCGTTGCTTAGCAAGCACTATTGCTTCGGACTATCAAGCTGCATATTATAAAATAATTTTGACAGTTGGAACTAGGGACTTGAGCTAAGCAACGACTATTAAGCCTGCCCGTGATATCTATCTAAAACTGACCTGGAATAATTCTTGCATCTAAAATGCTCCTTCGAGAGTAAGGTAGGAGATCTCGGCTCCCATGCAGCTGTAGGGTTGGACTGGATCTTGTATGGTCCGTCAAATGTTGAGGTCACATCTGACATATTGTATACACATACCGCGCTACCCGCTATGCTGTTACTGGAATAAAATATATAATTTTGTGACTCCAGTGATTGCAGATTTTTTTATGAGGGATGGGTCACTATAACTTCGCTAGACTTACAACTGCCCATACAGATTCAAAAACCGTAAATTAACCTAGTTTTAGATGTAGTTGTGTAAAAACCTAAAACCTTAAACTCACTTTTCGGTCATAAATTTGGACTGCATCTCTTCCATGCTTTGGAAACCATGAACATCGAACATTGTCTATCTCAATCATCAGTAGACTACATACTAAGTACCAGGGAAACATGACTTACTCAGGGGTAGTAAAGACAGCAACAAGTAACTGCTGATCATCTACATAGTGTATGCTCTGGACCTCATCGTAGTTGAAGGAATAGTCTCCAGGAATTAAGCATGATAACCTGGCCTTAAGGAAGGTGCTCCATTTATCTCTCATCATCAAATGGCCACCATTATCGTTTTTACAGACACGAGCTATCCGTGAGTATACTATCTGGAATTAGAAAAAAAATGGTAGAATTAAGAGGTGTCGCTGCCTCAAAATTATTAATTTCAAATGCAATGATTAAAGCCTCATGCCGAGCTTCTTCTTCAATGATTTCACCTTTTGGGTTTTTCTTTTTATAACTTTAGGCATATTTAACACTGATAATCGAGTGACATTTAAACATCGGCCATGTTTAAATCTCATTCTTCCTATTTAGTTTCTATTTTCGCTACTTCACAGATAACTTGGTAGGTTACTGATAGTTTTTAGGAACTACCGCATATAATTTTATTAAGGTGATTCTTCTACATCAAAACTCCAATGTTAAAATAAATTATAATGATAAAGCGTAAAGCGAATGTATCTTCTACCGCATCATGAAGAAGCTCTTTTGTATATAAGAGTTATATAGCAACACATCCCGTGCTTCTAAAAAAAGTTACCTTCCCGCAGTTCATATATTCCACAGCAACTTCTCTAAAAACGAAGTACACGAACTGATCATGTTCAAAACTACCCACAAACTGGGGCTCATTGAGCCAGTTCAAGTCGTACTGGCTTGTGCGTAACACGTATGTGTTCTTTGGATTTTCTCCACGGCTCCTGGAAAGCAAAGAATACGGTTAAACACTCATTATTCATATATATATATACATATTATGTATAGAGATAACTGGAGTGGGATGAAACGACAAATAACAGTATCAGAACCTAAGAAATCAGAGTACCAGAACACCCCGGTACTTGCAACAGTATCAGAACCAGAGATATCAGTTGCAATACCAGGATTGTACTTTTCTGTTTGGCAAATATCAGTACCAGAGGATATCAGTTTGAGTACCAGTACACTCCGGTACTTGCAACAGTATCAGAACCAGAGATATCAGTTGCAGTACCAGTATTGTACTTTTCTGTTCGGCAAATAGTAGTAGCAGAGCCAGAGGATATCAGTTTGAGTACTATTACACTCTGGTACTTGCAACAGTATAAGAACCAGAGATATCAGTTGCAGTACCAGTATTGTACTCTTCTGTCCGTCAAATAGTTATCAGGTCCGGAGGATATCAGTTTGAGTACCAGTGTAGTAATCTCTGACTTGTTTCACTGGAACATTGGAGAGATGATTAAAAGGGGAATTCAGATCAACTCGCACTCACCGACATATAGCAGTATCAGAACCAGAGAAATCGGTTGGAGTACCAGTATAGTACTCTCCAGTACTGGACAGTAGCGCGGTTACATTGGAATGAGGGTTGTAAGGACAATTGGCAACTCCTGTAACCCACTCCAATACTGTGCTTATTGATTCAATCTGTAATTAGAAAAGCAACTGTTATTTAAACATGCGTACGTTTATAGGTAACGTTAACCTATCAGAGGAAGAGAGAGAATTTGATTTGTCCCGTAGACGACTTTCAGATTTTTTTAGTTTTTCTTAATAAGCATTATGTACAATTTTTTAGGCCAATACGTAACTAGGTCAAAATGGTTGGCCTGTCTAAACTCTCGTAAACCCTCTTTTACACCTTGTGGAACCCCAATTTTATTATTCAATGACAGACCCTCTGCACGTCGAAATCGACTCCTGGGGGAATGACTGAATATCTAATATAGTAACGAGAGTAACATTCCTTGTCCCACATATACTAAAAATGAAACCCACAATATTTTTTCGATTTGGAGTACCAATTGAATAACCAATGTCGCAAAATAATAAATATATTACAGGGAGGTTAGAGCATGGACATCATTAGGTCACCTTCCAGAGGCAATTGGGCATAACCACTGCCCGAGGTGCAGTTATGCCTAATTTGGAAGGTAACCTATTGGTGTCCAGAAATTGAAAATCTATAACCTCATAAATTCCTTGTTCCGCATTTTTATAATAGGTATCTACTATTAATCAGACACTTTTTATTATCTTTGTACATGGAACCCTAAAGGATTCTATAGTTCGCTATCCCTTTTTCTCATCCTTCTCTAAAATAACACGAGATATATTTTAAGAGACCCTAGGAGATATATTCATTTACATTATGCAGGTTCTCGATTTCTGAATCTATCTACATAGCTAATTTCTCAGCCCCATCAAATGATTTATGGTTTTAAACTTACAAATCCTGGGTCCGACCGGTTTACTACCGCCCACAGATGCAAAGACCGTCAAGTGACCTATTCATCTTCGGTGTTAGTGTCATCAATTTGGTTGCAATTACCAAATTACAAAGCGTATAAGAAAAAGATATTTAAATAGGATAAAATATTTTATCTGAACGCTTAAACCAGATCCTCTTGACAATTTTTGTTTGATATGGTATGTATGTTTATGTATTACATTTATTATATTATATACAGTATTTAAGTAGTTTAAGTATTGTTATGCATCATTGTAAAAATTATATGTATATCTTTCTATCGAAAGTTCCGCACCCTAAGCATATTTCACTCTCTTAAAGGTTAGCTGGTAGAAAATGCCTAAGGCATTAAGCTCGCCTATGTACAATTTTATGCAATAAAGAATTTTAAATAAATAATAAATAAAAGTCAGGTAAAATAAATCAATATTTTAACTATATATTTTATTCATAAATGTCAAAACTTGTCTGATATAGAACCTTTTTGAAGTCTTAATTATAGTGAAAGAGTAGTTTTAAAATTGAATAATAATAAAAATCCATTTTGTTGAAACAATCTTTATAAATATATTTTAATTGATTGTAAACTTGATTTTACCACAGCCTTATCAAAAAAACATTACTAATTACCAAAATATGTTGTTGTTAGCAATCGTCAACAACAAAAAACTTTTGATAAGCTAATTATTATAATCATCATAACACTGAATATTAATTAAATAATCCGACATAACAAATTTGGTGGAAATAACAAATTAAGTACCCAACATTAAAATCTTAATAAGTAGATAACAGATGCAGAGACTAAAACCGTAGTAGAAAGATGCGGTTAAAAAACGGACATTTAAGGTAGACTGGTAAATTCGTTATTTCAATCTTTCTCGCTGCCAATTTCGTAATCGCATTGGTTCCTCTTGAGAAGATGCTGTTTTGAGAAGTTAGGAGTACCTACCTTGATGTATAAAGATTGCCTGTCTGCCTTTTACTGGCAAAGCCCTACTTTATCCACGAGGAAACCTTCAAAACTTAACTCTTTCCAACTGCACTGCGGACTAAGACTACATGCAAAGATCCAGAAGACAGGAGCACCTTCACTTAGTCATTGCAGTCGTCTTCTGTCTGGCCTTTTACTGGCAAAGCCTTACTTTATCTACGAGGAAATCTTCAAAACTTACCTCTCTTCAACTGCACTGTGGACTAAAATAATTGGTTCAGCGTACAAAGATCCTGTTTCCTGAAGACAGGAGCAACTTGACGTGGTTATGGCAGTCATCTTCTATATTCCCCTTTATCCACAAAGCCCTACTTTATCCACGAGGAAACCTTCAAAACTTAACTCTCTCCAACTGCACTGTGGACTAAAATAATTGGTTCAGCGTACAAAGATCCTGTTTCCTGAAGACAGGAGCAACTTGACGTGGTTATGGCAGTCATCTTCTATATTCCCCTTTATCCACAAAGCCCTACTTTATCCACGAGGAAACCTTCAAAACTTAACTCTCTCCAACTGCACTGTGGACTAAAATAATTGGTTCAGCGTACAAAGATCCTGTTTCCTGAAGACAGGAGCAACTTGACGTGGTTATGGCAGTCATCTTCTATATTCCCCTTTATCCACAAAGCCCTACTTTATCCACGAGGAAACCTTCAAAACTTAACTCTCTCCAACTGCACTGCGGACTAAGACTACATGCAATGATCCAGAAGACAGGAGCACCTTTACTTAGTCATTGCAGTCGTCTTCTGTCTGGCCTTTTACTGGCAAAGCCTTACTTTATCCACGAGGAAATCTTCAAAACTTACCTCTCTTCAACTGCACTGTGGACTAAAAGAATTGGTTCAGCGTACAAAGATCCTGTTTCCTGAAGACAGGAGCAACTTGACGTGGTTATGGCAGTCATCTTCTATATTCCCCTTTATCCACAAAGCCCTACTTTATCCACGAGGAAACCTTCAAAACTTAACTCTCTCCAACTGCACTGCGGACTAAGACTACATGCAATGATCCAGAAGACAGGAGCACCTTTACTTAGTCATTGCAGTCGTCTTCTGTCTGGCCTTTTACTGGCAAAGCCTTACTTTATCCACGAGGAAATCTTCAAAACTTACCTCTCTTCAACTGCACTGTGGACTAAAAGAATTGGTTCAGCGTACAAAGATCCTGTTTCCTGAAGACAGGAGCAACTTGACGTGGTTATGGCAGTCATCGTCTATATTCCCCTTTACTGGCAAAGCCTTACTTTATGTATAAGGTAACTTTTAAAACCTACCTCTCTCCAACTGCACTGTGGACTGAAAGCATTGGTTCCACATGCAAAGATCCTGTTTCCAGAAGACAGGAGCACCTTGACGTAGTTATGGCAGTCATCTTCTATATTCCTCTTTACTGGCAAAGCCTTACTTTATGTATAAGGTAACTTTTAAAACCTACCTCTCTCCAACTGCACTGTGGACTGAAAGCATTGGTTCCACATGCAAAAATCCTGTTTCCAGAAGACAGGAGCACCTTGACGTAGTTATGGCAGTCGTCTTCTGTCTGGCCCTTTACTTGGCAAAGCTTTACTTTGTCTACGGCAGCGGGCCATTGTGCCTTTTCAAAAGCCTTCAATCCTCGAAGGGATAGTCTGTATATTGCATCTCTGTAAAAAGAAGGTGGATTAGATGTAGGGTGTTTCGTTTTTGTTCTGTCAAATCTTTCACATGTTTCACTTTCTATCACAAATAAATATTTAATCCAAAAGGAACCCATGACATATGATGTCCGTTCGACTGTCTGAACCAGTAGTTCTCTGGATATTTACTATAAAGCTGGAATGGTCTTATTGGCCCCCATAAATCCAAAAGGATATAAGTAAAAAATATAGGCTTAAGTGAAAAAGAGCCTTTAGTAATAGTAAATCAAAAGTATATACACGTCATATAATTTATAAAACCTATAAAACACATAAGTTAATACAATAAAACAATTGTATTACAAACGCTTGAAGTTCCAAGAATTATTACTCAAAAGGTATACAGTGGTATCTTATTTCTTATTGCATCAAAGTTCGCAAGCAGGTATAGCGGTAGGTCAGGTTTCAAATGATAAAGTTTTGCTCAAATCATTTTACTACTGTACGTTAAGAGACATAGAAACCAACCCACAATCATAAGGCGGTATAAAATTACGTTAAGAGCCTGTTTTAACTTATTATAATTATTTTACATATAAATAGCAATGTCATTCTGTTTGTCTGTTAAAACCAAGCAACTCAGGAATCACTTATTCGATTTTCGGAATTCTGTTTTTAATATTAGTATTAGCCCTCCTTCGCGGTCTCAAATCCGGAAACAGTGCAGTTCACTCACCTGCCTCCCACCACGGGATGGACCCGACACACGCACAAAAAATCTATAAAGAATAGCTAATAATATTGACTCATAATAATATGTTTTACCTTGCCCCAATAGAATTGTCGAAATTAATTTAACAAGCATTTTGGAAATGTTACAATTTAGGACATCTATACATGGTGAATTTGAAAGGATGTACTTTGGGCTAATATGAGGTTCTGCTGATCAAATCAATCAACTTTTCCCATGAAACCATGTGTCGCAAATGAAAAAAAAATTTGGCTTCCCCATACAAATTGGTCATTTCAACATTACTGGTTTGTATGGAGAAGGCAATTTTTTTTTTCATTTGCGGCACATGGTTCCAGAGGAAAAGTTGTTCGTATTGATCAGTAGAAGCTCATATTATCCCAAAGTACATCCTTTCAAAGTCTCTATGTATAATAGTTGACAAAAAAAAAGTTGCCACTGGATCCGCCCTTATTTAGACACACAACAGATGAGTAGTTCTTATCTTTAGTATGTCATATAAAAGTTATTATGCTGCTACAGGATGGCCGGAATAAACATAATCAGCTTTTTATCCGAATTATTCAGTAGCCGATTTGCAATTAATTTGGTACCATACTAACAGATATGTGATCTCTAACATAAGTCTTATCTGTATAATATTTCAATAAAAAACAAACATGTAGGTACGTTACTTACCGGTTAAACCGGTAATCGTTGATTACCGGTTTTTATGGGAAATTCAAAATCTTGAATTTTCAACGTGAAATTTACGAATGAAACTACCATTAACATCCAAAAAAACTAATTCTTCCTTCTTTCTACTTAATAAAACTTCGGGAACACTCGGTCCCGAGGCTAAAGAATTTCTCCATGACCTCGGGAAACGTGTACTTTTCGAATGTGGACACCCCAAATGCCACAACTACTTTAAACAAAAAGTCAGCATTGCCATTCAACGTGGCAATGCTGCCAGGGTTATAGGTATGCCAAGTGGTATCCCATTTAAGGAGATTTTTTATTTAATTTTTACAGTTTTAATTTATAGTTATTTATTTATGTTTTGTAAGTTTCTTTGTGTAAATATATTTTATTGATTAAATATTAATTACTAAATAACATTAAAAAATTGTTGGAAAAACCTACCCTTAATTGTATAGAATCACTTTACAAGTGTTGAAATATTACTTACTTTGTATGCATTTGGGTCATAATTAGTTTTGCTGATATTTACCTAACATACTATATTTATGTAAAATACTTGTGTGTTCTTCATAGGTGGATAGGTATTACCTACACACTTTAAATTTGCATTTAAATGAATGACTTAAATTATTAAATGCTTATGTTTTGCTTATTCATGATTATAATAAATTAGTTTTTAATTAACATCTTTAAAAAGTAGCTTCACGGCGCCCGAGGCTACAGTTCTACACCTAACAAGTGGTTAGTTCGTAGCAGAGTTTGGATAGACTCAATAATATAATAATGGTGTTTATAAGTTTATTATATGGATCGTTAAGGGTAGCCCGAACACTGTAGACGCGTGTTTATATAATATTTTTCAAATTTTATTTTATTGAATATTATTGTGCAAAAGTGTACTAATTTTGTAGAATAAGCATTCGTATAATAATATTAAGTGTGAGAAGTGTAGCATTTACGCAGTGATCTCGGTGTTTGTGTTATCTCAAATAATCCCACAATCTTCAGTAAAATGGCGGTACCCATTTTACTGTAGATTTTTCCTTCTTCACTAGACATTGGCAAGACTATACCGTATCTTTGCATACGGACATGTCGCCATTCCTTTCTCTACCCTAGTCCTTTCCCAATTCCTTGCCATCCTATTATCCCTCTTTTACTATAGATAAAAAAGTTTTACAAATCTACCCACTAGACAATGGCAAAATTTAGCGTAATGCGAAGGCATTACGCTAAAACTTTTTTATCTATAGTAAAAGAGGCCATTAATGAAAATAATAATAATAATAATAAAGTTATTATATAAATTGAAACCATCAAACTAAGAATAATACATGGATATGGAACCGCCTTAATGCTCAGCATAAAACGAAACTTCTAACGTGTTTGTTGCCGCCATATTGTGTTTTCACTTCAATCAATCAACGTTCAGTGATTGCTTTTAATATTTTTTAATCTCAGTTTTTGTTTTGAGTTTGTATGGCAGTGTCCATCTTCTGTTCTCACGTTTGGAAAGGCGATTTTAGGGATTTGGGCGATACCCTATATATGATTGGAACTAGGTAAAGTTTAGGTATATTTTGTTTTCCAAAAACTAAAAAAAAGTTGTTGAATTCGATCGTATGCATCGACACTAAATTTATAAGCATTTGGCACCATCAAAATGCACATCACGATAACACCATATTAGGATCTTGGTGCCGACTAAGTTTTTTTTTATCAGTAGTGCATATCATACGTAAATAGATCGATACATTAATGGAGTGATTGTCAATAAAACTACCGACACTTGAACAAACACAGCCCTATTTAAACACTTGAAGGCATGGCCTGGATAATATTCAATTTCGTAACTGAAAGAAAGTTTAATGGAATCTTACTTATTATATTTAAAAGTTGACATACATAGGGTATATAGATAGGTATATAGGTACTACAAAAATCAAAAATGGTACTTTAGTTGTCTTTTTAACAGTCAATAGATTTTTTATAATGATACTATGTAATTAGGATCGAGTAAGTAATATAAATACCGCCACGTTTTATTTCCTTCAAAAAAACTTACTGAAAGCAACGTTTACGCGAATCAACGAGTTCGCGAATCCATTTTATGACTTCTAAATCATTCGTTAACAAACGAATATCAACAGTGTGTTCGTTTACTACTGTTTTTCGCTTAAAGCGCTTAGGTTTTAAGCCAATCTAATCGGCCGTCAAAGTACTCAAAGCGAAGCAAAGCAATCGCAGCGTTTGCAGGAGTACTCGCACAGTTTTATATGCATAAATAAACATCTTATA
This sequence comes from Monopis laevigella, assembly GCA_947458855.1. Classification (NCBI taxonomy): domain Eukaryota; kingdom Metazoa; phylum Arthropoda; class Insecta; order Lepidoptera; family Tineidae; genus Monopis; species Monopis laevigella. The sequence goes on along the minus strand of OX381596.1, from coordinate 8,128,178 downwards.
AAATTCATAAGAGAATACAAATAGAGTTCAAAAATCAAAAAAATCTTAATATAACTTTCAAAGTTTAAAATAATAAGTATAGTAAGGTAATACACGTGTGCAAAGTGTTCACATAGAATCCCGTGTGTAACAGTAATATGATATTGATTAGACTTATGTGTATCGCCGGACAACCAGTTGCGCATGATCATCAGGCATTTATCTCAACCAGGTTTACAGGTGAATGACTCAAATCTATTTGAATAATTTGAATTTAGAACTCTATGTAGAGAGCGCTTAGGTTATTGGTGAAAATACTGTGGTTCGCTTTATTGTGGCGCTGTGTATCGCTTTATGTTTCAAATAAACCTGTCTTATTGGTTGATCCTTATTATAGTATAGTTAGTAATAACTATAGTAAACACAGTTACCAAAAACTCATGTTAGAGTTACTGAAAATACATTCACGTTGAATAAAAGTTAATTATTTAATCTTAATAATATTAATAGTGGTATATTAAATATAATAATATTAATAAATAGTGGTATATTAAATCTCGTTTTTACGTGTGAGCTGATATTTTATCCTTTTAAATTCATAGCATTAAAAGTTCAAGTATTAACTCATATTTAAATACATTACCGAATTTGCTAAACTTTAAGAAATATATAGGAATATAAATAAAAAATAGCGCTGATAGAAAAAAAATGAATCATATCCAGAATTCCTTTTATCTCGGGCATTTTGTCACAACCATTACTGATAACGCCATATATTATATATAACTGCCCAACTTCTATAGCATAATAAAAACTTAGATATTAGTAGGCGGGCCCAAATCTGTAACTATGACATTAATATCGTACTTTAGTAGCGCCATCTATCGACAGTTCTTAACTCCTATTACAACCAAACCTTTCTAAATTTAAACTCTACTCCATACAAGATAAAGTAAGAATTAGTCCGACTTACCTAGCACCCACTATGACTTGATCCCTTGCGACATCAAAGAGTAGTTGCGAAAATGATTTAGAGTCTATATCTTCAAAGATATCGCTATCTTTCGCGAGGAGATCTGCAAATGTTGATTTTATTACATTAACTAACTTCCTTTATTAGTTTACCAAGTGTTGCAAGACTTAAATAATAGTCAACATTAAGATTTATTGCTGGCAATTTAGTGCATGCTTGTTTTAGGTCTCGTCGTTAGCGCTCGTACCAGAAATGTTCCTGTATAGGTTTTTTTTTTATTAATCATATCTTTACACAAAAAAATAGTAAGAATATTAAATACCTATTAACTTAATTTTTACAAAATAAAATATATTCACAATATACTTCGATTTATTTTATTTTGATTTTTATCTAGCCTGCATTGTAGGAGCTACCACTGCTGTGTAAATAAAATAAAAAATGCAAATAAAATTAAAAGTGCTAATAAAAATTCATGTTTTCATAATCTGCTTACCACCTTAGTTCATACCGCTAGATAAAAATCAAGGTTGATAAAAATTCACATGCCGTGCTCCAATAAAAACATAAAAAACTATGTAGGTGTGCTTAGCTTACTATTATTATAGATACAAAGTCACATGCGTGTTATAATTATGTCGAGCTATCGTTGCGTGCGCTGCGTAAATGGATAAAGTTAGCTAGTATTTTAATAAAAACTTACAATACTTAAGTAAATAATTCCTTTTATAAAGTGATGAATAAAATAATAGTCTAAGGGCCGATTCGACCAAAAGAAGGCATAACTTATACTGGGGATAGTAATGTCAAATTCCATACAAATATTTATTCGTAGATTAAGTTATTAATACTCAGAATAATTATTTGTATGTCATTTGACATTACTAATCTCGGTATAAGTTATGCTCACTTTTGGTCGAATCGGTCCTAACTAAACTAAGACAAAAAATCTAACCTTGTTTATTAATTATCCTAAAATCATCTTCCGGCAATTGTCCATGGCCAAAAGAACTTAGTAACACTAATAGAACTGCTTTGTACACAAACGGCCTCATTGTATTGCTTCGGTCATATAACAGCTTCTGTAACAAACAAAAAGAAAACAATTAACATAAAACAAAGTATACGTGCTACACATATCTAGTGTGTCTAGATATCTTAAACTATTTTTTATCTATCGTTTTTACCGTTCTGTTTAAAAATACTGGGTTGATTAGCTTGAAATTTTGGGTTTTTGACCGCTATGGTAAAAATTAGACCCTAAGTAAAAACTTGAAAAATTTTTTGACAAAAATAGGTCATATGGAATGAAATTAAAATTTTCTGAAAATATATGTACCTACTGACTGTTTAGACAAAAATAGGGATATAATTGACTAAATGTGGAAAGAAAATAATATGACTACCAAAAAGATGTACCTACCAAATAGACTTTTTTACTTTATTGCTTTCAGGCCTTTTTACTTAATTAAGTATGAATATGTGTAATATAACTGCTGATATAAAGGGCCTTTTACGCTGGCTAGTGCTGACTATAGGTATTAGTTTGGTTTAGACAGCCATTATTATACAGGGTTAATTTGAAAGGATGTACTTTAGGCTAATATGAGGTTCTGCTGATGAAATCGAACCACTTTTCCCATGGAACCATGTGTCGCAAATGAAAAAAAAATTAGGCTTCCCCATACAAATTGGTCAATTTTTAACATTACTAGTTTGTATGGAGAAGGCAATTTTTTTTTTCATTTGCGGTACATGGTTCCATGGGAAAAGTTGTTCGTATTGATCAGTAGAACCCCATATTAGCCCAAAGTACATCCTTTCAAAGTCACCATGTATATATATATATGATAATTAACACATATTGCTTTGGTCACAAACTAAGCTCTAGGCTTGTACTATGTGTACCAGAAACAACGATATAAATTATTATACATATAACAAACAGTCCCTCCGATTTTTCTTTGGTGGGAATCGAACCCACAACCTCCGGATACAACACCCAAAGGCGCAACCACTAGTCTACGGAGGCAGTCAGGTATATAGATTCCGTAATTTGAACATAATCAGTCGTAGTAGGGGTAAGTTTGCGCACCCATTTGCGAATAAAAAAATACATTTCTTAGAAAAATAGATGCGCAGGTGCAATATTCAAGTTATTTGCCGGTAATTACGTACACACGACGCCGTAGTTGTAAAAAACCGGTAATAATTACCGGAAAACAACTGAGAATGGCGACAATTTTGTTCAATCTCAGTTACTAACCTAAAAGCCATAAAATACATTTAATACTGTAATATTTTAAATTTAAATTGCTCTCCTTTCATGTAAAATTTCTACATAGATAGTTATTGGTCTATAAACTTTCTCGATTTACATACATTTCTTACTAACTATGACCGTAAAACGTGTTGACTGACATGACCATTGAGATTAAATTAATATAGAGTGGTTTTATTATTTTATTGGAATTTGCATTTGACATTGTATATCCTAATGGTAAGTGGGTGGACCTACAAAGTAAATAAATGGGGTCGATCAATACATTGTTGTTATCAGCTAAGTGATGCTGTTACGAAATTAGCGGTAGCCCAATAAAAATGCTTTGAAATTCTTTTGATTTTTTATCATCAACGACCTCGGCTAGAGAACGTCCAAACGGCCTTAGGGTACCCAGTGAAGGCATTTTGTTCCGATACCGATAGTAGACTGAATGTACATCGAACAAGTGGCGAACTTATTGTAACAAAAGGTAAAACTCTGTCAAATAAAATAAATACTGGTGTAATTATAATAAATTAGGTAAAAACTAAAATAATATCATTTTTTTAATAAGTTGTGTTCTATATCGAATTTTAAATAATTAATAATAAATACTGGTTTTCAGGAGACTGCATAGATTTTCTATCGAGGTGGTAGTCTCCTTTCAGGGTGCGGTTACGAAATGAGCATTTCAATTGTCGATAAAGCAGCGAGGATATTAAAATAGACTCGTAATACAAATTCCGCCGCTCGTTTCGTAGCCGCACCATTTAGAGCGATCAATACTGTTAAACAACTATGTATTAATCACCCCAATCATTGACTTTGTAGGCCTGCTTATCATCAGGTAGATACAAAGTCACATCCCGTGCATCAATAAAAAATAAAAATAAACCACGTTATTAATCGAGTTATAATGAAGTTAAAACTATGTTGTTGGAACCACATAAAATATATAATAAATTATTTAGTAAAATTATGCAAATACCTAATGAAAAACTTTAGTAAGTTTTACTACTTGTACTATTATTTCTTCTGTGGTTTTATTGAAAACGGTAAACGGTGAGGACGTTTACCGTTTAGGTGGGAGGAAGGTCTCTATAACTTCGTTAGGCCGACCGACCGGTCTCGTTACCACCACCCATACAGATGCAAAAACCGTCAAGTGACCTAGTCATATTTCGGTTTTAGTCTGTGGGTTCACCGGTTTTCTGGAGACTACTGCATCGATTTCTTGTCGAGGTGGTAGTCTCCTTTCAGGGTGCGGTTACGAAATGGGTGGTTGAATTGACGATAAGGCAGCGAGAATATACTCGTAATGCAATTCGTCATTGTCGCCCCCCATTTCGTAATCGCATCATTTAGCCGGCATAGTGGGAGCGATCAATATTGTTTAAGAACAATTATTGATTGACCCCATTCATGGACTTTGTAGGTCTGCTCACCACCAGGTAGATACAAAGTCACATGTCGTGCTCCAATAAAAAAAAATAAAAAAAAAACGTTTTTTTTAATACAAAACTTTTAGTGCCTCCAGTCTTTATAAAACCTCATTGGCAATGAAAGTATTTTTGTATGAATGAACACAAACAAATGATTGACACGTCAATGTGGGATGTTGGTGAAACTTTTTTTTGTATAATTGACTGACGAGTTTAGTCACTGATTATTATTTGGACTGATAAAAAGTTTAATTACTCGATTAATTACCCAAACACAAGTAAATACAGGGTGACTTTGAAAAGTTTGTACTTTGGGCTAATATGAAGATCAAATCGAATAACTTTTCCCATAGAACCATGTGTCGCAAATGAAAAAAAAAATGCGTTCTCCATATGAACTAGTAATGTAAAAATAAGCAGTTTGTATGGGGAAGCCAAAAATCTTTTTCATTTGCGACACATGGTTCTATGGGAAAATTGTTCGATTTGATCAGCAGAACTTCATATTAGACCAAATTAGGTACATCCTTTCAAATTCACCCTGTATATACAAAAAATAATTTACCTTTAACGCTCTAAATCTAAGAATTTCCGACCGACCGGACTGATATCAATAACCTATACAGATGGAAAAACCGTCTAGTGTAGTCATGTTTTGGTTTTAGTCTGTGGGTTCACCGGTTTCCTGAAAACTACTGCATCGATTTCTTGTCGAGGGGCAGTCTTCATTCATGGTCTGGTTACGAAACAGGCGATTGATTTGACGATAAAGCATATCCTAGCGATATCAAAATATCGTAATGCAAATATGACCATGTCGCCGCCCATTTCGTAACCGATCATTTAGCCGGCATAGAGGGAGCATTCAATATTGTTAAACAACAATATATTGATCGACCCCATTCATGTACTTTGTAGGTCTACTTTACGTCAGTTAGAGATACAAAGTCACTGGCCGCGATCCATAAAAAAAGTTTAATGTCCGATTTCACCAACAATCCCTAACTCTAAAGAAGCCCCTAAATAAGAATTTTGACATATTTACTATGAAACAACTGTCATTAATTGTCCCTTAACTTAGTTAGGGGCCCTTAGAGTTGGTGAAATCTGGCATTAATCTCATAGCGCCACGAGTCGAATCACACGTGAGTTGAATACGCACAAGTAATTGCTGGCAACAGTGACAAATAAAATGATAAATTTTAATGACAGCTAAATGTTAATACTGTAACCTTCTCTATTGTAGAGTAAGGCTACTACTGGCCATTTAAATGTTAGTTATTTTATTTGGATATTTATGACATTTGTGACGGGAATAGAACAAATCGAAGGAACAAAAGAGTCGAAAGAGAGATCAATAGAGGGACATCAGATGGAAGTGTGATATATTAATTTAATATAAAACGAATAGAAACCGCGATTAATCCTCACAGTTTGAGTTTATATAGCTTTGTAGGAATGTTATATTCTATAGGGAAATAAAGAGAATAAAAAAATCAACATATAAAACGAATTGAAGTTGTTTAAAAGAAGGATCAGAGGCTCTACCATGGGTTTGCGCATTGTAGAAACGTAACGTATTTATTTACGTATACGTGAGCAACAACCAATAGGATCGCTTTATTTAATCCTGTTACCATAAATAAAGCAATCTTATTGGCTGTTGCTCACGTATACGTAAATGAATACGTTACGTTTCTACAATGCGCAAACCCATGGTAGAGCCTCTGGAGGAGTTAACCCTGAGGAAATCGGGTACGGTGACCGAAAAGTGAAGTCAATTCAATTCAATTCTTTATTTTCAGTAATTAGGCTTATATATTTAGCACTTTTACCAGTCATAATAACACAATAAATATATATAAAATACCTACATTATCTTATACACTTGTAGTACTATTAATACATAATATTATAAGCTTGGAATACTGGGCAGCACATTGCAGTAAATCAGTATGTAAGTATACAGTAAATCATATCTTCGGTCACAATACTTAACCTAGACCAATTTAAATATCTAAATCACTTACTAATATCAGATAAAGTAAATATTTTTAAACAACAGTAACACTACAAATCTATTTAACAGGTATTTACATAACATATTCCATCATAATCAGACTGTATGTCTGTATGTAGTCGATAAAAGATGTTTAAATTCCAAGCAATCTATTTTCAATTCAAGTAGATATATGTTCAAAATAAGCCGATAGGAATCTGAACCTTATGTTATTTATTTTAAAGTTTTTAGTCCAAATATAATTAAACTAGTTAGTATATTGTTTTATGAAAATAGAACTCCAATTGACCTAAATTATTGGCGCATTATTAAAAATATTATAATACAGATTATAGTATAATGAACGTAGTAAACTTTAAAATAAATATGCTAAGTCTTATCTTATATTGAACTTTTGACCCGGATTTTCACGTCATATTATTTCTATAACACCCCAGTTTCAATATTTTTTTTATATGTAGGACAAATTACACATTTAGTGTGAGTTTTCTAACTATTACTTTGCGTTTGAGTTAACTAAAATTTGTATGGGAAATGGTTCAGCGCTCCAAGCGGAAATTTTGAGAACTAGAAATGCGGTTGTGTGTTCGATCAAAATGTTAACGCAGTAGTATAGTTAACGCGAAAGTAAACGTTAAAATAACTAACACTAAGGCTATGGTCACAAACTAAGCTCTAGGCTTGTACTATGTGTACAGAAGCAACGATATAATACATATTATATTTTATAAACACCCAGACCATGAAAACTGTACAGAAAATTCGTAATAATATTTTTTTGCCATGGGTGGGAATTGAACCCACGACAACGCAACCACTAGTCTACGGAGGCTGCTGAATATTTAATGTAAACGATTGAAGACGCCATGTAAGGCGAAATATATAGAAAATAAATAAAATGTGTTTTATTTATTTGTAATAATATATTAATATAATTTATTCATTTGTATTAGGTGAGAGGAAGGTCTTTATAACATCGTTAGGCCGACCGACCGGTCCCGTTATAATACAGATGCAAAAACCGTCAAGTGACCTCGTCATGTTTCGGTTTTAGTCTGTGGGTTCATCGATTTTCAGGAAATTTCTGCGGTGAATTCTTGTCAAGGTGGTAACCTCCTTTCAGGATGAAGAGGAATTCAGTCGAGAGAAGCTCTTATATAAATGCAAAGTAATATAGTCATGTTTCGGCTTTTAGGAGACTACCGCATCGATTTCTTGTGGAGGTGGTAGTCTTCTATCAGGGTGCGATAAAGAAACGGGCGGTTGGATAATGCAAATTGTTGCCGCCCGTTTCGTAACTGCATCATTTAGCCGGCATAGTGATAAACGAAAGTAATCTAGACTACTCTTTTTGCCAAGTTCCTTTTAGAGTGCGGTTACTAAACGGACAGTTAAAGCAGCGAGGCTATTAATGTTGAGTCGTAATGCAAATTAGTCTTTTTCGCTGCCCACATTTCATAACCCCACTATGCCGGCTAACTGGTATAGTAGAAGCGATTAATTCTATTAAATTTCTTGTCGAGGTGGTAGTCTCCTTTTTAGTGTGCTATCTCTTCGACCTCATGGTTGCTTGGCAAAATTTTGGCCAAACACAAAAAACTCTGTTTAAAAAAAAAAAACAACATTACTATCGACCCCATTTATGGTTCTTGTAGGTCTGCTTACCATCAGGTGGATACAAAGTCGCATGTCGTGCTCCAGAAAAAAAAATTACTTACCTACCCAATAATAATATTGGCAATTAATATTTGCTACTACACTTACTATGAGTAAACAAATTTATTAGTTTACGTAATAAGCGAGTATAAGATAACAAAATAATATCAAGTTAATATTAATTGAAATAGTTACTTTACGTTCTGATAATTTTGTTACCAACTTCTGTTACTCTTATACAGGTTGCTTCTTAAATTGTTTACGAGTTAAAAAAAAACTTTATTAAAAGGCCGATTACACAGTCACGTCACCCTGAATTTAAAGGAAAACCCTTAGGGTTCAGGACACCCTAAGTTTTCGCTGTTTTTCAGGGTGACTTACAATTTTTTTGCCAAAAAAAAACGTAACGCAGATGTAACTTTTTTTATTATGGAGTTCTCCTGAAAACCGGTGAACCCACAGACTGAAACCGAAACATGACTAGGTCACTTGTAAATTTTTACTTACGAGTATGTATGAGTAGTGAACAAAACGGTCGTACGCGTCGCTTGGATAGGGGTGATTACGCGCACAGCGCTAAGCTAAACTTTAATCTATATGAAATTCAGACGTAATACAAATCTGGTGACATTGAAAATTGACGGATAACTACGTAATTTCAATTAAAGTTTAGCTTAACGTTGTACAGCCTAGCGAAGTTTTCGAAAAGTTACATTTTAATACAACTTTGAATATTAATTGGATTATAATTTATAATGGTTAGTTCTCACAGACAGCCTTTACAAATAAAATAAATAAATATCCAATAATTGTTAAAAAAAAAAAAAAAAACTAAGTTAGTCTAGAGTTAGCAAACCAAACTAAATCCATTCTAGGAATACAAAACCTAACATATTACTCATTCAGGCAGGTAGTTATTAAAGAAAAAAAAAGATAGCTTCGGTTCTATAACAATACAGTAACTACCTAGGTCCAGATAATCCGGTTTAATAACTGTTTAATAACCAATACATATGCAAATAAACAATAAAATAAAACCGAGTGCAAATAAATGTATAAATTATTAACAATATGCTGAATTTTATAGTAATTTTATCTTTATTTATTTTATTTTAATTAAACGAATTTCTACGGTAGATATCATATTATTAGAAATTATGCAAAATAAAATTACGGTGCAGAATTTTAGGTAATTTAAAATAATTTATAACCGAGACACTTATACCTAGCTTATGAATGATTAATAAAGTTTTTATCTCAAATAGTTTGTAAAATTATTAACTACAGCAAAATCTGTGTTTAGAATTAAAATTGTAGATTTTCGGTCATTGTATTAATTAATCAGTAGTTTTTTTTTTTATAGGAAAATTTTTTTTTTTATATTATAATAGAAAAATATTTATAAGCTACAACAGAAAGAATTTCATTCAATTACCAACATAAAAATAATAATTGAACCTCAAATAACATCCAACCAAGTAGTAATAAGTATTGGAAGTACGTTTTATGGGCGACAAAACGACTGCGACCCTTATACAATCTTTCACTTACCCCAGTGTGACTTTTTTTAACGTTTTCACCAATCAAACGCTCGCATTTTTAGTTCTCAAAATTTCCGCTTGGGGCGCCTGTCCCATAAACTGTAGGTGGGTGAATTACTTAGGGCCGGTTTCTTGATGGATAGTTTACGTTACTATAGTTAAAAATGGCGGGTGTTCAATGAGATTTTTATCAAAACATATTTCGAATTCATATAAAAGACGCCATAACTGTCATTATTTAACAATTAGTCGAGATGACTATCCATCAAGAAATCGGGCCTTAGTGTTTTTTTTTAACAAAAACTCATGATAAAGCTAATTTTAATAATAATTTTTGTATTCGTAAAGTAATTGCATTACAATCGCTATTTTTTTTTGACACAATGATTATTAGATACCTCAATTCTATAAACAAAGGATTTATGACCACTATTGACTACACAAGGATTCTGCAATATTTATTTTATGTTAGTTTCTTAATAATTAATACCTATTCTTAAATTGGTCTAGCATCCAGCTGTGTCTATAAACATTTAGAGCCATGTATAGTTGATAGGCTATACATCTTTCTTAGCAGTAAAGTCTAAAGAAGTCTAAATGATATATGTATAGAAGACCGGTTGTATAGAAGACGCGTGTGACCAAATTACGATATATAAATCAGGGTAATTATTGAACGCAAAAGTAAGCTTTGCATAGTCATATTTGCATAGTCGATTAAAGACTATAATTTTTTTTTCCTTTAATCAAGTGAGATACAGCTTAAATGTGCTCTCCGAACCACTACTGCCAAAGTACCTTTTTTTTTAAATGTTAAAAACTCATTGGTACACACCGGAGTTTGGACCGAGGACCTAAAAGCCCAGTGTTTTGTTGTAGTTATTAGCAATTGCGTCCTATATTTATGGTATGAAATTTATGGTAAAATTTTATGAAAAAGTAATGTATGACATTTATTTTCACATTCTGAGTTGTCATTAAAATGAAACAATAATTTAAGTTTTTCTCTAATATATTATTATTATATACATTTACATATCATATCACGGGCGCCTTACCGCCAAGACGGCCCCAGAGTACCCAGCGGAGGGTTTTTAATCCCACCTCGTCGTAGCCGATGGTATGAGTCTACACCGAACAAGTGGCTAGCCCGTCGCGATGTTTTGAATAGACTCAATAACCCATCTATAAACAGTTTCACAAGTTGGTTTCACTATACCGGGACCGTTAGCTTAACTAACGTGCTCTCCGAGGCACTATAGGGGTGTTGTCAAACAAATGTACATAATTTTTTTAATTAAAAACTCAATGGTACACACCGGGATTCGAACCAAAGACCTCAGTGTTTTTAAGTCCAAGGTCTAACCATCTCGGCCACTACGTATATTATATATTATTATTATATAATATACAAGTACAACTATTGTAACTATGTGTAATATACAAGTAACTAAGTAACTGTGTGTTATTTAATAGACCCCACAGTTTTTAAGTCAAAGCTTTAACCAACTCGGGCACCACGTATATTAAAAGTATAAAACTATGACGCTACTAATGAGACACGCGTGATTTTTATTTGAGGCGATTTAGATCTGTGGTAAAGTCCGTGGTTACAAAACCCTATCAGTTGTTATATCTATCAGACGTGTTACCCAACAATAACTCCCTCTTTTACGACCAAGTAACAGTGATATACAGGTGAGACAAACAAAAATTAGGCACGCGAGTATAAATTAGGCACGCTAGTATTCTATTTGAGGCGATTTAGGTCTGTGGTAAAGTCTGTGGTTACAAAACCCTATCAGTTTAAAAGACGTGTTACCCAACAATAACTCCCTTTTTTACGACCAAGCAACAGTAACATACAGGTGAGACAAACAAAAATTAGGCACGCGAGTATTCTATTTGAGGCGATTTAGGTCTGTGGTAAAGTCCGTGGTTACAAAACCCGGTTAACCCTATCAGGTCAAAAGACGTGTTACCCAACAATAAATCCCTTTTTCCCAGCCAAGTTTATGTCAAAACGGATCGTAAATTCCCAAAATAACGATTCCTGTCAGAATGTTGATGTTTCAAGACTTGATAGAATTTTGGGTTTTTGTTATTGTCGCTTCATGGCTTGAATTGTATTTTTTGCTTATGGCAACTCTGTGGTTTTAGCTTATACACGAACTAAAAAATTGTCAAATAAAATTTATTCAAATACTCTCAGATTGTTATTTATTAATATAAATATACCTACTAATTATTTTTAGTCGAATATTATTATCATTAAATAATGACTGTTTAGAGGTTATTAAATATTTACTATATTTTAAGTATACTATATATTTTAAGTAAATATTGTGTAATGCTCGATATATAAAAACTCGTGGCAAATAATGGGGATTTTTATAGTCTTATTACCTGTAAAAAATAAATATGGATACTTACATTTTAATACATGAAAACTTTTGTTTTTAAAATAGATAGAGCTACCTAAGTGTTTTTACCTGAAACACCTGTCTGTAGTAACGAGAAGAAAATGTAGTAAAAAGAATCAGACTAAAGCTTTTTGTTAAATTTACAAAACATGCATATGTGCTTATGTTTATTTATCTTTCACATGTAGGAGTAATCTCTCATCTTACTGTTTTATTTTAATGAATGTTAAAATTTAAAAAATATATATTACCTAAAATATATGTGCCTAAAGCTTATTGTTAATTTAATAGTTAAGTTTTTTTTTTTAAATGGAGCACGGCAAGTGAATTTGTATCTACCTCATTTTAAGCAGACCTCCAAAGTCCATGAATGGGGTCGATCAATACATTGTTATTTAAAAAAATTGATCGCTCCCACTACGCCGCTAAATCATGCGGTTACTAAATAGCCGTAGACAGACGTATTTGCATTACAAGTCGATTTGCCGATGAAGCAGCTTTATCCTCGCTGTTTTTAATAGCCCGTTTCGTAACCGTCTCTTGGAAGAACTACCCCTCGACAAGAAATCGATGCAGTATATACTCGTATATATAAATATATATATATATCTTTACGGGTGCCTTACGGCGCCCGTGACCGCCTAGACGGCCCCAGGGTACCCAGCGGAGGGGTTTTAATCCCACCTCGTCGTAGCCGATGGTATGAGTCTAGACCGAACAAGTGGCTAGCTCGTCGCGATTTTTTGGATAGACTCAATAACCCATCTATAAACAGTTTTACAAGTTGGTATAGTGAAACCGGGAGCGACAGCTTAACGTGCTCTCCGAGGCACTATAGTGGTGTTGTCAAACAAATGTACATAAATTTTTAAATTAAAAACTCATTGGTACACACCGGAATTCGAACCAGGGACCTTAGTGTTCTTAAGTCCACGGTCTAACCAACTCGGCCACCACGTATATATATATATATATATATATATATATATATATATATATATATATATATATATATATATATATATATATATATATATATATATATATCGATATCCACGTATATCGATGCAGTAGTCTCCGGAAAACCGGTAAACCCACATGCCACATGTGAGATTAATCTCTCATCTTGCCTAATTAAACTGATTTAGGTTAAAGTCCGCCACCATCATCAGTCAATGTAGCAATGTCTTATTTCCGCTACCTACACATTTACCTATAGGTTACATCATTCAATTGTGTAGGTTTCTTCACGATAGCTCCCTTCACCGTAGAGGCAGTCAGTAATTGACTATATTCTAAGAACATAGGTCACATGAATACTCGATGAAACGTGTACAATCAGAATAATAGAAACACGAGAAAATGTAACGGAGAAATTTTCAAATGGTTTTTAGTTCTTAAGATTATATTCTCGCTTGCTTTTGTTGACTTGGTTTTATTCGCTAGATATATTATTTATATAAAAACACATCCATATTACTTTTCCGTGATGTAATTTAAACGCCTGATTAAACTGCACCCTTCCTCCGCTATTAACATTTGAAATTTGACCAACACATCTCTAATCTCTAACTATCCTATATGCTTTATTCTAATTATTTAGTTCTCTAGCCAGATTATAGGTTGTATGTATACCTATAGCAAAAAAATGTTTTTTCTGTACAGTTAGTATTATACTGTACAGTTAGGTATTATATTTAAAAAACATTATAAATCATAGGGATATGCATCTACTCTTAAAAGAGTACTGTGGCCCAAGGGGACCAGGTACACCTCTCTGCTAATCATCAAATCTATATATTATATTATCTGATGTAAGTATAAGCTATTTTGCTGCAAAGTTTCATTAAAATCCGTTCAGTAGTTTTTGCGTAAAAGAGTAACAAACGTCCTCACAAGTTTTGCGTTGATAATTTTAGCAGGATTTCTTACTTGGGACTTTTACCTATAAAATATGAAATATTTTTTTTGGGAAATTAATGCCACGTTTTTCCACCCGAGTGACTATTTATTCCTAACTATTATTATACAAAAATGGGTGGCTAACTTTTATTATTTAATATTTATGTCAAAAAAAACCACCTGTACATGAACTTATAAAAAAAGTCAAGTACCTACAGCTACTTACGACTTATCAATTGAGGTTTACAAATATACCTGCACTTAAGCAAATATTTAATTTTTAACTCATTATCTGATAGTAGGGTACTCTTATCAGTTATCGCACTATCACTTGATACGCGTAATATTATTATATCACCTACATTTACAAATCTTCATACTATAAACATAGTACATACGGCCGGTTTCTCGAAATTTTGTTATAGGTGGGAAGAAAGGTATAAAGATTCTAACTTCTATTATAACTTCGTTAGGCCGACCAACCGGTCTCGTTACCACCATACAGATGCAAAAACCGTCAAGTGACCGGTTTTAGTCTGTGGGTTCACCGGTTTTCAGGAGATTACTGAATCAATTTTTGGTGGAGGTGGTAGTCTCCTTTCAGGATTCAGGCAGCGAGTATATTAAAATATACTCGTAATGCAGTTCATATTTGTCGCCGCTCATTTCGTAACCGCATAATTTAGCCGGCATGGTGGGAGCGAATAATATTCTTTAAAAACAATTATTGATTGACCCCATGCATGGGCTTTGTATGTCTGCTCACCACCAGGTAGATACTAAGTCACATGCCGTGCTCCAATAAATAAATAAATTCTTTTTTTTTTTTTTTAATGTTACTTAAACTTTTTTTAATTTTTTATTCAAGGATAATTGCATCAGCCCTAACCTAATACACAATAATAATAAAATTACAGTTGAAATTTCACCACACTTTAATTGGAATTGTGCATCTCGAATAAAATCATCCCTTTCCATAAGTATTTTTCTCTACAAAGTTTCTCTTACCTACGTATTATTTTTAATTAATTTCTAAGAAGAGAGTTAACAGCTTTTTCTTTTTCTTTTAAATTCGTCGCTCATTTCGTAACCGCATCATTTAGCCGATTTAGTGGGAGCTATCAATGTTCTTAAACAACAATGTATTAGTGAAGAAGTAACGAAATTTGTAGGTTTCGCAACACGTTTCGTAACCGCGACCTCAAAGGAGACTACCACTAAGAAATCGATGCAGTAGTCTCCTGAAAACCAGTGAACTCCATTCGTTTTTTTTTTAATTTAAAGGGCGGGTGAAACCGCTGGTACAACTAACATAAATTTAAACTTAAATCTTTTTCAGCCATTGTTCTTTAAAAAACAAAGATTTTTATTTTCACTACTTTTAAAATACTAAAAATATGTAAATAGAGCTAACAAAAAAGTAATAAAAAACGCACTTTAAACTTTTTAATTATTAGACCGCCTCCGTAGACTAGTGGTTACGCCTTTAGCGTTGTATCAGGGTGTCGTAAGTTCGATTCAAAAAATATTAGTACTTTTTTTCTACACAGTTTGTCATAAGAGTTGTTTCTGGTACACATATTATAAGCCTAGAGCTTAGTTCGTGACCAGAGCAACATATATCCGCAATGCCTTTCATATTATATTATTGTTTTCTGTATAAATTTATGCTAAATACAATTGAACGTAACATCCACTTTAATCGTCCAACCAGCCATATTAGAAAAAACCTGTAGCGATGCAAATTTTTCCCTTGTGCCCTTCATGTGTTATTGTTTATATACAAAACGGCCTACGTACGTGCTCTGAGGCAAATTCGCACACAAACCTGAACCAAAGAAATAAACATTAACACTATCACAATGGACTCAAAGATGCAAATTCACAAATGCCTTTACGATTTTTCTTACGTCTCTCGAAAAGTAAAGAGTAAGTATTCTCATTTATTATTCTAAAAATATTAATTTAGTTGTCATTTTTCGTTCAATGATTGTATATTTATTATTTATTAATTAATATTTATTATTTATTTCGTTTAATGTTCGATATTTTTGAACGAAAAATGGCATATTTAGTCATTTTTCGTTTAAAAATCTCGAATCGAGATGAATGTCGAAAGCGCGAGAACTGCCCACCAGCAGAACACAAACGTATAAATAGAAAAAATGAAAAAATAACAACATGGCGGTGTAGATTTTACTTACACGATCCTAATTACATAATTTATTTATAAAAAATATGTTACGTTTTGAAATGACAACTAAATTAATATTTTTAGAATAATAAATGGAACTTTGGTTGTAAAAGGACATACATGTTTGAATACAGGGCAACACGGAACATTTAGTAGGTATACCTAAAAATAAATAGTTAGCCCCGGGGCTAAAAGGAACAAGCCGTCTTTTCAAAAGTTATGAGATTTTTTATAATAAGACTATCTAATTATATTAGGTTCGAGTAAGTATTACACTACCATGTTTTTTTTTTAAACTTTAATATCACTGAACACAAGATTTAGACGTTTTAGACGTTGGAATGCGCGAATCCATTTCGTTGTTTTTACTCTTATTTTCACTCAAGAATCTTCTGTCGCTTTCCACCAAACAAACGTCAAATGTCTATTTCAAAAGACAGATAAGATAGAAATTCTTTGAGTGAAAAGCAAAGTTGCAACTCAGAATACGGTGTAAAGAAGCAGACCTCCTGCGTAGGAGTACGGAAGACCGAGGTTGTTTCGAGAGACCTAGAAAGAGAAATAGTGGGCTTTTGGAGTAGCTGTAATACAACAATAGGCTGTCAATACTCCTTGCATATACTCGTTGTATACTTACCTAAGCTTTTATAAGCCAAAACCATGTTGATTTTAATAATTTTAATGTAAGTGCTTTAAACCAAATAAAACTAAATCATAACTTTAGTATAAGTAACCTAAACTGTAACCTAACTAAACTATTAAATACCTACGTTTTTTTTTATTTCAAAGAAACTTTAGAACAGATCTGTAATATCAAAATTAAACCATTAAACCCCAAACTATAAGAACATAAGCTTATTTCATAATAAACATCCAGTTACAATAATCTAAGCAACCCCAGTAATAAAAACAACTATGCTTTTGTTACATCATAGTATTTAACTACAAAAGCCTGTTGATCGGGCAGCTGCTTGGTCCAAAAGATGGGGATTGCGCAATAGGTAGATTCTTTTTGGTGACATTTTTTTTTATTGGAGCACGGCATGTGACTTTGTATCTACCTGGTGGTGAGCAGACCTACAATTTCCATGAATGGGGTCAATCAATAATTGTTCTTAAATATAATTGATTGCTTCCACTATGCCTATACAAAGACGAATTGCATTACAAGTATATTTTAATATACTCGCTGCCTTATCCTCAATTCAACCACCCATTTCGTAACCACACCCTGAAAGGAGACTCGACAAGAAATCGATGCAGTAATATCCTGAAAACCGGTAAACCCAAAGACTAAAACCGAAACATGACTTGACGGTTTTTTGCATTTGTATGGGCTGCCTGGTGGTAACAAGACCGGTCGGTCATATTAAAAGAAAAATACGATGATTGTGCTATATGGACACAGTCGCGACTGATGACAGTGTCCGTAAGTTATTTACAAATTATTTAGGCTAAGCGAATTTATAGAGGCCTTCCTCCCACGTGTATTATTCAATTGTATCTATTGCATGTATCCATGCATTTCATACTTATATGTACTTGCTGTTAATAAATATAATGTGTATACCTAAATATGAAATACTCGCAAACGGAAATCTGTTTTGAATAACATACTAATATGTAATAATATTAAAAAGAGAAAAAAAAAATATTGTATTTTCCGAGTAAACCCAAACACTACTGAACCGATTTTTAAAACCAATATAAAGCTCTATTATCAGCGAGTTACATGGGCTGTATTTTATTTTCGATCAGATTTATTTTGCATTCGAATGGCTCTTTCATATAAGAATTATAATTTAAAATAAAAATTGTTTGCTTTTTGTACTTTTTTCAATTACTTCTTCAAACTTTTTTTTTAGTAATAGCAATCGGCAGTTATTAAACCCTTAACGTTCTTTCCGCGGCACTATATAAATTTACCAAGTAGTGTAAACTGGTTAAATGCAACAGGCTTTTGTAAAGTCGCCTCTCACAATATGGAAATGCATACATAAAGACTTTGCATATGGTATAGTCGTGTTGAGATATACACTCGACCTACCAAGTTTCTTATTATTATATATTTTTCTCAGAACCGCTCGAGATTTCGAAAATATTAGACGAACATTCTTCGCAAATCAAACATTTGTTTTATTTTAATATATTTGTATAGGCTGGCAGTTAAGTATTATTTGGCCTATTTGGTTTTAGTTTTATAAAGCTTATTTTATTTCCTTGACTGAATTCGTTTTTTTTTTAACATCACGGTGCTTTTTGAAGTTTGAGACCGCTTAGACGGCTTCCAGTTGCGCTGACGATGGTATTTTGAATCTTCACCGAACAAGTGGCGAGTTCGTCACGGAGTTTATACTCAGTCAAAAATAAATATAATACCTACTATAGTTAAACAAAAAATATTCAAAATACCTTTTACATTTATATAAATGATTGTATTTTTTTCTAAGACTAATGGATTTCTTGTTAGGTTTGTTTGGATTTTTGATAAAGTGGCTGAACTTAGGACCTTGGTCCGAACTTTTTGCTTACAGTGGAATTTACTACGATAACTATACTTTAAACCTTATCAACAAAAAAGCTCACACATTTAAAACTGCCTAATCGACTTACATTTAAATGTGAGTTAAAAACAAAATCGAATACGCATAATCGAAAAAACAAAGCTTATTCTTTGCTAAAAACATTTAAAAAAAGATTTGATAGGATTTTTAAAATTAATATTCCATCCAATATTCGTACATTTTTTTTTTTCACGATAACTGGGGCCTAATTATAAAACAGGGAAAGCGATAGCGATTTCTTAATGCGTTGATAATTTGACTTGTCATCGCTCTTATTTCCAATGCAATAAAGGCTATGTGACATGATGACAACTCCAATTGCAATCGATCACGATAGCGATCTGTCAAAATTTTGTTTCATAATTAGAGGGCTGAACTTCTAGCTTATATCAACTAAAATAGCTCATTTCTATAATATAAACTCACACATTTAAAACTGCCTAAACGATTTATATTTAAATGTGAGTTAAAAACAAAATCGAATACATACACATAATCGAATAAAAAAACAGAAGCCCATTCTTTGCTTAAAAGACTTAAAAAAAAAAATTTCTTGGCGGAGTTTTTAAACAAATTCGTGAACATACATTGTCCTTGGCATCAACTCTATATATTTGTTATTAAGATTCAATTCACGTTAAGCTTACTGTTGGAACCTTACAGAATTTCGACGAAAATGTAACCGTGCCATGATATTTTAAAGGATTATCTTCCTACATAATACTGAGTGAACACTGCGTCTGTGACCAATCTACCTGCATTGTAATCCATGTGTGGCGACTATGGTCATGTTTTTTTTTCTTTTATGACCATAATCCCATTACGACATGGCCAGGGCGACGACTTACGACGAGAAAAGAAGCGATTGTTTGGCAAAAAAAAAAGAATGACCGGTCAGTTTTTGTTCTTATCTACTAAGCATTTGTTTTTGTAAACTAGTATTCGAGTTTAGTTTTTGTAGTTACGGATTCTTTAGTTTCTTTAACTATCAGCTAGGGGCTCTGTAGAGTTTACTGCAGTCGCTAGCATTTTTATATACTTGGTGGCCGGGTTAGTTCTCGCTCACTCAAGGAGCGTCTGTCTCAACTTGCTTTTTATAGTTGACATTTGGTGGAAAGAGACAGACGTTCCTTGAGTGTAAAGTGGAGTTAAGGATCTTAGAATACGGGGGTAAGCCACATGTACCTACATACATATATCATCACGGGTGCCTTACGGCGCCCGAGACCGCCTAGGCGTCCCCAGGGTTCCCAGCGGAGGGGTTTTAATCCCACCTCGTCGTAGCCGTTGGTATGAGTCTACTTATTAATGTACCTACATATATTTTTAAATAAAATAATTATATTATAATTATCATACCTATTTAGTTACCTACCTAAAATTAATAACTCCAAAACCGCTGACCCGATTTTCTACACTGGTAGGGTATTATCTGGTGGGACATCTTTATATCCTAGTAAAAAGCTCCCTTGAAATTACCAGGACATACTTTTCAATATAATCAGTTCACGGAATAGAAAAAACAAGTGGAAGTGCAAAGTAGGCGTGTTTAGTGTGGCACAATTAAGCGTAGCTACGCTTATTTGATCCAAATCGTTATCAGTCGTGTCTAACATCGCTTCGAGTTGGTAGTCTCGCGTGGTTCCTGATTTTTCCGCATAATTATTGCAAATATGCCGTATTGTTGCATTCTGGAGTGCAAAAACGATAGTAGGAGAAAAAATCTTCGTAATGGAGGTGTTTCGTATCATCGGTAAGTACGATTTTGTTAGTATTCTTTAAAAACCTTAGCTTATTTTAGTTTACTAATAATTGTAGATTGAATGAAGTTAAAATCAACCTTACGTAATTGTAATAAAGAATACTTTAGATTGAAATTTAGATTTCATAAGTTCTTGCTACTCGGTTAGTGTTGTAGTGGGTGCTTATCGATATAACTTATTTATTTAAAGAAAAGAAGGAACAGTTTCGGCAGTTATACAAAATTATATACTTACATATTTTTTTAAATATTTATTCATATTGTATCGCATACAATTTTTTAATAGTGTGGGCTTAAAATAATAAAATGTACGTGTAAACTCTTTATAACGATAAACTCCCTATACGTAGAAGTCAGCACAATTTGGTTGGTTTACCTTAAAACACATACATAACAAAATCTTTATAGCGCAGCAGCCATTTTATATTACGAAGAATTGTGTTCATATTTAGACACAGTAACAATTGTTTGTAAAAAGAAATTGAAATTAATAGTTTATAAAATTGAATAATTAAAATTTAGTAGGCTACCATTGTTACAATTACTTACCATTACCATTACTTACCATTTACCATATTGTTACAATGAGCGGTTTATATATAATTTCATTAAAATCATTGAAATGTCATCAATAAGAACTTAACCAACTTTCTAACCTTCATTTAAAATATTTTTAGGTTTCCCAAAGACGCCACTGTCAAAGAGAAATGGATTGATGCTACAGGTAGAATAAATTGGATGCCAACAAAATCAAGCACCATATGTTCTGAACATTTTATAGAAGATGATATTTTAATATCAAATAAAGGATACAAATATACAAAACTAACAGCATTTCCAACTTTGAAAATCTAAATTAAGCTTATAATTAATTAAGCTTTTTAATCAAGTAAGTTACCGTGTTTTTTTTTTATTACTACATACATAGAGGCATTGGAAGTGTTTATGATATGATATTAAAATGTTTCATAATAGTCAATTGTTCTAAAAGAATAAGATAACCGATAAAAAGAGTATTTTGTTGACTAAATATCAAATCTATTTCACACTATTTTAAATTTAGTTTTCCTCCTGTTCATTGTTTTTGTTATATTGTTTTTCATTTTGGTTTCAGACACAAATGAACGCTGCAAATTCTTCAAAAAGGCAAGGTGGTTTGGAGAGTTCCGAGTTTAAGGTACAGCCGAAAAAGAAGAATCGACTTCATAAAGATATTATAGAACAACTTGAACAGTTTCCTGTGCAACAACATTCCGCTGACAGTATAATTCAGCCAGAAAGAGATGATGAAGTTAAAAATATAGAACCAACAGCCATTTCACATTCTTTAACACCGAGAAAGAAGAAACTCAAAGGCCAACTAAGATTTTGCCAAAGCAAAATTAAAAAGCAAAGCCTAAAAATAAAACAATTACAAACAAAAAATCAAAGACTTGTGTGATAACAAACAAACAAAGTGAGATATTGTGTGAAATATACTAAGAAATATACTATATTTGTTTTATTGTAAATTGAACCGGCCGCCTAATGCAAAATACTTTTTATAAATAACTTTTTGCTCTAACACAATGTAGAGCAAAAAAGTTGCACATTGTTAAATTTTCATGCATCCTGCCGATGTTATCGGCAGGATGCATGAAAATTTAACAAATCAATGGGCTTCCGAAAAGATTTCCTTTCTTGTGAATATACCTAAATTATTTTTTTTTAAATAAAAAAAAATGGTTTCTGAGATATACAGGGTGTCCCAGAAATCAACGATAAACCGAAAACGGGTGATAGGCCAAGTCATGACAGTTATTAGAAAAATATAAAAAAAAATCTTTGTCGTGTATATTTCATATTATAAATATTTTAAAAAATATCGGAAAAACTGACATCCTGTGATGATCTTTCAAGTCCTAAGACTACAAATATTACTTTTTTGAATATTTTTTTTCTGCATTGTAGTCATGACTAACCCTTCTTTAAATAACAGTTCATATTTTAAACATACCTGCCTTAGTTTTAATAAAATGGTGTGTTTTTGCCCAACAATAAATTCAAAATAATTACTACACCCAACTTTAATCGTCTGTACTGTAAAAAAAAAATACTACCATATTTTGGCAAGTAACTTTAAAAGATGGCGCATTTAATCTGGATTCCAAAATGGTATGATACTTGTTAGATTACTTCTTAATTGAAGAAAAAAAAAAATTTTTTAACGGAACCGGGTTTCAAGCCAACTGTTTAATTATTTAAAATGTTGGAATTAAGTTGTTATGTGACGACTATGAGTGACGTCATCTTGTCTAGAGTGAGCGAGACAGATTGTGACGCTAAGTGCGAGTGAGACAGAGAGTGACGCCACCCTGACAACACGGCAATGAACAGGAACGTCTTGCAAAACCGCAGTACGTTACGATCATTCGTTTACCGCGCATCTTTCTGTATCCGTATTGACTTCGTACTACAACTGTGCTACTGTTTATTAGACTTGATTTGCTTTGTGATTTGGATTTATCTGCCCCGTTTCTGACGACCCTGGACTTGTTTTAATCGTCGTATCTTCGATCGTATTGTGTGATTCCATTGTTGTGTGTTATCATGCCATCTCGATACACCGCACAAGAATACACCAATATGCATCTCATTTATGGAGAATGCTTATGCAACGCTAATGCTGCAGCTAGAATGTATCGTGAGAGATACCCAAACGCTGAGCGTCATCCTGATTATCGAGTATTTATTAACGTGCATCGGTCACTCTCAGAGGGTCGATTCCCTAATCAAATGACTAGCGAGGGAAGGCCTGTCATGCCCTACGAGGAAGAAGTGCTCCAGGCGGTCGAAGAAGACCGAAGTATCTCAGTACGTGGCATTGAAGAGAGCATCGGCGTACCCAAAAGTACTGCACATCGTATTTTGCAGAAGAACCAGTTCCATCCTTACCATGTACAACGAGTACAAAGCCTACTACCCCGAGACTACCCAGCGAGAGTGCAGTTTTGTCAAACGATGTTGCAGAGACACAGAGATGATCCGCGATTCTTTGAAAAAATTCTGTGGTCAGACGAATCAACGTTCAAAAAGGATGGTTTCATGAACCTCCACAATTTGCACGAATGGCACGTGGAAAATCCACTTTTGATGCGGGAGGACAGATCGCAGTACCGGTTTAAGGTGAACATGTGGACGGGGATTTTGAACGGTACTGTTATTGGTCCATTTGAGCTGCCGGAGAACTTAACTGGCCAGGCTTATTTGGACTTCTTACAGAACCAATTACCTGATTTGTTGGAAGAAGTGCCGCTGAACATTTACGGCAGCATGTGGTACCAACAAGATGGCTGCCCAGCACATTACGCTCGCACAGTACGAGAGTTTCTCGACCGAGAATACCCTGATAGGTGGATTGGGCGGGGCGGTACAATTTCGTGGCCTGCCCGTTCACCTGATTTAAACCCCATTGATTTTTTTTATTGGGGAACGATAAAAGAAAAAGTTTATTCTAAACCAATACAAGATTTAGCCGAGCTGCTCCAAAAAATTACAGAAGCTGCTGAACACATAAACTCAAGAAGATACGCCCGTCTTATTACGCGATCATTTTTAAGGAGATGTAGAGCTTGCATTGCAGCTGAAGGCAAACAGTTCGAACATTTGCTGTAAATCTTTGCAAATTTAATTAAATTAATAACTGAAGAAATCCAATGACTGACTTTTATTTTAAACTTGCACCTAAAACTAACTAATTACTTGATAACCCGTGGCTAACAAGAACAAGGTGGCGTCTGTATCTAAATCACTCACATTGTCAAAATATCGTGTATTCATACTTGAAAATTGTAGACATAAAAATGCCCATTTTTTCCTTTGATAAAAAAGCACTCGCACTTAGCGTCACAATCTGTCTCGCTCACTCTAGACAAGATGACGTCACTCATAGTCGTCACATAACAACTTAATTCCAACATTTTAAATAATTAAACAGTTGGCTTGAAACCCGGTTCCGTTAAAAAAATTTTTTTTTTCTTCAATTAAGAAGTAATCTAACAAGTATCATACCATTTTGGAATCCAGATTAAATGCGCCATCTTTTAAAGTTACTTGCCAAAATATGGTAGTATTTTTTTTTTACAGTACAGACGATTAAAGTTGGGTGTAGTAATTATTTTGAATTTATTGTTGGGCAAAAACACACCATTTTATTAAAACTAAGGCAGGTATGTTTAAAATATGAACTGTTATTTAAAGAAGGGTTAGTCATGACTACAATGCAGAAAAAAAATATTCAAAAAAGTAATATTTGTAGTCTTAGGACTTGAAAGATCATCACAGGATGTCAGTTTTTCCGATATTTTTTAAAATATTTATAATATGAAATATACACGACAAAGATTTTTTTTTATATTTTTCTAATAACTGTCATGACTTGGCCTATCACCCGTTTTCGGTTTATCGTTGATTTCTGGGACACCCTGTATATTTAATTAAGACTCGTCACGTCATATGCACAAACAAAATTGGGATCTGTACCATTGCGACTAAAAACTCTTTTTTTTTAAATAATGATAAAAAATATTTTTATAAAATAATGAATATTCCAGGCATAAATAATTTCTTCATTTTGCCTAATTTCTTTATTTTTATTACAAAAATACTAGTTATATTAAGATTGCGTCCCAAAGTTTTGTTTCGTGCTCACGTCACGACAACGTCACCCAACTCAACTTAAAAAAAATATACTTATCTCAAAAATCAGTTTTTTAAGCCTTTACATTTTCTAAAAGTTTTATAGCTATGTTTTCTAAAAAGTTTTCCCTTCCATCTGCGTTTAAATATAGAAAGCACATTTATATTTAAAAAAAGCATCGATATCGATACTTTAAATATTTTATTATGTCGCCGCCTTTGAATTATTATATTTTTATGCAAGGAAAGTTCTAGAATAAACTAAAATACTTTTTTTATATAAAAGATAATATGCCTTATGTCGACTGAACAAAACATTTAATCGAATGTTGTAGTAATCACGCCATCTGTGTAGGAATAGCAGAACCTTTTATAGGAGGTTCTTACTTATTTGTTCAGTGGTTCTTACTACTTTATGATAGATGGCATGATTATTTTTTTATATGAATTTAAATCTAATTATTTGGAGAATAGTGTTTAAAATTGCTGTGTATATTTGCAACCAATCAGGACGAAGTGGTTATAGATTCAATACTTATAGATATATGATTTTGGCGACACTGGTTCTAATACATTTGGTGCTTTATAGCATTTCCACTTGTTTTTTCTATTCCGTGAATCAGTTCGTCTACAATTACTATGAATTAAATTGAAAATTCCAGGCGGAATAAGTCGCGAGCAGAAGCTAATTTTTTATGTTGATTTTGTAGGATTTAATTTTAGGTAGTTTATATTTTATATTAGGTCTTTTATTTTATTAGTTTAATTTAGTATTTTGTGGAGTAAATAAGCTGTATAAGTTACATA
Organism: Monopis laevigella; assembly: GCA_947458855.1. NCBI lineage: Eukaryota > Metazoa > Arthropoda > Insecta > Lepidoptera > Tineidae > Monopis > Monopis laevigella. Next base: position 8,101,975 of record OX381596.1, on the reverse strand, counting down.
CCAATTATTTCATTATAAATGACTTTAACATAAATGCTAGACTATAAAAAAATAAAAAACGGAAGGATTATAGTATTAACTATAAAATATACTCGCATTAAAATATTATATTTAAAATAATCTATATTAATCAATGACCTCTAATAAATTAAGATTAAAATATGGTGCTATGAACTTAATAACTTAAATAGGTAATAAGATTATAAAATATAAAAAAAGCGGTCACACTTAAGGCTCTACATATAAAGTTAAAAGGGTTAAGGGCGTGATATAATATATTACTTAATTTATAGTCTCTATGTCCTTATAGGGAAGGGCTTATAAAACGAACTTTTATTGAATTTTATTATAGTTACCGTACGGTGAACGACAAAGTTAGATACTATTGATGGCCTTCGTATAACTATTTCCTTTGGTGTTGTATACGGAGATCGTCGGTTCGATTCCCACCCAAGGTAAAAATATTAGTATGCTTTCGTTAGTTTGTTATGTGGTTTATAAAATATTATATGTATTATCTTTGTGTCTGGTACACATAGTAGGTACTAGCTTAGAGCTTATAGTTTGTGACCAGGGCAATATGTCGAAATTATCCGACATATTATTAACAGTTTTTTCGGTCAAATCGTTTAATGGGACTTAACATTTTTCAATATTTGAAATTAGTGGCGAAGATAAATATTTAAGAAAGTTTAAAATTTATACTTATTTAAAATTATAACTTTTGCTATTGTCTGTACTTTATTGAAACAAAAATGTCAAAAATGAGGAATAGGGAACTAACCTGGGTCGTAGGTGGAAGGAAATTAGGTAAATACAAAAATGGGCCGTAGACATAGAATCATTCGAATCATGGTCATGGTAAGAATCGGTGATGACGAAGTGGTAACAAAATCTCATTCACCCAATGGAACCCTGAGGCCGTCTAGAAATCTAGACATCCGATCTCAGGACACCCGTGACATATGCAAGTAAGAATCTAAGGAATAACCCTTCGATCAATAATACAACGTAACCTAAATTATAATAAATTGCTAACCCCATTTTTTAAGTTGATCAAATAATTCTACGATTAAAATTACGTAACAATGTACTCAATTGGTGAAAAATTTACGTGACGTGACATTCTACCAATTATATGTCTTGTTAACTAATTTGATCATAGAATCATTTTGAAAGAAAGAAAGAAAACATTCAACCAATCATGTGTCTTGTTAACTAATTTGATCATAGAATCATTTTGAAAGAAAAAAAGAAAATAAGAGATCATTCAACCAATCATGTGTCTTGTTAACTAATTTGATCTTAGAATTATTTTAAAAGAAAGAAAGAAAGAAAGAAAGAAAGAAAGAGAACATTCAAACAATCAAGTGTCTTGTTAACAAATTGATCATAGAATGAGTTTGAAAGAAAGAAATAAAGAAAACATTCAACCAATCATGTGTCTTGTTAACTAATTTGTTCATAGAATCATTTTGAAAGAAAGAGAACATTCAACCAATCAAGTGTCTTGTTAACTAATTTGATCATAGAATGATTTTGAAAGATAGAAATAAAGAAAACATTCAACCAATCATGTGTCTTGTTAACTAATTTGATCATGTAATCATTTAGAAAGAAATAAATAAAGAAAACATTCAACCAATCATGTGTCTTGTTAACTAATTTGATCATGTAATCATTTAGAAAGAAATAAATAAAGAAAACATTCAACCAATCATGTGTCTTGTTAACTAATTTGATCATAGAATAATTTTGATTATATTTCTAGAAATTATTTCGGTTCTGAACAATAAATATGTTATTCTGTTTTCTCTTGTCAGTCGCGAACTAACCTCGTCATAAAACACTAGTTAGGTAATTACCTATTTGATTTTACAGATGGTTAAAAAGATAACAGTGACATGACAGGTAGCTTAGTAGAAAGCCACTGACTTGTCAGCGACATCTGATTTGTTTGAAGATAATACTGTTTAAAGTGTTATATTATACTATTGAGATGCGCGTGAGACTTCAGAGCCATTAGTAGAACATAAAAGTCTTGGAGTAATCACGTTTTCAAAGATTTTGTTTCGGTCATATACTTGTCCTTGCTGACTTTAGAACAGCGTCTAGAAAAATGATCTAAATTAAACAGTACACTAAGAACATCCGTTTGCCTACGCTTGGGATTAAAGGTGTGCGAACCTCATCGCTGTCTGTGTGGTAAAGATGTCGGCGAGTTGGGTCACCACGGACTCTCGTGTTCTAAAAGTGCTGGCCGATTTTTCCGTCACAGTGCCTGTAATGACCTTATCCGTAGGACGCTTGCCATGGTCTCGATTCCGTCTATTTTGGAACCCAACGGCTTAAGTCGAGACGATGGCAAGCGACCAGACGGGATGACTTTGGTACCTTGGAGTTTGGGACAGTCTCTTGTATGGGATTTTACTTGTTGTGATACATTGGCTCCCTCCCATCTCCAAGGTACCTCAGTGAAAGCAGGGGCTGCGGCGGAACAGGCGCAACTAAGCAAGCGTCGAAAATATCAATCAATTATTAAAGATTATATATTTTCGGCGTTTGCTGTAGAGACGATGGGTCCGTGGGGGTCTGAGGCAAAAGCCTTTTATAAGGAAATTGCCCCCAGGCTCGTCGATGTTTCGGGAAACAATAAAGCTGGCAGCTATTTCATACAAAAATTTAGTATAATAATTCAAAGAGGAAATGCTGCCAGCGTATTGGGTACCATGCCACTAACAGACAGTGATTTGGAAGAATATTTTAATTTATAGGTAAGTATTTTTAATTTTAATTTTGTTTTTAATTATTTTATAGTTAATACTTTAATTGTTCTCTTTTTAGTAAATAAATGATTTAATGAATTTTAGTTTTAAAAAAATAAATAAATAAATGTATGTCAGTTTAAATTGTTAAAGAATGCAATTTTACAGCATACAATTTTCTAACAAAATGTATCAAATATATCAATTAATAAAGCAAACAAAACGTTTTGTTCAGAAATAGAATCGAACCCAAGACAGCATAGGTAGCTGGTGAAAGTCAAAAGTTTCAAAGATTTAGACACGGGTTTAAACAGCATCCAAGTTTCTATCAAATTCTTTTGTTAAATAGCAAACAAAAAAAATGCCTAGTATAGGATCGAACCTAAGACATGTCAATAAAACCACTAGACTAGAACTGCAGTAGACTTAGGTAGCTGGTGAAAGTGAGCAACTTTTCAGAGATTTAGATACGGATTCAAACAGCATCCAAGTTTCTATCAAATTGTCTCGTCTTCCTTAACGACTGCCATCACTTGGAATGGACTGTATCTAACTTCACTTCACTTTCTCTTTCAAGGAAAGCCTTTTGTGGGTAAAACTTGATCATCTGTAATATTGTATATCCGTTTCATATTATCAGTTACTGCTCCGGGAAAGGTTCGACTGGCGTTTTTATAAACAGGAGATCTTTTCCTGAGCTTACGTACTATATAACACTCCTCTAGGTCTGAGTTAGAAATCTTTTTTTGTTGAAGCACGGAATGTGATTTTGTAAGCAGGCCTACATAGACAATGTGGGTCGATCAATGCATTGTCGTTGGACAGCCATTGATCGCTCCCTCTATGCTAGTTATATTGATGCGATTAAGAAATGGGCGGGATTCTTTGAGGGTAGCCCGAAGACTGTAGACGCGTGTATATATTATCAAATTTAATTTTATTGAATATTATTGTGCAAAAGTGTACTAATTTTGTACAATAAGCATTCGTATAGTAATATTAAGTGTGAGAAGTGTAGCATTTACGCAGTGATCTCGGTGTTTGTGCTATCTCAAATAATCCCACAATCTTCAGTAGTGGCGGTACCCATTTTACTGTGGATTTCTTTTTCCTCCTTCACTTGATATTGGCAAGACTATACCGTGAGCTTTCATACGGTCATGTCGCCATTCCCTTTTCTACCCTAGTCCTTTCCCGGTTCCTTTCTATCCTATTATCCCACTTTTACTTTATACCCGCTTTATAAATCAACCCGCAATCACCCCGCACTTGATATGTATTCTTTAGCATTAATAAAAATTATTAAAGAGAAGTTAAAGTTCCATAAAAAATGGAAAATATTTGGACGTCTGGGCGATTACCAAACCTTTAAGCTATTGCGTTCCCGTCAGAAACGTATTCAGTTCGAGTGCTATGAGTCATATATCCATAAAACGGAAGGTTTTATTAACTCTAATAGCAAGCACTTTTGGACCTATGTGAAGTCGAAAAAAGCCACTCCGGGTATCCCTGACACTGTATATCTTGGGGACCAACGTTCATCGAACGTCGAAGAGATATGTTCCCTTTTTAATACCTACTTTCACTCTGTTTTTCAGGATAACCTATGCTCAAGCTTGGCTAACACGTCTGTACTATCACATAATTCGATTTCCTTGGATTCGGTTAGTGTTTCCAGACAATCTATAGATAAATACCTAAAAACTCTCGATACTGATAAAGGCTGTGGGCCTGATGGTGTGCCAGCCGTCTTACTAAAAAATTGTCACCTTTCCCTGTCTCTGCCTTTATATATTTTGTTTCACAAATCTTTAACTTCTGGAGTTGTTCCTGTGGTCTGGAAACAATCCCATGTTATCACAATATTTAAGTCTGGCGATAGGCATGACGTTCAAAACTATAGGCCAATATCTAAGCTAAGTATTATTCCTAAAATGTTTGAGAAGATTGTATATGATAATATATTTCCAATTATAAAACATGTTCTTATTAATCAGCAACATGGATTTGTTTCAAAGAGAAGCACAGAGACCAACCTTTGTGAATTAATGCATTATGTAGCTGAGGCTATGGAAAATGGGTCCCAGGTAGACGTTGTGTATACCGACTACTCCAAAGCTTTTGACAAAATCAATCATTCATTATTATTACAAAAACTGGAAGTGGTTGGTATACATGGCGATCTGCTCAGGTGGCTTGCCTCATACTTACGGGACCGTAGTCAAGCGGTTACAATAAAGGGACACTGTTCTTCTTTTCTTCCAGTGACATCGGGGGTTCCCCAGGGTTCTCACCTTGGTCCTCTGCTATTTAACCTCTTCATAAACGATATTAGTTCTGTTTTTGAAAATAGTAAGTTTTTACTATATGCCGACGATAATAAAATTTTTAAAATTATTAAAACAACAACTGATTGCAGTTTACTACAAGATGATTTATATCGTCTCAATTCCTACTGCCGAGAAAACCACCTCTATCTTAATACTAAGAAATGTAATATAATAACATTTTCTAGAAGAAGAAATGTTATTAACTTTAATTATACTATAGCCGGTGCCGTTATTAACAGAGTGTCTGAGGTGAAAGACCTTGGGGTAATCTTAGACAAAAAACTAAATTTCGGTCCTCATATTAATATGATAACTCAAAAGGCTTATAGAATGCTCGGGTTTATATTAAGAACGTGTAAGGACTTCAAACGTCCTTGTACTTTATTGGTACTGTATAATGCGTATGTTCGTTCTCTACTTGAGTATGCCTCCACAGTCTGGAATCCACAATACAATGTGCACATAGATAGTATTAACAGGATTCAAAAAATATTCACAAAACAATTTAATTACAAGTCTTTAAAGTATGATCCTAAGAATATAAATTATTGTAATATTCTTAATCCACAATTACGAAGAGTCGAAAGAGATCAAATATTCTTATTCAAAGTTTTGCATAATTTAATGGACTCACCATATTTATTAGGTAAAATTTTATATAGATGTCCCCGTAATGGCTCTCGAAGCAATGAATTATTTCACTTACCATTTTGTAAAACCAATTATATGATTAATACTTTTCCACACAGAGCTTGTGCTAAATACAATGAAAGATTCAATGATAGTGATATCCATCATCTCAACTTAAATAGTTTTAAGAGAAATATCTCGATAATAATTTCGCAATATAAAAATAATATATAACTCTTGATTCATATATTTACGTCAATTATATCAATATTAAATTGTAATGTTAGCTTAGTATATTTCTAAATTGTTCCTATTATAGTTTTAAATATGTTATGCATTGTGTTAGGTGTAAATATTATATATTTTTCTACATTGAAAACCTAACTGGTATATGTGTTATTGATTGTTTTGTATTTTATTTATCTAATTGTAACTGTATGTTTTCTTTTTTTTTTAATAAACAAACAAACAAACAAAATCCTTTCTTAGCCTTTCTTAACGTCATAACATCTACCTGCATGCCAAATTTCAGCCCGATCCGTCTAGTGGTTTGGGCTGTGCGTTGATAGATCACTATGTCAGTCAGTCACCTTTGAGTTATATATATTTAGATTATTCTTTAATACATATTTTTTGTGTATCTTGAACCGTTTTCACGGCGCACGCAACGGAAGGCTTCAAAGATGAAATAATTTCTTCCGTTTTTTACACATTTACCACTATATATTTGCTCCTATTGGTCGTAGCGTGATGTTATGTAGCCTTCCTCGATAACTGGACTATCCAACACAAAAAGAATTATTCAATTCGAACCAGTAGTTTCGGAGATTAGCGCGTTCAAACAAACAAACAAACAAACAAACAAACTCTTCAGCTTTATAATATTAGTATAGAAGTATAGATAATAATTGTAGGCACAGTTTACAAATATTGCCCTGGTGTGTAAAAACATGTATTTACATACCAGAATATATATTTGTAAAAACTCTAAAATACCATAAAAGCGTGAAAATAAATTACTAATTAAAAAAAAACAAATAACTGCGTTGTTATATTCGATTACAATACCTAAGTATCGTTTCTAGCAATTTTGTTTTTAATAATGATAAACTTTATCCTTAGCCAAGCAACATAATTATTGATGCGGCCTCATAAATCATATATACATCATAACTACAACTCAAGACATGAACATTTAAATGTCTAATCAAATGAGCTAGCCTCATAATCAAGGCTTCGACCACAGATTTGAATGACTCAATAGACTGAATACATCGTCTCGTCAAGGAATCGCGCGTATAATAATTGCTCGTGGAATATACGCCAGGCATACACGAGCAAGCCAAGCGTAACCCTTGACTTCGTATATACTAAATAGACGTCTCGACAAGAAATCGCGCATGTTAATCCTCGTCGAATAATGCTCGGGGGTGAATCCCGGGCATAGACAATTGCTCGTCGGATATTGTCTGAGATACACTAGCTTTTCTCTTTTCTAACTCTCGAATTCATATACTAAATAGACTGAATACATGGCTCGTCGAGTAATGACCGGGACATACGAGTTTCTCTATCTTGAATAGCAAGCTAGTAACTCTGACTTCGAATATAGTAAATAAACAAAAATAAAGTCTCGCTAAGGAATCGCGCCTGTAATTTACATGTCGAATAATTCCCGGGATACACGAGTTTTTTCTAGTTTGAATAGCAAGCTAGTAACTCTCGAATTCGTATATACTAAATAGATTGATTACATCGTCTCCACAAGAAATCGCACGTAAAATTGCTCGTCGAATAATGCCCGGGATACAAAAGTTTTCTAGCTTGAATAGCAAGCTAGTAACTTTGACTTCTTATATATACTAAATAGACTGATTATATCGTCTCCACAAGGAATCTTGCTTGTCGAATATGCCCGAGATACATTAATTTTTCTAGCTTGAAAAGCAAGCTAGTAACTCTGACTTGGTATATACTAAATAGACAGAAAATAACGTCTCGACAAGAAATCTCACGTAGAATTGCTCGTCGAATAATGCCCGGAATACACGAGCGGTTAATCTAAAGTAAATCTGGCTTCGTTTATATAGAGGTAGCTTAATTTCTAGGATAGAAGTTAATGTGATAGACAGGATAAACGGCCTCCGAGATGTATTCGGAAAACATTGATTGTTTGTTCGTAAACAATTTATTAAGTTGTACGTTTTTCTGTACAGTTTGCATAGGTTTTTTATTAAATATTTGAAATGACCTACATAATATTGTTATTATTTCGCTTGTTTACTAGCTTCGTCTATATGTAAAGGCTCGTGTATCTCGAGCATAAGCGTGGTAGTTACATATCGCTTTATACGGCGTGCTCCATAAGGCACTAAGATTGTTTAATCATAGTATGTGTCAGCTGCAACAAAGCTCTACCTCTCAAGTCTATTGTCTATGGCCTCATCTTAATTACAAGTAATTGTTTACAATTTAGGCTCTGCATTGTATTCACTGGGAAGGTAATTTGTATTTGCACTTTGGTGTGCAACCTCTATCATTAAGTTTTTTTTAAAGCTTTGTTTCTGCCAGTTTTTTTTATTGTTTTTTTGGACGAATCTTTTTTACGTTTGTTCTTATAGGTATAATGGTATTAGTTTTGCATACTCATAATGAACGGTACCGATTTTTTTTTGTTTATCAAAAGGTATATACATTATACATGTTGTTGACTATAGGAATATTTTCTACTAGCTATGCCCGCAACTTCGCCCGCGTGGAATTTAACAAAAAAAAAAAAATATTTATATTAATAAAAATAAATTTTAAATTTCAAAAATAAAAGTCGCCTAAATTACTCCTTATTACAACAGCTATCTGCCAATGAAAGTCTTGTCAAAATCGAACCAGCCGTTTCAGAGATTGGCCGAAACAAACAGACAAACAAAAAAATGGTATAGGTATGTACAGTATATACATACATATGCATTTAGTAAAAAGTAGTTATTTTTATATTACAAACGGACACTCCAATTTTATTTATTTCAATAGATGTATATAAATAAAACTTGTCAATTTTATGAGGCTCCATGTTCCGTTTTTAACTCTCCAATTTCTTAAAAAAACTATTTATAATAAGACGAGAGACAAAATTTGCCAAAGAGTAAAAAATAACTATATTTTAGGCGCTGGACCGAGTTGCTCAGTGCGACGTAATAATTAAATCGCACGTCAAAATAGGAAATAAACTCGACAAAACTGTAAACAGTGGTTTGTTTGTGTTTTTTTATATAGTTTAAAAATTAACTTGGTTTTTTTACTATTAATAAAATTAGGTAAAAAACTAATTTATCTATTCAAAAACGTTACAATAAACCAGGTTTACCCTAAACCTGGTTATAAATGTTCTTCGTCACTTTATTTCATATCAATGTGACAGCAAAAAACAGAGGTTCAGCTAATCTTGGTTTAACTAACGTTTCAATAGATCATAATTAGTTGAATGTAAACTCGTGCCTGGAGTACCTAGGTAGGGTAGATACGCCTTGGGTCGGCCCCCCCCCAATAGTCGGCCGTCTTAATCATTTTAGCTTGCATTCACTTAAAAGGTAAATAAGTGTCAATATTTTTATTTAAATTGCAACCCTATTTCATACTCTATGCGTAAAAACCGTTACTTTGCAATCACGTCACTCGCTCTTCTTACACTGAGCGTCATTAACATTCGTCCTGTTGAAGGGTCCAGTTTGTTGTAAAAGTAGCTTACTTCCCGTCAATACCCACGTTTTGGGGATTGACTTTTTAAAGGTAAGGCGTATTTTCATTTTAGTTTTAAGCTTTGTTATCATTAATAAGTTATTTTTACTATATTTTGAGTTAGTTTTTTTAAATGTTTTGCGTACTGGTTTTAGAGAAAAATAGAGGCCGCCTTTAGGTCACCAGTTTCGACTAATAACCCGATTCTCGGCCGGGGCCGACTTAAAGTAAATGCAGTCTGTTTTCTAAATAAGACTTTTACTAATTGTATTGGTTTAATACGAGAATTTGCAGATATTTTAGGTAAATTAATATATTTTACGATTAATAGCCAAAATCCGGCCGGGGAGATATTAGTTTAATCTAGAGAAATAAGGTGCACAAAACAGGGGCCGGCTTTAGAAATATTAAAGATCCTAATGTCGGCCAGCCACGATTTCGACCGCTACTATACAGGCTGTTTATATGTTTTGGTCTATAAATATAAATTGCTCTTAAAAACTTGCTACTATTGAACCTAGGTTGTAATTTTATTTATTCAATTTCATCAGCTTTAAAACATAAAGAATTAATCGTAAATCTTTAATTGATTCATTAACCTGTGTGGCACAAAAAGCTGCCGGTACTAATTCAATTTTGGTTTTTGGTCTTGTCACATATATATATATATATATATATATCATCACGGGTACCTTACGGCGCCCGAGACCGCCTAGACGGCCCCAGGGTACCCAGCGGAGGGGTTTTAATCCCACCTCGTCGTAGCCGATGGTATGAGTCTACACCGAACAAGTGGCTAGCTCGTCGCGATGTTTTGAATAGTTTACTTGTCACTTATAAAGCGACAATATTGCCACAGCCGCAGTTATGTCTACGACATAGTGGATCAATGTGTGTCGATACACCATAAAATTCGCTGGGTGTGATGAATAATGTTGTTTTTTTAAATGAACAAACCAAACCAGTATTAATTTTTTTAATAGTTTAATTGTATACTATGTTATTGTATATTAGACCTACGTTTGTTACAGGTAGAATAATCGATATAAACTATTGAATATTTTATAAATGACTTGAGTTAATTTTTATTTTTTTTATTTAATGAAACTGAGTTTCTGTTTAATTTTAATTATCAATAAAAACGAATGAACACGTTTGTGTTTTGTCACAGCATAATAATTTTATACCATTTTTTCATTGTTAAACGACGACTTTTTGACAAATAATTAATTTTATTGTAAATTATGTAAAAATGAAGACTTTAAAAGTTTAAGAAACAATCACTTAATACCTTTGACTTAATTAATATTTTATTAAATTTTGTGCTCAAATTTGTATCTCATTGTTATATTTTTTTATTTAATTTTATTGAGATTTTTATATTTTAATAATGTTGTAACTGTATTGAAGTGCAATTTTAACTACCAAATGTAGACTTGGTGTGATATTATAAAAATAAAACATACCTATTAATAATATTTTCCGTTGTCTTGTCTTAATTTCAAACACCCTGTACCCGGCCGACATTTGGGAAAAAAGCGACCGATCATAGGCCACAAAAGGCCGAGTTTAAGGTTTTACGTCCTCCACGCATTTAAACCTTTAATACTTTTTTCTTTAAGTAGATAAGTCAGTATTAAGTCTCTAAACGTAAAATATATTTATTAACCTGTCTAAAACTGCATCACAAGCTATGCTTTCGTTGCAATTAACAGTGCTAGAGCGATCCAAAGTTGAAAAATCCGTTAGGGGGCCGACATTTAGCGTATTTACCCTACCTATTTTTTTATTTTTATTATTGGAGCACGACATGTGATTTACCTGAGGGTAAGAAGACCTACCAAGTCCATGAATGGGGTCGATCAATACACAATGTATTGATATTTAACATCATTGATCGCTCCCACTATACCGTATATCAATTAGGTATAATGTTACGAAATGGAAGGCGACGAAGACGAATCAATTTGCATTACGAGACTCTTTTAATATCCTCGCTGCGTTATCGTCAAATCAATTGGCCGTTTTATAACCACACCATGAAAGGAGACTACCTCCTCGACAATAAATCGATTCAGTAGTCTCCTAAAAACTCACAGATTAAAACCGAAACATGACTAGGCCACTTGACGGTTTTTGCATCTGCATTTTAAAACCGGTCGGTCTAGCGAAACTTCCTCCCGCCTAAATGTAAACTCATGCCTCTACAAATAGGTACCGATAGTGATATAGTTAGGTCATCGCATATCACTGTAATTAGTGTAATGATTCAGTCACGTGATAAGAAATATGAAACCTAACTAAAATTTAATCTGTTGGTTATTTATTATCTTCAAGTTGTTTATCCTATAACATAGGATAACCTTAAGATAAACTTTCTATCGTTTAATTATTTTTAAATTTCGAATCTACAATAGATTAAATTCGTAACGTACCTAACCCGAGTCCCTAAAGAATACGCGATGTCGAATAGATATGGGTACCTACCTACGTGTTTTGACAATACATTCGCCTATTTTGCGTCCCGTAATATTTTTGCGCATGCGAGGGACCCGGGTAACATGATATTCTTGCTTAGGTAGGTACATAGAGGTAGAAAAAAAGGTGTTGCTAGGAAATAAAATTATTTGCAATGTAATGCAATTAGGTATGTAGGTACCTACGCGGCATTTTCGTAACGCATTTTAAATTAACACTTACTCAGATTTGAAATGTGAAACTTACCTACCTATCCGTTAATTAAGGTAATATTATATTTTTCGTTAATTTAGATGGCTAGGTTGTCTTTTTTTTATAAAGAAGAAGCAAAGGAACAACATATTGCCAACAGATTTTGAATAACTTAGAATACAGGCAACAATAACGTGCCATCTGCTTCAACCTGAATCTACAATAAAACTACACAAATATAAACAAAAGGCAACCCACATGAGCAGATATTATAGTTTCTAAAATAATATTCAAGTTCTTAAGCAATTTCATGGATTATGTGTGGGCATACCACATTAAATACACCTTTACGCAAGTTGCAAATACTAAAACACCTACGATTCCATAACTTTTCATTTAGGTGGATTTACAACTTAAACCACCTTTCAAATCAACTGAAGTCACCATTACCATAATAAACTCAAAAAATCCTTCATAAAAAAAGAAAGCTTAAAAAATACAAGTTACGACATAAACATGAAAACTTATTCTCTTACCATATAAGTTATCTGGGTGAGCCAAGAACGAAATTCGCGTCCCACTTGGTAAAATCAGTGCCCATTTTTGTTTTGATGAGTCCCAAGTGTTGTTCAATTATAATTTAAAACTTTTGAGTTAACAATTGAAACCGTTTATAAATGTTTGTTGACACTATTCGAGGTTAAGTGTTATAAACATACGCGATTGTAATCAAATCACTTTAAACTAAACACTTCACTAAACTTTGTAATACAACGTGATAAAAGTAATAATTTATCAAATCACTTGTTTATTCTTGCAGGTAAACGGGCAAGTGGTAGCCAGGCAACAGGATGAAGAGAAAAAAACAAACTAGGCACAAGTCAACACAACCGCACACATGCGCAGGAATTGTGAATGCGCACGCGCAGCGCAGCCGATCTCCCGCTCTAAGTTCGTTTACCGTTGGTGTTGCTAGGAAATAAAAATGATTTTTTAATTTTATGTCTTAAAATTTTTCATAATTGCTTCTCAACAGTTGAGCAACAATAAACAATCCACACTATATCATAGTGCTTAATTTCATTATTATAAATTTATTCATACGCATAAAAATATGCTGAAATTCCTACAATACTGCAAACAGTAGGTACGGATGCAAAATGTGATACCTAATTACAATGAAATTATAAATTAGATACTGAGAATTGTAGTTTTTGTATATTTATTCCTAAAACGCCTTTCAAAGTCAAAGTCAAAAAAGTTTATTTGAGAACAAAAGGTCTTTAAACCTAAAAGTTCAAAACAATGTTTAAAAAACTGATCGGTCTTTAACTTGTGTGAAATTTAATCTGTATTTATCGGAAAACAAAAGTACCTAAAACTAGGAAATGACAAAACGACTTTGTATTGTTGTAAGAGAACATAGATAACCAAAGGTGACAATGATATTTATAAATTAATAAGAATACTATAGGATGATAATAATAATGGCTTACGTCTTAAAGTGTGAAATAATTCAAATCTCTTTGGGTTTACATTATGTGATGTTTACTATACATATACCTTACATATTTTAAGTTGCTCTAATCCAGACTAAGTGCAGCAGCACAAATAAATCACGCCCTAATAAAAGTTAATAATGATCCAATAAATTCCAAGTAAAAACTTATTATTATCGAATTATTAAAAGACAATAAAATTTAGAAGCTGGCAATACCAAGTTATACGATAGTTGTGAGTACTCACGCACACATACAAACTCTTACGCTGGGGTGCACAAAGTTTATATTAAACCGAAATCTTATGACTGCGTTTAACAAAAAGTCACATTAAATAAATATGTATTTAACTAATATTGTAAAGCTATGTTCCATTTTTGGCCATGATACCTTCGATTTCAATATATCTAATCATTTAATAAGTGATTTTATTATAAGTAAATCTTAACTACCTATAGGATATAATTTCTATATAAAATATATAAATGAATTGAGAAATTTACTCCAAGGATGTAAGTATAATTTATTTTGTTGGAAATCTTTCAATCACTTTTTTTTTCTTATATAAAGTCTGTATAGAGAAAGAGATTAGCCACTCCATTTAGCATTTAAAATAAAATAGGATATTCACAGAGATCTATCCTTAATTGGTAATAAGTTATCTAGCCAATAGCTAGCTAGGCTATATATATATGTATATATATATATATGCTGATATAGAAGTAATATTGACTTTTTGTAACATCCACTTGCATTTTAGTTACTATATAAAGCTAAGAAGCTAAAAGCTAAATTTACTAGTATAATTGAAATACCTAATAAAAGAATATCGCAAAATTAAAAAAAAGAAAAGGTTTTGTAGGCGATTTAAATATTGCTCAGAAGTGCTCGTTTAAAGTTAACCAAAGTTGGTGTACCCCATCCTTTGTTTCTATTGGTTAAAAGCCTGTCCCTTAACGCCCCCGCGCCCGCGCAGCAACGTCCTTGCGGCCACCGACACCGGAGATTTGTGTGTAGATATATTTTGTACTACGACCCTTTTTTATAGAGTTTAACCTTAGTCCGTTTTTGAGGCGAACACACAATCTTGAGATCAAAACTTTTGGGTGATATACTAGGTCTTCTAATAAACTTTACCGTGTGATGTCACATGTTACATATTCCCCCACCTCCCCCTATTAAAATTATTTTATAATAATATACCATCACGGGTGCCTTAATTACTGCGCCCGAGACTACCTAGTCAGCCTAGGGTACCCAGCAGTGAGGTTTTAATTCCACCTCGTCATTACCAATGGTAGGTATGAGACTACATCGAACAGGTGGCATCTCGTCGTGGTGTTTGTATTGTTTTGTATTTGGTATAGATTCCTCAATAAACAATTATACAAGTTGGTATAATGTAACTGGGACCGACAGCTTAACGTGTTCTCTGAGGCACTATAGTAGTGTTGCCGATCAAAATTGTATTTTTTTAAAAAGTCCTGATGGTACGTAAAATACTGCGACGAGCTTATCACTTGTTCGGTTTATTTCTTATTAGGATAAAATGGGTGGAAATAAAACCACTTTCCTGTGTACCATAAACCGTCTTATGGTAACTTGGTGGTGTTTTTTTTTACTAATTTAAAATTAATTTTACGCGTGGTTGGTTTAAAACCGAGGTGTCAAATTAATTTAGCGGAAATTCGCAACAAGAAATGAGTACCATCTGTCTTAAAATAACCTGTTATAAACGTTTTTTTTTTCAATTTCCTTATCATAAAGGCATTAGGCTTACTTTGTATATAATTGGCTATTTGACTACATTAAAAATATACTATAAATTGTGGTCATCCTATCAGACAATGGCGTAAAAAAACATATTTCACTTTATTTTAAACTAAATTATGTATATCTTTTGTAGATTACACCAAATAAAGTTGAATATTTTTTACAATTTTATTTATAACAAAAACATCTTTGATTGTTTGATGACTGGTGACGTCACACGCAAGTAAACAAAACAATACACAGATTATAAATCATGTGGATGAAATAGAATAGAGTATAATATATAGAGAAAATTATTTAAACTGTGCTTGTTTGTTTACTTGCGTGTGACGTCACACTTGAAGACAGACTGCGAAACAGCGATTTTAGCGCCATTGTGAAAATTCAAGCTTTAACATTGATTTTTATTAATAATAGAGTAGACATCCCGGAAATATCATATGTAGTGTGCTTATTATGTGATGAAGAATTTCATAAAGGAGTCAAATACCTATTATGAACCGTGCTATAGGTACCTATATATGTATTAAGCCAATCCGGATGGACGTATCTTGTATGGTTTCTGATAGTGTGTTCAAGGGAATATCCGTACATATGTCATTTCTGGTTCCTGCGATCGCTAATTGTCCAGTGAATTTTGTGGCAAATTGACAACTAATGTGTAATATTTAGAAATAAACACCCAAGTAATATAACTTATAAGTTGGGTGGAAGGTCTCTATAACTTTGTTAGGTTAGGTCTACCGACAGGTCTCGTTACTACCGCCCATAAAGATGCAAAAGCCGTAAAGTGACCTAGTCATGTTTCGGTTTTGGTCTGTGCGTTCACCGGTTTGCAGGAGATTACTGCATCGATTTCTTGTCGAGGTGGTAGTCTCCTTTTATGGTGCAGTTACGAAATAGGCAATTAGTTTGGCGTTAAAGCAGCGAGGCTACTAAAGTAGACTCGTAATGCAAATTCGTCTTTGCCGCCGCCCATTTCGTAAACGCATCATTAAGATCAGGCATAGTGGGAGCGATCAATGCTGTTAAACAACAATGTATTGGTCGACCCCATTCATTGATTTTGTAGGTCTGCTTACCATCAAATACAAAGTCACATGCCGTGCTCCAGAAAAGAAAAAATAGATATATATATTTATTTCTGAAATTATGCTGCTTGTTTAGCCTCATTTCGTTATTGTAAGGAATAACTAATTATCGCGCGAACAGAATTCTTACTTGTCTGCGTTTTTTTAGGTCAGACATCAGTTTTATTGTTGGCCTTACATTTCCAAAATTGGCTGCAGTATACATAATAAGATATAAAAATGTAAGTAACTGTATGCTACGTAACCGACACATGCGATGGTACATTCACTGACGTAGCGCCTTCAATAATAATCAAAGTTATGAGCTTTGTAATAGAGATGAGCTGATTATAGGTTCAACCCATGGAGATATAGATAGGAGGGCGCCCTTGGGCCTATGGGCCGGGGGAGCCTGGTGACCGTGCCCAGCCCAGAATGATCTGGTGCCCACCCTAAGATGTTGGGTAACCGATACGAAATTATACGTAAGACACTTTAATACCATTTTTGTGTGAAGTAATTTTTTATTTTTTTTGATATTGTGCGTCGATTTTAGGGGGGGGGGGAGGATTGCAAGCCCCCCCCTGGAGAATAGTCCTAGAGTCCTAGATACGCCCATGCTTGGGCCTTAAATCGTGTGAACAGAAGATAGCAGCCAACATACATTTTTTTAAAGTGAGAACAATACATATTATAAGCAATCACTGAGCGTTGGTTGGTTGAAGTGAGAACAGAATATTGCGGCGATGAATACGTTTGACGTTTCTTTTCTTTTTATAGGCCATAAAGCATTAGGGCGGTTTTATATATATTTGATTATTAGTTTTTTGGTTCAACCATGAAAGCTCCAAGATGTACGTACCAAACCGAATATTCAACCAAATAATATCCTGTTAGCACCATTTTGGAAACACGCTCCATAAAAGATCCGACGGCTGATTTCGGAAGGCCAAGATCCTTCAATAGACGATGCAAAAGACTTTGCTGGAATTAATTATTAAATTATCATACGAATAAATTATTTCATAAAAATGGTTAATTTCATTTGGATAAAATTCTCGTTTGCTACAAAGAAAATGTTTACTTTAAATAAGCAGATGGTAAGCAGATCTACAAAGTCCATAAATGGGGCCATTTAATTATTGGTGTTGAATTATATAGATCGCTCTCACTATGCCGGCTAAATAGAGCGGTTACAAAATGGGCAGCGACAAAGACGAATTTACATTACGAGTATTTTAATATCCTCGTTACTTTATCGTCAAATCAACCGCCGTAACCGCACCCTGAAAAGGGACTACCATCTCGACAAGAAATTTATGCAGTAGTCTCCTAAAAACCGGTAAACCCACAGAATAAAACAGAAGCATGACTAGGTCGTTGATGTTGACTTTGATAGACGATTTCACCGCTACCACACTTTCAGCAACTCAGCCTACGGTGCAAGTAGATGTTAAGTTTCAAGTGGGTTTCCCAACCTTCACCACCAGAGGGCAACAAGGTATAAAGGTACTAAAGTAAGAGATAGCTTCCTTACCTATAATAGCTCTCTAAGCACTTAGGTCCAAGTATTCCATGGAATACCACTTGGGTAAACTTTATTCACAACTTCGTGTACGTTATTTTAAAAGAAAAAACCTATTTGAACGTGGCGCTATGTGGATTCGATCCAAATATAAAATCTGTAGGTCGGCCTGATTTTGATCAAATAAATGTTAGTCACAAAATCCGTTAGTAATTCGATTTCGAATCCTTATATACATAATACAAATTGTGCGAACTATAACTGGTTCGAATTGAAAATTTACTTTATTTAGTGTTGGATAGACCATTTATCGAGGAAACCTATAGGCTACAAAACATCACGCTATGACCAATAGGAGCGGAGTAACAATGAAAAATGTTGCAAAAACGGGGGAAAAAATCCTTTTGCGTAAACGGTTAAAGTTAAAGACGAAGTTGCGCGGATCAGCTAGGATATACAGGGTAAATTATGTAAATTAAAAGTATGTACTTTGGGCTAATATGTGTCGCAAATGAAAAAAAAAATTGTCTTCACCATACAAATTGGTCATTTTAACATTACTTATAGTGTGTATGGAGAAGGCTTTTGTTTTATTTTTCCACTCCAGTCGCTCAAGGAACGTCTTTTTTTTCACCAAATATTAAATCGAGAATGAGACAGACTATCCCTGACTGAAGTGGAGTGGAAACACGACTTAGAAGGCGAAGGTAGGTGAAGCCCTACTTTATAATAAGATAATATAAGATGAGCGTAGCAAATTTTACATGACACAGAGCTTTCTAAGCTGTTTTCGTCGACTATACACTTAATACACTCTTTTGTCGACTTCTTTTTGGACTTGTTTCCGCCCTGGGGCCTTATTCCGAGTTTTCAAACGTTAAACACGACAAGACGTTGCGCAAACTATAAATATTGAAATATAAGTTCTATTTCAATGGATATATAGTCTGTATTAGGTTGGCTATAATAATGCCGCCATCTTGAAATACACGAATTCTTCGCAAGTTTGAATATCTTATGGGCATTGGAATTTCAACTCTATTTTTAATAGGATAGAACTTATATTTTAATATTTATAGTTTACGCAACGTCTTGTCGTCTTTAGCGGTTGCAAACTCGGAATAAAGCCCCTAGTATCTTAATTACACCACCTATATTCTTAGCTGCACACACTTATATTCAAGTTCAAGGCGAGCTCGTTTTCTTCAACTAGCTATACAGTTAGGTCTTTATATGGCTAGGCAGCAAGTTGACCGGCAGACTAATAAAGTGACTTTATCCTAAGGATTTGACAATTCTGGTGCCATGGGAGTGGCTGATCAATGGCTATGAAAGAAACCATCGAAATTTGCTTAAACCCTACTATTTTGAAATAGCTCTTACAAAAAATCCTCTAAAAAGCTTAACTAAAATCAAACCTGGATTCGCCCCTGCTGCCATGGTACATAACATCCGAGATCTATATCTGGATCTGGTACCGAAAATCATCAAAATTTACCCTAAATCTACAATTATCTTAGCTTTTGGTGGAAGGCTAGGCGAGTGCAAACTGAAAAACTGGAAAACGCCCTTGGTACTTGTCGAACGAATTCGAAACGATGTTATTGAGGACAAATTAGTCCTGTCAAATTGCCTCTGCAAAAATTTTGACAATAGGCCTGAGGGTTGCCCCTGAGAGAATGGGACCCCATTCGGCTAAAGATTTTTTTTATTCATGGTGGCCAAGTTGGCTAGACTCTACAGTTTTAGAATATAATATGTTCCAATGTGTTTTATTGCAAATAAATATATGTTCAATTATTTGACAACAACACTAATAGTTAATGTTAAGAATGTTAAGCTGTCACTTGTGAAACTTTTATAAACTTATATTAAATATATAAAGATAAAAATGCAATGAAAAAATTCCTGGTGGCGGGACTCGAACCCACGAACCTCGCTATCGCGGCAAGGCGCTCAACCGCTAAGCCGACCAGGTTCCAGTCAGCCCTCACGAATTTTGTCATTGCTTGTTATCTACTTATACACAGACGCCCTCTATTAGCTTTTTATAAACTTAGAAACACCGCGACGAGCCAGCCGCTGGTTTGATGTAGACTCAGAATACCATCGACTACGACGAGGTGGGAATAAAAACCTAGACGATCTCAGGCGCCATAAGGAACCTACCATAAGACTTATTACTACATAGATATAATAAAACTGCACGCATACACTGCACTGTATGTGCACATGCAAAATGTGGTATATAGACACAATTAATTAATTTGATCATCATCATTGCAGGGCAGTTAAAGATTTTTGCAAAAATAATGCTGAAAATAAGTATTGGAAGACGCGAAAAATAAGTGATAAAACAGATTTGTTTTTTTTTTTTTTAACGTAACTAATCATTGAATTTAAATTAATTAAAGAGATTGTAACACTTACTAGCAGATCCGCGCAACTTCGTCTACGTCACTTTAACCGTTTACGCAACGTACGCTCCAAAGGGAATAAATTTTCCCCGTTTTTGCAACATTTTTTGTTGTTACTCCGCTTCTATTGGTCATAGCGTGTTGTTATGTAGCCTTTCTTTCTCGATAAATGGACTATCCAAAGAAAGAATTTTTCAATTCGAAGCAGTAGATAGTTCTTAAGATTAGCGCGTTCAACCATTCAACCATACATACTCATCAGCTTTTTAATATTAGTATAGACTTAGTATTTATTTAATCAAAATAGATCTAAAGCTATAAGTTAAAAAGCTCATAGCGCCTTATGCCCTATCGAATTACGCGTGCCTGCAACGATGTGATTACGCGCACAACGCTAAGTTGAACTTTAATCTATATGATGCAGTTCTGACGTAATGCAAACCTGGTGACATTGAAAATTGACAGACATCTACACAACTACGTCAATTTGGTTAAAGTTTAGCTTAACGTTGTACGGTGTAAAGGCAATCGGTGACGGTTGTGGCGCGGTATTTTGTTTATAATAAATATATTTTTTATGTACGATTTATTCGTACTGTACTAGCATTATAGTTATATAATAAAATAAATAAAACACAATTTTATTTGGTTACGATATATTTCGCCTTACACATGGCGTCTTCAGTCGTATGCGTATGACATTAAAATTAAGAAAATATAATAAATTTGCTTATATATATTTTTTTTTTTTTTTTTTGTAGGTTACGATATGAATATGTGTGTCTTTGTAGTGTAGGTGTGTGTCCGTGTTGTGTATGAAAATTGTTAGTAAGTCAAGAGTCAAGTCTGTGTCACAATTGTATGTTCAGTCCTGGTCTGTAATGAGCTCCTAATGTCCAGATGTATGATAGATAGGAACTATCATACATGTATGCGTTTATTTTATTATATAACTATAATGTTTATAATAAATAACACGCATACGAAGTTGGAGGCACCAGTAAGTCTCTAATAATATTTCTATTTCTTTCAAAGATCAGAATTGTCTCATCCGATACAGCATATTTATACACTAGCGGCCCGTCCCGGCTTCGCACAGGTTTGTATAACTTTAACTATATGCTCAGCGCACGCCACGGAAGGCCTCAGAAACGATACTTTTCCCCCGTTTTTAAAACATTTTTGGTTACTGCTCCACAACTATAGGACCTAGCGTGTCAGTAGTTTTTGAGTTTATTCATTACAAACATACAAAAATACAAATCTTTCCTCTTTATTATATTAGTATAGATTAGTATAGATATAGATTAGTATAGAAGTATAGATTGAACTTAATACCTATGTTACAAACCTATGTGGCAAAAGGTTTTAAAACGATATTAATACCATAATCATGTGACAGTCACGACAACAATAAAATTCTTAACATCCGTTAAATAGTTTAGAAAGGTACTCATAACATAAATTTAAGGTTGTATTGTGCGCAGGGGCGGATTTGGAGGTCTCTAATTTCCGAAAAAAAAATATTTTTTTCCTCGTTCAAATCTTTCAACAATTTATTGCCAACAAAAATAAATATTATTTGGTTAAAGTTTAGCTTAACGTTGTACGACGTAATAGGCCATCGGTATACGTAACTCCAAGGGGCATGTGGCGCTATGAGCTTTCTAACTAAATGATATTTTGATGAAATAAATACTAACACCCAAAAAAATGTGTAAATGATTACATAATACAATGGCCGACAAAAATATTATTTTTATTCTGCGGTAACAGTAGTGGCGAAATACTGGAAGTGCGAAAGCTCATTGCAATTTCCTAAAAGATTTTCTCACCTATTTTTACCCTTTTAGGTCTTTTACTTAGTAAAATGTACCATAAATCTAAGTTTTTATAAACTATAGAGTTAGTCCTGCTGACTGTCCAACAAATTCGAAGCGTTACAATTTGGACATTATCAGTAATTTACCTACGTAATTTATATACGTGGTGGCCGAGTTGGTTAGACCTTGGACTTAAAAACACTTAGGCCCTTGGTTCAAATCTCAGTATGTACCAATTGGTTTTTAATTTTAAAAAATATGTACATGTGTTTGACAACGGTTTTACTATACCAACTTGTGAAACTATTTATAGATGGATTATTGAGTCTATTCAAAACATCGCGACGAGCTAGCCACCTGTTCGGTGTAGACTCATACCATCGGCTACGACGAGGGGGGATTAAAACCCCTCCGCTGGGTACCCTGGGGCCGTCTAGGCGGTCTCGGGCGCCGTAAGGCACCTGTGATGATATATATATATATATATATATATAAATAAATATTTCAAGAATGAATTTAGTAATTAGGTGACTGCAAACTGAACAATATTATAATGTTTGTGCAAGTATTATCGGTAAAAATGCGAAAAGAGACTGATTGGAAAAATCCGAATTGTTGCTGACTTGTCGAAATTTTATTTTATTTTTTATCTCTTTTGTAGGTCCCGGCGGCTGTAGCACTCCGCTTGTCCTAATATAATTTTAAAAAGAAACTTTACATAACTAAGTTGTTTATTCTTGCTCGATACTATATACAACTAATTAGTTTGTGACCAGAGCAATATGTGTAATTTGTCCTACATATTTAAAAAAAAAAAAAAAAAAAATATCAATAGGGTATTTAACATACCCTATTGATATTAAACATATAATAAATATTTATGTGGAAAAAAATCGCGCGTTTTCCGCGCATGTGTATTTTAAGGAACAAAAAAATATATTTGTATCACAGGTGTTTGTGAACATTTCACACACGCATAATAACGTACGATTTTTATCCACATAAAAAATATAAATGTGCCTTACGGCCCTTGAGACCACTTAGACCGCATAGACGGTCTGAGGGTACCCAGCGATGGTATGAGTCTACCTCCACTGAACACGTGGCTATCTCAGCGCGATGTTTGAATAAACTTAGGTGGGAAGAAGGTCTCTTTAACTTCGTTAGGCCGACCGACCGGTCTCGTTACCACCGCCCATACAGAAAATGCAAAAACCGACAAGTGACCTACTCATGTTTCGGTTTTAATCTTTGGGTTCACCGGTTTTCTGGAGCTTACTGCATCGATTTCTTGTCGAGGTGGTAGTCTTCTTCCAGGGTGCGGTTACGAAATGGTGATTGAATTGACGATAAGGCAGCGAGTATATACTTGTAATGCAATAAGTCTTTGTCGCCGCTCATTTCGTAATCGCATCATTTAGCCGGCATATTGATTGACCCCATTCATGGACTTTTAGGTCTGCTCACCACCAGGTAGATACAGAGTCACATGCCGTGCTCCAATAAAAAATAAAAACCCCATCTATAAACGATTTCATCAGTTGGTATACTGAAACTAAGACCGACAACTTAACGTGCTCTTCGAGGCACTATACTGTTGTTGTCAACTAATGTAATGACATTTAATTTAAAAACTCATTGGTAGGTCATTGGTACACACTGCGGGGTTTGAACCGGGGACCTAAACCTGTAGTGTCTTTAAATCTGAGGTCTACCACATATTTATTATATAACACGTAGCTTCCATGGCCGTAGCCTTAAATGTATAAGTAATTAAAAAGACAAGGCATATTTTTTAAGCTCTCAGCCGATCATTTGCAGCAGCCGGTTACACCAATAATATGATTATTAAAGCCAACAGAAGCGAGAGAAATTTCTTTAGAAAGTGCGCCGCACTACCATATCTAGAAGTTGCAATGTCCGCGATCAACGGAACTAGATTTTAATAAATATAATATCATAAATAAAATTGTTGCAATACCTAACTTGGGTTGTTTTAATTTAACTAATAATAATAGAAAACAAACTTGTTCAGTGATTTTTATGGTTATTTTTTAGTATCTTTTTAGAATCAATCAGAGGCAAACCCATGCGCATTTTAGAAACGTAACGTATTCATTTACGTATACGTGAGCAACAACCAATAGGATCGCTTTATTCAATCATTTCTACAATGCGCAAACCCATGGTAGAGCCTCTGGTAAGTAATCATTACTAGTATTATAAATGCGAAAGTAACAGAGTGTTCACGCCCAAACCGATGAACTGATTTTAATAAAATTTGGCATGGAGATAGTTTGAAACCTTGGGAAGGGAATAGGTTAGATCGTTTTTCTAGATAGCTATAGGGAGTGCAAATATACAGGATGCTTGTGTTTTCAAAGTTTCGTAGGAAAAGTTTTTAAATAGACCACATAGAGAAAAATGTTATATGAAGCAAAGTTGGGCTTATTGAAATGACATAAAACTGCATTATTATTATTATTTTATGTAGGACAATTTACACATATTGCTTTGGTCACAGATTAAGCCATAGACTTGTACTATATGTACAAGAAACAACGATATTAATACATATTATTTTATACAAACACTCAGACAACACTCAGTACCTACAGAAAAAGTAAGTACTATATTTTTTTGTGTTTTAATAAATGGGTAGGAATCGGAATTTCGAAGGCGTCCCAAAGTACAACTTTATTATAAAAATTTGGTTTTTCCATTACATTGCTCGCCAGTTTATTTCTAAATCTTTAAAAAAAAAAAACTTTATTATATTATATCTCAAGATATTTGATGCCGAGAACCAAACGGACCTATGTTTTTATAAAGGTACAGTTTTAATTATTTTTGTCAACCCTAAAAATTGTAACTAAATCAGTAAACTTAGCTCCAGTTGCACCAAAATGCCCGTTAAAGTAATAGTGATTAAAGTTAAAAATGGCGTCATATGTACCAGTTTAATTTTAAAAGTCGAATGACAGCTGGTACTTTCGACGCCATTTTTAACTTTAATCGTTACAATTACTTTAACGGACACTTTGGTGCAACTTAGTCTTAGTAAGTATGATTAATATACTTAATCCTTGCTAACAAGTTCTTAAGGAATTAATTAGGATTGACAAAAAAAAAGGATAGATTTGAGTCTAGATCTTTAATCCCAAGTACTTCAGTGCTCCTAGCAGCTAATACTATCCACTTATAGACAGGCAACGGACGTATGAGATTAGGGGCATGCACCAAGACTTCATACTTCATTACATAGAATAGACCCCGCAACAACCCATGGAATAAAAAAAAAGTTAATTTCGTATGTAGTCAAATAATATTTTAAAATTAACTACTTATCGTACCCAAATAAAAAAACTAAAAATGTGTTTAACAATTCGTTACTTCATTTAATTACATTTGTGTTTTAGCAAAATATATGATATTCTCTCGAATATAAAAAATATTATAATAATTTTTTCACCAAAATATTGAAAATTGTTTATTTGCAAAAATTTTTATTTACATGAATTATATTGTTTAAAATATTTAATTTTTATTTTATTTTATTTTAAGGCGTTATTTTTCGTCCTTTATTTCTTCACAGATTTCTATAGTCATTGGCATTAAACCGCTGTGCCGATTTAGATGAAATTTGGTATGGAGATAGATTGAGACCTTGGGATGAACATCGTGTATTATTTTTGTCATTGTTTTTGTTTTAAGTCTCTTTGGAAAAGTTTTTTAATACACTAGATAAATAAAAGTAATCTATGAAGCAAATTTGGGTATATTAAAATGACATAAAGGTACATTAAAATATTTTTGAATATATTTTGAATTTCTATTAATATATCTAATAATACCGGATACGGTGCGGCCGTATCCGGTGTATCCGGTAAAAAAATAAAAAAGGGAGAATAAGAGGTATATGGAAAAGGCTTATTACAGAAAATTGTAATATTAAAGCAACACAATAAAAATATATACTTATTAATATGTGCGAAGCCGCGGGCAATAGTATTTAAAATATTCTTAAAGTAAAATGAATCCATTTTACTTCTGTGTCTGACAGTATGAAACATTTCGTTTTGATGTAAGTAAACTTTTATTCTGAAAAAAAAACCTTCAAAACTTACTGAAATAAATTCCATTTTAATCAGTTTCATCAGTTTAAATACATATATTTCTTAAAATTAATTATACACTGGACTCTTATAAATATAAATTTATATATTACTTTTTCGTCTATTCATAAATATAATGATATATTTTATCATTCCACAAAAACCGCTTTCTATGAAAGTTTTTAAATCCAGAGAGGTCTCGTAGGCCAATTGGAAATAGTGGTCGATTACGGCCTTAGAAAGGTGCATTGACGAACAGATCGGGGTCTCACAGACCTGATGATATAGGATGATTGACGCGGTTTCCTACTTAGTCCCTATAACGCATAACTGACTGACTTCCTATGTGTTACTATTGCTGTTACTTTGTGTGAGTGGTATTAGATTCGATAGCAGTCTTAGAGAAGTGCATTGAATTCATCAATCGCAGTCTCAGAGTCCCGATGATGTAGGACACAGCTTCCCACTTAGTCCCTATAACGCCTAACTGACTGACTTCCTATGTATTACTTTGTGTGCGCGATATTAGATTCAATAGCACACGGCCTTTGAAGATAATTCTTACTGTCAAAGTCACTGTTCCATATAAAATATTACGTCGAACATCTAATAAGTAGATAATGATCTAAACGAAGATAATTTCTAACACCTTGAAAGTATAGGTTTATAAACAAGAATCTCACAGAAATTCAATTAAATAAGCTCTACTACCTAATGAAATAGAGATATAAATTGATTAACTTCCAAAGCCGCCATTAAAGCCTCATTATGGGCAGTAAATATACAGCCCCTTTGGTAGTCGTGCTGCGCACGCGCACCGCTTCTATCATACGTGACTGTACGGTTACCGCTCAATGCATATAACTGCATCTCTCTTCCGGGAGCGTGTAACACATCCTGTTTTTAAATTCGAAATTAGAAAAGATTACAAAAGAATAGGAAAGAACGCATATTTATAGCTATATAACCCTTACGACCTGCAAGTTTTTTTATATTTTTTATTTGAGCACGACATGTAACTTTTTATCTACCTGATGGTAAACATACTTAAAAATCCCTTAGATGGAGTCGTACAATACATTTATGTTTAACAACATGTATTGTATTCGACTATACCGGCTAAATGATGTGGTTACGTAGTGGACGCGTCAAAGACGAATTTGCATTACGTCTTTATCGTCTACAATCAACTACCCCTTTCATAACCGCACTCTAGATTTCCACCTCGACATGAACTAGATACAGCAGTCTCCTGAAAGCCAGCGAACCCAGAGGCTAAAGTCACCGCTGAAGAAAATAAAAGCCGAATTTAAAGCCTGTCAAAATCAACTATTCTATGATATTGATTACTAGTTTGTATGGAAGAGATTTTTTTTTCATTTCCGACACATGGTTGGGAAAAGTTGTTCTTTTTGATCAATAGAGTAGAGCCTCATATTAGCCCAAAGTACAACCTTTTAAGTCACCGTGTAGAGTAAGAACTACGAGTATATAAAATACCTAGTATACTTACTCGCAGTAATACCTCAGTGAATACTTATTTCATCACTAACTTTTCGCCATGGATTAGGTACTATTAATAATATTATATATGCACCACAGTCTTGCGGTCCATATAAGCAAAAAAGCCACAAATAACCCCAGAATAAAAAGTATAAATAATCTAGTGACTATATATTATTTTTAAACATTTAAAACTAAGCTTTTTGTATATTTATAAATAATAATTAGGGACTAAAGAAAATAAAAATATCATCGCGGGTGCCTTACGGCGCCCAAGACCGCCTAGACGGCCTCGGGGTACCCAGCGGAGGGGTTTTTAATCCCACCTCGTCGTAGGCGATTGTATGACGAACACCGAACAAGTGGCTAGCTCGTTGCGATGTTTTGAATAGACTCAATAACCCATCTATAAACAGTTTCACAAGTTGGTATAGTGTAACCGGGACCGACAGCTTAATGTGCTCTCCAAGGCACTAGATTATTTATACCCTAGATTTTAGGGTTTTATGTCTTTTTGGCCTATACGGACCGCACGCCGCTGCATAGTAGTAGGTATTATACAAATAAACCTTCCGGGATAAATTACCTGAATAATGGTGAATACGGCATCAAAATCCATTGCGTAGTTTAGAAGATCTAAGCGTACAGAGGGACAAACAGACGCGGGAAGCTGCTTTGTATTATACTATGTGCTAGCGACCCGCCCCGTCTTCGCACGGATTACTAATTATATGTATCACTGTACTTTGTATTATACATATAAACCTTCTGAAGAAAAATACAGTTGTGCGTGATATGTGTGATTTGAAAGAAGATATATGTAGTGACAAGGATTGAGAAAGAAATGTTACGGTGGTTTGGACATATTGAGAGGATGAATGAAAAGAGATTGACGAAAGAGATTTATAAATCAGAGGTGAATGAAAGGATAAGGCGGGGACGACCCAGAAGAATGTTCCATGACCAAATCGGGGAGATTTTCAAAAAAGCTGGGATTTGCAGTCCCCATAACCGTAGAGCTTGTATAAATAAAGAGAGTTGTGGAAATGAAGGAAGAGAGAGAGTTATGCCAGGATCGTTGTAGATGGCGCTCCCTTGTCTCTGCCTATCCCCGTGGGAAAAAGGCGTAAATATTATAGTTTAGTTAGATATTTTTTTACACAGTTTACAATCATCAGCAGGATCCGAATTAGGAATAAAAATCTGTATCGCGGATCCATGTATATACATATAAGATATCATCTCTCATATTACAAAAAGAAAGAGGTTTGCAGATTCTTGCAAACCTTGAAACTTATAAAAATCCTCAACTAAATCCAAAAGAAGAAACTGGGTCATACAGAACGGTAAACCAAAACAAAAACGAAACGAACTTAAAAGCATTACATATATAACGACATACAGAACCAGTACATCGTCGAGTGAAAGAAACCCCGAGCAATATTGATGCATTCCCGAAGTGGCTACAAGTCTTTCCTTGTAGGGCCTGGAAGTCCTAACTGTACACGCCGCGTGCCTTGCCGCAAAAACATTTCATATAATTGACAACCTGAACGCAGCTTCGGACTGCGGAACCAGAGTTGGAGAAATAAAAACTAAAGTAAATGCAGGTTTTAGTCTCGTTGAGTTAAAGTGGTTTGCGGTTGATGAGATTTTTAAAGTAAATCTTAGAAAAGAAGAAGTAGAAGTAGTAGTAAGATTATTAAAGTTAGAAAAAATAAATTAGAAAAAGAGTTTATTTTTCTTACTTTTTTATTATTAGGTATCACAATCCCTATTTACAAAAAAAAGTAATTTATTTTGATTTGACCAGTCTAGTGATTACGCTTTTGGTATAGGGGTTCGATTCCCACTCATGGCAAATAATATACGAACCGATATACAAAATAACGAAGTTTGCTATTGTCTGAGTGTTTATAAAATATATTATGTATCTATTAGTATCGTAGTTTCTGGTACTTATAGTATAGCATGTACAAGCCTGGAGCTCCGTTTAGGGCAATAATGGAAAAATATTTTTATTAATTATTGTCATCCTTTTTTAACTATATTGATTTATTTTTAAGATTAAATACAATGAAAAAAATCCTGGTGGATGGGAGTCGAACCCACTCGCTTTCACGCCAAGGTAATCAATCAACCACTGAGCCAACTAGGTACCAGCCACCCTCACGGAATTTGCCATTGTTTGTACACTTATACACAGACGACCTATGTGCTTTATTTTAATTAGTGAAGTTAGAAGTCCTAGTTTCTAATAGTGCATGGCCGAGAAGTCTGTTTTTGTTTTTACTATATGTCTTACCTATATGTACTTAAAGAAAATATACCAAGTAATATTCGTGTAAAAACCATGCGTGATAACAGGTATCTATTACCAAATACGCGTTAGACCCTAATATCGTAAACAAGACTAAATTATAGAACCACGACAGCAAAACAACCGTTAAAAGAATTCTTCTACATGTTAGCTACTAGTGTCAAATGCACCAAAAGTAGGCCACTGGCCAAGAGGCTCACGTAGAAAATGATGCATGTAATTACGAGTGTGCTAACAAACCTAACGATAAGGTAAATCTACTTGGAACTTTTTGTTGGGCATACCATTAGTATAGTTAGAAGATTGCTCAAGCTAAGTGGGCGAGACCTGTCAACTGAATGACGGTAGCTAATGAGAATTTATTTGACGGTCATAATCGTGATGTCTTTCGTCTTTGATGAATGCATCAAGAAACTAATTTAGAAAGACAATTATGCGATGAAGTTATAACTAATTGTTGAAATAGAAAGGGTTGGTGAATATTATGAGAAAGATATAAATAGAATATCTTTAAGAAGGAGAATATCTTTCTATTCTGCGGTAGCGTCTTTGATGTTGTAACCGGGGGTTGTGGGTTTGATTCGCACTTATGGAAAAACAATATTAGGACGTTTTTTTGTACAGTTTGTAATGGCCTGAGCGTTTATGTTTATAAAGTATAATATGTACATAGGAGAGCTTAGTTTGTGACCAGGGCAATATGTGTAAAATATACTACATATTGCTATTACCCCTACTCCTACGAGTTAAACCTATAGATAATATAAAAAATAGCTTGTCCTGACTGACTGACTGATTTACTCATCATAAGCCCAGTGGAAACTATGGAAGATAGAAATGAAAAAAAAAATCTATAGAATAAATTTTATAGCTTCCTTTTGTTGACCAGTAAGAAGTAAGAAGGAATGTTTCAACAAAAAAATGTAGCTCAACGAATTTTCAGAAAAGTTCATTTCTTGATATTTCAGTGATATTTATGTACCAATGCCCGGTATGTACCAATGAGTTTTTAATTAAAAAAAAAATGTACATTTGTTTGACAACACCACTATAGTGCCTCGGAGAGCACGTTAAGCTGTCGGTCCCGGTTTCACTATACCAACTTGTGAAACTGTTTATAGATGGGTTATTGAGTCTATTCAAAACATCGCGACGAGCTAGCCACTTGTTCGGTGTAGACTCATACCATCGGCTTCGACGAGGTGGGATCCGCTGACATTCAAAAATCGCGCCCCTGAAGGAGCATAGCTGCAAGCCTTGATCACGGAAAAATAGTAGACTGTTGTCTACTATTTTTCAGAATACAACAGAATAGCAACAGCAAGTTTAATTTCAGAAAGACGTCTATTGAAAGAAAGTTTAAATTTAATATACAAATGGTTACTAAGCTAATAATGTATTACTAAAATACCATGATTTACCAGAATATGATATAAATTAAAACTACAAAATAAAACCTATAAATTATAAATTTCCTTCAAATCGCTGTCCATGGGCATGGTGCCTAATATGCTGGCAGCATTTCCTCGCATTTCTTTGCAAGAAAAAGCTGCCAGCCCTCGGGTCGCCTGAAACGTCAACCAACTTTGGAGCAAGTTCATTATAGAACTCCAAGGCATCCGGCCCCCATGGACCCAACGTCTCTACAGCAAATGCCAAAAATACATAACTGTTATACCATGATACATTCCCCTTGAAAGCATTTTTTTACAAATATATTGAGCACTGAGAAGACAAAAAAAAATGAAATTTTTTACTTTCCTATTTTTGAGATATTGGTCTGGATATGCAGACAGAGAGACGGACTAAAATTTCGTTCCATTCTTTAATTAATCAAAAGAAAGAAACCCTTAACCGTTATGGGGAAGAACCTATTAAATAAAAAACATGGATGGACCATTTACGGTCCGTAAAACCACACATTTGTTTGCTAATATTAATCAGAATAGTCCGGTTATGAGCAATTGGTTCCTCACAACTATTTAGGTCATTAATTATAGAACAATTTTGCAGAATTAACATACTGAACTGAAATGCACTATCAGTAACTTCAACACATCCTGCGGTAGATTATTATATATTATCATTACTTACGTCCGTTTTAAAACAGAATATAATTTTATAACCATTTTATTAGAATAAGATAGACTAGCTGGTCAGACAATTCTTAACTGTCCATCGCTTTTTTGGGTTACAATGGACAAATTTTTATTGTATTTAGTTTTTGTTTGTGTACAAGTGTTGGCTTTAAATGCAACGATCACTTTTAAAAGTATATATAACTTGTGATTCTTTATAATATAGGTAACGATTTAGTTGAAGTTTGTAATTTGTTTTATTTTATGCAACTTATTTTCAGATCAATTTATTGATCCAAATTGGGAATCAGTGTTTGAAGATGGAGGAATTTTCATTGGTGGTGGAAGACACAAGAGATTTGTAGAACTTTCTGATAATAACCAGGTTTGTATCTAAATTAATGTATTACCGATAATATTAATTTTACCAAATAAAGATTTTGTATTAAGATTTTAACCCTCTAAGGGTTAAGGACAAAATCTGAAAAGCGGTTAAATTTAACGAGTCTACCATGGTTAACGACGGCAAATATTAATGTAGGCAGTCGGCTTGTTCCCTTACAACTTTTGTTAGACTGTATAGATTTTTTATTTTTTTGATTCTTTATATTGGTAATAAAATTATGTATTTTAATATATATAGTACTTCAAGCTTCCTATTATTACACCCTTGTGCGTGGTGTCGAATTGTATAGAATTTAGACTTAAAACCCCTATATACCTACTGAGTTTTTAATTTAAAAAGAAAATAATGTTGTTCAATCACCACTATAGTCGATGTATTCCTGGCGATCTCATCCCTGGACTTTGTAGGTCTGCTTAACAACAGGTAAATACAAAGCCACATGCTGTGCTCCTTTAAAAAAACATAGTACTGTGTATCTTCATATACTTTCCTATGAAAAACATTGCTGTTGGGCTAGGCATCATTTATCAGTAAGACATATTACCTATACAGTAGTTTATGAAAACAAAAATCTTTAGCTTTTTCTAATTTTTATTTTCGTTCTACATTTCTTCGCAAAAAATCAAAAGCAAAAAGTTTAGACGTTATTATTACTTACAAAAATTTGTGTTCTTTTAAAATAAAAACCAAAATCCGAATTATATGGAGACAAATTTTTCCTATTTTTACACCTCTTTATTTTTAAATGGATCGACAGCGGCCACGTTCTGTATTTATAACGGAAACGTTAGCTTGCCAAAATAACGAAATCCTTTGAAGTGACATTGGACAATCAGCAACAACAATAATTAAAACAGGCATGCACTGTATTCCCTTGTGTGTATATAGCAATAGTACCTCTATTTGAGGTACTATTGCTTTGACAGTTTTTAGCATTTCATGAGGAAACAATTGAACATAAAGGATTTATTTATATTGACAATCTAAAGTTGCCTTTAAAAGAAAAATATGGCCGCTGTTCATAAACAATAAACACACTGAGTTTCTATGTCTACTGGTACATACATACATACATATCATCACGGGTGCCTTACGGTGCCCGAGGCCCCCTAGACGGCCCCAGGGTACCCAGCGGAGGGGTTTTAATCCTACCTCGTCGTAGCCGATGGTATGAGTCTACACCGAACAAGTGGCAAGCTCGTCGCGATGTTTTGAATAGACTCAATAACCCATCTATAAACAGTTTCACAAGTTAATACCTATAGTGAAACCGGGACCGACTTAACGTGCTCTCCAAGGCATTATAGTGGTGTTGTCAAACAAATGTACATATATTTTTTAATTAAAAACTCATGGGTACACACCGGGATTCGAACCAGGGACCTAAGTGTTTTAAGTCAAAGGTCTAACCAACTCAGCCACCACACCACGTATATACACGTTTCTACGTCTACTGGTACCTGAAAAAGGTCGCGGGAAGCCGATGGATACAGGCAGCGCAGAACCGGTCGATGTGACGAACCTTGGGGGAGGCCTATGTCCAGCAGTGGACGCGCGAAAGGCTGGCATGATGATGATGATGATGTCTACTGGTAGAACAAAAATAAAAAGTTGAAAAGGCTAATGATTTTTGTTTTCAAAAACTACGGTATGTCTTGCTGATAAATGATAGCAATGTTTTTCATAGGAAAGTATATGAAGATACATCGTACTATGTTTTTTTTAATGGAGCACGGCATGTGACTTTGTATCTACCTGTTGTTAAGCAGACCTACAAAGTCCAGGAATGGGTTAAATGTATCATATTTTTATGATGAGGTCCTGTACCAAATTCCAGCCGAACGTGCCTCATCAAGCGTGCCTCCTACCAAATGGTACCAGCGGTCATTGTAGACATCTCCATCACTGCGTCATGGACGAATTTAAGAACGACTTCCTTCGATTCATGGATTATCTTTGCGTTATTAAACGATCGTAAGTAATTAAGCGTAACCCTTATCTATACTTACCTACATAAAGTACCAGAGGGTAATAAGGCCCAGAGGCTCTACCATGGGTTTACGCATTGTAGAAACGTTTTTGGAACCAATTGGATCGCTTTATTTTTGGTAACAGGATTGAATAAAGCGATCCTATTGGTTGTTGATACGTAAATGAATACGTTACGTTTCTACAATGCGCAAACCCATGGTAGAGCCTCAGAGTATAGTAAGGCCCATTTACAAAATAGTCAATTTACGGTTTGTAATATTATTGATTATAATTATTAAAAGAAACGTAATACATGGAAGCCTACAGCTATGAGCAATCAAGTATAATCAATATCCTTAATATTTCTATATGAATAATATTTAAAAGCTCTGATAATAAGGGCCACATATAGCGCTTAAAAAACGCGTTTTGTGTTAAAAGTTAATTTACCTAATCTATATAGAAGAAACTAGCTGACCCGCGCAACTTTGTCTGCGCGTTTAAATTTAACCATTTACGCAGCGTACGCTCTTAAAAGGAATAATTTTTCCCCGTTTTTGCAACATTTTTCTTTGTTACTCCGCTCCTATTAGTCGTAGCGTGATGTTATATAGCCTATAGCCTTTCTCGATAAATGGATTATCCAACACGAAAATATTTTTTCAATTCGAATCAGTAGTTCCTGAGATTAGCGCGTTCAAACAAACAAACAAACTCTTCAGCTTTATAATATTAGTATAGAAGTATAGATAATAGTACAAGTGTTATTTTTAAGGAAAAATTATAAAAAAAACGTTTAAAAAAATGTTTTTACCTGTTGGTAAGCAGACAAAATGCATGAATGGGGTCTATCATTGCATTGTTGTTTACCAGCATTGATTATGCCGGCTAAAAGATGCGGCTGAAGAGCGGCCGGCGATAAAGTAGGCTCGCTGCTGTATCATCAAACTAACTGCCCGTTTTGTAACTACTCCCTAAAAGGAGACAACCACCTCGACAAGAAAACAATGCAATATTCTCCTGAAAACCGGTTAACCCACAGACTAAATCCGGAACATAACTACATAACATAACTTTTTTATAAATATCTACATTAGCTTGTTTTAGATGCAGCTTAAAATTTATCTCTTAAACAGAGCCATAGGAGTATGCTGTCCTGATAGCATGATAGAAGACCGTGCTGAAGGTATGCAAGGGTTAGCAGGAGACTTACCAGCGACGGCGCCAAGAGAAGAAGAGAATGAAGCTTTGACAAGAATCGTACGCGCTGAAAACAGAGGTCCGTGAACTTATTATTATTACAAAAAAATAAATTAAAGAAAATATTAATAATTTGTATAATTTAATATCCTTTATATAAAAACCCAAATTGATAATATCTTTAGTATAGGTGGAAGGAATCTCTCTATAACTTCGTTAGGCCGACCGTGAACACCGGCCATACAGATGCAAAAACCATCAATTGACCCATGTCATGTTTCGGTTATAATCTGTGTGTTCACTGGTTTTTGGAAGACTACTGCATCGATTTATTGTCGTATCGGTAGTCTCCTTTTAGTGTGTGGCTACGAAACGGGTGGTTGAATTGACGATAAGGCAGTGAGAATATTAAAATATACTGGAAACTCGTCGCTGAAGTGTAACCACGAGAGCCACCAAGTAAGTAAGTTATTTTTAAACTTATTATAGCGGTGCATAACGCACCCGTGTGAGAATCCTGGACTAGTTTTGTTTCCCGGATTCTCGCACATTTTTGGTATACAGAGAGGAAATGTATCCAGCGTTCTGGGTACCATGCCGCGCTACACCTGTGAGGATTACATTTTTTAGGTAAGTATTATTTTGTTTTCGATTATGTATTGTTATTTTTAATAATTTTAGATTATACTTTTAATTAATATTTAAATGAAGACTATTATAAATTTTATATAAATATACTTGTAATCGTCTATACGAGTAATCGCATCTTTTAACCGGAGAGTGAGAGTGATCAATGTTTTTTAACAACAATTATTGATCGACCCCATTGATGAACTTTGTGGGTCTACTTACCACCAGGTAGGTACAAAGTCACATCCCGTGCTTAAAAAAACATCACTATAACTTACCAGCAAAAAAGTTTAAACTCGAAATGTCCTTAAAAAATATAAGTACAAAGTTTAAAAAACAGACGCGCCTTATTTATGTGAACGGAGCATGGATTTGGAGTAAGCTAGGGAATTAGGAAAGTTAGTACAGTAACTCTAGGAGTCAGATTAATAGTCGTTGCTTAGCCTGAGCCATTGCTTGGAACTGTCAAAGTTCAGTTTTTTCATATGCAGTTGACAATCCAAAGCATTGGCTAAGCATTAGAAATTGCTTAGCAAGGACTATTAATCCGACCCTAAATCGCGTACATTACTCTTTTTTTTTTATAAGAGCACAGCATGTGACCTTGATGTTAAGCAGACCTACAAAGTCCATGAATGAGGTCAATCAATAAATTGTTGTTTAACTATCCTATTTATCGCTTCCACTATGCTGGCTAAACGATGCGATTACAAAATGGGCGGAAACAAGGACAAATTTGCATTACTAGTCTATTTTAATAATATCCTCGCTGCTTTACAGTCATATCAACCGCCCGCCCATTTCGTAACCGCACCCTGAAAGAAGACTACCACAAGAAAACGATGCAGTAGCGGCCTGAAAACTGATAAACCCACAGACCAAAACCGAAACTTGACTAGGTCACTTTACGGTTTTGGCATCTGAATAGGCGGTGAAAACAAGAACGATCAGTCGGCATAGCAAAGTTATAGAGACCTTCCTCCCACATATGAACAGTGCGCCGAGATTTTTTAGGAATATTTAATTTAAAATAACATATTTTAAGATAGCTTGCTCCGTGTAGGTAGACTCATACCATCGGCTACGACGAGGTGGATTTAAAACCCCTTCGCTGGGTACCCTGAGGCTGTCTAGGCAGTCTCGGGTGCCGTAAGGCCCCCGTGATGATTTTTGTAATTTTAATATATCAG
Source organism: Monopis laevigella (assembly GCA_947458855.1). Lineage (NCBI taxonomy): Eukaryota > Metazoa > Arthropoda > Insecta > Lepidoptera > Tineidae > Monopis > Monopis laevigella. Next base: position 8,064,325 of record OX381596.1, on the reverse strand, counting down.
GCAGAGAGAGTGATCCCAGTGGCCGGTTTCTCGAAAATATTAATTTAATTACTTATAGGCATTTAACTGTCAAATGATTAAAAATAGGCGGAGTTTTATAGGACCTGTCAATAACATTTTAAGAGCTATTTATTGTTAAGTATTTGACAGCATATTACCAAGTAGGTACTTACATTTCTCGAGAAACGGCCGTAAGACTACAAATTTAAATGATGTCATCCTCAGGTTGCGGGCTGAGTACCAGGGCAACACGAAGGCTAGTTGGTGCACGCCCAGCCAATCCTCGTGAGTGGCCGTGGATGGCTTCCATCACTCCTGATGGGTTCGAACAGTACTGCGGAGGTGTTCTCTACACTGATAGACATGTGCTGACAGCCGCACACTGTACCCGCAGGTAATAACCCATAATATTAGGCACAACTTAATTATAAGTACTAGGGCGACATAATAATAGGACTAGTAGGTATATGAGATTTGAAAGTTCGAATACACCGAAAGAGTTTGAGCAGTTTGTGTAGGTGTTTTCTACACTGACAAACATGTGCTTCCAGCCGCATACTGTATCTACACGCAACTTATGGCCACAAGTACAACAAGGCACGATATATTATTAGGATTAGTGGATGTGCGTTGAAAGTTTGATTGAACACGCCGGAAGAGTTTGAGGAGTCTGTGGTATTTTATACACTGACAGACTACAGCCGCTATACAGTCTGATATCCACACCTAACTCATAGCCACCACTACAACCTCGGGACCTAATAATAGGACTGGTGTATGGGGGTTGAAAGTTCGACCACAATTGAAGGGTTCGAGCAGTCTATGTACATGGTCAATTTTTTATGTTTTTTTTGGGTTTTTTGTCAGAACTATTACTAATAAATTAATGCCCTAAATTTTAAAAAGTTTCGAATTAGTGCGATCTCATTAATAAACTTTTATAAACTTGAATATTATTAAATTTTAAGTAAATTATTATATATTAGTCATTAGTTTTGGGAGGTGCTTAGACCCCTACCCAAAAATAAAATATTAGTATTTTTGAAAGAGAAGATGACATGAGAGACAGAATGTGAGATAATGATAGTGGAATAAGTTGAACAGTTTGTCTATTTGAGAAGTGTGTTTACAAGAGGTGTATGGAAGATATTGAAAGACGAGTGCAAAGGGGCAATGTAGTCAATGGCGCCATACACAGCGTAATGAACACCCAAATCATGTCCAGAAAGTCGCGGATAGCGATGCTTGTTGATGGAAGTGAACGCTGGGAATAGCAGAAGAAGCATGAAAGTAGTGATTGGAAAGAAGATGTAGTGGCAAGGATTGAGAAAGGAATGTAACGATGGTTTGGGCACATTGAGTGGATGAATAAAAAGAGCATGAAAGAGATTTATAAATCAGAGGCGAATGAAAGGATAAGGCGAGGATGACCCAAAAGAATGTTCCATCAAGTCCATGACCAAATCGGGGAAATTCTCAAAAAAGCTAGGATCCTCAGTGCCCATAACCGTAGAGCCTGTATGAAGAGAGTTGTGGATGTGAAGGAAGCGAGAGAGTTATGCCAGTATCGTTGTAGGTGGCACTTCCATGTCTCTGTCAATCCCTGTAGGAAAACAGCGTAACTATTTTAGTTTAGTTTAGTTAATTTAATGTAGGTACAACATTTTGAGAAAAAACATAACAACTTAATTAGACCCCTATAGCGAAAAGTCCAATTTATAACAGGTATCAATGAGACCCATTATCTATAGAATATATAATTATGTGTAGGTAGACAAATGTAAATTGCGTTTTAGTTAGATTTTATAATAATAATTTACGTTCGGTTAAACCACGGAATAGAAAAAACAAGTGGAAATGCTATAAAGCACCAAATGTATTAGAACCAGTGTCGCCAAAATCATATATCTATAAGTATTGAATCTATAACCACTTCGTCCTGATTGGTTGCAAATATACACAGCAATTTTAAACACTATTCTCCAAATAATTAGATTTAAATTCATATAAAAAAATAATCATGCCATCTATCATAAATTAGTAAGAACCACTGAACAAATAAGTAAGAACCTCCTATAAAAGGTTCTGCTACTCCTACACAGATGGCGTGACTACTACAACATTCGATTAAATGTTTTGTTCAGTCGACATAAGGCATATTATCTTTTATATAAAAAAAGTATTTTAGTTTATTCTAGAACTTTCCTTGCATAAAAATATAATAATTCAAAGGCGGCGACATAATAAAATATTTAAAGTATCGATATCGATGCTTTTTTTAAATATAAATGTGCTTTATATATTTTAACGCAGATGGAAGGGAAAACTTTTAGAAAATGTAAAGGCTTAAAAAACTGATTTTTGAGATAAGTATATTTTTTTTAAGTTGAGTTGGGTGACGTTGTCGTGACGTGAGCACGAAACAAAACTTTGGGACGCAATCTTAATATAACTAGTATTTTTGTAATAAAAATAAAGAAATTAGGCAAAATGAAGAAATTATTTATGCCTGGAATATTCATTATTTTATAAAAATATTTTTTATCGTTATTTAAAAAAAAAGAGTTTTTAGTCGCAATGGTACAGATCCCAATTTTGTTTGTGCATATGACGTGAGTCTTAATTAAATATATATCTCAGAAACCATTTTTTTTTATTTAAAAAAAAATAATTTAGGTATATTCACAAGAAAGGAAATCTTTTCGGAAGCCCGTTGATTTGTTAAATTTTTTAAATGAAAATTTAACAATGTGCAACTTTTTTGCTCTACATTGTGTTAGAGCAAAAAGTTATTTATAAAAAGTATTTTGCATTAGGCGGCCGGTTCAATTTACAATAAAACAAATATAGTATATTTCTTAGTATATTTTACACAATATCTCACTTTGTTTGTTTGTTATCACACAAGTCTTTGATTTTTTGTTTGTAATAGTTTTATTTTTAGGCTTTGCTTTTTAATTTTGCTTTGGCAAAATCTTAGTTGGCCTTTGAGTTTCTTCTTTCTCGGTGTTAAAGAATGTGAAATGGCTGTTGGTTCTATATTTTTAACTTCATCATCTCTTTCTGGCTGAATTATACTGTCAGCGGAATGTTGTTGCACAGGAAACTGTTCAAGTTGTTTTATAATATCTTTATGAAGTCGATTCTTCTTTTTCGGCTGTACCTTAAACTCGGAACTCTCCAAACCACCTTGCCTTTTTGAAGAATTTGCAGCGTTCATTTGTGTCTGAAACCAAAATGAAAAACAATATAACAAAAACAATGAACAGGAGGTAAACTAAATTTAAAATAGTGTGAAATAGATTTGATATTTAGTCAACAAAATACTCTTTTTATCGGTTATCTTATTCTTATAGAACAATTGACTATTATGAAACATTTTAATATCATATCATAAACACTTCCAATGCCTCTATGTATGTAGTAATAAAAAAAAAAACACGGTAACTTACTTGATTAAAAAGCTTAATTAATTATAAGCTTAATTTAGATTTTCAAAGTTGGAAATGCTGTTAGTTTTGTATATTTGTATCCTTTATTTGATATTAAAATATCATCTTCTATAAAATGTTCAGAACATATGGTGCTTGATTTTGTTGGCATCCAATTTATTCTACCTGTAGCATCAATCCATTTCTCTTTGACAGTGGCGTCTTTGGGAAACCTAAAAATATTTTAAATGAAGGTTAGAAAGTTGGTTAAGTTCTTATTGATGACATTTCAATGATTTTAATGAAATTATATATAAACCGCTCATTGTAACAATATGGTAAATGGTAAGTAATTGTAACAATGGTAGCCTACTAAATTTTAATTATTCAATTTTATAAACTATTAATTTCAATTTCTTTTTACAAACAACTGTTACTGTGTCTAAATATGAACACATTTCTTCGTAATATAAAATGGCTGCAGCGCTATAAAGATTTTGTTATGTATGTGTTTTAAGGTAAACCAACCAAATTGTGCTGACTTCTACGTATAGGGAGTTTATCGTTATAAAGAGTTTACACGTACATTTTATTATTCTAAGCCCACACTATTAAAAAATTGTATGCGATACAATATGAATAAATATTTAAAAAAATATGTAAGTATATAATTTTGTATAACTGCCGAAACTGTTCCTTCTTTTCTTTAAATAAATAAGTTATATCGATAAGCACCCACTACAACACTAACCGAGTAGCAAGAACTTTTGAAATCTAAATTTCAATCTAAAGTATTCTTTATTACAATTACGTAAGGTTGATTTTAACTTCATTCAAACTACAATTATTAGTAAACTAAAATAAGCTAAGGTTTTTAAAGAATACTAACAAAATCGTACTTACCGATGATACGAAACACCTCCATTACGAAGATTTTTTCTCCTACTATCGTTTTTGCACTCCAGAATGCAACAATACGGCATATTTGCAATAATTATGCGGAAAAATCAGGAACCACGCGAGACTACCAACTCGAAGCGATGTTAGACACGACTGATAACGATTGGGATCAAATAAGCGTAGCTACGCTTAATTGTGCCACACTAAACACGCCTACTTTGCACTTCCACTTGTTTTTTCTATTCCGTGGGTTAAACCTACAAAATTCCTTATCCTGTATTTACAGACCCGCGACCAGTAAGGATTTTGTAACAAGTATTCAATCAACATTATCGATTGTAATTTACGTAGGTTGCGCCTAAGTTATTATAGGTTGCCTATAATTAGAATGGAAGCAGATTTCTTAGATTCGTCAAGCGACGGCGCCAGCGTAATGTTGCCAGTATTTTAATTGCGTCCGAACACCTACCATGGATTTAATCTGTTATAGATGAATGAAGTTATATGTAACTTATACTTATAAAGTCTACTTGTTCCACTCTTTTCACATTCCCACTCAAGGTAAACAATATTAGTATGTTTACATTTATTTAATTTACACATGTTTAGTACATCATGTTTAAAAAAATATTTTAACAAAACATAATGCCATGTAGAATTTGTATTATATAAACGACCCCAGCGAAGGGATTAAGCCATCCTCATTTCGCCGATGGTATTCGGAGGCAACACCTAACAAGTGGTGAGCTTGTTGCGGTGTTTATGATGGTATAGCCCCGTTGTATCTTTATACAACGAGGCTATAGCCTACCATCGTCACCCATCCCAGGTCCGGCCTTGTTGTCATCTGCTTAACCTTATTATCAGTTGCGCAGTGACTTAACCATTTTTTTTATTATATAATTCTATAAATTTAACACTGAAAGGGGTGCGAAGTAATGTATGCGTGCGTTTGGGTATAGATAGGTATTAGGTACCTATTACCCCCTTATTCAAAAACTTGATGGGACGTATACGTGGTGGTCAAGTTGGTTAGACCTCAGACTTAAAAACACTACAGTTTAGGTCCCCGGTTCAAACCCCAGAGTAAAAATATAATGTGCGAAAAAAATATCTGCATTTCTTTGACAACACCACAGTATTGCCTCGAAGAGCGCGTTGGCTATCGTTCCCAGTTTCACTATCAACTTGTAAAACTGTTTATAGATGGGCTATTTAGTCTATTAAACACCGCGACGAGCTAGCCACTTATTGGTTGTAGGTAAGCTCATACCACGGTACTTGTACTATTATTTCTTCTGTGCCATCGGCTATGATAAGGTTGGATTAAAACCCCTACGGCTGGGTACCCTGAGGCCTTCCAGGGCGTCTAAGTAGCCGTAAGGCGGTGATGATAGGTATATTTTTTTATTATAATAGTGTCCGGTAAAATATTTGTGAATCTAGATTAAATTACATCAATGTTCAAACCTTTAATATTGAATGCATTAAGCACACACTCGATAAATGTCTTATTATGCGAAGGGAAAGGAAACTGACATTCGGCAATTTACCCGTTAATACTGACATCTCAATAAATACATCGTAATCATGTGGTACAAGAAAATCTTGTAATTCCGTCACAATTTTACGAAATATTACCTTCGATTTACTGATTAAGGCATTCGCAAATCGAAAATTAATTATGAATATTAATTTACTTGTATTTGGTTGTTAAATTACTTATTTTTGCAGTAACTTTGTTTTTTTTTTAATTAAGATTTTGTGCAATTAAAGTTCCGATTATACGAGTACCTACATAAGCGATTAATAGAAGCGGTATCTGATGACGGCCATTTGCACATGATATACCTACATATCTCCGTTGGCATTTTGTATCCAGAGATCATGGGTTCAATTCCTACTCATGACAAAACTGGGTGTTTATAAAATATAATTGTATTTAGTACCTATCGTTATTAAAATTTCTGCTACAGAAAGTAGTTGTCGCCGCCCATTTTGTAATCGCATCATTTAGCCGCCATAGGGAAGCGATCAATATTGTTTAAGAACAATTATTGATTGACCCCATTCATGGTCTTTGTAGGTCTGCTCACTACCTGGTAGATGCAAAGTCACATGCCGTACTCCAATAAAAAAAACAAGCCTAGAGCTTAGCATGTGAGCGAGCAATATGTGTAAAAATTGTCCTAAATATAATTATTTTTATCTAAAAAGACGTAAATATATGTCGCCGGTGGCCGAGTTGGTTAGACCTTGGACTTAAACAGTTAGGTCCCTGGTTTGAATCCCGGTGTGTACCAATGAGTTTTTAATTAAAAAATGTATGTACATTTGTTTGACAACACCACTATAGTGCCTCGGAGAGCACGTTAAGCTGTCGATCCCGGTTTCGCTATACCAACTTGTGAAACTGTTTATAGATGGGTTATTGAGTCTATTCATAACATCACGACGAGCTAGCCACTTGTTCGGTGTAGACTCATACCATCGGCTACGACGAGGTGGGATTAAAACCCCTCCGCTGGGTACCCTGGGGCCGTCTAGGCGGTCTCGGGCGCCGTAAGGCACCCGTGATGATATGTATGTAATAAGACGTAAAAAAATGTTTTCTTACAAATCTATGCGTATATTTTATATCCTAGCAAACTAAACAATAGGTAGGTATCAATCCATAACAAAACTTGTCTCTCCAGTCCCTACGTAATCTCTAAGTCATTACCATAAGGTTTTGGAGCAAGCAGTCACGGCGGAATGCAGATGTTTGGGTGTTCAGACATTTGGACTATGTAGCCTTGTTACTTGTTGCTGACTTGCACATAGTCTGTGCCACCTACACATATATTCACTTGTTTATTATTAAAATAGTTAGCATTATATAAATTCTTCTTTTTTTTTATTGGAGCCCGACATGTGACTTTGTATCTACCTAGTGGTGAGCAGACCTACAAAGTCCATGAATGGGGTATATTAATAATTATTCTTAAACAATATTGATCGGTCCCACTATGCCGGCTAAATGATGCGATTACGAAAAAGGGGGCCTTTTTTAATGGGGTTCTTGTACCTTTTTGTATCTATATACTGGGTGTTATTATTTATATTGGCAAAAAAACTGCCTGAAAAATTATTATCATATAAACGCCTATATACCTATGCTTAAAATTACTCTAACAAGTCTTCGTATCAAGCAATTAAAATATCTTTAGGCAAGTGGCGAGGTTTCAATCGTGAGTTTAGTATAAAAGTTAAAGTAGTTTGTAGACCATTTGTGTTTCAGTATTTTCATGGCCTGGGATGGGTGACCGCTTTATACAACGAGGCTATACCATCATAAACACCGCAACAACTTCCCTACTTTTTTCTCGCTCGTTTAAACGGTTCTGGAGTCAAATAGGCACCCGTGATGGTATTTATTATTATTTTCATCACAGACCACAATATAAAAAAAAAAATGTCACTATGATAAACACACCCAGTATAAACATCGCTGCATTGGTGTGTATATGCCCTATGGACTCTGAAATTACTGAAACGATTTTGATGAAATTTTCAGGCATTCTTTAGATTAGTCCAGCGGGTGATCCCATGAAGTTTACTAGCAATCAGAACAAAAGTTTGTTTTGTTCTCATTGTTTTTTTTTCTATTATAGCCTACCTGCTATAGATGCATGCTAAAACTTCGTTATCTGCCACCAGAAGTCATCTGTTAGTGCTTAGTGATTGCTAGTTCTAAAAATAAAATAAATAAATAGATACCATTCAATAAAAACATTTCTCGAGTGCCTTTTTGGCTCCCGAGAATTGTTTAAACGGTCTCATGGTACCTACTCACGGAGGGATTAACCCGTCCCCATTTCGCCGATGGTGTTTATGATGCTATAGCCTCGTTGTAAAAGCGGTCACCCATTCCAGGTTCGGCCTTTTTGTCATCTGCTTAACCTTGTTATCATTTGCGCAGTGACTCTTTGGTTCGGCCCGCTTTTTCTAATAAATAAGTAAACATAAATATAATTTTGTTAAAAATCAAACAAAATATTTTTTTGACAGTACAAAGAGGTACAAATATTATATAATTCTTCTCTCCCAGTATAAAAGTTAGTTAACTAAATAAAATCTCCTTTCAGATGGAAAGCAGAAGAGATTCAAGTACGTCTCGGCGAATACGATTTTAAGCGCAGCAACGATTCCAGATCGTACAACTTCAGGGTGGTAGAAATCAGACAGCATGAAGACTTTGAACTGTCTACGTATCACCATGATATCGCCGTTCTGAAGCTGCATCGACCGGCTGTGTTCAACTCCTATGTTTGGCCTATCTGCTTACCTCCTCTTGGCATGAATATTGTTAATCAGTCTGCTATTATTATTGGTAAGAATTAGGTACTGATCTTCAGTAGGTCATTAGGAATCAGAAAGCACGAAGGACTTTGAAGAAGGCAAATCATGGGGATAATTTATTTCGTTTATTCAACACTTGTACTTATTATAAAATAGCGGACTTAATTCCACATTCTACCAGTCAATGACCAGGTAATTCGGAAACAGTCAGGTTGTCGTCAAAAATAGAAGAGAAACAAGTTATAGTACCTAAGAAGTATATACATAACAACATACACATAACAGCGACGAACCACTTGTTCGGTGTAGACTCATACCATCGGCTACGACGAAGTGAATTATAACTAACATGACTCTTATTTTTACTCAAAACGGGACAATGTGGAAATTATTTAAAAAAAATTGAAATTATATTGAATAAAAACTTTATTCACAAAGATAATTATTCAAAAACTAGAAAAAACATTTTTTATTATAATCTTCTGATAAGCATACTTGTTTTAATATATAATTATGGTAATTTTGAATAAGAATTAAATTCTTGGGTTTATTTTTATATGTGAATATTTTAAAAAAATCGTTATCAACATGGCTTTTAGAACAAGAAGCTAGGTATATTTTTTTTAGGTGTCTACAACAAAGACTTGTACAATAGATGTCATATGTATGTATTTTATGTTATAACTAGTGTGTCTATCCTTCCATGAGTCTTTTACTACTGCTATAAATTTAGGTGTATGGTTATCTGAACCTACAGGACCTCAGGTGGCCATTAGAAAAGGCCAAATAAATAGAGAGTTTTGAATTTTTATTAGTGTTGACCTTAATGAAACTGAAAACGGGACACTACGGCGTCCCGAAACTTTCCTTGGGAACACCGAGACGCAGTAGCGAAAAAAAAGACAGCTCCTTTCAAAACGGGACGTATGGTCACGTTAATTAGTTAATTATAACCATTCCGCTTTTAGAGGCCGTCTAGCTAGGCGGTCTTGGGCGCCATAAGGCACCCCCGTACTATTATGAAGTATTACTATTGTGAACTATTATAATAAAACTGAAGAGTTTATTCTGAATAATATATTTATGCATTTTTATAAATTCCTTTATAGGATAATCTTATATTAAATTTTTAATATAAGATTAAAAATGTAATATAAGATTATCCTATAAAGGAATTTATAAAAATGCATAAATATAAAATACTGAAAAAAGTAAAAACAAAAAACAGACTCCTCAGCCATCTAGTATTAGAAACTAGGACTTCTGACTTCACTCGTATAAGAGTTATTAGAAGAAAGCTAATAGAGGGCGTCTGTATATAAGTAGATAACAAGCAATGACAAAATTCGTGAGGGCTGACTGGAACCTGGTTGGCTCAGCGGTTGAGCGCCTTGCCGCGATAGCGAGGTTCGTGGGTTCGAGTCCCGCCACCAGGATTTTTTTCATTGCATTTTTATCTTTAAAAATTCTGAATGATATAATACAGAAACTACTGATTCCAATTGACAATTAATTTTAGTGTTGGATAGTCCATTTATCGAGGAAGGCTATATAACATCACTCTACAACCAATAAGAGCGGAACATCAATAAAATGTTGAGGCCTTCCGTTGTGTGCGCAAAAGGTTAAAGATACGTCTGCGCAGACGAAGTTGCGAGGGTAGTATATGATAAATTATTGCATTTCGCAGTTCTGATGCTGTCTACTACTATAGTCTACTATTATTATTTTTTTGTAATAAATAAATATTGCTGGTAAATAAATCCAATGTAAAGTTCATGTACCAGCAGTGGTACTCGGCGCTAATGCCTAAAATGGTCCAAATGTCAAACGTGTTCATTGTCGCCATATTGTGTTCTCACTTCATCCAATCAATGCTCAGTAATTATAATAATTTTTCACACTTTTTGTTTTGAGTTTGTACGGCAGCAGCCATGGCATATTTTGTCCTCACGTTTGTAATGGCGAATTTAGGTTGTAGGGCGCTCCCAATATATATCTCCATGGGTGCAGCTTTCCACTGCCTGATTCTTCCAATACCCCATGAAAACCAGCATGAAGCATGTACTTCATGCTGGTTTTCATGAATTTTTTTTTCTTGACTTGGTTACTTAACAGGTTGGGGTACGCAATGGTATGGTGGACCCAACAGCAACGTGTTGATGGAAGTAGGAGTTCCAGTGTGGGATCATCAGAGATGCATGGACTCTTTCACTTACAACATCTTTAATGAGAGCATGTGTGCTGGAGGCTACGAGGGAGGCAAAGACGCCTGTCAGGTTAGTTTAAGCTTAACTAGGATACATTACTAATCGATGTACACTGTTTTTTTTTAATGCGTGATATGGGTACTTTTAATATAGGCTGTAGAATATATACCATCGGCTACGACGATGTGGGATTAAAACCCCTATTCTGGGTTCCCTGAGGTCGTCTAGGCGATCTCAGGCGACGTAAGGCATCAGTGATTTTATTAAATAATACACAACAATAATCTATCATTTTCAGATGTCGTGTCTGGAATGGGGAAGGGATCTCCTTTTTAATTTACTGATGAGGTCGGAGTTGGGTTTAAGAGAAATTGGAAATATAAAATTATTTAATTATTATGCCCAAAATGTTTATTATAATAAATTTATTTTACTTAAGGATCCGTTCAACAAAAGAAAAAAGAGATAGGAGGTATATACCTAATTATTACTGAAAAAAATTTACTCTTCAAGCATTTGAAAGAAATTTGAAAAACAAAAATCTGTTTATTTCTTATTATTGCAACGTTTGTAGTTCCAAATATAACAAATTAATTGTGCGACTTATTAATTATTTAACGCGTTTCTAGAACTATGATCAAAATTATTCTATGATAAATTTTTGATTAGTAGAATATCACTAACGTCAATTTTATTTTTCACCAATCATTTAATGCGTAATTTTAATCATGAAGAATGATTTGATCAACGTTTTAGAAACTGGGGGTACTTCTCTTTCCTGACCTCCTAATTTGTAAGTTAAGAGGTCAGGATCTTTCCTGACCTCTTAACTTACACTTACTGTTTACCCCCAGTTTATAATTGGATTCGCGAACTCGAACATCTTAAACGTCTAATTGTTGGTTTCAGTGATATTAATGTTTAAAAAAAGAACTTGGAGGTGTAAATATTAATTAATGGATCCTAATTAGGTAGTCCCTTTATAAAAAAATTATTGGTTTTTGTAAAGAAAACCAAAGTTTGTCATTTTAAAACTTAACATTTTTTTTATGAAGATCTTGTTTTTTTATGTTTATCTTATTAATATAATGAGCCATTCTTATTGTAACATCTTTATATTTTTCCTCTTTTATTTAGCTTCTTTCTTTAATTAGGATCTAGTATTTCTTGACTTAACGTTTTCTATTGTATTTTTACAAAAAAATCCTGGTGGGTGGGACTCGAACCCACGAACCTCGCTATCGCGGCAAGGCGCTCAACCGCTGACCCAACCAGGTTCCAGTCACCCCTCACGAATTTCGTGAATTTCGAAAAAAACTTTATTATCACAAACTTTTTTTACGTTACTTTGACTTACCTTTTTGATTGAGGGTCGTCTGTCGCAGCTTTGTAGTAACAAAAGTAGATCTTAATATTTTTGCTATTTAATTTTTTTATTTAAACACTTTATTGCACAGTATAAAAAAGTTATGTACAAAATATACTTGTAATGCAATTTATCTTTGTCGCCGCCCATTTCGTAATCGCATCTTTAGCCGATAGTGGGAGCGATCAATGTTGTTTAAGAACAATTATTGATTGACCATATTCATGGATTTTGTAGGTCTGCTCACCACCAGGTAGATACAAAGTCACATGCCGTGCTCTAATAAAAAAAAAAAATTTTGCCCTTGCATTATCTACCAGCTAACCTTTAAGATTGTATTCGAAGTGGGGTGCTTCATTTTTTTTTTTTTTTATATTACAGGGGGACAGTGGTGGTCCACTCCTGTACCAGATGTCCAGCGGTCGTTGGACGACAATCGGAGTGGTCTCGTGGGGAATTCGGTGTGGGGAACCTAACCACCCCGGGGTATACACCAAAGTCGATAAGTATTTGTCTTGGATTGTCCAAAATACTCAGTTTTGAAACTTGTCCTGAGTATTTGAGGAAATCACTTAGGAATTTTAAATAAAATTCTTTGTAATAATTGGTTTTTAGTTTTATTAATTAAATATTTTCTAAATATTAAATAAGAATGTATATAAAGCTATATTAGATATATGATTGACGTTTTCATTTTTACTTTTATAAGAGCATTTATACAGGGTGACTTTGAAAATATGTACTATGAGTTTCTGCTGATTAAATCGAACCATGTGAAGGAAATGAAAAAAAATGCCTTCGCCATAAAAGCTAGTAAAGTTAAAATACCCAAATTTTTGATCAATAGAACCTCATATTAGCCCAAAGTACATCCTTTCAAATTCACCCTGCATATACCTGATGGTAAGTAGACTCAAAGTGCATAAATAACCACTATGACGGCTAAATTAATTGGTTTTTAGTTTTATTAATTAAATATTTTTTTAATATAAAATAAGTATATAATGCTATATTAGATATATATGGTTGACGTTTTAATTTTAACTTTTATAACAGCATTTATATATACCTGATGGTAAGTAGACTCAAAGTGCATAAACAACCACTATGCTGGCAAATTGATACTGTTACCAAATGACCGTATTGCATTACGATTCTATTTTATTAGCCTCGCTGAATTATCGTCAAAACAACTGCCAATTTCGTAACTGTACTCTGAAAGAATTCTACCACCTCGACAAGAAATAAGTAGATACAGTAGTCTCCTCAAAATACAGTGGAAATACATTTTTACATTTTAGATAACTTGTTTGTCAACATTATGGTAATAGGGCATCACAAATTTTTGTTATCACATTACATTTTAATATTAATTATTACTTATAGCTTACACATTTTAATCGCGTTACGACTAAAATGTAGATATTCCTTTTTTCACAAGGCTTTCATAAGAACATTCAGACGTCCAAACAATATTAAACAAACTAAATTTAAAAATAAAAATTCTTCGTTGTACAAAAGATTAAAATTAATCTTTGGGGCCTATTCTGTTAATTTAATTGTATATTAAGAAGCCAGTAAAAGGTTTCGCGATCTCGAACGTCTAAAAACTTGTAAATGTTGTTTTCGGTGATTTCAAAGTTTAATTCTACAGAAAAAGAACGTAGAGGTGTAAATATTACTTACTCGATCCTAATTAGATAGTATTTTTATAAAAAATATATTAACTTTTGAAAAGATACCCAAAGTTTGATTTATGGTTCTAAAAATATTACTTAAGTTATCATTTCAAAACTTAACATATTTTTTATAAATATATTATGTAATTAGGATCGAGTAAATAAAATCTACACCTCCATGTTCTTTTTTTCCAAAAAAAAAACTTTATTATAACTGAAAACAACATTTAGATGTTTTTTGACGCTCGAGTTCGCGAATCCTTTTCCTGCCCACTTAATTAACTGGATTTCATGGGCAAAATGAAATTACAAAATGTGTCAAAATTTTACACCTTTTTTTATAGGAAATGTTTTTAAACTTTGGTAATGTAAATACCAAAAAATGAGTTATTAGATAAGCAAAAGGCCCCTGTTAACACGATAAAAATATATTCGGGATTCTGTCTCTTATAAGCAATCTTTCTGTTGACAAGCATAAAATGCTATGTTTTATATTGTGTTATTGTAAATACATATCATAACCCTTTTAAACTAGACTTTAGATTTCTATTGATTTTTTTCCTCTTTCCTATTTAGTTAGTCTGAGAAAAATGTCTCACGTATGGAGAAGAAAATTTGTCTATTGGACAAACATTACGGGGTATCTGATTTCCTTAATTCTCTTCTCCAAATTTCCACCTAAACTTCAATCATTTCCTTGGTGACCTTTTCTCCACAATCCTCTATAGCCTGAAGCATATTGAGGATATCTTCCCGGTCAATGCGAGGATGGAAGGTGATTGCCATTCTGAAGAAGTTCTTGTATTTTCTTACGGGAGAGTATGCTACCATCAGTTTGGATTCGAGAGTTAGGAGCTCTTTTACTTTTGCTGTTACCTGTAAGAAAAGAAGAAAAAAAATTTTAGACATTTATAGATTAAATGTCATAATATATATAGCCCTAACTCTTAGAATACCTATAGGTCTTCAAGAATAGTAATTTTGGTAGGTGTACTCAGTTTATTGACTTACAATTTACCAAGATCGCTGGTGTTTGCAATAGATTAACAATATTTTTAGATTAAAACATTCAGTCAGGTGTTCGTAAAGTCTGAAATGACAGTCCAACTTACTCGAGATATGAAATAGATTATGTAGGTATTTATAATTAAATCAAAAATATAAACTACGATCCGCTAATTAAACCTGTAACAGTGAGTTTTTAAATCAGACAAACTATGTACATGTATTTTTCAACATTAGAGCACAGCATGTGACCTGGCATCCATCTCATGGTAATCTGACCTACAAAGTCCATGAAATGGAAAAAAATATTACCCACTGTACCGGCTAAATGATGCGAATTTAAAACATACCTAAGTAAACACAAACCCACCTTGTGCATAAGATTCCACCAGCTTTCATCTTCAGTCTGGTCCCTCATAAACTTGGGGATATACCAGAAGCAAACATTAGGACATTGAATGTTGGCATTGACCAATCTAAATCCTGGTCTATTCTTCAAGATCTCCAGGCAGCTCAGAGCTGTACCCATAGTACGATCTACTAGGGCACTAAGACCAGCATCTCCTCGAGCTTTCCACATTGTCCATAGTTTAAATGCGTCTGTCTGTGAATACAATGATTATGTTACTTTGGTAGGCACTGTACAAGTTGCAGGTTTTACAATGGATAAAAAGCATTCACAGTTTTGATCCCGTTATTAGTACATTGAAAGGAAAATTTAGCAAAACCAATTTGGACACAAAGCTGTAATGCCGTGACGCTAGATCGTTACTTGACCAATATAATAAACATATTTCAATCCAGTTTGCAGAATAATAGTTTGCAGAAATGTAATAACATTGCCTTAGTAATGTTCTAGCGTCACTTACCTATTGGTTCTTGAAAGTCGAAAAATACCTAAGATAGCATTTTAACTACCTACTGGATTTGAAATCAGAATCCACCTGGGGCTTTATTCAGAGTTTTGACACGTTCACCGTCGCGCATTTTGCGTACAATACGGGTATTGAAATCTAAGTTCAATCCTGTTAATTATAAAGTTGAAATTCCAATGCTCTATACATGTTCAAACTTGCGAAGAATTCGTGTATTTCAAGATGGCGGCATTATAATAGCCAACCTAATACATACTATACAACCATTGGAATAGAGCTTATATTTCCATATTTATAGTTTGCGCTACGTCTTGTCGTGATTAGCGGTTGAAAACTCGGAATAAGGCCCCTGGACTTTTTCTAATTGACACCAGAGGCGACGAAAAAGGTATTATATTTTTTTATTTATGTAAAAAAACTTATACTCAAATAGTACCTACCTTTCTTCCACATTGTATGCTTTTATCTCCAGTATCATAAGAGACATCGTAATATTTGTCTTGTTGGAACAGATACTGTGCTGCAGCTGAGTTCGCTTTATCAAGAAGTCCCTTTTCCCTCACCATCAACACTGAACATTGTAGAGGTGCTCCTGCCATTTTATGGGGGTTCCAGGACATTGATTGTGCTCTGAAATTTATGGTTTAGATAAGCTTGAAATAAGTGGAAGTATTAATACCAATATACATAGCTGGTAAAAACTCAAACCAATGGCGTCTATAAACTTATTTGGTAGATATATAACAAATCAAATAAACTACCAAACAATGTGGAGCAACTATATCTGCAATCGTTTGGGGATTAAACTAGACAATAGCAATAATAGCATATTTACACGTATATATATTAGATAAACTGTATAACAAAATGGTATAGCTCCAGAATACTGACCTTTCGACACCTTTTAGAAGATGCTTGTAATTTTCTGATAGCAAAAGTGTGCCGCCCCAGCATGCCTGAAAAACAAAATATAATAATTGTTAGAAAAGATCATATTTTATAGTTGGCTAAAATGGTACTTTATATTATAATTCAGTGGCCCATCATGCTTGAGGATATCTTACTACGTTAGTATCGATTTTACAAGCAACGTTAGCAAGCCTTCAAGTTTTATTTTTAATATTTTTATTCGCAAGCTATAAATATACTTGAATTGAAATTTGATGTAATTATAGATTGTATTGAGCCCTATATGTCCAAAAGAATGTAAATCAAAAAATATTTGTTGTCAGAAAAATTAAGCTCTATAATTTCGTTAGGCCGACCTACACGGTGTCGTTATCGCCACCCACTCAGATGCAAAAACCGTCAAGTGACCTATTTCATGTCATTTTTCCGTTTTAGTCTGTGGGTTCACCGGTTTTCAGGTGACTACTGCATCGATTTCTTGAGGGTGCGGTTACGAAATGAGTAGTTGAATTGAAGATATTACATTACGAGTATATTAAAATATACTCGTATTGCAATTCGTCATTGTCGCCCCCCATTTCGTAATCGCATCATTTAGCCGGCATTGTGGGAGCGATCAATATTGTTTAATAATAATTATTGATTGACCTCATCCGTGGACTTTGTAGGTCTGCTCACCACCAGGTAGATACAAAGTCACATTTCGTGCACCTATAAAAAAATTAAAAAAAATGCCGGCTGATTTTTCCCAAAAACTTTACTTACTTTGATTACACATGTCTGGTTTTTTTATGAACCAAAGCACAGAAGAAATAATAGTACAAGTGACCAAAGTTAAGTCCAGAGGCGTAGCTACCTAGGGGCTAGGCGGGGCAGTGCCCCGGGGCCCT
Organism: Monopis laevigella; assembly: GCA_947458855.1. Lineage (NCBI taxonomy): Eukaryota > Metazoa > Arthropoda > Insecta > Lepidoptera > Tineidae > Monopis > Monopis laevigella. The sequence continues at coordinate 8,046,719 of OX381596.1, read as the reverse complement.
CAAGCTCAGGGGCCGCCCTCGAATGCTTACCAGAAAATATCGATCGAACAGAACTTTTAAAAATTTCTCCCATTTTCAAAATAAATATGACAGGTTGCAACCCAACTTTAATCATGGCAACTCAGTTGGGAAAAATTTGAAAGTTATACCTAGGGAATTTCCCTAAATTATTTCTATGGGTCGGCAGTGTTATCAATTTGATAAAACCTAAAAGTTTAGAGAGTCGTGGCGCCCCATTTTTTTATTTTCCCCAGGGCCCATGGTTACCTAGCTACGCCACTGGTCAAGTCTAGGTGGTATACTCACATCTACATGCATCCAAATGCCATGCTTCTCACATATATTAGCAACCGTTTCCAGATCATCAATGGCTCCCAGAACAGTGGTTCCAGCTGTTGCGTTAACTATAAGAGGATATCGGCCATTTTCTATGTCTTCTTCAATAGCTTGATTAAGCTTTTCTGGTATCATTTGACCTCTATCATTTGTTTCTATGTGCCTTATACTTTCTGTGCCGAATCCCAACCAATGTGCGCCTTTCTTTACTGCATAATGACTCTGGAAATTTATTGGAAAATTATAAGTTTAGAGCTTTTGATTTACAAAATGAAATAACATCGCTTGCTTTGCTACTACTTGCTTTTTTTACTACTCATTTAGAAACTATTTATAAATTAATGTATAGTTTATATAATACAGGTCTATAGTTTTTAGATGCTTTTCAGCGCCCAAGACCCTCCTAGAGTCTCAGGGTACACAGTGCAGATTTTTTATTCCCACCTTGCCGCAGCCGATGATATTCTGAGTCTACGTCGAACAAGTGTTCATCTCGTCGCGATGTTTTGGATAGATTCAATAACCTATCATACAGTATTTACCAAGATATGAAAAGCATGTGAAATGTCTGGTATATTAAATTAATCTGACCTTCCAAAGAAATATTTGCATTTGGTTGTAAAGTGAAACGTTATATTTAGTCAACTGTTAGAAGTAATTTTGTTACAATAATAATCTATTTTTGGCAATATTTTCTTTCCAAAATTTAAAAGTGTATTTCACTATATTTATACAGATTTTGATAAGTATGTATAACTATAATGTAGGTTTTAAGGTTTCTTTTATTATACTGGGGGAACAAACACCTCCGCTGTGTACCCTGAAAGTCCTGGATCCGTCTAGCTAGGTGATCTCGGGCCTACTAAAAAACTCGTGTTGATAAATAAAATTGAATAATCAAGTATTTAGAGGTTCAATTTAATACTTATTAAAAAAAAACAATAGTACCAATACTTACATCTTGAGAAGTATATACAATCAATTCTGGAAGACTTCTCACTCCTTTTGCTTTCACTTCTGGAAAAGCTTTAAATCTAGCAGCTACCATGCTGTATAGAATGGATATACTTCCACCAGGGCTGAAGATTCCGTCTCCATCAGGTATGCCGAATATTTTCAGGATATGGTTCAGCATTTCCAGTTCTATCAATGTAAACGCTGGTGCTACTTCGAATGTATATCTGGAAAAGAGAAATGGTAGCTGTTACATTTATATCCATTGTTACTGTAGTTAAAGACTTTTGAAGTATGGACTATCTGGAGTATGGAACACACGCCTGTCTATTCCATCTAAATATTTGAAAATGGGAATCCAAAAAGGATTATTCCAAAATTCGTAGCACTGATCGTGATGTTACAAAAAGGTTCCAAAATAAAAGTAATAAAGATGGGATGAGATGGGAATAATGTCTAGGTAATAAAATAGTATAATTAATTCTTGATCCCTTATTAAAATATTATATTTGTTTATTATCATATTATGAATATCGAACTAAATTATACTAATATTATTCTATTATTCAAATTCTTTTTTTTTTTTTTGATAAAATATAGGTATACATGGTGGCTGAGTTTTTTTTAAAGTAGAGCACGGCATGGTGGTAAGCATACCTACAAAATCTATGAATAGGGTTGATCAATAAAATGATGCATTTACGAAATAAGCAGCGACAGAGATGAATTTGAATTACGATAGTAGACCTTCGCTGCTTTGATCTCGCCCATTTCAGACCGCGTTATTTAGCTGGCAGGATCGACCAATACTATTTTAAACAAGAGTATATTAAATTCAACCCATTCATGGATTTTATAGGTGTACCATACCTACTTCATCAAATACAAAAATCAAATATCGTCTAAAATCTAATAATAAAAAAACACCTGTGTACGTGCGTATACGATAAATGAATTCATCTTGTTGAATTTAAATGACCTGCGTAAGCCAAGGCTAGCAAGACAACTTGACAATTTCTGTAATGTCTAAACATACATTGTACCACTTTATGGTACAATTTGTAAACACGTTTTAAGTTTACTAATTACGTACTACGAAATAATTTAGTGATCGAGTTAAGAACCAACGGGCCGAGTTGTTAACAGACCAAAATTGGTCCTCAAGGCCTTATATGCAAAGGCCTCGTGAATTGAACCTTATGTGTTCCGGATTAGCTTGTACTTTAAGTTTCGGCGGATGATTGTCAACTGCATTAGGTACCTATTCCTACAAACAATACATCATTTAGATATCAACTTAACACCAAATGAATATATTCAATACCTAATAAAGCAAACCTCTGTTTTAACGTCAAAATCAACTTTGTCATAATTGGACCCTAAAATAAACACGCATTAAAAATGCTATTGTTTCAGCATTTTTGTCGCTCCTACTATGCCGGTTAAAGCGGTTAAGAACAAACTTAAAGGCGAGCATTACAATTATTCTCGCTGCTACATCGTCAAATGAATTGCATGTTTCTTAATTAGTGACTTCCAAGATCACTTTGATTTTTAAGTCAGTAAAAAGCGGTGGAAATTAAAACCACTCATCCTTGAAAATGGTGCTTCGTTCCAGATCACCATGTAAGGATTTTTAGGATAAACATAAAAACTCACTGGCCAGTATTAAATGCCTCCGAAATCCAAGCTCCAGACAACCCATAAGGGTCCATGGCTCCATACAGCTGGTTTCTGAATGTTGCTTTATTAGTCTTCACACTGTACTGCAGGACTTTCCTGACACAACTCTCCAGCTCTGCATCTGATACACCTTTGGACACATCCAGGTCTAAAATGTCCTGAAATTTTAGAGGTATCACATATGAGAATTTTATTTTAGACATGAATACTTTACGGTATACTGGTTTTTGGAATTTAAAAAGGTACTATTTTGGGGTCCCGAACAATAAAGAAACTCTTATGGTAAAACATAAGTGACTGACTGTCTGCATGAATACCTCGATAAACTAGTCCGACTTTTTTGATGACGTCTCGTATGCAAGTCAAAATTTCCTACTAGGTGCAGATAAAAAAGATGATGTGAATGAATATCAGATCCAGGTGTATATAACTTAAAATTTCCTTCTAGGTCCAGTTAAAAAATATGAGGTGAATGATTATTAGATCCAGATGAATGTAATTCAAAAATTCCTACTAGGTTCAGTTGAAAAATATGATGTGAATGATTATTAGATGTATGTAAGTCAAAATTTCCTACTTGGCTCAGATAAAAAAGATGATATGAATGATTATTAGATCCAGATTTAGGTACATAGGTAAGTTAAAATTTTCTACTAGGTTCAGATGAAAAAAAACTCAACTAAACCAAATAAAAAAACTAATAAAAAAATGAGGTTCGATAGAAAGGCAAAGATAAATGTAAGTTACCTAATTAAAAACTTACTTCTAAAATAATAATTCATAATAATATGCCGAACCGTTAGCAGATCTAGCTCATTACATAGCCTCATTATGGATCTACTATACTAAACTAGTATTTGGTTGGGGGGGTGAGTGAACTCCCCCTTGATCTAGTGACCGACCTGATCAACCTATATCTGTCGGAGAAAAGAAACCACAACATTTAAGGATCGGCGCATGCCCTTCATGCTAGATGAAACAATGTTCCAACAGAAGAACCAGGTTCGATATTCCTTAGGATGTCTACTATAGGTAATTAGGTATTTGGCATCAGGTACTAAAAATGTATTGGGTTGCATATTAACTGTGGCTCAATTCTCTTTTAAATTGACTTTCGTTTAAACGTGACCTAGTCACGTTTTGGTTTTAGTCTGTGGGTTCACCGGTTTTCCGGAGACTACTGCATCGATTTCTTATCCAAGGGGTAGTCTCCTTTTTTGGTACGCTTACGAAACAGGCAATTGATTTGCGAGGATATTAAAATAGACTCGTAATGCAAAAACATGTCGCCGCCCATTTCGTAACTGCATAACTTAGTCGGCATAGAGGGAGCGATCAATGTTGTTAAACAAGAATGTATTGATCGACCCCATTCATGGACTTTGTAGGTCTGGTCACATGCCGTGCTCCATTTAAAAAAATTAAAAAAACGCATTGTAATAGAATCAGAGTCGCTTAATTTGACATATTACGTATTCTGCTAACCAATTGCCCATAAAAATAGGTCAAATAATAGCGTGAGTGTGTTATTTTATGATTCGATTGTGGTAAGTTAATAGAAAAGAATTGTGGCCCTGGACCTAAATGGTTCAAATGAAAGTGAAGTTTCAGATTGTAAATGAGCTTTGTGTCCTCTTAAACGTTAATAAACCCATTAAATAAATCAATGATTAATAAAAGTATAAATTATACCTATCTACTTATCTTATAATTATAATAAATAAGTAATTATAATAGGTAATCATAATTATAATAAAACTGTTAAATAATATACTCGTATATATATTATATTTTTTAGAATTCCGTAGGTATAAAAATTACGTAACCAGTGCTCGAAGCAAAATTTTGGATGGAGCGAGATCCAATTATGGCATTATAGATACTTATTGTTTGTGCAAGCATAGAACTGGGGAGATCTCGAAACCATCTATATGACTAATTTTTCGATTGAAAACAGCCATGCTCGTTATACTGCACTCCTCACATTGCCAATGTAAAATGACAAACAAAATTATATAGGAATTAAAGTACATATATTTATTTGTATTATTTTATTAACGCTGCCCAGCCGATTTGGATTCTTTTTTGAAGTTGGACTGTTTGTCCTAGGTGTCCATACGAATCAACAACTTCTAGAACCGCATTCCCAACTGATACTGGGGTGGGTGCAGCATGGACATTGCACATTACCTTTGTCTTGCCATGTCCATCCTATGACCCACCTTTCCCTGTTGGGAAACTTGATTTAGACCTTCGACCATTATGCTGAGATCTTTGCTTTAATCTTTTTTTTATTTTCGGACAACATAATCGTCCTTCTGAGACCGCTATTATTGATGACGTGGATATCACTGACATGTGGTTTCAACAGGACGGTGCCACATGTCACACAGCCAATGAAACGATCAATTTATTGCAAACCAAATTTCACGACCGCATAATTTCACGAAACTCAGCTGTTAAGTGGCCAGCCAGATCGTGAGATTTAACACCACATGATTTTTTTTTTGTGGGGCTATGTTAAGGACAGAGTCTATAATGGAGCCAATCGAATCGATTATGAATCGATGTGATTAACGAAATAGTCCCATTTTGTTAAAAAGTGATTAAAAACTCTAATGAAAAAATCGACATCTGTTAGCGTGCTTGTGGTGGACATTTGCCAGATATCATTTTTCATTCATAATTGCCGAACATTTCTCTTTGTAATTCAATAAAAATTTTAACCATCTTCATCAAAATTTTTTGTTTTGATAGTGACAAATATTCTAAATTTTAACTGTCTATTAAAAAAGGTTTCAATAAATTATTATAAGTGCACCAAATCTAAACTATGTCCCGATCTGAATGTACCCATAACACTGGCAGCATTTCCGAGGATCACAGGTCTAATATAGAAGAACAAAAGTCTCTTTTATTTTGTACGGAACCGTAAACCAGCGAACAGCATTCACACTTGAGCACTTTTTTTATTGATATAATAAACATAAGAGTAGGTACTTAACCTGTAAATCATATTAACAGCTTGGTTCAATAGGTATATGCAAATTGTTAAGTATTCTAAAAATAAATTGATAAAACCAATTTTGGTCTAACGAACCACTTCCGTTCTTGGATCTCTGTTTACTATTAACTTAAACATTAATATTCGTTCTTATTTCAATTTTATTTATTATATTACGAAGGCCTTTTATTTTATGGGTGATTCATTTATAAATATATTTAAATTGTGTTTTACAAAATCTAAAAATATATCTAGTTATTGATCTATATGTTTAGATTAGGTTTTTTTTTTATATGTAAAACAATTTAAACATATTGCTTTGGTCACAAACTAAGCTCTAGGCTGGTACTGTTTACCAGAAACAATGATATAATACATATAATATTTTATTAACACCCAGACCATGACAAACTGTACAGAAAAATGTACTAATATTTTTTGCCATGAGTGGGAATCGAATCCACGACTACGGGATACAACGCCAAATATTAATTCTACTTTAATTATTTAAGAAAAGAAGAATATTCTACTAAGGTATGTAATTCTTAATATAAGTAGTTAAGATTAGGTAGGTAGTTAATAATAAGGTTAAGATAAAAATAAGGGAAGGTAAGAATTATACCATATACATATATTGTTAGTTCTGAATTTTGTAAAGATTATTAAATAAAGTTAACCCAAAATTATCATGAACTTTCGTAAGAGGCCAAAAATTCAAAACTAACAATAAGATATAATCATAACATAAAACCACAAAGAATAATATTTAAAATACCATAACAACACCTTACCTTTAATTCCTCAGGACTTTTGTATTGTATCAAAGGAGTATCAGCACCAGATTCTTCCTGAACTACCTTCAACACTTTGTTGAAAAACGTATGTCCGTTTGCCATTTTACCGCCCCCTTTTCGCCAACAGGATTAAAGATAAACTGGCAACAGTGTAACAGAATTAAAAGCCCGGTAAGTCTGTTGCGTGTTCAAGAGACACTGACTCCGACTGCGCGACGATGCCTATCAAACGCTTTATTAAAAACCATAAATCTAAGATAGCTAGTAGGTATTATAAAGTTCAGTTAAAGTCCACTATAGTTAATCAATAGTTACTTAGTAAACAGACAATTGTTATTAACAATAAATAAATATTAGTTAGGTATCCAACTGATATAATAAAATCGTGGGAATTTCCATATATTGATAGAATTCTGCTTGGAAATACGAATTGTTCATAATTAGCACTTACGTAGCGATGATTCTAAATAGTGATATTCCACGTCATGTTTAGGATTTTGTCTATATCTCTTTCTAAGGCTAGATTAGATTTCGGTAGTGATAAGATAGATAAAAAATATGATATGAATAGGTTGTCTAGTTTGGCCGCTATAAATTCTTTTGTTATATTATCAGGCGTAATCTTGGCCATTAACTATCCGTACTTTAATCCTCCACTTGAAGTAGTTAAAGAAATCTAACGTAAATATGTCAATGAAACTATGATAGGCACTAAAATATATATCTAGACAGGGATTAGCTAGTTTATTTTGTTTTAGGATATAACCATATTTTTAAACAAGACTAGTTATTCTAAACCTGTTGATTTAATAGTTGTAAAGTATGAAGTGTCCCAAAACAACGGAAGTTGTGGCCATCGTATGGCGCTGGCCTTTATATGTATCCGTTAGATACAGTCGTTAATATTCACCATAGAATCATAACTGGTCTAAAGCAAAACTCTTTTCCAAAACTGGTTAAGTATTTTTGTTGCTAAGAAACCGGTAGTTGGTTTCGAAGATACTTAATAATATGACATAGCAACAGTTAATGGTATAGCAGTTAATATTAATATCATGCTTAATTGCTTTGTTTGTAATTGTTTTATACAATAAAAGTTTATGACTTCATTTATTAATAGTAATGAACTACATCCTTTTATGCCTAAACTGTCTGAATAATTTTGTATACACTTGTCTATTAGTCAATATATTTTTTTAATATGAAAGACATTTCACCCATCTGCCCTGGTTACAATCTAAGCTTGTACCGTGTGTACCAGAATACAACCATATAATACATATTATATTTTTATAAATACCCAGACCATGACAAACTGTACAGAAAAACGTACCTACTAATATGTTTTTGTCATGGGTGGGAGACGCGCAACCACTAGTTTACGGAGGGGGTCTCTATATTACTTCATTCAAGATGTTATCCTTCGAGTGCCTTTAATAATTATTAATGTGTCGTATCTATTATGACTTGTAATGTTGTCCGATAATCTATATTTAAAAGCCATATAGATTTGTTTATCAGATAAAACTAAAAATGTCATAATCTTAATACATACTAATATTCATTAACATCTTAAATTCTAGTGAAAATGAACTTCCGAAAGAGCCGAGAAAGCAGAAAATCTAGGAGACATTCTCTAAATTTAATGACAGATGCTATCAAGTGGAGAAGCAGTTCTAAAAAGGTATCGTTATCATTAAAAGATTTAGAAATTTATGAGGATGATGATGATGATGAACAGGAACGACCTTCAATAACTAAAAGTATAGACTGGGAAGAGCATTTTGCAAAGAAAAATGATAACGTGCCTGAATTATCAGATCAAGATCAAGAAATAGTCTTAACTAAAAAACAAACGCTTATTTTAGCGACGCTGGTACCAAACGAACTTCTATTAATGGAAGAGTGAGTGCTTTTAACTAACTCTATAGGGCTTATTTTTTAATTGTCAGATAAAGTTATTTGACAGTTAACTCGTATGAAGAACTATCAAATTTATTCATTCTTCATAAAACTGTTGAAAAACTTTATCTGACGAATGAAAAATAGCTCCTTGGTATTAGTTTAGAAAATATATAAAATATACTTATTAGGTACAACCTAGTATTGTATTAATATTGTTGCCTTGTACTTACAAATCATACCATATATGCCAAGGGCCTAGTTTGTAACATATTTTCATTCCTAAAATGAATTATGTTCTGTTCTAGATACGAAAATTCTAAGAAAATTCTCGGCGTTCTATTAATGGCCGATGTGTCTGGGTTTACGGCATTATCAGAATGTTATCACAATGCAGGGCAAGGTGGAGCATACCGATTGACAGTCACACTTAATACATATCTCGGCTCTCTCATAGAACTCATATACAGCCACGGAGGTGATGTCCTTAAATTTGCTGGTGATGCCTTTCTTGCTTTATGGAAAAACGATAAGAAATCCTATTTATGCCACACTATCCACACAGTTGTGGCTTGTGCTCTTATAATACAACAATCTTATGCATCATATGAAACAGACGTAAAAGTTAATCTTAAAGTTAAATTAGCTATTTCAGCTGGAAATCTTATATTTGCTCCAATTGGAACTGATACTGACAAAAACTATGTTGTTACGGGGTTACCTGTCTTCGAAGCTAAAGATGCTGAAAGTGTCTGCAAATCAGGAGAAGTTGTGTTATCTCCAAGCGCTTGGGGTCATTGCTATTCTCGGAACTATAATCACATTATACATGATGATGGTCACATTACAATTAAATCTATACTTTATGATCCTAGAGATAATAATGTAAGCAAACCCTTTGGAGGATTCACTAATGTTATGCGGCAAACAAAAAAACATTTTGATGCAATAGAAAATTTACCAAATGATGTTTGGGATGAAAATATAACTCCAGACATTTTTGTCAGTTTTAAAGTAAATGAATATGTAAATATTAGAGAAAAAATGTTAGAAAGTATAAAAAAAAATAAAGGCGGAGATATTAGAAAATTTATGATACGTCCAGTAGTGCAACAAATAGATGCCCATCAACCTTTAGAGTATTTAACTGAAATGAGATACGTAACAATAATGTTTATTACTCTAAAGCCTCAAAAATGTGCAACTTTACAATGGATAACAATTGTCAGTAAAGCATATGAAATAACTTGTGAAATAGTCTATAAATCTATGGGTTGTGTTAATAAAATTATATTATTTGATAAAGATGTTATGATACTAATAATATTTGGTTTGAGAGGATTCAAACATGAATCAGAAGCTCAAGAAGCCCTAAAAAGTGCTTATACAATAAAAAAATATGTATTAATGCTTGATGGGGTCCTGCAAGTGTCTATAGGAGTGACCACAGGTCAAGTATACTGTGGCGTTGTAGGTCATCCACTTCGGAGAGAATTTACTGTTATTGGTTCAATAGTTAATAAAGCCGCTAGGTTAATGTGTTATTTTAAAAATAAAATAACGTGCGATGAATCTACATATATAAAAAGTAAACTATCTGCTAATAACTTTACATTACAACCTACGATACAGCTTAAAGGAATTCAACAGACAGGTAAAATCTATGAATATAATGAAGATATTAGAATAAAGGAAATTGCAGATATACCGATAATAACTCCTTTACTAAACCGATCTGACGAAATGGAATTATTTAATAAATGGATAAATAGTTTATATTATGAGAAAAATAGAGATTATGACGGTTTATTAATAATTGGTGATAAACGTGTTGGGAAAAGTCGATTATTAGACGCCATGGCCTGTCAAGGTCTAAATGTTGGTCTTAATGTTTGTAATGTAAGACTTACTTCAATACATGCTGCTACACCTTATCTAGCATTACGCCGTATTGTTCAAAATTTGCTTAAAGTTTCAGATCAAGCCAAAGGTTTTCATAACGAGGAAAAAATCGTTGAAATTATGAAAGTATATAGCGACGATTTATGCTATCTTAATAGCATTTTACGAACTCATTTTGCTTATAATGCATGTATTTATACTCAAAGTGAGCATGAACGAAAAGAAAAAACAAAACAAATTTTCACCCGATTAATTTCATCTATTAATGACCCTTTTATTATATGTGTAGATGATTTACATAATTTAGATATTTTTTCCTGGGAATTTATATCAACAATCTTGCAGCAAAAAAAAATATATATGGTTTTAACAGTAACAAAAGATAAAATAAATACTACACAGACTTGGCTTTATAATGCTTTTGTTCAATGTAATATGAAAAAAGTTATAATAGGTCCTCTAAAGCCAAAATATATAGCTCCATTAGCATGTCAAATATTAGGTGTAGATGCAGTACCCAATGATTTATGCTCAGTTTTAGAAACAAAATGTAATTGTATGCCTGGAATTATTGAAACATTTATAGTACATTTATTTTCTAATGATGCTTTAGATGTCAATAAAATGAACCCGGACGAAATATATAATCTAAACCCGGCAGATTTTCAATTCCCCGATTCCGAACTGCTTAATCCGATTGCTTTGAATAGTACGGATCAAGTTAAATTAAAAGAAGTTTTAGAAATAGAAGATTCTAAAATGACAAAAATTTGCGTGGTCACCAATAAAAACGAATTAAATATCAACATTAATTCTCAAAATATGGATGCGTTGGTTATAATGCAGATAGATTCACTAACCCCGTATCAACAGCTGCTTTTAAAGATTGCTTCAGTTATTGGCACAGTGTTTTCTAGAAACCTTTTAGAAAACATAATGTACGAAAACAATAATTTAGTAACTGCAAAAGCTATCAAAAGATTATTTGCTATGAATTTATTATCATGTGCAAATAGTCGCGTTCGGTGGAATCGCAAAACTTTATCTGTTCAATCTGCGGGGTCATTACTAAATTCTTCTAATGTTTGTGAATGTAGTTTTGAATATGATGAAAATAATAGTGATGGGCTTCCGAAATATGCATTTTGCAATTTAATGAGATTTAAAAACAATCGATCTAAAACAACTTGTTATGAATTACTGCCTTTAAATCAGAAGAAAGAATTTCATACACGAATTATTAATTACTTGCAGCAATATAAATCTAAATGTTCTAGTTGCGGGGGAGTTGTAATAGTTGTTCGATCATTTGTTGGTAGTCTACAAAAACCATCCTATGTGAGTGGAAATTTCTTTCCTGAATTCTTAATTAAAGACAGTGCTAGTGAATCAATTCAAAATGTGTCACAAGATAATAATATGTCTTTATATGACACCAAATCAGATTTAATTAACTATAATAAATATGATAATGATGATATGAATAGTAAAACTACTTCAATTACTCGCAGTATTTCGAATCCAAGTATTGGAATTATTCGCCGGCCATCTATATTAAAAAACCATCACTCAGAAAGACGTACAACAATAATAAAGAGAGTAACCATACCAAGTATTTTATTTAAAACTATTAGCTCTCAGGATGTTAAAGATGAATACTGTTTACCTAAAATAAGAAAAATTTTAGAAGCCGAAGATATACACGATTGGAATGAGTTAGGTTTAAATGACAGCCTGGAGGATATAAAAATTTCAGAAAAGAAAACAAAATGCTATAGCTATAAAATAAATTTAGAGAAGGGAACATCTGAGATAGATATTAGTAAGTGCACATGCACCCAACTTAAAATATTAACATACGAGGAACTCATTCATCACGCTTTACAAGCCGATTTAAAAATAAAAGCGGTAGAGTTTATATTAGAATATTGTACTTTAAGTATCAAGGAAAATATAATTAACGATGTTATCGAAAAACTTAACGAAGCAGAGAAACTTTGTTTAGATAGCTCTTTTCTCAACGGAAAGCTAACAAAATTTTTGAAAAAGATATATTTAGGGAAAATTTATACTTTGTTATCGGCGTCAAATACTATGATTGGTAATTATATAATGGCAAAATTGTATATTGAACAAGCATTAAAAATATATAAAATTAATTTAAATAAAATTTCTGCATCCTTCAACATAAGAAACATTTCTAAAAAATACCACACTAAAGACATAGACATGATTATTGACAATGATAGTGTAATATGTTTGAATATTGCTTCACTGTTTTATAAGAACATGAATGAAGATAAACTGGCGCGTATTTCTGCAAAGAGAGCTCTTCAAATATTGCAATGGGGTAATTGCCATGTAATACCAATATGTGACGCTTATAGTATTGCTATGAAATTAGAACTAGATAGAGGATACCCCGAATGTACACAAACTATGGAATATTCAGCACAATTAACTTTGAAACGATTACCCGAACCGGTTAAAGCTAATGAACTATTTGAAATTGGTAAATTATTTACAGTATCTTTTCACTCCCGAGTAGCGCGAGGTATAATATTTCCAGCGATAAAATCTGGTTTTAGAGCATTAATTATTAGCCGTTTTGTTTGCGCTGATAACATTTCTATGGAAATTATTCCAGATCTTTTTTATTTATTTCTATCTCGTAAACGAATAGCAGAAGCGGTAGATTTATTAGGTGAAATAATTAAAATGAACAAAAATAATCAAAGCAGAGATAATGAAATTTGGTATTATGCTCTATGTATGGATATGATACTGGATGCAGGCTTTCAATTGGAGTATCCAGGAAATATAATTCGTTTTGCTGAAAATATAAGTAACAATGGAGTAATGGTAACCCCGGGCTGGCGAAGACTAGTCGTAGGCATTTGGACGTATTGTTTGCGAAGTGATATGGATAGGAAATCTAAACGTTGGGGGATAGAGGCCATTAAATGGAATGATAATATTGAGTGTGATAGTGCTCAAACTAGTTTATTTACTGCTTTGAGATTAAGTGAAGGCATGTTGGAAAGTCTTTCTAAAAAAATGGAAGATCTGCGAAAGGTACAATCAAATATTTTATAACTCACTAAATAATTAGCTATGTATATTATATCAGTTTTGAACATTTTATTGGTTTTAGGTTGTAGATTTAATGGAATTACGCTCATTAGCTGAAACAGAATTAAATAATATGGAAAATGACACTCGTACGTGTCGAATATTGGTTTCGAGGTGGTACATGCTAAAATCTTCATGTTTCAAATTATCGAATCGTAATTCAGCTGCTGCATCTTTTGAGGCACAGGTATTATAAGCTACTTCATCAATATCCTCTGCTATTCTGTAGGTAGGCTGTGTTTTGTGTTTATATATATATTCCTTTACTTGTCATTGGTTATGGTGCATTTTACTAAATCTCGAGAGTCCAACAACAGCAAGGTATTTAGACAATTGTTGGTTGGCTCTAACATGCCGAGACGCCCATTCAACCAACTCTTTTAAAAACTTTATATTATACTACGCGCAGGAAATACACTGGCAGGTAGAAAAATCCCTTTTTATGACTCCAAAATTTTGTTTTTTTCATATAAGTACGTTTGATATTTTAAAAAGTGTTATCCAATTATGGAACGAAAACTTATTCAAAGAAACAAACAAAAAATATTTGAGTACAAATTAATAATAAAAAATAAGTAAACCTACATTAAAAATATACTAAATTAAATTTAAATATTCCTCAAGTTTGTCCTGAGGCATAGTACCCAAGACGCTGACGGCGTTACCTTTTTGTATTGATATAGATTTTTTTTGTCTAAAATACACGCCAGCCAGATAAATATAAACTAATATGTTTTTCCAAAAAGTAAAAGTTTTTTAGAGTAAAAAATAACGATATCGGAACCCTCCGCGGGCGAACGTTCGAACTTGAGATATTTTTTTTCACGTTTCACAGACCGGAAGTATGGCTAAAACGATGCGACAGTGTGGGTATCTGCCACAGTATACCTACCTACACGATATGTTCGCCAGCACGATATGTAGTAAATTTGTATGTCAGCTTGTGTTCCCCCAAATATTAGCAATAAATTATTATACTTGAAACCTCACAATAGTCACAATCTATTAACATTTATTCAGGCGGTAGATGAAGCTAAGAAGACCCGTAACTACATAGAGTTAGCAAGAATAATGCCTTCAGAAAGCATGTACTGGTCTGATCGCAGTTCTGCTGGAAGTTTTATGGACTGGCAGAATGCTATTCCACGGATTAAGAACTCCTGGCATGACTTAACTTATAAATGTGCTGTTGCTAGGACAAATTTTTAAACTACTTTCCTACTTAGGTAAGACCTTAAGTTAAGTTTAGACCTTAAATTAGTTCTCTCGCCATTGTTTTCCCTCATAATGGTTAGCTGGTAGACAATGCCTAAGGCATTAAAACTCACCTTTGTACAAATATTTAAGTGCATAATTTTTTTTTTTAATATAGTTCATAATGGACAATCTGCTCTTAAGGTTTCTGGAGTCGCAATCGCGAACTCCGCGTTCTCTATACAAAATTAGCTTTCGCACTTCCAATAACACTCGATTAATGTTTGTCGCAGAATTAAAATAATAATTTTGTCGGTCATTCTATTTATTAATCTTTGTGTGTTGGGTTATTTTATTTTTATTTTTTTGGAAATCTGAAAGAAAAAAAAAATTATAATACAAAAAAAATATTACCCACAACAGTAAGATTTTTACGTACAATAAAGAACATAAAAAAAAAATTGAACGATCAAAGGCCAAGTGTAATATTGGAAGTAACTACGTTTGTATGTATCACCAACAGTTTTTTTTTTTTTTTTTGCTGCATATCAATAATATGTTGTCACTTGGCAACATTTATGTTAATCATATTAGAACTATTCACTGGCATTTAGCATTAATGGATACCCACCTCGTCGTAGACGATGGTATGAGTCTACACCAAAAAAGTGGCTAGCTCGCAATGTTTGGATAGATGCAATAAACCATCTATAAAAAGTTTCACAAGTTAATATAGAGAAACTGGGACCAACAGCTTAACGTGTATCAAAAAAACTAGGTATCATAAATAACGTGCTACGGTACTTCACTCGTGAGGCTAATCATTTACAAAGCTTAAATTCTGTTTTTTGTGGAATAGGTACTATTCGCACCTTTGGGATGGATCAGCTAAATATTTTGAGATCCATATTTATAGAAACTTGCATGTCGAATCATTGACGACCAACAGCTCACCTACACCTTAGATACCTACATTGCAGCTTCGCAGGGACGCTGTGATTCCGTGCTCTGTGGTACTGAAACAAAACTTCATTAGACGGTATAGTGGGAGCGATCAATGCTGTTAAACATACATAGGTAGATCGAGTCGATTCATGGACTTTGTAGGTACTTACTACCTATCAAGTAGGAAGATAAAAAGTCACGTGCCATGATTCAATAAAAATAAAATAAATAAATATATTTGAAAAATCTGAGACTTTAGTTATATTTAATTTTAAAATAGACCTTCACTAAATATAGATATTCAATGAAGTTTTTATCACTCAAATGTAGGTAATATCTTCAATATAGGCTGAGTTGCACCAAAATAAACTCTCTATAAATGTAGGTAATGATAGTTAAAAATGGCATTGAATGTACCAAATTTATTTTGCAGTTCGAATAACAGCTCGTACATTCGACGCCATTTTTTATTGTAATCGTTACATTACACAGACACTTTGGTACAACTCAGCCTTAAAATAGGTAGGTACTTTTCCCTTTGGATGGCATAATAATGGGACGCCTGTATAAATAGAGCCTACTATTTTACGTATCAATGTTGGTCAAATAGTAATTACAGTAGGTACCAGTTTCCCCGCTATAATACGGTGAGCTAAATAATTTACTTTAGGAACTTATTTTATGTTGTTACCCCGTACTCATCACCCATGCCATCTGAAAAAAAAAAGATTTTGACATTTGCTAAAGTGGAGATGGGGTTCCGTAATTAATTAAATAAAATTACCGTTTCTCACATGTTTCACATGTTTTTAATAAAGTACATACCTATATTTAACACCGCTCGCATATTTTTTTATATACCTACCTAGTATTATTTAAAGTTTTGTATGGGCCAGTCCTCCATAAAAAAAACGATCTTTAAATCAAAGGGTTTAACATAAGACTTACGTGACCCTAAAAACTTAGCAATGAAATAACAAAAACAACCAATGAATGAATTCTGTTAGCCAAACATCGGCAACTCGTAGAGAGTATTAAGTTCCTTGATCGGCAACACAAAGTACTCTTTGATCGGCAATCAATAGATAACAGTTCTGGGTCGTGTTCGTAAACTAACACTTTAACACTGGGTAATGTCACTACACTATATGCATCTCTTCTTCTCTAAGCATTTTTCAATATTTTTGTCGCACTCTGTTACACTACCCAGTGTTAAAGTGTTACGTTTCCGAACACGGCCCTGTGTGTACGTATGGTATGAACGTTATTATTCTCTTACTATTACTTAACCTATAACTTATACATACATGTGCAAAATGTCGCAAAAGCTAGCATTCGTTGGTGCATTTGTTACCTCTGATAACAGTAAAGAAATTGTTATTTCTAATGGATATATCGTTGTTGAAGATGGCAAGGTAATTACTTACTATATAAGTGCTTTTTATATAAATCTTCCCATTATTATAAAACCTTTTAAAACTATTACCTACAATTATCGTCAATTCAAGTACCCATTTCGTAACTGCACCCTGAATGGAGAAGAAATCGATGCAGTAGTCTCCTGAAAACCGGTGAACCCACAGACTAAAACCGAAACATGACTAGATCACTTAATTGTTATTGCATCTTTATGGGCAGTGGTAATCAGACCGGTCGGTCAGCCTATCGAGGTAATAGAGACCTTCCTCCCACCTAAGATACTTCAAAAGATTATAAAGATATAAGTAAGTATATATATTATATAATTGCTGGAATTTCCATTGCTGTACAATTGCCAAAGAATAAAAGCTTAGTTGTTTTGTGAGATGAGTTGCTAGACTTACTTAAAATACATTTCTAATGTATCTGACCTAATTAATTAATTTAAATTCATTTACAGATAATAAAAATAGGAACAACACAAGAATTTAATGATTTAAACAAGCAAGACCATTGGAAAACTTACAATGTGACTATACTAACTAAAGGCCAGTTCTTGATGCCTGGCTTTGTAGACTGTCATACACACGGACCTCAATTCCCTAACCTAGGTTTGGGATTAGACCGCCCCTTGTTAGAATGGCTGGATAAATATACATTTCCTTTAGAAAAAAGATATAGTGATGAAGAATTTGCTGGTAAAGTTTATAATCAGGTTGTGGTAAGTCTAATTTTCAGTACCTTCATATTATTTCTTATTCCATTCTCTATAGAAATCTAGTCTCTTTTCTTCAGAAGTTATAGCAATTTAAACTACTTAATATATATCTGTCTAATTGTTTGTATTATTTGTTATGCCTACCTAGTTAAGGACACAAAACAAGTGAGCTACTTTTCTTTATTTCTAATTTACAGATTTATTTCATGATGGGAATATAAATATATTTATATTTTTTACATAAATACCATTATTATATTATTTATATCAGTTAGTATTTATCTTTCACCAAATGTCATCTCTACATATTTATAAGAGGAACTGGTGAACAAAATCTGACTTTTCATATTAACAGAAGAGGAAAATAACTGTTTGTTGTAACTTTTAATAGGACAATTTGTTTCTGTGGGAAAAGACAACTTTTAATCTTTATTTGTTATAGATTAGAATGATTTTGTTAATTATTATATTTGGTGGTGTAAGACCACATTTGTCCATGAATGACTTTTGGAACCTTTCTAATTTTGTTAATATTAATTTAAGATAACATTTTCAGATAGGTGTTATTTTATGTACATTAATTATATCATAATTATTAAAAATATATTTCAGAGAACATTGCTCAATGATTAATAGATTATTATTTTAATGAATATCATCTTAATTATTAAAAATATCTTATAGAAAAGATTACTCAAACATAAATACTGTAATATTATCAAATAATAATGTCTTAACTATTAAAAATATATTTCAGAGAAGATTACTGAAGAATGGTACAACAACCGCCTGCTATTTTGGCTCCTTGCATCTAAATGGTACAATGCAATTGGTTAATAGTGTGATACATTATGGACAAAGAGCTCTGGTTGGGAAAGTCAGTATGAATGTGGAGAACTCTATGGGCTACTATAATGATACTGCTAAGGAACTAGCTGATACTGAAGCATTTTTGAAAAATGTTATTTCATTAAAGGTAAAAAAATAAAATTTGATTACTGCATATGTATGTGATAAATACAAAGTCCAAGAATGGGGATGACCTATACAGGGTGAATTTAATGGGATGTACTTTGGGCTAATATAAGGTTCTGCTGATCAAATCGAACAACTTCTACCATAAAACCATGTGTGCCAAATGAAAAAAAAATTTGGCTTCCTCATACAAATTGGTCATTTTAACATTACTAGTTTGTATGTAGAAGGCAATTTTTTTTTTCATTTGTGGCACATGGTTCCATGGGAAAAGTTATTCTAATTGATCAGTAGAACCTCATATTATCCCAAAGTACATCCTTTCAAAGTCACCCAAAGTGTATAATTTTATTTAATAAAAATATTAGTTGTTGCTTCTTTGATAGGTGAATGATGTAGGTATCATACCTCAGATCTCAGAATATTTTCTTGTCTGAAAATAAATTGCATTTATTAATACTAAATTATTATATTATATTCAGTGACCGGAAACCCCGTTCCCCGGCTTAAGTCTTTAAACGGTATACCTCTTACATTGAATCACCCCGTGAACTTGCTTACCCAATTCAACTGCTACCCTATACATTTAGATAACCCCTTTGAACCCCCTATGGTTAGCCTGTAAGGTTATTGCAGTTGATTAAAATTGAATATTTCGCTGACAAAAAAAAAATAAGCTAAAATGACTATTATTACAGTAATATCAAAATCATTTAAAACCTTTTAAAACATGAAGGGGTTTTCCGTTCATTGAGTTATCCTTTCAAAGGCATTTGATTACCTTATTTAGTAGATATGATATATATTGATAGGGGTAATGCTTATTTTGATTTCAATGGGTTAGCGCTTTATAATTGACTTTTGAGGTGCAACGGGTTCTGTAAGCAAACCCATTCAAAAACCCCCGAAGAGGATATAGGTCCGGTCCCTGATTATATTTAATAATTCTACTACTACTACTCATATTTACTGTTTTATTGCTAACAAACAATTTTATAATATCAACTAACATTAGAATCAGAAATTGTCTTCATCGCTTCCTCTATATCCATCCCCAGGAAACCACAGTAACAATTTTTGAATATTTTTCTTTATTGCACCTAATTAATATATGGCCTGTTAAAGGCCCATAATCTCATTCCTAGAGCGTTACTGTTGACATTACCTACCTAAAATTAGGCTCAAGCTGGTAGATTAAGTAAAAAGAAATTTATTTTGGAATTATTTTGATTCATCATACAAAAGATAATATATGGTATATTGATTTAATACCAATCAATATTCAGCCAACTTTCCAACATATCCCGATACTTGCAAAATAACAACTACTCCCTCTAGTGACATTGCTGTGGACTTCACAATAAGTTTAGAAAATTAGTAAACTTAGAAAATTAGTTGTCATTGTCTGCCTCTCATAATATACCAGAATGTGTTCGGCATAATAGGGTGACTGATTTGTAAACAATACAGCTCCAGAGTTGGAGGTATAAGCTCAGACTTTAGTCTTGAGTTTTAAATATACCACTGTAATTCCTAAGCTGTTATAGTTCCTAGCTAGGCTATCATTTAATTAGAATTGGCTAGAGGCATTGAAGATATATCATTAAAAATTCAGCTGGAATTGGTTACAAAAAACAAAGTTCTCCATTTGTTTTATTCCAATTGAAAATTATTTCTTTCATGTAAATCTTTACAGATATTTATGATGAGTCAAAATAAATGTTTTTAACAAGGTTTTAGAGTGCATTTGGTTAGGTTGGGCTGCTATTAATTTTTAAAAAGGCTATCATTTAATTAGAATTGGCTAGAGGCATTGAAGATATATCATTAAAAATTCAGCTGGAATTGGTTACAAAAAACAAAGTTCTCCATTTATTTTATTCCAATTGAAAATTATTTCTTTCATGTAAATCTTTACAGATATTTATGATGAGTCAAAATAAATGTTTTTAACAAGGTTTTAGAGTGCATTTGGTTAGGTTGGGCTGCTATTAATTTTTAAAAATAACATTTATAATTTTTCATTAAATTGATATAGAAACTAAACGCGCGATATGAAAATAATACTAACCAAACGCTACATTACCAACTATCTGATTCCATTATCTTCTCAATTAAAAAAAAATACGATAATACAAAAAATGTTGGCTAATATATTTTACTAGCTTTGCTAGCGATTTCGTCTGCGTGGAATAGTTATTTTTTTATCATACAAACTTTCATCCCCTATTTTATCCCCTTGGGGGTAGAATTTATCAAAATCCTTTCTTAGCGGATGCCTACGTCATAACATCTACCTGCATGCCAAATTTCAGCCCGATCCGTCCAGTGGTTGGGGCTGTGCGTTGATAGATCACTATGTCAGCCAGTCAGTCAGTCACCTTTGAGTTATATACCTATATTTAGAAGATTTAATACATTTCAGAATCCTTTAGTAGAAGCAGTTATAACTCCACGCTTTGCTATCAGTTGCGACAGAGAACTTATGACCAAACTGGGTGCCCTGGCTCACAAATATGACCTCATGATTCAGGTAACACAAATATTCAAACTTAATTATGTAACACAGCCTTTATAAAATATCAGAATTAAAACTACAGAAAACAAAAGAAAAGTTGGATCCTAGAGCAGAAAGAAATTCACATGAATAAAATTACTAGAAACGGTTTTAATTCAACTTCATGCAGTGGAAGTCGGTGTAAGAGGAATTTCAGAAAAGTGTTTGCATTGTCTATTGAGGGATCTTAGCCTTCCGAGATCGCTCGTCGGAACTTTTATAGAATGTGTTTCTAAAATGACGCTAACACATAAAACTAATAGAAAAATATGGAACCGCCATGTGTCTTAAATGGCCTATAAAACGAAATGTCAAACGAGTTCATTGCCGCCATATTCTGTTTATTTCAACCAATCAACGCACACGGATTGCTTGTGTTCTCACTTTATTTTTTTGGGAACGCCATGGCGGCCATCTTCTGTTCTCAAAACTGAACTTTACTGGGGAGGCGATTTAAGGGCCACGGGCACCTCCCTATTATATATTGGACTATTACAGAGTTAAAATTCCCCAAATAAGAATAAGTTGAGACCAAAAATTCGTGCATTCAAGATGGCGGCATTTTAATAGCCAAACAAATAAAAACGATGGACATATCCATGGAAATAGAACTAATAATTCAATATTTATATTTAGGTAAGACCTCGAATCACATCTCCGAACGTTTCTGACTACAGTCGTTTCACCTAATGCGCGTGATTTCAGGGTAGACTTTATACATTTTGAATGCCCATAAGTAATATATAAATTTAGCACTGTACTTTTTATATTTAATCAAAGCGTTTCAATTTCAGACCCACATTTCTGAAAATCTGGGAGAAATTCAATGTGTCCTGCAAAATAATGTAGATGCGAAAAATTATGCAGATGTTTACGACAAATGCGACCTATTGACAAACAAAGTAAGTGCCATTTATACACTCTCAAAAGCCAGTGTTTCTCATTTCTTTAAACATACATACATGTATATACATATCATCACGGGTCCCTTACGGCGCCCGAGACCGCCTAGACGGCCCCAGGGTACCAGTGGAGGGATTTTTAGTCCCACCCCGTCGTAGCCGATGGTATGACGCGACGAGCTAGCCACTTGTTCGGTGTAGACACACCGAACAAGTGGCTAGCTCGTCGCGATGTTTTAAATAGACTCAATAACCCATCTATAAATAGTTTCACAAGTTGGTATAGTGAAACCGGGACCGACAGCTAAACGTGCTCTCCGAGGCACTATTTAACACCACTGTTGTCAGACAGATGTACATAATTTTTTTAATTAAAAACTCATTGATAGAGACCGGGATTCGAACCAGGGACCTAAGTGTTTTTACGAGTAAGTACAAGGTCTAACGAACTCGGCCACCACATATTTTTTTAAACATTTATAAATAAGTCTGAGGGTTCAATTCCATCTTCAGCAGCAATAGTATTTGTATATTAACTAAGGTCTGAGTACACTTAAAATCTGGCTAGCTAGGGTAGGCCAATGTTCTAGAATAACCATTTTTTAAGTGTATAGGGCTTGGACTTGGAGGCATGTGATAGACCTTTGCCTACCACATTGCCTTGACTTTTTTTTTTAAATCTTTCAGTGTATACTAGCCCACGCAGTCCACCTTAGCGAGGAAGAAATAAAGTCCATAGTGTCTCGTGGAAGCAGTGTTGCTCACTGTCCAGCGTCGAACACGCGGCTAATGTCCGGACTATGTCCTGTGAGGAAACTGATGGACAGTGGAGTTACTGTGGGACTAGGAACAGGTTAAAATAAACCTTTTTCTGTACAATTTGTCATGGTCTGGGTATTTATAAAATATAATATGTATTATATTGTGGTTTCTGGTAATCATAGTAAAAGCCTAGAGCTTAGTTTGTGACCAGAGCAATAAGTGTATTTAAAATTGTCCCACATGTTAAAAAAAACTTGAGAAGGTTATTTAAACTAGTCCAAAATATACCTTAGCTATGAAGAAATAAAGTTCATAGTATCTTGTGGGTTCCCACAAGTTGCTCACTGTCATTCTAACTAGTCCTAAATACGCCATATGAAGGAAGAAATAGAGTCCGTAGTTTTTTTATTATTTTGCAGCCAAACATGTTATTTTTGTCTACCTGTTGATAAACACACTTATAAAATCCAAGAATCACAAATGAAATTATTACTGGAAACGCATTTATAATTCAACTTTATGCAGTGGAAGTCGGTTCAAGAATAATTCCTGAATAAGCCTTTTGAAGGTTATTGGCCTTCTAAGATTCCCCGTCGGAACTTTTATGAAACGCTTTTCCAAGATGGCACTGACAGGTTTATAAAGTACTTGGATAGGTAGAGAGGTTAGTGAACACAGTGAAGGGGATAGTTGAATCCTAAACGCCTTGAACACTTTCGCGGTCTCAAGTCCGGAAATACTGCCAAAGAGCCCAAACGACAATCGAATCGACGCGTGGATCGAAAAAAATGTATAGGAATTTTACTCTATGGGTAGACCCTAATCGAGAAACGTCAAAGCCCATTTGAGTTCACTCCCTGCAAGAGAATTTGGTGGATAGCTAAGAAGTCTTTCTCTCACCTGTCATACTAAATTATATTAAAATGATAGATATTATTTAATACTGACCATGTTTCCAATAGATGTGTCGGGAGGTGACAGTGCGTCCATACTAGACGCAATTCGTCGCACTATGGATGTGTCGGCGCACACTCAGCTATTAGGAGGGGCCGCCGCCCTCTCCTGGAGAGAAGCCTTGTACTTGTCCACACTAGGGGGCGCTAAAGGTATATATGTGAAAATATTTTAAGACGTCTATAATAATAGGTCTCTTGTTTATCGATCCCACTCCAAGTCCCACCTAGCTCATTCTTTTTTATTAATGTCTAGTGATCAAAAGGAAATTGAAAAGTTTAAAAATGTATTTACTAGAATCATATACAGGGTGAATTTGAAAGGATGTACTTTGGGCTAATATGAGGTTCAGCTGATCAAATCAAATAACTTTTCCCATGGAACCATGTGTCGCAAATGAAAAAAACTTTAGGCTTCCCCATACAAATTGGTCATTTTATCATTCCTAGTTTGTATGGAGAAGGCAATATATTTTTTCATTTGCGACACATGGTTCCATGGGAAAAGTTATTCGATTTGATCAGCGGAACCTCATATTAGCCCAAAGTACATGCTTTCAAAGTCACTCTGTATAATATAAGTAGGTATATTAAAAATGAGTTTACTATAGGTAATATAGGCTAAATACATACCTTCGTTGTTTCGAAGTTTCAAGAAAACAGTAATCAAGTATTATTGGAAGTGCGAAAGCTAATTCTGTATGGAGAACGCGGAGTTCGCATTACGACATATTTTTGTTTAGTTTAAATGAAAAACTTCTTCATTGTACAATAATGCAATTTTATTTCAGCTCTAAACCTAGACCACAAAATTGGTAGTCTAGAAGTTGGCAAAGAACTAGATGCTCTCCTCATAGATGTGTACAAGAGCGGAGGATCCATAGACCAACATGACTACTGCGTCGCCGATAACCAAGCGGAGTTCACAGAGCAACTGTTGCAAAGATTTATATACTGTGGGGACGATAGGAATATTGTTAAAGTTTACGTTTGTGGGAAGGAGGTGCTTATCTAATTAGAGAATGTTGCCAGTGTCAAAAACAGGGTTTTAGATTAGGGTAACCAGAAAAAAAATCACTTGGGTTACACCTCCGCGCTCTTTATTAAAAAAATAATAATATCACTGAAAACAACAGTGATTCCCAATTTGGGAATTTAGATCGTCAAATTTTAGACTTTGGAATTCACAAATCCATTTTCTGGCTTCTTAATAGTTTAATTTAAGCATCCGTTTTTTAACAGTTCCTGTAGAGACAAATTTTCGGCTAATAAACTGTTTTTTCATCCGTTAAATTGTTGTCTCAACATTGTAAAATAAAATAAATGCATTTATAATCATTTGGCAAAAAACACATAGACTTATTAAATTTCCTATAGACGTGATATATGAATTTATTGTTGTGTAGTGTAGAAAATAAAATAAACATATTGTATTCCATACTTAAATATAGCAGGTGATGATTTTTGTTGGTAAACTATTAATTTATGCGGCCATATTGTTTCTTCGGCTAACGTAAACGGTAGCTTGTCAAAATAACGAATAAATATTCTGTAAAAATGACATTAAACAATCAGAAACAATGTAAACAAAAATAAGTTGTTTAGGGCGTATGAAATTAAAAAATATAAGATTTAAGGTAGTTGCCGGCTTATATCCAATGCTATGTTGATATAATATATTTTATTTAGGGCGTATCAAATGAAAAAATATAAAATCCATGACAACTGACATGACAAAAATTTAAGGAAGTTGCCAGCTGATAGACTTATATCCAATTCTGTTTAAATTAATTTTAATAAAAAAAACATAAGGTAGTAGCAAAAGCTAGTTTTTTTTTTAACTTTTACTATCTGTTTAAATAGTAACTGCGTTAACACTTTCCCCAATAACACGCCCGCATTTTAGTTCCAAAAAATTCCGCTTGAGGCGCTATCTCACACACAGATGATACCATGTTTAATTGTTTACCGGCGAAAATCGTCACTCAATATATTATTTAGTTTTTTCTTTAGGTGTTATTAATACGTTATTCCAATATTTGTGATAAAATTGTATTCAGCAATAATTTTAAAAATAAAATGCAATGCTAAACAAAAAAAAAATGAAATATTTTTTGACAAATTGTATTATAATATTTTTATGTAGATGTATTTACATAGTAAAAGAATTTTAAATAAAACTGTTATCAATAATTATTAAAATCTTTTATTTCACGTGTTCCTTTATAAATAGTATACAAAAAGAAAGTGCAAATAATTGTGACAAAAATGCAACTGAAAAATATAAATACATACATCAGCAAATGCCATGTTAAGAATAGTAATTAATATTTCGCTAATTTAGAGCCGTTTATACAAACATTAGAAATTAATAATTGACATTAACTGTACAAGAAAAATTTTGAACACTAAAAAATACCTTTAGTTCATCTTTATTTCGATGCTAGGTTTGATAGATTTTTATCTCAAACAAGAATTTAATATTCCAAAATTACCAATTAATATTAGTAAAATTCATAGTGATTTTAGATAAGCTTTTGCTAACTTTGAACTGTCAAACCTGGCATCGAATTATGGTTCTAATACTTAATTTAATAACTTTATTACATAAAGTCATAGGACAATCAGGTAGGTACATATTTACTATTTTTTCTTTTTATGTAAAAACATGTTCTAAATCCAAATTGATTATATTTTACTATATTAATTTATTTCAAATATAATTACAAAATATAAAGGTTAAGTATATAGAACATATTTAAATTCATTTCCTATTGAATCTTTGAATAAGAAACTTTGTAAGTAGTAGGAAAATATTAATTTATTACCTATTTGAAAAATTAGAAATTAATTTTCGCATTTCTCAGATCCAAGAGTAAAAGTTAGATTATACTAAATATTAAATTAATCTAGACAAACAAATGCAACTGGTGTAAAGGTTCCTTAGGCAAATAACTTGATAAATGACATCAAGGGGCGTTTCCAAGATGGCGCTGACAGGTGGTGGTATACCTGTCAGCACCATCTTGGAAACGCGTTCCATAAAATTCCGAGGCAAGATCTTAAAAGGTCAAGATCTTTCAAAAAAAGAGTGCATTGTGTAGTACGAATATTTAATGTAGTATTTAAAAATTCTATAATAGGTGGCGGAATGTCTTTTTCGTCACTTTTTGTTGTGAGTAGAAAGTATTTGTTTTTTTTTTACTATATACAGGACATAACTACATGTCACAGCCGTAGTAGGTAAATCAAAAGTGAAATAATAAACCCTTGGAATGACTATAGTTTATTTATTGTTATTTCGTATTGTTACTATACGAGTGAATTTAAAAGAATTTACTTCGGGCTAATATGAGGTTCTGCTGATCAAATCCAACAACTTTTCCCATGGAACCATGTGTCGTAAATAAAAAAAAAGTTGGCTTCCCATTACAAATTGGTAATTTCAATATTACTAGTTTGTATGGAAAGGGCATTTTTTTTTTCATTTGCGAGACA
Organism: Monopis laevigella; assembly: GCA_947458855.1. NCBI lineage: Eukaryota > Metazoa > Arthropoda > Insecta > Lepidoptera > Tineidae > Monopis > Monopis laevigella. The sequence goes on along the minus strand of OX381596.1, from coordinate 8,019,089 downwards.
TGGTTCCATGGGAAAAGATGTTCGATTTGATCAGCAGAACCTCATTTTAGCCCAAAGTACATCTTTTAAAAGTCACTCTGTATAGTAACAATACGAAATAATAATAAATAAACTATAGTCATTCCAAGGGTTTATTATTTCACTTTTGATTTACCTACTACGGCTGTGACATGTAGTTATGAGACTGACAGTTGTTCAATAAGTAATCAAATAAAAATGGTTTTAAACAGAGTGAATTATTCGTTATTTTTATTTTTTTATTCTATGGACGAAAATAAAATTATAATAATAATAATATTTAGGACGAATTACACATATTGCTCTGGTCACAAACTAAGCTCTAGGCTTGTACTATGTGTACCAGAAGCAACGATATAATACATATTATATTTTATAAACACCCAGACCATGACAAACTGTACAGAAAAATACGTACTAATATTTTTTGCCATGGGTGGGAATCGAACCCACGACCTCCGGATACAACGCCAAAGGCGCAACCACTAGTCTACGGAAGCTGTCAAATTATCCAAAGGCTCTTTCAAGATTAATATATTGTGATAGTAAATTTACACAAAACTATTAATAAGTAAGTAAGTTAAGTAATACTTTGCTGTTGCAGGAGCCGAAATAATGGCGTAAAATTTATCTTGAAAATAAAGTCGATTTTAATAAGAAATCACATCGGTAACACTTTAGTAGGTACTACACACTAAATGATTTGTACTCGATCTGTCAAAAGTAAAATAAATGCTTGGAAAAGGTATACTTATATAGTCACACTTGCCTCTTACAAAAGTATTAATGAGGTCAAATGGAAAGCACACTTACTCTGTAAAAATTGAGTCCTTGAAGAACACTTTAGTTAAAAATAGTTTTAGACTCTTTTACGATATTTATTTTTGCTAAAAAAGATACAAAACATACCTTACTAGTGTTCTTTAACGGCTCAATAAGTTTTTATGAATCCCGGTGTTAGTCTGGAAACACTGACGCAAATGTGTTTTGGCTGAAGGACTTGTTTCCAAGCCATTTTTTTTTAATGTGTCGAATTGGACGCGACTTGAAAGGTGTCATTTATCAAGTTGGTAGCCAGTCCTATCAATCGGTGGAATGATTCGTCGGTACTCTGGGTCACTTTGAGCAAAATCAATATATATATAAAAGCCTCAGAATAAAATGTCTAATGTCAGAAATTAAGAAGACAGGCTAAATTTGTATCCATACAAATCGCACTATGGCTTTTATTTTAATAGTACAAATAATTTATAATAAAAATATAAAATTAAGATCGGTTAAGTTTACACCATTTTTTTTAATTATTAAAAAAAACGTCTAAACTTTTTGTAAATTTGTTTGCAAATTTTGTTGTTATTTTAAAATATTTTATTTTTATAAAAAAAGACGTACAGGTGTAGATTTTACCTTTCCGATCCAAATTTTATAGAAGTTTTATTATAAACTTTTAAAATAAAAGTTGAATTGCGATTTGAATGGAGACAAATTTAGCCTGTCTACTTAAATAGTCAGAGGGAAGACGTAGCCCATTGTTTGGGACTGTCAAACTGCATATTAACAAAACTAAATTTTGACAGTTTGAAGCAATTACTTGGGCTAAGCAACGACTATTAATTCTGCCCTAAATTTCTAATAAAATAAATTCTTTAATACAAAATTGAACAGTCTTATAAAAACAAAGTGATAAACTAACTATAATAATATTAAATAATAAGATTACATTACAATTAAAAAAAGGCAAAAAAACTGGGACAAGTTTATTTTTGTATTTTTTTTTTATATAACTATAATTTAATTACCTATACACTGGGGGACATAAAATTTTTACCATCTAGATATGAAACAGGGTTCATATTTTAAAGAAGTATGTCCTATTTTTTTACAGATTTAGTCACTCTGAGGCCACAGTATAAACAGTAGTTACCATGGTTACTATCGCTCTGAAAAATATCAATTATAAGAGCCACCTTACATAGCTTAATTTTTATGTCTCCCCAGTAAACAGTAAAACTGACCAATCTTAGGCCCAGTGTTAGTAGCTAACCGACGTTAAATTGACGTACCGGTTAAATGTTTTTCATGAATACTCGAAAGTTTTGAGCGGTGTAACAATATAAAATTAATTAATACATTTTAAAGGTTGAATATCAATTAATTTTAAACACTTTTGGCATTATTCATAAACACTTATTGAGGCCCCGAAGAACAGTTTAGTTATAGAAGGTTTTGTCTCTTTTACACATTCTTTTTTTTTGCTAAAAAAAAGAGACAAAACCTTCTATAACTAAAGTGTTCTCAAGGACTCGATAAGTTTGTAGGAACGCCGGTTAAAAACTTGACTGATTTTAACTATGACGAGCGATTTAACCGCTACCACGCTTTCACCAACTCATCTATGCTATATTTCTAAAATTAAAAAAAATTTTTGTCAAATACCTAATTCTAACTAGTACAATATTGAACACAGAACTTGGAACTAGTGTCCAAGGTTACGCCACATATCATGTTTAGACATAATGCAACATTTACTAAAAGATCAATTGCTTGCTCCAGCAGCACTCATTAGCTGAATAAGCAACAAAACCGCTGAGGACACACCAATCAAGAAAAAATATTATAATTGAGCTTTTTTTTTAAACCACTCAAACATAACAAATTAAAATATTTAGACCGCAACTTGTAACATACAAATGCAAATAAATAATACTATAATAATTAAACAAAATATATATATTATACAAATATAATATATTATACAAAGAAAATACTATAATTGAACAAAAGAAGGCGAATTCATATTAAGCCTTTTTTTTAAGAAAAAAGAATAATATACTACTAAGCACTAGTTCGTTGCGTACAAAGATAATTGATAAGAATATTATATAAATATATACAATATATAAAGAATTTAAGAACAAACAAAACTAGCACCTAGTAATTTTATATACCGAGAAGCCAATCGAAACCCTTATCAAAAACCAAATGTATGGGTTTTAATCAGGACAGACAAAAATTCCTATACATTTTTAATAATCGACGTGTCGATTTTTATTTCGATCGGGCTCCTCAGTAGGACCCAGAACAGATTCAATTCCCAAATACTTTTATTCAATTGAAACAATTCCTTAGTTGAACTATTACCTTTTTTTACAATATAAATCTTGTAGAAATTAAATTTTCTTAATAAAATAAATGTTATTTCTATAAAAAATACTAATCTATAAGTTTGAAAGTGAACTGTTAGTTAGGCAAACATTCCTAAAATTTTAACTAAAAAAACACATTACAAAAAAGAATTCAGTCTTGTTATAATTCAGAATTTGGCGCAAGATGTCAGTATCAAAATAACCCTGATTTACTTCTATACTTCCAAAACATTATATAGAAGCTAAACCGAAAATGCATAAATCACAAGGAAATTAATAAACATAATTTATTAGAACTATAATAATAATTTAAATAAGAGTGATAGTTGACACACGCCATTACAAAATGGCCGCCAATGGTGTTGCCATACGAATAAAACCAGATGTATAACACAATGCTTAAAGTTTTTTACTTTATTTATAAATGTCAACTATGCCCATCTGTTTCAAAGACAATTCAGCCCATTAGCCGCCATAATATTATTAAAATACTAAATTAATCTATATACAGGAATGTCAAAATTAGTCATGTACCTATATTGTAAATACATGTAAAATATGAATAACAATAAAATATAAAGCCTCTTAATTAAGAGCTTTTAAAATACAACACATAGCTCCAATTCATAACTTTTAAAGATGGCACATCTTTATAGAATTTTATCAAGTCAATAAAATATACCAAGTAATTTTATTTGATCGTAGTTACCAATGAAATTACAAATACTCCTAGATTCTTCTATTAGATTTAATCCATAAATCAGATCTAAATATAAATTCCTTTGGTAAAACATTTCCATATGCTTCTAACGTTGAGATTTTTAATAATAATTTAACAATGTCTTTTTAATTACATTACTTCTATTTTTTTAATTAAAATATTTGATCGCTTATTTCACGAAGCTGTTCGTGATTTCAGTTGCTAGCCGTGTATGTGTAGAATAGTATGTAAGGGTGTGTGTTGTACTGACCGCGTGCTACACAATCGTCAGGCGGTGACTTTACGAGGCTGGAGAGTGATCGTGACTTCAGTATTAGAATGTGTGTGAGCGTATAGTTTGGGACCGTGTATGTATATGTGTGTCAGACGGACCGCGCGCTGCACAGTCGTCAGGCGGTCACTTTACGAGGCTGGAGAGTGATCGTGACTTCAGTATTAGAATGTGTGTGAGCGTATAGTTTGGGACCGTGTGTGTATATGTGTGTCAGACGGACCGCGCGCTGCACAGTCGTCAGGCGGTCACTTTACGAGGCTGCAGAGTGATCGTGACTTCAGTATTGGAGTATGTGTGAGCGTATAATTTGGGACCGTGTGTGTATTGTGTGTCAGACAGACCGTGCGCTACACAGTCGTCAGGCGGTCACTTTACGAAGCTGGAGAGTGATCGTGACTTCAGTATCGGAGTGTGTGTGAGCGTATAGTTTGGGACCGTGTGTATATGTGTGTCAGACGGACCGCGCGCTACACAGTCGTCAGACGGTCACTTTACGAGGCTGGAGAGTGATCGTGACTTCAGTGTCGGAGTGTGTGTATATGTGTGTCAGACGGACCGCGCGCTACACAGTCGTCAGGCGGTTACTTTACGAGGCTGGAGAGTGATCGTGACTTCAGTGTCGGAGTGTGTGTGAGCGCGACATCCTCCGCACATCGCGGTGCGCACGCGCCGGGAGCGGCGCCTCGAGCCGCCTGTTGATGTTAGTTAAATCATTGTACTTTTTGTATAATAAATAATACAAATTGCAAGTTACAAATGAACTTTTTAATATGTATATTTACATCATAACAAGAAAATTACTAAGTTCATTAGTAAGTTGCAAACACAAATACGAGTGCAACTAGATATATATTTTATAGGTACTATAAAAAAATGCACAGAGAAGAGACAAATGAAGTCAAACTATTTTACAATGATCACAGGCAAGAAAAAGCTTTGCATAGACTATCAAAATATATGTACAATAATTAATATTATATACATTTTTATATTTAGGTAGGACTTTATAACTTCGCTAGGCCAAGCGACCGGATTCGTTACCACTCACCACCCATACAAATGCAAAAATCTAAATGAACATCATGTTTTGGGTTTAGTCTGTGGGTTCATCGATTTACAAGAGCAGTAGGCATCGATTTCTTATAGAAGTGGTAATCTCAATCTAGCTTTACGAAACGCCATTCCGTTTCGTAAATTAGAACTGTTAGAGCGTCTCTTGCCTCCTTATGTCAATAGTAGAGGATTTTAAAATTGGTACTGTTAGAGCTTGATTGAACTGTTTGGATCATTATGTCAATAGTAGAGGATTTTAATATTAGAACTCATCATTGAGTATTCCAACTGCTTGACTACGGGGTTGAGGGCCTGTTTGGGTTGCACCCAGTTACATGGGGCATAAGCTCGGCGGGCGACAGCGTAAGTAAGCCGGGAACGCACAAAGGTCTTGTAGATCAACACTTTCACCCGGAGAGGTAAGGAAGAACTGAGGACCGGCCGAAGCATGGCTCGGGCAGCCTTGGCTTGATTTACAACGTGATCGGCCATAGCGCCCATGCACAACGACCGGTCGATTACACACCCCAGGTACTTAACAGTGTTGGCCCATAGGACCTCCTGTCCCCGAAGTTTAAGCGGTGGCGGGCATCGGCGGCGTGTCGTCATCAGGGCGGCAGTTTTACCCACATTGACAGACAGCCTCCACTTGTCCAGCCAGGAAGGGAGGACATCCAACATCCTTTGCAACTTCATGGCGGCGAGTTTGGGACTTTTAGAAGAGTAAATATAGGCGCTGTCATCCGCAAACAGCGCCAAATTTATAATATGCTCACCCGGAAGAAGGGTTTCCGAAAGGGTAGGAATGTCATTTGTATATAGACTATAGAGTGCGGGAGAAAGGCAGCTCCCCTGGGGGACCCTTGCTTCAATGGAATATTCCGCGGAAGTCTTTCTCTCCACGGCCACGTGGAAGTGTCGGTCGCACAAAAAGAAGGCGGCCATGGGCGGCACAGGGGCCTGACCAAAGAACACAATCGCCAATCGAATCGCCGCATCGATCGTTAAAAATGTATAGGAATTTTACTCTATGGGTAGAGCATGGTCGCTGAGAAACGTCAAATCCCATACATTTGGCTTTCGATGGGTATTTCGATTCGATTATCGATTGGCTCTTTGGTAAGGCCCCTGGTGAGTCGAGGAGTTTACTAAGGAGTACGGCGTGCCAAACACGGTCGAAGACCTTTTCGATATCGAGAAAGACCCCGACCGTGACTCGGCCCCTGTTCATCTCGCACACCATGTGGTATAGCACCCGGGAGCGTGGTGTTGTGTCCCTCGCGGAAATCGAATTGCCCCATGCGAAGTTCGATGTAACCTTTAAGTCTCCGGAGGAACAGTAAAATTAGAACTGTTAGAGCTTAATCTTTATATGTCTCTTGCCTCCTTATGTCTATAGAAGAGGATTTTTAAATTAGTACTGTTAATGCCTAATCGATATGTTTGGATCCTTATGTCAACAGCAAAGGATTTTAAAATAAGAAATGTTAATCGAAATGTTTTTTGGGTCCTTAGGCGCCATCCATAAATTACGTCACACGAATTTCATGATTTTTTGACCCCCCCGTCTTTGTCACAGCTGGTCACATTTATGAGAACCCCCTCCCTAGTGTGACGTCACATATTTTGCAATTTTACAAAAAAAAAGTCATTTCAATGCAATGTGTAAACTCTGGTTGACGGTAAACACTCCCATCGGTAATTTAAAACGAGAGTTAGCTTACATAGATTATTGGGACGTAAAAGCCAAACGGTAGTTAGTTTTTTTTGTTAAATATAGTGTTATTTCTTTATCATTTGTCTATTCTCTGTGGTTAAGCAGAACTGTAGCAATTTTGACATATGTTTCAAATAATTTTATTGCAATTCAGGGTAAAATGCCAAAATTGCTTTGATACAATGTTTAATCTATAAATTTAATATTTGATAAATAGTTGATGAAATAGATATCTTTAAATAGTAAACAATAAAAAAAGGATGATTATTAAATTAAAGACATCTTTTTATTCACAACTTAATTAAGAAGCTTATAGGAATAAATTGTGATAACGTTTATTTAAACTGTGAAGATATTAAAATACATTTAATATTCACTATAAGTTTAATATTCACTATAAGTTTAATAATTAAAATAAAGCAAGCAGTATATAATGTACAAAACAATATGCGGTACTTTCACATTAATTTAAAACCACAGAAATCAAAATACGATAGAAGTACCATAACATTTAGTATCCAAGTACAAGATGTTGTAAGGTATGTCGCCTATAAATTATGACCTATACAGAGTGTAAGAAATCCATACATATGGTGCGTATAAATCACTATAGATCGTGTTTTACACGTATTTTGAACAACTTTCACCATAGGACCACCTCTGCCTTCTTACTTTTTGTAACTGAATTACATAAGGCACACCTCACATATCTTAGCTGAGTTCGTAATATTATTTTTTATTACCTTTCATCTTTATTTGTTTTCTGTGTATTTAATTAACTCTTTATGCAATGTGTGGGGTTGATAAATATTTTAAGCAACTGTCATATTCAACTTTTTATTGTTACTATTGTCACTGGTTCTTAGTAAAATATGTTTATATATGTGTATTAACTATGATATATCAGTCTAACATTTTATTACCAATATAAATATTTTACTTGTGAACTGATAAGAGTATCCGATATTTTCAACTAGACTTTTTATATGTTATTATAATAACTATTTTTAAGCACGGTTATTGCAATATTTTATATCTTTACCTTTCAACCTTACATCAAAATAAAAAACCTTAAAAATATCATGCCCCATTAAATTAAAGCTTAAATAATAGAAAAATATAACTTAAGCTTAAACACTATAGTTAACAACTTTTAAGCTTATAAAACGATGTCATATATATTTTATATGTCAGAAAACTATAATAATATACAATGAATAAGAGTAAAAAAGTCTGTGAACAAATAACAACATTTTAATGTTAAAAAAAAAATACAACAATCATGCCATGCTGCACCATGCCCAAGTACCGTGAACATAAAACAATAAAACACTCGAGGCATACCCAAACCGTGATATATGTTATGTGAAAGCTTAATAAAAAACAAAACTTAACTGAGCAACAAGGGTTTTATTCTCAAATATTTTTACTTTAAGACGAGCTGGTTTGCATTTTTTAAACAACTACGAGTATATCTACTTTTCTTTTGTATAAAATCCACAAACGACAAATATAGGACTTACTAACAGTTAGTGTTGGGAGTCAAATAAAAAAGTAATTTAAGGAAAAACAGGCTGAAACTGAAAGGCCGAAAATTTTACACCCATGAAGGAATAGAAAGCGAGGGCAATAATATGTCTTACTTTACCTATACAGTTAATATTACTATTCCTCCGAGATAATCTCTGCTGTCAACACCGAGTTTATGAAAAGCACGCGTTCACGTACGCCTACTATATGACATCAACACGTCACACTTGATATACCACCACACAAAACGACCAGTCAAAGCACTGTTTTTAAATATATTTGAATAAGATATATAAATTTACTGATACGCACACGTTACTCATATATAAATTGCACATTTGATTTCAATGCAAACACGTTTAATGTTTATGTATGGCGTCCATTGTACTGATATTGCAGACCATGGAATCGCGTTTTTTGCGGCGTAGCTTACTGTTAGCCGTAGTATTTTAATCGGACTGTTATACAAATATACCTAATCTTTGGCTACATCATGAGTACCAACTTTAAACTCCGGAACCTGTTAAGAAACGCTAACAGTATTTGATGAAAACATATGCCAGAATTGAATGAGAATAAAACCTTGCAAGAAGCATTAAGAACACCCACCGCACCGTCCACCAAGCAACGATATAATTGCCGCGTTAGAAAGCTCACAGCAGTTCGGGTTAGTTTAGACTGATGGTTTTTGTAAGGAACGAAAATATTTACGCATAAATACTAAAACTGTATTTTTAACTTTTAATTTCATTAGCAAGCATTATTCCTGACCCTATATTTACAGCTCCGCTTCAAAGGACCGCAGTTTTTCTTTAATATTATTATATAACATTAAAATATTTTTTTAACACGATTTTCTAATATTAATATATGAAATTAATTATTTAAAATGCTTAATATTAATAACATCTATATAATCCGCTGTATGTTAAAGTTTATGTTATTAGCAAGAGGAATATAGGAAATATCCTCGTCCCTTACCCCACAAAACAACTAAAAACACGATTCCGCTGTAAACTCTCAAAACAAGATGGCGGCCAAAAGACACAGTACCGGTGCGTGTGAGCGCTTCAGAACAAAAACTCTAAGCAGGCGAATAGCAGATAAATGGCGGTGCTCTCTGATTGGTCGATGGAGTTTCGGGGCGTGTCGGTGGGCGTGCCGGTGCGCGTGACCAAGATCGTACCGGGGGCGGCGGGCTGCAGGAACCACTCGGAGCGGGTCCGCATTCGCGCGCGCTGACGTTCGTGAACCTGCGCCGCCGTATTGTACCAACGTTTGCTCATTCATTGCTTGTTTTGTCTTTCTTTTTCCCGAAAGGTTGGGTGTTGTTTAAAATACTCGGAAAGAACAAGAAATTTTAAACCTTTAGTTTTTTATAGAAGTTATTTTCAATGTTTATTCTTTCGTTCTATATTGATAAATTTCTGTGATATAGCTACAAGACATGTATTTTTTTCAAATTACAGTGATATAATATTCAAAATTACACACATTATTAAAATTTTTGAAAAATGCTCAATAACTTCTATTAAAAAATAAGTTAGTAAAAATTTATTTAATTGAATTTTTAATTGTTTTTAAATTATAAATAAAACCTTGTTCTTTCAGAAAATTATACTAATACTAAAACATTTATTTAAAGTTATACACAGCCAAATATTTTCACACATTTTCACCATTTTTTTGACGGTCAAAAAATGTGTCAAATATCAATCATTAGCAAACTTTCAGGCAAGTCATTTTTATTGCGTATATTTTGCTCTAAAGGCAAAATAAAATATACACGTACTAATACTAAAAATAAATCAGTGTAATTTATTAAATGTGTGTAAATAATATAATAATGTTATATATAAAAATATAATATTATTTTATACAATCACCAATGTTTTTTGGTTAGATTTATTAATCACTACCCTGTCATTCATTAAAATAAATCCACGGTTATTTACCTTTTATAAACTTAATAGATACATCTATTAGTTTAAATAGGCTAGGTCTTTATTAATTGCAATCGCTTTTAAGTAACATTAAATGTTAATCAGTAAAAAGTTATAATTATTTAATTTAGTGCTACCTCCACCAAAGCACAAATAATATTTAATTACCTACAAAGTGCAATTGTATTGTGTCATTCACTTTACACCAAACCATATTGATATAATTTTCGTTCGTAATTTACGTCTCCTGACATTCCAAACAACCTAAAAATAATTTAAATTTTGAATCCCATGTGGCCAAATAGAAACCCAATTGTGTTAAGTGTGAAGAGACCAAAGAAAAAAAAACTAAAACACACTCATAACCCTACTTCAAAGGTTTTACAAGAAAACAAAAATCAGACATGCAGTGTTTGGAAACTTGTGTCAATATTATTACAAAATATCCTTTTATAGTTTTTTTTTATTTATTTAAGTATCTTAATATACATATTACATGTTTTATTATCTTACAATAATAATAAAAATATATACCAACTTTAAAAAAAAACAGTTTTTTTTTTTATAAATTGAGTTAGCAACATTGACACAAATTCATAGGCCCCTGATTCCTAAATATAGTTAAACAAAAAAAGGTATTTTTTATTTCTTTTAAAAAACTTTATTATAGGCAATTAAGTATAATAAGTAATCATAATTTCACTACAAGTAATAAAAACAGTAAATTATTAATTGTAAAATAATTTGATAGTAGAATTTAAAAGTGAGCGGAGACATTAGTTCTATTATCTGCCGCAATATGGTTGCTATCGCATAATCGTGTTTTAATTAATTTTAAAAGTAAATAATAAAAAGATTTGATTGTCTATTGTGTAATTTAAAATTCAGGGGCCAAATCAACAATACAAGATCATAGAAAAGGGTTACAGCAGACAGTTCTACGAGTGGATAAATCAGAAAATTATCTTCACCACAATTTAGAGGAACCAACGTCCTTTGCGAGAGCGCTAGAAGTGAAAACAGGGTATTTTCAAAAATACATATCCTAATTAAGAAACAGAAAAATTTTAGAAATTCTTCTTTGATTTTAATATTTTTATAAATATTTTATAAAAATAAACTGCGAGCATAAACATTTAATTAATAGTTATCTCACTAGCTTTACAGTATTTCAGTTAAATGTAAGGGGGTAAGTAAAAATACTGTATAGAGACAGAGAACCAAGTTTAACCTGTTTTTTTTTATATACAGGGTGAATTTTTCAAGTGGGCCTCCAAACCAAATCCTAAACTACAAGGAATTGCGAACAATGCTCAAAGGAGTCTGGGGCCGATTTTTATAAAAACTAAAACTACATCATTAGATTTTGGAAAAAAAAATCTTCTAACCGGGAATCGAATCTGTTGATTTAAAAAAACACATCCTTTGTTAATGTACCAGCTGAAAATGTCGCTTATAAGGGTCAAATTCTGTTAAGTAATATTAAGTGGCAAACTTAAATAAAGTGCTCAATTTTAATTTAAAATATTACACTTATTTTTTTTACACATTACCACCTCTACTACTAATCAAATTGTTTGACATAATGCTCTTCAAACCCCATTCTCATTGATAACAACATCATATTTTTTTAAGAAAAGTAAGAAAAAATGAATTTAGCTAGGTATTGAATAATAATAATTATTTTGACCAATTTATTAGTTAGGGCTTTAAAACATTTAACTATTCCTAAAAATTATCACTTTCCTTTAGTTTGCATTTGAAGTTACCTTCCACCATTTGATCCTTAAAAGCGACACTATCAGCTGGTGCAATAATACAGAAGGTTTTTTTTTCAAAATGAACCAGTTAAATCCCCGGCCAGGATTTTTTTTTTCAATAATCTATTGATGCACTTTTAGGTTTTATCAAAATAGGCCCCAAGACTACTTTGAGCATTTTTTGCGATTCCTTGTAATTTAGAATTTGGCCTTGAAAACCCACTTGAAAAATTCAACCTGCATAATTAGCAACTTCAAAATTTATTTACAAACAAAAGCAAAACTTATTTTAAATATAATTAAAGGATGACTGTAGTAAATCCAATGTGAACATGGTATCCCAATTATGTTATATATCCTAAAATCATCAATTACATTAAAATCAAAGAAGAAACAAACAAGATTCAGTTCCACACAAAACGGCTTAAAAATCACCAAGAGAAAATAGAAGATTTTATTAGTATACAAATGGGATTGGCTTTCACAGGGCTTTCTGTTCTATTTAATGTAATATACTTCTTATATGTAAAGAATTTAGGTTCAAATATATTAAATATTAAGAGGTACTAGATTATTAAAATAGCTTAATTCAATAAGGAATCTACTCTTAACATAGTACTTATGACCTGAAGAATAAATTATCATTCTTTGAATTTCTTAAAATGGCGTCTGTAGGCCACGCCCACAAAAAAACTATACTATTTGTTTTTATTACAAAATTCTTAATTTAACTTGTAAATGTTTATAAATGTTTAAATTTAAAGAGTCTTCTTTGAAAGAGTAAAGGTTTTGAAGACTCTTTAAAGACCTAAAATTAACATTAAAGACCTAAAATTAGCAATCTGTGAAAAAAATACTGGGCGTGGCCTAATTTAATACTAATAAACAAAATAGTATTTCCACTTATTTTTAATCTTTAAAGTAATATGTTTTAAATAATATTCTATTGAATGAAGCCATTAATATTTCTTTTTGGAGTGTATTTAATTTGAAGTAAGAGCGATACATACCTGTGGTAGGTAGGAGAGACTTTTGGTGCTCTCAGCGTATTTGTTGATGGCTCTTAATTCCTCTAGAGTCATGTGAGGACTGGAATTACTTCTAGAAGATGGAGATGAAGAGCTTACTGACACCTGAAACGTTTATTGTAGTTTATTTATTTATTTTGTACGTACCATTACGGGTACCTTACGCCGCCCGCCCAAAGGGTTTTTAACCCCTTGTGGTAACCAATGGTATTATATATATCAGTATACACAGAACAAGTGGTAAGCTAGTCGCTATGTTTGGATAGACTGAATAACCCATCTATAAACAATTTTACAAGTTGGTATAGTGAAACTAGGACCGACAGCTAACGTGCTCTACGAGGCATTATAGTTGTGTTGTGAAACAGGTGTAATTCTGTTTTTAATTAAAAAAACACATTGATACATACCGGAGCTTGAACCGGGGTCCCAAAATCCCTTTTATAAAAAAAAAATATTTTAGGTGTTTAAGAATAATTTATACTATAATAGCAATTGAGTTATTGGGATTTATTGCACTATTTATAGACGGGTTATTGAGTCTATACAAACTCCGGGAAGAGTTTGGCAATTGTTCAGTACAACAAAATGAGTGGGAGTAAATTACCTCCTGCTGAGTCTAAAGGCCATCTAAGCCCCGTGGTGGTAGTACCGACATGATTTATTATTATATTACAGATAAGATTTTACAGTGATATATCAATATTATTAAATTGAAAAAAAGTGACAGTTAATTTATAATGTGCAAAATGAAATGAAATTATTTATTTTCAGTTTAAAGACATTTATTTCTCAAAAGAACATTATTGCTCACTTACAGAGAGAAATTTATAAAAAAATATAATAATAACAAAAATTTGTTTAGTTTTGTTGCGAACTGAACAATAGTATTTAAACAAACAAACTCAGTTAACATAAAAAATAGTAAATATTAAGGAAAAAACTAAAAGTAAAACAATTACAATACTAATTGTAAGCTAATGTGACTTTTTAACAGTTTTTTTAATTCAGTATATGTTGATGCTTCTCTGACACTTTGTGATAAATCATTATATAGCTGTGCTCCTTCAAACAGCAAATTTCTTTCCGTATTCCGTCCTAGGATGCCGTAACTCTAATTGGTTTTTATTTCTCGTGTTAAATCTAAGAATTTTTCAAAAAATTTTTCTTACACAAACTGTGTTTACGATAAAAAAAAATCGTTTCCTTGTATACAAGTTAATCAAAACTTTATTTAATTATAACTATCTCACATCGACACAAATACGTGTCGATGTGAGATAGTTATAATTAAATAAAGTTTTGATTAACTTGTTTTGTGTTATTTTCTCTAACAGATTTAAAAAAATACATAAGAATTAATAAAAGGTAGAGTCACCTATTTAATATAAGGATACTTGAGTTAGTTTCCAAATACTACCTTAAAAATGCTCTCCTCCAACGAAATAGACAGTCTTGTACAGGAGTCCAGCAAGCTGTGCTCCGGAATGACCCCCAGCGCACCCACCGCCCCTCCGCCGGCCGCCGCCCCTAATGCTGGCATCGACTGACACTCCTCCGACTTGGTGAGCCCGCCCACTGTGATATATAATAATAAATATATGATAATGCCTAAGGCATTAAATTCGCCTTTGTACATAATTTTGTTTACTGTGCAATAGTGTTTAAATAAATAAACATACAGAATTGTATAACAATACAGACAACCTTTGCAAAGTCTAATGGGCTATTCCGGAATAACTCCCTAAGTACAGACTCCGCCCCTAATGCTGGCATTGACTGACACTCTTCCAACTTGGTCAGCCCCCCCCGAAATGTATAACGAAATAGCCTTATGCAAAGTCTAACGGGCTATTCCGGAATAACCCACAAAGTACAGACTTCACCACTGATGCCCAGATAGAGACACTGTTCCAACACGGTCAACTCGCCCACTCAATATACAACATCGAACCACAAAATATTAAGTCTCGTATGAATTCTCTATATTATCCTGCAGAATGATCCCAATTGAAAAAGCTAGTGCCTACTATAAATGCGAAAGTCTTAAGTGCCAAAATAACCGAAATTAAGGACCCTGCATTCGTAATCGCGAAGTCAGCTTTCTCCGTACAAAATGAGGTTTCGCACTTCCAGTAATACTCAACTACTGTTTGTTGCAGAATTAAAATAATCATTTTGTCGTTCTATGTATGTATTAATCTATTTGTGTTGGTTCATTATTATATATTTTATTCTAAATTAAAAACACAACTTTTTTTTATATTATAATACAAAAAAAAATATTACTCACACACAACAGAAAGATTTTATATTATACAATTACCAATATAACATAATAATTGAACGTCGACTAACAGCCAAGTTGTAATATTGAAAGTATGTTTGTATGGGTGTCAAGTCGACTACAGGCCCCTTAAGTTGATACCCAAAGAAAAAGGTTTTAATAGTACAATTATATTTTATTCTAAATTTAATACCACCCACAATATACCATAAAAATGATAGTTAAAATCCCATATATCTACTGTGCATTTTTTATTTATTAGATATTAAACATAGTGCACATCTATTAATGTGATGAATATAAAAGTGTAACCCTTATTAATTGTATAAATTAGGTACAGACAAAATTATAACTAAAATCTAACTACCAAATGACACCAATATGTGATCTACTAACATATTAGTTAAATAAAAAACTAACCTTTTAAAAACACTCACCTAATAATAATTATAACTAAATTTGTACTAACAGCTTGTAAATGTTATAAACTTAAACGATTTTCTTTCAACCGACCTGCGAACATTTTATTCTATACTATAATATATCCTTTTTATATAAATATATATAAGTAAAAAAAAAGGTGTAGATGGAGGTAAATAATAGAAAGGTGACCTTAGGTCTAAAACGCCTTTCCAAACATATGAACAAAAGATGGCCGCCCGCCATACAACCCAAACCAAAAATTATTAAAACCAATCAATGCTCAAGGAGTAAGAACACAATATGGCGGCAACGAACATGGTTGACAATTCTTTTGTAATTTTTGGCCTTAAATTATTCTTAATTACTTCCGTAATTATTCTTACCTTCATGGTATTTTAATAAATTTTAGGTGTTAAACTACGTTTAAAAATAATTATATTAAATTATATTTTTAAAAACACTGTAATTTAACTAAGAGGTAGTCAGCCACTGCTGATCTTAATCCTTGAAGGATGATCTTTTTAGAAAATAAATCCAAGTAGGACTTGTTATACGTAAAGAATAAGAAAATTACTTACTTTCAATATTGTATTTGTTTCCCCAGCGGTCACATTCACACTGAAGCCAAGTTTTTTCGGCTTCCAGAGATAGCTGTCCTGAAAAAGTGAATGGTATTTTTTATTAATTAGTTTATATATTTTACTATCTATCCAGTTCGACTACCCAGATTTTGGTATTTGGGTCAGGTTGCCTATCTTGTGGTCTTTGGGTAGGGTTAGCCAACTTTTACATGTGGAACGCCAGAGTTTCACATCTATCATATCAAATCGAACATAACTCACTGGAAGGACTCAATGTGTCAAGAGTTGGAAACTATTCTAGTAGGCCCTTTACACCTTACTTTGGGGGTTACGCAGGGAAGCATTTTAGGACCAACTCTTTTCACTATTTACCTATACGATTTATTTTCTGTGTCACTGAAAAACGCAGATATCATTTGCTATGCTGATGATACTGTAATGTTGTTCAGTAAAGGAAACTGGGACGAGGTAACATAAGCAGCTGAAATAGGTATGAAAAATGTTGAAAACTGGTTAAATCGTAATCTACTCACGTAATCTGGTACACATAGTACAAGCCTAAAGCTTAGTTTGTGACCATAGCTATGTGTGTAAATTGTCCAACATATTATTACTATTATTAATTATCCCACACATAGGATACCGCCGAAAATAAAAAAACACATGCAAATTTCGTGACGTTTAATTTTGAAAAAAATAAAAACCCATCACAACACAGAAAGATTAATAAATACAATCACAGAATAAATATGATTTTAATTCTGCTAACAGTAATCGAGAATTACTGGAAGTGTTAAAGCTCATTTTGTATGGAGAACGCGGAGTTCGCGATTACGCATGCAGTGTCCTTAACTTACTAGCATAAGCCTCCTGGTCCATTCTGTGTCGAGGGGGCGGAGGGTCTCTGAACGAACATATCCACTCTTCCTTGACCCGGAGGATTCTGCCGGTGACCCTCGCATAGTATTCGTAGTTCTCTCGCCCAAATATGTCTCCAGCACTAAATTGTTCTATGAGATGGCGCATTATTCGAGTTGCCACCTGGTGGGTAACAAAGGAACTGTTTTAGAGATTTGATAAAAATAAAAATTGGAAAACTCTATAGTTGGTAATGTGCTAAAATTAAATTCGGCGAAACTAATATAAATTTTATTTCCAGTCGCCATTTTTTGTTTCTTATAACAGAAACGTTAGGTTGTCAAAATAACGAAATCGTTTACATACATACATATCACCACGGGTGCTTTATGGCGCCCGAGACCGCCTAGACGGCCCCAGGGTACCCAGCGGAGGGGTTTTAATCCCACCTCGTCGTAGCCGATGGTATGAGTCTACACCGAACAAGTGGTTAGCTCATCGCGATGTTTTGAATAGACTCAATAACCCATCTATAAACAGTTTCACAAGTTGGTATAGTAAAACCGGGACCGACAGCTTAACGTGCTCTCCGAGGCACTATCTATAGTGGTGTTGTCAAACAAATGTAGGTACATATTTTTTTTAATTAAAAACTCATTATTACACACCTGGATTCGAACCAGGGACCTAAGTGTTTTTAAGTCCAAGGTCTAACCAACTCGGCCACCACGTATATAATATATAAATCGTTTAAATAAAATATAAAACAATCAGCACAACTAACACTAAATGCACTCTATTCCTTGGTATTATAGATACATTTGGCTTGAAAGTTTTTAGCATTCCGTGTCGTGACCACTGTACATAAAGTATTTCATTATTTTGACAATCTAGCGTTACCTTTAAAAGAAACAAAATATCGCCTTACGAGTTCTCGCCTGGCCTCAATGTAAAATACGTTTCAACTTAATAACCTTTGACTAAATATTTGTTTGGTTCATCTTAGAATAAAACTTATACTAGTTTATCCGGATAGTGATTTCACTAAACTAACGCCCGGTATTTAGAGAATGTAAAGTATAAGCTTAACTCTCAAATAGTTCAATAAATCGCGAATTTTACAGACAACTCTCAAAATTATTATTGCAAGGTTCTAAAAAAACCCGCCATTTTTTATTATTTGATAGTTAAGTAATACTTAAAATGTACAAAAAATCAAGTACTAAAATACAGTATTTTGTACATATTAAGTAATTGTATGACTGAATATTAAAACAATGTCTCAAAAATTTTGCAACGTGTAAAAATTTTGCAACGTGTAAAAATTTAACCCTATATCCATGAATGTAAGCAGCCTATACGTTGTTAAATAAACAATGTATCGGTCGTTACTACTTTTCGGACTAAAAGGTGTGATTTGTAAAATGAAACAAACCGCCTATTTCGTAACGCGAAACTTTAAAGTAAAAAAGAATCCTATGTAGTGGTTTCCTTATATAGTGGTAATTAGAAAATAAAAAATACCACCTAAATACTCTCAATCCCACAAAACCACAATAAAGTAACGACTAACCTACAGAATAATAAAAATAAGTACCTACTTTAAATACTAAATAAGAGTGCACCCACAGTTTTAAATGACTAAACCATGAAATAGAATTAAAGGAAACACATGTAAACAATACATGTCATGTAGGTATAACGTAAACATAGAAATATATTGGAAAAAAAGAAACCAGAATCTAGTAAATAATATTCTATTTTTATATAAACTTTAATAAATAAAGTACTGAATAATCGTGATATATCGAATATCACGATTATTTTTAAGTATTAGGTACACTTTTGTTTACATCTTTTAAATTTAATTATATTTAACGGTTTTATTATTGGCTATGATTTCGTGTCGAGTAATGCGTCGGCGCACAAAACTATCTGTACATTAATATTTACAAAGATCAATAAGATACTATTATTTAGTCACAGTAAATGTCTCTGTGACAAGCAACTCTTCTAAACTCTTAAATAAAATTAGTGATCAAAAATAAAAACAAAGAAATGTCAAGTTTTTGCAAATATTGCCAGTCTAATATAATTATTTAGAATAGAATAGTACAGAAATCGTTTATTTTCTCTCTAAAAATATATACAACAAATTATTATATTTAATCAAATTAATATTAATAGAAAACAAAAAGGATTACTCAGCATAAAACGTGTCGAATTACAATGCTAATTAATAAGTGTATAAAATTCTAAAACGATATCGATTTTTTTTTTCTTAAGTTTTCGTCTTTATTTACCTTTTTGATCTCAAATTTCATAGCAGAGTATAAACTGATTTCTGTGAGTACACCCATATAAAAGACGTGCATTGTGTAATACTATAAACAGTTGCTAAGTGACTCATTACGTTCCATTACACAGGATGTGTACAAACTAAGTGAATCAGTCTACTGAATATGAAGCCACATTACTTAAATATCATATATGCTAAAAGATAAGCGTTACTTTAAATTAAGCATATTAACTTTATATGAATCAAAATATTATATATCTAAAAAATATATATAAATATCATCACGGGTGCTTTACGGCACCCGAGACCGCCTAGACGGCCTTACGAATCAGCAACCCAGCGGAGGGGTTTTTAATCCCACCTCGTCGTAGCCGATGGTATGATTCTACACCGAACAAGTGGCTAGCTCGTCGCGTTGTTTGGATAGACTCAATAACTCATCTATACAGCTTCACAAGCTGGTATAATGAAACTGGGACCCATAGCTTAACGTGTTCTCCAAGGCACTATAGTGGTGTTGTTAAATGTACATATTTTTGTAGATTAAAAACTCATTGGTACACACCGGAGTTTGAACCAGGGACCTAAGTGTTTTTAAGTCTAAGGTCTAACTAATTAATAAAAAACAAACTACCAAAAGCACTTGACTATAAAATTAATTATATTTTTATCTACATAATAAAATAACAAAAAAATAAGCATATCGTTTTTACTGGTGCACGGCATGTGACTTTGTATCTACCTGGTGGTAAGCAGATTTACAAAATACATAATGGAATCGATCAATGGCCAATGCAATATTGTTAACAGCTTTGATCGCTCCCACTATGTCGGCTAAATGTGGTAATTTAAATATATACTTAAAGGGTATAGAAATAAGGGTTATATTAGTGCTATACTTACTGAAACCTCTGCCTATAGTTCGGCGGCATGTGACAATATTAGTATACATATACTATTTACAAAACATACATTTTGGTATAATATATAGATATACATAATAATAATTAACGAATTGTTAAGTGATTGTCTTTTTACAATAAATTACATTTCTGACAGTATTTAAAAGTTTAATAAGTACCTACATTAATAAGTGCCAATCAATAAACAATCTATACAATAAATCTTAACGTTACCGCCTTAGTGCTTAGGTACGCTTTTGGCGGAGGTCATAGGTTCGATTCCCACTCATATCAATACCAATATTAATTGATATTTCTGAATAGTTTGCCATTGTCTTATTCTTCATCAAGGAGCACATCCTGTCTCTTAATGTTATGATGTTTCCTTAAAATACCCAATATTAGCAGTTAGACGCTTTATACATTAACAAATAATGATTGATACATTATTTGTTATCAAAACATATTAAAAGCAAGTATAGATTGATAAGAATTTGTATTGACTTTTGTTATTTATACTGATAAGGATATGACTAAGATTTTTTTTAAAGAGCATATTAAATGTATTAAAAAAGATAACAGAAAGATTAGAGGTATTGAGTACCTATAAGATTTTTCTCATATGTTGTATCTCTTTCGAGCACGGGCGTAGCCAGTGGGGAAGTTTTGGGGATTCAAACCCCCCAAAATGTATGAAATATAAAGAGTATAAATTAATATAAGTAGTTATATACTACTGACTACGCCAGTGCTTTCGAGGATGCCTAAAGCTACCAGAAAATTATTTTTTAAAAAGGAAATCAAGTTCAAATAAATTAATTTTCCAAATTTTTATGTTTAAATTAACTAACATTAAATTGAGGTAACGCTCGCTTAAACACCGCCAAACGTCATAAAAAGGCAGTTAAGCCTATTTAAATATGATTATCTTTATTATAGAATATTGATCATTAATTGAATTATTTTATGTAGATTCAAGCTTTCTCTTAAAATTTCGAAAGAATTTTTTAACATAAAAAAAGCCTATCTCCCTATATTACAACAAAAAAAAATGCCAACTGACCTTAAATCGTTGTACATCTTCCATAGTGGCGGTTTTGCCATCGGAAACACACGAATGAAAAAACGATGGCGCCACCGACACGCCCAGCGCCTCCGATGTCATCCCCGTCCCTGAAAAGTATTGGGAAGTCGTATGTGTACTCATTCATGGATACACACATACCTGATACCCCCAAAACCAAGCAGCTTACAAAAAAATGCTGTAAAACGCCATCAAAAATATTATATCTATACTAATATTATAATAATTCTGAGTTGCTACTGGTTAGAATTGAAAAAAAAAAAAATGTATGGCCCATTTATCGAAGAAGGTATTATTAAGGTATCACGCTACGAACAATAGAAGCGGAGCATCAATAAAAAATGTTACAAAATATATTCCTTTTGAAACCTTCCGTTGCGTGCGCTGCGTAAATAGTTAAAGTTACGCAGAGGAAGGTAGGGTCAGCTATTTTTTTAGAATTGGTAAGACAGTCACATACATACATATCTTCACGGGTGCCTTACGGCGCCCAAGACCGCCTAAACGGCCCCACGATACCCAGCGGAGGGGTTTTTAATCCCACCTCGTCGTAGCCGATGGTATGAGTCTACACCGAACAAGTGGCTAGCTCGTCGCGATGTTTTGAATAGACTCAATAACCCATCTATAAACAGTTTCACAATGTGGTATAGTGAAACCGAGACCGACAGCTTTAACGTGCTCTCCGAGGCACTATAGTGGTGTTGTCAAACAAATGTAAATATTTTTTTAAATTAAAAACTCATTGGTAAGACCAATGAGTAAGACAGTCAATTTACACATATTCGTACATAAAGTTGTTAACTGCTTTGATTGACTCGAACATTTGACTGATATAGAATGCCTAGCGGCATTAAGTTCGCCTTTCTATTTTACGGAATAAAGATTTAAATAAATAAATAAAATAGAGGATGCATTCATATTGATAGTGGCATAGGCACTTCTACAAACACTGTTAATGCAAGATAATCCTTCATAATCCTACTGGATAATTTACTTATAAATAAAATAAATTAGTGGACTTTTAGCGAATCTCGCAGCCACGCCACCGTTGGAAACAGATAATGCCCCTGAGGCTCCCTGTATTAGTCAGTCAAAAAAAAAATCAAAAAAAAAAAGTAAATGGGTTTTTTTAAGAAATGGTCAAGTTATCAATACAACAAAACATCAAACATCTCATAACTTTCCCTGATTTTTCCATTCACTTTTTTTAGATTTTCCCTGACCTTAATGAGCTTCAAAAATAAAAATCCCAAAAATATATAATTTGGTTTAAAAAAAAGTATTTGAGATAAAATTATTAGAAAATAGAAACAAATATTTTATCCAACGCCACTAATTAATTAAACATTACTGATAAAAGATAACAAGCTTTGTTGTAAATAACATTATATAGCGTTTTTTTTTTCATCAACATCGATCAATAGAATTAATTTTTTTATTGTTGAAAATAATATGCATACGAAGCTACGTACAACAACTAGTTAAATAATAAAAACATTTTACTAGAGTATTAAGCTGTGCCTTTCGTCTTGCCCCAAGCGAGAATCAAACCCACGACCTTCGTTAACAACGCTATCGGAGTCACCTAGAGGGTCATTCATCTCTTGAGAACGTTCTTTAACTTCAATAAGTTTTATTAAAACGGTGTATTGAATCATTAAAACACAAATGACTATTGCATGACTGAGTAAAAAATTATTCAATAATACATTGTTGTTGCCATATGAGACAAATGAAATTCCTAACAAAAACGTAAGTGTAATAAAAATTCATGAGTTTAATAGACTCCTTTCACACGAAAACAGTTTCCGTGTTTCAGATACTTACACAGTGGCATGTGCGACGATAAACATGTGTTTGTTAAGGCCAATGTACACTGATTAACCGATTACATACAGATTAGTGCAATTGCAGCCCCAGCCTAGTGGTTAAGTCACTGCGCAACTGATAACAAGGTTAAGCAATGACAACAAGGCCGGCCTGGGATGGGTGACCGTTTTATACAACGAGGCATATTTCATCATAAACACCGCAACAAGCTCGCCACATGTTAGGTGTTGCCTCCGAATACCATCGGCGAAATGAGGACGGGTTAATCCCTCCGCTGGGTATCTTGAGGCCGTTTAAACGATTCTCGGGAGGGAGGAATAGGCACCCGTGATGGTATTTTTTTTTAGTGAAATTGCGCCTTTATCGTTGTATCCGGTGGCCGTGGGTTCGATTCCCACCCGAAAATAGTAAGTTTTTCTGTACAGTTTGTCATGGTCTGGGTGTTAATATAATATGTATTATATCATTGTTTCTGGTATACATAGTACAAGCCTAGAGCTTAGTTAGTGACTAGAGCAATATGTGTAAATTGTCCTAAATATTATTATTATTAATCCATTAATGTTTAATGATAAAACTAATAATAATATATAAAACCTCCCTAAGGCCTTAAATGGCCTACAAAATGAAATAAAACGTGTCATTCAAACGCTTATGGTCGTATTAATAGTCGTTGCTTAGCCTGAGCCATCCATTGCTTGGAAATGTCAAATTTTAGTTTTTTCATATGCAGTTTGACAGTCCGAAGCATCGGCTAAGCATTAGCAATTGCTTAGCAACGACTATTAATCCGACCCTTAGTGAATGTTTATTTTAATATTACGTACTTTCATATCACTGAAAACAACATTTACAAGTTTTTAGAAGGTTCGAGATCGCTTTTTTCCTGGCTATTTAAGTTTGTAAAAAAACTCAAGTTTGTAAAAGTTAAAATTAAAAAAATATCTACATGGGATTTTTCTTTTTTAAATACTAAACGGATTGAAGTAAGGTTTCCGTGGTTTTCCTAGTATATAACTAGTTCTATTTTCTAAATTTGTAACGAGTGTAGATTTAAAGTGCACTTTAATAGAATAAAATCGTCAGCACAGGGGAGTTGCAATTATAATCCCATGTAACTTTTTTATTTCAACATGAGGTCAGTGCTCTGAAGTGGGAAAAATGCATGCATACTGTGACAGATGTACCATCTCGTACAAAACGCTTTGGCGATTCTTACAGCTGTCGCAAAATTAAAAAAATGTAATGATCTATCAGACTGTGTTTTTCCTTCTTCCTACAAAATGGAGTCCTTTACTAGAAGGTACCGAAGTCTCAAAATGAGGATTTTTTCACAAGCTTGAACTCGAAATTTGCTAACTGCATTAGATTTATTAGAAAATTCGTAGATATTATAAAAATGTGCCCCCTTATTCCTGATGCTCAAATCGACTTTAATAATAGGCTTCCGAAAAAATATAAATAAAGTATTTTTTATTTCGAAAATATAGGCTAAAATAAAATCTCTCGTTTTTATCAATTAAAAAAAACTGGTTTTTAAGATATTCATGTTTGAACATTTTAATCTATTATTTTTGTGATACGTCATTATCACGCATGCAAAGAAAACAGACTGTTTTAGAAAAGAAATATTGGAAGTTCATATGTCAATGTCACAAGCAAGCGTTTCTATTGGTTACCGCGAAGTTAAATGAAAATTTGATCTCGATATTACCTACTATACAGTTCATTAAGCGGTATACGTGTTTCTAGAAACTTATTTTCTATACAAGAAATCTTGGGAAGCTTTATTATTGTCATTATTGTAACTTTTACAAACTTGAGTTTTTTTTTACAAATAAACTCGATTTTTAATCAACTACTAGCATAATAATAATAATTTTATTTAAATTCGTATTATCAAATTGTGGCACCTCAATCCTGATGCTCATGTCCCACTAGGATAGGTATTTAGCTTCCACACACGAACTATCCGTCATCATAAGTTGAAACTTTATGGAAACGGAGCTAATAAGAATTTATCGGTCCGTGTAAAGGGGGTCTAATTGAGTTATAGTAGTGTGGGATTAGCATAGTTCCGTAATAGCACAATGCACGCGTTGTATTGTACGTATAAGAACGCCGACATTTTGTTAATTATACGCGCCCACGCAACTCTAATTAATTGGCCGAATTAGTGGAATTATTTTTGGTACAGAAAAAGACAAGACTGGATTATTAAAAAAATATTTTTTAGATAATATATTAATATTTACTTAGTTGTTATAATCTTATTTAAATAATTAAACCTTTATCTTCGGTATACTTTGAAGGTTATTTTAGCTAAGATCCAAACAAGAAAATATTTTGTGACCTAATCTATAAACGAAGAGAAATTCTGTCTAATCTGTATAATATCATGTGCTTGTTGTAGACTTATCTACCTAATAATAAGTAATAATTTATTATAAATTTTATTTATCTTATCTATCTGATGGTACCAACCAAATACCATTGGCGAAAAGAGGATGCGTTATTCCCACCGCTGGGTAACCTGAGGCCGCTTAAACGGTTCTAGGCATCACGGTATCATCAGTGGCATGCGGTCTGTATAAGCCAAAAGGCTAATTATTATTATTTATAAATATTAAAAAAAAAAAAAAAACGCATAAATAGAATAGCCACTAGATAATTTTTATACTCTCTATATTCTGGGGTATTTTGCAGCTTTTTGGCTTATATGGACCGCATGCCAGTGCCGACTAAATGATGCGGGTACAAAATGGGTGACGAGAAAACCAAACTTAAATTATAATTCTTTCCAAATTGATCGTTGAATCAACTGCGATTTTGCTGCGATTTTAATCATTTCGTTAAAAAATCGGGGAAGCCGTTTTAGCGACTCAACAAATATTATTATTCACATATAGGTATATATAGATAGATAGATATAGTGACAGAGGTCAGAGAACTCGGAATTATATTGTTTATTGCCGGTACCAAATATCTTTCGACTCTGCGTCTGAAATTTTACCGCCTTTGTCGTTGTATCCGGCCGGAGGTCGTGGGTTCGATTCCCACTCATGGGAAAAACAATATTAGTTGGTATGTTTTTCTGTACAGTTTGACATTGTCTGGATATTTATAATAATATAAATGCATTAGTATTGTTGCATTTGTTTGGTGGACAAAGTACCTACAAGCCTAAACTTAGTCTGTGACCGAGAATATGAAATGTGAATAAAATGTCCTATGAAACAATATATTCTTAAATGGTTTGATCCAAGAATTTATTTTTATCCTTTTACAACTAAATTACTTACCTGCTTTTTCAGCATTAGACGCCATTACACGGAAGGTCCCGAAGAGTAACACCAGAAGTCTTTGTGTGCACATGGGCAGCGAGAGAAGTAGTCTAAGGAACACAATTTATAATTATAAGGAGCACACTATTTTTTTTTAAAATATTTTATTGGAGCACGGCATGTGACCTCGTATAGTGTAATTCCATGAATGGGGTCGATCAATATTGTTGATCGTTGATCGCTCTTACTATGCCGGCTAAATGATGCGATTACGAAATTGGCGGCGACAGAAACGAATTGCATTACGAGCATATGTTAATATCCTCGCTGCCATATCGTCAGTTTAACAACCCGTGTCATAACTGCGTCCTAGAAGAAGAGTACAACCTCGAAAAGAAATCGATGTAGTAGCCTCCTGAATACCAGTGAACCCACAGAATTAAACTGAAACATGACTAGGTCACTTGACGGTTTTTGCATCTATATACGGTGGTAACGAGACCGGTTGGTCGGCCTAGCGATGTTATAGAAACCTTTCTCCCACCTAAAATATGTGGTTACGACGAGGGAATAAAACCCCACCGCTGGCCACCCAACGTATAGATTTAACTCCAACTTCGTCGTCGCTCATCGTATTCTGAATCTACACCGAACAAGTGGCAAAGTCATCGCAGTGTTAATGTAGACCCAATAAATATTATATGTATATTATAGGTACAATGTTATCAGGAGCAGGGGCCTGATTATATTCAATGAATTTCGTAATGGCACCATTGAACCGATATAGCATAGTATTGATCGACCCAAATGGTGCGGTTACGAATTAGGCGACGTCATGGACGAATATTCTTTACGATTCAACTTTATCGTGAAATCAACTGTCTCTTTCTTAAAGGCACACTGAAATGAGACTACCACCTCGACAAGAAGTGGGGTTTAAACCACACGAGAGAATCAAAATTACGTACATAAGTGTGTTGACGATCTTTTAAAGATTAACAAAAAAAAATCCGCGGCGTCAGTAATATCTACATTGCACCTAGGGCGAATCCATTAACATTAGGGAGGGTCAAATTTTTCGATCTATATTTCATAAGAAAAAAAAACTTTATCAATAACATCGCCCCCCATGTTATATTTGATGAGCAAATAAATTAATAACAAAAATAAAACTAATCGTCAATAACATCGTCAGCTCACATACGTCTTCATTTTTTTAATTTATGAACAAAAATTTAAAAAAAACCTTTTCGACAAAAAAACATCGTACTGGTGGGGGCCCTGGAGCCCATTTACAAGCTTTTCGGAGGACTTTTAGAAATAAATATTACAAATTTGGAACTGCAGCCACGCGAAGCCGGCTTTTCGGCGATCTTAATTCAGCTTTTAGAGCGATTTTAATTCAGCTTTTAGAGCGATCTTAAAGCAAACCAAAGCTTTCTGCTTGCAATAAAGATTCAAATGTAATATGTAATACAATCAGTCATTGTTCCATACTGATCAGTGGACAATAGCATGCATAAAAGTGAACGCGTGTCTAGTTGCTACTAACAATGAGGCATGCAACATTACACCCTGTTATATCCTGTTAATGCTTCATTTAATATGGCACTGACAACGTAGCAACATAAGCTAATAAATATTGGATAGAAAGGGCTTTCCTTATCTACAAGGATGAAAGAAATCGATCAAAACTATTTAAGAATATATTGTTTCATATGGCAGAAACAATTGTATTCTTGAATCAAAAATTTTTTAGTTGTCTTTAATAGTTTTAAAAAATACTTGTTTTTAAGTGATATTTCTACAAATATTTATATTTTTGACTGAAAAAATTTTTTTTTTATAGATTTTCCCGTGTATGCTATCTACCATTCAAGACGCCTCAAAGAAGTATTGTAGGAATCCTTATCTATACTTCACTAATATAATAAAGACGTAAAGTTTGTGAGATTATAGGAGGTAATCTCTGAATCTACCGAACCGATTTTGGAAAATCTTGGTTCTCATTATTGTGTTGGATAGCCCATTTATCTAGGAAGGTTATGTAACATCCTGCTACGACCAATAGGAGCGGATCATCAATGAAAAATGTTGGGTAAACAGGGAAAATTTGTTCTTTTCGAGAGCTTCCGTTGCGTGCGCTGCGTAAACGGGTCAGCTAGTAATTTTATACTTGATTTGATTGTATATTTTAAGGAACCTTCGAAGAGTAAGAACAAAATCCATTACGTAAACTTAAGTAATCACTATCAGAACTAAAGGACCTCCTTTAAGGTGCTTCTAGGTAGTTTCAAATGTACCTTAACTTAATTTTAACAGGTAAGATGCTGGAGAAATTTCTTAACTGAAGGGAATTGTTAACAGATATAGCGTTTCGTTAAGGAAATTTCGAGTTTAGGAAACGACTCAAAATACAGGTGTAAGACCATTTACATCCTCAGATGCAGTGCCAAAACGTGGGCAGAATAAGACTGATCCATTAAAAAAAAACTATGTATTATATCATGCGTAAAGATTAGCGGTTAAACTTTTGCGCTGTCTATTTATAGTTTTTAGGTGTTTGGTAATAAAATGGTAATGTATTCGTGTGTAAGTCGATAACACCGAACGAGGATGGTTGGATATCCCTTTTTTATGACACATGTGAAATATAGTGTGACTAAATGCTAAAGCGTTTTTTTGTAGAAAAAACAACCTAATAATTCACTGTTTTTTACTAAATCATTATCTGTGAAGCGCAGCGATTTCTAAACTTTTTTCGCCTTGGAACCCTAGACGGACTAAAAAAACAATAGCAGCACGCTAGGGGGTAATTCAGGAGTTAAATCCATCCGCCTTCGTGGTCTAGTGGTTGCGCCTTTGGGGATGTATGCGGAGGTCGTGGGTTCGATTCCCGTCTAAGACAAAAAATAATAGTACATTCTTCTGTAAAAATTGCCATGGTCTGGGTGTAATAAATATAATATGTATTAGTAAAATTATTTTTCAGAGCAATAAGTGTTTGGTATAAAAATACATAGAAATCGCAATATATGATGCCTACTTCAATTTTACAAGAAATTAATACAAAAGTCTCTTTAAAACACGCAGAGTGATCCTCAGTAAATAGACAACTTAATAGTAACTGTATAGTATAATAGTGACTATAGATAGGAACAATAATAGAGGTTTATTTAAAAAATAAAGCGATCCTTTTGCCAGTTTGCATAAACTTGTGGTAGACCTACTGAATTAGGTGAATGCATGTATAGCTAAGAACATTCCTTTGTTAATGATATTATATATTGTTAATCACTAACCGTCGTATTTCATCTATTTGTTGGTGTTCCGGTAACTCTATGGCAGCAAACAGATGCATCTCACCATCTCGGCCAAACACCCCACCAGGAATTTTCCTGTTTATAAAAGAAACTAGTTAAATAAACATCTTAAACCAGAAACCAAAGAATGAAACTCAGACCAAAACTGGGAACATCATCAGGAGCATGTAAATACACTAATAGTTACTACTTAGCACTAACCCCCCTATTCTAAATTGCACTTTTCACTAAAGGAACATTCTATTTTCGTTGATTTGTTATTTGGAGGAAAGAGACAGGAGTTCCTTGATACACTCAAGGAACTTCTGTCTCTTGTGTGTGTGGAGTGGAAAACAAGACTTAGAATATGGGGGTAAGACTTAGCCATTGCTTTGGACTGTCAAACTTCATACATACATACATATCATCACGAGTGCCTTACGGCGCCCGAGACCGCTTAGACGGCCTCAGGGTACCCAGCAGAGGGTTTTTTAAATCCCACCTCGTCGTAGCTGATGGTATGAGTCTACACCAAACAAGTGGCTAGCTAGTCGCGATGTTTTGAATAGATTCAATAACCCATCTATAAACAATATATATACTTCAAACAATGTATATATAAATACTGATTGAAGCAATGATTTGGGCTAAGCAAAAACTATTAATCCTGTTTTAAGATCTGGGTTTAAGTAGTAACTTGAATTAATGTATCTTTAAAATGTAGGAATAGATAGAGCTTTAGCATCACATTGTTATTTATTATGGTAGTCAATAAAATACAGTTTTTCCTTCATTAAATCTATTGTAGGTATATCTATAAATAATATTAATATTATTAAATAATAGTAACAGCAGATTGCTGATATGCCTGTATCAAGCACTGGTGTATGTAATGTTCATAAAACTATAGTTTTGTTTTATTATTGTTTAGCCCACTAGTGGTTAACCACTTGATATGATTTCATGTTTGTGTCAGATAAACTCAAAAACTGAACCAATTTAAAAAAATCATTCACCTACAGAAAGCTACATTATTATAATAATAATAATAAAAGTTTATTTGCCAGAATATGGTATAAATAAGATGACACAAAAAAAAATTAAGCTCAACATATTCTACCAACCAGTGGTGTGCAAAGTATTTTGTATTTATTAGCAAGTAACATGTGCTATGTTTTTTCTTCAATCTGATTTATTTTGAATTAAACAGCAGGTGAAACAGCTGTACAGGATTTATTATTCTGGTCTTGCAATAAGGCACCAAGATCTAACATTATTATCATTTTCAGACTAATAAAGGAAATTATCTAAAAAGTTAAAAACAAAGAAAGATTTTTATTAAACTGACCTCAGGAATTTCTTCAAAACACTAGCTATAGTATAAACAGAGTAATTATCCACATTAACCAATCGGCCTGTTTGTAGAAAGTGTATTAGCTTCTTCATAGCACCCTGGTGACCAGGTGCTCTGAACACATCGCGGCGTAAAGGTGCTTCTTTGTTCAGCTTCAATATTAAAACCTAAAAAAAACATTTGGAAATTTCACACATGCTGTCTGGTTATTAATCAGACACTAAGTGTACCAGGAACACTAGTACTAATACATATTACAAAGGGACATAAAGTAAATTATCAAACTATCTAGATTATGAGAACACCACAAAACCAAGACAATTTTAAAAAAAAAAAACAAGATGTATTAGACTTCTTGTCACCTTCTGGAAGGAGCTGGGCTAGCTAGAATACACAGCTGACTCACGCAAAAAGGTATAATCTCTTGGCTAATTGAAGACGATAAGCTCGCCATGAACAATACAAAATATCTAAATTCCGCTTTTTGGAAAACATTGGCTGAGCATTAGCAATTGCTTAGCAATGATTATTAAGCCCTTATGGTTGGATTAATAGTTGTTACTAGCCATTGCTTGGAAATGACAAAATTAAGTTTTTTCAATGCAGTTTGACAGTCCGAAGCACTGGCTAAGCATTAGCAATTGCTTGGCAATGACTATTAATGTTACCCTTAGAGTTGTTAAATGTTAGTAGCAATAGAAACATCAGCCACACAAACTTTTTACCTATTTTATGGAAAAATAGTTCACCAGGTTGATTTGTTTATATTTTCATTTAAAAAGAAAAAAGTTTTTTGTAACCCTTATAGAAAGTATTTATGCACTATATTCCTTCCTCATAAGGTTTAGGAAGGAATAAAGTGAAAAACAGTTTAAAGTGTTCTTTAAGACACTATAATGGTGTAGTTTTAAATAAAATACCTTGACAGTAAATTAATGTAGTATTCTCCTGAGAACAAGTGAACCCAAAGACTGGACTTTTTACATCCTGGGTAGTAATAGTCAAAACTAGTTAGATTTATGGCCTCATTCATAAAAACTTATTGAGTCCTTGAAGAACACTTTAGTTATAGAAGGTTTTGCCTCTTTTAGGCATATTCATATTTGTTGCTAATAAAGAGACAAAACCTTCTATAACTAAAGTGTTCTTCAAGAACTCTATTTTTTTTATAAAGGTCTTTAGGTACTCTTAAGATTATGAGGAAAAATAAACTTCAGGGAACTATGCAATAATTCATTGCCTACTTTTCAAATTTGAATACACTAATAAATAAACTATGTGTACCAGGAACAACAATACTAAACAACCATGGCAAGCAGTACAGAAAACCATACCAATATTGTTTGCCTTGAATGGAAGTTAAATGTGTAATATTTCTTACTATAATCTCTAGAAACATCAATTCATCTAATATTGAAATAAATTTATTTATATTATTGCTTCCTCTACATATTGAGTTATGAATCAAAAACTAAATAGATTCAGACTTACCAGCAGCGGTCCTGGAATGTCCTCCTTACAAACTTCTTCCAAAGAGGCTCCGAATTTTACTTTCTCCAATCTCCGAGGGTACGGCAAAGTATTTGGATGCCCGCAGGAAGTAACAACATTGCTCAACGTCGCAGCACGACGGTGCATTCTTCTCGCCCAATTACTCATTTTACTAGTGAAAATTGTTTTCACCCACACCCTGAGATAAAACTATCCAAGCATGACTTAATTATGCTATCAATTACACATTTCGACGGACATCTGCATAGCTTCGTGGTAACACAGGCCTGCCTAGCCCACAACAACACCAATTATTTGTTTCCCATCGTAATATACAACATTAATTACATCACTAACGTATTAAAATCTTTAAACATTTTATACAACTTTGTTATTATTTATCAGCTATGTAATAAATAAACGAGAGAATTAATTAATTTTAATTTTGTTTGTAGAAAAACCACCCGTCCGTGCGAGACCAATGACTTGACACCACAGATGATATAGGAGAAGATGGCAATCTTCATACAGTAGATTTTGACCGTAGTCAGGTTTAAAATTAGAACATGACATTTCTTATTTTTTTTGTAAAGTGGCAATGTTATGACGTCTGCCAAATGTTTTTTTTTTTTTTTTATGGATAGGCATAGGATCGCTAGACTTCAGCCTTGTTTAGGTGCACTGTGCACTATTCTATTAGGCTGAGTTGTACCAAAGTGTCTGTTAATTTAAGGTAACGATTAAAATAGCGTCGAATGTATCAGGGGCTCTAGAGAAAATGCAGACGAGGCGACATGACGCGTCACCTCAGTCAAAACCGTATGTTTTTTGACAGTGACAGTAGGCGTGAGGTACGCTGTCACCTACCAAAGTCTATACAGTTTTGATTGAAGGCGACACACACGTCGCTTCGCCTGCTTTTTCTCTAGAGCCCCAGCTGTCATTCGAACTGCAAAAATCTGTAAAATCGTTACATTATATTAACAGACACTTTGGTACAACTCAGCGTTAGAGGTAGCAAGATGTGACATGCTTGCATCGATAATTAGGTCATACAAAGATGATCACGAAATGTACGAGATTACTGGGACGTTAAATAAGAATGGCATGAGTCATACTTATTTATGCCGCGTGAGAACTAAGGTCACACTCAAATGCCCCCCATTTGAGTTAGATGTACAATGTATTAACATTGATCATAAATGTCTCTTGATAACTATACAAGCACGTCGCAGTCTGCTAGCTAAAACAAATTTA
Source organism: Monopis laevigella (assembly GCA_947458855.1). Taxonomy (NCBI): domain Eukaryota; kingdom Metazoa; phylum Arthropoda; class Insecta; order Lepidoptera; family Tineidae; genus Monopis; species Monopis laevigella. The sequence goes on along the minus strand of OX381596.1, from coordinate 7,984,944 downwards.
TTTGTTAGATAGAAATAGTATGGTTGGGAAACAAAACCAGTGGCCGTATTCTGTTTCTTATTACGGAAACGTTAGCTTGTCAAAATAAGAAAATCCTATATTAATCTGAGCCTATAACAATGACATTAAACAAATCAGCGACAAGGGAAACCTAAAAAATCATGCACTCTATTCCCTCCAGTTAAAGGTGTTTTTGGCTTGAAAGTATTTAAAATTTCCTGTCGTGTAGATTGTATAGGATTTTGTTATTTTGACAATCTAGCGTTACCTTTAAAAGAAACAGAATATGGAGGCAGCGCATAAATAGTAAATAAACAACATATATTTTTTATTATTTATTTTTTAAACTTTAGGGATGTCTATGATTAAAATGAGAGATCTTATAAGTAGTGTGATAACAAACTTTAAAAAAGATCTACTATTAGAACAAAATCATAAAACATTGGAATAGCCGAATTTTATTACCGCTTTTCTAAAATTTATAAAAATATCTCTTGACATTTGGATAGGTGTATATTCATATAATACACGCACAAATATATTGACTATTGAGCCTACTAATACACAGTAATACATTATACATACATTTTAATACACTTATGTATAACAAAAAAAAGATTCATGTAATCTTTTTTTTGTTCATCCATCCATTCTATCAACTATAGACTCTGAATACACATAAAGAGGGCTTGATTTCTACTAAAACAATTGGATATCAAATACAAAGATAAGCCTATGAAACATAAACAACACAAGCTTAGCACCACTTAACTAAATGTTCTGCTATGCCAGTGGATCTTGGGTTCTCCGCTCATACTATTAATAATATTAAGGATGCATTTTAGTCTCATTCATATAAATGATACAAAAAGAAAGATATTTTATAAACAAGTTGCCAAATAAATTATAGATTTGTAATATCCAAATAATATGACTTTTATGTATACATATGTACTAACAACTAAAACCTTATTTAAAAACCAAAAACTAATACTATATATTTAACATATTTAATTGTTATATAGAACTTTGCCACAATTACCAAGTTTTTAAATGTTGAAAAAAAAAATCTACATATAAATATACAGGGTTACAGAAAAAGTCGTGCTAGATCCGTTCAGGGCGTGGAGTACCCATCAGTTCTGACTTATTTCTCTATGAAATACCCTACCCTAAATTTAACCCTTTTGGTCGAGTGCCGGATATCCCTTAGAGAAAAAAAAACTTGCTAATTATTTTTGTAATTTCTTAACTTTCACTTGTCTACTACGGCCTATTCAATTAACTTATGCACTAATTAATATATTAATGATTAACGTCCTAAAGCATCTTATTACACACTAGCGACCCGCCCCGGCTTCGCACGGGTGCAATGCTGATACTAAATATAAACCTTCTTATTATACATTTTCCCCCGTTTTTAAAACATTTTTGGTTACTGCTCCACAACTATAGGACCTAGCGTGATATTATATAGCCTATGTTACTTCTGAATAATGCAGCTTTCTAATGGTGAAAAAATTATTGCAATCGGTCCAGTAGTTTTTGAGTTTATTCATTACAAACAAAAATACAAAAATACAAATCTTTCCTCTTTATAATATTAGTATAGATGTAAAAATGCAATAATAATAATAAGGCACACAAAATAAATAAAATTAATTTTAGTAGCCCAAAAATCGGCAATTTTCAATAAAAAAATTAAAAGTCGAAAATCTCGAAAAGGGTTAAATTTAGGGTAGGGTGTTTCATAGAGAAATAAGTCAGAACTGATGGGTACTCCACGCCCTGAACGGATCTAGCACGACTTTTCCTGTAACCCTGTATAACACATTTAAGTTATTTATCAGGTTTAAGTCTAAGTATAAGTACATTAAGTCTAAGGTTTAAGTACATTTTTGAATAGAGCATACTTGTATTTACACTTTATAATGGAAAGGGTGATATAAAATTATTAATGTACCCATCAGTTTCCTCGAAATTAAAATTTAAAAACTTATTAAGCCCTTGAAGAACACATTAGTTAAAATAGGTTTTGTCTCTTTTTTTGGCAAGTGTTCTTCAAGGACTCAGCAAGTTTTTATGAATAAGGCCATAAGACTTTATACTAATTGTATGGTAGTCCACTGCATTTTAAGTTATGAAGGCCAGTTCCAAACCAACTTATGGATTAGTTAATAGATGGGGATAGCCTATATAATAACAGCAACTACTTTGCAACATTGAAGTACTTTCAGAATCCTAACACATGTAACAAGGTGTCTTAAACCCTTCAAAGGCACTTGAAGATGTAAACCATGAACTATTTATTAAACAATACATTTAAATATTTACCTCATTCTTTAATAATTTGTGTATTGATGCCAACATCCAAATTTAGTTTGCCTATCATTTTATTTAGCATTATTTTTGATGGTTAAATAATAATTTTGTCTAAAAATCTGTAACATTTGGGACTCTGTTTCATAATTGACAGATTTTCTTTTTCCTGGCATTGCTTCTTGTGGCATTGATTCTTCTCATTATACTCAACCTCTACTTTTTGGTGTTTCTATTACCGCGTCTAAAAATATTTGAATCATAAAAAACACAGAATTAAAAAAGTTTTTATGTATGTATTTAAGCAGTACCTATTTATTTTATTAAAAATACTTTATTGCACAAAATTATAAAATAAAATTGTACATAGGCAAACATAATGCCTTAGGCATTTTCTACCTATATAGTATGTGTTAAAATACAATCATATACAGTTATTTTTTATGAGAAGTAGCTATAATTACAATCACAAATTATAGTTATTCTTGAATAATTTAATATAGCTAGTATTTTTTCACATTAAATTTAGATTAGCAGGAACAAAATCAGACAGACAAAAATTGAAAAAAATATTATTATGGTGTATGTACGGTATATACATCCATATTCATTTAATATGTGGTGGCCGAGTTGGTTAGATTTTGGACTTAAAAACACTTAGGTCCCTGGTTTGAATCCAATGAGTTTTTAATTAAAAAAATCATGTACATTTGTTTGACAACACTAATGTACTGCCCCGGAGAGTAGGTTAAGCTGTCGGTCCCAGTTTCACTATACCAACTTGTGAAACTGTTCATAGATGAGTTTTGGGCGCCGAAAGGCACCTGTGATGGTATTTATTATATATGGTGTATCATCACAGGTGCCTTACGGCGTCCGAGACCGCCTAGATGGCCTCAGGGTACCTGTTAGTATTCATAATAAATATTTAAGTACCTGTAATGGCAGTCTGTGGACCATCATCTATTGAGCAGGAAGAAGTACAGGCCATTCCTAAAATATATACTTTATTAAATATTTTTTGGTCATAGATTGTTAGTTAAAAATAATTACTATATGAGAACTATCTTTTGTTAACCCGGTTTCTCCCATCATAATATTTACAAATAAAAAAAAGGTAACCATATTAAATTATTGGCCCTTTCTCATCTACCCCTATTGAAATTTCCGAAAATAGTAAAACATCTTTAAGATTAAAGGTAGACTACATATAGTTTAATTATTTCTGTAATACCCTACAGTTGTCCTCTCCCACATTCCTATATTTAAATCTTTATTGCATACAAAATACAAAGGCGGACTTAATGCCGCTAGGCATTCTCTACCAGTCAAACCTTCGGGACAATCAAAGCATTTAATAAGTGAGGTAGGTGCAATACAGTAACTGAGTATATAATTAAGTGAATATAACCTACTACTTACTTAAATAATTAATATACTTACTTAATAGTATTACCTATGTAAATAAACCTTATGCTACTATGAAGTATTAAAGAAGATACCTATTAAGTACCTACTTGATTTTTTTATAACCATTTACTTTGATTATTATCAAAACATTTACGGTTTTGTTACTAACCTTCAGGAGGTTCGGATTCTACATTGAGTTTTCAGTATGTGTGGCCGTAGTGCCTTTTTCTTACATAGCTATGTTCCTTATTTGATAGAAATCCACATTTTCGATAACGAAATAATTAAAAGGTTGATTGTATGATTGCTACTGTGAACAGAAAACCCAAAAATGTAAAAAGATAGTAAAAGCTTACCCATATCTTCGAAAGTATTTTGAGGTATGCCAGTAGAAATTTCATCAGCAGTAAATAATGTTAAAAGGTTCGTTATATGACGAACATGAAGTCATTTTAACCATTTTAATAGTTTTTGTTCAATAGTTGGTAGTCGGTAAAGTTTAACGTTCTGTCGTACACTACTACACCCACAAACACAGCACACGTTATGTAATATACATATTGATGCATGAAAAACACGTGAAATATTGTAATTTTAAACGGAGAGGCACAATAAAGATATAAACTTTACTTACTCGATCGACAAAAAAAACAGTAATGGCGGACGGATGTTGTTTGTTATTAAAAACCCGACTTAACCCGACTTTACCCGACGATAGACGACGCCCGCGTAGCAGAGGGGAGGTAAGGGGGGCGAAAGGCAAGGTAATAAACGTCATGTTCTAATTTGAAACCATATACACTACGGTTAGATTTTTTGTTAGCAAGATTACCAGCCGTGCTTGACACGAATGAACGAATGAATTGAATGAATGATTATGTTATGAAAGAATCTGACTATTTTTTTAGGCAAAATTTCAGGAAATTGAAAGATTTATAAAGTTCAAAGAGAATAAGGGCTGCCGAACCTACATTTATCTTCTTTTTCCACTATTTTTTCTGGTCTTATATGTGTTATAAAAAATCGACTAACCAACGCAACGCAATATGAATTTACACTGGCACTAAGTGTGAAAGAAATAGATGTTTCCACTTTTTCAGGCACTTAAGTTTTGTTTCATCTAAACCGGTGCAGTCGGTATTGATGACCAAGTTATCGGTGTAAAGTTTTATATTCTTAGATCGCTTTTCATAAAAACTTATTCAGTCCTTGAAGAACACAATTTTTTTAAGATATGAATATGCGTATGAGAATTACAAAAAATATTAAACCTAAAAGTGTTCTTCAAGAGCTCACTCATATGTTTCATATTATTTTATAAATGGGTAAGGCGGGGGAAGGTCAATCAAATCAATGCGGATTTTTATTATTGCAATTAAAAATATAAGTTTTTTTAAATTTAATTAGTATCTACTAATTATATAAATTAAGTCCGCGTGAATGGTGGCAAGAACAATGGCTGCATTTCCCCACTGGGCCGTGTTCGGAAACGTAACACTTTAACACTGGGTAGTGTAACAGAGTGCGATAAAAATATTGAAAAATGCTTAGAGAAGAAGAGATGCAGATATAGTGTAGTGACATTACCCAGTGTTAAAGTGTTAGTTTCCGAACACGGCCCAGCTGGATCGCAATCAAGGAACTATCGCAATGCTAATTCTTTGAACGAGGAATGAGACAGCCCTCTTGTACCAGAGAAGGCTATGAGACGAGGTGTTATGTCTTTAAGAAATTTTTTAGCGCTTTGGCCCCATGGGCCTAGAGTCTCTACTATAAACGGCACAAATATGTGATATTTCATTATAGATCCATATTTGCGCCGTTTGAAGGCCTCTGCACTCTCCACAGCGCCCCCCGCTTTATTGAGTGTCTCACACAATGGCACGGCCCCGCTCCCATGGCATCAACGTCATACCATCGGGTCTCTTGCCATGATCGCGACCAATACCAGCAGGTTTTAAAATAGCCTGGACCTCGATGGTGGCAAGAGCCCTTTTTATTGTATCGTTAAGGGAGCCGTGGCGAGAGTACCTGCCAGCACTTTAAAAACATGAGAGCCCATGGGCCCCAAAGCGATCGACCTTCTTTCCACACGGACAACTATGTTCTCTGCATATGAGACACGAAAAGTTTCGTTATCCAGCAGCGTACCGAGGTTTGTTGAAGGGAATGCATGTAACCAGTGGCCGGATTCCTTTTCGAGCGAAGCTAAGAGTCGGGCACATTTTACATCAGCAAGTAGTAATTGTGTTAATTGTTGTAACCTGTTTTGAACCAATGGTGTATCCCAAAGATTTTGTTCATTTAATTCTTTTAGGATATCATGATTAGGACATTTAGTTTTCCGGGCATCAATTGCCTTTGATGTACCGGTTATTTCGAAGGGTTTATGATTTAAAAATTTTTAACTTAGAACCTGGACACTGTGCACCGACGAAAGAAAAGCCAGGCAATATATGAAACTTTTCTAACACTGATGCAACCATTTTTAATATAACGAGAATTTAATAGACAGGTGATTTACAATTTGTTATACAAACAGGGCGAAACCGGGACAACATTTGTTTCACTTATATATGTACTTACAAAAGTAAATATATGTATAAATATGGGCAGTAGCCCTAGTGTGAGTTTTTTTAACATTCTACCGAGTTAACATTTTGACCAATCACACGCTCGTAATTTTAGTTCTCAAAATTTCCGCTTGGAGCGCTCATACAAAGTAATAGTTAGAAAACTCACACTAGGGGTGTAGCCCTAGTGTGAGTTTTTTTAACATTTACTTTCGCGTTAACTATACTACCGCGTTAACATTTTGACCAATCACACAACCGCGGAAATTTTGAGAACTAGAAATGCGGTCGTGTGATTGGTCAAAATGTTAACGCGGTAGTATAGTTAACGCGAAAGTAAACGTTAAAAAAACTCACACTAGGCCTACAGAATGACTTACTTATCATCGCCTAGCCGAAACTACTGAAGTTATGGAATAAAATTTGGACAGCAACTTTAAATGTAAAGTAATGCTAATAAAGGTATAGGGATTGTTCCAAATTCAAACAAATCAATTGGAGGGGGAATATTATTACTTTTCAGGAAAGTTAAAATCTCACATAGGTAGATTCATATGATATTTTATTTAATCATTTTGATATTTAATTTATTTTTAATTGTGACAGTGTAACTATCTCTTTTCAACAACGCCCTTTTACCGCTGCTTCTAGTTTACTTCCAACATGTATGTGTGTACATATACATATATTACGTATATATATATATATATATATATATATATATATATATATACCTATTATGTTTCATAATTGTGTTATAGTTTTTATTTATAATTACTCTAGATGAGGCCTCTTTACAGTGGTGTCCTTTGCTTTCTTGGGTTCTTATAGCCTACATTTATAATTTCTAGATGAGGCCTCTTTACAGTTGCGTCCTTTGCTTTCTTGGGTTCTTAGCCTACATTGATAATTACTCTAGATGAGGCCTCTTTACAGTTGCGTCCTTTGCTTTCTTGGGTTCTTAGCCTACATTTATAATTACTCTAGATGAGGCCTCTTTACAGTTGCGTCCTTTGCTTTCTTGGGTTCTTAGCCTCCATTTCGCGCCATGCCTTGAAAAATAGAAACAGTAGATACCTACAATGAAAATTATTAAACTTATGTAGGTACCTATATTTATACCTAAATGTATATTACAAGCAGAGTGGAGGCCCTAGTGCGAGTTTGTTTTAACGTTCTCACTGCGTTAAGTGAGTATATACCTACTCTCCACCAATAGGATCGCTTAATTTTCTAAGCCTGTAAAAATAAGCTAATCTGATTGGCGGAGAGTGCTTATATGAGAAAGTTAAAAAAAACTCGCACTAGGACCACAGGTACCTATATACTTATTAAGTACCTACATATTTTGTTTATAGATGGGTTATTGAATTTTCTGCACCGTAAGGGTCCGTAATGGTAGGTAGGTACGAGTGCATTCATTTTTACAACTCTTTTTAAAGTCCTTACGACAAAAAAATATTGGAGCACGGCATGCGAGTTTGTTTGTAGATGCAAACAAGGTCACACATGCCGTGCTGAGCAGACCTACAAAGTCCATGAATGAGATCGATCAATTATAGTTGTTGTTAAACAACATTGATCGCTTCCAATATGCCAGCTAAATGATGCGGTTACGAAATGGGCGGTGACAGACGAATTGCATAACGAGTCTACTCAACCACCCATTTCGTAACTGAACACTGAAAGGAGACTACCACTCGAAAATAGCAGTAGTCTAAAAACCAGGGAACCCAGACTAAAACTTTAAACGACTAAGATTTTAAGGGTTCTGCAGTCGTGTTAACGTCCATATAAACGTACTTTCAATATATTAGTCTTAGCTCAATAAATTATTATTTTTATGTTGAAAATTGTAATAGGTACAATTCCGTATGAAAAATATTTACTTTATAGTAATTATTTTAAGTATTTTTTTTAAAGTCAATACAATACCATGGGTTTGCGCAATTCATTTACGTATACGTGAGCAACAACCAATAGGATCGAATTATTTAATCCTGCTACCAAAAATAAAGCGATCCTAATGGTTATTGCTCACGTATACCTACGCAAATGAATTCGTTACGTTTCTACAATGCGCAAACCCATGGTAGAGCCTCAGAATGATTAATAAGTAGGTACGTAGACGGTAAAAAAATATTATTTAAATTCTGCGACAAACAGTATGTATCTTAGCAGTAGAGAAATACTGAAAGTGCCAAAGCCAATTTTGGATGAATAATTGAATACACGGACTTCGCGATCGCGAATGCAGTGTCCTTAATACGTTTTTTTTATAAGAAGCTTGTATAAGCATAAACAAACAACAAAATAGAGCTGAATATTTATTTTCTTATTGGATTACAAATAACAATTTTCGCAACCATACAGTACACAGTAACAACAGCGTAAGCGTACCAGGGGCCTATTTCATAAACGTGACAATTGTAATTTACCATGACAATTTATAATACATTGCTTGGTTTAGTTGGAATTATTTATTTAGAACCAACAAAATCAAGCAATGTATTATAAATTGTCATGGTAAATTACAATTATCACGTTTATGAAATAGGCCCCTGAATTGTAATTACAATATTACAACTACCTACTTAAAAAGTATAGCTTAGTGTAATAATTAATACATTTAAGTATTTTCAACATTGACAACATTAATCTAATGAGTGCATCTACCACGTTGCGTGTCTTTTATTAAAATTTATAAGTTAAGTTATACAGGTAATATTTAAAAGGCAGTATTTATTTATTTCGAACAACAAAAAACAACCTTGATCTGCTGATGACAAAAAAAAAGTTATATATAAAATAAAATAAATAAACAATAACTATACAAAGAAATATTGTTTTCATAAATATATTTTTCTTCTTTTTAGCATATAACTGACAAGTTGTATTCTAAAAATGTTAAGGCGGTTAAACTATTTCTAATCGCTTCATTTCCTTGAGTAATTCTTGTCCCATTTTGGCCGGAGACTGGGTTACAATCACATTTGCTCTTTCTAAGGCCTTGATTTTGTCCATGGCTCCTCCTTTACCCCCAGAAATGATGGCACCAGCATGCCCCATTCTCCTGCCAGGTGGCGCTGTTAAACCTGCTATGAATGACACTACAGGCTTTGCTTTTTGACCCTGAAAATTTTGTTAATAAATGTAAAAAAAAAAAATTAAAAAATTTACATATGAAACATTTACAAGATATAAAACAAGATAACATGATTGTAACAATGAACTGATGTCAGGTGCACATAATCAGTTTAACAGTCTAAATGTTCATTTAAACTAACAGTGCACAGTCTTAATCCCTATATTTATAACTTTACTAACACATTATTATTTCACCAACTATCAGTGTTTTTTTTTAAAGAACTGTCTGTTTGTCTAATATAATGAATATTTTGGTAAACACAGGTCCAATTTACTTGAAATTTAAAATCAGTAAAAAAATTAATAGGGTCAATTGGGTAATAAAGGGGTCTAAGTAAAGTTAATTTAATTTCGTAGTGTGAGGGTATCAAATGAAAAGTAAAGGGTAACTTAGTCCAAAAATACACTTAAATTAAAAATAATCTTATGTTCTCTTTGTGGACTCTAGTTTGCAGACAAGGAAAAAAGGTAGTGCTAATTATTTATCCATGATATAGGCAAAAACCCTCCACACTTGTGATTTTTTTAAATTAAATTTTTGTTAGAGCGCGACACATGACCAAAATTTTAGTATCTAGAGTCCAAGAAAGACAACAACAAACAATATGATTACTGTGGTACCTACACTAGTACTTTAGAAGTGTTTTTTAATTCATTACTAAATGCATAAGTAAAGATAATAATAAAGGGAGTTAGAAATTACAGGAAGTGCTCTATAACAAAATAAATCACATAAATAAATATATTAATTTTTCTTGCACTTATTTTAAATATATTTTTAACACAATATTTTTGGCATTTTTTTAGCTATAGAGCACATCCTCTTAAATATAGTTCAATGCATACTATAGATGGCGAAAGGTGTTTATACCTATTTTTACCATGCTATATACTTGTGTATGAAGAAAATCATTCAAAATATTTATGATTTACTAAAGGATACAAAATATGCTTTTTACATTATAATGAATAATGGTATAATAAATGACAACATACAGGGTAGTGAGTATTTAAATTATTCACAAATGAATTCATAATGTTTATAATACTGACAACTTAAAAATCACATGAAATGGGTAATAATAATACTCGGAAACTCTGCAAAAAAAACTACAGTAAAAGTATTGGTTCTACAGGCATAATATACACAAGCATCTTAAATAATCCATGCTAAACCTCTCTGGATCAATATTTGAAGAATTCACTTGTTACCTTCTTGCTCTGTTGAAAAACAAAACAAATATTGTAATAATGTCCTAAACAGTCATGCCAGCCTAATTGTCATGAACCAGAGGTGTGGTTCACATTTCAGTTTATGTTACCTATCTTAAAAAAGTTTATAAAAAATTACAGCAGGATTGGCTTAATACTGCAAAAGAATATAATAGTAGGCTATTTTGGAAGTATAGGGATGTTAAACCCTATTTTAAAAAAATATATCTCTAAAAAGCGCAAATAAAAAACATCATAAATATTTTAATATCTATTATAATGTCTACAGGATTCTAAAGCCAAATAAAATATAATGTCTTATATTAAGTCTCCAGCTTACTATAAATGTTAAAGATCATAAATAATTATCATGAAAATAAAACACTCTACTACAAAATTAATTAGTTTTCATATAAAGTACTATGAAACAAAAAAGATTGGACCTCTTAATCAAATTTATCAATGATAAAAAAAAAAACAAGGAATATGATCACTAACAATGCTCCATCAATTAATATGCTTAATTAAAATATATGTCATAAAATAAATTGATCTTTATTTTAGAATTTGTGTAAATTTATTTGACAAAACTACTTTAGTGCCTCGGGGAGCAATTAAGCTATTATCAACTTGTAAAAACTGTTGAAATTAGCTGGGAATAAAACCTCATCATTGTGTAACTCTATGAGGTCTCGGGCAGAATTTTTTTATAAAAGTTATTATTGAAAATTAAATATTTAAAAAACTTACGGTATTATGCTGAATAAGGTAATCAGCAGCCAATTCCTCGGCCTGTCCACCAATTTCACCAATCAGTACAATGCCCTTGGTATCAGGGTCTCCGAGGAACACTTCCAGGCAGTCAATAAAGTCAGTTCCGTTGAAGGGATCACCTCCAATTCCAACACACAGTGTTTGCCCTAAACCAGCCTGAAAAAGATGTATTTTTTTAATGCAACAAGACAATGTGACTCAGCATCTAGGAAAAAATATAGAATGTTCTTAATCTAGCAAACATTGGGGGCATTGCCACATTAAATGGCAATGATGACTTTTATTTGAAGTAGTTGAGACATTTGAGTTCTCCACATTCAGAAAATACTCATATCCCGAGGTCACAGAGTCAGGCTTAGGCCTCAGAATAAAGTCTTCCCAATGTAAGTACTTTAGTTTCAACAACAAAAGCCACAAAGTGATAATTTTTTGTCAAGTTCCTGTACGCTTAAAGCGTTTACGGAAAATAATAGGTATATTATAATCCATTGGGCCACAACACCAATGTAAGCTGGATTCCTGCTGACTCAAGAACATAGGGAATTTTGATAGTTCAAAGTGTACGTTGAATTATGTTGTTAAGGGGACTATGGCGAGGAATGCGACCAGCATTTGTACTGCATCTAAGACCATGATACCCAAATATGTCTACAGTGGCACCACCAGTATGCCTGAAATGAAATTATCATTTTTTTTTCAGCTGCTTTTCTTTGTGTAATAATTAAATGACAATGCAAAGTTCAAGAATTATCCCAATCAAGAATAGCAGTACAATTAGTTGATTGGCGAGTTTACTATGTCTGCTTGAGAAATTTATTCATGCCTCATTTAAGACAATGTAAAAATAAAAATAATGTTTATAATATTCAAATACAAAAAAACTCAAATCACGGAAAACAACATTAGAAAATAAATTTCAAGTTTTTAATATTTTGTGCAGTACCTACATTTTTTTACTTCAGAATTTTATAGCTTTATTATTATACTATAATATTAACCAGTTAATTTTTAATAATAAAAAATAATAAAACTTGTTATTTTACTTCATATACAATATTCAAACTTATTTCTTACGGCTTTAAAACTATACATAACGGTGCCATTTGTATTTTATTCCCTGTTATGACTCTAGATTAAGGGAATTCCATTTTATTGTAATAATGCAATTTAATGATCACATCACATCATATATATATATATTACTAGCTGATCTGCGCAACTTCGTCTGAGTAACTTGATCTTTTACGTAGGGTACGCTCTAAAAATAAATAATTTTTCCCAGTTTTGCAACATTTTTCATTGCTAGTCTGCCCCTATTGGTCGTAGCGTGATGATAGCTAAGGCTATCCAACACTAAAATATTTTTTTAATTCCAATCAGTAGTTCCAGATGATTAGCACGTACTACCAAAAAACTCAGCTTTATAATATTAGTATAGATTTGTACTTTCAGAAATGTTACATAATTTATCTTATACATTATCTTCTCATTCAGATATCATCTCTATGGGATGATAAAATGATAAAAATCATAATTTTGTTTGTATTTTTTCGCAAATAACTAAAATACTTTTATTTAAGTAAAACACAATATTATATCAATATTGTAGTTAAGTCATAATAATAAAAAATGCATTGATAAATATTAATTTATCATTGCTAAGACAACTATCAACCAGACAGAATATAACAACACAGGCATCTATTACTTTTTGTTTTCAAAAAAAAAACTTATCTTGTTGGCAGCCTAGGAACCTCCAAAAAACATGGTTTACCTAAAGTCTACAAATGTCTAAGTTTTTATAAGGGTATAGATGAGTTGGACCCAAGGAGGGGAGGGATAGCCCCCAACCCTTCCCAAACTAGGAAGGCAGAAGAGTGAACTGAATTTGTGACTGCAATGTAGGATTACAGAGCTTTTATATTATCAACAGTCCCGTCTACTGTGTTCATTACCCTATCTACCCAACCAAAGGACAGAGTATCAGGGAGGTACAATGTTCTCAGCTATTTATGATTTTACCATGGAGGAATGATTGCATGGTCGGAAGGCAGTAGAGTAAACAATGGAAGGCAATTGATAAGCTACTTACCATAGTAGTCTGGTGGCAGGCTTCATAAGTCAAAGTCCCTGACCGTGAGACGACGCCGATGCACCCCTTCTTATGGACCTGGGCAGGCATGATACCAATCTTGCATTTCTCTGGTGCAATGATACCAGGGCAATTGGGGCCAACTAAACGTGATTTGTTTTGTCTTAACAAGGCATGTTTCACTCGTACCATGTCCTAGAAAAATGTTTATTTATGGTTTAATTTATAAAGTTTGTTAATGATAAAAATTAAGACAATGTATCTATAATAAAATAATGAAGGTAAACAAAAAAGTGTAAGATCTGATTTCTGAATGAACATGATTTAGTTAGGTGAATTTACTTTGAATAGAACCAAAATGTTTGAATAGAAAATTTATTTTATTTTAAAACAGTAATAACAGCCAACACCATCTTAGCTAAATTATGTAATAACAAAAAAAGACAAAGTAAATTGATAAAACTGCTTACATGTTGTGGCACTCCCTCAGTGATGCACACAATAAGCGGCACTTCTGCTTCAACAGCTTCCAAGATGGCTGCAGCAGCTCCCGGAGGTGGTACATATATCACACTGGCTTCAGCCCCAGTGGCCGCCTTTGCCTCCTTAACAGTACCAAACACTGGCTTACCCAAATGTTCAGTACCAGCCTTCTTAGGAGAAACTCCTCCCACAACTTTAGTATTGTATTCAAGGGCTTGCTGGCTATGAAACGTGCCTTGTTTACCAGTGAAACCTTGTACAATGACCTTAGTCTCAGAAGTGAGTTTCAAGTTCTTTCTGGTTTGCTGGTATTGTGCACTGGTATTCTGAAACCTGACATTTGTCAGTTTCAGCCCATCTGAAATTAATATATTTTAAATGATATAGAGGTCTTTGGCAAGATCCCTTAGGAAAAAGTTGTATCTATGTTATTCTTGTATTTCTGTGTTTGAAAATGTCAAAGATTTTGTGGAATATTTATAAATAACCAGACTTTTTGTATTGTCTCCAGATTCTGCTTTCTATTACAATAATCGCTGCTAACCCATTATTGTAGCATTTGTTGTATTTGTTATTCCTTAAATCTGGCAGAAGAATCATATACTTTTACACAATCATGTTATGATTTACTTCAACTCTCACTATACAAAATCCAATACTACTTGACATTGGCAGAAATATTGTTTAATAACAAAGATTATCATTAATTAAAAGAAGAATTATAAAATAAACCATATTGACCTAGTCATAAACAAGTCCCTGAGCATACACTATGTTTACCATATACAATGATACTAATATATATCATATAAAAACCATGCAAAACCTGTGGATAGCTAAGAACATTGTCTCTCTTATGTCTATAGTAATGACTTAACAAACAATACAGGGTGTCCCAGAAATCAACGATAAACCGAAAACGGGTGATAGGCCAAGTCATGACAGTTATTAGAAAAATATAAAAAAAAATCTTTGTCGTGTATATTTCATATTATAAATATTTTAAAAAATATCGGAAAAACTGACATCCTGTGATGATCTTTCAAGTCCTAAGACTACAAATATTACTTTTTTGAATATTTTTTTTCTGCATTGTAGTCATGACTAACCCTTCTTTAAATAACAGTTCATATTTTAAACATACCTGCCTTAGTTTTAATAAAATGGTGTGTTTTTGCCCAACAATAAATTCAAAATAATTACTACACCCAACTTTAATCGTCTGTACTGTAAAAAAAAAATACTACCATATTTTGGCAAGTAACTTTAAAAGATGGCGCATTTAATCTGGATTCCAAAATGGTATGATACTTGTTAGATTACTTCTTAATTGAAGAAAAAAAAAATTTTTTTAACGGAACCGGGTTTCAAGCCAACTGTTTAATTATTTAAAATGTTGGAATTAAGTTGTTATGTGACGACTATGAGTGACGTCATCTTGTCTAGAGTGAGCGAGACAGATTGTGACGCTAAGTGCGAGTGAGACAGAGAGTGACGCCACCCTGACAACACGGCAATGAACAGGAACGTCTTGCAAAACCGCAGTACGTTACGATCATTCGTTTACCGCGCATCTTTCTGTATCCGTATTGACTTCGTACTACAACTGTGCTACTGTTTATTAGACTTGATTTGCTTTGTGATTTGGATTTATCTGCCCCGTTTCTGACGACCCTGGACTTGTTTTAATCGTCGTATCTTCGATCGTATTGTGTGATTCCATTGTTGTGTGTTATCATGCCATCTCGATACACCGCACAAGAATACACCAATATGCATCTCATTTATGGAGAATGCTTATGCAACGCTAATGCTGCAGCTAGAATGTATCGTGAGAGATACCCAAACGCTGAGCGTCATCCTGATTATCGAGTATTTATTAACGTGCATCGGTCACTCTCAGAGGGTCGATTCCCTAATCAAATGACTAGCGAGGGAAGGCCTGTCATGCCCTACGAGGAAGAAGTGCTCCAGGCGGTCGAAGAAGACCGAAGTATCTCAGTACGTGGCATTGAAGAGAGCATCGGCGTACCCAAAAGTACTGCACATCGTATTTTGCAGAAGAACCAGTTCCATCCTTACCATGTACAACGAGTACAAAGCCTACTACCCCGAGACTACCCAGCGAGAGTGCAGTTTTGTCAAACGATGTTGCAGAGACACAGAGATGATCCGCGATTCTTTGAAAAAATTCTGTGGTCAGACGAATCAACGTTCAAAAAGGATGGTTTCATGAACCTCCACAATTTGCACGAATGGCACGTGGAAAATCCACTTTTGATGCGGGAGGACAGATCGCAGTACCGGTTTAAGGTGAACATGTGGACGGGGATTTTGAACGGTACTGTTATTGGTCCATTTGAGCTGCCGGAGAACTTAACTGCCCAGGCTTATTTGGACTTCTTACAGAACCAATTACCTGATTTGTTGGAAGAAGTGCCGCTGAACATTTACGGCAGCATGTGGTACCAACAAGATGGCTGCCCAGCACATTACGCTCGCACAGTACGAGAGTTTCTCGACCGAGAATACCCTGATAGGTGGATTGGGCGGGGCGGTACAATTTCGTGGCCTGCCCGTTCACCTGATTTAAACCCCATTGATTTTTTTTATTGGGGAACGATAAAAGAAAAAGTTTATTCTAAACCAATACAAGATTTAGCCGAGCTGCGCCAAAAAATTACAGAAGCTGCTGAACACATAAACTCAAGAAGATACGCCCGTCTTATTACGCGATCATTTTTAAGGAGATGTAGAGCTTGCATTGCAGCTGAAGGCAAACAGTTCGAACATTTGCTGTAAATCTTTGCAAATTTAATTAAATTAATAACTGAAGAAATCCAATGACTGACTTTTATTTTAAACTTGCACCTAAAACTAACTAATTACTTGATAACCCGTGGCTAACAAGAACAAGGTGGCGTCTGTATCTAAATCACTCACATTGTCAAAATATCGTGTATTCATACTTGAAAATTGTAGACATAAAAATGCCCATTTTTTCCTTTGATAAAAAAGCACTCGCACTTAGCGTCACAATCTGTCTCGCTCACTCTAGACAAGATGACGTCACTCATAGTCGTCACATAACAACTTAATTCCAACATTTTAAATAATTAAACAGTTGGCTTGAAACCCGGTTCCGTTAAAAAAAATTTTTTTTTCTTCAATTAAGAAGTAATCTAACAAGTATCATACCATTTTGGAATCCAGATTAAATGCGCCATCTTTTAAAGTTACTTGCCAAAATATGGTAATATTTTTTTTTTACAGTACAGTCGATTAAAGTTGGGTGTAGTAATTATTTTGAATTTATTGTTGGGCAAAAACACACCATTTTATTAAAACTAAGGCAGGTATGTTTAAAATATGAACTGTTATTTAAAGAAGGGTTAGTCATGACTACAATGCAGAAAAAAAATATTCAAAAAAGTAATATTTGTAGTCTTAGGACTTGAAAGATCATCACAGGATGTCAGTTTTTCCGATATTTTTTAAAATATTTATAATATGAAATATACACGACAAAGATTTTTTTTTATATTTTTCTAATAACTGTCATGACTTGGCCTATCACCCGTTTTCGGTTTATCGTTGATTTCTGGGACACCCTGTATAAGTGTATATAGAACTAAATGAAGACTTTTGGAACCTATGCAATCCTATATAAACTTATAGCCTTATTCATTAAAACTTATTAAGTCCTTGAAGAACACCTTAGTTAAAATATGTGTACTCTTTGACACAAAACAAAAAACATTTTAAGTGCTAAGTGTTTTAAGTTGTTCTTCGATTCCTTAAGTTTTTATGAATAACACCATTAATGAGTAAGATCACACTAGCTATTGCTTGATTTAGTTGTCATGAATATATATTCATTATGTGTATGTTCATTATACGCTATATATTTTTTTTTATTGGTACATGGCATGTAACTATATGTACCTGATGATAAGCAGACCTACAAAGTCCATGAATGGGGTCGATCAATACATTAATGTTTAACAGTATGGAACTGCATAAAGATCATTTATTTAAACTAAACAAAGCCCTGTCCTATTGTTAAATTATGAATATACTCTAATAATGAGGTCTATACCAGTGGAAAAAGGTCAAATAATTAAATAAATAACATACTTGTGCTTACTTTTATACCTTGTAAATTCTGTGAAAAAATCTCATTTCGTAAATATATTAAATAATAAGTTATCACAAGCAAATGAATAGAGTAGATTGGTAACTACAACATAAATATTTGATTGGTATTGATCAAAGGTCACTGTTGTTATTGCAATCAAGCTATTGATCTACAACTGACTGTAACCAAAATACATATAGCTATATACTTTTTATGTAATTTCATAGTTACTTCATTTGAACTAGGGTGTATATTTATAGATTGAAGGTCTTGGTGATACAATGTTTATAAAAAATATATATGATTATAACAGGTACCCTACAGTCAAATTGCTATTAATACAGATATCAATGAGCCATTATAAAATAAATAAAAACCATTTTATAAGAGGAAGGGCAAGGTTGCACAGCTTATTGGAAATGTACATAAGAGTCACAAGATGAATGTCGGCTTCAATCTCTCTTTCTTTTATGCATGGTTATATTATAGAATAATAAGATAAGAAATAGATTTTATTACTTTACCTTTAAAACGCGAAAAAACCCGAACTGAGACTGCCATTGTAAAATTTTGAGAAATTCAAGAAAGGTGATAGAAGAATGACTAAAAAGTGCAGACCATGGCAAATATATAATACAACCAAATTAAAAATAGCACTTATTTTGGTATAATTCTGAAGATACTAAATACACTTATGTTTAGTGACTTTATGATTATTAGTATTAATGAAAATATTCAAATCGCAGCAATTTGACAGCTGAAATTACGTAAGTAAAAAGTATGTTTTCTTTGGCACTATAATTTATTGATTATATTCACACCTAGCGGTCCGATTCACGACAAAATCGATGTCAGCGCTGTCATCACCGGTCCGATTGGGCGTAAGCGCGCTAACGATAGATGATTTGACATAGATTATCCTCACGGTCCGAATGGGATGACACCGCTGTCAGCGCTGACGTTCATAATCACCGGTCCGATTCAAAAAGCGCGATGAAACCACTCACGGCGCTATTGGCGTGATAATGAATCGGACCAGTGATTAAGCGCGCTCACAAGAACATCACTTGTATCTCCCTCTATCTCGCAACTAAAACATATGCTCCTCTCACTCTGTTTGAATGTCAAATAAAACGCAATAAAAAATTAATGAATTTTAATGTTATTTTATATATTTGTTTACATTAATATTAAAATAAATGAGAACACAATACTTTTAACTATCTACTTAATAATTATTTAAGGAATTTTATTACTTTCTTGAAAACATGTTTCTAGATAAATGTCATTCTGACAGCGCTCACAGCGATTTCACCCACAAGCAAAATCACTGTAAATCCAATATGGCGTCTGTAATGACGTCACTATCTATGTCAAATCATCTATCGTTAGCGCGCTTACGCCCAATCGGACCGGTGATGACAGCGCTGACATCGATTTTGGTGTGAATCGGACCGCAAGGAGTGACGTCACTACAGACGCCATATTGGACTTACAGTGATTTTGCTTGTGGGTGAAATCGCTGTGAGCGCTGTCAGAATGACATTTATCTAGAAACATGTTTTCAAGGAAAGTAATAAAATTCCTTAAATAATTATTAAGTAGATAGTTAAAAGTGTTGTGTTCTCATTTATTTTAATATTAATGTAAACAAATATACAAAATACATTAAAATTCATTATTTTTTTATGGCGTTTTATTTGACATTCAAACAGAGTGAGAGGAGCATATGTTTTAGTTGCGAGATAGAGGGAGATACAAGTGATGTTCTTGTGAGCGCGCTTAATCACTGGTCCGATTCATTATCAAGCTAATAGCGCCGTGAGCGGTCTCATCGCGCTTTTTGAATCGGACCGGTGATTATGAACGTCAGCGCTGACAGCGGTGTCTCTCCATTCGGACCGTGAGGACAGAGTTACCTTGCGGTCCGATTCACGCCAAAATCGATGTCAGCGCTGTCATCACCGGTCCGATTGGGCGTAAGCGCGCTAACGATAGATGATTTGACATAGATAGTGACGTCATTACAGACGCCATATTGGACTTACAGTATTTTGCTTCTGGGTGAAATCGCTGTGAGCGCTGTCAGAATGACATTTATCTAGAAACATGTTTTTGAGGAAATTAATAAAAATCGATAGTTAAAAGTGTTATGTTCTCATTTATTTTGGTATTTATGTAAACAAATATACAAAATACATTAAAATTCATTAATTTGTTACGGCATTTTATTTGACATTAAAACAGAGTAAGAGTGTTTTAGTTGCAAAATAGAGGGAGATACAAGAGAGGTTCTTGTGAGCGCGCTTAATCACTGGTCCGATTCATTAGCACGCTAATAGTACCGTGAGTGATTACATCGCGCTTTTTGAATCGGACCGGTGATTATGAACGTTAGCGCTGACAGCGGAGTTATCGCCATTCGGACCGTGAGGTTATACTCTGTGATTATATTCATTCTTCGTACGACATACGACATAGCGCGCATTCGTTTTGGGATAGAAACATGTTCACAACGATCACGATGTATATTTATGCGTTTTTTTTTGAGATTTTGGCGGCAAAGTGGCGATGTGTTCTGCCACAATGACCATTTTTTGGCCCAGAATGCTACTGTGAACTGATCACAATGACCCCAGTCGATAGGTGTGAACATGTTTTGACATTTGTGGTTGTTAATGTTTTAAACGTCGCAGCCGTCTTATATTTTTAAGATTAAACTTATTGTATTTTTTAAATCGAAAAGATTTTAGAAAAGTTTCGCAAATATAATTAGTGGATTGTACGTTTTAACCTATATTTTACTTGACAAGTGACAGTTAACATATTTGTGATAACAATTGCGTTCGATTTGGATACCTAGTAATAATTGTGGCGTTGTGATTGAAACTAACCAAAAAAACGCAAGTTCGCATAATGACCATTGTGAAGATATTTCATTCCCAAAACGAACGGGCCTATAGAGGGAACGAAATTAAACGTTTTCTTTACAATGTTTGATGCAATGGAAATATCACAGACTCTGTGGGAAATATTTAACATTTCTTATTTACTATACGGAATATAACATTTTTTATTTTTCTTAAAAAAAACGTCCGCTATATTAGTCAATAATTAGGGAGGTGCCGTAAGGCTTAAAATCGCTTTTTCGCGAAACTTTAAAACCCTAAAGCCCGCTCTAAAATAGAATTAAAAATATATATCCCAGAAAAAATATAATTTTTAATTCAAGCTTAATAGTAGAAAAATATATCTACCCTACGATTCAATGTTTCAAATGTTGTAGGTTCGCCCACATACAAAAACAGTGCCGTTCTAAACCCAGGTGTTATCGGTGTGCCCAACGTCATACAGGAGAATCTTGTCCTGTTACAGAAGAGGAATCTACATGCTTATACTGCCGTGGTACCTACTTTTCAGTAAATAAAAAGTGTCCAGAACAGGAACGTCAAAAGTCCATAAAACTAATAATGTCAAATTATAATATTTCATACAGAGAAGCTGCTCGTAGAGTTTCTACGGTAAAAAAAATATTCTCTGAAATTCTTCAATCCAACAATTCCCAAACATCAGATAAAATAATCTCAGAGTCTAATTTAACCCAGGCACAGACAATCACCCAAACTCCTAAAACTACATCATACCGGAAAACAGTTTTTCTAAAACCTAAACCCAAAATATCCTTTACAAAAGGGTTCGACAAGTCTGGAAACATGCATTCTATGGTGAGGTTAATCCTCCCGCTCCACAAAATGGTTGTGCACTTAATCATAAAATCACTCCAAATGAAAATTTAATGGAATCCCTCCTAAACCTATTACTTAACATTATCTCAAAAACTAGCGATTCCGAATTACCGACCAACGTAAGCGGCAGCAGAGTGCTTAATATTTCTTTTGTATCAATATACATGGTGAATTTGAAAGGATGTACTTTGGGCTAATATGAGGTTCTGCTGATCAAATCGAACAACTTTTCCCATGGAACCATGTGTCGCAAATGAAAAAAAATTTTGGCTTCCCCATACAAATTGGTCATTTTAACATTACTAGTTTGTATGGAGAAGGCAATATTTTTTTTCATTTGCAGCACATAATTCCATGGGAAAAGTTGTTCGTATTGATCAGTAGAAACTCATATTAGCCCAAAGTACATCCATTCAAAGTCACCATGTATATTCAACTAAATTAAATATTATAGTGAAACTGATAAAATATCATTGAAAACGTCGCGAACGCTGCTCCTCTCACCCCCTCGGGTAAAGAGGTCGGTTGCATTTTTCACCTCGCTCTTACGCTTGACGTCACACTCGCGTCGTGTTTTCGTTATCTATTTGATCTAAGGATGAGTTTACGTAGAACACCGCCGAGCGCTAAACAGATAGCCGCTAGCGGAAGCGGAGGTGAGTCAACTTCCAACTTATCTAATTATGAGGACGAACATATAAATATTAATAGACACATAAGAAAACGCAAAGAGCGAAGTGCTAAATCTGATTTTAAAAGGGAACTAGCGGACTTCCGATCAGAAATCATGACTTTTTTTGAAGGTTTTGCTAACTCTCAGAATGAAAATATTATACAAATACGACAAGAAATCACTCAAATAAAAGATGAAATTAAAACTACTAAAAAAGCAACAGAAAAACTAACATTGGAAATAAATAAGCTAAATAAAGAGTTGGGCAATTAATTAGCAGAGACAACAAAACAAACAAAGAAAAAATTAATCAGATTGAGTGCGATATCCCACAACTTAAAAATTGCAAACTGGGCGACCAAGCGCTAAAAACGCTACCGCTTATGCAGGAAGACCTAATCTTAGAGGTAAAGGACCGTTGCTTGCGAGAAAAAAATATCATAATTGTGGGTATCAATGAACTAAATGATGAAAACTTAAATAATAGACGCCAATATGATGACGAAAAAGTAATAAACACAATTAAAACTATTTTTCAAGACTGTCCTAAACCTATTAAGACAATGAGATTAGGAAAGTACGACCCAAAGAGACATTGATTTATTAAAGTTATTTTTGAGTCGGATATTATACCAAAATACCTATTACGAAACAGAAATAAATTATCCAACAATATACAGATTTATTCTGATCAAACACCAACACAAAAAATATATATGAATAATTTAAAAATGGAACTAAAACAACGCGAAGAAAACGGTGAAAACGATCTTATAATTAAATATATTAATGGATTACCTAAAATTATAAAAAAAAGTGAACCAAAAAACTAATAACAAAAATAACAATATACATTCCAACTCAGAAAATAACAGCAAAATTACACACTATCTATTAGAAAATCATAGTGAATTATCATTATACTCCACATCGTTAAAAATTTTCTATGCAAATGTTCGCAGTATACGCGAGTCTGAAAAATTTGAAGCGCTACAATGCATACTTAAAGACATACATAGATTGACGCATATTATTATATTAACGGAAACTTGGTTGCGTTCGGAACAAGACGCAAACCTATACAACTTACCTAACTATGTACACATTTACAACTATAGAACTAATAAAAAAGGAGGTGGAGTGTCAATTTATGTGCATAGTAGTTTAAAGTATGATATTACAGAAGAATTATATGAGAGCGGCAACCATTACCTATGGATATATTTACACAAGTTTGCATTGAATATTGGAGCTATATACAAACCTGGCGATTCAAATATAAATAACTTTTTACACATATTCACCGAGCAGTTAGAAAAAAGAAAACGATCGTTGGTGTTTGGCGATTTTAACATGAACTTGTTGTCAAATGATAATAATACAAAATATTATTTAAGTATGTTGGAAGAAGAAGGTTATGAGATAATAAATAAAATTGATAAAATGTTTTGTACTCGGCAAACTCCAACAACGTCGACTATTTTGGATCATGTTATCTGTAATATCAACAATAACCCAATTCGTCTATCCATAATAGATTCACCACTATGCGACCACAAACAGATTTACTGCGAACTTGTAAAAATTAAATATTCTACTAACCAACGTGAGAAGTATGAGGCTGTACAGTACGATAGTTTATATAAAAGTATATTAGAAACAAAATTCAAAAACGACGAAAGTAATTACAATTGTTTGGAAACATTTATTATTAAGCAAATATCGCAAAATAAAAAATCAAAAATGAAAATTCTGAATTTACCGCAAAAAGACTGGATTAGCAGAGCAGTTAATAGGATGCGATTAATAATCGAAACCTACTATGGCGACAGTCTAAAAAATACCCTGAAAACATTGAGTTAAGAAAAAAATACTTGACAGAAAGGAATTATACAAGAACAATTATAAGAAATACAAAAAGAAAATTTTATTATGATGCCTTTCAAAAGTGTAGTAAAAATTCAAAAAAAACTTGGGAGTTAATTAATATATTAGCTAATAATAAGGTTAAGTGTAGCCGTTCTCCTCCAAAACTTATAATCGACTCGGGTCCTATTACTGATGGTAATGAAGTATGTAGACGATTTAACAATTTCTTTTGTTCTGTGGGCTTAAACTTAGGAAGTAAAATTCATCAAAAATATCATATTAATTTGACTAACACTCTAATGTATAAAGATGATTACAAACATAAAAGTTCCCTTAATGAATTTATGTTATGCACTGTGGAGGAAGTTTCTCGAATAATAGATGGTTTAGATGTGAATGCTAGTACTGGTATCGACGGTATCAGTACCAAAACCATAAAATGTATTAAGGACCCTATTCTCATGGAACTCACGAAATCTATTAATAAATGTCTGAAGGATGGAATTTTTCCTGATAGCCTCAAGATTGCCAAGGTCAGCCCCATTTATAAATCAGGTCCTAAGTATGACACTAATAATTACAGGCCAATTTCGGTGTTACCAGTGATGTCAAAAATATTTGAAAGAATTTTATATAGTAGAATTGATAATTATTTAGATGAAAAATTTTTTCTTGTCGATCAACAATATGGCTTTAGGACAAAATGTAATACCCTTTAGGCCACTATAGACTTAATAATTAAAATAAAAACAAATATTGATAACAAACAAATATCGTTAGGCATTTTTATCGATCTCAAAAAAGCATTCGACACAGTCAGCCATTCAATATTACTTATAAAGCTAAATAATATTGGCATTACTGGATCAGCCCTGAAAATATTGGAGTCATACTTAAGAGAGAGGCGCCAGATTGTTAAGATAGGTAACTTTGAGAGCCATTCCATGAGAGTGAGTTGTGGGATACCTCAGGGCTCCATTTTGGGACCATTGCTCTTCCTCATCTATGTTAATAATATTGCAAATATTGGACTTACTGGGCAGTTGACCTTGTATGCAGATGATACTTGTTTGTTTTATTTTGGCAATTCTATTCACGACATAATAAACCAAGCTCAACATGACCTTGACATGCTCAATGAGTGGTTCTTATCCAACCTACTCACAATAAATATATCAAAAACATCATTTATGATATTTGCCGCTAAAAATAAAAAAATACAACATCACAATCCACTTATAATAAATAACTTCTATACACCGTTCGAGCAAAGCTAAGTATCTTGGGTTATGGCTAGATGAAAAACTAAGCTGGATATCACACATTGAGCATGTAAGGTCTAAGTTAACATCTCTCTCAGGAGCTTTACATAGAATTACAAATTGCGTACCGCGTAAAATAAGAATTTCATTCTATAACTCTCTAGTAAGATCACACTTGGACTATTTAATCGAAATATGGGGAACTGCTTCCAAAACGAATTTAAAACGCTTACAGACTACGCAAAATAAAATTGTTAAAAAAATATTTTACTATGATTACTTTACACCTACTGACGAACTTTACACTAAAACTAAACTTTTTAATATTAAACAACTTTATACACTTAACCCTTGTATTCTAATAAAAAAGATTTTGTTGAACCAAGTACATTCCAACTTAATTTTCAATAAGGAGAATCCAAAATATAGCTTTAGAAGAAGAATAGTTCTTCTTCTTCTAAAAAACTAACTATGGTAAGAAATGCATATTATTTGAAAGAGCACAGCTACATAATAAATTACCAAATGAAATAAAAAATTGTGAAAACATCAATGTATTCAAGAATAAACTTAAATTATATATACAAAACAATGTTTAGAATTAAAAAAAAAATGTTTATGCATGTCGATGCAGCTTCTTTAAACTTCCCCTGATAATTGTCTTACAGTAGAATATTTGTTAATTACTGTGTTATCCTATATTATAAATTACTTACTATATTATGTTATATATATAAAGTACCTACTTTATTTTAAATTACTTTCTATGTTATACTATGTAAATTACTAGTTATGTTATGTTATTATGTTACGATCTCGATGCAGATACTTTAATGTAAGAAAACTTTGTAAACTCAAACAAGTGAACTTAATTGTTTTTTATGAGTACCCATTAAAGATCTTTAAACACATATATCCCTAGATTTCATCCTTCGTACATTTTGGAACTAAAAACTGTTTTTTCATATATACCATCTCCTATAGTTGTTTTAGGTGACTTCAATTGTCACAATCCTCTTTGGGGTTCCCTTACCTCAGATACATTTTCCTGGTTGCTAATAGACCTCTTAGATCAATGCAACTTATGTATTTTAAATAATGGTCCCCCGACAAGAAGGACATCTCCTCTTCATAATCCTAGTGCAGTGCATTTATCCTTTTGCTCATCTAGTTTAGCTTCTCAACTTATTTGGCAAACCCTTAATTCCACTCATGGAAGTGATCACTTTCCTATTTTATTATTCTTTCCGAGTCATCAAATTCCTCCAGTTCCTAACTTTAATCTTCTCCTAAAATATAAAATTGATGAAGGTGATTGGGAGAAATTCTCTTAATTAACTGATGATAAAATTATTCTCCTTCCTGAAATAACACAAGATAATTTTCTCACGATGTACGATAATCTAGTTGATATTCTTATCTATTCTGCTGATAATTCAATTCTTATTAAAAACCCTCCTCCGGTTAAAAAGAAACCACCTCCATGGTGGGATTCTGAGTGTATTACGGCAGACCGCCTTCGCCAGGACGCTGAACGACGCTATTTTAGGAATATGAATATGGATAATTTTATGAACTACAAAAAAATAGCTGCCCAAACTAAACGAACTCTAGCCCAGAAGAAAATAAAGGGCTGGACAAGATTTTGTGAAATTCTTTCCCCGCGTTCTCCTGCTACATTAGTATGGAATAACATTAGGATTTTTAGGAAGTCTTGCCAGCCTGATATGATTCCTATGGGTGATCCTGAATCATGGCTAAATTCCTTTGCTAATAAACTTTCCCCACCCTATGTTCCATTTAAAGATTCTTTTCCATCTCATTCACCTTCTTCTGGATTTCAAAATTTACCGGTATTAGAATCATTTAATGATCTATTCACTTTGAACGAACTAATTTCAGTACTTAACCGTGTAAAGGATTCATCTCCAGGGGTAGACGGCATACCATACTCCTTTATTTCAAAGGCTAGCTTATCTACTAAGCAAGTATTCCTTAACATTATCAACTACATCTATTTAATATCCCATCCCCCTGATTCCTGGAAACATCAAATTATCATCCCAATCTTAAAACCAAATCAAACCCCCAATGACTTCTCATCCTACCGCCCAATAGCTTTATCATCATGCCTATGTAAAATTATGGAACATTTGGTCAAAAATCGTCTGGAATATTTTGTTGAAAAAAAAGAAATTTTAGCTAAATCACAATTCGGTTTTCGTAAAAATATGGGTACCATAGATAGTTTAAGCATACTTACTTCAGATATCAGATTATCCTTTTCGAAAAAACATATATTGGCTGGATTTTTTTTAGAAATCTCTGCAGCTTATGATAATGTTCATCTTCCAATACTCAGGCATAAATTGCAAAAGCTGAGTGTTCCTATGAGTATGGTCATCATCTATACATCTTCTGAAGATGTAAAGAGTATTCAGAAACTTCTCAGTGAAGGCCTATTTTAAATTTGCAATAAACCTATTCCTATTAAAGACTCCGTTGAATTCTTGGGAGTCGTTTTGGATAACAAATTGTCAGGGGATCAACATGTGGAGTATATCAAACATAAATGTCTAAAAAATATAAACATATTAAGAGCCCTTTCCGGAGTATGGTGGGGATCTCACCCATATTCTCAAAAGCTCTTTTACAATGCAATAATTCGCAGTCGCTTCGATTATGGCTTACACCTCTTAGTTCCATTAAATATAGCTACAACTGAAAAACTCAACAAGCTTCAGTCTATGTGCCTCCATATAGTTCTCGGTGCCATGAAATCCACTTCCATCCCAGCGTTACAAGTAGAAAGTGGTGATGCCCCTCTGCAGACAGTATATTTGTGATAGGTATTTTTGTAAAAGCCTCCAGTTTAGTTCTCATCCTCTGTTTCCTATACTTAAATCTCTGTTCGCTCCAGCCTCACTTAGCTATTGGAATAATAAATCAATGTTACCCTGCCTTTTAAATAGTTTCAAAAAAAAAATCCCAAATTAAATCACCTATTGATTGTCAGCCAATTCCTCTTATATATTCCATTAATTTTTGATATTCATTACTATAAACCAAGAGTTATTTTGGACTTAGGCATAGATAGAGACTCAATATATGCAGATTCTCAATTTAAAACAATTATTGACAAAAATTGGACCATTATGTATACTGATGCTTCAAAGTTAACCTCAAACGGTTGTGTTGGAGCTGCTGTATGGATACCAAAATATCAAATTATTCTTACATATAAATGCCCTCCTATCACTTCGGCGTTTACTGGAAAATCTATTGCAATTTTGGAAGCCATTTCATTTGCGGAATCGCATAGAATGGATAAAGTATTAATCATAACAGATTCACTAAGTGCTCTACACTATAATATCTAACCATCTATATGCAAAGACCAAATTTGCCCCAATATTGAAAATAAAAGAAAAATTGTATTCGTGTCAGGGAACTGGATTGGAGATTGCTCTCGCTTGGGTCCCCAGTCATGTTGGGATTCAGGGCAACGAAGCAGTAGATTTAATGGCCAAGGAAGCTGTTAGTGCAGGAATTTATAATTATAATCTTTACTGCCAAGATCTTATTTCCTTAGCGGGATCTCACTTAAATCTACACTGGAATTATCTGTGGTCTAACTCTAACCTGGGTAGACATTTTTATGACATTCAGCCTAATATACCCGTAAAACCATGGTTTATCATGGCAAAAAACTTACCTAAACCTGACACATCCACAATTTTTAGCCTGAGGATGAGTCATGCTTGCACTACAGTACACCTTGCATTCATAAGAGTTCCAACATCAGACTTGTGTGATTGTGGCATAGAGGAAGGTTCTATGGATCACATTTTTTTTAATAGTCCTAATTTCTCCTTGTCGTTGTATGATATCCTTCCCCCCTAAGATCCCCAGACCTATGAACTTTAAATCCATATTAGGCCTTGTAAATACACCTTTTGTAAATATTTTAGGATATTATATACATAGATTTAAAATTAAATTATAATAGTCATAATGACCCCCAGTCCCTGGAACATTAAATGGAGTACCCATTGGCTGAACTTCGTTGGCATAGTTCCTTCTGAACTGGTTTTGATGATGATGGTTGGATGGTTTGGCTGATGTTCTGGGGACTGGGGTGATTCTGTTCACTATTATGTATTATTTGGGCTTTTTGTAAATTCAGCTCGTTATTTTACAAAGGCACATATATATAATATATTATATGTGTTGATTACTACCTAGTGTCATATTAATATTCATAGAGTTTTGTTTGTAATTTTTTTTTTTTTTAGTAGCTAACGTAATAATTTCATTGCTGCAATATTTATTGTGGCAATATCCATGAATGATAGCAACAAGCGGATGCATACAGGTGCACCGCTGGTTGCCATCAGTATGCCGGCTTAAGATGCCTATTCACGCTTCGTTTAAAGGACTCTAGGTTATAAGAGGAAGGAAACACGCAAGCTGGTAGAGCATTCCACATTTTAATAGTACGGCAGATGTATGAATCGCCAAAACGTTTAGCACGAGTTGGTACATCAGCCACGGTATACATATGCATTTTGCAGCCAGTGCGTGTTGTCCTGTAATGGAAAGGGGAAGGGGGAATAATGTTAAAAAGCTCTTCAGAGCACTGTCCATAGTATAGGCGGTAAAATACGCTCAACGATGCTACATCCCTGCGAAGCTGCAACGGCTCCAAGGTTTTATTGAGCTTTTTGTCTCCAATAATTCTAGTCGCTCGCTTCTGCAGGGTATCGAGAGCAGATAACAGATACTTGGCAGATCCGTCCCAAAGATGCGTACAGTATTCCACACACGGTCGAATTTGAGCCTTATATAGCATTATTCTTAACCTGGGTGTGAAAAACCGACGCACCTTATTTATGACGCCAAGTTTTTATGAAGCTGTTTTTGCAATACTTTCGATATAATTACGGTGTTTAAGATCGGAACGTATATCTAAACCAAAGACATTGAGGGATGGTAAAAGCGATAGCTGGGTGCCCTGAAGAGAAGGAAAATGAGTAAAAAAGGATTTTTTCGCCGTTATTACACAACATTGTGTTTTGCTCGGATTAAATTGGACCAAGTTTCTCGAACCCCAAGTCGAAACCTTTAGCAGGGTTTGATCCAACTCACTTATTAAAACCTTTCTGAATTCCTCAGTTTGGAGTTTCCTCGCGGCTAGGTGGACGTTGAGCAAGGCACCGACCGTGGACAGTGCTATCATCTGCATAACAATGAATGTAGCCACATGACAATAGGTCATTGATATGCAGAAGAAAAAGACAAGGAGACAACACTGATCCTCGGGGTATGCCAGCATCAATAGACTCCCAGTTGGAGGCTACGCCATCTACTAGGACCCTAATGCCATGATCAGAGAGGAAACTGGATATCCAGTTGCATAGCCGCGTTGAATATCCATAAGAAGACAGCTTGGAGAGCAAAGCCTTTACAAACGCGGTCAAAGGCCTTAGAAATATCTAAACCAACTGCCAAGGCCTCCCCACATTTGTCCACTGCCTCACGCCAAATATGCGCGTTAAGGTCACCCGTTGATCTTGCTTGGCGAAAACCATATTGACGATCATTCAGGATAGAGTGACCTTCAAGGTATCGCATGACCTGTGTATTAATGATGGTTTCTAAAACCTTGCACAGGACTGAGGTGATGGCAAAGGGGCGGTAGTTATTGGGGTCGGATTGATTTCCCTTTTTCGGAATTGGTTGCACATTGGCTACTTTCCAAGCTGCAGGGACAATTCCAGAGGAATATGAAAAGCAGTAAAGTCGAGTGAGGGCGGGAGACAACTCAAGATAACAGTTTCTTAATACAACTGCAGGAATACCAGGACCACTGGCCTTTCGAATGTCAAGTGAACGGAGGGCCTCGCGCACATCGCATTGTCTAATGCGAACATTAGGCATTGTGAAGCCACAGTCGGCTATAGTAGGTGGAAGCGCGATGGAGGCGCGCTTCCACCTACTATAGCCGACTTGATTCGGGAATTCGATGCAAAGAGGTTAGCTAGAAGTTGTGCTTTCGAGTTGGGTCAATCCATGAGAAAGGGCAAAATTATGAGCAGATTTCCCCGCATGATCTGTTTTCAGAGAGCCGAGCCATTGTTCGTGATGGGCGTTAAAGTCTTCCAAGAAAATGATCTCTGTAGAAGGAAATCTCTCTTGAACTTTATCTGTCGCTCTACTCAGATAATCAAAACGTTGGGTTTCCAGATCTCCCTTATGGGATCTATATACGCACACGTAGATTCGGGTCTGTGTACCCTCTTCCACGCGCACCCACGTACCGACACCGCTGTAGATCGCTTATTCTTATGTTGTATTGTCATTTTTTTATGTGGTTGGTTTTTTAAAGGAATAGAAGTAGGAAAGAGAAAGCGTGAGGTGAAACAATGCACCCGCAGGCAAACCGCCAAAAGCCAAACTCGCGCGTTGTATACTTAGAGGGATAACGCCAACATGTCGAACGGAAGGGCCCCCGTACCCTCCCAGAAGTGGTTGCCGGGATCCCATCCAGTCACCAACCGGCACGACAAACCACTCCGAGATTATGCGCCACATGATGGGGCAGGGCCCCTCTCGTGGCGGTTAACCTAGAGCGGGCCCCTATACTGTGCAGCGGGCGGCCAGCGGAAAAACCGTTTCTACGGGTCTCCCTGTCCGACATGTCGATACAATTCCTTCCAAGTACGCGGGATATTCAACCCTTGGCCCTCTGCTCGCGCAAGCAATGTGCCACAGGCTGGTTGTCCACCGATTGACTCCGAAACACGATGAAGATCGCTTGACGGGCTTTACATCGATGGATGGTGGTAGCTACCCAGGCGGTAATAATAATAATAATAAATTCTTTATTTGCCAGAATATGGTTTACAAAAGTTGTTACATTGGAATAATTAGTTCTACATATTCTACCAACATGTGGTGTGCAAAATATAATTTCAATCCCTAGCATATCATCTATTATACATTCAAATCACAAAAACCCGTAACATTTCAACACAACAAATAAATAACAACATCAGAACAAGAAAATCTAATAGGACTAATCTAAAGCGCAGAAGATGAAATAAAATCTATGGTCGCTTTATCATCACAAACAGGCAACATTGATATTACCAAATCATTAAATGAATTAATCATTATCACTTTAAATAAAACAAAAAATATAAAACATTAAAAATCAATAACAATTGATTAAAATTATGTGACCATAAAATTATAATAAAATGTTAAATAAAATGTCAGGTTATATTTGCTAAATTAATAATTTTAAAACATAAATTCAATTAAATTAATCAATACTACTTTAAATGAAACAAAAAATATAAACATTAAAAATTTATAACAATTGATTAAAATTACAATAAAATGTTAAATAAAATGTCAAGTTTTTGCTAAATTAATCATTTTAAAACACAATTTCAAATTAAAAAGATACTTGTATTAGATTAAATAGTAATGTCCTCTATTATAATAAGCCTAATAAAATAATGTCAATTTATTATTAAATTGATAGTAAGTAGAATTTTAATTAGAGATTATGTCAAAACATGATCAAATTAGGTTAGGTATTACAAATAATCATAAAAATATTTTACAAACAATAACAATGTCATTCAAAATAATAATAGGGAAAAATTATATTTTATCATTCATAAAGTCATTTACTGTATAGTAGAGCTTATTTAGGAGTAAA
Source organism: Monopis laevigella (assembly GCA_947458855.1). Taxonomy (NCBI): domain Eukaryota; kingdom Metazoa; phylum Arthropoda; class Insecta; order Lepidoptera; family Tineidae; genus Monopis; species Monopis laevigella. The sequence continues at coordinate 7,951,514 of OX381596.1, read as the reverse complement.
TTTATTATATTTATTTTAAACCTTTTCAACGGAAGATCCTTTAGATTATCCGGAATGTGGTTAAACACCTTTATTGCCATCATATATGCATTTTTTTGATATAACGTGAGACGCTGTGGAGGAGCGTACAGCTTATTTCGGTATCTAGTTTCCCTTCCCAATGATAATACATCTGAGTTCCGTTTGAATAGTTCGGTGTGTTTTCTAACAAATGTGCAAATTTCAAGAATGTATTGACAGGGAAGGGGCAATATTTTAAATTTTTTAAACAAGGGTTTACATGTGTCCAGACATTCTGCACCTGATATTACTCTAACGCACTTCTTTTGAATTTTGAATATTCTTTCGGCTTCCACGGAGTTACCCCATAAGATAATGCCATATCTAAGTATTGACGATATGTATCCGTGATAGGCTAAGAGTGCAGCCTGTGCTGATACAGTGTCTTTTGTGCGAATTAGAACATAGATGAAGCTGTCAAGTTTATTACTAATATTTTCAACATGTTTTTTCCAGTTACATTTTTCATCTATTATAATACCTAAGAATATCGTTGATTCAATTTGTTCCACTACTTTATTACCTATTGGACTTTACCTCAAGAGGTTTATTTTTATTATTATAAGTCTGAAATTGGATTAATTTTGTTTTATCAATATTAATAGTGAGGTTATTACTTTCAAAAACCTTCCACCGCTAAATGTAACCTTGTAGGTATACTTTGAATTATATATATTTGTTATATAAGTTCTGTGCTATAATCTTTTTGTTACATGACTTTGCAGCAGGATAATGGGAAAATCATTTAATTATTATTTTGTATTACCTTTTTTTAACGTGTATCTTTCATACTGTCATTGGCAAAACCATTTATTTACCATTATTAGCCATAAATAGGAAAAAAAAAAAAAAAAAACAATGTTTGGCCGATGTACTTGTATCCAGTGCTATGTTAAAATAATTAAAAAAAATATAAATAAACAATGTTTTTTTTTGTGACGTGTCCGTAGATTTTTTCAAAATAATTATTTTATTTCTTTCCTTGAGATAAACTATTTAATTATCATATATTTTTACTGAAACATTATTGAAACGGTTTTCTCTACAACGTCTGATATAAATTTTTGAATAAGGCTTATAATTTTATTTTAGTGCATTGTGCCGGTTCAATTATATTTATTTATAATGTCTGATAAAAAACTAGATGATGTGCGGGCTTTGATACTTGTCGGAGGTTACGGAACACGTTTGCGACCACTAACATTGAGTAGACCTAAACCTCTGGTCGAGTTTGCTAATAAACCAATTTTAATGCATCAAATTGAGGCTTTAGTTGCTGCTGGAGTTAAAAAGGTTTGTTTTTTGGTAATAGCACCATTTAGCCAGCATGGCTAAATGGTGCTATAACCTACAGTTGGGTGATATAATAAGTATTATTTGTTTGGGTAAGATCAATCAGATATGGTCAAAAGCCAGATCAAGCAAATCTCTAAAACACTTTAATAAACTTTATATAAGAATCTGCAGGAAAAGTATAACTAAAAATTTTGTAAATTTTTAGGTCATTTTAGCAGTTTCATACAGAGCAGAAGATATGGAAAAAGAATTAACAGAACAAGTGTCAAAATTAGGTGTTTCATTGACATTTTCCCATGAGACTGAACCCCTAGGAACTGCAGGGCCACTGGCTTTGGCTAGAGAACTCTTGAGTGATAGCCCCGAACCCTTTTTTGTGCTAAACTCTGATGTTATATGTGAATTTCCTTTTAAAGAATTAGCTAAATATCATAGGAGCCATGGAAAAGTAAATATACAATTAAATTGTTATAACACATAACACCTCATGTTATCGGATCCTCTGGGCCGTGTTCAGAAACTTAACACTTTAACACTGGGTAGTGTCACAGAGTGCGATAAAAATATTGAAAAATGCTTAGAGAAAAAGAGATGCCTATAGTGTAGTGACATTACCCAGTGTTAAAGTGTTAGTTTCCGAAAACGGCCCTGGTGACACAAGAGCTGGCCTATTCTTGCTTGCTTAAAATCTTGTTTATTTATTATAGTTTCAATTTTATTATATACATAACATATAATTATCATTTATTCAAGATAAAGTAAGGAAAGGCCTCTAGTTTAGAGATGTAAAGAGTCTATTATTCTTCTAAATTCATGTTAGAGGCACTAGTTTTTTAAATTTTGTTTAGTATCAAATTATAAATGGTGTACTCAACATTATTTATATTGCAGAATGGTACTATTATAGTTACAAAAGTAGAAGAGCCATCTAAATATGGAGTGGTTGTCTACAAAGAAGATGGACAAATTGAAAGCTTTATTGAAAAACCACCTGAATTTATTTCCAATAAAATTAATGCTGGTATGTTATATGTTTTAAAAAGTTATTGACTGCACATACATTCCCTGGCCATATTATTAGACGCACTGTGCATTTTTTATATTATTTTTAATAATTATGCTTTGAATATTATTATTGCGATTATTTGTAAAATTTATAACATTTATTTAGGATGCTTAAGTTTTTTTTTTGTATTATTGAATTTCATATTGAATTTTTCTATGTGATATTAAATTGTTACTTATAGAATAGAATATAGTCCTTAACACTTAGGGTATTCAAAAATATCAGAGGCCCTATTGTGAATTTTGTAATATTTACTATCCAGTTAACTATACTACTGCGTTAATTTTTCACCAATCAGATAAGCTTATTTTTATAGTCCGACAAAATAAAAAGATCCTATTGGTGGAGATTTACCGATTAAGGAGATAATAACGTTAAAAAAAACTCGGGCCCTCTGATTGATACCTTCTGTTAGACTAAGATAACAACTTTATATCACTTCAAAAATATATATAAAATTCAATAATATAATTTTTGTACTAATTAAACGTTATAAATTTTATTATTAATAGCATCAAATATTGTACCTATTCAATATGGAATTATGTAAAAAAATAAATTGCAGAGTGTCTAATAATATGACCAGGGACTGTATACCAAGATGTGTATTGATTTTGTGTTGTAATAAATTATATTTCATTTACTTAATTAGAGTTTTGTTTGAACTACTTTTGTAAAGCAGGGTCTCAAGAAAACTCAAAATACTGGCCTGGAAAATACCCATGGATTCACTTAAGAAACATTAATAAAAACAGACTAAATAGCTTCACTATAGTTGCCAATAAGTTTTCATAACTTATCAACTTTAAAAGAAAAGATGTTTTTTTATTTAAAATGAGAAGACTCATATTTGTATTAAAATAAAATAAAATGTGCTCTATATATGAACTAATTAATAACACATCATGAGTGCTATTATCACCCAGTATCTCTGAACTTTTGAGTATACATTATGCAGTAAAATTTCAGGAATTTACATGCTAAATCCATCAGTATTGGATTTAATAGAGTTAAAACCTACTTCTATAGAAAAGGAAGTGTTTCCTGTCATGACCAAAGATGGGGAGTTACATGCCATGGAATTGGAAGGATTCTGGATGGATGTTGGACAACCTAAGGATTTTCTTACAGGTATGTATACATATATGTATAAAAAAATATGAAAGGCTTTCAAGAGCCTTCACAAAAATTTTGTGAGACAAGGTTTTTCATACATCCCCAGTTTTTAGAATGTTTTTATAAGAGTACTGACTATTTAGTTTTGTCTTTTTTAAGGTTGCCGTTACTTCTATGAAAACAGTCATAGAAGTAACGGCAACCTTAAAAAAGACAATCATATCAAAAATAAATAGTCAGTACTCTTTTAAGAGTTTAGCGTGTGACGGACGCTGATTAGGTAATATGCGCGATTGTTTTAGTGTGCGTGAACGCTCACTGATGTCTTGGCCCACGCGCCCGTCGATTTTTAAAGTAAGCTACTTTTTTAACAATTTGAGTTGTGTCGACGCCGACATATGGATCAAATATTACCCATTGAAATGATTTTTAATTTAAAGTCACTTCCCGTAATCGGCAAAAAATATGATATTCTTGTTTTTAACTAACATAAGAGACTGATTTTAATTTTACTAAGGCTCGCTAGTCATTTGGTACCAAATAGTATAGACGGATTCCTGAGTACCCAGTGGTAAGGTATAAAACCTTACCGCTGGGTACTCCTGAGTCCGACGTAGCCAAAGGTATTTTGAGTCTACATCGAATAAGTGGTTAGCTTGTCGGTGTTGGATAGACTCTGAAATTATTTATAGACCATATAGAAATAATTTCACAAGTTGGTAAAGTGAAACTGGAAACGACAGCTTAACGTACTCTCCGAGGCACTATTGATAATTGATTTATTTTCACAAACCGTTGACTGACCTATTTATATACATAAGTTTAAATGAAATCAGGAGTTATATTTTATAATTGAATTATTAAATAGGTACCTATTATAAGCGTATCTATATACACTTGACAAATATAACATAGGTACCTATTGAAATAAATATTATTAACAAATACAAATACAAATAATCTTTATTTTTTCTTCACAAGGAACTTAAAATTAGAAGTACAATATAGGTTAAATACTATTTATTAGATGAGTCCTTGTGAGAGACTGGAGTCTGAACTAGGCGACAAGCCTGTACTACAGATCTCCAGGCCCCCACTTTAGGTTGACTATTGAAAGGGTACAAAAAGTTTTATAATAAAGTAGCTATATACTTATAACTATATACATAATATTATTTTGGTTAGAAGTGTCGAAGATATGAGTTTAGTTTTTATTTGTGGTGAATGCATTTATGTGTGCCTGTGTGTATGCGTGTTATTGTATGGGTGCGTGTGTGTGTATCTGTAAGTGCCTGAGTATGTGTTAAACCAGTTATTTACAAATGACCAGAATATTTTCAGTTTCTGCATATGTTTTCTTTTTAAGCCATTCAGCAACAACTTTGTTACATTTATATTTGGTAAGAGGAAATATTTGAAGTTGTGAATTTATTTTATTATACAGATAGCTACCTAGGAAGCAGTTAAATTTTTGTGTAAAGCTCAATCTACAGGGTAGTGCTGGGGATATAGCGTAATTACTACGCTTGTGGTCGAATATATTTTTGTGAAATTGAATATCTGAATGTTGATTAGTAATAGTACACAATATGAACAGTTGCCGAACAGTAAGGACATTACACAATTTATAAAGGTCAATTGTGGGAAATCTAAAGGGTAGGTTCCAACCAACCTTAAGGATAGCTCGTTGAGCCCGCTCAACATAAATAGATCATTTATTTGGGTTTTTTTTGCTATTAAATTAAGGTCTTTGTTCACTCATGTCCGTTACAGAAATCAATCGACACCACCACCGTTATCTAAATTAGGTACTTATTGATGTGGGACGATGTCATCATTAGCCCCATCTTTAATTTATTTATTCTTGTATGTACATAGTAGGTACCGCTGCTTTTATTCAATTTATAATGTCTGTCTTTTAATGTTTCCATTTTTTCAAATGTATTATTGTTTAAATTTTATTCCGTACTAATAATTCTCATTATTCCAAAAATCTACTTATTTTGTTTTTCTTCGCCACCCTTTGTGTACATACACCTCAGACAGGTTACATGGCATGGCTCCGCAAAGAGACGTGACTCACGTGACGTGACCCCACTCCAAGCTCTCGTGGTCGACTGAATTTTCGAACGCGTTCATCGCGTAATATTCAAAATGTATGGCGAATTTGGGATTTATTTCGAAAAAATAATTATTTAAAATATTAGAAACAAAAATATATCAAATAGAAACAAATATCGGGGGTCGTAGTTTATACATTTAAGAATACTTTTGAATTAATGTTGAGATAAAATGCTATCGTTAAGTTATTAAAATGTTCAAAACGCAAACTAGCCTTTTTCGCTAAATTTAGATACTTTTTAATGGTAAATTATATATTATTCTCTGTGGTACTATAACATAAGTTTATTATTTATTATTTTTCATTCAAATCAGATAAAACCGTGTGTGGTGATTTAGCTTTTTTTGCTCTATGCAGGCTTAAAAACATTCTAAACATTCTAGGGAGGGATATATAGTAGTACAAAGTAGACTCATAATGCAAATTCGTATAATTTAGCCAGCTTAGTGGGAGTGTTAGTAACTCATATTTTTACATAAGGGTTTAATACATAGTTGCAAGCTGTTTTTACCAATATGTTTACTACATACTTGCACCGAGTATGGACCTTACTTGGTGCAAGAAGTATTCCAGCAAAGGCTTTCAAAGAAAGATCTTGGCCTTTCAAGATTGGCTCTGACAGGACCGTAAAGTTGGATTTGAAAATGCCTTTTATTTTTTCACTCCATTTAATTCCATTCACGTCTCCCAACTATGTGAAGGACAGCTGGCACCCACACGGAGACTCCATGGATAGCTAATAAAATTATCTCTTTATTTCAGGAATGTGCCTTTACCTTAGCAGTTTAAGGCATAAGAATTCACCCTTACTCTACAGCGGGGAGGGAGTTGTAGGGAATGTGATTATAGATTCCACTGCCAAAATTGGAGAAGGATGCCGTATTGGACCTAACGTCACTATTGGGCCTAATGTTGTTATTGAAGATGGTATGTTGTATTAAATATTTAAAGAAAATGGTCAAGTGTGAATGCTGTTCACACACTAGGGTTCTGTACATGGACAAATAAAAGACAAGCTTTCATTAGGTTTTATTTTAAAATTATAAGGCAGACATTGTCAATATGACAAGACGTTATCTATCTTCAATAAAAATATAAATTAATTCCCAATTGTATACAGCATTTGGCTGAATTGTTGTACTAGTTGTGACAGGCGTTGGTTCCGAAGGTTGTAGGTTCAGTTCCCACACATAGCAAAACCATATATGTATGTTCTTTTTTAATATATAATATATTTATTCTCATTTACCTATTTAAAAAAATCATTATATATTGGCACGTCAAAATAACAATCTACAATAATTATGTATAATCTTTATTTGTATAATTACTTATACAAACAAAACAACAAAAAAAAAAATCATATCAAGCAAGTACTTTGTAGTCAAGCATATTATACAACATACAGGGAACACGGTCACACAACAAGTTTATATTCAAGCAAATAAGCTCTCCGATATATTTATATCAAAAAATTCTTCTATGATGTAAAAAGCATGTTGTTGAAAAAAATGTTTTTTTTATTTGAAATGTTTTAAAAATGTTTTTTTTATTTGAAATGTGTTATTTATGTTTCTAGTTATGTGTTTCGGTTTTGTCTGGGTTCATTGGTTTTTCGGAGACTTTCGAGGTCTCCTTTTATGGTGCGGATAAGAATAGGGCGTTGATTTGACTTTAAAGCAACGAGGATATAAAAGTAGATCGATTGATGACTGACCTCATATCAGTAAAGTATAACCGATCTGCGTGACTGTTATTACTGACGTAATGCAAATAGGTCTTTGATGCCGCCCAATTTTCGCCGCATCATTTATGCCCAGTCCCTATAAAGTTCAAACGAACCGTTTGGTTTGCGGGTGGTAACGATTTCTAACATTCGTTACAGAAAAGTGTCCCTATAACTTCACACGTCTACCATTGGCAACTAGATTTGGTAACTAACGGTTGGGAGGGCCTGCGGTGACGTTTCGTTACACTTATGTATGAGAGTTGTTGTTACTGGCGTCCCTATAATATTTTTTAATGTCAATTAACTGTCAAACCTACGTTTCGTAATAAAAGTTGTAACCGCTGAAGATCCGGGGTTTACGCGATACTTACGGTTTCATTAAATTTTATTTTATAGTTTTTGTATATCAAAATAGAATATTTGGACAGTGATAGTGGTCTGGAGACCATTGTAGCGTTAGATATATTGGATAGATCCGATGAGAGACCACAAATACGCCACAAGTCCCGAGTAGATTATAAATCTATATTATATGAAGTCAAGTTCACTACCAGAGGCTCTACCATGGGTTTTTGCTTTGTAGCAACGTTACGTTAAAACATTAGGAACTACCAAAAGGATCGCTTTATTAAATCCTGTTACCAAAAATAAAGTAACCCTATTGGTTGTTCCTCACGTATTAACGTTACGTTGCTACGAAGCAATAACCTATGGTAGAGCCTCAGGTTCCGCCTCAGTAAGGTAGGAGTTGAAGAACTTTTGGTGGAAATTCACCCCTATTTACGAGTAACCAAGCCAAGGTTCCTTTGTGTATTTATATATAACCTCTCAAATATCAAAGTTATCGCGGACTGTCATGCATACATTATCTCCATTGCCCATTCAAACCTATTTGGTTGGTGTAATCCATGATTCTTTATTTAGAAATCTAAATTGCAAAAATTTCGTAAACAAAATACAAGTGTATTGTATTTACAAAATTTTCAAAGAACAAGTAAGCAAAGCGAAGTGACAGCGTTTTGTTTTCCCATAAAACATTTAATATATTATTTTTAAATTAATTATAGTTATAGTAGAAAATGTATTACTTACTTAAATAACCAATATAACAATAATTATTTTACATAAAATAGTTATTGTGTATATAATATATATTATATTTGCTATATTATTGGTTAGGGCAAAAAAAAAACTATTGGGACGTCAGATTGGGTCTTGTAAACTTTCGTTACAAAGTCAAGGTTACGCTTACCATTGCCGATCGTTAAACTTATAGGGACCGGGCATTAGCCGTCATAGTGGGAGCGATCACTATTATCAAACAACTATATATTGATAGACCTACAAAGTCCATAGGATTGTTTTCCGTCAGGTACAAAGTGACACATAAGTGCCGTGTCCAATAAAAAATAAAATACATGCGCGATATCAGTGAGGAGCCCTAGATTACGCATGAGTGTGTATACGTGAACAAGCGCAGCCGAGATAACCAATTTATAATGATAACTAGGTTACGATTGTTTCATACATTTTGAGTAGTGCTTTAGACTAGTGGCAAACTAACTCTATTTTTGAAATGATTTATTTATTAGAGTTTGAGAAAAATAAGATGACGCGAAACATGTAACTTCGCTAGGCCGCCCAAACGGACTCGTTAATACCGCCTATACACATGCAAACCCGTCAAATAACCTAGTCATGTTTCGGTTTTAGTCTGTGGGTTCACCGGTCTCCTTGTATGGTCCGCATCATATAAGGAGACTACCCCTCGACAAGAAATAGGTGCATTTTTATCCGGAAAACCGGTGAACCTACAGACTAAAACCGAAACATGACTAGGTCATTTGACGTGTTTGCATGTGTATAGACGGTATTACCGAGTCCGTTTGGGCGGCCTAGCGAAGTTACATGTTTCGCGTCATCTTATTTTTCTCAAACTTTAATAAATAAATCATTTCAAAAATAGAGATTACGAAACGTTCGATTGATTTGACGATAAAGCAGCAAGGATATTAAATTAAACTCGTAATGCAAATACGCCCATTTCATAGCCGCATTATTTAGCCAGCATAGTGGGAGCGATCAATATTGATAAACAACAATGTTGTTGACAGCCTCCGTAGACTAGTGGTTGCGCCTTTGACGTTGTATCCGGAGGTCGTGGGTTATGTTTTTTCTGTACAGTTTGTCATGGTCTGGATGTTTATTAAATATAATATGCTTTATAACGTTGCTTCTGGTACACATAGTACAAGCCAAGAGCTTAGTTTGTGACCAGAGCAATATGTGTAATGTGTCCAACATATTAAAAAATATAATTTATGAAAATAGCTGTAGGTACTCTATTAAAAAAAAATCGGTAAAACGCGACTTTTTATCTATTACTTTTTTATTAATTTCAGGTGTATGCATAAAACGTAGTACAATACTTCGTGGTGCATGTATTCGCAAACACGCGTGGTTGGACAGCTGCATAGTAGGTTGGTTGTCTAAAGTAGGTCGGTGGGTAAGGATGGAAAACTGTACTATCCTCGGTGAAGACGTTATTGTGAAGGATGAACTTTACATCAATGGAGGACAAGTGTTGCCACATAAATCTATTTCAGAGTCTGTTCCAGAACCACAGATTATTATGTAGGTAATAATAATACAGTATTTGTTTATTTTTTATCTTAATTTTGTCAATATTGAGCCTTAGCATGTTTTGATAATGGAGACTAACCCTACTATTCGACTATAAATATGGAAATATAAGTTCTATTTCAATGGTTATATAGTATGTATTAGGTTGGCTATTATAATGCCGCCATCTTGTTATACACGAATTCTTCGCAAGTTTGAACATGTGTCGAGCATTGGAATTTCAACTCTATAATTAACAGGATAGAACTTATATTTCAATATTTGTATTTTACGCAACGTCTTGTCGTGATTAGCGGTTGCAAACTAGAAATAAGGCCACTGCTCTTATAAAGCCTATTCCCAATAATTATAAAATAATTTAAATACATATTTATTTTTAGTAAGTAAATACTTATTCATATAGCAATAATTATTTTCGTTATTTTTCTATATATTTTATTAATACCAACTACTTTTCTTTGAGAATTGTATAAAATTTATTTTTTGAATAAATTGTTTTTATATATTTTTACATTTTAATTTAGGTAAGTCATTCCTATAATAATTTAACAATGAAAAGGGTACAATAATTTGTATTTTATTTATGTAACAAAAAATACACTTACATAGCAATGGGAAATAATTGAATGTTAAAATGTGGGAATGCTGGAGAAAATAGTGTTAAATGATGCACAAAATTATAATTATTGTATTTAATTAGGGTTGTAGTTATTTAAGTCTTAGTTATCACAGTGACCAGTAAAATAAAATAAAACTCGCCATATTGCGGATAAAATTGTATGTATGCTAATATAAACTATTTTTTGTAGGTATGCAAACTTTATGGTTTCTTGGAAATTTTTAGGTGTTTGATAAAAACTTAACAAGTTAACATTGAAATTATAATTTTAGCAATAAAGAAATTCCCGAAACCTACCAGCTGCCCCTAGCATGGTGACCAGATAATTATGATAAAATATTTTCACAAATAAATTTACTTGTATGCAATATATATATTTAAACCTAGTGTTATAAATTATCACTCTTAGGTGTCATGCTATGGGGGCTGGATTCAAACCCACGACCTTCGTTTTCGCGGCAAGGTACTCGACCATCCAGATACACAAACACCCTCTTTATGCTTATCTTAATATAATTTATAAATTATCTTTTAAGTCCAATACACAAATTAATTATAATATTATTGTTGTATAACAATTATATATGAAATTATTTGGTCATAAGTTTATTTAAAGTATAGTAAAGTATAGAAATTGACGATATATTACCGTCGTACAATGGAATTTTTTAGTCAAAAAGAGGGTGCTGCATACTTTGTAATAAAAATGCCATTTCTCAAAAGGTTTGTCATTTCAAGTAAGTGTCATGGACAATATAGAAATCTTATACAGTGCATTTCCTCTTTGCAAGAAATAAAATAACAAATTCGTAAAATATTTCGAGTTTGGCTTAATTCTATATCTCTTTGGTTTTCTTGTAACAAACATTACTTTGACAGTAAACAATCGACTATGAATAAACATAAAATATGACTATTCATAATGGATTAAGTATTACAACACTGGTTTATCTATGGTGGAAAAACATTAAGGACACTGCATTCGTAATCGCGAAGTCTGCGTTCTCCATACAGAATGAGCTTTCACACTTCCTATATTACTCGATTACTGTTTGACGCAGAATTAAAATAATATTTTTGTCGGTCATAATCTTGTTTTTTTTTCTGAAATCAGAAAAAAAAACTTAATTTTATTATTAAGTTTTTTTTCTGATTTTTACGTATAAATACCAACATAAAAATAATAATTGAACTACGACTAACAGACAAGTTGTAATATTGGATGTACGTTTGTATGGGCGTCAGGTCGACTACAGGGCCCTTAAAACCATATATTAGTTCGACTAAAGTTTATTAAAACCAAAATGCCTGATAGCCTGGCTGATATATTTTGGTATAAACAATTACTTTTATTATTAAAGTATAATATTATTTAGGGTTATAATTTTAATAAACTTGGTAATTTATTGCCATATTATACCAAAACAATTTTTATTTAATTAAACATTTAGTCTTATTTAATATAACACTTTTATAACTTCGTCACACATTTTAATTTAATGTATTTTATTGTAGGCACATAATTTATCAGAACGAACTGTTTACTCATCTTAGAACCTTGTAGTATACTCTCAAAAATACTTATTTTCATAGCAACTGAGTACTATTGACAGATTGCATTTAGATTTTACATGGTTTTAAGGTGGGGTCAATAATTAAATTGTATGATGTTAAAACAATTATTGATTTTATACTAGTATTTCGGCCAGTTTCTACCGCCAAAAACTATCACCTCCGATTTGTTCAGGACCAGTCCCAGCTTCCTTATCCGTCTGATAGCCACTCCTGTGGCTATCTCGGCCCTTCTTAGTGTCTCCCTCGGTTCTCTTTCTCGTACCGCCACACTAGTGTCATTAGCGTAACATATGTTGGTCATACGAGGGTATTCAGTCGGACCAGAGGTTCCACCAGATGGGGCCGAGGACTGATCCCTGGGGTACTCCGCAGGTCATGTCCCGCGTTCTTCTACGGTATCCTTGCTCTTGCTCCACATATAGGACCTTCCGTGAGATAGTTTTTTAGAATTTTGGTGAGGTACCGTGGTAGGTTGTGGTAGCGGAAGGCCTCTTTTATGATCGAGTAGGGCAGGGTTCCGAACGCGATGGCGATATCCAAGGACCGCCACTACTCCCTCTCCTTGTCCAGCGGCGTATTCGGTGAATTCCCTCAGAGATGTCAGGGCGTCAATGGTTGAGAATCCCGGCCTGAAGCCGAATTGCCTGTCACAACACTAATGTTTGGGCCAGGGTTGCCCAAATGATCAGTGATCCGGCGGGCCAGAATAATCTCTAGCAACATCTCGGATTCTGTGACCAGCGAGATCGGTTCAGGGTCCTCTAGTTCCGGCTTGTGTTCGAGTGTGTGATGTCCTAAGTTATGGAGAACACATCGGTGACGAACCGTTCAGGAGTTCCGGCTGCATAGCTTTCGTTGGGGTGGCGTGAATAAGCTTTATTTGTACAAGCTTGTACAGCTTCCCCTAAGGGCCTAAGGGTTCTTGTCTAAGGTCGCCAGGAACTCTTTCCTCGTCTCGTTTTTCCTCTGAACAATTTCCCGTGTCATGCCTTGATCAATTTTATCATCATAATTATGGTCGGTATTGGTCACTCATTGTCTAGATAGAATATGAACCCACCCTCACATAATATCAACATTAGATTTTTATTTTTTAAAGTTAATAACTTCGTAATCATTTATTTACAAAAGATAATTAAAATTAATAACAAAAATATATGTGTCCTACAAAAAAAAAAAAACTTCTAATATCTGTCCGTGTGGCATGATGGCCAAAATGCTGGCAACATTTCCTCGCTGTATAATTATGCTAATTTTCTGTGCGAGGAAAAAGCCAGCCCTTTGGTCACCAGTGACGGAGACCAATCGTGAAGACAATTCCTTAAAGAATTGTCTTGCACACGGCCCCCACGGTCCTAGTGTCTCCACTGCAAAAGGCACGAATATGTAGTTATCAATTATACTTTCATATTTGCGCCTTTTATGTGCTTCAGCAGTCAAGGTCGCGGCTACTGCACACCTACGAGTTCCTGGTAGATGAGACGGTGCCACGCAGGTGGCATCCCACACTAAGCACCGACCCATCTTCGTCACTCCGTCAGGTCTCTTACAAATGAACATTAGATGGAGGCTTACATACTTGTAACATTATGTTTAATTTTTTTATCTCAAATTTTATTTTAGTGTACCTACTTAATTAACTTATAGGCTGGTTTATGCACAACACCACAAATTTACCTCTTTAAAGGGTAATTAAATAAGCAATGTTGGTTTAAAATATGTAAGCAGGTTGATTTTGATTTTTTATTCATATTGATAGAAGACTGAAATGTACGATTGGTTTAGGAAATATTTTAATTTATATTTTTTTTTTAAATAAGTACCTAAGTATAACAACTTTTATTCCAATTTTTTTTTTACCTTTATTGTGTAGCAACTTATGGCCTTATTCATAAAAACTTATTGAGTCCTTCAAGAACACTTTAGTTATAGAAGGTTTTGTCTCTTTTATTTAGCTACAAAAATGAATATGTGTAAAAGAGACAAAACATTCCATAACTAAAGTGTTCTTCAAGGCTTCAATAAGTTTTTATGAATAAGGCCATTAATGTCTAGTTATAAAAGATTTAAACAATAATAAACTTTTATATAATAAAACCTTATTATTTTTAACCCTATTTTGGTTTCATTTATGGATATTTGCAAAAGAGTACCCTACCGGATATATTATACAATCCGTCAAAAAAGTCTAGAAATAATTTATGGGATTACTATATGTTACCTGGGGCCATACCAAGATAATCGAATTGAAATACCCATCGAAAACCAAAAGTATGGGATTTGACGTTTCTCGTCGATCAAGCTCCACCCATACAGTAAAATTCCTATACATTTTTATCGATCGTTGCGGCAATCGTGTTCTTTGGTTAGGGACCCTACCGGGAAACCACATGAAATACCGATAGACACGTCGATCGATCGAAAGCGAATATAAGTATGTGATTTAACGTTTCTCGGCGATCGAGTTCTACCCATAAATAATATTTCGTATACATTTAACACGAGTCGATCGGTTTGTCGACGTGGCTTTCCGGTAAGGCCCCTGCCCCCCTAGCCAAGAGCGCAGTCGTAAATAACGTTAACGAAACTTTTGTATGAAAATGTCATTTTCCCGTCACTTTCGTTTTTATCGTTGAAGAAATAACCAAAACGAGACAACAATATAAATACACCATTAGGATAATAAATTTGTTATCTCCCTCTCTTTCACGCTACTGCGACGTTCGAGCGTAAACAGCGACCATGCTCTTGGCTAGGGGGGCTGGTATCATTAATAGTACGAAGAAAAACATTTTAATACTTCATATTTCTTTATGTTATTTTCACACAAATGGTACGTTTGAGTACTGCTTAAAAGGCCTAAAAAGCTAGCTTAATTTACTTGACAGGTGTCTTTTTACTACTTCGCTTTGCTTTGAATTTTTGATGACGTCACAGAAAAAAGCAAATTACGTCATCGAATACGCTGCGAACGCTTTAAAATTCGAATAGTGCAATCAAAGTAAATTATCTGTGGTCACAATTTGCTTGCGTTCGTTTTGGGACAGAAACATGTTCACAACGATCACGATGTATATTTATGCGTTTTTTTTGAGATTTCGGCGGCAAAAGTGGCGATGTGATCTGCCACAATGGTCGTTTTTTTTGGCCCAGAATGCTACCGTGAACTGATCACAATGACCCCAGTCGATAGGTGAGGCGTTGTGAACATATTTTGACATTTGTGGTTGTGACAGTTGTTGTTGTTTTAATCATCGCAGCCGTATTATATTTTTAGGATCAAATTTATTGTATTTTAAATCGGAATGATTTTTAGAAAGATTTCGCAAATAAAATTAGTGGATTGTACGATTTAACCTATATTTTACTTGACAAGTGACAGTTGACAGATTGGTGAACAATGCGTTCGATTTGGATAGTGGTAATTGTGGCATTGTGATTGAAATTAACCAAAAAAAACGCAAGTTTGCACAATGTCATAAATATATTTATTAACAAGAAAGAACTCTGATGCCTTGACAGACAAGTTTTTGTTTTTCACGCGGTCGGGGTGCGTTGAAAGCAGTTTGAAATGTTGAAAGTCGTTACCACAGTTACGGGCGTCTATAAAACATTTGCTATATACCTGGTAAAAAAAAGCTGTCAGTTTGACTGAGTTTGACAGATGTCAAGACACGCGCCAAAAATGCCGAAAAATATTTGCGTGCGAAAAACAGGCAAACTGTAATGGTGTTTTTGTGATTTTTTTTGGAGTTATAGTTTATTACAAAATGTCTAAACGTAATAGCTTAGGATCTGCTAATAATACCCTTTTTAATTATTTTTCAAAAACGCCTCCAACTAACAAAAAACCTAAAAATGAAAATAATTCCGATGTAACTTCTACACCGATAAACAAAGAAGAAAAACCCGAAAGTAAGTAATTTAAAGCCTGTATTAATTAATACATAAAGTGATATTAGTATAATATCAGTCTACGGCCAAACATAGGCTTCAAAACTTCTATTATATTTGTTCCTTTAGTCTTTCCTAACCAAAACTTGCCGGCCACATTCACCCTATCTAGGCGTAATGTAAATACCGGTTTGACAATTGTTTGTTTCATTTAGGGTTTAGGTCCTTTAATTTTGAGAATACATTAAACCATTAGCTAAATACACTACTTAGTTTCCGCTACATATTTGTAGCTAAAGCGACTTTACTGCATTCGCGAGATGCTCACATTATTTTATTACCAACCTCTAAAAATTATTTTCCTGCATGTATAGACTCCAAAACTACTAAAGAGCTACAACAAACTAAATAATCAACTTTATACATGGGTGCTAGTTAATTCTTAGTTGTAGCATATATATGGAGCCAATACAAAATTAAGTAAGTTTCTCAAGCAATAGTGGCCCACCTCACACTAAGCTGCTATTCTTGTTATAGTTTTTTTTTGTAAATCTTTAACCCTTAATATACAGTTAATCTAGATCTGCTTGAGGATTTTGAAGACCTAAGAATATTATTTCAGAGGTTAATTAACCTTTATTATTTACCTACTTACTGCTTAATTTGCCCCAAATGTTTGACTGGTAGAAAATGCCTAGCGGCATTAAGTCTGCCTTTGTACTATAAAGATTTAAAATAAATAGAAATGTTTTTAGAGAAGAAGCGTGAAAGACAAACTCCATCACCTTCATCAGACAATCACAGTGATGAAGAGCCTATTGTCATAAAGAGACGGAAGAAAATAAGAATTAATCCAATAGAGTCTGATGATTCTGATACTGAAAATAAAGGTAAATTCATATTTAAGAATATGTTTAGTAAAAAAATCTCAATATTATTTGACTTATTACAAATTTGATTAACATTACTTTCCTCCTAATACAGGTGTTTTACACTTAACAGGAGGGTCCCAAACTAACATACCTTGTAAATGATTTTTTTTTTAATATTTATATCTATCATCAATACTTAAAAAATTCTATATACACACACCTGCAGAATTAGCGGAACACAAAAAAACGAACAATTAATATATCTTTTACGTAGCACTGGCCGGTTACAACAAATGAAAGACTGACTACTTTTGTAAAGGAGGGACAACTCAAGAAAACTCAAAGTAAACCTTTCTCAATCCTGGACAAAGCACAAGACTGGAAAATATTCATGGATACATTTAAAATACATTACAAGATTCCAGACGAACTAGCAGTTTCAGCCTATAGACCAGACATACTGGTGTACTCTCGGTGCTTGAAGAAAGTAATACTTATAGAACTCACCGTTCCGTGGGAAACAAACATACCTAAGGACCACAACATCAAGTCGAACAAATATTTTGATCTCACAAACGAAATTACTAGAAACGGATTTAAAACTTAACTTTATGCAGTGGAAGTTGGTGCAAGAGGAATTCCAGCAAAGTCTTTGCACCGTCTATTGAAGGATCTTGGCCTTCCGAGAACAGCCGTCGGAACTTTTATGGAGCGTGTTTCCAGGATGGCGCTAACAGGATCATATAATATTTGGTTGAGTAGAGAGGGTAGTGAACACAGTGCAGGTGAGAGTTCAAAAGGCCTTTAAACCTACTTCGCGGTCTCAAGTCCGGGAACGCTGAAGTTCATTCCCCTGCCTTTCAACCACGCGATGGACCCGGCACCCGCACGGTGAATCCATGGTTTGCTAAGAAAATTGTCTCTCTCTTTTTATAATTTTTTACATATTAAAATTTTTTTAACATGTCTAATTTGAAAATGTCAACGGTCATTTTTTTCATTCATTTGTTTAAATTTTTCATTCATACATCTCTATTGACTGCTTCGAAGTAGATTTACTGTTATTTACGTTAAGTTCATAAATTCCATTTGAAAAACATTATATTGCAGTTTTATGAGACTTTTGTGTTTTCTTGCTTATTGATAAGTTACGAACATCTAAGTATGTCTGATTTAACTAACTGCTAACAGAAATCATCAGGGCAGATGAAATAAGAAGAAATGGTCAATCCTACAGATCAATTGAAACAAGACTATGTCGATCATTATCAACGTTTCATCGTAGAATCCAACGGTACAGATTGATGAATTCTCTAAAAGGAAAAGGAAAAGGTGTACTTCAAGGAGAGATGACAGTTTTCACAACTTCAAGTTTGTTGGAACACAAGACTTACGGCGGTGCAGACCCGAAATGCATTGGAGGAGGTTCGAGGAGTAAGAGTAAGTGAGCGGACAGTTCGCAGAAGATTCGAGGAAGTTGGTATAGGCTCATTTATATCCGCCAAAGCACCAAAACTTGAGAGACACCACCGCACAAACCGACTATACTTTGCTCGTGAACATCATCATTGGGACTTTGACGAGCGGGGACAGGTTCTCTTTACCGATGAATGTTGAATTCTGTTAAATCAGATCGATGGAAGGCAGCGAGTATGGAGACGCAAAGGAGAGCAATATTTACAGTATAATTTTGAAATTACAGTGGCATATGCCGGAGGCTCAATTGGAGGGATATGTTTAGGATCTCGTACGGAGTTAGTGGTAGTCAACGGCGGGAATCTGAATGCTGATCGGTATATCAGGGAGATTTTAGAGGAACATGTTGTGCCATTTGCCCCATTTATTGGTAACAACTTAATTTTAATGCAGGATAATGCTCGGGCTCACAGTGCTCGCTCAGTACAGGCATACCTAAACCATGTTGGTGTTACGGTGATGGAGTGGCCAGCACGGTCCCTGGATATGAATCTGATTGAACACGTTTGGGACTTGCTAAAGAGAAGTGTCAAATCAAGAATGCCACCTCCTAACAATCTGGGCGAGCTGAAAAACACATTAGTTGAAGAATGGCAGAGGTTGTCCCAAGAAGATCATTGACAACATCATTCGCAGCATGTCCAGGCGGATGGAAACCTTAATCAGGGCATGGGGGGAAACACTTGTTATTAAACATTCATTTAATTAATTTTAAACCGTCATAAAATCTAAAAAATTCAACTGTTTCTCTGTCACTACGAAATCTAAGATAAATGCATTTTGTTTAATTAAGTTTTTTTTTTCATTAAACTTTAAGTATGGTGCTGCAAATTAATGTCAAAACATATTAATTTATTATTTGTTTAAAAATAAAGCTAACTATTTTATACTCTCCCTTTTTTTTTGTGTTCCGCTAATTCTGCCAGTGTGTATATGATGTATTGTCACTATAAAGAAATATATTTTTACATTAATAATTTTAAAACAACTACTTTATAAAACACTGCAACATACATAGAGGAGTTTTAATCCCACCTCGTCGTAGCTGATGGTATAACTCTGCAAACAAAAATAATTTATGATAAGGGAGTAAAAATCCTCTGCTATGTACCCTGAGGCTGTCTATGCAGTTTCTGGTATTTTTGGCACCTATTACTATAAAAAAAATCTTTTTAAAGTTATTATAATGTACTTTTTATACATAGTAATTTTATATAATATAAAATTTTATTAAGCCCATTTTCCACGATGTCAAAGTTCAGATTTCTATAATTTAATAATATTTCAGTAGATAATGGAACACCTAACTCGAAAGAAAAGATTTCTTTGGAAAAGAAACTTCAAGACAGCTTTAAATATGATCCTACTCTTTCTCCACAAAGTCGGAAATCATTGAACACATCAACACTTAATAAAAGGTTAGATTAACTTTTTATTAACTTCCGTTTAACAGTTTTTGTTTATATTTCTGTAAGTATCTAATTATAAAAAAAATATAGATTTTTTCTATCAGATTAAGTTATTTATATACCATTAACTTGTATTGAGAATAAATAAATTTAAAAGTTCATCATATATCTTTATTTAACAATTGAAAAATTGACTGTAATAATATTCAAAAACCGTCAAATGACCATGTTTTATTTTTTTTTAATTTATTTATTTCAGGGCATTGCATATGTATGCATCAGCCCTAATCAAATAACAATAATAAAATTACACTACATACAAATTACACTTAAAATAATAAACTTAAAAATTACATACAAACACAGAAAATTATAAAATTAGACAAAACATACAAATATTTTTATTTAGTCTCAAATCTTTAAATAAAAATACAAAATAAAGGGAATTCTAGCACTTAGAAAGATTAAATACAAAATAAGAGTAGATTAAAATTGATAAGTTACAATTTCCCAAAAGTATTAATAACAAAATTATAAATTACAATGTACAACATTTCATGTTTTAATAAAGATTGTAAATAAAGTATTTGGAAATTTTGAAGTTTTTAACATATCTTTGCATTTTGCAATTAAAAGAAGTTTTTGAAGTGAGAACTTTTGGGCATTCAAAAAATAAATGATTGAGATCACAATATTTACAATTACTATTTGTTTCTAAGTTTATTCTATTAAGAAGTGCAGAAAAATCTATGCGTAAACAGCTAATTGTAGTTATATATTTTCTGCCAAAATATTGCTTAGATATTTGAAATTAGGCTTTGGTAGTCGGTTCTGGTGCTATTTCTTCTAACCATTTTCCTTTTTTTACTCTAGAATTTTGTAGATCTACTGTCCAACGTTTTATCATGGTATCTTTAACAATAATTGATAGATGATTTGGCTAGATGATCAACTATTTCATTTCCAGAAATACCTGAGTGACTAGGAATCCAATAATCATGTTTTAGTTTATGGATTCGCCGGTTTTTCGGAGACTACTGTATCAATATATTATCGAAGTCCTTTCATGATATGGTTATGAAATGGGCGATTGATTTGACTATAAAGCAGAAGGATATTAAAATAGACTTGTAAAGCAAAACGTCTTTGTCGCCGGCTATTTCGTAAACGCACCATTTAGCCAGCATAGTGGGAGCGATCAATATGTTAAAAACAATGTATTGATCTACCCCATTCATGGACTTTGTAGGGCTACTTGACATCTAGTAGATACAAAGGCACATGTACTCCAAAAAAAAAAAACTTCTAAGCACACTACTTATTTCAATGTAATAATGTAACACTTAATGCTCTAATATATAAGATTCCAGCACTTTAGTCAAAACTTAATATAAATTTTTATATAATCAAGTTCCAGTGTAAGTAAACCAGCCCCAGAAAAAGAGCCAACTCAAACATCAGAAGAAGGTAACTGGGTCCATACAAAGCTGGCATGGCTGAAGCCTGACAAAATACGAGATGCCATGAAAAGGAGACCTGATCATCCAGACTATAATCCTCGGACACTCTTTGTTCCTCCTGATTTTATGAATGAACAAACTCCTGTAAGTATTTCACAGGTTCTGAAACCTTCTACTTTGCCCTGTACAATAATAAGCTGAATATATTCAACACATCCAAAGAAAGTGTATGCTTTAAAGGACAATAGAGAGTAGGCATTATAATCTTATGTTTTAGTATGAAATAATAACAAAATTACTTATAAATATAAGTTTAATTACACTGCAGTTTCTTTATAGAAAGTATAGGTCGGTTGAAGATGAATCTCTATAACTTAAAAATCCTAATCCACCTTATCTAAAATCCTGCTTTCAATTTCTATGCGACACTCACAATCGTGACCGAATCAATTTATTATATGTGAAAGAGAGATAATAAGATGGAAAGGAATTGGGATAGGGTAGAGAGAGGAATGGCGACATGCCCATATGCAAACATACGGTATATTCCTGCCAATATCAATTGAAGACGAAGTAAGTAACCAACGATAAAATGGTTACCGCCATTTTATCCAAGGCTAAGGGATTATTCAAGATAACACAAACACCGAGAGCACTGCCTATATAAATGTAAAAAAAATGTTACCTGCAAGGTTACTTTGTAAGTTACAACAGTAACAGATTTATAGGGGACTACTACTTAAACTTATTATTGAGGTAGAAGTCTTCATTTAGGGTGCAATTATAATTCGGGAGACCTGTTCAATAGTAAATTGCCTACAATATTATTGTAAACTCATAGTTCAAATTAGTATATTTCACTACTTGTTCCCAACTACCACCATTATATGGGGTACTGTGTATGACCAAGATAAAACTTAAATAACATTGCATTGGTCATACAAATAAAAACATAGAGAGTTAATTAATGGTTAACATTATTTTTATACCCTAAATAACTTTTCAGGCACATCGCCAATGGTGGGAAATGAAAACAACAAATTACGATTGTGTACTATTTTTTAAAGTGGGCAAGTTTTATGAACTCTTCCACATGGACGCGGGAGTCGGGGTCAATGAACTCGGTTTCTCATACATGAAAGGAGAATATGCCCATTCAGGATTTCCTGAAAGCGCTTACTCTAGAATGGCTTCTACTCTAGTATCAAAAGGGTATAAAGTTGCTCGAGTGGAACAAACTGAGACTCCTGATATGATGCAGGAGAGATGTAAAAGAACTGGGAAGAATACTAAATTTGACAAAGTTGTTCAAAGGGAAATATGTCAGATAACTTGTCAAGGCATCCAAGTATGTGGTCTCCAAGATTCTGGGCCAGATGTTTCTAGTTCTTTGTTTTTGATGTCTATAGCTGAAGAAGAATATATGGGTGCTACAACGTTTGGTGTATGCTTTGTGGATACGTCTATTGGTTGGATACAATTGGGACAATTTCAAGATGACACCCATTTTTCACGTTTACTTACTACTATTGCACATTACCCGCCGGCTTTGGTATGTCTTTTTTAACTATTTTTTTTGTGATTATAATATGTTTATCTTTGTTTAAAACAAGAAAAATCAGAATCTTTAATGTAGTGAGCAGGGGTGAAAACAGTTTTTTTTTGTTTTTGGGATGTTCTTATATCCTTTATATTTGTCAGAATGATAACTGTAATGTCTTACTTACTGTCTGAAATTTTTATGTTTTAAATTAATTTGACCCACGGGTAAATTCATCTAACTAAAAACCTTATAAAAATATTTATAATTGATTTTAGATTTTAGGTAGGTAAATTTCGATGGTTTTGGGGTTTGGGGGACTACAGCCCCCTGGATCTACTATAATAGTGGGTCGCGTTTGCCATAGAATCAAGGGGTTACGACGGCATTATATATTTACGTTATAATACCTATATTAAGTGAGCAAAACTATTGCTCAGACGTATAGTTTGCAACATGGTACACTAGAAACTAAACTTTAAATATTATCAACAGGTAGTATATGATCGAAAAAATCTGAGTAAAAGCACTATGCGGTTACTAAATAACCATTGTCATAATGCGCGAAGAGAGCCTGTGTTCCAAGCTTGGAATGCTGAAAAGACACTCAAAATTCTTGCCGAAAATTATTATAAAACCAATGTTGATGGAGATTGGCCTGAAGGACTAAAACCTTTTCTTCATAAAGGTAAGAAACTAGGAATAAACATAACAAGTGCGAATTCTGTTTGTTCACATAAGTTTGAAACATGTCCCTTTTTTATTCTGTAGTAAGCTACAGAAGAAAATAACGCTTAAGAAAGGGGCATGTTTGATTTAAAAAAAAAATCAGTAAACATTTGGAGATCCAGAAAGTTTAAAATTGCGCGGGACTCGAACCCATGAAGCCGCTTTCGCGGCAAAATACTCAACCACTGAGCCAACCAGGTTCCAGTCACTCCTCACGAAATTTGTGCTTTCCACGACCCTCAATAAGAGAAAGAGCACGTTTGAGATTATACCTATAAAATTTAGGCAGCAAAACGACTCGGCCAAACCCCCTTTTTACCCCTAAACTTTAATGGGTTTGAAAATAAATGCCCTCATTTTATTTAAGATAGAATAAACGATGGGAAAGGCTTAACAGTTAAGACCAAAAGGTCGTGACTGTATGCGAAATGTTTGATCAGACAAGATATAATTTAAAAAAAAAAACAAAAAACATTTTTCTTTTCATTTCCAGGAGACGCACTAGGTCTAACGCCAGCAGAACACAGTTCTTTAGCCATCAAAGCTTTGGGTGGCTGTGTGTCTTATCTTACCGAAACCAAGCTGGATATCCAGATATTGGGCATGTCACATTTCTCGCCGTACACACCGCCTGATATGCAGAACAGCACTGTAATTCAACGTAATAAGGTTGAAAGCAAATGGGAAGGTATGCTATTTTTTAGACTCCTAATGCACATACGTCTTTGTCGCCGCCCATTTCCTAACCACATCATTTAGCCGGCATAGTGGGAGCGATCAATGTTGTTAAACAATAATGTACTAATCGCCCCCATTTATGGACTTTGTA
This sequence comes from Monopis laevigella, assembly GCA_947458855.1. Taxonomy (NCBI): domain Eukaryota; kingdom Metazoa; phylum Arthropoda; class Insecta; order Lepidoptera; family Tineidae; genus Monopis; species Monopis laevigella. The sequence goes on along the minus strand of OX381596.1, from coordinate 7,927,079 downwards.
GGTCTGCTTACCAGCAGGTAGGTACAAAGCCATATGCCGGGCTCCGATTGAAAAGAAAAGTAATAGGAAAACTAATTTTCCCCTAAATTTACATTAATCCACTAATAACATGTTAAATTATCAATATCGTCTGGCGTCTACGCGTTAGGCGTAATTTTGCCAGTGTCTAGTGGGTAGTTGTGGGTAAACTCATTAAATATTATTTGTGAAAGAGGGCTAACAGGATGGGAAGGAATCGGGAAAGGACTAGGGTAGAAAAAGGAATGGTCACATCATAATGGTATAGTGATGCCAGTGTCAAGTGAAGGAGGAAATAATCAACAGTAAAATGGGTACCGCCATTTTACTGAAGATATAGGGATCGTTGAGATAGCACAAACACCAAGAACACTGCGTAAATGATACACTTCTCACACTTAATATTACTATACGAATGCTTATTCTACAAAATTTGTACACTTTAGCACAATAATATTCAATAAAATTAATTTTGATAACTGTAACATATACACGCGTCTACAGTCTTCGGGCTACCCTCAAAGAATCCTACGTTTCTTAATTTACTACCATTATCAGAGAAAAATAAAGCGTTAGATGTGTTTCTTATTGGGTAAAATATATAAATTGAAGCTATAAAATTTTAATGCCAAAGAAAGACGAAATATTTGGCAATAAAATTTTATAACTTCAATTTACTACCAATAATTTTAATATTTCATAAAAAAAATCTAATAATCAACCATGATGGGTAATTCCTGTGAGTAAATGTATTATTTTTAAATCAGGCGTTACTTTGCGATAGTCCATATTATTGTGAAATTATAATATTACTTTGTATTATTCCTTTTCTGATGTTGTTGTACTAAATTATGTGTTACATGTAACTACACAAAGAAAACTATACTATAAATTATATTTCCAGGCACCATAATATGCATATAGATGTAATATTTAGTGCTCACTGAAAAATTATGTGTAATTTTTTTTTTTCATTAAAAGTAATACTATAAAATTTAAAAAAATCTACAAATTAATGTTGCATGCTAGACCAAGATAAATTGTACAAAAAAAATCTAATTAACGACAATAACATCATATTTAATAAAAGTACGAAAAACCTAATTTAGTAATGTATTGAAAAAAATGGCTATCATTTCAAATAATTTATTAGCTTTAAAACATTAAACATATTTTCTTTAAAATTAGCACTTTCCTTTATTTTGTCATTTGAATTTACTTGCGACACTATCTGCTGGTGCAATAATACAGGATTTTTTTTTTCAAATTCAACAGGATCGATCCCCGGCTAGGATAATAATATTTTTTAAAAATCTAATGATACAGTTCTAGTTTTTATCAAAATCGGCCCCGAGACTCCATCAAGCATTTTTGCTATTCCTTGTAGTTTTGGAATTGGCCTTGAAGGCACACTAGAAAAATTCATTAATAGACCAAGAACCTTTAAGATATTATTTTCTTTCTCTACCAAATTTTACCTCAATTAGTTGAGTAGTTTTATCTTCAAAGTAGTTTTAGCCCTACTGATGCTTACATTTTCATTTGGTTCTAGGTGGAAATACAATGGTCCTAGATGCTGTAACATTGAAGAATTTAAGGATTATTCAAGATGAAGGGTGTTTGTATGACAAACTAAATTTCTGTTCAACTCCTATGGGAAAAAGGTCTGTTTTGTTAATTTTGTTATAAATATTGTATTTAAAAATCGTATTCAAAAAAAAGACTTTAAAATATATCTTAACCTCTGTAGGTAAATCAAAATATAATATAGCCAAATGCCTTATGAGTAATACTCAACCGCTTTAAAAAAAATGAATGCATAGCTTTTCTATGTTCGACCGCCTCCATAGACTAGTAGAGAGACAATGTTCTTAGCAAACCATGGATTCACCGTGCGGGTGCCGGGTCCATCGCGTGGTTGAAAGGCAGGGGAATGAACTGCAGCGTTCTCCGGACTTGAGACCGCGAAGTAGGTTTAAAGGCCTTTTGAACTCTCACCTGCACTGTGTTCACTACCCTCTCTACTCAACCAAATATTATATGATCCTGTTAGCGCCATCCTGGAAACACGCTCCATAAAAGTTCCGACGGCTGTTCTCGGAAGGCCAAGATCCTTCAATAGACGGTGCAAAGACTTTGCTGGAATTCCATAGACATAGAGGTTTTGGCGTTATATTCAGAGGTCGTGGGTTCGATTCTGTGGGTTGGAAAAATATATTAGTACGGTTTTCTGTATAGTTTGTCATGGTCTGGATGTTTATAAAATATAATGTGTTATTTTGTTGTATCTGATACACATAGTACAAGCCTAGAACTTAGTTTGTGACCAGAGCAATATGTGTAAATTGTACCAAATATTATTATATATGTATACTATTTAATAAAAATATACATTATTTTCTTTAAAGATTTACAAATGATATATTTACTTAGATCTTTATATCTGATCTGAATTAAAAAATAATTTATTTGAAACACCATTAATTTATACAGTTTACAAGATAAATAAAATTAAAAGACTAGAATAGAAACAAAAATATAATGCAAATTAGTATGGACTATATGTTAATTCCAGGTTACTATACCAATGGGTTTGTACCCCAAGCTGTAATATATCCACAATCACGGAGAGACAGGAAGCTGTAAAGTACTTATTTGAGAACCCTGGTCTATGTGAAGATGTCAAAAGTGTCCTCTCCAACTTACCCGACTTGGAACGACTTCTAGCCAAGTAAGTTATTTTGATAAGAATTTCGACTGCCTTTTTTGGCGTAGTATTCGGAGGTTGTGGGTTTGATTCCCACTCATGGCAAAAAAATATCAGTACGTTATTCTGTATAGTTTGCATGGTCTGGATTTTATGAATATCTGTATGGGTGGTGGTGACCTATTGCATAACCAGCTTGTCTACCACATATTATATAATACCTAATATATATATATTCGACATAGGGTTTACTTACATTGCAAATGTTATTTATACTTTTGTTATTGTATTTTTTACCTTGGTTATTATATTTTTTTGTCTTGGTTATTGTAATTACCTTGGCTATTGTATTTTTTACCTTGGTTATTGTATTAATTACCTGGGTTATTATACTTTTTACCTTGGTAATTGTATTTTTACCTTGATTATTGTATTTTTTACCTTAGTTGTTGTATTAATTACCTAGGTTATTATACTTTTTACCATGGATATTATATTTTTACTTTGGTTTATGTAATAATTACCTTGGTAATTGTAACAATTACATTGGTTATTATATTTTTTATCTTGATTATTGTATTTTTTACCTTATTTATTGTATTTCTTACTTTGGTTATTGTATTTTTTACCTTGGTTATTATATTTTTTTTGCCTTGGTTGTTGTATTTTTTTACCGTTGTTGATTTTTTTTCAGGGTGCATACCCTTGGCAACTTAAAACGATCAAAAAGCCACCCTGATGCCCGCGCCATATTCTATGAAGAGAAGATATATTCCAAGCGAAAAGTTTTAGATTTCATATCAGTATTAAATGGCTTTGGTGCGGCTCTAAAACTTAGCGATATGTTTAGTGAGAGCGACGTCACATTGCTAAGGAAGGTCACACAATTCGCTCCGGATGGACAGTTTCCTGATTACAAAGAGGCTTTGAAATTTTTTAAGGTATATTTTTTACTTGTTATTATTATTATTTTATTGGAGCACGGCATGTGACTTTGTATCTACCTGATGTTAAGCAGACTTACAAAGTCCATGAAGGGGGTCGATCAATACATAGTTGTTTAATAATATTGATCGGCCACAATGCTGGCTAAATGATGCGGTTACGAATTGGGCGGCGACAAAGACGTATTTACATTACGAGTCTATTTTAATATTCTCAGTTCTTGTTTGTAATTAAATGTAAAAATCTTTTTGTTCTGGGTTATTACATGTTTTTGAATTATAATATTTAAAATGTTTTTTTTTACATTAAAAAAAAACCCAACACAAAAACATTAATATAATGATGGACAAAAAAAAAATTCTGTGACAAACAGTAGTCCAGTTTTACTGGAAGTGCGAAAGCTCATTTTGTATAGAGAACGCTGACTTCACTATTGCAAATGCAGTATCCTTAAGGTTTTCTAATTTCAGCCAACCCAAATTAATAAACAGTATTAACATTCCAAATAAATAAAATTAACATGCCACAATTTATTTATTTATTTGTATTTCGTTTTTATTTTATCAAGTTATTTTAATATTATGCCTAGAAATATATATAAAATAAACTCCAAGCAAATAGCGTTCAATTTTATATTTGGAATGAACAGCCCTAAAACATACTTTTGTTACACTAGAATATATTGGTCGTACCCATTCATGGACTTTGTAAGTCTGCTTACCACAAGTAGACAGAGAACAAGTGGTGTAGTCTTATTTTTTTTAATTTTAGGAAGCATTTAACCAGACTGAAGCTGAGAAAGAAGGTCGTATTTTGCCCGGAGAAGGTGTTGATAATGAATATGACGAAACTATGAAAGCTATAAGCGATATAGAAAATGAACTTAAGGACTATCTCAAAGAACAGGAAAAATATTTTAAATGCAGGGTAAGTGTGTGAGTCACACACTGTGTGATCAATGCAATTTGAACTTAAAAAAAAAGTATTGGGCAAAATTGTACATTGGCGAATTAAGAAAGGGTATAAAGGCAAATAAAGGATGCCTGTTACAATGCGTGCGAGTAAAAAAAAATCGCTCAGATATCTCGGAAAAGTAGTATTGTTATAACTTAAAAAAAAATTTGAACAAAAAAACGTTAACTTATGTAAATAATTTGCTCCATATTGAATCAATAGAGAATATCGATAAAAAATGGAGGTAACTGCGATTATTTTGTATTAAGGAATCTATGCTATTAAGTTTTTTTTAAAAACCAGTCCCTTCTAGGGCTGAGTTGTACCAAAATGTCTGTTAATCTAATGTAACGATTAAAATTAAAAATGGCGTCGAATGTACCAATTTTAATTTGCAGTTCGAATGGGTGTTTTGAAGCCACTTTCTGGTAGGTACTACTTCTTTTAACAGTATTTTCTTTTTTTATGTATTCTTATATTTAATTTTATAATTTACAGTTATCATACATTGGCAGCGATAAAAAGCGGTACCAGATTGAAGTACCTCTGAGTGCATGCTCCAAAGCCGACTCGGATTACAGTCTGGAAGGCACACGTAAGGGGTTTAAACGATTCTCCACTGTCGAAACAAAGGTATGTATAGATATCTAGTGTTTATATAGAGCTTTATGAATTTAATGTAATTAAATGAAATAGAAAAAGTAAGTGTTATCACAAAAAAACTGTCAAATACAATAGGAGAAAAAGTAGGAGGGGAGGGGAAAACATATTTTCTTAATAACCATCTGAAATGCGATTTTTGAATGCCAACGAAAAAGACAAAATATCGGTCCTATTTTTAAAAGTCATATGTGCCTTATAAACTTACAATAACATACATTATTTGTCATAGAAAAGAGCTACTTGTGTTTCGTTCCACGAAGAAAATTATTTAGCGTCCAAATTGCCGTTCGTGTTAAAAATATATTACATAGCCAACAAAAAACTGTAATCGGTGACTTTCAAATACAATCGCGCATAAATACTGAACAGGTGCGGTGCGCGAGCACAGTTCCTAATCACTGCGATTGTCTTAGACGACAAGACGTTGACTAAACAATAAATATGGAAATATAAGTTTATTCTTTTTATCCCAAAGAGTAAAACCTAAACATGACGGTTTTAGGGCGGTGTAACGAGACCGGTCGGTCGGCCTAGCTAAGTTATAGCGACCTTCCTCCCACCTATATTAGTTTTTGAATAATTTTAATATTTTTGTTACAGAATTTAAATTTAGTAGTTTTTACAAACTACTGCATTTAAAATTCCAATCGAAATAAAAATCATGGAACTGTTAAAAAAATGGCACGCAGCGCCATTTTTTTTTTTTGTATTTTCACAACCCCATTACTATTACAGGAATTTCTAGCCCGAATGATGGCGGCTGAAGATCAAAAAACTACTGTACTAAAGGACTTGAGTCGTCGTATATTTGAGAAGTTTTCTACTGACTACAACAAATGGGAGACCGCTATACATTGCTTGTCTACTGTGGACGTTCTGATGGCGATCGCGGAGTTCGCTAGACAACAGAGCGGCGATGTATGTCTACCGGAGTTTACTTATAGCGATAGTAACAAGGTAAATAGGTTTAGCTTTAAAAGAAATTTATTTTCCTTAAGACACATACATACATATCATCACGGGTGCCTTACGGCGCCCGAGACCGCCTAGACGGCCCCAGGGTACCCAGCGGAGGGGTTTTAATCCCACCTCGTCGTAGCCGATGGTATGAGTCTACATCGAACAAGTGGCTAGCTCGTCGCGATGTTTTGAATAGACTCAATAACCCATCTATAAACAGTTTTACAATTTGGTATAGTGAAACCGTGACCGACAGCTTAACATGCTCTCCGAGGCACTTTAGTGCTGTTGTCAAACAAATGTAAATGTTTTTTAATTAAAAACTCATTGGTACACACCGGAATTCGAACCAGGGACCTAAGTGTTTTTAAGTCGAAGGTCTAACCAACTCGGCCACCACAAATTTTATAAATAATATTAATGATAAAGTTCTTAGTATTTCAGTGGTCTTATATTACAAGGCCTGAAACTATAAACAAAAATTAACAATTCCACAACAATAGGTAATTGATTGACAACAGACTACTGCCTACTGCATACTAACAACTGCAATAGGACCGCCTCCGTAGACTAGTGGTTGCGCCTTTGGCATTGTCCGGAGGTCGTGGGTTCGATTCCCACTCATGGCAAAAAATATTAGTACCTTTTTCTGTAGTTTGTCATGGTCTGGGCGTTTATAAAAAATATCATGTATTGTATCATTGTTTCTGGTACACATAGTACATACAAGCCTAGAGCTTAGTTTGTGACCAGGGCAATATGTGTAAATTGTCCTACCTATTATTTTTATAACAAAATATTATTTACCATTAATATTATGTATCTTTTTTTTACTGGAGCACGACATGTATATTTGTATCTATCTGGTGGAAAGCAGACCTACATAATCCATGAATGGGGCCGATCAATACATGATGCTTTTTGTTTAACAGCTTTGTTCGCTCCCACTATGTTTAGAATTTTTATTACGAGTCTACTTCATCGCCAAATTAATTAGCCTTTCGTAATGGCATCCTAAAACGGGACTACCGCCTCGACAAGGAATCGATGCAGTAGTCTCCTGAAAACTTGTGAACACACAGACTAAACCCCTAAACATGACTAGCTTATCTATTTAAAAAACTATTTATTTAGTAGTAATTTAAATAACAGTTATACATATTTGTCTGTAAGCAGATTAACGGCGATAATTAAGGGTAATTTATTTAAGGTCAAATATACGTTCTTTTTTTAGTCACACATTTCTCTAATAAATTTCGCAGATTTTGACGAAATGTGACTTTGTATTTACCTGATGGTGGAGACCATTTTCAAAGTGGGAGGAAGGCTTCTATAACTTCACTAGGCAGACCGGTCTCGTTACCACCATACAGATGCAAAAACCGTCAAGTAACCTAGTCATATTTCGTTTTTAGTCTGTGGGTTTTCAGGATAGTGCTGCATCTATTTCTTGTCTTAATTTAACAGAGTAAGCGTGCTATCTCTTCGACCTCATCGTTGCTTTCCATCAGGCAAGATTGAGGTCAAACGCTGACCCTGCTTATAAAATAAACCTACAATGTCAGTAGCCACTGAATGATGTCGTTTAACAGCACTGATCGCTAAATAATACGGTTACGAAAATGGCGGTGACTAAGACGAATTTACTTTACGAGCTTTTATCGTCAAATCAACTGCCTGTTTCGTAACCGCACCCTGAAACCACTTCCAGCCATACATTGACCTAGCGGACGGTCGTCACCCGTGCATCCCGATCGTAGAGGAGTTTATACCTAACGACACGCGATTGGGGCAAAATGGGACACTTCTCATACTGACCGGCCCAAATATGGGGGGCAAGTCTACACTTATGAGGCAACTTGGACTTATTACTGTTCTGGCACATTTGGTAAGTTTTTTAATTTTTTTAAATTATTTAACTAGGTATAGGTACTGTGACCGAAGATATGGTTTACTTCACTCTTCGGTCACCGTACCCGATTTCCTCAGGGTTACCTCCTCCAGATCCTTCTTTAAAAACCAACTTTATACGTTTTATACGTTTATTTTATGTTCTTTTCATTTCCTATCGAATATAATATCCCTGCGAAGCTATATAAACGTAAACTGTGAGGATTAATCGCGTTTCTATTCGTTTTCTATTAAATTAATCAATTACACGTCCATCGTGTGTCCCTCTATTGATCTCCCCTTTCGGCTCTTTTGTTCCTTCCATTTGTTCTATTTCCGTCACAAATGTCATAAATACTCAAATAAGAAAACTAACAATATTATGGCCAGTAGTAGCCTTACTCTACAATAGAGAAGGTTACATTTCTCCCCCCTCTTAAATTTTAGTAAAATATTAATAAAAAAAGATTTTACTAAACTATAAACAATCTGGACATAGAACAAAAAATATTATTAGTATTATAAAATCGCGACCTAAACACACTCCTTTACTTAAAAGGTCTACAAAAAACAAGTCAACCTAATCGCGACACGTCGACTAATCCTCTCGCGAACCTAGGGGACCTTAAAACTATTACAACCCTAATCACTCTATTGGCATACCGCAGTCAGCCTTTTAACGGTGACTGTTAAATAAGGATCCATCCAATCAATACAACAGCCACGTTTTCACCCAGCCGAAATACTAATCAAATATTTCGTCATTTAATCACATCCGAAAAACCCAAAAACAAATGTGCACAACGACATACCAATAGTTAAATCTTGCGTGATATCTATCCAATTTACTTTCTTGCTAAATGCAAAGACAAATCATTAAAATAAAAATTACTGACAAGAAGTTACATATAGAAATAATAATAATAATATATATCTACTTAATATTATCATCAGATGACACCATCTGTATTATTCGTAACTTCATTTTATTTCACCACAGCACTTTCACTGATAGTCCCTAGATTGTCCATTTTCTTTCTGAAACTAAATATTTTGTGTACAACATCACATACTAATAATTATAATATATCCAACATCATAAACTTCTCATTATCTATATCATCTTTATTTATTTTATAAATTGTATAATATTTCCTTTTAATTAATTATCATACTGTTTTTCATTTAATAAAACAATAACTAAAACACCCCATATAAATTAACTAGATAGAATATTAAAATTAAAAGGCTGATGGTCTTCAATACCAATGCCTTAATAAATAAAAAAAAAACACATTTCAGGACGAAGGACTTGTCTCCAGTGCTACGCTACAATAAATAAATTAAAAATTACGATTCAAGTCATTATCAAATGTCATTTATTTGTTTTGACATATATTTGCCCTATTTCGCCATCTATCGAAAATTCGAGGCATTAATTTTATTAGCACAAACCAATATAAGCTTTGCAACTCTCGTACCTATTAAATCAATAAAAACAATTCTACTAGATTACAAATTTTATAGAGACAAAGTGTATTTTCTTTTTAATAAAGAAAATTAAACTTTCCTTTAAAGTTCACTTTATAAACTTCTTCCTTTCTCTATAATAAAGTCATCTTTCAGCATACTAAATGTAAACAACATGTAAGATTCACGTTCTATATTGAACTGCAATACTGTGTTCTATATAGAACTGAGACAAACTATCTTCATAGATATGTTCACTCGCGGTAATACATTCCAACTATCACGCTTCTCCTTCACATTCTGAACATATGCTTTTACTACACCCCGTTAAACAATACACTTAACTTTCGATCGCATCTTTTTCATTAGCATGTCACATCGCATACAACCTTCACACGTAACTATCTGCCATCTAGCACTCCAATGCTAATACGACAAACACCAAGACCAGATTCCATCATAGTCATCTCTGTATCTCCTGTTTTCTCCATTGTCATCATATGCTGCTTACAATATTAGCACAGGTTTTTTATTCTCACGTTCGCATAAAAAAAGAACATTAAACACATATAATACACATTATTACAATTATAAAATTAACATACCTAAACCCTACTTATTTTTTTTCTATATTTTTTATGTTTTATTACAAAAACTTTATAAACTAAATATAATTATAATATACAAAATAAATTTAATATTTTATATCTATCTTTTTATTTTTCCATTTCCATTTCGATTTCTTTCTTTTATTATAACATAGTTTATACACACAATTAACATATTTATTTTCATATTTTTGTTTCACATCATACTCATTTATAAGTAATGGACTTTGTATTCTATTTACCTTATAATTTAATCTTCTATGATCATAACCTAAACCTACCTTATAACCTACATTTCCTACACTATTATACTGCCTTTTCTCGAATTCTACCTTCTCATATATTTTATTACAACCTATCTTGCCTACGTCATTCCTAGATTCTATTATGGGGACCTCATCCATTACATAATTTTTTACTACTCTATCTGTCTGCTCGTTCCCTAAATCTTCAAAATTTATAGAATTATTTTCTTTATTATATAAATTCTCTTCTTTATTATCTTCCTGTGCCACTGTTGGCTCTATCTCAACTTTCTTCTCGACATTCCTAACCTCTTCTTCAATTACCTTTATTTTATCTTTATTATTTTCTACTTCCTTTATATAATTATCATTCCTATCATTAATTAAGGGTTCATAATTTTTGGTTACTACACTGACTATATTTTCTTTTATACTCAATGGGGAAACAATGTACTGACCTTGAGTTGTAGATATGTGGGTGATTTCTTTTTGCACCACAGTCACCACATTGTCCATCTGTCCATATCCTACACAAGCACCATGTTCAACACTACTGACACTTCGTCCGATTTGCTCATTGGGGGCACTTTGTTCATTTCGATTTCGCCATGAATGCGACTGTTGTTGCACATACGGATTTCGCACAGGTTCCGCATATCGTCGAGGTGGCATCGTCCTCGGTCTTAAATTGTCTCTATGATTAGGGATACAAAAATTAGGTCTAAAATTATTATGTTGGTCAGTATACTGCTGTATTCCAATATCCCCACAAGCTCGTACATCCTGTGATTGATACACCATCCTTTCGGGTAAAGTATATTCCGTTTTATTATTTGAGGAATATACGTTCTCAAATTGTAAAATTATACCCTTAATTTTTACCATGTTGAGATTTCCTTGATATGCGAAATACTGCTTATGTGTATCATTTAAACCTTTAATAAAAACATCTACAATAACTTTTTCCTCATTTATATTTGCTTTTTTTGCTAAAGAGCTTATTTTATAAAAATATTCTAATAGTGACTGTTCCCTTTGTATGGAATTAAAGAATAATCCCATATACGACATTTGTGTTTTAAACTCGACCTTTAAAACACACACTAACGCATTATAGTTCGCGCACTCACCTACTATTGATTTATAAAATATTAATGCGGGACCTCTTAAATAAAAACCAATTGCCGACTTCTTTTGGTCGTCATCCCACCATTGTAAAGCAGCTACATTATTAAAATCTAATAAAAAATCTTCTACATCTTCATTTATCTGCCCCGAGAAATGATTCATTGTTTCCATTTTCATTTCTTCATTAATCAACGCTATTTTTATATATAAAACCCACTAACCTTTCTTCCTGATACATATAACCTTTATTTTTACACTACTTATCCTTCATTTCTTGACACATATCTTCTTTATTATTTCATTTATACATTTTCACACAAAAAAAATAGGTAACCGGCTATTTTCACATGAAACCTTTTAAATCTTACCCGGCGCCTCCACCAAAATGTGACCGAAGATATGGTTTACTTCACTCTTCGGTCACCGTACCCGATTTCCTCAGGGTTACCTCCTCCAGATCCTTCTTTAAAAACCAACTTTATACGTTTTATACGTTTATTTTATGTTCTTTTCATTTCCTATCGAATATAATATCCCTGCGAAGCTATATAAACGTAAACTGTGAGGATTAATCGCGTTTCTATTCGTTTTCTATTAAATTAATCAATTACACGTCCATCGTGTGTCCCTCTATTGATCTCCCCTTTCGGCTCTTTTGTTCCTTCCATTTGTTCTATTTCCGTCACAAATGTCATAAATACTCAAATAAGAAAACTAACAATATTATGGCCAGTAGTAGCCTTACTCTACAATAGAGAAGGTTACAGTACTATAATACATAATTGTATATGCATATATACATACACACACGTTCATTAAAAGATACAACACGCAAAGTTAATTCCTTTCTTACATAAAATAAATTATAGTGATCAAGTACCTAAATTAATATGTATGTACTCAAAAGAACATAGAAAAAACTACAAATGATTATAAGGACTTTTAGATCCGACATTTAGAAAGAGCGGGATCATCTAACACAAGAATTCTAGTACTTACCATATGGAAATTGCTTAAGTATCATTAATCATTTTGTTATCGATATAAATTATACTTCACTAATGTTAAATATAGTATGGATCTGATTGACTGAGATCAATACATAAATACGTACCTATGACCGCCGCCATCTTGGATAATTACAAACATATGTATTATTGTACGTTAGGGAGGCTACGTGCCAGCGTCTCGTTGCGCATTGTCGCCGGTAGATCGCGTGTTTACTCGTGTGGGCGCGCGGGACGACATCCTCAGCGGTCGGAGCACATTCCTAGTGGAGATGTCAGAGACCGCCGCCATCTTGAATCACGCTACCAAACATTCTTTGATACTTTTGGACGAATTAGGTTAGTATCATTCCTGGCTAACTTCTTGAACATTGCCCGTACAGTCGGCCAAGAATGTGGTCTACCACCCTAGAGTTGAAGTTAACTTGCACGATATAAAACAATAAGATTCGTTTTTCCATGAAGAATACTCTGACAGTTAATACTATCAGTTAGCATTTATTGTAGTGGCGTTTGCACTTGGCTCAACCTTAACTGACTTTTTCATGACACGGGAAGTTGTGTAAAATTTGATAGACTACTTTCTTGGTCAACTGTACCTGAGCAGAAACGATTTTTGAAACAAATGTATTTATTTTATTCGCATACTTTCACTACGTCAGACTCTATTCATGTTGTTTTCCGCTACACATAGTTATAGTTAGTAGCGGGTTTAATTAAACACTATTTACTTCTGTGACATTATTTTGAAAGCGCCATCGATTGACAATTCGATCGACGCGTCAATCGAAAATGAGATATATGGAATTTGACATTTCCCGTCGATCGAGTTCTACCCATAGACTAATTTTCCTATACGTCTTTATCAATGAACGCATCGGACGGTATGACAATGTGGCTTTCCGGTACGTTCTACTTTTCACTTTCAAATGTATTTATCAACCAAAAATATGTATGATCAACAAATAAATCAGATTTGGCATTTCTAATGCATTTATTGTTGTTGTGTTTGTGACCTTAATTGTTTTCAGATAATTAGTAGTTTAAAATTACACCAGGGGCCTTACCAAAGAGCCAATCGATAATCGAATCGAAATACCCATCGAACGCCAAATGTACGGGACTTGACGTTTCTCGTCGATCAGGCTCTACCCATAGAGTAAAATTCCTACACATTTTTATCGGTCGATGTGGCGATTCGATTAGCGATCATGATCTTTGGTCAGGCCTCTGTATTATCGTTATAGAAAAAATTTAACATGCCTTTACTGAGTATTATAATGTAGGTCGAGGAACATCCACCCACGAAGGCGCGGCGTTGGCCGCCGGAGTGTGCGCGAGTTTAGCACATCTCACCGCGCGCACTCTACTGGCGACGCACTACCACGCTCTACTGCCTCTGTTACGGGACTGTGAAAATCTTACTCATGGACATATGGTGAGTCTTCATATTTATTGCGACTGTGACTAATGTTTTATTATTATTTGCCTTTATAACGTAATCATGACGACTGTTATATTATTGTCTGCCTTTGTAACAGGACTGTGACGGCTGTTTTTGTTATTATCTTCCTTTGTGACCGGACTGTGACGACTTTTATTATTATTTGCCTTTGTAACGGGATAGTGACGACAGGTTTTATTATTATCTGCCTTTGTAACGGGACTGTGACGGCTGTTTTATTATTATCTGGTTTTGTAACGGGCCTGCGACATTTGTTTTATTATTATTTGCCTTTTTAACAGGACTGTGACGACAGGTTGTGCCGGCTGATATAAAATCAGCCTTTGCCTCATGCAAAGCGGCTAATAAATCATTGACTCTTTTATAACAATTTTTCATACCATTTTCAAATCAAATTAATTGTCATCTGCTCATGTCACATTTTTATAATTAGGTATGTTCTTTGTTTAAAATCTCATTTACTATATAAGCTCATACTTTATACAAATAAAATCAGTCTTGCTTTACCATCCGAAGAGATTTCAATTCAAGTACCCAGTGCGTACCCACAACAAAAGGTCCGGTCCTAATATGAACAGTTTCCAACGGACCGGACCAATTTCTACTGATGTGACGACAGGTTTTACTATTATCTGCCTTTGTAACGGGACTGTGACGACAAGTTTTATTATTGTTTGCCTTTGTAATGGGACTGTGACGACAGCTTTTATTATTATCTGCCTTTATAACGTAACCATAACGACTGTTATATTGTTATCCGCTTTTGCAACGGGACTATGTATGACGGTTATTTTATTATTATCTGCCTTTGTCGGGACTGTGTCTATTTTATTGTTATCTGCCTATGTTTTGTTATTATCTGGTTCTGTATGGATTTTTTTATTAATTATTTTTCAGGCATGTATGGTAGAGACAGACGAGACAACCATAGACAATACCGACGAAATTCCAGAAGAAACGATAACTTTTCTGTACAAGTTAACTCCTGGAGCTTGCCCAAAATCTTATGGATTCAACGCTGCCAGGCTAGCTGGGGTTCCTCGAGAGATCACTAGGAAGGCACATTTGTTCTCCAAAACCCTAGAACTGGAAGGCGAGAGAGTTAGATCAGTGAGGAAGATATTGAAGAAACAAGTAGACGCCATTGATTTGAGAAAAATGCTAAATGAATTAAGTATTTGAAGTATTTTTTGACATAATATTGCGGTAGTAATGGTTATATACCTCTATTTTTAGTATTATTAACTTTTTTGAAATAAACTTATTAATCGGTTTAGAAATTTTAATTAAGTTTTAAACTGCTTTTTATATGTTTAAGGATGTTTCGCTAAAACAAGTGTAAAGTTCAAACTAAAAGTTAGGACGGTATCTTATCATGCATTATTTCCATTTAAAATAAACTTTAAACTGATTTTTAACAACTACATCAGCTGTATATTATGTTTTCTTTGGTATTCAACAGGCCAAAGTATTTAACATAAAATAATTCTCACGGTAAATAATGCCCTGTTGTTCCATTATTTTTATTAAGGCTTTATTGGACATTAAGTCTCATTCCACAAACAAGTTTTGACCATAAGTAGGTTATATTGTTATGTTGTCTTCAACAAAAAAATGTTTTTTTTTTATATTACCTTAATGTATAGCAGATGATAATTGGATGGTCAATGGAATCAGCTAACCACCTAGTCTTATACTAGTTGGTTATGTACCATGCATTCAGTTGGGTAGTTTTTTTTTATATAAAAACAAATTGCTATTACATTCTTTTGGTAATGAATGACCAAAAGAACAAATCATCAACAAAAAAAAAATGTTTTTAGCAATAAGGCTTTTGGATATTGTGGCACAGTTTAAGGGGGCGCTTAAAGCAATTTAGAAATCTAGATCTCCGATTATGAGAATACATCAAACCCAACAAATATATAAAAGTAACTGGACTCTTTGAAAAAAGTAATAGCCTAAAGTTAGCCTCGATAGAAAAAAATCGCAAAGTTACCTCCAATTTTTATCGATATTTCCTATTACTTCAATAATGGACAGATTTTAAAGCTAGGTTGTTTATAAGGTATGTATATGTATAAGAATTCTAAATATTTTGAAAGACAATTTTTTTTTCCAAGAATTCCGCGCGAGATATTTTTTTGTTTCTCACTCGCACGCATTATAACGTGCCTCTTTTATTTCACCTGTTTTATTTGCCTCTATACGCCCTCTTAATATAGTAATTGATTTAAAGTTACAAAATACATAATAGACAGAATTAAAATGATCAGTTCATATAAAAAACTTATTAATAAAAATTTAACTGAATTCAAAATCACTAAAAATAAAACGGTTAAAAATAGGAACCTTTTCTATTTTTAACCCTGTTTTTTTATCCTGCTTTAAAAAAGAAGACTTATGGTTTTTCACGTATTAACGTTACGTTAATACGATTGCAATACTTATACACTGGGTTATTGAATCTATTCAAAACATCGCGACAAGATAGCCACTTGTTCGGTGTAGACTCATACCATCGGCTACGACGAGGTGGGATTAAAACTCCTCCGCTGGGGACCCTGGGGCCGTCTAGGCGGTCTCGGGCGTCGTAAGGCACCCGTGATGATATGTATGTATGTATATATTTTTTTTTACTGTTTTGGAAAAAGAAATGGAACAATTCTTTAAAGCAGGACAAATAAATATATTGGTAAAACCTAAAGTTACTAACATATTAACGTTACGTTAATACTATAGCAGAAGCTCATTTTAGAGCCCCTACTTTCACTGTTCTAGTATTTTGAATTGCAGCCATAAAAAAGCCATATATTTTAGTTTAATTTTAAGATTGTTATGTTATACTTATATAAAGTTAAGCCCTAATATCTAAGAGATAATTTCTATAGCAATTAACGAGGATTTATTCTCATTACCACCGCACAAACAGATGCAAAAACCGCCAAGTGACCTAGTCATATTTTTGTTTTAGTCTGTGGGTTTACCAGTTTTCAGGAGATTACTGCATCGTATTCTTGTCGAGGTCGTACTCTCCTTTCAGGGTAACGAAATAGGTGTTTGAATTGACGATAACACAGCGAATATATTTGTAATCGTCTTTGTCGCCGCCCATTTCGTAATCGCATCATTTAGCCGGCATAGAGGTAGAAGCGATCAATGTTTAACAAAATTATTAATTGACCCCATTTATGGACTTTGCTCACCACCAGATAGATACAAAGTCACATGCCGTGCTCCAATTAAAAAAAAACTATTACAGGGGCGGATCTAGTTTTTTTTTATATACTCTTTTAAACACTTTAACAACTGGTATTAATAAATACTTATTGAGTCCTTGAAAAACACTTTACTTATAAAAGTTTTTGTCTCTTTTTTTTTTAGAAACAAAAATAAATGTGTGAAAAAAAAAATATTTTAACTAAAGTTTTCTTCAAGGAGTCAAAAGATTTTATTATATAATAGTTGATTTTGGATAAATTTCGATAGATTTGGGGGCGGCCATAATACCTCCCTCTCCCCCCATTAGACCCGGCATTGTTTTTTTATATTGTTTATAATTTGATACTAAGAAAATGCGCAAGTTTATATCGGTTGATATAAAGGAATTTGTTTAATTTCTCAACCTTAGATCTTTTTATAATTTCGTTGGAATATTCTGTGATTAATATTTGATATTATTTTGAATGTATACTAAAATCCCACCAAGTGATGTTAATAAATGTTTTTAATTAGTAAAAGTACTTTTATTTTATATCTTTTTCAGGAGACTACTGTAATGATTTATAGTCGAAGTAGTAATCTTTAGAGTGCAGTTTCAAAACAAAGTCACATGAAATGCTTAAAAAAAAAGTAAATATCCTCACGGGTGAAAACCGCCTAGACGCCCTGCAGGTGGGGTTAAAACCCCTCCCGGTATTAACCTCACCACCGAACAAGTGGTTAACGTTTCATGTTTAA
The DNA here is from genome assembly GCA_947458855.1 of Monopis laevigella. Taxonomy (NCBI): domain Eukaryota; kingdom Metazoa; phylum Arthropoda; class Insecta; order Lepidoptera; family Tineidae; genus Monopis; species Monopis laevigella. The sequence goes on along the minus strand of OX381596.1, from coordinate 7,909,059 downwards.
TTATTATTTGTTTAAAAATATTATAAAACTATTTCATACACTCCCTTTTTTTGTGTTCCGCTAATTCTACCGGTGTGTGTACTTACATATCATCACGGGTGCCCGTGACCGCCTAGACCAGCGGTCGTCACACTTTTCCGGCCAAGGGCCAGTTCGTCGCGATGTTTGGATAGACTCAACAATATTAAATTAAAAACATTACTATTTTTATAATATATTTATTTTACAATTCAATACTTTGTTACCTTTAAATGGTTTGCGTCGCTGATGAAAATAATACTCTCAGTTCTGTAGAATTAGTAAATTGGCCAGCAAAGTATAGAATACACACCCGTTTTAGGAATGTTTTTCAAATTGATATTGGGTACTAAACCTTGCTCCCACTATACTTAACAAACTTTAATTAGCTTCTAATACTGAATAGTCATACGACGCGCACCTTAAGGGCAAATTGCATCAAGTTTAACATAGATTTAACCCCTTAGGGCGCACAGTGCGTCCCTATTTTTCATCTTTCGCGCGAACTTCACACCGATGTGTAGCTATGTTCTATTATTGTTAAAGTTTGGAATGAGATAATACGTTGATAGGCATACACTTTTTTTTAAGCCTTAAGTATTTATCACAAGACCCATTTTTTTGTAAAAAAGGTAGGTAGAAGAAATTATTTGAGATAAAAATAAATCTCCACATTTTTTTTACCATTGCTAAAAAACGTTGGTGCAAAAATCTCGGTTAAAGTAAATTTAAACTTGAAGCAATCCAGACTTAATAATAATACTAAAAACTAATTTAAATTAATTACAAAACACATACAACATTATTTAAGCATTTTCAAGGCCAATTAATACTATTAATAAATTTTATTTACATTTTTATTTTATTGAGGCACGTTTGCTTGCTTTCTAAAACTAATGGTAACATGGCAGTAAGGTAGATAAAAAACGTAAAAAAAAACACTGGTCCTTATAATATGAAGAAAAAACTTCAGTCTTAAAAAATATTTGGTGTTATTAAGTATATATACCTCGTAGGCCCAATCCATTAAGCTAGCCATCTTTTAATTTTTTCTATATTTTATTAGTAATGGCGGATTTCTATAAGCTACTACAACGGTATTTTTATTCCCATATAAAAATATTAACGTCTGTAGCTTGAACTGTCAACTTTATATAGAAATAACGTACCGTTACTGTATAGGAATCTTGATGCTTGTAAAGTAAAACGTTTTATTTTAAACTCCAGTTGCACCAAAGTATCCGTTAAAGTAACTATCCAATAAAGTTGAAAATGGCGTCGAATGTACCAGTTTTATTTTAAAAGTCGAATGACAGCTGGTACATTCGACGCCATTTTTAACTTTAATGGTTACAATTACTTACTTTAACAGGCACTTTGGTGCAACTAAGTCCAAGAGTATTAATAATAAATCCATTTTAAGTTTCACTAATATATGTAAGTTTTATTATATAATATTCAATATATCCATAGCTCTTTATAGCGATTTTATTAAAAGAACCGGTTTATTAGTTCCTATATACTCGATCGGACAGTTCGATTTTAAGTCATTGATAATACTCACAGGTCAAATAAGACGTTTTTTTTTATGAAGACATGGCGTGTGACTGTCTATCTAATGGTAATCAGATTTATTTTTGACGATTTTTTAAGACTTTTCTCAGAACTTACTAAAATTCTCCGTATATAACGTTTATTCAAAAACACTGCGTTCGTGCAACAGATCTTATAAAAACTTGGATTTTAAGTAAATTTAGTTTGATTGGATAATAAATCGAACCGTCCGATCGAGCAGATGGGAGTTACCCGTTTATTAACTGAAATGCTATTTGTTTATACACGAACAATTTAAGGGATTTAACGTAGGTAACATTAAATCCCTTAAATTGTTTGTGTATAAACAAACAGCATTTGCCAAAATTGGAGTTTTGGCCCTACTATACCTAGGTAAACCTACATACTATTAATATTAATAATAATATCTACCCTCAACCTACATACATATGTGGATAATGCTCTAATTTTAACTTTAATTAACCGATTAAAACTAGTTTATTTGACGGAATGTGTTTAGAATATAATGAATAAAATAATTATCAACAATCATTTTCAATATGTTTTATCATATAATACAGTACAGTTAATGGAAATGGTTTCTTTATACAGGTTGAATATGAAAGGATGCTAATATGAGGTTCTGCTGATCACATCGAACAACTTTTCCCATGGAACCATGTGTTGTAAATGAAAATAAAATGTTGGCTTCCTCATACAAATAGGTCATTTTAACATTACTAGTTGTTTGGAAAAGATTTTTTTTTTCATTTATGACACATGGTTCCATGGGAAAAATTGTTCGATTTGATCAGCAGAACCTCAAATTAGCCCAAAGTACATCATTTCAAAGTCACCCTGTATAACCTAAAGGTATTTTTAAAACAGTTGTGTTATACTGCGGGAATAAAAAATAACAAATCGTGTGACATTTTTATAAGTTAAACGGTATAATCCTACTATTTAAATACCACAATGGGTTGGAATCCTTTATCTCGATCGTACCAGGGGCGGATCCAGTTTTTTTTTTATTGTGGGGGTTTATCAGAACTATAAACTAATATACCCTAAATTGTAACTTATCAAATTAGTTGCTGCTGAACCAAATGCTCCTAAATAAATTTACATGGCCTTCTTTAATAATTATAATTTTAACAAGATGCAAATAAATAAATACTGCAAACGATCGTTATCGCAATAAAATAAACACACGCTATTTTTTGACAATTTTCAATGGACGATTGATTAGCAAAAAAGGAGATATGACAAATTATCCGTCACTGAATCATTGGCGGATCCAAGGACCCCCCTGTACTGAATGTACAAATTTGTAATAGTTACTACAAAAAATCCCCTAAAAAGCTTGTCAAAACACCCGAGAACCCACACCAAAACCAAAAAAAGGACAAACCTTGATCCGCCCCTGCATTGGACCTCTATGCCTCAATAAAAAACCTATATTTTTTTTATTATAAAACTATTGCACCGGTGTTTATAATAGACTAAACTTATAAGATTTGCAAGAAAAGTGAGCAAAAAATCACACTTCTACCTAAATTAAATGCATTAATTTTAAAAATATTTAATTAAAAAATAATTTAAAATACAAAATTATTAGAAGCGTCATGATTTTATTATTTTTTCAATTAAAGTGAAATGCCATTATTATTATATAAATAAACATATATTCTTGGAATTACCTTATTATTTATTTTCTGGAAAAGGACTTTCATTAGACAAATTTCTATTTAATTTATCACAATTATTATAATAAATTCGCTAATATTACTTAAGTACATATACATACATATTTTCAACACAGTCTTAGTGGTTTAGTGTAAGCATTCCTTTATTTACATGGATTGCGACTCTATCTACCTGATGGTAAGCAGATCTATAAAGTCCACGAAAGGGGACAACCAAGATTGGAATAACACTAGCTATGTTGGAGAGTGCACTCCTAAATACCTAAACAACCATAGATAACTCAGGCTTAGGAATTATTTAATGTTGCCAGTATAAAATATTTAACAAATAAAACTATATTTTATTATTGTGTAACATAATAGAAATTTGTGAAAAAATACATTTACAATAATATAATATTTGAATTATGCTATGCCTCCACTCCACAAATCGAGGTGGTATTATATTAAAGGTCGGCTTATTTTTTGTTAATTGTTCTATTAAATTTAAACATACAAAATTAATTTTCTAATATTACAAATATAAAAGAACTTATTTACAAAATTAATGTAAGTTCAAAGTACATTTTTTAAATCTAAAATTTATATTACTCTTGATTTAAAAAATCACGTCTTACAGTTATTTAAATAATTTAATATTGTGACTTTCTTTCTTTAACTAGTTTTTTTTAAGTATCTTTAATATACCATATTTAAGTAGTTTTAGGTATTGTTGATACTATAATAATCGTTTTTTTTAATAGGTACTGTTCTGGGGCCAAAGAACACGATCGCCAATCGAATCGCCGCATCGATCGATGAAAATGTATAGAAATGTTACTCTATGGGTAGAGCCTGATCGACGAGAAACGTCAAATCCCATACATTTGGCTTTCGCTAAGTATTTCTATTCGATTATCGATTGGCTCTTTGGTAAGGCCCCTGTACCCTAAGCATTTCTCTCCCAAAGGTTCCGCCGTAGAAAATATCTAAACTGAAGCATTAAGCACACCTTTGTACAAATTTGTGCAATAAGACATTTAAATAAATCAGTATAGAGAAGTACAATAACTGCACTGTCTAATATGATATTAGTGCTTCTTTAGATCATGGAGATGATAATTTGAAGAAAAATACACACATATGTATCTAATGGCCCGGCTACACGCTCCGTCTTGCCTGTGAGCATGCCTGCACAAACCAGTTTGCACAGGTAAGCGCGTGCGTGTGTACGCTAAGACGGTAGCTCGGGCAGGCTGTCTGCGTAATCGTTGACGTGCTGAAGATTGGACTGAGCGGGCTTCAGGCATAGTATATATTCATAATATAATTCTACATCACACATAGTTTTAATAAGATTAATTGATTAAGTTTTAGGGCTCAAAATGTGACATTTCATCCACAAGGGCCCTATTTCATAAACGTGACAATTGTAATTTACCATGACAATTTATAATACATTGCTTGGTTTACTTTCAATTACTTTTAAGAAACTAAAACAAACAATGTATTATGAATTGTCATGGTAAATTACAATTGTCACGTTTATGAAATAGGGCCCTGGTGTAAAGTAGTATCCAAAACCGGCAGATGCATACAGTTTTACCAGCAAACGAAACATTGTGTTCACCTACGAGTATGTTACGTTTGGCTATGCAAAAATGTTACAAATCAATGATTAACGTAAAATACCATACATTTTGCATGTAAGCAAGATGTAGGATAGTGTTAATCATTAGGTAGTAGGTACAGATAACAAAAAGGCGAAGTAAACTCTATGATTATGTATTAAGGATCAATTTGCTGTAAATTAGTTTACTTTAATTTGTCGTTGACTGTACCATTTTCTTTTAAGTCTTTATTGCACAAAAAAGTACGAAGACGGATTTGCTTAATGCCGTTCATAGACTTTATCTACCAATCAAACATTCGGGACAAATTAAGCATCAATAACGCGCGGTTTCTCGAAAATTTTAAGTATTAAATACTCTTAAATAGATAAAAATGTCGGATTTTACAATTCACAACAACCCTCCTAAATATTTTTCACAGATCCTATGAAAATCCAACATTTGTTAATATTAGGTATTATTTATTACTAAAGTTTCGCGTATTATACATATAAATTTTTATTGATTACTATCCAGTTAAAAATACCACTGTTAACTTACCACCAATCAAGTAAGCTTATTTTGACCGACTGGAAAAACTATTCGATCGTATTGGTAGAAAGTTAACGCTTCGCAGGGTAGTAACGTTAAAAAACTCGCACTACGACCACAGATATTTTTTTTACCAATCAGATTGTTTATTTTTACATATTACATAGATACTGTTTAAAAAAACGACCCGTTGCATTGGTGAAGACTACCTTGCTAAGGCTTTCACAGCCACATTCTACTTTTTATAACGAAAACATTAACTTACAAAATAACGAAACCCTATAAAAAATACTTTTAACTATCAGCAAAAATAAAATAGTCAATAGATAAAAAACCTTGCATCACAGGTGCTTTTACCTTGAAAGTTTTAGCATTTTGTGTCATGACCATTGTTCATAAAGGATTTAGTTATTTTGACAATCTAACGTTTCATAGCGAGTTGCCGTTTATTAATCGCGGATTACCTTTAAAATATATTATGGCCGCAGAGTGATTGTACGACTTAATAATAAAGGCCTTATTCATAAAAGCTTATTGAATCCTTGAAGAAAGACAAAACCTTCTATAACTAAAGTGTTTTTTAACGACTTAATAAGTTTTTATTAATACCGGTGTCTATGTTACTTCTGTAGTCCAAGTGTGAGTTTTTTTAACATTTACTTTCGCGTTAACTATACTACTGCGTTAACATTTTGACCAATCACACGCTCGCATTTCTAGTTCTCAAAATTTCCGCTCGGAGCGCTGAACTATTTCCCATACAAATTTTAGTTAACTCAAACGCAAAGTAATAGTTAGAAAACTCATACTAGGGGTACGGAACAGATAAATACAACTTGACTTCTACTACAGTTCGTCAAAACTTGAACTGTCCAGATTCTCTTCGTAGACCCTAGCAGGTGCCTCCCAGCGGCTAGTCCAACGTTCTGTGCTCAGCAATGATTCTGTATCCTCTTCCTCAGGCGGCAAAGGGTACACTATACCATCGCCGAAACTGGCCAAGCGGGCAATTTTATAAAATTATAATATTTTGTCAATATTGTTAACTAAGCATGTTATATTGTCACAGAGTAAGCGTGCTATCTCTTCGGCCTCATCGTTGCTTTCCATCAGGCAAGATTGAGGTCAACGCAGACTCTGTTTACAATATAAAAAAAGCTAAACAATCTTGATATTTTATTTTATTAGAGTACTGGATGAGACTGGTTTAAGGTTTATTCAGTGCTGCTATACAAACGTACTTATTAATCATTATTATTAATCTAATTATTACCAAAATTAACAAAAATCACACTTTATCTGTGTATATAACCGCTTTCGTTATAATTTAATTATAATTTTTAGAATTTAAATGACTTGGAAAAATTGTGTTAAACAGAAATATATTACTTACCTACCTACAGTAATTGATAAAGTACAATTTAAAAAAAATACAATAATTGGATCAAGTAAGTACGTTTGTACTGTCGACTAGATGAACCTTAACTGTAAATTTTATGTAGATATCTTTATAATAACATAATTAATCTTAAAATGTTAAGGCAACTCAATTGTACTTTTAGTTACCATCCTCTAATAAAAAATATTAAAATTGCATTTTTTCAGATACTTACTGTTAAAAATATGATTTCAATATAACGGGCATAAACACTGTATGTTCGCTTAAACCCGATCATTGCACCTTGGGTCAAAACATCGGGAAATTAAATGTTTTTACATTGGTAAATCGCGTTTAGGCCCGCTATATTTATATACATTTATAATGAAAACACCGTAAGTTTAAAAAATACTGCTAACTGTTATCAACTTTAAATAGATTATAGAAAACACATCCACGACACTAAGCTTAACGTGCAATCATAGAAAATTTTAGTTATTCTACTTGGTGCATAGCATAATAATATTTATTTTTAATAACCAAAAATTACTTATATTATAAAAATTATATATCCATCTGTCTTTATTGCGTAGTCTATATGAAAATCTATAACGCATATTTTAGTACTATTTTTATATGTGATTTGATTTTTAAAGGTTGTATTTTGGGCTAATATGAGGCTGTACTGATCAAATCAAACAACTTTTCCCATAGAGCATGTATTGCAAATGAAAATAAAATTGCCCCTCCATACAAACTGTTTGGAGGAGTTTCTTTTTCTTTCTTTAATTTTGAGTTCTGTATGCGAAGCGTGAATAAGTTCGTTAAACAGTCGTGGTGAGCTTCCAACGATAAAAAAAAAAAAAAACGAAAATATAGCTTAATATAAGAAACTAATTTTATTTATTTTTTAAATAAAAAACTGGTTTGAGATATAAATATTTTAAATCTGAAATCTAAAAATATCTGCGTGACGTCACAAGCACCCTATAATAGACTAATAGATATTGAAAACAGTACTATTGGATAAAAGTGGTGCGATATGCACCTTAATAAAATGATTGAGTAATATAATCTAATATTTTTTTAATGAATCCATGGTAATAAAAAAAATAAAACAATTATCAATTGCATTGTTATTCTTATAGGTAATGATAAAAATAAAGCTTCACACGATTTCGAATATTAACTTGTAGAGAAGATGAGGTTCAAGAAACACGTATACCCCTCATAAACTGTAGAGTATTATCGGACCCAAATTTTCACTTCGCTTCGCGGTAACCATTAAAAACGCTTGCTTAGATTGAAATAAAACATTGCATTTTTTTTTAAAGCAGCCTATTTTCTTTGCAGTCATGATAATAATGTAGGTATCACAAAAATAGATATAAAATTTTAAACATGTATATCTTAAAAACAGTTTTTTTATTGATAAAAACAAAATTAGTTTCTTATTTTAGGCTATATTTTTAAAATCAATTAATAAAATTTATTTACTTTTTTCCCGGAAGCCCATTGTAGCGCCATTGCTGTTTTTGGTTAACATTCTTGGACTTTACATTGCCACTTACCATCAGTTGGACGTAAAGCCATATATCATGCTCCATTATTTTAAAAAAACTATTATAGTATTATATTCTAAGCTTGTAGTCCATTGCTGGTCTACAATATACCCTATATTATTATTCCAATGATTATTTTTGTCGTTATCCATTTATCAATTGTTTAAATAATTATTAATAATGAATATGATATTATGTAACATGTATTAAATAAGACTAGTCTTGTTAATATGCATTGATTATTCAAACATCCATTTAAAATATACGCCTCTATTTTTTGTTAATATGGCAACACTAGCTTCGACCATTTTAATAATCAAATGGGTTACCTATTATTATCAGTAATTCGATTCCACTTTTAATAGATACTTGTGATATTGTGCCAACTCTTTAATTTAAATATTTTTTTATTTCTGTATTTCTTATTGCATAGTATTCATTAAATATATAATAATATCAAACTATAACATAATAAAACTATATCAAACTCATAAAAGTGCTACAGTTGAGAGCAATATCAAGTATCCATGCACTTATTTATTACTTTGTTTTATTTATAACTGTGGGCTTCGAATTATCAAAATTATTATTATGGCAGCCGCGTCAGTAGGTAATACATTTATTTTAGTTTGTTTTATGGAACAATAGTTTTACCCCAGTTAAGGTAGCAGCCCCCCTAGCCAAGAGCATGAGCGCTAAAAGCGCGCACTAATGTTTTGTATGAAGATGACATTTGATGATGACGTCACTTTCGTTTTTATCGTTGCAGAAATAACCAAAACGAGACAACAATATAGATACACCAATGGGATAATACATTTGTTATCTCCCTCTCTTTCACGCTTCTGCAACGTTCGCGCGTAAAAAGCGACCATGCTCTTGGCTAGGGGGGCAGATGTTTAAAACATTTATACAGCCATAATAATAATAAAAAATACTAAAAATATTTTGACAACTCCAAAGGCACAGTTATAAAAATCAAGGTATTAGGATTTTTTTAACACTTACCTTGCCGTTTGTTCACTATCTACCATGATTTTGATGAAAATTAGATGCTGGTAATTTTTTAAACTTAAAATATTTTTAATCTGTCAACTGCCGCCGCAACTTGAGTAATTGATTGCAAATTATAATAAATTGTAATTTCCCATTAACGAATTGAGGAGCCGAAATATATAATTCAAAAAATAAACCTGGTGATAACCACCGTTTTAGAATGTGATGATAACTAGGCAATGTGTCCGTCACATTATATACAACAATTAATAAAATTTATATTTATCAATAAAGTTGTATTAAAACAAAAAAAATATATATCTTAATAAGGAATTTTTAAATTCCTTTTAATGCTATTCTCAGACAGGGGTGCGATTTTTGAATGTCAGCTGAAGACTAAATATCACTTAAATGTCAAAAGTCATCGATTTCTAGAGTTCATACTTTTGAATCTCATCGGGTGACTAAAATATCATACCTATGATATCAATACGAGTGCCTCCTACCAATCGTAAATAAAGTCACCGATGACAGTTAATAATCATCACAGATACTGTATATAGTTCAATAGTTCCGTTCCACCATTGATTTTTTATGGTTTATCATAAACATGTCAATTATTATGAAAAAGAAGAACGACAAACAACATTTTCTTCGTGAAACGAAACACAAGTAGTTTACTTTTGATAAATCGTAATTTCCTGGTCCTAGTTTACTTTTGATAAATCGTGATTTCCTAGTCAAAATAGCACCCCTGGGGACTTATAGAAAAATCAGGCGAGACGACGCGACGTGTCGTGTCGACGTGTAGACTTTGGCAGGTGACAGCGTACCTCACGCCTACTGTCACTGTCAAAATACATATGTTTTTGACTGAGGCGACGTGTCGTGTCGCCTTCAATCAAAACTGTATAGACTTTGGTAGATGACAGCGTACCTCAAGCCTACTGTCACTGTCAAAATACATACGTTTTTGACTGAGGCGACGCGACATGTCGCCTCGCCTGCTTTTTCTCTAGAGCCCCTGGTATATAATTTTTAAATTACCGATATCAAGTCAAATTTAGTAGGTATTTACTACTAGATTAATTAGCGTCGTAATATAATCTTACACCTATATCTGTGATAGTAAGATAAGGTAGTAGGTAAGCTACCGGATGGGATGTCATTGATCCCATTTAAACAAGTTTTTTGGGATGTCACATTTCATTACATTTGCAATAAAAAACGATGGACCCGTGGTACGAGGCTGCTCTGACATTCCCAGTTTGGTGATAAGCTTCATTTAGTAATGGGTGACCTTTTGAGTACAAAGTATTTTATTCAAAGGGTCACCTACTCATCCAATTAGTTAAGTTTTATTTTAATTACCTACTTGGTGTTTATTTATCTAATAAAAAACTTCTACTTCATATAACCCTAAAGCTACCACTCCACGAAGCACTAGCAAAAACAATGATAAAACATGCAAATATCTGTGAAAAAAGAAGTGAATGACTTGTATTTTTTTTACCGAATAATATTTAAAAGGAAAACATATTTCACAACACCAACAAATATAATAAAAAAGCAATTAAATACTATAAAAATAATTTATTAAAATATGGAAGGAATACATTATTTGGACGAGTCTGTTTATACTACTTGGGGCGCTGTCTTGTCATGTCTAAAGCAAAATGACGTTCCCTCAGTATGTCGGCTTTCCACGCTAAAATAAAAATCCAATCAAATAACTGCTTTATTCGTATGTAAATTAGGAGGAAGCGAGAGAAATAGTGGCAGAAGAAACATAGACTGAGAGAAAAGCGCAAACGAAACTTCTTTTTTGAAATTAAGAATATGTTATACAACACACAGACTTGGGAGTTAATAAAAAAAAAACTAGGCAAAACTTACAAATAATATAAGTTATAAAATAACTTAGGTCTAAAGGGGACCAATTTTAATTGCAATAAAAATGGATGTTAATAAGAAAAATAAATCAATTTAAAAGAAAACCAAAATAATAAAGAAAAACTTTTATTTATTGTATAAATCGACTTACAAACATGTATATATAGTAACATAAATCAGTCTTGTGTGGTGTATACAAAATAAAAAGTGGTAAAAAGCAATTGGCAGTGGTTACATTAAATTTTATTTATTTTATTAACAGATTATTAAAACCTCTCACGTAACTTGAGAACCTTTAAAAACAACTTTAGGAATGTTGAACTTTAAAAAAAAAAGAAAAAAAAAACTAGGTAAGTAATTTATAAATCTCACATAAAGATAACGCAATATACCCCAGTTCTACAAGTGCTTTTTTAAATTATTTTAAAATATTTTTTATTTACCAATTATTTTTTTATTTGTACTGGGTTGTGAAACTTTGTTCACTATTGTAGTTTGTTACTTTTTTTTATATAAAAGAACTATTAAAATCACCTGTAAATCAAATTCCATCTGTTTGTTATTTTTAATGGGTAATTTCATTAATAATTCTCGTTTTATTAATAGATTAAAACTGATTTCATAAACAGACATAAATTACAAAAATAAGTAAACTGTATTACATAAAAAACAAAATAAAAAATATTATTTTAAAATCTAATTAACTACCTATTTGGGACAGAATTGTTGTAATAATAATAATAATAGCATTAATGTCAATAATATTTAAATAGTTGTCATAACATCAATAAAATACCCCCATTTCATTTCATAATAATTATAACTAAAAAACTTAAGTAAATATATCGGTTTATACAAAATCAACAATAAAATTTTATTTACCATAGACAAAAAAGTCGTAACTGCGATGAAATAAAAACTGTGTTGCTCTCTACAAAATTACATTTGTTTTATTTATTAAAAAAAAGAGGTAGATAATAAATAAGTCCACATATTTAATTAATTCATTACAATCCCCAATAAATAATATTTAAGGGATGGACTATTTTTTCTTAATTATTTATAAAAGAAATTAAAAGTTTAATCGTTTTTTTTAAATCGACTACAATACTATTCTTTTATAAAATACAAGAGGAAAAAGTTCATTTAAATTAATTAATATACATATATAAAATTGTTGGAAATATTTTGGACAATTGGAAAATTAAATACAAATGCGATTTATTTTCATCGCGGTTTGCGTTCCAGTTAAACAAATAATTCGTTGGAATTTGTGAGAATTATTATTAAAATCTAATAATAGACAAGACAAAAATAGTTTTTTTTTAAATTTAAATAATAAACAATCTGTGCTTTCTGAAAAAAAAATTTTTGAAGCTATGTATTTATGCATAATATTATATTAAAATTTCTAGTGAGTGAAGTACTATTTAGATTCGTTCTACTATGACTTTAATACGTCTTTAGTTCCCTTACTACCCGCTAGAGGCACAATAGATTAAATTAAAGTCATAATAGAGTTACTGTAAAAATCCGTGTCTCTAATCTTCATTTATGTAAAAATATGCAATTCTATAATCTATTATAATAAAATAAAAAAAACACTAGGTATAGAAAATAGTAAAAATACAGGGTGAAAACAATAAGTGTATGCAGTTAATATTTGTATTATTTAAAAGTTAATTTTAAAACACTTGTACGGCGTAGAATAACCCCCTTATTATAACCCATTTTATTGAGCGTGTTTTGTCTCTTACTTACCAATGAAAATCATGTTTGTCAGAATAGATATAAAACACAATTTTAACTGCAACACTCAATCTCTTTTATGAATAAGAGGGCTAGACTATATCTGCTGTATCAGTTGGCTTCTGTGTAAAAGTCTTTTTTTAGCATATTTCTTTATTTCTAATAATTTTTCAAACAATTCAATTTACTTAAAATTACACTGAGCCCATAGGTCCATGTCAAATGCCACCTTCTGTTTCAGAAGTAAATATTCTGTTACTATCTGTATGCAATAGCTTTTATTATTGTTATTATATTATTATGAGTAAAGTTATTTATATTTATTAAAATAAGTATATTTAGTTGCAAATATGCTATTGCATCTTTAATATGTTTACATTTTTTCAAATTATTTAAGTTTAAAATTTAAAGTTTCCACCCTGTATATATTAAATATAAACAACTCGAATAAGCTCCAAATCTTGATGCAAAGGCACAGGTTTAGTTTCTCAAGGTACGTGAGCGGAATGGACCAAAGGGTCTGTAGGGCTAACCGCATCTGACCTGGATCGAGTGGTGCCCATGGACTCATATCCTGGACCCGTCTGGTGCTCATGGACTGAGGTGAACAGCTGCAGTTGGTGCTCACGACGCACCGGATATTCGGATCCGTCGCCGAGGCTGATCGATAAAACCATTTCGTTATTACTATGAAGGATGCTTTGCATTTGATCCCTAAGAGCTGCTGTTAAAGTCAATATTTGTGCGTTGTTTTAAGATTCCGAAATGTATTTATTTATTACAAAGAAACCCTGCTGGCGAGAGTAAGGTGTCAGTCTGTCTGTTTCTCCATTTGCATCATTTCGAGAACTATACTGGTCCGATTTACTTTAAATTTGAAATAGTTATAAATCTATTTATGCTCAGTTGAAAAAGGGTCTAAGATAATATTTTTAAAATGCGGTAAATAGGTCGCGTGTGGCATATAGATAGAATGTTATATATTTTTTAAGTATTAATTATAATTTGTTATTTAGTTATAATAAAAATTACTAAAAAGTAAGAGTTTTTAAGGGTTTAAAAATAACAGGTAGAGCAGGTGAAGCAAATATGAAATAATTGGGGTAATAGAAAGATGTTGGATAACTTAAACTGAACTTTAAATAAGAGGAAGTTTTCCATAGAGTTTATAAAAATTATAACTTGTCATAAATGCTTTCGTATTAAATATTACTATAAGAAAATATAAGTCATGTTACACGTTTATTATTCTCATTAACACGCTTTTTGTGCTATAGGGCGCTTCCCCTAATTTTTAGTTCCATTTTTTAAATACTGAATTTTCTCGCCTTTAATTGCATTTCCGCTCAACTAAATACTAACTAGAAAATGTCTTACATTGAGCGGTTTAACCGTAATCGCGGCGCGCGGTAGGCAATAAAACCCCAAAACTGATCTACAAGTATATAGCATGATATTTTCCTAACCTTATATAACACCCGTAAAAAGCCCGAAAACTGTTGTGACTGGTTTTTGTATTCACATGACATCTCGCCGCGTCTTATGCGTTTATGTCACTAAGGTAGAGCCATGAAAGTATGAATAAATACGGAAGTTCCAAGGCCTAAAATAGCATTTTGAAGGAAATGTCAATCATCTTAATAGTCGCCATATTTTGTTCTCACTTCTTAAGAAAATAATATTGGTTATAATAAAATTAGTTAATATTGTTTTTGGCCTACTTCTGTTCTCATGTTTGAGGCACTTCGGTATTTATTCATACTTTCAGGGGTATGACCGTAGGTAGATAGGTGTTAGGTTACGTTAGTAAGGTAGTTTTTTTCTAGCACAATTCAAAATGGCTGCCATACATTTTTTTGGTTTTAATGCATTTAATTAGTATATGCAATTAAAAGAAGCTAATAGAATATAGACATATACATAAACATGCAATCACATTATAATATATTATATCACATACAACAACTATTAAATAAATATTATATTAATAAAAACGAGCATTTTTCACACAATAGTATTTTAAATGACAATGCTGTTAAAATTAGTCATTCACTTCTCAATTTCAAGTTTATTTTTTACATACCATAATAATAATAATGAAGATTATACAAACACATATGCGATATGAACTAAATGAATATAAACACAGTGTTATTCAAAAAAATCAGTAACCCAGAAACAATGTCATTTTTTATGGAAAAATTAAAATATTGCTAGCGATAAAAAATACTGAATGTAAGTTTGTTAAAAAATGTTGGGTCATGCCATCTTGTCTAATAGAGGCAATCATATAATAGGATAGTATGCAATGCAAGACTGTAAGTTTTATTAAAATATTAGTTCTCTAACATTTTACTGGTTAATACTCAAAATGATTTGATATCTTATAAAATGATTCTGAATTAACGCAAAAAATACAATCAACGGTTATTTTTTAATTTATTCATTGAGTGTGTGATTGTAGATGTACATAACACTTAAATGTATGAATAATGTGGAAGTGCTGTAACACTCCTTGTAAAGACGAAATCATAAATATATATCTGTCTTGCTCGCACTGGTTTAAATCTACATATTATTATGGCAAAGTGAAAAAACAGCTAGGTTTTATTTCGTTTGATTCCCGAACGAAATGTCAAACGCGTGTTTGCCATATTGTGCAAACTTATTAAGTGTTGATTGTTTAAACTATGTTTTATTCTCATTAAATGTTTTGTGTTTGGCGCGGCCATATTGTGTTCTCATGAATGAATAAATGATTTTAGGCCTTAGGACACTTCCCTAATCATACATAAATGTTTTTTTTTAATGATCATATTGTATAACCCCCTGATCTATATCCTACGATGTAATGTTTGACGGATAGTAACCATGGTTACTACAGATTTTTGAACGGCCCTAAGTCAATGATATATAAAATACAATGTTAAGTTACCTGGTAAACACGGGTAGCAGCCAAAGATTAGCGTGGACCCCAAACACCTCCTTGAAGTTATTGTAGGCCCCCAGCGAGAAGCCATTCTTATCGGGGCCCCCACGAAACATGGGGGCACGGAATGCCTCTGTTTAAATAATTATAGTTACGTTAGTTTTTTTTATTATTTTTGGTGCACGGTATAGCACCTGATAGTAAACAGACTTACAACGTCTAATCAAATTAATTGTAGCTTAATAACATCGCTCTCACTATGCCGGTTACGAAATGGGAAATAAGTAGTAGACGTGTTGGTTAAACCGTCTGTTATCGTGGACTCTAAAGTACTACTTTATTTTAACAGTTAGATTTAAATACAAAAATAGCATTTGATGAAAAAAATGGTATACAACTTAAGACCTCTAAATTCTTTTAAGACGAGGTAGCCAAGTTGGTTCATCGACTTAAGGGCGTTGTAGTCCGACGCCCCTACAAACGTGCATTTAATATAACAACTTGGCTGTTAGTCGAAGCCCAATTATTATTTTACTGTTGCTTATTATACGTAAAAATGTTTCTGTTATGGGTAATAAATATTTTTGTATTATAATATTAAAAAAGTTAATTTTAAGATTTCCAAAAAAAAAAAATTAAAACCCAACCATGAAAGATTAATAAATACAATGACCGACAAAAATATTATTTTGCGACAGCCAGTAATAAATATTATGCGTCAGACAATAATCCGACTATTACTGGAAATGCAAAAGCACATTTTGTATGGAGAACGCAGACATCGCGATGACGAATGCAGTGCCCTTAAAAACTTGCCACGAGTTGTCTTTAAACCGGTAAACCCCACAGACTAAATCCGAAATATGACTTCACTTGACGGATTTATAAGAAAAAATATATGATAACTATATCTACTATCTATATTTACAATAAATACAGCGCAACGGCTTAAACCACAAACAATAATAAACTATTCTCTACAGTAGCTACCTAAATTATATTTAAATTTTATTAGGGTAAAATTAGGGTGGCCACTTTTTTTTTGGATACGAATTTCCCTGACTTTTCCAGATTTTCCAGTCACTTTTTTTAGATTTTCCCTGACCTTAATTAGCTTCAAAAAGAAAACAAAAAATCCAAAAAATATATTATTTGTTTTTTTTTAGTGATTTTTGGATAAAAATTATTAGAAAATAGAAACAATTTTTTTTTTTTAGAAAATATAGATCTACAAAATATATTTTACATTCTTAAAAAAAAAAATAGAATTTAGATGGAATCGCCCCGCTTAGGTTGCCAGTCGTTTACAGTAGCAAGTTGTGTGCACTTTAAATATTTTCCCTGACCTTCTAGCGTTTTCCTGACTTTTCCAGTCTCCGAAAATTCCCTGACTTTTCCCGGTTTTCCATGTTTTCCAGAAAGTGGCCACCCTGCCTAATATATATTTGTAAAATACTTTGTTCGTTTGTTGGTGATATTTCTTTGTGTTGTTACATGTAACATATAATTTAATACACCAACATTATAAGCGGAAGATATTACAAAATAATTTCCGATTGTTATCAATATTAAATGGACTTCCGCAAAATAACGCCTGATTCAATTAATATATTACCCTAATAATTCTACTGTATTCTTCTACAGCGATATCTACAAAGAAATGTAACCATATTACCATGAACCATTCGTTCAAGCACATTGTTAGCGATTTTGCCTCGGTTAGAACGCCTTGAGCGATACTCTATAAGCATATCTGAAAGCAAATAACTTTTACAATAACAGAGACTTGATTACGAAATGTAAGCCATTATAAAAATTAACTAAAAATGTCACGTTTTTTTCCCCACGGGAATAAGCAGACAAGGGAGCGCCACCTACAACGATCCTGGCATAACTCTCACGCTTCCATCACATCCATCTCTTCATACAACCTCTACGGTTATGGGCACTGCGTTTGAGAATGTCCTCATTTGGTGATGGAACATTTTTCTGGGTTGTCCCAACCTTATCCTTTAATTCACCTCTGATTTATAAATCTTTTCTCATTCATCCTCCCAATATGCTAAAATTACCGTAACATTCCTTGTCACAATATCTTTCAAATCACACATATCACGCACAACTGTATTCTTCACTCTATCCGCAATTGTTACTCCACATGCACTCCTTAATAACCGCATTTCTACAGCATTAATTCTACTTTCATTCTTCTCATCCAGCATTATGTTCCATATATTAATGTAAAAACTAACACCGATTATCGATTATGGTTACGCAAATTTCGTTTTATGACAAAGACTCAAAAATAATTTTCGGCGAGGAACGCGTCAATATGAGCCTAGAAGTATATCTACAGCGCTGACTGAAACTGTCAACACGCTGATGATAATAAAGCTTCACAAGATTTATTGTATAGAAGATGAGTTTCTAGAAACCCGTACTGTGAAGTATTATCGGACCCAAATTTTCATTTCGTTTCGCGGTAAACCGTAGTAACCAAAAGAAACGCTTGCCTGTGACATTATATATATATTTTAAAAGCAGCCTGATTTGTTTGGCATCGTGATAATAATGTATCACAAAAATAATAGATAAAAATTTTCAAACTTTTTTTATTGATAATATTGGCCTATATTTTCGAAGTCTAAAAAAATCTCGGAAGCACATGCGTTTTGTAATTGTTACTTAGATTGTAAAATTTCTCGAAGTGGCATAACATACTGAATGAGAATTAGGATGGGAGATTTTGGGAATATAAAAATTACTTAGTTTTGAAATTCCCAAAATATCCTGGTATTATCTTTATTCTGAGGGAGATTTTGGGAATAAAGGTGTATTTAAGTATGTTATGTACTTAAAAAAAAGGTTAGGTCTTCTGGTATTATGGTTACTTACTTAGACGGCCTACACATTTATACACAGGGGTGAACTTAGTATTTTTAATTCTATGGTCTAACCAACTTGGCTACCAAATATAATAATAATAATATAAATAAATAAATAATATATACTGAAAGTAATTCCATTCTTAGCCTCTAAGTAGCAGTGATATGAGAATAGAGTCCCAAGACTAATTCAAGTATAATAATAACAATAAATAAATAATACATACCCAAAGTAGTTCCATTCTTAGCCAATAAGTAGCAGTGATATGAGAAGAGAGTCCCAAGACTAATTCAAGTATAATAATAATAAAATATAAATAATACATACCCAAAGTAGTTCTATTTATAGACACTAATTAGCAGTGATACGAGAATAGAGACCCCAAGATTATTCCAAGTATAATAATAATAATATAAATAAATAATACATAGCCAAAGTAGTTTTATTTTTAGCCACAAAGTAGCAGTGAAGTAGTTAGTCTTAGCCACTAAATTGCAGTGATATGAGAATACCCCTTGACAATATCAAGTAAAATAATATAAATAAATAATACATACCCAAAGTAGTTTTATTTTTAGCCACAAAGTAGCAGTGAAATAGTTCCACTCTTAGCCACTAAGTAGCAGTAATATGAGAATATCCCTAACAATATCAAGTAAAATAATATAAATAAATAATACATACCCAAAGTTGTTCTATTCTTAGCCACTAAGTAGCAGTGATATGAGAATAGAGACCCAAGGCTAATCCCAAACATTAGAGCCACACAGAAAGCAAACACTATGTGATATCGTCCAGCACCGGAATTTGTATTTGCAAAATCACCCTGAAAGAGAAAAAATCTATGATGAAATTCATATGATAGAGAAAAATTGTGTTTTCAGACTTGAGACAACGAGGTAGGTCTTTCCGATATCAACTCTCCCCTTTAC
This sequence comes from Monopis laevigella, assembly GCA_947458855.1. NCBI lineage: Eukaryota > Metazoa > Arthropoda > Insecta > Lepidoptera > Tineidae > Monopis > Monopis laevigella. Next base: position 7,889,315 of record OX381596.1, on the reverse strand, counting down.
TGTGTTCAGTACCCTCTCTACCATGGATTATCCGTGCTGGTGCCGGGACTATGACATGGTTGGAAGACAGGGGAGTGAACTGCAGTGTTCCCGGACTTGTGACATCTCTCCCTTTCACTGTGTTCAGTACCCTCTCTACCCAACCAAATATTTAATCTAATCTTATTGGCGAACAGTTGAGTTAACTACTATAGCACGTATAGTATGCTGTTTCAAAGTTGGCTTATGAGAATATAATCTGGAATTTCGAAACCGGAGAAGGAAACAGGTTAAATTCGCTTAATTAAATACCAACATGTTCTAAATAAGATGTGAGATTACGTATAGATTAGTAATTGTATATTTTTATCAAATTCCAGAAGTCAATATCTACAACCAATTTGAAATCTATTTCTATTTTCGACATTGTGAAGTTAAAATTAAGGCAGTAAATTTCGAAATTCAGTAAACCCAAAATGTGGTTATAATATAAATCAATTTCGAATATAAATTCCAAAATACATGCCCTAGTAGCCTTTAAACAATACAAGTAAACCGATCTTTACACGTTCTAATACATTTAACTATCTAGTTTCCTAATAGGTAACGCTGAAGCATGTATGTACGAGTACTAACCCTTTTTTGGACTATAGAAAGTTTTATATGTAAGGAGTTTGTAATAGTTTACAAGTCTTATAAATAATGTTATACCTACATATTAATCATTTTACCCTACTTTTACGTTGTCACTTTACAGTTGGTCGAGCGCGATTAGTTTATCGCATTTAGAGGTCCTTTAAAAAATGTTATGCACCTAACGCTAATTCTAGCAAAATTAAAAGTGGCTGGACTTTGTAATTACTAGCATTTATTTATGTTCTAATGCTAACAAATGAATATAGGCTGTTTTACATTTGCTTACTAAATAACATTGATAATAAAGCTCAATGGATGGCAACTTAAGTAAATGTCATTTTATGGAAAAATTTACATAATCGATAAATCACACACTAAACGAAATATTGTGGAGTTATCGCGATAACCGACACGCAGCCCGAACTATCGCGTCGAAGGATAATTTTGCAATTGTCGTTTATGTAGATTTGTTCTCACAGATGAAGTCACATTTAGTGGTCTTACATATACAAAATACTACTTACAAAAAAAAAAAATTAGCAAAAGCTAATAATAAAGGATTATATATAGTAAGCATCTTTACAGGGATCATATCAACAAAGATAACATTATCCAAATTCTTTGATAACATATGCATTAAATCTGACAGTGAATACATGATTATCATATTTGTGTGTGTGTATGTTTGTTTGTATCTGTGTTAATCTCTATAAGATTACAAAAAAAAAACTAAGAGATTTAGGGTCAATTTCACCTAACATGGATATTTTTTTATTCCCATACAAATAAGTCATATAAATTAAGTTAAATATTTAACTTCATTTGTATGGCTTATACTAGAATAAAACTTATAAAAGTTTGTTCTGATTAATGAAAAATACAAGTGGGATAAGATTGAATTGATTAATAAGATTTTAGGATAGTATTTTTATGTGTCTAAATAATTGGAACTGAATGATCTATTATTTTAAATAAGAATTTAAATTATTTGAAAACAATTAATAAATGATTTAACTTGACTGTTTTGTAACATAGTTAACATAATTTTTAAGTTTCATGTGTGTCCACATAGTATTTTGTAATACAAAATTAAGACTAGTTCTAATCTATCAAATTATATTCAATAATACATACATATCATCACGGGTGCCTTACGGCCCAGAGATCACCTAGACGGCCCCAGGGTACCCAGTGGAGGGGTTTAAATGCCACCTCATATTATATATATATAATAGATGTACTTATATATCACCTTATTCAATAATAAGAGATAATAAACTATTTTAATTGGTTCTATGCTACCCAAAAACTACAAATAATAATATTTTAATTTACATCCATCAAACGGAGACACTGTTTAGTGTAAACACCTTTTTCTATTAATCGGTCACAATGGGCATGCTTGTATTCCTGATACATCTGGAAATGGCATTATTATTCTTTTGTAGTAAAAATATATAATTTTTACTTTATTACAGTATTGTTATATTACCACACGAATTAGGTATGCACATGCATATTATATAATATTTTTTTATATAAAGAAATTTGTTTTATTGATAAAAACAAGCTGGCATTGCATATGTACTGAAAAAGCAGTACACAGAATATATTGCTGACTCACCATAGAACCCAGTCCCTTTTAATGAAATAATTCTAAGTATTCCATTGCATTGTTTCTTGACAAGTTTCATTATTTCATATTAGACAGAACTTATGGTGTGACAGTAATATTTCTAGAGATAGTACCTAAGTATATTAAACATAAAATTGTCACAGACTTACCTTCCAAAACATTATAAAGTATGGCATAGATGTAGCCATTATAAAAATACAGTACAGCAGTGCGTAACCCAAGAACAGCATAAAAAACTTGTAGTTGTGGAAACACACACAATTGTTGACCCACGGGCAATGGTGGTCCATTTTGAGAACACATCGGGAGCATATGCTGCAGTGGTGTGCTCGATCCGGCTTAACTAATACACAACGATTGCAGTATCTTACTGATCCAGACATTGTCCTAAAAATGTGGTTTTCATAAATTTAATATATATTACCCCTTAAACATAAAATCTATATAGACAATTTTTTTAATTTACTTTGACTGAAACAGTTAAAGCCCCATTCTATCTAAATTATGTGATTTTTTATGAATAAGAAGGATAATGTATAAAATGTACTTGTTTTATGTATCCACTTTTATGTAACTAGAAATCATATTTTAAAGCAAAATTAAACTTAAATTATTAGATTAACAATGACTGTCATTGATGACTCGCAAATCGCTGAAGAGAGGCAAAATATTTGGCAATTAATTTTATAGGTTTAATTTATATATTTTGCCTAATAAGAATCACAGCTAACACACTTTATTTGTTTCAATACCAATTATCCAATTGGTTAGTAATAAATATGTCTAGCTTTCTATTTTAAATCAAACATCTGTGTAAAAAATAATTATTGTAATTTATTCAGATCTTTCCTACTTATATTAGATTCTATTTATTTTTTTTGTTACTGTTTTCCTTTGTAACATAATCTCAGATAACCATGAATGTTCAAGGATTATATAAAAATATAAAATAATATATTAAAGTATGAAATAGATTTTTCAACAGGTAAATAATTTGCAACAATCTAAGTCATGGCTTTAGTCAGGAATATAATGAATTATGCAGATTTCAGATCCGTAACTATGATCAGTACATATTGTATTGCTTTGTGATTTTCCTTATACTTTTGCAAAAAGGTTCAATAACTATTATTCTCAACAAAAAAACAACTTACCGTGTAACTATAGGTAAATTTGAAGCATAATTTTCTAATATTGATCTTTGGGCTTCTTCAGAGTCAGCTTGTAAAAGCTTTTCAACCTCTGATTGAGGTAATTTATACTAAAAATTATAAAAATATCTGTGATCAGTAACAAAATCAATTAGTTTAGCACATCTTATGACCCTCCTCATTATACTAGTGGTTTAGAGTTGTATCTAATTGTTGTGGGTTGGATTCCCACCCATGGAAAAAAAATACTAATATATTTTTCTGTAAAGTTTCTCATGGTCTGGGTGTTTATAAAAAAAAATGTATTATAATGTTGTTGCTGGTACACATCGTAAAGCTTAGTTTATGATCAAAGCAACATGTGTATTGCCATATATATTATTATTATTGATTATTAATTAAAGATGTTTTTATTAAATGTGTAGTCTTCTGAATAATATTAACAAATGGTAATTTGTAAACAACTAAACAATGCAGGTGTCTTAAGTGTCATCAAACAACATCAACAGCTATGTTTGCTAAACTATGTAAATGGTCAAGTTTCTTTGGTAAATTGAAACTTCCAAACATAATACTCAGAGAAATAAGAAATAAAGTTTTCCAACATTAATAGTATTTGATTCTGTAGAGAGTAACCCCCATATTTTAAGTCATATCCTCAACTCTCCTCTTAGGGGACAGCTGTCTTTTTCTACCAAATGTTAAACCAATAAAGATAAAATGCAACAAACTTAAATGTAAACTGGAGTTGAGGATACATCTGAAATAAGGCTTGAATATCAGACCATTTTTCAATTCCAATTGGGTTTCAATATTAAGCTTTTCAGTTCCAGAATTCCAGAGTTCAAGGCTACCCTTAAAAATGTTATACGGGAGAAGCTACATCGACATATCAATCGACGCATTGATTGATAAAAATGTATAAGTACTCGATTGAAGAGAAACGCCAAATCCCATTCATTTGGGTTTCTATTTATTGACGCGTCGATGGATGTATTGATCGGCTTCCCAGTAGGACCCATGGTCTAAGAATTGCTAGGAATTTGGTTGGCAGGGAAATTTCAAGAATGCCAATGCATTCAAGCTGTTGAAATGACACACTAAACCTCAAAAAATTACAAAATTAAATATTTATTTTATTAAAATTGCACTTTTGTTTTACGAATTCCGGTATTACAATCAATACTGAATTATTCCGGAATTTTGTTAATACCGGAAATCCGGAGCTCAAGTCCCAATCTGAAATACATGAGTTAGTAAATCATAAAGGACTGTTCTCTATCTCGCCATTTGAACATGGAAGCCTCACTGAGAATGCATGTATAGGTCTTACCCTTGTATTTCTAAGGCAATGTTTCACACCGTCAACCAAATCATATAATTAAACAAATTATAAGCATTACCTTTTCTGGGACAAGTCTAATATCAGCAAATATTGTCCGCCAGTAGGCCCAACAAAACATAATTAAAATAATGTGATATAATACAAGATATAATATCTGCTGCACAGTATTTTCAATTGTAACTGAAAACAAATTATAACGTTATTTATGATAAACCAAAAGCACACTGTCTAATTTAAAACATTTCAAAAGGCGTTAAATACTTACAAATACATAATTGAATAGCATATGCATAGTAAGACCAAGTTATAATTGCAACTATAAGTAAAACTGGAAGCCACTGGAAGGCTCGTAAGCACCACATATTAAAAGTTTTACAGCATAAACAGGTTGGGGACCCTCTATTATTATGAATAGATGACGCCATTATGCACAGTTATTTATATCAACAATATTATTCATAATAAAAATAACAGAATCACAAGAAAGAAACGAAAAAACTTTATGTAAAAAATGACATTTCAATCAATCAAAAACTAATGTTGCTAATAAAAATATTATGGTGAATATTCCAAAATAGGTATAATAATATTATAAACAGGGGCCCGTTCGTCTTGGGAATGAGACATGATCACAATGACCATGATGACATTATGCGAACTTGCGTTTTTTTTGGTTAGTTTCACTCACAATGCCACAATTACCACTGTCCAAATCGAACGCATTGTTATCTGTCAACTGTCACTTGTCAAGTAAAATATAGGTTAAATCGTACAATGCACTAATTTTATTTGCAAAGTCTTTCTAAAAATCATTCTGATTTAAAATACAATAAATTTGATCCTAAAAATATAAGACGGCTGCGACGTTTAAAACAACAACAACTGTCACAACCACAAATGTCAAAATATGTTCACAAAGCCTCACCTATCGACTTGGGTCATTGTGATCAGTTCACGGTAGCATTCTGGGCCAAAAAAAAGGACCAATGTGGCAGATCACAATGACACTTTTGCCGCCGAAATCTCAAAAAAAACGCATAAATATACATCGTGATCGTTGTGAACATGTTTCTGTCCCAAAACGAACGCGCGTTTTGGGACAGAAACATGTGTATTTTAAATCGGAATGATTTTTAGAAAGATTTCGCAAATAAAATTAGTGCATTGTACGATTTACCTATATTTTACTTGACAAGTGACAGTTGACAGATAATAATGCGTTCGATTTGGACAGTGGTAATTGTGGCATTGTGAGTGAAACTAACCAAATAAAACGCAAGTGCAGCAAAAGAATTATAGGAAGCAGAGATAACATATTAAAACTCTCTGTGAGAGTTATAGAACTCAAACATGATTTAAACAATGGTTCCGGGTTCTGTATATTTTTCTCACTCTTGTTAATATATAAATTGGATTCTTTGAGGGTAGCCCGAACACTGAAGACGCGTGTTTATATTATATTTTTCAAATTTAATTTTATTGAATATTATTGTGCAAAAAGTGTACTAATTTTGTAGTATAAGCATTCGTATAGTAATATTAAGTATGAGAAGTGTAGCATTTACACAGTGATCAATAAATCTATTGATTAAAACTATTATGGAACACATACTTATACCATTGACAGCGGTATTTAACTTAAGTCTTGAATTTGGCACATTTCCGTCGATATGGAAGACTGCATTGGTTACTCCAATCCACAAAGGAGAACCTGAAAACAATCCGTGTAACTATCGACCGATCTCACTCCTCAGCTGTTTCTCAAAGCTTTTGGAAAAGTTGGTTAACAAAAGACTAGTTAAGTTCCTAGAAGATAATGCACTCCTATCGGACAGCCAATTCGGATTTCGAACAGGAAAATCCTGTGAAGATGCAGTGACACTTCTTACCAAAGCTGTCTCTACGAGCCTTGATCAGGGACAAGCATGTGTTGGTGTCTTCCTCGACCTTGCAAATGCATTCGACACCGTGTCCATTCCAATAATGCTGACGAAGCTTGATTGTTTAGGTATTAGAGGCTGTGCATGGATTGGTTCAAGAGTTATTTAACGAACAGGAAACAAAAAGTTAAAGTAGGTTCAAATACAAGCGAAATGCATAATATAAACTTTGGAGTCCCTCAAGGCAGCATACTAGGTCCAACACTCTTCCTATGCTACATTAATGATATTTCGCTTATATCACTTCATAACGCGAGACTCATATGCTATGCCGATGACACCGCTATAATTTTTCACGGTAAAAATTGGAGAGAATGTCACACTTTAGTAGAGGAAAGTTTAACTAGGTTGGCCGGTTGGACTACAATCTACTTACGCTTAATACATCAAAAACGAAATTCACCTGTTTTTATAAAACTGCAGCAACAGCGCCGAATTTATTTCCAACTGTGAAAATTCATAAACATCTACACAACCATACAGACCAGTCGACTTGCAAGTGTGAAGCTATAGAGAGAATTTACTTTATACGTTATCTAGGAGTTATTATTGACGAGAAACTCTCGTTTCGTGAACATGTACAGGTAGCGAGCAAGAGGTTAAGGAAGCTTATTCACGTTATGAAGATGTTAAGATTGGTGGCTGATTTTAAGCTTCTCAAAAAAATATATACTGCTTTGTGTCAATCTATACTAACGTATAACATCTTATCGTGGGATGGATGTACTTCATCAACTCTCATAACATTGGAAAGAGCACAGCGATCGGTACTAAAGGTTATGCTGAGGAAGCCTATTCAATACCCCACAACAACCCTGCTTGCGGATGCTCAGGTGTTAAGTGTCAGGTGCTTATATATCCTTAGGGCTATGCTATCCGGTCATAGACTGGCACTAAACAGTCCTGACTATGACAAGAGATGTTCCAAGCGCTTATTTTGTTTATCCACATTTCCAACCAAAACAAGTTTTTCTCAACGTTTCGCCCCATTTATGACTCCTTTTATATATAATAAGATTATTAGGAAAATTAATTTGAAATATAAAAGTGTACATGAAGTGAAGGTATTGACAGAAGCTTACCTGAGGACGTGGACTTTCAGCCAAACAGAGAGTTTTTTACGAGTCATATCATGAGACATAACAGTCACAAAGTATGAAATCATAAAATAATATACTACCCACACTACATATATACTATCTACATTAACACAAACGCATACACACACACTCACGTTTAGGTACATTCAAATTTTATCTTATTGTGTTGTATGTAGATTTATAACTTTTAAAATGTAATATTGTTCTTTGTTTGATTTTATTATTATTTTTCCGTGTATTATTTTTGTTACTAATATATACTTACTTTAATTTAGTTAAGTATTGGTTTTAGTATAGAATTAAAATTATTGATTATATTTGATTTAGTTAAGTTTTGATTTGGTTAAGTTAAGTATAGATTTAAAACTATTTGATTTTGTTAATATTTTATTTTAATTTGTCTAATTGAATATGCTGCCATAAAACTGTACTGTATAAATGTTTGTAACGACCCCACGGGACAGGCTCAGCCTAGTGTGGGGATCAATGATAATGCTTGTATGTGGAAGAAAAATATGTTAATAAAGATATATTCTATTCTATTCTTTGATCTCGGTGTTTGTGTTATCTCAAATAATCCCACAATCTTCAGTAAAATGGCGGTACTCATTTTACTGTAGATTTTTCCTTCTTCTTCACTCGACATTGGCAGGACTATACCGTATGTTTTCATACGGTCATGTCGCCATTCCTTTCTCTACCCTAGTCCTTTCACAATTCCTTTCCATCCTATTATCCCTCTTTTACTGGAAATAAAAAAGTTTTTTTTAAATCTACCCACTCGACACTGGCAAAATTACGCGCACGCGTAGAGTCCATTAATTTAAGTAAATAATAATAATATATAAATTGGCAACAAAAGTCAAAGTAATCTGTATTTGTGACGAACGAGCCCTTTGTGGCTTGCAAGCGCAAGCCACAATGGGCTCGTTCGCTTTGGGGAAAAATATGATCACAATGTTCATGATAACATATGCTACCTTGCGTATTTTTGGTTAGTTTTACTCACAATGTCACAATTACCACTTATTAGATATTGATTGATTAGATGTACAACACTAGTAGGAGGACAACACTAGTGGAGGTAAAAATGTCAGGAGTTAATATAACGGTTATTGTTTTTAATGGAAGTTGATTTATGTTTTATAATGTGTGAATAAGTATAATAAACAAGTATTAAAATATAACAGTGTTTACTTTATGAGAATATATAAATCCACTATCCAAGGCCGTTTTCGGAAACTGACACTTTAACACTGGGTAATGTCAGTGCGATAAAATTAATTAAAAATGCTTAGAGAACAAGATATGCATATAGTGTAGTGACATTACCCAGTGTCAAAGTGTTAGTTTACAAACGCGGCGGTCGCGCTGGTTTTTGATGCCACTACGAAAACCTGGGGCTCTACAAGAAAAGCAGGCGACATATCGCGTCGCCTCAGTATGAACTACACTAACGTATGTATTTTGACAGTGAGTCAAAAGTTCAAAGTCTAAACAATTTTGATTGAAGGCGACATTACACGTGTCGCCTCGCCTGATTTTTCTCTAAGGCCCATGCCCGCGCTACCGGCTCGGAACCCGCGCCGTTTCAACAAGCCATGTAATTTTTTTAGGGATGCTAAAATGCAGTTCTGATACGATCGGTGTTGATTTTTGACAAGAAGCACTATTATTGAAATTAATAATAACCTTAACGTTATATAATAAATTAATATTTTTTAATTAACTATTGTTTAAATGCAATAATTTTATAAAATCACAATATTAATTTATTTAACAACAAACAAACTAAACATACGAAATCTTACTAAAATCATTTCGATTAAAAAATATAATATATTTGAATCTAAAAATATAAGACGGCAGCTACGTATAAAACAACTGTCTGTTGGCAGATGTCAAAATATAATACCAACGCTTGACCTATCGACTTGGGCCGTTGTGATTAATTCGCGGTAGCATTCTAGGCCAAAAAAACGAGCAATGTGATCACAACTTCACCGAAATTTCAAAAAAAAAACGCGTAAAAATACATTGTTGTAGACGCCCAACGAGCCCAAAGTGCAAGCAGTGGCAAGCACTTCTTTATTTATAGTCTGTGCACAAAAAAAAACTGGCTGGCTGAATGGGCTTTGCCCGTTCTTCTTACGAAGAACAAACAAAAACCAACAAAAAAAAAAAAACTTGTATGGCGTCGCCGAACTCGCCGAAGTGAAATTGTTTTATCCTTGTATTGTAGCAGTAACAAAATTGTATAAATTCTGGTGTAATAATCCTATTGCAAATAACCAGCCATGGAAGTAAAAGAATGTAACGATTTAACAGAAGAGGTAAGTACATATTTGCGCGTATATTTTCTTAGGTTTTTCACGCGTTTGCTTAGCCAATTTACCCTTGTAATGTTTCAGAACCAATTTAAAGTTGACGATATTAGTATAATTATTAAAGAAGCTATCGAAAATTCTATAGGGGGTACGGCCTATCAACACAACAAAGTAAACCAATGGACCTCGGCTGTCGTGGAGTCATGTTTGGGACAACTGACTAAGCTACAAAAACCCTATAAATATATTGGTTTGTATTTTTGTTCAGACAATTTATTTTTTGGGGCACGGTATTTGACATTGACTAGGCCCGGGCCTAATCGGCCTTAAACTTTGACTGTGGACGTCATTATTTCGATAACCTTCTATGGTCGTGGAGTCTCTAATGTTCGGATTAATAGTCATGGCTAAGCTCAAGGCGCGCTCCGGAAAGTAATACTCAAATGATGCATATCTGAGCAACCACTTCGCACTATAATAGTCGAGTAAATTGACGCAGCTAAGCCAAGCAATGCCTCAAGCCAATGCTTGCTGAAAAATGTATTTACTTGGAATCCTGGTCCAAAAAACACTTGAAATTATTATTGAGAAGTTGTATTTTCATGGAACTCCTACAGTTAAAGTTTTGTAATATAAAATGTTCAATTTACTGGCAATGAAGGAATCATGGAATAAATAATGAAATACACACTAGAAAAATAGATAATAATATTTTTAAAACAACAAGATATTTAATTTTTACATAATTATTATTCATTAAATAATAACGGCTGCTGCGTGCGTGCTGGAGGACGCAACCTCCCACAAGATGGACCGACGACCTGAAAAAGGTTGCGGGAAGCCGATGGATACAGGCAGAGCAGAACCGGTTGTTGTAGCGATCCTTGGGGGAGGCCTATGTCCAGCAGTGGACGCACAAAGAACGCCTCTACACCGAACAAGTGGCTAGCTCGTTACGATGTTTTGAATAAACTCAATAACCTATCTATAAACAGTTTCAGAAGTTGGTATATTGAAACCGGGACTGACAGCTTAATGTGCTCTCCGAGGCACTATAGTGGTGTTGTCAAACAAATGTACATAATTTTTTTAATTAAAATCTCATTGGTACACACCAGAATTCAAACCAGGGACCTTAGTGTTTTTAAGCCCAAGGTCTAACCAACTAGGCCACCACATATATATTTTTATTTTTGTTTCTGAATATTTGACAAAATGGTATATACCATTTTGTCAAATATTTATTGAATAAGGTTATAGAATATATATCAGCATGCTACAACAGAATAATAATATGGCAAACTGTACATAATTTGCAAAGAGAGTACAACATAGGCAGAAAATTTAATGGAGGTAAACCCACAATACACAGCTAGTGTTAAATATAATAATATGTATTTATTTATTTTTCAAAAAAGATACAGCAAACGAACAACAAGTTAAGTACATATTAATGGCACATTTTTTAAAGGATACAAGGTAAACTTGGAGTCCTCATTAGAGCTATACTCAACATCAAACTAAATATATTAGTAAACACTTTAAACACATTAGACAAATCAAAATTAATTAAACATTAAATAAAAACAAATTCCTTATCAAACTGAGATTTGCAATAAATAAATATGCATATGTTTGTATGCACCTGTTTCTATTACAAATAAAAAGAGATTCCTAGTTTATCCCAGAACAATATGTCAAACTTTAATTTCATATTTAGGGTGCTGAATACTATTGGCAATTATTGAGACACATGTTACTTTATTATATTCATTAATTCACAATTATTTTATTTACAGTAACTTGCACTATTATGCAGAAAAACGGAGCAGGCTTACATACAGCATCATCATGTTTTTGGGACAACAACACCGATGGCTCCTGCACAGTGCGCTGGGAAAACAAAACAATGTACTGCATTGTGTCTGTATTTGCTCTTGGTATCTAATAAAACTATTCCAACAAAAACTATAACAGTATGAGAGTAAAACAGCAAAAAGTATCTACATATTTTTCTTCAAAAATAAACTTGTCCCTTAGCCAGTGACTCATGGATAATAAAATTATCTGACTAATATAATCTTATTTATTAAATTATTGTAAAAAGAGACTTTCTCCACTTATTCTTCACACAGATACTTGCTGCTAGATACTACTAACCCTTACAATGGTACTGTTTATGCACCAGTAATGTTTATTGCAATTTTGACCAATAAAAAATTGCATTGAAACAGTACTGCTCTAAGAGTTGATAGTTAGAATGCTGATTCTGTTGATTAATTTCACCATATAATATTATATTGCAATATTGAACACCATGATGGTCTTGCCTGCAAAATCCAGATTTGATATTTAGGAATATTTGTAACTAAAGTCAGTATTTACAAATTTATCTCACAATATCCACCTAAGTAATGTCTGTCACTTTCATTCTTGATTTGACATTCACTAATAAGAACAAAACATTCTTAAGTGAGTATTAAGTGCTAGATCAGTGTTTAATTGGTGGACCTGTCAAACATTTTGCAAGCAATTGCATTACTGTAACATGTACAAACAGAATTAATATTAAAAGTTAACTGGGGGTTAACCACCAACTCACAGTATCGGAGTTCTCGTTTAGAGTTGAGATCTTAAATGATGTCATTTGATACAAATCAAAATACATAACAATATATATATTTTTTGTAATTAATTAAGTACTTCAACTAGTTATGCAGTGGTCAATTCAAACAACAATGTTTCACTTTTCATAGTACAAACAGCATTGTTCTCTATCTCAACTTGAACAAGATATCACCGTATCGGAGACAATGGTTACCCTGCTGGTACTTACAAGTATACTTGGCTAAGGGAAAAACTTTCCTGTTCTAATATAAAAAAATAAAATAAAATTGTTCTTGTAGTATTCTCTCTGATTAACTCCAAGTAAAAATATAAGTTAGAATCTTGCATTTCACGCTTTGCTCATCAGAATAAATATTTACATAAGCTCTAGAGTGGTTAAGCATTATCAAAAATATTTTTGCCAATATTCTATATTACAAGCTGGATATTAATAATAGTGCCTTAATAATATTAATATTATATAAATGTTTATTGCATTATTTAATACAGGGAATGGTACAGTTTTGATTTTAATTCTTAGTTTTGTTATTGTCCTAACACATATTATTTTCACCACATAGAGAGATCTGTTCTTCACTGATACAAATAATAATCAATATATTGTTATTAATAATATAAAGTCAGAAAAAACAAGTTTGATACTTATTATAATAGTACAGACAGTTAATTAATCCTAGTAACTTATCTTATTTTTGTTGTTTCAATTCAGTTGTAATGCTTTTGAATTACTGCAGATTATATTTAGAATTGCAGTGGATTTTCTAAAGGTTAAAGTGCTGCTAATTAAAAACAGCTGTTATATTAAAGCTTGCTCTTAAAACATGATTACATTCTCTCATCTTGTCAATATAATAATCTAAATACAAGCAAAAAAAAGTACTATATACAGAAGATCCACTCTTCAAAGACACTTGAGTACTAATTGTAATGATTAAAGTTAAAAATGGCGTTGAATGTACCAGTTTTATTTTGAAATTCGAATGACAGCTGGTACATTCGAAGCCATTTTTAATCTTTAACAGACACTGGTGCAACTGAGTCTTGGTTAAATACCGATTCTCACCACGCTTCATTTTATATAAAGTGCAATTATTTAGCTCACACCTCGATACGGCCGGAAATTTATATTTAGTACCAGTACTAAAGGCGAAAATGTACCGAATCACTACGCGCGACAACTTTTTTTTAATAGAGTGAAGTATAATAACCGCGCGCCGACTGCTCATTGGTCGAATCGTCCCCCGGGAGGGCGATCCGAAATACCTAAACTTAGTTCTATCATGTTAATTATAGAGTTGAAATTCCAATGCTCCATAAATGTTCAAACTTGCAAAGAATTCGTGTATTTCAAGATGGCGGCGTTATAATAGAACTAATATTTCAATATTTATAGTTTACGTAACGTCTTGTCGTGTTTAGCGGTTGCAAACTCGGAATAAGGCCCCAGTCCTGACACTAATTCAACTAAAATTCAATGCCAAAGACACTACCATGGTTTTGCGCATTGTAGAAACGTAGCGTATTTGTATACGTATACGTGAGCAACAACCAATAGGATTGCTTTATTCAATCATGTTACCAAAATTAAAGCGGCCCTATTGCTTCTTGCTCACGTATACAAATACGTTACGTTTCTACAATGCGCAAGCCCATGGTAGAGTCTCAGGTATTTTATTTTACGTTCAAGAATTTAAATTAATAGTGGTTCATTTTGTTACAGAAATACCTATGTTACAAAAAATATTTTAAAGTTAGGGATTGCATACGGGAAAACTTATTGGGTTGCCCTAGAATTGTGCAACCTTGCGTCACAGTATGGGTGAAACATATATATTTTTCTAGGGCTGTCCTTCATAATCATTTATACTTTGGCAAAATGTATTCTGAGATGTGTTCTCTTTTCGTGATCTCTTTCTTTGTCAGGTGATTTGTCTTTTTTAGAACACCCTATAGGTTCTTCAGTGGCTACATCTATCCACTCTAGGGTTTAATTTATTAAGTATTATATATCTTTGTCTGCTATTTTTTGACAGTTTATATGGGCGATTGGTTAGCAGAATATAAAATATGACAAATTAAGCGATTGTGATTCTACTATGATGCGATTAAACCATGAAGGTAAAAACCGTGCTAGTCTGCGCGCCCCTACTGGAGTAAGCATCATTCAATTTGCAGGGTGCCGCGCGAGTGACAAATTTGTCACTCACACACACCTTTACATTTTTTACATCCTCAGTCTGATTTGTGCGTTCGGCGGAGAAAGTCGAAAAGAGCTCCGCTTTTATTGTCGGAAAAATGGTTAATTGTGCATTAAAGCTGTGTAGAAACTACTATTTAAAAAAAGTACCTAGTGTCACGTTTTTCAAGTATGTATTTAACATGTTTTTCTTATATTAAACCTTAATAAAATATTATAATAAAACCCATAATTAAAATATCAAAATCTAACGTCGTAACTATGGTAACTGTCAAACTATGTGCATCAGTTAGAAGTTGAAGAACTAGTGATGTGTTTTTATTTTTAATGAGAATTTCGATACTTTAAAATAATTTATAATATTTTCAATTTAATTTAATCAAAAGGTATGGCGACAACAGAAGCGTCCAACGAGGTTTGTCAGTTACTATTTAGTGATGTGATTTTATAGTTGATATACTCGATTTTTGTAAATACTTTCATGGTTATGAGATATTATACAATTATTGTTTTTTTTTTTATATAATACTAATTATATTTTCTATACATGATACAGTTTCCCGATAAATCCGGCATTAAAACGTAAATGGGGAGGCAATTAAAAGGGAAGAAAATTAATAACCAACAAGAATACCCGTATGTTCAGTACATTTTGACGAATTAAGCTACGATTTAATTGTTTTTCGCCTTTTGTAGTTTGAGTATAACTTCCTCTTGGAGGTCGGTCAAAAATGTTGAGATTGCGTTTAGTAGGTACATGTAGCTAGTTGTGCATGTGTTTTAATTTAATAAATAATTTAATTTAATAAAGTATTTTAACTTATTGTTATATTATTATATACCTACATTTTTTAAATCCACTAGTATTATAAATGCGAAAGTGTCTATCAGGGTGGATTTGAAAGGATATACTTTGGGCTAATATGAGGTTCTGCTGATAAAATCTAACATTTTTTTCAATGGAACAATATTTCGCAAATGAAAAAAAAAATGTACTTCCCCATATAAATTGGTCATTTTAACGTTACTAGTTTGTATGGAGAAGGCCATTTTTTTTTCTTTTGCGATACATGGTTCCATGAGAAAGTTGTTTGATTTGATCATATTAGCCCAAAGTATATTTTTCAAAGTTATTGAGTCTATTCAAAACATCGCGACGAGCTAGCCACTTGTTCGGTGTAGACTCATACCATCGGCTACGACGAGGTGGGATTAAAACCCCTCCGCTGGTTACCTTGATGATCTCTATAAATCCCAAAATATTTGGTTTATATCGATAAGTAATAATATTTGTTGTCAGTGGCAACACTATCGAAACTATTAAGTATGCAATTAAATATTTAGCTTTTTATAATAAAAAAACAATACACTTCATAGACACGCGCACACATTCGTGTTTGCTTGTATCTCTTTTTTTCTCAAGCAGTTTTTTAAGTGTCAGAAGCGTTGAGCTGCCATTTGAAGCCACACCTTTTTCCCCGTTCTTCATTTGTTCGACTCAGAAATTGGCGACACCGGTATCGTACTATTATGAAACAATTTATGTATCATGCTTACTCCATTGGCGCGGGGCGCGTTTTTTTAGCTTCATGGATTAAACTAAAGTTAATTTAAGAGAATTGTCGCCCTGCATGTTTTGAACTTTTGACTATTATTATTTTGTCTTATATGATAAAAGTGAGAATTAATAAATTGTTATGCTTGATGATTTATATTCTAAGGCTTAGAATACATAGAAGAATATAATAGAAGAATTTGAAATAGTTCAGAATCTAAGCTATTTCAAAGTAATATGTTCACTAGACCAAATAAATTTCTGACCCACCTTAGGGCTTTTTAAAATTTACATATTAGACACGTGACATTTTATTATTTAAAAATTGCGGATTTTATTAGGACCTGTCAATCATGTTATTGAGGGCAGTTTGTAAAATCCGTCATTAACTACTTAATATTTAAGTTAAGTTATACCTTAAAATATTCGAGTAACCAGGCAAGTATTTCAGGGCTCTATAATGATGGGCCAGTAATTTATTTTGGTCGGATGGTACAATGTATTTTTTTTATTAGTTTGCACAACACAATTAGGTACAAAGGCAGAGTTGCACCAAAATGTAACGATTAAAGTTAAAAATTGCGTCGAATGTACCAGATAAGTCGAATGGCAGCTGGTACATTCGACTCCATTTTTTATCGTTATTTATAATTACTTTAACGGAAACTTTGTGCAACTCAGCTTAAAACTTTTGCCTTTTTTAAAATATAATTAGATGGCGACAAACAACTTGATCACAACCGGGCGTAGAGGGGGTAAGTTCACGCAAACATTTACGACGCGTAATGGTCAAGTTGTTTGCCGGGAATTATATTATTTAATCAATAGGATAAAATTATAGTAAGCATTCATAAAAATTATGTCTAGATTATAGAATAATTCAGATTGGATATAAACAAGATTTAATAGTAAATGATAAACGTGAAGTCGGAGACAAAATACCAACAAAGTACTCCCAGACTACTGTCAACCCACACTGCTCCTGTTTAATTGGACGACGAAGATCTGACATTCTCATTCAGCCAATAAGGAGGAACGTAACTGTTAAGGGTTGTCACTTCAAATCTTGTTTATTTTTAGTCATTGCAATAATAATTCTAAAATTATTGTATTGCTTTTTCTGTATTAATAATATATTGCAATGATAGAATAGTATAGTTTACATAATATCTTTATTTACTTAGGTAAATGAATGTAAATTATCGCTTATACTTACTTTTTATGCTAGGGTATTCTAAATATAATTAAATTTATACAACAATGTGTTTAATTTTAACCTCGTGTAGTAGGTACGTTACTTCTATTGTGGTCCTGCCAGAATCACATTACTACGGCCGGACCACCCCTGTAACTTTTGAACCAAGCTGTCTAGCGAAATGAAAAGAGGATAACACAATCAAAAATTATATTCTTCGCAAGAAGTACATTACTTATATTATGGTCCTGCTAGAATCACGTTACTACGGCCGGACCACCCCTGTAACTTTTCAACCAAGCTGTCTAGCAAAATGAAAATAGGGTAACAAAATCAACAATTATATTCTGCACAAGAAGTACATTAATTCTATTGGGGTCCTGCTAGAATCACGTTACCACTGCCGGATCACCCCTGTAACTTTGAACCAAGCTGTCTAGCGAAATGAAAATAGGATAATAAAATCAAAAATTATATTCTGCGCAAGAAGTACATTACTTCTATTGTGGTCCTGCTAGAATCACGTTACTACGGCCGGACCACCCCTGTAACTATTGAACCATGCTGTCTAGCGAAATGAAAATAGGGTAACCAAATCAAAAATTATATTCTGCCCAAGATGTACATTAAGTCTATTGGGGTCCTGCTAGAATCACGTTACTACTGCCGGATCACCCCTGTAACTTTGAACCAAGCTGTCTAGCGAAATGAAAATAGGATAATAAAATCAAAAATTATATTCTGCGCAAGAAGTACATTACTTCTATTGTGGTCCTGCTAGAATCACGTTACTACGGCCGGACCACCCCTGTAACTTTTAAACCATGCTGTCTAGCGAAATGAAAATAGGGTAACCAAATCAAAAATTATATTCTGCCCAAGATATACATTAAGTCTATTGGGGTCCTGCTAGAATCACGTTACTACTGCCGGACCACCCCTGTAACTTTTAAACCATGCTGTCTAGCGAAATGAAAATAGGGTAACCAAATCAAAAATTATATTCTGCCCAAGATATACATTAAGTCTATTGGGGTCCTGCTAGAATCACGTTACTACTGCCGGACCACCCCTGTAACTATTGAACCATGCTGTCTAGCGAAATGAAAATAGGGTAACCAAATCAAAAATTATATTCTGCACAAGAAGTACATTAATTATATTGGGGACCTGCTAGAATCACGTTACTACTGCCGGACCACCCCTTAACTTTTGAACCAAGCTGTCTAGTGAAATGAAAATAGGATAACAAATTCAAACATTATATTCTGCGCAAGAAGGACATTACTTCTATTGTGGTCCTGTTAGAATCACGTTATTACGGCCGGACCACCCCTGTAACTTATGATCCAAGCTGTCTAGCGAAATGAAAATAGGGTAACAAAATCAACAATTATATTCTGCACAAGAAGTACATTAATTCTATTGGGGTCCTGCTAGAATCACGTTACTACTGCCGGACCACCCCTGTAACTTTTGAACCAAGCTGTCTAGCGAAATGAAAACAGGATAACAAAATCAAAAATTATATTCTGCGCAAGAAGTACATTACTTCTATTGTGGTCCTGCTAGAATCACGTTACTACGGCCGGACCACCCCTGTAACTTTTGAACCAAGCTGTCTAGCCAAATGAAAATAGGGTAACAAAATCATAAATTATATTCTGCACAAGAATTACATTAATTCTATTGGGGTCCTGCTAGAATCACGTTACTACTGCCGGACCACCCCTGTAACTTTTGAACCAAGCTGTCTAGTGAAATGAAAATAGGATAACAAAATCAAACATTATATTCTGCGGAAGAAGTACATTACTTCTATTGTGGTCCTGCTAGAATCACGTTACTACGGCCGGACCACCCCTGTAACTTTTGAACCATGCTGTCTAGCGAAATGAAAATAGGGTAACAAAATCAAAAATTATATTCTGCGCAAGAAGTACATTAATTCTATTGTGGTTGTCGACGACCTATGACATCCTATAGTGGTATACTTTTATAATAAAAAAATGAAAAATTCAAACTTGTGTCAGTGTCTCGAACAACAGTTGAAATTGAAAACGTTAGGCAGTTGCTTTTAAAAGAGGGAGGGAATAGGGTCCAGGGTCTGGTGTATGCTATGAAAGCTAATAGTTTATTTGTATTATATATATTTAAATAACGTAGTTTTAAGGTGTTTCTGTAAAGTAATAAACGTGTAAATAGTGAACAAAAGTTTCAATTCAAGAGGGTCATAGTGCGGCCGGCGCCCGTCGGTCACAGTGGTACTGTTAGAATCACGTTACTACCGCCGGGCCACCCCTGTAACTTTTGAACCAAGCTGTCTAGCGAAATGAAAATAGGATAACGAAATCAAAAAATATATTCTGCGCAAGATTACTTCTATTGTGGTCCTGCTAGAATCACGTTACTACGGCCGGACCACCTCTGTATCCTTTAAAGCAAGCTGTCAAACGTAAAGAAAATAGTATAACAAATACGTCGATGTATGACGTCGAATGTACCAGATTTATTTTGAAAGACGAATGACAGCTCGTATATTCGACTCCATTTTTAACTTTAATCGTTATAATTACTTTAACGGAAACTTGGTGCAACTCAGCCTAAAACTTTTGCCTTTTTTAAAGTAGATAGCGACAAACAACTTGAACACAACCGAGCGTAGAGGGGGTAAGTTCACGCAGACATTTGGGAATATTTACGACGCGTAATGGTCAAGTTAAGTTGTTTGCCGGGAATTATATAATTTAATAAATAGGATAAAACTATAGCATTCATTACAATTATGTCTAGATTATAGAATAATTCGGATTAGATATAAACAAGGTTTAATTGTAAATGATAAACGTGAAGTTGGAGACAAAATACCAACAAAGTACTCCCAGACTACTGTCAACCCTCACTGCTCCTGTTTAATTGAACGACGAAGATCTGACATTCCTATTCGGCCAATAAGGAGTTATTGGCCGAATAAGAATGTCAGATCTTAACGTAACTGTTAAGGGTTGTCACTTCAAATCTTGTTTATTTTTAGTCATTGCAATAATCATTCTAAAATTATTGTATTGCTTTTTCTGTATTAATAATATATTGCAATGATAGAATAGTATAGTTTACATAATATGTTTATTTACTTATGTAAATGAATGTAAGTTATCGCTTATACTTACTTTTTATGCTAGGGTATTCTAAATATAATTAAATTTATAAAACAATGTGTTTAATTTTACCCTCGTGTAGTAGGTACGTTACTTCTATTGTGGTCCTGCCAGAATCACTTTACTACGGCCGGACCACCCCTGTAACTTTTGAACCAAGCTGTCTAGCGAAATGAAAGTAGTATAATAAATACGGAAAATATTTTCTGCGCAAGAACTAACCTCGTTACATTATATCTATTGTGGTACTGCCAAATTCAACTTACTACGGCCGTACCACTCCTGTAACTTTGAACCAAGCTACCTAGCGAAATGAAAATAGGACAACGAAGTGGAAAATAATTATCTGCTCAAGAAGTAACCTCGTAAGTATAGTACATTACTTCTATTGTGGTCTTGCCAGAGTAACGGTACGTTACTACGGCCGGACCATCCTCGTAACTTTTGAACCAAGCCGCTTAGGTTAACCTTAGCGCCTTGGTTATACATGTTTCTATGAGCTCGGCGATTTTCGTTTAGAAAGTATTTGAACCAAATTGCGTGTGTGCATCATTGGTTATATATGTTTTAAGGTGTGCACCAAGTACCACGATGCTTCAGCCTCCATATTCACCAGGCATGGTACCGTGTGACTTTAATATTTTCAACAATAATGAGGGCCGTCGTTTTACAGGCTTACTTAGATGATATAAAAGCGCACACTGAAAGGACTAAAGGCTATCCCAAAGACTGCTTGTGAAGTGTTTCTAGGATTGGAAGAGGCGTTGGCACAAGGGCATAACATCTAATGGGAACTATTTTGAAGACATTTTCTGAACAGCTTGTACTTACTCGTATATCTTAAAAGTGGGAGAATTTTTCGCTAAATCTGTTTGCTTTGGTGATCAGAGTCCAGCTTGAAGGCTCCGGTGCACAGTTAGAAATAACGCCATCTGGGTGTAATACGGAAACCATTTCGTAAACGCATCATTTAGCCGGCATAATGGGAGCGATCACTATTGTTAAACAACAATCAAATGTATTGATCGAACCTATTTATGGACTTTGTAGGTTTGCTTAATATCAGGTACATACAAAGTCATATGCCGTGCTTCAATAATAAAAAGTTACTACGGCCACACCCTCTATTTGAACCAAGCAGTCTAGCGAAATGATAATTTTCTGCGTAAATAGGTACATTATAAAAAACTCGTAAATACCGTAAATGAAGTCTTTGTAAATACCTACATTTTTAATACACTGTTTTAATTTCACTTTGTCGAAAGTCAATTATTGAAACTAAACTAGTAATTCTAAAATAGTCCATCGTCGCCGATGTTATTTTGCATTTATTAGGTACCAATAAATGGTGAGATAGTAAAATAATAAACACTGAAAAACCACTAATGTCAAACTTTTTCCTAGCAAGTCTTAAAATTTATTAGGATCACAATATTGAACTAAGGTTTGAAGGGCTCTTCTAGCCTTGCTAGTCTCTACATCCCCACTTTTAGGACTCCACCCACCACTTACAATAAGGTGGATGCACTGAACACGGCATCTCGTCGCACGGCGTCGAATAAAAAATATTTTCCTGAACAAAATGAAATCTAAGTAGGTAGGTTGGTATTTAATGTACAGAGAACAGTATTAGGTAACCAAATTAATAAAAGCGTACTATTTTGTTGTGTTAAGAAATATAATACCTATATTCTCTGCTAAATTTTAAATTTCACAAAAATAAAGACGTATAAAATAACAAACAAAAAAGATGTTTGATTTTCCCGGCGATTGAGGGCACAGCCATATTGGAGTCACGTGACAGCAATCGATCCAATGGTTGAGCGCGTCTCGGGTCCATTCAACTCGCTCGGCCGCGAGGGAGGAACCACTTCACAAACGCGATCCTATTCATTTGCAGAGATATTATATATTTCTGTCCCTCTCGCTCGTATTGTGAAATAATAATCAAATGAATGGTGAACGAGCGAAATGGTGATACTTACGTACGAACGAGTGGAAATTATTTGAAAGCAAGTCCAGTCGCTATGTAGAATTTTCGATGTGGGAGTCGCCTCGGTATGTCAAACGCATTCAGTGATTATTATTTTGAAGTAGACATATTTAAATTGCTTTAATAATTTGTGTTTAATCAATTTGTTGCATTAAAAAGTGAAGTGCCTGTTTATTTCGGACAGTGATTTGAGTGTTTTTGTGTTTTGTCAAGTGTTCGGATTATATCTCGGCAGGAGGGGGGCTGTTAAAATACTACGTAAAGTCGTGAAGATAGTAAACGTTTTACAACTCGTCGGAGTGCTCAATTTTTTTTTTCATCTCGAGCCGAGTTCGAACTTCCATTTTGTTTTATTATGAGATTTTGTCGTTCGCACGGATCGTGGACATCAGGACAATGGGAAGCAGAGGTAGGTGTCTTTACAATGTATTTTACGGAATGATTTCTGCGCATGTAGGCCGCGGAGCACAAAGAAAATAAACATGGGCAGGTACTGTCGGTGAATTAGTAATGTATTTCGATTTGTGCATAGCGTACGGGTCAGAGAGCGCAGTCGTGGTGTGAAGGATTAGTCATACTACTAAACTGTTTGGTTATGAGGTCCTGTACACTATCAGGTATCGAAGTAACTAATGAATTTATTTGCCTAAGCATGCGCCGACCGAAGTTGGTTGTGTCCCACCGATATGAGTACAACTGTCTAGGTACATATATATATAGGAAACTGTCACTTAACAGCTGATTATTGAACCACTTCATTGTTAAAACTTATTTACTATTATAGATACCTATAAAATTTACCTATAAATTTACTTATAGGAATGAGTCTGATTTGCTTTTAATACTGTTTTCAGTATGCAACCTGTTCCGTGCATGTCCAATAACTGAGCATATTCTGCCAGAGATAAAGGATTGGACTATAAAGTTAGTAACTATGTTTATTATTTGACACAGTTGCACCCACATTACATTTGGTTTTTGCTCTCCATCCCGATTGGTTGTAGTATTTTCTTATAAAGCCTACCTTCATCAATGAACAGGCTATCTAATGCAAATATATTTTTACTAAATAGTACTTACTTAGCACTTAAATTAGAGTGTTCAAACATATACAAACTCTTCATCTTTATAGTGGATATCACAAAATTACCAACACTTTAAAACAAAAACACTTTTCACACTTTGTTACCCGAGGATCCTCACCAGAACTCCAAAATTAAACACTGAACAATTGTGTAAAATGTATAACAACAGTAAATTATATTGTCAAATAATGTGTATTGCTACCTATATTGTTACCTATGAACATAACATCAATTAGTATCCTATTCTATCAGACTAATAACTTCTTAAAAGTATTCATTTCTTAAGGGAATGGTATTTAGTATGATAATAATTTTAGAATCAGTTTACTACAATTCACATTCTTCAGCTTTTCATATAAATGTTCATGCACTTAGAATCAACAAACATCCCAATTTGCCTAAAAGAGTCTAGTGGCATAATTTGTATTTTGTGCAATAGTTTAAAAAAAAATAAACAATCAATCTCTTCTATAAATATTTTTTCACTTTACACAATCAATCAATTTTACCATTTTAATAAATTATATTGTAAGTGTTAATTAATGCTTGTCTGGCTTCTATATTTGGGCCTTGCCAAGAGCCGTACTATTGTTTTGTAGATCAATAATGTAAGAATGTAGAGTCCATGGTCTATTGGTAATGTCATGGTGCTGTGTTTATGATTCCCATTTTATTAGCATTGTTTTTCTGTACACATTGGCTTGATCCTGGTGTTTACATAACTGTTCAGAATTTTGACAATCATTGGATTAATAATGCAATAAGTATGTTTGGCAGTACTGTCAACCAGAGGAATCTTAAGGGTAAATTTACTGTAAAAACATAATATACTTTATCTTACCATTGACATTACAAACAAATGCTACCAGGCATTTTTTTACAGTTAAACCTGAAAGCCAGTTGAACTTATTCCACATCCAACCCTTCTAACCCAGTTTTATCTGGAGTATCTTCTATCTATCTTATCTATCGTATCTTCTATACATGCCTAGTATAAAATTATGTTGCTTCCCTTGTCTCTATGATTATATCTTCTAAACTAAGCTGTTGCTTAGTTTGAATTTCGATGCAGTTTCCTACATATTTATGTTATCTCTTCCGGAAAGTTTATACATAAAATATAATACATAGTTGTTAGTAAATTATATTTATAGTATGCCATTCAATTGTGTTTACTACTTACCACTACTATAATATTTCATAACAAAAATGGAACTCTATACTATATAGCATATTGCATACATTTTTTTTGTTACTTAGAGTAAGTACAAACTTGTAATACCTACTCTAAAATGAGATTGAAGATGTTTAATAAAAATAGTGTTGACCTATCTATTTTTAAGGACTGATCTGACTGATTTCATTCAACCTAAGAACAACCATTACTCTACTACTTAGTTTAACAGTTTTTTTTTTCAATAAAGATAATTATTATGGTAAGTACTATTTTTGTATGATCCCTAATCTGATTTACTACCTATAAAACACATACCTAGTAGGAAGGCCACTATTATTATAATAATATATTATTCTTGACTCTCTAGAAACCTTTTAATAAACTAAGTCTTGATAAACCTCTATTGTCTTCCTGTCACATTGTGATGGAACAAAAGTAACAAAACATAAATTCTTATTTAATCACCAGAATTAGGATAAACCTGATTTAGCGAAATGTTTCTGTGTCTAAGGGCCGGTTCAACCAAAATTAGGCATAACTTTACTGAGGATAGTAATATAAAATTTCATACTTTACAAATATGTATTCATGGATTAAATTATTAATACTCAGAATAATTATTTCTATGTGATTTGAAATTTGGTCAAATCGGTCCTTAACCAAACTAAACGCCTTGCTTAGTTGACCTGTTACAACTCGTCTTATTTCTCAGTATTCACCTATTAGTCATCAAGTCTCTGAATCCACGCTTTATCATCCACCGTTCGCTATTCATTCATAGCCGGCGTCACATAAAGCTGGGTTCACACGGCACATTTTGTTTACGTGACGCGTTTGTGTAACTAAATGATATTGTGAACTCTTAAGTTTCAAGTATTACTAATAAAAATATCATAGATTATTTATACATTTTACGAGAGATTTTAACAATATACAATTTCCAAATAAGCCTGAGGCTTGTTTAAAAATTGTAGTTGCGAATTTATCATATGAGCATTCTATGGCAAAGTTATTGTAGCATCTGGTGTGGAGATCTCATATAAATGTGTATTGCTTTAATAATATAGGAGCAACATGGAATAACAGTTTAAAAAAAATGAAATTTAGCTAAAAAAACATATCCAAATAGGTAGGTACCCTATTGCTCAATTAATTTCTGAAAAAATTTTTTCCTAGTCTTTTATTTTCTTCCAGTGAAGCAAGTTGAGGACGACGAAGTTTGTTAGATATTTGTCATTGATAAACACTACCTCACACCACTTAAGAACGAGTGATTTGTTTGGACCTTGAGGACTCATACAAAATAATGTTTACCTACGCAACATACGTTGTCGTGTGAACCCAGCTTTATGCTACAGTTTTAAAATCTTTTATCTCTCTTAATGAGACACAAATCCCGGCGGACGAAGCAAGACAAAAGAAGTTGTAACTCAAGTCGAATACACACTATTATAGTTATTTTGTACTAGTTACCACCGCCCATACAGATGCAAAAACCGTCAAGTAACGTAGCCATGTTTCGATTTTAGTCTGTGGGTTCACCGATTTTTCGGAGACTACTCTATCGATTTCTTGTCAAGATAGTCATGGTGCGGTTACGAGACTGCCGACTGATTTGACAATAAAGCAGCGAGAATAAAAAAAAAAATTCGTAATGCAAATACGACTGTCGCTGCCATCTTTATAACCGCATCATTTAGCCGGCATAGTAAGAGCGATCAATATTACACATTGTTATAACATTCAATAAAAAAAAGGTACTAAAACAATTTTATCATTTATCTATTTTATGTCAAAATCGGCCCCGAGACTCCTTTGAGCATTTATATCTATTCCTTGTAGTTTAGGATTTGGCCTTGAAGGCACACTTGAAAAATTCACCCTGTATAGGTATAATGTGATTAAAATGTACTAATTCTTAACTAAGTGTGTCATTTAATTATTAATTAATATCATTTTAATTGTAGGTATCTGCGTAGTTTGCTGATTGATAATGAATACAAACGTAACTAGGGTTACCAGATATTTTGTTTGCATTTCCTTCAGCGTCATTATAAAAAAAATGTCGAAAAAGCAACACAACTCATGGACAACGTTAGTTTCATTTACTTATGAGAAAAAAAAAGACATGTTTGACTGCTTTTCAGAATTTGATTTCTGCAGCATACCTATAGATAGATATATTTTGCTGATCGACTATGACGGCCTCAGTGGTCCAGCGGTCATGCCATTGGGATCCGGAGGTTGTGGGTTCGATTTTCATCCTAGATATATAATGTGTATCTATTATCGTTTATTTTGTCGTACACATACATGAAACTAATAATAAAATATGGAACCGCCATGTGCCTTAAATGGCCTATAAAACGAAATGCCAAACGAGTTCGCCACTATATATTCTGTTCTCACTTCAACCAATCAACACTCACGGATTGCTTGTGTTCTCATTATTTTATTTTTTATTTGTATGGCGGCGGCCTTCTTCTGTTCTCAAATCTGGGGAGGCGATTTAAGGGCCATGGGCACCACCCTATTTATATCTCCATGTACACATAGGACAAGCCTAGAGCTAAAATTGTTGACCAGTAGGTTAAAAGTCTTGGTCTTGAGAAGTCGTGACCCCCGGAAATTTAAAGACTATTGGAAAGGCCTAAACGCCTTTTCAAATGTTAGAACAGATGATGGCCGCGGGCCATATAAACTAAAACCAAAAATGAGAACTAAAATTAATTTAGCCAATCAATAATGCCTTGAGCGTAAGACACAATAAGTTTGCAACTAACATGTTTGATATGTTGTTCGAAATGAGTTATCAAGCCTTAGGGCACTTGCACATTTATTCCTACTCTCATGATTTAAAAGTTACTTTTAAATGCATGAACTTCACCACCATTAACTTACTGTTTATTTGTCTCGAAGGTTTGACCGGTAGAGACTGCCTAGTGGCATCAAGTCCGCCTTTGTACTCTTTTTGTGCAATAAAGTCTTTGAATTTATTAGTCATGAATTTACACACTGTAGGTACCCGGTTTTTTTGGTACAGTTTTCTCAAAAATAGTTTTCTTTTTTTTTTAATTCTTCCACCATTGTGGAAAGGCAAAGATCTTTCGACCACGCAGCCAAGTTTTCTATTTATGGAAAAACCGTACCGAAAAAAAAACGTCATGGGCAAAGGTCTCTATGGACCATACAGTCTAATAGTAATATTTTCCTTTAATTAAGAGCAGCGTCTGATCAAACATTTCCCATACATTCACGACCTTTTGGTCCTAACTGTTACCTCCTCCTAAACATTCATAGATTTTTATGATTTTAGGAGGCGTTATAAATATGACCTATATCTAGGCTCGTACGTTTTCCTTTTTTGAAAGATTGGCATAGGAAAAAAATATCAACCCATGAAATTCGTAAAAAATCGCGAAAAAATCCCCCACAATTTTTTTTTTTTTTTTTATAATTCCTATAAAATACCGAGACAGAAAATTAAAATAGGAAAACGTACAGTCATCGTTTATTTTCTCTTTTATAAAATGAGACCATTTTTTTTCAGATCCATTAAAGTTTAGGGGTAACAGTTTTGGCCCGTAAGTTGTTTTGCTGCCTAAATTGTTGGTATAATCTCATACGTGCTCATTCTCTTATTGAGGCTCGGGGGGAATGTTTACATACATAGTAATATTGACAAGCGATGGTATTCATTGCTTAGTAGCGATCACTCTGAAGATATTACCAATAAATACAATGCAATATTTGAACTCCCATTCTAATATTAGTATTAGGTTGAGCCAATCTATTTCCTTATTGTACCGAAAATAGATGCAATCGGATTATCCGTTTAGCGTGAAAGCGTGGCGAAGCAGAGATGCAGATACTACTAGGTAGGTAGGTATAATATGCATTATAAACACCGTATAGTGGATGTTAGAGTAAGTTATGTATAGGTTAGCTATATATAGTTAAAATTAAGATGTCCAGTCGATTATTCCGTAAACATAAACTATTAACTATTAATTTATCGAATTATTGAGTCCTTGAAGAACACTTTAGTTATAGAATATTTTGTCCATTTTTTTATCAACATAAATGAATACTGAATACACCCGGGTAATACCTATCTACTTATTTAACTCGTTTTGGAACATGTTCTAATTTGTCATTTTATCAATAACATTCCTAAATGTAGGAAGTTTTGATTGTTATTTTTATCAAAAAAAGGAATAAGATTACAATAATTACGTATACGTATAGGTAAATACTATTTGGTAGGTACATATGCAATGTATATCTATAAATAAACTTATTCGCAATTAATAATGCTTTATTAAATTATCATCATTATAAATTGTAGTAAAGTACAGTCGGCAAAATAAAGACCATACAATTTCACGAAAATATCTCGAATAAAAAAGCCGATAAATTGAAATCTTGCCCGCGTGGATGTTTACATATTATCTATTTTTCCCAAAAATTATGTTGAAAACGAACTATTGGATAAATGTGGTGCGATATGCACTTTTATTAATGAATGCGAATATAATAATATATTACAGCATGGTAAAAAAAAAAAATTAATAAAAAACTATTATTTTTAAATTTTATTGCTATTCTTAAATGACAATAATAAAGCTTCACAAGATTTCTTGTATAGAAGATAAGTTTCTAGAAACAAACTGTGATTATCCTGTGGTATTATCGGCCCCAAATTTTCATTTCACATTATATTAAAAAAAAACAGTCTGTTTTCTTTGCATGCGTGATAATGACGTATCACAAAAATAATAGATGAAAATGTTCAAACACGAATATCTTAAAAACCATTTTTTTTTGTAATTGATAAAAACGAAATTAGTTTCTTATTTTAGCCTATATTTTCAAAAATAAAAATTACTTTTTTTTTATATTTCTCGGAAGCCCATTATCTAAATACCTACAATGGCTATAAAATAATCACAATAAATTAATTGGCACACTTCGTATTCTGCTATTTATTTCGCTTCGTATTATTGCCCTTAGAAAACTTCAAATTGTGATTCTATAGGTATGATACGATAAGAGGGGGCATAAAGCAAATCAGCAATCTTTATCTTCAATAATGAGTACACCTCAAAACTAAGAAATATATAAAAGTTGCCTTAAAAAAAATGAGGAAAATTAAAAAGGATATTACACTAAAGAATGGCTCAAAAGTACATGTATCCAGAGCCATAAAATAAATTATAAAAAAAATAATTGTTGTAATAATACAAGATATTTTTAGAAACGTAATTAACGTTTAAAACGTTAATTACGTTTTAAAACGTTAATTACGTTTTTCAAAAAACCAGTTTAAAAAAAACGTAATTAACATTTTCCTTCCCTGATAAAAAAAAGACAAAATAACCTTCATTTTCTATCGATATTTTCTATTACTTACTTAAATATGGGGCAATTTATAAAGCCAATTTTGTTCAAGTTTTGTATATGCTAGTACACCGTTTTGTTCCAAGAATTCCGATCGAGTTTTTTTTGTTTCTTATTTATTTATTTAAACACTTTACTGCACAGTAAACAAAAGTTATGTACAAAGGTGAATTTAATGCCTTAGGTATTATCTACCAGCTAACCTTTAAGATTACTTATGCCCGATTTCACCAACAATCCCTAACTCTAAATGAGCCCCTAAATAAGAATTTTGACACATTTTTGCTATGAAACAACTGTCATTAATTGTCCCTTAACTTAGTTAGGGCTCCTTTAGAGTTTGTGAAATCGGCCATTACTCGATGAATTTAGGCATCTTTTATGTCACCTCTTTTATTTGCCTGTATACACCCTCTTACGAGAATTGGGCCTGGTAGGCAATTGTCGCGCTTTCGACATTCATCTCGATTCGAGATTTTTAAACGAAAAATGACTAAATATGTCATTTATCGTTCAATATTTGTATATTTATTATTTATAAAATATTTATTTCGTTTAATGTTCGATATTTTTGAACGAAAAATGGCATATATAGTCATTTTTCGTTCAAAAATGTCGAATCGAGATGAATGTCAAAAAATGACTAAATATGTCATTTTTCGTTTAATATTTATGTATTTTTTATTTATTAATTAATATTTATTATTTATTTCGTTTAACGTTCGATATTTTTGAACAAAAAATGGCATATTTAGTCATTTTTCGTTCAATATTTATATATTTATTATTTATTAAATAATATTTATTATTTATTTCGTTTAATATTCAATATTTTTGAACGAAAAATTACATAATATGCCATTGTTCGTTCAAAAATATCGAATCGAGATGAATGTCGAAAGCGCGAGAATTGCCCACCTAAGGTTTTATTCCGAGTTTGCAACCGCTAAAGACGACAAGACGTTGCGTAAACTATAAATATTGAAATATAAGTTCTATCCTATTAAATATAGAGTTGAAATTCCAATGCTAATTAGATGTTCAAACTTGCGAAGAATTCGTGTATTTCAAGATGGCGGCATTATTATAGCCAACCTAATACAGACTATATTGAAATAGAACTTATATTTCAATATTTATAGTTTACGCAACGTCTTGTCGTCTTTAGCGGTTGCAAACTCAGAATAAGGCCCCTGGGCTTTTTCATCATTTTTCATTGATGCTCCGCTTCTATCTATCGTAGCATGATCTTATAGCCTTCCTCGATAAATGGGCTATCTAACACTAAAATATTTTAGTTAATAGTTTCTTAGGTAATCGTGTTCAACCAACCAAACAAACAAACTCTTCAGCTTTATAATATTAGTATAGATAGTATAGATTATGAAGAAAATTATCATAAAAAAAATTATATTTATGCATATATTTTTGAGTTATAAAAAGCGGCCCCAGCCTAGTGGTTAAGTCACTGCGCAACTGATAACAAGGTTAAGCAGATGACAACAAAGCCGGCCTTGGATGGGTGACCGCTTTATACAACGAGGCTATTTCATCATAAACACCGCAACAAGCTCGCCACTTGTAAGGTGTTGCCTCCGAATACCATCGGCGAAATGAGGATGGGTTAATCCCTCCGCTGGGACCCTGAGGCCGTTTAAACGGATGCAGGGTTGTCGTACATTGTACGACAACCCTGCATCGACATGTACGACGTACATACACGATACACCCTACCTACCTACCTAGGTAGGGTGTACTGTAGAAATTTCTAGAATAGCGACAAAAATAAAAAACGCGGCTTTTCTTTGACAAGTACCGCGCGTTCCTTTGATAAAGCCGCGTTTTGCCGCTAGCAGAGTGTTATTTTTTTACATAATATTTTTTTGTAGATTCGAGATTTTTAAACGAAAAATGACTAAATATGCAATTTTTCGTTCAAAAATATGGAACATTATACGAAATAAATAATAAATATTAATTAATAAATAAAAATTATATAAATATTGAACGAAAAATGACATATTTAGTCATTTTTCGTTAAAAAATATCGAATCGAGATGAATGTCGAAAGCACGAGAATTGCCCACCTGGTCTAGGCGGTCTCGGACGCCGTAAGGCACCCCTGATGATATGTCGTTTTCTTCCATGAAGACTTACTTTTTTATAATGTGCCATACATAGATCACCTAGGTTAGATAACCTACCACTCTGAGTTACCAATAGGGTATTTGACTCCTCTTTGAAACTCGTTTTATATGACTCTTCATTACATAATAAGCACACTACATTGATATTTCCGGCATGTCTACTCTATTATTAATAAAAATCAATGTTAAAGTTTGAATTTCCACAATGGCGCTAAAAACGCTGTTTCGCAGTCTATGTCAAGTGTGACGTCACACGCAAGTACAGATTAAATATACTCTATTATACTCTATTCTCATATTCTCAGTGTGTTCGTTTACTACCGTTTTTCGCTTAAAGCGCTTAGGCTTTAAGCTAATCTAATCAGCCGTCAAAGTACTCAAAGCGAAGCAAAGCAATCGCAGCGTTTGCAGGAGTAGGGTAGACCGGGTACAGATGTACCATTTTATCTTTAAGGTTAAATTGTGAGATAACTGTTAATATTTAGGCAATAGTGTCAATACTTAATGATACTTAGCTTATTTGGCTACAAGTTAGCATTATCTACGTATCTAAAGAAACAATACAATAATATATATTTGCGTTTAAACAGAACGGGAGAATTGGTACAAATGTCCCCTACGCTGGGGTCAACTGTACCATAGATTTGAAGAAACGAAACACAATGTTTTAAATAGAAATATGTAATTTTTTAAATGGTTACATCTCAACAAAACATATAGTAATTTAACTAAAAACTGAACACAACTAAAATTCGCAAATTTAATGAAGATAAAATTTTAAAACATAAAACCGGATTTCCCTCTTTAAAGAACAAAATCTAAATTAAAGACTATAAAATGTGGTTCTTTAAGCCTTATGAGCTACATTTTTATACTTATAATTCTAATAATCAGTCAAAAATAACGTAAATTGTTAATTAACATATTATATGGAAAATCACGTGGTACAATTGTCCTTGTGGTACTACTATCCCCTGATACAATTATCCTTACAAAGTATCAATATTTTTAATTAGCTGAATATTCTTTATGTTTCAAGAATGACCATTAGCTAAACGGTCCTAAATTTTCATTATGATAACATTTTCATTGTTCGTGGCCATATTTTAGTATGATCCACCCTGAATAGAAATAAATAAACCGTCAACATAGCGATGTGTACATTGCGTTAAAGGGGTTAATTGTACCGCGGGTACAGTTTGTACCGTTACAACCATCCCCGAAAAATTGATACAATTATCCCCTCTAGGTCATTTTGTCGAAATGGCTAAAATTCTCGTGTATTTGAGCTCAACACTACACAAATACGATTACAATATAATGCCAACAATTTTACAAAACTTTTAAACTGACACGGAGTACATAATAATGCTTTAATGTTCTGTTATGACTAAAAATAATAGATCGAAAAAACTTATTTTGGAGGCCTCAAAAATTCTCTTCGCCGTCACAAGCTTTCTCGTCTAGCTGCGTTCTTGCGAGGCTGGCAGTTAGAGGGGACGCCTCCTAGTGGGCCCCTGACTCAAAGTCAAAAATATACAGCGCTTAGTTTTAGAGATATTCGCGATGCTACTACCGTACCCTGCTACAACTGTACCCGGTCTACCCTACTCGAACAGTTTTATGTGCATAAATAAACATCATATAAAATTTATAAGAGAATACAAAATAGAGTTCAAAAACTGTTAAGTGAAAGGGAGGGACAATAAAAATAAACAAAAAAAAGTATTTGATACACAATAATTGTGACCACAGACAATTTACTTTGATTGCACTACTCGTATTTTCCAAGCGTTCGCAGCGAATTCGATGACGTAATTTGCTTTTTTCTGTGACGTCATCAAAAATCAAAAGCAAAGCGAAGTACTAAAAAAACACCTTTCAAGTAAATTAAGCTAGCTTTGTAAGCCTTTTAAGCAGTACTCAAACGTACTGTCTATTAGATACACAATACAATACACAGATTATAAATCATCCAAATGATTTATAATCTGTGTATTGTTTTGTTTACCAAAGATGTTTTTGTTATAAATAAAATTGTAAAAAAATAGTACATTACTGCCGCGGTCTATAATGACTAGTTTGCTGGTCGCGCTGAGATGGCCAAGCTGGAAGGCTAGCTAGCGTAGCTAGGCTAGCTCGAAGCAAAGAGGTGACCAGCGAAGCAGTCATAGTGGGCCAAGGCTTGTATAGTGCTTTACTCAAAAATTCAAGTACCTAATCCAAAAAATAAAACCAGCAAGTAATTTAAATAAAAACTTTGAAGCGTCAAAATAGCGGCCGGCAATGTTTTGCCGGCCTGTCAGAGCGACCAGCAAAACTTTGCCGGCCGCTCCTTGAAACAGAACGCCAAGGTCGACTTTACTCAAACAAGGTTGTCAAAATAATGACCACATTACATGCATTTGAGTAAATTCAATTTTATTCCGTGTAATCTACAAAAGATATACATAATTTGGTTTAAAATAAAGTGAAATATCTTTATTTACGCCATTGTCTGATAGGATGACCACAATTATATATAGTATATTTTTAATGTAGTCAAATAACCTATTCACGGCGACGTTTTTATCGCAGCGTACCTAACTACCTACCAACTGCATTGTTATCGATGCTCGTTGCATAATGCTTGATGTATTGATAAGTTTTCATAAAACTCTGGTGTCGCTGTCGACACTTAGTCTAGGTAACATTCGGTAGCGTCGTTGGTTTATTTCCTAGTGATATCGCTTTGATAACAACTAAATAAATGCAAATATATTTGGTATTGGTTGTGTCCCGCGGTTTTTCCTGCCTTTTAAAAGAATTCGGTTCGAAAATAAAATACAGTCTATCTTACTGACTGATAATATAGCTCTCAATTAGTGATATAATTGTTAAAATCGGTTTAGTAGTTTTTGAGTTCATCCGAAACGAATAAATCATTAAATCTTTACTCTTTATAATATTAGTATTAAAAAAAGAAAAAGTGTACCGATGTGCTCACGTTGACAATGGGTACAATATCTGCCCCTACATCATCTGCAAAATTAATTGTTGACCCATCGTACAACCTTGTATCGCTTAATAAAGCTGTCAAGAGTACAATCTAATTATAATAGTAATTAATAATTACAATAAGTAAGTGAGGTAGAGTAAGGTAGCATACCTTACGCTACCTAGCTTAGCGAGCGTAATTACACTTACACTACATGTATGTATATTAATAACATTACATGTATGTATATTAATAAATGCCCTATGTAATGTTATTATATACGACATTTCACATAATATACCCTTATTTTCACAAACTAGGCTTGTGCTATGTGTACTAGAAACAACGATACTAATACATATTATATTTAAAAAACACCCTAATCATGGCAAGCTGTACAGAATAACTTACTAAATATTGTTTTGACATGAATCGAACCCACGACCTCTGAATAAAATGCCAACGCCACAATCACTAAACCACGTAGATGGTCAAATTATTATCGAGGATTTATTAATTTTAATTTATTTTTATGTACTTTTAATGGTATAACTATTTTTTTTATAATATACTAGCAAAAACATATACTTAGTACGTTTTTCTTTATCAATAAGTTTATTAATTATATTATTAAAGATTTGTTAAAAATCAATATATGAATAGAAATGTATGTTGAGCATTAAATATTTATTATATCCCCTTGGAACCATTTTTTCTAATTTTCAACTTTATTAAATTTTATCAACCAGTTGTCGAGATAGGTATTTGTTCAAATATAATAGACAGTAAAGCAGCCAAGCGACGCTATGTTGCACGAATTAATTAACAAATATTGAGATTTCAAACTGAAAACTTATTTTTGTTAAAATACAATATAGAGTACCTATTGTTCACACTGAAAGTCCATTCTAAACATTGGTGAAAGAAGTTTTTAAATCGGATGAGTATTTTCGACGATTACCTCTTACAAACAACTTTATAATTACACTACACATTTTTTTTTTTTTTTTAATAATTTTAGTGTAGATTATCCGAAAATCCCCTGTTAGATACAAACTAAATAAAGGACCGCTTAAGTTATATTTACTGGCCCAGAATATAAGGGTAGCAGCTATTTTCAACTTTCCGACAGGTCCGTTCCGAGCATAGTCTCATCTCATACTAAATGTAAAGTGCTACCAAATTATAATTGACATTCTTAATTGTGGACTAGTTTTATATTTTAGCTTCTTTTCAGTGAAGTTTAAATTAAAAATAACCTAATCAATACTTTTGTTTGATAGAAGAGCAGATTTTTTGTTATTTTGCACCAAAAAAGTATTCGCTAATTTGTTTTTTTATAGGTACCTACCTGTTATTGTTAAGGTAAAGTAAACATGTTGATCGTGGTTACCATGCCATGAATTTTGAAAAAAATCTCAAAATGTTAATAAAAAAAAATATGGAAATATGCAGTTTTTTTTAATTCTATACCTATTATGTTCCAATATAATACAATACAACCTGTGGCTCTACCATGGGTTTGCGCATTGTAGAAACGTAACGTATTCATTTACGTATACGTGAGCAACAACCAATAGGATCGCTTTAATTTTGGTAACAGGATTGAATAAAGCGATCCTATTGGTTGTTGCTCACGTATACGTAAATGAATACACTACGTTTCTACAATGCGCAAACCCATGGTAGAGCCTCTGTTCAGATTACAGGGTACAGTAAATCGGTCTAGTAGTTTTTAAGTTAAAAAGTAAACAGCAGGCACGAATTATAAAAACGTTAAGATGACTTGTTTTTTTTTTTTAAAATAAAACCACATTTTGTCATTATTTGGGTTGTCGGTCATTTTGGCCCGTAAAAATTGGACCCGCGGGCCCAAATGACTTATATAATTTTTTAAATTATTTTAATTGTCATTTGGGCCCGGTACTCGTAGAGCGGGCCCAAATGACTAATAAAAATATTAAGAAATGGGCCCAGATGGAATTAAATAAAAAATATCTAATAAAGTAAATAAAAACTTCGTTCTTTTATATAATATAACGGTAAGTGCATACTTTACAAACTATTTAAATTTTGCATGCACTGTTTAAAAATATACCTAGGCCATACCTACTGAATGTTTCTGAAATGTGATAAAGTATATATGTTCTCATAGTTTCGGGAACCTGATAAATAATGAGCATTTGGAAATATACTTAAGCCATTCTGAAAGTTTCTGGAATCTGATAAGGAATGAGCATTTATAAGTGTATTTAAAATATTCAAAAAGTTTCGGAAATCTGATAAAGAATGAGTATTAAGAAGTGTACTAAAAGTTTCGGGAATCTGATAAAGAATGAGCATTTATAAGTGTACTCCAGCCATTCCGGTAGTTTCGGAAATCTGATAAGGAATGAGCATTTAGAATTGTACTTAAACTATTCTGAAAACTTCGGAAACCTGATAAGGAATGAGCATTTAGAAGTATACCTAGGCCATACCTACTGAATGTTTCTGAAATATGATAAAGTATGAGCATTTGGAAGTAAACTTACTTAACCAGTTCTCATAGTTTCGGGAACCTGATAAATAATGAGCATTTGGAAGTATACTTAAGCCATTCCGGTTGTTTCGGAAATCTGATAAGGAATGAGCATTTAGAAGTGTACTTAAACTATTCTGAAAGGTTCGGAAATCTGATAAGGAATGAGCATTTAGAAGTATAGTTAAGCTATTCTGAAAGTTTTAAATCTGATCAAGAATGAGCATTTAGAAGTATACTTAAGCCATTCTTAAAGTTTTGAGAATCTAATAAAGAATGCGAATTTAGAAATTTATTTAGGGATCGACCGATTTCGTGACCACTGCCCCATATCGATGCAAAGGCCGTTAAGACACCTAATCATACTTCGGTTTTCGACTGTGGGTTTACCGGTTTTCATAAGGCTACTGCATCAATTTCTTATCGAGGCGGTTGTTTCCTTTAAGGCGCAGTTATGAAACGGGCTGTTAATCTACAGCGAGGATATTAAAGTGTACTCGTAACGTCATTTATATTTGGGTTTACTGGTTTTCAGAAACCTATTACAACATTTTTTTATCAAGATGGTTAGTACTTTTCAGGGTGCAGTTACGAAACGGACAGTTGATTTGCAGCGAGGATATTAAATTATACTCGCAACGTAATTTAAATTCGTCTTTTCTCCGCCCCTTGTTTAGCACCATTGATCACTCTCACTATGCCGGCCAATTGATGCGGTTACGAAATGGGCGATGACAATGACGAATTTGCATTACCAGTCTATTTATTCTCGCTTCGTGGTAAAAATCAACCTATTTCGTAACCGCACCCTGAAGGTAGGCCTGACCACCTCGTAAATTCGTCTTTTCGTCGCCTATTTTCTAGCCGCATTAATATATTGTTTAACAGCATTGATCACTCCCACTATGCCGGCCAAATGATGCAGTTATGAAATGGGCGATGACAAAGACGAATTTGCATTACGAGTCTATTTATTCTCGTTACCTCATGGTCGAATCACCTGTTTACGTAAGCGTACCCTGAAGGTAGACTTGACCACCTCGTCAAGAAATCGATGCAAAAGTTTCCTGAAACCTATAATTTAAAAGCCTTGATCTCTCTTAAGTTAACATAGTTTTGAAGATCGTTATGATGCGGGCTCAAACGACCGCTTGAACCTTGTTTAATAATTTAGTCATTTGGGCCCGCGGGCCCAAGTGACAAATTGTTCATTTTAACATTACTACCATAGCATATAAACTTAGTTTGTATGGAGAAAGCATTTTTATTTTTATTTTGTGATATATGGTTCCATGGAAAAAGTTCTTCGATTTGATCAGTCCAAAATACATCCTTGTATACCTCTAACCTGAGTTGCACAAAATTTATATGTTAAAGTAATTCTAACGATTAAAGTCAAAAATGGCGTCGAATGTACCAGCTGTTATTCGATTTCCAAAATAAAACTGGTACATTCGACGCCTACCTATACCCTATTTTAACGGACACTTTGGTGCAACTGGAGCTAAGAGTTGTATTATTAAAAATAAATAAAACCACATTTACTGTAGATAAGTAGTTATTTTAATGAATGAGTAATTTTATTATTCGCAGAGGAAAATGTCCTTGTATTAAATATACAACCTTGGTATAATATTAGCACAGAATAGTTAATGGTTCTAAACCATAGACAGACACTCCTCAGGGGCTCTAAGGCTCTACCATGGGTTTGCGCATTGTAGCGTAACGTATTTGTATACGTATACGTGAGCAACAACCAATAGGGCTGCTTTATTTTTGGTAACAGGATTGAATTAAGCGATCCTATTGGTTGTTGCTCACGTATACGCATTCGAATACGTTACGTTGCTACAATGCGCAAACCCATGGTAGAGCCTCTGATCTTACTCCGCCCTATAACTCGACACGAGTTATTTTGACACCGTGCGCTATGCCAGTGTTAAAGGGGGCACATAAAACAAATCAGAAATCTAGATCTCCGATTATGAAAATACCTTAAACCCATTAAGCTAAAAAAACGCGCCCCGCGCCAATGGAGTAAGCATGATACATAAATTGTTTCATAATAGTGCGATACCGGTGTCGCCAATTTCCGAGGCGAACAAATGAAGAACGGGAAAAAAGGTGTGGCTTCAAATGGCAGCTCAACGCGTCTGACACTTAAAAAACTGCTTGAGAAAGAAAGAGATATTAGTTAGCTGTTGTCAAACATGAATGTGTGCGCGTGTCTATGAAGTATATTGTTTTTTTATTATTAAAAGCTAAATAATAAATTGCATACTTAATAGTTTCGATAGTGTTGCCACCGACAACAAATATTATTACTTATCGATATAAACCAAATATTTATAGAGATCATGAAAGATTTATAATTAATTATCGACATATAATAGGTAATATGCATGGAACGCCAATTATTATTATTTTAATATATAATGTTCCTTTTATGTCTTTGAACATATTTACAGTAATCTATTTTATTTTACTGTAATCTATGATATTTTTATAAATACGATTTTTTAAATCCATTTTTTTGTAGAAACGGAACGCATTTGTAAACGCTCCGACATTAGCAAACACTTCATGTGACGTCATTCGCGCATAAACAAATGTCAACGTGTGTTCTATAGTCTACAGTTTCTTGTTTTCTCTGGTAAGGTGCGTTGGGGTAAATTCGGATGGTTTTTCGTTAAGTTAGACAGGTCTTGGGAATGTTTTTTTTTCTAGATACGTATTTTAGTTAGAACTTTAAGTTATATTGGAAATTTTTAATAAAAGATTAAAGTATCAGATCTGAATGCTTATACCTCGCTAAACTGAAGTATTGCTGTATAAAGAGAGTTTGAAGTACAAATAGTATTTTTTAAATCCATGGGTAAGATCGGATGTTGATGGGGAAAGTTCGGAGATGTTATAAAATCGATCCTGTGGCTCAGAACACAAAGCTCATAATAGCAAAACATCCGCTCTTATACTTAACTTCTTGTGATATTTATCATCGATTAATTTAGTCATTCAGAGAAGATAAAAGTAACATTTTTTTAAAATATTTTTATCATCCGATCTTACCCCAGCAGAGCTGTTTACTGCCAACCTGTGATTCTCAAACATTTGTGTTCCAAAGGATCCACCTGTCTTTATTGGGAAGATTAATTGGGATTAATGATTAAAATATATATTTATGTATGAAAATCAAATGTTTATTTGGCACATATCAGTCTCAATGTCATCAATAAATTCTCTAAAAATATAAGAATACTTAATTATATTATTTTAACTTTAGATAAACCTAGATAATATTATTCTAGATAAACCCCAGCCCCACTTTTCTAGCGTCCGAATACAAGATGTTAACTTATTCTCCATTTCGATAGGAATTGCAGTAGCTCGGCCAAGTGTTTGACTTACTAAGCCTGATTTTTTATTTACATGATCATTAAGAGTCGATGATGGGATACCATATAGTTTGGAAGCTGCATAATTAGACAGCTCGTTGTAGTGCGGATAGTAAATCTTTTTGCGTATACGAAGTCGCCCGCGTTGTTTTTCTTTTGTATTGGCGAGGCATGGTATATCTGAAAAAAATGTGTAGGTTTATTTTACCTAAAAAACATTGCAATTTACAATAAACTATCATTTGCCCGCGGCTTCGCTCTCGTTAAAAGTCCTATGTCCTTGCTCGTGACACTTAAAATGAATCCATTTTGAATTTCATTAAAATAGATTCAGATGTTTTATGTGTGATGAATGAAGAACATAAAAACTTATAATTACTTTTGAACTTTCGCGTTGTATATTGAAATTTAGCTTGTTGGAGTAGCTGTTTAAAGGATTCTTTGTAATGTAATACTATCATAATTTAATAATTAGGCATATAAAAATGCAAATAAATGACAGAATATCGAACAGCAGCCGGTATGCGAAGTAGGTAGTTCGGGGTAAGGGTAGAGTGCCTTTGGGCTTTTACGCATATTAAGAGGCCGCTTACATTTAATCTGCTATCTCTCATAATATTTTGGAGTCATTTAATGAAAAACATTTTGGAAAAAGACGATAGCTTTTGTACAAACTGTAAAAATGTTACTTTGTGCTAAATAGATAGCAGATAGCAGATCAAATGTAAACGGGCTCTTAATTTTTTAAAATGGTATATAGAATGCCGTTTTTTAAAAAATTGGTGTATTTTTATTTTACTTAGATGAAATAAAATAAGTTTCATCTAAGTATATTAAAAGGACAACAAAGCATTCAATTAGACCTATAAGTATCTGCAAATACAAAATTCGTCGTTATAAAATTCTTATGAAATTTTCGGTGAAGTTCGGACTACGAGCAAAGTTTGACAACCACATGCATTTTCAATACAGGTTAAGATCGGATGTTTCTAATCCGTACTTTACCCATTAAAAATTACGGGGTGGAAGTCCGGATCTCAGCCTACAGCTACATTTAGCATACATCAAATATATTACTTAAAAGCGAATTAATACTTTGACCATTGAAACCTTAAAAAATTAAAAAAAAACAGCGAATACTCACCAAAAAGCTGTCCAAAAGTTGCCAGGGGTAAAAACGGATTTCGATTATTTTGCAAAAAGAGAGGAGTTTTGCTGGAACATCCATAACACGCAACCAATGCGACTCCGTGGCGGACGCGGACTGCGGGTAGGTGCAAAACGAAATGGCGTCTTGCGCTATGTTGCCAGTTTAGAAATATCACTACGGATTTGGTAAATATTTTAAGAAAACGGTCTTCCCCCATTCTCGATCTTACCCCAACGCACCTTATTTCTTGACCTTTTTTCTTTATTACGATAATTTGTTAGAAACGAACCTTTTGACTTACTTTGAGGTGCAATAACATCAAACTTATATGCTTTTTGAGCACGAATGACTTCACAGAATGGCGGCTAGTGATGTACCGTTTTTTACTGCGGTAGTGGCAGATAAAGTTTAAACCCTTTTATTTTGGTGTTATTATCCTTTAAAAAAAAAATTTGTTTTTAGGGTCTAATGTAGTTACTCTATCAAGTAATGAAATAATAAAAAAAACATGCATATTCCCTATTGGGATACACACACATATCTTATTTTAGTTCGCATGCGCATGCACTTTTGTTATTAGGTATTAATAAAAAAATCAAAAAAAAAAGAGCGGTCTACTGGGGCCTTAGAGAAAAATCAGGCAAGGCGACGTGTCGTGTCGCCTTCAATAGAAATTGTATAGACTTTGGCAGGTGACAGCGCACCTCACGCCTACTGTCACTGTCAAAATACATACGTTTTTGACTGAGGCGACGCGACATGTCGCCTCGCTTGCTTTTTCTCTAGAGCCCCTTGCCCAGGTGTTCTATATACTTAAAAGTAGATCCCTAAGCAACTTTGTATCTAGTTATAAGCATTTGTTACCTAATAAATAAATATTTCATTTTTCATTTCATTTGCGACATATGGCTCCATAGGAAAAGTTGTTAGATTTTATCAGCAGAGCCTCATACTAGCCCAAATTCACCCTGATAGACACTTTCGCATTTATAATACTAGTGGATTTAAAATATGTAGGTATATATAACAATAATTTAAAATACCTACTTTATTAAATTAAATTATTTATTAAATTAAATACATGCACAACTAACTACATGTTACCTACTAAACGCAATCTCAACATTTTTGACCGGCCTCCAAGAGGAAGATATAAAAGTTAATGCAAACTACAAAAGGCGAAAAATATTCAAATCGTAACTTGATTCCTCAAAATGTACTGAACATCGTGTATGTTTTGATGTCTCAAAATGTACTGAACATCGTGTATGTTTTGATGTCTCAAAATGTACTGAACATCGTGTATGTTCAGCACATTTTGAGGAATCAAGTTACGATTTAATTATTTTTCGCCTTTTGTGGTATGCTTGTTGGTAACCAATTTTCTTCTCTTTTAATTTCCTCTACCCATTTACGTTTCAATGCCGGGTCTTTCGGGAAACTGTATGTATAGAAAATATAATTAGTATTATATAAAAAAAAACAATAATTGCATAATATCTCATAACCATGAAACTATTTAGAAATATCGAGTTTATCAACTATAAAATCACATCACTAAAAAGTAACTGACAAACCTCGTTGGACGGTTCTGTTGTCGCCATACCATTTGATTAAATTAAATTAAAATGATTATAAAGTATCGAAATTATCATTAAAAATAAAAACACATTACTAGTTCTTCAACTTCTAACATAGTTTGACAGTTACCGTCAGATTTTGATATTTTAATTAAGTATGGGTTTTATTATTATTTTTTATCAAGGTTTAATATAAGAAAAACATGTTTAATAGATACTTGAAAAACGTGATACCGGGTACTTTTTTTTAAGAGTAGTTTCTACACAGCTTTAAAGCACAATTAACTATTTTTCCGACAATAAAAGCGGAGCTCTTTCTCCGCCGAAAGAACAAATCAGACTGAGGATGTAAAAAATGTGAAAGTGTGTGTGAGTGACAAATTTGTCACTCGCGCGGCACCCTGCAAATTGAATGATGCTTACTCCAGTAGCGGCGCGCGGACGGGCACGGCTTTTACCTTCATGCTTAAACCCAACAAAAATATAGTAAATTAATACGAGATATTTAGAAGTAACTGGCTCTTTGAACAATGTT
This sequence comes from Monopis laevigella, assembly GCA_947458855.1. NCBI lineage: Eukaryota > Metazoa > Arthropoda > Insecta > Lepidoptera > Tineidae > Monopis > Monopis laevigella. Next base: position 7,844,508 of record OX381596.1, on the reverse strand, counting down.
GTAGCATAAAGTTGCCTCGATAGAAAAAAATCGCAAAGTTACTTCCATTTTTTACCGATATTTCCTATTACTTTATAATTTGCCTCATATTTATATAAATTATTATTTAAATAATTCCGTTCGCGTTTTTTTTTGTTTCTCACTCGCACTCAATGTAACAGTTGTCACAGCCTTTGTACGCCTTCTATAGCAATGGAGACAGCATTAGTAGAGTACTAACTAAAACTGGTAGAGTACTTGGATCTGGTAGAGACTTTGCTAGAGGACTCTAATATCTAATCTCCATGCATCAGCCCTAGATTAATATAGGAAAATAGTTTACGCTCGCTTCATACATTTTGAGTCGAGTGTCCGCCTAGATTATTTACGTTTGTGCGTGTACATATAGGCAGCTCGGCTCATTGATGAATATAGATAAATAGTTAAATAGCTTCATATATTTTGAGTCGGTGCCCGCTTGGCCTAGAATTACGCTTGTACGTGTACAGAGGTACCTCGGCTCATTAGCGAGTATAATTAAGAGTAGGTATAGCAAAATAGTTTACGCTAGCTTCATATGTTTTGCGTCGAGTGTCCGCTTGGCCTAGATTTACGCTTGTAGGTGTACGTGTACAGAGGTACCTCGGCTTATTAACGAGTATAGGAAAATAGTTTACGCTAGCTTCAAATATTTTGAGTCGAGTGTCCGCCAGGCCTAGATTTACGCTTGTGGGTGTAAGTGTACAGAGGTACCTCGGCTCATTACGAGTATAAACTGTACAGAAAAATGTACTAATATTTTTTGCCATAGGTGGGAATCAAACCCACGACCTCCGGATACAACGCCAAAGGCGCAACCACTAGTCTGTGGCTGTCTATACAGATAAATAGTTTACGCTACCTTCATATATTTTGTGAGTCGAATGTCCGCCTGCCCTAGACGCTTGTGTACGTGTACAGAGGCAGCTTGGCTCATTTACTAGTATGGGAAATTAGTTTATGCTCGATTTATTTATTTTGAGTCGAGTGTCAGCCTAGATAAATTACTCTTGTGTTTGTACGTGTATAGAGCCAGCTCGGCTCAATAACAAGTAATTAGTTTACGCTCGCTTAATTTATTTTAAGTCGAATGTCCAGGGTATGCATACATCTACTATAACGCTACTTTTGTTTTTGTTTCAGCACTACAAAGACATGAAAAGTAATCGGTAGCGGGCGGCGGTGATGCAGCGACAGCACGCGGGCGCTGTCCCGCAGTCTTCCGCGCGCCACTCGCACCACTACGCAGACATTGATGACCAGGTAATGTCACCAACCGACCGCGTCATCAATGACTATAGCTTATAAAGTAATGCAGTAGAACACGCGGGGCGCACCGCGAAATCCTACGCTTAGCGTTTGTACCACTACGCAGACATTGATAATATCACCAACCGATCTCGTCTTCATTGACTAAGCACATAAGGTTACGCAGCGATGGCACCACTACGCAGACATTGATGACCAGACCAGGTAATGTCACCAACCGACTTCGTCATCCATGACCATAGCATATAAAGTAATGTACGAGGGCACGCGGGCGCACTTCTCCGCAAGGCATTTTTTTAAAATTATTTTTATGGCATTACATTTTATGTTGCTGCTACAAGACTCTGGAATGATCTACCGGTGGACATTAGACAAGCTCCTAACAGGGGTATCTTTAAGAGACTAGTGTATAAACACTTTCTGAATGTGTGAATGTGTCTCCTTTTTATTATTCGTTTGGGCTCGCTCTCTCTCTCATCTCATCCTGTGTTTCTGCTTTAAATAATTATTGTGCTGTGGGTAGTGCTATATTGTGCTGTTGCTGTAATATTTGCTATTTTATTATTATGTATGTATATTATTAATATAGTTTATGATATGTATGTATATGTAGTCAGCATTAGTGTGTATGTATAATATTTGTACTCTATTTCTTAAATGTATTTTACTGCACCTATTTTTACCTACTTACTGCTTAATTTGTCCCAAAGGTTTGACTGGTAGAGAATGCCTAGCGGCATTAAGTCCGCCTTTGTACTAAATTTGTGCAATAAAGTTTTTAAATAAAAATAAATAAATAAAATTACCTAATCACCAATGGGCCACGTCATTAATGACCATAGCATATATAGCAATGCAGCCACAGAATCCAGGCACTCTCCGCAGGCCTTTCCTTGGCATTCGCACCACTACGCTTATATTGATCGGTGTCATTACCTAATCATTTGATTAGGTAATGACACCGACTGACCATGTCATCAATGACCGTAGCGTATGAAGTGATTAAACGACTGAAAGTTTTACGAGAAACTTTTTTTAAAACATTTACATCTATAATAACATATATAAAATAATACCAACATAATAAACAAATTGATAATTAACGTTTTTTAACATTTTATTCTATAATATGACATAATTTACCGCATGAAAGTTTATTTTATTGCTGTTTAGAAGCCATATACGGTGACTTTAAAAGGTTATACTTTGGGCTAATAAGTGGTTCTGCTATGATTAAATAGAACAACTTTTTCCATGGAACCTTTTTTAATGTGTCGCAAATGGGGAATAAAATGGCTTCGCCATACAAATTCGTCATTTTAACATTACAAGTTGTTGTTGCTCCGTGTAATGTATGTACAAATACAAATTTCTTTATTTAAAATAAAACATTACAAAAATGATGTTTGCGCAGGACACAATATAGGTTACCCAGTCGCGTGCATAGGTGTTTTAGGCAGGGTAGACAAAACATACTATAAAAAAAAACACTTACCAAAACTTACTGCATTATTTCAGGAAAAATGATGCTGGATTTAGCCACCTCTCATATCCTCAAAATGACTGATTAAAAATATTTGAACATATCATTTTGCGGATACTCGAAGCGGCCCATAAAGGAGCCTGAAGTATCCAATTTACACAATAGGTACAAAACACTAAGAGGAACACAAAACGCACTGCATTCACATTACATTTTTAACACCTAAAGAAATTCAAATTAGATCTTTAAAAAACTATCTCCACAATAAAAAGAATCTCACGCGAACCGATTGTGCAAACAAACTACATAAAAAATCAAATTTCTTCCGTGAAATCAAATGAAGTCCGTAATAATTACGAGTTTATTATAAACCAAAAAAAATAATTATTATACATTTTCTTAATTATAAATCATATTTAAAAATGTTCAGAAAATTAAAAAGCTAAATTTATATTTATATTGTGATTATAATTACATATGTTGGTGTCATTTCAATTTCGCGCAAAAGTTAATTGATACCTATATTATCCGAAAAGACAGTGTCTAAAGGCGCTCGGTACATTGCTGAGGTTCTTTGTATGCGCGTGTAGTTTACTATCTTTGTATTTCATATACAGACAAGGTTTTTACACGTTTTCTATGTGTGCAAACTTAGACAGTTTAGTTCAACGTATTACATACTTTTACGCATGAGGGCGCGTTTGTCGAATTACAAATTAAATCTAATAGTTGCCAATAGATGGCGCTTTTCTTATATTTTATGAATAGTTAACATAAATTAAATGTTTTAATAAAATGTCTATTATTGTACATTGTGTCAAGGTTATCAGGGTAGACAGTGTCTTTTTGTCTCTATGAGATGCACGCCACTGAGGTTACCCTGTGCTGTGGGAAACTGGCTCTTTAAGTACACAGTAAAACAATTTTGGAAATAATAAATAATATACTTACGGAAGTTATCTTGTTCAATGTTTATGAAAGTTTGTATAAGCTTTACTAATTTGTGTGGTATGTACCTATGTGTGTGTGATGTGTGGTGTGTACCTATGTGTGAGTGATGTGTGTGAGTGTGTGTGCGCGTGTGTACACTGTTTAAATTATTATTATTTATGTGTGTAAATTAATTTTCTCCAAAAAGTGATTTTTGGAGAAAAATAATTAAAAGCGTTTCCTTTTAGTGTTGCCTATACTAATATTAATATGACGACTTAAAGTACCTAAAATATTTCAAAATCTCTTTAACTTTTATACTAAACTGGCGCGGCGTTTCACTCGTAGACGCCTTCTTGTATTTTGAACCCTGAAGGCATTTTATTTGTAAGTTACAATAATAATTTGATAATCATTAAATAAATAGATTCGACAGATGATGAATCCCTAAAAAAAAATTCCCACAGTGAGAAAAAAAAACATTGCTTTTTTCTCTCAAATATTTTTGTTATGCAACGATAAATTTTAGTGTAGTTATAATATTATGTACAAAGGTCAGAGATTATAAAGCTAGCTTGCCGCGTAACGTAATTAATTTACACTTGTATGTTGTCTCGGCTATGTTTTCACTTAAACATAACCTTTCCTATAAATATTTTGTTACGAAATATGTCATTGCTTGTGTAAATTTTTAGGCAAAAAGCAGTGACTTTCGTGCATGGTATCTTGACGTGAATGCAAAATTCGTAGGTTCTATTTTGGTTTTATTTTTCTTTCGATATTTTAGTTTTATAAGCAATAAACATAACATTGTTCCCGTTTCGAAATAATATATAAATTATTTAAGATAGCAAAATATAAAAAATATTATTTTAACTATAATTTAAAATGAACTTTCGCAAAATAACGCCTGATTTAATTAATTATTTTAATATCTAAATTTATTGAAAAATACATATTTTAAATATCGGTTGATAATATTTTTACATTTAGTTAAAAATAAACAACAACTAACAAATGTAAAAACACAAACTGTACCTATACAATACATACGTAATTTATTTATTTATTTAAGAACAACCAGTGATTGGATACATTAATACTTCCTTAAAACATAAGTACAATTTTTAGCTAAATGTTCCACCTTTAGGAGTCACAACATGTACAAAAAAAAGTGTGGATAACAAAATATAACTTAAAAATAACTTAAAATAATATAAAAAAAAACAATTATAATATACTTAAAATCAAGGTACAAGTCAACAAAAATGTAAAAATAAAACAAAAAAATATATATATAAAAAATCAAAATAGCATAAAATATCTTAATATCTTACTTGTCTAGTAAAAGAAACATTTTAACTTATATATTTTAGACTTAAATATAAAAAGTGTATCATTGAAGACGTCTAATGTTCTAATATAAGTTATAATTGATCTAATATAAGTTATATATAATTAAAAATAAACTAATAATGACTTGATTATGCTTGGTAAGTCCTATGACTTTTGCAAATTTCTTTCTTTCTACACCATGTTCCAGATATAGTTTTAATGTCATCCTCAAAGGGTTTGGTTTTATTTTCTTTTCGAATCAGGTAGGGATGACCACAACCCATTTTTTTTTAAAGTACAGTTATTGTATTTAAAGGGTCTCATTTTTTTTTCAAAAGAATCCATGCGATATCAGCATGGCCTGTCTGCAAAAAATATGTCGAAAGCTACTGGTCCGTACTTTTGAAATTTTATATGTATATTGATAAATATTATTGTTGTCCTTTAAATATGTATCTGAAAGGGTATGTGTTAAAAATTATATAAAATTGTTTTAAGTCAAACATTTGTTATTTACTAAAGTAGTAATAAAATATTGTTTATTAAAAAAATAAAATAATAAAATAAATATATAAATACTTTATTATTTTTTAAGTTATTCTATTATTTTCCTTGTAATATATTATACGGGATAATAAATATACAACAATAGATAAAAGTATATATTATAAAATAACATATATACCTAATACCTACTAAAGATTGTGGTTACTTTTATCCAATAATATTGCTCTTACTAATTAATTTTATTGAATCATACTATTCTTAAGGCGAGTACTGAAAAAAATAAATTTACATTAGGTATATACATATTCTCTTATTATCCTTAAACTCGATTGTATTATTTGTATTTAACTTATTTTTTCGTATATTATAACTAAAATCATCACATTACAATATCAAACATATAATACAATTTAAAAACATTACAAATCCTTGGACATTTCAAGATTTCTATTATCCTCAAACGTCACAACGCAAAGTGTGTATTGGGTAAGTGTATGTGAGTATGTTGGGTGAGTATGTTGTGAATTGTAAATGGGGAGTGGGAAATTTTAAGTACATTGTAAATGGAAAGAGTAAAATGTAATTGGAGCTGATAACCGGTGTTCCTTGATACAGGGGAGGGTTTTAATCCTTACTTGTACTAAAAAGTATGAAGCTGATAGTTGTCCCAATTGCCGTTTATGTTATTTTCATTGTTTATATTCTTTTGATAATTTATATTATTTTGTGTACATATATTTGTTTTTTTTTCATTCACGTAATTTCACATATGTATAAATAAACATACTGAATATATATATTGTAAGTAAAGGGATAAGATATGATTGATTGATTGTTTGTTTCGGAGCTTAAAAACGACTAAACCTATTTGATTGAAACATTCTTTCACACCAATATAAAGCTCTATTATAAGCGAGTAACATTACATTTTAAGAAACCAGCGAGGCACAGATTGTAACATAATGCTAAAAGTATAAATATTTATTACAATACAATTTAAAATAAACACAAATAAAAAAAAACTTATCTTAAATAATAAATCCTCACAGTTTTCGCGCGGCTACATTACCTCTTTGAATAATCAAGCTTAATCTTTGAAAGAGGTTAGAGCCAGTCAATAAGAACTGATTAAAATAAATTTCATTGTATTTTGGCCCCATGAGCCTATTGTCTCTACCTCACACAAATATATAATTGTAATAAATATATATAACATAATTCAATGGGATTGAAAGGCAAATTAAATATTTTTTTATTATTTTGCACTTACATAATTTATGTTAAGATATAATTAGGAGCGGGCACAACTTCTATAATACGACGCTTATTAACACGCGTAAAAGATATTACTCTTTTTATTCCAGTTTAAGTTAAGCCACACCCTTTTACGATACGTAATTTTTCGTATAGCGCCTTAACTAATTGTTTTCTTACACCCATGACATATGAGTCATAGAGACGATGTTTGGAAGAAAATAAAACAGTATGTTGTTTACAAGATTTGCACGTGTACCTACTTTATCGTACCAAAACTACAAAACTCGTTATCGGCCAGTTATGAAACACGTCTTGTGTTCGCGATAATAACAATGTTAGCATTTATTAAGAACTATTCGGTAGTACCTATGTATGTTTTATTTTTTGACTTAACATTTTCCTACTTATACCTTCATATAGTATGTTCACGATAAGAACGGCCCCTTGAAGCATCGTGCTTAGAGATGGGCATTTATAAATAATTGGATTTTTTTGACATTAATTATAATCGGATCCGATAATAAGATATGTGCTACAAATCGATTTTTCCAAAATAATTTATAGGTTGTATCATATGAGACAATTTTACAATAATTTGCTTTGTAATTTAAAATATTATTAATATTACCGTGAGTCGCATGTTTTAATTATTCGTTTACGAATAAGCTATTGCATTTACGACTAAAGGCCGGTTTCTTGGTGGATAGCTAAATTTGACTATTTGTAGATACCTTTTACAGTCGGTTAAGCAACTATAGTTAATTCATTAATCCTTATTCATCAGCAAAAACTGTAGTTATCAATAGGTTATCAAAAGACACAACTTTACCGTTTGTTAAATATTTTGCAAGGAAATTTAGTTTTGTGTTCGGTTTTCGGCAATTTTATACATAATATACATTGAATATAAAGTTATTTTGTTACCTTGTTGTTCGGAATTGAAGAAAGGTTTTATATTATTTTATGAGCCACAGATATGTTTTATATTTATCCGAAATTCATCCCAAATTTTAGAGTGATCTTATCTTGGATCGAATTTATTATATTTTACGCTTTTTTGAAACAATCTTCATCCGAACAATCCGATTTCACAATTGGTAAAATATTTCTATGCTCAAATTTATTTTGTTTATAATTTGCAAGAAAACAACACAATTGTAAGATAAATTGTTATTAATTTATTATATTTAACAGATCGTCAATTAAACTATCCATCAAAAACACTTTTTTCCGATATAGTAATAATAATTTACATAGTAATAATAATAATTTATCTGTCATTATTTAACAATAATAATTAGTCAAGATGACTATAAATAGTTATTTTACAACAATATATAAAGATATTTTACATAAATCTTCTATTTAAAACATTTTTCATTGCAAAATCTGTTCTAAATCAATAAATTAAAATTTAGTTTCTTTGCCTAGTTTATATTTTTTTTAGAGAAGTATATTTTACATTCATTATTAAAGAAACAAGTTTATTTAAAAATAAAGGAAAAATAAAATAAAAAGATCCATAAAAAAATGATTAAAACTTTATAACGAAATTTTATTGGAACATCACTAGTTAAAAAAAAAACTCACATGGAACGTAACCGCCTTTTTCATGCGCTTCGGATACGTCGTTGATATTATCAATCAAAGTAAAAAAATACGTTCTATCGTCAATGTCAACCTTCAGGGGGCTTTTCTTATCGTGAACACACTATAGCTGACCCGCGCCATTTCGTCCACGTAACTTTAACCGTTTACGCAGCGCACGCAACGGAAGCTCTCAAAAGGAACAACTTTTTCCCGTTTTTCCATTTTCCATTGATGCTCCGCTCACATTGGCCGTAGTGTGCGTGTTTTATAGGGAAGGACATAAAGTATATCAATATTATATATAGCTACAGGGGGTCCAGATATACAGGCTGTTTGTGTTTTTTTAGAGTCTTAGGAAAAGTTTTAAAATCAGTAAGAGAATAGTGTGTTGTGAAAATTTTAATTACTGTAGCTATGTCGAAAATTGATATATCTTATGTCCTTTTCAGGGTCAAACTATCTCCATACCTAATATCATCTAAATCGGTTCAGCGGTTTTAGCGTATAAAGGTTACTGTCGACAGACAGACAGAGTTACTGTCGTATTTATAATATTAGTATGGATAAGTAAAAATTGTTTTTGTATGCTATACATACGGTTTTCCGGAGACTACTGCATCGATTTATTTTCGAGGTGGTAGTCTCCTTTTATGGTGCGGTTACGAAACAGGCGTTTGTTTTGACAATGATAAAGCAGCGAGGACATCAAAATAGACTCGTAATTAATGCAAATGTCACCGCCTATATCGAAACCGATTCATTTAGCCGATATAGTGGGAGCGATAAATATTGTCAAATAACAATGTATTGATCGACCCCATTAATGGACATTGTACTACCTGATGGTCTACTTACCATCAGGTAGATACAAAGTCACATGCCATTCTCCAATAAAAATAAAAATAATACCAATTAACTAGTGTTAACAAAACAAACCTGACCGTCTTGACCTTCCGTTCTTCGTTTTCAGATCCCAGCTTCCGTGATAAGCAGCGTGGGCACCGTGAGCCTCTCCCAGGCCTCGAATCCGCAGCCAACTCCCAACATCATCATGGCGAACCCAGCAGCCAACGGAAACATACACTCCATCATCCATCACATACCCTCACAAATCCCCGTCAGAAACCTACCAAAAAAAAGAAAATACGATATATCACAACTAGAAGATAATGACAGAATAATCCCAATACCAACCACTTTAGAATATCACCAGTCTTATCACACTCAACACCAGTCTCCAATCATGCATAGACAATCACCAGTCGATACAAAACCTATAATTCCTTACCTAAACATAGATCTTTCGGAATGGCGTAACCATAGAGTATTAGCTAAGCAAAGAGGATTGTACCTACCAGGGATCATTAAGCAAGCAGAAAACAGTAAAGTGTTAGTGGAACTCGATGGACATGACAGTGAAACCATAGAGTACAGTGACATTTTTGGTGTCAACAAATTTGATATAATTGGTGATGCGAGCCCGCTGATCTATCACCTTCAGATCGGGTCAGCCTGTGTGGTCAGGACTACTGAAGGCAGAGATGTGCAAAGTGCCTTCATGGAGGCTACGGTGTGTGAAGTCAGAAGTGCTCCTATCAGGATATTGGTCAAGGTATTTTTTTTTTAATTAATGGCCTCTACGTATTGCGCGCAATTTTGCCAAGTGTCAAGTGGATAGATTTATTAATGTGAGAATATCAAGTACTTGATTGGTCTTGAAGACTTCGAATACTGGGTGTTTGGTAGAGAGTTAGCCAAACTTAAGGATCGATTAGTTACTCCTATTTAGAAAATACATATTCAGTATTATAACCATTGGGGCGGGGTCCAAATTTTTTTTAGGCCATTTTTTTTTCCAGGTTTTAAGCTATAAAACCACCACATTTTTACATGTTTCTACTCGGTTAATATATTTATTGTTTTTTTATTGTCTTATAAATGTTCAATCTAATGAACGGAATTTTAGACCAAAATAATGACTAAAACATTTAGTAACGAACTATAAAGTGTTAAATGAAGAAAATAAAAAACTTTAAATTATAAAATAAAAAATTGCGTCCCAATGGTCATAATACTGAATTTGTATTTTCTAAATAGGTGTACCTTGAGTAGGTTTTTAAGTTTGGCTAACCCGCTACCAAACACCCAGTATATTACGATAGATTTGATAGATCGATTCATGGTCTGTATGTATGCTTATTATCAGGTGGATACAAAGTCACAAGTCGTGCTCCAATATATAAAAAAACACGAACTATTTCTTATATGCGTTAAATCACAGCTATTTTCTAGAGCTAGATAAGCTGTAGGCAGACTAGAAAACTGTCTAACTTCAACTGCTTCAGTTTTCCGATAACGTCCAACTTTACTTTGACGAGTATACAAACTATAATCTGTAACTTTGCCATGAGTTTTTGCTAACTGAGTTTACCTTGGCCACAGTTAGGGATTAACCAATAGGATCTCTTTATTTTATAAAATAAATCTGTTGTTTTGTTTGATCCATAACTATAGTTTTTAGTGGCTATAGTAAACACAGTTCTACCATGACTTTTGAACTGAGATCCAGGGGCCTTATTCCAAGATTGCAGCCGCTAAACACGACAAGACGTTGCGTAAACTATAAATATGGAAATATAAGTCCTAATCCAATGGTTATATAGTCTGTATTAGGTTGGCTATAATAATGCCGCCATCTTGAAATACACGAATTCTTCGCAAATTTGAAGATGTTGAGAATGCTCCAATGCTCCAACATTGGAATTTCAACTCTATAATTAATAGTCTGTATTAGGTTGGCTATAATAATGCCGCCATCTTGAAATACACGAATTCTTCGCAAATTTGAAGATGTTGAGAATGCTCCAATGCTCCAACATTGGAATTTCAACTCTATAATTAATAATATAGAACTTATATTTCAATATTTATAGATTACGCAACGTCTAGTCGTGTTTAACGGTTGCAAAATTGGAATAAGGCCCCAGATCACAATACAATTTATTTTGTAGTAACAATTTTTAAAATTATTATTATATATACATCGGTGACTTTAAAAGGTTTTACTTTGGGCTTATATGAGGTTCTACTGATCAAATCTAACAAATTCCCACGGAAAAAAAAATTAGAGTAAATGCCACCATTTTACTGAATATTATGGGATCCTTCGAGATATGTAACACAATCCCCGAGATTACTGTGTTAACTCTTCTCTCACTAAAGAAAACTCTGCGAAATCTTATTCTAAAAAAATATTATTCTTGCACAATAATGTCCTATAAAATTAATTATGAAAAATATAGCACAAGCACGCGTCAACACTCGTCGGACTTCCATTAAAAAATCGCATAAGACTCTTTTATCTTCATCATTGTAAGTATGTATATTATTGCAAAAATATGGCGACACAATTAGACTAGATAAACAAAACTTATTTGTTACAAATTATTTCATCATTATTGTTTACAAATACGCACTCTATTTATAAGTCACTAATATATATTTTTTTATTAATTTATTTTACGGCTCCGGATACATGTCCTTTTGAGCCATTCTTATTGTAGTATCTTTATATTTCTTTCTTTATTTTTATTTATTATATTTTTTTCTTTATTTTCCTCTTTTATTTAGCTTCTGCATTCTGACTGCATTAAACGTTTTCTATTGTATTTTTAATAAATGAATATATTGCTTGATAATTTTCTGTATTTTTTAATAAGTCTTGTAGGCGGCGGGGAATATCTTCTTTATAATTTTTTTCCAATTCAATAATTAATATCAATCGAATAATGTGTTCAAAATCAGCAACACTGTTAGTTGTGCATCTGTCACATAAGGCGTCGTCTTTAAGGTTAATTTTGTGTAGTGTGCTCGGTATATTTCCATGGTCAAATCTTATTCTATTTAAAGCGGAGTAAAAAGTCACTAATATCATCTTACAACCCTTTCAGTGACGCGACCCCTAAAAGTAAATTAACTTAGGACCTCCTATATTTTTAACTTAATGCACACTGCATTCGTAATCGCGGACTCCGCGTTCTCCATACAAAATGAGCTTTTGCACTTCCAGTAATACTCGATTTCTGTATCCCTAGTGTCAGTTTTTTTAACATTTACTTTCGCGTTAACTTTACTACTGCGTTAACATTTTGACCAATCAGACGCTCGCATTTTTAGTTCTTAAAATTTCCGCTTGGAGCTCGGAACTATTTCCCATACAAATTTTAGTTAACTCAAACGCTAAGAAATAGTTAGAAAACTCACACTAGGGGTACTGTTTGTCGCAGAATTAAAGTAATATTTTGTCAATCATTGTATTTATTAATCTTTCTGTGTTGGATTATAATTTTAATATAATATAAATAAAAACCTTTGTAATATTTTAATACAAAAATATTGATTACCCACAATAGAAAGATTTTTGCGACGGGCATGAAATAAATAATTGAACTTCGACCAACAGCCAATTGTAATATTGGAAGTACGTTTGTATGGGCGTCAATTCGACTACAGGCCCTTAACCACATTCCCTGCTTGCTTTAAACAGATACAAGATGGCGACAAAATGAGGGAGATAGAAGTGAAGCGAGCAGACATACGCTTGCGTCAGCCTCCCTGGGCAGACGAACTAGAAGACGCGGGCGGGTCACATGTCGTCTCCACTCCACACTTACCTGTACAACCGATGCCTCTACAGGTAACCATATTCTTAATTTCCAGTCATAAACACAGAGCTAGCAGTCTATTCCGATAAGCTATTCAGGGGCCTTACCGGGAAGCTACATCGACAAACCGATCGACGCTACGATGGATAAAAATGTATAAGAAATTGCCTATGGGTAGAATTCGATCACCGAGAAACGTCAAATCACATACAATTTGTATTCGATTTCGATCGATCGAAGTGTCGATCGCTATTTCATTTTTCCGGTGGGGCCCCTGGTAGCGTGTTTCAACAAGGGGGCATGTTTGCCAAGTGGTAACACACCAGAACCAGTGATCGTCTTCGTCGAAAAGTTCTTCAGTAAACTTCGGCAGACGATCTAAGAACAGTGTAACCATCAGGTAAAGGCCCATGCCGTCTAAGCATGCCTTAGTACTCGATTTATGCAATTAAATTTTAAACAAATGTTATGACTTTAAACTTGTATTCTTTTCATTTCAGCTAGGAGATCATTTCTACACCTCATCTCCTATAACCAACACCAGTACGGGATGTACCGTCGGATCTCTCTCCAATGGGTCTATGGACGACCTGCGCAAGCGTCAGTACGACGACTACGGAGAGAGCGACGACGATCTGCGCAGAGAGGACATTATGTTCCCCACTGACGCCTCCCATATAGGTGAGTATATCGTTAAGTGACAAGGTTCTATGGACGCCCTGTGCTAATAGTAGTACAACAATGTACAAGCTTTAGGCTTATACCCAGACCATGATAAATTGTACAGAAAAACATACTGTTATTTTTTACATGGGTGGGTATTAAACCCACAATCTCCGAATACGACGCCAAAGGCGCAACCACTAGTCTACGAAGGCGGCCAAAATTTCATTATCAACTTCAAAGCTTTAATAATGTTTCAGACTGCAATAACAGCAAACGTAGTAGTCTACAAAGTCGCGGCAGTACGTGCTCTTTGCTAGAAAGAAGCATAACGCCGCGATCACAACCGCCTACCCCCAGGTAATTATCATTACTTTTGTTAGTAAGGTTCAGTTATAAGGTTTTTTAAAGACAATTTAAACATATTGCTATGGTCACAAACTAAGCTCTAGGCTTCTTGTACTATCTGTATCAGTAACAACGATATATTACATATTTGATTTTGTCACCACACCATGACAAACTGTACAGAAAAATGTACTAATATTTTTTACTAAGACCTCCGGTCTATAATAGGCGTTTAATATTGGGAAAATCAATTAAATAATAATTTTAAATGATAGCGGTAAACAGAACTTTATGTGGTAACACTGATGTGAATGTCCAAAGATGGCGGACAATATGGCGGCAGAATAGATTTTTTTTTTGCCGGGTTGTGAATGGTTTATTATTTTAATGTGTAAATCATAACACAAAATTGTATTATATTTTTTTTTATGCAATGTTAGCATGTTTCTATATTCAAGTGGCAGAAATAGATCGTAACATAGGGGTAGTATTTCCATAAATATTCGACTAATAAATTTACAACTAAAGAGTACATTTTAAAGAAAGTTTTTTTTAATATGCAGGACAAATTACACATATTGCTCTGGTCACAAACTAAGCTCTCGGCTTGTACTATGTGTATCAGAAACAACAATATAATACATATTATATTTTATAAACACCCAGACAATCTTTGGTATAAAAACTAAAACCCTTGTGGTTTAATACAGAGTATTAGGGTTTGTAATATAGAGTGAGTCAGTGAATAAATGGGTGTCGACATGAACAGACGTGTTTAAGTGTCAACACCCATTTATTCACTCCTTCACTCCCCTATACTCTATATTTCACCAAATTTTACAAGATTTTCTACTCATGAATAGGGACCCTATTATGGGATCAATTCAACCAGAGTAAATAAAGTGTTTTGTACATATTTTATTATGAGCTGTAAATACGCTTGGTCCGACACTTTTTGTCGGCTCTTGCAGTTTTGGCATAGTCATGACTAAAAATTTACGGTTTGCTGGCTTGTCACAAAGCAGTTGTGAATTGTCTTCATCATACATATCACGTTTTTAACCATAAAAGCTAAAATATTTATTTCACATATACCTTAAGGGGGAATTCGTATATGTGACGTCATCACCTTCTGTCAGATTTCACTTAAAAATGTTTGAGATTATTTCTTCAATATATTCTAACTGTGGACAGTTGAGCCCAAAAGTCACTGTTGAAATTTCATTGTATGGAGTGTGACAGTTTATTATTTTAGATATCTATTTTTAGAAATCTTACTATTTTATTTTAAGTAATGTATTGCCGAAATAGTCAAGAAATGTAATTTTATATGCGGGGATTTAATGTTTCAATAAAATTGATGTATTACTATAATTTCCAGACATGCATACAAAGTGTGATATTACCGGTACATTTTATTAATATATATTAATTTTAACAGTTTAAATTTATTATAAGACATTGGTAAGAGTGACTATTACTAGACTACGCTTTGTAATAAACTAAGAATGCGTCACTTTAATCTACTTACCCATTTATCTACATTAAAAATATTCCGGAGTTACCTAATTGGTAAATATTTTATTTTAAATAAATTAGTTTTTTATAGTAAAATAACTTAGATACACATACATTAAAATATATATACATAACTTCTACAGGGCCTCAGGGTACCCAGACTCAGGGTATTCAAAGCAATCATAATCTCTACATTATATATATCAATTATCTGTCCGTTTGTTTTGAACTTGTCTCTAATTAACACTCATAATTCTTAAATATAAAAAGATACGTAGGAAAATATGAAACAAAAATTGTTATTTAAAATCTGCACGTACTAAATTATGCAAGTTAAGTATCACGTTCTTTCATTTTACAAAATATCTTCGTTTTACCGATTTTGATCACCTAGATATTATACCTATGTCCATTCTCAATAATTAGTCTATCGTTTTTTTGACATAACATAATATATTATCATAAAATTGACCTTACTCTTACACCATAGCCTACAAAAATATACTCTTCATACATTACACACACGCATCATACACACAACACACACAGACGTGCACTACACATATTACCCATACACATTCATTTTTATCAATAATTCTTATAAACTGTAATTACTTATTCTGTTTCTTGTAACGTGAGCGTTAGATTGTCAAAATAACGATTTCTGTTATAAGCGCGTTCTCCTCCAATCAGAAAAGGTTAACTACTCTGATTGGAGGAGAACGCGCTAATAGCGGAATTTGTTATTTTGACAATCTGACGTTCGCGTTATAAGAAATAGAATGTGGCCGCTGGTAGGTAATATGTATAAAATTGTAAAAAAATAAATAATAAAATCTTTTCAGCGTTGGAAAATGTTTTTTATTTAAATATTGTAAAAACGGAATATTATTTTATAAAAGCAGCTGTCACTATTTAAAAAATAAATATTGGTTACTATTATAGTTGTATTGGACACGAGCTCTCGGTCTAACAGAAGTATTGTCATACATAGTAGGTGGTCTCACCAATAAATACCTGAAAAATGATTTACCGACAAATATCATATAAACTATCCGTACTTTAGTAGTTACCATGGTTTATTATCCGTCATAAAATATAGATTGATTATAGAGAACGGTGGCTAGTTATGATTTGGATTAGGCGTTGATTTTTATTATATATTTTTATTGATATTTTATTGATTTGTGTAGGTAGTTATAAAACGCAGTAGCAGTTAATTTGTTGAGACCTGGCATTCCACCAATCATGTGGAATGATAATAATATTTTTTTAGCGTAATATTTTCAATATGTATTTTAGTTTTATATTTAGCGTAAAATAATTTAAACAATGTTCTAGAAATTGCCCACTGCCAGTTTCTAAAACATAGTTTGAATTATTCTATGCTAGAAATTATTTATTATTATTTCGTATTGTTCTTTTTTATCGTCGCCCATTTGGTAACAGTATCATTTGGCCGGCCATAGTAAATCGGTCTAATTCTATAGAAATTACATCGTATTGGTCCCTATTTATAAATATTGTATGTTTGTCATGAGTTAGAAGATACAAACAGTCACACATGCTAAAATAAAAAATAAACTTTGATTTTGTAATAATATTAATGATTTAATATTAATATTAAATAAGACAATACATTATTATGTTAGTATTTAAATGTTAGGTAGATAATAAAATTGTTGAACTACTCTGCCACTTATAAAAATAAAGTTTTGGATAATGGATGGAACCCTATTGAGCTTTGCTTTGGACATATATAAAAAAAAACTTTATTAAAAAAAAAAAAAAAAAATTAAATATGTAAAATATGTTTAAAAATTGTAAAATTATGTGCGCCCGACGATACATTTTATTAAAAATATAAAAGCGACCAAAATAAATAGCTGTTGCGTAGTTTTAGTTACATCTGACAGTCTGTCTTTTTTTTTTGTAAGGTTATACTGACAGTGACAGTTGGTGAAAATTGCATATTTATTTTAGCTGAATCTGTAGGTAATAGTGTTAAAAGGTGTAAAAACATAGAATATAATCAAAATAAATATGTACTTGTCTTATAAAATTCCCAACAGTGAATATTTAGTGTTCCGATAGTAATATAAAAAAAGCGACGCGGAGCCACCTTTCACGGACGGGATCGCCCGCACAATGACGGTCTGTCATGGATTTTGTATGAAGATTTCTGTCTGGCAAGTTTTTGTAATTATTTAATTAATAATTTTCTATTAAACTTGCAAAAATCTCTCTATACTTTTTTAGAATACATAATAAACTATTGATATCTATTTTTTTACCACTATAAATTGTTGTAGTTTTGTCGCTTGCAGAGATGTTAAAAAGTACAAAATTTTCATGTTTTGGAAAATATAAATACATTTTTTATTGAAATAATATATGGGAGACTATATTAATCTCTTCATACATTTCAAGTTAAAGAGCTACTATTTGCATAATAATAGTTGTCTGTGAGTATCGAGTAAATTTCTTTAACAAACATTTTTAGTTTTGTAGTTCTAGATTTTCAGAATACAGCCTTAACAGGCATTTATAAAGAGCTGAATATCCTGTAAATGTGCAGTATTCGACAGTTTGATCGGATCACAGTAATTTGATCAGTTCTATTGATATTCCTACGCCAAAATACATCCAAAGGATTTATTGTTCGCATAAAGTCTTACCCCCTTATTCCTTCCCTTATAAGACGTATCCTTAACTCCACTTTACACTCAAGGAACGTCTGTCTCTTTCTACCAAATGTCAACTATAAAAAGCAAGTCTTAGAATACGGGGGTTAGACACAATGATCATCATGAGTAAAACCCCTTGTATTTTTATTTCAGATCTCAAGCAGCAACCCCTCACAAATACAAAAAGGGTGATGTTGTATCAACCCCAACGGGAATTCGTAAGAAGTTCAACGGCAAGCAATGGAGAAGACTGTGCTCTAAGGATGGGTGCTCTAAAGAGAGCCAGCGAAGAGGATATTGCTCCCGACACCTGTCTCTAAGGGGAGTGCCGAGGTCATCCAACACTCCTCTGGCGCAAGGCTCTGGTCACACGCCACAGCAACGGTAAGCAATCGGTGAAGGGTTACGACTAAAAGAGAGGATTCTGCTCCCGACTTTTTACCCAACGAAGGCTGCGTTCCGAAACAAGTTATTTATTACCCAAATGATTATCGCATCACTACGGGTTTTGAAATTATTATTATTTGCTTAGATAATTATTTGTGATTTCAAACGAGTAAATATTACGCAGACACTCGAGTGATAAAAAATGGCGGGACAACTCGTCTTAAGAAATGTGATTTTCAATATATTTTTCATATTTTTTATATACCGCGTTCGTTTTTGCGAGACCGCGTTGAACTCTGACGACATCGACCGACACTGACATTTACAAAAAATTGTTTTTGACGTTTAATACGGCCAGTATCGCTGCTTGGTGTTACAAACCCTACGCAGTGTTAGTAACCGAACGCGGCTCTGGAACTATAGCGCTTCACATAATACTGTTGTTATTTTATGAAAATATTTTGTTTATTTATTATAAAAAACCATAATAGGGAATATGCATGTTTTTATTTTATTTCATTACTTGATAGAGTAACTACATTAAACCCTAAAAACAAATATTAAACATTTTTTAAAGGGTAATAATACAAAAATAAAAGGGTTTAAACATTATCTGCCACTACCGCAGTAAAAAATGGTACATCACTAGCCGCCATTCTGTGACGTCATTCGTGCTCAAAAAGCATATTAGTTTAATGTTATTCCACCTCAAAAGTTAGTCAAGAGGTTTGTTTATCACAAATTATCGTAATAAAGGACAATAAAACCCCGAGAAAACAAGAAACTGTAGACTACAGAACACACGTTGCTAATGTCGGAGGGTTTAGAAATGCGTTCCGTTTCTACAAAAAAATGGATTTTTAAAATCGTATTTATAAAAAAATTAGCTAATCAAAATAAAATAGATTACTGTAAATAAGTTCAAAGACATAAAAGGAACATTATATATGAAAATAATAATAATTGGCGTTACATGCATATTCAATATTGCCACACAGTAACTTTTGTTCGAAAACACATTTCCATCTCAATCCTGCATATACGTGTCTCTTTCTTTTTCCCGAGAGATTGCACTTGTAATTATTACACCTATTTTGGAACAATCTCTAATTACCATAAATTCTCAGTGCCACTGTGGAGTTCTATAAAAGTTCCGTTAATTTATTTTGCAGAAGTAGCAGCAAGTCATTGTCATCAAACGGCACAGGAGTGGAGGGAGACGAAACCTCCCGAGAGTCCGATACGACTCCTCCGCACTACAGAGTCACAAGGCAATTCGATTCCGACGAGACAGAGGCCGCCAATATGTTGGGTAAGTTGTATGGCTATTAATACTAGAGCCGCCCGCGTTACGGCACAACACCTTCGTGCCGATATCTTTATATCGAAATATTTTATGTCTTATTGTATATGTAACAGAGTTGTGTCTGTAGTGTCGCTGGGTAGCTCCCGTTCGGGCAGTCGTATATAGAGCCGGTTGCGTTAAGGCACACCACCTTTGTGTTTATATTATTATATTTCAGTGTTATGTGTCTTATTGTATATGTAACGGAGTTGTGTCTGTAGTGTCGCTGGGTAGCTCCCGTTCGGGCAGTCGTATACTAAAGCTGGCCGCGTTACGGCACACCACCTTTGTGTTTATATCATTATACCTCAGTGTTATGTCTTATTGTATATGTAACAGAGTTGTGTTTGTAGTGTAGCTGGGTAGCTCCCGTTCGGGCAGTCATATACTAGAGCCGGCTGCGTTACAGCACACCGCCTTTGTGTTTATATCATTATACCTCAGTGTTATGTCTTATTATATATGTAACAGAGTTGTGTTTGTAGTGTCGCTAGGTAGCTCTCGGTCGGGCAGTCCGGGCGCGTCACCCGAGCCGGCCGCGTTACGTCACAACACCTTCGTACCCATATCGTCGCCGCAACAAGCGCATCACTACCATCATCTTATTCGGTAAGTTACTTGTTTTATTCATTTTGGTAACCTTGTTGTTATTTTTTACACATAAAGTTTTCAGATAACAGTTATTTTGGAATCTTATATTAAGGGCACTGCATTCGTAATCGCGAACTCCGTGTTCTCCATACAAAATTAGCTTTCGCACTTCCAATAATACTCTATTTCTGTTTGTCGCAGAATTAAAATAATATTTTTGTCGGTCATTGTATTTATTAATCTTTCTGAGTTGGGTCATTATTTTTATTGGTTTCGAAATCAGAAAAAAAGATATAATTTAACGATTAAAGTTAAAAATGGCGTCAAATGTACCAATTTTATTTTAAAAGTCGATTGACTGCTCGTACATACGACGCCATTTTTTCTTTAACGGGTACTTTAGTGCACCAAAGTCTCAAACTCAGCCTAATAGAAAAGACGAATATTAGGAAACGCCCGACTAACTGGACAAACTTGCCAAACGTCATTTTTTATCATCCCGTTAGGTTTGAATTACTTTAAAATGTTGTTTAAAGTAATTCAAACCTAACGGTTCGACTATGGCAGCAAAGTTAGTTTTAACTAACTTTGCTGCCATAGTCGATCTTAGCCCTCTCCACAGCGGTCCGAATCGGGTGTAAGTGCGTTAACGACGCAAAAATAATTATTAACGAGAGTTAAAATTGTTCATTTTTCATTATTTTCGTGGACTATTCATACAAAATATAATCAAATTGACTAATTTGTTGTACCGTTTTATTTGAGATTTAAAAAGTGCTAATATGCGTTAGCAATAAAGTAATATTATTGTGAGCGCGCTAAATCACTGGTCCGATATACTGGCACGCTAATAGCGCTGTGAGTTGTCATATGATGCTTTTCTAATGATTATGACGTTTTGGCTATAAGGGATGATTCGGGTCCTAATGTAAATGTGACATAAACACAGACCATAGGTTTGCGCATTGTAGCAACGTAACGTATTTGTATGCGTATACGTGAGCAACAATCAATAAGGCCGCTTTATTGAATCCTGAGGCTCTACCATGGGTTTACGCATTGTATTAACGTAACGTATTTATTTACGTATACGTGAGCAACAATCAATAGGATCGCTTTATTCAATCCTGTTATCAAAAATAAAACGATCCCATTGGTTGTTGCTCACGTATACGTAAATAAATACGTTACGTTTCTACAATGCGCAAACCCATGGTAGAGCCTCTGTTACCAAAATAAAGCGGCACATTGGTTGTTGCTCACGTATACATGTACAAATACGTTACGTTGCTACAATGCGCAAACCCATGATAGAGCCTCAGGTATCGTAATAGGACTATAGACACTTAAAACTTTATTTTAAATCTCCGCGATAGCTTGCAATGGCTTCGCATGTTATATCTACTACTGTTATTCGTAGAATTACATAATATATAAATCTTTCTGTAGTCGACATATTTTTAATTTATTCTTATAATCAGAAAAACTAACTTTTTTGTTACTTTATACAAAAGTATTAAATGCAATAGAAATATTTTTACGTACAATTACGAACATTTGACCGAGGTTTCGCCTTTGGCGTTGTATCCGTAGGTCGTGGGTTCGCACTAATATTTTTTTGGGTGGGAACCCATGGCAAAAAAATATTAGTACGTTTTTCTGTACAGTGTGTCATGGTCTGGGTGTTTATAAAATATAATATGTATTATATCGTTGTTTCTGGTACACATAGTACAAGCAAAAAATAAAATAATAATAATTGAACTAGGACCAACAATAAGTTGTAATTCTGCAAGTAAGTTGTTTGGTCGCGACACTGTGGTACTTTACTCTATTTATTTTAACGAGCTAGTATCGATCCTTCTCTTTCGTACGATTCATACAAAAGATAGGGACAAAACATTTATAAAAAGTTCAGGTAGGCGTTAACAATCAACAAAAATGTTAGGAGTTGTTCATATAGATGAAATAAAATCTTTGTTATAAAATATCAGCGTTATTATTTCACAAACAATAGAGATAAAGATACTTATTTTAACATAGACAATAATAAGTGCATATTTAAAAGTTTTTTTTTATTATATAAATAATATGACAAAAAATATTTTAAACAATAGGCAAGAAGTACTTTGATAAACAAATGCATCTATAGCACTTTTGACTGTCATCCCTACTAATACTTTTAATGTGGAGTGTTTTTCATTGACAGGATTCAACCGTGTAATATATTATTTGTCCCGACTCTTTTATTAAATTTAAATTGTATACATTTCAATATTTTATACAAGGATTCATTTCACAAAGGAGTCTTAAGGGCTCTGTATAGTCTACTTGACGCCCGTATAAACGTACTTCCAAACGTACAATATTATAACTTGGCTGTTCGTCTAAGTTCAATTATTATGAATAAGTTGGTAAGTCAAAATATTTTTGAATAAGATTTTAAATGTTTTTTTTTTAGATTGAATAAAGAAATAAAACCTAACAAAAAGACTAATACTACGACCGGCAAAAAAAATATTTTAATTCTGCGTCAAACAGGAATCGAGTATTACTGGAAGTGCGAAAGCTCATTTTCTATGAGAACGCAGACTTCGCGATTACGAATGAAATGTCCTTAAGTAGGCATCAAGCACACGTCCATACAGCAAAGTTTGAGAGCCGACTGACGGACTACAGATAAAGCGCTTAATGTGAACACGACTTTAGCGGCTTATCTTTGGCCAATTACGTGCGATTCCATTTTTTTAGTGAGGTCGCTAAAATAAATGAAATATTACTGTTCATATTATTTACAGGCCAGAATTAGTACGTCCCGGACGAGTGAGTTCCCCGGTGAACAGCGTAGCTACCAGCGTTATCAGAGTCTCTCCTGCTCCCACTTACCATTATCAGGTATGTTTTGTTTCATTCTTTTATAAGGTTTTCATACAATTTCTTTATAAAAACTTAGCGCAGAGAACAATAACACTGATGTATTGGATTGGTGTAATATTTGCTAATGGGTGAGATTACCAATCCAATACACGATAGATATTTTATTTTTTTAATTTACCACTTACTTGTAAGTAACTGTTATATTTAATTAATGTTTTTTTACAAGCTACGTATTTACTAATCTTATTAAATGAGCTTTCGTAAAAAATAAAAAAAATAAATGTTTTATATTCGATTTCTTAAAATAAGTAACATTTTTTTTATCGATGAAAATAGACTGGATTTTAAGATATCCGTGTTTGGAAATTTTGATCAATTTTTTTTGTGAAAATACGTCATTATAACGATGCATAGAAAAAAGGTTCTTTTTTTTATTAAGATTTTCTAATTTAAAAAATATACGAAAATAGTTTTGTTTTCTTATTTTAGGCCATATTTTCGATTTTTTTGTATTATAGTCGGAGGCCATTGTATTATATGAAGATTAAGTACAATTCCATTACATTTTATTTTACCTGTACACCTTGTGGGTAAATTCTGATAAAACTAATACTCGTACTTAAATGATAAATAACAACTTTTAAAATCTAAATTTGCAAAAAAAAACATTAATTTAATTAATAGATAAAAATATAACAGTTTTAGATGTTGTTCTATAGAACTATATAATAAATAATAGGTACATAAAAAAAATGTATTAAAAACATTTTAGTTGTCAAAAGTATTTAAGGGCACAGAAACTGGATTCGTGAATTCCAACATATAAATGTTGTTTTCAATCAAAATAAAGTTTTTTTTTTTTTTTAAATTGGTCATGTATATTTTACTTACCTGATCCTAATTACATAATTATTTTAAAAAATGTGTTAAGTTTTGAAATGACAATTAAAGAATATTTTTAGAGTCATAAATCAAACTTTGGCTATGTTTTCAAAAGTTAAAACATTTTTTATAAATACATATATCTAATTAGGATCGAGTAAAAAATGTTAACTAACACCTCACACGGTCGTTTATTTTAAACTTTAATATCACTGAAAACAACATTTCACTTTTATTACGCGAACGTGGATTCACGAATCATTTCTTAGGTTTTTAATACGAAATTTTGAGGTATCAAGCTATTTTAGGCGCCAGGCTAAGGGGGCTGGAAACACTTTGCTCAATCGGTTACTTGGAATTATCTACCTGAGACAGTGCCTTAGGCCGGCATTGTAATTCTATTACTGTAATTTACATTATCTTGCTTATTTCCGTTTAGCTAAAGATTATAAATAACGACGACATTGCAACTCACAGATTAGCTATTTATTATTATTTCGGTGATGCTTACTGTTTTTTTTAAGTAATAGGAAGTTCACTGGACTCATTTATTTACTGTCTAACTGAAAACAATTCATTAGAATTGATAAAAATATTATTCAATATTATTCTACAAGTATTAATCACTAGCGGCCCGTCCCGGCTTCGCACGGGGGGACTTAAGATCAGCGCACGCCACGGAAGGCCTCAGAAACGATACTTTTCCCCCGTTTTTAAAACATTTTTGGTTACTGCTCCACAACTATAGGACCTAGCGTGATATTATATAGCCTATGTTACTTCTGAATAATGCAGCTTTCTAATGGTGAAAAAATTATTGCAATCGGTCCAGTAGTTTTTGAGTTTATTCATTACAAACATACAAATCTTTCCTCTATATAATATTAGTATAGATATTGTTTGATATAAAGGGTAAATTTAAAAGGTTGTACGGTTAATTTTGTAAGGTTTAAAAGGTAAATTGAAAAGCGGCCCCAGCCTAGTGGTTAAGTCACTGCGCAACTGATACCAAGGTTAAGCAGATGACAACAAGGCCGGCCTGGGATGGTTGACCGCTTTATACAACGAGGCTATTTCATCATAAACACCGCAACAAGCTCGCCACTTGTTAGGTGTTGCCTCCGAATACCATCGGCGAAATGAGGATGGGTTAATCCCTCTGCTGGGACCCTGAGGCCGTTTAAACGGTTCTCGGGAGCCAAATAGGCACCCGTGATGGTATTTATTTATTTTTAAAAGGTTCTACTTTAGCTATAATATGAGGCTCTACTGATCAAATTGTTCAGTTATTCCCATTTAACCATGTGTCGTAAATAAAAAAAAAACTTTTGGCGCCCATTCAAATTGGTCATTTTGACTTTACTAGTTTGTATGGAGAAGAATGTTATTTTCATTTGCGACACATGGTCCCATATAAAAAGTTAATCGATTTGATCAGTAGAACCTTATTAGCCCAAAATAAAACCTTTTAAAGTTACATGGTAACATGGTAAAACAGTATAAGTAAATAAATAATAAACTCCTGCGTGAAAAAAGTGAGTTTAAGTCAAACCTGACTTAAACTCACTTTTTTAGTATATATTGTACTGATTAAGGTCACTTTTTAAGCATACGTCATACATTTAAATTTTAGTGGGTGACACTAAAAGGAAAAAGAATACTTGTTTCATCCAAACACTGCGACGAGCTAGCCACAATAGCATTGTAGAATCAGAATACCCACGGCTACGACGTGGTAGAAATAAACCCCATCTGGGTACCCTGAGGCCGTCTGGGTGGTCTCCAGATAG
This sequence comes from Monopis laevigella, assembly GCA_947458855.1. NCBI lineage: Eukaryota > Metazoa > Arthropoda > Insecta > Lepidoptera > Tineidae > Monopis > Monopis laevigella. Next base: position 7,818,367 of record OX381596.1, on the reverse strand, counting down.
CACCTTTGCGCCAAATAATAACAACTTTATTCCCTTTACAGGTGGAAAACCGCAATGGACAAGCAACAGTACAAAATAACAACATACAAAGCGTTGTACAACCAAACGTTATAGGAATCCAAACCTCAAACCTAGCTCTGCAAAACGCCACACAAACAAACCCCACAAACCTAAACCTAGGCCTAAGCATCACCTCTATATCTAATGAAATCAACAATCAAAGAAATAAAATAGATGAAATACCACATAACTTAGTTCTTCATCGGGCTGTTAATAGCATTGATTCCATATATAGAACTCAACCGATACATTTACGGAATGGAAATCATGATACTATGTATCCAGATAATGATATTTCTTTAAGTAATAATCATAATAATGATAATAATAACATGTTTAATAGAAGGACTAATCATTTTAGTAATGATTATAATAATGAAGAAGATCATTCGGTACCACAGCAAGTAGTTACGGAGGTGCCCGAAGAACCAACAAGGATAGTGAAACCTGCTCCGGTGCAGGCCAAGTTTCTTTCGTTTGTGGATCCGGATAATATGAAGGATGCCATGAGACGGTCTACGGTTTATGTTATTCCTCAGCATCCGGATAAGAAGATTTTGTTTATTAAAAATGAACCTAGTGATTTTCAGGTTAGTTGTTTTTGGATTTATTGAAGTTGTTTTCTGTAACAAGTTATATGATTTTATTTTGATTGCTAAAGAAAAAAAAATTTTTTGTATTTGTCATATGTAATCATATTTTTAACCTTCTTCAAAAAAGGAGATGGTTCTCAATTCGGCTCATCATGTATTTTTTGGGATGCAACTTTATATCTCAGTCAAATCAAAACAGTCTTTGAAAATATTTTTTTATAAGAAAGAGACACCAATTTGGTCCTATAAAATTTTAGTGAAGATGTGATGAAGATTGCCGGAGCTAGAGTGTTAAACTCCTCAAAATCTAAGCAAATTATAACAGTTTTGTTCATATCTACGTCAAATCTAATCCTATTAAAAAAAAATATCTTAAGACTATGCAGTCTTCCCTATATTACAATTTTCACTCTCCTAAATGTTAGTCGGTAGATAATGCCTAAGGCATTAAGCTCGCCTTTGTAAAAATATTTTAGTGCAATAAAGAATTTAATTAATAAATAAAGACTCGACTAAACCGACCTCTGTTATTTTTTTCTTTAAAACATTTCATTAAAACAAAGAACATAATGCCCAGAAAGCCCAAAATATATTAAATACTAGCTGCCCGTCCCGGCTTCGTATGGCTGTACTAATGAATAAAATGAGACCAATTGTTCCCTTTAACTGTCTGAACAAGTATTTTTTACTACTTTTTTCACAAAACAAGAAAGTTTTTTTCAGACAAATTATTTAATTGTATTCTATATATTTTTAAAGATCTCCCTATTGCCCCATAGAATCCGGTTATCCTCTATTGACCGCCATTTTGTTTTTTGTAGATTCGTGAGAAAGCAACGCAAATAGCACAACAACCAATCATAGAACCCGAACCAGAACACCACAGACCTATGGACAACGGTGACCATAATGTCAATGTAAGTAACTGTTTTATAATACTTTTTATTTATTTATAACGAGTTCATTGATTAAAACTAACCCCCGTATTCTAAGTCGTGTTTTCCACTCCACTCAAGGAACGTCTGTCTCTTACCACCAAATATCAAATCAAGATAGATAGAATGAGACAGACTAACCTTGAGTGAAGGTGGAGTGAAAAACGACTTAGAATACGGAGGTAAGATTCGCAGGTCTGATCTTTGAGGTTCCCTATAAATAATTTATGTTATTAAGAGGGCGTATAAAACTGGTGAAATAAAAGATGCCTGTTAAAATGCGTGCGAGTAAGAAACAAAAAAAAAATCTCGCGCTGAATTTTGGAAATAACTTTTTCGATTTTTTTTCTATCGCGGCAACTTTACGCTATTACATTTTTCAAAAAGCCAGTTACTTCTAAATACAGGGTGGCCACTTTCTGGAAAATACCTTGGCCCACTATGACTGCTTCGCTGGTCACGCTATGATTGCCTCGAGCTAGCCTAGCTACGCTCTAGGCCTTCCAGCGTGGCCATCATTGCAGCCCTTGCTGTCCTCGCTGTAAAGGTTTATCTTAGCTCGTCCATCAAGTGCTGCACGTTTACCGCGCTATGTCGGCCTGGAGTTGCGCTGGAGTCGGCCATCATCAGCGCGACCAGCAAAGTAGTCAGTATAGACCGCAACAGTAATGTACTATTACATACTTGTTAGGTTTGAGGTATTCTAATAATCGGAGATCTAGATTTCTGATTTTCTTTATGCTCCCTCACACTTAAATTACTATATTATTTCATTTAAATTTGCACCTTCTCGTTTTTGAAATATTTTGAGCTTTGAAAAGATTATTGAAAATAGCCGTAAGGTAAAATATAGTTAAAATTATAGCGGGCTGAGTGTTTATAAAATATAATATTATGTACTAAAACAGCTGTTTCTGGTACGCATAGTACAAGCTTAGCTTAGTATGTGATCAGAGCAATATGTGTAAAAATAAGCTACAATTGTTATTATTAAGAGCATGTCTTTGGTTTTACTTTTAGCTAAACAACGTAAGCAACAGTAATGTGATAATTCACCCCACTCAGCTGTTGCCGGTACTTCCACCGCCGACTCAACACACCGCTATAATCGGTAAGTTATAAAAAAAAAAAAATAGGGTACAAGATAATAAAAAAGAGGAAAATAGGTGGTTTAATCTATAATATTTTTAAAAATAAATTATTATAGAAATAATTTATAATCCCATCCCATTTAGCAACCATTTTATATACCATAGAAACTTGAAATTTGGAATAACAAATGAAACGAAATTTGGAACTACACAAAAAAATATGTCTGCAAAGCCGCAGGATAAGCTAGTTAAACTTATATGTGCATTTACGCTTTGTTTTTTTTTTTGTTTTTAATCATAAAAAGCTGATATTAGCAAAAATAAGATATTCACTATCCATATGAATTATCGATTTAAAAAACTTTATTTGACTAACATAATTCTGTTGTGAACATAATTGTTGCACTACTGACAGAGATTTTAGACCACGGCATGTGACTTTGTATCTACCTGATGGTAAGTAGACCTACAAAGTCTATTAATGGGTTCGATCAATCCATTGTTGTTTAACAATATTTATCGCTCCCACTATGACGGCTAAATGATGCGATTATGAAATGGACGACGTCAAAGACGTATTTGCATTACAAGTCTATTTCAATATCCTCGCTGCTTTATCGTCAAATCAGTCGCCCGTTTTGTAACCGCACCAAGAAAGGAGACCACCTCGACAATTAATTGACGCAGTAGTAAACTGGAGAACCCACTGACTAAAACCGAAACATGATTAGGTTACTTGACTTGATATTTAAAATCTGTATTGGCGGTGGTCCATACGAACGAGTCCGGCCAGTCGGCCTAGCCGAGTTATAGAGGCCTTTCTCCCACCTAAATTTCTATAATATTACAAAATTAGCGTCCATATAATTTCCTTAATATTGCATATTGCTTAACACCAGGTGAATGCAAGGTCACAAGCTAAACTGTTATTGAAAAAAAAATCTCCAGTATAAAACCTTGTTACAGTATCAACAAGCGGTACCAACAACAACGTATTCTCATGGCAATCCCTCGTCCCCCTCCTCGCTCCCTCCTCTCCTCCCGCCGCGCCCCCCTCTCCGCGCACCCCGCACACCCCTCATACCCCTCACACCCCACATACCCCGCATACCCCTCATACCCCGCATACGTTGAAGCCGCCAGAAGATGTCAAGTTGGAAGATGTTAAGACTGAAAATACTGGTAAGTGTTTAGTCAGAACAGCGGCCATATTCTGTTCCGTTTATTTCAAGATGGCGGTATTTTTATGCCAACCTAATACAGACTATATAACCATTGGAATAGAACTGAACTATTCCAATAGTTATATAGTCGGTATTAGGTTGGCATAAAAATGCATCTTGAAATACACGAATTCTTTGCCAGTTTGAATGTTTGGAGCATTGGAATTTTAACTATATGAGTCTATTCAAAACATCGCGACGAGCTAGCCACTTATTCAGTGTAGACTCATACCATCGGCTAAGACGAGGTGGGATTGAAACCCCTCCGCTGGGTACCCTGGGGCCGTCTAGGTGGTCTCGGGCGCCGTAAGGCACCCGTGAAGATATGTATGTATGTATTGACAAAAAGTAATAAAAAATATATTTATTATATCTGTCTACACCATATATATACCTTTATATGTTTCATATATATTATAAAAGTTATAATTTTATTATAGCTTCGCTGGTCATACTAACCGATTTCTTTATAATTTAATTATAACTTTTAGAATATAATGATTTCGAAGAATATAAGGTGTTAAAAACAAAAATATATATATTTCATACAATAATTAATAAGGTGGATTTTTAACTAAAGAATTGTATTAATAATTTGAAATGTACGATTGTAGGACAGCACTAGAGAACCCTTATTACTTATGGTATTTTATTGTATTATTAATACATATTTGTTTTTTTATTATTTCCCCACATATGCAAAATATACACAAATAAAAAAATCAACACATTTCAGATAACCTATCAGCTATATGTCCTGATGAAGACGATGAAGTGTTCGACACAGAAGACACCCCGATGACTCCTGGAGTAGACGACTCTAACAAACGTCGCTCGCAGAGTCTGTCCGCTCTTAATCAACAGAATACTGGAGTTGAGAAGGTAGGAAAATGCTTTATCTCCTACACTGTGCAGATAAAGATAGTTTTATATTTATTTATCAACACGGCATGTGACTTTGCATCTACTTGATGATAAGCAGACCTAAAAAGTAGTATTAAATAAACTTTTTAATACAGTTGCTCAAAAAGTGGCGTATTGCTGGGACGTATAGCGTTCTGGATGTGGGCTAATACATACTCGAGCTTTTTTTTTACCTTTTCCGAACTCGTGCGTTCTCTTTTCCAACTGTCAAAATAATGTCTATTAAAAAGAAGAAAAAAAACAATCACGAGGATTTTACAAAAAAAAATCATAGAAGTTTTTATGATTCATGCAAATATTTCTAAAAAGAAGCTACTAATTTGTTTCAATATCATATTTAATGATTTGATTCAATTAGTTAGGTTAGGTTTCATTTCATCTCATAAAATTTCATTTTCATTTCATATCAATAAAAAAAATCTACTGAAGACTTGGCTGTATGGGCATAGTTCCCTTTGCCTACCCAGAATGGGTGAAGAAAAAAAAATTGTTGCGGTGTTTTGATGGTATCCTGTTGTAAAAAGCGGTCACCCATCCCAGGTCCAGCCTTGTTGTCATCTGCTTAACTTTGTTTTCAGTTGCGCAGTGACTTAAACACTAGGCGGGGGCGACTTTTTATACATACTATGTAAACAAAATTTATATAAGAAATGTATATTATTATTACATATAAACATTAATTAAAACAAAATTAGTACTTTTATTGTTTGGTATCTGTTATTATTAATTAACTAATTAAAGATTAAATTAAAACTTTATGTTACGCTATAATTGTATAATTACCTACCTCTAGTACGCGACAGGTCGACATGGCAATCAATTTTTATTATTTGCATACCACTTCAAATGCAACTGAAATTCCACCTTTATGTAACCATATTTGTGCAAATAAATTATATTTATCTTTAAACATGCATCTAATCTTCGAGCAACAATCAAAGAATCAAAATGCAATTTAAAATTATATTAATTTTCGTATATTATTGTACTTACAGAAAGAATCCCGTATCCGTCGACCAATGAACGCGTTCATGATATTCTCCAAACGTCACCGCGGCATGGTGCACCAAGTACATCCCAACCAAGACAATCGGACCGTCTCCAAGATACTGGGGGAGTGGTGGTACGCTCTAGGTGGAGAGGAGAAGCAAAAATACCACGAGTTGGCTAGCGAGGTTAGTGTTATATGATAGCATTTAAGGTCCCTGGAGTCGACTTGACGCCCATACAAACGTACTTCCAATATTACAACTTGGCTGTTGGTCGAATTAATTTTTTTTTTTGGTATAGTAATTGTACATAAAAATCTTTCTGTTGTGGGTAATATTTTTTTTGTATTATAATATTAAAAAAGCTTTTTTTTCTGATTTCGGAAAAATTATATATTATAACCCAACACAGAAAGATTAATAAATACCATGATCGACAAAAATATTATTTATATTCTGCGAAAAACAGTAATTAAGTATTATTGGAAGCGCGAAAGCTAATTTTGTATTCGCTATTGCGACTTCAGGAACCTTAAGAGAACGTAGAAAACAGTTGAAATAAAAGATGCCTGTGCGTGCGAGTGAGAAATAAAAATAATCTTGCGCGGTATTCTTGGAAAAAGTACAGTTTTTTTGCTATAACTTTCAAAATGTTTAGAATTCTACCATTATAATTTATCAAAAACAGCGTTATAATCTGCTCCGTATTGAAGTAATAAGAACTTTCAATAAAAATGGAGGTAACTGCGATATTTTTCTATCGAGGCAACTTTATGCTATTACGTTTTTCAAAGAGCCACTTCTAAATATCTTGTATTATTACTGTTTTTTATATATATTTGTTGGGGTTGAGGTATTCTTTTAATCAAGAGATGTAGATTTGCTTAATACGCCCCGATTAAAGAAAAACTTATTAACATTATGGCGGACGCTACAGTTAATATTAATAGCTGTAAAAAATATCCAACATGAATGATTATTATTATTCTGATCATTTTTTTTATTTAAACATGAAAATTCACAGAATTTAGTTATATTTTTACAAAACATATAACGTTATATTTTTTAATTATATAATACCACAAATTTAACATGGACAGGGGTGCGAAATAGTGTAGGTATTTGTTTGTTTGTGGTGTGATGAGTTCGTCCCTGGGTGCGTAAAATAGCTGTTGCTGTAGCCATATTAAAAAAAAAATACAATGGCGGATATTGCAGGTTATACATGTATATAAGCAATAAAAAAAAAACAGAAAATCTTTAAATGATCCTGGTACGGTATCCATAGTTATTTAACACTGATTTGTTTTAGGTAAAGGAGGCTCACTTTAAAGCCCATCCTGAATGGAAGTGGTGCAACAAGGACCGCAGGAAATCCTCGTCTAGCAGTCGTGACCCCTCTGGATCTATGCCACAGGTAAATAATAAATAAATCTAAATTAATTTAGTAGTATATAATTATATAGTCATCTATACACAACGGCGCCGATATATTTACAAAATGGCGTTCATACTCGTACAAAATGGCGACTATACTCGTACAAAATGGCGTCAATGTACTCGTACAAAATGGCGGCCACACTCATACCGAATGGCATCTATAATTGTCCAAAACTATATACTCCTACGAAATAGTGCCAATATTCTTAGATAATATTACCGTGGTTTAGTTGTTGTGCCATTGGCTTTGAATCTGAAGGTCGTGGGTTCGGTTCCCACTCATTGCAAATAAGTATGATTTTTTCTACAGTTTGCCATTGTCTGACTGTTTATAAAATGTAGTATCGTTGTTTTTTGTACACATAGTACAAGTCTAGAGCTTAGTTTGTGACTAGGGCAATATACGTCCTTTGAAACATAAATAAAATAAAATGTTACAGAGTCCAAGGACCCCGTTAGATGGCGTGGGTGTGCCGACCAGTGCAGATATACCGCTAAACGTGGCTTCCTACAACCTTATTGGTTCCCCGCACCAAAGTGACGATGAGCCAATGGTAAGAACCGATCATTTGTGTTGTTTCTAAATAGTCATGTTTCTGGTTTAGTCTGTGGCTTCAACGGTTTTCAGTAGACGATTGCATCGATATATTGTTAAGGTGGTAGTCTTCTTTCAGGAAGAATGGGCGATAAAACGGCGATGGATGTTAAAATAGACTCGTAATGCAAATACGTCCATTTCGTAACCGTATAATTTAGCCGGCATAGTAGGAGCGTTCAAAGCTAATAAACAATAATGTGTTGATTAAGCCCATTCATGGATTTTATAAGTCTGCTTACCATTATGTGGATAGAAATATAACATGCCATGCTTCAAAAAAAAAAAGTTTCTTCAGCTCAAAATCGTATAGCATATAAAATTTATAAAGTAACACCGGTATTCATAAAAACTTATTGAGTCCTTGAAGAACACTTTAGTTTGGAAGTTTTGTCTCTTTTTATTAGCAACAAAAATGATTAGGCGTAAAAGAGAGGAAACCTATAACTAAAGTGTTCTTCAAGGCCTCAATAAGCTTTTATGAATTAGGCCATATAACGGTTGGCCTAGTGAAGTTATAGAGACCTTCCTCCCACCTAAATTACAGATAATTTCTCTTCCAGTGTGCATTCACAAATGATTCAGTTAATTTTATGACAAAACAGCAAACATTAATATTCTCGAAATGCAAATAATTTTCATTAGTAAAAAAAAATGATTTTTTTTATTTCCAGCAAATATCACAAACGATCTCTGAGGAGTTGGTTATACCGCCTGAGATCGATCTCAAGTGCGGCGAAAGAGTAGAGATGGACGACGATGTTCGTCACGAACACAACATGGCCGCCAATATGGCCGACCACACGCGACGACCCAAGCCTATCAAAGCTAGGTAAGTCTGTTCTATCTTCCACTGAGATGATCACAGTGGGACAATGGAACGCCATTTTTTTTACGTTATTAGTTTTGCGTTTTTAACCATATTATATTTCTTAGGTACTTTTAACATGTTTTTTTTTGTGGTTCGGTCCCAATTCCATGAAAACTCTGAAATAGTAAATGTTATTAATAAACTAACTATTAATAAAAAACTTCGTTAAGTTTTTGGTTTTAGATCATCAGTTCAAACTCTTATGAGTTACATTAATTTGACATCAACAATAGTGCTTTAGAGCACGTTAAGCAGCGTTCCCGGATTTAAGACCGCAAAGAAGGGCTAAATGTCTTTTAATTCTTCCCTGCACTGTGTTCACTACCCTCCTAACTTAACCAAATACTATATGATCATGTTAGCGCCATATTGGAAACACGATGGCACACGATTCCATAAAAGTTCCGACGTTTAATCTCGGAAGGCGAAGATCCTTCAATAGACTTTGGTGGAATTCCTCTTGCACCGAGTTCCACTGCATAAAGCTTTAAAACTGTTACTAGTAATTTTATTTGTGAGTTCAAAGTATTTGTTCGACTTGATCCCACAGAATGTTCAGTTCTACAAGTATTGCTTTCTTCAAGCACTGAGAGTATACCAGTATGTCTGGACTATAGGATGATACTGCTAGTACCCTCTAGTAGGTAGTATGTATAACAATAATACACATTTTTAGGGCTGGCTCATCAGACAATCTCCTGGGGGGTATAACAGCCTGCAGCCCGGGAGGCTCCAAGGTGTTCCAGCCTACAGGAGGGGCATTCAAATCCACTCTACCTGATACCGGTGAGTACATTTTTTTTTAATACTTTTGTAATATTAAAGTAAATAAAGAATATTTTCGACCGCCTCCATTGACTAGTGGTTGCGTTTTTGGCGAAGTCGTGGGTTCGATTAAAAAAAAAAATAGTATGTTTTTTCTGTACAATTTGTCATGGTCTGGGTGTTTATAAAATATAATATTTATTATGTCGTTGATTTTGTACACATAGTACAAACCTAGAGCTTAGTTTGTGACCAGTGCAATATGAGTAAATTGTCCTAAATATTATTTTTTATTTTCATAAAGAAAAAATATTTGATTAATTAAATTGTTTACAGTTAATCAGTCCTCTAATAGGTAAAATTTGACGGTCACTCCGTCAAATATATAAAAGGTAGTAATTATTTAAAATTATTAATTTAAAAAAAATAATTATTTTAAATCAAATATTACTATAATATGATTATTTTAGGAAAGTTATATAAATTATTAATTGGTGCATATGACTTTGTATCGACCCAACGGTAAGCAGATCTACAAAATCCATGAATGAGGTCGATAAATACATTGTTTTTTAACAATTTTATTCAGAGTGGTAATATGCGGTTACTAAATGAGCGACGAGAAAGACGAAGTTAGTTGCGAAAGTGTGGTAGTAAAAAATAAGCAAAATATATACGAGAAACATTAGAAATTAGTTAAAATTGTCTAATTTGTAGACTTTCCTTGGATTATTATATGTATTTTTTTATTGTTATTGTTAACTTTTTTTTTTGTTTCCAGATAACCATAGACAATGGACAGCATTCACCCCAATCAACAAACTACAAAACATACCTCAATCACCCCTAATATCTGCGACGCCTTCCCAGACACCGACCACTCCTAGCCTATCCAACAGTATACAAGGCATATCTCTGGCCACCCCTAACCTAGTCACTCACTCTACACTAGACAATGTTATAGCATCGATAATAAACAGCCCTAGCTCAGTGGCCAATGTCCAGGTTATAAGTAACCACGTGAATTCGATGCCCGGCCAGGGGCACCATATACAGACTCTAAAAGGGGTGCAGAGTGTTACACTTGTGAAGAGGAAAGAAAATCCTGGTAAGTTTTTTTTTTCATTTCATAAATAAGTAACTGAAGTTAATTAAAACTAATATATTAATCTTTTCTATATAAGATTCTTTAAATTGTATTTAAAAGTTATTGCTGATTTTTCTGTATGTAATATATTAGCTGACCCGCGTAACTTCGTCTGCGCACGCAACGGAAGCTCTCAAAAGTAATAAATTTTCCCCGTTTTCCCAACATTTTTCATTGATACTCCGCTCCTATTGATCGTAGCGTGATGTTATATAGCTTTATAGCCTTCCTAGATAAATGGGCTGTCTAACACTAAAATAATTTTCAAAATCGGTTCAGTATATCCAGTTCCCCTACAACCTCACAAACTTTACCTCTTTATAATATTAGTATAAATAAATAAAATAAATAAATACCATCACGGGTGCCTATTTGGCTCCCGAGAACCGTTTAAACGGCCTCAAGGTCCCAGCAGAGGGATTAACCCATCCTCATTTCGCCGATGGTATTCGGAGGCAACACCTAACAAGTGGCGAGCTTGTTGCGGTGTTTATGATGAAATAGCCTCGTTGTATAAAGCGGTCACCCATCCCAGGCCGGTCTTGTTGTCATCTGCTTAACCTTGTTATCAGTTGCGCAGTGACTTAACCACTAGGCTGGGGCCGCTTTTTTAATATTAGTATAGACAACATTTAATTTAATATAGGTAAAAAAAGATATTTAAAACATGCAAATAATCTGTTTTTGCTCTCAACACACATCCATTTAAATATTTTAAATGACTATTTAATAAATTATTTAGTGAAGTTGTAAAACCAAATCAAAACAAATATGGCTTAGCTTATACGAAAGGCTAAAATCAATTATTTTTTAATGTTTGTGTTAAGTAAGGAAACAATGAAAAGAAACGCATTGTCTTTATTTCATACGTAAACTAACCTTGCGGTCCGATTCACGCCAAAATCGATGTCAGCGCTGTCGTCACCGGTCCGTATGAGCGTAAGCGCGCTAATGATAAATGATTTTACATTAATAGTGACGCCATTACAAACGCCATATTGGACTTACAGTGTTTTTGCTTCTGGGTGAAATCGCTGTGAGCGCTGTCAGAATGACATTTATCTAGAAACATGTTTTTGAGGAAAGTAATAAAAATTCTAAAATAATTATAAAGTAGATACGTTAAAAGTATTGTGTTCTCATTTATTTTGGTATTTATGTATACAAAATACATTAAAGTTCATTAATTTGTTATGGCGTTTTATTTGACATTAAAACGAGTGAGAGGAGTATATATTTTAGGGTGTTTTTGTGAGCGCGCTTAATCACTGGTCCGATTCATTAGCACGCTAATAGTACCGTGAGTGATCACATTGCGCTTTTTGAATCGGACCGGTGATTATGAACGTAAGCTCTGACATCGTCATTCGGACCGTGAGGTAAATTACAAGATCGCCTTCCTAGTTTTTTAACGAACATGAACAGAGTATATAATTAACAAGAGTATCCTCAGCAGGTCAGCAAGTAAAGTTCTCGCTGGTGTCTGATGCCTGTGGAAACCTGATGATCAAAAGCCAAGCCTCAGACCCCACGGACAGCCAACCTCTGCAGTACGTCAGGCTGTCCTATCTGCCGGTATCTACTGGTATGTACTGTGTTTCTGCTTAACTAATTATTGTGCTGTGGTTTATTGTGATTTTACATACTTACTGTTTAATTTGTCCCAGAGGTTTGACTGGAAAGAAATTCCTAGCGGCATTAAATTCGCCATTGTACTAAATTTGTTGCCTCCGAATACCATCGGCGAAATGAGGACGGGTTTATCCCTCCGCTGGGTACCTTAAGTCCATTTCAATGGTTCTCTGGAGGCAAAATGGCACCCGTGATGGTAATTTTTTTGTGCAATAAAGTTTTAAATAAATAAATATGTTACTTACAATTAAGAACACGCCAGTTGCGATTAAGTAGTCTACGCTCGCCATACGAAAGGAAATATCGCAATTTCCGTATTTCTCCATTACTGTTTGTCGTAGAATTATAATAATATGTTTGTCGGCCATTTTAATCATACGGATGGATGGATGGATAGATATGAATGGATGGAGGTATTTGGGTGGATGAATATATATGCATGGATGGATGGATGAACGAATGTGGATTAGAGATGCGCCGAATATGAGTTCAACGGAATACGAATATTCAGTCCAAGATGTAGCGAACCGAATATTCGTCTAAATTATTCGGTTTGCAACATTTCGTTTATTTCAAAATAATGCTGAATTGTTTTGACATTAAAATTTTACGATACGAATAAACGGGTTATGATAACATAGTGTATAATTGTTAATTTCATTTAGAGAACATTGTCGTTATCGAAAAAACCTGGTTGATTTTTTTTTTGTTACGATGTTCCTAATTTACTATTTAAATATTCGACAATCTAACCGATTAATCGGCCGAATACAAATATTAGGCCGAAAATGCATCTCTCTAATATGGACCATTGGATGGATGGATGGATTAGTGGATATGGATGGATAGATGGATACGGATTGATAATGTGAAATGATGCATGTGTATTTTTCAGCTGAGATGGAGGTACATAAGCCGGTGCTGAGTCAGCCCATTCCGCAGCCCAACCAGTCCGTGATAGTGTCCCAGAGCAACGCGCATCCGCCGCCCAAGCCGGAACCGTGAGTCATCTACATATTGAAGCACGACATGACTCTTTATCCACCTAACGATAACCAGACTTAAAGTCCATGGACAATACGTTTGAGGAGACTGCATTCGTGGTCGCGTGAATGCGTTCTTCATATAAAATGAGCTTTTGCACTTCCGGTATTTTCTCGACCACTGTTTGTCGCAGAATTAAAATCATATTTTTGTCGGTCATTATATTTATTAATCGTTCTGTGTCGTGTGTCAAGTTAAGGGCTGTGGAGTCATCTTAACGCCTATACTTTTAATAATACAACTTGGCTGTTAGTCGAAATTTAATTATTATTTTTATGTTTATAATTGTACGCGAAAATCCTTCTGTTGTCTTTATAACATATTTATTACCCACAACAGAAAGATTTTCGCGTACAATTATAAACATAAAAATAATAATTGAACTTCGACTAACAGCCAAGTTGTATTATTGAAAGTATAGGCGTTAAGATGACTCCACAGCCCTTAACTTGAATATGTATAATAATGTAAGTGTCAATAAACTTTAAAATAATTATTTACAGACAATGGGACACCCCGGCTGTGGAAGAAACTCGGCCCTTCCCACTGGCGCCCACGCCTGCGCAGTTAGGAAGGGCACCGCTACAAAAACGTCTAAGTAGGGGTGAGTGATTTGTGTACTAAAATCTGAATGATCAATTCAAAATGGCGTCGATTATTATTTGTTCTATTTACTAAACTGAACTAAAATGGTGTCGGGATTATTTTTTGAACTCAAGGTTTGACATATTGACATATATACAAAATCTTGCCCGAATTTTGTACGATTATTGGTTAACACAACTTTATTTTTTTACAAACAAAAACGTTAATGGACTTACAAATAAGCAGGATATCATTACGGTATGTTTGGAAGAATTGTCTATAAGCGGTAAATCTATTGACATACTTTGCATTACAGAACATAATATGGTTGAAGGGGACGAGATTTTATTAACAATTCCAAATTTTAAACTAGCTACAAATTTTAATAGAAAAGATAGGCGTGGAGGTTCATGTATACTAATAAATAGAAAGCACTCGTATAAGGTACTCGAAGACATCAGAAATTATTCTGTGGAAAATACTATAGAATGCTCTGGAATATATCTGATTGACCATAAAATAACTATAATTTGTATATATAGGCCGCCAAAAACGACTACACATTATATTGAGACATTTTTTCAAAAGCTATTAACTAAATACGGTTTAAGTAAAAACAAAATTATAATATGTGGCGATTTAAATATTAATTTATTGAATCGAAACAAACTGTCACAGAATTTCGAAAATTTACTACAGAGTTACAATCTACGGATTGTAATAAATGAACCTACTCGTCTTGGTAGTGGAACCTGTATCGATAATATAGTGCATAACTTAACTGGTTGTAAGGCCGAGGTTTCCGAATTTGCGTTGTCTGATCATTCTGCGCAACTCTTAAGGTGTCGGGTAAGGAAATGTTGTACTCTGAAATACTGGTTCATTGAACGCCGAGATTTTAGTACAGATAATCTTAACATATTTCGTAAATACATTGGCCAATTAAGTTTCAACGAAGTTTATGAGACTAGTAACCCCAATTAGGCATACAACTGCTTTTATGAAATGTTTAAACTTATATATGACTTGTGTTTCCCTGTATTAAAAATAAAAATTTCTGCTAAAAAGAAACCTGAATGGGTTTCACGTGGTATAAAAACGTGTAGTAAACGCAAAAGATATTTATTATGGAAGTATAGAAAATGCCCTACCTCACAAAATAAAATCATTTTGTTTCTGTGACGTGCCCTGAATTGATAGCAAACTTTTTTAACATTTTTTTTATAGACGAAATTAATTCTAATGAAAAAACTACTACTACTAATAATAATAACATTAATAATAATTCAAATGTAATAACATACAATAAATCCAATGTATTTAAAAGGACATTTAATAAGAATAACAATAGCAACAATGATAATCAGAACTATGGCAGTAGTAGTATAAATCTTAATGACAAAAATAATAATAAAAATAATGATTCATGTAGTAAATTTAATGATAATGACATTAACGATAACGGTAATGACAATGGTATTCAGCATCATAGTACTAGTAATAATGGTAATAATATTTTAAATACATTGACATATAATAAATCTAATTCAATTTTTTTGACTCCAGTAATTCCAAACGACATATACAAAATAATTAAAGCTTTAAATAATACAAATAGTGCCGGTTATGATGGTATTGTTACTAAGGTAATAAAAGATGTTTCAGATATGATATCAAATGTTTTAAGTTATATGATAAATTTAACAATGGAACACGGAGTATACCCGGACTTGCTAAAAGTATCATTAATTAAACTCTTATTCAAAAAAGATGATAAATTAAACATGAACTGCTATAGACCAGTAGCGCTTATACCAATTATTTCTAAAGTTTTTGAGAAGGCTTTATATAATAAAATATATACTTATTTTGAATTTAACAAAATATTCGTTTCTGAACAGTACACCCGTACTGTTCAGAAACGAATATTTTGTTAAATTTAGGAGAAATAAAACTATAAACATGGCAATGTATGACTTTTTAAATAATGTAATAAGTAGTATGGACAAGAGAAAACAGACTGTGGCTTTATACATGGATATGTCAAAAGCCTTTGATCATGTGGATCATGACAAATTGTTAAATAAATTATCCATGTACGGTGTGAGAGGCAAAGCAAATGAATTGCTACGGTCGTATCTATCAAACAGATTACAAACTACACAAATAACAAGAATTAACAATACTAGTAAATATGAAATAACATATAACTCTAAATTCCGAACTATTAAATACGGTGTTCCTCAAGGGAGTGTGTTAGGTCCACTCTTGTTCATAATTTATATCAATGATTTGCAAGCTTAATTGGAAGCATCATACTGATTATCTATGTAAAAGGTTAAATCAATACTCGTACGTGCTATACAAATTAAGTAAAGTTGTAAGCCACCCTACCGTATTAAATGCTTATCACGGTTATGTTGCCTCAATAATAAGATATGCAATAATATTCTGGGGTAACTCAACTGACAAGGATAGGGTATTTATATCACAGAAGAAGTGTATTAGGGCAATGTGACACATTTAACCTCTAGAGATTCTTGTAGGCCTCATTTTTATGAATTGAGTATCCTTACTTTGCCCTGTATGTACATTTACGAATGTGCCGTTTTTGTTAAAATTAATATTTATATGTTTAAATTTTGTAACAGAAAACGTTCACATGATAGGCTAATTATAAAGTCACATAGAAACGAATTATTTCATCAAAGCGTGTTTAATATGGCACCGTCCATTTATAATAAATTAAATAGGGATGTCCGTAATATTGATGAACTTGCTGTTTTTAAGAACAAAGTGTACAAACTGTTAAGTTATAAGTGCTATTACAAAGTTAGTGAATTTATGGAAGACGTAACACTTAAATGAAAATAATTGTGCTGTAATGTCGTAGATGTTGGAGTTTTTGTATTGAATGTTTTAGGCCTTTTTTGTGTTGTATTATTAAATTTAGTTTTGTTTAACTGTGTACTTCTATATTATATGCCTATAGGCGGAACATAGTAGACTATAATATATCATCTGTAAAATCTTGTGTAAAAACTATGGATTATAATAAAGAAATTTGATTTGATAATAAAGAAATTTGATTTGATTTGAACTTTTGTTTAATACTACCAAAAGTTTCCTCGTTAATGTATTCTATAATATGTTTGTTGCAGGGGCATCATCAGGTTCGTCAGGAAGTATGGAAGCCTTATCGTCGGAAGGGCCGCCATTGACTCCGATAGAGACCGAACATAGTCCAGAGCTCAAGCGAAGTCTATTCCGCAAGGGCACTGAGGACGGGAGGGACAAGTAATTATATTATATTAATATAATAATAATAATATAATATTTTATTGTAATAATGTCGGAATATTTTTTTTTCGCAAATTTCTGCGCGAATTTACGCCCACTTCGCCAGACTATATTCAAACTATATGCGGATAGAGGTGCGGCTGAAAAAAGATGTTGTTAAATAAAATAAAATAAAATATCTCAAACGGTTTATAACGTAGAAAGATTGATATTTTGATATTAGTTTTTTAAAGAAATTATTTACAATATAGAAAAAATATAATTGAAGTATATTTTTCCGTTAAATAATATGCTTATTGAGGCATATTTTTCTAATAATTAACCAATGTTTGAAGTTCCATTTTAAAAAAAATCTAAGTTTAGTTTTTTATACTTTTAGGTTTTGTGTCTTTTTTTAGCAAAAAAAAAATTACCACGCATAAAAGAGACAAAATTATTTTAACTTAAGTGTTCTTCAAGGACTCAATAACTTTTTATGACTAAGACCATAAAGCTTTAGCTAATATTTAATGATTTTATATTTCTAACTTCTTTTTCTTCATTGCTCTTTCGATGTTTTTGCTCAGTTAGTTAAACAAAAATATTACTCTAGAATTTATAAATTAGTTTCTATGATCTTCCGCAATATGTCGCCATATTGCAGTTTCTTTTATTTGTTTTAGGTTGTCTTTTATTAATATGGAGTATTAATCTTTCATTACAGGGTGCTTCAAACAGTGAACTTCGAGCAGAAGTTTAGTACTTTGCCTCAGTTCAAGCCGGACGTGCGATCTCCCTCGGGCGTCGTAGTACCTCCCAGTCCTCTGTACCTGAGGAAGAAACACAACAAGATGACAGTTGGTCAGTGGGACTTATATTATTAAAATAATAAATAAATATAATATCATATACGTGGTGGCCGACTTGGTTAGACCTTAGACTAAAAACACTTGGTTCTTGGTTCGAATCCCCGGTGTGTACCAATGAGTTTTTAATTTAAAAAAATTATGTACATTTGTTTGACGACACCACTATAGTGCCTCGGAGAGAACTTTAATACTGATGGTACCAGTTTTACTATGCCAATATGTGGAACTGTTAACAAGCTAGCCACTTGTTAACTTCTTGTGTAGACTCATACCATCGGCTACGACAAGTTGGTATCTATATTGCAGAAGGCTATTTAACTAGAGTATATACTCTGTCTAGAAAGTATCTGGAAAGTTTAATTAAGCATATAATTATATTCTTAATTAAACTTTCCAGAAAAAAAAAAATACTATTTTGCTGTTTTGAAAATCTATGCTAAGTGTTGCATTATGTCTATATTCTAAACATTAAAATACTGTTGTACTGTTTATGAATTGAGGTATACTTATGTTAAATGCAAGCACCGAAGCCGAGTTTTTTATAGAAATAATTTTTTTTTTATAATTTCAGAAGAAGAAACCCCAGTGTCCCTAGCATCGCCAGAGCCCGTGGTGTCTCACTACGCAACGCCGCATGCTACCCCACACACTACTACCAAACTTGTGGGCAATACCTTCTTCGGACCCGACTTCAATCTGGACACTTTTAGAGGTAAATATAAAAACACCAGTGTCCCCAAGCATCTCCATAACGCTGTATATTGTGTTTGTTTAGTGCCAAAAAACCCTGAATGTCTTCTCTAATGGTTTGCTAGTAAATGCAACCACTAACGAATCCTCATACTCGATAGTACAGGATATATTTTTGGGTTTTAGTATGCACTTACCTATCTTTAACTGCAGTTGTCAAAAAAGAGATAAAATACTTTATAAGAAAATTGTATTTTTATGTGTTACTTTTTTCTTCTATGGTAAAATGGCGATACCCATTTTACTGTTTATTGTTATTCCGCAGAAATACCGTATGATTGCATACTGTGTTTCTGCCATTCTATTCCTTCAGAGTTTATTCCTCTATTCCAGTCCCTTTTCAATCTATTATTCCTTTTTTGTTTACCCTTATATTTAAGATTTTAATTTACATCTAACCACTTCCCATCGGCAGAATTACGCGTAATGGTAGATGCCATTAACTTAAAGAAAATAATAAAAAAGAGAACCTCTCTCGGACTTCAATGAATATAATGAATATAATGAACAAAAAATAGCCGAATTTATCTTGCCATTCCCTCAACACATTTAGCGATTCATTTTTATTTATATAGATTTGTGTTTGTTAAGTATCAGAAGGTCCAGAAGAGATGTCCCCCCGAACGCCCTCTAGCGGCGCGCGGGGAGAGGCTAACCACCGGCGCATGCTGGAACAAAGACGGCAGCTTGTCATCAAATTGTTTCACGACCACGGCATGTTCCCCACTACACAGGCCACGACCCACTTTCAGGTATGTTATAAAATAATTATTCTCTGTTAATTAATGCCAACCATCGTTCCATATTTGTAAATGACGTCCACTCACGTGCTATCTTGTTCATATTACATTGGGCTAATATGAGGTTCTACTGATCAAATCGAATGAAAACATCGCACATTTTTTTCCATGAAACCATGTGTCGCAAATGAAAAAAAAATTGGCTTCTCCATACAAACTGGTCATTTTAATATTACTATACCCTATTCACAATAGCAAAAATTTTTATGTAAACAAACAGCTGTCAAATGCAAAATAGGTTTTTAAACTGTCGGATTTCTGATGAAAACACAAAATGCGTCAATAATAATTAAAACATTCCTCTGTATTAAATATAAATTAATCGAATGTATAAATTATATATTTACGTTATAAATTAGCTCCATCTGAATAATAAAAACGATGGTTTTCTATTTTATTATTTTTTAATGTTTGTAATAAAAATGTCACTAGTATAATGCACCTAAAATAACAGTGCCTCTTCAACTGTACATGTTATTATTATGCTAACAATTTCGGCGAACTGAGTAATATTCAAGTATTCCGTTGCAATCAATCGTATATATTAGAGTAAAAATTTCATTAAAATAAAATTGAAATACTTTAGTAAGTACCTTATTTTATATATACCACAAAAACAGTTTGAGAACCACTTATTTTCTTTTTTACATAAATTTTTTTGCTATCGTGAATAGGGTATAGTTTGTATGGAGAAGATTTTTTTTTGTTAAATTGCAATTTTTCATGAGAAAAGTTGTTCAATTTGATCAGTAGAGCCTTAGCTCAAAGTACAACCTTTCAAATTCACCCTGTCTTTCCGTCCATATTCACACACCATGGTAAGGTTTTCAAACAAAAAAAAGTACGTCTACATAACCCACGCTATCTCGAAGCGTCCTAAATATTGAATACGTTTTCGTTTTGTATGTATTTGTGATTTTTTAAATTTTATTATTTTAATGAAGCATGGCATGTGTTTTTGTATCTACCTGATGTATCTAAAGGAAGCAGATCTACAAAGCCCATGAATGGGGTCGATGAATATATTGTTGTTTAACAATATTGATCGCTCCCACTATTCCGGCTAAATAATGAGGTTACAAAATGGGCGACGACAAAGACGTATTTGCATCATACCACGGCGCGTTTAATTTATAAATTTGATATCAAGCTAATAAAAAATTGTTGTCGTTCTTTTGGTAATGAATAGCAGCTTAACCAAACGCACTTTAAGACCTCACTGTTTAAACTTGTAAAAATGTCACCAAAGTAAATATGCATTTCTACTCTTTTACTAATTAATATTTAACTTTTTTAAACACTTAATACTTGAGCCATTAATAAAAGAAACTGAAAATCTAGTACTGCCCACGCACGAAGTAAGAATAATAGTCAGAACCGATCGAAGGCCTAAAATAGCCTATCGAACAAAATGTCAAACTTGTCGCCGTATTTTGTTCTCACAGTTTTGGGTTTGTATTGCGGACTGTCATCTTCAGGTTGGGCCTAAAGGAACCTGTTTTGGTATAGTCCATGGTACGTACTGCCTAACATAAGATTTTAATTTCAGGCATCTCACAAGGACATATTTCCTACCAAAGCTACCCTGCAGCTAAAGATCCGTGAAGTAAGACAAAGACTGATGGCGCAAAACAACCTGACGCCTCATTCTGATATCAACACGCCTACTAGTAAGTAATCTATGTCTACAAACAAACATATATATACATATATAAACATATATATAAAGGCAGTATCAGCCTGCTAAACGGCGCCCAAGAAAGCGATAAGATTGCGAGAAAAAGGCTTGTTACGTCACAATTAAGTATTGAAAACAAATTGACCATCATACATCATAATATCGGATACGACTAGGTGAAATTAAAACCCCTCCGCTGGGTACCATGATGCGGTCATGGTATTTTTATTTTTTATTTATTTTAAAACAATTGAATTTTGTTGTCCATAATATTTTATCACAGTTACTTTGACGCCATGCTAGGGAGGCAGATATGTATAATGTTATACATAATCTAGCGTGTTGATAATCTGAGATGCTGCTAGTAATTACAATTTTGGGTTTCATCAGATATTATGGAAAAAATATTAAGGATTGCCAATACATTTCAGGCGTAAACTCTCCCATAGTGTCAACGTTGCAGCCATCCTCTACGGCCAGTTAACAACTACGAAACGTAACAACTCCATCCAACGTCAAAGACACTTATGTAAAAACGATCTCACTTGACCAGAAAATCTCTTACAAGTGTTCCTACACACTTGTCTATCAGAAACAACCTTAAGTTCAACTTCTGTGTAACGAAAAATTGTTTTACTTCGTTACATTTATATAAAACATCTGTCATAAACGAGCAAAAGAAACTAAAAAAATAAAAGGACATCAATTCTATAATTATTTATGTCGCAATCAATGTTTTATTTATTATAACTATCGATCCTAAGTCTACAAACCAGCCAACATGCTTATATAAATAGTTTTTTTTAAACTAAAATAATTGCCTCACAGTTTTCAGCACCAATCATATAAAAATAATTCGCCATTTTGCGGATAATCTTTGAACTAATTAAATGAAAAGCTAATTAAATGTCTTATAAAAATATTAAAATTTCACAATTGCGTTTGTACAAATTATAATGTTTTTATTTATTTTATTGGTATTAGCAAAATGTTTAGTGTGTACATTTTTTTATATGAAGTTGGCTGGTTGGCTTAACACAAAAAATGTGAAACCATATTTAATACATTTTGTATATTATGTTTTAGTGCGCGTTTAATACTCTGATTTATGATTAGGTATACATTCGCTTATATAAATATATGCATGCTTTTTATAATTCAAGATGGCAAACATCCAATATGGCCGCTCATATTCAAAAGTTTGCAGGTTTTATATTGAAATTAGTGTTAATTGTAGTAGTTATTGTTTGCGTTTATAACAATTTATACTTTTATAATAAATATAATTAATCAAAATAAAATAGTTTAAATTTGTTATGTACAGTACAATTTTATTATTATAATAACACTTATATATTTGTAGCACTTGCATTAAATAACCCATTATAGTCTATGAAATAATTGAGTTTATATTGATACTTTTTGACACCTTTTATGCACTTTTTTTTGTATTGGCAACACTGCTTCATATCTTATTCTAACAAACAGTCTTGATAATTTACTTTAATTTAAAGCTTAGTTTTTTATACTGTAGAAATTGACTTGTGTAAACTTCTTATTCAATTTTAGATGTCCTATAATTGTATATAAATGAGAGTGAGATCGTTAAGTTAGGTGAAGTTGTTAAATTAAATAAATTAGCTCCTATTTAGGCCTTTATTATATATCTATCAATGGAGTTGTGTGGATAGTTTTTTAATAAATATCTATATTATATTGCTTGTAATATACAGTATGTTAAAGACACCCTTAAAGACTCCGGACAGATTATAGACTTGCCATTGCAGTCACAAGTCCGGGAACGCTGCAGTTCATTTCCCTGCCTTCCAACCACGCGATACGATGGACCCGGCAGGGTGCACGGAAAATCCATGATAGCTTAGAACATTGTCTCTCTCTCTGTCTTTGTTTTTTTTTAATATTCTAACTTTTTGCGTTTGACCTCAATCGCGCCTAATAGAAAGCATCGATGAGGTCTAATTTAAGGACGCTTACCCTGTAAGTGTCTATGTGTGTGCGCGTAGGAATTCCAAGCCTCTGTTGTAATATTTAAAAACTAGATAAAATTCAAGTTTGGGATTTCGATTTTATGGCAGTTTGTATTAGTTTGGTTTTCAAAATGGCGTCGACGATTGCAGAAAACACTATATCATTATCTTGTTCCAAAATGTGTGAAGTATGGGAAAGTCAACTCCAAAAGAATATTCATGGAGACTTTAAAAGGTGTACAACCTCTTGGGCTAATATGAGGTACTACTGGGCCCTATTTCATAAACGTGACAATTGTAATTTACCATGACAATTTATAATACATTGCTTTGTTTACTTTCAATTAATTACTTTTAAGAAACTAAAACAAACAATGTATTATGAATTGTCATGGTAAATTACAATTGTCACGTTTATGAAATAGGGCCCAGATCAAATCGAATAACTTTTCGCTGGACCATGTGTCGCAAATGAAAAAAAAATACATTCCCCAAACAAATAGGTAATTTTACATTACTAGTTTGTATGGAGATTTCATTTTTTCATTTGTGATACACGGTTCGATGGAAAAAGTTTGATTTGATCAGTAGAGCCTCTTGTTAGCCCAAAGTACAATCTTTTAAATTCACCCTGTATAGTTCAGATTTTGCTAAGTAACCAAATTAAATTAATTGAGTTCAGAGAATTCCAACCACATCATATAGTCGGCATAGTGGGAGCGATCAATGCTTTTACAATGCATAGATTGACTTCATTCAACTTTCCATTAGGTTACAAGTAACATACCGTGCTTCAATAAATAAATAAATCTTGTTACATGAGTCTTTAGGTGTGTCTTTTATATACTAATAAATTCGACAAATTATTAGTAACAATTAATTAATTATTAATTGTTTTGTTGTTCATGAACGTTAAAGAGATTATATTAATTAAGTTTAATGTAAATACACTTTGTTAGCAATATTATCATCCTTAGAGCCACCCAAATGTTATCCAAATATAATGTTATAGAACCGCGCTCGGACATAAATTATTGATTTAAATTCATTTCATTTTCTTTTAAATATCATTTAGCTTGTTTGTTTGTAAGAATAGAAAATACAAATGTTATAAAATCCTATAAAAAAATGTATATTTGTAACGCTTGGTTCTATTATCTTATTTACTTTTCCTGGTAGAAGGATTTTATATGTTGAGAGCAAATTATAATATAATTTGTTTTGTTTACATTTTCATTTATAAATTAAATTATAATTTAATCAATGAAAACTTTTTAATATTTATAAAAAAATATACAGGGTGACTTTGAAAATATGTACTTTGGGCTAATATGAGGTTATGCTGATCAAATCGAACAACTTTCTCCATGGAATAATGTGTCGCAAATAAAAAAAAATTGCCTTCTCCATACAAACTGGTAATGTTTAAATGACCAATTTGTATGGGGAAGACAAACATTTTTTTCATTTGCGACACATGGTTCCATGGGAAAAGTTATCAGCATAGTTTAATCAGCAGAATATCATATTAGCCCAAAGTACATCCTTTCAAATTGTATAACTTGATTATAAAAGCAAACGTTGCTCCATAGTTAAATACCAATTCGTTTATTAGTTTTTTTCTAGTCCCATATTAAATATGTGAAAAATTATCTAAATTGACGTGAAGATTATTATATTTACAGCTTATACCAGTGAAATAAAGTCCAATTTCAATTCGTTTAGTAGTTTGAAAAAGAAAGAAAGTAATTAATCACAATTTTATTTTGACTACAATATTAAGAACCAAGCGTTTTTTAGACTGGTAATGAAATGTATATCAAACGTTATTTACGTAACTTTGAAAAATGGCGCACTTCTGTGTCTTAGATTTCGTCCCAAACTTACGTAAACATACGTTTCGTTTCGACATTTTGTAATCGGGTCACGGTAGTTCTACCATGATTTCTCTGGTTAACTTTTTTTTATGTTAATTTCGTGCAGCGCCTCTAGTGATTACTTAGAAAACTAAGAATTCTCTACAAAAAAAATGTCAATGGGAAAAATGGTAGAACTACTATTGTGTGTCAGGAGTGGGCGAATAAATAACTGAATCACTATAGAACTTTGTCACACTAAATGCTTTTTGACAGGGTTGATATAGTTGCGACAGTTCTAACGTGGGTCAGCGATTAATTCTTGTAATGGTAAATCATCAAAATCAATTAATTTATTGATTGAGTTAGCACAGCGGTCATGTCTGCACGATCTCATTATTCATATTATGATTAGAAAAAAGTTTTATTATTAAATTGTGCTTTTCATATTTGCTTTTTACGTTTCACTTTTATATTTATTTTATTGCATTTAAATGTTCAGGAGGTGTTTAAAGAAACCCCTTAAATTAATCGATGTATATTAAACAAAACTAATTGTTATAATTATTATTATTATGTTCTTAGATATAAAATTATTATATATTTTTTAATTAATTAAAATTGTAGGTTTACATTTTAACACGTGAATATGCAGATGTTGGTCAGAAGAAATTTAGGGATTTATTATAAACATTAAAATTACATACTGCAATATTTTTAACATTTTTATTAATAAATTATATATTTAATTAACAGTTTTAGCACTATTTGTTAAGTATATTGATTCGGCGATAAAGACGTGTACAAATGTGTATTGTTTAGTATAATAAATCAGTTTTCTGGTTTTTAAAATAAATTTTATCCATTACGATTTCTTTTCGGTTTAGATAAATTAATTATTAGCCAATAAATATAATTATATATACCTAATGGTAGGTAGCGAACAGTACCTGAGTATTTTTTGTTTGGGGTCATTTTTGATTCGATACTCAGAATTTTGGTTATATAATAGAAATCTCAAAAAAATAAAATGGCTGACGTCGGCCATCTTGTAAAGTTGAATGTTTTAGGATAATTGTATTTTGTGCAATTGAAAGCTTTTTATTAATTATTTAACTACTCTTATTCTGTATTATGTTTATTTTCGTTGTGATGTTGGTCTTCCACAAATTAAAATTATTTCATTTATATAAAAAATAATCTATTAAAAATATTATAGCGAATTGATTTACGATGTGTATGGTAACGACTTGAGTGTTTTGGATGCCATGATTAAACATATTTTCCAATCAATATTTATTTAGTTTTAAAACGTAGTAAAGACACGCGTTAGATATAAATATTTTACTAATGTATTTGTCTGTCTATTCTAGCGAATTTCTTCAATTTTATTATTGAAACGAATCGGTTTACGAACAGCTCAAGATTTATAAACGACACTAAACGACTATACTATAGCTTGAACTATCAAATCTCACTGTAAATATTAGAATAGCGATTGAGCGAACCGGCTCTGAAGTGATTATTATATTTTATTTACAAAATTTGGACTAAGTATAGAAAAATTGATATAAATTATTGGAAAAAATAATATTTTAAAAGTTTCGGCCAATATGGAAAATAAATTTTTATATATGTATTTAAATAAAAATGAAAATTGTATTTTTGAAATGATCTCTTTGGCGTATAGATAATTGCTTAGGAGTCCGGGAATGAGATGAATTTATTAATATAAATATATGAGAGATATTTTCGCACTGTTAAATGTTGTTCTTGTATAGTGTTTTGCTAGCGGAGGGTTAGTACTGCCAATGTTGTCATACATACCAGGAAGTAGCCACTTTAACCTCGGCCAATGCAAAAAATATAATCCAAAATGGCCGCTTGTATTTTAAAATGTGGTGGACAAAATAATAGTTTTTATAGTATGACTTACAGTGCGAGTGAGTGAGTATTGATGATTATCGCCGCCATTTTGGATTATATTGTTACAAAGTTATCTATTTATTTAGTGGTCATTTTTGGAACTAATTTCAACTTCCTCTTTTACTTTAAAACATTTTTTTGGGTACGTATTATTTTTACCATTTTATTTAGAGATTTCGAATTAATTTGAATAAATCAACTTTAAATCAATAATAAAGGGATAATTATGTTGAACTTTCGGTTTTAGGCGTGGGTTGATAAATATAACATCAATTGAGCTAGGAAACCAAAAAAATGTTTTATAACAAATTAAGACAAAGACCTTATAAAGATATTGTTAATTTTATGTCTTTGTTTTATAAATACAACTTTTAGTCTAAAGCTGTGTTACTATAATATTTATTTTAACCACAGATCTTTAAAATTTAACGCTAGTTAATCTGGAATCTAATATACAAAAAGATGTTTGGTTAAAATAAAGTTAGATAGTGAAACATAGGCTTCTCACAAAAAAATAATCTTGTTAAGTAATTAATTCCAAGGTATAACGCTTTTATTTATTAGCATTTTATTGAGTGTTTTAGTTAAAATGGTGTTTAATCTATTTTCTGTTAAAGATGATTTTCCTTAGCAAGACAGAGACAAAACACCATTTAAACTAAAACGCGCAATAAAGTTTTTATGAATAAGAGTGCAAGTTTTACATTCACAAAGATATACTGACTGCGTTTTAAACTTAAATCATGAAATTAATTTGTTATATAATTTTGTATTTTTGTCAAGAGCCACGATTTTATTTTATGACATAACATTGGCAGTAAAATATCATTGCATCATCATTTACGTGTTGCCATAATCGAAATACAATGACTTTTAATAATCATAATTATTCAAAGAAATCTGTTATCTATAGATAATATTTTAATGTAGGTAAATGATTATATTTTATAGGATGTGTCCAGAAAAATATTTAACTTAATAGCGACCGTTATTGACTCAAATGTGCTATCATATATATATTATTAGATTTGTTAAATGAAAGAGAAATATAGCGGCCGCCATCTTAATCTCTAGAATCTAGAAAATGCTGTCATTAGAGATAACTTATTTTGTTTACTCTCTATTTATGTTTTTTTGGCTGATTAATAAAATAAAAAAATAAGTTTCTTTTAAATAGTATTAGTATCTAAATGTATTGGGTATACGAATACATTCGACGCCATTTTTATTTTGAAGGACAAATGACAGTCGACGCCATTTTTAATGTTAACCATTACAATTTTATTACAGAAATATAATTTTGGTAAAATCATGCCTAAGGATGTTTAAATTAATTAATAATCAAAATTAGTCATTCAGACATTTCTAGAGATTAAATTAATTATTTATTTTTACTGACGCAACTTATAAATAAATAAATATTAACAGAGAGTGAATGGCGTATGATATACAGGGTAATATTTGTTCACACTTTATAATGCTTTGCCTCTAAAACTTTTTAAAGAGGCAAACCCATTACTCTTCAAAGAACAAATACAATGCTTCTATAGCTCTAAACGTTCGCTTTGTTTTAAAATTGAAATGAATTGTAAAGACATCTGCAATAAGACTGTAAATGTTATGTAGCAATAACAACTAAATATAACCCTGTATGTTTTATGAATTATTGTTTGTCTCATTGATTTAGAGCCGTGTTTATAGATGACTCTTAGTTTGAGATTGCTATTAGGGAATATTTTTGTATAGACTTTAATAGTGATGCCAAACTTAGAGCAGTCTTATAAATACTGCTTTTTGGCCGTGTTAGATCACTTTAATTTTAAGAGCAAGGGAATTATAAAAGTGAATTTTGCAAGTAAATGATTTTTATAGCTATGCCAAATTTGAAAGCGATCTAAATACGGGCAAGCGTTTGTAGGCAATTGATGTTCGTTTAGAATCATGAATTTTCATTAAAAATTCACATAAACAACACATGTTGCTTACAAATCAGTTTTTCTATATCAATGTTTGTGATTTATAAAAATTGACACAAAAATCTGTTGTAATAAAATTTAATAAGTATATGGTTTGTTATTAGTGAAGTTTTGTTTCCAATCACTAATAAGATAGATTTTGAACAGAAACGGCTATTAATACAGCCTCTAGGCCCCGTTTACAGAATTTATGTTGTGAAGGATCTCTTTTTTTTTTAAACTTTATTGGACAGATATAGTAAAAAGGCAGGCTTAATGCCAAATATGCATTCTCTACCAATCACACCTTTGGGACAAATTAAGTAAATTAATGTATTAAATTCCTATTGCTACCACTTTTTTATTTAGCACTTACAATTATTAAGTTTGTTGGCAGCAATGGTATAGCATCAGAAACAAAAACTTTTTAATTTATAAAAAAATATATGCCGAATAAATGATGCGGTTATGAAATGGGCGCGATAAAGATGAATTAGCTGCCTGTTTCGTAATCGTGTTTTGAGACTACCTTTTATATTATTTTGAAAACGGGGACTAGGGCCCGTTTTAATAAATCAGTCTCAATAGTGCGACAGATCTTGAGATTGCCATTATTAAATTGCAAGCTTAATTCTTAGATTAAATTAAAAAAGGGCACATGCGGTACATTCTTTATACATAATTGTTATTGAAAATTAGATAAGAGTCAATTACGCGTCACCAGTGCCGTAACTAGCATTTTGTGTGTGATCGCTACTTCAAAAAATCTTTAAAAATTACGTTACGCGAGCCAACTTTGATGAGCGTAATATAGGCACAGATACTATAAGTACGGTCAGCAAACAGGGCTGTAAATTACATTTTAGTTAACTTAACAAAACTCAACGCTAATTATTAACAAATACAAAATAAAAATTAAATTAATTTTAGTTTTTGGTCGTAAATGTCTGAGCGAACTTACACCTACTACCGTCTACGCGTTTGTAGGTATGTACCGTATCTTACCGTTTTGTTTAATCTAAGCTAATGTTATTTGCATTAACATTTTAATATGTAAATGTTAATCTCAAGTTTTGTCTCAAGGTTGAGATTCGTTTATGAATACGAGCCTGCATATATCACACAAGTACAGTTTTGGTGACATATTGCTAAATATCACACGGCAGTATGTAAATTCAATAAAGGCATTTCATATTCGTTATTTATTTGTTCTACGTAAAACTATAGTCTAATGGCCTTATGTATAAAAACTTATTAAGCTTTGAAGAACACTTTAGTTAAAATACTTATGGCCTTATTCATAAAAACTTATTGAAGCCTTGAAGAACACTTTAGTTATGGAATGTTTTGTCTCTTTTACACATTCATTTTTGTTGCTATATAAAAGAGACAAAACCTTCTATAACTAAAGTGTTCTTGAAGGACTCGATAAGTTTTTATGAATAAGGCCATAAGGTTTTGTCTCTTTTACGCATATTAATTTTGGTTGCTAAAAAGAGACAAAACCTACTAGGTACTTATAAGTAAAGTGTTTTTTAAGGACTCAATAAGTGTTTATGAATACCGGTGTAATTGTTTAGTCAAATGGATTAATGTAAATATTTTATTTAGAAGGTAAGTGTTCAATTTAATGTTAGATTGAATAGAAAGAGTTTGGAAGGAACTGTTTGTATGTAGATACCTATCAGATGAAAGGACTTTTTGTTTAGTTTATTCGTTGTAATGGACCAAAAGATGGCACTTTTGTATTATTCATTCAATCAGTATACAACCACATGCACACAGGCAGTTTAGTAAGTACTATTTGTAAGTCAATTTTTTCAAAACCATAGTAGTTAACTTTGATAGTGTTTAAACACTGCATTGTACGAACTTATATTCAAATACAAAACCTCGAAAACGATGATTTTGTTTTATTTTTTTAACAGCGACCCCACCGCTTTCTGTTACGTAACACGGTTCAAATACTAATGGAACTGCTGCGAATAATAATATTCGCACCATGGGTTTGCGCATTGTAGCAACGTAACGTATACGTTTACGTGAGCAACAACCAATAGGATCGCTTTATTCAATCCTATTACCAAAAATAAAGCGGCCCCATTGGTTGTTGCTCACGTATATGTATACGTTACGTTGCTACAATGCTCAAACCCATGGTAGAGCCTCAGTACTTAATTCGAATTAATTTAACAAAGGACTGTTTAAATATTCTTTTTAAAGGAATATTATGTACCTTAAAAAATATCTTATATGTTAGGTTAGATACATGATATACAGAATACAAATAACTAATTGGATTTCGTATATCTCAATATTTAATAATCATACAAATATTCGAACTTAAAAAAATATATTTAAGAATTTAAAGGTGTTTTAAAATATATTATAGTATTGCCTAGACCTATTCTTACTAAATCATAATTATAATCTACTATGTTATCCGCAAATCAAACGACTCCATTTAATTCCTGAGTCACTATCTAAAAATGATTTACTACCATAGAACTCTAGGAGTTAAATGTTTCCTGAGCCAACATGAAACTTTGTAGGTAATTTAACTATTTTGTTTGTCTTATAAAATTTTATTAAAGCTTTATTCATTGTATAAGCTGAAAATGGATGTCTATTGAAATCAAAAGACTGCTAAAATATCCTATATATTAAATTGCTTTCAAAAAAAAAATTGCGCCCTTTTTAGAATTTTTACGGAGGTAAGTTTAACCCTTTCTTTGCCTGGCAACATAGGCAAACAAGGGGTTAAACTTGTCTCCGTATACGCACTTCTTTTACTTTAATTAAAATAACGAAAATAAATTGTTTGAAAAAATAAAGCATTTATTTATTGAGCACCTGTATAGCTGTACCGGAATTTCTTGTGAATAAACAAAACCAGGCTGTTGTCAAATTTGCATTACAATAAAGTTTAATTATAAGTATATTAATTATAAATAGTATGGGTACTGTTTTTGTACAAAATATTGAAAAGAAATGTTTTCATCACGAACCGTTTACTATGGCGGCAGACAACGAGATTTGGAGTGAGTTAAATAAGAATCCAAAAAAATCTTTGAAAATTTGGACTAAAAATTTATAAAATTATATTCTTCAGATCTAGTTAATTCATTAATTTGATAGAAAGGGGTAGAAAAAGAAACACATAATTAATAATAAAAACTGTAATATATTATTCAACAATCTAGCTTAAAATTATTCTTCAAGTTGTACTAATAAATTAGGATTGTCTTGTTCTAGGAAAGCTATACCTTCTAACAATTCTGTATTTTCACCTGGATTTGTTAACACCAAAACTTTTAAATTGGGCATACGGATCAGAGCATAAATGCATTCTAAAGTGAAATTACAGCCACTTATATTTAAATATTCTAGTGTTTCACCATTCTGACCAGCCAACCTGTCGAGGCACCAAACATCTATGTGACTATTATTCTTAAGAGATAACCATTTTAAGGAGTTTAGTTTTTCAAGATTTTCCAGGCCTTCATATCTCAGACCTCCATTAGCAAAATTGGTACAGTCAATTGCTTCTACAAAATATCCTTTCTTAAATTTCTCTGGCAATTTTAATTCTTCTGGTGTACCTGACATCCAATTTTTCAAATTTTTTAATCTGAAATGTAAAATTGATTATGATCTTAACAAAAATAAATAGCCTTGTGTTGCCCATGCAACAGAAATTTTAGCTGTTGCTGCTTCTTCATGCTTATCTCTTCCCTTCTCATGAAAGAAAGAGATAAGTATGAAGCAGCCACAGATAGCAGTGTTGCTATTTTTTGAGTGGGACTATAGTTCCTGAGTCACTATCTAAAAATGAGACACTACCACAGAACTCTGTTACAGTTAAATGTTTCCTGAGCCAACATGAAACTTTGTAAGTAATAGCTAATGGAACTATTTTCACTTGTCTTATGAAAATTTGTTTTAGCTTTATACATTGTATCAGCTGAAAATGTGTCTATTCTCCATAACTTTGCTAGGCCGACTAACTTTTTGTGACTGTTTCATTTAGCTGGCACAGTGGGAGCAATCAATATTGTTTAATAACAATTTATTGATTTTGTATTTTATTTGACTTTGTATGTCTGCTTAACTTCAGATACAAGGTCACATGCCATGCTCAAGCGCAAGATATTCCAGGCTACTAATTATGTAAAAAAATATAAACATGACTAGAATGCAGCCTATTGAAACGGGCTTCTATTGTTGTAAATTTATACTTGGTGGCCAACCCAGGCTAAAACACTTAATATACAAAGGCTAGTAAAACCGGTTTTCTCCTTGACATTGATAACTGACAAAATATTTATAACCAAGTTCATGTTCAAAATCTTTCTAAATAAAGCAGTACCTACATGTTTTTAGCTGGTTTCATAGTATAACTTCTGTGTACATACCGTTAAGTTTTTAAGAAAAGAAAAAGCTATGTTCATTTGTTTGATCAGAGCATATTTAGCTGTTTATAAACAGATTATGAAGTCAGTCATATATTAATTAAATATCAATAGCATTGGCTACAATTAAGTGTAAACAACCTCTCCTCTGTGTTAAATTAAGCAGTCCTGGGCGCCATATGGCACCTATGATGATGATAAAATTTTGTAAAAATAATACAATACCTTACAGAAGAACCTCTATATGTAAAATAATGCAGTGCAGCAAGATTTGGACCCAAAACCTCTACTCGTCGAGAGACATATTTCTGATTAACCACCTCTTGAATCTCTTTCATTTCTTTCCACCAATCTTTCATCACCTTATAGTTAAAATGAGGCAGTTTTTGTAATACAGTAAGAGAGTTCCTTCTTTTTTCTTTCACAACAAATACTGACAATTTACTTTTCCATTCATTCGGACGCTCTATCCATGGATTTCTCCAATCTGGGTAAGGTTTTCCATAAACAGTTCTGACTTTTTTATTTTTGGCTTCTTCTTCATTTTCTTGATAAATAGTTTTTTCACTACAATATAATCTTATGGTTGAATAGAATTGCCGAATGCCGTAGTTGTTGTAACTTTTCATGAACCTAGATGCCATTTTATGCACTAAAATACTGAATAAAAAGAAAACTACTTAATTAGAACTCAAACAAATCATATTGATTCTATTGTTTAGATATTATTTAATTTACTACAGACATTTAATTTATATTTTGAATAAAGCATAGAAAATAAAAGGAAAATCTGAATAAAGGTTATTTTGTTGGTTTGTTGGCTAATGGCTTCTACGCATTGCGCGTGTTTTAGCCATGTCCATTGCAGTTATTATTATCGTCAAAGTTAACATATTTAAAAATCGAAATAGCCGTATTTAACGAAGAAAAATGCAGATTTTCTGTATATATTATATTTAAGAGTGGCGTCAGATTTCCCCTTAAATAAACCGTGCGTGACTACAATACCCCCTAAATATTTATGGATTTTTGAAGGCGTCATAAACATGACCGATATTTTTTCATTTTTTTAAAGTTTGCTATAGGAAATAAAATATCAACAAAGGAAATCCAAAAAGAAAATCGGCAAAAAGTACCTTATTAAAATAATTCCTATAAAATATCATATACAGAAAAATTAAATAAGGAAAACGTTTAGTCTTTCTTTATTACCTCTTTTATCCATTAAAGCTTAGGATATAGAAAACAGTTGTCGTTTGTAATGTTTTTTGTTATACGTTTGAGGCCACGTGGAACTTGAAATACCGTATTAAATTATACGGTAATCGAAACCCTGCCGTATACTGTATTAAAAAAAAACATCTTTGATTTCGTTCTTAAAATTACCTGTGCGGTAGTCTATAGTGTTAGTTTACTATACCACGCATGAAAATACTGTACAAATACGGTAATTACCGTACGTCTGGCATCGATGACAATAACGCGTATCCGGCGTTAAGCTGTCGGTCCCAGTTCCACTACACCAAGTTGTTAAACTATTGATGGGTTATTGAGTATATCCAAACATCGCGACGAGCTAGCCGCTTGTTCGGTGTAGGTAGACTCATACCCCCGCTGGATACCTTGAGGTCGTCTAGCTAGACAGTCTCGGGAGCCGTAAGGCAGGTTCATTTTTATAAATATATATGGTCTTAAACAAATATTACAGTAGGTCATTTTACATAATCCATCAGGGTTTTCTCAAATTTAAGTTATAGTCAGACACTAGAAAAATATATTATTATGTGTAGGTTTATATATCCATAAAGTAGTTATATTTTTTTAGAATAATTCCATCAGGTCAACAATAAAATAATACATAAGTACAGTCCGTCAAAAAAAAAAGTCTAGAAATTAATTCATGGTATTACTATGTTAGCTGGTATTAATACTCTATAGGACTTGTATCCAGAGCCGTTAAATAAATTAATGGTATTAATAGTGCGAAGAAAAACATTTTGATTCTTTTTATTAATTTATTTTATTTTCACACGATATAAAATTGATTTGTCATGCCTAAATAGTCTATAAGTCTGTGACTAATGGTTGCGCCTTTGGCGTTGTATTCGGAGGTATATTTTTATACCAACACGGGTGCCTATTTGGCTCCCGAGAACCGTTTAAACGGCCTCAGGGTACCCAGCGGAGGGATTAACCCATCCTCATTTCACCGATGGTATTCGGAGGCAACACCCAGGGCTTGGAATACCGGTATTTTTAAGTAACCGGTATCGGTGACCTTGTTGCAAACCGGTATGAGACTTTGAACCAGTATCTATATACCGGTAGTATAATTATAACCCAAATGCTTTACCGGTATGCAAAATACCGGTATAATAAAGGTTATTACCGGTATAATTGCGAAGTAGAGGGAGGAATACTCACAAGTAATTGAGAAAGAAGCACGCGGGCTCGTCTCATGTATTTTTAAGAATTATACATACATATCATCACAGATGCCTTGCGGCGCAATACACATATATGTCGACATCATATAAAATTTTCCCTATCTTTTAATATACACTTAAATAACTAATGTTATGATTTGATAAATACTCCACTATTAAGAACACTTTAGTTAAAATATATTTTGCCTCTTTTGAATAAAAATAAACATGTGTGTAAAAGAGCCACCTATTTTAACTAAAGTATTCTCGAAGAACTTTTATGAATAAGGGATTTATGTTATAGAATCTAATTTATTTGAAGCAAACTAACAACGTTGCAATAACCGTAATAAATACCGGTATTTTTTCGGTTATTTACCGGTTCTCTAACTTATACCGGCATAGAAGAACCGAAATTGATTAAACCGGTATTACCGATATTACCGGTATTTTAAATACCGGTTGCAAGCCCTGGCAACACCTAACAAGTGGCGAGCTTATTGCGGTGTTTATGATGAAATAGCCTCGTTGTATAAAGCGGTCACCCATCCCAGGCCGGCCTTGTTGTCATCTGCTTAACCTTGTTATCAGTTGCGCAGTGACTTAACCACTAGGCTGGGGCCGCTTTTTTGCTGGTCACAAACTAAGTTTTAGGTTTGTACTATGGGTATCAGAAGCAACGATATAATACATATTATATTTTTTAAACTCCCAGACCACAATAAACTGTACCGAAAAAGTACAAATATTTTTTTGCGATGGGTGGAAAATATAATCCACAACCTCCGGATACAACGCCAAAGACGCAACCACTAGTCTATGTAGGCTGTCATGTCATGGTCTGGGTGTTTATTAAATATTAGTTTATGTAGTTTCTGATACACATAGTACAAGCCTAGAGATTAGTTTATGACCAAGGCAGTATGTGTATTATGCCTTCATATTATTATAATTATAGACGCTGATATACTGAAGGTTAGAGTTAAAATATTTTTGTAAAGAGTAAAATTATGTCTTTAAATAAGGACCAGGGGCTTATCAAAGAGCCAATCAATAATCGAATCAAAATACCCTTCGAAAGCCAAATGTATGGGATTTGACGTTTCTCGTCGATTAGGCTCTACCCATAGAGTAAAATTCCTATTGTCTGCTCCGGGAGCAGGGTCGAAAAAAAGTCCAACGAAAACAACTAAAATGCAGTTAAACGATTTATTTTGACACAAATCTGTTACAAACTCTCACGCGCCGTGCGCGGTTACTCTAGACGTGAGCTATCACACCACCAAGGGGTATCAACTACGGTACGGTATGTGCATTTGCGCCACCTCTGGGCAAAATATGCGTAAAAGAGACGATATACAACAATACGTAAACAAGAGAGACAGAATGATATACAACAACAAGGACACAAAACGGATACATTATTTTTTTTACTCGGAAAGCAAATGAACTTATTTTTTCTGAATAATTTTTATTTTAATAAAACATGGTTTTATTTTATTAATATTAAATAAAGAAGTACTTTTTGGTATAAATATATGAATAAAACGCTTTCTTCATTAAACTACGGCGTAATTACAGTGTATTCATTTCTTGTTAACTAAACATGGTAGAATCACGTGCAAAGCGAGAAGCCATTCAACAAGAAAAATAAAGATATTTATTTATTTATTTTTGGCTCAGCTTTCCTTTATGTGACGTCGAGTTTGATGTTGACAATTTTTTTGGTAACACTTCTTGTTCACCTGAATATCCATACCAAATATCAAGTTTAGGAAACCAGAGGTTTCGGAGATATACATTTTTTAAATTATTAATTTTCCTAACAAAAAATCAAAAAAGACACTTTGACTTTTTTTTTTTCAAAGGCATATTTTTATCAAATAAAAGTCCGTATTTTAATAAGTTATATTTAATATTAACACAATATTTAACTCATTTTTACATAATTATTTTATTTTATGGCTTGCGGTAGCGGTTGGCGAGTGCCAGAAAGGCTTTCTACACATACTAGAATAATTACCCAAAAGACTCTTTATTTAAAAAAAAATGGCCAGACTAGGTAAAGGATAGGTTAGTGTTAGTACATGACCATACGCACGAGCCGAGCGAAGCGTCCCCCTCCCTCCCCTCTCCGAATACATCAAATTCCTCATATTTTTGCCCTATTCTGTTCAACAAAATAATCGCGCGAGGCACCGGAGCACGCTGTTGTAGATATGTGCGAGCACTCATCTCGGCAAATAGCGAATGTCTGCGCGCACGCAAGTAGTTATTTGGTACAAACAGAGAAATTTGTTTTAATATTGTTGGCAGATTAATATAACCTCTTAATTTTTTTAAAATATAAGTGACCAACGCCACATTACGCCTGACTTCCAATGAGTTGTAATTGAGCATTCCCAAAATAAATAATGACAAATAATACATGAGCGGGTAGTAACCATAAACTTTCTTATACATGCTTCTTAGAAACATTTTTTGTACCTTTTCTACCATTAGTGTGTATGTACATTATCTTGGGTTCTATCTCGGCGTTAAACTCAAAGATACTGCGAACGTAGGAGTTGTACAACACTGCAAATGTTCCCGGGTCAGAAAAATCTCGAGCCTGTCTCATTACCCAGCCTAAATTTCTTCTAGCTCTCACACACATCTTTACTATATGCGTGTAAAACTCAAATCGCTGCTAAATAACACTCCTAAATCCTTAACCGTTTCGGTAGTGCGAAAAAGCGGGGCTCCAGCAAGTGTGTACTGGTGACAAATACGATTTTCAGAGCGCGAGAATGTCATGAGTGAACACTTTCCAATGTTCAGATCTGTCTCTATACTCCATTGTGACTTGAACTGACGTGTGTGCTTGGTGATCTCCTGCCATACTCTTATGCGAATACCTAAGTTTAGTAGTCGGGAGAAAGGTAAACACCTCTTTACTGAGAGTAAAGAGTCACAAGTCACAAGCATACCTTGGGAGAATTATAAGGTGTTACGTGGTGAGTTTTTAATCTAAAAATGTTTGTACATTTGTTTAACAACACCACTATAGTGCCTCGGAGAGCACATTAAGCTGTCGGTCCCAGTTTCACTATACCAACTTGTAAAACTGATTATAGATGGGTTATTGAGTCTATCCAAACACCGCGGCGAACGAGCTACTTGTTCGGTGTAGACTCATACCATCGGATACGACGAGGTGGGTACCCTGAGGCCGTCTAGGCGGTCTCGGGCGCCGCGCCTTAAGGGACCCGTGATGATTGTATATAGTATATATATTTATACCAATTATGAAGCCTTGCCTTACGAGTTTTTGTAAATGCAATAATAGCATTTTATAATTAGACAACGGATGTTTGTGTAATTTTAATATTTAAAAGCCACATACTGAAATAGGAATTGTTCTATTCTATAAACAGGAAAATAGTTTATCATAGTTTTTTTTGTGCGTCGCCTGGGTTGAGGCAAATTTAATTATTCAGCGACGACGGGCACATAAAGCTTTATGCTCAGCCATTATTTTCACCGGAGAAATTGTACCCACTATCCTTCCTACAGTGCGTTATTATATTATTTCCTTTTGTAGTCTGATTATGTGTCTTTCTACTGAAAAAGAGAAATTATGTTAGTGAATTAGTCATTGTAGCTTAAGCACTAATGTGACCACACTTTAAGTTTTGCTACAACTTGTTGTATTTATTCTAATGAATGAATGGCCACAACAATTTGCTACGTCAATGGAAGGTGGTCTATTTTTCTTCATAAGGTAATATGTAGGTACTTACTCTGAATTAACGTATACGTGGTGGCCAAGTTGGTTAGACCTTGGACTTAAAAACACTTAGGTCCCTGGTTCGAATCCCGGTGTGTACCAATGAGTTTTTAAATAAAAAAATTATGTACATTTGTTTGACAACACCACTATAGTGCCTCGGAGAGCACGTTAAGCTGTCGGTCCCGGTTTCACTATACCAACTTGTGAAACTGTTTATAGATGGGTTATTGAGTCTATTCAAAACATCGCAACGAGCTAGCCACTTGTTCGGTGTAGACTCATACCATCGGCTACGAGGAGGTGGGATTAAAACCCCTCCGCTGGGTACCCTGGGGCCGTCTAGGCGGTCTCGGGCGCCGTAAGGCACCCGTGATGATACATACATACATTACTCTGAATTAAACCCGAATTATATAACTTTCTACATATAATCGGAAATCGGTAGTTTTATAACGGTGATTTTATAATTCGGGCAAACGGACAGACATCAGTTTAGTCTCATCATAAGTGTTTTATTAATCGGAACCATAAAAACTCACTAATAATTATAATAGAATAAATTTAAAATAGAGTAAATTAAAATTAGAGTAAATTAAAATAAAATATAGGTATTTAAAAAGAAAAAAAAAACACATTGTCAGACTTTAAGATTCAAGGGTCCGTTATTATTATTCGGATCGAAAATTATTATTATCATGTGGATCCCTAAATATATATATTTTTTTAATTTTAAATATTTAGGGATCCACATGGTAATAATAATTTGATAGAACTCATTGTTCAGACTTCTTTAAGATTCAAGGGTCCGTTATTATTATTTATTCGGTTTTAAAATTATTATTATTATTTGGATCCCTAAAAATCATAAATAATTAGAATAGAATAAACTTAAATTAAAAGAGATAAGACCTTCGAAACAGACTTGAGGATGATTTTTCAATCGTCAGATAAAGTTATTCCACAGATAACTTGTATGGAGAATAAATAAATTTGACAGTTCTTCATACAAGTTAACTGTAGAATAACTTTATCTAACGATTGAAAATCAGCCCTAAAGCAAGTATAAAACCGCGCGCCGCGACTTTCCTAGACTGCTCATTGGTGGAGTCCGGTATCCGCTATCCGCGAGCGTTATTGCGTCATCACTTAGAGTTCTGACGTTGACACACTGACATCTATCGCCTATCGGTGTTCAAAACGGTGTTAAAGTGGTTAACCCGAACGCAGCTCAGGGGAACC
Organism: Monopis laevigella; assembly: GCA_947458855.1. Taxonomy (NCBI): domain Eukaryota; kingdom Metazoa; phylum Arthropoda; class Insecta; order Lepidoptera; family Tineidae; genus Monopis; species Monopis laevigella. Next base: position 7,777,523 of record OX381596.1, on the reverse strand, counting down.
TAAACTGAGGAGTGAAATAGGCCTGCTAACGCCACAACTATAGCAGGAAGCTTTGGTCCAAATATTATTATATATAAAACAAAATTTTACAAGTTTATTTAAAATCCAGTTTCGCAGAAAACTACTTACTTATTTTTGAATTCTATTTTCATACGGGATATGAGCTATTTGGCAGAGATGGTGCGGACTTAGCCCGTGGGAAATCTCAGCCTGAAAATTGCCTGAAATGGCTTGTTTTAAACTTTGCAACAACTTACTTAGCACGAATATTATGTTTCCGATTTCTCTTCGGCATTGGAACATGTGTCTTGTATAAAGTGAATTCGCTTCACATTGTACCATCATGGGTGCCTGTAAAGCTTTCGACACTTTCCAAATCCCAATGACTATTAATAGGAATCAAGAAAAAAGGGCGTAAAATAGAGCTTTAAATTAAATAACTTAAATATGAATTAATTAAATATTGTCAACAATACACATTTTTTGTGATTATCTAATAGATATTACGTAAGAATGAATAATTAAAAACAGATACCTATTCCGTATTCGAAAGAATTTTGTATTTAGGTTAAAAACGCATTGTTTTTTTTCAGTAAGAAAAACAAAATAATGAATAGGTACTTATAAAAAAATATTATTCAGGGAGCAGTTACGAATAGGGAAATTGATTTGATGATAACGCAGGAAGAAGATTGAAGTATAGTTTAAATGCTAATTTGTCATTGTCACTGGCCATTTTATAACCGCATCACTTAGTGGAAGCGACCAATACTATTAAAGAACACGGTATTTAAAGACCTCATTGTTGTAGTTTGTAGGTCTGCTTACCATCAGTTAGATACAAAGTCACATGCCGTGCTGTAAAAAAAATTACGCTCGAAGCCGGTTAACAAAAGCTAGTTGTATGTATGTATCATCACGGGTGCCTTACGGCGCCCGAGACCGCCTAGACGGCCCCAGGGTACCCAGCGGAGGGGTTTTAATCCCACCTCGTCGTAGCCGATGGTATGAGTCTACACCGAACAAGTGGCTAGCTCGTTGTAATGTTTTGAATAGACTCAATAACCCATCTATAAACAGTTTCACAAGTTGGTATAGTGAAACCGGGACCGACAGCTTAACGTGCTCTCCGAGGCACTATAGTGGTGTTGTCAAACAAATGTACATATTTTTTTTAATTAAAAACTCATTGGTACACACCGGGATTCGAACCAGGGACCTAAGTGTTTTTAAGTCCAAGGTCTAACCAACTAAGCCAGCACGTATATACTAAGCCACCACGTATATAAAAGCTAGTTGGTTACATATATATTAAAAAGTACAAAGTATTGTAACAACACTGGTGCCTTACAGCGCCCGAGATCGCCTAGACGGGTTTAGGGTACCCAGCGATGGGGTTTAATTACCACCTCGACGTAATCGATGGTATTTAATAGCCATACCACTGCGTTAACATTTTCACCAATCACACGCTCGCATTTTTCAAAGTTTACTTTCGAATTAACTAACAGTTAAGTCGAAAGTAAACTTTAAAAATCTCCCACTGAGTGTACATCTAACATTTTTTTTATTTTTTATTGGAGCACGGCATGTGACTTTGCATCTCATTACCTCTAAAAAGGTAAGCAGCTCTACAAAATCCAAAAATGGGGATCAATAAATTGTATTTTAACAATATTGATCGCCTCCACTATGTCGGCTAAATGCGGCTATGAAATGGGCGAAAATAAGGATGAATTTGCATTGCGAGCATGTGCTTTATCGTCAAATTAGCCGCTCGTTTCGTAACCGCACCCTGAAAGGAGACCACCGCCTCGATAACAAATCGATGTAGTAATCTCCTTAAAACCGGTGAAACATGACTAGGTCATTTGACGGTTTTTGCATCTGTAACGAGACCGGTTGGTCGGCCTAACGAAGTCATAGAGGCTTTCCGCCCAACTGCCGATAAAACCTTCTATCATAGTTATTTCGTCTGAGTATAAAACAAGTAAGAGAAGTTAGTATAAAGTATTAAACAAGCAACTGTTAAAATATAACCCAAGAGTTAGTCAGTGCAGGATAGTTTCAGAGTTTTGAAGCTAGGTATCCTGAAACTCATTAACACAAAACTAAATAAGAACTATGAAAGCAGATAACACAGTATTTGTAAATTCTTTTCAATACAGTTTCTTTCAGGAATATAGATTAATAATTAGCTGTAGTGGGTATAATATAAACTATTTATATGTAAAAGCATTTTTTTATATTAGATGTTTAGTTAAATACCTACTTATACTTAGGCCTGGGATGGGTGACCGCTTTGTACAACGAGGCTATTTCATCATAAACACCGCAAAAAGCTCGCCACTTGTTAGGTTAGCCTCCGTTTGTCCTTTTGCCTCCGAATACCATCGGCGAAATAAGGACGGGTTAATCCCTCTGCTGGGTACCCTGATGCCGTTTAAACGGTTCTCGGGAGCCAAATAGGCACCCGTGATGGTATTATAATTATTATATTATACCTAGTTCTTAAAAAAATCGGTGGAGGGTGAGAATCCTTTTACTTTTCGGATTAAGTATCCTATATTTTACTATGCGGTTTTTCCTTATTATATTATTTTAATGACATATTTGGGTCCCTTATCCAATTTTAATCGGTCGGCGGATTTGGAAATAAAGGTGGTGGCTATTATTTTTTGCGATTATAAGGATAGTCCCTAAAATTTTAGCATCACAACACATTGCACACATCTCACATCCAAAAACACACACATCACACAAAATAAAACAATGAAACAATTATTGATTCTCGATGTTACATTGTACTTTTTTTATATGTAGGATATTTTCCACATAATTTTGTTTCTTATGACGGAAACGTTGGCTAGTCAAAATAACTAATTTTTATATATAATACATTCAGCAATCAGCAATATAAAATAATAATTAACTAAATAAATTAAAATACAGAACACCTAAATAATATTTAAAAAAAGTACACTCCTAATATAAAAATAAAATACCTACAATAGAATCATGTGATGAACTTAATATTTCTCCATAATAATTAATAATTTTAATTTAAAACTTAAAAGTATTTTTTTTTTTTAATAATAATAAATTGTTTATTTCCTTCAAAAGTTTACAAAAAGACTTATATCTAAAGTAAAGTAAATAAATAAAAAAAACAAGCAGAAGCAAAAATATAAAACAAAAAAAATAACAAAATTGGATAAGCAGTATTTTTGATGAAAATAAGCATCAAAAGGCCATGGGGCGAGCGTTAATAAATTGTATGGTATGGTGTATGGTGTTGGATCACGACAACTGTAGCCCTAGTGTGAGTTTGAGCGATGTGATTCTGTAAGACCTCATTTTAAACTTCGCATATGAATCAGCTGCGAGTTTCTTGATTGGCATTCTAAAAACTCTGTTGTTAATTCGAATTTACACTAGCGCTACCCTACGATTGTGTCAGCGAGTTGAACTAAATTGTCCGTGAGAGTCGATACAAAGTCTGTAATATAAACAACTAATCCCATGAAACCATGTGTCGCAAACGAAAAAAATATTTAGCTTCAAATTGGCTATTTAAAAAAAAGTTTTTATTTACGACATATGGGAAAAGTGTTCGAATTGATCAGTATAACCCCATAATTTAATCAAAAGTAGGTACAACCTTTCAATGTCACCATTTATATATATAAAAAAAAGGGCTCAATGATCAATAACAATAATATGTAGGACACTTTGCACATATTGCTCTGTAGCCCTAGTGTGAGTTTTTTTAACATTTACTTTCGCGTTAACTATACTACTGCGTTAACATTTTGACCAATAACACGCTCACATTTTTAGTTCTCAAAAATTCCGCTTGGAGCGCTGAACTATTTCCCATACAAATTTTAGTTAACTCAAACGCATAGTAATAGTTAAAAAACTCACACTAGGGGTACTGGTCACAAACCAAGCTCTAGGCTTATACTATATGCACCAGAAACAACGATATAATACATATTATATTTAATAAACACCCAGACCATGTCAAAACTATACAGAAAAACGTACTAATATGTTTTTGCCATTGGTTGGGAATCGAACTCACGACCTCCGGATACAACGCCAAAGGCGCAACCACTGGTCTACGGAGGCAGTCAATCTACATTTAACATTGACTGCCTACTATCTATTTTCTTAATTTCTACTTTCCTAATTTCTACTTTCCATGCATGAATATTTTATTAATAGAAGTAAAGCAATCTCTCATATAAAAATGAAATACATTTTTGAAGTTTAAACCGGAAACAGGTCAATTCTTACTAGATTCTAGGTACATTAAAGTCCGTTTATGGGAAGAAAAATACATAAATTTCAATAGTTAAAGCGCCATTGAATTGAAGTAATAATGTGGAAGTAAAGTCGGAGATACATCACAGAGCCCCTGGCTGAAGTCCAATCTTTTCCCTGCTGGTTGACACACTCCTAAAGCATCTGAATATGTCGGCGTTAACCTTTTTGTTTTAAGCAATTTTACCTCTTGAAGATAAAAAGTACCTATTAGTATGCACCATGGAGATATAATATTATTATTATAAGGACCGCTAAGGCCTAATATTACCTTTTCAAACGTGAGAACACAAGATGGACTGACAGAATAGTATTATATAATCTGACCTAGGCTGTATGGTTCATAGAGACCCTTGCCTTCTCTATATTTGAGAAAACCGAACAAAAAAATTAATTATATAATCTGTGGATGATATTATATCGTCGCTCTTTTTTTAAAATTCTGGATGCAAGTCCATCCACCTATCGTCCCTATATTTTTATTATATTTTTATTATATTATCTGTTTATGCGATAAATGGACAAAGGGCTTTCAATACTATACGGCCTTTTCTTTTTCTTTCAAAATTATGTGAAATCTCTCTTTATTTTGTTAAATCTCTATCCAGATAAGCAAAAATAATATTTTTTAATGTATAAAGCATTTTTTTTCTGTATAATGTGGACAAATATACACAAAAGGCAGAAGAATCAGCACGTAACAAAAGTTGTCAGAACTTTTTTTCCCAACTGCTAAAATTATTTTGAATACTGGAAAATAATGCTTAAATTATCTATTATTAAGTAAGCATATCGTTGTTTGTGAACGCTAAGCTTTTACGGTTGGGTCCAGAATGACCGTACTCCTTTCATTTTACATGCGATTTTAGGCTTTAGGACGGTTCGATATAGTTCTTAGTTTCACGGTTGATAATCAGACCCTTATAGAGAATTAATCTTTTTCACTAATGAAGGTAAAAAAGTACTAGAATAGCACGCTTGTAGTCGAAAGATCTTTGCTTTCCACACTGTGGAAAAAAAGCACGCATGTAGAAATTTTTTATTATTGGAGTACGGCATGTGATTCGGTGTACCTGATAGTAAGCAAACCTACAAACTTCATGAATAAGGGTGTATAATAAATTTGTTGTTTAACTCTAGTATTTAGTTGATGCGGTTACAAAGACGAATTTGCATTACCTATGAGCCTATTAAAATATCCTCGCTGCTTTATCGTCAAATCAACAGCCCGTTTCTTAACCGCATTATGAAAGAAGACTACCACCTCGATAATAAATCGATGCAACAGTCACCTGAAAACTGGTGATCCCACTGATAAAGCCTAAACATGACTAGGTCACTAGGTTTATGCATCTGTATGGGCGGTGGTAACGAGACCGGTCGTTCGTCTTGGGAAGTTAAAGAGGCCTACCTCCCACCTGAAATATGTTTCTATGAACTAAACGTTAGTATCCTAATGGTGAGTTGCACCAAATTGTCCGTTTAATAATTGTAAAGATTAAAGTTAAAAATGGCGTCGGATGTACCAGCTGCCATTCGACTTTCAAAATAAAACTGGTACATTCGACGTCATTTTTAATTTGAATCGTTACTTTAACAGTGAGTTTATTTTGGTGCAGCTCAGCCTAAGGCTAATCAGGGCAGTGTCTCCAACTAATTCTGTCAAAAATACGGTGTTGTTAGTTTAAAAATACGGTAAATGCAATCATATAACGGCAGAAAAATAATTAAATTACGGTAAAAATACGGTAACAATTAATTGCTTATATTGTATGACAATGTCAGTACTGCCATAGTAATTTGCCAGAATTACCCCTCAAAATATTAATGTGAGCAAAAAAAAAGAATACAATATATAATAGACGCCGATTATACCCCTCAAAATATTGATGAGCAAAAAAAAAACCTCTCTCGTAAAGAATTCGCGCGTCAAAAAGTGGAACTAATCTAATTGAGAGTAAAAATGTAAAAAAAATAGTTAAATACCTATAGGACCTTCGATTTTATCATGTATGTTTTTTAATTATCTAAATTTTATTTACTAAAATCTATGGAATTCACCCTAAAATTATATAATAGTGATTCTGATAAGGCCCGATTCATACATATGAAATTACGGTAGAAAGTGGTACCGTAATAATATATCTACGGTAGGTGGTAGATCTATAAAAAATACGGTAGATTTACCGTAATTACGGCGTGGTTGGAGACACTGAATCAGGGGTACCTTAAAATCTATATTGTAACGCGTCTCGTTGCGTTCGCCTCACCACGCACCCGCCAGCATTTTCATTAGGCTCGGAGTTTTTAATCGGTCAAGTCAGAATAGAAACATTGCAGCATTGAAATCATACGAATTTAGGACCTATGATAAATATTATATGGGTTAGTATGACTTATAATACGTAGCTATATAAACCACCCGACTAAAATTTTTTTTTAACTAGTTTGTTTTCATAGTGAATATTATTCATAATAGTAAAACACCTTGTACTTAAACAGCTTTTCGTTACACGATATATTAAGTAAGAACCTATAATTTAGTTAAAAAGTCTATCTACCTAATTGGTATTAAAACTTTGACATAATTATGTTATAAAACAAACTGTAGCGAGCAAAACAAATTGGAAACAACGTTAGGAACGCGTGGTCGTGGGTCTAACTTTGTAGGTACCAAATGACACGCGACGTGACCTAAAGTTGTTCAAATAAAATACCGTGTCGTTACAAATGTTTTACATTGTGTTTTATTTTAAAGCTTTGCTTGTGAACTAATTTCCTTAGTTGTGTTTCAATATGGTTTCAAGGGACTTGATGTTTACAGGGCGTTTGTGTTTTAATACACATAGACAAATTGTTGTTTTTTTTTTAAATGGAGCACGCACGGCATGTGACTTTATATCTACCTGATGTTAAGCAAACTTACAAACGATCAATACATTGTTGTTTGACTATATTGATCGCTCCTACTATACCGGCTATTTAGCCACACCATTTAATGTGGTTACGAAATGGGCGGCGACATGGACATATTAGCATTTTTATTTTTTTTATTTTTTAAATTTATTTCAACCAAATAAAATATAGATAATATAATTACGAGTCTAATTTAATATTCTCGCTACTTTATCGTCGGATCAAGTTTGAGTCTAGTTTGTAACCATACTATGAAAGGAGACTACCATCTTGACAAGGAATCGATGCAGTAGTCTCCGGAAAACCGGTGAACCCACATAATAAAACGGAAACATGAATAAAGCATAAAACATGGTCACTTAACACAGAAAAGTTGGTGCCTAAATTAAAATGTCATAAAATGCATTAAAATACTCTATATTTCTAATTTTTGTAATATATTTATGTCGTCTTGTTGGCAGCAAAGCATAGTAGGAAAACAAAACTATTATAACCAATTAATGCTCAAAAAGTGGAAATCATATCGTTCAAAATAAAAAGAAACAAAAAGTAAATATTTATCTCAATATACATGAACATGTGTGGCTTGGTCTACAGTCTACACGCGCTTCGCTTATCCACTAAGCATCTTCAGGACGTGGTATTTGATGAATTTTGAGATGTTTTCAATAGGCCTTTTCTATATATATATTTTCTATATTAAATAAAATTGAATGTCATATTATGAATATTTATGATTTCTATTTTACAAGGTGTGTACTTGGAAGTGTGATAAGGAACTTCCATAATATTTATACTTTCGCGGTCTCTACCTACCTATCTCTATGTTGGTGTAACTCATTAAACTAATAATAATATATTGAACCGCCTTAATGCCTTAAATGGCCTATAAAACGAAATGCCAAACGAGTTCGTTGCCATTATATTCTATTCTCACTTCAACCAATCAACGCTCAGTAATTGCTTTTGTTCTCACATTTTTTATTAACTATATAGTATTATTAACGACAGCCTCCGTAGACTAGTGGTTGCGCCTTTGGCGTTGTATCCGGAGGTCGTGGGTTCGATTCCCACCCATGGCAACAAAATATTAGTACGTTTTTTCTGTACAGTTTGTCATGGTCTGGGTGTTTATAAAATATAATATGTATTATATCGTTGTTTCTGGTACACATAGTACAAGCCTAGAGCTTAGTTTGTGACCAGAGCAATATGTGTAAATTGTCCTAAACAAAAAAAAAAAAAAAAAAAAAAATTAATTGTATGGCGGCGGCCATCTTCTGTTCTCAAAGCTGGAATGGAAATTTAACACCAATGGGCATCCCCTATTTTATTTCTCCATGGTACGCCTTTATCTCTGACTAGCGGCCCGTCCCGGCTTCGCACAGGTTTGTATAACTTTAACTATATGCTCAGCGCACGCCACGGAAGGCCTCAGAAACGATACTTTTCCCCCGTTTTTAAAACATTTTTGGTTACTGCTCCACACCTATAGGACCTAGCGTGATATTATATAGCCTATGTTACTTCTGAATAATGCAGCTTTCTAATGGTGAAAAAATTATTGCAATCGGTCCAGTACTAGTTTTTGAGTTTATTCATTACAAACATACAAAAACACAAAAACACAAAAATACAAAAATACAAATCTTTCCTCTTTATTATATTAGTATAAAAGTATAGATTAGTATAGATAAAGGCGTAGTTACACCATTTTCATTTTGGAACACAACCAAAATAAACAACCTATTTATATTAGATCAGATACATTTGATAAATATTAATTGATTGAGGAACAAAAATATCAGTCAGATTTAGTCATCCGCCCCGGGGGAGGCATCCATAAATCATTTGAATAATTCGGCAATTACAACGGGCACGCTCTGACTATTATTCATTCTAGGATTAGTAATTAACAATAATAAATGATAGTGTTTGCGGCCGAACGGGAGCGCTCCCGTCTAAATTGAAACGTACCCAAAACGGAAATATGTGCTTGCGATGCGCATGTTACAATACAACATATATTATATCTTGGGTATCACGTTCTGATTTGATGAATTGGTAATGCGAATTACCTAGTGTGGCATGAATATATGGAATATAGTAGATACTATCAGGGGTGCGATTTTTGAATATCTATGACACTAAATATCACTGAAATGTCAAAAAAACCATCGATTTCCAAAGTTCGTATTTTTGAATCTCATCGGGTGACTAAAATATCATACCTATAATATCAATACGAGTACCTCCTACCACCCGTAAATAAAGTCACCGATGACAGATAATAATTATTACAAATAATGTATGTTAAGTTCCGTTCCACCATTGAGTTTTTATGTTTTAGCATAGACATGTCAATTATTATGAAAAACAAGAACGACAAACAATGTCAAATTCGGGCTGCTCCTAATACAGGTTATTATAACTTACAAGGAGCAGCCCAGCTGTACAGTAAAATTGAGTAAATTTGGTAAATGAATAAACATTATTATTATTATTATAATGTTTTCTTCGTGTAACGAAATGCAAGTAGCTTTAGCGAATGTAAAATTATTTGACACATATGACTTTCAAAAATAGGACTTTTGATAAATCGTGATTTCCATGTCATCGGTGATATTTTTCTCACTGGTGATATTAAACGCATCGGTGACATTAAAAAATCGCACCCCAGGGGTGTATTTAGGTTCAGTATCGCACCGGGCCACTTACATCTGGCCGCCCACAATGACCGCCATAGTACTTATTTTTTACATCCCACTAATATTATTAATGTAAAAATTAGTTTTTTACTTAATCACTCAAAAACGGCATAACGAGTTTGGATGAAATTGGCACAAAGATAGACAAAGACCAGGGGTGCGATTTTTGAATGTCAGCGGATGACTAAATATCACTGAAATGACAAAACAGTCATTGATTTCCAAAGTTCGTATTTTTGAATCTCACCGGGTGAGTAAAATGTCATACCTATGATTTCAATACGAGTGCTCCCTACCACTCGTAAATAAAGTCACCGGTGACAGTTTGTTATTGGCGCGCAGTTTTTCTAATTTGTTTATTGTTTTCTTTTTGTGAACGATATTTTAAAGATGATGGCAAGCCTAGAGGAATATATTCTCATGAATACCTTCCTATTAATATTTTCAGAAGACATCTAAAAAGGTCCACAGGAAAAATCATAAACAAGGTTTTATTACCGAATAAAATATCTTTAGCCAATAATTCATAACTTTTAAATTAAGCCTACTTAGATACTTACCTTTATTTTTCTATAAACGATTTGATTTTGTATCTAAAAATAACAAAATAATAATTATTACTATGTACCTACTATAGATTAATATAATAATATTCAGATAGTAGATAATCATCACAGTCTTCACAGATAATGTAAGTAAGTTCCGTTCCACCATTGAGTTTTTATGTTTTAGCATAGAAATGTATTTATTATGAGAAACAAGAACGGCATATTGAATGACAAATTTATTTTCTTCGTGTAACGAAATGTATGATGCTTTTGTCTATGAGAAATTATTTGTAAGTTGGTACCGCACATATGACTTTCAAAAATAGGACTTTTGAGAAATCGTGATTTCCTAGTCACCGATGATATTTTTCTCACTGGTGATATTAAACTCATCGGTGATATTCAAAAATCGCACCCCAGGTGGGCAATTCTCGCGCTTTCGACAATCATCTCGATTCGAAATTTTTAAACGAAAATTGACTAAATATGCCATTTTTCGTTCAAAAATATCGAACATTAAACGAAATAAATAATAAATATTAATGAATAAATATATGTACAATATTGAACGAAAAATGACATATTTAGTAATTTTCCGTTTAAAAATCTCGAATCGAGATGAATGTCGAAAGCGCGAGAATTGCCCACCTGGAGTATAAGCATTTTCGTTGGCTAAACTAGTACGTAGTACATATTATACGAGTATATATCGATGAGTCAGGTAAAAATGGCGCGTTAATTTGTTTTTTCGAGCGAGATTTTTGACACCGGGCCGGGCCGCCCTAAAATTGGCCGCCCTGGGCAATGACCGAATTGGCCCATACGTAAATATGTTATTGCGTTCTATTTTTTGATCGACTTTTCAAGTTATATTAACTACCACATCTACCACTATGAGTAGGTTACTTACTCATAATGCTGAATGTATCATACACTCGACAATGTGATAGAATGAAATTAGCTGAATGTGATAGAGTGTAACTCGATATTTATTTAATAATATTAAGACTTTTCTTCTTGTATTTGTCAAAACAAGTTCGTTGTCCATTATGTGACCCTGCATTCTCCTGATGTTAAGTAGTATGCAATGTCCAGGGATGACATGGCAGGGGCCAGGGAAACACGCAAGCATGTAAAGTGTTGCACAAACTAACTAGTAATGTACACGTAACAGAGAGATTATCTAGACGAGTGTAATAATTTATCAATAAAATCAATCGAGTATAGATGATTAAACTGACAGTGGAGTGATAAAACAAGTTTGTTGTAAAAAAATGTTGAATACATTTTAACCATTAAGTTTTAACGCTCCAAATTATTCTGTTATACATACTTTACTGCAATTAAATATAGTTTTGTAATAAATAAACAAAATAATTAAATAAAAATATTTAATTATTTTGTTCTGGTCTGGGTGTTTATAAAATATCAGTTGAAATTACAACTATAAAAAAAATAACACCTATTATTATTTAATTTAATTTTTACAAAACACTATTCTTAATTGCAATAAAGTTCACAATCCTATTCCAAAACCCGTTTCTATCTCTGTCCTACATAATTATTACACCTATTTTGAAACAGACCTAACTATATACTACCTAACTAACTACACGTTTCTTTTATAATTCCAAAGCTAACTTATTCCGTTTGGCGCGTATTTAGTAATGCTAGTTCGCTCGTCAGCTCTAGGATTAACATAAAAGTAGGTACCAACATAGCAAAATCAAAATGGCTACTGTTGGGCCGAATACGTGTAATTTGGTGGACGACGTCAGTTGCCTGGATTAGCCGTAATTACACGTGAATTTAACATTACAGCATGGCACACCACACGTGTCAACGTCATCTCACTTTTAGCATTATTTGACTATTGTAGTAGCGATAAATAAATCGGTTGAAATGTCAAATGTGTAGTAGCTCTTTGTTAAACAATACTGTATGGATCCACCAATAGGCTTAGTTTATTTGTACTGTCGAAAAAAAAAAATGTGACTGGAACCTGGTTCAGTGGTTGAGTGCCTTGCTGCGAAAGCGAGGTTCGTGGGTTCGAGTCCCGCCCACCAGGATTTTTTTCAATGTATTTTATCTTTAAAAATTTTATATAAGATTATTCTGATATAAGGTATTTATAAAATGCATAAATAAATATAAAATACTGAAAAAGTATAAACAAAAAACAGACTCCTCTGCCATCTAGTATTAGAAACTAGGACTTCAAACTTCACTCATAGAGTTATTAGAAGAAAGCTAATTCTATGTATAACAAGCAATGGCAAAATTCGTGAGGGGTGACTGGAACCTGGTTGGCTCAGTGGTTGAGTGCCTTGCCGCGAAAGCGGGTTCATGGGTTCGAGTGTCGCCCGCAACGATTTTTTTTATTGCATTTTATCTTTAAAAATTGAATATACGAAAAAAATAAAAGCGATCCTTGGTGGATCTGTTTAATAATATAGTTTCAACTGTCCCACAGAAGAAATAATAGTACAAGTAACTGTACTTACATACAGTTAGTAAAAGACTATTTAACAAAAGTTAATGATAATTGTTTTATTAGAGCTAAAGTTTATTTTATATTTGTATTATTGGGGCACGATATGTGGCTTTATATCAACCGAATGGTAAACAGACCTATAAAGTTTATGAATGGGGTCGATCAATACACTGTTCTTTAACAAGATTGATTGCTTTCACATCGTGGTTATGAAATGGGTGGCGGCAAAGATATTTGGCATTATGAGTCAAGTCAAATGACTGTTTCGTAACTGCCCTCTTAAGGACAAAGCATTCGCAATCGTGAAGTCTGTGTTTCACATACTTACTTCTGTCGTTCTGTCTTCTGTTTGTCGAAGAATTAAAATAATGTTTTGTCGGTCATTGTATAATTAATATTTCTGCATTGTTTTTTTTTATGAGAAAAATAAACTTTTTAATTAAATACGTTTATTACCCACAACAGAAAGATTATCGCGTACAATTACTTACATAAAAATAATAATAATACCTATAAATAGTCAAACAAACATTCAAAACAATTGCGTTTTCATATTTGTTTCGAATGTTTATTATTAGAAATATAAACCATGAAATATGAAAACACAACCATACGTGCTTTTAATAATTTAATACATATTTTAACTAAGGTCGACAGTCCCGTCTCGTTACGTAGAGATACTAAAACCGTCAAGTCACCTAGTCATGTTTCTGTTTTAGTCGGTGGGTTTACCAGTTTTTGCGTGGCAATACTGAATCAATTTCTTGTCGAGGAAGTAGTCTCCTTTTTACAGAGTAACCATGCTATCGCTTCGACTCCATCGTTGCTTTCCATCAGGCAAGATTAAGTTTAAACGCAGACTCTGTTTATATTAAAAAACCTATGTCATCCCGCACGAGATGTTACGTCAACTCTAAGATTTCAGCAAAAGTTTAAGATTTTTCAGCTGAAAAATAGTAAACACAATTTGTATCTCTGAAAAGATATATCTTGAGTTCGCAAACATGCTACCACCTCGAGGGGCTGAGTGGAAATTTTGCGAGCAACTTTGATTTGATTCTTTGAATTTGGTGCCGGGAATATATTGCAAATTCACTTCCTCAAGATTTGGGATTCGTGTCTTTTCTATTTCGGGGACAGTGAGTGAATACACTTATTGTTATATTGCTGGAGAGAGTGCATGTTTCAAAATTCTGTTTTCGTATGATTTGAATTACTTAGGAAGGAGTACCGGGTTGGAATTCTAGTAAAATTTGTCTACATACTATATACCTACGTGGTGGCCGAGTTGGTTAGACCTTGTACTTAAAAACACTTAGGTCCCTGGTTCGAATCCCGGTGTGTACCAATGAGTTTTTAATTAAAAAAAATATGTACATTTGTTTGACAACACCACTATACGTGCCTCGGAGAGCACGTTAAGCTGTCGGTCCCGGTTTCACTATACCAACTTATGAAACTGTTTATAGATGGATTATTGAGTCTATTCAAAATATCGCGACAAGCTAGCCACTTGTTCGGTGTAGACTCATACCATCGGCTACGACGAGGTGGGATTAAAACCTCTCTGCATAAACTTTAAATTGTTAAAAAAAGTGCGCATGTAAGTAATGATAGGGTTTATGACTAAATGTTTTAATGTCCCGAGAGGGTTTGACTGACCGATAATGCCCAACGGCATTAAGTCCGCCTTTGTATTATGCAATAAAGTTTATAAATAAAATAAATATATATCACATTATAAAATATGTGAGAATTGGTCGGTCTATACTAAAATTTGTATACAGATGCAAAAACCGTGATGATCTAGTAATGTTTTGGCTTTAGTCTTTGGGTTGACCGGTTCTCAGGTCTACTGCATCATTTTCTTGCGTGACTCTCCTTTCAGGGTGAGGTTATGAATTGGGCGGTTGATTGACGAAGCAACGTAGACTCGTAATGCAAATTAGTTCTTGTTGCCGTCTGTATATTGTTAAACAACAGTTTATTGATCTACCCCATTCATGGACTTTGTAGGTCTGCTTATCATCAGGTAGATGCAGGTCACATGCTGTGCTCCTATAATTGTAAATAAAAAAAAATGCAATGACCAGGGAAATAAGTCTAGTACGTACTTCTTGAGTGGTCTTCGATCAACCAATAGGAACCTATTTATTTAAAAAATAAAAAATAAATATCATCACGGGTGCCTTACGGCGCCCGAGACCGCCTAGACGGCCTCAGCGGAGGGGTTCTTAATCCCATCTCGTCGTAGCCGATGGTAGGAGTCTACACCGAACAAGTGGCTAGCTCGTCGCGATGTTTTGAATAGACTCAATAACCCATCTATAAACAGTTTCTCAAGTTGGTATAGTAAAATTGACAGCTTAACGCTCTCCGAGGCACTAATAGTGGTGTTGTCGAACTATCTATTTACTAGCGGCTATAATAAAAAATGTATGCAAAAACTTGTAATAGATTTCACTGACATGACTGCGAGAGCGAAATCCTTTTGTTGGAGATTAATTAAAACTTATTAACATTAATCAAAAGGCTACAAGTATTATAATAAAAAAAATATATAAAGAAAAAAGTTGTTTCACAAGTTGGTATAGTAAAACCGACAGCTTAACGCTCTCCGAGGCACTAATAGTGGTGTTGTCGAACTATCTATTTACTAGCGGCTATAATAAAAAATGTATGCAAAATTGTAATAGATTTTACTGACATGACTGCGAGAGCAAAATCCTCTTGTTGGAGATTAATTAAAACTTATTAACATTAATCAAAAGGTTTATTATAAAAAAAATATTATAAAGAAAAAATATTTTCACTGACTGTTTTATGTTATAAGTTCCAGAACAAAAACTATTTACCTAGGCAATAAAATTGTATTAGCTATTACACAGTCACAAAATTATATTAGCTATAAACATTGTACTAGCTGACCTGCGCAACTTCGTATGCGTGCAACTTTAACCGTTTACGCAGCGCACACAACGGAAGCACATTTTCCCAGTTTTTCCAACATTTTTCATTGATGCTCAGCTCCTATTGGTCGTAGCATGATGTTATATAGCCTATAGCCTTCCTCGATAAATGTTCTATCCAACACTAAACGAATTTTTAAAATCCGTTTAGTAGATCTCACTACAGTCTCACAAACTTTACCTCTTTAATATTAGTATAGATTATTTTTGTTACTAAAATAAGCAACTGAAAATGGTGGGTAGGATGTTTATTTTGAACTTCTCTTAGAATTTAAGTAAACTTTAAAGATGTCGCCAAAACACTTAGCACTTCCTTGGAGAAACACCATTTTCATAAAAGGAACAATAAACTTTACACCTGAATTTCAAAATTTTTGTAGAAAAATATTTTCTTATTTTTCGCTTATAATAGGTGGTTGTGAACAGAGGGTCAATTGCGAGTTTGTTTTAACGTTCTCACTGCGTTAAGTGAGTACTCTCCACCAATACGTAGCCCTTGTGTGAGTTTTTTTAACGTTTACCTCCGAGTTATCTATACTACCGCGTTAGCATTTTCACCAATCACACGCTCACATGTTTAGTTCTTATAACTTCCGCTTGGGGCGCTGAACTATATCCCATACTAATTTTAGTTAACTCAAACGCAAACTAATGTTAAGTTATAGACTCACACTAGGGCTAGGGATCGCTTAATTTTTTAAACCTGCCAAATCTGATTGGCGAAGAATGCTCACTTACTATTACGAGAAAGTTTCGGTGAGGTTGGTCACCTTGGTGGCATCCTTGTATGGCAGATAAGGATTGGCAATGGAATCAGCTAACCACCTAGTGTTACACTAGTGGTTATGTAACGTGCAGGCGGTTGGGTATGTAGTATTTTTTCATATAATGACACAAATTGACATTGCATACTACAAAATATAAAAAACAAAGTATATGCTATTGTTTTTTAATATATGTGTAATTAACTTCAGTTCCTACCACTGGATGCCGATTACTTGCAATCGTCGCTGTACTTTGAAATGAGCGACTAAATGCCGCGATTACCAAAATGAATAGCGATTTGGAGGCTATTCGAATACGCTCACAAACTCTCGGTATTCTAATCAACCCCTGCAACACGCAGGTCATGATCCTTGGTTCTAAACACATGCTGAGCAGATTGGATAAGGGGGCTATCTCTCCAGTGTTATTCAATAATTTACCACTACCATTTTTACCAACATGCTATGAACCTTGCTATACCACCTATCCTCCGATCTTTCCTGGAATTACCACGTTGCTGATAACAGTAAACGTATTTTCGCCAGTATGCATTCGCTGAAGCGGTCCCAGTATCTTATACCTTTTAAGGCAAAGTTCATGCTGGTCAATTCTTTGCTTCTCCATCGATTATTCTGATGACTGCTACCCTAATGTTACTGAAGATCTACTTAACAAACTTGACCTTAACGTGTGTTTACATTTTACGTCTTCGGCCTGCGTAAGTATGACCATGTTACCGAATACCGAAAACAGATATCCGGTCTCGTAGATCAGTACATCTGCTGTCCTTTTTATAGAATATACTACTGTATATAACCCTAATACTCCCTCTTACCTTAAGAATCGTTTTATTTTTCATGGCATTTAAGTGCGCAAACAGCATTTGCACATGATCGCTTTTTTATGAAAACAAAAAGAATATGTTGCTAATTATAGTTTTAGTTCTTGTTGATTATGCAAATATAAGAAACATTTCTTATATTTGCATAATCAACAAGATTTAGTTATCAAGATATACATCACAGATATACTCACTGTATATTTTGTCACTTACGACTTAGTATGTCACTTTAAACGTATTTTCTTTTCAGTCCTCGCTTTAAATCCATTTCACGCCTTAGTATGTAGAATATGTCGAGACCGCCTAGACGGCCTCAGCGTACCCAGCGGCCCCTCCGCTGTGTACGCATTGTACGCTGTTTAATCCCATCGATGGTATGAGTCTACACAAGTGACAACAAGTGACTAGCTCGTAGTAAAATTATAATATTCATGTAGAATATGAATATTATAAAAATGTATGTTTTGCAAATAAGCATTTAAATATAACCGAGCATAATATTTACAATGATTGTGACATGACATTACCCCAGGGAAATCAGATAAAAAACATTGACAAAAAAGATTTTGCTTGTCTCATTGCGACTTGATTATACTGTGAAAATTAATGATGTAACCCTCAGCGGCTGAAACTCAGCACTCAGCCTATAGAAATAAAGCTTAATTATTATTTTATAAGAAAGTTGATGAAATTAATTATAAAGTTAAAGCTTAAATTCTACTTTTAAATTAAAGCGACTTTTAACCAAAGCGTTATATAGTAAAAAATAGCAATTTGCAGTATGCCTAATAATTAAGTAAACCTTTTCTGACCCCATATTTCGATGGTCTCTTTATCAACGCCCATACAAATGTAAAAACCGTCAAATGACCTGCCATGTTTGGTTTTAGTCTGTAGGTTTACCGCATGATTTATTGTCGAGACCCTGAAAACAGATTACCTACCACAGTCTCCTATCAGGGATGGGTATATATTCTGTTAGGTGGTATTTTGCAGGAAAGTTAAGGGCACTGCATTCGTAATCGCGAACTCGCGTTCTCCATACAAAATTAGCTTTCGCCCTTCCAATAATACTCGATTACTGTTTGTCGCAGAATTAAAATAATATTTTTGTCGGTCATTGTATTTATTAATCTTTCCGTGTTGGGTCATTATTTATATTTTTATCGAAATCAGATTTTTAAAAAATTAAACAATTTTTTTTTTTACCTAGGTACAACAGAAAGATTTTTACGTACAATTACGAACATAAAAAAAACATCGACCAACAGCCAAGTTGGAAGTACGTTTGTATGGGCATCAAGTCGACTCTAGCAGATTGATTCTGTAAGATCTTATTCTAAACTTCGCATCTAAATCCGCTGCGAGTTTCTTGATTGGTATTCTAAAAACTTATATAAGCTTTTTGTAAATTTCTTTTTGAATAATAAAGATTTTTGAAATCAATCAATCAAATCACTGCGCACTCGAACCCGCTACAAACTGTCAAATAAAAAGTATATATTTTACGAGTGAAAATAGAAGAACAGGGACCTATGTTAACAGACTAATAGAACCAGCTAATCACCTAGTGTTATACTAGTTATTTATTCGGTTTGGTTGCTTTTTTTTTCTTGCGTAAAAATACGAGAGAAATAAAGCTACCAAACCGAATAATATATTACTAACTATAGTATAAGACTAGGTGGTTAGCTGGTTCCATTGGCCTGTTAACCATTAAAGGCTCTGTTCTTCTATTTACACTCATAAATTATATAGACCAAATTAAAACCACGAGATTTACAACATTTGCCTGTGTATGGGAGGAATGACGACCTAGCTTTTGGATCATAAACATTATTTTTTGAGTTTTTATAAATTCCTACATGTAATAAATATTTTTAACTTTAGGGTGTAACCCTCAGCGGCTGAAACTCAGCACTCAGCCTATAGAAATAAAGCTTAATTATTATTTTATAAAAAAGTTGATGAAATTAATTATAAAGTTAAAGATTAAATCCTACTTTTAAATTAAAGCGACTTTTAACCAAAGCGTTTTATAGTAAAAAAAAGCAATTTGTAGTGTCCCTAATAGTTAAGTAAACCTTTTCTGACCCCATATTTCGATGGTCTCTTTATCAACGCCCATACAAATGTAAAAACCGTCAAATGACCTGCCATGTTTGGTTTTAGTCTGTAGGTTTACCGCATGATTTATTGTCGAGACCCTAAAAACAGACTACCTACCACAGTCTCCTATCAGGGATGGGTATATATTCTGTTAGGTGGTATTTTGCAGGGAAGTTAAGGGCACTGCATTCGTAATCGCGAACTCGCGTTCTCCATACAAAATTAGCTTTCGCCCTTCCAATTATACTCGATTACTGTTTGTCGCAGAATTAAAATAATATTTTTGTCGAAATCAGATTTTAAAAAAATTAAACAATTTTTTTTTTACCTACAACAGAAAGATTTTTACGTACAATTACGAACATAAAAAAAACATCGACCAACAGCCAAGTTGGAAGTACGTTTGTATGGGCATCAAGTCGACTCTAGCAGATTGATTATGTAAGATCTTATTCTAAACTTCGCATCTAAATCCGCTGCGAGTTTCTTGATTGGTATTCTAAAAACTTATATAAGCTTTTTGTAAATTTCTTTTTGAATAATAAAGATTTTTGAAATCAATCGATCAAATCACTGCGCACTCGAACCCGCTACAAACTGTCAAATAAAAAGTATATATTTTACGAGTGAAAATAGAAGAACAGGGCCCTATATTAACAGACTAATAGAACCAGCTAACCACCTAGTTGTAGTTATACTAGTTAGTTATTCGGTTTGGTTGCTTTTTTTTTTCTTGCGTAAAAATACGAGAGAAATAAAGCTACCAAACCGAATAACTAACTATAGTATAAGACTAGGTGGTTAGCTGGTTCCATTGGCCTGTTAACCATTAAAGGCTCTGTTCTTCTATTTACACTCATAAATTATATAGACCAAATTAAAATCACGAGATTTACAACATTTGCCTGTGTATGGGAGGAATGACGACCTAGCTTTTGGATCATAAACATTATTTTTTGAGTTTTTATAAATTCCTACGTGTAATAAATATTTTTAACTTTAGGGTGAGTTGGGATTTGGTAAAACGGAAGGACTGTTTCAGTTCTTATCTAAGTCTTTGAATGGGGTCGATCATTAAATTGTTGTTTAACAATATCGCTAGCACTATACTGGCTAAACCATGCGATTACGAAATGGGCGGCAACAAGGACGAATTTGTATTACGAGTCTATTTACTGCCCGTTTCATAATCTAACCCTGAAAGGGGACTATCTGGCCTATAAAAAGAAATGACAAACGGGTTCGTTGCCGCCATGTTCTGTTCTCACTTCAACCAATCAACGCTCACAGATTGCTTGTGTTCTCCCTTTTTTTTATATTTGAATGGCGGCAGCCATCTTCTGTTCTCAAAACTGGGGAGGCGATTTACGGACCATGGGCTGGGCACCGCCCTATTATATCTCCATGGGACTATCACAAGAAAACGAATTACAATCATGTCGGTAATATCACTTAAACCGCTGCCTGGTCGGGCCATTTTCATTTTCACAATACCAACTTGTGAAACTGTTTATAGATGGGTTATTAAGTCTATCGAAACATCGCGATGAGCTAGCCACTTGTCCGGTGTAGACTCATACCATCGGCTACGATAAGGTTGGATTAAAAACCCCTCCGCTGGGTACCCTGAGGCCGTCTTGTCGGTCTCTTAGTATATTTGATTGTTTGTTGGTTCCGGATAAACTTAAAAACTACTGCACCGATTTAAAAAATCGTCTTTTTTTGTTATTTTAACGATAATAATTCATTTGAATTATTTAATGCATATTAACATAAATTATCCGATACAAAACACTTCTCGAGATTCGAATCCTGTACCGATAGCAGAGAAGGAAACCCGAACTATTTCACGTTTGTAGCCAAAGCTACTGTACTAATGCTTCAGTATTTAGTATACGAAACACCTGCAAACTGTAATGTGTATTCAGATCTTCAGTTCATCTTTAATTATCCACTTTAATTGGATAAGCGTGGAAATTTAGCTAACAAGCTGATAGAAGCTAGGGTAATTCTTGCTTTTGGTATAATGAAACTCTACGCCATGCATTTAGTATTATTATAGATAGAGGGCGCTTTGTTTTTTTATTTATTTATTGGAGCACGGCATATGTCATTGTATTTGCTTAATAAAAATCAGACTTGTAAAGTTTATGAATGGGGCCGATCAATACATTCTTGCATCAAGCCTACTATGCCGGCAAATTGAGCGGTTACAAAATGGGCGGTGATAGACGAATTTGCATATTTTAGAATATACTCGCTGCTTTATTCCCAATACTACTGCCCGTTTCGTAACCGCACCCTGAAATGAGACGTCAGATGTTAGTCGATTTTATTATTATAGTGTGTTCACGATAATAAAGGCCCCCTGAAGCATCGTGCTTAGAGATGGGCATTTCTAAATAATTGTTTTTTTTTAATTTAATATTTTTTTGATATTAATTATAATCGGATCTGATAATATATGTGCTACACGAAATCGATTTTTTCCGTCGATTATTGTTCTATTATAGTTGATATATAAATGTATATGTAAATAATAATGTAGGGCAATTTACACATATTGCTCTGGAGGGCAATTCTCGCGCTTTCGACATTCATCTCGATTCGATATTTTTGAACGAAAAATGACATATTATGTACTTATTTGTTCAAAAATATCGAACTTTAAACGAAATAAATAATAAATATTAATTAAAAAATATATAAATATTGAACGAAAAATAACATATTGTCATTTTTCGTTCAAAAATATCGAATCGAGATGAATGTCGAAATCGCGAGAATTGCCCACCTGGTGGGCGATTCTCGTGCTTTCGAGATTCATCTCGATTCGAGATTTTTAAACAAAAAATGACTAAATATGTAATTTTTCGTTCAATATATATATAATTCTTATTTATTATTTATTTCGTTTAATGAACGATATTTTTAAACGAAAAATGGCGTATTTAGTCATTATTTGTTTAAAAATCTCGTATCGAGATGAATCTCGAAAGCGCGAGAATCGCCCACCTGGTCACAAACTAAGCTTTAGGTTTGTACTATGCGTACCAGAAGCAACGATATAATATATATTATATTTTATAAATACCCAGACCATGATAAACTGTACAGAAAAAACGTACCTACTCATATTTTTTTGCCATAGGTGAGAATCGAACCCACGACCTCCGGATACGGACCAACACCAAAGGCATAACCACTAGTCTACAGAGGCTATCAAAATAATTTATAGGTTGTATCATATGAGACAATTTTACAATAATTTGCTTTGTAATTTAAAATTTTATTAATATTACCGTGAAATGCATATTTTAATTATTCGTATACGAATAAGCTATTGCATTTACGACTAAGGGCCGGTTTCTTGATGGATAGTTAAATTTGACTATTTGTAGATTTACAGTTGGTTTAGAAACTATAGTTAATACATTAATCCTTATTCATCAGCAAAAACTATAGTTATCTAATAATACACACATAAATAGGATGTCAGTATACACAACCAATCCATTTGTTAAATATTTTGCTAGGAAATTTAGTTTGTGTTCAGTTTTCGGCCATTTTATACATAATATACATTGAATATAAAGTTATTTTGTTACCTTGTTGTTCGGCATTGAAGAAAGGTTTTATATTATTTTATGAGCCACAGATATATTTATATTTATGCGAAATTCATCCCAAATTTTAGAGTGATGTTATCTTGGATCGAAAATGATTTTAAGCTTTTTTGAAACAATCTTCATCCGAACAATCCGATTTCACAATTGGTAAAATATTTCTATGCTCAAATTCATTTTGTTTATAATTTGCAAGAAAACACAACACAATTGTAAGATAAATTGTTATTAATTAATTTATTATATTTAACAGATAGTCAACTAAACTATCCATCAAGAAACACTTTTTTTCGAAATAGTAATAATAATTTATATAGTAATAATAATAATTTATCTGTCATTATTTAACAATTAGTCAAGATGACTATCCATCAAGAAACCGGGGCTAAAGCGCCTTTCTCCATTTTATTTTCAAAACGTTTGTATGTATTGAAAGTTTCCCTCATATTGTTGCCTCCTTAAAAAATATAAAATGTAGGATGGAATGCACTTTACTTCACGTAAAAACTTATATTATAAATAATTAATTACCTTATAAATAGTTATTTTACAATAATATATACAGATATTTTACATTAATCTTCTATTTAAAACATTTTTCATTGCAAAATCTGTTCTAAATCTATAAATTTAAATTTAGTATCTTTGCCTAGTTTATATTTTCTTAGAGAAGCTATATTTTACATTCATTATTAAACAAACAAGTTTATTTAAAGATATAGGAAAAATAAAATAAAAAGATTCCATAAAAAAATGATTAAAACTTTATAAAGAAATTTTATTGGAACATCACTAGTTTAAAAAAAAATCTTACATGGAACGTAACCGCCTTTTTCATGCGCTTCGGATACATCGTTGACATCATCAATCAAAGTAAAAAAAATACGTTCTATCGTCAATGTCAACCTTCAGGGGGCCTTTCTTATCGTGATATCATATTTTTAATTGATTTTGTGTAAATCAATTAAAAATATGATATGAATCTTATACAATAATATTTAATATATAAAACATGTTTTATAATTTGCTCCATATAGAAGTAATACGAAATGTATAAAAACTCGGGGTCACTCTTTTTTTATTGGTTGTGACTCTGTATATGACTGATATTTAGCAGAACTACAAAGTCCGTCAATAGGAACGATCAATACATATCGCTCCCACCGGGCCGGCTAAATGAAGCAGTTACGAAATGGGCAACGGCAAAAACGAATTTGCATTACATCTTGCCACCATGACAATAAATCGATGCAGTAGTCACCTGAAAATTTGTGGAATTACAGACTAATAAAAGCGAAACATGACTCACTATGACTCTTGGTGATATTTTTTATCATGAGCTAATATCATTTGATGATGAGTTCTCTATCTAACGTTACGTTTTATGTCTATTCTAATCTAGATTCTACGCTGTTGGTACATTAGGGTTATATCTGTACGCATTAACAATTATGAATATTAGTGAGTTCCTAGTGATTTCGGCTATTTATTCATGACTGTTAGTATTACCTACTTTATAATGAATTATTTTAGGTCCCTGGTTCGAATCCTGGTATGTACCAATAAGTTTTTAATTAAAAAAAATATGTACATTTGTTTGACAACACCACTATAGTGCCTCGGAGAGCACGTTAAGCTGTCGGTCCCGGTTTCACTATACCAACTTGTAAAACTGTTAATAGATGGGTTATTGAGTCTATTCAAAACATCGCGACGAGCTAGCCATTTGTTCGGTGTAGACTCATACCATCGGCTACGACGAGGTGGGATTAAAGCCCCTCCGCTGGGTACCCTGGGGCTGTCTAGGCGGTCTCGGGCGCCGTAAGGCACCCGTGATGATACATATAATGAATTAATATGAATAATAATGAAAAATAAAATTATTAAATAAATCAATTATTTATTTTTATATACGTGGTGGTGACCGAGTTGGATAGACTTTAGAGTTAAAAATCAGTTCAAAGTCATTGGTTCAAACCTAGGTTTGCAGAAAAAATGTAGTTAAATTTATTTTTAAACACCACTAGTGCCTCCGAGACTACGTTAAGCTGTGTATCTCAATTTGACTATACCAACTTGTAAAACAGTTTATAGAATTTTTTACACTTCCACGAGGTATTTGTTCGGGTTTGCTTCATAATACCTACCATCGGCTATGACGAGGTGGGAATTGAACCCCACCGCTGGGTACCCTGATGCTTTGTGGCCTGAGCTTTGAGGTACCCGTGATAGTACTTTTATAAGAAGGAGAAAAATATGGAAACCCAAACGAATACATGCCACATAACCAACGAGACAATATTCTTAACTATCCATGGATTCACCGTCCATGGGTCCATCGCGTGGTTGGATGGCAGGGGATTGAACTGCAGCGTTCCCGGTCTTGATACCGCGAAGTAGGGTTAAAGGCCTTATAACTCTCCCCTGCACTGTGTTCACTATCCTCTCTACTTAACCAAATACTATATGAGCCTGTTAGCGCCATCTTGGAGCGTGTTTGTTCAATAAAAGTTCCGAAGGCCGATCTTGGAAGGCCAAGATCCTTCAATAGACGATGCAGACTTTTCTGGAATTTCTCTTCCACTGCAAAAAGTTGAGTTTTAAAATCGTTTCTCGTAATTACCATCTATTAGATGGCCTAGCTACTTACCATCAGGTAGATACAAAGTCACATGCCGTGCTCCAATAAAAAAAAAAATCATTCGTGAGGTCACAGGATTGGTTTGACTTGTTGGTATGGTCCTTAGGAATGCTTGTTTATATTGAATAGGTTTTGAATGTAAATTTTCATAATTTAATTGTTTATTACTTAGGTAAGTAAATCTGCAAGTCTATTGTCCTCCTAAATATATATAAACTGGGATTGTACCCAAATTGGAAAGCAGTATACATCGGCAGCCGGCCAATGTATCAGGAGACGCATCTGGTGCCAATCTTAGTCCAATTTGAATAATTTCATAGATTAAATAAGTTATCCTCCAAAGACCATATTGACCTACTAGAGAAGCTAATAGGTAATGGCTGACTTACCTTAGAACCTTGTCGTGCCAATTGAAACCTTGAGCTTGAGGATTGGTTTTTAGGTATTCTAAATTTTTTTACTTAGCTTATTTAAAACTTAATTCATATGTTGGTACTTAGTAATACGTGACAATTGTAATTTCTTGAACTTGAAAAATTGTTTTAGCACTTCTAGATTTTATTACTTAGTTAATTTTGAAAAAAAAAAAAAAAAGTAAGTTAATGTGGTTAATTTTTTAACTACTTCTTGGTCTAATAAGTTACGGTGATAAAATTGCAATAAAAAATATCCTAGTGGGTGAGACTCGAATCCACGACCTTCGCTTTTGTGGCAAGGTACTGTTATGGTTTTTGCCTATTTTATTTACACACGAAATCTTTTTATCTTCTAATCTTATATTATATTACTTAGACTAAAGTTAGAAGTCCTAATTATATTATATTAGACGAAGTTTGAACACTAAATGACAGGGGAGTGTGTTATTTATTTTAATTTTTTTAGTACCTATTTATATTATTATTTAACAAAATTAATACGGCTTTATTTACCATTTATAAATAAAATTAATAATATAATATTCCTAAAATTTAATCTTCTATATCCCAGTTACTCCGTTGGCCTAAGGTTACTCGCAACAATTCCTCTCTGTATGATAAATGATATACGTTGAATAAAATGATACTGAGAACGGACATCACTAGAGTGAGTTTTAAAATTACATACATACATATCATCACGGGTGCCTTACTCGTCGTAGCCGATCGAGCTAGCCACTTGTTCGGTGTAGACTCATACCATCGGCTACGACGAGGTGGGATTAAAACCCGGGGGCCGTCTAGGCGGTCTCGGGCGCCGTAGGGCACCGAGAGTTTTAAAACTGTGTCCTTATTACAGGACTTTTTACGAAGGTAACTATTGTTAGACGAATAAAAAAAAAATGTTATTCTGGAAGATATTAGTGATATAATTGTTAAGTCAGAATCTATTATTAAGTCAGAATAAATTAAAATAGTTTGTTCGATTGTAAAATCATGAAAATAGCTCTGAAAAAATCATTATCAGGGTTTTATTTAATACATTACTATAAATGTTACACGTTCTTTTTTTTTAAATTGCTTTTTATACTTTAAATGTTGCGTGGTTTTTTAAACCTGTATGTTATTTTATTTTTAATTAATAATAATAATAATAAGTAGGACAATTTACACATAATGCTCTGGTCACAAACTAAGCTCTAAGCTGGTATTATGTGTACCAGAAGCAACGATATAATATATATAATATTTTATAAACACCCATGACAAACTGTACAGAAAAACGTACTATTTTTTTTTGCCATGGGTGGGAATCGAACCCTCGACCCCCGGATACAACGCCAAAGGCGCGACCACTAGTCTACGGAGGCTGTCAGTATGTAATATTTAATTACATTGTGACTTGCGTCATTTTGTTTCTGTAGCCCTGTGTGTTTTTTTTAACATTTACTTTCGCGTTAACTATACTACTGCGTTAACATTTCGACCCATCACACTTTGATATTTTTAGTTCTGAAAATTTCCGCTTGGAGCGCTGAACTATTTCCCATAAAAATTTTAGTTAACTCAAACGTAAAGTTATTACTTTGCGTTTGAGTTAACTAAAATTTTTTTCTAACTATTGTTAGAAAACTCACACTAGGGTACTGTACGAATTTTTATAATCGACGCTCCTTACTCACATCAGAAATCGTACTTCTATCGTTTGCGGTGAGGTAAGTTTAGAGATTGCGTCGATAGTTTTTTAAGAAAGTGACTGTTTTCAGACGAACAGAGAAAATATTTTCTTAATCTGGAGGATATTAGTGATAAACTGTTATGTCAGAAACGTAAAAAAAATATCAAGACTGAAAATAAAAAAAATAAAAAATTTCAGAGTTTATTATCTTTTTAATAAAACGAGAACATTTAAAAAAAAAATCCATATCGCCGAAATCAATCGGCCCGAAAGTCGTTTTGCTGAGAGGACCGACCGACTTTGCAGTTTATTCAGCATGAGCAACGAAGAGCCTCATCAGACACTCCTTAAATTTTACCTCTATATACAACATACATTTACATAAGTAATTATGTGTATTGCCTGAAGCAGTAGGTAACCAGACACTGATGCCAAGAACATTTAACGATAATAGTCAAGCTAATGTATTTTGGCCACGAACTGACTGACTAATAATAATGGTTATACGATGTACCTATTTACATTAAAATAATGAGGCATCTACAGTGCGTTAACAGATATTTTACTTCTATAGCTGTTAAGATGGCTAACCTGAGATAATGTATTTTTTAATACTGCACCCGTAGCACGGCCAAGATAAGTTAAAAAGTATATTGTCTTAGCTTGGCCGTGCTACGGGTACAACTCTGTTCGTATTAGAGGGGCGTACGCTCATCAGCTTTTCTTCCCGAAGACCTGTCGAACAGTGACGGGAGAGCGTGCACCCGTGCGACAATTGAGGCATTTACACAACACACATTTCAACCATTTTCATTTATTTGTATCTTCCATTCCATACAGTCTTATAAAGGGTATGTACTTGATACTTTATATAGTATACCAACTACTTAGTGGTTTAAATTATTAGATGTTAATATTAAAGTACATTCCGTGTTTTCAATCATTTATTAAAATGTTTATAGTTTAAGTTGATTATTAAATAGTCTCATAAGTCTATAACGGGAATAATGATGCTGTTTGTATAGTTACAATCTATACAGTATACATACTAATGTATTAGTTTAAGACACTACTGTACAATCGTTTTTTGTTCACAATAAAAAAAAAACATTTAGAACTGCCAACCTACAGGCGGATCCAGGCCTCAAAAAAGGTTGTGGTCACAGTCCCCCAAAAATGGGCCAGTGCGAGTCGGAGTATATAAACTCGCTCATTATCGATATAGTGCATCCTTCAAAAGAGATGTTTACAAAATATATGATGTCCTGACTAAGACTTTTTAAACTAATTAACTGATTTTTATGATTTTTTTACAACTTCAAAGGCATATCAGCCTTTGAAGTATGGCCCAGAAGACGGGTTATTTACCAGACAACTCTCTATTTTTTATTTTATTAAGTTATTGGATATAATATCTTCAGCCAATCGACCTCCATAGATCATAAAAGTGTGACGTCATCAGTCTATTAGGGTTATGGGCATGTCCCAAATAAATTAAATAACAAAATAAACAAATAAAAAAAAGTTATATTAAATAAAATATTTCTTTTAGCAATTAGCTTGTACATAGTAAGGTGCTTTTTTTAAATTATAGTATTAACTCATATGTACGTTGTTTATAACAATATAAAACAAAAAAAAAATCGCCTATAAAACGAAATGTGAAATGTGTTCACTGCCGCCAAGTTGTGTTCTCACTTCAACCAATCAACGCTCGGTGATTGCTTATAACGTAATAGGCACTGTACACAAAAACGTACCAATAAACATACATTTTGCTATAAGTGGGAATCGAACCCAAGTCATATCGGCCCGCGGGTCTAAATTTTTCGGGCCCAAACGACCGACAACCCCTCCGGATTCAACGCCAATGACGTAACCACTAGATAACGAAGGCTGTCAAATATAATAATTATATATATATCATCACGGGTGCCTTACGGCGCCCGAGACCGCCTAGACGGCCCCAGGGTACCCAGCGGAGGGGTTTTAATCCCACCTCGTTGTAGCCGATGGTATGAGTCTACACCGAACAAGTGGTTAGCTCGTCGCGATGTTTTGGTTAGACTCAATAACCCATCTATAAACAGTTTCACAAGTTGGTATAGTGAAACCGGGACCGACAGCTCAACGTGCTCTCCGAGGCACTATAGTGGTGTTGTCAAACAAATGTACATAATTTTTTTAATTAAAAACTCATTGGTACACACTGGGATTCGAACCAGGGACCTAAGCGTTTTTAAGTCCAAGGTCTAACCAACTAGGCCACCACGTATATCATAAATATAATAATTAAACTCTTAATAATTATTTTATTAATTATTAATTCAACTAAAAACAAGCAACTACATACAAAATAATATCAAAATCTCACAAATGCAAGTGTTTAATTCCCACAAAGACAATTTGCTAGCTGTCCCAGTAATTGCTTCGAGCTTGGGATAGCCGTGCTGGATGCTAAGGAATGTCCCATATTAAACCACTTGTCAGACCCTGGACACGGTTAGCTCACATCTAAGCTCCAAATGACCTATTCCATTACGCAGTGCCTGAGGATTGTACGCAAATGAACTATTTAAATCGTGTATAGAAATTAATTTACGTACCTAACTTAGTATAAATTATTAGGTATTTTTTTATTGGTGCACGTCATGTGATTTTGTGTCAGACCTACAAATGCCACTAATTGTACATCAAAACATTGTTGTTTAACAACATTGATTGCTCCCACTATGCCAGCTAAATGATACGGTTACAAAATGAATAGCGATAAAGACAAATTTGAATTACGAGTCAAATCAACTACCCGTTTCGCAACCGCACCATGAAATTAAACTACTCCCTCGACAAGAAATCAACGCAGTAGTCTACCTAAAACCGATGAACCCGAAGTCTAAAGCCGAAACATGACCTATCACCTGATGGTAAGCAGACCTACAAATTCCACTAATGGTTTCGAACAAAACATTGTGGTTTAACAACATTGATTGCTTCCACTATGCCAGCTAAATGATATGGTTACGAAATGAGTGGCGATAAGGACGACTTTGAATTACGAGTCAAATCAACTATCCGTTTCGCAACCGCATCATGAAAGGATGACGTTTTTTGCTTATGTGTACAATAATTTATATAGTTGAATAAGTCCTAAGTATTTAATTAGTTTAACTAATATTAGTACGTTTTTCTGTACAGTTTGTCATGGTCTGGGTGTTTATAAAATATAATATGTATTATATCGTTGCTTCTGGTACACATAGTACAAGCCTAGAGCTTAGTTTGTGACCAGAGCAATATGTGTAAATTGTCCATAAAAAAGAGAAAAAAAAAAAAAAAAAAACTGAAAATACATGTTGCCTTTGTATTTTGACGAACCTGCGGATTCTATCAGCCCCATAAATGATAATGCAAAAAAAACATATATTCCTAGAAACGATACGTATGAGTGATCTCACCATAGAAACGGATTGCGCTAGAAAGCCGAAGCGGGCACGAAGCGTATTATTTTACTCTGACAAATATATCAGTCTGTTAAAAAGAACATACATTTTGGGATAATCTCATATAGGTTTTAGTACCTATTGGGTATATACAGGATCGATTTCTTGTCGAGGTGGTAGTTTCCATTCAGGATACGATTATGAAATGGGCAGTTTATCTGATAACAAAGTATCGAGGATATTATCTCACTCGTAGACTCGTTTCAGACAGCCTCCGTAGACTTGTGGTTGCGCCTTTGGCATTGTATCCGAATGTCGTGGGTTCGAGTCCCACCTATGGAAAAAAAAAATAGTACGTTTTTTCTGACAAGTAAGTCATGGTCTGGGTGTTTATAAAATATAATATGTATTAAATCGTTGCTTCTGGTACACATAGTACAAGCCTAGAGCTTAGTTTGTGACCAGAGCAATATGTGTAATTTGTCCTACATATTATTATTATAACTGCATCATTTATCTAGCATATGGTCATAATTGAGCATATACTGTTAAACAACGTTGTACCTGGATGGCTCAGAGGTTGAGCTCCTTGGCACGAAAGCGAGGATCGTGGAAGAAATCTTTAACTTAAAATGTATGAAGAGATTGATAGTCTCCCATATTTTATTTTAATAAAAAATGTATTTCTATTTTTCAAAACATGAAAATTTGGCACTTATTAACGCAATGCTAGCGACAAAACTACAACAATTTCTACTGGTAAAAAAATAGACATCGTTGGTTTATTATGTAATATAAAAATGTATAGTAAGATTTTTTTAAAGTAGATATTGTGATGTTGTCCTACCTATAGGGTTATAATTGGCTATAAAATAGAAATAACGTACATATGATTTAAAACTATAATGAAAAAAAAAACTATCTATGTATAAGCTAATTGCTAAAATCTATTTTAGAGAGCTATGACAGAAATAGAGAGTGAGTTCTATTAACGTCATGATTCTAGACTGTAACCATCGGAATAAAACGTTACTGCCGTGTTTATTCAGCAATCGAGGGGTGCGGTGTCCGGCGGTTTCCAATCGTCAACACGATGCGGCAGCTTCCGCGCTGGGATGAGCAGGCGGTGGTAGGCCAGGCTCCGCAGTTGAGGCCCGAGCCGTGTTCACCAATGGCAAGCGGCGGCACGTTGGGCGAGCTGTTGAAACTCTACCGAGGTCCGTTGAGGCACCAGACAAATGTCCAGCCCTGACTGATTTCACCCTTGGCGTGATTCCTAGAATCAATCAAAGAGAGGCCTAAACATACTGCTTTCAGCTCTCTTTGTCTTCAGTTTTGAGCAGAGCAGCAACAACTGCAGAACGGAACCTGGGGTGCAATGCTAGTACAAGGTCATAATGCAAATATCTATAACAATTACAGTAAATCCTAACACGTCCCTATTAAAGCACTATAAAGATAACTCACCAAAATAATGCTGGAATTAATCTTTTTTTTTGTGAAATTTGACAGAAGGTGATGACGTCATAAATACGAATTCAGCTTTAAAAAAGGCACACGCGATTTCCAGTCCTCTTTCTATTGTATTAGTAAATATGATCTGTGGGTCCCACAGACACATAAGAGGAAATTACGTAATGACCCACTGAGCAGCTGACAAAGCAACACGACGCGATGCATTCGGACAAAGGGTCTACTATACCCGCTTGTTATTCTAGCATAAGAGGGTTATACTGCCTCTGTGGAGTTTGCGAGTTTTTGTTGTGAGTTTTTTGTAGTTATACAAATGAAAAAAGTAAATATGAATTCAAAAATATTTTAATGAAGTTTTTGTTATTTTAATATTCAACTTTACTTCATATATCATTTTTCTCTATCTGGTGTTTCTAAATTTTTGACGCAGAGATCACTGCGTAAATATACCGTACAGATTCAAAACCGTCAAGTTATCTAGTTATGTTTCGGTTTTAGGCTGTGGGTTCACCGGTTTTCCGAAGGCTATTG
This sequence comes from Monopis laevigella, assembly GCA_947458855.1. Classification (NCBI taxonomy): domain Eukaryota; kingdom Metazoa; phylum Arthropoda; class Insecta; order Lepidoptera; family Tineidae; genus Monopis; species Monopis laevigella. Next base: position 7,744,039 of record OX381596.1, on the reverse strand, counting down.
CATTGATTTATTGTCGAGGTGGTAGTCTCCTTTCATAGTCGGTTATGAAACGGACGATTAATTTGATGATATAGCAGCGAGGATATTAGAAATGTAGATACGTATTTTTTGCCGCACATTCGTAACCGCTTCATTTAGCCGGCATAGTGGGAGCAATCAATATTATTAAACAACATATCTATATTGATCGACTCCATTCATGGATTTTGTAGCTCTGCTTACCATCAGGTAGATAAAAGTCACTGTGCTCCAATATAAAATAATAATAAAATACTACTATTACAATGCATTGCTGTTTAATAAATTGATGCTCCAACTATCCCGGCCAAATGATGCGGTTACGAAATGGGTGGCGACTTGGACGTATTGCGTTAATCTTTTTTAATATCCTCTCTGCTTTATCGTTAAGTTAATCGCCCGTTTCGTAACCAGTACCTATACTACAAAAGGAGACTCGAAAAGAAATCAACGCAGTAGTCTTCGGAAAACAGGTGAACCCACAGACTAACAACGAAACATGACTTCACGGTTTTTGCATCTGTATTGGCGGGTAACAAGTACGGTCGGCTAGACATGTGACAATCACCATTTTTTGAGGATTGAATTCTAATTCGATCAATCGCAAAAACGATTGGATTCCCAGGATTCTATCAAAGAAGATCCAAAATATTTGGATGCATTCCTAATAAAAAAATAGTGAGCAGGAAAAATCTTCTCGAAAACATTTGCGTAAGTCATACTTTTGGTAGAATCCAGAATTGATTTATGAGCTGAAAAAAAAAAAAGGTCATCATCTCCAAAGCATGTAGTCATACTTTTGGTATCAAGAATTGATTGATAAGCTAAAAAAAAAAAAAAGGTCATCATCTCCAAGACATAGCTTTAGTCATGATTTTGGTATCCAGAATTAATTGATAAGCAAAAAAGCTCATCATCTCGAAAAAAATGGTCGTCGATATCTAAAATAATACATAATAAAGATATAATTAGACTATATAAAGGTGTGATCGATTGAAATAGATATAATTGAACAACATAAAGATATGATCGATTGATAATGATAGATATGATCGATTAATAATGATATGATTGAAAGATATAGATATGATTGACCGATAAAAAGATATAATTGAACGATATAAAGAATATAGTTGATTGATAAAGATATGATTGAATGTTATAAAGATATGAACGATTGGTAAAGATATGATTGAACGATAAAGGTATATTTGAAATATTGCAATCAAAAGTACCGAATCTTTTTTCGGATCGTGATTTTTTAGCTCGGTAAGTTGGAAATACCATATCAAAATGATTGAATCATACGCTATTGTCACATGTCTAGGTCGGTCGGCCTAGCGAAGTTATAAAGGGTCTTCCTCCCGCCAAAATTAAATATGTATTAAGTACTTTCTGTACAATTTGTAAAATCCACACGACTTTTTTTTTCACGAGGCTCTTAGAGAAATTACCAGGATTATTTTTTTTTTAAATACAACATTATTTTCTAGACATTGCAGCAAAACATAACAAAGTAGACATACCTAGCTATACGTTATATATTGCACGTAAACCTGTGTGAGACATGCCATGTTGGGATTGTGACATGACTTTATTTGCAGGGGGACGTGCACCGGTCTACGGAAATAACTACCTCTTGTGATGAAATTTAGATTTAGCAAACTATTGAAAACAGCCTAGTGCAATTATGTTTTTGATTTTTTTTTCATTTCACATCATTTTTATCATGAAGCTAAAAAAACGGCGCTCGGACGGGCACGGTTTTTACCTTCATGATTTTTATAATTCTATTTAGACCAATTGGTTTGACTTCAAAAAATAAATTGCAAAACATTAAACTAGACTTTATCATAATTAATTTTAGTGGTGACGACAACTGAGAACGTTTTTGTGCCACCTGGAGCAACAACTGGGATTTTTTTCCCATTTGTCGTTAGTAGGAACCATAGAGTATAATTAATATGGTAGGAACGAAGCCGGTAGTGACAACTGGGAATAACCCCTTTATGTAAATAGTAATATTATTTGGGACATTGCAAGCATATTACCCTGGTCACAAACTAAGACTTAACGTGTTCCAGCATTAATATATATAGATATTATATTTTATGGACTCCTTTCAGTTGTGATTACAAACGGGCGCTTTATCTATACTTCTATACTAATATAATAAAGAGGAAAGATTTGTATTTTTGTGTTTTTGTATGTTTGTAATGAATAAACTCAAAAACTACTGGACCGATTGCAATAATTTTTTCACCATTAGAAAGCTGCGTTATTCAGAAGTAACATAGGCTATATAATATCACGCTAGGTCCTATAGGTGTTGAGCAGTAACCAAAAATGTTTTAAAAACGGGGGAAAAGTATCGTTTCTGAGGCCTTCCGTGGCGTGCGCTGAGCATATAGTTAAAGTTATACAAACCTGTGCGAAGCCGGGACGGGCCGCTAGTCCTCAAATAAAGCGGGATATTGAAGTAAACTCGTAATGAAAAGTTATCTAACAATTTCGTAACCGAATCATTAAACAAAAAGTTCAAACCTCGGTTTGTACCAAGGAATTTTTCATCTATATATTAATGCACATTTGTTTGACAACAACAATATAGTGCCTCGGAGAGCACGTTAAGCTGTCGGTCCCAGTTTAATTAACCCAACTTGTGAAACCGATTATATAGATGTGTTATTGAGTCTATTCAAACATCGCAGCGAAGTAGCCACTTGTTCGGTGTAGACTCATACCATCGGCTACATCGCGGTGGGATTAAAACTCCTCCGCTGGGTAAGATGGCTGGTGATATTTATTTTATTTAAACCGTATAAAGTAAATTTAACATACACAGTAAATTATTAATAAATAAACCGAGGCAAAAGCAAAAAGATTTTTAATAGAATAAAGAATATTGTTCAGTTGGGTTTGAGCTAACAAAATCTTGAACAAAAAAGGTAAAATTTTAGGCAAATTCATGTTATATTATGCACGATGTATTACCTCCAAGTGCTCAATAAAATATCAGCTCAGTAGGTGAAGCATCATAAGTTATCTAGCATATTATAGAAATAGTTTTCAGTCAGGGATATATAAAACTATATGGAAAGAGCTAAGATTTAAATAATAATATATTATGCATGATACTTTCTATCATACATTTTATACCTATTTAGGTATAGAAATGACCGACAAGAAATAAATGCAGTGTGCTCCTGACAACCTATGAACCCACAGACTAATACCGTAATCTGTTATTTGTTTTCAAGTGACCTATTTATGCATCTGTATTGTCCGTCTGTGTAAATCCTGTCCTGACCACGTGTAGACCGGATTTTTCTATTGGTTCTGTCTACTATCGGGTAGATACAAAGTTACCATATACCATGCTCCAATAAAAAGATACAATCTCATTGTTCATTAATCAAATTTATTAAGCAAATCAGAAATCTAGGTCTCCCATTATTAGGTATTCTCATCTCAAAACGAAGAAATATAATACAATATATTTGGGACAGATTACGGTATATATATGAGCATAAACTTACCCGTTTTTTATACATATTTTCTATTACTTCAATATGAAGAAAATTATAAAACAAATGTTTTTATAACTTACCTTACGAATCTATTAGATTCCTAGCGTTTTTGTATAATCTATATAAATAAAAATAATTTGTCGAATATGTATGTAAGCTCTTCACTTCAGAACGGCTGCAGCTATTTGTCTAATTATTTTTTTGTTGTGTTTGTAATTGTCAGGACAAGGTTTGTATGAAAGAAAATGTTTCATAATTGTAAGGAAATTGGGTTAAAAATGCACATATAAAAAAGTGAGTGAGTGAGACAGAAGATAGTAGATCTTCAAAAATATTTTCAGATTGAGCATTGTTACATTATTTTAGTTGTTACATGTTATCGATTTTTGTTTCCAGAAAAAAAAATACTTTGTTGTTTTTATTATTTTGTGAAAAAAGTAGTAAAAAATACGGGGTAGTAAAAGGAAGATTTGATCTTATTTTATTCATTAGTACACCTGTGCGAAGTCGGTAAGGTTATATTTTTTTTCAGCTAGTTCAGCTAGTACAGCTAAGGAATTTTTAAAACAATATATTAAAATACCAAAAATACCTAATTTTACCTTTAAATATGTCACAGATGAGGATATTCTTAAACATTTTAAAATGTTAAATAAGAAGCAAACTGAAGATTTATGGGGGTTGTCGGTCAAAGCTATAGAACCAATCATTAATACTATAGGACCGGTACTTGCTGATATTTATAATGGGTGTGTTAATGAAGGAATTTTTCCCGACCTTATGAAACACAGTAAAATAGTTCCGATATTCAAGTCCGGTTGTAAGACAGACCCAAATAATTATCGTCCTGTTTCTGTCCTACCATCCTTAAGTAAAATTTTCGAAAAAATAATTCTCGGTCAACTGTTAAGTCATTTTAATACAAATAAATTGTTGCATGATCAACAATACGGGTTTACAAAAGGAAGAAACACAACTAATGCCGGTACAAGTTTGATTGCGAAAATAATCGATGCTTGGGAAAATTCTCAGGACCTCGTTGGTGTTTTCTGTGATCTTTCTAAGGCGTTTGATTGTGTTGATCATCAAATTTTGTTAGATAAGTTAGAATTTTATGGTATTCGCGACTTAGCTTTAAATCTATTAAAATCTTACCTTTCCAATAGAACTCAAGGTGTTAATATTGATGGCTGTCTATCCGAAGGGGCCCTTGTAAAGATGGGTGTTCCGCAAGGCTCAATTTTAGGACCATTCCTCTTCCTAGTATACATCAATGACCTTCCTCATATGGTTCAGGAGATGGCGCAGATAGTGCTATTTGCTGATGATACATCTCTACTGTTTAAAGTTAGTAGAAAAGATAATATACTATCATCAGCAAATGACACTCTGGAAATGGTTTCGAAGTGGTTCACGGCGAATAATTTAGTTTTAAATTAGCTAAGAAGACTAAGTGTCTAAAATTTACGCTCCCCAACGTAACTAGTATTAATTCCACAGTGAAGTTAGGTGGTACTGATCTGGAATTTGTTGACTCCACTGTGTTTTTAGGGATCACAGTCGATTCCAAACTACAGTGGAAAGCTCATATAAATACTCTATCCAATAGATTGAGCTCTGCTGCATATGCAGTCAGAAAAATCAGACAATTAACTGATGTTGCAACAGCCAGACTAGTGTACTTCGCCTATTTTCACAGTATAATGACGTATGGTCTTATAATGTGGGGATCCGCGGCAGATTTTGATACTATATTTATTTTACAAAAGAGGGCTATTCGGGCAATATATGGCATGAAAGCTCGTGATTCTCTCCGGGAAACATTTCCTATGATTGATGTATTGACACTACCATCTCAGTATATTTATGAGAATTTATTGTACGTCAAGAAAAACTTAAGTATGTTTAGTAAAAATGGCGACAGGCATAATTTAAACTTAAGAAATATAGATAAAATTGATATTCCAAAGTTTAGACTGCAAAAAACTAATAAATATTTTGTCATTAGCAGTATAAGGTTATTTAATAAATTACCTAAAAGTATTATAGATTTAAGTGAAATAAAGTTTAAAAATTGTATAAAACAAACATTAATCCATAGGGCTTACTATAGAGTTAATGACTATATTAATGATAAAGATGTCTGGACCCGTTCTGATCTGCAATTGAGGTCTCACAACTAGTATTGCCTTTTCAATTGTAGTTTTAAATTGTACTAGTACCCTAGTAAGGTATGTTAAATCTGATATTGTAATAATTTATTATTACTTAATTTATTTTTTATTATATTTAACTTTTTATCTTTGGATAAGGTATATCTTATGATTACTTATTTATATTTACGTTATACAGGTACTCTGTTATTATATATTATTATTTAGTAAATTGCCTGTACTATTTAGTATTTTCAGGTCTGTACATTGGTACAGTAACCAATTGCTATACTGTTAAATAATCTGCCATAGGGTGTTTTGTGCACGCTTTTAGTAGGATTAGAGCATTTTAAGTATGCTACCATATGCTGTTTGCATATCGGTAACTCAATGGCTGTGTTCCTCTGTTAGTGTGTGTGAAGCACCAGAGTTTTTTACTTGCTGGTACCTTTTTCTCCGGGGTGTCTCCGGGGGGATCGACTTTACAACTAGTGTTTACGCCCTTGAAGATACCGATCCATATAACTATGTTAATGCGATTGATGGTCATTCAAAAATATATACAGCCAATATAATGACAATAATATAATATAAGAACTAATATTTAAGGCGTGGATACGGTTGGTGAGGTTGGTCGCCTCGGTGGCACTCTTGTATGGCGGATGATAATCGGATGGTCAATGGAATCAGCTAACCACCTAGTCTTACACTAGTTGGTTATGTAGCGTGCGTTCGGTTGGTTGTTTTTTTTTTTTCTTTTTTAATATTTTTATTTTATGACACCTTTTATTAATTAATATATATATAGCAGCCTAACCAAGCGCACTCTAGACCTTATTGTTAAAACTTTTTTTTTTTTTTTTGACTATTCATAAATATCTGTAAAGATTTACATGAAATAAATAATATTTGATTTGATTTGATTTTCTTAATCGCAAGCATTGTAACAGGTATATTTTATTTCTCCTATTTTAATTTGTTCTTAAAAATAAATAATATTAATATTTTTCATATGTCATCCAATAAGATACATAAATAAAACACAATATCATAATAATACTATTATTATTGATCAATTCGTAAATTTTTTTCGAAGATCCATCTCCCTACTGACTTCTGTCTCACTCACTCGCTTTTTTATATGTGCATTTTTAACCCAATTTCCTTACAATTATGAAACATTTTCTTTCACACAAACCTTGTACTGACAATTACAAACAGAACAAAAAAAATATTAGACAAATAGCAGCCGTTGTGAAGTGATGTATCCGACAAATAATTTTTATTTTCATAGATTATATAATAAGTAGTATTATTATTATACTGTGTTTTATTTATGTATCTTATTGGATGATCTATGGAAAATAATAAAGCAGCTACTGCAAATAAAAATATATAATTATATTATATTATAAATATTAGTACATTTTTCTGTACACTTTGTCATGGTCTGGGTGTTTATAAAAATATAATATGTATTATATCATTGTTTCTGGTACACATAGTACAAGCCTAGAGCTTAGTTTGTGACCATAGCAATTTGTGTAATTTGTCCTACATATTATTATTATTAATTTTAACAATAAAAACATTGCGCGCTCTTACACATAAAATATATAAAGCATTTTCGTCAATCAGCAAGTGACATGACTCTGGCGCGAAAGCTGAGGTCGCCAGGGGAAATACGCTTAAGTGCCTAGCTTCCCACACCGCGTAGGTAACAGATTCAATATGTTTCAGCATATCTGAGCGGCTCACTGATCACTGGAGCTAATGGTAGATTAACTGTTGACAGGTGTATGTAGGGTTTATATTATTTGATGTACATTTAGTTAATGGGAGGTGAGTTACGTAACTGTAATGTGTGTGAATCCATCCATACTAATTATGAATGCGAAAGTAACTCTGTTTGTTACGTTTTCACGCCTAAACCGCTGAACCAATTTAGATGAAATTTGGTATGGAGATAGTTTGCGATCCTGGAAAGGACATAGGGTATATCACTTTTCAGCATAGATAAAAGGGGATACAGGGTGTTAGTGTTAGGAAAATAAAATTACACCATATAGAGAAAAAAAAGTGTTATACATACGAGTATATAAAGCAAAGTTGGTTATATTAAAATTATATAAAACTGCATTAAATATATTTGAATTTATACTTACTTTATGAGGAATCTTTTTTTTGGTTTAAAAGTTGACATTTTATGTCATCTGATAAAAGTTAAACAGATAAAAGTTATAGAAGTATTAAAAATAACCTAAACAAACAAAATTATAATATGAACTAAAAAAAAATATATTAAAATACTTACCGATAAAAAAATACGGATTCCAAGCCAGTGTTGCGCGGATATGTGCCGAGGATGCTGGCGGCGTTTCCCCATTAAGTGGTGAGGCTTACCTATTGACCGAAAAACGCCCCGCTCTTGGGTCACTCGAGACGTAGACCAAATTAAAAAAAAACATGGTTGACTGGTATAAAATACCTAGCGGCATTAAGTCCGCCTTGGAACTAAATTCGATATAGAAATTAAATATATATCTATACTAGTGCTTAAATAAATAATAGAGTTTTAACTCTTAGAAGTGGGATATTTTACAAAAAAAGAGGTTAAATTAAATTGTTAAATTACGTAAACCAAAGCTAGATGTTCACATTCGGGAAAAGAGTAAAAAAAACCAAAGGTGCTTAAATACTAGTGCTTAAATAAATAATAGAATTTTACCTCTTAGAAGCGGGATATCTTACAAAAAAAATATGACGTAAACTAAAGATAAAGATGTTCACATTAGCGAAAAGAGTAAAAATGTCGCTATCCTAATAATAGGTAAGAAAAATAAACAATAATTTTTAGAGAAAACTCTCGCAAAACTATGACAACTTCCTGTTTTAAAACTTGGAACCAGTTGGTAACTGCGGTCTTTTGTGTCACAAATAATAACGAAAGTATTTCGTAAACAAGTAACAAGTTAGATAAAAAAAACTAGCTAGCTCCAACTTCGTAAGCATGTTTATTTTCCAACAAAATGACATTTGGTATTGTTTTATATATAATAGAATAGCTGACCCGCGAAACTTCGTCTGCGCAACTTTAACCGTTTACGCAGCAAACGCAACGGAAGCTCTCAAAAGGAAAAAAAAAACATTTTCCTAACATTCATTGATGCTCTGCTCCTGCTGGTCGTAGCGTGATGTTATATAATAATAATATGTCGGACAAATTACACATATTGCTCTGGTCACAAATTGCTCTAGGTTTGTACTATGTATACCAGAAGCAACGATATAATACATATTATATTTTATAAACACCCAGATTATGACAAACTGTACAGAAAAAAACGTAGTACTTAATATTTTTTGCCATGGGTGGGAATCAAACCCACGACCTCCGGATATAACGCCAATGGCGCAACCACTAGTCTACGGAGGTTGTCGTGTAGTATATAGCCTTCCTCGATAAATGGGCTATCCAACACTAAAGAATTTAAAATCGGTTCAGTAGGTCAAAAGATTACCCCCTACCATCTCACACTCACAAACTTTACCCTTTATAATATTTTAGTATAGATTATTTTATTAAGGTAACCTATTATTGCTAAGGTATCTAAGCAAACATGTTGATCATGGCTACCATGCCCGCACTTCATAATGTATACATGTTGACTTTGAAAGGTTGTAATATATATTGGGCTAATATGCGGTTCTACTGACCAAATCGAACAACTTTCTCATAAAACCATGTGCCGCAAATGAAAAAAAAATGTGTTCTCTATACAAACTAGTAATGTTGAAATGACTAATTTGTATGGGGAAGCCAACATTTTTTTTTTCATTTCGGACACTTGGTTCCATGGGAAAAGTTGTACGATTTGATCAGTAGAGATATTAGCTTAAAGTACATCCTTTCAAATTCACCCTGTATAAACACCGATTTACATATATGTATCATTTTGACAGCCTCCGTAGACTAGTGGTTGCGAATTTGGCGTTAAATCCGGAGGTCGTGGGTTCGATTCCCATCCATGGCAAATAAATAATAGTACATTTTTTTCTGTACAGTTTGTCATGGTCTGGATATTTATAAAATATAATATGTATTATATCATTGTTTCTGGTACACATAGAAAGCTTAGTTTGTGACCATAGCAATTTGTGTAAATTGTCAAATCAAATCATATCAAATCATTTATTTCATGTAAATCTTTACAGATATTTATGAATAGTCAAAAAAAAAAAAAAAAAAATACAATGAGGTCTTAGGTGCGTTCGGTTAGGCAGCTATTCATTATTAAAAGAACGACAAATATTTATTATACCTCAATATCAGATTTAAAACTTAAATTTAGAAATCTTAATATGAAAATTACTATCAAACCGAATACACACTACATAACCAACTAGTGTAAGACTAGGTGGTTAGCTGATTCCATTGACCTGTCAATCATTATCTGCCATACAAGGGAGCCACCAAGGCGACCAACTTCACCGACCATATCCACGCCTTAAATATTTATTCTAAATAAAAGGTTAGTAACCAATCACACATATATATATAAGTAAAGGTATAAGGATCGGTATTTTTAAGGGCGGGTATACTAACTGTAAAGTCGATCCCCTCAGTGACACCCCGGAGAAAAAGAAACCAGCAAGTAAAAAACTCTAGTGCTTCACACAAACTAAAAGAGGAGCACAGCCATTGATTTGACGTGTATATAGCATATATATAGTAGCATACTCAAAATGCACCCCACCGATCAGCATGCGCAAAACACCCTATGGCAGATTATTTGTTACTGTACCAATGTACAGAATTACACAGTACTGTAGTATAAATTAAGTATAAATAAGCAGGTAATCATCAGTGATTACCTTATCCAAAGACAAAATTTACATAATGTAATAAAAATAAATTATGTAATATTAAATTATTACAATATCGGACACTACTAAGCTAATGTTCATTCTACATATGTAATAAGTAATTTGTTCACTAGTTGCGAGACCTCAATTGCATATCAGGACGGTTCCAGACGTCTTTATCGTTAAAATAGTCTTTTACGCTATAGTAAGCCTTATTGATTAAGATGTGTTTTATACAATTCTTAAACTTTATTTCACTTAGTTCTATAATGCTTTTAGGTAATTTATTAAATAACCTTATACTGTTAATGACGAAACATTATTTAACGATTACTTTTTTGCAGTCTAAACTTTGGTATATCGATTTTATCTATGTTTCTTAAGTTTAAATTATGTCTATCGCTATTTTTACTAAACATATTTAAGTTTTTCCTTACGTACAATAAATTCTCATAAATATATTGAGATGGTAGTGTCAATACATCAATCATAGGAAAGATTTCTCGAAGAGAGTCACGAGCTTTTATGTTATATATTGCCCGAATGACTCTCTTCTGTAGAATAAATATTGTATCAATATCTGCCGCAGATCCCCACATTATAAGACCATATGTCATCATACTGTGAAAATAGGCGAAGTACACTAGTCTGGCTGTTGCAACATCAGTTAATTGTCTAATTTTTCTGACTGCATATGCAGCAGAGCTCAATCTATTGGATAAAGTATTGATGTGAGCTTTCCACTGTAGTTTGGAATCAACTGATCCCTAAAAACACAGTGGAGTCGACAAATTCCAGATCAGTGCCACCTATCTTCACTGTGGCATTGATATTTGATACATTAGGCAACGTAAATTTCAGGCACTTAGTCTTCTTTGCATTTAAAACTAAATTATTTGCCGTGAACCATTTTGAAACCATTTCCAGAGTGTCATTTGCTGCCGATAATATATTATCTTTAAACAGTAGGGATGTATCATCAGGATAATAGCACTATCTGCGCCGTCTCCTGTACCATATGTGGAAGATCGCTAATGTATACTAGGAACAGAAACGGGCCTAAAATTGAGCCCTGGGGGACACCCACCTTTACAATGGTTCCGTCGGATACACAACCATCAATATTAACACCTTGAGTTCTATTAGAAAGGTAGGACTTTATTAGATTTAAAGCTAAATCGCGAATGCCATAAAATTCCAGCTTGTCTAACAAAGTTTGATGGTTAACACAATCAAACGCTTTAGACAGATCACAGAAAACGCCAACGAGATCCTGGGAGTTTTCCCAGGCGTCAATTATTTCAGTAATCAGTCTTGTGCCGGCATTTGTTGTGTTTCTACCTTTTGTGAACCCGTATTGTTGATCATGTAACAATTTATGAGTATTAAAATGACTTAACAGCTGACCAAGAATTATTTTTTCGAATATTTTACTTAAGGCTGGCAGGACAGAAACAGGACGATAATTATTTGGATCTGTCTTACAGCCGGACTTGAATATGGGAACTATTTTACTATTCTTCATAAGGTCGGGAAAAATTCCTTCATTAACACACCCATTAAAAGTATCCGGGAGTACCGGTCCTATAGTATGAATGATTGCTTCGATAGCTTTGACAGATAGCCCCCATAAATCTTCAGTTCTCTTTTTATTTAACATTTAAAAGAGTTTTAGTATATCCTCATTAGTGACATATTTAAAATTAAAATTAGATATAATTGGTATTTTAATATATCGTTTTAAAAAATCATTAGCAGTACTAGCTGATGATTTAATACAGTTCGTAATTTGTAATGGGATATTAGTAAAGAATTCCTCGAATAACTCAGCAACTTGTTTTTTATCTGATAACATAACTCCGTTTTGTCTAATTGAAATTGTATTTTACCTGATTATATTTTTACCGGTTTCAGTATTTATCATTTTCCATACACACTTGGATTTATTATCTGATTGTTTGATTTTGGATCCAATGTAAATAGATTTAGCTGTAATACAAACTTTCTTAAACAATTTTGAATAATTCCTAACATATATATGACATATAACATTGTCCTACATATTATTATTATTTTGGGTTTTAGTAAGTACTTCCCTACCAAACACTATGCTGCGAAAAAGATAATATATCAATTTTGTATGAAAAAATATCATAAAGTAAAAAATACTTCAATAGAAAGTTTTATGTCATTAAAATATACACAACTTTTATTTACGGAAAAATCAAAGGATATCACTGGCAGTACAAAGAGGTAATGCTGCCAGTGTTATGGGAACCTTCGGGCCGGGACATAATCGGGACATAGTGGATGTTTAATTTATTTTTATTTTTATTTATTTCTTTTTTTGTTAAATTTTCCCCTGTATTTTTAATGTTTAGTTTTAGGTTTTAGTTTATATTGATTTTTTATAAATAATAATGTATTAGGTTTTTATTAATTATTACATTAAAAGAATAATTATTTTGGTTGTGAGTGAAGACTCAGGATTATAAAACGCAAAAAGGTATTTATGTTTGGCGTTCCAATTTGACAGTTTGTTCCTAGTGAAATTATTTGAATTTCAAAATTTTCATTCCTTTAGTTTGTTTGAACTTGATATTACTTATAAATAACTACGGTTTTGTTAAAGTTTACGGAACACTTTTTTCCATCTGATGTAATGAAATACTTTTCCTAAGAGATTCTTAATACACAAACAACCTATACGAGTATCTAAACTCCCTGTATGCAAAAAAAGATCGAAAAACTTTTCCCATGGAACCATGTAAATGAAAAAAAAAACTGCCTTCTCCATACAAACCAGTAATGTTAAAATGGATTTTTTTTTTGGGGAAGTAAAATTTTTTTTTTATTTGCGACACATGGTTTAATGGAAAAAAATGTTTGAATTGATCATTAGAGCCTTATATTAGCCCAAAGTACAATCTTTAAAATTTAACCTGCACCCGTAGCACGGCCAAGCCTAGATAAGATATAATCGCGAACCAATGTCAAAAGTAACTATTTTTCAATATCAGCCAATCAGAGCGCTGCGAAATTGCACCTGATTGGCTGATATAAAAAAAATGTTTTGTTTGCAATCCGCTCGCGACTCTCTTGTCTTGGCTTGGCCGTGCTACGGGTGCAGTATGTACTCGGAAATATTTATTAGTAATAATAATAATAGTTATAAAAATCTGTAATATTTTATATGTTACTAATTATTGTGTATAGTTGTATTTTGAATGTACCGACTTGTTTTTTGAACTAATTATATACCTACTACCTACTTAAGATTTGCACGCCGAAACCGGTAAAATACGCTGTACTATTGAATAACTATATTTGTAACCATATTTTAAGGCAAATAAAGAGATTTCATTTCAATTCATTTTCATTTCAATTCTATGAAGTAATCGCTAGACCATGAAGGCCGTTAAATATTGTAGACGAATAATTATTATACATACGCCTCGTAGGTGTAGCTACGTCCCGTAGCTGTAGCTTCGCTTTCTAGCTACGTTAATAGGGTAAATTCGTTAGTCTGATTTAAGATACGTTTATTTTTGTTTAGAAATAAGTCTATCAATAAACAAAAAATATATAAATTTCATCACCGGTACCTTATGGCGCCCTAGACCGCCTAGACAGCCTCAGGGTACCCAGCGGAGGGGTTTTAATCCTACTTCGTCCTAGCCGATGGTATTCTAAGACTGAGTTGCACCAAAGTGTCTGTTAACGTGATTGTAACGATTAAAGTTAAAAATGGCGTCGAATATTCCAGCTGTCATTGGTTTTGAAAATAAATCTGGTACATTCGACGCCATTTTTAACTTTAATCGTTACAATTACTTTAACGGACACTTTGGTGCAACTGGAGCTAAACCTACACTAAACATGTAGTCAGCTTGTTGCGGTGTTTTATTAGACTCAATAACCCATCTATAAACGGTCTCACAAGGTCAAGTTGGTATAGTGAAACTTGGATCGACAGCTTAATATGCTCTCTGAGGCACTATAGCAGTGTTGTCAAACAATATGTACATACATTTTTGAATTAAAAACCTATTGGGGTGTACCAATGGGTTTTTTATTGAAAGAGGTTGGAGTAAAGTTTAAGGTCTAACCACGTATATGTTTTTTTCATAGACCTAGGCCTATAGCGCGTTCGAATCAACATGGCACTTTGGGTCACCACTTTAAAAACTTGACGTAGGTTAAATGTATTTCTTTTCTTTCTCATTCTAGCACATACCATTATGCTTTATCGCAATGCTCTCCCTCACACCCTCTGTTGTTTTCTTCTAGGTATGTGGTTTATTACATGGCGACTTTGAAAGCTCGTACTTTGGGCTAATATGAGGTCCAACTGATCATTTCGAACAACTTTTCCAATGGAACCATGTGTCGCTAATGAAAAAAAAAATTGCCTTCTCCATACAAACTAGTTTAAATTACCAATTTGTAAGGGGAAGGCATTTTTTTTTTCATTTCGACACATGGTTCCATGGGAAAGTTGTTCGATTTGATTAGTAGAGACTCGTATCACCCCAAAGTACAACCTTTCAAATTCACCCTGTATATATATATATATATATATATATATATATATATATATATATATATATATATTAAAATTAAGTATTAAATAATAATAAATAATAAATACCATCACGGGTGCCTATTTGGCTCCCGAGAACTGTTTAAACGGCCTCAGGGTACCCAGCGGATTAACCCGTCCTCATTTCGCCGATGGTATTCGGAGGCAACAACCTAACAAGTGGCGAGCTTGTTGCGGTGTTTATGATGAAATAGCCTCGGCGGTCACCCATCCCAGGCCGGCCTTGTTGTCATCTGCTTAACCTTGTTATCAGTTGCGCAGTGCCTTAACCACTAGGCTGGGGCCGCTTTTTTTAAGTACTAAATAAAATAAAAAAAACATTTATTCGAGGAAAAACAGTACAATACATAACTTAAAGTAGGTAGAACAATATAAGTGTGGCGTAGGCTAACATTTTCCTACTGATATCCCATTTATTATTTTGATATTAAAAAACAACCACACTGTTCTCGCAAATGAGTATCAAGCTTAAGTGTGCAGGAAAAGGATTCGCTAACTCGAGCGTCAAAAACATCTAAATGTTATTTTCAGTGATAATAAAGTTTTCTTTTGGAAAAAAAATAACATGGAGGTGTAGATTTTATTTACTCGATTCTAATTACATAATTTCTTTATAAAAAATCTGTTAAGTTTTAAAATGATAACTAAAGTAATATTTTTAGAGTAATAAATCAAACTTTGGGTGTCTTTTTAAAAGTTAATAGAATTTTTATAAAAAGTTTATCTAATTAGGATCGTCTAAACAATATTTACACCTCTACGTTCTTTTTTCATTAAACAGAAACTTTGATATAATTGAAAATAACATTTACACGTTTTTAGACGTTCCAGATCGTGAATCCTTTTCCCGGCTTCTTAAGAAAGTTGTGTACAATCAGATAAAACGAAATTAGGACCATTATACTTCGGTTTCATGACCGTGAGCTCTGAAAACACGGTAACGTAAACTTTTGGGAAATCGTAACTTTGGCCCTTATCAGATAACTCGATTCCGGTTTGCTAATCTTTTCGACTTTTGTAAAAACCGATAAAAATGTTTTGTGGTCCGATTGTTTTTATTAACTTTTGTAATTTCGTTCTATAAGGAAGTAATCCAGAGGCAATATTCTGTTTCTTTTAAAGGTAACGTTAGATTGTCAAAATAACCAAATCCTTTATGTATGGTCACGACACGAAATGCTAAAACTTTCAAGTATATATCTATTCTACATGGGAATAGAGTGCATGACTTTTTTAGTGTTTGTTATTGCTGATTGTTTAATGTCATATATATATATGATTTCGTTAGTTTGACAACAGGGGCCGAAACTAGTCAAGACAAAGGAAGTTTTTTGTACATTGGCAATTTTTTTGTGAAAATGGCAGTTTGGTACTAAAAAGTTAAGAAATAACAAACTCTTCTGCCACCTAGTGTTAAAAAAAATAGGACTTCTATCTTCACTTAATAATAAAATAGGTTTATATGGTTACATTAAAAAAAATACTTATATACATGGTGACTTTAAAATGTTGTACACTTTCATTTGCGATACATAGTTCCATGGGAAAAGCTCGATTTGATCAGTAGAACCTTATATTAGCCCAAAATACAACCTTTCAAATTCATTTCATTATTATACAGGTATAACATTGTAGTTTCTGTAAAGTTATTAAGTGAACCATACCACCTTTTGTAAACACAGAGTATAAGAAATAAAAAGATTTGTATTTGTAAGAAAAAAAAAATTTTTTTTTTCTTTTAGATTTTTATTTCTCGTCTCCAAACACAAATAATTTATGCTGAAAGGGCGATCCCCCGTGATAAAGTGATGTAATTCCCTAAAACCGGTGAAAAATATCACTGTGCCGCCATGTCAAACGTAATGATCGACATTTGTAGGCTACGGTGACCGGTGATTTTGTATGGAATGAATATATAACATTTTAACCTAAGGATTTTAATATAATATATTATTATTTGTACAAATTTTTCTGCATTAGGGCTTAGGTTTAACTGATGAATTTGTTTTTTTTATTTGTTTGTTGAAGATTTATGGTAAAATCCCGTAAAAAAATAGAGGAAAGAATATTTTTGGATGTAGATTTGAAAAAAAACCCGTCAAGATTTCGAAAAATTATTAAAATCTATAATAGGTTTGTATGTAATCAAAATTGTAACTTTTAATCCCAAATGGGTACTGGAGATAATAAGTTATTTTGAAAATTAAACTTTTCCTACTAATTCCCTACTTATATATATATATATATATATATTATTTATTTAAAATTCTTTATTGCACAAAATTGTACATAGGCAAGCTTTATGCCTCAGGCGTTTTCTACCAGCTAACCTTGAGAGAGTGGAATATGCTTAGGGTGCAGAACTGTCTTAAAAAAGAAATAGAATATAGAAATAGATAGATTCCTGCGGATTTGTCCAAAATATCAAAATGATTTTGTCCGACTATTTATTTTGTCCGATTTTTTTGGCTTAACTGGAATACGATTAATAAAACTGACATAAATAATATTTTTTTATGAAATAAAGAGTTTTTTAACTATTTTTTTAAATATAAAAAACTAAATATGAATCTTCTCTAACAGTTAACAAGACAAAACCTAAAATCCACTATTGCAAAGAATCGTCTACTTCAAACTTAATAATAGTTTATATTTTTCAGGGTACTTTTTCCGAAAACTTCCTTGAGAAGGTTCCGATTTTTTTTCCGACTATGAAGTTTGGATCACGGTGACAATAAATATACATATGCATACTATACCACTGAAACACAATCTATACATTTCATAAATAAACGCTCCGGACTTTTCTGGAAGTGTCCAGCTTTTTGTCAGAAAGTCCTGACAAAAGTCTTACCTTATACAGGTTTTTATTAAATTTAAAAAATCAGGTAACACGGCAATATCAAACAAAGACATACTATAACAAAAGCTTTCTAATAAAAGTCCTTGTAAATATTATTTCTATGCTCACGTATTGTGATTTTTTAAATGCTTTGAGATAAATCATATCAGAGTGAAATATTTTAAAAAGAAAAATCTAATATAAAAGATTCCCTCATACTGTTACATTTAGGTATATGAAAAGCTGTTTAGAAATCAACAAAAAAAATATTCTTAAGTTGTATATAGACTGAAACATGATGGAAAATTTCATATACATAGATTTTTTTTTAATATGTAGGACAATTTACGCATATTGCTCTGGCCACAAACTAATCTCTAGGCTTGTACTATGTTTACCAGAAGCAACTAAATATAATTATTTGTTAAACACCCAGACCATGATAAACTGTACAGATAAAACAGGAGGTGACATAGATAAATAAAAATAACCCTAAAAATGCAAAATCTCGCGAGGGTTCTGATTTTTTTCTTTTCTAAAAAGAGTACCGTTTTTTTTTTCTTTTTAGATTAAAAGATTTCGGTGCCCGTCTGTCTGTTTGATGTAATATTTCAGGCCTTACTAGTCCGATTTTTTTGAATTTTCGCATTGGTCTTATTGATCTATATTTATTCTAAATTGTAAAAGGCAAAATATGGTTGC
This sequence comes from Monopis laevigella, assembly GCA_947458855.1. Lineage (NCBI taxonomy): Eukaryota > Metazoa > Arthropoda > Insecta > Lepidoptera > Tineidae > Monopis > Monopis laevigella. Next base: position 7,725,325 of record OX381596.1, on the reverse strand, counting down.
TTGCAACTTCTTCTGCATGTTATTTATTATAAGCAACAAAAAAAAACGCGCTTTAATCGCCACTTAGCACGCGTGACTCGACACGGAGGTGGTGCTAAGTTTCCTAACTAAATAATAATAATAACGAAATTTTATTCTAGTTTAATCAAATAAACAGTAAAAATGTTACCCACATTAAAGCTTTTTTTTATATGAGAGCTCGGCATGTGAACTCACATCTACCTGATGGAAAGGAGTATGAAGGTCCAATTACGATCTATGTAACCGTTAATTGCACCTATTATGCTGGCTTATGATGCCTACATGCTTCTTTTTTTTTCAGTATTTCGATTTTAAATTAGTAAATACAATGCAGAATTTTAAATTAGTATATACGTGGTGGCCTAGTTGGTTAGACCTTGGACTTAAAAACACTTAGGTCCCTGGTTCGAATCCCGGTGTGTACCAATGAGTTTTTAATTAAAAAAATTATGTACATTTGTTTGATAACACGACTATAGTGCCTCGGAGAGCACGTTATGCTGTCGGTCCCAGTTTAATTAACCCAACTTGTGAAACCGATTATATAGATGTGTTATTGAGTCTATTCAAACATCGCAGCGAAGTAGCCACTTGTTCGGTGTAGACTCATACCATCGGCTACATCGCGGTGGGATTAAAACTCCTCCGCTGGGTAAGGCTGGTGTTATTTATTTTATTTAAACGGTATAAAGTAAATTTAACATACACAGTAAATTATTAATAAATAAACCGAGGCAAAAGCAAAAAGATTTTTAATAGAATAAAGAATATTGTTCAGTTGGGTTTGAGCTAACAAAATCTTGAACAAAAAAGGTAAAATTTTAGGCAAATTCATGTTATATTATGCACGATGTATTACCTCCAAGTGCTCAATAAAATATCAGCTCAGTAGGTGAAGCATCATAAGTTATCTAGCATATTATAGAAATAGTTTTCAGTCAGGGATATATAAAACTATATGGAAAGAGCTAAGATTTAAATAATAATATATTATGCATGATACTTTCTATCATACATTTTATACCTATTTAGGTATAGAAATGACCGACAAGAAATTAATGCAGTGTGCTCCTGACAACCTATGAACCCACAGACTAATACCGTAATCTGTTATTTGTTTTCAAGTGACCTATTTATGCATCTGTATTGTCCGTCTGTGTAAATCCTGTCCTGACCACGTGTAGACCGGATTTTTCTATTGGTTCTGTCTACTATCGGGTAGATACAAAGTTACCATATACCATGCTCCAATAAAAAGATACAATCTCATTGTTCATTAATCAAATTTATTAAGCAAATCAGAAATCTAGGTCTCCCATTATTAGGTATTCTCATCTCAAAACGAAGAAATATAATACAATATATTTGGGACAGATTACGGTATATATATGAGCATAAACTTACCCGTTTTTTATACATATTTTCTATTACTTCAATATGAAGAAAATTATAAAACAAATGTTTTTATAACTTACCTTACGAATCTATTAGATTCCTAGCGTTTTTGTACAATCTATATAAATAAAAATAATTTGTCGAATATGTATGTAAGCTCTTCACTTCAGAACGGCTGCAGCTATTTGTCTAATTATTTTTTTGTTGTGTTTGTAATTGTCAGGACAAGGTTTGTATGAAAGAAAATGTTTCATAATTGTAAGGAAATTGGGTAAAAATGCACATATAAAAAGTGTGTGAGTGAGACAGAAGATAGTGAATCTTCAAAAATATTTACAGATTGATCATTGTTCGCTGTAGTTTCTTACATTGTTTTAGTTGTTACATGTTATCGATTTTTGTTTCCAGAAAAAAAAATACTTTGTTGTTTTTATTATTTTGTGAAAAAAGTAGTAAAAAATACGGGGTAGTAAAAGGAAGATTTGATCTTATTTTATTCATTAGTACACCTGTGCGAAGTCGGTAAGGTTATATTTTTTTTCAGCTAGTTCAGCTAGTACAGCTAAGGAATTTTTAAAACAATATATTAAAATACCAAAAATACCTAATTTTACCTTTAAATATGTCACAGATGAGGATATTCTTAAACATTTTAAAATGTTAAATAAGAAGCAAACTGAAGATTTATGGGGGTTGTCGGTCAAAGCTATAGAACCAATCATTAATACTATAGGACCGGTACTTGCTGATATTTATAATGGGTGTGTTAATGAAGGAATTTTTCCCGACCTTATGAAACACAGTAAAATAGTTCCGATATTCAAGTCCGGTTGTAAGACAGACCCAAATAATTATCGTCCTGTTTCTGTCCTACCATCCTTAAGTAAAATTTTCGAAAAAATAATTCTCGGTCAACTGTTAAGTCATTTTAATACAAATAAATTGTTGCATGATCAACAATACGGGTTTACAAAAGGAAGAAACACAACTAATGCCGGTACAAGTTTGATTGCGAAAATAATCGATGCTTGGGAAAATTCTCAGGACCTCGTTGGTGTTTTCTGTGATCTTTCTAAGGCGTTTGATTGTGTTGATCATCAAATTTTGTTAGATAAGTTAGAATTTTATGGTATTCGCGACTTAGCTTTAAATCTATTAAAATCTTACCTTTCCAATAGAACTCAAGGTGTTAATATTGATGGCTGTCTATCCGAAGGGGCCCTTGTAAAGATGGGTGTTCCGCAAGGCTCAATTTTAGGACCATTCCTCTTCCTAGTATACATCAATGACCTTCCTCATATGGTTCAGGAGATGGCGCAGATAGTGCTATTTGCTGATGATACATCTCTACTGTTTAAAGTTAGTAGAAAAGATAATATACTATCATCAGCAAATGACACTCTGGAAATGGTTTCGAAGTGGTTCACGGCGAATAATTTAGTTTTAAATTAGCTAAGAAGACTAAGTGTCTAAAATTTACGCTCCCCAACGTAACTAGTATTAATTCCACAGTGAAGTTAGGTGGTACTGATCTGGAATTTGTTGACTCCACTGTGTTTTTAGGGATCACAGTCGATTCCAAACTACAGTGGAAAGCTCATATAAATACTCTATCCAATAGATTGAGCTCTGCTGCATATGCAGTCAGAAAAATCAGACAATTAACTGATGTTGCAACAGCCAGACTAGTGTACTTCGCCTATTTTCACAGTATAATGACGTATGGTCTTATAATGTGGGGATCCGCGGCAGATTTTGATACTATATTTATTTTACAAAAGAGGGCTATTCGGGCAATATATGGCATGAAAGCTCTCCGGGAAACATTTCCTATGATTGATGTATTGACACTACCATCTCAGTATATTTATGAGAATTTATTGTACGTCAAGAAAAACTTAAGTATGTTTAGTAAAAATGGCGACAGGCATAATTTAAACTTAAGAAATATAGATAAAATTGATATTCCAAAGTTTAGACTGCAAAAAACTAATAAATGTTTTGTCATTAGCAGTATAAGGTTATTTAATAAATTACCTAAAAGTATTATAGATTTAAGTGAAATAAAGTTTAAAAATTGTATAAAACAAACATTAATCCATAGGGCTTACTATAGAGTTAATGACTATATTAATGATAAAGATGTCTGGACCCGTTCTGATCTGCAATTGAGGTCTCACAACTAGTATTGCCTTTTCAATTGTAGTTTTAAATTGTACTAGTACCCTAGTAAGGTATGTTAAATCTGATATTGTAATAATTTATTATTACTTAATTTATTTTTTATTATATTTAACTTTTTATCTTTGGATAAGGTATATCTTATGATTACTTATTTATATTTACGTTATACAGGTACTCTGTTATTATATGTATATTATTATTTAGTAAATTGCCTGTACTATTTAGTATTTTCAGGTCTGTACATTGGTACAGTAACCAATTGCTATACTGTTAAATAATCTGCCATAGGGTGTTTTGTGCACGCTTTTAGTAGGATTAGAGCATTTTAAGTATGCTACCATATGCTGTTTGCATATCGGTAACTCAATGGCTGTGTTCCTCTGTTAGTGTGTGTGAAGCACCAGAGTTTTTTACTTGCTGGTACCTTTTTCTCCGGGGTGTCTCCGGGGGGATCGACTTTACAACTAGTGTTTACGCCCTTGAAGATACCGATCCATATAACTATGTTAATGCGATTGATGGTCATTCAAAAATATATACAGCCAATATAATGACAATAATATAATATAAGAACTAATATTTAAGGCGTGGATACGGTTGGTGAGGTTGGTCGCCTCGGTGGCACTCTTGTATGGCGGATGATAATCGGATGGTCAATGGAATCAGCTAACCACCTAGTCTTACACTAGTTGGTTATGTAGCGTGCGTTCGGTTGGTTGTTTTTTTTTTTTTCTTTTTTAATATTTTTTTTTTATGACACCTTTTATTAATTAATATATATATAGCAGCCTAACCAAGCGCACTCTAGACCTTATTGTTAAAATTTTTTTTTTTTTTTTTGACTATTCATAAATATCTGTAAAGATTTACATGAAATAAATAATATTTGATTTGATTTGATTTTCTTAATCGCAAGCATTGTAACAGGTATATTTTATTTCTCCTATTTTAATTTGTTCTTAAAAATAAATAATATTAATATTTTTCATATGTCATCCAATAAGATACATAAATAAAACACAATATCATAATAATACTATTATTATTGATCAATTCGTAAATTTTTTTCGAAGATCCATCTCCCTACTGACTTCTGTCTCACTCACTCGCTTTTTTATATGTGCATTTTTAACCCAATTTCCTTACAATTATGAAACATTTTCTTTCACACAAACCTTGTACTGACAATTACAAACAGAACAAAAAAAATATTAGACAAATAGCAGCCGTTGTGAAGTGATGTATCCGACAAATAATTTTTATTTTTATAGATTATATAATAAGTAGTATTATTATTATACTGTGTTTTATTTATGTATCTTATTGGATGATCTATGGAAAATAATAAAGCAGCTACTGCAAATAAAAATATATAATTATATTATATTATAAATATTAGTACATTTTTCTGTACACTTTGTCATGGTCTGGGTGTTTATAAAAATATAATATGTATTATATCATTGTTTCTGGTACACATAGTACAAGCCTAGAGCTTAGTTTGTGACCATAGCAATTTGTGTAATTTGTCCTACATATTATTATTATTAATTTTAACAATAAAAACATTGCGCGCTCTTACACATAAAATATATAAAGCATTTTCGTCAATCAGCAAGTGACATGACTCTGGCGCGAAAGCTGAGGTCGCCAGGGGAAATACGCTTAAGTGCCTAGCTTCCCACACCGCGTAGGTAACAGATTCAATATGTTTCAGCATATCTGAGCGGCTCACTGATCACTGGAGCTAATGGTAGATTAACTGTTGACAGGTGTATGTAGGGTTTATATTATTTGATGTACATTTAGTTAATGGGAGGTGAGTTACGTAACTGTAATGTGTGTGAATCCATCCATACTAATTATGAATGCGAAAGTAACTCTGTTTGTTACGTTTTCACGCCTAAACCGCTGAACCAATTTAGATGAAATTTGGTATGGAGATAGTTTGCGATCCTGGAAAGGACATAGGGTATATCACTTTTCAGCATAGATAAAAGGGGATACAGGGTGTTAGTGTTAGGAAAATAAAATTACACCATATAGAGAAAAAAAAGTGTTATACATACGAGTATATAAAGCAAAGTTGGTTATATTAAAATTATATAAAACTGCATTAAATATATTTGAATTTATACTTACTTTATGAGGAATCTTTTTTTTGGTTTAAAAGTTGACATTTTATGTCATCTGATAAAAGTTAAACAGATAAAAGTTATAGAAGTATTAAAAATAACCTAAATAAACAAAATTATAATATGAACGACCAGTGTTGCGCGGATATGTGCCGAGGATGCTGGCGGCGTTTCCCCATTAAGTGGTGAGGCTTACCTATTGACCGAAAAACGCCCCGCTCTTGGGTCACTCGAGACGTAGACCAAATTATTAGACTAAAATATGAATAAAACATGGTTGACTGGTATAAAATACCTAGCGGCATTAAGTCCGCCTTGGAACTAAATTCGATATAGAAATTAAATATATATCTATACTAGTGCTTAAATAAATAATAGAGTTTTAACTCTTAGAAGTGGGATATTTTACAAAAAAAGAGGTTAAATTAAATTGTTAAATTACGTAAACCAAAGCTAGATGTTCACATTCGGGAAAAGAGTAAAAAAAACCAAAGGTGCTTAAATACTAGTGCTTAAATAAATAATAGAATTTTACCTCTTAGAAGCGGGATATCTTACAAAAAAAATATGACGTAAACTAAAGATAAAGATGTTCACATTAGCGAAAAGAGTAATATATAATAGTAATATGAACTAAAAAAAAATATATTAAAATACTTACCGATAAAAAAATACGGATTCCAAGCCAGTGTTGCGCGGATATGTGCCGAGGATGCTGGCGGCGTTTCCCCATTAAGTGGTGAGGCTTACCTATTGACCGAAAAACGCCCCGCTCTTGGGTCACTCGAGACGTAGACCAAATTAAAAAAAAACATGGTTGACTGGTATAAAATACCTAGCGGCATTAAGTCCGCCTTGGAACTAAATTCGATATAGAAATTAAATATATATCTATACTAGTGCTTAAATAAATAATAGAGTTTTAACTCTTAGAAGTGGGATATTTTACAAAAAAAGAGGTTAAATTAAATTGTTAAATTACGTAAACCAAAGCTAGATGTTCACATTCGGGAAAAGAGTAAAAAAAACCAAAGGTGCTTAAATACTAGTGCTTAAATAAATAATAGAATTTTACCTCTTAGAAGCGGGATATCTTACAAAAAAAATATGACGTAAACTAAAGATAAAGATGTTCACATTAGCGAAAAGAGTAAAAATGTCGCTATCCTAATAATAGGTAAGAAAAATAAACAATAATTTTTAGAGAAAACTCTCGCAAAACTATGACAACTTCCTGTTTTAAAACTTGGAACCAGTTGGTAACTGCGGTCTTTTGTGTCACAAATAATAACGAAAGTATTTCGTAAGCAAGTAACAAGTTAGATAAAAAAAACTAGCTAGCTCCAACTTCGTAAGCATGTTTATTTTCCAACAAAAAGACATTTGGTATTGTTTTATATATAATAGAATAGCTGACCCGCGAAACTTCGTCTGCGCAACTTTAACCGTTTACGCAGCAAACGCAACGGAAGCTCTCAAAAGGAAAAAAAAACATTTTCCTAACATTCATTGATGCTCTGCTCCTGCTGGTCGTAGTGTGATGTTATATAATAATAATATGTCGGACAAATTACACATATTGCTCTGGTCACAAATTGCTCTAGGTTTGTACTATGTGTACCAGAAGCAACGATATAATACATATTATATTTTATAAACACCCAGATTATGACAAACTGTACAGAAAAAAACGTAGTACTTAATATTTTTTGCCATGGGTGGGAATCAAACCCACGACCTCCGGATATAACGCCAATGGCGCAACCACTAGTCTACGGAGGTTGTCGTGTAGTATATAGCCTTCCTCGATAAATGGGCTATCCAACACTAAAGAATTTAAAATCGGTTCAGTAGGTCAAAAGATTACCCCCTACCATCTCACACTCACAAACTTTACCCTTTATAATATTTTAGTATAGATTATTTTATTAAGGTAACCTATTATTGCTAAGGTATCTAAGCAAACATGTTGATCATGGCTACCATGCCCGCACTTCATAATGTATACATGTTGACTTTGAAAGGTTGTAATATATATTGGGCTAATATGCGGTTCTACTGACCAAATCGAACAACTTTCTCATAAAACCATGTGCCGCAAATGAAAAAAAAATGTGTTCTCTATACAAACTAGTAATGTTGAAATTACTAATTGGTATGGGGAAGCCAACCTTTTTTTTTTTCATTTCGGACACTTGGTTCCATGGGAAAAGTTGTACGATCTGCTCAGTAGAGATATTAGCTTAAAGTACATCCTTTCAAATTCACCGTGTATAAACACCGATTTACATATATGTATCATTTTGAAAGGCTACGTAGACTAGTGTTTGCGAATTTCGCGTTAAATCCGGAGGTCGTGGGTTCGATTCCTACCCATGGCAAATAAATATTAGTACGTTTTTCTGTACAATTTGTCATGGTCTGGGTATTTATAAAATATAATATGTATTATATCATTGTTTCTGGTACACGTAGAAGCATAGAAAGCTTAGTTTGTGACCATAGCAATTTGTGTAAATTGTCCTACATATTATTATTATTTTGGGTTTTAGTAAGTACTTCCCTACCAAACACTACGCTGCGAAAAAGATAATATATCAATTTTGTATGAAAAAAATATAATAAAGTTAAAAATACTTCAATAGAAAGTTTTATGACATTAAAATATACACAACTTTTATTTACGGAACACTTTTTTCCATCTGATGTAATGAAATACTTTTCCTAATAGATTCTTAATACACAAACACCCTTAGATATGAGTATCTAAACTCCCTGTATGCAAAAATAGATCGAAAAAGTTTTGTATCGTAAAAGAAAAAAAAACTGCCTTCTCCATACAAACCAGTAATGTTAAAATTGATTTTTTTTTGGGGAAGTCAATTTTTTTTTATTTGCGACACATGGAAAAAATTGTTTGATTTGACCAGTAAAGCCTCATTAGCCCAAAGTACAACGTAGCCAGAAGTCAATTTTTTTTTATTTGCGACACATGGAAAAAATTGTTTGATTTGACCAGTAAAGCCTCATTAGCCCAAAGTACAACATTCAAATTGAACCTGTATGTACTCGGATACAACGCCAATTTTAATAAAAATAATTAACAAATATTTAGTAGTTGTAATAATAATAATAGTTATAAAAATCTGTAATATTTTATATGTTACTAATTATAGTGTATTGTTGTAATTAGATATTTTGAATGTACTTACATTTTTTTTTAGAATAAATTATATACCTACTACCTACTAAAAATTTGCACGCCGAAACCGGTAAAATACGCTGTACTATTGAATAACTATATTTGTAACCATATTTTAAGGCAAATAAAGAGATTTCATTTCATTTCATTTCAATGAAGTAATCGCTAGACCATGAAGGCCGTTAAATATTGTAGACGAATAATTATTATACCTACGCCTCGTAGGTGTAGCTACGTTAATAGGGTAAATTGGTTAGTTTAATTTAAGATATGTTTAGAAATAAGTCTTAATCAATAAAAAAAAAAAAATATTTTTCATCACCGGTACCTTATGGCGCCCTAGACTGCCTAGACAGCCTCAGGGTACCCAGCGGAGGGGTTTTAATCCTACCTCGTCCTAGCCGATGGTATTCTAAGACAGAGTTGCACCATAGTGTCTGTTAACGTGATTGTAACGATTAAAGTTAAAAATGGCGTCGAATGTTCCAGCTGTCATTGGTTTTGAAAATAAATCTGGTACATTCGACGCCATTTTTAACTTTAATCGTTACAATTACTTTAACGGACACTTTGGTGCAACTGGAGCTAAGTCTACACTAAACATGTAGCCAGCTTGTTACGGTATTTGATTATACTCAATAACCCATCTATAAACGGTCTCACAAGGTCAAGTTGGTATAGTGAAACTTGGATCGACAGCTTAATATGCTCTCTGAGGCACTATAGCAGTGTTGTCAAACAATATGTACATATATTTTTGAATTAAACACCTATTGGGGTGTACCAATGGGTTTTTTATTTAAAGGGTTGGAGTAAAGTTTAAAGTCTAACCACGTATATGTTTTTTTCATAGACCTAGGCCTATAGCGCAATCGAATCAACATGGCACCTTGGGTCACCACTTTCAAAAAACTTGACGTAGGTTAAATGTATTTCTTTTCTTTCTCATTCTAGCACATACCATTATGCTTTATCGCAATGCTCTCCCTCACACCCTCTGTTGTTCTCTTCTAGGTATGTGGTTTATTACATGGCGACTTTGAAAGCTCGTACTTTGGGCTAATATGAGGTCCAACTGATCATTTCGAACAACTTTTCCAATGTCGCTAATAAAAAAAAATTACCTTCTCCATACAAACTAGTCTAAATTACCAATTTGTAAGGGGAAGGCATTTCTTTTTTCATTTCGACACATGGTTCCATGGGAAAGTTGTTCGATTTGATTAGTAGAGACTCGTATTACCCCAAAGTACAACCTTTCAAATTCACCCTGTATATATATATATTAAAATTAAGTATTAAATAATAATAAATACCATCACGGGTGCCTATTTGGCTCCCGAGAACCGTTTAAACGGCCTCAGGGCACCCAGCGGAGGGATTAACCGATGGTATTCGGAGGCAACACCTAACAAGTGGCGAGCTTGTTGCGGTGTTTATGATGAAATAGCCTCGGCGGTCACCCATCCCAGGCCGGCCTTGTTGTCATCTGCTTAACCTTGTTATCAGTTGCGCAGTGCCTTAACCACTAGGCTGGGGCCGCTTTTTTTAAGTACTAAATAAAAATAAAAAAAACATTTATTTGAGGAAAAACAGTACAATACATAACTTAAAGTAGGTAGAACAATATAAGTGTGGCGTAGGCTAACATTTTCCTACTGATATCACATTTATTATTTTGATATTAAAAAACAACCACACTGTTCTCGCAAATGAGTATCAAGCTTAAGTGCGCAGGAAAAGGATTCGCTAACTCGAGCGTCAAAAACATCTAAATGTTGTTTTCAGTGATAATAAAGTTTACTTTTGGAAAAAAAATAACATGGAGGTGTAGATTTTATTTACTCGATTCTAATTACATAATTTCTTTATAAAAAATCTGTTAAGTTTTAAAATGATAACTAAAGTAATATTTTTAGAGTAATAAATCAAACTTTGGGTGTCTTTTTAAAAGTTAATAGAATTTTTATAAAAAGTTTATCTAATTAGGATCGTCTAAACAATATTTACACCTCTACGTTCTTTTTTCATTAAACATAAACTTTGATATAACTTAAAATAACATTTACACGTTTTTAGACGTTCCAGATCGTGAATCCTTTTCCCGGCTTCTTAAGAAAGTTGTGTACAATCAGATAAAACGAAATTAGGACCATTATACTTCGGTTTCATGACCGTGAGCTCTGAAAACACGGTAACGTAAACTTTTGGGAAATCGTAACTTTGGCCCTTATCAGATAACTCGATTCCGGTTTGCTAATCTTTTCGACTTTTGTAAAAACCGATAAAAATGTTTTGTGGTCCGATTGTTTTTATTAACTTTTGTAATTTCATTCTATAAGGAAGTAATCTAGAGGCCATAATATTCTGTTTCTTTTAAAGGTAACGTTAGATTGTCAAAATAACCAAATCCTTTATGTATGGTCACGACACGAAATGCTAAAACTTTCAAGTCTATAATACATGGGAATAGAGTGCATGACTTTTTTAGTGTTTGTTATTGCTGATTGTTGAATGTCATATATATATAGGATTTCGTTAGTTTGACAACAGGGGTCGAAACTGGTCATGACAAAGGAAGTTTTTTGTACATTGGCCATTTTTTTGTGAAAATAGCAGTTTGGTACTAAAAAGTTAAGAAATAACAAACTCTTCTGCCACCTAGTGTTAAAAAAAATAGGACTTCTATCTTCACTTAATCGTAATAGGTTTATATAGTTACATTAAAAAAAATACTTATATACATGGTGACTTTAAAATGTTGTACACTTTCATTTGCGATACATAGTTTCATGGGAAAAGCTGTCGATTTGATCAGTAGAACCTTATATTAGCCCAAAATACAACCTTTCAAATTCATTTCATTATTATACAGGTATAACATTGTAGTTTCTGTAAAGTTATTAAATGAACCATACCACCTTTTGTAAACACACAGTATAAGAAATAAAAAGATTTGTATTTGTAAGAAAAAAAAATTTTTTTTTTTTTCTTTTAGATTTTTATTTCTCGTCTCCAAACACAAATAATTTATGCTGAAAGGGCGATCCCCCGTGATAAAGTGATGTAATTCCCTAAAACCGGTGAAAAATATCACTGTGCCGCCATGTCAAACGTAATGATCGACATTTGTAGGCTACGGTGACCGGTGATTTTGTATGGAATGAATATATAACATTTTGACCTAAGGATTTTAATATAATATATTATTATTTGTACAGATTTTTCTGCATTAGGGCTTAGGTTTAACCGATGAATTTGGTTTTTATTTGTTTGTTGAAGATTTATGGTAAAATCCTGTAAAAAAAGAGGAAATAATATTTTTGGATGTATATTTTAAAAAAAAACCGTCAAAGTTCCGAAAAATAATTAAAATCTATAATAGGTTTGTACGTAATCAAAATTGTAACTTTTAATCCCAAATGGGTACTCGAGATAATAAGTTATTTTGAAAATTATTATTATAACTTTATTTACTTTAAGTATTTTATTATATTTATTTACTAATTATTAGTTTTTGAAAATTAAACTTTTCCTATTAATACCCTATATATATATATTTTTATTTATTTAAAATTCTTAATGCCTCAGGCGTTTTCTACCAGCTAACTTTTAAGAGAGTGGAATCTGCTTAGGGTGCAGAACTGTTAAAATAAAAAGATAAAATGTTATCAATGATGCATAACAATACTTAAACTACATATATTCCACGCAATACATAAACATCCTCGTACATACCATACCAAATAAAATTGCCACGAGGATCTAGTTTAAGTATTCAGATAATAAGTTGTGAACAGCGTTTAAACACTCCGATGGAAGGGGCTGATCTTATTATAGTCAGAAGAATTTTCAAATATTATAGTTTGTGGAGAAATTAGATACTATTTTAAGATTGACTACTATTCAATATTTTAACTTTGTACCTCAACTAGTTTTCGAGATATCGGTATGTACCATGAAACTAATAACAAAATATGGATTCGCCATATTGCCTTAAATGAAATGTCAAACGAATTCGTTGCCGCTATATTCTGTTCTCACTTCAACCAATCAACGCTCAGTGATTGCTTTTGTTCTCTTTTTTTTTGTTTATATGGCGGTGGCCATCTTCTGTTCTCAAAACTAGAAAAGCGATTTAAGGCCTATGGCCATCGCCTTATTTTATCTCCATGGTATGTACACAGACTGACGGGGCAGAACCACGGACGAACCCTAAAAACAAGTATATTACAGGTCCTAATTTTATTCTAACATGCAGTTATGGTTACCTTTCTTGCGGATTTGTCCAACTTTTTATTTTGTCCGATTTTTTTTGCCTTAACTGAAATACGATTAATAAAACCGCCATAAATAATATAAAAAATAAAATATTAATCTTCTCTAACAATTAACAAGACAAAACCTAAATCTTCTTTGAGAAGGTTCTGTTTTTTTTTCCGACTACGAAGTTTGGATCACGGTGACAATAAATATAAATATGCATACTATACCACTGAAACACAATCTTTACATTTCATAAATAAACGCTCCGGACTTTTCTGGAAGTGTCCAGCTTTTTGTCAGAAAGTCCTGACAAAAGTCTTACCTTATAAAGGTTTTTATTATATTTATAAAATCAGGTAACACGGCAATATCAAACAAAGACATGTTATAACAAAAGCTTTCTAATAAAAGTCCTTGTAAATATTATTTCTATGCTCACGTATTGTGATTTTTAAATACTTTGATAAATCACATCAGAGTGAAATACTTTAAAAAGAAAAATCTAATATAAAAGATTCGCTCATACTGTTATCATTTAGCTATATGAAAAGCTGTTTAGAAATCAACAAAATTTTTATTCTTAAGTTGTATATAGACTGAAACATGATGGAAAATTAAATTTACATAGATTTTTTGTTTGAATATGTAGGACAATTTACGCATATTGCTCTGGTCCAAACTAATCTCTAGGCTTGTACTATGTGTACCAGAAGCAACTATATATAATACATATTATTATTTTTTTAAACAGCCAGATCATGATAAACTGTACAGAAAAAACGTACTAATATTTTTTTGCCATGGGTGGGAATCGAACCCACGGCCTCCGGATACAACGCCAAAGGCGCAACCACTAGTCTACGGAGACTGTCATAGGCATACAGGAGGTGACATAGATAAATAAAAACAACCCTAAAAATGCATCATCTCGCGAGGGAGTACCGATGTTTTTTTTTTGGAATAAAGGATTTAGGTTTCGTATTCCGCATGTCATATTTCAGGCCTTAGTAGTCCCATTTTATTGGAATTTCGCATTGGTCTTGTTGATTTATATTTATTCCAAATTGTAAAAGGCAAAATATGGTTGCTTGCAACTTCTTCTGCATGTTATTTATTATAAACAACAACAAAAAACGCGCTTCAATCGCCATTTAGCACGCGTGACTCGACACGCGCGCTATAAATTTTCTAACTAAATAATAATAATACACATACACACACACATTCTAGTTTAATCAAATAAACAGTAAAAATGTTATCCACATTAAAGCTTTTTTTTTTATGAGAGCTCGGCATGTGAACTCACATCTACCTGGGCCCCAATTCCCGTAATTAACAAAAAAATGACGATGCAAGTACAAGACGATGCGTTTGTATTGCGGTGCTGCCTAAATAACATATGTTCGTCCATTTAAAATCCCTCGTAGCTCAAGCGCAATCGCGTCGTCAACGCATAGTACTCGTTTTTTCGGGTTAATAACGGTTCGAAAACGTAACTTTCCCTAAAAACTTTTAAACGTTATATCATGGTTTATTTCTAAATATAGATGTTTTAATAAAATAATTATATATAAGGACATTGCTTGTACTTTCCCGAATACAATTTAGGCTTAATAATTAGTTTTTATGTATAAATATTGTTTAGAAACTTTTCTCCAAAGCCATTTTAAAAAAAAATCGACAACTGTTTAAAACTAACTAAAGCCAAAATAAGGGATATTTTTTATTTCTAAATGAAATTGATTGTTATTATCATTATTATTTCCGTTTTAGAAGAATTATCATGTTTCTAGAGTTATTAGTTCGTATTTAAGTGACCTATAGCTTCAAAAATATATAATATATAATATATAACCATAAAATTTGTGGAAATTTTTAGCACAAAAAGATAAACTTTTAAGGTTCATGTGGGTGTCTTGGTCTTTATTTAATAATGACAAGCTATTTTATAATATTTATAGTTATATAATATGTCTATTTGCTTTACAGAAACCCTATAAATTTAACATGGATTCTGAATAAGTGAACCTAACTAAGCTAACATGGTCAGCAAAGCATGTTTAGCTAGTTTATACACGACGCAGGTCACACAGGCTATAAAATTATTCCCACTTATAGATTAGACATCTTGGTACACTAATCTCGGTACTTAAAGAAAAAAGGACATATTGAACTAAATTCAAATGACTTGTTGATCTAAAGATGCAGATTAAAAACATTCTAAAGGAACACAACATGATGCCAAAAATAATAACTATATCAAAAGCAATATTTAATAAATAAAATAGTGAGATCATGATTGCTCAGTGATAATAACTTTGCTCTAGTTGCAAAAATGTTTTAATAAACCAGACTAAAAACTCAACACATCAAACAGTGTAGAGTCAAGACTATTCTATCCACTGTTTCATTTACCCACCTCTTTAAAAACTACCAATGTTAAATGGATATAATAAGTACATCAATACAACAATAAAAATAGTCCACTTTGTTAGCATGGAATAGATATAGACTTTAGACATCTTAAATTTCATAAAAGAATACTGGGCATTAATTTTTTTTATAATAAAATTAATAACTTAATATTGTGTATATACCTGTACCATTAAATAATATTGTTAATTAAATTATATATTAAATTATTCATATTTTATTTATGTAATGTACCGAGTAGGTACATTATAAACTATCCTATCTATTTATGAAGCACCTAAATAACTATATTTAGCATATTGATATTTTTAGAATTACATATTATGCTGAGTACCCTGAGGTAATTAAAAAAAAAAATTCTCGGGAGCCTGTTTTTATTTATTATTTACATATCACAATATGTAACAAAAACATATGCTACTTTCATGTGCTATTTTTACTTGTGCTCTAGCTATGTAAGCTAAGTAGCTCAGCAAAAATAATCTGGCAGTTCCATACATTTCAGTCCAGTAGGTACTGAATAAATTATTTCAAGTTTTTTTCTTGCTTCAACAAAGGTGGTTTCTGAAAGCTGTTCATATTTCTAAATAAAAATACTCTACCTATAGGGTTTTTGGTTTCCAATTTTATTAAGGACTCAAAGATACTGCAATGTCACCTTATATAAATATTTTTATTTATAACTTCATCTAGAATTGTGATTAAAAAAAAAGATTTTGAATAAATAACAAATCATATTATAAACCAATAATGTTATCCATTAATTAAACTTTGTATGTAAAAGGTGAAATTCCAGTGTCTGAGAGCACTTCTGGTATAGTAGATATTTTTTATCCTGTCTTGTAGTATTATTTTAATAGATTTAATAAAAGTATGCCCCGTACACTAGGTCAGAGGCTATGCAAGAAAAGATTTGATTCCAGTGTGCCAGAGACCTCCTGTATTCATGTAGTTTTCCCCAGGCTATGATATTATGTTAAGTAATTAAAAAAGTATGCACCATACACTGGCTCAGAGGTTATTCAAGGATGTACCTAGGTTTTATTTTATTTTATCCTGTCTTACAATTTTTTTTAAATATTTTAACAAAATTATGCCCCATACACTAGGTCAGAGGCTACGCAAGAATGCAGATTTGGTTTCAGTGTGCCAGAGAGCTCCTGTATTAATGTTTTTTCCCCGGGGTTGTAAAAATATGTTAATAGGTAATTAAAAAAGTATGCATCATACACTAGTTCAGAGGTTATTAAAGGATGTAGGTTTTTTTCCTCATCTATTGTCCAGTGAAAAATGTCTACAATAATAGTAGGTACCAAATAAGTTATCAATGTGTGGTTAGTCAAATATATAGGAAGTGTATGGTTAGCTTCATGCAGTGCACTCATAATGACTACACCACATATAGGAATGGGTGAAATATTTATTCACAATACACTGTGTGATTTTTATTTTGGTACAAGTAATTTTTGATCTAGGAGGAGCTAAGGGAGTGTGATGATAGAAAATGAAAGATATATCAATATGTTTATTGTTGATACAACAAATATTCTTTTATAATTAAATATGTTTGCAACTTTAAAATATGTACAAAATGTTTTGGTTTGAAAGTCACTCTTAACTTATAATTACTTATCATCACTGTTTGTTAGTAAAAATCCACTTGTCCAGTAAATTGTTAACAGTAAAAGAGTTCACTATGTCCTTTTAACTGGCCCAATCTATACTTATACACATAATTATCACAATATGATGACCACTATTAAGTGAGAGAGTAGGCTAATGCTTGAAAGGAGCTCTTTGTCTGAGTGTCTGTCGCCTCTGTCCACAACTTGCCAGCAAAGCTATCATCCTGTCGCGTCCCTTTTCTGTACGAACGACGTCGGCAATTTTTGAGGAGCCTGCCTTCATGGTTAACACACACATATCATGGGTGCCTTACGGCGCCCGAGACCGCCTAGACGGCCCCAGGGTACCCAGCGGTTTTTATAACACCACGTCGTAGCCGATGATATGAGTCTACACCAAACAAACGTCGATGTCGTCGATCTTCAAAACTCATATCAGTTCGCAGCATTTGCAAAATACGTTTGCCTATTTTTCGCCATCGTTAGCGATTTAACACAAAGAGAGGAGTTATTTTTCACTGCAAATATCCAACTTCTATCACGCACATTCACGCACAACTACTTATTGGTTCATATTGACGCATTGAATCAATTGAATGAGTTTGAGGCTTGTAAAATATGCCTAAAATGTCGACAATGTAACTTATTTAAATAAACACTCATTATTAAATATATTTTTAATCCTTTTTCCTTCTAATTCACTGCAACTATTGATAAAAAGGTACCGTTGTTCAATCGCCAAAATTGCGGTGCGTTTAATATCCTGAGGCGAGTGAACTAAACGTCAAAATGTAAAAGCATTCCAAAAGTTAAGCTAGATCGCCGCGTTTCCGCAATGAATGTGACATAAACATATCGAATAGCTGCCCCGCCGACCAACCGCGTGCCAATAGCAGGCGGTTAAAGCGCGAGTGGTTACAGGAATTAAAAAGGTGTAAAAATAAGCGTTTACGAGGCAATGACGATGCAAGTGATCGACTATTGATCTACGGGAATTGGGCCCCTGATGGAAAGCAGTATGAAGGTCCAATTACGATCTATGTACCTGTTAATTGCACCTATTATGCCGGCTTAAGATGCCTACACGCTTCTTTTTTTTCAGTATTTCGATTTTAAATTAGTAAATACAAAGCAGAATTTTAAATTAGTATATACGTGGTGGCCTAGTTGGTTAGACCTTGGACTTAAATACACTTAGGTCCCTGGTTCGAATCCCGGTGTGTACCAATGAGTTTTTAATTAAAAAAATTATGTACATTTGTTTGACAACACCACTATAGTGCATCGGAGAGCACGTTAAGCTGTCGGTCCCGGTTTTACTATACCAACTTGTGAAACTGTTTATAGATGGGTTATTGAGTCTATTCAAAACATCGCGACGAGCTAGCCACTTGTTCGGTGTAGACTCTTACCATCGGCACGACGAGGAGGGATTAAAACCCCTTCGCTGGGTACCCTGGGGCCGTCTAGGCGGTCTCGGGCGCCGTAAGGCACCCGTGATGATACATATACATAAATACAATGCGTTGGTACACATCACCTGCAAACGAACTAGGCCTGTGTCGATCATAATCGATCAAATCATGTAAATAAAACAAAAAAAGTACATAAATTTATTTCTGTGAAAAAAAAAATCAATTCATACTCCTCAGTTCACAAGTAATTTAAATATAATTTCAACCTAGTCTATTCCCGCCTTTAACTTTAATATAATTTAGCATTTTCATAGCTCTCTTTTTCACAACAAAAAGTCCAAACAACACTGAAAAGTCTACAAGATGACGGGCTCTCTGAAAGGGACCCAACACTTTGATAAGAGGACATCAAAATACATTATGGAAAAAAATATGCGAAATATTACTTGTCGGCATTTTTTTTTCATATCATCGTCCATAGATGGTTACACAAAAGATACTTGTTACGTTATAAGAAACGAAATCGAAATTTCTTTAATTTTCAGGGACAGATTAAATTTTCCAATAAAGGTACTCTACGATATAGTGAACAGATTTACTCGAAATTTGGATTAAAAAAGTCGAGATTTATTATTGAGTTTAGGTAAAAAAGAGCAAAGTAAAAAAAATAGATATTAATGTGATAAATAAAAATTAACCTGAAAAAAAAAATTAGCATTTATTATTTAAACTAAAACATAAATTTTATTGTTATATTGAATAACCACAAACAATATTTTCACAACTAAATACAACAATTTTTAAATATTAAATCTTTATTATGTGTATCCTAGTCATGTTTCGGTTTTAGTCTGTGGGTTCACCGGTTTTCTGGAGACTACTGCATCGATTTCTTGTCGAGGTGGCAGTCTCGCAGCGAGGATATTAAAATAGACTCGTAAAGGTCTTTGTCGGCGTCCAGGAAGACTCCTGTGAGCATTTTTCACTATTCCTTGTAGTTTAGGATTTGGCCATGAAGGCACACTTGAAAAATTCACCCTGTAGGTATATGTTTTTTATATTATATATTTTTTAAAGTATTTTTTTTTTATTTTTTTTTATTGGAGAACGGCGTGTGACCTTGTATCTATCTGGTTGTGGGGCTGGGCCGGGGCTGATTTTGATAAATACTGAAACTGCATCATTAGATTTATATACAGGTATACATATTTAAGAAACAAAGTACCGCTGGGTACCCTGGGGCCGTCTAGGCGGTCTCGGGCGCCGTAAGGCACCCGTGATGATACATATACATATATAAAGTGCCAAATAAGATAGCCTTATTTTATGATTAATGGCTGAGTGTGTAGCATGTGTAGAGTATAATAATCTGCGTAATCTAAATAAAATACATGTGAAACCATGGGGCATAGCTAGTACCATAATAATATACTACAAACTACGAAAACATATTGCATGAGAAGGTAGGTCAAAATAAAAAAAAAAAACTGTTTAGTTTTTTTTTTTTTTAACCATCACGGTTGCCTATTTGGCTCCCGAGAACCGTTTATACGGCCTCAGGGTCCCAGCGGAGGGATTAACCTAACAAGTAGCGAGCTTGTTGCGGTGTTTATGATGAAATAGCCTCGTTGTATAAAGCGGTCACCCATTCCAGGCCGGCCTTGTTGTCATCTGCTTAACCTTGTTATCAGTTGCGCGGTGACTTAACCACTAGGCTGGGGCCGCTTTTTTTTTAATTTACAGACAATAAACAAAAAAAAGGAAATTACGAAAGCTAATTTGGAAAAATTAAAAAATAATCGCTTCAATAAAGAAAAGATGTTATTAAAGGCAACTTCATTATTAGGCCCTTAGAAGAGTTTTAACAGTTTCGCATGAATTAGGCAACTTTCTTGTCTTTCAACTTTTTAGGCAGAAATTATAATTACTTCTTTTAATGGTAATTTAATAAATACCTAATTTTATGTTTTAGTCAAGGGTGTGTTGGATTAATTAGCAAATTTAATAAGTTTTTTTATAGCACGGTATTTTGTATCCAAGATTTGTATCCATCGCAGATTCGCAGGGACGTGGCGTTGTTGAGCGTATTTTGTCGCCTATACCATTGGCAATGCTCTGAAGAGCTTTTCAACATTATTCCTCTTTCCGTTACCTGACAACTGGCGGTAAAATGCGTGTACACCGTAGCGGATGTACCAACTCGAACTAAACGTTTTGGCGATTTATTCATCTGAAATTGTACTATGAAATTGTGGAACGCCCTACTAGCTTGTATTTTTCTCTCATACATAACCGAGAGTTGTTTAAACTAAGCAGACAAAATGATGCCAACCAGCGGGGCACCCGTTGGTTGCTATCATGCAATGATAGCAACCAACGGATGCACCGCTGGTTGTACTATTTACCATCAGGTACATGCAAGGACAGCTCTTATTAAAAGTAACGAGCGTATATAAAGTAACTAAACTCAAATTGTTACGCCTTTTTCCCACAGGGATAGGCAGAGACAAGAAAGCGCCACCTACAACGATCCTGGCATAACTCCCTCGCTTTCTTCAGATCTACAACTCTCTTCATACAAGCTCTACGGTTATGGGCGCTGCGGTTCCCAGCTTTTTGGAGAATGTCCCCGATTTGGTGATGAAACATTCTTTTGGGTCGTTGTCGCCTTATCTTTTCATTCACCTCTGATTTATAAATATTTTTCGTCAATCTCTTTTCATTCATCCTCTCTATGTGCCCAAACCACCGTAACATTACTTTCTCATTCCATCTTTGTTACTACATCTTCTTTCAAATCATTCAGAGTATATTATCTTTGATATAACTTCATACCCATAATACATAATACATATACATAATACCACGTACTTAGCTCAGTATACCATTTCCTTTCCCTTTCACATACAGAATAATCGCAATTACCAGAATTTCACTAAAAGTGTTTTCTTTTTGCAGCAAATGAATGATAGAATAAATTATTGGGTAGAACCCGCAACAGCAATATTTTTTATATTAGCTATATATTTATTATATTTCTTTGTTTCTATAATTTTTGTGTTCTTAAAACTTATCCTTGAAGAAACTTATCCTTTAGTAATAGGTTCAGTTTATTTTACGAAATTCATTTATGTTGCTAAAAAAAAAAAAAGAGATAAAACCTTGTAGAACTAGTGTTCTTCAAGGACTCAATAAGTTTTTGTGAATATCGGTGATAGCATTTCGCGTTGTATCCGGAGTTCGTGGATTCGATTCCCACTCATAGCACATCAATTTTTATTTAGTACATTTTTAATACTTCAAATAATAATAATAATAATATGTAGGACAATTTACACATATTGCTCTGGTCACAAACTAAGCTCTAGGCTTGTACTATGTGTACCAGAAACAACGTTATAATACATATTATATTTTTATAAACACCCAGACCATGACAAACTGTACAGAAAAAACGTACTAATTAATATTTTTTGCCATGGGTGGGAATCAAACCCACGATCTCCGGATACAACGCCAAAGGCGCAACCACTAGTCTACGGAGGCTGTCAAATAGTAAACATAGGGGCTTGTTACCGCCGCCCATACAGATGCAAAACCGTCTAGTCATGTTTCGATTTTAGTCTATGAGTTCACCGGTTTTGCGGAGACTACTGCGTCGATTTCTTGTCGAGAGGATAGTCTCCTTTCATGATACAGTTACAAAACGGGTGATTAATTTCACGATAAAGCAGCGTGGATATTAAAATAGATTCGTAACCGCATTATTTAGCCGGCATAGTGGGAGCGATCAATATTGTTAAACAACAATGTATTGGTCGACCTCACTTATGAACTTTGTAGGTCTGCTTAACATCAAATCAAATCAAATCAAATATTATTTATTTCATGTAAATCTTTACAGATATTTATGAATAGTCAAAAAAAAAAAAAAGTTTTAACAATAAGGTCTAGAGTGCGTTTGGTTAGGCTGCTATATATATATAACCATTATAGATTAATTAATAAAATGTGTCATAAATAAAAGTATTAAAAAAACCAACCAACCGAACGCACGCTACATAACCAACTAGTGTAAGACTAGGTGGTTAGCTGATTCCATTGACCTTCCGATTATCATCTGCCATACAAGGGTGCCACCGAGGGGACCGACCTCACCAACCGTATCCACGCCTTAAATCACTGGTTAACACTTATTTTGTCCCATGAATAAATTATGCGTAATCAAATACATTTTCATGAGTATAATAAATGTTTATAACTTTTATTGTCCTATCACGCAAGGTTTTGTTTTTATATGCTACATGATTCTGTATGTGCTAGGCTAGATACACGTTGAGACAGGCTCGCTAGTTGTTAACTCATCTATACAGCCCGTGCTTAATGTTAAGAACTTTATTTTGGCTGTAAAGTTGGCGATCAGGATAAGAAATGGGCACCCCATATATGCTGTATTACATGCTCTCAGCTATTGACAGGCTGGGCTAACTGTTCTCGCCATATGCCATTTGCAGTACCAATAGTGTAGAGAGAACCAAAAGACTATACTTCAGATTAGTACTTTTGTTTAACAAACACAACGGGCAAAACAAATAAGTCAAAGCATTCTTTGAAATATCCTAACTTGCCCTCAGCTATTCGACCCATCCCGCAAGTCAAGAACTCCCAATTCCAAATCCTCTAGAATCTGTAGAAATTGAGGAAAATTCTAGTTTCGATGAAGAACTGGAAGAAATAGATGAAGCTCAAAATGAAAGAGTCCTATGAGAACATAAAACTAATTTTTACAAAAGATTGGGTATAATAAATATAAATGGAACTTATGCGGGATCCTCAAAGTAATTGCTATGTTTCTTGGCTTACAGGATGGGTACACAAAGATTTACTGTTTTATTTGTGATAGCAGAGATCGCAAAAACCATTACAAGAAAAAGTTCCGAACGAAAATCCCTTAAGCCTGGCAAGAAAAATGTTGCAAATAGGCCTGTGGTTAATATGTGGTTGTCTAAGAAAGTATAATTACCACTACTACACATACAGTTAGGCCTGATTAAAAACTTCGTCAAGGCTATGGACAAAAATGGAGATGGATTTTCTTATTTAAAGGAAATGTTTCCTAAACTAAGTGATGCTAAAATTAAAGACACCCAAAATACATTTCCTTCATTCCCACTTGGACTTCTTACAAAATACCACACAATCCCACAAAGCAATGTTCGTCACTTACTTACGTGCACAATCTTAGGGACGAACATGGCGAACGTTTCCATCAAGACATTTTGAGTATGGAAAAGAGATATCAGGGAAAATGTAGTGCAATGATGCTAGCTGGCTACTGCTGGACTCTTAAAAGAGATGTACCAGGTGCAGAGTATAAGAAAATCTTCTAAGACTACCTTTTAAAAACGCTTACTCTACCACTCAGTGAGTATTATACTACAACAAAATGTAAACTTTTTATTTAAGTGTCTCAAAAAAACCTTACGTGATAGGGAAAAGCTGTTGTTAAATTTTCATTTAGAACAAATAGTACTTTTAAAATCAGCCAATAAAACTCTTGGGACAAAAAAAAAAATTTTTTCTGTAACCCTGTGATATTAGTTCTTATATTATCATTATATTGGCTGTAGATATTTATAAATGACCATCAATCGCATTAACATAGTTATATGGATCGGTATCTTTAAGGGCGTAAACACTAGTTGTAAAGTCGATCCCTCCGGAGACACCCCGGAGAAAAAGGTACCAGCAAGTAAAAAACTCTGGTGCTTCACACAAACTAACAGAGGAATATAGCCATTGAGTTTGTAGTTGTTGCCATTGCCATTAGCCATTGATATGCATATCTCAGCATACATAAAATGCTCTAACCCTACTAAAAGCATGCGCAAAACACCCTATAGCAGATTATTTAACAGTTTAGCAATTGGTTGCTGTACCAATGTACAGAACTGCAAATACTAAAGAGTACAGGCACTGTGGCGGATGGTTCCGCCGGGTTGTTGTTTAGGTTTTATGAAGAGCGATACGGTAATAATTATTCACAAAGAAGGTGGATTAATAAATTTATTGGCATTTTACAATAAGAAGTATGCAAACATATTTTTAATAGAATTCTGATAGGTATTTGACAGCGACAACTTACGTAAAAGATTCGAACAATTATTCAAATATTAAAAATAAACTATGGCCAAGGCGTAGTATTTCCTACATCCTCCCCACTTTGCAATTAAAAGTTGTATCAACAATTGCAAGCTTTATTACAAATTATAATAAATAAAATACTAAAGAATTAATCTCTGAGGAACCCTAATAGTTCGACCAGAACGAGTAGTCAAAGCTCCTTTCAATACCGGCGCTTGCGCATGCTCTATGTTGTCTACCGGAACAGAGTTCACATCTTTAGCTATTTTATTACGCTCATCACTACTACTTATTTCTAAGGGAAACAACTTTTGAATCGGTCGTGTTATTTCGCCTTTAAGTGTTTTAACCCTAGCTGCTCTAACTTTCCCGTCAATACCTGGATACAGTTCAATAATTAAAGCTAAGGGCCAGTTTACTCGCTTACTATTACTACATTCAACTATCACAACGTCACCTACATTTAACGTTTTAATCTTTTGTTTACTTTTTTCAGTTAAATTTGCCAAATACTCGTATTTAAATCTATGTAGAAAGTCGTGTCTTAGTTTTTGTAAGTATTTGAGCCTAACGTTTAACGTTTTCGTATCTATTTCGTCTAAGTCAGTTACGTCAGTTTCAGGTAAAGTTAATATGAACATTGATGGAGTTAGCGGTTTTAGATTTTCTGTTGTGTCTGTAATATAGGTAAGAGGTCTAGAGTTAATAACTGATTCACAGTCACATAGCACAGTCTGAAGTTCAATAAAATTTAGAGAAGCTTTGCCTAGAATTCGTTTAGTCATTTCTTTTACACTACTCACTAACCTCTCCCACCATCCTCCCCACCATGGCGCTCCTGGAGGTATAAAGCGCCATTTTAATTTATTAACGGTAGTTTTCGATTTAATTTCATCCCAGTTAATGCTTTCTAGTAAATTTTCCGCTCCTACCAAGTTCGTACCGTTGTCCGTATAAATAACGCTCACACGACCTCTTCTAGCGATGAATCTGCGCAATTCCATTAGGAATGATGGTGTTGATAATGATTCGGTGAGTTCCAAATGAATAGCTCTGTAAACGGCACAAGTGAAAAGTACTATCCAGCACTTATCTGCCGAACGTAAAATTAAAGTCTATTCCTGTGATTTCAAATGCTTTACCACAATTGATTCTGTCGTGGGGCAGTGGTGCTATAGGCGCCTGTCCAGGTTTAGTATTATGTCTTTGACAAACTGCACACGTTCTAATTACCTTCTTTATTAATTGTCTGCTCCCAGTAATCCAATACTGTTGTCTACTATCATTAAGAAGTATCTGGGAGCCAGCATGATTTAAGGTAAGATGTCTATATCTTATAAGACGTTCAATAATAATGCTCTTGCCAGGTGGCGGTTCAATGCGGTTGCACAATATTGGATATTTAAAACTATATTCTTCATTACTCATTTCTAACCTAGTTTTTACTCTCAATAATCCATCATTTCCTTTTATTAAAATCAAATTAAACTTCTTTACATCTTTGTCTCCATAATATTCTTTCTGCAATAACGTAAATAACATCTCTTCTGCTTTTTTTTATCTCTTCCGTACTTAATTCGTTTTTATATTTACAATCCTTATTTTTTACATTATATACAAATCTATTTATCCACGCTAACATTCTAATTATTTGTATATATTTTGAGAAATAACTTAATCTTTCTAAAAATATAGTCCTTGTTTCTGTTTCAATATTAATATTTATACTCTTTCCTCTCTCCATATTAACTTCATCTTCATTTACATTCAATTCCGATTTAGGTCATTCACTAGGTGAATATTTCAACCATTTCGGTCCTTCCCACCAACGCGATTCAACCAGGATCTTAGCTGAACAACCACGTGACACTAAATCTGCGGGATTTAATTGACCAGGTAAGTGATTGCATTCATTACGCGAGTTTACGCTTCTCTCGAGTTTACGCGTGTCTATATAGATCCCACAAGGGGGACTCAGAGACAACTAGACTATTTGAGTATTTGAGTAGAGCGACGGATAAGATTCAGGAGCGATTTCCTAGCGATGAGATCGTCTTTTTGGGAGACTTTAACGCACACCATGAACAATGGCTTGGATCCCTCAAGACTGATCTCGCTGGTAAGTCTTCTCACCATTTTGCCCTCTCACATGGTTTGACCCAACTGGTAGACGAATTTACACGGATACCTGATGTGGCCGACCATACACCTTCCAAACTCGACTTATTGCTGATGAATCAGCCGTCTAACTACAATGTCTCCGTTCTCAGTCCACTGGGTGGATCGGACCATTGTTTAGTTACAACGACTGTGCAAACTGCTATCCCATCTCTTCAACGCAATATGGCACGAAAGGTCTGGCATTATTCGTCAGCTGACTGGGAAGGGCTTCGTGAATACTTCTTAGCACTTTCTTGGAGGCAACGCTGCTTTAGGGACAAAGATCCATCAAGGTGTGCATCTTTACTTGCTGATGAGATACTTCTGGGTATGGATTATTATATCCCCCACTCGTATGTCGTCAGCAAGGGTAGAAGCAGACCATGGTACAATAGTCACTGCTCGAGTGCTGTAGCTAACAAGAACACAGCGTACCGAAAATGGGTGAAAGGTCGCTCATGTGGTGATCCTAACCTCGCGTCCCTTAAAGCGGCATACAACCTTGCCACCAAAGTCTGCAGGAAGGTGTTCAAACGAGCAGAATCTGAACATATTTCACGGATTGGGCAAGAACTGCTTAATCGCCCGGCTGGTAGTCGCAGTTTCTGGCAGCTTGCAAAATCCGTGGAATCCAACTTCTGTCGCTCCTCACTACCACCGTTACGTCTGCCTGATGGATTGCTGGCAAACTCGGCAAAAGATAAAGCCGAACTACTGGCAACTCTTTTCGCCTCAAACTCTCGGCTTTATGATGGAGGCGCGCAACCGCCTCGTATTGATAATTGTGGCTTCTCAATGCCCGATATCATTATAAGACAGCGCGACGTGCGTGCAATACTCCGAAGTTTAGATACCCGGAAGGCCAGTGGTCCAGATGGTATACCAGCAGTTGTCTTAAAAGAGTGTGCACTTGAACTGTGTCCTGCCCTCACGCGTCTTTATAGATTGTCCTACTCCTCCGCAAAAGTTCCCACAGTTTGGAAAGTAGCTAATATACAGCCAGTGCCAAAAAAGGGTGACCGCTCCGACCCAAACAATTATCGCCCTATTGCCGTAACCTCAATCTTGAGCAAAGTTTGTGAAAAACTGATAAATGCACAAATAGTGCGATACCTAGAAGATCACTCCATTTTGAGCGATAAATAATATGGATTTCGTTCAAAACGATCAACAGGTGATCTGCTAGCGTACGTCACGAACGTTTGGGGAGAGGCAATAGACCAACACGGCGAGGCTTTTGCAGTTGGCCTAGACATCTCCAAAGTATTTGATAGGGTCTGGCACAGAGCCCTACTGTCCAAGCTGCCTTCGTATGGACTTCCCAATCGGTTATGTGACTGGATCGCCAGCTTTCTTTCGCAAAGGAGTATTAGAGTCGTTTTAGACGGGTGTGACTCAAAATACAAAGACATAAATGCTGGCGTGCCTCAGGGATCAGTGCTGTCACCAACACTGTTTATTCTGCATATCAATGACATGTTAAAACTTGGTAACATTCATTGCTATGCAGATGATAGTACTGTCCATGGGCGATACCAGTCCAAGAGACCGTTAAGTCTAATCGAAGTAGAGGAGTCCCGACGTTCCTTGATCGCAGAACTGAACGAAACTCTAGACCGTATATCTGCGTGGGGGTCAGATAATCTGGTCCAGTTCAATGCCGGTAAAACGCAAGCGTGCGCAATGACGGCAAAGAAGTCCCCCTTTTCCCCACTTCCGTCTCTTCAGAACACCGCTCTTAAACTAACGTCCGTTTTTAATATCTTGGGGATAGAATTGCGCTCCGATCTTAACCACCGCAACTATATCGAGAGCATTGCAAAATCAGCATCTAAAAAGTTGGGAGTCTTAAATAAGGTGCGGCGGTTTTTCTCACCCAAACTCCGATTGATGCTATATAAAGCTCAGGTACGGCCATGTGTGGAATACTGCTCGCACCTTTGGGACGGATCCGCTAAATACCTGTTGAATGCTCTCGATTCACTGCAAAAGCGTGCAATTCGTATAATCAACGACGATCAGCTGTCTAAAACACTGGAGCCTTTGCACCTGCGTAGAGAAGTTGCATCGTTGAGCGTATTCTACCGCCTATATCACGGACAGTGCTCTGAAGAGCTGTTTGAACTCATCCCTCCTTCCCCATTTCGTTTCCGTACTACACGCACTGGCACTAAAATGCATACACATACAGTGGATGACAGGCCCACCAGAACAAAAAGGTATGGTGACTCTTATATATGTCGCACGATAAAAAGGTGGAATGCCTTGCCTGCGTGCGTTTTCCCTTCTTCCTTTAATCCAGAGTCCTTTAAGCGTAGCGTGAATAAGTTTCTCAAGCAGACATAGTGGAATCAACCAATTGAAGCAAACACCATAGCTACTATTGGTTGAGAACATTCTTGGACGTTACATTGGCACTTACCATCAGGTGGATGTAGGGTCACATGTCCTGCTATATTTAAAAAAAAAAAAAAACTTTTTGTGTATGTTTTTATTTCTTGAATTCTATTCTTTACAAAAGTTTTCCAGTTTTCTTCCCTTTTAATCCAAGCCAAAACAATACTTGAATCCGTCCAACAGTATGTTTTATAATCAGAAATATCGCACAACAGATCGGTATTTTTTATTTGTGCATATAATCTGGTAGTTAATAAAGCTGCCATCAATTCCAATCTTGGTATTGTCATTGCCTTCAATGGAGCCACTCTTACTTTAGCGAGCACAAGCTGCACATGGACGTTGCTATTAAACTCTCTTCTTAAAAAAATACAACCTCCATATGCATCTTTGGAAGCATCGCAAAAAATATGTAAGCTTATATTACAAACCTTAAATATATTTACAGTTAATCTTCTTGGAATCCTACAATAATTAAGATGATCTATTTGATCCAACCATGACTGAAACAGAGTTTGTAATTCGTATGGTATTTCATCATCCCAACCAAGTTTGTAATTCCATGCTTTTTGAATAATCATTTTTGGTATAACAGTTGTAGGACACAAAAATCCCACGGGATCAAAAATACGATGAACTATTGACAATAAATACCTTTTTGTAATTTTATGTTCATATTGTTTTACAGAGCTCATATTACAGGATAACTGATCAGACTTTATATTCCATATTATTCCTAATACTGACACATTTTTAATAGTTTTATCAACAAAAACTGGCGCAGTAATCCAACCTCTTAAATCAAAATTTCCTTCATTCATTAATTTCTTCGATTCTTCTATAAATACTCTCATTTCTTCTTCTGTCTCAACGCTCGTTACACAATTATCAATATAAAAAGATTTCTTCAACTTCTTCGCTGTATTTTGTAAGTAATTTGGACATCTATTTAGGTGATAATTTAGGGTAGCTGCAAGTAAAAATGGACTGGAAGTTATGCCGAAAACTACTCTTCGATGACGGTAAGTAACAATTTTATCTCTTTTAATTACGTCATCCCACCATAGAAACTTTAAATAATCACGGTCGTTTTCATTTAGTGATATTTGTAGGAATGCTTTTTTAATATCGGAGATTATACCAATGGTATGTTTTCTAAAATCAATAATTAATTTTGGTATTAATTCGATTAAATTAAAGCCTTTTTCTAAACACGCATTTAATGAAACACCATTCCTGTCATTTGTCGAAGCATCAAACACTGGCCTTATCCTGGTTGTAATACTGGAATCCTTAATTACGGCGTGGTGTGCAAGATAATGTCCAGATACTACTTCTTGATGTGGTGCTAATTCTATTATATTTAAGTCTAACCATTCTTTAAATATTGTATTATAATTTTGTAAATTACCTGTACTTATAAGTTTATTTGTTGTAGAATCTAGTCTTTTTCTTGATAGTTCATAATTAGTACTTAACTTAGTGTGTCCTTCTTTCCACGGTAACGTAACCTCGTATCTATTTTCTTCGTTTATTCTTACGTTTTCCACAAATTCTTTCATTATTCGATTATTATTTATTTCTTGTGACACTAGTTCATATGGGTCCTTTATTCCTAGTGTTTCTATATTCCATAAGTCCTGAAGATCTATTTTAGTAACACAAGATAAATTAATAAAATTAGTAACACTTATAAATTCCACTTACAGTACCTTGTATTGTCCAGCCTAATTTAGATTTAATTGCAACTAGATTACAATTTAATTCAATATAAATATTTGTCATTAATGAACCTAAAAAGTCAGCACCAATCAAAAGTCCAATATCAGTAATATTGTCATTAATGTCAGTCAAACATGTTATTTTGACGTAACTTATCAAATATGTCATCGCCTTTGACTTGTGGAATATAGCCACATATTTTTACTTTATCAAGTGCACTCATATTAAAAGAAAATTGGTTATCAAGACTATAAATATTTAGGGTATAGATCTTATGAGTCTCTAATTTTGTTTCTACAGCCCCAAAAAGAGTGTGCGCAAGATGTTCGGTACCCACTGACTTTAAACCTAACTTATCTACCAAATCTTTACGGATATAGGATCTTTGTGCACCACTATCGAACAGAGCTCTAACAACCTATTATTATTATATACTATGTTCACTAATAAAGTTTGCAATAAAGTAGTTGTATTTTTGTGACATAGTAAATCGCTATTAGGACTACTACTGGAAACACTTTGTTTAGCACTTTGTGGTTTGTCTTGATTAGGTCCTATTTCCGGGCACATCGCTACAGTATGTCGTCTTGAACAATTAATGCATTTCGGAAATCCTTTACAAATTTTAGCATTATGCCCAATTCTTAAGCATATCCAACAGCCTCTCTTATTCTTCACAAACGCCTTTCTAGCCTCTAGAGTCGCGGCTTTATGACACTCTGAACTATTATGCGAACTTTTTTCACACCAAATACATATTTTTTCTGCTTTAGTTGTACTAACCCCTTTATTATTTTTATTTATAGACATCATACAACCTGCGGTAGGCTCCTTGTGACTATGTACCTCCTCATCAACAAAATTCTTCTTTGCCATCTGTTCACACTCATCACGCTCCTCGTTCTCCACTTCACGTTTCAGGAAATCGATTAAATTATTCAGTTGATAATCCTTTGACGGCTTAGTCCGCTCCCATGCTCTTAAAACTTCTTCTGGAATGGCGGATTCGATTAGTGGATATAAAATTGCAGCGTTTTTTTCGCTAGTCACACCTAACGTTTCTAGGGCTTAATATTTGGGTAGTAAGCATGTCATAAAGTGATCTTAAATCGGAGGATTTATGTTTAGATTGCATTAAAACGAGATTTAATAACTCTCTTACGTAATTTACAATCAAAAGATCATCACGTGCAAATCTCTTCTTTAATTGGCTAATAGCCTTATGATAGTTAAGTCCGCTTGGGGGGTAACTTTCAACGAGCTGTCTCGCGTTAGATCCAGGTACTGTTGCTTGGAATAATGATGGATGATGACGATAAGTAT
The DNA here is from genome assembly GCA_947458855.1 of Monopis laevigella. Classification (NCBI taxonomy): domain Eukaryota; kingdom Metazoa; phylum Arthropoda; class Insecta; order Lepidoptera; family Tineidae; genus Monopis; species Monopis laevigella. The sequence continues at coordinate 7,692,903 of OX381596.1, read as the reverse complement.
TGAAACTTATCGTCATCATCGATGCTGATGTCCTGGTCTATTTTTTTAAACTGTCCCCAGAACGACAACCAGTTTTTAATTTGACCATCGAATTTATTTAGCTCAATCTTGGGTAGTCGGAATTGCCGCTTTACCGTGTAATTTTGATCAGGCAGTCCCGTATTATGTGAGCTCTTGTTCGATTGCGGTATGTTAAATTGACTATCATCATTATTATTTGACGGATTGCGATCACTATGAAATTCCGTGTCCGATTCGCGAGCTACAGAGCATTTGTTAGAAATAAAATCCTCATACCTTATTCTGAGATTTACCCATCTCACTTCATTTTCCTCAGAGCATTCACATTCTGCAACTATCGCATCCTCGTCCACATTATCATCCGCCACCAATAGTTCCTTGACTTTACGTTCAGCTTCAAATAAACCATCCACTTTAGTACTTAAATATTGGTAGGAGGTCTTAATATCTGTAACACTTGAGTCAGGGTCGTTTAATAATGATTCCAAATTGTTCGCCGATTTTGTAAAACACCTTCGGTATACCGTCCTTTCTTTGCGTAGTCGATCCATATTTACCGAATTTCCCTTCAACAGATTCTTCACTTTACGGTCGCCAAATGTGGCGGATGGTTCCGCCGGGTTGTTGTTTAGGTTTTATGAAGAGCGATACGGTAATAATTATTCACAAAGAAGGTGGATTAATAAATTTATTGGCATTTTACAATAAGAAGTATGCAAACATATTTTTAATAGAATTCTGATAGGTATTTGACAGCGATAACTTACGTAAAAGATTCGAAGAATTATTCAAATATTAAAAATAAACTATGGCCAAGGCGTAGTATTTCCTACAGGCACTTTACTAAATAATAATACATAATAACAGAGTACCTGCATAATATAAATATAAATAAGTAATCATAAGATATACCTTATCCAAAGATAAAATTTAAATATAATAAAAAATAAATTAAGTAATAATAAGTTATTACAATATCAGATTTAACATACCTACTAGAGTACTCATTTGAAAAGGCAATACTAGTTGTGAGACCTCAATTGCAGATCAGAACGGGTCCAGACACCTTTATCATTAATATAGTCAATAACTCTATAGTAAGCCCTATGGATTAATGTTTGTTTTATACAATTTTTAAACTTTATTTCACTTAAATCTATAATACTTTTAGGTAATTTATTAAATAACCTTATACTGTTAATGACAAAACATTTATTAGTTTTTTGCAGTCTAAACTTTGGAATATCAATTTTATCTATATTTCTTAAGTTTAAATTATGCCTGTCGCCATTTTTACTAAACATACTTAAGTTTTTCTTGACGTACAATAAATTCTCATAAATAAATATTCAAGTAGAAACTAAGTCACATGCCGTGCTCTATAAAAAAAGAACATATTATTATTATATTTTTGTAATTCATATTTTCAAGGTTATTTGACCATATTTTTATAGAATAATAATAATAAATAATAATATGTAGGACATTTTACACATATTGCTCTGGTCACAAACTAAGCTCTAGGCTTGTGCTATGTGTACCAACGTTAGAAACAACGATATAATACATATTATATTTTATAAGCACCCAGACCATGACAATTTGTACAGAAAAAACGTACTATTTTTTTTGCCATGGGTGGGAATCGAACCCAAGACCTCCGGATACAACGCCAAAGGCGCAACCACTAGTCTACGGAGGCGGTCATAATTTTATATTTATGCGCTTTCTACATAGAATAATATTTGAAGTTCAGTGTTTCAGCTGTAATGACGGCAACTTAGCGGTACAGGAGAAGCGGCGCTGTGCCTTTATAGGCAGTTTTTACCACGAATGGTTATGATTTGAGGGCAAAGTGGTTTGATGGGGAGCCAGGACTTCCCAAATGTTTCTGGCGTTTATAGAGTTCTCTATGATTTCGCAAAACGTGTTTATGGAGTATTTTGGTTTTATAAATTGTCTGTTTATTAATTGTCGAGTCCGCTAAGGACTCGGTAACTTAACGATTTTTGAAAATAAAACTTTGTCTAGGCTGAGTTCCAAAACGGGGCAATAATTAACCTGTGCGATCTATCGGGAAAAAGAAAGACATGGAGATATCTAAATTGTGTATATTACATCTCTTTCTTTTCCCCGACACATCGGACGGGTAATAATTTTGGAATTTTTGAACAGCCTCCTACTAATAGTATAAAGAGAAAAGATAAAAAAGTACTAAATTGTTTTAAAAATCTTTTACCTAAGAAAGCTCAATTCTAATAATTATTAGCGTGTAACATGTATTTTGTTTTCAATCCGATTTCTTTTATATTTAACGGCGGGTGCGAGGTGCAGGTAGATAGATATAGGTTTAAAAACATCTTTATCAATATTTTTTTTTATAGTATTATATAAAATTCGTCTAAAATCATTAAGAAAACTAAATAAATATATAATAAACAATCGACTTTGCATAAAATTACTACTCTGCCATCACCGTTTTTTTTCACCATGCCACCAACGACGTATTTATTCACCATACAACCACCACCGTTTTTTTCACCATCCTACATCACCGTTTTTGTTCAATATTCAACAACCACCGTTTTAGTTCACCATACAACCACCAACGTTTTGTTTACTATTCAAACACCACCATTTTTGTTCACCACTCCACCACCAACGTTTTTGGTTAAGCATTCAACCATCACCGTTTTAGTTCACCACTCTACAGCGACCCTTTTAGTTTACCATTTAACCACCACTCTTTTTATTCACAATTCAACCACTACCGTTTTAGCTTACCATTCAACTACGGCCAATTTAGTTCACCTCTCCACCACCACCGTATTTTTTTTAATAGAGCAGGACATGTGTGTGACCCTACATCCACCTGATGGTAAGTGGCAATGAATGTCCAAGAATGTTCTCAAACAATAGTAGTAATGATGCTTGCTTCAATTGGTTTATTCCACTATGTCTGCTTTTTGATTTGTTCAACATTCCACCATCTACCACCAATGTTTATAATACTTCTTTTCCACGTTATATTACACAATGCAGTATATTATTTAAAAGTTAATTACTTTTATCATAAAGGCGGGACCAGATTATCCAAGCTAATGTCAGAACTCAGTCCGCTGACATAATCTTCAAAAGTTTAAATTAATTCTTGAAATTCTAAGAAAAATATTCTAATCGTAATTTGATCTTAGTCTCTGCCATAAGGCTGTTGTTGAACCATGGATGTAATTAACAAATTTAAGGCGCTAATAATCGCTATGACCTCCATATAATCAGAGGAGTTACGCCTTAAAACTAAAAATATGCTATGAAATCATAGACAGATAAAAGTCAGAAGCAATACGTTTTCGTTTATATCGCTGCACTATATCGGTTATATCGCTGCACTATATCGGTTATATCGCTGCACTATATCGGTTATATCGCTGCACTATATCGGTTATATCGCTGCACTATATCGGTTATATCGCTGCACTATATCGGTTATATCGCTCGATATTCGGACGATATGAATGTTTCGCGCCAATGGCGAAACTACAGCGTCAGCGAAAATTGTTGGTAATTACTTTTCCAGGCCTATTTTATTATTAAAAAAATTAGGATAGGAATTGTACTTCTTCTTTTTGAAATTGGTAAAAAATACGCCGTGTGACTCTGTAGATATACCTGATGGCAAGCAGACCTACAAATTCTACTAATGAGGTCGATGAAGTTATTTAACAACATTGCTCCGACTATACCCGGTACATTATGCGGTTACGAAATAGGCGGCGAGACTTGACTAGACTAGTCACTTTAATACGTATACTCATTGCTTTATCCGTAACCATAAATGGCATATCCATCCACCTCCATGGCGTTATATCCGGAGGTCATGGGTTCATATCTGTAAAAATTGTTTGGTTTAAGTATAAAATTTATTTATATCGTTGTTTTTGGTGCACATAATGCAAGCTTAGTTTGTGACCAGGGCAATATGTGTGAAATATCCTATGTATAATAATAATCATAATAGAATGAAGGACATTACATAAATATTTCTGGTTACAAACTAATAAGCTCAAGTAAGCTAATATATATTATTTTAATACATGGTGACTTTGGAGGTTATATACTTTGGGCTTATATGAGGTTCTACTTATCAAATCTTTCAACATTTCCCATGGAATTAAGTGTCGCAAATGAAAAACAAAATTGGCTTCACCATACAAACAAGTAATCTTTAAATAACCAATTTATATAAAGACTCCTTCTTTTTTTTTATTTGCGTTACATGGTTCCGATGAAAAAGTTGTTAGATTTGTAAGTAAAACCTCATATTAGTCCAAAGTAGGTACATCCTTTCAAAGTCATCCTGTATAACGATTCTCAAATAAGTATATTTTTATTAGAGTGTAGCGTTCAAAAATAGGTATTACTTGAAATAAAATACTATATAAACTCTACTGGACTCATTAATCCATCTATAAACAGTTTCGCAAATCGGTATTGTAAAACTGGGACCATCAGCTTAACGTGCTCTCCGATAATATTAGCTGTAAAGTAAAATGCATCTTCAGCTTTGTATTTTTTTTAAGTGCACCGTAAAATACGGCCCGATGTGGCCAGCACGAGTGCAGTACGTCTGCCAGTGACATCCGGCCCGGCGATGAGTTATAGACATCGGCTCGCTAAGCGTTTGACACTCAAAACCGCTCTCAAATGTTCGTACTATAAATTACAATCGTACAAAGCGGTTGGAAGCCATATTTTGTGTTCTGTTTGGGTGGAGGAAGGGCAATGTTACGAACCGGTAGAGATATTTGGTTGAATAGAGTTGTTTGTTATTTACATGAGAGTTGGAATAATACGAAAGTGTTGTAAACACACCTTGTAAAGTAGAAAACAAAACCATCTGTTTCGCTCGCACTGATTCAAATCTTGATAACTATTTTTTATATACATATCATTTTGCAATAAAATGTCAAATACTATGTTTGTTACTACCATATTCTTAAGCTAAACTTTATCCAAACGCATTCTGCGCGTAAATACTCCGCTGCGGGGTAATTACGCGCACGACGTTAAGCCAAACTTGAATCAATATGATGCAATACTGACGTAATGCAAACCCGGTGACATTGAAAATTGACCAACAACAACTTATTTTTGGTTAAAGTTTAGTTTTAAGTTGTGCGGCGTAATAGGCCTACAGGACAGGCATTTTTTAACAATTGATTGGTTATAATTATTTGTATTCTTACTATTTTTTGGTATTATTTTGGGTGGCCAAAATTTGAATTAATGATTTGTGCTCTCGCGTTTGTAAAGGTATACAACCACTGAACCTTCCAGATTCCCAAAATTTATTATTCATTGCTTTTTACCTATCAACGATCAAAACTAATGGAAACCGGGAAAAACTACCTATGTAAACACTGCCTTTTAAATTTTTATTTCCAGATTTCATAGTCACATTTTTTTTATCAAGTGCCATTAAATTAACCAAGATTAAATGAAACCCGGATTGAACTCGGATATCACATTCGCTGGGTATAAAACACGCAAATTGTATACATAATATGGAAAAACCTTCCTGGTGAACCATCCAGATGAGATCTTTCGGTGGATTAGAATGTATATGTATCATCACGGGTGCCTTACGGCGCCCGAGACCGCCTAGACGGCCCCAGGTTACCCAGCGGAGGGGTTTTAATTCCACCTCGTCGTAGCCGATGGTATGAGTCTACACCGAACAAGTGGCTAGCTCGTTGCGATGTTTTGAACAGACTCAATAACTCATCTATAAACAGTTTCACAAGTTGGTATAGTGAAACCGGGACCGACAGCTTAACGTGCTCTTCGAGGCACTATAGTGGTGTTGTCAAACAAAATGTACATAATTTTTTTAATTAAAAACTCATTGGTACATGGTTCGGGATTCGAACCAGGGACCTAAGTGTTTTTTTAAGTCCAAGGTCTAACCAACTAGGCCACCACGTATATAAGTCCACGTATATTTTGATTAAGGCTTTTTCACAGTTATCTTGAATGGTTAATATCTTTTAGTTCGTCGGCCGTCCCGCCTTAAGTCAGCTGACCTTTTTTAATTTTTAATTAACCCCATAACGGTGCTTAGCATATCCACATCGATATACAGGGTGAATTTTTCAAGTGTGCCTTCATGGCCAAATCCTGAACTACAAAGAATATCAAAAAATTCTCAAAAGAGTCACAAGGCCGATTTTGATAAAAACTACTATCATAAACGGCATCATTAGATCTTTGAAAAAATAATTCTCTAAGCCAGGAATCGAACTGATTGATTTTGAAAAAAAAAATCATGCTGTATTATTGCACCAGCTGATAGTGTCGCTTTTAAAATCTAAAACTGCATCATTAGATTTTTGAAAAAAATATTTCCCTAGCCGGGAATCGAACCGGTGGATTTTGGAAAATAAAAACTCATCTGTATAATTGCACCAGCTGATAATGTCGCTTAGAAGGATAAAATTTTGGTAAGTAATATTGAACGGTATAGTATTCTTTGTAGTTTAGGATTTGGCCATGAAGGCACACTTGAAAAATTCACCCTGTAGTTTGACAGTCGATAAAATTAAGTCTATGAATGGACATTCATTCATAAAATCGATATGGATTGATTTTGTCGATTTATCGAGCCTATGGATGCTGTTGTGCTAAGGCCCAAGGAAAAGGACAAATAGATATGATACATACAGAATAGTTATAGCGTGTAAATGTCGCGAGCAAAAAATATTGAAATTGAGGGCATAGTTTGTTTTTAGACCTAGGCTTGTACTATGTGTACAACAACAAAACTAACACATAATATTATATTTTATATACAATCAGAACAAAGCATACTGGGATCAGATTGCTATCAACCTCTAGGGTTTTTGTATTTATAAGGATTTACTTATCGAAATAGTTTTCACTCCAAAAGCTGATTAAAGGTAACATTTGCGTTTATTCATTTAAATGGGTTTTTGAAATATCCATTGAATTCGGTAAGAAACTTTACAGGTAAAATTTGAGGTACACCGTTTAAAGGCTTACTACAAAACACATAAGTATTGTTTTAGCATGAGTAGGAATTAAATCCACGACCTTTGGTTACAACGCCAAGAACCACTATACCTTGCAAGCGGCCAATTAAGTTTATGATCTTCCGAATTGTACAGAATTGTACTATTACAGACCCATATTTCACAATTTGTTCTAATTTGGATATTTCCTGCGGTATTTTGGTGCAACACACAACAGTGCACTAGACGAGTTAGTTATTATTTATTACGCTATATTATGAGCAGGTTGCCGTACTTATTGCTGTAATATTGCAAATTATGTGCATATGTTAATTCTCTTGTATTATATATACTTGTATAATGTTACAGTTGTGAATAAAATAAAAATACAGTGGCGTAAATATAATGTGCATCTGGATTGAGAGATCTAATCAAAACTAAGCAAAATGGCTATGTTGGCATTTCGTAGCATAATGTAGAAACTTATATATGAAATATTTTAATTTGTAAATCCGAGGAAAAAAAGTTAGCGTCCAAAAATAGTAGCTCTCAATCCTGACGTTTTTGAAAAAATATAAAAAAATATTTTTAGAAGTATTTACTCTATGTAATATTCAGTACACACATCGTAAGAAATAATCAGAAGAATTCAAAATATTTGGAGGTAAAATGAAGAAGATATAAGGCAAAACATGGATCTCTCAATCCAGACGTTTTAGATTGAGTGATCCTTTGAAACACCATGTTAGGCTGAGTAGAAGCAAAAGTTGATTATCCCAGCATTTAATAGTACTTCTCGACATCATCGCAAAAAATAAATAGATATCCAAATGATAACCGTTAAAAAGTTATAGCAACTTCGTCATTTTTAAAACATGAGGACTGAGTGATCTATATTTTCACATATATCTACTTTTACTTTCATCGCACAGAAAATCTAAAATTCTACGAATAATTAAAAAATCATCTTCTAAATCCTGGCATTTAAACTATTTGTGTAAAGATTGCACTTTATTAGATTTATAGATTCCAAATTTACCCATACAGCAGTCGTGTAGGGTGACCATGTTTCATATGTGAAAATATAGATCACTCAGTCCTGATGTTTTAAAAATGACGAAGTTGCTATAACTTTTTAACGGTTATCATTTGGATATCTATTTATTTTTTGCGATGATGTCGAGAAGTACTATTAAATGCTGGAATAATCAACTTTTGCTTCTACTCAGCCTAACATGGTGTTTCAAAGGATCACTCAATCTAAAACATCTGGATTGAGAGATCCATGTTTTGCCTTATATCTTCTTCATTTTACCTCCAAATATTTTGAATTCTTCTGATTATTTCTTACGATGTGTGTACTGAATATTACATAGAGTAAATACTTCTAAAAATATTTTTTTATATTTTTTCAAAAACGTCAGGATTGAGAGCTACTATTTTTGGACGCTAACTTTTTTTCCTCGGATTTACAAATTAAAATATTTCATATATAAGTTTCTACATTATGCTACGAAATGCCAACATAGCCATTTTGCTTAGTTTTGATTAGATCTCTCAATCCAGATGCACATGTAAATATATACCCCATATAATAAAAAATAAATTCATATAAGTTCGAGTGTATAATCACCTACCAAAAACATTTAATAGTTTACTATTTGGATCGTTTAAAAATCGTTTAAATATTTTTTTACTTCATAAGTAAAAAAATAAAAACTTCTAAAATTATTTTACTATTCAGTAAAATAATTTTTAGAAGGTCTATTTGTAGTGCAGTAGCTGGTGTGAGTTTTTTTAACGTTTACTTTCGCGTTAACTATACTACCACGTTAACATTTTGACCAATCACACGACCGCATTTCTAGTTCTCAAAATTTCCGCTTGGAGCGCTGAACCATTTCCCATCCAAATTTTAGTTTACTCAAACGCAAAGTAATAGTTAGAAAACTCACACTAGGGGCACAGACCTTGTAGTGAAGGTCTATTTGTTATTGATGTGTGATAATGATGTCAGTCTAAGTTTAATATTATATAAGAATTAAAAAATCTTTAAATGTATTTTGCACGCCAACGTGTGGTAGAATATGTAGGTACCCATATTCTGGCAAATAAATATTTTATTTATTATTATTATTTATTAAAGTCATAGACTTTCCGTGTCGAAGTAATAATAATAAATGTTTTTTTTGTTGTTTTGTTTGTGCGTAAGAAACACTCATTTGATTGAAAATCGAATTACTGAAAAATAAAAATTCAATTCATTTATTCAAATAATAAAGATTTACATAGGTAAAGATTATACATAGAGCCCCGCACTAGGAAATTAAACTGTATCGCGGGCTCCCAGATTTGGTTTAGAAGCTTTATTGGCAGTAATATTTAGCTTTTTAATTTAATATCTCGTATATCGTATTAATATTTAAGTTTATATATGTGGTGGCCGAGTTGGTTAGACCTTGGACTTAAAAACACTTAGGTCCCTGGTTCGAATCCCGGTGTGTACCAATGAGTTTTTAATTAAAAAAAAAATGTACATTTGTTTGACAACATCACAATAGTGCCTCGGAGAGCACGTTAGGCTGTCCCAGTTTCACTACACTAACTTGTGAAACTGTTTATAGATAGGTTATTGAGTCTATTCAAAACATCGCGACGAGCTAGCCACTTGTTCGGTGTAGACTCATACCATCGGCTACGACGAGGTGGGATTAAAAACCCCTCCGTACCATACCGGCGTGATGATATGTATGTGTGTAATTTTTAAGTTTGATACTTCATAGCTGCGTAGAATAACGCGTGCCCGGCGACGCGATGGGTGTACGGCGGTTTTTACGAAGTTGCGGGCGTTACTTAATAATATGAAGGACATTACACCCATATTTTTTTGCTATGGATGGGAATCGAACCCACGACCTCCGAAGGCGAATACAACACTAAAGGCGCAACCACTAGTCTCATACGGTCATAGGCGGTCTAGCTATTTAGAGTACCTAATAAATACGAAATTATTATTCTAATTCCTAATTCCAAGAATTTATAGTTTCTTTAGCGCTGTTTGGTCAGATAGCTTCATAAAGATAATAACGACTTTCAAAGTCAGGGGTTGGGATAGCTTGTGACCTCTCACCTCATTACTGAGAGCAACTTAATACTTGTGGACCCTCTGAGACCGTCTCCATGAATTTTGAACTACAAACTGTTAATAAAGATAAGCGGTCCAAGCTAGGGCGTTCAAAATTTCGAAATTCGTGGCAGACAAGATTGCGTTCTGTGCATTTCGAAATAGAATAGACTACTTTTAAAAATAAACTTTTATTCTTTCAGTTATTTACATCAAATTTTACATTTGTTTCTCAGATTAATTTGTTTTTTTGTTTTTTAACCACCGCTTAAGGTAATGCAAAAATCGTTAAGTCATGTTTTGATTTTAGTCTGTGGGTTCACCGGCTTTCAGGAGCTTTTTCTTAAGGTCTTCTTTAAGGGTGCGGTTACCAAACAAGCAGTTAATTTCACGATAAAGCAGCGAGGCTATTAAGTAGATTCGTAAGCAAATTCCTATTTTTCGCCTACTATTTTGTAACTGCATCATTGTAGTAAAAGCAATGAATTCTGTTAAACAATACAGTATTGATCGATGTCATACATGTATTTTATAGGTCTGCTTGCCATCAGTTACATACAGTGTCACATGTCGTGCTTCAGTAAAAATATTAATAGTTTTATTTCGAAATTTACGTTTGTTACGAAAGATCGTTAATGTCGTTAACATTTACGAGATTTATAATATATTATAATATATTATCAAAACGTTCGTGGATTACGAACAAAAACTAACATATTTTTCCGTAACTCAATGGCAGTTGAATTTGATATTATTTGTTTAAGTGAAACATGGCTTCTCCCTGGCATTTATGATACGGAACTTTTTGATTCTCGATACACTGTTTACAGGTGTGATCGTGATTATACAACTCGAGGGGTAAGCATGGGGGGTGGAGTGCTTGTTGCTGTACGACGTGGTTTGTTGGTGCGAAACGCTGTAACTGTACCTTTCCCTCAGGCCGACGCCGAAGTAATAAAAATATCGATCGCTTTGGGAGAAGGTCCAGTTCCTAAATTACATAAAAAAATTCCATAAAAAATGGAAAATTTATGGCAGGGTAGGTGACTATAATACCTTTAGTTTATTGAGAGATAGGCAAAAGCGAGTACAGATTAAGTGCTATGAAAAGTATATCGCTGATTCTGAAGATAAAATTAGATTTAATAGTAAAAACTTCTGGACCTTTGTCAAGTCAAAAAAGGGAGCATCAGACCTCCCTGATACTTTATATTTGGATGATCAATCTTCGAGTGACTCTGCTGAAATATGTCATTTATATAATAAATACTTTCTTTCTGTTTTTGAAGATGACAATGATATAGAGGAAGATTCAAGTAACAGTCACATTGTGGAATCGTCTCATATAAATAGCGTAGTGTTTTTAAATTCTATTATTTTATCCGAGGCTACTATATTTAAACATTTGTCAAGTCTTGACATTAATAAGGGATCGGGCCCTGATAGGATTCCACCGATTTTTTATAGGAAGTATATATACTGACTATTCTAAGGCCTTTGATAAGATTTCTCATTCCCTTCTTATTGATAAGTTGAATCGAGTTGGTATCCATGGTGACTTGTTAAGGTGGCTAGATTCCTATCTTAGGGAGCGGAGTCAGGCCGTCACTATTTATTTATTTATTACATTTCAGGTAAACTTACGGCTAACAAATTTATAGTTAGTTGTAGTATTTTAATATAAGGCCATTAATAAGTTTACACATATAAATGTAACGTAATGCATAATAATAGTCTTATACCAAATAAAAAAAATACAAAGAAAATAACAAATAACAATAATGAAGTTCAAACAAAATTACCAATTATACCTAAAACTAAAATCTCTCACAGAATGATCCGGCCAGGGTTTTTCGCGCAAAAGACGGCTTCGTACAGAATAGGTCTAAATCAGAACAATTACTATTAAAGAAACTGCACGTCCTCCAAATATATGCATTTTGCCTAAAATTTGTATAAGCAATAGGCAGATGGAAGATGGCAGAACTCCTAGTTCTCAAGCCAGTGGTCCTTAAGTTTAATTGACTAATCAATTCAGGGGAATCCACCTTACCGCGGAATACATCAATAAGGTAGGTTACATCTGCAATATTTCGCCTAATTGTCAAAGGCAAAAAGTGATGTTTAATACACTTTTGCTCATAAGTTAAGTTCCTTTGACCAGTTCTAAAACATAAATATCGCATGAATCTTTTTTGAACATTCTCTACACGTGCTCTGTGTACCTCATATCTGGGATTCCATATTTGTGATGCGTACTCCAAGAGGCTACGAACATACGAACAATATAAAATTTTGATGGTTTTGACGTTTTTAAAATTTGAAGACATTCTTATAACAAAACCCAGAGCCTTTGATGCTTTGGTTACAACGCTATCAATGTGACTGTCAAAAAGTAATTTAGAGTCATGTACGACACCAAGGTCTTTAACCTCCGAAATACGTGAGAGCTCCCTTCCTTTCAAATAATACCTTGAACAAGTTGGCGACCTCCTGCGAGTAAACGAAATACAGATGCATTTGGAAACATTTAGATCTAGTCTATTAAGCTGGCAGTATTCATCTAATCGCAAGAGATCCGCCTGTAGATTAAAGGTGTCTATATCAGCTGTTATTGGTTTTAAAATTTTCATGTCATCAGCAAATAATAATACCTTAGAATGGCGGAAACATGAATCAATATCCTGAACGAATATTATAAATAATAGGGGGCCCAGTATAGATCCCTGCGGTACTCCAGAGGGAATATGCGTCCAAGATGACATGTATCCGCCAAGAGCCACGGCTTGAGATCGATTCTCAACGTAAGACGTAAACCATCGATAAAGACTACCATGAATACCAGAATTACTTAATTTACAAAGGAGGATATTGTGGTCTATGCGATCAAATGCCTTACTATAATCTGTATATATAGCATCCACCTGACCACCCCTTTCCATATGATTAACAATATATTCATTGGAAAGAATAAGATTCGAAACCGTGGATCTGCCATTCAGAAATCCATGTTGGTTCGGACTAAAAGATGATTTTAATGCAGCGTAAGTTTGAACATATACAATTCTTTCCAATACCTTTGCAAATATGCAGAGTTTAGAGATAGGCCGATAGTTTGAAACATCATTCTTTTGACCTTTTTTAAATATGGGTGTTACGAAAGCAGATTTCCATATATTAGGTACAATTCCTTCATTGATGGATCTATGAAATAACAGGGCTAATGGAAATTGCAAACTCCGGGCACAGGCTATAACAAATACTGGAGAGATATGATCAGGACCCGCAGACTTATAAGGATCAATAGATAATAATAACTTAAGTAATTCTTCTGAGTTTATAGATATCGACCCAATGCTGGACGAATTATAAGGTGTAATATTAGGATTAGGATAGGTTCCAGGTTGTGTAAAATTTTCGGAGAAGTATGAAGAGAACAAATTACATATATCTTCTCCAGTACTTGCCACAGCAGTACCATAAGTCATTGTAGAGGGAATCGACACAGTTTTTCTCCTCTGCTTGATAAACGACCAGAAAAAACGTGGATTACTTTTTATAGAATCTTCAACTCTAATTATATATTTTTTGTAAAGCTCAGATTCCAGATGTTTAGCCCTACTGCGCAGTAGCACAAAACATTCATAATCGCAAAGGTTTTTGTATATTTTAAATTTACGATGATATTTATATTTTTCCTTTAATACCTTTTTGAGTACTGTATCATACCATGGTGGAAATTTAGAGGACAAGCATCTTTTAGAGGGAATGAACTTGTCACGAACGGAATAGAGAACATTATAAAAATTATTCACAGCATCAGAAAATCTACATGTGAGCAATTTGGAAGACCAATCAACTTCATTCAATTCAGCACACACAGAATTATAGTCACCGGAGTTGTATAAATATTTGATTCTGGGGGCCTCATTTAGAAAACGAAGTTCTATAAAGTCAGCGTCAATAAGTAGGGCCTTGTGGTGGGGATCCTCCTCTACCAGTGGATCCAAACACGGGACTACGGATACTGAATCATTTGAGAATACCAAATCTAATATTCGGTCATAATTATTTTTTGCATTGTTATATTGGCCGAAATTACATGAATTAACTATGTCAAAGAAATGCGTTATGTGGTGACTGACAATATTAGATGGCGATAGTTCGTTCGAATTGGAGTTGGGTAGCCAAATAACTTCACTAATATTAAAATCACCAACAACGATAAATTTATCTAAGGGCGATGTTAGGACCACATCACCCAATTTAGAACTAAACGCATTCATCTGTTCACGAAATGATTTCCCGTTATTCTGAGCACACAAATATAAGGAACAGATATTTAACTTAAACGAAGACTTTTTCTTTCCATGCAATGAAAGCGTAAGCCACAAATCCTCTGCCGTCGATTGCCAATCTGACCGCTCAGTAGATGTGATCTCCCGCCTTACAGCGATAAGAACACCTCCACCCAGCGACTGGCCAGTTTTTTCATAATCGCGGTCGCGGCGGTAAACAATGTATCGATCGTCGAAATACTCTTCGTCTCTGATACCATCTAGAAGCCACGTCTCCACCAGACAAACCACATCAAAATCATTTAATAAAATATTTCTTAAGAAGACATTGGGATATACTCGCACAATAGCTAAAAGCACTTATAGCCTTGAGCATTATAAATAGGCAATCTGAAGGTAACAAAAACCCTAAAAAAGCAAAAGCAGTAATCAGACCCAGTCTGCACAAACGAGCGATAGCAAAATAATGAATAATCATAGTGACCTCACTATGATTATTCATTATTTTAAAATTTGTTCTAGCCAGATCAATATATAAGACAAATATAATAAAAAATAATCTAAAAAAAACACTTAAATATAGTAAAAAAAACGAGACTAAACAATTTTTTTCAAATCTCGCTCTGTTTTGACAAAAAAAGAGGGACATGAGGCGTCTTTTCGAACATACAATCTGCAATTCTTCACCCACACGAATTGATGTCCTCGTTCTTTCGCCAACAACTTTGTCTTTGTAAGAAGCTGTTTGTTTGCGACGGTCAGATGGCCGTTTACGTATACTCTACGATCCCCCTCAAATCCCAGGTGATGGCCACTGAGGTTCCTAAACAATCTCGAAGCTGACACGAAATTCTCCTTAACATACCTATTGACAAAGCATGCTATAATCGTTTTGTCATCTTTTGGACCACGAGTTCTGATTCTGGTCACATAATTTATGTTGTGATCCGTTATAGGGCAGTTTATTAAGACGCCGATCTTGGAGACTAAGTCAAGGAGATTCTCTCCCCTAGTCAGAGGAACACCCTTTATTTCCACGTTGTTGGATCTCATAAATTGCTGCCTTTCGTTAGAATCTTCTTCAGACTTTTCCAATTTGTGCTTAATATCATTCAGCTCCATATTAACCTCTTCAACCGCAGTGACGCGTTCTTCAAGCAGGTTAAGTCTAGCAGAGATATCCTCGATCCTAGACTGAACGCTATCCACGCTAGACACTAAAGCAGCGAAATCCGACTTAAGAGAGCGAATGTCCTCGGCCAGTCCCGGAAGGATGGCAAGCTGGAGCTGCATTTTCTTCATCTCCTCCAAGATGCGGTCATTGGATAGTACAGGGGTGGGAGATACGGCCGGTGATGCACCTGCCAGCTTACAACCAGAGCAACGCCATGAAGACTTACGGTCTCCCAATTTCCTGTATCCAGATTCGGTTATACCCCCACATTGGAAGTCGAATAGGCTCCGACAAGCACTGCACTGGATAGCATCATTTACTTGCGACTTGCACTTCATACAAGTGAACATTGTAAAAATATAGTCCTCACTGAGGAAAAGAAAAAATAGGCATAAAACAATTGTATGGAGTAGTATAAACTCTTTGACCGCAGTGACGTAGAAGTCACACGGGCAAGCGCTGGCAAGTCGTCACTCAAAAATACACTGTAATGCGTTCATATAATGTTCAATTTGTATTGGCCGTAGAAATCAGCTGTGCCGCGCGACGATGACACTCAAAAATATTTTTATTAAATAAAGTTACGATTTCCCCAAACTATAGTAATCCCGTATATAAGTTACTTAGCGGGACACACTACAATGAATTATAACTAAACTATCACAATAACAGGGCACTTTTACTAATAGTTAGTGAATAAAAACCAGAGACTATAAAACTATGCAGTATGTATGCGGTTGTCAAAGACTAAACGGAGCCTATAAATGACCTATAAAGGGACATTGTTCTTCATTTGTTCCCGTTTCCTCTGGTGTTGCCCAGGGTTCTCATCTCGGGCCGCTTCTTTTTAACATATTTATAAATGACATTTTGTCCATATTTGACCACTCCAATGTATTGCTTTATGCCGATGACATGAAAATATTTAGAAGTATCAAATCAATTAATGACTGTAAATTATTACAAAAAGATCTTGATAGACTTGCAAGATATTGTGATCGAAATCATTTATGTCTCAATATAAAAAAGTGTAATGTAATAAGTTTTACAAGAAAGTCAAAGCCTATTATTAGTACATATTTCTTGAATGATGAGTCTATCTGTCGTGTGTCCATGGTGAGAGATCTGGGAGTACTTCTGGACACTGGCCTAACCTTCATTCCTCACGTAAATAGTATCGTAGCCAAGGCCTATCGCATGCTAGGCTTTGTACTAAGAACATGCAGGGATTTTAAAAAAAGCTCTACGTTCACATTGCTTTTTAACTCTCTGGTGAGGTCTATCCTTGATTATGCGTCTACTGTTTGGAGCCCACAATATAGGATACACGTAGATAATATTGAAAGGATACAAAAGAAGTTTAATAAATATTTGCATTATACCTGTAGGATAAACGGAGGCGAAAATCCCGAAAAACCTACCTCTCTTCAGGTTCGTCGTATAGAGAGGGATCAGGTATTTTTGTTTAAATTAATAAAAAATCACGTAGACTCTCCGTTCCTTTTAAGCACACTGTCATTTCGATGTCCTCGTGTAGGCTCACGCAACCAATGCCTATTCAGTTTCCCAGAAGCAGCAAGAAGTAATTATGTAGCTAATTCTTTTATATATAGGTCATGTAAGATACATAACGAAAGGCTTACAAATGTTGATATTTTCAATATTTCGTTAGCTCAATTTAAAAAACTATTACATGAAATACAATTCATTGATTAATTGCTGTTTACCCCGACCGGGGCCTTGTTTATCTAACACTTATTTAATATTTTTTGATTATTTATTATTATTATATTAATTAACTTATTTTATTCATTTTATATTTCTATTAATTTTGTATTTGTTTTGTGTAAGATGTTTTTGTTTTTGTGTCATAATTTGTGGATGCTATTTTGGTTTTTGTTATTCTAAGATGATTGTTAATCTGATTATATTCTGTATGTATCCCTAATAACAATTAAATAAAAAATTAAATAAATAAAATAAAATTAATTCGTAACAAAATTGAGTTTATAATAATAATAATATGTAGGGCAATTCACAAATATTGCTCAGGTCACAAACTAAGCTCTAGGCTTGTACTATGTGTACCAGAAGCAACGATATAATACATATTAAAAACAACCAGACCATGACAAACTGTACAGAAAAAGCGTACTAATATTTTTTTGCCTTGGGTGGGAATCGAACTCACCACCTCCGGATACAATGCCAAAGACGCAACCACTAGTCTACGGAGGCTGTCAAGGCTGTAGGAACTGTAGGTATTACGTTTTCAAAACGTTATTTATTTTAAAAATAACAATGGAACTAGGAAATACAATTGTGGAAAATGAGTACAAACTCTTCAGTAAGTTTGTGGTTGAGATTCCACGTTAGCGTCTCAGCTCGGTCGCCACTTCGCAATATCACACGTACGTGACTCCAATTCTTTGTGAACATTTTTATACGAAAAAACATTGGTCTTTTAGTATTGATAGAAAGCGCAAAGGACTCAAATTATGTCCACTTTTTGGGTATCACTTTAGTTGAACTTTCGTAATAATACTATAAATTATTTTTCAAATTACTTAAATATTTTAAGTATTTAAGTTATCCAAAAAATAATATAAGTGTGAATAACAAATAATATTTCAGGGGTGTACAGAAGTTTGTCTACATGATAGTAATTTAAATCAGGGCAGTTTTCCAGGCATTGCCTAAGAATTACAAATTAACAATATTTATAATATAAATTCTATTTTAAATACTTTTTTTTTATATAAAATACTGGTTCCATGTTATTTAATTTACTTATCTTCCAATTATTAATATATATTAAAATTTTTCATGATTTGGCACTTACATCTTTTTTTAAGAGCCGGTTAGGGTCGAGCGCAATATTTGTGTAACTTATAGGCATAAACGAAATAAGCTCTATTTCTCTCTGCTAACTCTCTTCACTTTTTTCCCGAGAAAAAAAATTATACATATTTTAAAAATCAGAAAGGCATTTTTTTGACGGATAATAAGTTTACGTGTAATTACACCCGAATTTCCGATCACTAGTTATAACCTATTTTTTTATAAACAGAGTCTGCGTTAGTCATCAATCCTGTCCGATGGAAAGCAACGATACAGTCAAAGAGATAGCACGCTTACTCTGTACATAAGTCCCTATTCACCCTTGTCTTAAATACATCCATATTGAAGGTATCAGGTAACGCAAAAGCAGGTAGGGAATTCCACTCCTTAGCCGGGTCAACACTAAACGTTAGTGAAACCCTAAGTACGTGCGAGTATGTACGACATTTTATATCATATACTGAACTCTTAGCCAAAACCAATGCGTTATCTATCTGCTTTTTTAAGTCCATCGAGGAAAATGAAAAGAAAATCTGAGGGAGATATTCAATTCCTTTAATAGACGCGCAAGGAGAGTGCGAGGATGGGAAGTGGTATGTAATGGACTTTTTACTGCTGCGATTCTTCAAATGATGACTGATACATTAGCCTCGACTCGTTTATTGGTTTTATAAAACACTACCTTTTGTTGGCTCGGCTTTACTCATTTTATTATTATTATTATTATTTTTTATATAAATTAAACAAGATTTAATTATTTAGTATATAATGTTTACAAAATATTTAAACAAAACATAAAGCCATGTAAAATTTTTATTATAGAATACTATTTTGACACTAAAAGAGGTACGAAGTAATGAATGCGTGCGTTTGGGTGTGTTTGCTTGTATGTGTGTTTCTGTGAGGGGGTTTGTTCGTCTATGCATGTTAAAGTGTTTGAGTATAACTCATAGAGTGGCGTTAGTGGTATTCACAATATAAAAGGAAAAAAAAACTGTGAAAATACGTATCTAAACACCATTATTTTTAAATATACCTTTTTATGTGGAAAAAGGATCAAGACTCGAGAACTTGGTATTAAATGTCTTCAGTAGTCTATGATAGACTGTTTGACGTATATCTGGTGCGTGAGGATGAGATGCTAAATAGTGACGTGTGTCTCGTGCACTGTATGGGTGCACATAAACGCACCATTCCGTATATGTTTAAAACACCCCACTTCAATCAATATTGAAAAAAATCGCGGTTGACCCCGCGAATATAATGTTAGCTATTGCCCGAAACTTTGTGTGCGTGTTATTTTAAAACACATAAACTAAAATTTGCAATTGTTTTTTAATATATTCCTATTAGGTATTGTATATACGTGGTGGCCGAGTTGGTTAGACCTTGGACTTAAATATGTCGTAAGGCACCCGTGATGATATGTAGGTATTGCTAATTTACACTAATATTGGAAAGACGATTTGTATCCTAGAAATTATTTCATTAAGAAAATGCAACATTATCACTGAGTAATGTATATACATATATATATAATATAACCCCTCCGCTAGGCAGTCACGGGCGCCGTAAGGCACCCGTGATTATATGTATGTATGTACATAGTGGAAAGCAAAATCGCCTGTCTGTCTGTCACTTCGTGCTTATAATTTCAGAAAGTAATGAACAAATTTTAATTTCGTTTTGCTATTGAATAAATAGGCTTTCAATTAATATTATTATATTATAATATAATTCTACATAGTGTAAAGAAAAATCGCCTGTCTGTCTGTCACTTCGTGCTTATAATTTTAGAAAGTAATTATATATATTACACTATGTATAATATTTGTTATTAAAGTTATGGAAATTGGTATTGAATTTCATCTAGAAACAGTGGAAGGAAGTAGGAAGATGCGGTTCGTGTGGACTAACTTTGTATTATTACACAACTTCTGTATTGTTACCTATATCTTTGTTGCGGGGTAGCTAGGGGGAGTTAGCTTGCGTAACGGGAATCGAACTGTAGACAATTTATGTAAATATTATTTGAAATGTGAGAATTGTGGAATTAATTTTATTGCAAATTAATACTGGTATTCATAGAAACTTATTGACTCCTTGAAGGACACTTTAGTTATGGAAGGTTTTGTCTCTTTTTATTGGGAACAAAAATTATTATGCGTAAAAGAGTACGAAAGAGTAACTTTCTATCACTAAAGTGTTCTTTAATGCCTCAATCAGTTTTTATGAATAAGGTCATAAGAGTACGAGAATACCTTAAACCAAACAAATATATACAAAAACATAGTTATAATACAAGATATTTAGAAGTAACTGGCTCTTTGAAAAATCTAGCATAAAGTTGCCTCGATAGAAAAAAATCGCAAAGTTACCTCCATTTTTTATCCTTATTTCCTATTACTTCAATATAGAGCAGATTATAAAGCCATGTTTTTTTTATTGGCGCACGACATATGACTAGTGGTGAGCAGACCTACAAAGTCCACGAATGGGGTCAATCAATAATTGTTCTTAAACAATATTGATCGCTCTCATTATACCGGCTTCATTTGATGCGTTTACGAAATGGGAGGCGACAATGAAGAATTGCATTACGAGTATATTTTAATGAACTCGCTGCCTTATCGTCAGACTACTACCTCGACAAGAAATCGATGCAGTACTCTCCTAAAAACCGGTGAACCCACAGACTAAAACCGAAACATGACTACTAAAACCGACATTTGACGGTTTTTGCATCTGTGGTAACGAGACCGGTCGGCTTAACGAAGTTCGAACCTTCCTCCCACCTAAAAAAGTTTTTCTTGTTTCCCACTCGCACTCTTTGAAAGAGGAATCTTTTATTTCACCTGTTTTATTTGCCTTTATACGCCCTCTTGACACAAGTTCTATTACCCAACTTGCACAATACTGCGTTTTCAAATTTTGGTATCAAACGTCAGCAAAAAAAGTATAATATATATATATATATATTTATGTTACGGTTTCACAAAAACTTGCTATTCCTACCTTATATACAAATAGCATAATAATGGATATAGGTATTTAACAATAATACTTAAACCAAATAATATACCTAAGAAATCTAATAAGAAACCTACAAAATCGAATATATGTAATAAACTTTAAAATCATTATAGATATGAATGAATGCATTTTTATTGCACATAAGCTTAATACTTATTGTACATGGTATTATCTACCAGCTAACTTTTGGGAGATTGACCAATAAGGCGGAGTACTAATATGCAAACATATAATATGAGGATATATAAATCAATTATTAGGTAAATATAACACTATATAATATGGTAGAAAATGCCGAAGGCGTTAAGTTCGCCTATGTACAATTTTATTTTGTAATTTTGTACAATAAATTATTTTTAATAAATAAATAAATATATTATATTGAATAGTATAATACATAAACATAGATAAATAATAGATAAAAATATATCAATATTGCATAGGTATTTTATTACAGATATATAAATTATAGATATATATATATATATATAAATAGTTAGATATATAATTACATTAATAATTAAATTAGCATTCAGTAAAAAAATAATTTTGTTAACACTTTTGATTTTTAAGGAGAAAAGTGTGAAGATTGTGAATATATCTATACTAATTTATAAAGAGGTAAACTTTGTGAGGTTGTAGGGGGTAATCTCTGGATCTACTGAACCGATTGGGATTTTTTTATCGTTGGATAACCCATTTATCGAGAAAGACTATTTAGGCTATATAACATCACGCTACGACCAATAGTAGCGGAGCATCAATGAAAAATGTTGGGAGAAAGGGGAATTTTTGGTCCCCGTTTGTTATTAAAATATTTTAGGAAGAGTCAATCCATCTGACCTCTTTCCATCTAAACGGCTAAGGCCAGGTGGTTTAAGAACATACGGAAATTAGCTGCTAAATAAATAAATACTATCACGGATGCCTTTTTGGCTCCCGAGAACCGTTCAAACGGCCTTAGGGTGAGAGATTAATCCGGCCTTATTTCTTTGGTATTCGGAGGCAACACCTAGCAAGTGGCGTGAATTAAGTTCTTGACACTTGAGTTATTTAAAAATATATTTATTTATTTAAAACACAATAAAAACACACAATTATTCACTTAGATTAAAATACAAATTCTGATTGATTATTGAAATGTCTCTCTATTTATATAATATTAAATGCAAACCTATTCTATTTTACCTCGGCACGTGTAAGCTTATTGCTGACCAATGTGCTGAGGTTTACAGCTGATAAAGCTAATATTAAGGGGTTCGTCAACCTTAACTCCTCCCTCCTTAAGAGAAAAATTATCTGAAGTTGACACAGAAGACTTCAGAGAATTTTGATTATGACAATATATAGGTATATAAGTATATAATTTAAATTTCAAAACAATTAAACAAATTATAAAACAAAATACAATTACATATAAACTTATTGTCCAAACACTTATTCCACTTTTCACTTTAAAATGAGACTCTATTTCACTAGCACTAAACTTTGCACTGTTGAGAATATCCCGAATATCGCGAAAGTCGACGTTCCGAAGGTCCAACTGTTTCTCCTCTGTCTTGATCTCCATCTGTAGACTCGGCATCTCGACAATTGGAAAATGCATTTTTATAACTGATGCATTATATTGAGTGTTGATAAAAATTTCTCCTACTTGAACTTTACATTATGGTTTAGCTGCCATCATATACGTTCCTTGGACGTTATACTTATACACTTCTTCATTACAATGTTCTGTAATAATTAGGTTTTCTTCTGTATATAGTAACCAATGATAGCTAGTTATTTTTTGTAGCTTAAACTTCTCTATTTGTATAGGATTCTGGTGACAATTATTATAATTATTCTTCATTAACATTATTTCTTCTATACACGTCTCGCTGGGGTACTGAACGAGATTATCTTCCGTACATAAAAATCTTCCATCTTCTATCTCTTCACATGGACTTACTACTGGTCTATATTTCAATCTTTTCACCAATAGGAAAGGATGTGTAGGAATAATGGTAAAGGTATTAAGTGAATTTGGATCACGTATAGGAATAGGTATTACTTTATAATATAGATATATATCTGGTTCTACTAATGGAACTTCTAATATAAACACTAAATTATCATTTTTAATATAAGATTTTACAATAATATTATTTTCTAACTTAATCAAATTTCCTTTAGTAACAGGATAAACTAAATTAGCATATTTTTCTATTCCTAATAACATATTTAATAATTCTGACGAATTTACAATTGACTGATGCAAGGTATGCAATTTGCTAAATGCTATTGCAGTCTCAATTTCTTGTATTGCATCATAAATAGTTCTAAAATTACTTAAAGTTTGATAAAGATTATTTAATAAAGATACAATTATATTTAACTTATTTTCTTTTTGGTTAATTAATTCTATTTCTTTAGTTTTATCTAAACGATTCACGTTGTAATTTATGTCTTCCGAAACATTAACCATTTTATCAAAAGCTTGTTGCAATAATGATACTTTTCGTTCAACTGAATGCTCTTCATTACTTAACGTATTCATTTCAAAGTCATAACGCTTTGCATCTTCTTCGTCTAAGTTACCTGAGATTAATTTAACGAAGGATCCAAGAGGACTAAATATAGCTCTTTTATTAATTCTTCTTGGTAGTATTTGATTAACTTTATTATTAGTTAAATCTATAAAATATTCTATTTGCTTACTCAAACTACTGAATTCATTATTATACTCACTATTATTGTTGATTATTAACATTATATCATAATAATGTTTTGAATTATTATCTATTTGTTCTAATAAGGAATCTAAGTCTATAGTTTTTAGAATAGTCCAGGAATTATTCTTCATCACTGCTACTCCCGTTTTCAGTGGTGCTATCCCTGCGTTCGCATTCAGTTTCTGAAGCTCTAGGCTCCTGACGTTTTCTAGAAGTACCAGAAGTACTAGCCACGACCTGCGGAGGGCGTTTAATATTCTTAATATTAACTTTTGTTTTGCGTTTCTTTAATTCAACTGGAATAATATTACGACTTGGTTTTCCTACAACTTTAGCCTTTTCAAAACGTGGTAAATCTTTAGCCTTTCTTGTTCTAGTATTTTTCATAAAAATATTATCAGGCGGGTCTTCGCCTCCTCTTTTATCCCTAACTTTTACTTTGCCTTCTTGTAATTTATCAGAAACATATTCATATAAGACTGTTAAGCGTTTTCTATGATCTTGTAGTAATTTTTGTAATAAATTACGTTAACTATCTATATCGAAAACGTTACCGGATTCGGTATTACCTAAAACTATCTCAAATGGAGTAAAATCAGTAGCAGAATGTATTGTATTGTTATATGCCATTATAGCGTATGTCATTACTGAGGATACATCAAGCTCAGTTTTCTCATATTTAGCTAGACGATATATTTCAATGATTGTAGAATGAAAGCGTTCTACTATAGCCATTGAACTTGGGTTATTCGGTGTCCCTACATGAATTTCAATTTTATATAAATTTAAAAGTTCCCTAATTAATTCATTATTAAATTCAGTGCCTGAATCACTATTAATTTTCTTGGGTAATCCATACATACTAAAATGCTTAATTAATGCTCTAACTACTTCAGGTGTACTACGGTTTGGAATATTTATAGCTTGTCCTAATTTGCTAAAACTATCTACCAAAGTCAAATAATACTTTCCTTCTATAAATAAGAGATCTATAAATATTTCTTGGAATGGAGAAAATTGATTTTGCGTTAACTGTATACACGGTTTTATAGGCTTCCGTTCATACTTCATTCTTTTACACAATTCACATGCATTGATAATGGCTGCTATGGTTTCTTTCATATTTTGCCACCAATATTCTCTTCTAATTCGTGTTAAAGTTTCTCTAATGCCTCTATGGCATGTTTTTCCTTCATGATATTTAATAACTACATCCTTTTGTTCACGTTCTGAACCAATTAAATTTACTACTCGTTCTGTACATTCTATTAAATTATAAGCTCCTTTTCTATATAACTCAATTAAAACCTTTGTAAAAATTTTCCTAAACGCTACATCCTCAAAATAAATAAAATATTTGTACTTAAAATCTACGTATTCTTTCAAAAATTCCTTAACTATTTTTTCGTTATTTACGGGCATATGAACTTCCAAAATTGTCTGTTTATTATTAGATATGTCCTTGACTGAAATTTTATTAGCAAACCAGGTATATACTAATATTTGTTTTGGTTTGGTATCTGTAGCCTCGTTTAAGATAGGTATTCCCTCATGTTCCCTGTTTGATACGGAGTTAGCAGTGATTCCATCGTCTGAGATTTCTATCAGCTCTGGTTCATTTTCCTCGCTATCGTTATCAGGTGGGGCAATAATGGGGTTATTTCTAGGTTTCCTAACCGTTACGAATTCTAAGTTCAATTCCTCTAAAATGTCCTTAAGTCTATCATCATTATCATCTATATTAACAAAAGTTGAATCTAATTCTTCTAGATCATCTAAAACGTTAATTTTTATACGAGAAAGAGCATCGGCATTTGTATTTTGCTGCCCTTTTTTATATTTAATTTCAAAATCATACTCTTCTAGCCTTAACCTCCAGCGTGTTAACTTGCTGTTAGGTTCTTTTAATGAATACAGCCATGCTAACGGCCCTAACATGATCTGCATATATAATAAATTTGTTACCGTATAAGTATGGTCTAAAGTGTTTTACTGCCCAGATTACAGCTAAAAGTTCCTTTTCTATGGTACTATATCTGGTTTCAGTATCGCTTAAAGCCCTACTTGCGTATGCTACAGGTTTATCATTCCCAATACTTCCTTGTGATAACACTGCTCCGATCGCAAAGTTTGATGCGTCTGTTGTTAACACAAATGTTTTATTAAAGTCTGGAAACTGAAGTAACGGTGCGTTTGTCAAAAGTGCTTTGCACGTTTCGAAGCTTTTAACATATTCTTTGTTAATAATAACTTTATTCTTTTTCTTTAAACAAGTTGTCAAAGGTTTTGTGATTTTAGCAAAATCCTTGACAAACTTCCTATAATATCCTATTAAACCTAAAAAGCTTTTAATTTCTGTGACAGTCTTAGGTAATGGATACTTAAGTACTGCCAAACGGCATTCTATTAAATTCATAATGTCCGAAAGGTGTACTAAACGCTGTTTTGGCTTTATTCTCTTTTCTGACCTCTAGTTGGTGATATCCTGAAGCTAAATCTAATGTCGTAAAATACATGCTATTACCTAATTTGTCAAAAAGATCATTGATATTCGGTAGTGGATATTTATCATCTGTAGTAATTTCATTTAGTCTCCTATAATCAATAACCATTCTCCATTTTTGTTCACCTGATGAGTCTAGTTTTTTCGGGACTAGATGAACTGGAGCACTCCATGGAGAGTACGACTCTTCAATTATATTATCTTTTAACATTTTTTCTATTTGTCTCCTAATTTCCTTGGTTTGAACAGGAGGGTAACGATGATCTTTTATGTTTATTGGGTCTTCGTTCTTAGTCCTAATATTATGTTTAACTTCGTTACTAAAAGATAACGGTAAATGTTCACAATAAAAAATTTCCTTATATTCTTCACACATACATTCAATCATGTTTCTTTCTTCTTCATTCATATGGTCTAATTTTAATTTATTTAAATTTTCCCTAAGCAATTCATCAATACTACAATTAATTAAATTTAAATTCGTGTTATTTGATTTATTTAATACTGATTCATTTAATAATTCCACTTTGAAAGGTGACGTAACAGTGAGTTTCTGTTTTAAATCAGTACAGTTTTGTATAATAGTTGATGCAAAACCATTTATACATTTTACTATAGCGGAGGGCATTCTTACTCCTTCTGCAAATTGCACATAATTTAAAATGGCTTCACCATTCAAAATATTTACCGATAATTTGACCCTTACTTCACAACGAGGAGGCAGATTGTATACCTCTCTCTCTGAATGAGGTGAATAAATAAACGGTATTTGTGTATTTTTTGTAGACAAAATAAGTTTTTTCATGTCTATAGACGCTTCTAAAATTTTTAATAATTCGCTACCAATAAGGCCGTCGTAACTATCGTCCACATTATAAATATAAAATTTATGCTTTATTTTACTTTTAAAAATGCTAGGTAATTTTATAAAAACAACTTCATTATGCTTACTCGACGCATGAGTACCAATTACGTCAAATGGTTCGTATTTCTTAAAACTATTAAAATATTTATTTGCTAATTTTGGGCTAATAAATGACCTTGTGCTACCTGTATCCAACATAAAAACTGCGTTTAATTCCTTAATTAAAATATGCGGTAAGTTTATAATATTATTACAATTTAATTCTATTTTTTCCTCCCTGAGAAGGCCTGGATGAAAAAATTTTCCGGCTGGGATACTTCACGGGAATCATAATAAGTATTGTCTAAATTGTTATTTGAATCATAATTATTATCGGTGTAATTAACTCGTCTTGTACTAGCGGTTCTCATTGTAACGTCGGTATTTGCTGACGCGGGGAATGTCGGTTGATTCATCGGTGCATTTCTATAGTGCTGATTCTGCTGCACTTGCATAGGCTGCGGCGGCGCGTGTGACCTTGATACCGTAGGCCATGCGTTATTTTTATTATTAAAATTATTTTGCGCCGGTGTCGATGAACTCGGCACGTGTAACCTTGGATTACGATAATTATTATTAAATTGATTTTGGTTGAAATTAAAAGACCTATTTATATGTTTATTTTGTTTACTGTTATAAACAGTTTGAAAGTTCTGTTCTTCCAATACGGTTTTTAAAGCATCTTCTAAATTTAATGCATTTCTTAATCTAACTATTCTAACTAAATTATGTGGGAGATTATAAAGAAAAACATTCAGTGACGTATTGTTTTAGATTGCCTGTTTCGTTAGGCGTAAATTAACATCGTTTATCGTTTCATTACTTTTAGAGATTATTATGCTCCTTAAATTTTGAATTCGGTGGCAAAAGTCCACATAGGATTCATTCCTTAAAATTTTAATATTTTCTAATTCTAGAGCTAGGCATTCCTCCGACCTAGGGTCGCCAAAGTGTTGATTGAGAAGTGGTTTTAACTCCTCCCACGTTTGAATTTGGTCTCTTTCACCAACGAGGTTTGCTGCTTCGCCTGTTAACCTACTCGTAACTACGTGGAATAGATACTCATTTTGAGCAATACCACCCCCGTAATTCTGGAGTATATACTCGCACTTTTTTATAAATAGTGGTAATAACCTACTGTCGCCGTTAAATACTGGAATAATCTTCAGCATTTCCGTCGGCACCCTATTGATATTTTCCATTTTTATATATAAAAAAGTTAATTAAAAGTAACAATTAAAAAACACTAATTTAAAGACTTAACTATTATCTCTATGCAAAATGTAAATGCCTAAAGATACCTATTGTCACAGTGATTTTAATCTGTTGACAATAGTATATACCTAATAATTTTAACCAGATATATAGTTTGGATAAGGAAGGGATGAGAAAACGGATTGGTGAAAAATTTACTCACAGTCCTATAGTTTGTCTCATGTTGGCTCCTCCCGGAATTTGTATAATGTGTGCTGCGAAGTTCTTCTTGACCTGGACCCAAAGCTGTGATTCCGAACGGCTGGTAGTGTCCGAAGTGCTGCGAAGTCTCCACGTAACTCGTAGTCTTCTTAATAAATTTATTTGTTCGGCGATCCCGATTTAAACGTTAAAACGTTCGTCTTGGAGTTAAGTATTTAGAAATTTTATCCAGCAACAAAATCCAAAGACTTACGGGATCCTACCGGCTGCGCCAATTAAGTTCTTGACACTTGAGTTATTTAAAAATATATTTATTTATTTAAAACACAATAAAAACACACAATTATTCACTTAGATTAAAATACAAATTCTGATTGATTATTGAAATGTCTCTCTATTTATATAATATTAAATGCAAACCTATTCTATTTTACCTCGGCACGTGTAAGCTTATTGCTGACCAATGTGCCGAGGTTTACAGCTGATAAAGCTAATATTCAAGTAAGGGTTCGTCAACCTTAACTCGTGCTTGTTGCGGTGTTTATGATGTCTCTCTTTGTCTAAAGCGGTCACCGATCCCAGGTCCGGCCGTTTTGTCATATTCTTAACCTTGTTATCAGTTGCGCAGTGACTTAACCACTGGGCTGAGGCCGCTGTTAATAACAACTCTTTATGACATCATTTATAATAAATAAATACCATCACGGGTGCCTTTTTAGTTCCCTAGAACCGTTCAAACGGCCTCAGGGTACCTAACCCGACGTCATTTCGCCGATGGTATTCGGAGGAAAGATCTAACAAGCCAGCTTGCTACGGTGTTAATGATGGTATAGCCTCTTTGTATAAAGCGGTCCAGGTCCGGCCTTGTTGTCATCTTCTTAACCTTGTCATCATGTTGCGCAGTGACTTAACCACTGGGCTAAGGCCGCTGTTAATAAAAGCCCTTTATGACATCATCCCGGGTGCCTTTTTGGCTTCCGAAAACCGTTCAAACGGCCTCAGAAGAGGGATTAACCTCAATTCGCCGATTGTATTCGGAGGAAAGATCTATCAAGTGGCCAGCTTGTTACGATGTTAATAATAATCTTTGTATAAAGCGGTCACCCATCCCAAGTCCTGCCTTGTTGTCATCTTCTTAACCTTGTTATCAGTTCGCAGTGACTTACCACTGGGCTGAGGCCGCTGCTTATAACTTTTTATGACATCATTTAGATTTTAGAAAAGGTAGACACGAAAATGTACCAAAATTCAATTACATTTTTGGTAAAGTTATCGTCTCCCGAATCTCCAGAGCTATTAGTTCACCTAAGTCTAAGCAACAGTCCTTTGTCTCGGCCGCATTGTTCCCCAAATTATCAGACACAAAGACCGGCTTACTTATGTAGGTACCTATTATAAATCTAAACGAGCGTGAAAGCGCCCCTAAACGTTTCATAATAAGCCTCTTTAATAACCACCTAATTGTGAACTGATGGGAAAACGTGTGGGTGGTTTTATCTATAATAAACCTTCGATAAATATTTAGGGTACACCCGTTGAAACAAAAACCTGTTTTGTTTGTTTCCGCCATATTCTGTTCTGACTTCATGAGTTATAATATTTTTTGTTCTAGCTTTTTATTTTCTTTTGTATGGCGAAAGGCCAACTTCTGTTTTCATGTTTGGGTAGTCGATTTAGGATAACTTAAACTAATATACTTTAATGCCCTAGTAACAAACTAAGCTCTAGGTGTGTACCATAAACAATTATTTAATTAATTAAATAAACATTAATTAAATAAGAAAATTTATAGTATTTATGTTTACAAAGTATTTTAACAAAACATACCCGGTCTCGTTACCACCGCCAGATGTATTATACAGATGCAAAAACCGTCAAGTGTCAAAAACCTAGTCATGCATCGGTTTCAGTCTGTGGGTTCACCGATTTTTAGGAGATTACTGCATCGATTTCTTGTCGAGGTGGTAGTCTCCTTTCTGGATGTGGTTACGAAATGATTAATTGAATTAACGATAAGGCAGCGAGTATATTTTAATATACTCGCTGCAGTATATTAAAATATACTCGTAATGCAATTCGTCTTCGCCCATTTCGTAATCGCATCATTTAGCCGTCATAGTGGGAGCGACCAATGTTGTTTAAGAACAATTATTGATCGACCCCATTCATGGGTTTTGTAGGTCTGCTCACTACTAGGTAGATACAAAGTCACATGCCGTGCTCCAATAAAAAAATAAGGCCAGGCTTTTTTCTAAAAATGGGTGCGAAATAGTGTATGCTGGTATTTGTATGCGTGTGTGTGTGATTTTAAAAACACCATAAGTACCATGGCGAACTGTACAGAAAAACCAACACATATCATTTATGACCCTTTAATACGTTTTCGATGAAAAATACAATTAGTCAATGACATGAAAATCAAAGAACTGAATTTCGAGTTTTCGTGGCAAGTACAACAGTAATAATAATATTAAATAATTTTCAATTCAAATCAAATTCTTTATTTGTGAACAGAGGTTATTAAATAGATGTTTTTACATTTGGAGTTCTCTTTGTCCCACCTTGCGGTATACAAATGTTAGGTAGAATCATGTTTTTAATTATTAAATTTACATTAATAAAATTATAAACCATAATGTCAATTTATATTATTTATTTATATTAATACCTATTATAATTTTACCTATTCTTAAAAATATCAAATTAATTTAATATGTCAATAAATTATATTTTATGTCCATTATTTATCTGAATTATATAAATTAATAATATAATATGTCAAAATAAATTTAATTTCGTAAATATACATAATAAAATAACAAACACTAAAAACAAAATAAAATAATAAGCTATATCTTGTCATTCAATCATTCAATTTTGGTTTGAATAATTAAGTAGGTCGGCCGGTCCCCAGACTAGGAACCCTTTTACTGTACGTGGCCAACTACCATGAAACGTATTTCCAAGATGGCGCTGATATGATCATAATAATAGTATTTGGTTGGGTAGAGAGGGTAGTGAACACAGTGCAGGGGAGATTAGAAAAGGCCTTAAACACTGCAGTTCACCTGCCTCCCAACCACATGATGGTCTCGCAACCCGTACAAAGCATCCAAGGATAGATAAAAAAATTGTCTCTCTCTCTCTAGACCTCCTAGATCCTTCCTCTCTCCTTCCTCTCTCTTCTTATGCCGGTACCATTAAATTGATGTAGCGGTTAAATATTTTTGATGAAGAATCCAATTTTGAGCGTTGTAACAATATCATCATCATCATAATCAGCCGTATAGGATGGCTACTGTTATAGATTTCCAAAAGGACCGGTTGGCTAGCACCCAGCGAGTTCCTGCGGTCTTAATAAGGTCAGCGGTCCATCTTATGGGTGGACGTCCTACGCTGCATGATATCCATTTGACAACTTTACGGCCCCATCGGCCATCAGTCCTGCGTGCTATGTGTCCTGGTGGGTCTTAGGATGAACATGGACAAGCAAAGGTAATGTGCAATATCTATTATGTACCCACCCCAGTATCTAACTACACTAAGACAAACAGTCTAATTAGGTAGGCCCAACTTCAAAAAAGGGGTCAACCGTCGAATCCAACACGGCTGGACAGCGTTAGGAAAACTACGTAACGTCTTCTCATCCAAAATACCTCAGTGCCTCAAATCGAAAGTATTCGACCAGTGTGTATTACGAGTGATGACTTATGGCACTGAAATGTGGTGTCTTACTATGGGCCTTATTAGCAAGCTTATAATAGCACAACGAGCTATGGAGAGGGCTAGTCTCTCTGCGAGATCGAATCAGAAATAAGAAGATCCGTAGGCGAACCAAAGTTACCGACATATCCCTATGAATTAGCAAGTTGAAATGGCAGTGTAACAATACAAAATAAAATAAATCTGATCTAAAATTGATTAATGCATGGTAAAACTCGAACATTGATTCATTTTAGCTACTTATTTCTAACTTACAAACTTTGCTGATTTTGACTCTGACGAGCGATTTAACCGCTACCACGCTTACTGCAACTCGGCCTTAATAATTACCCTCTCTTCCTAGTCTAATTAAACTTGAGTAAAGGCGTATTACAATACCAGTTCTATTCTAGCTTCTTCCGTAACTGTATCGGGAAAGGAATCTACCACCTCAACACGATATCGATCCATTAATCTCCCAAAAAATTAGAGATCCTATAGACCCTTTTAGAATGTGTAACGAATCTTAGACGTTTCTTAACTACCCTGACCTAATAAATGAATGATTTTATTCAACTTCAGGACTTCCTAGAGAAAATGTAAAATTTTCTCTAGCAAGTTTCTCTAGAATAGCCCTGAAATAATAAAATAAAACTAGGCCAAAACCTAACAAAAATACAAATTACTTGAACTACAATCAAATCATTGAAACAAATCTAAAGAATAACAAAAATAAACTGGAACATTTCTAACATAAACCATCTTTTGTTCATCAAAGTTTAACAATTCATTGAAGAGTTTTAAAATTTATGAAAGTAAACTTTGTAAAATAAGTAAAGAGAGAAATGGTCTAAAAGATACAATGAGGTTGTATAATGTTTGGTGGCGCAAACACATATCGCTTTCAGTAAAATAATCTTAATTCTTTTTGCATTTTAATCGGAATTTGCATGTATTTACTATACGATTGACTATTGTATTTTTTTTAATTATAATAAACCCCATAAACCATAAAGCACTCAGCGATGACTAGGTGGAATCAAAAGTCCCTGCCTCTTATACAAAACATTGGACTGGCATTTTAAAATATACATATATTTTATCATCATCCAAGTAAGGATGTTATACTTCCCTTACGCCTTCTTAACTGTTAAATAGTAAAAAATACCGAATTTTACAAACAGCTCTAAATAACATTATTGACAGGTCTGAAATAAATCCGCTATTTTAAATTATTTAATAGTTCAAGTAATACTTAAAAATTTAATAAGCCGGTCGAAGGGAGAATTGAATTAATATATATAATTGAAGATAATGGTTAAGGCAATAAGCTCGTCTTTTTACAAATCTTTTTGTGCAATAAAGAATTTAAAATAAATAAATATACTTAATATTATGTGTACCAGAAATGATTATAGTAACAAATTATATTTTATAACATGGGTGTTTGGCAAACTGTATAAGAAACTGCTAATATTGTTTAGCTATGAGTAGGAATCAAACCCCTGACCTCCAGTCACAAATTGGTTAAAATTACCTACTCTATATTAAATTTACCTCAATGAGAATTTACCTTTGCTTAAGCAATTCCGTTGATTAAGGTCACTTGCTTAGGAGTTAGGATTCTCCATAAAATATTATTAAGTTCCTTTTGTTCTTGACTTTAAAGACGTATTTATGTTTTACAGCGTAGGTAGACTCAAGTTGCGGATGGTCGCGATGTTTTGAATAGACTCAATAACCCATCTATAAACAGTTTCAC
Source organism: Monopis laevigella (assembly GCA_947458855.1). Lineage (NCBI taxonomy): Eukaryota > Metazoa > Arthropoda > Insecta > Lepidoptera > Tineidae > Monopis > Monopis laevigella. The sequence goes on along the minus strand of OX381596.1, from coordinate 7,658,383 downwards.
AAGTTGGTATAGTGAAACCGGGACCGACAGCTTAACGTGCTCTCCGAGGCACTATAGTGGTGTTGTCAAACATACATTTTTGAATTAAAAACTCATTGGTACACACCGGGATTCGAACCAAGGACCTAAGTGTTTTTAAGTCCAAGGTCTAACCAAGTCGGCCACCACGTATATATGGTTAATGGATCGCTCCCGCAAAAAACATAATACAGAAGAGAATAGTCAGCATTGGAAGAGGCCTATGTCACAAGACAGACTCCTATAGTTATCTAAGTAAAATTAGTTTATTATTAAATATTGTTTGGCATATATAAAATTTTGTAATTTATAAATGTGAAAAAAAAAAATGTTTTTCAGTTAAAAAAAGTTATTGTTAACTGATATGATACAATCCTGACGTAATGCAACCAGTAGTCCTAGTGTGAGTTTTTTTAACATTTACTTTCGCGTTAACTTTACTACTGCGTTAACATTTTGACCAATCACACGCTCGCATTTTTAGTTCTTAAAATTTCCGCTTGGAGCGCTGAACTATTTCCCATACACATTTTAGTTAACTCATACGCAAAGTAATAGTTGAAAAAATACAGACAACTCACTACGTCATTTTGGTTAAAGTTTAGCCTAACGGTGCGGCGTAATAGGCCTACAGGTCTAAAACCTGAAATTACTAAATATAAATTTACTGCAATCAAATTTCACTTCGAAAACAACTGAATAGAATAAGTATCTCGCTTATAAAAGATTACCCAATTGAATTTGTTTTTGTGTGAAGTTATTTAAGTGTCCTGCCTATAGTTTCGAAACGGTAACCCAAAATCCTGGGGTGGGCTCCAGATCCCCTCTATATACATCTATGCACGCAATTATTATATCATTAAAACCTTAATAAACAAAAGGTTGTTGGCATGTTAGAAGTTCATTTAACCAGATTTAAAATTCCTGAAAAAATAACAAGAGTTTTAATGTCCTATCTAGCTATTTATAAAAATAATAGTGTCATAAATTTGATGTTAAGTGAACATAGCAGGGCTTCTTTCTTCAGGGTACGCTGTGAATGTACTGCGATACATTATAAGCCGACGTGGTTCATGATTTAGTGCCTGTAATAAATATAGTTGCTACCTCTTACTTCCTTTTTACTATTCTTTACTAAATAATAATGAAATAAGGGGAAGTGAAATGACATTACTAATCCACATTGTGTTTCTTATAACGTGAGCGTTAGATTGTTAAATTAACGAATTACGCTATTATCGCACCCTCATCCAATCAGAGTGGTTTTTAAGCTTCTCTAATTGGTGAAGATCGCGCGAATAACGGTGTTCGATTTTGATAATACTCTATGGACGCTAATCTGTGGTCATGACATGTCAGTCGTAAAAAGAGTAAAATGGCGTAATTATTACTTGTCATTGGCAAAACAAATGGCTTTACCATTATAGCCATAAAGAGGGGAAAAAATAAAAATATTTCTTCTTGATTTAATTTATTTTTGATTCTAATATAGTTTGTTAAAAGAAGAAGTTTTGTTCCGTAATGTGATTTGTGCGGTCTTCTAGATTATTAGATAATAAATTGATTTGTGTAGTGTCGTTCGCCATGTATTAGACGCCTACAAGTGATTCAGATTTGTCACGATGTGTGTTGTTTTTATTTATTATATTGTTCCAACGCGATATTGTGTCTAAATTGTAATACCGTGGCATGAGTGGTTCAAGATCGAAGATATTGCATTCCTTGGCTACCCAGGGATCTCGACGCTGAAGCTAACCACCAAGCCATTCGGTAAGTTTAATCTTTAAATTTAATTAGCGGCGCGTATCGCACCCGTTGAGAAGCCTGGACGAGTTTTGTTCCCGGCTTCTCGCACAAACGGAATTCGTTATTTTGTCAATCTAACGCTCACGTTTTAAGAAACAGAATAGGTATGTCTGCTGAGGTTCTACCATTAGGTTTTGCTATTGTATGAATGTAACTATTGTTAGAAACGTTACTTTCTACCAATAGGAAGGTATATTTATCCTATTTTCAAAAATAAAGTTAATATGATAAATTTTGGACAGGATTTCAAGAGACTACTGCGTAGATTTCTTGTCGAGGTGGTAGTCTTCTCTTCGGCCTTATTGTTGCTTTCCATTAGGCAAGATTGAGGTCAACGCTGACTCGGTCGTCTGAAAGGTCTGACTCTGTTTATAATTAAAAAACATGGTAGCGCCTCTGTTTGGTTTTGGAGTTATTAGATAACAAACATCGAAACTTTTATATCTATACTTACCTATATCTTTCTATACAAATAATAAAAAGATAAAATATTTGATTGTTTGTTTGTTCCGGACAAACTCAAAAACTACAGAATCGATTAAAGAAATCATTCACCAATAGAGAGCTTAATTATCGGCGAGTAAAATAATACCTATGGACTTCTATAAACTTGGAAGATATAAGAGGCTAAATAATACCTACGGCTTCATTTTCCTGAATAACCTTACACTTACACTTTTCGCTAATCTTATTATTTTCAAGTTACAGTTATCGTAGTTTATATTACATTTATTTTGGGAGAGCGCTTTCTTTCTTTTAATATTTATAGTTCTTAGGCCATTCAGTACATATGTACAATAATTCATGGCAACAATACGGAGATATTGGCATTGAGTTTCACAATTGAATTACAATTTTCCTTTTTCTTTCAAACTTGTATCTACGAGTATCTATTGATACTCAAACGTAACTCTCGGCGTAGGATACGTTTCAATAAATGTCTTTTATAACTTGGTAAAACGTACTTTAGTTATAAAAGAAATCCTTTGTAGGTATATTTTTATTTCATGGATGGAAAGAATCTTAAATATTGTACCTAATATTTATTGAAAATAAGTTCTTGTTTTTGAATATAAATACAATTCTTTATTGTTTATGTAAATAATGTAAATAAGACGCTGCAATGCAGTTAAATATAATTTATTAATCTTTACATAAATTTTAATATGTTACCAAAATGCCAATCAATTATAACAACAACAATCTTCGTGGATACGTCACTTGTACTTTTAAATTAATATTATTTTTAAGGCTTAGATTTACAACAATTTAAGTTTTTATTATTATTATTATTAAATACACTAGCAGCTTTTGCTGATGCGTGTATATCACTGCACTTATGCATTATTACTATATTTTAATGGCCGTATTCATAAAAACTTATTGAAGCCTTAAAGAACACTTTAGTTATGGAATGTTTTCCTTCCGCTGTCTCCTTTACGCATATACATTTTTGTTGCTAATAAAAGGAGACAAAACCTTCTATAACTAAAGTGTTCTTCAAGGACTAAATAAGTTTTTATGAATACCGGTGTAAATGTTTATCTAGTCTATTCTTAAAGGAGTCAGCACTTATAACACATTCTGGTAGCTTGTTTCATGTATCCACAACTCGAATAAATAATACATGTTTCCTAGGGTTACTATGGCTTGGTATTTTTATCAGCTTCAGAGAATGTCCCCTAAGGCCTGTGTTGGTGCTGAGTGTGAAGAGATTTTGTACCAGGTACATCATAGTGTTTTTTCATTATTTTAAATGTCTCAATCAGGTCTCCGCGTTGTCTTCTCTGCTCTAAGGTTGTAAGCTCCAGTTCTTTTAAACGGTCTTCATATGTCTTTTTTTTTTTATGAGCCAACCATTTTTGTAGCTTTGCGTTGTACCTTTTCAATGAGAATGATATGCTCAGTGCCGGCCCGAAGCAAGTTTTAGAATGGAGCGAAATCCAATTACGGCACCTGGCGAAACCCCCCCCCCCCTTCCCCCTAATATCAGTAGACTACTAGAGAGGGGGGCCAGTAGCTCTACCACTAGTTTTTGCAAACAGTTTTTACTATAGTCGCTACTAACTAACTATAGATAGGAATCATCCAACAAGAGAGGTTTATTAGAAATATAAAGCGATCCTATTGTTGGTAAAAGCGTGGAACTGAGAAGATCTCCACAACATCATTGGTCTATGTCTAATTTGTCAATTGAAAACTAATTTAACAAAATAAAGTCAACAATCATTAATGAGATCAATAAGCATAATCCACTTTAGAACTGGTTTTTTGTTTTACTAATTAATGTAACGGTGCTTATTTAAAATAATAATAAATAAATAAATAAATTCTTTATTCGTATAACAAACAGTGTGATTTACAGGGGACTGTCTGACTCCCAAACTAGGCAAAGCCTGTGCTATGAGTAGTCAGTCTACCTCATTTTTCTTTTCACAATATTGGGTAATTGTTTTTTCCAGTAGTTGTTCCCTCAATATTAAACAAAAACAAATAGAACTTAAAATTAGAGCATGCATCACATAAAAAAAATATAAATTGAGGTTTTTATAGTATTCTGTAAAATAATACTTACAAAAAAAAATAAAAAATAAAAATAAGACATGCACCACACACACATTTCTCATTGATGCTCGGCAACTTAGCATTAATTGGTCCCATCACAGGTTCATAATACTTTCACATTAATAACAGTATTTTCCTCTGTTTTTTTTTTTTTTTTTTGGTTTTTCCACAATTGGAAAGGCAAAGATTTTTCAACCAAACAGCCTGTATTTTCCTCTGATTTAAAATGATTAAATCATAGATTAATAATATATAAATAAACTAGTCTACAAAGTCTTTAAAGGTTTAGGCATATATGGGACATAAGATAATTAATAATAAACTATTTAAATCAACTGGAAAACAAATTTTAAGAAAATCACTGCTTACGCACTTTTGCACTTGTTAATTTTAACGCTAACTATTAACCGAGGTGGGGGGTAATGATCCGTCCGCGCTCTTCTCAACAAATAAAGTCAGAATCACACATTGGTAAGCGAGGATTTTTTTCTTGTCCACTGAGGCGCCCTCTGGAACTTAGCGCCTGGAGCGGCCGCCCCGTTCGCCATATGGTAGGGCCGGCCCTGGTTATCCTTTTTGAGATAGGGATTCCACACCTGGAAAGCATACTCAAGTAACGGTCGTATATATGCTTTTTAGAGTTTTATAAACAACTGTTTGTCTATATACAGGAATGTTTTTCTGATCAGATACAATATAGAATTTGCCTTTTTTAATATACTAATTATATGCTTGTCCCATTTAATATTATTTGTTATAGTAATGCCCAAGTCCTTTTGAGATGTAACCGCTTTGAGCAAGTTGGAGTCAATACTGTATGATACCATTGGGTTATTACTACCTATGTGAAGAACGGTACACTTATTTGTATTCAAAGTGAGAAGCCAGTCTTTTACATTCATGCCCATCCATTAGTTACAGACTAAAAATAAAATAATAACTTTATGTAACAACTAGTTAGTTGACCCGCGCTACTCTGTCTGCGTAACTTTAACCGTTTACGCAGCGGAAGCTCTCAAAAGGAACAAATTTTCCTCGTTTTCCAAATAATTTTCATTGATGCTTCGTTCCTATTAGTCGTGATGCGTGATGTTATATAGCCTTCCTCGACAAATGGGCTATTTAACACTAAAATAATTTCTACATTCTCTACCAGTCAAACCTTCGGGACAATCAAAGCAGTTAATAAGTGACCTAGCATCTTTCTTTAAAATTACACAAGTGGCCTTTTTGCGCATTTCCAATATCAAATATCGTTGTTTTCTAGTATTTTGGGCCAAAAATAACAACTTAATCGAACACAGCTAAAACTTAAACTTAACCAAAGTCAATAAAAAAAAAACATACAAAGCCACAAATTACAAGTTTGGAACAAGCAAGTTTTTTTTAAACCTCTGTGGCTTGGCTACTAAACTTACGTTAAGTTCCCCAATAACTCTTCCGCACATCTACGCCAAGATCGAAGGTAACAAATGGTGGTAGATTTTAATTTGCAAGTTGAAATTGTTCGCTTTCAGGCCCGCATCGTTACCTTTTCACTTGATTTTGTCGTTAAATAGAGACCGCATGAGGAAAATTGCATTTTGATATTTTTTATATATCGATTGCTAGATTTCGATTGCGATATTCAGGGTGTTTTTTTTTCACAAAAAATGGCGTCAAATGTACCAGTTTTTTTTAAGTCAAATGACAGCTGGTACATTCAACATTAACTTTAATCGTTACAATTACCTTAACGAACATTTTGGTGCCACCCAGCCTTAGACAATTAGCAAATCGTGACTCTGTCTATATAGACAGCATATGTTGAAGATGAAGAAGTCTCTGTTACTTCACTCTTTGAGGATAGCCCGAAGACTGTAGCATTATAAGTACGTTCATGTGAGTGTTGCCAGATGTCCCTATAGGCCGAGAGTCCTTCTTTTTTATCCCTTTTAGGGCGCTTCCCACCAACAACCTGAGTGGGACACCTAAAATCCCGCTTTCTCATACGGTAGGGAGGGCGTTGGTCTCGATATTATGTTAAAACCGGCAAAATCAAGCTCAAATAACGTGTTCTATAAAAAAATAACAATAGTATCGATTTATGTTTAAAAATTATAAAAAGTATATTTATGTTTAAATGTTAATCAGTAAAGTCGGTAGTTTTTTAAATAAAATATTAGGTAACTAAATTAATATTATAATATCATTATCTGAAACAAATAAAGTGTGTTAGATATGTTTCTTACTTGGTAAAATATATAAATTGAAGCTATAAAATTTTATTGCCAAATATTTCGCCTCTCTATGGAGCGGCGTCATCAGTGAGTGACTGAAGGTCTTTGTCATAAATTTTGAAGAAGTACTTTTATGTCTTTTAGCAATGGTAAAGGCAATGCACTATACAGTTTTGTATTTAATTTTTAGAAAAATATCATCACCACCTAGCCCATCATGGAAAACATCATCAGCATGTTATGTCCATTGTTGGTTCGATATTAATAAATTTACAAAACAAGTTAGACAAAACCTAATGCATTACATTCAGACCAGGGCTATAGTATGCACCAAGCTGCCATATAAAAGAGCTTTCCCATGTTTTTAAATCAATAGACCGAATAGTTTTAGGAAAACTCTTTAATACTCTTACTGTGAAACAATTGTTAAAGGTAGTGTTATGTATACGCGCATGGGTGGGCACAGGTAAAATATTATTAATTTGAGAATCTACTGAATGTCTGTGTCCATTCATGCGAGTACGAAGGGGTGTCGTAGTCTCTCCCACATAAAAACTGTTACAAAATCTGCACTCCAGCATATATACGCAATGAGAAGTAGTACATTGTGCGAAATTTTGAATTTTGATGACAACAGGGTTATGATGAGTTTGTATATTGATATCGGAATTTATTATGGGACATGTTTTGCAACGAGATTGGTTGCACTTGTGTGTACCTAACAATGTGTTATTGCTCCGTGTATTTTTATTTTTTGCCAAAATAGCTTTTAAATTTTGATTTTGTTTATACGTTACACTAGGGCACGTTTTTAAAAGATTTCGCGTAATATTATTATTTTTAAGGATAGAGAAGCTATCCTTTAATAAATTTTGAATTTTGTGTGCCCCGTGGAAGTATGGTATTATAAGCCGAAGGGAATTTTGTTGTTGTGTGTGTATAGCGTTTGGAGTGTTAGAAGGCCTGTTCATGTGTTTGTGTAAAAAGTTTGGGGGATAATCGCGCCTACATAACCCATTGAAGATTTTGCCTTGATATTTAGCTTGCAAAGATGTTGAATTATTACAAATTCTTTTACCGCGGATAGAAAGTGAATGTGGTATAGACCGTTTTGTGTGCGACGGGTGGCAACTACTGTAATGCAGATACTGTAACTTGTTGGTTTCTTTAAAATGAACAGAAGTTGAAATATTATGATTATTATAAGTAATATCTACATCTAAAAATGTTATGTTAGTTTTAGAAATTTCATGAGTGAATCTTAGACTGCTAAATGAATTTAGTTGACTAAGGAATGTATTAAGAGTTTGTAAACTATGAGGCCAAATCATGAAAATATCATCTATGAATCTTAACCACGTTAAAGGTTTGAGAATTTGACTATTTAAAAATTTTGTTTCGAGAGAACCCATATATAAATTTGCATAAGAAGGTGCCATGCGCGTACCCATGGCAGTGCCTTTCTCTTGGTGATAGAATTTATTATCAAAAGTAAAATAGTTATTGGTTAAAACCATTTCTGCTAAATCTAGTAAAAATTTTGAAGAAGGCAGACGCGGGTTTGGGCGGCTATCGAAATACTCTTTTAGGGCATACAATCCTTCGTCATGTGGTATATTAGTATATAAGGACACAACATCTATAGTTACTAAGAAAATATCATTACAATTTGGAATATGTAATGCATTAGGTTTTGTCTAACTTGTTTTGTAAATTTATTAATATCGAACCAACAATGGACATAACATGCTGATGATGTTTTCCATGATGGGCTAGGTGGTGATGATATTTTTCTAAAAATTAAATACAAAACTGTATAGTGCATTGCCTTTACCATTGCTAAAATACATAAAAGTACTTCTTCAAAATTTATGACAAAGACCTTCAGTCACTGTCACTGATGACGCCGCTCCATAGAGAGGCGAAATATTTGGCAATAAAATTTTATAGCTTCAATTTATATATTTTACCAAGTATTATAATATCATAAAATACAAAAGGAAAACTTAAACTACTAACAAACAAACAACAATTTTGGTTTGGTATGGTATGTATGTTTATGTATTACATTTATTATATTATATACAGTATTTAAGTAATTTAAGTATTATTATGTATCATAATAATAATAAATAATAAAATTGTCACGCCCTTTTCCCACGGGGATAGGCAGAAACAAGGGAGCGCCACCTACAACGATCCTGGCATAACTCTCTCGCTTCCTTCACATCCACCACTCTCTTCATACAAGCTCTACGGTTATGGACACTACGGATCCCAGCTTTTTTGAGAATGTCCCCGATTTGGTCGAGGAACATTCTTCTGGGTCGTCCCCGCCTCTTTCGTCAGTCTCTTTTCATTCATCCTCTCAATGTGCCCAAACCGTAACATTCCTTTCTCAATCCTTGTCACTACATCATCTTTCAAATCACACATTTCACGCACAACTGTATTCTTCACTCTATCCGCAATTGTTACTCCACAAGCACTCCTTAATGACCGCATTTCTACGGCATTAATCCTACTTTCATGCTTCTTCTGCCATACCCAGCATTCCCTTCCATACATTAATGTAGGAACAAGCACCGCTTTGTGAACAGCCATCCGAGACTTTTTAGACATATTATGTATCATTGTTAAGATTATATTATCTATTTCTTTTTTGAAAAGTTCTGCACCCTAAGCATATTTTACTCTCTCAAAGGTTAGCTGGTAGGCAATGCCTAAGGCAGTAAGCTCGCCTATGTACAATTTTGTGCAATAAAGAATTTTAAATAAATAAGATAAAACATAAACTAATAAAAGGCCTAACAAATAAAACTGACTACCTAATATATTAGTAATAATAATATTTACAAGTCCACCAAATCCAAACTCTTATCCGATCCGAATGTACCTATAACACTGGCAGCATTTCCCCTGTGTACTGCAGTGGTATCCAGATCGTGAATCGCCAGAGGTCTCGTTTAGAAGAGCATATAATCTCTTTTCAAAGGTCTTAACCAATTTATATATTTTTCGTCTCAGTCCCGCTTTTTCTTATTTAGGTCCCGATATTTGAATAAATGGTACTGGAAACACTAGATCATGCCTTACTTTGTTCCTTCGCTAGTGTTTATACTAGCATAATTTTCGTTGCGCTTTCTGATCTACTTTAGGCATGGCTACCCCAGAGGCTCCATTCATCTTGTTTCCCATTAGGAGGCGGGAACAGAATCACTCTTTTCACGTAAATGCACCGCGGGCCCACCGTAGGCCCATGATTACTTCGGCTCCTTTAGTTAATCGGAAAACTATTCTATCGGGGCCCAAATTAATGTTTTCTTTTAGGCTAGGCTGGGTTGCATTATGTTATACCTAAAAGTTCTTTAACTGATAGGTATTTTTTTTTAGATATAGGTTTTCAGGTGACTATACTGCATCTTTTTCTTGTGTAAACTTTCAGGGTGCGGTTACGTAACAGGCGGTTGATTTGACGATAAAGCCGCGAGGATATTATTAAACAACAATTTGTTGATTTACCCCATTGATGGACTTTGTAGGTCTGCTTAACATCAGGTAAATATGAGGTGATACATGACATGTTGTGCCCCTAAAATATCTGTTAGTGACGCCAGAAGCAGAAGAATACTTTTTTATTTTAGCACGGCAAGATTAGGTTTTTTAACGGCACATGTGACTTTGTATCTTCCTTATGGTGAGCAGACAATAGATATACAAATCCATGTAAGGTGTCGATCAATTGATCGACACCTTTATTTTTGCTTAACAGAATTGGTCGCTCCTATTATTCTGGCTTAATTATGCGGTTACGAAATGGTCGGCGTTAAAGCTGCATTTTCAATATATTAAATCTATTTTATTATCCTTGTAATCAACTGCCAGTTTCATAACCGCACTTAAAACATGCACTATAATCTCGACAAGAAATCGATGCAGTAGCCATTATAATTGTATTAAACACATTATATTTTTAGTGCTTTTTAATACAGCTATATCATCACGGGTGCCTTACGGCGCCCTAGACCACCTAGACGGCCTCAGGGTACCCAGCGGAGGGGTTTTTAATCCCACCTCGTCGTAGCCGATGGTATGAGTCTACACCGGACTAGCTCTAGCTAGTTAACTGGCTATAGCTCGTCGTGATGTTTGGATAGACTCAATAACCTATCTATGAACAGTTTCACAAGTTGGTATAGTGAAACTGAGAACGACTGCTTTACGTGCTCTCCGAGGCACTATTAATAGTGGTCATTATTCAGTATTGAGGAAAGCTCACCCTATTATTTTTTTCATCTCCCCTTTATTGTTAAATTATACCTCTTTTTCATACTTTTTGCATCTTCCAATAATAATTGTGTTCATTGATAATGGTTATCACGATTATGAACATGATTATGAAAAGGAATAAAAAAATATTTTTACATAACCGGGTTATCAAACAAGGTTTATTTCCTGTATGAATACTGGTTAACAAACTGTTTTTACGTGGCTGAGGTAATAATTGTGAAGTTTGAAGGTGTAAAATTTGAAAATCTCTATATAAAAACAGCGTAAAATAATATATTGTTGCATGAAATTTTTTATTCATAATGTCGACACAACAAATACAAGCTTAAATAACTTTGGATGTCACACGGGGCGAACAGGAAACTCGTTACAGTAAAGTTTTATTCACAATATTACTTCACAGATACGTGTTCGTTAAAAAACGATAAATAACTCGATAAACTTTGAACTTTATACATGGAATAAAAAGTTACGCGAGACAAAAAAATATATACTCGATAAAAGTTTTGCAATACCATTAAAAGTTTGAGAACAAGTGATTGGAAACATGATATTGTACTGCGCTTTATCCAGTTCAACGGTGTCGCTTACCTTATCTCTTGTTGATGCTATAGTTTATAAAATATAATATATATATTATATCGTTGTTACTGGTACACATAGTACAAGCCTAGATATTGGTTTGTGACCAATTTGTGTAAATTGTCCTATATATAAAAAAAAAAACTTATCGATTAGGATAACCCTTCCATTTTTGACAGGTCATTACACACATAAAGATGTAAAAACCGTCAAGTGATTTGGTTACAGCCTATCGGTTTACCGGTTGGGATAAGTCTCTTTTCAGGGATAAAAGTTTTGCAATACCAAAGTTTGGGAACAAGTGATTGGAAACATGATATTGTACTGCGCTTCATCCAGCTCAACGGTGTCGCTTATCTGTTGTTGATGCTAAACATACTCGTAACTCTCTGGTGAAGATGGTCATCTTTAACAGGTCTCGTTACACACATAAAGATGCAAAAACCGTCAAGTGATTTGGTTACAGCCTATCGGTTTACCGGTTGGGATAAGTCTCTTTTCAGGGATAAAAGTTTTGCAATACCAAAGTTTGGGAACAAGTGATTGGAAACATGATATTGTACTGCGCTTCATCCAGCTCAACGGTGTCGCTTATCTCTTGTTGATGCTAAACATACTCGTAACTCTCTGGTGAAGATGGTCATCTTTAACAGGTCTCGTTACACACATAAAGATGCAAAAACCGTCAAGTGATTTAATCGGATTTGATTATAGTCTGTGGTTTGCACGAATTTCCGTTCAGAGCGCGGTTACGAAACGGGCAGTAAATTTTAACATAATAGTATATATTCTTTCTTTAAAATAATTATTTCTGTATAGCACAAAAACCAACACCGGCCAAAAATATCATTTGGTCGATGTTGGTTTTCCATGCCACTTTTTAACAAGAACTGTTTGACATCGAGTCGCCCGCCAAATCGAGATGTGCAACACGGTTATACGATCGATTACAGATGGGAAAAGGAGGGACTTTTTAGTAAACTGTTTTTTAATCTAGGAATATTATGTGGTGTCGGAAGCCGAACGTTTAGTTATTTTTGATAATCTATAAATGAGTGTAATAGTTTTATTTGAAGGACTTAATATACGTTGAAAAGTACATATTGAGCGAAGTCTTTTATTTAACATCAGAAGTGTGCGTAACTCACGCGCCATGGGAAGACGCAAACATAAAAAACGTTCTCGAGTTTTATCAAGCAGCTCTAGAACTTCATCGCCAAGTCCCAATGTGCGAAGACGGAAAAAGGTAAATCGTGAAGCAACCGAAAATGTTAATATAACGCTACACAACATGATTCCATTTTTCGACCCACTAACGGACAACGTTACAGCCTGGCTTAATGTTATAGAATCTTATGCGACAACGTTTTCATGTACTGATAGCACGATACGTTACCAAACTTTAAATAAGCTTAAAGGTTCCGCTAAAATTTGGTATGATTCCCTATTGCAAAATAATTACTCCTGGGCATTTTGGTTATGGGAACACTGGAAAGAAAAAATATCTTCGATGTTTACTGTGAAAAGGAATATGTTTGAGCTTTTGAAAAACATTATTAATAAAAAGCCCATGGAAAATCAGTCTTTATATGATATTTTTTTTGAACAGAAATCAAAAATTAATAGCCTATGCCTTAACTTTACAGAAATCGATATTATATCTATAATTTTAGGAAATATTGGTGATGTGAATATCATATATCATCGGTAGAAGCGAATAATTTTAAGTCATGTGATAGTCTAGCTGCATTCTTACATAGCCGAGTATATAAAATCAAACCTCTGGGACAAAATTTAAAATTTAATGTTCGAAACAATAACTGAAAAATAATTCAATCAAATGTACATTCATCTACATCATCTGTGATATCATCACCCATCAACCATCATAGCCCTGAACCACACCAGAACCGTAGACCATTGGAATGCTTTAACTACAATGTAGTGTGAAGTGTGATTTTTGTGGAAAGTGGGACACACAGAATCTGTGTGCTTTAAAAAGGATAATAATGGGACAGAAAAGATAAATCAAAAAACCAAATTAATTATGTCTTCAAATTCAAAAGATTTTTTTTTTTTAATTATAGAGATTAATAATTTATTTACATAACAGGTTCGTTCATAGATATAGGAGTAGTTGCTCACTTATTTTAGAAAAATTAACAAAAAAAAAATTATTTAAAATTAATTCCTCTGGAATCAGTCATTACTTTACAGGGGTTTTCAAAGGGTAGCCTGAAATTAGTTACACATATGGTAATAGTAAATATAGTCATTGACTTAGTAAAAAATAATAATGTCGAGCTGTATGTTATTAATGATTTGTCTGGATGTGATCTTTTACTAGGAAAAAATGTTACTGAAAGAAAGGACCTTATGTACTCCAGAATTGGGGATTCTCTAACCTTTGAATATGCCAAAGTATCCGGTAATTTTAGTAATATTGTAAATGAACAATCCCTAGAATTTGATACAGAACCTCATCATAATGAATTAATGATCATTTTAATGAAATACAAGAACTGTATAGCATCTAGTATTAAGAAGTTGGGTAAAGTGCTAGCCCAGGAGTTTCAGGACTTCAAAACATTCGTCGTCGACATGTTTACCCTATTGAGGAGGCAGATTGCTAAATTAAAATCTACGGTGGATGAGCTGGAGGCGAAAACCTGTGGTGATTGCCACACGACCATCATGCTAAAGGGCTTCCCGGAGAAACAAGGCGAGAATGTCACACAAGCGGTAATCGGTGTACTGCAGGAGAAACTGAACATTTCTGGTGTCACAGCACAGTCATTTCGTTCTTGTTATCGTCTCGGTGGTGGCAAGGATAGGGTCACTCGGTCCATTCTGGTAAAATTTAGCGACTACTGGCTCAGACAGCAGGTGTGGAACAGCAAATCCAAACTAAAGGGGATTCCATATACCTGCTCTGAGTTTCTGACCAAGAGCAGACAGCTGCTGTTCACGGAGGCGCGAAAATTTTTTGGAGTGCATGGCTGCTGGACTCGAGACGGATGCGTGATGGTTAAGCTACCAAATGGAACTAAGCGGAAAGTTCTACAGCTGTCCGATATTGTAGCCTGGTCGTCTACTCATCAGAAGTCGGCTCCTGTTGCTTCGCCATTACCCGCTGCTCAGGGTTCCCAACAGGTGCAGAAGGTGCGCCAAAAGAGGATGGTGTCGAGGAAGTAGTGGCGTACTGCAGCTTTAGTTGGTTATATAGTTGTCCCAGTGTTCTGTAGTTCCTATAGTTGCCTACGCATACCTGGTTATAATACCTCAATATTCGTTATGTAATTATATTTTTAATTCATACCTAAATATAAAAATATAACAAATTGAACATAATTAATTGCATAATGATAATGGTTTATAGGTTTGCATGACACTGAAGGGAATATCATGCCTATTTTATGTGTAAGTTATTTACCTGTGAAGTTATATGTATATATATGTGCGTTTACATGTAGTAATGATTACATATTAGACTCAAAATATGCTTATACCCATACTAAAACAATTCGATCGTTCTTTAGTCAACATAAAAGTTATAGATACCCATAATAAATACCTCTCAATGAACGCGCTAAGTCACGGGAGTGGTGTCTCTTAAAGTAGGTAGGTTGTTTAGGTACTTTGGATTATTAGGTACTCTCCATAGAATTGCCAATAGTTACGCTATAATATATTGTATTTAATATGGCAATGTCTTTTGTACCTACCTAGGGTATGTTATACCGACTTGAGTTATTATTGTTTATGTCTGGGCACTTGGGAACTGCAGAATACTTTATTATGTAACTAGCAATATTGTAAACCGTTAAACCAGCAGGATGTGCATAGAATTGTAGTATTTACATATCATATATTTATTATTGTATATATTTTTTCATATGTATATATATATATATATATATATATATACCTATTCATTAAATAATTTAAGTAATGATGACTCTTTCCATTCTCTTAACGATTCTAGCGAATCTTTTAAAGATGCTTTAGACAGTCTAGATGTGCAATTAAAGAATGAATTTTCTACGGACAAGAAACAATTTAACTTGTGCCACATAAATGCACAGAGTGTCCCGGCCCACTACACTGATATTCTCGCTACCTTTTCATCTGATATAGTTGTCGCTATTCTCATCTCAGAATCTTGGCTCAAACCTTCACTATCCTCTAAATCTTTTTCTCTTCCTGGGTATATATTAATTCGCAATGATCATTCGGGCGCCCGCGGTGGTGGTGTCGCCATATACCTACGTGCTGATATACCTTACAAATTAATCTCGAGCTCCCCCAGCGCATATTCTGCGTCTGCAGAATATCTATTTATAGAAACAAATTTTAATGGATGCCGGGTATTGCTAGGTATCGTATACTGCCCTCCCACCACAAATTATTTTTGTAATTTGGAAAACGTTCTTGAGGAGCTAGTCCCTCTATATACTCATCACATCATAATGGGAGATTTTAACATATGTCTCCTTAATACCCGTGAGTCACGGGCGTCTAAACTTTTAAATATCACTTCTTCAATTAATCTGACACTACTTCCATCTGGTCCTACTCACCATCTCGCTTCGTCTGACACCCTTCTTGACCTTATTTTCACCAGTCGTCCAGACATCGTTTCCACCCATGGTCAGCTCCTTGCTCCTTTATCCCACCACGATCTCGTTTTCCTCTCTTACAAGGCTAAACCACCACGGTATCGTCCACTAACTGTTGTCATGCGTCATTTCTCTCAGATCAATATGGACAAGCTACGAGAGGATGCAGCGCTCATAGATTGGAGTTTATTACTTACTCGTATATCTACCAACATGGACACCATGGTTAACATCTTCAATCGAGAGTTGCTAAAACTTTATGATTCTCATGCTCCACTACGTCGCACGAGGATCAAACGGGCAGCAGCCCCGTGGGTCAATGGCGACGTCCGCTTGGCTATGAGGAGACGAAATTGTGCCTACCGAAGGTATCGGATAAACCGTCGTGATGATAATTGGGCCGCGTATAGGGTTGCAAGAAATCGTTGTAACCAGATCTGCAGGATTGCAAAGCGACATCACTTTATAGATAGTATCAAAAATAAATCTGCTTCTAAAATCTGGAATTTTTTTGGTTCACTGGGGTTGGGGCGTTCTCATAACTAGACTCAACTTGGCTCATTGACACCAGACCAGCTTAACACACACTTTTCCTCTGCACCTGTACTGGACAATGCGACAAAGCTTGCCACACTTGGAGAGATAGGGAGGCTGTCTATACCTGAAAATGTTGAACCTTTTATTTTCGTGGAGGTTTCCGGCGAAACCGTTATGAAGACGATTAGTTCAATAACTTCCAAAGCAATAGGATGTGATTCTCTCAGTCGTGCTATGATCGTAATAATAATTGACCTCCTGTTACCAATTATTACCCATATTATTATTTTTTCCCTAAAGTCTAAACAATTTTCTGCTCTTTGGCGTAAAGCTTATATTATACCTATTCCTAAAATACCTTCTCCAACACTTGCAAGTCACTTTCATCCTATTTCAATTTTACCTTTCTTATCCAAGATCCTAGAATCCATAGTCCATAAACAATTGTCAGACTTCCTTAATGTTAATAGCCTTTTTAATCCGTTACAATCTGGTTCCGTCCTGGTCATAGCACAACTTCAGCCTTACTTAAAGTAACTGAAGACATCCGAAGTGCAATGGAGGAAACTAAAGTCACAGTACTCGTGCTTATAGATTTCTCCAATGCCTTTAATACGGTAAATCCTGACTTGCTTATCGCCATCTTGTCTCGTCTGGCGATTTCGACGGAGGCTCTAGCTTGGATGTCGCAATATGTCCACAGTCGTCAGCAGCAGGTTCGTGTTGGACAGGTGTCGTCTGAATGGTGTAATTTGGTTTCTGGCGTCCCACAAAGTGGGATCCTATCTCCTCTATTATTTTCCCTATTTATTAATAACATTACCTCTTCCTTACATTGTGATTATCATTTATACGCAGATGACTTGCAACTCTATGTGCGGACGGATATCAGCACACTTAACTGTGCAATAGCTTGGCTGAATTCTGATCTCGACAACATACGCTCCTGGTCTTCTCGTTTTGGGATCGTTGTCAATCCGAATAAGTGTCAATCTATCATTATCAGGAGTTCCCGACTTCTTGGTAAAATCGATTTAAACACTGCAGATCTTGTTCGGTATGACAGCATCCCTATAACGTATTGTAGTAATGTTAAGAACCTGGGTGTTTATCTTGATACAAATCTGGATTGGGTCACCCAGTAATGTCAGTCGTAAGATATATGCTTCATTGCACTCTCTCAATAAACATTAAAATTTCTTGCCACTAAAAGCTAAAATAACCCTCGCCCAGAGCCTTCTTCTTCCTATCCTCGACTATGGCGATGTATGTAGTGTAGACCTCAATGAAGTTACTCAACAAGATGGATCGTTTACTTAACTCGTGTATTCGGTTCATCTTCTATTTGCGTAAGTACGACCACATTTCGGAGTATCGCGCTACGTAAATTGGGGTGGTTACCAATACGCTATATCGCTCGCATCGCTCGAGTTTTATTTCAAATTCCTTCAGTGTAGTAGCCGCTAACTTGTGGAACAAACTGCCTCTTGTTATAAGAAATGCTCCAAATAGATTTATTTTTAAGCAAATGGTTTATGAGCACTTTGTAAATAAATCCCAACAACTGTCGAATTAGTCATTATACTGTTTATATATTAATATGTATATTGTATGATATGTAGTATATTATATGTGTATAATACTTGTATATGTAAAGCATATGGGGTATATATGTATTTATTTATAAATATAAATAAAATAAAAAAATGTATTGCCAACTACCTAAACTTAATGTTCTAATGTCCCGAAGGTTTGACTGTCAGATAATGCCCAACGGCATTAAGTCCGCCTTTGTATTATGCAATAAAGTATAATAAATAAAAATAAAAAATAAAGTAAATAAATTTGAAATGGACATCAATCTAACAAATTCTAAGCCAGTACAATATAGAGTCTATATTATAGACCATATAGGACTTCAAATTCAGACCGACAAATAATGAGAAGTATGATAAAAGATCTGTTAGAAAATTGAATAATTCAGGATAGTAATTCTGCATATGCCAGTCCAGCCTTATTAGTAAAAAAAATGGTGAAAAAAGTCTGTGTATGGATTATAGAGCTCTTAATAAAATAACATTAAAAGTAAAATATCCAATACCCCGTATTGAAGATCTTATAGATAGACTACAGGGTTGTAAATACAAGTTTGGATCTCAAGTGATCAAAAGTGGATATTAGAGATAAGAATGTCTAAGAATTCAGTTCACAAAACTGCTTTTATTACAGAAGATGGTCACTATGAATTTTTGAGATTACCATTCGGGCTAGTGAATGCCATTGCCTGTTTTCAACAAATGATGAATTAGGTAATGGGTAACCTAAGATTTAACAAAATCATACTATATCTTGACGATGTACTTATAGTTAGTGAGAGCATTGATGAAAATATACAATTGTTAGAAAAGGTATTATAAATATTTAGAATTAACGGATTAACAATCAACTTAAAGAAATGTCATTTCTTAAAAACAAATATAGAGTTCCTTGGATATAAAATTAGTGCTGATAAATTACAACCTAGTGAAAATAAAATAAACTCTGTAAAAAAAAATCCCTTTCTAAAATCTATTCATCAATTAAGATAATTCCTAGGTTTAGTAAGTTATTTTAGGAAATTTATTAAAAACTGTGCCATATTAACAAGCCCACCAAATCGAAATGTTGAACACGGTTATACGATCGATGACAGATGGGAAAAGAAGGGGATTTTTAGTAAAGTGTTTTTTAATCTAGGAATATTATGTGGCGTCGGAAGCCGAACGTTTAGTTATTTTTGATAATCTATAAATGAGTGTAATAGTTTTATTTGAAGTACTTAATATACGTTGAAAAGTTTATATTGAGCGAAGTCTTTTATTTAACAGAAGTCACAATTTTTTATTAAATAATTAAAATTAACTATTGTTTAAATACAATAATTTTATTATATTACAATATTAATTTATTTAATAATCTCAAACTAAACCTACCAAAGCTGAATTTACTTACATCATATTTATTTTGTAGGTTTAATCGAATTGTTATAACTAAAACAGATAGAATATAGGTATACAATAATTCATTAAAATCCAATTTTTAGATAGATATTTACATGTAAACAAACATCTGCCAAAAAGTAACACGAAAAACCATGCTTTAACTCGAGCTACAATTGCTTTTCGTGTTAGAAGGCATTTTTTCGACACATTATTTCATGAGAAAATAGTTAGGTTTGATCAGTAGAACCTCATATTAGCCCAAAGTACAACCTTTCAAAGTCACCCTTTATATTTTGCCTTTTATTAATTATGATGTATTAATTTGGCGTTAAATCCGGAGGTCCTGGGTTCGATTCCCACCCATGACAAATAAATATTAGTACATTTTTCAGTACAGTTTGTGGTCTGGGTATTTATAAAATATAATATATATTACATCATTGTTCCTGCTACACATAGTACAAGCCTAGAGCTTTAGTTTGTGACCATAGCAATTTGTGTAAATTATCCTACATTTATATTTAAAAAAAAAAAAAGTATTGTTTAATGACAAATAAAGAAGTTGTTGTTTTTACTGCAGTACTACTGGTAGGTATTTAGATCCACCTTTGTACATTGAGCAATAAAGTATATAAAATAAAATAAGAAAATAGTGAGACCATGGGTTCTGGGTCACAAATAAGTAAACTAAACAAAATATCTCAAAGCCGAGAGTTCAAGGCCTTCTTTATCCAAATAATAGCCCTAGAAGTCCAGAGGGGCAATGCACCTAGTTCGGCACTCTGGCGGCGACTCACATTTTTTTTATCGGAGCACGGCATGAGCATGATATCTACTTGTTGGTCCAGTCGGTCGCCTAGCGAAGTTATAGAGGTCTTCCTCTCACCTAAATTAATTTCTAATCTTTAAATCGGTCATTCTTCAATTCGCGAGTTTTTGCGTGTCCGAGTCGCCAAACCCGAAATGGAAGCAAAAATTACCGTACCTAGGTGTACACAAAATTTCAGAAACAGTTTTTAGTTACATCAGACTAAAATATTTTTTTGAATGCCTGTTCTCCAATTACCGTAATGCGTCTATGCGCCACTTTTGATTATAAAAATGCTTCTCATTTTTACTTGGAGATAATTAAATTTGTTTTGATTAGCATTTTAAAAGATAAAATACATGTGCAATGACGTAGTAAAATTCCATCCAATAGTAACACTCTGTATGAAGATGTCATTAATTGTTCAAATGTCCGACCTAACTTAATAATTACCGTAACGATTTCTTATTTTGGGTGTACATTACTAGATAAAAGTAGTAGCGCGCTACATATTTGCGCTTCGTTAGCCCTCAGTTGTCCCGTAGTTATCAAGCAGGTCGATGTCTCTTACGTTTAGGGTCTGACCAGTTATGCACCTGAGTACCTAATTTCTGTAGGCTTGGTTTACGATTTCTTTAATTACCGTCTGTTCATTTTTGAGCTCACTAGCATTTTAAGCCTAAATGTAGTATATTCAAACAAATAAAGAACCTCAGCCTTTAATAGTTACATTAGGCAACTATTCAAAAAATCTGATGCTTTTCGAAATATTCAAGAAAATGTTCTGTTTTCTAATTACCATGTACTAATTTTCATAGTTTTACCGTTATATTACAATATTGAATTTTAATGTGGAATTATTTATTAATTTCTTTAAATCTTTATTGCATAAAGGCAAAAAGCCAGTACAGTTAAACCTTCGAGACAATCAAAGCAATTAATAAGTGCATTATGATTTGAACATTGTTATTTAAATACATTACTCATAACAACTTTGGGCCTTAGGTTGTAATTTTATGAGTAGATAATCAGAAAACACAATAAGAAAGTTACGACATGGTGTTAAAAGGCAAAAACGTTATTTGGCAGAGATACATTACAGAATCTTCACAATAAATTTGTTCAGATACATCCATATGAAATCAGCTACTCAATGTTTTGCAAGATAAGACCATTTTGGATATTAAGTCCTGACTCAAGATTAAGTGAAACCTATTTAGATTTATTTAGATTATAAACATTTTGGCTTAAATTGTCTAATATAAAATTAAGTTGTCAATATGGTAACTACCATATTGACAACTTTTTAAAGGTATTCTTTTTATATGAAAAAAAGACACATTTAAACGTTCATTCATAGGTGCATGTTCATATTATGGGACAACTATACGTATTATATTATGTTACTTTAATGCAAGTAAACTTTTCATAACACAATAAATATAACAAACAAATAAGAAGTAATAGGTAACCAACACACTCTTTGATAATCGTGCAAACCATGCATGTTCATATTATGGTACAACTACCTTAGGTTCTATTGTAAGCGTAAATCATTGTACTTGTACTATTATTTCTTCTGTGTTGTCAAGTAAAATATGATTTTGAGAAGAGTTTCGTTAATTTATTATTTTTATTATAATATAGAATACATGTATTCACATTTTTGGCCTTAATCATATAAACTTATTGAGTGCTTGAAGAACACTTATGTACGGATTAATAGTCGTTGTTAAGCAATTGCTAATGCTTAGTCAGTGCTTCGGACTGTCACACTGCGTATGAAAAAACAAATCTGTGATAGTTCTACGCAATTGCTAATGCATAGCCGATGCTCCGGAATGTCAAACTGCTTATGAAAAAACTAAAATTTGACATTTCCAAGCAATGGCTCAGGCGACTGTTGATCCGGACAGAAATTAAAGAATCTCTGGTTGAATCTCTAAGCAACATTTATTAGTAAGTGGATTAGCCTTTAGCATCAAGTTAGCAATTTGTTCGACTTACACTGGTTTTAGTAAAATAAAAGTTCTTTTATCTATGAGTTATAAATGCATGTTTTGCATCGATATTTTTGCATCGACATGATATTTTTTTAAGTGGTAGGTTCTTAGTACGTATATAGTAAGGTTATTTTATTTACTAGGTACATATTCGTTGTTTACATTAGTAGATAAACGTAGAGCAATAATTAGTAGATGAATTTACTTATTTTAAAATGATTTTTTGATGTTTTCTAATTACCGTCTTTAATTTATTTTTATTTTATAATTACCGTGGTACTTTTCTTTTTTGAATTTTCAATAACTCAAAAATTACGTTAGCTAATGTAATGCCTTTTCTAAATATGATTCAGTTATTTTATTTATTTTCAAATTCTTCTATTTTTAGGTTTAAATATAAGAAAAAAAAATTGCGACGGTAATTAGGTGAAGAACGTTCAATAAGTAGAATGACCGAAATATAATTTCATCCTTATCAATGCTTAAAATATGAATTAAATTTGAAACTTAAAAAATAAGTATCAGTGGGGTGATTACGCGAACAACGCTAAGCTAAACTTTAATAGATATGATGCAATTCTGACGTAATTCAAACCTGGTGACATTTAAAAATGACAGACAACAACGTCATTTTGATTAAAGTTTAGCTTAACGTTATACGGCGTAATTGCTCTACAGGTATACGATTTAATTTCTGATCCGCGACCGTACTTTTGATACAATTTTAACATACCTAAATCAGATTGCTCTAACAGGTCAAGAATATATCCAGTCGACTTGTACCTATAGCTCAAGCAATAATTAATTATACAAAAACATACAGCAGCGGAGATTGCCTAGAGCTCTATAAAACAAGAGGGAAAACTTAACTAACTAGCAAGAACAGCTCAATCTAAAACTGTTTTAACTGAAATTTAATTAATCGACTCGAGCCAGGAATAAAGAAGCCTTAAAAAGTGACTGGTCGACGTCAGATACACTTGGCTTTCTCAAAACAAACAATAGTGTAAGTTAATTAACTTTTGTATAGGTCGACGAGCTGTTTTTGACGGTGAATTATACGTATTAAAAATAACTTAGGGTTTTTGCTTAAAGTAAGGGTGTGTTTGAGAGTATGAAAGCATTTAATTACAAAATGTTTGTATTTGACACTTAGGTACTTAAACTACCACTCAAAATGTATAGACACTATCGTTCAAGCTTTATTGCTGCTATAGCTGAAGATATATTGCTACCATCGCTCAAGATGTGTGGCTACTATCACTTAAGCTGTATGGATACTATCGTTAAAGCTGTATGATTCCATCGCTTAAGATGTTTGTCTACTATCGTTCAAAATATGTGTTACTATCCATCAAGCTGTATTATAACTAGCGCTAAAGCTGTGTCGCTACTATCGCTCTAGTTGTATGGTTACTATCGCTCAAGCTGTATTGCTAATATCGCTCAAGATGTATAGATACTATCGGTCAAGCTGTGGCTAATATCGCTTAAGTATGGCTACTATCGGTTATGCTGTATCGTAACTAGCGCTAAAGCTGTGGCTACTATTGCTCAAGATGTATCGCTAATATCGCTCTAGTTATAAGGATACTTTTGCCCAAGCTGTATTGCTAATATCGCTCAAGATGTATGGATACTATCGGTCAAGCTGTGGCTAATATCGCTCAAGTATGGCTACTATCGGTTATGCTGTATTGTAACTAGCGCTAAAGCTGTGGCTACTATTGCTCAAGATGTATCGCTAATATCGCTCTAGTTATAAGGATACTTTTGCCCAAGCTGTATTGCTAATATCGTTCAAGATGTATGGCTACTATTGTTCAAGCTGTATCGTAATCAGCGCTAAAGCTGTGGCTACTATCGCTCAAGATGTATCGTTACTATCGCTCTAGTTGTAAGGATACTATCGCTCAAGCAGTATTCCTAAGATCGCTCAAGATGTATGGCTACTATTGTTCAAGATGTATGGCTACTATCGGTCAAGCTGTATCGTAACCAGCTCTAAAGCTGTGGCTACTATCGCTCAAGATTTATCGCTACTATCGCTCTAGTTGTAAGGATACTATCGCTCAATCTGTATTGCTATTGTCACTCAAGATGTACAGCTACTATTGATCAAGCCGTAAGGCTACATTCGCTCAATTAATTAGTTGCTTATTACATAATTGTAATCGCTTCAATGACTAAATGGCTAAAACGCATATGGCTGTATGGCTATAATGCACATAAAAACCCTGCAGTATATATTTTATTAAGCAATTATTGTAAAGTGCTATGCAATCGTACCCATGAAAATACTAACCTAAAAGAATGTACAAATAACCAAACAGGGGCCTTATTCCGAGTTTGCAACCGCTAATCACGACAAGACGTTGCGCAAACTATAAATATGGAAATATAAGCTCTATTCCAATGGTTGTAGAGTATGTATTAGGTTGGCTATTATAATGCCGCCATCTTGAAATACACGAATTCTTCGCAAGTTTGATCATGTATGGAGCATTGGAATTTTAACTTTATAAATAACAGGATAGAACTTACATTTCAATACCCGTACTTTACGCAAAATGCGCGACGGTGAACGTGTCAAAACTCGGAATAAAGCCCCAGATGTAGTGTCAAATAATTTGAACATTTTCAAAGCTGTAGTATCCTTTCAGGGTGCGGTTAATTTACCAAAACGGGCAGTTAATTTGACAAAAATAAAAATAAATACCATCACGGGTGCCAATTTGGCTCCCGAGAACCGTTTAAACGGCCTCAGGCTCCCAGCGGAGGGATTAACCCATCCTCATTTCGCCGATGGTATTCGGAGGCAACACCTAACAAGTGGCGAGCTTGTTGCGGTGTTTATAATGAAATAGCCTCGTTGTATAAAGCGGTCACCCATCCCAGGCCGGTCTTGTTGTCATCTGCTTAACCTTGTTATCAGTTGCACAGTGACTTAACCACTAGGCTGGGGCCGCTTTCTCAATTTGACAATAAAGCACAAATTAGTCTTTATCACCGTCCATTTCGTAACTGCATCATTTGTATTAAACGATATTCATGATGGATTCTGTTTGTCTGCTAACCGTGAAGTAGATACAAAAGCACATGCCGTGCTCCAATAAAATAAAATAAAATATTGAAATAAAAAACACCCTAAAAACTCTTTATCAAATTTCCAGACAAGCTAGACAATCGAAACTGGCTAGCAGGTTATTGAAAAGTTAATGCCGTTTCTATCCCTCGTCCAATATTCTACAGTGGTTGTATTCAATTCTATTGATTAATATTTCAAAGGTACAGTTTGGAAGACCGAGGATTGAAATTCAAATTTAGAATGTGAGAAATATTTTACGTTCTTAAATCTCTGAAAATAAAATAAAGTTTTATGGTAAGTTTCTGAAAAAATAATAAATCTATATGTACACTTCTATACTAATATTATAAAGCTGAAGAGTTTGTTTGTTTGGATGAACGCGCTAATCTCAGAAACTACTGGTTCGATTTGAAAAAATATTTTAGTGTTGGATAGCCCATTTATCGAGGAAGGCTATAGGCATAACACTACGACTAATAGTAACAATGAAAAATGTTGCAAAACGGGGAAAATATACCTTTTCAGAGCCTACGCTGCCTGCGTGAAACGGTTAAAGTTATGCAGACAAATTTGCGCGGATGAGCTAGTTTATAATAAAATTGAATCACATGTTTCGGTATCAATACCTTTTAGGATATTAGGTACTGCATTGGTTCCTTGTAGATGGAAGTCTACTTTCATGGTGCAGTTGCAATTAAGGCCGTTTACTTCATGATAAAAAGCTACCACTTTTTTTATTGGAGCACTACATGTGACTTTATCAATTCTATTATAAATCTGCTTACCATCAGGTGGATACTTCCCATATATAAATAATAAATAGATTTTTGTCAACACAACTATATAAGTAGTGCCTCGAGCACGTTAAGCTATCGTTCCCAGTTTCACTATATTTACCAACTTGCAACTGATGATTGAGACTTTCCAAAGACCGCGATGAGCTGGCCACTTGGTCGGTAAAACAAGGTGAAAATAAAACGAGCCGATACGAGCCCCCTCATAGGTATCGGCCGAATTGACCCCAAGTGGACTGGAGCGGTGATATGTGAGCGGTGGGGCATTTTTGTTTGTTGTACTAAGCTGCTAACCGCGATTAATCCTCACAGTTTAAGTTTATATAGCTTCGCAGGAATATTATATTCTATAGGGAATTTAAAATAATATAAATATAAAGTATAAAGGGTATAAAGTTGTCTAAAAGAAGAATCTGGAGGAGTTAACCCCGAGGAAATCGGGTAAAAATAGGTTGCTTGAAAGAAAAAAATCGGATGGCATTGGTGTGTATCGGATTTTTATTAAATTCACCCCTACTTTCTCCACCCCTAAACCTTACGAACGTTACGAATAGGGATACCTTTTTCAAAAAAAAATTGGGCTTATAATAAAATCTAGTTGTTTATCAAGAATTATTATGGCTTTATTGATTTAATTCACCACTATTAAACCCCCCCATGAGGTTTGGGGGTGGCGAAGTAGTGGTGAATTAAATCTAAATCGGATAGCATTGATACACACCATTATTTGTACTTATAACAGTTTAAATATCGGATGCGATCCGATTTAAACATTTCCAATTTTTACTGTTTTTTTTTAAATATTTATTCATCAAACTTTATTGCAAAGGCGGACTTAATGCCGTTGGGCATTATCTGACAGTCAAACCTTTGGGACATTAGAACATTTAGTTTAGGTAGGTGTGCAATAAACATAATTAGTTTGTTTGTTTATATTTATAAATAAATACATATATACCCATATGCTATACAAATAAATATTGTTCAAAAAAATCTAAAAAAGGGTGCTTACCAATTTTTAAGTAGTTTCCTCGCGACTATTTTTTATACGCTAGTGCGAAAACAGCCCTCGTGTATCGGCTGGCAATTTGTATGTATTATATATTTACCTACCGAATACCATCGGCGAAATGAGGATGGGTTAATTAATCCCTCCGCTGGGACCCTGAGGCCGTCTAAACGGTTCTCGGGAGCCAAATAGGCACCCGTGATGTTATTTTTTTTATATTTACCTTTCAAGCAACCGCATTTTTATCCGGTTGCTTCCTTAAAACAAAAATAATTTTGCCCCACCCCCATATCACTGCCCCAATTTACTTGGGGTTAATTGGATGATACAAGGGGGCTCTGTATCACCCCAAAACCCAGAATACCACTCGCCATCCGGTACCTCTCCGACATGCATTTGACGTGCCATTTCTTTGACTAATAATAGAAAGATGCCAACGAACGATATAATTTTAGATATTATAGTAAGCATTTACCTACCAATACTGCAGTTGCCTAAAAGTTGACATAACATGTAAGTGTAAATCTCAAAAAAAAAAAAATAATCAAACTAATAGTTATTTAACAAAAAAAAATCGGTTCAGTAGTTTTTTAAGTAATGCGCGTAACAAATAAACAGGCACGAATTCAAAAAAAAAATTAATCTATTTAGAGTATATCTGGGGCCTTACCAAAGAGCCAATCGATAATCGAATCGAAATTCCCATCGAAAGCCAAATGTATGGGATTTGACGTTTCCAATCGATTAGGCTCTACCCATAGAGTAAAATTTCTATACATTTTTATCGATCGATGCGGCGATTCGATTGGTGATCGTGTTCTTTGGTCAGGCCCCTGGTCTATTTTTATTATTATAAAATCAATATAAGTATAGATTTGATTCATTTATAATTATATTACATTCACCAATAGATAAATATAAATATCATCACCTTTTCTATTGTAGAGTAAGGCTACTACTGGCCATTTAAATGTTGATTGATTGATTGATTATTTTCATTAATGGCGTCTTCGCATTACGCGAAATTTTGCCAATGTCAAGTGGGTAGTTTGAGAATCTTTTTTATTATTAGTTAAAGAGGGATAAAAGGATGGAAAGGAATTAGGAAAGGACTAGGGCAGAAAAAGGAATGGCGACATGACCGTAT
The DNA here is from genome assembly GCA_947458855.1 of Monopis laevigella. Classification (NCBI taxonomy): domain Eukaryota; kingdom Metazoa; phylum Arthropoda; class Insecta; order Lepidoptera; family Tineidae; genus Monopis; species Monopis laevigella. The sequence goes on along the minus strand of OX381596.1, from coordinate 7,629,917 downwards.
GTAAGCATACGGTATAGTCTTGCCAATATCAAGTGAAGAAGGAAAAGTCTACAGTAAAATGGGTACCGCCATTTTAGTGAAGATTGTGGGATTATTTGAGATAACACAAACACCGAGATCACTTCGTAAATGCTACACTTCTCACACTTAATATTACTATACGAATGCTTATTCTACAAAATTAGTACACTTTTGCACAATAATATTCAATAAAATTAAATTTGAAAAATATAATATAAACACGCGTCTACAGTGTTCGGGCTACCCTCAAAGAATCCCCATTTAAATGTTAGTTATTTTATTTGAGTATTTATGATATTTGTGACGGGAATAGAACAAATCTAAGGAACAAAAGATTAGAAAGAGAGCTCAATAGAGGGACACACGATGGAAGTGTGATTAATTAATTTAATATATTCTGTGGCAGATATACCAACCCGCACTAAAAGATTTGGTGATTAGTACATCTGTCGCACTATTAAAATGTGGAATGCTCTACCTGTTTGCGTGTTTCCTCCATCCTATAACCTTGAGTCCTTTAAACGAAGCGTGAATAGGCATCTTAAGCCGGCATAATGGATGAAACCAGCTCTTACAACACAATTCTAAGAGCTGGTTGTACTCATTCTTGGACCTGCATACTGCTTTCGATCAGGTAGATGTGGGGTCACATGCCGAGCTCCTATAAAAGAAAATATATATATAAAAACGAATAGAAACCGCGATTAATCCTCACAGTTTAAGTTTAATTAGCTTCGCAGGAATATTATATTTTATAGGGAATTTAAAATAATATAAATATAAAGTATAAAGGGTATAAAGTTGTCTAAAAGAAGTATCTGGAGGAGTTAACCCCGAGGAAATCGGGTACAGTGACCGAAAAGTGAAGCAAATCATATCTTCGGTCACAGTGCCTTACGGCGCCCGAGACCGTCTAGACGGCCTTAGGGTAACCAGAGGAGGAGTTGTAATCCCACCTCATCATAGCCGATGGTATGAATCTACACCGAACCCATCTATAAACAGTTTCACAAGTTGATATTGTGAAACTGGGACCGACAGCTTAACGTGCTCTCCGAGGCATTATAATGGTGTTGTTAAACAAATGTACATATTTTTTTAGATTAAAAACTCTTTGGTACAACCAGGGTTTGAACCAGGGACCTAAGTGTTTTTAAGTCTAAGGTCAATAGATATTTAGTTTTTGAATATTAAAAATCATAAACGATATAATTAGAAAAAATATTATAATTAAAGAAACTTACAAAACTTAAAGTTATACTAATAAAATTAAAATTATACCTAAATTAAAACATAATAATAATAATATAAAAAACCCTATATAACAAATAGATATTTATATAAAATAATTTAAGACAGTATAATTTGAATAGTTCATAAGGAGAACAAGCAAACTTTTCGCATTCTTGTTATAGAGTAGGTACGTCAAAATGATATGGAAAGTGGAATCATATAAATTTTGATAGGTTCTCCTCTTAACTCACTCTGCTGAAGAGGAACAATCAAATAAAATAACGAGGGAAACCTTTCAGAGCGCAAACAATAAAAAGATCGATTCGCATAACTCGCGGTTTTACAATCAAAATCTTTAGAGAGCGCAAGCGAATTAAATGTTAAGAGGAGTGTCTGGTGAGGCTCTTAGATGCTCATGCTGATTCAACTGCAAAGTATTACCTCTCCCCGCGCATGACGATGTGTCGGTAACGCTACCATACATTTATGTAAACCTTCCCCTCGACCTTTACTAAGAGAAAGAGCACGTATTAGATTATACCTACAATTTAGGCAGAAAAACGACTTTCGGGCCATAACTGTTTTCTACCCCTAACATACCTCTAATGAATTTGAAAAAAATGGTCTCATTTCATTAGAGAGAAAATAAACGATGACTGTATGTTTTCCTTTTTTTAATTTTCTGCCTTCATATTTTATAGGAATTATTTTAATGTGAGGGATTTTTTTGCGATTTTATTCGATATGGCTTGATATGATTTTTCCTAGAACAAACATTAAAAAAAGGAAAACGTACGAGCCTAGTTATAGGTTTTAAATATAGTGCCTCCAAAATTCATAAAAATCTATGAATGTTTAGTGGGGGGTAACAATTAGGACCAAAAGGTCGTGAATGTATGGGAAAGGTTTGATCAGACTCCGCTCTTAAATAGATTTTAGGTATCACTATTTACTAATAAGTATAACCATAGGTGTACATAAGGGAGGGGGGTTTGTTCCGTGCCAAACAAAAAGAAATTAAATGAGGTAATCATCTTCTACAACCGCGAAGGAAATACTATAACATACACACTATATTCCATTAAATCCTGTAAAAAAGAAGGAGACGGAGATATGTAAATTGTGTATATTCTGAGAGATCGCACGGGTAATATTATTAGAATTTTGGAACAGCCCGTAAATGATGATCATTTAATAAATAATAGTGGTCGTTTATATTGTGCGTCGATATTCCGGTGGGGGGTCGGTTTCGATTATTGATTTTTTAATTTATTTCGAAAATAAAAAAAAAACAATCGAAACTAAAATAATACTTGGGCACCCAGAAAGCTTTAAGTCTTTTATACTAAGTCTGACGTCCACTAAATATGAAGCTAAAGTTATTTTAGCTGTCCATTTGTTTAGAAATGCAGAGGGGTAATGTAGCGAGCATTCTTGGTACCTTACAAGCAACAGAAAAACTAGATGAAATAAGTTTATCCTCCAAAAATATATTATATGTATTGACTTTTGTCATTTTTAGTGTAGCTTAATTTATGACTAGGGCATATGTTCTTCATATTATTATTATTATAATAGTATTAGTAGTACTATTGAATTGTTTTTTTTTACTATATTAGTAGGTATTTTTTTATCGCCTTCAAGTTCATGTTTAATTATTTATTTATATTTTTTAGCTAAACCTATGTGAAATACTAATTGAGAAAACATATATAAGCTTTAATGCAGCTTAATTCATACATTTAACTATTTATAGCGATAGTAAAATGCATGATTTTTTTTATCATTAAACGAATAAAGCGCTTAATTGAATGCCCGGTCTGTCTTGTTATTAAAGCCCATTGTTCGAAGAGCTGAAAGTGCAGCGCTGCAGAAAGCGGCTAAGTTGGAAAACAGCTCCTTTCAGTGCGGTCATCGAGTCGGACTTGTTCTATTCCTTTTCAGGAAATTAGAATTTCGAAGGTTCCTAGAAGTCTACGCCAATGCGCTTATGAATTATGCATCGAGTTTCAAAACTTCCTATGTTGGGTTTGTTTTAAAATTATTAGTTCAAAACTTTATTTTTTGGGTTTATTTTTGAGATTTTAATATGTTTATGTTAGTATATTTATTTATTAGTAGGTACTTCGACCGCTTTCGTGCTCCAGTTTAGCTATTTAGCGTTGTATCCGGAGGTCGTGCGTTCGATTTCCACTCATGTCTAACATATTACGTAGAAAACGATTTTATTCTGTACAGTTTCCTTGATAATTTAAAAATATTATATTCTAGTTTGTAACAATGAAAATTTGTGTAAAATGGTTTTACACGTATATTTGTTTATTTATTTAACTTTATAAAGAAATACTTGACAAACAATAGCAATTATTTTTTTCCTTTTCTTCGAGCACAGCATGTGACTTTGTTTCTACCTGATGGTAAGCAGATCTACAACGTCCATGAATGGGGTCGATAAATATATTTGTGTTCAACAATATTGATACGCCGGCAAATTATGCGGTTACGAAATGGGCGACGACAATGACGTTTTTGTACGAATCTATTTTAATATTTTCGCTGCTTTATCTTCAAAACAATCGCTAGTTTCGTAACCGCACCATGAAAGGCGACTATCACCTCGACAAGAAATCGTTGCAGTAGTCTCCGGAAAACCGGTGATTCAGTGAACCTACAGACCTTTACTTGACGGTAAATAGGATCTTTTAAATGTAAAACGCATTTTATTAATTTAATTATGATACTCCAGACAAAATGTTGCCATAAAATTGTTAAAACAGGCGTAAAATTAACAAATTGAGCTAGCATCTGGACTACATCTTACTACAGACCACCCTGAGCACGGTGACAGCTAATCTGCAAAGTCTCCAATGACTGGCCTGTATACTATAGGATGCATGAAAACTATACCGACAGCCATCGAAACTTTACTTATATGTACGATTCGAGGCTGCTTTAGGCCTCCTACCATAAGAGTAAAGGCCTCTAGTCAGTGGAAACCAGATCTTCAAGCGAGGCACACTTAGTCACTATACGAATACATTGAAATGCAACCTCTCATAAACGCTGTGAATGACAGATGCTCACGCGTTCATATACCTGAGAAACCAAATCACCCAGGAAGAGCCAGCTGATAAATCCGACCTACATGAGGTCAGAATCTACACAGATGGCTCTAAAATTAACCATGGGACAGGAGCAGGGACTTTCTATTTTGACCTGAACATTAACATCTCTGTGGCACTCGACACACATGCAGAGTGCATAGCTAATATAGCAGTAACCGCGGCAGCAGAAGAAAGATAGAACAACAGAGCATTCGTATTCTATCAGTTAGCGCAGCCGTACTACTAGCATTCAAAAACGACAGGTAAACTCAAGTCTGGTTAAACAATGTCACTACGAAATGGAGGCAATATATGGTCATCCTCCAGTGGATTAAAAGACACAGCAACTCGCTTGGTAACGATGCGGCTGACGAACTCGCAAAGAGAGGATCAGCTACGATACTGGCGGGACCCGAACCGTATGTACCGATTTCTTTTAACCAGCAAGGGAAGTTGGTTGCGGGATAACATCTACAATCATGACTGTAAGTATCGGGCCAATTTGAAGAACTTTAGGCAGGCGAGAGAGGCGATCACTAAACCAGGCCCGCGTCTAGCTTGAAGCCTGCTAAGTCTCATCAGAGGTAACCTAAGGATGGTGGTGGATATTTTGACCAGACACTTTCCGTTAAACAGACACCTTACTCTAATAGGTATTACCAACAGTTCTCTATGTAGAGGATGCATAGAAACAAAAGAAACACCCACTCACATGTTTCTTTACTGCACCGGGTGGCTTCACAACGGGCGGAAATTCTCGGACACCGAGGTCACACATCGAGACCTGTAGGTGTCCAGGGCTTCTTTCTGCCCTCTGGAAAGAGCTGAGCTGGCTAGAGTAGCCGGTCGTTTCATCGAGGCCTAACTTCTTGGCCAATTGCAGAAAAGTGGACCCGCCATGAAGATAAAGAAGGCTCATGTAAAAGACCAGGCTGAACGATGCGGTTATCAAATGAACGGCGACAAATAGGTACGAATGCCTAAAAATAATTTAATTCTTATTTAAAATGTTTATCCAATAATCTTACTGTTCATATAATCCTGATAAACTATAAACCAGTTATTATTATACATTTTTAACAAGTTATTAATTAAGCCATTAATATTCTGTCTGGTAAATGAAATGCTCCCATAATGGAAATATTTTCCATTTTTCCATAAAATCGTTTAAGGGTTGTAGTAATCGAATATTTAATGTTATCGAATATTTTACCGAAAATTGTGAATTGTGCAAAAATATGTTGTACATTTTATAGACTACGAATTCCTATCCTTTACAAGCCTCTCCTCTCGCACCTCAGTTCTCCTGGTTCAATCAAGAAAAGGAAGAAATGCCAGAAACAACAATACTTAACATATATAATATTTTATAAATACCCACCCTTTTACCCACCCCTTTATTTATTTATTAATAATATAGGCTAATTCTACATCATATTTACATATTAACTTATTTATAAATATTTTTTTAATTGTTTATATAAATATGGTATTTACAGAGAAGCACTAACATTATAATAATCATTAAATCTGTATTTTAATACCTAATTAATTATATAATTCATTACTATACCTATATTCATTTATTTTACATATTATTTATAATCTATTTTATATATTACTAGCGGCCCGTCCCGGCTTCGCACAGGTTTGTATAACTTTAACTATATGCTCAGCGCACGCCACGGAAGGCCTCAGAAACGATACTTTTCCCCCGTTTTTAAAACATTTTTGGTTACTGCTCCACAACTATAGGACCTAGCGTGATATTATATAGCCTATGTTACTTCTGAATAATGCAGCTTTCTAATGGTGAAAAAATTATTGCAATCGGTCCAGTAGTTTTTGAGTTTATTCATTACAAACATACAAAAATACAAAAATACAAATCTTTCCTCTTTATTATATTAGTATAGATTAGTATAGATGATTCTATTTGCTTATAAGTTTGACTAAGATTTTACACAATGGTGATTCATAATTTTTTTATACAGTTAAATTATTAGTTAATTCAATAATTATATTAACATTGCCTACCACATTAGAGACTATTAACTTAAACATTATTCACTATCATTTCACAACTATAATATTAATCATATTTATACATATAATTCCTATTAATATTTATTAATTAAAATTTACCTACCTACTGATTAGATGCTACTAATGATAAAAAGAATATTAATTATCAAATTAATTTATTAAAACTAAAATTTGTATATTTACAGTGTTAACAATTATAAATTAAAAATTTCTTGTAGATCCTCCGTAGCTGCGCATGTGCCCAAAATACATAGAGCATTGCCCTTCTGAATTTCCTACCTACATTCTATACCATGGGACTATCGTCACACCGTCCGGTCTCTTGCCATCGTCAAGGTCCAAACCTACAGGTTCAAGAGTGCTGGGTATACCAGCAGAAGCAAGAGATCGTTTAATAACATTATTTATGTTATTGTGTCTGGATATACGGCCAGCACTCAGCCTGCAAGATAAACCATGGTGACCGGATGGTGTGACCGCGGTTCCACAAATACAGTAATGAGGTTGGCAAATTGGGGCGCCTATCCTAAGGGACACCGCTATTCTAACGGTTTGCCTGTCTAGTAAAGTTGCCAAAGAAGGCGATGGAAGTGCTTCAAGCCAAGCGCCTGATTCTTTACATTGAGCAGCCAACATTTTAGCTTTGTCGGTATTCGAGAGTGTGTCTATGAAATTATTTATTTTTTTATTTAAAAGCGGCAAATCCCAAAATTTTTGAATATTTGTATGTATTGGTAAGTCTGTTGAATTAGTGATATTTCTCCATTCATTATTGGATTCACTCAAAAAGCATACTCCTTTGTCCAAAATGGACGGATTTAAAACTTTTACCAATAGAGTATTGCATTTGTGTATTGAAGCCAAAAATGCCGGGAGAGCTACATCAGAACAGCATCTTAAACCCAAACCACCCAATCGAATAGGCAAAGTAGCTTGAAACCATGAGTTATTATTAAATGAAATATTTAAAATTTCTTCTAAGCTTGTTTTAATTTTTTGATCCATGTTATAAAGAATGTCAGTATGTAACCAAAAAGGACATGATCTGAGAAAATAAGTTAATCTTGGCATGCTAAAGCAGTTTCGAAGTAGAATCAAAGACACATGAGGAGTGATGTTCAAAAGTTGTTTTTTAAAAAATTCTAATTTTTGTTGTTTTTGTAACATTAAGGGTCTAAGAGAATTTTGTAAAATTGGGGCACCTAACAAAAACAAATTTTCATTGTTTAAAGTTTTGAAGTTTGGAAGTAAATTTTGAAAGGTGTTAGCCATATCATGGATTTCATGTTGTTGTAGATTAGGGTTAAAATAAATTTCGGATTTTGATGAATTTATATAAAGGCCTGTTTCTTTTAAATTAGGAATTAAAATATTAAGGTCTGAAATAATAGTATCTACTTTACCTGCTATTGTTCCATCATCCAAGTACCATAAATTTAAAGATGACGATAAAGATTTTATCTTGTCATGTATGGCTAAACTAAAGAGGGCGGGGCCTAAAGGATCCCCTTGTTGGCAACCTGATGTAGACATTATTAATTCGTTATTATAGAAAAGGTAAGATGGGTTTCCATAGCTTTGATATATATAGTTATATGCTATTGGAAATGTTTCTTTTACAGAATCTAGGATTGTGGAACGTTCTAAAGAGTTGAATGCATTTTTAAGGTCTAATTTGACTAAAGCTTCGAAATCCGATAAATTTTCCAAAAAAGTTCTAGTGGCATGAACAATTAATTCTGCGCCGCATTGAATTCCACAACCAAATTGAATTGGAATACATTTTTCCTTGAGAATTTTAGATAATCTAACAGAAACAATTTTAGATATTAATCTGCGTAGCGTACATCCTATGGCAATAGGCCTTATGCCTCCGTCCTTTTTATTAAAGGCTATTAGACTTGCGCCGAAAAAAAAAGGTTTGATTTCACTATTAATTTGCCCATTTAAAACAAAATTACAAAATTTATGTAAAGCATTAAATAGATGGTTAGCTGATGAACCGTTAGAGTGATTTATAAGGTCTTTCAAATGTTCAGGTGATAGACCATCAAAACCACTGCTTGAACCAGGATGAAAAGACATTAATGTATTTAATACATCATTCTCACTTATTTCAAAAATATTTTCATCACTAATTTCAGGTAGGGAGCATAGATTTTGTGATTGAGGAAATGGGTGTTTTTCTTTAAGTATTTTTAATGTTTGTTCGTTATTATTGCAAAAAGTGTCATCGTTGGAAATAAGTCTTACTGCTCCCCGTATATCACCATTGAAAACTTTTTCTTCTGCTTTTTTATAAATAGACTTACTTGTATATCAAATTGTAAATTATAAATAATATATAATATTTTTTATACTACACCTGCTCGGAAAGTAGGTTCTTACTTGCGTAAGAATAGGTCAGAAAGTACGTCTTTGTAGTCGTACAAATATGCGGGAGGAAAAAGTGTATGAAAATCCATTGTTAACGTGCTTAAGCGGGAGGAAAAAGTATATGAAAATTCATTGTTAACGTGCTAGTTTTTTTTTAATTTTTTTTCTTCAATTCTTCCAAATTAGGAAAGGCAAGGGTTCAAAGCCATACAGCCTAGTTTTTTTTTACAAGTTCGAAATTTTAATCAAAATAAAATAAAATAAAAGTATTGGTTTATTGGCTGTTTATTTTCTTTGCATTTTTGATTTATTAAGTTTTAACAACTGTAATAATTTTAATATAAACTTTAATTAATAGAGATTTTATTTTTTATTTTCCTCGTAGGTGTAGTATAAAGCACTATGTATCACTCGGCGAGAAAGTGCGATTCCTAACTCGAGCGAATTAAGGCCCTCCGCTTCGCGTCGGGCCTCAAACTTCGCCCTCGTTAGTAATCGGTGACTTTCTCCCCTCGGTGAACAATGTACTAATAAATACCCAGACCATGACAAACTGTACCGAAAACCATGCTCATATGTTTCGGAGACAGTTAATTATACTAAAATTTGAACCAACTAACCGGATTTTAAAGTTCTAAATTTATATCCGGCTTTGCCGTCTATTGCTACACATGCCTATGAGTAAACATCACGACGAGCTAGCCACTTGTTCGGTGTAGACTCATACCATCGGCTACGACGAGGTGGGATTAAAACCCCTCCACTGGGTACCCTGGGGCAGTCTAGGCGGTCTCGGGCGTCGTAAGGCACCCGTGAAGATATATACAGGATGTTTGGAAAGGAGCTGTACGTACGCCTAGGGTAGAAACTAGGGATAGTCTGCTACCTACCCCCGCCTAATATATTGACCTTGGCCTCAAGGTTTTTTTTTAATTTATTTTTATTTTTTATTTGACTTTTTTGTGATTTTTTTACTAAAACTACCTGTAGCTCAAAATCTATCCATGGCGACATAAGACTCTAACGATTAAAACAAGGCAGACTGGTCCCATGGATAGATTTTGAGCTACAGGTAGTTTTAGTAAAAAAATCACAAAAAATTCAAATAAAAAATTAAAAAAAACCTTGAGGCCAAGGTCAATATATTGGGCGGGGGTAGGTTGCAGACTATCCCTAGTTTCTACCCTAGGCGTATGTACAGCTCCCTTCCAAACACCCTGTATATATTAAACCAACTAACCGAATTTGCAGTCTATTGCTTACATACCTATGAGTTGTCAGTTCAACCAAAACAACTCACAAGCCGGTATTAAGCGAGATATTTTAGGAAACCTTACATAACGAATGTTCAAAGACAAAGGCGCGTTAATAATTAATTTTACAATCCAAGACTAAAGACAACAAAAGAGCTACCAACCTCAGAGAAAACATTTAATTAGAACCACTTATTATTTGAAGCTTCCTAGTTTTAATTTTCCCTTTTGTGAAATACAACCTCTTCAAAGGTTAGCTTACTTTGCAACATATTGTTATTTTAATATTCTTTTTCCTGTTTGTTTTAATTAACATTTCTTTACCGCCTTGGTTTAATTGTACTTGTGTATTTTCACGTAGGTGCACATTTTTCTTAGGGTGACGTTTAATATTTATTAACTAATATAGCTACTTACTATACTACCTACAGGTTAAAGCCATTACATATTATATAATAATTATAGGTAAGCACAGACTTCAATACCTTATAAATTAATGTTCCTCTATGTCCCAGCTATCGCTGTGGCCAAAAGTACCTAGTATGCTCGCAACATTGCCTCTTTGAATTATAAATGATATTCTTTGAATGAAATGATAGTGAGCCCGGGCATCACCAGATGTATCCTTTAAAATAGCGCCCAGCTCACACCCAAATTTTTTTGCTTCTGCAGACCAAACGCCTGAAGTTTCAACAGAAAAAGGTACAAATATATAGTTTTGTTTTAAAGTTGAATATTTCAGGTGTTTGGCCTTAGCAGCCGCCTCCGCGGCTGATCCTGCTTTGACAGAAGAACCATTAATATGGGATGCAGCATATGTGTCTACACATGTCGCATCCCAAATTAGACTGCGACCTCTGCGCCATGGAAGAAGCGTTAAACCATCTGGTCGTTTGCCGTCTGTGCGGCTAAGACCGGGTGGCTCCATGACAGACGGAAAATTTGCTAATGATAGAGCTCTCTTAATCGCGTCATTAAGAGCATGGTGACGCGAAATCCTCCCGGCACTGCGGCTGCAACTAAGGCCGTGATAACCGTCACTATTGACTGGACAACCACAGGTGCATGTATGAGACTGACAAATTTCGCAACCTAATCGCAAAGCTATCGCGACTCTAAGTGACGAGTTATCCAAAAAAGTTCCTAGAGAAGGAGAAGGTATTGCATCCAACCAAGCTCCTGATTCATAAGTGGAGACTGCATGAAGACGGGCCAAATTAGCTGTGGAGTTATTTTCAAAAAGTTTACTATGTATTCTTTTGATGTTTAAAGAATCCCATGCGCGTTGAGAAGTCAGGATTAGCGGATGTGTAAAATTAGGGCAGAGTGAATCAAAGGTGGAAATAGCCTCCGACAAAAAAGGAATTTCAGAATCTACACCCATATCAGGTAACAAAGAAGTGACCAAATCTGAAACACCGTGTGTGGAAGCGATAAATGCGGGAAGACTCACATCTGCCAATCGACGAATTCCGAGACCTCCAAATTTAACTGGAAGAGAAGCCTGATCCCACTGAGCCTCAGAGAGATTAACATTAAGAATACACTCTAAACTTGATTTTATTGTTAAATCTATGTCTGAAATTGATGCAGGAAATTTCCAAGAAGGAGTTGTTCGGATTAAATAAGTAAATTTTGGCATAGCAAAGCAGAATTTTAAAATGATATATGCTACATGAGACTGCAAATGGTTAAGATGATCATGGAGTGCTATTAATTGGGAGTTTTTTTTTAAATAGAGTATTAGGAATAGAATCTAAAGTAATTGGTGCGCCGAGTAATTCAAAATCAGAATGGCCCAATAATTTGACACCTGGAATTAAATTTAACATTGATAAAACTGATAAAGATGTCATTGGATTTCTAACACATGGAAAAAGCTCACATTTGTTTATGTTAATCTTTAAACCTATATCTTGCAAAGAATTTGATAAAGTACAATAATCTTTATATACAACATCAGGTTCGCCACCTAGGGTCCCATCGTCAAGGTACCACACGTTAAGAGATGATTTTAAAGAATTTATAATGGGGTGAATTGCCAAACTAAAAATCAGCGGACCTAAAGGATCACCCTGTTGGACACCTACTTGTGAAGATATAATATTATTATCGAAAAATAAGTTGCTGGGTTGAAAATAGTTTTGAAAAATGTAGTTATATAAAGAAGGAATTTTTTCTTTAACTTCTTTTAAAAGTTTGTCACGTTCCAAAGAATTAAATGCGTTCATTAAGTCAATTTTTAAAATTATTTTATTAGAGTTATTATTCTGATGTACAAATTTCCTGGTGGCATGAATGGCAGCTTCGCACCCAAGGCTTGTGCCAAAACCAAGTTGATGGGGGCGAAGATAATTGCCAACAATATCCCGAACATGTCTACAGCCTAGTTTAGGCGTCGGAATACATTACCTATAGCTATAGGTCTTACGCCTCCATCCTTTTTTGTGAGTGCACAAAGTCTAGCTCCGTAAATATATGGACATATTTCGACATTTAGTTTGCCACTAAGTAGGAAATTGCAAAGATCGCACAAAGTGGATAGCAGCTCGGAACCTTTAACTCCAGCAGATAAAGATAATAATTCTTTTAAATGATTTGGGCGTAAACCGTCAGGGCCACCGGCTGAACCACTTAAAAAACTACTAATAGCTGCAGCAACTTCAGAAGGAGAGGCTTTATACGAAATAGTATCTTCAATTTTAAAATTTTGGGAAATAAGGGGCCTTGATGGAGAAGGATGTTTATCCCTTAATGCTGTAAGTGTGGTTTGATCAGAAGTAGCCAAAGTGCAACCGGAAGTTAATAGTCTCACGGCACCCTTAATATCCCCGTCAAAGACTTTATTTTCAACTTTACGATAAATTGAAGATTGACCAGAAGGTAAATGTGAAATTATATCTTTATCAAAATCTATAATATTTTTTTTTACTTTAAAAGTTAGTGATTTTTCAGTATTGCTAGGTGGGACTCGAAGGGCAATTAAAGCAAAGGATAATAAAGCAAACCAATCAGTACCTGAGTTTGAGGAAATCGCTGACTTGATAAGTGAGTTTAATTTTTGCGCAGCAACTGGACGAGCACCTTTAGGAATTCTATGCAAAACTTTATTTGAGTGCATCAATTTTAAAAACGTATCCGCCGAATGTAAGGCTTCATCTGATAATGCCTGACCTGTTATTATGATTGGGGTACTGATTAAAGATGAAGAAGTTGATGATGGTAATGGAACGGTTGAGGGTAAAGATGTTTGAACTGGGATTGAAAGTAAAGTGTTGTTAAAAGGAACAGAACTGGATGAAGATGATGAAGGGGCAATGTGCGAGTGTACCTTAGCAGTATGTATGCTTAAGCCTCGTTTTCCTTTAAAAAGTTTAGAGTTGGGACATAGAGGACATGCTAATAACAATAAATCCAAGGAAGACATTAATAATATAAATAACAGTTAAAAACAAAAATAACATGTACAAACTAGAGACTTACTTAAAACAACAAAAAAAAAAGACTAAAATAAGTACCTACCAAAAAAAAAAACCTAAAAAAAGAGTATCTGTAATAAACAAGTTTGTAAAGAATTATATCTATAAGTTACAGTAAATAAAAATACCTATTAATAAAATATATTTAAAAACAAAATACAAAAAGCCTTTCGTCGTCCTTCTTCGGGTGATCTGGCTTATTACAGTTCCTTGAGTTATATCACATAGCTGCTAGTTGTAGAAGTAGTCGGAGATAAAATCTAATGGGTCTGTCATTTGGGCCCGAAAAATTTAGAACCGCGCCGCGGTCCAAAAAGAGCAAAATTTCTTCGTGATAGTTATATTGCCTTTGTACAATTCCTCAAATCCTTTATATACAATTTACACCTGAAATAAATTTGATGTCGGATCCAATGGTCCGAATGAACTTCAAACAGAACTTGATTTGCTTTTGGGTCCAGGGGTCACAATATAAATTGAATATTTAAAATCTATAACATATTTTATATCGTTTTATATGTATACAATTGAATTTTATCCTAAAATAATATAATATAAATAAAAATTATTTTTCCAAAAAAAAATACGTCTTGTTTTGTCAATGTCATTTGTTTTTTTTACTATTTACTTAAATATTTTTTACTATTTTAATTGGGTACTGTGAACAAATGTAAGCACTTTTTTAATTATTTTCAATTCTATACTAATATTATAAAGCTGAAGCGTTTGTTTGTTTGTTTGAACGCGCTAATCTCAGGAACTACTGGTTCGAATTGAAAAAATATTTTAGTGTTGGATAGCCCATTTATCGAGTTAAAGTTGCGCGTATCAGCTAGTGGTGCAATAAATAATTTATAATTTAATTTAATAAGGGATCCACAAGAGTAGATCCCAATCAGACAGGTCCAAAATTATATTACAATAATTTCGACTTACTATTTATTTATTTAAAATCTTTATTGCATTTGCAAGGCTTTCTTTATCAGTCAAAGAATCTCAGGATAATGGACACGCATTGATTAAGATTTTTTTTAAATATTCTATTTTAATGAAATGCTGCTTATGTTATTTTTTATTTGTAAGGGTGCCTTAAAATGGCCTATAAAAAGGAATGTCAAACGAATTCGTTGTCTATGGTTGCTGTTCTCACTTCAACCAATCAACGCTCAATGATTGCTTCTGTTCTCACTTTTTTTTTATTTGTATGGCGGCCATCTTCTGTTCTCTAAACTGGAAAGGCGATTTAATGGCCATTTGCACCTCCCTTTTTTATCTCCGTGGTGCAATACTATATTAAAACTGTGAACTTTATTTCTGTTAACACTTTATTTATTTATGCATATTTTATAAACATCCATACTAACAGTAAACTACACAGAATTAGACTAGACATGTAGTATTTTCTAGCTAGACAATAACCAACAATAAACAAACCCTACTTTTTAGGTGGGAGGAAGGCCTCTATAACCCTGCTAGGCCGACCGACCGGTCTCGTTATCACAGCCTATACATGCTCTACCATGGGTTTGCGCGTGGTAGCAACGTAACGTATTTGTATACGTGAACAACAACAAATAGTGCCGCTTTGTTTTTGGTAACAGGATTGAATACAGCGATCCTATTGATACGTTACGTTGCGACACTGCGCAAACCCATGGTAGAACCTCTGATGCAAAATCCGTCAGTGACCTAGTCATGTTTCGGTTTTAGTCTGTGGGTTCACCGGTTTACCGCGGACTACTGCATCGATTTATTGTCGAGTTGGTAGTCTCCTTTCTTGGCGCAGTTACGATAAAGCAGCGAAGCTATTAAAATATAGCACCATAGCTACTATTGGTTGAGAACATTCTTGGACGTTACATTGGCACTTACCATCAGGTGGATGTAGGGTCACATGTCCTGCTATATTAAAAAAAAAAAAAAAATAGACTCATAATGCAAATACGTCTTTGTCGCCGCCCATTTTGTAGTCGCATCATTTAGCCGGCGATGGCGTGGAAGCGATCAATATTTTTAAACAACAATGTATTGATTGACTCCATTCATTGACTTTCTAGGTCTGCTTACCATCAGGTAGATACAAAGTCACACGTCGTGCTCCAATAAAAAAACCTTATGGTATATTTTATAGTTTCCAAGATTCACTATGGTACTAAAATTTAAGTGCCCTTCATTAAGGGCACTGCATTCGTAATCGCGAACTCCGCGTTCTCCATATACTCTATTACTGTATGTCGCAGAATTAAAATAATAGTTTTGTCGGTCATTTTATTTATTAATCTTCTGCAGTCTTGAGTCATTATTATTATTTTTTCGAAATCAAAAAAAAACTTTTTAATACAAAAAAATATATTACCCACAACAAAAAGATTTTTGCGTACAATTACCAACATAAAAAAAAAAAACTTCGACCAACAGCCAAGTTGTAATATTGGAAGTATTTACGTTAGTATGGGCGTCAAGTCGACTCCAAGGCCCATAACTAATTCATTAGTATTCTCCTAGCAAATGAAAGATACATTGTAAACAATACAAATTAAAACAATAAAAATAGAAGCAATTCAGTCTGGAGAGAGCTACACGGAAACATAAAGTTGTGTCTTAATGAATTCACTACCGTTCTTAATAAAAGCAAAACAACCTGAATAGTTTCAATAGTTAGATTAGACAAGCAAATAGATACCGCAATTGGATGTTAGGTTATCATTTTTAATATACCTACAGGGTGAATTTGAATGGGTCTACTTTAGGGCTAATAAGAGGTTCTGCTTATATATACAACCGAATAGTTTGTATGGAGAAGGCAATTTTTTTGTTCGTTTGCGACACATGGTTCCATGGGAAAAGTTGTTCGATTTGAACAGCAGAATCTCATATTAGCGCATAGTACATCCTTTCAAAATCACCCTGTTTAAATATATCATCACGGTTGCCTTACGGCGCCCGAGACCCCCTAGACGGCCTCAGGGTACACAGCGGAGAGGGTTTTAATCCCACGTCGTCGTAGCCGATGGTATTAACAGTTTCACAAGTTAGTAGGGACCGACAGCTTAAGGTGCTTTCCGAGGCACTATAGGGGTATTGTTAAACAAATGTATATACATTTTGTACACACCGGGGTTTGAACCAGGGATCTAAGTGTTTTAAGTCTAAGGTCTAACCAACTCGGCCACCACGTATATGTATTATCATTTTTAAACTACCATTATAAGTAATAATACCAAGCATGTGGTTCAGAATAAGTATTAGAATTCCATAGGCACTTTACATATATTTTATTATCATTATAGTCCAGAACAAAAATTATATAGAATTCCACAAAAATCAAAAATTGGCAAATTAAAGAAGTGAAAATATTGTATGATTTATATTTATATATTATATGATTTATATAAGAAGTATATGTATTGTGTGTATATTTAAGTATTTACTTGTAATATTTAAGTAGCTTATATAATATTCGCTATGTCCTTTAATTTTATTTTTTGCTTTTGCACCCTATGCGATGCATCATCTCACACTCTCTCAAAAGGTTAGGTTTTTTTTTATTAGCTGGTAGATAATGTTTTAAGGATTTAGTTCGCCTTTGTACATAATTTTTGTTACTACTACTGTGCAATAAAAAATATTTAATAAATAATTATTTGCATCATCTCACACTCTCTCAAAAGGTTAGGTTTTTTTTTATTAGCTGGTAGATAATGTTTTAAGGATTTAGTTCGCCTTTGTACATAATTTTTGTTACTACTACTGTGCAATAAAAAATATTTAATAAATAATTATTTGCTGTGCGAATCGAACTTATAACCTCCTGATGCAACGCCAACACAGCCATTAACGATCAGAAACGATCATCGCAGAAATTTTCATTTCATGATACATAAAAAAAATCGTAGTAGTAAAAAAACTCAGTAGGTACCAAAAGATCTAATTTCTCAACAAATTATTTGTCATGACATACTTTATCATATACGCGAGCAGAGAGAATCTTTCTGTTTTTTTTTAACTCTCATATTTCAAGAGTGGTGTAACTACAGCACTGCAAATGGTAAGAATTAAAAAAACTAACTTCCTTAACGTCCGCAGAAAACAAACATGAAAATTAAATTGTCTTTTGTTCAGTTCGCCTTCAGGAACTTTACACGGCGCGGTTTTATATTTCTTGGCAAAAGTTTACTTTGAAAATTACTTCAGTAACTATGGAATTAAGTAATATAAGTTTTTTTTTAAATTAAGTCTGGAATGGAACCAAAATTCTATGTTTATTAACTTTCGCTGGTATTTATTGAGTCCTTGATAAACACTTTAGTTACAGAAGGTTTTGTTTCTTTCGCCGGTATTTATTGAGTCCTTGATTAACACTTTAGTTGCAGAAGGTTTTGTTTCTTTTTTTAGCAACAAAAATGTATATGCGTATGACAGATAAAATAGCCATATTAGATAGCATGAAAATATCATAACTTCGCTAGGCCAAGCAACCGGGGTTTCGTTGGCCATAGATGCAAAAAGCGTCAAGTGACCTAGTTATGTATCCGTTATATTCTGAGGGTTCACCGGAGCCTACTGCATTTACTTCTTGTCAAAATGGTAGTCTCCTTTTAAGGTGCAGTTACGAAACGGACAGTTGATTTAATGATAAAGCAGCATGGCTCTTAAAGTATACTGATATTAAGAAAATTGTATTTGTCGTCCCCCATTTCGTAACCGCATGTGGTTAAACAAAAATGTATTAATCACTCCCATTCAAGGACTTTGTAGGCCTGCTTACATACATATACATATCATCATGGGTGCCATACGGCGCCCGATACCGCCTAGGCGGCCCCAGGGTACCCAGCGGAGGGGTTTTAATCCCACCTCGTCGTAGCCGATGGTATGAGACTACATCGAACAAGTTGGCTCGTCGCGATGTTTTTTTATAGACTCAATAACCCATCTATAAACAGTTTCACAAGTTGGTATAGTGAAACCGGGACCGACAGCTTAACGTGCTCTCCGAGGCACTATAGTGGTGTTATCAATCAAAGGTACATAATTTTTTTAATTAAAAACTCATTGGTACCACCGGGATTCGAACCAGGGACCTAAACCTCAGGTAAATAAAATAAAATTATATAACACCCCACTTATCTCGTAGGGGGTTAAATTTAGGTTGGTATTATTCGTAAGAAATACTCTAAATAGCAGCGTTTTAGCAAAAACAAAATAACAGTGGAATGTAAACGCCAGTTTAAGCGAGATTCAAATGGGAAACAATAAATTATATTCATAAAAAATAATTTACGTTCTAATTTCCTTAAAAGGTGCTAGTAGTCATTTCTTTGCAGAAAAATGAGTCTATCCATATTTTCTTACTGAAACTGCTAAAATTTCCTTTAGGAATGTGAATTATTATGGGAAACCAGTGTGTATGAATAAGAAGAGTTATGACTGTGGATGAAGCAAAAGGAGAGATGCAAGTAAGTAAAAACATACCTACTACTATCGTTTTCAATACATACTTTTTTTTTATACACACCGAAGATAAAATGTAACTGTTATTATATACCATAATATTTCTCAACGTATTTTATTAAATTAAACGTTACTAACAGGGATACGAATAAACCATGACTTTTCTACTATTTTTACATATATATATATATATCTTCACGGGTGCCTTATGGCGCCCGAGACCGCCTAGACGGCCCCAGGGTACCCAGCGGAGGGGTTTCAATCCCACCTCGTCGTAGCCGATGGTATGAGTCTACACCGAACAAGTGACTAGCTCGTCGCGATATTTTGAATAGACTCAATAACCCATCTATAAACAGTTTCACAAGTTGGTATGGTGAAACCGGGACCGACAGCTTAACGTGCTCTCCGAGGCACTATAGTGGTGTTGTCAAACAAATTTTTTAATTAAAAACTCTTTGGTACACACCGGGATTCGAACCAGGGACCTAAGTGTTTTTAAGTCCAAGGTCTAACCAACCCAGCCACCACGTCTTTATGTACCTGTTATTATATATCATAATATTTCTCAACGTATTTAATTAAATTAAACGTCGCGTCGCTAACAGGGATACGAATAAACCATGACTTTTCTACCATTTTTAGAGCTTATAATAAAATCTAATTATTTATAAAAGAGTTTCAAGAACTGTGAGTTTTGGGCGTGGCGAAGTATTTAAATCAAAAACACAGTAAAAGTTGTTTAAATCGGATGGCATTCGAAATTTAAACTGTTATAATGGTGTGTATCAATGCTTTTAACAAACCATTAATTGTACTTATAACAGTTTAAATTTCGAATGCTATCCGATTTATATAATTTTTACTGTGTTTATTTGAATTGTTATTGAAAAAATCGAAAAAAAGGGTTTCTCGGTGACGTTGAAGGGTTGTATCTCCGAAAGTCGGGTCGGTGGGCAACTTTTGGTGGTGTAAATTAGTCTTTCCAACGTTTGGTAGTGTCAATAAGTATGCTCACCAGTTATGAAGCGAACCATAACTTTATTTTTTCATTCGAAAACGGGCAATTTTTTGGCTGGCAAAAAAAACCTTTTAAGCAACTGCACAATTATCCAGTTGCTTCGTTAATAAAAAAAAATGCTCCACTCCCATATCACCGCCTCAGTCCACTTGGGGTTAATTCGGCTGATACGAGGGGCTCTGTACTCTGTACCACTCCAAGGCCCAGATTACAACTTGCCATCCAGTTGCCTTATACATTTAACGTGCCATTGCTTTAACTACTACGAATGAGGTCAATTCTATGGTGCAGTTACGAAATGGGCGACGACGAAGACGATTTGTCCAATAATTGTTTTTTTTTAACCACACTCTACTAACCGAAATCGTTGTACATACTTTAGAAAACCAATGAACATATAGACTAAACCTAAATATGAGTGACCTACTCACTTGACATTCCGTTACACCTTATAGGAATTGTAAGTCCGAACTCCTAGCAGATATTGTAAAATTTTCTGTGGTTTTAAAATGAGTAAGGTTTTTTTGCTGAAACGTGGACTCTACTAGAGAAGAACTGAGAAAAGGACAATAGATGCCCTAGAAATGTGGTGTAGGAGAAGAATGCTCGGAATATGAGTTGGAAATCAAGCAACGTCTATCCTCGTTTGTACAGTCACACATGATCATCATCTTCAGATACGTTTCCCACCTTAAAGATACAGTGGCGGACTAGACCCGGGCCTATGGCGGCCAAATATCAGGGGCAAAAAATCTGCTCTCAAGTATCCTGCACTCAGTTATATCCTGGTGAGAATATGACAGAAAGAAGACAAAAATGAAACAAAAGAACCGAACTCAATGTTGTTTTTTGCACAGAACACTGTGCAAAAAACAACACCACATTTCTACTCTGCAAAGTCATTAGAATGGGCGGCCGAAACTACTCGCACTAGTCCGCCTCTAGAGATATATCTTCACGGCAAAAAAATCTTGTATTAAGAATATATTGTTTCATATATGACGGAAACAATATAAGCTTGAATAAAAAAAAATGTCTTGTATTAAGTAAATATTATATTTGACTATAAAGTAAATATTCTTAACCCAAGGCAAATTTTACTTAATTTAAGAATATTATTGTTTCCGCAATATGTGAAAGGATATATTCTTGAATCGTTTAAACGAAAAATTCCTTTTTTCCGTGTATCGAGCGTTTTGTACAGGGCAAAGTCGAGGGCACGAGAACGCATGGCATAAGCGAATGTGCCAGAAGATAACCAGTCAGTCAGTTGTAAAGTCTGCCACTACCACAGATACACAAATGACGATCATCAAGATCCGCTCTGTCAAGAGTGTATCCTCTATGAAGAAGAATACTTCCAACTACTCACCGACAGATGTCTTTTTCTCCTTCTATAAACGATGTAGTATTGTGTATTCAAGGGCAGATAACTTGCAGGACATTCGGGGCTTTTACGGTAACTAAAATATTACCTACAGGATGGATTAACCAAATCAATACAGCCATAAGCGAATGGACCAGAAGATCAGCAGTCAGAAAGGAATGTTGAAGGTTTGTAAAGCTTGCACTACCACAGATACACAAATGACGATCATGACCGCTCTGTGAGTCATGATCGTCATTTGTGTATCTCGTCAAGAGTGTATCCTCTATGAAGAAGAATACTTCTAACTACTCACCGACAGATGTCTTTTGTCCTTCTATAAACGGTGCAGTATTGTGTATTCAAGGGCAGATAACTTGCAGGACATTCGGGTCTTTTACGACAATTACCATATCAGCGAGGGGATTGATTGACCAAATCAAAACAGCCATAAGCGAATGGACCAGAAGATCAGCAGTCAGAAAGGAATGTCGAAGGTTTGTAAAGCTTGCCTCTACCACAGATACACAAATAATAACCACGACCGCCAAGAAGAGTGTACCCACTATGAAAAAGAATACTTCTAACTATCCACAGACAGATGTCATTCTTTTCCTTCGATAAACGGTGCAGTATTGTGTATTCAAGGGCAGATAAGTTGCGAGACATTCGGGTCTTTTACGACATCTATAAAGCTAAGGAAGGCTGTATCTCACTTAGTTCACGTTTGTAATAAAACATGAAGAAAACACCCAAAATAAAGGTGAAACATAAAACGTTTCGAGATAACAATGGCAACTGAACAAAATTTCTGAATGGCCAGAATATAATAAAATGTTTTATTTTGTTTTCATAACTTCCACTCGAATTTATGATGTTCGTTTTAGTGTTTATGTTAGAAAAGTTATTAAGTACTATATTTTTTAGTACTTCTTCCTCATAGGTTAGGTAGGTGCTTATAGTATTTTTATGTTGCATTTTCGCCTTTTTATAACATTGTAAATGTGTTATTAAGCTTAGATAAAAGGAAATCGTGGATATTGTACGGATTTGCTCTACGCAAACTAGGTCCAGTAGACACTCTTCTGTTATTTTGCTGTTATTATTTGGCCAGCTATTGGCCCGGTCGACTGGGGTAAGTCTGACGTATCTTTATTTTATACATTTTAAATTTCGAATGACTGCTTTTTGTCGTAATTTTTATAATTAAAGTCTATCCTAGTTATGAGAAATAACAAAATATGTCGACAACTACTAGTCCGATATACCTAAATTTTAATATGCAAAAGGATGCTAGTGAAAAAATATTTAGAGGCTATTTTATTTTAATTGGAGCGCGGCATGTGGCTAATGTAAAAATTCGATGATTTCGATGGAGTAAAGATAGTCTGACAGTTTTTTTAAATTTCCTTTTATATGTTATGGTAAGTTGCCAACCAAATTGTTATTATTGTATGAAATTATTTTCTTTATTTATTACAACATAAAAAATTGCTACAAAATTAGTATTACACAAAGCAATTCAAACATATTATCTAATATTTTCCTCATTGCACAGTCTAACTATACGCCGTTTTGGAACACACTCAAGATCTATTTGTCTTAGATTGCATTAAAAACTGTGATTAGAATTGGAACGAAAAAATAAAGAAAAAATATTCGTGGTGGTTAGACCTCAGACTTAAAAGTACTACAGTTTTTAGGTCCCAGGTTCAGACCCCGGTGTATACTAATATTTTTTTAATTTTAAAAATGTATGTACATTTGTTTGCCAAGTAGTGTCTCGGAGAGAATGTTAAGCTGTCGGTGGTCCCAGTTTTACTATACCAACTTGTAAAACCGTTTATAGATGGGTACGGGTGATTATATCCAAAACATCTCGACGATCTAGCTACTTGTTCGGTGTAGACTCATACTATCGGCTAACGGTGGAATTAAAACCTTCCGCTGGCTACCCTGAGGCTGTATGGAAAGAAAGAAAGAATAACTTTATTTGAACGCTATGCACAGAATACACACAAATAAAATTACATTTTTACGTAATATATAATTAATTAACAGAATAAATAAGATAGCTTGTTGCGTGGCGACAAACAGGAAATCAGCTCAGCATATGTTCCAGCGAGTAACGCTGGTTTTCAGCTGATGCCTTAAAGAAGACGAGCAGCTTTCAGCGGTCACATTCCACATTTTGTTTCTTTTAAAGGTAGCGTTAGATTGTCAAAATAACATATAATAAACATGGAATACTAAAAACTGTCAAAGCAAAAGCACCTGTAACACAAAGGAATAAAGTACAATGCCTTTTTAAGTTACTGTTATTGCTGATTGTTCAATGTCAATTATAGAGGATTTCTTTATATACGTGGTGGCCTAGTTGGTTAGACCTTCGACCCGGTTACCTGGTTCGAATCCCGGTGTGTACCAATGAGTTTTTAATTAAAAAAATTATGTACATTTGTTTGACAACACCACTATAGTGCCTCGGAGAGCACGTTAAGCTGTCGGTCCCGGTTTCACTATACCAACTTGTGAAACTGTTTATAGATGGGTTATTGAGTCTATCCAAAACATCGCGACGAGCTAGCCACTTGTTCGGTGTAGACTCATACCATCGGCTACAACGAGGTGGGATTAAAACTCCTCCGCTGGGTACCCTGGGGCCGTCTAGGCGGTCTCGGGCGCCGTAAGGCACCCGTGATGATATATATATATATATATATATATATATATAAATAAATATATATATTCTTTACTTTGAGAAGCTAACGATACCGTTATAAGAAAAAGAATTTGGCCGCATAGTAGGGGTACCTAAATAATCTAAATAAATAATAATAATAATATGTAAGACAATTTACACATATTGCTCTGGTCACAAACTAAGCTCTAGGCTTGTACTATGTGTATCAGAAGCAACGATATGATACATATTATATTTTATAAACACCCAGACCATGACAAACTGTACAGAAAAACGTACTAATATTTTTTTGTCATGGTGGGAATCGAACCCATGACCTCCGGATACAACGCCAAAGGCGCAACCACTAGTCTACGGAGGCTGTCAAATATGAGCGAATAAGAAAAAGATCACCAAATACATACATACTATTTACCCAATCACTTATAGGTATTGTCATCTCACTTCTTTTACTCCATGCAACATATATCGGGTGTTAATTAAGGTAATTTTTTGGAGGTTAGAAGGGTGACTGTGTACCACGGTCAACCTAAGCCCCTAGGCAGTCTTGGGCCCCGTAAGGTACTCGTGATAATATTTATTTTATTTAGATATTAATTTGGAATATAATGACAGCTGCTTATTATTCAAGTATCATCATATTTAGGCTACAGGATCATGCATAGGTTTAAGAAATACCAATTGGAAAGCTTAAATACTAAGTCGACCGTTTATTAGCTTCCGACGATAATATAAATAGTTCATTTTATTTTTTTATTTCGAATATATAGCCTATAAGAAACTAATTTCGTTTACTGTTTAAACAAAAAACTGGTTTTTGATATTAATATTTGAAATACACGCGATACACCTTTATAAAATGAACTAAATAACCTAATATATTTTTTATGTATCTTGCAGCATTCTAATAAGAAAAAAGTATTATTAAAAAAAAAGCCTTTTTTATAGGTAATGATAAAAATAAAACTTCACAAGATTTTTTATAGAGAAGATGAGTTTGAAGAAACACGTATACCACTCATAAACCGTAGAGTATTATCGGACCCAAATTTTCACTTCGCGGTAACTGCGATAACCAATAGAAACCCATGCGTGTGACATTGACAAGTCTAACGTTACATTTTTTCTAATTTTTCAAATTTTTGTAAGCAAAGGGCACATTTTTCTTTTAAGTATCCTGTTTTCTTTGCTATCGTGATTTTTAAATATGAATTTCTTAAAAACCAGTACTTTTAAATTGATAAAAACGGTATTGGTATATTATTTTAGGCTATATGTTCGAAATCTAAATATATATAACTCAAAGGTGACTGACTGCCATAGTGATCTATCAACGCACAGCCCAAACCACTGGACGGATCGGGCTGAAATTTGGCATGCAGGTAGATGTTAAAACGTAGGCATCCGCTAAGAAAGGATTTTGATAAATTCTATCCCCAAGGGGATAAAATAGGGGTTGAAAGTTTGTATGATAAAAAAATAACTATTCCACGCGGACGAAGTCGCGAGCACAGCTAGTCAATAATAAAATAAATTATCGCAGTTTACGCGTATTTATTAAAATGTAGGTACTTAATTGTTTTTTTTTTCGATATTTGTTCTGATTTACGCGTCTAAATTATTATTGTCCTACGATGAGAACATGATCCATTTCGCAAACAATATTTGTCGCTGCTCATATTTGCTCTCTTGCCATCGTTCATAAGACGTCTCTTCTATTGGACGTAGCTCTTAAAGCACTCGAAAGATATTGCAAGCAGACTCCTGGGATATTGAAACTCCTAGACGCTGCACTTCCGACCTGATATTGGAAAATCTCATAAGACCTTTGCAAATATGTTGAAAAAAAAAAAGTACGCATTTTTTTTTGAGGTTATAGCCGGAAATTAATATTTTACTTAAATTTCGCCTTAAATTGGTAATAAATGATTATATAGGGTGAATTTGAAAGGTTGTACTTTGGGCTAATATTCTATAGTTCAAATCGAACAGCTTTTGCCATGGAACCATGTGTCGCAAATGAAAAAAAAAATGATTCCCCATACAAATTGGTCAGTTCAACATTACTAGTTTTTATATATATGGAAACGATTAGGGTCGATTCACGGACTTTGTAGGTCGGCTTACCATCAGGAATACCAATAAAAAAAAGAATACAATCGTACCTACTGAGAAATCCCACTTTATAAGCGAACCTTGATACGTGGTGACTGGTGGCTAAGTTGGTTAGACCTCAGACTTAAAAACACTACAGCTTTTTAGGTCACCGGTTCAAACCTCGGTATGTACCAATGTGTGTTTAATCTAAAAAAATATGTACATTTGTTTAACAATACGCGAGAGCACGTTAAGCTGTCAGTCCCGTTCTTACTATACCAACTTGTGAAACTATTTATAAATGGATTATTGTGTCTATCCAAACAAACGACGAGCTAGCCACTTGTTCGGTGTACGTAAACTTTTACCATCGGCTACAATGAGAAGGGATTAAAACCCCTTCGCTGGGTGCCCTAAGGCCGCCTAAGCGGTCTCAGGCTCCGTAAGACACTGAAAATAGAAAATATATTTATTCGAAATATATTTATATACGTGGTGGCCGAGTTGGTTAGACCTTGGACTTCAAAACGCTTAGGTCCCTGGTTCGAATCCCGGTGTGTACCAATGAGTTTTTAATTTAAAAAAATGTGTACATTTGTTTGACAACACCACTATAGTGCCTCGGAGAGCACGTTAAGCTGTCGGTCCCGGTTTCATTATACCAACTTGTGAAACTGTTTATAGATGGGTTATTGAGTCTATTCAAAACATCGCGACGAGCTAGCCACTTGTTCGGTGTATACTCATACCATCGGCTACGACGAGGTGGGATTAAAACCCCTCCGCTGGGTACCCTGGGCCCGTCCAGGCGGTCTCGAGCGCCGTAAGGCACCCGTGAAGATATGTATGTATGTATGTATGTATATTTATTCGAAGTTTTTAGAAAAACATTACAAAAATTTCGTGTTAAAATATACATACTTATATAAGTATTAGTTTTGACTGAATATGTATATATTTATTTAGAACCTTAAAACGTAGAATACGAACTATACTAACTGAATTCCAAAGAAATACGAACGTAACTAACAAGGTATTCGACATTTCTGATGAACATGCAAAATATTTTCAGTTACGGAAAACGTTCGTGGCTTACTTTTACAGAATTATTCAAACATTTTTACGGTATATCCTAGGGTTGTCGATAAAAATACTATTTATTTTTCAGTTGACATCCTATACAGGGTGTGAAAGGATGTACTTTGGGCTAATATGAGGTTCTGCTGATCAAATCGAACAACTTTTCCCATGGAACCATGTGTCGCAAATGAAAAAAAATGCCTTCTCCATACAAACTAGTAATGTTAAAGTGACCAATTTGTATAGGTAAGCCATTTTTTTTTTCCAGTTCAAACCCACGGTGTCCAATTAGTTTTTAATTTTAAAATGTATCCAAACATTATCTAATTGTTATTTATTAGTTAGGCCAAATGTCCTAAGCGTTAAAAAAAACAGAATTCAGTTCTAAAATGTAACAGTATTTTATTAACTAACTAGCAGGAGGGTGTTCTGGGGGCATACCACCTCCTCTTATAGCATTTTAATACTACATTAAATAATCGTACTACAAAAATGCACTTAATACATTTGCAATGTCTAATCTCTAAAACTTCTGAAAGACTATATTATTTATAGCTATAACATGTTTTTTTTTTTTTAATTAGCACGAAAATTGGATAAGTAGTTCTCGAGCTATAAGCAAACAGACTGATAAACAGAGAGAGTTTCGGTATCATTTTATGGGTTTACCGGTTCCCAAGTCTAATTCGTGACCTGCAGAGTGTGTAATGTATTTGTAATAGATACCTAATATCTCGATGTTTGTTTTATTGGCCCGGCTTCGCCCGTCATATTTTTTGTACACACATCATTACTCCCGTAAATAAATTAAAAAAATAAGTCAATATTATATAATATGGCAGCCTTAGCCAAAAAGTGTGACCAACAGAGGGATGCATAGGCTAATAAAATGTATGATGAAAATTTTAAAATTTCCAACGAAATTTTGACAACCCTATATGGATAATAAAAATAAGGAAAATCTATAATTCTTAAATAACAGAACTTAAAACAAATATACCTATACTAGAACTATTATTACTCCTATGCCTGCCACCTCCGTGGACTAAAATGTAGCCGGAGGTTTTGGATTCGATTCCCACGCTTTGTAAAACAATATTAGAAGGTAAGTTTTTGTATACTGTTTGTCATGGTCTGGGTGTTTATAAAATATAATATGTATTGTATCATTGTTTCTGGTACACATAGTACAAGCCTAGAGCCTAGTTTGTGACCAGGGCAATATGTGTAAATGTCCTACATATTATAATTATTAATAATAATAATTTTAACAATAAAATTGCCTTAAGTAAAGAAAACCAAATGAAACGTAAATAATAATAATTATGAAGAACAATATACACATATTTAATTGCTCTGGTCTCAAACTAGGCTCTAGTATATATAGGTATGTAGTATGTGTAGGTACCAGAAATAATAATATAATACATATTATATATTATAAACACACAGACCATGAACAGACTGTACGAAAAACGTAGGTACCAACTTTTTTTTGGTGGGTGGGAAAAATGCCATCACGGGTGCCTTTTTGGCTCCAGAGAACCGTTTAAACGGCCTTTCGCCGATTAGGCTTCTTTCTTAAGCCAAGAGCTACACTTTCACCAAATTTGGTTAAAATTTTTTTTTTCACGGAGATTCAAAATAAAAAAAAACGGGATTTTTAAAGTTTTTTTTTTAAATAAATAATTTGTTTGTTAATACTTTGAGGTCCAGCTAGCCTAGATCGATCCGTAATTCATATTTATATAACTTTTGTATGAAACTTTTTTTAATACGAACCTTTCCTTTAAAAAAAAAAAAACAGTTTTTCACCAACTTGGGCCTTAATTTTCTATGGGCCTCCATAATGTCAGTTGTTTTAATTTTAGTGCATCAAATTCTACGGAAAATTTCCGATTTTTGCATATATTTTTTTACTGGATCTCGGAAACTGAAAATTAACATGGGGCTCGAAATAGATAGACTAGCCTAAATGTGTCAGTGGCGAGTTTGTTGCGGTGCTTATGATGCTATAGCCTCGTTGTATAAAGCGATTACCCATCCCCTTGTTATCAGTTGCGCAGTGACTTTCATTTTTATGCAATAAAATAAAAAAATAAAAAATCATATTATCTGTAGTGTAATTAATGAATCAAATCAAAATCATAGTTCAAATATTATTGGTTTAAATTCAATTAAAACAAACTCATTTCAATAAAACTTTATAAAGTACAATCTTATTATTTAAATAAAATGTAAAGTATAAAATGCAATTAAAAAAAAGTTAGGTGTGGCAAAACAAACTGTATGAAAGTCCAAACAAAAAGTTAAAGACACGTTACGTTCTCATATTTCCCTCTTGATAAATTTAATTAGAGTTCATTTTATGTTTAAAACATTGAAATAAATTTAATATAGAGTGGTAAGGGAAATAAATTGTTTAAAGTCTGTCAACTTTAACGGCCTACCACAAACAAAAAAAGTGTCTAACTCACATTCGTAGGCCAATGGACTTGGATCCAGTGCTATGTAAATGAAAAAATAAAGAAAAAATAAAATACTCACATTCGCTCTTAGCCACAAAGTATTATATATTTATGGCAGATCATCAGATATCTAGATGGCAGTGGAGTCTTTATAGAATAATCTTACATTATTTTTTTTATTAAAAAACAATAATATAAGATTATTCAATAAAGACTCCTCTGCCATCTAGGATTAGAAACTAGGACTTCTAACTTCACTCGTGTAAGAGTTATTAGAAGAAAGCTATTAGAAGGCATTTGTATATAAGTAGATAACAAGCAATGACAAAATTCGTGAGGGCTGACTGGAAACTGGTTGGCTCAGCGGTTGAGTGCCTTGCCGCGATAGCGAGGTTCGTGGGTTCGTCCCGCCACCAGAATTCTTTCATATAAAAATTTAATGTAATATTATAATACCGGTATTCATAAAAACTTATTGTGAGGCCTTGAAGAACATTTTGACGGTATGCCTAAACACATCGGATTCAAGGATCCAAATTTAAGACCTCAGCAGAGCCCGTGAATCATAACCAAATAAGACCTCAGCAGAGCCCGTGAATCATAACCAAATAAGACCTCAGCAGAGCCCGTGAATCATAACCAAATAAGACCTCAGCAGAGCCCGTGAATCATAACCAAATAAGACCTCAGCGGAGCCCGTGAATCATAACCAAATAAGACTTTTTTTTTGTGGTCATATTTTAACTGGTAGAATATGTTAAAATGTTAAACTATATACGAGTATGTATAAGAGCTAAATTTGTAACATTTTTTTTAATTTTTTTTATTGAAACACGGCATGTGACTATATATATACCTAGTAGTGAGCAGACCTACAAAGTCCATGAATGGGGTAAATCAATAATTGTCCTTAAACAATATTGATTGCTCCCACTATGCCGGCTAAATTTAACACTCGCGCGCGCGTAGTGGTACGAGCAACACGTCTATTGCTTATTGACCTACAAGTTATTAATCTCACAAAGTTATTTAAAATGTTTGACTGTGGAAGATGCAATAACAGGATGACTGACGGAGCATTATGCAGTGTTTGTAAACGTCATTTTGACTTCCCTTGTTCGGGTATATCGGAATCAGGATACCGGAAACTTGGTGATCGTAAGTCGACATGGCGTTGTGTAAACTGTAAGGCCGGTGGTCAGTCTGTGCTCACCCCCAGCACGCCAGGAGTCCCATCTCCAAGATCGCCTCTTGGTATGTCTCTTGAGGGATTGTATGACGAGCTTAAGAGTATCAACCTGAAGCTACATGTACTTACATCCTTAACCGAGGACGTTAAATTAATCAAAAGTGAATTGAATTCCTTGAAATGTACGATGACGGCTGCCCAGGATAGTATTATAAACTTCACTGAAGATATCAACTCTGTACAAAGAAGGCTGATGGCGGTCGAGGGTGAAATGGAGGTAGTTTCTGGTTTGAAAGCAGAGATAAATACAATCAAAGATCAGCTCAATTTAAATGAACAACGAACCCGGACCAATAATGTTGAGGTTAAGGGTATCCCCTTTCAAAAACAAGAGCACTTATACGACCTGTTGATCCGAATAGGCGAAGTTGTTGGTTTTCCAATTAAAAAGGAAAACATTAATTATATTGATAGAATGCCTACACGTCAACAGAATCAAGACAGGGCGATCATTGCTTCGTTTAACAATAGATACATCAAAGAAGACTTTATGGCTGCATCCAGGGCTTTCAAAACCCTGTCCACGGCAAATCTTAATATTCCAGGCGATGACCGTGTCTATGTAAATGACCACTTAACTCCACACAATAAAAACCTACTTATAAAAGCAAAAAACTTATCGCGCCAAGGCAAATGCCAATTTGTGTGGGTGAAACACTGCAAAATCCTGCTACGAAAATCACCAACGTCACCTATAATATCCATAAAAACCGAAAACGACCTTTTGAAGATGTAGCTTTCTTATTAAAAATTTTGCGATTGTATAACTTTATTTGTAATGTGTTTCTTAACTGTATTCTGCAAACTATAATCTTTTTTTATAATACCTACAATTTTACTGTTTTTTTATCTTTACAGCTGATGCTCATGAACTCGTCGAACCAGTTTGAATATCCGTGTGTAATATTGTGCTTTATTGCTTTACTATTAAGCTGTATAGTGGCATACTTGCTTCTTTTTATGATTGGAGATATGGTTACTCAAGTTCTACTGTCTTTGGGAATGTGTTTGGGTTCGGGGATGGCTTGTTTCAGTAATCTTCTACGAAAAAATATATTTTTCTATTCTTTTCAGATATTTTGTAAATTAATCTCCCATTGCTATGTAGTGATTTTGATTCCAGGTAAATGTTCAAACTTTTTATTCAGAATTGGGGTTAACATTCAATCTAATTACCTAACATTTCAATCTAACTACAAAAACATAATTATACCCATAATATTAATACATCAGAAATATATTTTGTTATTTTACCATTATTATTGCTTAGTTAAACTAACTTATTACTTACACCTGTCACCTAAACTAGTAGTTGTTAACTTTGCAAAAAATATAAATACCTACACTTGTAGCTCTTACCTATTGCACCTATTATTTGCTAACGTTGTCAAAATTATACGTACCTGCTCCTATTGCATTTACCTACTATTACCCAACCTATTACTGATAGAAATGTTTCATACCTACATATATTGCTTTAGCGATTTGTCTAATCTATTAACTGTTATTTTTATAAAATTTATACATATCTATACTTATTACCTTTACTTGCTACTATCTAACCTATTGATAGAAATCATAATTACCTACACTTATTGCCTTTGCCTATTACCTAACCTATTAGTTGTCAACCACTTAAAAATTATTCACACCTATACCTATTGTCTTTACCCATTAACTGTTAACCTTGTAAAAATTATACATACCTACATCTATTGCCTTTGCCGATTACCTAATCTATTATTTGTCAACATTGTAATAATAAAACATACCTGCACCTATTGCCTTTACCTATTAATACCTTACCTATTGTTTATAGAAGTATTACATACCGACACATATTGCTTTAGCATGTTATCTAATATATTAGCTGTTATTTATATTTTTGGAAAATTCACTCATGCCTATATATATTGTATGTTGTACCTATTACTTGATAACTTTTTTAAAATGTTAAATACCTACACTTATTTATTTTTCATGTTACCTAATGTATTGGCTGCTAGTTTTATTAAAATCATACTTACCTACACTTATTGCTTTTACCTATCACCTTGTGTTGTGTTATATTATTTTATCCTTTTTACAATAAGTATTATCTATTTCTGTCCGATTATAATCTATTGTATTAATATTGAATATTTATCCTTTGGGTATTTTTTGTGTCTTAGGATAGCACAATCCTTTTCGATGAATGCCAAATTACTGAGGATCACTACAAGTGTGGCGCTAGCGCTGTTGGCGCTCGCAATTATCTTTCTATGGCGGTGACTCCCGTCTTTCAATATGACGTCTCTTAAGATTTATTATCAAAACGCCCGAGGGCTGCGGGGTAAGACCAGTATTTTTAAACGCAACTTATACCTCAATAATTATGATGTAATATCTATTACCGAAACTTGGCTTTTGGACGGTATCCATAATGAAGAGTTGTTTGACGATCGCTACATAGTGTGGCGTCGTGACAGAGATTATTCACTCACGGGTCAGACCAGAGGAGGCGGAGTACTTCTTGCAGTGCGACGTAATCTAAACGCGACTGACAGACTGGATTGGTTTACTTCTGCTGAGGATATGTGGGTAACCATGGAATCATTTACAAAACACAAACATAAACTAAGGATTCACATCTGCACAATCTATTTATGTTCACAAAACTTGTAACAGGTAACACCTTTTCAGTCCAACTTTCCAACTTTTCTGAAAAACTGTTTGATATAGTGAATGCCAACCCTGATGACAAATTTATCATTCTCGGTGACTTCAACCTCCCAAACGTAAAATGGTCTACAAACCTTAACTTTTTAATACCGTCAAATGTTATTGGCGATTCCCAAATTAACTTTTTTGATACATGCACGCAATGTAATCTTTTACAATACAATCATGCACTTAATATTAATAACAGAATCCTGGACTTAGTTTTTTCAAACGATTTAATAACAATTTCAATTTGTGACGATCCGCTGGTGCCCGAGGACCGGCATCACAAATCCTTAATTATTGACGTACTATTTTCAAACCATAAATCATTGAATACGCAACCAGTAATGACATATTTTTACAAATCGGGTGACTACGAGGCCATTTCTCGTGAATTAAATGAAATAGACTGGTCTAAACGTCTTTCTAGCCTTCTTTTGAATGACTCGGTAACCTTTTTTTACAAGGTTCTATATGGTTTACGCGACAAATATATACCTCATAAGCTTTTAACTATAAGAAAATTTCCACCATGGTATAATGCAGCTCTGAAACACATTCTAAAAGAAA
This sequence comes from Monopis laevigella, assembly GCA_947458855.1. Lineage (NCBI taxonomy): Eukaryota > Metazoa > Arthropoda > Insecta > Lepidoptera > Tineidae > Monopis > Monopis laevigella. The sequence goes on along the minus strand of OX381596.1, from coordinate 7,595,693 downwards.
AAGTAAAATATTTCAGAAAATATAAAAAGTATGGTAATTTATCCGACTATCAAAGTTTTTCACTATTACGGGCACGAGTAAAAAAGGTTGAACGAGATTGTTAAAATAATTTTATTTCTAGAACGGACGATTCTATTACAAATAATCCTAAATATTTCTGGTCGTTTATTAAAAGTACCAAACGAGGTGGTAATTCATATCCCAGTGTGATGCATTATGGTAACCAATCTGCGGAATCAGGCGATCAAATATGCAACTTGTTTGCCTCATTTTTCAAATCAACTTTTTTGGACTCAGCAGAGCAAAATATGAATAAAAAGGCTGGTATATAGTCGGGTCTATTCAGCGCTAAAAAGTACTATTATCAACGAGCAACATGGCTTTGTCTCTAACAGATCAACTACATCTAATTTATTAATTGCAAATGACTATATAACTTCTAACATGGACTCAGGAGTTCAAGTGGATGTTATATTTACTGACTACAGCAAAGCATTCGACAGAATAGACCACAAAATTTTATTAAACAAATTAGCTTATTCAGGAATCCACGGTAGTTTGTTGCGTTGGTTCTCATCTTACATAGAAAATAGGTCTCAAATAGTAGCTATAAACGGTTTTAAATCCATAAGTACCTATATCCCCTCAGGAGTCCCACAAGGTTCTATTTTAGGACCATTATTATTCATAATATTTATTAACGACGTGTCATCTTGTTTTTCTAATTCAAAATTTTTACTTTTTGCCGATGACATGAAAATATTGAAACATATCAATAAGGCCAGTGATGCACAGTTACTACAAGATTATCTATTACGCTTCGAAAACTATTGTTATATAAATAGGTTGGATCTAAATGTGACAAAATGCCATGCTATGACTTTTTCCCGGAAGAAACTAAATGTAGTGTACCATTATTCACTTAAGGGCGAAACATTGTCTACTGTGGAGAAAATTAGAGATTTGGGAATAACACTTGACTCTAAACTGATTTTTGACTCGCACATTGATAATATTGTATCAAGAGCCTCAAAAACTTTGGGATTTGTCATCAGATCCAGCGCTGACTTTAAAAATATTAAAACCATAAAAAAATTGTACTGTTCTTACGTCCGCAGCATCCTCGAGTACGCGTCACAAGTGTGGAATCCTCAGTATAAAGTGTATTCATCCAGAATTGAAACAATTCAGAAAAGATTTTTAAGGTATATCCAGTTTAAGTCAAAGGTGTTAGATGATGGATATGAATCGAGATGCAAAAGACATCATATATTGCCCCTTGAAGTTCGACGGAAAATTGCTGATTCAACATTTTTATTAAATATCGCTCAGGGGAAAATTGATTCTCCTGAACTACTCGAAAATATTCAGCTACATGTCCCTTCACTGAATGCTAGGTATCGCCCTGTACTAGCCGTACCCTGGGCCAAAACTAATTATAGGCGGGGCTCGTATTTTCAAAGAATTTGTAGAACATTGAAATATCAGAATATCGATATTCATTGCGACAGCCCTGCACTGGTTCGACGGTTGATGACTGAGAAACATTTTCATAACTATAAGTGTTAATAATTTCCTCCGTACATCTCACATTGTTTTAATACATTTTTTTTATATTGGTAACTTGGTTTTTGTTTATTGATTCTGCTGTTTATGTTTAATATTTTTTTATTTAATTTTTCTTTGCTTGTTTCTTTTTGTTGTATTTATACGCGAAAACTTCTTAATGGTTTCCTTGTATAAGCACTAGTAATTTAAGTAAATTTATATATAGCCGTAAGTTTTCCTTGTAAAATAAAATAAAATAAAATAAATAAATAAATGATGCGATTACAAAATTACATATTTTAGCAAATAAAAATATTTTATTTTATTTATTATGTAATTGCGCCTCTAAACAATATATAACCTCATTGTTGCAAAGCTATATTTCAACAAGTTAAATGAATACGAAAACTTCATCGTGCTCCTTTGCGCTTCTTCTTATTGATATTTTGATCAAGAGGAAAATATTATTGTGAACATGTGCCATGTTAATTATCCATTTTTTTCTATAATAATAATAATATGTAGGACAATTTACACATATTGCCCTAGTCACAAACTAAGCTCTACTCTCTACCTACTATGTGTACCAGAAACAACGATATTATATGTTATAAACACCCAGACCATGACAAATTAATTGTACAGAAAAATGTACTAAAATAATATTTTTTTGCCATGGATGGGGATCGAACCCACGACCTCCGGATGCAACAGCAAAGGCCACTAGCCTACGGAGGCGGTCAACAACCCCAATAATAACCCCCATATTCTAAGTCGTGTTTTCCACTCCACTTTCACTCAAGCATCGTCTGTCTTTTTCTACTAAATATCAAATCATGAAAGAGACAGATTATCCTAGAGTGAAAGTGGAAAGGAAAACATGGCTTAAAATGCGGCCCACATATCGGGGAGCCTGCTTGTAAGCAGTTTCATGTTTTTTTTTTTTTTTAAACGAAAAATACGACACCAGCGCCAGCAGAACGTCTCTCTGCGTATGGCGACTGGCGCTCCGTGGTTTGTGCACAATAAAACCATTACGACGTGGAGGCTGAAACGTTAGCGGAGTTCGTAGAGCGGCTCGCCCGTCGAATGTACGACCGGACCGACATCGGACCGCTCCAGCATCTTCGCGGAGAGCTTCTCGACGGCGAGTATTCCCCCATCCCAACTCCAACTCCACCCTAAATTCTCTAACCCGGCGCGCTGCCGCCTGTAAAGCGCCGGGAAAACTATCCAGGTTTTACAAATCCGCCACCATATAGGTCCCCCCCTCTGCAGCGGGGGACCTCTCGCAAAGCGAAACAAGTCGCCCGCCGGGTCTCTGCCCCGGCACCAGGGTTCACCCTAGCCGGAACTCTGCCCCACCGAACAACCGGGGTCGACCGCCAAGTGACTGTATATGTTTTATTTTAGTTAAAATAAAATAAAGTTTTCGCTCATTCATTCTTTGATTTATTCTTTTCATCGATGAGACTTTGGGTCCTTGGCATAAAGTATAGGCTGCCAAAAACCTAATCTTCAATTTGGTAATAAGCTTAAGGGTTAATCAGGAGATTCTAATTGGGACAGAGGGTGACCATAAACACGAGACAATGTTGCTGGCGTCATGGTTATCTTCTGTCGGACCTAAATACTAAATTTATCTAATAAATAGGTAATAATTAAATAAATAACTAAACTAAACTTAGATTTAAAACACAGTTTTTATAACACTGCACTGGTTCAAACCCAAATTTTGTTAAATACCAAAAATTGTTTAATTTGAAAAAATCTGAGAGCTCGAAACGATTGGTCCTTGTTTATATATTTATTTTATTACTAGGGTGCCGTATGGCTCCCGAGACCGCTTAGATGGTACTCTGAGTGTAAAGCGAATAGGTGGTCAGCTCGTGGCGGTATTTGTAAAGCCTCAATAACCCAATATAAATAGTTTCAGCAGTTGATATTGTGAAACTATAGGCTACAGAGTAGGGATTGCAATCCAGCAGCATTTTCAATCCAGCTGGATTTTTGCAAGGTTGGCCTGAATCCAGCTGGATCCAGCGCGGATCCAGCAAGATAGGGAATTAAAATAAATACATGTTTTTAATTGTTTATTTATTATTAAACTTTTCATTACAAGCTAATAAAATAATAATTTGGTATCTGATCAATGTATAATCAACAATATAATCGTCATATAACTCGGATGAGTCTGTATCATAATTCTAACCGACAGAAATATAAATTGTTTATATTATTGCTTCCGAGTTTTTTTTATTATTATTTTTTATTTCGAAAATTTAGGCTAAAATAAGAAACTAATTTTGTTTTTATCAATTTAAAAAAACTGCGTTTTCAGATATACAAGTTTGAACATTTTAATCTATTATTTTTGTAATACGTCATAATCACTTTAGCAAAGAAAACAGCCTGATTAAAAAAAGCAGCCAGCAGAAAAATATATTATATTATATTACGCATTCATTCATAACGGTGCATATCGCACCACATTTATCCAATAGTTTGTTTTCAACATCTCTTAGGGCTGATTTTTCAATCCTCTGATAAAGTTATATGTTGGATAACTTTATCTGGCAATTGAAAAATTGTCTCTGTACTCTATTTAATCTGTGATAGCGTGCTTGTAACGTCACGCAGATTTTTTAGATTTCTAATATTAATATCTCAAAAACCACTTAATTATTTATAAAAAAACTTAATTAGTTTCTTAATATAGGCTATATTTTCGAAAAAAAAAAAATTTTGTTTTATTTTCGTCGGAAGTCCATTGCGCCTGAGACACGTGCTACGCAACGGTGCTGTATGCTAGTGCGAATAGTGCGATAGAATGGCAACGTCTCGCCTAGTCGCCTCGTCGCGCCGATCGCCGACTTTTGAAAAAAGCGGCTAATGTAGAGTAACTTATTTGTAATTTGATACGTTTTGCGGATCCGCGCTGCTGGATCCAGCATGTAAAAAAACCGCTGGATCAAGCTGGATTGCTGGATGTAGGATCCAGCAATTGCAATCCCTACTACAGAGTCAACGTTTATTTTTAAATTAAAAACCCATTGGTACACAAGGGGGTTTGAACCCGTGACTTAAAAACAATTCTTCACTTACTGTACAGTTGAACGGCAGGTTTTCCGGACCGAATTAGTGCAAAGAAATAAGGTTCAAAACCGTAAAACAAGTTGGCGGCTGCGGCTCAATTTTTCACTATTATTTTCATTAAAAAATATTTGGAGCCATTGTAATAAAATGTAATCCCACATTGTTTAAGTAAAATATGTGTATCTACATATTTATTTGGCATATTATTATTTTGACGTGACCACCACGTAAGATTTATTAAACTTTAAAAAAAACGTGTGAAGTTTTTTTTGATCGAGGGAAGTAATATTATAATTTCTAATTGTTATCATTATAAAAAATCATTCCGCAAAATAACGCCTGATTCAATTAAATTAAGTAAATTTAATTACGTTTTGAGTCCAACACAAATACCAATACAATGGTCTTCTATGACATTGTTTACTATTTAAAAGGTATTATTTTCAATCGGTAAAACTGGAAAACCTTCCGCTAAACTGTAGGGCCAATAGGATCGCTTTATATTTTTTTACTGTACAACCTTTTTCTATTGGTGAATTTAAAATGTTTACAGTAAGTAAACTATTGTAAAACAAAACAAAGGTTTAGGTAGGCTACTGCTACCAATATATTAATATCAAAATACAATTTAACAAAAGCCTCGTAAAGTATTTATCGGATTATGTAAAATCATGAAAATAATGTTCTGAACATAATATGCTATGAAAATTTGTTGTCGAATTGGAATTATGTGGTCGTATAATGGCTCACATCTCATTGGGTAACTGACCGTAGAATGACTACTGTAACAATTCACTGAGCCACTATATCACCAATATATAACCACACGACTACAAACTTTGGTGTTATTGCAAATTTGTGATTAAAAACAAATGAATTATTTACAACTTACTAATGAAATACAATGGGGTTAAAAATGCTTTTTTATTTCGCATGGCCGGAAGTTTAAGCGACTGTACCTTCAAAATTTGTTATATAAAACACTTTTCTAAGAATACAATAAAATATGAATACTTATGTTTTTTTTAATTAAATTTTACTGGAGCAGAACATGTGACTTTGTATGTACTTGATGGTAGACAGACATATAAAGTCCATGTTAAATAGTAGCATTTGATCGCTTTGACTCCGACTCGCTTGCGATCGTTAAATGGTGGTAAGGAAATACGATACCTATATGAAAAATATCAGCGACTATATATTTTCAAGCAAGACTATGATTGCCCAATTTCAAGTCTGTATTACCTTCCGTTACCGAGATATTAAGATATATCATCACGGGTGCCTTACGGCGCGGCGCGGCGCCCGAGACCGCCTAGACTGATTCAGGGTACCCAGCGGCACCTTTTTAAACCAAACAAGTGGCTAGCACATCGCGATGTTTGGACTCAATAACCCATCTATATACACTTTTACAAGTTGGTATAGTGAAACTGGGACCGAAAGCCCGAGGCACTATTATGGTACATGGCACATTAGTCTACAGAAGCGGTCATATAATATAATATTTATAATCTAATGATATCAGCATATTCCACCGCTATGCAAAGCTATCAGCAAAAAACTAGCAACCCCATGGAGATAGCTAGGACAGATATTGTATACCAACACAGCGGCAGCAATACCGTAGTCATGTTACATTCAATGTTTTGCATTTCCTTCCTTCTATGCTAATGAATACACATTTGCACTGCAAATGTTTCATTCAGATTGTGGTAAAAACATTAGAGAATCGCGACTTGGTTTTTCTTGTCATTTTGTTGGTTTGATTTCGAGGGTTTTTCGTTGGGCTTTTTTTATGGACCACGATTTAAGTGTATTTAATTATTTAAATACGGTGTGTACCAATGATTTTTTAATTAAAAAAAATATGTATATTTGTTTGACAACACCACTATAGGGCCTCGGAGAGCACGTTAAGCTGTCGGTCCCGGTTTCACTATACGAACTTTTGAAACTGTTAAATAGATGGTTTAATAGATGGGTTATTGAGTCTATTCAAAACATCGCGACGAGCTAGTCAGCCACTTGTTCGGTATAGGCTCATACCATCGGCTACGACGAGGTGGGATTAAACCCCTCCGCTGGGTACTCTAGACGGTCTCGGGCGTCGTAAGGCACCCGTGATGTTATGTATTTATTTAAACACCTGTTACATACAGTAAATAAAATATATGTACACAAGCGAACTTAATGCGTTAAAAGCCAATAAGGCGTGTTTGCATTTTAAATATTTTAATAACTTAACGGTAGGATTTTATCTCAACATTAATTCAAAAGTATTCTCAAATGTATAACTACGACCCCGGATATTTGCGACATTTATATTTTTTTAATTAAAATTCTCCGAAATCGGCGTGCATGTATGAGAAGAGTCGTGACTATGGAAGAGACGAAAGGAGTATGTAGGGATAGGGACCAGTGGCGCTCGGTATTCTCTGCTACCCCGTAAGGGACCTGGTGTGAAGATAAATAAATAGAATTTTTCGTGCTCTCCAAGGCACTATAGTGTTGTCAAACAAACGTACATCTTTTTCTTTATTAAAAATTCATTGCTTCACATCGAGATTTAAACTGGGGACCTAAAAACTTTAGTGTTTTTAAATCTGAGGTCCAACCAACTCGGCCACCACGTAGAGTCATAATTTGTACCTTAAAATAGAGTTGCATTATTAGAATTTACAAATTTTAAGGCTATTCTAAATTAAGAAGAAACTAGGGGTTAGGGAGATTTCTTTCGACTAGCAGCTGTTTTGCATTGTAAATGCCAATATGTCTCCCAAGGGTGTCCCTTATAAAAAATCGCTGACATGATCCCTTAGGAAGCATGTTCTATCTAGGATATAGATAGGAAATGAATTTACATTATGCAGGGTAGGTAAGTATTTTTAGATAGTGATTCAAACCATTTTTTTTCCACGATGTGGAAGGCTAAGATCATCCAACCATACATCCTAGTATATACCTACCAATTATCTTAAAAATAGAAAAAGTTAAAGATCATGTTGATCTAAGAATTTAATAAATAAAAATTATAATACCTCTTGAACAAAGAAGGGTTTTTTTAATATGTTTTATTGGAGGACGGCCTGGTGGTGAAATGAAATGAAATGAAAATTCTTTATTGCATTATTTGTAGTAAAATAGGAGTTATAAATTAGGTAGGGCGATCATACAAATAGTCATTTCTGACAAGCAACACATTCTAAAACATACTATTATTATTTAAATTAATACAATTTTGAAAATGTTATATAATTAGGTATATCGTTGAAAAACAAACACACAAACATTCCTATACACACCATTCAAATTATTAGGACACAATAGTGAGCAGGCCTACAAATTCCATGAATATAGTCAATCAATAATTGTTATTAAACAACATTGATTACTCCCACTATGCCGGCTAAATGATGCGATTACGAAATGGGGGACAACAAAGACGAATAGCTATCTGCCTTTTCGTCAATTCAACCACCCATTTCATAACCACACCCTGAAAGGAGACAAGAAATGGCTGCAGTAATCTCTTGAAAACCGGTAAACCGAAAGACTAAAACCGAAACATGACCTGGTCACTTGACCGGTTTTTGCATATGTATGGTAACGAGACGAAGTTATAGAGACCTTCCTCCCACCTAAAAATAAGAAAATAGACCATATTGAGACAAATAGATCATTTCAATCTTATTTTATTTGCATAATAATTTTAATATCTTCCAGTTTATATTGAACATCCCAGTAGATTTATCAACAAATTCAACTGCCGTTTTGTAACCGTACTTGAAAATAAACTTCCACGCGATAAGAATACATTAAACTAAATAAAATCACTTGATCTGTTATATATCTAATTAAACGTGGTGGCCAAGCACGGGTTTTAGGGTTGTGTACCATAAAGTCCATATAAACAACGCATCTAGCTCTCCACTTGTTGGGTTTAGACTTAGAATACCAAAGACTATTACGAGGTGGGAATAAAACTCATCGCTGGCTAAAAGGGTTGCCAGGTCGCCAAACTAGCCGGACAGACCAGCCAGTTTGGCCGGACATTTGGATAAAAAGGCCGGACATTTGGGTAAAAAGGCCGGACTCCCTACATTATTGAGGATTTTGTGTCTCAGTATGAATAGGTACGACAAAAAAAAATCAAGCTTTTTTATTATGACCATAAATCTTGTTAAATCCTAATGAAATATTAATGAAATCGAATGCCAAATCAGTCTTAAGTACTTTATTATTAATCAGTCAAATAAAGTCATCAGTCAAAATTAAATTGCTCGCACGCTTGCGAAATGTAAAAAGTCTATCAAAACCGTTTATTTTGGCCGGACATGCAGGCAAAAGCCTATCTATGTCCGGCCTTATCCGGACGCCTTTCAACGCTAACCGCTGGATACCCTGAGTGAGGCCGTCTAGACGGTCTCAGGTGCCTTATAGCACTCGTGGTGGTACACACTGTAACTATTAAATACAATTTCTTATTTATATGACCTCTCGCTTTTCGCGAATTTTGCCAGTCTTGAAAAATGCACTTACACTAAGGAGTAGAAAAATAATTAAAGAGACTTTTAACTTATTAGTCTTTAAGTTTAGAATAACATTGTTAATCAGATAAGGGAGAAAGAAATATAAAGATGTATAAATTAGTTAAGACATCCCAAGGGCCAAAAGTCATGAAACATACACAGGACAATACACTGTACCTAATGATATCAGATTTTAAACATTGTGTAATCTTTCAAAACGTCATTGTTATTTGCATATACGAGTATTTATCAACGATGGAGATAGTCAAACCGAAATTATCTCCTAAACACAACGCGCCGGTATCTGATACCGAATACCGACTTTATTATACTTACTTAATATTTTGTAAAAAAAAAAATACCAAATTCCAAAAAAATGGTTCAAGTAACAGTCGAGGAAGGAATTTTGGAAGGAGAAATTTCGGAAGGGATCCTTGGGGGATATTACTACAGTTTTAAGGGAATTCCTTATGCAGAGCCGCCGATAGGAGATTTGCGTTTTAGGGTAAGTTAAAACATATATTTTATACCTATTAAATTAAGGTGCTAACAATCACCAATGACTTTGGCCATAAAAATGTAGGTATTACTTAGATTGGATGGCCCAAAAAGAGTATTTTATATTAAGGTATTTTAAATGAGTTATCATTATTGTATAAGTTGCTTTTAGGTTGACAAAAAAATATTAGTACGTTTTTCTGTACAGTTGGTCATAGTCTGGGTGTTTATAAAATATAATATGTATTATATCGTTGTTTCTGGTACACATAGTACAAGCCTAGAGCTTAGTTTGTGAACAGGATCAACATTTAATTTATGAAGCTTTAAATAATCTTATCGTATACTTATATCTACAATACATAATTATATAAATATGTGGGTCAGAGATATGAAGTAGTAGGTATAACTATGAATGAATATCATAATGCTGTATTTGTATAGGTGTATATATTTACTGTATTTGACAGGCACCCTGTCCTCCAAAACCATGGAACGGTATTCGATCCGCTAAAGAACACGGCCACATTTGCTATCAATACGACTTGTTTACCAAAACAATTCAAGGAAGTGAAGATTGTTTGTACCTTAATGTTTATTCTCCAAACATCGACTCTATCGACAAACTACCTGTAATGCTTTGGATCCACGGAGGAAGCTTCATGAGCGGATCCGGAAATGATAACTTCTACGGACCCGATTTTTTAATCAAGCATAACGTAGTTTTAGTAACCATAAACTATAGACTTGAAGTTCTAGGCTTCCTGTGTTTAGACACTAAAGATATACCTGGAAACGCTGGTATGAAAGACCAAGTAGCTGCACTAAGGTGGGTAAACAAAAATATTAAACAATTCGGTGGTGATCGAAGCAATATAACAATATTTGGTGAAAGTGCTGGAGCTAGTGCCGTATCATACCACCTAATATCTCCCATGTCTAAAGGTTTATTTAAAAGAGCCATAGTACAAAGTGGTTCCAGCAATTGTCAATGGGCAACAGCTTTCAAACCTCGTTTAAGAGCTATCGCCCTAGCCAAACAACTAGGTTGTAAATTCGAAACTGATGAAGAAATATCTGCATTCCTAAAAGATTTACCAGTAGAAAACCTAGTAAAAATAAAAACACCTATTGCGATGGCTGAAGATCTTCAAACAAATATACATTTACATTTTACAGTTGTCAATGAAAAAATTTTTGGTGCTAATGAATTTTATTTCTCTGGTGATATATATGAATGTTTGAAAAAGGGAATTCATGAAGGAGTCGATGTTATTACGGGCTACACTAATGATGAAGGTTATTTAGGCCTAATAAAGAACCCTTTAGATGATATTGTGTATAAGTTTAATAAATACGTAGAATGTTATGTACCAATGCGTTTCGTTCTCAACGAACCTTTGACTACACAATTAGAAATTGGTAACAAAGTCAAAGAGTATTACTATGGAAAATCTAAATGCATAAGCAAAGAAAATTTGGATGGTATTGTAAAGTATTTTTCTATGGCAACATTTAATTTTGATCTTATACAATGGGTTAAACACTGTGCCATGAGAAAAGAAAATAAGGTTTATTTATATAAATTCGGTTGTATTTCAGAAAGAAATATTATGTCTGAAATCTTGGGAGCAAAGAAAGATATTCTTGGTAGACCAATTGTATGCCACGCTGATGATTTAATGTATATATTTCCAGTTAAAATAAAAGATTTGCCTTTAAATATAAATTCAATATCTTATAAAATGATTGAATCAACCACACAAATGTGGACAAACTTCGCCAAGAATGGGTAAGGTGTTTTTTGCTTAAATAATTCTGATAACATAGTTCTAATGACTAGTTTTTATTGGTCTAGAAGTTGGTAAATGGATAATGACGATAAGATAATGAATAGAAGACAAAAAGAAAGACAAGTCTATACAACATAGAGCAGACCTGACAAATATATCAATACAATTTTAACTAATAAAAAGCACAGATTAATTTTTTCTTTCTTTCTGTTCAGAATTATTTCGCAACGGTCATTCCAAGATTGCAACCGCTAAATACGACAAGACGTTGCGTAAACTATAAATATTGAAATATAAGTTCACTTCTGTTAATTATAGAGTTGAAATTCCAATGCCCCAAACATTCGCCTATGTACAATTTTATTTTGTAATTTTGTGCAATAAAGTATTTTAAATAAAATAAAATGTTCAAACTTGCGAGGAATTCGTGTATTTCTAGATGGCGGTATTATTAGCCAACCCAATACAGACTATATAACCATTGGAATAGAACCTATATTTCCATATTTATAGTTTACGCACCGTCTTGTCGTGTTTAGCGGTTGCAATCTTGGAATGACCCCCCAGTAGTAGCTCGCTCTAAGAGTTAGTAGTATAGGGGCAGATAGAGACAAGTCAAAAATAATTTACTACTGTCTCTACTCACTTACTTACAACACTACATGCCCAGTTTACAAGTATTTGAGAAAAGAAAGTAGTAAATTTTATTATTAATAAAATCTTTATTTGATCAAATAATAGATGCTTTAGATCTCATATCTATATCTGGTATTATCAGAATATATATGCAGGCATAGTTATTACTTTAAAGGTTTTATTTTATTTTTAAAACATACAGTTTTTACATATTTATATATATCAAAGAACCAAATATTATATTGAATGATATTTCAACTTTTTTCTTTTGACTAGTCATTTATATTTGACAGCCTCCGTAGACTAGTGGTTGCGTCTTTGGCGTTGTATCCGGAGGTCGTGGGTTCGATTCCCACCCATGGCAACAAAATATTAGTACGCTTTTTCTGTACAGTTTGTCATGGTCTGGGTGTTTATAAAATATAATATGTATTATATCGTTGCTTCTGGTACACATAGTACAAGTCTAGAGCTTATTTTGTGACTAGAGCAATATATGTGTAAATTGTCCTACATATTATTATTTATATGTTGTTTCAGTAATCCCACACTTTTAAATTCTACTGTGCAGTGGAAGCCTTATACTATTGAAAATGAACACTTTTTAAATATTGGCGAAGATTTAAAATTGGAACAGTCACCTGACAAAGAAGAGTATGAATTTTGGGAATCTATTTATCAGAAATACTTTCCACATAATTTGGCATTATGTAAAACTTAACAAAATAAAAAATACTTATAATATCCTTTATTTAAAAAATAAAACAATACTGAATAAAAAAGTTTAATGTATTAATTCAAATTCGAATAATTTATTTCCTGTAAATCTTTACAGATATTTATAAAGGACACAATATTTAAATAAATAAATAATGATTTAGAATAATTAATTTTAATTTTATTTTGTATCGGTTATCTTATCTATCTTAAATAAAAATTCACACACATACAGATCTTCACGGGTGGCCTTGCGGCGCCTGAGACCGCCTGGACGGCCCCAGGGTACCCAACGGAGGAGTTTTAATCCCACCTCGTCGTAGCCAATGGTATGAGTCTATAAAAATAATAATAAAATAAAAATATTTATTTCACCACAAAACAGAATAACAAACAAGTTTGTGCCCTGACTCATATAATATATAACTGCTATATAATTATTAAATATATAATCAATATGTATTTGTTCAATAATTAATTTGTACTTTATCTCCTTTTTTTGCTTATAATGATGACCGACCACAATTTTAATTTAAAGGACGTCCTCGTTTTCAACACAATATATTTTTTAATAAAATCTAAAGGCCTATAACCCCTGCTTTATTCAGACTTTATAGTGATTTTTATTTATACATATCTCTATTGACACCTTAACAGGGCTTTTGAATGAAAACAACATCACGTCGCTTATTTTCATCCTTAGTCCTTTATTGTCTTCTAACAAATCCTCTACAACACAAAATGCGAGCTGGCAATAATGCTGACCCCATAATGAATTTAAAACACCGATTTATGCATATCGTTTTGGTCATTAGTAAGTAATTACCTACCAATTGCTAAAAGTTAATATCAAAACCCTAAACGTCAACTTTAAAGGAAATAAACTCAATAAGTTAATATAAACAGTATAAAATAATATACTCTATTTTACCCTCAGAGCTAATTAACTATTCAACAAAAAATAACTAACTGACTAAGCTAACTAGGTATTGAACAAAAAATACGCATATACATCAGTCCAGTAGTTTTTAAGTGAAACGCGTACAAACTAACATACAGACAGACACGAATTCTAAAAATTATAGACTAGGTAAAGTTTCAAATGTATATTATGTAATTCTGTAATCCTTAAACTGGGAACTATTGAACAATGGTGTAACATACAACATCTATCAATAAACCCGAGCAAAACAACAGCATTGCTGTTTACAAAGAAAAGAGATCTCGCGGGATTAACATCTTTAAAACTGTTCGGACCTCAAATACAGTGGTAAAATATCTAGGAGTCATTCTGGATAAAAATCTCACATGGAGACGACATGTTGACATGGCAATTAAAAGGGCAATAATAGTCTTTGCTATGTGTCGATCGGCATATGGCAGAACATGGGGATTAAAGCCAACAGTGATGAGGTGGATATACGATACCATAGTGGCACCTATGCTGATGTATGGAAGCATTGTATGGTGGCCACGAACTAAGCTTGGCATCTGTAAAAAGGAGCTAGCGAAATTACAACGATTGGCATGTATGTCCATATCAGGCGCCTTTAGAACAACACCGACGGCAGCAATGGAGGTTATACTAAATCTGAAACCTCTACACGTGTTAATAGAGATAGAAGCTAGGAAATCACTCTATCGTCTCAAAATAGTGACGAGTGGTTTCCAAATATGCCTCAAACTGTTCACACAAAAATGGACACTAATAAAAATCTCGATAGGATTCTAGAAATGTGTGCTGACAACATTTCTACTGTTCGAATATTCAAAAGGAATTATAATATATACTTCCCGTTACGGGAGGAATGGAAAGTTGGCTCTAAGCTGGACAGTAATTGTCAAAACTGGTTTACTGATGGATCAAAGATGATATCAGGAACGGGTGCAGGAATACATACCAAAGGTTACGATATTCTTGTAAGCATGGGCCATTACCCTACAGTTTTCCAAGCGGAGCTGTACGCAATAATTGTATGTGCAAAGGAGATCCTAGATAGAAATTCTCACGGAGAAACTATCAACATTCTCAGCGATAGCCAAGCGGCACTTAAAGCGCTGAGTTAGAGTTCATATGAGACGAAATCTGGTCTGGTCTTGAACTGCGTTAAACTGTTTAATAAAATCGGTAGGAACAACAGGGTGAGACTAGCCTGGGTTCCGGGGCATACGGGAATCGAGGGAAATGAAAGGGCAGACGAACTGGCTAGAAAGGGATCAGAAACCCCTTTTATGGGACCTGAACCATTTATTGGCATACCTAGTAAAACAATAAACAATGCACTAAAGGAGTTTGCCAATGAGAAACATACAACTTGGTGGTCAACTCAACAAGGCCTAACACACTCCAAGAAATTCATTGGTACAAAGGCAATTGGTCTGGATAAGATCTGGAAGTTTAACAAAACACAAATAAGGCTACTGGTGGGAATCTTCTCGGGACATTACACGACATATAAACATCTACATACAATGGGAGTTTGAGACGATCCCAGATGCAGATTTTGCTCTGATGAGCTAGAATCAATTCAGCATCTACTGTGCCAGTGCGATGCAAGGGCCACACTTAGATTAAAATACCTACAACAGGCTTACCCGGAACCGGAAAGCTATAGGCTCCTCAAACTGGAGGACGTCCTCAAATATGTCTGCAGCATATTCGAGGATGGGAAGGACGAGTGAGGGGAAAAAGACTGGGGAATACACAAAAGATCCCACTGGGTCGAAGTGTCCTGACTGATGTCAGCCCCAAAAATTAATAAGATAAGAAATCCTTAAACTTCCACTATGCAAACCAACATGGGCCTTATTTTATTCCAAAAATATTTTTTTTTTTGTCGTTCTTGTTTCTCATAATATTTGACACGTTTATGTTAAAACATAAAAACATAATGGTGGAACAGAATTTAATATTCATTATCTGTGATGATTATTATCTGTCATCGGTGACTTTAT
Source organism: Monopis laevigella (assembly GCA_947458855.1). Taxonomy (NCBI): domain Eukaryota; kingdom Metazoa; phylum Arthropoda; class Insecta; order Lepidoptera; family Tineidae; genus Monopis; species Monopis laevigella. Next base: position 7,579,918 of record OX381596.1, on the reverse strand, counting down.
TTACACAAATATAATCTTTATATTTTAGTTTCAATAAAGAAAGAGAACAATTAAAGTATTAACTATAAAATAATTAAAAACAAAATTAAAATTAAAAATACTTACCTATAAATTAAAATATTCTTCCAAATCACTGTCTGTTAGTGGCATGGTACCCAATACGCTGGCAGCATTTCCTCTTTGAATTATTATACTCAATTTTTGTATGAAATAGCTGCCAGCTTTATTGTTTCCCGAAACATCGACGAGCCTGGGGGCAATTTCCTTATAAAAGGCTTTTGCCTCAGACCCCCACGGACCCATCGTCTCTACAGCAAACGCCGAAAATATATAATCTTTAATAATTGATTGATATTTTCGACGCTTGCTTAGTTGCGCCTGTTCCGCCGCAGCCCCTGCTTTCACTGAGGTACCTTGGAGATGGGAGGGAGCCAATGTATCACAACAAGTAAAATCCCATACAAGAGACTGTCCCAAACTCCAAGGTACCAAAGTCATCCCGTCTGGTCGCTTGCCATCGTCTCGATTTAAGCCGTTGGGTTCCAAAATAGACGGAATCGAGACCATGGCAAGCGTCCTACGGATAAGGTCATTACAGGCACTGTGACGGAAAAATCGGCCAGCACTTTTAGAACACGAGAGTCCGTGGTGACCCAACTCGCCGACATCTTTACCACACAGACAGCGATGAGGTTCGCACACCTTTAATCCCAAGCGTAGGCAAACGGATGTTCTTAGTGTACTGTTATCCAATAACGTACCCAAATTTTTTGAGGGAAGCGCATTAAGCCATTGACTGGCCTCATACTCTGACACCGCAAGAATACGTGCGCGGTCATCAATTGTTGGGGATGAATCCACCAATTTTTGATGAACACGCTTAACCATTGGTAAATCCCACGACCTCTGTATTGTTGGAGTATTAGGAAGATCCTCCTCCGGACATACCACTTTCCAAGCTTCTTTGGCCTCTGCCAAGCACACAGCCTCGACGTCCCCAATGGACGGGCTAAGTATTCTACCAATAAGGTAACTTTATTTACGAGTGGTAGGAGGTACTCGTATTGAGGAGGTATTCATATTTTAGTCACCCGATGAGTTAGATTCAAAAATACGAACTTTGAAATCGATGACAATTTTGACATCTTCGTGATATTTAGTCACCCGCTGATATTCAAAAATCGCATCCGAGGAACCGTATTTTTTTTTGTAGAATAAGGGCTCTATAACTTCGCTAGGCCAACCGACCGGAATCGTTACCGCCCATACAGATAAAAACGTCAAGTGACCTAGTCATTTTTCGGTTTTAGTCTGTGGGTTCATTGTCGAGGAGGTAGTCTTCTTTCACGGTACGTTTACGAAACGGGCTATATATAAAATATATATACTCGTAATGAAAATGCGTCCACGTGCTCGCCCATTTCGTAAACGCATCATTTAGCCGACATAGCGGGAGCGATAAATATTGTTAAACAAGAATGTATTGATAGACCCCATTCATGGTCTTTGTAGGTTTGCTTTTAACATCAGGTAGATACATGCCGTGCTCCATAAAAAAAAAACTATTTCATTGTGACTTGGGGGTAACCACCGATTCAGATACAGTGAGTTCTCGTTAGAGTTGAGATCAAAAAAGACGTCATTTCATACAAAGGATATTTCCAAAGTTTTTTTTTTTTTTATTTTTTTTTTGTAATTAATTAGGTACTCGAACTAGTTATGCATTGGTCAATTCAAACAACGGTGTTTCACATTTCGTAGTACCAAAAACACCGTTCTCGATTTCAACTCGAACGAGATCTCACGGTATCGGAGTCGGTGGTTACCCTGCTGTTCAGCCCTTCTGGCATGATTGAGCATTAAACATCCATCCAAACTTTCGAATTTATAATAGTAGTAAGATAATGCAATCAAATGTCCTTTTTTCTCCATAATTACGTTTAACTTCATCTTTAGCGTTCACCTAATGTAACTCTGAAAGTTTCCCTAGATTATATTTCGTAGGCTTCATCCTCATCGTCTGTGACTTCCAGAACCTTCAAGCTATTTCATAACGATAGACTATGCTGGCCACCCTCCAAAAAAATGCCAGTCATCTTCATTCGTTTTTCTGTTTTGCTATTTCAAGGTCTAAAGTTAATAATCGTGAAAGAATTGTACGGATATGATATTTGTGTTTATTTATCTATAAGCCATTAGTTTGTTTCCAGAGCAATATGTGTGAAATGCCCTACATATTAACTTAATAAGATCACTTCAAAAAGTTTATGCGAATATTATTTTAATACTTATTATTTTGGTTTTGGCTACAAAATGTACATTACAAGTTTCAGGACAACCCAGAGCAATCGCGAAGTCTGCGTTTTCCATACAAAATAAGCTTTCCCACTACACATACTCATATTTCTCGACTACTGTTTGTCGCAGAATTAAAATATATTTTTGACGATCATTGTTTTATGCTTTTTAATGTTATTAATAACAGAAAAATATTTATTACAATAGAAAGTAGCCTTTTACGTACAATAGGGAATATGCATGTAACGCCAATTATTATTATTTTAATAAATAATGTTCCTTTTATGTCTTCGAACATATTTACAGTAATCTATTTTATTTTGATTAGCTAATTCTTTAATAAATATGATTTTATAAATCCATTTTTTTTGTAGAAACGGAACGCATTTCTAAACGCAAATTAGCAAACACTTCATGTGACGTCATTAGCGCACAAACAAATGTCAACGTGTGTTCTGTAGTCTACAGTTTCTGGTTTTCTCGGGTATTTATTGTCCTTTATTACGATTATTTGTTAAACAAACCTTTTGACTAACTTATGAGGTGCAATAACATTAAACTAATTTGCTTTTTGGGCCGCCAATCTGTGACGAATGACGTCACAGAATGGCGGCTAGTGATGTATCGTTTTTTACTGCGGTAGTGGCAGATAAATTTTAAACCCTTTTATTTTGGTGTTATTAGCCTTTAAAAAATGTTTAATATTTGTTTTTATTTGTCTAACGTAGTTACTCTATCAAGTAATGAAATAAAAAAAACATGCATATTCCCTATTACCAGCATAAAAAATAATAATATAACTTCGACTAACAGCCAAGTTGTAATATTAGAAGTAATGTTGGGGCGTCAAGACGACTACAGAGCCCTTAATTAAGGATTGAGTTCAAACGGGCAAAGACAATTCATTTATGATATATAGATATATATATATATACCCACCTCGTCGTAGCCGATGGTATGAGTCTACACCAAACTAGTGGCTAGCTCGTCGCGATGTTTTGAATAGACTCAATATTATGAATTAACTTGTGAAACTGTTTATAGGTGGGTCTATAAACAGTTTCACAAGTTAATTCATTTATGACTCACTGTAAATAATATTTGTCACTAATAATAATTAATAAGTAAGTACGAGTATGTATGTATGTTTGTACTTGCCAATTACTTATATAGATATATCATAAAAGCTTAGAAGGTAATGCAAGTATGGTTATTTGTTAATTATCATTTTATTATAATTATTGGCATGTACTTAATATTCTTTCCTCATTTATCTATACTTTATAGTGATGTACCAAATTGTTGATATGCAACAGAATTTTATCGATATTCCATACGATCTACGTGTGATAATATTGTGGATGTCTTATAATAAATCTACGAGATTTGGACATTGATATAATTTCGTTAAATGGAGTTTAGTAGAGAAATATTTCTCTACTAAACCATTCATTTAATGAAATTCCAAGGTATAATATTCTAGTGTGCCAGTTTTTATGAGAGCTCGTTTCGTAAAACGAAGTATAGGCTATTCGAATTGCATTGCTTTCTTCATATTATGTAAGTACCATAATATCTAATAAAGTTGGAGTAAAAACCTTCTTTCATGATGCTATTTGATAATTGTGTAAAAAAAAATTTATGTAAAGATCCTATAAGTAGATTTATCATGAGGTTTGCTAATGACAATTAGAATTCCACCAATAATACTGTTTTATTTTTTGTATATATATATATATATATATATATATATATATATATATATATATATATCTATATCATCACGGTTGCCTTACGGCACCCCGAAACCGCCTAGGCGACCTCAGGGTATCCAGCGGAGGGGTTTTAATCTTACCTCGTCGTAGCCAATGGTATGAGCTAGTATTGTAAACATTATAAATCAACCAGGTACTGTTGGCAAATCCTAACTATAGAATCTAGCGTCTATTATTAGAAAAACTGATGTACATGGAGATACTTTAGCAATGCTGGACCAGGGGCCTCATTACGAGCTGTGATCGTCTTCGGCGACAAGACTTTGAGTAAACATTACTGATGGAAGTACTGTTTTTTTTTTTTTTTTTTTTTAGGACAAATTATATAAATATATAAATATGTTGTATATAGAGTTGAAATTCCCATACTTCAAACATATTTAAACGATAGAATCACAATTATTTTATGTGTAGAGTCTGCCGTCTTGTTTTTTCGTTTTATTATATATAACAAATAATAATATATAACAAAGCACATTTTATCGATATCGATATAAAATAAAATAAAATAGTACAACGTAACTAGTACAGGTATTATATTGCGATATCACATCCTCTTATTTTAAAAATCATATTTTCTATCAGTATATCTAATATAGCCGAACAATAAACACATAGTGCATCAAATATTTCAAACCTTAATCTTTGCTTTATTTTATTAGATAACGACTTACGTGCGATACAGTATCGAAAAATGCTATCTCATGCATATAAAATAGAGCTAAGTGTATGAAACTGGTATCATAGCTTAGAGGACTTCGAAATGGTTCAAGTGAGAGTGAGTGATGGTATTTTGGAAGGAGAAACCTTGAAGAATTGCATAGGAAGCTTCTACCATAGCTTTAAAGGCATTCCATATGCTCAACCACCTGTAGGAGAATTACGATTTAAGGTATGTTTTTTTTGCTAGTTAGGTTTATTTTTTAGCCTGTTTAGGTTAATAAAAAAAAAGCCATCGATTGTAGAAATCTTAAAATAAAAAAAGGAAAAATGAATTATTTTTGTTATTTAATTAAGTACCTACTTAATTAAATGACAAAAATAAAATCATTTTTTTAATGAAAATGTAACCTACCAATATTTTACTTGTACTTTAGATATTTTAATTAAGCCGCTGGTTTAGCAGTTGGCCTTGATAAGCCCACATTGTAAATATAATGCTGCTAATGTATCAAGCATTAGCAGCATCACATTTACAAGGTGGGCCCATTAGGGCCAGTTTTTTTAATGGATAAGGAACAGTAATTATCTAAAATGAAGACTGCGATTAAGAAACGTTAATTAACGCAATTTAAGCTAGTAATTTTTCTTTATATAATAAAAAATATTTACAGGCTCCTCAACCAGCCAAGCCTTGGGATGGAGTTAGAAAAGCGAAGGAACATGGATCTTTTTGCCGACAATACGATATGTGGTCTCAAAAGATTCTGGAAGGAAGCGAAGACTGTTTATACTTAAACGTTTATACACCAAATGTTAATCCTTCAGCACCCTTACCAGTAATGGTGTGGATACACGGAGGAGCCTTTATCTGCGGTTCCGGAAACAGCGACTTCTATGGACCAGATTTTCTCGTTAAAAAAGAAGTTATTTTAGTAACAATAAATTACAGACTTGAAATCATAGGATTTTTAAATCTAGGCACAGAAGACATACCAGGCAATGCTGGAATGAAAGATCAGGTGGCCGCTTTGAAATGGGTTAAAAATAATATACACAACTTTGGAGGAGATCCCGAAAACTTGACTATTTTTGGTGAAAGCGCTGGCGGAGGCTCCGTGTCTTTCCATCTCATTTCACCCATGTCTAAAGGGTTGTTTAAAAAAGCTATCGCGCAAAGTGGGTCCTGCTGGAATTATTGGTCAATCTCTTCCGAACCTCGGCAAAAAGCTATTTCTTTAGCAAGATATTTAGGCTGCACAAGTGAAGACGATAAAGAACTAAATAAGTTTTTTAAAAAGGTTCCGTATGAGAAAATATCAGCCTTACGAATGCCGCTCACTATGGGCGAATCACAACCCAGCATTTATTTACATTTCAGCGTATCAGATGAAAAAATATTGGCTAACAATGAAAGATTTTTCTATGGAGATATATTTGACAGAGTGAAAGACGGTATTCACGAAGGGATAGAGGTTATGACAGGTTATGTGGCTGATGAGGGTTACCTAAATTTTGGCCTGGTGCCGATTCAGCAATGTTTGCAGAAGTTTAACAAGTACGTAGAATCGTTTTGCCCTATGAGGCTCGCTTATAAACTACCGATATGCGATCAGATAGAAATTGGTAAGCTTATGAAGCAGCGTTACTATGGCTTTGATTGGGATATATCTAAGAATAACTTGAAGCCTTTAGCGAAGTTTTTTGCGTTTTCGATTTTTGTTTTTGATATAATACAGTGGGTAAAGAGCTGTGCTAATTCTTCAAAGGTGTATTTGTATAAGTTCAGTTATAAATCTGAGAGGAACGTGATGGTGAGAATGTTTGGGGCTCAGGAGACTGTGGATGAACCTATTGCGTGTCATGTAGATGATCTGATGTACCTGTTTGATAATCCCAGGGCAGGGGTCAATGTTAATACTAAATTACCATCTTATAAAATGATTAAGAAGATGACGTCTTTGTGGACCAATTTCGCTAAATTCGGGTAAGTGATAAACAAATATATGTTATTATACCGATTGAAACCATTGCGACGTTATATATTGAAGCACGTTATGTGACTTTATATTTAAGCAGACCTTCAAATTCAATGAATGGAGTCGTTCGATACATTGTTTAGCAGTCGCTTCCACTTTTATAATAATAATAATATGTAGGACAACTTACACATATTGATCTGGTCACAAACTAAGCTCTAAGCTTGTACTATGTGTACCAGAAACAACGATATAATACATATTATATTTTATAAACACCCAGACCATGACAAACTGTACAGAAAAACGTACTAATATTTTTTTGCCATGGGTGGGAATCGAACCCACGACCTCCGGATACAACGCCAAAGGCGCAACCACTAGTCTACGGAGGCGGTCAAGTTTTATGGTTGGATGATGCGGTCACGAATTAACTAGCGATAAAAAATATTTTTTCCATTTTGTAATCGTACCCTGAACTACCACCCCGGTAAGAAAACGAATCAGTAGGTTCCTAAACACCGGCCTGGCTTGTGTGTGGCTTTAATAGCCACAGACTAAAACCGAACAAAGCTAGGCAGTTAGATCAATTGGGCGGTGTTAGCAAAACCTAGTCTCAGCTCAGCGAAGTTAAAGAGCATCCATACCACTTAACTAGTTAACTTGATATTGTTCTTTACCACAGAATATGTATATACTGTTCTATTTATTCTTTATTGCAATACAGTGTGACTAGTGTGAGTTTTCTAACTATTACTTTGCGTTTGAGTTAACTAAAATTTGTATGGGAAATGGTACAGCGCTCCAAGCGGAAATTTTGAGAACTAGAAATGCGGTCGTGTGATTGGTCAAAATGTTAACGCGGTAGTTTAGTTAACGCGAAAGTAAACGTTAAAAAAACTCACACTAGGCCTACAGATGTGTTTATTTACCACAGAAACGAGAATAATATTCTATATTTTTTTAGGGATCCAACACCAGACGATTCTATGGGTATAAAATGGTTACCATATGCACTGAATAAGCAACATTATTTAGATATTGATGATAAAATAACGCTTAGCACATCTCCGGACAATGAAGAATTAATATTTTGGGAATCAATTTTTAAAAAATATTTTCCCAAAAATCTAGCTAATGTTAAATAGTTTTTTTTTCTATTTACTAGTGATTATTTTAAGTTAATTTATGTTTAGTTCACCACTGTAAATAGGAGGAGATGGTCGATCAATTTGGTCATCACAGCCCTTAATGTTGTAGGAGCAGAGTGGCAGAATATTTTATCACACCAGCTTAAATCAAATTATAAGTCGGGTCTAGCAGTGCTTTAAATCATCATCTGTCATCTTAAAGCCAAACGGTTTGGCCAGGAACCATAAGAAGAGACCCAATGGAATGACGTTGGCACCCTGGACAGTTGGTGTTTGGGACGCAACTTTTCCCAATTAAAAGAGGAGTCAAGCAGGGTGATCCGCCGTTCAGAAACATGGAATTGAATTTGCGTGGTATAAATAACAACGGAGAACGTTTAACCCACCTAAGATTTGCGGATGATATAGTTCTTGTATCGAGCACTTCACGCGAACTTCAGTATATGCTTCAAAAACTAACTATATAATAATAATAATAATAATAATAATAATAATAATAATAATAATAAAGCCTCTTTATTCCAAACACAAAACAAGTTGTATTTATAGAACATAATTATAATAAATTAAAACTAATCCTAAAGCTATATTTAAAAGGCCTCCATGTCCCAGCTATTTTTAGAACAAAAGGTACCTAATATACTCGCCACATTCCCTCTCTGGATGATAAAAGATATTTTTTGGATAAAATGACAGTAAGCTCGGACATCACCGGACGTTTCCTTAAGGAGAGAACCTAATTCGCGAGCAAAATTTTTGGCTTCTAAAGACCAAACACCCGAAGTTTCGACGGAAAAGGGGACGAAGAAATAATTTTGTTCCAAACATGAATATTTAAGGTGCTTGGTCTTAGCAGCAGATTCCGCAGCCGATCCGGCTTTAATAATGGAGCCATTTATATGGGAAGTGGCATATGTGTCTACACATGTCGCATCCCATATTAAGCTGCGACCTCGGCGCCAAGGAAGAAGAGTCAATCCATCTGGCCTCTTCCCATCTGATCGGCTAAGGCCAGGTGGTTCTAGAACAGATGGAAAATTAGCTGCTGATAATGCCCTCTTAATGGCATCATTTAGGGCATAGTGACGCGGAAACCTGCCAGCGCTCCGTTTACAACTAAGTCCGTGATAACCATTACTTTTAACCTGAGAACCACACATGCATGTGTGTGGTTGGCAGATATCGCAACCCAATCGTAGAGCAACTGAGATTCTAATAGATGAATTATCCAAGAAAGTTCCCAGCGGTGGGGAAGGTATCGCTTCCAACCATGCACCTGATTCAAATGTAGAGGTAGCTTGAAGACGAGCTAAGTTTTCAGACGAGCTATTTTGTAAAAGTTGAGAGTGTTTTTTTTTTATATTTATTAAGTCCCATGCACGTTGGGAAGTCAAAAGTAATGGACGTGAAATATTTGGACAAAGAGTATCAAATTCAGATAGAGCCTCAGCTAAAAAAGGTATTTCAGAATTGATGCCCATACCTGGTAACAAAGAGGCGACCAATTCTGAAACACCATGTGCGGAGGCAATAAATGCAGGAAGGCCCACATCTGCTAAACGTCGAATTCCAAGACCTCCGAATTTAATAGGGAGACAGGCTTGATCCCACTGTAACGAAGAAAGGTTTATATTAAAGATATTCTCTATACTCGATTTAATAGTCAAATCTATTTCTGAAACAGCAGCTGGAAATTTCCAAGAAGGGGTTGTACGAATAAGATGTGTAAATTTTGGCATTGAGAAACAAAATTTTAAAATTATATATGCTACATGAGATTGTAAATGTGTAAGATGTTCGTGAAGTACGGTCAAAAGTGAGTTTTTCTTTTTAAAAGATATAGGTATTGTATCTGTTGTAATAGGAGCACCTAGCAATTCAAAATTAGAGTGATCCAAAAGTTTTATACCTGGAATCAATTTTGAAATTGACAAAACAGATAAAGAAGGTGATAAACTTTTCTTACATTGAAATATCTCACATTTATCTATGTTTATTTTTAAACCATAACTTTGTAAGGCATTCGATAAAGTATTAAAGTCTTTAAAGACAACATCAGGCTCTCCACCTATGGTACCGTCGTCCAAATACCATACATTGAGAGATGATTTTAAAGAAGTAATAATGGGGTGAATTGCAAGACTAAAGATTAATGGACCCAAAGGATCACCCTGTTGCACACCAACTTGTGAAGATAAAATGTGTCTCTCATAAAATAAATTGGAGGGTTGCGAGTAATTTTGAGAAATGTAGTTATATAATGCAGGAATTTTATTTTTGATTTCCGTAAATAAATTGTCGCGTTCTAAAGAATTGAAAGCATTCAATAAGTCAATTTTTATTATTATATCATTAGTATTACAGTGTTCATATACAAATTTTCTGGTAGCGTGTATTGCGGCTTCACAACCTAGTCTTGAACCAAAACCAAGTTGATGGGGACGAAGATAATTTCCAACAAAATCTCTAACATATCCACAGCCTAATTTTGCTGAAAGACGTCGGAATACGTTACCTATAGCTATAGGTCTCACACCCCCATCTTTCTTTGAGAGTGCACAAAGTCTGGCGCCGTAAATATATGGACAAATTTCATTGTTTAATTTTCCACTCAGGAGGAAATTACACAGTTCACACAAAGTTGATAATAACTCAGAACCTCTATCACCGGCATACAAAGAAATTAACTCTTTTAAATGATTCGGACGGAGGCCATCAGGGCCGCCAGCCGAACCATTTATAAAACTGCTTATAGCTGCTGCAACTTCAGAAGGGGATGCTTGAAATGGAATTGTTTCATTTATTTGATCATTTTGAGAAATTAGTGGCCTAGATGGAGAGGGATGCTTGTTAATTAAAGTTGAAAGTGTATTTTGATCAGAAGGTGCCAAAGAACTACCAGACGTGAGCAATCTTACTGCACCTCTAATATCTCCGTCAAAAATTTTTTTTTCCACTTTGCTATAAAGTGATGATGGACCAGATGTGAAATTAGAACATTTATTTAAATCAAAATCAGTTATGTTTTTCTTTACTTTCGTCGTGAGAGATTTTTCAGATTCATTTGTTGGAACTCTGAGACCAATTAAAGGGAACGACAACAAAGCAAACCAATCTGTAACCGAATTTGAAGTAATTGCAGATTTGATTAGAGAATTTAATTTTTGCGCAGCAACTGGACGAGCACCTTTTGGAATTCTAGTTAGAACCTTGTTTGAGTGCATTAATTTTAAAAACGTTTCTGCCGAATGGATATTATCATCCGGTGATGTCTGAACTAATGAAATAAGTGGAGTGTGTGATGAAGAACTTGGTAATGTCTTGTTTAATAAGGCTGGCAATGGGACGTTGACTAAAGATGATGGATTTGAATTTGGCTGAACAGGAAGTAAAAGTGAATTGGTATTAGATAAGGGCTGTGACGAGGAATTTTGCGAGTGAACCTTAGACGTGTGGATATTTAAACCGTGCTTACCTTTGAAAAGTTTAGAGCTGGGACATAGAGGGCAAGCTACTAATGATAAAACTGAGTTACAAGACATGAATTAAAACTTTGCAAATTATATAAGATTATTAAAATAATATGAAAAAAGCCTACCTATAAAAAAAAATTACCTATTAAAATAAATATAACAAAATTAACTTAATAAAATAATAAGTAAAACAAAAATAATATTACAATAGAAATGTTCAAAATGGTATTGTTATTTCTTCTATTCGTCTAAACTTTCTGATATGTGTATTCTTAGTCAGTGGGTAATGGGTATCAATTTGAATTACTTTATTATTATTTTTTGTAATAAATCCTCTTCTAGGTATTCTTGTTCAGTGGGTTACCCTATCCTTGTTCAGTGGTATGCCCTCATCAATTTTTACTTTAAAATAGGTATTAGAAATCAATCTTGCTGAAAGGAAAGACCTGAAACTTCATCAAAACCTGGGAAAACTGTCCCTGCCCCAATCTGGAGCATTTCACCGTTGATTCACTTAAAATTTTAAAAACTTTTATATAATAACAATTACAAAATCCTTGACTGTTAGTTATAATATGAATTTCTTCTAAAATAAATATATACTTAAAATTTTGCGTTTTATTAAAATATATTGACTTTTCATGTATAGTGACATTAGTTTTTTTTTTTTAAATTTTTAGAACTATATTATATATTTTTAACAAGTACCTATACATACAATAGTGTTAGTATGCTAAGAAAGCTAAGTAAAATAATTTTAGTGTTATTAGTGTTGTCTATATAGGGTGTTCAATATTATAGAATTATAAACGTTTGGACCCGATTTAGGTAAAGGCCTCCTCTGACTGATTTTACTATTTTTCATCTCATCAATTCATATAAGCTATTTTCTGATAGGTATTTAAATAACTGACTAATTGATTAATTTTCTCAGTAGAGGGTGGTGGTCTACGTCTTTCTCGGGGACCAACCGTAAGACGGGGAGGGTTCAGTCAATTCATAAATTGATACATGTTTCTTTATTTTTCCAGTATATATCTCCTTGTTTAGATTTCCATGATTTTTTTTATTTTATTATTTTTTTTATTTTGTACTAATTTTATTATGTTCAATTTCTATCTTGCTTTTATAGATTATTTTTTTCTTCTCTTATATTTCATTTTATACTCTTGATATTTATTAATATTCTTTGAAATAAATTTTGTATGATGATATCGAATATATCGAAGTATATTTTTCTTGTTATTACTATATATGTATTTTTTTTTTCTAGTATTTTTATTTTCTTTATTATTTTTATCTATACTCTTCATACTTTTTGTTTTTTATTTTTCTTTGACAATTTTATATACTTTTCTTCTTTAGATGGTGTCGTAGGTATAATTTTAATTTCAATTCTTTTTTTGCGTTTTCCTGGTTTAGCAATGTTATTTTAAGATATGATAAAATGGTAGTATCATATCTTAAAATAACATTGTTACCTTTATTTTTTTCACTTTCAATGCTCTTTCTTAACTCTTTTCTTATCTGTAATATCTTTATGGGAAAATATTCTTTAATATAAAAACCGGTATCATTTAGACTTTTGCGTTTTAGGTTTACATACGGTAAGTATTTGGGCACTTAAAATTTTATATGTATATTATATATTAAAAAGCTGTTTAAAATAATTTTATGCACTTTCACTATAATCGCTTTGATTTATCTTTTACGGTTTCTACTTGTTGTTGTTTACTTGATACTAAATAGATTTAAAGTTTAGACACTTTGTAAACTATTTTTTATTAATATTTATTGTGATTTACTAATATAATAAGAATTTATAATGCAGAGTTAAGAAATAAACTTTTGTTTGGTACGACACCTACCCTCCATTACATAAGAACTGACTATACAGAGTAAGAAAGTAGGCCTTAGTATAAATAAGACAAAAACAAAAATAGTTTCTAATGAAGAGCAGGTTGACATAATGATCGAAGGAGAAAAAAACGATTATGTAGAATCATATACTTACCTAGGCCAGTATATTTCTTTCAATGACCAGATGAACGAAGAAATAAAAGTTAGAACATCCAGCGCATGGAGGAGATTTTGGTCTTTGAAGGAAGTTATGAAGAACAAAAATTACCGTATGTCGGACAAAAGAAGAGTATTTAACACCTGCATTCTGCCTTGTTTGACATATGGTAGGCAAAGCTGGAACCTAACTAAACACATATTCTTTACAAGTTTGCCAAAGAGGAATGGAAAGAAGCATGATCGGAATAACTAGCAAAAACAGGATTAAATGCAGATATAAGAGTCATAACTGGAGTGGAAGATGTAAAAAGGAAAGCAGGGCTACTTAAGTGGAGATGGGCAGAACATATGATTAGGGAAAAAAGATTCAAATGGTCGAAAAAAATTACAGAATGGTATCCTAGAGATGGCACAAGAAAAAGGGGTCGTCAATTTAGAAGATGGAAGGATGATCTTAGGACAGTGGGAGGTCCAACATGGATGCGATTGGCCCACGAAAAATCCGAATGGAAAATGCTGGAGGAGGCCTTTGTCGAGAGGGCATACTGATAATACCTATCTTGTTTAGTATAATCATAAATAATCATAAATCATTTATTTGTGAACAAAAGAAAATGTACAAGTACAGGTGGGCAATTCTCGCGCTTTCGACATTCATCTCGATTCGAAATTTTTAAACGAAAAATGACTAACAATGTCATTTTTCGTTCAATATTTGTATATTTTTTATTTATTAATTAATATTTATTGTTTATTTCGTTTAATGTTCGATATTTTTGAACGAAAATTGGCATATTGAGTCATGTTTCGTTTAAAAATCTCGAATCGAGATGAATGTCGAAAGCGCGAGAATTGCCCACCAGATGTTACAATTTGCGGTCGCTTTTGTTCTACCTTACGGTATACAAATATTAGGTAGGTACACAATTTATACTATTAGGTAGGTACACAATACAGACAATTATATAGTAGTTACAACAATTTATACTATTAGGTAGGTACACAATTTAGACAATTACACAGCAGATACACAATTTATATTATTAGGTAGGTACACAATTTAGACAATTACACTGTAGGCGCACAATCTATACTATTAGGTAGGTACACAATTTAGACAATTACACAGCAGGTACATAATTTATACTATTAGGTGGGTACACAATTTAGACAATTACACAGCAGGTACACAATTTATACTATTAGGTAGGTACACAATTTAGACAATTACACAGTAGGTGCACAATTTATACTATTACACAATTTATACTATTAGATAATTAGATAGGTACACAATTTATACATTTACACAGTTGATAATAATAATTTATACATACACACTAACACATTATTTATTACAAATACATTTAATCAACTTTCAAATGACCTTAAGTTAATTAAAGATTATGTAAATATTATATTCTCTAAATATTCATTTATATTATAATAGCATTTATTTATTAATAATTTTTTCAGTGCCCTTTTAAAGTCGTTAATGCTATCAATTTCCCTTATTTCATTAGGTACCTTATTATAAATTATTTTATTATTATTATTAGTCTGTTACCAATGTTTTTTATTTTTCTACTTTTCAATATTTTTATATTTAATTTTGTTAAACTTACTTGTATTTATCAGTAAATAAAGGCTAATAAATAAATAAATAAAAATGGGACGCAACATGTACGCAGATATCTTTGTGCCGTAATATCCCTATTAAGGCACACGGGACATCGCAAAACGCTAGCCGCCGCTTTTAAATGAGAAACTATCAAAAATAAAGTAAAAAGTCACACCCTTTTCCCACGAGGATAGGTAGAGAAAATAAGATAAGAGAGCATCACCTACAAGGATCCTGACATAACTCTCCCGGTTCCTTTACACCCGCAACTCTCTTCATACAATTAGGTTATGGGCACTGCTGATCCCAGCTTTTTTGAGAATTTCCCCGATTTGGTCATGGAACATTCTTCTACTACTAATACGCAAGTTCTTCATATTTGAGCTTTTTCGAGTGTAGTGGGGACCTGGAGCTCGTCATATTATATTTATCAGAGCGTTTGGTCGAGGCATCAGGTGGGAGGGATCGTTTCTTGGGCAGCGCATTAGTATCGCCATACTACGAGATAACGTAGCCCGCCCTGTTAATAGCGATATGGGAGAAATTTCTTATTTTGTATAGTTTTTAATTTTAGGTGCTTTATTATGATTAATGTATTTGTTTTTGTCTTTAATACTTGTGATTTGTTTTATTTTTATTGTTTTTTAAGTTTTAATATTGTTATTATTTTGATTGATATAAATTATTTAAAATTTCTTGCTCCCTTAATATAACTTTAATTTATTTTTATTAAAATGCAAAAATGTTTAATTATAAAGTAATTCAGTTATTTTTATTTTATTTTTTTATTCTGTATAGTTTTGTAATTGCTTTTATATAATATAAACTCTTTAAGTTTCTTTTGGCTTGCATTAATAACTTTGTTTTTTTTATATAATTTATTCTGAAATTATGTTGTGAAATATATTAATAGTTCACAGTTTAATATAGTAATATTTAGATTTCAATTTTATTATTAGTAAAATATTAGATCTTTTATTTTAGGTAGCTTTTATTTACGTATATTATTATTTATATTAATTTATTTTTGGTTTGGAATCTGTGTATAAATAAGTTTATTTTTTATAGTTGGTTATTTTGTTATGTAATTTTAAAATTTCGTAGTTTATCTAATAATTTTTCATCTATTCATTAATAAATTTATTGTCTAACTAAATAAATATTGTATTGTTTAAAACATATATAGGTAGGCCAGCTATCTATAATATTTATTATAGATAGCTGGTATGCCTTCGATTTGCTTCAGATCACGAATGTATGTGATTTAGTGTCGGTGTCATAATGTAATATGTATTGTGTAATACAACATTTTCCTGGTATCCCCCCAGAGCTTACTTCCAAATGAAAAAATGTAATATACGATTCGAAGTGAAATTCAATATAATGTAGGCAACAACAATAAGACATGTTATTGATATTTTATCTTTCATGGCCGAGCTTTTTTTGTGGCACTGAAATAAGAGTTTGTAGTTTATTTTTAGAAAGAGGAAGAAGGAAAAAAACGTTTATTGCCATAATGCATACGCATATCATCACGGGTGCTTTACGGCGCCCGAGACCGCCTAGACGGCCCCAGGGTACCCAGCGGAGGGGTTTTAACCCCAACCTCGTCGTAGCCGATGGTATGAGTCTACATCGAACAAGTGGCTAGCTCGTAGCGATGTTTTGAATAGACTCAATAACCCATCTATAAACAGTTTCACAAGTTGGTATAGTGAAACCGGGACCGACAGCTTAACGTGCTCTCCGAGGCACTATAGTGGTGTTGTCAAACAAATGTACATAATTTTTTTAATTAAAAACTCATTGGTACACACCGGGATTCGAACCAGGGACCTAAGCGTTTTTAAGTCCAAGGTCTAACCAACTCGGCCACCGCGTATATTGCCATAATAATAACAAAAAAGAACAAGTACACAATATAAATCCTTGTTTTATTATGGTAATGGGATTAATTGTCAGTTACCTGTAAGCTAGATAATTTACATAACCTGAACTGATTTTTTTTAAAGTTTATTTTAACATATCACTGGATACAAGTCTGGTTTTCAATTTGTTTTTTTTATTTTTATAATAGTACGGCACGAGACTGCAATAATAATTTTACTACAACTTTAGGTAAGTATATAAAATAATAATACATATATAAATAATTTATTCGTTTCTTTCTTCTTCAAAATAAAACTTGTACCTTATAAAAGTTAAGGAATTCCTTGAAATTTCTTTGAAGTATAGACATTCCTTTTTCTTTCCGAATTCATTATTTTGTTAACAATATGAGATAAGATTAATTAAGGGGTGTTTAAACAGGATCATAAAAGAAAGCGTGGGAGATTTTAATTACTATTTTTTACTTAAAACATCGTTAAATTTGTTAAAATTAAGAACACAGTTAAGTGGTTGGCGATCTGTTAAGTTTAGAAACATATTAGAAACTACGACTTTATTCTTTTATAGTTAAAGTCAAAGCCGCCGCCTAGTATTATAAAACTAGCGCCGCCCAACTGTTTTTCAAAATTTTTAGATTACGAATTGCAAATCGTATAGCAGCAATAAATCTGCGAAGGGCGGAGGCGGTCGTGCCGTTCCGTGGCCGGAATCGGCCACGGGAAGTCTTCATGATCCCCAAGCCCGGCAAGGTCTGCCGGGTACCGCCCGATCACCCTGCTCCCGCACCCAGCAACACTATTTGAGTGACTGTTCCTCCGGAGACTGAATGTCTATACCGAACTTCATATAGAGCAGTACGGTTTCCGTGAGGGACACAGCACCTCACTCCAGCTTACCCGGATGCTACAGCACCACATGGCGAGTGAGATGAACCAGGGCCGGGTCACCGTCAGGGTTTTTCTTGATATCGTGTTTGGCACTCCGGGCTTCTCTCCAAGCTCACAAACTCGCCGGTGCCGCCCATGGCCACGCAGTTGCTCGCATATTTTCTGAGCGACCACCATTTCTACGGGGCCGTGGAGGGAAAAACCTCTACGGAGTATTCCATTGAGGCAGGTGTTCCTCAGGGGAGCTGCCTCTCGCCCGCACTTTATTCTCTGTACACCAACGATATCCCTACCCTCTCGGACTCCCTTCTCCCGGGAGAGCAGGATATAACCCTGGCGCTGTTTGCTGATGACATCGCCTACCTCTACTCATCAAAAAGTTCCAGACTCAGTCAGGGACTTTTGTATATCCTCCATCCTTTTGGCTCGATGAGTAGCGGTAGTCCGTCGACGTGTATGACGTTGGTCTTCAAGATCTTCGTTCGTTCCCAGATCACCTATGCAGCCCCAGCGTGGCATCATCTATTGTCGGCCTCGAACAAGTCGTGCGTAATTCCACGATCAGCGGCTACCTGAAGATGGAGTCTGTGGAAACTTCTGTTGAACGGCTCGGTCGACGCATGTTAGACCGAACCGACAACAGACCCCACGACCATCTTCATGGTATCGCACCGCTCCACGCACGGTCACCGGAGGGAAGGCCATTGCCATAAAGATAAATTCTCGGCGGCCACTCCTAAAGGACTTAAATCCCATCCCAGTCGCACTGAACTAGTCTACAGCGCGCCAACTCCTATCCTTAACCTAAACTTTACCCTAATCCCACCCATCCTCAGAGGGTGTAGGGCCCAAACTTAAAAAAAAAACAGCCTGTTTTCTTTGCACTTTATATATCTGAAAAACCAGTTTATAAGATATATATTAGGTTAAGACATGCTGCACGGCCCTCGCCAGTGCAGCGCCAAGGGCGCATGAGTTACAGACGGGCTATAGCCCGCCATGATCCTGCCCCTGGCAACCCCACAGCAAAGGGGGTTGGGTCCACTGGCTGATTGACTGACTTCTTCGCTAGTTGCGTTAGACCAACGTAGTAGCAAATAAAAATAAGTCAGTTTACAATATCGGTACTTTTTGATTAAAAATCAATTTTCGCTTGAAAACACTTCGGTCAGCTGGTTTTAAACAAAATAAGTATTGTTTTTTGTTATTTTCTTATTATTGGATTCTGGAGCTCCAAATATGGTGTTCAACACTTGTAAATTGTTATATTTTTTAGAATTCAGCCACGCCGCGGATCCGTGGATCCGCCACGTTGTCTGGCAAATTTCAGGTTGGCACCCATCTCTATTTAGGGGTTGAAAACAGTTATGGTTTGCTGCCTAAATTGTAGGTATTTAGTATTTATTTATTTGTATCTTGTTAAATTATAAAATATAAATTACACAAGACCCTGCAAGGGCACTTCAAAAAATCTTAACTAGGTATTTACACACATTTATGAGATCTAAAAATATAATATTTATAATAAATTAAATTAAATACACTTTTATTTATTTTGGCTTCTTTCATCATTAAAAAAACTCTTTTAGAGAATAAAAACATTGTGAATTAAAAAGTTTTTTAATTTATTGTTCATACAAAGCGGCCAATAAATCATTTACTCTTTTATAACAATTTTTCATACCATTTACAAATCAAACTAATTGTCATCTGTCCATGTCACATTTTTATAATTATGTTCTTTGTTTAAAATCTCATTGGGTACTTGCATGAAGGTAAGTTTTTTTAGCTTCATGGGTACTTGAAATGAAACCTCTCCGGATGGTAAAGCAAGACTGATTTTATTTGTATAAAGTATGAAGTAAAAAGATTTTAAACAAAGAACATAATTATGAAAATGTGACATAAACAGATGACAATTAATATGATTTGAAAATGGTATGAAAAATGATAAAAAAGATAATGATTTATTGGCCGCTTTGCATGAGGCAAAGGCTGATTTTATATGAGCCGCATTACCCCCCTTACAGCAAAGCGTACATTTGCGTAGAAATAGAAGGGACCGAATCATGAACATGAATGCAGGTCTTTATGAACAAAAATATTCGATGCTGCGATGAATTTGATGTAGGAGCAAGTGATGACATATTAAGGTTTGTCAAAATTGATGTACGAATTCTGCATCGTCGATTTTTGACTTTGTAGATACAAAAAAGTCGGATGGAAGTCGTAAGGTGGTACCGCGGTACGCCAGAAGGGGAGATAATCTTTGCTGGACTGATTGCTGACAAATCAGTCAAACAAGAATCGCTTTAGGACGCGGAATTAGTTGCCTACTGCGAAAACCTTTTATTAATTTAGAAGACTAAAAGATTAAAAATAAAATTGGTTATAAAGTTAAAAAAAAAAAATATGCAACGAAATTGGGCGAATGCTGAAATCTCGGCGTTGAAGTCCCGGTGAATGGTCTCAGCAGGCTTGAGCAGTGATTCGTCTGAGTAGCACGATGGGCAGCATGCGGTCAGGCAGCGGCGCGCGTAGGCATAAACGCGGTTAGGCAGGAACGCGGTAAGGCAGCGGTGCGCGTAGGCAGAAACGCGGTTAGACAGCAACACGGTCCAGCAGCGGCGCGCTTGGGCAGCAACGCGGTTCCGCAGCGGCGCATTTGGGCAGCCACGCGGTCCGGCAGCGGCGCGTTTGGATAGTAAGTTACGCGCTTGGGCCGCGGCGGGTAGCGGCGTGCTATTTGAATTTTGGTACCTCATGTCCGAAGAAGTGCTGCGGCGGTGTTAAGTTAAACACGGCCAGAGATCCGAAAGCCGAGTCCAAGGCATTCTTTGTCCAAAGAATAGATTTAGAGGTCCAGCGGGGAAATGCAGCAAGTATTCTCGGCACTCTGGACGCGAAAACCGATTCACACTAGAATTATTTTTAATTGTTATTATATTTTAAAATTATGTAAATTTAATTTGTGATGAGTATATATGGGTGCCAGAATCAACAATTTTTAAATGAGTAGAAAGGGTTGCAAATCTTCTTGTAGGGCATCCAGAAAAAAATTGTAATCTCATTTTTTTAAATCAATAAATATTTATTTTATTTTATATCTCTTCGCAACTTAATAAAAAAATATCACAAAAAAATAATTACTAGGAAAATTGAAGACAACATTTATACATAAGCAAGTACCTATAGGAAAAATTAAACAAGATAGTATTGCTGTTTTGGCAGAGTTAACCGCCGTTGTATAGTGGCTGCGCCTTGGTATTTAGGTTTTTTTTTGTCATAATAATAATACGTTTAGCTAGCAAATACGACACGATTTGAAACTTGCATAGAATTGAGGCCCCGAAATTTCGTACTTCTAAAATACTAGTGGACCTAGTTTTTCCACGTACTCGACTCGCAAGACTCAACAAGTCACTCAAGACTATTATATTGTTTCTCCTGTAACTCAAATACGGATTTTAGCTAGTTCAACTAGTAAGTACCAGAGATGAGACGTATTTTGAAACTAGTTTTAAAATCAGGTTTCACACTGAATGTCTTAAAACTTAATTACCTTTCGGTATCAAGTATTTTTAAAAGAATGCCGCGCTCTAACTAAACGATAAAAAATTATGCCGCGAAACTCACACGCGACTCTCAAGCGCAAGTCATACTCAAAAACATTTTATTCGACGCTGTACCACAGAAGAAATAATAGTACAAGCTGTACGCACAAACTTGAAACGCGCAAGACTATCAATCCGTTTGCACATCCAATCCGGTGTGAACTTAGCAGCCAAAATATAGCAGCTATTATAACACGACTAATTTAAAAACAATATTTCTAAGCTTATTAATTGCAATACAAACAAAGGAAATTCTATGAATCGTGAAAATTCTTTCAGGAAAAATATAAATTAACCAGATAGTAATATTATTTCTGATAAAAAATAACAATTATCAAATATTTTCTCTGATATTAAAATATAACTTTACAGGTGGCCCACTTCAATGAAATATACGAAAATGATTTCCCACCCCCCTTACAGTGGAACCTTGATTATGAAAATTGAGTGAAAACAATCTCGTAGCAAAATAATTTTGACATTTTAACTTGGCATAAGGTTTATTGTTTTTGAACATCATTATAACTTGTTAGACAAAAAATAATTTAGGCAATGAAGAGCAAATGAAATTGTATGAAAAATATTGATTTGTTGCTCCGACAAAATAAAGTTTTTTATGTAATAATTAAGCATCTTAGAAATTTTTCTTCACCTTACAACTTATATAGTAAATAAAGCTTTGCCTTATATATTGAAAAATATGTTCCAAATTTTCTTAGAGTGGGGCCTTGATTGAAAAAATTGAGAGCGACTACAATTTCGTAGTAAAAAAATTATGTCATAATAAAGCATCTTAGATATCTCTCTTCACCTTACAACTTATGTAGCAAATAAAGCTTTGCATTATTTATCGAAAAATGTGTTCCAAAATTTCTTACAGTGGGGCCTTGACTAAAAAAATTTAGTGAAGCTACAAATACGTAGTAAAATATATCATGTCATAATTAAGCATCTTAGAAATCTTTCTCCACCTTACAACTTATACAGTAAATATAGCTCTGCCTTATCTATCGAAAAATATGTTCCAGTGATGCTTACAGTGTGGCCTTGACTGAAAAAAATGAGTACGACTACAATTTTGTAGTGAAAAAAATGAATGTCATAATTAAGCATCTTAGAAATCTCTCTTCACCTTACAACTTATATAGTAAATAAAGCTTTGCATTATTTATCGAAAAATGTGTCCAATTTTCTTACAGTGGGGCCTTGACTGAAAAAATTTAGTGCGACTACAATTTTGTAGTGAAACAAATTCATGCCATAATTAAGCATCTTAGAAATCTCTCTTTACCTTACAACTTATATAGTAAATAAAGCTTTGCCTTATTTATCGAAAAATGTGTCCAATTTTCTTACAGTGGGGCCTTGACTGAAAAAATTGAGTGAAACTACAATTTCGTAGTAAAAAATATCATGTCAAAATTAAGCATCTTAGAAATCTTTCTTCACCTTACAACTTATAGAGTAAATAAAGCTTTGCCTTATCTATAGAAAAATATATTCTAAATTTCCTTACAGTGGGGCCTTGACTGAAAAAATTGAGAGCGACTACAATTTCGTAGTAAAAAAAATCATGTCATAATTAAGCATCTTAGAAATCTCTCTTCACTTACAACTTATACAGTAAATAAAGCTTTGCCTTATCTATCGAAAAATATATTCCAAAATTCCTTACAGTGGGGCCTTGACTGAAAAAATTGGGAGCGACTACAATTTCGTAGTAAAAAATATCATGTCATAATTAAGCATCCTAGAAATCTTTCTTCACCTAAACTTATACAGTAAATAAAGTTTTGCCTTATCTATCGAAAAATATGTTCCAAAATTTCTTACAGTGGGGCCTTCACTGAAAAAATTGAGTGCGACTACAATTTCGTAGTGAAAAAAATTCATGTCATAATTAAGCATCTTAGAAATCTCTCTTCACCTTACAACTTATATAGTAAATAAAGCTTTGCCTTATTTATCAAAAAATATATTCTAAAATTCCTTACAATGGTGCCTTGACTGAAAAAAATCAGAGCGACTACAATTTCGTAGTAAAAAATATCATGTCATAATTAAGCATCTTAGAAATGTGTCCAAATTTTCTTACATTGGGGCCTTGACTGAAAAAATTTTGTGAAACTACAATTTCGTAGTAAAAAATATCATGTCATAATTAAGCATCTTAGAAATCTTTCTCCACCTTACAACTTATACAGTAAATAAAGCTTTGCCTTATCTATCGAAAAATATATTCTAAAATTCCTTACAGTAAAGCCTTGACTGAAAAAATTGAGTGAAACTACAATTTCGTAGTAAAAAAAATCATGTCATAATTAAGCATCTTAGAAATCTCTCTTCACCTTACAACTTATACAGTAAATAAAGCTTTGCCTTATCTATCGAAAAATATATTCTAAAATTCCTTACAATGATGCCTTGACTGAAAAAAATCAGAGCGACTACAATTTCGTAGTAAAAAATATCATGTCATAATTAAGCATCTTAGAAATCTTTCTTCACCATACAACTTATACAGTAAATAAAGCTTTGCCTTATTTATCAAAAAATATGTACCAAAATTCCTTACAGTGGGGCCTTGACTGAAAAAATTGAGTGCAACTACAATTTCGTAGTAAAAAAAATCATGTCATAATTAAGCATCTTAAAAATCTCGCTTCACCTTACAACTTATGTAGTAAATAAAGCTTTGCATTGTTTATCGAAAAATGTGTTATAAAATTACTTACAATCTCCACTGTAAGAAATTTTGGACTTGACTGGATGGAAACCTTGACTGAAAAAATTTGGTGAAACTACAATTTCGTAGTAAAAAAAATCATGTCATAATTAAGCTTCTTAGAAATCACTCTTCACCTTACAACTTATATAGCAAATAAAGATTTGCCTTATTTATGGAAAAATGTGTTTCAAATTTTCTTACAGTACCTTGTACGGTTACAGTACTTTGTACTAGTTTGTACCAGTACCTTGACTGAAAAAATTGAGAGCGACTACAATTTCGTAGTAAAAAAAATCATGTCATAATTAAGCATCTTAGAAATCTCTCTTCACTTACAACTTATACAGTAAATAAAGCTTTGCCTTATCTATCGAAAAATATATTCTAAAATTCCTTACAGTGGGGCCTTGACTGAAAAAATTGGAAGCGACTACAATTTCGTAGTAAAAAATATCATGTCATAATTAAGCATCCTAGAAATCTTTCTTCACCTTACAACTTATACAGTAAATAATGTTTTGCCTTATCTATCGAAAAATATGTTCCAAATTTTTGTACAGTGGGGCCTTCACTGAAAAAATTGAGTGCGACTACAATTTCGTAGTGAAAAAAATTCATGTCATAATTAAGCATCTTAGAAATCTCTCTTCACCTTACAACTTATATAGTAAATAAAGCTTTGCCTTATTTATCAAAAAATGTGTCCAAATTTTCTTACAGTGGGGCCTTGACTGAAAAAATTTTGTGAAACTACAATTTTGTAGTAAAAAATATCATGTCATAATTAAGCATCTTAGAAATCTTTCTCCATCTTACAACTTATACAGTAAATAAAGCTTTGCCTTATCTATCGAAAAATATATTCTAAAATTCCTTACAGTGAAGCCTTGACTGAAAAAATTGAGTGAAACTACAATTTCGTAGTAAAAAAAATCATGTCATAATTAAGCATCTTAGAAATCTCTTTTCACCTTACAACTTATAAAGTAAATAAAGCTTTGCCTTATCTATCGAAAAATATATTCTAAAATTCCTTACAATGGTGCCTTGACTGAAAAAATTCAGAGCGACTACAATTTCGTAGTAAAAAATATCATGTCATAATTAAGCATCTTAGAAATCTCTCTTCACCTTACAACTTATATAGTAAATAAAGCTTTGCCTTATTTATCAAAAAATGTGTCCAAATTTTCTTACAGTGGGGCCTTGACTGAAAAAATTTTGTGAAACTACAATTTCGTAGTAAAAAATATCATGTCATAATTAAGCATCTTAGAAATCTTTCTCCATCTTACAACTTATACAGTAAATAAAGCTTTGCCTTATCTATCGAAAAATATATTCTAAAATTCCTTACAGTGGGGCCTTGACTGAAAAAATTGAGTGCAACTACAATTTCGTAGTAAAAAAATCATGTCATAATTAAGCATCTTAGAAATCTCGCTTCACCTTACAACTTATGTAGTAAATAAAGCTTTGCATTGTGTATCGAAAAATGTGTTATAAAATTACTTACAATCTCCACTGTAAGAAATTTTGGACTTGACTGGATGGAAACCTTGACTGAAAAAATTTAGTGAAACTACAATTTCGTAGTAAAAAAAATCATGTCATAATTAAGCATCTTAGAAATCTTTTTTTCACCTTAAAACTTATATAGTAAATAAAGATTTGCCTTATTTATTGAAAAATGTGTTCCAAATTTTCTTACAGTGGAGCCTTGACTGAAAAAATTGAGTGCGAATACAATTTCGTACTAAAAAAATCATGTCATAATTAAGCATCTTAGAAATCTTTCTTCACCTTACAACTTATGTAGTAAATAAAGCTTGGCGTTATTTATTGAAAAATGTGTTCTAAAATTTCTTACAGTGGGGCCTTGACTGAAAAAATTGAGTGAAACTACAATTTCGTAGTTAAAAAAATCATGTCATAATTAAGCATCTTAGAAATCTTTTTTTCACCTTAAAACTTATATAGTAAATAAAGATTTGCCTTATTTATTGAAAAATGTGTTCCAAATTTTCTTACAGTGGAGCCTTGACTGAAAAAATTGAGTGCGAATACAATTTCGTAGTAAAAAAATCATGTCATAATTAAGCATCTTAGAAATCTTTTTTTCACCTTAAAACTTATATAGTAAATAAAGATTTGCCTTATTTATTGAAAAATGTGTTCCAAATTTTCTTACAGTGGAGTCTTTACTGAAAAAATTGAGTGCGAATACAATTTCGTAGTAAAAAAATCATGTCATAATTAAGCATCTTAGAAATCTCTCTTCACCTTACAACTTATATAGAAAATAAAGCTTTGCCATATCTATCGATAATCCAAATTTTGAAACACATTTTTCGATAAATAAGGCAAAGCTTTATTTACTACATAAGTTGTAAGGTGAAGAGTGATTTCTAAGATGCTTAATTATGACATGAATTTTTTTACTACGAAATGGTTGTCGCTCTCAATTTTTTCAGTCAAGGCCCCACTGTAAGGAGTTTTGGAACATATTTTTAGATAGATAAGGCAAAGCTTTATTTTCTATATAAGTGTAAGGTGAAGAAAGATTTCTAAAATGTTTAATTATTACATAAAAAAACTTTATTTTGTCGGAGCAACAAGAAAATCAATATTTTTCATACAATTTCAGTTGCTTTTCATTGCCTAAATTATTTTTTGTCTAACAAGTTATAATGATGTTCAAATACAATAAACCTTATGCCAAATTAAAACGTCAAAATTATTTTGCTACGAGATTGTTTTCACTTAATTTTCATAATCAAGGTTCCACCGTAAAGGGGGTGGGAAATCATTTTCGTATATTTCGTTAAAGTGGGCCACCTGTAAAATTTGATAAATGTCATTTTTCATCAGAAATAATATTGCCATCAAGTTAATTGTTATTTTTCCTGAAAAAAATTTCATAAATCATACGATTTCCATTGTATTTCAATTAATATGCTTAGAAATATTGACTTTTTAAATTAGTTGAGTTATAGTAGCTGCTATATTTTGGCTGCTAAGTTCACACCGGTCACATCCAAAGCGTTGAAAGTATTTGTAGACTCAAAAACTTTTTAATCCGCGCCGTGCGGCGAATGCGCGAACTAGCAACTCGCAAGACTTCCGCAGAGTTTGTAGCATTTGTCTGTGGAAGGTGGCGTGGCGTGGTTAGCTAAGTATCGATACATATAGGTATTGTATCGAGATTTTTTGAAAATATTGATATTGATATTTTTCTCAAAAACTATCGATATATCGGTATGATTTGACAGAATATTGGCACTTTAAAAATTAATTTATTTGGCCTAATGGCAATACGGACGTTCAGTTGAATAAAATTGACAGACAGAGTTGCCAACTTAAAACAAACGTCGGAAACAGATAATGCGTCAATGCGTCAAGGCTATCTGTATTAGTCGGAGAAAAAATCCGGCACCTAACTCAAGGTCTGAGCTAGTAACTAGACATGCGTCCAATGTCTCAAAACGTTTTTAAAAACAGATTTCAAACCAAATCGGTTTGTATCGATTTTTCAACTAGAAAATCCGATTTTAAAAATCGACGATACCACATCAAACGACGAATTGAATGTGTATCCAAACGCAAACTGATTGATGCAAAGAAATTCCCGTTCTCTCTTTTTAACCAAACGTAACATAAAAAGAATAAAAAGGAAGGCGCGAATTTTGCGATTCAGATTTGTGGTTTGTCGGTTACGGAAATCTATGCAATCAATATGATTCTTACTGCTAAGCACTTAAAATCTATATTTGCAAGATTATGTGTTGTTTTCTAGAAAGAAAGTACGTTTGTTTTCGTAATAATAATTAAAAAAAAAAAAAAAAAAAAAATTACCTGGATCGAATTTGTTAAATAATAATATTTTAAAAAACAGAATAAAAAAATATATAAAATAAAAAACAATTTGATTTTTAGCGGTACGGTACTAATAAAACGAAATCTAAATACGCAAGCGAGTTGTCGAAGTAGTAAGCGCTACTGAAATCGGATATCTTAAAACGGATTTTAAATCTAAAATCGGATAAATATCGGTTTGCGTTAAAAACCATAAACGCCCACCCATGCCTTCTAGTAACGTCTCACCTCTAGTTAGTACGTCTCACCCACCAGTACCTGAGTACCTACTACATGTGATTACCTACATGTCTAGCGACTAGACTAGTAGTCTACTATATTAAACTAAATTAGTTTGTTTATCCTACTAGATGTATAGGGTCTCGTAGAATAAACAAACGGCACAAAAATACTGTTTATTTAATATTCAGGTCATAGTTGACACAGACTGTTTTCCGCCTTTTGTTTAAATTTGTAAATTTTATCAACTTTTACTAGCTAACAAAGCTTGACAAAGAAATGTACGAAGTAAAATTATCCTAGCGACATCTAGTGTCTATAATTCAAACCAATAATGTTAACTTGGATCGCTAGGGGCTACTTCAAACACAGTTTATAGTTTTCTAATTCGATTATGGATAAATGCGATGAATGAATAAGAAATACCTATTATTTATTTATTTTTCTTTTTAGTATACAAAAATAGATATTTTTCCAAGTCAATGGTATTTACTTTTATTTTATTTTTTATTTTTTTGTACCGGTGTTATAGTTACTCTTGGGCTAGGATATGGAGGAAATGGGGTATTAATAATAATTATTTTTTTGTTTCTAATATCTTTTTATTTGTTTTTGTCGTTCTAAACAAAAAAAAAATCTTTATTCAAAAATAACATTTACAATTTATAATTTATCTTACCGGCTTCCATCCCATACTAGGAAAACCTGTGCTATGTAACTATTTTAATAAACATGACTTATTCGTTTTACATTTATTTTAATACAATCTATGCTTGATGGCAGATTAGTATAAAAATAAAATATTTTAATGTTAAACAATATTGGTATCGTATCTGATATTTTGCAAACAAATTTTACTAAAGTCGCTAGTAACTATACAATGTGCATCTGGATTGAGTGTAAATTTGTGTGTAAATCAATGCTAAAAAAATACATAATAAACCATTTGATTTGCCTATTGATTTAAGTGTATGGATTTCATCACTAAAAATTACTGTCACTGATGACGCCGCTCCCCTGAGAGGCGAAGTAACTTAGATATTAATATATTTCGTTTTGACGTTTATTTAAGAGGAGGCACTATATATTTTAGTCTTATTTGCTTATATCTGCAGAGGCAAGCACACATCTATTTATTAAAACACTTCAACTTAAGTTTTTTCAGACCTTCCTCTCTCCATGTCTTAACCAAAAACCTAATTGGAAAACATTTTTTCGATACTTTTTCTATTTTAAAATGATGCCTTTTTAATGTATAAAGACATTTTTCTTCTAAACAGGTTGAGTTTTAAGTCTAAAATCCAAACACCTCACAAGAAAATACAGTTTATAATCCACTACTAAACGAAATTTTACCTAAATAAATTATTAAGTATGTTATAGACAAAATTAGTTTTGTGACTTACGACATTTTTATTGATTGAAAATTGTTTGCGCGATTTTCAATCTTGCGGAGCAGATCCAAGAGCTATAATAAGTAATTATATGACCCCGTAGACTAGTCCCGCCTAGTGTGCCGATGCGTACGGACGTGTATCTCTCGTGCTGCCGGGGCTATTAAAGATTTACGTAATTAATTTGACCATGTATAAACCTTACAGGTCCTTGAATTATAGAAAAAATACTTTTAATCAAAATAATATTATTATTTTTTAGTTTTAGGAATAAATTTGAGTTTTCGAATCTGAAACAAGGAAAACCAGAGTCACCGCGAAACAACATCGATTTTTTTATCGGTTACCTATAACTTTTTTTTTTTGACAACATAGAGAAGCCACATATACAGGGTGAATTTGAATGGGTGTACTTTGGGCTAATATGATGTTCTGCTGATCAATACGAACAACTTTTCCCATGGAACCAGGTGTCGCAAATGAAAAAAAAATATGGCTTCCCCATACAAATTGGTAGTTTTAACTTTACTAGTTTGTATGGAAAAGGCATTTTTTTTTTTCATTTGCGACACATGGTTCCATGGGAAAAGTTGTTCGTATTGATCAGTAGAACATCATATTAGCCCAGAGTACACCCATTCAAATTCACCATGTATAGAGGTAACCGCGACAGTCGATTGACGTTTTTTATAGGAATTATTTTTGACCGCCTCCGTAGACTGGTTGCGACTTTTGTGTAATATCCAAAGGTCGTGGTTCGATTCCCACCCATGACAAAAAAATATTAGTACAGTTTGTCATGGTCTGGGTGTTTATATATAATATGTATAATATTGTTGTTTCTGATACACATAGTAACTTAGTTTGTGACCAGAGAAATATGTGTAAATTGTCCTACATATTATTATTAAATATTTTTTGGTTCCGGTCGCAACGACAGTAGTCAATGATCATCAAGTATGAATGTTACATTTTTTTTTTAATTCGACATAGGACACGTTATATAGGTTTTTGTGTGAGCCAAGCACGAATTTGAGGTCCATTTAAAAATCCAAGATGGCGGCCTCAACTTTTTTTTTAAATTCGACATGGGACTCTTTATATAGGTTTTTGGGTGAGCCGAGCACGAATTTGAGGTCCATTTTAAAATCCAAGATGGCGACCTTAACTTTTTTTTTTTAAATCGTCATGGTACTCGTTATATATGTTTTTGGGTGTGCCGAGCACGAATTTCAGGTCCATTTTAAAATCCAAGATGGCGGCCTCAACTTTATTTTTAAAAATCGACATGGGATTCGTTATATAGGTTTTTGGGTGTGCAGAGCACGAATTTGAGGTCCATTTTAAAATCCAAGATGGCGGCTTCAACTTTATTTTAAAAAATCAACATGGGACTCGTTATATATATTTTTGGGTGTGCCAAACACGAATTTGAGGTCCATTTTAAAATCCAAGATGGCGGCCTCAACTTTATTTTTAAAAATCGACATGGGACTCGTTATATATATGTTTTTGGGTGTGCCGAGCACGAATTTGAGGTCCATTTTAAAATTCAAGATGGCGGCCTCAACTTTATTTTTAAAAATCGACATGGGACTCGTTATATATGTTTTTGGGTGTGCCGAGCACGAATTTGAGGTGTATTTTAAAATCCAAGATGGCGGCCTTAACTTTATTTTTATAAATCGACATGGGACTCGTTATATAGGTTTTTGGGTGTGCCGAGCACGAATTTGAGGTCCGTTTGGGCCGAGCACATAGGACTGGGAGCCGAGCACATAGGATTCGTTATATAGGGTTTTGGGTGAGCCGAGCACGAATTTGAGGTTTATTTAAAAATCCAAGATGGTGGCCGGAGGCCGAAATATATATTTTTGGGTGTGCCAAGCACGAATTTGAGGTCCATTTTAAAATCCAAGATGGCGGCCTCAACTTTATTTTTAAAAATCGACATGGGACTCGATATATTTATTTTTGAGTGTGCCGAGCACGAATTTGAGCTCCATTTGGACCGAGCACATAGGACTGGGAGCCGAGCACATAGGACTCGTTATATAGGGTTTAGGGTGAGCCGAGCACGAATTTGAGGTTCATTTAAAAATCTAAGATTTTGGCCTCAACTTTATTTTTAAAATTCGACATGGGACTCGTTATATATGTTTTTGGGTGTGCCGAGCACGAATTTGAGGTGTATTTTAAAATCCAAGATGGCGGCCTTAACTTTATTTTTAATAATCGACATGGGACTCGTTATATAGGTTTTTGGGTGTGCCAAGCACGAATTTGAGGTCCGTTTGGGCCGAGCACATAGGACTGGGAGCCGAGCACATAGGACTCGTTATATAGGGTTTTGGGTGAGCCGAGCACGAATTTGAGGTTTATTTAAAAATCCAAGATGGTGGCCGGAGGCCGAAATATATATTTTTGGGTGTGCCAAGCACGAATTTGAGGTCCATTTTAAAATCCAAGATGGCGGCCTCAACTTTATTTTTAAAAATCGACATGGGACTCGTTATATATATTTTTGGTTATGCCAAGCACGAATTTGAGGTCCATTTTAAAATCCAAGATGGCGGCCTCAACTTTATTTTTAAAAATCGACATGGGACTCGTTATATATGTCTTTGGGTGTGCTGAGCACGAATTTGTGGTCCATTTTAAAAGTCAAGATGGCGGCATCAAATTTATTTTAAAAAATCGACATGGTACTCGTTATATATATTTTTGGGTGTGCCGAGCACGAATTTGAGATCCATTTAAAATTCAAGATGGCGGCCTCAACTTTATTTTTAAAAATCGACATGGGACTCGTTATATATGTTTTTGGGTGGCCCGAGCACATAGGACTGGGAGCCGAGCACATATCCATTTTAAAATCCAAGATGGCGACCGTAACTTTTTTTTTAAATCGTTGCATGTGAAAAGTTGTTCGATTTGATCAGATCCTTTCAAAGTCACCATGTATTACGAGTCCAATGTCGATTAAAAAAAATAAAGTTAAGGCCGCCATCTTGAATTTTTAAATGGACCTCAAATTCGTGCTCGGCACACCCAAAAACATAGATAACGAGTCCCATGTCGATTTTTAAAAACAAAGTTAAGGTCGCCATCTTGGATTTTAAAATGGACCTCAAATTCGTGCTCGTCTCACCCTAAACCCTATATAACAGTTCCATGTCGAATTTTAAAAATAAAGTTGAGGCCACCATCTTGAATTTTTTCATGAACCTCAAATTCGTGCTCCCCTCACCCAAAACCCTATATAACAAGTCCTATGTCGAATTTTAAAAATAAAGTTGAGGCCAAAATCTTGGATTTTTAAATGAACCTCAAATTCGTGCTCGGCTCACCCTAAACCATATATAACGAGTCCTATGTGCTCGGCTCCCAGTCCTATGTGCTCGGTCCAAATGGAGCTCAAATTCGTGCTCGGCACACTCAAAAATAAATATAACGAGTCCCATGTCGAATTTTAAAAATAAAGTTGAGGCCGCCATCTTGGATTTTAAAATGGACCTCAAATTCGTGCTCGACACACCCAAAAACATTAGCGAGTCCCATGTCGATTTTTTAAAAATAAAGTTGAGGCCGCCATCATGGATTACACAATCTAAACCCATATATATCTTTCTTTTTTTTATAAAATCAAATCTGCCATTGCTATTTATCGCGATAGCGATCTGTCATGACGTTGGTAATATGAATTGCCACAATTCAAATTACCAACGCAAGATCGCTATCGCGTTCGATGTTTTAGCCACTGGTTGATGCTTCACATTATATCAGTTTTAGTTAATAGATTATTTTAAAACAATTTTTTTTTAATTTTTTTAATAAAGTCCAATCTGCCATTGCTTTTTATCGCGATAGCGATCTGTCATGGCGTTGGTAATTTGAATTGCCACAATTCAAATTACCAACGACAGATCACTATTGCCTTCGATGTTTTAGCCACTGGTTGATGCTTCACATTATATCAGTTTTAGTTAATAGATTCTGTATTTTAAAACTATTTTATCTATCTCATGTCGATTTAAAAAAATAAAGTTAACCGCTATCTTGGATTTTAAAATGGACCTCAAATTCGTGCTCGACACACCCAAAAACCTATATAACGAGTCCCATGTCGAATTTTAGAAATAAAGTTGAGGCCGCCATCTTGGATTTTAAAATGGACCTCAAATTCGTGCTCGGCACACCCAAAAATATATATAACGAGTCCCACGTCAATTTTTAAAAATAAAGTTGAGGCCGCCATCTTGGATTTTAAAATGTACCTCAAATTCGTGATCGACACACCCAAAAACCTATATAACGAGTCCCATGTCGAATTTTAAAAATAAAGTTGAGGCCGCCATCTTGGATTACACAATCTAAACCCATATATATCTTTTTTTTTTATAAAGTCAAATCTGCCATTGCTATTTATCGCGATAGCGATCTGTCATGACGTTGGTAATTTGAATTGCCACAATTCAAATTACCAACGCAAGAACGCTAACGCGTTCGATGTTTTAGCCACTGGTTGATGCTTCACATTATATCAGTTTTAGTTAATAGATTATTTTAAAACTATTTTATCTATCAAATTTAATATTTATATAATTAAACTTAAAAATATTAATTATGATAAATAAAATAAAAATATTAAATACGACTCACATTCATTTTTTGTTCGTAAAATCGCGCCAAATAGAAAATTCTTGCCTGCGACAGCGGCAAAACAGTGATGCCTGCGGGGAGGCTCCGCCTATAGGGCGGGGCGATAACAAAAAAATATTTTGAGCGCAGGGTCTTAAGCACAGAATACTGGAATACTATATTGTATGAAGGTACTATGGAAGTATAAATATCAAGGAAATGCTGTAATAATTTTCACAAAGTACAAATTACTTGTTAAACGTTTCTCTGTGTCCAGTAATCCATTTTGGATTATCACCTTTTTGAGCATTGAATGGTTATAATCACTTGTGTTCTCATTAGGGTTCCGAATTTATTTATTTTTTCAAAAAAAGAACTCTTAGGTGTCTGTTTGTCGGCATGAATATCTCGAGAACCGCTGGTCGGATATACTTGAAATTTGTGGTACTTATATATATATATATATACTAGCGACCCGCCCCGGCTTCGCACGGGTGTAATGCTGATAATAAATATAAACCTTCTTATTATACATATAAACCTTCCTCTTGAATCACTCTATCTATTAAAAAAAACCGCATCATAATCCGTTGCATAGTTTCAAAGATTTAAGCATACAAAGGGACATAGGGACAGAGAAAGCGACTTTATTTTATACTATGTAGTGATGTAGTGATATAGTAAAATATCTCCTAATAGGTGTAGGTGTAAAAGGGTCCAAGTCAAAGATAAGCGCACGTTAGGCTGTCGGTCCTAGTTTCACTATATAAACTTGTGAAACTGTTTACCGATGGGTGATTAAGTCTAAACAAATACCGCTATGAGTTTACCACTTGTTCAGTGTAGTGTAGACTCACAATTTGCTACGAGGTGGAAATAAAACCCCTCCGCTACCTTCGGAACACTCCGCGGGCGAGTTTTCGCACTTGTAATTTTTTTGTATTGACTTTGTGTCGCGGGTGGCTATATTGTGTTCTCATTTTTAGACAGGCTATTTTGGGGCTTAGGGTACTTCCTGGTATTTATAATATCTTTTTTTTTAAACATTACCGTTTTAAAGAAATTTAAAATGACTAGGTTTTAAATGTATGTCGTTTAAAAAAAATTTTTTTTAAACACATTATTAGTGTTTACGGGTTTTCAGGAGATTCGACGGTTATGTTACGGGATTAGTCTGAGTTTAGGTACCGCCATTCAGGTAGCTCGAAAATTTGAGTCGTAATTATAACGGTATCCAGATTTATTTTTAAGGCATCAATCTGTGGGTTTACCGTTTTTCAACATTAGTCTATGGATTTACTGGTATTAGTAGACACTAAAATTTGTTTCGGAATCAATCTGAATTTGTATGGTTTGGCATGTGTTCATACCGAGTGCCAACAAAAAAAAAACATGGTCATCCTACACGACTTGCTGTATGGGTAAAATTGAAATCTAAAAATATAATAAATTGCAATCTTTACACAAATAGTTTAAATGCCAGGATTTAGAAGATGATTTTTTAATTATTCGTAGAATTTTAGATTTTCTGTGCGATGAAAGTAAAAGTAGATATATGTAAAAATATAGATCACTCAGTCCTGATGTTTAAAAAATGACGAAGTTGCTATAACTTTTTAACGGTTATCATTTGGATATTTATTTATTATTTGCGATAATGTCGAGAAGTACTATTAAATGCTGGGATAATCAACTTTTGCTTCTACTCAGCCTAACATGGTGTTTCAAAGGATCACTCAATCTAAAACGTCTGGATTGAGAGATCCATGTTTTGCCTTATATCTTCTTCATTTTACCTCCAAATATTTTGAATTCTTCTGATTATTTCTTACGATGTGTGTACTGAATGTTAGTACAAAAAAATATAACATAGAGTAAATACTTCTAAAAATATTTTTTTATAACTTTTCAAAAACGTCAGGATTGAGAGCTCCTATTTTTGGACGCTAACTTTTTTTCCTCGCCTTTACAAATTAAAATATTTCATATATAAGTTTCTACATTATGCTACGAAATGCCAACATAGCCATTTTGCTTGGTTATGATTAGATCTCTCAATCCAGATGCACATAACTATACATAGGAATCAACCAATGCATTACCAGAATCATTGCTATCTTATGGGCTAAGTAGCTACGGGTGCAAGATTACAACATACCTTAACCAAGTTAAAAATATTCAAATTAGATTTTACAAAAAGAACACGATCGCCAATCGAATCGCCGTATCGATCGATAAAAATGTATAGGATTTTTACTCTATGAGTAGAGCCTGATCGATGAGAAACGTCAAATCCCATACATTTATCTTTCGATGGGTATTTCGATTCGATTATCGATTGGCTGTTTGGTAAGGCCCCTGACTAAAGAACACGATCGCTAATCGAATCGCCCGCGCCGCAACTCGGAGAAATAAAAAGTTAGGAATTGGTGGAAACGAGCATCCGTAGAAACTACTAGGGGGAGAGGACGCGACAGTACGTTGTTCCTAGGATACTAAACACACTATCACAAGACCTAAGAACAACGGAAATGTCAAAGGTCACCTATAAGATCCAAGTTACAAAAGATTTGTTGAGTCAGATTGAATACAACCTAAACAGATAGTTTCTTCCAAAGTAAGCAGTTTATAAGCCTGTACTTCAGTTATTGATGTTTTGTGTCTGTTAAAAATAAAAAATAAATGTGTTAGAATTAAGTACTAAAAAATGTAACGAGAGAAATCTGCTGACAAACTATTTATATAGTTTGGCAGAGAAATACTTGATAATTCTGTATTTTTTTGTTAGTTAAATAAAGAAAAAAAAAAGAGGTTTATTTGAAAAATAAAGCGATCCTATTGGTTGATAGCGACTAATGCTACTACAGAAGAAACTGTTAATAGCCGGTATTTTTTTTTTTTTTTTTTTTTATAGGAGCTCGGCATGTGACCCCACATCCACCTGATCGAAAGCAGTATGCAGGTCCAAGAATGAATACAACCAGCTCTTAGAATTGTGTTGTAAGAGCTGGTTTCATCCATTATGCCGGCTTAAGATGCCTATCCGTCGCACCTTGTTAAGAACGCCGAGCTTTTTACTTGTGGTCTTGGCAATGTTCTCGATGTAATTGCAGTGATTTAAGTCGGAGCGTATTTCCAATCCCAGAATATTTCGTATTGGTGATAATGGTAATTGAGTGCTCTGAAGAGAGGGAAAATGGAAAACGGTGTCTTTTTTGCAGACATCGCGCAGGCCTGGGTTTTTTGTGCATTGAACTGGACCAAATTATGATAACCCCAATTCCTTTAGGGTTAGGTCCAGTTCACCCACCAAGGAACTCCTATACTTCTCTGTTTCGACGCGGCTAGGAGGCTGACGAGCCAAGTATCGGCGGTGAACGGTACTGTCGTCCGCATAACAATGAATGTTGCCCAATGACAACATATCATTGATATGCAGCAAGAATAGCGTCGGCGACAGCACTGATCCCTGTGGTACTCCCACGTTAATGGGTTCTCGGCCCGAGGCCATACCATCAACAATGACTCTTATAGCTCGGTCTGAAAGGAAAGAAGAGATCCAGTCGCAAAGTCGCGTCGAAAATCCATAAGCTGGCAACTTAGAGAGTAAAGCTTTATGCCACACCCGGTTAAAAGCCTTGGAGATATCCAGACCAACTGCCAAGGCTTCCCCATGCTGGTCCATTGCCTCACCCCAGATATGCGTAATATATGCTAGAAGATTTGATTTGATTTGTTGACCTCTTTCTACGAAAGCCGTACTGGTGGTATACACTTCGTTTAGTGATAAATGCGAGTGCATTGTTTAGTATTTAGCGATTAGTAAAAACACGTTTGGACAGCGTCTGGAGTTTAGTGTTTAGTAAAGTACAGTCTTTAGAGCACGTTTATTTTAATGGAGCACGGCATGTGACTTTGTATCTACCTGGCGGTAAGCAGACCTACAAATTCCATGAATGGGGTCGATTAATACAATGTTGTTTAACAACATTAATCGCTCCCATTATGCCGGCTAAATGATGCGGTTACGAAATGGGCAGCTTGCATTACGAGTCTACTTTAGTAGCTTCGATGCTAGACTTATATACCTTACAACTTTGACTTTACAACTAGTGTTTACGCTCTTAAAGATACCGATCTATATAAATATGTTAATGCGATTTATGGTCATTTAAAAATATAATGATAATAATATATATAACTAATGCGTGGATATGGTTGGTGAAGTTGGTCGCCTCTGTGGCACCCTTGTATGGCAGGTGATAATCGAATGGTCAATGGAATCAGCTAACCACCTAGTCTTAGACTAGTTGGTTATGTAGCGTGCGTTCGGTTGGGTAGTTTTTTTATTTTTATTCAATGACACCTTTTTATTAATTTATTTATAATGATTATATATATATATATATATATATAGTAGCCTAACCAAACGCACTCTAGACCTTATCGTTAATTTTTTTTTTGATGATTAGAATTTATCTTTAAATTAACTGCCCATTTCGTTAACCAACCTAAAAACAAACTACCACTTCGACAATAAATAGAACAGTGACAGCCTCCGTAGACTAGTGGTTACGCCTTTGGCGTTGAATCCGGAGGTCGTGGGTTTGATACCCACCCATGGCAAATAAATATTAGTATATTTTTTCGTATAGTTTGTCATTGTCTGGGTTTTTATAAAATATAATATGAATTATATCATTGTTTCTGGTACACATAGTACGCCTAGAGCTTAGTTTGTGACCAGGGCAATATGTGTAAATTGTCCTACATATTATTTTTATATTATTATATACCGAACATATCGAATAATAATATAAGTATTCGGCGAACTTTCGGGGCATCCCTAGGTTATTATTATTTTCACTCCGGTTAGATCAGAAGAGCCTCATATTAGGACAAAGCACCACGTTTCGAATTCACCATGTATTTAAAAATCCTAATATTATTATATTAACTTCGGTTTGACCTCATATTAGCCCTAAGCACAACCTTCCAAAGTCATAAAGCACATATAAAAATCTAAAAATATTATTTTAACTCCGGTTTGATTAGTGGAGCCTCATATTAGCCCTAAGAATAACCTTACAAAGTCACAATGCATATAAAAATCCAAAAATATTATATTAAATCCGGTTTGATTAGTGGTGCCTCATATTAGCCCTAAGAACAACCTTACAAAGTCACATACAAAACCTAAAATTATTATGTTAACTCCGGTTTGATTAGTGGAGCCTCATATTAGCCCTAAGCACAACCTTCCAAAGTCATAAAGCACATATAAAAATCTAAAAATATTATATTAACTCCGGTTTGATTAGTGGAGCCTCATATTAGCCCTAAAAATAACATTACAAAGTCACAATGTATATAAAAATCCAAAAATATTATATTAAATCCGGTTTTATTAGTGGTGCCTCATATTAGCCCTAAGAACAACCTTACAAAGTCACATACAAAACCTAAAATTATTATGTTAACTCCGGTTTGATTAGTGGAGCCTCATATTAGCCCTAAGCACAACCTTCCAAAGTCATAAAGCACATATAAAAATCCAAAAAATTTATATTAAATCCGGTTTGATTAGTGGTGCCTCATATTAGCCCTAAGAACAAACTTACAAAGTCACATACAAAACCTAAAATTATTATGTTAACTTCGGTTTGATTAGTGGAGCCTCATATTAGCCCTAAGCACAACCTTCCAAAGTCATAAAGCACATATAAAAATCGAAAAATATTATATTAACTCCGGTTTGATTAGTGGAGCCTCATATTAGCCCTAAGATTAACCTTACAAAGTCACAATGCATATAAAAATCCAAAAATATTATATTAAATCCGGTTTGATTAGTGGTGCCTCATATTAGCCCTAAGCACAACCTTCCAAAGTCATAAAGTACATATAAAAATCTAAAAATATTATATTAACTTCGGTTTGATTAGTGGAGCCTCATACTAGCCCTAAGAACAACCTTACAAAGTCACATACCAAACCTAAAATTATTTTGTTAACTCCGGTTTGATTTGTGGAGCCTCATATTAGCCCTAAGCACAACCTTCCAAAGTCATAAAGCACATATAAAAATCTAAAAAAAATATATTAAATCCGGTTTGATTAGTGGTGCCTCATATTAGCCCTAAGAACAACTTTACAAAGTCACATACAAAACCTAAAATTATTATGTTAACTCCGGTTTGATTAGTGGAGCCTCATATTAGCCCTAAGCACAACCTTCCAAAGTCATAAAGCACATATAAAAATCTAAAAATATTATGTTAACTCCGGTTTGATTAGTGGAGCCTCATATTAGCCCTAAGATTAACCTTACAAAGTCACAATGCATATAAAAATCCAAAAATATTATATTAAATCCGGTTTGATTAGTGATGCCTCATATTAGCCCTAAGCACAACCTTCCAAAGTCATAAAGTACATATAAAAATCTAAAAATATTATATTAACTTCGGTTTGATTAGTGAAGCCTCATATTAGCCCTAAGAACAACCTTACAAAGTCACATACAAAACCTAAAATTATTATGTTAACTCCGGTTTGATTAGTGGAGCCTCATATTAGCCCTAAGCACAACCTTCCAAAGTCATAAAGCACATATAAAAATCTAAAAATATTATATTAACTCCGGTTTGATTAGTGGAGCCTCATATTAGCCCTAAGATTAACCTTACAAAGTCACAATGCATATAAAAATCCAAAAATATTATA
Organism: Monopis laevigella; assembly: GCA_947458855.1. Lineage (NCBI taxonomy): Eukaryota > Metazoa > Arthropoda > Insecta > Lepidoptera > Tineidae > Monopis > Monopis laevigella. The sequence continues at coordinate 7,538,967 of OX381596.1, read as the reverse complement.
TTAAATCCGGTTTGATTAGTGGTGCCTCATATTAGCCCTAAGCACAACCTTCCAAAGTCATAAAGCACATACAAAACCTAAAATTATTATGTTAACTCTGGTTTGATTAGTGGAGCCTCATATTAGCCCTAAGCACAACCTTCCAAAGTCATAAAGCACATATAAAAATCTAAAAATATTATATTAACTCCGGTTTGATTAGTGGAGCCTCATATTAGCCCTAAGATTAACCTTACAAAGTCACAATGCATATAAAAATCCAAAAATATTATATTAAATCCGGTTTGATTAGTGGTGCCTCATATTAGCCCTAAGCACAACCTTCCAAAGTCATAAAGCACATATAAAAATCTAAAAATATTATATTAACTCCGGTTTGATTAGTGGAGCCTCATATTAGCCCTAAACACAACATTCCAAAGTCATAAAGCACATATAAAAATCTAAAAATATTATATTAACTCCGGTTTGATCAGTAGAACTTCATATTAATGCTTATACAAATCCTACAATTATTAACCGAATATATGGCTAAATACAAACATAAAAAATATACCGAACATATCGAATATGAATATTTTGACGGACATTCCGGGGCATCTCAATTATTTAAATATTTTTTTTGTATATCTTGAGTTAGTTACACGAAAGAATCCGCTTGGGCGTGGCGCTGCAGTCGCGCGAAGGAATGTTGATAAAAATCCTTTTACGGTGAATTTGATTTATTTTAGTAAATAAAATTTGTATAAATAACAAAATTATGTTGATTTTGATGGTAGTAATATTTAGCACATTTCGTTTACTCTCAAATTTATTACACACACAAATAATCACACATATACACGCATTCCCACACACACACATATATAATATGCATAGAGTATACCTACGCATCCACGACCAAAACAAACTCACACACTATATTTTGGATTTGATTTTTTTTTCCTTTTTAAATCACAATCACAGTATACATTTAAGTTTACATTGTAGAATAACATATCTACGACCCTAAAAATTGTTTCACTGTTTACATTAATATATATTTTATTCTTATGTGATGCTGGGTGTGTGTGTGCGTGTGTATATGTGTTTCTATGTGGTATGTGTGTTTCGATGTGGTATATGTGTATCCATGTGTTTTGTGTGTGTATGTAAATTTGTTGTATTTGTGCGATGTAGGTATAATGCGATAGATATTATATGTGGGAATACGAATAAATATTGAATATAATATATTTTTTAAGGGTTAATTTGATTTATTTTAGTAAATAAAATTTGTATAACTAAGATAATTAAGTTGACATTGTAGGTACCTACCTATAATATAATTTTTAGCACATTTTATTTACTCTCAAATTTATTAGTTCCACTTTTTGCCGCGGTAATTCCTTCGTGAAACGGACTATATCACCCTACCTATACAGTGAGAAATTAACAATTTTCTTTTAGCGGGTCTGTCAGTGTCCGCGTCGGCTACCCTTGCCGCGTTCATTTATAATTAATAGCTTAATTTAAAATATAGGTAGTCCTCGTTTGGTAGCTCGGGGGTTCATTTATAAAAGACCTGAATTGTTTCATAAATAATTGTCAAAATAATTTAACTTAACGGATTAAGGTCGAAAATGGAGGTTGATGATTTGCTCGCTTTTACAGTAATTGTAAACAAACATTTCTGGTTAAAGTAAATTAATTTATTTCCGAGTTTTTTTTATTATAAAAATGAACACCGGTAGTAGGTATTCATAAAAACTTATTGAGTCCTTGAAGAAGATTTTAATTATAGAAGGTTTTGGCTCTATTTTTTAGCAACAAAAAAGAATGTGCGTAAAAGAGACATGACATAATTAAACTTAAGTATGGTGCATTTTTTTTTCATTCATGCCTGGTTCTTACAATTCCTATTTTGTATAATTGATAACATTTCGTTATTTATTTGTGAAATTTGTCCTTTGAGGACTAATTTAATATGGATCCTTGTTGCTATTATTTAAGCAACCGAAATGTGGCACAATAAGCTTTAGACCTCATTTTAGTTAATATTAAATACCGCGACAAGGCGCATTAGTGAGTATTATACAAACGTGCGACTCGGCCGGTTCGCGGCAGCCCCCAAAAATAAAACCCATCCATGGGTACGGCTAGGTACTTGTAGCTTCATACCTAAAGCGCGGAGTGGAACGCCCCTGGTAATACTTGAAATTTTGCGAATTTTCAGGTAATTTATAGGTAAGAAAAATAATCGTGTCTGTTTATTAATTTTCATTTTCACCAATTTCCCCCAAATAAAACTATGTATCTATGTGCCGATGCCGATGTTTTTTTGATAAATTAAAATTAGCGAAGTAGAAAAAAAACCTTTATTTAGAAAAACATTTTGTATAGGTATAGGTGTATTCCGGCGGTTTATTAACTCATTATAAATCCTATTGTCGAGTCACTGACAAAATGGAAATTTGTTTAAACTTCACTAGCAATACCTATATAATATACGGTACCGATTTTGCTTTAAATGCCCTTAAGCTACCTCGCTACACCGAAATAACCGACTTCTTAAATAAACACCCAGCAAGAAGGTTCTACCTACCGTGTTTATCTTACCAGTTAAAGTTAAATTGACACGGTGAATGTAGGGCTTAAAGTTTGTAGATTTAACTACTGTTCAACTCTATTGAACTTCGTTTAATTTTAATATTTTTGTTAGAATAACTCTACTTTACGGAGTTTTAACCTTTCATTGTGCATCAGAGCTTACTATAATTTATTATAATATCCGAATTACACACAGTGACACTACTATAATAATATATCGCACGCCATCACACACGGCGCAGATACTATAATACACATATCGCTCGCCATCACACACGGCGCAGATACTATAATACACATATCGCTCGCCATCACACTCGGCGCAGATACTATAATACACATATCGCTCGCCATCACACACGGCGCAGATACTATAATACACATATCGCTCGCCATTACACACGGCGCAGATATTATAATACACATATCGCTTGCTATCACACACGGCGCAGATACTATAATACACATATCGCTAGCCATCACACACGGCGCAGATACTATAATACACATATCGCTCGCCATCACACACGGCGCAGATACTATAATACACATATCGCTCGCCATCACACACGGCGCAGATACTATAATACACATATCGCTCGCGATCACACACGGCGCAGATACTATAATACACATATCACTCGCTATTACACACGGCGCAGATATTATAATACACATATCGCTCGCCATCATACACGGCGCAGATATTATAATACACATATCGCTCGCCATCGCACACGGCGCAGATACTATAATACACATATCGCTCGCCATCACACACGGCGCAGATATTATAATACACATATCGCTCGCCATCACACACGGCGCAGATACTATAATACACATATCGCTCGCGATCACACACGGCGCAGATACTATAATACACATATCACTCGCTATTACACACGGCGCAGATATTATAATACACATATCGCTCGCCATCATACACGGCGCAGATATTATAATACACATATCGCTCGCCATCGCACACGGCGCAGATACTATAATACACATATCGCTCGCCATCACACACGGCGCAGATATTATAATACACATATCGCTCGCCATCACACACGGCGCAGATATTATAATACACATATCGCTCGCCATCACACACGGCGCAGATACTATAATACACATATCGCTCGCCATCGCACACGGCGCAGATACTATAATACACGTATCGCTCGCCATCACACACGGCGCAGATATTATAATACACATATCGCTCGCCATCACACACGGCGCAGATATTATAATACACATATCGCTCGCCATCATACACGGCGCAGATATTATAATACACATAGCGCTCGCCATCGCACACGGCGCAGATACTATAATACACATATCGCTCGCCATCACACACGGCGCAGATATTATAATACACATATCGCTCGCCATCACACACGGCGCAGATATTATAATACACATATCGCTCGCCATCACACACGGCGCAGATACTATAATACACATATCGCTGGCCATCGCACACGGCGCAGATACTATAATACACGTATCGCTCGCCATCACACACGGCGCAGATATTATAATACACATATCGCTCGCCATCACACACGGCGCAGATATTATAATACACATATCGCTCGCCATCATACACGGCGCAGATATTATAATACACATATCGCTCGCCATCGCACACGGCGCAGATACTATAATACACATATCGCTCGCCATCACACACGGCGCAGATATTATAATACACATATCGCTCGCCATCACACACGGCGCAGATATTATAATACACATATCGCTCACAGCGCAGATACTATAATACACATATCGCTCGCCATTACACACGGCGCAGATATTATAATACACATATCGCTCGCCATCACACACGGCGCAGATATTATAATACACATATCGCTCGCCATCACACACGGCGCAGATACTATAATACACATATCGCTCGCCATCGCACACGGCGCAGATACTATAATACACGTATCGCTCGCCATCACACACGGCGCAGATATTATAATACACATATCGCTCGCCATCACACACGGCGCAGATATTATAATACACATATCGCTCGCCATCACACACGGCGCAGATACTATAATACACATATCGCTCGCCATCACACACGGCGCAGATACTATAATACACATATCGCTCGCGATCACACACGGCGCAGATACTATAATATACATATCGCTCGCTATTACACACGGCGCAGATATTATAATACACATATCGCTCGCCATCATACACGGCGCAGATATTATAATACACATATCGCTCGCCATCGCACACGGCGCAGATACTATAATACACATATCGCTCGCCATCACACACGGCGCAGATATTATAATACACATATCGCTCGCCATCACACACGGCGCAGATATTATAATACACATATCGCTCGCCATCACACACGGCGCAGATACTATAATACACATATCGCTCGCCATCGCACACGGCGCAGATACTATAATACACGTATCGCTCGCCATCACACACGGCGCAGATATTATAATACACATATCGCTCGCCATCACACACGGCGCAGATATTATAATACACATATCGCTCGCCATCACACACGGCGCAGATACTATAATACACATATCGCTCGCCATCACACTCGGCGCAGATACTATAATACACATATCGCTCGCCATCACACACGGCGCAGATATTATAATACACATATCGCTCGCCACCACACACGGCGCAGATATTATAATACACATATCGCTCGCCATCACACTCGGCGCAGATACTATAATACACATATCACTCGCCATCTCACACGGCGCAGATACTATACCTAATAATGGGTGTTTCCTAAAGAGTTAGCCAAACTTAAGAGCCGAGTAGGGTGCACCTATTTAGAAAGTACAAATTCAGTATTGCCTAAATGTTTTTTTTATATGTTACATGTAAGTATTGTTTTTTATTATCTAATAAATGTACAATATAATTTTGACCTAAATAATGACTAAAACATTTAATAATGAGCTGTCAACTTTAATAGAGTGATAAAGAAAGAAAAATGTTTAACTTTAAAGTTAAAAAAAAAATCCCCTGTGGTTATAATACTGAATTTGGTTATTTGTTAATTAGGTGTACCAACTCGGCCCTTAAGTTTGGTTCACCCTCTACTAAACCACTGCATATCGCTCGCCACGGAATAAATAATACAAGTGGAAATGGTATACAACACCAAATGAATCAGAACCGATGTCGCCAAAATCATATATCTATAAGCGTTGAATCTATAACTGTATCGTCCTGATTGGTTACAAAAATACGCAGTAATTTTAAACACTATAGACTAAGAAATACGATTTAAATTAATATATCAAAAAATCATGACATCTAGTTTCTAGTAGAAATAAACTGTCTAAACATTCTGCTAAAAAGGTTCTGCTATTAGAACACAGGTGGCGTGATTTGATCAATATCCGATTAATTGTTTTATGCAGTCGGCATAAGGCCTAATATAGTTTATAAGTCCAAAGTCTGTTTGACTATTCTAGAACTTTTTATGCACAAAATATAATAATTCAAGGGCGGGACATAATAAAATATTGAAAGTATTGATATCGATATTTTTTTTTTAATTTAATGTGTGTAGTAAATTATATTTTTTAAATGTTAGTAAAAAATAGTTTAGGTGGATAAGGCCTGGTGGGAAATTCTCGCGCTTTCGACATTCATCTCGATTCGAGATTTTTAAACGAAAGCTGACTAAATTTTTATTTAACATTTTTTGTTCAATATTTATATATTTATTATTTTTTAATTATTTCGTTTAATGTTTGATATTTTTGTACGAAAAATGACATATTTAGTCATTTTTCGTTTAAGAATCTCGAATCGAGATGAATGTCGAAAGCGCGAAAATTTCCCACCTGGGCGGTGGAAACGAGGCCGATCGGTCGGATCGGTCTCGTTTCCACCGCCAAAATCTAAAATCATGACTAGTCCCTTGACAATTTTTGCATCTGTATGATGCAAAAACTGTCAAAGGGCTAGTCGTGTTTCGATTTTAGTCTGTGGGTTTGCCGGTTTTTGAGATTACTAATCGTTGTAGTAATCTCAAAAACCGGTTATTGCCGAGGCAGTAGTTTCCTTACACAGGGTGTGGTTACGAAATGGGCGGCTGATTTTTTTAAATAAAAAGTGACAAGGTTAAGAAAATTCGTAAAGAAACCGCATCATTTAGTTTAGCCGGCATAGTGGAAGCCCATTCATGGACTATGGAGGTATGCTTACCACCAGGTAGATGCAGTCACATGACGTCTTATAATGTATTACTTAGTCGTCCTCATTCATGGAGTCTGTAGACCTGCTGAATAAAAGGTAGGTAGAGTCACATGACACGCATTCCACCTGTTCGTAAGCAGGTCAACAGGTTCCATAAATGGGGACGATTGATATTATAAGAGCAGGTCATGTGACTCTGTGCCTACTTGTTGGTAAGCAGATCAACTGAGTCCATGAATGGAGACGACTGATATTATGAGAGCAGATTATGGACTCTGCGTCTGATGGTAAGCAGACCTACAAAGTCCATGAATAGGTGGATCAATATGTTGTTGTTTTATAACATTAATCGCTCCCATTATGCCGGCTAATTGATGCGGTTACAAAACAAATAAATTTACAATTACGATTTAAATAAAACTGTGAAAATGCACAATTTTATTCGCAATACCTTAAATATTGCGATGAAACAAGAAAATAATCTCAAATACAAAATAATAATAATATAATGATAAAGAAAAATATCGATTTTTTTAATAAATATACTTTTCCCAGCTCTAATTTAGCAGCGAGTAATTGTATAAGAATCAATGTGTCATTATTTACATTTGTAGAAACAAACTCGACCTTAGTGACAATGAAATAAAGTCCATTATAATATGTATAGCTCTCAAATAGAAATGCATTAGATTTTATATTAAATTAATTAGTAAATGAACTTACCGATGATAAGATACACCACCATTTAAAACATTTTCATATCGACTATCGTTTTTACACTGCAATACAGCATAATAAGGCATATTTACGAAGTTTTATGCAATTGTATTATCCAGAAAATGGATAACATCAGTGTGGCATAGAGGACACAACTAACCGCAAAAAAAATGGTATTTGCGGATCAGCGCAAACGGCTGGAACACGAGCCACGCCCACATCACACTTCCACTTGTTTTATTTATTCCGTGGCTCGCCATCACACACGGCGCAGATACTATAATACACATATCGCTCGCCATTACACACGGCGCTGATACTATAATACACATATCGCTCGCCATCACACACGGCGCAGATACTATAATACACGTATCGCTCGCCATCACACACGGCGCAGATATTATAATACACATATCGCTCGCCATCACACACGGCGCAGATACTATAATACACATATCGCTCGCCATTACACACGGCGCAGATACTATAATACACATATCGCTCGCCAACACACACGGCGCAGATACTATAATACACGTATCGCTCGCCATCACACACGGCGCAGATATTATAATACACCTATCGGTCGCCATCACACACGGCGCAGATACTATATACCCATATCGTTCGCCATCACACACGGCGCAGATATTATAATACACATATCGGTCGCCATCACACACGGCGCAGATACTATATACCCATATCGTTCGCCATCACACACGGCGCAGATATTATAATACACATATCGCTCGCCATCACACACGGCGCAGATACTATAATATTCCGGATAAAAAAATTTACCCAAGTATTGTTTTTTTATTGTCTAATAAATGTTCAATCTAATATATGCAATTTTAGACCTAAATAATGAATAAAACATTTAATAATGAGCTGACAAACTTTAATAGAGTGTTAAAGAAAGAACAATGTTCAACTTTAAAGTTAAAAAAAAAATGCTCCTGTGGTTATAATATTGAATTTGTATTTTATAAATAGATGTACCTACTCGGCCCTTAAGTTTGGCAAACGATCTAGCAAACACTCAATATATCGCTAGTTATCACGCATGGCGCAGATACTATAATACACATATACAGGGTGATTTTGAAAGGATGTACTTTGGGATAATATGAGGTTCTGCTGATCAAATCGAACAACTTATCCCATGGAACCATGAGTCGCAAATGAAAAAAAATTTTGGCTTCCCCATACCAATTGGTCATTTTAACATTACTAGTTTGTATGGAGAACGCAATTTGTTTTTTCATTTGCGGCACATGGTTCCATGGGAAAAGTTGTTCGTATTGATCAGTAGAACCTCATATTGGCCTAAAGTACATCCTTTCAAAGTCACCATGTATATAATACGCACGTGCGTGCAAATACAGATAATTGCACGCACTAACGCTTTAATTTCCCACCTCATCGTATCCAATGATATTCTAAGTATACACCGAACAAGTAGCAAGCTGATAACGGAGTTTTGGATAGAATTACTATATAACAATTTTATTAGTTGACCTAGTGAAACTGGGACTGTTAAATGTACTTTTTTTTACATTAAACGCTCATTTATACACACCTTATTTATATATATATTATGTACATATTGTATTTTATGCATATACTGCTCTCTAATGATAATAACTTGTTGTTAACTCTCATTTTTGACAACTACCTGATTGTTCCAAATTACCTGGGGCCTGACCAAAGAACACGATCGCCAATCGAATCGCCGCATCGATCGATAAAAATGTATAGGAATTTTACTCTATGGGTAGAGTCCGATCGCCGAGAAACGTCAAATCTCATACATTTAGCTTTCGATGGGTATTTCGATTCGATTATCGATCGGCTCTTTGGTAAGGCCTCGGTGGTTGACTCTTAGACCATGCCTAGAGGCATTAAGTCCGCCCTTTTGTAATAAATAAAGTGTTAAATAAATAAATATACCTCAACACAACTTTTAGACTGTCTCCGTAGACTAGTGGTGGTTGCGCCTTTGCCGTTGTATCCGGAGGTCGTGGGATTGATCGCGCACTCTTTGGACTCTTACCTACATCTCTCTCGTATAAACCATAGTGTTTTTAAAGTCTACGGTATTTTTAACCAACTTGGACACCACGTATAATGTTTATATTTTACAACTTCACACACAAATGTAGGTAATAAAGTTGTAAATTACAAAAATCTAGCTTAATTAAATCATAGCTAGCTTCGTAATCTGATGCTCTACCGTGGGTTTGCGCATTGTAGCAACGTAACGTATACGTGAGCAACAACCAATAGGGCCGCTTTATTTTTGGTAACAAGATTGAATAAAGCGATACGTTACGCTGCTTATATTAGAGATATGATTTAAAAAAGATCAGACCAAAATCATTATACAATGAAATAGCACCAAAGCTCATCGACATCTATGGGGACAATAGAGCTGGCAGCTTTTTCGCTCAAAAATTGAGAATTTTAATACAGAGAGGAAATGCTGCCAGCGTATTGGGTACCATGCCACCACCATACCACCATGGACGATTTTCTAAATTTGTAGTTCTTATTTAAGTAATTATTTTATGTAAATACTAACTCAATATTTTTTTATCAAAATGAAATTAAAAAAATAATAGCGGGATGAGAAAATAGGCTATAGAACAATAATCTATTATTTTTAGAATTAGTGTCTATCTGTTTATTTGTTTGTCGGGCATTACTTAAAAACTACTGACCATGGGTTTGCGCATTTTAGCAACGTAACGTATTTATTTACGTATACGTTACGTTGCTACAATGCGCAAACCCATGGTAGAGCCTCTGGACTTATATACGGTATTTTATTATTTTATTTAATAGCCATTAGCTCTGGAGTGAAATATGGTATATAGAGTTCAGATATATAAGATGTTTATGTTTTAAATACACCAGATAGAAATAAATGTTCTATAAAGCAAAGTTAGATATATTTTAATGACAGTTTTATAGCACTCGCTAATGGGTAAAAATACATTAAAATATTTTCGAATTTATAATGATTTTTTTCGTATAAAGTTGACATTTTATGTCACATTTTTGACAACTATAGAATTTCGTTTGTAAGTAAGTACTTACTAAAACCCAAAATTATACATATAAATTGGGGTTTTAAATAGCATATATAGGCATGGTAGCCATGGTTAACATGGTTGCGGGCATATAATACACATATCGCTATAACTGTACAATATAATCAAAGAATTTTATATAAAAAAAGCAGCAAACAAAATAAAACCATAAATTTGTTCCATTGGAAAATCTATCTTCAATCCTGGCTTTTTAGAGCCCATTATGTTCGATTAGAGGCAGGAAGAGCTCCCCACAGGTAATTACCAAACAGCCCCATTACGTTACGTTACCCTGTCGCTGTAATCAGAACCTCTCGTGTACACTTCATTTTAACACAAACAGTAATTGTCACTAATTGGCCACGTCTTTGTACTGACTCGTAACGTGTAATGAACCCTTTATTTTTTAGTACATTTTTTAATTAAGTGCCATAGCTAGCGTACTTCATTTTAATTTGAGATTGGACTTGGGACAAAAATAGATCGGTTATCGTAACATCTAAATGATGACATGGTGACTCTGGATGGTTGACTGGTTGTAGTTAAGGCTAATATGATACTCTACTGGCCAAATCGAACAACTATTCTGATGGAACCAACGATTTTGGCCATGGTTAGTTCCATCAGAAATTTTGTTTTCATTTGCGACGCATGGTTCCATGGGAAAACTTATTTGATTTGATTAGTCGAGCCTCATATTAACCCAAAGGACAAATTTATAAAGTGACCATGAAAAATGTAACCACCTCCGTGAATGTCCTCTAGGGGGTTTAAACCTCTAGGGTTTCGCGATTGGCGTTGTATCGAAACCACTAGGGTTTTGCGATTAGCGTTGTATCGCGAAGTCGTGGGTTTGATTCCCACTGATTTTTGTGCTTTTTCCCTTCTTCCTTTAATCCTGAGTCCTTTAAGCGAGGCGTGAATAAGTTTCTCAAGCAGACATAGTGGAATCAACCAATTGAAACAAGCACCATTGCTACTATTGGTTGAGAACATTCTTGGATGTTACATTGCCACTTACCATAAGATGGATGTAGGGTCCTGCTCTAATAAAAAAAAAAAAAAAAAAAAAAAAAGATAATTTAAATATTAGTAAGATTTAACATAGTATAAGCCTAGAGCTTAGTTTGTGACCAGAGCGATAAGTATAAAATTCTTCTATAACAACTAACAAAAAAAAAAGAGAGTACCCTGACTGACTGACTTACTCATTGTTATTGTGTCATTACATGAAAACGGTACCATAAAGTACATGTAATATTTTAGGATTTTAGTCGGTAAAATTTTCCATCATCAACATTTAAAGTATTCAGCCACGGCCTTATTTTCAACCCTGATTACCAAGTTGGTTAGACCTTAAACTTAACTTAGTTTGTTTTTAGGTCCCAGGTTTAAACAATTGACTTATTGGAGCACGACATGTGACTTTGTATCTACCTGGTGGTGAGCAGACCTACGAAGTCCATGAGTGGGGTCAATCAATAACTGTTCTTAAACAATATTGATCGCTCCCACTATGCCGGCTAAATGATACGAAATGGGGGGCGACAATGACAAATTGCATTACGAGTATATTTTAATATACTATGACTGTCTATCTCGCCGCCCATTTCGTAATCGCATCTTTTAGCCGGCATAGAGGGAGCGATCAATATTGTTAAACACCTCTCTTTTGATCGCCCCCATTCATGGACATTTAAAATAACCTACATGATCATTATCCTTAATAAACTGCCATCAATGAAAAAAAAAACTAGTTTTGAAACCATTTTTATGCTTACCTACCTTTTATCGTAGTACAAACACTTGCCTAATGGTTTGTAATAAAATTACCGTCAATTCGCGGGTTCATGTTTCGGAACAAATAAAAGCATGCCCCATCCTTACTTCATAATTGAGTTATACACAAAACTCGCACAGTTAAGACAGTGTCATACCTCAAATCGCATAAAAGTAGAATCTTTTGGCGTCGAGTTCTAACCCTTGAAATAACATTCCAACTAACATATGTAAAATAATATTTACCGAAACAATAAAAAAAAACTCAAAATATCGCGTTGGGTCACGTCAAAGTTCTCAATAGCGCGGAATCTGTTTTTTACATATATATTATCATACATATCTTCACGGGTGCCTTACGGCGCCCGAGACCGCCTGGACGGCCCCAGGGTACCCAGCGGAGGAGTTTTAATCCCACCTCGTCGTAGCCTATGGTATGAGTCTACACCGAACAAGTGGCTAGCTGGTCGCGATGTTTTGAATGGACTCAATAACCCATCTATAAACAGTTTCACAAGTTGTTATAGTGAAACCGGGACCGATAGCTTAACGTGCTCTCCGAGGCACTATAGTCGTGTTGTCAAAATAAATCTTTTTTTTTATTTTATAATTAATTAGCTTTATTATAATCCTAGATTATTAACCAGTTATATTTTTTATTAAACACGTATTTATAGTTTAAAAGAAGAAAGTGCATTTTACTCTATGATGTCAGAAATACATTATTCTATTGTATATTAAACCTTATTTCTTGCGTGCTATTTGTACTTTTATAATAAATAAAAAAATAAAATAAAATAAACTTTATTTGCCAGAAAATCAATTTAACAATAAGACATTTTGTGGTCCTCACACTAGGCTAAGCCTGTCCTGTGAGGCCTTACAGATTTTTCCATGTAGAATTTTTGACACTAGACAAGAAAAGAAAAAAAAAAATTATGTTAAAGAAAATTAGTAAAGCCTAAATTTTAAAATAAAATATATAATAATACTTAGTATAAATTTGAAAATGTGTGTTATATACTAATAAAATAAATAATAAATACATACAAAGGGAAAATAAGTGTACTCTGTAAGTAAATCGACAAGTCCGTATAATCAAATATTAAAAATTATGCATATTTATTCTTATTTAGGAGCCAGTAGCAATCCTTCCGTTTCTTCGTAACTTAAACTTAATAGATATTCCTTTATCATACGCTTAGCCGCGGCGACAGTTGATTTTGCTAGGTCTGATTTAAACATCATTAGGAATTTGTTGTGAATAAATATGAAGTTGAATTTAGGAAAACGTTTTGCGAAGACAGTGTTAGGAGCAGTCAAAGGAGTCCATATGATACGCTTGTTAACAATACTAGAAAATCCTGGGGCGACAATAAAGGATTTGTGGGCACTCACAGCTGCTTTCAGTATATATAGTTGGCGAACTGTGAGTACCGCGCATTCTTCATATAGATTTTTGGTAGGATATCTGAAAGGTCTTCGCATCATCGCTTTTAACACGGATCGTTGTGCTCTCTCGATTTGCATCATATGTGTTTTAGCAGCGTTTCCCCAGGTTGAGATGCAGTAAGCAATAAGAGACTGTGCTAGAGCGAGGTACAAGGACCTCAATAAACTTATATGTGCTGAGTTGCGAAGAATTTTCATAATATTTATTATTCTACGTACTCGGCCAGAAAGTGCAGAAATATGTAATTTGAACGTCAGTGCATCGTCCAGGATAAGTCCGAGGTATTTAATATTACTTGTTCGTTCGATTATGGTACATGTACAGGATTCCCCGAAGGCTGTGGTTTGAGAACATCTGTGGAGTTTAACAGCGGGGTTTGTACTAGGAGCTGAGGCTTTGGTGATATAAAATGACATGTATTTGGTTTTGTCTGTATTTAATGTTAATAGGTTTTCGTCCAGCCATTTCGTTATCATTGCCAGACCGTTTTCCATTTATTTATAGGTTCTGGTCCAAGTTTTATCATAAAAAATTATAGCTGTGTCATCAGCGTAGCATATAAGGTCTGCATTATTCAGAGGGATATTAAGCATATCATTAATGTACACCGTAAAGAGAGTAGGTCCCAATATACTGCCCTGTGGTACTCCAAAATTGACGATCGCCGGGTGACTAACATGCGCTCCCACCCTTAGACACTGGTTTCGGTCAGTCAGATAACTGCGGAACCATTTAAGTGCAATTCCTCTTATGCCAAGTGCTTCAAGTTTTCTGAGAAGGATTGTGGCCGATACAGTATCAAAGGCCTTAGCTAGGTCTAGAAATACTCCGGTACATGCAAGTCCCCTGTCAAGATAGTTCGATATAGTTCCAGTAAGCAATGTTGTAGCATCTTCAGTGGACATGTTGGGGCGGAAACCAAATTGTCTATTAGAAAGAAACTCATTTTTCTCCATATATTTCACTAATTGCTTATTCACAATTTTTTCTAAAAGTTTCGAGAGGGTACTAAGGAGAGAGATCGGTCTATAATTTCCTGGTTCGTCTTTTTGACCACCCTTATAGATTGGGGAAATAGTATAAGTCTTCCATTCGTCTGGGAAGGTACCCAAAGAGAGACTTAAATTAAATATATGAGTAAGTGGCTTAGCAAGTGTCTTTTATATATTACTGTTAGCAATAGTCGCCACGTGCTGAAACTTAAGAAGTGCTAGAGGCCCTTGCTGGGCGATTATTATGATTCTCCTATTTGACACTTAACCAAATCATATTAAGTGAGCCATTTTACGAATCTTCGTAGAAAACTGTCAAAACGGATGAATTCATGATGAATTCAGATTATGAATTGTGATAAATGTGGCGATTTTGTGATTTCAAATGTGAATAATTAATATGGATATTAGGATCCTAATATGATTCATTCATAGTGGTATTTTTAGATCCCTTCGCTTGCGGACTTAGTGATTGACGTGTCGTTGCCTATTTAATTGTAAAAAATAAATTATATTCATTTCATTTCTTCGTTTATTCAAATAGTGCAACCATAGGACCACTAGGGCCTCCTGATGTTATTTATTTATTTATTTTAAATTCTTTATTGCACAAAATTGTACATAGGCGAGCTTAATGCCTTAGGCATTTTCTACCAGCTAACCTTTAAGAGAGTGAAATATGCTTAGGGTGCGGAACTTTCGATAGAAGGATATACATATAATTTTAACAATGATGCATTAGATGCATAACATTACTTAAACTACTTAAATACTTTATAACGTGTATAATATAATAAATGTAATATATAAACATACATACCATACCAAACAAAAATTGTCACGAGGGTCTGGTTTAAGCGTTCAGATAATGAGCAGTGAGCAAGCGTTTAAACACCCCGATGGAAGGGGCTGATCTTATAGTCAGAGGAAGCAAATTCCACTGGCGAGCAGCTGACACCGTAAACGAATCTGAATATTTGGAAGAGACGTGTGACGGGATTTTTAGAAGGTTATTGACAGAGGAACGGAGGGGACGATGATGCGAATCACCAAGGAAAAGAAAACGAGTCTTAAGGTAAGAGGGAGTATTAGGGTTATATAGTATATTATATAAAAAGGATAGCAGATGTACTGATCTACGAGACCGGATATTAAGCCACCTTAACTGTTTGCGGTATTCGGTAACATAATCAAATTTACGCAGGCCGAAGACAAAACGTATTCACATATTAAGGAGGCGGTCAAGTTTGTTAAGTAGATCTTCAGTAACATCCGGGTAGGAGACATCAGCGTAATCAATGATAGGGAGAAGCAGTGAATTGACCAACATGAGCTTTGACATAAAAGGGATAAGATACTGAGACCGCTTTAGCGAATGCATAATGGAGAAAATACGTTTACTGACATCAGCGACGTGATAATTCCAGGAAAGATCGGAGGACAGGTGCACACCAAGGTTTTTAGCATGTTGGCAACAAGGAAGTGGTAAATTATTAAATAATACTGGAGAAATGGCTTCCAAATCCAGTCTGCTCAACATGTGTTTGGAGCCAAGGATCATGACCTGCGTCTTGCAAGGGTTGACGAGGATACCGAGATTTTGCGAGCGTACTCGAATAGCTTCCAAATCGCTATTCACTTTGGAAATCGCGCCATTTACGTCGCTCATTTCAAAGTGCAGCGACAGTTGCAAGGCATACAGATGGTAAGAACTGAAGTTTATTACTTGGACCATGGCATTTATGAAAACCGAGAAGAGTAAAAGATGTTGTCAGATAAATTACATTTTTTTTTTTATAGAAATAATAAAACAAAACACAAATATTTCTGGTGTCATGTTAATTACATAACTCATTAAAATGAAAACTGATGACCCACCTGACCACACTATATGATATAAGATCATTAGGCGGGGAACAGGGCCTTAAATGATTAATAAATCAATAACAAATTAAGTTCCTTATTTATCAGTATTAAATGCTGATAAATAAAGACAATTATGCAATAATAATACATGTTTAAAAACCATAAATGTATAACTTGGACTATATTTCTTTTTATTATTATTTAAAGTTAACATAACGGTGCAATTTGTATTTTTATTCCTGGTATTACACTGCCTTAACAGCAAGTTCTAGTATATATTGTCAACGCAATTTGTACCTTATTGCAAAGGCATAGAGTATCTGAAAAAGTTGCTTCAAACACTTTACCTGCGTTTTACTGTATCACGACAATAGGGCACGCGACCTAAATGTCAAATCAGATCCAAAGTTTCACTAAAATTTATTAAAACTTTACAGCCTTCATATTAAGTAGTCAGCCAAGATATTTATTGGTAACATAATTTATCAATTAACTTTCTTATCTGAATTTTGAAGTCGAACCATCTGCTACGTTACTTTGTTAAATTAGAAAGAGCTGCTGGAGCTTAAAATAAGTACTCAAAATTGTTGGATCAATGTTTGTTTCTTCAAAATTTGATAATGAGATTTTAGTACTTAAATAACGGATTTAAAAGATTTTTTTTAAATTAAATTTCTGAATTATCCTATAATGTTATTTTTCAGTATTATTTTTATTTGTTATTTTTGTTTACGACACCTGAGACCGACTAGACGGTCGTACCCAGCGGTGGAGTTATTCCTTCCTCGTCAAAGCCCATGGTATGAGTCTACAAAGAGTTATATTTTATGAGTCTATTTTAATATCCTCGCTGCTTTATCGTCAAATCAATCGCCCGTTTCGTAACCGCGGCATGAAAGGAGACTACCCCCTCGACAAGAAATCGATGCTGTTGCCTCCGGAAAACCGGTGAACCCACAGACTAAAACCGAAACATGACTAGGTCACTTCACGGCTTTGCATCTGTATTGACATCCTCATTTTTAGTCCTAAATATATAGATAGTGTCTAATATTTTAAAATAAAGACTAGAGGACAATACTCAATACTTTATTTTGGATAAAAATTAACGCAGGCATGGAAACCATGCCTGCGTTAATCGTAGCCGATGGTATGAGTCAACACCGAACAAGTGGCTAGCTCGTCTCAATGTTTTGAATAAGACTCAATAACCCATCTATAAACAGTTTCACAAGTTGGTATAGTGAAACCGGGACCGACAGCTCAACGTGCTCTCCGAGGCACTATAGTGGTGTTATCAAACAAATGTACATTTTTTTTATTAAAAACTGTGTTTTTAAGTCCATGGTCTAACCAACTCGGCCACCACGTATATACGAAAAGTGATTTTTATTAATAAATATCTCTACTGACACTATAGTGTTTTATTAAAAACAACATCATGTCATTTATTTACATCCTTAGTCATTACATTCTAATGGGAAATCATCTTCAACACAAAACGGGAGCTGGCAACCCTAGGTGCCACAGTCATTCCGTTCCTTAAACCGTGTTGTTTACGGTTTCAGGAGCGGAATAACTTTGGCACGGTCCTCCTGTCTAAATATGATGATATGATAACATGACCATCGGAAATCATAATTAAATGTCTCACTTTAACTCATATCGTAAACGTAACATCACGGATAACATCCTTAATTATCAGGGTACCCAGCGGAGTGTTTTTATTCTCACCTCGTCGTAGCCGATGGTAAGAGTCTATCACAATCTACACCGAACAATTGGCTAGCTCGTTGCGTTGCTTGGATAGACTCAATAACCAACTATGTATGATCAGTTTTACATATTGGTATAGTGAAACTGGGATTAAAAGCTTAACATTCTCTCCGAGGCACGATAGTAGTGTTGTCAAACAAATGTACTTACATCCTTTTTTACAATTAAAAACTTAATTTTACACACCACGGGATTTGGAGCGGAGACCTAAAAGCTGTTTTTTAAGTCTCACTCATATAAATCTACATAAAGAAAAAATATAAATAGCTACCTTTTATATTCTGTTTAATTTTCGAAGGAAATGTCAAACGTGGCCGTGTCCGCCATATTTTGTTCTCACTTTTTGTTTTGTTTTTGTAGGGTTTTGTCTCAGATTAATTTATTATTATTATTATTCTGAGGGTTTTGTGTGGCGGCCATCTTCTGTCTTTTTTATACAGGCGATTTAGAGGTTTTAGTTTTTACTAGCAAGTACTTCCGTATTATTCATAATTACATCTATGGTCATTGTCTCTGATATACTCGTATATATTTTTTTATATATTTACTTAATATTTCGAGGATCTATATTTAGGTGGCTTCCCACTTAAAGGTGGTATCTCTAAAACTTTGCTAAAAATGAAATGAAAATGAAAATATTTATTTCCTCTAACAGATTAAAAATTAATAAAAGGTCACCTATTAAGTATAAGGATACTAGAGTTAGGTGACCCCAGATTGACGGACCGGTTTTGTTACCATCGCCCGATTTATAAACCGTTAAGTGACCTAATCATGTTTCGGTTTTAGTCTGTTTGTACTGATTTTCAGGATACTACAATATCGATTTCTTGACGAAGTGGTAGTCTCCTTTAGGGCACGGTTGCTAAATTAAGTTGACGATAAATCTGCGAATCTTAAAGTTGACTCGTAATTAACTGTAAAAAATAGTCTGACGTCCACCAATTCGTAATCGCAATTATTCTGTCTACATTATTAGAGCCACCAACGCTGATAAACAATATTGCATTGGTATTCATGGACTTGTATAAATGAATGAATCTCTATTCAAGGAATAAGGTACATAGATGGTGTTAATTTTTTTCTTTGATCGCCTATTAAAATAAAATATTAAATTAATATTATTATGCTTACCAGAAAAAATAAATTTTCTACTTTTTGATTAACAATTTGGGTATTATAAATATATTGTATTAGCTTTTCTTTGTTTTAATTTTTGCAACACTGTAATATTTGTTTCATTGTTGTGACTTTCGCCATAATTTGGAATTTATCCCGTTTTGACCAACAATTAAAGTGGTCACATTAACTATACCTCACTAGTAAAAATATAAATAGAAACATCCATTATCACGGCGTCTTGAAAGTAATAAACCGTTTCGCGATAAAATAGAAACCGAGACGCGAAATAAAAATAAATAAAATTCAACAAATCCTGATGGGAAAAGATCAGAACCCATAAAACTAGACGTCCATAGAATGCGGTTGTCAACCCAAATCGGACCGATTTATATGAGAAATCAATATTTATTTTATATTCAATAATAGTTTTATGGTAGCTACTGATGTTAAAACTTTGGATATGAATTGTAATAACGTGTTAAAGCGTCTCCAAGCGATTTTATCCGCATCTTGCATCCGCAGGTATCAGTGAAATTACGGTTTATAACAGTACCTTTTACGGATGCCTAAGGACCATTAAATTAAAAATAACATAATGCCTAAAATCGCCTATAAAACGAAATGTCAAACCCATATTTGACGCCAGATTGTGTACTCAGTTCAACCAATTAACGTCACTAAAACGTTGTCTATGTCAATGAGATGGAATGCTACCATGAAACTAATAATAAAATATGGAACCGCCATGAGCCTTAAATAAATGGCCTATAAAATGAAATGTCAAACGAGTTCGTTACCGCCATATTCTGTTCTCTCTTCAACCAATCAACGCTCACGGATTGCTTTTGTTCTCCCTTTTTTTTACTTGTATGGCGCCGGCCGTCTTCTGTTCTCAAAATTGGAAAGGCGATTTAAGAGCCATGGGCACTTCCCTATTATATCTCCATACGTGGTACCCTACACAGCGTTTTTGACACCTTAACATCTAAAACCGGTATGCCGACATTTGCACGATGGCCGTATTTACGGACCAGCCCCCTACTTATGAAACGAAATTTTGATTACAGATCGCTATCGTAATCGATTGCAATTGGAGCTGTCATAGCCTTTATTGCATTGGAAATAAGAGCGATAACAACTCAAATTATCAACACATTGACAAAACGCTATCGCTTTCGCTGTTTTATATTAGGCCCCTGAAGAATTTTCGAACATTTTTATAAATAACGTAGAACAATTTATAATCGCCTATAACAATTTATCCGGATACATCGCCTTGGGCGTTGTATCCGGATGTCTTGGGTTCGATTTCCACCCATAGCAAAAAAATATTAGTACGTATCCTGTACAGTTCGTCATGGTCTGGGTGTTTATAAAATACAATATGTCGTTATATCGTTGCTTCTGGCACACATAATACAAGCCTAGAGCGAGCTTAGTTTGTGACCAAAGCAATATGTGTAAATTGTCCTACATATTATTATTATTATATTAAAATAAAATGTATATAAACTGGAGCAGCAATGATAACGATTTTTTTTTTGAATTTGTGCCGGTTAATAAAATATTTTATTGTAGGTCGTCTATTAGCCACCGTTGCTATTCTTTGTTGGGAGGAAGGCTTTTATAAATTCGCTAGGCCGACCAACCGGACTTGTTACCACCTACATATGCAAAAATAGCGTTTCGGTTTTAGTCTGTGGATTCACCGGTTTTCCGGAGACTAGTGCATCGATTTCTTGTCGAGTTAGTCTCCATTTATGGTGTGATTAAGAAACGGGCGATTAATTTAACGATAAAGTATTAATTAAGTATATCAAAATAGAACCGTTATGCAAATACGTATTTGTCGCCGCAAATTTCGTAACCGCATCATTTAGCCGGCATAGTGGGAGCGATCAATATTGTTAAACAACAATGCCGTCAGGCGGATACAATGGACGGCATGTTACTTATTACATGTTAAGTTGCTTTCATTGAAAAGTAAAATATAAAAAAAAACTTATACATTTGACAACTTTTCTAAATTTAATTCTAATAAGCAACTGTGTTTTTATTTCCGAAATTTCCTCTTCTAGACTCGTTGTTCATTATTCCTAGTAGCGAATTAAATCATGAAGGTGTATTTGAAAAAAATCATCCTGTATATGGTGAATTTTTATTATTTAAATATAGCGTCCGTAAGTAAAATAGTTACTATAAACAAAAACTAAAAAAAAGTCGACTGAGTGATTTTTCCCACCTCGCCTTTTTTATTAAAAACTTTTACGAAACTTTTTTTCACAGAGTAACGTGTAAAAACGTTTTTTTCATAAGCGTAACATATTTACGTTTTATGTAAAATATACTTTATTCCTAAGAAATAATTGCCCTTGTCTCGATAAATATATAAGATTGATTATATTAAATATGCATCGATTACTTGTTACGAAAAGGGAAGTTTTTTGGCAATAAATCAGTATACTCGTAATGCAACGATTCTGCCCATATCGTAACCTCATTTAGCCAGTACATTACAACCCTTTGTGATTACCATCAGGTCAGGCAGTTACAAAGTCACATATCGTGCTTCAATAAAATATAAAAAAATGAAGGATCGGCTTTAATAAATGGCTAAATTATCGCATCAAGATAAGCGATAGAAAAAGCCAGAAGGAAAAAAAATATTTAAAAAAAAGTATCCACATTAGGTTACCCCTTGTTGTTGAAAATAATATATGTACGTTCGTTTATATTATAATTTTACTTTCGTGCGTAGTGTAAGTACGAGTATGTTTGTATACGAGTATATGTATGTGTTTGTATACGAGTATATGTGTGTTTTTGTATACGAGTATATGTATGTGTTTGTATACGAGTATATGTATGGATAAGACCAAAGTCATGTCGAACGCCCATGTTATACCCACTCCTGTAAAAATAGGAAGCTCCGCACTTTTAGTGGCGCCTATACACTTTTAGTGTCGCCTATACAAAAACATAACATACTAAACTCACGAATTAAAGCCTATCACTTGTCTAATTGTATTTTACTTGTTACATACGAAGACTTATTATGTATTTGTAGTAGTCATTTTAAGCATATAGACGTTTGTATTATTTTATAATTTATGATTCGGACTTTTTTTTGAAGAAAAAAATACTTACCTACATTTTTTATTTTAAAAATGGGTTCTAAAAGTGATACTGGAGGCATCAAAAAAATATTATCATTATTAAAAAAAACACCCAGTTATATTACGTTTTCTCTGTTCGTATTTTGAGTCTGTTCCTCGCCCGAGGCCTGCAGTTGACGCCAGTTCCTGCAAAAACAATATCCACTCATTTACAAGGAAGTCCTAACAAGTAAAAAGCCACAACGTACTCGAGCTCGAGCTTTTCTTAACAGCTAAATTAAAACTTTTAAGTAATGGTTCTAGTACAATTTATTACTCTGTATTAATAAAAGCTGGGGTAAAATATTTTTATCAAGATATTTTAGCTGTGCCGGTTCAAACCCCGGTGTGTACAATAAGTTTTTAGTTAAAATAAATACATTTATTTCGGCAATGGGGAATCTATTGTGTATGTCCTCTTATCGTTAATAAATATGAATACTATTATAGATCACGTGTTCCAAGTACTTTTAATTTACAAGTTCATAAAAATAACATTTCCTATTTTTATTTATGGTTAGAATGTGCCGTCTATATAACCAGAGATGTGAAAAATAGTTTAGTAAAAGTATTTAAATACAAAATGCAAATACATAGTTGTTAGCACTATTTCAAATAGAAATACAAAATAGTTTTAAATAAAAGTATTTAAATACAAAATGCTAAATACGTATTTTCAAAATAGGTTTTGAAAATAAAATACCTTGTTAAGCATAAGCACTTATTTTTATTTAACTGATTTTAAAACTAGTATTTGTTGAAAGAGTTCATCTTTCATGTTCCGCCTATGGGGCCTCATAATCATTCCACCGAATGGCATTATTGTTCTAGATGACTATGACAACACTACGATCACGATCAGTGCGTTCATAAATAAGGTAATCTTGGATTTAAGAATGAAAAATAGGAAAAATGAATTAAAAATGTAACAAAACTATTTTGTATTTTATAAATACTAAATATTTATATAAAGTATTTAAAATAAAATACAAAATACATTTAGAAAAAAAAGTATTTCAAATATAAAATAAAAATAGGTATTTTGCATTTTGTATTTGCATTTCAAATATATGTATTTCAAATAATTCAGATCTCTGTATATATCCTAGCAGAGAAAAAGGATGTGTTAGACTTATTTAATTACCAGTTCTCCAAATTTAAAGGGATGGTTCAAAATGTCCTCAAATAGGTATCTAATCAAATTGTATTTGTGTTTTTATTTGACTCTTTTCTGTTACTTGTTAATGTAAATGTTTATTTACGTATTTAGGTGTTTTTCAATGTTAAATTTTTTATTTTATTTATTTTTGATTTAGTTTACTGGCCTTATTCCTGGGAACTTGTTGGGTCCTTGGGAAGTGCTTTGAATCTGGGAGGTTTTGATTTTTTTACGCATAATTGTTATTGCTGAAAGGTAGACTTTCTATGGCTGGGGTGTTCTTCGGGGACTCAATGGGTTTTTAAGTTACCAGGTGTTAATTAACAATAAATATATATATATATATAGTATTATATAATTAAAATACATATGAAAAAGAAAAGAATAGGAATAATAATATAAAAGAATATATATATATAGAAAAGAAAAAATAAGGAAAAAAACAAAAAAAAAACAGAAGAGCGGATAGGGAAATATTTGTTAAAATAATTAACGATGTATATACGTCGATCATGCTATGTACACATGTTTTGTATGACAATTTAGGCTAAGCTATTTTTACTATGTAAACAAACTGTATTTGATTGTTATTTGTTTTGTGTGCTTTATAAATAAAAATAAAACAAAAATTGTTTGAACAATAACACCGCCTTAGTGCCAAACTCCAAAAAAAATATTAAAAAAACTCAGGCTACTTGGGGCATTGCCTGGATATAGTTTTCGAATTTCCCTAGGTCAAGGTCCAAGAGGCCCTTCCCCTCTCGGACTTTGACCTGCTGCTGAGTATCTTCTGAAAGTATTTTATTATACCTCTGGTAAGCCTTAAAACAACCCAAAAGGTTTTGATAGTTTTCACTCACGTGACACTCATTCATTATGGACAAAAATCACGGTTCGGGAATAACTCGTACTAAACGTTTTGGCGATTCATACATCTGCCGTACTATTAAAATGTGGAACGCTCTACCAGCTTGCGTATTTCCTTCCTCTTATAACCTAGGGTCCTTTAAACGAAGCATAAATAGGCATCTTAAGCCGGCATAATGATGGCAACCAGCGGTACACCTGTATACATCCCCTTGTTGCTATCATTCCTGGATATTGCATACTGCTTAACATCAGCTGGATGCAAGGTCACATGTTGAGCTCTTATAAAAAAAAAACACTCTGGATCTTGACCTCATCGCGGGTCAAATTTACATACATACAGAAAGTATTTTCAGGATCATCTCTACCGAAATATCTAACCAATATATAGTCCCTAGTGGGAGTTTTCTAACTATTACTTTGATTTTGAGTTAACTAAAATTTGTATAGGAAATAGTTCAGCGCTCCAAGCGGAAATTTGGAGAACTAAAAATGCGATGTGATTGGTCAAAATGTTAACGCAGTAGTTAACGCGAAAATAAATGTTAAAAAACTCACACTATACTGTAGATGGTATATACAAACTGGCTGGTATTTATCCCCCCCCCCAAGGGCTTTGACCTGGGGAAATTCGAAAACTATATCCAGGCTACATGGGGCAATACTAAGAATGATATCTCATGTCCAGCAGACGGTTTCTTTACCAGTCAGTATATCATATAGGCAGCTCTCTATGTATTAAGGCGAGGTGAGTTCAAAGATAGCGTCTATAGTTCCGATTTTTTAAGGAAGTAGCTGATTTTAGACTATCTGAAAAAATATTTTCTTAATCTGAAGGATATTAGTGATATAATTGTTATAACCGTAAAATAAAATAGTTTGTACGATATAAATAAATCGTGAAATAGCACTGAAATTTTAATTTTTCGGATTTTATGACTGTACTATAAATGTTTAACATGATTTTTTGTGTATAAATTATGCATATGATAAATAAAAAGAAGGTTGTCAATTCATATTTAACATTTCTTATGTAGTTTTTCTTAAGTTAATATTTGGTGTGACTTATGGCATTTTGTTTCCGTGCGACTTTTGGTAGTCCACGCTGCTACTCTCATCAGAAACCGTACTTATAACGCTGAGATAAAACATAGGAAAGTAGATACAAAATAAGATGAGTTTGCTAAAACGCAGCACTGGTAGTATACTTGTCTGTGGCGCCCGGGGTACGGCCCGTACCGTACGGGCCCCGGAAAGGCCTCAAGATCAGGGGCTGTTAACCACTTCATATTGAACTCAACATTTGACATACATAATATTTCCCATATAAAAAAAAATTTCGTAAATGCGTGAACAGTATTTGTACTGACCACTTTTTTCCTGAAAACAAAAAGAAATAATATTTCACCAAAGTGTGAGTGTTAAAGTAATAGGCTATTTGACTACATTAAAAATATACTATAAATTATTATTGTGGTCATCCTATCAGACAATGGCGTAAAAAAACCTATTTCACTTTATTTTAAACTAAATTATGTACATCTTTTGTAGATTATACGAAATAAAATTGAATATTTATTGCAATTTTATTTATAACAAAAACATCTTTGATTGGTTGATGGCTGGTGACGTCACACGCAAGTAAACAAAACAATACACTGATTATAAATCATGTGGATGAAATAGAATAGAGTATAATATATAGGAGATAATTTAATCTGTGCTTGTTTGTTTTCATGCGTGTGACGTCACACATGACATAGACTGCAAAACAGCTTTTTTAGCACCATTGTGGAAATTCAAACTTTAACTTTAATTTTTATTAATAATAGAGTAGACATCCCGGATATATTAATGTAGTGTGCTTATTATGTAATGAAGAATCATATAAAACGGGTTTTAAAAAGGAGTCTAATACTATAATTTGTAATTGTAACGATTAAAATTAAAAATGGCGTCGAATCAGCTGTCATTCGAGTTTCAAAATAAAACTGGTACATTTGACGTCACTTTTAACTTTAATCGTTACATTTATAGAGAGTTTATTTTGGTGCAACTCAGCCTAAGCAAATAAAGAGTAAAATGAGAAGAATAAAATGATAGGCATTGCATCCAAATCAAGCTTCTGGTAATATTTCTTCTATCTATTGCTTGATCGAGAACGTAGTCTTTTTTCAGGGTTACGAAACGGGCAGTTTATTTGGCGATAAAGCAGCAAGGATATTAAAGTATACTTGTGGTGCTAATGCGAAGCCAACTTACACGGGCATTATTCTACTTAAAACTTGGCTTCAACTTTATTTCAGTTTTAGTAAAGATTTATTAAAGAAATATTTGTATTATCATTTATTTGTGTTTTTATTTTTATCCTGCGATGGAAAAAGAACTCAGACCAAACAGCCTTGATGTTTCGAAAATATTGAACAGTAAACTCTCACTAACTCATAATATTAATTTAAAAAACTTATTTTGAGGAAATTGTATACCGTATGGAAAGGAGGAAGGAAATCTCCATAACGGTTTATTAACAATTTATATTCCAACAGAGATGGTGACTTTAAAAGGATGTACTTTGGGCTAATATGAGGTTCTACTGATCAATACGAACAACTTTTCCCTTGGGACCATGTGCCGCAAATGAAAAATAAATTATCAATATAATTCTCCATACAAATTAGTAATGTCAAAATTACCAATTTGTATGGGGAAGCCAAAATTTTTTTTTCATTTGCGACACATGGTTCCATGGTTCGATGGAAGTTGTTCGATTTGATCAGCAGAACCTAATATTAGCTCAAAGTACATCCATTCATATTTACCCTGTATATAACACTTGTGATGAAAAAAAAGAACAATTTAATCATTAAATCAAGCTAAATTTAATATTTTCCTTAGCCATAAAAATCAGGAAAAATTGTTATAAAAGCCTGCGCTAAATGGATTTAAAAACAATGGAATTTTATTAGTTTTGTTTTTAATTAAACGCTTTTATGAACGGCAAATTTCTCGTTAAAATCTTATTCACACCTACAAGCTGATACAGACGTTAAACAGGGACAGGTTGTATCGTACCAAGTAGAAAACTCACAAGACAGCCTTCTTTTTTTCTATTAAATACTAACGTAATCCGCGCATTTCCGTCTATAATTTTAACCGTAACGGAAGCTCTCAAAAGGAATAAATTATCCTCGGTTTTGCAACATTTTTAATTGATTCTTCGCTCCTATGAGTCGTAGCATGATGTTACATAGCATATAGCCTTCTTTAATAAATGGGCTATCCAACACTAAACTAATTTTTCAAATTGAAGCAGTAGTTCCTGAGGTTAACGCGTTCAACGAAATAAACTCTTCAGCTTTATTTATTAGTATATATTCATAGTAGAAATTCCTGGCTTGGATACTATGTCCTTAGCCTGCCCTCTTTTTGCCTGTACTTATACTATTATTCCTTCTGTGCCTATATTCGCGACAGGGTGATACATAGCGGTTCTCTTATGTATCACTCTATGGCTGGAAATTACTAATTGTGAAGATTATGTTTTTTTAATTCAATCATATTTGTATATAAGTACAAATATTTTGAGCTTTATTGTATTTTTTTGTATGACTGTAAATGCTTCTGTGATCACATAAATGTATAAGGTTATTACATACATACATATCATCACGGGTGCCTTACGGCGCCCGAGACCGCATAGACGGCCCCAGGGTACCGGAGGGTAGCGGAGGGGTTTTAATCCCACCTCGTCGTAGCCGATGGTATGATTCTACACCGAACAAGTGGCTAGCTCGTCGCGATGTTGAATAGACTTAATAACCCACCTATAAACAGTTTCACAAGTTGGTAATATGAAACTGGAACCGACAGCTTAACGTACTCTCCGAGGCACTATAGTGGTGTTGTCAAACAAATGTACATATTTTAAAAACTCATTGGTACACACCGGGATTCGAACCAGGGACCTAAGCGTTTTTAAGTTAAAGTAGTTTTTAGTTTTTAAATAGTTATATGGTTATTGTTGACGTTTTATCCGGAGGTAGTGGTTTTGATTCCCACTATTTCCCACTCATGTCAAAATTATATTAGTAAGTTTTCCTTTCATGGTATGGGTGTTTATTATATAAAATTCCCGTGTCACAGTGTTTGTAACCAAACTCCTCTGAAACGGCTTGACCGATTTTTATGATTTTTTTGTGTATATTCATTGTGTGAGAATAGATCGTAAACTAGTTTTTATACCCCTGAATGATAAGGGTTTCGCATATTTTTTAATTTTGTTTTTTTATGATTGGGCATTAAAAAATGCATAAGGGTTTTCACCCTTCTACTCGTACCACCAACCTCTATTTTTTATAGCGATTTTAGTACTGTAATAATCTTCAACTCTCAGTGGTCATAACTGATCAATATTATTAATCAATTCAATTTAATTCAATATTTGTTTATTCAGAAAAAAATACATATGTTAACAATTGCCCGCACTAGGAAAACCTGCGCGGGCTCCCAAATTTCGATTAACAATGGTTTGATTTAGCTACTAGTAGACAGATTAACAACGTATTTTTACAAGAAAATTAATAATTAATTAAAATAATAAGATTGGCAATCAAAAACAATTAAAATCATGAAATTATAATTATTAAATTTAAATAATCATTAACTACAAATAAACATAAATTATTGTTTACAGAAGTGGAAATAATAAAATGAAAACAATAATTGATTAGTTTTTTCTAAAATTGAATTTTTATTTGATAGAAATATTTACTCATAGGTATATTTCTATTATTTACTGAAGAATTTTACTATCCTTGATTTTTTTCTAAATAATTTGATAATTAAAAATACCTATCTCACTATTTTCCCAATAAATAAAAACCAATATTTGTACATATGTTTCGAAACCAATGATAACATTTTCAAGAAACCCAAAAAGTCCACGGATGGGAAAGTTATAAATTTGGGTAAAAAAATCTTCATATAAAAAAGAGAATGAGTGGATTTAGTGAGACAGAACATCGTCGTTTCTGGTACATTGGCAATATGTGTAAAATATAATATACATGACAAACACTCTAAAAGGTTGACTCTGGGCTAATGTTACAATGATCAATTTGTATGGGGAACCCAATTTTTTTTTGCGACACATGGTTCCACGGGACTAGAGTTTTCGGTTTGATCAGTAGAACCTTATATTAGTCCAAAGTACAACCTTTCAAATTCACCCTGCATAATATGTATGCTGGTTTATTTGTCGCAGTGGAAAAAATAATGTTGTATTAAAATTATCCTTTCTATAGTTTTTTAACTTTTCTGCGAGTACCTAGTACCAACGATAAAACCGAAAATACCTCATTGACTGCTTTATGGACTTTTAATACCCATAAGACTACCGGCTATTGTAAATTGCTCGCGTTTATGGACAGAAAAATATACGGCACGTGTATGCTATTAGTTAGAGTTACTTCTCTTTTATTGTTTAAAATAATTGCTTTATTTTAATAGAGCATTTAGTTTAAACTTAAGAGGAGCGTCTGACCAAATATTTCCAATACAGGCATACAGCCAAACCTATTTAGGGAGGCGTTATAAATATGACCGATAGGCTTTCCTTTCTTTAAAGTTTGGTATAGAAAAAAAATCCCTGAATTAATTAATTCTGATATAAATAATTCCTATAAAATATCAAGACAGAAAACTAAAAATAGGAAAAGGTACAGTAATCGTTTATTTTATTTTTAATAAAATGACCAGGTAGTCTTTTTGCTGCCTAAATTGTAGGTATAATCTCATACGTGTCCTTTTTCTTATTAAGGGGTCTGGGGTTAGGTTTACATACATATGTATGATAATATTAACGACTCACCGTCATGCGCGGGGAGAGGTAATACTTTGCAGTTGAATGAACATTAGTCTACGACCACTAGTCTACGACCGCCTCATAGACTAGTGGTTGCACCCATGGCAAAAAAATATTAGTACGTTTTTATGTACAGTTTGACGTGGTCTGGATGTTTATAAAATATAGAATGTATTATATTATTGTTTCTGGTACACATAGTACAAGCCTAGAGCTTAGTTTGTAAACAGAGCAATTAGTGTAAAAAGAAAAAGTCGAGAGCCTCATTGAACGCTCCTCTTAATTTAAAATGTTTTCCGCGCTGAATGTTTTTGTACCTTTTAGAATTTGAGAGAGCCACATTTTTTTTATTGATCGTAAACAGGCCTTCGAAATCCATGAATGGGGTCGATTAGTACATTGTTGTTTAACAGTATTGATCGCACTCACTATGCCGGATAAATAATGCGGTTACGAAGTGGGGGCGACAAAGACGAATTTGCTCGACTAATATCGTCGCTGCTAAATCGTCAAATTAATTTCCCGTATTTCGTATTCCTATGTATATACCTACCGCTCTAATTGGCTAAAAGAACTGGCTTACAGTGATACGGAGAAGCTCTTAACTTACTATAAATAAATGTCTAACACATACCGCTAGTTAAACACACTTCACCACTCTCACTACTTACCACACTCACTACATAACACACTCACTACACAACACACAATATCCACACAAATTTTCTAATTCTTAAATACACAAATTTAAAAAAAAAATCGTATTGTATGTTTTCTTATTTTACTTTTTAAATTTGCGTTAGCATGTCTGTCTGATTTTATTGTTTTAAAATTTTAATCTATATAAAGTTTATGATAAAATATACTTTGTGAATAAGGGTGGGATCCTGAAACACAGGCCTAATTCAAGCTCTAGTCTCACCAAAAATTGTGTCAGTTGTGTTTAATAAGCTTTTTGTGAGAAATAAATGAATTATTATTATTATTATTATCTAAGGACTAAAATAGGAAATAACTAAAATACCTTAAAAAACCTAAGTATAATATTAAATATATTAAGTATAAATATACATAATTGACAGCCTCCGTAGACCAGTGGTTGCGCCTTTGGCGTTATATCCGGAGGTCGTGGGTTCGATTCCCACCCATGGCAAAAAATATTAGTATGATTTTTCTGTACATTTAGTCATGGTCTGGGTGTTTATAAAATATAATATGTGTTATATCGTTGCTTCTGGTACACATAGTACAAGCCTAGAGCTTAGTTTGTGACCAGAGCAATATGTGTAATTTGTCCGACATATAAATAAAAAAAATATCATCTAGAATTATACCGTGCCCAAAATGCTGGCGGCATTACCCCTTTGTATATAATATAAAATTTTCTGGGAGTAAAACGCTCTAGGGTTATCCGACACGTGGACCAGACGCTTTCCAAAATTTTTTACTAGTTTTTTAGTTTCCGATGATGATCTCCCTTCACAAATATATATTTTCTATTCTAACTTCTTTTTTTTTATTTTGGAAAAATACATAAATAATATAAAATAAAAATGCGGTGTTTCTAGAAGAAAGTTTATTTAATTTTATCTATTTATACTAATATTATAAAGAGGAAAGATTTGTATTTTTGTATGTTTGTAATGAATAAACTCAAAAACTACTGGACCGATTGCAATAATTTTTTCACCATTAGAAAGCTGCATTATTCAGAAGTAACATAGGCTATATAATATCACGCTAGGTCCTATAGTTGTGGAGCAGTAACCAAAAATGTTTTAAAAACGGGGGAAAAGTATCGTTTCTGAGGCCTTCCGTGGCGTGCGCTGAGCATATAGTTAAAGTTATACAAACCCGTGCGAAGCCGGGACGGGCCGCTAGTAATAAATAAAACACCAAAAATAATTAAACCCAGAAAGGAATATAATTTTACTATTTTAAATAAATGTCGCCGGTCAGGTCGGGTCGTAAGAAATCTAGACTTATAGGTCATGGCGGAACTACTCTAAGCTCGACAGCTTATAGCACTTTTCTTGATTGAAAAACTATATAAACCTATTAAAATAATCATGTTGATATTCTTACCTACACCAGATTAAAGTTAGGTATGAGATCACTCAGTCTGTCTATCTGTTTGTCCAGACCATTTCCAGGTGGGAGGAAGGTCTCTAACTTCGTTAGGCCGACCGTCTCGTTACCACCGCCCATACAGATGCAAAAACCGTCACGTGACCTAGTCATTGGATTTACCGGTTTTCAGGAGATTACTGCAATCATTTCTTGTCGAGGTAGTTGTCTCCTTTCAGGATGCGGTTACTAAATGGATGGTTTAATTGGCGATATATTTTAATATACTCGTTATGCAATTCGTCTTTGTCGCCGCCCATTTCGTAATCGCATTATTTAGCTGATATAGTGAGAGCAATCAATGTTGTTTAAGAACATTTATTGGTTGACTCCATTCATGGTCTTTGCAGGTCTGCTCACCAAACAAAAGTCCCATACCCTGCTCCAATAAAAAAAAATAAAAAAAAATATGGAACCGCCATGTGCCTTAAATGCTTCTATAACTCTGTGCTTAAATGGTCTATAAACAAAATGTCAAACAAGTTCGTTGTCGCCATATTCTGTTCTTACTTCAACCAATCAACGCTCACGGATTGCATTTTGTTTTAATTTGTATGGCGGCGGCCATCTTCTGTTCTCAAAACTGGAGAGGCGATTTAAGGGTCATGGGCAGTTGGGCACCTCCATGGTCCAGACTTTTTTTATTTATTTATTGGAGCACCGCATGTGACTTTGCATCTACGTGATGGTAAGCAGACTTACAAAATCCATGTGCCGGTTAAATGATGCGATTACGAAATGGCCGGCGATAGAGACAAATTGCATTACGAGTATCGTCAATTTAACCACCCGTTTCGTAAGCGCACCCTGAAAGGAGACTACCACCTCGACAAGAAATAAACCCACAGACTAAAACCGAAAAAAAACGAGGTCACCTAAAAATCTTGTACTATGTATCGTCCTTATCTTTAGGTACCTGGTTCAAAACCACGGTGTGTACCAATGAGTTTTTAATGTAAACATTTAAAGTAATTACTTTGTTTACACCACTATAGTGCATCAGAAAACAATTTAAAGTTGTCCCAGTTTATTTGTCTATTCAAACTTTTAAACCTATAAGACTGGAATGATTTACCAGTCAAAATAAGACATTCACCGAATAGAGTCATATTTTAAAAAAGAGATGATTATTATCTAAATTCAAGTGTAGTTTTTATTCAACTTTCATTATCCTATTCCTTTCCACTTTGTACATAGGTAATGAATAAACCATTATTTCGATTTTCTAGATCATTGTGTAGTTGGTAGTATTATGTATAAAACATATTTAAGTACTGTATTAGATTTTAGGTATTTTATATAATTACTTTATTTTATACTCAGTTACTATATTGCATCTACCTCACTTATTAACTGCTTTTATTGACCCGAAGGTTTCACTGTTAGAGAATGCCTAGCGGGATTAAGTCCGCCTTTGTATTTTGTACACTATAAAAAAATAAAAAATAAAAAATAAAAATTGATGGGTAATTCTAACCAAACACAGCGACGAGTTAGCCACTTTTTCGGTGTAGACTCAGAATACCATCAGCTGCGGCAAGGTGGGTATAAATCTCATAATTTATGCTATCTAGGCAGTCTCAGGCGCCGTGAGGCACCCGTGAAGGTACAAATTTATACTTACTGAATATTTCAAGATAAAATAACCCAATTTTCAATAAATATTCTCAAATTTCGTCGTTACCTTTAGTTTTTTTGCATTATATAATATTAATAGGGTTGGACACCCCTCTAAATTTCCGATGTAGTAATTCTAACCGTAACTATCGATACGTTGATCAAAATCTACCCTTTATAGTCACCATGGGATTCACCTAATATTTTGCTTATTCCCACAGAAAATAACAAATATTAAATAGATAGGCCCAGAAGGGTAGTGTTGGTACGGTAGTGCTTCATGTAAGACTAAATAATCACAGTGCGATACTAAGTGTATGAAAGAATGTGTTTTTTTTTCAGGCGCAGCTTAAATTCTGAAAATTATCTCAACTAGACATTCGTTTCAAGTCGAACGTTCTAAGTAAAATATCTTGATTTCCCATAAAACAAAATAATGTAAAAAAAAATACCTAAAAAACAACTTCAATATTTTTTGAACCGACTGCCGAGAAAATATTTTATATTCTCGCTGTTTTTGGGGATTTTTTTATATTTTTTATTGGAGCACGGCATGTGACTTTGTATCTACCTGGTGGTGAGACCTACAAAGTCCATGAATGGGGTCAATCAATAATTGTTCTTAAACAACATTGATCGCTCCCACTATGCCGGCTAAAGATGCGATTACGAATTGGGCGGCGACAAAGACGAAATGCATTACGGGTATATTTTAATATACTCGCTGCCTTATCATCAATTCAACCACCTATTTCGTAACCGCACCCTGAAATGAGTCTACCACCTCGATAAGAAATCGATGTAGTAATCCTGAATACCGGTAAACCCACAGACTAAAACCGAAACATAACTATGACACTTTTGCCTACCGGTCGGCCTAGCGAAGTTATAGAGATATTCCTCACACCTAAAAAATCTATTCGTCGGGATTTTAAAAATCTTAATTAAAATTAAAAAGATTCGAAAGTTAAAATTGAAGTCAGATTTGCAGTAACAATTCCAAATGCCATAAAATTAGCTTGTAGTGGGTGTTTGGCTAAACTTAAGGTAACCAAATAGGTACGTTTAGAAATTGACCTTTTTATATTATTATTTTATAGACCTTTTTTTATTTTCCGGAATTTAGCCTGATTTTAAACTCCAACATTTTGGATGTCTCTAGTTATTGTTTTTTTATTGCCTAATAAAAAGTTCAACCTAATGAATACAATTTTAGACAAAAAAATGACTATACATCATAAACAACATAACAGATAAATTCAACATAACATAGTTCAATAGTGTTAAAGAATGAAAAAAGTTCAATAGATTTTGGGTCCCAATGGTAATAATACTGAAATTGTATTTTCTAAATAGGTGTACCTACTCAGCCTTTAAGTTTGGCTAACCCTCTACCAAACACCCTTTATAAACTTTTGTACTATAATCTAAGTGATGGAACTTGATGGAAGATGAATGACCTAGTGAAGATGTTTTAACAAACTTAACATTTATTAGTTATATTCCATCTAAAATAAATTAACAAATGGTAAAAGTTAAATGTCCGTTAATTTAAGCCACTCATTTCTCTTATAAACTTAACTGTTTTTAACTTTTTTCTCATAAAAACTGAACCATTTATTTTTATTCTAACAATTGCAGTTATCTAAGAAATTGTTATTCGTTAATAATTCTCAAAAAGCTCAACGACAGACGATTTTTTTTACATCGGCAGAAAAAATCTATTTCATGTTTTTTCTATTGAAATTGATAAGATGCGAAATTGTAGAACGCATTTGCCAAGTCATTTTGTGAGGTTTAAGGAGCCAAAATCACTATTATAATGTAATGACATTATTTTTAATTAGGTTTAAGGAGCCAAAATCACTATTATAATGTAATGACATTATAATAGTGATTTTGGCTCCTTAAACCTCACAAAATGACTTGGCAAATGCGTTCTACAATTTCGCATCTTATCAATTTCAATAGAAAAAACATGAAATAGATTTTTTCTGCCGATGTAAAAAAAATCGTCTGTCGTTGAGCTTTTTGAGAATTATTAACGAATAACAATTTCTTGACGAATTCCGAGTTTAACCTATCTATAGGCCTCCATATCTATGGCTGTACCCAAATACTTCTAAATTATTAAATAGTCCTTTCAGGGTCAAAGGAACTAAGCCGCAGACTAATAAATTTGATATAAAACTTCCAAATATGCTGCAAGTTTATCGTTTTGTATGTTAGAAAATAAATTTTCTGGGGCGCTTAAATATAGTGCCCCTTTGCAGATATAAATCATATAAATTCGTATAAGTATGAACACGAAAACATAGGTATTGTGAATTTATTTTGTATTAGGGTAGGTTGGTTTATGCATTAGTTAGAAGGTAATCAAAATCTGGATCTTAGGGTTTATATACTATTATAGTAGGGTTTAATATTTATAAGATAGGCTGCGTTATTTAATTTATCTTTTATAGATATGTAAATAGTAAAAATGCGTAGGTGGAGATTTATTTTTTAACCCGACAAGTGCGTAAAAGCCTGGAGTGGGATCCGATTTTATTTTCATAAAATTCTTTAAATGTTCGTGGGCAGCCTGGTATTTATACGACTTTCATAGTTTTTAAAGAAAAACATATTTTTTGGTGATTTCTCCGTCTTTTTGTGTGTCCAGCCAGCCTGATCGATCTAGAGTATCAGTCGATATCAGTTGATGTAGAAAAAAACCTTTTCGACAACCAACGGGAACAGATTGATAAAGTAAGTTATAATTTGGAATATTTGGATTGGTAGTTTTTGAGCTACGAACAAAACATTTTTTTTAATAGTTTTCTACGACTAAAAGCTTCTACAATTTCGCACCTTATCAACTAGGTACTCATTATTTACTAAGCAATTTCTTCAATAAAAAAACATGAAATAGATTTTTTCTGCCAATGTAAAAAAAAATCGTCTCTCGTTGAGCTTTTTAAGAATTATTAACGAATACCATTTTCTTGACGAATTCCGAGTTTACAGAAGCGTGGTAATGGAAAAATCCTTAGTCAAAGTCAAAGTAAAAATAAACGCAATTCTAATAAGAAACACTTGCTTCAACTAATTTATGGAAAAATATAGAAAAGATAATATATTATTTTGGGTAGGTACT
This sequence comes from Monopis laevigella, assembly GCA_947458855.1. Taxonomy (NCBI): domain Eukaryota; kingdom Metazoa; phylum Arthropoda; class Insecta; order Lepidoptera; family Tineidae; genus Monopis; species Monopis laevigella. The sequence continues at coordinate 7,501,403 of OX381596.1, read as the reverse complement.
TTTCTTATAACTCTGACCTAACTTTACGAGATACATACATATAATATGTCAATATACCTGGTGGCCGAGTTGGTTAGAGATCGTTTTTTCGTAATAACAACTATTGGTAGAAATGACTGAGCTATCAAAAACCAAAGTGAGCAAACTCTCTGTTACTATATTTAATAACGCTAAAACTCGAAGTAGTTTTTGTTGGAAGTATTTCGGAAACTTGATTGTCGCTCATGGCAACAAAAAGAAAATGATTAATTATGTTCAAGTTTATCGTTTAGCATGTCTGAATGCTGTGAAAAAAGAAAGCGAAGACGTTACTTTTTACATTTTAGATACTCTAAGTATATTAAATTAAGTTTTTCTTTAAAAAAACTGAAAACTCCACGCCGCCGGCGTCCCGCCGCCGCCGCCTTTTCACAGACGGCGCCCACGTCTACCTCCGGATACAACATATTAAGAAATATACATAATATTAAAAATAATGTTTGACACTAGAGCTGTCGGTCCCAGTATCACAATACCAAAATGTGAAACAGTTTATAGATATGTTATTGAGTCTATCCAATCATCGTGAAGAGTTAGTCACTAGTTTGGTGTTTACTGATACCATAGGCTACGAGGTGGAATGAGAGGTTTTAACCCTTCCGCTGGGTACCCTGAGGCGTATAGGGTCTAGGCGGTCTCCATAACCATCTATTTAGTAATTTTTTTTAAATCTTTTATAGGATACAATTTTCTATTTTTATTATAGCACGATATATTACTGCATAAATTTGATATGGTTTATGTGGTCTATGAATTTCACCAACATTCTAGCGTTGAAGATAGATCCATCGTTGGTAGAATCAAATGTCTTAAATTCTTTCTTTTATACTAAACACGCGTTTGAGACCCCGCCACTTGTTCAAAGATATTTTATTTGCGTGATAAAAAGATAAATGTTTTTGTTTAATTTTAAGCGTAAAGGCATTTATAGGATTTATTTTTCGGGCATACATATTGTTTGAAAAAAAAAATTACATTCCTTTTATATTTTAAAGGGTTCTATGAGCGACTATTGGATTAAAAATTATTTTGCTGCTATAAAAAAAAAACACCTAGTATAAGAATTTAAATAAGGAGGTTAAATTTACATCTACAAATTATAAAATCTTAAATATTATACCTATCGTATATTTAACTCTTATACCAAAAGCAGTTCTCCATAATACAAGTGACATGCTTCAGAGTTTCAGTATAACCGTACCAAATTGGATAGTCGTTTCAGGTCCTACATCTTCTTGTTTATTAATAACATTCAGCCGTGGAAGTGTAACCAACTCTTGGAAAGAAGCCAACCATTTGGTGTTTTCAGTTATTTCTAGTCAACAGTGAGAAACGTTCACATTATTAAATCTACTATAACCCAATAATAGTAAAATTGGTCTATCTATAATGTAATTATGTACCTATATAGTGTTTTTAACTAAAATGTGTGGTAATTTCAAGTGAGTATTTTGTGTTTTTCAGTTTAAAAACTCGAAAGGTGTGAAAACCCGACCGCAGAGTTTTATTCTTGTTTATTTTACGCGGATTTAAAGTCAGTGATTTTTTTTGCCGCGTTTTAGTTTTTTTTCAATTGTTAGTTATTTTTAGCTTTGTTTATTATGTTTTATTACTTTTATTAATTATCTCTTCTAAATAGTAATTAATCTATACTCTATAAAAAAAAAAATACCATCACGGGTGCCTATTTGGCTCCCGAGAACCGTTTAAACGGCCTCAGGGTCCCAGCGGAGGGATTAACTCATCCTCATTTTGCCAATGGTATTCGGAGGCAACACCTAACAAGTGGCGAGCTTGTTGCGGTGTTTATGATGCCTAAGCCTCGTTGTATAAAGCGGTCACCCATCCCAGGCCGGCTTTGTTGTCATCTGCTTAACCTTGTTATCAGTTGCGCAGTGACTTAACCACTAGGCTGGGGCCGATATTCTATACTCTATCTATACTAATATTATAAAGTTGAAGAGTTTTTATTCGTTTGGTTGAACGCGGTAATATCAGGAACTACTGATTCGAATTGAAAAAAATATTTTAGTGTTAGATAGTTTATTTATTAAGGAAAGCTATATAACATCATGCTACGGCCAATAGAAGCGAAAAATGATGCAAAAACGGGAAAAATGTATTGCTTTAGAGAGCTTCCGTTGCGTTCGCTTCGTAAACGGTTGAAGTTGCACGGGTCAGCTAGTATACAGCGACGAGCTTGCCACTAGTTTGGTGGTGATTTAGAAAAGCATGGCTACGACGACGTGGGAATAAAACCGCTGAGTACCCTAAGGCCGTCTAGGTGGTCTCTGGTACCGTAAGGCACCGTGATGGTACATACATACATAGTTATTTTTTCCTCAAGAAACATTACAAGATACCTATATTTTTGTCAAAATGCTGTACCTATTATCAACCACCAGAAAATAAGATTTGGTGGGAGCAAGGTGTCTATAACTTTGTTAGGCCGACTCACCGGTCTCGTTACCACCGCCCATATAGCTGCAAAAGTCAAGTGATCTAGTCATGTTTCAGTTTTAGTCTGTTGCTTCACCGGTTTTCAGGAGACTACTCCAGGGTGCGGTTACGAAATGGGTAGTTGGATTGACGATAAGGCAGTGAGTATATTAATATATACTCGTAATGCAATTCTTCATTGTTGCCCCTCATTTCATAATCATAATCGCATCATTTAGCAGGCATAGTGGGAGCGATCAATATCGTTTAAAAACAATTATTAATTGACCCCATTCATGGACTTTGTAGGTCTGCTCACAACCAGGTATATACAAAATCACAAGTCGTGCTCCAATAAAAAAAAGACTATTGTTTGCAATATAAAGTCCGCCTCCGTGGTCTAGAAATTACACCATTGACGTTGTATCCCGAAGCTGTGGGTTCTATTCCCACGCAAGGCAAAAAAATATTAGAACGTTAATCACTTTGTCATGGTCTGCGTGTTTATAACATATAATATGTATTATTTTTGTTGGCTCTGGTACACATAGTACAAGCCTAGGAGCTTAGTTTGTGATCAGTGCATGTATGTAAAACTATATGCAGAGTAAATATTTGTCAAAACTATTTTTCTTAAAGTCTTATTCATAAAAACTTATTGAGTGATTAAAAACACTTAGTTAAAAAATGTTATGTCTCTTTATATTTATTTTTTATGCTAAAAAAAGAGACAAAACCTACTTTAACTAAAGTGTTCTTCAATTTAATAAATTTTTATAAATAACTTTAACGACTTAATTTTTGATTACGAAATTAACAAGTAAAGACTGTATATGACGCGTCCGTATTAAAATTATATTCTCATATTCTCGTCTACGCATCGATTATCGAATAAGAAGCAACCTATAAAGTTTAACTTCAAAAAAATCACCATCCGTAATTCTAATAAATTTTTCAGATTCATCACTTTATTAAATTTAGTTTTTGTAGTAATAATTGTTAAGGGACAACCCCCGAGATGTGACCATACTCCCCAGAAAGCTACAGTGTTTGAACCTTCAGCTATTGAAAATCAACTCCGACTATCCATTGTTACTAAGCAAGAAGATAATAAGTATTCTCCTGATCAAACATATGTTGGTAAGAAATCAATTATTTTTTCAGATAACACAGATTTTTTGGATTTGGATTCGGTACTTAAAAAATAATTAACAAACCCACCGAGGGTGAATTTGAAAGGTTATACTTTGGGCTAATATAAAGCTCTTCTGAAAAAATCGAACAACTTTTCACATGGAAGAGTGTGTCGCAAAAGCAAAATAAAATTTGGCTGCCCCATACAAATTTGTCGTTTTAACATTACTAGTTTGTATGGAGAAGGCATTTTTTTTTTCATCTGCGGCACATGTTTCCATGGGAAAAGTTGTTGGATTGGTTCAGAAGAACCTCATATTAGCCCAAAGTACAACCTTTCAAAGTCACCACGTATATAGATGATAGACTAGGGTTTCTATTATATGCTGTATATAAGTCCTTCTATGAAATATTCCAGATGTAATCTATTAAATTGAGACTAATACTAAGTTCTTACTGAAAAAGAGGAAAGAGAAGCATGTTAAGCTTGAAATACAAAGAAAAAGCATTATTCATAATTAAAACTTTGTAACGTAACTGGCTAAGACGATGGGAAATTAATTTCATAGTTTTTCTAAAATTTCAGTAACTTTACAATCTCTAAATCCTGCCAGACCATTCAAATGGTTTATGATAACCGCCGAGGATCCTGACATTGATAATGAAAAGAATACTGAAGACTTAACTCATGTTGATGTTGGCATATTAAAACCCTTCGGTGATCAGTCTAGGTACAGTGAAAGATGCTTTAAAACCCTTGAGGAAGCTGATGAATTAGATAAATTTAAAGTTGAGGTAAGTGTATCGTGCCATCCTATTAGTTATATCAGGTAACAACTAGAATAAGAAAAAAAAATAAAGCATGATAATTGAAGCGACCTGAATGAGGGTCAACGAATGCCATTGATAATTGTTGGTTGTAAAAATTATGTACACTAAAATTTAGAAAAAAAATCACAGAATTTAGCATGTAACACATCTAGCATCCTCTTAATATGGAAAACGGGACTCACCTGGATTTTACCTGTTTTTTATAGGAGCTTGTGCCGACACTTGCACTCTGAACTATAACCTTTTTTACTTCTCAATAATTTCATGTAGGTAGGAACAAAAAAAAAATGCATGTCACTGTGTACTTGCGGTTACACACCCTACGATGTTTACAGAGCGAGCCCGCTATTATTGAGAGGTCGCGACAATAATTATAATATTTTAAAATCATACCGACCGACCCAGAGAAAATTTAATAGCCTTTCGCTTCACCTTTACTAAATTCAATTTCAAAAATTAAAAACCTTTTCCATTACTGCAAAGACAATCATGGACTATATATAGTTCTGTAGAATGTATTATTCTAGAAGGTTAGACTGAGAGTGTTAAAGAACTAAATTTTTTTTTTGCAGGTACATTGGATTTCCCCAAAGCAAAGTCGTAGAGGAAGCGTCCGGTTAAGAGCGATGGTTGCTGAAAACGAAGAAGTCTGGTACACTGGAGATAATCTGACTCTCATAATAGATAAGCTTGATCGAAAACCTAGAGATCGACCACCTTTGGACGCCAGGCCAGACTGCAGTTTGTGCAGCGAAGCATTATATGAGGTAAAACTAAAGAGATAAATGCGAGAACAAAATCCATTGAGATCTCAAGAGTTTAGTTAATAAGTTAAAAATATAATTTTAAAAAGTTGACAAACTCACCACTCATTATCTGAATAAGTAACTGCCTATTTTTCCTTTAGCATTTTCTGTTTTGATATTATATTGTATGATTTATTTAAGTAGTTTATTATGTATTGTGCGTATATTTAAGTATTTACATGTAATATTTAGGTAGTTTATATACTATTCGCTATATGTCTTTTAAAATAATATTTATTTGCTTTTGCACCCTATGCATAATCTTCCACCCTCTCAAAGGTTAGCTGGTAGAAAATGCCGCATTAAGTTCGCCTATGTACAATTTTATTTTGTAAGATTGTGCAATAAAGTATTTTAAATAAATAAATAAAACAATTAATTAAACAAGAATAAATTCTATCCTATATTAATTATTATTTTTACTTAAATTTTGACTTATTTTATATATACCCTATCAACCCTATAGACACTAAGTTTGAAATCTAACTCAAATTCTGTATTATTAATAACTAGAAAATAAGACAACGTATAATTTAGTTTAGTTAGAAAATGTTTGCAATAATCTCCGTCTCCGTGATCTAGTGGTTGCACTTTTGGCATTGTATCCAGATTTTCAGGTGTTCGATTCTCACGCATGACAAAAGAATACGTTATCACTTTGTCATGGTCTGGGTAAAATGTATTAGTATCGTTGGTTCTAGTATACATAGTACTAGGCACAGGAGCTAAGTTTGTGATCAGTGAAATAAAAAAGAAAAGAGCAGTAATAAGGTATTTGACTCCTTTTTGAAACTCGTTATATATGATTCTTCATTACATAATAATCACACTACATTGATATTTCCGGGATGTCTACTCTATTATTAATAAAACTCAATGTTAAAAAAAAAGTGGTGGCCGAGTTGGTTATACCTCGGACTTAAAAACGCTTGGGTCCCTGGTTCGAATCCCGGTGTGTGATGAGTGGTGAACCGATGAGTTTTTAATTAAAAAAAATATGTACATTTGTTTGACAACACCACTATAGTGCCTCGGAGAGCACGTTAAGCTGTCGGTCCCGGTTTCACTATACCAACTTGTGAAACTGTTTATAGATGGGTTATTGAGTATAGTCAAAAACAAAAATGTTTAAAATGAAAAATGTTTTTTTACGCCATTGTCTGATAGTATGAGCACAATTTATAGTATATTTTTAATGTAGTCAAATAGCCTATTGCTACCATAAAAAATATAATCCTCATTATTGTTTTAAAAGGTCACCTTTACTGGGCTATGGTCACGATTGACTCATCCTCTTCATTACCCAAAGCAACCGGATCAGAACGGTTTCAGTGAGATGATTGGTGCGTCCCATGATTATAACTTCAGGCTTTGGGAAGCTGACTCCTTGGCCAGTCCTGGCCTTAAATATTTGGCTGAAACAGGGAATATTTCTATAATTCAAAGAGATATTATTGATAATGTAAGTGATTTTTTTAATTAGATCGTTTACATTACTTAGTGTTTTCAAAGTCTTTCTGGCTAATTTAATCGATTTCTTCTTCTAATTTCGCCCAAATTTCTGAAACTTTAAAACTTTATTTTGAAAAATTTACAGAGCTGATAAAAATTTAACTCAAAATTCTTGAAAGTTTAAATTATAGCGTCTATGTGAGCATTAATGTATACAGGGTGAATTTGAAAGGATGTACTTTGGGCTAATATGAGGTTTGCTGATCAAATAGAACAACTTTTCCCATGGAACCATGTGTCGCAAATGAAAAAAAAAGGTCTTCCCCATACAAATTGGTCATTTTAACATTACTAGTTTGTATGGAGAAGGCAATATTTTTTTTCATTTGCGGTACATGGTTCCATGGGAAAAGTTGTTCGTATTGATCAGTAGAACCTCATATTAGCCCAAAGTACATCCTTTCAAAGTCACCATGTATAACACCAAATTAATATTGGCTGTATATATTTAAAACAAAATAATCGAAATTATTTTTTATGTAACTTATTGCCGTCTAAACACAATTTGATACTTTATTGCAATAGACAGGCAGTTTAATAAAGCGCCTATTTTTTTAGATATCGCTAACAGAAGGTGTAAGAACGTTAATAAAAGCAAGAGGACACATGCATCCCCAAATGGCGGTGCCATCTTATGCTTTATTTCGAGTGGATAAGGTTCATCATTTGTTTTCACTTATAGTTTCTTTGATTCCTTCTCCTGATTGGTTCTTGGGGACATCGATGTTTGAACTATGCGAGGATGATAAATGGCTAGAGACATCGGAAATACCATTATATCCATGGGATGCTGGAACTGCGAATGGTATATCTTATGAGGTAAGGTATATTTCAGGCACTGCATTAAATTTTCCATATTTTCATATTTTGTTAAGCGTAAAAGCGGCCCCAGCTAGTGGTTAAGTCACTGCGCAACTAATAACAAAGTAATGCAGATGACAACAAGGCCGGCCTGGGATGGGTGACCGCTTTATACAACGAGGCTATTTCATCATAAGCACCGCAACAAGCTCGCCACTTGTTAGGTGTTGCCTCCGAATACCATCGGCGAAATGAGGACTGGTTAATCCTTCCGCTGGGTACCCAGAGGCCGTTTAAACGGTTCTCGGGAGCCAAATAGGCACCCGTGATGGTATTTATTATTATTGTTTTTTTTAAACTCATTTTCAACTGACTGAGGCTTGGAAATTGGCGTAAGTGTTTTAAGGTCTGGCCACCACCTGTACCTAGTTTTTGGCAGTCATTTTAAAAAATATAATTTACTTCTATATTTGCAGTCAGAAATATCGGAAACACAGCCTGTTGCCACGATTCAGAGGGTGCAAGTAGGTTCCTTTGATGAAGCTTCTCCATTCTATCAGATGAATTTAAACGATCTCAAACCGTTTGCTCTACTAGAAGTCAACAAAGTAGACGAATTTGATATAACAGATGGAACATGCGTAGCTGGTGAGTAGATTTGGATTTATTCCGCTTTCGCCCGGGCGAACTTTTAATACGTATCGTCAATTCCTTTTTCGCCTGAAAAATTTTTTTTTTGCCTTTTCGTTAAATTTATTCTTGTTATTATTTACAGTCAGGTTCAACAAATAGAAACTCGGTTAAACTTTAAAAAAGACCGACAAAAATATTAGACAAACAGTTATGGAGTAATAAGGTCAGGCTGCCATTGATTCCCAAAAGAATGACAAATATTTTTTATTAGCTCGATATCAGATTAAAAAATTAAACGCGCAGTAGGTATCTATCTTAAGGACACTGCATTCGTGATCGCGAAGTCCACGTTCTCCATACTAAATGAGTTTTCGCACTTCCAGTAATACTCGATTACTGTTTGTCGCATAATTAAAATAATATTTTTGTCGGTCATTGTATTTATTAATATTTCTGGGTTGGGTTTTTATTTTTATTTTTTTGAAATCACAACAAAAAACGATTTATAATACCTAATACAAAATATTTATTACCTACAACAGATAGATCTTTGTGTACAATTACCAACAAAAAAAAAAATGAACTTCGACTAAACACTAAGTTGTAATATTGGAAGTACGTTTGTATGGGCGTCATTGTTCACTAGCTTTTGTCTTCTCTTCCGTGCATAGTCTTTTCCAGAATACCAAGGAAGGTTTATCATGGAAGGCAGTTAATATATTTAGCTACTTAAAAGATATTTTTTAATCGGAGCACGGTATACGACCTTGCATCCACCTGAGGTTAAGTAAATGCCTTTTCCATACAAACTCCGTAAACTAGTAATGTTAAAATGACCAATTTGTATGGGTAAGGAAATTTTTTACACATATTGCCCTGGACACAAACTAAGCCTTGTAAGCGTACCAGAAACATCCACACTTATATACACACGTTTAGGTATTATATTTTATAAACACCCAGACTATGACAAATTGTACAGAAAAACGCCATATACATATATTATCATATAATCTTAAATAGTTTAATCCAAGAATTTATTTTTATCATTGTCATTATTAATCAGATAAAGTTTTTCTTTTATTATAGGTACATCAACCGTACAAGATATAAGGAAAGGTTATAAATATGAGGAAGATTTTACTGAGTAAGAATTTATTTTTAATAAAAATATGATTTTTATTAAAAAAAAAAAAAAAAGTCTTCCCAAAAGTCTGGTAGATAGTAGATATTAAGCTTTTGTGCAATAAAGATTTTTTCATTCATTGAATCATTTTTGGAGTTGAGTTTTCTTTTATAGGAGCATGGGATGTGACTTTGTATCTTCCTGTTGGTAAGAAGACCTGCAAAATCCTTAAATGGGGTCGATGAATACATTGTTGTTTAACAATTTAGATCGCTCCCAATATGCCGGCTAAATGATGATAAATAGGCGGCGACAAAGACGTATTTATTTGCATTACAAGTCTATTTTAATATCCTCGCTGCTTTATTGTCAAATAAATCGCTCGTTTCGTAACCGCGCCATGAAAGGAGACTATCTTCTCGAAAATTAATCGATGCAGTAGTCTCCGAAAAACCGATGAACACCCAGACTAAACCTTACTTGACGCTTTTTACTGCATCTGTGGTGTTTATCTATATGTCTGTCCTCATTAAAGATCACGATCAGTTTTGTTATTATTGTGATTGTTATCTTTTTTTCTTTAAAATTATATGATAGGTACTATAAGTAGTATTATTATAAAAATTATTAAAATAGCAGATTTTTGAAAAAAATACCTCTGCAAGAAAATGGCGGACAAAACTATTTTATTATTTTTGTTTTATTCGAGCAAGGCATGTAAATTTGTCTCTACCTGATAATAAGCTGACGTATACAGTCCATGAATGAGATCGATAAGTGACAATAATTTAAAGATTATTTTTTAATACTTCAAGGGATGAACCTAATATGGAAGAACTGAAGGGTTTTATGGACAAATGTGAGCACAGACAATGGGGCGAGTGGTCTTCTTGTATTACATATAATGGAGTCTGCGGATTGGGTTCCAGAACGAGGACTAGGACGGAAATTGGTCATCAGCCGTTTAAATATTTTGCGGTAAGAGCAGTGCCTTAATTCTGGCGCTTTCGACTTACATACATGTCGATTTGAGTAAAAAGTAACAGATCTCTAGAGTAACAGTTTCATCAATTTCATGCCGACATACGTGTATGTCTAAAGCGCGAGAACTGCGCATCAGCAGCCTTAGCACGGCCAACCCAAGACGCGACACTGGGCTCTATGGAAAAATCAGGCGAGGCGACGTGTCGTGTCGCCTTCAATCAAAACTGTATAGACTTTGGCAGGTGACAGCGTACCTCACGCCTACTGTCACTGTCAAAATACATACGTTTTTGACTGAGGCGACGCGACATGTCGCCTCGCCTGCTTTTTCTCTAGAGCCCACTGAGTCGTGAGCAAACGTCAAAACGGTGTGGGGCATGACTTTTTGCTAGCACGGGTCCCCAAGACTAGACTTGAAAAGTCGTGCTATAAAGTATCAGTCTTGTTTTCATTCACTCTTCTCAGCATGGTTGTCCAAGACTTTAAGGTTTGTCACATCGTTAAAGACAATTATGGCGGGTTTTTATCACGTTCGACCTTAGGTGGTGACATAGAAATCTTGCGTGAAATTGTTTGATTATTTTGGAAAAGTAGTAATTAGGGAATATTTGTATTATGAGAAAGTGGTAATTATAGGAACATGTGTATTGAGGAAGAATGTCATTAATAAAAATGTCATTATGTAAAAATTATACATATAGGAAAAAAAAAAATAGAGAAAATTGTCATCATAAGTGGGAAATTTTTCCCACTTATGACGATGGGGAAAAATTCCCACTTAAAGAAAAAGAAGGGAAAATTTTCTACCTTATAAAGTAGGGCAAAATTAGCAACTTTTGAAGAAGTGGGAAAAAATTCCCACTTAATGAATAAGTAGGGAAAATTATAACTTTTTTGAAAAAATGGGAGATAATTCCCACTTTATAAATAGCGGAAAAAGTCCCATTTGACGAAAAAATGATTTTTTAGTGAAAAAAAAAAAACAAATTTTAGAACTTTTTGAAAAAATGGGAGATAATTCCCACTTCATAAATGGTAGATAAAAGTCTCACTTGAAGAAGAAAAAAAATTTTTAGTGAGAAAAAAAAAATTTAGTGGGAAAATATTTCCACTTAATAAAAAGATGGGGGAAAATGCCACTTTTTCATTAGGTGGAAATTTTTCCCACTTTTCATAAAATGGGGGAAAAAATCCCCAAAAAAATATTTTTTCTACATTTAAAAAAAAATGGGACTTTGAATTTCTACATGACTACTTTTTTTAATTCCCAAGTCATAGCATACTATTTCTTATAAGCATTTTCCCACCTTCGAATTGACTACTTTTTAAAATTCCCACGTTCCCAAAATTCCCTCTTTATCATAATGCTTATTTTCACGTAATTCCCAGTTTTTTTTGTGGAATTTTAAAAGATTAAAATAAGTTAAACATTGTTAGGGGCGGCGTAAGAGATTTATTACACCCAATACCTCAAGCAAGACAAGACTCATGGCAAGACCTAATTATGACAGATGTGACAGATTTTCAACATGACACGCTCGTCTTGTCTTGGATGTGGGCGTGCTACGGGGGCAGGGTGATTACGCGCACCAAAATTATGCCATGCGCCGATTAGTGTTGCCTAATATTGGTCTTGGTCTCGTACTTGCGATACTTACGAGACCAAGAGCGAATATCTTGATTTATTTACAAGACCAATTCCAGCGTAACTTCAGTCTTGGCCTTGTTCTTGCGCAAGGGTATCGCAAGACTAAGACCATATCCTAGAAAATGTTTCTACTTAATTGTATGGGGGCTATGATAAAACCATTCGGTTTTAATTAAAACGAAGTACTAGTTAGATAACAATTTTAAATAATAAAATAGTTTTTATAAAAAATCCTTTTATAAATATCTTCTTTTTTGACAAATATTTTTGTAGGTACTCGTAGATAAAATATCAATTTTGCAATTGTTTTTCGTATGGAATCTTAATTGTTTAGGCGCTTGGGAAGGGCATCGTCAAGGGCCACATTTTTTCAATTACTTGGGACGGAGATGAAAAAGGCTGCCCTGAGCGTTAGAAATTCTAAAAAATATTCTGAAGCTTAGTGTTTTTTGGACTGAGCATAATTTCACCATCTTCCATTTATATCAGCTGCTTCCTTTAAGACCAGTGTTTCCCAATTTGTGGTACCCCAGGGGTTCGCGAGGTTGCATCAAGGGGTACGCGCAACATGTCTTAAAGACATTTTTGACTTTCTTGGAGTGGTACGTAGAAAAAACTTATTGGGAACCACTGTCCTAGACCATTGACTGGTGACAGCCTTGGTTTATTAGATAGAGTTGGGTTACATATATCTTTCAGTTTATGCTACTTTGTTCATATAATCATATTAAAAATAGGTCAGATTTCGGGAAGTAACAAATATCCTTAAATTCGCTGATTCTGATAAAACTTATAGTAATAATTTGGTTTGCGCGTGACTCTTGCGCAAGACCAATACCAACACCAAAACTGAGAGTGCAAGAACAAAAACGAGATTGAGACCACCTATTTCTAAGGCCAGATCAAGATCTGACATAGTTTTGGCCTTGATTTGGGCAACACTAGCACCGATTGCTATGACGCAATTTTCAGAGATTTTTTAATCAGCCAGACTTGAGCTACGTCATAGTGATGTATAAACGATTTGCATGCGAGCGAACTTAGTGCGCGTAATCAGTCTGCAAGAGAACGATTCTCGCACCTTTAAAGAGATGGAGATCTGTTACTTTTACCCGAATATATTATTTAAAATAATCAAAAGAAAAAAGCAGGACACTGAAGAATGTTACACTTTTTAGGGTTCAGAGGCTCTACCATGGGTTTGCGCGTTGTAGAAACGTAACGAATTAACTTTAATTCGTTACGTTTCTACAATGCGCAAATCCATGGTAGTCTCTGTATATTTCTAAAAAAAAAACGGAACATAAGCGGTAAGATCACAGTCTAATAGAGTTCATTTGTCTGTCGATTAAGGTAGAACGTTTGGAGTATTATCATAAAAGGTAAATAAAAAAAAAATAGAGAACAATAATGGCAAAAGTTTGGATTGCGTATTTTCTTAGGAATTTGGAAAACGACCCTATTTCAATTGTACCTACCTAAATAAGTATTTTTGATTACCTAGTAGGTATTAACTTGTCATCACCAATATTTAATGAAGAACTCCGAAGGTTTCTCCATGTACTGTCGATGGGAGTTGTATGATACATCGAATTCGATTCTTACTCAGGAAACTATTTTCGTTTCAGGAGTCAACCATGGAGATTGCTAAAGATAAGTGCAGTGATGATAACTCTATTGAAACGCAAAGCTGTGAAATACAATGCGATTAATTAATTTTCTTATAAAAATGCATTTTTATTTAATTTATTTACAATTATGTTACTTATAAGGAAATAAAGTATAATTTATTTACGATTATGTTGGTTTTTTGATTAAAATTGTATACCGACCTAGTGCAGCACATACCTACTTACGTATGTACATGTATCATCACGGGTGCCTTACGGCGCCCGAGACCGCCTGGACGGCCACAGGGTACCCAGCGGAGGGGTTTTATTCCCACCTCGTCGTAGCCGATGGTATGAGTCTACACCGAACAAGTGGCTAGTTCGTCGCGATGTTTTGAATAGACTCAATAACCCATCTATAAACTGTTTCACAAGTTGGTATAGTGAAACCGGGACCGACAGCTTAACGTGCTCTCCGAGGCACTATAGTGGTGTTGTCAAACAAATGTACATATTTTTTTTAAATTAAAAACTCATTGGTATACACCGGGATTCGAACCAGGGACCTAAGTGTTTTTAAGTCCAAGGTCTAACCAACTAGGCCACTACTTACGTATAATATACATGGTGACTTTGAAAGGATGTACTTTGGGCTAATATAAGATTCTACTGATCAATACGAACAACTTTTCCCATGAAACCATGTACCTCAAATGAAAAAAAAATTTTGCCTTCTCCATACAAACTAGTAATGTTAAAATGACCAATTTGTATGGGGAAGCCAACATTTTTTTTCATTTGCGACACATGGTTCCATGGGAAAAGTTGTTCGATTTGATCAGCAGAACCTCATATTAGCCCAAAGTACATCCTTTCAAATTCACCCTGTATATAAAGTATAAAGCTTCAGTTCTCGGTACCTACGTTAGAAACATTATCAGAAATTAACGAACTGAACTATCTACCATAATTAATTTATATTTATTTATAGTATATTTTTTCCTACATATCTGGTTTTAATAATTAAAGTATAATATATTTATAATATTATAATAAATTTGGTCACCATTATTGGCCAGTATTGGTCACTTACTCCCAGTTTCTAAAACGATGATCAAAATTATTCTATGATGAAAATAGACACCATTGATTGGTAGAATGTCACGTGACGTATTTTTCACCAATCATACATTAGTCCAAAGTACAAACTTTCAAAATCACCATGTATAAATAAAACAGCATCAAGTAGCCCAGCGATCATTAACACATATAAACCACAGCATAAATAAATACCTACTTAGGTAATATTGACCATAGAATGATTTGATCAACGTTTTAGATATTGGGACTCTGGGAGTCAGTCACCGGATGCTTACAGTTAGTTCAGAATGGACTAAGGAATTAATTAGGTACTTATTGTACAAGTTATACAAGGGCCAGTTGAATGGTAAGTATGTAATTATTTTTTGCCTTGCTCTCTTGGTATCACATGGGCTGATATCAAGAGAGCGACCAAACAAGATTAACCACTTCTTATTTTTGCGCGAAAAAACCGGCTGAAGCTGACTGGTTAAAGTCGACGACGCTATTCTACAAAATAAAATTGTTTGATATGAACATAGGTGCAAGACGCGCATGCTCCGAAAGTCCGGCCGTTTTGGTCGACTGCCGCGTCTAGTCGCCCAACTTGTTGATTTTTACCTCACTTCAGTTCAGTTTGCCGCGAACGATGCGTCATGCGGACGTGTTTGCCGTTGCGTCCGTTACTTCTTTACAACTTCGAAATATTTTTACGCGAATATGTGAAGTTTCAAAATAATATCTCACAAAAGACTATCAATTCGATCGATTTAGTGAATAGTGTATTATTAAGTTAGACTACTTAGTTAGTGTAGTTTTAATTTATAAAACTTGAATAAGGCTTTACCTGCACATTTCGTCCCACTCGTGCGAAGCGGTTACCTTGTTGGTTGAATAAACGAATATTTTTCAAAATATGGATGTGCGTTTAAATTCTGTGATAGTGTGCGTGATTTGTGCGATTAAAAGGCTCGGGGAGTGAGTGTTCGGTGACAAGTTTTTACGTTAGTGACGTGTTTGAAATTGTAATAAAGTTTATAGAAATAAGAAACATGTTGTGGGAAAGAGAGAGGGCATTTGTTGCTGCATTGTTGGTCGGCCTGGCGGCTGCGATGGCGTCGGCGCAGCTAAGTAAAGGTGTGTGAAGTCGGTACCTGAACCACGCTAGGCTTGCTATGCTAAGGTTTTTGTTTAGTTCACGTTTCTAAAGACAATGGAAGTTTCGTGAACGTTCTCATATTTCTCGTTAAAAGTTTTTAGTTGCGTTGTTCTTTTTTCAAATTTTAATCGTGTAACTGTTGGCTGAAATTTCACGACCATTAATAAATATGCATTTATCTATGACATAGTACCTAGATATTTATTATTATTATAAATAATATTTTATTAATACCTTACCAATGTGTGTTTTAAACAAACTTAAAATAAGACAAAAGTCTTTTTGTTCACTGCCTGGGAATCGAATTCAGACTTCCGGTTGCCGAATTCTAGGAACAAGTTCTCAATTCAAATATTACTAAATAACAATAACAAAGGGAAGATAAGGCAGGTAGGTACAAAAAATAAACTATAATAACATTAAATAAATAAAAACCGTTCAGGCAAAATAAACGACAATCATAAAACACGATTAAGTATTTTGTAATATAATTTAGGACTACACTTAAATTACTTTTAATAATGACTCGTAGGTCCTATAAATAAGCAAATGAAATATATACCCTATCAAATAGAGGTAAGTAAAATACCTAGGTACCTATATAACAGGTATTTGATACCCTAGGCTGGCACTCCCACCTATTATTATCAGACAGTTTAATATTTATCTACCTGTTTAAGTAGTAAGGTACTGTAGTAATAAGTAATAAAATAATGCACCACCACACCTAATTTGATTGCAAAAATAAACTATAGGTAGGTACCTACTAGGCAGGTATTAAGTACCTACATATTATACATACATATTTCACAGTTTAAATCATCGCCTGTAAACACCTTTAAAAAAACATATTTTTCACCACTGCGACAAGTCATTCATTATGATTAATTTAAGTATTTCTCTTACCATAAAATTACAACTAAAAATTCTTAATACCTACAATGAATACATTGCAGTTTTAACTGTAATATTTACATTTGTTGCTACAAGATTAACTTCAATGTATACGTAACAGTTAATAGAGACATAAATATATACATTTCTTAGTAATTTAAAGTGGTACCACATATGGGCTGCCATTGTGGTGACGTCATTATGGTATGGTACCGGACCATCCGGTAACAGTTTTATAGAACGATTGTGAAATTTCTCACTAGTTTGACATTTTTATTATTGTAGGTATTTACGTTTTCTTGGAAAATATTTTAATCATTCATATACCTATTTTAGTAATAATCAAGTAAACCTACCTTATCTGATGACAAATACTTAATATCTACTCAAAACCACTTAAACCTATATCTATTAATACCTAACTAGCCTTTGTTAACCTGGCTTCGTTTGTCATATTAATTTTAAAAAACATCCCACTTCTAAATTTTTAAACAATTTCACGTCATAATATTATTAATTTAACACGCTATGTTTTACATTCCCCGACTATATACTTATAAAAAAAAATTAAACGCGTGTCCATTCGTTTTATAAGAGTAGAAAGTAGGTACCTAAATTGTTCAACATATTATTATGAAAAAAAAATATATTAGGTATAAAATGGTAATGTACCCATTCTCCCAAGGATATACCTAGAAAGATATGAATACCTACTACCCTTAAATATTTTTACACCTACTAAGGAAACAATAACATACTGTACAATACTGTACATACGAGTATTTCATATTCCTAGCATAAGCAGTTTGGCAGGGCGATTATGAATAAGTCAGTAAGCCAATACAAATTATACATACAACATACATATTATCATCACGGGTGAATTACGGCGCCCGAAACCGCCTAGACGGCCCCAGGGTACCCAGCTATGGGGTTTTTAATCCTGCCTCGTCGTAGCCATTGGTGTGAGTCTACACCGAACAAGTGGCTAGCTCGTCGCGATGTTTTGAATAGACTCAATAACCCATTTATAAACAGTTTCACAAGTTGGTATAGTGAAACCGGGACCGACAGCTTAACGTGCTGTCCGAGGCACTATAGTGATGTTGTCAAACAATTGTACATATTTTTTTAAACTAAAATCTCATTGGTACACACCGGGTTTCGAACCACGGACCTAAGTGTTTTTAAGTCCAAGATCTAAACAAGTCTGCCACCACGTATATATAATATAGATTAACATAAAAGGTATATAACTACCTCTTTGATAAGGTAAAATACATATAAGTGGACACTGAGGTACCTACCTAGATTAAAAAATCTTAAAAAAAAACCTTTAGAAACTATCCAATCTTCGGTTGGATAGAATTTTCTTTCATAAAACAGGACTTACCTGTAGTAGTAATGTAGCTTTCTATTTCAGCTAGAAAGTAATTTAGGTCTTATCTATAGGTAGGTATTTGATAGCAAAAACAAATTACCTACCTAGTCTAGGTGGTACCTACCATATCAAAAAATTACAGACACGCAAATTGAACCCTAATTTTGGTAGTACAATTAAGTACCTACCTATTTCGAATTTTTACCATTCTTTTGCCGTGAAAAAGGCATTTTCTTTATCGTCGTACAACAATTAGTTAGGTACTAGAAAAATGTGTAACTTAGTACAAATCCAATAATAAAATTAAGAATATACTTACTTAATTATAATAATTGGTTTAAAAGTAGTAAAGAGTTAAATTCATTATTAAGTAGTATTTTTAATTATTTAATTAAAATACAGTAATTGCTTTATTGAAAAATATCAAATGAAGGATACCTAATTGTATTTTTTTTTGTTTTTAAATTTTAATTATTAGACTTACTGCAGCATCTGAATTTTGTGCGCACCAACAATCTAATAAATAATCATCTTCAATGTACTTACCTGATATTTTGTTTTTAATGAATTAATCTAAGTTTTAAATAAATGATTTTATGTATCAAAGTTTTAGTAAACAAAAACTTATAATGACATGACATTGTTTTGAGTCTTAATTAAAGTATCTTTCTAATATCTTTGAATTTATAACAAGTAAAAGTGGTTATATGTATAACCATCGTTATTATCCAAAGACTTGAACCAGTATTCGTAAAAAAACTTATTAAGTTCTTAAATTTAACGACACTTAGTTAAAGTAGGTTTTGTCTCCTTTTTAGCAACATAAATAAATGTGCGTAAAAGAGGCAAAACCTATTTTAACTAAATGGTTTTTTTAAATGTTTTTAATATCATATTATTTTGTTTACTTACGTCTTTCTAGTCTATTAATTCCTAAGCTAAAAGACAGTAAAAACTATAAACTTTGCAAGTATAAAAATACCCTTTACGTATGCTTTTCCTTCTATCGAAATAGGTATGTACTTAAGGGAGAACATAGGTTTTCCATTAGATAGGTGGATGCTTGACAGCGGCTGTCGGAGCAGTGATCGAATTACCTCTTGGCGTGAGTACTAGTTACATACTATAGTTTACGTTGGAATGCCACCGCTCCGGTTAACTGATGCAAATATAATTTTATTATGTCTCTACTTACTACCTTCTAGGTATTATGTAAACTATGTAGCTAGTTAGGTATAATGTTACTATTTTAGATAGCGTTTATTAGTGTTAAAAAATGGTAGGTACTTTAGTATTTTTGATTTAATTTAATTAAAAAAAACGTTATTACACAAATTTAGTACAAAAGCGGACTTAATGCCGCTAGGAATTCCCTACCAGTCAAAAAGTTTTTTTTTCGTTTCTTTTTTTATTGGAGCACGACATGTGACTTTGTATCTACGGGGTCAATCAATAATTGTTCTAAAAAATTAGATCGCTCCCACTATGCCGGCTAAATGATGCGATTACGAAATGGGACGACAATGACAAATTGCATTACCCAGTATATTTTAATATACTCGCTGCCTTATCGTCAATTCAACTACCCATTTCGTAACCGCACCCTGAAAGGAGACTACCTCGACAAGAAATCGATGCAGTAGTCTCCTGAAAACCGGTGAACCCACAGATTAAAACCGAAACATGACTAGGCCACTTGACGGTTTTTGCATCTGTGGTGACCGACCCGGTCGGCCTAACGAAGTTATAAAGAACTTCCTCCCACCTAAAAACCTAAATTTTACATATTAAGCCAAAAGCGATGGTAAATTTCAGTAAATATATAAAGAAAGCTCATTCTTCCCCGACAATACTTTTCATTTACCTGGTTATCCGATGTGTCAACTCCTGTTACTCATTATGTATTATTTGTTTGCTTTCTCTGTGAATGGAGACATGATTTTCCCTGTTTGTATGACACAGTAATGTTATCAATTTGCCGCGTCACATATGATTGTATAAAGCTACGGGTTTCCATAAATAATTCAACTTCAGTTTTATTGAATGGATTTTCAACTATTCAAAACAAATATAAAAGTTTTTCTTTCTGGTATTTAATAAATATTGCATGAGTACTTTTTGACTGTTGACAATTTTTATGACTTTGGGGTTTACAATGCAAAGGTAAAATTCAGCACTACAATACTTTTGGTATATTATAGACCCCAGCGGCCACATACTGTTTCTTATAACGTGAGCTTTAGATTGTCAAAATAACGTAAATAAATCTCTTCCAATCAAAGTCAAAAGTCAAAGTCAAAAATATTTATTTCATGTAAACCTTTACAGGTATTTATGCATAGTCAAAAAAAAAAAAACTATATTTAGTATAAGGTCTAAGTGTGCGCTAGGTTAGGTAGGCTCTTGCATACATAAAATAATTAGAAACCAAACCGAACACACACCACATAACCAACCAGTGTAAGACTAGGTGGTTAGCTGGTTCCATTGACCTGTCCATCGTTATCTGCCATGCAAAGGTGCCACCGAGCCGACCAACCTAACAGACTATATCTACGCCCCAAATATCCACTATAAGTAATAATTAATATAAAAGTACAAAAATGTATCAATCGGAGCGCAAACACTGACCGCATGTTGGTCCCCCAGAGACACCCCGGAGAAAAAGGCACCAGCAAGTAAAAAACTCTGGCGTTCCACATATGTACCTGACCATCAGGAGATATGCTTATTTACTAGCTTATAATCATAGCATATGATAATTTACCCTCATCCTGCTGAAGAGCACGAGTAGAACACCCCATAGAGTAGTTTTTTAACCTTCGCTGATTGGAGGCGAGAGCGCTAATAACGGAATTCGTTAATTAGACAATCTAACGGTCACGTTATAAGAAACAGAATGTGGCCGCTGTTTAACAGAAGATTCCACAAAATGGTGGGAATTAATCTCTTAATTGACTTTACATAGCACAATTTTTTTTTTTTTTTTTTTTTTTTTAAGGATATTTCACACATAATGGCCCGGCCCCAACTAAGCTCTAGGCTAGTATTATGCGTACCAGAAACAACTTATTAAAAAATGCACTCATATCTGATTTAGTAGGTACCTAAATATGCAAAAAAAAACGCTAACCAATCAGTTACCTTAAAAACTCCTCGAAAAATACATTAAAGCAAAATAATTTTCATCAAAGATAATTACTTGCTTCAGTACGAAGAGCTTATAAAAATTGCTTCAAATAATATTGTAATGTTTTCCCATTTCTTCAATAGGCTATTACGTTTTATCCGCGTACAGTCGTTAGGGGGAGAAAAACAAAACGAAAACGAGCAGCAAATTATATCTAATACGGTTGAGAGCCACTGGAACCCGCTCTAATGGGAAACAGTGCAAATCTCAAAATACGACGAAGAAATTCCAATCGTACCAAATTACTTCCTAATGCAATCACTTAAGTAAATTAGAAAAACATGTGGTCACCATTTTTTTTAATATCTAGTTGTTTAACAAACAACTTATATTAAAATTACTTTATTAAAAATGTAATAAATAGTCTTTGACGAGCTTGCCACTGTTTGGTGTAGGCTCAAAATGCTACTGCTACCATGAGGCTGGCAGGCTACCATGCGGTTGGAAATAATACCTCTTTACTGTCATGCATGAGACAAATCGATTTTTATCTAGGATTTTTTTTATTGGAGCACGACATGTGACTTTGTATCTACCTGGTGGCGAGCAGACCTGTCGGCATAGTGTTCACTCCCACTATGCCGGCTAAATGAAGCGATTATTTTTAATTTTCATAGACAGCTCTGATCAGTGATTCCACCAAATCCTTTGCCTTCTCTGTATTTCATAAAATACGATCTCTAAAAAAACTTTAAACCAATAAAAAGAAACGTACACCGGAAATTTGCCACATAGATAGATAGCCGTAAGTGTACAACTTTAATTAAAAGATTCCGTAGTACAACTATAGATCTGAATTAGACGAACATTGGTGAAATGTGCCCCTAGGGTATTGCCACAGCGGGCTATAAACTGAACCTGAACCTAAGTTTATATTGACCCAACTAAAGCTTTAATGCTTTTCCATTTTAATTCGTAAAATAAAGAAGTATTTGAGCTTTAAATTTTTGCTGCGTTTTTGTTTAATTTTTGTTATACCAGTTGCTTGGATTTGTGATTTGATAGTGGAAAATATTTTTAGTCAATAAACATTAGAGATGCTATGATGTTCATAGCTTTGCATGGACTCTTCGTTGATGAGGAAGGGAACTGCAGTGTTTTCGGACTTGAGACCGAGAAGCAGGGTTTAGGCCTTCCGAATTCAACTCTCCCTTCAATCTTTCTACCCAAACAAATACTAAAATGATATAAAAAATATATTTGTTTATTACGTATAATTAACTTTAATACTGCTTTTTAATCTAGGAAAATCAAATAAAATAAAAAAAATCTTACTGATCAAAAGTTCACTAAATTAATATTCTACATTGATACAACTATCTCAACTCATAAACTGTTAGTATCGAAACGACAAAAAGTCAACCTTAACTTTAATAATTCCCCTGGTGCTTAAACCATACACCAGTAATTAAACGGTACAGGGAACACAATAGATATCCATTAAAAGGACATCCTCCGTATACGTCCCTTGGGTATCATCGAGGCCGCAATATCGAATGGTAGATGCTTGAAAATAAAATCAACTGTTCCACTGTGGATATTGTAACAGTTTATTTTAATTTGCTTTAACTGATGCCTAAGTTAAGAATGAGTTAATTTCACAATATAGGTAGTTAAATAATAAAATAAATACCATCACGGGTGCCTATTAGGCTCCCGAGAACCGTTTAAACGGCCTCATCCAGCGGAGGGATTAACCCGTCCTCATTTCGCCGATGGTATTCGGAGGCAACATCTAACAAGTGGCGAGCTTGTTGCGGTGTTTATGATGAAATAGCCTCGTTGTATAAAGCGGTCAACCATCCCAGGTCCGGCCTTGTTGTCATCTGCTTAACCTTGTTATCAGTTGCGCAGTGACTTAACCACTAGGCTGGGGCCGCTTTTCCTCTTTTCTAAATAGGTAGTTATTATTTATTATTAGATTACCTATTTTAAAACACGTTAAGTATAATATTTTAAGTTATTGTTCAATTTACATTAGAATAAAATAAATAATACTAAATGTAAAACCTTTTGATTGACCAAAAGATATTTTTAAACACATACCCCCGTATTCTAAGACGTTTTTTTAACTCCACTCTTCACTCAAGGAGCGTCTGTCTCAACTTGCTTTTTATAGTTGACATTTGGTGGAAAGAGACAGACGTTCCTTGAGTGTAAAGTGGAGTTAAGGATACGTCTTAGAATACGGGGGATAGTTCTTATCTCGTATTATTTATTATTAATTTAAAAACTGAACCAATAAAGCATAATAAATTAACTAATAGAGATATAAAAGAGGGTTATAAGCATATTTTTTTAGGTTTGTTATTGTAACAATATGCCCGTATAGTCTATTATTATTACGAATTGTGATCAAAGTACATTCAATGAATATTTTGACTTATTCATTATTTAATTTAAAAAAGATATATGCTTGGATTACAACTATACTGTAAGAAATTTAGTAGGTCCATTTTATAAACTGAAATAACAACAATAAAATTGCAATGAAAAATTTTTTTTTTTTTGTTTATATAATAAGATAATACTTACCCTAAAATATTAAAAAAGGTCAACAAATTATACATTGCCATCATGCTCCAAAACTAGGGTTCTTAACTATTAGATATAAGTATAACTGTATGTAGTTTGTGTATTTTGGTTTTTTATATTATCGCTTGTGCATCCTAGATTACAATTATCACGGGTGCCTTACGACGCCCGAGACCGCCAAGACGGACCCAGGGTACCCAGCGGAGGGGTTTTAATCCCACCTCGTATCCGACGTTATTAGTCTACACCGAACAAGTGGCCAGCTCGTCGCGATGTTTTAAGTAGACTCAATAACCCATCTATAAACAGTTTCACAAGTTGGTATAGTGAAACCGGGACGGACGTGCGACGAAGCTTAACGTGCTCTCCGAGGCACTATAGTGGTGTTGTTAAACTAATGTACATATTTTTTTAAATTAATAACTCATTGGTACACAGAGGATTCGAAACAGGGACCTAAGTGTCACCACGTATATATATCTATATATCCTAAAGGTTAGCTGGTAGATGCCTAAGGTATTAAACTCGCTTTTGTGTCTCACAAATTTTTCAGTTCAATAATGTATTAAAATAATAATATGTGTAATGTGACTAGAGTACATGTGGTTATTATTATGTTAGCTAAAAAGTCTTGACAGAATTCTGAAAAAAAAAAAACGAAAGATCTAAACTTTAAGAAACTCAAACGGAACAAGGAAATCAGATTTCTGTACCAGCATCGTTATTTCGCCATTCATTTCTTCGCTTTCGGCATTAAACGAACATTGTGGGCCCCAACAACGATCGGAAGTCATCGAGGAACGATTCAGAATGTTACCCTTCTATCGTGGGGCTCGAACTTTCGCGCGAAACACGGATGTAGGTATTCATTTTGTTGTGTACCTATACCTACTATTTACATAGCGAATGTACTGCTTATTTACTTACTTGAAATTATTTTTAGAAACTTTATTGAATATATTATAAAATATAATATGTATTATATCGTTGTTTCTGGTACACATAGTACAAGCCTGGAGCTTAGTATTTATCTCTAGGTAACAAATATTAAAAAAAAAACATTTTATACCAACTTCTAATGTTAAATAGTAATAGGTAATAATAAATAAAACATCGACTGTAAATTTAAATTGTATTAAGTTATTAAACATTATAACTAAACGCTATGTTAGTTCTTATGCTAGAATATTATTTAATAAAAAACTATAAAAATAAATAAAAAAATATTCGAAGCTACAAAATTAACAAAAGTTTACTTTTGTTAAGTAGTTATATAAATATTAAGATTTACAAAGGTATATATTTCACTATTCACCACACTAGGATTCCCTGTGTCGTGGTGATTAGTCTCTTCCTTGTACAATATAAATTAAAAACTACTGGCTCAGTAGGGGCCAAAAGAATTGATTATACAAGTTAATAAATATAAAATAAAAGAAAAAAAAAGGAACGAGAAAATAATAATAATAAAATATTCAATGTAACAACGGACTTAAACTAATTATAATTTTTATTTATACTTAACATGTCTATTGTAAATACATTTTTAGTGTGTTATTATACCCATAATAATTTATTTTAAAAGTTAAGTTAATAACTATAGTTATGTGTAACATTTGAATTTTAAATTTAGAATTCAAATATTACACTTAACTATAGTGGTGTCAAAGAAGATTGGCAGATACCAGAAGCGTACACTATTCAAATATTCAAAGAGCAACACACGTGAAGAGCTGAAGTGTGGTCAAAACCCTGTTGATTGCTCTTTGTTACTGCGGCACAATAGCTAATCAATGTTGACTGCCAATTTAAGCTTTCTGCATAATGTTTTTACGTCCTTTCATGTTACTATTTTATTTGGTAGATACGGCTTTTTTATTATTTAAATAATAAAAAAGCCGTATCTTCAATAAGTTCGAAGAATATATTTTACTAAAAAAATTTAAACAATTAAAAAAACTATACTTGGTATACCTACTAACTAAGTATCTATATAGTTTTCTAAAATTAGCATAGTATTGTAGTTCTCTTATATATTATTGATATTTGATACTACATGGTGACCTTGAAAGGTTGTACTTTGGGCTAATATAAGGTTCTACTGAACAAATCAAACAACTTTTCCCATAGTACCATGTGTCGCAAATGAATTGCCTTCTCCATACAAACTAATCCAATTTGTATGGTGAAGCTAATTTTTTTTTTCATTTGCGACAATTGGTTTCAAGTTGTTCGATTTGAGCAATAGAACCTCATTAGCCCAGAGTACAATCTTTAAAATTCACCCTGTATAATGTATATAAAGTTTGTGTGTACACCGCAACAAGCTCGCCACTTGTTAGGTGTTGCCTCCAAATACCATCGGCTAAATGAGGACGGGTTTATCTTCCGCTGAGGTACATTGAGGCCGGTGTTTAGGAGCCAAAAAGGCATTCATGATTGTATTTAATATTATTATTATGTGTACTGTACTAAAAAAAAAACTATACATAGTTAAGTAAAGTTTGTATATAATAATGAATAGAAAAGTTGTTATGTTTTGTACTAAGGATTAAATACTACAAAGACCCTTTTACAAATTTATTACTCACAAAAAAAAACTTCAACATATTGCACCTATTCCCATTAAACAATCCAGAGAACAAGTGTTTTTTTTGTTCTAAACCTAAATGAAGGGGAACACTAAATATTTTTTGCAGTAACCATCGATTAGAAAAACATGAGCAAGTAATACAAGTGTCAACTAAATTATTTAGTGGAACCGTACTTGTGTTTAAAAATGTATAGACAGGGCAAACATTTATTTTTAACTGTAGTTCTTGTCTCTTAAAAATATTAGGGGAATAAAAAGTTATTAGGATATAACTAAAATTTTACTATTAAGACGCTACATGAAAAATAGTCTAAACGTGAAAAGGAGAGGCTTGCTTAAATTAGAATAATTTGATATTACATAATATATATTTATTTTACACGGGTAAATAAGATTCGTAGATATTGCGTCCGCAAATAATAAAAAAAATGTAGCGGACGCGGAATTATAGTTATTTTTTTAATTATTGGAGCACATGTGACTTTGTATCTACCTGGCGGTGAGCAGACCTACTAAGTCCATGAATGGGGTCAATCAATAATTGTTCTTATATAATATTAATCGCTCCTACTATGCCGGCTAAATGATGCGATTACGAAATAGGGAGCGAACTTGACAAATTGCATTACAAATATATTTTAATATACTCGCTGCCTTATCGTCAATACAACTACCCATCTCGTAACCGCACCCTAAAAGGAGACTACCACCTCGACAAGAAATCGATGCAGTAGTCTCCTGAAAACCTGAATATAAACTATTATTGTATTAATAGGTGGGAGAAAGGCCTCTATAACTCTACAAGGCCGACCGACCGTTACGGCCCACAGATTTTCGGTTTTAGTCTGTGGGTTCACCGGTTTACCGGGGAGGGGGATTACCCCATCGATTTAATGTCGAGGTGGTAGTCTCCTTTCTAGGTGCGGTTACGAAACGGTCGACTGATTTGACGATAAAGCAGCGAGGATATTAAAATAGACTCGTAATGCAAATACGTGTTTGTAGCCACCCATTTCGTAACCGCATAATTTAGTCGGCATTTTACGAGCTATCAATATTGTTAAACAACAATGTATTGATCGACCCTATTAATGGATTTTGTAGGACTGCTTACCATCGGGTAGATAGAAAGTCACATTCCTTGCTCCAATAAAAAAATGTAATACCTTAGAATGTTATTTGATGTTATTTATTGGTATAACATATATTATTATCTAAATTCAATATTTTATTATGTTGTATATTGAATAACAGCGAGGTAACCGACCTTCTTATCTGTGTTCTGATTATTAATTTAATTTCTTAATACTTAATATTAATTTTATAATATGATTTATATTAACTATCATTGAAGACGCGGTGGCCCTTTATTCTTAAGTATATATTTTTTTAAACTTCCTTATATTAAATAAATAAATTTAAAAAACCTCACGAATGTTTAATTATGTAATTATTTATTCTTAATTAAATGATACAATAGTTTGGTACAAGATATGTGTGACTGGAGCAGCATTAACCATGTTTCTGAGTTCTCCAGAATCCAGCCATTAAATTTATAATAATTTATCCGAACAAAAAAAAATAACGAGTCGGTTGCGCATGAGCACATCTGCTCTATATCCACTCCATCGCATTGCTTTACATGTGAAAACTAATCATAAAAATTATAAACAACTCGCGCTTTCATTTATTATGCGGTAACGAAATGGGCCGCGACAGACGAATTAGCATTATTAATAGCCTCGCTGCTTTATCATCAATGAACTGCACATTTCGTAACCTCATCCTAGAGGAACCTACCACCTCGATAAGGTATCAGTAATTTTTTTTTTATAAAATAAAAAAATAAATTAGCAATGTCTATTACTTTTTTAATGCAGCGTTTTTTTTCCCGACACGCTTTTACAGTCGCTCACGCGTGGCTGACACATGTTCCAGGGTTATGACGTGTATGAAAGTGGAATCCAGGGTTGGGAGCAGCCGGGACTCCCTGCTGGCTTCCTGCATTTGACAACCCTATTCTGGCCGATTGTCTCTTTTATTTGTAAAGGAATTTCAAAGTGATATAGAATCTGATTACCTAGCCTTTGAACTTAAAATTGATATGTCATACGCAAATATTGTAGGTTTATGTAAGTGGTACCAGTAGATATTATAATGGATTTGCGTATTTTAACTATCAGGTAGATACAAGGTCATATGCCCTTAAAAAAAAATTTTTTTTTTGCTAACCTGGAAGTATGAATAATATAAGAGTTTAATAGTTCGTTTAAAAAAGTAAGAACAAACGATGGTTGCCACACATAAATATCGTTATCATAGCCAAAGGCAGCTGTTTATCTCTTTTTCTTATGTTGATTTATATTAGTGCGAGTGAGAAAGAGTTTTGTTTTCTACTGTACTAGTCCCACAACGCTTTCATATCGCCGTGTTAGAGCGAAAACCAACTAACTCATTTTTTTTGGTAAATTCACTTTTTTACACCAATCGTTTCAAAAACTTCCGCTTTCTCCAATGATAAAATCAACTAAGCTCTGGGACGTTTGGTTTCGAAGATAGTGAGTGTTAAAATCAATTAAACGAACGGTTTTAGCCGAAAACATAAATTCAAAAGTAATTAAATGTGGATAATATTTTTGATTTCATATTTATGCTGTGGTAGATACGACTAATTCCCTATAAATTGTTTTTACTTGGATAAGTTCTTAAGCAAATATCGATTTGTTTGAGAAAAAAATCCGATTAAAAGTTTTTAATTTCTTTTTTTCTCCATTATATTAGCATGATTCTACTAAAATCTAATAGTAAAACATTATACCGAAACTTAAGTGTTTTTAGCATGCGAAGTTTTTTGGTTTTTAATATAAATAACCAACTACAAAAATACGCTATAATGAGATAGATGGTTTTAGTACTCATATGCAAATGTATCTTAACATTCTTAACTCATAATATCGAGCACAAAAACCAATTATCTCATGTAAGCTGTTTTAGTTTGGGAGTCAGCGTGCGATTATCCGGTGTTTTAATGGTTTCTAAGTCTTGGAGTGATTAAAACGTGGCAGAAAAATACAAATAATCATCGTTGATACATAATTAGTTAGCAGTTTAAAGGATTTTCTTAGATTTTAAAGGGTAAGTCTCCATTTCTTTATATTTGAGGTAATGTTGCGGAGGGTTTTTAATTGTAATTGTTTTACTTATTTTGGCCATTTATATTGTATTTGAAAATAAATTTATTCCTTTCAGTACGTACGGTACTAACACACCATTATTTACAAAACATAATTATTATTTCCAGGCTAAGTATTCAGAAAATTATGAAACCTACCTAGGCAGTAGATGATTCCCGAAAAAAAATGTAATGGATGATAAAGAGGACTTTTTAATATCCCAGGCCTACGACTTATTTCAAAAGCCATAACGAAAAACTTTTGGTATTTCGATTCGATTATCGATTGGCTCTTTGGTAAAGCCCCTGGGGTCTTAGAGATAATTCGGGCGAGGCGACGTGTCGCGTCGCCTTCAATCAAAACTGTATAGGCTTTGACAGTGGTAAGTTTGTAGGTAAGTGGGTAAGACGTAATGATCTTTGTCTATAGATTTGTTGGACCTGTGTCCAACTTCTAAGAGGCTGCAAGGTTATTTTTATTTGACTTATTCATTACAAAATCATTTGTATTTTAGGGTTCTGTACCCAACTATACAGGTACTTAATATGTTATTATAGCTACCTTAATATGTTGGTCCATTTGCCTGACTGTTACATGGCCAAATTGTAGTCTTCAGGGCCCAATGCTTAAAAAAACATCAATCTGTACCTGTAGTGTGAGTTTTAATTCCATAGTTGTTTACGTTAACTGTTGCGTCTATCGAGCACTCTCCGCCAACCAGAACAGTTCACTTACCTAAATATTTAAAATCATCCTATCTGATTGGTGGAGACACTCACACTAGATGCACTGGTTAATTATAGTTTTTAAATCACCTCTACTGACTTAACGCCTGCTTAACGTCTCAAAGTACGGGATCATAACCAAACTAGAAAATTTCTGGGCAGAAGGATCGATTTTAAAGGAAGAACACCATCCTTAGATGTGGTTGTGGAACGCTTTATTAATGACATAAACAAGGTAGATCAACAGCCAATTAGTAATGTGAAGAAAGCTTGGATTTATGACAACTACCTAACATCTCGTCTAACATGGCCTTTTCTTGTATACGACTTTAACATAACTATTCTGGTAAATCTGGATGCAATTGTCATAAAAAAACTTAAGTCTTGGCTTGGGTTAGCACAGGGCGCTGACTCCTCCACGCTGTTCAGGGGACAGCAACAATTTGGGATGAATTTTAAAAAGCCATGCTGGGACTGCGAGACATATACTTCCTTGGGTGCAAGACTCTACTTGAAAAAGGACATGATAAAGTTGTAGAATACCGACATGATAAAGTTCTAGAATAAATTATTCGTGAAGTTGTAAGTCTCAGTATTGCTAGAGCCAGAAAAGGATTATCAACAAATGGAAGACTAACTACTTTTGTAAAGGACACTCAAGAAAACTCAAAGTAAACCATTGAGAAAGGTACCCTGGACAAAGCACAAGACTGGAAAATATTCATGGATGCATTCAAAACACATTACAAAATTCCAAACGAACTAGCAGTTTCAGCCTATAGACTAGACATACTGGTGTACTCTCGGTACTTGAAGAAAGTAATACTTATAGAACTCACCGTTCCGTGGGAAACAAACATTTCTAAGGACCACAACATTAAGTCCAACAAATATTTTGATCTCATAAACGAAATTACTAGAAACGGATTTAAAACGCAACTTTATGCAGTGGAAGTTGGTGCAAGAGGAATTCCAGCAAAGTTTTTGCATCGTCTATTGAAGGATCTTGGCCTTCCAAGATCAGCTGTCGGAACTTTTATGGAGCGTGTTTCCAAGATGGCGCTAACAGGATCATATAGTATTTGGTTGAGTAGAGGGGGTAGTGAACACAGTGCAGATGAGAGTTCAAAAGGCCTTTAAACCTACTTCGTCAAAATAGTTGACTGTTTAAAAATTACTTTTAAATGTACTACAAATTTTACAGAAGATGACCGAGTAAGCATTTGTAGAAAATACTGGAGTATGGACTATACCAGCAATGAGAACTTTCTTTTGGGATGAATTAAAATTCATCGGCCAAAAACAAAGCATATAGTTGAAGCGTTGAGAAAGCGATCAACTGAACAATCAAACACAAAAATGTATTTCCTTTAAATTAATGACACAAAGCACGAAGTTTGGCAGATTTTTTTTTGTAAAACGTTTTATAAATCGATGAATATCTTTATAGTCAAGCTTAAACTAAACCTAACTACTTAACTATCTACATATAAATACACACACCCACACCAACACTCACTTCCACATACACAAACACACACACACACAACACACTACTTGTGATAAACTCAACTTTAATTTTAAGAATATTTAATTAAATAATAAAGCTTAATAATACAAAATGTTGTTTTTTTTTCATACATAATTTAAATAATAATATTTATTAGAAAATAAAAGAATCTTTCCTTTATTGTGTAGGTTGTGGATTGACCTAACAAGACCTAGTGTCAGAGTTTAAAACCGCCTGTAACATGGGTAATGTAAAAAAACCATTTGAACAGTGATTGAAACCGACGCGACGGTGACGGTTTAACGTGTCTTTGAAGCACGGAACCATTTTTTTCTTATCGGGGTATTAAAAAATAATAAGTTTCATTTAATTTTGATGACTTGACCTTGCATTTGGTATAAACTTTATAAAGTTTAATGTAATCAATTAAATATTAAAACCCCATATATTGTTAATTTTAATTTTTATCTACTGGTAAAACCAACTATTATTTACATTTTTGCCAATAACTTTTACGCAGTAAGTAAAATATTTCGTTTTATGAGCTGGTATGAACAAACATGCTGTTATTTAACTTGGAAATTAGTTATTAGCTGCCTTCCTATAATACCTTGTAAAATAAGTTGTGATTTTGATTCAAGAAGAAAAACCAATTAAGTAAGTCACCCAAAAAAGTATTTAGCTATTTTAACAATATTGTAAGCTGTATTTGTTTAATTTATATAAATACACTTAAAGGTTATAAAATTTTCTACCTACCTACTGGCTCTTATATCTCTCAATGTCTTGACAAATATGTGAGAAAAGACCACAAACTTTCAAAACGCATTTCCTCAAAATATTAATTGTGCAAAAATGGCTAACTTAGTTGGTTTTTGTTCTAACACGGCGATATAAATGACCTATTCATACTTCCATGGAGTGTTTAATTCATAGGCATTCTATTTTAGTAATTAACAAGCTATTTATAACCTAGTTTAAAATACAAAGTTTTTTAAACTTAGTTTTAGCGGCACTCACATAAACTAAAATAGAATAAAACTTTTGAATTTAGAACTTATGCTTCTAAATTCAAAAGTTTTATTCTATTTTAGTTACAATTTATTTTTAAATATTCTTACGTAACATTCCGTATTGGGATTTAGTAGGCATTAAACCGTTATCAACAATAAAATATGTTTCTTATCTTCCAGAATAACCATTAAAATTATCTTAAAGTTTGTGTACATTGAACATACAACGGATATATAATATTATGTTATATATATTACTTTATCGTTTCTATTTACTTTTGGCCAAGTATCCTTTCATAATAATCCATATCTTCACGGGTGCCTTACGGCGCCCGAGACGGCCCCAGGGTACCCAGCGGAGGGGTTTTAATCCCACCTCGTCGTAGCCGATGGTATGAGTCTACACCGAACAAGTGGCTAGCTCGTCGCGATGTTTTGAATAGACTCAATAACCCATCTATAAACAGTTTCACAAGTTGGTATAGTGAAACCGGGACCGACAGCTTAACGTGCTCTCCGAGGCACTATAGCGGTGTTGTCAAACAAATGTACATAATTTTTTTTATTAAAAACTCATTGGTACACACCGGGATTCGAACCAGGGACCTTAGTGTTTTTAAGTCCAAAGTCTAACCAACTCGGACACCACATAATAATAATAATAATATTTTGTACCTAGTACATTTCATATTATATATTAATTTTATATACGTGATGGTCGAGTTGGTTTAGGACCTTGGACTTATAAACACTTAGGTCCCTGGTTCGAATCCCGGTGTGTACCAATGAGTTTTTATTTAAAAAATGTATGTAATTTGTTTGACAACACCACTATAGTGCCTCGGAAAACACGTTAAGCTGTCGGTCCCGGTTTTAATATACTAACTTGTGAAACTGTTTATAGATGGGCTATTGAGTCTATTCAAAACAGCCACTTGTTCGGTGTAGACTCATACCATCGGGTACGACGAGGTGGGATTAAAACCCCGCTGGTGGGTACCCTGGGGCCGTCTAGGCGGTCTCGGTTGCCGTAAGGTACCTGTGATGATATATGGGTCAATATTTGAAAATCGGCCGAAACAGGTCCCCGTAATTATTTTGTAATTTTAATACAATATTTGAACTTTCTAGTATCTTCATACTGTTGTATTTAACTGTGTGTATACGTCCACACACTTTGGTGAATTTTTGTTTGATTTTCATACCAACCAACTTTATTATTATTTTATACCAAAAATAATAATAAAGTTGTAGATGTCATATTTCCTGCTGGGTGAATTTTCCATTTTAATGAGATTTTTTAATAAAAACTTGGAGATTTAGAAATAAATTACAAAAGCATGACTATTTTTACCTTATATATTAATAAGTCTAAAACTATTCAGTATTTTGTTAAACATAGTACTATATTAAACTCATAAATTTTCATCAAAAACAAAAGCGAACGGTCAAGACGTCATTAGTCTGCCTAAATTTAAAATTTAATTTGCCGCGCTTTAATTTATCGCGGAAAACATTTGAGTGAATTCTCGATATACGCGTTTGTTGTTGGTGGGAAGAAAGACGCCATGTCGGCAGTTGCTCCGGTGTTTTAGACGGGTTGGGACATGTTCGTGCGTATTGTCGATACACTTTGTCATTATCCTGTGAAGCTATTATTAAGTGAAATGTAAGTAAATCATTTAAGTTTTCGGAATAAATGTTAATGAATTAAGGTATAATTCGAATCACCTGATGATTTTTTATTTATATTAGTCATTAGAATAAATAAATAAATAAATGTGCATTTTTGTCCATTTTCCTGTGGTCATTTTCCTGTTATTTGCATGACAGACAAATGACTATATGACAGGAAAATGACAACAAAAGGTAAGTCGTATTTTTTATTTATTTGAACTTTGTTTCAGTGTGCAATAATTATGGCTTCAAAGAAAAAAAACCGAGAAGAAGTGTTAAGAGAAAGAGGGAATTGGGTAAAATAAGATATCAACGGAAAAAAAATAATAATGAAAAAAGAAACATGCTGGAAATAAAGAAAAAAACATTTAAACTAAGTACACTACTTATGTTATAATGTTTAATTTGTTAATTTTATATACTTAATTTTATTTTGAATTACATTTATAGGAATTAGGGATAAGATAGATAAGATATGTACATACCATACCATTACTTTAAGAAGAATTAATCGTTTTTTTATGATAATACAACTTTATTATTTTATTTTTTTAACCTATTGTGTCCCACTGCTGGGCAAAGGTCTCCTTTCCCTCCCTCCATCTCATCCTGTCTCTAGCTGCCCTGGGCCAATACTTTGAAAATGCGTCTAGCTCGTCCTACCGCGTTGTCTTTTCCGGGCCTGTAGCACCCACTGTGGTAATCCTCGCCCACATTTCGCCTGGCATTCGACACACGTGGCCGGACAAGTCCCTTTTCAGCATGGCGGCTTTCTGAATGGCTTCGGCTATTTGCGTCCTGGAGCGCAGTATGCTGTTCCGTATCTTATCTATACGTTTGACGCCTAGCATACTGCGCTCCATGGCTCGTAGCAAACCCCGATTTTGAACTTCTGTTGGGCAGTCAAAGACCAAGTCTGTGCTCCATAAGTTAGGATGGGAAGAATGTACATATCCATAAGTCTACGTTTCAGGGTTAATGGCAGGTTACCCTTCATCAACCCTTTCATTGACCAATCTGCTCTCAGAAGCTCTTCCAGGCATTTTCGGTATGCCGATCTATCTATCTCCTTTTCTTGCCGTGCTTCGGAAAAATACATCTGGCCAAGGTAATACTCATGGACATATGCAATCGTCTTACCGTCTGTTTTTAACAGATGTTGTATGCTGTTAGTCATCAGCTTGTCTTTGACATGTTCATCCTTAGTCCAACTTCGAGGCTTGCAGTGCTGAGCTCCTGGAGCATTTGCCCCAACTCAATAGCCGTGGAAGAGAATAGAACAAATTCGTCGGTAAAACGAAGATTTGTTAATCTGCTTTCGCCGACGATAATGCCTCTCTCATTCCAGCTAGCCGCCAGTTTTCTGAATACTTCCTCGAGAACGCTCGTAAATAGTTTAGAAGATAGAGGATCGGCTTGTTTAACACCTTTTTGAATTTAAACGGGTGCTCCAGGTGATTCAATTTTTATGGAAGCTGTGCTATGGCTATATATGGTGTGTAATATACTGATATATGGGGGATCTATTTTCTGGCTATTGAGTGCGTTAAATATTGATTGGTGATTGAGGCTATCAAAGGCTTATAAATTAAATATATTACTTATTTGTTTATTAATGCCGTAAGTTGAAAGTCCTAATGAGCCTAGTCAAATATGTTACTAGAGCTTAGTTTGTGGCCAGAGCAATATGTTTGTAAATCCTATATCAGTGTTTCGCAATTAGTGGTACGCGAGGTTGCATCAAGGGGTACGCGCAGCAGGCCTTAAAGACATTAATCGTGTTAGTGAAGCAGCTATTAAATATTTACTCCTATTTCGAAAGACATACCTTTGCGAGAGCGAATTTTCTGCAATGAAAAACTTAAAAACTAACAATTGTCACAGACTTCAACTCGAAGACGACTTGGGATTGAAGCTGATGAAAATGCAACAAGATTTTTCAGAGTTGTGAGCAAAGAAAAACGTGCACATTTGTCACATTAATCAAACTGGTGTTTTCCGTCATTAGAATAAATGTATTTTGATGGTAATAAATATAAAATATCTGATTATTATTTTTATTTAACGTCCCTGCAATAGGGGGTACTCGAGTTTGAGGTCTTTCTTGGAGTGGTACGTAGAAAAAAACTAATTGGGAACCACTGTGTATATTATTATTGTTATTACTAACTAAATATAGGTGAAAAAAATTATAATTTTATGTTATTTAAAATATTACTTATTTGTTGATTAACACAGTAAGTTTAAATTCTTAATGAGTCTGGTCAAATGTTTTCACC
This sequence comes from Monopis laevigella, assembly GCA_947458855.1. Classification (NCBI taxonomy): domain Eukaryota; kingdom Metazoa; phylum Arthropoda; class Insecta; order Lepidoptera; family Tineidae; genus Monopis; species Monopis laevigella. Next base: position 7,464,631 of record OX381596.1, on the reverse strand, counting down.
AAATATAGATTAAATTAATATAATTTTCTGTTATTTCAAATATTAAGAGAAATTTGACATTTTTCTATCACATTAATAATTCTTAATTTCATAATAAATATAATAATTCATAATATTGATATTTTTTTCTGTTTTTCTGCTCATCTGTCATAAGTTTGACGATTAAATTCATTATCCTGTCACTAGTGTCATTTTCCTGTTCTATGTTTTTACAAAAATTGCTATAAAATCCTTTAAATCCAATAAAGTGTATGGGATTTGGCAGTTTTAGGTAGACTTTAACTTGATTCTATTATATTACATCATTTGTATATAAATTTCGACAAAAAATATATTTAAAATATTGTGGCCAATTTCGGCCGATTATCAAATATTGACCCATATATAGGTATATATACTATATAGCTTAGAGTTTGACCATATTTTAAATTGTCCTACATATAAAAAAAAGACAATTATTTTATTAAGCGGTGCCAACTTCATAAAGTAAAATCCAGTAGGACAAAATAACACTTATAAATGTACATTATTTTATACTTTTTAGTGTTTTTAAAGTCGTTTTTTTTTTTGTTAAAAAGTTTTTTCTAGTACACTTAACTACTCAGTGACGTAGGTATTACCAAGATGCAACCATTAATCAAGATATAGTTTTCTCTACAAATTTCATCAAAATTGGTTCAAAATTCAGCCGTAAACGAGCACAATCAAACGACTCAGTTTAGGTAAAAATATGGATTGTAGGTGTCTAAAATAATGGAATGAGTCAATCAAAATTTAATTGCTTAATATTCTATGTCCTCGTATTTCAAATAGATTAGCGGTATCGGTTAATTTTATCAAAGTAATTTTGTGGTTAACTACTGATTAAAGTTAATTTGGTTTATTAATTGGTTGGTTACCGGAGACTGTCGGTTGAGGTAGTTACCAATACAAATAACATAGTTAACAAGTGACCTAGTAGAGTTTCGGTTTAGATTTCTTATCGATGTGGTAGTCTCCTTTCAGGTTACGGTTACGAAATGGGCAGTTGATTTGAAGATAAAGCAGCGGGTATATAAGTGCAAATTCGTCTTTGTCTGCGTCCATTTCGTAACGGCGACATTTAACCAGCATAGTGGGAGCGATCAATGCTGTTAAACAACAACGTATTGATCGACCCCATTCATGGGTATTGTAAGTTTGCTTACTATCGTGTAGACACAAAGTCACATGCCATATTGAATCTGTATTACAAGTAAACTCGTTGCTTCATCGTTAAATCAACTGCTCGTTTTTCAACCGCACCCTGAAAGGAGACTTTAACTTTAGCGGCATTAAGTCCGCCTTTGTATTTTATATGCAATAAAGAATTAAATAAGTAAATAAATAAATATACCAACAAACCTCAACAACCGGTGCTGTGCCTCCTAAAACCGGAGATCGTGGGTTCGATTTCCACTCATGACACATAATACGTTTTTCTGTACTTACAGCTTGCACACTATAAAAAATATAGTATGTATTAGTAACGTTGTTTCTGGTACACATAGTTCAAGCCTAGAGCTTAGTATGTACCAGGGCAATATGTGTGAAAAGGTTCTACACATATTAAATCTTTTAACTACGTACTATTTAAAACCTCCTTAACTCTAAAGCCTTAAAGAAAACAAATCCTAAAATCATTTCACTAACCACTACCAATAGTTAAAGTTAATTAAACCCAAGTTTACTTACGGATTAACAGCCAAAGGTTTAACAAAACGATTAGTTAATAAAAAAGCTAACAGGAAATACCTAACGTACAATCCGGGCGTGGATTCCACGAACTTGGCAAGTAAGTAGGTCCACATTTCACAAGTTTGTTGCTTGATTTTGCTCTGACTCATCGACTGAGATCGAACTGGTTGCCTTAAGAGGAGCGTCTGATGATAGATTTCCTATACTTAAAAAAAACTCAAATGATTGCAAAATTGTATACAATCACACACACGCATAATATTACTATACTACCTACTTTTACTAACATGTACTATTTTTTTGGAAATTATAGATTAGCCTTTTGTATTTCTTTATAAATATAAGGTTATGACTATATAAGGATTATAAGAGTCGTAATCGCATCATTTAGCCGGCATATTGGGAGCAATCAATGTTTAAGAACAATTATTGATTGACCCCATTAATGGATTTTGTAGGTCTGCTTACCACCAGGTAGATACAACGTCACATGCCGTGCTCTAATACAAAAAAAAACCTTTTGTATGGAGGAAGTAAACATTTAGGATTTTAGAGGCGTCATAAATATGACCGATATCTAGGCTCGTACGTTATCCTTTTTTTTAAGTTAGGTATAGGAAAGAACATATATAAAAAAAATGGCAAAACAACCCTCATATTAAAATAATTCCTACAAAATATCAAGACTGAAAAATAAAATAAAAAACGTACAGACATTTTCTCTTTTATAAAATGAGACCATTATTTTTTATCCATTAAAGTTTAGAAGCAGAAAACAAAATCGTTTTGTGCATAAATTGTAGGTTTAATCTCATACGTTCTCTTTCTCTTATTGATGGACGGAGGGAAGGCTTACGTACATAATGTATGGTAGCGTTACCGTCTCACCGTCAGGCGCGGGGAGAGGTAATAATTTGCAGTTGAAACAGCGCGAGCATCGAAAAGCCTCATCAGACGCTCCCCTTAACATACAGCCTTATTGCTAAGGCTGGGGCCACAGTGTTTTTACTACTTTTTTATGAAAGTTTCCCACCCGTAGCTGGTGTGTCATACATTCCTTTATCAAGCCTTAGGACTTGTGTGGGAGGAAGGTCTCTCTTACGTAACCCTGAGAGGAGACTACTACCTCGACAACAAATCGATGAAGTAATATCCCGAAAACCGGTGAACCCACAGACTAAAACTCACTAGAGACTAGGATCACTTGACGGTTTTGGCATCTGTATGGGCGGTGGCGAGACCGGTCGACCTACAATGTTAAAGAGGTATTCCTCCCACCTAGAATTGTTAGACCCCCGTGTTATATCTATCCAATATACCATCTCAATGCAATAATAATAATAATATGTAGGACAATTTACACATATTGCGCTGGTCACAAACTAAGTTCTAGGCTTGTACTATGTGTACCAGAAACAACGATACAATACATATTATATTTCATAAACACCCAGAACATGACAAACTGTACAGAAAAACATACTAATATTTTTACCATGGTTGGGAATCGAACCCACGACCTTCGGATACAACGCAAAGGCGCAACCACTAGTCTACGGAGGCTGGCAATAATAGTACACGATCTAATTTAGTAGAACCCATTGCGTACCTTATTGACGGAGATAGAACCTGCAACCTTCAAGATTTTTTATAGCTACTTAGACTAAAGCACAGAGACATAAAATCCTTAAATAGAAAGGTAACAAAGCAAGTAGAATGCGTATTCATTTAACTTCGTCTGGGCTGTTTTAGTAGGGCGCCATAAAGCGGCCCTTCACTGTAAGGCTTCTCGGCTTTAGGCTTAGGGCCCAGTAACTACGGGTAACGATAAATAACCTATTTCATAGTAACGTTGTAGTATGAAGTTAAACTATGTTTAATATTGTCAAAATTTTTAATATAATTATGTATCTTATTCTAATACTTATATCTATTAGGTAGGTACATACTAGCAAAGTACATTTCTCAAAAAAATCCTACATATTATTATTTGCTACCTAGAATTTGGTACTAATTCTTACATTCAATGAGGAGTTTTCCAGTAGTTATTATTTAACGCAACAGATGGCGTTTAGTCGCTATCTACAATAACTGTCAAAATAGATAGAGGTAATATACAAAATACACCCAAAATTTAGGGTAAATAGGAAAACAAATACCTTTATACGAATAATTTATAAAATTTACACATACACTAATATAACATATACACTAATATCCTGAGCACTTTGCCTTACGGCACCATTTTAAGCAATATTTTTTCTTTTAAATATTATATAAGTAGTCTATATAAAAATATAGACTACTCAAGTATAGAAACAGCCTTTTTTGACAGTTTTTGTGGATATCTCTCCTGCTGCCATCTAGTGGAATATTTTGGAACCGGCAAAAAGAAAACTCCTCATTGCTAAAAAGTTACAAATTTTCAATCTAAAAGTTTTAAATATCTACTTTTTTTATTTAAAGACTTTCTAGATATAGATCTAGTACTTAACTAATCATTTTTTTTTAAAGTTTGTAATCTTTCTATTAGGGAGTTACAAATAAAAATACTCATTAGAACTTTTTAAATGATGCATACTCACCCTGCAATTTCGGAGGACAGGAAGTGAAGGCAGGTTTAAACCCATGCTCAACCAGCCTTAGATACAAAGGTCAACCTTAAGTACAAAGGTCAACCTTGGGTGCAAAGGTTGTGTGCAAATGATAAGAAGTAAAATTTATATATTTGCTAAAACACACTACACTACGTTTGGTAGTTTTGGTAGGTAAAATATTTTATTTAAAGCGTTATTTTTTCAATTATTATTTCTATAGATAATTGATAACTCCTTAATAATAAAATTCATGGAAGTGAACCTAAATTAGTGTCTGGCTTTTGAGTCTGGTCCCTTTGAAGCCCAACCAAACATTAAACCTGTTGTTAAACACCTGCTATTCGAATAGGCAAAAAATGGGGACGCGTTACCATATTCTACCTACAGTCTGTCTGGGTTTCCATTCTATACCAACGGATCTCATTTTTTTATTTTTTTTATTGGAGCACGGCATGTGACTTTGTATTTATCTGGTGGTGAGCAGATCTTCAAAGTCATACTCGATCAATAATTTATACCGTCTAAGTCCGAGGCCGTCTAGGCGGTCTCGGACGCCGTTAGGCACCCATGATGACCCGTGTACAGTTTATCATGGCCTGGGTATTTATAAAATATAATATGTAATATATTGATGTGCGCCATTCATGGATGTTGTAGGTCTGATTACCATCGAGTAGATACAAAGAAACATACCGTGATAAAAAAAAAAATCCGACTACATATTATTATCAGCTATACCTAATCATCGAAATCGCAGGGCTTGTCATCAGTTCCTATAAAATTATATAAGTCCTTGACCCTCTCTTGCGATGAATATTTAACTAGCTAGCTAGTTATAATGCTATAGGTATTCATTTCATTATATTTAATCAAATTCATTTCATTTGTTCAGATATTTTTTACAGTTTACTCCATTAAAAGTAGGTCCCGAACTAGGAAAATAAATTATGTATCGCGGGTCCCCAATAATCTAGTAACCAATTATTTCTAAAGATACCATTTTGCTATAAAATATGATTTATTAATAAACATAATCTATACTAATATAATAAAGAGCTAATACGCGCTAATATTTGAAACTTTTTTTTATGTCTAGGTCAATTTACACATGTTGCTCTGGTCACAAACTAAGCTCTAGGCTTGTACTATGTGTACCATGAACAGTGATATAATACATGACATATTATATTTTATAAACACCCAGACCATGACAAACTGTACAGAAATACGTACTATTTTTTTTTGCCTTGTGTGGGAATCGAACCCACGACCTCCGGATACAACGCCAAAGGCGCAACCACTAGTCTACGAAGGCGGTTGATTTTAAATTTATTTTCTATATATATAAATATATGTACCTACAGTTTACTTATTATGTTGACTGTACATACATTCCATTCCATTTCGAATTTCAAAGTATCACGAACATACTTAATTTGGAAATTGTTGATTTCCGGCTAATAATTCAACTTGTACCCAACCGGTTACTGGAAGTTTGTCAAATTACTACTTTTAAAATAATATTTTCGTGTCTTTTATAAAATAATTAATACTATATTTGACATTTTGGTATTTGCTAGGATATAAAATTTACCTTTCATATAAATTGGTATATTAAGTATGTTAATATTAAACTTAAATATATAAGGTGAATGGAAATTAAAATACTATAAAATTAAGTCGTCTGTTCCGATACTATATACTAATTTATTGATTATTACAAATGTGTGTGGATTGATTTAAGGGTGGTAGACGAGGTAGGGGTAAAAACTAGGGATGTAATGAAAGTCCGGTATACTGATATAAGTATACTGTATCGAGCAGTCTAACCGATCTTACATTTTACTACCTTTATGGTAATGAAGTTCTATTAAGTAAATTCTAAAAAAAATAAAAATATATAGGTCATTCATTTCCTATACTTGGTACAGATTTTTCTCACGCCTCAACAATGTAGAGATATTACAAAAAATCTAAAATATTAAAAAGCTAAATTTATATATTTTTGTAAAACAAATAATCAAACATCACTTACTTACCTACCCTACATACATGTACCTAATTAAAAAAAAGTTTCATTAGATGTTTTTTCCAACAGCTAAAAGGTACATCCGAATCTGATATTCTAGCTCAGGATCTCAGCTAGCTAAGTACTAATATAGTAAAGTATTTTTTTCCATACAAAAGTGTAAATTTTGTCTTTGATATCCAAAAATGTATATTATAAACAATTCCCATATTCATTGGTAACTTTTTGTTACTACTGAGCGTTACTGTGAGAATAACGAACTGTTACCATGTATTATAGGAATTGGGCTTTAGTTGAATCAAGGGCCACCAAAGGGGTAAACCTTCCGTTTTAAACGTTCATTAAGGGTACCCCTAGTCCAGGAACAGTAAAGTACACGCCATAATCATACAAGTGTACAAAAGTATCGGTATGCTATTCTTATTTTAACACCTGTTTCGGTTCACGTGTAGTTATTACAGAATGGGGTCTATTGTCAAATTTTCTATTATGATCAAAGATATAACAGGTTCGAGGTTTTTCTATCAAATTGTAGAACCTTTTCATTGTTATGGGCAGTAACCTCGTTCTAGGATGAATTACTGCCCTGTCCGTGAAGTATAATGGATATACGAGGTACAGTTTTGTTATTGTTATAACTGTTATAAACTAAGAATTGTTATAGTGAGTAGTTATTTTTAATGTTTAGAAAATAAAATTGGTCTAGGTTGTTTTTTTATTAGAGTGAGTGTCTACCTGTAAAGTAAACAAGTAAGCGAACGTACAAAGTTCCTTGAATGGGGTATTTATTTTAGTTTTTTAATAAAAGACATTAGAAATATATTGCTATGGCCACAAACTACGCTCTAGGCTTGTACTTTGTGGTACACACAGACCATGATAAACTGTACAGAAAAATGTACTAATATTTTTTTGCCATGGGTGGGAATCTACCTCCGTCCGACAAATTGATGCGGTTACAAAATAAGGACGAATTTAATTTCATCATTAAATCAACTACTCGTTTCGTAATCACACTTGAAAGGAAACTACCAGCCCGACAAGAAATAGTCTTCTCAAAACTGGTAAACCCACAGACTAAAACCAAAACAAGACTAAGCCACTTGACGGTTTATGCATCGAAGTATGCGAATGTAGCGAAGTTATAGAAATATAGCTCCCACTACATTCGACGGTATTTTTAACTTTAATCGTTACAATTACTTTAACAGACACTTTGGTGCAACTCAGCCTCAGTCACTTTAACTAAGTAATATTTAACAATTAAACTAGTGAAAGTGCACGAACTTGAGGTAGGTATAGATTAGATAAGTTGTTAGATTAAAAATACAATGAAGTCTACGAAGAAAGTATTTTCACGAAATAGTTTCTTTAATATTTGACCTATAGGGTAACAGAAGTGCTTTATTAGACCAGCGGCTACATTCTGTTTCTTTTAAAAGTAACGTTAGACAGCCTCCGTAGACTAGTGGTTGCGCCTTTGGCGTTGCATCCGGGGGTCGTGGGTTCGATTCCCACCCGTGGCAAAAAAATATTTAGTACGTTTTTCTGTACAGTTTGTCATGGTCTGGGTGTTTATAAAATATAATATGTATTATATCGTTGCTTCTGGTACACATAGTACAAGCCTAGAGCTTATTTTGTGACCAGAGCAATATGTGTAATTTGTCCATATTATTATTATTATTGTCAAAATAACAAAATCCTTTAAGAACATTTGTCACCACAAGGAATGATAAAAACTGTCAAAGCAAAATCACCTGTAACACAAGGGAATAACGTATATGCCTTTTTTAGTTATGGTTGTTGCTGATTGTTCAATGTCACTTATAAAGGATTTCGTTATAAGAAACACAATAACATCCAAATTCTGTTCCTTTAACGGATACGTTAGGCTGTCAAAATTACAAAATCCAATTTAAATATGACATTAAACAATTAGCAACAACAATTGCTAAAAAAGGAATGTACGTTATTCCCTTGTGTTACATGTTGTGTTTCTTTTTAAAGTAACGTTAGATTGTCAAAATAACAAAATCCTTTAAGAACATTTGTCATCACAAGGAATGATAAAAACTGTCAAAGCAAAAGCACCTGTAACACAAGGGAATAACATGCTTGCCTTTTTTAGTTATGGTTGTTGCTGATTGTTCAATGTCATTTATAAAGGATTTCGTTTTAAGAAACACAATAACATCCAAATTCTGTTCCTTTAACAGATACGTTAGGCTGTCAAAATTACAAAATTCAATTTAAATATGACATTAAACAATTAGCAACAACAATTGCTAAAAAAGGAATGTACGTTATTCCCTTGTGTTACATGTTGTGTTTCTTTTTAAAGTAACGTTAGATTGTCAAAATAACAAAATCCTTTAAGAACATTTGTCACCACAAGGAATGATAAAAACTGTCAAAGCAAAAGCACCTGTAACACAAGGGAATAACATGCTTGCCTTTTTTAGTTATGGTTGTTGCTGATTGTTCAATGTCATTTATAAAGGATTTCGTTTTAAGAAACACAATAACATCCAAATTCTGTTCCTTTAACGGATACGTTAGACTGTCAAAATTACAAAATCCAATTTAAATATGACATTAAACAATTAGCAACAACAATTGCTAAAAAAGGAATGTACGTTATTCCCTTGTGTTACATGTTGTGTTTCTTTTTAAAGTAACGTTAGATTGTACATGTATATAGTTATAGCACTCTTCATAAATAGGTATTAAGAATTTTAATAAAGCAATGGGGGGGTAGCCAAATCCACGGTCTTATATCGTAGGTTTTACTAGTACTATTTTTGTAAATCTCGTATTTTAGTATTTTTTAAATTTTGATTGGTGAAGGACACGTGTTTATTTTTTTTAATGAATATTTTATGTTTAAAAACATTTTTTTATTGATGTTGTATTGTAAGGAATAAATGGCATATAAATATAAATACATAATTATTAGTTTATAATATTATATTGTAATGTATTTAAAAAAAAATGTGTAAATAAATAAATGTTTCATAATTAGGAATTGGGATAAATTTATTTTATACTATAACAGACTGTCGGGTTAACAAAAGTTATAATTTAATAAAAACACTTTTCATTGTTGTTAAATTTTATAACTTTCTAATGATTTATGGGTAACGGATTTTGAAGTACATTAAGCCAGTTTTAAGTACATTGACCTTTAAGTCATTACTGTAGGAAGTTCATGGTCTTTTTGGTTTTACATTACTGACTCACTCACTAATAGAATGGCGGAAGATTGAGAATTTCTTAGAAGTCCGTTTTGAGTTTCTTTGTGGTGGCGAATTTCTTTTTTTTTAATGACTAATTTTCTGCTTGATCGAATTTTGAATTTTACATTAGGGTCGAATTTCCTGTTTCATCTTAGAGTTTGAATTATTTCAATAGGTTATTTTCATCAGTTCTATTTCATCTTTTCATCTATTAGGTAGTGTTGTAGATTAAGATTATATTTAGTTTTTATAATAATACTTGCATCAGATGCCATATGAATTAATGTAGGAATGCTGTTTACATTTTTAATCCATCTAAACATGTATGACAATCTAGTAGTAATAATAGGAATAATACTTGGGGATGTGTTAAAAAAAAGTTATAAACGAATTTTAGCTATATTAAGGTAAGTACGACATGTATAATAATAATAATGATATACAAACTCAAACCTATAAACACACATTCTAAATACACAATCCTAAATACACACACTCTCGTAAACACATTTTTATTAAAAACTATGTTTCACCAGAATACCTAACTGAAATCCTATTCGGACCAACGTATTTAAAATTGTCTTCTTTACTTTGTAATTAATATTACACTTAAATTCATCCTGTAGGTATATTTTATCGAACTTATTTAAAACTTTTTATATGACGCGTAATCGCCTAGTATGTCAAAGATATATATAACATATAACCCAGTAAATAAAATGTCGACAAACTTTGGATTTATAGCAAGCTGGTGGAAAAGGAAATAAGGAAAAGTGAGTAACATATATTTTAACACCAATATTCTTCACCCCGGGGTTTTCTTAATTTGTTATTTTATAATATGTTAATAATTTTGGTTACACTCGCGCACCCGCGGCTAATATATTTATGCAATTTTTTTCACTTGACTATCAAGTCAATTGTTTTTATTCTGTCACAATTTTTTTTTTTCAACAGTGTGGAAGGCAAAGATCTTTCGACCATATAGCGATTTATTTTTAAAGTTTTTAAATAGTTACTTACGAGTACCTTTAAAGGCAAAGGACAAAAAAATTAGGAAAGGAAAAGGATTTGGACACCAGCCAGCTATATAGATATGTAACATTAATTTGTTAATCAAACAAGCTGCAGTGTAGCATCCATTAAATTCATTGCTTACCTACCTAAGTACAGTCGGCAGCTAGTTTGGGCACGTCAATAGTAATTACAATGCGCCATTTGGTACAATCCTCTATATTAGAGGCACTAACCACGAATTACTAACAGAATCTCAATTCTAGACCGTAAACTTAAATTACTATTAGTCTGTTATGTGTTAGTGAGGCGTTAAACCAATTTGAAAATACCTGATATGTATTATTTGACAGCCTCCGTAGACTAGTGGTTGCGTCTTTGGCATTGTATCCGGAGGTCGTGGGTTCGATTCCCACCCATGGCAAAAAATATTAGTACGTTTTTTCTGTACAGTTTGTCATGGTCTGGGTGTTTATAAAATATAATATGTATTATATCGTTGCTTCTGGTACACATAGTACAAGCCTAGAGCTTAGTTTGTGACCAGAGCAATATGTGTAATTTGTCCTACATATTATTTTTATTATTTATACTAATACTATAAAGTTGAAGAGTTGTTTGGATGAACACGCTATCATGAACTTTTTTTCATTTATCTACGAAGGCTATAGGCTATATAACATCACGTTACGGTACGTCCAATAGGAGCGGAGTAACAAGGAAAAAGTTGCGAAAACGGGGAAAAAATATTCCTTTTGAGAGCGTATTTAAAGAAAAAGCTGATTTTTTAGGTAATTAGTAATTATTTATGTATAGGTATAGTTATTTTTTATGCAGGCCATTACACACACCCTACCCTGCCCTGGCCTAAACTAAGCTCTGGGCTTGAACTATGTGTACCAGAAACACGATGCCAATACATATTATATTTTATACAACAAACAAGCATATTTTTTTTATGTAGCACAGTTTACACATATTGCTATGGTCACAAACTAAGCTCTAGGCTTATACTATGTGTACCAGAAAGAACGATATAATAAATATGATATTTTTATAAAAAACCCAGACTATGACAAATCTATGTAAAATTTCTCCAATACGTGATCTATATTATGTAAAAAATCGAAATTTTGGTAAACCCTTCAACAGAGTTGAGAGACGACACAACAACCGTAATAAACACGTTATTTTGTTAACTACAGTTAAGTTAAACGAAAAGGTACAAAAACTCACCTTTGACTTACTGTACTTAGTTAAAATAATTTACTAAGTACAGTACAGAGACCAGTAGTTACCTACGAAGCAGAACCGAACCCAACTGGTTTTGTTGAAACTGGTTTTGTTGTAAGTGGAACGTTGCTCCCATTTTGTATGCACTGTGGTTTTGTGATGGATCAACCGATTTGGTTATTGTAGACTTTTTTTGGTCTACAAGTTTTTTGGAACCATTTTTTTTGGGTTAACAATCATGTGGTTAAGTAGCATTTTTTTTTTAGTAATACCATTTTTTTTTTCAATTAAGAATCAAGTTTTTTTGGGTTAAGAATCATATTGTAGAATTATGATTGTATTTAAAAAAAAAAATCATCCAGATACACTAAAATCATCGAGGTACATTGGTGACTTGGCAAAAAACTTCGCGGCGTTCCCTCTACGACTCGAATTACGGATGTGCGAAACGGTTGGAAACGAGCCGGTCGAGCGAAAATGAAATTACTTATGGCTAATTCTTATACTCAACTGTAATAGTAACGATTCGTTATTCACATTTTACTGTAGATTATAGGAACCGACCTTTTTTCAAGGGTAAAAATAAATTATTCAATCCTTATGGTTAAGAAAGACAAATATTTTTTCATATTGTATACCGTGAAATATATTTTTATTCAAATTATATAGCGGCAACAGAATAAAATGTCAACATGTTTCTTCGAAAATTAAAAGAAACAAAAAATAATTATTTATATACTTATCTAGATTTCATTTGAGAGTGATCAAGACAGATCCATTTATATTTCTTTATAGGGGTTGTGTTACTTAAAGCACTTCCAATTATTCAAAAACAACCAAAAAAATATAGGTAGCTAATCAAGAAAAAAAATATACAAACAATATTAATTCCAATACAAAAAGAAAATTTTATGTCAAGGTCTTAACACAGAAAATATTTTTGCCTTAAAATACTGCCGGATAACAAAACCTAATAAACGAATTCGCTTATATTAAATTATGTGTTCACGTCTTCAAAATCTTAAATAACGCCCAGTTTCAGCAATTTTCATCCAATTTTACCGTACTGTTTTCATTTCATTTGCAATTCTTTTGTCCACGATACCTTACTGACCATAGACCATAAAATTATATAAAAAATAGACATTTTTTTTTACATACGTATACATACATACATATCATCACGGCTGCCTTACGGCGCCCGAGACCGCCTAGACGGCTCAGGGACCCAGCGGAGGGGTTTTTAATCCCACCTCATCGTAGCCGATGGTATGAATCTACACCGAACAAGTGGCTAGCTCGTCGCGATGTTTTGAATAGACTCAATAATCCATCTATAAACAGTTTCACAAGTTGGTATAGTGAAACCGGGACCGACAGCTTAACGTGCTCTCCGAGGCACTATAGTGGTGTTGTCAAACAAATGTACATATTTTTTTTAATTAAAAACTCATTGGTACACACCGGGATTCGAACCAGAGACCTAAGTGTTTTTAAGTCCAAGGTCTAACCAACTCGGCCACCACGTAATTTTTTTTTATGGCACTTAAAATATTTTTAAATAAATAACGAAAATCTGTACCAGACATACATCAATAAGTTTCCCCTTCTTCCTTTAATCCTGAGTACATAGTGGAATCAACCAATTGAAGCAAGCATCAAAACTCCAATAGTAGTACTGATGCTTGCTTCAATTGGGAACATTTTTGGACGTTACATTCCTGCATTAAAAAAAAAATACTACAATTCACACAAAATTATGCCCTTTTCCCAAACTCCCTTGTTAGTTATCTATTAATTATCTAAAAATTAAGGTTTAGGCAAATTCTGAAATGGACGCCTGTATTATAAATAATCACAATTTAATTGACTAACACTGATGACGCTACTTCAAAGAGAGGCGAAATATTTGTCAATAAAATTTTATAGCTTCAATTTCTATATTTCACCTAATAAGAAACACACACTTTATTTGTTTGAGATAAATAATCACAATAAAAACTGTCTATGTTATCGTATTGTTAGGTCTCTGGTCCTAGAACGGTTTTCACTTAATGTATTTTATTCTAAATTAAACCTTAATTCTTTCCAACACGGTTCTATGTCGCAAACCCAACCTCCAGGGTTGCTATACGATAAAAATAACATAGGTATTAATTCTAACAGCGTAATTATATAGAGCGATTTGACCCTTGGTTTTTAGTTTCAGACAGGATGGTAACACTAGCCTATATGCCAGTGTTTATGTATGATATAGGTACGCAAATAATAATTATCTATACGGTAGGAAGCTTCTATAAGGCGCTACATGAAAAAAAACGTAACGTAAAAGGAAGTCTTGGCTTTAATAAGAATAAATTATAGAGATGATGAACTCTTATGCATAAAAACTTTATTAAGCGTTTTAGTTAAAATTGTGTTTCTTCTCTTTCTTACCAATGAAAATCCATACATACATACATATCATCACGGGTGCCTTACGGCGCCCGAGATCGCCTAGACGGCCCCAGGGTACCCAGTGGAGGGGTTTTAATCCCACCTCGTCATAGCCGATGGTATGAGTCAATGAAACTCCTATTTGCTACAACACTATTTTAACTAAAACGCTCAATTAAGTTTTTTATAAATAAGACGGATTGCATGCGAGACGGCCCGAATCGGCTCTTATCGTAAGCGGCAAAAAAAAAGATGTAGAAAAAAAAATTTCGTTTTAGAATTTATCTTTCAGATTATTTAATTTTTTTAATCTCAAAATTTTTCTTTACTAAGTAATTTCTATTGAAAAAGAAACAAATTTTTAATTATTTTCATTGAGTTATTGTTTATAAAAATGCTAAATAAATTTTTATTACATTGTCCTCTTTCCATGGTAAAAAATATCTTCAAAAAACTTATATCTAAATATAAACCTTGTAGCAGTTGCAAATCCATTTAGTTGTCTTCTTTTCAGTCCTCGCCTTAAGGTAAATAAAGCTCGATTGTTGGGCATCCGAAAATTGTTGTAACAAACTAAGCCTACGCTTGTTCTATGTGTACCAAAATCAACAATATCTCATTTCTATGTATATTTCCTAATGCATTATCCGACTTATTTGCATATCAACAAAAGTAAAACTGGAATATTTATTGTTATCAATCAGCGTATTTGCGTTACCATTTTGTGAGTTAACAAATGATTGATAGAAGAATATATATTACATTATCTTCCTACGTCGACAAACAAAGCGATGGTCGAATCAGGATATCAGTCTTTTGTTGTGTTCATTCAATTTGTTAATATACAACTCACCCTTAAAGCTAAGCGTACACAAGCTCCAATCGTCAGTTTCAATCAAGAATTGTTTTTTTGGTTATTTTTTTTTTATGCCTTACGCATTGTAACTGACATCTTTTATTTGCCCTTTTAACGCTCGCTTTTTTTTTTACATATAATGCTCTGCAGGGCCGTGTTCGGAAACTAACACTTTAACACTGGGTAATGTCACTACACTATATGCATCTATTTTTCTCTAAGCATTTTTCAATATTTTTGTCGCACTCAGTTACACTACCCAGTGTTAAAGTGTTACGTTTCCGAACACGGCCCTGGGTTATTACGCGGGAGCCATTGTTAAGAAGCCCAGCTTGATCTACGTCAGAATGACGTCATAGCGATTGGCGTGCGAGCGAACTTAAGACGCGTAATCACCCTGCTGGTCACGAACTAATATTACTATATTATTTATATAGAGTAAATTGTCCTGGGAGGTCCTTAATACATTTTATTCTATTAATTTTAAATTGGGTAGTAAGAAATAGTATCATTATTAAAGCAAAGAGTTGTATTACGACATTCGGGCGGGTGAACGGCTGGCTACAATTCATATGGATAATTTACGCGTCATCAAAATTTTAATAAAAAAATTAATGTTTTTAATTTTATGTATTTTAGTTTTAATGTAATTTAGACCTTAATATTTAATATTAAGGTCAAAATTACATTTCACAATTTAAAGGGGCAAAATTTCAAGCGTTTTAAATCTTTTCAGATAACTCGTGATGACTTTACGGGTAAAAAAAAATACATTTCTGTAGCAGGTTATAGAAATCGTCAAAAAATTTGTGATGGTACTATATTTGTCTTATCTGTTACCTTCGTTTAGTTACCACTCGGTTACCATACTTCGTTTAGTTACCACTCGGCTACCATAGTTCGTTTAATTACCACTCGGTTACCACACTTCGTTTAGTTACGACTCGTTTACCATACTTTGTTTAGTTATGACTCGGTTACCAAACTTCGTTTAGTTACGACTCGGTTACCATACTTCGTTTAGTTACGACTCTGTTACCATACTTCGTTTAGTTGCCACTAGGTCACCATACCTCGTTTCTGTGTACGCTCATGTTTACTATTTCTCTTTTAACGTAACACAGTTACTTCATTATTCATAGGGCGTTACACAAAAGAAAGATGGCTCCTAATATATTCAATAAGGAATATCGTTTGGCATTTTATTTTATTTTCCCTCTAAGAGGAAAATTTGGGGACACGAGTCTATTAACATTAAATCAGTTCATTGCCTAAATTTTTTTGCAGATTATTTATTATTTATTTATAGCAAAATACATTTTTAAGAATAAGGAAAGAAAGATCTTTAAGCAAGGTTTCAATTAGTAATTACAGCTGTTTTATTCTATATCTACTCATAAGAAACCATCAAATTAGAGTATTTTTTTCGCTTTTACCTTGTTTATGATTCAAACTTGTTTTGGGAATATCAGCTCTTTTACAACACACATACAGTTATAACTCAAAATTCACATATAAGTGAATGAACGAATCGAACTATTTAATATGTTCGTTCATTCAGGCGAAATCATTGAACCCATTTTGCGTGTGCATCTTGATCCTTTATTACGACCCATATATGGCCAAAAAAGCGGCCCCCAGCCTAATCATTAAATCACTGTGCAACTGATAACAAGGTTAAGCAGATGACAACAAGGCGGCTCCTGGGATAGGTGACCGCTTTATACAACGAGGCTATACCATCATAAACACTGCAACAAGCTCACCACTTGTTAGGTGTTGCCTCTTAATACCACCAGCGAGACGGGAACGTGTTAATCCCTCCGCTGGGTACCCTGAGGCCGTTTAAACGGTTCTCGGGAGCATAAAAAATTACCCGTGATGGTATTTAGTTATTTATTATTATAACATAGTTTGCGTCTAGCAATATCTTTACATGCTTCTTTACAATTTCACCATCCATCCATGCACTGTTTCATACAGCATTCAAGCGTATATTTCGGCACACTATAATAGTCTTATTAAAATTAACTATTATTTAATCAGACCTTGCACTTTATACAGTTCAACTTTTAAAGATTTTTTTAAAAGATAAAATGAAAAAAATCCTTGTGGGTGGGACTCGAATTCGCGGCAAGGTACTCGACCACGAGCCAACAAGGTTTCAGTCACCCTTCTCGAAAATTGTTATTGCTTACTATTTACCCTATCCAGGCTTTCTTCTAATTACTCTATTTTAAGTAAAGTTACAAGTCCTATTTCTAATACCAGATGACAGAGAAAGTCTGTTATCTGGTTTTGTTTTTACCTTTTTTCAGTATTTTAAATTTATAATTTCCTTATCTTAGGATAATCTAATGTGTAAATTTTGACTTATACAAATAGGTACAAAATAACTTATAAAAAATCTAGCTTTATAACTTGCTTTATTTTGGAGTAGGTAATAGGAAATATCAACGACTAGCTGACCCGCGCAACTTTGTCTGCGCGTTTAAATTTAACCGTTTACGCAGCGTACGCTCTTAAAAGGAATAATTTTTCCCCGTTTTTGCAACATTTTTCTTTGTTACTCCGCTCCTATTAGTCGTAGCGTGATGTTATATAGCCTATAGCCTTTCTTGATAAATGGATTATCCAACACGAAAATATTTTTTCAATTCGAATCAGTAGTTCCTGAGATTAGCGCGTTCAAACAAACAAACAAACAAACTCTTCAGCTTTATAATATTAGTATAGATAAATCTAGGTAACTTTGGTATTTATTTTGTATCGAAATCATTTAGCTTACGTTTTTTTGAAAAATCTTCATTCATATATCTTGTATTATTCATACTTTTTTTAATATTTCCCCTTCATAATAAGAGTTCTAAGACCAAAAATTCTGCCCACCCTTCAAGTTATAAAGGTTACTGGAGGTGGTAAATCCTTTACCCTTGTTTGAGGAACGCTTTATAAAACCTTCCTTATCTTTTGTGAAGTGTTCATAAAGCGAGATCAGACGGGCATGGCTTTGAAAAACTTATGTTTACCGATGTTGCTTCACTTGATATTGCCTAAGTTTCACCATCGTAAGCTAGGTTTAAGCGTTATGCATATTAATAATCGTTAAAGTTATATGGTTATGGGATTAGCCTAGAAGCGGGGTAATAGTAAAATCTTTGGTTAAAATATTAAATGGACCGTAAAATTTTACAACTTTTATTTGTTGTTAAAAAACTTTATGTATTATTTAGGTAAATAAAAACTGGCAATGGCGTTGTAAACGCAAAACTAAATCCAGAGGGCGTTGCTTGCGACTGTTCTTTTTAATCATTATGTTATTAATTTCTATGAGAATGTTTTTATTTGGGTTGTATTGTGTGGGAAATCTACAGTTAAAAAGAAATTAAAAATAAGGAATGCATTATACTACTTAATAGTTGGTAAATAAGCAGGTTTGTGTGTAAAAAAAAAATATACATAAATTAGCACCTCGGTGGCGTTGGACACTTGTGACATATTTAAAAGATTCACCCGCTTACTTCCTCAAGCGGCATAAAAAAAATATGTAAGAATCCGGACTTACAAGACAATATGCTTGTATAGACATATATATCTGTGGTATCTTGCTTTTAGGGTTTCGAAATTATTATTTTTTCCAAAAAAAAAATCACCTTTATATCTGTCAGTTTGACCTCCAAATATCTCGAGAACTATTTATATGAACATTGATATGTAGATTTTATTGACTCTTATTTATTCAAAAAAGATGTAAGTCATTTTTTTTTATAGGCTCAGATAATAAAAAGAAGCTAAAATAAAGTGGGTTTAATTTACTTAATAACTATTATTTATTTACTTTTATATTAATTTGTTTTTTAGCTAAATTAAAAAATGTCGAAAAATGTTCATTCCTCTCCGCTCTTATCTTTGAAGTTCGCGGACTGATTTTTCAAAAATCTAATACTCAAATTCGGAACCAAAAATAATATGACAACCGAAAAGAAAAAGATTTTCGCACTTGTCGGGTTTTTTATACTTATGACAACCATCTAAATGTATCTCGACAAGTTTTTATGTGTTAATCTAGCTATTCTTTCAGAGACCAAGTAATCTTAAGATAAGTGTCAGCTATCTTGCTTTGTTGACAGAGATGATGTCAGGGTAAAGGCCAATGACTGGAGATGCATCTCATACTGCACTTGATAAGGCGTGAGATAAACTTGAGCTGAGATCAGATTTTTTTTTATTGGAGCACGGGATGTGGTTTTCTAAAAAAATATATACTATCACGGGTGCCTTTTTGGTTCCCGAGAAGACGGCCTCAGGGTACCCAGCAGAGAGATTAACCCGTCCTCATTTCGCCGGTATTCGGAGGCAACACCTAACAAGTGCGAGCTTGTTTCGGTGTTTATGATGGTATAGCCTCGTTATATAAAGCGGTCACCCATCACAGGTCCGGTCATCTGCTTAACCTTGTTATCAGTTGTACAGTGACTTAATATGGGGTAGAACAATACATTGTTGTTTAACATCATTGTGCGCTCCCACTATGCCGGCTAAATGATTCGGTTACGAAATGAGCGACAACAAAGACGAATCTGCATTATACTCGCTGCGTTATCGTCCAAATAACCGCATGTCTCGTAATCGCATTCGTAAAGGAAACTATCATCTCGACAATAAATTGATGCAGTGGTCTCCTGTCAACCGGTGAACCAACAGACTAAACCCAAAACATGAATAGTAGCAGATTAATAATAATGCTTCTAATAGTAAATAGGGTGAAACTTTCCACCCTTATCAGAAATAAACTATTATACCAATAACCATTTGAGATAGGAAGTTTAAATTTGGAATATTTTGTGCGTATTAAAGATCTTCACTTTTTTCCAAAATATGGGTCTACATAAAGGTCCCATCTAGTTCAAAATGATTACGAGATAATAATTTATCACTACATCGTTTTTAATTCCAACCATCTCGTCCACCACAGCTATCGAACAAAAATATTACAATTCTCGTGTAGATCACAAAAAAGGCCTTATAAAATATGACATAAACCTTCTTAAGGAAATGTAGTAGAGTTCTGAAGTACTCCAGAGAAATAGCGATAAAACATGAAATAAAAGTGATAAGAAAATAGTTGCTTACGTCCTAGATAGTTTGCCGAGCTCATTTACCAGAAAACAGGTTGCTTCCTAAACTACAGAGCCTAGCAAAATAGAGAGCGCAACACATACTATGGCTTAGAGGTAGCATTTCGTAACCATAACATACCTAACTAGTAATGTTTCGGTTTTAGTCTGTGGGTTCATCGGTTTTCAGGAGATTACTGCATCGATTTTTTGTCGAGGTGGTTACGAAATGGTTATTTTTATATATTATATATATATATGGGTCAATATTTGATAATCGGCCGAAATTGGCCACAATATTTTAAATATATTTTTTGTCGAAATTTATATACAAATGATGTAATATAATAGAGTCAAGTAAAAGTCTACCTAAAACTGCCAAATCCCATACACTTTATTGGATTTAAAGGATTTTATAGCAATTTTTGTAAAGACATAGAACAGGAAAATGACACTAGTGACAGGATAATGAATTTAATCGTCAAACTTATGACAAATGAGCAGAAAAACAGAAAAAAATATCAATATTATGAATTATTATGAAATTAAGAATTATTAATGTGATAGAAACAATGTCAAATTTCTCTTAATATTTGAAATAACAGAAAATTATATTAATTTGATCTATATTTGGTTAAAACATTTGACCAGACTCATTAGGAATTTAAACTTACTGTGTTAATCAACAAATAAGTAATATTTTAAATAACATAAAATTATAATTTTTTTCACCTATATTTAGTTAGAATTAATAATATACACAGTGGTTCCCAATTAGTTTTTTCTACGTAACACTCCAAGAAAGACCTCAAACTCGAGTACCCCCTATTGCAGGGACGTTAAATAAAAATAATAATCAGATATTTTACATTTATTACCATCAAAATACATTTATTCTAATGACGGAAAACACCAGTTTGATTAATGTGACAAATGTGCACGTTTTTCTTTGCTCACAACTCTGAAAAATCTTGTTGCATTTTCATCAGCTTCAATCCCAAGTCGTCTTCGAGTTGAAGTCTGTGACAATTGTTAGTTTTTAAGTTTTTCATTGCAGAAAATTCGCTCTCGCAAAGGTATGTCTTTCGAAATAGGAGTAAATATTTAATTGCTGCTTCACTAACACGATTAATGTCTTTAAGGCCTGCTGCGCGTAGCCCTTGATGCAACCTCGCGTTCCACTAATTGGGAAACACTGATATAGGACATTACAAACATATTGCTCTGGCCACAAACTAAGCTCTAGTAACATATTTGACTAGGCTCATTAGGACTTTCAACTTACGGCATTAATAAACAAATAAGTAATATTTTTAATTTATAAGCCTTTGATAGCCTCAATCACCAATCAATATTTAACGCACTCAATAGCCAGAAAATAGATCCCCCTTATATCAATATATTACACACCATATATAGCCATAGCACAGCTTCCATAAAAAATGAATCACCTGGAGCACCCGTTTAAATTCAAAAAGGTGTTAAACAAGCCGATCCTCTATCTCCTAAACTATTTACGAGCGTTCTCGAGGAAGTCTTCAGAAAACTGGCGGCTAGCTGGAATGAGAGAGGCATTATCGTCGGCGAAAGCAGATTAACAAATCTTCGTTTTACCGACGATATTGTTCTATTCTCTTCCACGGCTATTGAGTTGGGGCAAATGCTTCAGGAGCTCAGCACTGCAAGCCTCGAAGTTGGACTAAGGATGAACATGTCAAAGACAAGCTGATGACTAACAGCATACAACATCTGTTAAAAACAGACGGTAAGACGATTGCATATGTCCATGAGTATTACCTTGGCCAGATAGTATTTTTCCAGGCACGGCAAGAAAAGGAGATAGATAGATCGGCATACCGAAAATGCCTGGAAGAGCTATTGGTCAATGAAAGGGTTGATGAAGGGTAACCTGCCATTAACCCTGAAACGTAGACTTATGGATATGTACATTCTTCCCATCCTAACGTATGGAGCACAGACTTGGTCTTTGACTTCCCAACAGAAGTTCAAAATCAGGGTTTGCTAACGAGCCACGGAGCGCAGTATGCTAGGCGTCAAACGTATAGATAAGATACGGAACAGCATACTGCGCTCTAGGACGCAAATAATAAAATCATCAGGTGATTCGAATTATACCTTAATTCATTAACATTTATTCCGAAAACTTAAATGATTTACTTACATTTCACTTAATAATAGCTTCACAGGATAATGACAAAGTGTATCGACAATACGCACGAACATGACCCAACCCGTCTAAAACACCGGAGCAACTGCCGACATGGCGTCTTTCTTCCCACCAACAACAAACGCGTACGCGGCGTATATCGAGAATTCACTCAAATGTTTTCCGCGATAAATTAAAGCGCGGCAAATTAAATTTTAAATTTAGGCAGACTAATGACGTCTTGACCATTCGCTTTTGTTTTTGATGAAAATTTATGAGTTTAATATAGTACTATGTTTAACAAAATACTGAATAGTTTTAGACTTATTAATATATAAGGTAAAAATAGTCATGCTTTTGTAATTTATTACTAAATCTCCAAGTTATTATTAAAAAATCTCATTAAAATGGAAAATTCACCCAGCAGGAAATATGACATCTACAACTTTATTATTATTTTTGGTATATGAAAATCAAACAAAAATTCACCAAAGTGTGTGGACGTATACACACAGTTAAATACTACAGTATGAAAATACTAGGAAGTTCAAATATTGTATTAAAATTACAAAATAATTATGGGGACCTGTTTCGGCCGATTTTCAAATATTGACCCATATATATATATATATATATATCATCACGGGTGCCTTACGGCGCCCGAGACCGCCTAGACGGCCCCAGGGTACCCAGCGGAGGGGTTTTAATCCCACCTCGTTGTAGCCGATGGTATGAGTCTACACCGAACAAGTGGCTAGCTCGTCGCGATGTTTTGGATAGACTCAATAACCCATCTATAAACAGTTTCACAAGTTGGTATAGTGAAACCGGGACCGACAGCTTAACGTGCTCTCCGAGGCACTATAGTGGTGTTGTCAAACAAATTATTTTTATAATTAATATATAAAAGTTATTTTTATATATTAATTAGTTAAATTGACGATAAGGCAGTTGTAATCGTTTAGCCGGCATAGTGGGAGCGATCAATATTGTTTAAGAACAATTATTGATTGACCCCATTCATGGACTTTGTAGGTCTGCATACCACTAGGTAGATACAAAGTCAAATGTCGTGCTCCAATAAAAAATTAAAAAAAACTGTATTGACTTACTCTGCTCTATAATTATTATGGTTTTAAAACTTTTCAAGAGTTAAAGGGTTTAAGTTTTTACATTGGAAGGGATAGAGTGATCCAAAACCGTCAAGGCATGTTTCGGGTTTAGTCTGTGGATTCACAGGTTTTCAGGCTACTTCATAGATTTCTTCGCCGATTTT
The DNA here is from genome assembly GCA_947458855.1 of Monopis laevigella. NCBI lineage: Eukaryota > Metazoa > Arthropoda > Insecta > Lepidoptera > Tineidae > Monopis > Monopis laevigella. The sequence goes on along the minus strand of OX381596.1, from coordinate 7,440,951 downwards.
TCCGTCGCCGCCCATTTTGTAATCGCATCATTTAGCGATCAATGATGTTTAACAATAATATATTGATTGGATTATATAAGTTTCCTTACCATCAATTCGATACAAATTCATTTGCCGTGCTCCAATAATATATATATAGTAGAAAATAAAGTAAATCTAATCGTCCTTAAATACCTAGTCACAATATCACTGATTCAACGTTATCTCAGTAGGGTGAATATGTGTCATCTCAGTAGGGTGAATATGTGCCATCTCAGCAGGGTGAATATGTGTTATCTCAGTAGGGTGAATAAGCGTCGTAGCATGATTTTCTTAGCGCTTTCTATCCAACATTCTTTTCTTGCTCGTGTAAAACTTACATTCATGGCGAGAACACCGTCTTTCATCTATAATTTATATCAACAAGTATTCTGTAGGATACTTTACTTAACTTTTGCTCACAACTGGAATTCACAATTAAATTTAACGCTCAAAAGTAAATTACATAAATTGTTCGTGGCAGCACTTTGGAATACTTGGAGAAAAAACTTTGCTTTCTTTCCTTCTGGTAGGAGTTTTATTTTTATAAAAAAATGCTGCTTAGTGCGATTAGTACCTATTTTATAATATAACTAGCGGCCCGTCCCGGCTTCGCACAGGCAGCGCACGCCACGGAAGGCCTCAGAAACGATACTTTTCCCCCGTTTTTAAAACATTTTTGGTTACTGCTCCACAACTATAGGACCTAGCGTGATATTATATAGCCTATGTTACTTCTGAATAATGCAACTTTCTAATGGTGAAAAAATTATTGCAATCGGTCCAGTAGTTTTTGAGTTTATTCATTACAAACATACAAAAATACAAATCTTTCCTCTTTATTATATTAGTATAGATTATTCAAACATTAATATTATACTGGCCGAGTTGGTTAGACCTTGGACTTAAAAACACTTAGGTCCCTGGCTTGAATCCCGGTGTGTACATTGTGAGTTTTTAATTAAAAAAAAATATACATTTGTTTGACAACACCACTATAGTGCCTCGGAGAGCACGTTAAGCTGTCAGTCCCGGTTTCACTATACCAACTTGTGAAACTGTTTATAGATGGGTTATTGAGTCTATTCAAAACATCGGGGAGAGCTAGCAACTTGTTCGGTGTAGACTCATACCATCGGTTACGACGAGGTGGGATTAAAACCCCTCCGCTGGGTACCCTGGGGCCGTCTAGGCGGTCTCGGGCGCTGTAAGGCACCCGTGATGATATGTATGTATATGTATATTATTATTATACAAAAACAAATTCAAACTTAAATATAAACGTTCAATATTACTATACTTTTTTTACGCCCACACTAATGTATAGTAGGAATTTTAGAATACTTGTAGAAAAAACTTTACTTTTGTTATTAAAAAAAAAAAAAAAGTATTTTTATTCATTAGGTACAGAAATGCTAATTTATTAACGTTCAATATTTTACCACACATAGACATCATATGTCCACACTAATGTGTATAGTACTTTCCAATAATCTAAAATCAATAGACGGATTCCTATAATCTGTAGCAACAGTTCGTTATTTGCATCAATTTCTTGTCGAGGTGGTAGTCTCCTTTCAGGGTGCGGTTACGAAATAGGTACTTGAATAGGCAATAAGGCAGCGAGTATATTAAAATATACTCGTAATGAAATTCGTAATTGTCGCCCCCAATTTCGTAATCGCATCATTTAGCCGGCATAGTGGGAGCGATCAATATTGTTTAAGAATAATTATTGATTGAACTTATTCATGGACTTTGTAGGTCTGCTCACCACCAGGTAGATACAAAGTCACATGTGGTGCTCCAATTAAAAAAATATAGAAAACCGACGAACAACCACAAAAAAATGTTTTTCAACATAGCATTATTAAAAATTAAACCCATCTATAGGTAAGTATTATTTAACGTTAAACCCAAACAACATTTTCATTTTATAATAAATATGAAACACAATAGCTAATAAACCTGTGTTTCATATTCAAATACCCGTTAGGTTTATACAGTCCAGGAATTATTATAGCCAAATTGCTGAGTTTCTAAACAATAGGCTATTCTTGGAACGACTGGTTATTTTTATTCTATACGTCATATTGATAGAACATTATATCTGCCGCAAAAGCAGAGTAGGTACTAGAATACGTACCATTACGGCTGGACAATCTCAGAGTATCCAGCAGAGGGGTTTTATACAACCACTATAGTGCTTCGTATCAGGGCCCTTAAGCTGTCGGTCCCAGTTTCTATATCAACGCGTGAAACTGTTTATAGATGGGATATTGAGTCTATCCAAACATCGCGACGAGCTAGCCACTTGTTCGGTATAGACTCGGGTACGACGAGGTGGGATTAAAACCTGGCCTCTGAGTACCATGAACTTCGTCTGCGTAACTTAATGCATTAACGCTGCTCACGGAAGCTCTCAAAAGGAGTATTTTTTCCTCGTTTTTTCAACATTTCTTATTGATGATCTGCTCCTATTGGTCGTAGCGTGATGTTTTATAGCCTATAGCCTTCCTCGATAAATGGGCTATACAACACAAACTTTTTGAATTATATAATAATATCGAGTTCTACCAAACAACACCCTTCAACTTATATATTAGTATAGATAACGCCAAAGGCGCAACCACTAGTCTACGGAGGCTATCAAAAAAAATATATATATAACTATAAAATATTTAGTTACAAAACCGCAGGAAGTCGCTTTTATCTGTTGCAAATTATACTAAACTTGTCATGTTTGACCGCGTCCGGAGGTCGAAGGTTCGATTCCCAGCCATGGCAAAAACATATGAGTACGTTTTTTGTACAGTTTGTCAAGATCTGGGTGTATATAAAATATAATATGTAGGTATTATATCATTGTTTCTGATACACATAGTATAAGTCTAGAGCTTAGTTTGTGGCCAGAAAAATATGTGTAAATTTACCTACATATTATTATTATTTATGTCTATAAAATTCGTTTTCGTAAACGCCATCCAAATTGCTTAGTTTTACTAAACTCAGTTTATGTTTATATAGCGAACGGTGCAATCGGCCCCCACCCATAATATGCATGTACATAGGAAAATAATGTTATCTTTCTTCACATATATGCACATATAACAACCACATGTAAGGATTAACTTTTCATATCACGATAAGCCATTTTTGCATATCATGATACGCCAAGCAACAAAGTTTCGTGTTGCATGGACTGTAGGTAACGTCACCTTTCTCGTATTAAAAACTCAACTTTCTCCAATGTTGATAGAGATCAAAATCCTTTACTAATATTGGTCTAGACAAGTTTGCTGTAAGCACACGAATATGGTTGTTTAGGGCTGCCACAAATGCAGTTTTTATAAAATATTTATTAGTGATATTTAAATTTAAAAAAAACTTTATTGCTCAAATCAAGTGAGTAGGTATATATATTTTCAATAATTTAAAGCAGTCAGTAAATAGTTAAAATTAGTTACGCTTAAAAGTTAGCTCTAAAAGTTGATGAAAATTTGGTGCTAATAATTCTGATAATAGCGAAATAGGGTGTCAAAAAAAGACTGTCAAATCTGAGGCGTCTGTCGTTCTTAGCTTGAACTTTGCGCCAACTTTACATGTGGTAGCATTGCGAAAAGATATTTTTTGTCTTGTCAGTAAAATATTCCATGACCATCGAGATAAACCCCTTGTTTATCAAGTCAAAGTCAAAATCATTTATTTCATGTAAATCTTTACAGATATTTATGAATAGTCAAAAAGAAAAAAGTTTAACAATGAGGTCTTAGAGTGCGTTTGGTTAGGTTATTGCAGGATAAGCTTAAAACATATAATAAAGTTCAAGTGATAATTGTAGCTCTATTAGGTGTATTGTAAAATAAATTCGTGGAAATTTATCACAGCATAAAAATATAATAAGGTAAGGTAGTAATAACATAAAAGGTAAACATCTTTATTGCTCTAGTAAAATGTTCTCTCGCCATTATAGAGATATATATATCTAACTCTTTTTTTAATAAAGGAAAAAGCTGCGAGAAAACAATAGTAAATTATTATATTAGTAATAATAATATGTAGGACTTTATTACACGCTTATTGCCCTGGTCAAAAACTGAGCTGGCTTTTTATATATTACAATATTTGTATACCAGAAACAACGACACTATACATACTCGTATTATATTTTATATATACCACATATCTAGAGTCTAGGTATGTATGGTGACAAACTGTATAGAAAATCATACTAAGTAATCTTGTTTGACCGTAAGTGGGAATCGAATCCACAAACTTCGGATAAAACGCCATTGGCATCGGCAAAACTAACTAAACCAATTGAAAAATATTTTTCCAAGAAAATGATGGCAGCCCTAAACTAAAGTAATAGTGGATATTTCCGCCAGTACAAGCAATTGTTTAACCTGGCAACTGGCCCGGTCTTTGTAAACGGTCAGCTGTGAAATGCCTTAAACATAACCGCGACCGAACGGTTACGGTTACGACACTGGGCCGGTTAAGTGGCGCTTAAGCGGGTTATGGGCCAGTATGTGTTTAGTACGTTTGGTCTGGACTTAACAAAATTCTAATTATATAGGTTTTAGTTAAAGCAACGGCACGTAGATGTAGCTTTGGATTCGAGTATTTCAATTTAAGGACACTGCATTCGCAATGGCGAAGTCTGCGTTCTCCATACAAATAAGCTTTCTCACTTCCAGTTTTACTCGGCTACTGTTTGTCGTAGAATTAAAATATTTTTTTGGCGGTCAAAATATAATCTTTGTGTTAGAAAAACTTTTTAATTTTTATATATTAGGAATAATAATAAATACCATCACGGGTGCCTATTTGGCTTCCGAGAACCGTTTAAACGGCCTCGGGGTACCCAGCGGAGGGATTAACCCGTCCTCATTTCGCCGATGGTATTCGGAGGCATCACCTAACAAGTAGCGAGCTTGTTGCGGTGTTTATGATAATATATGAATATCCTCGTTGTATAAAGCGGTCACCCATCCCAGGTCCGACCTTGTTATCAGTTGCGCAGTAACTTAACCACTAGGCTGGGGCCGCTTTTTTTTCTAATTATATAGGTTTTAGTTAAAGCAACGGATCGTTCAATTTAAGGACAATGCATTTGTATTCGTGAAGTCTCGGCTACTGTTTGTCGCAAAATTAAAATAATATTTTTGTCGGTCAAAATAATAATCTTTCTGTGTTAGAAAAAAAAAACATTTAAATTTTTATATATTAGGAATAATACAATTAAAAATATTTAAAGGGTATAGAGTCCACCCAAACATTGCGACGAGCCAGCCACTTGTTCGGGGTAGACTCATACCATCGGCTACGACGAGGTGGGATTAAAAACCCCTCCGCGGTATCGGGCTCCGTAAGGCACCCGTGATGATATTTATTTATTTTTTACGAATTAATAAGTCTAGTTAAACGCTAATAACTGGTTATAAAAATACTTCATAATAATTATAGCGTTTTGAAGTTTTGCATAAGCAGCCATTATAGTTCAACCGGGAGTAAAACTTCTTCGTCGAGTACTTAATTTACAGTTATAAAAATTTCTAAACTGGAAAATTAAGTTGTCACCATTTTGATTGTCGGGTTAGTTATAATCTTATTTTCCGTAATTGGTACTTACTTGCTTACTGGTTGTAGTTAAATTGCTAGCAAGTTAACTTCGTTGAAGCTTATAAGGAAAATATGTGGCTAAAAAAGCATTATGACATTTTTATAAATTCCTTATCAGGACAATCTTATACTGATTTGTTTTTTAAACTTCTTCGCCAAATAGTAGAAACTAAGACTTCTAACTTCACTCTAATATAGAGTAATTAGAAGAAAGCGCACAGAGGGCATCTGTGTATGTGTAGATAACAAGCAATTACAAATTTCGTAAGGGATGACTGGAACCTAATTGCCACAGTGGTTGAGTACCTTGACGCAAAGTCAGGATCGTGGGTTCGAGTCCCACCCACCAGGATTTTTTTATTACATTTTTATAAATTCCTTATCAATTTATTTTTATATTAAAATTTTAAAGATAAAATTGCAATAAAAAAATAATCCTGATGGTTGGGATTTTAAGGAAAGAAAGAAAGAAAGAAAGAAAGAAAAACTTTATTTGAACACCACGCACAAAATACACACATATAAAATTACATTATTACATAATATATAAATAATTAACAAAATACAAAATAAGTTAAAGGTTTGTTGCGCGGCGACAAACAGGAAATCAGCTCAGCACATGCTACAGCAATAGATTGCTGTAACGCTAATTTTCAGCTGATGCCTTGAAGAGGACATGCGGCTTTTAGTGGTACCGAAACAATCAAAATAAATATGAGAGAATAAGAAAAAGGACACCAATTACATACAGATAATAATTACTCAAACACTTTTATGTATTGTCATCTCACTCATTTTACTTAACGCAACATATGCAAGAGACACCGGGTGATAGAAGAAGGACGTTGAAAGTTTTTGGATTTTGGATATACATATTTTAATTATATTTAAATACATTAACGATCTATAATTAGATATATAGTTTACACTTTATAATCTTATTGTAAATTTTAATCTTAGGTACAATTTGATTAATTATATATTATTATTATTTTTACTATTATTATTGTTATTAATGAAGATTATTTATTATATTTTTTTATCAAATTGTGTTTGTACATTATTTATTTAGGCAGCTTTAATTTGTTCCGATAACAATGCTAGCTTTAATTTATATTTAAATGGAGCCGACGACTGCATATTTTGCAAAGGATGGGTTCAAATCCCATCCTTCAGCATTCGCTGCAAAACCAGTATGAGTACCTTGCAATAATAATAATAACACATTACTATGCCGTCTGATATTTAAAACTAGGACTTCTAGCTTAACTCTAAACAACGGAGTAATTAGAAGAATGCACATAGAAGGCGTATGTGTATAAATGGGTAAAAAACAATGACAAATTTCGTGAGGGGGACTGGTACCTGGTTGGTTTGGTGGTTTAGTACCTTGCTGCGAAAGCTAGGGTCGTGGTTCGAGTCCCACCTCTGTAACTACTTTCATCTAAAAATCCCTGCATTCACTCCGTTGTCTGAGTTTCAGGCAACTCCATATTTATAGTGAGTTTAAAAAACACCACACGTAGGGTATTTATTTCATGCTTAATTATGGAATAAAACTCATTTTCAAGCTTTGAAAAGCATCGTCAAGTCCCTAAACTAACCGTACATAAAACAGGCTTTATTCTCTTGACGTTTGCCTAGTGAAATGACTGAAAAAAAGGGGTTTAAGGTTTCTCCCCTTAATTATTGTTGAAGCACCTTCGTTAACGGCCATAGCTCATGCAGGGGTGAATCCTTAATATAAATCTCGTTGCTGAGGTAGTCATTACTTCACCACTGATTTCTAAAGTTTAATTTTGTAGATAGCGCAAAAAAATGTCAATGCAATGAAAAAAAATCTGGAGAATGGGACTCGAACCCTTTTGCTGAAAGAAGCTCAACCGCTGAGCTATCCTTCAGAAGTCAACCCTCACCAAATTTGTCTTTACTTCTTAACTATTTTTTAGTTAGGTGGGAGGAAGGCCTCTATAACTTCGCTAGGCCAACCAACCGGACTCGTTCATCATCATCATACCAGCCTTTCACGCGTCCACTACTGGACATAGGCCTCCCCCAAGGATCGCCACAACGACCGGTTCTGTTCCGCCTGTAGCCATCAGCTTCCCGCGACCTTTTTCACGTCGTCGATCCATCTTGTGGGGGGCCTGCTTCTTCTGCGTCCTCCAGCACGCAGCTGGCACCAGACTCGTTCGTTGCCACCCGACTCGTTCGTTGCCACCCGACTCGTTCGTTGCCACGGCCCAAACCGTCAAGTAACTTAGTCATGGTTCGGTTTTAGTCCGTGGGTAGTTTTAGACTACTGTATCGATTTCTTGTCGAGGTGATAGACTCATTTCATGGTGCGGTTACGAAACGGGTGCGATAAATAGCAAGGATATTAATATAGACTCGGAATGCAAATACGCCTTTTGCCCGCAAAAGCTGGCTTCATAAATTTATTTTATTTGTAGTCTCCCTTCAGGTTACCGCTACAAAACGGGCCGTTGATAGTAGACTCGTAATGCAAATTGATTTTGACTTAAATCGTAACCTCATCATTTAACCGGAATAGTGGGTACACAACAATGTATTGATCTCCTTCACATAGCCTTCGTAGGTATTCTTACAAAATCACATAACATGTTAAATTACTAACTAAAATAAAACATGACTAAGGGCTAATTTTTCAATCGTCAGATAAAGTTATTCAACGGATAAATTGTTTGGAGAATGATAAAATTTGACAGTTCTTTTTACAAGTTAACTGTCAAATAACTTTGACTGACGATTGAAAAGTATGCCCTGAGTAAAATAATAATAAAAAAAGTTACAAATTCAGTAATAACCAGTGTTTACTAAATATTTATTACAAGCCCTATGGTCGACCACAACGAAAGCAAAGTGAATGCCTAAAAACGACCGTGTTTTCCCTGTCAATTAGGAAAATTAAATAGACCTTCTGCCCCACGTTCGTCGAAATTAATATCACTTTTATAACGTCAATTAAGCACAGTAGAACCCTCGGACCTTGGCAGGATTATTATTGAGGGTAAACTGGGATTTTCACAAATACTACCTACTTACCCCCGTATTCTAAGTCGTGTTTTCCATTCCACTTTTACTTAAGGAACGTCTGTCTCTTTATACCAAATATCAAATCAATAATGATAGAATGAGACAGAAAATCCTTGAGTGAAAGTGGAGTGGAAATCACCACTTAGAATACGGGGGTTAGACCTTTAATTTTACAAAACTTCTTTTTAGGTTCAAATCCCGTTGTGTACCAAATTTATATATATATATATAATGTTTGTTTCACAACACCAGTATAGTGCCTCGGAGAGCACGTTAAGCTGTCGGTTCCAGTCTCAATATACCAACTTGTGAAAATGTTTATATATTACAGGTTCGAACCCCGTTGTATACCAAATTTATGTATATAATGTTTGTTTGACAACACCAGTAGAGTGCCTCGGAGAGCACGTTAAGCCGTCGGTCCCAGTTGGTTCATTGAGCCAACTTGTAAAACTGTTTATATATTACAGGTTCCAACCCCGTTGTATACCAAATTTATGTATATAAAGTTTGTTTGACAACACCAGTAGAGTGCCTCGGAGAGCACGTTAAGCCGTCGGTCTCAGTTGGTTCATTGAGCCAACTTGTGAAACTGTTTATATATTACAGGTTCCAACCCCGTTGTATACCAAATTTATGTATATAATGTTTGTTTGACAACACCAGTAGAGTGCCTCGGAGAGCACGTTAAGCCGTGGGTCCCAGTCTCAATGTACCAACTTGTGAAACTGTTTATATATGGGTTGAGTCTATTCAAACATCAGAACCATTCAGTCCTAGTTTATATTTCTGTCTCTGTAAAAAACATTTCGATAACAATGTCATCATAATGCCTAAATTATAGGAGACACGCAAATTGACATAAAAAAGAATATAATATTCGACAAGGCCATCTTCATTAGTCACCATTATATCGCTCAGCGGTGCAGTTCTACAATGTTTTTGTTGCCGGCCTTTGCATACCGGCTGTGAATGACTGAATCAATCACTGAGAAATATTTTGTTTTACTTACTGAAGTTTATATTATAGAAATACTTACATAAGGTTTTAATTAAATCTTAATATTCATCAGAAAATATCAGTCTAGTCATGCAAAGAGGAAATATTAAAAGTTTCCAATTTGTGTCAAGAAGACTTTTGAAAAAATAAATCCCCCTCTGAAAATTTACCCATTTTGAGTTAGTTATGTTTATTATGCATAGAGAGGCTTTAGTGGGAGTTTTTTATTTATTTTAAATTGTGGGTTAGATACTGTTATACTACAAGTATTAGGATCGTTGTTATTTTTGTAAACAGTACAGATAAACCTGTCACATTTGTGGGATTCTTTTAAAAAATCACACTAGGGCCTCAGTCTTGCACAGCGTTATTTTACCTCTTTTAATCTTATTGCATATCAGTAGACAGAACATGTATGATGTTACTGTAAATGTATTTGGATCAGCTGCTCGCCAATCAATTTTGCTCAATACAATTATTATATTTTATCCCAAGTAAATCTTTCCAGATATTTATGAATAATCAAAAAAAAGTATTTAACAATACCTCACAAAATGAGCACCAGCATCTGCAAAACCCTTTCCAACAGATTATTTTTAAACGTTTGCTAACCATCCATTATCACAATAGTTAAACAAGATCCTCGTAGCAATTTCTTTTGCTATGGTCTATGTTTAGGTATGTATTGCGTGTGTTTATGTATAACTATGTTATAATATCTATTTTTATTTATTTATATTGTTCTGTAGGTACTCGTCTTTTTCTCTCTCTCAACAGGTAACTTGTCGTAAATTTCTGAGGCATTCAGCTCAATATGTAAAATTTTGTGGAATAAATAATTGTAAATAAAATATGATTAGCGACAAAATAATCTTGGTACCACTGTAGCCATACTTTCCCTCCAGACTTTATGGTTCTTTCGTTAAAGGAAAACTAGGAGAATCTGATGATTGATTAATAGTCCCAAAAATGGGAACAAATCGAACAGAAATATTACTTTTTTTTTGGAAAAAACTTTGTAAGTAAGTAAACAATTAATCATCCCATGTTACGTAATCAATATTGTACCTAAATAGAGTTATTTATTAACGCCTAAAGATATATTTCTATTGTTTTTGAATTCTTTTGCAGTGGTTTAGTTATTATAATATTTAAAAAAAAAAAAAAATACTTAATAAAAATAATAAATAAAAAATATAATAAATCCTCACAGTTATCGCGAGGCATAGCGCCCAGTAGGTCTACGACAAGATTTTGCAAACAGTTTCTACTATAGTCTAGATAAATGAAAAAATGCTTTTACGCAGGTAAAATTATTAATGAGCTCATGTTGGAATATTAAAATTAAGTAATATTAAATTGTCGTATTATTAACTTAAACTTCTCTTATTCGTTGATTTCTATCTATAGTCACTAGCGACTATAGTAAAAACTTGTACCCTGTATCCTGAAGCCGTTAATGATAAAAAAAAAAATTTGCCAAGTAGGTAGTTTATAATTCAAACTAAAGTAAGTAATAATACGACAATTTAATATATTTTATAAATTACTTAATTTTTATATTCCAACATGAACTCATTAATAATTTTACCTGCGTAAAAGCATTTTTTCATTTAGCCATTAATCTTATTTGATAGCTACCTTTTAGTGGCTAATGATACATTATTAGTGATATAATATGTCACATGCTGTTATATAAGGTATGGCTAGGTTAGCCAAGGTTGTCTGACAGCCATTAGTCTGAATATACCTTAATAAGTATAACTTCTACATAATCTTCTTAAGAGTTTAGACTTTAGGGCAGTTATACACTAGTATTTTTTTATTTAAGATGGCGATTAAAAAAAAAATTTTTTTTTTAACACAAAGGACGTAATCGCCATATTAAACAGACGTTTTTTTGTAAATGTGTGCGAATAAATTATACTTAGTTATCTAAACTGTATCAACAATTAATTTAATTTCAGTCTATATTATAAATTTATATTTGTTTTTAAGGAGACCACTTTGACAAATAATTCTATCGAGAAAAAAATTACTAATAGAGTTTTTGACTCATTATTAAATTAAATTTATTCCTCGACTTTTCATTGCCTAAATATCGTATCTGTTGTTTATGCCGACAAAAAAAGTTCCAAAAGTTTATAAGATAAATGTTACTTTAAAAACCCGTAATGGGTCACTCAAGCAAGACAAATATGGAATTTTAGAATTAGTAGTTTAAGAAAAAAAAATAAAAATTATAACAATATTTTTTTAGTTCATTGAATAACTAATAAAACTTGAGATTACGATATAAAATGTATAAATAATGTATTCATAATGCGTACAAAAATTTCAACTTACTCTGTGAAATCGCCAATGAAATCATAATTTATTTCTGAAAGTTACCACTTGTACGGAACCCTAAGTACACAAAAAAAAAATGCACTTTTTAATTTTTTAACTAATAAAATGTATTTTACTTTGTTACAGGTAATTGAAATATTACGAGTAATTTTTGGTCCAACCCCTAGTTCCTAGAACGTGGATCAAATTTTTCACCAACCACGTTCTTTGTTAACTAATTTTGATCAGAGATCATTTGATCGAAGTTCTAGAAACTAAGGTTAAATGTAACTGAAGAAATGCGACAAGTGTGTAACGACCTTTATACTGGATGAAGCTTAAATTAACAGTAGGTAAGTTTTTACCTTTGTAGACAAAATAATAACTTAGATATATGCGACGGAGAAAACTACACACAGGTTTTTAATTAACTAATTAAACCTAGTTGCAAAAGTATGAAACCAAAAGAGTAAAAGTTTTAAACTTAATTAAATATCAACCCTAACATTTACATACGAGATGACCACCTCTGTAGTCTAGTAGTTGCGCCTTTGTTGTATCCCGAGGTTGTGGGTTCGATTCCTACTAAAGGCAAACCAATATTTCTTACGTTTTTTTGCACAGTTTGGTCTTCATGTATAATATAATATCATATTAAATAGTAATATATAAATAAAACATTTGAGTAATTTATGGGTATCTAATATTAAGTAAAGCAGTGCTACCATATTTATTCATCCGACGCCGGAAATAGCAATGTTGCAATGCAATATTCAATTCAAGTCAAACTATTTATTTCATGTTAATCTTTATAGTCATTTATGAATAGTCAAAAAATTTTAACAATAAAGTCTTAGGCTGAGTAGCACTAAATTAAAATATCTGTAATTGTAACAATTTAATTTAAAAATGGCGTCAATAGTACCAGCTGTCATTCGATGCCATTTTTAATTTAATCGTTACATTTACCGAGAGTTAATTTTTGTGCTACTTAGCTTAGAGTGCGTTTGGTTAGGCTGCTATATATAATCAACATCACCAAAAGAACATTTATTATTTTTCATTAGCTTGATATAAAAAAAACATAGCTTACCTTACCATAAAATATTACCCAACCAACGCACGCTACATAACCAACTAGTGTAAGACTAGGTGGTTAGCTGATTTCATAGACCTACCAATTAACATATGCCATCATCATGACGGTTACTTTGGTCCTTTTGCGGATCTCAGGAAACGCCGAGCATAGCGCGCTCCATCGCCCTTTGTGGACTGTGAGCTTTTTCATGAGGCCCATAGTAAGCCACCACGTCTCTGATCCGTAAGTCATCACTGGCAACACACAATAAAATAATAATTAGATAGTACCTATAGGTGTTATTATATATTCTGTGGTAATATCTAAAACATTCATATTGGTATCGGGTGCGCTGTGGGGTAGTTATGTGTTAACGTGAGTAATTTATGAATGGTAATATTTCACTCGTGTGTAGTGCCCTGTAGTAGTACTACCATCTTTATTCTGCCGACGGTGACAAAAATGTTGCAATGCGACACTTATTAGATAGTTTATATTTAAAAAAATGTTTAGGTATACGTATTTTTTTTAATAGGCTATAAAGTGTATAATTAGTACTTTGTAGAAAGTCGCTAGTGAATTGTGAGAGTCACACACGTGTCTATTAACTATAGAGAGGAAAGTGTTATACAATTATATATCTTTATCTCGGTAGTGTGGCATGGAAATAGTTTTGGCTAGTTAGCCTCGTCGGTAGGTCTAGTAGCAAAGCTTCTACACTACATGATCGGTGCTTGAATATCATTTTTTAATCATATAATAAATAAATAAAAAGTGATTTATTTCCTTTAACTTAAAATTAAAACATTTCTTAGGGTGGGGTACATCTTTTAGGTACATAACCACCTGTGTTAGGTGGCCCGCTCTTTATAAATATTAGGTATTAACTTAACAGTAAATAAAGAAAGACAATTACATCTAAATAAACCCTAAAACACAATGTTTTTTAAAGTGAGTAAGATTTATGGTCTATTATGCCATTATTTATTAATTTTAAACAATAATAACAAATATCAAAAGGTAGCAGTATGCAAAAGTAAACAAAACTGGAAATGTTTCAACTGTTGTGTTCAGTTTTACAGACTACTAATTATTAAAGTTAATTTAGATTTCATCATTTTAACAGACCTATGGTTATGTTACAGGAAGATTTTTATATGTGTATGTGTGTAATCATATATATTAATGTATCAAATCATCTTTTAAGAAACTGGCCTTTTTAGAAATCAAGCAGCGGCTCTAATAGTCCGGCAGGTCTATAACCAATAACGTAATATTTAACAGACATCTGTCACTGTCCCTCAGATATGAGATCTTGGTGAAGTTTTGACTACTGGTACGGTAGGCATCACATCACGGATAATTTCCAAAACATATTATTTAGTCAGTCTGTAAGTACTTTGCATAGGCTATTTGAGTTTGCACCCTATCAGCCAATGGCGTAAAAAAATATATTTCACTTTATTTCAAACTAAATTATGTATATCTTTTGTAGATTACACGAAATAAAATTGAATATTTTTTACAATTTTATTTATAAGCAACAAAAACATATCTGATTGGTCGATGACTGGTGACGTCACACGCAAGTAAACAAAACAATACACAGATTATAAATCATGTGGATGACATAGAATAGAGTATAATATAGGAGATTATTTAATCTGTGCTTGTTTGTTTACTTGCGAGTGACGACACTTGACATAGACTGCGAAACAGCGTTTTTAGCGTCATTGTGGAAATTCAAACTTTAACATTGATTTTTATTAATAATAGATTAGACATCTCGGAAATATCAATGTAGTGTGATTATTACGTAATGGAGAATCATATAAAACGAGTTTCAAAAATGAGTCAAATACCCTATTCAACCATCCGTTTTATAGTCGCGCCCTGACAAGAGACTACGACAAGAAATCGAAGCAGGGGTCCTGAAAAACGGTGACCCCACAGACTATAACCAAAACATGACTAGGTCACTTAACAGTTTTCATTCGTTGTTATTTAATAAATAAATAATATATAGTAAACAATACCAATTAAAAATAAACACTCAAACTCTGAGATTACAAAAGTTTTTACCGCCCATGTTGGGACATTAGTGCCCCTTTAAACCTATATTAAGTCCATTAAGGGCCACTGTACTAAAACCAGAATATGCTGGCCCTGTACTTAATGTACCTAACCCCTAGTGTTAATTGCTTGAATTCAAATAATGAAACTTTGAATCTGTTAATGAACAATTTGGACTCAATTTTCTACCCAAAATTAACAGTATTTGCAACTGTCACTTTTGTAATTATGACTTGGTTGAATTAAATTGTGCTTGAAATTTCATGTTTTATGTCTTTTATAGTTAGAAAATTAAGTTTTAACCGTGACAATGATACCTTTTAAATAGTATGGTGAACAAAATAATATGTAATAGAAGACTATTTTATTGGTGTTTGTTTGGAACTCAAAACGTAATTAATATTACTTCAATCGATCGAAAAAAAAAAATCCAAAACAGCGCTTTTTTTTTTTTTTTAATTAAGTTTATATATATCTTTTTACTAAAAAGATGTGTTTATTTATATTTTATTATAATGACTCCAAATATATTATAATCAAAATAATAGTGAAATATTAAGCCTACATTATTTACGATTTTGAACCTTATTTCTTAACACTAATTCAGGCTGGTAAAATAAAAACTTAGTATGGTGGTTAATACTAAGGTCATGCCATATCTTTTTCTTTCCTTTTTGGTGGGGCAATCATCATTTATTGTCTTCTTTTTTTATTGTAGCACAATTTGTGACTTGAGAGTTCATGGAATGGCTCGATGAATACAGTGTTATTTCACAGCATTGGCCATAGAATATTGCAAAAAATAGGCTTTGTAAAAATATCAAATAATAAATAATAATATTTTTTACACATAAAACCATTTTTTTTCATTATCTCAATTAATGTTAATTTCTAATCCTATTAAACAAACAAATCTTAAAAAAGAACATACAAATCCCCATTTAATCTCATTTTGTAATCCCAATAGCAATAAATATTTCGCAATCCAATCAGGTAATTACTTTTAGGGTTCCGTAACAAAAATGTATATTTGTTTGACAACACCACTAGTGTTGTTGCAAAGATCTTTCAGTTGTCGTTTGCAGTTTCACTAAAAATAAATAATAATAGGATCACACATATTTCCCTGGTCACAATTTAAGCTCTAGGCTTGTACTATGTGTGACCAGCAACAACTGTAATGTATTTTTTTATGTGGTTCCAATGTCCCATTAAAAATAAGTCCTAAATAAGCGGCGATACAATAGTATAGAACTCCGAGATTTGGAGAAAGAACGCACTTGACCGCATAATTATTAACTTGTAGAATAAGAAATCACAGTCACCTTAAAAATACAGAACCCTAAAAACTCACAAAAACCTTACCTATATATCACCTTAGTTATTAGTGCGACAATAAGTCATAAATGAATTGCGAATATACAGAACTCCAAAACACATAATAAAACCACTTGACAGCATTTTAGTCACTTGTAGAACAAGAAATCACAGTCGACTCAGTTATTAGTGCAGCTAGCGTGCGTCCGAAAGCGATTTGTTTTGATTATAGTTCCTTGGGCCCATAGAAAACAAGTCATAAATTAATTATGACTATACAGAACCCTAAAAACTCACAAGAACGCACTTGACCGCATATTTATTCACTTGTAGAATAAGAAATCACAGTCACCTTAGTTATTAGTGCGGCTAGCGTGCGTCCGAAAGCGATTTGTTTTGATTATAGTTCCTTGGGCCTATAGTAAACAAGTCATAAATTATTTACGACTATACAGAACCCTAAAAACTCACAAAAACGCACTTGACCTCATATTTATTCACTTGTAGAATAAGAAATCACAGTCACCTTAGTTATTAGTTTGGCTAGCGTGCGTCCGAAAGCGATTTGTTTTGATTATAGTTCCTTGGGCCCATAGAAAATAAAACATGAATTAATTACGACTATACAGAACCCTAAAAACTCACAAAAACGCACTTGACCGCATATTTATTCACTTGTAGAATAAGAAATGACAGTCACCTTAGTTATTAGTGCGGCTAGCGTGCGTCCGAAAGCGATTTGTTTTGATTATAGTTCCTTGGGCCCATAGACAACAAGTCATAAATTAATTACCTCTATACAGAACCCTAAAAACTTACAAAAACGCACTTGACCTCATATTTATTCACTTGTAGAATAAGAAATCACAGTCACCTTAGTTATTAGTGCGGCTAGCGTGCGTCCGAAAGCGATTTGTTTTGATTATAGTTCCTTGGGCCCATAGAAAACAAGTCATAAATTAATTACCTCTATACAGAACCCCAAAAAACTCACAAAAACGCACTTGACCTCATATTTATTCACTTGTAGAATAAGAAATCACAGTCACCTTAGTTATTAGTGCGGCTAGCGTGCGTCCGAAAGCGATTTGTTTTGATTATAGTTCCTTGGGCCCATAGAAAACAAGTCATAAATTAATGGCGATGACTTAATTAGTTGATCCGTGTTTCCAATACCATTAACGGACCCGCCAACGACAGGTTCCGAAAATATTGGCACTTTAGCAAATTGCTTGGTGGGATCAGGCAACTATTCTCCTGTGAATAGTTACTTTTGCCATAATAATGTTGTGGAGTATTGCTTGGTATATAAATTAACCAAGTTAAGGTGTTATATGAAAAAAAGTGTCTTAAAAAGTTCATTAATTTATGACTTAGATTAATCTAGAGCACGGCATCTGACTTTCTTGATTTTTTACCTGATGGTAAGCATTGTTGTCTAACAATATTAATAGCTCCCACTATGCTGGCTAAATAATGGGGCTACAAAATGGACGACTAAAATACTTATTTGCATTACGAGTCAATTTTATAATAATAATAATATGTAGGACAAATTACACATATTGCCTTGGTCACAAACTAAGCTCTAGGCTTGTACTATGTGTACCAGAAGCAACGATATAATACATATTATATTTTATAAACACCCAGACCATGACAAACTGTACAGAAAAAACGTACTAATATTTTTTTGCCATGGGTGGGAATCGTTGAAAAAAAAGTGTCATAAAAGATCGCAACTTAGCTTAATCTTAATCTAGACTTTTTGTTTATTGGAGCACAGCATCTGACTTGTTGATTTTTACCTGATGGTTTTTACATTGTTGTTTAACAATATTAATCGCTTCCAAATACTATGCCGGTCAAAATAATAAGGTTACGAAATGGACAAAACAATCGCCCGTTTCGTAACCGCACCATGAAAGGAGACCACCACCTCAACAATAAATCGATGCAGTAGTCTCCGGAAAACCGATGAACCCACAGACTAAAGCGGTAACATGACTATGTCACTTGGTTTTTGCATCTGTATCGGCGGTGGTAACTAGTGTGGTCTTCCTCCCATCTGATACTAATATTATAAAGAGAGAAGATTTGATTGTTCTAGATAAATTCAAAAACTACTGAACATATTTAAAAAAATAACACCTATAGAAAGCTATATATATATAAGCGAGTAACATGAGCTGTAGTTTATTTTTAATCCGATTTCTTTTAAATTAAACGGTGGATGGAAACCCCGTGTTTACGTGGTGGCCGAGTTGGACTTAAGAACACTAAAGTCCCTGGTTGGAATCCCGGTGTGTACCAATGAGTTTTTAATTTAAAAATGTATGTACATTTGTTTGACAACACCACTATAGTGCCTCGGAGAGCACGTTAAGCTGTCGGTCCCGGTTTCACTATACCAACTTGTGAAACTGTTTATAGATGGGTTATTGAGTCTATCCAAAACATCGCGACGAGCTAGCCACTTGTTCGGTGTAGACTCATACCATCGGCTACGACGAGGTGGGATTAAAACCCCTCCGCTGGGTACCCTGGGTCCGTCTAGGCGGTCTCGGGCGTCGTAAGGCACCCGTGAAGATATATATATATATGTACGTAAGTAGTTAAACTATTTTAAAATAGGTAGGATGTTTATTTTTAATAAGAAAAAAAACAACGCTAAGTTATTTGCAGAAAACATATTTATAAAATAACATTTCGTCATAAAATTTTCAGTTATTTTTATTAAATTCTCAGTATTTTACAGTCCGCATAAAAATTTACTTAAAACAACCATTAGGAACAAAATCCTTGGCCCCTTAATTACAGCAAGAGTATGCTAAATCTTGCATGTTACACCGCACTAGTCCCGCATGGGATATTAAGTCCCGCCACATACGTCATATAAGTTTACCCCAAATTGTCGCCAAAATTTTAAGTCTAGTATTAAACTACTTGGTTATAGTGGAATATATTTTTTTTTTAAGTATTCGAGGCCGAGTGTTTTAATTCCAAGTCCAAACTTGGACTCAAAATACTAGTTTTAAGATTCCTGCTGGTTCAAACCCACACACCGAGGTTTGAACCAGCAGATCAATGAGTTTTACAATTAAATATATATTATATACTAGCCGACCCGGTGAATTTCGTATCTCCTAAACGACATTGATCGCTCCCACTGTATCATCAATTCAACCACCCATTTCGTAACCGCACCCTGAAAGAAGAAATCGATGCAGTAGTCTCCTGAAAACCGGTAATCCCACAGACTAAAACCGAAATATGACTAGGTCACTTGACGGTTTTTTCATCTGTATGGGCGGTAACGAGACCGGTCTAACGAAGTTAGGTTAAAATACCATCGGCTACGATGAGGTGAAAATACAACCTCACCCTGGGGGCGTCTAGACGGTCTCAGGTCCGTAAGGCTTTCGTGATGGTATATATATATACTTATATAATATATTTCAGATTTATGTTTTTTTAGTGAACCTTTGCTTGTTTAATTTCCGATGAAGGCAAAGTAGAAAGATCGTAAACGAATTGCGTGTTTCACCTCACGCAATATATTTCATTCAAAATCATTTATTATGCGAACACTTCGTAAAGTTCACGTTTTGTCAAATGAACGCGGGCGGTCATCCATTCAGTGTATCAAAACTTTTTTAATGGGGTCCGATTCAATCGTGTTAAGGCTCTCCCGCCAGTTATATTTTTAATTCCCACATTTATTTACCTCTAGAGCCGTCTGTCGAAGTGCATAAAAGAAGACTCATTCTGACCGCTCTGGCGCACAAAACATCAGCAAGATTCTATTACACAGTGAAATATCATTAAAAAAAACTAGAATTAATAAAGAAATCCACTGGAAGAAGAAATTGGTGAAAGTTTTGTAATAATGGATACTTTAAAAATAGCAACATCTTGATATTTTTGTTATTTTCAAGTATTTTTTGTCTCTGGTACACATAGTTCAAGCTTAGTTTGTGACCAGAGTAATACATGTAAATTGTCCTACATATTATTATTATTAATTGTAAAAGGATTAGATAGACCTTGAAAAACCCTTAAAATACTGAGAAGCTATAAAATTGCCTGGAACGGCCTTAAGTACCTTCAAACTCTGAAATTTAGACCCCTTTTCACAACTTGGCGTCCGCTGTGAAGGGTAATTTATTCTGGCACGTACACAATCCTCAGTTTTCAACATACTCAGTCGTAATTAAGCAACGGGTAATAAAATCTCGCGTGCTTAGAGCCAGTTCCACGCAAGGACATTCTTCGTCACATAAGTTGTGGTGAAAAGTGCAACAAGTCTTAAGAGTCGTAACTTCAAGAGCTCGCGTCCAAATGGAGTAAGTCATGCTGGCTTGGCACGATATGCTACCGGTTTATGAAATTAAAGAATGTTTAATTAGGTGTATTGTAGAAGTTTATAAGTATTGTGGGTGGCTGATACGATACGTCCGTGTGCTGCTTAAAAGGATTGGATCTCGTCTGGACTAACCCTAATTAATTTTTTTTAATACATGGCGACTTTGGAAGGATGTACTTTGGGGTAATATGAGGCTCTACTGATCAAAAAAATTTAACTATGGAATGTGTCGCAAAAAATATTGGCTGCTCCATAAAAACTAGGAATGTTAAAATAAATAACCAATTTGTATGGAAAAGCCCCTTAGTCTATGCAATGTAAATAGGGGTCTAGGGAAGTGGATCCCATCTAGGTGGTGGGTGGGAGAAAGGTGTTCACTTACTATAGTTTACCGCCCATACTGATGCGTGTTTAGATTTATGTCTGTTGGTTCACCGATTTTTAGAAGACTACGGTATCGATTTCTTGTCAAGGCATTAGTCCCTTTCAGGGTGCTGTTGCGGAATGGGCGGTGGATTTAATGATAACACAGTGGGAATTTAAAGTAGACTCGTAATGTGAATTCGTCTTTGACGCCGCCGTAACCGACAATTAGCCAGCATAGTGGAAACGATCAGTGATGTTAAATAACAATGCATTGACCATTCATAGACTGTAAGGCTGCAGCTAAGATACAAAGGTCACATGCTCCAATATAAAGAGAAGAACCAAAATTTTGGTTTTCCATAAATATCATTGAAAATTTCAACCATGATTTATACTTATAAAATAAAAAATATATAAAGATGTCGCCAGTACAGCAGCGCAGCTTGAGGACCTCTCCTAGTCTGCTCTAAGGATTCTCCTATCGTCTTTACTTGCTATTATTTGGTTAGACTATGAAGATTCATCAGTTTACAATAGCTTTAAGTTTATCTCTTGAAAATTTAGCATTACTATATTAAAAGTTATAGCTTTTCCGTAGTAAACTCCCTTATCACGCATATATTGGATAAAGCTAATTCTACACGACAGAAGCCAGAAAGTTTTAATGCGCTCAGAAATAAATCGGCCCATTTATCCTCATAACCATCCCTCTGGCGTCGCTTGTGTGTCGAAGGCATAATGCGAAGGCTCAACGGAGCGCGCGTATACGCCACAGAATAACAAATAATACGAACAGAATCGTTTTCTCAAAAAGGTTGCCCAATGCAGCAGAGCTATAAATACCATCACGGGTTCCTATTTGGCTCCCGAGAACCGTTTAAACGGCTTCAAGGTACCCAGCGGAAGGTTTAGCCAGTCCCCATTTCGCCGAAGGTATTAGGAGGTAACACCTAACAAGTGACGAGCTTGTTGCGGTGCTTATTATAAAATAGCCTCGTTGTATAAAGCGGTCACCTAACCCAGGTCCGGCCTTGTTGTCATTTGCTTTCGAAGTGACTTAACCACTAGGCTGAGCGTAGTCGCCAACAAATAATACGAACAGAATCTTTTTTTCAAAAAGGTGAGAAAGTAAGTGAAATAATGGAGAAGAAATTTTCTTCCAATGACTATCAGACAGGCCTCTTTGATGAGTGTTTCGACACAATTGAACAAAATTGTTTGGGATGGCAATATGTATTATACGCCATTTTTTAATTGTATGTCCGTTGTTTATCTTGCAGGTTGTAGGTTTAAAAAAAAACTTGGATTCTAAGCATATGTTAGCTGCCTCTAAAACTGGTATAAATTGCCTAGGATTGCCTAAGTATAATGAACAGTTAAAAAAACACATTATTGTATGCTATGCAGAATGCTATAGAAAAAAAATAATAGCAATAAGTAATATACTGAAAGAGTTATCAAACTAAGAAAAATAATAAATATACTAAACTAAGATATATTCAGTTGCTAATAAAAATCAAATATCGTCAGTGACTATGAATTTACGTTTATTTTACTTTTCTTGTAACATCTGCTAAATATTTGCTTTGGAGTTATTTCTTCTGTACCATTTGATATCCTGTGCCTGAAAGGAGTGAGCGGCAATAGACCCGAGTTCCTGTCTCTAAGGATTTCTAAACGAAATTACTTGTTCCAGCTCTATTGTATTTTGAAATAGGAATCATTCTTTCGGAATTTAAAACTATCCCGCATCACGCGATGTGTCGGCGCTTAGTTCGTTACGTAACGGATTTTGTTACGCCATAAAATATGTGGTTTGCGTTCTTTTTTTAAATAGTAAATTTGAAATAATTCCTAAAGTGTTCCTTTTTTCGGATAATAAAAAAAAAACGGTGTGTTTAGAAATACATTCAATGAAATGTGTACTATTGAGTTAATAATAATAAAAAATACATTTGTTTGACAACACCACTATAGTGTCTCAGAGAGCACGTTAAGCTATCGGTCCTAGTTTCATTATACCAAATGTATCTGATTTAAATTATATAGTTATATATATATATATAAACTTCGCCTCCACCTCCATGGTGTACTGCTATACGGAGGTCGTGGGTTTGATTCTCACTCATGGCAAAACAATTAGTAGGTACGTTTTTCTGTACAGTCTGCCATGGTCTTGTTATTTATCATTGTGACCAGGGCAATATGTGAAAAAAATGTCCGACACAGTATTATTTTATTGCTTATTCAGGCTTGTAGTTTAACCTTCAACTCACTTTCTTGTTCGACTTATAATGTATACTATTATATTGTAGTACTGTTTCGACATACATTTGTGTTATACTCTTTGTACTGTGTGTATAACCTAGTTCCAACTCTGTGTCATTCAATTGTCAAATTTTTTTTTGAGTCAATTTTCGCAATAATCATACAGTCCATGACTCTATAATATAGTTCGTTCGACCCATTATTCGATGCTAGATTTGACAGTCCGAATTCCTAACACTAAATAATCTTTTTGTTTCAAGTAATATTGTCAATATATTTTTATTGAGCACGGCGTGTGACTGTGTGAATGTATGTGCCCGATGGTAAGCAAGCCTACAAAGTCCATGAATGGGGTCGATCAATACAATGTTGTTTAACAATATTTATCGCTCCCACTATGCAAGCTATAATTATATTTAGACTTCTAAGTGTCATTGCGAGACTGATTGTTGGAATTTATTTTGTTAATTATCGCCATTATGATATTTTTTCCCTATAAATATATAATTTTTATTAATCAATACAGTCCCTTAGCTCTGATCATTTATAATCTTATCTATAATTAAACCAATATTAATTTAAACGCACGGATTTCTCCGGCATTATTTAGTAATTTATTTATTGTTTGTTGTAAAAATCGGAGTTGATTCAGTCAGAGCTCTACTATTAATTTTTGTTAAATCATCTTTTACTTACTGTAGCCCTAGTGTGAGATTATTCTATTACTTTTGCGTTCGAGTTAACTAAAATTTGCATGGAAAATAAATCAGCGCCCCAAGCGGATATTTTAAGAACTAAAAATGCGATCGTGTGAAAAAAAAGTGATAAACATTTATATTAATGTCACAAAATCCGAAAAAATAAAATTTCAGAGCAATTTTCACGATTTATTTCAATCGAACAAACTATTTTATTTTACGTTTCTGACTTAAAAATTATATCACTAACATCCTTCACGTTAAGAAAAACGTTTTTCTAGTCACTAAAAACAGTCACATTCTAAAAAAATCGGAACTATCGACACAATCACTTAACTCACCTCGCCTTAACTCGAAAGTACATACATACATATCATCACAGGTGCCTTACGGCGCCCGAGACCGCCTAGACGGTCTAAGGGTACCCAGCGGAGGGGTTTTTAATCTCCCCTCGTCGTAGCCGATGGTATGAATCTCGAAAGTAAACGTCAAAAGACTAAAAGTCCCTAGTGTGTGTGTTTTAACGCTCTCACAGCGTTAAGAGTACTCCTCACCAATAAGATTCCTTAATTTCATAAGACTGTCAAAATATGCTAATCTATTGGCGAAGAGTGCACAGTTACTGTGATGAGAACGTTAAAAAAAACGCACTAGGGCTATGTACAGCACTAGGGCTATGTACAGTACAGTTTAAAGGTATATTAGTATATAAATTATTAATTGTTTCAATAAAATATAAATAGAATTTTACAGATTTAATAAGCTAATTTAGTCTATTTACGCTTAATTGTTCCGTAAATATGTAGTTCAAATCAAATAATTTTAGTAAATACCTTCCTATTATTAGAATTCCGTATATTAGAAAGAAATGGAAAAAAACACTTATCTGTAATTCTTTGTAGATTGTTAAGACATACCTACCTTATTTATTCAATTATTTATTTCATGTATTTTTTTACAGATATGAAAAGAAAACAAAAGATTTTTGATTTTAACAATAAGAATTAGAGTGCGTTTGCATGCTACTTATCACTAAAAGAATTAATAATTAAATTAAATACCTATAGAAAGCACAATGCTTTTAAAATTGTCAGTGAACAAATCTGTTTCCAACCAATCACGGGGCCTTAAAAGAAAGTAATTGTGACAAGCCAATTAGAATCGATATTTTTATGTGTGCGTGGTTTTAGGATGTATGTATTTGTGCGTGTTTTTTATTGTGTTTGCAACATAATTATCTGGGTGGATCAACTTTTCTTTGTATCAAATCAACAAAATATATGTTTTAATATTTAAATTTATATTGCAATGAAAATTTGCTTAAAAGCCATAAAATACGTTACTTTAACGGATTTTATCTCAAGCAGCGAATTTTCGTTTAATTTTATGGTGTTACATGCTATTTTAATTGGATCCTGTCCCGAAATATGTCCTTTCGGTGACTATTTATATAATGTGATTTTTAATAAATTACATTTTTTAAATTTGTAAATAAAATAGCTGTGAATTAAAAAATAATAATACTTTACTTAAAAACCATCCAAAATTATTTCTTAGATAATATTGAATGCAAAATAAGTGTAATAATTACAACAAAAAAACTATTAATTGTGTCTCTTGGGTCTACCTTGGGCCAAAAACTAAACTATTTTTACTTGTATAAAAAATATTGATATCTTAAAGTAATAAAAATCAAAGTTTTTATTTCTTCTTATGAGTATTAATCATAAATCATTAAAAAAAGTAATATTAATCTACTGTAAATTCAAAAAAGTTTAATATAATCATAAAGAAAATTAGGGACAACAAGGTTAGCGATGAGACATTAGGCCAGTGACTTACGAGACATTAACCAAAAAAAAAAAAAACATTTTAATAATCGCTTTATTTAAGGTCTTTCAAGTACAATATAATAAAAAAACAAATAACATTATTAAACTAATAAATAACTATAAACTAAAAATTAAACTGCCTATTCCTTAAAATAGTTACCTTAATAAGAACAATACCATATAAACTAATCACTTTTCGAAAACATCTACAATATTATTAAATGCGTTATCAAATTTATCCCGTTTCATTATAATCACCGGTTTGGGAAGAATCTCAACAATGTCCATGTAATCAATATCGGCAACGTCGCTTCTGTCCAAACGGAAATACTTTTCTGTTTTTTACACTTCGCATAAATGTTACTCTAATATCGCCATCCTCATCTAAATTATCCACAACACAAGCATATTTGTAAAAATTTGAAGCGTATACATTCCACAAGTAAATAATCTCCACTGCATACACCCTGATTTTCTTTATTACCTGATGAGGTAGATGGTTTTTCAAAGGCCTTATGTTGTTCTTCTTCTGACTAATCTGGTGAATTATACACAATGTCGTAAATTTTTTTTTGTCGAGATTGACATAAATCTGTCAAGCCAATCTCTTTCAAAGATGATGACTACAGACGTTTAATGTTACTTCGAGGAACATCTTCATCAGAGCTGATTGGAATGTTAGTGTTTACATTGCCAACTTCGACGACGCTTGTAACAAACTCGTTGTCTTTATCGGTTTCTGAAACTTTATCATCATAACTATTAGATTTTGTAGAAGCGGTAATGGGAGCAATAGGCCAATACATATCGCTGCAGGAATTCGCAAAAACCTCTTTTACAGAAGCAACTTAGATTTTGGTATTGGATATCTCCACGAACTTCTGTAATTATTTGATGAACTTTTAATGTCCCAATGTTTCTTAATATTTTAAAAATTCAAACTCAAAAGTCTTTTGGGTCACCAAAAATGTCTCCTGATTCACCACTTTAGTGACCCAGGGGAATCGTCAGCCAGGAGACATTCAACAGTTAATGTGGGTTATTATTAGGAAATATACAAAAAATGTTGCAAAGAATTATTTAGCGGAATAACAAGACTAAAACGTGTTATAATAGGTGTAAAAATTATAAGAAAATACATTTAACTTACCGAAATATCGCAGTTACCCAGCAGAACCTCAATAAACATACACTATCTCTCTTCAAGCCACGGTCGAACTGAGGCTCTACCATGGGTTTGCGCATTGTAGAAACGTAACGTATTCATTTACGTATACGTGAGCAACAACCAATAGGATCGCTTTATTCAATTCTGTTACCAAAAATAAAGCGATCCTATTGGTTGTTGCTCACGTATACGTAAATAAATACGTTACGTTTCTACAATGCTCAAACCATGGTACCCATGGTAGAGCCTCTGGCCGATGGAAATTAACGCCCGCTCAACGGCAAAATTGGTCACGTGAGATTGCAGATCTGTTTTCAATTAGCTAAGCTAAAATTCGCGCTATCCCACTTCCTTTTTGTAAAATTTTATATAGTGACCCAACGGAAATCGATACTAATGGTAAGAACAGGGACATACTTGTTAAATAAGTTATATATAATAAGGAAAATCATTTTTATCATTATTTATTAATATTTAAGTACATGGAGTATTGTAAAATATAATAAATACGATTGAATTATACACGCCATTGAGTAATTTTTGACGACGTAAAAATATTCAGAGCCATCGCGCTCTGGGGACATTTCGGATTTATATGGGAGGCTAATATTGTCCCCTGACTGACCGCTATTTTTTAATGATATAATTAAATTACTTATTAATTGATATGAAATCAATGTTACTTATTGGTCTTGTTTAATAAGTTAGGTCTTCGAATTAGTATTTTTTTTACGATTTATAGTCTAACATAAATAAACTGCCAGGGACTACCTTTGACAAAGAATAGTTGATCCACCCCTGTACATCATTTTATTATGAACGCTGATAGAACTCTTATTAATCTCTAAAATGATTTGATCTTGGCCGGTATATTAATAAAGAAATGAATTCCGATCGTTCTAAATAATTTGATCATAATTGCGTATAATTTGTATTATTAGTTACATAAATAGTCTAGTAAGTAGGTAAACTAAATGATATTCTGTTTAATAACATTTTTTTAGATAGAAAGTAAACATTTGTCGATGCAATAGGTGGGTTTGAGGTTATTATTAAACGAAATAAAAAAATATAGGAAGTATATACATACATGATACATATCATCACGGGTGCCTTACGACGCCCGAGACCGCCTAGACGGCCCCAGGGTACCCAGCGGAGGGGTTTTAATCCCACCTCGCCGTAGCCGATGGTATGAGTCTACACCGAACAAGTAGCTAGCACATCGCGATGTTTTGAATAGACTCAATAACCCATCTATAAACAGTTTCACATGTTGGTATATAGGAAGTAAAATAACAAATAAATAATTCCTATGCTTATAGGTATGTATTTTAGTTATTTTTAGATCTATTTAGGATTAGTTTAATATGCAAAACAGAACCAACTCACAAAATTTCATTTTGAGAAATAAAGGTTTTTCATAAAATAGATCATCGCAAATATATTATTAAAAAAGTTTAACTATGTCAAATTAGGTAACGTTTTTATACCGAAATCAATGAACTAAAATAGAGATCAGGAAATCACATTTTCTTATGGAATTTTCTGTTCAGACATTCCCGTGACCCGAGGATACTCAGTCTATCCCCGGCTTGGGTAAAAAATCTCAACTTCTGAGGAAGGAGAACCTACTTCAAATTCAACTGCATCTGGAACCTTGGAAACTTGGTGCGCAAGGTTCCAGGAATTTCCACCCCAAACGAAATGATATATTTGTATTAAACTCCCTGCCCGTACTTCTGCCGCTTCCGTGGCTCAGACATGCTTGCAGCTGATTCGGGGAATGATGTGGCTGAAATATATAGGCACACAAGTGGCGTGCCATATCAGTAATTTTCATTACGACCAAAGAATGAGTGTGAGGCCGTCCGGACGCTTACCATCGGATTTACTAATACTCCGTGGTTCTAATATTGTATGAGTTTAAACTTCATTAAGCGTGTTATGGCCCGAAAATCGACTAGCACTCTTTTTGTCAAACTGTATTTGAGATATATATACGAAAATGCCCTAAGGCCTTCCAAACGTGAGGGCTGAAGATAACAGCAACCCACAGCGTAAAAACTTAGTCATGGCAATATTTAATTCCTGGTTATAATATCACTAACAGTTTCCTAAAGGTATGGGATTACAGCATGAACAATTGGGTATATGCAAAATTAAAGCTTTCTACATTTTTAACATAACATTTTATCTAAAAGTGAGAACGAAAATGATCAACCAATCAATGCTCAAGAAGTAAAAACAGAATACGGTGACAATGAACATGTTTGACATTTCGTTCGAAACGATATTTTAAGCTTTAGGACACTTCCTTATTTATTCATACTTCCAGGATTCATATCGAAATCGTTGCACTATTAGACCCACATGTGGATAGTCTCGGTCTATTACAGTGAAACTCCTGAAAGCGAGAAAACTTTAGGGTTATTTTATTGTCCGTGACTTGGGTATGCCCTAGTTATTATCTTTACGAGGGGTTGAAAGCTCTCACATTTTTTTTATTATAGCGTTCACGGCTTCTATATTGTGCCGGGTACTTAAGCAGTTAAAGCGGGGTCACTGGAAAAGGGCGCCAAGGAATGGCCAAATTTAAACGCTGTAGGAATATACAAGTTTAATTTATCGCCGTTTGAGTCAATAGAGTCGGTTGTCGCGCGTATTGTTTTTTTTTGGGATGTTACTTTATATGTCTGTCAAATTTAAACCGATTTAAATGAAAGAGTTAGTCACCAAGTTGGTCCCATAACATTTTGGTGAAGATCTGATAAAGACTTCCGGTTGATGAGAGTTTTGCTCATATCTTCGTCAAATCTAATCCGATTTTTATGATTGCTTTAGTTTTGTCATAAAACTTTATTTTAAAGAGTTCATTACCAGCTTCGTTTAATATAAATTTGTTTAAGATGATCGGAAGAAGGGTTTTGGAACTGGATTGTGGAACCTGAATATTTAACATTATTATGTTTTTTCAAAAATTTCTGTCAAATCTGAAAATATTCAGAGATTCTTTACATTCGATTCGCTACACTGACCGCCCAGTTCCGGTTTTTCCCAATCAGATGAAAAACCGTCAGGTATTAATTAAAGATCTAGTTGTGTTTTTGTTTTGGTCTGTGGGTTCACCGTTATTCAGGACCCCCCCACCGTATAAATGTCAAGATAGTAGTCATTGTGTCCTTTCACTGTGCAGTTACGAAACAGGCAATAAAGCAGCAAGGATATTACAGTAGACTCGTAATAAAAAATCGTCTTTATCGCCGTTCATTTCGTAACCACATCATTTAGCCGGCATAGTGATAACTGCCAATGCTGTTAAACAACATTGTATTGATCGCCCACATTTATAGACTGTAAGTCTGCTTGCCATAATGACGGTTCCTTAAAAAAACTACTCTTTTAAAACTATTCGTGGAAAAAGAACCTATACCATAAAAACTCGGTTAATTTATTAGAACCATATGTTGCCGCTTTTAAAACCAACCTTCTAATAAAATAAGCCATACAAATCTCAGAAAATTATTTACGCATAATTTTAAAATAAATCTTCAAGTTGTTCGCTTAATTTCTCTTACAGTACTTAGATGAGCGATTATACAATTAATTCCACAAGGCACGTTATAACGCGAGAAACAACTTTGTTTATGTAGAAAACAATTGTTTTGTTTGAATAACATTTTCTTAAGTTCATGCTTAGGGGCGAGCGTGAAATCTGATTAAACTTGGTTGCCCTTAATTTCGCCAAATTTAATTCTAGCAATAAGTTTTTGGGAAACGGTAAGAAGGCCTAAAAAGTTAGTCTAGAGTATAGAAGTTAAACGGGAAGCATCTGAATTAAATAGAAAAGTTCAATGAATCTCATGTAGAAATAATTGTCATAAAATGTATCATATACATTCAAAGCCATTCAAAGGCGAATGCGAATGATGAAGCAGAGAATAGACCTCCTGGGACAGGCAAACTCCAATCCTGGGAGTACAGGCTCCTGGAAACCTTGTCCGAAAGCATGTTATTGAC
The DNA here is from genome assembly GCA_947458855.1 of Monopis laevigella. Lineage (NCBI taxonomy): Eukaryota > Metazoa > Arthropoda > Insecta > Lepidoptera > Tineidae > Monopis > Monopis laevigella. The sequence continues at coordinate 7,409,737 of OX381596.1, read as the reverse complement.
ATCTTTGCCAAGGAGGTTATGGAGTGAGAAGTGGTAATGCACAAAATATTCCATGCGACCAAAGTGCCCTGATATGAGTGATATAAATCAGCCCTAACACCTAAGGAAGCTGAAGAGACAGTTTGCTAGTCAATTTCGTGGTTTCAAAAAGGATTACTCGGGTGATTTCTCAAGAAGAAAAAAAAAGATACCTATAATAGTATAGATGGTAAGCAGATAAACGACGTCTATGAATGGAGTCAATCAATACACTGTTGATCGCTCCTACTATGCCAGCTAAATGATGGGGTTATGAAATAGACGGTGAATTACGAGCTTACTTTAAAATAACCTTGCTCCCTTATCGTAAAATCAACAGCTTCTCAACCGCACCCTAAAAGTTTTCTATCATCTTGACAAAATCGATTCAGTCATCTCCTGAATCCCCGTGAACCCACAAACTAAAACCGAAACATAACTAGGTCACTTGACAGTTTTTGCATATGTATGGGTGGTAACGAAACCTTTGGGGGTACCTAGCGAAGTTATAGGAACTCCCAGCTTAAAATTATCTATTAAATACCAACTCCCTTTAGCACTCCTCTTTATCAAAGTGAATAAACCTTCCAGTAGACGGCATTTTGGTTATAATTACATTAAACACAAGTTTTCAATTTGAGGAAGCCAAATTTGTTGATTGTCTAGTTTGATTGGATGGCATTTGAGGGTAATCGGCAATTTTGTTGGGAATCTCAGCTCTGAACCAAGTTCTTGAAGGGCACTTCAAGGCTGCTTCAGCAAGGTTTTTTGTTGGCCTCACCACAGACCTGAACCAAGTAGTAGATAGACCAACTGTATTGCTGATAAACTTGACGCCAGTATCTCCACTTTTTTGTTTAATGATATGCTACCACTTCCGTGGAAAGAGGTAGTGGCAAAAAAATATTAGTACGTTTTTCTGTACATATTCTGGGTGTTTATAAAATATATATGATTTGGTATCGTTGTTCCTGATACACATAGTACAAGCCTAGAGATTAATTTGTGCCCAGGTCAAGATGTGTGTTTTGTTTGTCCTTAGTTTTATTATTATTATGTTGACCGCATCCGAGGACTAGTGGTTGTGCTTTTGGCGTTGTATCTAGATATCGTGCCTTCGATTCCCACTGATGACGAAACAATATAATTGTGGTCCATTTGTGTGCTTATTTATAACGGGAACTGCTTATTCAATTTTCGTGTCTTTTTTTATTGGAGATATATTTTTTAACCAGATTATAGCTATATTGATATTATCTATCGGTTTTTCAGTTTTTTAAGTTACTGTCAACAGCTTTGACCACGATAAAGCTGTTGACAGTAACTTAAAAAACTTAGTCTACTAATATTAGTAGACTAAGTTTTTTATACTTTTTCAAAATTTGTTTTGGAATTGTTCACAAAAAACCTGGGTTTAATCACACTGACTGACTTTTTTGTTCAACTGCAGTTTTGCTAAAGAATTGACATGACGATGTATAAATAAAATCTAACTCCGACATTCTACATTTTTGATATCTATGGACCTAACTGTGTTTAGTACTTACTTAAAGTCTTGAGAAACTATCTAATCGATTAAAGATTACCCCTTCCCTTTACTTATAAAATGTTAAAGGGGCAAAATCTGTTTCAAGATTTTTTAAGTGTTCGGGCTTTTTGTTGTACAAAAAAAACCACATATATAAATATGACTCAATTGGCTCACTACATATTAAAAGATTTTCCAATGAAAAATTTACATATCGCCACAGAACAATAGTTTCACAAAAGTGTCTAAGGTTAAATTAAAATAAATGAAGTAAGCGCCGAATTAAAAAAAATAGGAGAATATTCTGAAATAAACAACCTAAATTAATATGATTAATCATGTTATTTAGATTTTTAATTAGGTACGTTATTTAAAAAAAATATATATTTAGATCAGAAGAAATAAGGGTCATAGTTTTTTATCTGAAATTAATACGTTTAATTATTTTTTCTTCTTCCCATATGTATTTTTTTTTATTAGTGCACGATGTGTGGCTTTGTATCTACCTGATCGTAAGCAGACCTACAAAGTCCATGAATGGGGTCGATCAAATACATTGTATTTTAACAACATTAATCGCCGGTTTATTGTTATTATAACTGGCCGTTTCGCAACCGCACTCTGAAAGGAGACTACCACCTCGACAAATAACCGATTCTGTAGTCTCCTGAAAACCGGTGAACCCACAGACTAAAACCGAAACACGACTAGTCAAATTCAAAGATCAAAATCGTTTATTTGAGAACAAACGGTCTTAAAGAGATGTTACACTAATAATGTTCGCTTTTGCTCCACTTCACAGTATACTAAGATAAGAACAGTTCGACACAAAATCTGTTTCCGCATTTCTTTCACTTGACGGCTTTTGCAGATGTATGAGCGCTAGTAATTGTTTTTTGATACCAATATTAATAATATTGACAGCCTCCGTAGACTAGTGGATGAGCCTTTGGCGTTAAATCCGGAGGTCGTGGGTTCGATTCCCACCCATGGCAAATGAATATTAGTACGTTTTTCTGTACAGTTTGTCATGGTCTGGGTGTTTATAAAATATAATATGTATTATATCATTGTTTCTGGTACACATAGTACAAGCCTGGAGCTTAGTTTGTGACCATAACAATTTGTGTAAATTGTCCTACATATTATTATTATTATTATTTATTATTATGGTAGTTGTGTTTAACGGCATTTTTTTTTCCAATAATTGCTTTAATAAATATAATGATAATGAAAAAGGAAAAAATAGGGTAAAATCCCCTGTTGTGGTTATTATGTTTTAATATCGTAAGTGATAATCTATATATTTTTATCAACACGTGAAATTACTTACAATTACATTAACTAAATTACCTATTATTATCATAATTACGTAACATATATATAAGCTTAGCTATACATAGTTCTATAACAGAAGCTAACCTCATTTAATAACAAAAAAAGCATTATAGACTTTAAGCTAACGATCTTAAAACTTATAATACCTTGACAGGCTGTAGTGTTAAAGTGCATCGTTGCAATTTATAACAAAGTATGTAACAGACAGTAAGTTATAAGTACATTTTTGAACACTGTTGGCTTCAAAATAAGGTTTAAAGTAGATCAAGTATTTCCACCGAAGGTCTCCAACAAGGCTGGTATGCAGTAAACGGCTATAATATCGGTACTTATACTTATATGGTAAACAATAAGGTAGTATGTATAAAAATAGTATTATGTTCCTTTAAATAAAAATAAAAAAATATACAAAAAAAAATGCCATTTACTTCATTAAGTCAAAACTGTTGAACCGATGTGGACGAAATATTGCACACATGGTATGGTCTGGTACAGTGGTTTAGGATACCTACTTATGTTCGTATACTGAAAAGCTAGTTAATACAAACTAATTATCTATACTAGTAATATACTAATGAGTTTTTAATTTAAAAAAAAAATTGTACATTTGTTTGACACCACCACTATAGTGCCTCGGAGAGCACGTTAAGCTGTCGGTCCCGGTTTCACTATACCAACTTGTGAAACTGTTTGCAGATAGGTTATTGAGTATATTCAAAACATCGCGACGAGCTAGCCACTTGTTCGGTGTAGACTCACACCATCGGCTACGACGAGGTGGGATTAAAACCCCTCAGCTGGGTACCCTGGGCCGTCTAGGCGGTCTCGGGCGCCGTAAGGCACCCGTGATGATATATATGTAATAATATAGGTACTAATCTGTACTAATATTATAAAGAGGTATGGTTGTAAAGGAGGTTGGAGGGGTAATTATCAATGACCAGGATTTCATTGCATTGCATTTTATCTTAAAAAAATTAAATATAAGATTCAAATCAAATCAAATATTATTTATTTCATGTAAATCTTTACAGATATTTATGAATTGTCAAAAAAAAAAAAAAGTTTTAACAATAAGGTCTAGAGTGCGTTTGGTTAGGCTGCTATATATGTATATATAACCATTATAGATTAATTAATAAAAGGTGTCATAAATAAAAGTATTAAAAAAAACAACCGACCAAACGCACGCTACATAACCAACTAGTGTAAGACTAGGTGGTAAAAACTAATAAGTAATTTATATAAGTGTAAAAATATCAAATACTGGAAAAAGTAAAAACAAAAACAGACTTCTCTGCCACCTAGTATTAGAAACTAAAACTTCTAACTTCACACTAATTAGTAATTAGAAGCAAAGCACACGGAGGGCGTCTGTGTATAAGGAGCAAGCAATGACAAATTTCGTGAGGGGTGACTGGAACCTTGTTGGCTAAGTCGCGAAAAAGCGAGAATCATGGGTTCGAGTCCCGCCCACCAGCATTTTTTTCATTGCATTTTATCTTTAAAATTTCAATATAAAATGATTTAACTGCATTTTTTTCCAATATGTACTTTAATAAATAAAATTAATCCCAAAAGGAAAAAAATAGGGTTTTTACCGTGTTGTTTTTAATATAAGTTAATAAAAATAAATTTCTTTGGCTCAATTTAAAAAACTAATACATGAAATACAATTTATTGGTTAATTGCTGTTTACCCCGACCGGGCCTTGTTGATCTAACACTTATTTAATAATTTTTGATTATTTATTATTATTATATTAATTAACTTATTTTATTCATTTTATATTTCTATAAATTTTGTATTTGTTTTGTGTAAGATGTTTTTGTTTTTGTGTCATAATTTGTGGATGCTATTTTGGTTTTTGTTATTCTAAGATGATTGTTAATCTGATTATATTCTGTATGTATCCCTAATAACAATTAAATAAAATAAAATAATTACAGTAATTTACGCCTTTGCCTACGGTACAGTAAACGTTTTAACTTTTTTTTTATACATCAAGTTTTTGTCTGGTCTCCATTTCATTGTAGAGTAACAAAATAAATCGGTTGGTATAGGTCGTTTTGTTTTTGTCTAAAACCGTCACGGTTTGTCGACGTTGTCGGTAAACTTTGTCGGTGATATGTCGATTTGGACCGAAATGTTTCGGTGAAAAACTAACAGGGTTATTTAGTAGAAATGTTTAGGGTGGCAGTTTTAAGGATTCTTACCCTAAAAAAAAGATACCTTATAAAGTCTTTACTTAAAATATCAATTACGGTTTAAAATTGGAATAGATTTTATTAAAATTGATGTAAAAAAATTATTCAGATTAATAATTATTTATTGCCAAGATTGACTACTGACAATTTAATTTGGTTAAACAGGTTATATTATTTTGCTTAATATTACTACTCGGGTAAAGTTTCAATGAAATATACCCTATATTTCATTGAAACTTTTATTAGCTTCTATTAGCCACAGTAGACTCCTTCTTAACTTTAAGAAAAAATAAAAATAACCTTGCGGCAAAAACAAAAAAATAATTTACATTAATCAAAAATGTATTGATCGTCATTCTTTGACTTTGTAGGTTACCATTAGTAAGATACAAAGTCACATAAAAAAAGGATCTAAAATAATAAATAACACTCGAATTTTTTGTCTCTAACTTTCAAGTTACAATGTCAAACGATTTCGGAATAAGACTTGTAGACTTCTTTGGCAAATAAAGCAAACAATTTCAGTAGCTAAAAGGAATTACTCAGATATTTGGTCCAGTCACTGTTTGAATCATTCAACCTACTCATTGTACTCTTGTTATACCTATAGGTATATCTTATACCTACTGTGCGTCATCTGATGTTGCATTCAGTTCTTACTACAAGCTATTTAAATGCGAGAATCGTGACGGCCGGTATTATATTGGAGTTTCTTTTACTAGACTTACAAAGTTGGTGAAATAAATCATCTTGTCTTCGTAGATTAGTGATTGCGCCTTTTGCGTTGGCAAAAATATTAATACGTTTCTCTGTACAGTTTGCCATGGTCTGGGTATTTATAAAATATAATATTTATTATATCATTGTTTCTGATACACATAGTACAAGTCTGGAACTTGTTTGTGACCAGGTGGGCAATTCCCGCGCTTTCGACATTCATCTCGATTCGAGATTTTTAAACGAAAAATGACTAAATATGCCATTTTTCGTTCAAAAATATCGAATATTAAACGAAATAAATAATAAATATTAATTAATAAATATATAAATATTGAACGAAAAATTACATATTTAGTCATTTTTCGTTTAAAAATCTCGAATCGAGATGAATGTCGAAAGCGCGAGAATTGTCCACCAGAGCAATATATGTGTAAATTGTCCTACGTTTTATTTCTATTACATGTTAGAATACCTGCAGAAATAGTGTTAGTCGAAATACTTTTATTATGGAAGGAGTTAGGTTTATGAAGATCTTTAAAATAGTCTAGATAAAAAAAAATGCACTCTCTTTGAAATAATTTCAATTAAAACGTTTTTTTTAGTACTTATACTATTTTTTTTTACTTTTCGCGATATATTCCCAAACGCTTCGTTGGTTTGTCACATTTATATGTTTTGATATAGAATACGCATTCGGGTTCCATTGTTAGTCTATTAATGAAGACCTATTCGTTTCATTCCCTACGGTACCTCTATACGTATAATATCATAACAAGAAATCTGTACCACTTATTAAGTATGTTTGTGGTGTACACTAATACGTGATTGTGGCTTATTGTGTGTGACATACCTATAACACATAAAACAATAGACACATCAATAAATACCTTCGTATGGAAATATACTTTCAATGAATCATTGTGGGTCATGATGACAAGTGTTTCCGGTTAAAAACAACTTTTTAATCAGGATTTTAAACAGTTTGTATTAGTCTGTGGTTTTATTCGGTTATCAGAGAATGCTGTTTCGAAACAGGCTAACTTGTTCGCAATGCAGAATTGTCTTAATATTTATTAAAGTATTATAACGTGATGTTTTATTATATTTAAACAAAAAAAACTTAACTATATACACTTATTATAGGGGTTTTAATTAAAATTAGGGTAAGTTTAGGAGGTATTTGTCCTATAGGCGATAGAACTCCTCTACACCGGCAGAGAGTGGTAGAGTTCCGAGAACGCCAGCGGCATTACCCATTTGAATTTCCAGGCTTATTAATTATAATATACTATATTAAGTGTTATTATAATATACTATATTAAGTATTATTATAATATACTATGTTAAGTATTATTATAATATACTATAATATTCAAAGATTAACACCAAGAAAAAAAAGGCCTTTTTTAATGTGCTTAATAAATTTAATTATAATTTTTAGCGGCTATATCATCGCGGTGTTTGTTTACACACGATAACCCATTTATTTATAAACAGTTTCACAAGTTAGTTTAGTGAAAATGGAACCGACAACTTAACGTCCTCTATGAAGCACTATAGAACTTATGTAAGGCAAATGTTTCTAATTTTTTTTTTAAATTACTTATTAAAATCTTGTGAGACCCAATATACTGAGTATTATACTAATCTATAGGTACTAATAAGAGTATATGATTACTATTTAAATTCATAGGTAGTTTTTATTTATCTTTCATTGTTCTATTCCTTTCCACTTTGATACTTCTCCTTTCTCATTTTGTAGTTGGTAGTATTGTGTATATGTAGTTTATGTATGTATATAGGTATATACGATATATTTAAATAGTGTATAACAGATTGTAAGTATTTTATATAATATTCACTGGTTTATATACTCAGTTACTGCATTGCACCTACCTCACTTATTAACTGCTTTTATTGTCCCGAAGGTCTGACTGGTAGAGAATGCCTAGCGGCATTAATTCCGCCTTTGTATTTTGTATGCAATAAAGATTTAAATAAATAAAAAATACTAATATTATAAAGCTGAAGAGTTTGTTTGTTTGAACGCGCAACTACTACTGGTCCGAATTAGAAAAATATTTTAGTGTTGGATAGCTAATTTATCGAGGAAGGGCTATAGGCTATTAACATCACGCTACGACCAATAGTAGCGGAGTAACAATAAAAAATGTTGCAAAAACGGGGGAAAAATATTCCCTTTGAGACCTGCGTTCTAATAGGTTAAAGTTACGCAGACGAAGTTGCGCGGATTAACTACTAAAATTATATATTAAAAGTTATACAAGAACCTATACTAATATATAATAAAAAGCGACCCCAGCCTAGTGGTTAAGTCACTGCGCAACTGATAACAAGATTATGACAATAAGGCCGGCCTGGGATGGGTAACCGCTTTATACAACGAGGCTATTTCATCATAAACACCGCAACAAGCTCGCCCCTTGTTAGGTGTTGCCTCCGAATTTCATCGGCGAAATAAGAACGGGTTAATCCCTCCGCTGGGTACCCTGAGTCTGTTTAAACGGTACTCAGGAGCCAAATAGACACCCGTGATGGTATTTATTAAAAAAAAAAAAAAAAAAAAACTAATTTATTAAATTTATTATTTATTTTATTTATACTAATATATACGTGGTGGCCTAGTTGGTTAGACTTTGGACTTAAAAACGCTTAGGTCCCTGGTTCGAATCCCGGTGTGTACCAATGAGTTTTTAAATTAAAAAAATTATGTACATTTGTTTGACAACACCACTATAGTGCCTCGGAGAGCACGTTAAGCTGTCGGTCCCGGTTTCACTATATCAACTTGTGAAACTGTTTATAGATGGGTTATTGAGTCTATTCAAAACATCGCGACGAGCTAGCCACTTGTTCGGTGTAGAGTCATACCATCGGCTACGACGAGGTGGGATTAAAACCCCTCCGCTGGGTACCCTGAGGCCGTCTAGGCGGTCTCGGGGTACATATACTCATATTGACTAAGCTAAGATTGTGAACAAAAATACCTAAAATAAACATGACTCATTCCTTGGATATGAAACCCAAGTTTATATTACGAAATGCTTTTGTGTCAAAAACTTATCGGATTTACTTTTCAATTCCATTTATACATTTTGCCATTTTGCTGTATTAGCTTACTTCAGACTTTCCAAACTTTAGTTTTGGTAATTTGAAAAATTGTTTGAATATTTTTATCTGAGCTTAGTTTTGAAATGAAACCTTATATTAGAGTGTATTTCATAACACAATATTTACATAAATCTTATACAGTGTACATACATACATATCATCACGGGTGCCTTACGGCGCCCGAGACCAACTAGACGGCCCCAGGGTACCCAGCGGAGGGGTTTTAATCCCACCTCGTCGTAGCCGATGGTATGAGTATACCGAACAAGTGGCTAGCTCGTCGCGATGTTTTTGAATAGACTCAATAACCCATCTATAAACAGTTTCACAAGTTGGTATAGTGAAACCGGGACCGACAGCTTAACGTGCTCTCCGAGGCACTATAGTGGTGTTGTCAAACAAATTTACATATTTTTTTTAATTAAAAATCATTGGTGCATACCGGGATTCTAACCAGGGACCTAAGTGTTTTTAAGTCCAAGGTCTAACCAATACGGCCACCACGCATATTCTTATACAGTGTATAGAACTTAAATACAGTCGCGAAAGAGGTTATGGAGCTCGTAATAATAGGTAAAATTTATTTTTAGACATAGGTACTAATTTAGTTCAGGGGCCTTAGAGAAATTTTGACGATCCCATATGGATTTTGACAGTTTTTAGCTGGTCCACGTTTTCTGTCAACTATCAAAATCCATACTTTTTGACTGAAGGCGATGAAATGGAATGGTTTTCTCTAAGGCCAGTTGGGTTTGAGGCATAAAACTAAGAATAATACATAGAACTGCCCTAATGCCCTCAAATCGCTAATAAAACTAAATATGAAACGTGTTTTTTGCCGCCATATTGTATTCATTAACCAATCAACAACGCTCATTGATTGCTTGTAATAATTTGGCGGCGGCCATCTTGTTTTCACCTTTAGAAAGTCAATTTTGGTTAAATTGCTGTAAGTGTAAAAGAATGCCCAAAAAATATTGACATTAAAAAACCATTTAGTAGGTATACGTAGTAATTCTATTGCCCTTTAATAATTTTTAATTCACAAAACATCGTATAACATTAAACATACATTGTACATTATATCCCAACACTAGTGTTATAAAAGCATCTCATAAAACGTTATTAAAACATACACTTGGCGTCCAGAAGCTTTGTAAAGAGGTCAACATAGAACTGAACCATTATAAATGTCTATTGATGTAATGGGGCCAATGAAACTCATGTGTAGTAATTAAGACATACAAACTGAACTCAATTGCAAGCAAAGCTTTTTTTTTTTAATAAATATTATTTTACATGGGTAGTTGAATTGACGATAAGGCAGCCAGTATATTAAAATATACTCGTAATGCAATTCGTCATTGTCGCCCCCATTTCGTAATCGCACCATTTAGCATTTATAAAATAATTTTATTAATAGTCGAATTGCATTACGAGTATATTTTAGTATACTAGTTGCCTTGTCAACAATTTCGTATCCCCCATTTCGTAATCGCATCATTTAGCATTTATTAAATTATTTTATATAGCATTTATAAAATAATTTGATGCAATGATGCGATTACGAGTTGGGGGTTACAATGACGAATTGCATTACGAGTATATTTTAATATACTCGCTGCCTTATCGTCAATTCAACTACCCATTTCGTAACCGCACCTTGAAAGGAGACTAGTCGATAAGAAATCGATGCAGTCTCCTGAAATCCGGTGAACCCACAGACTAAAACCGAAACATGGTGGAAAAATGGAAACATTACCTAAGGTGGCGCATAAAGCAAATTATAAATCTACATATATATCATCACGGGTGCCATACGGCGCCCGAGACCGCCTAGACGGCCCCAGGGTACCCAGCGGAGGGGATTTTAATCCCACCTCGTCGTAGCCGATGGTATGAGTCTACACCGAACAAGTGGCTAGCTCGTCGCGATGTTTTTAAATAGACTCAATAACCCATCTATAAACAGTTTCACAAGTTGGTATAGCGAAACCGGGACCGACAGCTTAACGTGCTCTCCGAGGCACTATAGTGGTGTTGTCAAACAAATGTACATAATTTTTTATTAATTAAAAACTCATTGGTACACACCGGGATTCGAACCAGGGACCTAAGTGTTTTTAAGTCAAAGGTCTAACCAACTCGGCCACCGCGTATATAAAATAATAAATAGCATAATAAATTAGAAATCTAGATCTCATATTATGAGAATACCTTAAACCCAACAAATATATAAAAAAACCTAGTAATAATACAAGATATTTAGAAGTAACTGGCTTTTTGAAAAGACGTAAAAACATAAAATCGCTAAGTTACCTCCATTTTTTTATCGATATTTCCTATTACTTTAATATGTGGCAGATATTATAAAGCCATGTTTTTTATAAGTTATGTATATATATAAGAACTAGAACATGGTCGTATATATAGCGTTTTTGAAAAAATCTAAATATTTTGAAAGTTATAAGCAAAAATCTGTATTTTTTTTTCAAGAATACCTCGCGGTATTCCGCGAGAGATTTATTTTTGTTTCTCACTCGCGCGCATTGTAACAGGCATCTTTTATTTCACCTGTTTTATTTGCCTTTCTTTATACGCCCTCTTAACTAAGCACACAATATAGAATTTTTAGATTTTTTTATTTTTTATTATGTTACCTGTAAGTGAAAATAATTTTGTATAAAATTTTGTGTTCATAATTATTTTTCTTGTCTGTTCCAGGTACTTAACAATATTAATAAAATCAAAACATAATAAAAATAACGGCGACTTAATTGTAAGTACAAATAAATTTTAAAATAAACATGCATTTATTAAACAAACACTTTAATACCTAAACAAATAAAAATGAAAGATTGATATAGAATTGAGGTCAGAAATCATAAATATCCATTAAGAATTTGATTAATTTTAAATCTTTTACTAATAGTAATAAAGTTTCATTTCGTTTACAGATGTATATTGAATGACATACGTGCTCACTGTATTTGTGTATTTAATTAATCATCATATAGACATTTCTCTAGGAAATTGTTATTCATTCATTAGATACGCAAAAAAATACCAGTGTTAAAACTGGTCTTAATTTTTTTTTAGGAACATGCCATGATATAAATATACCATAATTCATGGAATTTGTAGATATAGAGTAACTACAAATTCCATGAATGGGGTCGACCAACACATGTATAACATTTGTTGCTTCTACTATTCATAATAATAACAAATTCATTTTTTTTTATTGGAGCACGGCATGTGATTTTGTATTTACCTGGTGGTAAGCAGACCTACAAAGTCCACGAATAGGATCGATCGATTATTATTTATAAACAAAATTGATCGCTCCAACTATGCCGGCTAAGCGATTACGAAAAGGGTGGTGACAAAGACGAATTGCATTATGAGTATATTTTAATATACTCGCTGCCTTATCGTCAATTCAACCACCCAATTCATAACAGCACCCTGAAATGAGAATACCACCTCAACAATAAATCGTTGCAGTAATCTCCTAATAACCGGTGGAACCACAGAATAAAACCGAAACACGACTAGGTCACTTGACGGTTTTTGCATCGTAATGTAAATACACAAACACATTTTCGCCTCTCTTTTCGTAACGAATCAATACGTTGACTAAGTGGAAGCGATTAATATTCTTAAAAATCAAATGTATTGATTGACCTCATTCATGGACTTTGTAGCTCTGTCTGTTATCCATTAAGTAGATACAAAATCATATACCGTGCTCCAATGAAAAAAATGGTTTAGGTTGATATTTTTCACTAAAAGTATATCGTAACTAACTCGGCCACCATATATACAAATCGGCGTAAAAAAATGTTTTGTTTGCAAAAAAGCTTCGCAAATATATTTCGGTACCCAATCCAGTAAAAACTTATTCAATAAAAATGCATTGGAACGAGGTCGTATAACCGTAAAGAGAAAAACCTTACAAAAGAATCCATGCCTCTGGATGCAATTGTAACGCAATCGCATTGCAATCGCCTTGCCACAATGTGTCAAAGCAGCTGATGCCAACAAGGATATGTGAATGTAACTATATGTATATATGAAAAATACATAAAGTAAGTAGTTTATAAATAAAAAAAAATATCATCACGGTTGCCTATTTATAGGCAACACCTAACAACTGGCTAGCTTGTTGCGGTGTTTATGATGAAATAGCCTCGTTGTATCACCCATCCCAGGCCAGCCTTGTTGTCATCTGCTTAACCTTGTTGTCAGTTGCGCAGTGACTTAACCACTAGGCTGGCGCCGCTTTTTAAAGTAAATAAGTTATAAATGTTTTGTTATGTATACTCGTACCTACAGACATGCGGCCCCAGCCTAGTGGTTAAATCCCTGCGCAACTGATAACAAAATTAAGCAGATGAGAACAAGGTCGGACCTGGAATGGGTGACCGCTTTATACAACCAGGCTATTCCAATATTAACACCGCAATAAGCTCGCCACTTTTTAGGTGTTGCCTCCGAATGCCATCGGCAAAATGAGGACGGGTTAATCCTTCCGCTGCTGGGTGGGGTACCCTGAGGCCGTTTAAACGGTTCTCTGGAGCCAAATAGGCGCCCGTGATGGTATATGTGTACCTCCAGACCAAAGTTTGAAATATTGCTTCTCTAGGATTATGTGTAATTCTTGTAAGGGTATCTCGGGTGCCTTATGGCGCCCGAGGCCGCCTAGACAGCCTTGGGTACCCAGCGTATGGGTTTTTAATCCCACCTCATCGTAGCCGATGGTATGAGTCCTAAACTTACAAAGTAAACTTTAATAATAGTGATATAAGTAAGGAATAAATAAAAATACATTTTTATTCGTATTCCTTTCATCGTTAAGACTTAGGGACCTTAAAAACAGTTTCACAAGTTGGAATAATGAAACTGGGATCGACAGCTTAACGTACTCTCCGAGGCACTTTAGTAGTGTTGATAAACAAATGTACATATTTAGTTTAATTAAAAACTCATTGGTACACACCGGGATTCGAACCAGGGACCTAAGTGTTTTTAAGTCCAAGGTCTAACCAACTCGGCTACTACGTATATTATTAGTATAAAAACTTTAGTTCCAATATTGCCACAATAACCGGTTCTATTGAGCCAAATAGAAACGTGACCAGACGGACTGTTCCAGCTTTCAACGACTAGCAATTGCAACACTATCATATTGGAACAATGCTTTTTGTCTGTCTCTCTAGTCTAGCTAGGTTAGTTTTTTTTTATTTATAAACTTAGGTTCATTTCAGGTTTTATATACGTGGTGGCCGAGTTGGTTAGACCTTGGACTTAAAAACACTTACACCCTGGTTCGAATCCCGATGTGTACCAATGAGTTTTTAATTTAAAAAAATATGTACATTTGTTTGACAACACCACTATAGTGCATCGGAGAGCACGTTAAGCTGTCGGTCCCGGTTTACTATACCAACTTGTGAAACTGTTTATAGATGGGTTATTGAGTCTATTCAAAACATCGCGACGAGTTAGCCACTTGTTCGATGTAGACTTATACCATCGGCTACGATGAGGTGGGATTAAAAACCCCTCCGCTGAGTACCCTGGGGCTGTCTAGGCGGTCTCGGACGGCGTAAGGCATCCGTGATGATATGTATGTATGTATAGGTTGATTTCAATCGAATTCCAAAAAACATATTCAAACATAATAATCCAACAATGATAGCGAGTAAAAAACACGCTAGAGCATACATTTAAAGTATAATATATTATTTAATCCAATTACCTACATATATATATATATATCTTTATTCGTATTCTTACATATAACTTCTATCGCATATACATTACACAAATACAACAAATTTACATACACACAAACACACACACACCACATAGAAACACACACACCTCACATATAAACACATGCATACGCGCACACAATAATCACCGCAAGCATCATCACAAAAATAAAATGTATATTAATGTACACAGTAAAACATTTTTTATACTTAATGTCAGCATTTTATTTTATATATTTTTTGTTTTATTATATTATAAATTGATAGTAAATTTGTATTTGTGTAATTACTGTGCAAATAGCCTAAATCGTAGTGTTGTTGATATCCATTTGTATACCTATTGTAAATAAATTAATTTATAATACCAATGTTTTATCAAATGGCTTTAAGATCTATAATAGGTTTATATAAGACTAGCAGCCCGCCCTGGCTTTACACGAATTACTACTAATTATATGTAACACATTGCTATGTATATTAATGCATTTATATAAGTTCCTTATCAGGTTATTATTACTTTTTAGATATATCTTCGATAAATCTTCGAGTCCCCTGGTGGGCGGGACTCGAACCCACGTACCTCGCTTTCGCGGCAAGGCGCTCAACCACTGAGCCAACCAGGTTCCAGTCACCCCTCACGAATTATGCCATTGCTTATAAACAGACGCCCTCTATTAGCTTTCTTCTAATAACTCTATGAGTGAAGTTAGAAGTCCTAGTTTCTAATACTAGATGGCAACAGAAGTCGTATTTTTTATTTTTTTCAGTATTTTATATTTATGCATTTTTATAAATTGATCCTATTGGTTGATATCTATAGTTACTAGCAACTATAGTATAGTTAGTAGAAACTGTTTGCAAAAACTAGTGGTAGAGCTACAGTATACTCTATTGTTCAAGCAGCTCCTTTGTAAGTTACAAATACAACGTCAGCTGTTACTAAATCTAAACTTCGTCTAGACAATTATTTTGGGTATCCCAACCGTATGGATTATCTGCAAATATTCCTGCCTTAGATAATATTGGAACAATATAACCGCTTTGCTGAATTAGAGCATTTCAATTTAGGAGGGCATATAAAGGCAAATAAAACAGTTAAAATAAAAGATTCCTGTGAGAAACAAAAAAAAATCTCGCGTGGAATTCTTGGAAAAAATCAGTTTTTTTACTAGAACTTTCATAATATTTAGAATTATAGGTACAAAAACGCTAGGCCATGCACTAGATTTTATACATATACATAACTTATAAAAACATAGCTTTATAATCTCCTCTATATTGAGGTAATAGGAAATATCGGTAAAAAATGTTGGTAACTTTGGGGCAACTTTTTGCTATTACGTTTTCCAAAAAGCCAGTTACTTCTAAATATCTTGTTTTATTACTATATTTTTTTACAATCGGAGATCTAGATTTCTGTTTGCTTTATGCGCCATGTTATGCACATTGGATTTTGTTTTGCGCTTATGTTTCAAATAAACTCTATAGACAATTTTTACAGGGTGCTCTACTTACAAATGTGAACAACCTTTACTTTAGGACTAACTTAGTCAGTACAAAAGAAAAGAAAAAAAAAACACGAAAGCGCGAAAAGTCTAGCCGAGGATTCTGCAGGGTAACCACCGACTCCGATACCGTGAGATCTCGTTCGAGTTGAGATCGAGAACGGTGTTTTTGGTACTACGAAATGTGAAACACCGTTGTTTGAATTGACCACGGCATAACTAGTTCGAGTACCTAATTAATTACAAAAAAAATATATAATATTATGAAGTTTGTAAATATGATTTGTATGAAATGACGTCATTTTTGATCTCAACTCGAACGAGAACTCACGGTATCGGAGTCGGTGGTTACCCCTGATCATGTTTTATTCTTTTAGTTTTCGGTAATCATATTATATTTCCATATTTGGATAATTACAAACAATCCCTATTTAGAAACATAAAAAAAAACGAACTAGAAACTACGGAGATTTTTTAGGATAAGCAAAAGTAAGGACACGTTATTTGTCGCAACTTTTTTAAAATTATGGACCATCTTAGACTATAAAAAAAATATAGGCAATCATTCCAAATTTCAAGTAAAACTGACCAGTCTTTCTATATATTTGATGGAGAAAACTATTGTTAGTTTTTTTTTTTTTCATTTATTTACAAGTTTGTTTTTATATCGGTACTAAACAGCTGATTTTTTTAGTAACAAAAAAAAGTAAGAAATATGTAATTTTTCCTATTATGGCTTCTGCGCTTTATATGACTGCTTTAAACAAGCGCTTTAAGAAACTTGATGGCGCTTACAATCATGCCATGTTTTCTTGCAGCTCTTTGCCTGTCATCTTAAACACTTTTATAAACTACTTATTTTATACTACCAGCCATTACTTGGACCAGTACTTAAATAATAATACAAACTTATAAAACAGAATACGTAATATCCAAATGATGACAATATCTGTAAAATATTCTTCATACCTAAACCCATGAAGGTAAAAACCGTGCCCGTCCGCGCGCCCCTACTGGAGTAAGCATCATTCAATTCGCAGGGTGCCGCGCGAGTGACAAATTTGTCACTCACACACACCCTTACATTTTTTACATCCTCAGTCTGATTTGTGCGCTCGGCGGAGAAAGTCGAAAAGAGCTCCGCTTTTATTGTCGGAAAAATGGTTAATTGTGCATCAAAGCTGTGTAGAAACTACTATTAAAAAAAAGTACCTAGTGTCACGTATTTCAAGTATGTATTTAACATGTTTTTCTTATATTAAACCTTAATAAAAAATAATAATAAAACCCATAATTAAAATATCAAAATCTGACGGTAACTGTCAAACTATGTGCATCAGTTAGAAGTTGAAGAACTAGTGATGTGTTTTTATTTTTAATGAGAATTTCGATACTTTAAAATAATTTATAATCTTTTCAATTTAATTTAATCAAAAGGTATGGCGACAACAGGATCGTCCAACGAGGTTTGTCAGTTACTATTTAGTGATGTGATTTTATAGTTGATAAACTCGATTTTTGTAAATACTTTCATGGTTATGAGATATATACAATTATTGATTTTTTTATATAATACTAATTATATTTTCTATACATGATACAGTTTACCGAAAGATCCGGCATTAAAACGTAAATGGGTAGAGGCAATTAAAAGAGAAGAAAATTGGTAACCAAGATGAATACCCGTGTATGTTCAGTACATTTTGACGAATCAAGCTACGATTTAATTAACTTCCTCTTGGAGGTCGGTCAAAAATGTTGAGATTGAGTTTAGTAGGTACATGTAGTTAGTTGTGCATGCGTTTTAATTTAATAAATAATTTAATTTATAAAGTATTTTAACTTATTGTTATATTATTATATACCTACATTTTTTTAATCCACTAGTAATATAAATGCGAAGGTGTCTATCAGGGTGGATTTGAAAGGATGTACTTTGGGCTAATATGAGGTTCTGCTGATAAAATCTAACAATTTTTCCTATGGAACCATATGTCGCAAATGAAAAAAAAAAGTACTTCCCCATACAAATTGGTAATTTTAACGTTACTAGTTTGTATGGAGAAGGCCATTTTTTTTTCTTTTGCGATACATGGTTCCATGGGAAAGTTGTTTGATTTGATCATATTAGCCCAAAGTATATTTTTCAAAGTTATTGAGTCTATTCAAAACATCGCGACGAGCTAGCCACTTGTTCGGTGTAGACTTATACCATCGGCTACGACGAGGTGGGATTAAAACCCCTCCGCTGGTTACCTTGATGATATGTGTGTGTATTACAATTGTATATCGATAAATAATTATTAATCTTTGATGATCTCTATAAATCCCAAAATATTTGGTTTATATCGATAAGTAATAATATTTGTTGTTGGTGGCAACACTATCGAAACTATTAAGTATGCAATTAAATGTTTAGCTTTTTATAATAAAAAAACAATACACTTCATAGACACGCGCACACATTCGTGTTTGCTTGTATCTCTTTTTTTCTCAAGCAGTTTTTTAAGTGTCAGAAGCGTTGAGCTGCCATTTGAAGCCACACCTTTTTCCCCGTTCTTCATTTGTTCGCCTCAGAAATTGGCGACACCGGTATCGTACTATTATGAAACAATTTATGTATCATGCTTACTCCATTGGCGCGGGGCGCGTTTTTTTAGCTTCATGCCTAAACCCTTAGCATAACCACATAGATACAATTTGACAGTCGATAAAATGAAGTTAATCAATGAACATTCATTCAGTAAATCGATAAGTATCGATTTATCAAGGCATTCGATGCTGTTGTGCTAGTGTTTTTTTTTTTAATTCACAATTGATACATTTTTATCTCCAAATAATATCAAGATATCAACCTAGTTGCAATAATACTAATTTGTGTAATTAAATAACACCACGCAGACTCTTCGTTTTATTTTTGGACAACGTGTATAGATGGGTCAATATTTGAAAATCGGCCGAAACAGGTCCCCATAATTATTTTGTAATTTTAATACAATATTTGAACTTTCTAGTATCTTCATACTGTAGTATTTAACTGTGTGTATACGTCCACACACTTTGGTGAATTTTTGTTTGATTTTCATATACCAAAAATAATAATAAAGTTGTAGATGTCATATTTCCTGCTGGGTGAATTTTCCATTTTAATGAGATTTTTTAATAATAACTTGGGGATTTAGTAATAAATTACAAAAGCATGACTATTTTTACCTTATATATTAATAAGTCTAAAACTATTCAGTATTTTGTTAAACATAGTACTATATTAAACTCATAAATTTTCATCAAAAACAAAAGCGAATGGTCAAGACGTCATTAGTCTGCCTAAATTTAAAATTTAATTTGCCGCGCTTATATTATCGCGGAAAACATTTGAGTGAATTCTCGATATACGCCGCGTACGCGTTTGTTGTTGGTGAGAAGAAAGACGCCATGTCGGCAGTTGCTCCGGAGTTTTAGACGGGTTGGGACATGTTCGTGCGTATTGTCGATACACTTTATCATTATCCTGTGAAGCTATTATTAAGTGAAATGTAAGTAAATCATTTAAGTTTTCGGAATAAATGTTAATGAATTAAGGTATAATTCGAATCACCTGATGATTTTTTATTTATATTAGTCATTAGAATAAATAAATAAATGTGCATTTTTGTCATTTTCCTGTGGCCATTTTCCTGTTATTTTCATGACAGACAAATGACTATATGCCAGGAAAATGACAACAAAAGGTAAGTCGTATTTTTTATTTATTTGAACTTTGTTTCAGTGTGCAATAATTATGGCTCCAAAAAAAAAAAAACCGAGAAGAAGTGTTAAGAGAAAGAGGGAATTGGGTAAAATAAGATATCAACGGATAAAAAATAATAATGAAAAAAGAAACATGCTGGAAATAAAGAAAAAAACATTTAAACTAAGTACACTACTTATGTTTATAATGTTTAATTTATTAATTTTATTTACTTAATTTTATTTTGAATTACATTTATAGGAATTAGAGATAAGATATGTACATACCATACCATTACTTTAAGAAGAATTAATCGTTTTTTTTATGATAATACAACTTTTTTATTTTATTTTTTTAACCTATTGTGTCCCACTGCTGGGCAAAGGTCTCCTTTCCCTCCCTCCATCTCTTCCTGTCTCTAGCTGCCCTGGGCCAATACTTTGAAATGCGTCTAGCTCGTCTCTCCATCTCCTCTGGGCCTACCGCGTTGTCTTTTCCAGGCCTGTGGCACCCACTGGTAATCCTCGCCCACATTTCGCCTGGCATTCGACACACGTGGCCGGACAAGTCCCATTTCAGTATGGCGGCTTTCTGAATGGCGTCGGCTATTTGCGTCCTAGAGCGCAGTATGCTGTTTAGTATGCCGTATCTGCCTAGCATACTGCACGTTTGACGCCTAGCATACTGCGCTCCATGGCTCGTTAGCAAACCTCGATTTTGAACTTCTGTTGGGTAGTCAAAGACCAAGTCTGTGCTCCATAAGTTAGGATGGGAAGAATGCACATATCCATAAGTCTACGTTTCAGGGTTAATGGCAGGTTACCCTTCATCAACCCTTTCATTGACCAATAGCTCTTCCAGGCATTTTCGGTATGCCGATCTATCTATCTCCTTTTCTTGCCGTGCCTGGAAAAATACTATCTGGCCAAGGTAATACTCATGGACATATGCAATCGTCTTACCGTCTGTTTTTAACAGATGTTGTATGCTGTTAGTCATCAGCTTGTCTTTGTTCATCCTTAGTCCAACTTCGAGGCTTGCAGTGCTGAGTTCCTGGAGCATTTGCCCCAACTCAGTAGCCGTGGAAGAGAATAAAACAATATCGTCGGTAAAACGAAGATTTGTTAATCTGCTTTCGCCGACGATAATGCCTCTCTCATTCCAGCTAGCCGCCAGTTTTCTGAAGAGTTCCTCGAGAACGCTCGTAAATAGTTTAGGAGATAGAGGATCGGCTTGTTTAACACCTTTTTGAATTTAAAGCACCCGTTTATTGGGTTAGGGTGAGGTGAAAGGTGATTCAAAATTCAAACAGGTGATTCAAAATTCAAACAGGTGATTCAAATTTTATGGAAGCTGTGCTATGGCTATATATGGTGTGTAATATATTGATATATGGGGGATCTATTTTCTGGCTATTGAGTGCGTTAAATATTGATTGGTGATTGAGGCTATCAAAGGCTTATAAAATAAAAATATTACTTATTTGTTTATTGATGCCGTAAGTTGAAAGTCCTAATGAGCCTAGTCAAATATGTTACTAGAGCTTAGTTTGTGGCCAGAGCAATATGTTTGTAATGTCCTATATCAGTGTTTCCCAATTAGTGGTACGCGAGGTTGCATCAAGGGCTACACGCAGCAGGCTTTAAAGACATTAATCGTGTTAGTGAAGCAGCAATTAAATATTTACTCCTATTTCGAAAGACATACCTTTGCGAGAGAGAATTTTCTGCAATGAAAAACTTAAAAACTAACAATTGTCACAGACTTCAACTCGAAGACGACTTGGGATTGAAGCTGATGAAAAAACAACAAGATTTTTCAGAGTTGTGAGCAAAGAAAAACGTGCACATTTGTCACATTAATCAAACTGGTGTTTTCCGTCATTAGAATAAATGTATTTTGATGGTAATAAATGTAAATATATAAATATATAGTATATCTGATTATTATTTTTATTTAAGTCCCTGCAATAGGGGGTACTCGAGTTTGAGGTCTTTCTTGGAGTGGTACGTAGAAAAAACTAATTGGGAACCACTGTGTATTATTATTATTACTAACTAAATATAGGTGAAAAAAATATAATTTTATGTTATTTAAAATATTACTATTTGTTGATTAACACAGTAAGTTTAAATTCCTAATGAGTCTGGTCAAATGTTTTAACCAAATATAGATTAAATTAATATAATTTTCTGTTATTTCAAATATTAAGAGAAATTTGACATTGTTTCTATCACATTTATAATTCTTAATTTCATAATAAATATAATAATTCATAATATTGATATATTTTTTCTGTTTTTCTGCTCATCTGTCATAAGTTTGACGATTAAATTCATTATCCTGTCACTAGTGTCATTTTCCTGTTCTATGTGTTAACAAAAATTGCTATAAAATCCTTTAAATCCAATAAAGTGTATGGGATTTAGCAGTTTTAGGTAGACTTTAACTTGACTCTTGATATTACATCATTTGTATATAAATTTCGACAAAAAATATAATTAAAATATTGTGGCCACTTTCGGCCGATTATCAAATATTGACCCAGATATATACATTTATAAGTATAGAGAAGGACTATTACACCCACGTCCCAATTACAAATCCTGGACCTCTGTGCTTTCTCCCTTGTTTGCCTCTGCCCACGATAAACCCAGCAATCGCACGGTAACCATAAGTGTTTCTTTGTAACCCTGAAATTTTTCTCACAGTCTTGTAGAATTATTATCACATTATAACGATAAACTTCTGGGCATTCCCACAGATGCTGGGTAAAGATTTGACATAATCGCCACGCTAGACTGGGCATTGATGTGAACATAATAATAGGTAGAATTTTATTGCTAGTAAGCATACTATTCAGCAGTTAAAACAAGAAAACTAGTTATTTTACTTCTGGAAACACAATTCCTAGTCATCCACAAAAAAAAGCTAGAATTTAAGGATGTAAAAGACCGTTTCCAGTTCAGGCTATGGTCAAAAGATTTGGTAGATGCTAAAATACTGGAAGACACTTTAGGAGGGTTTGCCTAAACGTGGAAAAAATAATCTAATCTATCTAATTCCTGCATTTTGAAAAAGACAAGGGTTTTTAAATGAAGGCGCATGCTGAATGCAGGAATTTAGGAGCACTCAGTGAGTGCCAAATGGCGAACATTACACTGACCTCAGTGAAACACAGAATGCTGATGATGAATAAAAAAAAAATCTAATTCCAATGATAATAATACCAATGAGTTTTTAATTTAAATATTTATGTACATTTGTTTGACAACACCACTATAGTGCCTCGGAGAGCACGTTAAGCTGTCGGTTTCACTATATCATCTTGTGGAACTGTTTATAGATGGGTTATTGAGTCTATTCAAAACATCGCGACGAGCTAGCCACTTGTTCGGTGTAGACTCATCATCAGCTACGACGAGGTGGGATTAAAACTCCGCTGGGTACCCTGGGGCTGACTAGGCGATTTCGGGCGCCGTAAGGCACCCGTGATGTATGTATATAATTCCTTTAAGAAACTACATACCCATTCAGTCAGGTCCTTAAACAGATTTTCCTTTCTCCAGCTAATCTTTGAAGTATACAATTTTCTATCTCGCGTAGAATGTCAACGGTGATAATAATTATATAAATTTATGGTCAGAACCGGTCGGAGTAAAGCTGGCGAGGATTGAATTAAGACTTTAATGCGAATATGAACCGTCCAGCGTCGGTCAGGCCGGGTCATTGACCCCTCACTTCGCCTGGACAACCTTTGTAGTCACAACGGGTTGCTGGTCTTAAACTGTGTCCATTATTCATAAAGACACGACAAGAAATAGATTAGGCTTTTCAACTGGAGAAAGGATGTTTTTCATATATGGCAAAATAAAGGTTATTTTGTTCTAGCTTTTCGGGTCTAACACTTGACACTTTTGTATTATATCGTGTGTCAGTCAGTAGTTTACTATTGATTACCTGACAGTTGTTTTTTAATGGACCACGACTTGTGACTTTATATCTACCTGATGTTAAGCAGGCCTACAGAGTTTATGAGTGGGGTCGATCCATACATTGTTTAACAATATTGATCACTCCCACTATGCAAAATTGGTGACGACATTGGACGTATTTGACTTTATTGTAAAATCAATCACCCGTTTCGTAACCGTACCAGAAAGGAGACTACCCCGACAAGAAATCGATGCAGTAGTCTCCGTAAAACCGGTGAACCCACAGATTAAAACCGAAACAGGACTAGGTCTCTTGACGGTTTTTGTAACTGTATGGGCGATGACAACGAGTCCGGTCGGTCGGCCTAGAAAAATTATAGAGGCGTTGCTCCCCACCTAAATCAGCAATTGTACATTTGTATTGGTACAAATCCATTAGCAATACATATTGTGACATGGAATATCTTGTTTTATTGAAATACTTAATTGAAGATAAGTAAATATCTTATGCTAGGTTTTATTATTTATTTTAATACTTAATTTGTACATAGGCGAGCTTATACTGCCTTAGGCATTGTTTAACAGCTCACCTTATTTCTTTCACTTAGTAATTCTATCTATACTAATAACTATACCAATATTATAAAGAGGAAAGATTTGTATTTTTGTATGTTTGTAATGAATAAACTCAAAAACTACTGGACCGATTGCAATAATTTTTTCACCATTAGAAAGCTGCATTATTCAGAAGTAACATAGGCTATATAATATCACGCTAGGTCCTATAGTTGTGGAGCAGTAACCAAAAATGTTTTAAAAACGGGGGAAAAGTATCGTTTCTGAGGCCTTCCGTGGCGTGCGCTGATCTTAAGACCCCCGTGCGAAGCCGGGACGGGCCGCTAGTTATATATAAAAATGCAAAGTGTAAATTTCAAGCGAAACTAAATAAATTAAAATCTTTTGTCTTTGTTTTTTCAATTATATCTAAGAAAGCATAAACTGTAATAAAAAATATCTTATTCCAAGATTAATCTGAAACAAATAAAGTGTGTTAGATGTGTTTCTTATTAGGTTAAATATATAAATTGAAGCTATAAAATTTTATTGACAAATATTTCGCCTCTCTTTGGAGCGGTGTCATCAGTGACAATCCATTCCAAGAATATGCATGGTCTTTGCTAAATTTATAACATTTCAGTGTGACTAATTCCAATCTTAATTTACATATTAGTTTAAATATTAGTCTAGATCAGTTAGATTACGAGTTCAATAATTATATATCATTGACATTCGCGCGGATATTTTTCATAATAATTCTAGAAATATAAAATATTATTTTCCATATCAGCACAGTCATAATGTTCTACGAAATTGTTTATCGGGTCTTTCTTATCATATCACTGGTAATGATAACAGGCATTGGCGTGCAGACAGTTCGATTTATTTTAGTTTTTTTTTTATTGGAGCACGGCATGTGGATTTGTATCTACCTGTTGTTAAGCAGACCTATAGCCCATGAATGGGGTCGATTGTAGTTTAACAACATTGATCGCTTCCCCAAAATCGATTCTATCGATCGAGTCTATTTTAATGTCCTTTGCTTTATCGGTTTAGGTGGGAGAAAAGTCTCTATAACTTCGTTAGTGGGCCATACAGATGCTAAAACCGACAAGTGACCTTGTCATGTTTCGGTTTAAGTCTGTGGGTTCACCGGTTTTCAGGAGATTACTGCATCGTGTGTTAGTTTTTTTAACGTTTACTTTCATTATTGAATATATTATATATTAAATGTTTAATGCTCTACCTGCTCGCGTGTTTCCTTCTTCCTATAATCTCGAGTCCTTTAAACGAAGCGTATATAGGCATCTTAAGCCGGCATAATAGGTGCAATCAACGGTTACGTAGATCGTAATTGTTGGTTGCATTTGTTCTTGGACCTTCATACTGCTTTCCATCAGGTAGATGTGAGGTCACATGCCGAGCTCTCATAAAAAAAAATAAAAGAAATCAATTATACTGCTGCGTTAACTTTTCCACCAATCATGTAAGCTTATAACACATAGACATATAAAATATAGCTTTATTTTCATAGACTGATAAAAGTCTTTGAAAATAAAGCGATTATATTATTATTATCGGACAGTTTACCATTGATGAGTTAGTAACGTTAAAAAAACTCACATTAATAATAAAATAATAAAATTAATGTGACAATTTTATTTTTTGACAACACGGGTCAATTTCTTTTTTTTTCGTTGCAAAAATTAAAACGAAGAAAAAGTTAATACAGTTATCATATTTAAATACTTAGATAGTTAATCAAACAGTAGGAACTTATATTTTTCTGGTACGACTATCAAAAACGAAGAGCTGTTCGAACTAAAAAAAATAATTTCCTATTTATACTTTAAGAAAAGGTCTATTATTATAGAATTTTAGTTTTTATCAGTGTTGACCTTTCTGAATCTGAAATCGGGACACTTTTTTTCGGGGACACCGGGACAGAGTAGGGAAAAAAGGGACAGTCCCGTACAAAACGTGTCGTATGGTCTCCTATGTATAATGGACACACACAATGACTTACTTTCATGGTCATAGCATAGATAACTAGCACTGATTTTTTTTTAAAACTTCAAGTGGTTGTTCGTTAACGAACTCTGGTCTAAGACGGTTAAGTTAATAAAAAAAGGATAGTATTTAATCTAATTGTGATTTATTTATTTATAATTGAATTTGTAAAACTTGCAATATTTTTCTCGTCTCATTTTTTGTGTAATATTTTATTTTCAATTTTGTAAATTTTATTTTTAAGTATGTTCCTTTCTTAATTATTTTGTACCTTTCAATAATTTCGTTTATTTTAATATAATATCTTTTGTTAGGTAGCCTTTGTAAATGTATATGTTAACTGAATTGGGGCCCGCGATACAGGATTTTTTTCCTAGTTCGGGTACAACTACCTAAAACTTATCTAAATAAGTTTGTCTTCAAAATTAGTTTGGTGAAATAATTATTGTTACGAAAATTTTGCCACTGCTCTGTGCCACAGAAAACAACTCCCTATAATAATATGTAGGACAATTTACATTAATTGCTCTGGTCACAAACTAAGCTCTAGGCTTGTACTGTGTGTACCAAAAACAATGATATAAAACATATTATATTTTATTATAACACCCAGACCTATATACTCTATAATATACTATGTCACAACAAAAAAAATCGGTAAGTTTGTCTGGGTGGTTATAAAATCTGTAAGTTTGTCTGGGTGTTTATAAAATCTGTAAGTTTGACTGGGTGTTTATAAAATCTGTAAGTTTGTCTGGGTGTTTATAAAATCTGTAAGTTTGACTGGGTGTTTATAAAATCTGTAAGTTTGTCTGGGTGTTTATAAAATTTGTAAGTTTGTCTGGGTGTTTATAAAATCTGTAAGTTTGACTAGGTGTTTATAAAATCTGTAAGTTTGTCTGGGTGTTTATAAAATATAGTATGTATTAGTATCGTTATTTCTGGTAAAATAGTACAAGCCTAGAGCTTAGTTTGTGACCAGATAAATATATGTTACCACTATCTATGCTACTGTATACATTTTTATTTTCTAAATTGTGCACCCTAAGCATATTAAATAATTACTCTCACAAAGGTAGATAATACCTAAGTCTAATAATAAATATTTTAATTTATTTATTTAAAATTCTTAATTGCAAAAAAAATAACTTAGGTGAGCTTAATGCCTTAGGCATTTTCTACCAGCTAACCTTTGAGAGAGTGAAATATGCTTAGGGTGCATTTAACCTTACTTTATTAATAGACGACTATTAAAAGTCTAGCTAGATAGGCCATCTCTAAATCTTAAATTCAATAATAATAAATAAATACCATCTCCGGTAAAAAGGCAATCGAGAACCGTTGAAACGGCCTCAGGGTATCCAGCGGAGGGATTAACCCGTCCTCATTTCGCCGATGGTATTCGGAGGCAACACCTAACAAGTGGCGAGCTTGTTGCGGTGTTTAAGATAGTACAGCCTCGTTGTATAAAGCGGTCATCCATCCCAGGTCCAGAGGCTCTACCATGGGTTTGCGCATTGTAGAAACGTAACGTATTCATTTACGTATACTTGAGCAACAACCAATAGGATTGCTTTATTCAATCGTCACCAAAAATAAAGCTATCCTATTGGTTGTTGCTCACGTATACGTAAATAAATACGTTACGTTTTTACAATGCGCAAACCCATGGTAAAGCCTCAGGCATTGTTGTCATCTGCTTAACCTTGTTATCAGTTGCGCAGTGACTTAACCACTAGGCTAAGGCCGCTTTTTTCACTATACTTTTTATTACCTTAAATTTGGAAAGAATTGAATTCAGCAAATTAAATTATATTGCTTATTAAACTAAAATTAACTTGTTCACATAATGATTAACATTAAAATAATATCGTGTCTGGAAAGTAAAAAAAGAGGTCAGAAAAGGGCCCCCAGTGTTATAAATAATGGCTCATTCTGCTAGATTAACTTGGTCTTTGATTAAATGTTAATTGTTGTAATTAAGTCTGTGAAGGATGTCTCGTGAGAAATTAACTTCAGCAAAAGTTCATTTATTTGGCTAAATTTGGTGAATTCCAAAAACAACTTTTTTTCGAGTATAGCTAGAATTTTTATTGTAATAATTGTTAAGAGTATGAATGCACCCTATATATTTATGCACTTTTAACAAGTATTTCAAGCATAGCTAATTGATTTTACACTAATAAACTAACTTAATCACTGATATAAATAATATAATTAAACATGTCCGGCCTTCGACTGACTATTCTCTGTCATCCATCATAGACCCGTGTTGTTCCATCTCGATTTGGCAAGCTTCTCGATGTTGCCAACATAATAATAATCACGGGTGCCGTTTTTAACTTCCGAGAAGCGGTTAAACGGCCTCAGGTCGCCGTTGGTGTTCGGAGGCAACACCTAACAAGTGGCGAGCTTTTGGAGGTGTTTATGATAGTATAGCCTCGTTCTATAAAGCTGTCTCCTATCCCAGGTCCGGCCTGATGTCATCTACTTAACCTTGTTTTTAGTTGCGCCGCATTTTAATAATAAATTGTTATTGGTTGAATTTTGATTGTAGACTATACTAACATTATAAAGCTGAAGAGTTTATTTGTTTGGTTGAACGCGCTAATCTCAGGAACTACTAGTTCGACTTAAAAAAAAAAATTTTAGCGTTGGATAGCCTATTTATCAAGGAAGGCTATAGTTACATAACATCACGCTACGACCAATAAGGTACCAGGGGGTAATAAGGGCCAGAGTATAATAAGGCCCATTTGATGTAGTTCCATTTACGTTTGTGTTATATTATTGAATATTAAAAGAAACAAAATACATGGAAGCCTAAAGCTAAGACCAATCCAGTATAATCTATATCCTTAGTATTTCTTATTACAAAAATATATTTAAAAAAGGATAATAAGACCCACACGCAGCGCATAATAAGGCCTGGTTTTTGTTAAAAGGACTTAAAATTGCTATTCCTACAAATATTATAAACCTAATATAAGTATAATTTTATAAGTGTATACATTTAAATGCATTCAATAAAATATTTAATATCGCTTCATGATTTTTCAAAAAGATTTAAAAGAGCTTGGGCCTTAATAAACAACCCGGCCTTTAATAGACTATCTAGTACCACTATTTTGTTTCTGATATTATATTAATTACGGTGTATGAAACTAATATATATTTCTAAATGCATCTTTAAAGTCTCAAAGAGCAACACTTGCCGGCTTTATAAAATAATTAATTTTAATAAAAAAGGTTTTAAAGCGATTTAAAAATGGCCCTTACTCTGTTACTTTAGGATCGGAGTAACAATGGCAAATGTTGCAAAAACGGGCAAAACTATTCTTTTTGAGAGCGTACGCTGCGTAAACGGTTAAAGTTACGCAGACGAAGTTACGCAGATCAGAGGCCCTACCATGGGTTTGCGCATTGTAGAAACGTAACGTATTCATTTACGTATACGTGAGCAACAACCAATAGGATCCCTTTATTCAATCCTGTTACCAAAAATAAAGCGATCCTATTGGTTGTTGCTCACGTATACGTAAATGAATACGTTACGTTTCTACAATGCGCAAACCCATGGTAGAGCCTCAGCTAGTTAGTCTATAAATTAAACTAAAGTTTATAAAGTAATTGTATGTCGAGAAAGGCTTTCAATAAGTTTATGTAAAAGGTGTTTAAATTTAATGTAAAGTTTAAATTAATAGTTACTTTCAATTCGGGAAGTAACTCTAGATAAGTGTGTATTTTACAGTGTGGGTTTAAAAGTTGGAAAATGTAAATTATACAGAATTATTATTTTCACCCTCATGTTGGAATACTAATATGAATGTTTAAAACTGTGTCAAGTGTTTCTATTAAATTGTTAAGATTACAGACATATATATATACTTTTAAAACTTATAAAAGGCAGTTGAAAGAGACACCTATTTAATCTTATTACCTATCTAATACAGAACTTATATGGTCTTTTTAATCCGCACCAAAAGAATAGGTGTTTGGTCAACTGTCGGTCAAGCAGGACTAGATCCCAAGATCCTCGCTTTTGCGGCTAGGTAATCAACTACTGAGACAACCAGGTTCCAGTCACCCCTCACGATTTTTTTTATCTTTTAAAAAAATGTCAAACTTTTCAGGAATGCCTGATTTCGTGTTTCCCTCATCCTATAACCTTAGTGCTTTAAACAAAATGAGAAATGGATGAAACCAGCACAAATTTATAAGAGCTGATTGTATTTATTCTTGGACCTCTCCATACTGCTTTCCATCAGTTAGATGTCACAAAGCCGAGCTCTCGTAAAAAAACCCTTGGTCTCAAAATTTAGTCCAAGGTTTCAAAGACATCAAAAACTTTAGAATTCAGTAGGAAACCTCTGTTGAAAATATTAAATTCCCAAAGCATCTAGTTTCGATTTCAGAGTTTTGTTTATTTAGGACATGAAATTAAGACCTTTCATCTGGCTAGGTCCTGAATATTTGATGCCTTAGTTTAAATACTACTCCCTAGTATTGACAAAACCTTAACAATTTCGTCGACTACCCAATTTTCACTTAACACGATTCTGTGAATTATTTTGTGTTGTTGTGAACTATTTATTTTCGGTGGGAGGAAGGTCTCTATAACTTCGTTAGGCCGACCAATAGGTCTCGTTACCACCGCCCATACAAATGCAAAAACCGTCAAGTGACCTGTGAGTCATGTTTCGGTTTTAGTCTTTGGGTTCTCCGGTTTTCAGGAGATTACTGCATCGATTTTTTGTCGATGAGGTAGTATCCTTTCAGGGTGCGGTTACGAAATGGGTGGTTAAATTGACGATAAGGCAGGGAGTATATTAAAATATACTCGTAATGTAATTCTTCTTTGTCACCGCCCATTTCGTAATCGCATCATTTAGCCGGCATAGTGGGAGCAATCAACTTTGTTTAAGAACAATTATTTATTGACCCCATTAATGAACTTTGTAGGTCTGCTTACTACCAGGTGGATACAAAGTCACATGCCGCGCTCCAATAAAAAGTTTTAATATAATAAAAAAATCTCAAAATTGTAGACTAGAATTACTTTATTTTTGCAAAAGTCCACGAAGGTCAAAAACAAAAACATATCAGAACGAAGCTTTGTTTTCCTTTGTTATATTATTTTATACATAAGTTATATAAAAAACAGACCCCTACTTAAAATAATCGCCCAAAACTACTGAATAGCTTATACTATAAAGGGTTGCGCACAATAAAAAAATATTCACAAACAAATGCCCGCTATTTGGTAATCAGATCGCATAATGAAATTTGTTTCCGGGCCAACGCGCTACTTGATCCCTCGTGTATTGCCAGCTATTATTCTTCCATTCTAGAGCAGGTTAGTCCGAATTTAACCTGGTTGCCGGTTAAAATAATAATAAAAAAACTATTTCTAACCACATTAGATGATTAGTTCTATTCCATCACTTCTATCTTTCATTCAATCATCATAATACGCCTATTTTAAATGCAACTTCTTCTGGTACATTCCTAGTGTATTGCCAGTTATTATTCTTCCATTCTAGAGCAGGTTAGTCCGAATTTAACCTGGTTACCAGTTGAAATAATAATAATAAACTATTTCTAACCACATTAGATGATTAGTTCTATTCCATCACTTCTATCTTTCATACAATCATCATAATACGCCTATTTTAAATACTTTTAAATGCAACTTCTTCTGGTACATTCCTAGTGTATTGCCAGTTATTATTCTTCCATTCTAGAGCAGGTTAGTCCGAATTTAACCTGGTTGCCAGTTGAAATAATAATAAAAAAAACTATTTCTAACCACATTAGATGATTAGTTCTATTCGTATGGCGTATTATCATGATTGAATGAAAGATAGAAGTGATATCTTTCATTCAATCATCATAATACGCCTATTTTAAATACTTTTAAATGCAACTTCTTCTGGTACATTCCTAGTGTATTGCCAGTTATTATTCTTCCATTCTAGAGCAGGTTAGTCCGAATTTAACCTGGTTACCAGTTGAAATAATAATAATAAACTATTTCTAACCACATTAGATGATTAGTTCTATTCCATCACTTCTATCTTTTATACAATCATCACAATACGCCTATTTTAAATACTTTTACATGCAACTTCTTCTGATACATTCCTAGTGTATTGCCAGTTATTATTCTTTCATTCTAGAGCAGGTTAGTCCGAATTTAACCTAGTTGCCAGTTGAAATAATAATTTAAAAAAAAACTATTTTCTAACCACATTAGATCTTAAGCCCACCGACCACATCTATCTTTCGTCAACCGTCATTATACGCCTATTTTAATACTTTTAATTGCAACGTCTTTTGGTACATCTCTCGTGTATTACCAGCTATTATTCTTCCATTCTAGAGCAGGTTAGTCGAGTTTAACCTGGTTGCCAGTTGAAATAATAAAAAAACTATTCCTAACCACCCCCGACCACAGTGTCTTAATTTTTAAGTTAGATTTGTTTTTGTCAGATATTATTGTATTTTTTTTTATCGCGATATTTTTATATTGGAATTATAAAGATTAAATTACAATGAAAATCTTCCTAGTAAGCGAAACTCGAACCCACAATCCCTCATAAAATCAAAAAGACATACATTAACCTAATAAAATCACTCCAATTCATAAAAAAAGTTTACAAATCTCATATAGTACGGCTTATAGACTTGTATCCAGTGCTATATAAAAAAAAACTCTAGGTTAAGTCAGGAATAAACCATGTCTTGACGTAACGAACGCTACCAGCGTTGCGGTCGGCCCACGATTTGTTTAGAAATAATTCCGCCGCGAAGTGCCCGAACATTCTTCTTGCTGGAGTGTAATTTGCCTTACCGTTTTGCGAACAATTACATTACCTTGCCGCGTCTCCATATAAACACACGTGGCTAGTGTTGTGCCTTCGCTTTGTCGATAACATTTTTTTTTTGTTATTTTAAATATTAACACTTTTACAATAGTCTGTAAATAATGCTGAAGTTTTTTTTTATTGTACACCTATAATAACATATTACTACCGGTATTTATTAAAACTTATTGAGTCCTTGAAGAACTTTAGTTATGGAAGGTTTTGTCTCTTTTTATTAGCAACAAAAATGATAATGCGTAAAAGAGAGAAAACCTTCTATAACTAAAGTGTTCTTCAATGCCTCAATAAGTTTTTATGAATAAGGCCATAAATCTATACTAATATTATAAAGCTGAAGAGTTTGTTTGTTTGTTTGTTTGTTTGTTTGTTTGTTTGAACGCGCTAATCTCAGGAACTACTGATTCGAATTGAAAAAATATTTTCGTGTTGGATAATCCATTTATCGAGAAAGGCTATAGGCTATATAACATCACGCTACGACTAATAGGAGCGGAGTAACAAAGAAAAATGTTGCAAAAACGGGGAAAAATTATTCCTTTTAAGAGCGTACGCTGCGTAAACGGTTAAATTTAAACGCGCAGACAAAGTTGCGGGGGTCAGCTAGTCTATATGTATTTACTTTATAACTCCTGGCTTTATTTTATTATGTTTATAAGTCCGTGAATGGCTCGATCAATTCATTGTTGTTTAGCATCATTGGTCTCTCTCACTATGCGGTTATGAAATGATAGAGGATCGTTTTTACATTACAAGTCTACTTTATCCTCGCTGCAACTTAACTTCCAGTTTCGTAACCTTACCCTGTAACTCTATAAATCCAAAATTTTGTAATAAAACCTTAAAAAGTAAAACACGAATATAGATGTTTACGCACGCGTAAGTCAAAAGAATGTATTACAAAGTTTCAAATGGGTATTAGTGATCGTAAAAATCGTAAAATGTAACTTTATTTCAATCCACAAGCTCTAACTTAAAGCGAAAACGAAAATATACAACTTTGTTCTAATTCTAACAACTTATAAAACAGATTTGTAAAGTTTTTAAGGTGTAGTGTAGGAGCTTTCTTATCTGTTCTGTCCCTCCAAGTCAAGTCATTTAACCTTCGTAAATGGGTTTGGTCTGACCTATATCAGATAACTTAGCTTCGACGTATCCCACAAAAAGCCCTTTCAAAAGTTCTGCGTGAACCTTTTTTTTAACTTTAGGCGAAGGGGTGTCTTATCAGTCCTCTAGCGAAACACTTATTGTAAATTATGCTCTTGAAGGTGCCGTTTCGGGTCGTTGACTTAAATTTAAAATAGAAAAAATAAAAAAATAAACTATTTGTAAACGTTAATAAAATATGGCGTTTCCGATTATTGCTTTAATAGGATTTAGTATCAGCATATCCGTTTAGCGTTCACCTATATTTTAGAAAGGTTTAGTGACGTCACTATGCAGTTTACAGGGTATGCGAGCGATATAACTGATGATAACCTCCATTTGGCATGATTTGTGCGCCGCTGAATACCTCTGCTTATGGCAAAATGCTGTTCAAGCATTTTTTATTTTAATATATATATTTTATTGATAAATTTAAAAATGCTGTTCAAGCATTTTTAAATTTAATATATATTTTTTATTGATAAATTTAAAAATGCTGTTCAAGCATTTTTTATTTTAATATATATTTTTTATTGATAAATTTAAAAATGCTGTTCAAGCATTTTTTATTTTAATATATATTTTTTATTGATAAATTTAATTAAAAAATCAGGTCCCAAAATTTTTGTTAATAATATTTATTAGCCCATAATAAATTTATTATAAATCTAAGTAGGTATATAGGTTTTTAAATATGTCATTAGTGATGACATTTACACATGAAACAAAATATCGGTTAAATAACCACCGTTGCTCTATTGCAGGTATGCACTCTTTGTTACAATCTACGTTTTCAGGTCGTCTCATTTCTCGTTTTGGAGACCAAAACAGATATTTTGATTTGATTTGATGTGTAAATGTCATCACTACCTCCATACATATGTATTATTTTTTTTTTTTTTATAAAATATTTTTTTGTTTTTAATTTTTAAAATTCAAGTTCTTAATGAGACACCCTTTATATATATGTATATATCTAAAGTCAAGCCATTACATCGTTTTGCCATACGCCAGCTGTAAATAGAAACGGTGAGGGCGGCTTCGTAAACGCTATAGGTCTTTATCGCGCCCCGCTTGTGTGCTTAGCTGTCCTCGTAAACAATATCGGGTTTACATCAAAGATATTCAAGTTTTATACTGCAGTTAAAACTGCATTATCTTTTGTGACCTAGTTAATTGTTGCGGAACCCTGTTTCGTGTTATGAATACTTCTTATTTAGTTATAGTTTGGTTTTGATGAATGTATTTTATATTGTACTAGATGATCCGCGCCGCGCAATTTGATCTGCGTAACTCAAAATGATTTTTTTAACGCATCTTTTTTCATTATTAATCCGCTTCTTTTGGTCGTAGCTAGAGAATACAATCCCGGGATCCCGAATATAGTAATTTGTGATGTGTGTTCAATCATATTAAAAACGTTTTTCAAGAAATGACCACATAGTCTAATCCCGAGATAGCCCCGGGATCCCGGGATTACGCAACAAAAATCCTGTATTCCCGGGATTGATAAACATGCTCGGGATTGTATTCTCTAGTCGTAGCGTGATGTTATGTAGTCTATAGCCTTCCTCGATAAATGGGCTATCCAACACAAAAAGGATTTTAAATATACTTACTCGTAAATCACTTAGGTCCCTGGTTCAAACCCCGGTGTGTACAAATGAGATTTTAATCTAAAAAATATGTACATTTGTTTAACAACACACATTAGTGCCCCGGAGAGCACATTAAGCTGTCGGTCCCAGTTTCACTATACCAACTGGGTTAGTAAGTCTATCAAAACATTGCGACGAGCTATCCACTTGTTCGATATAGACTTATACCTTCGGCTACGACGAGGTGGGATTAAAAACCCCTCCGCTGGGTACACTGAGGCCGTATAGGCGGTCTCGGGCGCCGTAAGGCACCCGAGTTGATATTTATTTATAGTTTGGGTTTTGATGAATGTATTTTATATATTACACTGCGTAAGCTAGTACTACAATTTAAAATGCATTCTAATATTTTTCCCCTGTTTTTGCAACATCTTTTATTGTTTCTCCACTCCTATTAAAAGTATAAAAGTATTGCAATATTATTCTTTTTTTAGTGAGACATTTTTTTTTTTAATTAGAAACATTTTTTTCCCCCACTGTAGTCATCTGACTACAGTGTGGGTCAAAAAAAAAAAACATTTTATTATTTTACATGGTTCTCCAGTTTTTTCTACATTCCTTCCTGCAGTATTTCTCAAAAATAGTACTTAAGTATTCGTCACGTGTACTTACAAACTCGTCTGTCAAGGATACATAAAACTTAACGAGTTTGTAGTAAAAAAATGTTACCTAATTGAATGGCTTTTGAAGAAGTTGACATATTGAATAGGTAGAGATGTTAATATCGATTTTTGTTTATTTATCGATATCGATAAATAGGTACAAATAAGTTAATGGGTACTTGAATTGACAATAAGGTAGCGAGTATATTAAAATATACTCGTAATGCAATTCGTCATTGTCGCCCTCCATTTCGTAATCGCATCGTTTAGCCGGCATAGTTGTAGCGATCAATATTGTTTAAAAACAACTTTGATTGACCCTTATTGATGGATTTTGTAGGTCTGCTCACCACCAGGTAGATACAAAGTCACATGTCGTGCTCTAATTAAAATAATTTACAATATAAGTAACAATTGTAACTGTGTTTCAAAATAGATTATTAACTTATTAAAAAAAACTTTGGTTAAAATAATACATATTTTTAAAACAGTAAATATCAAGTTAAAATAAATACTAATCTACCTATAAGTAGATTTTTCAATAAAAATAAAAACCATTTCTTTTGGTTTTATATAAGTATTTATTACAGTACGCGGTTGGTTTTTTAATAGTTATTTTTTTATATCAAACTAAATTAAATTGCGTTACGTGTAGGTACTATAACACAACAGTCTTATTAACACGCACAACCTAAGGGAGGTTGTATATAATATATGAATAGCTTGACACAGTTTCTGTCCTACTTTTAAATTACTTCATAGTCATAGTGTAACTTTTGCAAGGGTATTTATTTTTAGAACTATCTATTAATAAATAAAGTATGCACATAGTACACGTTAGCCTATATAAGATTTTACCTTCCTATAAATTAGTTAGTACATCTTTATTCCAGCATATATAAATTGTTTAGTTAAAAATCGTCATCTTATGCCAGAATAGTGGAGTCAACTCACAATTCCTCACTAATCTGATTGTTGGTTGTTTTTATTACTGGATTCTGCTTACCGCTTACTAAATGTTAGGCCTACTAAAATATTCTACTAAAATATTCTACTATATGAAAATAATAAATATATAATATCCAGTTCTACATATTTTTTTATATATTTAGTTGTCAGTAGATTTTATAGTATAAAATTTACAAGCATATATATGTATATATATATATTAATCTTGTTACACGAACTATTTTACAAATACCTATCGATATCTGTCAATATCGATATCGGCGAAACTAAGGTACATCCCTAGGGTCAGATTTCTAACACGGAATGTCCTTATCCCGTTTAACCAATATCCCATTGGGTTCTTCCATGGTTGAACCCACAATCAATCTGACATATATTTGACGGCTTTTTTTCTTATACGTCCTAAATTAAAGTCGTGACATGTTTAAATGCTTGTCGTTTAACGCCTTAAACACAGAGTTTAATACGTAGATAGATCAATCACCAATTCCCCGCGCAATCAGTTTTCTGAATAAAATCGTACAGAACTGTATGGAGTTTGATATATTTGCTTCATCTGAGTCTGAGACCAAACGAGTTGTCCTGAGGTACTTGGAGCCATTATAATTTAAAGAATTGGTTAGATAATTTGTCTTTTATATGTATATAAAAAAAAAAAAAAAATGAAGGACATTACAAATATATTGCTCTGGTCACAAACTAAGCCCTAGGCTTACACTATGTGTACCAGAAACAACGATATCAATACATATTATATTTTATAAATACACAGACCACGACAAACTGTACAGAAAAATGTATCAATATTTTTGTACGGCCATGAGTTTTAACTATTACGTTAACATTAATACGCGAGGAACCACCAATAGGAAGTCTTTTTTTAAAGTAACGTTTCTAACAAATTAATACGATAGCAAAAACTAATGGTAGAGCCTCAGTTTATAGAACGTTTATAGAGTTAATCTGTGGTCATATTAGTTAAAATAGTGCATGATTTGTAGAAAAATTACGTGAAATGAAATGCTACCAATTATGAGCCGGTATTAATTTTAGTTAACAGATTTAAGAAACGCCTAACATGAATTTGTTAACTATCATTATCTACTTAAAAAAAAAACACTAGGTATATGTATAACTTCATTTAATGCTGTTATGTTTAAACAGTATTAAAAGAAAATATTAAAAGTTTACTTGAACAAATTCAAGTAAAAAAATTGATTGATAAATCGTAGTTCGATCATGCGCGTTGTGTCCGCTAAGCTCTTCTATTGTGATCTATATCTGTGACATGGCTTTCACACTTTAAAGTTTTAAACGATTTAAATAATAAATCATTGTAGGTATGTACAAGTTTGGTAATATTTTTATGGCTTAAAAGAAAAAGGTTTCGGGGTTATGGGTCAGTGAAACTCTTCAAGTATTACTTACTTTTCTTGGTTGTTAGTAGTTATAAAAAAAAAAAAAAAATGGCTTTATTTTATTTTAAGAAACTAATTAACTAATATATAACCGCTGATTGTCAAAATAACGAAATCCTTTATGTATAATGGCTACGATACAAAATGCAAAAAAAATACAAGAGAATAGAGTGCATGACTTTTATAGTTTTAGTCTGTGGGTTCATTTTGTTTAAGAACAATTATTGATGGACCCCATTTATGGACTTTGTAGGTCTGCTCACCACGAGGTAGATACAAAGTCACATGTCGTGCTCCAATACAAAAAAATCTGTATAAATATTTAAAAAAATATACCTACTAATAAAATTATTGTATTCTGTGATAGATTATTTAGTCCTTCAACTTTTACAAAAGCAAAAAGTTCCAAAACATATTTGTAGGTATTTTTTTCAACAAGGTCATGTGAAATCTGATCCCTTCTATAGCGAGTATGAACACCTATATATAGGAGGGCATTCACAAAATAAACGAAGCCTACCCAACCGAGGTTGATCGATTTGCTCTTGTGATCGTTGTCCGACGACCTTTTTTTATTTTTACAATATTTCGTCGTTGTAACACCAAAATATCGTATTTATACAGAGTGTTCCATTCAACATGATTACACATATACATACATACATTTTATCACGGGTGCCTTACAGCGCCCGAGACTGCCTAGACGGCCCCAGGGTACCCAGCGAAGGGTTTTTTAATCCCACCTCGTCGTAGCCGATGGTTTGAGTCTTTACCGAACAAGTGGCTAGCTCGTTGCGATGTTTTGAATAGGCTCAATAACCCATCTATAAACACTTTCACAAGTTGGTATAGTGAAACCGGGACCGACAGCTTAACGTGCTCTCCGAGGCACTATATAATAGTGGTGCTATCAAACAAATGTTACATATTTTTTTTAAGTAAAAACTCATTGGTGCACACCGGGATTCGAACCAGGGAACTAAGTGTGTTTAAGTCAAAGGTCTAACTAACTCTGCCACCACGTATATTTAAGATTAACGATCCTATTATTTGTTGGTACTAAAATAAACGCTTATTAAGCTTTTTATTTATATAATGAAGCAATAGCAATTATAAAAAAAAAAAACATTACGGCGATTAGCTGGCCACTTGTTTGTTTTAGACTCAGAATAGTATAGACATCAGCGAGATGGGAATAAAATATCACCGTCAAGGTACAGCTTTGGGACCGTTTAGGCGGTATCTAGCGCCGTAAAGCACCCGTGATGGTACATATTTTTTAATTTTATTCGTTTATTAGCTGACCTGACCCGTTTTTTTTTAACTAATATATTTTATTGAATTATTACCAATACTTAAATAAAAAATATTTTAATGTATGTAAAATATATGTGCATGTAATTGTTTATAATACTAAGCCATAGTTGGTCCAATACCCTCTGAAGTCCAGTATACAGTGAAACCCTATATATGTTACACCCTATATTAAAGTTTTAACATGCATTCATAGGGGCTGTTCCAAAATTCAAATATTATTACCCGTGCGATCTCTCGGGAAAAAGAAAGAGATAAATGTCTCTTTCTTTTTCCCGAAAAATCGCTCGAATTAAAAAATATTAGAATTATCGAACAGCCTTCTAATTCATGAAAATTCATGATTAGTTCAGTTTAATCCCTTGTTATTTCGTAGTTGGACATTCATATATGTCACATAAGACAGACCTATTCCGTACATCTTCTGGGACATATCTCGCCTTTATTGCTAAATAAATACGTTACTGGTTGCGGAATGAAATGGAAAAAGCGATCTTTGTTGCTCTTAGTTGTATACTTAGAGCTTAATGGTTTAGAGCACGCATTGTTTGCGATATTTATTTATTTATTTTATTTTAAATTCTTTATGTGGTTGCGGAATGAAATGGAAAAAGCGATCTTTGTTGCTCTTAGTTGTATACTTAGAGCTTAATGGTTTAGAGCACGCATTGTTTGCGATATTTATTTATTTATTTTATTTTAAATTCTTTATTGCACAAAATTGTACATAGGCGAGCTTAATGCCTTAGGCATTTTCTACCAGCCAACCTTTGAGAGAGTGAAATATGCTTAGGGTGCGTATATTCTTATATGATACAAAATGTCATGCGTTTTTTATTGATTCTAATGTTTTATTGTTAGAAGAAAATGTTTAATAAAATAAATAAATACCATCACGGGTGCCAATTTGGCTCCCGAGAACCGTTTAAACGGCCTCAGGGTCCCAGCGGAGGGATTAACCCATCCTCATTTCGCCGATGGTATTCGGAGGCAACACCTAACAAGTGGCGAGCTTGTTGCGGTGTTTATGATGAAATAGCCTCGTTGTATAAAGCGGTCACCCATCCCAGGCCGGTCTTGTTGTCATCTGCTTAACCTTGTTATCAGTTGCGCAGTGACTTAACCACTAGGCTGGGGCCGCTTTTTAAAAAATAAGAAAATGTTTATTCGTACATAACAAGCTTTGTAAAATATTTTTACACTACGGTCACTACGGTTTGTTGTTATGTTTCGAACTAACATACAATATTCTGTCTATTAAGTTTGAGTAGTATTAATAAATAGAATGAAGTATATTTTTCTTGTCTATGGATTTAAGAAATATGTATGAAAGTATTTACATAATATAAATGATGTATGTACGGTAGTATGTAGATACATGATTTATTTTAAGAAAATATATTACATAATATGTAATATATATGTACACAGTATTAAATAAAAATAATATCTATGTTCCTTTCTTACACTTTCGTTATAACATGACGCCTTTTTGTTACTGTTTCCACACAGTACGTTTTTGTGTTTTATTTTCTAAAATTACAAAAGTGTGTTATTTCTAAAAATGGGGTTTATAAATGACACCTAAAAACATGTTAACATAAATAAGTTGATTAAGAAAAGGGAACAAGGGAAAAATGGTTTCTATAAAGCCCTTATAGAAACCATTCTTCCCTTGCATCACAAGAATCTCTAAAGTTAAAAGCTAATTGCGCCCTCTATTGCAATTGCACACTTGTGCAATTACACTACAATAACTCGCAGTCGCCTAACGTATACTTATACGTTAGGCGACTGCGAGTTATTTTAGGTCATTTTGGTAAACAGAACGTTAAATAAAAAAACTGCGGGTTTTATAGATTCAACTCTTCCCTTGCGTCACAAGAATCTCTAGTTAAAAGCTAATTGCGGTCTCTATTCCATTGACACAAGTATGCGTTAGGCGACTGCGAGTTATGTTAGGTCATTTTGGTAAACAGAATGTTGAATAAGAAAACTGGGGGGGTTTTATTAGATTTCTTGTGGAGTTGGAAGACGTTTGGAATCGGTGCTCATTTTTTTTTGTTTCTTATCGGGCGCTAATGTGTGTTTTTTTTTGTTTCAGGTAAACTTTTTTATGGCGTTAATTTGGGTGAATAATGGCTGTTGTAGGTATATAGTAAGTTTGAATGTTATTTTGTTTATAATAAGTTTTGTTATAAGTCAAATCACAGTTTATGAAATATTTCTTTGTTTCTTTTTTATTTATTTAAAATACTTTATTACACAACGTTACAAAATAAAATTGTACATAGGCGAACTTAAGGCTTTAGGCATTTTCTACCAGCTAACCTCTCTTTTTCTTTTTTTTTGTTAATTTTTTTTTTTCATGTTTAGCGTCTGCTCCGTGGTTTGTAGACCTGCATACCGTTATTAGATTTAAATTTGGTACTGCCAACCGAATATATTCTTGACCCACCTTAGAACCTGGGCACATGCAAAAAACTTGTCATAAAAATATTCTATTATATGTCATAGTCTGAGTTCTTTTGACTGATAAAAATTAGGATTTACTTCCATATGGATTTTAAGCAAGTAGTTTAGGTTTGGAGAAGTCTCTATAATTTTTGGCTAGGCCAACCGACCGGTTTCGTTTTGACAGCATTATATGTGTTATATATGTTTCACCATTTAGTGTCATTCATCACTTTGTCGTACTGCAATAATCTAGACCAAAAATTTAATTATATTAAAATAAAATATCTTCACGGGTTGCCTTACGGCGTCCGAGACGGCCTAGATGGCGTCAAGGTACCCAGCGGAGGGATTTTTTATTCCACCTTGTCGTAGACGATGGTATGAGTGTTGTTTGAATAGACTCAATAACCGAACTATAAACCGACAAGTTGGTATAGTGAATCTGGGACCGAATGTAGGTACATATTTTTTTATATTAAATCCTAAGTGTTTTTATAAGTCTCAAGATCTTACCAACTCGGCCACCACGTATATAGATCTCGTACAAGATTACTCCGCGTTCTCCATACAAAATTATCTTTCGCACTTTCAATAATACTCGATACCTGTTACCCTGAATTAAAATAATATTTTTGTCGGACATTGTTTTTTTTTATTATTAATCTTTCTGTGTTGGGTCATTTTTTTTTTTCTAAAAAATAAAAAAAAAAACTATGTATGGGAGTCAAGTCGACTCCAGGGCCCTTAAATACGATTTGAGTCCCATACAAATAAAATGGTAAGTCATATATTTTGTTCACTATTTAAAATGTATCATTTTCACGGTTAAAAATTAATTTTAAAACCGGTAAAACTAGAAAACCTCTTTTTCACTTACGGTAGTTTAGTAAAAGGAACTGCCCTATATTTCAATTTCTACGTATTGTTTTGCAGGTAATTTGTCGTCGAGGCATGTCTAAACTTTTTAACGATCACGTATGTAACGGATCGTTGGAATAACTGTTAATTGGTTAATTGTTACGTCACGTAAATCTCG
Source organism: Monopis laevigella (assembly GCA_947458855.1). Taxonomy (NCBI): domain Eukaryota; kingdom Metazoa; phylum Arthropoda; class Insecta; order Lepidoptera; family Tineidae; genus Monopis; species Monopis laevigella. Next base: position 7,365,792 of record OX381596.1, on the reverse strand, counting down.
TGTTTGTTCGTTTACCAACTCGTTACGGATTTACGGGATGGGATTTTTACGTATACCCTTTTTGTTTAACCTTTTTTCGTACATTTGGAATAATTAACGCGTGGTATTAGATTTTTATACAAAGTTTAATACAAAGAGACCAGTGTTTATTTCACCATAGTCTTTGTCTATCATGAGTTAAGTCTCTACTTTTAATTTCGCTAGTCTGTTGCAAAAACCGTCAAGTGTTCTAGTCATGTTTCGGTTGTAGTCTTTGGGTTTTAATGGTTTTCAGGTGACTATTGTATAGATTTCTAGTCACCTTTCAGGGTGCGGTTACGAAACGGGTTTGACGATAAAGCAGCGAGAAATTAAAAACTTAGACTCATAATCCGAGTTTGTTCTGACCCCCAGTGCGTCTCCGCATTATTTAGCAGGCATAACAATGTATTGTTCGACTTTATTCATGGACTTTGTAGGTCTGCTTACGAAACCACCAGGTAGATGCATAGTCACATGCCGTGCTCCTTAAAAAAAATCTTTAGTAAGCACCACTTATCTATAAAAGTACATTGCATAGACATTTTTATTTATTTCTTCACATCAAAAGGATTTAAAAAAACATAACTACGCTCAGAATTTTACGATATTTTAGCGTGTTACCTACATAGGGTTACACTAAAATCCGCCATATAATTTAAAAAAAAAACTACAACCTTCTAAATAACAGCTGTCTTTCTGACAACATTCCATTGCAATTTAGAGAAACCGACTTTGCTCCAATTAAATTGGTTTAGTCCAATCTACTCACATGGAGTCCTGCGTTCGGAATAGTCATCCTATTGAATAGTTCCAACACCTGCCAATCGTATTGTTTAAATTTAGAACCATTTGTTTGTCGAAAGCCTTATTATTCGATTTAATCGAACATCGCAACTGATTATGATCGAATTTAATCATGGGGACAAATGTATTCGATTGTTTGGATATGATGAGATTAATTGTAATAGTTTAGTTAGAATTAAGGAATATATTAATGTGAAAATTATTATATTATGAAGGTTTGTATATTATCATAAAAAAAATACACCGTAAAAAACATGTTATAATATTAACTAGGGTGTTATGAGGTAAACATGGTTTGGTATGGCCGAGTGTAAAATAATCCTTGATTTTTTGCGAGTAGGTAAGGTACTCGTAGGTATCAATCAATAAACCTTACAGACTTAACTTAAAGTAGGTACCTATATATTTTTGAATTAAAGTCAAAGTTGTTTTTTTTAACGCATGCATTTATGATGAGTAAAAAAAATGACAATAACGTCTAAATGTGCATTTGGTTAGGTTGCCATCTTCCTACTTATACACCACCAACGCGCAGTGAAACGCGAAGTAAAACTTGTGTACCAGTATAAAAAAAAAAAACTAACACACGCTACATAACCAGACTAGGTAGTTATCTGTTTCCATACTGCCACCAAAGCGACTAACCTTAGACTATATCTACGCCACAAATATGTAATAATAAAAAAATCATTCCTTCTATTCCATGCCTCCAAAGAACGTTAACCCAACGCCACAGTTCCACTGATAACTTCTATTCATTTACTACCATTTATACTAAAGGTTACATAGTTTCTTGTAATTGATTATTAGTTTCTTGTAAAGATGTTAGTTAGAAGTTCTTGCAACTAGTTTATAACTAACGGTTGGTTAGTTTAACTGTGGTTAACCCTTTTCTTAAACTTGTCACTTACAAAGTTTAAATCTAAGCACGTTCTAAAGGATCCCTTACAATGTCGTTTATCTCAAAACCCCGTTTAGAATTTAATTTAATATCGATTTGCTGCTTTGATATAGAAAGCGCATTTAATGTTTAAAATTTTAGATCCAATATCACAAGAATATTTCACCACTCACCACTTTGTCTAAAAATATTTTTTATTCGATTTAAAACTTTCTATAAGGCCTTTATATCATAACACGCCTTATGGAAACCCCAGATTATTTTAGAACTTTTTACTAATACCCTTGTTGATATGAGCTTTGTCTAACTTTTGACTTTCACCGCTTTTCTATATCTATATCTATACTAATATAATAAAGAGGAAAGATTTGTATTTTTGTATGTTTGTAATGAATAAACTCAAAAACTACTGGACCGATTGCAATAATTTTTTCACCATTAGAAAGCTGCATTATTCAGAAGTAACATATATATATAATATCACGCTAGGTCCTATAGTTGTGGAGCAGTAACCAAAAATGTTTTAAAAACGGGGGAAAAGTATCGTTTCTGAGGCCTTCCGTGGCGTGCGCTGAGCATATAGTTAAAGTTATACAAACCTGTGCGAAGCCGGGACGGGCCGCTAGTCGTTAGATAAAACAAAGTATGTTCGGCCACCCGTTAGATATCCCCAATAAATATTAGATTTTTCACTTAAATCCATTTTTCATCTGTACCATAAGTATGCTAATCATTAAAATGTATAACTATTCCAAATTTTAAGTAATTTGGATCAAAAGTTTTCGGAATATTTTTTGTCGACTGACATAAGACTATTTTTTTTGTTCTGTTCAAAACTTATACCACTTAAGGAATTTCCTTGGAATTCTATTGTCAAGGAACTCAATTTCAATTCCTCTGGACTCCTTGAAAATCCTTTAAGCGGAGGAAGTTTTTGACCTTAAGAATTTCGGAAACGCCTTAGAATACAGGTGTTAATCCCGTTTCTATGAAGTATCCTCAACTACACTTTTTAAGATTAGGCGGTTCTTGAGTAAAAAGTGTAGATAAGTTGTAGTAGTAATAATAATAATATGTCGGACAAATTACACATTTTGCTCTGGTCACAAACTAAGCTCTAGGCTTGTACTATGTGTACCAGAAGCAACGATATAATACATATTATATTTTATAAACACCCAGACCATGACAAACTGTACAGGAAAATCATACTAATATTCTTTGCCATGGGTGGGAATCGAACCCACGAGTACGAGTAGTTTGCTCATATTGTAAATCTAATTATAATGATTAATATTATTTTTTTCAAGACAGAAAACAGTTTTTGCGCTATCTATAAATAAGATTACCCATAAGGAATTACATCATAGTATATATTTCTTTCACCTGATTGATACCCAGGCGTGACTCCTTCTCCGCAGGTAATTTGACACGTGATGTGATTTCATTGACACTATCGTCTCTCTACTCTATGATATAAAACGGGGCTTGAATATTAACTTGGAAACTCATTACTAGTTTCTCTAAAGTGGTACAGGTAGTGCATATTAGTGCCATAGAAATTCATAGTAGGTAGGTAGGTATAGCCAATGTGGCACACAAAGGGGAGGTGTGTGGGAGGATGCTGTAAATTCTATAGAAAATATGAGTTTTTTTTTTATTGAAGACAGATTTTGAGTTTGAGCTCAACCTTGCCTAATGGAGAGCATCAATGAGGTCGAAGAGGCAGCTCGCTAACTCTGTAAATTTAAGACATCCAGATTGTAGATATCAGGAAGAAAGGAGGAACCTTAGACTTAAAATCTTTTGGTAAAAAAAAATTGCCGTACAACCCTAAGTAATTTTTTTTTTCATTTTAAATTGACTTTGGTGTCCGGTGCCATAAATGTAAAGACAACCTTCCCATTCGTTTAATAACTATCTACAGCATGTTAATAATAATAATAATAATAATAAGTTTATTCACACACAAACATCACAATCGTTACTTACAAACTATTACAAAATGGTGTTTATATAAGAAGTAAAATAAAATGTTATTAATTTAAGTAATTAGAAACACATGTTGCGTTGGATACTAAATTAGGTTTCCCTGTGTTATAGTATCCAACGTCTTCCCACAGACACTCGTGGTGAAATATACATAAAAATCCATTAAACGGATAGAAGTAAAGAATTGGAAAATATACATTATCAACCAAATATTACTGGTTCAAATCCACGAAGTTGCAGAAAGAATAGTGGACCCACAGAACAATGTAAGAATATATACATAAACATATCCAATATATTTATATTTTATACATACAAAACAAACAAATATATACACAGATAAATACATGTACATATATATGCATATATGCATATACATATATACATATATGCATATACATACATATTATACATCTACACAAAAACATATACATTCATACTAAATATCTAGCATTAAATAATAGAGAACGATAAGGCAATAATAATATTTAGTAAATACCGGACTATAATATAAATTACAGTATCCTCTTGTTATTGTAAGATATTAAGCAATGACTCAGTTTCGTTATAATCGTGCTTTAGTAGCCATTGTTTAGTGAGAGATTTGCATTCATAATTATTTTTAGGATAGATCTTGATTGATTTGTTAACTTTATTATACAAAAAAGGGGCTAAAAAACAAGCATGCCGCCTAGTATAGGCTGTTTTGTATTTGAGAGGAGGACAAACAATATCATTTCTTCTTTTTTTATATATCGATGGATAAAATTTTGTTAATTTATGTTGTTTTAAAATTATTTGCAGTATAAACAATTGTCTTATTGTTAAGACGTCACATTCTATATAAAGATTGGTAGTGGAGTGCCTGTAATGTTTAAATGAGAGTACTTTAAGAATAGACCTTTGAGCCCGTTCCAGCATAATTATTTTGGTTTTACAAGCACCCCCCCAAACATATATGCAGTAGGTTAATATTGACTGGGCTAGAGAATAATACACAGTTTTAAGTGTACTGCTATCGGCTATATACCTAAGCTTTCTAAATATATAAATAAGTTTTCTTGCTCGTGATGAAAGAGCGACGATTTGTTGTGTCCATGTAAGGCGCTCGTCTATAAGTACACCTAAGTATTTTATAACTGACCCTTTAGGTACCGGTTGACAATCGCAGTTTACATTGACAGGATTATAACAGAAATGTGCGTATACGTTTAAGTTCTGCGGGCACTTGTCCCTTATATTAAAAGGCACACATTTAGTCTTATCTAGGTTAAGGGATAATAAGTTGACACTAAGCCAGGTCAATACCTTGTGAAGTCCGCGCTCAGCATTCTGTCGAGCCTCTCTCCAGGTATTCCCCTGATATATTAGTGCTGTATCATCAGCATAGCTAAATATTTTACCATTGATGGGGGAATGAAGGCAAAGTTCGTTCATATATATCAAAAATAAAGTAGGGCCGAGGATGCTGCCTTGCAGGACTCCACAAGTTACCGGCAAGGAGGAACTAATAAAGTTATCTATTTTAACACTTTGCAACCTATTGGACAAATAACTTGAAAACAACTTCAGCGCCTCGCCTCTAACACCAACATTCTCCATCTTTCGCAGAAGGATGGGGATAGAGACAGTGTCGAATGCCTTGGCAAGATCAAGGAAGATGCCAATACACTTTTGTCTGTTATCTAGTTGCTTTACTATGTGATCAGTAAGAGAGTGAACCGCATCCTCAGTCGACCTCCCAGCTTGGAAACCAAATTGTGATTTAGAGATTAGTTTTTCATCTTGTAAAAACTTCATTAGACGTTTATTCATAATTTTTTCAAGAATTTTTGATAAGGCTGGAAGAATTGATATGGGCCTGTAATTTAAGACACTATCTCTAGACCCGCCCTTGTATACCGGATGAATTAAGGACTGCTTGAAGGAAAGCGGAAAAATACCTTTTTGAAAACACATGTTAAATATATGAACTAGGGGTAGTACTAATATATGTTTTACCATTTTAATAATTTTAGTGGGTATGTCGTCAAGTCCTGTTGCACAATTAGTTTTAAGGTTAATAATAGTTGCCAGGACCTCATCGCAGTCTGTATTTAATAAAGCAAAAGATCGAGAATGTGTTTGTGTGGGAATTTGGGATATTGTAGGGATGCTATTATTTATAATCTTATTCGCCAATGTGCTTCCAATGCTAGAGTAGTGTTTATTAACTGCATTAACAGACTCTAAAGGACTATTACTGTTTATTAGATCAGAAGCTGTAGTATGTTTATTTTTAGTATTAGTTAGAGTTTTTATTACATTCCATGTTGCTTTTGGGTTATTTTTAGCTTTATCCAATTCCGATTTATCATATGTATTTTTGACTTTCCTCAGTAAGTTGTTACAAAACAGTTTATATCTACGATATGTCATCACCAAAGTTTTATCATCTGGGAAGTTTTTAGATTTTATATAAAGTTTGTCCCTATGACGAATGCACCTAAGCAACCCCGGAGTAATCCAGGGTTTTATTATTCGGTGTTTATTTGAACTTTTTATTATGGAAGTGTTTAGTTTTAGTGCCTCCGTAATTTTACTGACTAGGGCGTTAGTAGCAAAATCTGGGTCTTCATTATTAAGAATGTCTGTAAAGTCTAGATGTTCGAGGTGTTGGACTGCACTATTGTAATTAATCTTTTTATATATACATTGGGAACTCTTTGTGGATGATTTATTATTTAATACTAATAATACAGGATGGTGGTCAGTTAAAAGAGTTTGTAGTATAAAAGTTTGAGCAACTAATGGGGATCTTAATATAACATGGTCGAGACAGTTCATTTCTCTGGTTGGCAATGTATGTGCCGGTAATAGACCATGCTCAGCCAGCATATTTAGGTAGTTACTACTTGCTAAGTCTTCATTAGATGGTTTTATATCTATATTAATGTCACCGATGACAGCAACATTATTAAAACTTGTGGTCGTTGAAAGGAGATCACCTATTGAATTTACGAAATTATCAGTGTTCCTAAATGATGGTGGTCTGTAAATACCCAATATAGCTGTTTCATTATGAATTTTTATTAAGAGACAGTTGCAGTCACTTACATGAGGTTCCTCTATTATACACTTTAATTCATTACTAGTGTAAATTACAACACCAGAATTTTTATTGATGATTTTCCTAGTACTGTATATATCGTAGTTTGCTAGGGCCGGGAGTTGCTTATCGTTGTCCAGCCAACACTCAGTCAGAATGATGATATTACAATCAATACATAATCTGCTTAATAACATCTGTAATTCATTAAAATTCTTATAGATACTACGAATATTTTGTGTAATAATTTTTAAGGATTTTTTTAATTCCAAGATATTACCTTTACAGTCTTCAGGTATTACAATATCAGCCTGAGACACGTTAAGGATGTCTACTTCTTTTATTAAAGTATCTATACTATCCATAATTAATTATATATTGAAATAAGAGGTGCTTTATAGGATGAGTATTTGATTTTATAATAATGAGTGTATAAAAAATAAATAAATAATAATAATTATAATAATTTCGTCGAGGTATATTTTGATTCTGAGAAATATTTTCCTTACTATAGATAATATATTGATAAGTAGGGTGTAGATAGTGCAACTTCGTCTGTATATAACACATTACTAAAATAAATCCATACAATAACTCTAGTGTAATTAACTTATATAATTCTTTGTGGGTTATAATAATTATAAGTAATAATCTGGTTTTAAGTGAACTTAGATAGTAATTAAGATAGCATGCATAATAACAAAATTGAGTAGTAAAATAAAGAAAGAAAACTATATAAACATTTTGCAGTACTAGCCTAAAACAAACATTAGTCCTAACTGTCAGCCCCATTATGAGTCACATTTTCTTAAGTGACTGAATCTGTTCCTCAGATTTGATTAGAATGGCAGGTGCTCCTTCATACTTCCTAATAAAAACCTTTCATCCGGAAGACCAACAGTACTTATATGCACTGATTTTAATGAGGTCACGTGCTAAGAAGTAGAGCCTATTTCCTTTTGCAGTCAAATGTTCAGCTAGATAGATAGGAGAAGTCTGTTGCAGGCCGAGATCTTTAGCATTTAACTTATTGTTTCTGTTACGAATGTTATAGTTTTTGGCTGCTTTAAGTAAGTTTTGTTTATTAGCTACTGTGGACATGCTTACAATAATTGGTTTGTTAGCTTCGAGTTTACCTGGAATTCTGTATATATCTTTAATTTCATTTGGGGCTAACTCCAATTTAATAGTTTCACATAACTTTACGGTATAATTTATTAAGTTCTCCTTTGTTTCATGTAAAAGGCACGGTACATTTCTTAGTTCTACACTCGAGATTTTAGCATTACGATTCAAATTCTCAACCTCTTCCTTCAATTGGCCTATAATATTTTCTTGTTCTACGCATTTTACCTCCAGCCCAGTAATTTTTTGGGACATTTCTTCATACTGGCTTGATATAAAATCTATAGATTTTTCAATTTCGGTATTCGACACTTTTATTTCGTTAAGTTTCTTTTCAATACACGTTAATCTATTATCTTGATCATTTCTCCACGTTTCAAGCAAGTTTATGATATCATCTTTGAAGGCCTTAAGTTCATGTTGTATAGAAAACTTATTGTCATTGACACGTTTTCGTTTATTCCCCTGAATTAGGTCGTACGCCGTATCATCAAGAAGAAGAAGGTTTGAATCAGACCCTGATTTTGTAGGGGAGTGAAAAGTAGCCATTTTTCGGTTTTTGATTAAATTAATTTTAAATAGGTAATTACTTTCCTTCTTCAATTACTATTTTATTTATTTATTTTATATAAATAAACTATTTTCTTCTTTCTTAATAGAAATAATAATAATAAAAATTAAATTAATAATAAATATATATATATTATAATAATAAATAAATCTGGCAACACTGAAATTTGCTTATCTGGCAACACTAGAATTTGTTTACTGGCAACACTGGGATCAACACTGGGGAAAAAGTACCAGGCGAGCATACCATTACAGGAGATCTTTATCGAGAAACCACGATACTAGGTCCTTTTTCTACTCGTATCAAGGGATTTATCGCTTCGTCTATATTACATCGAAGTATTTTTGAAAAGTACTAGGCTATCAGAGATATGTAGTAGGTATTTAAAACTTGTGGTTATCTCTTTTTTTATGCCTTTTGACTAGCACGCTTGCATTGGGTTTCGGATGTACCTGAGGTATTAATTTTTTGAAGGGAGATGCCAATGTTTTCTGTTACTTTCTTAATAATTATGCTTTGTAAAATAAAAATATTCTCAAAAACAATTTGTTCCAAAGTACCAGGGTTGCATATGTGTGTAAGAGTTTTAAATGTCGATTTCTTTTGTCAGGTGAGACAACAACAAGTATACTAACTTTCTCTTTCTAACATCATGCACTCGCACCGTGATTATAAATAAGTATGTACTTTATTCAAATTTTATTATTGTTTCTTTATTTGTCAACTGCATAGACATTAAATAGACAAGCTTGGTTAGTTTAGACGTTTGTCTTTCTCATACAGATGCAACGTAGGGTTTAATCTCAATGAGAATATACCAGGGTAGCATACTATGCAAGCAGCGTTGACTGTCTTATTATAATAGTATATCTTTCTCTTACCCGTTGTCTCTTTTTACAGGCACGACGTCATGAAATGTCAGCCAGCGCTAACAACGTCGAAGTTTCTTCAATATATTATGTTCTCCTATTATATAAAATGAATTTACACTGTGTAATTTACTTTTAAATGTATATTTTTTCAATAACACAAAACGCGTCGACTCGTTAACGAGGTCCGAAGGGAAGGGGACATATCATATCATATACATTAATAATACCTATTTCACTATAGTTTATTGTTTTTTTTTTTTATATAAAATCTAAATAAAATGCACCTAATTAGGTAAAATGGAAACGTTTCGTTTCCATTTTCGTCGTCTACAAAAACCTAGTTATGAATAATACACGTGTAGTTTATTTTTTAAAGTAGCGGTATACAGTGACGTTCCGTTCTACCATTTATCACATTCCAACTTTGCGGAAAGTATTTCGGCCAATTAGAGTCACTTATTTTGTTTGGGTTTATTTGTTTATACTCACACCTTCCTTTGTCGAGTCTTTTATGGAGTTTTCGACACGAAATGTCTCCATTAGCGCTGATTTTAATTTCGAAATGTTCTACCTGCTCTAGTTTATTAATTTTTTTTCTACATAATATGTTTTAAATACCAAGATTTATTTACTTATACGGCATTAGCACAACAGCATCAATAGCCTCGATAAATAGTTTAAATCATCATCAAAACAACTAATTTTTGAGAAAAATACTGCCAGCTCTATGGTCACCAGAGACATCAATGAGCCTAGAATAATTTCTTTATAAAAAGCTTTCAGCTCTGATCCCTAGGGCCCTTCGCTTCAACAGCACACATCGAAAATAAGTAAGCATTGTAAATCGTTTCAATCGCTTGTTTTGTCCCCTCCAGAAGTACCTTTAAGGGTAGTAAGGGTATCCCGACCAAAAGTTAAAATGTAATGCCAGATATTGACCCAATCTCCAAAGTACTAATTTCATTTTATCTGGATGCATTTCCAAAATTATTCAAGTACCTAGAGTACGTACCATACGGCAGCATGGTAATCTTACGGCCCCCGAGACCTAGACGGCTTTCAGGGTACCCAGCGGAGGGGTTTTATTCCCACCTCGTCGTAGCCGATGGGTATTGAGTCTATACCGAATAAATGCTGACGTTATTGAGACAAAAAATAGAAAGATCGCGTTCTTTTGTATAGAGCAGGTCGCAGGAAAAATAGAAAATACAATGTTTCTTTTTGTGTTCTACGCTACAATAAAAAATACAATTTCAGTGTTTATTTTTCAATAATTTTTAAAACGTGGATCTAATTTTTAATAATCAAATCATTTTCTAGTATTGTTTTCTTTACGTCTCAAAGCGGTCGCTAATTTTTTTAACTTGCAAAGGGATCACATTATTAAAAAGATTATATATGGTACTGGTATAGAGTATTTATGTCAAATTATATACTGAAATTATTTATTAACTACACTGTGCAATGCCTGATGGACTAATTCTGTAGACACATTTTTATATTGTACCGTCTTGTAAACTCGGAATTACTGCGAATAAATATTTTATTTCATTTCATTTCATTATAGACCGCCTCTGTAGACTAGTGGTTGAGCCTTGTATCCAGATGTTGTGGGTTCGATTCCCACATGCCAATGCCAAAAAAATACGTTTTTCTTTAGTTTGACATGGTCTGGGTGTTTTAAAAATATGAAATATTTTAGTATCATTGTTTCTGGTATACATAGTATGATAGTACTAGCTTAGTTTATGACCAGGACATTATGTTTTTCATATTATTGTATAATGTCCTTCAAATTATTACTTATAAATTCACAAGGTGGTATAATGAAACTGAGAGCTACAGCTTAACGTGCTCACAGAAGCACTAAATTCATGTTGTAAATAAACATATTTATTTATTTACATTTAAAACTCATTGGTACACACCGGGGGTTTAAGACTTTTTATCCCTATGTCACTTGTTAGGTGTTGCCTCCGAATACCATCGGAGAAATGAGGACGGGTTAATCTCTCCGGGGTACCCTGAGGCCGTTTAAAAGTTTCTTGGGACCCAAAAAGGCAACAGTGATAATGATGTTTTTTTTTCCTATTTTTTAGTCTACCGTTACTATTATATGTTCTTTGCCTCTACGATATACCTAAAGTAGTTTTTTTTTTATTATTGGAGCACGACATGTGACTTTGTATCTACCTGGTGAGCAGACCTACAAAGTCCGTGAATGGGGTCAATCGCTCCCACTATGCCGGCTAAATGATGCGATTACGAAATGGGGGACGATAGGACGAATGACGAATTGCATTACGAGTATATTTTAATATATTGTCTATTAAACTACCCATTTCGTAACCGCACCCTGAAAGGAGACTACCACCTTGACAAGAAATCAATGCAGTAGTCTCCTGAAAACCGATGAACCCACAGACTAAAACCGAAACATGACTAGGTCACTTGTCGGTCGGTCGGCCTAACGAAGTTATAGAGATCTTCCTCCCACCTAATAGTTCTTCATAAATTAAATTTTCAAAAAAGGAATTGCTACAAAGTTTACCATTGTCATATAGACCGTTACCCGTTGGTCATACAAGGCAGTTCAAACATGTTCGTTTGCCAAAGCTAATTAAGCAAAAAAACAAACATCCAAAATTCAGAGCTCTGAACTGAGGGGAATCTATATATAACTAAATTTAAATCTTATTAGGGAAAACAGATTTCGTGTAACTATACTGATTTATTAAAACACACTTTTAATTTAACTAGTTTAAAATAAAATGATGCAAATGATAAGAATTATTTTGTAATATCAGAATATATAATTTGCCAAAAAATACGATTTGTGAATCTTGGCCCTATTGTTAGATTATAACAATCAATATTTTACTAGGCTAGGTAAGATAAAAAAAATATTTTAAATAGTTAGTTTTTTGTACAGTATCTAGCACGGTTTTTTAGGTAGAAACTTAGAAAACTCATGCTTAAAATAAAAAAGGTAAGTATTTTGTACCTACTATTTTTTTTATTTTTATGAAATGAATCAAATATTTGGCCCGATACAATGTAGATTTTGAACTGTACTGTACAGTGCTTAAATTTTGATGGCAGTGTTAGTGTTTTAATTTTTACCAGTAGCAAGCACAGAAATTGAGGAAAATATCTAATATTATTTACCTTAAAATAATAAAAATGTAATCTCTACAGATAATTCTAAAATAACCCCATTTTTTTTAACAGGTTAGGCTTTGTCTTTATATGAGCTGTTTATATAACATACAACATGCTTTTGTCACTAACAGCTGCTCTTAACGCTAGGGCCTGCTTCTGACAACAATAATTTTACAGACGAATTCGTTACGTTCTATTATATTAATGGTGGGGTAAGGGACTTCTGACAAAATACAGCTGTTCCGTTTTGTAACAACTGCAATTTTCAATTCAAGCGTGATTAATTTATTTATATTGCTTTCTGTTTTTATATCAATTTCTAATGGTTTCCGAAACATCTATGTGGTTCCAATAAATTGAAGTGAGAGCATCTAAATTAAGTGCACTGCATTCGTAATCGCTAAATCCGCGTTCTCCATACAAAATTAGTTTTCACACTTCCAATAATACTCGATTACTGTTTGTCGCAGAATTAAAATAATATTTTTTCCGGTCATTGTATTTATTAATCTTGTTGTTGGGTCATTATTTTTATTTTTTTCGAAATTATATATATATTTTTTTATTATTATAATACAAAAAAAAAATACACATAAAATAAAGATTTTTCCGTAAAATTCGACTAACAGCCAAGTTATAATATTATAAAGTACGTTTGTATGGGCGTCAAATCTACTTCGGGGCCCTTAATATTGATATGTTTAAGAATAGATGGAATTGTCTCGACTTTTAAAATTGATAGATTTAATAATGCTATTATTTTTTATTATTCGCCATACTTAGGACTTGAGGATACGAGTGTAAATGGATATATACACTCGTATCCCCCCCCAAGTCTAAGCTAGAAGTGGTTGGAAAAGTTAAAGAAAAATAATCAGAGTTGATAGTAAAATGCTTGGACGGAGTATCTTGACTCTTTAAAACTGGTAGAGACATGATAGTATAGGTCGACTAGACATGATAGTAAAAGCCGCCATATCTGGTTGTGTCTGTAAAAGTTTGAAGACATAAAATGTGAATTAACAAAAAAACTATTAAGAAAAGATGGAACGACGTGTTTCGATTCTAAAAGTGGGAGACATGATAGGTATAGGTCGATAAAAAATATGTTTAAAAATCCCCTATATCTGGCCATTCCATATGCCCAACTCTAGGCTATATATCAAAGTGAAATTTATCTAAGAAAGGTAGATAACGAAATTAATGGTAAAAATATGAGAAATACTCGTATTTGAACATATTAGATTATGAGTGTCTTGACTCTTAAAAGTGGTAGACATGATAAGTATGTAATATTCTATATCTTCCGGATAGCTGGATATCCACATAAATCCCAAGGTTAGACTAAATACCCTTTACATAGCTAAATTAAATTACTTTTAAACGACCGCATTCTGTCAATTTAATACGATAATTTAATTCATGGCTTCCTTTCAAAACCCAAATCCGTAGAACCGGTTCAATCAATCCCTCTTTGGATGCACCTGTTACCGAGTCTACGCTATTCAGACCCACTCTTCCGGATTCATGTGGATCGCCTTTTGCATTTTTATTCATTATTTATTGACTTGCCGAGGGTCTGTTGGGCCCTGATCTGCATCACAACGAATCAAATTAGGGTGGCTGTAGCTGGTGGGGAAAAGTGTGAATTTGTCTGGTGGTGCGAGGGTTCTGGTTCTATTTTATTTTTTGTTTCTTATTTTTTAGGTAGTTATAAAAAATGTATGACGACGAAAAATGTATCATTGAGCTGTGGATAATATTATAATTATTTTCTTAGTTTTATTATATTTTAGTGAGTATTTATGAATCTAATAATAATATACGTGGTGGCCGAGTTGGTTAGACCTTGGACTTAGAAACACTTAGGTCCCTGGTTCGAATCCCAATGTGTACCAATGAGTTTTTAATTAAAACATGTATGTACATTCGTTTGACAACAACACTATAGTGCCTCGGAGAGCACGTTAAGCTGTCGGTCCCGGTTTCACTGTTCTAACTTTTGAAACTGTTTATAGATGGGTTATTGAGTCTATTCAAAACATCGCGATGATTGGCTACGACGAGGTGGGTGGTAAGGTACTCGTGAAGATATGTATGTAATAAATTATATGAAAGTATTAGTATTTATGTATATTTAATTTATTTATTCTAACTACTTAATAATTTACTTTTATCCTGTATTATACATTATATGTTGCAGTTAATTAGCACTCTGCCTGTTATTGGTCAATCTCCCAAAGGTTAGCTGGTAGATAATGCCTAAGGCATTAAGCTCGCCTATGTACAATAGTATTAAGCTTTTATGCTATAAAGAACTTTTCATTCATTCATTCATTAATGCTTAATTTGTCACAAAGGTTTGCCTAGTAGAGAATGTCTAGCTCTTATGCCATAAAGAACTTTTCATTCATTCATTCATTAATGCTTAATTTGTCACAAAGGTTTGCCTAGTAGAGAATGTCTAGCTCTACTAGGCAAACCTTTGTGACAAATTAAGCATTAATGAATGAATGAATGAAAAGTTCTTTATGGCATAAAAGCTTAATACTATTGTACATAGGCGAGCTTAATGCCTTAGGCATTATCTACCAGCTACGGCATTAAGTCAGCTTTATTGCACAAATTAAGTTTGTGCTTAATTTGTATTATAAAGTTTTTAAATAATTCAATAAGATGTGGATGCTTTAAGTAAATTTATAGTCTTTAGTGAATGCTATAAAGTGGTTTTAGAATGAAAATGCTGTTAATTAATTTATTTATTTGTTGAACCCTAAAATAACTATTTCCGAATTCGTTAGGGTGCGTACAAAATATGCCATTTAATAGGCCTCATTCATAAATTTTGTTAGCGGTTTAATGAACCAATATTGTTGTGTTCTTTGGGGTGCTTTAATCCGATTAAAACGGTTTTATGGCATAGCAAATGTACATCAGTTTTTTGTATGTTACATTACCAGCTTAATAATATTTTGTGTAGTTTCTTTAAAAAAGTGTTATTAAAATAGGTACTATTTTTCATATATTTTTTTATTATAAAAATAATTGACCGCTTCCGTAGACTAGTGCTTGTGTCTTTGGCGTTGTATCCTGAGGTCGTGGGTTCGATTCCCACCCATAACAAAAATAAAATTACAGTTTGTCATGGTATGGGTGTTTATAAAATTAAAATATGTATGATATCTTTGTTTCTGGTAGACATAGTGCAAGCCTCGAGCTTAGTTTGTGACCAGAGCAATATGTGTAAATTGTCCTACATTATATTTTATTATTAACTAGCTGTGCTCGCGACTTCGTTTCGCGGACTGTTTTTTATATCATTAAAAGAGCTATTATTCTTTAATACATATTTTTTGTGTATCTTGAACCGTTTTCACGGCGCACGCAACGGAAGGCTTCAAAGATGAAATAATTTCTCCCGTTTTTTACACATTTACCACTATATCTTTGCTCCTTTTGGTCGTAGCGTGATGTTATATAGCCTATAGCCTTCCTCGATAACTGGACTATCCAACACAAAAAGAATTATTCAATTCGAACCAGTAGTTTCGGAGATTAGCGCGTTCAAACAAACATACAAACAAACAAACTCTTCAGCTTTATAATATTAGTATAGATTCCAAAGCGGCTCCAGCCCAGTGGTTAAGTCAACTGATAACAAGGTCAGTCCTGGAATGGGTGACAGCTTTATACAACGAGGCTATACAATCATAAACTTCGCAACAAGCTTGCCACTTGTTAGGTGTTGCCTCCGAATAACCTTCGGCGAAATGAGGAAGGCTTCCCCCCGTATTAACCCCCGTATTCTAAGACGTATCCTTAACTCCACTTTACACTTAAGGAACGTCTGTCTCTTTCCACCAAATGTCAACTATAAAAAGCAAGTTGAGACAGACGCTCTTTGAGTGAAGAGTGGAGTTAAGGAAACGTCTTAGAATACGGGGGTTAATCCCTCCGCTGGGTACCCTGAGGCCGTTTAAGCGGTTCTCGGGAGCTAAAAAGGCATCCGTGATGGTATTTATTATTATTTATAATTGCTTAGGTTTCGGATGCGCTGTATAATAATAATAAAACACATTATTGTCCTGGGTGACAAATAGATCTTTCTGTCACCTTTCACTCGAATATATCGAATCGATACATAAGTCGAAAGCGCCAGGGCTCTCTCAGGTCCCAAACTAAGCTCTAAGCTTGTACTATGTATATAGAAAAACCTAAGTAGTATTATATTGCCATGAGTGTAAATCGAACCCACGACCTCCAGATATAGCTAACGCCAAGACCCAGCCACTAGACCACAAAGTAATTTTATTTTAGAACAACTTAATACTTTATCAGTGACTAACTATTGCTATTAACGTACTAGTCGATTTATAACTGTTTGTCATTTAAAATACTTTTTAAATGACGAGTTAAAAAAATTAATTACCGGAAGAAGGCTTCTTAATGACGTCATTAGTATTCCTTTTTTTTAAACAAACTTTTTCAAAGACTTGTCTTCTATCAAAGTGACGTTTACACGATTTGTTTGTACGGAAAACAAATGATTTATCTCAGCCCTACTTTATAAAGGACTAAAGTTGGGCAGGTTAATTTTGCTTTACGACATTTTTCCTTTTAAGTCTCAAGTATATTTTTTACACTGTTTCTATACCTATATAGGTATCGCTAACTTTTTATTTTTAACATTGAAACGCTATAAAACGTTGATTAAAGTTAATACTTGTTTAGTCTCGTTTTGAGAAAGTCAACGCTTTTTTTTATTTTTTATTTGAGCACGACATGTGACTTTCTATCTACCTGGTGGTGAGCAGACCTACAAAATCCATGAATGGGGTCAATTAATAATTGTTCTTAAACAATATTGATCGCTCCGACTATGCCGGCTAAATGATGCGATTATGAAATGGGAGGTGACAATGACGAATTGCATTGCATGTTTTAATGTACTCGCTGCCTTATCGTCAATTCAACTACCCATTTCGTAACCGCACCCTGAAAGGAGACTACCACCTCGACAAGAAATCGATGCACTATTGAAAACCGGAGAACCCATCGAAATAGAACTAGGTCACTTGACGGTTTTTGAATCTGTATGTGCGGTGGTAACGAGTTTGTATATAGTTAGTATAAAGTTTATATTTAATAACGAAGTATTTTTTTATATATCTATTCTAATTTTAAATAAATATATATCACGGAGTGCCTTACAGTGCCGAAGACCTATACAGAACAGGTGGCTAGCTCGTCGCGATGTTTAGATAGTCTCAATACATACTTCCATCTATAAACAGTTTCACAAGTGGTTATAGTGACTATATTTATAAATTAACCAAGTCAGCCCAAGATAAGTTGTTTGCTGTTTTCATTGCTTCTTATTACAAAATACTTGTATTATCTAACCTACTTTACTTTCTATATAGATATTTTATTGAAACTGCATATTTTTACTTTAACCGAGGATTTTACTATTACTAGTGTGTAGCTAAAGTCGGCCTTAGAAAAAATAATTGGCCAATTGGCGTCAAATTGTAAAACAGCAGGAATTCATGCGTTTTGTCACCCTGTTATTTCATACACACTTAGGATTGACAAACTGACAAAGTTGAAATCAAAATTATTATATTTTTCAAAAGCTTTTGTGCTAAAACCAATTATTTTTTTGCATGACCGCTTTTCCATTACAGTTGGATTAATCGGTAGGTCGTTTATTTGTTTTTCCGTAGAAGATATTCTTTTTGGAAATTTATTTTTTGAACAATTTTGTGATTTTAATACTGATCGGGGTAAGTTACTGATTGTTCATTTGATCTCTGGATTTTATTAACCATTTAACGCTTGTTTGAAAGTTTGTTTTTAATAAAATGTATACTAACTATGACATTTTATTATTAAAAAATTGGACCTGGATTTTTTTTTTTATTTAATTGTTTTTTGATAAAATATTGGTTTATAGTATATATATATGACATTCCTAATTTCATGTGAATTAAGTATAGTATGTTTTTTACATGTAGGAATATATCTATGCCGAAAGTAAATATTTATTTTTGATTTGGTACTTTGTCCGCCATTAAAATTTGTCGATTTTTCAAAGATTAGCTAATAGATAATGCCTAAGGCATATACAAAGCTCGCCTATATACAATATAAGTTTTTGCACAACAAATAATTTTTATTTATTCATTCATTCATTGCATGTTATGGAAAACGAAACCAATCTTCTATATTTTATATGTTTTTATTTGCCTTATTGTATTTGAAAAAAAGGTGCGAATAGTGCAATACTATTTCAATTTGTATTTTATACCCTTCCTTTATTACGTTACATTTTGGCACCATCTAGTTATATGAAAAGGCTTCTTTATTTTCAAAATATCCTTTTGCCCTTTTTCCAGCTGCCATAAAAAATATTGTTTCAATTTTTGGTGCCTCATATGACGTCACATTGTTCCTGACACAGCGGTTTCAATAAGCGACCCTGTGCTGTAAAAGTTGCTGAAATTTTGTATTCAGTGGGTACTACAGAGTTAGCTGTAGAATAGATAACACTTAAGTAAAATGCTGTAGGTGCAAACTAAATTTGGAAAACACCATCAAATGTGGGGTTTTGGGAGAGTATGTTTAAAAGTTTGGACTTCAATAGGCTATGATTTTATATTATACTAGCTGTGCTCGCGACTTCGTCCGCGTGAAATAGTTATTTTTTTATCATACAAACTTCCATCCCCTATTTATCCCCTTGGGGTTAAAATTTATCAAAATTATTTCTTAGCGGATGCCTACGTCATAACATCTACCTGCATGCCAAATTTCAGCGATCCGTCCAGTGATTTGGGCTGTGCGTTGATAGATCACTATGTCAGTCAGTCAGTCAGTCACCTTTGAGTTATATATATTTAGATATATATATATATATACATATTATATAAATTAGAAATTTTATGTATTGTGCATAGTATCTATATTGATTTAGAAAATATTGTATTTGAATACTTAATTGTCTTACCGTGCCCGAGACTGTGTATAATAAATTTCCATCCAAAACTTGAGAATTCATAATGTCGTAATAGTTATTATCTCTAAAATTGTAACCTAGCCGTAGTCAACATAAAAAAATATCCTTCACTAAATTTGCTGCGCTCTCTATGATGTAGGAATAAATTTACCGCTGGCACAATTTCCCTGGCATTATGCAGACGCGTCCTACGTCCTTCTTCGTCGTTCATTTACTTAGGAAACAGCCTATTTGAATATATTTACTTGCAGTAAAATTACTGGCCGCGAAATGAATTCCAAATGCAAAGAAATTTATGTAGGTTAACTTAAATATTTTTTTGGTGTAATAAAAAAAGACTGATTGTATAACTCTATAAAGAAACTCTTAACATATAAAAGAACGATGAGATTTTTTTAAGAATTAAATAGTATAAGGATGAAAACATTTTTTTTATTATATCCATAAATTACAGTATAAGTAAAGAGTAAACTACTAAAAGGTATCTATTAATCTTCACAAAATTTAGTCAAAAATTGAAACACTGTAGAATACACAATAGAAACTAGAAAAAAAATTGTGAAATAAAAAATAATAGTAAGTTGTAATATATTTATATATTCGTAATATATTAGTATTTGTAATAAGCCATTCTTTAACTGAACAGTAACTGCTTAAATAAATATGTTGACGATTAGGACTCACTTTAGTACGCCTAAAAAGTCTGAAAGAACGCTAAGCAAAAACTAAGTAATAATGCGATTACTTTTAAATTAAATGGCGAGTGAAAAGGGGTAACAAAGGTACTCGACAAATAAAAAAAAATCTAATGTTTATGCAACCCTTAAATTCAAAGAACATTTAGCAGAAATTTGTATAAAATCATACACAAACAAAGTAGATGTGTTTTTAAAATTTTATTGACAAATATTTCGCCTCTCTTTGGAGCGGCGTCATCAGTGACATTTATACATTTTAAAAACATTTATTTTTCTTTTTTTAGCACTACTTATACTCTGTTAAATTTAACTTGATCGATGGCAGAAGCCACTGCATTTAAAAAAACAGTTACTTTTTTTTTCTTTTTTGTAGGAAAAAAAGAATAATCACAATATTTTTTAACAAAACACTTACTAAATTACGTATTTTATTAAATTATATAAAATCGACTGAATTACCATTTATTTACTTTTTATTTGAAAGCATATAGAGTTTTATTTTTTCCTTGAGAGGTTGCTTTTTAAACTAAATAGGGTTGGACAAATAGCTAAATTTTGATTTTTAATTTTTATCGATATATATATATATATAGGTACTTAGATAGGAAAGAATTAAAAAAGAATAAATTCTTATATTGTAAATATGGTATAATTACATTACATAAGTACAATATTACAGTAATTATTATCTAAACAATTTTATTCACTTAATACTGCACAGCCTAAGTCAATGTCATCATTTTCAGACTCACTATCGTTGGAAGAGTCTCCTATATCCTATCAATTCATTGACTCGAAAATTGTCGAAGTTAATAGAATGATCTTTTACTATACATCAAATCACGCGCGTTTACTTGCTCT
Organism: Monopis laevigella; assembly: GCA_947458855.1. Taxonomy (NCBI): domain Eukaryota; kingdom Metazoa; phylum Arthropoda; class Insecta; order Lepidoptera; family Tineidae; genus Monopis; species Monopis laevigella. Next base: position 7,344,679 of record OX381596.1, on the reverse strand, counting down.
TCTATCCTGATCCATTTTGTAAGTGCAAAAGCCTTGGAGAAGTCTACGTCAAGGGCAAAATTAAATTACAATGATTTACAACAGTTCCGACCCCAAATGTAAATTTTCTACTGAATCCTATAGCGGTGGGCTAGCTTTTTGACTTACGCGCAATAATTTACATCCCTTTTGAGAATTGAGCGCGGTGTTATCACGAAATTAAGGTCATTGTGTACCCGTAAATATTGCGGTCTGTTCATTTGTGAAAATATTTTGGAAGGACAGAATGTTGTGCGTCCTTGTGAAATTTAGATTTATTAAAAAAACAATATGTTTTTCTTAAAAAGATGTAAGAATAATTTTAATTTATATCAATACTTAATTTGCATCTCCCTTGAGAATTTAGCGCGGTGTTATCACGAAACTAACACGAGCAACAAGCTCGCTACTTGTTAGGTGTTGCCTCCGAATACCATCGGCGAAATGAGGATGGGTTAATCCCTACCCTGAGCCCGTTTAAACGGTTCTCGAGATCCAAAAAAAGGCATCCGTGATGGTATTTATTTAGTATCACGAAACTAAGGTACTTGTTTTTGTAATTACGAAAAAAAAAACTATTTGTTTTAATTCATTGTATATAACCAACGGGAAGATGTAAGTAGTTTGTAATGCTTAAACAAAGCGTTTTTTTTAAATTTATTGGAGCACAACAAGTGGCTCTCTATCTACCTGATGGTAGGCAGAACAATACAATGTTGCTAACAGCATTGGTCGCTACCACTATACCGGCTAATATATGCCGAAATAGGTTTATATTATACTAGTAAACGCTGCTTAGTCAAATAATAATAATAATAATAATATGTAAGACAATTTACACATATTGCTCTGGTCACAAACTAAGCTCTAGGCTTGTACTATGTGTACCAGAAACAACGATATAATACATATTATATTTTATAAACACCCAGACCATGACAAACTGTACAGAAAAAGCGTACTAATATTTTGTTGCCATGGCTGGGAATCGAACCCACGACCTCCGGATACAACGCCAAAGACGCAACCACTAGTCTACGGAGGCTGTCGAAATCAACCGCGCTCTGAAAGATGACTACCACCTCTACAAGAAATCGATCCAGTTAACCCCCCAAGTAAACTCACAAACTGAAACATGTATAATATAAACTATTGGTTGCGTCTTTGACGTTGAATCCGAAGGTCGTGGATTCGATTCCCACCCATGACAAAAAATATTAGTACTTTTTTCCGGACAGTTTGTCATGGTCTGGGTGTTTATAAAATATAATATATATTATATCGTTGTTTATGGTATACATAGTACAAGCAAGCCTAAAGCTTAGTTTGTGACCAGAGCCATTCATTTATTTATTTTATTTAAAATTCTTTATTGCACAAAATTCTACATAGGCGAGCTTAATGTCTTAGGCATTTTTTACCAGCTAACCTTTGAGAGAGTGAAATATGCTTAAAACTTTTCAAAAAAGAAATAGATATAATTTTAACAATGATGCATAACAATACTTAAACTACTTAAATACTGTATATTATATAATAAATGTAATACATAAACATACATACCATACCAAACAAAAATTGCCACGAGGATCTGGTTTAAGCGTTTAGATAATGAGCTGTGAGCAAGCGTTTAAACACCCCGATGGAAGGGGCTGATCTTATAGTCAGAGGAAGCAAAATCCACTGGCGAGCAGCTGACACCCTAAACGAATCTGAATATTTGGAAGAGACGTGTGACGGGATTTTTAGAAGGTTATTGACAGAAGAACGGAGGGGACGGTCATGCGAATCACCAAGGAAAAGAAAACGAAAAATAACGCAATATTTCTAATATATACTCAAAACCTGTTTGAGTATTCAAATCTAGGTACTTATCTATTCGTTATGGAATGACAATTTATAATAAGTACACACTAAAAAAATGTCTCCCTTCGGTCTGAACTCGTCAAGTCAATTAAGTGAAGCGAGGGCAAGATTGAAACTTAATTTTATTGCCCTCCCTGTCTATCTTCATTGAATCATTTTATGGCATCGGCTATTCAATTAAAATCAAATTTACATTCTCCTCCTTTGATTGTTGGTGTCTTTAACACGATGCCTCGTCTTCAATATCTCCTTTATTTTAAATAATTTTCCAATGAATTTTCTTTGTTGTTTTCAGTTCTATTTTATGTTTATATACTACCTTTTCCTTATACTTTAGATATTTTCTTTTAGGACGTTTATAAGATTAAAGATTTCTGATTTTCTACAAATTTCCTAAGTTTTTACTTTTTTTTGCCTTTGATTTTTATTTTTGTTTTTTTTTTAACACATTTTATAATACCAGACTATTCTAAATCCTACTAATTGTACCCAAACTGTGTCTTTATTTAATATCTTCCTTCAGTTTTAATTAAGATTTCTTTGTTGTTTTAAATTATATTTTTTGTTTACAACACTTTTTTTTACCTTATTCTTCATATTTTCTTAAAAAGTCTTTTACAAGATTTCTATACGTATACCCACCTAAACGTTCTACTGTGAATACCAAGAGGTTATAATAAAAAAAAAATTCGACAACACTAGGAGATCACGTTTAGTCTATGTCGATCCTAGTTTCACTAATACGATGGTATTAGTTTCACTTATACGATGAGTGCAGAAGGCACCGGAAAAAGGCACATGTGGATGATACATATATAAATACGAGTATATACATTATAATATATGAATATACGTGGTGGCCGAGTTGGTGAGACCTTGGCCTTAAAAAAATACTTAGGTCCCTGGTTGGAATTCAGGTGTGTACCAATGAGTTTTTAATAAAAAAAAAATATGTACATTTGTTTGACAACACCACTATAGTGCCTCGGAGAGCACGTTAAGCTGTCGGTCTCGGTTTCACTATACAAACTTGTGAAACTGTTTAAAGATGGGTTATTGAGTCTATTCAAAACATTGCGACGAGCTAGCTACTTGTTCGGTGTAGTCTCATACCATCGGCTACGACGAGGTGGGATTAAAACCCCGCCGCTGGGTACCCTGGGACTGTCTAGGTGGTCTTGGGCGCCGTAAGGCACCTGTGATGATATGTATGTATGTATGTACATTATAAAAAAGTTGTTTTTCTGTGTATATACATTTGAGAATATTGCAAATTTACTGGAGACACGAGAAATAAGTTAACAAAATAAAGAACACAATAAGAAACAAATATTTTTTGTAATTTTTGCCTGTTTGTCAGTTTGTTTGTCAAATATCAAGTATTTTTTTTCTTTCATTGGATTCAAAATAGAATTACTGAAATATAAGAAGCATTATTGAGAGTAACATTTAGCGTTTATTTCATCAAAATCAACTTACAGAATCAAAAGAATAATATTTTTTTAAGTTTGGTAACCTCATAGTGCCACGTGCCGCGCGCCCATTGATGGTTGTGTCACGGTTTTCTTTGTTTATAATCAATAACACGCACACGAAGTTGCGGGCACCAGTTAGTAATAATAAATAAATACCATCACGGATGCCTATTTGGCTCCCGAGAACCGTTTAAACTGCCTCAGGGTACCCAGTGGAGGGATTAACCCGTCCTCATTTCGCCGATGGTATTCGGATGGTACTTGAGTGGCGACCGCGTGCTGGAGGACGCAGCAAAGGCAGTCCCCCAACAAGTTGGACCGACGACCTGAAAAAGGTTGCAGGAAGCCGATGGATACAGGCAGCGCATAACCGGTCGTTGTGGCGATCTTTGGGGGAGGCCTGTGTCCAGCAGTGGACGCGCGAAAGGCTGGCATGATAATGATTCGGAGGCAACACCTAAGAAGTGGCGAGCTTGTTGCGGTGTTTATGATGAAATAGCCTCGTTGCATTAAGCGGTCACTCATCCCAGGCCGGCCCTGTTGTCATCTGCTTAACCTTGTTATAAGTTCGCAGTGACTTAACCACTATGCCGCTTTTTTTTTTAGCTAGCTAATAAATAAAACATTAAACAAACATTGTGTGTGCAATTCGTACAATGTTTATTGTGTTGTGTCTTTCTATTTCTACTAAGCTAAAGTAAACGCAGAAAATGGTCGGCCAGTTTTTCCAGCGGAGTTTCAAATCAAAATGTTTACTTTTATCTCAGAGCAGAGATAGGGAGAGAAATAAATGAATTATATTAAATATTAAAAAGTGTGTACACAAGTACTCTTAAAGAATTTTAAAGCAAAGTTTACTTACCATTTGTCTCTGTGGTCTAGTACCCTAGTATATTGGTGTTGGTCGTGGGTTCGATTCCCACCTATTCCGTTATTGTCTGGGCATTTATAAAATATAATACGAGTATGTATTGATATCGTTGTTTCTGGTACTCAATACACATATTACAAGCTTACAGATTAGTTTGGGCAATCTGTGTAATGTCCTTCATATTAAGTATTATTGTTGTTTTTTTTGTAGTAACTTTCACTTATTGTTTTTTTGTTGTTTCAGGTACAGTACTGCATCTGAGTAAATAGTAGTTGGAATATAAAGGGTATAGTTGTTCAAATAACTATTTATACATACATATAATCACGGGGCCTTACGGCACCCGAGACCGCCTAGACGGCCTTAGGGTACCCAGCGGAGGGGTTTTTAATCCCACCTCGTCGTAGCCGATGTATGAGTCTACACCGAACAAGAGGCTAGCTCGTCACGATGTTTTGAATAGACTAAATAACCCATCTATAAACAGTTTTACAAGTTGGTATAGTGAAACCGGGACCGACAGCTTAACGTGCTCCCCGAGGCACTATAGTGGTGTTGTCAAACAAATTTACATATTTTTAAATTAAAAACTCATTGGTAAACACCGGGATTCGAACCAGGGACCTAAGTGTTTTTAAGTCCAAGGTCTAACAAACTCGGCCACCGCGTATATTACAGTTTTTAGATATTATTTAATATATCTGTAAAATTACATGAATGAAAAATTGTTACCTCGTCATATTATTCTGGTTTGGGCGATCAAAGAGAAAATTAAGATCTTTGAATCAGTGCACTAATGAGATTAAATTATAAAGAGCAGTATTGAGAAATCTTCACTCAATGAACCGTATTCTGATAGGTCTCTTTCAAGTTTCAGTAGTAGAGTCGCTAGAAATAGTAACATTACCGGAAATAGTATATGATATAAGTATATGACTTATCATAAAATTAAGAGACTATTTTCGAATTTATCAAAAATAATTTAAAGGGAGTACCGAAAAAACGGCGTTAAATAAATTTACATGTCTGCTACATGTTTGACATTTCGATAAGGTAGTTATTTAAAGAATGTATGTTATATAATAATATGTATTAATTTTTTTTTTAATATTGATCACATTGATTTGAAGATTAAGATCCATATTTCTTATAATCCAAATTAGTTTTTAAAAGAATAAGCTAAGAAACAAAGAGTAATTGTAAATATTGCGACTAAAACTTTGTAATTTCCATCAATTTAATAATAATAATATGTAGGACAATTTACACAAATTGCTACAGTCACAAACTAAGCTCTAGGCTTGTACTATGTGTACCAGAAACAATGATATAATTCATATTATATTTTATAAACACCCAGACCATGACAAACTGTACAGAAAAACGTACTAATATATATTTGCCATGGGTGGGAATCGAACCCACGACCTCCGGATTTAACGCCAAAGGCGCAACCACTAGTCTACGGAGGCTGTCATTTGAGCATTTAAATATATATTTATGCTGTGAGAAAAATGCCGCAGCAGACCAAACGCTTTCGAATATATATATTTGAGAAATTTAAATATATATATTTTGGTAAGTGAAATAAATACTTAAAGTAAAAGTAAATGCAAATTTACGATACGTATTTTTTTTGTATAGCGCCTTAAAGACATTATTTGCCAACGTATAAGTTAATCACAAACATTATTTATGATAGTCTACCCTTAACTGGTTTTAAGTAGCAATAAAATGTAAAGTTTTTTTTTGCTTCATTTAACAAATTGGTGCGTCACGAGCAAAATGCACGAAGTCTTGCTGTCTCACTATCTGTCGTGATATACAGCTGAACGTGCTCTAACTGACTTTGCATTTTGTCGACTGCTCTTGTGGGACTCGTAGGGGTTGTGCAGTCATATTATAGAAAATCTTGAAATATTTTGCTGAGATACGACTTATGACTTAATGCTTTTATTATGACTTGTAAAGTTCTTGGGAACTTGTAGTGTTTTTTTCAGATCTGAAAATTTTACGAAATTGCGTATGCTTGTGTTCTCGTGTGTATTTGTGTGTGTTAGTGTTTTATGTATTTTTTAATTCCGTTATAATTTAATAAGTTTAATAAAAAAACAAGCTATTGACTTTGTAGCTACCTGATGGTTAGCAGACAAAATATATGAACGCGGTAGATGAATATATTGTTAACAGCATTCATGTATATATCTAATATGCCAATTTCGTAATTGTAAATGATGCGATTACGAAATTGGCGGCGACAAAAACGAATTTGAATTAAAACCGAAACATAACTAGGTCACTTGACGGTTTTTGGTTAACTCATAACTCATCTTATATATATTTTACCTGTCATCTTCAACAGTTTTCGTAATACAAGAACATACACGACTTTCATCGTCAAAGTGACTTTATAGCACGAGATGATACAAGACGATACGGTTATTTATGGTGTCGTGAAACTTGTACTTTGTAATACACCTCCCTGAGACACGGTCGTGACGATACGCTCGTGTCTTTAGTTCTGTTTAACCTGTGTCGTAGGTAGATTTATACATAGATATAGTAAGTTATATTATAAGGTAAGAAGGGCTTTTGCCTACTAATATTCCGCAGTCCGACAAACTTTGAACAAATACGCAGCCCAACAATTCTCAGAATCAAACACGCTAATGTTGGTCTGCAAATTATTATTCTGCTCATTTTTGGTTCGCCGATTATCAAATCAAATGAATGACATAAAGTGACATTAGTTTTTCTAACAACCGTTGCCTAGTAACGGTAATTTTTTTTTAATACAATTAATAGGCTTAGTATGTCTCTAACAACTCGTAATGCATTTCGTCATTGTCGCCCCCCATTTCGTAATCGCATCATTTAGCCGACATAGTGGGAGCGATCAATATTGCTTAAGAACAATTATTGATTGACCCCATTCATGGACTTTGTAGGTCTGCTCACCACCAGGTAGATACAAAGTCACATGACGTGTGAAAAAAATTAAAAATACTACGCAGCCCATATCAAAGGTAAATCGTTTTGACTGTGCATTATTACTATTACCGATAAAATAAACTTCCGCTGGCTGGTTCCACTAGACGCAGAAGATAATTCCTTAAATAGCTCAGTAAGTACTTAAACCCTTAATTACTAGTTTGGTATGTTAATGGATACTCTTTTAACGAGGGCCGGTTCATTCGTCATCTGAAGTTAATGGGGACCCGAGGTCGATGGTCGGCCTATAGGATATACTATAGACTTACGAAGCCAGGAAATAGATTCGCGACTAAAAACTTCTAAATGTTGTTCTTAGCGATATTAAAAATGTAAAAAAAAAAACGTTAGTAGGTGTAAATTATACTTTCTTGATCCTAATTAGATATTATCTTTATAAAATATCTATTAAGACAACGTGGAAAGACAAACAATGATCTATGATTCTAAAAATATTACTTTAGTATCATTTCAAAATTTATCGAGTAAGTAAAATCAACACCTCCATATTAAATATTCTTTTTTTTTAATAAAAACTTTATTATAACTGAAAACAACATAGATGGCTTTTGACGAATGCGAATCCATTTCGTATATTTCATTCGAAATGGTATAAATTTAATTTTTTTAGTATCAAAAAATATTATTTTATTTATTTTTTGACACTAAGAAATGTAACTTTATACAAAATCATGGTACAGTTTTAGATGTAGGTATGTTAATTTATAATAGTTATTTTTCATCCTTATGCTAGGCCCAGTGTTGGGGTCAGTTAACTGACAAATTTTAATAACTTTATCTAACGATTAATTAATAAAAAAAGTTTTGAGCCCTGACATATATATCAGAGTCAAGTCACGCGTGTAGGTAGGTACTCGCCTTACTAGCCGGTTTGCTTCTCTATTCCTCTATGGATAAGGCAATTACAGGCTAGATTTAGTTAGGCACTAATTGTCTCTTTATGTTAGTGACGTCATTAACTGATTTAACGAGATATAGGGTCGTATTCACCTGATTTGTGACAAGGTGCTACTTTGTTGTGGCTTTCTGGCATTACCGATTTTAAATGAAGTTGTTAAAAAAAAAGTATAGCTTATATACAGCTTTCCTAAGAAATTCATCGGTTATAAAAAGTTTTTAAGGCGAAAACATATTAAAACGACGTACATATAAATAATACTGCATTAAAATATTTTCCATTTTTTTTTCGCTTCAAGTTGACATTTTCTGTCATCTTTTTGGCAATAGCAGTGATTGGTTCGTAGGTAACCAACCTAGAGAGAGAGACAATGTTCTTAGCAAACCATGGATTTACCGTGCGGGTGCCGGGTCCATCGCGTGGTTGAAAGGCAGGGGAATGAACTGCAGCGTTCCCGGACTTGAGACCGCGAAGTAGGTTTAAAGGCCTTTTGAAGTCTCACCTGTAACTGGCTTTTTGAAAAACGTAATAGCGTAAAGTTGCCTTGATAGAATAAAATCGCAAAGTTACCTCCATTTTCTATCGATTTACTTCAATGCGGAGCAGATTCTAAAGCCATATTGTTTTTTATAAGTTATATATTTGTATAAGATCTAGTACATGGCGTAACATTTTAGTAAAATTCTAAATATTTTGAAAGTTATAGCAAAAAAAAACTGTATATTTTCCAAGAATTCCGCGCGAGTTTTGTTTTCGTTTCTCAGTCGCACTCATTTTAACGGTAATCTTTTATTTCACCAGTTTTATTTGTCTTTATACGCCCTCTTCATAGATACCTAAACAGATAAAGTAAACATGTTGACCAAGCTACCATGCTACTACTTCCTGCCCTTTTATATTGTATATAAAACACTGATATAAAGGTATAAATTTGGCTTTTAGTAAATACTAAAACTAATTTATACATTTCCGTAGCCGATGCTACGACGAGGTGAGATTAAAACCCCTCGGCTGGGTACCCTGAGGCCGTCTATCACCCGTGATGATATATATTTAAATAGTTTTGGTTTTTAAAATAAACGCGCACAGGCAGCTTAGTATATTTAAGTATAAATTGGATGTTTTTTTTGTTATTATTCTATAGTATAAAAAAAGAACTGAATAACTCCTTAATGGATGGCGGTGTTTATTTGCATTTTGACATGAAACTGTTTGTTTTTCACACATTGAATATTCATGAATTCATGGTAAGTATGTGGATTCGTTAAGCTGTGAAAACGGGAGATTGGTTTTACAATTTTACTTTCGTATACCTTAAACACTATTTAATTTAAAAAAAAACAAAAAAAAAAAAAAAAAAAAAAAAATCTCTAGCAATCCAAGGAGAAAAAAGCATTGCAAACATGTTTAATTAACACAACACACTCGGGGCTGGTGCGGATAAGTTCACGCAGATAGGTATTTTCAAACAAAAAAAACATTTCATTTATTAGAAAATAAATCTACTACTATATACTATCTACAATGTTAAGGTAACTTCAGCCAACAATAAGAAAATATTAAAAAAAATAACTAAAAACCATAAATAAGTAATTGCAAATAGTAGTTACATTCCCTTTACATAACAAAAAATACTTAAATAAGTAATTTTTAAATCGATCCTTACAAAAATAATAAAAATTAGGAAAAATAAAAACACCGTGGAATTTACAACACTACAATTTAACGGATTTAAAATTTCCCAACGATTCTTCGCTCTGCAACAAAATTCGCTTATAATATGTGTAAAGAATGCAGAACCGTGAAATTTTGTTAAAAAAACTCATAAAATAAATCTTAAGCTGCGTCCGGCGCACCTTTTAAGATCCCTTGATAATTTCCGACTTTACCCGAAGACCCCCGACCATTCCACGAGGTCATTCAACGTCTCCACCAACCCTATTGCTATCTCTTTCTCTGTTCCTTTTATTTGAATCTCGTCAAGTATAACCCTCGACTACTATGTTATTTTATTATACATTACTCGTTTAGTTTAGGTAGTATATTTTTAAGTGAAGTTTAAATCTTCAATGTAATTAATCATGTTTTAAATGTTTTTTTTAATGTTCAGGCTCGTTGTAATTTAATACTGTAGGAGACGTGGAGACGTCCTAGCTTAACAATGATATAGAAATGTGGTGAGAATACTTTAGTTTGGAATTAAGTTTATTTTTTTATTTCTAAAATTATACATACATACATACCTTACGGCGCCCGAGACCGCCTAGACGGCCCCAGGGTACCCAGCGGAAGGGTTTTAATTCCACCTCGTCGTAGCCGATGGTATGAGTCTACACCGAACAAGTGGCTAGCTCGTCGCGACGTTTTTTGAATAGACTCAATAACCCATCTATAAACAGTTTCACAAGTTGGTAAAGTGAAACCGGGACCGACAGCTTAACGTGCTCTCCGAGGCACTATAGTGGTGTTGTCAAATCTAAAATTATAGAATAATATATAGTATTCAATTTAGTATTAAAGATTGAACCGGGTTCCTTGTTTTGGTTATTTAAATATTTTTTAAGTATATTTTAAACATTTAAAAATTTTAACCACATTTTGTTAAATTCAATTCAAAAAATTTACCTCATGCAAAATAATTGTATGGTTTATCTTAGATTAAAACTTTTTTAACACAAGTTGGGTAAACACTGTCGTTAAGGACACTGCATTCGTAGTCGCGTAAGTCTGCGTTCTCCATACAAAATGAGCTTTCGCATTTCCAGTAATACTTTATTATTTGTTGCAGAAATAATAATATTTCTGAGTTGGGGGATTTTTTTTCCAATCAGATTTTTTTTTTAAATATTATAATACAAAAATATTTTTTACCCACAACAGAAAGATTTTTGCGTACAATAAAATAATAAATTGAATTTCGACTAACAGCCAAGTTGTAATATTGGAAGTACGTTTGTATGTTCGACTACAGAGCCCTTAATGGAATTGTACCTAAATCATATTTGAGAAATGCAAGCGTAAATCCCTATTCCATTTATGGCCGATTATTCTCTCTACGTATATGTGGTCCATTGATCCTCATTCCGTTATATATAACTACACCTCATCCGCCATGCTTTGTGAATATATATTTATAAACAAACTAACGAAAATTATTCGGCCGAGTTTTAAATAACTTCTTAAATCCCAAACTGTCGAGTAATACTGTTTATGAATATTATATGGTAGGTATGTAGTTTATTATGTATGCATGTGTAAAATACATGTATTTGTATAAATCATATAGGTAAATATGTATTTATTTATACATACATATAAATTATTATTATATTAACTAATACTCAAAAACTATTTATATTTCTTATTGCACACCTACCTAAACTTATGTTTTAATATCCACAAGGTTTGATTGATAATAATAATTGATGCCTTTGTATTATGAAATAAAGTTTTTTAAGTAAATAAATAAAATAAACTTTTTTGCAAATGAAATTATTTAATTGTGTTTTTATCTTACAAACAAAAATATATAAAAAATAGAACTTGCGTTAAATTTTCATTAGACATTCCGCTCAGGTTAGTGGTAATAGATGATTTAGTATATATATTTAATAAGTTAAGTAGTACAAAAACGAATAAAGCTTTTTTTTTACAAAATACCAAGATTTATATAATAAATATATAACTATATAATTATGCGTTATTTATTAAATATATTTTGTTTCTATATTATTCTAACATTAGTTAATGTAATTTAAAATATATTTTTATGGTTTGTTTACATTTATTCTCACAGATAAGCCGATTAAGTACTTATAGGTAGAGTTTAACAGATTATCTAAGACCTAATTTATTATGTTATTCAGCTAATTAGGACCTTAAAGCACTTTCGTTGCTTACTCGTTTTATGGATGGGTGCGGCCGAGTATGGGTTAATAGAAATTTTAGTACCGCAGCGCAAAGTTATTGCGTTACATTGTATGTGGAATGGTTTTATGGAACTTTAATACAATGGGGTAGGGTTCATAGTTACGCTATAATGTTGATGTAAGTACTAAATATATATACTATACCTAGCGTTGGAGTCCTTGTAGGAAAAATATGATTAGTTGGCTTTATTATGTCATCGTACTACAATATAGTTTTTTTTTAATTTTAGAAAGTAAATAAGCAGTAAAATACATGACATATCAACACGGGTGCCTTACGGCGTTCGAGACCGCCTAGACGGCCCCAGGGTACCCAGCGGAGGGGTTTTAATCCCACCTCGTCGTAGCCGATGTTATGAGTCTACACCGAACAAGTGGCTAGCTCGTCGATTTTTGAATAGACTCAATAACCCATCTATAAACAGTTTCACAAGTTGATATAGTGAAACCGGGACCGACAGGTTAACGTGCTTTCCGAGGCACTATAGTGGTGTTGTCAAACAAATGTACATATTTTTTTTAATTAAAAACTTATTGGTACACACCGGGATTCGAACCAGGGACCTAAGTGTTTTTAAGTCCAAGATCTAACCAACTAGGCCACCACGTATATTAGAAAGTAAATAAGCAGTAAAATATATTTGGTTTTTATTAGATTTTTTTTTTAACTTAGCACCCAACTCATCTTTGCACACAATCTTAAAGGTTAGCTGGTAGATAATGCCTAAGGCATTAAGTTCGCCTTTGTACATAACTTTTGTTTACTGTGCATTAAAGTGTTTAAATAAAATAAATAAATAAAATAAATAAATAAAATAATGAGCTTAGAAAAATGTTTTGAGTCGTGCGTGACTTCTGCTACAGTCTACTGAAAACCATGAAATGAAAACCGTCATGTTTCGGTTTTAGTCTGTGGGTTCGACGTTTTAAGGCAGACGAGATGGCAGACAGAATTGACGATAAGGCAGCGAGAATATTAAAATATACTTGTAATACAAATTCGTCTCTGTCGCCGCCCATTTCGTAATCGCATCATTTAGCCGGCATAGTGAGAGCGATTAATGTTTAACAACAATTATTGATCGACCCCATTCATGGACTTTGTAGGTCTGCTCCCTTAGGTAGATACAAAGTCACATGCCATGTTCTAATAACAAAAATCCACAACTGAAAGATTTTTACGTATAATTTGTATCTACCTGATGTTAAGCAGACTTACAAAGTCGATCAATAAATTGTTGTTTAATAATATTAATCACTCCCACTTTGCGCGCTAAACGATGCGGTTACGAAATGGGCGGAAACAATTTGTATGTTGAAAAAGAAAAAAAAAATGTCAAGAAAGAAAACCGATCTGTACCCGCCAAGTGATTATGTAAATGTAATGTCTTCACTTAATATCGCTTATCCTTACATACTCAACTTAGTTGGAAACTTACTAAGTTTGGGATCCTGACTAATATCGTTATTTAAGGGGCTTACATACGCCCACGACCTTGGAAAAACAAATCCGAGAGGCCGGGTAAATAAACTGTTACTGTTATAATTACTTGGGTTTATCACTACGCCGATGAGTGTAATTCCTTAAGAATGCAATTTTATTTATTATAAACATTATATACGTAGTGGCCGAGTTGGTTAGACCTTAGACTTAAAACACTTAAGTCCCTGGTTCAAACCTTGGTGTGCACCAAAGGGTTTTTAATCTAAAAAGTTGTATATTAATAATGTACATTTGTTTAACAACACCACTATAGTGCCACGGAGAGCACGTTGAAATTTTACTATACCAGTTTGTGAAACTGTTTATAGATGGGTTATTAAGTCTATCCAAACATCGCGACGAGCTAGCTACTTGTTCAGTGTAGACTCATATAATCGGCTACGACGAGGTGGGATTAAAACCCCCTTCGCTGGGTACCCTGAGGCTGTCTAGGCGGTCTCGGGCGCCGTAAGGCACCCGTGATGATACGAGTATGTACATACGAGTATATACATTAGAAATGAACAAGAGCTAGTATAAGCTTTTTTACCAGTTTAGGTTTGTAATTTGGTTTTGAATGGATAAATCTTCCATTTTTGAGGGCTCCAATAATTGTATATAACATTTGTAAATTTAGTTATGGTTTTACTATTTTCCTTCACCTACGTTTTTTTTTTATTTTTTTGTACTTGTAGCCCCTACAAGTACAAAAAAAACGAAACCGATTACGTTTTCCTTCTTTGTTTTTAAGAAGCATGTAATTCAAAAGTACCTACTGGGGCGCTATGTTTAAACATGTTCACTTATTAAAGTTATACAGAACATTAATTTGAAAACACATAACAGTATACCTAAACAAGATTACAATATTTTAAAATTGATAACTAACACTAAGTACACAGTAATACAAAATTAAAATAAACCAAAACAATATTTAAAAAAAACACATAAGATCCACTTAGCTTGATAATGTTTATAGGTATAATATTGAAATTAATATGAATTCTATCAGATTCCTATTTAACCAAATCTTCTCAATCATTCCTGTTTAAAACAAGACCAATTTATTAACTTTAACAGACGACTCAAGGTGCAATTAAAACTATCTTTGTTCTATAACCTATTACGAATGGGTAAGGTTGGGTGTTATTATCCCCTTAATCAAGTTTCGGTTCCCGACTAATATCGTGATTTAATAGTTTTATTGCCTTGTAATCCAGGACGTGAGTATAAGCCACAGAGTAGAAAATTACTTTAATATGTTTTTTTTATATTTTATTTAGTTGACGATAGATTTTATAGTAGGTAGGTACTATGAGTGTTATAATTTAATCTGGGTTTACTTATTTTTTTCGTAATTTATGATTTTTTGTTTAATAAAAAAAAGCATAGATTATATATTTTAAAACTATACAAGTACAAGATTTCAAATTATAAAAAATCTCATTGGTGGAGTTCGATTCAAATTATGGTGTTTCTGAGTCTACAGCGAACGAGCGTTTCAGAACAGTTTCAAAAGTTGGTTTAGTGAATCTAGGGCCGATAACTTAACGTCCTCTCTGAGGTATTATAATCGTATTGTCAAACAAACGGAAATACATCTTTAAATTAAAAACTCATTGGTACACACCAGGGGTTGAACCACCGGGGACCTACAAACTCTTGAACACTAATACTAAACTATAAGCATGGCATGTAGGATTTTTTTTACACATTACCCTGGTCACATACCAAGCTCTAGGCTTGTACTATGTGCTAACACGTAAAAAGTTCTACCTATTGTATTTTATAAAACGGCAAACTACAAAAAAATATTATATATAATCATTAAAAAATATCCAGAAGTACCTAAAACGCGAAGAAATCAGCCTACAGAAGGCATAAAAGGTCCAAAATCAACGCTACCAATATATATTATATTTTATAAACACCCAGACCATGACAAACTGCACAGAAAAACGTAGGTACTAATATATCTAATCATTAAAAAAATCATCGAGTACCCAAAACAAAGCGCATTAGATTCGCAAAGAAATTGGCCTACAGAAGCCATAAAAGGTCCCGTGTACAAAAGCCTAGAACACAAAGGCTAGCCTACAGAATACGTATGTTCTGGAAAATAGCCTCTAAGAAACTTGGTGACAAGAAAAGATGATAACATATGTTAGAAAAGAGACGCTTCAGTGTGTACTAGAAGTTTTCCTTCTTTGGATTCTTTATGGTTGGCTGAGGATAAAATTGTGATCAATAGCGTATTATCTGGTTTGTTAGATGAAATTGTGTGTCTATAAATAATATATAATAATTTATAGGTTGTTACAGACGTAAGCCAAGAACTATTATAATGTATAGTCAGAACAATATATTACTATATAAAAGAGCTTGTACTGGCCAGTTACTTACAATCGCTTATCCGAAACTGCTGATGCTAGAAATGTGAAATTTGGACAGTAACTTTTTTGTGTTCTAAGAACAGTATTTTAAACATTCTAAACGCAAATGTATTAAATTTAAAGAATGTTTTAATATCTGGGTAACGGAATGTGTTAGAATCTTTAAATTTGGTACATAAAGAAAGTTTGACTGGTAGAGAATGCCTAGCGGCATTAAGTCTGGCTTTGTATTTTGTATGCAATAAAGATTTCAATCTTTAAAA
Source organism: Monopis laevigella (assembly GCA_947458855.1). Lineage (NCBI taxonomy): Eukaryota > Metazoa > Arthropoda > Insecta > Lepidoptera > Tineidae > Monopis > Monopis laevigella. The sequence continues at coordinate 7,328,471 of OX381596.1, read as the reverse complement.
AAATAAAAGTATAATATTTTTTTCAAAATCATCAAATTTCAAATTGCAGGTTTTACATGCTGTTTTCTATATCTTAGGAATTATTTGAGATATGGATTTCCTTATGAAAGATATAGAACAAGTATTTACGCGACAGATACTACTATAATTAAAATTAATTTGTTAAATAAATTCTAATAACAAGGTTAAGCAGATGACAACAAGGCCGGCCTGGGATGGGTGACCGTTTTATACAACGAGGCTATTTCATCATAAACACCGCAACAAGCACGCCACTTGTTAGGTGTTGCCTCCGAATACCATCGGCGAAATGAGGATGGGTTAATCCCTCCGCTGGGACCCTGAGGCCGTTTAAACGGTTCTCGGGAGCCAAATAAGCACCCGTGATGGTATTTATTTATTTGTTTAAATAAATTATTGGACAAATATTTCATAATTCGGTAGTGGAATGTGTTTCTTAGAAATAATGTGACGGGCGAAGGCACGTTAACAAAATCTAGTTAAAACATTACTAACTAAATGAGTACATTAATTTGTCACCACAAAATTCCACTTACACCCATAAATGTAAATGTATTCATTTCTATTCCCTTAACAAAAAGACAAAAACTGTTGAGAAAGCCAATAAATCTTGCTGAATCCGTTCGTCTGAAACACTTTTAGAATTTTCCAATAAGAACTAAAGAGAAATTGTGTGACGCCAAGAATTCAGGGGTAGACCACATCAGCGACAAAAATAAGTTCAAATATCTAGTCTGTGGGTGAAGCATTCATATATATATAGATAGTTTACATTAAAAACAAAACCCAGTGTCTTTATAATCGATCGTTTAAAGACGAAATAGATCTTTGATTATTAATTTATTTATTATAGCTTTAAGATTTACACCAAAGTGATATTAAGAACAACAATCTTGACAATAATATAATGACTTAATTTTGGGTAAGAAATAATTAATTCAAAATAAAACATCAGATAAATACTGAAACTAAAATCATCATTATATATTTTCATCAGAACTCTTCTAATCGACGATATAATATTTTATTTACAATTCCATAAAGTAAACCTTATTTTAGCACATGTAGGTAATCTAGAACTTTCTACCACTAAATGTAGTGACGACCGCAAAATCTAGTGCCAAAGCTATACGAGCAGTAAGTCCTAGTTGACGCGAATGTTAGAGCAAACCAGTTCTAGAGTAAAAAGTTGCGTTTAGCGAAAATAGAGTTGCAGACAGAGCAATAGGGGTATCCCAAATAGCTGTGAGTTTGCTTTATTTAACGCATAAACGACATACATTGGAGCTAAAGCTCATAAAGTCACTTCGTTTCAGTGAAATATATCTGGCAGCAAAGAAATGAGGCCATCTGAAACTGCAAATTTGTTTCTATTCGAGAAAGAATGATTATTGGAGCCAGTACAGCATAGTAGGACATACAAGAGGTGACGGCGACCGAAATGTAGCTAGAGTGATAAAACTAATATTTGTATAAACTTAATATTTGTAATATGTTGTTGGAGTCATATAATACTAGTGTGAAAATGTCTTATGTACTCGTACCAACCCGCACTAAAAGATTTGGTGATTCGTACATCTGTCGCACTATAATAATGTGGAATGCTCTACCTGTTTGCGTGTTTCCTCCATCCCATAATCTTGAGTCCTTTAAACGGAGCGTGATAGGCATCTTAAGCCGGCATGATGGATGAAACCAGCTCTTACAACACAGTTCTAAGAGCTGGTTGTATTCATTCTTGGGCCTACATACTGCTTTCGAAATTATCACAGTTATCTAACGTAAGTAGGCATACAACGAGGTACATTTTACAAGTTTAAAATATTGGTAAAGTTTTCCTTGTAAAGTGCACTTCAGTAAGCCTTCTCTCCTATATGATGCTTCAATAATAAAAGTTGCTCGCTTTTCCTATAAAAATAAATAAACAAAGACTGTTGGAAAGATTGCTAATCTATGGCATATATTAGGTCCTGTCTGCATATGCTGTTGGCTATAACCAACTATAGACTTCTGATACTATCAATGAGTTAAAAATACTAAATAGAACGCTCATTGCTTAACCACATAACGCATTCTCTTAACGGATGATAAAATTTATCCTCAATGGGTTAATCAGGGCAATTAATATTTTTTGTTTAAAAAAAAGTTATAATGGCTTGCTGGCAATTGTATTTTATTACTTTATCGTTGCAATATAAATCCTACATGTAATGGACGGCAAATATAATTTAATTAGCGTACACCCATTAACGCTTGTGTTCATTTAATATTTATTTTATTATTTACTCGTACATGTCTTTATTGCATTTTGTATTATGCCGCGGCAATCGACACTATTTTTACTTTTTGCCTCCGTTTTGCTAGATCGATGCTAAATTTAGTTATCTGTTTAGCTTATAAACGTATCTAGATAGCGAGCGAAAATGACTATTTTTTTTTTAAGAATATTAATTTAAATCCTACACATTTTTTTTTTAATATTATTTTCATTATACTTATTTCTAGTATTTATATTTTTGTGGAGCGATTTTATCTACAGTAGTCTAGTCAGTCTAGGTATTAATAAAATAAAATATAATAGTTTGTGACCAGTGCAATATGTGTTTAAGGGCATTCGTAAACGCTTAGTCTGCTTTCTCCATATAAAAAGAACTTTCGCACTTCCAGTAATACTTGATTACTATTTGTCGCAGAATTAAAATAATATTTTTGTCGATCATTGTATTGTTTAATCTCTCTGTTTTGGGGTTTTTTTTTCCAAATCAGAAAGAAAACTTTTTAAATATTATATATACTTAATATTAATAGAAAAATAATAATTGAACCTTGATTAAGTTGCAATATTGGAAGTACGTTTGTATGGGCGTCAAGTTACCTACAGAGTCCTTAATGTCCTAATTACCTATCATGACTATTTATATGAATTTCGATTCATATAATAATAATTTCAATACGTGGTGGCCGAGTTGGTTACACCTTTGACTTAAAAACACTTAGGTCCCTGCTTCAAATCCCGGTGTGTACCAATGATTTTTTGAATTTTTAATAAAAAAATATATGTATATTTGTTTGACAACACCACTATAGTGCCTCGGAGAGCGCGTTAATCTGCCGGTCCCAACTGTTTATAGATGGGTTATTGAGTCTATTCAAAACATCGCGACGAGCTAGCCACTTGTTAGGTGTAGACACATACCATCGGCTACGACGAGGTGGGATTGAAATCCCGGGGGCCGTCTAGGCGGTCTCGGACTCCGTAAGGCACCCGTGATGTATGTAATTTTAATACAAATGTAAATTCAATATTATTTTCGTTGCGGTGTCTATTAAATAGTTGATCATAAGCATAGTGCTATAGCCTTAGGTAGATTTAGATATGGCGTCGATCAATTACAGTCTTGTCACAGGCATAAATCATCTGAGAGCGTCAACTTGGTCTGGCTCTTGGATTAAGATCAGAAATACCTCTCGGAGTCATTGTTAGGACCGGTTTCCTTCTCTTATCAACGTAGCCTTTCTTGCCCTTTGAGATTAAACCAACTGCAGTTTCGTTTAAGGAAATTGATTTAGCTACTAGATTATTTTGTACTGTTGTTTTGTTTTATGTAGAACGGTATGTGACTTTGTATCTACCTAACGATAAGCAGACCTACAAAGTCCATGAATGGGGTAGATCAATACATTGTTGTTTAACAATATTGATCGATCTCACTGTGCAGATAACCTCTAAAAAGGTAAGCTGGTAGAAAATGCCTATGGCATTAAGTTTGCCGTTCTATAATTTTATTTTGTACAATAAAGTATTTTTAATAAATAAATATTGCGGCTAAATGATGCAGTTACAAAATGGGCGGCGACATGGACGTATTTGCATTACGAGTCTATTTTAACATCCTCGCTGCTATCGTCAAGTCAATCGCCCGTTTCGTAACCGTACTTAGTAAGCAGATTACCGCCTCAACAAGAAATCGATTCACGGTGAATCCACAGACTAAAACCGAAACATGACTAGGTCACTTGACGGTTTTTGCATCTGTATAGTGACATGGTTGTCTGAGTCTACATAGGTTACCGATCGACTTGAAAATTGGATAAGAGTTTGTTTATCCAACTCTAGTGTAATAAGATGCTCTACCATGGGTTTTTATACGTATACGTGAGCAACAGCCAATATGGCCGCTTTATTTTTGGTCACAGGATTGAATAAGGCGATCCTATTGGTTGTTACTCACGTATACGTATACGTTACGATGCTACAATGCGCAAACCCATGGTAGAGCCTTAGATGTCAGTTAAGATATACTGAAACAGGAGGAGAAAGATGTTTGGGCACTTGACACGGAATGACACTTATTTAAAAACAATATTCAAAGGAAATATAAAAGGAAAAAAGAGGAAGAGGTAGGTTGAGAAAAACATACATAGATTAAAGAGAAAAGGCAAGAGTAGCTATTGCTTCACCGACAAAGAATAGCTTAGGTAAACAAGTCTTAAGTAAATATATAAAAAAATAAGCGAGACAAACAAATAAGCATAAGGACAAATATTATTATGCCGTTTGGAATATACGTGATGGCCGAGTTGGTTAGACCTTGGACGTAAAAATACTTAGGTCCCTGGTTCGAATCCCGGTTTGTACCAATGAGTTTTTAATTAAAAAATGTATGTACATTTGTTTGACAACACCACTATTGTGCCTCGGAGAGCACGTTAAGCTGTCGGTCCCGGTTTCACTATACCAACTTGTGAAACTGTTTATAGATGGGTTATTGAGTCTATTCAAAACATCGCGACGAGCTAGTCACGTGTTCGGTGTAAACTTGACAGCCTCCGTAGACTTAGGTTGCGCTTTTGATTCCCACCCATGGCAAAAAAATATTAGTACCTTTTTCTGTACAGTTTGTCATGGTCTGGGTGTTTATAGAATATAATATGTATTATATCGTTGTTTCTGGTACACATAGTACAAGCCTAGAGCTTAGTTTGTGACGAGCAATATCTGTAAATTGTCCTACATATACATTTACGAGCTAGCCACTTGTTCGGTGTAGACTCATACCATCGGCTACAACGAGGTGGGATTAAAACCCCTCCGCTGGGTACATATATCAAAAGATTTTAAAATTCCCATCCTTCCAGAACTCAGCATCAAACCAGAAGCTACAATATTACTCAGCATAAACTAGTACAAACAAAAGGCATATTTTGCCATTGTTTTCCTCGGCCTATATTTCAGGAAACCCGGGGACTGACCAATCAATTTCCTCCGTCCCTTATAAATCATCCACCTTGTCATTTTGTAAACACGATACCCGCCATCTTAGATTAAATACTCTTTATAATATTATATATATTTACAAGAGGAAAATATGTTTTGATAACCAATGTTTTTTGGCTTTGGCACTGGTGTACGAAATATCGTATGCGTTAATGTGTATTTTATTATTGCAATGAATACGGTCGGCCAACAAAGTTATAGAAACCTTCCTCCCACCTACTTTTAGGTCCCTGGTTTAAAATACAATATACCTTGCCGTGTTCTTGGCGTTTATTTTACCGACGTCATTATTTTGCAACTCTTTTCTAACTAATAATAAATTTTACAAGAAATAATTCATGCAAATAAAATGCTACATTTCAAAAATAAATCGTCACTTTCAAGAAAATTTTCTTCATTCCATAGTGCAGTTTCACAATGTTATGTAGATTTTTTTGAGTTAGAGAGCGCAATAGAGTAGTTTTTGGTATCATATTTTTAGAGCTATTTTAGGAGGATGAAAAACTACTACGAAATTGCAGTTTTGTGGTATATATACCACAAAATTTGATTGATTGATTTTTTACAAAGTGTATATATACACTTTGTAAAAAATCATTATTTCTAACTAACAAGTTAAGCTAATGAATAAATGATAAAATGAAATTTATTCAAATTGAGAATAATAGATGATGATTAAATTTAGTAAAATACGGGTATAACAGTAATATTAAACGGAAAATACCATAAATAACTTCTTCCTTATTATATTAAAGAAAATTAAGATCATTAATTATATAGGATATTATTAACCATGTGTCGCAAATAAAAAAAAATTGCTTCCCCGTACAAAACTAGTAATGTTAAAATGATGACCAATTTGTATGGGGTAGAACATTTTTTTTTCATTTGCGACACATAGTTCCATTGGAAAATTGTTCGATTTGATCAGCAGAACCTCATATTAGTCAAAGTACATCCTTTCAAAGTCACCCTGTATATAATTAATTTTTTATGATGCGTTTATACTCGTTTTAAAAGGAAGCGGCTTCTAACCATCTTCTAAAGTCTTCAGTTAAGTATACCATGTCTCTCATACTTTGGTTCGCAGACGGGACAATCGCCAATCAATTACTGCTTTCCTCGTTCATAAATCATCTCCAGAGCTGGTTGGAAGGCTATCGGATCCTCGAAGCGTGACTGGCGCCTTTTGTCGACTTATCCAATTTGTTATTGACACTTTAGACTTAAATGATATTCTCTGTAAGCCTATTTCGTTTTTAACTTTTAGGTCTTATAATAGTACTTAAGGGGCCTGTAGTCGACTTGACGCCCATACAAACGTACTTCCAATATTAAACTTGGCTATTAGTCGAAGTTTTTTTGCATGTTCGTAAAAATCTTTCTGTTGTGGATAACAAATATTTTTGTATTATAATAAAAAAATATATATATTACGAAAAAAATAAAAATAATAACTCAACACTTTATAAATACAATGACCAACAAAAATATTATTTTAATTCTGCGACAAACTGTAATCAAATATTACTGGAAGTGCGAAAGCTCATTTTGTATGGAGAACTCAGAGTTCGCGATTACGAATGCAGTGCCCTTAACACCATTTGTTGGGTTACTGATTGTTCTATTAGTTTTATTAAGACTTACACATACTTCGTGGTTAATGGTGGTAACCACCTAAGTAGATGGTGGTAGATGGCACCTACCAATTAACTGGTCTTGATCTTTAATATCACATTAGTCTTAGTTGTTTAGAACATTTAGTCACATTAGTCTTAGTTGTTTAGAACATTTAGTCACATTAGTCTTAGTTGTTTAGAACATTTAGTCACATTAGTCTTAGTTGTTTAGAACATTTAGTCACATTAGTCTTAGTTGTTTAGAACATTTAGTCACATTAGACTTAGTTGTTTAGAACATTTAGTCACATTAGTCTTAGTTGTTTAGAACATTTAGTCACATTAGTCTTAGTTGTTTAGAACATTTAGTCACATTAGTCTTAGTTGTTTAGAACATTTAGTCACATTAGTCTTAGTTGTTTAGAACATTTAGTCACATTAGTCTTAGTTGTTTAGAACATTTAGTCACATTAGTCTTAGTTGTTTAGAACATTTAGTCACATTAGTCTTAGTTGTTTAGAACATTTAAGATTGAGATGGATATTAAGAGGAGAGTGAACGCGGGAAACAAAATTAACGGAGCTTTAAATACTATTATGCGCAGTAAAAATAACTCTAAAACTGCTAGAAAAATTGTGCATAATAGTATTCTCCTACCGACACTTATGTATGGAAGTGAAGCATGGGTATGGCAGAAAAAGCATGCGAGTAAGATTAATGCAATTGAAATGAGGTCTGTAAGAAAAATGTGTGGTGTGACCCTCAGAGACCGGATTAGAAATGGAATATTGAGAGAGAGAAGTGGAACGGAAGACGATGTTGTATCGAATATTGAAAGAGGTATGCTAAGGTGGTTCGGCCACGTTGAACGTATGAGTGATGAACGGTTAACTAAAACAATTTATAAAACAAAAATCGAGAATGTTAGTGGATTACGTGGTCGACCAAGGCGCGTTTATTTCGATCAAATAGGAGATATTCTGAGAAAGGGACAAATTCGCAGTCTCCGAAATAGACGCGCCTGCATGAAAAGATGTATGAATGTTGAGGAAGCTAGTGAAGTATGTAGGGATCGTACGAAGTGGCGTACATTGCTCTCTGCCTACCCCATAACTGGGATACAGGCGTGATGGTATGTATGTATGTATGTTTAGAACATTATAAATATTAGTCGTGTTTGTGCAGATACAAGTACTTATGCTTACTTACTACAGGTTGATACAGAGTTACTTGACATTTGAGTCATGTGTTGTCATAAAATAAACATTTTGTAAGTAACTATATAGAGAGAGGTCTCTTTAACTTCTTGGCCGACCGACAGGTTTTTTTACCACCGCCTCTACAGTTGCAAAAACCCTCAAGCGACCTAGACATGTTTCTGTTTTGGTCTATGGGTTCACCGGTTTTCGGAAGTTTACTGCGTCGATTCCCCGAGGTGGTAAAAATTTGTCATTGTCGCTGCCGGAATAAAGCGATCGGTTTGCTTACCATAAGGTAGATACAAAATCAGACAATGCTCCAATAAAAAAAAAATATTTGGCTGCCGAACTTCGTACTAATCCACCTAGACCGCTTTAATAATATTAACATAACACAATTATTTTTTCCCGCAATTTCTTTTGCTGGCGTTACTGGAAAAGGTCTTCTCCAGATGTATTACGTAATCATCTGATTAATTACCTAATGTACTGTCGGCAAGTAGGCCCGACCAAAGAATATATAATAGTACGTACAGAAGATCCACTCTTCAAAGATATTTAAGAGGGCGCATGAAGCAAATCATAAATCTAGAGCTCCAATTATGAGAAAACCTCAAACTCAACAAAATATATAAAAAATCTAGTAATAATACAAGGTATTTAGAAGTAACTGGTGGGCAATTCTCGCGCTTTCGATATTATCTCGATTCGAGATTTTTAAACGAAATAAATAATAAATATACAAATATTGAACTAATTATGGCATATTTAGTCATTTTTAGTTTAAAAATCTCGAATCGAGATGAATATCGAGAGTGCGAGAATTGCCCACCTGGCTTTTAAAAAAATAATAGCATAAAGTTGCCTCTCTCTATAGAATAAAAATCGCAAATTTACCTCAATTTGTTATCGATATGTCCTATTACTTCAATATAGAGCAGATTAAAAGTCATGTTTTTTATAAGTTATGTATATGTGGTACTCGTATAAGATCTAGTGCATGGCCTAGCGTTTTTGTTAAATTCAAAATATTAGCAAAAAAACGTTTTTTTCCAACACTTCCGCGCGAGATATTTTTCTTTGTTTCTTACTCGCATGCTTTGTAAGAGGCATCTTTTATTCCACCTGTTTTATTTGCCTCTTAACGACCGAGCGCTACGATATTCCTCGACTGCTCATTGGTCGAGTAGCCTATCCGGGATGGCCAGCCGAAATACCTAAACTAAGGAGTGAAACAGGCCTGGTATTACGTAATCATCTGATTAATTATCTAATGTACAGTCCGCAAGTGGGCCAGGCTGTCCTCTCGCTTTCAATTTAGTTGATGAGCCAAGCCAAGTCCCTTATTATTGATGGCCGTTTTTGTTTTTCCAACAACTACATTTGTCATTAGCAAATATTGGACAAGTTTTCTTTTGTCGCCTTTTGTTTTGGTTATTGTTGATGAGGAAGAAACAAGTTCTTGGAAAACTTTGGAATGAGGGGGATTATCATGTCCTTCGTCTTTCGTGTCTATCGATGCCTCCTCCTCAAATCAATTACTGCATCCAATCAGTAATGAGAGTGTAAGTGCATATGGCGCAAAAGTGAATACTCTTTGTAAGATCAGCCTCAATGTAGTTCAGCAGACTGGAAAAAAACTAATGCTTAAAGTGCTCTTATGGAACGAAACTAACATTAGACTACCAAAGATCTAGTGACCAAGAGCATATATGGCAGATTCCTATAATTGAATTGCTTGTTCCGTAATTTTGATATGGGAATAACGACCCTTTACCGTAGTATACATACATAGAAATCCTTATGTTCCCTTTAATTCTAACTTTAGAAATGATTTCGTCATCAGTGGATTACTGAAGGAAATAGATTCTTCTATTAAATCAATTATATCCAGCACTTATCAGAGATATATTAATTTTTTTTACTGCGATTATTTAGAGAAATCGTGTTTGTAAAATGATTGTACATTAAAAAAATGCCTTATTTCCTGCAATTTTTGAAGAGTATATTAGGTATTAATGTAATTAATTTTATATTTATAAAGATTTTCCTTTCTTCTCTTTCAAACATGCAACCCGAAATCAAGTAACTCAACATTTTCCCCTTTAAAAAATCTTTAACATTGTTACAACCAACATAACAATCCAGCGAAATATTTCTGGAAGATGCCGAGGGTTTCAAGAACCCTGAAAAAGGTAGTCCTTCAGGCGAAGTCTGTAAAAAGTTGAAAATAAACTGCGAAGTAAGACTTTTCGAGAGGTCTCGATAATGACAGCTCTTGACTTTAGTACGAGAAGGTCCCGCCTGATGGAGACATAATCTTTTGTGCAGACTTTTTTTGTACTTGTAAACAAATGGCTTTTAGATAATATATTTTATGCCTGGAGAGTTTTTTTAATAATAATAATGATTATATGTGATGGTCGTGTTGGTTAGATATTACCTGCGAGAACCCAGTTTATATTAATAAGTTTTTAATTATAAAATATTTGTTTGACAACACCACTAGTGCCTCGGAGAGCACATTAAGTTGTCGGTCCTAGTTAGTCATCTAGACGGTCTCTGTCGGTCGTAAGGCACCCATGATATTACTTAAATGAAAATTTTGACAATTCACACCATTTTACCCTTCTCTAGTCACAAACTATGCTCTGGCTATATATATAATACAATAGATGCAAGATTTTTTTTATTTAATGTCCCTACGGCAACACCGCATAATCTACAAATCTTATTTGTCCCATCTTACCAGATTACTTTGGTCAGGTAGGGACATTTGAAAGGCATAAGATAGAACTTAATAAATTCCGGAGACCAATCGTACATGAGTGGCCATTTCAGGGCTGGAGGAATATAAACTTCTGTACTTCCAGGGTCATCGCGTAAACTCTGTAGAAGAGAACTCTGCACTTCACCGTTTTAAGGAAATATTTAACATAATAACATCTTTATCACATTCCTTTTTCTTCCAACACAGCCCCCTTCTGCTAATCTGTGCACCACTCATAAAATATTTATGTAACTGAAATCTGGACTCCATCTCAGAGGCCAATGAGTCTTTTGGGAGAAATGCAATTAAAATAACGCGAGAGTTATTCAGGATTTCTTGCTTAATTACAAGTAGATGTTTGTACAACTCAGATAGCTTTTTAAATTCATCCCAAAATGCTGCTGTCGTCTGAACAGCGTTGAGGAGTCAGCACCCTGTGCTAATCCAAGCCAAGACTTAAGTTTCCTTATGTCAGTTGCATCTAGATTTACCAGAAGAGTTTTGTTGAAGTCGTATACAAACTTACTTAAACTTATAAGTGTAAACAAGGCCTTATATTGTCTTATTTTAAATATTATCTGCCTTCAAACTTCTAAATAAAAATAAATACCATCATGGGTGCCTATTTGGCTCCCGAGAACCGTTTAAACGGCCTCAGGGTCCCAGCGGAGGGATTAACCCATCCTCATTTCGCCGATGGTATTCGGAGGCAACACCTAGCAAGTGGCGAGCTTGTTGCGGTGTTTATGATGAAATAGCCTCGTTGTATAAAGCGGTCACCCATCCCAGGCCGGCTTTGTTGTCATCTGCTTAACCTTGTTATCAGTTGCGCAGTGACTTAACCACTAGGCTGGGGCCGCTTTTTCAAACTTCTAGATTGTTATAAAAGTCATTATCTCCAAAGAAAATATATTTAATGATCAAAATTTTATTGTAACATCGTCGTAACCTTTTATAATAAAACGTTTATGGCTTGTTTGTTTTTCTAATGACCTTTATTTGTCCGAAAAAGGGTTTAACTGTCCCTTCCTGCTAATCCAGGATACGTTTCAAGTTCACTCCTTAATTGTACTAATATGTAATAACTCTTCAGTAATAATGAAATTGTTAATTAATATAGATGCATTTATATAAAATTCCTTTATAGGATAATCTTATATTAAAATTTTTAAGATAAAAATGCAATGAAAACCATCCTGGTGGGTGGGACTCCAACCCACGAACCTCGCCATCGCGGCAAGGCGCTCAACCGCTGAGCCAACCAGGTTCCAGTTACCTCTCACGAATTTTGTCATTGCTTGTTATCTACTTATATTATATTAATTAATGTAGAAATATTATGGCTGTGTTGCACCAAAGTGTCCGTTAAACTGTGCCGTAAAAATATGTAAAGATTAAAATAAAAAATGGCGGCGAATGTACCAGCTGCCGATTCGACTTTCGAAATAAAACTGGTACATTTGACGCCATTTTTACTTTAATTGTTACAATAATTTTAACGGACACTTTGGTGCAACTGGAGTCAAGGCGTTGTATCCAGAGATCGTGGGTTTGATTCTCACCATGGCAAAATAATATTAGTGGATATATTTTTCTGTACAGTTTTCCATTGTCTGGGTGTTTCTTTAAAAACTTTATATATGCATTAGTATAGTTGTTTCTGGTACACACAGCACAAGTCTAGAGCTTAGTTTGTGACCAGTTAATATGTGTCAATTATCCTACATATTATTATTGTAATTATTAGGTAATTTATTAAGTAAATCAATATATATGTATATCATTTGCGTTTTACGCTAAAAATGGCTATTTAAATATAAATAAAATACTTTATAAAATATTTTATACGATATATTTTTCCATAAAGTATAGGGATCATCACTCGTATGTTTTATTATTTTAACATATTTCTTATAATAAATAAAATACTTATAACTAGTTTAAATCACGGGTTAAGTTACGGTAAGTAAGTCAAGTTATTTAAAATGAAGAAAAACTTATTTTTCTTGTGCTAAAACTTTAGAGTACCTATATTGATCTTTTATTTAAAATATATATCTTTCTAACTAATTTCCTTCATCCTCCTTCAGCGTTTCGAAAACAAGAATTTCTCAATTAAACTTCAACTTGGATTTTGCTAACCTTCTACCAGTTCTAACACAAAAACTTTATCCTAACAAAAAACTTCAATAATTCCAGTTTTATTATACGGTAAACTAGCAGTTTTTTCTTTAGAAGAACAACATAAAATAACAGTCCAAGTGTCTAACAGATGTTTTGGTGAACAACATTGGGTTGGACATGGAAACTTGGGAAGTTCGTAGACGAGGGGACAAAAGAATCTGTAAACTTTTCCTTCTGCAAAGTTTTGATCACCGCTGGCGTTTGCTGCGAGGATTATGTTCCTTGGATACTGCTATAGACTTTCATCGATATATCATAGAAAGACAGAAAATTTCGTCTTAATAGAAACTATACGTGCTTTTTTTCCCACGTTAGGTTGCTAAGTTGACTAATTAAAGGAACACCTTTTTTTTATATTATGTACAACAGTATTGTTTAATATTGAAGAATATCTACGTACAATATGTTAATGTAACCGTTTCAATAAATTTACAATTAATTAAGTTAGTATAAGATAATTTTGCTATTTTAAAGAATAGAATATAATAAAAATTATTTTTAATATTTTTTTTTTTTTTAATTCTTATTTCACACATATTGCCCATGTCACAAACAATGTAAAAGCCTAGCTTTTACTATATGCACCAGAAGCACTGATACTAATGTATATTATTTTTTATAAATACACATATCGAGAAAAATGTTATAACTTTACCTGTATGAATTTACCAATACCAATCCATGAATTTAATTATATTTTGTTTCTATAAATACTTGACAAATCGGTCAATGACTTTGTTGCCATTAGTGAAAAGCAATTTTGAATTATGACGATGAGTGCTTTAATCTCGTAATGTTTCTCTGATTTAAATGTCGTAGTACGAGCACGTTTATGTTGTTCACTCTGACATTCTAGCTTGTTTTTTTTTTCTGTGCACAACATTATTTGTAACCGAGATAGTGTTATGAAATTCTTTTACTTGTCCAACAGTACTGTTGGACTGTTTGTCTAATATTACGGTTTATTATGATTATTGTGTTCTTGTAACTGCTTCTTTAAAAAGCTAAGTTAGCTTATTATTTTATATGGTTTATGTTATTAGGCTGCATTTAAAAGTGGGATGTAAAAGTTAAAGATGCTAAGTCTGTGGAGCACGGACAAAGCAGTTTGTGGATCAATTTGGTCACATAACATAAGTCTAGTAATTCAAAGTGGCATTGCTGCATCTGTTCTTAGCACAATAGAGATAGAGAAAAATAGTTTTCTTTTTGTTTTTTTTTTATTGGGAAACGTAAATTTTTTTATGTGACTTTGTTTCCACCTAATGGTGAGCAGACCTACAAAATCCATGAATAGTGTCGATCAATACAAAAGTTGTTTAACAATATGCGGACTGAATGATGCAGTTACGAAATGAGAGGCGACAAAGACGATTTGCACTATGAGTATATTTTAATATCCTCGCTGCTTTATGATCAAAACCGTAACATGACTAGGTCACTTGACGGTTATTATTATTATTATCATATTTCGAAACCGGTCCGTATTTATTTATTATTTTTTACATAGTTACTTGATTTTATATATTTCATTACCTACTTTATATTCATTTAAGAATTAAAGTGGTGACCGAGTTGGTTAGACCTTAGACTTTAAAAGCACTTACATTTAAGGTCCCGGTTCAAACTCCGGTGTATTTATGTACGTTTGCTTGACAACACCACTATAGTGTTTCAGAGAGCATGTTAATCTGTCAGTCACAGTTTCACTATACCGACTTTGAGACAGTAAAACTGTATTTAGATGGATTTTTTAATCTATCCAAACACCACGACGAGCTAGCCACTTATTCAGTGCGAACTCATAATAATTACCTACCTCTTAAAACTATTTAAACCGAAAATTATAATAATAAATATTAAAATTAGCATTAGTTCTAGGATTTTGGTATCAAAATATTGCATTGTAATTTATATCTCATACAAAATATATATTGTTTTGACAAACCACTTGCGGTTTACCAGATATCATATATAAATGTAATGTTATTATTTTTTTGTTAAATTTTTTTTTGTAAAAAAAAAACTTTTTTAATTTTATGAGTTTATTTCTCCTATACTATAAAACAATAGAGTGATAATTTATCGAATTATTCTTGGTGTACATATACAGAGGGCCTTAGCACAATAGCTCGATAGGCTCGATAAATCGATACATAACGATTTTATGAATCTCATTCATGAACTTCATTTTATCGACTGTCAAACTATATCGGTGTGGCTATGCTAAGCCCCAGGGCCGTGTTCGTAAACTAACACTTTAACACTGGGTAATTTCATTACACTATATACATCTCTTCTTCTCTAAGCATTTTTCAATATTTTTATCTCACTCTGTAACACTACCCAGTGTTAAAGTGTTACGTTTCCGAACACGACTCAGAGTGGAAATAACGAAACTGATATACAAGAAAATTCTTTAAAATATATATTAAAGATTTTTTGTTTGTTATTGGCACATTATATTTGCCATGTCCATAGGCTTATCAAATTATTGTAGTTTGATTTTATTCATACAATCAACATGAAAATTCACATCATTTTCGGTCGGTGCCGCGAAATTTTTAAGTACAATGGCGGATTTTTTGTGGAGCGTTTCAATAATATTTTTGGTAGTTCTAAATATGTATCTATATATCTATGTTTAAATATTATATTTAAAAGGCAAGTGATTATGAAAAAAAAACTTATTTTATCAAAAAGCCACCTATGTCTCGAATTTAAAATTGAAAAGGGTGCGAAATATATAGGGTAATGCCTGTGCTTGTTTGTATATACTGGGTGTTTTTCTTTACAGCGGCATTTTTTTTAATTCTTAAGTTTGACTTATAGAAAACACTTTTAGTAAAAAAAAATTCTTCAAAAAAAAAAATGGCCGAAAAAAAAATTATCATGTGGACGCCTTAAAATTACTCCAACAAATACATATTGTTTACGTGTCAAGCTAATAAAAAAGGCAAGTGCATGGGTCTCAATCGTGAGTTAAAGAGATTTGTAGACCTTTTTTGTACTTTAAGTCATTTTATCTTAATACTTTTGTATGAGCGACACCAAAAATTGTGTTTTATTATTTTCATCATAGAACACATTTTTTTTTGTGAAAAAAATAACCTGTATAATGTGTGTGAGACTCTGTATGTGTGAGTGTAAGCTCACAATACATTAACCGTTCATTTAATTTACCGTAAACCATTACTTATTGCTGGCTAATTTTTGCCACAATTAAGTTTTTGGAACACTTCTTTTACAGTAATTGTAATGTTAATTATTTCTCGCAACTTTAGGTTTTCAATAGTGAAAATCAAATAACTATTGTAGCAGTCAGGGTTCCGTAACTAGTTCTAAGTGGTTCCGTAAACATTGTTCGCAGAAAACAAACTGTACTAATTGGTTCTAGTGAGGGAAAGCAAACTGACCCGGTCAGTAGATGAAATTCTTTAAGACTTCTTACTTAGTGCAGGAGCTTGTCATTAGTTTCTTTTTACAAAATTTTATTGTCAATTTAAAGTTATATTTTATTTGTTCATCAGGAAATTGCATACGACAGACTTACATCTAATTAATACACAATTTTATATACAAATCTATAGTCTTAATTTTATATATATATTAGTTTCGGTTAGGCGATGATAAGTGAGCCAATCGGTGAAGCTCTATAGATAAGATATTAATAATACCATTGCTAATTTTTAGCAATCTTATACATGATATAAGGGTTACAAATATTTTTTTGATTATGTACATTTTTGTGAATTCAGAATTAAAATCAAAATGAAAAAAAAACTATCTGGTGCCATCAACTTTGTGTGCGTGGTATTATAAATAAAAAAAAGGTATTTGCTATTGCCAGTTCTGGTATGATTGAGTAACAAACATCTTTAAAACTTTCGCATTGCATTTGCATGAATAAGATATTTTCTTACTTAAAATGTAGGCTATATTTTAAGTTAGTCTCCAGCAATATATCGTTGAAAACTATATAAAGAACCATAGATATGTTAGCAGTAAAACCATTTTGAGTGGCAATAAACTTAATTTATTTATTATACAAAAGTTATGTAGGTAAAATCTACTAATAATCGCATTTTGAAAAACAAAATGAATCACTGACTCCTGGTCTGTAAGTATTATAGAAAGAATACTGCTTGCACTATTACTTAATAAGTGATTTAAGACTCTATTGTGCAAGACTTAGGGTTTCTTTTTCTCCAGTTTACGTTAATCCTTTGTGGCTAAGAACTCATTTAATAGTTAGATATAAGTTTACTTGAATTAGCTATGAACCGTTTTTTAAGAGTTAATGAATAAAAATAGGCACAAAAAGTTTATTATACTTAGGTAGGTACTGTGACCGAAAGTATGGTTTATTCACTCTCTTCGGTCACCGTACCCAATTTCCTCAAGGTTAACTCCTTCAGGTGGGCAATTCTCGCGCTTTCGACATTCATCTCGATTCGAGATTTTTAAACGAAAAATGACTAAATATGCCATTTTTCGTTCAAAAATATCGAACATTAAACGAAATAAATAGTAAATATTAATTAATAAATAAAAAGTATATAAATATTGAACGAAAAATGACATATTTAGTCATTTTTCGCTTAAAAATCTCGAATCGAGATGAATGTCGAAAGCGCGAGTATTGCCCACCTGATCCTTCTTTAAAATACTTCAAATACGTTTGATAAGTTTATTTTTATATTCTCTTTATTTCCCTATAGAATATAACATTCCTGCAAAGCTACATAAACTCAAACGGTGAGGAATAATCGCGGTTTCACTCGTTTTTATTTTAAATTTATACATCACACTTCCATCGTGTGTCCCTCTATCGATCTCTCTTTCGAATCTTTTGTTCCTTCGATTTGTTGTAGTCCCTTCACAAATGTCATAAATATTCAAATAATAAAACTAACGTTTAAATGGCCAGTAATAGCCTTAGGGCCGATTTTGCAATCATTGGATAAACTTATCTAACAGATAACTTGTATGGAGAATTAATAAATTTGGCAGTTCTTCATACAAGTTAACCTTCTCTATTGTAGAGTAAGGGCTGATTTTTCAATCGTCAGATAAAATTATCCGACAGAATTCTATCTGACGATTGGAAAATCAGCCCTTACTCTACAATAGAGAAGGTTACAGTACTTACTCGTATATCTACTTAAGAGGGGTCATAAAACAAACCAGCAGTCTAGTTATTTGACTATTCAATAAATCATCACAAAAATAAAAAATGCAAAAAAACTGGCTTTTTCAATAACGTTATTATAATATTGCTCCCAATTTTAGGTTTCCATATTTTTTTGTTTTTAAATAATAAAGGAACCTTTTGAACCACTCGGGTGTCATGAATATCTTGACAGATAGACAAACAAATTCACTTTCATATTTAAAATAAGAACATATAAATATATAAAAAAATAATATATAAAAAGCAGCCCCAGCCTAGTGGTTACGTCACTGCGCAAATAAAAAGGCCGGACCTAGGATGGGTGACCGCATAATACAACGAGTCTATTTCATCATAAACACCACAGCAAGCTCGCCACTTATTAAGTGTTGCCTCCGAATACCATCGGCGAAATGAGGACGGGTCAATCCGATCGCTGGGTACCCTGAGGCTGTTTAACGGTCTCGGTAGCCTAATAGGCACCCGTGATGTTTTTTTTTAAATATATAATAAATATTAACAGTAAAACATAAATTTTGTAGTAACACAGTAAACTAGTTTTAAAATTAACGCACAGTGGGTCAACTCCATAAATTGGTGGACAAAGCAATGAAACCGTCGTACGCTTAAAAAGTATCGTCGAATCCAGTTGGAATTGTTGGAAATTTTTGGCAAACTTCCGTTCTGTTGGAACTGCCCGCTCAGGTTCTAAGAAATCTTTAGTTTTTTTTTTCTATCGCTTTCTTGACTAACAAAGAAGGCTTTGGCTGAAGTCCAGAGTTGGTTCGAACTCGTAATTTGCACATTGGACATTTTTATTAATGTCTGTGTTGACTGGTAATTATGTATTATTTTGTAAATGCTTTTCGTTTAAGTTGTCATTGGCACGTTCTTTTTTTTCCATATTTCTAGGCAAAGTCAAGCCATTTTCTTACACTTCAACAAAAAAAAAAAAAAAACATTTAGTTAATACTTCGTTTATTTATTTAATTTTATTGGAAATGTATATCTGTTTTATTTAATTTTTAAAAAATATAGGTATGTAGGTATATAATAATATAGTACATTTCGCATATTGACATAGGCTTGTACTATGTCTACTACAAAAAAACAATTATATTTTACTAACACCCAGCCCATGGCAAACTGTCCAGAAAAACTACTAATATAATTTTGTTATGGGTGGGAATCGAACCTACGACCGGATTCAACGCCACCACTAGACCGTGAAGGCGGTCAATATACATGTATATTTTAATAGTAATAAAAAGATTTGGTAGTATCTCAAGATACTTTGATGTGGCAGTAAATGAAGCGCGTCTGTTTTTCGTTTACGTCGAGAGCGATGACCGCGAAACGGAAGAAGTAGGTAACCGACAAACTTAGAAAAAAAAGTACTCTTTTGACCAAACCACAACATTAAAAATACACTTAAATTTATGTTATAACATCATAGCTATATAGTACATATTTCAGCGGCAAAATTGAGGCGAGTTTTGTTGTTTTAGATGTCAATGCCAGTTACAGTTGTTTTTTTGTAGTAACTTTTACTTATTGTTTTTTTTGTGTTGTTTCAGGTACAGTACTGCATCTGAGTAAATAGTAGTTGGAATATAAAGGTTATGTTGTTCAAATAACTATTTATATTTAACAGTTATATGTATTTGCTGCAATTAGTAAGTGTATAGCTTGTTTTTTTTTTATTTGTAGGACAATTTACACATACTGCTCTGGTCACCATCTAAGCTCTGGGCTTGTACTATGTGTACCTCATATATTTTATAAACATCCAGACCATGACAAACTGTATATAAAAACGTACTAATATTTTTTGCCATGGGTGGGAATCGAACCCACGACCTTCGGATACAACGCCAAAGGCGCAACCACCAATTACAAGTTACAATACTACGGAGGCGGTATTGTAAATGTTTATTAGGCTGAGTTGCACCAAAGTTTCCTTTAAAGTTATTGTAACGATTAAAAATGGCGTCGAATATACCAGCTGTCATTCGATTTTTAAAGTAAAACAGGGGCTCTAGAGAAAAAGCAGGCGAGGCGACATGTTGCGTCGCCTCAGTCAAAAACGTATGTATTTTGACAGTGACAGTAGGCGTGAGGTACGCTGTCACCTGCCAAAGTCTATACAGTTTTGATTGAAGGCGACACGACACGTCGCCTCGCCTGTTTTTTCTCTACGGCCCCTGGTACAATCGACGCCATTTTACTTGAATCGTTACAATTACTTTAACACATACTTTGGCCCTACTGGAGCTTAGTGTTTACTTGTACGATAATTATCATAACAAGCTTAACTTTATTCCGGCGAAGTCAACTTAGTATTTTGACACCCAATTACATCGCATACGTCGCATCGGCCCCCTATTTTGAAAGGATTCTAAAAACACGGCAATATATATATTTTTTTATATTTCTTTTCTCTAGTGTATTGTGAAAAATATTAAGCTACTTTTGCTTAATTGGCATGGTATAGGTACTGTGGAATGTGCAAAATATACAGTCCTACCAAATAAAAAAAGGTCGTATTAAAATTATATAGGTAACTAAAAATTTAAAAACACTCTAAAATTCAATTAGTATTTTAATAATACCAATTATTTTTTGTGCCCTTCTAGTTAATTGTGCTGCATAACTTTTGCCCAATTACGGCAAGTTAAACTGTGCACTGTGCAAAAATTAGTTCTATACAAAAAAAATGCGTGTAAAAATTAACCTAAAAGCAAAAAGCAGACGCCGAAATTAAATCCTGCCCAAGGCATAAGGCCCCAGGATATAATATTTGTAATAAAATGCAATTACTATGTTTGAATGTTGCCAATTTCATTGTAATTCGGTTCATTGCAAACCCCAGGGGGCTTGAGTTTCCCCAAATTGGCACTCTACCCTTGACAATTGGCACATATGCCCCCTAATGACGTCACGCCTTGATTTTTGACTATTTAAGCTTTAAAAGGGAGAGACGTGTGAAGATTATATAGCACTATATTACTTTTTAATTTTAAAATTTTAAAAAGAATGTGTGAATTTTGTTTTTTTTTTTTAAATAAAAAAAATAAAACCTTTTAATAGTTATATAAATATAAAAAGCGCGGGTGCCTTACGGCGCCGGACGCCTAGACGGCCTCAGGGTACCCAGCGGCGGAGTTTTTAATCCCACCTCGCGTAGCCGATGGTATGAGTCTACAAAGAAAGTGGCTAGCTTGTCCAATAACCCATCTATAAACAGTTTCACAGGTATAGTGGAACAGGGACCGACAGCTTAACGTGCTCTCCGAGGCACTATAGTATATATAGTATAGTGTGTACAGTTTTAATAGTTGAATATAATAATAATAATATGAAGGATAATACACACATATTGCTCTAGTCACAAACTAAGCTCTAGGCTTGTACTATGTGTACCAGAAACAACGATATAATACATTGTATATTATATTTTATAAACACACCGACCATAATAATACTAATATTTTTTTGCATAGGTAGGAATTGAACTCACGACCTCCGGATACAACGCAACTACTAGTCTACGAAGGCGGTTTTAGCTAGCGAATTATTTTTGTATCCCAATATTATACGCGTCAGAAATTATTTTTTTTGCATTTTAATTACTAATTACATTAAATTGTGAATGACAAATTATAAAAATAATATATAGATGTAATATTTGTATTCTCTATTTCTTAAATGTATTTTACTGCGCCTATTTTACCTACTGCTTAATTTGTCCTAAAAATTTGACTGGTAGAGAATGCCTAGCGACATTAAGTCCGCCTTTGTACTCAATTTGTGCAATAAAGTTTTAAATAAATAAAGAAAATTAGGCATTATTGTTATTTTATGTAAAAAAAAACAAGTATGAACAAAACTTCTGTATTTTTTTTTATTCTATACTTGTTTTAATCTAAAATTCGTGGGCGTCCTCAGTCGCGTAGGGTCACGCCCGAGGCCCCCGGGCTACCTGATTAATGAGTGGACGGTTAAAAACCGCGGGGTTCAGACCCCCTGCCCACTTGGGCCTGTAGGACCCTACCAAATTTTGCTTGTATTTATTGCTTATCCATTTTATTATGTTCAACCTTTTTCGTGTTTACAGTAGCCATAGGGTTGAGTATTAAAAAAGAATTGATCATTATACATACATACATATCCTCACGGGTGCCTTACGGTGTCCGAGACCGCCTAGACGGCCCCAGGGTACCCAGCGGAGGGGTTTTTAATCCCACCTCGTCGTTGTCTACACCGAGTCCACACAAGTGGCTAGCTCGTCGCGAAGGTTTGAATAGACTCAATAACCCATCTATAAACAGTTTCACAAGTTGGTATAGTGAAACCGGGACCGACAGCTTAACGTGCTCTCCGAGGCACTATAGTGGTGTTGCCAAAAAAATGTACATACATTTTTTAATTAAAAACTCATTGGTACACACTGGGATTCGAACCAGGGACCTAAGTGTTTTTAAGTCCAAGGTCTAATCAACTCGGCCACCACGTATATACCAAAAACAACTTTACTAAATACATATTCTACTTTATAACACCCTAGTTTTAAAGCATAAGGATGCTACGACGGATAAAAAAAAAAAATATAAAATATTTTAGTTATTGGCTCCATCAGTGCTTGCTACACGACCCCTGATGACAGAAAGAGGGTGCAAAACCCACTAGTTTCATACATAATACATATTACTATAGAGAATTTGTAACTATACATTTATTTTATCCACTATTTGATTAGGATCGAACAGGGAGCTTAATGGAAACGCGCCCTTTTATTTAAAGATTTAAGGGCAGGGTATCCCTGTTTTAAGAACTTTATAAAACTTGTAAATGCTTAGAATTTTAAAGGAAATAAAAAATAGAATAGAAAATAAGTATATTTCCAAGTTATGTTTGTCTACAATATAATAAAGAGGTAAAGTTCGTGAGGTTGTAGGGGGTAATCTCTGAATCTACTGAACCAATTTTAAAAATTATTTTAGTAGGTATTGGAAAGACCATTTATCGAGGCGGAGGAAGGCTATAAGCTATATAACATCACGCTACGACCAAAAAGAGCGGAATATCAATGAAAAATGTTGGGAAAACAGGGAAAATGTGTTTCTTATAAGAGCTTCCGTTGCGTGCGCTGCGTAAACGGTTAAAGTTACGTGGACAAAGTTGCACGGGTCTGTTAGTGTACTATATTTCTAATAATGTAAATGTAATGTCTGATACTTGTAAAATACAACGTATCTCTGTCTGTCTATTCCTCCGTCTGTAAACTAGAGAACCATTTACGAGCATTTACACCGATTTTCGTGATTATTTTTGTTAAATTAAATACACTAAGCAGGTAATAGGTTAGGTATATATTGTTTCGTTAGGTTTTATATTTTTTGTGCTTAAAACATTATTTATAGGACTTTCAGAAAAGTGCAGCCATTACACTTACTGTCAATATTTTTTCTGAAAGTCCTATAGATAATGATTTAAGCATTTTTCCATGGCAAGGCCACGGGAAACATAATAGTTTAATACATAATAGAAATATATAAAACAATAATAATAATGAAAGTACATAACAGGCAAATGGACCAAGCAACAGTTTAATGTTTCTGGTAAAATAATTTGTACTTAACATAATAATAACTATTAAAAAAATTAACATGCAAGCTGTTTTTAATTGAAAACAAATTGGAATTTTATAGCCACACAATAAAATTATCGGGTGATAAAAAATAAAATATCTCGATAGTAAACGTTCGATTTTTAAAAACAATAATTATAATCTGGACTTTTACGTTTTACCTAAACATATAGGACCGTGAAGGAAAAACCTACCCTTAAGAATGTTTCGCAAATGGGATTTATTTTAGGGGTTTGTATGAATAATGTGTTCGGAACGCGTCAAAATGGAATTTAATATTGAATTGTAACTATACGGACCGCAATATTTTAGAACGTTAATCAATTTTACTGACGTTGTAAATGTTGTTTAGGGTAATGTAATTTATTATAAGATTAATATTAGCAATATTAAATGCATTTTTTTTTTTAATTTAACATATTTAAGAAAAAAATAATACAATTATAATCAAGAAAATTAAATTAAAAGGAATTAACTAAACAAAATCTACTTACCTATAACATATATATTTCTTCTAAATCGCTACCAGCAGGAAGGGTGCCCAAAAGGCTGGCTGCGTTACCTCTCTGTATGGCCAAACTTAAGCGTTGTCCGAGGAACGAGCCAGCCCTTTGGTCACCAGATGTTTCGACCAACCGCTTGGCAATTTCTTTATAAATTGCATCCGCTCCCGATCCCCACGGCCCCATCGTCTCAACTCCAAACGGCTCAAATACATACTCTCCCGTAAGGTTAGAGTATTTGGGCCGTAAATGCATTTATGTTCCAATATTAAAATTAAACGACTTAGGGTTTTAGAGCGAGACCAATATTTAAAAGATTGGCTATTGAATAGAGAGAGAGAGACAAAGTTCATAGCTATCGATGGATTCACCGTGCGGGTGCCGGGTCCATCGCGTGGTTGGAAGGCAGGGAATGAACTGCAGCGTTCCCGGACTTAAGACCGCGAAGTAGGTTTAAATGCCTTTAAACTCTCACCTGCACTGTATTCACTACCCTGTCTACTCAACCAAATACGGTTACAAAATGAAAAAAAAAATACTTCTCCATACAAATTGGTTATTTAAACCTTATTAATTTGTTAGAGGCAATCGCCTTTTCATTTGCGACACATGGTTCCATGGGTAAAGTTGTTCGGTTTCACCAGTAGAGCCACATAGGTATTAGCCCAAAGTACAACCTTAATTTTCGTATTTACTTAATATACATTTTTTTTTATTAAAACTCGAACAAGAATCAAAACAGTTGGTATTCAATTATTTTTTATTCGTTTCATCTAAAAACTCTGGTAATCGACGTTCGGTAGGCACCCCAATTACACGGTTCACCAAGGCGTCAAAAGGGCCCCTGAAAGGGATCACCGAAATTAAAATTGCGTCACTCGTTCTGAAGTGTCATCCGGGGCCTAATTAGACACATTTCCTCTGTAAATTGCGGGGTTTTGAAATTTGCACCTCTTTGATTTTTTTCTGCTGGTACTTTTGTAGGTATACCGAATTCCGATCAAAACAGTAGCCATGCTGTAAGCTTATTTTAAACTTTTTTCTTGCTCTTCTAAATGAGATCACTGGAGATTCCCGGTCCGGATATTTCTTCAAACAAAGGATATCACTGGCACTACAAATAGGTAATGCTGCCAGTGTTATGGGAACCTTCGGGCCGGGACAGAATCGGGACATAGTGGATTTTTTTTTTCTGTTTATATATTTCCCTTTATTTTTAATGTTTAGTTTTAGTTTATATTGATAGGCCTTTTATTTTTAATATTATTAATGTGTTTTTAAGTTTTCTTGAGATACTTTTAAGATGTCTCAAGCGCAAAATTTCCACCAATAGAATCGCTGACTGACGAAGTAAAAGACTGACTTAATAAGCTTATCTGATTGGTGAAAAATATAGTAGTATAATTAACTCGATGGTAGACGTTAAAAAAACAGGGCTTCTGATTAGTGCAAAATTAACGCAGTAGTAATAGTTAACT
Organism: Monopis laevigella; assembly: GCA_947458855.1. Taxonomy (NCBI): domain Eukaryota; kingdom Metazoa; phylum Arthropoda; class Insecta; order Lepidoptera; family Tineidae; genus Monopis; species Monopis laevigella. The sequence continues at coordinate 7,302,596 of OX381596.1, read as the reverse complement.
GGATAGTAAATAACTCACATTAGGGCGTCTGAAGTGTCATCTGAATTTAACACATTACAAAAATAAATTGGGCACTTATAGTATATAATAGTTTTATTGAGAATATATTAATTCTAAAACTACTTACTTTGCCAAGGTAAATTTGACTAAACGAACCTTAAAATTTTATTTCATGAATAAAATATCAAAAAGGGTTCACCTAAATTAAAATTGCATCATTCGTATTGGGACTCGATTCTCTTAAAACTTTAGTTCAATCGCATCGCAATAGAACAAACGCCTAATTTGTCATATTACGTCTTTTGTTAATAACTGAATGTTATCAGTTATTAAGCAGATGACAACAAGGCCGGACCTGGGATGGGTAACCGCTTTATACGACGAGGCTATACCATCATAAACACCGCAATAAGCTCAATGCTTGTTAGGTGTTGCCTCCGAATTCCATCGGCGAAATGAGGACGGGTAACTCCCTTCGCTTGTCGAGGTGGTAGTCTCCTTTCAGGTTAACCGCATGGTTACGAAATGGGTGCTTGAATTGACGATTAGGCAGCGAGTATATTAAAATATACTCGTCTTTGTCTCCGCTCATTTCGTAATCGCATCATTTAGATAGCATAGAGATCAATGCTGTATAAGAACAATTATTGATCGACCCCATTCATGGACTCTGTAGGTCTGATCAACACCAGTTAGATACAAAATCACATGCCGTGCTCCAATAAAAAAATAAAAAAACACCTTACGTGAAGAATTAAAACCTAATAATTTTGCTTACCATCTAAAGGATTGTGGCCACGACTAGTGTATGCAGAAATAATACAAAATATAAATTATATTCAACCAAACGTTACAAAAATATTCAATCTTTTACAAAACATGACCCTTTAAAACCCCGGCCGGGATATGTAAAAACACCGCTTATAAATTCAAATCTACCCAAAATCTCAGCGGAAAAACTCCACTTGTCGAAGAGATCCTAAACCCAATACAATGGAGATGGGATCTAATGTGAGCGAGGCTTATCTTCCTGTCATATTTTAGGACGTATACACATTTGCTTCGAACTGTTACTGTAACACTTTTAATAAGAGAGTTTGTGCACGACGTCCGATCCGAAACCAAGAAATGTCGGTCCAAAGAAGCAGTAGTACTATTTGTTGTGAGGGTTTGCGCACTAGATATACGGATGACGGAGAGAAATCGGATGACGTAATTCGTATCTAGTGGGCAACCTCTTGTACAAATACTGCTACTTCGGACCGACAATTCTCGAATTCTGGTCGGTCTGAGTACGCAAACGCGCTTAAACTTTATCTATTGCGTAAAAGATTTATTTGATACATTTTTATGTAAAAAAATAGCAGTAAGTTTTCAGGTCCATAACATTAAAAAAATCAGGCTAGTCGTTGCGCTGTTGGCATTGTATCAAGAGGTCGTGTGACTGATTTCCACGAATAGTACAGTACGTCCCAAGCTTAAGAACTCGCAAAAAGGGAAAACTCACACGTAGGATTAATAGCAGGGCTCGAACGTGAACAGTTTATCTTATCGTCCTTTGATATATTAATTCCTACTTTCCCTTGTGTGTAGAGACCTTAGTCCGTAGTTTATAGCTACAAATTAGTTACCTGTACCATGTTATCATTACGTCATTTTATTACCGATACCTGTTAATACGTCATTCTCGCGTAGGTCATCTACTAGAACTGTTACAGTAACAGTTCACTAGAGCACAGTGTGTTCTAAACTTAAGAACTCGCAAAAAGGGCAAGCTCACACGTAGGATTAATAGTAGGGTACCGCACTCGGACGTGAACAGTTTGTCTGATCGTCCTTTGATATATTAATTGCTACTTTCCCTTATGTGCGGAGTCCACCTTCCTTTATTCATGGTGCTAATGAGAGGATTGCTGCTTTAATGCTGCTATTTTCTTCTTACTTCGTCAGTTTTTTATCTTATGTTTTTTTTTATCGGGCCACTGAATGTGATTTAAACTACTAACCTATCTGATGATAAGACCTTCAAAATTCGTGAATAAAGTCGATGAATATATTATTGTTTATTATGACTAATTACCATCACGGGTGCCAATTTGGCTCCCGAGAACCGTTTAAACGGCCTCAGGGTCCCAGCGGAGGGATTAACCCATCCTCATTTCGCCGATGGTATTCGGAGGCAACACCTAACAAGTGGCGAGCTTGTTGCGGTGTTTATGATGAAATAGCCTCGTTGTATAAAGCGGTCACCCATCCCAGGCCGGTCTTGTTGTCATCTGCTTAACCTTGTTATCAGTTGCACAGTGACTTAACCACTAGGCTGGGGCCGCTTTTTGATGACCAATTAATACATAAAAAATGTCAAAGCACTATAGTGCGTTGTTAGGGCCAGTAATTCATGCATGATTTTGTTGAATTTTGAGCCACAAACTAAGCTCTAGGCTTGTGTTCCAGAAACAATGATATACCTAATACATATTTATAAATAATATAATCATATGTAAGTAATTAGTTTGCAGCAATACTAATTTTAATATGATTTTATATAGTGGACATTTTTTTTATTGTAACTCTCCAGAAACTGAGTCATTAGCTTAGCACGTGTCAAGTTCACAGAGTAGTATCACGTTATTGCCTTTGTGCCCCATTCAGTAAATGAAATGGTGCAAGTGGCCCTACTGGCAATTAACTGAAAGGAAGGGTAGATATGAAGTATTTTTGGACTGTGTACAAACAGATAGAGAATTTTCCAAATTGATTTTTATTATTAAAATAAAGGAGTTCTGAGGTAACAGACATTTAAAAAAAGTCGGTTAATAAAGATGAGGGAATTTATAAACCACGCGGTGGTTTATTCGAGTTAAGACGTTAATATTCTATACGATCCATTAAAAGGTTGAAAATAAACTAAGACCTAACCCTGCAAAGAGAGATCCCCTCTGTGGTCTAGTTGGTTACGATGTTGGATCCAACCCAAGGACGTGAGTTGGATTCCTACTCATGCCAAAAATAATATTAATACATTTATGGACAGTATAATGTCGTCTGGGTGTTTATAAAATATAATAAGACTAGGTCACTTGAAGGTTTTTATATTTATATATTGCGGCATGTAATTTTATATCTACCTGTAAGCAGATCTAAAAAATCCATGAATGTGGTCGATCAATACATTGTTGTTAAACAGCATTGATCGCTCCCACTATGCCGGATAAATGATGTGGTTACGAAACGGTCTGTCAAAGACGAATTTGCATTACGAGTGTACTTTAGTAGCCTCGATGCTTTATCGTCAAAATAACTGCCCATTTCGTACCCGCATCCTAAAAGGAGACTACCACTTCGACAAGAAATCGATGCAATAGTCTCCTGCAAACCGGTGCCACCCACAGACCAAAAACGAAACATGACTAGGACAGTTGACGGTTTTAACGAGTCCGGTTCTAGAGACCTTTTTCCTACCTAGAAAATAGGATAAAAGACTTAACTGCTCTTATATGTGTATTGTGAAACTTTTTATTTAACGTCACATTCATTATCATACAGTTAGTATAAATAAAATACAGAAACATTTTCTTCTTGGTACAGATAGAAAATCAATTGTTCTCAACAAAAAAAGTCCGCTTCAATGTGAAATAATGCTGTAAATTCGCACAGTGGGCATTGATCACCAAACTTAAAATACTAGAGAGCGCATTGCTTATAATACTAAATAAAATATATATGATATTAAATGTCAACTTATTTTGGTATTATTTTAGGTAAATTTTATTTCTTTTAAAGTGTGAAACTTCTTAGGCAGGGCGCGGCGATTTGAATCTATAAGTGATTTTTTAGTTTCACTCGTATTACGCGTACACTTGATATTTTTTATAATATATTCTGTATTTTAATCTGAGTATATACTGACAAATGGGTAGTTCGTAGTGATGTTTGTATAAGATTTCTTGTTAAATAACCAATGTTATGGAACGTTTTTCTGCAAAGTTTGCCATGGTCTGGGTGTTTATAAAATATAATATGTATTATATCGTTGTTTCTGGTACACATAGCACAAGCCTAGAGCTTAGTTTGTGACCAGAGCAATATGTGTAAATTGTCCTTAAAAAAAACTGGTATTTTTTAAAACTTAACTTGTCCTGAAAGTGTTTTTTTTGCTTCTTCTAATACCTCAAAGTGACAACCTGTACCCTCATAAAATTATTATATTTGCCCGTTCTACCAGTGTTTTATACCCGAAAGGCTTTTTATTCTAGAGAAGGAAAACGGTATCGTAGATTGGATCTCAAAGTATGTATAAGATTTAGTGTCGGAACTCCAAGACTTATTTTATGAAATATATTTCTCTACTATCTCTGATTCTTTATGAAACTGGAAAGTTACAAACTTTTGTGTTTACAAAAGACTTTTACTTGAATGTTTTCCTTAGATACTGATTGGTTCAAAGTTTTACAGGAATAATATTAAATATCTTTAAAAAGTATACTTGCTTATTTATATGAAGTTTCTTGTTTTATCTTATTTTATATATAGAAATGGCGTTAAATAAATTTACATATCTCGATAACTAAAACTGATATATGTATTTTTGATAAAGAGGAAAACGTAATTGAAGATATTTTTTCCGATAAACAACAAATTATCGAAATCGAATATTAAGACGTAGTTAATCCGTTTTTCTTTTAATCTATATTTGTTTTTTAAAATGGAGTAACCTTTTTTTTTTCTATAGATGCAACTTTATGCTAGTATGTTTTTTAAAAAGCCAGTTAAATATTTTGTATAATTAGTATGTTTTTTTTTATATATTTGTTGGGTTTAAGGTATTCTCATAAACGGAGATTTTTGATTTGATTTTAAGATAGATAAGGACTACTCTGTTTCGGTAGTAGTTAAATTCGGTGAAGGATTCACAAAGTTACAAACTATTGGGAATACTACGTGTAAATATTTCACAAATTTATTACTCTTTAAAATTCTTATAATACAACAGGCAGACAGCCTTATATATACATGGTGAAACAAACTAGTAAAGTTAAAATGACCAATTTGTATGGGGAAGCCATATTTTTTTTTCATTTGCGACACATGGTTCCATGGGAAAAGTTGTTCGTATTGACCAATAGAACATCATATTAGCCCAAAGTACACCCATTCAAATTCACCCTGTATATATATATCTATATAATAATCCTTTTAGTGTTGGATAGCCCATTTATCGAGGAAAGCTATAGGCTACATAATATCACACTACGACCAATAGGAGCGGAGTAACAACGAAAAATTTTGCAAAAACGGGGACAAATTATTCCTTTTGTGAGCGTACGCTGCGAAACGGTTAAGGTTACGCAGACGAAGTTGCGCGGATCAGCTAGTTTATAATATTAATAAACTAAGGAACACATATACTTATTTTATATTATACATATACATATATTATATTATACATATACGTGGTGGCCGAGTATATTCGTGGTGGCCGAGTTGGTTAGACCTTGGACTTAAAAACGCTTAGGACCCTGGTTCGAATCCCGGTGTGTACCAATGAGTGTTTAATATAAATAATTATGTACATTTGTTTGACAACACCACTATAGTGCCTCGGAGAGCACGTTAAGCTGTCGGTCTCGGTTTCACTATACCAACTTGTGAAACTGTTTATAGATGGGTTATTGAGTCTATTCAAAACATCGCGATGAGCTAGCCACTTGTTCGGTGTAGACTCATACCATCGGCTACGACGAGGTGAGATTAAAACCCCTCCGCTGGGTAACCTGGGGCCGTCTAGGCGGTCTCGGGCGCCGTAAGGCACACATATTATACATATGTATATCTACACAAGTATATTATACATAATACTAAGTGCGAGTACTAAATCCATTACGGGTAAGAGGGAGATAGGCCTCAAGTGCCCAGCAATGTCTGGAGATACACATTCTATTTGTTATAGTCAATGAGGTTAATTAATAAAGAAGTAAATTCCTTACATACATGCTACCTACTAAATATATAAAGACAGATATAAAATAGTAAGAGAGGATTTTGCCTATTATGGGTATGTTTGGCTATTTGAGAATATAGACACCATTACCTATAACTCTCATAATAATTGTGGCCACTCTGGCCAATTATATCATAGGTCAGGTTGGTACAAGAAAACCAAAGTTAGAACTGTTAATTTCCATTAAAAAATGCATTTGATTGTGCGCATGCTTTGACTATCATTATTTACCTATGCAATTTTATTGTCTGTAATGGATTGCTATTGTGGAATGTCATGCAAAGAGTTTTTAAAGTTTATAAATTATAGATGACCCGCGCAACTTCGTCTGCGTAACTTTACTTTAACCGTTTACGTAGCGCACGCAATGGAAACTCTTAAAAGGATCCATTTTTTCCCGTTTTCCCAACATTTTTCATGGATGCTCCAGTCCTATTGGTCGTAGCGTGATATTATCTAGCCCTTCCTTGATAAATGGGCTATGCAACACTAAGTTTTTCAATTCGAACCAGAAGTTCCTGAAATTAGCGCGTTCAACCAATTCTATTTTCATTTAGAGCCAGTTCCGATGGATGACTCTTATTTCAGGTGTGTAACAACGCCCTGCCAAAAAGTATCGCCCATTTTCGGTTTTTGATTTAGTTAAGGTACTCGTATTATGTATCTAATCGCGTCTCTATAAATTAATAATCTCATCGACTATAGTGATATAGGCCAGACCAAATTGCAGACGTCCATTTTAGCAACATATGTTGTTAGGTATATAAATAAAAAGAATGGGCCAATAGGATAGTTTGTAATGTACGAGAAAATATTTAGGTGGTTTTATTTGAGGAAAATATTCTAAAAAAATCACTATTCATTATTTTGACACAATGCAGTTGTTACTTTCAAAATAATATGATTTTTAAGTAAAGCCTTCATTTAATATAAATATTTAGGTTTTAACCCGTCAAAGTTATTTTTTTAATAATGGCTTTACGCAGTGCTCGTAATTTTGCCAATGACAAAATAATGGCTGTTTGGTGGATGGTCGTAAGTTAAATATAATTAGTAAAAGAGGGATAATAGGATGGAAAGCTTATATAGAAGGATGACCAAACATACTTTCTAATAGGACCTTTTTTTTCAGTCATGCATTTTTTAAATAAATTACCTAAAAAACAAATAAATTAAATAATTCCAAAAAAATAGCTTCTAATACACTTATGTTAAATATATTCAAATATTTCGTAATTTTTTTTTTAAACAAAAAACAATATTCTTGGAACTATCAAATCATAATAGGTGTAGTGTAGAAACCTAATTCATTAATATATTTTTTCTCGTATAAGTATATGACTGTTATGGAAACAGCAGTTTTCTTACCTACAACACAAGTAGATACTTGTTTCGCCAAACATTAAAATTTTAACCCTTTCAAAACTCGCGCGATAAATTAATACAAAATATTTGACATGGATCATTTTGCATCGATAAAAGTTCCAAAGTGAAACCAATTAGAAGTGGCAATTTAATATTCACCATTGCCGTTAATTTACGTGTAAAATAATACTGTGTACAAATTTGCTTCATAAAACAATTTCGTAACTAAGTTTTGAATGGAAGCAATTAAAAGTTGGTATCTTACTTTTGTTGAATATTCGCTATGTTTCTGATCATTTAAACTTTGCTTAATATGTGCGAACACATATGAAGTTTGTTCAAAATTTTGAAACTGTCGGTGTTAAATGTAGCAGTTATCGTATACAGTTATAATAAATATTTAAGACGTAGATATAGTCCGTGAGTTGGTCGCGTCGCCCGCGCCGCGTCTGTGTCACCTTTGTATGGCAGATAACGAAATTAAATTAAATGAAACTTTATTTGCAAAAATTCTGAATAAAATGTTGTTAGCGATTGTTAGTCCATGCACAGAATTTGCCTAAAAAGGCGCACAAATTTTAACACAGTTAATTCAGACTCTAGTACTATAGCTGATTATGACAGGGTAGGTATCAATAAAGCTCAATTACATTACATTTGGTATTTATTATTGATAATTATTATAAATTTTTGTTCCAATATTATTTATAATTAGGTATTTTTAACAATTATTATTATAATGTATTATTGATCAATAAAATTTTATTGACTGTTCTATTTATTTATTGATTTTATTAATTCTAATAAGATATTGATTATTTGAATTTGTATATAGAATTATTATTCAATTATAATATCTATGTTCATTTGATAATTATTAAAATTATTTTGGTATTTATCACCATTAGCAATGAAATTACTTTTGTAAATAATTAAGGTATTCATCTACATTATAAAAAGCTTTTTCAATTAAGATTTTTTATAAACATTGTTTAAATATTTCAATATCATCTATATTTTTCAGATTTTTAGGTAGTTTATTATAGATTTTAGGTGCCATACCTATAATGCTTCTATAATGCGAAGATAGGGTAATGGTACTAGCGTCTTACACTAGTTGTTAATATAGTACGCATTAGGTTGGGTAGCATTTGTTCATACAATGACACAAGTTACCCTACTGCACTTCGATATCAAATACCAAGCTAATGAAAAGACAAACAATGTTAATTTGAAAGCGTATGTGGAATGAATAGTAGCCGCCGAACCAATAATACAGTATGAAAATAGATATTAAGATTTTCATATTTTTTATTGATAGATTATTATTTGAAAGGTTCAAAGGGAAAAAAATATCCTATATAATTAATAATTAAGGTGTTGTTTGAATGGAATAATTTTCTTAGCAAAAAACACCGTGCGTCGTCACATTTATTTATAATACATTTTTTTTAAATAACTTTCTACGCCAAAAATCCAAATATAGCAATTTACTTTAAAAGATACGTGGTGGCCGAATTGGTTAGACCTTGGACTTAAAAACACTAAGGTCCCTGGTTCGAATCCCGGTGTGTACCAATAAGTTTTTAATTTAAAAATGTATGTACATTTGTTTGACAACACCACTATAGTGCCTCGGAGAGCACGTTAAGCTGTCGGTCCCAGTTTTACTATACCAACCTGTGAAACTGTTTATAGATGGGTTATTGAGTCTATTCAAAACATCGCGACGAGCTAGCCACTTGTTCGGTGTAGACTCATACCATCGGCTACGACGAGGTGGGATTAAAACCCCTCCGCTGGGTACCCTGGCGCCGTCTAGGCGGTCTCGGGCGCCGTATGGCACCCGTGAAGATATATATATATATCCACGTTATAAATCCTTTTTTTTTTAAAACCTCAACAAGAAACCCCATGAATTAATACAGACATGTACATAAATTGTATTAAATTAACCCTTAAATGTCAAAGTAATTGTAGTCTCTGTTTAAAGGCGCGGCAGTGTCATTTGCGCTCGGCCCAACGGGTAACAAATTTACAACGGACTTCGGCCGTGATTTCCACATGAAAAAATATTTTGTGAATAATTAATTTTGTTGACAAACGTTATTGGTTTACTTTTTCATTTAATGAGATGGATTTTTTTTTACTTGTACTTATGTTTTTTTGATAATTATTTTTAACATGTTCATTGGCTTGACTTTTACCTCTATATAAAATCAGTGCACCAATATATGTAAATTCATTAGATACTCTTAGTCTCTTAGCTAGCTTAAAGTTTAATTGTGTTAACATTTTTGGTTAATGTATTATTATAACTCAACGAATAAATGAGAAAACTGTTTTGTTAATCAATTTTTTTTTTCTTATTTATGAGTGAAACATTGTATAAAGCTGTAAGTAGATTAAGTTTGTTGATATAACTGGAAGATATATGCGTATAACAAACTACCGGGCTTAAGAGCGTACTGCGTCTCTTTCTTATTCTTCCATTTTTCGGTCTGTGGTCGTAATTAGATTTTGTTTAAACGCTACATTTTAGATTTTTTTATCGGGTAGACATTTTATAATGCGTTGTCTAAATGTTTATATTTTTAGAAACTAGAAAAGTAGCGCATTAGTCACCTATTCTCAGGGTGCGTTTAAGAAACACTACACACAAAATTAACAATATAAATTAACTATCTATTAGCGGCCACACAAATTTACTCAGAACCGAACTATCTTGACCACACAACAGAACTGTCATCCTGTTTTTTCTTTTTTCCTTGTGACAAGAACGAAAAGGCAAGCTTTTGCCCATACAGCCTTATCAATACCGAACACACGCTATTTTTTAGGTTAGCAAAATACAAAATGTGACAAATTAAGCGTTTGTAATTATATTACAATGCGATTAAACTAAAGAATTAAACTAATTTAATTATCGCAAACATGCCTACGGCATGTGAAGGGTTAAAAAAAAACATACCACGAACAGATTAGAAAGAAGTACTAGTATTCGGCTAAAAAATACAGTTTTCTGGCCACTGCCACTTAATCCATGAGATTCGTTATTCTGACCAATACATGCGATGGCGGGACACTGAGATTAATATATAGAGAACTAATTCCCCATAATACACACATGTTTAAAATTAGTAAAATTAACTTTAAATAATGTGCCTTTTACACAAGTAATTTATTTCATAACACAAAGTAAGGGAATAATAAAATGTAACCTTCCGATAAACTTTATATAGGTGGGTAGATAAATAATGTAAAAATCTGTTTGTTAGTTACATTTAAATAAAAAAAGCCTATAAATATTAAAGTGAAATAAGTTAAATCAAGTACCTAAATTATTACAATTAGGTACGTAGCGTAATAAAGGGGAAAGCTGTGCAATTTAAAAGAGGTCTGTTCCTTGCACTTAGGAGACCTTTGTCGCAACGAATAAATTCACATTTCGTCTCTTTTTAGTCACTACTTACGTGTAGGTGAGGATATCATAAGGAACATGTTAATCATAAACTTTCTTGGGCCTCTAAATACCTCTTAATTTCGATCTAAAAAGGACACTTAATTCAGAGGCAATTTTAGATAAAAGATATCATAGCATTCAAATGTTAACAAAATACTATACGTTGAAACAGCAAATGTCGTAGAAGAGAATTACTTCAATTAATTGCTGACAATTGTAGTATTTGACCATTTTATCATTAACCATGTTAGTTACCTTTTGTAACTTTAGTAAATTAGTATAGAATTTGGCCTCTGTGGCTCTATGCATTAATCTCATTGTCCCCAGTACCTATAATCTATAACCCATGAATAAAGCAACCCGCAGTGTACCTGGGTGACGGAAAGCTATCCGTCAGAGTTGATTTTTTCGCTTTTCATTGTGTCAATATACCTTTCGTTATTTGCGACAATTTCGTTGAAATATTGATATACATATAGTGTAGAGAGTGACACTCTGCCTAAGCCTCAAATTCTGTTTTCAGTTTGCAATCTTTACTTTGTTTACTGTTTTTTTAATCATACTCATATCATACAATTTGCTGTTGCGAGTTTAGTATTTCAAAGTCACCATGTATGATTAAAAAAACTGTAAACAAAGTAAAGATTGCAAACTGAAAACAGAATTTGAGGCTTAGGCAGAGTGTCACTCTCTACACTATATGTATATCAATATTTCAACGAAACTGTCGTAATGTAAGATCTAATAAGATATCATAGATAAGTAATGTAAGATCTAATAAAAGACCATAATATCTATTATCATGAGTTCCAGTCAATGACTACATAATAAAAGGTCATGACATATAAAAAAAACGCTGCACATCTAAACTTAAAAACGTGCCATAAGATGACTAGGACACCATTAGTGTATTAAAATTTATCCCACCTATATTCCCACCTCCCAGTAGAATGCTTCATTCCTGTTGTTTGCTTTTAGAAAAACTGCAGGGCACATTTTAAATATAAAAATCAGGTAAGTACAGGCAATCCCATAATCCGTATTAAAAGTAAAATTTTAATTAACTTCACAAAGTTAATACCAGAAAAAACCCTAATCTCAAAAGGACACTTATTCGTCTCTATTTAAAACCTTAAGGAAGTTTTAATCCCCTCCCAACCGCTATTAATGTCGCTTTTTATGTTTGAGCTTAAAATCTAAATAAAAAGCACTTATTAAAAGCTTATTTAAATGCATGATATTAAATGTCTTTTATGGTCAGTTTAGCCACAACGCTCAAATCAAATTCGCTCTCAACGTTGAGCGACTAAAACAAATGTATAGGTTCAACCGTAAAGGCCACAAAAACAGCGATGCAAAATTTATTTGCGTTTTGTTTTTGTTTCTCGGTCAAATGCCATAATGGCCATCGTATGATTCTATTACGGTTAGGTCCAAGAGGTGTTTTAATCCCGCATTATCATCACTGATGTCTTGCTTGAGTCTACACCGACTAGTGGCTAGCTCGTCGCGGTAACTTTAATTTATTTTTATTTCGCTGGCAAATACAAAATGTTGTCTAGATGTAATAAATAAATAGCGTTGTAGTATAATTCAGGTAATAAAAATAACTTTGTTATTTTTATTATTATAAAATTCTTCATTAAGCTAAATTTAATTTAGGCGAATTTAAACCGAATTTTCTACCAGCTAACCTTTCAGAAACTGAAATATATATATACTTATGGTGTAGAACTGTTTTGAAAATAGAAATACTATCATCAACAATAACAATACTTAAATACGGTATATAACAAACTTAATTTTGTAATACATATTTTAACTATTTACATATTATGTATCCTGCTATGGTATTAGTTATCACTTTAGAGTAAATATATGTATTTACTCTAAAGTGATAACTAATACCTTCCGCTTTTGCGGTATCTATTATAAAATTTATAATACTTTCTCGTGCTTTTTTATATTCAAATGAGAGGTAATATATAGCAGAGATAGGCCTGCTCAATGTCACTTTTGATTGATGTGACCATGTCGTGTGGTGTTAATGGGAGTATGGTGTGACGTGACGTCAGATGCTCGCAATGCATTTAATGCTAGTATTGTGTTACGTGGGGTGAAGGATATTTTGTTATGACTTTAGGTAGGAGACTACAATATTTATGTCAAATAAGTCGTTTGTCACCATTGACCAATGTTTGTGCGAATTGACTAATTCAAATGTATATCATATGCACTTTTTTATTTGTGTAATAATAACACTTTAGTTATAATAAATTACTTAAATAATTCCTAAAAAAAAAAAAGACTTGCCTATAATATTTGTCCAAATCACTGGTTTGTGGCATGACACCCAATACACTGGCAGCATATATAGCAGAATAGGTGGAATTAAAAACCCCTCCGCTGGGTACCCTGGGGCTGTCTAGGCGGTCTCGGGTGCCATAAGGCACCCGTGTATGATGCTATTGCGACTCGATTGAAGTTAATTAAAAATGCCCTAGTTCTAGGTCACATGTTTTGTTCCAACAATTAAAACGCCATTAAAATAAGTTTTCTTGAAAGAAAATTTCTTACAAAATAACCTATGATTTTTATATTTTTCCTTCACTTAAAGTTCCTTACAAATAGTAATATTTGTTCTCGTGTCATAATCTGTGACACGAGAACAAAATTATAGTCTTAACTACATTATGTGATAATTATAGCCCTTGTTAACTTTTGCTTATAAAGTTGTGGTATTTTCTTTTCCAAAACGGAAGTTTGATTTTAAAAGCACTTCCATTTAGTTTTTATTGTGATACCAAAATGACGCTTAATGTAACATTTATACAGGAAGGACCCATTAATTTAATATAAAAGTTGTAATCTGTCATTCGGAACAGGGGTGGGTTTGTGCTGAGTCATTAGTCAGCTCTATTAAACTAATGTGTTTCTTTTAGTTAACTACTAATTGTTATTATTTTTTGATGTCACAAAATTTTGTAGCATTTTTTTTAATATAAGAGCTCAACATGTGACCTTGCATCTACCTGATACAGGATTTATAGCAACAGCATACAGCAACCAGCGGATGCATACAGGTGCATCATTATGCCGGCTTAAGATGCCTATTCACGCTTCGTTTAATGGACTCTAAGTTATAAGAGGAAGGAACACGCAAGCTGGTAGAGCATTCCACATTTTAATAGTACGGCAGATGTATGAATCGCCAAAACGTTTAGTACGAGTTGATACATTCGCCACGGTATACATATGTATTTTATATTTTTTAGACAGTGACTTATAGCGATTGGCGTTCGACCTAACTTTGGTACACATACTATATAACTGTAGATTTGATTTTTTTTTATTCTTTCTTATGACTTACTATAAATGATTAAGCCTATTTGTGTAAGAATATTAAAGAAGCATACTATGTAACGCTTTCGAATATTAAATGAAATAAGTTTTTGAAATAAAAACTATGGCGCGCGTAGATTAACTGCACTTTTAATTTTTTGTAAATGTGTAAGCCTCTTTGGGGGAAAAAAACCCAACAAAAAAACGTCGTAGGTAACGCTTTAAAATAATAAAGTTAATTTATTAAAAAAACTCGTCTTTAATGCGATTTTGCACCGAGAATGATGGATGACGCTACAGGAGCCGCCATGACGCGTAAATGACGTATGCGATGTCACACTACCCAATGCTTAATGACTCGCTTATGGATATTGCACTTTATTGCATAAACCCATCCAATGTACTTTCCTAATTGATTCTGAACTTTTAATGGATTACTCTGTGTTCTGTAGGTAAATATTTTTATACATACTGTAAAGTATGTATTGACATTTCTTTACACACACCACAATACATATTGCGCTTTGTGTTTTATAAAAAAACTTATACAACATCGTTTTAGTGGGTGCGACTGCCTAGATAGCCTCAGGGTGGGTACCCAGTAGTATGTTTTTTTTTTTTTACCTTGTCGTATCCAATGGTATTTTGAGTCTACATCGAACAAGTGCCTAGCACGTCGCAGACTTTGAATAGACTCAATAAACCATCTACGAGTATAAAATACTTTCAATTAAAGAATATACCTATCGAAATTTGTTTTAATTAAAAATAGCTGAACTGGTGAATTTCGTATCACCTACAAAGCAGTGGCATGCAGTCCATATAAGCCAAAAAGCCACAATTATCCCAGAATATAAAGTATAAATAATCTAGTGACTATATATTATTTTTAAGAATTTTAAAAATATGTTTTTTTATATATTTATAAGTAATAATTAGTCACTACATTATTTATACCCTAGATTTTAGGGTTCCATGGCTTTTTAACTTAAATGTATCGCACACCACTGCTACAAAGGTGATAGTTTTCCGCAAACTTCCAACGACTGGTCTTGTGATTTATTTATGGACATCTCAAAAGCAAGCTTCCTAAGAAATTATAGTTTATAACTAATAGCACAGAAGAGTACTACTATTAGTACAAGTACTAATAGTAGGTATAATTTTGGAAGCTATGCCTACATTTAGTGCCACCTTAATGTGTCGTAGTTATTTTAATAACAATTATCAATATTAAATGGTTATCTGAAACAAATAAAGTGTGTTAGATGTGTTTCTTACTTGGTAAAATATATAAATTGAAGCTATAAAATTTTATTGCCAAATATTTCGCCTCTCTATGGAGCGGCGTCATCAGTGACAGTGACTGAAGGTCTTTGTCATAAATTTTGAAGAAGTAATTTTATGTCTTTTAGCAATGGTAAAGGTAATGCACTATACAGTTTTGTATTTATTTTTTAGAAAAATATCATCACCACCTAGCCCATTATGGAAAACATCATCAGCATATTATGTCCATTGTTGGTTCGATATTAATAAATTTACAAAACAAGTTAGACAAAACCTAATGCATTACATTCAGACCAGGGCTATAGTATGCACCAAGCTGCCATATAAAAGAGCTTTCCCATGTTTTTAAATCAATAGACCGAATAGTTTTAGGAAAACTCTTTAATACTCTTACTGTGAAACAATTGTTAAAGGTAGTGTTATGTATACGCGCATGGGTGGGCACAGGTAAAATATTATTAATTTGAGAATCTACCGAATGTCTGTGTCCATTCATGCGAGTACGAAGGGGTGTCGTAGTTTCTCCCACATAAAAACTGTTACAAAATCTGCACTCCAGCATATATACGCAATGAGAAGTAGTACATTGTGCGAAATTTTGAATTTTGATGACAACAGGGTTATGGTGAGTTTGTATATTGATATCGGAATTTATTATGGGACATGTTTTGCAACGAGATTGGTTGCACTTGTGTGTACCTAACAATGTGTTATTGCTCCGTGTATTTTTATTTTTTGCCAAAATAGCTTTTAAATTTTGATTTTGTTTATACGTTACACTAGGGCACGTTTCCAAAAGATTTCGTGTAATATTATTATTTTTAAGGATAGAGAAGCTATCCTTTAATAAATTTTGAATTTTGTGTGCCCCGTGGAAGTATGGTATTATAAGCCGAAGGGAATTTTGTTGTTGTGTGTGTATAGCGTTTGGAGTGTTAGAAGGCCTGTTCATGTGTTTGTGTAAAAAGTTTGGGGGATAATCGCGCCTACATAACCCATTGAAGATTTTGCCTTGATATTTAGCCAAAGATGTTGAATTATTACAAATTCTTTTACCGCGGATAGAAAGTGAATGTGGTATAGACCGTTTTGTGTGCGACGGGTGGCAACTACTGTAATGCAGATACTGTAACTTATTGGTTTCTTTAAAATGAACAGAAGTTGAAATATTATGATTATTATAAGTAATATCTACATCTAAAAATGTTATGTTAGTTTTAGAAATTTCATGAGTGAATCTTAGACTGCTAAATGAATTTAGTTGACTAAGGAATGTATTAAGAGTTTGTAAACTATGAGGCCAAATCATGAAAATATCATCTATGAATCTTAACCATGTTAAAGGTTTGAGAATTTGACTATTTAAAAATTTTGTTTCGAGAGAACCCATATATAAATTTGCATAAGAAGGTGCCATGCGCGTACCCATGGCAGTGCCTTTCTCTTGGTGATAGAATTTATTATCAAAAGTAAAATAGTTATTGGTTAAAACCATTTCTGCTAAATCTAGTAAAAATTTTGAAGAAGGCAGACGCGGGTTTGGGCGGCTATCGAAATACTCTTTTAGGGCATACAATCCTTCGTCATGTGGTATATTAGTATATAAGGACACAACATCTATAGTTACTAAGAAAATATCATTACAATTTGGAATATGAATATTTTTTATAATATTTAAAAAGTGGTAAGTATCTTTAATATGCGAATCTAAATTTTTTACTAAAGGTTGCGCATAAAAGTCTACAAATGATGATATTCTTTCGGTAGGACAATCATAAGAAGCTACAATTGGTCTACCTGGATTACCAGGTTTGTGTACTTTCGGCAACATGTAAAAATGTGGTGTCCTCGGATTAGAAGGAATTAAGGCCGAAATATCATTGTCAGAAAGTCCTTCATCGGACGCATTTATGTAAATATAATTTTGAATTTCAATAACTAACTGTTCACAGGGGTCAGCTGTAACAGTTGTATAAAATGACGCGTCATTTAGTTGTCTTAGACCCTCATTAATGTAGTCAGTTTTGTTAAGTATTACTGTAGTAGATCCCTTATCTGCTGGTAAAACCATTATTGATTCATCATTTTTTAATTTTGATAGAGCTATTTTTTCGCTAATGGATAAATTTTGATTACTACTTTGAAGGGAATTTATAAAGTTAGGATCCGAAATTTTATGTAAAATATGATTAATAAATGTATCGATGGGATGACCAGCCGGTAATGGAGGTGGTTCATTTGCCGAAGGTAATTTAAATTTTTGCAATGCCTCATGCAAACCATTACTATTATTGCCAGATGGTACGCGATTATGCCAAAAATATTTCCATTTTAAGTTACGACCAAATGTTAATATATCTTTAGTAATTTCGAAAACATTAATTTTGTTAGTCGGGCAGAATGTCAGTCCCTTAGATAGCACTGACTTTTCTGCGGAGTTAAGAATTTTAGATGATAAATTTATTAAATTACTTTCGTTATTTGTGTTTGTCCGTACTAATCGTTGTTGTTGATTACACGTACGGATAGCTTGAGGCATACAAAATAAACTAGACAAGTTTGTTGGTTTAAGATTTAAAAAGGAAGGAGTTGAAATCTGATTATGAAATGGAATGGGAATATTTTCGTTTCGATACGATCTGATTAATTTGGAAAATTTTAAAAGTAATCTTTGTCTATCTTTGACTTGTATACCTCTAGCTCTATTTAAGATATCACTTATAATTTTATTTAGATGTGGAAAAGCTAGCAACGAAGCCTGTATAGTGTCATCTAAGTTGTTTTTGTGATGTATGGACAGATAGTAGTATTGTGTGTGTAATAATTGTGTGGTTTGTAAAGCATGTATGTATTGTAAGTCAGTAAATGGTTGTCTCACATCAGGAGGTATGGCATCCAGTGGCACACTGTGTATAAGAGTTTTAGGAGCTATGCCATATTTAAGACATTCTCCCAAAAACTCATAATGACCAAAGAATTGTGCCAATTTGTGAGCATGAAAGTCGATTTTTTTAATAATCTCCCTCATGCACAATTCGGATCAATTCCCGGTGTAATGTAAAATATATCATATATAAATAAGCTAATCTTTGTAAAAAGAAAGGCGCACGGTGTCGGGAACAGCGTAGCCTCCCAGCCCTCGCTTGTGTCGGCTACGTAGCGCCAAGAGCGCGCCGACGACAGGTAGGCGAATCGTATGAACGATAAGAATTATCTGAAACAAATAAAGTGTGTTAGATGTGTTTCTTACTTGGTAAAATATATAAATTGAAGCTATAAAATTTTATTGCCAAATATTTCGCCTCTCTATGGAGCGGCGTCATCAGTGACAGTGACTGAAGGTCTTTGTCATAAATTTTGAAGAAGTAATTTTATGTCTTTTAGCAATGGTAAAGGTAATGCACTATACAGTTTTGTATTTATTTTTTAGAAAAATATCATCACCACCTAGCCCATTATGGAAAACATCATCAGCATATTATGTCCATTGTTGGTTCGATATTAATAAATTTACAAAACAAGTTAGACAAAACCTAATGCATTACATTCAGACCAGGGCTATAGTATGCACCAAGCTGCCATATAAAAGAGCTTTCCCATGTTTTTAAATCAATAGACCGAATAGTTTTAGGAAAACTCTTTAATACTCTTACTGTGAAACAATTGTTAAAGGTAGTGTTATGTATACGCGCATGGGTGGGCACAGGTAAAATATTATTAATTTGAGAATCTACCGAATGTCTGTGTCCATTCATGCGAGTACGAAGGGGTGTCGTAGTTTCTCCCACATAAAAACTGTTACAAAATCTGCACTCCAGCATATATACGCAATGAGAAGTAGTACATTGTGCGAAATTTTGAATTTTGATGACAACAGGGTTATGGTGAGTTTGTATATTGATATCGGAATTTATTATGGGACATGTTTTGCAACGAGATTGGTTGCACTTGTGTGTACCTAACAATGTGTTATTGCTCCGTGTATTTTTATTTTTTGCCAAAATAGCTTTTAAATTTTGATTTTGTTTATACGTTACACTAGGGCACGTTTCCAAAAGATTTCGTGTAATATTATTATTTTTAAGGATAGAGAAGCTATCCTTTAATACATTTTGAATTTTGTGTGCCCCGTGGAAGTATGGTATTATAAGCCGAAGGGAATTTTGTTGTTGTGTGTGTATAGCGTTTGGAGTGTTAGAAGGCCTGTTCATGTGTTTGTGTAAAAAGTTTGGGGGATAATCGCGCCTACATAACCCATTGAAGATTTTGCCTTGATATTTAGCCAAAGATGTTGAATTATTACAAATTCTTTTACCGCGGATAGAAAGTGAATGTGGTATAGACCGTTTTGTGTGCGACGGGTGGCAACTACTGTAATGCAGATACTGTAACTTATTGGTTTCTTTAAAATGAACAGAAGTTGAAATATTATGATTATTATAAGTAATATCTACATCTAAAAATGTTATGTTAGTTTTAGAAATTTCATGAGTGAATCTTAGACTGCTAAATGAATTTAGTTGACTAAGGAATGTATTAAGAGTTTGTAAACTATGAGGCCAAATCATGAAAATATCATCTATGAATCTTAACCATGTTAAAGGTTTGAGAATTTGACTATTTAAAAATTTTGTTTCGAGAGAACCCATATATAAATTTGCATAAGAAGGTGCCATGCGCGTACCCATGGCAGTGCCTTTCTCTTGGTGATAGAATTTATTATCAAAAGTAAAATAGTTATTGGTTAAAACCATTTCTGCTAAATCTAGTAAAAATTTTGAAGAAGGCAGACGCGGGTTTGGGCGGCTATCGAAATACTCTTTTAGGGCATACAATCCTTCGTCATGTGGTATATTAGTATATAAGGACACAACATCTATAGTTACTAAGAAAATATCATTACAATTTGGAATATGAATATTTTTTATAATATTTAAAAAGTGGTAAGTATCTTTAATATGCGAATCTAAATTTTTTACTAAAGGTTGCGCATAAAAGTCTACAAATGATGATATTCTTTCGGTAGGACAATCATAAGAAGCTACAATTGGTCTACCTGGATTACCAGGTTTGTGTACTTTCGGCAACATGTAAAAATGTGGTGTCCTCGGATTAGAAGGAATTAAGGCCGAAATATCATTGTCAGAAAGTCCTTCATCGGACGCATTTATGTAAATATAATTTTGAATTTCAATAACTAACTGTTCACAGGGGTCAGCTGTAACAGTTGTATAAAATGACGCGTCATTTAGTTGTCTTAGACCCTCATTAATGTAGTCAGTTTTGTTAAGTATTACTGTAGTAGATCCCTTATCTGCTGGTAAAACCATTATTGATTCATCATTTTTTAATTTTGATAGAGCTATTTTTTCGCTAATGGATAAATTTTGATTACTACTTTGAAGGGAATTTATAAAGTTAGGATCCGAAATTTTATGTAAAATATGATTAATAAATGTATCGATGGGATGACCAGCCGGTAATGGAGGTGGTTCATTTGCCGAAGGTAATTTAAATTTTTGCAATGCCTCATGCAAACCATTACTATTATTGCCAGATGGTACGCGATTATGCCAAAAATATTTCCATTTTAAGTTACGACCAAATGTTAATATATCTTTAGTAATTTCGAAAACATTAATTTTGTTAGTCGGGCAGAATGTCAGTCCCTTAGATAGCACTGACTTTTCTGCGGAGTTAAGAATTTTAGATGATAAATTTATTAAATTACTTTCGTTATTTGTGTTTGTCCGTACTAATCGTTGTTGTTGATTACACGTACGGATAGCTTGAGGCATACAAAATAAACTAGACAAGTTTGTTGGTTTAAGATTTAAAAAGGAAGGAGTTGAAATCTGATTATGAAATGGAATGGGAATATTTTCGTTTCGATACGATCTGATTAATTTGGAAAATTTTAAAAGTAATCTTTGTCTATCTTTGACTTGTATACCTCTAGCTCTATTTAAGATATCACTTATAATTTTATTTAGATGTGGAAAAGCTAGCAACGAAGCCTGTATAGTGTCATCTAAGTTGTTTTTGTGATGTATGGACAGATAGTAGTATTGTGTGTGTAATAATTGTGTGGTTTGTAAAGCATGTATGTATTGTAAGTCAGTAAATGGTTGTCTCACATCAGGAGGTATGGCATCCAGTGGCACACTGTGTATAAGAGTTTTAGGAGCTATGCCATATTTAAGACATTCTCCCAAAAACTCATAATGACCAAAGAATTGTGCCAATTTGTGAGCATGAAAGTCGATTTTTTTAATAATCTCCCTCATGCACAATTCGGATCAATTCCCGGTGTAATGTAAAATATATCATATATAAATAAGCTAATCTTTGTAAAAAGAAAGGCGCACGGTGTCGGGAACAGCGTAGCCTCCCAGCCCTCGCTTGTGTCGGCTACGTAGCGCCAAGAGCGCGCCGACGACAGGTAGGCGAATCGTATGAACGATAAGAATTATCTGAAACAAATAAAGTGTGTTAGATGTGTTTCTTACTTGGTAAAATATATAAATTGAAGCTATAAAATTTTATTGCCAAATATTTCGCCTCTCTATGGAGCGGCGTCATCAGTGACAGTGACTGAAGGTCTTTGTCATAAATTTTGAAGAAGTAATTTTATGTCTTTTAGCAATGGTAAAGGTAATGCACTATACAGTTTTGTATTTATTTTTTAGAAAAATATCATCACCACCTAGCCCATTATGGAAAACATCATCAGCATATTATGTCCATTGTTGGTTCGATATTAATAAATTTACAAAACAAGTTAGACAAAACCTAATGCATTACATTCAGACCAGGGCTATAGTATGCACCAAGCTGCCATATAAAAGAGCTTTCCCATGTTTTTAAATCAATAGACCGAATAGTTTTAGGAAAACTCTTTAATACTCTTACTGTGAAACAATTGTTAAAGGTAGTGTTATGTATACGCGCATGGGTGGGCACAGGTAAAATATTATTAATTTGAGAATCTACCGAATGTCTGTGTCCATTCATGCGAGTACGAAGGGGTGTCGTAGTTTCTCCCACATAAAAACTGTTACAAAATCTGCACTCCAGCATATATACGCAATGAGAAGTAGTACATTGTGCGAAATTTTGAATTTTGATGACAACAGGGTTATGGTGAGTTTGTATATTGATATCGGAATTTATTATGGGACATGTTTTGCAACGAGATTGGTTGCACTTGTGTGTACCTAACAATGTGTTATTGCTCCGTGTATTTTTATTTTTTGCCAAAATAGCTTTTAAATTTTGATTTTGTTTATACGTTACACTAGGGCACGTTTCCAAAAGATTTCGTGTAATATTATTATTTTTAAGGATAGAGAAGCTATCCTTTAATACATTTTGAATTTTGTGTGCCCCGTGGAAGTATGGTATTATAAGCCGAAGGGAATTTTGTTGTTGTGTGTGTATAGCGTTTGGAGTGTTAGAAGGCCTGTTCATGTGTTTGTGTAAAAAGTTTGGGGGATAATCGCGCCTACATAACCCATTGAAGATTTTGCCTTGATATTTAGCCAAAGATGTTGAATTATTACAAATTCTTTTACCGCGGATAGAAAGTGAATGTGGTATAGACCGTTTTGTGTGCGACGGGTGGCAACTACTGTAATGCAGATACTGTAACTTATTGGTTTCTTTAAAATGAACAGAAGTTGAAATATTATGATTATTATAAGTAATATCTACATCTAAAAATGTTATGTTAGTTTTAGAAATTTCATGAGTGAATCTTAGACTGCTAAATGAATTTAGTTGACTAAGGAATGTATTAAGAGTTTGTAAACTATGAGGCCAAATCATGAAAATATCATCTATGAATCTTAACCATGTTAAAGGTTTGAGAATTTGACTATTTAAAAATTTTGTTTCGAGAGAACCCATATATAAATTTGCATAAGAAGGTGCCATGCGCGTACCCATGGCAGTGCCTTTCTCTTGGTGATAGAATTTATTATCAAAAGTAAAATAGTTATTGGTTAAAACCATTTCTGCTAAATCTAGTAAAAATTTTGAAGAAGGCAGACGCGGGTTTGGGCGGCTATCGAAATACTCTTTTAGGGCATACAATCCTTCGTCATGTGGTATATTAGTATATAAGGACACAACATCTATAGTTACTAAGAAAATATCATTACAATTTGGAATATGAATAT
The DNA here is from genome assembly GCA_947458855.1 of Monopis laevigella. Classification (NCBI taxonomy): domain Eukaryota; kingdom Metazoa; phylum Arthropoda; class Insecta; order Lepidoptera; family Tineidae; genus Monopis; species Monopis laevigella. The sequence continues at coordinate 7,278,955 of OX381596.1, read as the reverse complement.
TTTTTATAATATTTAAAAAGTGGTAAGTATCTTTAATATGCGAATCTAAATTTTTTACTAAAGGTTGCGCATAAAAGTCTACAAATGATGATATTCTTTCGGTAGGACAATCATAAGAAGCTACAATTGGTCTACCTGGATTACCAGGTTTGTGTACTTTCGGCAACATGTAAAAATGTGGTGTCCTCGGATTAGAAGGAATTAAGGCCGAAATATCATTGTCAGAAAGTCCTTCATCGGACGCATTTATGTAAATATAATTTTGAATTTCAATAACTAACTGTTCACAGGGGTCAGCTGTAACAGTTGTATAAAATGACGCGTCATTTAGTTGTCTTAGACCCTCATTAATGTAGTCAGTTTTGTTAAGTATTACTGTAGTAGATCCCTTATCTGCTGGTAAAACCATTATTGATTCATCATTTTTTAATTTTGATAGAGCTATTTTTTCGCTAATGGATAAATTTTGATTACTACTTTGAAGGGAATTTATAAAGTTAGGATCCGAAATTTTATGTAAAATATGATTAATAAATGTATCGATGGGATGACCAGCCGGTAATGGAGGTGGTTCATTTGCCGAAGGTAATTTAAATTTTTGCAATGCCTCATGCAAACCATTACTATTATTGCCAGATGGTACGCGATTATGCCAAAAATATTTCCATTTTAAGTTACGACCAAATGTTAATATATCTTTAGTAATTTCGAAAACATTAATTTTGTTAGTCGGGCAGAATGTCAGTCCCTTAGATAGCACTGACTTTTCTGCGGAGTTAAGAATTTTAGATGATAAATTTATTAAATTACTTTCGTTATTTGTGTTTGTCCGTACTAATCGTTGTTGTTGATTACACGTACGGATAGCTTGAGGCATACAAAATAAACTAGACAAGTTTGTTGGTTTAAGATTTAAAAAGGAAGGAGTTGAAATCTGATTATGAAATGGAATGGGAATATTTTCGTTTCGATACGATCTGATTAATTTGGAAAATTTTAAAAGTAATCTTTGTCTATCTTTGACTTGTATACCTCTAGCTCTATTTAAGATATCACTTATAATTTTATTTAGATGTGGAAAAGCTAGCAACGAAGCCTGTATAGTGTCATCTAAGTTGTTTTTGTGATGTATGGACAGATAGTAGTATTGTGTGTGTAATAATTGTGTGGTTTGTAAAGCATGTATGTATTGTAAGTCAGTAAATGGTTGTCTCACATCAGGAGGTATGGCATCCAGTGGCACACTGTGTATAAGAGTTTTAGGAGCTATGCCATATTTAAGACATTCTCCCAAAAACTCATAATGACCAAAGAATTGTGCCAATTTGTGAGCATGAAAGTCGATTTTTTTAATAATCTCCCTCATGCACAATTCGGATCAATTCCCGGTGTAATGTAAAATATATCATATATAAATAAGCTAATCTTTGTAAAAAGAAAGGCGCACGGTGTCGGGAACAGCGTAGCCTCCCAGCCCTCGCTTGTGTCGGCTACGTAGCGCCAAGAGCGCGCCGACGACAGGTAGGCGAATCGTATGAACGATAAGAATTATCTGAAACAAATAAAGTGTGTTAGATGTGTTTCTTACTTGGTAAAATATATAAATTGAAGCTATAAAATTTTATTGCCAAATATTTCGCCTCTCTATGGAGCGGCGTCATCAGTGACAGTGACTGAAGGTCTTTGTCATAAATTTTGAAGAAGTAATTTTATGTCTTTTAGCAATGGTAAAGGTAATGCACTATACAGTTTTGTATTTATTTTTTAGAAAAATATCATCACCACCTAGCCCATTATGGAAAACATCATCAGCATATTATGTCCATTGTTGGTTCGATATTAATAAATTTACAAAACAAGTTAGACAAAACCTAATGCATTACATTCAGACCAGGGCTATAGTATGCACCAAGCTGCCATATAAAAGAGCTTTCCCATGTTTTTAAATCAATAGACCGAATAGTTTTAGGAAAACTCTTTAATACTCTTACTGTGAAACAATTGTTAAAGGTAGTGTTATGTATACGCGCATGGGTGGGCACAGGTAAAATATTATTAATTTGAGAATCTACCGAATGTCTGTGTCCATTCATGCGAGTACGAAGGGGTGTCGTAGTTTCTCCCACATAAAAACTGTTACAAAATCTGCACTCCAGCATATATACGCAATGAGAAGTAGTACATTGTGCGAAATTTTGAATTTTGATGACAACAGGGTTATGGTGAGTTTGTATATTGATATCGGAATTTATTATGGGACATGTTTTGCAACGAGATTGGTTGCACTTGTGTGTACCTAACAATGTGTTATTGCTCCGTGTATTTTTATTTTTTGCCAAAATAGCTTTTAAATTTTGATTTTGTTTATACGTTACACTAGGGCACGTTTCCAAAAGATTTCGTGTAATATTATTATTTTTAAGGATAGAGAAGCTATCCTTTAATACATTTTGAATTTTGTGTGCCCCGTGGAAGTATGGTATTATAAGCCGAAGGGAATTTTGTTGTTGTGTGTGTATAGCGTTTGGAGTGTTAGAAGGCCTGTTCATGTGTTTGTGTAAAAAGTTTGGGGGATAATCGCGCCTACATAACCCATTGAAGATTTTGCCTTGATATTTAGCCAAAGATGTTGAATTATTACAAATTCTTTTACCGCGGATAGAAAGTGAATGTGGTATAGACCGTTTTGTGTGCGACGGGTGGCAACTACTGTAATGCAGATACTGTAACTTATTGGTTTCTTTAAAATGAACAGAAGTTGAAATATTATGATTATTATAAGTAATATCTACATCTAAAAATGTTATGTTAGTTTTAGAAATTTCATGAGTGAATCTTAGACTGCTAAATGAATTTAGTTGACTAAGGAATGTATTAAGAGTTTGTAAACTATGAGGCCAAATCATGAAAATATCATCTATGAATCTTAACCATGTTAAAGGTTTGAGAATTTGACTATTTAAAAATTTTGTTTCGAGAGAACCCATATATAAATTTGCATAAGAAGGTGCCATGCGCGTACCCATGGCAGTGCCTTTCTCTTGGTGATAGAATTTATTATCAAAAGTAAAATAGTTATTGGTTAAAACCATTTCTGCTAAATCTAGTAAAAATTTTGAAGAAGGCAGACGCGGGTTTGGGCGGCTATCGAAATACTCTTTTAGGGCATACAATCCTTCGTCATGTGGTATATTAGTATATAAGGACACAACATCTATAGTTACTAAGAAAATATCATTACAATTTGGAATATGAATATTTTTTATAATATTTAAAAAGTGGTAAGTATCTTTAATATGCGAATCTAAATTTTTTACTAAAGGTTGCGCATAAAAGTCTACAAATGATGATATTCTTTCGGTAGGACAATCATAAGAAGCTACAATTGGTCTACCTGGATTACCAGGTTTGTGTACTTTCGGCAACATGTAAAAATGTGGTGTCCTCGGATTAGAAGGAATTAAGGCCGAAATATCATTGTCAGAAAGTCCTTCATCGGACGCATTTATGTAAATATAATTTTGAATTTCAATAACTAACTGTTCACAGGGGTCAGCTGTAACAGTTGTATAAAATGACGCGTCATTTAGTTGTCTTAGACCCTCATTAATGTAGTCAGTTTTGTTAAGTATTACTGTAGTAGATCCCTTATCTGCTGGTAAAACCATTATTGATTCATCATTTTTTAATTTTGATAGAGCTATTTTTTCGCTAATGGATAAATTTTGATTACTACTTTGAAGGGAATTTATAAAGTTAGGATCCGAAATTTTATGTAAAATATGATTAATAAATGTATCGATGGGATGACCAGCCGGTAATGGAGGTGGTTCATTTGCCGAAGGTAATTTAAATTTTTGCAATGCCTCATGCAAACCATTACTATTATTGCCAGATGGTACGCGATTATGCCAAAAATATTTCCATTTTAAGTTACGACCAAATGTTAATATATCTTTAGTAATTTCGAAAACATTAATTTTGTTAGTCGGGCAGAATGTCAGTCCCTTAGATAGCACTGACTTTTCTGCGGAGTTAAGAATTTTAGATGATAAATTTATTAAATTACTTTCGTTATTTGTGTTTGTCCGTACTAATCGTTGTTGTTGATTACACGTACGGATAGCTTGAGGCATACAAAATAAACTAGACAAGTTTGTTGGTTTAAGATTTAAAAAGGAAGGAGTTGAAATCTGATTATGAAATGGAATGGGAATATTTTCGTTTCGATACGATCTGATTAATTTGGAAAATTTTAAAAGTAATCTTTGTCTATCTTTGACTTGTATACCTCTAGCTCTATTTAAGATATCACTTATAATTTTATTTAGATGTGGAAAAGCTAGCAACGAAGCCTGTATAGTGTCATCTAAGTTGTTTTTGTGATGTATGGACAGATAGTAGTATTGTGTGTGTAATAATTGTGTGGTTTGTAAAGCATGTATGTATTGTAAGTCAGTAAATGGTTGTCTCACATCAGGAGGTATGGCATCCAGTGGCACACTGTGTATAAGAGTTTTAGGAGCTATGCCATATTTAAGACATTCTCCCAAAAACTCATAATGACCAAAGAATTGTGCCAATTTGTGAGCATGAAAGTCGATTTTTTTAATAATCTCCCTCATGCACAATTCGGATCAATTCCCGGTGTAATGTAAAATATATCATATATAAATAAGCTAATCTTTGTAAAAAGAAAGGCGCACGGTGTCGGGAACAGCGTAGCCTCCCAGCCCTCGCTTGTGTCGGCTACGTAGCGCCAAGAGCGCGCCGACGACAGGTAGGCGAATCGTATGAACGATAAGAATTATCTGAAACAAATAAAGTGTGTTAGATGTGTTTCTTACTTGGTAAAATATATAAATTGAAGCTATAAAATTTTATTGCCAAATATTTCGCCTCTCTATGGAGCGGCGTCATCAGTGACAGTGACTGAAGGTCTTTGTCATAAATTTTGAAGAAGTAATTTTATGTCTTTTAGCAATGGTAAAGGTAATGCACTATACAGTTTTGTATTTATTTTTTAGAAAAATATCATCACCACCTAGCCCATTATGGAAAACATCATCAGCATATTATGTCCATTGTTGGTTCGATATTAATAAATTTACAAAACAAGTTAGACAAAACCTAATGCATTACATTCAGACCAGGGCTATAGTATGCACCAAGCTGCCATATAAAAGAGCTTTCCCATGTTTTTAAATCAATAGACCGAATAGTTTTAGGAAAACTCTTTAATACTCTTACTGTGAAACAATTGTTAAAGGTAGTGTTATGTATACGCGCATGGGTGGGCACAGGTAAAATATTATTAATTTGAGAATCTACCGAATGTCTGTGTCCATTCATGCGAGTACGAAGGGGTGTCGTAGTTTCTCCCACATAAAAACTGTTACAAAATCTGCACTCCAGCATATATACGCAATGAGAAGTAGTACATTGTGCGAAATTTTGAATTTTGATGACAACAGGGTTATGGTGAGTTTGTATATTGATATCGGAATTTATTATGGGACATGTTTTGCAACGAGATTGGTTGCACTTGTGTGTACCTAACAATGTGTTATTGCTCCGTGTATTTTTATTTTTTGCCAAAATAGCTTTTAAATTTTGATTTTGTTTATACGTTACACTAGGGCACGTTTCCAAAAGATTTCGTGTAATATTATTATTTTTAAGGATAGAGAAGCTATCCTTTAATAAATTTTGAATTTTGTGTGCCCCGTGGAAGTATGGTATTATAAGCCGAAGGGAATTTTGTTGTTGTGTGTGTATAGCGTTTGGAGTGTTAGAAGGCCTGTTCATGTGTTTGTGTAAAAAGTTTGGGGGATAATCGCGCCTACATAACCCATTGAAGATTTTGCCTTGATATTTAGCCAAAGATGTTGAATTATTACAAATTCTTTTACCGCGGATAGAAAGTGAATGTGGTATAGACCGTTTTGTGTGCGACGGGTGGCAACTACTGTAATGCAGATACTGTAACTTATTGGTTTCTTTAAAATGAACAGAAGTTGAAATATTATGATTATTATAAGTAATATCTACATCTAAAAATGTTATGTTAGTTTTAGAAATTTCATGAGTGAATCTTAGACTGCTAAATGAATTTAGTTGACTAAGGAATGTATTAAGAGTTTGTAAACTATGAGGCCAAATCATGAAAATATCATCTATGAATCTTAACCATGTTAAAGGTTTGAGAATTTGACTATTTAAAAATTTTGTTTCGAGAGAACCCATATATAAATTTGCATAAGAAGGTGCCATGCGCGTACCCATGGCAGTGCCTTTCTCTTGGTGATAGAATTTATTATCAAAAGTAAAATAGTTATTGGTTAAAACCATTTCTGCTAAATCTAGTAAAAATTTTGAAGAAGGCAGACGCGGGTTTGGGCGGCTATCGAAATACTCTTTTAGGGCATACAATCCTTCGTCATGTGGTATATTAGTATATAAGGACACAACATCTATAGTTACTAAGAAAATATCATTACAATTTGGAATATGAATATTTTTTATAATATTTAAAAAGTGGTAAGTATCTTTAATATGCGAATCTAAATTTTTTACTAAAGGTTGCGCATAAAAGTCTACAAATGATGATATTCTTTCGGTAGGACAATCATAAGAAGCTACAATTGGTCTACCTGGATTACCAGGTTTGTGTACTTTCGGCAACATGTAAAAATGTGGTGTCCTCGGATTAGAAGGAATTAAGGCCGAAATATCATTGTCAGAAAGTCCTTCATCGGACGCATTTATGTAAATATAATTTTGAATTTCAATAACTAACTGTTCACAGGGGTCAGCTGTAACAGTTGTATAAAATGACGCGTCATTTAGTTGTCTTAGACCCTCATTAATGTAGTCAGTTTTGTTAAGTATTACTGTAGTAGATCCCTTATCTGCTGGTAAAACCATTATTGATTCATCATTTTTTAATTTTGATAGAGCTATTTTTTCGCTAATGGATAAATTTTGATTACTACTTTGAAGGGAATTTATAAAGTTAGGATCCGAAATTTTATGTAAAATATGATTAATAAATGTATCGATGGGATGACCAGCCGGTAATGGAGGTGGTTCATTTGCCGAAGGTAATTTAAATTTTTGCAATGCCTCATGCAAACCATTACTATTATTGCCAGATGGTACGCGATTATGCCAAAAATATTTCCATTTTAAGTTACGACCAAATGTTAATATATCTTTAGTAATTTCGAAAACATTAATTTTGTTAGTCGGGCAGAATGTCAGTCCCTTAGATAGCACTGACTTTTCTGCGGAGTTAAGAATTTTAGATGATAAATTTATTAAATTACTTTCGTTATTTGTGTTTGTCCGTACTAATCGTTGTTGTTGATTACACGTACGGATAGCTTGAGGCATACAAAATAAACTAGACAAGTTTGTTGGTTTAAGATTTAAAAAGGAAGGAGTTGAAATCTGATTATGAAATGGAATGGGAATATTTTCGTTTCGATACGATCTGATTAATTTGGAAAATTTTAAAAGTAATCTTTGTCTATCTTTGACTTGTATACCTCTAGCTCTATTTAAGATATCACTTATAATTTTATTTAGATGTGGAAAAGCTAGCAACGAAGCCTGTATAGTGTCATCTAAGTTGTTTTTGTGATGTATGGACAGATAGTAGTATTGTGTGTGTAATAATTGTGTGGTTTGTAAAGCATGTATGTATTGTAAGTCAGTAAATGGTTGTCTCACATCAGGAGGTATGGCATCCAGTGGCACACTGTGTATAAGAGTTTTAGGAGCTATGCCATATTTAAGACATTCTCCCAAAAACTCATAATGACCAAAGAATTGTGCCAATTTGTGAGCATGAAAGTCGATTTTTTTAATAATCTCCCTCATGCACAATTCGGATCAATTCCCGGTGTAATGTAAAATATATCATATATAAATAAGCTAATCTTTGTAAAAAGAAAGGCGCACGGTGTCGGGAACAGCGTAGCCTCCCAGCCCTCGCTTGTGTCGGCTACGTAGCGCCAAGAGCGCGCCGACGACAGGTAGGCGAATCGTATGAACGATAAGAATTATCTGAAACAAATAAAGTGTGTTAGATGTGTTTCTTACTTGGTAAAATATATAAATTGAAGCTATAAAATTTTATTGCCAAATATTTCGCCTCTCTATGGAGCGGCGTCATCAGTGACAGTGACTGAAGGTCTTTGTCATAAATTTTGAAGAAGTAATTTTATGTCTTTTAGCAATGGTAAAGGTAATGCACTATACAGTTTTGTATTTATTTTTTAGAAAAATATCATCACCACCTAGCCCATTATGGAAAACATCATCAGCATATTATGTCCATTGTTGGTTCGATATTAATAAATTTACAAAACAAGTTAGACAAAACCTAATGCATTACATTCAGACCAGGGCTATAGTATGCACCAAGCTGCCATATAAAAGAGCTTTCCCATGTTTTTAAATCAATAGACCGAATAGTTTTAGGAAAACTCTTTAATACTCTTACTGTGAAACAATTGTTAAAGGTAGTGTTATGTATACGCGCATGGGTGGGCACAGGTAAAATATTATTAATTTGAGAATCTACCGAATGTCTGTGTCCATTCATGCGAGTACGAAGGGGTGTCGTAGTTTCTCCCACATAAAAACTGTTACAAAATCTGCACTCCAGCATATATACGCAATGAGAAGTAGTACATTGTGCGAAATTTTGAATTTTGATGACAACAGGGTTATGGTGAGTTTGTATATTGATATCGGAATTTATTATGGGACATGTTTTGCAACGAGATTGGTTGCACTTGTGTGTACCTAACAATGTGTTATTGCTCCGTGTATTTTTATTTTTTGCCAAAATAGCTTTTAAATTTTGATTTTGTTTATACGTTACACTAGGGCACGTTTCCAAAAGATTTCGTGTAATATTATTATTTTTAAGGATAGAGAAGCTATCCTTTAATAAATTTTGAATTTTGTGTGCCCCGTGGAAGTATGGTATTATAAGCCGAAGGGAATTTTGTTGTTGTGTGTGTATAGCGTTTGGAGTGTTAGAAGGCCTGTTCATGTGTTTGTGTAAAAAGTTTGAGGGATAATCGCGCCTACATAACCCATTGAAGATTTTGCCTTGATATTTAGCCAAAGATGTTGAATTATTACAAATTCTTTTACCGCGGATAGAAAGTGAATGTGGTATAGACCGTTTTGTGTGCGACGGGTGGCAACTACTGTAATGCAGATACTGTAACTTATTGGTTTCTTTAAAATGAACAGAAGTTGAAATATTATGATTATTATAAGTAATATCTACATCTAAAAATGTTATGTTAGTTTTAGAAATTTCATGAGTGAATCTTAGACTGCTAAATGAATTTAGTTGACTAAGGAATGTATTAAGAGTTTGTAAACTATGAGGCCAAATCATGAAAATATCATCTATGAATCTTAACCATGTTAAAGGTTTGAGAATTTGACTATTTAAAAATTTTGTTTCGAGAGAACCCATATATAAATTTGCATAAGAAGGTGCCATGCGCGTACCCATGGCAGTGCCTTTCTCTTGGTGATAGAATTTATTATCAAAAGTAAAATAGTTATTGGTTAAAACCATTTCTGCTAAATCTAGTAAAAATTTTGAAGAAGGCAGACGCGGGTTTGGGCGGCTATCGAAATACTCTTTTAGGGCATACAATCCTTCGTCATGTGGTATATTAGTATATAAGGACACAACATCTATAGTTACTAAGAAAATATCATTACAATTTGGAATATGAATATTTTTTATAATATTTAAAAAGTGGTAAGTATCTTTAATATGCGAATCTAAATTTTTTACTAAAGGTTGCGCATAAAAGTCTACAAATGATGATATTCTTTCGGTAGGACAATCATAAGAAGCTACAATTGGTCTACCTGGATTACCAGGTTTGTGTACTTTCGGCAACATGTAAAAATGTGGTGTCCTCGGATTAGAAGGAATTAAGGCCGAAATATCATTGTCAGAAAGTCCTTCATCGGACGCATTTATGTAAATATAATTTTGAATTTCAATAACTAACTGTTCACAGGGGTCAGCTGTAACAGTTGTATAAAATGACGCGTCATTTAGTTGTCTTAGACCCTCATTAATGTAGTCAGTTTTGTTAAGTATTACTGTAGTAGATCCCTTATCTGCTGGTAAAACCATTATTGATTCATCATTTTTTAATTTTGATAGAGCTATTTTTTCGCTAATGGATAAATTTTGATTACTACTTTGAAGGGAATTTATAAAGTTAGGATCCGAAATTTTATGTAAAATATGATTAATAAATGTATCGATGGGATGACCAGCCGGTAATGGAGGTGGTTCATTTGCCGAAGGTAATTTAAATTTTTGCAATGCCTCATGCAAACCATTACTATTATTGCCAGATGGTACGCGATTATGCCAAAAATATTTCCATTTTAAGTTACGACCAAATGTTAATATATCTTTAGTAATTTCGAAAACATTAATTTTGTTAGTCGGGCAGAATGTCAGTCCCTTAGATAGCACTGACTTTTCTGCGGAGTTAAGAATTTTAGATGATAAATTTATTAAATTACTTTCGTTATTTGTGTTTGTCCGTACTAATCGTTGTTGTTGATTACACGTACGGATAGCTTGAGGCATACAAAATAAACTAGACAAGTTTGTTGGTTTAAGATTTAAAAAGGAAGGAGTTGAAATCTGATTATGAAATGGAATGGGAATATTTTCGTTTCGATACGATCTGATTAATTTGGAAAATTTTAAAAGTAATCTTTGTCTATCTTTGACTTGTATACCTCTAGCTCTATTTAAGATATCACTTATAATTTTATTTAGATGTGGAAAAGCTAGCAACGAAGCCTGTATAGTGTCATCTAAGTTGTTTTTGTGATGTATGGACAGATAGTAGTATTGTGTGTGTAATAATTGTGTGGTTTGTAAAGCATGTATGTATTGTAAGTCAGTAAATGGTTGTCTCACATCAGGAGGTATGGCATCCAGTGGCACACTGTGTATAAGAGTTTTAGGAGCTATGCCATATTTAAGACATTCTCCCAAAAACTCATAATGACCAAAGAATTGTGCCAATTTGTGAGCATGAAAGTCGATTTTTTTAATAATCTCCCTCATGCACAATTCGGATCAATTCCCGGTGTAATGTAAAATATATCATATATAAATAAGCTAATCTTTGTAAAAAGAAAGGCGCACGGTGTCGGGAACAGTAATATTAAATGGTGCCAACTTCAGATGTAGAATCCAGTAGAACTAAATAACACTTGTAAATTTTATTTATGATACGGCCCCAGCCTAGTGGTTAAGTCACTGCGCAACTGATAACGAGGTTAAGTAGATGACAAGAAGACCGCGGAACTGGGATGGGTGACAGCTTTATACAACCACACTATATCGCTACTTGTTAGGTGTTGCCTCCGAATACCATCGGCGAAATGAGGAAGGGTTAGTCCCTTCGCTGGATACCCTGAGTCCGTTTAAACGGTTTTAGGGAATTTGTTTATATTTTGAGTAGTTTTACTCTCCAGCTCCGGCAGTCTTTATCAGATCTTTACACAAAATTTTATTTATCTAAACCGATAAAAAAATATTTTTCAAAATACATAGGTTTATATTTGACGAAGATATGAAGTAAAAAACATACGCGTCGAATTAAGAACCTCCTTTTTTGATGTCGGTTAAAAAAAAAATCAGACGATAGATATAACAGAGTATATTTTAATATCCTCGCTGCTTCATTGTCAAATCAATCGACCGTGTCGTATTCGCACCAAAAAAGGTCTCCTTTTCAACCACCTCGACAAGAAATCGTAATCCCCGGAAAATCGATGAACCCGACAGCCTAAAACCGAAACATGACTAGGTCACTTGACGGTTTTGCATCTGTAAGGGCGGTGGTAACGTGTCCAGTCGGTCGGCCTAGCGAAGTTATAATTACATATATTTATATAAAATTAATGTTCCTATTACACGAAACGATTTTCTCGCAAAAGGATTTAGCTCACTGATTGTGTTTTCTAAGCAGAATTGAAGAGGGTCTGGAATGGAATTCGTAGTTTGTCCTCACGATAGCTGTTTTTTATTGACTTTACTCTTTTCTATTAGTGTAGTTGCTTTATGTTTTTCCAGAATGTCCTTTATAGGATCAACTTTGTATTATAACAGGGGTTCCTACAGGTACCTACGATCTCAACCAGCGTGTGTGATTATATTTTACTAGCCTTTTCTGGCGGATTTGCAATAAGTTTAAAAAAAGAGTTTTTTTATGTTGGAAAAATGTATATTCCAAATTTCAAGTTTCTATATAAATAGTTGCTGAGGGTATAAGTTATTTCTGTAATACGACTGTCCCATATGCCTTATATTTTTCCCTGTTTTCTTTTGTTATATACCCTATGTGCGCAAACAGAATTCGCATTTCACCGCTCATTTTAGTAATACGAGTATTATTTTTTGGGAAACGAACCCAGGATCACTAGTCTACAGATACAAAATATTAGTATAGATTAAATAGTCATTAAATGTACTTAACATTTTATTGATTCAAACTTTCACAGTTTAAAAACAAGATTCGATTCTATGATAGGTACCCTATACACGATCTGGGTTTATCAGAATATTTATAAAGTTTCCGTTTATAAAAGGAAATGTTAACATCCATTGAAGTCAATACGTCCAATGATTACCATAATGTTGTCACGACATCGTGATAGGTCATAGTTGTGATGCATCTATTTTCTGTACTTTCGCTTCAGTTAGATTAATTACAATTCCTTTGTATTAAAAAAAAAGCGGCCCAGCCTAGTGGTTAAGCCACTGTGCAACTAATAACAAGGTTAAGCAGATGACAACAAGGCCGGACCTGGGATGGGTGACTGCTTTATACAACGAGGCTATTTCATCATAAACATCGCAACAAGCTCGCCACAAGCACTTGTTAGGTGTTGCCTCCGAATACCAGCGGCGAAATGACTACGGGTTAATCCCTCCGTTGGGTACCCTGAGGCCGTTTAAACGTGTCTCGGGAGCGAAATAGGCAACCGTGATGGTATATACATATTTGGATTTTTTTTAAATTAAATTTTAATGTGCCTATACACGAAACGATTTTCTCGCAAACCTAAAAAGGATTTAGCTCACTGATTGTGTTTTCTAAGCAGAATTGAAGAAGGTTTGAAATGCAATTCATAGTTAGTGCTCACGATAGGGTTTGAAATGGAATTCATAGTTACTGCTCACGATAGGGTTTGAAATGAAATTCATAGTTAGTCCTCACGATAGCTGTTTTTTATTGACTTTACTCTTTTCTATTTGTGTAGTTGTTTTGTTTTTCCAGGGTGCCCTTTATAGAATCAACTTTGTATTATAATGGGGGTACCTACGTTCTCAACCAGTTTGTATGATTATCTGACAGCCTCCGTAGACTAGTGGACCTTTGGCATTGTATATGGAGGTCGTGGGTTCGATTTCCACCCATGGCAAAAAATATTAGCACATTTTTTCTGTTCAGTTTGTCATGGTCTGGATGTTTATAAAATATAATATGTATTATATCGTTGCTTCTGGTACACATAGTACAAGCCTAGAGCTTAGTTTGTGACCTGCTGGTCACAAACTAAGCTATGTGTAAAGTGTCCTACATATTCTTATTATTATTGTAGGTATAATCTTATATAATATGTGCTATTTCTCTTATTTAGGGTCGGGGTAAGGTTTACACATATGTATGGTAGTGTTACCATATCACATTATAATGATGCATTTGCAGTTCAGCATGAGCATCGAAGTGCATTATTAGACACCCTCATAAAACATCATATTTAGCATTTATAGCACCATGGGTTTTTGATGTAACTTTTTGACAGATGTTTGTTCACATGTCAAATATATATCTTTAAATTGGATTTTAACGAATTCTTTTATAAGTTAAGTAACTGTTATAATGATAATAATACGATAAAACTAAAATAGGATAAAATAATATATAATTTATAAATGAATTAAACTTTGATAAGTTTAATAATTAAATGTAATACTTATATTTGTACAAAAGTTTACTGTCCAAAAACTTGTATTCATATATGAAAAAGTTAGTAAAAGCTTATTTTCATTTTTTTTTTAAGTAGCGGCATGTGAATATCTATTTGGTGCTGAGCAAACGTACAAATTCCATAAATATTGTCGATCAATAATTGTTGTTAAACAACATTGATCCTCCCCACTATGCCGGCTAAATGGACGGCGACAGAGACGAATTGCATTACTATATTTTAATATCTTCACTGCCTAATAGTCAAAGCAACCACCCGTTTCGTAGCCGCACCCTAAAAGGAGGCTACCACCTCGACAATAAATCGATGCAGTAGTCTCCTGAAAACCGTTAAAATAGCCAATATTATATCAATATTAGTCAAAATATCAAGTAAATAAAAAACCTTCTATAACTAAAGGGTTCTTCAAGGACTCAATAAGTTTTCATGAATACCGCTGTAAGAATATAAAAGCAAAACTTAAACAGTTTTATTAAAGCCTATTTAAAGCGTCCTAACCCGCTTGCAAAATATAGTAGAATACTAGATTAAAATAGTAATTTTCTTTTCGCTTTCAAATCTTCATCCGCATTTGTTACCCTGATAATGAACAATTTCGTTAACAAACACTTTTTATGGAGTCCAGTTTTAATTTTCCGCTTGTTGGTTATTTATCAAGAGAAAGCCTTACAAAAGAATGACTAAAACCAGACGGAACTATGAACACTGGAAACGCAATGAACACTACTCCCCCAGGGAGGGTAGATAGATATAAAAAATTAAATTAAAAACAGAATTCCATTTGGTAGATGAGAGAATTTAATTTCAACGCATTCTGCTCAATGGGCAATATTCTTTTTCTGTTTGTTCTATACCTAAATTAATTTAATCAAATACAAAATAAATAACATCACTGGTACCTTTATTGGGTCCCGAGAACCGATGGTACCGAAGGCAACACCTAACAAGTGGCGAGCTTGTTGCAGTGTTTATAAAGCCTTGTTGTATAAAGCGGTCACCCAACCCAGGTACGGCCTTGTTGTCATCTGCTTAACCTTGTTATCAGTTGCGCAGTGACTTAACCACTAGGCTGGGGCCACTTTTTTAATTAACAATTGATTTATATATAAAATAAAATTTTTTTTTGGTCCCGGGAACCCTTTAAACAGCCTCGGAGTACCCAGCGGAGGGATTAACCCGTCCTCATTTCGCATTAACAAGTGGCGAGCTCGTTGCGGTGTTTATGATCATATAGCCTTAAGGTATATAAAATATAAATAAAAATAACAGTAAATAAGGGATTTCTTTTCACGACAAAATTGAAAATAGCTTCGTATATATGTTATATTTTATTTATTATATGTAGAGAGGGACTCCTTCAAAGAAATACGTTTGCACGATATAAAGAGTATGGGGCCGAAGATCGGTCCTTGAGATGGGACAGGTAAAAAAGAAGTCTTTTTGCTCCGAAACGAGGTAGATATAGTCGTAAATTTCTTTATGATAAAATAAAAATACAGAAAGGGAATTGCTACCAGAAATATATGACTCTTCCTGAAAATATTAGCAAATTTAAATAGGCTTTTAATGTATTTTTTATAACATCAGATATTATCCTTTAGCGCATAATATTCAGTCGAAAAAAATATGTTTTTGAATGGGTTTTATAAAATCGATGATGGAATGAATATTCTGTCAGCGATTTTCATCGAGTCTGTGGGTTTACCAGTTTTCCGGAGACTACTACATCGATTTCTTGTTGAGATGGTTGTCCTTTCATGACGCGGTTACGAAACGGGCGATCGATTTGATGATAAAGCAGCGAGGATATTAAAATAGACTCGTAATGCAAAACGTCTTTGTCGCCGTCCATTTATAACCGCATCATTTATTTCGCATAGTGGGAACGATCAATATTGTTAAACAACAATGTATTGATCGACTCCATTCATGGACTTTATAGCTCTGCTGTGTGCTTAGATACAAAGTCACATGCCATGCTCCAATAAATAATAAAAAAAATATAAAAAAGTTATCGGAGGTTGTGGGTTCGATTCGCACTCATGGCAAAACAATATATATTTTTAACAATATTGATTGCTCCTACTATTCCGGCTAAATGATGCTCGCGAAATGGGCGGCGTCAAAAACGTATTTGCATAATTAGCCAATTTTAATCTACTTAAATAAACTACCACTTCGACAAGAAATGAAATTGATACTGTAGTCGATAGAGTAGGTTTAGTAGACTTTTTTGTCACTGCCCATTTCGTAACCGCATCATATAACCGGCATAGAGGGACTAATCAATATTGTTAAATAAAAATATATATGCTGATCCCAAGACGCGCACGCAACGGAAGGAACAAATTTTCCCCGTTTTCCCAACATTTTTCATTGATCCTCCGCTCCTATTGGTTTGACCACACCACTATAGTGCCTCGGAAAGCACGTTAAGCTGTCAGTCCCGGTTTCACTATACCAACTTGGGAAACTGATTATAGATGGGTTATTGAGTCTATTCAAAACGAGCTAGCCACTTGTTCGGTGTAGACTCATACCATCGGCTACGACGAGGTGGGATTAAAACCCATCCGCTGGGTACCCTGGGGCCGTTTAGGCGGTCTCGTGATGATCTGTGTGTCTATGTAAGTATAGATTATGTTTTATCAGAAATTTAGTAGCAAAAAAACTGAGCACCATCTGTTACCAAACGCCGCAGTATATTTTAATACATTAATCGCACGAAATCTAAAGACCACTTTCAGCGTGTCGCAGAAACACTCCTGAATTATAGATTTGGAGACAAAAAGTTTGATTTACGAATGACTTGTAAGATTTATGCTCTCCCCGTTTTCCGAATTGAATATATAATGGGGTCCCAGTATATTTTACTTTAAGAGTTCTTTATAAGAATTCCTTGTACTTTTATATTACAAGGAAGTCAAAATTCTTTATTTGCAACAATTATGTGTATAAGTAAGATTTTATATACTAGTTCATGATAGAATTTACTTTTGGAGGAAGGTTGTGAGTTAATACGTAAGATATACGTGGTGGCCGAGTTGGTTAGACCTTGGACTTAAAAACACTAAGGTCCCTGGTTCGAATCCCGGTGTGTACCAATGAGTTTTTAATTTAAAAATGTATGTACATTTGTTTGACAACACCACTATAGTGCCTCGGAGAGCACGTTAAGCTGTCGGTCCCGGTTTCACTATACCAGCTTGTAAAACTGTTTATAGATGGGTTATTAAGTCTATTCAAAACATCGCGACGAGCTAGCCACTTGTTCGGTGTAGACTTATACCATCGGCTACGACTAGGTGGGATTAAAACCCCTCCGCTGGGTACCCTGGGGCCGTCTAGGCGGTCTCGGGCGCCGTAAGGCACCCGTGAAGATATATATATATATATGATGTGAGTTAAAAATACAATCGCCCATACAGATCTAAAACCGTCAAGTGACCTAGTGGGTTTTCCGGAAGCTACTGTGTTAATTTGATTTCTTGTCGAGGTGGTAGTTTTCTTTTATGGTGCGTTTCAAAACGGGCGATTAACTTGTAATGCAAATTTTGGAGCTGGAATAGTGGGAGCGATCAATATTGTTAAACAACAATATTGGTGTCGATCGGTATTAATCGACTCCATTCATGGACTTGTATAGGTCTGAAAAAAAACAATCAAAACTTAGGACAATATTTTTTTTATTTAGGCTTTGCAATACATAAACATGGTTCTAAAATAGTGCTGTCATTTATATAATTATCTATTGAATAATATGTCCTACTAAGTAAAAATAATTTAAGTTTAATTTTAAATAATTTAATTCAATGAGAC
The DNA here is from genome assembly GCA_947458855.1 of Monopis laevigella. NCBI lineage: Eukaryota > Metazoa > Arthropoda > Insecta > Lepidoptera > Tineidae > Monopis > Monopis laevigella. The sequence continues at coordinate 7,261,057 of OX381596.1, read as the reverse complement.
ATGGCAAATACACTAATTCTTATGATTCTTTGCAATTTTTCTGTACAGTTTGTCATAGTCTGGTTGTTTATAAAATATAATATGTATTGTATCGTTGCTTCTGGTACACATAGTACAAGCCTAGAGCTTAGTTTGTGATCAGAACAATAAATATGTGTAAATTGGCCAACATATTATTAGTAATATAATATAATTGTTAGTTTATTATTTATAACTGACATTGCGTAATCCTAAGAACTTAATTTGGAAAAAAAAAAATAATATAAAGACAAAAACTTAGAGGATAAAATTAAACTAAACCTAACAATTTACAACTAGAGAAATAAATAGAAATTAATTATGGTACATAGGTCAGGTCGTTAATTCCAGATAATTGGCCTTATTCATAAAAACTTATTGATGCCTTAAAGAACACTTTAGTTATTGAAGGTTTTCTCTCTTTTACGCATAATTATTTTTGTTGCTAATGAAAAGAGACAAAACCTTTCATAACTAACTAGCGGCCCGTCCCGGCTTCGCACAGGTTTGTATAACTTTAACTATATGCTCAGCGCACGCCACGGAAGGCCTCAGAAACGATACTTTTCCCCCGTTTTTAAAACATTTTTGGTTACTGCTCCACAACTATAGGACCTAGCGTGATATTATATAGCCTATGTTACTTCTGAATAATGCAGCTTTCTAATGGTGAAAAAATTATTGCAATCGGTCCAGTAGTTTTTGAGTTTATTCATTACAAACATACAAAAATACAAATCTTTCCTCTTTATTATATTAGTATAGAAAAGTGTTCTTCAATGAAGTGGCATTGCCTTTTGAATCGTCAGGCTAATATTCTGGCATAAAAACGAGCGAGCCCGGGTGTCGTTAAGTTCTTCAATCGGTTAGTGACCAATTATTAATTAATTATTATTATAATTCTTTTGTAGCATAACCGACTACAAATCAAAATTAATTAGTTACTTGTAGTTGCTTACCTTAATAAATTAACACTTTAGGCTTATACCAAAGTTTTGTGGGACTTAATTGAAATTCTGGTAACTAACAACTATTTTAATTAATAATTAATTTAATAACGTTAACCCTATTAATAATAATAATTTAAGTACAATTTAATACATCTAAAGTAGACTTCCAAGCAGTTTCTATAATGTTGATCAATTTAAACTATAATCAAAATTAGCTAAGCTAAGACATGATTGGTGGAAATTTTACGTGATTAAAAAATCATGTATCCACTAATTTTGATTATATATTAATTTGATCAACTTTCTAGAATAAGTATCTATCAATACTTATAAAAAATAATAAATACCATCACGGGTGCCAATTTGGCTCCCGAGAACCGTTTAAACGGCCTCAGGGTCCCAGCGGAGGGATTAACCCATCCTCATTTCGCCGATGGTATTCGGAGGCAACATCAACAAGTGGCGAGCTTGTTGCGGTGTTTATGATGAAATAGCCTCGTTGTATAAAGCGGTCACCCATCCCAGGCCGGTCTTGTTGTCATCTGCTTAACCTTGTTATCAGTTGCGCAGTGACTTAACCACTAGGCTGGGGCGCTTTTTTTTATCAATACTTAGTTGGAATATTTATATTTTCTTCACATTGTTTTTGGGTTCAGTATTTAAAGAGTTATGTTTTTTAAAAAACAAAGGTAGCACTTTTACACACGATTTAATAAGTACAAGTCAGATAAATAATTGTTATTGCTACTTTATATAAAATAATGTTTTACGGCGTTTCATATTATTCCGTATAACATGGTGAGTTTATACTGATCAAATTGAAAAACTTTTCCCACGGAACTATGTGTCGGTATTCAAAAAAAGAATGCCTCCTCCATACAAACTATGGCCAATTTGTATGGGCAAGCAATTTTTTTTTTCGTTTGCGAATCATGGCTGTATTACGCCGTACAACATTACGCAGTTGTCTGTCAATTTTCAATGTCACCAGGTTTGCATTACGTCAGAATTGCACCATATCGATTAATGTTTAGCTTAGCTTTGTGCGCGTAATCATTCCACAGGAAGTTTTTCATTGCAATTTTATGTGAATTTATAAATGCTATATAAATATATTCTGATAAGGAATTGTATTGGATTGTGTGAAGAAAATGTAATAACCTAATAATAAATGCCTAAGGCATTAAGTTCGCCTAGGCACAATTTTATTTTGTAATTTTGTGCAATAAAGTATTTTTAAATAATACCATCACGGGTGCCTATTTGGCTCCCGAACACCGTTTAAACGGCCTCAGGGACCCAGTGGACGGTTTTAAACAGTCCTCATTTCGCCGATGGGATTCGGAGGCAACACCTAACTAGTAGCGAGTTTGTTGCGGTGTTTATGATGAAATAGCCTCGTTGTATAAAGCGTTCATCCATCCCAGGCCGGCCCTGTTGTCATCTGCTTAACCTTGTTATCAGTTGCGCAGTGACTTAACCACTAGGCTAGGGCCGCTTTTTGATAAATAAATAATTTACCTACCTAAATTAACAAAACTCAACAAAAAAGGTGATTTTCCACAGGAATGTCTATCAAGTAACAATGGAGTACTAACATGTCAAATAACCAACGATATATTTGGCAAACAAGTATGCTCTGTAAGGCTAAAGGCGAAAGTGGATAAGGCTAAAACCAACATGTCGACGGAGGCCCATAAACTCCGCGATTTAGGACATATAGCTCTTTTATATTATGCTTTGTTAGAACTGATCTTGTTTTTGTCTGACTATATATATATATAGTCTTATTGTGTTCATATATATACATAAGTATATATAGCTATCAGATTTTGTTTTCTTTGAAGTTGACGGGCTTTAAGAGACAAAAAAATGCGTTAAATAAACTTCTCAGGGTACCCAGCGGAGAAGTTTCTAATCCCACCTCGTCGTAGCCGATAGTATGAGTCTACACCGAACAAGTGTCTAGCTTGTCGCGATTTTTGGATAGACTTAATAACCCATCTATAAACAGTTTCACAAGTTGGTATAGTGAAACTGGGACCGACTTCTTAACGTGCTCTCCGAGGCACTATAGTGGTGTTATTAAACAAATGTTGTTTAAGAACAATTATTGATTAACCCCATTAACGGACTATTTAGGTATGCTCACCACCAGGTAGATACAAAGTCCATGCTGTGCTCCAATAAAAAAAAACTGAATCTTAATACAAAGTTATAGAGTGCCTGTTTTATTTAATTTATTTTATCTTTCGTCTACCATACCTAATAAATACTTCCCACCGTCTCCCGTCTATCGATCAATTGGTTATTTGCATAGTTTGATAGTACTATCTTCCTGAGGTCATTGAATTGTTATCATCCGGGTCACTGACCTTTTGACGGACAGTGGATTTTTAGAAATACTTACGGTTTATTTTGTTGAGTATTTTATCTAATACTTTTGTATGTGTTTATCTTATAGCTAGTCTCATCAAATATTGAGTTTAATTTGTTGTGGTTGCCTCGCCGTGCTTAGCGTAGATTTTAAAAACCAGATAATAAAAAAAATGTGACTATTAGTTTGATAAGAAGTCTTAGATATACTTTTTCTAGAACTAATTACACATTTTTTTAAAGATATTTTATTAGGAGAATCTGCTTTATAAGTCTATTTTAAGAGCGGAGTCTGATCAAACATTACCCATACATTCACGACTTTTTGGTCCTAACTGTTACCCCCTACCAAACATTAATAAATTTTTATGACTTTTGGAGGGGTTATAAATAAGACCTATATCTAGGCTCGTACGTTTTCCTTTTTTTTAAGTTTGGTATAGAAAAAATAATATTAACCCCTGAAATACGAAAAAAATCGCAAAAAAATCCCTCACATTAAAATAATTCCTATAAAATATCAAGGCAGAAAATTGAAAAAAGGAAAACGTACAGTCGTGTTGCTGCCTAAATTGTAGGTATAATCTCATACGTGCTCTTTTTTTTATTAAGGGTCGGGGGGAAGGTTTACATAAATGTATGGTAGCGTTACCGACTCACCGTCATGCGCGGGAAGAGGTAATACTTTGCAGTTGAATCAGCATGAGCATCGAAGAGCCTCATCAGACACTCCTCTTAATATCTCGCTGCTCTATCTTCAATTCAACTGCCCGTTTCATAACAGAACCCTGAAAGGATACTACCACCTCGACAAGAAATCGATGCAGAAGTAAGACAGAAACATGACTAGGTCATTTGACGGTTTTTGCATCTGCTTTATCAGCATCTTTGGGATATTATACAAATAATATGGCGATGCCCGGTCAACATAAGCTAGATTTGTATATTATTATGAAAAAAAAAACTTACCACTATGTATTCTTATGAGTAAATAGAATAAATAAATAATATCATCACGGTTACCTTACGGTGCCAGAGACCACCTAGACGGCCTCAGGGTACCCAGCGAAGGGGTTTTAATGCCACCTCTCCGTAGCCGATGGTCGTCTACCTACACCGAACAAGTGGCTAGCTCGTTGCGATGTTTGGATAGACTCAATAAACCTCTATACATCAGCTTAAGGTGTCTCCGAGGTTATTATAACTATTAGAGTTGACAAACAAATGTAGGTACATGATTTTTTAATAAAAAAGTCATTGGTATATACCGGGTTTTGAACCAGAAACCTAAAAACTGTAGTGTTTTTAAGTTTGAGGTCTAACCAACTCGGCCACCACGTATTAAATGAGTAAAAATTAGTGTTTGACCGCTTCCGTAGACTAATGGTTGCACCTTTGGCGTTGTACCCAGAGGTCGTGGGTTCGATTCCCATGCATAGCAAAAATATTAGTACGTTTTTCTGTACCTACAGTTTGTCATGGTCTGGGTGTTTATAATAGGTATATAATATGTATTACCTATATCGTTGTTTCTGGTACTAGGGATGGGCAATAAAAAAATCAATTTCAATGGTATGAAAAATATGACACTTAGTACGTGAAATTTTCAACTCAAATTGATTTTTTTCCGAAAAATTTCAATTATTGAAAAACTTCGTGAAATTTACCCATCCCTATCTGGTACACATAGTACAAGCCTAGAGCTTAGTTTGTGACCAGAGCAATATAAGTGTAAATTGTCCTACATATTATTATTATTATATATGGAATAGGTACCTATATATTTATCACGCGAGTGCGGTGACCTGAATTCTTAGTAGGTACACAGGTTATCTTGAAGTATTTAATAACTATTTGCCAGACTAGAAAAGGTGAACTAGATAGTCATATAGTGCCTAGCCTACTCGTACTTATTTTCAACTTTAATATATATAAACACGTGTGCCTTTTACGGCGCCCAAGACCGCCTCGTCGTAGCTGATGGTAGCTGATGGCATAGCCTACTCGTATTTATTTTCAACTTTAATATATATCAGCCTTTTACGGCGCCCAAGACCGCCTCGTCGTAGCTGATGGTATGAGTCTACACCGAACAACCTTATTAGGTATTAGTTTTAATAATAAATGTTTTATTTTGTTCCCAATAGTCTGCGTGAACTTACCCCCACTACGCAGACTGTGTTCAAGCTATTTGTCCTTATCTATAAATTAGTAGTAAAACATAATACATTTGATGGCTTTTCACTCCCTATTAAGTCATACATTTTTTAGTTCAGAATAATTTTATGAGCCCATTTTTTGGCACAAAAATTAAACTCGAATTGCTGCCCGATGCCAAATCCGTTACGAGATAAAATACAAATTACTATATGTTTAAGTAAGTATACATAGGTTTACAATTTTTTATGTATATTTTATGGTAATGTATTATTGGCCCTGGGAGGTTATTACGCGTCCTAAGTTCGCTCGCACGCTAATCGTTTTGACGTCATAATGACGTAGATCAAGCCTGGCGGCTTTAAAAATTCTTAGAAAACGCGTCATAGCGATCGGCTTGCGAGCTAACTTTGGTGCGCGTAATCAACCTGCTGGAGTCGACTTGACGCCCATACTGCCCCATACAAACGTACTTCCAATATTACAACTTGGCTGTTGGTCAAAGTTATTTTTTTTTATGTACGTCATTGTAGGTACGCAAAAATCTTTCTGTTGTGGGTAATTTATAAAGTTGTTTTTCTAATTTAATTTAAACATTTTTTTGTTTTATTGGAGATTCAAAGTCCATGAATGGGGACAAAGTCAAATAATTGTTCTTAAACAAAATTGATCGTTCCCACTATGCCGGCTAAATGATGCGATTACGAAATGGGGTCTACGATAACGATTATTTATATAATGGAGTTCCGCAAAATCATGCCCGATTTAATTAAATATAAGAAAACTATTTTATGGGCGTTAGCTGGAAAATATTTCTGCTATGTGGCCGACGGTACAGTGTGTTTCCAATCACTGTCCCACTTAGATGAGTAAATACAATGTCCCACCTGTTTTATTTGCTTCCCACTTCTGTGTACTGAATTTAATTGATATCCTATCCTATCCTATATGATGAAAATTTATAGATATATTTATATAGGTATAATAATATTTAATAGTTGTATCCGGAGGTCGTGGGTTCGATTCCCTTCCATGGCAAAAAAATATTAGTACGTTTTTCTGTACAGTTTGTCATGGTCTGGGTGTTTATAAAAATATAATATGTATTATATCGTTGTTTCTGGTACACATAGTACAAACCTAGAGCTTAGTTTGTGACCAGAACAAAATGTGTAAGTTAAAAAAAAAAAAATGTGAGATAATATTTTATATACACCCACATACTAAGCTAGTTAAGAAAAAAAAATGTTCATTCTCAGTTTTTTTTAATGGAGCACGGCATGTGACTTTGTATCTACTTGATGTTAAGCAGACCCACAAATTCCATCAATGGAGTCGACCAATACATTGTTGTTCAACAATAATGATAATTTTAATATAGATTGATGATTTTAATATCCTAGTTGCTTCGTCAATTCCATTTCTCGACAATAAATCAATGCAGTAGTCTTTGGAAAACCGGGGAACCCACAGACTAAAACCGAAACATGACTAGATCACTTGAAGTATATATATATATATATAATATTATAAATTTTGAAAATATCATTTGTATGAAATGACGTCATTATTGATCTCAACTCGAACGAGAACTTACAGTATTGAAGTCGGTTAAAAACGGTCACTATTCGGTTTTTGTCTATGGCTTCACCGGTTTTCTGGAGACTACTGCATCGATTTCTTGTCGAGGGGGTAGTCTCCTTTCATAGTACCACCCCAGTGGATGTCCTATGGCTGATTATAATAAGATAAAAAGTCTCATACCGTGCTTCATTAAAAAAGTCTCATACCGTGCTCCATTAAAAAAGTCTCATACCGTGCTCCATTAAAAAAGTCTCATACCGTGCTCCATTAAAAAAAAAACTTTCACTGGTGAAGCGGAAAGGAAATATCAGATTAATATTCTTAATAATTAATTAATCAAGTTAATTGATTAATAATGATAACGACAACATGGCCTTCAACATTTGGTATTCAATCCCAGCTCTCGTCCGTAATGCTGTAATGTTAATTAAAATTATGCAAAAGACTGTCCCATCGTGACTCTAGAAGACAGAGTTTTGTAAATTCTATTAACATGTTCTGAGACACTGAACAAAACTATACATACTAATTACTTTCTTTCCTTTACAATCTCTTGTTCTAGAAATTAAAGTTGACCCTTTTTGGCGAGATAACTAATAATAGATTGTCAAAATAACGAATTCCGTTATGAGCTCTCTCTCCTCCAATCAGCGAAGGTTAAAAAACTACTCTGATTGGAGGAGGACGCTAGATTGTCAAAATAACGAATTCCGTTATGAGCTCTCTCTCCTCCAATCAGCGAAGGTTAAAAAACTACTCTGATTGGAGGAGGACGCTAGATTGTCAAAATAACGAATTCCGTTATGAGCTCTCTCTCCTCCAATCAGCGAAGGTTAAAAAACTACTCTGATTTGGGGAGAGCGCTAGATTGTCAAAATAACGGAAATTATTATTTTGACAATTTAACGATCACGTTATAAGAAGCAGAATGTGGTCGCTAGAGTCGACTTAACGCCCATCTAACTAATGTACTTCCAATATTAATTACAACTTTATTGGCAAAAATCTTTCTGTTGTGGGTAATTTTTTTTTTTGTATTACTTATAATATTAAAATTTCGAAAAAAATAAAAATAATAACCCAACACAGAAAGATTGATAAATACAATGACCGACAAAAATATAATTTTTATTCTGCGACAAACAGTAATCGAGTATTATTGGAAGTGCGAAAACTAATTTTGAATAATATGTAGGACAAATTACACATATTGCTCTGGTCACAAACTAAGCTCTAGGCTTGTACTATGTGTACCAGAAGCAACGATATAATACATATTATATTTAATAAACATCCAGACCATGACAAATTGTACTAATAATAAAGTACTAAAAAAACGTACTAATATTTTTTGCCATGGCTGGGAATCAAACCCACGACCTCCGGTTACAACGCCAAAAGCGCAACCACTAGTCTACGGAGTCGGTAATTAAAATTGCCCTATTAAAAATATTAGTTGATTAATTGTTTGTTTAACCTAATTTAACATAATTTGGCTCAACTTAACAATTGTTTAACAACTTAACAAATAATAAACAACTATATTTTTTTTTAATATAACTTAACAAAGGTGTAATATATTCCAATGTCTTTGTTACAGGTAAGGAAAGATTCGAGATATGCTTCTCCGATGATGCGGCAATACGGAATGCAGTTCCACTTCCTTATAAGAACTGCTTCTGCAACATTGCCTTCTTGAATAAGTATTTATATCAAATATAAATGTAATTGTTTTTATTTTTAATTATTAGTTATTTTACTTATATCGAAAAGTTGATTAAATTGTTGTTTATTGAATTTCGTTTCCGCTATTTCAACTATATATTGTTTGTTGTTGTATTTTTTTCCTTCTACTCTAAAATCACTCTTATTTGCTATATATATATATACTTTTTAGTGGATAAGGCCACTAAAAAGTTTGTTTATTTTGTCCCTTTATTTATATTTTTGACGTAGTACTTGGTACAAAGAATATCTTCGTATATTCTCCGTAGACGTGATATACGTGGTGGCCGAGTTGGTTAGACCTTGGACTTAAAAACGTTTAGGACCCTGGTTCGAATCCCGGTGTGTACCAATGAGTTTTTAATTAAAAATAATATGTACATTTGTTAGACAACACCACTATAGAGCCTCGGAGAGCACGTTAAGCTGTCGGTCCCGGTTTCACTATACCAACTTGTGAAATTGTTTATAGATGGGTTATTGAGTCTATTCAAAACATCGCGACGAGCTAGCCACTTGTTAGGTGTAGACTCATAACATCGGCTACGACGAGGTGGGATTAAAACCCCTCCGCTGGGTCTAGGCTGTCTCGGGCGCCGTAAGGCACCCGTGATGATATGTATGTATCATCACGGGTGCCTTACGGCGCAGCAGACTAGTGGTTGCGCCTTTGGCCTTGTATACGGAGTTCAATTCCCACCCATGGCAAAAAAAAATAGTACCTATTTTTTGTAGTTTGTCATGGTCTGTCGGGTGTTTATAAAAATATAATTTGTATACATTATATCGTTGCTTCTGCTACACACAGTACAAGCCTCGAGCTTAATCTGTGACCAGAGCAATATGTGTAATTTGTTCTACATATTATTATTATTATAAAGAATATATCTACTATGTTTTTTGTTAGTGTACCCTACACATTTGGGCCATTTTTTTTTTTAAATCTACTTCAAAACTCGCAAATATTTTAATTTTATATCTTTTTTTTACGTAAATTAATTACATGATTTTTTCAAATAATTACATACGAAAAATTATACTTATTATATTGAAATTAATAGTGTAGTGAAAAGTTATCATAAAAAAAAACTTGTTGGCTCTTACCTTAAAGAAAGTACTTATCAGATCATAACAAAATTGACATAGAAACAATTTGACTTTAAAAAAAAATGATTTAATAGAGAAATAGCCAACGCATAATCACCAACTTTCCGATAAAGAATTTCTTTGCTGCAGCTTTCAATTCCGTCATCAGATCCTGAACTTATTTTAAGTCCTACATATTTTAGGTTGTGAAAAACGCTAAATGCCATTAAACTATTTAATTAAACTTAACAAAAGTAATCTAAATATATATAACTCAAAGGTGACTGACTGACATAGTGATCTATCAACGCACAGCCCAAACCACTGGACGGATCGGCCTGAAATTTGGCATGCAGGTAGATGTTATGACGTAGGCATCCACTAAGAAAGGATTTTGATAAATTCTACCCCCAAGGGGATAAAATAGGGGATGAAAGTTTGTATGATAAAAATATAACTATTCCACGCGGACGAAGTCGCGAGCACAGCTAGTTAAATAATAAAAGTTTTTTTTTATTGTCTCTAACACATAATAATATACAATGCAACGTCTGTGTCAGTTTAAGTGCTTATAAATCTTGAACCACTTATCGGGTTTTCGTGATTATTTTTTTTATTATAGATGTTCTCTGACAAGATTACAGGCTCTATATTTTTACGTTAAATTTAATAGTAAAGTCTTAAAATATTATTAATTGAACTTCCTGGGCTTTTAACGACGCACTCACAACAGCTTTCCCTTCTGCTAGTTATACAATAGGTTTCAGAAAAATTATAATAATAATTTATTTAAATAAGAATTACAAACAATAGTGAATACATTTGCATACAAAAGCATTGTACTTTTAAAGTGTTTATAATCTCGTATTATATTTTTAACACTGATTAAGTAGCTACTTATTTAGATTATAATATTTACTAGGATTGTTCATAACACGGCGAGGAGCTCGACACTTGTTCGACGAATTCTAGGACCCTTCTAGGTCTCTAGGCGGGTTTGATAATACGTACATTGTTGATTGTTAGTCTGATTTTTAATATGCGGTCTATCCTTCACCAGGGGCGTATTTAAGATTACCACCCCCATACAGATCAAAAAACCGACCTAATCATGTCTCGGTTTTAGTCTGTAGCTGGCCCGGTTTTCTGAATACTTCTGCATCGATTTCTGGTCAAGGTCGTAGTCTCCTTCATTATATGCACCATTTAGCATAGTGGGAGCGATTTATTTATTTAAATCTTTATTGCATACAAAATACAAAGGCGGACTTAATGCCGCTAGGTATTCTCTACCAGTCAAACCTTCGGGACAATAAAAGCAGTTAATAAGTGAGGTAGGTGCAAGCGATCAATATTGTTAAACAACAAAATATTAATCGACCCCATTCAAGGACTTTGTAGCTCTGCTTACCATCAGGTAAAAATAAAACCTACTTTTTAAAAAAGTCGGCCAAATTTGGAATATTTTACTAAACTAAAATTTGGGCAAACTCGTTGGAGGAACTTGGTATTACGAAGTCGCACCGGTCGGGACTCGGGGCCCATTGTCTGACAGGTAGCCAGGTGTACAATTGAAACCTGATTACATGTTTTTTTTGACATCCATAGACTTGTAAACTTTTAAATTATCTTTATAGTCTATTTTTTATTTTCTGCTATACTATAAACCTAGTTGTCTACTGCACTGGATTTAAAAACAGTTAAATAAGGTTTTTAAAAGTTTTAACTTTATAACAATATCAACAAAGAAACATAAATAACAACAAACAAACATTAAAATAACAAAAAAGAAACATACAAATAATAACAATGAATTTATTAATTTACAATATTTATTTATTTTTAATGGACGGCATGTGACTTTGTATCTACCTTATGTTAAACCACCCTACAAAGACCATGAATGGGGTCGAACATTAATGGAAATTAGGGAAATAAAGAAAAAAGGGCAGATTACGAAATAAGCGACGACAGAGATAAATTATATTACGAGTATATTTTAATGTCCTCGCTGCCTTATCGCAACCACTTATTTCAACCACCCGTTTTGTAGCCGCACCCTAAATAAGACTCAACAAGAAATAGGCAGTAGTCTTCTAACCCGTGGACTTACAGACTAAAACCGAATCATGACTAATATTGATTGTGTTGTATAACTTAACTCTGTATTTCAAATTAAATTACAGGAACAAATATCTTTATATCCCGAAATATTTCTTAAAAACACTAAATTTTATACAAATTACATTTCAATTCAACCAGATGCCAGTAGTATCTGCTGGTATTGGTCTTTATTTCTTCAATGCACTTTAATCTTCTTCTTTTTAAAAAAAAACAAGCTCAGCATCCCGCCATCTGGTCCTCCATTATTGTTTTTTTTTGTATATTTTGTGTCGGTCATCTGGTTTAAAACTTTCACCTGCTGTTTTGAAACCATATGGTTTCAAAACATTGAATTTATTCATTATGTTTTTTTTTTAATATTGATATAATGGCAATGTTAGATAAGTCTTATACTAGTTAATTATATGACATGGGTTTGGTTTGGGTTGCAAATAGTTTAATAATTTATTACTACGCGTTCAATATTAATATCAGATATCAAGTAAATTGCAAACAAGATAATTTACAAGATTTGTTTGTGTATGTGTGAAAGGAATGGTGAACTGCACACTTAGACCTTAAATACTTTAAGTTTTTTCTTTTTATAAATGCCTTTAAAAGTTTTGGTACATGAAATAAATTGACTTTAAATGTATTTTATTTATACCGAGGTTTTGCAGGGACTACTGAAACGAGATCTTGTAGAGGTGGTAGTGTCCTTTTACAGAGTAGGTAAGTGTACTATCTCTTCGACCACATCGTTGCTTTCCATCAGGCAAGATTAGGGTCAAACCCAGACTCTGTTTTTTAAAAAAACCTGGCCTATTATAATATGTTAACGACTTTTTAATTAAATTGTAAAGTTTATATTATTATTATGTTTTTTAAAGCATTTTAATTCAATTAACAAGATCTATCTAATATAGTAGGATTAGTTTTAAAGCAGAGAATTTATAATCCTTTTGATTTGACAAAAGCCAACCAAATATATTTTTATTAAACTCATCGAGTACTATGGGCCAACCAGCACATATAAAATCTATCATAATAAACTTGACTGTCTCCGTGGTCTAATGGTTGTATCCGAAGGTCGTGGGTTTAATTCCCACTTAAGCAAAACAGTAATTAGTACGTTTCCTGTATTGTTTGTCAGTCAGGGTCTGGGTATTTATAAAAATATCTGTATTAGTATTGCTGATTATAGTACTTATAGTAAGTAAATAAATATCATCACGGGTGCCTTACGGCTTACCCAGCGGAGGGGTTTTTAAGCCTACCTCGTCGTAGCCGATGGTATGAGCCTACACTGAACAAGTGACCCATAACCCATATATAAACAGTTACTCAAGTTGGTATAGTGAAACTGGGAGCGACAGCTTAACGTGCTCTCCGAGGCAATATAGTAAAATATATAGTAAAAGCCAAGTATTTGTAAAAATTACCTAAAAAAAATATTTTAAAATGACCAAAATTTCCGAAATTTAAAAACAAAATGTACCCCTAAACTGACACCTAAAATACCTTTAAAGTACTTTATTGAAAAAATATGTCATCAATTAGATGGCATAGTTATTTACGTCCATCTGTCATCATGCCCTTGTCACCTTCAAAATTGACATGCTCATGAAAGGCAATGTAAACAGGGGCATCATTAGCACCGTGCTGTAAAATAAATAAACATAATGTGCTTATAACACTCTTTCACTCAACACTATCCTGCCTATATGTGTTTAGCAGAATAACAATCTTAGAAGTGTCGTTTAAAACACTAGCGGAGTAGTATTTTGGTTTTATAGAGAAAATAGCTCTAGGTTGTATTTTGGGCTAATTAATAAGGCTCTACTGTTCAAATTTTCTCATGAACCCATGTGACGCAAATAAAAAATTTAGGCGTCTCCACACAAATTGATTATTTTTTTATTTACAACATATGGTTCTATAGGAAAAGTGGTGCAATTAGATAAGTAGGACCTCATATTAGCCCAAAATCTTTCATAAGTCACGATAAGAACAATAATAATCGGAAAAAACTTGGACATTACACACGTACCAGGTCAATATGCGTAAACTCTAGGCTTGTACTATGTGTACCAGAAACGACAATTGCAGATTGCAATAAAAAAGAACGATAGTAATACATTTTATATTTTATAACCACCCAGACCATGAAGTGATGTTTTCTTTAACATAAATAATAATACATACTATCACGGGTGACTTTTTGGCTCCCGAGAACCGTTTAAACGGCCTCAGGGTACCCAGCGGAGAGATTAACCCATCCTCATTTCGCCGATGGTATTCGGGGGTAATAAGTGGCGAGCTTGTTGCGTTGCTTATAATGGTATAGCCTCGTTGTATAAAGCGGTCACCCATCCCATATCTCTAAGATAATTAGTTTTTTTTTTATCTCGTTTGTGACAGTACACTAATTCACTTAACCAATGATTACACATTTTTATAAGTAAGCTCCTTAATGCTTATTTTTAATTAAGGACTTGAATTAAAAACTCATCTGTCTTAAATCCAATGTTAAACTAAGAACAAGGTTCCAAAAATTGAGTTTTACATTAACGAAGATTAATCGAGTCCTGGTTTAATGATAATGAAAACAAAGCGAAATTTCGCCGCCGCGTGTCTCTCTGCAAAACGTGAGAATTTCAATTCGCACAGTTTTAATTAAATTCTAGCAGTTTCTCTACGCTGTGCTACTTGCGATTTAGATGTACATATATATTTATATTTCAGGTGATTTTACGAAAATACATTTTTTATTTTATTTATTGGAGCAGGGTATGCAACTTTGTATCTACGTGATGGTAAGCAGACCTACAAAGTTCATGAATGGAGTCAATTAATAATGGTTCTTAAACAAAATTGATTGCTCCCACTATGCCGGCTAAATGATGCTATTACGAAACGACAAATTGCATAACGAGTATGTATATTTTATAAATAAATAAACCTCGCCAAAAATCGATGTAGTAATCTCCTGAAAACCCACAGACTAAAACCAGACCATGACTAGGCCACTTGACGGTTTTTGCATCTGTATAGATCAATACATAGTTGTTTAAAAATATTTATCGCTCCTACTATGCCGGTTTAATAATACCGAACGAATACGAATAATTAATTATGAGTTAAATATTAATTATCCTCGTTGCTTTGTTGTCAAATTAACAGCCCGTTTCGTAACCGCATCCTAAAAGGAGTCTACCACCTCAACAAGAAATCGATGCAATAATCTCCTCAAAACCAGTAAACCCACAGAACACCAAAACATGGTCATTTGAAAGTTTTTGACCAGTTTAAGACCAGTCTGTTTTTATAAGTATGTTCCAATGTTTTTAATTAAAAAAAAAGTGTTTTTTGCAACAATACCACACTAAATGCCTGTGCTGTCGGTACAGCTTTTATATACCAATTCGTCAAATACGAAATGCGACGAGGGTACCACTTGGTATAGTCTCTAAAAACCCCTTCGCTGAGTCTAGCCAGGCAGTCTCGGACGCCGTAAGACATCCGTGATACTATAACGTTATATTTTTTATTGGATGGAATATTAGAATTTAAATTTTATTCTAACTGTAATGCATTTTATTATATCTGGTCTTTATTTACAAAATACCTACTTCTTATTAAAATTAATAACAAAATGGTCTCCGAATAGCTAACTAATCTAGATTTAAAAACTATAAAATAAATATTTCAACAATGTCTAATTAGGCTTCAATACAATACTTAGTTATATAATAGTCATATAACGGTGATTATAGCAACGTCTAATTAGATATTCGCATGGTTTGGTGATCAATCGATCATACAGATTAAGCTATGTAACATCAATAGCTCACGTGAACGCTTTGTCTAACACTGAATGAGTTTACTATATAGCCTTAATATGGCTGGACAGCCACGCCAAATTAGTTATAAAACTGCTATTCCTAACTATTGACTTAGTATGCAAATTTTTAAAGGAGCCCTTCCTAATATTATTAAAATACGCATAGTTATAGTTTTCTTTAACGACTTAATTGATTATTATTATTATATTATTTATCTTTGAATATACGTGAGTTAATAATATTTATTCCAATTTTCAAGTTTAACGGACCAGTAGTTCTTGAAATATGTGATGGGGGAGAAAGATAAAGGTTCATTTTAGATTTTTATCCTTCGGTATTCGTTCGTGAGTTTATTGATTTTCAAAAGACTATTGCATCAATTTAATGTCGAGGTAGTAGTCGCCTTTCAGAGTGCGGTTGCAAAACGGATATTTAATTTAACGGTAAAGCACCGAAGCTATTAAATTAAAGTCGTAATGCAAATACGTATTTGTCACCGGTGGTTTCAAAACCGCATCATTTAACCGTCATAGTACACATACACAAGTTGGTATAGTGAAACCGGTACCGACAGCTTAACGAGGCACTATAGTGGTGTTGTCAAACAAATATACATGTTTTATTGAATTTAAAACTCATTGGTACACACCGGGATTCGAACCTAAGTGTTATTAAGTCCAAGGTCTAACCAACTTGGCCACCACGTATATCCGTCATAGTAGGAGCGATCAATGCTGTTAAACAACAATATATTGCTTACCATCTGGTATGTACAAAGTTATATATTATTAATTAAACAAAAATACACTAATTAAATATGATGCCAACCGTTTCGCCAATTTTGGCCAGCCATGTCCATTTGTAAACGATTTTTCCATAAGTGGTTTGTCAAAGTAATGTTAATTCTGATGCTAGACCATGCAAATCTGTCTAGATAAAACATGACCAAGCTAACTTAATCTAGAATCCTTACAGTCCGAGATTTCAATTTCAAACGTGTCTCATTCTGTTCACGTCTCCTCAACCCCATAACTGTCTCACACAAAGAGTGCAGAATCGGATCGGATAGCAGAAACGCTGACAAATCCAATTTGACACTTTGTATCCAGAGATAAGAATCTTCAGATAGGTACTATATGACTTATATATGACAATGATTGTATTAAAAAAAAAATCGTAAAATTGGCATATAAGTATTCTTCTAACGTTAAAATTGAATAGTCAAAGATTGTAACTAAATTAATTGGCGTTTTAAAGATATAAAAAGGGCGCCAAGTACGAATGCTATTCGCCTCTTAGGGTTTCATATAACAGAACAAAAAAAGGAGAAAGATTGATTTCAGAAAGAAATTTATTATTATTTCAGTAACCGTTTGAGATAGAAAATTATAATTTCTGTGTTATGAATCTCCACATTTTCAGTTATGTATACCAAAATCACGAAACTTAAGTAACCGCTCTGTTGATTTGAGATATTGTTTGTGGCCTTATTCTACTGATTTAATTGGAAATTAACGGCATATCAAAGTTAAAATCTGTCATCCAATTGATATAATAATATATTCAAATCATTTAGTAGAATAAGGAAAGGGTGAACCAATTTTTGTGTTTAAGAAAATATAGCAGCCTTAAATAAAACTGCACTGTCTCCTTTTATAAACAGTCATGTGACAGTCTATTGCGAACACGTACAGTCGGGTATTTAATACTAACTCCTCAACTTGAAAGTTTATTCATGTCGTTTCGATATATTACTTACCTCCATAGAAAATTATAATTTTCTTCGAATGTAGATCGTCACCGTTAGAATTTCTCCTCAGAATGCAGGACGGTAACTACAGACTTCGATACCGTAGACTAAATGGGGTTTTTGGTACGCGTTGTTTAAGTTAACCATTGCATAGCTAATTTAGAGTATAATTAATTAATATTTAAATAAAAATAAATATATATGTTGGTCTCGCGGTACCAAAATCAGTGACTATCCAGCATCTATCAAACCACAAAGTTTCTTAAGAATGCTAACGCCAAATAACAACCTCGTAACGTATAACTATGCTGACACATCAATTTTGATTCGGATATCTTTCCATTGCAGCCAAGTTGGCAGGTCCTTGTAAACGCTCATTTATAAGCAGCTTGGAGTGAGCAAACGAAAACGGAGCATTTATAGGGATCGCTGTTTGAGAATATATTGACGTGAAAAATTGTTTGTCTGTGGCCTTAACGGCACTGAGTGATGGTAATACGTACGGGAACAAAAGCCGTATCATGAATCTTTCACGTACAGGCCCTGTTTTTATGCGCGAGTATAAAATTGAACATAAAATTCTAGTCACGTTGACGTCTCTTGGTACGAAGTCAATCATTGTTTTATTAGTTTGGGTAACAGTGCCAAAAGGGCAAATAACAAAGGAGTTTTTTTTTAAGTTTTACTTTTTAAAACAGGAACCTTTATAAAACTGTTATAAAGCTAATTAGGGCTATAATAGTTATATATGAGATTAATCTTAATCTTGAGATTTTCAAGTTATTATTTGGAATTTCGAATAAAAAATTAAGAAAAGACACTTTTTGTAGTATAGTTTTGAATATATACCAGTATACTGTACATTATTGATAAATTATTTGTTATCCATATTTTGCTTTTAATATTTCAGCACACTGGGTAATACATTGAGAAGCTAAACCCTTTTTATTTTAAAGACTGAAAAAGTCAGAAATACATTTCTCTTTGGTATGAAAAGAGATATGTATCCTCAGGTATAATTTACGAAATCTAACAAAATAAATCCAGTAAATTGGAATATTGTAGTTTGTCTTGATCATTAAAATATGAATAATATGGAAATGTCCTAAGATCTAAAAAGACGTTTGTCTAAAAAAAATATTCTTCGTTCGTTGTATTTATCTTTAAAAAAAAAAAATATAATAATATTTCTGAGAATATTTTTACATTCTTCATTAAAGAATACCTTTTTATCTGTCTGCCTGTTCCCTAACCTAAACAGCTAATTAAACACTCGTCTAATTCTAATTCGACAAAGGTATTTCGGTACATAAATCATTGTCCCGACAAGCGCTCAGATTGACGCTACACAAAAATAAACGCTGATAATAAGCTATAATTTATTAGTTTAGCTAGAATTAACTAATAGCGCTATACATTATCCTGGCACCCGTTTTGTCATTGTAAGATATAGATTAGGAGGGCATTACAGGGTCTTCTATGTTTAGGGACAGCTTGAAGGGTACAAATCAGTTCAAAGGGTTAGAATTTATATGTATTTTTATTACTAAAGGCGTCTGATTGCGTTTTTTTAAATTTTATTGGAGCACGGCATAAGTTCTTGATAGGGGTTGAATAGTACGTTGTTGTAGCGGTTACGAAATGGGCGGGGCAAAGATAAATTTGCATTACGTTGCTTTATCAACTGCCCAATTCGTCACCGCAAAGGAGGCTGCTATGGACAAGAAATCGATACAGTAGGTTTATTTTTTACTACCATTGGAACTCGGCATTGTAACTTTGTATCTACATGATTGTAAGCAGACCTATAAGACCCATAATTTTTTTTAATTAATCGGTCTACGTTAATTTCCTTACTGCTTTATTGTCAAATCAACTGCTTGTTTTGCAACCTGATAAGAGACTACCACCTTGATAATAAACAGATGCGGTAGTCTCCATTAAAAATGGTGAACCCACAGACTAAAACCAAAACATGACTAGACTTAAAAACATTTAGATCTCGGTACTAATTAGTTAAAAAAAAAAAAAACGTTTCATTTGTTTGATTCACACTAGTACCTCGGATAGCACGTTAAGCTGTCAGTCACAGTTTTACTATACCAACTTGTAAAACTGTTTACAAGTCTATACCTTCATATACAGTTTCAAAAACTATCAAGTGACCTAGTCATGTTTCGTTTTAGTCTTTGGGTAGTTCTTTACGACTAACTTAATGTTGATTAGCAAGCGCTTAGGCATACCTAAACTATGTCAATTAAAAGCAATGACTTGGTCTAAGCAATGACTATAATCCTGCTTTAAAAACTATCATTGGTACCTCGCCAAGAGTTAACCTGTCTTAGTCGCTGTATGGCAGTCATAAGTGGGTTCGATCCCACCTATGGCAAAAAAATATCAGTACGTTTTTATGTAGCGTATGTCATCGTTTTAAAAAATAATAAGTATTGTATCGTTGTTTCTGTTACACATAGTGCAAGCCTAGGACTTAGTTTGTGACTAGGGCAATGTGTAAATGGTCCAAGATATTATTATTATTATTTATGTACCAAGAGACGCACCTAAGAGTGTACGATGATATATTACAGAAGATTCCCACGGTCGCTGTGGTCGTCTCGGTTGGATACGCTCGGTCGCCCGACCTGACACGAAGGGTCATAGGTTTTGCCAGTGAAAGTTTTTATATTTTATTAGTTTTAGTAAAAAAAATACTTTCTGTATTCCTTAAAAGTCTCGCTCGTTAGTGAATGCGCATGGATGTGGAGGAAGCTAGGGAAGTATATAGAGATCGTTCGAAGAAGCGTATTACACGCATTTTGTATGCGAAATATATGAAATTTAATTTGCTCTAATCAAACATATGTTTTTATTGAATATGTGTGTTTGTGTGTGTATGTTTTGAGTTTGAATTGATTATTTGGCTAATAATTAATATATAAAATTCCTATTTATAAAATGGTTAGGAAACACGGTCCATAACGTTCATATTTTGGGTCTAGTTAAAACTTTTAAAGTATTTTCCTGGAAATTGGCGTTCATGACACCTTTGAAATTGCACCTTTATTTTTATATAAAAAAAATATATACATATTTTTTAAGTCTAACTATAATAAAAATCTAAATTACATAAAAACAAATCATTTCGGCCTTGATTCAAATTACTTAAACTAAACACCTCTTTAAATTTCAAGCGAAATACTTTGGGAAAAGTAATATCTTGCATGTTTGTCTCCAGATACATTAATTAATAAATTTCCTAACTTTTTTGCATCTGAAGACCATAGACCTAAAGTTTAGCTTTATTTTGAGCTTCTAATGCTGTAGCACCAGAAGCCATAGAGATGACATGAACAACTTTTCTAAATTGGCCATACATGGTACACGTAACGTCACGTATATCCTTTTCACTATTATATGTAGATCTGGTTCAAATATATAATATATTATATTTACATCCTTCCCGTCCAGTTCCGCATTTGGAATTTCCAACAACAAAGTTATTGAGAAATATGTTCGTTTAGATGAGTTATGGAATGGGATGACAGCAGAACTATTTCGTGCCATCAAATACTGTGAAATTCTGTTTTGTATGCCACAAACGCGACGGCTCGTTTGGGAATTTATGCTTTATTATAATGGTCTGTGAGTTCTATTTTATTGTGTAGTCTTGTTTGGTTGTTCGATTTTCTAATGTTTAATAGGATGTAATGTTGTTTTTTTCTTAATCTATTTAAACAATATAATAAGTTGTGGCGTTTGATGACAATTACTGAGGCGTGAGAGAGACAATGTTCTTAGCTATCCGTGTTCTGGTGCGTTTGGAAGGCAGGGGTGTGAATTGTACTGTTTCCGGACTCAAGACCGCATAGTAGGGTTTTAATAAGCCTTTTTTTAATTCAAATCTCCCCTTCACTATGTTTAGTCCATTTAATACAAAAAAGGTAAATATAACTAATGCCAACTAGTAAGGACAGTTATATAAAAAAAAAGTCAACAATAAATATAAATAAAATAGAACCTGTTAAGTTTAAGTACAGGACAGTAATCAATAATCACTTGGTTTAGCTATAACTTGCCTCTTATATCTGTATCTGAGGCATTTACATTGATTTCCCTGACTGTACCCTATATACTTTGCATTAAAACTCATTATTCTTTAACAATACAAACAAAACACTGCTGCTAAAAGTACCTCATTAAAATTCTGTAAAATTGAATAAATTATTCATTTTATGTCAATGACAGTGACTTCCCACCGAAGATAAAGACTTGTGGGGGTATAGAAACATGTAAATACATCTTATCATGACAGATAAGCAGTCGGGCGTCGCTGTGGCAGCATTGATAACAAGTTATATTGCTTGAGGCGGTTAAAAATACATCTGTAATAATGAATTTAATATTCAATTTCATTGAGGAAGAGGGGCTTAAAGATCTCAAAAGGTTTTTGATGATTTTTCTTTCATTTCTAAACCCATCGCGTCGATTGCAATAATTGATTTTTGCATACCTTTGAGTTCTAATAACATTTTATCATACTTTTTGATGTATTAAGGACGGCTGTGATTAAATATTAAATGATTAAAAAAAGTGAAATGAATATGAATGATTCATTTAATATTGTTCTTTTTATAGTTAAGAAGTTTTTTTTTTAATAGTTTTTGGTTTGAAACCTCTTACCGCCACGTGCGCGTGCGGTGACGATTGTGACGCGGTTTTGTTCATAATAAATACGCACACGAAGTTATAATAATATTTAAATATATTATACCTTTAACATAAGGTCTAAGAAGCGCTTGCTGCTACACTTGAATATTCAAATTGGATGGCAACACAATGAAATCCCCTTCCGAAGGTACTCCAATGTGAGGCCAAAGAAACCCACCCAAATTTACCTTGATGCGTTAGAGAATCCAAAAATATAACATTTTGTTCCATTTAATGATAAAAATTGTCAAGTTTAAAAATAAATAAACCTGCCTTATTTCGCAGATGGTATTCGGAGGCAACTCCTAACAAGTGGCGAACTTGTTGCGGTGTTAAAAATGGTATAGCCTCATTGTATAAAGCGGTCACTCATCCCAGGTCCGGCTTTGTTGTCATCTGCTTATCCTTGTTATCAGTTGCGCAGTGACTTAACCACTAGTCACTTCTTTTAGGAATATTTATTTTTATTGCTAAAAAAAAGATACAAAACCTACTTATTAATAACTAAAGTGTTCTTCAAGGCCTCAATTAGTTTTTATGAATAACGGTATTATACTGTAAGTGCTTACTCTTGACTTAAATAGACTTGAAATTTATATTTATTCCAGACAATTATTTGTCTGGAAAGATGGAAGTAATTTTAAGTTAAACTATATAAAAAATATAGACTTGTTTTTGTACTGTGACTTGTTCGGTGTAGACTCTTAGGGATTAAAAAACTCTTCATCCCTCCGCTGGGTACCCTAGACGGCTAGGCGGTCTCGGGCGTCGTAAGGCACCCTTGTGATAAATGCGTAATAAATAGCATTATTATATTTAAAAAATCATAACAGTGTGTAGTTCTAAATTATAAAATTGTAATATTATTGTATTATTCACCGCCTCCGTGTTAGCTAGCGGTTATGCCGCCAGTTACCGTTAAATCCGGTGGTCGTAAGTTCGCTTCCCACTTAGAGCAAAACAATTTTAGTACGTATTTCTCTATAGCTTGCCAAGATTTCTGTAATCATATATAATATGTCTAAGGCTGAGTTGCACCAAAATTAACTCTTTGTAATTGATAATGATTAAAGTCAAAAATAGCGCCAATAGTCAATGTCACCAGCCCCCCTAGCCAAGAGCGTGGTCGCTTTTTACGCTCGAACGTCGCAGAACCGTGAAAGAGAGAGATAACAAATTTATTATCTTATTGGTGTATCTATATTGTTGTCTCGTTTTGTTTATTTTTGTAACGATAAATACGAAAGTGACGTCATCATCTAATGTCATTTTCATACAAAAGTTTCGTTGGCGTTATTTACGACTGCGCTCTTGGCTAGGGGCAGCTTTCATTCGCACTGTAAAATAAAATTCGTATATTAGACGTTATTTTTAACTTTATTTTCAACTCAGCCTTAGTATCGTTGTTTCTGGTACACATAGTAAATGCTTAGAGCTTAGTTTGTGACCAGGTCAATAATAATAATAATATGTAGAACAATATACACATATTGCTCTGGTCACTAAGCTCTAGGCTTGTACTATGTGTACTAGAAACAACGAAATAATACATATTATATTTTATTAAAACCCCCCAGACCATGACAAACTACAAAAAAACGTATCTACAAACTTTTTTTTTGTCATGGGTAATGGGTGGGAATCGAAACCACGACCTCCGGATGAAACGTCAAAGGCGACGCCAAAGATAATGTTTATGCACTTTCATTATGAACTGGTATTCATTGGAACTTCACACCTAAGCTGTTAATGATCGCCAAAGTCCAGATTCGGTTTGTGTGAAATACGGCTCGCATATTTGGGATGAATCCGTGGATGAGTGAAATATTTTCTAAATACTTTCGATGCGCTAGAAGCGTTCAATGGAATTTATAAGCGACCAACTGCTTATCAATAAATTAGAGCTAACATATTATGGCGATGGGCTGTAACTTTTTATTTACCTGAAAATAAGCAAAATAACAACTATAAAAAATAACAAAAACGTTGCTATTATTTACAGTTTTTTATTTTTTAGTTTTTGCTATAATATCAACATTTGAACTCTGATGAACTGTGACTATTACCTACGGGCCTATATTTTAATAGTTTTTATTATTTCTTAATTAATATTACAGTTTGATTGCTAATTTTCAGGTAAATACAAAGTTAGATCTATAGAAATATAGGTCCGTAATAGCCACAGTTTATCAGAGTTCAAATGTTGATATTATAACAAAAACTATAAAAAATAACAAAAACGTTGCTATTATTTACAGTTTATTTATTACCGTTTTGGTTATCATTTTCTGTTTTTTTTCAAAGACACATTTCTTTTGTCCAAAGACACACAGTTGGCTTTGTGCACATACTCTAGTAATATTAAACTAAAAAAAAAAAGAGAATACACTGTTCTGTCTATTCCATATTAAGTACTCTATGTTTAGTAAGGAAGCCACACAAGTCCACACAACAATAGGGATCTCAGAAAAACGCTTCCGATGTCAGCTACACGCGATTTGCCAAAGGGATCTGAAACGTTGAATCCAACTGCACTGCAAATGCAGTTCTAAATACTTACCTACTCACGACTAAAGTATAATAGGTTACTTAAAATATGAGTTAGGTAATGGAACCGCAGTTTAAGGCTATGTTACGTTTTTTATGAGTTTAAAAGAAAGTTGCTTACTTGGTTGTTTTATAAAGAGTTGCTCTAGGTTTTTATTTATTTATTTTAAATTCTTTATTGCACTAAAAGGTTTGTACAAAGGCGAGCTTAATGCCTTAAGCATTAACTACCAGCTAACCTTTAGGAGAGTGAAAATTGTAATATAGGGTGCACAGATTAGTGTAAAGAGAAATCAAAATACATAAACTGCATAGATACAGTTACATTAAATACATAAATATATGTATAAACCTAACCTAAATTATGATAATGAGAAATGAGTAATTTCGTGAAAATGGCGAGAGACGGAGACTACCTGATGTTCAGGGGGAGCAAGTTCCACTGGCGAGCAGCTGACACCGTAAATGAGTCAGAATATTTGTTTTTATTTTGTACTTTTCAATACTATAATACTGTTCTTAATACTATGCCAAAGAGATCTAAAACGTTGAATCCAAATGCATTTCTAAATACTTAAGACTAAAATAAATAATAGGTTACTAATATGTGATTTAGAAAATAGGACCGCATTTTAAGGCTATGTTAAGTTTTTTTATGAGTTTTTATTGGAGCACATGTGACTTTGTATCTACCTGGTGGTGAGCAGACCTACAAAGTTCATGAATGGGGTCAATCAATAATTCTTAAATATGTTCTTAAACAATATTGATCGCTGCCCCTATGCCGACTAAAATAAATAATGCTATTACGAAATGGGGGCGGCGACAATGACTAATTACATTACGAGTATATTTTAATATACTCGCTGCGCTTGAAGTTAAAACCTTTCGCAGGCGAGTTTCGCACTCTTTGTATTTAAAAAAAAAAAAAAACTCATAGAATTAGTAACAGCTTTTGTTTTTCAATGACATGACCCGTTAGAGCCTTTGGTGATGGGTCCCTCCATGCTCTAAAACGTTTGACCTCAATGTCAACACCTTGACTCGCTCCTAACTTGTTTTTATTCAAACTACTTTCTGTTCCGTACTGATTTTTTTGGATATAAATGGCGTGACAAAGTTGCATGGTATTGTTTAAAAAAATCTTTAAACAATTGTTAATTATTTTATCAGTTTTACTAATCGACAAATCAGTGCTCTAATTGTGGTCTGTCGACTTACTTGTCGGTTAGATATGTTCGTGTGAAAAGCGACAGATATCTCCATAGAAACTGTGTGTTTCTATCGAATATATCGAACATGACAACATGAAATTTACATTTACATCTACAAATAAATTATATTAAAGCCATCCCTACACTTGTTAGAGATTCAAACAAGTCCATCAATATAGGAAATGTAGAAAACGTAACACGAAAAATAAAGTTTCATTTATTACAGTTTATTCTCAAAGAACACTTTATCAGACAAAATCTAACTCCCGTATTCTGTTGTATCCTCACTTTACACTTAAGGATAGTCTGTCACATTCTATCTATCTTGATTTGATATTTAGTGGAAAGAGACAGACGTTCCTTAAATGAAAGTGGAATGGTAAACAAACATATTTCTATTACGGGGGTATTTTTCAAAATTATCATATTGAAATGTCTTGGGTGCCTTTAAATTTGATGTTCAACGTAAGCCGTTGTGTTGTGCAGACGCCACTACATATTTTCATACAATTACATAAACTACAGCAAGCTTCGAATGTAGCTTGACTCTAGAAATTGTATTAGGATTTGCATCCATGATCATGCATGCATGATCCAGGCAGCGTTTATTCTGAAGATGCCCTTTGACTGCTAATACTAAAATGTTATCCAAAAGAAGAAATACTTTCGTAACTGCTAGAGTTTGGCCAACGAAAGCTGAACCCAGTGTCTTTGTAGCGGCCACACTGCCAAAAGAGTCATCATGACCGCCATCATAGCGTTTTTGACATAATCTATACAGTCATGGTTACCTAGTCAATATGTTTTATTATCAATAATTTTCCGCGTTTTGCTAGATTCAGCTTTCGTTGGCCAAACTCTATTTTTTTTATGAGAGCTCGGCATGTGATCTCACATCCACCTGATGGGAAGCAGTATAAAGGTCCAAGAATAAATGCAACCAACAATTTCTACGTAATCGAAATTATGCCTATGATAATGTTGAGACTATTAGAAAAAAAAACTTTGATGCGCGTAACCACCCTACTGATGCTGTAACCGTCAAGTGACCTATATAGTTATGTTTGGTTTTAGTCTGTGGGTTAACCGTTTTTCAGGAGACTACTGTATCAATTTATAATCGAGGAGGTAGTTTCCTACTGATGCTGTAACCGTCAAGTTATGACCTATATAGTCATCAATTTATTTTCGAGGAGATAGTTTCCTTTTAGGGTGTGGTTCTGTAATGGGCAGTTGTTTTAAGTATTAAATTATGAAGTAAAGCAAATTGTCTTGTTTTTGACCATTATAGTGGGAGCAACCAATGCTGTTAAACACCAGTGTATTGGTCATCCCTGTTCATGGACTTTGCAGGTCTGTTTACCACCAGGTAGATACAAAGTCTTGGTTCAATATATAAAAGCAGTTTACCTTGAACGGTACCATGCCGACGTTTCAATCAGCATAGTTTCCATTCATAGTTCTGAACAACGCTTCTCACTCAATGCTATCAATCACTCTTAGTTATTGAAACCACTTTTCAGGCCTTTATGCAATGAGTTTAATATTTTTGTAGAGGAGTACTTGTGGTGTTAAAAATTGCACTTCCTTCAGTTGTGGATTAGTTTATTTTTTATTGGAGCACGTCATGTGACTTTCCAGAAAACCGGTGAACGCACAGACTAAAATTAAAACATGGCTAGTGGTCAATTCCTATACCGTTACCGTTACTGAAGATTAAAGAAATTGGTCTCAGAACATTTAACGATTTGACGGATAAACTAAAGTGCGATCTATTAATTTCTCACCGATATAACGTGAGAAATTAATCATAAAAATAATGATGAATTCGTAATCAGCGGCTTTGCTTTAAGACAGACTGTCTTGTCTATAGTCAAACGAAGACCATTGCTAAACCTTTTGACTCTATTACTTTATGTTAATTAGGTAACATTAGCAAAGCATTAGTATCTGTCCCATCACGGGTGCCCGAGACGGTCTTAGGGTACCCAGTGGAGCGGTAGGGTTTTATTCTCACCTCGTTGAGCCAATGTTATTCTGAGTTAACACAAATCGCATGTATAATTCTGTAAAAATAATCACCAGATTCAAAAATGTTAATCAAATTAATCTATGTTTAAAATTAACTAACAAGGCTAATCATTAGTGTAAGATCACGTCACGTAATTTTTCAACCAATCTTATTATGATGGTAAAATTTATTTAATAGATAAATTTGATCAACTTCTTGAAACTGGGCAAAACTTTTACGGTCCCGTTATAACTCTATAAAAATAAGCATATCTCCTGATGGTCAGGTACATATGTGGAACGCCAGAGTTTTTACTTGCTGGTACCTTTTTCTCCGGGGTGTCTCTGGGGGACCAATATGCGGTCAGTGTTTGCGTTCTGATTGATACATTTTTGTACTTTTATATTAATTATTACTTATAGTGGATATTTGGAGCGTAGATATAGTCTGTTAGGTTGGTCGCCTCGGTGGTACCTTTGCATGGCAGATAACGATGGACAGTCAATGGAACCAGCTAACCACCTAGTCTTACACTGGTTGGTTATAGCGCACACTTAGACCTTTTTTTGACTATGCATAAATACATGTAAAGGTTTACATGAAATAAATATTTTTGACTTTGACTTTGAAAGTTGCTCCTAAAAAATTTAATAAATATATACGATTGCGACTCTAGATATCTCGTTGCTCATACGTGTTGTGACGGGGCTTGAAAGGCTTTTTGTCCGTGTTTCGATTGCTGTACAAAGACGTCTATTGATGGTCGACTATAATAATTATAATGCTCCATTTTTCTGGCTTCAGTAATGAATGACGTTTTGTGTTCATTTTTCTGGCTTCGGTAATGAATGACGTTTTGTGTTCACTATGGGGCGATATAATATATGTTGTGGGAGTTATTTTATTTTTATTACTTATTTAAAAATAAAATTTGAAAGGTTTTTAGTAGTTTATTAATTTGTATGAATACAATATACTTACGAGAACACTTAATTATTTGTATACCTACCTAAAAATCTATTTAATAATAATATAAAGAACATTACACAAAAAAATCCCTGGGCACAAACTAAGCTGTGTACATGTGTACCAAAAGCAATGATAAAAATTTGCCTGGGTGGGAATCGAACCCAAGACCTCCGGATACAACGCCAATGGCTTAACAACTAGCCGAAAATGAGGCGGTATATGCAAATAAAATAGCTTAATGTGACTGACTGACTTAATCATCTCATAGTTCGACCAAAACTACTGATGATAGTAGGAATATGAAATTTAGACTGGTCTGTCCATTAAATATATATTTTTTAAAACTCATTAGTGTTCACTAGGGTTTGAACCAGTGACCTAAAACCTGTCTGTGGTGTAACGAACCTGGCCACGACTTATATATTTATATGAACACTAGCTAAACCGGTGAACTTAGTATCACCTACTAAGATGATGGTATTTCGACGCGCGAACATGCGACATATAGTTGACCGCGCGCGAAACAGGGAGACTCCAAGTTGATTCAGCGAGTGGCCTTGTGATTTATTTATGTATGTATGTATCATCACGGGTGCCTTACGGCGCCCGAGACCGCCTAGACGGCCCCAGGGTACCCAGCGGAGGGGTTTGAATCCCACCTCGTCGTAGCCGATGGTATGAGTCTACACCGAACAAGTGGCTAGCTCGTCGCGATGTTTTGAATAGACTCAATAACCCATCTATAGACAGTTTCACAAGTTGGTATAGTGAAACCGGGACCGACAGCTTAACGTGCTCTCCGAGGCACTATAGTGGTGTTGTCAAACAAATGTACATATTTTTTTTAATTAAAAACTCATTGTTACACACCGGGATTCGAACCAGGGACCTAAGTGTTTTTAAGTCCAAGGTCTAACCAACTAGGCCACCACTATTACATTTATTTATGGTCATCGCAAAAGCCAGTCGCACGGGAAATTGTACTTGCTTAAATTAAAATAAACAGTGACAGATGTCAGTTGCTAAAATTTTGGTTGTGTGGTTGAAAGATCCTCACCTCTTCACCAACACTGGTGGATGAATAGAAAAAAAAACAGTGACAGATGACAAAATAATGAACAAAATAATCAATCGCAAACCGGATATAAAGTAATTTTGTACGGTACATACAAAATTATTTTATATTATTTTCTGCAAACCTTTAGGATTTTTTCCCTATTATTTTTCTTTTTAAACCCCTGTTTTAAATAAAGCAAACAAAAGAAAAATAATTCAAATCGACCAAGCCGTTTTCGAGTTTTTGGGGGCAAGTTAATATGGAGCATGGGAAAAGTAAGAATTGTAGGTAAAGTCGAGAGCACATGAAGCTTTTCACTTGTAGTACGAGCCTTACATCTACGCCGATTGTAATAACAACGGTACAGAGTCCATCGTGTAAAACACGAGCTCTTGGCTGTACAATAAATAAAACTTGTAAATAAGTTTATGTATTACATTTTTTTTTTTTTTTTTTTTTTTTTTTTTAATATGTAGGACAAATTACATATATTGCTCTGGTCACAAACTAAGCTCTAGGATTGTACTATGTGTACCAGAAGCAATGATATAATACATATTATATTTTATAAACACCCAGACCATGACAAATTGTACAGAAAAAACGTACTAATATTTAATCAAAGACTTAGGTAGGACTTTGGTTGTTTTACATTTGACAACTTTTTTAGAATCCCTAGGGGGGGAGCAGCTGCCCTCCCTTCGTCCTACATAAAAAACAAAAAAACTTTAAATCATAAATCATTTATTTATGGTTTACAAAATTTTACAATTTCAATTGTTAATACAATATTAAATAGTTCTCTATGTTCCGCCCGAGAGCATGTAAACATTTACAGTGGTATTTTATACCTACCTACCTAACAAATTATTAACCAAACAGTATAAGTCAATACAATAATTAAAATTCCCTTATACAAACATATTGGTACTGTCAAAGTCATTATCATATTTTTAATCGATGTTTAAATAATTAGCACAACACAACATTAAACATTAATAGTTAATAAAGTAGCTATAAAAGCAGAATTTAGCTGTAACTGACTATCTATACTACCTACAACAGTGAGTAAGTCAGTCGGACTAACCGCAAGTAATAGAGTTACTATTCAAAGGCCGGTTTCTATTTGCGACGTTACGCATTGTTCAAGCGGACATTTCTGTTTTAATCCAATAAACGTCGGAAGGGATTAAGATAAACTTCAATTTTGTGCCCTAAATTCCGGAAGGTTATTTTGTTTAGGTGTTTTCGGTTTAAAACGTTTTATTCAAAGAAATATATTTTCGTTATCAAACTTTAATCAAATGAAAATTATAGGGAAGTAAATAAGGTTCTACCGTACTCAATATAAACTAAAATATAAATTCAAAATTATTCTAATAGAAAAAAAAACTGTTAAAAAACTACCCGAAAATATGGTAAGTTTTTAGGTGGGAAGGTTTCTATAACTTCACATCAAGTGACGTAGTCATATTTTGGTTTTAGTCTGTGGGTTTACCTGTTTTTAAGAAACTATTGCATTGATTTATTGTCGAGGAGGAGGTTTCCTTACAGGATGCGGTTACCGGACAGGCGGTTGATTTGACGATGAAGCAGCGAGGCCATCCTAATGTCAATTCGTCTTTGACGCTGCCCGTTTGTGGTTACACGATCATTTATCCGGCATAGTGGGAGCGATCAATGCTGTTAAACAACAATGTATTGTTAGAACCATTCATGTATTTTGGAGGTCTGCTTACCATCACGTAGATACAAAGCCACATGCCGTGTTCCAGTAAAAAAAGTCATAACATTTCTGAAATTAAATTAAATTCATGCAAATCAAAATAAGTAGATACCTTATTTATTTTCCGAACACTCCTAAATTAATGTTGAATATATTAAATAGAGAAAAAACTTGTAAAAAATGTTTGCGAAATGTTATTCACATAGAAATGATATTTAATTACACAATTTTATTACAAAATATTCGAGGAATTCAGCATCAAAGTGTAATAAATATTTTTCTCTCAAACAATTTTTCGATATTCTGTTATTATTTCTAAGTATTTTTTATTTTATTTTCTTATTAAAACTAGTTTTGCCTACAGCTTTGCCTATTTTAAATTAGGTTTGTATGATTTTCAATGACGTTAAATATGTGAAGCGACATATCATCTAACTTGTTGGCCGTAAAACAATTACCCAAAATTTGAGATTGTCTTACATTTCTAATATTAGTATGTTTTTTTTATTAGTGCACGGTATGTGACTTTGTATCGACCTGTGGTGAACTGACCTACAAAATCCATATAAATAAATGTTGTTAAACAATATAGATCGCTCCCACTTTGCCGTCTAAATGATGCGATTACGAAAGAGACGAATTTCATTATGAGTATAATTTTAATATGCTTGTTGTCTTATCGTTAATTTAGCCTCGACAATAAATCGTTGCAGTAGTCTCTTGAAAACTGGTGAAACCTATAAATATGTAAAGGTTCAGGGGGTACGAATTTTGAATGTCAGCGCATGATTAAATACCATTACTTATTAAATTTTGTTATTTTGAATCTCATCGAGAGACTAAACTATCATACGTAACGTATGATAGTTAGATACGAGTGCCACCTACCACTTGAAAATAAAGTCACCATAATGTATTTATTATGAGAAATAAGAACGGCAATTTGAACTACAAACCATATTTTCTTCTTATAACGAAACGTAATATCTTTTATTTTTGAGAAATTATTTTTAAGTTGGTCCGCGCTTTTATATTAAATTTTTAAAGATAAAAATGCAATGAAAAAATTCCTGGTGGCGGGACTCGAACCCACGAACCTCGCTATCGCGGCAAGGCGCTCAACCGCTGAGCCAACCAGGTTCCAGTCAGCCCTCACGAATTTTGTCATTGCTTGTTATCTACTTATACACAGACGCCCTCTATTAGCTTTCTTTTAATATCTCTTATACGAGTAAAGTTAAAAGTCCTAGTTTTTGATACTAGATGGCAGAGGAGTCTGTTTTTTTGTTTTTACTTTTTTCAGTATTTTATATTTATGCATTTTTATAAATTCCTTTTTGTAGGATAATCTTATATTAATTTTTTAAAGATAAAAATGCAATGAAAAAATTCCTGGTGGCGGGACTCGAACCCACGAACCTCGCTATCGCGGCAAGGCGCTCAACCGCTGAGCCAACCAGGTTCCAGTCAGCCCTCACGAATTTTGTCATTGCTTGTTATCTACTTATACACAGACGCCCTCTATTAGCTTTCTTTTAATATCTCTTATACGAGTAAAGTTAAAAGTCCGCGCTTTTAAAAACTTTTGATTTTCTAGTCATCAATGATATTTTTGTCACTGGTGACATCAAACTTATGGCTGACATTCAAAAATCCCAACCCTGCTATATTTTGCTGATGGTACACAAAGGCAAACTGGATAGTTTGATCAATTTGTTTGTGGTATAGTGCAATAGAGGTCCCGTGAGAATTTATTTGTTGAACAGCTAAATAGATTCTGACTTCACTACTTTGCCAGAAATTTTTAGGTCATAGATATTTATTACTTTTGAAAGGTTTTACATAAAGATAATAAGGAAATAACATGACTAGGTCACTTGACGGTTTTTGCATCTGCATCTACAAAAACCGTTAAGTGACCTAGTCATGTTTCGTTTTTAGTCTGTTGGTTCACCGGTTTTCAGGAGATTACTGCATCGATTTCTTGTCGAGGTGGCAGTCTCCTTTCAGGGTGCGGTTACGAAATGGGTGGTTAAATTGACGATAAGCCAACGAGTATATTAAAATATACTCGTAATGCAATTTGTCGTCACCCATTTTGTAATCGCATCATTTAGCCGGCATAGTGGGAGCGATCAATTTTGTTTAAGAACAATTATTGATCGACCCCATTCATGGACTTTGTAGGTCTGCTAACCACCAGGTAGATACAAAGTCACATGCCGTGCTCCAATAAAAAATAATACATATCATCACGGGTGGGTGCCTTACGGCGCAGGGTACCCAGCTGAGGCGTTTTTTTTAACCCCACCTCGTTACAGCCGATGGTGTGAATCTACAACGAACAAGTGGCTAGCTCAATAACCCATCTATATACAGTTTCACAAGGTGGTATAGTGAAACTGGGACCGACAGCTTAACGTGCTTTCCGAGGCACTATAGTGGTGTTGCTAAACAAATGTACATAATTTTTTAGATTAAAAGCATTGGTGCACACCAGGTGGGCGATTCTCGCGCTTTCGACATTCATCTCGATTCGAGATTTTTAAACGAAAAATGACTAAATATGTGATTTTTCGTTCAATATTTATATATTTATTATTTATTAAGTAATATTAATTATTTATTTCGTTCAATGTTCGATATTTTTGAACGAAAAATCACATATTTAGTCATTATTCGTTTAAAAATCTCGAATCGAGATGAATTCCGAAAGCGCGAGAATCGCCCACCTGGGTTTAAACCAGGGACCTAAGTGTTTTTAAGTCTAAGGTCTAACCAACTCGGCCACCACGTATATCAATAGTATAAAAATATAATAATATGTAGGACAATTTTCACACATATATATCTGGTAACAAATTAAGCTTTAGGTAGTACTATGTGTTCCAGAATAGTTGCTAACGTTGTAGTCCACCGTACCTCGTTCACAAATCAGGGTAATTTCCCCAGTTAAAGGCTAATCTCGTTTGTAGCCCGACGAAACCGTTGTCATTTACCCTTTATCTCTTCCCTCCTTACTTATTTGGTTAGTTATGCCCTATCTCCTTTACACATAAGACATTTAATTATTTTAAGTGGCTTGTTACCAATTGTTTTAGATACATTTATATAAGTACATATTTATATACATCAAAAATCATTTAAATATATTAAAAAAAAACAATTATCACCACCAGGTAGATACAAAGTCACATGCTGTGCTCCAAAAAAAATAATTAAAAAAATGCCTTTAATCTCTTGCCTCCTTACCTCTTATTGGGTTAGTTATGTATGTCCTATGATTTTTTTTATTATATTGTGCTCTATGATAAAAGTATTTTTACATTCTAGTGTTGCTCATTAAGAAAAAAATACCTACTTTTTTAATTAATAAAATGGGTTCTATAACTGATATTTAAGGCATAAAAATATCCAAATCTTTTTATTCCTTTATTTATTAATTACATGTATGCCTCTTATTAGGTTAGTTTTGCTCTATCTCCTTTTCACATGGGCCACTTCACCAGGCCATTTAACTATTGTTTTAAGTGCCTTAAATGTTTAAGATAATTATATTTTTGGCATTTATACAAATTTAATATAGACAGCCTCCGTAGACTAGTGGTTGCGCCTTTGTATCCGGAGGTCGTGCGTTCGATTCCCACCATGGCAAAAAAAAATATTAGTACGTTTTTTCTGTACAGTTTGTCATGGTCTGGGTGTTTATAAAAATATAATATGTATTATATCGTTGCTTCTGGTACACATAGTACAAGCCTAGAGCTTAGTTTGTGACCAGAGCAATATGTGTAATTTGTCCTACATATTATTACTATTATTATATATTTTACATGTACATTTGTTTGACAACACCACTATAGTGCCTCGGAAAGCACGTTAAGCTGTCGGTCCCGGTTTCACTATACCAACTTGTGAAACTGTTTATAGATGGGTTATTGAGTCTATTCAATACATCGCGACGAGCTAGCCACTTGTTCGGTGTAGACTCATACCACCGGCTACGACAAGTTGGGATTAAAAACACCTTCGCTGGGGAGGTCGTCTAGGCGGTCTCGGGCGCCGTAAGGCACCCGTGATGATATGTATGTATGTATGTATAATTTAGTGCTCCATAAGTGTCCGCGACCGTACTTTAGTTAATATCTATATCTGTACCGTATTGTTTGTTTTTAAATA
This sequence comes from Monopis laevigella, assembly GCA_947458855.1. Taxonomy (NCBI): domain Eukaryota; kingdom Metazoa; phylum Arthropoda; class Insecta; order Lepidoptera; family Tineidae; genus Monopis; species Monopis laevigella. The sequence goes on along the minus strand of OX381596.1, from coordinate 7,225,053 downwards.
CAACATTTTTTTTTGTTCACAGCATCCAGAGAGCACACACATCACGTCACTAGGTTAAGACATTCAAGACATCTCGATGGGCTCATGAGGCCAAGTATTGTGAGTACGACCTTATTGCCATCCTTTAAAAATCATTTTCCCATAATTACATTATTATATTCATTTAACCACTGCTTAAAACTCCTGTTAGATTTTCAATTATTTTAATGCTTTTTTTATATTTAAAAAAAATCCGTGGTTCGATGTTGTATAATTTATATTTAAAATATTGCATGCAATTTAATTTAATATTTTTTAGAAGTTAACATTTATTTAACTAGTATTTAATATTTAAACAATTCCAATAATTAATTATAACTAACAGGTGATTTGTGAGTATTTATTATAAATATGTAAATGTAATATTTTAATAACAACTAATTATTATTATTAATAATTATTGATTTGTAAATAACTAATAACTTTATTAACAGCTGTAAATGGTATTGAATTCAGGTAATATTAATTTTAAATATTATATTGTATATAAATATTAATGCATGTGTACATAATGTAACCGTTATAATATTGTATAGTTAAAAATATAAATTTCCAGTATACATTAATTTCAATGAATAATATTTAATGCATGATAAATAATATTTAATATTACAGTTTGTATAAATTTGTCCAAAATATCGTCACATTAATAACTCATTATCGCCTTAATTTATTATTAATATTTACACCAAAATTCCAGTAATATTTTGGACAAATTATTTCTCTTTAGGGGCAGTTTTTCAATCAACATGTTAAATTCGATATGTTTATTTTACTGTTCAAATATTTGTATAGAATTTCCGACTATTCAACTGTTTAACAATTGAGAAATTGTCTCTAAAAAATAAAATTTCCTGCAGACCAATTTCTTGATGCAAGAAAAAAAAAATTTTAGACCTTGGTATAAAATAGTTTATAGCAATATACAATAATATTCATATAAGTCTGCGGTTCGGTGAATATATGTACCTATAGCCTTATTATGAAACTGCAAAGATAAATAAACTGTACATTTGAAATTTTAATCGTCGTAACTCTTATTTCTATTACAATAAAGGCTATGATATCGAATTACGAGCAAAGGTAATAGCCATAAGGCGAAGACTTCTTCTTTTACCTAAATGGCCACTACGCTTTACGCATAATTTTGCCAATGTCAAGTGGGTGGGTAGATTTATAAATTGTAATGTTGTAAGTGGTAGTAAAAGTGGGATAATAGGATGGAAAGGAATAGGGAAACGACTAGGTTAGAATTAGGAATGGCCACATGACCGTATGCAAACATACGGTATAGTGATGCCAGTGTCAAGTGAAGGAGAAATATACGAATGCTTATTCTACAAAAGTAGTACACTTTTGCACAATAAAATTAAATACGATAACTGTAATAGAAATACGCGTCTACAGTCTTCGGGCTACCTTCAAAGAATCCATATGGCAAAATAACGTTTCACAATTAGTTGCTGATGAATAGTATTCATAAGTTGATGGCTTCTAAGCATAGCGGGTAATTTTGCCAATGCCAATGTGGTAGATTAAAATTCATATGTGTAATGTTAAAAGAGGGATAATTGGAAGGAAAAGAAGTAGGAGAGAATAAGGTATAATATAAACTTATTACAATAAAATTATTTGCCTAAAAAATCAGTTTTAACTAAGAGAAATTCACACCCGCAGTCTTATAGTACTTTTTAGATATATAAACATACTAATTGGTCTGTAGATTTTATAATTTAGTTTTATGATTTTCTTAGATAATAGCTTTGTTAATTCGGAAATATTTCAGTTGGGCCATGACAGGTCTTCCAAACTAGCTGTCAAGTACAACCACAAACCTGTGTTCACCGAATGCTTCAACTACAGACCTACTGTCAAAGAAGAACAACCTGTCGACACTTATGTGTTTACGGTAAGAATTTTACATTAATAGTGCAATCTATTTTGAAGGAATGATGACGTATTCTATTATACCGTCTCCATCATGGGTGATAGAAGGAATGATGACGTATTCTATTATACCGTCTCCATCATGGGTGTGCAGATTCATATGTAGCTTCATTGGTTTTTATTATAAGATTAAAATCTGGAATTTCATGAAAAACTATGGTGGACTGATAGGATGTGAAGTTAAGTGTTGAATTCATAAAGGGCCCTTAAACTTAATAATATTTATATACCTATAAGTCTGGATCACTTTGGAATAAACTATCTCTTCCAGACCATGGATAGCTAAGAATACTGTCTATCTCTATATAAGACATGCTCTCTTAACTGGGTAACTGGGGAGCTGAGAAGGACACATGGAAACTCTATCAATCAGATATCTAAATACCTAATGTATGGATAAGATTTCGATTCCATAGAGACGTCCATCCGATACGTTAAATTCATCCATTATGTTAGAAAGATTTTGGATAGCTATCCATATGTTCTTGGTGGCTAGTGAGCTGATAGAGTAAATGCTTTTGTTACACTTGGCCATTCGTCAATAATATTAAAAAAAAACCCTTGAGGTATAGGTATCAGTTATTGATTATAACTTTATTCTTATAGTTATTGATTATGACATCCTCCGTAGACTAGTGGTTGCGCCTTTAGCGTTGTATCCGGAGGTCGTGGGTTCGATTCCCACCCATGGCAAAAAATATTAGTACGTTTTTTCTGTACAGTTTGTCATGGTCTGGGTGTTTATAAAATATAATATGTATTATATCGTTGCTTCTGGTACACATAGTACAAGTCTAGGGCTTAGTTTGTGACCAGAGCAATACGTGTAATTTGTCCTACATATTATTATTTTATATTATTATATTATATTATTCTACTATTGAAATCTTTCAAGAGTACTTAAATTGTCAATAGCTCTTAATGATTACCAAATTGTGAAACTCCATCCACAGATGAGATTAAATCTTCCAAATTAAAAAAAAGTATAGTAGTATTTAGTAAACATAGATTGAACAAAGAATTGTATTATTTGTTAAATTAATAAATTTAAATGTCCATGACATTCATGACTGAATGGAAATAAAAAGGTTTGTATAGAAATTTAAGAAGCCAGTAAAAGGTTTCGCGATCTCGAACGTCCAATAACGTCTAAATGTTGTTTTCAGTTATATCAAAGTTTATGTTTAATGAAAAAGAACGTAGAGGTGTAAATATTACTTACTCGATCCTAATTAGATAGTATTTAAAAAAATATATAAATTAACTTTTGAAAAGACACCCAAAGTTTGATTTATGATTCTAAAAATATTACTTTAGTTCTCATTTTAAAAGTAAACAGATTTTTTATAAAGAAATTTTGTAATTAGGATCGAGTAAATAAAATCTACACCTCCATGTTCTTTTTTTCCAAAAAAAAAAACTTTATTATAACTGAAAACAACATTTAGATGTTTTTTGACGCTCGAGTTCGCGAATCCTTTTCCTGCCCACTTAAGACCTTAAATATTATATTTATAGTAAATGAAGTTATTTCTGACATCTTTATGTGAAAAACGTATACATTTAACAGTAGAGATGTATTTTCGTCATTCTATATCCAAAAATAAGTATACTAAATTTAAATAAAAATTGTTGGAGTACCTATATTTTGAGAAAGAGAGTACATAACATTTTACAAGTGAGAAATTCTCGATTAAATTACGTTTTTGATTTGAACTTTGACATATACCTTTATTAGCATGACCTTTGACTTTTAATCAAATAAATAGGACAATAATAACCAAAAATAAACATAAAATTCTTATCTGTGCTGTATGAACATATTTGTATGATTTCTGTTAGTTGCTAATGAAACTGTTTATATAATAAATTAAATTAAAATTGTTGTTTTCCAGATACACGCAGAAGATCCGGATCCTCCTGAAACGGGTGGGACTGTTAAGTATACTTTCATCTCAACTCCAGGAGAAAAGGAAAGATTTCGTGTCGATCCTGAGACTGGCAGAGTCACTACTGCTGATGTAAGCATTATTTGTTTCCTTAAATCTTTATTATTCTTACCCCCGTATTCTAAGACGTTTCCTTAACTCCACTCTTCACTTAAGGAGCGTCTGTCTCAATTTGATTTTTATAGTTGAAATTTGGTGGAAAGAGACAGACGTTCCTTGAGTGTAAAGTGGAGTTAAAGATACGTCTTAGAATACGGGGGCTAGCCTCAATGTAGCATAACTCAAGGCTATTTAATACTTTTGATCTCCATTCTTACTCAAGCCAGTTTGTTCCTGTCTTCCTTCCCTGGACCGTTGAGAATTATATTTCTCACTGTAAATAGCAATTAGCTAGTGACCTAGGCATGTTTCGGTTTTAGTTTGTGGGTTCACCGGTTTTCGGGAGACTACTGCATCGATTTCTTGTCGAGGTGATAGTCTCCTTTCAGCGTGCGGTTATGAAATGGGTAGTTGAATTGACGATAAGGCAGCGAGTATATTAAAATATACTTTATTACAATGCAATTCGTCATTGTCGCCGCCCATTTCGTAATCTCATAGTGGGAGCGATCAAAATTGTTTAAGAACAGTTATTGATTTACCCCATTCATGAACTTTGTAGGTCTGCTCACCACCAGGTAGATACAAAGTCCCATGTTATGCTCCAATAAAAAAAGAGTAAAAAAAAACACTTTTAGTTTAGATAGTCTACAATAATCACCACTTTAAAATTGTCAAACACTTAGTTTCGAGAAATGCTTTCAATAAATCGTTTTGTAAATCCATAAATTATTTGTTATATACCTAAAAAACTGTTCCTGCAATATTAATTGTTTTTATTCTTCAGTTTTATGACCGAGACGAGCCAGCGAGAGAAAAGGAAGTTTTTATTACAGTAAGAGCTAGTGATAATGGTCAGCCTCAGTTGGACGATGCTTGCACTATCAAAGTTGTTATTGAGGATATTAACGATAACCCACCGGTCTTCGATAAAGTGGTAAGTTTTGGATTTCCAGTTACTTATTAATTACCAGATCTAATCGACATTTCTTATACTTTATCGCACTTATTTATTAAATGTATTTTTAGTATAAAGTATATTTTATTTTAAAATTTAAAACTTTCATTACCTTATATTTATGTAGTGTATGCTTTATTTAAACCAATTTCTTACACAATTTTAACTTCTTTATTTACACAATTATTTTATTTACCTAGGTCTTACGGGATTTTGGAAAACTATCTACTTCTATTTAATACTTTACTTTACTGATAAATATTTATTAATATGTCTTTGTGTGTTGTACATGTCTGTGGATATACCTTCCTTTTTTCCATATAAATTTCAGAGGAATTGTTTGTATACATTCATCGTCTGACTGACTAACATTACTCTATTTTTCAAAGGTCTTTCGTGGAGACGTTTGGAAGGTTTGTTAAAAATGCAAAAGATATGAGTAAAAGCACCTTAATGATACGTTTTCACCACTGTAAAAAATACCCTTTCATCAATTGTTACCAAATATTTTGCATATGTTTTGATAACAATCTTTGAAAGTGGTATTGAAGAAAATATTTGTTTTTACTTGCATGGTGGCTGCATGACCGATAGGATCGTAAGGCGCCTGTCACGGTCGTCTCGGTAATATAAGTTTCGTGTGTGTTGTGTTTTAAAATTCACTTTCTTTGCACATTTTGTAGTTGACGTGTTTCTTTAGCTAGGCCGCTCTTTCCCCCTAGATGCATTTTATCACACGGCACGATTATAATTTAATTTAAATCTTTCTCTATGCTTTCGGCATGCTTGCCAATAAACGCTGGAGGATTTTCGAAAAGGTAATCGACGTGTGAATTGTCACTTATTGTATCACTAAGATTTTTTTTTTCAGGCACTGTGTTAGAAACACCTATTGCTACGTTTGTGTTTGTACAATGATTGTTGTCACTAATGATTTGTTTGTTTTGCGCAGTCGTATTCAGAATCCGTGCCACAAGATTTGCCCTATGGGAAAGAGGTGATGAGAATATCAGCGACTGACATCGACGATGGAAACAACTCCATTGTTCATTATAGCCTCGATTCCAACTCTCCAGATCAGAATTATTTCAACATTGACCCTGATAATGGGGTTATTTTTCTCAATAAAGCTATAGACGTGAGTATTACTGTTATTACTGTTCTGAAATGAAATGAAAATCATTTTTTTTTAACAGATTAAAAAAAATACATAAGAATTGATAAAAGGATAGATAGAGGTCACCTATTAAGTATAAGGACATTTAATTTAGGCGACCCCTCCCTTTCGAAACTAGAAAAATATACATAATTAGTACAGTAGTTGACAATGTTGATATTACAGAGTTCCTTTAGTTAATTATATATTAATTCTATAAATTTAGAATATAATTCTTGAATAAAAACCGAAAATTTTATTAAAATTTATTTATAAATGATAATACACAATCTTTAATTCGAGGAAAAACGGTAATAAAATCAGTTATTTTTTTTTATACCGGGAAATTGAGATTGTTATTTCGGTAATATATTGCTATAGAACTAAATTTTTAAGCCATTAATTTAAATAATATAATTTATTTTAGGAAGCATTAATACTTATATATTGTCATATGAAGATTTATATAAATTAACAACTTAGAATTTGTGTAAGTCTGCCTCAGTATGTACTTTTGTAGATAAAGAAATCGTCTCATATATAATTCAACTGAGAGCAGTTAAAATTAGTACGTTTTCTGTACATTTTGCCGTGTTGACAAACGAGTAATATAATATTATTTAAAATAATATATCTAATGATTTTTTCTTATTTGCAGAAGCGACCAGGATATAAATTCCAATTAAGTGCTATAGTAAAAGATATGGGAGATCCACCACAACAAAGTTCAATATCTTTAGACATACAAGTAGTGGAATCCAATAAGAAGAGTCCATCTTTCGTCCAGGTTCCTGATGGTCCTATTAGATTAAAAGAAAACTTTTCTGATTACAATGCTGTTATAGCAACTGTTAGAGCTGTGTAAGTATATGTAAATTTACATACATACATATCTTCACGAGTGCCTTACGGCGCCCGAGACCGCCTGGACGGCCCCAGGATACCCAGCGGAGGGGTTTTTATCCCACCTCGTCGTACCCGATGGTATGAGTCTACATCGAACAAGTGGCTAGCTCGTCGCGATGTTTTGTATAGACTCAATAACCCGTCTATAAACAGTTTCACAAGTTGATATAGTGAAACCGGGACAACTTAACGTGCTCTCCGAGGTACTATAGTAGTGTTGTCAAACAAATGTAAACCAGGGACCTAAGTGTTTTTTTAAGTCCAAGGTCTAACCAACTCGGCCACCACGTATATAATAAATTATAACAAAAGACTAACGAATATAATAATTATATTTATATTGATAATTTAGTTAATAAAAGAAATACAGAGCTACATTATTCACTGAAGCAATTCTAGTCCTTCCTCCAAATGTCGAATCAAAAGGAATAAAGACACAAACATAACTTGATGCTCATATATAAAAGTGGGCTGTTGAAGGCCAAAGATGATAATATTGAATGTGTAGAGCGACGATCTGTGTAGAGTATGACATGCAATACATAAATGACATTACTGGCATACGACCTAATATAATATACTACAAGCCAGATATAATTTTCTTCTTTTCACATATTAGCTGACCCGCACAACTGCAGCTCTCAAAAGGAATAAAATTTCCCCTTTTTCCCCAACATTTTTCATTGATCCTTATCCCATATTATTGATATATAACATCACGCTACGACCAATAGCAGCATACATTCAATGAAAAATGTTGGGCCTAATAGTAAGGAAATGGGTTATCCAACACTAAAAGACCTTTTTTTAAATTGGTTCAGTAGATCCAGAGATTACCCCCTACTACCTCACAAACTTTATCTCTTCATTATATTTTTATAGATTAAGATATGTTTTATTAATAATTTTCTTGATTTTAGATCAAATATAGCTGAAGAGAGAAAAATATTATTTGAATTAGTTAAAGGTAGAACAGAACAAACTAATAAACAATCTACATTTGTATTGGAATCTGATGGCGAGTCAGCTTTTATTAAATTAGGAAAACATTTAGACTATGAAAAAATAACTCAATATACACTTACTGTTCGTGTACAAGTAAGTTAATATTTCTTTATTTTTCAAGTACCACTTCTAATTTAATATTTTATGGTCTAAAAATGAATGATGAAGAAACAGTATTAACTAATGCATATATATATTTACAGAATAATTTTAACTTAGCTGCTGAGACTATTATAGATATTGAAGTAGAAGACGTAAATGACAATATTCCTGTATTTGGTGAAGTAAGATCTGGTAGCGTCCTTGAAAACGAACCTGCTGGTACTCAAGTAATGCAAGTTAGAGCTTTTGACGCTGACGGTACTGAAGAAAATAATCAAGTCACATACAAACTAGGAGATCCAACTGACCCTTTTACAATAGATAGCATAACGGGAAACATAACAACATTAAAAATGTTTGATCGAGAAGAAAGAAGTTTTTATAATATCAAAGTTATTGCTACTGATAATTCTCCATCTGTTTTGATTCCTGATAAACATAATGCTGGACAACAAGTTTTTAGGATAGAAATTGCTGATATGAATGATAATCCTCCTCATTTCACTTTGCCTACTTATGTTTCTGATGCAGTTGCAGAAAATGCAAATATTAACGTTTTAGTTATTCAAGTACAAGCTGTTGATGTTGATACAGGTAACAAAATAAATTAATAGAAAATTTATTTATATGATGTAAACCCGGGGAAAATTTTAATATATTTCTTTTAATTTTAGCTTCCGTAGTGACATATAGCATCGTGGACGGCAACATTGGTGATGCGTTCTTTATAAGAAACATTACCGGCGAAATAAGGGTTAATAACCCTCTCGACTATGAAACGATTACGAATTATACCCTTATGGTTAGGGCTTTCGATGGAATGTACGAAGATTACGCTAAAGTTCTTATTGGGATTTTAAATTTGAACGATAATCCTCCTGTTTTTGTTGCCAATTACACTAGGACTATTGAAGAAGAGAAATTGTATGATGAATGTATTGTTAAGGTATTGTTTTTTTTTTAACTTAACTTATTACGTTTAAATTTTAGATAATATTTCTCTTTTCAGGAACGTTTCACTAAACAGGTTTAGCCTAAACCTGGTTTAAATTTGTTGTTACCTTTGTTCCATATCAATGTGTAGGAAAAATAACAAAGGTTTAGTTAGACTTGTATGTCGAAACGTTTCTAAATTTAGTTGCATCAGTTTAGGATTTTTTTTAGGAATTTGTAGGAATTTTACTCTTTAAATTTCTAACAATCGGACCATTATTTATAAAAGTTGTAATGCCATAGTCAATAACAACAGGTATCGCCAACAAATTAACGCCGCACTATAATATCAAATGATACCACACCATACAAATGTGTAGTTTTTTTATGAACAAAATATTTCTAAATGAATTTTTCCTAAAATAATCTAAAAGAATATATTTACACAAATACCATTTTTATTTTCTGTTCAACTTCTGTGACACTTAAAATTTTACGCTATCGTGTTAGTCGCCAGTTAGCACTGTGTTGAAAATGGCAATTTTACAACATGTGAAGTGAACATTCCAAATGCAATTCTTTTGTATAGCAATTTTGAATTTATGATTTCTTAGAACTGACATTTCTTGACATGTATTTTTAAAGCGACATGAAAGAAATCGGTGTAGTTAAATAATAATAAATAAATAATATGTCAATTTATTAAAGCGATTTTTGTCATTTCTCGCTTCAATGAAACAAAAATAACTGATGATTGATATATTGATAATTTTGAAAGAAAAAATAATAAAAAATTGTCGAGTTATATATGAGTAAATATGCAAAATATATTAGCAACATTTCTATTGTCAATTTAACCATCCATTTATTATAGTTTAATTTTTATATAGGGATAGGTTACTTGGTAGTTTTTATCATAATTATGTATTTACGATATAGATTTATTTCACGTAAAAAGTGCCTGCATTAAAAAAAAAATCTAAATTAATAATAATTGATTTATTTTAAGGTGGAAGCCTACGACCCTGACATAAAAAACCGAAGTGAACCTCAAAATATTTTCTACTTCATCGTTAAAGAAGAGCAGCAAGAATTCCTTCAGATCGATAACGAAGGATGCCTCCGACTGACCAAGCCCTTGGACCGGGATCAGCCTTCGGGTTTCACCACTTGGCAAATATTTATTGGAGCAAAGGACCACGGAGGAACTTTAGGAGCAGATAGTCTGAGTCAAACCACTGAAGTTATTTTAGAATTAACAGATATTAACGATAATGCTCCGTTTTTGACTAATGTAAGTTTTTAATTTTTTCATTTACTATTTAATTATACGCTCGCTTTAAGAAGTCAGGAAATGGACTTGCGAACTCGATTGTCTAAAAATGTCTAAACGTTTTATTAAAGATTTTTTTGAAAAAAAAAACGTGGTGATTCAAATATTACTTACTCGATCCTAATTACGTAGTCTATTTATTAAAAATCTTTAAAATTTTTGAAAAGACAACTAAAGAACGATTTTTAAAATCGTTACTTAGTTGTAATTTCAAAAGTTTATCGATTTTTTATAATCTCTAACTATATATAATATTTAATTTATTGTGCACTTTTGGGGGCTTCTTCGCACAAGTTTGCCTTACATAAATTTGTAGTTCATATAAATTTCAATAATCCAATCATTGGAATTGATAAAATAAATTAAAAACCGCGTCGCTTCAAATAGTTAAACGCCATCTCTTGGCATAATTTGTAACTTTTATTATATTGCGCCAAAGTAGGCATTGCATAGAGATTTTTTTAGAGCTACGTTCCATGGATAAACTATATAATAAAAAGCGACCAAAATATATTAATTAGGCTATAGGTACTTACTCCAAGGCATAATCTGTTTAAGATACTCAGCGAATTAATAAAAACAAGAGAAGACGCGCTGACGTCAAAACAAAGACCTTTTCAAGTTTATTTGACAGCTTCTCTACAAAGTAAGTCCTGAAAAATGGTCAAGTGCGATTATTATTCTCGCAACTAGGGTTCCGGCCATATATTATATTGCCTCTGATATACTTATATTCAGTGTTTCAGAGGACTTACTTAAATATTTAAGAATAACTTAAATATTTCTTCAAATAAAAACTGGGTTTAATTATTTTTATTAAAAAAACTACTGTCATTAGGTAATCTTATGAATTATAAATCAGTTATGAGGTTAAAATAACCCCAATAAATAAAATAAAAATTGCGGATTAGACCGCCTGCGTGGTTAAGTAGTTGCTTCATTGGCGCTGTATCCTGAGGGATTGGGTTCGATTCCCACTCATGGCAAAAAATATTAGTCCGTGTTTTCGTTACAGTATTCCTTGGCCCAGACCAAGGAATATTTTATAATGTATATATTAGTGTCGTTGTTTCTACACACATAGTAGGTACAGGCTAGTCAAGTGCAATATGTTTTTAATATATATATATAATAATATGCGTAGCCGATGGTATGAGTCTACACCGAACAAGTGGCTAGCTCGTCGCAATGTTTTGAATAGACTCAATAACCCCTCTATAAACAGTTTCACAAGTTGGTATAGTGAAACCGGGACCGACAGCTTAACGTGCTCTCCGAAGCACTATAGTGGTGTTGTCAAACAAATGTAAATTTTTTTTTTAAATTAAAAACTCATCGGGATTCGAACCAAGAATTACATAATGATAAAGGTCAAGGTCTAACCAACTCGGCCACCACGTATATATTCTAGGCGCCTAAAATTATTTTGATATATTAGGTAAAATATTTTTAAAAAAAGTTCTGGAACCTAAGCATATTTTGCTGGGTACCCTGAGGCCGTCTAGGCGGTCTCGGGCGCCGTAAGGCACCCGTGATGGTATGTATGTAGAATGTGTGTTTAGTATAAAAGTGTTTTTTATTTACTTAGTCTTGGAACCCTAAATAATCTCCAGTTTCATTGCAAAGAAGAATTTTATCTCCTAAAAGAAAGCACCCGTCAAACTTCTACATCGGCTGTCAATTTTTTATGTAAATTTGTTCATCGACAGCATTCGATTTCATACTTGCTCGACTTAGTGGAGCTACCTACTCTATATACATAATTCGATAGGCTTGCTCATTCTGTATTCGAATGATTTTGCATATTCCATTTTCTGAATAAGTTTCTCGATTGAATTTAGGGTTATTTCGCGTTCCTTTACTTTATCATTATGTAATTCTTGAACGATAAAGTTTGTATGTACTGGTATTTGCTCACAGTTAAGTGCATTCATTGGTCCTTAGAAATAGTTTCACAAAATTTAAGCGAAATTTAGCAGTAGCGACATCTGGTGGCAAATAGTTGAACCTACTTTAAAGTCGAACTTTTTATTTACTAAAAAATGTAATGGCACATGGATGATTTTTTGATGAAGTCAAGATAAGTCTATCAGATTCGAAAAATTTACCAGCTATGGATTTCCCTTCCATCTTTATGTGGATGAGAACGAAGTCGCGGATGGAAACCTATTTATTTATTTAAAAAAAAACAACTTCCGCTCATTATTTTATTCTGTTCAATCCATCAGATTGGTCAGAATGACTAGAGAATGAACGTAAACCCACGGACTGATAAAAAAATTATTATTATCTTGTATTGACAAGTCATTCATAATTTTATTATTATCTTGTATTGACAAGTCATTCATCATTCTGGCATCAGCCAGTTTGCTGACTGATCTAATGAAATACTGACCGTGTAACTCCCCTCTAAGAATCAAATATATTATATTATAAAAAATATATTTCTTTACATTACTATTTATTTGTTGTTTGTCAACGAAACCCTGACAAGGGGCTGGGAAAATTAAATGCTGCATAATATGTATATACATATATATTCTCACGGGTGCCTTACGGCGCCCGAGACCGTTTAGACGGCCCCAGAGTACCCAGCGGAGGGGATTTTAATCCCACCTCGTCGTAGCCAATGGTATGAGTCTACACCGAACAAGTGGCTAGCTCGTCGCGATGTTTTTGAATAGACTCAATAACCCATAGATAAACAGTTTCACAAGTTGGTATAGTGAAACCGGGACCGACAGCTTAACGTGCTCTCCGAGGCATAGTGGTGTTGTCAGACAAATGTACATAATTTTTTTAATTAAAAACTCATTGGTACACACCGGGATTCGAACCAGGGACCTAAGTGTTTTAAGTCCAAGGTCTAACCAACTAGGCCACCACGTACGTAAAAGAAATAATACCATCACGGGTGCCTATTTGGCTCCTGAGAACCGTTTAAACGGCCTCAGGGTACCCAGCGGAGGGATTAACCCGTCCTCATTTCGCCGATGGTATTCGGAGGCAACACCTAATAAGTGGCGAGCTTGTTGCGGTGTTTATGATGAAATAGCCTCGTTGTATAAAGCGGTCACCCATCCCAGACCGGCCTTGTTGTCATCTGCTTAACCTTGTTATCAGTTGCGCAGTGACTTAACCACTAGGCTGGGGCCGCAATATATTATCTTACTATATATTATATTAATAATATGTTGGACGTTCACACATATTATTGACCGCGTCCGTAGACTAGTGGTTGCGCTTTGGGCGTTGTATCCGGAGGTCGTGGGTTCGATTCCCATCCATGGCAATAAAATATTAGTACGTTTTTTCTGTACAGTTTGTCATGGTCTGGGTGATTATAAAATATAACATGTATTAGGTATATCATTGTTTTATTTATACAATATATTATTATTATAAACACCAAATGGGAAACTAAAAACTTTTAATATATAACGAAACTTTTAATTAAGTTTAATAAAAGTTATACTTACTTATTAATTATTCATAAATGAATATTAGAATAAATCAAACATAAATTATATTTCTCAAGAAACGGACACGATTTCTGTCACGCAAACTGTAAAATCTAATTAACTTACACTAAGTTAAATTGAATTAAAAGTTACGACTAATGAAAAAAAAATTAACAAGAAAACAATCCCTGTTTTTTTTAAAAATTTTATTAACGAAACAAATAGCTTTTCCGCCACTAGCACGCGAATTAAGAATAAAACCAAACCAAATTCGTGTAGCGTCGGCAATGTAACCGCAAAGCCATGTTCTGTACATGACTGACTGACTGACACATGACATTTGCAAATGTTGATATTTCCATGATTTAATGTTGGTAGGCAGCTTATGTCCGTTTTACGTCTCAACATGACAGACTATCTAGTACCAAGTAATTTATTAGAATTGGTTAATCAATTGTTTATCAAGTGTTTATTTATATAATATACTATGTTAGTCACGCTAAAACTCAAATACGAAACAAAAACTTTTTTTTTTTAAATTATTTTATTCACTTTAATACAGAGGTGGTTTAAAAAATTTTTTTTTTAATGTAGGTTAAGTGTTATTATTATTTTTATATTCCTAGTTATACCTAGGTTTACATTTTGGACAATGCCTCTATACAGCAGCTAATGGTTTAAGCTTTGTTTATTTTATAAATTATTCTTTGTTAACTTACATACTCATTTACTGCAAAGTGCTGCCCAGTATTCCAAGCTTTATTATGTATTAATAGTAGTAGTATTATACAAGTGTATAAAATAATGTAGGAATTTTATTTTATTGTGTTATTGTGACTGGTAAAAGTGCTAAATATATAAGCCTAATTACTAAAAATAATAAATAAAAAAATAAAAATAACATCCTAAAGAAAAGTTTAAAAATAATATTAAGCAATTTTGTATGTAAAATGAAAATACACTTCGCAATTGTTTATTTTGATCTGTCATGTGTTACTTTTTTTCTATTCTGCCACCAGTGCAGTGATCTTTCGACCAAACAACCATAATCCCATCCGAGTGGCTTTTGCGATGACCATAAATAAATCACAAGGCGTTAGAGCGGAATCAACTTGGAGTCTCCCTGTTTCACGCGCGGACAACTATATGTCGCGTGTTCGCGCGTCGGAAAACCATCACTATATAGGTGAATAGGTGATACGAAGTTCACCTAGTCAGCTAGTTTACAATACAAATATTTAGAAGTAGTTAAGCTGATACTATTAATAAAGTTTTATTATTTAAATAGATAATAGTGTTACATTTTTTTATTATTATTTTATTATTTAATATGTAAAACTTATCACAAACAAAGTTCTAGGCTTATACTATGTGTAAAAAACAATAACGCTAATACATATTATATTCACCAGACAATGGGAAACTGTAAGTACATAAAACCGTACTAATACTGTTTTACCATGAGTGGGAATTGAACCTACAACCTCTGGATACAACGCCATAGACGCAACGGCTAGACATTATGATATAAAATTTAATATTTTATTCGACTGATTAAATATTCAAGTATTATATTCGACTGACGAAGTATTATATTCATCTGACTAAATAATTATTGAAATGTTTAATAAATATTCTGTTCCTTTTAATTTCCTATTCACTCGAAATTGTTACAACGATTCACAATTTAGTTTCGATTTTGCTGAAATTACCGATTTTCTCGGGTTGAAAGGTATCGTTGTCGATTGATAGGCTCCCAAGGGGCTTTTCAATTTTTTATGCTAATACCTACCTATGGTGGAAAGATTTGCCTCCCAGAGGATTTTTAATATATAGATACCGCAATGCAGTAGTGTCTCGTTTAATATTTTTTTACGTTATCAATATTAATAATAATTAATTTCTTTATTTCATAAATACGTGGTGGCCGAGTTGGTTAGACCTTGGACTTAAAAACACTAAGGTCCCTGGTTCGAATCCCGGTGTGTACCAATGAGTTTTTAATTTAAAAAATTATGTACATTTGTTTGACAACACCACTATAGTGCCTCGGAGAGCACGTTAAGCTGTCGGTCCCGGTTTCACTATACCAACTTGTGAAACTGTTTATAGATGGGTTATTGAGTCTATTCAAAACATCGCGACGAGCTAGCCACTTGTTCGGTGTAGACTCATACCATCGGCTACAACGAGGTGGGATTAAAACCCTTCCGCTGGGTACCCTGGGGCCGTCTAGACGGTCTCGGGCGCCGTAAGGCACCCGTGAAGATATATATATATAATATGAAGGATATATATGTACGAAAAAGTATAGCTATCCAACGAGGAATCGCAGCTAGTGCTATGGGTATTTTTTTAAGATACCCTTGTTTGGTTTTGGTTACTCCTTATTTTTGACAATAGTTAAAAAAAAAAAAAAGATCTACCTAAGTTTTTGTCAAACAATCCTTCACATAGGTACTCTATATTTAAATTGTAGGGTTGCACCAATAGGATCGCTTTATTTTTTTGACAGTACAGATTAACCCTTTCTATTGATGGATAGATCCCTACAGGTTAAACTGTACAGTAAGTAAAAGATTGTTTAAAAAAACATGTAGTAGAGATACAGGTCTTAAGTTTTAATTTAAATTATGTACAAATTCCATCATTAAAATTAAAATATATTTTTTTATATACCTACGCAGTGGCCGAGTTGGTTAGACGTTGGACTTAAAAACACTTAGGTCCCTGGTTCGAATCCCGGTGTGTACCAATAAGCTTTTAATTTAACAAAAAATGTACATTTGTTTGACAACACCACTATAGTGCCTCGGAGAGCACGTTAAGCTGTCGGTCCCGGTTTAACTTGGTGAAACTGTTTTTAGGTGAGTTATTGAGTCTATTAAAAACATCGGGACGAGCTAACCACTTGTTCGGTGTAGACTCATACCATCGGCTACGACGAGGTGGAATTAAAAACCCCTCCGCTGGGTATGCTGAAGCCGCTTAGACGGTCTCAGGCGCCGTAAGGCACCCATGATGGTATTTATTTATTAAAATATCAACTCAGCCATTTATGTAACAAAAGATAGTTCTTTCTACCATTTTTTTACCTCATTCTTCCAGCTTAGGTTGATCGTTTCTCGATAGCTTGTCGGGGAAGGGCCACTAATTTCCATTTGGACCTCATCTCGGTAGAATGTTTTGGGCCCCAGAATATTAGATTAAAACCACAGGCCTTAACCCTCGTTAGAACGGGTTTTTGGGAAAATGGATAGAGATTTTCTTTGAGACTATCATGGATAATATACCCTAGAAGTTTATTTTGCATTTTAATTTGTGTATACAAATACCAAACTTTTTCTTTATTCGAAGTAACATTTTACAAAATAATAAAAACTGACCCAAATTAAAATAATAATAAATAAAATCCTACCTACTCAAAAAAATAGAAAATCTTCACAATGGACGCGCGGAATAGTGTCCAGAACGCTAGCGACATTTCCTCTTTGGATTATCAAACTTAATATTTGAGAGAGGAAAGCGCCAGCCCTCTGGTCACCTGTGACGTCGATCAATTTTGAAGAAATCTGTTTTACAAGCTTTCTTGCTTCTGGGCCCCATGGCAATTAATTATTATACAAATTATTATTAGATTTTTTTAAAGAATGTTCGTACAAATATAAATAGTCTTAATTTTTTACGCTATATAGATGTTGGGACTCCTGTGTTAAGTCAAGAGACCTCACAATCAGAAGATCATATCTGTTTAATAAAAATTAAGACACAAAATTAAATTATTTTAAAAGATATATGATTTTATATGCAAAAAATATATAATAAATAAATATATATATATGATAAGGTTTAGATTGTTAAATTACTATAACATAATAAGAACATCTCAACAAAATATTTAAACCTATAAATTTAAATGTTTCTGTGAAATAATAAAAAACTTTATTAAGATTATTTAACAAAATGTCTACAACGAACTTTGATCTGTCCACCTATTTATCATAATTGTACAATTTGTAGACGCAGCCGGTCATTTGGGATGAGAACCGTCCCCCTGGTGAAGTGGTTGTTCTGACTGCTAAAGACTACGATTCTAATGACAATGGACCTCCTTTCACATTTGCTCTGCAAGATACAGCTTCTCCGGATATCTTGAGGAAATTCCATATTCAAGGTAAGGATTAAGAATAAGAAGTTGATGACAAAGTTCAGAATCTGAAAACAGATGTAGGTACTTAATATTTTTGCTAATACCATACGAAGTGTTTTTCAGTACCTACCTAGTAAAATTGTAGTTGCAAATAAATTATATTTTTTATTGTTTAATTATTATGTAATAAATAATAAAATACTCTGGGTATTTCAGTAAAAACTATTTTTTATTTTTAAGTAGATATTTATTTTGATTTTAGTATCTATGTTTTTAATATTACTTATTCCGTATTAATATTAATGTTATCGAATATTATTTCGACCAGTAAAATAAACTCTTTAGCTAGTGTAAATATGTCTTTGGACTGATTTATGATTGTATAAAGAACTGTCAAATTTATTTTTTCTCCATACCAGTTATTAAATCTGTCGAATAACTTTATCTGACGATTAAAAAATCAGCCCTTATAGTCATTAATTTTTAATTTGTTATGTTTTATCTGATTGGATGACTAAATTTTCACACTAGAAAAAAAATAGCAAATAACTTTTTAACGTGTGTTTACTTCCAAGTATTTAATGTATTTCGCTATCTGTTAACCCTGTAAGAGAGGGATTTGCAATAAATACGTACTTATAGTACAAATAATAATAACTTACTTTACTACAATTTTATTTACAAAGATTTGATAGAAACTAGTACAGATTTTTCCCTTGATTACTTCATAAATAGACCAAAATGATAGATTACAAGCATCGAAGCTGATTTTAATATATGAAGTGTCAATAGATAGTTCTTAATTAATAGGTGTTTGGGATACACATTAATCTCCAGGATGATATATAAACCATAACATATTAAGCCTAAAGCACTCCTATGACACCTGAATAAAGCTTAAAATTAAATGTCTTGCAAGTGCATTTCTAACAATACATATTTAATGTAAATCTCTTGAAAGGAAGCCTGGAGAGATCTTCATATAGTCTTTACGTGTTATTTATTTATTTAGCGTCTAATGCATTTGTAGGATGTACCTATAAACATACACGTTTCATACGAAATGCGACAATAATTTAGATGAAAGAAATTCAGAAGAAAGTAAACTTCATCAGTTGAATTAATTATTAGTTGGAAATTAATTCTATATCAGTTGGTCAGATGAAAGTAATACTTCATCAGTTGATTTAATAATTAGTTGGAAATTAATTCTATATCAGTTGGTCAGATGAAAGTAATATTTCATCAGTTGATTTAATAATTAGTTAGAAATTAATACTATATCAGTTGGTCAGATGAAAGTAATACTTCATCAGTTGATTTAATAATTAGTTAGAAATTAATACTATATCAGTTGGTCAGATGAAAGTAATACTTCATCAGTTGATTTAATAATTAGTTGGAAATTAATACTATATCAGTTGGTCAGATGAAAGTAATACTTCATCAGTTGATTTAATAATTAGTTGGAAATTAATTCTATATCAGTTGGTCAGATAAAAGTAATACTTCATCAGTTGACTTAATAATTAGTTGAAAATGAATTCTATATCAGTTGGTCAGATGAAAGTAATACTTCATCAGTTGATTTAATAATTAGTTGACCAGTCAAAAGTAATACTATATCAGTTGAATAGATTTTTAGTTGATCAGATGAAAGTTATACTTCATTAGTTGAATGAATTGTCACATATTATGTTGTTAAAATCATAAATATTTAAGATATTTAAAATCAAATAAGTGAAATTGGTAATGTGGAAAAAAACAGTTATTTGTAAGATATAATAAAATACGTTTTGAATTTCCCATTTCCTGGGGAATTACGGGATAAAAGAATATAAAAATATTGTTATATATAAATGCTATGTTGTGTAACAAACAAGTCAATCCATCAACTACTTTCGAGTTTTACGGACATACACATACGGAAGCTGTACTGTTATTTCTACCTAAAGATATAACACCAGAAAGTCGATTTGATCAGTAGATCCTCATATTAGCCTAGAGTAAACCTTTCAAAGTCACCATGTATATATTATGGTTTACAACACTCAGACTATAAAAAACTGTACAAAATACGTACGTACTAATATTAATTTTCCTTGAGAAGGAATCGAACGCCAGACCTTGTCTGGATACAATTAATTAACAAATTAAATTATGCACACTAGGATTATGCCTTTATTATCGAAAAGGGACCGAAGCTTAAATCCTTGAAAGGGCAGTCCGGATGTGAAATTCACTTAAATTACCGGATCATTTTGTGGTTCCGGTGATAATATATCCGGATTTCACCCGGATAGGTCTTTGCTTAATGAGAAAACTGTCACCTGTCATTTGGGTAAAAGACAATTTGAGTTAGATAGCTTTTGAAAGTAAATCATAAAATATTTTAACATGACCGTCTGTGGTATAGTAATTGCGTAGTTTGCGTTTTATACGAAGATCGTGGGTTCGATTCCGACTCATGGCAAAAAATATTAGATTTGTTGTTGTTTTAGGTATTTTCTAGTTATACAGGCCAGACCCCAGATCTGTAAAATATCGAAATATGATTATTATTATTTATAAGTTGCAAGAACTTATGAACGTCATTATCGTCTGAAAAGTGAATTGAGAGCCCTGTGATACACCATGGTATGGTGTGAGCAGGGCGGACGTAGTAGCAGCTATATAAATATTGTAAAAAAAAAATTTTACTGCAAACTCCCACACGCCCCCCTTGTGCGTTACAATACGTTTTACCATATGGTTTCCTTAAAGTAAGTTTTTTTTTCTTATATATTTTTTTTTTAGGAAATGTCTTGTCAACACTGGTGACATTTAACCGGGAAGAACAGAAGGAGTATAGAATACCAGTTGCGATAACCGACTCTGGTACCCCGAGGCAAACAGGCGTATCGATGTTACACATAGTCATTGGTGACAAAAATGACAATCCCATGTCATCTGGACATAGTCAAATTTTCGTCTATAATTACAAGGTAAGCATTTTTTTTCTATCTGGTGATAACTAAATACATCTATTACAGATATAAAGTTGTTATTTATAAAAAAACTACCTTTACGAGTGCCTAAAGTTTATACCGAACAAGTAGCCAGCTCATCGCGGTTGTTGAATATTGTTGGATCTACTTCATAAGCCATCTATTAACAGTTTTCAAGGTGGTTAGTTAAACTGGGACCGACAGCTTAATGTGCTCTCCGATGCACTATAGTGGAGTTTTTAAACAAAAGTATATACATTTTTAAATCAAAAACTCATTTTTGGGTTTAAAAACTAGTGTGGGGTCCTAAAAGCTGTAGTCTTTTTTAGTCTAACATATAGCCAACTTGGCCATCACGCATATAAGTTATATGAATAATGTTTTATATACTGGTATATTGCATATTTGTGGATAGAGAAATATCGTACCTTTGAAAAAATATTTCTTTCTCCTAGGAAAGGTCTTGTTTTTATTTTCAGTTTCTAGATGTTAATTAAATTATTTGATGCTCAAAAATAGTTGAATTCGCACGAAGAAAGTATTTGAGCGGGTGCAGTCACAGCTAGGAGGCTGTCTTCGCAGTACGCTTTAGATTTTTTTTATTTAACCGAAAATAGTGACACAATTTAAGTGTTATACTATAAAATGTACAGGCTTTTGTTTGACAAAAAAATTACGCTCAAAGCGGCCTTACTTAATATTATTTACATTGAAAGAAGACAGCGCCTGTTAGAGATACTTTTTTATTCCGTTTATCCTAAAAATTTCATCCAAAAAACGGGAAATTCACGTTCGAGTATTTTATTATATTCACGAATATTTTATTCCATTGGGAGTTCCATTATATTAGTTCTTTGTACAACAAAGGATTTTTCTACTACAGAAGTTATTGCATAAGTTCATTTCAATATAACCTTAAAATATATTTTAAAAGCCTTTTTCAAAATTAATAAAAAAGCAAATTACTCTAATTACATATTTTTGTTGAATTTTTGATTTTATTAATTAAATTTTACTTTTCATAAACGGCGACTAGCTCGCCACTTGTTCTGTTCAGTGTTCGGCTTAACACTACTGATTTTACGTCATGGGTTGAAATTCGATGGGGTTTTATTCTCGACCTCGTCGTAGCTGATGGTATTCTGTGTCTACACCGAACCAGTGACCAGCTCGTCGCGGTGTATGGATAAACTCGATAACTCACCAATAAACAGTTTCACAAGTTGATATAATGAAGCAGGGACCGACAGCTTAACGTGTTCTCTGAGGCACTATAGTGAGTGGTTTTGTCAAGCAAATGGACATATTTTTTAATTAAAATCTAATTGATACCCAACGGGGTTTGAACCGGGAACCTAAAAGTATTTTTAAGCCTACGGTCTAAGCAACTCGGGCACTACGTACCTATATAATTTAATATAGGTAGGTACATTTTTTTTTTTTTAATATTAATTGTAAGTAGAAAAGTTAAAATTGAATGTTTTTTCAATAAAACACATACATCCATACAACTTCAGGCTTTCATGTATTTTCATATTCAAAAACATTTATCGGATTTCATTTAATTAAGCACATTATCATAAGCACAATGGAATTAAAGCTGCCGAATAAACGTCATCTACGAAGCTAGCCATTGGCTTTAATACTTTATTGTAACTGAAATAAGGTTGAGTTTTAAACAACGTTTTTTTTTTCATCCACCTGTAATACAGGTTTCATAAAGCCCAATCAGTAGACAGGCACAATAAAAATAAAAAAAAACTTTTCTTTTTCTTCCTCATATATTGTAAGGCTGTTTCTGTTGAACCTTAATAAATTATTTATTATTATTATTATTATTAATGTACAATTGTTACCTCACGGAATGCTAAAAACTGTCAAAGCAATAGCACCTTTAATACAAGGGAATACAGTACTTAACTTTTTTAGTTATATTGTTGCTGATTGTTCAATGTATTTTTTAAAGGATTTCGTTATTTTGACAAGCTAATGTATCCGTTATAAGAAACAGAATGTGGCCGCAGGCCGAGTTCGATTTTATCAGATATCGTTTGAGTTGAGATTGAAAATGATCTATTTCATACTTATGAAATTTCATAACTCCCAGACTAATATAAGTCCAAAGACCAAACTGATAAATATCTGGACCCGGGTTAAAAACTGTAGAGAAAAGAGTATTTTTGTGAATGCCCATAATGGGACTTCCGAATCCAACATACATTGATGACAACAAAGGTGCTAATGGTTAAATCTCTGATTTATATATCATAGTATAGCCACCACGTTTTGGATGAGCCCCGTCTTTCTACCAACCGTTTATGGTCACTACTACCAAAATTAAAGTAGCCGCATCATTAAACTTTAAAAACAGATGCGGCATCAACTGAAATGTTCACAAAATTAATTATTTACAATTTCGACTTGTTTTCATGGCATTATCATTGATCGGTTCAGTTTATTTCCATTACATTTAATCGCATGTCGCCATGTTGAGATTTAATGCCGTTGGCGGTTTTAGGAACTAAAATATATTTAATTGTGTTTCATTTATTAAACTTTGATTAGCCTCGTTCCTTTACTTACTTACAAGACACCAAACTCAGCTAAAACCAATATGCCGTTATTAAATGAAAAATATGTCATATATCTTTAAACAGCAAACAAAATGGCGTCAACCCAACACAAAATGGCTGCCGTTAAAATAAATATGACTGAATCTCTAGTACCATAAGATTTTAATTTAGTGCAAGAAAAGAAGTCGATCCTTAAGCACTATTTTTTTTTACAATTGCACATTTATGCGTAGTATTTGTGAGTAGTGTCATTAACTCTTCTACTTGTCAGTTCTCTAAATAGCTTTTAAAGCGCTGTTTTCGTCTGACTCCTCCTTATAATGTATTATTTGTATTTTTTAACATGTAACCCTACTTAGTTATTGAGTCTATTCAAAACATCGCGACGAGCTAGCCACTTGTTCGGTGTAGACTCATACCATCGGCTACGACGAGGTGGGATTAAAACCCCTCCGCTGGGTACCCTGGGGCCGTCTAGGCGGTCTCGGGCGCCGTAAGGTACCCCTGAAGAGAGATATATATATATATATATATATATATATATAACCCTACTTATATTATAATATTTAATTAATATTTAAAATAAATTGTATTTTTTTTCTTAGCTCTTAAAACTTTTCATTCCTCTAAACAATA
Source organism: Monopis laevigella (assembly GCA_947458855.1). Taxonomy (NCBI): domain Eukaryota; kingdom Metazoa; phylum Arthropoda; class Insecta; order Lepidoptera; family Tineidae; genus Monopis; species Monopis laevigella. Next base: position 7,200,819 of record OX381596.1, on the reverse strand, counting down.
TTGACATAAAGTATCATTTATTTATATCTATTAATAATTGTATGTTTTCTTAATTTTTAATGCTCTCAAAGACGGATATATACTTCAATGAAGTATATAGTTGGAGATATTATGTAAGTATGCACTTTAATATTAGTTCGAAACATAATCGTTATTTCAAAATTCTGGATAAATAAATAAATTATTTCTGTGTGTATGTTTATAAATAACATTTATATATTTGTACAGTTTAACCGTTGCAGCTACACGAAAATAGCTTTAGGAGACTATTCATAATTTTCGTGAAATTTTAATTACAGAATAAAAAAAAATACCAAAAAAAAAATAGATGGCAATTTTTTTTTTATATCAAAAATATTTATGATACTAAAAACTTTTGGAAGTTTCTATCTTGTACATATATTATGGACGCAAAGATATCCACAATAATTTACAGAGACCTTGTTACACAAAATCCACATTTTATAAAAGGATAAACAGTAGAATAAATTGATAAAATTTTTAACAATCATAAATACATATAACCTACATGAAAAAAAAGGTGTCTTCGTTTTGTAAAAAAAACTTATTTAACATTAAGAACTAATTATTTTTAGAAAAACTTTTATTCTCACAGACTAAAACAATGATAGCTTAAAACTAATTGCATTGCTTTAATTATTGTGCGAAATTAAAACGTCCATTCTGTTAATACCAATTAAAATTGGAACTATTATTATTGATATAAAATCCAATTAACTTTCAAATGGACTAGCGATGCGTTAAATGAACTAACCGTAGGTACACACTTGGCGTAAATTGGAATAGAACTCAGCGAGAAAATCCCTATTTTTTTCCTGAAATCTACTAGTCTCTTAATATCGATTTACTTTTAAGAAAAGACGTTTGTAGTCTTCTTTACTAGACTAGTAATTTTGATTTTTATAATTTCACGTGAAATGGCATTTATGAAGAGTCTATAATTAATAATAGTCCGCATCAAATGTTGTACATCTCTTGTTTTTTATTGGTTTGATTTCAACACACACGCAGTGAAACGAAATCTTTATCATTGTATTTTAAAAAGAAATTCAATCGAACGCACACCACAGCCTACTAGGTGCAGGATGTGGTGTGCGTTCAGGTGCGTTTAGGTGCATCCTGCAGGGTGATTACGCGTCTGAAGTTCGCTCGCACGCCAATCGTTGTGACGTCATTCTGACGTAGTTAAGCTTGGCTTCTTAACAATGGCTCTAAAAATTACGTCATAACGATTGGCGTGCAAGGGAACTTAAGACGCGTAATCACCCCGCAGGTTCCATTAAGCTGTAAAAAAAATATCTGCCATGCAAAAGTGTCACCGAGGGCGCGCCCGGAATATTTAATATAAATCTAATGTTAATAATACAAACTGGACTCATTAATAAAGGCAGATGGACTGGTTTCTTTGGCGCAAACATATTTTGTACAAATAATTAATTTTGATAGAACAACAACTAAATTGATAGGTTGCTTATTTTTATAGCAGCTTATTTCAATAATATTCCTCAAATTTATTTTTTCGGTTATCTTAATATACTAACTAACTGACCCGCACAACTTCGTCTGCGCACGCAACGGAAGCTCTTAAAAGGAACAAATTTTTCCTGTTTTCCCAATATTATTCATTGATGCTCCGCTCCTATTGGTCGTAGCATGTTAGCCTATAGCCTTCCTAGATAAATGGGATATCCAATTCTAAAAGAATTTTCAAAATCGGTTCAGTATATCCAGATATTACCCCCTACAACCTTACAAACTTTACCTCTTTACTACATTAAGTATAGAAAATTTGAGTACCATTGTCTTAAGAAAACGGTCTGAAGTTTTCTATTACAGACAGTTGAGTCATTGTAAAAAATATATGTTTGAAATTACCAATGATTTTTAAGTTGTCAGTCTAAAAGGGAAGTCTCAAAGTCTTTGCTTTTAAGTTGGATGATAATCCCACTTTGTTTGCGGAACTTTCTTATCACAATGGGCTAACTTTGATCGAATTTCCAACAAAAATTCATTCACTTTTTCGAGGCTTTATATAACCCAGCGCCTATGGCGTCTAAATAATTACGCCACCGATATCACAGGGTCATTTTTCATTATCAAAATTTTCACAAATTTAAATTCATATACTTAATTTTAATAATAAGCGTTTCAAATTGTCTCGGGGTGAGAATGACTTGGCTTCATTGGAGTTGTGTTAATCTTATATACATACGGGTGCTTAAGGGGTAGTCGACTTGACGCCCATACAAACATACTTTCAATATTAAACTTGACTGTTAGTCGGGTGTCAATTATGTTTTTCATGTTCGTAATTGTACGCAAAAATCTTTTTGTTGCGGGTAATAAATATTACTTTATAATATTAAAAAGTTTTATTTTTGGTTTCGAAGAAAAATATCCAACACAGAGCGATTAATAAATCCAATGATGTCGGTCATTGTTACAACAAATGTTATTTTAATTCTGCGACAAACAGTAATCGAGTATTAATGGAAGTCCAAAAGCTTATTTTGTAAGGAGAACGCGGAGTTCGCGATTACGAATGCAGTGTCCTTATCCCACCTCGTCGTAGCCAATGGTATTCTGAGTGTACAACGAACAAGTAGCAAGCTGATCGCGGTGTATATATATACTTTTCACAAGTTGGTACAGTCTAATTGGGATCGACAACTTAATACTTGCTCTCCGAGGCTCTATAATGGCCTAACCACTCATAATACTTTAAGCAACAATTTATAACCATTAAGCACGCACAGTGCTAAAAGTTTATGTATCATCTGTGCTTAGGTTCTAAATGCATCGTAACTTGAGTTACTAAGGCGTTTATGATTGCCCAGTCCACAACGCTTAAATCTGCGGTTCTATGATGAATAATTAACTTCGTACCGTCCGTTCGATATAGGCACGCCTATAAACCCTGAGCCAGTAAAGTTAACGATTATGCTCGCGTTTTATAATAATATATGGCTATTAAAATGTTAATTTTGCGCCTTAATGAAACCCGGTTTAGTGTTGCGTATTCGCGAGACATAAACAGGGATTATGGTGTGGTGAGGAAGGCACTTTTTACTGCCCTGCCCTGATTCAGGAGTTTCGTACGTAGTTGATGCTCTGTGTAGATACTAACTCTGCATTTTACGTCAAACGTTCCTTATTATTGGCTATTAATTTTACTTATGAGACGTTTATTTTATTGCTATGATCAACTAGTAATCTCTTTTTGTAATAGAAGTTTAAATTTCCGCTTCCGAACGACTAGAAAATAAATATTGCGAACTTAAGGTCCCTAAGCGGATATGGACGGTTTTACACGTCCCAAGGGGATTTTCACATGTAGGATAATAGGAATAAAGTTGGTATGTGAATTGGATTACTATATTTGTAGAAGGAAATCGAATCCCAATTGGTTATCAGAAAATAGCACTTTTTTTTAAATTAAGGGTAAGGTTGTTTTGTTTTATGATCTTATAAAGTCAGTAATTTTTTTCCTAGAAGGTGGGAGGAAGGTCTCTGCGTTAACGACCAGTCCCGTTACGACCGCCTATACAGATGCAAAAATCATCAAGTGGCGTAGTAATGTTTCGGGTTTAGTATATGGGCCCGATTTTTAGTTGACTAATGCATTGATTTTTATTTCGAGGTTGTAGACTCCTGTCTGGGTGCGACTAAGAAATGGGTAGTTAACGAGAATATTAAAATATACTTGTAATGCATTTTGTCCATTTCGTAATCGCTTCATTTTCGTAGCCAGCATAGTGAGAGTGATCAATGTTGTTTAACAACAATTATTGATTAACCTGAACAGTGAACATGCCTCAAAGTCACGTGCCGTGCTTCTATAAAATAAAAAAGAAACTGATACTTTACCTACAGGATTTCCAGTAGGCGTCACCTTACAAGTAACTAGCTCGTAATACTTGCGGTTTATAATTAGATTAGCTACAAAGTATCCGTAATACATGAGCAAGCTAATTCTTTTTTAATGAGCAAAAACTTAGTTAAAAACATAACTGGCTGAAACCAGCCAAGTTCTTCAGTTTCATGAACCTTCCCTTTGCCTACTAGCTTTGGCCGCTTCATTGTTATACCCAGTTTAACGACCGGCTTACTTAACGCTTACACGAAAAACCCGGATTATGCGAATGTATTGCTATTTTATATAAAATACTAACTGATTCACGCAACTTCGTCTGCGTAACTTTAACCGTTTACGGTACGCTCTCGAAAGGAATATTTGCAACATTTTCATTGTTACTTCGCTCCTATTGGTCGTAGCGTGATGTTATACCTATAGCTTTCCCAGATAAATGGGCTATCTAACACTAAAATACACACACTACCTAAACTTAATTTTCTAATGTCCCGAAGTTTGACTGTCAGATAATGCCCAACGGCATTAAGTCCGCCTTTGTATTATGCAATAAAGTTTAATAAATAAATAAATAAAATAAATTTTCAATTCGCATCAGTAGTTCCTGAGATTAGCCGTTCAACCAAACAAACTTTTCGGCTTTATAATATAGATTCTACGCATTTTTACGTATTATACAAGTATGCCAAGATGCCTTCGTCTATATTAGTTAATTCTTTTTTTAAGTGACTTTTTATTTGACTTAAAGTAGACAAAAAAAAACTTAAAAAAAATATACTAAAATCACGTCTGTAAGCAGTTTATTTGAACGTTGCGATGATAAATTGGATTAATTTAAATTATTTTACTCTTAACACTTAGACGTTCATAGGTTAAGTAAAATTTCTGGCAATTTTTTTTTAAGAAAGAATAACCTAATATATTATTTCAATAATGAGTTCTGTAATTGATAATGATTCCCCAAAAAATAGCTACTTAAGAAAAAAAATACGTCGTTTAAGCATCTTTTTTATAAGCTCTTTTGTAACGCTATTAATTTATTTATTCCATTTTCATAAACTCGATGTAAAATGAACGTTCTCTTTTCTTAGAAAGCAATCTTGTTTTGCTTTTTATTATTCATGATATTTTCTTTTTAACATTAATGCAATATGACTTGATAGAGAATTCAAGCACTATTATTATAGTACTGTATCGTACATTTAGAAGATAAATAATTTAATGTAGGGAATAGTTTTCTTTAAAAATAATGCATATTTATTACTTTAAAATTTTCTTACCAGTGTTCAAAATGTAATACAGGACAGAAAAACATAAATTACTGCTATAGATTTGCTTGGTGGATTTTATCAAATAAAATTAACACAATTTTTTAAACTTTAACAATTAAATAATTAGTTTTAAACAAAAATATAATCAATTATATTGTGTATTTAAGATTTTTTCAAATAATTTATAAATATTTTTTTTTTGTTAACAGGGCGAAGCTCCAGATACAGAAGTAGGACGCGTTTACGTGGATGATCCTGATGATTGGGATCTACCTGACAAGAGATTTATGTGGCTTCCTTCGTATGAACAACGGAGTCCGTACTTTGATGTCCACAGTAGTACAGGAATGATTACAATGAAACAAGGCACGCCTAACGGAACTTATATGCTTCGTTTTAATGTAAGTTCATTATACATTTTTTTCACTTCTTTTATATGAATGAATCTTGACCCAATTAAGTTTAATAGGACAACGGTATCTGATTCTTCAGTACGGTAATCAACACTTATAATACATGGCAACGACCAAGACAGTGTTATTTTGAAACGAGTAGGTGCAGTTATAAAACGGGCGGCGATATTACATATTATGTAAAGAACCATCTCGAATAAAAAAATATAAGACTGAAATGCAAACTAATAAGAATCTCAGTTAATTGGCATTTTAAAATCAATTGAGCGATGATAATAATAAAAATAGGTGGGCCGTTAAAACCTGTTAAGAGTTTTAACCTTTAAAAATTCTATATTAGGAGCTTCATTGTTTTAATTAAATATATCTTACTTGTAAATGGCCATTTGGATAAATATCTCTAAGAAAAACATAGATCTTATTGTAATGGTTTACAATATTCGATTTATTTGTTTTAAGAAACAATAATAGAATACGATATAAATAGCAGCCTATTGGTTTAAACTTTATTTTATTCTAATTTAATTAAAGTATTTACGTAAACAAAAGTTTGTTTTTATAATAACTTCTAGATTTATTCTCTATTTTAATAAAGAGACCTAAGTGAAGTAAATTAAATGAAAGAATTTTAATTAAGAAAGTTACTTTGATTTAATAAAACAAAATTAATATAGAAAATATTAGAGCTAAGGATATTGGAAATTCTTTTGCGAATTTTGCTTTATTTGACATTTCTATAAAATAAAATATTGAAATTTTGAGGACAATCCCTGAACACATTGCCTTGTTCACAAACTAAACTCTAGGTGTACAAGAGACAAAGATATTAATACATACTATTTAATAAATATCACAAACTGAATATAAAATCGTATTAATATTTGCCCTTGAGTGAGAATCGAACCCTCGACTTTTGGATACTACACAGACGACACAGGTTTGTTCAGTGTGCCCCAAATGAAATTTTATAATAAAAAAAAATCTTATGCATTACTTAAATGCTGATGGCCTTATTTATAACAACTTATTGAACCCTTGCAGAAAACTTTAGTTAAAATAGGTTTTGTCTCTTTTTGCATATTAATTTTTGTTGCTAAAATTGAGATAAAACCTACTTTAACTAAAGTGTTCTTCAAAGACTCGGAATAAGTTTTTTATGAATACAGGGGTTAAATATAAACAAGTCCATTCTAATTAAAAAATATATAAATATTTATAGTTTACATAATATTTTAATAATAATAAAATTAACCAGTAAATATTTAATAATAATAAATAAAGGAACCTATAATATATAAAAATATATAAAAACCCTAAGAAAAAAAAAAAAAAATGAAACACCTAACACATAAAAAATACAAAAATACCTACTTACCTATACACTACTTACCTATTTATAGTTTTAATAATAATAATAACCAATATAAATTTCGTATTACGTTTATTTTTTTAGGTGACAGAGGAAAATGAACCTATTGTACCTTTCCATTGGGTTGAAGCTACAGTGAATGTGACAGTTAAGGAGATTCCTGAAGAAGCCGTAGACAAGTCTGGTTCCATACGTTTTGTTAACATTACTGCTGCAGAGTTTATTGTAGCCGAACGAGATGTACGTACCTTTATTACCAATCTCATTGGTATAATTAAATTAAAACTTTTTAAAAGGATTTACGACCTTAATGCTCTTTAAATAAAGCCCGAAGTTGTTAAAATTTTTGTTTTATCCTCAGACAAATATTGTCTGATGGTTTTGAGCGCTATTCTAGGTGGGTTAAGGTTTATTTTTGTTAAAAGTTGTAAGTAAATAAGATTTATTTGTGGTTGTCCGAATAATCAAGAAATATCTGTTAGAGATTACAAAGATACCTCTGTAAAGGCACTTTGAATAATTATTTGTATCTAACTTGTTTTTTTTTGTGGAAGTAAATTTTATATTGGATTATTATAATTTGTAGCGTGGCTGGTAAAATTAAAAACCTAAACTGCAATCGATAAATGACATATAATAAATTAGTTCCAAGATCATCCGCAATATGACGAGTTTTATTTTCTTTTTGTATATCTATGGGTATAATTGGCGTAGCATCTATATTACATGACTGATAAGTCGAATGTTTTATTTCACCCCTCTTTTTACGGAAAACTAACTAAATAATAACTAAATCGACTAAATTGCGATAAGTCATAAGGTACCTTTTTTATTGTAACTTCCTGATATCTAAAGTGATTCGAGGAACTTCTAGTGTTTCCTGTTATAATACTAAAGATAAAAAAAAACATCTAATTGCTAATAAATTAAAAATCAGATGCATTAAAAGTTATCATTTTCTTATTATCTACTATTATTTTTGAAATAATCTTTATTATTTAAAAAATAAGTTCTGTGTAGTGATACTAAAAAAAATTATGGCACTGTAAAAACTAAACACCTAGTATAGTTAGACTCTATTATATTAAATAATTATAAGTTAATAATATTTTATTTATAAAATAGCTTTTTATTAGCGCAACCACTATCTGACATTTTAGTGAATCGAATTAAAACTTGAATTTTAACTTTTTTCTTTTTCTTTTCTTTTTTATATTCAGGGTACAAGTAAAAAGGATAAGCTACATCGCCGTCTCGCTCAGTTGTATAACACATCTATCGATAATGTAGATGTTTTCACTGTGTACGACAAGCCTACTATTACGTCTAACTCCTATTTGGATGTTAGGTTTGCTGCGCACGGGTCACCTTACTATCCTCCTGAGAAACTTGATAGTATGGTAACTGATATACAAGAAAAGGTATGAATTTAATTTGTTGTAAGATGAAATTTTTTTGTTGTTTAAAATTAAACTTTGTTGTTTTTATTTAGGGCTGAATTTTTAATCGTCAAATAAAGTTAATAAATAAAATAAATACCATCACGGGTGCCTATTTGGCTCCCGAGAATTATTTAAACGGCCCCAGGGTACGCAGCGGAGGGATTAACCCGTCTTCATTTCGCCGATGGTATTTGGAGCCAACACCTAACAAGTGGCGAGCTTGTTGCGGTGTTTATGATGAAATAGCTTCGTTGTATAAAGCGGTCACCCATCCCAGGCCGGCCTTGTTGTCATCTGCTTAACCTTGTTATCAGTTGCGCAGTAACTTAACCACTAGGCTGGGGCCGCTTTTTTAGAAAGTTATTAAACAGGTAACTTGTATGGAGAATGGATTGATTTGACAGTTCTTTATACAAGTTAACTGTCAATTAACTTTTCTGACGACTAACTGACCCGCGCAACTTCGTCTGCGTAACTTTAACCGTTTACGCGGCACACGCAACTGAAGCTCTCAAAAGGAATTTTTTTTTCCCGTTTTTGCAAAATTGTTCATTGATGCTCCTCTCCTATTGGTCGTAGCCTATAGCCTTCCTCGATAAATTGGCTATCCAACTCTAAAATTTTCAATTCGAACCAGTAGTTCCTGAGATTAGCGTGTTCAACCAAACACAGCTTTATTATATATATTAAAAAATCAGCCCTTAGAATGTCAATGTTGCCACAGTATAGTAAAGAAACAGTATTATGTGTCCGCAGTTTCCTTAAAATTGTATGGTAGATAAACACGCTCTAGGGCTGTCTGCCTCTGACTATGTTTATTTTATTATTTATTAATTTACATAAAAAATATTTAATTTATTTTATAAGTTGCGCTCAAAAAGCTAAGCAGTTTATGTGAGTGCAGTGGCATATAATAAATTAGGTACATTTTTGTATAATTATTTAACAATTAGATATAGGTACATAATATGTTAAAGGGTTTTATATTAAATTATATTACTGCCAAAAGGTTTTTCATAAATTCTAGTTTCAAAAGTGTTGTGTGTTAGTATGTAGGGAATACACATTAAAAAAATAAATAAACAATAATTTTTTTTTTTGCTTAATTTAACCTAAAACAAAACAATACAGTCCATAACTTCGTGTCATATAATTAAATGTACGGGAGCATATCACACCGCCCGCATTTGTACACAACCTTGGTACACTTGCGACTGTTGTGTACCGAAGTATACCGAGATTTCGAAGAGCGTTCATTTTTGTATAAAGACGTAAAACTGTTACTTTTCTATACTGTAATATTGTTCAGAAAAAATATGCCAAAATTTTTAAACTAGGTTTTAATTAAACAACAATTTCAGCTTGAAGAAGAACTGGATGCCAAAATCTACATGGTGAAAATAGACGAATGTTTAATTGAAAAAGTGCTATGCGAAGATTCCTGCCAAAATATACTCATAAAAAGCACAGTGCCTCTGTCTGTGTACACGAATACCAGCAGTTTTGTCGGAGTTAATGCTAGAACCGAAACTGAATGCACTTGCGAAATCGAGCGGACGCTTGTTTGCTTCAACGGAGGTATGTTGTTCTGATGCTTTACTTTATTAAAAATACTTTGCCTTCAACTTGCAATAAAGCCGTACCCGAACGCACCCTAATATCTTTATCATGGAACTAAGAATAATATATAAAAGCACCCTAAGACCCAAAATCATGAAATGTCAAAAATGCACGTTGTCGCCATATTCTGTTTTCACTTCAAACAATCAACGGTCAATGAATGATTGTATATATATATTTTGTTCTCACTTTCTTTTTTAATTTGTATGGCGGGCGGCCATTTTTTGTTCTTACGTCTGGAAAGGCGATTTTAGGCCTTAGGGGATTTTGTGGCGACATTTTGTATATATATAATAATAATATGTAGGACAATTAACACATATTGCTCTGGTCGCAAACCAAGCTCTAGGCTTGTATTGTACTAGGTGTATCAGAAACAACGATATAATACATATTAAATTTTATAAATACACAGACCATGATAAACTGTATAGAAAGACTATAATTTTTTTTTTGCCATGGGTGGGAATCCAACCCACGATCTCCGAAGGCGGTCTATTACTCCATGATCTATACCTACAATATATCTTTAATAAAATCGTAGACTACAATAGAAAAAAAATGCCATAAGAAGTGCAAAATATAAATGTATTAATTAACAATAATAATTATATTATTATAAGTCAAAATTGAGAGTTAAAAATTTACACTTACCTTTTGTTCGTATGAATAGACGTTGATTATGAAAAACTACACTTTCTGTGTCTATACGTTAAAAAAAATACTCACTGTACCCCTCTAGTGTGAGTTTTTTAACTATTACTTTGCGTTCGAGCTCTAAAATTTGTATGGGAAATGGTTCAGCGCTCCAAGTGGAAAATTTGAGAACTAGAAATGCGGTCGTGTGATTGGCGAAAATGTTAACGCGGTAGTATAGTTAACAAGAAAGAAAACGTTAAAAAAACTCGCACTAGGGCTACTGAAGACGCGAAAAAGCCGCCCCCCAACGCACCTAACGCACCGTAGTACCTTGTAAAATAAAAATACGTTTGATAAAATTAAATTAATATATAATATAATTATATATTTATATTATAAATAAATTTATAATATAAATTAATTACACTTACCATGTCGTTGCATTAATTATTTTTGCAAAAAAAAAAAAAAAAAACTTGATAAATAAGTAATAGAACGTGAAAAAAAAAAGTATTTTTCGATTTGTTTGTTCGTTTATGAAAATCTAATTTATATTATATAAATTGGATTCAAAATCGAATTATATAAGATCGACCTACAGAATTTTTTTTTTAAGAGGAGCATCTGGTGAAGATTTTCGATGCTCATGCTGATTCAACTGCAAAGTATTACCTCTCATATACCTCCTACAAACATATGTAAACCTTCCCCCTGACCCTCAATAAGAGAAAGAGCACGTATGAGATTTTACCTACAATTTAAGCAGCAAAACGATTTTCGAGGCAAAACTGTTTTCTACCCCTAAACTTTAATGGATTTGAAAAAAATGGTCACATTTTATTAAAAATTAATTAAACGATGACTGTACGTTTTCCTATTTTTTAATTTTCTGTCTTAATAATTTATAGGGATGATTAATGTGAGGGATTTTTTAGCGATTTTTTTTTAATTTCAGGGTTTGATATTTTTTGTGGGTTCACCGGTGTTCAGGAGACTTCTGCATTTTTTTTGTCCAGGTGGTAGTCTCCTTTCAGGGTGCGGTTACGAAATGGGTAGTTGGATTGACGATAAGGCATCGTGTACTCGTAATGCAATTCGTCATTGTCGCCCCCTATTTCGTAATCGCATAATTTAGCCGACATAGTGGGAGCGATCAATTTTGTTTAAAAACAATTATTGATAGACCCCATTCATGGACTTTGTAGGTCTGCTCACCACCAGGTAAATACAAAGTCACATGCTGTGCACCAATATTTTTTATTTTTTTTTGTTATATCACGCACAGAAGTATGCGGGCTCAATCTAGTATAAAATAAAAATAAACAGAAATTACGAGTATGTCAAAAAATAAATAAAATATTGGCGTACTCATGCTTTTTTTGAAATTTAAATAAAATAAACTCGTATAGGAATTTTATTTATGTTTAACATTTCGTACACGGTTTGTATTTTCTATAGAAATGCCTGAGCCTTGTTTGCAGTGACAATAGCCATGTAATTGTGTTTACCTACATTTGTATGGCTGGCGTAGGAAATGCATGTTCCGTATACGCGCATTTAAATCATTTAGTCTTTAAATAAAATTAAAAAAAATAACTACATTAAATACATGCTACCATATATTTGGAAGTATATATCTATACCTAAATAACTAGCAAAATTTTTTTAAACGTTTACTCTGCACGCAACGGAAGCTCTGCAAAAGGAATAAATTTTTCCCCTGTTCTTTGGTTTCTTCTTTGGTCGTTTTGCCGTTCTTTGTTTCATTGATAATACATAATAAATACCATCACGGGTGCCTATTTGGCTCCCGAGAACCGTTTAAACGGCCTCAGGCTACCCAGCGGAGGGATTAACCCGTCCTCATTTCGCCGATGGTATTCGGAGGCAACACCTAACAAGTTGCGAGCGTGTTGCGGTGTTTATGATGAAATAGCCTCGTTGTATAAAGCGGTCACCCATCCCAGGCCGGCCTTGTTGTCATCTGCTTAACCTTGTTATCAGTTGCACAGTGACTTAACCACTAGGCTGGGCCGCTATTTGTTTCATTGATACTCCGCTCCTATTGGTTTTACCGTGATGTTGCCTATAGCCTTCCCCGATAAGTTGGCTAACCAACACTAAATTTTTTTTTTTTAATTTGAACCAGCAGTTCCTGATATTAGCGTGTTCAACCAAACAAACAAACTCTTCAGCATCATAATATTAGTATAGATTTATTTCAATACTATAAACAGAGCTAGCCATAACAGAAACTAGATTGCCTCTCTGCCTACCCTACAAAGAAACCTATATGATATTGATAAATAAATTAACATTTCGTTTTTGTTATTACAGTAAAATTACTGTTGTAAGAGCAATTTGGACAAAATAAGTATAAGGCTTATTTATTTCGGGAAAAAAAGTCAATTTCTGATAGTAAATTGACATTTCCATGGAAATTAGATTACACTTTACTTCCACGAAATAGGTGTGGCTTAAATTATTTAACTTTACTCGCACGTATATAATTTTTTTTTAAGCCTGAATTATTATTAAATATTTTACGCTCAGGATTTTTTATTTATTATACTGGCCAAAATTAATTGCAATCTGGGCTATTCTATGTATTTTGGAATCTAAATAAATATATTTGTCTGTCTTTTGTGACATGCCCTACATTATGGCCGTTTCTCTAACAACAAACTATTAAACTTATGCGAGAGCAAACTACGCGATATCTCGTGATCGGCCATACCCTAACGGATCAGATCAAAAAAACGGTCAATAAACGTGTTGACCTAACCTAACGATTATAAACCCATGTTTACTAACAAATGGGAGTGTCCAGAAGGTCTAATCTGACCTAATTTTGAGCCAATCTTAACAAAAAAAGTCAAATCCATTTTTTTTTTAACTATCTAGTTACGATTCGTCAGGTGGCCAGCAACACTAACCCCCGTATTCTAAGACGTTTCCTTACCTCCACTCTTCACTCAAGGAGCGTCTGTCTCAACTTGCTTTTTATAGTTGACATTTGGTGGAAAGAGACAGACGTTCCTTGAGTGTAAATTGGAGTTAAGGATACGTCTTAGAATACGGGGGTAAGCATTTATTACTGGTCAGGTAATACCACATGCCGTTGGAGTGTAGCTTCTTTTTTGCGGGACTAAAAAAAAAATTAAGAGCTAACCACGCGATAACGCGTGATCGGCTATATTCTAAATATATTTTTTTAATTGAGCACGGCGTATGATTTCGTATCTACCTGATATTAAGCAGACCTACAAAGTCCAAGAATGGGGTCGATCAATACATTATCGTTTAATAATATTGATCGCTCCCGTTATGACGGCTAAATGATGCGGTTACGAAATGGACGGCGACATTTTATATCTTCGCTGCTTTATTGTCTAATCAATTGCCCGTTTCCTAAACGTATCATGAAAGGAGACCCCTCGACACGAAATCGGTGCTATGGTCTCTGGAAAACCGGTGAACCCACAGAGCAAAACCAAAATTTGTCTAAACTAAACCTGTCTTTCCCCAGGAACCCCATTCGCTGACAAATGCGAATGTCCAGAAGGTTTAACTGGACCTCACTGCGAGCAAACCTCCATCGGTTTTCATGGCGATGGCTGGGCTATGTATGGACCCCCTCCAGCTTGCGCCGAAGGTCGGATAACCCTGACCCTGACTCCTCATATTGGAAACGGCCTGGTCTTCTACTTGGGGCCGTTGAAATTTAATCCGCTTCTTGATGTTCAAGGTTTGTCTTTTTTCTTTCAAATATTTTGTATCTGCCTGATGGTAAGCAGACCTATAAAGTCCATGAATCAAAATGCTGGATAAATAAATCGCATCGGTTACGAAATGAGCGGCGACAAAGACGAATTTGCATTACGAGTATATTTTAATATCCTTGCTGCTTTATCGTCAAATCAACCGCCCGTTTCTTAACCGTGCCCTTATTATTTTTGTAGCTTCAATTTGTAAATATTTTTTTTATTAAAAAAAACTGTTTTTTTTAATAAATCTTAACAATGAGCTTGTGCTATTATTTAAGTAATATTTCAGTTATACATTTTATTATGTATACTTCAAGAGACAACGTAAAGCTGTTTGACCCTAGTTCCACTAAACGACTTATAGATTTTAGTAGATTGGCCTAGGCCCAGTTACTGGTACCCGACATTAAATTAAAGTAGTATTGAAATATTTTTCATAATAAACTTGGTTGTTGGTCGAAGTTCAATTATTAAAATATATATATATATATATATTTGTATTATAATATTTAAAAAAAAAAAAAAGATTTCGAAAAAATATGACCCAAAACAGAAATAATAAAAAAATATAGTGACCGACAAAAATATTATTTTAATTCTGTGACAAACAGTAATCGAGTATTATTGAAAGTGCGAAAGCTAATTTTATATGGAGAACGCAGACTTCGCGATTACGAATGCCCTTGATTGAATTATTTACTAGAACATTTTCAATTTTGCCTTATTGACGCTTAAGAATACCACGTAAATCTCGCCATCCTTATGTATATACTCCATTAAAATTTCAAGAGTATGAAATACATATGTCAGCTAGATATATCATGTATTTTTCTAAAGAACCTCTTAATGTACATTAAATTTTCGTGTAAATCACATGTCGTAAAATTCACATTTATAGTGTGTTGTGTCAGCGATGCGTGAGCGCGATAAATTTTATGTCGTGACGTCTCGTGTACAAACACCTTAAGGCGAAATAACGAGGGTTTTCTACTTACGCCATTTTCACCACCCAAGTTTTTTATAATGGATAGAGAGCGCTTGATTTTTTTTTTGTATTAAATATAGAAGTCAGTTAGACCACGATTCTTATATTTGATAAACAATACAGTAAGGTATATAAATTAATAAAAGATTATATTTACACTATTAAGTCACTTTCTACATTTTATTTACATGATTTAATTGGAAGGAATCACAGATAGGTATATTTTAGGGAGCGCGAGGAAATATTAAGTATACGTTAACACTAGGGATACTCATTTTGGTACGCTGAGTTACTGCGTGCTCGGAAAAACAAAAGAATAAATAATGTTCTAGATGTATTTAAAATATTTGACTGTATTTGAAGAACGCGGGTTGTTCTCGTTCTGGTCGATTCTGAAGGGTTATTCCCATTGAGGTCGATTTCCCCCACTATGTGATAAAGTTAATCATCATACAGAATGTTTTATAAAATCAAAAATATTTTAATGTAGTTTTAAGTAATTTTAATTTACCCAAATATACTTGCTAGAACACCTTTTTTCTATTTGAAGTATTTTAAAACGTTTCCTAGTTTTCTCTTAAAACCATCACCCTGTATAGCTGAGACCCCGGTATGTATATCAAAATATTATATTTTGTATATTTGTATATACAAAAAAAAACAATGTATATTTACTTTTTTATTATACTGGAACACGTCATGTGTTTTTGTATCGGCCTGATGGTAAGGAGAGCTACAAAATCCATGAATAGGGTCGGTCGATTAATACATTACCTATTGACTTTAATATCCTCGCTACTTAATCGTCAAATCACCCTAAAAGAAGACTACTATATCAACAAGAAATTGATACAATAGTCTCCTAAAAACTCACAGATAAATGATCTCTGTAGTTTAGTTACATTTACGTCCGCAATATGGCGTCGTTTTCTTACGTTCAGATTTTACCAAACAAGTGTCACAGTAAAGCGCTCTCTAAACTTTTTTTTATACCCCCACTACCCTTAACATTACTACAACAATGAATATGTCACAATAGATTGGCGTAACTACTTGAATAATGATTTCCGCCGCCATTCCACAAAGGCGTAACCCCAGTCTTTGGCGCTAAGAAAGCATTCCTTTTCAAAAACTAATGATTTTTTAATGATCTAGTAATGACTGATAGGCGTGTACGGTAGGCAACAAAGTTTTATACTTACTATTTTTCAAATCGATTACAGATCATAAGAGGTAAAATAACTGTGAACTACTTTGACTTCACAGTTATGTTAGCTGTTATGTTGTTTAACCTAAAATAATGCAATTTATTTTATTACATTAATACTGCCAACCTAGCGGTAGACCATATATGACAGTTGTCAGAGGTAATATAAATACCATCACGGATGCCATTTTGGCTACCGAGAACTGTTTAAACGGCCTCAAGGTACCCAGCCGGAGCGATTAACCCATCCTTATTTCGCCAATATAAAAGAGGTAATACCTATATAACGTTCACAAAAATCATAAAATCATTTATTTGACATAAAAAACGTTAAACGCACTGTATATGTATATAAATGAATAAAATAATTAAAATAATAAAAAATTAAAATAAAATAGTAAATATTATGGCATTGGTCGTCCCAGTTCATGGTCTTTGTAGATCTGCTTACTTACCATCAGGTAGATACAGAGTCACATTTCACGCTCCAATGTGGAGCGTGAAATGGACCAAAAAAAAACAGTGGCGATGGTGTAAATGCTTTGCACCACAAGAAAAAAATTAAAGAGAGAATAGGGGAGAATATTAATTTTAAAATGTATTGCCCGAGAAGACACGATATTTGAAAAAAAAAAGAAATGGAAATTGTAATCTAAATTAAAAAAATTTGAGATATCGGGTAAATAAAGTTCTTTATTTAAATGAAGAAGTGTTAAAAGTTAGGACACTGGTAACAATTGGAGACTACATACGTAATAGCGAAGTCTGCGTTCTCCATACAAAAGAGCTTTCTTACTTCCAGTAAGTAATACCCGATTACTGTTTGACGCAGAATTAAAATAATATTTTTGGCGATCATTGTATTTATTAATCTTTCTTTGTTGGGTTTTTTCTCTTTTATTCGAAATCATAAAAAAATACTTAATTCAAAAATATTTAATTCAATAATAAAATAATATAATTCAAAAATATTTTCACGTAAAATTACCAACATAAAAATAGTAATTGAAATTCGTCTAACAGCCAAGTTGTTATATTGGAAATACGTTTGTATGGACGTTAAGTCAACTTAATGTGTATTCTTGCTGCGCACTGTACTAGTATATGATTTATGTACTTATGCGATGGCGTGATAAATACAACTGAACGTGTTTCTTGGTATTTTTTATACTGTACCTGTTATATTATATATAGATTACCAACATTACTTTTGTGTTTTCTTTTGTATTTTTTTTACCAAAATGTTGGTTTTCAACACAATTCTTATAATTAAGTTTGACTAACTGGACATTGATGTCTTGTTGATTTAAATTCTTTGTTATTTAAATTGAAATATTTGTTAATTTGTTCATTGGAACTGGAGTACTTATTACCGACTTTTGTAGGGATAATGTTATAAAACATTTTAAAAATAACTCAACTAATAAAAAAACTATACTCTATTTCACGAGACCTGATAGTGACTTCATCAGAATTTAACAGATAATGCAGCTGTACTAGGCATGGCTAAACACAGACCGGTACTACGAAATGTCGATTTCTTCATTTAAATGTAATTTTTACATTAATTACTATAGACAATTAGCGACATTTACATTCTTGTGTATAACGGAGTACGTTTAGACGCGATGACATCACTGTCAGTTCTCGTGGAATAGACGTTAAATAGTTTAAATAACCTAAAATATACCTAAAAATAATAGAAAAATAAATTGTCCACTTTAGTTTTATTTTTTTAAATTATTTAAACAATATAATAATAATAAATTATTTATTTGCACAAATAATATATTAAATGTTTTAGCTATGATATTTAAGAGTGTCAAATAAACTTATTATAATTAATTAAAGTAATAGAAAATATCTAAAGAGACGGTATTTAATTTGTAAGGTTTTTAATTTAAAATAATTTAATTTATTGTCCACCCTGTTAAAACATTATTGGTGAAAAAAAATCGAAAAGGTAAATTAATATTTTCAAGTCAAGCAGTTTTTGAGTTATAAACAAAGTAGCTATCACGATTGCCTTACGCTGAAACCGCCTAGACGACCTCATTCATCTCGTACCCTGATAGTATTCTAAGTCTACACTGAATCAGTGACTAGCTCGTCCCTGCTGCGTTGTTTTGGAGATGGGTCCTTGACCATCTATAAAAAGTTTTACAAGTTTGTATAGTGAAACTGGGTTCAACATTTAACGACTTTCCAAGGCACTATAGTGCTGTTATCAAACAAACAAAGTAAATGTATTTGTATACGATTACATTTTTTCTTTTCAACAGATTTCATGTCCCTAGAACTAGTAGAGGGTTACCCAGTGTTGCTAGTTAACTACGGCTCGGGTACTACCAGACTGAATAACAGCGTTATCTACGTGGCAGACGGGCAACCCCATCTCATTGAGATCGTTCTCATGAGATCTTCCATTGAGATGTTTGTGGACCGCTGCAAGCTGTCAACCTGCATGAGTTTGGCTGCTCCGACTGGACCAAGGGAGATCTTAAATGGTAAGTTTACTGGACCAAAGGTGATTTTAAATGGTAAGTTTACTGGACCAAGGGAGATCTTAAATGGTAAGTTTACTGGACCAAGGGAGATCTTAAATGGTAAGTTTACTGGACCAAGGGAGATCTTAAATGGTAAGTTTACTGGACCAAGGGAGATCTTAAATGGTAAGTTTACTGGACCAAGGGAGATCCTAAATGGTAAGTTTACTGGACCAAGGGAGTTCTTAAATGGTAAGACCTAAAATAGATATTTAGGTAAGAGGAAGGTCTCTATAACTTCGTTAGGCCGACCGACCGGTCTCGTTACCACCATGCAGATGCTAAAACCGTCAATGGACGTAGTCATGTTTCGTTTTTAGTCTGTGGGTTCACCGGTTTTCATGAGACTACTGCATCGATTTCTTTTCGTGGGAGTATTCTCCTTTCAGGGTGCGGTTATGAAATGGGTATTTGGATTGACGATAAGGCAGCGAGTATATTAAAATATACCTACTCGTAATGAAATTCGTCATTTTCGCCCCCCTTACGTAACCGCATAATTTAGCCGGCATTATGGGAGCGATCAATATAGTTTAAGAACAATTATTGATTGACCCCATTCATGGACTTTTTAGCTCTGCTCACCACCAGGTAGATAAAAAGTCACATGTCGTGCTCCAATAAAAAAAAAACACAATAAAAATGAAGGGTACGCGGAAATTTCAGCGCCCCAAGAGGAAATTTTGAGAACTAAAAGCTAAATTTCATGTATTATTATTATTATTTTTAAACATTATTCTGTTATCTCTGTGCACCCTATATTATATTTAGGTTAGCTGGCATATAATACTCAAGGCATTAAGCTCGCCTATGTACAATAAAAAAATTAAAATAAAATTGATTTAAAAACATTTCTACCTTTTAGTTATTATATAGGTAGGTTTAAACTTTGGTACAATAAATCATTTTCATTCATTCATAAAAAAAAAGAGATTCATTCATTAAAAAACAAAGAATTCAGTCTAAAGCTACTAGTATATTAAAGTAGAACGTAAAGAAAATTCGTAAATAACACATTTTGTAACCACATTATTGAGCCGGCATAGTGAGGGGGATCAATGCTGTTAAGCAGCATTGTATTGATCGACCCCATTGTACTTTGTAAGTAGGTTTACCATTAGGTGGATACAAATTCATATGGCGTGCAGATTTTTTATAGTGGTGTAAAGATTGATACATACATATCATCACGGGTGCCTTACGGCGCCCGAGACCGCCTAGACGGCCCCAGGGTACCCAGCGGAGGGGTTTTAATCCCACCTCGTCGTAGCCGATGGTATGAGTCTACACCGAACAAGTGGCTAGCATGTCGTGATGTTTTTGAATAGACTCAATAACCCATCTATAAACAGTTTTACAAGTTGGTATAGTGAAACCGGGACCGACAGCTTAACGTGCTCTCCGAGGCACTATAAAGATTGATAGTTAAGTTAAATATGCTTACTTAGAGGTGGGAATTGAACCCCCCCGAAACCCTTTAGGCATTTGTTATGATACAAACAATTTTTCGTTATAGTCAGAAAACCCCAACAGTTTCCTAACATATAAACGTGAAAATAATACGTCAAAAATAATCCCAAGTGTTTCTTGTTTTTTTTTTTCAAAAGTATTTCAACACAGGCCCGAAGTGTTCGTAATCCACTGACTGATCCTACCCGACCCGTGTATGCTCAGTTTTTTGTAAACAAGCAAAAATGTCGGGGAACTGGACGGTTTCATATCAAAAATATTTTTATACCGAAATTTAGTAAATGTCCCTGCTTTTATATTTACGTTGTTAAAAATATATTTGTTGAAATTTCAAATTGAATATAGACAGTTTTTTTTTGTTTGGTCTGTCTGTTCCCGTATTTAATATCATTCAGTCAAATTTCAATGTTGAATTTTTTTTTTGAGCAAAAAATAATAATTTTACAATAAAATTGACAGTTAAAATGCTATTTGATATTTTATACGGATACGAATTATTACCAATGAAATTAAATACTATATATAAATTAAAATATAGGTACTTATTATTCAACTAAGTATTTAAATGTGTATGTGTTATCAAAGTATTTTCATCTAAAATGTATAAAGATACATTTTAGATGAAAATAATTTGATAAATGGGTTACAAATTACATTGAATTAATACTTTTTTAACGGTGTCTAATCATTAGTGGTGCAATTATAACGAAAATTCTTTTTTTTCCGAGAAAAACATGGCTGTCTGAATATTTTATATTTTCCATATAAATAATCCCGGGAATCTGGTATTTTTTATTTGAAAATATTTTGAAAATATTCATAAAGGCATTTTTTTCTCGTAAAAAGTGATATTTGGGTATAATTGCAACCGAATTTCGGATCACTACTAGTCATGGATAAAGTTAATCAACGAAAGAAGGTAGGTTAGACCTAAATATAAAATTAAAAATAAATATTCCTTTGCCAATAAATAATAAAAAACATGCTTGAAAATAAAATTAAAACTATATCAGTTTACATAAAACAAATAACGATGTTATACAATGCAAATACAAGAAAGTTTTGAAAAAAAAAAAAAAAAAAAAACATCATGTAATATTTTGCATTTTTTTTTCACATAATTGAAAAAGATTTTACATGAAATATTTTAACAGTAAGAGAATCGCGATAATTGTGCTTTATATTTAATGTATTATAGTATGCTATAATGAGGGACAAAAAAAGTTCTTGAAAGCAGCGGCACAGTTTGGGAGGTAAAAAAAGATAACTGGGTACTCCCGGGTCATTCCTGGAGGGTTGGGAATCCTAGGTGTGACACTATCTTAATAACACCACTAAAAAAGTTTTCTTGTTCAAACAGTGAATGCACCGCTTCAAGTCGGTGGCGCTAGCGTCGATCTGCACGCGTTGGCGCGCGCGTTCCATTGGCGGCACATGCCGACCAACCAACGCTTCGTGGGCTGCATCAGCAATTTCACCTACAACGAATATGTGAGTACTATTGATTATTTTAAAATCCGGTTCGAAGGACCATTTTTTGTACTTTATTATTTCCGTTTTTTTAATATTTTTTAAACTTATTTAAGGTAAATAACGTAAAGTGTAATAGATATTACTATTTTTCAAATAGTTACCCCATCTAAAAAGAGAAACTACATGTCGTCGGTTTAATTCCAAGTAGTTACTAACTAATAAATTATTTTATTCAATGTAGTTCCGAATTTTGCAAATAAATGTCTTTGTCTACAACTTTATTTGCGTTCTTTTATAAAAAATAACATCATACCAATCTATTTTGCTTGTGACGACATTGTTTTCACTATACTATAAATTCATATTTAAAAAAATATCTGAAACAAATAAAGTGTGTGTGTGATTCTTATTAGATAAAATATATAAATTGTAGCTATAAAATGTTATTGTCAAATAGTTCGCCTCTCTTTGGAACGTATTCATCAGTGACAGTGGCAGAAGGTTTTTGTCATAAATTTTGAAAAAAAGTAATTTTATTTATATATTATGCACTATATAGTTTTGTATTTATATTTGTAGAAAAATATCATCACCACCTTGGAAAACATCATCAGCATGTTATGTCCATTGTTGGTTCGATATTAATAAATTTACAAAACAAATTAGACAAAACCTAATGCATTACATTCAGACAACTTTAAAACAAAAGTTCTTTATTACTATTGAGCGTGGCTTGTTTAATAAATTTTCCAGAATATTCGACACGTTCCATAAATCAAAAGCAGAATATATTTAACAACTGCTAAAATACAATATTGATTAACTTATCTGGCTCGAAGGACCATATATTAACTCTGTATATTTGTCGTAGATGTATAACCTGGGGTCCCCATCAGTGCGCCATAACGCGGACCCTGGGTGCCAGCTCAGCATGTTCACAGCCGTCACCTTTGGAATCGACACCAACTTCCTGGTCGCCATCTTGGTTTGCATCGCCATTTTAATTAGTAAGTATTTTTTATATAATAATAACTATTTATTAACTTTAACGTAACATAAAAAAACAACATATTATTTATTTAAAAAATACTTATATTTAAATAATTATACGTGAAAGTTTATATCGCGAAGTATAATCGCGAAGTCTGCGTTCTTTATACAAAATAAGCTTTCGCACTAACAGTAATACAAGATTATTATTTGCAGCAGAATTAAAATCATATTTTTGTAGGTCATTGTATTTATTAATCTTTCTGTGTTGGATTTTTTGTTTCTTTTATTTCGAAATCAGGAAAAAAACTTTTTTAATATTATAATACAAAAATATGTATTACCCATTACAGAAATATTTTCGTGTACCAACATAAAAATAACAATTGAACTTGGACTAACATCCAAGTTGTAATATTGGAAGAACGTTTGTATGGGCGTCAAGTCAAGCACGTTAAGCTGTCGATCCCAGCTCCACTATAACAACTTGTGAAACTGAGTTATAAGTGGGTTATTGAGTCTATCCAAACACCGCAACGACCTGACCACTTGTTTGGTGTGGATTCAGAATACCATCGGTTACGACGCAGTGGGAATGAAAACCCCACCGCTGGGTACCCTAAGGTTGTCTAGACAGTTTCGGGCGCGGTAAAGGTACCCGTGATGGTACGAGTACTTTTACAATATTGTATTGACAAGTTTAACAGTATAGTTAAACTATTTTACTATAGAATGTCAAATTGTTTAAAGTTTAATTTGGACATAAACTATTTGACCTTAAACTTCTTAAGTGGTCAATTGGATTCAGTCGACCAGAATCAAGCCACTTCAAAATTTACAATTATTTGACTGAGAATTGTTTGCTGGTTGTACCTAAAATACGTTAAATTGACGTTAGGTTTTTCATTAAAGTATCAAATTAATTTAATCTGAACTAAAAAAAATAAAACCTGTAGCCTCATACTGTTTCTTACAACGTAATCATGTCAAAATAACGATTCAGCGCGCTCTCCTCCAATCAGAGTAGTTTTTTAACCTTCGCTGATTGGAAGAGAGCGCGCTAATAACGGAATTCGTTATTTTGACAATCTAACGCTCACGTTATAAGACAGAATGTGGACTCAGACATTCTGTATATTTAAAGGTAACGTTAGAGTGTCAAAATAACGAAATCCTTTATGTACAGTGGTCACGACACAGTATGCTAAAAACTTTCAAGCCAACTGTACCTATAATACAAGGGGATAGAGTGCATAACTTTTTTAGGGTTCGTTGTTGTACGTTTCGTTATTTTGACAACGTAACGTTTCCGTTATCAGAAACAGTATATAGCAGCTAATAAAATACAAATATCGTTTTCCATTAATTTCTCTTATAAACTTCGCTGATATTGACCGTCTCCGTAGACTAGTGGTTGCGCCTTTGTCGATGTATCAGGAGGTCGTGGGTTCGTTTCGCACCAATTGCAAAATTATATTAGTACGTTTTTCTGTGCTGTTTGTCATGGTCTGTGTGTTTACAAAATATAATATGAATTGGTACCGTT
This sequence comes from Monopis laevigella, assembly GCA_947458855.1. Taxonomy (NCBI): domain Eukaryota; kingdom Metazoa; phylum Arthropoda; class Insecta; order Lepidoptera; family Tineidae; genus Monopis; species Monopis laevigella. The sequence continues at coordinate 7,176,189 of OX381596.1, read as the reverse complement.
GTTTCTGGCACACATAGTACAAGCCTAGAGCTTAGTTTGTGACCAGCGCAATATGTGTGTAATGTAGTGTCCTTTATATTATTATTATTGTTATTGATTTTCGAAAGTTTTTATAGTTTATGTATTTTTTGAGTTTACCCATACTATTTTTTTTCTTCTCAATATTTTCAGTACCTATAATATTATTTTATTTATTATAATTAAATTTGTTCAATTTCGTCAAATTATTTATTTTTGCGCTCAATTCTGCGTTATACAACCTAATTTAATTTTCATTCATATAAAATATTTTCAATAATTTGTTGAAAACATTTCAGTTTAAAGATATTTATTTCTCAAAAGAGCATTATTGCTCACTTACAAAGAGAAATTTATATAAATTTATAATAAAAACAAAAATTAGTTTAGTTTTGTTGCAAATTGTAGTAACAATAGTATTTAAACAAAATCTGTTAACATAAAAAAAAAATTAAGGAAAAAACAAAAGGTATAACAATTAGAATTACGGTAAAGCTAATGTGACTTTTTAACAGTTTTTTAAATTCAGTAAATGTTGATTTTTTTAACCCCGCAAATAATTTAAATTAACCTAAGTATATTTATAAATTAATTTTCTGAAATAAAAATTAATCTCAATTTTATATAATTGAATTTAAAATACTGTTTTGATAGACGTCAAAATACCAAAACGTATAATCAAATAAATTTAATTAGACCAATTTTAATTATATTTTGATGTTCAAACAATAAATTATATGTTACCACACTAAATTACCTGTAACGTGTAATTTTATGTTATTTATTCAAATTTTCTATTAACTATATTACTTTCAAGGCTGAGTTACTGAATGCGAAGTAACGGTTAAATCGCTCGTTAAAGTTAACATCAGCTAAGTTTATACGAGATATAAGTGGACCGATATTCGACATTTAGCATGTATTAATTTCGTTACCACCGCCATACAGCTTCAAAAACCGTCAAGTGACCTAGTCGTTTTTCTGTTGAGTCTGTTATTTCACCAGTTTTCAGGAGATATTGCATGGTTTTTTTTTCGAGGTGGTAGTCCCAAGGTCTTTCAGGGTGCAGTTACAAAACGGGCAGTCATTTGACGATTAAGCGGCGACGCTATATTAAAGTATATAGACTCATAAGGCAATTTTTTTTTATCCGGCAAAGTGGGACAACACTTTTAAACAAAAAAATAATAAAATTGATTGACGCAATTCATGAATTTTGTAGCTCTACTTGCCTTCAGGTAGATACAAAGTCACATGCCGTGAAACTGTTTATAGATGGGATAATAGTCTATCCAAACATCGCGATAAGCTAGCCACTTGTTCGGTGTAGGTTGATTCATACCATCGGCTACGACGAGGTGGGATTACATTAAAATCCGTGAGTCCGTCAATCACAACAAGACCGAACAAGTGGCTAGCTCGTCGCGAAGTTTTGAATAGACTCAAAAACTCATCTATAAACAGTTTCACAAGTTGATATAGTGAAACCGGGACCGACAGCTTAACGTGCTCTTCAAAGTGTAGTGGTGTTGTCAAACAAATATACATACATTTTTTAATTAAAAACTCATTGGTACACACCGGGATTCGAACCAGGGACCTAAGTGTTTTTAAGTCAAAGATTTAACCAACTCTGCCACCACGTATCGTGATGATATTTATTTATTCTATCGTGCTCCAATATAATAATATATTTAAAACATTTAACCGCTCGTAAATTTAACGTCAAGTCACCGGTTAGACCAGCAACCGGGGCTAACTCATAACTCGTAAAAAACAAAGTAAATTGTATATTTGATTTTGATAGTTTCAAGTTTTGTTGGGACTTACAATGTCAATTACGAAGTCAATTTTCTAGGGGTTTATTATTTCAATTGCGTTCGTGACAATTTTATTATTATAGGGTAATAACGTGAATTGCTTTTCGAGATATAGGCTTAATGAAGTTTGTTTATTATTATTATTTATACATACATATCATCACGGGTGCCTTACGACGCCCGGGACCGCCTAGACGGCCCCAGGGTACCCAGCGGAGGGGTTTTTAATCCCACCTCGTCGTAGCCGATGGTATGAGTCTACACCGAGCAAGTGGCTAGCTCGTTGCGATGTTTTGAATAGACTCAATAACCCATCTATAAACAGTTTCACAAGTTGGTATAGTGAAACCGGAACCGACAGCTTAACGTTGATCTCCGAGGCACTATAGTGGTGTTGTCAAACAAATATACATACATTTTAAAATAAAAAACTCATTGGTACATACCGGGATTCGAACCAGGGACCTAATTGTTTTTAAGTCCAAGGTCGAACCAACTCGGCCACCACGTATATATATATTTATGGCACTTTCATTAGTAAAGTTCATTCTATAATGTGGGATATTTAACACATTGCCGAGGAGTGCCATTTTTGAATGTCAGCAGATGACTATAGGTATATCATTGATGACAAAATAGTCATTGATTTATAAAGTTTGTATTTTTTAATCTCATTGGATGACTAAAATATCATTCCACCAGTTAGCCATATATATTTGCAAAAACTTAATAAACTAATGGGTCCGCCAAATAACTTTTTTTTTTGAAAATGCTATAAAAAAAAAACTACTGAATATTTTTTCAAATTTTTTGTTTTATTTGAAAGTACAATCCTTCCGGTTATTGATGGAAAATAATTTCATTCAAATGGCTGCCTCGGCTGGCCATGCAGTAGCCTACACGATCGGTCCAATTTTTAAGTACATTATCGATTGTGTGTAGCTGTATTTCACCAATGGCTTCACGAATATTGTCCTTTAAAGCATCAATTGTCTCTAGCTTGTCGGCGTAACACTTATCTTTGATGGCACCCTACAAATAATAGTCCAACGGTGTCAAATCGCAGCTCCGAGGTGGCCAAATGACATCAGCTCTGCGGCTGATAATGCGATTTTCAAAAACACGGCGCAAAACATCAAGTGTAGCGTCGGCTGTGTGGCACGTAGCGCCGTCCTGTTGAAACCAAATGTTGCCAATATCCTCCTCTTCAATTTCAGTCAACAAAAATTCGTTCAACATTGCCCGATAATTTTTTCACACATTTTTCGCACACATTCTGCAACATTACCATGATTTTCAAAGTAATGTCGCAATATTTCCCAGCGTTGTTCAAGCGTATACACAACCATATTCGTTCAGCGGAAGGATAAAACTAATTATCTATCAAATCAGATATGAGCTAAGTGTTGCCATTCACGAAATAAGCACTAGTTGAAAAAAAAAAACGTTAGATGGCGGACCCTGTATAAATTGTATTAAATGCTCCGAAGTCGCAGCATAGCGTATTATTTTTGGAAGGTATTTTTACGTAGTTTTTTTTATTTATTTTAATGTAAAACACCGAAACTTACAATCCCATACTAAGGAATAAATACTACATTTAAAACTTCTAATAAATTATATTATAGTTTATTAAAAATATCGACGTGTCAATCATTACACACCTTGTTAATTATACTTGAATTTATTTTAAAACTTCTCAAAACAAAACAGGTGTAATTGACATTTCTAGCGAAACCAAACTATTTTTGGTTGGTATAATTTTAGAACACGGAATAACTAAATCTGAACTTTGTTCCCCTAATTAAACTCCAGTTGAATTTATTTCAGTTACTAGGAATTTTGTTTTTATAATTTCATCTATACTATATTTTATATTGGATTAACCTAAGCGCAAAAAGAAAAAACCAAATTAAATAACTTACATAAATTATTATTAACCACCTAGTCTTACACTAGTTGGTTATGTAGTGTGTGTTCGGTTCGGTAGTTATTTTCATATTAAGATGTCCATTCCATCGTGTCTAAGTTCAATTAATATTTCTCGTTCTTTTGTTAATGAATAGCTGCCTAACCAAACGCACTCTAAGACCTCATTGTTAAACTTTTTTTTTTTTGACTATTCATAAATATTTGTAAAGATTTACATGAAATAAATGATTTTGACTTTGACTTTGATTATATAGCCTCGTGCATGAAAATATCAATAATATATGGTAGCAATAAACCTTATAAAGTAGAAATCACAAATCTTTATTTGTCTAGCTCGCACTCATTCAAAACTACAATGTCAAACACCATCGTTGCCGCCATATTGTGTTCTTACTTCTTGAGCATTGATTGCTTATAATAATTCTTGTTTTGAGTTAAAATGGCGGGCAATCATATTCTGTTCGCAATTTTGGAAAGGTAATTTAGGCCTTAGGCATACCTTGTATTTAACTTAACCCGGAAAAGACAGTACCACCTCGACAAATATTGATGCAGTAGGCTCCTTAAAACCGGTAAAACCACAGATAAACCGAAACATAGCTAGGTTAGTAGGTTTTGCTTCTATGAGCGGTATTTAACAGAATCTAACCTCCCAATTTTCTTTCAGTTCTCCTTCTAGCTGTTGTAGTCCACCGTAGAAGAGCAGATGCGTGGGCAGAAAAAGAACTTGACGACATCCGAGAGAACATCATAGCTTACGAAGACGAAGGCGGCGGCGAAGGTGACGCTGGATACGATCTGCATGTGCTGAGGCAGATGTACGACCCTCCTATCAGGGATAATGATGCTGCTTTTATGCATGCTTCTGGTGAGTTTCGATTGATTTATAAAACTAGCCCGGTAGAACATAGATCGCGAAGATAAAGCCTGCTGTAAAGGTTACGCTGGATATGATAAGCCAAAGAGATGTACAGGAAGGACGTACATCTCTTCTCATCTCAGGGATAATGATGCTGCTTTATTCATGCTTCCGGTGAATTCTGAATTAATTTATAACTAGCACATTAAAACATAGCTCGCGAAAATGAAACCGGTGACAAAGGTGATGCTGGATAAGATCTACATGTACTGACGACTCAGTGACGAGGCAGTGTACGACCCTCATAGCAGGGATAATGATGCTGATTCATGCTTGCTTCTGGAGAGTTTCAAATTAAAAGCTTAAACAGATATACTTGACCTTCCATCAGAGTTAAAATGCGTTTGTAGATGATTGTGATAAGTACATTTTAAAAGGAGTTCTTATCGGAATCTAACAAGTATTATACAATTATATCAATAATAATGCGTTGTATTTAATGCAATTATAATTATAGACTATAGAATTTTAATGTTCAGTTTATTAACCAGCAATTTTCTTCAGTGCTAGAATTCATTAAGCTTAGTCCCCAAATTCTTTAAGCACAGTACGGATCTGTATATTGTCATAATTCTAAGCTCTTCATTAATAAATATTTTTTATTCTTTCTATTAGGTCTAGTTGGAGCTACGCCTGATATTTCTGGATTTTTAGACGACAAAAAATCAGTTCTTGACAGAGATCCCGAGACCAATCCGTACGATGATGTTCGCCATTATGCGTATGAAGGAGATGGCAACACTAGCGGTTCTTTGTCTTCACTTGCTAGCTGTAAGTACTCTCTTTATTTTTTTAATAGGTAATAAAATATTTCTGTGTTGAGCGAAAGAAGTAAAACGACTATGTTGAATTAAATAAGGTCTTCCGGCTATTTTGAATGAATGAATGACAGTTTAAAAAACAGACGCGTGTGTCTATTAGAGTTATCAAATTTAATTTTATTGAATATTATTGTGCAAAAGTGTACTAATTTTGTAGAATAAGCATTCGAATAGTAATATTAAGTGTGAGAAGTGTAGTATTTACGCAGTGATCTTGGTGTTTGTGCTATCTCAACGAATCCCTTTATCTTCAGTAAAATGGCGGTACCCATTTTACTGTTGATTATTTCTTCCTCCTTCACTTGACACTGGCATCACTATACCGTATGTTTGCATACGGTTATGTGGCCATTCCTAATTCTAACCTAGTCCTTTCCTTATTCCTCTCCATCCTATTATCCCACTTTCACTTTTATACTCGAAAATATTTTTGAATCTACCCTCAATTAACGTGACATTGGCAAAATTACGCGCACGCGTAGAGGCCATTAATATAAGATAATAATAATAACTATATATAGAAATGAACTTAATATTCGCTATTGATTCACTAAAATACTGAACTTGTATTTTGTTGTATCAATAATTACACCAAGTACCTATGTACTGGTTACAAAAATAATATTCTACAATACCATTTTTTTCCCAATCACAGGCACAGACGATGGCGATCTTAAATTCAACTACTTGTCCACATTCGGCCCACGGTTTCGTAAGTTGGCCGATATGTATGGCGATTCTGATGACGATAGGTTGCCCCACGAAGAATCTTGGTGCTAGCATCACGCCTGGCTAGTTTAGCCACACACTTAAACGGACAGAGTGAAATATTAAAATGAATAGTTTTCTTTTGGGACCGGTTTATGAAAACATGCCTTACAGTGTTAAATTTATTGTGTAGTTTATCGAACGGTTAACCCACCGTATTTAACCAGAATTGGAATTAAATTTGTATAGCCTGTGATATAATGTGTGAGGTTATAATATATGCCATGGTTTATATGTCCAATTCGAGTTATGAAAGTACTTTTCTGTACTTTTATTTAATAATTATTAGTACCTATAGATTCACCAGGATTTTTATAAAATATTTATATTTTTTAAGTATTGCCTAACTATATAGCGGAGGGCGCTACAATTGACAGAAACAGTAGTTCCAATTTTATCCGCAAAATGGCGGAGTTTTAATTTTTTTGTTACGTTATATTATATATTTATACAAATCTTGGTGATTCTATGTTGTGTTATGGTTGTCATAAACAATGTATACAAATTTTATACAATGTGTCATTTGAATATGTTCATAAAGGCTGTTTTATTATGACGATTAAAAAAAAAATTTTTTATTAGTTTTTTTTTATCAGCTAAACATAATTATAAATATGACCAATTTGATTATTTAACAATATTTTTGGATCGTCATAGTAAAGCAGAGGTTTAGTACGAGTTATAGAATTGTTTTTAAGAAAACGACTGATTTGTAACTAAATTGTTTAGGAGCTGATATTACTAATACGACCCTGAACTAATTCTTGTAATTATACAATTAAATTAGTCTAAGCGTCATGTTACACTTAAGTGTTCTTTTTATACCTAAGTAATACGTATATATATATTATATATTTTTATTAATTTGACTTTAAGAAATGACAATTTTTGTTTTTTACCTATTAAGTCCTCGTTTAAAAAATATTTAGTAATCATCAGCTATTGATTTCTAGTATTTGGATTTTTTTGAAGTACCTATGTACTATTAATTTCAAAATACATAAACTGAGTTCTAAAATAGTCAAAATACATTGACAAAAAAGTACAAAATTTTAAATAAGTTTGTATACTTACTTTTTCTTTCCAGGAATTAAGAGTCAATTTTAAGATTAAAAAATAGCCCTTTTAGGAGAAATTACGCACCTACCTTATTTTTTTTAGTATTGCTTGGTTTAAATTTTGTGAAATAATCAAGAATTTATAAACGAAGAAATTGCTATTTTAAAACTATGTCGAATCAGTGTTGCTAGCATTTTTTAACGAGGACAAAGGTATTATAGTGTCTAAAAATGATTGACTATCCTTATTTGAAAACGTGTAGCCGACATTTTTTTCTGTCAAAAAAGAAAAGAACTGTTTTATATACAGCATCATTTTTACTACTTTTGTTTAAGCATATTTCACTTTTTTTTAAATTATATTTATAAATTAGTAAGTTTAATTAATTTCGCCTCTCCATAGAGAGGCGAAATATTTGGCAATAAAATTTTATAGCTTCAATTTATATATTTTACCAAGTAAGAAACACATCTAACACACTTTATTTGTTTCAGATAAGTTTAATTAATAATATTTATTTAAATAACCCTGTAACGGTTCTTTGATTTAAAATAGTTGTATTTTTTTATTTTCGTATATAAACAAAATAACCTAAAAAAGAGGTTATGTTTTTGATTTAGTGCCATTTTAATTCTGACTTTAAGATATGTAAGTTGAGTGAAAATATTATAAGCAATTAAAGTAAATACCATAATGTGACTTATTCTTACGCTAGACACGTCTTATTCGTGTAAGTCGCTAGCCCAGACTGTATTTAACTATTTTGTTTAGTCTGACTTGTTGGCGACTGTACTTTTTATGTTAGATTTTTTTTTTCTTATTTCGACTTAATTTTATAATTTATAACATATTAAGTCAATTAAGTGTTAGATTTTTTTAAATAGTAGTTAAAAAAGTTTTGGTAAGTTTTTTTTTCCTAATTTTAAGTGTATTTTTTTTTTTATTAATTGGATTCGAAAATTGGTGCCACAAAATGACAAAATTTTAACAATATTTTTTTTATTGATTTTATTTTTTTATTTTCTTTTAGGCTTTTTTAAATTCTTCATATATTTTTTTTGTTTTTTTCATTCAATTTTTTTACGTAATAAAACAATGTAACTTTAATTGCATCTTCAAAATTTTTATATCTCCGGAAATAAAATTGTAATACTTATTATATTTTTTGTTTTGATTTTTTTTTCTTTTAACTGCATAAATATAATTTGTTTACATTTTTGATTCATTTAAATGACCATTCTTTTTTTGAAAACAGGCTCTAATATGCTGAAAACTAAACATATAGGCCTAAAATTGTAAATATTGTAAATGCGAAATTTGTGTGCATTTTAACATATAACATTATTGTAATAAAATAACTATACGATAGTTTATACTTTGTATAAAAGTCAGAGATCGAAAAAATATCCTTAGAAATATATTTTATAATTTTTTTTTAATCAAATTTAAATATAAGTATTTTAATTTAATAATTAACATTACGTACGATACGGATTCCTTTTTGTTTTCTGTAGATACAGAATTAGATATATTATTAATAAATTTAATAGGATTATTTTGGGTTTTTGATATATAATTCCGATCTCTGATTAATTATAGGCGGTAAATATACAACGTGTCTTATAATTATGCATATCAACGAATTGTAAAAATAATTGTGTAATTGTTGTTACTATTTCTCAATATTTCTATCACATACAAAATAAATATTTTTTTCTATAAATAAAGGTATAATAATAATAAAACTGAACTATAACTATTTTATTGGATAACAGTTTATTTTGTTTAAAAAAAAAATGAGTAAGCCATATTAATTTGGTACAAATAATATTAAAAAGTTACCAAAAAAAAAATTTTTTTTTTCAAGTCCTTTAAAAAAAACATTTTCTGTCCAATTTTAACTAAAATAAATAGCTTGTAAGTAGTTTAATTTGTTTGTGTCACCCATGAGCTTAACATTTTTTTATTTATTCAACGCAATTATAGTTAAGAAAATATACATATTTAATTTCGCAGTCCTTAGATTTTTTATCTAAAAAATCGATCGAAAAACTGTTTCTACTTGTATGTCTTACATTCCATTTAAAATTAATTATTTTTGTTAAGAATACAGTTAGTAGTTAGTGTTAAATATCAATTATTATTAATTGTACTTATAATCTATTGGTGAACATTTTTAAAGCAAAAAACTTCTATGACACAAAACTATTTTTTTAAGTCAACAAAATGGTCACCATTGGATAATATTCTACACACTGCCATTATAAACAATTTATAAATATTAAAAAAAATACTATTTAAGTACCTATCGAGGAAGACATGTTATAATTATTATTATTATTTGTGTGTGGTATTTTTACACGTTAGCAACACTGATATTTGTGGAAAATATTTTGTTGTACGCGACTGTACTTTTTGGTCGTAATATTTTTCATGAATATTTTAAGGTGTTAAATTTAAAAATTTGTTGCAATAATAAGATTGCTAATAAATGTATGTGATAATGTATATGATAAAAACAAATGTTAGAATTGTCGCGCATTTTTTTATCGAGTCGTATCGAGCAATTTTATTATGTACTTTGCGAGTCCGACTGAAAGATTGTCTAATTATTAGGTAGACTAAGGACGTATTATTTTTAAATTGTTTATATAGAAATTTAAAATATTCAATCATGAAAATAAAGTGATGAAACTTACATTTTTTTTTTATTAATAACCACTGTACTGTACTGTACTGTTCACCCGCCGATTAATTTAAAATTAATCGGCAGCCCCAGCCTATAAAAGCAGCCCCAGCCTATAAAAGCAGCCCCAGCCTATAAAAGCAGCCCCAGCCTATAAAAGCAGCCCCAGCCTATAAAAGCAGCCCCAGCCTAGTGGTCAAGTCACTGCGCAACTGATAACAAGGTTAAGCAGATGACAACAAGGCCGGCCTGGGATGGGTGACCGCTTTATACAACGAGGCTATTTCATCATAAACACCGCAACAAGCTCGTCACTTGTTAGGTGTTGCCTTCGAATACCATCGGCGAAATTAGGACGGGTTAATCCCTCCGCTGGGTACCTTGAGGCCGTTTAAACGGTTCTCGGGAGCCAAATAGGCACCCGTGAAATTAAATATCACTCGCTGATAATAAGGCTTCCTATAGGTATTTTTTTTTTTAAATCGGTGGGCTAACGAAACTACGTAGTTCTCTCAGTTTTTCTATATTCGCGTATAAATGGGCTTCCGACAAAAAAAAACGAAAATATTGCCTAAAATAATAAACAATTTTCATTCATTTTTTAAATAAAAAACTAGTTATTGAGATATTAATATTTAAAATCTGAAATCTAAAAAAAATCTGCATGACATATCAAACACCCTATTCCTAATAGACTAAAATTACGCAGTACAGGTTCTGTCAATCTAATCTGTAATCGTAATCTGTGACAGTAAATTTACATTGAAATTACTATTGGATAAAGCAATTTTATTGAATGGCTAAAATCTAATATATTTTTTATGTAGGTATCTTGCTATTCCACCATTCTGGTAATAAGAAAAAAGTATTAATTTTAAATTTTATTGCTATTCTGATAATGTAATGGTCTGGGTAATGATAAAAATAAAGCTTCACAAGATTTATTTTAAAGAAGGTGAGTTTAAAAAACACTTACACCACTAATAAACTGTAGAGTATTATCGGACCCATAAACTGTACATATGAACAGTTGATTTTAAAAATTAGTTTGGAATATATGCAAAAAAATAATTGTGAATGCCTTGTGAGACTTTTTCACAAAGCTTGTGAAAAAAATCCATGAAAATCCCATACCATTCTGGTAACCAATAGTTTTACTTAATTCGGCAGTTTATTATTTATTTAATTAGCTCTCAAAGACACTTAAGGATACTGCATTCGCGATCGCGAAGTCTGCGTTCTCCATACAAAATGAGCTTTCGCACTTTCAGTAATACTCGACTACTGTTTGTCTGATTTTTTTTTTTGAAATCATAATTTTTTATACCCACAAATTATATAATTCTATTGTAGGTACTCGTATTTTAATTCTGAAACAATCAAACTTCGCGATTCCGAATGCAGTACTCTTAAACTAAAGTTTACAAATTACGTCTAAAATTTCATACGTTAAAGTATACATTTGAAGGAAGCAGGCCGGTGCTGAGTGCCTACTTTATATTGTTAAGATAACACGTGATGGCTAGGTCTCTAGTCTTCAGTATTTAGAATGTCTAATAGATAGTGCATACACATACATACATATATATCATCACGGGTGCCTTACGGACGAGACCGCCTAGACGGCCCCAGGGTATCCAGCGGAGGGGTTTTAATCCCACCTCGTCGTAGCCGATAGTATGAGTCTACACCGAACAAGTGGCTAGCTCGTTGCGATGTTTTGTATGGACTCAATAACCCATCTATAAACAGTTTCACAAGTTGGTATAGTGAAACCGGGACCGACAGCTCAACATGCTCCGAGGCGCTATAGTGGTGTTGTCAAACAAATGTTTTTTTTTTTAATTAAAAACTCATTGGTACACACCGGCATTCGAAGAAGGGACCTAAGTGTTTTTAAGTCCAAGGTCTAACCAATTCGGCCACCACGTATATACCACGTTTTCGGTGATAATAAAGTTTAAAAAAAAACATAACTTAGGGCCAGATTTTATTTACTCGATCCTAATTACATAGCTTCTTTATAAAAGAGTTTTAAAGTGACAACTAAAGTGATATAGTGATTTTTAGAATCATAAAACATACTTTGGATCGAGTAAGTAAAATTTACACCTCTAGGTTCTTTTTTTTTATTAATATTAAAAATAACTTTGATATCACTGAAAATAACATTTAGGTATATGTTTTTAGACGTTCAAGATATGCGAATGCGAATCCTTTTCCTGGCTTAGAACAAAACAGTCACATGGTTTTTAAATTATGAGTTCGAGTCTTTATTTTCTTATTTTTTTATTAATTTCCTTATCGAGATATTTTTATAGGTTGGGAGGAAGGCCTCTTATATAACTTCGCTAGGCCGACTGACCTGACTCGTTACCGTCAAGTAACCTAGTCATGTTTCGGTTTTAGTCTGTGGGTTTTCCGGAGACTACTGCATCGATTTCTTATCGAGATAGTCTACTTTCATGGCGCGGTTACGACACGAGCGATTCATTTGAATATGAAGCAGCGAGCATATAAATATAATAGACCCGTAATGCAAATAAATCTTTGTCGCCGCTCATATCATAACCGCAACATTTAGCATCGATCAAATGTCTTAATTTTCGATTCCTCTCATTCCTAAGCCTAATTTTGTACGGAGAAGAAATATAGCCAACGTTAGAACTAGGCACAATGCCGCACGTTCTCTTTTAAGATCTTTTGAAGTAAGTAGATGTATATTATTTGTTGTTATAATTTATTTGCATTATTTTTAATATTTATTAAATAATTAAGTCATTAGTTCTCTGCAGTTTTCTTGACAATCATACCAAACAATCGAACTTCCAATATTACAACTTGTTTGTTAGTTGAAATTCAATATTATCTTTATGTTGGTAATTGTACGCAAAAGTCTTACTGTACTAGGTGTGGGTAATACATATTATGTATTGTAATATTTAAAAAGTGTATTTTTCCTATATTAAAGAAAATACCCCACACAGAAAAACTGCGGCAAATAGTAGTGTAGTAATAGCGAAAGCTCGTTTTGCATGGAGAACGCAGACATGGCGTTTGCGAATGCAGTGTCCTTAAGTTCTCTTCAAACACGCTCAATATCGCTGAGGCTATCGGTAACGAATATATCAGCGATATTTTTTGTAGAAGTTACGCAGCTAGCTAACGCGTGATAGGCCTTTACTATGAAAAATTTTCAATCATTGCCCCCTAACTAAAAGTCATAAAAAAGTGGTTGGTTAGCCTGCATAGTGAAAACGATAAATGTTGTTTAAAGACAATGTATTGATCGACCCAATTAATGGACTTTGTAGGTCTGCTTACTGCCAGGTAGGCATTCTCCGAAAAAAATAAAAAAAGAAGCCTGAAAAACCAAGACTTCATGGTAGATCCCCTCTTCTTACATTGTAATTCGGGAGTGCTTCATCCGGCATTGGCGACGGGTACCCGAGGCCCCTGACTTACAATATCTCCGTCGGCCTGCTAGGCTCTGTTCTGTTACCCAATCCAATCACTAGATAACCCGATAACAACAAGAAACACTACACACTTAGGCCTTTAGAAATCCACTTTTTTTTTTGAGACTCGCCGTCTCTCAAAAAAAAAAATGATGCAACATAAAACTAGAAGCAGGGGTTGCCGTAGTACATAATAACTGAATATAGATGGCGAAAGCTAAAGCGACCCCTTTTCCACAACATTTTTCAGTTTTATCATTTTTAGGGTAAACGCTTTGAACTATTTTATGATTAGGAAGTTCCCTAAGGCCTTTCAACCCTTTGTAAACATAAGAACAGAAGTGGTCCGCCCGCCATACAAACACCAAAACAAGAAGTGAAAACAACAAATATTATATAGCCAATCAATGGTCAAGAATGTGGCGACAACAAAAATGTTTGATTTAAAATCTTATGCCTTACGCCACTGCCGTTGTTTATTTATTCGTTCTTTCATGGTTAAACGTCAGACACGGCTAGTTTATTTTCATATGTATGCAAAGACAAAGAACTTAGTCCATACAGGATTTAAGAATTCCAAACATAAGTTATGACTTGTGTTCGTAATAATCGGTGTTCGTAATAATCGGTGTTCATAACTGATAATAGTCCCAATGTTTCTTTTACACACTATTTTTAATAAAATGCTTTAACTACTGTCTAAAATTTTATTATTTTATACCCAGAGGTCTATCTACTAAAGGAATGCATCAGACGCGAGAGTTGTCAGCTAGCACCTACGTGAAATATGCGAACTGACAAATTTTTCATATATTTTCTAACAAATAACTTCTGCGATCTGTTTCAATTTCAATACCAAGTTATTTTTGCCTATAATATAAAATGTATTTTATTTATTCTTATTTTTTATTTTACTGGAGCACGACAATATGTCAATGTTATCTACCTGATGGTAAGCTGGCGTACAAAGTCCATGAATGGGGTACGATCAATACATCTGCATGCGACAAAGACCAATTTGCAACCTCGCTGCTTTATCGTCAAATCAACTGCCGATTTCGTAACCGCACCCTGAAAGAAGATCTACAACCTTGACAAGAAATCTATGCCGTGGCTCCTGAAAACTATAGACTGAAACCGAAACATGACTAGGTCACTTGATGGTTTTTTTATATGAACGGTATGGTATAGACTCAATTAATAAATTTAAATTGGTATATAAACACATGAATACTACCGTTGACTAGTGGTTGCGCCTTTGGCGTTGTATCCGGAGGTCGTGGGTTCAAAAAAAGAAGAAAGAAAGTAGATTGAACCCATGGCAAAAAAATATTAGTACCATTTTCTGTACAGTTGGTCATGATTAGTATTAGTATCTTTTTTTTTTTGGTACATATTATACAGGCAATATTTGTAAATTGTTCTACATATTACATAGAATAGGACGTCCCCATGGAGTGGAGGGGCGCGCTTTAAATTATATCTTTAGCGACTTCGTGGCTGCGTCTTTGGCATTGTATCTGGAGGTCGTGGGTTCGATTCCCACTCATGGTAACTTGTTGTACGCCTTCATCCTGGTAGGTTTATTAGGCACCAGCTGAAAATCAGCACTGCGTCTTTCTTTCTTAGTGTCGTTGCTTCTGGTACACATAGTACAAGCCTAGCTTAGTTTATGACCTGAGAAATACGTGTGAAATGTCCTATTATTGTTATTATAATTATCTCTAGGAAAATATAACATAATCGTTTGTTCTAAAACGGGCTTACGGACAATGCAAACGCCAGTCTGCGTTCTCCATACAAAATTAGCGTTTGCACTTCCAGTAATGCTCGAGTACTGTTTGTCGCAAAATTAAAATAACATTTTTGTCGGTTATTGTATTAATTATAATTAATCTTTCAGGGTTAAGTATTTTTATAATTTTTATATCAGTTTTTTTTTTAAATATTATAACATAAAAATAGTTATTTATTTATTACCCACAACAGAAATATTTTTAGGGACAATTACCAACTTTGGGTTCGATTCCCACCCATGGGAAAAAAAATATAGTACGTTTTTTCTGTACAGTTTGTCATGGTCTGGGTGTTTATAAAATATAATATATATTATATCGTTGCTTCTGGTACACATAGTACAAGCTTAGAGCTTAGTTTGTGACCAGAGCAATATTGTGTAAATTGTCCTACGTATGATAGTGGATTACGTGGCTGACAAAGGCTCGTCTTTACAGATCAAATTCGGGTGTCCTTAAAAAAAGACAAATAAGAAGTCTAAAAAACAGACGCGCCTGTATGAATCGGTGCATGGATGTGAAGGAGCTAGGAAAGTATGTAAAGACCGTGCGGAGTGGCGTACATTACTCTCTGCTTATCCCTTAACAGGGATATAGGCGTAATGGTATATATGTATGTACGTAAAACTACATTGTACATTGAAAGTAGAAAAAAGCCTTTCATTCTGAAATATTAAACGATAAAGGCAATATAATGATAATATAAGAACTAATATTTAAGGCGTGGATACGGTTGGTGAGGTCGGTCGCCTCGGTGGCACCCTTGTATGGCAGATGATAATCGGAAGGTCAATGGAATCAGCTAACCACCTAGTCTTACACTAGTTGGTTATGTAGCGTGCGTTCGGTTGGTTGGTTTTTTCAATACTTTAATTTATGACACCTTTTATTAATTAATCTATAATGGTTATATATATATAGCAGCCTAACCAAACGCACTCTAGACCTTATTGTTAAAACTTTTTTTTTTTTTTTTGACTATTCATAAATATCTGTAAAGATTTACATGAAATAAATAATATTTGATTTGATTTGGCTTCATAATAACTAATATAGTTATCTGTGTTCTTCTGTTTTGTTCGTATAACATTGATATAGAATTAAAGTTACAAAACACAGATATTTTTTTATATTTTTTATTGGAGCACGACATGTGACTTTGTATCTACCTGCAGGGTGATTACGCGCACCAAAGTAAGCTCGCACGCCGATCGCTATGACGCAGTTTTCTGAGAATGTTTAAAGTCTCCAGGCTTAAACTACGTCATAATGACGTCAAAACGATACGCGTGCGAGATCGTAATCACCCAGCTGGTGGTGAGCAGACCTACACAGTCCATGAATAGAGTCAATCAATAATTGTTCTTAAACAATATTGATCGCTCCCACTATGCCAGCTATAGCGATTACGAAATGGGCAAAGACGAATTGTATTACGAGTATATTCTAATATACTTGCTGCCTTTTCGTCAATTCAACTACCCATTTCGTAACCGCACCCTAAAAGGAGACTATCACCTCGACAAAAAATCGATGCAGTAGTCTGTTGAAAACCGGTGGTCCACAGACTAAAACCGAAACATGACCACGTCACTTGACGGTTTTTGCATCTGTATGGGAGGTATAAGTTGGTTTAGAGAAAAAATTCTAAATAGAGTAGTGTTTGTTCTAAATTTTTCCCACATTTATCTGTTGACGTCTTTAATAGGTATGTAAGGTACTTTTTTTATTATAGATTTCACTATTCACTAGAGCTATCTCAAGATTCAATATTCTTTATTATACAAGAATATCTGATATAAATCCAAGAATATAATGCATAAATTAACCTTCCACTGCAATTACAATTGGATGATAAAATCCAATTTATATTCTATAAAAGCATCCAAGTTCGATACGTATTTGTGCAAGGGTTCTGTATATAATATTATTAAGCTAGGTTATTTTCAGGTACTTGACAAAAAATATGTGATGAAGACAAACAGAAATAAAATTATAAAAGTGGATACAGTATTTTATACAATAAAGTAGTACTTTTTTATTATATAAATTATTTTTTTAGTACTTATATATTTAAAAAAATCTCTATACGCGCATGGTTGGGCACAGGTAAAATATTTGAGAATCTACTGAATGTCTGTGTCCATTCATGCGAGTACGAAGGGGTGTCGTAGTCTCTCCCACATAAAAACTGTTACAAAATCTGCACTCCTGCATATATACGCAATGAGCGAAATTTTGAATTTTGATGACATCAGGGTTATATTGAGTTTGTATATTGATATCGGGATTTATTATGGGACGTGTTTTGCAACGAGATTGGTTGCACTTGTGTGTACCTAACAATGTGTATTTTATTTTTTTGCCAAAATAGCTTTTAAAATATGATTTTAGATTATACGTTACACTAGGGCACGTTTCAAAAAATATATTTTACCTAATTTTAATATATATTTATTATAAAACTAAGTTTAGTGACCACTATAGTGCCTCGGAGAGCACGTTAAGCTGTCGGTCCCGGTTTCACTATACCAACTTGTGAAACTGTTTATAGATGGGCTATTGAGTCTATTCAAAACATCGCGACGAGCTAGCCACTTGTTCGGTGTAGACTCATTCATAAAATTTGCAAAAATATAGAGGGCTACCAAAGAACCAACTTAATGGTATTTGCACAATAAAATGACGGCCGAAGCCGGGTCAACAAAGGAAAGAAAGAAAGAAAGAAAAGAAAGAAAAACTTTATTCGAACACCACGCAGAGAATACACACAAATAAAATTACATTATTACATAATATATAAATAATTAACAAAATACAAAATAAGTTAGAGGTTTGTTGCGCGGCGACAAACAGGAAATCAGCTCAGCACATGCTACAGCAATAGATTGCTGTAACGCTGATTTTCAGCTGACGCCTTGAAGAGGACGTGCGGCTTTTAGATACAGTAGGTAGGTATCAAAACAATCAAAATAAATATGAGAGAATAAGAAAAAGGACACCAATTACATACAGATAATAATTACTCAAACACTTTTATGTATTGTCATCTCACTCATTTTACTTAACGCAACATATGCTAGAGACACCGGGTGATAGAAGAAGGACGTTGAAAGTTTTTGGAGGTTGGAAGGGCGACTGAGGTCAACCTAGGCTCGTTGCATAGAGCAGTACAAATTGTTAATGATAAATTATTATTTACAATCCAGACTACACATTATATTAACTGTTATTATTTTTAAGACATAGCATAACATATGCATATTTTAATTATATTTAAATACATTAACGATCTATAATTAGGTATACAGTTTACACTTTATATATTATTAAGAGGTACAATTTGATTAATTATATATTATTATTATTTTTACTATTATTATTGTTATTAATGAAAATTATTTATTATATTTTTTTATCAAATTGTGTTTGTACATTATTTATTTAGGCAGCTTTAATTTGTTCCGATAAAAATGCTAGCTTTAATTTATATTTAAATGGAGCCGACGACTGCATATTTTGCAACGGCGGCGGCAAATCGTTCCAAATTTTAGTGGCAGCGTATCTAAAACTGCCCCGAAATGCTGATGTCTTGTACCGTGGAACACACAATAAGTTTAGGGATGCTCGGGTGTTGTATCTATTTAAACTATGAGACCAGGTTAACTTTTCAAATAAATAATTTGGCATTTTAGATTTTACTACCCCAAATAGTAGCGAGGCAAGATGTAGTTTCCTGCGACTTTTCATTTTAAGCCATTTGTATTTGTTAACATAGGGGGTAACATGGGATCGCACAGGGATTTGGTAGCAGAAACGTGCACAAGAATTCTGCACGCGTTGTATTAGCTTATCTGTTCGAGCCAGTAGACACGGGCCGTACACTGTATCAACATAATTCAATCTAGATAAAACAATTGACTCGCACAATCTCTCCCGTAAGTCTATACTAAGGTAGTCACGAATCCGGTAAAGAATTTTGAGTCTATAAAAACAATTACGAACAGACTCAATAACATGACCCTCAAAGCGCAGATCGTTGTCTATCAGAAGCCCCAGGTTTTTAGCTTTTGTAACCCGTTCGATCTGTTGCCCTGAAATGTTTATTTGTGGGGAGGCACATGTTATTTTGTGTACATTTCTTTTAGATCCTAAAATTATAAATTTTGATTTAAGTGGATTGAGAACAAGCGAATTCCAATGGGCCCAGTCTTTAAATCGATTTAAGTCTTCGTTTATTCTATTTACAGCTCCGCATAGATCACGTGGGTCAAATGAAATGTAGATTTGAAGGTCGTCCGCGTAAAGATGAAACTTACAATTTTGTATACTAGTGGCTATATCCGCACTATACAATATAAATAGTAATGGTCCGAGGATAGAACCTTGTGGTACACCACGTGTAACAAGGGAAACCGACGATGACTTCACATCATTACCATGTCCCTTCATTTCAACATACTGGCATACATAAAGGCTTGTATATAAAAAAAAAATGCATGCATTACCAAGCTTAGGGTTATATTTAATATTATGGAATCCTAAAACCTGAAAAGTAAATGCAAATCTTTGCGAAGTAGTGAAACCATAAAATGGGGAAGTAAGTGGGGTACCTAAGTGTTATTATAAAGGGGAAAAGCCCTTTAATATTTTAAGTTACCGACAATACAGATGATAAAACGTCAAGTGACCTAGTCATGTTTTTGGTTTTAGTCTGTGGGTTCACCGGTTTTCAGAAGACTACTGCATCGATTTCTTGTCGAGGTGGTAGTTTCCTTTCATCGTGCAGTTACGAAATGGGTAGTTGAATTGTCGATAAGGCAGCGATTATATTCAAATATACTCGTAATGCATTTCGTCATTATCGCCACCCATTTCGTAATCGAATCATTTAGCCGGCATAGTGGGAGCGAAATCATGTTTAAGAACAATTATTGATTAACCCCATTCATGGGCTTTGTAGGTCTGCTTACCACCATGTATATACAAAGTCATATGTGGTGCTCCAATAAAATAAAAAAAAATAGGGAAGTTAGTGGGTACCTACGAGTAAGTGTTATTAGAAAAGGGAAAAGCCCTTTAATATTTTAAGTTGTAATAAAGAAATTTAAGGACACTGCATTCATAATCGCGAAGTCAGCGGTGACCATACAAAATACTCGATTACTGTTTATCGCAGAATTAGAATAATATTTTTGTCGGTCATTATATTTATTAACATTTCTGTATTGGGTTTTCGAAATAAAAAAAAAGTATATTATAATACAAACAAATTTATTACCCACTAGCGGCCCGTCCCGGCTTCGCACAGGTTTGTATAACTTTAACTATATGCTCAGCACACGCCACGGAAGGCCTCAGAAACGATACTTTTCCCCCGTTTTTAAAACATTTTTGGTTACTGCTCCACAACTATAGGACCTAGCGTGATATTATATAGCCTATGTTACTTCTGAATAATGCAGCTTTCTAATAGTAAAAAAATTATTGCAATCGGTCCAGTAGTTTTTGAGTTCATTACAAACATACAAACATACAAAAATACAAAAATACAAATCTTTCCTCTTTATTATATTAGTATAGATTAGTATAGACAACAGAAAGATAATTATTGAACTTCGACTAACAGCCAAGTTGTAATATTGAAAGTACGTTTGTATGGGAGTCAAGTCTTCTTTTTAAAACCAGTCAGTTTGTGACTGCTCCGGAAACCAACTGCTGGCTAGATATTTCAGTATATGGACATACCTTCTGCCAAGTTTAACCCGCAACTGAGGTCAAGATCCAGGGTTTTGCGCAAAAAACGTGATTTTCGTCCATTATGAGTGAGTGTTCCATTAGTGAAATGACTGATCCGGAAACCGCTCAAAACCTTTTGGGTTTATGTTAAGGCTTACTAGATGTAAGAGAAAATACTTCCAGCATACACGCAGCTGGTCATGCGGGGGGCGAAAGCTATATCCAGACTACTTGGGGCAACACTAAGAATGATATTTAATGCCCAGTTTCTTTACCAGGCACTAAATCATATAGGCAGCTCTCTAACCATGAACCTATGATTGCGAATTGAATTAATGAAAGGTGGTTTGAGTAATAGCTGAAGAATCATAGCGCTGGTTCATATCCGGCTCGAAGGACCAAAAATGATTTGAGAATGGTTTTGGAGAATGGAGTGAACTGTATTTTCGAGGGTTCGCTGGTGCCGTTCTTTGCATTAACATAAAAATATCAAACAAATAAAACAATAATTAACAAAAAACCACCTTATTTCAATAAGTCAAAATTACAACCACCTTTTTAATTATAATTTTTCTGTTGACGTTTATTTGTCAACAAAAGGTACCTAATAAAATAAAACCTTCTACACCATACCTGCACTACGTTAAATATATTAAATCGCCATGAAGTCAAATTAAATTTTATTCAGGACATTTTTGGTGGGTTCAGTCGCAGCCTTATGTTATAAAGGTGAGCTCATATGGCCTCACGCCTGCCCGTCTGTGTCGACATGCGCGACTTTATATTGAGTTTATAATTTTATATTCTGTCTAAGATATTATTTGAAACTATTTTATTGTTATATACGTGGTGGCCGAGTTGGTTAGACCTTGGACTTAAAAACACTTAGGTCCCTGGTTCGAATCCCGGTGTGTACCACTGAGTTTTTAATTAAAAAAAATATGTACATTTGTTTGACAACACCACTATTGTGCCTCGGAGAGCACGTTAAGCTGTCAGTCCCGGTTTCACTATACCAACTTGTGACACTGTTTATAGATGGGTTATAAACCTAACAATTTACACCTAGAAAAATAAATATAAATTAACTATGGTAGATAGTTCAGTTCGTTAATTCCAGATAATGTTGCTAACATACCGAGAACTGAAGCGGCATTGCCTCGTTGAATCGCCAGGCTAATATTGTGGCATAAAAACGAGCGATCCCGGGTGTCGTTAAGTACTTCATTCAGTTGGTGACCAATTTGGTTTACCAGCTGCTACGTGTCTTTGCTCCAAGGTCAAGGGTTTCTACTGCAAAAGCCGAAAACAGATAATATTTTGAACGGAAACTTACTTGTGATACTCCTGTCAACATTTTTTTTTGTAGTTCCATTTTGTACAAAAAATATGTAATATTAATATTAAATGTTGGATTTTACACAAATATTGCCCTGGGGCCTATTTCTAAAACGTGGCAATTGTAATTTACCATGACAATTTATAATACATTGCTTGGTTTAGTTGATTCTAAGTAAATAATTCCAACTAAACTGAGCAATGTCATGAGAATTGTCCTGTTAAACTTACAATTGTCACGTTTATGAAATAATAGTCCTCTGGTCAAAAACCAAGTTCTAAGCTTATACTATGTGTACCAGAAACTAATAGATACTAATAAATGTATATTACGCTTTATAAATACCCAGGGAATGGTAGATATATAGTAGAGAAAAAAAAAATGTTTTATACATGAGTGGGAATCAAATTCACGACCTCCGTTTTCAACATCATCGGCGCAAACCAGAGGCGATCTTGATTCTTGAAGAAAGTGTTAAAATATCTGTCCCGTGGACGTATCAAGTCGAGCGATTTATTTTTATAGGCGATTTTTAGCCTTAAGGAGTGTCTGCAATCAATGCAATCATACATTTTTACCTACAATTTAAGCAGCAAAACGGGCCAAAACTGTTTTCTACCCCTAAACTTTAATAGATTTGAAAGAAAATGGTCTCATTTTATTTTAAGGAGAAAATAAACAATGACTTTACATTTTCCTTTTTTTTATTTAAATATTTTAATAGATTTTTTTAGCGATTTTTTTCAAATTTCAGGGCTGATATAATTTTCCTATACCAAACTTACTTAAAAAAAAGGGAAAACGTACGATCCTAGATATCGATTTATAACGCCACCAAAAATCATAAAAATCTATGAACATATGGAACAAACATAAACGTGGGTAAAAGTTTGATCAGATGCTCCTCTTAAGGCTGGTCACGTGGCTGCGTGAATCATGAAACTAAAAATAATATATGGAACCATATATTATTTTTAGTTTCATGATTCACGCAGCCACGTAAAATGAAGTGCACTGACGTGGTAAAGCTGTAGTTTTGGTAAATTGTCTATGAAGATTGGCTTCGTAAGTTCTTAAAGGACTTACTTAAGCTAGATTGGCAAAAGGCCAAGATATTGTTAGGGTGAGTTAAGTCTTGAGTATAACTTAAGGTGTTAAGAAATATATCTAGCGACTTATTAGCATACTTTAAGTTAATATTTACTAGTAGCTGTTGCCCGCAGCTTCGTGCGTATTTTCGCTCG
Organism: Monopis laevigella; assembly: GCA_947458855.1. Classification (NCBI taxonomy): domain Eukaryota; kingdom Metazoa; phylum Arthropoda; class Insecta; order Lepidoptera; family Tineidae; genus Monopis; species Monopis laevigella. The sequence continues at coordinate 7,152,590 of OX381596.1, read as the reverse complement.
TAATTCTTCACACGTGGTGCTATGAGGTTAAGTCTTGAGTATAACTAAGGCGTTAAGAAATATGTAATATAATAAATACCATCACGGGTGCCTATTTGGCTCCCGAGAACCGTTTAAACGGCCTCAGGGTACCCAGCGGAGGGATTAACCCGTCCTCATTTCGCCGATGGTATTCAGAGGCAACACCTAACCAGTGGCGAGTATATTGCGGTGTTTATGATGAAATAGCCTCGTTGTATAAAGCAGACACCCATCCCAGGCCGGCCTTGTTGTCATCTGCTTAACCTTGTTATCAGTTGCGCAGTGACTTAACCACTAAGCTGGGGCCGCTTTTTAAGAAATATATCTAGCGACTTATTAGCATACTTTAAGTTAATATTTATTAGTAGCTGTTGCCCGCAGCTTCGTGCGTATTTTTGCTCGTAATTCGTCGCACGTGGCGCTATGAGGTTTCTAGTAGAATTTTTCAAAAAATTATAACTTTGATTCTGTGTAGGTCGATTTTTTAGAAAATAAACGCATTTATTACTCTTTTTGGTTCCCCTTTGAGGAAATCAACTCATGATTTCTTGATCATGATATTGTTCTTATTGTTATTGTGGTATTTATTGTTGTCTTTGTAATATTGATCTCAATATAGATGAAGAGGTAATCTATATAAATTGTTAAATACATGGCTTCTAATTATATACTATTTAAAACATAAGCGTATGCTTAGATTGTAAAAAAATAGTGTAATGATTCTATATATTACATATTAGGAATATAAAATTAATTGTTAACATTTATAATTGTATACATATCATATACGTGGTGGCCGAATATACGTGGTGGCCGAGTTGGTTAGACCTTGGACTTAAAAACACTTAGGTCCCTAGTTCGAATCCCGGTGTGTACCAATGAGTTTTTAATTAAAAAAATTATGTACATTTGTTTTACAACACGAGGCAATATAGCCTCGGAGAGCACTTTAAGCTGTCGGTCCCGGTTTCACTATACCAACTTGTGAAACTGTTTATAGATGGGTTATTGAGTCTATTCTAAACATCGCGACGAGCTAGCCACTTGTTCGGTGTAGACTCATACCATGGGCTACGACGAGGTGGGATTAAAACCCCTCCGCTGGGTACCCTGGGGCCGTCTAGGCGGTCTTGGGCGCCATAAGGCATCCGCGATGATATGTATGTACAAAAGATTGATTAATAAATACAATGACCGAAAAAATATTATATTAATTCAGCGATAAACAGTAATCGAGTATTATGGAAGTGCGCTTTTTGTATGGAGAACACTGTCTTCGTGATTAAAAATGCATTAATTTAATACAACTTTTTTATTTTTTTTATTGGAGCACGACATGTGACTTTGTATCTGATGGTTCGGTGGTGAGCAGACCTACAAAGCCCATGAATGGGGTTAATCAATAATAGTTCTTAAACATGATTTCGCTCCCACTATGCCGGCTAAATGATTCGATTACGAAATGGGTGGCGACAATGACGAAATGCATTACGAGTATATTTGAATATACTCGCTGCCTTATCGACCATTCAACTACCCATTTCGTAACTGCACGATGAAAGGAGACTACCACCTCGACAAGAAATCGATGCAGTAGTCTTCTGAAAACCGGTGAACCCACAGACTAAAACCAAAAACATGACTAGGTCACTTGACGTTTTATCATGTGTATTGTTTGTAAAGGCCACTTTGGATTTCATTTACATTTCATTCTAATTTAAAATCGAATTACTGAAAATGAAATAGCTTTATTGAAATGAAATGAAATATATTTATTTTGCAAGAATATGGTGTTACAGTATGGTAAATGTTAGTAATGATTTACATATTCTGCCATTTATGGCGTGCAAAATCTAGTTCTTATACACAATTATAAATATATGTCAACACGACATTGAATGTCAATACATATTTACAAAATAGAAAATATTTTTTTTAGGATTTTCGGCATATTTCAGATAAATTTAAAGCAAAATTTCAAGTGCTAAGCAAGAATAAATAAATGGTTTTAATTTCCCGTAAATTTGTACGAGAACAAAAGGAATAATCGACGAAACGAGAATATTCTATTAATCAGATTATGTTGAAGATGTGGGTCTAGAACCGAAACCATCGATTACCGGATGTGATAAATTTCGTGCCAATTAATCATTAAATCTATACAATTAATACAAATAAGGTAAATGGTACCATTTACAGCTTAAAACTATTATATTATTGAAGTCCATTTGAAGTCACATTGAAGCATTGTTTATATTTAATTGGCCACCTTTGGAACATCGATCTGTGAAATATAGGAATATCTAATAAAGGCAAGTCATCAGACTTTACATGCTAGTTATAAACAACGAGGCAACATATTCTTTGGAGGCAAATCAAGCATATTATCTCTTTGAATGTATTTGGTTTATGGCTTTGATTGGCATATATTTACGTTTCAATTATGCTATTCAAAAATTCTTCGGCTTTCTTCGTGACCTCCTGAACTTGCATGCGTTTTTTTTTTTTTTTGACCAAGTGCAGTGTTAATTTTACGTGATATCTCAAGACATCTTAAACTTTATACTATTTTTACCCTTTATTGTTATATTAATCTTATTATTTTTAGTAGGTATTTATCTGATCTATTTACATTTCTAGTTTTTTTGTATAGGTATATTTATTCAATTAATACTTATTATGAATGTTTTACGGTTATGCTCAACTTGTAATTTATTCACAGATAAAAATTATATCATTTGTGAAAACTGTGGTAATTGGTTTCATGGCGCTTGTGTTGGCCTTTCGGACGAAGATCTACTGTCACTTAGTAGTAACAACACCGCTTGGTTATGTAATAATTGTTCAGTTCAGTCACAAACTTCACAAACCATTGCAACTTCATCTTCTACATCAATAACGGAACCCAATAACCCTAACTCCTTTTGCAGCTTATGTTCAAGGAATTTTAGTTCTTCCAAAGGATTGAAAATACATAACACTCGTATCCATAAAACCAGTTTAATATCAACACCAAATCATATAAATCAATCTCTGGATAATGATTTATGTTATTTAAAAAAGCATGTTTTTATTATTAAACGTATACCAAAAGGAGCTCGAATTGCCGTTGCAGATAAACTTACGTCAATCATCAAACGAACGACCAAAGAAAATAATATAGAATCCTGGACGGATTTATTGACATTTTCATACAAATACCTTAGATTACCACAAAATAAAGAAAGTTCACTAACACATTTCGTTAAACAAAACTTAATAGCTCCTCCTCCTATGTTTACAACAAATTATACACCTAAACCAATAACACTATCAAAATTAATTGAAAATAAGATATCTGAAGGAGATGTAAAGGGAGCTACAAGAATACTCTGTTCAGACGACACTTATGCTAAACCAGATGAAAATACACTTTTAGCTTTACAAGCCAAACATCCTTCTCCAACATCAAATATAACACCTCCTGAAACATTTACAGATACACAAATACAGGAAATAGACCCACAAATATTACATAGTACAATTTTTTCTTTTCCTACAAGTTCTGCAGCAGGCCCGGATGGCTTAAGGCCACAGCATTTGAAAGATTTATTAGGCCGCACCACTGGAGAATCAGGTAATAGGCTTTTTCAAGCTTTATATGAACTTGTACTGTTAATGCTCCATGGCAAAGTTCCTGAACAAATCTGTCCATCTATTTATGGTGCCTCACTCTGTGCTTTAAATAAAAAAGGTGGGGGCATCAGACCTATAGCCGTCGGTAATACCTTTCGTCGCATCACTGCCAAAATTGCATCAAATTTGATTAAAAATGACCTCAAATCTTATTTTAATCCAATTCAGTTAGGGTTTTCAGTAAATGGAGGATGTGAGGCAGTGGTAAAAGCAACAAATATATTTGTTAATAATCCCAAAAATAAAGAAAAGGCACTTCTTAAATTAGATTTTAAAAACGCTTTCAATACTATAGACCGCATTCATATGCTTACTCAAGCGAAACTAAAAATACCATTAATTTATAATTATATTCATCAATGTTATAGTAAACCTACATCCCTCTTTTATAATAATAATATAATTAACTCCAGTGTTGGATGCCAGCAGGGTGATCCATTAGGATCAGCACTATTTAGCATATCAATACATACCTTAATAACGGAGTTACAGTCAGAACTAAATTGCTGGTATCTGGACGATGGTACACTCGGTGGTACGATTCCTAATTTACTTAAAGATCTTTCCTCTATGATATCTTCATCTAAAGAAATGGGTTTAGAATTGAACACTTCTAAATGTGAAATATATTTTGTTAATAAAATAGGTACACCCGAGAATTTGGCATCCTTCCATAGTATTTGCCCCGGTATTCAAAATATTAAAAGTGAAAACTTATCATTACTTGGAGCCCCTATAACTGAAGAATGTTTACTTCCCTTCTTCCAAAATAAAATAGAACATTCCATAACAATAATAAATAAATGTTTAGAAATTGAACCACACATCGCAATTTTTTTACTTCGTAATTGCCTTACATCATCAAAATTAACTTATTTACTTAGATGCAGTCCATCTTGGCATGCATCACAATATCTTAAAAAATTTGACGACAGTTTAATGTTAGTTTTAGAAAAAGCTCTAAATATAAAAGTTAATAGTATTACCCAAGAAAAGATCTGTATGCCCATTAAATATGGTGGACTTGGACTCCGCAGTCTTAATGAGTTATCGCTCCCAGCTTTCTTGTCTTCTTCTTACAAAGTTCATGGTCTAATTGATTCTATATTAAAAAATAATCAATCGGTCAATTTAGATTGTGGACTTGTTGGAGAAGCGAGACAGATGTGGAAAGATCTACTCCCAGGACAGACAGAACCAATAGAAAAACACATACAAAAAGCATGGGACACACCAATTTTAGAGAAAAAATACCAAAATTTACTAAACCAACTTACAGATGATAACGACAAAGCATGTTTTTTGGCAGCGTCCAATAAAGACTCCGGTGCATGGCTTCAAGCTATCCCGACAACTACATTAGGCACCTTACTAGACAGAGAAACTCTACGAATATCAATAGGGCTCCGTTTAGGTTTACCATTATGTGTCACCCACATTTGTAAGTGTGGCCAACAAGTAGATATTTATGCTAGACACGGACTAAGCTGTAAAAAGAGCGCAGGTAGATTTTCACGTCATAATAGCCTCAATGACATAATAAAAAGGACACTCATTTCATCAAAAATCCCATCCATCACCGAACCACCAGGTATCAGTAGATCTGATGGTAAGCGTCCGGACGGCCTCACGCTAATTCCATGGTCGCAAGGAAAATCACTGTTATGGGATGCCACTTGTGTAGATACATACGCACAATCATATATTTCGGCAACCTCTTCAATCCCTGGTTCAGCCGCATGCTTAGCTGAAACACGCAAGCGGCTGAAGTACAGGGATTTGATGCAAAATTATCATTTTGTAGCATTTGGGATCGAAACATCGGGTACATTGGGAACCGAGGCCCGTGCTTTTATCCATGACCTCGGAAAACGTGTGTTCTCTGAATGTGGAGATCCCAAATGTTACTCCTATTTAAAACAAAAAATCAGCATTACCGTACAACGTGGCAATGCTGCTAGCGTATTAGGTACACTTCCAAGTGGCGCCCCCTACAGTGATTATTTTGTATTAATTTAGATTTAGTTTTTATTTTTTTAGGTTAATTTATTTCTATGTGTTATAATATAAATAATTTAATAAAATTTATACATATTATCTATACTAATATAATAAAGAGGAAAGATTATAAATACATACATAATACATAACATAACGGGTGCCTTAGCGCGCCCGAGACCGCCTAGACGGCCCCAGGGTACCCAGCGGAGGGGTTTTTAATCCCACCTCGTCGTAGCTGATGGTATGAGTCTACACCGAACAAGTGGCTAGCTCGTCGCGATGTATTATTCGTCTTCTTCTCTGTGATATTTCAAAGTTCTAAAGAAGTTCTATCTTTAAGAATCCTATTATATATCTTTCTGAATCCTATTCCAGACGTTACGTTATATATTATATGGTAAACACCTGGCCAGTTGTTTTTTTTGGCATGCGTTATTTTTTATAATTCAAAAACACCCCTAAATATCTACTATATGGCATTAGTATCAGGCGCACACAAGGACCGTGTCATTTGTCTAAATAAATACCTATAAGGTTTTAAATGTTTTTTTTAAACATAACTTTACATTTATATATTTGGCCTTTAATCTATATATTTGAAATATATTTCCCTATGTTCGCATAAATAAAAAGTAAATATTTTATTAATAACCGAAAGACTATTTGCAGTTATTTAAAGGTTTTTTATAGGAGGTATGTTTTCAAATGCTTCAAAAAATTGTTCTCGATGTTAGTCCAAATAAACCGCAATTTAACTAAAATAAAAAACAGAAAAAGAATTCCACTATACAGCCAGTTGAAAGCATTTACCTATTAAACATCCAACGGTAAAAAAATATTAGTTTCCTGAATTTTATATGGATAAAGAGAATTTTAGTTCACATTTAAATAAACAAAAATATCGATCGGTACAAAAATATCCGTTACGAATCCGCAAAGCTATATAGATTCACATTTTTATTTACATTCCCACTATTCCCGTATTAATAGATTCTTTCATACTAGCTTTTTTATAGGAGACGGAATATAACTTTAATTTTATATATTCTATTTAGGTATCGAGTCTTTTTATATGCATGAAAATCAGATATGGAAAACTGTTTGTGTGACGTTAACATATTTGCGTCATCCGGTGTGCTCAGAGGCTCTACATAAGTTTTGGTATCGTATTAACGTAGCGTTAATACATTAGAATATTTAGTTCCCAAACACGATACTCAGTGGCGAACTTTCCTTAAGAGCAGCGTCTGATCAAACATTTCTCATACATTCACGACCTTTTGGTCCTAACTGTTACCCCCCACTAAACATTCATAGAGTTTTATGATCTATAGAGGCGTTATAAATAAGACCTATATATAGGCTTTCTTTTTTTTAAAGTTTGATATAGGAAAAAAAATCAACCTCTGAGATTCGAAAAAAATCGCAAATAAAAAATCCTCACATCAAAATAATTCCTATAAAATATCAAGGCAGAAAATAAAAATAAACGAAAACGTACAGTCGCCGTTTATTTTCTCTCTAATAAAATGAGACCTTTTTTATTCAAATCCATTAAAGTTTAGGGGTAGAAAATAGTTTTGGCCCGACAGTCGTTTTGCTGCCTAATTTGTAGGTATAATCATACGCGCTCTTTCTCTTATTAAGGGTCGGGGGGAAGGTTTACATAAATGTATGGTAGCGTTATATCAACTTACCGTCATGCGCGGGGAGGGGTAATACTTTGCAGTTAAATCAGCGTGAGCATCGGAGAGCCTCATCAGACACTCCTCTAAAGGCCGACTAGGCCCCGGCCTAGGGCAGAAAATCTGCTCCCAAACCCAAGTTATATAGGTGAGAATATGACAGGTAAACAAATTAAACAAAAGAACTGAACTCAATGTTCTTTATCGCACAGAACAATTTCACTTTTCTACGCTGCAAAGATATTAAAATGGGGCGGCCGCTTAAACAGCCAAGGGTGGCTGAAACTTCTAGGCTGCCTCTGCTTCTATTGTACGTTGGTGAGGAGTTGAGCATCCTGTTGAATCCAGATGATCCTGCACATCAGGTCAAGGTTTCCATGTTTTTGTATATCATTGATGTTATAGTGTAGCGGGATTCTCAGTCACTCCAGAGGCTCTACTATGGGATTGCGCATTGTGGAAACGTAACGTATTCATTTACGTATACGTGAGCCACAACCAATAGGATCGCTTTATTCAATTCTGTTACTAAAATAAAGCGTTATAAAACAAAATAAGTTAACTACAATTTGAAAGGGAAATACTGCAGCGCCCCAAGTAGAAATTTCGAGAACTAAAAATGCGAGCGTGTGATTGGTGAAATTGTAAGGTAACGCAGTAGTTAAACGTAAAAAAAAACACACTAGGGACTCTAATAATATTCAAAATGTTCGGTTTTACTGACGAGAGCTATGGGATATTCTCGAGTTTTATGGAAGTTACGCACTAGCTGACAAACACCATAATATCGCGCGATAGCACAGAGGCTCTACCATGGCTTTGCGTATTGTAGAAACTACTCATTTACGTATACGTGAGCAACAACCAATAGGATCGCTTTATTCAATCCTGTTACCAAAAATAAAGCGTTATAAAACATAATAAGTTAACTAAAATTTGAAAGGAAAATACTGCAGCGCCCCAAGTAGAAATTTCGAGAACTAAAAATGCGAGATAGCACAGAGGCTCTACCATGGGTTTGCGCATTGTAGAAACGTAACGTTTTCATTTACGTATACGTATACAACCAATAGGATCGCTTTATTTTTGGCAACAGGCGCTGCACTATTTCCCATACAAATTTTAGTTAACTTAAAACGCTAAGGGCTGATTAATAGTCGTTACCAACAGCGTCACCAAAATCGCTCGTGTTTGTTCTGGCCGTTATAGTCTTTATAGGTTTCGCCTATAGCCTAATTATGATATGTTCTTTTAACATATCGCTATTATGTTCGCTCGTAATTGGTTCTAATTATATCCTTTATTGTATCAAACATATGAGTTTAAATTTCGAAAATAATGATAGATGGCAATCTAAGTTTCATAATACTTTGATACCACCTGATGGTAAGCAGACCTACAAAGTCCAAGAACGGGGTCGATCAATACATTGTTGTCTAACAATATTGATCGCTCCCACTATGCTAAATGATGTGGTAACGAAATGGGTGGTGACATGGACGTATTTGCATTACGAGTCTATTTCAATATCCTTGCTGCTTTATTGTCAATTCCATCGCCCGTTTCGTAACCGTAACACGAAAAGAGACTACCCTCTCGAAATTCATCCAGTAGTCTTTGGAAAACCGGTGAACCCACAGACTACAACCGAAACATGACTAGGTCACTTGACGGTTTTTACATCTGTAGGTATTACAGATGGCTATAATATAAAATATTGGTAGGTTTTTTATGTACAGTTTGTCATGGTGTGAGTGTTTATAAAATATAATTTGTATTATATCGTTGCTTCTGGTACACCGAACTTGTCTTACATATTATTATTTATTTATTATTATTATTATATTTGCAGTTTCATAGTTAGGCTAAAGATTGCCAACTTTATTTAATATTCTTACACTTAAAAATATATATGTTAGCAAGAATTAATTTGAAAATAAGTCAATCGCATAAAACGATTTCTGGAGAATAAAATCGCGTGTGCAATGATTGCACCTGACCTCACAATTGTGATTAATTCATAGTAAGGCTACAACCCTATGTATGCGTAGGGTTGTAATATGCACTTGAATAAACTTTTAAGTTAAACCATAAATAATAATAAAAAAACTATACTTTGAGAGAGATTTGGAATTAGGGTTTTCAATGAACAACGGGTTGTCTTGTATTTACTTGATGTCTTTGATGGTAAGCAGACCTACAAAATCCATGAATGATGTCCATCAATATACTTATTGTTGTTTAACATCAGCGTCAACGATATAGAAAAAAAAATCTTTCAAGTTTAAAGCATAAATAAAATAAAAATATGTTGAGAGAGAAATTTGATATGTTATTTTTATTTAAGAACGACAATGTGACTTTCTATCTACCTTATGGTAAATAGATTAACAAAGACAATGAATGGTATCGATTAATAAATTGTTGTTTAACTCCTACTATGCCGGTTAAATGATGCGGCTACGAAATGGGCGGGAACATAGACTAATTTGCTATATGAGTGTGTGGTTAAGAGACGGGCACCTGATTTAACGATAAAACAAGGAGGAAAAGAAATTTATCCGTGTTTCGTAACCGCATCCGGAAAGGGGACTAATCGACAAAAATCAATGCAGTAGGTTGTTGAATACCGGTGAACACACAGACCAAATCCAAAACTAGGTACCTACGTAATTGCTTTACTTAGCTAGGTTAATAGATTTTTTAAATGAATATTTCATAAGTTAAAAACAAGAACTTGTACTCAAAAACTGAATTAATGTCAACCCTATGCCATTCCACTTTATTAAAATACAATTATGAATATTCATTCACACCTCCATAATTCTAGGAAATAAACTTTTATAGTTGCTAATAACTGCATGCAGGTGATTTGGATGTTATATAATATTGCACAAATATAGCATTGCTAGAGGTCGGTTATTAAGCTGCATTAACGTTAGCTAATAGCTATAATTAGTAGCTAATAGCTATTAATAAAATAATTATTGTGACTTGTGGGAAATAAGGCTGAAATGTTACCTACTAGGGACTTAATTCTACTAGTTACTAGTTACACAAAATACATACAATGAAATGGGTGATAAAAGTTCGACAATAGTATTACATACACACACACACTACAAGCAACATACACATTACACACATCTCATACTTAATTAATACATTTTAATTAAATATGTACAAAAAAAAACTTATAAAACATAATTAAGTAATACTATAAAACTAAGGAAATAAAAATTAAAACTATTAAATTAAATAAAAAATTTCGTCCAACCCGGACATAGCACCGATAGTCCCGAGAACGGAAGCGGCATTGCCACGTTGTATTGCCAGACCAATTCTTTGGGCCAAAAATGATCGCGCCCGACTATCACCTGAAGTCTGAATCAATAATTGGCCAATAAGGTCCACCAACTGCCGTGCGTCGTTACTCCAAGGACCGAGAGTCTCCACAGCAAAAGCCGAGAATACAAAATTATCTTTTATATGAGAATATTTAATATGTTTTGCATTCTCAGCCTTTGCAGCGGCAGTTACTAGTTAGATTGGAAATGCATTATTTGACATAATCTGGCCCCGGTTTTGTGAATTTTGTTGTACGATTTCTGAATGTCAACGTAATATCCATGAAATTCGAAGGTTTTTTTCGGGTTTGGTTCAAAAACACAGATGTTTTTATTCATAAAAACAAATTAATATTTCCTGCGGCCCCTTATTATCTTTCTTATAACGGAAACGTTAAAATTTTGTTATTACAAATATAGTTTAACTAAAGGTCGGTATTAAGCTGTAAAAACGTTACCTAATAGCTATAATGAGTAGCTATTAATTTAATTTAGTTTTTTTGTGGAAAATAAGGCTAAAATATTACTTATCAGGATCTTAATTCTACTAAATTAGTTGGATTTCAAAGGCAATATTTGATACAATCAGGGCCTGGTTTTATAAATTTTGTCGTTTTTTTTCGAACGTCAACGAAATAGTGACGAATATTATAGGCTTTTTTCGGGTTTGGTCTTGAGTGTTTTTGACTCATAATAGCAAATTAATATTTGACTTATTTTGTTTCTTATAATGGAAACGTTGCTTGTCAAAGTTTCGCTATTACAAATATAGCTTAGCTAGAGGTCGGTTATTAAGCTGTAATAACGTTAGCTAATAGCTATAATTAGTAGCTATTAGCTATTAAGAAAATAATTATTGTGACTTGTGGGAAATAAGGCTGAAATGTTACCTACTAAGGACTTAATTCTACTAAATGAGTTTGATTTCAACAGGTTATTTATGAAAAGCATCTGGCCCCGGTTTTGTGAATTTTGTTGTACGATTTCTGAATGTCAACGAAATTCGAAGGTTTTTTCAGGTTTGGTTGAAAGTCTTAGGTGTTTTTGACTCATGATAGCAAACCAAATATTTTAGTAACCGGTTATTAAGTAGTAATAAGTTACATAGCTAATAGCCAAAATTAGTAGCTATTAGCTATTAATAATTATTTTGAATTGTGGAAACAAGGCTGAAATGTTACTTACCAGGGACCTGTGAAATTTAAGTCAGAAAGAGAAGCACCTCTTGTTACCGAAACTTTAGTAAAAGAAAAAAAAAATATTTTGCACCGTAAACAAAAAACATTAAGTTGAAGTTAATGTCAAATAAAACTAATCTTAACAACGCATTAGAAATAAAAATGTTGATACTATATCCTTGCTAATAAATAAATGCAAAAAATATCTCGTCGGTCCCTGTAAGTAAATACGGACAACTACAAAAAGTTAATTTTACAGTGCAGCGATTTATAGGTCAAAATATGAATATTTTGTTTCCTATTGAACCGATTGCAATTAATCTTAGTAAGAGGGCTAACTTACGCTTGTGCATTAAACTAACCAATGAATTTAGCAAAAAATACATATTTTACGATTTACTGTAGATCTCTTTTTATACTTCGTTAATAATTAAATGTAAAGTAAGACCACTGCCACTTACCCGCCTGTAGGTGGCAGAACTTTTTAAGAAAAATCATATTACCTGTATTTGTTTTAATAATAAATGTCTATAAAATTATGTTAAAAACTGTCTTATAATATAATTATTATTTAATTAGTCGAATTTTGTTTAAATTTGCAGATGTCTCATTCTACATCGTTAATAATTAATTACACGTACAAGAAGTGATTTACCACATAACTGTAAGACTATTATATACTGTATCTATATATTTAGTAAAAACACAAAATAAATTAATTACTTATTTAATAATCAATTTAAGAATGAATAAAGAACGAAAGTTTCTAATTGATAAAATTATCTATACTATACTATCGTATGGATATATGGTATTGAAACTATCGATAGTATTGGACAGTCAAAAACTATCGATATTGTTAAACTTCCAGTTAACCGGTAGTTTAATAATATGTCTATGTGCAATAATACCGATTGTTTTTGTCAGTCGATAGTCCAATAATATCGATTGTTGTGTAACATAGATTTAAGTTTCAGATATTTCTACAATGGGAGTAACGATCTTCTCAGCGACCGGAAACATGGTTTTCGTCCAGGCCAGTCTAGAGATCTCCTCGTGACGCCACTCATCTCAGGAGTAAAGCTATTGAGAAACACTGCAAAATTCTTTCGATATTTTCAAGAGTTGTATGAGGTAATCCCCCCTGTCCCGTTTCGTTATCGAAATCAAGATGCGAAGACGGGTTTCAACCCTTCGTCTTCTTTATATTTCAGCACTTCACCTTCTGTAGATTTATGCATCTTTTGAGATGTATTTTTCAAATCTTCACTATCAGAAACATCATGTTTTCCAAGCACAGCTAAACTTAATAATAATTGCTACGCTGTGTATTAATTATTCATTTTATTATTGCATGTTAACTATCATCTAATTTATCATCTCTATAAACTGTTCGACAAAGAGAGTTATGTGGCAGTTGTCTGTTTTAGCGGAACGGCGCGAGCGCACGCGCTCACCAATGTGAATACGGAGATGTGAACTTGGCCGTATTTACTTCGTTTAAACCTTTGAAAAACTTTAGTCATTTGTCTCATTCTACGCCCATTTATTTCGATTAATAGTTTTTTTTTTTTTAAATTTAAACCAGGTTATAGTAAATACTCCTTAGATAAGAGCTGCGGGAAGAGACTAGTAACCTATAATTATAATACAGAAATAGATCAGATGCCTTTCCTTTCACTAAACAACTATGAAATAAAATATGTGAAAAATGATCATTTCCGTTTTCCATATCAAACACGCAAACAAGCAACACAATAGTCGATCAATTTTCTATATTATTTCCAAAAAAGCTATCCTGCAATTTAATAATCGAACATATCTTCACGAGTACCTTAAGCTTCAGCCTCAGGGTACCCAGCGAAGGGGTTTGTAATTTTAATCCCACCTCGTTAACATGCGTATAAACACACACTCACTCACACACTCATTGGTACACACCGGGATTCGAACCAGGGACCTAAGTGTATTTAAGTCCAAGGTCTAACCAACTCGGCCACCACGTATATAGGTGATTTTTATATTTACTTATAAAGGTTTTGAAACGAATATCAATGTTATTATATCCCATTTACTGGAAGTTAATTGCTTGGTAGATTATTACCATACCCATGCAGAAACCGTCAAGTGACCTAGTCATGTTTCGGTTTTAGTCTGTGGGTGCCCCGGCATTCCGGAGACTTTTGCATCGAAGGATTAAATCTTCGAATCTTCCTTTCATGGTGCGGTTACTAAACGGGCAATTGATTTGACGATAAAGCAGCGGGGATATTAATATATCCGTAATACAAATACGTCTTTGTCACCGCCCATTTCGTAATCGCTTCATTTAAACCTTGTATATCTGCACCCACTGTAGGTATATCGAAATTTAATATACACCAAGCTGTTGGGATTCAATTTACCTCCCTACCAAATTTAATCAAAATTAGTTAAGTAGTTTTGGCCATAAAGTCTCCCAAATTGACAGACTCACTTTTTAATTTACATATTAGCATGGATAACTTAAGAAAAATCTAGGATTCGGTGGGGAAAAAAACACCTAACCATTATTATAAGGTCTGTAAAGGATTACACAAAAAGGTATTACGTATTTAACTTCTTTTTTAAGTATCTATACCTCAATTTGCGTTCAATAAAACGAAATTTTTCATGGTATTATTAAGAGATGTACTAGGGTCTCATGTCCGTACAGGAGGTCAGTCAAGCATGCAATTTTAACGAGGCCTTCAAAATACTAGACACAATGCTTTTCAGATGAACGTATCCTATACTATATTATACACGGTGACTTTGAAAAGATGTACATTGGGCTAATATGAGGTTCTACTGATGAAATCAAAAGTCAAAAGACAAAATTATTTATTTTATGTAAATCTTTACAGATATTTATGAATAGTCAATAAAAAAGTTTAACTATGGGGCCTTAGAGTGCGTTTGGTTAGGCAGCTATTCATTAACAAAAGATTGACAAATATTTGATAATGAATAACTGAAATGGAACAACTTTTCCCATGGTACCATGTGTCGCAAATGAAAATAAATATTGCCTTCTCCATACAAACTAGTAATGTTAAAATGACCAATTTGTATGGGGAAGCCAACATTTTTTGATTAATCGATCGCTTAAAACATATTAGAAAGAGACTTTCGTGTTAAGTTTCAGTTTCAATACAAATCTTAGCTCAAAAAAACAGCGCTAATAAGCTAGTCTACGGTTTCTTGGCAAATGGCTAGAAAATTGTTTCTTTTGGACGACGGCGATGGGCGGCTTGCCAGCTGATACAGTCTGATTGTTCCGTTATTTATTACTCTATTAACCTCTACCAGCGTGTGTACTTATTGCAGTTAGTGATGGTGACAATTGCTTTTTTAATACTGTGCAGTTGGATGTTCGCACGAATGAGTTCATTTGGACAGGGCGCTGCAGTTGCACGAAGGCTGTTGGTAACCCCAGTTTTAAGACTCCTAGAAAATTATTTTAGGATTATTGAGTAGACTCAATAACTGTGGGTTTTTTTATTTTATTAAAAAAAAAGATATATAATTAAAAAAAAAATGTTGACATCATAATGTTTAGGTACTCTTACCCCCGTATTCTAAGACGTATCCTTAACTCCACTTTACACTCATGGAACGTCTGTCTCTTTCCACCAAATGTCAACTATAAAAAGCAAGTTGAGACAGACGCTCCTTGAGTGAAGAGTGGAGTTAAGGAAACGTCTTAGAATACGGGGGTTAATTTTATTATTACACTTTCTGCCGCAGGAATTCTTTCGTGAAACGGACTGTGGGGGCTGCTGAGGTGAAATGAAACTCCCACATATAAATATATAGTAATGTATATTGTCTGTAACGTATTAAACTAGGTAATGCTAAAGCTAGGTGGAGACGTGGTTGGCGTGAGTGCAGGTGCGCGAGCGTCCGCGATATCGGTCCTGGGATGCACTGTATGCGCGTGCTGCACTGTCACACCGATGCACTCGAGCGTGCCTCGGCGTGGGCTCCGACGCGTGGTGCATTTGGCTGTACAGAAATGCTGACATGGCAACCGTCGCTCGCTACCATATATGGTAAGCGGGGAGCGGACAAAGGAGATGCGTCATGTTACCATGCGCCACGTGGAATGCAGCCACATCAGCCCCCTCGGAGACCTTTAGGTCGATACAAAAGAATATATTTAGTGACTTAGTGTGGATAGAATGCATATAGTGACTTGGTTTTCCGCATCGTGGTTCGGATATCACCAGCTAGGCGAGTGTGTTTATACTTGCTAGTAGCTGAGGTGATGCGTGGAGTGACCGTATGCGGTAAGAGCTCGTGGAACCGATGCGGCGGACACTATTTGCTGTTGCGCTATCTAAAATGTTTTACTGCAGCGTTGACGCACTTGTTGGCGGAATTTGCTGCGCCTGCAGTTTGCGTTATATTGGCGGGAGCGGGAGCGGCGACGGCGGAATGATAAGGCGGACGACAGCGCGACGGAGCGATGAGTCATCTTGTGTCGACGTGGCGCTTGAGGTCGTCGACCTTCGTAGCCCGTAGCCGATGCAAGGAGTAGCTACGCCCACGCGAGGTGCTACGCCTCGAGCGCGGAAGTTGTTGGTGCGGGCAAGATTGCAATGCCGTGACGGGCGGGAGGGGCGACCTCGACCAACCGGGAGCGGGGCGCGGGCAGGAAACACGTTGCTATGCGTTGCGGTGACCAGCGAGAGGGGCGTTCTCGACCGCACGGTCCGCAAGCGATGCGACGGCGTCCTAGCTGACAGATAGGTCTTCTCTTTCCCCCCAACGGGAGAAGGGCGACTGTGACGAGATTGTGGTCTCTTAACAGTAGTAGCTGTTCGCTAACCGTTACTACGGATAGGTCTTTGGTGACCTTGTAATTGGTCTAAGGATTCAAGAGTGCTTTGTGGTAAATCCGTATACTGCTCAACCACTCGCAGCGATCGCCTTAGCTGTCCGAGTCGCTTTCGCTCCCCGAACTGCTACTGCTCTCGCCGCTGGCGATCGATACCAGGTCGCGCGGTAGTCGTCGTATGGTATCCGGTGGCCTCGAATGCAGAGGGGTCAGGTCCCGTATGTGTGGGTGGTCTGATGCATCTGCACGCGAGTACATCCAGGTAGCCAAACTAACGACAAAGTCGTCCAGTGTTACCATCCGGAGGTCTCGTCGCAACGAGTCGTTACGCATAAGGTAGTGAGCACCTGTAATGGTGCGTAGGCACTTGTTCTGGTGGGCCTCGAGTTGTTTAATTTTTGCATCCGCACATAACGCCCACCATGCTGGCGCGGCGTATGTGAGGATGGGCCGAATATATGATTTGTAGATGGCCAGTCTTGTTTCGATGGGTAGTCCGGATGATAGCAATGGGCGCAGTCGATGGCGCGCGACCAGGGCCTTTGCGCGCGTGCTTTTCACATGCGGCCCCATGGTGAGTTTTGAATCGATTTTTACACTGAGGTATGTCGCAGTAGAAGACCAGTCTACGGATTGACCACAAAGCGTGAGCGGGAGCAGGTCGGCGGCCTTGTCGCATGCCCCCTCCTCTGATGATCACTGCTTGTGTCTTTTTGACGTTGACCTTAAGTCGCCAAGCCGACAGCCAGGCGGGAAGAAGGTCGAGTTGTCTCTGCATGTACTTCCCCGACATACTCAGGTCCCGAGAGAACCCAAAGTATGCGGCGTCGTCAGCATAAAGAGCCAGCTCGACATTCGTCTCGGCCAGTGGAATGTCATCGGTGTAGCAGCAGTAGAGGACAGGCGACAGGCAGCTGCCTTGCGGGACGCCTGCCGCGATGGGATGCGTGTTGGAACAAAGACCTTCCACAGTGACGTGAAAGCTACCACCCTCCAGAAAGGAGGCCACAACCCGCACTATCCTACGAGGTATGCTAGTGTTTAAGAGTTTGAACAGAAGCCCGTCGAGCCAGACTTTGTCGAACGCCTTCGCCATATCGAGGAATACCGCAAAGGTGAAGTGACGCCTGTTAAGGGCCACAGACAGTCTGTGCACTATTCTTGTCAATTGGAGAGTAGTACTATGCTCGCTTCGGAACCCGAATTGTTCGTCGCGTGGAGGAAAATGAGGTACGATATGTCGCAAAAGTAGCTTTTCGAATACCTTTGAAATCGCCGGTAGGAGTGTAATGGGGCGATAGCTCTCGGGAAGCTTAATATTCTTCCCCGGTTTGGGTAGCATAATAATACGACCTTCCTTCCAGGAAGACGGGAAATGTGCGGTACGCACTATGCCATTGAAAAGGCGGGTGTACGCGGCGATAGTTCGCGACGGCATACACCGTATTGCCATATTTCCGATGCAATCGGCGCCGGGGGCTTTCCTCGGCTTGAGGCGGCTGAAGGCTCGAGCTACCAAACCGGGGGAGAATACAATCGGGGGTTCGGTATCTGGTACCGCGGAGCGGAGACCGGTCTCCACTTAGCCTTTTACCTGTGCGACATGTTCGTGAGACTGAGGTGGGTTGGGACGAAACTGTCCCTCTAGGCATTCTGCAAAAATCCGGGCGCGATCTTCTGTTCGAAATCTTGGGGATCCGTCGGTATCGAGGAGGGGGCAGACCGCTGTAGGTGCACGGGACATCGAGGCGCACAACCGGTGGACTCCCCGCAGGTCTCCGGTCGCGTCCTCAACCCGAGCTTGCCAACGATCCACGAAAACATCCGCTATGGCTTTTCTAACCCGAGCCGAGAGCGCGTTTAGCTCGGTCTTCACCGTCGGACAGCGAGTGCGCTGCCACAGACGACGCAAGTCTCTCTTGCTTTTTAGCAAGACCCTGATATTATGGGGTAGGGGAGGAAGCCCCCTACGCGTAGGCACCTCCGTGGAGGCCCTCTCTAGAGACTTGCGTGACTGCACAGACAGTTCGGACGCGAGTTTATCCACGTCTTCCGGTGTCGAGATCGGAAAGGACGGCGTGTGCAATTGTAGGTATTCTGCGTATTTTTCCCAGTCAACACGCTTGCCGGGCACTGGCAGCGAAACCTTCGTTGGGAGGGAAGACAGAATGACTAGGACGGGAAGGTGGTCGGAGTCGAGGTCGTTGAGCACCTCCTGCTCCGGAGCGCTGGGCAGGTTACGGTGCACTATGATGACGGTGATGTCCAGCACGTCCGGGCCGACCCTATGATTACTAGAAACATAGGTCGGCCCGCACGGGCCGTCCACACAGAACCCCCCCCGCTCGGCGGCCCGGTATAGCGTTACATATAGGTGCAGCTCGCTGTCACCTATATGTAACGCTATACCCAGAGTGTAGGGAGCTTTGGATGGTGGAATCGGTAGGGGTTGTTGGATAATGTTCCTGCGAACCAAGACCATTAGCCCACGATCCTGAGTCCTCGGCCCTGAGTCGCAAGTTCATCCCGCCGGTATATAATATAATTCGGGATTCTAAATTGGAGAGAAGGAGTAAAAAGTGTTTCACTAATCAGTGCTACGTCAACACGTTGTTCACTGAGGAAAATCTGCAGGGAACGGCGCTGGTTTCGCAGGCCGTTGGCATTCCAGTGCACGATGCGCAGCTCCGCCTTACTCAGCTCTGCTAACAGCAAGACCGGCTAGCCCGGTTGCCATAGCTGACCGCGGGTCTGCGCCCGCCTCGATAGCTCGTATCATATCGAGAAAGATTGTGGCCACATCCTTCAGAGTGAAGGAAGGCTCACTAGGGGTTGCCTGTGGCAGGGGCGCTGATGGCTCCCCTCGCTGGGCTAGGGGGGCTGAATCGGCTGGGGCCTTACGGCTTTTGCGTTTTCGTCCCCTCTGCCCTTTGCGTTTGGGAACCGCATCCTTCGGCCTCTATATAGCGCCCATCAGCTGAGCGGCGGGGCCCGGGCGGGCTGCAGGTGCGACTTTAGCCGGCGGGGCCGATGGTCGGGCGGCAATACCCGGGCGGGGGCCGCTTACCAAAGTGGCGGCACCGGCGCGGGCTGGAGGACCTAGGCGAGCGGCGCCCAGTTGTTGGGCGGCGGCACCAGGACGGGCTGTTCCGGAGAAGCGGGTCGCTCCCGCGTACGACTGGTCGGCTGCACTCGGACGGGCGCCCAACGGTGTAATGCGTTGAACGTCGGCAGCGAGGCGCGCGGTGAGGTCGTAGCGGGAGCTTCCCGGCTGGATGGTCTGGCGAGAGGCAGTCGATGAGGTCGGTGCGGCGCGTGTAGCATCGCTGCGGCGAGCTGTGCCGGCACCGGCGGTGGAGGGGATGGCCATGTGGGCGGGGCGAACGGAACCGGACGTCAGTGGTGGGGGAAGTGCGGGCACAACTACCCTCGCACGTCTAGATTGACGCGGCAGTAGTGGTGCTGGCATCCTGGCTTCGTCTTCCTCGGCGGATGAGTCGGCAGCCCGCGACGGCAGCACCCCGGTGGAGTGGCTGCGGTTCAGTCGCGGGTCGCGGTGGCGGCGGTGTGGAGTCAGCTATTCAGCGGCGGCAGGGTCGGCTGGGTGCTGCTCGGGCTCGTTAACACGTTCCCGGCGCTCCCTCTTCCCCTCCGGCGAAAGACTGCTGTCGCTCATCCGAGGCCTCTTGGTCCCCGAGGTCATGACGCGCTGTAGGACGGCCTGGATCCGCGGGTCCAAGAAGGGCTGCGAATACCCCAACGCTGGAGTTGCTGGGGTGGTGTCGACGGCCGGCCTGGAGGACATGGCCTCAACAAGCTCGGCGAGCGCATCCGGTGACAGGCCTGAGGAGCGGACTCTTTCCAGCAGGAAGGACTCCGACACATCAGCTGCTACACGGGATGGTGGCGATGGAGATGGCGAGGCTGGCGGCGGCGGACGGCCGTCCGATGCTTCGTCCATGGTGATTGGACTCCTCACAGGAGTCGGGGTTGTTTCACTCGCGACGTTGGCAGTAGCGGCTTTCGGTATGGGGATAACCACGGGCGGTTATCCAATCAAACACGTCCGTGCGCTGTGAATAAAGCGATTCCGCGTCCTAGCTGACGTCATCGCGCTGAGCGGCGACGTGGCTTGGTAGGAGTTCGGCCCACAGCTTACTCAGCATGCTGTTTGAAACAGCGGTTTCTCCCAGCGGCGGCAGGAGTCGGCGTCGCAAAAATGGCGGCGCCTGCGCCCGACGGCATCCTATATTGCTGGGACATCGCCGCTAGACGCGCAATGAGCTACTTTTAGGCCACCATTATCACTCGCGTCGAATTGTTATTGTCTCCATCACTAAATATAAAAGTTCACACCAAAATAACACTTCCCCAAAAATACACTAGTTACGAAAAACTCTAAAAAATCACCTCGTAATCACGGATCACGTCGGGGTCACCAATTATGTGGGGGCTGCTGAGGTAAAATGAAACTCCCACATATAAATATATAGTAATGTATATTGTCTGTAACGTATTAAACTAGGTAATGCTAACAGGCTGCACTGTCACACCGATGCACTCGAGCGGGCCTCGGCGTGAGCTCCGACGCGTGGTGCATGTGGCTGTACAGGAATGCTGACATGGCAACCGTCGCTCGCTACCATATATGGTAAGCGTGGAGCGGACAAAAGAGATGCGTCATGTTGCCATGCGCCACGTGGAATGCAGCCACAGGACTATAACGTAGTCTTACAGTGCTAGAGAAAGCGTAAAAGGCTTTTTTTTTATTATACACGGTAACCTTGAAAGGTTGCACTTTGCCTTAATAATAATCTACTAATCAAATTAAATATTTTTTCAATGGAACCTTCTGTCGCCAATGAAAAATGTCTTCTCCATACACACTAATAATGTTAAAATAACAAATTTCAAATCAAATAAGTTTTTAATTTGATCATTAGACGCATATATTAGCACTATATAGACAAATTTAAAGCTCTAGCAAACAAAAAACTTTTCCCATGGTACCATGTCTTGTGTGTCTAATGAAAAAAAAGCTTCTCCACACAAAATAATTAATTTGCGACACATAGTTTAATGGAAAACGTTTTTTGATTTGATCAATAGAGCCTCATTTTAGCCTAAAGTACAACCTTTCAAAGTCATCCTTATATAAAAGGTGTCTCATTAAGAACTTGTATATATTTTTTTTTTATTTTTTTTTTATACATGTTTGGAGGCCGTGATGACATTAACACATGAAACAAAATATCGATTAATTGGCCACCTTTGCTCTGTTGGCAGGTATGCACTCTTTTCACAACTTTTTTGAAAACGGTAAAGGTGCCGCCCGCCGTGACTGTCGACGGCAATCGTTACCGGGTCATATTGACAGAGTTTTTTTGGCAAGAATTAGATGGATTTGACTATATTTTTTAAATTTCAAGTTCTTAATGAGACACCTATAGTATCCAGGCGGTGGGTTTGTTCTGACGTCGCTGTAGTCAATGACAATATGTAGCCCTAGTGCTAGTTTTTTTAAGTACTTTACGATTAAGTTAACTAAAACTTGTATGGGAAATAGTGCAGCGCAACAAGCGAAAATTTTAAGAACTAAAAATGCTAGCCTGAGAATGGTGAAAACGTACGCTTTTCGCACTAGAGAGAAAATCAGGTGTAAAATAATGGTTTATATAAAACCCTTAGTCGATTTTAAGGATATTTAGAAATATCGCCTGATTGTTATCGTTGTCTTACTTACAACTGTTTCATTTGCGGCACATGGTTCCATGGGAAAAGTTGCTCAATTTGATCAGTAGAACCTCATATTAGCCCAAAGTACAAACTTTCAAAGTCACCATTTATGTGTAAGTAAAATATACAGTGTGAATTTTTCAAGGGTGCCTTAAAGGTCTAATCCTAAACTACAAGGAATAGCGAAAAATGCTCGGGGCCGATTTTGATAAACACCAAAGCTGCATCATTAGATTTGTAATAAAAGTATTCTCCTAACCGGGAATCGAACCGTTTGATTTTGAAAAAAATATCTGTCCATCTGTAAATTATTGCACTAGCTGATAATGCCGCTTTTAAAGATCAAATTCTGGTAAGTAATATCTAGCGGCAAGAAAATTGCTCATTTTTAATAAAAAAATATTGAATTAAAAAAAAAATTGTCTACTTTACTAACTAATCAAATTGTTTAAAATAAAGATCTTCAAAACCCATACATATTGAAAACATACATATGCAAAAGCCATCAAGTCATGTATCGGTTTTCAGGAGACTATTGCATCGATTTTTTGTTGAGGTGGTAGTCTCCTTTTAGGGTGTAATTGCGAAACGGGCAGTCAATTTGACTGTAACGGAACGTTACTTTTGATGTTCCAAAATGTATGGCAGTCCTCGAAATGGAACGGATAGTTTAGAATTTAAAACTACCCTTTGCAAAAGTGCAAAATGCAAAAGAGGAGGTAGTTTAAATAAATGCATTTTACAAGTCGAAGTAACGTATTACTTCAAAATTAACATAAATAGGCCGCGGTCAGAGTACCGCAGGCCATTTGATAATTGGCTAAGATCGCGAGTGTGTGTTTGTAATAATTTGTTAGTTACAAAAACATATAATAGTGACGCACAAAGTTCGGAGTTCCAACATTAATTTGGAATAAAGTCCGAGGTGGAGAATCAAGTCCGAGGTGACAATCAAGTCGAGGGAGACAAACAACTACGGCAGAACCTGGCCTGGAACTTTTTTTCCTGAACCCCTGTCTGCTACCGTCTTCAGACATCCCAGCTGGTCATAGCCTGGATTCTTCTTCCGGAGCCTGGACACCGTCTGCTCAGCAGATCACGGCCTGCCATAGCCGGCCATAACCGACCGCTGCCCGGAGCCTGGCCTGCCACTGAAGGACGTTGGATGCTGCCCTCCCCGATCGTCGCATGATCAGGGCAGTAGCATTCTTCCCATAATCTGGATGTTGATAGAATCCTCTCTCTTATTATACTCTCTCGCTCTTCTTCTAATATTTTGTTAATAGCTAGGTTTATTTTAATATAATTTTATTTTTTTTATTCTATGTACGTTGTTTCTATCTCACAGCCAATTTATGACCTGTAGGTAGGACTTCATCACATGACCATAAAGCAGCAAAGCTTCTAAGTTAGACTCGTAATGCGAAATCGCATCGTAACCGCATCTTTTAGCTGGCATAGTAGAAGCGATATATGCTGTTAAACAATAATGAATTGATCAATCCCATTCATAGATTTTGTAGGTCTGCTTACCTTCAGGTAGATACAAAGTTACTCCAGTAAAATAAACAACATACCTATTTTGTAATTAAAAATAAGAAAAACGAATTCAGGTAGGTATGTATTAAAAATAATGTCTATAATTTCGAATAATTTATTATTTAGGGCTTAAAACATATTTTCTTTAAAAAATTTTCTTTAGTTTTCCTTTTAAAGATACATTCCGCATCAGCTTATAGTGTCGCTTTTAAGGATCAAATATCCTTATAAGCTGATGCAATAATACGAAAAATAAATTATTATATGAACAAAACTCTATATGCCTAAAATTACTCCTAAATACATAATAAGTCTTCGTATCTAACCAGTAAAACACAATTAGACAAGTGATAGGCTTATTCGTGAGTTTAGTATGTATTAAAGTTAACTTGATTTGTAGATATTTTAAATACGTGATTCATTATTTTCATCAGTATAGGTATCAAGTATATTGTATGTATTAAGTAATCTGTAAATAACCAACACTGGTATGCATAACAAATAAGGTAATACTAATAAGTATCGAATTGATTACTTAGCTAAATATAGACAGCTTGCGTGAAAAGTCAGACATAATTTACTATTTCATTACAACTTTCCTTTACTTTCACGTCATATGATATAAATTATATATGACTGATGGCATGTGAAAAATGTTCTAAAAATAATCAATGGGCTTCCAACAAAATAAAATATGTTAATTTTATTTCGAAAATATAGCCTATAATAAGAAACTAATTTCGTTTCTTTTTAAAATAATTAACAGTTTTTTTTTTTTTTTTTTTCTGCATTAATGGCATTTATATAACTTTGCCAATGAATAACGTGACGTCACAAGCACGCTATCACAAATTAAATAGAGTACTACGTACTTAAAAGATGTTGAAAATAAACTATTGGATAAATATGGTTTGATATGCACCTTTATTAATATGTGTAATATAATATAATATATTGAATGTATCTTACAGCATGGTAATGAAAAAGTATTATTTTTAAATTTTATTGCTAATCTTATAGATAGGTAATGACAATAATAAAGCTTCAAAAGATATATTTTATAGTATACTAGCTGTGCTCGCGACTTCGTCCGCGTGGAATAGTTATTTTTTTATCATATAAACTTTCATCCCCTATTTTATCCCCTTGGGGGTAGAATTTATCAAAATCCTTTCTTAGCGGATGCCTACGTCATAACATCTACCTGCATGCCAAATTTCAGCCCGATCCGTCTAGTGGTTTGGGCTGTGCGTTGATAGATCACTATGTCAGTCAGTCACCTTTGAGTTATATATATTTAGATTATTCTTTAATACATATTTTTTGTGTATCTTGAACCGTTTTCACGGCGCACGCAACGGAAGGCTTCAAAGATGAAATAATTTCTCCCGTTTTTTACACATTTACCACTATATCTTTGCTCCTATTGGTCGTAGCGTGATGTTATATAGCCTATAGCCTTCCTAGATAACTGGACTATCCAACACAAAAAGAATTATTCAATTCGAACCAGTAGCTTCGGAGATTAGCGCGTTCAAACAAACAAACAAACAAACAAACAAACAAACAAACTCTTCAGCTTTATAATATTAGTATAGATAAGTTTCTAGAAACACGTATACCGCTTAATAAACTGTAAAGTATTATCGGACCCAAATTTTCATTTCGCTTCGGGTATCCCTTGCTTGTGACATTGAGATATGAACTTTCAATTTTTTTTTAAAGCATTCTGTTTTTCTATCGTGCATAATGACGTGTCACCAAATAGATTAATAGATTAAAATGTTCAAACATGAATATCTTAAAAACCAGTTTTTTTCTTATTTTAGCCTAAATTTTCGATTAATATAATATAATTAATAAATAAACATACTTTTTTTTATTTTTCTCGGAAACCCATTGTTATTACTTGCTTTATTTAGGGTATTTTTTTTTGTAAATAGACGGTCACCAGTATTTATTTATTTATAATTTATTTAAACTTTTCCTAACTTAAAACAAAACAAAATATAAAAGAATTCTATAATTTTATTTAGTAATTACTCATTAGAGTGAAGAAGTCCTAGTTTCTAATACTAGATGGCAGAGAATACAGTTTTTTGTCTTTACTTTTTTCATATATAATTTTGTATTAAATATTTTTACATTTTATAAATTCCTTATTAGGTATACAGGAATAATTGAACAAATTTCACGGGTGCCTTATACGGCACCCGAGACCGCCTAGACGGCCTCAGGGTAAAACCCAACCTCGTCGTAGCCGATTTTACGAGTCTACACCAAACAAGTGGCTAGCTCATCGGGGTGTTTGGATAGACTCAATAAACCGCCTTTGAGCAGTTTCACAAGTTAGTATAGTGAAACTGGGACCGACAGCTTAATGTGCTCTCCGAAGCACTATAGTCGTGTTATCAAACAGTATATTATCTGTATATTTTTATACAAATTGTATATGCAGAAAGTATTAAAATGCATCGGCTGTAGTATTAGATTAAAACTTGATGGAATCTCTCTTCTTAATTTAAAATTAGAATCTCCCCCTATCATCAGCCAAATAGAATAGTTATAAAAACGGGACCAAGTTCAATTTATATTATTACAATTGAGTTCCGTATAATAAAAACGGCAGTGGAACTAATGAAACCCTTTAAATACCTAATTAAATTACGTGGCGATGGAGTTGGTTAGACCTAAGACTTAAAAACACTATAGTTTTAAATCACAGGTCCAAATATTGATGTTTAATGAGATTAATTTAAAGTTTTTCATATGTTTGACAACACCACTATAGTCTTGGAGTGCACGTTAATCTGTCGGTCCCAGTTTTACTAGACCAATTTGTAAAAGTCTTAGGTATAGATGGGTTATTTTTATTTGGTAAATCCAAACACCACGATGATGTTGACATTCGGTAAAGACATGGAATACCATTCGCCATCAGCTAAGACGTTTTGGGAATAAAACTCCACAACTTTAAAAAAAAAATATTTCAATAAAACATTATTATTAAATTTCAAATTAATTTATGACGCTTTGAATATCTATGACAGACAATCTTTTATTTAACCGCTATAATATGTACCTACGAGAAGTACATT
This sequence comes from Monopis laevigella, assembly GCA_947458855.1. Lineage (NCBI taxonomy): Eukaryota > Metazoa > Arthropoda > Insecta > Lepidoptera > Tineidae > Monopis > Monopis laevigella. Next base: position 7,125,449 of record OX381596.1, on the reverse strand, counting down.
TGTAATTTAACCTTTAGTCCTACATATCACGTCACACAGTAAGAAAATACTCAAAATTAATATTAAAAAAGTCATAAAATAGTAGACGTAGATTTGTAATTTAAGAAAAACGTCATGTACAAATCACGTCATGTCTGACTCAAAATTAATTTAAAAAAATCACAAAATAGTATTAATTACGGAACCCCAAAAATATATGAAATATAGTCTGACCATGTTATTAGCAATTGTCATTTATTTTCAAATAACTCACCCTCCTAATATGTTATGTAAGGGAAAAAATATTAGGTAATAAATTAGTTTTTTTTGTATTTTCATTTTTGACCAGAAGTCCCCCTCGTGTGTTCCACTGTGCAGATGTAATTTGGGCTGTGAAATTACCTTCATAAATCTAACAGTGGGTATAAATAATAATATACCTACACGTGTATTTTTTGGTGGGAAGGACCTACTACCTATATTTTGTGTAGTTTTTTTTTCTAATAGTATTGTTTTTTAAATATTAAATATAATAATAATAATATGTAGGACAATTTACACATATTGCTCTGGTCACAAATTAAGCTCTAGACTTGTAGTATGTGTACCGGAAACAATGATATAATACATATTATATTTTATATATTATATATAATATTACAATTTTTAAATTCCTTATCGGTATATACTTAAATATTTTTTTAAAAGATTTACAATAAAAAATATATAAATAAATTGGTAAAAAATCAATGACAAAATTCAAATTTCGTGACAAAGTTGGCTCAGTGGTACCTTGTCGCGAAAATGAGGGCCATGGGTTCGAGTCAATTTTCATTGCTATTTTATGTTTAAAATTTCAATATAATTTTTAATAGAAGAAATCTCGAAAAGTAATGAAGGGTAAGAACAGGCAAAATTATTGTGAAGACGTATTTCACTAATGTAAGAGACATATAAGTGATAATTTGACGATGGAGTTTTTCTTTGCTCATCAAAAATTCTTGGACAAGGAGACGCTATATGTAACAGGTGTTATTGTGAATATGGCGATTTTTTTTTTGTTTTGCTCATTACAAATTTTGCGAAAAAAAAAAAAAACAGCTTTTTCGATGCTGTTACATTACCTACCTAACTAATTGGGAATAAATTGAAATTCTATACTGTTGTGTGGATTAGTTAATTTATTATCTTTCCATCCAAAATAATTTAAATATTTTATTTACTACAAATAATATGCTTTTATTCCCCGATTATTTTAATATATTTATATTTAAAAAAGCGGCCCCAGCCTAGTGGTTAAGTCACTGCGCAACTGATAACAAGGTTAAGCAGATGACAACAAGGCCGGACCTGTGATGGGTGACCGCTTTATACAACGAGGCTATTTCATTATAAACACCGCAACAAGCTCGCCACTTGTTAGGTGTTGCCTCCGAATACCATTGGCGAAATGAGGATGGGTTAATCCCTCCGCTGGGACCCTGAGGCTGTTTAAAACGGTTCTCGGGAGCCAAATAGGCACCCGTGATGGTATTTATTTATTTATTTTATTTTTTATAATAATTAAAATGCTACAGCCATTCACTACTCGATAGAATCCAAAACTATTTTTTTTGTCTCTATTGAGATGTCCGTGAACCTTTAAATCATTTATATACATCACAGGTGCCTTACGGCGCCCGAGACCGCCTAGACGGCCCCAGGGTACCCAGCGGAGGTGTTTTAATCCCACCTCGTCGTAGCCGATGGTATGAGTCTACACCGAACAAGTGGCTAGCTCGTCGCGATGTTTTGAATAGACTCAATAACCCATCTATTAACAGTTTCACAAATTAGTATAGTGAAACTGGGACCGACAGCTTAACGAGCTCTCCGAGGTACTATAGTGGTGTTGTCAAACAAATGAACATACATTTTTAAATTTAAAACTCATTGGTACACACCGGGATTCGAACCATGGACCTAAGTGTTTTTAAATAATTTAAATAAGGATATTTAAGAATATTATAGTCAGCAGTCCTATCCAGCCAGTACCATAGTTGCATTCGAAATAGTAGGGCTTACAGTACCTAATAGGTTGTCTCGGTTTAGAGAGCATGTTTATTTATTTATTTTTATCTGACTTTGTATCTACCTGGTGGTGAGCAGACCTACAAAGTTCACGTATTACGAATAACGTTAATACGATACAGCGAAACTCATGAGTAGTAAGTAGAAGTAAACGTTAAATTTACGTTGACAAATGGAACTAAACCATACCGTCCACTATACCGGAGAAGTCAAGGGGATAGGGGAAACAACGGTCGTTGTTTACGATCTATCTCTCTAAAACCCAATGAATGAAACGAATCCCAAGAAATAGTCGTTTCAGAAAAACGTAGCCGCGGTAAGTACCATTGTTACGTCAATACAATGGGATAACTATCGCACCAAACACAAAGAAAAAAAAACATTGGGTTTATGTTTCATAGATTGACAATTGAAAATAATGTAAAATAAATAAAAAAATAAAATTGAAAACGGTATGTGACTTTATATACTCTGTGTAACCTAACTTCACTCGTATAAGAGTTATTAGAAGAAAGCTAATAGAGGGCGTCTGTGTATAAGTAGATAACAAGCAATGACAAAATTCGTGAGGAGTGACTGGAACCTGGTTGGCTCAGCGGTTGAGCGCCTTGCCGCGATAGCGAGGTTCGTCGGTTCGAGTCCCGCCACCACGAATTTTTTCATTGCATTATTTTTTTTTTTTTAAATATATATAAGATTATTCTATAAAGGAATTTATAAAAATGCATATTTATATATACCTGATAATTTAAAGACCTACAAATTTAATAAATGGAATCGATCAATACATTGTTGTTTAACTGCATTGATCGCTCCCACTGTGCCGGCTAAAATATACGGTATCGCAATGGGCGATGACGAATTTGCATTACGATTCTAGTTTAATGTTATCGCCATTTTATCGAAAAGTATATTTGAGCATTTTTGTAATCGCTTCCTAAAAGGAGACTGTCTACCTTGACAAGAAATCCATGCAATAGTCTCCTGAAAACCTGTGAACCCACATACTAAAACCGGAACAACGTCTAAGCAAATATATTGTCATTTCACCTCTAAGTTATTATGTCAGTATTTGTTTTTTTTTTTAAAGGTGATATCTAAGTTCATGAAGAGAGTATTAATAATATATTATACAATTTTAACAGAGGCAACGTAGTTTTAAAATATGGTTTATTTAACAGACACGGATCGACGTGTCTTTATAAGAAGAGTATATAACTGTGGACGGGAAAGAATTGTATTGGGCATTTTGCATGGCAATGTCGATATAATTTGACAGTGTATATATAAAGGCACAGCACTCACTATATGTAGAAAAAATTAAAAATAATTTCGTAATCGCATCATTTAGCTGGCATAGTGAGAGGGATTAATATTGTTTAAGAACAATTATTGATTGACGCCATTCATGGACATTATAGATCTGGTCACCACCAGGTTGATACAAAGTCACATGTCGTGCTCCAATAAAAAAAAAGTAATAATATTTTATTGCCAGCTATGTCGGTCTACTAAGGAGAACCCAAAGTTTTTACTCAAAAGGAATGAAATAAAAAAGCTTTCCGAGTAAATAGATCGTCTGTTACAGCGTCTATGGGTACCCAGTTATGTAGACTTCATCGGCAATCAAACCAAAGTTTTCAGTGTCCTCAGACGCAATCTAAGTTTCTGCTTTAGAAGCAATTTAGAACGGGCAACGAGAAACAAGTAGAGAAGTCATATATATATATATATATATCATCACGGGTGCCTTACGGCGCCCGTGATGATATATATATATATATATATGACGGGTTTTAATCCCACCTCGTTGTAGCCGATGATATGAATCTACACCGAACAAGTGGCTAGCTCGTCGCGATGTTTTGAATAGACTCAATAACCCATCTATAATACATAGAGAAGTCATAAAGTAAAAAAGTGCAGATTCTATAAAAAATAATGCTTGGCTTCTTGATATTGGCTTCATAAATAAGCTTTCAGAAATGAGCAGGTACCTTACCTAAAATATATCATGCAAAACCTCTAACCTAAAGTATATCATGCAAAACCTTACCTAAAGTATATCATGCAAAACCTTAACTAAAGTATATCATGTCAAAGTATACATTATGCAAAACCTAAGATAAAGTATATGAAGCAAAAACTTACCCAAGGTATATCAAGCAAAAACTTACCTTAATTATATCAAGCAAAACCTTACATAGTATATCATGAAAAACTGCCTGGGGGCCCTCAGGGTACCAAGCGGAGGGGTTTTTAATTCCACCTCGTCGTAGCCGATGATATTAGTCTACACCAAACAAGTAGCTAGCTCGTCTTGATGTTTGGGTAGACTCAATAACCCATCTATAAATAGTTTCACAAGTTGGTATAGTGAAACTGGGACCGATAGCTGAACGTGCTCATCATCAGCCTATCGCAGTCCATTGCTGGACATAAGCCTCTTCCAAGACACGCCACTGATCCCTATCCTCCGCTCTTTGCATCCAGTCTCTGCCAGCCACCCTCCGTAGGTCATCAGTCCATCTAGCTGCGGGGCGTCCTACGTTACGTGCGCCAAGACGTGGTCTCCACTCCAATATCCGCCTGCTCCAACGGTTATCCGTCCTGCGGCAAATGTGACCGGCCCACTGCCACTTCATTTTACTCACTTTCAGAGCTATGTCGGTGGCTTTAGTTTTCTTACGAATATCCTCATTCCTGATTTTATCCATAATAGAAACTCCTAGCATAGCTCTTTCCATAGCTCGCTGAGCGACCTTGAGTTTGTGGACCAGCCTTATTGTAAGTGTCACGTGTGTGAACTTGCTCACCGAGGTGTTATAGTGCTGTTGTTAAACAAATGTAATATTTTTTTAGATTGTTTGAAACGCATGCAAATTCTAACGAAAAGCATATATGACGCAAAACCAAACTTAAAAGTATAGCGATAGTGCATATTGGGGGATCGACTTTACGACTAGAGTTTACGCCCTTAAAGATACCGGTCCATATAACTATGTTAATGCGATTGATGGTCATTCAAAAATATCTAATATAATGAAAATAATATACCATATCCACGCCTTAAATATTATTCTTATATTTATATAAGAATTAATATTTAAGGCGTGGATATGATTGGTGAGGTTGCTCGCCTCGGTGGCACTCTTGTATGGCAGATGATAATCAGATGGTCAATGGAATCAGCTAACCATAGTCTTACACTAGTTTCTGGTTCTGGTTAGTTGCCGGGTTCTTGTCTGCACCCTAAGGGCCTGGTTGAGCAGAAGGATGGCTGACACATACGTTACGTCTGTGATCGGGTGCTGCTGTGGGGGCCTTGGATCTCCGCTGGGCACGCACGTTTGATTGTTATCATATAAGAAGCGGAGATCCCGAAAAATCTTCTGCTGATAGGCCGGCGCTGGCATCAAAGAAATGTTGTGTTCTGTAATTCTGTACTTTCAATATTGTAAGATAGTATATCTGCCTTGGGGTGTTCTACGCGTGCTCTTCAGTAGGATGAGAGTATATACCACATGCTATAAGCATAGGTTTAAGTCAATAACCATGCAGGACCATGCTCCTCCTATGATACGGTACATGTGGAACATCAGAGTTTTTTACTTGCTGGTAGCTTTTTCTCCAGGGTGTCTCTGAGGCGATCGACTTGTGATCAGCGTTTGCGCCCTAAAAGATACCTTTCATCAATCTACTTGTAGGTATATTTTGATTACCTATATTAAAGTATGTATATTTGGGGCGTAGCTATGGTCTGTTGGGTTGGTCGCCTTGGTGGCACTTTTGCAGGGCAGTCAACGATTGACTGGTCAATGGAACCAGCTAACCACCTAGTCTTAAACTGGTTGCTTATGTAGTGTGTGTTCAGTTGGGTTGTTTTTTTTTTTTTTTTTTTCCCGCAAGGACAATAGTTTAATAGTTTACGATTTGTTTATTTTGTATTATATTCTCAACATTTGTCTGTGGGAGGAATGGCGACCTGGCCAAGTGCACACAGGACCTTATATATACTTTTCTTTTTTTTTTTTGACTTTTCATAAATGCCTGTAAAGGTTTACATGAAATAAATATTTTTGACTTTGACTTTTGACTTTTGACTTTGCTATGTAGCGTGCGTTCGGTTGGGTAGTTTTTTATTTTTATTTAATGACACCTTTTATTAATTAATCTATAATCGTTATTATATATATATAGCAGCCTAACCAAACGCACTCTAGACCTTATTGTTAGAACTTTTTTTTGGCTATTCATAAATATCTGAAAAGATTTAAATGAAGTAAATAATTTTGGATTTTTGATTTGATAGCGTGTAAAAAAAACTTAGCGCTCTTCACAATCACATATTCGAAACCCATAGAATCCTAGGTCTTTATTGAAATCCGTGTTGGTCGGATACAAAAGCCGGGTTTATTGCATGATCGGCAATAGGTTGCGCCACGGGGACGAGAGGTCGAGGTGATCGAAAGTCGTAAAAATCTTTACGACAAATAAAACTAGCGACAGCAAACCGGGGTTTAAGTGTGATTAGAGAGAAGACCGGGTTTACCCTATGTGTTTTTTTTAGTTAACTAGCTATAGAGAAAAGGTGATATAATATTTTAGTACTAAAATTTTAAGCGGTAAGGTTTAAATTTAAATAAAAATGCAATTAGTCTCGATTGCGTTTTTGACCTTTTTAACGTGCTTCGATGCGCTTCGTTAGGTGTTAGTATGCGCTAAATATTATATTATTTGTTGGTTTCCGAAAACCTTAAAAAGAAAAACCTTTTTATTGCCACTGACTGTCTAACTCTTTACTAATAGTCCGATTTACTTAAAATATGAAATACGATGCGTTTGCCACTTGTTCATTGTTACGAGGTGGGAATAAGACCTCTCCTCTGGGTACCCTGACACGGTATCGGGTAACTTAAGAGGAGTGTCTGATGAGGCTCTTTAATGCATGACGGTGAGTCGGTAACCCTTCCATACATTTATATAAACCTTCCCCCCGACCCTTAATAAGAGAAAGAGCACGTATGAGATTATACCTACAATTTAGGCAGCAAAACGACTTTCGGGCCATAATTGTTTTCTACCCCTAAGCTTTAATGGATTTGAAAAAAAATCTTATTTTATTAGAGAGAAAATAAACGATGACTGTACGTTTTCCTTTTTTTAATTTTCTGTCTTGATATTTTATAGGAATTATTTTAATGTGAGGATTTTTTTGCGCTTTTTTTCGAATTTCAGGGGTTCATATTATGTTTTCTATGTCAAACTTTAAAAAAATTAAAACGTACGAGCCTAGATAAAGATCTTATTTATAACGCCTCCAAAACTCATAAAAATATATAAATGTTTAGTGGGGGTAACAGTTAGGACCAAAAGGTCGTGAATGTATGGGAAATGTTTGATCAGACTCCTCTCTTAAGACATCTTGGATCATACCGTACATAAAAAAAAGCACCTTAATCGACTTAGTAGCTACTTAAACCACTAAACAGTCATTGTATGTTTTTATACATAAGGTTTTTTTGCTAAAAATATTAATTCTGCAGCAATACCCAAAAAAAAAAAATCCGATTAAAAAAATATCGGTTAAAATACATGGTTCAATTTGTTTAAAAAAGAAAATAAAACATTAATGCCAAGGTATATTTATGTATTAAATTATTTTAAAATAATTCATGATGTTTTTTTCTAGTTTCCATGCAAACTAAAGGTTCCTATGCATATCTATAGGTTATTTAAACCGCATGAAATAAAGCTTCACAGGTTTCCCCGATGAATATGCAACGCATATTTCAAAGATAAAATTCGAATAAATCCCTTTAAAATTTAACCAAGCAGTCATGTCTGGTTTTATACTCGATAACAAGGTTAAGCAATGTAAAACAGGGCCGAATTTGGATAGGTGACCTTTGATGCTTAATGAACCAAAGTACACTCCACTCAAATGCGCTGTTTAAAATAATATCCGGAGCGGGGATCGCCTGAAGTTTTAATTAAAAGAGCACACAATCTCTTCCCAAAGTTTTTGGCTTCTGAACCCCGTACACACTCACACTATACACTTCCGTAGTCTCCACAGCAAATTTAACAAATAAAAACTCAAATTTTAAATTAATGCATTTAAATGTTTTGCTATAGCAGCTGCCTCGGCAACTGATCAGCCAACATTCGCATGTAGATGAGAAGCCGCAATTTTATCGACACAGGTGGCATCTCAGATCAGGCAACGCCTTTTCTGCCATGGCACCAGCGTTAATCCATTTGGGGCGTTTCCCATTTACCCTGGCATTAAGCCAGTAAATGGGAAGGCTCAAGAACACTAGGGACATTTGCCGAGAACAGAGGTCTGCGAATTACATCATTAAGATTATGGTGTCGAGATAGTCTCCCTGCACTTCTGCTACCACTTAATCCATGATGACCATTCGCCAAGACTTGCACACCACATTTGCGATGAGGTTTGCAGATGTTAGCGCCTAACCAAAGTCTAAGAAAGTACGATTGTTTTATTTCTTCTGAATATTTATTTGATCCCATTGATTGAGGACTACTGTGGTGGTGCAACAGAATTGGATTGATTCATACAGACGCGTCTGCTTTTCAGACTTCGTATTTCTCCTATTTTCAAGAATGTCAGTTTCGGATACCAAAATGTTTGTTAAAGATATTGGATAGCGTTTGGTCCATGTCTCGGGTGACCTTAGAGCTGCGGCGTTTTTGTCACAACAAATTAGTATAATAATACAACGTGTAAATGCCGCCAGTATCTTAGGCACTATGCCGCACGGCACCATTTTAGATCATATTTTTAATTTATAATTATTGTATACTAGGATTTTTATAGGTATAGGTAGTAAGTATTTTCTATGTTTTTAATTATTTTACATTTTTAATTTTAGGTATTTAATTTAGTAAGTTCTTTGTTATTTTTTATATTTAATTATAGTATTATTACATTAGAATGTCTTGAATTTAATATGTAAAGACTAACATTCTGTATGTATATTTAAAGGAAAATTAAAGAAAATTGATTGATTGAGAATTACTTTCTATAAAAAATCTTAAAATAAAGAGATAAATGAAATATAGTTATTAAATAAAAAATGATATGACGTTTAGTAAAGGTAGATATTGTTTTAAGTTATCTTCAAGAAAAAAAAACTGTAAGCTTATTATATATTTATATTACCTATATATAAAATATTTATTTTGTATTCTGACGTGTAATGCTGAATAAAGAAATTGAATTGAATTTGATTGTTTGTTTGTTCCGGAACTTAAAACTTATTAACCGATTTTTTTAATTCTTTCACCAATATATAGCTCTATTATCAGCGAGTAACATAGGCTATATTTATTTTCGATCCAATTTATTTAAAACTAGCTGACCCGCGCAACTTCTTCGTAAATTTAACCTTTTACGCAGCAACGGAAGCTCTCAAAAGGAACAAATTTTCCCCGTTTTCCCTAATTTTTTTTATTGATGCTCCGCTCCTATTGGCCGTAGCGTGAAGTTATATAGCTGTAGGCTATATAACTTCCTTCCTCGCTAAATGGGCTATCTAACACTAAAATAAAATAAAATAATTTTAAAAATCAGTTCAGTAGATCCAGAGATTACCCCTACCTCACAAAATCCCAAATATATAGATTAAACGGGGGTGAAACTGCGAGGTATAGCTAGTTAAAATATTTTTTCTAACAAAATGGATGTAAACGTCCACACAAGAAACCCGACTTATTTTCGTAACATAAATAAATTTAACTTAATACATCACGTTGTCATTAAGACATAAAAAGAAAATAAAAAGCCAAAAAAAATACTTTACACGATATTTTTTTTAGAAATGTCCTTTCCATGTTTCTGTCAAATAAATCCTTATTTACTAATAATATTAGGTCGACTTTCTGTCAATGTAGATTACACGAAGGTGAGTTAATGTATCCGAAAGACTGGTTCGGTACTACGTTTGCTCTCGATTCTAAAGTAAATGTAAAAATCTATCTACTGCTGTGGCAAAGTTAAAGAATTTCCGAATTCCTTTTTTAGAACAGCAATGTATTCGTAACAATTTCGGAATAGACTGTTGTGATACGGTTTTAGTTTAATATCTAATTCTATCTGCAGACACATTAATATTTGATATCGCGTCGGTTTGTGAGACTTGAATGGTAGATAGTACAGCTCTACAAATGTTTTTTTTACAGATACCGCAAAGGAAATGATTACCGGTTTAAGGGGTTTAATACATCGATGTCTTGTCGAGGTGATAGTCTCGTTTTAGGGTGGGGTACGAAATGGGTTTGACAATAATGCAGCGAGTAATTAAGTAGACTCATAATGCAAATACGTCTTTGTCGCCGCACGTTTCTAATTCGGAATTTCTTCTCTCCTTTAACTTTTCCAGACAATTACAATCTGGGCAGTGCCATAACTAGGCAGATACATAACTAGGGCAGTGACATAACTAGGACAGTGCCATAACTAGGGCAGAGCTAGCTGTTTGTGTCATATTTAGGGTTTGACAATAATGCAGCGAGTAATTAAGTAGACTCATAATGCAAATACGTCTTTGTCGCCGCACGTTTCTAATTCGGAATTTCTTCTCTCCTTTAACATTTCCAGACAATTACAATCTGGGCAGTGCCATAACTAGGCAGATACATAACTAGGACAGTGCCATAACTAGGGCAGAGCTAGCTGTTTGTGTCATATTTAGGGTTTGACAATAATGCAGCGAGTAATTAAGTAGACTCATAATGCAAATACGTCTTTGTCGCCGCACGTTTCTAATTCGGAATTTCTTCTCTCCTTTAACATTTCCAGACAATTACAATCTGGGCAGTGCCATAACTAGGCAGATACATAACTAGGACAGTGCCATAACTAGGGCAGAGCTAGCTGTTTGTGTCATATTTAGGGTTTGACAATAATGCAGCGAGTAATTAAGTAGACTCATAATGCAAATACGTCTTTGTCGCCGCACATTTCTAATTCGGAATTTCTTCTCTCCTTTAACTTTTCCAGACAATTACAATCTGGGCAGTGCCATAACTAGGCAGATACATAACTAGGGCAGTGACATATCTAGGACAGTGCCATAACTAGGGCAGAGCTAGCTGTCATTTGACAGATCGCTATCTTGATCGATTGCAATTGAAGCTGCCATGCGATGACAAGTCAAATTATCAACGCATTGACAGACCGCTATCGCTTTCGCTGTTTTATAATTAGGCCCCAGAACATTACTAAATTTTGGTTTATGTATGGAAGCAGTTATAGACTCTCACCGGGCTGGACTCAAAATTTATATTACTATTAATATTAGTAATATAATACTTCGCTCGATTGAAAAGAAGTCTAAAGACAGTGACTTTTAACTATTTTTTTTTAGTTTATCAAAATCTTAAACCACTATGTCTAAATAAGAATATGTTTAATTAAAAATACAACTAAAATACACACTTTTACAAAAAAAAAATGTGGGTCTATTTTATTTAATGGGTGCAAATATTTTAATTAAAATAATAGTGAAATATTGAAGTGCAGCGGCCTCCTTGATTTGCCTTATTTCTCAGCACTAATTCGGCCCGGAATTTGAAACCATTAAAAGTTTCAGCGACAAATCGCCACCAGTGGTAGAAATTTGCACTTAATCTCTAGATTTTATAATAAGTCGATTTGGACTTAAAAGCTTTATTTTTATTTAGCGGTCTCTAAGTTTTATGTTGCTTAGAATTGTTGAGTCTTGCATAGACGATGGTTTTATTTGATTTTCCAGTGGTAAGTGGTTTAGTGAATGCACCTCGAGGAAATGTCTTTCATCATCATAATCCTCAAAACGAATGGCTTATGGGATGTTTTTCAATTATTTTTATCACTTATGTGTGCTCAGAATTTTATGTCTAGAAAAGATTTGTTTCTGGACGTAAGATTGTATATTTTGTAGTTTAATTTTATTTAGAGGTTAGTTCAATTGAAATAAATGCAGCTAGAGTAGTTAATTTGTTTATCAATACCACTATAGTCCCTGAGGAGGGGGGGGGGGGGGGGGGCACGATATAGTCAGGGGAAAAAATTATAAAAGTCCAATTCTAGAAGTAAATCATATAACTTTTTGGTAACATGATCTTTTTAACAAATAAGACCCTTCTAAATCTGAAAATGTTTGCTACCGTCTCACCTGCAAATGTCAACCGGAAGTGAGATATTCAAGATGGCGGCCCACCCGTAGTTTAAGTAAAAAAAAAAACAGTAGTTCTACCACAAGTTTTGCAAACAGTTTCTACTATAGTCGCTAGTAACTATAGATAGATATAAACCAATAGGATCGCTTTATTTTTCAAATAAACTTCTCTTATTGGTCGATTACTATCTATAGTTACTAGCGACTATAGTTAAAATTGTTTGCAAAACTTGTGGTAGATCTACAGATCACATTTATCTACGAGAACGTTTTTGGTGTCGTTATCGTTTAAACTAAGGATGAGGAATTAATTTTTAAGATATTATTATACTCATCTATAGTAAAACTTCGAGATTTTTACTAAAAAGTTAAAAAAAAAAAAAAAAAAACTTTTTATACACAATTTTTTTTTTATATAAAAATATTTTCTGATTTTTTTAAGAGTCTTATTAGTTAAAAAAAAATGTTACCAAAAAGTATTATGATTTGCTTCTAGACTTGAAGCACTTTTTTGTCCTGACTACTATGCTGTCGATCCCAGTTTCACTATGCCTTGTGAAAGTGTTTATAAATGGGTTATCAACACCGTGTTGAGCTGACCACTTGTTCGGTGTAGACTCAGAGTACCATCGGTACGATCTTGTATACTCTGAGGCCGTCTAGGTGGTCTCGGGCGTCGTAATGCACCCATGATGGTACATATTTATACAGAACGGGCCATATTATAAAATTCGTGATGTCGATATTGATTACATAAGTTAATGAATGGTGTCATGCCCACGTGCATATAGGTAAGCATTGGTCGCTCCCACTATGCCGGGTAAATTATGTGCTTACGAGTTTGGAGGCAGCTAAGACGAATTTGTACTACTTGTCTGTCTACTTTAATATCCTTGCTGCTTTATCGTCAAATTAAATTCCCGTAACCTGAAGAAAGATAAACCGATGCATTGGGTCCTGAAAACGAGTGAACCCACAGCCTAAACCCGATACATAAGTAGATCGATTCACGGTTTTGCATCTGATTGAGCGGTGGTAACGAAACCGAGCCTAACAAAGATTACTTTTAGTTACCTTCCACCTACCTCTACTGGGTGTTTTTTTTTAATACAATTGTGTGTTAATTATAATAAAAACTTGTTTCATTATTTTCATCATAGAATAGAATAAAAAAATAATAGCACTGTAACAAAAAGGTATGGTGATTCTTATATATGTCGCACGATAAAAAAGTGGAATGCCTTATCTGCGTGATTTTTCCTTTCCTTTAATCCTGAATCCCTTAAGCGAGGCGTGAACTCAAGCAGACATAGTGGAATCAACCAATTGAAGCAAGCATCATTACTACTATTGATTGAGAACATTCTTGGACGTTACATTGCCACTTACCATCAGGTGGACGTAGGGTCACATGTCCTGCTTTATTAAAAAAAAAACTCCCAGTTCGATTCAATAGTAATTCGATTTAATAATTACGCCTATAAAAAAATAGTAACGTACAAAAAACCTACTGCCAACGTGAATAGAATCTTCAATATAAAGGTAAGGGTATTTTTTTTGTTGGCCACTGTACCAAAAATATTCACTGACTAAAAACTGACCAACGAATTGACCAAAAAAAAATGATGACGTAATGACGCATCTCTGCTATCGACGGTTATTTCAGTTTTCAAAAGTTGCGCGAATAACTTTTGCATGATATTTTTGTGGTACTAGTGAATAATGGTTCAAGTCTGAGGTGAGAATATTAGAAATGAAATTGAAATGAAATTTATTTATTTGCCAAAAACACGGTACCTGAGATGTTACAATGCAATAATGTTCAACATGTTATCCCATAAATGGCGGTCAAAAAAATTGGCTAGATTATTATTAGGTATACAGGTTGACTTTGAAAAGATGTATTTTGGGCTAATATGAGGTTCTGCTGATCAAATCGAACAACTTTTTTCATTAATGTATCGCAAATGAAAAAAAAATTGCCTTCTCCATACAAACCGGTAATGTTAAAATGACAAATTTCAATGGAGACGCCAAACGTTTTTTTAAAAGTCAGAAGAAGAAATAAGTAAAAGATGATATTTCTTTTTTTTGTGGCGCCCATCACGCATGAGCCTATAAAAGACTACAATTGGATTCAAAATTATTATTAAAAAATAAAAAGCTTTATTTCATCAAAATGGACCAGCTGAATCAAAAGATATTTTGTAGTTGGGGGCAAATAGGTAACTAAATTCCTATATACCTATAAAAAAAAATAAAAAAAAACTACCTACTTATTCTACCCTAATAATAAAAATAAAGTATGTATATATCACTTGTCGTTATTAAATTCGTCGTTATTTATATTTATTATTTTATATGCCCCCTTTTTGTAAATAACAAATAAAGAAAAAAACTTGAAAATCCGTATTCAAGAGAATTTCACATTTATGTTATATTTGTGTTTCACAATTCTTTCACACAAATCTGTATTAGTAAATAACTAGTATTTTGTATTGTTTAAAATATTTAAGTTATTAAAAAAAAAAGCGTAATTTTTGGACCTTTTTCAAATTATTTCTTCAATGATTTCTATAGTAATTTATAATATACATTGGGAGCTGTTCAAGCCTTAATAAACTTATGTAGTTTTTCACTAGAGCCACAGAATTCATATTATCTCTATCGGCGGAAAGCCGTCGGCGGGTACAGCTTTCATATGCAAAGCTTTTAATCGGCGCTGAAAGCTAAACACTGATGCGAAACCTATTTGTTTTGCGGAGAAAAAATAATTGTTTACTAAGTGGGAAATGTATATTTTGACTAGATGGGAAATGTATTTATAATATAAACAAAGTCCATAATATTTTGACTAGATGGGAAATGTATTATAATATATACAAAGTCCATAATATTTTGACTAGATGAGAAATGTATTATAATATATACAAAGTACATAATATATTGACTAGATGGGAAATGTATTATAATATATACAAAGTCCATAATATTTTGAGTAGATGGAAAATTTATTATAATATATACAAAGTCCATAATATTTTGACTAGATGGGAAATGTATTATAATATATAAAAAGTCCATAATATTTTGAGTAGATGGGAAATGTATTATAATATATACAAAGTCCATAATATATTGACTAGATGGGAAATGTATTATAATATATACAAAGTCCATAATATTTTGAGTAGATGGGAAATTTATTATAATATATACAAAGTCCATAATATTTTGACTAGATGGGAAATGTATTATAATATATAAAAAGTCCATAATATTTTGAGTAGATGGGAAATGTATTATAATATATACAAAGTCCATAAATATTTTGACTAGATGGGAAATGTATTATAATATATACAAAGTCCATAATATTTTGAGTAGATGAGAAATGTATTATAATATATACATAGTCCATAATATATTGACTAGATGGGAAATGTATTATAATATATACAAAGTCCATAATATTTAGACTAGATGGGAAATGTATTATAATATATACAAAGTCCATAATATTTTGACTAGATGGGAAATGTATTATAATATATACAAAGTCCATAATGTTCTGACTAGATGGGAAATGTATTATAATATATACAAAGTTTATAATATTTTGACTAGATGGGAAATGTATTATAATATATACAAAGTCTATAATATTTTGACTAGATGGGATATGTATTATAATATATACAAATTCTATAATATGTTGACTAGATGGGAAATGTATTATAATATATGCAAAGTCCATAATATTTTGAGTAGATGGGAAATGTATTATAATATATACAAATTCTATAATATTTTAACTAGATGGGAAATGTATTATAATATATACAAAGTCCATAATATTTTGAGTAGATGGGAAATTTATTATAATAAATACAAAGTCCATAATATTTTGACTAGATGGGAAATGTATTATAATATATAAAAAGTCCATAATATTTTGAGTAGATGGGAAATGTAGTATAATATATACAAAGTCCATACATATTTTGACTAGATGGGAAATGTATTATAATATATACAAAGACCATAATATTTTGAGTAGATGAGAAATGTATTATAATATATACAAAGTCCATAATATTTTGACTAGATGGGAAATGTATTATAATATATACATAGTCCATAATATATTGACTAGATGGGAAATGTATTATAATATATACAAAGTCCATAATATTTAGACTAGATGGGAAATGTATTATAATATATACAAAGTCCATAATATTTTGACTAGATGGGAAATGTATTATAATATATACAAAGTCCATAATGTTTTGACTAGATGGGAAATGTATTATAATATATACAAAGTTTATAATATTTTGACTAGATGGGAAATGTATTATAATATATACAAAGTCCATAATATTTTGACTAGATGGGAAATGTATTATAATATATACAAATTCTATAATATGTTGACTGGATGGGAAATGTATTATAATATATACAAAGTCCATAATATTTTGAGTAGATGGGAAATGTTTTATAATATATACAAATTCTATAATATTTTAACTAGATGGGAAATGTATTATAATATATACAAAGTCCATAATATTTTGAGTAGATGGGAAATGTATTATAATATATACAAAGTCCATAATATTTTGACTAGATGGGAAATGTATTATAATACATACAAAGTCCATAATATTTTGAGTAGATGGGAAATGTATTATAATATATACAAATTCCATAATATTTTGACTAGATGGAAAATGTATTATAAATGTATTATATTAATAGAATTATTCCAATACACAAGTATGGTGGTAAAGAATTAATAACCAACTACAGGCCTATATCTATTCTGTCTACAATAGCGAAGGTTTTTGAATCTTTAGTCTACCCTAAACTATTTTGCCATTTAAAAAACTACATTTCTTATCATCAACATGGATTCATGGCACAAAGATCAACCAACAGTAACCTTGTGCATTATATTAGTGAAGCTAAGGAAGCTGTGGATCAAGGTCTACAAGTTGACTGTATATACACAGATTTCTCGAAGGCTTTCGATAAAGTCAACCACTGCATTCTTCTTACAAAATTAAGAGATTTTGGTGTGACGGGGAGTCTACTGGATTGGTGCAAATCCTATCTTACACACAGACAGTCCGAGGTAGTACTGAATGGAAATAGCTCTAAACCTTATCTTGCGTCATCGGGAGTACCTCAAGGATCAAACCTGGGACCACTATTTTTTAATGTATTTATTAATGATATTTCTAAGGATATAAAACATTCAAAAATATATTTGTTTGCTGATGATCTTAAGATGTGTCGTATTGTGGAAGATAATAACGACGCAAAACTTTTACAAATTGACATTAACAACATAACCAATTGGTGTGATAATAATAAAATGTTTTTGAACCCATCCAAATGTTACCATATAAAGCTTACGCGTAAGCGCTCACCAATACAATATAGATATGTAATGTCCGGTAGGGATCTGGGGGAAGTTCGAGTCGTGCGCGATCTTGGTGTGTGGGTTGATAGTGAACTGAGATTTACAGATCATTTGGATCATATGTTGGACAAGGCTAACAGATCCTTTGGTTTTGTTTTGAGAAGCAGTAAAGAATTCAAGAAACCGTCAACTATGATTAACTTGTATAACGCCTTTGTTAGATCTATGCTCGAATACTGCTGTACAGTGTGGTCTCCTACCCAACAAGTACATATAAATAGGATTGAAAGTATTCAAAAACGATTCATGAAACATCTTTCATACAGATTTACAGTTCCTAAACCTCTAAAGTCCTACGCCAACAAACTGAAACATTTTAAGCTAATGAGTCTAGAACAAAGAAGAATTATAATTGATATGTCGTTTTTGTATAAGGTGATTATCAATAAAGTAGATTGCCCCCTTCTTTTATATAAATTCGGGCTTAATGTTCCTAGAAGGATTCCTCGTAAGCCAATCAATTTAATGCACGTAAAGGTGTCTAGAACCAATTTGGGAAAAGACTCACCTGTATCGCGGCTTTCTCGAGTCTACAACCGGATTTCTGCTGGAGCTAGTTCTATAGATCTTACTTCGAGGAGCCTTAGATCATTTAAAGCTAGTATAATTGCATATTTTGCCTCCGAAATTTAGTTATATATGTTTATTTTACTTATTCCTATTTATTACTTTATTTATAAAATTGTATTTTAGTATTTAGGTGTTAACTTATATTGTTATGTATATACTACTGATTATGTATTGGTAGGTGCATTATAATTACTACTAACCTCTATATATATATTTCTGTTCATATATGTAATATTATATTAAACGTTGAGTATAGTATAGGTAGGTAAATGTACAAATGTAAACAGCTCACTTAACCCATGTTTTAGTTTTTTCTTTTTTTTTGTATTACTTTATGTTTTTTTTTAAATTTTAGATATAAGAGTGTTAAAATAATATAAAACATAATAATTAATGTTTGAATTTATATAATACAGTATTTTTCACGCATGCTGTGGTTGCTTATAACTACAAGAACATTTAGACTTTATACAAACCATGTACTTGTTTATTTGTATTAATGTATCTTATGTAGGTGACCCAATAAATATATAAATAATACATACAAAGTCCATAATATTTTGAGTAGATGGGAAATGTATTATAATATATACAAAGTATATACTATTTTGACTAGATGGGAAATGTATTATAATATATACAAAGTTCATAATATTTTGACTAGATGGGAAATGTATTATAATATATACAAAGTCCATAATATTTTGACTAGATGGGAAATGTATTATAATATATACAAAGTCCATAATATTTTGAGTAGATGGGAAATGTATTATAATATATACAAAGTCCATAATATTTTGACTAGATGGAAAATGTATTATAATATATAAAAAGTCCATAATATTTTGAGTAGATGGGAAATGTATTATAATATATACAAGGTCCATAATATTTTGACTAGATGGGAAATGTATTATCATATATACAAAGTCCATAATATTTTGACTAGATAGGAAATGTATTATAATATATACAAAGTACATAATATTTTGAGTAGATGGGAAATGTATTATAATATATACAAAGTCCATAATATTTTGAGTAGATGGGAAATGTATTATAATATATACAAAGTCCATAATATTTTGACTAGATGGGAAATGTATTATAATATATACAAAGTCCATAATATTTTTACTAGATGGGAAATGTATTATAATATACATAGTCCATTATATTACTATATGGAAAATACAATTATTTTATTTACTGATAGCCTCCGTAGACTAGTGGTGGCGCCTTTGGCCTTGTATCCGGAGGCCGTGGGTTCGATTCCCACTCAGGGCAAAAAATTAAAAATAGCTTTTACTGTACAGTTTGTCATGGTCTGGGTGTTTATAAAATATAATATGTATTATATCGTTGCTTCTGAAAATATAGTACAAGCCTAGAGCTTAGTTTGTGACCAGAGCAATATATTTAAATTGTCCTACATAATAATATATTTACTATATATATAAAATAATTAGAGTCACTTTTAGGAAAAATAAGTGGGAATGCATATTTTGACTAAATGGAAAATGTATTTTACTGGATGGGAAATACATTTATTTTATTTACCCCTAGAAAAATTTTACAGTTACTTTTAGGTAACGTAATTACTATTAGGTGTACTAAGTGGGAAATTCATATTTTACTAAATTGGAAATGAATATTTACTAGATGGAAAATACTTTTTATTTTATTTATTTAGAAAATAATTGTTTACATTTTTAGATAGACCACCTAAAAATATAAATAATTATTACCATTACTGTAATAAGGCATTTTTTTAGGTTGTTCTGAAGAATTTCCTTTATTCAACTAACGCTATTTTTTTATAGGTAGAAATAAATGAACATGAAAATGATTATGAAATACATATTATTTTATTTTCTCCTAGAAAATAATTACACATACTTTTACCAAACCTGTAATAAGTAATTTTTTGCACTTTCTAAAGATTTTCCTTTAGTTTAACCCTTTTTTATGGGTAGAAGAAAAAATATGACTGTTCAAGACTTTAGGGTCGAGTTGCTGTAAGCGTAGTAACGGTTAATCGCTCATCAAAGTTTAAATAAGCGGGGTTTTATAATTACTACTAACCTCTATATATATATTTCTGTTCATATATGTAATATTATATTAAACGTTGAGTATAGTATAGGTAGGTAAATGTACAAATGTAAACAGCTCACTTAACCCATGTTTTAGTTTTTTCTTTTTTTTTGTATTACTTTATGTTTTTTTTTAAATTTTAGATATAAGAGTGTTAAAATAATATAAAACATAATAATTAATGTTTGAATTTATATAATACAGTATTTTTCACGCATGCTGTGGTTGCTTATAACTACAAGAACATTTAGACTTTATACAAACCATGTACTTGTTTATTTGTATTAATGTATCTTATGTAGGTGACCCAATAAATATATAAATAATACATACAAAGTCCATAATATTTTGAGTAGATGGGAAATGTATTATAATATATACAAAGTATATACTATTTTGACTAGATGGGAAATGTATTATAATATATACAAAGTTCATAATATTTTGACTAGATGGGAAATGTATTATAATATATACAAAGTCCATAATATTTTGACTAGATGGGAAATGTATTATAATATATACAAAGTCCATAATATTTTGAGTAGATGGGAAATGTATTATAATATATACAAAGTCCATAATATTTTGACTAGATGGAAAATGTATTATAATATATAAAAAGTCCATAATATTTTGAGTAGATGGGAAATGTATTATAATATATACAAGGTCCATAATATTTTGACTAGATGGGAAATGTATTATCATATATACAAAGTCCATAATATTTTGACTAGATAGGAAATGTATTATAATATATACAAAGTACATAATATTTTGAGTAGATGGGAAATGTATTATAATATATACAAAGTCCATAATATTTTGAGTAGATGGGAAATGTATTATAATATATACAAAGTCCATAATATTTTGACTAGATGGGAAATGTATTATAATATATACAAAGTCCATAATATTTTTACTAGATGGGAAATGTATTATAATATACATAGTCCATTATATTACTATATGGAAAATACAATTATTTTATTTACTGATAGCCTCCATAGACTAGTGGTGGCGCCTTTGGCCTTGTATCCGGAGGCCGTGGGTTCGATTCCCACTCAGGGCAAAAAATTAAAAATAGCTTTTACTGTACAGTTTGTCATGGTCTGGGTGTTTATAAAATATAATATGTATTATATCGTTGCTTCTGAAAATATAGTACAAGCCTAGAGCTTAGTTTGTGACCAGAGCAATATATTTAAATTGTCCTACATAATAATATATTTACTATATATATAAAATAATTAGAGTCACTTTTAGGAAAAATAAGTGGGAATGCATATTTTGACTAAATGGAAAATGTATTTTACTGGATGGGAAATACATTTATTTTATTTACCCCTAGAAAAATTTTACAGTTACTTTTAGGTAACGTAATTACTATTAGGTGTACTAAGTGGGAAATTCATATTTTACTAAATTGGAAATGAATATTTACTAGATGGAAAATACTTTTTATTTTATTTATTTAGAAAATAATTGTTTACATTTTTAGATAGACCACCTAAAAATATAAATAATTATTACCATTACTGTAATAAGGCATTTTTTTAGGTTGTTCTGAAGAATTTCCTTTATTCAACTAACGCTATTTTTTTATAGGTAGAAATAAATGAACATGAAAATGATTATGAAATACATATTATTTTATTTTCTCCTAGAAAATAATTACACATACTTTTACCAAACCTGTAATAAGTATTTTTTTGCACTTTCTAAAGATTTTCCTTTAGTTTAACCCTTTTTTATGGGTAGAAGAAAAAATATGACTGTTCAAGACTTTAGGGTCGAGTTGCTGTAAGCGTAGTAACGGTTAATCGCTCATCAAAGTTTAAATAAGCGGGGTTTAATCATTTAAATTAGTGGCCAAAATGAAGCGATATGCGACTTTTACCGTGTATTGATTTATTTTTAACTAGCTGGTGGACGCAACTTGAATTTTAAAATTAATATCTTTTGAATTTATGGGTCGATTTTAAAAAAATAATTTCTTAATGTTCCTCATAATAAAATTTATTTTGTATCAAGTAATTTTATTTTGAATTCACTGGTGACTTTTAAAGGTTGTACTTTGGGCTAATTCGAGGTTCTAATGATCAAATCGAACAACTTTTCCCATGGAACCATATTGTGTCGCAAAGGAAATCTACCAATTAGTAATGTTAAAATGACCAATTTTTATGGGGAAGCCAATTTTTTTTTTCATTTACGACACATGGTTCAATGGGAATATTGTTCGATTTGGTCAGTAGAGCCTCATATTAGTCCAAAGTACAACCTTTAAAAGTCACCTTCAAAAACAAAAAAAATACCATCACGGGTGCCTATTTGGCTCCCGAGAACCGTTTAAACGACCTCAGGGTCCCAGCGGAGGGATTAACCCATCCTCCTTTCGCCGATGGCATTCGGAGGCAACACCTAACAAGTGGCGAGCTTGTTGCGGTGTTTATGATGAAATAGCCTCGTTGTATAAAGCGGTCACCCATCCCAGGTCGGCCTTGTTGTCATCTGCTTAACCTTGTTATCAGTTGCGCAGTGACTTAACCACTAGGCTGGGGCCGCTTTTAAAGTCACCTTGTATAGATAAAGCCGTTAATGTATTTGACCTTTGCATTAGAAAACGAAATAAACTATTTAATACATAAGAAGCTACCCACATATTACATAAGTTTTTTAGCGCCATTATATATAAATAATAAATATCTACAAAGCCACTGAAGGTATAAAGGTAAACTTAAGAGATGAAACTTTCAAGAAGAAAATTTTTGTATAAAAATCGTTCCATTAGGCAGATATATCGCCCTCGTGCGGCTGACGTCTTGAAACCCAAAAACACGAAAATAAAGTGTCGCACATTAATTTAGAAGGTACTTGTAATACACATTTTGGAACACATTAGGAGTGTTGTGAATAAGATATTTTTTAATGACTTTATTTTTTTGAAGAATTTCGCAAATAAAATAAAGTACTTTATCCTAAAAAGAAAATATTTTATTTTACTTTGGCATGGCATGTGACTTTGTATCTATCAGGTGGTTAGAAGACATATAAACTAGTCCATGAATGGGGTCAATCAATATAGTATTTATCAGCATTGATCGCTCTTACTATGACGATTTTAAATTATGGGGTTACAAAGAAGGCTTTGCAGTACTATTCTACTTTAATATCCTCGCAGCTTTATCGCCCGTTTCGTATCCGCACCCTGGAAGGAGACTACCGTCTCGATAAGAAATCAATACAGTAATACCGATGAACCTACAAACTTAAACTAAAACATGACTAGTCAAACGTTAAAACTTGAGGTTTAAGTCATAAATCGGAAGCGTTCTCAGATAAACAAAGTTGTTACTGTAAAAGTAATTAGTGCAGTTTGTCGTAAGTGTTGGAAGTGCATCTTAAGGGTGAAAATTATTGCACACGTCACCCGCAAGCATCGATGTAACTTTTCTCTTATTCAGGAAGCAAACATGTTTGTGAGTTGCAAGTTTCAGCGCGCGAGCGTTTGAAATATGAAAGATGTGGTATTATAGCCGAGGACTTGCTTCGTGGCATAAATTTTATTATTTCTCATAAATTTTTGGAGTAAAAAGTTGAGCGTAGTGGGGAGTTGAATTCTAAAGAGCTCTTCGTGGCGTAAGTCCGGAAATGCTGCAGTTCATTCCCCTGCCTTCCAACCATGTGATGGACCCGACACTCGCACGGAGAATCCATGGATGGCTAAGAACATGGTATCTCTCATGAAATTGCTGGCAGACCTGAGTGGGGGCCAGTTTTAAGAGACCGCGAAGTAGGGTTAAAGGCCTTTGTACTTACTCCTGTAGGTACTGTGTTAAGTACCCTCTCTACTCAACCAAATACTATATGATCCTGTTAGCGCCATCTTGGAAACACGTTCCATAAAAGTTCAGACGACTGATTTTGGAAGACCAAGATTCTTCAACAGATGATGCAAAGATTTTGCTTAAATTCCTCTTGCACTGACTTCCACTGCATACAGTTGAGTTTTAAAACCATAATTTTATTTGTGAGATCAAATTATTTGTTTCACTTGATGGTGTGGTCCTTAGGAATGTTTGTTTCCCACGGAACGGTGAGTTCTATAAGTATTACTTTCTTTAAGCACCGAGAGTACACCGGTATGTCTGTTCTATAGGCTGAAACTGCTATTTCGTCTGGAATTTTGTAATTTATTTAACTGACTTTTAAAAAATATTCCGCAAATGTCACTTAAGACTACCTCAACTAACTACACTTGTATTTTAGCGCCAACACAACAATGTAGAATATCGTTTAAATTATGATTTCACGTTTGGTGTAAAGCGAGTCGGAAACTCGGGGCCCAAGTTGACGAACTAAAACTTGAGCTATAACAGCTATGGACACAGTAACTAACTAAAGTGTAGGTACAATTCAAACATTATGACTTCGTGTATAAGCTACACACGTAAGAAGTAACTTTGTCTAATGTACACCGATGCGACGACGCATCATGTCTACGATGTCGCAACGCATATTTTATGTGGCAGCACTCATCGGTAGTTCCTGCTTTATCGATATCGAACATAACTTTAACAATAATTTATTTATATATCCTCGTATTATATATTATAATTATGCCTCTTTATAAATTCCTTATTAGGATAATCTAATTTTTTTTTAAAGATTAAAATGCAATGAAAAAAATTTTTTTTACCTTGGTTTCGCGGCAAGGCGCTCGACTTCTGAGCCAACCAGTCACGAATTTTGTCATTGCTTGTTATCTACTTATATACAGACGCCCTCTCGTCATTAGTTTTCTTCTAATAACTCTATAAGAGTTAAGTTAGAAGTCCTAGTTTCTAATATTAGATGGCAGAGAAGTCTGTTTTTATTTTTACTTTTTTTTCAGTATTTTATATTTATGCATTTTTAAGACTTCCTCAACTAACTGCAGTTATATGTTTGCATTAATTAGTACTCTGCCTGCTATTGGTCAATCTCCCAAAGGTTAGCTTGTAGATAATGCCCAAGGCTCACCTATATACAATAGTATTAAGTTTTTATGCCATAAATAAATTTTTATTCAGTCATTCATTAAACTTTTGAAAATGTTGTATCCAAATCCTTTATTTAAATTGCATCTAAGTTGTAGTCCTCAACTCAAACCTAACTTTTCACGCAATAAACGTCTCATCCAATCATACATCTTTAATATTTAGTGGAAAGAGACCTCTCCTCCACTAAATGTTAAAGAGACCTCCTTGAGTGGACGTTAGAGTTGGGGATATGCAATGCTGAGATGTCACGTCGCATTTTAATATTTTATCTGTTATTTATAAGTTTTTAGATGCGATGCGACGTCGAATCGCAATGTTGTTTAAGGCTTTTCGGGTCTTAGAATAGGGACCGGACCTATATCCCCTTCAGGGGTTTTTGAATGGGGTTTTAAAAAGGGTTTGCTTACGAAACCCTGGTTGCACCTCTAAAGTCAATTATAAAGCGCTATTTTAAAGCGCTAACCTATTGAAATCAAAAAAGCATTACCCCTATCAAAATTTTCCAAATGAGGTATTCAAATGCCTATGAAAGTGTAACCCAATGATGCGAAAACCTTAAAGCAACTGCAAATAAAAATATATACTTTAAACTTCATGTTTTTAAGAGTTTTAAGCGATTTTGATATTACTGTATAATATAGGTAATAAGAGTCATTTTAGCTTAAATATATTTTTTGTCAGCGAAATGTTCAATGTTAATCAACACAATAACCATCAACTTATTTTTTTTTCTCCCTCCCTCTTCCAAAGTTCAAAAAGAATTGCACCATAGTTTTGCTGGATGTTTAAGAGTAAGTCTTACCGGCTAACCTGTTAAACATAGGGGGTTCCCTTTCAAAGGGTTACCTAAATTTATAGGATAGCAGTTGAATTGGATAAGCAAGTTCACGGGGTAATTCGTGGTTTAAAGACTTAAGCCGGGGAACGGGTTTTCCGGTCCCTGCAATAGAATGACATTTACCTTAGTACAACAATATCGCAATCCATAAATAGATCTATAATAAAGCCAGCCCATGAGCTATATGGGTTGGCTTTATTATCGACTGGCTTATAGCATACAGCTCACTAATTGAGCTTTCTATTGTTGATTTTTTTTTTTAAATCGGTTCAGAGCTTTTAAAGTTTACCCGGAACAAACAAACAATCAAATCTCTTCTCTTTATCATATTTGTATAGAGTCGTTTCGTGAAAAACAATTTAGATTTCCGGTTGTAAATGGAAGTGAAGTAAAACTATTTTTAAAGTTGTATAACTGTTACATACATTGAATGGAAAGTCAATTACTCTGTTTGTGAGAGATGTTTGTTTGTTTAAAAACAATTCATGCACTTCAATTAAAAGTGCTGATATAATACTGAGTGTAGATTTACCGATTTTAATTTACTCTGTGAGAGATGTTTGTTTTTAAATTCATACTGATTGTGGAAAAACCGATTTTCAGGAGACTATTGCATCGATTTCTTGTCGAGGTGAGTAGAGATCAGTTAATTTGACATTAAGGCAGCGCTATTTATTAGTCGATTCGTAATGTAAATTCGTCATTGTTGCCACCCATTTCGTAACCGCATCATAACTGGCATAGTGGAAGCGATCAATGTTGTTAAAAAACAATGTATTCTTTGACCACGTTCATGTACTTTGATGATGACAATGTCACATGCCGTGCTCCAAAAACAAAATTAAAAAAATTTAGGACACTTGACACATATTTCTTTTCCAAACTGAGCTCTAGGCTTATACTATGTGTACCATAAACCACGATACTATTTAATTTTATTTTTTGAAAACATCCAGACCATTACAAACTACAGAATAGGTACTAATATTTTTTTGCCATGAGTGAAAATCGAACCCACGACCTCCGGATACAACACCAAATGCGTAACCACTAGTCAACGGGGGCGGAAATACAACAGAAGTATAGTACAGTACATACAACGAAAATATAGTAGGCACTTACATACAATTAAATGTTTTTTTTTTAATTATTCAATTTAATAATTTAATTTCAAAGGATTGGTCCAGAACAGCTAAAGACAGGAAGAGATGGAAGGAGGGAAGGGAGACCTTTGCACAGTAGTGGGACACAATATATACATGGTGACTTTGAAAGGATGTACTTTGGGCTAATATGAGGTTCTGCTGATCAAATCGAACAACTTTTCCCATGGAACCATGTGTCGCAAATGAAAAAAAAAATTGCCTTCTCCATACAAACTAGTAATATTAAAATGACTATTTTGTATGGGGAAGCCAAATTTTTTTTTCATTTGCGACACATGGTTCCATGGAAAAAGTTGTTCGATTTGATCAGTAGAACATCATATTAGCCCAAAGTACATCCATTCAAATTCACCCTGTATATATTAAGTCAAGTCTAAGGTCTAACCAACTCGGCCACCATATATATATATATATATATATATATATATATATATATATTACACAAATTTATACGTTTTTTTTTTAATTACAAGCCTAGATATTAGTTTGTGACTAGAACAATGTCACAAACTAATCTCTAGGCTTGTACTATGTGTACCAGAAGCAACGATATAATACAAATTATATTTTATAAACACCCAGACCATGACAAATTGTACAGAAAAAACGTACTCATATTTTTTATAGGAAATCAAACCCACGGACTCCGGATACAACGCCAAAGGCGAAACCACTAGTCTACGCACGGAATAAATAAAACAAGTGGAAGTGTGATGTGGGCGTGGCTCGTGTTCCAGCCGTTTGCGCTGATCCGCAAATACCATTTTTTTTGCGGTTAGTTGTGTCCTCTATGCCACACTGATGTTATCCATTTTCTGGATAATAAAATTGCATAAAACTTCGTAAATATGTCTTATTATGTTGTATTGCAGTGTAAAAATGATAGCCGATATAAAAATGTTTTATATGGTGGTGTATCTTATCATCGGTAAGTTCATTTACTAATTAATTTAATATAAAATCGTAATGCATTTCTATTTGAGAGCTATACATATTATAATGGACTTTATTTCATTGCCACTAAGGTCGAGTTTGTTTCTATAAATGTAAATAATGACACATTCATTCTTATACAATTACTCGCTACTAAATTAGAGCTTAGATAAAGTATATTTATAAAAAAAATCGATATTTTTTTTTATCGTTAAATTATTTTGTATTTGAGATTATTTTCTTGTTTCACCCCAATAATTAAGGTATTGCGATAATCATCTCAATTTAAAACAAAAATGTCGTATATACTTAAATGAGGATATCGACTTTTTATTTAATCAAATAATTTTTTTTTCAGCGAATTTTTTTTTAAGATTTCCTATTGATCCTATCATTAAAGAAAAGTGGATTGACGCAGCGGGAAAAAATAATTGAAAAGTGAAAAATATTTAATATAATGTTATGACAACTTTACTTTCATTTTTTTTTAAATACCTACTTTTTTTATTGTAAGTAATACAATTTGAATGCCTATATCTATATTATTAACATTGGTAAAAATATCACCCAGTATAATTTAATCTTATATCTAATGAACAATAAACGGTAATTAAAAATAACGTCTATTCGTTTTATTTTTCAATATTTGCGAAGAGAATAAAAAAAATGTCACATAATATGAAATATAATTGTGCGTTTTCACAGTTTTATTTAAATCGTAATTGTAAATTTATTTGTTTTGTAACCCCATCAATTAGCCGGCATAATGGGAGCGATTAATGTTATAAAACAATAATGTATTGATCCACCTATTCACGGACTTTGTAGGTCTGCTTACCACCAGACGCAGAGTCCATAATCTGCTCTCATAATATCAGTCGTCTCCATTTATGGACTCAGTTGATCTGCTTACCAACAAGTAGGCACAGAGTCACATGACCTCTTATAATATCAATCGTCCCCATTTATGGAACCTGTTGACCTGCTTACGAACAGGTGGGTAGCGTGTCATGTGACTCTACCTACCTTTTATTAAGCAGGTCTACAGACTCAATGAATGAGGAAGACTAAGTAATAGATTATAAGTCGTCATGTGACTGTATCTACCTGGTGGTAAGCATACCCCATAGTCCATGAATGGGCTTCCACTATGCCGGCTAAATGATGCGGTTACGAAATAAGCGACGACGAAAACGAATTTTCTTTACGAGTATTTTAAAAACCTTGTCACTTTTTATTTAAAAAAATCAGCCGCCCGTTTTCTAACCACACCCTGTGTAAGGAAACTACTACCTCGGCAATAACCGGTAAACCCACAGACTAAAATTGAATCATGACTAGTCCCTTGACAGTTTTTGCATCATACAGATGCAAAAATTGTCAAGGGACTAGTCATGATTTTGGATTTGGGCGGTGGAAACGAGACCGATCCGACCGACCGGTCTCGTTTCCAGGCTTACTCCCACCTAAAATATTTTTACTAACATTTAAAAAATATAATTTACTACACACATTAAATTAAAAAAAAAACATCGATATCAATACTTTCAATATTTTATTATGTCCCGCCCTTGAATTATTATATTTTGTGCATAGAAAGTTCTAGAATAGTCAAACAGACTTTGGTTTTATAAACTATATTATAGGCCTTATGCCGACTACATAAAACAATTAATCGGATATTGATTAAATCACGCCACCTGTGATTTAATAGCAGAACCTTTTTAGCAGAGTGTTTAGACAGTTTATTTCTACTAGAAACTAGATGTCATGATTTTGTGATATATTAATTTAAATCTTATTTCATAGTCTATAGTGTTTAAAATTACTGTGTATTTTTGTAACCAATCAGGACGATACAGATATAGATTCAACACTTATAGATATATGATTTTGGCGACATCGGTTCTGATACATTTGGTGTTGTATACCATTTCCACTTGTATTATTTATTCCGTGAGTCTACGGATGCTGTCAAATTTGTATAACAACACCACTATAGTGCCTCGGAGAGCACTGTAAGCTCCCAGGTCCTCCTGTCCCAGTTTCACTTTACCAACTTGTAAAACTGTTTATAGATGGGCTATTAAGTCTATCCGAACATCGCGACGAGCTAGTCACTTGTTGTAAGTATGCAAATAATATATTTTTATATTCTAAGAATAATAAAGCTCAAACTAAGAAACTTTTTGTGCACATGCGTGAACCAGTATATTATATCATATGTGGACGACTTGTTTTTTAGGCACAAATATGATACTCGTAAATTATACAGGGTGACTCTCCCCATGTCGCCACCTTCGTTATGTATTAATGAAAGCTGTAATTTCTCCATGAAACATCCTGTATATATAATGAGCTTTGTATACAGTAGGTAGTCGAGAGAATTTATGATATGTTTATAGATTTTTTGCACATTTTAGTGTTAAAAAAAGACTGAATAAAAGGTGTCTATTTTTATTTCATTGTTATTTTGGTGCTAAATTAGTGCTAAGAAATAATAAGATTCAAAATCGTAAGCCTAGGGTAACTCTGCAGTTCAATATTCAATTTTGGGCACCAGCAACTTCGTAAGCGTAAATAAATAAGGTTCAAAATCGTAAACCAAGGGTACCGCTGTTAATCAATATTTAATATTGGGCACCAGCAACTTCGTAAGCGTAAATAAATAAGGTTCAAAGTCGTAAACCAAGGGTACCGCTGTAATTCAATATTCAATTTTGGGCACCAGCAACTTCGTAAGCGTAAAGAAATAAGGTTCAAAATCGTAAACCAAGGGTACCGCTGCAGTTCAATATTCAATATTGGGCACCAGCAAGTTCGTAAGCGTAAATAAATAAGGTTTAAAATCGCAAACCAAAGGCACCTCTGCAGTTCTATATTCGATATTGGGCACCAGCAACTTCGTAAGCGTAAATAAATAAGGTTCAAAATCGTAAACCAAGGGTACCGCTGCAGTTCAATATTCAATATTGGGCACCAGCAAGTTCGTAAGCGTAAATAAATAAGGTTCAAAATCGTAAACCAAGGGTACCGCTGTAATTTAATATTCAATTTTGGGCACCAACAACTTCGTAAGCGTAAAGAAATAAGGTTCAAAATCGTAAACCAAGGGTACCGCTGCAGTCCAATATTCAATATTGGGCACCAGCAAGTTCGTAAGCGTAAATAAATAAGGTTTAAAATCGTAAACCAAGGGTACCGCTGTAGTTCAATATTCAATATTGGGCACCAGCAACTTCGTAAGCGTAAATAAATAAGGTTTAAAATCGTAAACCAAGGGTACCTCTGCAGTTCAATATTCAATATTGGGCACCAGCAACTTCGCAAGCGTAAAGAAATATAGTTTAAAATTGTAAACCAACCGCTGCAGTTTAATATTCAATATTGGGCACCAGCAATTTCGTAAGCGTAAATAAACAAACACTGTGACACGAGAATTTTATATATGTATATACCAATATTAGATTATTATTACATATTCAGTACTTATTTCCTCTTTTTTTATTCAAATATTTTTCTATATAAAAAAAATAGAGTTCCTAATAGAGGAAATTGGATACGGTTATCGAAGGGTTTAGAAGCATACCTTCGGTGTACCGTGAAAAGCAATTATATAAAAAAATTAGGACATCTATGTAATTTCATTAAGAGTTAAAAAAAAAAATTTTAGAATTTTTCGAGTGCATTAACATATTATCAGTCATCATACTGTACATTTGTACAGTAACAAATAATCTTCCATAAGGTGTTATACGCGCGCTATTCAGTAGGGTGCATTTTGCGTTTACTACGATATATATAAATGCTATATAAGCAAGTCAATAGCTAACACCTGAGTTTTTTTTTCTCCCATCTATAAACAGTTTCACAAGTTGGTATAGTGAAACCGGGACCGACAGCTTAACGTGCTCTCCGAGGCACTATAGTGGTGTTGTCAAACAAATGTACATATTTTTTTTAATTAAAAACTCATTGGTACACACCGGGATTCGAACCAGGGACCTAAGTACACACCCCGTCTCTGAGGGGATCGACATTCCAGTTAGTGTTTACGCTCTTACAAAACGAAAATACCGATCCATATAACTTTATATATAACTACTAAGTACTCTAAGACCTCTATGTTAAAATCTTTTTTTTTGGACTAATATCTGTAAAGATTTACATGAAACACGTTTAATTGATATACCTACGTGGTGGCCGAGTTGGTTAAACCTTGGACTTAAAAACACTTAGGTCCCTGGTTCGAATCCCGGTGTGTACCAATGAGTTTTTAATTTTAAAAAAATATCTACATTTGTTTGACAACACCACTATAGTGCCTCGGAGAGCACATTAAGCTGTCGGTACCGGTTTCACTATACCAACTTGTGAAACTGTTTATAGATGGGTTATTGAGTCTATTCAAAACATCGCGTTGAGCTAGCCACTTGTTCGGTGTAGACTCATACCATCGGCTACGACGAGGTGGGATTAAAACCCCTCCGCTGGGTACCCTGGGTACGTCTAGGTGGTCTCGGGCGCCGTTAAATAAACAATTTTTGATTTTGCTTCAAAACGAGCGCCATCTTTTAACATGTATAAACAACTCTTTATCACGCACTTCTTAAATAAACGTAACAATTGAACAACAGCGTGTTTCTCGATTTTTGTGTTTATTATGTAGCTATTGCTCACTTTATTTGTGTACCTATATGTATGTTTATATATTTTTTATGTACATAAGTAGGTACGTATATTAAAATTAAGCACCCGACTCTTCGTAGACAACACCTCGACAAAAATAACTTTTATTTACTGTGCAATTTATAAAATGTGCAATACATTGCACAGTAAAAATAAAAAAAAAATTGCTTGATCTATAAACAGCAAATGATAATTGACCGTGTCCGTAGACTAGTTGTGCCTTTGGCGTTGTATCCGGAGGTTGTGCGTGCGATTCTCATCCGTGACAAAAAATATAAGTACGTTTTTCTGTACAGTTTGTCATGGTCTGCGTATAAAATATAGGTAATATGTATTAGTAACCTTGTTTCTGGTACATATTCATGGAGAGACGGTACATGGGGAGGCCTATGGGGCCTTAAATCGCCTTTCCAGTTTTGAGAACAGAAGATGGCCGCCGCCATACAAATAAAACAAACAAGTGAGAACAAAAACAATCACTGAGCGTTGATTGGTTGAAGTGAGAACAGAATATAGCGGCAACGAACGCGTTTGATATTTAGTTTTACAGGCCATTTAAGGAAGTCCGTCAGTATTGAGGGAGCCAATATTTTTATAATAATAATTAGCAAA
Source organism: Monopis laevigella (assembly GCA_947458855.1). NCBI lineage: Eukaryota > Metazoa > Arthropoda > Insecta > Lepidoptera > Tineidae > Monopis > Monopis laevigella. Next base: position 7,091,760 of record OX381596.1, on the reverse strand, counting down.
TAATTCTTATGGCCGCAGGAAGTAAAATTTGATCTAAATAAAAAAAAAAAAAGTCTCAAGTTTGTAAAACTTAAATTAAAAAGTTATATGGGGTTTTAGCTGGCCCCTCCGTGCTGACGTTTGCATTAAAGTAAAGTTCAATATCCCTAAATCTATACCATTTGCAAACTACTACAAATATGTCTATAGTTTGTAAAAATATATACCCTCGAACCACGCAAACCTCATTATGAATCCGTTTAATTTTACTGGAAAAGTTTAAAAAACGGCAAAGGCATTAAGGCGATTCCATATATTGTTATTAGTTTCATGTACACATTTTTTTTTTTTTTATGAGAGCTCAACATTTGACCTTGCATCCACCTGATGTTAAGCAGCATGCAATATCCATGAATGATAGCAACAAGCGGACATAGTACAGTACAAGCCTAGAGCTTAATTTGTGATAAGAGAAAAATATATGTCTAATGAAAAAAAACTCTCTACTCGTTGTTTAGTTATTACGATTAAAGATTAGGTACCTCAAGGTCTTTACAAAATTGAGGGAGAAATTCTCAGCTCCTTCAAAGGGTCAGAAAAAATACTCAAGGACAGATAAGAGGGATTTGTGAGATAATAGGCCCTTTTAATGGCCCTTGTTGACCTTTCTTTGTACTTTCCACTTCTAAATGAATTTCATATCTGAGGCAATTGTTTATTATTAAGTAGCTTAGTTGGTATAATACCAACCAACAAATTTATTTTTCCTTTGTTTTATTTTATATTCTCTGCATTTTTTCTTTTGTTTTTGGAGAACGGCATGTGACCTCTTTCCTGGTGGTAAGCAGATCTACAATGTATATAAATGGGGTGTCGATCAATACATTATGTTTTTACAGCTAAATGATGCTGTTACGAAATGGGTGGTGACATAAACGAACTTGTAATACCAGTCTGCTTTAATTAAAATCCTCTCTTCTTTATCATCACCGCATTCTGTAACGAGACCACAATCTCGATAATAAATAGTACCAAAACATGACTAGGTCATTTGACGGTTTTTGGCGGTGGTAACAAAACCGATCAGTCTGTCCAGCCAGTTTACAGAGACAATCCTACCACCTTAAAAATCGAATGACAATACGATTTTACAGTGATGTCATTCCAAACATTTGTCAAAATCTTCCACCTAATACAGAATGAATTTGAAACTATAATATTTGAAGTTATACTTTGGGCTAATATGAGGATATCGATTCTGTGTATACATAATAAATATAAATATACCATCACGGGTGCCTTTTTGACTCCTGAGAACTGTTTAAACGGTCTAAGGGTACCCAGCGAAGGGATTAACCCGCCCTCATTTCGCCGATGGTATTTGGCAACACCTAACAAGTGGGTGTTTATGATGGTATAGCCTCGTTGTATAAAGCAACCATCCCAGGTCCGGCCTTGTTGTCATCTGCTTAACCTTGTTATCAGTTGCGCAGTGACTTAACCACTAGGCTGAGGTGGCTTTTTATATCGATTCACAATAAAGCTTCACAATAAAGCTTTATTTTGATTTTTAATCCAATGAGTTGGCTATGCAACAATACATACAATATATACAACAATATATACAAACTTATGTGGAAGGAAGGCCTTTATAACTCTGCCCATACAAATGCAAATACCGTCAAGTGACCTAGTCATGTTTCGGTTTTAATCTGTGGGTTCACCGGAGAATTCTTCATCGATTTTTATAGATATGGTAGCCTCCTTTCTTTGATGATGAAACAGCGAGGATTTTAAAAACAAAAAAAAAAATGTGTGGTACACACCGGGATTCGAACCAGGGACCTAAGTGTTTTTAAGTCCAAGGTCTAACCAACTCGGCCACCACTTATATACCTATGTACAGATAGGTATAATGTTGCTTTATCAACATATAATAACTATTCTGACATAATGCAATTAGTTTAAGTGCACTTGGCTCTGTTATGATTATTCTAGTCTCTATCTTATGTCAATATAATGTTTAATATGTATGGAGTGGAGACACAACTACCTATGTACAGTTCTAGGTATTAAATACATGTAAAATATTATACCTAGTCTGGCCATTAATACTGTTACAATAAAAAATAATAAAAAAAATACAAGAATAGGGTGGTAAAATCGAAACAACTACTGAAAGGGTACGCAAGGGGAGGTCACAGAAAAAAATTGTTTACGGATGAGATTTTTTTTACAATTGAGCATCTATTTAACAAACAAAATGACCGTATTTATGCTCAAAGCTCTAAGGAAGCTTCCCAATTAGTCGACAGAGTGCAACGTGGGCATTATCCGACTTCAGTGATGGTTTGGTGGGGTGTTAGCTAATCTTATTACGTAAATAATAATAACAATATTTTTTTATAATATGTAGGACAATTTTACACATATTGCCCTGGTCACAAACTAAGCTCTAGTACTATGTGTACCAGAACATACATACATATCTTCACGGGTGCCTTACGGCGCCCGAGACCGCCTAAACGGCCCCAGGGTACCCAGCGGAGGGGTTTTAATCCCACCTTGTCGTAGCCGATGGTCTACACCGAACAAGTGGCTAGCTCGTCGCGATGTTTTGAATAGACTCAATAACCCACCTATAAATAGTTTCACAAGTTGGTATAGTGAAACCGGGACCGACAGCTTAACGTGCTCTCCGAGGCACTATAGTGGTGTTGTCAAACAAATGTACATATTTTTTTTAATTAAAAACTCATTGGTATACACCGGGATTCGAACCAGGGACCTAAGTGTTTTTAAGTCCAAGGTCTAACCAACTCGGCCACCACGTACCAGAAACAACGATATAATACATATTATATTTAAACATGACATCCATTAACATTAACACCCATGACAAACTGTACAGAAAAACGTACTAATATTTTTTTGTCATGGATGGAAACCACCTTTGGCGTTGTATCCACGACCTCCGGATAAATATTTATTTATTTATTGGAGTTCTGCATGTGACTTTGTATCTACCTAAGCTTATGAGGGCGTATAAAGGCAAATAAAACAGGTGAAATAAAAGATGCCTTTTAAAAGCGTGCGAGTGAGAAACAAAAAAAAAGTTTTCTTAGTTCTTTCAAGTACTTCTAAATATATTAAATAATAAATTTAATATATTTGTTAGGTTTGCAACCATTTTTTTATCAAACCAACCGACCGTTTCGTAACCGCATTCTAAAAGGGGACTCACCTCGACAAGAAATCTATGCAGTAGTCTCCTGAAAACCGGTAAACCCACAGACTAAAACCGAAAGATGACTAAGTTCAATTGACAGTTTCTGTATCTGTATGGGCGGTGGTAATGAAATCGGTCGGTCGGCCTAGCAGTTATAGAGACCTTCTTTCCATCTAATAATATTATAGTGGATTTGCTATTTTTACAGTGATACTACTTTTTTTATGACTTAACTATCACTTATAGAACCCATTTTTTTTTTTTTTTTTTTTAAATTTTTAAATGAAAAAATAAATTATCATATTATGAACGCCTATATTCATAAAATTACTACAACAAATACATAATATTATTGTCTTCGTATCCAGCAAATAAAATACGTGAGTTTAGTATAAAAATTTAAGTGATTTGTGTAGTTTTTTTTACTTGAAGTCATTTTATCTGAATGTTTTTGTATAGGAAATACTACATGTTTCATTATTTTCATCATAGAACAAAATAATAAAAAAAACCTCTTGGGTCTAGTAGGGACACTGCGTTATATCCAGTTGTTGTATAATCGACATTAGTAAGTTTTTTCTGTACAGTTTTATTTTATTTAATAAAATATGTATTGGCATCGTTATTTCTGTTACTCCTAAGTGTATTGTAAAGTATAAAACGCAACAATTGCTTGCCGTGAAAGATTCCGTTTTTTTTTTTCAAAAACTTACATCCACTAATTATAAAAAAAAATACACACAAAGTTAATTATTATTAAAAATATTAATTATAAAAATCTAATTATAAATTGTTTTTCTATACAATAACACTTTTTAATAAATTTTGACTTAGATCTTTCTTACCTGAGTTCTTTTTGATTTGTTGTACAAGTAAAGCAGTTCAGTAGTTCTCTAATTATATTATTATCTGAGATCTACATTGTTACTCTGTTTCATCGTTTACTATACTCTGTGTAAACTTCCCATCAATTGGATAAGTTAAATTTGATAATCTACGAAAAATAAGAGATCCTATTGGTGTAGAGTTATCAATTGACGAGGTATAACATTAAAAACTAATACTATGGCTACTGGTCAATCACACTATTATCTTATAACGATAATAATAAACATTATTTTTTAATAAACAAAATTTATTATAGTAATGCACTTCTGGGGCCTTATTTCGAGTTTGCAACCGCTAATCACGACAAGACGTTGCGCAAACTATAAATATGGAAATATAAGCTCTATTCCAATGGTAATATAGTATGTATTAGGTTGGCAGTATAATGCCGCCATCTTAAAATACACGAATTCTTTGCAAGTTTGAACATGTGTGGAGCATTGGAATTTCAACTCTATAATTAACAAAATAGAACTTATATTTCAATACCTGTACTTTACACAAAATGCGTGACGGTGAACGTGTCAAAACTCGGAATAAAGCCCCTGTAAAGAAAAGTCGTCGCCAAAGGATTCTAAAATCCACTAAAGTCAGCACTAGTCTTTTTTTAAATTTTTAATGCAAACAGACAGGAAGATGGACGGACAATATAGTATGTGAAATTATTATAAATATCTGATTAATCACAGTATTATCAAATAAGTAACTCATCTCTATATTATTAACAAAACCAAATAAAACGCACGTTTAACTTTATTTTACAGTAAACAAATTCTATCAAAGTAATGCACTTCTGCAAACCGTAAGTTGAAAACTCCATTCGTCTTTGTCAACCGTACAAATAGGGACTGTAAAGAAAAGTCGCCGCGTACCTTCCCAAAGGATTCTAAAATCCACTAAAGACGGCTTTGATTCCATTTTTAAACCCTAACGTCGCGGCGTCGACTCAGAAAATATTCCAAATTCAATTTTCGCTGGGAATGCGGTGAGTGAGTTTGAGCATTTTACATAACAGACTTGGAGTAACGATTTATTTTCGAGTTTGATGAGTCCTCTTATAAAAGACTTGAGGGAATTGCAAACTGTTTAACAATGCATTATGATTCAATGGCATTAATTTTGTAAGAGTGATTAATGTCTTTATTTGGGATCTGGAAATAAGTCGAAAAGGGGTTTTATAAATAAAATGTACAACGAATGCATTACAACGCCCCAGAAGGCCTATACGACCTTAGGATACCCACTTATATTAAAGCATAAGCTCATCCCAGGGTTTGTATAATAGGTATAAATAGGTTGCCATAGTGAAAATAGGACCGACTGCTTAACTTGCTCTCTGAGACACTATAACAAAGTGTTACATTAAAAAAAAATTTTTTCATAAAATCATTGCTTTGAATCCGATTTTTTTTTTCAAATTTACATTCAGTCTTAACATCTCGGTCACCGTATATTTTTTGTACTACATTACTAATATTATAAAGGGAATAAATTTGGTTGTTTGTTTGTTCCGGATAAACTATTTAACCGGTTTTATAAACTATTTCACGAATATAACGCTCTATTATTAGTGAGTACCGTGGAATGTATTTTAATTTAGATGTGATTTCTTTTAAATTAAACGGTGGGTGAAACCTAGTATATTAGAAAGGTTCCACCTGGAAAATTCTGTTGTAATCCTGTAATTTCTTGTTGGACCCCCAGGGGGTCCAGATGGAACTGTCCGTGTATTAATGGCCTTATTCATAAAAACTTATTGAGGCCTTGAAGAACACTTTAGTTATAGAAGGTTTTCTCTCTTTTACGCATAATCATTTTTGTTGCTAATAAAAAGAGACAAAACCTTTCATAACTAAAGTGTTCTTCAAGGGCTCAATAAGTATTTATGAATACCGGTGTATATATGTATATATACTGATTGGCTCAGTGGTTAAGTGCCTTTCCGCGAAAGCGAGGATCGTGGGCTCGAGACCCGCCCACCAGGATTTTTTTCATAGCATTTTTATCTTTTAAAAAAATATATATAAAATTATCCTGATAAGGAATTTATAAAAATAACTTAATACATATAACTTAAGTAGTTGAACATTTTTTTTTTTTTTAATAACTTTTATTATTCAACAAATAACATACTATTCTAATTTCGAATAACACATACAAGTTCCTACTTGCATTTTCATTGTTAGAATTCACCAAGTCAGAAGTGCAATGTAAGCAGCACGTAGCTTGTGTTGATATTTTAAATTCAAGACTAGGTATTTGTAGACGTTCCAAATTTGAAACTTGGTGTTACCAACTTTATGACAACAACGTCTTCAAGAATTCCGAGTTTCGAAATTGGAAGTTTATTTGAGGCGTTACCAACGTTAGAATACCAAATTTTAATTTACAATGAGTTAAAAATATATAAGTAATTATTTTATTCCTAAATATATGAAACAAATAGAATTGTTTATATTGCCTATCTATATATTGTCCTGAGATTTTATACCTCTCTCAGCTAGTTCGGTGGTTTTTCTTTAGAGTTTTGTGATCGCCATAACTTTTAAACCAAACGGTCTAGCGAAATGAAAATAGGCTAACAAAATTGCACAAAATCAAAACCTAATTTCTACGAAGGAATTAACCTCGTAAGTGTACTATTTCTATGGTGGTCCTGCCGATGTCACGTTTTATCAGCAGGACCACCACGGTAACTTTTGAACCAAGCGGTCTAGCGAAATGAAAATTGGCTCACAAAATCGCACAAAATCAAAAACTAATATTACGTACTAAAACCTGGCATAATCAAAAACGATATCACACGTGGTGGTCCGGCTGGTGCACGTTTAATGTGATTTTTTGATGATTTTTTGATGTTTCATTTTTATATTATTATTTTAAAGCATTTAATTTTGTGAAGCTTCGTAGTCTATTTCTTGCTGTTGATGGGAAGATAAGATGTTATTTGATAAGAAACGTGCAACTATTTCTTGTTGTTGATGGGAAGATAAGATGTTATTTGATAAGAAACGTGCAACTATTTTTGAGTTATTTAGTGCAGCTTGTTTTTGTAATATATATTTTTTTATATCAGATGGAACGGAAATATTAATAAGAAAAATTTGATTTGTTATTTTATATACAGGGTAAATTTGAAAGGATGTACTTTGGGCTAATGAGGTTCTGCTGATCAAATCGAACAACTTTTCCCATGGAACCATGGCATTTTTTTTTTCATTCTCACACATGGTTCCATCAGCAGAACCTCGTATTAGCCCAAAGTATATCCTTTCAAAGTCACCATGTATATATAAATGGAACGCCGTTCGTTAATCACGCTGAAACTCAAAAACGGCTTAGCTTATTTGAACATTTTTGATTTTATTTTGTTCGCTTTAATACAGGAGTGATTGAAAAGGAAAATAATAGGGAAAATCCTAAAGAAAACCTAAAAAAATAAAATTATGTAATTTTGTATGTAAAATAACGGTACACTTTGGGATTGTTTATTTTGATCTTTAATACATACATACATATCACCACGGGTGCCTTACGGCGCCCGAGACCGCCTAGACGGCCCCAGGGTACCCAGCGGAGGGGTTTTTAATCCCACCGCGTCGTAGCCGATGGTATTAGTCTACACCGAGCAAGTGGTTAGCTCGTCGCGATGTTTTGAATAGACTCAATAACCCATTTATAAACAGTATCATAAGTTGGTATAGTGAAATCGGGACCGACAGCATAACGTGCTCTCCGAGGCACTATAGTGGCGTTGTTGATCTATAATATATACTTATTTTATTCTATTCCAATAGTGTGGAAAGGCAAAGATGTTTCAATCATACAGCAATAATTAAACTGACTGTTATATCTGACATATGTCACTATTTATTTTAGTTTAAGGTTGTATTGTCGATCGAAGAGTTTAAGCGAAGGCCAGTCGTTGGAAGTTTGCGAAATCAACTTGGAATTGCCGTGTATACGATTATGTCAGGTGTTCGCGCGACGGAAATCATCTTTGTAGGTGATAAGATTTTTATTTTATTTTATTGGGCACGACATGTGACAATGTATCTACCTGGTGGTGAGCAGACCTACAAAGTCCATGAATGGGATCAATCAATAATTGTTCTAAAACAATATTGATAGCTCCCATTATGCCGGCTAAATGATGCGATTACGAAATGGGGGGTGACAATGACGTATTGCATTACGAGTATATTTTAATATACTCGCTGCCTTATTGTCAATTCAACTACCCATTTCGTAATCGCACCCTGAAAGGAGATTACCACCTCGACAAGAAATCGATGCAGTAGTCTCTTGAAAACCGGTGAACCAAGTTCGCCGGGTTAAAAATAAAAAAAAGAATTAATATTATTAAAAGGTGTCGAAATCACTTAAACTTGTATACTAAACTCATTAAGGTATTATAATTATAATAATATGTAAGATAAGATAATTTTCACATATTGCTCTGGTCACAAACTAAGCTCTAGGCTTGTACTATGTGTACCAGAAGCAACGATAAATATATATTATATTTTATAAACACCCAGACCATGACAAACTGTACAGAAAAAAACTTACTAATATGTTTTGCCATGGGTGGGAATCGAACCCATGACCTCCGGATACAACGACAAAAACGCAACCACTAGACTACGAAGGCTGTCATGGAGGTTGTCTAATATTTGCATGTTACGATAATATTTGAACTAGAAAGCACCTAAATGATTTGGGTCGAGAACACTCCCACCATGCCGCCTAAATAGTTGGGGATTTTTTTGTAATAAATAAAATAAATACTTTTTATTTTAGTATAGTGCCTCGGAGAGCATGTTCAGCTGTCGGTATCAGTTTCACTATACCAACTTGTATTGAGTCTATCCAAACATCGTGACGAGCTAGCCTAACGAGCTAGTCTAGCTTGTTTGGAGTAGGTACTCATACCATCGGCTACGACGAGGTGCGATTAAACCCCTTTGCTAGGTACCCTGAGGCAGTCTAGGCAGTTAATTTTTAATAAATTTATTCTGAAAAAGTAACAAATATACAAAAAAAAGGATTTTTTGTGAAAAAAAAAATACCTAGTATTAAAATAAAACTTATTTTATGTTAAAACATTTACCAACATTGTCGTAAGTCTTACAAAAATAAAACATGAATAAAACAACAGATTTCAAGCGGTAAAATATAACTTGCTATTACTGTTCTCGCATAATGTTGAATATTTTATAAGAGGTCTAAAGAAGCAATGTATGTAAAATAAACATCAACATTTTACCTAAGCTTCGCTTTTTATCTTATTTCATATAAAAGACATATATGAGTGTGTTAAAGTCATTATGAGGCAATTTTTGAGCGTACACTCAAAGTAAATTATTTTAGTAAAATATGACAATAGGTAGAGTATAAAAAAATCAGATATGTATGTACTTCTTATATGATAAAGTATATTTAGATTTTTTATTATGAGAGCACGGCGATGTGTTTTCTAGGTGGAAGGAAGGTCTCTATATCTTGCCTAGCTCGTCGCGATGTTTTGAATAGACTCAATAACCCATCTATAAAAAGTTTCACAAGTTGCTATAGTGAATCCGGGACCGACAGCTTAACGTGCTCTTCGAGGCCCTATAGTGGTGTTGTCAAACAAATGTACATAATATTTTTAATTGAAAACTCATACGCACCGGGATTCGAACCAGGGACCTAAGTGTTTTTAAGTCCAAGGTCTAACCAACTCGGCCACCACGTATATATACGTTTAATCTAAGTATCTCGTGCTAACTCGTTACATCGAAACATTCTAACCAAAGGGCTATGTAACTCTTTGGTAAAAGAAGACGTTTTTCGAATAGGGAATTGCCGAAAACTCAGTGGTACGCTTCGACGAACCGCAAATCTGTGGCGTAGGCAACTCCATTGTGCCAAGTCGATTGTATTTAAACGAGATATTTATTTTGAGAATTGAAATTTGAAGGTCAAAAGATTTAAGCATAGGTCCCTAAATCTTCGTAGCTTCAAGTTCATTTTTTTGTAAAGAGGATGGGCCAAAAAAAACTTTAACTTATATGCGGGGCGATTACGCGCACAACGCTAAAAGCTAAGCTTTGACCGATATGATGCAATTCTGACGTAATACAAACCTTACATTGACAATTTACAGTTAACTACGTCATTACCGCCTCCGTAGACTAGTGGTTGCGCCTTTGGCGTTGTATCCGGAGGTCGTGGGTTCGATTCCCACCCATGGTAAAAAAATATTAGTTCGTTTTTCTGTACAGTTTATCATGGTCTGGGTGTTTATAAAATATAATATGTATTATATCGTTGTTTCTGGTACACTACAAGCCTAGAGCTTAGTTTATGACCAGAGCAATATGGGTGTAATGTCCTTCATATTATTATTATATATTATTTTAGTTAAAGTTTAATGTTATTCTGCGTAATATTGAAAATTTTGTATGGAATTAATAAATTTTGTTTGAGACCCTGGAAAGGACATAGGATATTATATCACTTTTCGACATAGCTACACGGGGTGCAGATATACAAGATGTTTGTGTTTTAAAAGCTAAGAAAAATGTTTAAATATACACCAGATAGAGAATACTGTGATATATGAAGCAAAGTTATATTATAGGGTATATATTATAGGGCCAATAGCTTGTAGCACAATGGTTGCGAACTAACAAAAGTGCGTCAGTTAGACGTAGTTTGCTCGGTCCACATTCCATATGTACGTACCGTATCTACTGTTTTTGTTTTAATCTAAGTACATACCTAGACGGCCCCAGGGTACCCCCAACGGAGGGGTTTTAATCCCACCTCGCCGTAGCCGATGGTATAACTCTACACCGTACAAGTGGCTAGCTCGTCGCGATGTTTTGAATAGAATCATTAACCCATCTATAAAAAGTTTTACAAGTTGGTATAGTGAAACCGAGACCGACAGCTTAACGTGCTCTCCGAGGAACTATAGCGGTGTTGTCAAACAAATGTACATATTTTTTTTAATTAATGCGTGCAAAGCCGCGGGTAAAAGTTTGTATAAAATAAATATAGGTACAGAATACTGTGTATAAGTAGATAACAAGCAATGACAAAATTCGTGAGGCCTGACTGGAATCTGGTTTGGCTCAGCGGTTGAGCGCCTTGCCGCGATAGCGAGGTTCGTGGGTTCGAGTCCCGCCACCAGGATTTTTTTCATTTTTATCTTTAAAAATTTAATACATAATATTCTAAAATACCACTCGTTTATTATATGTAAGTATATAGTAGTTGTATAGGATTTAAATCTGAACTTAGGATATGCGGGAAATCTACTCTGTCAGAATTTGTGTGAAATGTAGACAAGTTTCTAAACCTCTAACCGAGTTGCCTAACTATGTGGAGTACTATCCGCTTTCTGACCTCTTGTTGACTTTGAGATGCTATTTGAATAAATATGGACTACAAGTGAAATTTTTTTGGGTTCTGTAACCTTCTCTATTATAGACTAACGGTCTTATTCATAAAAACTTACGAAGCCTTTATTGATGCTTTATAACAGCTCAATAGCAAAACACCTCAAAATGTTATTCATAAACGCTCAATAAACCTCTAATAGTGATAAACGTCAAATAACAGCTCCATAACTTTATTGAAGGCAGGAGCCCACTATAAACCTATTTTAACCTCACTTTTTATACATATTTTATTTTTTGGTTTAAAATTTTATTAAATGACTTCTATTACTTCATAAAATTATATTACAAATAAAAATAATAATGCCCAGTCGGCTTCCGATCAACAAATTCTCAAAATTTTACAACTCGAATTGACTTGAACCAAATTAGGTTGGGCGCACACTGACAGAAATTTGTAACAAAAAAATATTAACATTTAATCTTGTTTCACCAATTAATTTGTCAGGTAATTTGTCCAAAAAGACAAAGTTGTGCCGCTTCAAACTACAAAAATTGAATGGCGGTGCCGACTGCCGTCACATCTGTTTTTTATTTATTTATTACACGACATGTGCTTTTGTATCTACCGGATGGTAAGCAGACCTACAAAGTCCATAAATGGATCGATAAATACATTGTCGTTTTACAATATTGATCGCTCCCACTATGCTGGCTAAATGATGCGGTTACAAAATGTCAAAGAATCAAAAAGAAAGAAAAAAAAAATCAAAGAAGTTTACATTACGAGTCTATTTTAATATCCTCGCTGCTTTATCATAAATTCAGTCGCTTATTTCGTAACCGCACCATGAAAGGATACTACCACCTCAACAATAAATCTATGCAGTAGTCCCGGTACCAACCAACCGGTGAACCCACAGACTAAAACAGAAACATGACTAGGTCACTTGACAGTTTTTGTTGTATGTGAAACAAGTATTGCGACTTGCAAGTTACATATTATCATACAGAGATGCAATCATAAAAAATCACATAGGTACAGATATAGAGAGATGCAACATACGCGATAAACAAAGCTGTATTCTATTTTTGATACAAATTATTTTAATTTAAATGACGGCTGAAACCGCCGGGCACAGCTAGTGTGACTGAATTTTCTATCAGTGTGCGCCAAACCTTATTATAATTATTTCATTAGAGGTGTCAAAAACTTTTTTTTTTACTTTTATGGTCTTGGTTTTCCGCGATTCTGCCAACTTTCTTGACAATCAATTATTTTTTTCTATCAACACATCACTAATTCAGCTAATAAACGTCAAATAGCTATAGGAGCTTTATTGGAGGTTTATGAATAACAAAAAAGTTATCGAGCCAATAGTCTTATTGAACGTTTTAACTATTGTGCTCTTTAAGAGTGTTTTAAGGTTTTTTTATGAATAAGACCGTAAGGCTACTGTCGCGGCGCAACCATATTTTTTCACACCTATTTTTAAAAAGAAAAAATTTTGACAGTGTCATTTTTTAATTGATTTTTCTTTGACAGGACGTTATTAAGACGACGAGTATTACTAGACGTATTTCTGTTATTAAATGCATTTTTAGGACTAATATGTCCTGTGTTTAAATTCAGTTATTCACGGTGTATCAGACAGACGATACAGCTACTACTGGCCATTTAAATGTTACTTTTCTTATTCGAATATTTATGACATTTGTGATGGGAATAGAACAAATAGAAGGGACGACGTTTGGAAAGATAGATCGATAGAGGGACACACGATGGAAATGTGATGTATTAATTTAATATAAAACGAGTGTAACCGCGATTAATCCTCATCGTTTGAGTTTATATAGCTTTGCAGGAATGTTATATTCTATAGGGAAATAAAGACAAAGTGTTTTTAAGTCTAAGGTCTAACCAATTTGGCCACCACGTGGTATATTATATATCATCATTAAATGAAAACAAAACTTGGATTTCGGAAATGCGGTTTTAATTTCATTTAAAGCATTTATTTAAAAAAAATTGTAGAAAATTATTAGATTTTTTTTAAAAAGTACGTTTTTATGTACAGTTTATCATAAAATAAAAAGTTTTTAATAAAAAAAAAACTATGTACATTTGTTTAACAACACCACTAATTTAGCCTCGGAGTGCACGTTAAGCTGTTGGTCCCAGTTTCACTATACTAACTTGTGAATCTGTTTATAGATGGGTGTTCGGTGTAGACTCATAACATTGTCTACGATGAGGTGGGATTAAAAACCCCTCCGCTGGGTACCCTGAGGTCGTCTAGGCGGTCTTGGGCGTCGTAAGGCACCTGTGATGATATTTATTTTTTATTTATTTATTACAACCAAGGAAAAAACAATAAAACAAATAGAGTGATATCAAGTGGACCTTCCTTTACAAGCTGGCAGCTTTAGCTTTAGTATGTTCCGTACAGTTTGTCACAGTCTGGGTGTTTATAAAATATAATAATGTATTATATGATTGTTTCTAGTGCACATAATCCAAGCCTAAAGCATAGTTTATGGGGCCTTATTCCGAGTTTGCAATCGCTAAACACGACAAGGTGTTGCGTAAACTATAAATATGGAGATATAAGTTCTAATATAATGGTAATATAGTCTGTATTAGGTTGACTATAATAATGCCGCCATCTTGAAATACACGAATTCTTCGCAAGTTTGAATATGTTGGGAGCATTGGAATTTAAACTCTATAATTAACGGAATAGAACTTTTAATTTCAATATTTCAATATTAATAGTTTACGCAACGTCTTGTTGTGTTTAGCGGTTGCAAACTCGGAATAAGGCCCCTGAACAATATGTATAAAATTGTTTTACATATTATTATTATCAGAGAGTAAAATGGGCTGTATTTCATTTTCAATTCGGTTTATGTACAACTGTAATCTTGAACCATTAATATTTTTTTAATTATTTGTTTGTTAACTGAAAATGTGTAATTAATTCGAATGTTGTTGATTGATTGATTATTTTCATTAATGGCGTCTTCGCATTACGCGAAATTTTGCCAATGTCAAGTGGGTAGTTTGAGAATCTTTTATATTATTAGTTAAAGAGGGATAAAAGGATGGAAAGGAATTAGGAAAGGACTAGGGCAGAAAAAGGAATGGCGACATGACCGTATGTAAGCATACGGTATAGTCTTTTTTTCGAATGTTGTTATTGAGAGCTAAATGTAAAATATTGATTGTGGAATGGGGTCAATTTGAAAACCAGTTCTGTTGGCGAATTATCTCGCTTACAGGTATAACTGACAATGGTCCCATTGCCATAATGAAACAAGGATTTATATTATGTACTTTGTTCTTTTTGGTGATTATTATGGCAATAAACGTTCTTTCTTTCCTTCTTTCTTTCTTCTTTATTTTAAATTAAACCACAAGTAAAATCGCGGGACTTAGCTAGTTACTTGTAATTTAGAAGCACAAAATACCTAAGATATGATCTTATACCTACGTTTGCTCGTTTGGCGAATTTGACGAATGATTTGTATTCAAATTAATCCATTGGGATATAGCGAAATGCTGACAATGACGAATGCTCACAGCTTCAACTCAAGAGGTGGTAGGGTAAACGTACTTAATTTCGTCAACTTGCGAAAAAAATAATATAAATTAACAATTTACGAAGGAAAAAGCCTTTTAATTAAATACATAATTATAAGTACATTATTAGTAAATCGTAAAAAACACATTATTAACAAATATATTTTATGTAAGTAATATAAGATATTTAAATAGATAGTTAGAAAATATAATAAGACTTAAATTTCAGTATTACTTAAAATAAAAAAATGACATTTAAGACCAATAGTTTTTTTAAACTGTGAACGCACGTGACTTTGAATCTATCTGATGGTATGCAGACCTACATTGTCCATTAATGGGGTCGACCAACACAATATTGTTTAACAATATTGATCACTCCCATTATGTCGGCTAAATGTAGCGTAGTAGTATGTAAGACTAAAAATAGCTTTTACAGTAACTGCCTGTAGTATAAGTTGCATCTACCATTGCATACCGAGCTGAATAAATTTAGCGACTAAGGATTTTATAATTTTTCGTGTCTATTATGTATAGATAGATGAAGTGTTATGTTATATATCCATAATGGTCATGTCATTCACATAGATTTATAAATAGCTTTACAAGTAGTTTTACTGGAACTGACAGCATAATGTACTCTCTGACAGTGGTAGAATTTTTAAACAAAAAAAAACTCATTTGTACATACATCCGTTTGCATTTTTAAGATATGCTCTAACCAACTTGGTTACCATGTGTATTTATTAGTTTTTTTTGATAATTATTAAGTAGTTGTTCTTGTTAACCATTATTTTTAATTTTTTTCTAAACTAAACGTTGTTGTAACAAAAAAACTTGACAAGTGGCAAATAACTGAATCGTTTACCCTAACTTCTTTCAGTAATCCCGAGGCACGTGAGACATGAAACGCATCTTTGTGTTTTGACAATTGAAGGATTTCAACACTAAAATATACGAGACATTTATTCTGTTTCAAACATAAATTATATATTTCTCTTCTTGTGTAACACTAGTTTTTGAACGCGTTGAACAGAAGCCCTTTGTATACCAGGTGGGCAATTCTCGCGTTTTCGACATTCATCTCGATTCGAGATTCTTAAACGAAAAATGACTAAGTATGCCATTTTTCGTTCAAAAATATCAAACATTAAACGAAATAAATAATAAATAAAAAATTTATAAATATTGAACGAAAAATGACATATTTAGTCATTTTTGTTTAAAAAACTCGAATCTAGATGAATGTCGAAAGTGCGAGAATCGCCCACCAGGGGCGGATCCAGGATTTACTTTGGGGGCGGATCCAGGATTTACTTAATTGTAACATTTAAAAAATGCTTGTAGCTTTAAAACAAATTTCGATGACTGTGATGACACAAAAAAAACGAATATAAAACGGTTCAGTAGATTTTATGTAATACCGTGATAAACAAACTGATATACACGAATTCTAATAGATTATTGTTATATTCACTTATTAACGTCTCCTCAGACTGATTAATTAACACGCACGAATTTACGTTTTAAGTTAATTCTAAAATAACTCATAAATGACTTTCTTTAATTAAAACAAAGACCTTTGAAGGATAAAGTAAATTAATTTGTATGTCTTATCAGTATTGATTTCACAGCTGATTCGGGCAGACAATGTTTCTAATCAGTTATTAATCAGTGTACACGCCAGTCTGACAATATTAGTCACGCAATCTGTCAAATATTTTGACATTTTATGTCAGACTTGTAATATTCTTCGTGTAGGCTTTTGTTTTGGTTAACATAATTATTTTGTTGTAACCTTTTAGTTAGAGAGCTGCCTATATGATTTACTGGCTAGTAAAGACACGTCTGCTGGGCATGAAATTTCTTTCTTAGTTTTGCTCCAAGTAGCCTGGATAAAGTAGTCCGCGAGCCCCCCAGGGATCGTGACTAGATTGGAGTCTGCTGGAAGTATTTTCTCATACCTTAAATAAAATAAATAAATAAATAAGCCTTTATTTCCAAAATTATTAGTTACATTGTAGGTACATTATTTTACATGGTGCAAAAAAATATAAGTTATAACATTAAAAAAATATATATATATATATGAGTATTTATAATATTATATTAGTTAATTATAGAAAATAATATATATATATATATATATATATATATATATATATATATATATATATATATATATATATTTCAATTAATTTGTTAATTTAAATTATAATTTCAGTATACATCCTAATTCATGTCATTTAAATATAAATAGTCACCTTTCTTTCTCCACTATTCCATTACTATCTAATCATTATTATCAAATATTCATACATTAATTTTGGGAGCCCAGTTTTGGGCAAAGGCCTCCTCCATATCTCTCCACAGTCTTCGGTCTCCCGCTATGCGAGTCCAAAACGGTTCAGCAGTTTTTTTAATGGGGTCACACCATCGGCGCCTTGGTCTTCCTCTTGGTCTCGTCGAGTCCCTAGGGTACCAATGTAGTATTCTTTCACTGCAGCGTCCATCTGTGGTCCGGGCAATACGTTCTCATACCTTACTAGAGGTTTATTGGAGCCCTTACACAGCCCAAAAGTTTTTTAGTGGTTTCCTTCAGGTAACCTCTTAACTTACTCATTGGCGGAAGGCATATTCAGTAGGACTATTATGCCGCACCACGTTTAGCTAAACTTTAACCAAATGACGTAGTTGTCTGTCAATTTTCAATGTTACCAATTTTGCATTACGTCAGAATTGGATCATAGATGATCCTATGATAGATTAAAGTTTAGCTTGGCGTTGTATGTGTAATCACACTACTGGATGACATCTACTAAAATATCTAACCAGAAGGTTTCCGGATCAGCCACAAACTGACTGGTTTTAAAACGCCTGCCTTTCCCGAACCTGGGGAAATTCTAAAAGTATATCCAGGCTTCTTGAGACAATACTAAGAATGATATTTCATGCCCAGCAGACGTGTCTTTGCCAGTCATAAATCATATAGGCAGCTCTCTAACTATATGAAATACGAGTACCTAGTATGTCTAGAAACAGTGACTTATTTTACGTAGTATGAGCATTATAAATGAAATTTAATAACAATTCCTTTTCTTTGGGGTTGAAGAAATTTGAAATGGTTATTGTTTTTATTTTATGTTAGGTCTTATTGTTTTTATGTTATAATGAAACAACAATACCAATAAATAAAAAAAAATACTTTATTGCAAAATAAGGTTACACGGTTTCAATTAATTAAATGACATCATTTAAAGAGTTGAGGCTAAGATATAAGCTCAAATTAGCCCTAAAATCCCAAACTAGGATTCCCTGTACTATGGGTGTCATGGGATGATTGCTGTCGGTCTAACGTTAAGTAATATGTAACAGTATACCTCAGAGGAAAACTAATAAAAAATGTTAGCTACGATTATATCTATAAAAAGAAGCTATAAACATAATTATATATAAATATTATACACATGCACATACCTACATACAATCACTTATACATATATATTATCATGCATAGAGACACACACACAAAATGGTGTCCAAGTAAAACGTTGGATCTTATTAACTTTTTTTAAACTATTCCGTTTCCTATTTGGTAACAGACATGTTGAGATTTTTCAATTTATTAAAAATAAGAGCGGTACACAGTTGAGCAACGAATTTTCATATCAAGTGCTTTGACTCCCATGGGCTTCTTTCAACATTTAAGAAATAAAGTGTTTAACAACACCACTATAGTGCCTCGGAGAGCACGTTAAGCAGTCGGTCCCAGTTTCACTATACCAACTTCACGCGTTCACTATCTTTCGCCAATATTTATTTGAAAACATCTAATCAGATGCAACTTTATTTTATCTTATCTTATTGGTTTTGGGGTTGACGTCAGTCAAAAACACTTCGACCCTTTGGGATCTTTTGAGTGTTCCCCATTTCTATTAAGCACAGACCTCAGTACCGTCACCAAATATGATGTTGACGTATTTAAGGAAATCACTAAGGTCGGTCTGCCTATAGCTTTCTGGATCCGGATAAGCCTGTCCTAGGTATTTGATTCTTTGGATGGCCTTAGCGACACAGTCGCACAGTAGGTGCCACATGGATTCGGGCTCCTTACCACAGAATCTGCATGTGGGATCATCTCTTACTCCTATAGTATAAAGGTGTTTGTTAGTTGTATAGTGTCCTGAGAAGACTCCCACCAGTAGCCTTATTTGAATTCTGTTGAATTTCCATACCTTATCCAGGCCTATTACCTTTATACCAATGATTTTCTTGGTATGTATTAGGCCTTGCTGCGTTAACCACCATCTTGTGTGTTTCTCCTCAGCAAACTCCTTTAAAAATAAATAAAATAAATACCATCACGGGTGCCTATTTGGCTCCCGAGAACCGTTTAAACGGCCTCAGGGTCCCAGCGGAGGGATTAACCCATCCTCATTTCGCCGATGGTATTCGGAGGCAACACCTAACAAGTGGCGAGCTTGTTGCGGTGTTTATGATGAAATAGCCTCGTTGTATAAAGCGGTCACCCATCCCAGGCCGGGTTTGTTGTCATCTGCTTAACCTTGTTATCAGTTGCGCAGTGACTTAACCACTAGGCTGGGGCCGCTTTTTTAATGCATTATTATTATTATTAAACTCCTTTAATGCATTAATTATAGTTTTGTTAGGTATGCCTGGTTCAGGTCCAATTAAGGGAGTTTCTGATTCCATTTTAGTCAGTTGATCTGCCCTTTCATTGCCTTCGATGCCCATATATCCCGGAACCCAGGCTAGTCTTACCTTGTTGTTCCTGCCGATTTTATTGCCCAGATCTCGTTTCATACGAGCTCAGAGCTTTAAGTGCTGCTTGGCTGTCGCTGAGAATGTTTATGTTTTCTCCATGTGATCCCATGTCTAGAATCTTCTTTGCAGATACTATTATCCATACAGTTCTGCTTGGAAAACTGTAGCGTAATGTCCTATGCTTACATGAATATCATGACCGTTATGTACTCCTGCACCCGTTCCATATTTCTGACTGCATCTTTTGATCTATCAGTATACTAGTTTTGACATTTAATGTCGGGTTTAGAACCATTTTTCCAATCATCACGTGACGGTATTATATTTTGTAGTTCCTTTTAAATATTCGAATAGTCGAAATGTCGTCAGCGCACATTTCACAATCGAGATTTTTGTCAGTTTCCATCCTAGTGTGAATAGTTTGGGGCATATTTGGATGCTCCAAACTATTGAGCAGCTTAACTCAGTTTCAGAATTATATTTGCAATGTAAAATTAAGATACTAACATTTATTTTTATACATAATATATATAATTTTTGTATAACTACTAAAAATAATTGATAAAAAAATATTTTTAATTGTAAATTGTTAAGGTTAATTATAAAAGGGTATAGTTAGCATTTTTGGTCATATAATTTTACCACTTTATAACTTGGTAAGAAACTTTGGATGCCAAGGGGTTTATGTTTCTCATTCAAGAAACTCTAGCTTGCCAAGTTTTGTTTATATATTTTTTGTAGGTAAAATTACCTTACAAGATATCAAATACATTAGTTAATTATGTCGTTCTTCCAAATTGTGATTAACTACATATTTGATTGTTAGTAACTTTGTCTACCTCTTATAATATAAAATTTAGCTTGTTAGTAATTTCGCTTCGCCGAATATTTGTAAAACGACAACTTACTTTTACACAAGCGATACTTAATTCCTAAACAGGACATATATTTTAACTCCTGTAACTTCAAAAAATGTAAAAAAAAAAAAAAACCGATAATATTTTTTTCAAAAAAATATTTCCAAAGGTAAAAAAAATATGATTTAATAAAAAAAAACTGAAATTGATTTTCTCGAAATCCCATTTTAAGTAAAGGCCTTTCCGCCAACGATATAGATACTTCTCGGAATCGCTGCTGGATTTACAGGAAATGCTATCCAGTTTTTTTTTTTATTTTTATTGGAGCACGGCATGTGACTTTGTATCTACCTGGTGGTGAGCAGACCTACAAAGTCCATGAATGGGGTCAATCAATAACTGTTCTTAAACAATATTGATTGCTCCCACTATGTCGGCTAAATGATGCAATTACGAAATGAGCGGCGACAAAGACGAATTGCATTACGAGTATATTTTAATATACTTGCTGCTTTATCTTCAATTCAACTGCTCATTTCGTAACCGCACCCTGAAAGGAGACAACCACCTCGAGAAGAAATCGATGCAGTAATCTCCTGAAAACCGGTGAACTCAAAGACTAAACCCGAAATTGATGGTTTTTGCATCTGTATTCGGTCGGCCAAACGAAGTTATAGAGACTTTGCACCCACCTAAACTCTCGACGGGTGGGTCTCGGAATGAATCATCAATTAAACGACATCATTCCAAAACCCGTCATTTTGAACGGTGTAACTCTCTAAGTGGATCAGGAATATATCTACCTGGGCCAAATTCTTCTTCCTTGGTGGGAACAACTGCGAGAGTAAAGCCGACAGAAGGGTGTAGTTGGGCTGGGCAGCGTTCGGGAAGATATGCCACGTGCTTACGTAAGCCATACCGCAGTGTTTGAAAACAAAAGTCTTTAATCAGTGCGTCCTACACACAGAGCACGGAATCGCCGCGCGCTGCCCACTCCGTGGATTCCGTGCTCTGTGGTCCTACCAGTGATGACATACGGCGCCGAAACGTGGACACTTACAGTAAGGCTGGTCCAAAAACTCAAGGTGGCTATGGAAAGAGCTATGCTAGGAGTTGGATATAGGAATGAACATATTCGTAAGAGAACTACTTTAGTTCTCTTTCGACATAGTTCTGAAAGGTAGCAAACTGAAGTGGCAGTGTACCGGTCATATTTGCCGCAGGACCGATAACCGTTGGAGCAGGCGGATATTAGAGTGGAGACCACGTCTTGGCGCACTTAGCGTAGGACGCCCCTCAGCTACGAGTAGATGGACTAATGACCTGCGGAGGGTGGCTGGCAGAGACTGGATGCGAAGAGTGGAGGATAGGGATTAGTGGCGTGTTTTGGGAGAGGTATATGCCCAACAGTGGACTGCGATAGGCTGATGATGATGATATAGATAAAGCCTTGGAAAAAGTATAATAGCCAAGTACAGGCGTGCTATATCTAATCAAACCACCGATACATACGCATAGGTCACGCACGCAAGCCTATACAATGTTACACTGACAAGCTTACCTGACATGATATTTCAAATAATTCCACTTCACTTTTAATGAACCAGACATCGCTAGAGATATTGCGTGACTACGCCGTAGCAACATTTAATGGGTCATAAAATATCTTATTATTTTAAGCATTATATAATTCCATTTTGTTGCAATTTTATTTTGAAGCTAAAAAATATTATTTAACTAATAATAATTTTATTGGGTAATGTTAATTTTTTTTTGTTTCAGGTTGTTTAAAAAAACACTAATACATTTAAAAATATGTATTAGGTAGGTAGTATCGACGTTTCGGGTACAAATTGTAGCTTATAGGCTTATTTTATGATCAGGGTAATATGTGTGAAATATCCGACATATTATTATTATATTATGCCTACCTCTGTTAGAAAATGTATACCTATTTGCATGAATATTAACTTTTAAATCGAATACTGGATCGACTTTTTGTCTGTGTGGTTTGGGCTGTGCGTTGATAGATCACTATGTCAGTCAGTCATCTTTGAGTTATATATATTCAGATTATTATTGTATTAATAATAAAGTTGTTTTTGTTGTCAAAGGTATTTCATCACAATTATCTTGCCGCCGTGCCAGAGGGCGTTTTCGATTCAAATATATTACTTACGTGTAAAGTTAATGTTCGAATAACTCGCTACACATGTTCTGACATAGGTAGGCATGTTTCGACAGTTCCGGACTTCACCTATTCGCGTACCTCTAAAGTCCTAAACTATCAAACTATTATAAGTTAGTCGATCCATCACCATTTCACTAGTTCTCCATTAACATAACGTAAGTCCCTGGAGAAATACGTCAATACTCAGAGTATATTTGATTTATGAAGTGTCTCTAATTCTAATTATTCGCCTTCTTAAAGCTCCCATACATATGATAAAACTGCGATGAAAGCGTCTTCAACTTAGGATATTTTTTTCATCTGAAGAAAAATTTACACAAATTGCTCTTGCCGCAAACTAAGCTCTAGGCTTGCACTATGTGTACCAGAAACAATGATATAATACATATTATATTTTATAAAAACCCAGACCATGACAAAATGTTCATAAAAACGTACTAATATTTATTTGCCATGGGTGGGAATCGAACCCACAACTTCGTATTGCATGTTGATAAAGAGCAATAAAGCATGTGTGTCTTGTTTCTAATATTATGTTTTTTATTATGCACCATTATGGATGCCATTCGTCTGAGTAAATCGCATCATTTAGTCGGCATAGTGGGAGCAATCAATGTTGTTTAAGAACAATTATCGATTGACCCCATTCATGGACTTTGTAAATCTGTTTACCACCAGGTAGTTACAAAGTCACATACCGTGCTCCAATAAGAGTAATTAAAAAAATTTCGTTTTTTTTTTGTAATTCTTACAAACAGTTTACAATTTGGTGCAGTTAAACTGGGACAGACAGCTTAACGTACTCTTTAGGGTGTTACAAAAGTGTCAAATATATGTACGATAACAACTACTTTATGTACCTTTGTTCACAAATAAAGATCATTTCATTTCATTACATATTTTATATATATATATATATATATATATCATCACGGGTGCCTTACGGCGCCCGAGATGGGACCCTAGACGGCCCCAGGGTACCCAGCGGAGGGGTTTTAATCCCACCTCGTTGTAGCCGATGGTATGAGTCTACACCGAACAAGTGGCTAGCTCGTCGCGATGTTTTGGATAGACTCAATAACCCATCTATAAACAGTTTCACAAGTTGGTATAGTGAAACTGGGACCGACAGCTTAACGTGCTCTCCGAGGCACTATAGTGGTGTTGTCAAACAAATGTACATAAATTTTTAAATTAAAAACTCATTGGTACACACCGGGATTCGAACCAGGGACCTAAGCGTTTTTAAGTCCAAGGTCTAACCAACTAGGCCACCACGTATATACATATTTTATCTATACTAATATTATAAAGCTGAAGCGTTTGTTAGTTTGTTTGAATGCGCTAATCTCAGGAACTACTGATTCGGATTGAAAAAATATTTTAGTGATGGATAGCCCTGATTAATCAAGGAAAGCTATAGGCTACAAAACATCACGCTACGACCAATAGGAGCGGAGTAACAATCAAAAATGTTGCAAAAACGTAGAAAAATGATTCCCTTTGAAAGTTAAGTAGACGAAGTTGCGCGGATCAGATAGTTATTAATAAAAACTCATTAATAAAAAAAATAAAAAAAATCTTGGCTCCACTAAAACACCACCACTATAGTGCCTCGAAGTTATATCTTTACGACGCGACGAACTAGCTACTTGTTCGGTGTAGATAGACTCGTACTATCGGCTACGATGAGGGGGATTACCCCTCCTCTAGGTACCGTAAGGCCGTCTAGGCTAATGTCATCTCGAGCGGCGAAGGCACCCGTGATTTCTTTCCTATACATACACACTCAAAAAGATAATACATTTCACTTTACTTACGCTGAAATAAATACACTTTTAACAAGGGGTATTTATTTTATTATATGCAAAGAGTGCACATGTTTTGGGGGAGACCTATGTCCAGCAGTAGACGCGCAAAAGGCTGGCATGATGATGATGATGATGATGAAAGAGTGTCAAACATAAAATTAATTAAAAAAATAATCTCATTATTACATAAAATAAGAAATATTTTTAACACTATTTTATTTAAAAAAGTCGACTCTCGTTAATTCGAAACTCGAGTAACTCAAAAATATTATGAATTATAGAGTTTTCGAAATATCAAATGGTACGAAATTTTCAAAAAACGTGTAAGTTATTATTAATTCCTTATTCTCGTTGCGACATGACGCTTAGCGATGCTATGTCGCACTGACGTGTTTGTGTTGCGGCCTTTATGTAGATAATTGTGATGGATGGACCTATCTCAAGTCTGCATATGTATAATAAAGTTATGATAGTATATAATAATAATATGTAGGACAATTTACACATATTGCTCTGGTCACAAACTAAGCTCTAGGCTTGTACTATGCGTACCAGAAACAACGATATAATACAAATTATATTTTATAAACACCCAGACCATGAAAAACTGTACAGAAAAACGTACTAATATTGATTTGCCATAGGTGGGAATCGAACCCACGACCTTCGGATACAAAGCCAAAAGCGCAACCACTAGTCTACGGAGGCGGTCAGCGTATGATGATATAATGTTACTGACAGTGAAACCTTCGGGATAGTTTAATTCTTATGTGAAGTGACGAAACGTACCTATATAATAACGATGCCTTACGTCCCCAGAGACCGCATAGACGGCCTCAGGGTACCTAGTCAAGAAGTTTTATTTCCACTCCATAGCCAATGGTAGGTAGCACATTCTTGGGTTTTTATGATTTTTGGAGGGGTTATAAATATGACCGTAATCTAGTAGTACGTTTTCCTTTTTTTTTAGTTTATATGGAAAAATAAACATCAACCCCTGAAATCCGAAAAAAATCGCAAAAAATCCACCATATTAAAATAATTCTTATAAAATATCAAGGTAGAAAATTAAAAATCAGAAAAACATACAGTCATCGTTTATTCTTTCTTTAATAAAATGAGATTGTTTGCAGTGGTTCCATTTCTTTGGTTAGGCTTTAAACACTTGAGCTATGGGTTCAACCCCAATTGTGTACTAATAAGTATTCTATATACATGGTGACTTTGAAAGGATGTACTTTGGGCTAATATGAGGTTCTGCTGATCAATACGAACAACTTTTCCCATGGAACCATGTGCCGCAAATAAAAAAAATATTGCCTTCTCCATACAAACTAGTAATGTTAAAATGACCAATTTGTATGGGGAAGCCAATTTTTTTTTCATTTGCAACACATGTTTCCATGGGAGAAGTTGTTCAATTTGAACAGCAGAACCTCATATTAACCTAAGGTACATCCTTTCAAATTCACCCTGTATAATATGTAGGTCCCCGGAGTCGACTTAACGCCCATACAAACGTACTTCCAAAATGCTTAGCTGTTAGTCGAAGTTAAATTTTTTTTTACTCTTAGGTATGTTCGTATGTACGCAAAAATCTTTCTGTTGCATCAGCATGAGCATCGAAAAGGCTAATCAAACGCTGCTCTTGACGTGCTTTCAGTACTATAGTAGTGTTATCAAACAAATGTACTTTTTTAATCTATACTAATCTATACTATCTATACTTCTATACTTCTATACTATCTATACTAATCTATACTAATCTATACTTCTATACTAATATTATAAAGAGGAAAGATTTGTATTTTTGTATTTTTGTATGTTTGTAATGAATAAACTCAAAAACTACTGGACCGATTGCAATAATTTTTTCACCATTAGAAAGCTGCATTATTCAGAAGTAACATAGGCTATATAATATCACGCTAGGTCCTATAGTTGTGGAGCAGTAACCAAAAATGTTTTAAAAACGGGGGAAAAGTATCGTTTCTGAGGCCTTCCGTGGCGTGCGCTGAGCATATAGTTAAAGTTATACAAAAATGCTCTATGGATGAATTGTTCATCTTTAAATATAAATAAAACTATGTAAAAAATCTTAAGTCCCCCCGTGCGAAGCCGGGACGGGCCGCTAGTTTTTTATATATGTAGAATACTTATTGTTACACAATTGGGGTTGAACCCGTAGCTCAAGTGTTTAAAGCCTATTTATAGTCTCTTACCAACTCGGCCACCACATACATAAATATATACACCAGAATGTAGATGTACATTAATAACAAATAAAATACTATTCAATTCAAAACCTAATCGTAATTTATAATTATTTTAAAGTAAATTAAATAACACTTATAAATACACGTTAGTATGTACAAAATATTTACCCAACGAACAGAGGTACAATGGCACAGTAATTACCCAGTAAACATAATTAATTCCTCCCATTACCCAGTCTCTAAAACAACTGATCGAATTACTACCCCGAGTATACATACATATATACCAGGGTAATGAAAATAATAGATAGGAAAACGAGGTGTATAGGGGTTTTCATGTACAACATAAAAACATATCGCTAGATTCCTATCTAAAAAAATGGTTCATCCCGTGTTCGAAATATGTTGGTTCGATTCCCACTTAAGGCAAAAGAATAAGTTTTTCTATACCGTTTGCCTTGCTCTGGCAAGATAAGACTCTCAAAGCAAACTGTACATAAAAACGTACGAATATTATTTGCCATGCCTAACAGGTCTCTATGAGCTAGTCTAGGTCCACTGCCTATGCATATGCAAAAACAGTCAAGTGACCTAATGATGTTACGGGTTTAGTCTGTGGGATCATTGGTTTTCAGGAGCCTATTGCATTTTATTGAGGTAGTAGTAGTCTCCTTTCAGGATGCGGTTACGAAACCTGCAATTGAAATTACGATAAAGCAGCCAGACTAATCGAGAAGACATTGTCGCCCATTTCATTACTGCATTTTGCTGAGCGACCATTGCTGTTGAACGATTAATCGACCACATTATTTAGAGCCATGCAGAGAATGATACACTCGGGACAAGCTTACCCAGAACCGGAAAGCTATAGGCTCTTCAAACTAGGTGAAATCCTCAAATATGTTGGTAACATATAAGCATAGAACTGATGTGTGAGGTGAATGGGAATGGGGCATACACAAAAGATCCCATAGGGTCGAAGTATTTTGACTGATTTCAACCCCAAAACCAATATGATAAGATAGTCTGCTTACCATCAAATAGACACAAAGTAACATGCCGTCTTCATGAAAAGTGTAATAAAAAGAAAGATGAACAAGCACTCTATGATCTTCTTAGTTCTGATATCTATGGTGTGAGGTAAAAAGGAATGGTGAACATACAAACTATCCTATAGGGTCGAAGTATTTTGACTGATGTCAACCCCAAAACCAAACTGATAAGATAGTCTGCTTACCATCAAATAGACACAAAGTAACATGCCGTTTTCATGAAAAGTGTAATAAAAAGAAAGATGAACAAGCACTCTATGATCTTCTTAGTTCTGATATCTATGGTGTGAGGTAAAAAGGAATGGTGAACATACAAACTATCCTATAGGGTCGAAGTATTTTGATTGATGTCAACCCCAAAACCAAACTGATAAGATAGTCTGCTTACCATCAAATAGACACAAAGTAACATGCCGTTTTCATGAAAAGTGTAATAAAAAGAAAGATGAACAAGCACTCTATGATCTTCTTAGTTCTGATATCTATGGTGTGAGGTAAAAAGGAATGATGAACATACAAACTATCCTATAGGGTCGAAGTATTTTGACTGATGTCAACCTCAAAACCAATATGAAAATAAAAAGAAAGATGATCAAGCACTCTATGATCTTCTTAGTTCTGATATCTATGGTGTGGGGTGAAAAGGAATGGTGAACATACAAACTATCCTATAGGGTCGAAGTATTTTGACTGATGTCAACCTCAAAACCAAACTGATAAGATAGTCTGCTTACCATCAGATAGTCACAAAGTAACATGCCGTCTTCATGAAAAGTGTAATAAAAAGAAAGATGATCAAACACTCTATGATCTTCTTAGTTCTGATATCTATGGTGTGGGGTGAAAAGGAATGGTGAACATACAAACTATCCTATAGGGTCGAAGTATTATGACTGATGTCAACCCCAAAACCAAACTGATAAGATAGTCTGCTTACCATCAGATAGACACAAAGTAACATGCCGTCTTTATAAAAAGTGTAATAAAAAGAAAGATGACCAAGCACTCTATGATCTTCCTAGTTCTGATATCTATGGTGTGAGGTAAAAAGGAATGGTGAACATACAAAATATCCTATAGGGTCGAAGTATTTTGACTGATGTCAACCCACCAATATGAAAATAAAAAGAAAGATAATCAAGCACTCTATGATCTTCTTAGTTCTGATGTCTATGGTACATACGGTAGAACGTGCAATCAAGTGACAGAAATTAGATTTCCCCTATTGCTCACCGTATACCTTGGGGCTGGATATCGTTTCACGCAAACATATAACTTAGATATGTATGCATACTCAAGTTCATTAAATGGGTAGGTAGAGGCACGAGCTTTCGCCTGTGTTAAATTAGTAGGTATGTCCGCGTATTATTTGTCCGTGCAAAACTGCGTCGCAAACCAATTGTATGATACCATCATACCTGTCTTTTTTTTATTGGAGCACGGCATGTTAATTGGTATTCATCTGATTGTAGGCAGACCTATAAAGCCTATAAATGAGGTCGATTAATATATTATTGATCGCTTCCACTATGCCGGCTAAATGATGCGGTTACGAAATGGGTGGTAACAAAGACAAATTTGCATTACGAGTACCTATGTAACTGAAAGGAGACTATCACCTCGAGAATAAATCGGTGCAGTAGTCTCCTGAAAACTGTAAGAAATTTACTAGGTCACTTGATGGTTTTTGCATCTGTATAACAAGACCAGCGATAAAAATGTTTCAACGGATAACTTGTAAATTAGAAAGTTCTTCATACAATATAACTGTCGAATAACTTTATCTGGCGATTGAAAAATCGACCATTAATTAGATAATAAATATCAGTCTGACGGTCTCCGTAGACTGGTTGCGTCTTTGGTGTTGTCGGAGGCCGTGGGTTTGATTCCCACCCATGGCAATATTATATATTAGTGCGTTTTTCTAACAGTTTGTCATGGTCTGGGTTTATAAAAAATAATATGTATTAATATCGATGTTTTTGGTACACATAGTAAAGCGGCCCCAGCCTAGTGGTTAAGTCACTGCGCAGCTGATAACAAGTTTAACCAAATGACAACAAGGCCGGACCTGTGATGGGTGACGCTTTATACAACAAGGCTATTTTATCATAAACACCGTAACAAGCTCGCCACTTGTTAGGTTGCCTCCTAATACGAAACGAGGACGGGTTAATCCTTCCGCTGGGTATCATGTAGCCGTTTAAACGGTTCTTGGGAGCCAAATAGTCACCCATGATGGTATTTATTATTACTATAAAGCAAGATTTTAAGCTAAGTTTGTAACTAGGGTAATATGTGTGTAATCATATTCATATTATTATTATTTTATTTTATTTTTTATTGAAAAAAATAATATTAGAATATACGTGGTGGCCGAGTTGGTTAGACCTTAGACTTAAAAACACTTAGGTCCCTGGTTCAATCCTTGGCGTGTAACGCGTGTGAGTTTTTAATCTAAAATGTATGCACATTTGTTTAACAACAACACTATAGTGCCTCCGAGAGCACTTTAAGCTGTCGGTCCCAGTTTCACTATACTAACTTGTGAATCTGTTAATAGATGGGTTATTGAGTCTACCCATACATCGCGATATATCGAGTAAGACACTTGTTTGATGTAGAATCATACCATCGGCTACGACGAGGTGGGATTAAAAACCCCTCTTCTAGGTACCCTGAGGCCGTCTAAGTGGTATAAAATATTGGCCATATAAAATACAGTCATTACTTAGAATGTTCCCAGTATCTATAACACTTACAATGGGATCAAAAGTAAGATCCAGTCTTCCAGAAATTGATGTGGGATCATAAATTTTTTTACGAGTTATAAAAAGAAAACTCTAAAAAGCAACAATATGCAATAAAAAGTGGGTCACGTTAAATGAATGCCTGGTTCCAACAAAAGATGTTCCCAAAAAGGGGTAAGATATTTTACGATTTTGTAGGTATTTTATGTTTGTTTTTAATTATATTGAATCTGCGTATCTCTAGAAGATTTCTGCGACCAATAAAAAGGAAGAAATTAAATGTTAAGTATTTTCAATTTTTATTAATCTATAAATGAATCGCTGTTCGCTAGTCACGCATTTGAATATTGTATTTTTCAAAAGAAAAATAATTTAAAAAAAAGGTATATGAAGTATTATTATTATTATTGGTGAATGGCTTTTAGCTTCCTTCACTTACTAGCCGAGTCATATGTCACAAAGTTCTGACCCCCTGACTTCCACTGACTTATGCCTCAGTGCTGCGACTTGTCCAAGCGTCAAATTTTAATACAAATACAAGACCTATATAGAGATTCCTTGAGGGTCGCCCGAAGACTGAAGAAATTTCATTACCTTGGCATTCGAAATTTGAAAAATCCCTTTTTATAGAAATAATAATGTCAAAAGGAAGCTACTGTTCAAATTTCATGTTCCTAGCTACAGTAGTTTCGACTGGGCGATAATGAGTAAGTCAGTCAATAAGTCAGGACAAGCTCTTATACAAGTATATAGATAGATATCTCTTATGGGCTTCATGAAAAGAGTTTTTTAATGACTCATAAAACCAAATATATTTCTATTTTTATAATTCTGTAACATGGGTAGTTAAATAATTTTACTTTAAATATTACTTAGGTACAACAGTAATATTACTTAGGTTAATCTATACTAATATTATAAAGCTGAAGAGTTTGTTTGTTTGTTTGTTTGTTTGAACGCGCTAATCTCCGAAACTACTGGTTCGAATTGAATAATTCTTTTTGTGTTGGATAGTCCAGTTATCGAGAAAGGCTATAGGCTATATAACATCAAGCTACGACCAATAGGAGCAAAGATATAGTGGTAAATGTGTAAAAAACGGGAGAAATTATTTCATCTTTGAAGCCTTCCGTTGCGTGCGCCGTGAAAACGGTTCAAGATACACAAAAAATATGTATTAAAGAATAATCTAAATATATATAACTCAAAGGTGTCTGACTGACATAGTGATCTATCAACGCACAGCCCAAACCACTAGACGGATCGGGCTGAAATTTGGCATGCAGGTAGATGTTATGACGTAGGCATCCGCTAAGAAAGGATTTTGATAAATTCTACCCCCAAGGGGATAAAATAGGGGATGAAAGTTTATATGATAAAAAAATAACTATTCCACGCGGACGAAGTCGCGAGCACAGCTAGTAATGTAATATACAGTTATAGTATATAATAATATATAGTTTAAAGTTTTTTGTTACTAGTTTTATTAGTTTTTAATTATAACATTTTTTTTAAAATTGGCTACGCCCTTACAATTTATTGTGAAATGCAATAAATAAATAAAAAATAAAAATAACTACATCGATATAATTCACACATATTTTATTTAGTTAATTTTATTTTTATTTGTTTTACAAAGTAACAAAATTAAAAATAATAAAAACTATTATTAATAATAACTACACAAAACAAATAACCAACCTTCTTAAAAAATTATAATAAAACCCCAAACTAAACATGCATATCCACTGCATCCAAACTCCTTCCGGGGCTGAACGTATCCATAACACTGGCCACGTTGCCTGTTTGTATCGCCAGTGATATGCGTTGCCTAAAGTAATATCCGGCCCTGGGATCACCTGATGTTTCATTTAGAAGAGCACATAGTTCTTGGGTTGTGAACCCCAGAATAATCGAACTAATTTAACAGTCGATAAAATTAAGTATATGAACTCATTTTTGAAATCTATATGTAAGTATCGATTTTGTCGATTTATCGAGGCTATCGATGCTCAAAAAGTGCATGAAATGGTATTATTCCTGTGAAAAAAAATCTATATTAATTTATATTCCTCGGCTCTTCTTCTTTCATACATTTCGAGGTGAACCCCAAAAATGAGGTAAAGCCCAACATCTATATTTCGTTCCATATTTTTCGGAGTCTATAGGGGTTGTATTATATTAATTTTAATTTGAATATGTAGTCCTTTTTATTTTAAAGTTCTTATACTTTTATTTTTAGCTTAAACTTTTTAAGAATATACAATTTATACAAGAATTGTAAGTAATAAACATCTCTATGAAGACAGAATTAAAATTCCTTACAAAGAAGTTTTATTGATAGTTCTCGAGTTGTGATAGGTCTGACGCTATCGTTTCGAACGCCGAATACAAAGTAGTATTTCGTTTGTTCTTTATTCAAATAGCTGTTAAGTTTTCAGTTGAAACAATAAACAATTTTCTTTCAAGCTGTGCACTATTTTCTTTTTGTACTATTTTGTTTTTCATTTTTGTTTTAATTAAATATCAGCGTGTTATTTAGAAAGTATCTATTCATTTTTGTGTTTCTAAGCTGTGATTAAAGGATATTATTGTATGGCGAATGGATTCTTAATTCACTTAGGGCCGATTCGACCCAAAGAGGGCATAACTAATACTGGGGATAGTAATTTCAAATTCCATACAAATATTTATTCGTAGATTAAATTATTAATACTCAGAATAATTATTTGTATGTGATTTGACATTACTAATCCCGGTATAAGTTATACCCACTTTTGGTCGAATCGGCCCTAAGAGCTGATTTTTCAATCCTCTGATAAAGTTATCTAACAGATAACTTGTATGGAGAAATAATTTTAACAGTTCTTCATACAAGTTAACTGTCGAATAACTTTATCGATTTTACTCGTATATGGTTGCGTTAAGTTCAACTTATATGAATTTTTACCAATTTAAACTTTAAACTATGTATATAGTTCCTTTTTTTTTCTAACGGGAATATTAAGAATTATATATTTTTTTTTTGCATTCGTAAGGTATCCTTATTGTTTACGTGGGAGGAATGTCTCTATAACTTCAATAGGTTGACCGACTGGTCTCGTTACCATCGCCCATACAGATGCAGAAACCGTCATGTGACCATGTTTCGGTGTTAGTCCGTGGGTTCACCGGTTTTCATGAGACAACTGCATCGATTTCATTTCAAGATAGTAGTCTCCTTTCTGGGTGCGGTTTGGAAACGGGCAGTTGATTTGACAAATTCATCTTTATCGCCTCCCGTTTTGCAACCACATCATTTACCCGGCATAGTAAGAGCGATCAATGTTGTTTAACAACAATTATTGATCGACACCATTGATAGACTTTGTAGGTCTGCTTACCATCAGGTATAAAGGTACAGAAACAACTGCAGCTAGATGAAGTGATGATCTTTGCTATGTAGATGGCAGAACCACTTTACTGAAAGCAGTAAAACCTGCTTAATATTTTATTATAAAAAGTAAATAATAATAAAATTTACATTTAAAAATAATGTTTACAATTTATTTATTTATATTTATTGGCTCTCACACTAAGAAAACCAACGCTATAGAGGCAGTTAGTTTTTTTTTTTTTATCTCAGCACGGCATGTGACTTTGTATCTACCTGGTGGTGAGCCGACCTACAAAGTTCATAATAAATACCATCACTATTTGGCTCCCGAGAACCGTTTAAACGGCCTCAGGGTACCCAGCGGAGCGATTAACCCGTACTCATTTCGCCGATGGTATTCGGAGCAACACATAACAAGCGGCGAGCTTGTTGCGGTGTTTATGATGAAATAGCCTGGTTGTATAAAGCGGTCACCCATCTCATACAAAGTTTATGAATATAATTCAATTGTTATGGTATTTTATAATATTTATCAAAATATAAGCTTGGTGCTGCAAAATAATCTAAAAATAGGCTAATTAATAAGTTTATTTCCCATACCTATTAAACCTACATATTACTTAGGCCCTGTAGTGTATGGAGATTAGCTATCAGCCCAGAATTTAGTCACGTTTCCAAACTAGGTATACACATGTCATCTCCTCATACAAATGTTATATCCGATAACTTTTGGGTCGCCCCCAGTCTAACCGGCTTGCATGTTAATATATCACGACTTAAGAACTTATTGAAGAGCGCAAAGTTTTATGTAAAATATATAATCTACGGGTATATTATATATAGAATTCTTCCGTGTAGAGACACGGAAGGATTCTATTCATTTCATTCCAGTACTTTTTATTGCAAAAATCTTTAATGTAGAGACATTAAAGATTTTTGCAATAAAAAGTACTGGATGACGCGAGAAATAAGACCTATTGTCTGTTTGTTCGTTTGTAAAATTTTTTTTTTTAAAAGATAAAATGCTATGAAAAGTTTCCTGGTAGGTCGGACTCGTACCCACGATCCTCGCTTTCGCGTCAAGGCTTACCTACACAATCCCTTTATCTTTTTTTCTTTTTTACGTGGGGAATCTTAATGGAATTACCCAGCCATTGCGGGGGCGACACCCAGGTTATGTCGGACCCTTACTGGCTAAACCCCACGGTGTCCCTCTGGCCGCCATAATGGCAGGGCCAAGGGTTCGTTTACGCATTCGTCTGCGACCCGCAGGCGAGGGCCGGGCACCGTCTCGAGAAATGACCACAACTAAAACAGAAACAGAGTTGGGTCATTTGACGGTTTTTGAATCCATTTGGCGGAGTAAACGAGACCGGTCTGGTGGCCTAACGAAGTTATAAAGACCTTCCATTTTAAGTAATCTATACTAATATAATAAAGCTGAGTTTGTTTGTTTGTTTGCTTGAACTCGCTAATCTCGGGAACTACTGGTTTGAAAACAAAATTTAGTGTTGGATAGGCCATTTATCGAGGAAGGCTATACGCAAGGCGTTTAGCCTTAAAAGCTCTTAAAGGAATACATTTTGTAGATTTTGCAACATGTTTTATTGATGCTCCGCTCCTATTGGTCGACAAGTAGTGTGATGTTATACAGGGGACTTTGAAAGGATGTACTTTGGGCTAATATGAGGTTCTGCTGATCAAATCGAACAAATTTTCCCATGGAACCATGTATCGCAAATGAAAAAAAAACTTTGCATCCCCATACAAATTGGTGGTTTTAACATTACTATTCTGTATGGAGAAGGCATTTCTTTTTTCATTTGCGACACATGGTTCCATGGATAAAATTTTTTCGATTTGATCTGCAGAACCTCATATTAGCCCAAAGTACATTCTTTCAAAGTCACCCTGTATAACATCACACTACTTGTCAACCAATAGGAGCGGAGCATCAATAAAACATGTTGCAAAATCTACAAAATGTATTCCTTTAAGAGTTTCGTTGCGTGCGCTGCGTAAACGGTTAAAGTTGTGCAGACGAAGTTACGTGTCACCTAGTAAATAATAGTAATGCGCTTTCTATATTATTAAAGGTAAGTACAGTGTTAATGGTTTGTTAGGGTATTTGAACCTTCTTCCTCAGTCCAACCACCTCAGGGAATTAAAATCATATATCTACCTTGCAAATATGGACTAAAGTGGGATTTGTTTGAAAAATAGCGCGGCCTAAGGGTAATTACATAGTCGAGTATGTTTGCAACAAAATTAGCATAAAATAGGAATTGGGTTTTGTTACAAACTGTACAGTCAACGGCAAGGTAATGGTATACCCCCGTGCACTCTATGCCTTTGTAATGGTATACCCCCGTGCACTCTATGCCTTTGTATTACGGGTCAGTTTACTTCGAAAATGTATACTTTACCTTGCCGTTGACTGTACCTGTACCAATGAGAAAAATATCACGCTTAGTCAAAAGTCGTGATTCAGTAATAATAATAATATGTAGGACAATTTACACAAATTGTTATGGTCACAAACTAAGCTCCAGGCTTGTACTATGTGTACCAGAAACAATGATATAATACATATTATATTTTATAAACACCCAGACCATGACAAACTGTACAGAAAATCGTACTAATATTCATTTGCCATGGGTGGGAATCGAACCCACGACACGATTTAACGCCAAAGGCGCAACCACAAGTCTACGGAGGCTATCAGATTCAGTGAAAAGGGCACTTGTATTGATATCATATATTCATATCGTATGACATTTAAGTCAACCGATGACATTTTAAAATACCAACTTTAATAATCGATGACTATTTAGAGATTACTGTGATATTAGTATATTAAAAAATCGCACCCCTGGATTTAAAAATAAACTATTTACCAGTTATTAGGGTAACTCATACGTGAAATCCCTTTACATTACAACATAAATAGGTACGTTAGTGTTACCCAAAAAATAATAAATAAGATTTAATATTAAATATATTAACAAATCACTTATTTATAACTAAAAATATTTAATGTACGTGGTGGCCGAGTTGGTTAGACCTTGCACTTAAAAACACTTAGGTCCCTGGTTCGAATCCCGGTGTGTACCAATGAGTTTTTAATTAAAAAAATTATGTACATTTGTTTGACAACACCACTATAGTGCCTCGGAGAGCACTTAAGCTGTCGGTCCTGGTTTCACTATACCAACTTGTTTCGCACATTACTTCAATACCGACTAAAATGTGTGAAACTGCTGTTATTTCTTCGGTTTGATAGAGCTTAGAGAACTAACACCATGTAAAATATTATTTTCCCGCTTTTATTGTCCCGAAGGTTTGACTGGTAGAGAATGCCTAGCGGCATTAAGTCCGCCTTTGTATTTTGTATGCAATAAAGATTTAAATAAAAATAATAATAATAAAATGCAGCTTATAATACTCTGTTGTAAACGGCTGTTGTTAAACTCAGTAAGTCAAAAATCAGACTAAGACCTCAAGACAAATATTGAGCAATACTACTTTTAACAATGTAATGACTCCGAACATGGGAATTCGGGTGAAGACATAGAAGTATAAATAATTTACTAATATAATGGCCGAGAGTTGATATCGACTTAGTACCTATATTAAAAAAAAAAATAGAACCTGCAAGCCATATATTTGATCCATGCGGCA
This sequence comes from Monopis laevigella, assembly GCA_947458855.1. Taxonomy (NCBI): domain Eukaryota; kingdom Metazoa; phylum Arthropoda; class Insecta; order Lepidoptera; family Tineidae; genus Monopis; species Monopis laevigella. Next base: position 7,053,968 of record OX381596.1, on the reverse strand, counting down.
TAAATGAAAAAATCGTCAAGGGACCTAGGTAGTCTAGTTTCGGTTTTAATATCTAAATTTATCGGTTTTAGGATTCTACCGTACCTTTCAGGATTCGGTTACGAAACGGCCAGTTGATTTGATAATAAAGTAGCGAGAATATTTAAGTGGACTCGATGCGGTACGAAAGGGGCGGCGAATTTGCATTACAACGCTATTTTAATATATCTACCTGCTGCATTATAATCGTTTTGTAACCGCACCCTGAAAGAAGACTGGAAAACGATGCAGTAGTATCCTCAAACTCAGTCTACATAAAAGGTTTATAAACCTTATGTAATGTACGTTGACATATACATTCCTGTACATATACACAGTATGATATACACAGATAGTTTCGGATGCAACTCTATGGTTCACATCCGGTTGGTGCAGGAAGTCCGTCCTGACGACAGAAACCACTGACTTGGTTTCGTGGCTTAGGGTAGTAACACACTAGTTGTTCTCACGTTTTGACGTTACGTTGGTAAAAACAAAAAACCCATGGTAGAGCCTCAGAATAGTTATTTAACCTTCGCTTATTGGAGGAGAGAGCTCTAATAACGGAATTCGTTATTTTGACAATCTAACGGCCACGTTATAAGAAATAGAATGTGGCCGCAGGTGCCACACCTCGTCATAACTGATGGGATTCTGAGTATACACCGAACAAGTGGCTAGCTCGTTTCGGTGTTTCAATAAACTCAATAACTCAATAAACAGATTCAAAAGTTGATATAGTAAAACGTGCTCCTCGAGCCACTAGCGGTGTTGTCAAACAAATGTACATAAAAAAAAAAAAAACTCATTGGTACACACTGGGGCTTTGAACCCAAAAGTATTACCCAAATACACAAAAAGAAAAGTCAAAATGTCAGCTCCATTAAAGCTTTAGTTTGAAAAAAAATCCTAATAATAATACACCAAAGAAGTATTTTTATGAATTAGAGATTCTTGTTTTTTTAAGTTACCAATTAGTTGAACTAATCAACTAACCTTCCAATGCAATTAAACATGTTGTATGGTTTTATTTTCCGCAGCATAAAATACAATGTATATTTTTAGACACAGTGTATTCATGGCTTTATTTAAAAGCTTTCAGAGGCTTGTCTATGGCTTGTCGATTGTATGGAATTTAATAATAATTGTTTTGTAAGATTTATAGGTTGCTCTCTAATATTGTTATTTTATAATATACCTAAACAACGGCTAAAATAGACCCTAAATAATTTATCAATATAAATAAGATTTGACTGATAGACAATGCCTAGAGGCATTAAGACCGTAAGTTATTTATAGGATGGATGTTTTATTAAATTCATTAGGCCAACATTACCACCGTCCATACCGACGCAAAACCCGTCTAGTGACCTAGTCATTAATAAACAATTATTGATTGCCCCTCTTCATGGGTTTTGTAAGTCTACTCACCACCAAAATCATATGCCGTGCTCCAATAAAAAGAACTCATGTTTCGGTTTTAGTCTGTTGGTTCATCTGTTTTTAGAAGCCTACTTACTGCATGCACTTTTGTTGAAGTTGTATTCGCCTTTCAGGGAGCGGTTATGAAACAGGCAGTTGATTTGACGATAAAGCGGTGAGGAAATTTAAGTTAACTCGTAATGCAAATTCCTCGCATTTTGTAACCGCATCATTTAGGCGGCAAAGTACCGCCTATTTGACCGCCTCCGTAGACAGGTAGTTGCGCCTTTGGCGTTGTATCCGGACCCACGACGGGTTCGATTCCCACCCATGGCAAAAAATATTAGTAGGTACGTTTTTTCTGTACAGTTAGTTTGTAATGGTCTCGGTGTTTATAAAATATGATTTGAATTATATCGATGTTTCTTGGTACACATAGTACAAGCCTAGAGCTTAGTTTAGGACAATTGCTCTTGTCCTTGTGTAAATTGTCCTACAAATAAAAAAAAAATAGTGGGAAATAATTTCAGTTAAACAACAATATATTGTATAATCCCTTTCATACATAGTTCTGGTTCCTATCAATTAGAAAAAAGTCAAACAATAGATGCTAGTTTAAAATTCCAATTCTAATTAGTTTTTGAATTAAACAGTTTAAAAGAAAAAAAAAACACATAAATGTTACTTTGCCTTACGTTGCGTTAAGTTTGCCTTACGTTGCGTTAAGTTTGCCTTACGGTGCGCTAAGTTTGCCTTACGGTCTCAGTAATAAATATTTTTGTATTATTAATAATACAAAAATTACTAACACAAAAATAATAATTGAACTACAACTAACAGCCAAGTTGTACTAATATTGGAAGTATGTTAATAATAATATTTATTTGATAACATAAAAATAACAATAAAATAAACTAAGTAGGTACCTAATAATAAGAAATATAAAAAAAACCCTAATAACAATAAAAATAAAATAAATACTAAAGAAAAATTTAATTATAACAAATACATTTCTTCCAACTGTCTACCTCACTGTATAGCTAAACTTATACATTGTCCGAGGAAGTATGTTTGTATGGGCGTCAAGACAACTTATGTAACCGTTTTTTATATAATAAAAAAAAAAGATTAAATGCAAATAAATTTCATTTATTAAAAAAGAAAAACCTTTGACAGTTCCAATATAATGTACGGTACGTTTGAGTACTGCTTAAAAGGCTTACAAAGCTAGCTTATTTTACTTGACAGGTGTTTTTTTAGTACTTCGCTTTGCTTTGGATTTTTGATGACGTCACAGAAAAAAAGTAAATTACGTCATCGAATTCGCTGCGAACGCTTTGAAAATACGAGTAGTGCAATCAAAGTAAATTGTCTGTGGTCACAATTATGTATCAAATACTTTTTTTTGTTTATTTATATTGTTCCCTCCCTTTCACTTAATCGTTTTTGAACTCTATTTTGTATTCTCTTATGAATTTTATATGATTTTTATTTATGCACATAAAACTGTTCGAGTACTCCTGCAAACGCTGCGATTGCTTTGCTTCGCTTTGTGTACTTTGACGGCTGTTTAGATTGGCTTAAAGCATAAGCGCTTTAAGTGAAAAACAGTAGTAAACAAACACACTGGTAAAGAAAAATGCCTATCCGTCTTTATTTGCCTCTGTCTTAAAATCTAGCTTAAAGTCAGTCTTTGAATTTTATTCTGACTCGTTTAATGTTACCAACTGAAGGGGCGCTAACTTTTTCAATTAACTCAAAGTCGTTTCATGACACTTTAAAGCTAAGGGTTTTACTCCTCAAGAACTATGCTTTATGTTTTTTTTTTTTATGATTTTTGTATTAAAAATGTTTAAACTGTTTTGGATTTTTTAGATTTCTTTTAGTGAAGCACGCCATGTTACCTTCTCGCGTTCATTACGCATGTTTGGGGTGAGGCAGTGGATATATGTGGGGAGGCCTTGGCAGTTGGTTTAGATATTTCTAAGGCCTTTGACCGCGTTTGGCACAAGGCTCTGCTCTCCAAGCTGCCTTCTTATGGATTTTCGACGCGGCTATGCAACTGGATATCCAGTTTCCTCTCTGATCGTGGCATTAGGGTCCTAGTAGATGGCGTAGCCTCCGTCTGGGAGTCTATTGATGCTGGTGTACCCCAAGGATCAGTGTTGTCTCCTTGTCTTTTTCTTCTGCATATCAATGACCTGTTGTCATGTGGCAACATTCATTGTTATGCAGATGACAGCACTGTCCACGGTCGGTACTTTGCTCAACGTCCACCTAGCTGCGTCCAAACAGAGGAATTTAGAAAGGTTTTGATAAGTGAGTTGGATCAAACCCTGCTAAAGGTTTCGACTTGGGGTTGTGTAATGACGGCGAAAAAATCCCCTTTTACTCATTTTACTTCTCTTCAGAGCACCCAGCTATCGCCTTTACCATCCCTCAATGTCCTTGATTTAGATATACGTTCCGATCTTAACCACCGCAATTAGATCGAGAGCATTGCAAAAACTGCTTCAAAAAACTTGGCATCATAAATAATGTGAGTCGGTTTTTCACACCCAGGTTAAGAATAATGCTATATAAGGCTCAAATTCGACCGTGTGTGGAATACTGTTCGCATCTTTGGGACGGATCTGCCAAGTATCTGTTATCTGCTCTTCGATGCAGAAGCGAGCGGCTAGAATTATTGGACACTAAACGCTCAATAAAACCTTGGAGCCGTTGCAGCTTTGCAGGGATGTGGCATCGTTGAGCGTTTTTTACCGCCTATACTATAGACAGTGCTCTGAAGAGCTTTTCAACATTATCCCCCCTTCCCCTTTCCGTTACAGGACAACACGCACTGGTTGCAAAATGCATATGTATACCGTGGCGGATGTACCAACTCGCACCAAACGTTTTGGCGATTCATACATCTGCCGTACTATTAAAATGTGGAATGCTCTACCAGCTTGCGTGTTTCCTTCCTCTTATAACCTAGAGTCCTTTAAACGAAGCGTGAATAGGCATCTTAAGCCGGCATAATGATGGCAACCAGCGGTGCACCTGTATGCATCCGCTTGTTGCTATCATTCCTGGACATTGCATACTGCTAACATCAGGTGGATGCAAGGTCACATGCTGAGCTCTTATAAATTTTAAAAAAAAAAACCATTACCTAACGGTAAATGGACCTACAACATCCACGCTAAATGATGCAAATATGAAACGGGCGGCACCAAAGACGAATTTGTATTAACAGTTTACTTTAATAGCCCCGCTGCTTTATCGTCAACTTAACTGCTCCTTTCGTAACCGCACCCTGAATGAAGACTTCCCTTCGACAAAAAATAACTAGCATTACTTCCTTGAAAACCGGTAAAGGCACAGACTAAAACTGAAACTTGACAAACTCACTTGACGGTTTTTGCATCTTCAAATATCCGTGCAATTTTATGTCAAATTAACTGCCTATTTCGTAACACTTGAGAACAACTTAACTTAGAACTATAATAGTGAAACATAATTCTATAGAATAATAACGAAGAAATGATATAATTCGAAAAAGAAAAACCCGTATATAATTGCAACAACTGTTTCCAAGAAGGGTTTCATTAGCTAATAAATTATTTCATATGGAAAGAAAAGCTCTACACGTAATCCATTGACGGTTATACCGCCCATAGATCTCAATCAGTAGATAGACAGACGCAATGTATTACTTAAGAGGCAAATAAAACAGGTGAAATAAAATAAAAGTCTGTTACAAAGCGTGGAAGTGAGAAACAAAAATAAATCTTGCGCTGAATTCTTGGACAAAATACAGTTCGTTTGCTATATAACTTTTAAAATATATTAAATTTTACAATAAAACGCTAGGCTATATACTAGATCTTATATATATATAAGATCTAGTATATATATATATATATATATAAACTGTTTATAGATGGGTTATTGAGTCTATTCAAAACATCGCGACGAGCTAGCCACTTGTTCGGTGTAGACTCATACCATCGGCTACGACGAGGTGGGATTAAAACCCCTCCGCTGGGTACCCTGGGGCCGTCTAGGCGGTCTCGGGCGCCGTAAGGCACCCGTGATGATATATATATATATATATATATATATATAAAATAAAAAACAATCTATATATTCCGCTGCATATTGAAGTAATAGGAAATATCGATAATAAATTGAGGTAACTTTGGGATTTTTTTCTTCCGAGCCAACTTTATGCTATTAATATTTTGGAAGAGCCAGTTACTTCTAAATATCTTGAATTGATATTATGTTTTTAATATATTTGTTGGGTTTAAACGACAGATGCATTGATGGACCTCATTCATGGACTATGTATAACTCCTTACCAACCGATAGGCAAAGTTTCAAGTCGTGCTCCAATAACAAAATAATGGGGTCGATTAACATTTCACTCCCACTATGCCACCTAAATGATGTAGTTATGTAATGGGCGACAAAAACGATTTATTTTTACAAGTCAACTTTAACTGTTTTATTATAAAAAATAACAGGGTATGTCCCGTGCGTAATACTGGTTGGACCATAACCTTCTTACTCTAAATACAGCAAAAACCCAATGCTTATATTTTCATAAAACTGCAGCTTCTGCGCCATCCATCAGCTCCAGAGTAAGAATTCACAAATGTGATCACATAGGCAATTCATTTGCCATTAGCGTCATGTCTACAAGAGTGAGAAGGTTGGTCCATACCATCAGACTGTTTCGACGAGTAGCATCTCGGACACTGTTAAGGACTGTTTATTTTTCGTTATGTCAATCAGTTTTAGCCTATTCCATATTGGCCTGGGTTGGCACAAGTAAATCAACCCTGATAAAACTTGATATAGCAACGCTCGATAGTAAAAACTATCCTCTCAAAACCGTTTAGGTATCCCACTTCTGCACTATACGTGGAAGCGGAACTTTTGTCGGTCCGACAAAAGACGTTTATTATTAAGGCGGCTCTGGCGACCCATAAACAAGTGTTAAATTCGGAAGACTATCCAAAACTATTAAGAATGTGGGTCTTCCACTTTAATAACCCCTATCACATTAAAACGACTTTCGCGAAACGTTTTGGTATTTTTGTAAACCACCATATTTATAATGCTCTTCCCAATGACATTGATTTGAAGAGATGTAACCTTCATGGAGCCAAGAAATTAATCCTAAAACTTCTGCTCTCGTGGACTTACGAGCGGGCTGAGTGCCTTCTTGCGGTGGTTTCCTAGTATCCTTCCTTCAACTTTTATATTGCCCACCGAATATTTAATTTTGTTTAATAATAATTTATGTGTATAATATTTGATGTGTAACAATAAATTATGTGTAATTATATCCATTATGTACACCCTCACACACCTTCAAACATTTATATATTTTCTTTCTTTTGTTTTTATTATTTTTTAAATATTTAATGATGGATTCCCAAATGAAAACCTTTTTTTTTTCTTTAGGCAGGTCTTTTTTTTCATATATTTTTAATAGGTATTTATTTTAAGTTTTATTTTTTAAATAATATTTAAATATTACCTAATAAATTATGTAAAAACTTTATTGAATTGCTTGTAATTAGTACCTGAATGTTTATTTTATTTTATGTGCTTAAAATTATGTTTTATTATTACTATTTTTTTCGTATTTCCTAGTTTCATGCTAATTTAATAATAAAATTTTAACTTGTAATATTTGCAATTTGTTGTGTTAAGTAATTTGACGGTCACTTGACGGCGGTATCCAGATTAATATATCGTAGTACGACCCATGCGCTTTCTGTTTACCCCGCCTTTCTAACACCCGTTTTCTTTAATTCCCCTCAAATGGCATAATACTGTTTGTAGGGTGGAAACTCCTGAAATAAACGTGTAAGGCATTATATTACCGATAAACTGTCAATTTATTTTCAAATATACAGACATTTATATTTCAATTGTAGACGCATTTATAAACTAGTATGTTTATACATAGTATAAAATTGTTGTCATTTTAATCTGCCTGTTTATCAAATACCGTTTTGCCAATAGTGGGAAACGAACCCATGACCTTCGGATTCAACGCTATTCACGTAACTATTAGACCACTAGGCAGTCTGCAAAGTAGTAATCCAAATTCGTCTCTATCCCCGCCCATTTCGTAATCGCATCATTTAGCCGGCATTGTTGGAGTGATCAGTGTTGTTAAACAAGAATTATTCATCGATTTCATGTATTGACTTTGCAGGTTTGTTCACCACCAGGTAGATACAAAGTCCCATGCCGTGCTACAATAAAATAAAATAAAAAGTCTATAATCGTGGTGACTATAGAGCACGTTAAGCTGTCGGTCCTCGTTTCATTATACCAACATGTGACCTGTTTAGAGATGGATTATTGAGTCTATCCTAACATCGCGATGAACTAGCCACTTATTCGCTGTAGGTAGACTCATACCATCAGCTACGACGAGGTGGAATTAATACTCCACCGCTCACCCTGAGGCGGTCTCGGGTGACGTAAATTTTTATTAAAAAAAAGACTAAAATAAAGTACTTTTCTATAAACAACTGTACGTGTTTGTAAGTTCTAAGACACCTATTGATAAATTTCCCAATTACGAGGTAGCACGTTTGGTTTGTGGTTTAGCCGTAAATTTGTCGTATAAGGCAATAAACTGGGGATTGAAGCACTTATTTTTGTTAAAATGGCTATGGAGAAAGATATTTAAGTTTTATAAACAGGACTTAACGGACTAACCCTTTTTATTATACTTAAAAATATTTAAGCTAAATAGTGTCTGTTACTATCTTAATTTTAAACCAGGTTCTATATAAGTGTTGGTATTTTTGTTATATATCAGTGTGATAGAGATAAAACTGAGTTTTAGCTAAGCTTGGTTTATGAAAACGTTTCTGGAAAACATAATATCTATATTTATTGGAGCACGGCATGTGACTTTGTATTTACTTGGTGGTGAGACCTACAAAGTACATGAATGGGGTCGATCAATATTTATTTATATTTTTATTGTTCTTAAACAAAATTTATCGCTCCCACTATAAATCCGGCTAAATGATTCGATTACGAAATGGGTGGCGACAAATTGCATTATAAATATATTTTAATATACTCGCTGCCTTATCGTCAATTGAACCCATTTCGTAACCGCACCCTGAAGGGAAACTACCACCTCGACAAAAAAACGATGCAGTAATTTCCTGAAATCCGGTGTACTCACAGACTATAACCGAAACATCTAGGTCACTTGACGGTTTATACATCTGTATGGGCGGTGGTCGGTCGGCCTAACGAAGATATAGAGACCTTCCTGCCACCTAAATCTAAATCTTTACTTCCATATATTATATTTCCATACTAATATTATAAATGCGAAAATAACTCTATACCTTTTAAACCGATCAAGATGAAATATGGTATGAAGATAGTTTTATACCATGGGAAGGACATAAGCTCATTTTTGACATGAGTCACATGACAGAGGACTTTTATGTTTTAATAGTCTCTTAGGAAAAGGTAAAAATTCATTCAAATACAAAAAAGAGGTCTATGAAGAGAAGTTGTCTATATTTAAATGCAATAAAATATTTTTGATTTTATATTTATATATGTATCATCACGGGTGCCTTACGGCGCCCGAGACCGCCTAGACGGCCCCAGGGTACCCAGCGGAGGGGTTTTAATCCCACCTCGTCGTAGCCGATGGTATGAGTCTACACCGAACAAGTGGCTAGCTCGTTGCGATGTTTTGAATAGACTCAATAACCCATCTATAAACAGTTTCACAAGTTGGTATAGTGAAACCGGGACCGACAGCTTAACGTGCTCTCCGAGGCACTATAGTGGTGTTGTCAAACAAATGTACATAATTTTTTTATTTAAAAACTCATTGGTATACACCGGGATTCGAACCAGGGACCTAAGTGTTTTTAAGTCCAAGGTCTAACCAACTAGGCCACCACGTATATATAAAAGCTAGTAAATAAATAAAATCACTAGTAGTTCATCATCCGACATCCTAACTTGCGAATGTGGAAAATGGCCGTGCACAAAGTTCGAAACCTTACCTATATTTAGAGAGCTTCCTATATGATGCACTCCTAGACATGCTACATATGTGTTCTCTAGGTAGTTAGATGATTGCATTGACCTATCAATCGCTGTCTTGGCATTTGTAGTAATTAAAAAGCTGCCCATATACTAGATTACTGGTAAAGAAATCATCTGCTGGACCTAAAATATTATTCTTCGTGTTGCCCCAAGTAGCTTGGATATATATATTATAACATATGATGTATCTTGTAATTTGGTTGATGTCTGATAGGTATTGGGCACTGACCCTCAAACGAAAGAAAAAATAAATAATTGAAGAAAAAAAAAGTATGTGTATTTATTATTTGTAAACAAAATGTTCAACGAGAAAGTGGAGTAAAAATAATGAATACTAGATATTATACAGAACTATACATATATTAATTAAGTCTCTCAATTGAAAGGTCATTGGGCACTTAAGTATGAAAAATTTACCTACGACCTACAGAATTTAATTGATGTGGGATGTTTCGACATATATCTCTGGTTTACGAATATATGGGTCGCATTACCATAAATAATGGTAATCAGACAGAAAATGAAATTCTGTATCTTAGAAAAAAAAAAAACTGAGGTTTATTTCAACTTGATTAATATCTACAGGTGCAATCGTACTATCTCACTTAGTACAAAAAATATATCCAGAATCTACAGAAATAAAATAGTGTAGAGAATTTCGATAATTGTTCATGATGGTTTGTAAAGAAAAAGATTTATTTAATGTGCGAGAGAGATAGCATTATATATGCCGCCAGACCGAGTACTCATACTTTGGTGTTTTTTAATACAATTCCTTCATTTAAATTATATTTTGTTCTTTGCAATAAATATCTTCAACTTTTAAATCACTTGTAATATTTTATACCCATGGTTTTAAAAAAAAAAAAAACTTAAAATGGAAAGTGGGATATACCTTATTAATTTAAAAGTAATTTTGTTTCTGTAGACAAACCTTCACAAATTGGGTCGGATTGTGCCCAATGACCTTTGTCATGTTAGGTTTTTAATATTTAATATTTTGTTGTTTTGTGTTCAATTTTCTTGTTTTCGTAGTGGTTGTATGTTTTGTTAATTATTTGTTGTATTCTATTCCAATCTTTAATAATTTAAATATTTTGCACACCACACTTTACTGATAGGAATGCTTAATTTAATTACGTGGTAGCCGAGTTGGTTAGACACAGTCAAAGTCAAAGTCAAAATCATTTATTTCATGTAAATCTTTACAGATATTTATGAATAGTCAAAAAAAAAAAAAAAGTTTAACAATGAGGTCTTAGAGTGCGTTAGGTTAGGCAGCTATTCATTAACAAAATAACGACAACAGACTTAAAAACACTTAGGTCCCTGGTTCAACCTCGGTGTGTATCAATGAGTTTTTAATTTAACAATTTATGTACATTTGTTAAACAACACCACTATAGTGCATTTACGTTAAGCTATCGGTCCCAGTTTCACTATACCAACTTGTGAAGTAATAATGACAATTATATATATATATATATATATATTATATGTAATGTACTAAACTCGTTCGTTTACACGCGGCGAGTTAAGTTGAAGGGCTGTGGGAGAGGCAAGGAAACTTCGCACTTAACTTGCCGAGAAAATATAACTGCTACTCCAATAGACTTACTACTTAACTCGCTTTTGTCGTTCATAGGGTAATAACTACTTATCTCGACAAGGGCGCAACTTAACTCGCTACTGTACTTACCGATGTGTAAACTGGCCTTAAGAGATAACAATATCGTATCTGCTGTATATGGGCTTCTTCACAATACAAAACTAATATATATGATGTCAAATTATATATTAATATTATTTAAATTTTTACATCTAAATAATTACTTATTAAATATATCTATATAGTTGCGTATAGATAGAGCCATGTTAAGGAAGATAAATAATAATTTCTATAATTAAATTATCAACACAATTAAAAATACAAATACAATAAGAATGTTCCCTAAAACGATAAAATATCAAAATTGAGTTTAATGTAAAATTTGATATTATCATATTACGAGGGCATTAAATATTTTAATGCCAGGACATTCATGATGTGCTGGAACAACTTCAAATTCACATAACTCTTTATGAGTTAACTCGCTACGTGTGTTAGATATTCTAAGCGAGATATGGATAAGTATGTAATTGTTTTACATAATTTCATTTTGTTTCAGACAAAAGACTTTCGTTTTTAAAGGCAATGGCTGAAATAAATAAAATGTGATAAGACAAAAGGAAAAAAAAAATTATTTTTGAAAATTGGCCAAATTTTCAGAAATATAAACTTTTTAAACGCGTAAACCTAAGTTATACCCAGGGTACCCAGCGGAGGGGTTTTAATCCCATCTCATCGTAGCCGATGGTATGAGTCTACACCGAACAAGTGGCTAGCTCGTCCCGATGTTTTGAATAGACTCAATAACCCATCTATAAACAGTTTCACAAGTTGGTATAGTAAAACCGGGACCGACAGCTTAACGTGCTCTCCGAGGCACTATAATGGTGTTGTCAAACAAATGTACATTTTTTTAAATTAAAAACTCATTGGTACACACCGGGATGCGAACCAGGGACCTAAGTGTTTTTAAGTCCAAGGTCTAACCAACTCGGCCACCACGTATATACTCGGCCACGTATATAATATTATTTTCTATATCTTTTTCATTAAATTTCCTTTTCTCGAGCAATACCTACGTTACACAATGTAACCTAGATACCCTGTATACAGATGCACTAGGTTTTGAGCAAAATGTTAATGCTTTGTAAGTATTCTGGTAGTGTGTGAACTCTATTTGAGAATGCGGGTACATTTTCACCGCAAGTTTTCTTGTTGCGACCTCACAATCCTACATTTTCCCAGTCTCTCTACGATGGTGATTTTCGGAGAAAACCGTAACGTACGTTTTGGAAATTTTGAGATAAAAACAAAATCTTTATTATTTTATTACAAGATTTAATATAAGGAAATATTAAAATTTTAAAAGGTTAACAATTTGAATTTAAATATATATAAAAATTTTTGAGGTATTTAGTCCATTACTAACTCGTAAAAATGTCACAATAAAAAACTATTGTAATGCTAGTTAGCATTATAAATAAAGATAATTTAGAATATTTCTGGTGCTACTCACCAGAAAGACGTGAAGGATTTTCCAATTAATTTGTGGTAGCCAATTTTAATAGGCAGGTACATGGTATAATAGATATCCCATATTATTACCGGGTGGCTTCACAATGGGCGAAAATCCTCGGAACACCAAGGTGGCTCCTTAAGGCTTGTGGAAACCCCTGGAATTCTTGTCGTTTCTGAAAGAAACTAGGCTGGCTAGAAAAGTCAGCTGACAAACGCAAAAAAACCTAACCTCTTGACTAATTGCGGAAAACGGGTCCGCCATAAACATGAAGTTAAAAACTTTAAAATCTTGAAATCTAAAAATTTTCAGTTACATCATTATTCATATTATGTAATACTGCTGGGTTTACCCCGGTCACGTCCAGAAGTCTGTTGTCTCCCTGGCCAAGCTCTTGACACTGACTGCTGGAAACTCTATTCTCATGATGTAAATAACTGTTTTACACATTTTAGATCATACTGTGTAGATTTCTTATCGAGGGGGTAGTCACCTTTAATTTCACTATACTAACTTGAGAAACTTGTATGGACTATTGAATCTAAAAAGAACCGCAGCGTGCTTTCCACTTGTATTCTACATCTTCTACAAAAAAGCAAATAGGTATTATTCGAGCAAGTGTAGTATAATTTTTTCACCCCTCACACGTTAAAATGGCAGGTAATATTTGCCTATATATAAATCTCACACTTTAGTTTATGTTCTGAAAGTTTATATAATTTCTAATAATAAAAACTATAAAATTAGGATTGTATATGTAAAATTAGGATTGTATATATAAAATTAGGAGTGTACATGTAAAAATAGGATTATATATCTAAAATCACTTACTAACGTCTTACAAAAAGCTCGCTTTATTATAAATTATGTAAACTTTTAAAATAAAAAGTAAAGTGCGATTTGTCTGTGTTTATCTCGACAGCATTTCTATAATAGTAATTATGTACCTATATCCTAAACTACAAGGAATACCGAAAATGCTAAAAAGAGTCCGAGGCAGATTTTGATAAAAATTAAATTATGCCGTTTGATATTAGGTACTTACCAGAGTTTGATACTTATAAGCGACATTATCAGTTAGTGAAATAATACAGCTTGCCTTTTTTGTCAAAATTAACTGGTTCGATTCCCGGCTAGGACAAACATTTGATGATGCAGTTTTAGTTTTTATCAAAATCAGCCGCCTTCGTGACGCCTTTGGGCATTTTTCGGTATTCCTTGTAGTTTAAGATTTGGCCTTGAAAGCACACAAAAAATTCACCCTTTTTTTGTAGGATAATTTACACAAATTGCTCTGGTCACAAACTAAGCCTATATATAGGCTTGTACTATGTGTACCAGGAGCAACGATATAATACATATTATATTTTATAAACACCCAGACCATAATAAACTGTACAGAAAAAAAAGGACTAATATTTTTTTGATATGGATACAACGCCAAAGGCGCAAACACTAGTCTACGGAGGCTGTCAAACCCCATATATAAAATTATTGTTTTGCGCTCACATTGCACCCCAACGGGGCGTATTTGCAGTTTGAGACATCTACAAGAAGTGTGTCGTCGTCTGTCATCTGCGAGCGCTCTAAAACCATGAATGTATGAATATTATGGAAGTGCCTGATATCGCGCATGTAAAAATGTGAACGCCTCACAAACCCTAAATAAAAAGTGAGTTTTGAGTGAGATTATTATAACCAATCAATGCTCGATAAGTGAGTTAAGAACATGGCAGACATTAACATTTCTTTTGAAAAATAAACGAAACAAAATGTACGTCTGTGTACCGTTTATCTATTCCTATATTTATCTACATTTAAATAAATCGTTTTAAAAGATATTTGATCAAAGAAATTGATCAAATATCTTTTAAACCCATAGCCTAGTAGTCAAGTCACTGCGCAACTGATAACAAGGTCAAACGGATGACAACAAGGCCGGACCTGGGATGGGTGACCGCTTTAAACCATCATAAAAACCTCCTAAGCTCGCCACTTATTAGGTGTTGCCTCCGAATACCATGGGCGAAGTAAGGACGGGTTAATCCCTCCGCTGGGTACCCTGAGGCTGTTTAAACGGTTCTCGGGGGCCAAAAAGCACCCGTGATATTTTTTTTTAATGTTTCTTGTAAAGGTTCTATTAGGGTGCGATTACAAAACAAGCAGTTGATTTAACGATAAAGCAACGAGGATATTGAACTTATTACACTGTACAACGCAAGGGTTTACTTTTTTTTTTATTAAATGAATTTTACTTGATATAGGGTAAATTTGAAAGGATGTACTTTGGGCTAATATTAGGTTATGCTGATCAAATCGAACAACTTTTCCCATGAAACCATGTGTCGAACCAATGCTGTTTAAGACGACCCCATTTATGTAATTTGTAGGTTCGCCGAAAATCAGATAGATACATAGTCACATATCGTGCTCCAATAAATTCTTAGGGCTCTAGGGCTCTTCGCTATATTCATACTTCCATGTACAAACAGGGGTACCAATATACGAAGCGCAAATTGCGAATGTACGTGTACGCTAACATTAGCGTTTAGTTAGTAACTTTGTAGTTTCTACGTCAGTATAACTTTAGAGCACTGTATTGACATCTCTATATAAACTTTTAAGTTGGGTTGCACTTACTAAAGTAAATTTAACGTTATTAAAGGTTTTTTTAGGTCACCCAGTGTGCACCAATAAGTTTTTAATGGAAGGTATTCCAGTTTTAACGATTTTTAAATAACGTTTTAATTGTGAAAATAATACCTTTGAATAGTGAACACAAAATATAATATGTCATACAAGACCATTGTATTGGTATTTGTGTAGGATACAAAACGTAATTAATATTACTTTTACAACGTCACGTAGTAGTGTAAGTTTATTTAAATCTTAGACCACTACCTACGTCAAAATAATAATATGCCAAATAAAAATACACATCTTTTACTAAAAAGATGTGGGCTTCAAATATTTTGAAAACAAATTAATAGTGAAATATTGAGTCGCGGCGGCCAACATGATTTACGTTTTTGAATCGTATTTCTTAGCAATAAATAATTCGGCCCGGGATATGAAAAATTAAGCAGGTACTTTTTTTTGACAACCTCATTATAGTGCCTCGGTGAACATGTTATGCTATTGATCACAGTTTAGTTTATAATAGTTTTTATGTATAATAGATTGACGGAAATCAAACTAAATATATACGTGGTGGCCGAGTTGGTTAGACCTTGGACTTAAAAACACTTGGTCCACTAAGGTCCCTGGTTCGAATCCCGGTGTGTACCAATGAGTTTTTTAATTTAAAAAATGTATGTACTCGGTGAGCACGTTAAGCTGTCGGTCCCGGTTTCACTATACCAACTTGTGAAACTGTTTATAGATGGGTTATTGAGTCTATTCAAAACATCGCGCCGAGCTAGCCACTTGTTCGGTGTAGACTCATACCATCGGCTACGACGAGGCTGGGATTAAAACCCCTCCGCTGGGTACCCTGGGGCCGTCTAGGTGGTCTCGGGCGCCGTAAGGCACCCGTGATGATATATATATAGCCGATGGTATGAGTCTACTCTTTTACTGTCAATTTAGTACTTCAAACTATTGATCAAACTTATTATATTATAGTATCTGTGAGCATGTAAATCTAAAACTCTGTTCCATTAAATTTAAAACTACGATTTAATACAAAGCAGGCAAACAGCTGAAGCTCCAGAGTAACTACCAACGTGTCTAATTTCACAAAATAAACAGGGTGGCGACAGCAAGTATAGTGGAGCCCTGTAGTTAGTGTCGTAGCCTGCGACAGGACTATAATTACGCCAGTTAGGCACCTTGTTTAGTAACTAATTGGCTTGTTTTGTTTACAATTATTTTAGTGCATTTTAACAATTTTAACTTACAATTCAGTTGAATTGGAACAAGTCAAGTCAAACAAATGCAGAAGTTAAAATTTTTAATTACTAGTACGAGTATATTTATAGGCGCTTTTTTTAAACATTTTAGAAAGCTTTCTGAGGTCCATAATTTATTTGAAATAAATTTATTTATTTAGAGAAGTTAGTAAATAAGAAACTACCAATCACTGTGGTAGTTGCCTTTTAAACGAAAAAAGTAAATATATTTCAAAGCAGTTTCATGTCATTTTAATATTTCCAACTTTTCTCATTACAGTACTTTTTCCTATCTGGTGTATTTTAAAACTTCTTCTATACATACATACATATCATCACGGGTGCCTTACGGCGCCCGAGACCGCCTAGACGACCCCAGGGTACCCAGCGGAGGGGTTTTTAATCCCACCTCGTCGTAGCCGATGGTATGAGTCTACACCGAACAAGTGGCTAGCTCGTCGCGATGTTTTGAATAGACTCAATAACCCATATATAAACAGTTTCACAAGTTGGTATAGTGAAACCGGGACCGACAGCTTAACGTGCTTTCCGAGGCACTATAGTGGTGTTGTTAAACAAATGTACATATTTTTTATAATTAAAAACTCATTGGTAAACACCGGGATTTGAACCAGGGACCTAAGTGTTTTTAAGTCCAAGGTCTAACCAACTCGGCAACCACGAATAGACTTTTTCTATGAGACTCTTAAATATCTACATCCTGTATATCTGCGGGTATATCGAAAAATAATATATCCTATTTTAGCATTAGACCTAACAGCTTTGCATCAAAAGAATCGCATCGGTCCAATAGTTTAAAGTAATACGTGTGCAACCAGACAGACAGAAATTCTAAAAACTTTACACTTTTGTTCTAAAAAAATATATAGGAATATTATAAATATTATTTGTTCTTATTGGAGCACGGCGCATGTAACTTGGTATCTACCTGGTGGTAAGCAGACCTATAAAGTCCATGAATGGGGTATATCAACACATTGTTGTTTAAGAATACCTGTTGATAGATATGCCGGCTAAATGGTGCGGTTACGAAAGAGACGTACTTATTTGCATTAACAGTAGGTAACCATATTATTTTCGTCCTATGAAAAATCCGATAAGCAGTGTACTCAAAATATCAACAACTTCGATAAAGAATAAAACTGGGAATAAACTTTCACACTGCTGGGTACCCTGAGGCCGTCTAGCCTCATATCATTTTTTTTTTATGTACTTAGGACACTTTACACATACCTATTGCCCTGGTCACAAACTAAGCTTTAGTCTTATACTATGTGTACCCCAAACAACGATATAATAAATACCACTTTTTGGCTCCCGAGAACCTTTAAACCCAGCGGAGGGATTAACCCGTACTCATTGCGCCGATGGTATTGAGGCAACACCTAACAAGTCGCGAGCTTGTTGTGGTTTTTATGACGGTATAGCCTCGTTGTATGAAAATTTTATTAAAATTTATAAACACCCAGACCACCACAAACTGTACAGTAAAACGTACTAATATTTTTGCCATGAGTAGAAATCGAACCCACGACCTTCGGGTAAAACGCGCCGAAAGACCCAACCACTAGTCTACGTAGGCGGTCAAATTAGAAAAAAATACTTAACAATCTAATTTAACTTCCATTTTTTTTTTCAAAACTCAAGTTTTAAGTAAGCTAGCTAGTCCAAACGTCCTCTAATATAGAAGACCAGTGAACGTAAGAATGTTTTAAACTTACGACAACAGCTACGAGGGAAGCAATCGCTAATTATTTAGTGCCACCAAGGAAGGAACTGTGGCCACTACGCCATACTAAAGTTTAAAAACTTCACTAACAAATTAAGAAGAATGGAGGAAGTTAAATTAAAATCGCGGCTAACTAACACAGCGCTGTATTTATGCTTGCTGTTTACATCGGCTAAATAATCTAGACATTATAATATAAAAATGTAAAAAAGCAGCCACAGCCTACTAAGGGCTACTAGGTAAAGTCACTGCGCAATTTTTTTTTCAAAATTCAAAATAATTTATTTCCATAGGCCACTGCATGGAGACACTTGAACACGTCATTTCCTTAACTGATAACAATGTTAAGCAGATGACAACAAGGCCTGACCTGGGATGGGTGACCGCTTCATACTCGTTAGGTGTTGTCTAAATACCATCGGCGAAATGAGTACGGGTTAATTTTATTTTCAGAAGACTTCCGACGCGGTTCTGTTATTAAGTATATAAAAAAAATATCTAACAAAGTTTTAATTATGAAATTTAAAATGGTTAATGTAAATGCTTTTTTTTATGTTTGCCCATTTTAAGATATCACCTATTAGAAATATAATATATAAACAGGGTACCCAGCGGAGAGCTTTTAATCCCATCTCGTCGTAGCCTACACAGTCTACACTGAACAAGTGGCGAACTCGTCGCGATGTTTGCATGGACCCAATAAACTCTCTATAAACCTATTAGATATCTATTAGTATTTGCAACTTTTGTTAAACTGTATATACTGGGTGAATTTTTGGCTAATATGAGTTTCTTCTGATTAAATGAGACAACTTTCCTATGGAACCATGTGTAGCAAAAAAAATGCCCTCTCCATACTTACATCAACTAGTAATGTTACTAACCCAAAGTATGAGGCTCTACTGATCAAATTTAAAAACTTTTAGCATTGAACCATGTATCGCAAATAAGAAAAAAAATTACTTCCCCATACAAATTGGTAATTTTAACACATGGTTCATGGGAAAAGTTGTTCGATTTGATTAGTAGACCATGAGGGTATACCAATCAAATCGAACATGAATTAGCCGACAGAACAACCTTTCAAAGTCACCATATATATAGAAATTATAGAATATAATATACTGTGTAAAATTCGTTGTAGCTCGAAAAAACTACAAACTTTTCAGTTTGTAGTTTTTTCGAAATGTTGAATTATACTTATGAATATCAAGAAACAATGCAAGCAACATTTTTTATTCCTGTATCGGAAAAATATTTCAAATATGTTCAGCTGAATTTTGTAAAATAATTGGTAAGCAATGTGGAATTGGGTACAAGATATTTCTTCTGTGGTATAAGTATATATTAAGGAACTTCAGATTTACCTACCTAGTTTTACACTAGTTGGTTATGTGGATGTCCCCATTTTTCCCATGCGCCACCACTGGTGGCTATCGACACGAATTTTATCCTAATCGCCACCACTGGTGGCATGAATTTTAATATATTAACTCTAACCAACACGACCACGTATATTACAATAAGTTATTATGGTAACAAAAATATTACTCTTTCATAAAATATTCACTTATTTTCCGAACTTAAGCTCGAGGTTTAGTAATAGCTGAACAACATTTTTTAAACAAATAAATGTTTTATATGTATTTCATCGAAAAAGCATTATTTTAATTATTTGTTAATAAATAGTAGAGGAAAATAAAGTATTTCAAATAAAAATAAGTACCCGTGATGGTACGAAGTATTTTGTTTTACCTATACCCAATCAACATGCACATAGATATCCATAATGTCATAAATCAAACGGTTTCGTAAATAAAGCTTCAACCGAACAAACAGACAAACAAAGGGTATTTGAAACAATATTAATAATTGTTACTATTGTAACAAACACAAATGAATATGGAGTAACAATGGAAAAGTTTAGCTCTATTCAGCGGCTGAATGGTCGGGAAGCAGCAGCTGTAAGTTGCTGTACGCTTTGCTGGTTCCATCATACTAGACGCTAGCTAAGCATAAAGCACTTACGTATGAGAGGAAACTAGCGAAAATTTAGTGGAAAACAGGTGCTGAGTACTTTTTAGTACCTACATTTTAAGATATGTTAAAAAATTCAAAGACAATATATATTTTTTATATAAGACTAGCGTACTAACTAACGCCTTGAATTTTATTGTATATCTTTATAAAATAAACAATTCTGTATACATTATTTTTATATAATGTGTTTTTTTTTAAATGGAGCGTGGCGTGTGATAGGTATCTACCTGATGTTAAGCAGACCTACAAAGTCCATGAATGGGGTCGATCAATTCATTGTGGTTTAAAAATATTGATCGATCCCACTATGACGGCTAAATGATGCGGTGAAGAAATGGGCAGCTATTTTTATATCCTAGCTGCTTTATCGTCAAATCAATCGCCCGTTTTGTAACTGTACTATAAAAGAAGACTACTCCCTCGACAAGAAACCGATACAGTAGTCTCCGGTAAACCGGTGAATCCACAGACTAAAACCGAAACATAATTAGGTCACTTGACGGATTTTGCATCTGTTTGGTATATCTTCTAAGGTTTAGTCAGCGTTAGTAATAATAAAAGCACCCAAAATAATATTTTTTACGGAATATTGATGCTAAACAATCAATGTATTGATGGGCCCCATACTTGAACTTTGCGGTTCTGCTTACCATCCGGTAGAAAGTCATACTTCATGCTCCAATAAATTGAATTAAAAAGATTATAATAATAATGGGTTGGATCCATATGTTTGTAGCAAAAAACTATTTAAATTAAATGTTCGTAGGTGTATTTTAGGTAAGCAGTTTAATTTTTGAACTGTTTGATTGTTTATTTACTTGTGTTTACTTGTAAATAAGTAGGTATCTTCATCAGTATTATTTAGGATGTATGTATGTACAATTATGCCTATGTACAATTTTATTTAGTAATTTTGTGCAATAAAGTATTTTAAATTAATACATAAATATTTTACTGCAAAATTCATAATTCAACTTAAATAAAATTAATCTTTGTTAATTTTTTTCTTTGTATATGACTGTGTTAAAATACTAATTGTAATTTAGGAAGATCAACTATTAGCTTAATGTTTTGTAATCTATTTTTGTATTAAATAATAATGTAAACAGCTGTAGATCTTTTACTTTAAATTTTTTTTTTTTTTTTTTTTTTAACAATTATAATGATTAAACAATTATAATGATAAATAAGGACTTTGCACATATATTGCTCTGGTCACAAACTAAGCTCTAGGCTTGTACTATGTGTACCAGATATAACAATACTAATACATATTATATCCTATAAACACCCAGACCAATAAATGAACCAATCGCAACTTTATAACTAATACTTGTGGTTCAACCAATTTTCAAAAGATTCTCGATGTAGATAGATAAAATAAAAGCTGAACAAACAAATTCCAATTCGTCTCAAAAGGCATCACGTATACTACTGCAGTTTCACAACTTTATTGTTATCCCTGGAGTGAAATATTGAATAAATAGTTTCATTTGGAGTATGCAGTCCCGGAGTGCATTCATTATGCAACAACGCCGGTCGTGGCGTCCGCGGGGAGTCAGCAAATTTGTCCAAACTGAGAAATACTGACCGAGATGCTATTAACTTAAGTTGAAGCTTAGATCTGCGTTTCCATTGTGTCTAGAAATATCTTTACCGTCAATTTAGGATTTAAGAATTGGACAGAATGATGACACATGAACCAATCTCAAATTTATAGCTTAATCCTTGTGGTTCAAACAATTTTCTAAAGATTCTCAAAACTCTTGGAGATTGATAGATATAGATAAAATAAAAGCTGAATAAACAAATTCCAATTCGTCTCAAAAGGCATCACGTAAACTACTGCAGTTTCAGTTAACTTTATTGTTATCCCTGGAGTGAAATATTGAATAAATAGTTTCATTTGGAGTATGCAGTCCCGGAGTGCATTCATTATGCAACAACGCCGGTCGTGGCGTCCGCGGGGAGTCAGCAAATTTGTCCAAACTGAGAAATACTGACCGAGATGCTATTAACCTAAGTTGAAGCTTAGATGTGCGTTTCCATTGTCTCTAGAAATATCTTTACCGTCAATTTAGGATTTAAGAATTGGACAGAATGATGACACATGAACCAATCTCAAATTTATAGCTTAATCCTTGTGGTTCAAACAATTTTCTAAAGATTCTCAAAACTCTTGGAGATTGATAGATATAGATAAAATAAAAGCTGAATAAACAAATTCCAATTCGTCTCAAAAGGCATCACGTAAACTACTGCAGTTTCAATTAACTTTATTGTTATCCCTGGAGTGAAATATTGAATAAATAGTTTCATTTGGAGTATGCAGTCCCGGAGTGCATTCATTATGCAACAACGCCGGTCGTGGCGTCCGCGGGGAGTCAGCAAATTTGTCCAAACTGAGAAATACTGACCGAGATGCTATTAACCTAAGTTGAAGCTTAGATGTGCGTTTCCATTGTCTCTAGAAATATCTTTACCGTCAATTTAGGATTTAAGAATTGGACAGAATGATGACACATGAACCAATCTCAAATTTATAGCTTAATCCTTGTGGTTCAAACAATTTTCTAAAGATTCTCAAAACTCTTGGAGATTGATAGATATAGATAAAATAAAAGCTGAATAAACAAATTCCAATTCGTCTCAAAAGGCATCACGTAAACTACTGCAGTTTCAGTTAACTTTATTGTTATCCCTGGAGTGAAATATTGAATAAATAGTTTCATTTGGAGTATGCAGTCCCGGAGTGCATTCATTATGCAACAACGCCGGTCGTGGCGTCCGCGGGGAGTCAGCAAATTTGTCCAAACTGAGAAATACTGACCGAGATGCTATTAACCTAAGTTGAAGCTTAGATGTGCGTTTCCATTGTCTCTAGAAATACGTTAACTATTACTTTGGGATTTAAAAAAAATGGACATAATGATGTCATGCTTTTTTACACGGTAAAAAAAAAGAATTCTTCAGCAAAGAAAACAAAATATTTTTAAAAATATAATTTCAATACAAGTAAATATATTATAACTAAAGTAAATGTCCTTTACTCAAAAATGCATGCAATGTGGTCATTATTTTGACAACCTTGTTTGAGCAAAGTCGACCTTGCCGTTCTGTTTCAGGGAGCGGCCGGCAATGTTTTGCTGGCCGCTCTAACAGGCCGGCAAAACATTGCCGGCCGCTATTTTGACGTTTCAACGTTTTAAAAAATCAAATGCAAAAAGATTTCATTTAAAACAAAGCTGTTTGTATTTATAGAGATAGGTACAAACATATTTTATTCCATATTTGGCAGTAAAGTTCCAACTACCATTGCTAAAAAAAAAAACAAAGAAGTAACAAAAGCGCGGTTCAGCGAAAATTTTATTTTTATTTAGTGACTTTTTTGCTAAAAATGAGCTCTATAAATTACTTGCTGGTTTTATTGAATGAATGAATGAATGAATGATTCTTTATTCACGGAATAAGGTTTACATTAGTTGTTTTACAGATTTTTAGGATCTCTTACTCCACCAATTAGATTAGGTACTTGCATTTTTGAGTAAAGCACTATACAAGCCTTGGCCCACTATGAGTGCTTCGCTGGTTACGCTATAATTGCCTCGAGCTAGCCTAGCTACGCTCTAGGCCTTCCAGCTTGGCCATCATTGCAGCCCTTGCTGTACTCGCTGTAAAGGCCTCGGCCTACGGTCTCGGCCTACGGTCTCGGCCTTTTTCTCAGCTCGTCCATCAAGTGCTGCACGCTAACCTCGCTGTGTCGGCCTGGAGCTGCGCTGTCGGCCATCATCAGCGCGACCAGCAAAGTAATCATTATAGACCGCGGCAGTAATGTACTATATCGAAAGACAACTAAAAAAATACACACTTTTCGTTTTATTATGAATTGTAATGAATGATAATAGGAATCTTGGAATGGCTAAAGTGTTGAAATATTTTTTAATTGTATTGTGTTTTAAATTGTAAACTAAACAATTTAATCGTGTGCCAAAATAAATATTTTTATTTTTTTATACTTCTATTTAAGAACACTGCATTCGTAATAGCTATAGTATAGCTAAGTCTGTGTTTTCCATACAAAATAAGCTTGCTTAACTTAATTGTGCCGTTATAGACTAGTGGTTGCGCCTTTGGTGCTTTTGAAGATTGTGGGTTCAATTCCCATCCATGGCAAAAAAATATTAGGTAGTTTTTTATACAATTAAAAAATATAATTTGTATTATTGTTTCTGGTACACATAGTAAAGCCTAGAGCTTAGTTTGTGACCAGAGCAATATTTGTAAATTGTCAAACATATTATTATAATAATTTTAGGGGTGTTCCACTTCGCGCTTTAGGTATGAAGCTACAAGTACCCGGCTGAACCCACGGATGGGTTTTATTTTTAAGGGCTGCCGCGCACCGGCAGAGTCGCTTTTATTAGGCAGGTAGGTACACTAAAAAAGTATCAAAAGGTGTGTCTGTACCAAATGTTGTCCATTTTTATAGTTATCTAAGTCTCTCGTATTTACGTACTTTGTTAGATATTTAATTACTATAGTATAACCATGTATACCATGAACTAACTATTACTAGAAAAATTATGCAGTTTTGATAAGTAGACAACATACATACTTGCTTGTACATACTTATTTATTTGCCCAATTGGGTACCTACGTAGGTTGCTTAATAATAAATAACATAGACTAAGCAATTATACTGAGGCAATTTTTTTGTAAGTTTTTCATTCAAATTAGTAGATTGGTACAATCTGTTTCCTTTAAAGGTATTATTCGTACTTATATCATTCCACATAATCTACCTATACTACTTGTACCTACTATTATTTCTTTTGTGCATATACACCGAAAAGCAATATTTAGTTTCATAGACAATGTAGTGTGCCTTATGGCTTCCGTATCTCCTTAGGTTAAAATACCTATGCAGCGGACATCCTAAAATAAAATTGTTTTATGATCTACGTACTTACTACTAAGCACCTAACCTAGGTTTTGTTTAAAAGAAGACAACCCTAACGTCGTCAGAAAAGTAAAGAATGAAGCGATAGAAAGAGAGGCAACTTTAGGTGAATATAAATGTAGGCTATTAGTGCTGTGCGATCTGAACTGAACTTTATTGTGTCGATGCAAGAGTCGCTATTTATTTAATTAATCTTTCGGAGTGGAGCTTCTGTACTTGTACTATTATTTCTTCTGTGACGTAAGCTTGATATTGAACTTTAAACTTTCTTGCTTAGCCATAGTGTGCATACGTTCCGTCAAAAATATACGCATTAGAAAAGTACAATGGATACATGCCAAGCTACGTGTTAGCAACCGGGGCCGCAGTTCATAATAACAATTGCTTTATTGCGCTATCTCCTTCTGGTTCCTCTATACCAACTGTTACTAATATACATTTTGAATGGGAATTTGTGATAGTTAAAGACTACCTAGAGGTTTTCATCGCAGTCTTGAATGCAATATAGATTTATATTTACCTACTACTGGCTTTTTCTCTTTTACTGAAAACTGAACTTTGCTGAAATTTTCATTAACGTATTGGTCAGCGATATTGGTTTATGCTTTCGATTAATTTTTGGTCGATTTTATTTGTTAAGAAGTCAGGAAATGTATTCGCTTGTCTAAATGTTGTTTTCAGTGATAATAAAGATATTAAATTAAAAAAAAAACGTGGAGGTATCATCATCAGGTATTTCAACCCCTTGACTACGGGTTTGAGGGCCTGTTTGAGTTGTACCCAGCTACAGGAGCGTGAGCACGGAGGGCGACAGCCAGCCGGTGATCATGCGTTTTGACGCTGTTACTCGCTGAAAGCGAGGGCCGAAGGAAGAAAGATGAGAATGGGGAAAACATAATTTAGAAATTTAGGGGGCGCGCGGCAGGCGGTGCAGCACACCTTGGTCCAAAACAATTAAGTCCCGGTATATTCGCCGCCGAGAAACTCTCTCGGCAAGGGCCGTCCCTCCGGTGGCCGTGCGTAGAGCGGCGCGATACCATGGAGAAGGTCATGGGGTCCGTTGTCGGCTCTGTCGAACATACGTCGAGCGAGCCGTTCTACGAACTCTTCGACGGATTCTACCTCTAGGTCACTGCTGATGGTGGTGTTGCTCACGTACCACGGAGCACCGGACGCTGAGCGAGACGTTTTGCTGGCGTTGGAGTCGAGTCTTGTTCGTGGCCGACAAGCGGTGATGCCACGCTGGGGCAGCGTAAGTAAGCCGGGAATGCACAAAGGTCTTGTAGACCAACACTTTCACCCGGAGCGGTAAGGAAGAACTGAGGACCGGCCGAAGCATGGCTCGGGCAGCCTTGGCTTGGTTCACAACGTGATCGGCCATGGCGCCCATGCGCAACGACCGGTCGATTATGCACCCCAGGTACTTAACAGTGTTGGCCCATTGGACCTCCTGTCCCCGGAGTTTAAGCGGTGGCGGGTATCGGCCGCGTGTCGTCATTAGGGCGGCAGTTTTTCCCACATTGACAGACAGCCTCCACTTGTCGAGCCAGGAAGGGAGGACATCCAACATCCTTTGCAACTTCTTGGCGGCGAGTCTAGGACTTTTAGAAGAGTACATGTAGGCGCTTTCATCCGCAAACAGCGCCAACTGTATATCCTGATCTCCCGGAAGGAGAGTTTCCGAAAGGGTGGGAATGTCGTTTGTATATAGAACATAGAGTGCAGGAGAAAGGCAGCTCCCGAGAAAAGATCGAGAAAGACCCCGACCGTAACTCGGCCCCTGTTCATCTCGCTCGCCATGTGGTATAGAACCCGGGTGAGCTGGAGCGTGGTGCTGTGTCCCTCTCGGAAACCAAATTGCTCCGTACGGAGTTTGATATAACCTTTCAGTCTCCGGAGGAACAATCGCTCAAACAGCTTCGCCGGGTGCGGAAGTAGAGTGATCGGCAGCCGTTTGTCCTTGCCGGATTCGGGGATCATTATAACTTACCCCTGCTTCCATACGCTGGGGAAATGGCCTGTTCGGAGTATTCCATTGCAGAGCTGCGCGAATGCTGCGATGGCCCTGCGGAGGAGCTGTGAAAGTTTTAAATTTGTGATTCCGTCTGGGCCCGGGGCCTTTTTGTGCTTGATGCGACTAGCGGTGTGCTCTACCTCAGCGGGGGAGATAAAAAACGTGGAGGCGTAAATATTACTTACTCGATCCTATTTTTTTTATATATGTATGTACAAGAAAATGTAGGTTAGAGTATACTTACTCGACCCTTTTTACGTAGTCAATTTTTTTTAAATCTATTAACTTTTGAAATGACTACCAAAGCGTGATTTATAATTCCAAAAAATATATATATTGTTAACAATAATCGATATTTTCAATGGTAGCGGTTCAAGTTAATAAACTTTATAAACTTACGCTGAACAGACTCATTCTACTGTATTTTTGGTAGTATAAGTTCCAAATAATTACGACGTATTCAAGTTGTGATCTATTTAACCTGTGCATTGTAAAGAAGAACATATTCGCTGGGTTTTTTAAGTCAACACAAGCTCTAACAACGAACCCATACATCTGTATGGCTCTATTCGTTATATGATTTTTACTTTTGTTGCCATTTCAAAAATTAACAGATTTTTTATATAGAAATTATGTAATTAGGATCGAGTAAATAAAACGGTTCCTCCAAGTTCTATTTTCTATTTTTGTGCTGGGTTTTTTGAAGTCAATACAAGCTCTAACAACGAACCCATACATCTGTATAGCACTATTTAATTGGTCATACGATCTTTACTTTAGTTGTCATTTTAAAACTTAACAGTTTTTTTATAAAGAAATTATGTAATTAGGATCGAGTAAATAAAGTGGTTCCTCCAAGTTCTATTTTCTATTTATGTTCTGGGTTTTTTGAAGTCAACAACGAACATTACAAGCTCTAACAACGAACTCATACATCTGTAGGGCACTATTTAATTGATTATATCTTTACTTTAGTTGTCATTTTAAAACTTAACAGATTTTTTATATAGAAATTATGTAATTAGGATCAAGTACGTAAAATGTTCCTTAATTTTTTTTTTTTGAAAAAAACATTATTATCAGTGATTGTTACATGTTTTTCGACGTTCGAGTTCACGAATCCTTTTCCTCACTTACCGTGCGCACTTAAGGCTCGCTTTTTTGCACATTTTTACCCGTTTTAGTTAATTACATGCTTAAAAGAGTAATGTACGCTACTTCGCATCGGGCTCTGTAGTCGACTTGGCGCCCAAACGTACTTCCAAAAACAACATGGCTGTTAGTTAGAAGTTCAATTATTATTTTTATATTATAACAGATGTCCCAAAATTAACGCAAGATTTGAATTAAAGAAACAAAGTTTTTTTTTAGTCTTCAGATTGTGATTTTTTATTGAATCATAAAATACATAGGATAGGGTTATTTATGGAATAACACATCGGGAAAATGGTCTCCACAGCTTTGCTTGCACATACGCACTCTTTTATCGAAATTTTCAATGACCATTTTCCATAAATGTGACTGAATTTAGTTTATGCAGCGTTTAATTTCCTCCTGTGATGCATGGCTGGTTATGGGCTTGTTGACATAGACCTTCGACTGCAAATAACCCCATAAAAAGAAATCGGGCCAATTCTGATCACCGAAACGAGAGAGTACACGACTAGGAAATGTCTCACGCAGTAATTGAATAGTTTCACGGGCTGTATGGCATGTGGCTCCATCTTGTTGAAACCACATGTCGTCTATAGAGATCAATATTATTCAACTAAGGCAGAAAGAAGTGTGTTATCATGTCACGATGTCGAGCACCAGTAACTTTCACTGCTTGACTAGCCTCATTTTCAAAAAGTATGGTTCAATAATGCTTCCTTGATCTATCGTGCAACGCGCCATATTTACTAACTCTAACCTGTCATCTGTCACATTTTTTGTTATGGGGTTGTCAACACTTTACTGCACACATGGCGGCAAATTTAAATCTTGCGTTAATTTTGGGACACCCATTTTTTTTTTATTTTTTTTTTAAATTCTTTATTCCACAAAATTGTACATAGGCGAGCTTAATGCCTTAGGCATTTTCTACCAGCCAAACTTTACATATTAATTATACGTAAAATCTTTCTGTTATAGGTATTCAATATTTTTGTATTATGATATACAAAAAGTTTTTTTTCAGATAAAGAAAAAAAAACAATACCCAACACAGAAAGATAAAATGTTATTTTAATTCTGCGACAAACAGTATTAACAGAAGTGCGAAAGCTCATTGCGTATGGAGAACGCAGACTTCGCGGTTACGAATGCAGTGTCCTTAAAGGGGATTTTTGTATCCTTGGGCTAATATTATAATATGTGTAAGGGATAAAAATAAAAATAAACATTAACTTGTATACCATTAAAATTACAGTTTTAGGAACCACACGGTAGTAATTAAAGAAAAATAAATAAAATGGGCTCTATAATATGGGATAATAATATCATATTTAACCAACATCATAAACTAAGTGCATTCTTTTTTTGACCGCCTCCGTGGTTGTCCCCGTCTTTGGCGTTTTATCCAGGGGTCGTGGCTTCGATTCCCACCCAAGGCAAGGTTTATGGGGTAAAAAAAAAGTTAAAAGTATTTTTTATGTAAACTTTTACAGGAAAAGTCAAAAATATATATATATATATATATAAGGTCCATGTGTGCACTTGGCCCTGTCGTCTCCCTCAGACAAATTTTGAGATTAGAATACAAAATAAACAAATCGTAAACTATTAAACTATTGTCCTTTCGTAATTTTTTAGCCTACTGACTCTATCTGCGGCTGCAACGTATTCTACGTTGCAGCCGATAAAGTCTACATCGAACAAGTGCCTAGCTTGTCGCGGTGTTTATTTATAATCTATACAGTTTTTTTTTATTAAAGAAAACATTTTAAAGTGATAATACGACTAGGTACAAGATTGAAACTTTAATTATCCCTTTCTAAAACGGTCCCCTAAACAATGATTACACTCATTTCGCACAGTCAGCACAGTTGAATAGCAAAACTGTCTAGACAAAATTCTCACAGCACGTAATTTTGTTCCTTAGTCTATAGAATGGGTGCCTCTGTGCAGTCGGATTCCCGCTGGGCGGTTTTAATCGAAAACTTTTCTAGTTTTGTGGCAAAGGAATTGGATTAAACTGGTCTGGTGCGGTGTAAAGTTACCGACAGAGTGAATGAATGAATGAACGGATACGAGAGCTGTCATTGAATGGATCAGTCCGTTCTTTGTGCTGTCTTTGAGTCTATTGAATTGTTCAATCATGTCTGACCTACTATTATTGATACCTCCATTGCGGGTAGTATTACACAGGTACATTATTCGTAAACCTATTCCTAAACTGAAACTAAAAATAATATATGGAACCGATCTTAGTTCTTAAATTAGCCTATAAAACGAAATGTGAAACATGTTCGTTGGCGTCATATTCTTTTCTCACTTCAACTAATCAACACTCAATGTTTTTTTTTTCTAGCTTTCATTTTTATTTGTATGGCATCGGCCATCTTTTGTTCTCGCGACTGGAAAGGCTATTTTTAGGCCTTAGGGCAGTTCCCTATATATATTTCCATGAATTTTCCAGAAATATAGCCTATAATACTATAAAGCTACTAAAATAATATCATATCCTTCAAATCCTACTATGAATATTATAAACGCGAAAGTTTGTGAGGATGGATGTATGAATATGTGGTTACTCTTACGCGGAAAAACTACTAAACAAATTTTAATAAAACTTTATAGCTTATACATGGTGTTTTTGAAAGGTAGTACTTTGGGCTTATATGAGATTATACTGATCAATTCGAACATTTTTTTCTTTAGAACTCCATTTCGCAAATGAAAAAAAAAATCTTTTCCATGTTCTGTTATGATAAAATGACTAATTTGTATGGAGAAGCCAATTTTTTTTTTCATTTTCGACACATGATTCCACGGAATAAGTTGTTCTATTTGATCAATAGAGTGTCACATAAGAAATTCATCATGTATATATTTATCTGGTAATGAATAGAATACATAAATAAATTTATATATAATAAATAACTGAAATATTGTGTGAATTTTTATATCATGTTGACGACTATTTTTTATTCAAGAAAAAAAATATAAATAAAGGATAAAAATTAAGTAATTCCTAAAAATCTGGTAATTAAATATATGTATTGTTTGCATGTTTGACTTTGTATCTGGAGTGAATTAGTACGTTTTTCTGTATAGTTTGTCGTGTTTGAGTGTTTTTAAAATATAAGTTATGTAATAGTATCGGTGTTGCTTGCACAAATAGTACAAGCTTAGAACTTAATCATAGTAAAATATATGAATTAAGTTGGGAGAATCAGCTAATAATTTTATATTAGTATTGTTTGGATGTTTTAGACTAAACTAGTATAAAAATAGATCTTAATCTATTCCCTGGTAGTAGATTGGGCAACCTGGCCGTATCGTCACGGTCCACATACAAGACCGCATGGCATATCGCTTTGTCCTCTGCGGTCACTCAATCTACGGGCATTTGCTTTGCCAATTATTTTGGATTTAGGTAAATCTAATTATGTAATCTTTCTTATAAAACTATTCGTATTTGTTTGCCTTCGTAGGTTGCGTTAGTGTTATATCCGGAGGTCGGTGGTTTGATTCCCACGCATGGCAAAACAATATTATATACAGTTTTTTGTACAGTTTCCGTGGTCTGGGAAATCTATACATTAAATCTAAATTATTAAGATAAAAAAAATGATAATTCATTTGTTCCGGATAAACTGAAAAACATTGAACCAATTTAAAAAAAAAAACACCAATAGAAAGCTTCATTATCAGCGAGTAAGATGGGTTGTATTTAATTTTAGATCCGATTACAAAGCTAGTAAAATATAATATGTAATATCATATAGGCTTGTAGTCTGTCTACCAAAAAAAAACGCTACTGTTTTTGTTAGACATACCTAGTTTATCACCAGGGCAATATTATTTGCAAGATATCTTATATATCTATTATTATTATATCTTGCATACACACCTGCTCTTCAAACTACCACTTTATATTATACAGGAGAGAATTCATTTTTAAGTTTGGTGTCGATATGTAAAAATAAACCACTAGAAATAAAAAGCATATAAATTATTGTGCTCACTGTAAAACCTTTGTTTTTTCTTTAAAGCGAAAAACACAATTTGAATATTTTTTTCTTGCTTACGTAAATTTCAGTGGCTCGTTTCAGTACTAAATCAAATTAAATACGAACAGAGATAGCATTACAGAGATTAATACAAACATAATTCTAAAAGAAAACACGAAAGTAAAGTAATAAAATAAACTCTGTACATCAAGACGAGTTGAGAACAGAATTAAACTAAAATAATGTTCAGGTTTAATTGTTGAACTCTGCAAGAGAACCTTTATAAATTTCAAGGTTTGTCTTACTGAAAATATCTTAAAGGGATAGAAGGGCGAAGTTATCGTGAAGCGTGTGATTGTACTACGATAAATAAATCAGGTATTTAGTGGATTTCTTAAGCAAACTGTTATATTTATAAACGTTTAAACCAGTTTTAGTCTGAACCTGTTTTTTTTATCGAAACACGACATGTGAATTTGTATGAACCTGATGGTAAAACATACAAATTCCATGAATAGGGTCGATCAATTCGACCTAATTGTTGATTAAAGATCTAATTGTTGTTTAATATTGATCACTCCCACTATTTCGGCTCAATGATGCAGCAGCGACAAAGACGTATTTGTATTACGAGTCTATTTTAATATCCTCGCTGCTTTATCTTCAAATCAAGTTTCCTGTTTCGTAAACGCACCATGAAAGGATACTGCTACCTCGACAAGAAATGCAGTAGTCTCTTGAAAGCTAAACCCGAAACATGATTAAGTCACTTGACGGTTTATGCATCTGTATGGGCGTTGGTAATGTGTTTCGTAACTTTAGTTTCACATCAACGTGATAAAAATAAAACTGAGATTTAGCTAGCCCTTTTTTCGGTTGATTAAAAAGTTTCTGAATATAGTTGTTAATAGTTTCCCTATATTAATATCCCTGGTTTAATTTTATGTTAACGCGTTCGTCGATAAATTTTTCAGTGATCCTTGTTTAATGATCTTTCGACCTATCATGATTCGGTTATATGCTTTCGATGAAATATATGACTGATGATCAATTAAAAAAGCACCTATTAAACTGTGATTCGGCGCACTGAACTTCAGCACAATTTATATATCAGAATACTCGAATAAAGTCTATCAGTCTATTAGTCTGTCATCAGCAAACACTCTAAAGTGCTGACGTCACGTACATATTGTTCACTAACAAAAATAAGGCACGAGCGATTTCTACTTGAGATGATCCACTTTGTCTATCTACTGATTTATGGTTCTTCTGCCTTCAGTAGAACAAAACATGGCGCTTTTAAACGGCTTAAATACCCAAAGTTTCTTTATTCTATTACTGTTTGAAAATCGTTCGGATTTTGAATTTGATATTCGAGTTTATCCGAGTCTCTGATGCGTAATCGTAGAGTTTAGTATGCTTTTAAAGTCGACTCAATTCCAAGTTTTTTTTTTTTTTATTGTGGCACGGCATGTGACTTGGTATCTTCCTCGGTGAGCAGACCTACAAAATTCATGAATGGGGTCGATCAATAATTGTTGTTAAACATCATGAATCGCTCTCACTATGCCGGTTAAATGATGCGTTTACGTAATAGGTGACTGAGACAAATTGCATTACGATTATATTTTAATATAATTGTAATGCAATTACGCTGTCTTATCGTCAATTCAACTAAAAGTTTCACTTAAGGAACGTCTGTCTCATTC
This sequence comes from Monopis laevigella, assembly GCA_947458855.1. Classification (NCBI taxonomy): domain Eukaryota; kingdom Metazoa; phylum Arthropoda; class Insecta; order Lepidoptera; family Tineidae; genus Monopis; species Monopis laevigella. The sequence goes on along the minus strand of OX381596.1, from coordinate 7,019,778 downwards.
TATGTCTTTTTTTTTTTGGAGTACGGTATGTGTTAACTGTGAGTATACCTAATGATATTCAGACTGACTGACAGAAATATATGAATAAGGTTGTACACTACATTTTTCTTTAATAACATTTACAGCTTCCACTATATCGGCTAAATAGGTCTCAACAAAGACTTGCATTTGCAATTCCTTACTGCTCTATCGTTAAATCAACCGCTTGTTTCGTAACCGCATCTTGAAAGGAGATTGCGACATGCATCGACCTGAAATCGTTGCAGCAAAACCTAAACACTGGATCATTTGACGGTTTTTGCATAGGTAGTAATTTCAATATTATATCATAGAAGACCATTTATTGGTATTCGTGTAGGACACAAAACGTAATTAATATTACTTCGCTAGATGATAATAAGACTTAAGATTTTAAACCCATTTCTTTAAGTTAATAATAATAAATCATAGACCACTTCGTCTAAATAAGAATATGCCATATAAAACGACACATATTTACCTAGAAAAGATTATTTTTAGAAATTAATTATGGTACGTGGTGGCCGAGTTGGTTAGACCTTGGACTTAAAAACACTAAGGTCCCTGGTTCGAATCCCGGTGTGTACCAATGAGTTTTTAATTAAAAAAATTATGTACATTTGTTTGACAACACCACTATAGTGCCTCGGAGAGCACGTTAAGCTGTCGGTCCCGGTTTCACTATACCAACTTGTGAAACTGTTTATAGATGGGTTATTGATTCTATCCAAAGCATCGCGACGAGCTGGCCACTTGTTCGGTGTAGACTCATACCATCGGCTGCGACGAGGTGGGATTAAAGCCCCTCCGCTGGGTACCCTGGGGCCGTTTAGGCGGTCTCGGGCGCCGTAAGGCACCTGTGAAGATATATATATATATATAATTATGGTATATAGTTCAGTTTGTTAATTCCTGATAATATTTCTAATTTACCGAGAACTGAAGCGTCATTGCCTCGTTGAATCGACTGTGTACTTTTAATTAGCAGATAGATATAGTTGAAACATATTTTGTAACCCTTTTTAGTATTAAGAACTTTATGCATTGGAAGTAGGTGCAAGAGCAAAGTCTTTGCATCGTCTATTGAAGGATCTAGGTCTTCCGAGATCAGCCGTTGGAACTTTTATGGAGCGTGTTTCGAAGATGGCGCTAACATGATCATATAGTATTTGGTTGAGTAGAGAGGGTAGTGGGTAGAGGATATACAACTAAAAATACTGGAATTTGATCATCATTTTTTTTTTTTAAGTTGAATTAATGAGTGCACAAGTAAGTATTCTAAACATTGAGAAATCCAAAATTATAAGAATGCCTTTCAGTGGAAAACAAATTATTATCTGTCAACTTAGCTATCCATGGCTTCACCGTGTGGGTGCCGGGTCCATCGCGTGGTTGGAAGGCAGGGGAATAAACTGCAGTGTTCCCGGACTTGTGACCGCGAAGCAGCTTTAAAGGCCTTTTTGAACTCTTACCTGCACTGTATTCACTACCCAACCAAATACTATATGATGATGTTAGTGCCATCTTCGAAATACGCTCCATAAAAGTTCCAACGGCTGATCTCGGAAGGCCTAGATCCTTCAATAGACGATGCAAAGACTTTACCACCAACTTCCACTGCATAAAGTTCTTTTACAAATTTATCCGTGAAATTTCGGTGCTTATTGAAACTGATGGTAAAGTTGTTTTCAATTCATTTTTCTTATATGAAGTTTTACAACAACAATGTAAAGTAGATTTATCTTTTCTTCAACAACTTTTAGAAAAAATCTGATCATTTGAAGTCGAAAATGAGTTTGCTCTAGGACTCTAAACGATCGTTTCATTTTATCCTTTTGAATCATGCTGGTTCTTGCAAACATTTTTTAGGATACCGTAGGAATTCATGTTCTATATTACATTAGGTTAAACAAATATAATCGTGGTGGCCTCAGACTTAAAAACATTACAGTTTTTAGGTACCCGGTTCAAACCCCGGTGTGTACCAATTAATTTTAATTAAAAAAGATACCTACATTTGTTTGATACAGTGCCTCGGAAAGCACCTACTACTATGCCAACTTGTGTAACTGTCTATAGATGGGTATTGAGTCTATCCAAACATCACGATGAGCTAGCTACTTGTTCGGTGTAGGTAGACTTACTATCGGCTACGACGTGGGATTAAAACCTCACCGTTCTGGGTACCCTGAGGCCGTTTAGTCGGTCTCGGGCGCCGTAAGGCACCCATGATGATATTTATTATTTATTATAGATTTATGTTGAATCCGGAGGTCGTGGGTTCGATTACCACCCATGGCAAAACATATAAGCACGATTTAGTGTATATACAGTTTGTCATGGCCTGGGTGTTTATAAAATATAATTTGTATTATAATCGTTGTTTTTAATACACATAGTAGAAGCCTAGAGGTTAGTTTGTGACCAGGGCAATATGTGTGTAATGTATTATAATTATTATAATATTATAAGTACAGACTCAAATTAAGGCAAACTGCGTACATAAAAAAACGTACTATAAAATGTTGTCTAAATCAACAAAAAAAAGATACATTCGTATTAATAAAAAAATAAAAAACACCCCAAATTTTAGTCGGCATTAAATTATGCGCGTGCGACAGAGATAAGTATTCAGAGGCTCTACCATGGGTTTGCGCATTGTAGAAACGTAACGTATACGTTACGTTTCTACAATGTGCGAACCCATAGTAGAGCCTCAGGTCATTGTCCGAAATTCTTTCTGCCGTACCGCAGTAATTCTAAGTCTACACAGAATTGGTAAAATCGTCCTGTAAAATAAATATAATCTATACGAGTAATAAACCTAAACTGAGATTTATTATTATAAAACATTTAACAAAATAATTTTCTACTGAACCCTTGCTTTTAAAATATATCGCGCCTGAACTGTTTTTTATTTGCGCTATTTAGTCTCTTCGTCCCGATATTGCTTTTCAGGGAATGACAGCTGTAAAATAGAACACTAAGTATATAAATTGTTTTAAGACTGTCATAAAGTTTTATTCAGCTGTAGCTGTAAAAGGTACAACGACTTCAGCTTTTTTCAGCCGGTTTCAGATTAAATAACTAAACTTTTATTGTGCAATATAATATATTATTTGTTAATTTTATTAAATCAATTATATATACCAAAATAAAAATTGGACTTTTATCAATACAACTTGTGACAGATGTTAACCTTAAGGACTCTGCATTCGCGAAGTCTGCGTTCTCCTGTTTGTTGCAGAATTAAAATACATTTTTTGTCTGTCATTATGTATTAATTTATCTTTGTATGTTGGATATTTTATTTTATTTTTTATATAGGTTATAAACCTTTTTAATATTATATTATAAATATAAAATTATATGTTACCCATAACTTTTTTTGGGTACAAATCATGGTTGGTTAGCTGGTTCCATTGTCCTGTCAATGGAACCAGCTAACCACCTAGTCTTAAACTGGTTGTAGGTATGTAGTGTGTGTTCGGTTTGGTTGTTTTTTTTTCTCCCACAAGGACAATAGTTTAATAGTTTACGATTTGTTTATTTTTTATTATATTTTCAACATTTGGTTTTATGTCTGTGGGAGGAATGGCGACCTGGCCAAGTGCACACATGGACCTTATATATACCTACTTTTTTTTTTGACTTTTCATAAATGCCTGTAAAGGTTTACATGAAATAAATATTTTTGACTTTGACTACAAATACCAACATAAAAATCATAATTGAAACAGCCAAGTTGTAATAATGGAAGTACGTTTGTTTAAGCATCAAGACGACTTCAGAGGCTCTACCATGGGTTTGTATCGCATTGTAGCAATATAACGTACACGTGACCAACAACCAATAGGGCCGCTTTATTTTTAGTAGCAGGATTAAATATACGTGGTGGCCGAGTTGGTTAGACCTTGGACTTAAAAACACTAAGGTCCCTGGTTCGAATCCCGGTGTGTACCAATGAGTTTTTAATTAAATAATTTATGTACATTTGTTTGACAACACCACTATAGTGCCTCGAAGAGCACGTTAAGCTGTCGGTCCCGGTTTCACTATACCAACTTGTGAAACTGTTTATAGATGGGTCATTGAGTCTATCCAAAACATCGCGACGAGCTAGCCACTTGTTCGGTGTAAACTCATACCATCGGCTACGTCGAGGTGGGATTAAAACCCCTCCGCTGGGTACCCTGGGGCTGCCTAGGCGGTCTCGGGCGCCGTAAGGCACCCGTGAAGATATATATATATAGGATTGAATACGATCCTATTGGTTGTTGCTCACGTATACGTATACAAATACGTTACGTTGCTACAATGCGCAAACCCATGGTAGAGTCTCTGAACCCTTAACACTCAAATATTTTAGAATAATCAGGTACGATATAATTTATAGGTACTCTACTGTTTTACAGCATAACAATACGATGACCTGTGACTCGGTATTAACATGTTGGTAAGTCTATTTACCAACATGTTAATACCATGTATAGCCATATAAAAACCTATAATAGACCTATAAAAACCAGGAATGGAGACGACAATTGCAATGATATTAACAGCAGTTTTGTCGTTCCCGCATTTGGAGCCCTGTATCTACCTGAAGTTAATCAGACGAATAAAGTTCATAAATGAAACCGATGCACATATAATTATTTAACAGCATTGGTCGCTCTTACTATGCTTAATGATGCAGTTACGAAATAGGTGTCGACAAAGACAAATTTGTAATATTAGTCAACTTTATTATCCTCGATACTATAGTGTCAAATCAACTCCCAGTTTCGCCGGACCCTGAATGGAGATAACCACGTCGACCAGCAATTAATGCTATAGTTTCCTGAAAACCGGTGAACCCGTTAAGTTAACTTGTCATGTTTCGGTTTTAATCTGTTTAAAACCGAAACATGACAAGTTAACTTAACGGGTTCACCGGTTTTCAGGAAACTTTTCGTTTCGCCGGACCCTGAATGGAGATAACCACGTCGACCAGCAATTAATGCTATAGTTTCCTGAAAACCGGTGAACCCGTTAAGTTAACTTGTCATGTTTCGGTTTTAATCTGTTTAAAACCGAAACATGACAAGTTAACTTAACGGCGCGGCGGCGATACTGCAATTATAAATATAATATAATAATAGTATGTAGGACAGTTTACACATATTGCTTTGGTCACAAACTAAGCTCTAGGCTTCTACTACGTGTATTAGAAACAAAGATATACTTAGTATATTTTACAAACACCCAAAACTGTACAGAAAAACGTACTAATATTATTTTTACCTACGACCTCCAGATACAATGCCAACCACTAGTCTACGGAGGCAGTCAATACTATACTTGCAATTAGGCCTTAGTCGTGAAATTTCCATAAACAGACAGACATACCCAGTTTACCATTTATAACATTAGGTAACTGTGAGTTCACCATTTAAAACATTAGGTAACTGTGTGTTCACCATTTATAACATTAGGTAACTGTGAGTTTACCACTTATAACATTAGGTAACTGTGAGTTCACCATTTATAACATTGGGTAACTGTGAGATCACATTTTATAATATTAGGCAACTGTTAGTTCACCATTTATAACATTAGATAACTGTGAGTTCACCCATTTATAACATGAGGTAACTGTGAGTTCATCGGTTTTCCGGACACTACTGCATCAATTTCTTCTCGAGGGTGTTCTCCTTTTATGATACGGTTACGTAACGAGCAATTGATTTGACGATAAAGCAGCGACGATATATAAAATATACATGTAATGCAAATACGCCAATCAATATTGATAAACAACAATGTATTAATCGATCCAATTCATGGACTACGTAGGTCTGCTCAACAACAGGTAGATAAAAAGTTACATACAGTGCTCCATTAAAAACAAAAAATAACACTAGGTATACATAAGAAATCTCAACTAAAACAACACTCACCAATATACTTAACAACTATTAACCATTTTTTTTTAGCTACAAAAATCCTTTACACAAGGGATAACGAAATATACAAAAGCGCAGATTACGAGTCGACAAGTTGTCTCGAATTTATCGCGAAATTCGCGTTAGAGCAAGATAGCAGCCCATGAATAAAATATAAACTAAGCAATCTGCTTATGTTGAAGTGTTGTTTATCGTAGCCGTGGTTTTCTATGATTGTACTACCATGTCTACAAGCACATTGGGCTAGACATAGATACCTACTTGTTTAAAACCAAATAGAGACCGCATTTTTTTTTAAATAATTGACAGCCGAATGCAATGCGTTTGGTTTGACTTTTAACGTACCTGATGGAAAGCATGGATAAGGTATAATTTAACCACGCTTATCTTATCTTATTGGTTTTGGGCTCATCAGTCACGATTCACCTCAAATCTCAGTTCTGTCCCCAAATATGTTGTTAACATACTTGAGGATCAAGGTTGAGGAGCCTGCAGCTTTTCGGGTCCGGGCCTGTCCTAGCTAGGTATTTGATTGCCCTTGCGTCACAGTCACCTAGTAGGTACCGCATGGATTCGGGCTTATTACAATACAATCTATATGTAGTAACATGCGAAATGTGGGTATATGCGAAATTCACATGCCGTACTTCAGTAAAAAAAACTGACAGGAATTATTGGTGCTTTGATATTAAGGGCAGCATTAAATGTGACATGTTTTAAATAAATTTACGCTCTAACACCATATTTCATAAAAACTTATTGAGCCTTTGAAGAACACTTTAGTAGACGGTTTTGTCACTTTTTTTAAGCAACAAAAATTTATTAGCGAAAAAGAGACAAAACTTATTTTAACTAAAGGAATCAATAAGTTTTTATGAATAAAGCCATAAATGTGTTTACTGGCTCTCATGTCACATACCATTGCCTTACGGCGCCTAACCCCCGTATTCTAAGACGTATCCTTAACTCCACTTTACACTCAAGGAACGTCTCTTTCCACCAAATGCCAACTATAAAAAGCAAGTTGAGACAGACGCTCCTTAAGTGAAGAGTGGAGTTAAAGAAACGTCTTAGAATACGGGGGTAAGACTACCTAGATGGTACCCAGCGGTAGGATTGTAGTCCGAATCTATTCTAAGCCTACACCGAACAGTGACCAGCTCATCGCAGTATTTAGATAGCCTTAATGCAATAACCCGTCTATAAAAAGTTACACTTATCGTTAGTTTATCGTGCTCTCCGAGGCACTAGTGGTTCTGTCACACAAATGTAGGTGCATACATTTTTTTATTAAAAAACTAGTTGGTTCACTAGGGACCTAAAAACTATAGTGTTTTTAAGTCTTAGTTCTACCAACTTGGCCATAATTATATAAGAATATATTTTATTATATGCATGATATTATTTTTTTCGTAATACATTTTAAATGCAATAAACTTTAAATTAAATGCGCGTTCTAATATTTTTATTATTCTTCTTAGCCATTTTGCTGGCGGGACTGAAAACGAATTTGTATATCTTCCTTGAAATCTCGAGGTGTGGAAAATGCTATTCCGTTGCTGACTTTTAAATTCTTTCCAATTAGAACTTGCTGATTATTGAATTTTGAAAGGTGGATTTATAAAAGCTAATGCGAGTCGATTTCCTAAACACACGTAGAAAAATATAGAAGCGGAAATTAAAACAAATGTTTTAGACTAATAACATCACTGATTTTCAGGAGACTACTGCGTCGATTTCTTGTTGAAGTGGTAATCATCTTTCAGATTGCGGTTACGAAACGAGCTGTTAATTTGACGATAAAGCAGTGCGAGGCTTAAGTAGACTCGTAATGCCGACTTTGGAGCCGCCCATTTCTGCCGATCACCCCACCCCATTCATGGATTTTGTAGGTGTGTATCTACCTGATGGTGAGCAGACCTACAAAGTCCATGAATGGGGTATATCCATAATTGTTCTTAAACAATATTGATCGCTCCCACTATGCATCTAAATGATGCGATTACGAAATGGGAGGCGACAATGACGAATTGCATTACGAGTATATTTTAATATACTCGCTGCCTTATCGTCAATTCAACTACCCATTTCGTAACCGCACCTTGAAAGGAGACTACCACCTCGATAAGAAATCGATGCAGTAGTCTTCTAAAAACCAATGAACTCACAGACTAAAACCGAAACATGACTAGGTCACATGACGGTTTTTGCATCTGTATAACGAGACGATCGCTCGGCCTAACGAAGTTATAGAGACCTTCCTCCCATCTAAAAAAAATGGTATCAATTTTTAAAGATACTACTAAATTAAGTCTTAAATATATAATAATTCTTGTTTCCAACTTTATATCTATTATTAGAATAATTTATTGAAATTTTATAAGTAAGTATAAAGGAAAACTGTACAAAATTCGCAGAAACCGGGCTTCAGTTATAAAATATTTATGCATTTTTATTTTACTTTATAAGACGTATAACTTATTATTCAAAGCTTTCCGTTCCCTTTTACCGCTACAAATAAAGCTAAGAAATACAAATACTTCAGTCCAATAAAACTGAAAAATATTCCTTTAATGGTAAAGTGAAATATGGAATCGCATTGGCGGACCAAGCGTTCCGAAAAATATGCTTTACGGGAAAAATAAGACTTAGCACTGCATTGTAAAAGTTAGGTTTACGATTTTGTAATAAAAAAAAACTATGAAAATTGTAGTTTATGTTACCTACAAATTTGCAGCAAATTTCTTGTGAGTTGAGGGGAAAACCCTTAGTGTGAAACATTAATGGAAATTAATTCATTTCATGTATGGTACTTTGTTTTACTTGACACCTATACTTTTATTATACATACATATTATTTTGAAAGTCAATAAAAACATATTTTTAAAGTTCAGAATACACTACAAGTTTTGAAGTTGTTTTTTAAAAATATTTTTTATTATGATTTTAATTAAAATATACTCGTAATGCAAATTACGAGTTTGCTTACCTGATAGTAAAGTAAATACAAAGTCTCATATGCCGTATCCATTTTTTTTAAATATATATACATGGTGACTTTGAAAGGATGTACTTTGGGCTAATATGAGATTCTACTGTTCAATACGAACAACTTGTCCCATGGCACCAAGTGCCTTAAATGAAAAAAAAAAAATGCCTTCTCCATACAAACTAGTAATGTTAAAATGACTAATTTGTATGGGGAAGCCAACATTTTTTTTAATTTGCGACACATGGTTCCTCATATTAGCCCAAAGTACATCCTTTCAAATTCACCCTGTATATAGGACAATTTACACATATTGCTCTGGTCACAAACTAAGCTGTAGGCTTGTACTATGTGTACCAGAATCAACGATATAATACATATTATAATAATAAATAATAATAATAAATAATAATAATAATATGTAGGACAATTTACACAAACTAAGCTCCAGGCTTGTACTATGTGTAGGTAACAACGATTTAATACATATTATATTTTATAAATACCCAAACCATGACTAACTGTACAGAAAAACGTACCAATATGAATGATTGAATCGAACCCACGACCTCCGGATTTAAAGCCAAAGGCGCAACCACTAGTCTACGGAGGCCGTCATTATATTTTATAAACACCTGACCATGACAAACTGTACAGAAAAACGTAAATTTTTTTTTTGCATGGGTGGGAATAATCGAACCCACGACCTTCGGAGTTAAAGCGAAAGGCGCAACATAGTCTACGGAGGCTGTCATTATATTTTATAAACACCCAGACCATGACAGACTGTACAGAAAAACTTACTAATGATTTTTTGCATAGGCTATCGAACCCACGATCCCTGGAAACAACGCCAAAGGCGAAAATAAAAAAAAAAATAAAAAAATCATACATACAAAATAAGCTATCTGACGCAGACTAGGTACCTACCTTAATATCTGACGCAGTACCTAAGTTCGTGCCGACTCTGAAGCAGCAGCTCTGTGAACGCTCGAACGTCCGTTTCAATTAATCTTTATTTGAAATGAGAGAGCATTTCAGTTAGCAGACAATCGGAGGAATTACTGAAGACCGTCGCTAATATCTCGACAAATGCATTTCCTTTTTGGACTTATATTTTTCAGAACATTCTTATGAAAAATCGCCCATTGATTTCTGTGCAATTTCTACTTAATAAATTGGGGATATTTCTTTAGTAAGCAAAGTACATTCTTGTATTCTATTATTGGAGCACGGCACGTGATTTTTATTCTACCTAATGAGAAGAGAAGTAGACTCACAAAGTCCATGAATGGGGTCGATCAATACATTGTTGTTTAACCGCATTGATTGCTACCACTTTTGAGTATGTACTAAAAGTAGTATAATATTAGATTTTTATACAAGGGTCGAAAGGACCCTATTTAGTCACGAAATGGTTTAGTTAATAATAGTTCGAGTGCCTAAATAGGTCTTTCGTCCGAGGTAAACACTCTGCTATTAATTTCGAGAAAAGCAAATACGAGTACGAGTATATAACACCCAAATTGCTCTGGTCACAAACTAAGCTCTAGGCTTGTACTATGTGTACCGGAAACAATGATATATATATTATATTTTATAAACATCGGTGTTGTGTGTGACCATTACAGCTGTACAGAAAACGTAATCTATACTAATATTATAAAGCTGAAGAGTTTGTTTGTTTGTTTGAACCCGTCAGTTTCCGGTTCGAATTGAAAAAATATTTTCGTGTTGAATAGCCCATTTATCGAGGAAGGCTATAGGCTACGGCCTAAAGGAGTGGAGTAACAATGAAATATATTGCAAAAACGGGGAAATAATATTCCTTTTGAGAGCGAACGCTGCGTAAATGGTTAAAGTTACGGATCAGCTAGTATTTTTAATAAAAACCTGATTATTTACACCTATTAAACAAAAAAAAAAATTATGCCACGCAGCATTCAACAGTTTCTACATGGCTATTACTAAATAGCACTATATCAATTATAATTATACTTTATAAAACTAAAAAAAACGGCACTTTGCAAAGAGATATAAACCGACTAAATAAAAAATACCAAATATTTTTGCATTTCAGTCGGTTAACCCATTCTATCTTGTCTCGTTGGACACAAAAATACCATGCAAACGGACACTAGACGAATAAAAACTTGACATTAGACTAATAAAAACAACACTCGTCATCTCTTTCTACTTTATGCAACATTTTAGTTAGCATGACACGACCTCTGGTTGGTTAATTTTGACGGTCTTTGCTTATAATATATTATATACTTAGAAAAAGATATAGAGTTTACATGGCTCCAATGATATTATAAAAAACAAAAGCATGGCTCTAAAGAAATGTCAAGTAGAATGTGATTTTTTTAAATAATTTGCATTTTTTAATAATTCATTTCCCAGGGACGAAAAGTATGGTTTTCAACCCGCTGTTAGGTAACATTAAGCGTACTTTCGAAGCATGAGAATTAAATAGTACATTGTTCACCGAGGGGAGAAAGTCACCGATTACTAACGAGGGCGAAGTTTGAGGCCCGACGCGAAGCGGAGGGCCTTAATTCGCTCGAGTTAGGAATCGCACTTTCTCGCCGAGTGATACATAGTGCTTTATACTACACCTACGAGGAAAATAAAAAATAAAATCTCTATTAATTAAAGTTTATATTAAAATTATTACAGTTGTTAAAACTTAATAAATCAAAAATGCAAAGAAAGTAAACAGCCAATAAACCAATACTTTTATTTTATTTTATTTTGATTAAAATTTCGAACTTGTAAAAAAAAACTAGGCTGTATGGCTTTGAACCCTTGCCTTTCCTAATTTGGAAGAATTGAAGAAAAAAAATTAAAAAAAAACTAGCACGTTAACAATGAATTTTCATATACTTTTTCCTCCCGCTTAAGCACGTTAACAATGGATTTTCATACACTTTTTCCTCCCGCATATTTGTACGACTACAAAGACGTACTTTACCTTTACCTATTCTTACGCAAGTAAGAACCTACTTTCCGAGCAGGTGTAGTATAAAAAATATTTAATAAAATATTTTGAAACCGTCGAGTCCGTTTTTTTGTTTTAAAGTAACATGCATACGAAGTTGCGGAAAATGGCTAGTTTTAAATAAAAATAAATGTGTCGCAAAACTCGCAAAGTATCGGTTTTCTTTACTTTCAGATCTTGGCATAAATTCGAACATCTTATGCCTATGTAATATTCAAAACATGCAAGTAGAACGCAAAGATATGCACCAGAAGTTTGCCCAAATGTTTGAAATAAAAAATAACTTAATATGCGGGAAAAGAAAACTAAAATGGAAGAAATTTAAGTAAACAAAAAGCGGTTAAGTGCGATTTGTATTTTCGCATAAAGGGGTCCGTACAAAATTTCTAATACGAGTACGTTCTTGCTTAATGCATTGCAAGAGAACCTTGAGAACCCTATGTTCATTCTCGTATCTACATTAAGATTTTTGCATTAATGCTGGAAGTGCGAGAAATAAATACCTATTAGAATTGAAAAAAAAAAAAATTTTTTTTGTTTGTTGGCGAATTACTGAAACCTAAGAAAACTTGATTAATATTTATTGCAGCTGTATTACAATTAGCGCTATTTCATCATAATCGACTAAGATAAAATATATTTCTTTTTAAATTTACTTACATATCATTACGGGTGCCTTACGACGCCCGAGACCGCCTAGACGGCCGCGACTGTAGGGTACCCAGCGGAGGGGTTTTAATCCCACCTCGTCGTAGCCGATGGTATGAGTCTGCACCGAACCAATAACCCATCTATAAACAGTTTCACAAGTTGGTATAATGAAACCGGGACCGACAGCTTAACGTGCTCTCCGAGGCACTATAGTGGTGTTGTCAAACAAATGTACATCAATTTTTAAATCAAAAACTCATTGATACACACCGGGATTCGAATTAAATTTACTTCTTATTAAGAAACCCCATAGCGCTACAGTAACATAACGCGTGGTCGGTGACGGTTTTGTTTTTGCGTGAATTTGCAACTAAAAAAGCCAGGAAAGATACAATGTTCTTAGATAATCATGGAAGAAGCGTACGGGTGCCGGGTCCATCACATGGATGGGAGGGGAGTGAATTGCATTGTTGGAATTGAGACCGCGAAGCAGGGTTAAAGGTCTTTCCGAATTCAACTCACTTCTTTATTGTGTTTTATTACCCTCTCTACCCAACCAAATACTATAATGACCCTGTCATATAGTATTTGGTTATTGGAAACACATTCCATAAAAGTTCCAGCGGCCGATCTTGGAAGGCCAAGATCGTTCAATAGACGATGCAAAGACTTTGCTTGCATTCCCCTTGCACAGACTTCTACTGTAAGTTGAATTTTAAAACCGTATCTAGTAATTTTATTTGTGAATTGTTAGTTAGAAGCCACCAGCGACGTATCTATCGATTCTAGCATTGGTGTCGACTATTCATGGACTGCATAAAACAGTCGTACTATTATAAAAGTTTTTTTAAATATATAATTCAGTAAGGAACCCTAACAAAGTAGCGAACAGTTACGGAGGCTGCACAGAGCAGTGATTTGGAGGACTACCAAACTGCATAAAGAGCTAGAACTCGTTGCAACGACTCCACTGTTTTTATATTTCTTTGTAAATAAATTAACAATGTCCTTTATGAACTTAACTTGCTTGTTTTCTTTGTTTTAAGTACCTTATATGTTGTTTTCTTTCCATGTAATTATTATAGTGCGTATGTATAGGACAGAAGATACATTTAGTACGTTGACAGCCTAGGTCTTCAACAGTACAAGGCAGTGAACTAAGTCACATGCCCTACATAAATATACAAAAATACATATAAACTACGGAGTGTTTTTTTTTACAGTGGTAAAAATGTTTTTATGTCTTAAGCATTATTTATAGAACCTATTTTTTTAATAAATAAGATGCCCGAAAAATTAATTATCATGTTATGAACGTCTATATGCTTAAAATTACTCAACAAATACATATTATTATTATTATACGGTCTTTGTATCAAGCAAACAAAATATATACTTGAGATAAGTGGCAGAGTCTCCTCAGTGGCCCTATTTTGTGGTTTAAGTCATTTAATGTACATAAAATCTTAATGATTTTTGTATCCAGGGCGACATTAAAAGGAAAAAAAACGTATCTCATTATTTTCATCATAGAACACAATATATAAAATTTGCCGCTGACATAAAAAAACATCAGTATAGTAAAATCCAATAAAGAATATTTTTAAAACCACAAAAAATATCATCCGAAGTTCTGGGAAGGCCTAACTCGAGTATGTACTGACTGACAAGCGGAAGAATAAGGGCTGTCTATTTATCATGCTAAACGGTAACATGACGGGTGCAAGAAACGTGAAATTATGACAGCCCTAAACTACCTACTATATATTATTATAATACACCTACAACGTATTTACACCACAAATATATTTTTCCTCTTATTTTTTTTTCGTACCATCACGCGCTCTAGACTTGGTTTTGGGGTACTCAGTGGAGGGGTTTTATTTCCGCCTAGTGGTACATACATAAATACATATCATCACGGGTGCCTTACGGCGCCTGAGACCGCCTAAACGGCCTCAGGGTACCCAGCGGAGAGGTTTTTAATCCCACCTCGTCGTAGCTGATGGTATGAGTCTACACCGAACAAGAGGCTAGCTCATCGTGATGTTTGGATAGACTCAATAACCCATCTATATAACAATTTCACAGGTTTGTATAGTGAAACTGGGGTATTTTTGACTTTGACTTTAACTCAGTATCGTGTTCAAGTGGCTTCGCTTAATTTTGATTTAACTATGGAAACTAAGTTTTATGTAACTATGGAAAGTTTAATTTATGTTACCTATTTACCTATGTTTAATTTATTGTTACTTTTATTTATTTTTTACATAGTTATGGAAGAGTGACGGAAGAGGGCATTCTCAAAAAAGTTGGAATCCGTAGTGCCCATAACCGTAGAGCTTGTATAAAGAGAGTGGTGGATGTGAAGGAAGCGAGAGAATTATGCCAGGATCGTTGTCGGTGGCGCTCCCTTGTTTCTGCCTCTCCCCGTGGGAAAAGGGCGTAACAGTTTTATCTTTATCAACCTTATCTTATGGAAGAGTAAGGCCTTCTGACACAGATATTGTTTACCTACTAGAAGGCCTTAAGCACTTTATATAATTTGTATCCTATTGAAATGTAATGAATGATTTATTTATTTATTTATTATTCGATGGTCCTTGCGTCAATGTCACACTCCAAAAATTATGGGTTCATTACCAAATAAATGGTGATCTAAAGCAGAGTTGCACTAAAGTGGATGTTAAAGTAATTGTGACAAAGAAAGTTAAAAATGGTACCAGCTGTCATTTAACTTTAAAAATAAAACTAGTACATGCGACGCCATTTTTTATTTTAATCGTAACAATAGGATATTTGACTCCTTTTTGAAACTCGTTTTATATGATTCTTCATTACATAATAAGCACAGTACATTGATATTTCCGGGATATCTACTCTAAAAAATAAATAAATACCATCACGGGTGCCAATTTGGCTCCCGAGAACGGTTTAAACGGCCTCAGGGTCCCAGCGGAGGGATTATCCCATCCTCATTTCGCCGATGGTATTCGGTGGCAACACCTAACAAGTGGCGAGCTTGTTGCGGTGTTTATGATGAAATAGCCTCGTTGTATAAAGCGGTCACCCATCCCAGGCCGGTCTTGCTGTCATCTGCTTAACCTTGTTATTAGTTGCGCAGTGACTAACCACTAGGCTGGGGCCACTTTGTCTACTTTATTATTAATAAAAATCAATGTTAAAGTTCCACAATGGCGCTAAAAACGTTGTTTCGAAAACAGTCTATGTCAAGTGTGACGTACCACGCAAGTAAACAAACAAGCACAGATTAAATAATCTCCTATATTATACTCTATTCTATTTCATCCATATGATTTATATGTGTATTGTTTTGTTTACTTGCGTGTGACGTCACCAGTCATCAACCAATCAAAGATGTTTTTTGTTATGAATAAAATTGTAAAAAATATTCAGTATTATTTCGCGTAATCTACAAAAAATATACATAATTTAGTTTAAAATAAAGTGAAATATGTTTTTTTACGCCATTGTCTGATAGGATGACCACAATTTATAGATTTTTTTTAATGTAGTCAAATAGCCTATTACTTTTATAGACACTTTGGTGCAACACACACTACACCGCTTTTGTGGTAATGAGCCCAAGTCCATGTGTGACTGTGACGCAAGGACCAATCAATAAATAATAATTTAATTCAATAAAATAGATCTAAAAAACGTGGGCATAATTGGGCTGCTGAAATATATACCGGGTGTTTTTTTAACTATGATAATATTTTTTTGATGCCTTCAGTATCACTTTTAGAACCCTATTTTTTATAACCCTATCTTCAAAAAAAAAGTCCGAAAAATAAATTATTATATGAACAAACGTCTATATGCTTAAAATTACTCTTACAAATACTAATAAATATTCGTATCTAACAAGTAAGACACAATTAGACAAGTCATTAGACAAGGCTTTAATTCGTGAGTTTAGTATGAAAGTAAACGTGATTTGTAGATCTTTTTTGTAATATAAGTTATTTATCTTTATGCTTTTGTATAGTCAATTTTTTTTAAAGATAAAAATGCAATGAAAAAATTCCTGGTGGTGGACTCGAACCCACGAACCTCACTATCGCGGCAAGGCGCTCAACCGCTGAGCCAACCAGGTTCCAGTCAGCCCTCAGGAATTTTGTCATTGCTTGTTATCTACTTATACACAGACGCCCTCTATTAGCTTTCTTCTAGTAACTCTTATACGAGTGAAGTCAGAAGTCCGAAGTTTTTTGTATAGGCGACACTAAAAGGAAAAAAATAAGTGTTTCATTATTTTCATCATAGAACACAATATAAAAATTTTATCACCGTGACAAAAAACATCCAGAATAATACGTAAAAAATAAGAATTTGCTTTTGTCCTCTTAAATAAGTGGTACAAGTAGGTGTATCTTTTTTTGGGATAAAAATTTCATACACATCCGATAAGCTTTTTGAGCGACAATCATCTCTATTAAAGTTCTTAAACACATTATATTATTACGTAGTGGTTAGAGTGGATTCATTTTAGGGACTCGGGACTTTTATCTAGATGTTGAGAGTATTTTTGTCTGATTTAACATTTCAAATTCGTTCGGCGCATCTTCTATGGGCCGAACGACATGGTTCGACATGGCGTTATAGGTTCTAGGTGCTATTTTCATCTCCGACATAAAATCTTTTGCTTTCGGACAGGATTTCTTCGAATTCTTTCCCTAATGCTTTGACCACCTTTTACGTACGAACAGTACGTGAACGGCCAGATCTTTTTCTGCCACAAACAGAGGTCTCGTAGAGGAGGTATTAATAGCCCGGTACATAAACATTTGACTAATGGAGAGTTTTAAATATTGCATTTGGCTCCATACCTACTTTGTGTAAAGCAATCACAGCGATTCGATTCTCTTTATCACTCCACTCCATTTTAATATTGTATAATGTATTGGCGCCAAAATGAGAAAACACACTGAACAATCGTATTAAAATGACAGATTCCAAATTCAAATGTAATTTTTTTATTATTTTTAATTGTAACAGTATTTTAGACAGAATAATATTAAAAAAATAATACAATTATAATCATAAATTAAAACGATCTGTCACTTTTTGTTGGATTTAAGAATATACATTTTTTTCTTTAATTATGTTTTTTACCCATTTAAGAATTTGTCCCTTATAGACTATAAATCTAGGACCACAGGATTTATAGTCTATAAGGGATAAATTCTTAAATGGGCAAAAAAATACGGGATTACAGATTTTTTTCCGGCACATTTAAAAAAAAAAAAGAGATTTCTGAAATTATATTTTTGTTGGACTTAACATTTTATAATTAGGTACCTATTGAGATTTTTTTTTATTCGTATAAAGTTGACATTTTATGTCATATTTTGGCAACTATAGAATTTGGTAGGAAAGTACATACTAACACCCAAAATTATATCTATAAATTGAGGTTTTAAATAAATAATGAAGAGGCATAGGTAAGGGGGCATGGTTGGTAGCCATGGTTAACATATTTACTATAACTTTGTAAAAACAAAAAAAAAAGAAAAAAAGTATTTTTTTAACCTAAACTTATCTTATTATCTATTAAAGAAAAAAATGTATATTCTTAAATCCAACAAAAAGTGACTGATGCACATGGAGAATTCATGGATAGCTAAGATTGCGGATTAAAGTTTCTATCAAATAGGTTTTTTTTTTAAATAAGCTTCTTTATTAACAGATGACACTTCAGCCATACAAACATTTCCAGCAAACTGTAATCATGATAGTCTTCGTTCTAACGTTCCATGTTCGAGTTAAATTGGCGAGAACTGACCGCAAAACGTTATTTTCGCTGCGGTCTAAAGTTCGGTGCATAATGCAATTTCGCACAGAAAACGGTTTAGGTTAGAAGAATGGAATGTACCAACTGCACGAACGTGATTTTACTACGACATATTAATCATGCATTAGTAGTCCTTTTTTTAATCTTTTAAGATGGGATTCCGATGAAATATAATAAAATCCCACTGAAAACATAATTTATAAAAGCTTTTATAAAAGAAACTACTTTTTAAGGTGTAAATTAAAAAAGTGAATTGTGTCATATACACTGAATTGTTATAAATAATAAAAAAACAAAGTAAGCCTGTATCTTTTGATTACATACATATATATCAGCACGGGTGCCTTACGGTGCCCGAGACCGCCTAGACGGCCTCTGGGTACCCAGCGGAGAGGTTTTATCCCCACCTTGGTATGAGTCTACACCAAACAAGTTGCTAGCTCGTCGCGATGTTTAGAATAGACGCAATAACCCATCTATAAACAGTTTCACAAGTTAGTATAGTGAAACTGGGACCGACATCTTAACGTGCTCTCCGAGGCACCAAAGTGGTTGTCAAACAAATTTACATATGATTTTTAATTAAAAACTCATTGGTACAAACCGGGATTCGAACCAGGGCACTAAGTATTTTTAAGTCCAAGGTCTAACCAACTCGGTCACCACGTATATCTTTTGATTATATACAAATAATAAAATTATAAATGAATAAATACTGTACATTGATCTGATAAAAAAAAAGAGATAGACTCTAAATAGCCTATAGAACAGTAATCTATTATTTTTAGAATTCATGTCTTGTTTGTTTGTTTATCGAGAAATCCCTTAAAAACTACTGGACCGATTTATATACGGTTGTTTATTGTTGAATAGCTATTAGCTCTGTGGGTAAAATAGGGTACCTATATTATATTTCGATATAGGGAGTTTAGATATAATAAAGGTTTTTTTTTTTATGTTTTAAGAGTCTTTTAGGAAAAGATTTTAAATACACGAGTTAGAAATAAATGTTCTATGAAGTTGGATATATTTTAATGACATAAAATGGCATATTTTTATTTATCTGAAACAAATAGTATTAGATATGTTTCTTATTAGGTAAAATATATAAATTGAAGCTATAAACTTTATATATTTTACCTAATAAGAATCATTTTTTTTATTGATTTTATAATTAAGTACTTTTTGAGATTTTTTTTTATTCGTATAAAGTTGACATTTTATGTCATATTTTTGGCAACTATAGAATTTTGTAGATCACTAAAACCAAAAAAATATACCTATAAATTGGGGATTTAAATATATAATGAAGAGGCATAGGTAAGGGGGCATGGTTGGTAGCCATGGTTAACATATTTACTATACCTTTGTAAAAACAAAAAAAAATAGTAAAAAAATATTTTAAAATAACACACTTACGAAGTTGCGGGCACCAGTTAGTATACAATAAAATTATGTTTTTTTGTATTGTTTTAACGGTCCCGTCACGGCAAAATAGGTTTAGGTTTAATTTCTTTAAACCTAAACTCTTTTCCATAACAAATTTAACGTAAAATGGCTAACTTATAATACTAGAAAGGGGGGCTGGAGGCCTGTAGGTTAGGAATTAGTCTAGTTCAGACTCTCACAAGGAACCATTGTTATTAACTAATGATATATTTTTAGATTATTTATTTAAATCTTTATTGCATACAAAATACAAAGGCGGACTTAATGCCGCTAGGCATTCTCTACCAGCCAAACCTTCGGGACAATAATAGCAGTTAATAAGTGAGGTAGGTGCAATATAATATTCACTGGATTATATACTTACAATCTAATACGAGTATATACGACGGACTCTCGTGTATGAAAAGTGCTGGCCGATTCTTTCGCCACAGCGCCATCAACGATCTTATCTGCAGGACGCTTGCCACAATCTCTATTCGGCTCCAAAATTGAAGGAATAGAGCTTCCAGAGAGAACCATCTTCATGGTACCTCTGCCAGAGCTGGTGCTGCGGCGGAACAGGCACAAATAAGCAAGCGCCGAAAATATGTTAACATTTGTAATGATTACATATTTTTGGCGTTTGCTGTCGAAACATTGGGTCCGTCGGGATCAGAATTAAAAACTTTTCATAATAAAATTACGCCAAAGCTTGTAGCATCTCTGGTGACAATAGAGCTGGCAGCTTTTTTGCCCAGAAAATGAGTATTCTCATTCAAAGAGGAAATGCTGCCAGCGTATTGGGCACCATGCCGATAGACAGCGATTTGGATCAAATATTTATTTTATATTTTTTTTTTTTTAAATGTTAAATTATTATTCATCTTATTAATTTTTCATGTTACCTAATTTTATTAAATAATTTAGTTTATTTTAAATAAAATCTTATTAATTTAAGAGGAGGCGTAAAAGCAAATAAAAATCTAATGTGTATATTAGATTTTTATTTGCTTTTACGCCTCCTACTTAAATATATCTTATATGTATATATATATATACATACTTAAACTTATTTAATATTATTATTTATTTTTATATTTCGAAACTCAAAATCTCTATCATTTGCGACCGTTTCGATGATGGTGTCATTACTATATTAAGTAGATAGTAATGACATATCAGCGAAAAAAAGGTCACGCGGGATTTCACCTTAGATAATAGACTCCGCCTATTCAGTGACTTAGGTCTCTGTAATTTTGCCTAGGCGTTGACCTCGTTTTCAGACATGTTTCAGTTCTCTTCGGGTCTTGGCCGAGTCAGCAATTTGTTCTATAATTGACGCTGAAGAAGCTAATAGAGTATCTGCGGAATTAAAACCGAGTGTGGATTTTGGGGCGCTGAGCTTTCGATTTTGTTAAGTTATCTACATTGATGTTTGGACACAAAAAAGAGTGATCCTTAGACTGATTTATTATTATTTTATTTAACTTTTTGTTGCAATCTTATTCTGTCTGAAACGTCAGTCTTTGTTATACTAAAATTTGTTTCGTCTCGTAAGGGTTTTATATGTTTATTTTGTAAAATTAAAACTAAAATATACATAATAACTTAAATATATAACAAAAAGGGTAGGTAGTAATATAAGATGCGCCTATTTCAAAAACAAAGATAAATAACAATAAAGATCTACAAATCACGTTAACTTTCATACTAAACTCTCGAATTAAAGCCTATCACTTGTCTAATTGTGTTTTACTTGTTAGATACGAAGATTTATTATGTTTTTGTAGGAGTAATTTCAAGCATATAGACGTTTGTTCATATAATAATTTACTACTGACTTTTTTATAAAGAAAAAAATACTTACCTACCTTTTTATTAAAAAAATGGGTTCTAAAAGTGATACTGGAGGCATCAGAAAAATATTATCATTGTTAAAAAAACACCCAGTATTTATTATAGAGAAGGCACGAAATGTTATTATATATATATGATAATTTTTACTTATGTTGATACCGAGTAGGTATAGATCATCATATCAAAAAACACCGAGGACACCAAATTGTTGGAAAACTTAATGATATTGGTTATTGTGGTTCTGGCTTTTGCCACTTGAGATGCGTGTGGACCGCTATACATTTGAGCGAATATTATTTGTTCGAAGCTCCGATTACATGGCTACCACCTGTTCTCCTGATTGATACGTTGCCATATTTACCATATTATAGGTAAAATGCTTAGAATGCAAAGAGATGCGACGTTGCCGATCATTTATCTAAATCACCGTTTATAATAAACTGAATAGTTCTCCAGCCCGGTGTTCCGGTCGCTAGTTTTCAAAGTATTAGAACAAATATATTGTATAGTAATACTTTCTGATAGGACTATATACCTTTTGATATACAATTGTGAAAAGTTTCCTCACTAATGAAATTGAACTTTTCTAATAAATTTGAAACCTGAGCGTGAACATAATTGCTATATCCGACATGCAATAGCTGTTATTTTTATAATAAGTATACTAGGTTCTACCACTTACTTAATTATAATTACCCACGGAAATATATTTATTATCTTCAAATTATATTAAGAAAAATTTATCATTTATATTTTTTATTTTCATTTTAACCCGACCAATTTTTCTTCTATATCAAATTTTACTAAATTTTATAAATTAACTTTGCCAAATACTTTCATAAAGAATGCATAATCATAGAGTAATTCTATGAAGCTTCTATTTTACTTGCAATGAAAGCTTAAAATTCATCACAATTATTAACAAATTCACCCTTTCGGTTGTTAGCTTTGATTAAAACCATAATTTCTAATTTATTTAATTTAATTATTTAGATGAAATACCTTGGCTCGAAAACCGGATGTCCGTCCAAATCACGCGGCCGGGCTTAATAGATATCCTGAGCCTAAGGGTTGGGAATACAGATTGTGTACCCTAGTGTAGTGTATAAAATTATTGGATATTTAGAACGCGCAAGTAGCGAAAATGTCTTGATTAATGCCCGATTTCATCAACTCTTAGGGAGCCCCTAACTAAGTTAAGGGACAGTTGATTCATAGCAAATATATCAAAATTCTTATTTAGGGGCTCCTTTAGAGTTAGGGATTGTTAGTGAAATCGGCATGATGCATCAATTATATTTAAAAAGAGTTTTAAACTTCAACAACATTTCTTTTTCTTCTGGCTTTTTCTATCGCTTATCTTGATGCGATAATTCAGCCGACATAAATTTTTTTTTTCATAAAATGTCAGTCGTGTTGACGCGAAGTGTTACTTGGCCGTTGGAAGTAGTTAAATTATTATTTTCATGTTGGTAATTGTACGTAAATATTTTCCTATTGCACGTAAATGCTTATGTATTATTTATAGGTAGTATTACCAACAATAAGCATTTATTAACACAAAATTCTATTATGTATAATATAGAAATTGCAGTAAATAAGCCCTGACTCCCGTACTAGGTATGGCCTGTGTTGTAGGAGCCAGTCGCAATCAGATTTTAATTTTTTTAATGCCTGTATCAGAAAGATTAGTAAATACAATCATCATCATCATCATCATGCCAGCCTTTCGCGCGTCCACTGCTGGACATAGGCCTCCCCCAAGAATCGCCACAACGACCGGTTCTGCGCTGCCTGTATCCATCGGCTTCCCGCGACCTTTTTCAGGTCGTCGGTCCATCTTGTGGGGGGCCTGCCTCTGTTGCGTCCTCCAGCACGCGGCCGTCACTCGAGAACCTTAATGCCCCAACGGCCGTTCGTTCTGCGAGCTATGTGGCCTGCATACTGCCACTAAAGTTTGGCGATTATGAAGGCTATGTCGGTTACTTTGGTTCTTTTGCAGATCTCATCGTTTCGAATACGATCCCGCAAGAAAACGCCGAGCATAGCGCGCTCCATCGCCCTTTGTGTGACTGTGAGCTATTTCATGAGGCCCATAGTAAGCGACCACGTCTCTGATCCGTAAGTCATCACTGGCAACACACACTGCTCGAACACCTTGGTTTTTAAACACTGCGGTATTTGGAACGAGAAGATATTACGTAGCCTCCCGAATGCTACCCAGCCGAGTTGGATTCGACGAGAGATCTCTTTCTCGAAGTTGGATTTACTTGTTTGGATTGACTGTGCTAGGTATATATAATTGTTAACAACTTCGAGTGCGGAGCTTCATATTTTTACAGGAGTGGGTATAACATGGGCGTTCGACATGACTTTGGTCTTATCCATGTTCATGTTTAGGCCTAATTTTTTAGAAGCCCTACTGAGATCATTGAGCATTATGCCGAGGTCCTCCAGGGTTTCAGCCATGACTACGATATCGTCGGCAAATCGAAGGTTAGTGATGTACTCGCCATTAATGTTGATGCCAAATCTTTTCCAGTCCAAGAGTTTGAAGACATCCTCCAATGCCGCAGTAAAAAGTTTCGGGGAGATTACGTCTCCCTGTCTCACTCCTCGCTGTAGCTGGATGGGTCTTGAGGTCTGGTCTTGGAGGCGAACTGACATGGTGGCGTTTTTGTACAAACACTTTAATACTTCGATATAGCGGTAGTCAATTTGGCACCGCTGGAGTGACTGAAGCATCGCCCATGTTTCTATCGAATCGAAGGCTTTCGATGTATGAGGAATGCAGACTTTGCGATCGCAATTGGAGAGTTCTTATCATTTTTTTCGAGAACTACTGGTCCGTTTCCTTTGAAATTATACTTCTTTTTACTCCCATAAATAGAAAAGGGCCTAGGTCAAAATTAATTGAAAGTTTACATTATGAATTGTAGGTAATTAGACAAATTTGGGAAATAAAAATCGAAAAGTAACAGAATTAAGAGTAAAAAGTACCTTCGACGGGCGAGATTTTATCACGTAAAGAATACAAATACATCAGCATACTGCGCTTTCTATCTTATTTTCAAAGGTTTTCGTCGTCTATTCTTCAAATGTATGGTTCACTGATTACTACGGATACTCTATTATGGTGGATAGAATTGTATGAAATGTAGAGTTTAGAAGTTGCTAATGGACTGCTCTAACTATAGTAGGAACTTAGCACGTGCTAAGCCAATTTAAAGTTATTTAATTTTTTAGGGTGTTTATATTAATAATAATAATTCTTTATTTCCACAGTAAAAGTTTTATAATATACATATATGCCATTGATCCCCACACTAGGCAGAGCCTGTCTTGTGGGAGTCATTATTACGGTTTACAGTAACTGTTACGGCAGAAAATAATTTAAAAAGATTAAATGAAAATACAATTAAAACAATTCATGAGATCAAATGAAACAGTAATAACAAAATATTTTTTTCCACATCAATCAACTTAAATTAAATCAAATTAAACCAAATTAAATTAAAATCAAATTAAATCATATATTATTAAATCAAATCAAATTAAATTAAATAGATCCAGTATTGAAGGTCAGCGCAAATTAACAACAAGCATCCAGGAATGAGTGTAGACAATGGTTCATTTATACAATGACTTTTATAAAGTTTTCAGTTTGTTCGTAGGACCAGGATATTAGGAGATTTTTATTTGACCTTTGGCTACATGTAAACTTTTATTCTTCATATCAATCAACCTCACAATCTTATTATAAATAAAGAGAACCGAAAATGAACTAAATCTTTGAGCAAATTTAGTTTTAATTTTGTAGGTGGGAAAAATAAATTTTCGTTTGGAGCACCTGTATTGATAGTCTATTGAGTGCTAGTTTATGTGCAAATAGAGACGCCTTATGTATGTATAAACGCCTCACACTTAGCACCTTTGCATTTTCATAGAGGTTTACAGTTGGATAGCTAAAAGATTTTTTCAGCATTACCTTCAAGACTGATCTTTGAGCTCTTTCCAAGATTATAAGTGTTGAGGATGCACATCCACCCCAAGATAAAATACCGTATGTCAGGAGAGATTGACATAAAGCTATATATACCCGTATTAAAAGCTCAACATCCGCAACCTTTTGTAACGTCTTCATTATACGAATATTTTTTCTAGTTTTTTTACTTAAGGCCTGGATATGTTGGTTAAATGATAGTTTATCATCAACCACGATTCCCAGATATCTTATGGACTGCACTCTCTCTATGTTTTCACAGCAGCAAACTACTCGGGGACCAATGCATTTATGAATTATTAGGCTGCTAAAAGTTTCATCTGGAGCAGAAGCTAAAGTTTTGTGAAAATAGGTGAATTTACTTTTAGTTGCGTTCAAAGTAAGTAAATTGGAATCCAACCAATTAGCCACAAGTGTTAAACTCTTTACTACGATAGAGTGACATTCCCTCCAAGTTTCACCGCAAAAGATAATGGCAGTATCATCAGCATAACTAATGAGTTCTGTATTGAGGGGATTTATTGAAGAGATGCCATTTATGTAACACAGGAAAAGTGTAGGACCCAAAATATTTCCTTGTGGAACGCCAAAATTTATACTATAGGTGTTACTAGTGTAAGGACCCACTTTTACCTTTTGCTTTCGATTTGACAAATAATCTTGGAACCAGTCTAGTGCACAACCTCTCACCCCAAAACATTCAAGTTTCTTCAGAAGTATAGGAACAGAAACGGTATCGAACGCCTTTGCAAGATCAAGAAAGACATCGATACACGCTCGGCCCTTGTCAAGGTGTGAAGAAACAATTTTGGAAAGTAAGTCTGCAGCATCTTCAGAAGATTTTGATGTCCGGAAACCAAATTGTCTATTAGTGAGGAGTTTGTTGTCTTCCAGATATTTGACTAGTCTCTTATTTACTAGCTGTTCAAGCCAACTCGTCTGGACTTTGCCGATATTAGCTTTGCCTCAATTATTTATAACATAGTTTTTTAGATCTACCTACGTATGTCATTTATTTAAAATAAGTAATTACAGTCCACTCATCACACAAGCAGAAGTTTCATTTCTTTACCACAAAACTGCACCCACAGCCTGACTTGCAGAGAAACCATCCAACAGTGGATACTACCAAGGATTCACCGGCCATACACGCCAACATTTGGTCACTTCGCCGGGAAAAAACGTGTCGACAAAGTGGAGGGCAAAGGTCATTGCCATCGTCACCAAGACTTCGCAGCCTTTATACCCATCCTGCGACGTGCAGAACCAGAAATCCTATGGAAATACAGCCCAAGAATTCAATTCAGAAGCCCAATATCATAAGTAATTTGCACAAAATCAAATCAAAACCATTCAGAAGAAATTTGATACAAAATCACATTCACGGATGCCATACATCATCAGCAATCATCAGGAGACAAGCAACCGGTGAGATCGTTCCAATTATCCCTCTTTTTATATCCTTTTTACTTCCAAAATAGTATTAATTCATGCATAATTTAACCTCAGTAAGGCAGGTCAAAATAAATTAATAATTTATTAAAATATAACATTTCATTAAAATATTTAAAAACTAATAATCCCTAATTGTTTATTAAGCTAATTTATATTTATAAAAAACATTAACTTAAAAAATTAAACCTAATTTAAAAATCAAAAAACGCCTAAATTTTTTATCATCGCAAGTAACATTATATGGGAAACTTAGAAGTCAAAGTCATGCTATATTGCATTTGAAATCAGACGTTTTCGTAAAAAATATTTTAAATAAGTTTTAGTAATAAATTGGGAATTATTTTAGATATTTTTATTAAACATTATATTATTAATATTTAATTCATAAATTACCTATCGCTTTACTATTTATTTGAACATACACAAAAATAATAAGATAATTAAAATGTCAGAGTCTAAAATTAAAGATTTAATTAAAAAGCAAAGCTCAGTTGAAATTAAATTGAAACAATTTAATACCTTTCTGGATTCAATTAGAAATACATCGAACTTAACAACATTACAGATTAGTGAACTTAAACTTAGGTGTAGTACAATAGAAAACTTATACAATAATTTCGACGAATTTCAGAATGGATTGGAGGCACTGTCGGATAATGCCGAATCCCTGTACAATGAACGGGAATGTTTCGAGACTTCCTACTACCGCTTGCTGGCTACCGCGCGCGACCTCCTGGACCGCGCACCAGCACCCGATGCCGAGTCGCAGCCAAGCTCCAGTCGCACTCACACCGCTGCTAAACAAAGTTACGTAAGATTGCCTAAAATTAATTTACCTACCTTTAATGGCTCTTATCATAATTGGCTTGAGTTTAGAGACACATTTATATCTCTTATACACGAAAGCAGTCTCATTGATGATATTAACAAATTTCACTACCTGCGCGCCTCTCTTCAAGGGAGCGCTGCTATAGTTATACAAAGTCTAGACTTCAAAGGGGATAATTACAATTCCGCATGGAAACTTATTTGCGAACGATTCGACAATAAACAGTTATTAGTCAATAATCACGTACAAGCTTTATTTAATGTTAATAATATGCGAAAAGAATCTAGCAAAGAACTTAGGCATTTGCTCGATACCACTAATAAAAATCTTAGAGCTTTAGCTACACTAGACCAGCCCGTTGATAAATGGGATACCTTGATCATTCACATGATGGCATCTAAACTCGATTCATTAACATCTAGGCATTGGGAGGAACATAGAAATAATTTAACAAACCCTCCTACTTTACAGAATTTTACTAATTTTATTACAAACAGGTCAAACGTGCTCGAAACGTTTGAGGAATCTCAGCAAAATAAAGGTAACAAAACAGAAACTTATAATAATAAACAAAATCAATCTTTAATAGTATCTACAAATCAATCTACATTAAAACCGAAACTGTGCCCTATATGCAATGGAGAGCACTATCTTTTTAGCTGTCAAGCCTTTAGAGATCTTTCCGTTGAAGCGCGGCAACAAAAGGCGACCGACGCCAAAGTTTGCTTAAATTGCTTGCGTCCCGGTCACTACACAAAAATATGCAAGTCAGGCAAATGCAAGTATTGCAATCAGAAACATACTCTTTTACATAAAGAGTCAGAAAATATAATAACGTCAGACCACGTAGCCTTGTCTACTAATAATACAGAACTATACTCAACTTCACAAATATTGCTTTTCACAGCGCAAGAGACGGTGCTCGACAGCTGCGGCGAGGCGCACTCAGCCAGACTACTGCTGGACAATGGTAGTACCGCCAATTTCATTACACAGTCGCTGTGCGGTAAGCTAAAATTAAATACTTACGACATCAAGTCGAACGTTATTGGCATCAATAATCAAACGACCAATAGCGGCAGATCATGCAAACTTACTATACAATCCTGTAATGGTGGCTATAAGGTCAACTGTCTGGTAATACCTCAGATCACGTCATCCCTTCCATCATCATACATTCATAAGCAGAATCTAGGCATACCTACACATATACATCTCGAAGACCCGTACTTTAACGTACCATCATCCATCGATATCTTAGTCGGTGCAGATGTCTTTTGGAGCGTTATCTGTACAAACAGAATACAATTAGGCAAACACAAACCAACCTTGTGTGAAACAAAACTTGGTTGGATAATTTCAGGCAGTATATACAATAATAACAGAAAAACACAACCAGTTTGTATGTTCACTCAAAATAATTGCGATTTAAGTCGTTTTTGGGAACTAGATAGCATATCAAACTTACACAATTATACATACGAAGAGCGTACGTGTGAAGAGAATTTCTTAAAAACAACTAAACGCGATAGCGATGGTCGTTTCATAGTAACCATACCATTACGGGAATCCGCGAGCACCCTGGGAGATTCCTATGGAATGGCCAAAACTAGATTTCTCTCACTCGAACGCCGTTTACAAAAAAATAATCACTTAAAACAACAATATACAGACTTCATGAGTGAATATATAAACCTTAGTCATATGACAGAAAACAAATTAGATACACACAGACAATCTACATCATACTATCTCCCTCACCACGGCGTCATAAGGGAGAGTAGTAGCACGACTAAGCTTCGTGTAGTTTTCGATGCATCAGCAGTCACAACCTCTGGCAAATCGTTCAACGACATTCAAATGGTGGGTCCTACAGTGCAAAACGATCTCTTATCCATACTGTTACGATTCCGGCAGCACAAGTATGTTGTGACAGCAGACATCGAAAAGATGTACAGACAAATCAAAGTTGATAACTCACAGAAATCATTACAACAAATAATTTGGAGATCGAATCCTAAACATTCACTCAAATCATACACACTAAACACAGTAACATACGGCACTGCATCAGCTCCTTTCTTGAGTACTCGCTGCCTGACCAAGCTGGCCGACGATATCAGCGTCGACCAGCAAATATCATACGAAATGGCCACATCCATCAAACGTGCTATAACTCATGATTTTTATGTAGATGATTATCTATCAGGCGCAGATACAATAGATCAAACAATAAACATTTGTACTGGAGTCATACACACACTTAATAAAGCTAAATTTAATCTACGTAAATGGCACTCAAATAATGCATTCATACTAAATACTTTAACACAGAATAATAACAGAACTTACATTCAGCCTCAAACTCAGACGCAGCCTCATACCCAGCCTCATACTCAGACTCTTTCTCAGGCTGATATTCAGACTCATACTAAAGACATAAAAAATATTATATAGACTCACATACAATCCATACCATTAACAAACATACAGACAAATACAGATCTTCACACACAGTCAGACTACGTACAATTAAGTTCTAACGAGCATTACAAAACATTAGGCTTAAATTGGAACTACAATACAGACACATTTTCATATTCAGTTAATCCTTCAAATGCAAACACAGTTAATAAAAGGAGTATCTTATCTACAGTTGCACAAATATTTGATCCACTTGGCTTGGTCTCGCCATGCATCATCGAAGCTAAGATCATCATTCAGAGTCTCTGGATCACCAAATGTGACTGGGACGAAGAAGTATCACAAAACATTCAGGAAAACTGGCATAAATTCAGACTTACATTATCATACCTAAACAACATAAAAATCCCCAGGTGGATATCATGTGATTCTCCAACCACTTTAGAGTTCCACATTTTTACAGACGCTTCAGAAAAGGTCTACGGTGCGTGCATTTACGTTCGCTACACATCTTCACAGACAGTCGGTGTCCGCCTTTTAGCCTCCAAGAGCAGAGTGGCGCCGATCAAAAATACTACAATACCACGGCTCGAACTTTGTAGGGCGCTATTGGGAGTGAGATTATGCACAAAAATACTTAACTCGCTTACCTTATCGCATAGTAATTGTACGTTTTGGTGCGATTCTACTATTGTCCTCAGTTGGCTCGCGTCACCTGTAAAAATACTAAAACCGTTCGTTCGTAATAGAATATGCGAAATACTCGATAGTTTTAATAGCAGTATGTGGCGTTACGTACCGTCAAAGGAAAACCCAGCCGATCTTGTGTCGCGCGGGGTCGGGGCTGACTTACTATGCAATAATTGTTTATGGTGGTCAGGCCCGACGTACTTACTTTCTGATTCGTCAAACTGGCCCACAATGCCTAACTCATCAAGTACCACAGAAATACCAGAAACCATAAAATCATTTCATATACAGAGTACAATTAATACAGACAATAATAACTACATAAACATAAGAATTAAAAATATATCTTCATTTGTAAAATTACAAAGAATATTCGCTTACATACTACGATTTATTAACAATTGCAAAATACATAAAAAGAATAAAATTACAAATCAATTAACTAATACAGAACTTACCAGGGCAACAAACTAACTTTTAAAATTATCACAGATAGAATCATTTACACAAGAATATCACATATTAAAAGCACAGAATAGTTTACCTACAAAAAATATGTTGCTTTCTCTTTCTCCATACCTAGACTCAGAAGGTCTCATTCGCGTGGGGGGCAGGCTCAATAACTCAAGTTATTACGATTACAATGTGAAACATCCAGTTCTCATCTCAAGCAAACATCACATTTGTAATCTCATTTTTAATATGTTTCATATACAATTACTACACGCCGGTCCGCAGTTACTACTGGCCACAATAAGACAAACTTATTGGCCAGTGGGCGGTACCAATCTTGCAAAAAAGATAGTGCGCTCCTGCGTCAGGTGCTCTCGGTTTAAAGCACAGCCAATACAGCCTATTATGGGCAATCTTCCTAAAGAAAGAATCGAGTTGGAATATCCATTCATAGATACGGGTGTCGACTACGCCGGGCCAATTATGATATCGAACCGTAAAGGCAGAGGTAGCAGATTAATTAAGGCATATTTTTCGGTATTCATTTGTTTAGCAACAAAGGCGGTGCACCTGGAGCTCGTCTCCGACTTGACCAAGGAAGCCTTCATAGCTGCTTTAAGTCGCTTTATAGCGCATAGGGGGAAGCCTCGAAACATATTTTCAGACAACGGTACAACGTTTGTTGGAACATTTAACGAACTGTCCAACATACTCCAACTTAATTATAACGCAGAAATCGCAGAATTGGGTATAAACTTCTCTTTTATACCTGCATATACAGCCCATTTCGGGGGATTATGGGAATCGGCCGTAAAATCGGTAAAACATCACCTACGCCGCACTCTTAATCTCACACATCTTACATATGAGGAGATGTCGACCTGCCTCATTCAGATAGAAGCCATTTTAAACTCCAGACCTCTCACTCCACTTTCCACAGATCCATCAGACCTTACTCCTCTCACACCCGCACATTTCCTGATTGGACGATCACTGCTGTTTGCTCCACAGTCACAGGCTCCACAATCAAGTAAAATCAATCTCATCAAGAGGCACCAGCGTATCGACGTTCTAAGGCAACACTTCTGGAACCGCTTCACTACAGAATACATCGTTTGGCTTCAGAACAAAACTAAGTGGTTGAAATCAAAAGGAGATCTTAACGTCGGAGACCTGGTAGTCATCAAGGACAAACAACTACCGCCGCTAATGTGGTTACTCGGACGCATCACAACCACATTTCCAGGGAGAGATGGAATCGCCAGAGTTGCCGAAATCAAAACCAAGCGAGGCGTCATCAGGCGGGCATACACTCATATATGTCCATTACCCGGACAAAAGGAACCAACATATTGAAGACTACTTCTTCAACGCGGGCAGCATGTTCAAGCCAACTCGTCTGGACTTTGCCGATATTAGCTTTGCCTCAATTATTTATAACATAGTTTTTTAGATCTACCTACGTATGTCATTTATTTAAAATAAGTAATTACAGTCCACTCATCACACAAGCAGAAGTTTCATTTCTTTACCACAAAACTGCACCCACAGCCTGACTTGCAGAGAAACCATCCAACAGTGGATACTACCAAGGATTCACCGGCCATACACGCCAACACTAGCCCCTCCAACAGTTTTGAAAAAGTGCTAAGCAGAGAAATAGGACGGTAATTAGATGGATCGCTTTCGGACCCACCTTTGAATATTGGTGTAATTAAAGCGATTTTCCATATTTTTGAAATATACCAGTTTTTAGGCTCAGATTAAAAATGGCAGTCAGCGGCGTTACAATAAATTATTTAACAGATTTAATTAAAATATTTCCTATACCGTCAAATCCAGGGGCAGAGTTAATTTTAAGTTTACTTATCAGACCGGAAACCTCAAATTCGTCTGTTGGGATCATAAAAAACGAATGAGGTGATAATGTTGAACTTTTTTTACTAGCTGCCAGGGACTCCTGGTTTTCGTTAAGACGGTTGAGAGTTATATTTGCTAGATTTGAATCTATATTTAAAAAATATTTATTGCAGTTGTCTAATGATGTAATGGGATCATTTTCCAATTTTGTAAGTTCAAAGGGCGTTTTAGATTTGCTATTTCTATTAGTTATACTGTTAATGGTGTTCCAGAGAGGGCACGATTTTTTTATATTTAGGTTTATCTTATTTCTGAAATGTTCAGTCTTAAGTCTACGAAGAAGAGAAACGTATAAGTTTCTGTAACGAGTGAAAATATGTTTCTTTATAAAATCGTTGGGATATTTTCGTGAGTTGGCATGTAATTTATCTTTATGCCTGGAGCATCTAATCAGACCCGGTGTTATCCATGGCTTTAAAATTAGTTTTGCACGACTAATCTTAATATTTCGTGAATGGTTAGTAGATTAATGGTTAGTTATTCTTAATAGAGTAGACATAAAAATGTTAGAGGCGATGTTTACAGTAGGGCTGTGCAAGACTGGGGACCAATCGACTTCAGCAAGTTCGGCGGCTACGGCATCATAATCTATCTTATCAGGAAGATTCTAAATACAATAATCGGCAAAAATATTATTTTAATTCTATGACAAACAGTAGGTAGTGGAAAAAAACTGTAAGTGAGCAAAAGCTCATTTTGTATGAGGAACGCAGACTTTGCGATCGGATTGGAGAGTTCCTAGGTATCTCTCCTTTTTCGTCCGAGACTTCGTTGAATCCAGACGTGTTGTAAAATTTTATTAATTTAGATTATTTGAGTGTATTTAAATTTCAATCATATTTTAAGTGCAATATAGTTTATTTTTGATTAGCATAAACAACCTAAACTTAGAACGTTGAGTGTCGGATTCATTGAGCGGTTCACAGTGTCGAGCGCGCCACCGTCGTAGTTTTGGCATCTGTTTCAAACCTCTTACCACGTACAGCGTAGTGCTATATAACACAGTTGACTTCACTTGTGCTATCTCGTTTACTCATCGCCCAGTTGCTTTGGAATCCGATTAGATTGTTTAAATAACAAAATGGAAGGGTCGTTGAATAGGTCTTTTTCTGACTCAGACATTACAACAAAAACCATGTGCATAACATCACCGAATTTTGCCAACACAAATAAGAGGAGGCGATATGATGAAGAAGATGTGCACCTATGTTCCTTCAAAGAAGAAATAAAAGAAATGATAACTGTTTTATTCACGAGACAAGAACAAGAACTGAAAAAAATATTATCCACTCAGTGTGATATTAAACAGACTAATGTAAATATTGAAAAGTCTATTACTTTCCTAACAACGCAAAACGAGGAGTTCCAACAAAAAATAGATAAATTAGAAGGACAGATAAGGGAGGATCGCAAATACATCACTATTCTAGAAGACAAACTAGAGGAGATACAAAAATACAGAAGAAAGTTTAATTTTGAAATAACAAACGTCCCTAGAAAGCAAACTGAAAAAAAAGAAGACTTGATAGATATAGTTATGCACCTATCTAAAAATGTAGGATGCAATCTGGACAAAAAAGATATAAAAGATATTTACAGGATTCGTGCAAAAAAGGATGGATCACTTAATACAAAGATTATTGTGGAGACGTCATCCACAATGCAGAAGGCCGAGTTACTAAAAATGTGCAAAATATTTAACATCAAACATAAAACTAAACTGCGGGCAAAACACTTAGGGTTCCATACCCTCGAGGAAACCCCCATTTTCGTTTCTGAACATCTTACGCCCAAAGGATCCAGACTGTACTTTCTGGCACGAGACCTGTCCAAATCAAAAAAATATACTTTTTGTTGGGCGTCTTACGGTAAAGTGTACATCAGGAAGGACGAGAATTCACCTATACTTACCATCAAAAATGAAGCCCAGATACAGAACCTACTACAAGAAAATTGACTGCGTTGTGAGTTATTTTCCACTATAGCAATGGATATGAAGTTTTATATAAAATTTGTACTATTCGATGAAATATTACTTACACAAACAAAACACACATACATTTACACACACACAAATATTTATTTATATTTTTATACCAGGAAACATGTTTTTTATAACTTTACTCTTTATTTATTTATAATGCTTGAAGACTTGTTCGACTCCTTTTTTCCTAGATTGCCTGGTAATATACTTTTCCACAATGTTGATCTAAAGTTATATAAATATCTTCAGTATAATACTGGAATGAATTATATAAATAATAACATAAAACATCCACTCGGCAAAAATAATATAACAACATATCACACCACATACAATTTTAAAATCATAATCCCACTATACAAACACACATCAATTAAAAAGATATATGTAGGATACTTTTATGTTCTTCAATACCTAATACACATCATATTACTAGACAAGAGTTATAAGTATTCCCGGTTTCATGATATTATGTTAATAATGGATATAACATTTTTATTCACATACTTTTACATCAATACAATACCTGCAGGGCTCATTGCATATAATAAAATCATTAAAAAAATATACACACTAAAATACTATAAACAATATGTTTAGTTCTCTCAATATAACAAAAGAAATAGACTTTGCATATAGTGCAATAGCCATACAGAGTAACATTGAAGATTTATCTAAACAAATGAAAGTTAAAAAAAAACGATCTAACCATTATCTCACAAAATATGAGAAGTATCTATAAGAATATAGACGACCTACAAGTGTCACTGTCAACCTTAACATTTAAAGTGGATATACTAATATTAACAGAATGTAGGCTTAATCCAAATAAAAGTATTCCATTTATTCCTAACTATACATCTTATGAAACTACTCACTTACTAAACCAGAATGACGGGGTGGTGATATATGTTAACAGCTCAATGAAACTGTCAGTTAAAGAAGTCGTATTGGACTAGGCTTCATGTATACAACTACAGAATGAGAAATACACTATCCTAGGTATATACCGCCCACCCGTCAATAAAAATATAGACCGTTTTATTGAATCCTTGGATTCTCACCTTAAACATTTAAAATCATGCAAAAATATTATTATAATTGGAGACATTAATATTAATACTATCCCAAATACAACTGAACAATCGTTCCAACATTCGAACAGATGTCAATATCTGAATATGATTTCCCATCATGGTTTAATTCAGGGTCATAACTTACCTACAAGAGAAACCAACTGCTTAGACCACTGTAACTTAAAACTAGATAAATATATAGCTCAAATTGCTGTCCTCAATACTACCATCACAGACCACAGTATGTTATTTTTAAAACTAGAGAACATTTTAACAAATAGCAATGATATAAAAATAAAGACAGTCATAGATTATGATAAATCGGTAAATAGTTTAAACGAAAAAAATCTACAGAATCTTTTTCAGTTTGATGATCCTAATATAGTATTACAACAACTACTAAACAAAATAACAAATTCATTAAAAGAAAACACTAGCGTAGTAAAGATTCCTAGAAGCAAAAGATGTATCAAACCATGGATCACGCCTGGTATCTTGCGTTGTATCAAAAATAGGAACAAACTTCAGAGTAAGCTTCGTTCTGATCCGGATAATGAAAATTTAAAAATAACCTACAGCCGTTATAGAAATTTTTGTAATAATCTATTAAAAAAACTAAAACGTAAATATGACAGACACTTACTACAAAACGCTGGAAGAAACACAAAAAATCTATGGGAGAACATTAAACTTATTACAAATAAAACTAACACTAAAAAAGATAATAAAGAACTCCTAAGGATAAAGTCTTCTCCTGAGGAGTCTATTAGCTATATAAATAGTTTTTTCGGGAACATTGATCGATCTCTTGCTGAAGGTATTCAACAGAAAACTAAGGCCACGCGTCAGAAAAACACGCTATGCTCATCTAACTCACAACTGACATCATTTGTGTTGTTAAATACCGACCCTAATGAAGTATATACTACGCTTATGAACCTTAAAACCAGTAGCGCAGCTGGTAGAGACGGTATAACAACTGAATTCATGAAGCGAGCCCATAACTTAGTGGTTCCAGTCATATGCCACCTGACGAACTTATGCTTTGCTAAGGGTATGTTTCTGTCCTCTCTAAAACAAGCTGTCATTACTCCTATACATAAGGGTGGTGACAGGGACGATGTCAATAACTATAGACCTATATCAGTTCTACCGGTTATATCAAAAATATTAGAAAAAATTATAAACATTAGACTAGTTAAATATCTTGAAAATTTTAATATTCTTTCTAGTTCACAATTCGGCTTCAGACGTGGGAAATCTACCGAAGAAGCAATAATAAAACTTACTTCATTAATAGTTAACCAATTAGATCAAAACCGGAAATGTTTAACCGTATTCCTCGACCTAAAAAAGGCTTTTGACACCGTCTCTGTCCCCATCCTCTTACAAAAACTGGATAATATTGGCGTTAGGGGAGCAGCTTTGGATCTATTTAGGGACTATATGACCCATCGTACACAGTGTGTTAAAATAGGTCAGCATATAAGCCCGGAACTAGAATTGACTTTTGGAGTGCCACAGGGTAGTGTTTTAGGTCCAACGCTCTTCCTTATCTACGTCAACGATCTTTGTAATTCCAATATAAACAGCTGCCAGGTGTTCTCGTATGCAGATGACACAGCCTTGGTATTTCATGGTACAAGCTGGAGTGAGGTACATAGAGCTGCTGAGGCTGGCCTCTCTAAAGTTGCCATATGGCTGGAATCCAACTTGTTAACTTTGAATATTGGAAAATCAAATTATATATGTTTTTCTATAAAAAAAACAAAACATATAAATACAAACTTAAATTTAAAAATACATTCATGTCAAGATCAGAATAGCAATAAATATATAGAAGGTTGTAGTTGTCCGTCCATAAATAGAGTTTCAAATACAAAATACCTCGGTATTATAGTAGATGAAAGATTATCATGGTACATGCACATAGAACTTATATCCAACAGGGTAAGAAAACTTATTTGGATATTCAAAAATCTTCGCATTTCGCACCTAAAACCTTACTTAATCAAATCTATATCTCTCTTGCCCAATCGGTTATTACATATTGCATTCCGGTCTGGGGAGGTGCGGCTAAAACCAAGTTTATTCAAGTTGAGAGAGCGCAACGATCTTTACTGAAAGTAATGTACTTTAAACCATACCGGCATCCAACGGACAATCTCTACACTATGTGTAATCTGTTGACAGTAAGAAAGCTGTACGTCCTACATATTGTAATGCATAAGCATAAATTCCTTCCGTTTGACCCCGGAATACAAAGAAAAAGAAGGTTCGACTTTGCAGTCCCTCAACATGTCACGAGAACCACTTTCGCTAGAACTCAATATGATAAACAATCATCACACCTCTATAATAAAATAAATAGGATAATTAATATATACCCAATGACTCTCCGTGAGAGTAAGAATGTGTTGTCGGATTGGTTAAAAACTCAAAACTACGAACAGACCGAGTCATTGATGACATTCATCATCTAATTAATGTAGTTTATTGGATGGTGAATGTTATTAATGAGTTAGCTAATTTAAATATATACGTACATCTTGTAGTCCTAATATCACGTAAAGCATAAACACACTAATACGCACGTTTGCACCCACACCCATACACACACACACTCACACACTCACAAACACCCACACCCTCCCTCGTATACCCCTACACACACACAAACACTCGCACATACACTTATACCAAAATATTGATTGTGGTCTGATATACACTTAGTTAATAAGATGAAGTAATATTATCTTTATTATCATATAAATTAACATAAAAACTAAAACTACTTAATAAATGATTAAAAACTAAATTATTTACAAATTATAAAACTAAAAAATTAATACCGTCCGATGGGCGTAGTGTGCCGAGGACACTCGCGGCGTTCCCCCGTTGAATAGCGAGGCTGACTCTTTGAGCAAAGTATTCTCTACTCAAAGGGTCACCCGTCGCTGAGCGAAGTTTTTCGCCAAGTTCGCGGGAGAACGCAAGAGCATCCTCGGACCACGGGCCCATCGTTTCAACTGCAAATGGGATGAAATGGTGATTGGTGTTTATTACCGCGTACTTGTGACGTTTTAGACGTGCTGCCGTCTCTGCAGCGGCCCCCGACTTTTTATGGCTGGATGTCACGTACGACGTACAGAGTGTGTCAACACATGTGGCGTCCCAAACTAGTGCGCGGCCACGCTTATACGGGATCAATGACATCCCGTCCGGACGCTTCCCATCAGACCTAAATATCCCCGATGGTTCGAGGATACAGGGAATGTTAGCAGATGCCAGCGTCCTTGACAAGATGTCATTAATCGCATAGTGCCTTGAGATTCTGCCAGCACTTTTTTGGCAGCACAATGCATGGCGACCTAATTCGTCTGCTGGGTCACCACATATACAAATGTGTTGAGTAGATACTTTGCAGCCCAGCCTCAATGCTACCGCTATGCGGAGTGAGTTGGCGTCTAGCAGTGTGCCCGTATAAGGGGAAGGTATAGCACGTAGCCAGGCGCCAGCCTCACTCACACAAGATGCTTTCAGGCGGGCCTCTTCTATTATTGATTGCCTAGGTAAAGTTTGGTACATATTTTTTATTATAGGACTATCCCAATCTTTTTGTGAAGATGTTAAAGGTGGTAAGTCTTCCAACGAGAGAGTTTTCCACAATGCAAGAGCTTCCGGTTCACGATGAAATTGTTCTAAATTACATGTTGTATTTGATAAGATTGAGGAACAGAGAGATTTTGTAGAGGTAATGGAGCAAAGATATGCAGGGATAGTAAGGTCGGATATTTTTCTAATTCCTAGTCCGGCAAATTTAACCGGGAGAGATGCCTGCTGAAATTGATCGAAATTGAGACTAACATTTAATATTGTTTCGAGTGTTAATTTTAAAATATTGTCTATGTCAATCAATATATTCGATTCCCAACAAGGTGTGGTGCGTAAAGTATATATAAACTTGGGGGCAGCTAGACAATTTTTTAATAGGAAAAAGGCGATATGTGGTTCAATTTCTTCTAATCTGTTTGAGGCTAATTTTAATAAATCGTGTTTTTCTTTTAATGCGGTAGGAATGCCGGAATCAGTGAGATATGCTCCTAGTAAGGTAAAATTATTACTATTTTGGACACGGATTCCAGGAGCAACGTTTTGAAAAGATTTAATAACGTCGTCGCTAGGTTCTGAGAGAAAAAATAACTCGCATTTAGATGGGTTAACTTCTAGGCCAAGGGCTTGTGAATCTGTGATAATTGATTGGAAATCAGAGAGAACAGTGCTGGGGTCACCGCCAATTGTACCATCGTCTAAGTACCAGACGTTCAACTCTGAAGTCAGTTTGCTTATTATAGGATGAATGGAAAGTGAAAAAGCTGCGGGACCCATCGGGTCACCCTGTTGACAACCAACTTTTGAATCAATAATTTTGTCATGGAAAAATAAATAAGTAGGAGTGTGGTAACATTGATGCATATAATTAAATATGCTGGGACATTTATTCTTAATTTCATTAAGCATGCAGTCTCTTTCTACAGAATTGAAAGCATTTTTGTAGTCTATTTTCAAAATTATTTTTGGCGACGTGTGTTTCGAGTGAATAAATTGACGGGTAGCGTGGACAGCAGCTTCACAACCATTTGGAACAGAAAATCCAACTTGAATAGGTTGAAAATGAGAAATAAGAGAATTTGAAACATTCCTACAGGCAATTTTGGATGCAATCCGTCTAAAAACATTTCCAACTGCTATAGGCCGTAAACCACCTCCTTTTTTTTCTAGTGCGCAAAGAGAACCGCCATAAAGGAACTTTGTGAAGTCTTGATTTACAGAGCCGGCCAACATCATATTTATCAAACCACATAGGTGGTCCACAAGTTTGATTCCCGCTGCACCGGCTGCAAAAGAGATAAGGTCTTTTAAGATCTGTGGTCTAAGGCCGTCGAGGCCACCAGCAGACCCCGTCGGGAAACTCCGAATTGCGGTATATATGTCATTTGGAGAAACCTTAATACAGACGGATTCAGTAGGTGGGTGAGGAAATAATAATGATCTTGATGGGGAAGGATGTTTATCAAGAAGAGCTTCAAATGTTGATTCATTATTTGGGGCAAAATCATCGTTCGATAACAATAAACGTACGGCACCACGTACATCGCCATCTGCGACTTTTAATTCAATTCGTTTAGCAATGTTAATATGACGTTTTATTATTTGTTGATCTGGAATGTCAAAAGTATTAAAGTTTTTGATATTATCTTTTACAGCGGAGGTAAGTGAAATTTTTGAATGTTTATTTTGAGGTATACGGAGAGCAGTATATGAAAAAAGAAACAAGTTTTGCCAGGTTTGGGTGGAATTGCTATCAATGCAGCTAGCTATTAATTGGCACAGTTTAGTAGCGGCCTGATGACGAGCTCCTTTCGGAACTCGTTTGAGTACTTTACAACTTTGTCTATGATCTCTAATAAATTCTTCAAAGGATATATTATGTGAAACTATTTGGCTACAGTCACTTGAAGCTATTGATGTTAGTGTATCGGTCGGAAGAGGGATTCCCTTGTGCATTCGAGCATAGTGGATGCGAAGGCCCCTCAATCCTTTAAGATTTTTTTTGTGACATATGGTGCATTCTATATGAGTTAAGTTAGGAACATCCGGTCGGGACTGAGTCTGGGAGGCCTCAGCATCAACACACGTCTGGCACAACCAATTATCAACAATATTAACGCCGGTACAGCCACTATGCAGCCAGATTCCGCAGCCAGTGCAGAGAACGGCTGGAGCGTCCTGAGTGGATCCGAGAACGAGATAACCGCACAAGCACGCGTTAGACATGAAAATATATGAATAGTGGAAAAAACAAAACAATATAATAATATAAAATAAAAAAATATAAATAATCTAATATATATAACAAACATATATATATACACTATTTTCTAAATCTTCAAGGCGGCATATGTTTAACATAGAGAGTTGTATCGAAATCCTGGCTATAATCTTCTATATAATTTTTGAAAGTCTTTTACTATTGTTTCTATTTATATCTTATTGTTACAGTGTTAGGTACTGGTTATCTTTCTTTTTGATGTGACTGCATTCGTTGTAGACTAACATATATTGGCAATAGATACACGTAGTAAGTGCACTTTATTCAGGTACATTAATGTAAGCACAACTTCCGTGAAAAAAAAAAAAATGTTGAAAATATTGTGGGTAAAATTACCTTTTTATTGTTGATTATTAATGAGGTATGTTACCGTGCAATCCAGGTAAAATCTGATGTGTATGGGTTCTGGTTTTTAGTACCTCCTAACATTCATGAATACTGGAAATTTTTTGATCAAAATGTTTTTATTTGGTATTCTTCATAATTTATACTTCTTCCAAATGTTTTATTTGTACAAGAAAACATAAAATAAATGTAAAATAAAAATATTTTGTATATTTATTTACAAAAAGCGTCTGTCACCTTTGACAATTTTTCTCTTTTTTAATAAGTAGTTAATAGATAATAAGTAATTTACAGGATGCCTAGTTTGTATGCTAGGTCATTTAACTTTTGAAATTATATAAAATTTATAGCCTTTATTGTCTTATGAATATATATAAACCAACTTATTCTAAATTAAATTTATTTTTGAAGAAGCGGTGCCAGCTGACACAGGTATTGTTTTACTTAATAGCTGGCTCCAACCTTAACAATATGTAATTCTTAATCTTTGTTACTGAAATAAAGGTTTTTATTTATTATTATTTATAGGTATTCATCATTTTTTTCGAGAACTACTGGTCCGTTTTCAATGAAATTATACTTCTTCTTGACTCCCATAAATAGAATAGGGTCTTGGTCAAAATTAATTGAAATTTTACATTATAGAT
Organism: Monopis laevigella; assembly: GCA_947458855.1. Taxonomy (NCBI): domain Eukaryota; kingdom Metazoa; phylum Arthropoda; class Insecta; order Lepidoptera; family Tineidae; genus Monopis; species Monopis laevigella. The sequence goes on along the minus strand of OX381596.1, from coordinate 6,976,349 downwards.
TGTAGTAAGAGAATTAAGAGTAAAAAGTACCTTCGACGGGCGAGATTTTATCACATAAAGAATACAAATACATCAGCATACTGCGCTTTCTATCTTATTTTCAAAGGTTTTCGTCATCTATTCTTCAAATGTATGATTTACTGATTACTACGGATACTCTATTATGGTGGCTAGAATTGTATGAAATGTAGAGTTTAGAAGTTGCTAATGGAATGCTCTAACTATAGTAGGAACCTAGCACGTGCTAAGTCAAAGTTATTTTATTTTTTAGGTTGTTTATAAAATATAATATTTATTAGTAACGTGATTTTTGTTACGCATAGCCTAGCCTTGAGCTTAGTTTGTGATCAGATCAATATGTGTGGATTATAAAAATACTACTTATATCTACTTAATTCATTAAGAGGAGCGTCTGTTCAAACATTTCCCATACATTAACGACCTTTTGATCTTAACTGTTCCCCCAAATCCAAAAAAACTCCCTCATCGAAAGTGGTTTTGTTGCCTACATTGTAGGTATAATCTATTTCGTGCTCTTTCTCTTATTGAGGGTCGGAGGGAAGGTTTACATACATATGTATGGTAGCGTTACCGACTCACCGCCATGCGACTTTGCAGTTGAATTAGTATGAGCATCGAAGAGCTTCATCAGACTCTCCTCTTAAGGTCGTAACTCCCATGAAATCCTATCAAATAAGTTACAACTTTAAGCTTAAAACTTTCTCAGCTGCTTAAGTTTTTAGAAACCCCTCTAGCTATTAAAATTAAGCTGTATAAGTACCAACTATTTCTTTACTACGGTAATAGATAGCTTTTTTAATAAATTAATAAATATATCTTCTTCCGCAGTCTAGTAGTTACGCGTTGTATTCCGAGGTCATGCGTTCGATTTCATTTCAACTCGTAGATCATGATAAATTGAAACTTAATTACCAATAATAGTAAATAGTTCTACCCCATTTATGGATTTTTTAGGTCTAGGTCACACGATAAAAAAAAATCTGTGCGTTCACTGGTTTTCAGGAGACTACTGCATAGATTTGTTGTCGAGGTGGTAGTCTCCTTCCAGGGTTCGGTTACTAAACGGGCGAAAGCAGCGAGGATATATACATATATCGACTAATACAAAGGATACAGACTCGTAATGCAAGCTCGTCTTAGTCGTCGCCCATTTCGTAATCGCATCATTAACCCGACCTAGTAAGTGCGATCAATATTATTAAATAACAATTATAGGTCGACCCCATTCATGGACTTTGTAGGTCTGCTCATATATCAGGTAAATACAAAGTCACACGCCGTGCTCCATTACAAACAAATATATATTCTTCAACAAATTGCCTATTTTAAAATTACTAGTTTGTATGAAGAAAATATATTTTCTTGTATAAGAAAAATATAATAAATCCTAATATACGTGGCCTAATGACCTAAAAATTAAAACACTTGTTGGTACACACCGGGGTTTGTACCAATGAGTTTTTAATCTAAAAAAATATGCACATTTGTTTAACAACACCACTATTATATGTTAAGATGTCGGTCCCAGTTTCACTATACCAACTTGCGAAACTGTTTATAGATGGGTGTTTGAGTCTATCCAAACATCGCGACAAGCTAGCCACTTGTTCAGTCTAGAATCATACCATCGGCTACGACGAGGTGGGATTAAAAACCTCCTATAGACGGCCTCAGGGTACCCTCTACTGGGTACCCTGAGGCCGATATGATATTTATTTATAAGCCAATACTCTTAGTCTGTGATTGAACAAAAACTACCTCTTCCAAATCAACGCTAATGCAGAGTGAGGTGCCCTAACGAATTTTCGCGTTTCCCTGCAAAATTAAAATACTAAAAAGAATTAATAATAAATAAATAAATACCATCACGGGTTTGGCTCCCGAGAACCGTTGAAACGGCCTCAGGGTCCCAGCGGAGGGATTAACCCATCCTCATTTCGCCGATGGTATTCGGAGGCAATACCTAACAAGTGGCGAGCTTGTTGCGGTGTTTATGATGAAATAGCCTCGTTGTATAAAGCGGTCACCCATCCCAGGCCGGCTTTGTTGTCATCTGCTTAACCTAAATAATAACCTAATAAAAAGAATTAATACGCAAAAAAAAACTAATACTTACTTATAATCAAGTATGTAAAGCACATACACGCTATTATTTCTCCCCGGGACCACAATGAAGAATAATTACCTGGGACACAGACACTACGGGACTCACATAGTAAACGCAATCTCAGATATATTGGTCATTTGTTACTAAGAGACATTGCGCCTCGGTTAAGTTTGCTTTAAACTACACATTACTATAGGTAAGTTTTGTAATAATTTAATATTTAAATTATATATTTTTATTTGCAGTAGCTGCTTTATAATTTTTCATATGTCTTCTAATAAGATACATATATAAAACACAGTATAATAATAATACTAGCTTGCTATATTTCGCCTTATTAGGGCGTCTTCAGGCAACAATATTTACAAAATAATCTAGGCAAATGACATATATTTTTTATAGATATAAACAAATATTTAAAAAAAAAATCCATGCATCCTTAACATAACCTCGGCAAAAATATGCATGAACCATTTTTTTTTTAATAAAAAATTTATAGTATATATTTTTTTTAATTACGATTTTTTCGTAGTAGGATTGTATAGGTAGTTATATTAATAATATAAATAAAAAACAATTTTACTTCGTTACGATATATTTCGCCTTACATGGTGTCTTCAATCGTATGACATAAATAATTAAAAAAATAAATAAAATAAATTTACTTTTTTTTAATATTATTGATTTAGGATAAGGTATGAATGTATATATGTCTCTGTAGTGTAGGTGTATGTGCGTATTGTGTATATGTAAGTGTGTATGAAAATTGTTCGTAAGTCAAGTAATAATTTAATGTATTTTATTTAGATTAAATTCCTTAAAAAAATATATACAAAATATATTTTTAGGTGGGAGGAAGGTCTCGTTACCAGTCTCGTTACCACCGCCCATACAGATGCAAAAACCGTCTGACCTAGTCATGTTTCGGTTTTAGTCTGTGGGTTCACCGGTTTTTGGTTTGAGATTACTGCATCGATTTCTTGCCGAGGTGGTAGCCTAGTCTCCTTTTAGGGTGCGGTTACGAAATCGGTTGAATCGATGATAAGGCAGCGAGTATATTAAAATATACTCGTAATGCAATTTATCGCCACCCATTTCGTAATCGCAACATTTAGCCGGCATAGTAGGAAAGATTAATTTTGTTTAAGAACAATTATTGATCGACCCCATTTATGGACTTTGTAGGTCTGCTCACCACCACGTAGGGGAAAGGGGGGTAACCCCGGCCGGCGGGTAGCCTCGGCCAGAGCAAATAATCGTACTTCGCTGGACATGACCTTGAATTTCGTGTGATTTCTGGGTGCGTTCACGAGACATTCTACATATGCCGACAGTTGAAGTCGATTGACCGTTGCGTTCAGACGTAATTCAGTGTATTTTGTTTTGGGTGAACTGGGACCGCGTTACAATAATTATTTCCGAAACCATATTTAATGGTTAAAGGTATGTAATTGTTTATTTTATGTGGTTTACATATTGCAATACTATTCTATTTTGTATATTTCAGTTTCTATTAATGTTTAATTATCTGTTTTTTTAACAGAATGTTTTTTTTGACAAAATTCACGTCGGTAACCCCGGCCATCAGTTTTGGGGGTAACCCCGGCCACATTCTGATGTCTATTATTCTAAATATATTTAACCTCACAGTCAAAAATCATTTGTTGCAGTGTTACAATGCCGAGATTTAAAAATAGAACTACAAATCGAGGAGACTGGAGTGAAGAAAACATGAAAAACGCAATTCAAGCCGTCCTTGACAAAAAATGTTCTGAGAGAGCTGCCGCAGAACGATACGAAGTTCCACGTACTTCTTTCCAGGATCGTATCAAAGCCATGAAACAAGGTCATGAGATTAACCTCAAGCCAAAATTAGGACGTTTTCAACAAACATTTAAACCTGAGTTTGAAAGACAACTTTGTGAGCATGTCATAAATCTAGACAACCGTATCATGCCTTTAACAAGAAGCGAGTTTTTGCGCCTTGCCTTTGATTTGGCAGAAAAAATTAAAATTCCTCACAGGTTTAACAAGGACAAGCGAATGGCTGGAAAGGATTTTTTCTGTGACTTCAAGAAAAGAAATCCAGATATAGCACTAAGAACTCCTGAGGCGACAAGCTTGATGCGTTCTACAGGATTCAATAAACCTCAAGTTGATCGGTTTTATGACCTCCTCTTCAACCTGTATGAACAATTTCAATTTCAAATTTATAATGCTGACGAGACAGGAGTCTCGACTGTCCATAAAAATGATAGAGTTTTGTCAGTGAAAGGTAAAAAGCAGGTTGGGAAACTCAATTCAGCTGAACGGGGACGTAACATCACTGTCATGATTTCTATGAGTGCATCTGGTCACTTTGTGCCCCCTATGTTCATTTTCCCCAGGAAGAAAATGGATAAAAATGGCCGGCTTATGATTGGGGCACCGCTAGAAAGCATTGGTATTGCCTCTGAAAGCGGTTGGATGAATGCAGAGATATTTCTCCAGTGGCTTAAACATTTTAAGAAACATGTCCATCCGTCTGAAGCCCACCCCGTTCTACTAATTTTAGATGGACACAATAGCCACAAAGAGCTGAATGTTATTGAATATGCTAGAGATCATCACATTCATATGCTGAGCACCCCGCCCCACACGACACAAGCTTCAGCAATTAGATCGTGTGTTTTTCAAGCCTTTTAAACAGGCTTACGGATCAGCAAGTGCATCTTGGATGCGTCAGAATCCTGGTGCTCGACTAACAGACTATGACGTTGCTGGACTGACAAATATAGCGTTTACCAAAGCTGCTAGATTAGAGATAGCCCAAAGTGGTTTTCGTTGCACAGGTATCCAGCCCTTTAATAGAGACGTGTTTTCAGACCTAGACTTTTTAGGTTCTGCTTTAACTGATATACCGATTGAAGATAGATCTAGTCAAATAACAGTACAGGCTCCTAGTCTTGCAGCACAAGAAAATGAACAAGGACCGTCGTCTCTATCTGTGTCGTCAGCAGCCTTCTGACTTCATAGAGCAATAGCAACTACGAACATTGACCCAATAGCTAGCGTTCCAGCTGTGTCTTTAGAAACCTTACAAGAGGCAGGGCCAAGTTCAAGTGTTGATATTGGGAACATTAATGATGTGCTTAAGGTTTTGTCACCTCTACCAGATGCCTCAAAGAAAAGATTGACAGCTAGGAAAAGAAGAACACAAAAAAGCGAGATTTTGACATCTTCGCCTTATAAAAAGGAATTAATGGAGAAAGCTAAAGACACTAAAGGTGTGCTAAAGATAAAAAGAAATATGAAAATGCAGGTGAAAACGAAGAAGGTTGCACCTGATCTACATTCGCAACATCAGGAGACGGAATGCATCATTTGTGGTGAAACATTCGATGAGGATTGGATCCAATGTAAAATATGTCAAGACTGGGCTCACGAAGCATGCGTAGATATAAATCCATCCGATTTGTACTACAACTGTGATGTATGTGTCGCTAAAAAACGATTTGGTCACTAATACGTAGGGTGGCCGGAGCTACCCGCGACCTTAAAAAGATATCAAAATTTGATTAGTATTTTGAAGTGGCTTTAATTAGAATTTGATAATATGTTTGTTCAAGTTTTCAATATTTATCGTAAATAAATATATTGTTAATTATTTTTTTGTAATTTTCTTTGTATTCCTCTTAATAAATATAGTCTTAACATCAGGAACAAAATATTGGCCGGGGCTACCCCCCTTTATAAAAAGTCACATGCCGTGCTCCAATAAAAAAAAACTTATAAACATTTTGTATTTTCAAAGTTCAATTTAATATTTGGTTCAATTCAATATTTAAACTCATAGTAATCGTCCATTTTTTTTTTATAATTAGCAACCCAAGATTTTTTTTTTACTAGGGTATGATAAAAACAATTCGCATTCTCCATCGACTTCACTAACGATTTTACTAGTTTCCAATAGTGCTATTCGAAGTGGTAAAAATTATAGTTCAACCAGCCGGAACTTTTCTGGCTGGACCATCAAGTTTTTTGTCAATAACTTGTAAATTCATGCGCAATGAAGGTTCTAATCTGTTTAATCTGCGTCACATATATACTAATATTATAAAGCTGAAGAGTTTGTTTGTTTGTTTGAACGCGCTAATCTCAGGAACTACTGATTCGAATTGAAAAAATATTTTCGTGTTGGATAATCGTGATGAATAAAAATTAACGATACACTAAAATGTCCTGTTAATCCAATCAAGTTTTACGACGATTCGACTTCAACCAGAGTCGAATTAGATGCGTTTATTATCATATCTACTATTTTTTATGATTGTGGATATTAGAGCGCAGTTCAATCACCGATGCTTAAAAATATCGAGAAAGGATATAGGCTATATAACATCACGCTACGACTAATAGGAGCGGAGTAACAAAGAAAAATGTTGCAAAAACGGGGAAAAATTATTCCTTTTAAGAGCGTACGCTGCGTAAACGGTTTAATTTAAACGCGCAGACAAAGTTGCGCGGGTCAGCTAGTATATACATATATCATCACGGGTGCCTTACGGCGCCCAAGACCGCCAAGACGGCCCCAGGGTACCCGCGGAGGCGTTTTTAATCCCACCCCGTCGTAGCCGATGGTATGAGTTTACACCGAACAAGTGGCTAGCTCGTCGCGATTTTTTGAATAGACTCAATAACCCATCTATAAACAGTTTCACAAGTTGGTATAGTGAAACCGGGACCGACAGCTTAACGTGCACTCCGAGGCACTATAGTGGTATTGTCAAACAAATGTACATTTTTTTTTTAATTAACTTATTGGTACACACCGGCATTCGAACCAGGGACTAAGTGTTTTTAAGTCCAAGGTCTAACCAACTCGGCCACCACGTATATAAAATCTGCGTCACATATTCCGTTCCTATACCTTTAATCAAAAAGTTTAGTCTAAAACTTGATAATTCTCCCTACGGATTTCTCACTCGGGCATCAAATGCAAAATTTACATTAAAAGACCAATTACAACAAATACACCTTATGATTAAGCAAATAAAGTTCATTATGAAATGGAATAAATCTTGGTGTTATAATGTAATAAAGTAAGCCCCCAAAAAAAAAACTTATTTTGCACTATCCAAGATTGCATTTTGATTAAAAATCTGCCATCGAAATGAAAGTAGAAATAGAAACTAACTAATAATCAGAAAATAAATAACAACAACTTCAGTTATTCATTATTATTCTCAAAGCAATAAGCATGCATATTCATATCGCCGAACCCACAATTACCACAACAGATTCGTTCACTAACAAGGGCTTTTTGAATAAATAGTTTTATTGTGCTCTTCCCGTATATTCTTTTAGCGGATTTTAGTCCGGATATTCAAAATGCCAGTAGCGTTGTACTAATTGCGACCGCTGTGCTCCAAACGGAAGGAAGAACGTGGTCTTTCCGTTCTTTTTAACACTTTATTTTACTCAAATATAAAGTATCTACCTACATTTAATAAGCACGATTCTGAACTTATAATTAAGAATGACTCCGTAGACTAGTGGTTGCGCCTTTGGCGTTCTATCCGGAGGCCGTGGGTTTGATTTTCGTTAAAAATATTATTACGTTTTTCTGTACAGTTTGTCATGGTCTGGGTGTTTATAAAATATAATTTGTATTATATCATTTTTTCCGGTACACATAGTACAAGCCTTAGTTTGTGACCAGAGCAATATGTGTAAATTGTCCTACATATCATTATTATTATAAATGTTTAAAAATATACAGGGTGAATTTGAAAGGATGTACTTTGGGCTAATATGAGGTTCTGCTGATCAAATCGAACAACTTTTCCCATGGAAACATGTGTCGCAAATGAATAATAATTTTGGTTTCCCCATACAAATTAGTCATTTTAACATTACTAGTTTGTATGGAGAAGGCATTTTTTTTTCACTCATGTCACATGGGAAAATTTGTATATATTGATCAGTGAAATACACTGAATTAAATAAACTCACAATGAGCTGGTAGGTAGTTTAGACAAGTTTAACATAATTTACTGATAGCGGTGTGAATATATTTTAAACATTTTTTTATAGACTAATAGACTACAACATTTGGCCTTAGGTTTTTTTTTTTTTTTTTTTTTTTTTTAGGTCCCTTCCCTATTATTTGTATTTCCATGATAATACCAGACCGTTCTTACACTTTTAAAATCTAAAAATATAGATGTAGCTATAAATTATTACACTAGTTCAAAACGTAGCCTTTGTTATTACAGTAAGTCATGTCCGTTAAGAAAAGAACCTTAGATTTGTTTAATTTTCGAATGAACTCAAATTTCTTCAACACCATAGTGCACGGAAGGATGTGCTTTTTTTCATGTGTGAATAATTCAGCCAATGACAAACAAAATATTAGTTTACTAAACGTCAAAAGGCATTTAGTGAATGTGTGTCGCGGGCACCACGTTGTTAATTACTACATACTATATATAGATTCAGCAAGTTACAGCTGTTATATTCAGTCAACTTTGAAAGTAAAGTCAATAATTGACAGCTATTATGATTGACTGGTCACACGCCATACAATCTGGGATAAACCAATCCAAAACAGAATGAAATCCTTTGGGAGCATGTAGATTTAATAACTATAGATAGACAGTTCTGGAGATTAAAAAAAAAAAAAAATGACATGAAAATGATAATTTAAACTTTTATATTTTTAAACACCTACTTACTACTTAATGAAGTGATATTATCATAGTTTGACTTTTAATAGTATTTATATTATTTGTTTTTATCTTATATTTAATAGAAGCCTCTGTAGACTAGTGGTTGCGCCTTTGGCGTTGTGTCCGGAGGTCGTGGGTTCGATTCCCACCCATGGCAAAACATATTAGTACGTTTTTTCTGTACAGTTTGTCATGGTCTGAGTGTTTATAAAATATAATATGTATTATTTCGTTGCTTCTGGTACACATAGTACAAGCCTAGAGCTTAGTTTGTGACCAGAGCAATATGTGTAATTTGTCCTACATATTATTATTATTATTGTAAATAAATTGATGTTGGCTATATTATTATTACTTACTTTTTCATATACCTCCATGACATTTTGTAATGCATTGCATTTATATACGTACCATCACCTGACTTACGGCGCCCAAGACCGCCTAGACGGCCTCAAGGTACCCAGCGGTGGGGTTTTAATCCCACCTCAAGGTAATCGATAGTATTCGGAATCTACGCCAAACAAGTGGTCAGCTCGTCGCGGCTGTTGGATAGATTCAATAACCCAACATCTAAAACAGTTCCACAAGTTAGTGTAGTGCAACTGGGACCGATAGCTTAACTCTCTGTTAGCTCTCCGATGCACTTTAGTGGTGTTGTCAATCAAAATGTTTTTTTATTTTATAAAAAACTGGTCTGGCCTGGGGACTGGAAATACAGGGTTCTTCCTAGTTCAGGCCCCAGTCTCACTGATTGTATTGTTTAATAATTGTATCCTTCTATAAATTTGTGTTACATTTGGTGAAAAAATAAATAAATGATTATTGCTACATAACGGAGTTTTAATCGAGGACCTAACTTTAGTGTTTTTTTAATATATTTTATTATAACCATGTTTCGGTTTTAGTCTGTGGGTTCACCGGTTTTCAGAAGAGTACTGCATCGATTTATTGTCGATGTGGTAGTCTTTTTTCAGGGTTCGACTACGAAATGGTGTTGAATTGACGATAAGGCAGCAAGTATATCAAAATATACTCGTAATGCAATTCGTCATTTTCGCCTCCCATTTCGTAATCGCATCATTTAGCCAGCATAGTGGGAGCGATCAATATAGTTTAAGAACAATTATTGATTGACCCCATTCATGGACTTTGCTCACCACCAGGGGCCTATTTCATAAACGTGACAATTGTAATTTACCATGACAATTTATAATACATTGCTTAGTTTAGTTAGAATTATTTACTTAGAACTATCTAAACCAAGCAATGTATTATGAATTGTCATGGTAAATTACAATTGTCACGTTTATGAAATAGGCCCCAGGTAGATACAAAGTCACATGTCGTGCTCCAATATATATACATGGTGAATTTGAAACGATGTACTTTGGGCTAATATGAGGTTCTGCTGATCAAATCGAACAACTTTTCCCATGGATCACACATGGTGGGAAATGAAAAAAAATTTTTGCTTCCCCATACAAATTTGTCATTTTAACATTACTAGTTTGTATGGAGGAGGCAATTTTTTTTTCATTTGCGACACATGGTTCCATGGGAAAAGTTGTTCGATTTGATCAGCAGAACCTCATATTAGCACAAAGTACATCCTTTCAAAATAATCATGTATATATATATTTTAATTATTTTATTTAGTTTATTTTTAAGTCGATTTATATTAGTTTTGGTTTCTGTTTAATTTTTATCATTCATTATAAATATAATAACCAATGCGGTCTCTATCAAGTTTAATATTGTTTACTACAATCGTGGATGCTCCATTGACCTGCCCAAGTCTATTGTGTGTCCTTAATTTGAAGGTGCACACATCGTGGTCACATCAAATAACTGTCATGTGGCCAACGTACACCTGGAAAGTACACCTGAGGCTCTACCTTGGGCGTGCGCATTGTAGCAACGTAACCAATAGGGCCGCTTTATTTTTGGTAACAGGATTGAATAAAGAGTTCCTATTGGTTATTGCTCACGTATCTATACGTATACAAATACGTTACGTTGCTACAATGCGGAAACCCATGGTAGAGCCACTGGATATAGTGGTGGATGATACTTTGAGGTAGGTTGTTCTTATGGAGAACTGTTAGTATTTTATAACCTGTATGTTGCAGCAAGAGTATATATGTGTTATCAAGAACAGCTGGTTTTGCTGCTGAGGCATATGCACGAAAAAAACATAAAACATATTCACAAATAATTCATTTATTTATCTTTTAAAGTTGAGACGATGGGTCCTTGGTCCAAGGAAGCAAAATCTTTTGTTATTTCTTTGGGCAAAAGTCTTATGCCCGATTTCACCAACTCTAAGGTAGACCCTAACTAAGTTAAGGGACAGTTAATGACAGTTGTTTCATAGCAAATATGTCAAAATTCTAATTTAGAGGCTTCTTTAGAGTTAGGGATCGTTGGTGAAATCGGGCATTACAGGAGTGACCTGGGATCCTAAATCAAGATTTCTTTAGGACAAAATGTATCCATAGGATACTTTTTAACATCACGCTACGACCAATAGAATCGATGAAAGGAAAACGGAGAATCAATGAAAGAAATTGGGAATACGGGGAAAATTTGTTCCTTTCGAGAGCTTCCGTTGCGTGCGCTGCCTAAACGGTTAAAGTTACGCATAAGAAGTTGCGCGGGTAAGCTAGTCAATTTTTATTTTTTAAAACGAACCAGTAGTTCCTAAGATTAGCACGTTTAAACAACAAACACTTTTCGGGTTTTTATATTAGTATAGATTAACTATAAGTACCTACATATAATTCAAGTTAAAATAAACATCCATTGATAATACGTACACAAAAAGCTCAGAACAAAAATGACAAATGTCAGTAAGCTTTTTATCATAGTATAGATAAATTAACTAAACCTACAATTAATACAAGGTAAAATAAACATCCATTGATAATACGTTCACAAAAAGCCCAGAACAAAAATGACAAATGTCAGTAAGCTTTTAATATTAGTATAGATAGATTAACTAAACCTACAAATAATTCAAGGTAAAATAAACATCCATTGATAATACGTTCACAAAAAGCTCAGAACAAAAATGACAAATGTCAGTAAGCTTTTTATATTAGTATAGATAGATTAATTAAATTTATAAATAATTCAAGGTAAAATAAACATCCATTGATAATACGTTCACAAAAAGCTCAGAACAAAAATGACAAGTTTTTTATATTAGTATAGATAGATTAACTAAACCTACAAATAATTCAAGGTAAAATAAACATCCATTGATAATACGTTCACAAAAAGCTCAGAATAAAAATGACAAATGTCAGTAAGCTTTTTATATTAGTATAGATAGATTAATTAAATTTATAAATAATTCAAGGTAAAATAAACATCCATTGATAATACGTTCACTAAAAGCTCAGAACAAAAATGACTAATGTCACATTGACAGTTATTAATAGTTCTTGACACACTTACACGATTTTCTTAGGTTAGATCCCACTAATGAGAAAGCTTCGGATAATGGAGAGGGAAATATTGGCCGGCAGGGGTCGCTAAGCGATATTTTTCTAAGATATTTTCGAGGATTCCTTTCATATTATTCAAGTGGAAACCGATTTCGATGGAGTAGGGATAAGTACATCTATATTTATATGTTTAATGTAATAATAAAATTATATACTTGGTGGCCGGGTTGGTTAGACCGTAGACATAAAACAGGTCCCTGGTTCAAACTCCGGTGTATACCAATGAGTTTTTAAACTGAAAAAAAATGTATATTTGTTTAACAACACCACTATAGTACCTCGTTAAGCTGTCGGTTTCAGTTTCACAAGTGGCTAACTTGTCGCGATGTTTAGATAGACTCAATAACCCATCTTTAGATAGTTTCACAAGTTGGTATAATTAAAACTGGGACCGACAGCTTAACGTGCTCTCCAGGGCACTTTAGTGATGTTGTTAAACACATGTACGTAATGTTTTAGATAAAAAACTCATTGGTACACACCGGGATTGAAACCAGATTTAGACCTAAGTGTTTTTTAAGTCTAATTTCTAACCAACTCGGCCACCACGTATATCTAAACAGAGTATTATAAAACCCTTTCGTTATAAATAAACGAAGCGGTTTTAGTGTTATAAAAGCTGTTCGCTTATAACTGTACAGAAAATCGAACCCACGACCTCCTGATACAACGCCAAGGGCCCAGTAACCACTAGTCTACGGAAGATTTTAGATATAAATAAACGAAGAGTTTTCACTTCGTTTAAAAATAATCGGTCAAGTTCGTGTAATTAGAATAACAAAAAAATATTAAATTGGATTAATTTTAAGAACTAAAACATACATTTAGAAATTACCTACTTATACTACGGCGTAGCAGTTTTGTATTATATAGAATAATATTATGTTATTTCTATACATACATACATGCAAGGTAAATAATAAGAATTGAAGTGTAGGTACCTATAGTTATTTATTACGTAACATATTAATTATCTATTATATTAAATAATACATTTTACATACATAACTATTCGACACAATTTATTTTACTATTTATTTTTCTAGTTGTAAATTGTTAGGTTTAGTTTAATTTTATCTTTTTAATAACCTTTAATATTAACATATTAATATTTATAATATTATTTCTTAACATCATACAATTCTACAGGAAAGCATTAACCTGTTACATAGTGCTATTTTTGTTGAAAGGGCGATCAATTTTATCTTACCTAATCTTATATAATATTACCAATTTAACCGGTGATTATTATTGTAATAATTCGATTAAATTTATTCATAAGTACTACATAAAGCCTAATAATACGGTAATCTAGTAGTGAAGGTCAAATTCGGGTAACTATGACAATTATATAACCAATGTGGGGCGAAGGCCGATAGTTATTTAGCTATATACGACTGGACTAATATCATAGAGTTTAGAGAGCGCAACTATTAATGATGGATAAGTATGGCTTAATAGTTTGATAGTCTAGTAATTAATGACAAATTGGGGTAACTATGATAAGTATATACCCAATGCGGGGCGAAGATCGATAGCTATTTAGCCAACTATATAAGACTGCGGTACTAATTTCATGGAGCTTAGAGAGCGTAACTATTAATGATGGATAAGTATGGCTTAATAGTTTGATAGTCTAGTAATAAATGATAAATTGGGATAACTATAACAATCACACATACATATTATACAATGCGGGACGACGGTCGATAGTTATTTAGCCAACTATATAAGACTGCGGTACTGATTGCATAGCGCTTAGAGAGTGCAACTATTATTGATAGCTAAATGATTTCATATTTTAGCGATGAATATAAAATTTAGGTAACTATGACAATTAAATACATAATGCGGGTCGAAGGTCGATTGTTACTTAGCCAACTAGACTGCGGTAATGTTGCATAGCACTTGAGAACGCAACTATTAAAGATGGATTATGGCTTAATGATTCGATAGTCTAGTAATGTAATGAATATAAAATTAGGGTAAACAGTTAAATATCTAAAACTGGGCGAATGTCGATAGTTATTTAGCCAACTATATAAAGCCTGCAGTACTGATTGCATGGCGCTTAGAGAGCGCAACTATTAATTTTGGCTTAATGATTCGATAGTCTAATAATGAATATCAAATTGGGTAATGACATTTTCATATCCAACGTGGGACGAAAGTCGATAGTTAAATAATATATATACATACCCAACTATATAAGACTGCGGTACTGATTGCATAGCGCTTAGAGAGTGCAACTATTATTAATAGCTTAATGATTCGATATTCTAGTCATTAATGTAAAATTGGGGTAGCTACATATGATAATTACATACCCAATGCGAGACGAAGGTCGATAGTTATTGAGTCAACTTATATAAGACTACGGTGCTGAACCGCTAATATCATAGCGCTTATATTAAATATAAAGATAGCATAACTATTAAAGATGGATAAGTATGGCTTAATAATTCAATAGCCTAAATAATGTAATGAATGTGAAATTGGGGTAACTATGACTTACCTACTTACGTATGGGACGTTTTTTTTTATAGGAGCTCGGCATGTGACCCTACATCTACCTTATCAAAAGCAGTATGCAGGTCCAAGAATGAATAAAACCAGCTCTTAGTACCGTGTTGTTATTTAGACAATTGTACAGGGTGAATTTGAAAGGGTGTACTTTGGACTAATATGAGGTTTTGCTGATCAAATCGAATAACTTTTCCCATTGAACCACACCGTTTTCGCAAATAAAACAAAAATTGCCCTCCCCATATAAATTGGTCATTTTATGGTTGGTATGGAGAAGGCAATTTTTTTTATTTGCTACACATGGTTCCATAGGAAAAGTTGTTCTATTTGATCAGCAGAACCTCATTCTAGCCCAAAGTACATCCTTTCAAAGTCACCCTGTATAAGTACTGAAAGTAATTTATGATTGGTATGGAGAAGGCATTTTTTTTTATTTGCGACACATGGTTTCATAGGAAAAGTTGTTCGATTTGATCAGCAGACCTCACTCTAGCCCAAAGTACATCCGTTCAAAGTCACCCTGTATAAACTAATTATTGTTACAGTAGGTACTTATGTATTAAGGTACTTATGTATTATGAAACAATATTAATAGAAACTAAAAATAATCATAGCAAAATCTAACCGAAATCCTAAATTATTTTGAAATAACAAGCTATTTTACTTCTACATTATGCTAAAAATAGGAAATATTTTAATTTAGGCGCTATAATTATGTTTACAAAGCGATAGAGAAAACTGACGCTCTTGTTTTTCAGGAGTTATAATTACACGCGATGCTATATCTTAATATACTGGTTAGATAAAACAAATATATTTACAATCCTTAAGTGCACAGGAAAAATTCGGAAACTCAAACGCCAAAAAGAATTTAAATGTTGTTTTTAGTGATAATAAGATTTAAAAAAAAAAAAAAAAAAGAACATGGAAGTGTAGATTTTACTTAGTCGATCCTAATTACATAAATTGTTTATGAAAAATCGGTAAAGTTTTGAAATGATCTAAAGTAATATTTTTAGAATAATTATTATATTAAATTTTTAAAGGGTGGGTGGGACTTGAACCCACAAACCTCGCTATCGCGGCAAGGCGCTCAACCGCTGAGCCAACCAGGTTCCACCAGGAATTTTTTCATTGCATTTTTATCTTTAAAAAAATAATATAAGATTATCCTAATAAGGAATTTATAAAAATGCATAAATATAAAATACTGAAAAAAGTAAAAATAAAAAAACAGACTCCTCTGCCATCTAGTATTAGATACTAGGACTTCTAACTTCACTCGTATAGAATTAATAGAAGAAAGCTAATAGAGGGCGTCTGTGTATAATTATATAACAAGCAATGACAAAATTCGTGAGGGGTGACTGGAACCTGGTTGGCTTAGCGGTTGAGCGCCTTGCCGCGATAGCGAGGTTCGTTAGTTCGAGTCCCACCGACCAGAATTTTTTTCATTGCATTTTTATCTTTAAAAATTTAATATAAGATTATCCTAACAAGGAATTTATAAAAATGCATAAATAGAATAATTATTCAAACTTTGGTTCTCTTTTCAAAAGTTTATAGAATTTTAATAAATAGACTATCTAATTAGAATCAAGTAAGTAATATTTACACCCCCACGTTCTTTATTTATAAAAAAAAAACTTTAATATCACTGAAAACCAACATTAAATTGTTTTAGGCACTCGAGTTCGTGATTCCATTTCCTGGCTTCTCAAGATGAGTTTAAAGTTGTTTTTGTGGGTCCATCCGTCTTACAAACAAAAACGATCTAGGTATCCTAATATTAGCTGACCCGAAACTTTAACCGTTTATAAAAAGGAAGCTGTCAAAAGGAATAAATTGACCCCGTTTTTGCAACATTTTTCATTGATGTTGCGCTTCTATTAATAATAATATATATGTAGGACAAACTACACATATTGATTTGGTCACAAACTAAGCTCTAGGCTTATACTTGTGTACCAGAAGCAACGATATAATACATATTATATTTTATAAACACCCAGAGTATGACAAACTGTACAGAATAAACGTACTAATATTTTTTTTGCCATGGGTGGGAATCGAGCCCACCACCTTCGGATACAACGCCAAAGCTACAACCACTAGTCTACGGAGGCTGCCTATTGGTCTTAGTGTGGTGTTAAGTCTTCCTCGATACATATTTTTTTAATTCAAACTCTTCAGCTTTATAATATTATATTTATTTATTTTAATTTAAAAACTTTATTGCACAAATTTAGTACAAAGGCGGACTTAAAGCCACTAGACAATCTCTACCAAAATGAAATCAAAAATTATTTATTTTTCATTTACAAGGTATGTTACATAGTTTGGGGGTCTCCCGTTAAGTGTAAAACATTGTATTAGGAGAGCCCCGCTCATTCTACAGATATTTTACTTGTAAAATATATTTAAAAAAAAATATGTAAATAAATATTATTAGAATATTATTATATGTGTGTATATTCATGAATAAATAAAAGTGTATATAATAATTATAATGTGTGTGTGTGTGTGGAGAGTTTGTTATATGAGTATTTATTTATATAATAATAATAGTATAGAAAATATAATAATAATAATGTGTGTGTGTGTGTGTGGAGAGTTTGTTATATGAGTATTTGTTTATTTAAAAAGTTTTTATTAACAATAAGATTAGGGTGAACTAATTCCATAACTATTTATGACAGTAGTTATTGCAAAATGTGTTGGCTTAATAGATTTTCTGTTTGTTCATAATTTAGAGTTTTTAGCCATGATGTTACAGTTTTTTTACAATTATTTAAGGTCATAGTGTAGATTTTTAGTGTTCTGTTTATTTTGTTATATAATATGATCGACTGTGAATGATTGTTTCGAAACAAATACTCCAGTCAAACCTTTGGGACAAATTAAATATTAGTATAAGATTAATAATTATATCTTGTGGCTGTTTGGTTTACGGGAGGATAGTAGAGGTTCTTATATGCCGCTGGCAAAAGCGTATTTATTTTTTGAAAATAGTTAAAGCGATAATTGTAACATCGATTTTTATTCTGTAGCTCTACTACAAGTTTTTTCAAACAATTTCTACTATAGTCGCTAGTAACTAATGATAAGATCAACCATTAGGATTGCTTTGTTATTATACAAACATCTCTTATTGGTCGATTTCAATCTATAGTTACTAGCGAGACTACCTAGACGGCCCCAGGGTACCCAGTGGAGGAGATTTTAATCCCACCTCGTCGTAGCCGATGGTATGATCTACACTGAACAAGTGGCTAGCTAGTCGCGATGTTTGGATAGACTCAATAACACATCTATAAACAGTTTTACAAGTTGGCATAGTGAAACTGGGACCGACAGCTTAACGTGCTCTTCGAGGCACTATAGTGGTGTTGTTAAACAAATGTACATAATAATAATAATATGTAGGACAATTTACACATATTGCTTTGGTCACAAATTAAGCTCTAGGCTTGTACTATGTGTACCAGAAGCAACGATATAATACATATTATATTTTTATAAACACCCAGACCATGACAAACTGTACAGAAAAAGCGTACTAATAATTTGTTGCCATGGGTGGGAATCGAACCCACGACCTCCGGATACAACGCCAAAGACACAAGACCACTGGTCTACGGAGGCTAACTAACTACATACATTTTTAGATTAAAAAAGTATTGGTGCACACCGGGGTTTGAACCTAATACAAATGTCTATCTTAAGCATTCTATACTATAGTTAATATCAAAGCCAATCGGCCCTAGTTGTAACATTATTTGGATTTGCCTCGAGTATAAGATAATTAGTTTATTCTCTCATGATTAATATTCAACAACACGTACGCGCCCCCTAGCGTTGTATTTTGTAATATCGAATTTGGCTCTGTAATACGTAATCTTTAGCTAAAAAAGCGGGTTCGCTAAATTGCGATTATTAGGCACAGTTTTGGGAAATTATATTTTTTTAATAGTTAATATAATGTTTTAATATTGTATTCGGCTTTATTATTGATAAAAACAACATCCTCTGTTGTCTAGCGGTTGCGGCGTTGGCGTTATATCCAGAGGTCCTGGGTTTGATTCCCACTCATGAAAAAATATTATTAGAATGGTTTTACAGTTTACTATGGTCTGGGTATTACTGTTTATAAAATATAATATTTATTAATATCGTTATTTCTGGTAAGCTTAAAGAAAAATTTGTGACCAACGCAGTATGTGAAACATACTTTATTTTTTATTAGGGCACAGCATTTGAGATTGTATCTACCTGATGGTAAGTTGTCCTACAACTTGCTCCCACTATACCGGCTAAATGGTTAAGGTTAACTTTATTATTCTCGCTACTTTATTGTCTAAATACATATCTATTCTCTAATTCGATTATGCAGCTACTGAAAGTATCCTTACCTACTGTTATTAAATATATAAATATATAGTACCTAGTTCTTTCGACCCTTTCTTCACATTATTATTATTGTCGCCCCCCATTTCGTAATCGTATCATTTAGCCGGCATAGTGGGAGCGATCAATATTGTTTAAGAACAATTATTGATTGACCCCATTCATGGACTTTGTAGGTCTGCTCACCACCAGGTAGATACAAAGTCACATGTCGTGCTCCAATAAAAAAAAAAAAAAAAAATTCATAAATTCCTGACACACATATAACACACACGCATCACACACCATACACATACAATTCACACACATGATACCTACTATACCACGCATGTATACCTAAACACTTAATTGATATAATACTAACTGATCCGTCTGCGTAACTTTAACCGTTTACGCAGCGTACGCTGAAAGGAATAATTTTTCCCCGTTTTTGCAACATGTTTCATTGTTACTCCGCTCCCATTGGTCGTAGCATGATGTTAAGTAGCCTATAGCCTTTTTCGATAAACGGGGTATCCTGAAATTAGTTAAAAAAAAATAAACTCTTCAACGTTATAATATTAGTATAGGTTTACTAACAAGGCACACACATTGTATATGCTATAATTTTAGGGCTAAAAGGAATCAATATTTTTCGAAAATTATAATACCTATTATGGCCCGGTTATTACTGGTTCCTGTAACACAGGGAAACCTAGCATAGGAACCAGGGATACAAACGTCCATTTTTATGTGCGAATTCTCATCTATTATTTTACATTTTGCATTTTAACTGTATTTCGTTAACTAATTGTTTGTCAAAATAAATGTTAGTTTATTTTATGCTTATTCCTTTTATTTAATATCCTTAAATTCTAAAATATAACCTATTAGCTGGCCCGCGCTTTGTCTGCGCACGCATCGGCCTTTTGCGTGCGCAGACAAAGCGCGGGCAAAGGAAAAGGATCATATTTTCCCCTTTTTCCCAACATTTTTCATTGATGCTCCGCTTCTATTGGTCGTAGAGTGGTGTTATGTAGCCCTTAGCCTTCCTAGATAAATGGGCTATATGGGCTAAAATAATTTTCAAAATTGGTTCAGTAGATCCAGAGATTCCCTTCTTCAATCTCAAACTTTACCTCGTTATTATATTATATTTATAGTATAGACCGTCTAGACGGCCCCAGGGTACCTAGCGGAGGGGTTTTAATCCCACCTCGTCGTAGCCGATGGTATGAGTCTACACCGAACAAGTGGCTAGCTCGTCGCGATGTTTTGAATAGACTCAATAACCCATCTATAAACAGTTTCACAAGTTGTTATAGTGAAACCGGGACCGACAGCTTAACGTGCTCTCCGAGGCACTATAGTGGTGTTATCAAACAAATGTACATATTTTTTTAATTAAAAACTCATTGGTACACACTGGGATTCAAACCAGGGACCTAAGTGTTTTTAAGTCCAAGGTCTAACCAACTAGGCCACCACGTGTATAGATTTAGTAATTACCTATTACAGAAACGTTCTTAAAACCAAAAGCAATATCAAGTTATAAGGTACCTATATCTGAAGGCAATAGATCCAAATAAAGCTTAGTGTGGTCTACGTGGTCAGAATAAACTAAGTGCTTCAGCAAATAGACTCCGAACAGATCTGCTAGTGCCCTAGGCATTGACACACAAATCATATGTTATAGAAGTACCTAAGATCATTATACGAAGGAATTCCTTTAGACGGAGCCCTGCAGTCGTGCGCAGGTATGTTGGTAACCTCAATTTTATGACTCTCCAAAAATATATTTATTTTATTTTATTTTATTGGAGTACGGCATGTAACTTTGTACCTATCTGATGGTAAGCAGACCTACAAAGTCCATGAATTGAATCGATTAATAAATACATTGTTCAGCGTACCTCACGCCTACTGTCACTGTCAAAATACATACGTTTTTGACTGAGGCGACGCGACATGTCGCCTCGCTTGATTTATCTCTAGAGCCCCTGAATAAATTATTTTTGTTTCTAATATAATATAATGTTAAAGAAGATGTTTTGTTCCGTAATGTGATTTATGCGGCCTTCTTTATTATTAGATAATAAATTGAATTGTGTAGTGTTTCGTTCGCCATGTATTAGGCGCCTACAAATGACTGTCAGATATGTCTCGTTAAGTTGTTGATATTTATTATATTGTTCCAACGTCGTATTTATGTCGCTGTTAGTGGTTTTCAAAGAAGAAAAAAGATTGCATCCCTTGGGTACCCAGGGTTCTCGCTGAAGCACCAAAACAAGCCATTCGGTAAGTTTTATTTTTATATACCTACTTAATTAGCGGTACGTAACGCACCCCGTGTGAGCTTGGACGAGTTTGGTTTCCCGGCTTCTCGCACAATGTTGATAAACAATATTGATCGCTCCCGCTATGCCGGCTAAATGGTGCGGACAAAGACGTATTTACATTACGAGTCCTCGCTGCTTTATCGTTAAATCAGTCATCCATTTCGTAACCGCACCAAGAAAGGAGACTAACACCTCGACAATATATCGATACAGTAGCTCCCGTTAAACCGTTGAACCCACAGACTAAAATCGAAACATGCCAAGGTCACTGGACGGTTTTTGTAACAATGCGTTTCCGCAAGATGGTGCTGACAGGATCGTATAGTATTTTGTTGGGTAGACAAAGTAGTGAATACAGTGAAGGGTAATGGCGCTAGACCACGGAGGCGGTCATTATTGAGAGAGAGAGAGAGAGAGAGAGATGTAACTACGTCGTACCTTTTCTATGTTAACTTATAACACCACTTCTATATTATAATTATTTCTGTGCACATCAATGATAACTGTATATGCCTCTGAAAGCTGATGTATTGTACAAACTTCAAAGATCTGTCTGCATATATAAACTAGGGGGGAAACTTGGACTGGATCGTTGTATGGTTATGATAAACCCAATGAGGTTGTATCATATCTAGAGGCGTAATCAATGACACAAAATTATTTTGAATCCAAAATGATACCCTTTTATCTTTTTCAGTAAAACAGTCTAGGCGGGAGGAAGGTCTCTATACTACGCTAGGCCGACATACCGGTTTCGCATGGAGATGCAAAAACCGTCAAATGACCTAGACATGCTTTGGTTTTAGTCTGAGGGTTTAGCGGTTTTTAAGAGACTACTGCATCGATTTCTTGTCGAAGTGGTAGTCTCCTTTTAGGGTGGGGTCGAAACGGAAGGTAATTTGACGATAAAGCAGTGAAGGTATTAAAATAGACTTATAAACTTAATGCAGATTTGTCATAGTCGTAACCTATTTCGTAATCGCATCATTAAGCCGGCATAGTGGGAACGAATATACTTTTAAACAGCAATGTATATAGACCCCATTCATGGATTTTGTAGGTCTGCATAAAATCAGGTAGATACAAAGACACAAGGCATGCTCCAGTATAGACAAAAAAAGTTTGACATTTTAAGGAATAACCAGTATAATAATAAAATGAAAAAATATATTTTATTGGCAGCCTCCGTAGACTAGTGGTCTTGCGTCTTTGGCGTTGTATCCAGAGGTCGTGGGTTCGATTCCCACCCATGGCAACAAAATATTAGTACGCTTTTTCTGTATAGTGTGTCATGGTCTGGGTGTTTATAAAATATAATATGTATTATATCGTTGCTTCTGGTACACATAGTACAAGCCTATAAATTAGTTTGTGACCAGAGCAATGTGTAAATTGTCCTACATATTATTATTATTCATCTTCTATCACATATTTGAATTTCCAGGCCTTTGCGTTCAAAAATGTAGGCTCAAGAACGACGACCACTTGATTTCTCTAATAATAATATTCCCAATAATTGAGAAGATTCCATCATCAAAAAAATATATCATCAAGAGCCTAGTTTCCACTGCAAAAGTAATTACCCCTAGTGTGAGTTTTGGTACTATTACTTTGCGTTTGAGTTAACTAAAATTTGTATGGGAAATAGTTCGCTCAGCGCTCCAAGCGGAAATTTTGAGAACTAAAAATGCGAACGTGTGATTGGTCAATATGTTAACGCAGTAGTATAGTTAATGCGAAAGTAAACGTTAAAAAAACTCACACTATGGCTACAGAAATTTAAAGTGTCTGCGTGCTAGGAATATTTATCAATTTTAAAATTTGTGTTTTTTTTTTGAATTAACTATTTTCCCGAATTAATTTAATTACCGGTAATTATATAGTTAATTACCGATAGTTAAATTAATCCGGGATTAATTAGATCGACCTATAGAGGTATACACGTTCCTTTTAAGTTCGAGTAATTCTGAGTATGTATAGTAGATTCAACATTTCGATTTCTACGGACATATACATTGGGATTAAAAACGATTTGGCGACATCACTGGGGAAGACTCACTCGAAAATTATAGTTAAGCCAGAATTTGCAATTTCCACTTCGGGATTTTGATTTCGATTTTATTGCAAAGTGGTTTTTCGAAGATACGTGTAGATTTGGCAACTAAAACAAATTCTAAAACCGAAGTTTAAATAAATAATACTTAATTTATCATGTTTTCATTCATATACGTGGTTGTCGAGTTGGTTTTTCGAAGATACGTGTAGATTTGGCAACTAAAGCAAATTCTAAAATCGAAGTTTAAATAAATAATACTTAATTTATCATGTTTTCATTCATATACGTGGTTGCCGAGTTGGTTTTTCGAAGATACATGTAGATTTGGCAACTAAAGCAAATTCTAAAATCGAAGTTTAAATAAATAATACTTAATTTATCATGTTTTCATTCATATACGTGGTTGCCGAGTTGGTTTTTCGAAGATACATGTAGATTTGGCAACTAAAGCAAATTCTAAAATCGAAGTTTAAATAAATAATACTTAATTTATCATGTTTTCATTCATATACGCGGTGGCCGAGTTGGTTTTTCGAAGATACGTGTAGATTTGGCAACTAAAGCACATTCTAAAATCGAAGTTTAAATAAATAATACATAATTTATCATGTTTTCATTCATATACGTGGTGGCCGAGTTGGTTAGTTATCGAAACCTTGGACCTTGGCTTGCCTTAACCAAACCTTGGCTTGGAGAGCACGTTAAGCTGTCGGTCCCGGTTTCACTACACCAACTTGTGAAACTGTTTATAGATGGGTTATTTAGTCTATTCAAAACATCGTGACGAGTTAGCCACTTGTTCGGTGTAGACTCATACCATCGGCTACAACGAGGTGGGATTAAAACCCCTCCGCTGGGTACCCTGGGGCCGTCGAGGCGGTCTCGGGCACCGTAAGGCACCCGTGATGATATGTATGTATGTAAGTTCATTCATTAAGGCAAAAAAAAAAAATCATTAAGTAAATAAATAATACTTAATTAATCATGTTTTCATTCATTAAGTAAATGAAATCTCATTAAGTAGATAAATAATACTTAATTTTAATTCTATTTTATTGGAGAACGACGAGTGATTTTGTATCAACCTGATGGTAAGCAAATCAAATGTCTATAAATGGGATCAATCATTACATTCTTGTTTAGCAGTATAGATAGCTTCCACTATGAAGGGTGCAGTAACGAAATAAGTGGCGATATAGAAGAATTCGCGTTAGTGTTTATTTTAATATTCTCGCTGTTGTAACGTCAAATCAACTGCCTGTGTCGTAATCGCACTCTGAAAGACGAACAGTTTCCTGCAAACCTGCAGACTAAAAATGAATCATGACTTTTTGACTTGACGGTTTTGCATCTGTGGTTGTAACTAGACGTTTGAAGAAAACTTTTTTTTAAGTGGGAGCAAGGTCTCTATAACTTTGTTAGGCCGACCGACCGGTCTCGTTACCCCAGCCCATAGAGATGCAAAAACCGTCAAGTAACCTAGTCATGTTTCAGTTTTAGTCTGTGAGTTCACCGGTTTTCAGAAGATTACTGAATCGATTTCATGTCAAGGTGGTAGTCAGAGATGGATGGTTAGATTGAAGATTAGGCAAAGAGATTAAAATATACTCGTAATTCAATTCGTCTTTGACGCCGCCCATTTCGTAATCGCATCATTTAGACGGCATAGGGGGAGCGATCAATGTTGTTATTGATTCACCCCATTCATGGACTGTGTAGGTCTGCTCACCACCAGGTAGCTACAAGGTCATATGCCGTGCTCCAATAAAAAAAAACTTCATACTGAAATATACAAAATATTACTTTGTTATTAAATTTCAAAAAATATTTTATCTACAATTTTATTTTTCTATTAAAGGTTTTCTACGTTTAATTCACAAAGTGTTCTTTACATTTATTTTCAAAGCAACAGTCATATTACAGAGAAAATTCTATTTGAACGAAACGTCGAAGTTTAAAATCGGAAGTCACGTATCCAGCAAACCGTATTTGTCCCACAAACACGTTTCCAATAAACTGTTAAGTTGGATACAGAAAAACGGTATACCCGCGACTTATTGCCGGAAAACTTAGACTCCAACTCATTCTACACTTCTATTTATTTTATTTTTGTCTTGCGACAGATCGAGAACTCTATTTTTATTATATAATTTTACTATTGGGTTTTTATTTTTTTTATATATTTCTCAATACAGATTTAAGGGTATGATAAGTGGGTATGATATGTGTGGTTAGTCACCCACGTGGCACCTTTGTATGGCAGATTATGATTAAGAGGTCAATGAGATCAGCTAACCACCTAGTCTTAAACTAGTTGGCTATGCGTTTGGTTGGTATTATTTTCATATCGCGCGTTTAGTTAAATTATTAATTTTGAATTTTTGACATTTGTTTCACAATACCATTATTAGCACTACTAAGCTGTCGGACGGTCGATGGATTGACGATAATGACACCCCAAGTGGCTGTAGTGACATCTGAAGTGCAGTTAAAATAGCAGTAGAGGCAGCTGGAGTGGCAGTTATGTTGTGACTGTTGTGGTAGTTGAAGTGGCAGTAGTGGCAGCTGTAACGGCGGTTGTAGCAACTGAAGCTGGCTATAGGGCGGTTGATACAGCTGAAGTGACTGTTGTGGTAGTTGAAATTACATTAGTGGCAGTCATGGTAGTTAATGTGGGAAAATATGCAGTTGTGGTAGTTGAAATGGCTATAGTATCAGCTGTAGTGGCAGCTCAACTGGAAGTTGTAACAGCTAAAGTGACAATAGTTAACTGTCCACCATAAGGATCGTTTTAATTTCCTGGACTATTAGGTGAGAGTCCTTGCTCGGCGTATCTACCGGTTGTTGTTACTACCGATACAGATGCAAAACCCATCAAGTAACCTAGACATCTTTCAGTTTTAGTCTGTGAGTTTTAGTCTATTTCTTCGATTTCCCATCCTTTCATTGCATGGTTACGAAACGGTCAGTTGATTTGCAAATTGATCTTAGTCGCCACCTATTTCGTAACCGTAACATTTAGTAGTTAGAGCACCAATGCTGTTAAACTACAATATATTGATTGACCTTAATAATAGAATTTGCAGATCCATGGTTACCATCAGGTAGATACAAAGTTACACGCTGTTCTCTACTACACATTGCGGCTTTTACAGCTTTCTTTTACACAAACGACTTTTAGGGGTCTTGAGTACTTGAGTGTTTGTGAAATAAAACTCTTGGTTTGAAGTTTTCGAGTGATTAATAAATATAACTGAATAATTTAATTAATAATTACTCCTATATTTATACAAAATAAATAAATAATAGTGCCGCCATATTTTCCTGCCATTTCTACGGTGCATTCGCAGCTCATTTTAGCAGTGGGCTGCGACGGCGCGGCGTGGTAGTCGGGTACTATATAAGACAGCCGCGCAATCGTCGTCGCAGCAAATCACGCAGCCACGCCACTGTCGGAAACAGATAATGCCCCTCAGGCTCTCTGTATTAGTCAGTCAAAAAAAAAAAACGCGAGGTCATTCTTGAGCGAGCGCCGCCGACACCAGCCGTACGAGACAACAGGACACTGCAGCACTGTGCAGAGATTGCGGAGCCCCTGCTTCGGTGACGCAGCTTGCATCGGAGGATGGTGTTGACACAGCGGTGCTAACGTCATTCTTCAGTTTCAACAACATCCTTGTACGGACATTATTATGGACAGTTCTTATGGGCATTATAGACAGAATTTCTCTTGTTTCAAACTATTTATAAAATGGAATACAAACAGTTCTTTTCAGGACTTTCTCTTGTTTCTTTACTTTTGTTGGCATGTCGCTACAACTTCTATCTTTATCTTATTTCTGTGCCTTTATATTCTACTTAATTTAAAATATTTCCATTTTACGCGTTTCCTAGAAATTTCTATGTCAAGGTTTTTGCTTGACTGCCTTATTGCTTATTCGCTTTATAGAAGAATTAATTTCTATATTAATATTTGTTATTTTCAATCATGTAACTTTTTTCCTATAACTCTGTGAACTTTGTTTCCGTTAATATGAAATTCGTTATATAACCAAAATAGTATTTTATTGGAGCACGACATGTGATTTTGTATCTACCTGATGATAAGCAGACCTGCAAAGTCCATGAAGAGGGTCGATCAATACATTGTTGTTTAACGGCAATGATCTCTTCCACTATGCCGGCTAAATTATGCGGTTACGAAACAATGCTGCGACAATGCTGAACTTGCATTACAAGTTCTCCATTCATGAACTTTGCATGTCTACTTACCATCAGGTGGATACAAGGTTACATGCGGTGCTCCTACAAAAAAAAGCTACCTGATTTTTTTTGTAGGAGCACCGCATGTAACCTCTTATCCACCTGATGGTAAGTAGACATGCAAAGCTTATACCTAAAGCAGTGAGGCTATTAACCACTTTAATAGCCTCACTGCTTTAGGTATAAGCTACCTGCTTTTTTTGTAGGAGCACCGGATGTAACCTTGTATCTACCTGATGGTAAGTAGACATGCAAAGTTCACAAATCGAGTCAATAAATACATTGTTGCTTAACAGCAATGATTACTTCCACTATGCCGGCTAAATTATGCGGTTACGAAATGAGCGGCACAAGCCTACTTTAATAACCTCACTGCTTTAGGTATAAGCTACCTGCTTTTTTTGTAGGAGCACCGCATGTGACCTTGTATCTACCTGATGGTAAGCATACCTACTAAGTCCATGAATAGGGTCGATCAATACATTGTTGTTTAACAGCATTGATCGCTCCCGCTCTGCCGGCTTAATGATGCGGTTACGAAATAGGCGGCGACAATGCTGAACTTGCATTACAAGTTCTCCATTCATGAACTTTGCATGTCTACTTACCATCAGGTAGATACAAGGTCACATGCGGTGCTCCTCCAAAAAATAAACAGGTAACTTATACTTAAAGCAGTGAGGCTATTAAAGTGGTTAATAGCCTCACTGCTTTAGGTATAAGTTACCTGTTTATTTTTTGGAGGAGCACCGCATGTGACCTTGTATCTACCTGATGGTAAACAGACCTACAAAGTCCATGAATAGGGTCGGTCAATACATTGTTGTTTAACAGCATTGATCGCTCCCACTATGCCGGCTAAATGATGCGGTTACGAAATGGGCGACGTAAAAGACAACTTTGCATTTCAAGTATACTTTATTTAATAGCCTTGCCGCTTTAGAGATAAGCTAGAACAGAGTTGAGTTCTGCTGTTCTCTTGTAATATTGAATTCAAAACAGAAAGATTTACAGCTGAAAACCATAAAAAGCTGAAAACCAAACCTATGTTACGAAATGCTAAATTCTACAGCTTAAGGTTAACAGTAGTGTTGTTCTGTCAAACTAAAGTCAGGAATAAGCTTTCAACAATTTACAGCAAAACACTAAACTATTTTAATCTGCGCTGAAGCGTCGTTGAGTTCTACGAGTTAACATTTTTAGCGTAAAAACCGTACTGCCATATTCTGAGATACAACGAAAATAACGTTTAATAAAAATCATTATTATAATACTTTTGTATTTATTTATTTTAACCTTTTTTTGCACAGTAAACAAAAGTTATGTACAAAGGTCATGAAGGTAAAACCGTACCCGTCCGCGCGCCGCTACTGGAGTAAGCATCATTCAATTTGCAGGATGCCGCGCGAGTGACAAATTTGTCACTCACACACACTTTTACGTTTTTTACATCCTCAGTCTGATTTGTGCGTTCGGCGGAGAAAGTGGAAAAGAGCTCCGCTTTTATTGTCGGAAAATTGGTTAATTTTGCATTAAAGCTGTGTAGAAACTACTATTAAAAAAAAGTACCTAGTGTCACGTTCTTCAAGTATGTATTCAACATGTTTTCTTATATTAAACCTTAATAAAAAATAATAATAAAACCCATAATTAAAATATCAAAATCTGATGGTAACTGTCAAACTATGTGCGCCAGTTAGAAGTTGAAGAACTAGTGATGTGTTTTTATTTTTAATGAGAATTTCGATACTTTAAAATAATTTATAATCATTTTAATTTAATTTAATCAAAAGGTATGGCGACAACAGAACCGTCCAACGAGGTTTATCAGTTACTATTAAGTGATGTAACTTTATAGTTGATAAACTCGATTTTTGTAAATACTTTTATGGTTATGAGATATTATACCATTACAGTTTTTTTATATAATACTAATTACATTTTCTATACATACAGTTTCCCGAAAGATCCGGCATTAAAACGTAAATGGGTAGAGGCAATTAAAATAGAAGAAAATTGGTTACCAACAAGCATACCCCGTGTATGTTCAGTACATTTTGACGAATCAAGCAACGATTTAATTGTTTTTCGCTTTTTGTAGTTTGCATCGACTTTTATAAAGGTCGGTCAAAAATGTTGAGATTGCGTTTAGTAGGTAACATGTAGTTAGTTGTGCATGTGTTTTAATTTAATAAATAATTTAATTTAAGGCTGTATTCTGAAAATCTAGAACTACAAAACTAAAAATGTTTGTTAAAGAAATTTACTCGACACTCACAGACAACTATTATTATGCAAATAGTAACTCTTTAACTTGAAATGTATGAAGAGCTTAATATAGTCTCCCATATATTATTTCAATAAAAAATGTATTTATATTTTCCAAAACATGAAAATTTTGTACTTTTTAACATCTCTGCAAGCGACAAAACTACAACAATTTATAGTGGTAAAAAAGTAGATATCAAAAGTTTATTATGTATTCTAAAAATGAATGGAGAGATTTTTGCAAGTTTAATAGAAAATTATTAATTAAATAATTACAAAAACTTGCCAAACAGAAATCTTCATACAAAATCCATGACAGGCCGTCATTGTGCGGGCGATCCCGTCTGTGAAAGGTGGCTCCGCGTCGCTTTTTTCTATTTCACTATCGGAACACTAAATATTCACTGTTGGGAATTTTATAAGACAAGTACATATTTATTTTGATTATATTCTATGTTTTTACACCTTTTAACACGATTAACTACAGATTCAGCTAAAATAAATATGTAATTTTCACTAACTGTCACTGTCAGTATAACCTTACAAAAAAAAAGACAGACGGTCCTATGTAACTAAAAGTACACAACAGCTATTTATTTTGGTAGCTTTTATATTTTGAATAAAATGTATCGTCGGGCGCATATTATTTTACAATTTTTAAATATATTTTACCTATTTATTTTAATTGTTATTTTTTAAATAAAGTTTTTTTTATATATGTCCAAAGCAAAGCTCAATAGGGTTCCATCCATTATCCAAAACTTTATTTTTATAAATGGCAGAGTAGTTCAACAATTTTATTATCTACCTAACATTTAAATACTAACATAATAATGTATTGTCTTATTTTATAATCATTAATATTATTATAAAATCACAGTTTTTTTTATTTTAGCATGTGTGGCTGTTTGTATCTAACTCATGACAAACATACAATATTTATGAATAGGAACCAATACGATGTAATTTCTATAGAATTAGACCGATTTACTATGGCCGGCCAAATGATGCTGTTACCAAATGGGCGGCGATAAAAAAGAACAATACGAAATAATAATAAATAATTTCTAGCATAGAATAATTCGAACTATGTTTTAGAAACTGGCGGTGGGCAATTTCTAGAACATTGTTTGAATTATTTTACGCTAAGTATGAAACTAAAATACATATTGAGAATATTACGCTAAAAAATAATTATTATCATTCCACATGATTGGTGGAATGCCAGGTTTCTGAGTTTTCAACAAATTAACTGCTACTGCGTTTTATAACTACTTACAACATGAAAGGAGACTACCGCCTCGATAATCGAAAAATTCCACGCCTGATCCAAATCATAACTAGCGACCGTACTCTATAATCAATCTATATTTTTTGACGGATATAATAAACCATGGTAACTACAAAAGTACGGATAGTTTATATGATATTTGTTTGTAAATGTAGATAATCATTTTTCATGTATTTATTGGTGAGACCACCTACTAAGTATGACAATACTTCTGTTAGACCGAGAGCTCGTGTCCAATACAACTATAATAGTATCCAATATTTATTTTTTAAATAGTGACAGCTGCTTTTATAAAATAATATTGCATTTTTACAATATTTAAATAAAAAACATTTTCCAACGCTGAAAAGATTTTATTATTTATTTTTTACAATTTTATACACATTCTGTTTCTTATAACGCGAACGTCAGATTGTCAAAATAACAAATTCCGCTATTATCGCTTGGAGGAGATATTCTCTGATTGGAGGAGAGCGCGCTAATAACATAAATCGTTATTTTGACAATCTAACGCTCACGTTATAAGAAACAGAATAAGTAATTAAAGTTTATAAGAATTATTGATAAAAGTGAATGTGTATGGGTGTAATATGTGTAGTGCACCGAGTGCACGTCTGTGTGTGTAATGTATGAAGAGTATATTTTTGTAGGCTATGGTGTAACAGAAAGGTCAATTTTATGATAATATATAATGTTATGTCAAAAAAACGATAGACTAATTATTGAGAATGGACATAGGTATAATATCTACGTGATCAAAACCGGTAAACCGAAGATATTTTGTAAAATGAAAGAACGTGATACTTAACTTGCATGATTTAGTACGTGCAGATTTTAAATGTCAATTTTTGTTTAATATTTTCCTACGTATCTTTTTATATTTAAGCCTTATGAGTGTTAATTAGAGACAAGTTCAAAACAAACGGACAGATAATTGATATATATAATGTAGAGATTATGATTGCTTTGAATACCCTGAGTCTGGGTACCCTGAGGCCATGTAGAAGATATGTATATAAATTTAAATGTATGTGTATTTTACAATAAAAAACTAATTTATTTAAAATAAAATATTTTACATAACTCCGGAATATTTTAAATGTAGATAGATGGGTAAGTAGATTAAAGTGACGCAGACCCCAATCCTTAGTAATGTCAATTCATATGACAGCATTTTTTTAAATAAATACTTAGACTGGCTGAATTAGTCCAAAATAAAAAAAAGTTTTGTTTAATATAAATTCTTAGTTTATTACGGAGCGGAGTCTAGTAATAGTCACTCTTACCAATGCCTTATAATAAATTTAAACTGTTAAAATAATTATATATTAATAAAATGTACCGGTAATATCACACTTTGTATGCATGTCTGGAAATTATAGTAATACAACAATTTTATTGAAACATTAAATCCTCGCATATAAAATTACATTTCTTGACTATTTCGACAATACATTACTTAAAATAAAATAGTAAGATTTATAAAAGTAGATATCTAAAATAATAAACTGTCACACTCCATACAATGAAATTCCAACAGAGTGACTTTTGGGCTCAACTGTCCACAGTTAGAATAAATTGAAGAAATAATCTCAAACATTTTTGAGTGAAATCTGACAGAAGGTGATGACGTCACATATACGAATTCCTCCTTAATAAAATAGTTAGTAATAATTTATTGTTATATATACCTACTTATTTTAAATCCACTAGTATTATAGATGCGAAAGTGTCTATCAGGGTGAATTTGAAAGGATGTACTTTGGGCTAATATGAGGTTCTGCTGAACCATATGGTCCTATGGAACCATATGTCACAAATGAAAAAAAAAATTGACTTCCCCATACAAATTGGTCACGTTACTAGTTTGTATGGAGAAGGTTTTTTTTTTTCTTTTGCGATACATGATTCCATGGGAAAGTTGTTTGAATTGATCATATTAGCCCAAAGTATATTCTTTCAAAGTTATTGAGGCTATACAAAACATCGCCACTAGCTAGCCACTTGTTCGGTGTAGACTCATACCATCGGCTACGACGATGTGAGATTAAAACCCCTTCGCTGGTTACCTTGGGGCCCGTGATGGTAAGGGTGTATATTACAATTGTATATCGATAAATAATTATTAATCTTTGATGAACTTTATAAATCCCAAAATATTTGGTTTATATCGATAAGTAATAATATTTGTTGTCGGTGGCAACACTATCGAACCTATTAAGTATGCCATTTAATATTTAGCTTTTTATAATAAAAAAACAATACACTTCATAGACACGCGCACACATTCATGTTTGCTAGTATCTCTTTTTTTAAGTGTCAGACGCGTTGAGCTGCCATTTGAAGCCACGCCTTTTTTCCCGTTCTTCATTTGTTCGCCTCAGAAATTGGCGACACCGGTATCGTACTATTATGAAACAATTTATGTATCATGCTTACTCCATTGGCGCGGGGCGCGTTTTTTTTAACTTCATGACAAAGGTAAACTTAATGCCTTAGGCATTATCTACCCGCTAACCTTCAAGACTGTGTTCAAATTCGGGTGCTTAATTTTTCTTTTTTTTTAAATATAATGTTATATACTTTTATATGTTTTATTAATAGGGTAGACATGCTTGGATATAAATTAGTTCATTAGTGTTCATCCCAAGTAGGTATGAATTATATAACTTATAACGAAACTAGTGACAATAAATACACCTAAATATATGTGTTATGCCATGCAATAATTTATTTAAGTTGTAAAGCTATAAACTGTCAACATAATAGTATAGGCGACAACTACACAGACAGCTTTTAAACTTAAGAAGAGGTAAGTCAGTATTGTATTATCGTTTTTTTCATAATATATTGTTTTTATTTCGACATGTGACTGAATTTTCCTGAGATGTAAGTAGAGTATGCTACCTATGTAATGATACATACGCATACCAGTATCGCCAATTCTCAGTACCGCTACAATCTCCTACTATGTCGGCTTAAGCCGTGCTCTTTTCACGTATCGCTTGAAGAACCAAGGATTTTGTACTCACAAACACTTTACATGCTTTTATAAAGTAAGCCGACATAGTAGCGTAGCAGGTAACACATTTTTTTTTTTATTAAGCGATTAGTATTTTTATCTGGATTATAATGTGTAACATTAACGCAACACAACCGTGTTGTAAATTACTGCAACGCTACCTCTAAAAATAGTTATCTTAGAAACAAAATGTTAGAATATTTAATCTATATAAACCATTTTTAGACAATTTCCCAAGTCATATGTCTCTACTAAGATTAACTATTAATTACTATAGATAATTCAGCAGACCGGTAAAGTTGAACCCTGATAAGTAGTGAAATACGCTATCGAATCGCTGCGTTGCCCTGGGCGTTACGTTTTCCTAACAAAACTGGCCGTGCTGTCTTGACTCAAAAAAAAATTCAAAGCTTTATATTAAATTCATTATAAGCGTAATGCGGTTATGACGTCATAGGCGACACGTGAAATTAAAAATTCTTTTCACAACACTTGCGTGTAACCTGCAGTATATCATTTAAACTTCACTAATAAGAGACCCTCTACTCCAACCATATTTAATGCAGTTTTTTTTTTAAATGCTTAACAAAAGAACAAAGCTGTTTATGCTGGGTGTTTTTTTTTTTGCAGCAAATATATTTATTAAATGTGTTCTATGTGTAAGCTAACGAACACGTTTTTTTTTCCTTTTAGTCTCGCCCGTATGGGTTATTTACAGTTTTTATTTGGACGTTTAGTGTTCATAAAATAAATAATTTTATGGGTTTTTTCTATCGCTCATATTGGCAACCGTAAAGTTAATTGTTGCGACCACAGTAGGTCGCTACAATTAACTTCTAAACTGATTTTGAATAATTTAGAAGTTAATTAATTTTTTTTTTTTCAAAATCAGTTTACAGTAGTAACATAGTAGTTACATAATTATTTTAGGCATTTAGCTAAAAAATAAAATTGCGAAGAAGTTAGCAGTAAAAACTATCAAAAATAATCAAGAGTTTTACAAAAAACATATAAACAATCATGGGGTCATTCATCACCTAACTTAGACGACCTTAAAGGTACCCAGCAAAGGGATTTAGTTCCCACCTCGTCGCAGACAATGGTATACTATTGTAGTCTGAGCTATCCTTGTTGCAGTATTGACTTAAAATACGTCTTTGTCGCCGCTTATTTCGTAACCGCATCATATAGCCGGCATACTGGGAGCCATCAATATTGTTAAACAACAAGTTTTTGATCGACCCCATTCATGGACTTTGTTGGTCTGTTTTCTATCAGGTAGGTACAAAGTTCAATGCCGTGCTCCAATAAATAAATAAAAAGTTTTACAAGTTGTTATAATGAAACTAGGACCGACAGCTTAACGTGCTCTCCGAGGCACTATAATTTATTTATAATTATCATCACTCATTATTAAGTTTGAACTTGTGACCTAAAAACTTTATTGTTTTTAAGTCAAAATAATGGATTATACTGAAAATGTATATTATATAAATACGTGGTGGCCGAGTTGGTTAGACCTTGGACTTAAAAACACTTAGGTCCCTGGTTCGAATCCCGGTGTGTACCAATGAGTTTTTAATTAAAAAAAACTATGTACATTTACAATACCACTATAGCCTCGGAGAGCACGTTAAGCTGTCGGTCCCGGTTTCACTATACTAACTTGTGAAACTGTTTATGGGTTATTGAGTCTATTCAAAACATTGCGACGAACTAGCCACTTGTTCGGTGTAGACTCATTCCATCGGCTACGACGAGGTGGGATCAAAACCCCTCCGCTGGGTACCCTGGGGCCGTTTAGGCGGTCTCGGGCGCCGTAAGGAACACGTGTATGTGTGTATAGTAGAAAACAAGCAGTGACAAATTTCGTGAGGGGTGACTGGAACCTGGTTGGCTCAGTGGTAGAGTAACTTGCCAGGAAAACGATGATCTTGGGACGAGTCCCGCCCACCAGGATTTTTTTCATTGCAATTTATCTTTAAAAATTTCGGCCGGACCTGGGATGGGTTACCGCTTCATACAACAAGGCTGTACCATCATAAACACCGCAACAAGCTCGCCACTTATTAGGTGTTGCCTCCGAATACTATCGGCGAAATGGACGGGTTAATCCCTCCGCTGGGTACCCTGAGGCCGTTTAAAAACGGTTTTCTGGAGCCAAAAAGGCACCGGTGAATGGTTTTTTTTTTTATTTTAAAAATTTAGTTTAATACTGTTAATGTAGAAATCAAAGGGACTAAAAAAAATGCAAACTTAAAGTTTTTATATAATTAATATGAATGCCTACTATTAGCTTTAATCTGCAGAATATCTCGGTGAAGTTAATTTCAAGCATCGAAACCATAATGAGTAAACATAACTTCGCTCCCTACACACACAAAAACACACACAAGTTGACTTCTATAAACGCTGGTATTAGCTGAGTTTCGTTAGCCTTTAAAACTCTTATAGATATGCCTTCTTTTACTTTAGACTTTGATATACTATCAAAACGTCTTTTCAGAGTAATCTCCACAAAATAATCAATAGTCACATAGATTCTCCCTACGTGCTGTCTTTACTGAACTTTAACACAAGAACCAGGGTCCAACATACAGAAACAAGACTTCCTTCTATAACCCCATAGTAAGGATGTGCCGCGCATATAATCAGTTGACAAATGACGGTCATGACATTGATATCTATGGGCAAAAGTTCAATGTATTTAAGAAGAATGTGAGAAATGTTATGTTGTAACTTTTACGTTAGACTTTGATATACTATCAAAGCGTCTTTTCAGAGTAATCTCCATAAAATAATCAATAGTCACATCGATTCTCCCTATCTGCTCTTTTTACTGAACTTTAACACAAGAACCAGGGTCCAACATACAGAAACAAGACTTCCTTCTATAACCCCATAGTGAGGATGTGCCGCGCATATAATCACTTGGCAAATGACGGTCATAACATTGATATCTATGGGCAAAAGTTCAATGTATTTAAGAAGAATGTGAGAAATGTTATGTTGTAACTTTTACGTTAGACTTTGATATACTATCAAAACGTCTTTTCAGAGTAATCTCCATAAAATAATCAATAGTCACATCGATTCTCCCTATCTGCTGTCTTTACTGAACTTTAACACAAGAACCAGGGTCCAACATACAGAAACAAGACTTCCTTCTATAACCCCATAGTGATGATGTGCCGCGCATATAATCAGTTGGCAAATGACGGTCATGACATTGATATCTATGAGCAAAAGTTCAATGTATTTAAGAAGAATGTGAGAAATGTTATGTTGTAACTTTTACGTTAGACTTTGATATACTATCAAAACGTCTTTTCAGAGTAATCTCCACAAAATAATCAATTGTCACATCGATTCTCCCTATCTGCTGTCTTTACTGAACTTTAACACAAGAACCAGGGTCCAACATACAGAAACAAGACTTCTTTCTATAACCCCATAGTGAGGATGTGCCGCGCATATAATCAGTTGGCAAATGACGGTCATGACATTGATATCTATGGGCAAAAGTTCAATGTATTTAAGAAGAATGTGAGAAATGTTGTTGGGTGACTTTACTCACTTACTTAATACAAATTTGTATGTAAAGCTTAAAAGTGGTATTAATTTTGCATATATCCAATTGTTCATGCTGTAATCCCACACCTTGGAGAAACTCTTAGTGATATGTATAACCAGGAATTCAATCTTGGCATGACTTACAGTTTTTCCGCTGTGGGATGCTGTTGATTAACATGTGTAGAATCAGTTGATAGAACTGTGGATCGATATATAATTTGCTAATGCGTTTTCTACTTAGTAAGTTTGTAAGTCGACCAATCTGGCATTGCATTAGTATTCTGTATACAAGGGGACCCAGCTCTCTTTCCGTACTCCCCTTCTGGTTCTCTGTAATTAGTCTCAATTATAGGAACAAGACAACCGACCATGCTTTTGTTATGCAGATGTGTACACGTTCTTTTATGTGTTTTCTTTGTATTTTCCGAATAAAGTATTTTGCTTTGTTTGTTTTTTAAAGTAAACTAAAATCGGGAACTTTGGATTGTCTGCTAACTTTAAAAAACTTATTAAATAAAATACCATCACGGGTGACAATTTGGCTCCCGACAACCGTTTAAACGGCCTCAGGGTCCCAGCGGAGGGATTAACCCATCCTCATTTCGCCGATGGTATTCGGAGGCAACACCTAACAAGTGGCGAGCTTGTTGCGGTGTTTATGATGAAATAGCCTCGTTGTATAAAGCGGTCACCCATCCCAGGCCGGTCTTGTTGTCATCTGCTTAACCTTGCTATCAGTTGCGCAGTAACTTAACCACTAGGCTGGGGCCGCTTTATTCAGCTACTTATTAATAAATGTATTAACTTGCGTATTTCATTGCATACAACTGGGTATAAAATTAATTCAAAGTTACCCGATATGACTGTACCATCAGGTGCCACATCGCGCCTGAAATCTCATAGTCGGCTTCGGAATACCTAGTCGTAGCCAATGGTATTTTGAGTCTACATAGAACAAATGGCCAGCTCATCGCAAACAGTTTTACAGTTTCCGATACTATATTTTTTTTTTAGGCTCTCTACCAACCATATAAATTTACACACATTTAAACGAATACACATATTTAAACCACACACGCGCACACACATTTTATATCATTCATAAGCTTTTCCTACTAGTTGTTTGAACTAATTAGCAACATAATTAAAATCCCATTATGTCATTTAATTCTGCAATAAAGTTAATTATTTAAAATAATGTTTAATGAATAAAATTCAATTAAAATAAAACAAATTGGTATAGTAATAATACGTGGTGGCCCAGTTGGTTAGACCTTTATGTACAATTGTTTGACAAGACCACTTTAGTGCCTCGGAGAGCACGTTAAGCTGTCGGTCCCGGTTTCACTATACCAACTTGTGAAACTGTTTATAGATGGGTTATTGAGTCTATTCAAAACATCGCGACGAGCTAGCCACTTGTTTGGTGTAGACTCATAAAATACGTCAGAAATTGCGTCAATAGTTACGATTTTTTTAAGAAAGTGACTGTTTTTAGACGAACAGAATAAATATTTTCTTAATCAGGAGGATATTAGTGATATAACTGTTAAGTCAGAAATGTAAAATAAAATAGTTTGTTCGATAGAAATAAATCGTGAAGATAGCTCTGAAATTTTCTTTTTCTGGATTTTATGTTATTACTATAAATATTTAACATTAAAAGTATATAATTATGATAAATAAAATAAAAAAACTTTGATTTATTTTTAATGTAGTTTTCCATAAATTAATATTAAAATGCATTATGACTTACGAAATTTTGTTTCCGTGCGATTTTTGATAGTCGACGCTACTTACTCTCATCAGAAATCGTTCTTATAACGCTGAGATAAAACATAGGGAAGTAGGTGCATATACGTAAGTTCACTGTCGAGCATACCTCGCCTTAAGTTGAAAATTCAACTAATTTGCTAATTCCAACTATTTGAGTAATACTTACTAAAATAAGAAAGTCAAATACTATGTTCTAACCATCACTGCCATCACGTATATAGAAATACATATAAAACAATACCTAGATATATACTCTATTGAAGGAAACGATTTGTCTTTCAGTAGTCAAGTCACGATCAGACCCCATTACAATTGTATCAGATATTCCGAAACTTTGGAGATAGACAGTCCAAACTGTTAGCTATCACTTCAAAATTTGATTGTTAAGGGCTTCGAAAACTCGAATCTCTCTTGCATATAGATTATTTGGGAAGAATTTTGAATGTATAAGCTTCTAACTTAGAGTTTGTTTTATTCTTATATTTTTTGTTAATACCTATTTAGGTATATCATATTCCTTAATATGTATATTTTATTTACTTATATTATGTACTGATGCCTTGTCCGTTAATTCTCCGAACTGTGGAGTTATTACTTAAAAATGTTATTGTTAATGGCTTCTAAAACTCTTTTCCTGTCTTGCATATAGATTATTTGGGAAGTATTTTAAATTTGCAAGCTTCTAACTTAGAGTCTGTTCTAGTCTTGTATTTCTATTATTAATATCTATATTATATTCTCAAACTTTTTCGGAATTAGTCCTATCACTTCACACAAAATTTGATCGTTAAGGGCTTAAAAAACTCGGATCTGTCTTGCATATAGATTATTTTAGAAATTTTTGAATTTGTATGCTTCTAACGTAGTGTCTATTTTAGTCTTGTTTTCTTTATTAATACCTAAGTATATCGTATTCCCAAATTTTGTCGGTAAATAGTCCGAACTGTGGAGGCAACATTTTAAAATTTAATTGTTAAAGGCTTCCAAAACTTCCGTCTGCCTTC
The DNA here is from genome assembly GCA_947458855.1 of Monopis laevigella. NCBI lineage: Eukaryota > Metazoa > Arthropoda > Insecta > Lepidoptera > Tineidae > Monopis > Monopis laevigella. Next base: position 6,935,498 of record OX381596.1, on the reverse strand, counting down.
CTATCAGTTTCGAATGCAGTCATTTTTAGTCTTGTTTTTTTAATAAATACCTAGGTTCATCATATTCCCAAACTTTGTCGGTAAATAGTAAACTGTGGAGCTATCACTTCAAAATTTGATTGTCAAGGGCTTCCAAAAAAATCTTCCTTGCATATTTGTTTGGAAAGACTTTTGTATTAATAAGCTTTAAGATAGAGAGTATATTTAGTGTTGTATTTTTTTGTTAATTCATATATTATTTTATCAAACTATGTCTGTAAATAGTCCAAACTGTGGGGTATCTATCTATAGAAAGCTATACATTTGCTTATTTTAAATCTACTTATTTATAAAGGCAATTTTGTTTTTATAAATAAATAAATGTCATCACGACCGCCTAGACTAACGGGTCGGAGTAACCGGTCGCAGCGGGGAGATTTTAATCCCACCTTGTCGTAGCCGATGGTATGAGTCTACACCAAACAAATGGCTAGCTCGTCGCGGTGTTTGGATAGACTCAATAAACAGTTTCACAAGTTGGTATAGTGAAACTGGGACCGAAAGCATAACGTCTCTCCGAGGCGAGTGGTGTTGTCAAACAAATATACATTTTTTTATTGGCGCACGGCATGTGACTTTCAATCTACCTGGTGGTGAGCAGACCTACAAAGTCCATGACCCCATTCAATTGTTCTTAAACAACATTGATTGCTCCCACTATGCCGGCTAAATGATGCGATCGCAAAATGGGCGGCGACAAAGACGAATTGCATTACGAGTATCTTTTAATATACTCGCTGCCTCTGTTTTTGCTTTTTTTCTGCTGTTTATTGATACATTACAAACACTACGAAACGAGCTTTGTGTAGACTCATAATACCACCCTTTACGACGAGCTGGGAATAACACCCCTTTGATTGGCACGCTGAGGCCATCTAGGCAGAGAATAAACCCCTTTGCTGAGCCCATCTAGGTAGTGTCGGATGCCGTAATGCATCCGTGATGGTTCTCATGTAATATTAATGCTGTATATATGTTTTACAATGGGTAAACGATAATGCACCCATGTGGAGAACTGAGCACTCACTCGGATGGACTACAGACAAATATCTATGGACACATATCATTGACAATGAGATAAATATCTAGAAATAGAGGAGTAAGAACTAGACTCTTATTAAATGCTGGATAGCTTAAAGGTTAAAACGAAATTAATAGCTAATTACTAGTTGATAGAAGTGAAATAAATGGATTTAATTAAATCAATAGTGGTTTAAGGTATCTGCAGTTGTCCTGGCGCCCATACAAACTTACTTCCAATATTACAACTTGGCTTTTAGTCGAAATGCCCATTTATAAGTCTCTTCAAACCAGGTAGATACAAAGTCACCTGCCATGGTCCAATAAAAAAATCATCTGTAAGCAAAAATATTTCTGTTATGGGTAATACATATTTTTGTATTAAGTATAATAAATAATAAACAGAATTATGGTGCCCGACGGTCTAGACGGTCTCAAGGTACCTAGCGGAGGGGTTTTTAACTTATGGTTTTTGCTTAGGCATTATCTACTATTATTACTTGATTATATATTCAGAGTACCATCGGCCTTACGTGGTAGGAATAAAACCCCTTCGCTGAGTACCTTGAGAACATCTGGGTAGTCTCTGGCGCCATAAGGCACCCGATGGAGCCTTAAAATAATAACGCCTAGAAAATGAGTGCGAGCGCGATAAATGAGGCCAAAAAAAACTAAGACATTACATTTGGCTTAGTTAATAATATTGCATAAAGTACAAAGTTGGACTTAATACCGCTACGTATTCTCTACCAGTCAAACCTTCGGGGCAATTAAAGCATTTAATAAGTGACGTAGGTGCTGCAACAGAAACTGTGTAATAAAACGTACCTACAATCTACATATTATTAATATTATTTAAAATACATATACCTTATATGTAAATATACATATATAAAATACGTATACATAATACTACCAACTACATGATTTTAAAAATGAAAATAAGAAATTTAGTGGAAAGATGAGCATGATGATAATATTATTATGTTGCATGCAATTGCGACTCTAAACATTAACCTCGTTGCCTATAGCTAGATTCTAACAGTGGCTTTGTCATCTGACACAAGGGACATATAATTTATACTGAATAGAATATTTGAAGCACACACTGATGGAAGGCTAGCTCGATGGGCTGAACTCACTGAAAATCTTGTTTACCAATATTCATAAATGTGTTCATGAGTTGGAACTTGATAAGGATGTTAAATTCATGAAAGCTGCAAATCTATTGTTTCACTGACTACATTTCAATATATATTTTATACAGGGTGAATTTGAAAGGTTGTATTTTGGGCTAATAAAATGAGGCTCTACTGATCAATGACCAATATGTTTGGTTTCCCCATACATATTGGTCATTTTAACATTACTAGTTTGTATGGAGAAGGCATTTTTTTTTACATTTTCGACAAATGAGTCCATGGAAAAAAGAGGTTCGATTTGATCAGTAGCATATTATTTCAAAGTACACACACACACATATCATCACGGGTGCCTTACGGCGCCCGAGACCGCCTAGACGGCCCCAGGGTACCCAGCGAAGAGGTTTTAATCCCACCTCGTCGTAGCCGATGGTATGAGTCTACACCGAACAAGTGATGTCTCGTCGCGATGTTTTAAATAGACTCAATAACCCATCTATAAACAGTTTCACAAGTTGGTATAGTGAAACCGGGACTGACAGCTTAACGTGATCTCCGAGGCACTATAGCGGTATTGTCAAACAAATGTACATACATTTTTTAATTAAAAACTCATTGGTACACACCGGGATTCGAACCGGGGACCTTAGTGTTTTTAAGTCCAAGGTCTAACCAACTCGGCCACCACGTATATATTACTCCAAAGTACAACCTTTCAAAGTCACCATGTATATTTTACTATTGTTTATTTCAATAAATTGTACTATACTAGCAGTGGTGCGCGGTTTCACTCGCCGTTAAATTTAAAAGAAATCGGAACCAAAAGTTCAGGTTACTCGCTGATAATAGAGCTTTCTATTGGTTTTTTTTTTATCGGATCAGTAAAATAAATAAATAAATACCATCACAGGTGCCTATTTGGCTCTTGAGGACCGTTTAAACGGCCTCAGGGTACCCAGCGGAGGGATTAACCCGTCCTCATTTCGCCGATGGACTACGGTTCAGTAGTTTAACAGTTTATTCGGAATAAACAAACAATCTAATTTTATTTCTTTATAATAATATAGATAAGTAAAGATTACAAGTATTTATTAGTATCGTTGTTTCTGGTACACATATTACAAGTACACTTTTTTTCTATCTCGTAGCCAGATAGTATTCTTCGTGTTGGCGCACGTAACGTAGGACGCCAGCAGCTAGATGGACTGATGACCTGCGGAGGGTGGCTGGCAGAGACTGGATGCGAAGAGATGTGTCTTCGTCTTTTCAGTGTCGTGTCTTGGGAGAGACCTATGTCCAGCAGTGGGCTGCGATGGGCTGTGATGATCATTGACATAAAATATGATTTGAGAAATATTTGACTTTATTGATTTGACATTTGAAAGGATAGGAAAAATTATAGTTTGCAATTATTTTGATTGAATTTTATTATGAGTAGTAATTTAATTGTAATTTAAAAGCCTTGATATTTTTTAAGTTAACATAGTTTTGAAGATCGTTATGATGCGGCCCCAAACGACCGCTTGAACCTTGTTTAATAATTTAGTAGTCATTTGGGCCCGCGAGCCCAAGTGACTAAGGAATTATTATTATTTTTTGTACATTAGTCGACTAGTCCCGCGGGTCCAAATTTTCCGGGCCCAAATGACCGACAACCCAAATTGACATTATGGTTTGTAATTTTATTAATGTAATTAATAACATTAAAAATATTATTGCAATATTTGTATACCGAAAGGTGGAATATAGAGAACAAACTCAAAGTAAAAACATCTATGTAATAACGTCTGTTCACAAACAAAGAATTTGATTTGATTGGTAATCGAAGTGCATAATAAAAAGTTTTTTTTTTACAAATAAATTCTGTTAAAACTGCTATTTTGACAAAGATTAAACCTTCAGGGTGAGGTGGAACTTTATTTAACACTTTCGCTTTCGTCAGTGAAATCGTTTTCCTCTTTTCTATGGTCAGAACCTGTATGAATAATATACGGAAGTAATATAGTAAAATTATTAGGTTGATGATATTTCGATTGAATTCTTCAAAGAAACGAATAATTGATATTTATCTCTTTTCTATAAGTTGAATCGAAAGAATTATGGTACAGTTTTAATAATTTACATGATCTGTTACAGCACTTCCGTATATTATTCATACAAGTTCTGACCATAGACAAAACGAAATCAATCACACTGACGAAAGCGAAAGTGTTAAATAAAGTTCCACCTCACCCCGCTTATCACGAAAGAATTCCCGCGGCAAAAAGTAGATTTAACAAAATTGAGAGTAAATTATTATTAAATATATTGTGCTAAATTAGCACCTACCATGTTAACATAGTTTTCTTAGTTACTTATATTAATTTAATTTACTAAAACCCTAGAAAAGCGGCCAGACTTGTGGTCAAGTCACAGCGCAACTGATAACAAGGTTAAGCAGATGACAACAAGGACCTGGGATGGGTGACCGCTTTATATAAACAACGAGGCTATAGTTTAAACACCGCAACAAGCTCGCCACTTATTAGGTGTTGCCTCCAAATACCATCGACGAAATTAGGACGGGTTAATCCCTCCACTGGGTACCCTGAGCCGTTTAAACGGTTCTCGGGAGCTAAAAAGGCACTTATTTGATGGTATTTATTTTATTTATTAAAATCCTATAATTATTTTTTGGGAGTCTTATAACTGCAGTCGCGCTGAGAAGTGATAATGAAGTACTCCTGAGCGCGACTGCAGCGCTCCGTCCAAAGAAATTCCTTGAAATGATTTTGAAGATGCTTGTTAGTTACTTAATTTAAAATTAAATATAAATAATTTCCTTTTTTCTTATAAGAGTCGTTTAAAGGACTCTAGGTTATAAGAGGAAGGAAACACGCATGAAGGTAAAAACCGTGCCCGTCCGCGCGCCGCTACGGGCGCGTTTTTTTAGCTTCATGGAAACACGCAAGCTGGTAGGGCATTCCACATTTTAATAGTACGGCAGATGTATGAATCGCCAAAACGTTTGGTACGAGTTGGTACATCCGCCACGGTATACATATGCATTTTTCAACCAGAGCGTGTTGTCCTGTAAAGAAAAGGGGAAGGGGGAATAATGTTGAAAAGCTCTTCAGAGCACTGTCCATGGTATAGGCGGTAAAATACGCTCAACGATGCCACATCCCTGCGAAGCTGCAACGGCTCCAAGGTTTTATTGAGCGTTTCGTCTCCAATAATTCTAGTCGCTCGCTTCTGCAGGGTATCGAGAGCAGATAACAGATACTTGGCAGATCCGTCCCAAAGATGCGAACAGTATTCCACACACGGTCGAATTTGAGCCTTATAGAAATATATATATTACATGGAAGGAAACTGTGTCAGGTCAAAACTATGCAAATAAGGTAATAGAACCATATGTTATAAAGGTGACATGACCAGATGTGTCGGGAGACCCTTTCTAGGCCAAAGTCCAGTTGACGAAAACAAATGAACAATTAAACTGCTCTGTGGGGAAAACTCGAATTTCCATAATCCATTTTATTGAACTTGTGTGTGTTATTTTTTAAATACATAGTTGCATTTAAAGGTTGTACTTTGGGCTAACATAAGGCCCCATTAATCAAATCAAAAAAAGTTTTCCAATTTCCATGTGTCGCAAATAAATAAAACTTTTCCATACAAATTGGTTATTTTAACATTACTAGTTTGTATATTTTTTTTTTTCATGTGGTTACGAACATAGTATGAATTAAGAGCTATGACTTGGATTCTGTATTATGTTGTTAAGCTGCCTTTTAAGTGCATGCTACCCAAACAATATTGGCCCCTCCCATTATGCCGACAAACCCTTTGGTCCAAATTGCGCTTAGGTACATCGAATACAGTTAAATACGATCACGAACGCATTCATCTCTGGGCTAAATTTGTTTTAGTCGAATTCGCGTTTATTTCTACCAATATCCAATTTGAAACGATTGATTTATATACACTGGCAACAGAATACAGTGCTCTACCTGGGGCCCTACCGGGAAGCCACATGAAATACCGATCGACACGTCGTATGTGATTTGACGTTTCTTGGCGATCAAGTTCTACCCATAGACAATATTTCCAATAAATGTTGTCCATCGACGCGTTCGATCGGTTTATTGCTTCCCGGTAATGCCCGTGTTTTCCGTGTGCAGTCGTATTCGACCTAAAGACAATAAATTACGCGACGCGAGTGACGTCACTTATGTGACGTAATATATTCGAATATAAGAGCATTTTGAACCGGTGTTTACAGCGTATACAGGGGCTAAAGAACACGATCGCCAATCGAATCGCCGTATCAATCTATAAAAATATATAAGAATTTCACTCTATGGGTAGAGCCTGATCGACGAGAACCGTCAAATACCATACATTTGGCTTTCGATGGGTATTTCGATTCGATTATCGATTGGCTCTTTGGTAAGGCCCTTGAATACGTATTCAATGTAAGCGCAAACTGAGGCTCTACCATGGGTTTGCGCATTGTAGAAACGTAACGTTGAATACGTTACGTTTCTACAATGCGCAAACCAATAGGGCCGCTTTATTTTTGGTAACAGGATTGAATAAAGCGATCCTATTGGTTCTTGCTCACGTATACGTAAATAAATACGTTACGTTACTACAATGCGCAAACCCATGGTAGAGCCTCTGGAACGCTGATAATAACGCGGTTACAAATATGGCGAGGATAAGAACGAATTTTATTAACGAGTGAACCTATCATCAAATCAACTACATGATTATGTTAGCTTGTTAACCGCACCCTGAAAATAATTAATGAAAGAGCCTTAACTTATACTTCTACAATGAATTGATGAAATAGTCTACTAAAAAGCGGTGAACCATAAACTGATATCAAACATGACTAGGTTCTTGACGGACAGATTAATGACCGCATAAGCAAGAGCTGAGCGAAATATGCCGCATGAATAAATAAAGCTAGTTTTCATCTTCGAAAGCCAGATTTACATTCAATTAAGAGGAGCGTCTGATAAGCTCATCTTCGATGATCATTTCGATCTTCGATGCTCATGTTGGTTCAACTATAATGATAAATAAATGTGTATAGCTTGAAAATGTTATTTACCTCTATCATTAAATTTACGATATGAGAACCTACAATTTAGGCAGAAAAACGACTTTCGGGCCATAACTCTAAACTTTAATGGATTCGAAAAAAAAATGGCTCATATTAGTAAAGATACGATGACTGAACGTTTTTCTATTTTCTATCTTAATATTTTATACGATTTATCTTAATGCAGGATTTTTATTTGTATTTAATAAGTTAATGTTTTCTTTCCTACACTAAACCTAAAAAGAAAAAGAGAAACGTACGAGCCTACATACCAGTCATTGGGGGCGGTTACAGTCAAGATCATTTTGTATGGGAAATCTGTCATAAGACGCTCCTCTTAAGGTTTCACATGTATCCTGTAACTTCCCCTGTATAAATAAATATTTTTCACACTATTTTATTGCGGCGTGCCAGCGCTGACACGAAATACAGCAAGCGTCTATATTTTGTCGCCATTGCTTCCGCCCGGGTATCAGTCATATCTTTTACGTCATTTTTTTCAGCTTTGTATAAACACGTCGCGTCAATGAGGTTGTTTCGGCAAAACTTTTTTACAGAGGGCGCCACTACACATGGGTAGTTGTATAGCCGGCATTCTTTCACGCGCACATCAACTTTTTTTTTTTTTTTCTAATAATTAAACCTAATTCATTCATAATATAAACCACTTTGCGTGTGAAAAAAGAAGCTTTTTTCCTGCAATAGAAAGAAAGCAGACCTAGGCGAAATGGGTTTTTGGACTTGTAATGATTTAAACATAATCCCACTTTTCCTCAATTTCACATCAAAAGGGAATTTGTGTGCGCCAGAGGTTAAGTATCTTGAAAACCAAATGCCATACAGATACCCATTATAATGCATTATTACAAAGATATTAAACAAATATATATATATTCGAAGTAACATTTTATAAAATAATAAAAATTAAAATAATTAAAAAAAAACCCTACCTACTCAAAAAATAAAAAAATCGTCATAATGAACGCGCGGCATAGCGTTCTGGACGCTAGCGACATTTCCTCTTTGGATTATCAAACTTAATCTTTGAGAGAAGAAAGCGCCAGCCCTCTGGTCACCTGTGACGTCATTCAATTTTGAAGAAATCCATCAGCCCCATCTAATGTCCTTGGAAGATGTGAAGCTGCCAAAGTGTCGACGCAGGTTGCGTTCCACACTAAGTAGCGACCTAACTTCCAAGGAATCAAACTCAACCCGTCAGGTCTCTCGCCGTCATCGCGTGACAACCCACAAGGTTCAGTCACAGATGGTATATTGATGGCAGCAAGAGCCCTACGGATTAAGTCATTGATGAGACTGTGCCGCGAATCGCCCAGCGCTTTTCAAACAAGAGAGACCATGGAGCCCAAATTGATCAACGTCACATCCGCACGGACATCTGTGAGGTTGACAAATGGCGGCTCCCTATCTCAGTCCTATGGCAATTTGAAAAGTAAAAAAAAATCAATAAATTGTGGAAATTGACTGTTCACACACCAAGACAGCCGCGCAATCTGGTGGAAAAGTTTGGCACAAAACAACCCCATTTGTTGCCACATTGAGTAACTAGGGTGATATTGCCTTAATAATTCTTAGATTTCTCCTGGATTCATATTAGAAACTTACGACAGAGTGAATGATTGAAGTTTAAAGAGCTTAGTTTGTGACCAGAGCAATATGTGCTCCTATGCCAGCTAGCGGGCGAGTAGATTTTGGCGCATATTTTTAAGGCAACGGACGGTGTTGCCTTGACGACACCGTCAAGGCAAAGTTAAAATAGGATTTAGGTTCTATAAGCCATATTTCCTGTAGAACGTAGGCTTTTACAGTTTATTGGGCTTTGTCTTAACGCATATAAAATAAGTAAATAAAATAAAATGTATTTATAATATGCGTTATACAGAAGTGAGGAAATAAAAAGTTATAGTTTTTGCTTTATTATACATGGTGACTTTGAAAGCTTGTACTTTGGGCTTATATGAGGCTGTACTGATCAAATCGAACTATTTTTCCCATGGAACCATGGACCAAAACATGAAGGTTTACCGTAATTTGGTAATAAAATTGCATTACTAGTTTATATCGTGTTCATTTGTTTTTCGTTTGCGTCACATGGTTCTATGGGAAAAGTTATGGTGAAAATCCTGAAAACAAAGAAAAGGAAGCTTATTTTAGAAGAGGTTAAGAGCTTATCAATAATTATTCATCAATGTTTTTTAAATGCTTGTGGCTTAACGGCATAATATGTATGAGAGCTAAGAAAACATGCCATGGCGACACAAAAATATTTCTGGGATGAAGGTATATTTTTTCAAAACGTTTTCTCTTTGTAAACGACTTCAAAAAAAAACAAGGCTTGAACCATTTCTTGATACTTCACTCTATCTGATTTGTGGTTTTTTTAAATCAATGGTAGAACCGTATTTCGCAGTTTATTGGGTCTGCCTTGACGCGCATGCGGTGCATCAGTGAGTAAATGAGGTTATCTTAGCGTTCTATATTGTAGCATAGTTACTGAGTAAAGAGTAAAACTCTGTGGTGTGTTGCTGAATTGAAAGGGTGACCATTGTTTATGAATTGGTTAAACTTTAATGTATTTTTTATTAAATATAAATATTCCGCCTTCCTAGACTAGTAATTTCGCCTTTAGCGTTGTATTCGAAGATTGTGGGTACGATTCCCACTCATGCCAAAAAAAAAAACTATTTTTTTTCTGTACAGTTTGCCATGGTCTGGGATTTTATAAAATATATTATGTATTACTATCGTTGTACACATAGTACAAGCCTAAAGCTTAGTTTGTGACCAGAGAAATGAGTGTGAAATAACCTAGATTTATTATTATATTAATATCTTCAGTTTGCCATGGTATGGGTGTTTATAAAATATAATACGTATTAATAGCGTTGTTTCTGGTACACATAGTACAGGCCTAGAGCTTAGTTTGTGACCAGAGCAATATGTGTGAAATAACCTACAAGATTTATTATATCAATTTCTTAAAACTTCGCTTCATCTGATTTGTGGTTTTTTTAAATCAATGGTAGAACCGTATTTCGCAGTTGATTGGGTCTTCCTTGACGCGCATGCGGTGCATCAGTGAGGAAATGAGGTTATCTTAGCGTTCTAACTTGTAGCATAGTTACTGAGTAAAGAGTAAAACTCTGTGGTGTGTTGAAAGGGTGACCATAATTTATGAATTGGTTAAATTTTAATATATTTTTTTATAAATATAAATATTCCGCCTTCCTAGAAATTTCGCCTTTAGCGTTGTAGGTATTCGAAGGTTGTTAGTTCGATTCCCACTCATGACAAAAAAAAACTATTTTTTTTCTGTATGTACATTTTTTTGTAGTTTGCCATGGTATAAAAAAAAATGTGTAAATTACCTAATATTTATTATTATATTATTTTTGGTACATTATTTTTTTGATTTAATTTCGATTAATATATTTCTTACCGCGATATATTAGTATTGTAAACTCGACTGCTCTCAGAGGCATTAAAATGTTATTGTCAAACAATTACTTTTATTTTTTGTTTTTATAGTTATCAATTAAAAGTCATTGGTATATGTCACCTACCGAGATTTCAATCCTAGACCTAAGTTATTTTTTAAGTCTATGGTCTAACCAACCTAAAAATCATTCAATAATATTATTAAGATAGTTAATTAATAATATTTTTAGAATCATAAATCAAACTTTGGGTGTCTTATCAAAAGTTAATATATTTTTTATAAAAATACTATCTAATTAGGATCGAGTAAGTACTATTTACACCTCTACGTTCTTTTTCATTAAAAATAAACTTTGATATCACTGAAAACAACATTTAGACGTTATTGGACGTTCGAGATCGCGAAACCTTTTACTGGCTTCTTAAGATAATAAAAATAAGTATATAATTTTAATGAAGGTAATTAAAAAAAAAATCCTTTAGGGAATTTTACATTCACAATCATACCTACAAAGTTATACTAGTTTTAAATAAAAAGAATGAAAAATAGGTATACTAATGTGTACCTACTAATAAAATGCTTTTTTTATAGTTCGCGTCGCCCTTTTTTTTTACTATGTACAACTTTAGCCCAGGCACAGATAGTTTCGATATAGACTTGTTCGGTGTAGACTCATACCATCGGCTACGACGAGGTGGGATAAAAACCCCTCTGCTGGGGCCGATTAAGCGGTCTCAGGCGCCGTAAGGCACCCGTGATGATATGTATGTAAAGATAAATTAAATCCTAAATGGGCCAAAGTATTGTTTTGCTTTAATTTTCAGTTTAATTTTTTTTTTTTGTAAAATGAAGACTGTTTTTGTTATTGTTATTTGTAATGTGCAGTGATTTTTGTTTGATAAAATAAATAAATATTTATTGTCACCTGAATGTTGACTTATACATCGGCAGCCGTCACTTGAATACCTAGGTAAAGTTCGCCACCTGGTGGCAACTTTGTGCAACTAACACACTTCACCTAATTAAGTTATTTTGATATCTTGAAATAATAGCAGCCTGGTTGAAATAATCAAATTTTAGTTGTGTCAAAATAATATTTGGTACCTACTGGAGTTTTGATGAAGACTTGGAATAGGACATATGCCAATATAAAATATATATACATATATAATTTTCTATAAATTAGGTAAAAAAGACACGTTCATTTTTTTTTTTATCGAGTGAGGTTTTTGGACACCCGTCGTGGCCACAATAAGGAATATGCACGTTTGTTTCATTTTATTTTTTGATAGAGTAATTACATTAGACCCTAAAAACAAATTTTAAAAGAGTAATAACACAAAAATAAAGGGTTTTACTTTATCTGCAACTACTGCTGTAAAAAAGGGTACCTACATCATTAGCCGCGATTCGTGCTCAAAAAGCACGAGTCCGCACATAAGTTTATTGTATTATATTTACTTTTTTCATATTCATATGCGATAAAGTGCTGTATAGTTCCTTTGTGCCAAAATACATCCGTAACTGCACCTCAAAAGTTAGTCAACTGTTAGTCGAAAGGTCTGTTTATCACAAATTATCGTAATAAAGGACAGTAAAGACCCGAGAAAACAAGAAACTGTAAAGCCTTCAGAATACACGTTGACATTTGTTTGTGCACGTTTTAATCTAAAAATTTATGTACGAGTACTCGAACATTAAATTTGTTTAACAACACCACTATATAACTGTAACTATACCAACTTGTAAAACTGTTTATACCTATAGATGGGTTATTGAGTCTATCCAAACATCACGACGAGCTAACCACTTGTTCGGTGTAGACTCATACCATTGGCTACGACGAGGTGGGACTAAAAACCTCTCCGCTGGGTACCCTGAGGCCGTCTAGGCGGTCTCGGGCGCCGCAAGGCACCCGTGATGATATTATTATTATTACATTTTTTGTATAAAAAAAAACTTGTTTATTTACGTGTGATTTTATTGTGCACCCGAATAAAGTTTCATTATGTGTCGTTGACAAGTTGTAGAGGGCGCCACATGCAAGGGCGTACTTCCGGCGGAAATGGCAGGCTATTTCCCGATAGGTGGCAGGGAGCGCCCGTGACGACACTTCCGGGACAAACCGACCGTTTGATTTGACCACCATTAGTTCTATTGTGAATGGTGAACTCGGATATTTATGAAATAAATAAATTGTTACTTACATCCAAATAATATATAAAAAATAGTAACACAAAAAATATACTGTATTTATAATGAAAAAAAAAAATGTATATAAAGAGAATTTTACTCCATGATTTCAGAAATACATTAGGTATTCTATTGTTTAACATATTTTACTTTATTTCTTGCGGTAGTGCTCTATTATTTTATTATTACATATTACACCCAGATTTAAAAACACTATAGTTTTAGGTGTGTTTTAGACCCGTGTGTACCTATGATTTTTTTAATTCAAAAGCTGCCTTGAAATGCACGTTAAACTATCGGTCCCAGTTTTACTATATACTGTTTACACATTGGTTATTGAGTCTATCCAAACGTTATCGCGCCGAGCTAGCCACTTGTTCGGTGTGGGTATACTCATACCATCGGCTATTACGAGGTGGGATTAAAACCCCTCCACTGGGTACCCTGAGGCCGTCTAGGCAATCGCGGGTGATGATATTTATTTTATTTTTGTTTAAAAACTGTAGAGTAGTTGCACCATAATATGAACATGCTCCTATGAATGAACACCTAAATAATTTTGTTGTTTTTTTACGGTATTCTTATTATACATGGTGACTTTGAAGGGTTGTTTTTTCGGTATTCTTATTATACATGGTGACTTTGAAGGTTTGTTTTTTACGGTATTCTTATTATACATGTTGACTTTGAAGGGTTGTTTTTTCGGTATTCTTAATATACATGGTGACTTTGAAGGTTTGTTTTTTACGGTATTCTTATTATACATGGTGACTTTGAAGGGTTGTTTTTTGGGCTAGTATGAGGTTGTGCTGATGAAATCGAAGAACTTTTACCATGTGTCTCAAATGAAAAAAAAATCTATTTGGTCATTTAAACTATACTAGTTTGTATGGAGAAGGTTTTTTTTTTTCATTTCCGACACATAGTTCCATGGGAAAAGGTGTTCGATATGTGTAACAGTATTGAGCCTCATATTAGCCCAAAGTACAACCTTTCGAATTCCAATACAATACAAAATTTATTTATTTACCAATAGATGTAGCTACAATTTGACGAGCCTCTTCATTTAAGTTAACAAAACCTGTGTTAGAAGAGGCCCGCTTTTTCAATTTAACAATTATTATCTCATTGGTGAGTGGGTAGGTATGTGAAATTATGTATTGTGAGTATGTGAATTCCTGTGTGTGAAACAGTTACAAATATGTTTGTTTGTGTATGAATGTAGATATACTGGTGTGTGAGTGTGTATGTTTGAGGGTATTACGTTTAATCTTAAAGTTCATATAAATAAATAAATATGTTGTCTATTAGAGTATTTTTTATACAAGTATAATATGTAACCATTATTGTTCACAACAATACTGGTTACATATTATATTTGTACATAATAAACTATCATTGGGTTATACGTCATTTATGAATAGTTTTTCTGTCGTTTCATAATCTAGAGTTTTTAACCATCCGGTTACAAGTTATTTGCACTCAAAATTTGTAAAAGTATAAATATTTAGTAATCTGTAATTTCTATTATATAGTGATATTGACTGTGAATCAAATTGTTTGGAAGCAAATTTAGTGAAACATCTAATAGGTGTTATAACGTTGTTAGGATTTCTTTTATTTATAATACTAATTTCCGGTTTATTATTTTAATGTACTTTTTTTAAACAATTAAGGATATATAGTTTTCTAATAGATAATAAATTTGTAGAAGAATATAGTTCGGTATTAGAGAATCTAATTTTTTTAAACGTCATTACTTTTAATAATTCCCCCTGTATAATGAAAATACCCACAAAAAATTAAAAAACACAATTGGCAACCTAATTTTATATACTTTAACCATTAAAAAATTACTCATAGATTCCAACATGGTAGTTTTTATGTTATTCTTATTATGTAGGTATATGCAAAAATATATAGGTGTTCATTCATGGGTACATGTTCATATTATAGTACAACTACCCTACTTTGTTTTTAGTGTGACTATCTACCTACAAATATTTTATATCCTCGTACAAGATTTTATTATCTCTAAAAAAGATATTCAGGTTTGTTTCCTACCTTCCTATAAGATATATAACTTAATATTGTACGAAAAAGTGCGCTGGCGTATGCCTATAAAATATTTATAGCGAAATGATGGCTCAGGACCACATAAACTGCGATCATGTAAAATATTTTACTGTTTACACATCCCAATACGCAAATAACAACATTTATACGTCCCTTATGTTATGCGCTGGGAATTCACAATATTTGACAAACTTTGAATGGACTTAAAATGATAAACGAGAGATATACCCCCCTTTTTAAAACTTGATCAAATCATTATACATATTACCTATTATATTTTATTGCATATAAAAAAATATACAGGCTGTGCCTTAGGTGTAATACCTATTTTAACTAACTCTTATTGTATTCAATGGTGATTAATGAAATGTTACATGTTGTAAAAAACAAAAAAAAATACTATCGGTACATATAATTTGGTTAGACGCAGGCTGGCAAGTGAAATCTTAATGATTGATTCCCTACCTAATACCCTGTTATATCTACATATAACAGGGTATTAAGTAGGGAAAAAAAAATATTTTATACTAGCTGACCCGCGCAACTTTGTCTGCGCGTTTAAATTAAACCGTTTACGCAGCGTACGCTCTTAAAAGGAATAATTTTTCCCCGTTTTTGCAACATTTTTCTTTGTTACTCCGCTCCTATTAGTCGTAGCGTGATGTTATATAGCCTATAGCCTTTCTCGATAAATGGATTATCCAACACGAAAATATTTTTTCAATTCGAATCAGTAGTTCCTGAGATTAGCGCGTTCAAACAAACAAACAAACAAACAAACAAACTCTTCAGCTTTATAATATTAGTATAGATAACACAGATAATTGCATTTTATGAATTGTTTTACATATTATATAAGTATTAATAACTTTATATTATTTTTTTTAAAGATAAAATGCAATGAAATAGTTTCTGGTGGGCGGGACTCGAACCCACTAACCTCGCTTTCGCGGCAAGGCTCTGAACCGCTGAGCCAACCAAGTTCCAGACACTCCTCACGAATTTTGTCATTGCTTA
Organism: Monopis laevigella; assembly: GCA_947458855.1. Classification (NCBI taxonomy): domain Eukaryota; kingdom Metazoa; phylum Arthropoda; class Insecta; order Lepidoptera; family Tineidae; genus Monopis; species Monopis laevigella. The sequence continues at coordinate 6,919,459 of OX381596.1, read as the reverse complement.
TTATCTATTTATATACTTGCAACAGGCTTACCCGGAACCGGAAAGCTACAGGCTCCTCAAACTGGAGGACGTCCTCAAATATGTCTGCAGCATATTTGATGGGAAGGACGAGTGAGGGTTACATATTTTTTTTAAAGGACTGGGGAATACACAAAAGATCCCACTGGGTCGAAGTGTTCTGACTTATGTCAGCCCCAAAAACTAATAAGATAAGATAAAAGATAAGATCTATTTATACACAAACGCTTTCTATTACCTTTTCTTCTAATAACTCTATGAGTGAAGTTAGAAGTCCTAGTTTCTAATACTAGATGGCAGAGGAGTCTGTTTTTTGTTTTTAATTTTTTTTTCAGTATTTTATATTTATAATATAATAAATAAATATTAATAACTTTAGTAATCTGTGAAAACTTAAAATGCCGCTTGTCTCATATTTATATTGTAATATCACTTTAATGCTGTAAGTTTTACATCGTAAAATAAATAAATTAATTAATTAAATACATATTATACCTAGTATCATCATTATACCTAGTATCATCATTATACCTAGTATCATCATTATACCTAGTATCATCAACACAAAAAGGCGCCGTAAGGTGCCTTACGGCGCCTCGCTTATGGCTTACGGAGGCCGTCTACGGTCCCGAGACCGTAGACGGCCTCCAGCGAATTTTGAATCCCACCTTGTCGCAGCCGGTGGTATGAGTCTACACAAGTGGTTAGCTCATCGCGATGTTTGGATAGACTCATTAACCCATCTAGAAATTGTTTCAAAAGTTGTATAGTGAATATGAGACTGACAGCTTAACGTGCTTTCCGAAGCACTATAGCGGTATTGTTAAACAAATTTACATATTTTTTTAGATTAAAAACTTATTGGTACACACCGGGATTCGAACCAGGTACCTAAGTGTTTTTAAGTCCAAGGTCTAACCAACTCGGCCACCAAGTATATAATAATAATATAAATAGTAGGTTGTTAAATATCATATAGGTAACAAAAGTGATCCTTAAAAACTTTATTAGGTACTCGTTCCCACTGTACCGGCTGTAGGACGCGAGCTAAATTGTCGAGTATAAAAATACATCAGCTATCGTCAAGGCAGTGAACCAAGATATTATTCCGTAAAGTGATTGAGTTAGGCGATGCGTGTAACGAGGCCCATTGTGCTCTGAGAGGACTAAAAGCGACTACGTGCGTACCTCAAAGGGGGTATTTGATTCTATATCACAGCAGACGTTATTCCTTGTCTCTCTTTTGATCTCATTAATAAGAGATCAGAGCATATTATACTCGTGACTTGTGATTATATCTTTTGTTAAAAATAATATATTTTTGCTCATTCTTTTTTAATATATTGTCTAAAATCAGACAGACTATAGTAAGGAATATTAGAATGTTATATGTCTGTAAAATTCTATAGTATAAAATATTATAAATTTATAACATTCTAACACTTATCTCTAATAAATGGGGACAAAAACTATTAAAAAAATACATATACCTAAATAGAAAAACTTAATAAAATAGTAGATTGTTAAAAATCATCCTTACCAAAAGTGCTTCTTAAAAAACTTTATTAGGTATTCGTTCCCACTGTACCGGCTGTAGGACGCCGAGCTAAATTGTCGAGTATAAAAATACATCTATCGTCAAGGCAGTGAACCAAGATATTATTCCGTAAAGTGATTGAGTTAGGCGATGCGTGTAACGAGACCCATTGTGCTCTGAGAGGACTAAAAGCGACTACGTGCGTACCTCAAAGGGGGTATTTGATTCTATATCACAACAAACGTAATTTTCATTCCTTATCCTCTGTTCTCATTAATAAGAGATCAGAGCAAATTATACTCGTGACTAAATTATTTTTTTGCTCAATGTTCTTTAATACATATACATACATATCATCACGGGTGCCTTACGGCGCCTGAGATCGCCTAGACGGCCCCAGGGTACAGCGGAGAGGTTTTTAATCCCACCTCGTCGTAGCCGATGGTATGAGTCTACACCGAACAAGTGGCTAGCTCCTTGCGATATTTTGAATAGGCTCAAAAACCCATCTATAAACAGCTTAACGTGCTCTCCGAGGCACTATAGTGCTGTTGTCAAACAAATGTACATATTTTTTTTAATTAAAAACTCATTGGTACACACCGGGATTCGAACCAGGGATCGAATCCCGGTGTGTACACACCGGGGTTTAAGCCAGGGACCCAAGTGTTTTTAAGTCCAAGGTCTAACCAACTCGTCCACCACGTCTTCTTTAATATATTGTCTTTTTTTACGTGGTGGCCGAGTTGGATAGACCGTAGGCTTAAAAACAGCCAAACTATAGTTGCAAGTATTAGAATGTAATATAATAAATAAATACCATCACGGGTGCCTTTTTGGCTCCCGAGAACCGTTTAAACGGAATCAGGGTACCCAGCGGAAGAATTAACCCATCCTCATTTCGCCGATGGTATTTCGGAGGCAACACCTTACAAGTGGCCAACTTGTTGCGGCGTTTATGATTATATGATGATAGCCTCGTTGTATAAAGAGGTCACCCATCCCAGGACCGGTCTTGTTGTCATTGCTTAACCTTGTTATAAGTTGCGCAGTGACTTAACCACTAGGCTGGGGCCGCATTTATGAATGTTATATGCTTATACATTTCAATAGTATAAAATTTTATAAATTTATAACATTCTAACTAATTAGATTATACATGAATTTGCTCATTCTACTTTTATATAACTTTTTTATTTTCCGCCTCCGTAGACTATTGGAAGCACCTTTAGCGTCACGCGTATCCGGAGATCGAGGGTTCGATTCCCACCTATAGAAAAAAAAAGGAAGTTTTTCTGCACTGTTTGTCTTAGCTGGGTGTTTATAAAATATAATATGTATTAGGATGATCATTGTTTCTAGAACACATAGGTACCCTAAAGCTTACTTTGTGACTAGGGCAATATGTGTAGCATTGTCTAATATTTGCATGGTGGCCGAGTTAACAATAATAATAGAATAGAATATATCTTTATTAACATATTTTTTCTTCCACATACAAGCATTATCATTGATGACACTAGGCTGAGCCTGTCCCGTGGGGTCATTACAAACATTTATACAGTACAGTTTTATGGCAGCATATTCAATTAGACAAATTAAAATAAAATATTAACATAATCAAATAAAATCAATAATTTTAAATCTATAGTTAACTTAACCAAATCAAATATAATCAATAATTTTAATTCTATACTAAAACCAATACTTAACTAAATTAAAATAAGTATATATTAGTAACAAAAATAATACATGGAAAAATAATAATAAAATCAAACAAAGAACAATAATACATTTTAAAAGTTACAAATCTACATACAACACAATAAGATAAAATTTGAATGTACCTTAACGTATACACACACAGCGTTTGTGTGAATGTAGATAGTATATATGTAATGTGGGTAGTATATCATTTTATGATTTAAAATGATATGAATATGTAGGACATTTCTTAGTTATTATTACCCTGGTCCCAAACTAAGCTCTAGGGCCTTACTATGTGTACCAGTAACAACGATCCTATAATACATAGGTATATATATATATATATATATATTATAAACTTCCTGGCAAATTTTATTAAAATTGTTTTACTTGTATCCGGTTGTATCCGGAGTTCGATTCCTACTCAAAGGAATCGAACTCCGGATACAACGGCAAACGCGTAACTACTAGACTACAAAAGTGGTCCTCATGTTCATAGTGGGCTCCTTTTCCGGAATTACCCAAGAGGTTAGGCCTTTTTGCGTGAGTCGGTTGACTATTTTATCCGGACCAGCTCCTTCAAGAAGGCGACTAGAAATACGAAAATCCTCGGAACATCGAGGACCTCGATGTTCCGAGGATTTTCGCCCATTGTGAAGCCACCCCAGTGCAATGAAGCAGCACATGGGTGGGTGTTTCACCAGTTTCCATGCAATCTCTACATAGAGAGCTGTTGATAATACCTGTAAGGAATACATATTTAGGTATTTATTATTATTTTTTATTGGAGCACTGCATGTGCCTTTGTATCCACCTGATGGTAAGCTGATCTACAAAGTCCATAAACAGGGTTGATAAATGCAGTGTATTTTAACAATATTGACCGCTCTCACTATGCCAGCTAAATGATGCGGTTTCGAAATGGGCGGTGACTAAGACGTCTCTTAATCTTCATGGCGGGTCCACTTTTCGACAATTAGCCAGGAGGTTAAGCCTTTTCGCGTGATGTAAACGGCCGGCTACTCTAGCCAGCCCAGCTCCTTCCAGAAGGCAGCAAGAAGTCCTGGACACTGTTGGAGACAATGAAAAAATTATAAGGTTATTTTTCATCTGCCAACATTAAAATAATTTAGCTTATGCAGCGTCAACCAACAAACACTTTTATAATTATATAATTTCTAAAATGGACGTGTAGCATAAAATTTATAGATTTAATTAAATATTTGAATGTAGCTTTTTAAAGTCCAATAAATCCTCAATTCTACTCATACCGTTCGTTTTACTGGCGCCTATTAACAAAATATACAGTCCACTGCCACTTCCACCTGGACCATACCTGGACCCCAAGGCTGGATCCGCACATGGTCCTTCGAGCGAAGAACGGATTTTGGGTGGACGAATTGTGCAAATAATTTCAAGAATTGGATAAGTATTCAAGCACACGAGGTAACACTTTATTTAATTGTTGCTGGAGCGCGTACGCGTCTTCAAATCGGCCTATGTCACCGACGCCGTGGAATTTTTACGCCTTTGTGGAGACCCCAAGGACGCGATTTACAGCAGTAGGAGACTGCTGCATTACCCCTTCGTCTTCTGCAGTCCCCGTGGCGCGAGTGCTGCAGTGAGAAGCTGTGGCGCATTTTTAGCACGGCGGTGCAATCGCTACAACCTACTACGATTTAGAGTCAATATGTAATGCAAAGGACCGATGCAGCAATAAAATACAACATAAGCTACAGTTAAATTATAAATTTATATATCTAGTCTAAAAATGTATTTGTGTTTTGCCGAAAATTCGCATATATTACGCAGTACCTAATAGTAAGTGTCTAAACTTGTCCTTTTAAATTTTCCACATTGCATAACATTAATTCTCCAAATATTTTTTTTCTCTTTTTTTTTTGCAAAGTCCGACCTTTGAACTTGTTATTGTGTGATATTGATTTATTTTAAATTTTAAATAGGTAGTTTAATATCTAAATTCGAAGGTATTCCTAACTATCATTGTTCTGAAAATATTATTGATTTCCTTGTGTATTACCCTACCAATTTAAATTTTACTTTCATAGCTTATAATTCTTAAGAGTGTATGACCATCACTAATTTGTCGTATTATATGTATTGTCACTGATAGATTTATTTTTGTAATTTTTTAAAGAATTTAGCTTATGAAGCTTCACCTACAACCTTTGTTTTTTTATGTCTGGGTAGGTAGATTTAATTAATCTGTGATTTTTATTTATTGCGCAGCAGCGCAAACGCATTAGATTAGAAATTTTCTAAAATATTTTCGCTATTTCAAAGATTTTTACTGTGTTCTAATAATGGATATTAAAAAGTTAATTTCACAAAGGGGATACTATAAGGGTACAATAACAAAATTATATAACTTTGCGCTCGATAGCGAGTTAATAGCGGCTACAACGCGGGAAAGCCTAAAGGTTAAAATAAATCGGCTAAAGGATGTTTTTGCTGAGTACGAACGGTTGCAAATAGCAATACTGGCTAGTGAGTCTCTAGATAAGGAAGATTCCAACGATGTCGAGGACAAATATCTTGAGTCCCTCAGCACAATGCAAAGCGCCCTAGAATCAAAACAGCCCGATGTAACCGAGTTTAATACAAAAACCAAGCTGCCTAACGTGCAAATTAACAAGTTCAATGGTAAGTACAGTGAATATAAAACATTTATAAACTTATTTTATAGTCTGGTGCATAACAACAGGAACCTTGATACTATTCAAAAACTATATTATTTTAAGTCGTTTTTAGAGGGAGAACCCTATGATTTAATAAAAAATTTACCTCTTTTGGCAGAAAGTTATTCAGAATCACTAAATATAATAAATGAGAGATACGACAATAAATTCAGAATTATTTCAGACCATTGTAACTTACTTTTAGACATACCAAATTTACAAAAATCAACTTCCCAAAATATCAGGGAGTTTGTTTCTAAAATAAAGCAGCAGATGGCTGCGTTAAAAAATTTGGAAGTGACAATAGATAAGTGGGACATTATTCTTCATTGCATTTTCACAAAAAAATTAGATATGATAACTAATCGAGCGTATCAATTTGAACGAAACTCTAAATCAACACCGACTATTTCAGAATTTCTTAAATTCCTTGAAAACCGAGCGTTGGCAATGGAGAATGCGGAACAGGGAGAAGTAGAACCACCTAGAACTAAGGTTCTTACAGCAGCACATAGTAAGACTGCATATACCTGCCCCTACTATATTTTTGCCACAGGCAAATAACACTTTAACCATTGGTGACTGCGGCCTGCATATACTGAACACTCAATTTGGATGTGTGATTGCTGGTAATTTATTTAAGGAGTTTCATGCAGGACACCCTGGAAATCAGGTTGTATCCTTATTTTGTAATAAAAAACAAGATTTGAATCTTGATAGGCAGTTAACTAAATTCTGGGAATCTGAAAGCATAGTTGGGGACAATTTAGAACATGTATCAGAGCATGACTTGACTGAAAGGTTATTTTCAGACTCAGTTCAGCTGATAAATAATAAATTTATTGTAGCATTGCCACTTAAGTTAACATTAGATATAATAAATGATAAAATAGGTGATACATTTAATTTAACACTAAGGCGTTTTTTAAACTTAGAAAAAAGGCTACATAAAGACCGTCCATTATTTTTACAATACCAAAAATTTATTCATGAGTACATTGAATTGGGTCATGGCCACTATGTTGATATTAAGGACTATGACCTGACTAAACAAGCAGTATGTTTTACTCCACACCATCCTGTTGTCAAAGAGCAAAATAAAACAACAAAACTTAGGGTGGTTTTTGATTTTTCAATGCTTACTAATAAAAAGGTTTCTCTTAATGATATGGTATTAAATGGACCTGTAGTCCAAAGTGACCTATTTGAAATATTATTATTATTTCGATTAAATAAATACATTTTCACTGCTGATATTATAAAAATGTTTAGATGTATTGACTTAAAGCCACAATGTACGTCATTACAAAATATTTTATGGCGTGATTCACCTTCAGAAAATATCAGATGTATTAGATTAGATACTGTTACATATGGTATGAAATGCTCAACATATCTTGCCACTAGGTGCCTTCAGGAGCTAGCAAATAGATTTCAATCGGAATATCCTTTAGCAGCATTTGCATTAAATAATTCTACATATTGTGATGATATTTTAATATCTGATAATAACTTAGATAATTTATTGGAAATTAAGAGACAGTTAATCTCATTGTTAGGTAAGGGCAGCTTTAAATTGCATAAGTGGTCATCAAACCACCAGGATGTTTTGCATGATATTCCTATAAATAACCAGCACTTCGATGATATTGATTTTGAAAAAGAAAATTTTTCTTTGAAAACCTTGGGCTTGGTTTTGAATATAAAAGAAGATTGTTTTAAATTCTCATGTAACTCAACATATGCTTCTAAAACGATACAAAACGTGAAATAGTCAGTTATATTAGTAAATTCTTTGACCCTTTGGGCCTGGTAGGTCCTTTATTTGTCATGGCTAAATCAATTTTACAAAAATTATGGTCAAGTAAAGTTGATTGGGATTCTTCTCCCCCAACAGAGTTAAGAAACCAGTGGTTGGAGTTTGTTAATAATTTGCAAAATATGCACACTATATCTCTTCAAAGAAATATTCCCACAGAAAATGCTGACATCATACAATTGTTAGGATTTTCTGACGCATCCAGTTCAACAGCATATGGGTGCTGTATATATTTAAGAGTTATAGATACAATGGGCAATGTTAACATGTCCTTACTATGTTCCAAGTCGAGAGTAAACCCACTAAGCACTCCTATGACAGTGCCCCGCTTAGAACTAAATGCAGCTCTACTACTTTCAAAATTAATTACCAAGGTTTATAATACAATAAAAATTAAATTGAATATTAATAAAGTAATTTTGTTTTCTGACTCACAAATTGTATTAAGCTGGATAAATACTGAAACTTTAAAATTAAATACATATGTGGCAAATAGAATACAAATAATTTGTGAACTTACCCAACATTTTCAATGGTTATACATACACACAAGTGATAATCCTGCAGATTGTTTGAGTAGAGGTTTGCAACCTAGTGAGTTAGTTAAGCATTCCTTGTGGTGGCAAGGTCCGTCTTTTTTACAAAGCGGTCAATATGACTTAAATGGCAAAATACACTTGCAAACAATTAAGTCTGATACTTCTACCTGTTTCACATTCTCCAAAGTAACTTGTTGTCATAGTATATTAAATAATATAAACATAAATTTAGATTTCATTTATAACTACTCTGATATTAGTAAAATACAAAGAATCATAGCCTATATATTAAGATTTTATCACAATTTAACAAATAAAAATAATAGAATAATTCATAATTTTATATCAGCTGATGAACTAAATAATTCTCTTTTGTACATAATTAAATATGAACAATTTGTTCATTTTAAAGATGAAATTATCTCACTTCTTGGAGATAAATTCGTAAATGGTAATTTAAGACCCTGCGCTTAAAATATTTTTTTGTTATCGCCCCGCCCTATAGGCGGAGCTTCCCCGCAGGCATCACTGTTTTGCCGCTGTCGCAGGCAAGAATTTTCTATTTGGCGCGATTTTACGAACAAAAAATGAATGTGAGTCGTATTTAATATTTTTATTTTATTTATCATAATTAATATTTTTAAGTTTAATTACATAAATATTAAATTTGATGGATAAAATAGTTTTAAAATAATCTATTAACTAAAACTGATATAATGTGAAGCATCAACCAGTGGCTACAACATCGAACGCGTTAGCGATCTTGGGTTGGTAATTTGAATTGTGGCAATTCAAATTACCAACGTCATGACAGACCTCTATCGCGATAAATAGCAATGGCAGATTTGACTTTATTAAAAAAAAAAAGATATATATGGGTTTAGATTGTGTAATCCAAGATGGCGGCCTCAACTTTATTTTTAAAAATCGACATGGGACTCATTATATAGGTTTTTGGGTGTGCCGAGCACGAATTTGAGGTCCATTTTCAAATCCAAGATGGCGGCCTCAACTTTATTTTTAAAAATCGACATGGGACTCATTATATAGGTTTTTGGGTGTGCCGAGCACGAATTTGAGGTCCATTTTCAAATCCAAGATGGCGGCCTCAACTTTATTTTTAAAAATCGACATGGGTCTCGTTATGTATGTTTTTGGGTGTGCCGAGCACGAATTTGAGGTCCATTTTAAATACCAAGATGGCGGCCTCAATTTTATTTTTAAAAATCGATATGGGACTCGTTATATATATTTTTGGGTGTTCCGAGCACGAATTTGAGGTCCATTTTAAAATCCAAGATGGAGATATCAAGTTTATTTTTAAAATTCGACATGGGACTCGTTATATAGGTTTTTGGGTGTGTCGAGCACGAATTTGAGGTCCATTTTAAAATCCAAGGTGGCGGCCTCAACTTTATTTTTAAAAATCGACATGGGACTCGTTATATATATTTTTGGGTGTGCCGAGCACGAATTTGAGGTCCATTTTAAAATCCGAGATGGCGATCTCAAGTTTATTTCTAAAATTCGACATGGGACTCGTTATATAGGTTTTTGGGTGTACCGAGCACGAATTTGAGGTCCATTTTAGAATCCAAGATAGCGGCCTCAACTTAATTTTTTAAAACCGACATGGGACTCTTATATTTATTTTTGGGAGAGCCGAGCACGAATTTGAGGTTTATTTAAAATTCCAAGATGGTGGCCGGAGGCCGTTATATATATTTTTGGGTGTGCCGTGCACGAATTTGAGGTCCATTTTAAAATCCAAGATGGAGATCTCAAGTTTATTTCTAAAATTCGACATGGGACTCGTTATATAGGTTTTTGGGTATACCGAGCACGAATTTGAGGTCCATTTTAGAATCCAAGATAGCGGACTCAATTTTATTTTTTTACACCGACATGGGACTCGTTATATATATTTTTGGGTGTGCCGAGCACGAATTTGAGGTCTATTTTCAAATCCAAAATGGCGACCTCAAGTTTATTTCTAAAATTCGACATGGGACTCGTTATATAGGTTTTTGGGTGTACCGAGCACGAATTTGAGGTCCATTTTAGAATCCAAGATAGCAGCCTCAACTTTATTTTTTAAAACCGACATGGGACTCGTTATATATATTTTTGGGTGAGCCAAGCACGAATTTGAGGTCCATTTTAAAATCCAAGATGGCGATCTCAAGTTTATTTCTAAAATTTGACATGGGACTCGTTATATAGGTTTTTGGGTGTACCGAGCACGAATTTGAGGTCCATTTTAGAATCCAAGATAGCGGCCTCAACTTTATTTTTTAAAACCGACATGGGACTCGTTATATATATATTTTTGGGTGTGCCGGCACGAATTTGGGGTCTTTGGGTGAATATAGGTTTTTGGGTGAGCCGAGCACGATTTTGAGGTCCATTTTAAAATCCAAGATAGCGGCCTCAACTTTATTTTTTAAAATCGACATAAGATAGATAAAATAGTTTTAAAATACAGAATCTATTAACTAAAACTGATATAATGTGAAGCATCAACCAGTGGCTAAAACATCGAACGCAATAGTGATCTGTTGTTGGTAATTTGAATTGTGGTATTTCAAATTACCAACGCTTGACAGATCGCTATCGCGATAAAAAGCAATGGCAGATTTGACTTTATTAAAAAAAATCCAAGATGGCGGCCTCAACTTTATTTATAAAAATCGACATGGGACTCGTTATATAAATTTTTGGGTGTGCCGAGCACGAATTTGAGTTCCATTTGGAGGCTGCCATCTTGAATTTTAAAACGGACCTCAAATTCGTGCTCGGCACACCCAAAAACCTATATAACGAGTCCCATGTCGATTTTTAAAAATAAAGTTGAGGCCACCATCTTGGATTTTAAAATACACATCAAATTCGTGCTCGGCACACCTAAAAACATATATAACGAGTCCCATGTCGATTTTTTAAAATAAAGTTGAAGCCGCCATCTTGGATTTTAAAATGGACCTCAAATTCGTGCTCTGCACACCCAAAAACCTATATAACGAGACGCATGTCGATTTTAAAAAAAAAGTTGAGGCCGCCATCTTGGATTTTAAAATGGACCTCAAATTCGTGCTCGGCACACCCAAAAATATATATAACGAGTACAATGTCGATTTTTAAAAATAAAGTTGAGGCCGCCATCTTGGATTTTAAAATGGACCTCAAATTCGTGCTCGGCACACCCAAACACATACATAACGAGACCCATGTCGATTTTTAAAAATAAAGTTGAGGCTGCCATCTTGAATTTTAAGATGGACCTCAAATTCGTGCTCGGCACACCCAAAAACCTATATAACGTGTCCCATGTCGATTTTTAAAAATAAAGTTGAGGCCACCATCTTGGATTTTAAAATACACATCAAATTCGTGCTCGGCACACCCAAAAACATATATAACGAGTCCCATGTCGATTTTTTAAAATAAAGTTGAAGCCGCCATCTTGGATTTTAAAATGGACCTCAAATTCGTGCTCTGCACACCCAAAAACCTATATAACGAGACGCATGTCGATTTTTAAAAAAAAGTTGAGGCCGCCATCTTGGATTTTAAAATGGACCTCAAATTCGTGCTCGGCACACCCAAAAATATATATAACGAGTACAATGTCGATTTTTAAAAATAAAGTTGAGGCCGCCATCTTGGATTTTAAAATGGACATCAAATTCGTGCTCGGCACACCCAAACACATACATAACGAGACCCATGTCGATTTTTAAAAATAAAGTTGAGGCTGCCATCTTGAATTTTAAAATGGACCTCAAATTCGTGCTCGGCACACCCAAACACATACATAACGAGACCCATGTCGATTTTTAAAAATAAAGTTGAGGCTGCCATCTTGGATTTTAAAATGGACCTCAAATTCGTGCTCGGCACACCCAAAAATATATATAACGAGTACAATGTCGATTTTTAAAAATAAAGTTGAGGCCGCCATCTTGGATTTTAAAATGGACCTCAAATTCGTGCTCGGCACACCCAAACACATACATAACGAGACCCATGTCGATTTTTAAAAATAAAGTTGAGGCTGCCATCTTGAATTTTAAAATGGACCTCAAATTCGTGCTCGGCACACCCAAAAACATATATAACGAGTCCCATGTCGATTTTTAAAATAAAGTTGAGGTTGCCATCTTGGATTTTAAAATGGACCTCAAATTCGTGCTTGGCACACCCAAAAATATATATAACGAGTCCCATGTCGATTATTTAAAATAAAGTTGAAGCCGCCATCTTGAATTTTAAAATGGACCTCAAATTCGTGCTCTGCACACCCAAAAACCTATATAAAGAGTCCCATGTCGATTTAAAAAAAAAAAGTTGAGGCCGCCATCTTGGATTTTAAAATGGACCTCAAATTCGTGCTCGGCACACCCAAATATATATATAATGAGTACAATGTCGATTTTTAAAAATAAAGTTGAGGCCGCCATCTTGGATTTTAAAATGGACCTCAAATTCGTGCTCGGCACACCCAAAAACATATATAACGAGTACCATGTCGATTTTTAAAAATAAAGTTAAGGTCGCCATCTTGGATTTTAAAATGGACCTCAAATTCGTGCTCGGCTCACCCAAAAACCTATATAAAGAGTCCCATGTCGAATTTAAAAAAAAAGTTGAGGCCGCAATCTTGGATTTTTAAATGTGTATCAGAAACAACAATATTATACATATTATATATAAACACCCAGACCATGACAAACTGTACTAATATTTTTTTGTCATGGGTGGGAATCGAACCACGACCTTTGGATATTACACAAAAGTCGCAACCAGTCTACGGAGGCGGTCAAAAATAATTCCTATAAAAAACGTCAATCGACTGTCGCGGTTACCCCTATATATGTGGCTTCTCTATGTTGTCAAAAAAATAAATAAAAAAGTTATAGGTAACCGATAAAAAAAATCGATGTTGTTTCGCGGTGACTCTGATTTTCCTTGTTCCAGATTCGAAAACTCAAATTTATTCCTAAAACTAAAAAATAATAATATTATTTTGATTAAAAGTATTTTTTCTATAATTCAAGGACTTGTAAGGTTTATACATGTTCAAATTAATTACGTAAATCTTTAGTAGCCCCGGCAGCACGAGAGATACACGTCCGTACGCATCGGCACACTAGGCGGGACTGGTCAACGGGGTCATATAATTACTTATTATAGCTCTTGGATCTGCTCCGCAAGATTGAAAATCGCGCAAACAATTTTCAATCAATAAAAATGTCGTAAGTCACAAAACTAATTTTGTCTATAACATACTTAATAATTTATTTAGGTAAAATATCGTTTAGTAGTGGATTATAAACTGTATTTTCTTATGAGGTGTATTTATTTTAAACTTAAAACTCAACCCGTTTAGACGAAAAATGTCTTTATACATTAAAAAGGCATCATTTTAAAATAGAAATAGTATCGATAAAATGTTTTCCAATTAGGTTTTTGGTTAAGACATGGAGAGAGGAAGGTCTGAAAAAACTTAAGTTGAAGTGTTTTAATAAATTGATGTGTGCTTGCCTCTGCAGATATAAGCAAATAAGACTAAAATTTATAGTGCCTCCTCTTAAAGGCACTACATCCATTTATCGATGAAAATGGAATAATGCGAGTTGGGGGGCGTTTACAAAATTCAGTCATACCATACTCACAAAAACATCCTTTAGTTTTACCTAAAAATTCTTACATAACTTTAATAATACAGCGAGAGCATTTAAGATTATTGCATGCTGGACAAAAACTTGTACTTTCCAGCTTGCAACAAAGATTCTGGATCATCAATGCAATCAGAGAAATAAAAAAGGTTATCCATAAATGTATAATATGTTTCAGACATAAAGCAGAGGTAGCTAAACAACTAATGGGTTCCCTACCCAGAGATAGAATAAATGCTTGCCGACCCTTTCAACGAACTGGGATAGACTTCGCTGGGCCGATTCAAGTTAAGCTTTCGCGTGTCAGAAGATCGGTTATTGGTAAAGGTTATATCTGTGTTTTTGTTTGCTTTACTACAAAGGCCATTCACTTAGAGTTGGCTTCCGATCTTAAGACCGAAACGTTTCTTGCATGCTTTAAGCGTTTCATTTCACGTAGAAATCTTCCCAGCGACGTCTATTGCGATAATGCAAGTACCTTTAAAGGTGCCAAGAATCAGTTGAATGAATTGTATAAGTTAAACACCTCCAAAGTTCACCAAGCACAGGTGCATGCTTATACTGCTGAGGCAGGTATAAAATTTCATTTTATACCCAGCTATTCACCGGTGTTTGGCGGACTATGGGAGGCAGCTGTGAGGAGTACCAAATTTCATTTAAAAAGAATCCTTCATAGAGCCTCCTTAACGTATGAGGAGCTAAATACCGTCCTGGTACAAATAGAAGGTATTTTAAATTCACGACCAATAACATCCATGTCAAATGACTTGGATGATTTTTCCTTTCTGACTCCGGGACATTTTTTAACAGGAGCACCATTAAATACATTCCCTGAACAAGATGTTTCTAGTATCCCAATAAACAGACTTAAGCTGTGGTCCATTTGCACAAATATGCAACAGAACTTCTGGAAGGTATGGTATAAAAGTTACCTTAGTGTATTGCAAAGCAGGCCTAAATGGCGAGATGCAATGCCTAACATTACAGTTGGTTCACTCGTAATACTGCGAGATCCAGACACACCATCTCTAATGTGGCCTATGGCCCGAATCATAAAGGTCTTTCCAGGCTCTGATCAAAGGGTGCGAGCAGTCCAGGTCAGAACGGCAAATGGTCATACACATACCAGATCCATTACAAAGATCTGCATTTTACCTATCGAAAATGACAAATAAAATATGAAATACAGTTCATTCAATTTATTCCAACTTAAATATTATACTCTTAAATATTTTATAAATGTAATTAACACCTACCTGATACATTTATGGATAGTTCCTTAGTACAGTGGGCAGCGAGGTAAAGTATACCTTCACCTATTCACCCATTTTGTGTGTACAATGGGTATCAAGGCTTGCGGTCAACCATATAACATAATGAATAACAAAATAATGAATATTTATTTTTAATACATAGGTACTTAAAATGTATAATTGTGCTACTTAGCTTAGTATTAATATTACCTATATTTTAGTTTATTCATTAAAATACTTTACATTGTGTGACAAATTTATAATATTATACACTTATATGCATCTAAACTCATACAATGTACAATTATATTTCATATCAGGCTACAATAGTGCACTCTGCATAGTACAATACAACTTAAAAACCAATATTGCAATATTATGACAATAGTAGCAATTTAGTATCCTATAGTATATTAAAATACACTTTGTGTATCTACCTCTTCATAGTATTGTACAAGTAATATTTTTGTAAAAAATTACAATGTATGACTACAGTAGCGATTCCATATAATAATATATTAAATACACTATGTGTATCTACACCTCATACATTGTACGAATCATACCTAGGTATGCCCTTGCTATGTAGCGATATTTTAGTGCATCTCTTAGCTGATTGAAATTATTAAAAAAAAAAATGCAACTCATGTATTGTAATAATATACCAAAACTTAAACCATGCTTAATGAATGCAGCAACAATGCATCATGGTCATAAATAAATTACTAATTAATAATAAATTGTTCTATAAACAATAAAATGCATTATACAATGTAAACTTGCTTACACTTTTCATTATATACATGCTTTTTAGCTTTAGTCTCTTGTAAGCAATATATTTAAGATTGTTATTAATGTTCAAGGATTCACATAGTTTACCTTGATCAATTCTTATTAATTATGTTAGCATTATATACAGTAAAAATATTAGCATATTTTTTTTAGGCCTTAAGCCGCAATATGTTGGAGACAATGAAAAAATTATAAGGTTATTTTTCATCTGCCAACATTAAAATAATTTAGCTTATGCAGCGTCAACCAACAAACACTTTTATAATTATATAATTTCTAAAATGGACGTGTAGCATAAAATTTATAGATTTAATTAAATATTTAAATGTAGCTTTTTAAAGTCCAATAAATCCTCAATTCTACTCATACCGTTCGTTTTACTGGCGCCTATTAACAAAATATACAGTCCACTGCCACTTCCACCTGGACCATACCTGGACCCCAAGGCTGGATCCGCATCCGGCTCGAAGGACCATGTGCGGATCCAGCCTTGGGGTCCAGGTATGGTCCAGGTGGAAGTGGCAGTGGACTGTATATTTTGTTAATTGGCGCCAGTAAAACGAACGGTATGAGTAGAATTGAGGATTTATTGGACTTTAAAAAGCTACATTTAAATATTTAATTAAATCTATAAATTTTATGCTACACGTCCATTTTAGAAATTATATAATTATAAAAGTGTTTGTTGGTTGACGCTGCATAAGCTAAATTATTTTAATGTTGGCAGATGAAAAATAACCTTATAATTTTTTCATTGTCTCCAACAGACACCTACAGGCCCCGAGGAGCGACCTCGGTGTTCCGAGGATTTCCGCCCGTTGCGAAGTCACCCCGGTGCAATGAAGCAGAACGTGGGTGGGTGTTTCTTCTGTTTCCATGCATCCTCTACATAGAGGACAGTTAGAGACACCCACCACCATCTGCTGATTATCTCTGTTGACTAAAAGTGGTGCTATAGAGACATAGCATGTCACACAAATTACGTTTATACTGGATGTTTTTTGTCACGGTGATAAAATTTTTATATTTTGTTCTATGATGAAAATAATGAAACACGTATTTATTCCTTTTAGTCTCGCCTATACAAAAACATAAAGATACATAACAAAAAAGATCTACAAATCACGTTAACTTTCATACTAAACTCACGCCTATCACTTGTCTAATTGTGTTTTACTTGTTAGATACGAATACTTATTATGTATTTGTAGGAGTAATTTTAAGCATACAGACGTTTGTTCATATAATAATTTATTTTTCGGACTTTTTTTTTTGAAGACAAAAATACTTACCTACCTTTTTTATTTTAAAAATGGGTTCTAAAAGTGATACTAGAAGCATCAAAAAAATACTATCATAGTTAAAAAAAACACCCTGTATAACGTCCAGTATAACTCGTATAATTCCATCCACCATTAAAATGAATGTTTAACAATACCACAATTAAATCCACATCAACAAAAATTTACATACTAAAGTAACATGACGCTCTTTAATCTGACGTTTAACATAATTATAGCGGGCTTCGGCTGAAAGTTTTTACCGGTTAATTTGCCGGTTTCGAAATACAAAATAATGATGATAAAATCGGTTTTATTCGTACTTATTATTGGATGTATGAAACATCAGAAGGTGTCATGGCATGAGTATGTTTTTCATTGAGAAGCTATAGCGGTTAGCGTTATTTTATATATTTTTTATGTGAAACATCTTTTGGAAAGGTGTGACGTCATTCAATCAGTTCGTTTTTTTTTATTTTTATTACTGCACCTATACCTATGTGTTTTGTATCTAAAAAATGATGAACATTGTTGTTTAACAATATTAATCACTCCCACTATGCCGGATAAATTATTCGTTTAATGGGTGACAGCAAAGACGAATTTATATTACAATGTTATTATCCTCGCTGCTTTATACTTAAATTTTTTTTTTTTTAAATGAAAGAAATTGACTTTTGGTTACGAAGCGTAATCTAAGCGTATGTCTGGAAAGAATAAAAGTAAAAATCATCTAAACTTGAAATTTTAGAAGTTGAAAATTATTTATCTATTACAACTATTATAAAGGTCCACATTAGTAATTTTAAACATTAGAAAATTTATTTGACTTTTATAATATTTTTTGAAAGAAAAAACGGATCGCTAAACGCTTCGCTTAGTGTAGTAAAATCCTTACATTACTAACCACCTATAACAATCCGATATCTACTTCATTTCATAAATAAATACACAAAATTACAATAAAATATTCATCTAATTAATCAAATTAAATATTCAGTAGCATTACAAATACTATTTACTAATTAAATAGGTTTAGTAAAGGTACAATTTGTACCTATGTTTTATTTGAAATAGGTTTCAGTAGAGAAAACCGCAAATCGCCATCATGAAATAGGACTAAAAGAGAGTAGGTATTTATTTAGTTGTAAAATAATTAATTAGTAATGCTATTTAGTATATAGAATGCATTTACAACAGAGTTATAGCTGCTGGTTGTATAGCAAATAACGATTGAAAGGTGACATCGATTTTATGGACTCAGCTAACCACCTATCTTACACTAGTTGGTTATACAGGGGAGGCATAGTGGGAGCGATCAATATTGTTTAAGAACAATTATTTATTGACCCCATTCATGGACTTTGTAGGTTTGCGACAAATGACTTTGTATCTACCACCAGGTAGATACAAAGTCACATGTCGTGCAAAAAAAAAAACCTATACAGGGTGATTTTATTTCAAATGTGCCTTCAAGGCCATATCCTAAACTACAAGGAATATCGAAAAATGCTCAAAGGAGTCACGGGACTGATTTTAATAAAAACTAAAACTGCATCAGTAGTTCTTAAACAATATTGATCGCTCCCACTATGCCGGCTAAATGATGCGATTACGGGTGCCGACAAATTGCATTACGAGTATATTTTAATATACTTGCTGCCTTATCGTCAATTCAGCCCATTTCGTAACTGCACCCCGACAAGAAATCGATGCAGTAATCTCCTGAAAACCGGTGAACTCATAGACTAAAACCGAAACATGACTAAGTCACTTGACGGTTTTTGCATCTGTATGGGCGGTGGTAACGAGACCGGTCGCGCTAACGAAGTTATAGAGACCTTCCTCCCACCTAAAAAAAATATACATAAAAAATAGAAATTTTGACATACCTACGTATACCTGGGGTATTAAGGTTCTCGAGTGGCGACCGCGTGCTGGAGGACGCAGCAGAGGCAGCCCCCCCCCCACAAGATGGACCGACGACCTGAAAAAGGTCGCGGGAAGCCGATGGATACAGGCAGCGCAGAACCGGTCGTTGTGGCGATCCTTGGGGGAGGCCTATGTCCAGCAGTGGACGCGCAAAGAAAGACTGGCATGATGATGATGACGTATACCTAAGCCACAAATACGTTTTTCTTAGAAAAATGTCGAAAATGTTCAGTTATTCCATTTATCTACCCCATGACATATCTATTAGAATTGGCCATTTAGTTTGTAAAGAAAATTTTATTATCCTTGTCAGTGTGTTGCTTGGATACGTTGTTGTTATTGAATAAAAAGTATTATGGTTTACAGAATTCCCTCAAGCTTATTATTTCATAGTTTAGTATAATTTTAACAGGTTATGGGCCCAGATAACAAAGAAAAAAACGGAATATTAAAATAATATTGAGAGGAGCAGAAAATATTAATAAAAAAAAACAGTAAAACGGATTAACCAGGTGAGCTTTGAAAATGGATAAAAATTTTGTTATTGAACGGTTTGATGGTAATACAAATAACTACAGACAATGAAAATTTCAAATAAACTGTGCTTTGAGAGCGAAAGATTTACATTCCTATATAAAAATACTAGATAAAGAAAACACGGACCAAAACTTGGTTAAAGACAATGAATGGTCTAAAAACGATGCTACAGCTATGTTTATTATTACGCAAGCCTTAGATTATAAACAAATTTCTTTAATTGAGAGCTGTGAATCAGCTGCTGAGGTAATGACTAAACTTGATAGCATATATGAACAAAAATCAGAACTTAATAACTTATTAATTCACGAAAAGTTTTATAACTATAAAATGTTGCCTTCTGATAATATAGCACAACATATTGCTAAAATTGAAGGTATGGCAAAGCAGTTAAAAGAATCTGGTGAGAATATTAGTGAGAAGGCTATAATAACTAAAATATTGTCAACATTACCACTAAAATATAAAAATTTAAGACAGGCTTGGTTATCACTTTCGCCTGAAAAACAAAATATTAATAATTTAACAGCCAGACTTATAGATGAAGAAATTAATTTAAATAATGTAGAAGAAGAGGAAAATGCTTTATATACAAAGAGAAACAATAATAAAGAAAGTACAAAATATAAATGGAATAAAAACGTAAATAAAGAATATCCGTCAACGTCAGGAAGTCATCAGTTTACTTGTTATAACTGTAATAAAAGGGGGCATTTCGCAAAGGAATGCCAGGCACCTAAAAGAAATAATTTCAGAGGTCATAATTCATCAGCTTTTTGTGTAGATTGTCAAAGTTTATTGGACGATTCGGATTGTTGGATCATGGACAGCGGAGCATCGGCGCATATGACTTATAGAAAAGACTTTTTCAGTGAGTTAATTGAGTATAATGATGAAGAAATTGGATATGTTAAATTAAGTAACCAAACTAATATTCAGGTAAGAGGTAAAGGTATAGTTTTAATAAAAAAGAAAATTAATGACGAATGGTATGATGGTCAAATTTTAGATGTTTTATATATACCGGATTTACGGAAAAATTTATTCTCAGAAAGTGTTATTACACGTAAAGGTTTTAGTATTATAAAAAAACATAAGGATGCCTTAATTTACGAAGATGATGAGCAAGTTGCTCATGCCATTTTACGAGCAAATAACTTGTATGAATTACAATTTAAAACTGTTACACATAACGAAAGCAATTTGACACAGAAGTCAACTAATAATATTTTACAAATATGGCATGAACGACTTGGACATTTGAATATAAATGAAATTTTAAAAATGATAAATAATAAAATGTTAAATATTGATTTGTCTAAAGTTGATAAAGATCAGTTTTTCTGTGAGGCATGTTGCTATGGTAAACAGGCACGCTTGCCATTTAAAAACTCAGTTCGAAATAACTTGTCACTTGCAAGTTTGGTATATAGTGACGTTTGTGGTCCAATGGCATGTACGTTAATATCAGGTGCACGTTATTTTGTTATTTTTAAAGATGCTTTTTCGAGTTTTATTTACGTTTACTTTATAAAAAATAAATCAGATACTTTAGAATGTTTTATAAAATACAACAATTTGGTTCAAACGAAATTTAATCATTGTGTAAAAACATTATTTACTGATAATGGTGGTGAATATATTAATCAAGATTTTAAAGATTATTTGGCGAAAAATGGTATTGAACATGAATGTACTGCGCCTTATACACCGCAACAAAATGGTAGGTCAGAAAGAGAGATGAGGACTATTGTAGAGCGAGCAAGAACTATGTTATATGCACGACATTTACCATTAAGTCTTTGGGCAGAGGCAGTTAACTGTACCGTATACTTAAAAAACAGAATTACTTCTAGTCAAACAAATGATACTACTCCTTATGAGTTATGGACTGGAGAAGCACCAACCTTAAGTAATATTAAGACATTCGGATGCTTAGGATTTGTACAAACACCACAGCAAAAACGGACTAAGTGGGATAAAAAAGTGAAAAATGTATTTTAGTTGGATATCAAGGTAACAGCTATAACTATAGAATGTTTAATTTAATTACTAAAAAGTTAATTATATCCAGAGACGTAATATTTAATGAATATGATATTTCAGATTTAAATCAAAACTATAGAAAAGAAGAAATATTTGATATTGATGAAAACGTAGAAGATAGGATACATGAAAAATGTATTGAAGATTCAAATAATAACGAAGGAACAAATGACGATTATAATATTAACCGTCAAATTAATGATAATAATGGTACTGATTTAAATAATAGGGTAAATAATTCAAATGAAGATGTAAATATAATTAAAAGGAATGAAGATATTAATATAAATAATTCAAATGAAGATCTAAATATGTTACGTAATGGCGAAAATTCATATAATTTAAGGAAAAGATCTACTATTACGCAACCTTTGCGATATCAAGCTAATATAGTAGAATTAAAAGAACCACAAACATATGAGGATGCTTTAAATTGCGGTGAATCGGACAAATGGAAAAAAGCTATTAGTGAAGAGCTATCTTCACATGAAGAAAATGGCACTTGGATATTAACAGATTTACCAAAAGATAAAAAGACTATTACTTCTAAATGGGTTTTTAAAATTAAGAAACGAATAGATGGAGAAATTGATAAGTACAAGGCACGTCTGTGTGTTAGAGGCTTTGCACAAATTAAAGATATAGATTATTCGGAAACTTTTGCACCAACTACTCGTTATGATTCTATAAGGCTATTATTAAGTATTGCAGTTAGCCAAGAATATGAAATATCTCAATTTGATGTCAAAACGGCATTTTTATATGGAGATCTAAATGAAGATATTTACATGGAAATTCCAGAAGGAGTCACAGCTCAAAGAGGACAGGTTTGTAAACTAGTTAAATCTCTTTATGGTTTAAAACAAGCTCCACGTTGCTGGAATCAAAAATTTAATGATTTTATCAAAAAGTTTGGGTTTAAGCAGAGCGAAGCCGATTATTGTGTATATAGTGGATTTTTTAATAATTATAAAGTTTTGCTTATTATTTTTGTTGACGATGGACTTTTAATGTCATACAGTCAGGATGTAATAAATTTAATATTATCTCATATGAAAAATGTTTTTAATATTACTATAATGAAACCAAATTGTTTTATTGGTGTTGAAATAAAACGTGACAAAACCGATAAAAGTATTTTTATATCTCAGAAGCATTACATAGAACAGATTATTTTAAAGTTTAACATGATGGACGCGGCACCTTGTTATATGCCATCGGATCCCAATGTTGTTTTTACGAAACAGGATGATAATGAATGTCACTTTAGCGGCTCTAAACAGTTTCCTTATCGTGAAGCTGTAGGGTCACTTTTATTTTTATCATCTGTAACTCGACCAGATATATCATATGCAGTTAATTTAGTAAGTCGTTATGTTAATAATTTTACTAACGAACATGTTAATGCTGTCAAACGAATCATCAGATATTTAAGTGCTACTAAGGATTTTGGTATTAAATATTTTGGAAATAAAGTTTTATGTGGATATTCAGATGCAGATTATGCTGGAGATTTAGACACTAGGCGCTCTACTACTGGTTATATATTTTTAATGAATAATGGTCCGGTGACATGGTCCTGTGAGCGACAGAGAACCGTAGCATTATCTACAACTGAATCTGAATTCATGGCTGCTTGTGCAGCTGTTAAGGAATACATTTGGATTAAACAATTTTTAGTAGAAATTTCCGAATTACAAAGTGAATTTAATATGTTATATGTTGATAATCAAAGTACTATAAATTTAATTAAAAATCCCGTCTATCATAAACGTTCTAAGCATATAGATGTTAAATATAACTTTATTAGAGAAAAAGTAAATTCTGGGGAAGTGTTTTTAGAATATGTATCTTCTAAAAACCAGTTAGCTGATTTATTTACAAAGTCGCTTCCAGCTACAACTTTTAATTATTTAAGAAATCAGTTTGTTGTCAAATTAAATTAAAATAGTTTTGTGTTATAAATGTATGCTATGGTGACTATTTTAAGATAGTATTTAATAGATATAAAATTTAGGGAAGGTATTAGAATTGGCCATTTAGTTTGTAAAGAAAATTTTATTATCCTTGTCAGTGTGTTGCTTGGATACGTTGTTGTTATTGAATAAAAAGTATTATGGTTTACAGAATTCCCTCAAGCTTATTATTTCATAGTTTAGTATAATTTTAACAATATCCACAGTGACATATTATTATTATCAACACAAATCTAATTATCAGTAATAATATTCCACGAATGAATAAAGTGGAATAACAAAAGTTAATAAGTCATTATGGCATCTAAAATAGACTTCCCTGCACCAGACATCAGTATTAATTTGTCCTGCCTCAGCGAGTATATCCAGAACACAGACCTAATTAGGTTCTTCATATCCTTTCCTTAGGGAATACAACGAAACCTGGATAAAATACGAATATAAAGAGAGATAAAAATATTCCATAGAGAGCGCCATTTTTTCTTTTTTTTTTACTGAACGTACCTCATCCAGTAGCAGGTTCTTACTTAAATATATATATTAAGTATACAATGTATTTAGGATACAATACAAATTAAAAACTATTGTCCTTATTCATAAAAAAACTTATTGAGCCCTTGAAGAACACTTTAGTTATAGAAGGTTTTGTCTCTTTTATGCATATTCATTTTTGTTACTAAAAAAAAAAGTGTTCTTCGAGGACTCAATATTTTTTTATAAATACCGGTGTATTGCATAGAGAGCGCTTCTTCTTTAGTTGAATATGAAATATGAAGGGGGCGATTCTTGCGCTTACGACATGCATGTCAGGCTCGAAGTATTCAGGCTCGAAGTGACAAATACGAACTTGCATTACCTTGCATTCAAGCGTCTATTTTGTCTGAAATGGAAAAGGGAAACTACTACTAGTTTTGCTAGCCCAGCTAGTTCAGGAAGCTCCGCAGTCTCCAAATGTTGATGAGGACCTCAGGAATCGATTCCGCATTTCCGGGGTATTCAGCCCAATCTAGGGTTACCGTTTTTAAACTTTAAACCTCCATGCATGTCTACACAAACGATTATTAATATATACCAATTAAAATAACTATACATAAAGCCTCTTTGAGGAGGTCTATTAGAACGCGCATTTCATATTTAAACGCGTTTTGACGTTTTTGTAACAATACATTTAGTAAATTTGATTTTACCCTAGTTATTAAAAAAAATAATACCAAAATCTTCGGAATTATTTGGGGAAATCTGGTTAAATAGGCTAAACGTCCCTATTCATATATCATATATATTCATTGTAAATTTAAAATACTAATCATTTTGGGTTTCACCTGGCGTAAATTAAAGTACACTTACTACTTCTTACCTACTAATATTAGGGTGGATGTATGGAAATGTGTTATACTTTCACGCATATAAGACTTTACCATGATTTTTTGACGTTTTTCATTTTCATAAATCTGAATATTATTTTTAAAGTTTACATTTCATTCATGACCTCTTAAACAATAGACACGCAAAAAAACTAAATCCTTTTAATCCATTTTTTTCGTTGCGCTCTCTATAAAGTATTTTTAAACTTTCTTATATAGATTACTTTTCGTTAGCAATTCCAAATTAATTTCAACTTTATTACAACTTCATATAACGGTGAAATTAAAATGCATATTAAAATGGTGGTTGTGCATTTAATGAAAATATGACAATGTTTGTACCCAATCAACATAGTGACTAATAATAATACGATAAGCGAAGTAGAAACTGACACCTAACAATACTTAAATTACATTTTGGATAAGAAATTTTAAAATTTATACTTAGTTGATTACAAAAACCTTGTGTTTAAATTATCCACCTAATATCTATTGTTTTTTTTTTACTGTACCATCAATCAATCAAATTATTTTTTACATGTAAATTTGACTGCTATACAAGGTAATTTGTATGGGAAAGCCTATTTTTTTTTCATTTGCGATATATGGTTCTATGGGAAAAGTTGTTCGATTTGACCAGCAGAACCTCATATTAGCTTAAAGTACATCCATTCAAAGTCACCCTGTATATTATCATTATAGATTATTTTTAGAATCGTAAATTGTGTCATAAATTTTATTAAAAAACTACCCAACCGAACGCACGCTACATAACCAACTAGTGTAAACTAGGTGGTTAGCTGATTCCATTGACCATCCGATTATCATCTGCCATACAAGGGCGCCACCGAGGCGACCACCAACCATATCTACGCCTTAAATATTTATTATTATTATTATATAGGTATCCAGCACCGCAATTGGGCCTGTGGGCCGCTAGGCTATCCGTGGTTAAGGCCCAATAAAAATCTACTTGTAATACTTGTAGAACTCACCGTTCCGTGGAAAACAAATATTCCTAGGGACCACACCATCAAACCAAACAAATACTTTGATCTCACGAATTAAATTACTAGAAACGAAATGCAAAAACCTAAAAATGACCTAGTCATATTTCGGTTTTAGTCTGTGGGTTTACCGGTTTTCAGAAGATTACTGCATCGATTTATTGTAGAGGTGCTTTTAGGATGCGGTTACGAAATGGGTGGTTGTATTGACGATAAGGCAGCATAAAGTTAAAATATACTCGTAATGCAATTCGTCTTTTTGCCGCCCATTTCGTAATCGCATCATTTAGCAGACATAGTCGGCGAGCCATCAATATTGTTAAACAAAAATGTATTTATCCATTCCATTCATTGACTTTGTAGGTCTGATTATCATCAAATTAAACTCTAAACGCAACTTTGTCCCCGCCCATTTCCTAACCGCATTAATTGGCCATAGTAAGAGCGATCAATAGTGTTACACAAAAATATATTGGTCGACCCTAATCATGGACTTTGTACGCCTTCTTACAATCAGGTAGAGACAAAGTCCTATGCCGTCAAATAAAAACCTTACCAATCTAAACCCAAAAGACGTACCATGCTTTTAAAATTAAACCCCAATTTAATTTGAGTCATACCTTTAGAAATAGGCTTTCACGCCAGCCAAAAGTAACATACTAATAGGGTATAATATACGTAATGGACAGAGGATGTTAGGTAAGTTACAGGGACCTTAGGGACCTTGCCAACTAACAGGGTCTATCTATTTGCATACGTAACTATATAATTTCATACACGCGCTATTGTTAAACTACTAATGTACTTAAATTCGTATTCGAGAATAACATAATACTAATCTATACTAGGTATCTATACTAATATTATTGACCGCCTCCGTAGACTAGTGGTTGCGCCTTTGGCGTTGAATCAGGAGGTCGTGGGTTCGATTTCCACCCATGGCAAAAAATGATAAGTACGTTTTTTCTGTACAGTTTGTCATGGTCTGGATGTTTATAAAATACAATATGTATTATATCGTTGCGTCTGGTACACATAGCACAAGCCTAGAGCTTAGTTTGTGACCAGGGCATTATGTGTAATTTGTCCTTCAAATTAAAAAAAAAAAAAAAGCTGAAGAATTTGTTTGTTTGTTTGGTTAAACGAGCTAATCTCAGGAACTACTGGTTTGATTTGAAGAAAATTATTTTAGTGTTGGATAGCCCATTTATCAAGGCTATATAACATCACGCTACGTTGAAATGAAACATGTTGCAAAAACGAGGGAAAAATATTCCTTTCGAAAGCGTAAACGGTTAAAGTTACGCAGACGAAGTTGTGCGGATCTGCTAGTAATAATATAAATAAATACTATAAGACTATAATATAAACGCGACTAAGCCGCATTTTTACAGATCAAATTCGAGGTGTCCTTAAAAAAGGACAAATACGAAGTCTAAAAAACAGACGCGCCGTTTGAATCATAGAAGCATGGATGTGGTCTTAGGAAGCTAGGGAAGTATGTAGAGACCGTGCGAAGTGGCGTATATTGCTCTCTGCTTACTTCTTAACAGGAATACAGGCGTGATGTTATGTACCTACCTATGTATGTAATAATAATATGTAGGGCAATTTTACACATATTGCACTTATCTTATCTATCACAAACTAGAAACTCTAGGCTTGCAAAAACCGTCAAGTGACCTAGACATGTTTAGATTTTAGTCTATGGGTTCACCGGTTTCAGGAGATTACTGCATCTATTACTTTTCGAGATGGTAGTCTTCTTCGCGGCCCGTTTCGTAATCGGATTATTTAGCCGCCATAGTGGGTACGATCAATTTTGTTTAAGAACAATTATTGATTGACCCCATTCATAGACTTTGTATCTGCTCACCACCAGGTACAAAGAATAAACCAGATAGAAAGAAAGATACAAAGTAACATGCCGTGCTCCAAAAAAAAAATGTGTACCAGAAACACAATATACAACACGTTATATTTTATATACACCCAGTACATGACAAACTGTACATAAAAACGTACTAATATTCTTTTGCTAAACCCACGACAAAAGGGGCGCCGTAAGACACCCGTGATTATATGTATGTATACATACATACATATCTTCACGGGTGCCTTACGGCGCCTGAGACCGCCTAGACGGCCCCAGGGTACCCAGCGGAGGGGTTTTAATTCCACCTCGTCGTAGCCGATGGTATGAGTCTACACCGAACAAGTGGCTAGCTCGTCGCGAGATTTTGAATAGACTCAATAACCCATCTATAAACAGTTTCACAAGTTGGTATAGTGAAACCGGGACCGACAGCATAAAGTGCTCTCCGTTAGGGACTATAGTGGTGTTGTCAAACAAATGTACATAATTTTTTTAATTAAAAACTCATTGGTACACACCGGGATTCGAACCAGGGACCTAAGTGTTTTTAAGTCCAAGGTCTAACCAACTCGGCCACCACGTATATATGTTATTATTATAAAAAAACGCAAACAAATCTGCAAGCATAAGCTAGTATATTTACTAAGTTTAAAGCCATTCCTGACATTACAGATTTCTCCCGCAAGTAAATGTTAAAACAATAGGATTAAACTTAAAGCGACGTCTAAGTTAGAATCCGCCGGCTGTCGGTGATAGTCACGTTCGTTTTATACTGCTTCGGTTATTAACTGATAACTTATAATCCCTTTAACGTAAAGGATAAGCAGGGGTGCACTAAGTTAAGTTACTAAACGCAACGTAACGTAAGTTAAGTTAGTAACTTTAAACCAACATATTTATCGAGATTTTTTTGTAATTTTAGGAGCTTGTAAGCTAAAAACCATATGCCGGCATAGTGATCGACCCCATGCTGTTACGAAATGGTAATGGCAAAGACGATATTTTTTATCTGTGTCATTTGTGTTCAAAAAATCTTTATAACAAAAATCAAACAAAATATATATTAGGCATTAAATATTATTTCACGCGCCTCAAAATTTTGATTATAGAATAATTTTGGGCGTAGTTTTGCTGTGTTTACCTTAAATATCATGCACAAATGGATTTACGGTGAACTTAAATAAATTTAATAGGCTACTTAATTTTGATCACAGAATTATTAGGGCGTTAGATTTAGCTTTGTTTTCTTAAAAATATCATGGATCATCCAGTGCAATTAATTAAATTTCACGCGCTACCAGGTGGGCAATTCTCGCGCTTTCGACATTCATCTCGATTCGAGATTTTTAAACGAAAAATTACTAAATATGCCATTTTTCGTTCAAAAATATCGAATATTTAACGAAATAAATAATAAATATTAATTAATAAATATATAAATATTGAACGAAAAATGGCATTTTTTTTTCAATCAGTCATTTTTCGTTTCGAAATCTCGAATCGAAAAGAATGTCGAAAGCACGAGAATTGCCCACCTGGGGTGTTCCACCCCACGCTTTACGCATAACACTACAAGTACCCGGCCGTACCTATAGAAAGGTATTATTTTACAGGGCTGCCGCGCACAGGCCGAGTCGCACGTATGTTCGATACTCACTCACGCGCCGCGTCGCGATATTAATATTAACTAAAATGAGGTCTAAAACTTATTGAATCGTAATTGGCTGCTTAAATAATAGTAACAAGGATCCGGACATCATGTATTCACACTTCCAAAGGACCTTAAAAGATAAAAAATAAATCTACACCTATCTATATCAAAACGAGTGTCCAGTACCCCTAGTGTAAGTTTTCTAACTATTACTTTGCATTTGAGTTAACTAAAATATGTATGGGAAATAGTTCAACGCTCCAAACGAAAATTTTGATAACTAAAAATGCGAGCGTGTGATTGGTTAAAATGTTAACGCAGTAGTAAATTTAACGCGAAAGTAAATGTTAAAAAAACTCGCACTAGGGCTACTGTAGTCTGTTTATAAGAATGCGAATTTTCTTTATGCGTCACCTTTCCTATCTATCAAATGTTGACCTTGTTATAGTTACTTATGTGTCTCGTAACGACGTACTTAGTTAGAAATTTAATTACCTACTATAGTATAGCTAGGTAATAGTATACTTATAAATACTAGCTATACTATAGTATAGCTAGTATTTATTATAAATACTAGCTATACTATAGTATAGCTAGTATTTATAAGTTCTGTTTACAAGGTTAGGTTTAGTTTTGATAAGTATACACTACCATGCACTAACTATTACTAGAAATATAATGCAGCTTTGATAAGTTAGTATATGTTATTTATTGCAACCTACGTGTTGCAATAAATAACATAGAATAAGCAAATATACTGAGGCAATGTTTTTGTAAGCTTTTCTTTCAACGTAGTAGGTACAATCGGGTTCCTTTAAAGATATTCTACAAAGTTCAGTAGGATTATTCATAATATTACA
Organism: Monopis laevigella; assembly: GCA_947458855.1. NCBI lineage: Eukaryota > Metazoa > Arthropoda > Insecta > Lepidoptera > Tineidae > Monopis > Monopis laevigella. The sequence continues at coordinate 6,888,888 of OX381596.1, read as the reverse complement.
TAATAGACAGAAAAGCAATATTTAGTTTTATAGACAATGTAGTGTACCGTATGGCTTACGTATCTCCTTAGCATCTATACAGCAGACAACCTAAAACAAAATTGTTTTATGTTCTTCGTACTTAGCACTAAGTACCTAACCTAGGTTTCTTTAAAAGAAGACAACCCTAACGGCGTAAGAAAGAGAGAAATAACACGATAGAAAGAGAGGCAACTATTAGGTGAATATAAATGTAGGCCATTAGCGCTGTGCGATCTGAATTGAACTTTATTGTGTCGGTGCAAGAGTCGCTATTTATTTAATTGATCTTTCGGAGTGGAGCTTCTGTACTTGTACTATTATTTCTTCTGTGGCGCTACTTAATTTTGATGAAGTACAACGTTATTATTTGAGCGTTGTTCATTTAAAAATACGGTGAACAAAATAGTACAAACTGCAGTATGTCGTAAAAAAAACAATATCAATTTTGTATATCGGCATATCTGCTCCATCATAGACTAGTCGCCATATTGCACGCGCCATGTACGCGACGCGACGGTCGCATTGGGCATTAGTCAAATATATGTATTTACTTGACAAACATAGAGCGCGCAAAGTATTGAAATGAAATACATTTTTATGATACCAATGTCATATATTGATTTGGTATGCGGGTTGAAGGACCATGCCATTATTTTTAAGTTTCTGCTCGTTTTTAAAGAAAACCCTTACTAAACCCCTTACCTGTCTGTCTGGACCAATATCTCGGAAACCGATTGATGTATACCGATTGATGTATATATATGTGACAGGCTCCAACCATCGGTGTATTTAAACGTCTACTCACTCATTATATGAATAAGTAACTGCCAATTTTTCCTTTAGCATTTTTCTGTTTTGATATGTACTATATGTATTATATTGTATGATTTATATAAGTAGTATATTATGTATTGAGTGTATGTTTAAATATTTACATGTATTATTTAAGTAGTTTATATACTATTCGCTATATGTCTTTTAAATTGTTATTTATTTGCTTTTGCACCCTATGCATAATCTTCCACTCTCTCAAAGGTTAGCTGGTAGAAAATGTCTAAGGCATTAAGTTCGCCTATGTACAATTTTATTTTGTAATTTTGTGCAATAAAGTATTTTAAATAAATAAAAAAATAATAAATGTATGTAGATAGTTGAAATTTGTAATTAATGTAAAGTATATAGTATATAGGGTGACTTTGAAAAGATATACTTTAGGCTAATATGAGGTTCTGCTGATCAAATAGAACAACTTTTCCAATGGAACCATGTGTCGCAAATGAAAAAGAAAATAGCCTTCTCGATACAAACTAGTAAAGTTAAAATAACCATATTGTATGGGGAAGCCAAATTTTATTTTCATTTGGGAAAAGTTGTTTGATTTTATCAGGAGAACCTCTTTTAGCCTAAAATATTTTTTTTTCAAAGTCCTGTGTATTATAATGTCTTCTCGATGTACTGTATAATATAGCAATAAAGATATGATAATAGATAAAGATTAAGATAAAGTTAAGGGGAAACGCGGTGTGGCTGCAAAAAAACCATGCAAACGTATAATACGATGTAATTCAAAGTCCCAAAATCGGCGTGCATGTATGAGGAAGGTATGACTGTGGACGATGCTAAAGGAGTATGTAGAGAATAGGCATGCATCATTTGCGTACTCTTTGTGATGAAGCTATTTCTGTACATTTCAATGTTTTTTTTGTATATTTAGAAGTAATATCCAAAACAATATTAATTACTTAGTGAAAAAAAGTAGTATCTTACATTTTCTATTTTTTTTAGTACATTCAATATAAAAATAATAAATACTCATCCAAAATTTTATATGACTTTAATTTTATTATATTATTACTTTTTCTGTACATGTTCTCAGTTACTTTTGTACATTTACTAAAATTATTTGGTGCATACACGAGTGATATCCAACATTGTATGTGAATGTAATATTTCATTTCTTCTGTACATTTTATTTTCGTATTCTTATATAATTTAATTAAGTCTAAAATAAATATACTATTTTTGTTCATACTATTTCGTGAAAAATAACTTGTTACTTACCTTTTCTGCACATTTTCTTAATTTGTTTTAGTTCATTCAAGATTAATATAAATAATACTAACGCAATATCTTATATGAAAGTTATATCTTGCCCTTTCTGTGTTTTTTCAATTTGTTTTGATACTTTGAATATTGATATAATTAATACTCCACCACCATCTTATATAAAACTTATATTTAACTTTTTCTATACATTAATCTTTCTTGTTCTGTACATTATCTCAATTTGTTACGTACATACAAAAGTAATACCCAAGATCTTAAATTTTACTTCTTCTGTACATTTTCCCAATTTGTTTCGTACATTCAAAAGTGATACCGAAACTCTTATATGCAAGTTATATATGTGGTGTGTTCTACAAACTGATATTATAAACTTTGTGGACATGCAATACTCAGAGTGGCTGTCATCCCGCACGATATATTGGCAACGAACCTTTTGCAATATGTAAATGTTTGAAAGCTTTACAATTTTATTATTTACTTTGACATCTGCATGTATGTAAATTTTTGTTTTTGTCAATTTAAATGGTGATGCGTTTGAATTTGTCCACCGATATTGCTTCTCATATATTTTATTGCTTTGAGAGTTGAAATAAATATCAAAATTTATATGAAAGGGTATCTAAATATTTTATCTATTTATGTAATTAAGTTAACCACTTATATACGTGCCTTACTGGCCACCACGTATACCTAGTCTTGCCATAAATATTGTAACAAAGAAAAAAAAAATTCTATTGCAAATAAAATTTATTACTTTTACAGTGTGTTAGTTTAATACATAAATATAATATATATATATATATATATAAAAAGCTTATTCGAAGTGGTCTCCATTGGCTGCAATACAGTCCTTTAAACGTTGATGCCAGTTATCGATAGAGGCACGCACTCTTTCACTCACTTTCGGTCACTTTGTTTGTTAAAATGTTTCTCAATTGTAAAAAAATCTCATCCGTAAACAATTTTTTTCTGTGACCTCCTTCAGTAGTTATTTCGATTTTACCACCCTATTCTATTTTAAATTATCAGTTAAAAAATTACCAGTGCGTCTCTTATAGGTGGCAAGTCCTAAATCATCTTTTTAAATACGCGACATGGTTCTATGTGCTATCTTCATCTCCCGAGATAAAATCGTTTGCTTTCGGACAGGATTTCTTCGAATTATTTCCCTTACTGCTTTGACCACCTTTTTCGTACGATTACTATGTGGACGGCCAGATCTTTTTCCGTCACAAACAGAGGAGGAAAGGAGGTCTGCAGGGTGATTCCCTCGCACGCCGATTGTTATGACGTAATTTTATAAGATTTTTTGGAGCCATTGTTAAGAAGCCAAGATCTACGTTAGAATGATTGTACCTATTAACAGCTCGGTACACAAACATTTTACTAATACCAAGTGTATGGAGAGTTTTAAAAATTGCATTTGGCTCCATACCTACTTTGTGTAATACAATCACAGCGATTCGGTTCTCTTTATCACCCCCCTCCATTATAATATCGCAAAAGAACAGATTCCAAATTTAAATGTATTTTTTTTTTTTTTTATTGTAACAGTATTTATGGCCAGACTATATATTCGTACCCCGGTGTGTACCAATGAGTTTTTAATCTAAAAAAAATATGTACATTTGTTTGACAAGACCACTGTAGTGCCTCGGTGAGCACTTTAAGCTGTCGGTCCCTGTTTCACTTGTGAAACTGTATATAGATTGGTTATTGAGTCTATCCAAACAAACATCACGACGAGCTAGCAACTTGTTTGGCAGATCAAAACCTTCCACGGGGCAGTTTTCCCACACGTAAGGTTTTATTTATTGGAGCACCTAATGTACTGTATCTACCTGATGATTAGCGGACCTACAAAGTCCACGAATCCACCCCATTCAACGTGATTAATACATTGTAGTTTTCAAAAGCATTGCTCATACCCACTGGGTAAATAATGCAGGTACACAACTGGCGATTATAGAGACGAACCCACAGTCTGATAACGAAACATTATAATTAACCTTCCGCGTACAATGTTCGGTTTAATAGACCCTAAACGTAATATTTCATGGATATCTCTTTTAATTTTGGTGCTATTAAGTTGTACCTCCAGCTAGTCTCGAGTGCGACATTGCCAAATCGACTGATTAGATTTATTTAGTCTAAATCGTGCCCTGAGCCTCAGTGAACGTCTCTGGGGTCTGTGAGACCCCACGTTGTATTGCACGCCCCACGTTGTATTGCACGCAGCTAAAACGTAAGTACTTATTTTTTGCATTTACAGGGCTTTTTATTGTTTTTTTATGTGTTATATTTAAAAATTATTGTATCTTGAGCCTGTAGCAGTCCGCTGCTGGACACGGCCATTACCCAAAGCACGCCAATCATCCCAGTGTACAGTTTTATGCATCCTGGTTTTTTATTTATATTTATTATACTTATATTTTTTAGATCTACGTAGCTATTATAAAATTTGTGTGATCCTTACAAGATAAAGAGGTGTATTTAGAAGAATATAGTATATAAAAGAGTCAGAATTTTCTTATATTATTATACGACTTGGAGAGGATTGCGAGCCTAACCATATTAGTTGTTCATTCGATCATTTCGGTGGTGAATATGCAACATCTGAAACTTCAGTAAGTGTACGGCATTTTCAATCAACAATAATATGTCCATAATCAACACCGGCCAATATAAGTTTGTGAAAAATATTTTTACTCTTTTATCAATCAGAAGAGCCCATACTATGACATTCATCAAGTGCTGCCTCATAGTTGCCATGGATGGGACGAGATGGGCTAGAGAACTTTTTAGAAGATATCTACCAGATCCACCTAAAGTGAAGCCTTATGAAAACAACACAATAACTCTAAATCTCTATATCTTTTTTCGGAAGAAGATTACAGTTTTGCTTCATCGAAAGCAGGACAGGCCTTACTAGTACAGAAATGATAATAACAGAGCTAGAAGAACTTCTTGGTTTATTGGTATATGACAAAGAACTACTTGTGTAGGCCTATGATGGAATAGGCATAGAAGCATTTTTTAAGTCGTTTTCTTAGTAAGTAATTTACAATTTGACGACATGCTTACTAGAAATATACCATGAATTTGGAAGTTTGAAAAAAAAAACTCTGTGGATAATGTCTAAGGCAATAAGCTCTAAAACTTTAATTAAGTCTCAAAGAGAATTTGAAGAATATAAAACAGAAATGAAAAACGCCACAAAAATATTCGTTATCATAGTAAGTTTGTCGAAGAAACGAAATCAAAGTTCCCAATTCGTGCCCACAGATTCAGATTTGTATTTGTCCTAGAACAATTGTCAGAAAAACCAAGTTAACACCAGAAAATGCAATTCCAATATATGATTATTATATTCTTGTCAAAATAGATAATATCAATAATATCAAGTTCAGAGTTCAGACCGTGACTAACTTTTATTCTTATTTTGACAGTTATTTTTTGTATGTATTTTTAAATATTATATTCTATATTATAATGTAAGGTAGAATCGCCAAACTTAAGTGGCAGTGGGCAGGCCACATTGCTCGCAGAATGGACGGCCGTTGGGGCATTAAGGTTCTCGAGTGGCGACCGCATGCTGGAGGACGCAGCAGAGGCAGGCCCCCCACAAAATGGACCGACGACGTGAAAAAGGTCGCGGGAAGCCGATGGATACAGGCAGCGCTGAACCGGTCGTTGTGGCGATCCTTGGGGGAGGCCTATGTCCAGCAGTGGACGCGCGAAAGGCTGGCATGATGATGATGATGATGAATGTAAGGTAAAGTACAATGTTAGTAATGATATAATTTATATATTTGGCTATTAAGTTAATATATTACATTATATTAGTAGGTAAAAAGGTGACATTTTGTTTTTGAGATTTTGTAAAAAATGATTCAAATTTTTTTTTTACTATTTTTAATTTTTATCCTATTGAACGTTAGAACATAAATATATAATACATTTAATTTAAATAAATCTGTATTACCTAAAATTTTAATATATTGTTGGGGTTTACTAGACCCCACGTCGCGTTGTACAACTTGTAATTTTATTCCACGTTGTATGCGGAAGGTTAAGGTAACTTGACGGGTTTACCATCTCTATGGGTAATCTAAATCGATTGACGTTGCGACTTTAAATTACATACACCGTACATAGTCCATAAAGAAACATTTTCAAGAAATTAATATTAATAATAATATGTAGGACAATTTACACATATTTGCCTGGTCACAAACTAAGCTACAGACTTGTACTATATATACCAGAAACACCGATATATATTATATTTTATAAACGCCTAGACCATGACAAACTGTACAGAAAAACGTACTAATAATATTTTTTTGCCATGGGTGGGAATCGAACCGACCTGCGGATATAACGCTAAATGCGCAACCACTAGTCAACTGCTGGCTGTCTTCGCTTATTTTGTATTAGTTCGGCTTAACCGCTAAATACGTTTACATTAGTATAAATAATATATATATATATAAATAAATTTCTGTACATAATTTTTTTTTTTTTTTTACTGGAGCATGTGACTTTGTATCTACCAGATGGTGTAAGCAGACCTAAAAAATCCATGAATGGGGGCGATTAATACATTGTTGTTTATGAGCATTGATCGCTCCCATTATACCGGCCATTACGAAATGGGCGGCGACAAAGACGAATTTGAATTACGAGTCTACTTCGCTGCTTTATCGTCAAATTAAATGTACCCTACGTTAGTCCGACTGACCGATCTCGTTTCCACCGCCCATACAGATGCAAAAACCGTCATGTGACCTAGTCATGTTCCGGTTTCAGTCTGTGGGTTTACCGTTTTTGAGGAGATTATTGCACCGATTTCTTATCGTGGTGGTAGTCTCCTTTTATGGTGCGGTTATGCAATTCGTCTTTGTCGCCACCCATTTCGTAATCGCATCGTTTAGCCGGCATAGTGTTGTCAAGGTTGTTTAACAACAATTATTGATTGACCCCATTCATGGACTTTGCAGGTCTGCTCACAACCGGGTAGATAAAAAGTCACATGCCATGCTCCAATACAAAAAAGACACCAAAATCAAATGGTATGCTCAAATAAAAAAAAATCTCTCAATCGTTTAGTATAACAGATATTTTTCTCAGTATATGATAATGGCCTTATTCATAAAAACCTTTTGAGGCCTTGAAGAACACTTAAGTTATGAAATGTTTTGTCTCTTTTACGCATTAATATTTTTTTATTTATTTAAAATACTTTATTGCACAAAATTACAAAATAAAATTGTACATAGGCGAACTTAATGCCTTAGGCAGCTAATATCCCTAATAAAAAGAGACAAAACCTTCATAACTAAAGTGTTCTTCAAAGACTCAATAAGTTTTTTATGAATACAGGTGTTAGTGATTAAGTGGCCCAGTGGTCGTGGTTATAAATTTACATTACCTCTTGCATTAAACTTGGGGAACCCGGATACTGTATATTTCGCTGAGGAAAACTATTTGTACAAATTTTCTAAAGTTCAAAGTTGGAGTTCAAAAACTTTTGTTAAAGTTGATAATCTAATTCCTATTTTATTTATAAACTTTATTGCATAATACAAAGGCGGACCTAATGTCGTTGCGCATTATCTACCAGTCAAACCTTCGGGACATTAAAACATTAAGTATAGATAGGTGTGTAATAAAAATATGATTAGTTTTGAGTATTAATTAATATAATCATTTATATTTATGTATAAATATAAATTATTATATTATTGTGACGTTGTATATACCTGGTGGTGAGCAGAACTACTAAGTTCATGAATGGGGTCAATCAATAATTGTTCGCTCTTACTATGCCGGCTAAATGTTTCGATTACGAAATGGGCAACGACAAAGAGGAATTGCATTACAAGTAAGTATATTTTAATATACTCGCTGCCTTATTGTCAATTACCTATTTCGTAACCGCGCCCTGACAGAAGAATACCACCTCGACAAGAAATTGTCCAGTAATCTCCAGAAAACCGGTGAACCCACAGACTAAAACCGAAACATGACTAGGTCACTTGACGCTTGTTTCATTTGTATGGGCGGTGGTAATGAGACCTTCCTCTCACCTAATGTAACATACCGCATAAAATAAAAAAAAGTACGTATCTTTTTAACACAAAATATAATATTCTATTGTCTTCTTAGTATTATTTAACATACACTTACAACAAAAAGCGAAGCAAAACTTAACAAAACTTTGTAGCACCTAAGTGTAAACAAAACTATGTAGTAGCTCTCAGTCAAGTACCAAAAGTTGAACAGTGGTAAGGTCCCGTAGCATTAGCATTACAAACATTGCTATTTTGCTCTTTTACGGCCAATAGTGGCTCAAAACTTTTATAAAATAGTAAAAAGTCCATTAGAGCCATGGAGTTTTGCCATAAGCATACCGTTTCTTGCTTTTGCCATTTCTTTGCGTACTTTGTAAGACGTTTGGTATTAAGTGAAAAGTTGTAATGGTGTCGTATTGTTTCCCTCAGAGCTTTTTGTTTTGACGTCATTACAATGTTAAACTGTCGGTCCCAGTTTCACTATATCTACTTGTGAAACTGTTTATACTCATAGATGGGTAAATGAGTTTATCCAATTACCGCGCACCACGACGAGTTGACCACTTGTTCGGTGTTGACTTAAAATAAACCCTTTCTAATAAAAGGTGTCAAGGAGGGTCGCAAACTACGGAAACCGGTTACCACTGTCCTTACAGATGTAAAAACTGTGGGTTTTAGTCCGTGGGTTTACCGGTATTCAGGAGATTACTGCACCGATTTCTTGTCATGGTGAAAGTCTCCTTTCAGGGTGCGATTACGAAAATGGCGATTGATATGACGATAAAGCAGTGAGGATATTAAAGTTGTCTCGTAATGCGAATTCGCCTTTGTTGTCGCCCATTTCGTAACCGCATCATTTAACGATCAAATGTTAAACATCAATGTTTATTCAATCCCATGGACTTTGATGGACATAAATTCTTTATATATTTTTTTATTCCACATTTGTTTTTTTTTATATACAATTTGTCATGGTCTGGGTGTTTATAAAATGGTACACATAGTACAAGCCTAGAGCTTAGTTTGTGACCAGAGAAATATGTGTAAATTGTCCTACATATTATTATTATAAACAATTATATAATAATTCATAATCATACCAGCCTTTCGCGCGTCCACTGCTGGACATAGGCCTCCCCCAAGGATCGCCACAACGACCGGTTCTGCGCCGCCTGTAGCCATCGGCTTCCCGCGATAATAATTATATAATAATCATTAATATATAATAATTATATTATAATAATTATATTATAATAATTAATATATAATAATTATATAATAATAATTAATATATAATAATTATATAATAATAATTAATATATAATAATTAAGGACTCTAATTAATAACAAAATAATAAAGAATTTAAATAAATAAATTTTGTGCGGATTTTTAAACGAAATACTTGACGACACCTTATTATAAAGTTCCGTAATTACTGGGGTCCGTAACGAAAATATTTCCAAGAGACAGTAAATTTTTCATTATTATTGCGAGTTTCTACTTTATAAAGCTAAGCGCATATAACTAACTATACAATTAGTGTTCGATTTTGATAATAGTCTATGGACGCTAATCTGTGGTCATGACCTTTTGACAGGTTAGTCAGTTAACAAAAAAGGTTGAAAAAAAATGTGTGATTAATTCTTTGTAAAATAGTATAATTATTTATTTTATTGTGAATAGAGTTTTTGTCCCGCAAGTTTTGTGCGGCCTATTAGAAATACCATTGAAATTGTATAGAGTTTCGTTCGCCATGTATTAGGCGCCTACAAATAGTGATTTTGATTTGTCGCGTTGTATTGGTGATATTGTGTCTGAATAGAAATTGTTTGAATGGCATTTGTTAGTGGTTTAAAAGAAGAACGGAGTTATTGTATACCTTGGGTCTGGGTGTAGTGTATTATCTGTGGTCTATTGATAATCTGTGAAGTTAAGCAGCGTATAAAAAAATGGTTTTGTTTTATTTTAATAAATACATTTATAAATAATATACATGGCGTATCATTAATCTTTATACATATTATTTGGCGACGAGGCAAAGGGGCAATTGAAAAATCCACAGTTTAAAGCAAAAAGAAGCTTTTTATAATTGCGTCGCAATAATGGCGTCAAACATTTTGCTGAAACCGTTCATGGAGAACGAAGACATAGATTGTTTTTTAGAAAGGTTGGAACAATATTTCATGGCGAATAGCACAGGAGCGACCAAACAGGTAGCAGTTTTATTATGTTCTTTAAGTGAAAATGTTTATAAAATATTAAAAAACATGTGCTATCCGAATTTGCCTAAAGAAAAAACTTATATGGAACTAGAAGGTATTTTGAAACTTAGATTTCAAAAAAGAGTTTCTAGGTTTAGAAAACGAATTGTATTTGATAAACTTTGTCAAAATGAAGGAGAAAGTGTGTCAAAATGGTATGCACGTGTAAGGGAAGCAGCAGCGGAGTGCGAGTTTTCTACAATGTTGGAGGAGAGAGTAAAGGACAAATTTGTGACAGGGCTTAAGGCAGGTCCTATACAAGAACGCTTGTGCGAGGAGCAGATTACCAAAGAGCTGACAGATTTATTGGATATTGCATTAAACAAGGAAACGGTGATAAAAGAATATATAAATCTAGTTTTCAAAGTGTCAAAAAGTGTTAACAATAGTGGCAGTAAGTCAATTGGAGTAAAAAGTTCCTACAGTGTAAAAAAATTAAAATGTTTTCATTGTGGTAAGGAAGACCATAATTTTTCAAAATGTAAATATAAAAACTATAAATGTAAGAAATGCAAAAAAATTGGTCATTTAGCTGATGTTTGTAGGGAGAGGGTATCAACCCATAATTTGGAACATTTAGAGGAAAGTCAATCTTTAGACATTTTTAATATACAAAATTTAAATTATGTTTCTCCTATTTTAATAAAGTGTTTCATTAATAAGAAGCAGATCAGTATGGAACTGGATACTGGGGCAGCAGTACCATGTTTACCTTTACAAATTTTTAATAATACTTTTTCTAATTTAAGCTTGAAATCTACAAATATTGAGTTAAGAACCTATAGCGGGGAAATCATTAAACCAGTTGGAGAGATTTTCTGTAATATAAAAATAAAAGATAAAGAAGAAAATAATTGCAAGTTAGTAATGGAGTCCGAGCATTATTTGGGAGAGATTTAATATATAAATTTAAAATAAAAATTACAGACTATTTGTCAATAAATGAAATAAATTGTGATGATGAGTTAAAGAATATTTTAGTACATTTTGAGGAAATTTTTAAAGAAGAGTTAGGAGTAATAAAAGGGGAGGAAATTAAATTAGAGTTAATTAATGATAGTATTTTGCCAATTTTTCATAAGCCTAGACCTGTTCCTTTTGCTTTCAAGGAGAAAGTTGAGCATGAGTTGTTAAAGTTAGAAAAACATGGTGTTATTTCTAAAATTGAAAACTCTAAATGGGATACTCCATTAGTACCAATATTAAAGGAGAACGGCAATTTAAGGTTATGTGCAAATTATAAAATAACTATTAATAAATATTTAAAAGATTTTAATCACCCAGAATAGAAGATATTTTTACTGCTCTTCAAGGCGGTGTAAAGTTTACAAAACTAGATTTAAGAAATGCTTTTAATCAACTAGTTTTAGACAAGGAGTCTAGTGAATTATTGGCATGGAGTACACCCAAAGGAATTTATTCAGTTAATAGATTACCTTACGGGACCAAGCCGGCGAGTTCTATTTACCAGGCTAAAATGGAAAAAGTACTACTAGGTGCGAAGGGTGTTGTCAATTTTATTGACGATGTTCTTGTCTCAGGAAGTACTCAGAATGAACATTTAAATAATTTAAAAATTGTGTTACAAAAATTTATGGATGCAGGTATCAGATTAAATAAAGATAAATGTATATTTTTCCAAGACAAAATTAATTATTTAGGACACATCATATCTAAAGAGGAATTGTCAAAAGACATGTCACGTTTATCTGGTATTACCAGTGCTCCAGCACCACAGAATGTAACAGAGGTACGTTCTTGGGTGGGCATGATTAATTATTATTCCAAATTTATACCTAGAATATCTGTAAAATTAAAACCTATTTATAACCTGTTGCAAAAAAATTCAAAGTTTGAATGGACAAAGGAATGTCAGGAGTGTTTTGAAAACATTAAAAAATACATTGTGTCTGATAATATTTTAATACATTATAATAGGGATTTACCATTGAGACTGTGTTGTGATGCATCTCAGAATGGCATAGGGGCAGTTTTAAGCCATATTTTACCAGATATGTCGGAGAGACCAATTAGTTTTATTTCTAGAATAAGCCTGAAAAAGGTTATTCTATGATTCACAAGGAAGCTTTAGCAATATATTGGGCTATACAAAAGTTTTATCAGTATTTGGTAGGTAGAAAATTTGAGTTAATGTCTGATCATAAGCCATTACTAGCGTTATTTGGGGAAAAGAAAAGTTTACCTCAAATGGCGGCAGGCAGACTACAAAGATGGTCAATATTTCTGTCAGAGTTTGATTATAAGTTTATTCATATTAAAGGTAAAGATAATGTTAATACTGATTGCATGTCTAGATTACCTTTACAATTAACTGATTTAGATAAAATTTTTAATGAGTTTGATTACTTAAATTTTGTGGAACAAAATAATGTCATAGATTTGAATTTAGTTCGATCAGAGACTAGAAAAGACTCTATTTTAAGTTCAATTTTTAATAAAGTATGGATTTCATTTTGAAGAATATGATATGATAATTTAAAATCCTATTTTAACCGCAAGGATGAGTTATACATTGAAAATGGTGTAATTATGTGGGGTTATAGAGTAGTTGTACCGCATAAATTACAAAAACGGTTGTTAGAAGAACTTCATTCTACACATGAGGGTATAGTTAAGATGAAGAACAACGCTAGATCTTACTTCTGGTGGCCTAATATAGACAAATCTATTGAAGACTATGTCAGGAGTTGCGACATTTGTATGAGTTCTCGTTCAGAACCTATTAAGTCTAAACTTATTTCTTGGCCAAAAACAACTTTTCCTTTAGAGCGTGTTCATGCTGATTTTTTAAGACCAATTCAAGGTAAATATATTCTATTAATTATAGATTCATTTACTAAATGGCCTGAAGCTTATGTTATGAAAAATCTTGAGTCATCTTATACTATTGAAAAATTTAGAGAATGTTTTAGTAGATTTGGATTACCAAAAATTTTAGTTACTGACAATGCAGCAACATTTATTTCAAGTGAATTTTCAACATTTTTAGTAAAAAATGGTATTAAACATGAAACTTCACCACCATTTCATCCAGCAACAAATGGTTTTGCTGAAAATGCAGTTAGAAGTTTTAAGTCATCAGTTTTAAAATGTTTAAAGGATAATAAAAATAAAAATGCATCTTTTGAAACTGTAATGAACAGATATTTATTTCACTATAGGAATTCTATTCACACTCAATATTAATGTTTAATAGAAAATTAAGAACTAGATTAGATTTGTTAAATAAGCAGGAAACTATTTTAAATAAAGATGTTGGAAGGAGGATTACAAAATTTAAAGAGGGGGAGTATGTGTATTGTAAAGATTACAGAAATCCAAATAGAAAGAAATTTACTAAATGTATTATTGATAAGGTATTAGGTGAAAGAACTTATCTATGTAAAGTAGTAAATGAAGATTTGATTTGGAAGCGACACTTAGATCAAATTGTAAACACTATTCCTAATAATAATGATTTAGATAAGCAAGAAAATGATGTTGTTTTAAAAGATCTGATAGATGATAGGAACTTTAGAGCCTTAATTGATTATCATAAAGGTAAAGTTGAGGTAACAGACAATGAGACAAATCAACCTCAACTTGAAACTAGTGTACCTAATATAATAAGGGAACCACCAAATGTGAACAGATCGAGGAGCCTCCTCAAGTAAGGAGATCCCAAAGAGTTACGAAAGCTCCTGAACGATTGAATTTGTTGGGGGAGTATTGTAGTGGATTATCTGTGGTCTATTGATAATCTGTGAAGTTAAGCAGCGTATAAAAAAATGGTTTTGTTTTATTTTAATAAATACATTTATAAATAATATACATGGCGTATCATTAATCTTTATACATATTACTGGGTACCCAGGGTTTTCGTCGCTGAAGCCCCACAACAAGCCATACGGTAAGTTTAGATTTTAAGTTATTCACCCGTGTGAAGTCTGGAGTGAAGAGTTTCGTTTCCCGGCTTCTCGCACAATTAGAATAAAAATGCACAAAAAAAAAACACTAAGAAGATTTCTCTACAATACTCTCTGTCAATAATAATTGGAGAAACACGTTTGTATGGCAGCTCTGTAGACTGAAGAAACCTTAAGGGCTCTGTATTCGTCTTGATGACCATACAAATAATAATAATACAAAAAGATTAATAAATATAATTAACCGACAAAAATATTATTTTAATTCTGCGACAAAACAAACGTTTGCAGGGTCCTTAAGGTACATTTTAAAGATTTGCTTTCCACGGCTTTCTGTGAAATGCATTGAAGAAATCACGCAGAGGATCCATTTTTTTTTTTAATATTATGTAGGACAAATTACACAGTTATTGCTCTGGTCACAAACTAAGCTCTAGGCTTGTACTATGTTTACCAGAAGCAACAATATAATACATATTATATTTTAAAAACACCCAGACCATGACAAACTGTACAGAAAAAAACGTACTACTTAATATTTTTTTGTCATGGGTCGGAATCGAACCCACGACCTCCGGATACAACTCCAAAGGCGCAACCACTAGTCCACGGAGATTGTCAAAAATTATAAAGAGAAAGTAGTTTAAGGACCATTTTCTTTTCTTTTTTTTTGTATTTAATTTAACGTCCGAAAAACTGATCCTTATTTCTAGGATATCATTGTTGGCTATATACAACCACCCTAACGCTTCTTCATTTGCCTTTTTAATTCCGAAAAAGCTGGCCACTGAAAATCCTCTTACCAGATTGTCAAAATTAAAATTGTTTAGGAAAATATTCTGCCATAATTGTCGTTTAAATTAATTGTGGCTTCATTTAATTGACGCATTTTATCTCAATTACGTTGCAAGAAATATCATTCTTTGGCTTTTCTTAGCCAAAGATCATGTCAAGTTTATGGAATACACTTCAATATGAAATATCTTTGTGGGGTTTCTAAATGCCAAATAAAAATTTGTTAAATGTATGGAAGATTTGTTAAATGTATGGAAGATTTAGTGATTTTTGTCCTTGTTTTCCTAAAATCCTATCAATATCGGAACATGACGCTCTACCATGGGTTTGCGCATTGTAGCAACGTAACGTATTTGTATACGTATACGTGAGCAACAACAAATAGGATCGCTTTATTCAATCCTGTTACCAAAAATAAAGCGGCCCTATTGGTTGTTGCTCACGTATACGTATACAAATACGTTACGTTTCTACAATGCGCACACCCATGGTAGGAGCCTCTGAATGTGAAATATCTTTGAAGAGTTTCTAGAGTGCATTAATGCCAAAAAAAAATTGTTAAATCTATGGAAGATTCAGATTTTTTTTTATTTTTTATAAGAGCTCAACATGTAACCTTGCATCCACCTGATGTTAAGCAGTATGCAATGTCCAGGAATGATAGCAACAAGCGGGTGCATGCAGGTGCACCGCTGGTTGCCATCATTATGCCGGCTTAAGATGCCTATTCATGCTTCGTTTAAAGGACTCTAGGTTATAAGAGGAAGGAAACACGCAAGCTGGTAGAGCATTCCATATTTTAATAGAACGGCAGATGTATAAATCGCCAAAACGTTTAGTACGATTTATTTTTATTTAGTTAGATTTATGTCTTTATTTTCCAAAAATCCTATCAACATCGGAACCTGAATCAAAAATATAAAACAAACACAAAGGTCTATAGGTTTTGGTTTGTTTACAAACGGAGATGGCGGCCGCGGGCGAAAGAACTTTTTTTTTACCAAACATTGTCAATTTTGTCAACAATTGTGCGAAAGCATTATTTTTCCATTTTCACGCATCACAACTTTTCCCAATTTCCTGTTCAGAACACTCACGTAGATTTTGCCTACAAATGAGAATAATGCGATGCGATATATTTTATACAATTATCTACCAAAATTGTTTTATAATGAATATTATTTTGGTAACTTTTTAAACATTGCTCAGTCAGGCTTATCAGTTCTTATCAAAAAAGTTTAGGGTATATATACAGGATGACGTTTTTAAGTAAGCCTTCAATGCCAAATCCTAAACTGGAAGGAATAGCGAAAAATGCTTAAAGGAGTCACGGGACTGATTTTGATAAAAACTAAAACTGCAATCATAGATTTTTGAAAAAACAATGGCCGGCTAGAAGATTTACAGAAATAAATAATTCAGTTTTTTTTTTCAAAATCATCCGGTTCGATTCCTGTTTAATTTTTTTTTTTCTAAAATCTTAATTATTGTTTTGGTTGTTAACAAAATGGCCTCGAGGCTCCTTTGTGCATGTTTTCCTATTTATTGCAATTTAGAATTTGGCCTTAACGAATTCACCCTGTATGTATCTTAATTATGTACCTATTCAAAAAATCGTTTGCTGCGTATCAACACACAGCTAAAATTACTAGCCTAGAAAGCTGAAATTTGGGACAATTATTTTATAACGTACCTACTGATCCGCCCAAATTCGTCTGCGTAACTTTAACCGATTACGCAGCATACGCTCTCAAAAGGAATAATTTTACACTGTTTTTGCAACATTGTTCATTGTTACTCCGCTTCTATGTGTCGTGATGTTAGCCTATAGCCTTTCTCGATAAATGGGCTGTCCATTACTAAAAGATTTTTTTAATTCGAACCAGTAGTCCTTGATCCTGAGATTAGCGCGTTCAACCAAATAAACAAACAAACTCGTCAGCTTTATAATATGACTAGCTGTGCTCGCGACTTCGTCCGCGTGGAATAGTTATTTTTTTATCATATAAACTTTCATCCCCTATTTTATCCCCTTGGGGGTAGAATTTATCAAAATCCTTTCTTAGCGGATGCCTACGTCATAACATCTACCTGCATGCCAAATTTCAGCCCGATCCGTCTAGTGGTTTGGGCTGTGCGTTGATAGATCACTATGTCAGTCAGTCATCTTTGAGTTATATATATTTAGATTATTCTTTAATACATATTTTTTGTGTATCTTGAACCGTTTTCACGGCGCACGCAACGGAAGGCTTCAAAGATGAAATAATTTCTTCCGTTTTTTACACATTTACCACTATATCTTTGCTCCTATTGGTCGTAGCGTGATGTTATATAGCCTATAGCCTTCCTCGATAACTGGACTATCCAACACAAAAAGAATTATTCAATTCGAACCAGTAGTTTCGGAGATTAGCGCGTTCAAACAAACAAACAAACAAACAAACAAACAAACAAACTCTTCAGCTTTATAATATTAGTATAGATAATCTAAGCATCCGCTAAGAAAGATTTTTGAAAATTTTAACTTAAAGGAGAGGGGAGATGCGAAGGGGAATTTTTTATAAAATTATTTATTCTTTAAAGTTAGAAACTTGAGAAATTGAATTACAGCTACCATTTAAGTTTTTTTTGTTTATAATACATTCACGCGACGTTGGTTCCCGGTTATTATTTTAATATATCTACGGGGGTTCAGATATGCAAGATGCTTTTTTTTTAATGGCTGTAAGCGGCTCTGTAGTCGACATGACGCCCATATAAACGTACTTCCAATATTACGACTTGGCTGTTAATTGAAGTTCAATTATTATTTTTATATGGGCGTCAAGTTGAACCAAGCTTTTAATTTACCGTACCTAGTAGGTACCTGATTTTTAAGGTATTTTCCTTGAATTTTGAAAAAGTTTCTTTAAAACAACAATAACAATGTTCACTCCTTCCTTTATTTAAGAGCAGAGTCTGATCAAACATTTTCCATACATTCACGACCTTTTGGTCCTAACTTTTACCCCCCACTAAACATTCATAGATTTTTATGAGTTTTGGAGGCGTTATAAATAAGACCTGTATCTAGACTCGTATGTTTTTCTTTTTTTAAAGTTTTGTGTAGGAAAAATAATATCAACCCTTGAAATTTGATAAAAATAGCGAAAAAATCTTTCACATTAAAATAATTCCTATAACATATTAAGACCGAAAATTAAAAAAAGGAAAACGTACAGTCATCGTTTATTTTCTCTTTAATAAAATCAGATCATTTTTTTTTCAAATCCATTAAAGTTTAGGGGTAGAAAACAGTTATGGCCTGAAAGTCGTTTTGCTGCCTAAATTGTAGGTATAATCTCATACGTGCTCTTTCTCTTATTGAAGGTTTTTCTCTCTAAATCAGTAAAAAATGTTTTAATATAACTCAATACAAAAATATTTATTACCCACAAAAGATAGATTTTTGCGTGCCATTACCAACGTAAAAATTATAATTAAACTTCGACTAACAGCCGAGTTGTAATATTGGAAGTAAGTTTGTATACGCGACAAGTCGACTAAAGAGTCCTTAATTTGCCGTACCTAGTAGGTACCTGATTTTAAACATATTTTCCTTGAATTTTTGAAAAACTTTCTTTTAAAACAACAATAACAATAAATAACAATGTCCACTCCTTCCTTTATTTAAGTAACACAGTGCTAAGTAAATTATTTCACAACAGCCAGCCCCAAGAGCCTGAAACTGTCAACGAAATAACCTTTAAATAGCAGGGCTTTTGGAAAACCCACTAAAGTAGCAAGGAAACTTTGTTCTTCCAACTAACCGTGAAGCTGCAGAAATTCGCAAGAAAAACAATAAAAACTACTGCCCTTAAAACACTATTAGAAACCGCATCGAGTTATTTTAATAAACCGACGTATGATAAATAATGACACAATTAAAATTATTACCTAAGAAAATATACGTGTATATAATAAAAAAAAAGGATAACAAGTGTATTGGTTGCTCATATACTAGTATACCGAGTATGACATGCACATAAATTAGGTAACAAAACAAATTTCTAGACAAAAGTAAACATACTATTTAGGTCTAGCAATATGTATACTAATATTAAAAAGCTGAGAAATTTGTTTGTTTGGTTGAACACGCTAATCTCAGAAACTACTGATTGGAATTGAAATTATTTTAGAGTTAGATGGCCCATTTGTCGAGGAAGGCCATAACATTGCGGTACGACCAATAGAAGCGGAGCATCAACGAAAAATGTTTCAAAAAAAGGGAAATTTTATTCCTTTTGAGAGCTTTCGTTGCGTCGCTGCGTAAACGATTAAAGTTGCAGTGCGCAGACGAAGATTCGCGGTTCAGCTAGTAGTTAAAAAGAATCAATTTATTATATTATTCCAAATAAAATACACTATCATAGTTGTTTCTAAATTAGAGATAGGCAATTATAATTATAGCTAGATAAAAACACCTGCAATGAAGAATGTATGTGTGTGTTTTAATGGCTAGTTAGTGAATATTAGTCATAAGTATAGAACTTTTACGACCAATGCTTTTAGACCACAATGTATTTATCTTCCCCATTCATGGACTTTGTAGCTCCGCTTAACTCTACTATCGGGTAGATACAAAGTCACATGACGTGCTCCAGTAAAAAAACATTAACTTTAAAATCCCTACTTTTTTGGCTAATGGACTTATATCCAGTGCTATGCTAAAACAAAAAAAAATCCTACTAAAAATATGATCTTGACTATTTTCGTCCGTGACTTCGTTTCTATGCCAATGTCGAAAAATGTTAGATGAAATAGCCTAGGTGTTATTGATGTAAGTATTTTTTTTTTATTAATTTGCCACCCTCATCCACATTTTTCTATGGTCATTTTATAAATAAATTTTATATAAATATTATTATTCTACCCTACTTACAAAGACTGTTTAATTGTAAGATTCTTAAGAAAATTGTTCTGTCTATTTTTCCTCTTAGATCTGGTGATAAAAACCGTCATATCCAAGCATCTAGGAGGTCGTAAAAACACTCGCCTGTTGAGGAACAGCAGAATGCTTTTCGCTGCACGCTGCTTAAAGCCGCTAAAAATGACAGGACCCTAACTGTACTCTGTTTTTATACTAGTTTTTTTTAGTAGGTAACTATGACTAGTTAACTAGGTTAGTAGTGAAAGTTGTTTTTTTTTTGTTTTAACATAGCACTGGATGTAAGTCCATCAGCCAAAAAAGTAGGGATTTAAAAGTTAAGTTTTTTTTTACTGGAGCATAGCATGTGACTTTGTATCTACCTGATAGTAAAGCTAAGCTGTTACAAAGTCCATGAATGAGGAACATAAATTTATTGTTATCTAAAAGCATTGGTCGCTGCTACTGTGACAGGTAAATGAAGCGGGTACGAAATTTACTTTTTCTTCAAATAAATAAAATAAAAATAAATATCATCACGAGTGCCTCACGGCCGGGAATACCGTCACCGATAGTATTCTGAGTCTATACCGAACAATTGGTTAGTTCATCACAGTGTTTGCATGGACTCAATAATCCATCTATAAACAGTTTCACAAGTTGGTATAGTAAAACTGGGACCGACAGCTTAAAGTGCTTTTTGAGGCATTATAGTGATGTTATGTCATAATTATTATTATTTAGTATATATAAGAGGTGTGTTACGGATGATTTCGACTTTCATGTTAGCCTTGTGGGTATTGTATGTATGTGCAAATATGTGGTGTGTGTGTAAGTGTTGAATGGGAATTTATATATGTGAGTATGTGCTTATGTATAAATGCTTTGTTTATATATCCATGTTATATTGTGATGGCACCTAATGTATATATTTAAATGTTTATATTTACTTTTCAAAATGTCTTGCAAATAGTTTTAAAAAAATGTTTTAATTTGTTTTATAAACCTAAATAACTTAAGTTAATAACTCTTTAACTTTTATTAATAGGTCTTAGCATGTGTTATTATATTATTGATATTTGTGTGTTTGTTTACACATTAGTGGGAAACAATCTTGATCAATAATGTTAACGTTATATTTTGTACAACAAATGGTTGTTTGCCGTAGTGTAACCGAATAACATAAATAAATATAATATATAATTATATTATATAATAATTGAATAAATTATTTTAAAATGAATTCACACTCCATTACATATCATACATTCTAAAGGTCCTCTCACACTACCATCTGAATAGTGTAACCTTCTTCCATGACGTCAACCATCACGTGATTAATGACGGGTATTGACACGGTGCGTGAATACCTTAGCCACTCCGAACCGTCTTTCACATTCAAATCGGTCGCTATTTTACACCTTAACGTGGAATGTAACCGTTTTCAATAGAATTTTAAGGTTAAACGATGACGTAATCGTTCACAGTTTAGTTTTTTGTTCGGGTTTTGAAAATGGTGTTTTATTCAGTATTGATTGACCCCATTGATGGATTTTGTAGGTCTGCTTATTAACAAATAGATACAAAGTGGTGACTTTGTCGGCTTACTGATGCGGTCACGAAATGGGCGGCGACAAAGATGAATTTGCATTACGAGCCTTGCGTTATTTATCGTCAAATTAACTGACCGTTTCGTAACCACCCCCGAAAAGAGACTACCACCTCGGCAAGAAATCGATGCCTGATAACCTGTGAACCCACACGCTAACTCGAAACATGACTAGGTCCTTTGACGGTTATTGTATCAGTATGGGTGGTATTGACCTTGCTAGTATCAACATAAAATTTATTTATTGCGAAACTTATACCAAATTATTAATCATTTTCTTGAAATATATATTAATCTTTAGGTAAAATCGTCTCTTAAAGAAAAATTGTACCTAATTGAAAAAATTGTACCTAATTGAAAAAATTGTACCTATGAAATTGGAAATATTTCAATACATTAATTTAGGTAAACGTTTAAAAAAGAAAAATGCATTAAACATTTGCTAGAATGTAACGACGCTGAAAGCTAAAATACTGAAAATCATAAAATTTAAAATCTAGAACGTTAGATTCGTAATATCATAAAATAAAGCTCTTAAACAACTTGTAATATATTTTCTACTATGGGCATGGGGCCGTAAATCTGATTTTATAGCGTTAGTTTGAAGAAATTGCTGCATAAAGGCGACTTACTCAGCTGCTTGTCGCACTATAATATAATAGAGACTGCATTCATCGAAATAGGAAAGTATAGAATGATAATTGCTTAAAATTATAAAAGTAAGAATGATAATTGCTTAAAATTATAAAAGTAAGAATGATAATTGCTTAAAATTATAAAAGTAAGAATGATAATTGCTTAAAATTATAAAAGTAAGAATGATAATTGCTTAAAATTATAAAAGTAAGAATGATAATTGCATAAGATTATAAAAGTAAGAATGATAATTGCTTAAAATTATAAAAGTAAGAATAATAAACGGAAGTGGCCTAAAGCTTAAAATCTACGATCGAAACGAAATCTCAAACATGTTCGTTGCCGCCATATTCTGTTCTCCCTTCATGAGCACTGATTGGTTATAGTAATTGTTGTTCACACATTTTGTTTTAATGTTAATGGTGGGCGGCCATATTCTGTTCTCGTATTTAGAAAAGCTATTTTAGGCTTGCCTCTGTATTCACATGCTGGTAAGCGTATCTACAAATGGGGTTCGTTGCCTAATTAAAACATACTTTTAAACTTATATAGTTTATGTTATTACTATTTATTATTAAAGCAACTATTTGATTAATATTTCGGCTATGCAATTTAAATACGCCTTTTACTACATTTACTTTGTATTTTGCATTTTTTGCTTAGACTGATTGTCTTGACATACAAAACCTAAATGAATTACCAAAAAATAAATACACGAAACACAGCTTGTGTGTAACTAATGTTTCAGTGTTGTTAATTGAAAGGTAGAGATGATTGTAGTAAGCACGAAGTAGCCAAATTATGTCTAAACCTATATATAATTTGATCTAACTAGGTTGTACGTTTTTAGATACTTAGATTGTAATTTTTAAATTATCATTTATTTTATGATAACACAAAACTTAAATAACATTAAAAATAAACTAACTTACAAAATAAAAAATAACAATTTATAATTCAAATATATTAAAAAAAAATGAGTTTAACCGTTATTATTCTTATTTTTATTATTCTTTAAACAAAAAACAGTGCCCTTTCTGTCTAGTATTTTAGCAACATTCTAAACAAATAAAATTATACTTTGTTGTGTATTAAATCACGTATTGATACATAAATATTATTGTTCAGAAAACGTTTAATATTTAATAACAATTATTGGAGAATTGTTTACAAAATAACCACGTTCCTGAATTTTCAAATATTGTAGTTCTTATTTTAACTCAACTGACCTTATTTAAAGAGGTTATTTCGTAAAATAATTGAGTAAATTATAAAAGATGGCCGCATTTGGTTACACCTCAGACTTAAAACATTACAGTTTTAGTTCTCCGGTTCAAACCCCGGTGTGTACCAATGAAATTTTAATTTAAAAAAAAATTACCTACCTACATTTCTTTGACACCATCACTAAAGTGCCTCGGAGAGCAAGTTAGGTCCCCGTTTCACTATAAGAACTTGAAGCGGTTTATAGATGGGTTTTTGAGTCTATTCAAAACATCGTGACGAGCTAGCCACTTGTTCGGTGTAGACTCATACCATCGGCTACGACTTGGTGGGATTAAAACCCCCTCCGCTGGGTACCCTGAGGCCGTCTAGGCGGTCTCGGGCGCCGTAAGGCACCCGTGATGATTTTTTTTTCGAAATCAGAAAATAAAACTTTTTTGATATACAAAAATATATATACAAAAATATTTATTACCCACAACAGTCAGATTTTTACGTACCATTACCAACATAAAGATAATAATAGAACTTCGACTAACAGCCAAGTTGTAATATCGCAAGTACGTTTATATTTGCGCAAGTCCACTATAGAGCCCTTATTTTATTTTGTTAAAAACAACTATTTATTGTATAAATATTTTTGACCGCCTCCGTAGACTAGTGGTTGCGCCTTTTGCGTTGTATCCAGAGGGAGTGGGTTCGATTCCCACCCATCAGCAAAAAAATATTAGTACATTTATCTGTACCTACGTTTGTCATGGTCTGGGTGTTTATAAAATATAATATGTATTTATATCATTGTTTCTGGTACACATAGTACAAGCCTAAAGAGCTTAGTTTGTGACCAAAGCAATATGTGTAAATTGTCCTACATATTATATTATTATTATATATATACTTTTCGGTATAAAATTCCTTATTATCTGTGTACCTACTTTATTTTTACACCGGGCATAGAACCTGCGACTTTCGATTTTACGCCTAACCAATTTGCTATACCTTTTTATATCTAACCTAAACATAATTTGCGTTTGCAAGATTAATATGTAGTAAACCGAAAAGTACGTAATTCTTGTTTACAGCCGACATATGCTTTATTAAGGCTCTGGCAATAAAGTTACCTTCATTATCTTGCTTTTGGGCAATATTATGAGCGGTTTATTAGTTTGGACGATCGTTGACGTCACCTTAATGACTTGGTCTTATAAGATATTGGCTATAGGCGTTTTTATCGTATAAGAGCAATATAAGTGACTTACCTACTTTTGGAGTTAATAAAAATACCCAATGGTTAATATTTAGCTATAACGTAAGCCCTATAGAGTCTATTATAGGTAGACATAAACACTTCAGTAGGAAAGTAATGAAAACTTTGCTATGCATAATGGATGGATGAATGATAAATTATTTATTGCACAAAAGCTTAATACTATAAGAACATAGGCGAGCTTAATGCCTTAGGCATTATCTACCAGCTAACCTTTGGTAGATTGACCAGCAGATTAATAGCAGGCAGAGTGCTAAGTATGAATGTAAACATAGTTATAATATATTATAATACGAGGATATAAGAATAAATTATTAGGAAAAATATAACAAATATATTATATTTAATAGTATAAATAAATAAATATACATGGTGACTTTGAAAAGTTGTACTTTAGACTAATATGAGGTTCATTTGTTATGTAGTATTAATTTGAGGTCCTACTGATCAAACTACGAACAACTTTTCCCTTGGAACTATGTGTCGCAAATTAAAAAAATATCCATACAAACTAGTAATGTTAAAATGACCGATTTGTATGGGGAAGATATATATTTTTTTTAATTTACGACACATGGTTTTATGGAAAAAGTTGTTCGATTTGATCAGTAGAGCCTCATATTAGCCCAAAGTACAACCTCTCAAAATCACCCTGGATATACATACATAAATTCTAAAAAAAATCTTAAAATTTCTGCACCCTAAGCATATTTCACTCTCTTAAAGGTTAGCTGGTAGAAAATGCCTAAGGCATTAAGCTCGCCTATGTATATATTTATGCAATAAAGAATTTTAAATAAATTAAATAAATAAAATCTCATACAGTAAAAAAAATTGTTAACAAATTTTAATTTTTGAGGGGAAAAGAGTAAAGGTGGGTTTTAAAAGAAGTCCTGGTAACTTTTGTTTGTGAGGCATACTGACCGGTTCCTTTACGCGTACAGATGCAGGGTTCTCCGGTTTTCAGGAGACATTTTGTGTCGAGGTGATAGTCTCCCAGGGTGCGGTTACGAAACAGGCAGTTAATTTTGAGATAAAGCAGGGCGAAGATACTAAAGTATCATAATGCGAATTCGACTTTGTCGCTCTTCATTTTGTAACCGCTTCCTTTAGCCGGTGTAATTATGAAAATAAATGTTGACAGATCGCTATCGTGATTGCAATTGGAGCTGTCATAGACTTTATTGCATTGGAAATAAGAGCGATGACAACTCAAATTATCAACGCATTGACAGATCGCTATCGCTTTCGCTGTTTTATTATTAGGTCCTTGCTTATTATCATACATACATACATATCATCACGGGTGCCTTACGGCGCCCGAGACTGCCTAGACGGCCCCAGTCTACCCAGCGGAGGGGTTTTGATCCCACCTCGTCGTAGCCGATGGTATGAGTCTACACCGAACAAGTGGCTAGCTCATCGCGATATTTTGAATAGACTCAATAACCCATATATAAACAGTTTCACAAGTTGGTATAGTGAAACTGGGACCGACAGCTTAACGTGCTCTCCGAGGCACTATAGTGGTGTTGTCAAACAAATGTACTTACAAAATTTTTTTTTAAATTAAAAACTCATTGGTACACACCGGGATTCGAACCAGGGACCTAAGCGTTTTTTAAGTCCAAGGTCTAACCAACTCGGCCACCCTTGCTTATTATCATGTACGAGTAAAAAAAAACAAAACAGTTGATCTTTATCATGACAACTAAAAGCTAATTAGTATAATCTACGGTATATAACATTCCGTACATATGTATTGAAACCGGAGGTCGTACGTTTTTCTATAAAGGTTGCCTTAGTCAGGGTGTTTATAAAATATAATATGTACAAACGCGAGCTTAATTGGCAAAGCCTTAGGCATTATCTACAAGCTAAGCTTTAGCAGAGTGGAAATTGTAATGCACAGAGATAAGAGAATAATGTGTTAAAAGCTAATTATATAAACTACATCGGTATAGTTAATTATATTATTTATTAAGTATAAAATACATAAATAATATAATTAAATAAATACATATAATATATATGTTTAAACCTAGCCTGAATTGTGATAATGATTATTATTTAATATTAAACAAGTTTGTAAATTGTAAATGTTTTTATCCTAATTAAACATCAAATCCCGGAAGTTCTTACGCCAATCAGTCATAAGTTTGAGTAAAAAATCTTTACAGACATAAAATCTGGAAGCAAAACGCAAAATTTTAATTTGTCAATGTCAAGAATTTATGTCGAGCATTCGTCGGCTTTTTCCTAATTTATTATTTATTTTTCAGTTTTCTGGTAGAGAGAGAAGTAATTTTTATAAGTGGTCATTATTATTTTATTATTTCGAAAATGTGGCGAAATCAACTTTATAAAGCAGCCGCCAAATAGTATTTATTTAGTATTTGTATAAGTAGGTTTTTTAATTTTTCCTAGGGTCGGGACTCGAACCCACGACCCTCGTTTTCGCGGCAAGGTACCAACCACTGACAACGCTTTTTACATATGTATAATATGTATCAATACACAGACGCCATCATATGCATTCTTCTAATTACTCGGTACTACAGTGAAGTTAGAAGTCCTAGTTTAGAATTTTTATATTAATTATACTCTATGACTAGATGGCAGACGAGTGCCTTTTTTTATTTAAGTAATTTTTAAATACCTATATATTTTTTATTGTTATTCTTATACTGCATATGTACAATACACGGGCGTAGCCAGGATTTAGGGATTTAGTATCGAGGGGGTTCAAACTTCGTTTGTTAACTTTTGTATTTTTTTTTGCCCAGCGCTATAGTCAATATCACCTATTATACTTATATAGTAACGCCTTATGACTCTTAAATTAGTAAGTCAATATATTCAAAAGACCTCTCCAAACACGAGAACAAAGGTGGTCCGCATCCATACAAAACCCAAAACTACTTAACAAAAAGTGAGAACTGAAATTATTATAACCATTCAATGAGCATTGATTGATAGCTTTTTAAGCCTTAAAAACGTATATTATTCTTAATTTCATAATCCTTTCAAAAACATTAAAAAAAACTACAGACCTATTCTACTTAAATCTAAAACAAAATGGTCACCCATCCTAAATAGTATTTACATACATTGCTTAACCATGTTAACATCAAATAGTTTCAAACGTATAGTTGAATTAACAAACAAAGATAAATTGCAATGTATGACTAATAGCAATAGGTACCTAGTATATTAGGAATCGAAATACTTACACGTGTAAGAGTATAGTATTTTAAACAAACAATTCTAGGAAAACGGGTCGCTGTTGCTATACTTAACGTACCTACTAAGGTGGCCTGACCATGGACAAACGCTCACATTACAAATACTTGAAACAATAACGAGTATTATTATTTAAAAATATGACGTAACTTCACTTGCGTGAGAAACAAATTTCAGCAAAATCCATTTATCCATTACACGTGTAAGATATGACCATAGGTATTTATTCTGTGGCTACCTAGCAATGGGTGATTTTAATGCTGAAAAAAGTTGTCATAGACTAGCGTTCACAATTACTATACTATCTAATACTAATATAATAATGCTGAAGAGTTTGTTTGTTTGTTGGGTGGAACGCGCTAATCTCAGGAATTGAAAAAATCATTTATTGTTGGATAGCCCATTTAGCCCCATAGCCTTCCTCGAGGAATTCGTTTTTGCAACAAATAGAAGAGGAGCATCAATGATAAATGTTGCGAAGTTTTTTTTTTTATTGGAGCACGGCATGTGACTTTGTTTCTACCTGGTGGTGAGCAGACCTACAAAGTCATAAATGGGGTTGATTAATAATTGTTCTTTAAAAAAATTGATCGCTCCCACTATCAGGCGGCGTCAATGACGAATTAGCATTACGAGTCTACTTTAATAAACTCGCTACTTTATCGTCAAATCAAATGGCCATTTGGTAACCGTACCCTGAAAGGAGACTGCCTGTAGTCTCCTGAAAATTAGTGAACCGAAAAATTTAAACCCATGATAGTAAGAATAATATTCGGAACTGCCGTAATGCTTAGAACATCATGTGACTTTGTATCTACTTGATGGTAAGCAGACCCACAAAGTCCATGAATGGGGTCGATCAATGCATTGTTGTGTAACAGTATTAATCGTTCCCACTATGCCGGCTAAATGATGTGCTTACGAAATTGGCGGCGTCAATGACGAATTTGCAATACGAGCCTACGCTGCGATGCTGAGTAGAAGCACCCTAAAAGGAGATTGCCATCTCAATAAGGAATCGATACTGTAGTCTCCTAAATTGCTAGAAAAGGTGGCCATTGGTTCCTATTTTCTTACAATAAAATGGGACCATATAAATAAGTATGTCCTACCTATAGTAATTTAGAGTTGGTGATTTTATTGCTAAAAAAAATATTGTAAAATCCAAGAACATCGGAGGGTTGCGATATTATTTATTTTTATTTTCCCAAAAACCTATTTTATTTGGATACTATCACTATTCAAAGAAAAAACAGAATGCAACCAATGTAAGTAATTTCTTTTCATACTCCAAAAGACATTTTATTATTATTTTTCCCCTCCCCACCCTCACCTAAATTTCTTCACATAACTATAAAAAAAGAGAAAAGATCTATAACCATTCCTAATTGCAAGTACCTAAATCTCAACAATCCAGTAGTTCTCAAGATATTCAATGCGATCAGACAGCTTTCACAGATCGTTTTTAGATTTTTTTATCCGAAAACCAATAAAAAAGTCATTTCCAACCAAAACAAATTAAAGAATCAAGCGAGCAAATTAAACAAAAGTGCTTTAACACAATAAACTTGTTCTTCACTAGCACTATCAAACCTCTAACGGACGGTCCCCACTAATTATGTGTTAATTCGCCTCGGAAGTGACTTAGCACAGCTTTAATCCATCCGGGAAGGAATCAGCCGGTAATTGGTACCCACAAAGACAGGCACTCGGGTAACTAAAGCCAAGATGTCGCGGCAATAATAACTACAGTTTTCTAACTCGATTTGTCTTGAACCAAATTTAATTCTTGGGTAATATAGACAAGATAACGGTAGTTCTTGGGAAAATAAGGAAAGATTGTATTTAAGAGGTCGAGCATCTGATCAAACATGCCCTATACATTCACGACCTTTTATTCTTAACTGTTAAAAGGAGGCGTTATAAATATTATTGATATCTAGGCTCGTACATTATCCTTTTTTTTAAGTTTGCCATAGGAAAAAAAATATCAACCAGAAAAGAATATACAAGTTCATTTGACGATAACGCAGTAAGTATATTGTTAAGTGGGTATACTCATAATCAGTGGCGGAATGACTTTTCTAAATGCCGATTGGGCCTCGGCCTAGGGCGGCCATATATCAGGGGCGGCCAATTTGCGCCAGGTGACAGGTAAAGAGATGGTCAAGAAATTTTTAAAATAAATATTTATTTGGTGGTAATTGATACTTTTTTAGGAGAACTTCAGAAGCGACAGGATGCATAAATAAACTTTATGACGGCTGGTACTAAACGGCGCGGCAAAAACTACTTGTCCACCTCTGCTCATAATGCAAACTCTTATTTATCGCCGCCCGTATCGTAACCGCGACATTTATCCGCCATAGTGAGAACGATCAATGCTGTTAATTAACAATGCATTATTGGACCACATTCATGGACTTGACAGGGTCGATTGCAATTAGGGACCTAGTAGATGTAAAAGTCACATGCCGTGCTCAAAATAAAAATCGATGGCTTTTTCAGCAAAATCTTATTAAGAAAAGAGCTACAAACTGACTTGATAAGTTTGATCTAGAAATATCGGCAATACTGGCCGAGTTTAAAGTTCCTAAAGTCGGCCACTGGCTGTAGAACCAATGTGTCTACGGAAATTGTTGCCGCATTTGGACGGAAGTTAGCTTTGAGTTTAAGCTGGCACCAACTTTGGTAGTTCTGGCACGGCTTACCAGAAGATTGTTTGTAATTTTTGTATTATTTTATTTTTTATCTTTTAACTTATAATATTTTATTTAAATAATATTAATTTATATAATATATGCATATTTAATTGTAATGTATTCACTCAGACGTGATTGTGATTTGTAAGTGTAAATAAATCTATACTATAATATTATAAAGCTGAAGAGTTTGTTTGTTTGTTTGTTTGAACGCGCTAATCTCCGAAACTACTGGTTCAAATTGAATAATTCTTTTTGTGTTGGATAGTCCAGTTATCGAGGAAGGCTATAGGCTATATAACATCACGCTACGACCAATAGGAGCAAAGATATAGTGGTAAATGTGTAAAAAACGGGAGAAATTATTTCATTTTTGAAGCCTTCCGTTGCGTGCGCCGTGAAAACGGTTCAAGATACACAAAAAATATGTATTAAAGAATAATCTAAATATATATAACTCAAAGGTGACTGACTGACATAGTGATCTATCAACGCACAGCCCAAACCACTAGACGGATCGGGCTGAAATTTGGCATGCAGGTAGATGTTATGACGTAGGCATCCGCTAAGAAAGGATTTTGATAAATTCTACCCCCAAGGGGATAAAATAGGGGATGAAAGTTAATATGATAAAAAAATAACTATTCCACGCGGACGAAGTCGCGAGCACAGCTAGTATAATTATATTTATTTAACAAAACATATTACTAAACATATAAAAATATTGACATGGTACTTAATTAAAAAATAAAACTAATAACTAAAAATAACCTAAACGATAATAAATAAATAAAAAATAATAACTAAAAAAGATAAAATATTTCCTCGATCCCCGACATTACACCGACCGTGCCAAGAACTAATGCGGCATTGCTCCTCTGAATCGCCAGACTGATATTTTAGGAAAAAAATGATCGTGCACGAGCATCCCCAGATGTTTGGATCAGCAGTCGACCAATCTGATCAACCAACTCTCTTGTATCCTTGCTCCCAGCATCGCCACAGCAATAGCCGAAAATATATAATGATTTTTTTAATGTGAATATTTTTTATTTTTTATATTCTCAACCTTTGCTGTAGTGAAGCCAGCACACTGTAAGGTGTTATGCAAGTAACTGGGGGCAAGAGTGTCAGAACATGTAGCATCCCATAACAAAAAATTACCTTGGCTCCATGGCACCAGAGACATTCCGTCAGGCCTATTTCCGTGGTTGATTCCGGTGGTTGCGAGAGACACCAGACGGTTCGTTAGTATGCTTGGAATATTATTGGTAGACAAGGCTCTTTTTAATTATTTAAAGATGCATATCGTGACACTCTACCCGCGCTACGGACACAAGACAGTCCGTGATGACCAAAAGGTCATGTGGTAACATTTCCAAAGATATGGAAATAAATTGGGAATATTTTGTTTAACGCTATTTAAAATGCAGTCGCGGTTCACAAAATTGAAGGCGTTACCAGATGTCAATTTTGACTAAAACTTCAGCGTCGTTATCTGATTCTAAGAAGGTTCTAACAGTATGGACAGAAACTTCACAACCCGATGAAGGCCCAAATCCTAATTGTGTTGGTCGGAAATAATTTCCAAGAAGTATAAGATTTACTTACGTACATCGTACATCGTTTTAAAAAAGACAATTTTTTTTTAATCAATTAGAGTTGTCAGAGATTTGCCAGAATAACATATAATATTAGATGTAGTACCTACATATTAAGGAGTTCGAAATAATTCTCTTAATTTTTACTTATCATAATTATTGGCCTCTGTGATGGAGACAAGACTTCAGTTCCATAAATCTTTTGTGAACGCACACACATCAGCAGAAGGGGGTTAGGTTAGTAGAATTCCAGCTAAGTCTTTGCATCGTCTAAAGGATCTTGGCCTTCTAAGATCGGCCGTCGGAAGTTTTATGGGACGTGTTTTCAAGATTGCGCTGACAGGATCATATGAATAGAATTTGGTTGAGTAGAGAGGTTAGTGAATACAGTGCAGGAGAGAGTTAAAAGGCCATTAACCCTACTTCGCGGTCTCAAGTCCGGGAACGCTGCAGTTCATCCTCTGCCTTCCAACCACGCGATGGACCCGACAGTCGCACGGAGAATCCATGGATAGCTAAGAACACTTAAGAATTTTTTATACCAACCTGATGATTCATCCTCACAATCGATAAAATTTATTCAGATTTGACGAAGATATGGAGTAATTTGTGAAAAAACTCTTAAAGAGTTTCACTCTCCACCTCCAAAAGTCTTCATCGGGTCTTCACAAAATAAATATTTTTCAACCCTAAAAATAAACTACATCTTGCCTTTACAATATTTTCTCAATCATATATTTTTGTTAATATCTCGTTAACGTTCGGTGTAACGTCAATAAGAATTTCGTCGACAAATTCCGGGGATTATCCACAGAAAGCTATACAGAGCATGCCGTCAGTTAGACTTATTCGGACGTAAACTGGAGGATTTCCCGGGAATTAGTATTTAGCTCTTTGCTGTCTGTACTAAAGACACAATGTAATGTTTAGAGGCCACAAGAAAAATTCACAGAAAGCTATATAAAGCATGTTATCAGTTAGACTTCGATGTGGACGTAAACTGAAGAATTTCCCGGGATTCCCGTATTCAGCTGTTTGCTGTTTGTACTGAAGACGCAGTGTAATGTTTCGAGGCCACAAGATTTTTTAACAGAAAGCTTCTCAGAGCATGTGTTAGACTTCGATGAGAACGTAATCTGGAGGATTTTCCGATAATTATTATTTAGCTCCTTGCCGCCTGTACTGAAGATGCAATGTAATGCTTAGAGACCAAGTTCTTATTTAGGGACCGCAAGAATTATCAACAGAAAGCTATTCAGAGCATAACGTCAGTGTACTGAAGACGCAATGTATAAGTTAAAGGCCACAATGAAATTTCACAGAAATCAATATATAGCATGCTGTCAGTTAGACTTAGATTTGGACGTAAACTGGAGAATTTCCCGGGATTCCCATATTCAGCTGTTTGCTGTCTCTACTAAAAACACAGTGTAATGTTTAGAGGCTACAATAATTTATACAGCTCTATGCTGTCTGTACTTTAGAGTAGATGTGAGACGTACTAGGTAAAATCGTACTCGAGTCTTGCGAGTCGAGTGCATAAAATAACTTGTTTCAAAAACTAGGTCCACAAGTATTTTAGAAATATTACTTTTTCTGGCTAGCTGAGGTAAGAGTCGATAAAAGTAAAGTACTTCTTTAGAGTCCACTAAATATAGAAGAAAGCTATACAGAGCATGCTTTCTATTGCTTATTGGCTAACTTAAAAAGTCTGAAAGCAATACCAAGCGCTAAAGATTGTCATTTATATTTTTATCGAATCTAAGCGCTCTCTAGCTCTCAATGGCTTATAGCTAAACTTAGCAATGTCTGAAAGCATTACCAAGCTCTGAGCAACAGCATTGTCATTGTCTTGGGGCGAATTATCTCCCTGTACAGTGTTTAGTTGGACATGGACTACAAACGAGTGTGGATTACTATTGTTCTTAAGCCATTATCAAGCTGAAAGAAAAGTTTTTTTGTTACAATATTGGCCAATTTGTTTGATGCTTTTAAATGATTTAATTATCGTGGTTTCTTGATAGTTAAAACATAATCTGAAGTTTATTTTTAGAAATAACTACTTTTAAATATACCTTTTACATACGTGGTGGCCGAATTGGTTAGACCTAGGACTTAAAAAACAATTAGGTCCCTGGTTCGAATCCCGGTGTGTACCAATGAGTTTTTAATTAAAAAATGTATGTACATTTGTTTGACAACACCCATATAGTGCCTCGGAGAGCATGTTAAGCTGTCGGTCCCGGTTTCACTATACCAATTCGTGAAACTGTTTATAGGTGGGTTATTGAGTCTATTCAAAAACATCGCGACGAGCTAGCCACTTGTTCGGTGTAGACTCATACCATCGGCTACGACGAGGTGGGATTAAAACTCCTCCGCTGGGTACCCTGAGTCGTCTAGGCGGTCTCGAGCGCCGTAACCTTTGCATTCTATTATCACTTACTAATGGAAAACCGTCAAGTGACTTATGTTTCGGTTTTAGACAGTAGTTTCACCGGTTATAGGTGACTACTGCATCGCTTTCTTGTCAAGGTGGTAACTTGTCTAAGCATGAGGTTAAGAAACGGGTGGTTAAGTTAACGATAAAGAAGCGAGAATATTAAAATAGACTCGTAATACAAATACTACTCGTCTGTATTAATAAGACTCGTCTTTGTTCGTAACCGCATCATTTAGCCGGTGTAGTGGGAGCGATCAATATTGTTAAACATCAATGTATTCAAGTGACCTAGTCATGTTTTGGTTAGTCTTTAGCTGTAGATTTTTTTTTTATTTTTTTTTTATGTAGGGCAATTTACACATATTGCTCTTATCCCAAACTAAGTTCTAGGCTTGTAATATGTGTACAAAAAACAACGATAACATATTATATTTTATAAACTTCCAGACCTTGAAAAACTGTACGAATCGAACCCACGACCTCCGGATACAACGCCAACGTCATAGGCGGTCACAATGCCTAAAGCGTTAAGCTATGTGCAAGTTTAGGCAATAAAGAATTTTAAATAAATATATATTGATCGACCCTATTTATGGACTTTGTAGAACTGCTTACTACCAGGTAGATATCGTACAAGGTGCCGTGCCCCAATAAAAAAATAGGAAACTAATATTGCATAAAATACAAAAAATTGTAACACCCAAAATGGTTGTAGTCAGGACATACAATAAATTATATATATATTTTTTTATTATCTCTTCAAAGAGAAATTCATATAGAAAGGACAAGTAAATCAACGTTTTGACATAGACAAAGGAGGAGAAAAGGAGGACAGTATGGAAAGACAAAATCATAGTCCATACTGTCCTCCTTTTCTCCTCCTTAACACACACAAAAAACAAATAACACAGGAGGGAGGATGGTACACAGATCCAGTTTCCGAAAATTGACCAAATGTTTAATACCATTGTAATAACGGCCGTTTTCAATAATCCATCTTTTTTTACTAATAGTTACCACGTTATAACTGGTGAAATTTGTACTCATTTGCTGGCAGTAGTTACTATGCTTACTAACCGTTAAAACAAGTTAGATCAATTATTGAAACAGGCCGTGACCGGTAGGGTTTATAACCCTCTCTTCTGTAAATATAACAACCGTTAACGAATTAAACGAGACATAAGCGAAACCTTCGTCTGCAAAACTGGCATTATTCATAGGTACCTTAAAAATAGAACTTTAAGCGTGCCTTAGTAGAGGTTCAATTCCAATACAAAAAGGCAAAAAACGTGGCATTTTAAATTACAACTGTATATATAAATAATAGACATCAACAAAACTACCATATGTTCATAGAAAAATAAAACTTTAAGCCTGCAGTTAAAATTTCAATATTTTAAACAAGTCAAAAATCGTAAATGACTTGGTATTTTAAAATCATCAATAACGATGACGTAAATGACGTGGTATTTTAAAATACAACAAATACAACTGTTACCTTATATACTATGGGTGAACTAAAACAATGCTAATCTTAGTGACGAAGATTTCGCTTTGGCAATAACGACCTTAGTTATTGTTACTGAATTTGTTGGATTAGAGTTAAAAATCTCTTTCAGGATACAGTTTTTTTTATTGGAGCAAGGCTGTGACTTTGTAATCTACCTGATGGTAACAGACCTACAATTTTCATAAATGGAGTCGATATATACATAGTCCGCGGTGATGTTCAGTATTGATCCTTTCCACTATGCCGGCTAATTGATGCTGTTTGTTAGTTTTGAATTAGGTATTGTTAATTTCAGTGTTTTGTTCTAAATACAGTATTTATTTACCTTAA
The DNA here is from genome assembly GCA_947458855.1 of Monopis laevigella. NCBI lineage: Eukaryota > Metazoa > Arthropoda > Insecta > Lepidoptera > Tineidae > Monopis > Monopis laevigella. Next base: position 6,852,266 of record OX381596.1, on the reverse strand, counting down.
AAAATAATAAAATTCTAAATTAAATATTACTGTTTTGAGTGATTTACTGTTTCAATTATTGATAATTAAAAAAATATATAATAATAATATTAATATAATAATAATATGGACAAATTACACATATTGCTCTGGTCACAAACTAAGCTCTAGACTTGTACTATGTGTACCAGAAGCAACGATATAATACATATTATATTTTATAAACACCCAGACCATGACAAACTGTGCAGAAAAACGTACTAATATTTTTTTGCCATGGGTGGGAATCGAACCCGCCATTGATACAACGTCAAAGGCGCAACCACTAGTCTACGGAGGCTGTAATGATTATGTGAATGTTTAATTCAATCTTTTCAATAATTGTTGATGTAGTAAAATATATGCATAAAATGTAGGCGATAGTCCACTAGCTAGGGACTCCATTTTTTTTTTAGTTGGAGTCCATGGAAGAATGGCCCCCTATTCATCAGCACTTTCACTAGGACTTTCAACTCCTCATGTAACGGACCTCCTGTACTTGGCCTCTTACAGTTAATCCAAGACTCATTAAAAAAAAATCTAGTTTCAGAAAAATTTCGAAATAACAAAAGAAAACTAAAAGCTAAGAACTCACATTAAATTAGATAGGTTTTACTTAACTATCTGGTTCTAGATTATACAATTTGATAATAAATAAAGTAAAGAAACGTTATGCTAATGTCTATAATAGGTTTAATAGGGTAAGGCTGCCATAAGTACATCTAAGACCTGGGGCCTTCTTCCGAGTTTTCAACCGCTAAACACGCCAAGACGTTGCGTAATCTTTAAATATTGAAATATAAGTTCTATTCCAATCGTTATATAGTCTGTATTAGGTTGTCTATTGTAATGCCGACATCTTGATATACACTAATTCTTCTCAAGTTTGAACATGTTTGAAGCATTGGAATTTAACAACAACTCTATAAATAACAGGATAGAACTTATATTTTAATATTTATAGTTTACGCAACGTCTTGTCGTGTTTAGCGGTTGCAAACTCGGAATAAGGCCCCTAGAGTATTGTGATGGGTATGATTTTTGTACTTCTACAACTGCAGGATGACAGGAGAAGCAAACAATTCGTTCTTAGCTATTCTTCGTACGGATGGTGACCCATCGCGTTTTTGAGAGGAAGGGAGTGAACTGCAGTGTTTCCGGACTTAAGACCGTAAAGCTGTGTTTAAATTCTTTAGGGAAAGTCCTGCCATTGTTTTGAAAAAAAATCAATTTTTGAATAAAACTAAATTCCAAATTTTTTTATTATTTGATATGATTAATAGACATACTATTTGTTATATGTATATTTAGTATTATAATATTAAATTAATAAAAAAAATCATAGATCAAGGTAGATATAAATGAAATGTGTTAAACGACATAGAATGTGTGTAGTATAACATAGGTATATTTAATTGGTTTAAAGACCATATAATTATATTTTTTAAAAGAAAAAGGTAATAAAAATCAAACTGAACAGTGATCATACCTTTTCTTTTATTACATTGCATTAAAAGACTTAAATTATATCAGTCCTAAAAAAACCCTAGCTATTACAATAGTTTCTATTTAAATCATATTGTGCATTTTATTCCCCGTTTGTCATCTAAAAGGCTTATGACGGGACTAAATTACTTTAGCTGACATCATTCTATTTCAGTATCCTATAAATAGGTTATTTTATAAAATCATATTTTAAAAAAACTGAATAAATACCACAGATACTTTTGCTGCATTTCCTGCGAATTCTTTACACGTAACTCCCGCCTGTCACCACAAATACATATTTATTTATTTACGAACTTAATCACTTAGACATTATTTTATTTATTTAAAATACTTTATTGCACAAAATTAGAAAATAATATTGTGCATAGGCGAACTTAATGCCTAATAAAGGCGCGGATAGTCGTACACATATACACATCTTCACGGGTGACTTACGGCGGCCGAGACCGCCTAGACGGCCTCAGGGTACCCAGCGGAGGGGTTTTAATCCCACCTCGTCGTAGCCGATGGTATGAGTCTACACCGAACAAGTGGCTAGCTCGTCGCGATGTTTTGAATAGACTCAATAACCCATCTATAGACAGTTTCACAAGTTGGTGTAGTGAAACCGGGACCGACAGCTTAACGTGCTCTCCGAGGCACTATAATGGTGTTGTCAAACAAATGTACATAATTTTTTAAATTAAAAACTCATTGGTACACACCGGGATTCGAACCAGGGTCCTTACGATAGCATACGACCAGGGATAGGTGTACGAGCTTTAAAATCACGGTTTCATGGTTCGCGTACTTACTGGGCTCGACGTGGTGCTTATCTGGGTATTATCTTTACTTAAAGTAAAGTAAACTACTGTAATCATACTAAGCTCTGCATTCTATTGAAATATTTCACTCATATTAATTTTACGTCAATTTAATGTTTTTATGAAGTACTTTATAGTATGTGTTTTGAATATTGTTGTTATATGTTTAGTATTAATTTTAACTGTTTGTTTTCCTTATTAAATACATAAAATAATTAAAAACTAAAATTTTATATTATTTTATTAATATAGGCATCATATCATGCCTTCAAAATATTTTATTTTTTCGTCATTCGTTTCTACACCTGATGCAAAGTGGGTCTATGAGCATCCAACCTTTACGCTGCTCTTTTCTCCCAACTTCCTATCTGGAATTCCGGTTTGTCATAACACGCCTCTTGAAAGGCCGAAAACTACCTTCGTTGTTACAATCGTTATAAGTTTAAGTATCCTCAAAGTTATCACTAAAACTGAATAAGATACATACATACCATCACGCCTGTATCCCAGTTATGGGGTAGGCAGAGAGCAATGTACGCCACTTCGTACGATCCCTACATACTTCACTAGCTTTCTTAACATTCATACATCTTTTCATGCAGGCGTTTCTATTTCGGAGACTGCGAATTTGTCCCTTTCTCAGAATAACACCTATTTGATCGAGATAAACGCGCCTTGGTCGACCACGTAATCCACTAACATTCTCGATTTTTGTTTTAGTTATTCGTTCATCACTCATACGTTCAACGTGGCCGAACCACCTTAGCATACCACTTTCAATCTTCGATAGAACATCGTCTTCTCAAAGACTTATGGGAGCCCTAAAAAGTGCCCTAGCTGTCACAATCATTTCTATTTGAGTCTCCTATAATATTCAGTGCCAGCCCCAGTTGTCTTAATCTATAATGCATACACAAAAGCACACCTGGCGCAAAGTGGGTCTTTGGGGCATCGATCCTGTGCCATGCAATTTACCACATGCACGCGGGTTGGTATTGATCTGTCTGTGTACTGCAATTAGGGTTGGTACAAACGTTTCTTTAACTATAATTTAGTGTCTATCAACGGTTTACTAAATTTACTATCTATTTATACAATTCCGTTTTTATAACTTCGCTAGGCCGAGATGGTAATCTCCTTTCAGGCTGTGGTTACGAAACGGGCGCTTAATGATTGAAGTGGAGTATACTCGTAACGCGAATTCGTCTTTAACGCCGATCATTTAGCCAGTAAAACGGTAGCTATTATGATTTTAAATAACAATGCATTAATCGACCCCATTCATGGACATTATAGGGATGCTTACCATAAGGTACTAAGTCGCATGCCGTATCCAATAAAATAAAAACTAATGAAGCAAAAACGATGTAGGTATGTATGCACCGCCTGTTTGCTATCATTCCTGGAGCCTTATTCCAAGATTGCAACCGCTAAACACGACAAGGCATTGCGTAAACCCTAAAAAATGAAATATAAGTTCTATTCCAATGGATATTTAGTCACTATTAGGTTGGCTATAATAATGCCGCCATCTTGAAATACACGAATTCTACGCATCATTGGAGCATTGGAATTTCATCTCTATTATCAACAGGATAGAACTTATTTCAATATTAATAGTTTACACAACGTCTTGTCGTGATTAGCGGTTGCAAACTCTGAATAAGGCCCCTGAACATTGTATACGGCTTAACACCACCTGGATTCAAAATCACATGATATCTCTAATAAAAATGCTTTCTATTACGCCAGTAAACTTTAACCAAAGTGACGTAGTTGATGTTCTCGAACTTTTTTTTTATTATTTCTTCAATGATTTTTATAGTAAATAGTTCTTTACATATTATTTTTTCGACATCACCGGTGACCAGAGGGCTGGCGCTTTCCTTTCTCAAAGATTAAGTTTAATAATCCAAAGAGGAAATGTCGCCAGTGCAGCGTTCTGAGTTTTCAGCGCGGCATAGTGCGTACATTGTGACGATTTTTTGAGTAGGATTTTTATATTAATATTTTAAGTTTTATTTCGTTATTATTATTTTTAATTTTGTCATATGAACATAAAGTTTATTTAGTTTTTAAATATAAAAGAAAAAAAAAATAGGATGTTTAAAGCGATGTTGTATAGACATAACCCTGCCTTTTATAATTCTCAGTTACTTAAAAGTTATTTATATTTAATTTCAGCGTTTTTTATTGCTTTTAAAACCCAAATGTGTATGTTACATACAAGAATAAAAAGTTACTTTGAATTTAAGTTTTACCCTTAATCAGATTCACTTAAATAAAATAGTAAATTATTTATTTTATTCAAAAACAAATTATAAGGGGACGCCGTTTATTAAGTTTATAGTTTTGCTTACCACCAGGTAGATACAAAGTTGCTGAATAAGTCCTGTGAGTTATCGAAAGAAAGCTATACTTAACTATGCTTTTTTAAAACGATACAATCTACTTCCTAAACAAAAATATCGAAATGTCCTTTTTTAGGTGAGAAGGAGGCCTCTATGTTAGGCCGACCGATCATTCTCGTTACCACCGATCATTCTCGTTACCACCGACCATACAAATGAAAAAACCGTAAAGTGACATAGTCATGTTCCAGTTTTAGCCTATCTCCTAAAAACCGGTCATTTCTTGTCAAGGTGGTAGTTTCCTTTCAGGGTGCAGTTACAAAATGGATGGTTGCGTTGACGATATGGTAGCGAGTATATAAAAAATACTCGTAATGCAATTCGTTTTTGTCACCGCCTATTCGTGAACGCACCATTTAGCGGCATATGCTGTTTCAAAAAAAAAATTGATTCATCCCATTCATGGATTTTGTAAGTCTGCTCACCACCAGGTAGATATAAAATCACATGTCGTGCTCCAATAATAAAAAATAATAAACTATCTCTGACATTTGCCGCCCCGTTTTTTTGAAAATATATTATAGTTACCCAAATATGGAAAATAATTATTATTATTATGAAAGACATTACACACTATTATTATGAAGGACATTACACACTATTATTATGAAGGACATTACACACTATTATTATGAAGGACATTACACACTATTATTATGAAGGACATTACACACTATTATTATGAAGGACATTACACATATTATTATGAAGGACATTACACCATATTATTATGAAGGACATTACACACTATTATTATGAAGGAAATTACACACTATTATTATGAAGCACATTACACACTATTATTATGAAGGACATTACAAACTATTATTATTATTATTACATTATATATTTTATAAACACCCAGACCATGACAAACTGTACAGTTAAACGTACTAATATAATTTTGCCACGGGTGGAGATCGAACTCACGACCTCCGGATACAACACCAAAGTGCGTAACCACTAGTCTACGGAGGCGGTCGAATAAATAATATGATTGGCGAAAATAGGTTTTTATGAGAGAAAAAAAAATGTTCGGGCTAAGGGTTCGGGTGGGTTTTTGCATTTGTCAGGTTTTTTATTAACAAGTATTTAGTAGGTATCTACGTGGAGTAAATTTCGTTGAATAATTGTTTTTTTTTTATGTGAGGAAGAATGTCTAGGTAGTAATAACTTCGCTAGGCTGACCGACCGACTTCGTTACCATCGGTGCCCATACAAGATGCAAAAACCGTCAACTGACCTAGTCATGTTTAAGTTGTAGTTTTGTGTTTTCACTGGTTTTCAGAAAACTAGTGCATCGATTTATTGTCGGGGTAGTAGTCTTCTTTCAGGATGCGGTTACGAAATAAGCGGTTTGACGATAACGCAGCGAAGATATTAAACACGTAATGCAAATTCCTCTTTGACGCCGTGCATTTCGTAACCATTTTGTTTTCAAGATACTACTGCATCGATTTATTATCGAGGTGGTAGTCTTCTTTCTGGTCGCGATTACGAAACGGGCAATTGATTTGACGATAAAGCAGCAAGGAAATTATTAAAATAGAAATCGTAATGGCCATTTCGTAACCGCATCGTTTAGGCAGAATAGTGGGAGCTATCAATATTGTTACATAACAAACTATTGATCAACCCGTTTCATGGAATGTAGGTATGCTTAACATCAGGTATATACAAGGTCACATTCTTTGCTCCTAAAAAAAATATAACCATGCCACGTGTTAGGTATAACCTCAAAATTTTCTTTATTGTATGGCGGATGGGCCACAAAAAAATATATAATTGAATTATATGTTATTTTAAACTCTAAACTATATATCTTGAGCAGTGTGTCTTGTTTTCTTTGTTTAAAGGGAACATTGAGAAATATGGCATCACGTGTAATTATAACGCCTGAAAAAATAATTACAGTGCTCTCTATCGCTTTATAAATGGAATTACAGCGCCTAAATTAAAATATATACTATTTTTATTGTAATGTAGAAGTCAAATTGCACGTTATATCAAATAATTTAAAATTCCAATTAGAAATAACAAAGAATCATAGCAAACTATGATTCTTTATATTTTCTATTAATAAATCCGGACATATTTTTAAAGGCATTTCATCATAATAAAAAAAAAAAACGGGGCGCAAAAAAAAACTTCTTTCCAGAGATTAAAAGGTATGTAAAAAGCAACCCACACGAGTGCCTTCCAATTCTTATTTTAAACACTAACAATTCTACATTGTACTAAAGAGTACCTATTTGGCACCTAACGTAAAAAACACTGTAAATGGAAAACTGTAAATTATAAGATATTTTCCAACTGCGATATAGGTACGTGTAGCATATTATTATAATGATTTTTAAATAATCATTGGAGACGTCATATTATTCCCATTATTTAGTATTTGTTATTTTATTACAACTCATAATTTTTATTTATTTGATCCTTAAATCTTTCTTCCAAAATGTTGTTTTAAGTATGTAGTTTTGTTTAAGGGTACACCAATGTATCTTTGTTTCTCTCTTACTATTTGTCTTTGTTTGTGACTATATTATACCTAAATAAATAAAAAAATATAAAAATTATTTTATTTCGTTTCTTTGTGCTCTCAACAACAATTTCTTCGTTTTTTTTAAGAACGAAACATGGGTTCTTACAGCATCCGAAACCGCCTAAAATGAGAATAACTCTTGTGATAAAAAAAAACACATATCATCACGGGTGCCTTACGGCGCCCGAGACCGCCTAGACTCCTCTAGGATGCGGTTGTGAAACAGGCAGTTGAATTGATGATAAAGGAACAAGGATATTACAGTAGACTCGTAATGCCTTACAAAATTTCGCCTTATTTACCGCGGTTACGAAATTACCCATTTCGTAACCGCGGTAAATAATACTAAATCGTTATCATAGGGGCGATCAATGTTGTTAAATACTAATGTATTGATCGATCCCATTCCCATAATTTGTAGGTCTGCTTACCACCAGGTAGATAGAAAGTTACATGCATGTAAATTAAATAAAAAAACATTATAACCTAGGTACATATAAAATCGCAATATAAATCTAATCTTCATATTTTTTTCCAGTTACAACATTGTACCTACGAAGCGCAAGCGCTGCAATTTTGATGCACAACGTGACCAAACGGCGTTACCCACACATAGGTTTCTGCACATTAATGTACATGCAGTGCGACTCACACATTCGCATATGCGCATTGCCTAAGTTCTGGCGCCATTTTTCTCACCCAGTTCGAGTCCAGAAGTTTCAAAGTAAAGACGTCTCTTCTTCCTCAAGATATTTTTACAGACAAGACACCAAACCTTTAAGGTATGTACTTTCATAATCATTCTTTGTCTTTTATTTTCACAAGTTTCAGGGAATAAAGTTTTAAACTAAAGTTAAATATTTCAGTGCGTGTCTTAAAAACGTGGCATTTTTTTTGTTTTAATTTCGGATTTTTATTATTAATCTTTAATCCAAAATCATAAAAACTTTTTTCTTTACATCACAATTCTTTAATTCTTGTCATTTTCTTAAAAAAACTCCTTTTTGGGCATCATGCGGTGATGACGTGGCGGTGCGTCTTACCCCTCTCCCCCTCACCTTTTAATAAAACTTGGTGGGCAATTTATAAGCATTGAAATTTATAAGGAGTTAAAACTACAAAATCTGTATAATGTGACTACTAAAATATTTTTAATAAAAAGAAGGCCTTTTTTGGGCATCAAGCGCAGACGCGTGGCGGTGCGTCATCTCCCCTCTCCTACTATAATTCGGTGGCAGTTTTTTAAGAACTATAATTGGTGATTAATTTATAGTTATAAACAATAAATCTATATTAGAAATATAGGACTAAAGTTAAAAATATTATTAATTTATTATTTTCTAATAAAACAAAAGAAAGTTTTTTTTTTGGGCATAATATGCAGACATGTGGCAGTGCATCATTTCCCCTCTCCTATTAGGGCTTCGTGGCTATTTTCTAAGAATTAAAATAGAACCAGAACTAATAAATATGCTTTATGAATATAGTATTAAAGTTATTTATTCTTTAAGAAACAATTTAACAAAAAAAAACTTTTTTGGGCATTATTCTCAGACACGTGGCAGTGCGTCATCTCCCCTCTCCTACTAACGCTTCGTGGCAATTTTCTAAAAATTAAAATAAGCGATTAACATAGAATTAGAACTAATAAATCTGCTTTATTAAAGTTAATTATTCTTCAATTACTAATTTAACAAAAAAAAAACTTTTTTGGCCGACACGTGGCAGTGCGTCATCTCCCCTCTTCTACTAACGCATGGTGGCATCTTTTTTCGCAACAATAAATATTAGTAACTAATATAGAATTTGAATCAATATTATCTGCATTATGAATATAGGATTAAAGATTAGAATATTATATTTACTTTTACTAATAAAACAAAAGTGTCGTTTTTTGGGCATAATGCGCAGACACGTGGCAGCGCCACATCTCCCCTCTCCTACTAACGCTTGGTGGTATTTTTTTATAAATTAATGATTATGATTCTAGAACTAAAGTTATTTATTCTTCAATTTCTAATATAACAAAATAAAGCCATTTTTGAGCATAATATGCAGACACGAGGCAGTGCCTCATTTCCCCTCTCTACATAAGATGGCAGCCATTTTTTTGTAGTTTAACGAAACCTTGGCGGCCATTTTGTTTTATTTTCTTTGGACAGACGCGTGGTTGTGCATTCATCCCCTCTTCCATTTCCGTTCGGGCTTGGCGGCCATTTTTTTTTTCTTTGTCAGTCATAGACATGGTTGTGCGTCATATATTTCCTACCAAGGTTGTCGGCCATTTTATTTTCATTTAACGCGTGGTTATGCATCATCCCCCCTTTCATTTCCTATTAAACTTAGCGGCCATTTTCTTTTTCTTTCTTTTTCAAGTACAGATAGTTGTGCATCATACGTAACCTATCAGTCGACCACGTTTTGACATTGAAATTTTAAGTAAGCTTAATGCTTTTATTTAAATTTTATATTGACTTCTTGTATATCACCAGTTTCTGGAACGTTCATCGAATTAATTTATGAATAAAATTCAACCAACCTTGTGATTTGTTACTAAATATTGTTCATTTTGGTCAAAGTTCAAAATAATTGGCGGTTTATTTTTCAGTTTTTTTATATCTACTACTACCCAAGTAGGTATACCTAAAGTTACTAGATTTTAGTGGTTTAATATTTTTATAAGTTCACAATGAACCAAATATTTAATATTTTATTTTTAACCCATTTCAGAAAATGAATATTCTAGGGAGACCGTTAAAGAAGTTTTTCGAAGCTGTTGGGTCGCGTAATGGCGTCTTGGTCATTGCATATTTGACATTGGTAAATATATTTTTTTATAGCTAGACAGGTTGGCAGGTCCCTTTGATAGTAGCCCGAATGCTTTATACGCGTGTTTGTGTTATTTTTTTCATATGTCATTTTATGGATAGACTTAAAGATCGCGCGCGCCACTAAAGAAATCCCACAGAAGACACTGCGCTGCAGTCGCGCGAACCATTGTAAAATTTTTAGTTCCAAGTTTTTCCGCGGGACTTCTTTGGTGGCAATTAGTTTTATATAGGATTAACTTAATTATTGTAGTGATCTTGAAGTGATATCTCAACTTAAAGGGTCCTTTAGTAAAATCACGGTATATATTGTATGATGACGCAGCTCATTTATTATCAGTCGCATACTAATAAACAATTGAATTGGTCGCACAAATCGGGCGTGCGAGCGAGTTGGAGGTATATTTGTGAGCGAACAACAGAGATTAGTACCACACGGTGTCAATGACCTTTATTCTTATTATCGGGGTATAATAAATATTTGTCATTCTTTTGTTAATGAATAGCTGCCTAACCAAACGCACTCTAAGACCTCATTGTTAAACTTTTTTTTTTTGAGTATACATAAATATCTGTAAAGATTTACATGAAATAAATGGTTTTGACTTTGACTAATTCCTTTAGGTGCCGAGTTCATGTTTTAGCTATGGCTCTATGGATTCTGTTTTCAGTGTAAGATATTGGAGCTGTTTTATCATTAACTTGAATTTAATCTTTAATGTTATTGCATAGATTTGTTCATAACATTAAAAATAATAACTAAAGTACGATTTTTAATTTTACAAATTGTGTTGTTGCTGTACGCCTATTATATTAATAATAATATGTAGGACAACTTAACTTACACATATTGCTCTGGTCACAAACTAAGCTCTAGGCTTGTACTATGTGGACCAGAAACAACGATATAATACATTTCAAATTTTATAAACACCCAGACCATGACAAACTGTACAGAAAAACCAACTTTTTTGCCATGGGTGGGAATTGAGCCCACGACCTCCGGATACAACGCCAAAGGCGCAACCACTAGTCTACAAAGGCGGTCATAATGTATGTAGTTATTGGATTGCACTCACTTATTAACTATTATAATTGTCCCAAAGGTTTGATTGGTAGAGAATGCCTATATGTTGCAATATTGGAAGTGTCTATTTTGACTGCAGAACCCTTAAATCCGCCTTTGAACATTTTTTTTTATAATAACATATCTATTTATTTCAGGCCGGTGCTATTCTTAACCTAGCGTGGTCATTCTTGGTAGTAGGATGGGTGACGAGAGCATTTGGTGGCGAGGATTGCGAGTCCATGGTAACTATTCTTTTTTTTTAACTGTCTGTTTTCATATTCCTTACACTTCAGATTCTCCAGACAGGTTAAATTGAGGTAAAACCGGATCGTATCGTATGTGCTCCGTCGACAGTTCCCTCTAGATTACTAGAGGCCATAATATGTTTATTTAAAAGGTAACGTTAGATTGTTAAAATAAAGAAATTCTTTATGTGCAATGTTCACGACGCGGAATACTAAAAATGTTAAGCTTAATTTACCTATATTACAAGGGAATAGAGTGCATGACCTAAAAAGGTCATGCACTCTGGGTTCGTTGTTGCCGATATATAGGATTTCGTTATTTTGACAACCTAACGTTTTCGTTATAACAGAATATATATGGTTATACACGTACCTGTATGCCACCTATATACGTACAGGTATAGCGGATATTAGGCCTCATGGTTCGGTGGTTATTTTTTAAAATATTGTTTAGCTTGTTTTGTAACCGCACCTACCTATCAAGTGGCCAGCTAGTCGCGGTTTTTTAGATACACTTTTAAATGCATCTATAAACAATTTCACAAGTTCTTTCAGTGAAAGCTTAAGAGCGGAGTCTGATCAAACATTTCCCATACATTCACGACCTTTTGGTCCTAACTGTTACCCCACACTAAACATTCATAGATTTTTATGAGTTTTAGAGGCGTTATATATAATAAGACCTGTATCTGGGCTCGTGCGTTTTCCTTTTTTTATAGTTTGGTGTAGGAAAAATAATATCAAGCCCTGAAAATCGAAAAAAATCGCAAAAAAAATCCCTCGCATTAAAAAAATTCCTATAAAATATTAAGGCAGAAAATTAAAAAAACGAAAACGTACAGTCGTTGTTTATTTTCTCTTTAATAAAAAGAGACCATTTTTTTCAAATCTATTACAGTTTAGGGGTAGAAAACAGTTATGACCCAAAAGTCGTTTTTCTGCCTAAATTGTAGGTATAATCTCTAACGAGCTCTTTCTCTTATTGAGGGTCGGGGGAAGGTTTACATAAATGTATGGTAGCGAACCTAACTATCGTCATGCGCGGGGAGAGGTAATACTTTGCAGTTGAATCAGCATGAGCATCGAAAAGCCTCATCAGACACTCCTCTTAAGGACACTGCATTTGCAATCAAGTCTGCGTTATCAATACAAAACGAGTTTTTTTATTTTATTGGAGCACGGCATGTGACTTTGTATCTACCCGGTGGTGAGCAGACTTACAAAGTCTATCAATGGGGTCGATCAAAAATTGTTCTTTAACAAAATTGATCGCTCCCATTATGCCGGCTAAATGATGCGATTACAAAATGGGTTGCACGAATTGCATTACGAGTATATTTTAATATACTCGCTGCCTTATCGTTAAATCAACTTATTTCGTAACCGCACCCAAAGGAGACTGCCACCCCGACCAAAAATCGAAGCAGTAGTCTCCTGAGCTCTCGAACTTCCATTATTACTCGACTACTGTTTGTCGCAGAATTAAAATAATATTTTTGTCGGTCATTGTATTAATTAATCTTTCTGTGTTTGTATTTTTTTAATCGGAAAAAAATATTTTTTATATTATAATACATATATATTTATTAACAGAAAGATTTTACAACATAAAAATAACAATTATATACGTGGTGGCCTAGTTGGTTAGACCTTGGACTTAAAAACGCTTAGGTCCCTGGTTCGAATCCCGGTGTGTACCAATGAGTTTTTAATTAAAAAAATTATGTACATTTGTTTGACAACATCACTATAGTGCCTCGGAGAGCACGTTAAGCTGTCGGTCCCGGTTTCACTATACCAACTTGTGAAACTGTTTATAGATGGGTTATTGAGTCTATCCAAAACATCGCGACGAGTTAGCCACTTGTTCGGTGTAGACTCATACCATCGGCTACAACGAGGTGGGATTAAAACCCCTCCGCTGGGTACCCTGGGGCCGTCTAGGCGGTCTCGGGCGCCGTAAGGCACCCGTGATGATATATATATATATATATATAAATAACAATTAAACTTTGACTAACAGCCAAGTTGTAATATTGGAAGTACGTTTGTATGGTCGTAAAGTCTACTACACAGCCCTTGTTCTCTCCGAAGCACTATAATAGAGGTGTTGTTAAACAAATGTACTATTTTTTTTATTAAAACTTATTGGTACACACGGCAATTCGAACCCTAAAACATAGTGTTTTTAAGTCTAATTTCTAACAAACTCGACGCCACGTATATTTGTTGATAACTATTTGTTGGTAAATATTTTACTTCAAATAATTCCTTCCAAATATTTATTTTGGTTTGGTATCTGTTTTTTTTTTTGTTGGAGCACGGCAAGTAATTTTTTATCTACCTGGTGGTGAACAGATCTACAAAGTCCATGAATGGGGTCGATCAATGATGCGATTACGAAATGGGCGGCGACAGAGACAAATTTACATCGCTGCCTTATTGTCAATTTAACCACCCGTTTTGTTATCGCACCCTGAAAGGAGACCATCACCTCGACAAGAGATCGATGCAGTAGTTTCCTGAAACCGGTGAACCCACACATAAAACCGAAACATGACAATGTCATTTGACGGCATATATTATGGTACCTACTTTAATACACTTTTATAAATTCCAGTTGAAAACGGAATACATGGACCAAGTTATGAGCTATTTGCTCAAATACACTAGCCTGGGTGTCCACGGCTTTGCTATTGGCACTGACTTTATGCAGATTGGCGATTATGAATTCCTCCTAAACGAGAAGAACATCTATAACTATATCCATTTAAGCATCCTGGATGCTTTGAAGCTGGTCTTGAGCTGCATATGGCTGAATGCCTCTATGGGTTATATTGTAGCCATTTACAGTGTAAGTTTTTTTTTTCATACAATGACATATAAGCTCGGTTCAATTTGCGCTTACGTTGAATACGTATTCTGTATACGCTACCGGTTCAAGATGCTCTGTTATTCGAATATATTTCAAGTGACGTATGCTGTAATTGTCTTTGGGTCGTATATGATTGCACACAGAAAACAAGTAGATTACTGTATTCGTCTGTCAGTATATACCAATCGGTCCATATTTAATATAGAAATATACGCGTATACGCGCTTCGACTTAAACCAATTTGGACCAGAGATGAAATTCGTTCGTGAATGTATTTGACTGTATTCGATGTAAGCACAATTTGGACCACGTGGATATTGCCCTGATCATAAACTCTAGGCTTATACTATGTATAGAAACAACGAACATTTACACATGTATCTTCAATACCTTTTCTTTCTATACTAATAATATACGTCCTAATGCACGTTAGAGAGGGTTCCAAATTTTTTTGTATTCTTTTTATATTGAGTTAATAAAGGTATTTTTTTTATCATTAATATTATTATTATTTTAAATATGTTGGACAATTTACACATACATATTGCTCTGGTCACAAACTAAGCTCTAGGCTAATACTATGTGCACCATAAACAACCATATAATACATATTATATTTTATAAACACCCAGACCATGACAAACTCTACAGAAAAACGTACCATCTGTTTTTTGCCATGGGTGGGAATCGAACCCACATTTTCAAATTTGTTTTTTTGTTCTGTTTTTAGAAACGCCAAAAGCCTATGTTCAGGATGATCCGCTTGACTACATTGAAGATTTTCCTCCAAATCTGCACTATAATTATACCAATGTGCCTCTTTTCTCAAAATGGTGTTATTCAAATGTTCCCCTTCTTTGGTATGCAACAACGTAATTTTACTACGTTCTTCAAAGTAATGCAGTTTGTCGACATCTGTAAGTATTAATGTTTTTCAATTTTATTTTATTTATTTATTTTTATTTACTCGTAGGTAGGTACAGTTGCGAACAAATAACTAGAAAAAAAGATTGTGTAATAGAACAGATTACAAATGAATAAGCAGGTGAATTTAAACAATCAGTATCCCTAGTGTGAGCTTTCTAACTATTAGAAATGGTTCAGCGCTCCAAGCGGAAATTTTGAGAACTAGAAATGCGGTCGTGTGATTGGTCAAAATGTTAACGCCGTAGTATAGTTAACGCGAAAGTACACGTTAAAAAACTCGCACTAGGGCTACAGTACTCCTAGTGTGAGTTTTCTAACTATTACTTTGCGTTTGAGTTAACTAAAATTTGTATGGGAATGGTTCAGCGCTCCAAGGGGAAAATTGAGAACTAGAAATGCGGTCGTGTTATTGGTCAAAATGTTAACGCGGTAGTATAGTTAACGCGAAAGTAAACGTTAAAAAACTCACACTAGGGCTACAGTAATGGTTACTCGACAGACTAGTTTAATGAAAGTATGTCCCTGGTTGATTTTTTATAACTATTCAAACTTTGAGATTTTATTTTTTTTGTTGTAGTATTTTTTTTTTTTTGAACTGATAACAAGGTTAAGCAGGTGACAACAAGGACGGTCCTGGGATGGACATTATACAATGAGGCTATACATGACACCGCAACAAGCTCGCCGCTTCTTAGGTGCCTCCGAATACCATCGGCGAAATGAGGACGGATTAAGCACTGCGCTTGGTACCCTGAGGCCGTTTAAACGGTTTTCGGGGGCCAAAAAGGCTGTGATGGCATTATTATTATTATTATATCACGGCATATGACTTTCTACCTAAGCAGATTTACAAAGTCCATGAATGGGGTCAATCAAGACATTTTTAATAATATTGATGTCTTCCACTATGCCGGCTAAATAATACTAAATTCGGTGCTAATACTAAATGGGCGGCGACAATAACAAATTTGCATTACAATTCTACTTTATTCATTAATATTATTCCTTTTTTAATATCCTTGCTGCTTTGTCTTCATTTTGACCGCCCGGTTTGTAACCACACCCTGAAAGGTGACTACAGCCTCGACCATTAATCGATGCAAAAGTCTTCTTAAAACTATTAAACCCACAGACTAAAACCGAAACATACTAGATTAGATATTAAAATTTTCAACTTTCTAACTCAAGTGGTTACTGACTGAGATAATATTTTTTGTCTAAAATCAAACCACACTGTATTAAAAAAAAGAGTGTCTTCTAACGTTGATCCCTATTAACTTATGTTTTCATCATTAATATGATTTCAGTTTTATCAATGTTTGTTGTGTGGGCCATGCGCAAGCACCATCACAGTATCCAAGAGAAATGTGGCAACGGAAAATGTTTTTTCAAAAACCCATTCAATGGTCGTAGTCATGCTTCAGGCATAGAAATCCATTCAGAAATAGACTCAGACAGCTTCTTCGGTGATTTTCCTACTGGAGTAAATATAGAACAGGGAACGCACGAAAAATTCATCATTCCTCCAGCCATCCGGGCAATTATTGAACAAGGCTTAGGCCCAGATAAGATTGGGTCTAGTTTCTACACCCATTTCCCGACCAAGTGTGATGAGAATTTTCCTAAAGCTTCCTAAGCCTTTTTTTTTTAATTACATTTTCTTTAAATATTAAGTATAATTTGCCAATAATGGCCTGTTCATTATGAACTTATATTTCATTTAACTTTTTAAATGCCGTAGCATTTTTGTAATCATTTCTTTAAATAAAGTAAAATTTATATTATATTATTGTACGCGTTTTATTTTTTTATCCAGAAACCGTGGACACCAACATTAAGCATGAACTCTGTCTTAACGTGATCCATATATATATTTATTTCAATTAATATTGGACGTTACAGACAAAGAGATATGTCAATGAGTATCTATGCTTTATCTTGCTGCCCACTGCCTAACTATAACCATTGGCCATATTGTTTTTTTTTATAACAGAATCGTTAGGTTGTCAAAATACCAAAATCCTATTAAGGTGATTCCTCCGCAGTACTTTTTCCATACAAAACTTCTCGGACTGTAATCTCTAAAGTTAGCCATTGATACAGCAAAATTTAAACATAATTAAGTTCCAAATGTTTTCCGATTATCGCAAAATGCAAAATTTCAAAGCTAGCGACTATAATATTTACATAATTAATTAAAAACCATGATTTTGCGACACAAGCGCCATCTCTTGCAATTAGTTTCCATACCCGAGCTGAGGAATCACCTTAAAATAACATTACACAATCAGTAACAACGAACGCTAAAAAGTCATGCAGTATATCTCCTAGTTTTACATGTGCTTTTGACTTGATAGTTTTTAGCATTCCATATAATGGCCACTGTACGGATTTTATTATTTTGACAATCTCTAACGTTACATAGCGGCCACATTGTTTTAAAATTGTCAAAATAAAAAATGATTTAGGTACAATTATCACTACACTGAATGCTAAAAACTGTCAAAGCAAAATACAAAATAAAACTATAAGACAAGGGAACATGGGCGTAGCCAGGATTTGATATCAGGGGGGGGTTTAAGACTCTTCAATTTTTGAGCGAAACGCCGTCATCATCATCATAAAATAACCTAATGTATGTTTATCAGTATTTGTAAACACGAAAGCGGCCACTTTTCAAGCAGCCATTTCTTTTTGGCTTGTGTGAACAAATCCTTATGCTGCCAGATATGTGTGAAGTTAGCAGCCAATTATATAGCGGCCGATTTCTATTTTATTTTATCCATTTATTAAAATAATTATAATAATAGGTGCCTTGCTGAAACTTATTATTGCAGAGGCTGCACCAATCTACAACACAATAGTAGAGATTGTTTTACTATAAAAGTTCAAGTAAAAATATATATATAATGGAAAACTACTTTTCATCCCCACTGGAAATTATTTTTATATTATAGGGGAGGGTTTTTTCTACCCTTGACATATATTTTTACCCTGACCTCGGGAGTCGATCTTACAGAATTCTTTAATTATATAACAATTTCAGGAAAAACTACCTTTCATCCCCACTGGAAATGATTTCTGATATTTTCATATTATCGGGAAGGTTTTCCTCTACATAATACATACCTTTTTAACGTGACCTCGAAGGTATTTCTATTAAAATTCTTCAAATACAACTCAGCAGCTAAAATACCATATTAATATTTTCAGAGAAAACTACTTTTCATCCCCACTGGAAATGATTTTTGATATTTTTATATTATAGGAGAGGTCTTTCTCTACCCCCTACATACCTTTCCAACCTGATCTCGACAGCCGATCTTACAGAATTCTTCAAATATATAACAATTTCAGGAAAAACTACCTTTCATCCCCACTGGAAATGATTTCCGATATTTTCATATTATAGGGGAGGTTTTTCTCTACATACTACATACCTTTTTAACGTAACCTCGAAGGTATTTCGTACAGTTGGTATAGTGAAACCGGGACCGACAGCTTAACGTGCTTTCCGAGGCACTAGAGTGGTGTTGTCAAATAAATGTACATATTTTTTTTAATTTAAAACTGATTGGTACACACCGGGATCTGAACCAGAGTCCTAAGTGTTTTTAAGTTCAAGGTCCAACAAACTCGACCACCACGTAAAATTAAGTTTTACTCCGATATATTTATGTTGCACACATTTTTTTTAAATTGTATGTACTGATGTCAATGCATTACATTTAGCATTTTTTACGTTAAAATGAATATATATATAGATTTATTGGCCAATATGGTTCATTATAAAGGCATTAATATCTTTACTGAAACAATATTTCAATTCTTTTAAATACCAGATATCATAATTTAGCTGGTATTTTAGCTGCTGAGTATTTGAAGAATTTTAATAGAAATACCTTCAAGGTCACGTTAAAAAGGTATGTAGTATGTAAAGGAAAACCTCCCCTATAATATGAAAATCATTTCCAGTGGGGATGAAAGGATTTTTTTTCTGAAATTGTTATATAATTAAAGAATTCTGTAAGATCGACTCCCGAGGTCAGGTTAAAAAGGTATGTAGGGGGTAGAGAAAAACCTCCCCTATAATATGAAAATATCAAAAATCATTTCCAGTGGGGATGAAAAGTAGTTTTCCCTGAAAATATGAATATGGTATTTGGCTGCTGAGTTGTATTTGAAGAATTTTAATAGAAATACCTTCGAGGTCACGTTAAAAAGGTATGTAGTATGTAAAGAAAAACCTCCCCTATAATATGAAAATATCGGAAATCATTTCCAGTGGGGATGAAAGGATTTTTTTTCTGAAATTGTTATATAATTAAAGAATTCTGTAAGATCCACTCCCGAGGTCAGGTTAAAAAGGTATGTAGGGGGTAGAGAAAAACCTCCCCTATAATATGAAAATATCAAAAATCATTTCCAGTGGGGATGAAAAGTAGTTTTCCCTGAAAATATGAATATGGTATTTGGCTGCTGAGTTGTATTTGAAGAATTTTAATAGAAATACCTTCGAGGTCACGTTAGAAAGGTATGTAGTATGTAAAGGAAAACCTCCCCTATAATATGAAATTATCGGAAATCATTTCCAGTGGGGATGAAAGGATTTTTTTTCTGAAATTGTTATATAATTAAAGAATTCTGTAAGATCGACTCCCGAGGTCAGGTTAAAAATGTATGTAGGGGGTAGAGAAAAACCTCCCCTATAATATGAAAATATCAAAAATCATTTCCAGTGGGGATGAAAAGTAGTTTTCCCTGAAAATATGAATATGGTATTTGGCTGCTGAGTTGTATTTGAAGAATTTTAATAGAAATACCTTCGAGGTCACGTTAAAAAGGTATGTAGTATGTAAAGGAAAACCTCCCCTATAATATAAAAATATCGGAAATCATTTCCAGTAGGGATGAAAGGTAGTTTTTCCTGAAATTGTTATTTAATTGAAGAATTCCGTAAGATCGACTCCCGAGGTCAGGTTGAAAAGGTATGTAGGGGGTAGAGAAAAACCTCCCTTATAATATAAACATATCGGAAATCATTTCCAGTGGGAATGATAAGTAGTTTTCCATTATATATATATATTTTTACTTGAACTTTTATAGTAAAACAATCTCTACTATTGTGTTGTACATTGGTGCAGCCTCTGCAATAATAAATTTCAGCAAGGCACCTTTTATTATAATTATTTTATATAAATAGATAAAATAAAATAGAAATCGGTCGCTATATAATTGGCTGCTAACTTCACACATATCTGGCAAGCATAAGGGTTTGTTCACACAAGCCAAAAAGAAATGGCTGCTAGAAAATTGGCCGCTAACTTCACACCGGTTCTGCAGGCCATGTTCCGTTTCTTACGCTTAAACGTAACGCTAGATTGTCAAAATAACTAAATCCTTTAGGTATAAATATTACCATACGGAATCCTAAATTTTGTCAAAGCAAAAGCACTTGTAACACAAGGGAATAAAGTACATACATACATACTTATCATCATGGGTGCCTTACGGCACCTGAGACCGCCTAGACGGCCCCCGGGTACCCAGCGGAGAGGTTTTTAATCCCATCTCGTCGTAGCCGATGGTATGAGTCTACACCGAACAAGTGGCTAGCCCTTCACGATGTTTTGAACAGACTCAATAACCCATCTATAAACAGTTTCACAAGTTGGTATAGTGAAACCGGGACCGACAGCTTAACGTGCTCTCCGAGGTACTATAGTGGTGTTGTCAAACAAATGTACATTTTTTTTTTAATTAAAAACTCATTGGTACACACCGGGATTCGAACCAGGGACCTAAGTGTTTTTAAGTCCAATGTCTAACCAACTCGGCCACCACTTATATTAACTTGTAATATATAGGATAATGTACTACATATGCCGTTAATATACATATGGGAATAAAGTACATATGCCGTTTTTAGTAAATGTTGTTGCTGATTGTTCTAAGTCATTTATAAAAGATTTATTTTAACAAGCTATCGTTTCCGTTATAAGAAACATGCGAAAATAACGACAAAGCGACATGCTGGTTCAGCGGCCTTGATGCAGAACTAAAATGTACGGTGATGGAGGAACGTGATTTTACACTAGTATTAAGACAATAGGGTATTGACTCCTTTTTGAAACCCGTTTTATATGATTCTCCATTACATGATAATCACACTGCATTGATATTTTCGGGATGTCTGCTCCATTATTAATAAAATTCAAAGGTTAAGTTTCCACAATGGCGCTAAAAACGCAGTCTTTGTAAAGTGTGACGCCACACGCAAGTAAACAAACAAGCACAGATTAAATAATCTCCTATATTATACTCTATTCTATTTCATTCCCATGATTTATAATCTGTGTCCCTATTGTTTTGTTTACATGCGTGTGACGTCATCAGTCATCAACCAATCATAGATGTTTTTGTTATAAATAAAATTGTAAAAAATATTCAATTTTATTTCGTGTAATCTACAAAAGATATACATAATTTAGTTTAAAATAAAGTGAAATATGTTTTTTTACGCCATTTGTCTAATAGGATGACCACAATTTATAGTATTTTTTTTTTTTTCCTCCACGTTGCTTTGTATTACTCTTGACTCAACGTGTTTCGGTGTGACGATGAATTTCAGCGGTAAGCGGTGATGTTGATGTAGAAGAGTTCTTCATGGGGTCTGTACTATAGCCTGTACCTAATATATTGATCACTATTACAATGTAAATCTAAATAGAATCACTAGATGGCGTTATGTATGCTCTACTGGCGCGCGGTGCAAATCCACAACTCTCTTCATACAAGCTCTACGGTTAGGCACTGCGGATACCAGATATCCTCTTAGGGCCAATTCGACCAAAAGAGGGTATAACTTATACTGGTGATAGTAATGTCAAATTCCATACAAATATTTATTCGTAGATTAAATTATTAATACTTAGAATAATTATTTGTGATTTGACATTACTAATCTCGGTATAAGTTATACCCACTTTTGGTCGAATCGGCCCTTAAGGTTTTAAATATATATATATAAACATACATACACACAGTTGCCTTACGGCGCCCGAGACCGCCTAGACGGCCCCAGGGTACCCAGCGGAGGGGTTTTTAATCCCACCTCGTCGTAGCCGATGGTATGAGTCTACACCGAACAAGTGGGTAGCTCGTCGCGATGTTTTGAATAGACTCAATAACCCATCTATAAACAGTTTTAAAAGTTGGTATAGTGAAACCGGGAGCGACAGCAAACAAATGTACATATTTCATGAATTTCTTTGAGTGTCGAAATATTGCAGTGTTACTGCATATTAAAATGTTGGTAAGATTTTTATTTGGCGTTCTCCCTACAAACTAGTAATGTTAAAATGACCTTTTTGTATGGGGAAGCCAAATTTTTTTTCATGGTTCCATGGGAAAAGTTGTTCTATTTGATGAGCAGAACCTCATATTAGCGCAAAGTACATCTTTTCAAAGTCACCATGTATAAATATATAGATGATTACGACCTGCGCGTGGAACAAATTCGTAACGTTACAATATAGAACATTTTCAGTAATCAAAATCAGGAAGCAGCTCTTTCTAGTAAAATATTACAAACTACATAAAATATGGTATTAGAATAATAATTAATAAGATCGTAACTAACTTTACCAAATTTCGGCTTAGGAAAGCAAAACGCAAATCTATTTGGAAATACTCCAAAATTTCTACTGCGAAATTGCAAATTTTAAGTGAAATAATCTGCTTGCGACTTGCGACACTGCTTGCACTAACGCCAGCGGTACCTTACTGCATATTTATTTGACATATATATACACGCTGCACTTATGATCACAAATCAGTTGTAACCAAGTGGCGAACTTTCCTTAAGGCCAATTAGGGCCTGGCCTAGGGCTGCCAAATATCGGCCGGAAAATCTGTTCCCAAACCTAAGGTTATATATATCCTGGTTACAATATGACAGGTGAAAATAATAAAACAAAAAAACTGAATACAGAGTACCCAGCGGAGTGATTAACCCATCCCTATTTCGCCGATGGTATTTGGAGGCAACACCTAACAAGTGGCGAGCTTGTTGCGGAGTTTATCATCATAAACTGCCTCGTTGTATAAAGCGGTCACCCATCCAAGGTCCGGCCTTGTTGTCATCTGCTTAAACTTGTTATCAGTTTTGCAGTGACTCTTAAGTCACTAGGCTGGAGTTTTTTTTTATTTAATTGTGAGATAGTATAAAGAAAATGTACTTTTTGAAATATATATTTTGTTATTTTTTGCTTTAGCTTATAAATAAATATGAATATCATTACGGATGCCTTACGGCGCCCGAGACCGCCTAGACGGCCTCAGGGCCGAGCAGAGGGGTTTTTAATCCAACCTCGTCGTAGCCGATGGTATGAGTTTACACCGAACAAGTGGCTAGCTCGTCGCGATGTTTGGATAGACTCAATAAAAAACAGTTTCACAAGTTGGTGGTTTAGCTCAATAAATTAAAAACAATAGTCGATAACTTTGTGCAATATGTTAAAAAAGTAAATAAATGAGTCTCAAACCATCTGTGTCTCGTAACCGCAGCGCGGCGCACCCGCCACTGTTGTGTACCGAAGTATACCGAGATTTCAAGGCGCTAAATTCTACCGTTTTATATGAAGACGTAATTTCTTGTCGAGGTGGTAGTCTCCTTTCAGGGTGCGGTTACGAAATGGGTAGTTGAATTTACGATAAAGCAACGAGTATATTAAAATATACTAGTAATGCATCATCATAATAATCGCATCATTTAGCCGGCATAGTGGTAACTCAATAGTCGCCTGAAAACTCAATATTGTTTAAGAACAATGATAAGACCTATAAAGTGAATGGGGTCATTCACTTTATAGGTCTGCTCACCACCAGGTAGATACAAAGTCACATATCGTGTTCCAATAAAAAATAAATAAGTATAGGTAATAATAATGATAAAATTATTTATTGACACACACACAATATACACATAAATACATTTTAAAAGAAAAAAATACATCAAATAGATTAAATATATGTACCTAATTAATTATAAAGTATTTTAGTAGTTTAACACATTTATTGCATTTCACAATTTGTAAGGGAAATTTTACGAAATATTTTAAAAATTAAAACTAGTATTAAGTAAAAGTATATAAAGAGATGTGTTTTAGAACTGCATTGTGTAACTTTATTGCAATTATAGATATTAGTCATAAATGGGCCGACCGACCGGTCTCGTTATATACAGATGCAAATACCGTCAAGTGACAGTCATGTTTCGGTTTTAGTCTGTGAGTTTACCGGTTTTCGGGAGACTTCCGGTTTGTTTTCTTGTCGAGGTGGTAGTCTCGACCCCGACAAAGTAAGCGTGCTATCTCTTCGACCTCATCGTAGCTTTCCGAAACGTATTTATTTTGAGGCTACGAACTACTTTTTTTTTTTTAAATCCAGTTATGCATTTTCAAATTTTAAAATGCATTTATAAAAAACATTTTAAAAGTTTTGTTCGTAGGTATTCATCAGGAATTATATTAAGGCAAAATGTGTAAAAACTAAAAACTCTCGTCTTTTAATGATAATAATATATAATCTGTTATAGGTAAGTCGTATATTTCTGTATAGGTAATCCATTTATTTATCGTTATATATAAAATATTTAGGCACTAATTATTATGCTAATTTAGGTTAGTTTTCCTTGTCTACGAAATAGTTTTTTGATTTTGTAAACTCCCGCACCATAGTTTGTTTTGAACACCGAAATAAAATTTGTCTTAACCCGTGTACATATAAGAACCTCGACAAAAACATCTATCTAAAACGCTATCGTTAGTTCGATTAGCAAATACTTGACTGATGGATCATTAGGCAAACAACTGGAGCTTCAGGGTATTTGATTCCTTTTTGAAACCCGTTTTATATGATTCTCCATTACATAATAATCACACTACATTGATATTACCGGGATGTCTACTCTATTATTAATAAAAATCAAAGTGTTTTAATAAATTTGAATTTCCACAATGGCGCTAAAAACGCTGTTTTGCAGTCTGTCAAGTGTGACGTCACACACAAGTAAACAAACAAGCACAGATTAAAATTAAATAATCTCCTATATATTATACTCTATTCTAAGTTATTTCTATTAATTCTCTATTCTATTATTCTGTTAAAAGTAATAAATTCATTAATTATGTTTAATGCCTTAAGTAATTTAAAAAGTATATAATGTTTTATACTTTCACCGCTAGGGGGCGTCTTAGTGTGTGCTTGTCAAATTAAGAGGTTACAATAAACGCTTGTATTTTCTACTTTAATTCTTTTTATTCGATCTCCCGATACTGGCTACCTGAAAATTCTAACAGGTTATGGGCCCAGGTTACGTAAATCGGAGAATCGGATAAAAACAGTGAAGTTCCTGCTAAAAATCAAAGTTTACGGATTCATTTTGCACGTGGCACGTGGCGCCCGCCGGCCGGATTTGTACGACGGCGAACTGCGAAATAAATCACGCGAAGATGGATTCCACAACTCTCGCGCAAGGAGTGCGACGTTTTGATGGAAATGGATTTAAGCAATGGAAGTATCAGATCGTCCTTGCTCTAAGGGCAAAAGGGATTGAAGATCACCTTACTAAGGTTAAGGAAGAAAAAGACAACGAAAATTGGCGAAAAGAAGATGCTACTGCTATGTTTATGATGACGATTGCTCTTGAACAGTCACAAATAGCGCTAGTTCAAAATTGTGAAACAGCAAAACAGATTCTTGACAAACTGGAATGTATATATGAGAAGAAAAGCGAATCGACGAAACTTTTGCTACATGAACAATTTCATACTTACAAAATGTGCAAAAACGAAAGTATGGCGATGCACATCTCCAAAGTTGAAAATTTAGCTCAACAGCTTAAAGATGTTGGCGAAAATATTTCCGAACTCGCTATCATCACTAAAATACTTGGATCTTTGCCTGATCAATATAGAATGGTTCGGCAAGCTTGGCTATCTATGGATGAAAAGAAACAAACAATAAATAATTTGTCAGCCAGACTTCTGGACGAGGAAGCTTCTCTAAACAGCAGGTCAAATGATGACACCGCTGCCCTAGCCGCTGAGAAAGTGAAAAAGAAAAAAACGGTGAAATGTTTTAATTGCAATCGGCGAGGTCATTTTGCTAGAGATTGTCGTCTTCCTAAGAAAAATCAAAAGCAGTCAACTTCTTCTGCTTTTGTGGTGGAAGATGTGGAAGCGTGCATTAGTACCAGTGAAGAAGAGGACTGGATTTTGGACAGTGGAGCTTCCGCTCATATGACTCATCGTCGCGAAATCCTAACAAATTTTACCACACAGAGAAGTCACAGTGTAATCCTTGGTGATAAAAGTAAATTATCTGTGGAAGGTGTAGGGACAGTAAACATTAAAAAACGTTTAAATGGCCAGTGGCTACATTCTACTATAAACAATGTACTTTTTGTGCCGGAGTTAAAGAAAAACTTATTTTCTGAGGGTGTCATTACCTCAAAAGGTTTCTGTGTTGTAAAAAACAATAGTGTTGCGTTTATACAAGACAATAATGGTGTTATGTGTGCTGTAGCTTATAGGCAGCCTAATAATCTATATAAACTTTTGTTTAAAACAATAGTAAGTGAAAGTGAAGTAAATACAGTGACTTTACAACAGTGGCATGAGCGTTTAGGTCATATTAATGTGAATGCTATTAAAGACATGATAAAAAATGGACAATTGACTGGTGTTTCAAACTCTGACATTTCTGATTTCTTTTGTGAAGCTTGTGTACTAGGAAAGCAACATCGAAGTCAGTTTAAAAAATCACCAACCAGGACAGTAACATGTGGTGATAAAGTGTATAGTGACTTATGTGGTCCTATGCCAATTCCTTCAGTGTCGGGTGCAAAGTATTTTTTAACGTTTTTAGACAATTATTCAAAATATATAACAGTTTATTTTATTAATACTAAAAATGAAGTGTTAAGTAAATTTAAAGACTATGTTCAGTTAGTTGAAAGAAAATTCAATGTGAAAGTGAAGACATTGCACACAGCCAATGGTAAAGAGTACTGTAACAGTGAGTTTAAGTCATATGCTAGCGAGAAGGGAATCGCAATGGAGCATACTGCTCCATATACCCCCCAGCAAAACGGCAGAAGTGAGAGGGCAAATAGAACTATTATGGAGTCAGCTCGCACTATGCTTTATGCTATGAAAGTTCCTATAAAATTTTGGGCTGAAAGTGTTAACACTGCCGTATACTGCTTGAACAGAAAGTGCACTGGAGACAAAAGTCCTTATGAGGTATGGACTGGACAAACACCCCGATATGATCACTTAAGGAAGTTTGGATGCACCGCATACATACACATACCAAAAGAGAAACGGAATAAGTTAGATGAAAAAAGCAAGAAAATGATGCTAGTTGGTTATGATAACATATCAGATAATTACAGGCTTTATGATCTCAAACATAAGAAAATATGTATATCACGTGATGTTATTTTCCAAGAAAATATGTCAGAACATACAGAATCTGATGAATATGTGATTTTGCCTTCTGTATTTATTGGTGATCAGAATGATAAGTCAATTAGTGCAGATTATGATGTATTTGAAAAGTTTTACCAAGAAAACATCAATAATATTATGTCTGTTTCATCGGCTGAGGGAGATATAGAGACAAATGAGATATGTACATTACATGAAGTAAATAAAGTATATGAAGCATATGTAATGGAGGTCATTGAACCTATGTCATATGATGAGGCATTAAACTGCCCCGAGAAGAATAAATGGTTAACAGCCATAAATGAAGAGAAAGAAGCGCATGAAAAGAATAGAACATGGGATGTTCTTGATAGATCTGAAATTGTAAATAAAAATGTATTAACGGCAAGATGGATTTTTAAAGTAAAAGAGAATGGTAGATTTAAAGCAAGACTTGTTGTTCGTGGTTTCCAACAGAAACATGGAATAGACTACCATGATACTTACAGCCCTGTTATCAATATGAGTTCTTTGAGAATGCTGCTCGCTCTTGCAGTTTATAAAGGTATGTTCATAATGCAGTTCGATATAAAGACTGCATTTTTGTATGGCAGGTTAAATGAAAATATTTACATGAAAATGCCAGAGGGTTATGTTAATGATACATTCTGCAAACTAAACAAAGCTCTATATGGACTGAAGCAGTCTCCTATCAGGTGGAATGAAACACTCACATCTTTCTTAAAAGAAAAAGGACTTTTACCTTGCAAAAGTGATAAATGTTTATTTGCAAATAAGGATTTTAACATATTACTTGGTATCTATGTTGATGATGGTTTATTAATTGGTACTAAGAAGGAAGACATGGATAACTTATTAACAGAATTAAATAAGAAATTTGAAATGACTAAAGAAAGCTACCCAAAAATTTTTGTTGGTATTGAACTTGATTATAGACAAAATTTTATTAAATTGAAACAAGGTACCTATATAGAGAAAATCATAAATAAATTTAATATGAGTGAGTCTAAAACAGTTAGTACTCCCATACAAGTTTCAAACAAAATAGAAAATTCATGTGATTCTTTAACAAATCAAGACTTTCCTTACCGTGAACTTATTGGCTCCTTGCTATATATCTCTAACAAGACCAGACCTGATATAGCATTTGGAGTAAGTTACTTGAGCAGATTTATGGAAAACCCGAAAAACCAAGACAACATTAATGCTAAGAGAATATTGAGATATCTAAATGGTACAAAGAATTATGGCATTAAATATGAGAGCAGTAGTGAGCTGTCACTATATGCATATACAGATTCTGATTTTGCAAATTGTACAGAAACAAGGCGTAGTACTACAGGCTATATTATATACATGTGTGGAGGTCCTATAGCCTGGTGTTCACAGAAGCAACCAATAGTAACAATGTCATCAACAGAGGCTGAATACATTGCTGCTGCTGATTGCTGTCGTACTTTGATTTATTTAAAAAGCTTGTTGTATGAACTCACTGGTATTAAAGTGATACCTGTGTTACACATAGATAACCAAAGTGCAATAGCACTAATCAAGAATGGTGTGTGTAACAAACGTTCCAAACACATAGATGTCCGCTATCATTTCATAAATGAAAAGGTTTCTGCAGGAGAGCTCAAAATTATCTATTGTCCTTCAGACAAACAAATTGCGGATATGCTTACAAAGTCATTAAATAAAATTAAGTTTAATCAGTTTAAAAATTGTGTTGTAATTGTTTGAATGTCTTTGTAACGGCATTAGGAATAAAATAATACATAGGGTTTTTTTTCTTTTTCTATAAGTTTTTCATAGTAGTTAGGTATGATTAAACATAGTTATTAAATTGAAGGGGCATGTTAAAAGTAATAAATTCATTAATTATGTTTAATGCCTTAAGTAATTTAAAAAGTATATAATGTTTTATACTTTCACCGCTAGGGGGCGTCTTAGTGTGTGCTTGTCAAATTAAGAGGTTACAATAAACGCTTGTATTTTCTACTTTAATTCTTTTTATTCGATCTCCCGATACTGGCTACCTGAAAATTCTAACATATTTCATCCACATGATTTATAATCTGTGTATTGTTTTGTTTACTTGCGTGTGACGTCACCAGTAGGGCATGCAGAACCGGGTCCGGTTCTAGATTTTGCATACACGGTTCTAGAGGTAGTCGGAACCGGGTCACCCGGTTCTACCCGGTTCCAAGCGACCAAATCGTATTTTTTATTAAAAAAAATGTATAAATGATAATTGAGAGTTTGGTAACGTAGGAGTTATATAATGAGATATGAATAAAAACCAAGTTGGTATTTGTGTCAAATCAACGTTTAATAACTATTATATAATCAAATAAAACTAACTCTTGAAACTATTATTAAATAATTACTAAAAACTTACTCTTCACACTATTAAATAATCAACAAAAACTAGCTCTTAAAACAATTTAAATAATTTGGTTTGATTTTTTTGGTTTGCAGTTGACAGAAAATTAGGAAATAATAGTTCTTACTTAAATAAGAGATCTTAAAACAAAACACGAGATCCATTAGATGGAATATGTAAAAAATAAACAATAGTCAGAAATAATTAGTTATTTACAGGTTTGGTAGACTGTTTTTCTTGGTAATAAGATCTTAAGTAACTTATTACATCCAATCTCTGGTCACTCAACGAGGTGCGTAGACGATTACAAATGTACCCTGCGGAGGAAAAAATTCTCTCTGGTTCCACACTTGTTGGTGGTATAGCTTTCAGATATTCATGAGCCAAAATTATAATAATCTTATCAGAACCGGGCCAACCCGGTTCCATCGCTCAGAACCGGTTCCACAGACTTATTGAAATACCCGGGTATACCCATGCCCTAGTCACCAGTCATCAACCAAGAGAGGTTTTTGTTATAAATAAAATTGTAAAAAATATTCAATTTTATTTCGTGTAATCTACATAAGATATTATACATAATTTAGTTTAAAATAAAGTGAAATATGTTTTTTTACATCATTGTCTAATAGGATGACCACAATTTATAGTATATTTTTAATGTAGTCAAATAGCCTCAACTTTAACTCCATGCATTATGGCCATGAGGAGCGAGGAAGTATGCTGGCTTCTCTCTCACACACATACGCGACTGTATTCCCGTTGGGCTACGTTTCAAAACGAGTTAATTATTACCCGATTGATCATCACATCACTCGAATGCATTTCGAAATTAGCCGAATGCTACCGAGTGTAATCGAGATTACCTTGACTGTGTAATAATTTATCGGTTATTCAATAGAATAAAGATTGACTGACAGTCGAGTGAAAAAATTCAGCAAAATTCTTTTGTCGTTTTGTGTGTTGTTTTGAATATAATTTTAACTATATTATGTTACACTTTACATGAGCTACAGGATTGAGGCCAGATTTTGACAATATGAATTTGCAAATAATTCTTTTATCAGTAGTTAGTAAAAATCAAGCTAAAAATAATATAAATTAATTTGTAAAAAACCTCAAGTTTGTAAAAGTAAAATAAAAATTTACTTGGAATTTTTCTTTTACAAATATTTCTGTTATAGAGTATATTTTTTTTACAAATCAGACACATTTTATAACTAGTGTAGACAAATGGCACTTCTCGGTAAATAAATAAAGAAAAAAAATGCGTGTTTTAGATAAACGAAATTCTCTCGAATAAGGAATATATGTTTATAATAATGCTTTTAACCTAATATGTATTAATAAAGCTATAATTAATATTTATGTTATTTAATTTAAAGCGTGAGTTTTCGTCCTTTTTTCAATTATTTCTTCTCAGATTTCTTTAGTACTCATTGGCATACTCACTCAAGACTTGAAATAATTACATACATACATATCTTCACGGGTGCCTTACGGCGCCCGAGACCGCCTAGACGGCCCCAGGGTACCCAGCGGAGGGGTTTTAATCCCACCTCGTCGTAGCTGATGGTATGAGTCTACACCGAACAAGTGGCTAGCTCGTCGCGATGTTTTGAATAGACTCAATAACCCATCTAAAAACAGTTTCACAAGTTGGTATAGTGAAACTGGGACCGACAGCTTAACGTGCTCTCCGAGGCACTATAGTGGTGTTGTCAAACAAATGAACATATTTTTTTTAGTTGAAATAATTAAAAAAGAGAAATCCCAACACAAACTTGAGGTTTTTTTAGAAACTCTCGATTTTTACTGACTACTGTCATACATATAAGAATTATTAGAAAATTCGTATCATAAAATGTAGCCCTAAATACTGGTGCGCATGATAGTATTTTTAGTTAAGAACTTATTGGTACACACCGGGATTTGAACCGAGGCACCTACAACCTAACAATAGAAGGCCTGAATAAATAAGTAGTATACCAAAACTCATGCAAGAATTAAAAAAAAACATCACATTTCGCTTTTAAGAGCTTGATTCTATTAAAATAAATTGTCATGCACTCTACGGCTCGTGTAATTGGATGAGGGTACCATTAGGCGACGTTGCAGCGAGGCAAGGTGCTTGGGTACTCTACATCCACCTACTACAATACTAGATAATTTGCATTTTCATATAGATCAGTTATGCAGACGGGCATAATTAAAAAAATCTTCAAAATGTTTATAGTTATTTTTTAACTTAAATAGAGTAATTCTTATAAAGTTTACTATGTTTGGTTGGTGGTATTCTATTGCACAAAATAAAATAAAATATTAAAATTCGAAATGCCTAAAGACGTTTAAAAATATACTTAGTTGTACTATTGGTAAATAATAATAATATGTAAGACAAATTACACATATTGCTCTGGTTATAAACTAAGCTCTAGGCTTGTACTACAATTAATTAGGCGTGTACCAGAAGCAACGATATAATACATATTATATTTTATAAACACCCAGACCATGACAAACTATACAGAAAAAAATATAAAGTTTGCTTGTATAGTGTTTTTTAAATTAACGTTAGCAATAATATATCAATTTCTATAGCGGTTACAATAAATAAATTATTTGACAACACCACTATAGTATTTTGGAGAGCAAATTAAGCCATAGGTCCCAGTTCCACTATACCAACCTATAATCCTGTTTATAGATTTATGGCCTCATTCATAAAAACTTATTGAGTCCTTCAAAAACACATTAGTTGGTTTTGTCTCTTTTATTTAGCAACAAAGATGAATATGTGTAAAAGAGACCAAACATTCCATAACTAAAGTGTTCTTCAATAAGTTTTTATGAATAAAGCCAATGAGTCTATTGAAACACCGCGACGAGCTGGCCACTTGTTTGGGTGTAGGCTCAGAATACCATCGGCTACGACAGGGTGGAAATAAAAGTGTGCCCTGGGTACCCTGAAGCCGTCTAGGGAGTCTCTTAAGGCGCGTGATGATATTTTCTTTTGCCTATAGTTTTTTTTTTTACAATATCAGTTCTGAATAAGAATTCTTTGGATCAAAGTCGGCAGAGTTTTAATTAATAGCTGGTTGGTCTCTGAATAAGCGTCTACTTCGTTTTATTTAATAATAGCATTTTTATATAAAAGCTACTTACCGGGATTCTTGTAATTATTTTACTCAAGTTTGTTTTATTGGAGTGACCTCATTACTTTAAGACTTACAAAGTCCATGAATAGGTTCGATCCATATAATTATTGTAGTTTAACAGTATTAGCCTTAATATGCTCCCACTATGCCGGGAAAATAATAAGTTTTTTATTTATTTTCAACAGGTAACCGTACAGACTAAAACCATGTATGTGAATCACCTTTTTTAGGAGGCTACTACATCGATTTGTTTTTGAGGTAGTAGTCTCCTTTCAGGGTGCGGTTATGACACCGGTAATTGATAATAAAGCAGCGGAAACATTAAAATAGACCCGTAATGCAAATTATCCTTTGTCATCGCCCATTTCGTAACTGTTTTTTTAGGTGGGAGAGGAACGCCTCTATCTATAACTTCAGCATCAGGATTTAGGGGCTACATTTTGATAATAAAAATTTTCTAATAATTCTTATGAGAGTAGTTAGTAAAAAATTAAAGTATCTAAAAAAACCTCAAAAGATTTTTTCTCTCTTTCAAATAATTCAAGGCTCGAATATGCCAATGAGTAGCTATTCTATCGAAATCTGAGAAGAATTAATTGAAAAAATTACGAAAATTAACGCTTTTAATTAAATAACATAAATATTAATTACAAATTTAATATTTTAAACAATACATTAGTGATTTATTAATACATATTTTGATGAAATCATTATTATAAATATAAACAGTTAAATAAGGAATCGTGATACATACATATAGTTAATTTTTAAATAATTTTTATATAATACATACGAAATTAGTTAATTGGCAAAGTGAGGTTTGCGTGGTTCAACAGTAAGTAAGTATTGTAACCCCTAGTATTTGGAACGCAACCTATGGTACTGGCTGGAGAGGGCTGACCATATTATTCTCAAATTGATTTCCTATTTTTAAATAATTTGAAGGTCCACGGACATGTGACGGGAGACAGAAGAAGTAGTAGATTATTCGTTCGGGTTAGGTTAGAAAAAGCAGCGAATGCCTGCAGTAATTTAAATATATTAAAAATACATATTAATTTGTTACGAATAATATATAAATGATATTGAATGGCTACTCAATAAAACAAGTCCAAAAATAATAAGAGTTTTAATTTTTTTCCAATTAGTTACTTACCAAAAATAACTAATTGATATTGCTGTTAGTTACTGGGCTCTCTTTGGGTTATTACAGAGAGTAACTGACATGGATTGATAGTAAAATCCAAGCAGTATTTATTAGTAGTAAGTAAAATACCTGTTACTGTTACAAATAAAATACCTGTTACCTTGTACTAGTTCACAATAGCTAATAAATAATCCCAGTGTAATATTTAAAAAAAAAATTAAAAATAATAATAACAATAATAATCTATGAATATGTAATGTCATAAGTTTGTAGTTTTTGATTTTTAGCTTTTAATTTATGTTTTGAATTTAATTTATCTAATGTACGAGTATTTAAAATGTTTAGTACTATTTTTTTAAGGAATTTATGTTTTGAATTTTATTTATCTAATGTACGAGTATTTAAAATGTTTAGTACTAATTTATTGCAAATCTCAGTTTGATAAGGAATTTATGTTTTTATTTAATGTTTAATTAATTTTGATTTGTCTAATGTGTTTAAAGTGTTTACTAATATATTTAGTTTGATATTGAGTATAGCTCTTATGAGGACTCCAAGTTTACCTTGTATCCTTAAAAAAATGTGCCATTAATATGTACTTAACTTGTTGTTCGTTTGCTGTACCTTTTTTGAAAAATAAAAAATAAAATAATGTAACAGTCACAAAAACGGCTGTTACAGTATAGAGGCTAAATGAAGCTCGGATTCTCACTTAATATTATCCACACTTAGACAGCTTAAATTTTAATAAAGTTAAAGCTATACCTAAGCCAGCCAAGCTTCCTAGATCTAGGAAAAGACTAAAACCTGACACTACTTCAGCGACAAGATTTCCACTCCATTTTTCATTCCTTCGTCTTATTTTCTTGAACGCTTTAATAACGGTTCCAAGACGCCATGTGTTATTAATGGTATGAGAAAGACTTAGAAGTAAGAAACTATGTTGTTATAAAACTTTGGTTTTGTAAATTAAAACTTGATTAATTTTTTAAAACGTTAACTTTTAATTGATACCAAATTGAGTTACATTTAATGCTGCTACAAAGTTATATGGTGGCAGGCAGCTAAAATACATATAAACCTTAATTTTCACCCTTCTACCGCCAATCCCTACTTTTTAATTACGATATTAGTACTACTGTAATAATTTTCAACTTTCAGTGGTCGATAACAGATCAATTATTGATTGATAAGTTATTTCCAAAATTATATTTTTATATATATCATCACAGGTGCCTTACGGCGCCCGAGACCGCCTAGACGGCCTCAGGGTACCCACCAGAAGGGTTTTTAATCCCACTTCGTCGTAGCCGATAGTATGACTCTACACCGAATAAGTAGCTAGTTACCCATCTATATACAGTTTCACAAGTTGGTATAGTGAAACTGGAACCGACAGCCTAACGTGCTCTCCGAGGCACTATAGTGGTGTTGTTAAACAAATATACATATTTTTTTAGATTAAAAACTCATTGGAAATAAAATCATTGAAAAAAAATACGTAGGTAAAGCGAGTTTGTTTAAACAAACTTTTAATAAAATAAACATACCTTTATCCATTATGTTAATGGAGTCACCGCAATATTTTTAAGATTCAGAGGATCTTTATGATAAAAATAAAGGCAAAGAAACTTATATTAAGAGAATAAGAAAAAGAGAAATAGCTGTCTTTGTTCCTCGAGTCTTTTATACAGTATTTTTCATTATTACCCTTTTTATTTGAAACTAGAAAGTTTTTGAGTAAATGAAATTTTAATATTTTTTTATACTATTTAAGGGTTCTTTTTATAAGATCATATTTACTGGATTAATTTGGCTGACTTTTTTGCCTATCTTATATCTGAAGAGTTCACAGTATCATATTTTTTTCAGGCATTCAATTGTTTTTTTTTGTTTATAGTCGCATATAGTATAATACAATACTTTTAGGTGGACGTGGTGGGCCTCTATAACTTGAAGCTAATGATTAATTAATCATTTCCTATTGCAAACCAAACTGTATTGACAAGTGTTTCAGCGTTTAAAAGGGGCGCGAAATACCTCGTACTAAAAAACCAAAAGCCTACAATTGGCTTTTATTCTCACACAGCAAAATAACATTTCCTGTGTTTGTAAGTAAATAGCCTATTCTAAAAAAAAACTCTGACATTATTTTATAATTTAATGGAATATCTAACATATTTTTAAAATTTTAATATAAGCACCGATGAGGTCGAAGAGATAGCAAGCTTACTCTGTAAAAAGGAGACTGCCACCTCGACAAGAAATCAATGCAGTAGTACCCTGAAAATCCATAAACCCATAGTAAGCCCACATACTAAAACAATTTAATTAGTAATTTGATCCATACTAAATTATTATTGTAAATGCTGATTATATTTTGTCCCGGTATCCAGCATCCTGAAAAGGGACTACCTCAATGAGAATGAATGAAGAAATAGATGCAAATGAACGCACATTTTTTTATTATGTATAGGCATACAAAGGGTTTTTTTTTTTATACCTGAAAATGTGTATTCGAATGTTGTTATTGAGAGCTAAATGTAAAATAATGATTGTGGAAAGGGGTCAATTTGAAAACCAGTTCTGTTGGCGAATTATCTCGCTTACAGGTATAACTGGCAATTGGTCCCATTGCCATAAATGAAACGAGGATTTATATTATGTACTTTGTTCTTTTTGGTGATTATTATGGCAATAAACGTTCTTTCTTTCTTCTTTCTTTCTTTCAAACTAAAGCCGAAACATTACTACGTCACTTGATGGTTTTTGCATCTGTAAGGGCGGTATATTACATAATCTATATACATATATAAATTGTGGGTTCGTTTCCAAAAAATAAGCTTTATTCTTTGGTTCTAACACCGGTATTCATAAAAACGTATGGAGTCCTTGAAAAGCACTTGAGTTAGGTTTTGTCTCTTTTTTTAGGAACAAACATAAATATATACAATATATATTACGTTTTATATATACGTGGTGGTTAAAAACACTAAGGTCCCTGGTTCGAATCCCGGTGTGTACCAATGAGTTTTTAATTTAAAAAATTATGTATATTTGTTTGACAACCCCACTATAGTGCCTCGGAGAGCACGTTAAGCTGTCCGTCCCGGTTTGACTATACCAACTTGTGAAACTGTTATAGATGGGTTATTGAGTCTATTCAAAACACCGCGAAGAGCTAGCCACTTGTTCGGTGTAGACTCATACCATCGGCTACGACGAGGTGGGATTAAAACCCCTCCGCTGGGTACCCTGGGGCCGTCCAGGCGGTCTCGGGCGCCGTAAGGCACCCGTGAAGATATGTATGTATGTAAACATAAATATGCGTAAAAGAGACAAAACCTATTCGAACTAAAATGTTCTTCAAGCATAAATTAATATAAGTTATTATGAATACTGGAGCTAGAATACTTACCAAAGAATATAGCTTTATTTGAGACTATTTTTTTTTGTCGGAGCAGGCGCGGATATTAGAGTGGAGACCACGTGTTATCGCACGTAACGTAGGACGCCCCACAGCTAGATGGACTGATGACCTGCGGAGGGTGGCTGGCAGAGACTGGATGCGAAGAACGGAGGAAAGGGATCAGTGGCGTGTCTTGGGAGTGGCCTATATCCAGCAGTGGACTGCGATAGGCTGATGATGATGATGATATATTTTTTCATACAAGTAATATATCTTTGGTCATAAAATAAAGGCACAAAAAAAATATATAACACTTTATTCAAATCATATTATCTTGTCATATTCAGAACATCTTATTTTCTATTCAACCTAATAAAACTCGTCTGTCTACTAGAATATTCAATATTTTTTCTTTGTACGTAAATACATGACGTTACTTGAATAATAAAAGTTTAAAATATGTAGGTAGTTACACTAGGTAAGAGAAAGAAACACACAACTCGTCCGTGTACTTACTTTGGGTACTTTTTTCTCTTTTTATCTCATTTTGTCCTTTTAGTATGAAATCAGTTTTTCTAAAATCACCATCAATGTTACAAAAAAAAAATTGAAATTGTTAAAAACGTGTTATATATATACGTGGTGCCGAGTTGGTTAGACCTTGGACTTAAAAACAATTAGGTCCCTGGCTCGAATCCCGGTGTATACCAATGAGTTTTTAATTTAAAAAAAATCTGTACCTTTGGTTGACAACACCACTATAGTGCCTCGGAGAGCACGTTAAGCTGTCGCTCCCGGTTTCACCATACCAACTTGTGAAACTGTTTATAGATGAGTCGATTCAAACAATCGGGACGAGCTAGCCACTTGTTCGGTGTAGACTCATACCATCGGCTACGACGAGGTGGGATTAAAACCCCTCCGCTGGGTACCCTGGGGCCGTCTAGGCGGTCTCGGGCGCCGTAAGGCACCCGTGATAATATGTATGTATGTATGTAAAAACGTAATTTTATTTTGTCCCAAAAGCAATAAATATATGATAGTACCTATTACGTCCAAGAGATTATAATTGCTATAATTAAAATTCAATTAAAACTTTATCCCGAGGGAAATACAGACAAAAGTCGACTAGCAGAAGAGGGATCTTTAGAGACGTACCTTCTACTATTTACAAACATAACAACAAATACAAGGACCTATGAAATTTAGTTTTATTAGATTTTTTTTTTAACTGTATATCCAACTTGTGAAACTGTTTATAGATGGGTTATTGAGTCGATTCAAACCTTCGGGACGAGCTAGCCACTTGTTAGGTGTAGACTGATACCATCGGCTACGACGAGGTGGGATTAAAACCCCTCCGCTGGGTACCCTGGGGCCGTCTAGGCGGTCTCGGGCGCCATAAGACACCCGTGTTGATATCTATGTATGTATGAATAGTATATATTTAATTAATCGAAATATTGGCCATTATGGTCGATGCACTTTTACTATTTTAATGGAAGTTCATTATTTTATTTGTGTTATAGAAATCCTGAGGAAGGGGTTTAATAAACTCTAAAGGAATTTTTCACTGCCTCATCGGAATTAAAATGTTCCCTTGTAAAAAGTTATCCAAATTCCTAAAAATAATCAAGTTTGAGTGGGTATAGTGGATGTTGGAGAGTTTCCAACGCCACCACGAGGTGGCCAAGTTGGAAGGGATTTCGGTCTCGGAAGGATTTTTAGTCCCGGATAATTCGACTTTGTCGCCGATTATGGTACGCTGTTTAACTCTATGGACTCATTTATTCGACACAATTTGGTTAGCACGATTATTAATTTAATTATAAATCCCAACAGTTTGTGGTCTGATGATTTTGGTAACAAGTCAAAATATTTACTGTAATATTTAGAGATTCAAACATAAAATAATCATAAAGGAGAAGTGAAACAAGAAAAACAAGTGTTAAATTCTATCTCTCTTATTCAACCAAAACTTTTTTAAGTGTTTTGGTTAAAATAATTTTTCACATCTTTTCTGTCAAAGATTTTCATTTGTAAGAAAGGGACGTAACACCATTTTTAACTAAAACGCTTCGTATTGAGAAACTTTTTTCTAAAGTCGATTAAACCTCCCGTAGAGACTAGTGTTTGCGCCTTTAGCGTAGTATCCGGAGTTCGTGGGTTTGATTCCCACCCATGGCAAAAAAGAATAGTACGATTTTTTTTTTCTGTAGTTTGTCATGGTCTGGGTTTTTATAAAATATAATATGTATTATATCGTTGCTTATGGTATACATAGTACAAGCCTAGAGCTTAGTTTGTGACCAGGAGCAATATGTGTAATTTATCCTAAAAAAAACGAAAAAAAAAACATCACGGGTCCTTACGGCGGCGCCAGAG
Source organism: Monopis laevigella (assembly GCA_947458855.1). Taxonomy (NCBI): domain Eukaryota; kingdom Metazoa; phylum Arthropoda; class Insecta; order Lepidoptera; family Tineidae; genus Monopis; species Monopis laevigella. Next base: position 6,812,039 of record OX381596.1, on the reverse strand, counting down.
ACCACCTAGACAAACTCAGCGTACCCAGGGGTCAATCCACCTCGTCGTAACCGAGTCGTAATGATTTCACACCGAACAAGAGTCTAGCTCGTCGCGATGTTGGGATAGACTCAATAAGCCATCTATAAACAACTTCACAAGTTGCTAACTGGGACCCATAGCTTTTCGTGCTGTCCATAGGACTATAGTGGTATTCTCACAGTTTTATTAAAATCTAGCTGACCCGGTGGACTTTGTGCTTAGAAAGATGATGGCTTTCCGCAAACTTCCAACGACTTGCCTTGTCATTTATTCATGGTCTCGCAAAAGCCAGTCGCATAGGAAATTGTAGTAGATAGTGAAAGTTATGGTTGTATAATGGACAGATTACAGATCAAAATAAACAATCACTAAGTGTACCGTCCAATAATGTGTCGTAGACAAGTTGATAAATGATCTAGAAACTGGGGGCTAGTATATCAAATTAATTAACCAGCAACCATTGTTTAAACATATTTTAATAGAGGAGTGTCTGATGAGGCTCTTCGATGCTCATGCTGATTCAACTGCACAGTTTTACCTCTTACCCCGCGCATGAGGGTGAGTCGGTAACGCTATATTTACGTAAACCTTCCCCCCGACCCTTAATAAGAGAAAGAGCACGTATGAGATTATACCTACAATTTAGGCAGCAAAACGACTATCGGGCCTAAACTGTTTTCTACCCCTAAACCTAAAAGGATTTGAAAAAAAATTGTCTCATTTTATTTGAGCTAAAATAAACGATGACTGTACGTTTTCCTTTTTTTAATTTTCGGCCTTAATATTTTAAAGAAATTATTTTAATGTGAGATATTATTTTGAAAAAAGGAAAACGTACGAGCCTAGATACAGGTCTTATTTATAACGCCTCTAAAACTCATAAAAATCTATAAATCTTTAGTGGGGGTAACAGTTAGGATCGAGGTCGTCAATGTATGGGAAATATTTGTTCAGACTCTGCTCTTAAATAGTCGATACTTAAACAATGATTAACCCCTCACCTCATAGGAATACCTACAGTTTATTCCGGCATCTAAAAGCATTACTTTAGTTGATTGGCGAGATTTGAAAACGGTCCGGGTCGGCTTTGAGCCCCTGGGATTTGTAACGCTTCGAATATTCGATCAGTATCCACATATGGTTTTACATAATCAATAGTTTTGTTGTCATGTAGATACATAAACATGTATAATTAAATCTATTTAATAACTAAATACTTTCCTAAATTATTATAAATTATCATTATCATTTATTTATTTTTTTAATTGGAGCACGGCATGTTACTTTATATCTAACTGATGGTGCCTACAAAGTCCATGAATGGGGTCGATTAATGCATCGTTGTTTAACAGCATTGATATCTTCCACTATATGATCGCTAAAAGATATGACGATTGCGAAATGGGCAGCGACAAAGACGTAAATTTGCATTGCAAATGAATGGGGTTAAAAACTGACAATTTATCCCGCTTGAGGGTGTTTAGCGGGTAATCCCTCAAAATCTGTCACAAGTGTCAATCTCTATACTAATTTATGTAAACGTACTTTTAAAAACAATTGTAATGCTAAAAAATACAAAATGTGCTGCACGTGACTGTAAACATATTAGTCCACATAAATATCCTAAAGATCCTAAACGAAAAAAGTAATGGGAAGAAAAAACTGGAAATGGTACCGATTCTTCGATGTTATGTTGTATTTCAACTGCCCTTTTTCCTGCTACGGATGATTATCATCTTTTTAACTCCGTTTTAACTTAAATACCGACATCATTGCATACATTTCGTAAAAAATATATCAAAATAAAACAATTCTCAGAGTAGTAATAGCGGATCTATGCACCAACCACTAGCAGCGCCCTCTGGATTTAGCTTTGCGTTTACAACCCCTCTCTATTATCCAGAATTTTGATAGCTAGAAATTTCCCTGTCAAAGTTCCAAATTTTTCATATAATTTCACATCATGTTAGGCTTTCGTTTTCAAATCAGATTCCAAACATTTACAATTTTAAATTAAACAAAACTATGTATAAGGTACGAGTAGTATTGTAAATTAAAACATATTGTTCAGGTATTTTCACATTTTTAGTCACCCAAAATTCTAAATCTTAGTGTCTCCTCTGACCGCTAGGTAGCTTCAAATGTTGCTATACAAATCTAAAAATATTGGCACTTAAACTTACCTTTAATAACCTTTAATTAAAACTTAATATGAATTTTAATCGTAGACCTCTAAAATCCTCTATGAGAGATAATTCTCTGAATAGCCATTTTGAGTCAGTCTCGAGGAAGCTTAAGAAAAAAGAAGTCTAGCTACAGTGACAGTGATCATCCTTGAATCCTTGAATCAGGCCCGATCCGAGGAAGTGTGACTTCCTTGAAGATTCCGAATCTTGCAGATGCTGCCTCCAGGATTTGCCTAGACTCCATCTCAAGCATCCACTGTGAGCGTGGAGAACCCTCTTTTGTTGCAAGAACCTCATCTCGGACCTTGAATGACGGGGTCACCTCAGGCCACCTAATATCTCGTTTCAGACTTTAGCCTGAGAGACAGCCGTGCCGCCCGCTGTTTGCGTGCTGCCTTCGTGCCGACGCCTTCCCCTTGCTGCCGTCGTGCTGCAAGCCTCTGCTTCACGGACCCCACCTCAGGCGTATCAGTCTGAAAGGCGAGTTCTCATCTCTGCTGCTGGCATCGTGCCGCCGCCTTCCTGCTTGCCTACCTACTACTACCGTCGTCGGCTGTCTGCGTGCCAACCGACGTGCATGCCAATCTTCGAGCCTGTACCTCATCAGTCCCTCCAGTCTTCCCAAACTATAATACGGTCACAGTTTTAGTATAAAATAGGCAACTCCACAGTAGGCAGGGAATCTTTAGTGGGCCCTATATAGGTAGGTCTTACTGTGTTACTCTGCATTTTACTTGTAAATATTTATTTTAAAAATACTTGTATTAACCTAGTTAATCTTTTCTTTTAATATAAAACCGCCCCGCTATAATACTCATACCATCGGCTACGACGAGGTGGGACATTAAAAACACTTCGCTGGGTACCCTGAGGCCGTCTAAGCGGTCTCAGACGCCGAAAGGCACCCGTGATGATATTTATTTATATTTTATATTTATTTATGATGATCATAAAAGAGGCATATTTGCAATCAAAACAGATTAATTATAAATTTCACAGATAGTTTCTGAAATCCACCATAATTGGAATGAAAATATTTAGGCATTAAGTACAATAAAATTATCGATTGTTCCATTTGAGTAAGTTTGAAATTAAACCAGCTTAATTTTAGTAGTCAAATTTCCCGCATAATGAGTAGAGGACCGCTACGGTTATATGAAACAATGAGAAATGCCAAATGCATGTTAATGTAGATGCAACTTAATCCCTTAATAATTAGATTGCTATTTTGATAAACATGATAAATAAATGAGTCAATAGGCAATATACGACTTTTGTATGTCAGCGAATTTCTAGAGTTCGACTTTTAATCTATTATATGTACGACGAAAGGAAACCAACCACTAAGATACAGGTTAACATTATGACGTTACACCAATGACAGCCTCCGTAGACTAGTGGTTGCGCTTTTGGCGTTATATCCGGAGGTCGTGGGTTCGATTCCCACCCATGGCAACAAAATATTAGCAGGTACGTTTTTTTTCTGTACAGTTTGTCATGGTCTGGGTGTTTATAAAATATAATATGTATTATATCGTTGCTTCTGGTACACATAGTACAAGCCTAGAGCTTAGTTTGTGATCAGGGCAATATGTAATTTGTCCTACATATTATTATTATTATTATTATTATAGTTACCTAGTGGTTGCTTACCTAATTGTTTGGCTAGGTGCGTTGATTATACATGTTTTGTTTAATTTTTATTTATATAACATCCATTTTGCAGGGCTTCATTATGTAAATTTTGTGTAATTAAATGTACCTAGGCTAAGTTAAGTAAAATAAATAAAACATTCATTCATTTATCCAATCGTTTCAGTAAAATGACAGGAAAGTGTAGTATAAAAATTATTTTAACTACACCTGTTCGGAAATTATCTTCTTATTAAAAAAAACAAGGAAAAATGTACATCTTTGATCATTACTATCATACAAATGCCTAAGCATGCGGAAAAATAATAAACATCATTGCCAGCGTGATAAAATTATACTACACCTACTTAGAAAATACCATCTTACTGGAAAACAAGGCAAACCTTTTGCCTCAACAAAAAAAAAAGTTTAAGTTCCGTGTAATACTTCGTGGCCCCTGGGTAAGTAGACATACAATGTTCATCATTCAATAAATGCTGTTTAACAACATTGATCGCTCCCACTATGTTGTAAATGATGCGATTACGAAATGGGCGGAGTCAGAGACGAATTTTCATTACGCATTATTAATCTATTACTTTATATTGCTTAATAAACTAAGATTCATGGCCTTATTCATAAAAACTTATTGAAGCCTTGAAGAACACTTTAGTGATGGAATGTTTTGTCTCTTTTACACATATTAATTTTTGCTAAATAAAAGAGACAAAACCTTCTATTACTAAAGTGTTCTTGGAGGACTCAATAAGTTTTTTTATGAATAAGACCTATTAATTTAGATTCATTGTTATTTATTAATTTAAAAAAAAAAAAAATTATTACTGTTATTTTAGGTATCGAACTGATATTTTACTTTAAATTTATTTATATATACATTAAATCTATATCCATCGTTGTATACTAAAGTTAATATACTCTGATGGGACTTTGTTGAAAATCTTCGAAAAAATAACTTATTTTGTGTTATTTATGATTAATTTTCATTTCTTTGTTTTATTATTAGAAGTTATTATTCTTAAAACCTTTAAAACCTTCTAAAATAATTAACAGGCCGTTTAACATTATAGTTACGATATTAGAATGCCCTAACTTTTAGTGACTAAACTGAAATACAGCACTTAAAATAACCTGGTAACTGGTATGGCCCTTCATAGTTGAGAAGCGAAAAAAACAAAAGCTACATTCCGTTGCTTATTATTATATATATTTTATATTGGAGCACGGCATGTGATTTTGTATCTACCTGATGGTAAGCAGACTTACAAAGTCTATTCATGGACGTCGATCAATACATTGTTGTTTAACAAATTTGATCGCTTCCACTAAATGATGTGGTTACAAAATGGGCGGCGATAAATATAATACGTTTTTGCATTACAAGTATATTTTAATATTCTCCTATTTTGCGGGTTCTGGTACATATACTACAAATCTAAAGCTAGTTATAACTTAATCCTGCTAGTTATAACACAGGGTAACCTAGCACAGAAACAACAGTTATTTGTAATTTATGTAAATATAAAATTAATTACCTACCTACAACTTTTTTATGTAAATTTTGTTTTTTTTTTTTTTTTTTTTTTTAATTATTTAAATACTTAAATCTCTTACATAATATTATTATCAAATAACATCATATTATTTTATAAGGAGTTCCAACAGTTAGCTATACTGCCCTAGCTTCCTCCACATCCATTACTAATGTTTCAGTTGCGTCTATACAAAAGTTGTAAAGTCTATACAAACACTGCGACGAGCTTGCCACTTGTTCGGTATAAACACAGAATACATGTTAAAATTTCTTCGCTCGTCAAGCTAGTCCTAAACGCTGCGATGGTACGTTTTTATTCCAAAAGTTATTTGTACCTTTAGTTTGTCTGTAAAAGTTATCAATATAATCTATTTACCTCTACAACCTCTTTATATGCGAAATATTTTGAAAGCCACACAGATGCAAAAACCGTCAAGTGAGCTAGTCATGTTTCGGTTTTAGTCTGTGTGTTCACCGGTTTTCAGGAGATTACTGCATCGATTTCTTGTCGAGATGGTATTCTCCTTTCAGGGTGCGGTTACAAAATGGGTTGAATTGACGATAAGACAGCGAGTATATTAAAATACTCGTAATGCAATTTGTCGCCGCCCATTTCGTAATTGCATCATTTAGCTGGCATAGTGGGAGCGATCAATTTTGTTTAAGAACAATTATTGATCGACCCCATTCCTAAACTTTGTAGGTCTGCTCATCACCACGTAGATACAAAATCACATGCCGTGCTCCAGTAAAAAAAAAAAAAAAAGGCTCCCTCAATCTCAACCAACACAAATAAAATAATAATCGCTAAACTGCAATAAAGTTTAAACACGTACTAAAGACAAAAATATTTCTTACCACTTGAGCTAGCTGCATTCGGCGATATCAGCCGCGAGCACAAACCGTAAAACTGCAATATGTGGAAAAATGACTCTCTTCATAAAACGTAACTTATGAAGTAAATGTGCAACATTGTTTAGTTTAAACTTCATATTCCTTACGTATATTCGTTTTATGGTAGCCCTGATAAGGAAGTAGTAACTTGTTTAATAGGATCCCAATATATAACTACATAGATTTAATAGTATAAGTTTTATTCCTAACAGACAATGATATTTTAATTAGAGATATTATATTATACGCTTACAAAATAATTTAACATAATGTTTTGAATAGGGATTGCAACCCGGTATGATTTTCAACCCGGCCGGGTCCGGTAACATTCGCCGCCAACCGTAGATGTGTTAGGATGAAACCTTTAATTTTATGAAAATTTGCTTTAAGGTAATGGAGGAAGAATACAATGATTTAACGTTACGGAAAAATATTTATTTCAAACCAGTAAATCAAAAATAATCACTCTTAATCAGTCTCAAAATCACGAGTTTTTACTACAGTTTCACTTATGAACGGAATAGAAACATTAGTGTTACTAATTAAGTTTAAGCAAGCATTAGTATTCAGTAATTAAGTTTAGGATAGAAATGATCTTCCACGCGCTGATGAAATGCCTGGGTTTAGATGATTTCGAGAAAAAGTTTGGAAAGTAGTCAGATTATTTAAGAAGTCGCCCGCAATTCAATTACTAATACTATACAGAGTAAAGAGGAATACCTGCTTGCTTAAAGTTAATTACTAATACTAATGTAACTATTTGAAAACATAGTATTAGAATAAGAAACTAATAACGCAGCCTAATGTAGTAAACTTGTCTTATCAACTTAGATAGATATACTTTGGTAGCTTTAGTGAAAACAAAACAAATTCTTAAGAGCAATAACTATATTCTTTTGATTATAACAATTTAGGTATTATGACTATTGAGTGTTAATATATGCTTGCCATGCCAGTTTTCTACAAGTTGAGGCTTCCGTGCCGCAGTTTTCGTACCTACCTGGCTCGGCCGGGCCCGGTTTGCAATCTTTAGTTCCGAACTAGCGGCGCTTAAAAGATAAAAATCAAAAACTAAAAACTTGGTTATTTGAATTTTTACATATATTTTGAGGTTATATACAAATGTTTTTTATTTGTTGATTACCTACAACTTTGCCATAGGACTTGTAGCAACTTTTTTTTTCCATAGGACTTGTAGTTTTGCCGAAAATCGAGATGTACCGTTATTTACCCTTACACCCCTTCCACCATTCTTTCTATTTCTTACCAGCGGTAGTCTCTTTTCAGACTACGGTTACAAAACACACTACGGGTGTAATGCAAATTCATCTTTTTACTGCCGCCTATTTCGTAACCGCATCATTTAAACAACAACAATGTATCGATCGACCCCATTCAAGGACGTTGTGTGTCTGTTTATACAAAGTCACATGCCGTACTCCAATAAAAAAAAATGTCTGGGTCTCACTATACTTTTTTTATAGTGGCCTAGTTGTTTCGCTTTGGCGCATTGTTTTCGGTGGTCGTGGGTTCGATTACCACTCATATTAGTATATTTTCTGTATAGTTTGCCATGGTGCCAGGGGTGCGATTTTTGAATATCATCACATGACTAAATATCACTGATATGTCAAAAAACCTTTTGATTATTAAAGTTCGTATTTTTGAATGTCATCGGGTGCTAAAATTTCAAACCTATTTTATCCATACGAGTGCCTTCTACCACTCGTAAATAAAGTCATCGATGTCAATAATAACCATCACAGGTAATATAATGGTATGTTAAGTTCCGTTCCACCATTGAGTTTTTATGTTTTAGCATAGATATTCCAATTATGATGAGAAACAAGAATGACATATTGTACGACAAACAATAATTTCTTCGTGTAACGAAACGCAAGTAGCTTTTGTGACTGAGATTTTTTAAATAAGTTTGAACCGCATATACATACGTGGTGGCCGAGTTGGTTAGACTTTGGACTTAAAAATACTAAGGCCCCTTGTTCGAATCCCGGTGTGTACCAATGAGTTTTTAATTTAAAAAAATATGTACATTTGTTTGACAACACCACTGCTTCGGAGAGCACGTTAAGCTGTCGGTCCCTGTTTTACTATAAGTACCAACTTGTGAAGCTGTTTATAGATGGGTTATTGAGTCTATTCAAAACATCGCGACGAGTTTACCACTTGTTCGGTGTAGAATACCATCGGCTACGACGGCTAAAAACCCCTCCGCTGGGTACCCTGGGGCGTCTAGGCGGTCTCTGGCGCCGTAAGCCACCCGTGATGATATGTGTATATGTGTGTGGTACCGCACGTAACTTTCAAAAATAGGACTTTTTTATAAATTATGATTTAATAGTCATCGTTGATATTTTTCTCACTGGTTATCAAACTCATCGGTGACTTTCAAAAGTCACACCCCTGGGTTTTTAAAATATAATATGTATTAATATCGTTGTTTCTGGTACACATTAGTACATACTTACCTTATAATATGTACTAAAATATCCTACATATAATACCCAAAAGTTTGGACGTGTTGATGTCGGTGCCGGGACCATAAAAAGGAATTAGAGTTGTCGCTCCAACGTGATGATCTCCTTCCTAAAACTAAACAACTATATGCCAATCCCAACTTTGTCCGCTAGGGTGCATTGGGACTTGTAGTTGTATGTGTAAATACATAATAACTTATTACGAATTCTGTGTATGAGTGTGTTGAAATTTACAGATATAGGAAACCAATCTATTTGTTACTTTGTTTGCCGCGGCTTCGCGCTGAATATTTTTATTTTTGTTATTGACACATGGAAAAAGCAAAACCGGTGTGAAGTTAGCGGCCAATTTTCTAGCAGCCAAATTTTTTTCGCTTATCTGAACAAACCCTTATGCTACCAGATATCTAGCAGCCTTAATTTTATGAAAAACATTCTGTTAGAGTAGTAAACGTATAGTAGTGAACGCAATCTATTTCATACAGATAGATAATTTTGACGCATAGTATGTTAGAAGCTGGATAATCAATTCTGACATGTTTCTACCCTTCAATGGTGTTTTTTTAAAGAAATCACTATACTAGTCTATGACAGAAATGAGAAACCAAATTATAAGATATCAAATGCAGTTCCTTTAGCAACTATTTAAAACATATTTTAACAACTCCAGACAGATATTTGTACCATTGCATGACATTTTTTGTAATTGATCACTTTACATGAATAAGTATTATTTAACTGCCACTCGAACTATCACAGAAATGAGGAACCAAATTCTAACATACTGGATATCAAAGGCAGTTCCATAAGCAACTATTTAAAACATATTTCAACAACTCCGGAAGTATATTTCCGACTTTGCATGACGTTTATACAAAAAAAAAAAAAAAATTATGAATAAATATTTTTCATTTGCCTCTTGATCTATGACAGAAATGAGGAACCAAATTCTAACATACTGCATATCAAAGGCAGTTCCATAAGCAACTATTTAAAACATATTTCAACAACTCGGAAAGGATATTTCCACCTTTGCATGACTTTTTTGTAAGTGATGAATATCCATTTTTCATCTGCCTCTCGGTCTATGACAGAAATGAGAAACCAAATTCTAACATACTGGATATCACAGGCAGTTCAATAAGCAACTATTTAAAATATATTTCAACAACTCGGAAAGGATATTTCCATCTTTGCATGACTTTTTTGTAAGTGATAAATATCCATTTTTCATCTGCCTCTCGGTCTATGACAGAAATGAGGAACCAAATTCTAACATACTGCATATCAAAGGCAGTTCCATAAGCAACTATTTAAAACATATTTCAACAACTCGGAAAGGATATTTCCACCTTTGCATGAAGTTTATACAAAAAAAAACACAATTTATGAATAAATATTTTTCATCTGCCTCTCGGTCTATGACAGAAATGAGGAACCAAATTCTAACATACTGCATATCAAATGCAGTTCCATAAGCAACCATTTAAAACATATTTCAACAACTCGGAAAGGATATTTCTACCTTTGCATGATTTTTTTGTAAGTGATGAATATCCATTTTTCATCTGCCTCTCGGTCTCGGATATTTGGGGCGTAGATATAATCTGTTAGGTTGGTCGGCTCGGTGGCGCCTTTGCATGGCAGATAACGATGGACAGGTCAATGGAACCAGCTAACCACCTAGTCTTACACTGGTTGGTTATGTGGTGTATGTTCGGTTTGGTTTCTAATTATTTTATGTATGCAAAAGCCTAACCAAGCGCACACTTAGACCTTATACTAAATATAGTTTTTTTTTTTTTTTTGACTATGCATAAATACCTGTAAAGGTTTACATGAAATAAATATTTTTGACTTTGACTTTGACTTTGTCTATGACAGAAATGAGGAACCAAATTCTAACATACTGCATATCAAAGGCAGTTCCATAAGCAACTATTTAAAACATATTTCAACACCTCGGAAAGGATATTTCCACCTTTGCATGACTTTTTTGTAAGTGATGAATAAGTATTTTTCATCTGTCTCTCGGTCTATGACAGAAATGAGGAACCAAATTCTAACATACTGCATATCAAATGCAGTTCCATAAGCAACCATTTAAAACATATTTCAACAACTCGGAAAGGATATTTCCATCTTTGCATGACTTTTTTGTAAGTGATAAATATCCATTTTTCATCTGCCTCTCGGTCTATGACAGAAATGAGGAACCAAATTCTAACATACTGCATATCAAAGGCAGTTCCATAAGCAACTATTTAAAACATATTTCAACAACTCGGAAAGGATATTTCCACCTTTGCATGACTTTATTGTAAGTGATGAATAAGTATTTTTCATCTGTCTCTCGGTCTATGACAGAAATGAGGAACCAAATTCTAACATACTGGATATCAAAGGCAGTTTCATAAGCAACCATTTAAAACATATTTCAACAACTCGGAAAGGATATTTCCATCTTTGCATGACTTTTTTGTAAGTGATAAATATCCATTTTTCATCTGCCTCTCGGTCTATGACAGAAATGAGGAACCAAATTCTAACATACTGCATATCAAATGCAGTTACATAAGCAACCATTTAAAACATATTTCAACAACTCGGAAAGGATATTTCCATCTTTGCATGACTTTTTTGTAAGTGATAAATATCCATTTTTCATCTGCCTCTCGGTCTATGACAGAAATGAGGAACCAAATTCTAACATACTGCATATCAAAGGCAGTTCCATAAGCAACTATTTAAAACATATTTCAACAACTCGGAAAGGATATTTCCACCTTTGCATGAAGTTTATACAAAAAAAAACACAATTTATGAATAAATATTTTTCATCTGCCTCTCGGTCTATGACAGAAATGAGGAACCAAATTCTAACATACTGCATATCAAATGCAGTTCCATAAGCAACCATTTAAAACATATTTCAACAACTCGGAAAGGATATTTCTACCTTTGCATGATTTTTTTGTAAGTGATGATTATCCATTTTTCATCTGCCTCTCGGTCTATGACAGAAATGAGGAACCAAATTCTAACATACTGCATATCAAAGGCAGTTCCATAAGCAACTATTTAAAACATATTTCAACACCTCGGAAAGGATATTTCCACCTTTGCATGACTTTTTTGTAAGTGATGAATAAGTATTTTTCATCTGTCTCTCGGTCTATGACAGAAATGAGGAACCAAATTCTAACATACTGCATATCAAAGGCAGTTCCATAAGCAACTATTTAAAACATATTTCAACACCTCGGAAAGGATATTTCCACCTTTGCATGACTTTATTGTAAGTGATGAATAAGTATTTTTCATCTGTCTCTCGGTCTATGACAGAAATGAGGAACCAAATTCTAACATACTGGATATCAAAGGCAGTTTCATAAGCAACTATTTAAAACATATTTCAACACCTCGGAAAGGATATTTCCACCTTTGCATGACTTTTTTGTAAGTGATGAATATCCATTTTTCATCTGCCTCTCGGTCTATGACAGAAATGAGGAACCAAATTCTAACATACTGGATATCAAAGGCAGTTCCATAAGCAACTATTTAAAACATATTTCAACACCTCGGAAAGGATATTTCCACCTTTGCATGACTTTTTTGTAAGTGATGAATAAGTATTTTTCATCTGTCTCTCGGTCTATGACAGAAATGAGGAACCAAATTCTAACATACTGGATATCAAAGGCAGTTCCATAAGCAACTATTTAAAACATATTTCAACACCTCGGAAAGGATATTTCCACCTTTGCATGACTTTTTTGTAAGTGATGAATATCCATTTTTCATCTGCCTCTCGGTCTATGACAGAAATGAGGAACCAAATTCTAACATACTGGATATCAAAGGCAGTTCCATAAGCAACTATTTAAAACATATTTCAACACCTCGGAAAGGATATTTCCACCTTTGCATGACTTTTTTGTAAGTGATAAATATCCATTTTTCATCTGCCTCTCGGTCTATGACAGAAATGAGGAACCAAATTCTAACATACTGCATATCAAAGGCAGTTCCATAAGCAACTATTTAAAACATATTTCAACACCTCGGAAAGGATATTTCCACCTTTGCATGACTTTTTTGTAAGTGATAAATATCCATTTTTCATCTGCCTCTCGGTCTATGACAGAAATGAGGAACCAAATTCTAACATACTGCATATCAAAGGCAGTTCCATAAGCAACTATTTAAAACATATTTCAACAACTCGGATAGGATATTTCCACCTTTGCATGAAGTTTATACAAAAAAAAACACAATTTATGAATAAATATTTTTCATCTGCCTCTCGGTCTATGACAGAAATGAGGAACCAAATTCTAACATACTGGATATCAAAGGCAGTTCCATAAGCAACTATTTAAAACATATTTCAACACCTCGGAAAGGATATTTCCACCTTTGCATGACTTTTTTGTAAGTGATGAATATCCATTTTTCATCTGCCTCTCGGTCTATGACAGAAATGAGGAACCAAATTCTAGCATACTGGATATCAAAGGCAGTTCCATAAGCAACTATTTAAAACAGATTTTAACAACTCGGAAAGGATATTTTCACCTTTGCATGACTATTATTTAAGTGATGAATAAGTATTTTTCATCTGTCTCTCGGTCTATGACAGAAATGAGGAACCAAATTCTAACATACTGGATATCAAAGGCAGTTCCATAAGCAACTATTTAAAACATATTTCAATACCTCGGAAAGGATATTTCCACCTTTGCATGACTTTTTTGTAAGTGATGAATATCCATTTTTCATCTGCCTCTCGGTCTATGACAGAAATGAGGAACCAAATTCTAACATACTGGATATCAAAGGCAGTTCCATAAGCAACTATTTAAAACATATTTCAACACCTCGGAAAGGATATTTCCACCTTTGCATGACTTTTTGTAAGTATTACGTCATTGACATTTACTGACATACATTTACAAAAAATAATTAAAATGTTACAAACAAATAAATCTCATCATCATCTCGAGAGGCAGATGAAAAATATTTATTCATAAATTGTGTTTTTTTTTTGTATAAACTTCATGCAAAGGTGGAAATATCCTTTCCGAGTTGTTGAAATATATTTTAAATAGTTGCTTATTGAACTGCCTGTGATATCCAGTATGTTAGAATTTGGTTTCTCATTTCTGTCATAGACCGAGAGGCAGATGAAAAATGGATATTCATCACTTACAAAAAAGTCATGCAAAGGTGGAAATATCCTTTCCGAGTTGTTGAAATATGTTTTAAATAGTTGCTTATGGAACTGCCTTTGATATGCAGTATGTTAGAATTTGGTTCCTCATTTCTGTCATAGACCGAGAGACAGATGAAAAATACTTATTCATCACTTACAAAAAAGTCATGCAAAGGTGGAAATATCCTTTCCGAGGTGTTGAAATATGTTTTAAATAGTTGCTTATGGAACTGCCTTTGATATCCAGTATGTTAGAATTTGGTTCCTCATTTCTGTCATAGACCGAGAGGCAGATGAAAAATGGATATTCATCACTTACAAAAAAGTCATGCAAAGGTAGAAATATCCTTTCCGAGTTATTGAAATATGTTTTAAATGGTTGCTTATGGAACTGCCTTTGATATCCAGTATGTTAGAATTTGGTTTCTCATTTCTGTCATAGACCGAGAGGCAGATGAAAAATACTTATTCATCACTTACAAAAAAGTCATGCAAAGGTGGAAATATCCTTTCCGAGGTGTTGAAATATGTTTTAAATAGTTGCTTATGAAACTGCCTTTGATATCCAGTATGTTAGAATTTGGTTCCTCATTTCTGTCATAGACCGAGAGGCAGATGAAAAATGGATATTTATCACTTACAAAAAAGTCATGCAAAGGTGGAAATATCCTTTCCGAGGTGTTGAAATATGTTTTAAATAGTTGCTTATGGAACTGCCTTTGATATCCAGTATGTTAGAATTTGGTTCCTCATTTCTGTCATAGACCGAGAGGCAGATGAAAAATGGATATTCATCACTTACAAAAAAGTCATGCAAAGGTGGAAATATCCTTTCCGAGGTGTTGAAATATGTTTTAAATAGTTGCTTATGGAACTGCCTGTGATATGCAGTATGTTAGAATTTGGTTCCTCATTTCTGTCATAGACCGAGAGACAGATGAAAAATACTTATTCATCACTTACAAAAAAGTCATGCAAAGGTGGAAATATCCTTTCCGAGGTGTTGAAATATGTTTTAAATAGTTGCTTATGGAACTGCCTTTGATATCCAGTATGTTAGAATTTGGTTCCTCATTTCTGTCATAGACCGAGAGGCAGATGAAAAATGGATATTCATCACTTACAAAAAAGTCATGCAAAGGTAGAAATATCCTTTCCGAGTTGTTGAAATATGTTTTAAATGGTTGCTTATGGAACTGCCTTTGATATCCAGTATGTTAGAATTTGGTTTCTCATTTCTGTCATAGACCGAGAGGCAGATGAAAAATACTTATTCATCACTTACAAAAAAGTCATGCAAAGGTGGAAATATCCTTTCCGAGGTGTTGAAATATGTTTTAAATAGTTGCTTATGGAACTGCCTTTGATATGCAGTATGTTAGAATTTGGTTCCTCATTTCTGTCATAGACCGAGAGACAGATGAAAAATACTTATTCATCACTTACAAAAAAGTCATGCAAAGGTGGAAATATCCTTTCCGAGGTGTTGAAATATGTTTTAAATAGTTGCTTATGGAACTGCCTTTGATATCCAGTATGTTAGAATTTGGTTCCTCATTTCTGTCATAGACCGAGAGGCAGATGAAAAATGGATATTCATCACTTACAAAAAAGTCATGCAAAGGTGGAAATATCCTTTCCGAGGTGTTGAAATATGTTTTAAATAGTTGCTTATGGAACTGCCTTTGATATCCAGTATGTTAGAATTTGGTTCCTCATTTCTGTCATAGACCGAGAGACAGATGAAAAATACTTATTCATCACTTACAAAAAAGTCATGCAAAGGTGGAAATATCCTTTCCGAGGTGTTGAAATATGTTTTAAATAGTTGCTTATGAAACTGCCTTTGATATCCAGTATGTTAGAATTCGGTTCCTCATTTCTGTCATAGACCGAGAGGCAGATGAAAAATGGATATTTATCACTTACAAAAAAGTCATGCAAAGGTGGAAATATCCTTTCCGAGGTGTTGAAATATGTTTTAAATAGTTGCTTATGGAACTGCCTTTGATATCCAGTATGTTAGAATTTGGTTCCTCATTTCTGTCATAGACCGAGAGGCAGATGAAAAATGGATATTCATCACTTACAAAAAAGTCATGCAAAGGTGGAAATATCCTTTCCGAGGTGTTGAAATATGTTTTAAATAGTTGCTTATGGAACTGCCTTTGATATCCAGTATGTTAGAATTTTGTTCCTCATTTCTGTCATAGACCGAGAGACAGATGAAAAATACTTATTCATCACTTACAAAAAAGTCATGCAAAGGTGGAAATATCCTTTCCGAGGTGTTGAAATATGTTTTAAATAGTTGCTTATGGAACTGCCTTTGATATCCAGTATGTTAGAATTTGGTTCCTCATTTCTGTCATAGACCGAGAGGCAGATGAAAAATGGATATTTATCACTTACAAAAAAGTCATGCAAAGATGGAAATATCCTTTCCGAGGTGTTAAAATATGTTTTAAATAGTTGCTTATGGAACTGCCTTTGATATGCAGTATGTTAGAATTTGGTTCCTCATTTCTGTCATAGACCGAGAGGCAGATGAAAAATGGATATTCATCACTTACAAAAAAGTCATGCAAAGGTAGAAATATCCTTTCCGAGTTGTTGAAATATGTTTTAAATGGTTGCTTATGGAACTGCCTTTGATATGCAGTATGTTAGAATTTGGTTCCTCATTTCTGTCATAGACCGAGAGGCAGATGAAAAATGGATATTCATCACTTACAAAAAAGTCATGCAAAGGTGGAAATATCCTTTCCGAGGTGTTGAAATATGTTTTAAATAGTTGCTTATGGAACTGCCTTTGATATCCAGTATGTTAGAATTTGGTTCCTCATTTCTGTCATAGACCGAGAGACAGATGAAAAATACTTATTCATCACTTACAAAAAAGTCATGCAAAGGTGGAAATATAAAGGATATTTCCACCTTTAATATCCTTTCCGAGGTGTTGAAATATGTTTTAAATAGTTGCTTATAGAACTGCCTTTGATATCCAGTATGTTAGAATTTGGTTTCTCATTTCTGTCATAGACCGTGAGGCAGATGAAAAATACTTATTCATCACTTACAAAAAAGTCATGCAAAGGTGGAAATATCCTTTCCGAGGTGTTGAAATATGTTTTAAATAGTTGCTTATGAAACTGCCTTTGATATCCAGTATGTTAGAATTTGGTTCCTCATTTCTGTCATAGACCGAGAGGCAGATGAAAAATGGATATTTATCACTTACAAAAAAGTCATGCAAAGGTGGAAATATCCTTTCCGAGGTGTTGAAATATGTTTTAAATAGTTGCTTATGGAACTGCCTTTGATATCCAGTATGATAGAATTTGGTTCCTCATTTCTGTCATAGACCGAGAGGCAGATGAAAAATGGATATTCATCACTTACAAAAAAGTCATGCAAAGGTGGAAATATCCTTTCCGAGGTGTTGAAATATGTTTTAAATAGTTGCTTATGGAACTGCCTTTGATATCCAGTATGTTAGAATTTGGTTCCTCATTTCTGTCATAGACCGAGAGACAGATGAAAAATACTTATTCATCACTTACAAAAAAGTCATGCAAAGGTGGAAATATCCTTTCCGAGGTGTTGAAATATGTTTTAAATAGTTGCTTATGGAACTGCCTTTGATATCCAGTATGTTAGAATTTGGTTCCTCATTTCTGTCATAGACCGAGAGGCAGATGAAAAATGGATATTCATCACTTACAAAAAAGTCATGCAAAGGTGGAAATATCCTTTCCGAGGTGTTGAAATATGTTTTAAATAGTTGCTTATGGAACTGCCTTTGATATCCAGTATGTTAGAATTTGGTTCCTCATTTCTGTCATAGACCGAGAGACAGATGAAAAATACTTATTCATCACTTATAAAAAAGTCATGCAAAGGTGGAAATATCCTTTCCGAGGTGTTGAAATATGTTTTAAATAGTTGCTTATGGAACTGCCTTTGATATCCAGTATGTTAGAATTTGGTTCCTCATTTCTGTCATAGACCGAGAGGCAGATGAAAAATGGATATTCATCACTTACAAAAAAGTCATGCAAAGGTGGAAATATCCTTTCCGAGGTGTTGAAATATGTTTTAAATAGTTGCTTATGGAACTGCCTTTGATATCCAGTATGTTAGAATTTGGTTCCTCATTTCTGTCATAGACCGAGAGACAGATGAAAAATACTTATTCATCACTTACAAAAAAGTCATGCAAAGGTGGAAATATCCTTTCCGAGGTGTTGAAATATGTTTTAAATAGTTGCTTATGAAACTGCCTTTGATATCCAGTATGTTAGAATTCGGTTCCTCATTTCTGTCATAGACCGAGAGGCAGATGAAAAATGGATATTTATCACTTACAAAAAAGTCATGCAAAGGTGGAAATATCCTTTCCGAGGTGTTGAAATATGTTTTAAATAGTTGCTTATGGAACTGCCTTTGATATCCAGTATGTTAGAATTTGGTTCCTCATTTCTGTCATAGACCGAGAGGCAGATGAAAAATGGATATTCATCACTTACAAAAAAGTCATGCAAAGGTGGAAATATCCTTTCCGAGGTGTTGAAATATGTTTTAAATAGTTGCTTATGGAACTGCCTTTGATATCCAGTATGTTAGAATTTGGTTCCTCATTTCTGTCATAGACCGAGAGACAGATGAAAAATACTTATTCATCACTTACAAAAAAGTCATGCAAAGGTGGAAATATCCTTTCCGAGGTGTTGAAATATGTTTTAAATAGTTGCTTATGGAACTGCCTTTGATATCCAGTATGTTAGAATTTGGTTCCTCATTTCTGTCATAGACCGAGAGGCAGATGAAAAATAGATATTTATCACTTACAAAAAAGTCATGCAAAGATGGAAATATCCTTTCCGAGGTGTTAAAATATGTTTTAAATAGTTGCTTATGGAACTGCCTTTGATATGCAGTATGTTAGAATTTGGTTCCTCATTTCTGTCATAGACCGAGAGGCAGATGAAAAATGGATATTCATCACTTACAAAAAAGTCATGCAAAGGTTGAAATATCCTTTCCGAGGTGTTGAAATATGTTTTAAATAGTTGCTTATGGAACTGCCTTTGATATCCAGTATGTTAGAATTTGGTTCCTCATTTCTGTCATAGACCGAGAGACAGATGAAAAATACTTATTCATCACTTACAAAAAAGTCATGCAAAGGTGGAAATATCCTTTCCGAGGTGTTGAAATATGTTTTAAATAGTTGCTTATGGAACTGCCTTTGATATCCAGTATGTTAGAATTTGGTTCCTCATTTCTGTCATAGACCGAGAGGCAGATGAAAAATGGATATTCATCACTTACAAAAAAGTCATGCAAAGGTGGAAATATCCTTTCCGAGGTGTTGAAATATGTTTTAAATAGTTGCTTATGGAACTGCCTTTGATATCCAGTATGTTAGAATTTGGTTCCTCATTTCTGTCATAGACCGAGAGACAGATGAAAAATACTTATTCATCACTTACAAAAAAGTCATGCAAAGGTGGAAATATCCTTTCCGAGGTGTTGAAATATGTTTTAAATAGTTGCTTATGGAACTGCCTTTGATATCCAGTATATTAGAATTTGGTTCCTCATTTCTGTCATAGACCGAGAGACAGATGAAAAATACTTATTCATCACTTACAAAAAAGTCATGCAAAGGTGGAAATATCCTTTCCGAGGTGTTGAAATATGTTTTAAATGGTTGCTTATGGAACTGCCTTTGATATCCAGTATGTTAGAATTTGGTTCCTCATTTCTGTCATAGACCGAGAGGCAGATGAAAAATGGATATTCATCACTTACAAAAAAGTCATGCAAAGGTGGAAATATCCTTTCCGAGGTGTTGAAATATGTTTTAAATAGTTGCTTATGGAACTGCCTTTGATATCCAGTATGTTAGAATTTGGTTCCTCATTTCTGTCATAGACCGAGAGACAGATGAAAAATACTTATTCATCACTTACAAAAAAGTCATGCAAAGGTGGAAATATCCTTTCCGAGGTGTTGAAATATGTTTTAAATAGTTGCTTATGGAACTGCCTTTGATATCCAGTATATTAGAATTTGGTTCCTCATTTCTGTCATAGACCGAGAGACAGATGAAAAATACTTATTCATCACTTACAAAAAAGTCATGCAAAGGTGGAAATATCCTTTCCGAGGTGTTGAAATATGTTTTAAATGGTTGCTTATGGAACTGCCTTTGATATCCAGTATGTTAGAATTTGGTTCCTCATTTCTGTCATAGACCGAGAGGCAGGTGAAAAATATTTATTCATAAATTGTGTTTTTTTTTGTATAAACTTCATGCAAAGGTGGAAATATCCTTTCCGAGTTGTTGAAATATGTTTTAAATAGTTGCTTATGGAACTGCCTTTGATATGCAGTATGTTAGAATTTGGTTCCTCATTTCTGTCATAGATTAAGAGGCAAATGAAAAATATTTATTCATATTTTTTTTTTTTTTTGTATAAACGTCATGCAAAGTCCGAAATATACTTCCGGAGTTGTTGAAATATGTTTTAAATAGTTGCTTATGGAACTGCCTTTGATATCCAGTATGTTAGAATTTGGTTCCTCATTTCTGTGATAGTTCGAGTGGCAGTTAAATAATACTTATTCATGTAAAGTGATCAATTACAAAAAATGTCATGCAATGGTACAAATATCTGTCTGGAGTTGTTAAAATATGTTTTAAATAGTTGCTAAAGGAACTGCATTTGATATCTTATAATTTTGTTTCTCATTTCTGTTATAGACTAGTATAGTGATTTCTTTAAAAAAACACCATTGAAGGGTAGAAACATGTCTGAATTGATTATCCAGCTTCTAACATACTATGCGTCAAAGGTATCCATCTGTATGAAATAGATTGCGTTCACTACTATACGTTTACTACTCTAACAGATTTTTTTTCATAAAATTAAGGCTGCTAGATATCTGGCAGCATAAGGGTTTGTTCACATAAGCGAAAAAAATTTGGCTGCTAGAAAATTGGCCGCTAACTTCACACCGGTAAAAGCAAAAGGGTCTTTTGCCCATTAATCCTTATCAATACCGAACATTCACTATGAGGCTTATAATAATATAACTAAATTAAGGGTTTGTTAAAAAAATGTTAATATGTAGTGAACAGGCAGGCTTACTAAATGATTCCAAAAGGGTTTATTTTTTTAATGTATGGAACTCTACAAATACGTGTTACTACCCATGGTATTGACTGTCCTATACAAAATGTAGGTTTTTTTTCTCTTGGGATAATTGACCAGGTTTATAGGTCTTATAAAGGTTTGTTGTGGGTTCTGGGGTGATTTTTAGCTAAATAAAAAGTTATTTAACACAATATAACTATAATATGGACAAACTAGAAGTATTTTTACAAAGAATTTTATGTACTGTGAAACATGCCAAAAGAATACAAACTTCAAAGTATTCTCTGTCATTTTCAAAAATTTATTTTTTAACGAGTAAACTGAACATCCTCCCAACTTAAAGAAAGGAAAATAAAAAATAATAATTAAGTTATTAAGTTCAGTTCACAAAATAATAATAATAAGTAAGTATACAAAGTAATAAAATAATAAAATACAATAAAAATACTTACTTAAAATATTGTACAAAAAAAAATCTAGAATCTATTAGGTGCACGCACTAATCGACCAGAACGTGTCCTAATTTCAGCATTATCAGGCATTTAATATGCAGCAATTGCTCAGCAATTATATCGATAAACAAGCGACAACCCATACCCTTGTTGTTTACTGATTGTAAGTTAAAATAAATAGTATTTTGACTGAGTAATATAGTACTCTGTGTCATTACTTAAAAATACATAAAAACTGACATTGTAAAAAGTAAGTAAATAAAATAAATAAATTATTAAATAATTTAAGGCCTATTAATTATTTAAAAATTGGTGTGAAAAAATTATAAAAATAATTGATTATTTATTAAATATTTTAAGATTATAAATTTATTTTTTATAAATTTATAATCGGCTCGGCCGGTGTGTACAAATAAGTTTTTAATTTAAAAATGTTTGTACATTTGTTTGACAACACCACTATAGTGCCTCGGAGAGCATGTTAAGCTGTCGGTCCCGGTTTCACTATACCAACTTGTGAAACTGTTTATAGATGGGTTATTGAGTCTATTTAAAAACATCGCGACGAGCTAGCCACTTATTCGGTGTAAGACTCATTCCATCGGCTACGACGAGGTGGAATTAAAATCCCTCCGCTGGGTACCCTGGGTGCCGTATAGGCGGTCTCGGGCGCCGTAAGGAACCCGTGATAATATGTATGTATGTGTAAGTTGACCGTTTCCGAAAAACAAAAGACGAATTGTCGCTCATCCGCGCATGAGTTTGAGCTAATCAAAAGTTACGCGTCCCAAGCGACGATCCCCTGATTTGTGCTGACTCGTAGAGCAAACTAAACTTTCGATTAGTTTCTTGTATTGTTTATTGAGAAATCGACGAATTAGTTCGTATTTACTCAACGAACTTAGATCACATTGCTGTGGATACAGAACTTTAATGGGAAAATTGGGCGTGATTATATGATATTAAATGTCAACTCAAAATTTAGACGACGGGGTTTTATTCACACCTTATCGTGGCTGATGGTATTTTAAGTACACACATCTACCTGGTGGTGAGCAGACCTACAAAGTCCATGAATGGGGTGAATCAATAATTGTTCTTAAACAACATTGATTGCTCCCACTATGCTGGCCAAAGATGCGATTACGATATGGGCGGCGACAAAGACGAATTGCATTACGAGTATATTTTAATATACTCGCTTCCTTATCATCAATTCAACCACCCATTTCGTAACCGCACCCTGAAAGGAAACTACCACTGCGACAAGAAATCGATTTAGTAATCTCCTGAAAACCGGTAAACCCACAGACTAAAACCGAAACATGACTAGGTCACTTGACGGTTTTCGCATCTGTACAGCTCGTAGCGATGTTTAGTTAGACTCAATAACCCATCTATAAACCATTTCACGAGTTAGCATAGTAAAACTAAGACCGATAGCTTAACGTGCTCTTTGAGGCATTATAGTGGCGTTGTAAAACAAATGTACATTTTTTATTTTCTGATTAAAATCTTTATCGATGCCTGTTATAATAATAATAATAATATGGACAAATTACACATATTGCTCTGGTCACAAACTAAGCTCTAGACTTGCACTATGTGTACCAGAAGTAACGATATAATACATATTATATGTTATAAACACCCAGACCATGACAAACTGTACAGAAAAACGTACTAATATTTTTTTGCCATGGGTGAGAATCGTACGCACAACCCCCGGATACAACGCCAAAGGCGCAACCACTAGTCTACGGAGGCTGTCGACGGTACCTTACTTACAAAAACGGCTGACGCCGCCGCTTTAGCACTAACGGCGCAAATATGCAATTCTTAATAGAGATTATTTGAGCCGTTTGGAGTACAGATTATGGGTACAGGTGCACAATATTTAGGTAGAGTAAAGTCGGTAAATATGGTATATGCGTGTAATATGGACACAACTTCTAGCTAAGCCATTATAAACTTAATAATCATAGCATGATTATTAAGTTACTACAGTTTATTTTTTTTTATTGGAGCACGGCATGTGACTCTGTATCTCATCTGGAGGTGAGCAGAGCTACAAAGCCAATGAATGGGGTCGATCAATAATTGTTCTTAAACAAAATTGATCGCTCCCCCTATGCCGGCTAAATTATGCGATTACGAAATGGGTGGCGGTAAATTGCATTACGAGTATTTATAATATACTCGCTGCCTTATGCGTCTAATGTCAATTCAACCACCCATTTCGTAACCGTACCCTAAAAGCAGACTACCACCCCGACAATAAATCGATGCAGTAGTCTCCTGAAAACCGGTGACCCACAGACTAAAACGCGACAACATGACATCACGGTTTCTGCATATTAATGGGCGGTGGTAACGAGACCGGTCGGTCGGCCTAACGTAGTTATAAAAACCTTCCTGCCATCTTTAAAAAAAAATCATCGCTATCATTAACGAGTCGGCTTTGTTACTGCTATAGCACTATTTGTGTTATTGGAGCAATAAAATGGTATTTATTATCAAATTAAAGTAAGATGTAAAATTTACACAATAAAATTATTAACTAAAACTACTTATTAAATAATGAAATTAAATATATACCTATTAAACCTATGTAAATAAAACTATAAAATCCTATAAAATGAAAATACAATCTAAATTTATGCCGTGCGGCATAGTACCCAGGACACTGGCGGCATTTCCTCTCTGAATAGTTAAGCTAACGTGACAATAGAGAAGGACATTTGTAAACTTAACTTGATTCACCAAAATATTCAAAGCTTCTCTAGCAAAGTTCTTGACATTGAATTATTAATAGAAAAATATAACTTAGATATAATGTGTTTTACAGAATCCTGGCTAAAGTCCGACAAAATGTGTTTTAATGTAAATAATTTCTCAGTTGCTAGTTTTTTTAATAGAACCTCCTGTGAAGACTGTGAAACACTTCAAAATGTTAAATAAAAAGAAAACGGAAGATTTATGGGGATTATCCGTAAAAGCAATAGAACCTATTATTTACACCATTGGGCCTATCTTAGCCGACATTTATAATAGTTGTGTGGATAACGGTGTCTTCCCAGACTTTATGAAGCACAGTAAAATAGCCCCTATATTCAAATCGGGATGTAAAACAGACCCTACTAACTATCGACCCATTTCCGTATTACCCGCGCTTAGCAAAATATTTGAAAAAATAATGCTAAGTCAGCTATTAAGATATTTTAATATCAACAAATTATTACACGATCGTCAATATGGGTTTACAAAAGGTAGAAATACAACAGATGCTGGTACTGGATTGATTGAGGAAATATTTAGTTCTTGGGAAAAGTCTCAGGATCTCATTGGTGTCTTTTGCGATCTGTCTAAAGCATTTGATTGTGTAGATCATCAAACTCTATTGGATAAGCTGGAATTCTATGGAGTTCGAGGAGTAGCGTTAAACCTTGTGGAGTCCTATCTCTCTAATAGAACGCAATGTGTTAACATTAATGGTAGTGTATCTAAAGGATCTCTTGTGAATATGGGAGTCCCCCAGGGATCAATTTTAGGGCCTTTCCTGTTTCTGGTATATATCAATGACCTTCCGCATATGGTACAAGAAACAGCTCAGATAGTGCTGTTTGCTGATGACACGTCCCTGTTGTTTAAAGTTGATAGAAAAGACAACATATTGTCAGCAGCAAACAATACTCTGTCTATGGTCTCTGAATGGTTCACAGCAAATAATTTGGTTTTAAATACTAAGAAGACCAAGTGCCTGAAATTTTCTTTGCCAAACGTTCGGGTAATTAACTGTTCACTGAAGTTAGGCGATACTGAACTGGAATTTGTTGACTCCACTGTATTTTTGGGAATCACAGTCGACTCCAAACTGCAATGGAGAGCTCATATAAACGCGTTATCTAATAGATTGAGCTCAGCAGCATATGCAGTCAGAAAGATCAGACTATTAACTGATGTGGCAACAGCCAGGTTAGTGTACTTTGCCTATTTCCATAGTATTATGACTTATGGTCTTATTATCTGGGGCTCAGCGGCAGACATAGAAACCATATTTATCTTGCAGAAAAGAGCTATTAGAGCAATTTACGGCATGAAGACCCGGGAATCCCTTCGAGAAATCTTTCCTGAAATTGATATAATGACCCTGCCCTCCCAATACATATTTGAGAACTTATTATATGTTAAGAAAAATTATAATATGTTTAATAAAAATGCAGATAGGCATACCCGAAACTTAAGAAATATAAACAAAATTGACATACCAAGATTCAGATTACAAAAAACTAATAAATGTTTTCTTATAAACAGTATTAGGCTATTTAATAAATTACCAAAATCAATTATAGAACTAAATGATATAAAATTTAAAAATTGTATAAAGCAAACTTTAATAGCCAAGGCGTATTACAAAGTTAATGATTATATTAATGACAGAGATGTCTGGAATCAGTCCTCTCTGCGTCTGGAATCTCTAAACTAATAGTAACTGTCATATTGTAATAATTCATAATACTTACTATTATAGGTATATATATATTTTTTTTTATACTACAATAGGTATTTTTTTATATATTTTTGGATGAGGTAATAACTTGTTATTACTATAACCTTTTATCATTATTTTAATTTTAAATATTTACTATTTTCTACAAGGTAATAATTAGTTATTACTTAATATTTATGTTAATTTGTCTTATTTATTTTAAGTTATTTTGTTAACAGAGTTATAGAATACATTTCCATGTTTTTTTTAACTAGTTGATGTTTGCGCAGGCCTTGGATTCAGCTATGTATTTGGCCCTGCAATGTAGTAGTATACGTATCCAGCGGATTTCCTCTCCTTTGAAGGTCATTGCAGTGGTGGCGCGTGTGCCGGGTTCTGGTCTGCACCCTAAGGGCCTGGTTGAGCAGAAGGATGGCTGACACATACGTTACGTCCGTGATCGGGTGCTGCTGTGGGGGCCTTGGATCTCCGCTGGGCACGCACGTTTGATTGTTATCATATAAGAGGCGGAGATCCCGAAAAATCTTCTGCTGATAGACCGGCGCTGGCATCAAAGAAATGTTGTGTTCTGTAATTCTGTACTTTCAATATTGTAAGATAGTATATCTGCCTTGGGGTGTTCTACGCGTGCTCTTCAGTAGGATGAGAGTATATACCACATGCTATAAGCATAGGTTTAAGTCAATAACCATGCAGGACCATGCTCCTCCGATGATACGGTACATGTGGAACATCAGAGTTTTTTACTTGCTGGTACCTTTTTCTCCAGGGTGTCTCTGAGGCGATCGACTTGTGATCAGCGTTTGCGCCCTAAAAGATACCTTTCACCTATCTATTTGTAGGTATATTTTGATTACCTATACTAAAGTATGTATATTTGGGGCGTAGCTATGGTCTGTTGGGTTGGTCGCCTTGGTGGCACTTTTGCAGGGCAGTCAACGATTGACAGGTCAATGGAACCAGCTAACCACCTAGTCTTAAACTGGTTGGTTATGTAGTGTGTGTTCGGTTGGGTTGTTTTTTTTTTTTTTTCTTCTTCCCGCAAGGACAATAGTTTAATAGTTTACGATTTGTTTATTTTGTATTATATTCTCAACATTTGTCTGTGGGAGGAACGGCGACCTGGCCAAGTACACACAGGACCTTATATATACTTTTTTTTTTTTTTTTTGACTTTTCATAAATGCCTGTAAAGGTTTACATGAAATAAATATTTTTGACTTTGACTTGACTTTGAACTTTTTGAGAGAAAAACGCCGCCGCTCTAGGGTCACTCGAGACGTAAACCGATTTCTTTTACCAGATGTTTAGTGTCCGATGACCACGGACCCAATGTTTCAACCGCAAACGCTGCAAATATATAATCTTCCGTTAAGGAGGAATATTTGCGGCGCTTGAGGTTCTGCGCTTGCTCGGAAGCCGCCCCGGCCTTTTTGGGTGTATATCTGATATGAGACGGAGCTAAAGTATCCACGCAAGTCGCGTCCCATACCAGAATGATTTTTTAAACATATTATATCTAAAAGAACCCATTTTTTTTCCTTGTGCAATCTCTTTTTTTTCCTTTCATTATTAAAACTAATAACCAATTAAAATTTCAAGACCTATCTAGTATTTTAATATCTATGTACTATAGTATATTTACTTCATTTGGTCCACCGTTTTTGGGACTCCGATCTACGGACCGTGAATTCTAATAAACAAAAAGTTTATTATTAAAGTTAATCTGATATAAGCAATTATAAACTTTGTGTAACAGTGGTGACTCGGATTTGTAGCTTGGGATTTCAGTTTGTGAAAATTACAAATTATGTAATACTAGTTTCTGCCCGAGACTTGCCCGTAAGAAGTTTTTTTTAAATTATATGTAGAACAATTTAAACAAATTGCTATGTTCACAAACTAAGCTCTAGGCTTATACTATGTGTACCAGAATCAATGATATAATACATATTATATTTTATAAACACCCAGACCATAACAAACTATACAGAAAAACGTACTAATATTTATTTGCCATGGGTGGGAATCGAACTCACGATATCCGGATTTAACGCCATTTTTTTTAGTACATAATTCTAAATCTACTAAAGCTATAAGTCTAATAAAAGTCTTTATATATCGGTAATTAATCTGTCCGTGTGTATGTCACTAAACTCCTACTTAAAATAGAAAAAAAAAGGATTTTTGGAATGACACATAAGATATTTAACAAACTGCCCAATGGTATAAGAGACACTGAAAATGCTCAAATATTTAAACAGAAAATACGTTACATTAAATACGTTTTAATCGAAAAAGCGTACTGATTATTTGACTGAAAGAAGTGTGTAGGACTATATTTTTTTTTTCTGAAAATTTAGAATTTTGTTTAGATTTTTAAGCAAAACCCAGTCTTTTATTTAAAAAGGAAACGATTGGTTTCCTATTTTAGACTATATTTTCGTTTGTTTTAATTACTTTTTACGTCAGAAGCCTATTTTTCTGTCCATCCATGTGTATGACTCCTTCTAAACGGTTGGATCGATTTTGATTTTTTTTTTTGTGTACCTATGTTTGTTATGAATTCGATAATAGTTTATATTTTTAGCTTTGGGCAACAACAAATCAAAAAACAAAACGAAAAGAATGAAATCTCCAACTCAATGTCAAATATCAATTAATATTTTATCTAAATAACGTTTGCAGCCGCCATATTCTGTTTCTTATGACGGGAACGTTACGTTGTCAAAATGACGAAATCCTATAATATGACATTAAGTGGGCAGGAAAAGGATTCGCGAACTCGAGCGTCAAAAAACATCTAAATGTTGTTTTCAGTTATAATAAAGATTTTTTTTGGAAAAAAAGAACATGGAGGTGTAGGTGGATTTTATTTACTCGATCCTAATTACATAATTTCTTTATAAAAAATATGTTAAGTTTTGTAATGATAACTAAAGTAATATTTTTAGAATCAGAAATCAAACTTTGGGTGTCTTTTTAAAAGTTAATATATTTTTTATAAAAATACTATCTAATTAGGATCGAGTAAGTATTATTTACACCTATACGTTCTTTTTCTGTAGAAATAAACTTTGATATCACTGAAAACAACATTTACACGTTTTTAGACGTTCGAGATCGCGAAACCTTTTACTGGCTTCTTAAACAATCAGCAACAACGAACACTAAAAAATCGTACACTCTATTTCCATGTATTATAGTTACATTTAGCTTGAAATGCATTTAGCATTCCTTGTCGTGACCATTGTACATGGTCACGACAAGAAATGCTAAATGCAGATTTCGTTATTTAACAATTTATGCATTTTTTATAAATTCCTTGTTAGGATATATACATAGGATATTCTTATATTAAAATTTTAATATAAGATTATCCTAATAAGGAATTTATAAAAAATGCATAAATATAAAATACTGAAAAAAGTAAAAATAAATAACAGACTCCTCTGCCATCTAGTGTTAGAAACTAGGACTGCCAACTTCACTCGTATAGAGTTAATAGAAGAAAGCTAATAGAGGGCGTATGTGTATAAGTAGATAACAAGCAATGACAGAATTCGTGAGGGGTGACTGGAACCTGGTTGGCTCAGCGGTTGAGCGCCTTGCCGCGATAGCGAGGTTCGTGGGTTCGAGTCCCACCCACCAGGACTTTTTTCATTGCATTTTTATCTTTAAAAATTTAATAGAAGTTATTTTAACAACAATTAACGTTATTTCAACAACTAACGTTACCTTTAAAATAAACAGAGGCTCTACCATGGGTTTGCGCATTGTAGAAACGTAACGTATTCATTTACGTTTACGTGAGCAACAACCAATAGGATCGCTGTATTCAACCCTGTTACCAAAAATAAAGTGATCCTATTGGTTGTTGCTCACGTAAACGTAAATGAATACGTTACGTTTCTACAATGCGCAAACCCATGGTAGAGCCTCAGAATATGGCCTATAGCATATATACATATATACGTGGTGGCCGAGTTGGTTAGACCTTGGACTTAAAAACACTTAGGTCCCTGGTTCGAATCCCGGTGTGTACCAATAAGTTTTTAATTAAAAAAATTATGTACATTTGTTTGACAACACCACTATAGTGCCTCGGAGAGCACGTTAAGCTGTCGGTCCCGGTTCACTATACCAACTTGTGAAACTGTTTATAGATGGGTCATTGAGTCTATCCAAAACATCGCGACGAGCTAACCACTCGTTCGGTGTAGACTCATACCATCGGCTACGTCGAGGTGGGATTAAAAACCCCTCCGCTGGGTACCCTGGGGCTGTCTAGGCGGTCTCGGGCGCCGTAAGGCACCCGTGAAGATATATATATATAATATGGCCTATGAACGTAAAAAAGCAAGCATGCTAAAGTTAGGGCAGGGCAACGTCTGTCATATCCGCTAGTATATTTAAAATATTATGATGCTCGGGAAATGACGTGACGCTCTGCAAGTGACGTGCAACTTGACGGGTGACGTGACGCTCGACGGGTGACGTGACCCTCAGCGGGTGACGTGAGGCGCACACGAATGAGCGAACGTTTGAATGCCACCGTTTCGCTTTATCGCTGCCCACTTTGACATGTCACTTCCGAATGATTGCTACGTACGAATTTTAAAAAGGACAAATTGCCAAACAGAATTCCAAAACAAATTGTGCTGTTTGCAAAAAATTTGAATGTGAATTCTAAAAATATTTATTTTTTACATACGTTTTAACTTTATTGGTTAAAATGTCAGTTACAGGACGAAGTGCATTTGGATGTTTTACTACCTTTTTTATACATTTTATTATAAGGACCCACAGTGAGTTTTTATTAGAGGGTATAGTTTATTTTTGTTATTGAAGCACTTTGATCCATATGATAATAAGCAGGCCTACAAAGTCCATAATGCGGCCCAAAATGATTAATTGCCCGTTTTGTAACCGCACCATGAAAGGAGATTAATTCCTCGACAAGAAATCGGTGCAGTAGTCTCTAGAACACCAGTCAACCCACAGACTATAACCGAAACATTACTAGGTCACTTGACTAGGTTTTTTTGCATCTATATGGGCGGTGGTCAAGTCAGCCCCCCTAGCCAAGAGCATGGTCGCTTTTTACGCTCGAACGTCGCAGAAGCGTAAAAGAGATGGAGATACCAAATGTATTATCCTATTGGTGTATCTTTATTGTTGTCTCGTTTTGGTTATTTCTGCAACGATAAAAACGAAAGTGACGTCATCATCAAATGTCATTTTCATACAAAAGTTTCGTTAGCGTAATATACGACTGCGCTCTTGGCTAGGGGGGCTGGTCGGTCAGCCTAACGAAGTTGTAGAGGCATTCCTCCTAGCAAAAGTAGTGAACAAGCGATCAACAAGTGTCCAAATCTTTTTTTTATTAAAGAGGACCAAAAGTTCAGTCCCAAGCATGAACAAAATTATTTTTGATAATTAACTTAAAACTATTTTTTTTTGTAGGGCAAATTACACATTTTGCTCTGCTCACAAACTAAGCTCTAGGCTTGTACTATGTGTACCAGAAGCAACGATACAATACATATTATATTTTATAAACACCCAGACCATGACAAACTGTACAGAAAAAAACGTACTAATATTTTTTGCCATGGGTGGGACCCACGACCTCCGGATACAACACCAAAGGCGCAACCACTAGTCTACGGAGGCTGTGTATTAGATCTAGGGTCTAAAAAATATCCTAGCTTTATAACAATGAAAGGGGCTGGCATGGTCAATTTATAAATGGACTCTTTAAAAAAAAGAATAAAAAAAAAAAAACAATGAAAGCCTTAAAATTTTTTGAAAAACTTTCATATTCTGCATCGATATTTTGAGTAAGTTAAGCTTACTTAGGTATATTGTTAAGTTTATTTTCTCAATTGAACAATTTTTAACAATATTATTATTGCTTACGAATTATATTTATCTTTTTCAGTTAAAATATAGATTTTTCTCTTTCTTTGTCAACAGAAAACGTATTTTAATGGAAATAGGTAGTGAGTATTTTAACTAAAATGCTTTTTTTTTTGTGGATATTGAATGTTCGTTCATGTACTACCATCGGCTACGACGTGGTGGGATTAAAAACCCCTCCGCTGGGTACCCTGAGGCCATCTAGGCAAGCACCCGTGATGATAAAAAAAATAAAAAAAGTACCTTGGGGACGGGTTTTATTCCCACCTCGTCACCGCTGAGTCTACACTGAACAAGTGGCGAGCTCTTCACGATATTTATAGATTCAAAATATTTAATAAATATTTATTATAAGTGCTTTATTAATATTTGTATTGTCTATCTTAAAAAATCTTTATAGAGTGAATATACTATATGTATTATATTGTATGATTTATATGAGTAGTATATTATATATATATTATTAGTATTGTGTGTATGTTTAAGTATTTACATGTAATATTTAGGTAGTTTATATACTATTCGCTATATGTCTTTTAAATTGTTATTTATTTGCTTTTGCACCCTATGCATAATCTTCCACTCTCTCAAAGGTTAGCTGGTAGAAAATGCCTAAGGCATTAAGTTCGCCTATGTACAATTTTATTTTGTAATTTTGTGCAATAAAGTATTTTAAATAAATAAATATTAACCCCATACAAAATGTACAGTAAAGACTGTTTCTCTTTAAGCAAACGAGAGGGGGAAGGAGGTGTTAATATTTTTCAGTATACTTTCAGCTTAGCCGTACACTTCATTAGAACGTCGTTGGCATTTCCCTCACGGTCTCACTTTAATTTCGTTAACTATTTTTGTGCCCTCGAGTGAAATGGAATTTTCACAATTTGCGCGAAAGAACCACATTTTACATAACACCAGCGGGAAGCATTTTCTTTGTTTCGTGACTAGTTGTCTACTGGGATGTTGAAAAAGGATAGAGAAAAATATTTTATGTTAAACCGTCAAGTGACCTAGTCATGTTCCGGTTTTAGTATAAAACACACATTTTCAAATTTATACAAGTATTATTTTATTTCAATTTAGGGTTTACTAATTGCGTTCGAAACACTGGGTCCGTGGTCGTCCGACACCAAATCATTTTTAAAGACCTCGGGAAAAAACTGTAGTCTACTGCATCGATTTCTTGTCGAGGTAGTTGTCTCCTTTCAGGGTGCGGTTACGAAATGGGTTGATTGAATTGACGATAAGGTGGCGAGTATATTCCTTTTGAGAGCGTACTTTTAAAGTTACGCAGACAGTTAAAGTTGCACAGAGCAGCTATAGTAAATAAATAAAGCCAAAAACATAATATTTCAAACAATAAAGGAAAATATTTTATTCAAATTTCAATTTGCATAAATCTGATTTAACTTGGAGTAGCATTTAGAAATAATCTCCTAAGTAAATGTTGCTGCATACATACATATTAATGCAATGTATACAGTCACACAGCTGGTGGAAATGCTTGACACCAATCGGTGATTAGTTGAAATAATCCAGGTATTTAGTTGCCTATGCTTAATGTATATATGCTTAATCTATATGCCCATGCGTCCCATTTTAAACGGGACTGCCTCTTTTTTCGATACTCAGTTTCAGTGTCCCCGGAGAAAGCTTTGGGACGCCAAAGTGTCCCGTTTTCAGATTCAGAATAGTAAACACTGATAAAAACTAAAAATCTATTATAAAAAAATAAATAAACTAAAAATCTATTAAAATACTATAATAATTAATTGCAAAAAAATATAGTGCTATACAGATAGATACTCGTATTACTTACAATAATCGACAAAATGTTACAGATGTCTTACAAATATTTCTGGAAACTCCGAATATACAACGTGTTGAAAAATACCCCGTAAAAAATATTGTCAACCCTAGTAAGCTGCTGCTGTCAGGGAACCAAGATTATTTAACAGAAAGACCTACGTACCTATTTTACCTAATAATTGTCTACTTTATAGTTTTTCTATTTTTCTAAGCCAAAAATATTGTCAACCCTAGTAAGCTGTCATTTCAGGGAACCAAGATTATTTAACAGAAAGGCCTACGTACCTATTTTACCTAATAATTGTACACTTTAATAGTTTTCCTATTTTTCTAAGCCAATAATATTGTCAACCCTAGTAAGCTGTCATGTCAGTGAACCAAGATTATTTAACAGAAAGACCTACGTACCTATTTTACCTAATAATTGTCTACTTTAATAGTTTTTCTATTTTTCTAAGCCAAAAATATTGTCAACCCTAGTAAGCTGTCATTTCAGGGAACCAAGATTATTTAACAGAAAGGCCTACGTACCTATTTTACCTAATAATTGTCTACTTTAATAGTTTTCCTATTTTTCTAAGCCAAAAATATTGTCAACCCTAGTAAGCTGTCATGTCAGGGAACCAAGATTATTTAACAGAAAGGACTACGCACCTATTTTACCTAATAATTGTCTACTTTAATAGTTTTTTTTTTTTCTAAGCCAAAAAAATTGTCAACCCTAGTAAGCTGTCATGACAGGGAACCAAGATTATTTAACAGAAAGGCCTACGTACCTATTTTACCTAATAATTGTTTACTTTAATAGTTTTTCTATTTTTCTAA
Source organism: Monopis laevigella (assembly GCA_947458855.1). Taxonomy (NCBI): domain Eukaryota; kingdom Metazoa; phylum Arthropoda; class Insecta; order Lepidoptera; family Tineidae; genus Monopis; species Monopis laevigella. The sequence continues at coordinate 6,777,354 of OX381596.1, read as the reverse complement.
GCCAAAAATATTGTTAACCCTAGTTAGGTGTCATGTCAGGGAACCAAGATTATTTAACAGAAAGGCCTACATACCTATTATACCTAATAATTGTCTACTTTAATAGTTTTTCTATTTTTCTAAGCCAAAAATATTGTCAACCCTAGTAAGCTGTCATGTCAGATAACCAAGATTATTTAACAGAAAGGCCTACGTACCTATTATACCTAATATTTCTCTACTTTAATAGTTTTTCTATTTTTCTAAGCCAAAAATATTGTCAACCCTAGTAAGCTGTCATGTCAGGGTACCAAGATTATTTAACAGAAAGGCCTACATACCTATTTTACTTAATAATTGTCTACTTTAATAGTTTTTCTATTTTTCATTCATTTACTCAAGTACTGGCTTCAAAAAATGACAAGTTGAAAAAAAAAATATGTTTGTCAATTTGTCAATTTGTTGTCAATTTCAAATCTTCTAATCGATATCCTACAACTGTTGGATACAATGAAAATAGTAATTTAAATCGTGCTCGCGAACTGTATCGGCAACCATTTATCGTATGGTAGACCCCTCCACTAAACAGCGACGGCTGCCTTCGTACCAGTGTTTATAATGTTTATATGAATTTGATGAAAAGTACGTTTGTATATAAGCACTGACTGCAGAAACCTTTTAAGGAAGGATTAAATTACTGGTTCTAAATTCCTAGTTTACACACAATTTCAAGCTAAAGTTTACAACTTACTCTAAGCAGAGTGTAAAATTTTGTGGCATAAACATGTATACGGTCAGACAGGCTGCCTCTGGGAAATCTTGAGGAGTGAAATCCAATTAAGAACGAGGTGTGGACCGTACCAAGTCATGTCGCTTTCTACTAGTAGTTTCATAATATACTGGAAAATTTATTAAATGAAAAGAAATAATATTTTTCATGAATAACTCGCTGGTACCCACAACTTTGAGTGCGTGTTATCTATACCTACTAATAAATACATCATATCATCACGGGTGCCTTACGGCGCCCGAGACCGCCTAGACGGCCCCAGGGTACCCAGCGGAGGGGTTTTAATCCCACCTCGTCGTAGCGATGGTATGAGTATACACCTAACATGTGGCTAGCTCTTCGCGATGTTTTGAATAGACCTAATAACCCATCTATAAACAGTTTCACAAGTTGGTATAGTGAAACCGTGACAGACAGCTTAACGTGCTCTCCGAGGCACTATAGTGGTGTTGTCAAACAAATGTACATAAATTTTTCAATTAAAAACTCATTGGTACCCACAACTTTGAGTGCGTGTTATCTATACCTACTAATAAATACTAAGGCCCGGTTTCTTGATGGATAGTCATCTCGACTAATTGTTAAATAATGACAGTTGTGGCGTCTTTTATATGAAATTGAAATATGTTTTGACAAAAATCTCATAGAACACCCGCCATTTTTTACTATAGTAACGTAAACTATCCATCAAGAAACCGGCCCTTAAGAGAATGAGATTTTATTGTTTTTTTATATTTATTTGCTCTTTCAAATGAGACTTCTGTCGATACTTTTTTAATGAACGCATCTCACTGGCAGTTCAAAGAGGAACGCTGCCAGTGTTATGCGACCTTCGGAGTGAGCCAGAGCCCGGTTTCAGTGGACGTTTTTTTTATTGCGTTTTTATTTTTGTTAGGCATTATATTGATAGGGGTTTTTTTCCTCTTTTTATTTTACTTTATTTAATTTGTTTTTTAGGTGTTTAATTTTATTTTCTAATGTTATTTAAGTTTTGATGAATAATAAATATAATTTAGTTTTTGTTTCATTGAAATTAATTTACATAATTTTTAACAAGGCTAATATAAATATAGATAATCGACCAAATCACTGTCCGTTGATGGCATGGTACCCAATACGCTGGCAGCATTTCCTCTCTGTACTCAATTTTTTACAATTTTTTTGCGAAAAAGCTGCCAGCTTTATTGACCCCAGAGATGTCGAAGAGCTTTGGTACTATTTCATTGTAAAGGGTTGTTCAACAAAAACTTTATTTTTCAATTGTGGTAACACCAACAACATGATCTAGAATTTTTTTTTTTTTTTTTTTAATAGTTTTGACATTTAGTTTTTTGACGTGTTCGTAGTAGATGCATGGGCAATTATAACAATGAATTCAATTTCGCTTAAAAATTGCATTAAAATAATTAAAATCCACTATGAAAATGGTGGTTATGTTAAAGTTACATTTCGTCAAATTCGTTATATTTTCGGACAACATAATCATTCTTCTGAGACCGCTATTTGGCCTATTATTGATAATGTGGATATCACTGACACGTGGTTTCAACAGGACGGTGCCACATATCACACAGCCATTGAAACGACCAATTCATTGCAAACCAAATTTCCCGATCGCATAATTTCAGGAAACTCAGCTGTTAAGTGGCCAGCCAGATCGTGTGATTTAACGCCACTGCATTTTTTTTTTGTGGGGCTATGTTAAAGACAGAGTCTATACGGAGCCGATCCAATCGATTACAGCCTTAAAAAATCGTGATGTGATTAACGAAATAGTCCCGCCATTTTGTCAAAAAGTGATTAAAAACTTTGATGAAAGAATCGACATCTGTCAGTGTGCTTGTGGTGAACATTTGCCAGATATCATTTTTCATTCATAATTTCCGAGCTTTTCTTTTTGTAATTCAATAAATATTTTAATCATCTTTATCTATTTTTTTTTGTTTTATTTTGTTTTAGTAAACAAAGTTCTTGTTAAAAACCCCTTTATAATGATTTATCCCCACGGGCCCATCGTTTCGACAGCAAACACCGAAAATATGTGATCATTAGAAATGGTTACATACTTTCGGCGCTTGTTTAGTTCTAACAGAGGTACCATCTGATTGTTTGTTTTGGTTCCGGATAAAATTAAACACTACTGAAACGATTAAAAACATATTTTACCTATAGAGACAATTAGGGTTTGGGCATTGCCTTCTATGTAAACACGACACGCTGAACGGAACTAAGATTTTTCTCCATAAAATTTGTACATAATCGACAAATTCTCACATATTTTATTTTTGATAAGCCCTATCATTACTTACATGCGCACTTTGCTTTAACGATTTAAAGTTTATTTTAGGTGGGTAACAAATTTATTTCGTATTTTCTTACAAATAGTGTTTCAAATACTATTACAAATAGTTTTATCGAATGTTCGTGTCTAGTTTACATAGAAGTCAATGGGTTCTGAAGCCAAGGAACTCAGCATAAAATATGTGTACTTCTCCGAATACCATCGGCGAAATAAGGCTGTTTTCGGAACCCAAAAAGGCACCCGTGATGGTATATTATACAGGGTGAATTTTAAAGGATGTACTTTGGGCTAATATGAGATTCTGCTGGTCAAATTAAACAATTTTTCGTGAGAAAATGGAGAACGCTCCGAAATTGCTCCATGGGATAAATTTGTTCTATTCGATCAGCAGAACCTCATATTATCCCATACTGTATTATATATATCATTATAAAAAAATATAGGACATATTTCCCTGATCACAAACAATTTCTGTTCAAATTGTCAAATTACCCATCTATAAAATTTTACACAAATTGGTTAAGTAAAACTAGGACCGAGAGATTAACGTGCTCTCCGAGGCACTATTACCTATACTGTATAATTTATATGAACAACTTTATTTTAAAAAAAACTGATTAATCGAGTAAAACCAACCCTTAACCCTAAAAATCAGAAACAAGAAAAGGTTTACCCAAGGGACGTACTAAAATCCTCTCGTTAGATGATCACAAGGCCTAATGTTTTCGTTTTAGAAGAGAAAAAAAAATCTTTGGATATCAGAAGAACAATTTAGCGAGATGTATCTCCCGTGGCGCTTCGTTATCTGCTCTCCAAGGAACCCTATTATCTTTGAAAAAAAAACAGGAGATTGCTGAGGTAATCTACGATGGAGTGTCGTGTGAAAATTGCAAAAAGAATGCGTGTGTATGAACTTATATCATTGATTAAAAACGTTTTTTTTTCGTCCCATTGTGTACCATTGAGTTTGAAATTTAAAAAAAAATTACATTTGTTTGACAATTTTTTTTTTGGCTAATAACTAGTCCTGCTGATCAAATTGAACTTGTAATGTTAAAATGATCAATTTGTATGGGGAAACCATTTTTTTTTTTTCATTTGCGACACATGGTTTCATGGGAAAAGTTATTCGATTTAATCAGCAGAACCTCATATTAGCCCGAAGTTATACAGCACGTTAAACTGACGGTCCCAGTTTCCCTATTCCAACTTGTGAAAATATATAATAAGTATATACAAACATCTCGACGAGTTGAGACTGGGAATACCACCGGCTAAAGAAATGGGAACAAACCCCTAGCTAGCTTGGGGATTTGAACCCTGAGGCCGTCTAGTCTGTGATAATTTTTATAACTATCCTTACAAACGATAACAAATTTTGCGGATTTAACTCCTCATCATATATTTTAAGTAAAAACACATTTTTTATTGTATTAAAATGTTTTTGTACTCGTACCTTGATGTGTGTATAGAGTTTTTATTTTTTATTTGTTATATTTTTTTGATAACCATATATGTTTTCATATAATAATAATAAAAATAGGAAGGACATTACACACATATTGCTCTAGTCACAAAATAAATCCATGTTGATAACAAAAGTGAATGTTAAAAAAAAATTGCCAAGAATTTAATTATTATTTAAAATCTTTACCATATATGCTGTCTCCGTAAAATAGTGGGCAACCACCTTTGGCGTTGTATCAGGAGGTTGTGGGTTCGATTCCCACCTACGCATAGGTGGGAATCGAACCCACATTTTATGCCATTGCTATGGCACAAAAAAAAATACTTTATCTATATACGTTTTTCTGTCCCATGTCCAAACCCCATTCCGGCGCGAAAGTACCCATAACACTAGCAATATTACCTCGCTGTACTGTTATTGGTTGACAACACCACTATAGTACCTCGCAGACTACGTTAAGCTGGTCCCAGTTTCACTATACCAACTTGTGTAACTGTTTATAGATGGGTTTATAGTTCCAAACTGTAGTCAACAGTTTGGAACTATAAACCCATCTATAAACAGCTGCCCCTGCTTGGTGTAGACTCAGATACCATTGGTTATTGTGGGAATATATACCGTCACACTATACCAACTTGTAAAACTGTTTATAGATGGGTTATTGAGTCTATTCAAAACATCGCTACGAGCTAGCCACTTGTTCATTTGTTTGGGATTAAAATTCCCCTGATCCTGAGGCCGTCTAGGCTGTCTCGGGCGCAGTAAGGCACCCGTGATGGTAAAAATAGTTATTAATATTTAATTGAATTTCATAAGTATTAATGTATGTATGAACAGTGCAGCTTTCAACTGCTGGCGACTCTCCAAAATAATATGTTACAAGTTCAAATCCGCATAAATGCATTATACAATGTTTTGCTCATTTTGCCAGAGTTTATTGCTGTATTTTTGCAAAGTTTATGGGAGTTAACAACGTCTTTTATCACAATTTATTTTCCTAAGTAATGTATACATAGTTTTTATTTATTATGCAGTAGATAAAATACATAATTATTAGAGACTAGCGGCCCTTCCCGGCTTCGCACAGGTTTGTATAACTTTAACTATATGCTCAGCGCACGCCACGGAAGGCCTCAGAAACGATACTTTTCCCCCGTTTTTAAAACATTTTTGGTTACTGCTCCACAACTATAGGACCTAGCGTGATATTATATAGCCTATGTTACTTCTGAATAATGCAGCTTTCTAATGGTGAAAAAATTATTGAAATCGGTCCAGTAGTTTTTGAGTTTATTCATTACAAACATACAAAAATACAAATCTTTCCTCTTTATTATATTATTACTAGCGGCCCGTCCCGGCTTCGCACAGGTTTCTATAACTTTAACTATATGCTCAGCGCACGCCACGGAAGGCCTCAGAAACGATACTTTTCCCCCGTTTTTAAAACATTTTTGGTTACTGCTCCACACCTATAGGACCTAGCGTGATATTATATAGCCTATGTTACTTCTGAATAATGCAGCTTTCTAATGGTGAAAAAAATATTGCAATCGGTCCAGTAGTTTTTGAGTTTATTCATTACAAACATACAAAAATACAAAAATACAAATCTTTCCTCTTTATTATATTAGTATAGATTAGTATAGAAGTATAGATGTGCATATTATGACTTTGGCCGACTAGCCGATTAGTCGTTGTAAAGAGGCCGACTAATCGGCCAAGCCGATCACGGTTTCGGGGATTTCCGTAACGTTTCGTTTACTAGTTTGATTCTCGGGAAAGTCGCAAACGCCGCGCCGCTGAAATCAATTGCTGTCAGAAAGGGCAGATGCTTTAGTTTTTTTACATCATAATTTACTTTAAATAAATTTTAAGAACTTATTTATTTCCAAAGGAGGTTGCTTTGCTTTTCATTTCAAAATGTGACTCATTGTAAAATTAAAATATTGATAAATAATCAAGGTTTTTATATAATGTAACTTCCCCTACATACATATACTGAGAAATATATACAAAGTAAGAAGCCGGATAGTCGGCGCTCTTTGCCGACTATTCGGCACATCTCTAATAATTATATACCTACTTACTATGTGTTTTTTTTCACAGTGGCAACAATTTTTCACCCTATAGGTAAACCCCAATTTTCAAATAAATCGCTAAGTATTTAGTGACGGGATCTAAATAGGGATTTTAGTATAAAAGTTGAAATTATTTTTGGTAATATCGTAATTTATATGAGCAACACTTAAAAACGTTTTTTTATATTTATCACAGTACACTATAATAAATAAATAAATATATACCATCACGGGTGCATTTTTGGCTCCCGAGAACCGAGAAACGGCCTCAGAGTACCCTGCGGAGGAATTAACCCGTTCTCATTTCGCCGATGATATTCGGAGGCAACAACTAACAAGTGGCGAGCTTGTTGCGATGTTTATGATGGTGTAGCCTCGTTGTATAAAGCGGTCACCCATCCCAGGTCCGGCTTAGTTGTCATCTGCTTTACCTAGAGGTGTAAAATTTTGGGACCGACAGCTTAAAGTGATCTCCGAGGCTCTAATACTGGTGCTGTCAAACAAATGAACGTAATTTGTTAAATTAAAATTTCATTGGTACACTGCGGTTTGAACCGAGGACCGAAAGACTAGTATTTTTAAGTCTGAGATTTAAACAAACTCGGCCACCACGTATATTAATAATATACATGGTGACTTTGAAAAGTTGTACTTTGGGCTAATATGAAAGTTTTACTGTACAAACCGAACAACTTTTGCTATGGAACCATGTGTCTCAAATGAAAAAATAGGATTCTCGCTTCTCCATACATAGTAAACAACTATGTATGGAGGTAATATTAAAATAATCAGTTATGTTTCGGTTTTAGTCTGTGGGATCACCGGTTTTCCGAAGACTACTGCATCAATTTCTTGTCGAGAGGATATAATAGTCTCCTTTCATGGTACGTTTACAAAACGGGCGATTGATCTGACCATAAAGCAACGAGGATATTAAAATATACTTGTAAAGCAAATACGTTTAAGTCGCCGCCCATTTCGTAACCGCATTATTTAGCCTGCATAGTGGGAGCGATTAATATTGTTAAACAACAATGTATTGAACGACCCCATTTATGGAATTAGACACAAAGTCGCATGCTGTGCTCCATTAAAAAAAAATAGATAACTCATTTTTTTTCCTTCTTCGTCTCTCGCGTTCTTCTTTATCGAATTAAATTCATTCAGTGAGCTAATGCAAATGTCCAAATTTAAGCCGCAGCTTTGGGACAATTTTAATGCTGTTGACTAAGATTATCTACAAGGGAAAGTTTAATGAAAAACGGATTTATTTGCTGAATAAAATGAGGAAAAAGCCTTAAAGCCATTCTTTAATCCTATTCAAGAGGCTCGACTTCCAAATGTTTTCATTAAAAGTGTTAAAAAGACAGATTAAATAAGTTATCTGTAATCTTTAGACTCTGTTTAGAAACCTTTCGATAAACCTAGGCTTACTAAACCTCTGTTTATTTTAATGGAGTAGGGAATGTAACTTTGTATCTTATGTATCTGATGGTAAGCACACCTTCAAAATCCATGAATGGGGTTGATCAATTGTATTTTAACAGTAATGATTAGTCCCAATATGCCGGCTAAATAATGTGGTTACGAAAAAGGCAGCGACAAAGACAATAGCATCGTTGCTTTATCTTCAAATTAACTTCTCGTTTCGTAACTGTACCTTGAAAAGGGACTACCACCTCGATAATAAATTAACTTTTTAGTGGATCTTATTATTTTGCATTCTATATTTCTACCATACCCAAATTTGGTGAATATAAAATTAAAGAATATAAAACATTTTTTTTCGTTATTTTTTTTAACCTTTTTATTAATTTTGACTTGAATCCTTTTGTACCTGAACTTAATAAGATTAATAACAGTTCCAAATTTATTGTAAATCGAACCAGGTGGGCAATTCTCGCGCTTTCGACATTCATCTCGATTCGATATTTTTGAACCAAAAATAGCATATTATGTCATTTTTCGTTCAAAAATATCGAACATTAAACGAAATAAATAATCAATATTAATTAATAAATATATAAATATTGAACGAAAAATGACATACCAATTAGTAATTTTTCGTGTAAAAATCTCGAATCGAGATGAATGTCGAAAGCGCAAGAATTGCCCACCAGGTTCTTGAGATATTTAATGCTACAGACAGACAGACAAACCTTATTTGAAAAAAAAATGAATTTGACTATAATAAGATTATTTTTCATTATTATATCATAATCTTCATACATACTTACATATAAAAGTGATTTCTTTTTTCCTCACACTTTTTTTTCGTTTAATTCGTTGCATTTTAAATTTGTGGCAAACGTGGTGGCTAGCTGCCTTCGCTGGGGGAAAGCATTTCGTTGTAGTCGTAAGTGTAAAAAGTGATTTTTACGGTTTACACCCCCAAGTAGGGGGCAAAGTAGGGGGATGTGGCGTATATCCTCATTTGTGTCTGTACGTGATTTGGTTTGCATCTGATTTTCCTATAAGAAGAATAAATACCTACCTATAGGTACATGTGACTGACCTGGCAAAGGATTTTTTTTTATATGTGTATATTTTTTTAAAGATAAAATGCAATAAAAAAAATCTGGTGGGCGGAACTCAAACCCACGAACCTCACTTTCGCGGCAAGGCGCTCAACCACTGGGCCAACCGGGTTCCAGTCACCCCTCACGAATTTTGTCATTGCTTGTTATCTACTTATACACAGACGCCCTCTATTAACTTTTCTTCTAATAACTCTATGTTTTTTATATGAAGGGATATAGGACGTTTTATACTATATGTGTACCTGCTAAGAAAAACGATATAATACATATTATATTTTTTATAAACACCCGGATTATGGCAAACTCTACAAAAAAAAACTTTATATTGAAAGACCATTTTGCTGTACAACAGTATTTCACTTAAACACAATATACAAAATTAAAATACACAATGTTTAACAAAATGGGCTTTCAGCTCAGCATAAACTGATTTTCAGCTGTTTGGGAATCGAACCCACGACCTCGACAATATATAGGTATATGTACTACTGTACTTTAGAATAAATTATAGAATTATAATTTTAATATCGGGCAGAACAAAGATTCCAAAATATATTTTTTAAACTTACCCAGAAATTAAAAATAAATGTAAGAAAAAATAAACGAAACTTTAATAATTTAATTACATTTATTATTATTAAATTTTAAACTCAACAATAACTTGACAATATTAATAAAAATGGAAACAGTACATCAGTAGATTTTTTTTTGTTACACCATTTATACAACGTATCAACGAATTAACATAAAATAAAACAAAAAAAAAAAATATTTTGATAAACTTTAAAAAAAAATTACTCGATATATTTTTTAAAACAAAATACATACATATAGTTTATGAGGTTTTACGTTAATTCTAAGAGACGTTGTATATAAGGAACTCATAGAATAAATAAGTACATAAAATTAATAAAAAGTAAATACAATTTCATATGGTACATATTGAACATGGACGGTTTTATTTCTAAACAAAACCGATATGTTTCAAAGTACCATTTAATACAAAAAGATTATATAATAAATTAGTAAGTATTTAGAAGCCGAAAATGCAGAGACAGTGATGTTTATAGTATAGCTTATAGACAAAACTTAAAAGTAGAAATAATTGCCTTAAATAATATGTTAGCAAAATTCATATTATATCACATCGCATAACATTGAATTCTTCACATTAAATAAATAAATAAATAAAAATGTGTTAAAATTACTATTTAAAATTATATTGCAACAAAGAATTAATAATTGTAAAATAGAATATTCTCAATAAGTTAACAATTTGGCTGGCCGAAAGCGACGTTATTTTTTAATATTAATTAATAGCTCAAAGATTTGTATTTTTACATTGTGCAAGTTTTTAATAAAATTGCCTAAATGTAATGTAATTTCAGAATAAAACTTTTGTAATTGATTATCAAATTACTTTTGGTAAACACATTATATTATGTAATGTAGAGACACTATATAAAAAATAAAACAATACACCACTTTAGACTTTCCAAATTGCCAACTAATCGACCGGAAACTGCTCGTTTGACTGTTAAATTTTTCAGTAGCATACAATAGTATAATTCAAAAAAATCGACAGTATATTTTTTATTAAAAAAGCTATAAATTCTATCACTAGCAATTCAATATTGAAATGAAGGATAGATATTTAAGCTTCCTCTTTTGTTTCAAAATCAACGCTTATTCTAGACTTAAATATAATGATTATATCGAACTATGACATAAATTTTACTCGTCGGTTCCAGTTATCCATTGAAGATATTTGAATGACCGGGACTGGATCGGGCTTTCACGTGCTTCGTTGCCCCAAACCCGTGTTTGCTGTTGGCTGACGACGTTTTGCTCTCTGAAATGTTATGAAAATATTTTTTTTAAAACAAACAATAGGTTATTTGACTACATTAAAAATATACAATAAATTGTGGACATCCTATCAGACAATAGCGTAAAAAAACATATTTCACTTTATTTTAAACTAAATTATGTACATTATTTGTTACACGAAATAAAATTGAATATTTTTTACAATTTTATTTATAACAAAAAATCTTTGATTGGTTGATGACTGGTGACGTCACACGCAAGTAAACAAAACATTACACAGATTATAAATCATGTGGATGAAATAGAATAGAGTTTACATATATATAGGAGATTATTTAATCTGTGCTTGTTTGTTTACATGCGTGTGACGTCACACTTGACATAGACTGCGAAACAGCGTCTTTAGCGCCATTGTGGAAATTCAAACTTTAACATTGATTTTTATTAATAATAGAGTAGACATCCCGGAAATATCAATGTAGTGTGCTTATTATATAATGTAGAATCATATAAAACGAGTTTTAACAAGGAGTCAAATACCCTATTAGCTATGTTGGATTATATATTAATTTATCAACATGCCAAATTCCACCTTCCTTTGGGTCATTAGCGAGGTGCGAATATGTTCAAGCAGTTCTCAACCAATTTTAGCGTATTAGCTTTTAAAAAAATCCTAATCGTTGCAAAAGTGCAGATATCACTAAATGCCACTTGTCTCTATGTCTTTTGCCTACCTACTAACTACAACTTTTTTATTGAATTATTTTCTGAAAATACTAAATTTTTATTTTAGATCGTTCTTCGACGGCTTAAGTACAAAGTCACAATAATGTTTGACTTATTTTATATACAGCTATAATAACAAAACGAATCTTACCTAGCTTCAGCAGCAGGTCGTGTATGATAAGCCGGTACATTTGGGTTATGGTAGTTGGTCTTGCCAGGGGGTGCTGGGGTCAGGGTCTGCACAACTGGAGGCGGATGCTCGCCAGCAGGCAGCAGGCTGGATGCCGGAGGGTGGTAACTGCTTGGATTATATCTATCTACGGATACCCCTCTCGGTCGTTCAGGAATAGTATCGACGCTGCTCTTAATATAACTGCTAACAGGCCTGCCTCTGCCTATTGTATTACTCTTCCAATTTTGTGAACCCACATATTCTGACTCAAAACTACGTTCTCTAGTTTGAGGTTTCAATGTTTGACTCCATGTAGGAGTTGGGGTATAAATATCAGCCTTTGCAAAGTTAGGACTGGATTCCCATGGGGGTTGCACGGAACTTTCCTCTACTGTACTATATTGCGTTTGCTGGGTTTGCTGATTTTGAGATTTCTCTGTAAATTCTCTTAATTCTTTACGCCATTCTGGTTCTATCGTTTCTCTGGGTTCATTATTATCATAATAATATTGAGGAGATGCATCTTGCTGAGGTTGATACTTTGTTTCAGCCGGTATATAGGTTGATTCGGGAACAGAAATATAACGCCTTTCATATTCACTGTAATAAGTTTTACGTCCTGGTAAACTAGGTGGTTCTGTATTTCTTCCTGCTTTAACGAATGATTGATTTGGTGCAGGTGGTTGATACGAAGTAGGAGGAGGTTTTGAGTACTTTGTTGTCGGCGCTGTCTCTGGCTGCCAAGGTCCATTAGGTCTATAAACATCAGCGGATGGTGATGGTTGGTAGAAATTTTGATTTGTATTTGGAATTGGAGGAGGGACAAAGCTTGAGTCTTGCTCCCATGGTGGAGGTACATATGAAGGAGAATACTGTTGGGTAGATTGTTGTGACGATTGTTTATAGCTTTCAGTATTATCCGATGTCAAATATGAATATTGATTAGACGGAGTATTAATACTTGGTAAACTATCAATTTGTCCAAGATTATTTGAAGTCCAAGTGTTCAGTTTTGGCGCTGGTGTTGGTGTCGCATAGGTCTGTTGATACAAATTTGAACTAGTTTTTGTATAATCCTGAGTAACACTCTCTGTATAGGAAGGTTGAGACCATTGTTTTGTTTCTGGGCTGGGTTTAACATTATTGTACAATATATTATCTTTTTGAGACGGTTGGTACCATTGTGAATTAGTTATGGAACTTGGTTTCACATTACTTGCGTTTACTACTTCTGCTTGAGGCTCTTGCGGCCATTGTTGTTGCGATTCGTATTGTTGATTTGTGTATTGATATTGTTCCGTAGGAGGAGCCTGTCTTTCCATGCTTAATCGTTCAAGAAGTAAACTGTGTCGTCTTTCTGGTTGTGGTTCCGGATGATATGCAGGTTCATAAGGTCTTGATGGTGAAATAGAAATTCTATCCCTGGAGGGAGCAAAGTATGTCTTAACCGTCGGAACTCCATGTTGAGTTATCTGTTGATATTGTTTGTCTAAAGATGTTGTTGTTTTATTTACTGTCACCAAGTTTTCCATTGTATGTGATTCAGTTAAAAATGATGGACGACCTAAAGTTTCTGTTACTTTAATTTCAGTTTTTTCAGTGTGTGATCTTGAAATACTCTCAGTAGCAGGTGCAATTGGCTTAATATCTATTGAAGAAATAGGTTTAATATCTACTGATATAATTGGTTCAGATTGTATTATAGGAATTTGTTTAATTACAGGTGTTGGATCTGTTACTTGTTCTTTTATAACTTCTACATTTTCAGTTTTTTTCTCTGGTATTGGCTCTTTTGGTTGTTCTGGTTCTTCTTTTTCTTCTTGTCCTTCATTTTGTACAGAGTTATTATTTTTAACTTCTTCCTTCGTTTCTTCTACTTTTTGAGCTTGTACTTGTTTTTGTGCTTCAACTTCTTGTTCCTCCTCCTCCTCTTCTTCTTCTGCCTCTTCCTCTTCTTCTTCTGTCTCCTGACTTATTTCCTCTTCTTTTTGTGCTTCGACTACTTTTTCTACAGTTTCTTCTTTTTTTTCTTCAGTAACTTTATTATTTTCATTTTTCACTGTCTGTGTCTCCGTTTTAACTACCTCTTCTTCTTCATCTTCATATTCTTCTTCCTCTTCCTCCTCCTCGTCTTCAACTACTTTTTGCTCAACTACCTTTTCTTCCACTTTTTTTTCTACTTGCTCTATTTTTTCAGTGGTTTCGATTTTATTTATTGGTGCTTCTTCCTCTTCTTCTTCAGATTCTTCTTCTTCCTCTTCTTCAGTTTCAACTTCATTTTGAGTCTGTATCTTATTTGTAGTTGTGACTTCTTCTGTTTGTTTAATTATATTTTCACTATGTCCATTTTCTTTTATAGCTTCCTTTGTGACAGTGGTAATTTTTGAACTTTGTCTTGATTCTTCAACTACTTCCTCCTGTTCCTCAGGCTCTTCTACTATAAGTTCTTCTTCTTCCTCCTCCTCCTCCTCCTCTGTCTCTACTTTGCTTTCGGGAGGAATAGTTTTAGTTTCTGTCTTTGTTGCTATTTCTGTTCTGCCATCTATAGTTGTCTTTGTAGTTGTAATTTTCTTCTCTTCCACGGTTCCGTCGGGTAAAACTTTCGTTTGGACTTCTACAGTTGTTTCAGTTTTACCTTTTGATTTTTTTGGCGTCAACGTTAAAGTAACTTCAGCTTCTGCATCCCCATTATGTGTTTCTACTTCTTTCTTCTCTTTTTTTACTTTTTTCACCACTTTCTGAAAAATAAAAATAAAACATAAATAAGAAAACGATGATACTTATACGATGAAAAAGTTGTCATTGGCCTTCCTCATATTTTGTAAACTTTTATAATGAATAACTTAAAAGCTCTACAATGATTAACTCACGAGGGTGTTTGTGGTTTTCCATTAGACTATTTGTATGATATGTGTGTTCAGCGATACAGATGATTAAAGAATAAAGCTAACATCTTTAAACGATCGTCTTTTTGCTACTATCATAACCGTTGATATGGACACGGCAACACGTAAAATGGTACATAACTGTTATATCATTGTTATACTAGCCGGATCTGAAGAGTTTGTTTGTTTGGTTGAATGCGCTAATCTCAAAGATTATTGGTTCGAATTGAAAACATATTTTAGTGTTGTATAGCCCATAGAAGGGGAAATGCTACAGATAAAATGTTTGATGCAATAAGGTTTTTAATTATTATTATTTAATATTATATAATGTGTAAATTATATCGTTGTTTCTCCTACACATAGTACAAGTCTAGAGCTTAGTTGGTGACTTCGGCAATATTTGTGTGTCCTACATTTGAAAAAAAATATATAAAAAACTGAATCGAAAAAAAAAATTGTGTTGGATGGCACATTTAGGTTAGTCGAAGTTCAATTATTATTATTCATGTACGTAATTGTACGCAAAAATCTTTCTGTTGTGGGTAATAAATATTTTTGTATTATAATATTAAAAAAAAAAAAAAAAAAAAATTGCCAAAAAATTAAAACAGGGTTGTACAATTGTAGGGTTATACAAAGAAAGAATAATAATTACAATTATCGACAAAAATATTATAATTCTGCTACAAACAGTAATCGAGTATTACTGAAAGTGCGAAAGCTCATTTTGTATGGAGAACGCGGAGTTCGCGATTACGAATGTAGTGTCCTTAATCCCACCTCGGTTGTACTTGTAGCCGATGGTATGAGTCCGCCTACACCGAATAAGTGGCTAACCGACGGCTTAACGTCTGAGGCACGCCTTTTAATAAAAAAATCATTGGTACACACTGGGGTTTGAACCGGGGACCTAAAAACCGTAATGTTTTTAAGAATGAAGTCTAACCAACTCGGCTACATATATCATATGGTATTAAATAGTATGCAAATTGCAAATATGGAATACTGCAATATCCATGAATGAGAGCAACCAGTATACGCGGGATGCGACCGCCTAGTTGCAATCGTTATGCCTTCTAAGGTGCTTATTAATGCTTCGTTTAAAGAACTCAATGGTATAGGAGGCAGGAAACACGCATGCTGATGCATTCCACATTCTGATACTGCGACAGATTTAAGAATTGCCAAAACGTTTGGTAGAAAATGGAATATCTGTCACAGTATACGTGTACATTTAGCAACCAGTGTGGGATATCCTATAACGAAAAGGGAAGAGAGAAATTTTGATAAAGCACTTCAAAGAACGTGGTAAAGACGATAATATAAACTCAACAATGCCACATATAAACATCATACAGTTCTACATATAACTACTCTAAAATACTGTGTGTGTACAGTGTTACGCAATTCTAACCACCCCTACAATCCCTAATACATAGCGACCCCTAATGTAATTGACTATTATATAACTTTATATGTTTATAATACTTTAATAAATATAAATAAATAAACATAAACCTGATTATCCGTAATTTCATTTGGTTCTTCATTATGTTCTTGTTCCTTTATATCAATCAATTGATTTTTTGTTAATGTAGGAATTAGTGGTTTTATTGAAAAATTATCTTGACCATTATCACATAGACTAATTGGATTAGCAACATTCTGATCAGTTTCCTCTGTTTGGGGAACCCAATGTGAATTATTATTTAAAACAGGTTCAATACTTTCAGGGATATAATTTCTATTACATATTTCATTAGCTTTAGAATTATTATTATTTGAAAGGTTATTTATTAACTCGGACGGTAAAATTTTATTTTGATTCAGTTTACTAGATTGCATTGAATGCGTTGGAAGGTCAACATTGTTAGAATCTATTTTCGATGTGCTAATTTGATTGCAATAATTATTATTTGTTTGCAAATTATACTCGAAAGATGGAAGATTTCTTTGAACGTAATCTTCTGCGGGCTTATCTATAGCGTTTACTTGTTGTTGATCAAAATAATTTGGTTTGTTATCATAATAGTTATTATTTGATTGTTGTTGTTTAGATACAAAATTGTTGTTTGCTTGCAAAGTATTACTTTCAGTAACAGAATCGCGTTTGGCAGGTGTACTTCTTGTTCTTAATAAAGATTTAGGATTTGATGGTAATTGGAATGTAGGAAACACTTGGACTGGTAAGCAGTTAAAGTTGGGCACTGCTATCGGAGTCGTTGGTGACTTGATCGACTGATTGACTGGGACTTCTGGAACACCTTGATCCATAGCATTCTTCATCAATCTCTTGGCCATTCGTTCTGATTTGATTTCAGATAAATCTAAGCCTCCTGGTGTATACGTGAACGGTTTACGTTCCCGGCTCATGGCTCCGTGTAACGCTGATGGTGGATTCATTTTACTGAAATATTTTATTTTAGAATTAGTTTCTAATTAATATTTAACTAAAGTAGTATAGTTAAAAGCAACAGATAAATGTGATTACATTGTGAAAAGCAAAACTGTTCAACTGCACGTATACAATGGCAACTATTTGGCAAATTGACAAAACTGTAGAAAATAGATATGAGAGACTTACAAGACTTGGGGTTCCAGGGGAGTTTATTATATTTACTTCCTGTGCTGTAATAGTCGAGGGAACTCTCGCACGTGTTTATTTATGTGACCGAACCATTTGAGATTTGATATATTGTATTTTTGTTAGAAAAGGCACACACGAGTAATAAGTTCACTTCACTTTTTTGTTAAAACGCGCGGATATTAATAAGAACTGAGCAGTTAAATTTAGAACTATGATTGTAAATGAGCCGGTTTATTTGATGTATGCGAAGAAGAGGCGCAGACGCGTGCGCTAGAGCGCGGCAGGCCAGCCGCCTACTGCGGATCTCGCCGAGTATTTTAGTCTCGGCCTCAATAGCCGCCCGCCTTGTTCACAATTTGTCTTAGGCAAATCGTCAAAACATCGTTTCCCGATACTTCCGACAGTGGTACCGCCCAGCGGTTATATACGAGTATTTGCAAGCAGTCTAGTTCTAGGAAGTATATATATTTTCGTATGATTTACTTTACTGTTCAAAAATTTTGTTGATGTAATTTTTTATTTGCTCCCATCACTTCTCTATAAATTCGCTAGGCCGAACGACAGGTTTCGATACCACAACCTATATAGATGCAAAAACCGTCAAGTGACCTAGTCATGTTTCGGTTTTAGTTTGTCTAACCGGGTTTCAACTCCCATTTGGTAACCGCATTTAGCCAGCATAGTGACTAGTGATCGAAAATTCGGGTGCTATTGTACCTAAACTCCACTTTTTCTCGAGAAAAAATGCCTTTCTGAATATTTTTTAAATGTTTTTCATATAAAAAATACTAGATTCCCGGGACTCTCTTTATGAAAATGTATAAAAAATATTAAGAAAGGCCTTTGGCATTGTATCCGGAGGTCGTGGATTCGATTCCCACCCATGGCAAAAAAATATAATTACGGTTTTCTGTACAGTTTGTCATAGTCTGGCTGTTTATAAAATATAATATATCGTATTATATCGTTGTTTCTGGTACACATAATACAAGCCTAGAGCTTAGTTTGTGACGCAAAATGTGTAAACTTAAAAAAAAATCAGCCGAATTTCTGTTACCATAAGTCGATACAAAGTCATAATATGTCGTAGTCCAATAAATAAATACATTTATAATCATTGGTAAAGATCTTTTAGATTTAAAGCGTCATTCAACGAAGTGGGATTACATATTATTGCGGTATTTATGCTAAATTCGTTTTAAATGAAGACGTGTCAGTTATTTGTTGGCTGATCCATCGATCTGAGGTTTGGTATGGAGCCAATGCTAATACAATAATAATATTTGTTGAGTATATTCTGCCAGTTATAAATCTTGGATTAAATAGCTTCTAGATGTTCAAATCCAACAAAATGTTTTGCGTATTTGTTATTTTTGAGAAATAATGTTTGCTAAATTTTATGTTAGAATTTGTATAAGAAAGTTTATTTTTGCTTTTACAATTATAATTGGTAGTGACTTGTCACTTGACAAATTGTCTTCTCTATACAAACTAGTAATATTAAAATGATTAATTTGTATGGGGAAGCCAATTTTTTTTTCATTTGCGACACAAGGTTCCATAGGAAAAGGAGTTAGATTTTATCAGTAGAGCCTTTATTAGCCTAAAGTACATCCTTTCAAATTCACCCTGTATAATTATTATAGTAAAAAGTTCCAGTTATCAAAAACTGCAAGATAAATTGCAAGGAGGTGACATGGTAAGTTATTATTAACAAAGCTTCGCCAAAAAAAGAAGAAAAAAGCATGCATTTATTTAAGGATTGAACCGTGTTTTAAAGAACACAGGCCAAATTACAGCTAATATATTTTAAGCGTCTTGAAATGACACCTATACCAAACTGATTTGTATAATATTCTAAGATTTTTACAATTAATATACCCGTAACCGACATTAAAAAAAAAATAGTTTGACTATTTCCTGTTTATAATCTCGGAGTCCCAATGACAATGTCAACCCAATAATAATTGTTTCGTTTATATCAATGCTTGTTCCATTACCAAAAAACCTGATGCTAACTCGTGCTTTCCTTACCAAACCAAACTGGAATTGTTAACGCCAAACTCTAGCATTTACAGCACCGTATAAGATCTTTTTTTAAAGTTACATTTTGACAGATGTTTGTTACATATAAATATTAATTATTTTATAAATTATTAGAGTTTTAATTATAAAAATGCTATTGTAAATCATATATTAAAAGTATATGATTTGTAAGGAAATGCAGCTTTGATATGTATAATTTGAGCTTATTAATTAAACTAATAATGTAATAATAAATTATTTTATTAAAACATATAATTTATTTTTTTTAAACTTTTATTTTATATATTAAAAGGTTTAGTACCTTTACTAACTTAATTTAATTTAAAATATTAGCTGCTTGTCAAAAAATAATATCAAAAGGCAACGTCGCTTCATTTTTTGAAAGTCGCATATATATATATATATATATCATCACGGGTGCTTTACGGCGCCCGAAACGGCCTCAGGGTACCCAGGGTACCCAGCGGAGCGGTTTTTAATCCCACCTCGTCGTAGCCGATGGCATGAGTCTACACAGAATAAGTGGCTAGCTCGTCGCGATGTTTTGAATAGACTCAATAACCAATCTATAAACAGTTTCACAAGTTGGAATAGTAAAACCGGAACCGACAGCTTAACGTGCTCTCCAAGGCACTATAGTGGTGTTGTCAAACAAATGTACATAATTTTTTTAACCCAGATTCGAACCAGGGACCTAAGTATTTTTAAGTCCAAGGTCTAACCGACTAGGCCACCACGTATATACAGCAAGAAAATTGAAAGTCGCAGCTGGTACATTTGGCGCCATTTTTAAGTTTAATGTTTACATACTTCAAGAGACACTTCGGTGCAACCTACCCTTATTATCCAGAACGTGAGGGAATGTCAGAGTGCCAATGTGAAATTATGTCAAATATATTATTCTTATTTCACAATCGTCGCACGCCCGTAATGCAGTCTGATTTGAGGTAGGTACTAGTATTTTTCGTGAAAGTACCTACGGGAATAGAGGTTTCCCGTAGGTACTTTGGGAAGATAACATAACACCTATTATATACACCTATGCAACTCGAAAACACTCCCGTGACATAATAACCTTGTACACACACACACACATGTCATCACGGATGCCTTACGGCGCCCAAGACCGCCTAGACGGCCCCAGAGTACCCAACAGAGGGGTTTTAATCCCACCTCATCGTAGCCGATGGCGTGAGTGTACACCGAACAAGTGACTAGCTCGTCGCGATGTTTTGAATAGACTCAATAACCCATCTTTTAGTTTCACAAGTTGGTTCAGTACCTTGTAATAAGACTGCTGAAAAGGCATAGTCATAAGTATTATTTATTATTATTTATCTTCACACCAGGTCCCTTACGGGGTAGGCAGAGACAACCGAGCGCCACTTGTCCCTATCCCTACATACTCCTTTCGCTTCTTCCACAGTCATGACTCTTCTCATACATGCACGCTGATTTAGTAGACTTTTAATTGCATTGTCTTTTAAAACTTTTCCAATTTGGTCACGGCACGTGTGTCTTGGTCTCCCTAGGCCTCGTTTACCCTTCACCTCGCTTTTATATATCTGGTTCGTCAGTCTTTCATCACTCATTCTTCCTATATGCCCAAACCAGCGGAGCATACCTTTTCTCATTTTCATACCTATACTTTCTTTCAGCCCCACTCGTTCTCGAATTACGTCATTGCGGATTCGGTCTGTTATTTTAACACCGCTCATTCTTCGCCATGATCGCATTTCTACTGCATTTATTTTGCTTTCATCTTTATCCTGACATACCCATGCCTGGCTTCCATACAATAGTATCGAGACAAGCACTGCTTTATGTATGGCAAGTCTTGCTTTTTGAGTAATATTTGACCTACCTATCATAGAACGCATTGCTTTGTTGACACTATTGCCTGCATTCACTCTCCTTTCAATATCTACCATCCCTAGTGAAAACACTACCCAGATATATAAATTCAGACACTTGTTCTGGTTTCTCGTTATCAATCATAATAGGGAATATGCATGTAACGCCAATTATTATTATTTTAATATATAACGTTCCTTTTATGTCTTTGAATATATTTACAGTAATCTATTTTATTTTGATTAGCATTTTTTTTTATAAATACGATTTTTAAATCCATTTTTTTGTAGAAACGGAACGCATTTCTAAACGCTCTGACATTAGCAAACACTACATGTGACGTCATTCGCGCATAAACAAATGTCAACGTGTGCTCTGTAGTCTACAGTTTCTTGTTTTCTCGGGTATTTATTGTCCTTTATTACGATAATTTGATCAAAACAAACCTTTTGACTAAGTTTTGAAGTGCAATAACATTAAACTAATACGCTTTTTGAGCACGAATGATGTCACAGAATGGCGGCTAGTGATGTACTGTTTTTTACTGCGGTAGTGTCTGATAAAGTTTAAACCCTTTAGTTTTTATGTTATTACCCTTTAAAAAATGTTTAATATTTGTTTTTAGGGTCTAATGTAGTTACTCTATCAAGTAATGATATAAAAAAAAATGCATATTCCCTATTGTCGTTATTTCATTTCTCTCAAATACACACCTTAGATTTTCCCGCATTTATAGTCATAATAAAATAAGTAAGTTAAAGAAAAATGTGAGATTTGATCAACACCTTTCCATATGACTACGAAAATATTCTTGTTTAGAACTATTTCAACCGAAATAATTAACATCACTTAAAATAGTTTAAAGATGATTATCTTTTAATTCTGGGTGTCTCAAGCTAAAATTGTTTTACGAATATGCTTGTAAATTGACGTTTAATAGCGTAGTTATTTTTTTATAATAATTATAATAATCATCATCATCATCATAATAATAATCATAATATGTAGGACAAATTACACATATTGATCTGGTCACAAAATAAGCTCTAGGCTTGTACTATCTCTACCAGAAGCAATGATATAATACATATTATATTTTTATAAACACTCAGACCATGACAAACTATACTGAAAAAAACGTAGTAATTAATATAATTTTTCCATGGGTGGAAATCGAACCCACGACCTCCGGACGCAACAATTTGCCCTCAGCTAAAACCATGTGACCATTATTTTTAATTTATTATAGAGAAATGGTTGTACTTTTTCTTTTCGAGCTCAGCATGTGACTCTGTATCTACCAGATGATAAGATTGGGTCAATCAACAATTATTCTTAAACAACATTGATCGCTTCCACTATGCCGGCTAAATGATGCGATTACGAAATAAGCGGAAACAAAGACGAATTACATTACGAATATATTTTAATATACTCGCTGCCTTATTGTCAATTGAATCACCTATTTCGTAACCGTACCCTGAAAGGTGACTACTACCTCGACAAGAAATCGATGCAGTAATCTTCTGTAAAACGGTAAGCCCACAGACTAAAACCGGAACATGACTAGTCACCTGACGGCTTTTGCATGTGTATGGGAGGTCGTAACGAGACCGGTCGGTCGACCTAACGAAGTTATAGAGACCTTCCCGGTGGGAAATTACAATTTTCCAACCTATAAAATTGTATTTTTGTTTTGCTATAAATGGTAACCCAACCCAATCGTTCGTCCCATTCATGATGGATACAACGTCAAAAGTAAGTCACAGGCCAATCTTATAGACACGATTTAGTGGAACACTATACGGCGATTCGTAGTTCTACAAAAAGTTTTTGGACACGAAATACGTTAAATTTATATTATATCTGCGGCGCCTCAGACCGCCTAGACGGCATCAGCGGTTAAGGAAATATGTATATACTGAAAAACATGTATTAAAAGCTTTGACTAGCATAGGTTAAATGATTATTTTTAAATAAAACACAGCGTTATTAAAAATAAAGATATAATTCTATTCAGTTCAAATAATTATTTATAAAACACTGTTAGACAATTCTTAATGTTTATTTTTTTCAACTAGGTTTTAATTTTATTTTAATTTACAGCAACCATTAAAATATATATAAATAAAGAATTACCTTGAATAAAGACGTTACCACTATGCCGCTATTAAATGTTAGTTTATTTTATAATAAGTATTATTTAACTTGAGTGGATTAATAAATAGTGTTACTGGATGTATACTGTATATTTTTCGTTTGTTAATGGCTGTTAAAACGCGAGTGATGTTTGTTGAAACTGTTTCTAACGAAGAAAGATCCGGGCAATATGAAGTTCGCCAGAACGAAGACTGTCTCAAACCTTATTTTGCACCCTATGCATGATATGCATCTTTCACTCTCTCAAAGGTTAGCTGGTAGAAAATTCCTATGGCATTAAGTTTACCTATGTACATTTTTTTTTATAATTTTGTGCAATAAAGTATTTTAAATAGATCAAAAAATAAAAATACCAGTCGACGTAATAAAGCTAATTCCGCTTGTTTTTGAACAGCTGGGAAAATCTCCTTAGCTATAGAAACTGGATTTACATTTATTATTGTGCCAGACTCTATAAGACGTGTTAGTAAGTAGACCATAAAGTCCATGAATGGGAACCAGTTATGTTATGTTATTGAACTAAATAATAATTGATTCTTTGAGGGTAGCCTAAAGATTGTAGACGCTAGTTTGTGTTAATTTTTTTCATAGTTAAGTTTATAGGATCTTGTGTTATAGATTTAAGCGGTGGTGGTTATTTATGTATATTATTATTGATTGTTATATTATGTTAAAAGACTATACGGGACTGGCGATAAAAAAACTAAGCGACCAAAGTCCCTAAATTAATTTAGAAAAAAAAAAAAAGTTTTGTTTATTATTGAGCAAAAATATACTAATTTTGTAAAATAAACATTCGTCGTGATCTTAAGGGAAGGAGTGTAGCATTATCGTAGTAATCTATGTTATCTTAAAGAATCCTATAATCTTCGCAGCCATTTTACCGTTGGTTTTTCTATCCCTTTATTCTACTTGACATCGACAGAATAGCTGTATATTTTCATACGTACCTAGTCCTTTCCCAATTCCTTTCCTTTATTTTTTTTTGGTTTATCCACAATTGGAAAGGCAAAGATTTTTCAACCATACAGCCTAGTCTGATTTCATTTCCGGTAATTATAACTAGTAAAGCCGTAGCCAAGTCTTATATTTATTGTAATGTTTGTTATTGTTTTTAGGGCTAATAGCCTTGTCTTTCTTTCTTGTCATATCCGTGCTTTTGAAATGAAATGCCAATTCCTTTCCATCTTATTATTCCTCTTTTATTTTATATTCACACATTTTAGAATCTTTGACATTGGCAAAATTACGTGCCATTCGTAGAATCCATTAATTAAAAGAAGATAATATTGTTGGAACAAGCCATAGAAATAGAAGGAAAGAAGCTATACAAGCTATACAGTTTTTAGTAAGAAAATTAACCTATAGTCACAGTATAGAAAAGATACAGTATTTTATCTTAACAGTGTTTTAAATAATCTCTACAGCCGGTCGGTAGATAAACACTGCCTCTGACTGTATTTCTAAGTTATTTGATAATGCTATATTAAATAGGTATTAATTATATTTTTATCAAAATATATTAGTGTAAAATTGTAATTATTTCTACTTGAGTTTTATTCCTAGTAATCCGAAAATAACTGTTAGCTTTTTATGCTGTTCTTTTTAGGCAACCTTCTACAGACAGAGATTTTTTTAATATTTTTTTTTGGCAAGTAGTTGGTACTACGATAACTTACCTTAACTTCAGTAGTAGCAGTTTCTACATTTGTCGCCATTCTGTAACAAAAGAACTTAACGTAAAGTTATGAAGTAAAGGGTTCAACTTTGTGTTTTATAAGGGTAGTCGCACACGACAGGTGAAGTGAAATAATATAAAATCAGTAGTTTTATGCCCGGGCGCTTAGTTTCTATGGGAATTTCGAAAAATATATATTATATGTACTGATGTATAAGCTATATTACCATTCTACAAAATCCGTTTAGTGGTTTTTGCGTGAAACTGTAAAAAAACATCTGCATACATCCACACTCACAAACTTTCGATAATTAATATTATATGAGTATGAGCATATATAGGTAAACCCGTGATTGGAGAGAAAATACCCTCTTCATTTTCAATGGCATTTTTTACAGAAAAAAACATACTAATATTTTTTTGCCATGGATGGGAATCGAACCCACAACCCCCGGATGCAACGCCGTAACCACTACTAGTCTACGGAGGCTGTCAACCTTTTGTTACTTAGTTATCTATTATAAATAATGCTTCGTTTTTATTTTGTTATAACTCTGTGCATTTTATTTCACCTAACTTTTTCTGTAATCGGACTTCATTTGATTTTATTCCCCAATGAAGCAAGAGTATTTTCAAAAATCTTTTAATGCAGTTTTATTTCATTTGAAAAATAAATGAATTTTCCTTTCAGTACAATTTTTCCACCCTTTATTTACCTACTATTTCCATTAATTATTATTTATTATTCACCAATAAACCGGTTTTCCACTCCAGACTTTCAAACAACCTGCACTAAAAAGGTTTATCTAGAAATAAACCGGTATTTTATTCAGATTTAACCATTAACCCTGTTTATTATCTACCAATATGATCCACCTAGCAATAAACTGTGCTTTCAGTTCAGACTTATAAAATAGACCGTCTCTCCCGAACGTTCATAAATCGCCCAGCCCAGTATTTTACACCGCGGTGGACAAGCGAGCGAATCGCCACCGCTTTTTGCGTTGTTTTAAAAGATAGCACTAGATAAAATATCGCTTGGAAATCCCGCAAGGAAATTTCCACAGAAACCACATTAAGTTAGAATGGAGAAGTAAGCTTATCTGAGGGATTGTACTCAGACATAAATCATTTAAAAAAAACTAATTAACAACTTCTTGTCTAAATATTTTACAATAAATATAGCCCGCTTGTTTATATATCTTGTAGGAAGATGATTTAAATTACTTAACAACTACTGAACCGATTTTTTAAATTCTTTCACCCATAGAAAGCTAACAAAAAGCTAAAAATCACCGAGTAACATAGGCGTTATTTTATTTTCTACCCGATTTCTTTTCAATTAAACGGCGGGTAAAACCGCAGAGCACAGTTAGTTAGTCATAGCTTGACCTATCTATAAATTAGACACGCGCGTGTTCTACCAAAAACGAAACCGCTTTCCTATCTACCGTTTTAGGTCTATAGAAATTCCCTTCTGGAAGATCTTGTTTGTGTAAATTTCTCTCGCATATTGCGGTCTTAAGTTGTGCAAAATAATGCGCATGGATCCCGCAAGAAATGCAAACTGTGCTCCAAGTAGATAAGTTCGGGACGTGATTTCAGCAAGATAGTTTATTGCATGATATGTGGGACAGCATAAAAGTAAGAATAATAAACGGAAGTGACCTAAAGCCTAAAATCGCCTATCAAACATGTTTGATACTGCCATATTCTGTTACTTCTCTACCTTATACTCGAACCCACGATCCTCGCTTTCACGGCAAGGTACTGACTCAACCACTAAGTCAACTAGATAACGAGCAATGACAAAAAATCTTGAGGAGTGACTGGAACCTGATTGGCTCAGTGGTTGCCGTGAAAGCTAGGATCGTGGGTTCGAGTCCCGCCCACCAGATTTTTTTTCAGATCAATATAAGATTAACCTGATAAGGAATTTAAAAAGATGTAAAAATATATTAAATTTGATAAATACCCAGACCATGACAAACTGTACAGAAAAATATACTAATATTTTTTGCCATGGGTGGGATTCGAACGCACGACCTCCACACAAATGCCACAGCAAATGCGCAACTAGTCTTCAGAGGCGGTCAAATCAATGCCATGTCAAATCCAATTGAGCGATGCTTTATCTTGAACTACATCAAACAAATTATTTACAGTGCATCCAACCAACAAACTATAAAGTTATTTATGATTACAGTTTATGAATCCGTTTATAAAAGCTTGATCTAGTTTCCGAAAATAACACATAAGGTCACGCGCAGACTCGTGAAGACGAGAATTTCTTCTGTTATATATTTTTTATTTGCGCAGGACTTTGTATCTACCAGACCTTGAGGGTAAGATCTACAAAGTTCCTGAATGGTGTCGATCAATACATTGGTTGCCTCTGCTATACCGAAATGATGCGGTTATGAAATGGGTAGCGGCAAAGATGATTTATTATGAACGTATTTCCAGTCTGGACTAGCATTGTGGCTCAAAATGTATGAAGCAATGTACTCGGGTATGAGCTGCCAACGTTTGAACACGTAGAATAATTCTTAAATGAATTGTGTATCGAAAAACCGTCAAGTGGCCTAGTCATGTTTGCGTTTTAGTCTGTGGGTTCACTGGTTTCCCGGAGACTTTTGCATCACACTGACTGGTACAAAGTCACATACCGTGCTCCAATAATAATAATAAATGTTTAAATTTGACATTTTTCCCATACAACATGTGGCAAATTTAGACTTTGGTATCTATAGTTATTAGAATTAGACCCCAGCGCGTTTGAGATGCGTTTAAGATTCCATTGTGACTCCATTGAACGGACATTAAAATACCAAAATTGAGGTGGGCGAGCTTGTTTTCATAGGATATGACGACATCTTGGTTTTTTACACGAAATCTGAAGTTTGAATGTTTCTCACAAGGCCGGTTCGTTTGGTTGTTAGTGAAAGTTTTAATGGACTGTCGTAAAATATTGCAGGAGTTTTTGCCCGGGCAAAGTTTTGTTCTGTTAACTTTTTCTGACAAGACTTTTACAATTGTAATTACATGTCAGCCGAATACATTATTTTTTTGTAATTTACATAACAATGTTTTATTATTAATAAGGTGACAAAATTACATGCCTTTTTTTACATTTAAAAGATGGACATTGGTGCGTACCAATGAGTTTTTAATTAAAACAATTATGTACATTAGTTTGACAACACCACTATAGTGCCTCGGAGAGCACGTTAAGCTGTCGGTCCCGATTTCACTATACCAACTTGTGAAACTGTTTATAGGTGGGTTATTGGGTCTATTCAAAACATCGCGACGAGCTTGCCACTTGTTGGGTGTAGACTCATACCATCGGCTACCACAAGGTGGGATTAAAAACCCCTCCGCTGGGTACCTTGAGGCCGTCTAGGCGGTTTCGGGCGCCGTAAGGCACTTTTGATGATATGTATGAAAAAGATGGTCTGTGTAATCCCATAAGTGTTCCGTTTTTCTTTAAAATTCTGAAGAACCCTAAAAACGAGAATAAATGGGCCGGAAGAACACCTATACGAATAGGCACCAAGGCAAATAGATGTAATTTAATAGGTGTGACAACCTGAGTTTAACCTAAAAAATAATCTATATTTTTTCTTTTATTTCTTCTGTGGCACAACTTAAAAGCTACTGGGCTGATTTTTATGGGTTTTATTTTGTTAAATAGCAATGAGGTTTGGTAGTATTTGGAAGTAAAATAGATTATATTATATTTCGATATACCTAAAGGAACATATAGGGTGTATTTTGTCGTGGTGTTTTTTATTATTTTGTGTTCTATGATGAAAATTGTTCTACTTAATAACTTTACTTGGTACGAAGACAATGTGTAATTGTTGGAATAATTTTAAGCATATAATAATAAGTTTATCTGTATTTTTTTTTTCTAGGAAAACAATACATAACTATTTTATTAAAAAAATGCGTTCTATAAGTGATTCAAACACCTATTATATTTAATATTTTCAAAGCAGTAACGGACATTTATAAAGTAGTAATACAAAATACTTTTAAATAAGATTTTGGCCTATTGCCTGAAATAAATAACGCTGTAATGTACGACTGACATTCTAATAAATTGCTTTGCCATTGAATTTTATTTTAAAATAATATGTTTATTAAAAATAACATTTAAAGATTTGTTGACCCGTAATATTATTTGTGTAAAACACATCCCACATAATAGAAACCTGTCGTACATTCTCGTAAATATACACTATATTATAGGTCCGTGGGGATCATAAGCAAAATCATTATACAATGAAATAGCACCAAAGCTCTTCGACATCTCTGGGGACAATAGAGCTGGCAGCTTTTTCGCTCAACAATTGAGCATATTAATACAGAGAAGAAATGCTGGCAGCGTATTGGGTACCATGCCATCAATGGACAGTGATTTGGCGAATTTTCTAAATTTGTAGTTTTCTTCTTATTTGAGTAATTATTGTTAATTTGATTATATTCTGTAATTAGTATTTGTGAAAGTAATAAATATATAACATTGTTTATAAATCTCTATGTTCTCTCATATAAGTTCATTAGCAAACTACAGTTATTGTTATTATTAGCAAACTACAATTATTGTTATCATTAGCAAATTACAGTTATTGTTATTATTTTTGAGACATAACATAACACATTCATATTATTAAGAGGTAAAGTTTGTATGTAGGTGATAAAATAGTATATGTATTAATAGCGTTGTTTCTGGTACACATAGTACAAGCCTAGAGCATAGTTTGTGACCAGAGCAACATGTGTGTAATGATGAATGTCCCATTTATTGAAAAAAATCTGGAACTACTAGACGGATTATAAAATAATTTCTCAAATAGAAAGCTACATGTATTACTGACTAAGATTTGCTATATTTTATTTTGTTAAATATAAGCTTTCAGTTTGAAATCTCAATATTTCAAAGTCAAAAGAATACTTGTTCGGTGTAGAAAAAGAAAACATATAATTTTTTTTTTTTTCATTGTATTATCAATAAATTTAAACTTTATGCTAGAAAATGATTTTAAGCACCTGTGAGAAGCTTTAAAATGTGTGTTTTTTTATTGGAGCATGATATGTGACTTTGTTTCTACCTGGTGGTGAGCAGACCTACAAAGTCCATGAATGGGGTTAATCAATAATTGTTCTTAAACAATATTGATTGCTCCCTCTATGCCGGCTAAATAAAGCGATTACGAAATGGGGCGACAATGACGAATTGCATTACGAGTATATTTTAATATACTCGCTGCCTTATCGACAATTCACGACCTCGACAAGAAATCGATGCCGTAGTCGCCTGAAAACCGGTGAACCCACAGACTAAAACAGATACATGACTAGGTACACTATTTACAATAAATACAACAATATAAAAATCTTTTATAGAAAAACGTCTGAAACAACAAATTATACGCAAGGTCAGCAAAAATATAATTACAGACTTCTTTTCATCTATTTAATTACCCTAATAAAATTAAGGAAACCTTGCACGCTAAACGTCAAGGTAATGTATACAATTTAAATCTTAACGCAAAGGCATATTACATTAAAATTTATATACGTTAAAAAACACTTAGGTCCCTGGTGTGTACCAATAAGTTTTTAATTTTAAAATGTATATACATTTGTTTGACAACACCACTATAGTACCTCGGAGAGCACGTTAAGCTGTCGGTCCCGGTTTCACTATACCAACTTGTGAAACTGTTTATAGATGGGTTATCGAGTATATTCAAAACATCGCGACGAGCTAGCCACTTGTTCGGTGTAGACTCATATCATCGGCTACGGCGAGGTGGGATTAAAACCCTTCCGCTGGGTACCCTGAGGCCGTCTAGGCGGTCTCGGTATATTAAATTTGTTAGAAAGTTGACCTTCTAACTTGGCCTAACAACGTTCTTACTTTTTTTTTAATAAGACTATTATAATAAAAAAAAACATAATAAAAAAGTCTAGAAAAAAATACTAAATGAAATGTAATGGATTGTACATACTTTATACAAACTAAATTAAGAAATTAGCACTCTATGCACAATATGCCTCTTCACATGGAATATACATGGTAACTTCGAAAGCTGGTACTTTAGGCTAATATGATGTTCTACTGATCAACTCGAACAACTTCACCCATGGGACCATGTGTCGCAAATGAAAAAAAAATGCCATCTCCATACAAACTAGAGGGCTCTGTAGTAGATTTGACGCCCATACAAACGTACTTTCAATATAACAACTTGGCTGTTAGTCGAAGTTAAATAGTACGAAATAAGTTTAAAAAAATCTGTTATCGGCACTTATGGGTAATAAATATTTTTGTATTATAATATTTAAAAAAGTTTTTTCGATGATTAACAAATACAAAATAATTACCAACAAAAATATTATTTTAATTCTGCGACAAACAGTAGGTAATCGAGTAATACTGGAAGTGCGAAAGCTCATTTTGTATGGAGAACCCAGACGCGATTACGAATGCAGAGACCTTAAAATTACCAATGTATTTGCGACACACATTGTTCCACGGGAAAAGTTGTTCGATTTGATTAGTAGAGCCTTATATTAGCCCAAAGTACAACCTTTCAAATTCACCCTGTATAGAGGATAACTGGCTTGAAATTATTTTTTTTTAAATAAAAAAGGTAAAACAAGAATTTTATAAGTAATTCAAGTGTACATTTGGAAAAGCGATAAATATGTAGGTAGATAACTTTTTGTTTCTTTTAATTTTCGAACGAAATGTCAGACATTGCCGCCATATTCTGTTCTAACCCATTGAGCTTTGATTGGTTATAATACTTTATGTTTTGGTTTTATATAGCGGGTGACCATGTTATGTTCTTATGTATAGACAGGCGATTTTGGCCTTAGAGCACTTCCATCTATTAAAGGAAGAAACTAAAGAAAATATAGACGTCCGTGTAAGTATTATTGAACTCTGTCTCAGGTAAATGTGAGTTCATTACCACTTGGCAATGATTTCCACCACAATCGAATCACCTGAGTTTACCTTCCATACGTTTTGACGTCAGCAGACCTGCGCGCGGGCAATACGCCAAATATCTAGGTAATCGTACCTCATTCATAAAATTACTACGTTGAAGGTAAAGTAGGGTCGATACATACGTCATGTTTGAACCCGAGACCGCCTAGACGACCTCAGCCGCCATATTATGTTTCTTGTAACGGAAATGTTATACCTATCATCACGGGTGCCTTACGGCGGCGCCCGAGACCGCCTAGATAGCCCCAGGGTACCCAGCGGCGGGGTTTTAATCCCACCTTGTCGTAGCCGATGGTATGAGTCTACACCGAACAAGTGGCTAACTCGTCGCGATGTTTTGAATAGACTCAATAACCCATCTATAAACAGTTTCACAAGTTGGTATAGTGAAACCGGGACCGACAGCTTAACGTGCTTTCCGAGGCACTATATGTTATGTTGTCAAAATAACGAAATCCTATAAATATGACATTAAACAATCAGCATCAACGAAAACTAAAAAAGTCATGAACTATATTCCCTAAATAGAGTGCATGCGCAATACAACTTCCTCAACTTTCGTTTGCAGTTGTCGCCACAAAACTTTGGAATAATTTACCATTTAAAATAAGACAATCACCAAATAGTCATATTTTAAAAAGTTTATTTTATTACTATCTAAATTCATAGGTAGTTTTTATTTATCTTTTATTATTCTATTCCTTTCCACTTTGTTACTTCTTCTTTCTCATTTTGTAGTTGGTAGTATTGTGTATATGTAGTTGATTTATGTATACATATATAAGATATATTTAAATAGTAGGTATTAATTAGTAGTATTTTGTAATCATTTTGTTTTATACTCAGTTACTGTATTGCACCTACCTCACTTATTAACTGCTTTGATTGTCCAGAAGGTTTGACTATTAGAAAATGCATAGCGCCATAAGTCCGCCTTTGTATTTTGTATACAATAAAGTTTTAAATAAATATATATATTTCTATATAATAATGAAACTTTATTTATTATAATAAGGACGGGTTAATCCCTCCGCTGGTTATTCTGAGGCCGTTTAAACGGTTCTCGGGAGCCGAAAAGGCACCCGTGAATGACCGTGATGTTATATTATTATTTTATTGTAATTTTTTTTATTTTAATTAGCAAATTTTACTTTTTACGAGTATGGAGACAGCACGTAAAGTCTCAACACTTTGGAGACAACAGACTTCCACAGTCTCAAACATATTAAAAAAAAAATCGCAGACCTCTACGGGCTCTCGCCAAAGACCCCCGGCCACCCTTTTCATACATCTACGGTTAAAATAACGATTACTTGACATTTACTCCATACATAGGGGTTGCACCATCAAATTTTGTATCTGTAATTTTGATCAATCATAATTCACCGGTTATGATTAACTTTAAAATAAGCGTCAAATTGAACAACTTTGATTTTGATGCAACCCAATTTTAGTTTTAATCATAATGTTAACATTAATATATTCGTTAAATCGATATACGTGGCGGCCGAGTTGGTTAGACCTTGGACTTAAAAACACTTAGGACCCTGGTTCGAATCCCGGTGTGTACAAATGAGTTTTTAATTTAAAAAATGATGTACATTTGTTTGACGACAACACTATAGTGCCTCGGAGAGCGTTAAGCTGTCGGTCCCGGTTTCACAATACCAACTTGTGAAACTGTTTATATATGGGTATTGAGTCTATTTAAAACATCGCGACGAGCTAGCCACTTGTTCAGAGTAGACTCATACCATCGGCTACGACTAGGTGGGATTAAAAACCCTCCGCTGGGCTCCCTGGGGCCGTAGAGGCGGTCTCGGGCGCCGTAAGGCACCCGTGATGATATGTATGTATGTATTCGTTAACTCAGATGGTGCAACCGGCCCTTAGTTTTTTAACAATTTTTTAACTTATTTTTTACCAAATTTAACCCGCCATGAAATAGCTAGGTCGGTTTTTATCGGACAATAAATGTCTTTAGCAACAGCTGTTTCTGTTATTGATCTCTTTCCAAATATTGCTTATCTGGAGCAATCGTAAGTCTTATTGAAGACTAAACAACCGAAATACAAGTCAATTAACTAAAACACTAATCCCGTTTGAACAAGGTTTACATTAGCTTCTCACTCAAGTACTTGGTTGCCTTAGAGTTCGTAGAACTTAGACTTTAAAATTCCATAATTTTTAGGTCTCAGGTTCTCCACCCAAAGTTTAAAATAAAATAATGTACCTACATTTGGTCAGTCGTTGGCTGCTTTTAAAGTTTTAAATAAAAGAATGTACCTACATTTGGTCAGTCGTTGGTTGCTTTTAAAGTTTTAAATAAAAGAATGTACCTACATTTGGTCAGTCGTTGGTTGCTTTTAAAGTTTAAAATAAAATAATGTACCTACATTTGGTCAGTCGTTGGCTGCTTTTAAAGTTTTAAATAAAAGAATGTACCTACATTTGGTCAGTCGTTGGCTGCTTTTAAAGTTTTAAATAAAATAATGTACCTACATTTGGTCAGTCGTTGGCTGCTTTTAAAGTTTTAAATAAAAGAATGTACCTACATTTGGTCAGTCGTTGGCTGCTTTTAAAGTTTTAAATAAAAGAATGTACCTACATTTGGTCAGTCGTTGGCTGCTTTTAAAGTTTTAAATAAAAGAATGTACCTACATTTGGTCAGTCGTTGGCTGCTTTTAAAGTTTTAAATAAAATAATGTACCTACAGTTGATCAGTCGTTGGCTGCTTTTAAAGTTTTAAATAAAAGAATGTACCTACATTTGGTCAGTCGTTGGCTGCTTTTAAAGTCAATTATAAAAAAAATCATCGCAGATCAAAAATCGGTAGCGTAAATCGCTATATACAAAGTAATAATAAATGTTTAATATAATTTAAAGTGTTGTAATTATAATATAATTTAAATGTTTACAATAATCATAATAGATAATCATAATAATAGGTAGGAAATTATGATACAAAAACCCAAACAGATGTAAAAACCGTCAAGTGACCTGGTAATGTTTCGGTTTTAGTCTGTGGGTTAACCGATTTTCAGGAGACTACTGCATCGATTTCTTGTCGAGGTGGTAGTCTCCTTTCAGTGTACAGTTAAGAAATTGATAGTTGAATTGACGATAAGGCAGCGAGTATATTACAATATACTCGTAATGCAATTCGTCATTGTCGCCCCCCATTTCGTAATCGCATTATTTAGGCGACATAGTAGGAGCGATCAATATTGTTTAAAAATAATTATTAATTTACCCCATCCATGGAGTTTGTAGGTCTGCTCAATACCAGGTAGATACAAAGTCACATGTTGTGCTCCAATAAAATTAAAAAAAGATGTTCATGGCGATGATAACAATAATGTATAATTAAGTGATAATACTTACATAGTTTTTCTTTTTAAGTAATTTTAAATTTCTTTCTAAATTAATTTTAAATTTCTTTATAAAGGTGTTAGTTTTTCTTTTTGCTTTAATTTTGTTTTTTTTTTTATATCTTAGATATTTTTAGATATTTTAATTTGTCGGTTCTTTTTTAATTGATGATTAAATTTAAACAGCCTTCTACCATGTTTATAGTTATAAGATTAATAATTTAACAAATTTGTTGTTTGATGTATGAATAAAGATTTTTTTTCTTTCTTTTTCTTTCATTTGACAACACCACTTATAGGGGTTCGGAGGGCATGTTTAGTGTTTATAGATGGGTTAATGAGTCCATACAAACAGAACGAAGAACTGTCCCATACATTCATTTCATTTGCCATACATTCACAAACTTTTGGTGCTATTAGTTTGGCCCGAAAGTCGTATTGCTGCCTAAATTGTAGCGCCTTTGGCGTTGTATCCGGAGGTCGGGGGATCGATTCCAACCCCCTACCAAAAAAATTGTACGTTTTTCTGTACAGTTTGATATCGTTGTTTCTGGTACACATAGTACAAGCCAAGAGCTTAGTTTGTGACCAGAGCAATATGTGTAAATTGTACTGAGAGTACATGATTATATATATACAGGGTGAATTTACTAGGTTGTACTTTGAGCTAACATGAGGCTCTACCGATCAAATCGAACAACTTTTCCCATGAAACCATGTTTCACAATTTAAAAAAATCTTAGCTTCCCCATACAAATTAGTCATATTAACATTACTAGTTTGTATGGAGAAGGCTATTTTTCATTTGCGACATATGATTCCATGGGTTATTCGATTTGATCAATAGAACCTCATATTAGCCCAAAGTACAATCTTTCAAATCCAACCTGTATATATAATATATTAATGGTAATATTTATAGTACTGAATTGGTACACTTCAGACTACGTGGGCGATCCCTGGGCATGTTTATCTACACGTGAATAACACACCTGGTTCGATGAACGCACGCCTGTCTACTTATATTAACAGACATGTACTGTAGCCCAAGTGTGAGTTTTCTAACTATTACTTTGCGTTTGAGTTAACTAAAATTTGTATGGGAAATAGTTCAGCGCTCCAAGCGGAAATTTTGGGAACTAGAAATGCGGTCGTGTGATTGGTCAAAATGTTAACGCGGTAGTGTAGTTAACGCGAAAGTAAACGTTAAAAAAACTCACACTAGGGCCACTGAAGACTAAACAATAATATAAAACTCGTATATTTATATATGATTCTTGGTGGGAGGAAGGTCTCTATAACTTTATTAGGCCGACCGACCGGTCTCGTTTCCACCGTCCATACAGATGCAAAAACCGTGGGTTCAGCGTTTGTCAGGAGACTACTGCATCGATTTCTTATCGAGGTGGTAGTTTCGTTTCAGGGTGCGGTTACGAAATGGGTAGTTGAATTGTCGGCAAGGCAGCGAGTATATTAAAATATACTATATTTAAGAGCAATTATGGATTGACCCCATTCATGGACTTTGTAGGGCTGCTCACCATCAGGTAGATACAAAGTCACATGTCGTCCTCAAATAAAAATAAATAATATATATATAGAGTGGAAAAAACCAAAGTGGCATGACGGCAAGAGATATATATCGCTGTCATTGTGGTAAGGGTTGGAAGCCTTTAAATTCTATATTGTCAAGTGATCTATAATAGTCATGTTTAGGTTTTAATCCGTGGGTTTACCAGTTTTCAGAAGACTACTGCATCGATTTCTTGCAGAGGTTGTAGTTTTCTTTCTGACTGCGATTACGAAATTGGCGGGACAAAGACCGATTTCATTACGAGTATGTTTAAATATACTCGCTGCATCGTCAATTTAACCACCAAAGAAAACTACTACCTCGACAAGAACTCGATGCAGGAAGATCCTGAAAACAGGTGAACCCACAGACTAAAACCGGAACATAACTTTTAAGTTATGTGAAACTTACACGGATTTCGATACCCTCGGCGATTGCAATAGCATGTGTTGCAAACCACCCTTTTAAATTTAATAGCACATTTTTTTTCAGTATGGTTAA
The DNA here is from genome assembly GCA_947458855.1 of Monopis laevigella. Taxonomy (NCBI): domain Eukaryota; kingdom Metazoa; phylum Arthropoda; class Insecta; order Lepidoptera; family Tineidae; genus Monopis; species Monopis laevigella. Next base: position 6,739,778 of record OX381596.1, on the reverse strand, counting down.
ATTATTTTTATATAAAGTAAAATACATATTTTGAATTAAAAGAGTTTAAGCCCCGTTGAGTAACTGTGTACCAATGATTTTTTAATGTAATAATTTTTAAAAAATTGGACAACACCTATGCTCGTAGTACCTCGGGCAGCATGTTAAGCTGTCGTTCTCAGTTTCACTATACCAACTGGTTACACTAAGGCCGTCTAGGCGGCCTCGATAAGGCACCCGTGATGGTATATAATAATATATATTTTATAGTAGGTATTTTCATTTAATAATAAAAGTCTTTTAATACTTAGAAATCTGTTTTTTTTTATCCATCTACTACGACGACATCGTAGTTACGAAAAAAATCGTAGCTGCTTATTGGTTTTTCACATTTTTTTTATAAAGTAACTAATTTCAAAAAAATAATAATAATTAAATTTAAGAACCCTGCAATCGATTGAGCTAAAAATGTTTAGAATTAAAAATGAAACAGACAGATATACAAAAAAATACTTTCTTCTTTAAACCTGCACAATTTGGTATACATAACTAATAAACTTTTATATCTTAATTTTAAAGAAAGAGATATTACATTCCTGCCTTTTACATGCGTAGCCGGGTTTGTTAGACCTTAGACTTAAAAACAACATTTTTTTTAGGTCAAGGGTTTTAGCCCTATACTGTGTACCAATGATTTTTTTCATGTCATTACATTTTAAAAAATGCCAACACCTCTATAGTGCCTCGGAAAGCATGTTAAGCTTTCGTTCTCAGTTTCATTATACCAAATGGTTACACTAAGACCGTCTAGGCGGCCTCGGACGCCCTGTAAGATACTCGTGATATACCCGTATATAATAATATATTTTAGATACTAAGTCGGTATTTTCATTTAATAATAAATATTTTACATATTTCTATAAATATCTTAGCGATTTGGCGTCATCTCAAGATACGTGTTAATCAAAGGGATTTAAATACATCATCGCTGCCAAAATTCATTAAAATCACTTAAGTAGTTTTGCCATGACAACTGACTGAGTGTAATACAGTAACGTCAGACCTAGAGCAATCATCCCATGACACCCATAGTACAGGGAATACTATTTTGGGTGTTCAGGGCTAGTGTTTATCTTAGCCATAACTTCAAATGATGTCTTAAATAAAGATATGTAGGACAATTTACACATATTGCTCTGGTAACAAACTAAGCTCTTGGCTTGTACTATGTGTACCAGAAGCAACGATATAAAACATATTATATTTTATAAACATTTATTTATTTATCTTTATTTAATTAAAACCATGTAACATTTTTTTTTTCTTAACTTAGCACCCATGTTATCTTATTGTGCATTTATTTTTTAAATAATGATGAATATGTTTTATTTATCCTTTTATATATTTTATGGGTGCCTAAAATTTTTCGAAAAAAAATCGGTAACAAAACCCTGAAATCACTTGAGCTATAATTATATACTACTATAATTTATTCTAAAAATGTTTAAAATCATAATAATATATTTTATATTAATTTATTAAAAGTAAGCACCCGACTCATCTTCGAACACAATCTTAAAGGTTAAAGGTTTGGTAGATAATGCCTAAGGTATTAACTTTTGTTTACTGTGCAATAAAGTCTTTAAATAAATTAAATAAAAGTTTTGAATATGATAGATTATATCCTATATTTATCAATTTGTGTTAAGTATTCCTTTGTTACTCTATCGATATATTATTTGTTTATTTCAGTTACAATCAATATTCAATTCGGACTGGTATGGTTACGAAATGGGCGATAATAGAGACGAATCTTTATTCGCTTTTTTATCTATGTTATCTTTATCGTAAAATCAACTGCCCGTTTTGCAACCGCATCCTGAAAAGATACCGCCTCGACAAAATATTATCGTTGTGTATTTAAAATTATTATAATAGCCAGTGTATTATTTATCATAATATATACATATTATCACGGGTGCCTTACGGCGCCCGAGACCGCCTAGACGGCTCCAAGGTACCCAGCGGAGGGGATTTGATCCCACCTCGTCGTAGCCGATGGTATGAGTCTACACCGAAATAGTGGCTAGCTCGTCGCGATGTTTTGAATAGACTCAATAACCCATCTATAAACAGTTTTATCATAATATTTGTTCCTTTAACCGTTTTTTTGATTTTTATTATCAGAGCCCGGCTAACTATGATATGACTTTGCAGTCCACGACCTGATAATAAGCAGTCCTACAAAGTCTATAAATGGGGTAATAAATAATAAATAAATAAAACTTTATTTGCCAGAAAAATTTTAAGGTGGTAGGAAGGTCTCTATAACTTTGTTAGGCCGACCGACCGGTCTCGTTACCACCACCCATACAGATGCAAAAACCGTCAAGTGACCTAGTCATGTTTCGGTTTTAGTCTGTGGGTTCACCGGTTTTCTGGAGACTACTGCATCGATTTCTTGTCGAGGTGGTAGTCTCCTTTCAGGGTGCGGTTACGAAATGGATGGTTGATTTGACGATAAGGCAGCGAGTATATACTCGTAATGCAATTCTTCATTGTCGCCACCCATTTCGTAATCGCATCATTTAGCCGGCATAGTGGGAGCGATCAATATTGTTAAAGAACAATTATTGAATGACCCCATTCATGTACTTTGTAGGTCTGCTCACCACCAGGTAGAACAAAGTCACATGTCGTGCTCCAATAAAAAAAAAAAAAAAACAATTTAACAATAAGACATTTTATGGTCCTCACACTAGGCTAAGCCTGTCCTGTGAGGCCTTACAGATTTATCCATGTAGAATTTTTGACACTAGACAAGAAAAGAAAAAATAATTTTTGTTAAGTTCAATGGTCGTTCAATACATTGGTTTTTATACAATTAAATTAAAAAAAACATAATACTTAAAAAAACTAAATTAAAAATAAAATCTAACTACAAAATAAAACCTATAAATTATAAATTTTCTCCAAATCGCTGTCCATGGGCATGGTGCCTAAGATGCTGGCAGCATTTCCTCGCTGAATAGCAAGGCTGATTACATTGGTGTTTACATGTCTTCGACTATGCCGGCTGAATGAAGCGGTTACAAAATGGGCAGCGACAAAGAGGGAGTTTTTGCATTACGAGAGTATTTTAACATCCTTGCTGCTTTATCGTCAAATCAATCGCCCGTTTCAACGAAACTACCACCTCGACAAGAAATCATTGCAGTAGTCTTCGAAAAACCGGTGAACCCTCAGACTAAAACTAAACATGGTTTTTGCATCTGTATTCCGGTCGATCGGCCTATAGAAGTTATACAGTCCTTTCTTCTACCTAAAGAACATTTTATGATATTGGAGCGTGGGTATAAAATAGTATAAATTGTTTGTGTGCATTTACATGTAAATTGCGCATCAATTTTATTGTTTAAATTTAGCGTGTAAGTAATGTTTTGGATCTAGACGAAACGCTTTACGTGCCAAATAATCGGTTTACTGAGTTTTATTAGTTTTACTGTAGAGGAATTTATATTTTATAATATTGGTTATTTTGACAATTAATATTGTAGTGTTATTATAGGTTTACATTAAGATGACAACAACTTCAACGTCAACGTCTGCGTAACTTTAACCGTTTACGCAGCGCACGCAACGGAAGCTCTCGAAAGCAATCAATTTCCCCTGTTTTTTGCAATATTTTTAATTGATACTACGCCCCTATTGGTCGTAGCGTGATGTTATATAGCCTATAGCCTTCTTCGATAAATAGACTATCCAACATTAAAATAGTTTTTTAATTCGCAGCAGTTATAGTTCCTGAAATTAGCGGCAAACAAACAAACAAACTCTTCAGCTTTATAATATATAGATATTTTTTATCGAAATATGAAATGTGACTTTGTATCTGCCTGATGGTAAAACCTAATAGCATACATACAAAGTCCATGAATAGGATCGATCAATACTTTATTGTTTAACAACATTGATCCCTACCATTTGGCTAATTAATGCGGTTACGAAATGGACGATGATAAAGATGAGCATTACGAGTCTAATTTAATATCCTCGTTGCTATATCGTGAAATCAATAATTCTGCCGTTTTGTTACCGCACTCTGAAAGTAGACTTCTACCACGAGAAGAAATCTATGCGTAAATAAACTCCAAAAACTACAATAATAATTACAGTCTACCTTAAATTAAAATAAAAGGACAGTAAATAATTGCTAAAAATGCACCTATGAATTATCATTATTATTACTACAATTTAATAATAAATAATATATTAATTTCATATATTTTGATATAATTAAAGAAATTTATTCCAACGAAACGCGGTGTCAACCCACGCGAATCTAAAATAGCCGACGTATCAAATTTTATGAAATAAAGCTTTCGCAATCAAAAACAGACACTTTTTCATAAATATCAATATATCTTGTAAAATTATATAGTAAATGGCAGATTCCTATATTTAGTGCCACTATTTTATTTAAAAAAAAACGCTTTGATTTGTATAAACTCTCCCAGAGATTGTACCATAAGTTTTGCATCATATTAACGTAATAATAATACGTGAGTAACAACCAATAGAACTCTAAAATAAAAAAAATCACAAGACAAATAATTTAAAAAAAAATCTTTGCAGTTTAAGAAAGTAACAGTAAAATAATTTGTGTTTTAAAAACGCAATGAACTTGCTGAAATAGACTGCAATGCTACAAAAGCGCAGATTTTCTTTGCAAAAAAATCCCAACAATATTATATAATATAAGCTTATTAGCATATTTCATTAGCTACAAACTCGACTGCGAGCTCTGAACATATATTACCCAACAATTTCCCAGGGTAAATAAACTGAAATCTTAAGCACTCGTTCATTAGGCTTACCTAGCGCCTTAGAAGAAATAGGTTTAAGGATAAAAATAAATTCTTAAATCAAAACTCTTTCCTCTTGTTCAGTCAAATATTATTAAAAAAAAAAAAAAACATAATTTAGGATCTTGTTTACAATAATAATAATATTTATAAGTTATTTATGATACTGGAACCTGAAATAGGCATAAAAATAGATCTCAATTGTCCAGAATAAATAAATAAATAAATAAATAAATAAATACAGATATCTACGAGTATGTATGCATTAGTACACCTATACACACACACATATATTGCTTAATATATGGCGGAAACAAAATATTCTAAAAGCCAAAAAAAAACTTAAATTTAGTGGTCGTTGTATTGAAGTAATATTTTGTTATTCTTCGTTAAAGAATTCCTTTTTATTGATGTTAGGTGTTATGGAAGTAAGCGCCTTTACACCTCTAGGTACATTTCTCCAGCTGAGAGGTGTGCCTGTTGTGATGATATTAATATAACAGTGATAATGACATTGCCTAAGGTTAAGCAGGTGAGAGAAGGGGAATGAATACCTGTCACAGTCGCAAGTCGTCGCTTGAGCGAACCACACGGACCTCCTCGCTGAAGACTAAAGCACAGCCGGCCAACCACCCACTATATCCCCACCAAAACTATTTTTAAACCAACAGATCTCTTATAATTTTATTGTTTAAACGAAAATCGAGGCGACAAGTGCGCGCGTCGGACTCACAACTTCTAATGCCAAGACCCGATATCCATTTCTACCGAATTGCTTTAGTTTTCGTTTAGTTTATAAATTAGAGAAGTGATTTCTTTGAAAACATGTCTCTATATTACAACATCGAGGTTGACAAACATGGCCTTCTGATTTGAAACATAATTTATATGCATTCCTTTATCGCTGAATGTTCAGGAATATATGATCTGAAAACAAGCGAGCTTTACACTTCATTTATTCCACAATGTGAAGGCAAACACGATAGTTTGTTACAGTTTGTTTTCAATGAAGCAGAATCTTATGTAACATTTGCTGAATGTTCTACCAATTTAAATATTTTACTACAGCTCGTGTGACATCAGGGTTGCAGATTTGCGTCATTGTGAGAATAAAGCTTGAAGTATTTTCAGACTTAAATAAAGACAGAATGCACTGGTTTTATATTTTACTCACGACTGGTAAACATCACGTTTAAAGTTACTTTACTTGAGCCGCCTTTACACTTGTAAAAATTGCTTTGTAAACTTACAGTAAATAATGCTTACGTAAATTTTGTGAGAAAATTATAACAAGCTATTTACATATACAAAAATCAGAACGGAAAGTTCAAGATATAATTTTTACAAGTGAAAGACGAATGCAAAGGAAATGTTGGGTTAAATGACACGAGGAATTTCCAAATGCAAATCTTTTAATGTAGTTTTCCAAACCAATACAATTTTTTAACTTTATGAGATTAATGCTCGATTTCACCAACTCTAATTATATATTAAGGGAGCCCGTAATAAAGTTAAGGGACAAATTAATGACAGTTGTTTCATAGCAAATAAGTCAAAATTCTTATTTAGGGGCTCTTTTAGAGTTAGGGATCGTTGGTGAAATCATAAATGTCACGGATTTCGGATTTATTGCCGAACAAATAGCATTTCACTTAGTTCATTATAAAATAAATTTGTACTATTTTCTTTTATAATCCCGGTTTGGATTCAAAAGCAATAAAATTACACTATTTACAATTTGCTGGAAACATTTTGTTTGTTTGCCTATTGTTACCATTGTAAGTTCTCAACTTATCAATTTGGTTCGAAGTTTCCAGACGATTCCCTAAAAAACTTAATCACGTTTAGAATTGTAATTTTTCAACTTATGCAAGTACAGTTACAATGGTATTTATTTGAAAGTTTACCGCAAGTTAATTTATGTTACTTACACGAGTAAAACTTACAAGTGTAAAGGCGGCCTACGAATACCATTCATTATTATCATTTCACTACAATTTTTTATTATTAATGTAAGTATTTTAAACATTGTTTACTAACAAAATATGGACTAAGTCTAAACAAAAATAAAATAATAATGAAAATAATTATATTTTTGTTTTATAATTATTTTCATTATTATTTTATTTTAGTTATTTAACTTCATTGATGGGGGTGGCTATTAAAAGTCTCTATTGCCACGTTGAATGGTAATAGAGACTTTTTATTTCCATTCACATTATATAATAGGATTTATATGATGTGAATGAAAATATAAATTGGAATCATCTGTAGACCTAAACATGGTGACTTTGAAAGGATGTACTATGGCTAATATGAGGTTCTACTCATCAATACGAACAACTTTTCCCATGGAACCATGTGCCGCAAATGAAAAAAATATTGCCTTCTCCATACAAACTAGTAATATTTAAATGACCATTTTGTATGGGGAAGCCAATTTTTTTTTTCATTTGCGGCACATGGTTCCATGGGAAAAGTTGTTCGTGTTGATCAGTAGAACCTCATATATTATATCGGTAAGCCGCTCACTAGTTTTGTTATCACTGCCCATGCAGATGCAAAAACCGTCAAAAGACCCGTCTTGTGTGAAAAGCATTTGGTTCACCGTATTTTAGTTACATTGCATCGATTTATTGTTGAGGTGATGTTCACACTTTTGAGTTTGCAGTTACGAAACTGGCAATTAATTTGACGATAAAGGCGAGTATAAAAGTATATGTACTCGTAATGCAATTTTGCTTTTGTCTCGTCTTTCGTAACTGCATCAATTGCTGTTAAACATCAATTTACTGGTCTGCCCCATTAAACATCAATTTCATCTACTACCATAAAGTTTTGTTTTATTTTATTGGAGCACGGCATGTGACTTTGTATAGTCCTGATGGTGAGCAGACCTACAAAGTCCATGAATGGGGTTAATTAATATTTTTTCTTAAACAACATTGATTGCTCCCACTATGCCGGCTAAATGATGCGATTACGAAATGGGCGGCGATAAAAACGAATTGCATTACGAGTATATTTTAATATACTCGCTGCCTTATCGTTAATTCAGCCACTCATTTCGTAACCGCTGAAAGGAGACTACCACCTCGACAAGAAATCGATGCAGTAATCTCCTGAAAACCGTAAAAAGTAAATACAAAGTCACAAATAAAAGTTTTCTACTCAGAATATCGTAGTAACTTATAACAAATGTCAAGCAGTAAAACGTAAGGCGCCGTCATTTGCTAAAGTTAAGACTGTTTTAGACTCTCAGTTGTTAGATTTAAAGCATTTCTAGTGTTGTTTATAACAGCGATGCCAAAACGGTCTGAACCTAAATACTTTATGGCAACAACCAACATTGAAATAGTTTGTAAATATTAAAGTAGGTAAATTACATTTTAAATGGCCAGTTTGTATTTTTAGCATAAAGTATATATATTTTTAAACCAAATAAATGGGGGCAGGCAGATGCAAAATCCGTTAAGTGACTTAGTCATGTTTCGTTTCGGTTTTAGTCTGTGGATTCATGGGATTTCAGGAGCCTGCTGCATGGATGTATTTTCGAGGTGGCCGTACCCTGAAAATAAACTACTGAAAGAAGTTTCCTATCAGGGTACGGTATCGAGCAGTTTATTTGACGATAAATCAGCGAGGATTTTAAAGTAGAATCGAAATACAAATTCGTCTATGTTGCCGACCATTTTGTAACCGCATTATTTACGCCCTACTGTTGACAGCTTTAGTGGCTAAGTTAACCAGCTAGTTAAATTATAGTATTTTTTTTTCATATTGTTATTTACGTAATTTCTTCCGGGAGGTATACATAGTTTATTTTTTATGAAAAACTGTAACGAGTCTATTTTAACGCGTGATATCAATCGCCCGTTTCGTAACCGAAAAAAGACTATCCTTATGAAAAGACTACCCCTTCGACAAGAAATCGATGCAGTAGCCTCCGGAAAACCGGTGAACCCACTGATTAAAAACGAAACATGACGAAGTCACTTGACGGTTTATGCATCTGTTTAGTATTGTGATACTTATAATTAGTAATAATCCGCGTGAAGCCGGAGCAGGTAGTAGTTTGTTAATAATTTCAGAAAATATTATGATCATATAATAATTTCAGAAAATATTTAGCATAAGCTTAGATGAAATAATAGCAAAAGCAACGACTTTAATGCGGTTCTTAAATCGGCATAATAATATATAAGAATTATTGTTTTTACGACCAGTGTTTACGACATAAGCATTTATTATGATCATTTCAAACAGACGCTATTTAAATATAATTGTGCAGTTTATTTTCCTAAATTTTATTATTCACAGCCATTAAACTTTTTAAAAAAACTCCAAAAACGTTCCTTGTCGGGTTTTGTCTCCTATTTATCCTTCAAGTGACCTAGTCATGTTTAATTTTTAGTCAGTGACTTTTCAGGAGTATCTGACAGTTTATTTGACGATAAAGAAGCGAGGATTTTAAAGTAGAATCGAAATACAAATTCGTCTTTGTTGCCGACCATTTATTTTGTAACCGCATTATTTACGCCCTACTGTCGACAGCTTTAGTGGCTAAGTTAATCAGCTAGTTAAATTATAGTATATTTTTTTCATATTGTTATTTAGGTAATTTCTTCCGGGAGGTATAACTAATATATAGTTTTTTTTTTTAATGAAAAAGCATGTAACGAGTCTATTTTAATATCCTCGTAGCATTATCGTGATATCAATCGCTCGTTTCGTAACCGCGCCGTGAAAAGACTACCCCTTCGACAAGAAATCGATGCAGTAGTCTCCGTAAAACTGGTGAACCCACTGATTAAAAACGTAACATGACGAAGTCACTTGACGGTTTATGCATCTGTTTAGTATTGTGATACATATAATTAGTAATAATCCGTGTGAAGCCGAAGCAGGTAGTAGTTTGTTAATAATTTCAGAAAATATTTAGATCATATTATTTAACATAAACTTAGATGAAATAATAGCAAAAGCAACGACTTTAATGCGGTTCTTAAATCGCCATAAGAATATATATTAATTATTGTTTTTACGACCAGTGTTTACGACAAATGCATTTATTATGATCATTTCAAACGGACGCTATTTAAATATAATTGTGCAGTTTATTTTCCTAAATTTTATTATTCACAGCCATTAAACTTTAAAAAAAAACTCCAAAAACGTTCCTTGTCGGGTTTTGTCTCCTATTTATCCTTCAAGTGACCTAGTCATGTTTAATTTTTAGTCAGTGACTTTTCAAGAGTATCTGACAGTTTATTTGACGATAAAGCAGCGAGGATTTTAAAGTAGAATCGAAATACAAATTCGTCTTTGTTGCCGACCATTTATTTTGTAACCGCATTATTTACGCCCTACTGTCGACAGCTTTAGTGGCTAAGTTAACCAGCTAGTTAAATTATAGTATCTTTTTTTCATATTGTTATTTAGGTAAGTTCTTCCGGGAGGTATAACTAATATATAGTTTTTTTTTAATAAAAAAGCATGTAACGAGTCTATTTTAATATCCTCGTAGCATTATCGTGATATCAATCGCTCGTTTCGTAACCACGCCGTGAAAAGACTACCCCTTCGACAAGAAATCGATGCAGTAGCCTCCGGAAAACCGGTGAACCTACTGATTAAAAACGTAACATGACGAAGTCACTTGACGGTTTATGCATCTGTTTAGTATTGTGATACTTATAATTAGTAATAATCCGCGTGAAGCCGGAACAGGTAGTAGTTTGTTAATAATTTCAGAAAATATTTATATTATATTATTTAGCATAAACTTATATGAACTAATAGCAAAAGCAACGACTTTAATGCGGTTCTTAAATCGGCATAATAATATATATTAATTATTGTTTTTACGACCAGTGTTTACGACAAAAGCATTTATTATGATCATTTCAAACGGACGCTATTTAAATGTAATTGTACAGTTTATTTTCGTAAATTACTCACTTAATGGCTGTGAAATTAATGCTTTAAAAAAATACTACAAAAACGTTCCTTGTTGGGTTTAGTCTCCTATTTATCCATCAAGTGACCTAGTCATGTTTAAATTTTAGTCAGTGGCTTTTCAAGAGCCACTTTTCCATGTTTGCAGTCTCGTTTCAGATTGCGGTTACGAAAGCAGTTGATTTGGCGATAAATCGATAAAAGCGAGAAATTTAAAATCCCCTATTTTAAATTTCTCGCATATAACCTAACCTCTTAGCATATAACCACATCGATATAATTTGACAGTCGATCAAGTTTAATTTTATTATCGATTAAGTTTATAAATGAACATTCATTCATAAAATCGATATGTATCTATTTTGTCGACGTATCGAGGCTATCGATGCCGTTGTACTAGGGCCCTTAGTGAAAAAAGACTAGCTCGACCTTAAATCGATACTATAGTCTAAGACCACAGACACAATTTGAAGCATAACTGGTCACTTAACGGTTTTTCGGTGGTAGTTAGAAAACGGAAAGTTATAGAGATCTATCTCTCACCTTTTATGTGGAACGCGACCCTAAACAATGGTGTTTATTGATTATAAACTTAAATAGCACAATAATAAATAACACATTATCTTTAAAATAATATAACATCCTTGATCCATTTCGGAAACGGTCCTCACGTACGGAAACGCGTCTAAAATAAATGTTTCATTTACGATACCCATTAAAAAGTGAAACGACTGCGGTATAAATCTTTTGATAAAAAGTGCAGAAAAATACTCTTGTTGCCGAAGCAATTTCGTAAATAACATTGTAGGAATAAGGTTTGTTTTTGTTTAAGAATTTTTAATTTCTTAGCACGTTTTTGTATTTTGTACAGCGATCTATCAGCGTCGTCATCAAGGTCGTAGTGGCGCGCTTTTTTACGTATATTTTTAGCGCGTTTTGCGTAACGTATAGACGCGTACGTTCGGCGCCTCGAAAGCGCCATCTTTTTTTTTTTTACTTTCCTCAACTTTATTCTATGCGCTAATTAGTAGAACTGTTATTTCAGGCACAGAATTTTTATTAACTCTCCTTTTAAAACGACAGATTTTATATATTTATATATAGTCTGGTCATAAATACTGTTATGATTTATGGTCAGTTTTAGAGAGTACTGCTTTGGAGTCCCTAAAACAATCCATACGATTGGCAGTGAAGAATTTTCCCATGGAAAGAGTGCGTGCTTCTATTGATAACTGGCCTCAACGTTTAAAGGACAGTATTGCAGCCAATGGAGACCACTTCGAATAAGCTTTTTATATTTTTAGTTGTTTTATATTTATGTATTAAACTAACACACTGTAAAAGTTTATATTTTTAATTGTTTTATATTTATGTATTAAACTAACACACTGTAAAAGTGATAAATGTTATTTGCAATAGAAAAAAAAAAATCTTTGTTACAATATTTATGGCAAGACTAGCGCCGGTATTCATAAAAACTTATTGAGTCCTTGAAGAACACTTTAGTTATACAAGGTTTTGTCTCTTTTTATTAGTAGCAAAGTTGATTATGCATAAAAGAGACAAAACATTATATAACTAAAGTGTTCTACCAGGCCTCAATAAGTTTTTATGAGTAAGGCCATAAGCATACATATTTATTTAAGTAGGTACTATTGCGGGTGCCATATGGCGCGGGTCACCGCGGGTCATAATAATATAAATAAATATTAGACTGATAATATAAATTAAGTATTATTCAAATATTAAAAATAATTATTTTCTCTATTTAAATATTAATTATAATATAATATTCCATGTTAAAAAAATAAAAACATAACAAGGGTTCACTCCACGGGTTCAAACCCCGCTGTGTACAAATTGTTTGAGAGATCCTAATGTTATGAATGCGAAAGTAAATCCGTTTATTTGTTTGATTGTTTGTTATATTTTCACGCCTAAACCACTGAAACGATTAAATTTAAATTGGCATGGAGATAGTTTGAAGGACAGGATGGACATATACAGGATTTTTGTATTTTAAGAGTCTCTTAGAAAAAGATTTTAAATACACCAAAGAAAGGAGAGTGTTTTGTGAAGAAAAGTTGGGTAATTAAAAATGCCAGAAAACTGCATTAAAATAATTTGAAATTATATTTACGAGGACTATATTTTTTTGGGCAAAAGCTATATATTAGGCTTATATAGTAGGCACTCCTACTAATACATCGGAGAGCAAGTTAAGCTGTGGGTAAGTTCATCTCATCTCGCTGCTGAGCCATGTCTATATCTGTATTCGAGGGTCACTACTAACCGACTCGCTCGAAGACTTGACGACTGCCAGCCTCCTGAACAGGCCGGGTTTCGAGGAGGATAGACCATCTGCTCACAGTGAGGCAGATTATACAGAAAACCAAAGAGTTTAATCAGCCCCTGTTTCGCCTTTCACTCTATCGAAACCTGGGCTGTAGTAGAGTCCCAGCAGCGATGTCAGGTAGATTGGTGGTATATCCTGCTGTTGAGATGCCTATACAGATTTGCTACTATGACTGTCCGAGTACAAAATTACGAAATAAAGCCTATTCAACTACATCGTGGAGTGAGACAAGGCGATGTTATATCGCCGAAACTGTTCCCTAATGTAGTTGAAGACGTCATTAGATTGGAAAAGACTGGGCATAAAGTGGCAGTGGTCTGAGGCTCTACTATTGGTTTGAGCATTGTAGAGACGTAACGTATTTATTTACGTATACGTGAGCAACAACCAATAGGGCCGCTTTATTTTTGGTAACAGGATTGAATAAAGCGATCCTATTGGTTGTTGCTCGCTTAATAATAATAATATGTAAGACAATTTTACACATATGGCTCTGGTACAAAGTAAGCTCTAGGCTACTATGTGTACATACCAGAAATAACGATACTATATTTTATAAACACTCGCAGACCGTGACAAACTGTACGGTTAAACGTACTAATATTTTTTTGTCTATATATAATGTAACTAATAGTTTGTGTTAAAAAAAATAACCTCCATATTATTATTTAGCTCAACCAACTATTTGTTTAAACATACTACCTCGCCTCAGCTATATTATATTAATAACTTAAAATATCTATTTCTATAAACGATATCTTAATTAACCTAACATACAATTAAACTTAATAGCAACAACATTTAAATTACAATAATAGATCTTAATCTCCTTGTAATAAGACAACATTTTGGTTGCAAGGGATTAAGTACGCCCGATACGCGTCTTGGATTAAATTCTCTTTGATGGATAAATTTTGCTTCCTAATTCAAACTTCCTATGTTATTTGTCAACATTGAGTCGGTAATCAGAAGGGGATCATTTTATGCTAAAGAGAATCAGATTTTTTTAATCTTTGATGTCTTCGAATGCATGTATAAAAAAAAAATCTTTAGCAAAGAATTTTAATTTTCAAGTGAATGTTAATATAAGATCTATTTAAGTATTGTATATTAGATTGTAAGTATTTTATATAATATTCACTTCATTATATACTCAGTTAGTGTATTGCACCCACCTCACTTAATAACTGCTTTGATGGTCCCGAAGGTTTGACTGGTAGAGAATGCCTAGCGGCATTAAGTCGGTCTTTGTATTTTGTATTCAATAAAGATTTACACATACATATCATCACGGGTGCTTTACGGCGCCCGAGACCGCCTAGACGGCCCCAGGATACCCAGCGGAGGGGTTTTTAATCCCACCTCGTTGTAGCTGATGGTATGAGTCTACACCGAACAAGTGGCTAGCTCGTCGCAATGTTTTAAAATGCAATAAAGATTTAAATAAAAAAGTGTTCTTAACCCAAAAATAATTAAAGCATTATACAGGGTGAATTTGAAAGGATGTACTTTGGGCTAATATGAGGTACTGCTGATCAAATCAAACAACTTTTCCCATGGAACCATGTGTCGCAAATGAAAAAAAAATTGTCTTCCCCATACAAATTGGTAATTTTAACATTACTAGTTTGTATGGAGAAGGCAATATTTTTTTTCATTTGCGGCACATAGTTCCATGGGAAAAGTTGTTCGTATTGATCAGTAGAACCTCATATTAGCCCAAAGTACATCCTTTCAAATTCACCCTGTATATATATATTTTTTATTAAAATTTATATATATATATATTTTACTTTAATTCATTTTTCGCCATTTTATTGAAACGGCGAGTTTATATTCGATCTATTGTTGTATTACAACATTGATCGTCTCCACTATGTTGGCTAAATTAAGCTGTTATGAAATAATAATAATATAATAATTTATTCAAAGAAAACTTTTAATTACATATATAATAATAAATACCATCAAAAGTGCCTATTTGGCTCCCGAGAACCGTTTAAACGGCCTCAGGGAACCCGGCGTAGGGATTAACCCGTCCTCATTTGGCCGATGGTATCCGGAGGCAACACCTAACAAGTGGCGAGCTTGTTGCGGTGTTTATGATGAAATAGCCTCGTTGTATAAAGCGGTCACCCATCCCAGGCCGGCCTTGTTGTCATCTGCTTAACCTTGTTATCAGTTGCGCAGTGACTTAACCACTAGGCTGGGCCGCTTTTTTTTACATTTATTTATTACATAATTGGTTTCAATTAAACTTAAAATAACACATGAATTTTTTCCCAAACTTGTAAGGCATTCCAAAACAGATATAGGTATATTACTCTAAATCCTATGCTAGGTGAAACACCTGTGTTATAGGATTCAGAACCTGCGACGGATGATAGGCGGCGACAAAGACGATTTCGCATTACGAATCTACGATAATATCCTTGCTACTATTTCGTAATCATACCCTAGAAGGAGACTAGGTACCACTCGACATGAAATCCATACAGTACATTTATTGCATATTCAAGAATTCTGTGAGGATTTGCAAATGCAAGCAGAAATTCTAATATGTTACCTTGTGAGGAGAACGCATTCAGGCCCGCTTACAGCCAATTAAAATAGACTTCTCTTTTCGGTATAGAAATGTGCATTTCTATACGAAAAGGAGCGGCATGAATGAGTATTGAATATTACATTTTAATCATTAGCTATGTCTAATCTAAATCTTAGGGAATGAAAAAGACCCAAAGCTTTTATGTATTTCGTAAAATTAAACCAAGTAGTAAAATCATTAAGGTAAGAAGGTACCGGCCATACAGATGCAAACACCGTCAAGTGACCCATGTGAGTCATGTTTTGGTTATAACCTGTGGGTTCACCGGTTTTCAGGAGACTACTTCATCAATTTCTTGTCGAGGTGTCCCTGGCTGGCTGGTTTCCTTTTTACAGCTGATTTAACGACCCTACATACATACACAAACCCAGTGCCAATTGTTTTGCTAACGCAATATAAAAAAAATGTATGGTAGAAGCCAAACATTAGAACTAGTTTAATAATAATAAGAAGAAGAAGGACATTTCAAACATATTGCCCTGGTCACAAACGTACCAGAAGCAACTATACTAATACCGGCAAACTACAGGAAAACGTTTTTTTCTTTTTTTTTTAAGAGCTCAAAGTCAAAGTCAAAATCATTTATTTCATGTAAATCTTTACAGATATTTATGGATAATCAAAAAAAAAAAAAGTTTAACAATGAGGTCTTAGAGTGCGTTTGGTTAGGCAGCTATTCATTGACAAAAGAACGACAAATATTTATTGAACTTAGACACGGTGGAATGGAAATCTTAATATGAAAATTACTACCGAACCGTACACACACTACATAACCAATTAGTGTAAGACTAGGTGGTTAGCTGATTCCATTGACCTGTCAATCATTATCTGCCATACAAGTGAGCCACCAAGGCGACCAACTTCACCGATCATATCCATGCCTTAAATATTTATTGTAAATAAAAGGTAAGTAACCAATCACATATAAGCAAAGGTATAAGGATCGGTATTTTTAAGGGCATAAACACTAACTGTAAAGTCGATCCCCTCAGAGACACCCCGGAGAAAAAGAAGCCAGCAAGTAAAAAACTCTAGTGCTTCACACAAACTAAAAGAGGGGCACAGCTATTGATTGACTTATGCTATATAGCATATATATATATAGTAGCATACTCAAAATGCACCCCACTGATCAGCATGCGTAGAACACCCTATGGCAGATTATTTGTTACTGTACCAATGTACATAACTACACAGTATACTATTAGTATAAATTAAGTATAAATAAGTAGGTAATCATTAATGATTACCTTATCCAAAGACAAAATTTACATTATGTAATGAAAATAAATTATGTAATATAAAATTATTACAATATCGGACATTATATACCTACTAAACTAGGGTACATTCTACATAAGCAATTTGTTTACTAGTTGCGAGACCTCAATTGCATATCAGGACGGTTCCAGACGTCTTTATCGTTAAGATAGTCTTTTACACTATAGTAAGCCTTATTGATTAATATGTGTTTTATACAATTTTTAAACTTTATTTCACTCAGATCTATTATTTATATTATATTTCTTTTAGGTAATTTATTAAATAACCTTATACTGTTAATGACGAAACATTTATTAGTTTTTTGCAGTCTAAACTTTGGTATATCGATTTTATCTATGTTTCTTAAGTTTAAATTATGTCTATCGCCATTTTTACTAAACATATTTAAGTTTTTCCTAACGTACAATAAATTCTCATAAATATATTGAGATGGTAGTGTCAGTACATCAATCATAGGAAAGATATCTCGAAGAGAATCGCGAGCTTTCATGTTATATATTGCCCGAATGGCCCTCTTCTGTAGAATAAATCAACATGAGACCTGATGTTAAGCTGTATGCAATGTCCAGGAATGATAGCAACAAGCGGATGCATACAGGTGCACCGCTGGTTGCCATCATTATGCCGGGTTAAGATATTCATGCTTCGTTTAGGACTCTAGGTTATAAGAGGAAGGAAACACGCAAGCTGGTAGAGCATTCCACATTTTAATAGTACGGTAGATGTATGAATCGCCACAACGTTTAGTACGAGTTGGTACATCTGCCACGGTATACATATGCATTTTGCAACCAATGAGTGTTGTTCTGTAACGGAAAGGGGAAGGAATATAATTTTGCCATGGGTGAAAATCGTACCCAAGACCTCCAGATACAGTGCCTAAGGCTTAACCACTAGTCTATGGGGGCAGTCAAATGATAAAGTATAATAAAAGGATTTTTTATTAAAATTTATGGAGATAATATTTACATAAAATAATTACTTAAATAAGAACTACAAATTTAGAAAATCGTCCTAATCACTGTCCATTGATGGCATGGTACCCAATACGCTGGCAGCATTTCCTCTCTGTATTAAAATGCTCAATTTTTGAGCGAAAAAGCTGCCAGCTCTATTGTCCCAAGATATGTCGATGAGCTTTTTTTATTTAATGATTTTCTAGTTTAGTAGATTCTATTTACTTTATAAGAAAATAAAATCTAATATCAACAGGGTGTTCAACAAAGTGCAGACTGTGTCAAGTCTATAAGGTCCCTGGCTGGCTGGTTTCCATTTTACAGCTGATTTAACGACCCTACATACATACACAAACCCAAGCCAACTGTTTTCATAACGCCTAGACACATCCAGATGCTTACAGTGAGGAATGAAAATTATGCTCTATGGATATGACATTATTTCAGCGGTAAAATATTATACAAAAAAATAGTTGGAACGGAATTTAATATACATGTGATGATTATTATGTGTCATCGGTGACATTATTTACGAGTGGTAGGGGGCAGTCGTAAATAAAACTAAAATATCTATTATATCAATACGAGTGCCACCTACCACTCGTATTGATATAATAGATATTTTAGTCAATATTTTAGTCACCCGATGATATTTAAATTTACGAACTTTGATATTTAATCATCCGTTAATATTCAAACATCACATTAAAAACCACAGAAAACTTTCTAATATATTTTTCCCATGGGTGGGAATCGTACCCACGACCTCCAGATAGGCGTTAAAACCATAAGTCTACGGAGGCGATCATTTAGAGTTATATATATTTATAGCACAATAAAAGTATATAAATAAACGATATCAGACTGATATTGACAATAGACTCTATGCCAGACTCCCATCATTGTCTTCATCTTCATGACGGGTACACTTTGCCGCAATTGGCCAGGAAGTTACTTCTTTTGGCGTGATGTAAACGGCCGGCTACTCTAGCCAGCCCAGCTCATTCCAGAATAAATAAATAAATCATGTATTAGTCGGAATGTAGGTTACAAAAAGGTCTTATCAAACATACGGCTCAGTACATTCAGCCAATCACACAATATCTTAGTCGTAAAATCACAGAAATACAAATAATAAATACACTTCCCATGAATAACTTTAAGTCGAAATATAAATTTAGTAGGGCTAAATTTAGAAGGCAGCAAGAAATACTAGACTCCTACAAGCCTCGAGGAGCGACCTCGGTGTTCTGAAGATTTCCGTCCGTTGTGAAGCCACCCCGGTGCAGTAAAGTAGCACGTGGGTGGGTGTTCCTTCGGTCCCCATGCATCCTCTACATAGAGGACTGTTGGTGATACCTATAAAGGCAAGGTGTCTGTTTAAAGGAAAGTGTCCGGTCAAAATAACCAACACCATCCTTAGGTTACCTCTGTTGAGACTAAGCAGGTTTCGAATAAGGCGTGGGCCTGGTTTGGTGACCGCCTCCCATATACATGCAACAAAAAAAATCTTTAAAAAAAATGCATTGAAATCCTTCCAACCAATTTAGCGTTTCAGATAGACAACAGTTCAAACTTACACAGCTATATTTTCGTCGGGGTTTAAAAAAATCTTCTATGTATGTATTGTATGTTTTTTTTACTATGGGATCGATCCTGACCCTGACAGGTCGAATCGAAACATAAACAGAAATAGTCGGCTTCATGAAAGAATTCCCGCGGCAAAAAGTGGAACTAATAAAATTGAGTGTAAGCTTTTGCTTTTTTTTAACCTTTTGTCATAATAATTTTCTAGTCATATAAATTTTATTGCCTAAAATAAATAGAATTTAACCTAAAATTATTTTTAGGGAGTCTTAAAACTGATGTTATCAACATTTCTCCGCGCGACTGCAGCTCCCGTTTCGTTTCACGAAAGAATTCCTTTGGATATTCTTTCGACGACATTCTTCTTTATGACATGACGATTCATACATTAAAACAAAGAAGTAACATTCCTATAAAATATATTAGCTGCCCGTCCCGGTTTTGCACGGGTGTACTAATTAATAAAATGTTCTGTCTCGCTCTGCACTCATTCATTCATATGGAGATTTCTTAACCCAGTAAATATATTTGTCAAATATATATTATTATTTTTTTTAAACTGATCGATTAATCAGTCATTAAAAAAAACGATTCGGCGTAAAAATAAAAATATGTTTTTTTGGGGTGGGCTACCCAAATATGGTTTACGAATTACGACCTATTCTCAGACCTACCGAGAAATTTATACATTAGATATTATTTATGAAATAAAACAAAAACCACATCCAAAGCTTTCGTGCATCTCTCTTAGGACGTACAAATACGACTTTAGACAATGTGGATTTGCGTCAGAACAGTGTTGGCAAGAAACAAACTATTTGTTACGTGGTAGCGATCATGAACGCGTTTATGCGAAAACACGGCACTGTCAGAACCAATCGTCTAGCGAAATACACAAAAAATATTTATTATATACGTGGTGGCCAGTGGAGGATCCACCATTTTATTTTGCTTATCCAATGTAACTGGAAGGCGTTTTATACTGGTAGAGGCAAATAACATAGTTCCATTGTAACAATGATTTTGACGATGGCGTTTTTTTTTTTGCTCATTTAGTAAATGGCAGTAGTTTTTATAAACAATATACACTGGATTTTTCGCAAAATGCTTACTGGTGGAACTTAACTCTCATTATCTGTGATTATTGTTTTCTGTCATCAGTGACTTTATTTACGAGTGGTAGAGGGCACTCGTATTATCAATAAATAAAATATTATAGGTACCTATGATATTTTAGTCACTCGATGAGATTCAAAAATACGAAATTAAAAATCAATGACATTCATAAATCGCACCCATTTGTACGTTAATAAATTACTAGTAGTACCCCGCGGTTTCACTCGGCGATTAAATTAAAAGAAATCGGATCGAAAATAAACTACAGCCCGTGTTACTTGCTGATAATGGCTTCCATTTCATCCAATTCGGTTCAGACGTTTTGAAATTATTATGTAACAAACATCTAAAGTTTGACATTTATAATAGTATAGATATTAACACCGATATTACGCAAATTGTTGAATAGACAGTGGGCAGGGCACAGGGTAAAACTGATGGCCGATGAGGTAAAGCTCTTGAATGGAGACCACGCATCGGCAAGAGCAGCGTAGGACGTCACCCACAAGGTGGACCGACGACCTTATTAAGATCGCAGGAACTCGCTGGATGCAAGCCGCTTCCAACCGGTCTTTTTGGAAATTTATAGGAGAGGCTTATGTCCAGCAGTGGACGTCCTACGGCTGATTATGATGATGATGATAACGCATATTCGTTTTTGTTGCTAAAAAAGAGACAAAACCTACTTTAACTAAAGTGTTCTTCAAGGACTCTTTAAGTATTTATGAATAAGGGCAATTGACATTAGCAAACATGGTGACTTTCAAAGGATTGGGCAGGGGTGTTCCACTCCGCGCTTTAGGTATGAAGCTACAAGTACCCGGCCGTACCCACGGATGAGGGAACTTTATTGTGTAGATGCAAGAGTCGCTATTAATTTAATTGATCTTTCGGAGTGGAGCTTCTGTACTTGTACTATTATTTATTCTGTGCTTTGGGCTAATATGAGGTTCTACTGGTCAAATCGAAGTACTTTATCCATGGAACCATGTGTCGGAAATGAAAAAATAATGCTTTCTAGTAATGTTAAAATGACCAATTTGTATGGGGAAGCCAGAATCATATTTTATTTGCGATACATGGTTCCATGGGGAAAGTTGTCCGATTTTGTAGGGTTTTTTTTTATGTTTTAGGTTCTAGTTTTATTTATTGTTTTAATATTTTCAGGGGTTATTTTTTCTATATTAAGTTTTAGTTTTATTTAGTTCTAGTCACTTTACTTATTTTTTTATTTACATCGAATAAAATTATAAGAAAAAATATTATACATACGGCGCCCGAGACCGCCTAGACGGCCTCAGGGTACCCAGCGGAGGGGTTATATTATGTTATATCCCACCTCGTCGTAGCCAATGATATGAGTCTACACCGAACAAGTGGCTAGCTCGTCGCGATGTTTTGAATAGACTCAATAACCCCTCTATAAATAGTTTGACAAGTTGGTATAGTGAAGCCGGGACCGACAGATTAACATGCTCTCCGAGGCACTATAGTGGTGTTGTCAAACAAATGTACATATTTTTTTTAATTAAAAACTCATTGATACACACTGGGATTTGAACCAGGGACCTAAGTGTTTTTAAGTCCAAGTTCTAACCAACTCGGCCACGACGTATATACTCGGCCACCACGTATTTAAAAAATATTATAAAAGGTAAAAAGGAAAATTAAAACTAAAATAAACCTATTAAATAATAACAAGAGACATATTATATCTATTATATACATTTATATATATATATATATATATAGTATAGCTTCTCTTGTGAATTTCTAGCGTTTTCGTTGGTAACTCTGGGACCGTGGTCACCAGATGCAATAAAAGTTGGTATTAATCTTGGAAAACTTTTAATTGATGCATCACAAAGAAACTTGTAATTATTTATTTTAAATCTTTATTACATTTTATGAAGAATAGAAAGAATATTACTTGTTGTAGCTGTCACAAATAAATTTGTAATTATTTATTTAAATCTTTATTACATTTTTACAGGAGTTTTAGGTTCTAGTTTTATTTATTGTTTTAATATTTTCAGGGGTTATTTTTTCTATATTAAGTTTTAGTTTTATTTAGTTCTAGTCACTTTACTTATTATTTTATTTACATCGAATAAAAATTATTTTACTAAAAAGGGTATAAGGAAGTAAAATAAGATAGGTTAAAATAGGTTAAAATAAGTAGGTCCTTATCATAAACGGCATGTTCCTATGAAAATGGCGGCGTTTCCGCGCTGAATAGCCATGCTGCTGGCCCTCTGTACAAAACCAGATAATACAATTTGTTTTCATTCATTTTCTGGTCCAATTTGAACGTAAAAAACACAGTGAGGTAGAGTATATTAATAAACCAAACCTTGGGTTCAGTTTTTCAAAAATCACATATGTTATTCAAATTAACATTAAAAACTAATTATACTCGTAGAAACTTTGTTTACAGTTTACCAGATGTATTATTCACAAAATTAAAAATTAAATTATAAAACATTTAAAAAATAATAATATACCTACCTGGTTTTTTTTTAATTAAAATTACCGTTATGGATTAATGTAATCATAATCTAATGAAACTCTCGTAGACAGTATTATGTTCCTTGGTCTAAATTGTGCCCTCGTGCTAGACAGACCTGTGGCAAATTGTGCCCTCGTGCTAGACAGACCTGTGTCAAATTGTGCCCTCGTGCTAGACAGACCTGTGTCAAATTGTGCCCTCGTGCTAGACAGACCTGTATCAAATTGTGCCCTCGTGCTATACAGACCTGTATCAAATTGTGCCCTCGTGCTAGACAGACCTGTGTCAAATTGTGCCCTCGTGCTAGACAGACCTGTGTCAAATTGTGCCCTCGTGCTAGGCAGACGTATGTCAAATAGCTCTTTGCATTTTTTTTTTTGGAAATTGATGAAAATATTATTATGCGTTTCGCGGTAACTCAGCGTTGCTACTTCAGAGTTTCACATAGTGCCTCGGAGTTCACGTTAAGCTGTCGGTCCCTGTTTGACAACTACCAACTTGTGAAACAATTTTTGGGTTATACAAAACCGCGACGAGCTAGCCCTTGTTGTAGACTCCGAACACCATCGGCTACGACGAGGGGGTGATTACACATCTGCGCTGGGTGCCCTGAGGCCAGCTCGGCGGTCTTGGGCGCGGTAAGTGTTTCTAACTAACAAAATTTAAACTAGCTGGCACGTAAACTTCGTCTGCCTAACTTTAACCGTTTACGCAGCGCACGCAACGGAAAGCTTCAAAAAGAATAAATTTTACCTATTTTTGCAAAATGTTCCATTGATGCTTCGCTCATATTGGTCGTAGCTTGATGTTATATAGCGTTCCTCAATAACACTAAACATTTTTTTCAATTCTAGAACCAGGAGTTCCTGAGATTAGCGCTTTTAACCAAACAAAAAAAAACCTTTTTAACAAACAAATATAACCCCCAGCTGGGTGGTGATGGAGTGACACAATTCTCCTAAAAATCGTCTTATTCATAAAAACTTCATAGATCATTTTAGGTGTTTTACCTTTTTACTGCAAAATTTTAATGTTCATTGGCAAGAAAGCGACAAAACGCCATTTTGAGTAAAACGTTTAATAGTTTTTAAAAAAGGTAAAAAGTTTTTATAAATAAATAATTCACTAAGTTTTATAAACCATTGTGAAATTAAATTAAACATAAATAATGTATACAACAAAATATCAAATGTTGGAATAAGTAGCATCATCAAATATATCATCACGGCGTCCGAGACCGCCTAGACGGCCTGAGGGTACCCAGCGAAGGGGTTTTTAATCCCACCTCGTCGTAGCCGATGTACCACCGAACAAGTTGCTAACTCGTCGCGGATGGATAGACTCAATAACTCATCCATAAAGAGCTTCACAATTTGTTATAGTGAAACTGGGACGGGCAGCTTAACGTGATCTCTGAGCACTATAGTGGTGTTGTTAAAAAAAAAAAAAATTTTATTAAAACTTCATTGGTATTTACACGGGGTTTGAACCAGGGGCCTAAGTGTTTATAAGTCTAAGGTCTAACCAAATCGGCCACCTCGTATATATTAGGTATTATATAATAATAAATACCATCACGGGCGCCTATTGGCTCCCGAGAACCGTTTAAGCGGCCTCAGGGTACCCAGCGAAGGGATTAACCCTTCCTCATTACGCCGATGGTATTCGATGGCGAAATTAGGACGGGTTAATCCCTTCGCTGGGTACCCTGAGGCTGTTTAAACGGTTCTCGGGAGCCAAATAGGCACCCGTGATGGTATTTATTTATTATTTATTTTTTCTCGTTTTCCTCGTATTTGAAAAGCAGATTAAAGCAAATATTTCATAAAAATAATGTTGGATTATGGTGTAAATTATTTTAAAGCTGAAAATGCTGTTTCGCGTAAAAATATGTGCGTGAAATTCTAACAAGTTAACTCAGTACTTTTTTTTTAAATGTTAACACTTTTCTTTGCGTACTTTAATTCTATTTTACGGTTTTAAAAAGTAGATTCGTAGTACATAATTAAAATATAGTTGCTTGCATGTATCAGAAGACTGGCGACGTTGTATGTAGTAGAGATTAACACAATTTTAAATTACTAAGGCCAATTTGTTGTACATAATAATAATAACAACAATAATAATCTAATAATAATATGTAAGACATTTTTTTACACATAATATTGCCCAAGTTTTTATAGTAATGTTAATACTTGAGGCACCACCAATAGGATGTCTTTATTTAAAAATAAAGCGATCCTATTGGTTGTTACTCACGTAACGTATTAACATTACGTTAATACTGAGTAATAATAATAACAATAATAATAATATTATTAATAATAATAATAATAACAATAATAATAATATGAAGGACAATTTACACATATTGCTCTGGTCACAAAGTTCTAGACTTGTACTATGTGTACCAGAAACAACGATATATTTTTTATATATATTATATTTTTATAAACACCCAGACCATGACAAACTGTACAGAAAAACGTACAATATTTTTTTGCCATGGGTGGGAATCGAACCTACGACCTCCGATATATGCGATAGAACGCCAAAGGCGCAACCACTAGTCTACGGAGGCTGTCAAGATAGGCGGTAGTAGTAGATATGTGTAAACAACGATACTCATTATTCTAGACAGCCTCTGTAGACTAGTGGTTACGCCGTAATATCCGGAGGTCATGGGTTCGATTCCCACCCTTGGCAAAAAAAA
The DNA here is from genome assembly GCA_947458855.1 of Monopis laevigella. NCBI lineage: Eukaryota > Metazoa > Arthropoda > Insecta > Lepidoptera > Tineidae > Monopis > Monopis laevigella. The sequence continues at coordinate 6,713,847 of OX381596.1, read as the reverse complement.
AATCAGTACGTTTTTCTGTACAGAGTCATGGTCTGGGTGTTTATAAAATATAATATGTATTAATATCGTTGTTTCTGGTACACATCTTAGTCTTAATTGGATCTAGGCTTTTGTACTTTTTGTACTTAAAAAATACTAGCAGCGTAAAAATCAAACCCATTACCTCCGGATATAACACCACTATACACAGGGGTGGAGGTAATAATAATTTAATTGTATGACCAACATTCTAGTCGCTAACTTTAACTAAAGGTAACAACTTAATAGCGAACACTCTATCCAAAAGTTTTGATGGCATAGGCCAACGGACCTGTATAGCCTAACCGATTCTAACCGATTAATTGTCAAAACTTTGCCACTTCACTCACAATCGGATCACCATGATTGTCACTTGTACAGTTCGCAAATTTCCATTGAAGTAGGGTTGGCAAAAACGACAGTTAATTACGAATGGTTTTTTTTTTTTTAATTATATTTGACAGCCTCCGTAGACTAGTGGTTGCGCCTTTGGCGTTGTATCCGGAGGTCGTGGGTTCGATTCCCACCCATGGCAAAAAATATTAGTACGTATTTTCTGTACAGTTTGTCATGGTCTGGGTGTTTATAAAATATAATATGTATTATATCGTTGCTTCTGGTAAACATAGTACAAGCCTAGAGCTTAGTTTGTGACCAGAGCAATATGTGTAATTTGTCCTACACATTATTATTATTATTATTATGTGGTAGGAAGGATTATACCAGACAGATACAAAAACTGCCAATGACCTACTCATGTTTCGGGGGGGGTTGAACTAACATTTGCATCTATGTCTCATCGGCAACGTCATCACTTACCCACATCACAACCCTTTTTGCCTTTTGGGGGGGGACCTTCACCCATTACAAGAACCTTTGTAACCAATTCTTCATCACCCTGGAACCGCCACTGCTTTGTGGTCACACCAATATTGGTAAATTAGCCTACGTATATATTTTTTTATCTTTAAGGACTCAAGTCGACTTGACGCCCATATTTTTTAAAATTTTTAATAGAAAAACATTTATTACACAAATGACACAACAGAAAGATTTTTACGTATAATTATGAACATATTATACGTAAAAATCTTGTTATATACGTGGTGGCCGAGTTGGTTAGACCTTGGACTTAAAAACACTTAGGTCCCTGGTTCGAATCCCGGTGTGTACTAATGAGTTTTTAATTTAAAAAAATATGTACATTTGTTTGACAACACCACTATAGTGCCACGGAGAGCACGTTAAGCTGTCGGTCCCGGTTTCACTATACCAACTTGTGAAACTGATTATAGATGGGTTATTTAGTCTAATCAAAACATCGCGACGAGCTAACCACTTGTTCGGTGTAGTACCATTGGCTACAACGAGGTGGGATTAAAAACCCCTCCGCTGGGTACCCTGGGGCCGTCTAGGCGGTCTCGGGCGCCGTAAGGCACACATAAAAAAAAGAATTGAACTTCGACCAACAGCCAAGTTGTAATATTGAAAGTACGTTTGTATGGGCGTCAATATCCTCGACTCCAAGTCTGTCATCTTGATCCTACCAGAATAAGTCAGAAGGGTTTTCTTATCTAACATCTGTCAGAAAAAATCTGTAAATTCATGAGTTATCTTTTATGTAATGTTTGATGCTATTTATTACTAAAGATCAATTGAATCTGAGCTAGCAGCTGACTAAGAATAGCTATAGAATTCCTACACTGATTGACAGACTGGCATAAACATCCCCAAAGCTTTTATTAATGTTGTTAAAACAATGAAATGGAATCAAAAATTGTAATAGCAAAACAAAAAAAAGTGTTAAAGCTACATTTCAATAAAATAAAATCAAATCAATCAAATCAAAGCATTTATTTATGAACATAGGTTTAGGTATAGGTTATTACAGATGACAGTTCCCTTAATAGTTCTCTATGCCCTGCCCGTAGGCGTATAAATATTTCAGTGGTTATATAACATATAATAGGGTACAATAACAGACACACACACTGCAAACAAATTATTTTACGGTGACACACAAACAATTATAAATCCAAGTATACGTGGCACATCATCTTATCACGGTATTGATCTATCCGACAAGAAGTCCTGCACTGAGTCCTCAAAAGCTCAATTTATTCGTTTTAGAATTATAAGCCAATATTAATAACGCAACAAAAAGCCTAATTTCACAGAGCAAAATAATAGCGTAAAATATAAAATAACGTTTTTAACAATTACTGGTAAATTAATTTTAATATAACATCAACTTGTGAAACTGTTTATAGATGTGTTATTGAGTCTATTGAAAACATCGCGACGAGCTAGCGACTTGTTCGGTGTAAACTCATACCATCGGCTACGACGAGGTGGGTACGTGGTGTAATATACGTGGTGGCCTAGTTGGTTAGACCTTGGACTTAAAAACACTTAGGTCCCTGGTTCGAATCCCGGTGTGTACCAATGAGTTTTTAATTAAAAAAATTATGTACATTTGTTTGACAACACCACTATAGTGCCTCGGAGAGCACGTTAAGCTGTCGGTCCCGGTTTCACTATACCAACTTGTGAAACTGTTTATAGATGGATTATTGAGTCTATTCAAAACATCGCAACGAGCTAGCCACTTGTTCGGTGTAGACTCATACCATCGGCTACGACGAGGTGGGATTAAAACCCCTCCGCTGGGTACCCTGGGGCCGTCTAGGCGGTCTCGGGCGCCGTATGGCACCCGTGATGATACATCGGCTACGACGAGGTGGGATTAAAAACCCCTCTGCTGGGTACCCTGGGGCCGTCTAGGCGCTCCCGGGCGTCGTAAGGCACCCGTGATGATATGTTAATTTTAATATAATGGTAACTTTTTACAAATATAATAAAAACATTACTTTATTTAAGACATAAAAGACATTTCTTTACTAATTTTATCTTTACATATACATTACCTTAGACCAAAACTGAAACATTAGCTGATACAATTAGTAAGGCATTTTTTTATATAAGCACGTTAGTATCTAATTTTTTGTTGTTAGGCAGGTCTATATAGAATAAATAGAGCATTTACCTACTCTATAGCCATTCAGTCAAAAAGTCATCAAAGTGAAATAAAACTATTTCTATGTAACAAAATAAAGTAATAAACATATTGTTTTACATCATTATACTGGAATCAAGCATTTGTCAACCCTACAGAGTATCATCATAATCCTGGCAGTCCATTCGCCCTCGAAATTGTTAATTAACAACTAGCGAAATGACGGGGTCCGTGATAGTGTCTCGCTAAGCCGACAGGTGGCACTACTGTTTAATTGTCAAGAGATCTTGTCGCCGAATATCATCACGCGCTCAAAAGTGCAGCGCGGCCTGTGAGGAAATATTCAGTATTTGAACTAAAAACGAAATTTGAATGTTTAAACTTTGCACTTCAATCTTTTTTACAAGGTTTTTTTTAAGAAGAATTTGCAATAAAGTAAATATTACATCTACATTATTATATAAAATAATGGAATTCCGCAAAATAACGCGTGATTCAATCAAGGTTTTTTTTTTTTTATTAGAGCACGGCATGTGATTTAGTAACTACCTGAAGGTAAGACCACGTGCAAAGTCCATGAATGGGATCGATCAATAAATTGTTTTTTAACAGCATTTGACCGCCTCCGTAGACTAGTAGTCGCGCTTTTGGTGGGTTCGATTCCCACCCATAGAAGAAAAAAAATGTCCTTTATTCTGTAGTTCATGATGGTTTGGGTGTTTATAAAATATCATCATCATCATCATGTCAGCCTTTCGCGCGTCCACTGCTGGACATAGGCCTCCCCCAAGGATCGCCACAATGACCGGTTCTGCGCTGCCTGAGGCTCTACCATGGGTTTGCGCATTGTAGAAACGTATACGTGAGCAACAACCAATAGGATCGCTTTATTAAATCCTGTAACCAAAAATAAAGCGGTCCTATTAGTTGTTGCTCACGTATACGTAAATGAATACGTTACGTCTCTACAATGCGCTAACCCATGGTAGAGCCTCTGTATCCATCGGCTACATAAAATATAATATGTATTAATATCGTTGTTTTTGGTACACATAGTACAAGCCTAGAGCTTAGTTGTGTGACCAGGGCAGTATGTGTGTGCTTTATATTACATATTACTAGCTGGCTGTCCCGGCTTTGCACGGGTGTACTAATGAATAAAATGTTCTGTCTCGCTCTGCGCAATTTTTTTTTTATATGGACATTTTTTAACCCAAATTTTTAAATTTTCGATACGTGAACTTTTTGGGTTTCATGAAAATTTGATCATTGGTTTCGAACGCATAGATTACAAACATTGATTTTTATTTATAGAGAAGATAGTGAGAAGCTATATATTTTTTTAAATATCAATTTATTTAGAATAAATTTTAAAAAATCAGTAACTAATAAAAATCCTATGAATAAATATATCTGTTAAATAAAAATATAATTTTAGAAAAAAGTGATCGATTGATAATTGATCAGTTATCGATTATTACAGTACTAATATCGCTATAAAACAATGGGGATTGGTATTAGAAGGGTTAAAATTAAGGGTTATATAGGTTAGGTTGGCAGCCTCCGTAGACTAGTGGTTGCGCCTTTGGCGTTGTATCCAGAGGTCGTGAGTTCGATTCCCACCCATGGCAAAAAATATTAGTACGTTTTTTCTGTACAGTTTGTCATGGTCTGGGTGTTTATAAAATATAATATGTATTATATCGTTGCTTCAGGTACACATAGCACAAGCCTAGAGCTTAGTTTGTGACCAGAGCAATATGTTTAATTTCAAAGTCAAAGTCAAAGTCAAAATCATTTATTTCATGTAAATCTTTACAGATATTTATGAATAGTAAAAAAAAAACGTTTAACAATGAGGTCTTAGAGTGCGTTTGGTTAGGCAGCATTCATTAACAAAAGAACGACAAATAATTATTATACCTTGATATCAGATTTAGAACTTAAACGCGAATGGAAATTTTAATATGAAAAATACTACCAAACCGAACACACACCTCATAACCAACTAGTGTAAGACTAGGTGGTTAGCTGATTCCATTGACCTGTCAATCATTATCTGCCATTCAAGAGAGCCACCAAGGCGACCAACTTCACCGACCATATCCACGCCTTAAATGTTTATTGTAAATAAAAGGTAAGTAACCAATCACATATAAGTAAATATATAAGGATCGGTATGTTTAAGGGCGTAAGAGAAAAAGAAACCAGCAAGTAAAAAACTCTAGTGCTTCACACAAACTAAAAAAGGAGCACAGCTATTGATTGGCTTATGCTATATAGCATATATATATATATATATATATATATTAGCATACTCAAGGTGCACCCCACTGATCAGCATGCGTAAAACACCCTATGACAGATTATTTGTTACTGTACCAATGTACAGAGCTACACAGTATAATGTAGTATAAATAGGTAAGTAATCATCAATTACCTTATCCAAAGACAAAATTTACATAATGTAATGAAAATAAATTATGTAATATTAAATTATTACAGTATCAATATACTAAACTAGGGTACATTCTACATATGTAATAAGCAATTTGTTAACTATTTGCGAGACCTCAATTGCATATCAGGACAGTTCCAGACGTCTTTATCGTTAAAATAGTCTTTTACATTATAGTAAGCCTTATTGATTAATATTTGTTTTATACAATTCTTAAACTTTATTTCACTCAGATCTATAATGCGTTTAGGTAATTTATTAAATAACCTTATACTGACGAAACATTTATTAGTTTTTTGCAGTCTAAACTTTGGTATATCGATTTTATCTATGTTTCTTAAGTTTAAATTATGTCTATCGCTATTTTTAGTAAACATATTTAAGTTTTTCCTGACGTACAATAAATTCTCATAAATATATTGAGATGGTAGTGTCAGTACCTCAATCATAGGAAAGATTTCTCGAAGAGAATCACGAGCTTTCATGTTATACATATATTGCCCGAATGGCCCTCTTTTGTAGAATAAATATAGTATCAATATCAGCCGCAGATCCCCACATTATAAGACCATATGTCATTATACTGTGAAAATAGGCGAAGTACACTAGTCTGGCTGTTGCAACATCAGTTAACTTTCTGATTTTTCTGACTGCATATGCAGCAGAGCTCAGTCTATTGGATAAAGAAGTAAGGTAAGCTTTCCACTGTAGTTTGGAATCGACTGTGATCCCTAAAAACACAGTGGAGTCAACAAATTCCAGGTCAGTACCACCTATCTTCACTGTGGCATTGATATTAGATACATTAGGCAAAGTAAATTTCAGGCACTTAGTCTTCTTTGCATTTAAAACTAAATTATTTGCCGTGAACCATTTTGAAACCATTTCCAGAGTGTCATTTGCTGCCGATAATATATAACTTTAAAAAGTAGGGATGTATCATCAGCAAATAGCACTATCTGCGCCATCTCCTGTACCATATGTGGAAGATCATTGATGTATACTAGGAACAGTTGACAGCCTCCGTAGACTAGCGGTTGCGCCTTTGGCGTTGTATCCGGAGGTCGTGGGTTGATTCCCACCCATGGCAAAAAAAAAAATAGTACGTATTTTCTGTACAGTTTGTCATGGTCTGGGTGTTTATAAAATATAATATGTATTATATCGTTGCTTCTGGTACACATAGTACAAGCCTAGAGCTTAGTTTGTGATCAGAGCAATATGTGTAATTTGTCCTACATATTATTATTATTATTATTATTATTAACAGGAATGGGCCTAAAATTGAGCCCTGGGGGACACCCATCTTTACTAGAGTTCCGGCGGAAACACAACCATCAATATCAACACCTTGAGTCCTATTAGGAAGGTACGACTTTATTAGATTTAAAGCTAAATCGCGAATGCCATAAAATTCCAGCTTATCTAACAAAGTTTGATGGTCAACACAATCAAACGCTTTAGACAGATCACAGAAAACGCCAACGAGATCCTGAGAGTTTTCCCAAGCGTCAATTATTTCAGTAATCAATCTTGTACCGGCATTTGTTGTGTTTCTACCTTTTGTGAACCCGTATTGTTGATCATGTAACAATTTATGAGTATTAAAATGACTTAACAGCTGACCAAGAAGTATTTTTTCGAATATTTTACTTAAGGCTGGCAGGACAGAAACAGGGCGATAATTATTTGGATCTGTCTTACAACCGGACTTGAATATGGGAACTATTTTACTATTTTTCATGAGGTCGGGAAAAATTCCTTCCTTAACACACCCATTAAAAATATCAGCTAGTACCGGTGCTATAGTAAGAAGGATTGAATCGATAGCTTTGACAGATAGCCCCCATAAATCTTCAGTTTTTTTTTATTTAAAATTTTTAAGTATTTTAGTATACTTATCCTCATTTGTGACATTTTTTTAATTAAAATTAGATATACTTGGCATTTTAATATATCGTTTTAAAAAATCACTAAGCAGTACTAGCTGATGATTTAATCCAGTTCGTGATTTGTAACGGAATATTAGTAAAGAATTCCTCGAATAACTCCGCAATTTGTCCTACATATTATTATTATTATGTATTTTTTAATGCCAACTCATAAAAAAAAATGTTTTCTGTCCAAATAATAAAAATAAAACTGTGGGGTGGCATACCCTTATCACTTGGGTATAAAAATAGTTTACGACCTATTGTCAGATCTACTAAGTATACACAAAAAAAAACATAAAAATCGGCCAAGCCGTTTCGGAGGAGTTTGGTTACAAACACGAAAATTTTATATATCAGATTATATTGATCGCTTCCACCGGCTAAATGATGCAGTTCTGAAATACGCCGCCTATTTCAGAACTGAAACACTTGCATTATCCTCGCTGCATCAAATCAACTGGCAGTTTAGTTAGTAACCGCACCCTGAAAGGAGACTACCGCCTCGACAAGAAACCTATGCATAATTAAAACAATGACCCAAAGAGTAATATTTTATTAAATAAATTAGAATTCTAATAGAAAATATAATATTTATTAACTAAACAATATATTTATATTAAAGCGTAATAATAATTAAATAAATAATAAAATATAATGTTTATAAACAATATTTTTTATAAAATTTAATCAAAGACCACACTGACTAGATGTACACACCCATTGTCTGATTTTGTGTAATATATCTACTCATTTCTTATTATGTTTTATTTTATTACCTTTCGATAATTTAAAAAGTTACAAGAAACAAGCATTTAATTACATAATTACTAATATTACATTAGTTTTTATTAATAGTATTTAGTAATAACAAATTTTGAAAAGTTTAGTGGGATTTTTTTAATAAAGTTATTAATTAATAGGATGTGGTCATTTAAAGAACTAAATAAGTTGTATATTTATTTAAATAGAATTGCAGAAGAATTAAAAATATATTAATAGTATGTGAAAATGTTCTTAGCTATCGATGGATTCACCGTGCGGGTGCCGGGTCCATCGCGTGGTTGGAAGGCAGCGGAATGAACTGCAGCGTTCCCGGACTTGAGACCGCAAAGTAGGTTTAATACACTTATATAGAGCACTTTTTTATAATTCGCATTTAGAAACTTATTTGTTAATTTGGGCTTACTTAGGAAATAATTCTAAATTCTTCTGCATACACTATTTTATATAATAGCCTCGATTTACAAAAAAAACATAAGTAAATCGATGTTATTTTCAAGTTTTCTAACTACATAAAAATATAACTATATATTAAAAAATATATATTATAAATACCTATTCATAATTTAAGTACTTCCGTACTTAAAATAAAAAGTTATTATACATCAATATTAATTTAAAAAAAAACGGCCAAAACCGCAAATATATTATTTTTACTCCACAAAATTAAATAAGTTAATAATTAGTCATATAATTAAGAAACTTTTCGCCTTATATAATATTTAAATAAATATTTTTAAGGAAAAGTTTTGGGAATTACTCCCTTAATTATCTATTAAGTGAAATTTTAATTATTTTGTTAAAAAGAACGTCGAATTTTATTTATACAATAATAATATAAAATAGTCATAAATCTTAATTAATAAAATTCACACATAAATTCTTAAATATTTAAAAGTATACAAAAAATATGAATTAACGTTAATCATATTTTTTAATATTTATATAACCAAGATCACATTGACTTTGAAAATAAAGCGTTTGTATAATATAAATTATATGTCGCATTTAAATAATGTAATGTAATTTATTTATTAATAATTTCGTTATTATTCTTAAATTGTTTAGTTATTTAAAACTTGTACATATTAGTTTTCCTGAATAATAAATAATAAACTTACAAAGTAATACATTATCTAATTACGACATATTAATTTTCGTATATACGAATATTATACAAATAGAGCATACCTACCTAGTCAACAAATCACGCTTATTAACGCATATATAATATATTTTTATTATTTTTTAATATTTTCAGATATGGGGAAAAAATATTAAAATGTATTTATAAGAATACATTTTTTAAACATTAAATCGAAGACCGACTCAAGGGTCATTGGGTCATTGTCAACCCTTCTTAAATTAAGAAATCACCCGGAAAATAAAATATACCCGACTATTTATTTTATACTAAATTAAAAGCGCCTCCAGTTGTTAAAACAAATAATGTTATTCATTTTTAAAACTCTAAATTCAATATTATGAACCTTTATTTATTTTGTTCTTCAAATATATTAATAAACCATTATTAAATTCAATATCCCACTACCTTTCAGACAGGTATTCGATTTTGTGTTTAGTAGCTAAAGAATTGTTATAAATTTTTATTAAATAAAAAAATATATAAAATTAAAAATATATATAAATAATAATAAATAAATAATAATATAAGCCGTTTTATAAATTCATAAATATCAGGCGGATTATATAATATAATGTGTAACTATTATTATCGTTGTTTCTGATACACATAAAAACATACAAACTTAGGGGCTTAGTTTGAGACTGAGGCAAAATGTCCCACATATTAAATAAATAAATAAAATAAATAACTAAAATAAATAAACAAAATAAATAAATAGATAAATAAAAACAATAATAAGCATGATTAGTTGACGACTTTAACTATGTTATTCAAACGCGTTAGAATTATTAGTAAACTATCTACTTTAAAAAAATATTTTTCTATCTATTTTTTTTAAATAAAATATAATAATCTAAATAAAAATATAGCATTTCTTTGGCATAGCTGTGTAATAAACCGCAATAATATACAAAAATATATTTAAATTAAACTTAAATTAAATAACACTTAATTAAATATTATACTATTTTAATATTAATACTATAAATCGGTATAACCATGTTGAGATTCCATTTGGTGAATACTTTCAATATTTTCTTCTACATCCTGAGTGCCTGTAATGATCTGCAATACCTTGAAAGCCTTCGACTGCCTTGGAGGACCTTCCTGAACAAATTTGTGATAGAAAACCCTGTAAGTTTTAAACGGAAACTTAGTATTTCCTTTTAGTAACTGGGTGCTATTTTTTGAATGTCAGCGATGTATTTGATGTCGCCAGTGAGAAAAATATCACCGATGACTAGGAAATCACGATTTATTTTTGAAAGTCATATATGCGGTATACATTCACATACATATGCCTTACGGCGCCCGAGACCGCCTAGACGGCCCCAGGGTACCCAGCGCAGGGGTTTTAATCCCACCTCGTCGTAGCCGATGGTATGAGTCTACACCGAACAAGTGGCTAGCTCGTCGCGATGTTTTAAATAGACTCAATAACCCATCTATAAACAGTTTCACAAGTTGGTATAGTAAAACCGGACCCGACAGCTTAACGTGCTCTCCGAGGCACTATAGTGGTGTTGTCAAACAAATGTACATATTTTTTTTTTATTAAAAACTCATTGGTACACACCGGGATTCGAACCAGGGACCTAAGCGTTTTTAAGTCCAAGGTCTCCCCAACTCGGCCACCACGTATATCATTTACAAGAGCTAAACTCAATGGTAGAACGGAACTTAACATACATTATCTGTGATGATATTATATGTCATCGGTGACTTTATTTACGAGTGGTTCGTACTCGTATTGATATCATAGGTATGATATTTTAATAGTCACCCGATGAGATTCAAAAATACGAATTTTAGAAATCAATGACATTTTAGTGATATTTAGTCATCCAATGATATTCAAAAATTGCACCCCTGATGGCCATGTATTACAAAATTTGTACATATATTCTAAAAATGTAAAATTCGTCCTTTTAGTTTTGACTTTTATTTAAACCAGAGTTCATCCATTGTATTAATGTAACGTAATACGTGAAGTACCACCCATAGGATCGCTTTATATTAAAAACAGAATAAATAAACTTTTCCTAATGGTAGAACCTAACGCATAAACGCTATAAGAATACATGGTTTGCTGCTTATATTATTTTTAATATATTTTTTTTTTATTTTTTTTTTATTTATTTATTATTTTAGTATACTTATGTATTTATATTAGGTATATATAAGTATTAGTGTGTATGAATATGTATATGTAGATAATATATTTACACTCTTCCATCGGTAATCATAAAAACTTATTGAATCCTTGATTTCTTATTGAGATCACAACTAAAAGTAGATTTTGTCTCTTTTTAGCTACAAAAATAGATAAAAAGAGACAAAACCTAATTTAATTAAAGTGTTATTCAAGAACTCAATAAGTTTTAATAAAAAAGGCCATTAATATTTATTTAATTTATATATTGCACCTACTTACTTATTTCTTAATTAATCCTCAAGGTTTGACTGGTAGAGAAAGCCTAGCGGCCATTAGGTCTTAGTAACTGCATTTTTTTAAATTAAATAATATTTTCAAAATAATATCACTAGAAAATTGTAAAGTATCTAGTTCATAATAACTATTCTTATTAGTTTGTTTTTAGTTCATTTTAATTTTTATGCAATATTCCAATTTTTATGCACTATTCCAACTTTTTGATCCATTTTTTTTTTTAAAACATTGACAATTGCGAATGTTTGAGTTTACTGTATTAAAATTTTAATACGATTTTGTGTTTTAATGTGCGTGTAATTATGTAAAAGTATACCTTATGGTATATCTAAAACTGACAGATATATATATATATTTGCGCGCACAGGTAAAACTATTTACTCTATCATTTTGTGGACTTTGGACCTCGGCGATCCGTCATATATATGTGTGTAATCCTCCTCTGCATCAAATAATGAGACACGACTTATTTTGTATATAACTAGGTATGTAGAGTGATATATAAGACTTATTTTGTATATAGAGTAATATATAAGATTATAACAACATGTCTTTTATTTTTTTTAACGCTATCTTAAAATGGATTATTCTTATGTATGTAGTAATGAATAATGATATTAATATAATTTAATGTAATTATTATTTTTCAACAAAACCTATAAATGAAAAACATACTATTGCCAATAAAATTAATTAAAAAAGCAATTGAAATTTAGAAGATAGTACAGAATTCACAAAACACACAATAAGAGATAGAGTTAAGAGCAGTATTCAGAATTTATTGTTAATATTAACCCAGTGCCTATAATATTAAAAGCGTGTATTAAGCTCCCTATAGACAACTAAGCGATGATAATATAAAGTGTGTTTACTTAATTTAAGTGCTTAAACCGCCACCTTAATACCGCCCACCGAAACTGAAATTATACACAGAACATTGTGAATATTACATTAATATTAAAATTTATGACAGTGCTGGTAATTATAGTTATTGTTGATCCTTACCTTTTGTTTGGTCCCTCGTTGCCACCACCTTCCAATTGAATAGGAATAATCCTCATTTTAGGCTCATTCTGTTGTTGCTGAACATTGTTACCCTGGAAACTCCTGTTCAATGTCGGCAACTCGTATCCTGGCTGAGAAGTTTGCTCATCCATCCTCACTAGCTGAGGCGATAAAACTCTCATAATTCTTTGAGTAGGCTGAGAATAAGACTGAGGCTGCTGCTGCCCTTGACTATCAGGATTCATTCCGATAACAATCCTCAAATGTGGCGGCTGGTGAGCTCCTGATCTATCTTGGCTCGCATTCGATACCTCCATTTGTATCGGAATCACTCTAGAACCCGGAGACATTGGTCCGCTATCACGAGGCAAACTCTTCCTATTCTCGGAAGGTTTAGTGGACCAAGATGCTGGAACGGCTTGCTGATATTTAGGCGGACTCACCACTTCTCTTCCGTTTCTCTGCATTTCATTACTCTTTCTTACCCACTCTGGTTCCGCTTGAGTATCTCTGGGTGGTGTCACTAACTCCCTCGGAAGACTTTTGCGACTATCCAAAGGTCTTTGACACCAAATTGGCGGCGGAGTTTTTGTTTTCTCTTTTTGTGTTTTGACCCACGGTGGCATCGATTTCGGACTTTCCGGGCAAAAGTATACAGGTTCTTCAGTAACGTACACAGCCTCTTTTTGAGGTTGTGCTGGTGCTTGATTGTACTCTGGTTCTGATTTAGGTTTTCTTGGAGTGACTGGTATCGACATGTGAGATTGGTATCTCGGACTTTCTGGTTGATCATTAGAGAACGTTGTAACTGCAGGCGTATTGCTATTAGTTTGCTTCCAAGGCGGGCTGTAGTTATCTTGCCCTCTATTACTAGAAGCATCTTGAGATGCACCACGAGGCGGGTTGTACTGTGGACTCTGATTTTGTGATGTAACCCATGGAGGCCGGTATGGTTCTTGGGTATTATTTACTTCTTGTGGTGCTTTCCACGCCTGGTTATTGGTCTGACCATTACTCGAAGCATAGTTATCGACATCCCGAGGTTGCCTATTAAGAGTTTGAGTTCTCCATGGCGTGGTATTTGTAGGGCTCGATGGTCGGTTATTTACATTATTATAAATAGCTTTGTTATTATTTGCATCCCTTTGATCAATGCCATTGTTAACATTTTCTTGATATCTTTGACCAGGTCTTGGTAATGTGCTGTAGGCAGGTGAGTTTCCTGGTTGAGTTTGAAAATGAGGTGAATTCTGTTGAACATTGGGAGAATACGCTGAACGATTTTGTTGTAGAGGTGGGGTTGATTGATTTACCACGGGCGAATCCCTACGCTCCGGCTGCCTCCAACTGCTATTAGGGCTTGGAGAGAATGATGAACCATTGGCCGAAAGTGGGGATTGATTTGCGAACGGCATAGGGCTTTTGTTAAACTGTGAGTCTTGCCTCTGAAGAAAGTCCCTAGTCGGCGTCGATGCGTTTCCTCCTGGCGATGCAGAGTTTTGATGAGCATATACTGGCTCAGGTTTGTGGACTGGGCTCTCTGGTGTTCTATTATTATAAGCTTGATTCCTCGATATATTTTGTGGTGGCGTATAAGTCTGTGGTGGCTGCTGAGAGAATGAAGAAGGCGGCATTTTGACGGTTAACGGACTCGGAACCTTATCTACGAATTTAGGAACTGGTCCTAATCTCTGCATATCTGCCTTTTCGGATTCCCAATGATAAGGACTATTAGTTTTTCTTAGCATTCCGATAGGGTTTTCTGGGATTACTATTTCTGGACGTTCTCCAATAGGGATTGGTTTCGGCGATTTGGAGTTTGGTGCTTCTATGATTAGGGGTGGTGGTGGTGGGGGTGCCTGAGGAGGTGGAGGAGGAGGAGGAGGAGCGGTTCCTCCTGGTGGATGAAACCCGCCGCCGTTAGCAGGATGTTGGGCATTATAGGCAGCTTGCTCTTGCTCCTCTAAGGACCTCTGTCGCGCCATTCTCCTAGCCATGCTTGGTGTTCGAATTTGGGACAGATCGAGTCCTCCTGGAGTGTAAGTGAATGGTTTCTTGTCTTTTGTCATCATAGCATTTTGAATACATGCCGGAGGTTCTATGCTTCCCATTGGCTGAAATTATTAGAAAAAAAAAGTTGTATTCATATAGCATATCATGGCTCATTGGAATCAATTGAAAATTAACACCTTATCGAAAGTCGAATCAATGATACAATTATCGTCTAGTTTGTTGTAGATGAACTAGTACTAGCAAACAATGAAACCAAAATGTATGCTCTCAGGCTATCTTTCAAATCCTACATTTTACAAAAGCAATATCACCCATAACACTCACTTTAAGGTGACCTACAGTGGTAGGTAACTAATAAGTGGTTATCAACAATTTTATTAGGTAGTTTGTCGGACTATTTATATAAATAAATAAAACTATTTTGTTTTTCAGGGTGGGAGGAAGGTTCTATAACTTCGTTAGGCCGACCGACCGGTCTCGTTACCACCGCTCATACAGATGCAAAACCGTCGAGTGACCGAGTCATGTTTCGGTTTTAGTCTGTAGGTTCACCGGTTTCCAAGAGACTACTGCATCGATTTATTATCGAGGTGGTAGTCTCCTTTCAGGGTGCGGCTACGAAACGCGTGGTTGAATTAACGATAAGGCGATTTTAAAATATACTCGCCAATTCGTCCCTGTAGGCGCTTCGTAATCGCATTAGCCGGAATAATGGAAGCGATCAATGTTGTTTAATAATAATATTGATCGACTCCATTCATGGACTTTGTAGGTATGTTCACCACCAGGAACATGCCGTGCTCTAATAATATATATTTTTGAAATATTTTACACGTGTACTAATGACGAATACTTGCAATAAAAAAGTTTTATGTAAACACTAATAATAGTTCTCTCATGCTCACATATAATTCTACACACTGCTTATCATTATGTGGGTGTAAAGTCACATGTCGTACTCTAATATTCTTTTTCTTTTTAAAAGTATCAAAAAAAATTATTATAAAAATACAGATAGTGTTTGGCTAAAAACAACTGCTGATTCATATTATCTTAATGTCAGATTTATTAATCTGTTAGTATTTTTTTTACTGTATTAGAATACATGTTTGGAAATGTAAAGCTTTTTAATAACCATATTTAATTAGCTTACAAAAATACTAAAAATAAATATCCAAGATTTTACTAATTCATACTTAAAATACTATATATATATATATCTTCACGGGTGCCTTACGGCGCCCGAGACCGCCTAGACGGCCCCAGGGTACCCAGCGGAGGGGTTTTAAACCCACCTCGTCGTAGCCGATGGTATGAGTCTACACCGAACAAGTGGCTAGCTCGTCGCGATGTTTTGAATAGACTCAATAACCCATCTATAAACAGTTTCACAGGTTGGTATAGTGAAACCGGGACCGACAGCTTAACGTGCTCTCCGAGGCACTATAGTGGTGTTGTCAAACAAATGTACTAAAATAAATACATAAAATACTATATATATATAATAATAATATATAGAACATTTTAGACATATTGCCCTGTAGCGTTATTACTGTAGAAACTTCAGTTTATAGGTACCAATAGGAAAGGTTTATTTATTCTTTTTTATTTATTAAGCGATTCTATTGGCTAATCCTCACTAAACACATGAACACATGGTAGAGCCTCAGTTCTACCAATGCTATCTCTTTTTTTAAGAACAAATCTTTCCCTAACTGTTGACGTTATCGTCTATAGTTCTATAGTATAGCAAAAACTCCTAGTAAAGCTACTGATCCATCATTCTTTCATCCCTCATTCTTTCTGCAAGTTCAAATCAATAAATATATTTTTAAATACAAATAAATACTTACATTAACGTGTGTTTTGCCGTAGTTCGGGATTCTGCCAGTGTGACCAGCGGGACTCGCCCCGTACCTGGAGGTAAGCCAACAGAGCACGTTATTTTTAACGACCAACTTCTCACAGACAACTGGTTCGGAATTTGAATTTTTGACGTTCGAAATAAGAAAACTCTTCAGTGACCCACTTTAGAACGTTTAACTGTTTCTTGCGTGTCGTCATCAACAGTAATCCCAGGAAGTTATAAAGTTTAAAAATAGAATAATAAGTTTTTTTTCTGTATTTTGAACTAATTTTTTTTCTAATGTATTATTTTAGGAGTATTTTATCAATGCCAGTGAAAAGGACACTGAGAATACCATCAAATACGACGAGGTGGATATAGAATCCCACCGGGGTACCCTGAGACCGTTAAGACGGTATCGAGCACGAAGGTACCCGTGATGATACAGTAAAAATCTTAATAATAAAAAAAATATAAAAAAATCTATTCAAACTGATCTAATTTAAAAAAATGGACTCTGAATAGGCTATAAGCTATAATAGAACAATTATATTTTATAAACACCCAGACCATGACATACTGTACAGAAAAACGTACTAATATTTTTTGCCATGGGTGGGAATTAAAACCACGACCTTCGGACAAAACGCCAAACTCACGAACATCTTTTAATTAACTATTGAATAAGTCACATTAATGAGTCATTGAATGATTGCATCCACTTTCTTTTTTATAGGAAATTCAAAGCCACATAGAAACTTGCAAAAGCTACAAAATAGACTGACCCATTTTGCGTCATCTTAAATTAAATCAACTTTCACCTTTATGGCCAAATAGAAACTTGCAAAAAGCTACAAAATAAACTCACCCATTTTCCGTCATCTTAAATCTTGTTTTTTATGTAACCTTCCCAAATAACCGCAAACCCATAGACACAGCCGTAGACTGCAGCCAGTGAATCAGAATCAAGCAACAACTGTAAAGAAATGAGATCATCAGGTGAAGATCCAATAAACAGTCGACAAGGTTCCGAACTCAGAATTGCACTTTCAAGGGCCTATTTGTTTTATCTTTAAAAAAAAAGTTAGAATGATGTATTGGAATATGATTTTTAGTATTTTAAATTAATGTTACTAGCATGTTATTTGATGTAACATTTTGTATAAAATAATTTGGTACCTTTTTTTTGTTTTTATTGGAGCACGGCATGTGATTTTGTGTCTACCTGATGATAAGTCTTACAAAGTTCATGAAAAGGGTCGATCACATGGGCGTTCAAACACCCCCCAACAAATGTTAAATGATTGGAAATAGATAATTGTATGGTGTAGTAGACATGGGGTGGCGCATGCTGAGTGTTTGTAGGTAGGTACTTGTCGCGATGTTTGGACTCATCAATAACCCATCTATAATCAGTTTCACAAATTGGTATGTTGAAACTTGGACCGACAGCTTAACGTACTCTTCGAGGCACTATATTTATTGATTTATTTAACATTTATGTATTACAAAATGGCGGACTTAATTTCTCTAGGCATTGTCTACCAGTAACCAAGTAATTTGGAACAATCAGGTAGTTGTCAAAGATGAGAGTTATCAACAAGTATAGTGGTGTTTATAAACAAATGTTAGAGAGAGAGTTATTAATAATTATATATACCTAATAGTTATATATAATTAATAAATGGTAACCTTGAAAAGTTGTACGTTAGGCTAAGGTTCTACCCATCAAATCAATGGGACGCATGTAAAAAAATGACTTTTCCATACAAACTTGTAATGAAAAATAAACCAATTTTTATGAAGAAGTCAAACTTATGTTCGTTCATAACTTGGTTTCATCGGAAAAGTTTTGCGACTCGACGTGTATGCAAAGGTTTCATAGTTAACATCTTTATATTTCAATAACACTTTAAATATTAAATTTGATACAACTGTGAATAAATTATATCACGAGGTAATGAATAAACATTTAATAATTTTCCGCTCGGATATTGAAGATGGTAGAGCTTCAAGGAACAATTTGGTTTGAGAATTTATAAATATTTATGTTATTCAAAATGCAAACTAAATTTGTATGGACTTTGAATGGACTCGTTATTTAATATAAGAATATTATGAAATAGCAGTTACCCACGACTTCGTGTGAGTGCATTTTTAAAACGAAAGAAATAGTTATCTGCTAATCACTGTATTTGCCAAAAAGGTGAAATAAAATATCAATTTTATACAATAATAAATACTGGGTGTTTTTTCTTACATTGCTTTTTTTTATATGTCTTAAATATCACTCTTATAACCCATTATTTAAATAAAATTGGGTCTTTTTTTTCTTCCAAAAAAAAATCTGAAAAATAAATTATCATATGAACACCTATATGGTTAAAATTACTCGAACAAATACAAATTATTTTCGTATTGAATCAAGCAAATAAAATACCTTTAGACAAGTGGTGGTGTGTAAATCTTGAGTTTAGTTACAGAAGAAATAATAATACAAGGTTTAGTATAAAAGTTAAAGTGATTTGTAAACCTTTTTTATTCTTGTATCTTAATTTCATCACTAAAAAGAAAAATATACGGGTATAATTTTTTTTCATTCATTATAGAACACAAAATAATATAAAAAATCCACGATGACAAAATACACCTGCATATCTGAGCTTTCTTTGGGTATATCAAATATAACATAACCCCCAGACCTCATAGCTATTTAACAAAAAAAATGCATATAAATCGGTTTAGTGGCATTTAAACTTTTACCATGGAACCAAGTGTCGCAAATGAAAAAAAAATGTTTCCCCATACAAATTGGTCATTTTAACTTTACTAGTTTGTATGGAGAAGGTATTTTTTTTTTATTTGCGACATATGGTGCCATGGGAAAAGTTTAAATAAAAATAAAAAATTTGATCAGCAGAACCTCATATTAGCCCAAAGTACCTTTTAAATTCACTTTGTATACACCACGCTACGACCAATAGGAGCGGAGAATCAATAAATAAATATTGCTAAGACATTTAATGAGAATTTATTTCTTTTGAGAGGGTTATACAGACTCTCTGCGATAAATAATTACACATAAGACTAAATAAAATTATAAACTAAGTACTAGACGATTTAGAGCCCTTAAGTGGTAACTGCTGGAATCTGTGCCTACGCGAGCTACACGATCGCTCGTAGGCGTACACTAAACAAAATGGCTTATGACTAAACGGCGAATTACACGATTAACAGCCTATAAATATACAATGGTTAATTCTAAACTACATAAACTTATAGAAAATATGTATTCCATTAATAAACCTATACTAAAAAATTTCTATAGCGGATTAAAAGTTTAATAAAATAAAAAAAACAAAACTAAAAAATTTGGAAAGACTGGTATGAACGTAATATGATGAATTATTGTAAATTAGGTCCAAAATGACTTTACATAAAGAACCAAAGCATCTAATTATGAGAAAATGACACTTGCATGGATATAGAACTATTAAATAGGTGGGCTAGGACCTTCCCGTGCTTTTTTATTTTATTTTATTATTTAATAATAAATTTGTTCCAGTGGTAGGTATAGCGTATAAATATAACACCAATAAATCTGCAACTTAGAGTACCCATACATGCCTTCAATTATATTACGCGGATTTAACCTATTTTTAATAACATGAATTATAAACAAAAAGTAACGGCTGTTACAAGCGTCTGGCATAACTTTTAATTTTACACTTCATTGTATTTAATTGATTTTCTATAGTCGAGAGAACCTTATACAGTTGGTTAATTCTATTTATTAGTATTTTATTGATTAGAAATTATTATGTAACTTATAAAACTTTAATAAGGAACTTTGTATGCATCGATAAACCAGTGACGGCACTGCTGTTCATAAATCTGAGATGTCGAAGGATTTGTAAGATTTAAAGTGTAAGCTTAAAGCTAAAATAGTTAAAATTAATTAAAAATTTATTATTAGCCCAAAGGACATCCTTTCAAAATCACCCTGTATAGCCAATGGCCTTCCTTGATAAATGGGCTCCAACACTAAAATAATTCATCAATTCGAACCATTAGTTCCTGAGATTAGCGCGTTCAACCTAAAAAACAAACTCTTCAGTTTTATTATATTGGTATGGATGATGATGGACCGGAAAGCATTTGCAGTATTACCTTGAAATAACGCAACAAAATAACATTATGAACGGTACATTTAAGAAAATTATTTACGAGTGAGAATTTGGCAAATATTTAGCCATAATTTTGTCGATGGCTTCTCGCCAGTTATAATTTTAGGTTTTAATACAACCCAAAAAGTGACGAATGCAGAGGTTGTGTCCTTGTCTAAAATCACCGTGATTTTCCTTAATAATATCAAAAATTTTATAAGGTAGAGTTGGATTTTCTGAGCGTCGAGTTCTGACAAAAATCGTCTACAAAAGGCCTTCCCAAAATTTAAAAAAAATATAGGTATATTCTGGATTGATGCACCAACATTTTTAGTCCTCTTTATACAGGGTGACTTTGAATGGATGTACTTTAGGCTAATATGAGGTTCTTCTGATCAAATCGGACCACTTTTTCCATGGAACCATGTGTCGCAAATGAAAAAAATTTTTGGCTTTCCATACAAATTGATCATTTTAACATTACTAGTTGGTATGGACAAGGCAATTTTTTTCTTCATTTGCGACACTTGGTTCCATGGGAAAAGTTGTTCGATTTGATCAGCTGAACCTCATATTAGCCTAAAGTATATCCATTCAAAGTCACCATGTATATGCAGATTTCTAAGGATAATCAATATTTTCGACCGGTCTCGTTTAGGTGGAAAGTCTCTATAATTTGTTAGGCCGACCGACCGGTCTCGGCCCATAGCGATGCGAAATCCATATATATATATATATCAAACATGACCTAGGGCCTTATTCCGAGTTTGCAACCGCTAAACACGACAAGACGTTGCGTAAACTATACATATTGACATATAAGTTCTATTTTGTTAATTATTGAGTTGAATTTCTAATGCTCCAAATATTAATATTGAACATATTTAGAGCATTTGAATTTACTATTTTCTTCTTCGCTAAATTATAAATTTTAATCTTATTATAGTTTATATTTAGGTCTTTTTGTTTATTTAGGTAAGTAATTTTTATTTTCTCTTCTAATCTCGAAAGTAAGATTAACATACAGAATATTAAATACCTAAGGCCGAAAATAACCTATCAATCGAATTGTCAAATATTTTCGCTGCCACCATATTTAATTCCTAGACGGCCTCAGGGTACCCAGCGGAGGGGATTTTAATCCCACCTCATGAGTCTACACCAAACAAGTGACTAGCTCGTCGCGATGTTTGGATAGACTCAACCCAACTATAAACAGTTTCACAAGGATAGTGAAACTGAGACCGACAGCTTAACATGCTCTCCGAGGCACTATAGTGGTGTTGCGAAACAAATGTACATATTTTTTTAGATTAAAAACTCATTATATATGAGTTTTTAATGGTACACACCGGTAAGTCTAAGGTCTAACCAACTCGGCCACCACGTATATAAACCCCCCCAGCCAAGAGCATGGTCGCTTTCTACGCTCGAACGTCGCAAAAGCGTGAAAGAGAAGGATAACAAATTTATTATCCTATTGGTGTATCTATATTGTTGTCTCGTTTTGATTATTTCTGCAACGATAAAAATGAAAGTGACGTCATGAACAAATGTCATTTTCATACAAAAATTTCGTTAGTGTTATTTACGACTGCGCTCTTGGCTAGGGGGGGCAGATATTGTAACTTTGGTTATAATACTTTTTATTCTCACTTTTAGTAAGCCATCTTCATTTGGAAAGGCGAATTTTGGCTTTAGAACGACTCCCTATGTATCTCCTAGTATAAATAGGTAAAAAGCAGTGGTTGGCTTAGTGGTTGAGAAGGTACATTGCTTCAAAAGCATGGATCGCGGGTTCAAGTCCCGCCCATCAGGAAGTTTTTCATTGCATTTATCTTGAAAATTTTCAATATTAGAATAATAAATAATATTTCGACAACACCACTATTGTGCCTCGGAGAGCACGTTAAGCTGTCGGTCCCGGTTTCACTATACCAACTTGTGAAACTGTTTATAGATGGGTTATTGAGTTTATTGAAAACATCGCGACGAGTTAGCCACTTGTTCGGTGTAGACTCATACCATCGGCTACAACGAGGTGGGATTAAAACCCCTCCGCTGGGTACCCTGGGGCCGTCTAGGCGGTCTCGGGCGCCGTAAGGCACCCGTGATGATATATATAATAATAAAGTAAGGGCATGGCGTCTGTTAGAGAGGTCAGGTGACAGGAGGGGCAACTATTTCTGCCAACGAATTAGTGTTACAATAGGCTATTTGACTACATTAAAAATATACTATAAATTGTGGTCATCAGACAACGGCGAAAAAAAATATATTTCACTTTATTTTAAACTAAATTATGTATATCTTTTGTAGATTACACGAAATAAAATTGAATAGGTTTTACAATTTTATTTAAAACAAAAACATCTTTGATTGGTTGATGACTGGTGACGTCACACGCAAGTAATTAAAAACAATACACAGATTATAAATCATGTGGATAATAGAGTATAATCATGAAGGTAAAAACCGTGCCCGTCCGCGCGCCCCTGGGCACGTTTTTTTTTAGCTTCATGAGTATAATATATAGGACATTATTTAATCTGTGCTTGTTTGTTTACTTGTGTGTGACTTCACACTTGACATAGACTGCGAAACAGCGTTTTTAGCCATTGTGGAAATTCAAACTTTAAGATTTTTATTCATAATAGAGTAGACATCCCGGAAATATCAATGTAGTGTGAATATTATGTAATGGAAAATCATATAAAACGGGTTTAAAAAAGGAGTCAAATACACTATTCAGCGGGGAAATGTCGCCAGCTTTCTTGGAACTATTCCGGACGGTTCTTCATTAGAAGATATTATTTATTTATAATATTTATTTAGTTATACTTTAGTTTTATTTTAATTAAAAGGTTTATTTCATATAAGAATATCCTGTAAACATCGCAATAAATGCATTGTCACTTCCAAAATAAGCGTCTCAAACTCTTGTATATATATTTATACCCTCAATGTGAGAGATGCTACTTGTATATATATTTATACCCTCAATGTGACAGATGCTACTTGCACAGTTATTCTGGGAACGAGGACGCGGATTTAGGGCACAGGTGAATAATGATACAACTAATTTTAGAGGTGCGATAAATCTTATAGAAATTCTATAACCTTAATGTCTTGAAATACGTAAGGGAAACGACAGAAAGAGCAAATTTCGTAGGTTGAAAAAAAAATTTTGACAAAATTTTATTTGGAACAAAAATTTAATTAATCATTGTTTTTTTTTACTTTCAACTTTTTTTATATATTTAATTGAAAGACATTACAATATATTGCCCTGAACACAAACTAAGCTCTAGGCTTGTACTATGTATACCAGATATTAATACATATTATATTTAATAAACACCTATACCATGCGAACTGTAGAGAAAAACGTACTAATATTTCATGGGTGGGAATCGAACTCACCACCTCGTTGGACTTTAGGTTTATAAAAAATATTTTTTTGCCTTCGACGACCCTATCTAGTGTAGTTATTTCTGTTAAATATATGTTTGCGTTAAAGATCTTACAGAAAAGAGATAATTTTATTATTACTAGTAAAAACATTTATTTTCTACACAAAAAAAAACAAATGTTAACTAAAATAAAAATTAAAAATAACGGTCCTCGTTTCACTTGTATTTATTTGTAACTGATAAAAAAAACAATGCAATAAAGGTTCCTTGTTCATGCTGTCAAAAACATACTTCGAAAATAAACAATCCAAAAATACTTTTGCCTATTCGTAACACCTGCATTTCAATCGTACATAGTAATAACTCTGAGTATTACTAAAATCACTTGCCAATGTTTATATTATTTGACGAAACTAAATATTAAAAAAAAAAAAAAAATTAAAGTATCTATTTATATAGAACTCATTTAATAGAATAAGGCCTGTACTCTTAAATATTATCTTATATTTAGGTGGGAGGAAGGTCTCTATAACTCTGTTAGACCGACCGACCGGACTAGTTACTATCGTCCATACAGATGCAAAAACCGTCAAATGACCTAGTCATGTTTCACTTTTAATATGTGGGTTCACCGGTTTTTCGGAGGCTACTGTATCGATTTCTTGTCGAGGTGGTAGTCTCCTTTCATAATGCGGTTACGAAACGGGCGATTGATTTGACTTTAAAGCAGCGAAGATATTAAAATAGACTCGTAATGCAAATGCGTCATTGTCGCGATATAGTGGGAACGACCAATATATTAAACAGCAATGTATTGATCGATCCCATTCATGGACTTTGTGGATCTACTTGCCATCAGGTATATACAAAGTCACATCTCGTACTCCAATAATAAAATAAAATAATCTTTGAGAAGACAAGGTTCTATAGAAAGTCATCAATTTAAAGCTCGCGATGGTTTAAAGCAGTGTTTTCCAAACTGTTAGTCGCGGTCACATAGCCATCCTCAGGGGGTCGCAGGCAAAAGAAAAAAATCAATTAATGTATCTTTCTATGTTCTACACTACAATATAAATACAATTTCTATGTTTATTTTTCAATAATTATTCAAAACGTGGTTCTTTTTTTCTGATGTTATGTTAATAATCAAATCATTTTCTTTTCTAGTAGGTATTGTTTTCTTCATGTCCCTAGGGATCGCTAGAATTTTCATTTTTTATCATTATTAAAAATATTGAAAAACACTGGTTTAAAGTACACAATTATGAATGTTATGTTATGAAAACCTCATCCGTTTACGAGCGAATTACACCTGTGAAAGCTAATTTGGTATGTTGAGTCATTGGATGGACGCGCAATGAGTCGAGATATTCTTGTGAGTAATAAGTATTTTGATTACTCACTACTCACAATTATCTTACGAAGACAGACTTGGACGAATGTGTTGTTGGTTATTTATAAGAGTGTACTTGCGATTTATTTTAAGCTTTTTTGTTTTTTATTTTGTAATAACATGTTGTGACAAACAATTTTATAAAACTATAATTTGTTTCTGCATTCATTAATTAAATATTTAATAAATATGTACCAATACGCATACCGATAAGTTTTTAAGTGCTTTAAAGAGCACGTTAAGTTCTTGTAAGTTTATAAATGTATTCAAATACCGCTATGAGCTTGCCACTTGTTATACGTAGTGGCCGAGTTAGTAAGACCATTGTCTTAAAACACATACCTAGCCCCGTATTCTAAGTCATGTTTTTCACTCCATTTTCACTCAACGTCGGTCTCTTTTCACTAAATATACACAAATCAAGAAAGATAGAATGGCAATACCACTAAGTGCTTTAAAGAGCACGTCAAGTTGTTGTAAGTTTAAAAGTGTATTCAAACACCATGACGAACTTTCCACTTGTTCGGTATAGACTGAGAATACCATTGATTACGAGGAGGTGGAGAAAAACCTTCCATTGGATACCCTACGACAAAGTTGTTTAAGTTGATCAGTAAAGCACTCTGCATTCGTTAACTATTTTAGATGACAAAAATCTATTAAATATTATTTAGCTAGGTAAAAGGATTTAAAAAAGTCTCGCAAACACCTATTTTAATATTTAAATAAACACTTTTCTCTCTCACTGTACTTTTTCGTAATTTTAAATGTGATAAAATAAATGGTCAAGTTCGAGCCATAAATGACATTTTAAGTAAGAATTATTATTAAACGCTTTTATTAGGAACGCTTTTTAAGATGAAAACGAAAAGTAGGTACATATTATGTATTCCGGGTAATTTTTGCGGGTGAATACGGAATAATTCACTATAAATTCTCATATATCAATAGATATATTTTTTTACTAACATTGAGCGAGCTATAGTGTTATCGATATCGATATAATTAATATCTATTTAGTTAAAATGATTTTAGAAAAAATACTATTCGTTTGCTACCAGTAATTTATTAATAATATTTATGCATAAATGTAAATTTTAATAATATTCAATTTGAATATTAAAAAATGCGAGATTTTATGCGTGTGATCTCCATGAAAGCTCTCAAAAGTATCAAGCTATAATGTATATCGTATAATAGATAACATTACAGAGGAATAATGAAATAGACTTAACAAAATAAACTTGTATACACAAAATTCCATTAGACTATAGGCAAATCGTAATCCTACAATGGCTGGAAAGCTCAAAACCATAGCAAATGCATAAGGACAGAGTCACCCCATCATAGTCAAACGACTACGATATATAAATTAGGGATTTACTAAATAAATTCATAAATATCTATAAAGGCTTATATTTTACTCTCCATCAATCGTCTTTAAGCCAAAAAAAATATAACTTAGCTGTTGGTAGAAGTTCAATTATTATTTTTATGTTCATAATTGTACGCGTAAATCTTTCTGTTATGGGTGATAAATATTTTTGTGTTATTAATAAATAAATAAATACCATCACGGGTGCCTATTTGGCTCCCGAGAACCGTTTAAAGGGTCCCAGCGGAGAAATTAACCCATCCTCATTTCGCCGATGGTATTCGGAGGCAACACCTAACAAGTGGCGAGCTTGTTGCGGTGTTTATGATGAAATAGCCTCGTTGTATAAAGCGGTCACCTATCCCAGGCCGGCTTTGTTGTCATCTGCTTAACCTTGTTATCAGTTGCGCAGTGACTTAACCACTAGGCTGGGGCCGCTTTTGTGTTATTATAGTAACAAAAAAAAATGCAGTAGTAAACTTTTCTTGCATTTTAGTTTAAAAACCCCGTTTGGCTAAACTTCATAATTATTATTATTGGTGCACGGGATTTTCATTTAAACAATATATTGGTCGTTCCCACTATGACGGCTAAATAATACATACAAAAAGGTATGTACATAAAAACTTAAACCTAAAATATAACATAACCTAAATATAAATCAGAATTTATTTAAACAATGCATTACACGTCCACTAAATCCAGGCTCTGCGGCCACTTTCTGTTTCTTATAACGTGAGCCTTTATATTATCAAAATAACGAATTTATTCGTTAGCGTTCTCTCCTCCAATCAGGAAGGTTAAAAAACTACTCTGATTGGAGGAGAGGGCGCTAATAGCGGAAATTGTTATTTTGGCAATCTAACGATCACGTTATAAGAAACAGAATGTGTCCGCTGGACCACTCCGAAGGTACCCATAAATATAATTTAAAAGAGCAATTTATTTTATTAATTTGATGTACATTTGTTTTACAACACCACTAACACACAGCATGATAACCTGTCGGTATCAATTTCACTGTACCAACTTGTAAAACTGTAATAAACATTGCGGTAAGCTGGCCACTTGTTCGGTGTAGATACAGAATACCATCGACTAAAACTCGAATTAAACCCCACCACTGGGTACCCTAAAACCTACAGCGCAGATAGATAGAATTAAAGTATGAATAATATACGGAAGTGCTGTAACACACCCTGTAAAGTAGAAATCATAAATATTAATGTGTCTTGTTCGCACTCATTCAAATCTATTCTTACTTTCATGGTCTAAATAAGACATTCCGTTTATTCAGCACCTACGAGTATCTACGGTTTCAGATCTGTGCTCAAAACTTATTTCATAAGTAAGTCTTCAAATCTTAATTAATAGTCTTGTATTTTTCTCATAATATTCTTATACAATTATTACGATAATATTGTCGTATTATCAGTACTTAATTTTAAAGCCAAGATAGGTTTATGTTAGTTTTAAGCTAAACAGGATCTAACAACTATATTTTTCGCCCATTTCATAACTGCACCATTTCATAGCCAACAATGTGTTTTTTCCCCTATTTTTAGACACGGTCTGCTTATCATCAGGCAAAGTCACATCCTGTACTCCAATAATTATATAATATTATTGGAGCAGTATAGTATAAACCCTTTCGTTTTTCTTAAACTATAATTTCCTTATTCATAAAAACTTATTGAGTCCTTGAAGAACACTTTAGTTATAGAAGATTTGGTCTCTATTACGCATATTCGCCTTTATTGCTAAAAAAAAACATTCTATACGGGCGCTTTCAGCAACTTTGCTATAATCCATTTTTTGTGATAAAGTTTAATTAAAGTTCAACACGTTGACCACAATGGATTCATAACCTTGCTACACAAAAAAAGGCTATCGGACCCAATTTATTTTCTTAAATGTATTAAGGCATTGGTAACATAAACCTAAAAGCCAAAGTAAAATTTTACGTAAACAAAAATTATTACCTGAAATCTTAAAATAAAGTCGAATCCAAAAACAACACGCAATTATAATAAATACACTTCAACACTTTAAACTTTTATATAAGTATAAAAAATATATAAGTAAATTATATTATTACTACTAAAAGTAATGTAAACAGACCCAAACGCGTGGTATGAATACTATTAAAATATTTATAAAAATCTCAGATTTTTGTATTTTTGTTCGTTCGTTCGTACGCAGCCGAGTGCCCGGGCAGATCGGCTGGCGATGGGCGGGAAAGCTTCGAGATTCGCTGAAAACACTTTGGGATTTTAGTGATGCACTTATTAGTGTTATCGAGTCGATAAATTTTCAGACACAGCGCTCTTGAAATTTGAAGGAAGTATGCTATATTTTTTTTTAATAAATTTGCTCGTTATATATATTTTTTTATTTTCCTCCCTATGTAGAATATTTTCGTAGAAATATTATAGGTACCTAATTCTAATTAAATGAACATATACCTTGCTAGACCGTTAAGGTAGGGTCTAGGTATATTTATATATCATTTTTTTTTTCATCAATACTTTGTATCTATATATCTGCAGAACTACAAAGTCCAAAAATAGGCACAACTAATTTAATAATATCTCACTAGGTAATGTTAAATTAGCCGTACTTACTATTGTAAATGCACTACATAATGATGCGCCAAATAGTCCAAAGTATTGTTAAATTTGTTGCGTATATTTTTGACTACTATATAGAGTCATGAGTGCAATTACAATAGTAAGTACGACTAACTTAACAATACCTAGTGAGTTATTGTTAAATTAGTTGTGCCTATTTTTGGACTACTATATAGATTCATGAGTGCATTTACATAACTAATTTAATAATATTTAGAAAGGTATTGTTAAATTAGTTGTGCCTAGTATTGTAACTGCACTCATAACTCTACATAGTAGTCTAAAAATATACGCAACTAATTTAACAATACTTAGCTAGGTATTGTTAAATTAGCTGTGCCTAGTATTGTAACTGCAATCATAACTCTACATAGTAGTCTAAAAATATACGCAACTAATTTAACAATACTTAGCTAGGTATTATTAAATTAGTTGTGCCTAGTATTCTAACTGCATTCATGACTCTACATAGTAGTATAAAAATATACGCAACTAATTTAACAATTTAACAATACTTAGCTAGGTATTGTTAAATTAGTTGTGCCTAGTATTGTAACTGCACTCATATCTCTACATAGTAGTCTAAAAATATACGCAACTAATTTAATAATACATAGCTAGGTATTGTTAAATTAGTTGTGCCTAGTATTGTAACTTAACTGCACTCATAACTCTACATAGTAGTCTAAAAATATACGCAACTAATTTAACAATACTTAGCTGGGTATTGTTAAATTAGTTGTGCCTAGTATTGTAACTGCACTCATATCTCTACATAGTAATCTAAAAATATACGCAACTAATTTAACAATACTTAGCTAGGTATTGTTAAATTAGTTGTGCCTAGTATTGTAACTGCACTCATAACTCTGCATAGTAGTCTAAAAATATACGCAACCAATTTAACAATACTTAGCTAGGTATTGTTAAATTAGTTGTGCCTAGTATTGTAACTGCACTCATGACTCTTCATAGCAGTCTAAAAATATACGCAACTAATTTAACAATACTTAGCTAGGTATTGTTAAATTAGTTGTGCCTAGTATTGTAACTGCAATCATAACTCTACATAGTAGTCTAAAAATATACGCAACTAATTTAACAATACTTAGCTAGCTAGGTATTGTTAAATTAGTTGTGCCTAGTATTGTAACTGCACTCATCACTTTATAATTATGTTATTATAATTGTGGCTAGTAGTAACGTACGATTAGTAGTTTAACAACATTACTATAGTGCCTGGCTGTTGATTGGACGATAAAGCAGTGAGGATATTATTAAAATAGAAAGTTGTCCTTGTTGCCGCCCATATCAGCGGCCAAACAGTCCGGCTGTTCAACCGGCATAGTGGGAGCAATCAATATTGTTTAACAACAATTCATTAATCGACACCATTCATGGATTTTGTAGGTCTGCTTAACATTAAGTAGAGACACGGTCAAATGCTGTATACCAATAAATATAGGGAATTAAATAAAATAATTATAGGGAATTAAATTCCTTCCATTAAAAATATATAAAAAATATAAGATTATATACATTGGCAAAAATAATTAAAGGAGTGACCAAAAATAATAAAGGATTTCTTGAAAAAGTACCCATAGCACTAGCTGCGTTTCTGCATTAAATCTATGGATACTTTTTGTCCTAAAAAAAGAAATCCTGATTTAGGATCTCCGGTCACTCTATAAAGTTTTTTACCCAAAGAAATAACAAAAGTTTTTGTTTTCTTGGACCAAGGATCCATCGTCTCAACTATAAAATTCCTTCCTATATTTTGTATTCGAACATCACTAGTATTGAATGAATGCGCCAAATTCCAAGCGATACAATCTCCGTGTCCTTTCTCGCTTCATAAAATTAAATACTGTGAGAACTGAAAACCACTTTAGATACTCTGATACACTGAGAAAAATATACCCAAGTTTTTAATATGAAATCAGCGCCCGCTACGCGTAAACCTCATAAAAAACGACTAGGCGTCCGAACCAATAATTTATCCGTATTCCTTTCTTGCATAAGCATTCTAATATATCATTACTCATCCTGTTAAAATCGAAATGAAATTACAGAAAATAGTCGGAGTCACACGTTAGCAGGAAAGTTTCGGTAAAAGTTGACCGGCATGAAATGATTTGCATGTAAGACATCATGATAACTTATCATTGCAACATTTAACATAAAGAGTTGTGATATTTTCCCACTAGAAGCGCCTCGTAGTATCATGATAGAAAAGGCATTAGTTAGTTTAACGACATTGCATTCGTAAAGACTGACCTTATCGGCGTAAAACTTAAAATTTATCGATTAACCGACGATTTTCAATTACATCAAATATCCATTTTTCTCAGTGTATAACTACTCACAGTTAGCTTTTCCTAAGGTCAAATTTTAAGGTTTTTAGGTGAAAGGAAGGTATCTATAACTTCTTTATTCCCACCGACCGGTCTCGTTACCACTGCCCATACAGCTCCGAAAACCGTCAAGTGATCTAGTCATGTTTCGGTTTTAGTCTGTGGGTTCACTGGTTTTCAGAGATTACTGCATCAATTTTCTTGTCGAGGTGGAAGTCTCCTTTCAGAGTGCGGTTATGAAATGTGTGGTTAAATTGACGACTCGTAATGTAATTCGTCTTTGTCGCCGCCCATTTCGTAATCGCATCATTTACCCAGCATAGTGGGGGCGATTAATGTTGTTTTAAGAAAAAAAATTAACCGATTCCATTCATAGACTTTGTAGGTCTGATCACCACCAGATAGATACAAAGTCACATGCCGTGCTCCAATAAAAACAATTTAAAAAAATCGTACCAAGACGAGACTACTACAATATCCTTAATTGTAACGTTTCGATTCGTTCTACGTGCAGCAGAATCTCCCTTGAGTATTTGCTATAGTATTACTGTAGCCAGCCAATAGAAAGAGTTTATTTATCCTATTTCTAAAATAAAGCAATTGTATTTGTGGTTTATTACATATTAACGTTTCGTTAATACCATGGCAAAAACTAATGACGTAGAACGTCAGGATATCCTTATAATCTTAGATTTAAATAAATTTAGGGGGTAGGGAATAGGAAATCAGGGTATGTTTTATCCCAGTAACCGTTTAAGATAGGTAAAACATTTGTTATTATAGATCTCTATATTTACAAATTAAATTTTCACAGAAGGACGGTCATAGGCCATGTATTTTCAGACCCAGGCTTAGAAGCCGCGTTTAAAAATGAAATAGCGAATGTCGCTATATATATTTTTATATTATTATTATATTCATGCGATAAATGGACAAAGGGCATTCAATACTATACGGCCTTTTCTTTTTCTTTTAAATTAATGTAAAATCTCTCTTTATTTTGTTAAATCTCAATCGAGATAAGCAAAAATAATATTTTTTAATGTATAAAGCAATTTTTTTTTGCATAATGTGGACAGATATACAGAAAAGGCAAAAGAATCAGCACGTAACAAAAGTTGTCAGAACTTTTTTTTTCTCAACTACTGAAATTATTTTGAATACTGGAAAATAATGCTATGCTATTATTAAGTAAGCATATCGTTGTTTGTGAACGCTAAAATTTTACGGTTGGGTCCAGAATGACCGTACTCCTTTATGTTTAGTAGATAGTTTTTCAGCTACCAAACTTAAACAGGGGTGCGAATATTTAATCTCATCGAGTGACTAAAATATCATACCTATGATATCAATACGAGTGCCTCCTACCACTCGTAAATAAAGTCACCGGTGACAGATCATAATCATCATATGGATAATGTAAGTATAATATGTTAAGTTCCGTTCCACCAATGAGTTTTTATGTTTTAGCGTAAAGATGTAAATTATTATGAGAAATAAGTACAACATATTGAACGACAAACATAATTTTCTTCGTGTAAACGCAAGTAGCTCTAGTGATTAAGAAATTATTTGTATTGCGCATTGCGCGAACAGTTTTTGCACTGACCGCTTCTTTAATACCAAAAGATAACTAATTTTTTTATAAACATTCTAGCCTGGTCATTTTGTAGATATACTGATATTACCAAGTACCTCCATCCCTACAAACACGTACTGCCTGCCAACAGTAATAACTTTTCTCATTCATACATGCCGATTTCAGGAGCTTTAACCATCAATGATGTCTTACTGCGGCCTCCCACCCGTCCCTACCGAAAGCTATGCTGACTCTACACCGACCAAATAGCGGTAAATTAAAATACTTATAATCTATACTCATATTATAATGCTGAAAAGTTTGTTTGGTTGAACGCGATAATCTCAGGAACTACTGGTCCGAATTGAAAAATTATTTTAGTGTTGGATTGCTCATTTATAGAGGAAGGCTAAAGGCTACATATCATCCCGCTACGACCAATAGTAGCGGAGTAACAATGAAAAATGTTATAAAAACGGGGGAAAATTAAAGTTTGCGCAGACGAAGTTGCGCGCATCATCTAGTCTATACTAATATTATAAAGCTGAAGAGTTTGGTTGAACGCGATAATCTCAGGAACTACCAGTTCGAATTTAAAAAAATATTTTATTATTGGATAGCCTATTTATAGAGGAAGGCTATAGGTTATATAACATTACGCTACGACCAATAGGAGTGGAGCTTCAATGATAAATGTTGCCGAAACGGGGGAAATTAATTCCTTTCGAGAGCTTCCGTTGCACGGGTTAGCTAGTCTAAAATACAATACTTATTTTAATATAATTATACATTTTTTAGGTGGGAGGAAGTATAACTTCGTTAGGCCGACCGATTGGACTCGTTGTCACCTCCCATACAAACGCAAAGTGACCTAGTCATGATTCGGTATTAGTCTGAGGGTTCGCCGGTTTTCAGGAGCCTATTGCATCTCTTAGCGAAGTGGTAGTTTTATTTCAGTGTGCGACTACGAAACAGACAGTTGGCGATAAAGCAGCGAAGTTATTAAAATAGAATCGGAATGCAAATTCTTCTTTTCCGACACCCATTTCGTAACGGCATCATTAGCCGGCATAGTGGGCTCATTGATCGACCCCATTCATGGTCTTTTCACCATCAGGTAGTTTTAACCAAAGTCACATAGCGTGCTCCAATGAAATAAAATAAAATGCTATAGTTTAGTTAGGTAAATGTTAACAAGAATGTATATTTAAAAAGATGTAGGAATATTCCGAAATATGTATTTTTGGCGCTGGCGAGGCCGAAGCTGTTTACATCGAGTTATTTTACGATCTTTATTTTCCGGCTTCGAAATCATTTTCTTGGCCGCATTTAGTGGAATTTAGTAAAGTGTGTGTAGATTATTAACCACAGACTGTGGTCCACAGTTAAGCTAAGGGTTACAATGGGTTTCCGATAAAAAAGAAAAAAAAGTAGGTAAATTTTATTTTGGATTTCGAAAATATACTTAGCCTAAAATATAAAACTTATTTCGTTTATTTTTTAAATAAAAAACTGGTTTTTTATATATTATTTTTTGCAAACCAAATCTAAAAAATCTGCGTGACTGCGTGACGTCACAAGCACCCTATAATAGACATTGAAAACTGTACAATGGGCTTCCGACGAAAATAAAAAAAATATATAATTTATGTTTTATTTCGAAAATATAGTCTATATTAAGAAACTAATTTCGTTTGTTTTTAAAATAATTAACTGGTTTTTGAGTTATTAATATTTGAAATCTATAAAATCAATCAATCATATCACAGATTAAATAGAGTACTACGTACACGCTGTAATAGACAAACTATTGGATAAATGTGGTGCAATATGCACCTTTATTAATGAATGTGTAATATATTATCTTTTATAGTTCTTTTGTATATATTAGTGTTTTAATATGATTGTTATTTAAGTTTTATTTAATTACTATCATTTATTATTTTTAATTTTGTACATTTAAATAATTGAAAACAAATAAATATTATATATAATACCTATATTGTTTATGTATCTTACAGCATGGTAATAATAAAAAAGTATTATTTTTACATTTTATTGCTATTCTTATAGGTAATGACAATAATAAAGCTTCACAAGTTTTCTTGTATAGAAGATAAGTTTCTAGAAACAGGTATACCAATAAAAGCAATGACGTATCACAAAAATAGATTAAAATGTTCAAACATGAATATCTTATCAAACAGTTTTTTTTTATTGATAAAAAAGAATTAGCTTAAAGGTTAGCTGGTAGAAAATGCCTAAGGCATTAAGTTCGCCTATGTACAATTTTATTTTGTAATTTTGTGCAATAAAGTATTTTAAATAAATAAAATTAGTATCTTATTAGGCTAAATTTTCGAAATCAAAAATTTTTTTTTTTCATTTTTCTCGGAATTCCATTAAATAAAACAATCGGTGAAAATTACACATTTAGTATAGGGTTTCATACTATAGAAGAAAATAAGACGAATAGGCTTGATTTGACAAAGTAATTTATTATTATTTGATTGCAAATTTTATTGCAATGAAATAATAATAAATATTGTTAAACTATCGGTCCCAGTTTCACTGCACCAACTTGTGAAACTGTTTATAAATGAGTTATTGAGTCTATCCAAACATCGCGACGAGCTAGCTGACTCATATCATCGGCTACGAACGAGGTAGGATTAAAACCCCTCCGCTGGGTACCGTAAGGCACCAGTGATATAAGCTTGCACTGTAACCTGTTGAGATACATTTTGACTAGAGACTTTTGAATACACAAAAGTCTCTAGTCAAAATCAGTAGGAGATCTGATTTCGTATGTTTAAATTAATACTAACTTTCAGCTAAAACGTTTTTCAAACAATCGTCATCGTTGAGAATGATCATTTTTAAATTAGGCATATTTTTAGAATGTGACAATTTTATTTAGTGAGAATGTTATGTCGTTATGTCGACCAAGGGGATATCGACATGAGACTACACTTAAAAATATATTAACTACAAAAAAAGCTTTTCGTAATAAAAATTATTTTATTGCTGGCAACACAAAGCCCGCTGAATAGTCATCGTCATCAATATCAAGAGTATGGCGACACTAAAATTTCAAGTCATAGACAAAAATAGAGTTTGCAAATTGTTTAGATTTGGAATGGTGCCGACGAAGCGCAGGAGTCGCGTTTTATTTATAGCAACAGTTTCACTAACACATGACGTCATCATTCTATTTTATTCTTTATGGACATATACTTTACTAGAGTATCCTATTTAAATGCTTTAAACAAATATCATAAATATCCCGGGTATAACATAAAAACATATATATTTATTAATAATAGGCACGGTTGGTGCAATGTCTCTTCTTTAGGGTAATTTATTTATATATTATTATTAAGGTTAATTTTATTTTTTTGTCTTTGTTTTTAATTAGGTATTGTTAAATATAATAATAGGTACCTAATATATGAAAGACATTACACAAATATTGCCCTGTCACAAACTAAGCTCAGGCTTGTACTATGTGTACCAGAGACAACGATACCAATCAAACATATTATATTTTATAAATACCCAGACCATAACAAAACTGTACAAAAACATTTTTGTTTATTTATTTAGTTTATTTCGGTTGAAAATCGAATTCATGACCTCCAAATATAACGCCAAAAGCGCAACCACTAGTCTACGGGTAGGTTGTATATTGAGAGCTTATATACTGATATTTAAGCTAAGTAGGTGAGTCGAACATTTTAGCGTAGGTACTAAACGAATAAGTATATAATATAATATGGAATATGTGAATTTTATTCTCTCTCTGAGTTTTGTACGCGCTGTATATAAATAGATCCTAAAGTTTCTCATTCCTTGTCAATGAAACCCAGTCAGCGTTGAGTACAAAAATAACTGGAACCACTGAATAGTGACCAAGTTCTGTAGCTCTAGAGTTTTTTTTACGTTTACTTTCGCGTTAACTATACTACCGCGTTAGCATTTTTAGTTCTCAAAATTTCCGCTTGGAGCGCTGAACCATTTCCCATACAAATTTTAGTTAACTCAAACGCAAAGTAATAGTTAGAAAACTCACACTAGGGGTACTGTTCCTTGTTAAAATGCACACTATCAGCCTTACTTATAAAAACCACCCAATTGCCTGTTTAACAACGTATTACCTAATTACTACTTAAACTCTTAAGTAGTCATTAACTTTTTCTACTTTTGTTATCAAGAGAGACCCAACAAGTGGCAATAATGAACAATTTTCGTTCGGTTGAGAATATTAAAAAAAAAAACTGTCAAAACGTATTTTTTTCTAGCATATTATGAATTGAAAATTGCGTAAACAAATATTTAAAATACTTATATTTATTGGCCTCCGTATAGACCTTCTGAAATTTCTTAATTCTTCTAAAAAACCGCTAAATTTACCCTTGAATCACGATAAACATAAAAATATCACAACATGTCAACAAGCAAAGAGCTGATGCAAAAGACGCCATCTTTGCGCTTAGTAAGCGTTTAAACAAGATAACTACTTAAATAGCATTATAGTGACTCATTAAAGTTAAGAAACGTTTATAAGTAACAATATTTTTTAATCAATACTTTGTTAAAGTAAATAAAGAATATTTTCACTTTCATTTTCATAAGAGGTACTTTTTTAATGAAAGTTAGAGTAAGTCTCTATATCCATGTGGTCGTAATCAGATTAACAAAAGCATAATAGTGCAGATGAGATCTTTCGGGGCCCTAGAGAAATTTCCGGCCATGCAGCCTAGACAGTTTTTTTTTAATCTTTAATTACAAATTCGATTAAAGAACTGTTAACAAGGCAAGAAAACAAAAAACAACCTTTACAAGTAGTTAATTAACACCATATTAATTAATTAAAGATTTTTTTTAAATGTCTAGGCTGCATGGGCAATAGCCATATGTCGTTTGCCTGTGTCCTTCGGGAAAATTACTATTAATACTGCTATACCCTCAAATTAATAAAATCTTAGGCTATACCTCTACTTAACGTCAAAATTTGACGATAGAGACTTACTGTTGCTTTCATTAAAAAAGTACCTCTTATGTGATCTACGAGTATTAGAATATTGATCAAAACGTTCGATTACTTATCTGTAGCTCTACCACAAATTTTGCTAACAGTTTCTACTATAGTCGCTAGTAACTATAGATAGGGATCAACCAATAGGATCGCTTTAATTTTCAAATAAATATCTTTTATTGGTTGATCCAACCGAAACATTGTAACTAGGTCACTTGACGGTATTTGCATCTTTGTGTGCGGCGAATCGTAATAGAATCGCACACACTATTTTTTAAGTTTTTTTTATTGGCAATTGATTATCAGAATAAGAAATTTGGGTTCGATTCCCACCCGTGGCAAAAAAAAAATAGTACGTTTTTTCTGTACAATTTGTCATGGTCTGGGTGTTTATAAAATATAATATGTTTGATTGGTACTTATCGTTGTCTCTGGTACACATAGTACAAGCCTGAGCTTAGTTTGTGACAGGGCAATATTTGTGTAATGTCTTTCATATATTAGGTACCTATTATTATATTCAACAATACCTAATTAAAAACAAAGACAATTAGTAATTGACAAAAGTACACACAGTACAAGCCTTGAGCTTAGTTTGTGACCAGTAGGCCTAGTGAGTTTTTTTAACGTTTACTTTCGCGTTAACTATACTACCGCGTAAACATTTTGAACAATCACACGACCGCATTTCTAGTTCTCAAAATTTCCGCTTGGAGCGCTGAACCATTTCCCATACAAATTTTAGTTAACTCAAACGCAAAGTAATAGTTAGAAAACTCACACTAGGGGTACTGATGTGTAAATTGTCCTACATATTATTATTTAAGCTATTATTATGATGCGATTGAACTAAAGTTAATAAGAATAGGTCCAGGGGCCTTATTCTATTAACAAATTAGATATCGACTGCATATCACATTCTATATGGAAAATCAGTCAAATTTATCTTGGATTTACAGTTAAGTGGGCAGGAAAAGGATTCGCGAACTAGAGCGTCAAAAAACATCTAAATGTTGTTTTCAGTTATAATAGTTTTTTTTGGAAAAAAATAACATGGACGTGTAGATTTTATTTACTCGATCCTAATTACATAATTTCTTTATAAAAAAATTGTTTTGTTTTAAATTGAGAACTTAAGTAATGTTTTTAGTATCATAAATATATATATATATATATAATATTTATATATTTATTATTTATTAATTAATATTTATTATTTATTTCGTTTAATGTTCGATATTTTTGAACGAAAAATGGTATATTTAGTCATTTTTCGTTTAAAAATCTCGAATCGAGATGAATCTCGAAAGCGCGAGAATCGCCCACCTGACCCACCTATAGGGTCACGTTGCGAAAGATATTTAAATAAAATATATAACAAATAAGGTAAACCTTTTATTTTTCTATTTATCATTGTGTCAAAACTTATATCTAACATTCTTATTCTAAACCACGTGACTGTCACACATCTTACAACTATGATATTATATTTAAATATTTTCCTGTAAAAAATAAAAATATTTATACTTACTTGACTTGACTAAAATAAATAAATATAATATCATTTTCTATTTTATTTTAATTATATTACAAAAATATATGAGCTATTGCTTGGTCAATTGTGCGTCATATTTTAAATAATTTAATAAATATTCTATTATGTCAGACGAAACATTACGTTATTGGTACAAAAAGGCGTTCATTGTCTATCGTATGTGATGAATACATACCACGGGCAATGAACCAAGTTTATTCATTATATATTATTAATATACAAGGTGAATTTAAAAGGTACTTTGGTCTAATATAAAGCTTTACTGATCAAATCACCTTGTGTCGCAAATGAAAAAAAAATTTTGGCTTGCCCCTAACAAATTGGTCATTTTAACATTACTAGTTTGTATGGAGAAGACATTTTTTTCATTTGCGGCACATGGTTCCATGGGAAAAGTTGTTGGTTTTTATCAGTAGAAACTTATATTAGCCCAAAGTACGACCTTTCAAAGTCACCATGTATACAGTAACAGCACCAGTAACTGACAGTAGCACTTTCCTGTAATCCAGTATGTCAGCTTTAGGGACTATTGACATATACCTATAGTCCGTTTCACGAAAGACTTCCCGCGGCAAAAAGTGGAACTAACAAAATTGAGAGTAAACCAAAATGTACTAAATATTAGTACCTACGATATCAACATAATCTTCTTAATTATATAAATTTTATATACTAAAATAAATTAAATTCAACCTAAAATTATTTTCGGGTAGTCTTAAAGCTGAGGTTACCAACACGGGTAACCTCAGTCGAGTAGTCTTAAAACTGAGGTTCTCACGACATTCTTTCGTGAAACGAACTTTACACATAAATATGATAAAATATGACAGATTATTGAAATCCCTTTTTTATTTATTATTCAATCAATTAGGATATTTAATTTTGTCCTGTCGAAATACCGATCAAGAAACCATGAAAACACAAATGTGTACTTGATGACCCATAGACAAAAATTCCTATACATTTTTTAACAATCGACGCATCGATTGATATTTCGATCTGCATTCTGATTAGGTTTAAAAAAATATATTTATATTCTAGTATCCTAAAATTATGTCAGCTACTGGTACAGTTAAGTACTTTTTTGTTTATTTGTTAATTTAATACAAAGTTATTAGCAAAATAGCAGGGCAACGCACTTTTCTATGTGTTTTGTTCAACCATATAAATACAGTAGATCGTCGCAAGCTGACGCTTCCAATGTTATTTTTAAAACTTTTAAAAACTTAGGTAGAAGTTCGTTTTATGTAAATTAAAAAATATTTAAATATATATAATGAGCAAATAAAATAATAATAAATGTAAATGTCATTTATTCATAATATCGACGTATAATTATACTTACATACGAATTTGGGTAAAAAAAAATATTAATATATTATTTGACCAAACATCAACATTGTACAATCTCGCCACAAACTTTTAGTCACCACAAAGAGGTATTTTCGATACATTGTTTTCAGAAAATCTTAAAATCCATTTTAAATATAATTTTTAGTATTTATAATATGAATAGAATAATTCTACACGTAATCATACACTACCGCCAAAAAGTTTACCAGATTTATTTTTAATATTTTATTTCGATTTTTTTTAATACGCCGTCATGAAAACGTAAATGTAAAACTTTTGTATATAATCTTTTAGTATGGATATAGAGATGGTAGTTAA
Organism: Monopis laevigella; assembly: GCA_947458855.1. Lineage (NCBI taxonomy): Eukaryota > Metazoa > Arthropoda > Insecta > Lepidoptera > Tineidae > Monopis > Monopis laevigella. The sequence continues at coordinate 6,672,007 of OX381596.1, read as the reverse complement.
GTCGGAAAGAGCCGACAAGTGACGGAATTGGCCGATCCAGTTGGCTCGGCCCGCAACTGCCATATTATTTTTATAAACAATTATTATTGTGAATCATAATAATCCAAGCGGGGACCGTCGAAAATGGGTAATGGAAAAATATATTTTACAAAATTATTTTTTTTATTTTCTACGGAACAAAATAAGTACTTATATCAAATAAAAATATATATATATATATACTTACTTTTTCTTTACTGTATTTTATAATTTAAAAAAATACAATTTCATAGAAATTATTTTTAAAAAAACCTTCATATAAGCAATATAATAAAATATAGAATGTATACTTTTGAATGTATTTATATATATATATATATATAAACTTTTTTTATATATATCTTTGAATGTCGTAAAACTTTTTAGCGATGTTGTATCAAAAATTTCTATGAAATAATTTAACTTATATATACTCGTACATAGTAAAATATTTATAAAATTCATATTTTCTCAAATTAATATAATGTCAATGGTAACAAAGATAATAAATATAATTATACATTCAGAACAATTTTGAAACAAAACATTTAATTATCTCATCTGGCTATAATAATAAAAATGTCACATATATATTATTCCATTTATAAAACACACACAAAAACATTAAATAAAACTTTCAAAAAGTATTTCGTATGATTACTTAAAAAAATATTTACAATAATAATATAATAATTTAAAATGTGCAAAAACATAATGACATAAATTTGTCATTACAATATAAATAAACATCTGAGCCCCAAACTCTTAAATTAACTTTCGTATTCTGCAAAGCAATTGCCTTTAGAAGACTGTCAAAAAATGGCGCGTTCCTATTATGTATTTAACACTTAATGTATTACAAAAGGGCGGACTTAATGCCTCTAGGCATTGTCTCCAGTAAACCACCAGGTAATTTAGGTACAATCATATAGTCATCAAAAATGAGAGAGTTATCAAGAAGTTATTAATAGTTATCAAGCAGTGTACATACATAATAATATAATATATACATACATACATTTACAGGGTGCATTTAAATGGTTATACTTTGGGTTTATATAAGGCTCTGGGGCCTGACCAAAGAACACGATCGCCAATCGAATCGCCACATCGATCAATAAAAATGTAAATTACTGGAATTTTACTCTATGGGTAGAGCCTGATCGACGAGAAACGGCAAATCCCATACATTTGGCTTTCAATGGGTATTTCGATTCGATTATCGATTGGCTCTTTGGTAAGGCCCCTGATCAAATCGAACTTTTCCCATGGAACCATGTGTCGCAAATGAAAAAATTGTACAGCTTCCCCATACAAACTTTGTACAGTGACTTTGAACGGTTCAACCGTTACAGTTGTACTTTTGACTCAATTAAAATTAAAATAATTGAAATTTCAGTTTGATTCTAATTAAATGTTATGGTGCGTTTAAAATTCGATTAAAGCAAGTTAATTTAAGAGATTTTGGGTGATGTTTAGATGTTATAAATATTCTGTATTTGACCAGAAGAAAAAAAAAATTAATTTGCTTATTTAGATAATATTAAAATTGAATTATAAACATGTATATATAAAAACAAATATCAAGTACAGCATTATAATGGCGGATTCGACCAAACTCGTATAGAGTTAAGATATGGCTTATCTAGAGATAATCCATTCGAATATTTAGTTATTTAAATAAAATTCCTGAGTTGAATTATTTGTATTGATTTTAAAGTTCCCATCTGAGAATAAAATTTAACAGAGTTTGGTCGGATTGAACCTTTACAGGATTTAATAAATTTAAAAAAATCATTAAAATAAAATGATTTTTCTTTAAAGGTCCAGTAAAATAATAAAATTATTCCTGTTTATGAAACAAACAAAAAAAAACAAATATTGTGATTATGCATCAGTTAAAATTTAATTCGGACTAATGAAAATAGTCTGAATAAAAATAAAAATGTTACTTATCCTTTAAAAATATAAACAATAAAAAAAACACGTATTAATAATAATTAAAAAAACAATTCGTTTACGAACTATAACATTATATGATACGTGCACAAAAATATGTCCTCTATTAATAATTTTCTTATAATAAACCTTACAAAACCTTCGTCGATAGATGTTTTGGTGCACGCGAGAGGGCGCTGCCGATCGCATGGCACCAAAACTAGTGCGCGTTATCACCATACAAACTTTCTTTTGTTAGCAAATCACAGATCACTTTTTTTAATAAGTCGAATTGCATGAAACATTGGCACTAAAAATATGGCAATAAAAAATATATTCTTCCACTATAGGTATTATAATAAAGTATTATAAATATTATATTATATTATGAGAATCAATCAGTCATTAATGATTACAGATTAGGGTCTGTTTTAAAATTCATGGAATATACACAAAATTACATAAGACTGTCTCTTTCTTTTTCCCGAGAAATCACACAGGTTAATTAGTACTCCTGTTTTGGAATGCACCCTTGTATTCTACGCCTGTCACGTGACTAGTGTTGTATTATTAGGTCACTGCAGCTTTTCCGCGTTTTTCGAAATTATCCGCTAAAGATTTTTTTTTTTTTTTATTTGAATATTTTTTCACTGTATGTTTTTAATAACTAATATGATTCATAAAAAAACAACAGTGACCTCAGAGTTAACAGATTCTCTTTTAATATTAATTTTATTTATTATGCCATAAAATCGTATTCTAAACCTATTGTGGAAAAATAATAAAACAATATAGATACATACTTAGGGGCTTAGCATAACCACGTCGATATAGTGTGACAGTCGATAAAATGAAGTTTATGAATGAACATCCATTCATAAAATCGATACGTATCGATTTTGTCGATTTATCGAGCCTATCGATGCTGTTGTGCTAGGGCCCTTAGTGTTATATTTTAATTTGTTGCCAAATTTAAGAAAGTATTTATTAATATATATTTTTTTTTATAATGTCAAATAGTTTTTTTTTAAATCATATTTCACACTTTTAATTTTGGCAAAGTTTAAAAATATAACACTTATTAATAAACATATACATTTAATAATAAAATAATTGCAAAATTTTGAAAATTAATCTTGGAAGACCGAAAGTAAATAAATTTAACGTACCTATAGGTACTACATAATAATTTTATACATAAAAATAAAAAAAATCTAAGCAACAATAATATTAATAATTTTATCAGCAAAACAAAAACATAAAACTTCATCCAATTCCACTGATTAGGCACAATCAAGCTAACAACATAACAGCCATACCAAATCCGCACGCACTTCGACGCAAACCCGCCTTAACACTATCCCTTACAGTGTACTTACCTTAACATTTCAAAGTCTTAGTGTAAATAAATTAAAAGCTAATTACTATTTGGCTTCTTTCAAGAAGAACCAAAAATTAAGTCTTGCTTACTTGTTTACGTTTTGGTATCGTCATTATAAAAATATCAGTTAATTCTCACATCACAAACCTTCTCGTTTATGGTTATTTAGGGTGCGTTCCAAATCAAATATTAATTCCTTTTATTTAACAAAAAAATCATGTGAGTTTTTTTCATTTGGCTTTGAGCTATTACATTTTTACCAATTACAGGTCGCAATTTTAGTTGTAAAGTGTTAAAGACAAATAATAATACTTAATTTTTAAGTAATATTTAAGCTTAATAGAGTTTTTGTCACTTTTGATATCATTATTTAAAAATTAAAAAAGAGACAAAACATTGGTCATCTAATGCTTTATTAAGAAGCATTATCAAAAGTGTTATTAAATAATTTGGAACGCTCTTAAAAAGAACAAAAAACTATTCAAACCATTCACTCACTTATAAACGTACAAAACTACAACACATTCGTTCTTCTTAACTAAACATTACACTTACGTTTACGTTTTTAGGATTGTAAAATATTCTTAAATGAGATCCATTTTGTGTATCTCCCTTCGTCAATACTGACTTCTCGCTTTAATTAATATTATAAAATTTATAATCTAATTAAATTAATTAAATTACTGCAAGACGTTAATTAATGGTTCATGTTATATTTATTTATCGAGCGGCACACTACTATATATAATTTCATATTTTTTGTATATTGCCCATTTTTTTATATAATTTTATGCAATTTTCGGACAATTTTGTTGTATGAATAATAGTTATTTATTTTCTTTGAGAAATATATTTTTATAATTGAACTTGCTTTTGTACTTTCGTGGATTTAGGTCATTATTTTAAACCAAAAAACTACTATATCAAACATTTTTGAGTTTTTTTACAATAAATGTCACTATGTGTTATTATTTATTTACATTATAATTTATAATATTCATTAACTGTTATGTCGTAAATTATTGTTTGTTAAACGTTATAGGCGTTTTTAAACAAAAATCTATAAATGTTTCCAATAAGTTTTATGTGAGCAATTAAGAGGTTTCACATGTCAATGACTTTTATTTATTTTCAAAATGACGTCCATTAAATGCTCGTGTTAAATTTATAATCACTTACGAAGCTTTATTTAAATTTATCATTGAGTGGAGCCTTGAAGACATTATAATATTTTTTTTGTCTCCATAAAAGTATAGTTAACCGCCATTTTGAAAAAAAAATGGCGGATGCCTCCAAACTAAAATATGAATATTGTAAATGAAAAAAAAATGGTTAAAATTTTGTATTATAAGAGTGTTGAGAGTAAAAATACTATGAACTTAATATTATCTTAGTAGTCCATTAACCGTAAACATTTCATTCATAACAATGAGAGATACAACTAAAACATATTTGTTGTGATGTAGTTACATGGAACTCGAATAAATCGATCTCCAATAGTATTTTTTACCATTGTTGGGATTATAATTGTCACAATCCAAATTCGGCAAAACGCAATATAGTCTGTATAATATAGCCTGACTCCTCATATTAGTATGGGATCCAAGAGAAAGCACGAGTATTGTCGTTTATCAATCAAATATGTCATTATTATATTTGTAAATAAATGCTCGCGTATATTTTACTTTAAAAGAAATAGACTTTTTTTTTAACAGGACCCAACCTATGCTTTCTTAACAGACTATACTAATACCCCCTTATTCATAAATACTTTAGTTCTTTACTTAAAATTGTGCTTTCTCTTTCCTGTCACAGATTAAAGATTCATAAGACCTTGACTAAAATAATTTATATTTTTTTACGAATAAGGAAGTATGTAATGAGTTTTTTTATGTACCATCTGTACAAAATTGTTATATTGTTTGCCTCTATTGTTGACAATTTGACAAGCATTAAAATATATTGTAATACATATATTTTATAGTACTCCTTGAGTTAAACTATATTTTTTTATACATAAATAAAACCAAAATATTAAATTATTATAGTCAAATTATTATTAAAATAGTGTTCATGAAAAAACAATATGATAATTATTATATTTATTAATTAAGACTTTCATTCATTCCAAAGTAAATTTAAATGAATATTCTTGACACCAGTGATGTCATTTTTGTTATCAGATTAATTATGACAGTTTCAATAATGGCTTGCATAGAGTTTCAGAGAGAACTGTTTTTTTTTAAATATTAATAAGAAATATTTGCCTGTTACATATTTCTTATTACAACTCATTGCGCTTCTTTTATACTAATGTGCAAAATCCAATTACAACTCAAGTTAAATACATACAATGAATTCCAAATTAAAAACAATTTGACTATAGTTTATAGTGTGAGCGCGGTAAAGGAAGAATAAAGTACACTGACCCCACACTATCTGTCACTCGCCCACAAATCTACTGTCAAGTCGGTCGCACGTCAAGAACTCATATAAAATATTTTTTTGGGCTGTACAAAATTCTTCCTCAATCGCTCCTGTACTTTAGTATAGTGTAAGAGTATTTCTGTATGTTGAGGTTTGTGTGTCGCTCTAGTGTAGAGGGCCTCAAAAGAAGCCGATCAACTCCTATTCGAGCCCCGACCGCGGCCCGTCTATGGGCATTGTGTGTAACACTTCGTCCAATAACTGTAGCGCTCTATAACAAAAAAAAACCTGTCAGAATTATGTTAAACAAGCGGCAAACTAAATCGTTACCAAAGTTGGCGTAACCCCTCTGCTAAGTATCCTGAGACCGTTAGTTCGCTTTGGGTGCCGTAAAAAATGGAATTTATCCGTTAGATAGAATGGTTTAAAAGACCGATAAGTCTAAATACCAAGCCAAAGACAAACAATTATTTGTTGATTTGAACCAATATTAATACATTTTTTTGTAAATACACTTCGACCCACTAAAAAGTTTTCTTGGTGTTCTGCCATTAATATGCCAGTCTACCGATAGATGTCGCTACTTTATTTCTTCTATATAGGGTGGACAATAGCACATAATTACCCGTGTAAATGCACTTCGACCCAGCAATAAGTTTCCTTGAAGAACTGCCATTATTGTGCCAGTCTACCGATAGATGTCGCTACCTTATTATTTAGACAATGGTGGACAATAGCACATAATTATCTGTGTAAATGCACTTCGACCTAGCAAGGAGTTTCCTTGATGGACTGCCATTATTGTGCCAGTCTACCGATAGATGTCGCTACCTTATTATTTAGACAATGGTGGACAATAGCACATAATTATCTGTGTAAATGCACTTCGACCTAGCAAGGAGTTTCCTTGATGGACTGCCATTATTGTGCCAGTCTACCGATAGATGTCGCTACCTTATTATTTAGACAATGGTGGACAATAGCACATAATTACCTGTGTAAATGCACTTCGACCCAGCAAGGAGTTTCCTTGATGGACTGCCTCGGGTAGTCCGGCCCCCAGCCCTTCACAAACGACAGTCGCACGATGCACAGCCGTCTTAGATCATCTACTCCAATACCTGCCGCTGCTGTTAAACCTAACAAATAATATATATATATATTTTATTTTGGTTATACTAGCTAGTGCCCGCAACTGAGTGTTAGCTTATTATTATTTGTTATAAAAAAAAACACCACCACAACCACCAACAGGGCACGCGTTGGTCAATACAGCACGTGACGCTATGGAGTTTCTATTTTATTTATATATTTTGATTATGAAATAAAATAGCGACACATGATATATTATTTTTTCTCAACATTTTGATACATTATAAGTAGATACAATAGTTCATAACTATAAACACAACTTTTTTAACTGATAAAACTTCAGTTAAATCCAAACGTTTAAATATATATGACGATTACGATTATATTATTTTTAATTGTTGTAATTTGAATTCAAAACATTTATTTTCGATTTTTTTATTTTAGTTCCTGTAACAGCAAAACTATATTTAATTAATAATTATAACAGATATGTTTTGTGTAAATTTATTGTCACGAAATATGAAACTTCACAGGCGCGCAAAATAAAGGGTTGGGTGACGTATAAATAATATAATCTTACTGTTACCGCCTTTGTTTCACTAATTTAATTCAAGTATGTTGTATAAGAAACTGGGATTAATCCAAACTGACTTAGTAATATATAAGAAATTCCTGGAATGTCAGGATAAAGGGAACTCAACAATATTAAGTCGTCCAGTCAGCTTGAAATTTTGTTTATATTTAAATTGTTCTCTGGGGGCTCGTTTTTAATGTTTCACATTTACCTACTCCCTTATCTTTCTCCTTTTGCAAAGTTATAAATATTCTTGATTTATAATAAAAAAATTGAATTTATCCGCTGCCAGTAAAGAAGCTCAAGACAAGAAGAAAAAAATTTTTGATTGACAGTTGTCATTATAACAGACAAGAATCGAATTCATGGACAAGGGAATTTTACCTAATCGGCTTAAACATGTGTACATACATTTGTTGATGGTAGGGTGTGATGACTGTATGTGTCCGGCCACTGCGGCTGCCTGAGCCGCCGCCGCCGCCTGTGCTGTGGCCGCCTGCGACTGCATCTGACGGTGACACTGTCGCAAGTCGAACACCTGCAAAACGCCAAACTGTCATGTGAGGCTACCACTATACAGGGTGAATTTAAAAGGGTGTACTTTGGACTAATATGAGGTTCTACTGATCAAATCGAACAACTTTTCGTAATTTACGACATATGGTTTCATGGTATAAGTTCAACCTTCTTAAAGTACAACCTTCCATATTTCTTCGTAGGTCTAGCGTGTTCTGTTAACTAATTAGTCATTGCTTTGAACTAAAAATATTAATTTGGACTAAAATTAACCAATATTAATTTATTGAGGCTTTTGCGATAAGGAATATCGAGAGGTCTGACAAGCAAGCAGCCAGACGTCTGCTTCCGTCGGAGACATACCTTGATGCAGGCGGCAGGGTATATCTTGTGCACGGCGTCGCCTGGTGCTCGGCCCGCCTCCCTGTCCAGGTAGTAGGACTGCACGAACACCGAGTGGTCTGACAGACAACGTAGCCAGACGTCGCCTTCACCTCGGAGGTCTAACTGAACTCCTTTGCCGATGTGGAGTCTGAGGAAAACAAAATACCCTAAATCCTAAATCACGATAAATTTCCAAATAACAGAGAACAGAACATGGCGGCGCTCGAAACCACATCATAAAATCGATCGACACATCGATTGATAAAAATGTAGCTTTTGTGGTAGAGCTCGATAGACGAGAAACGTCGAATAATTTAATTACATACATTTCAGTTTTGGTTTCGATCGATCTAAGCGTCAATCGGTATGTCATGTGGCTACCCAGTAGGGCCTCAGAATAGGGCGACAACGAACAGGTTTGACATTTTGTGTGAAAGGTGATTATATTTCCGCATTATATGTCATGGTCGAATCACAAATTTCGGGGCCGTGTAGTTTTGCCATTATTTTTTTGTCATTGTAGGATACTAATAAAAAGTTCCACTTCTCAAGTGAGGTTTAAAAGGAACGAACGTATTTCAATAAGTATTCAAGAGGAACAAAAGTATCTCAAGTAAATATGAGGATCGAATGTATATCAAGTAAGATTGAAAAAGTATATCTCAAGTGATGTAAGGGGACCTAAAATGTATCTTAAGTAAGATTCATGAGGGCTGAATGTATCCCAAGTAAAATTCAAGAGAACCTATATCTCAGGTCTGAAGGGGACCTAGAATGTATCTTAACTAAGATTCAAGAGAAACTAATATATCTCAGGTCTGATGCAAGGGGACCTAGAATGTTTCTCAAGAAAGATTCAAGGGGACCTAGAATATTTCTCAAGAAAGATTCATGAGGACCGAATGTATCTCAAATAAGATTCAAGAGAACCTATATCTCAGGTCTTAAGGGGACCTAGAATGTATCTTAACTAAGTTTTAAGAGAACCTAACATATATCAAGTTCCAATACAACGCCTAGAATGTATCTCAATTAGTATTAATATTCAAGAGGAACTAATGTATATAAAGTCTGATTCAAGAACTTTCTAAACAATAACCTCTAATAGAAATTGCTGCAAATCACTGCACCCATTACCGAAAATTAATGTTTAATTAAAGAAAATTAAATTAACAATTTTCGGCTGCGTGCTCGAGTGGTTGCGCCTTTGGCGTTGTGTCCAAAGGTCGTGGGTTCGATTCCCACTCATGCATAAAATATTAGTACGTTATTCGGTACAGTTTGTCATGTGCTGGGTGTTTATATAATACAATATTATGTATTAGTATCGTAACAATATTATGTATTTAATTCGCACAGTATAAGCCTAGAACTTAGTTTGTGACTAGGGTAATTGTTATATTTGGGACATCACTAAAGTTATACACATCACTAGGATGTCAGATATCAGAGATTTTGCGGAGATACTACAGTAATATGTTAAAAAAGCTCTAGGTATACGTATGTAACAAAACGTACCAAGGCGCACGTTAAAGGATATCTATGGAAATTGATTGTCCATTACTATATATATATTTATTATTACTGTTTTTCTTCTTTTTTTACTTTTGTTTTAATTTTAGTGTTCGACGTATTAATAATGTGAGTAAACGTACCTCGCTCTCTCGCTTATTTCTGTTCTGTGCACATTGCTAAGGGCACCCAAACAAAACCTGTTACCACCTGAAGGGTCCACGTATCCGTCCACCTGAAAAAATGCATTACTTGAATATAGAAGCCGTCATTGGCATTGTATACGGAGGTCGTGGGTTTGATTCCTATTTTCAAACGATATTAGTATGAATTTCAGTACAGTTTGCTTTAGACTGGATGCTTATAGTCTAACAATACTAATCTACATATTTGTTTGTTGCGGATAAACTCAAAAACTACAGAACCGATTTTTGAAATTCTTACACCTATAGAAATTATCAGCGAGTAATTGTATTTTACTATTTAATTGTAATTTTGTTGCTGTATTTTATTTTCCAACCGATTTCTTTTGAATTAAACGGCAGGTGAAACCGCGAGGCACAACTAGTATATATGCCATCACATCAATATACGTGATGTTTTACAAATTATTATTGTATTAATACGAACAATTAACGAGTATTTGGCTAAGCTTCGGACGATGGAACTGATTACATGAAATTAGTTCTAAAATTTTCCGCAATATGGCGGCATTTTATGGTACATGGTACGTTTTAAAAACTGTACTGAACTTTAACAAATTATATTTTTTTGATAAAAATATTGAGCACACCATTTTTGGAAGAATATAAACGTGTACCCACATTATTATTATAATTATTAAAGTCAGTATTAGAAAATACCGATATATGACTACCTCCGTGAGCTAGTGTTAGCGCTTTTGGCGTTTTACCCGGAAGCGTAGGTTCGATTCCCAAATGTAAATTTTCTACATATTACTAAAAAAAAGTCTTAGAGATGTATAATTCACATCGCGCTGGAAGTTTACGTTTAAATTAGCACCTGGTATAAAAGAAGATCTTACCGTAACATTAGGCCTGCTCGATGGTACTTTAAATGTTTCGCCAACTTGAGTATCCAACTCAAAGTAAGCGACAGAACACCAGTACTCAGGCGCGGGCTGACTCGATAGCAAACCGCCTGGGTTTCCGTTATCTATATAAACATTATAGCATTCGATCAAGCATACGTTTACGCACTGCTAAATAGGAACTGACATACGAAGTGCGCTCTGATTTAGCGGTACCACCACATATACCCTTAGATCAACAATACAACTGAAAACGGACACCGCACAAAAATGGCGCCGCTATGGAATTGCCAAATAAGAGCTGATTCGCGAAAAAACGCTTCCTCGATTCAAAATTTCATTAAGAGATGGCCATATCTTTAACATTTTCAAATAACATGATGACATAGATAGATGATCCGTATTGAATTGCTTTAGAATTCCTTTTACGAGGAACTCATCGAACTGTCATAATTAAGATACCTCGGACCTAAAACTCCTTAAATGGTAGAAGTTTTATATAGAAATATATCTCTTAACAAATTTTAGAGTTGAGGAAACATCTTAGAACATAGGTAGTTAACCAAACCAAACTATCTAAATATGATAATATAAACTATCTACTGAAAAAAAACCACAAAACCGAAAAAAACTCATAACTAAATAATTAGAAGATAAGGCAATTAATCAAAGAAATCATAAGACGCTAAAAGTGGCATAATTTTAATTGATATACTACTAAAGGCTAATACTATTCTTAACTATCTCTAAATTAATCAATCTTATACCATGAACCACAAAGTTCATTTTGGACTTAGATTAAAACAAAAAGAATATATATGAGATACATTTAGAACAAAGATACATTTTTACATATTTCCAGTTAATATCCTATTGATTTAATACAAACCGTCAGACCCTTAATATTTTTTAATTGCCACTTCTAGATTCATTGTTTTTTTATGTAATATGCCCAAATATGTGACAAACAATATTGGGCATATTCTTATAAATTATCTTCAATATATTTTTGCTAAAACGCGAAGTAGAAAGAATTTTGTACGACACTATGTATCTCTCTCACTCGTACACTACTTTACTACAAGCTCTGAATTAAATAGTATAAGGTCATTGTACGAAATTAATTCTGCTTCGCGACCGCACTTTACATACATTTTAAAATTCATCTCAAATAAACCCAAAGTCCTTCAAATTACAATAAATTGTAACAAATTTTGTAGTTTTGTTATTTGTTAGTAAGGCGGTGGAACAAAAGATACATCAGATTACTACAGATACTACTACAAATTATTTAACAAATTAATGTACTAACTTTTTTCTTTAAAACATCTAAAACTACAAGCTATAGATAAATTAATTCTTTTTTTTTTATACTTACTAATAAATAAAAATATAAAATATACAACAATATATAAGTATTGCAAAAGCATAAAAAAAAGTAAAACGAAAATACCACCCGCAAAAAACGCCAAATAAGAAGTCCTATAGAGAATAAAGGAATTAAAAATAATATTTAAACCCACAATGACTAATTTTAAATCTTACTTCTAAACAGATTACAGTCAATACATTAATATACTACTTTTAGTAGAAATAGTTGACGTTTGACCTAATAAGCACTTTATTATTATTTTTAATAATAAGTTACGTGAGCAAAACATAAATAAAAGGGTAAAAAATATTAAAAACCATAACCACAGAATAGGACTTCTTTCGTAAGCGATCTCAAACCATCAAACCATAAAGGAGGGGAAAAAAGTATGTTAATAAATAATATAGAAAGAACGGTTAGAAAGTGTTCCGCGTCCGTACTTTAGGTACTACCAAAATAAATGGATGTTTATGGTACCCAAAATATTAGTAAAACATAACATATCAAAAGTCAAAAACTGAAACTCGATTACAAGAATGTCGATTTTATAAAATATTTGAAACCGAAGCTTAACTAATTTAGTGGCTACTGGAAGTATGGATAATAGGGAAGGGCTTTATGTCTCTTAAATTAAAATTGCCGCCACACAAACCCAAAACAAAAAATGAGACCAAAAAATATAACCATGCAATGCTCAAGTGAGAACAAAAAACAAAGATTATATCTCTTCCATGTGTAGGTTCGAATGAGTCCAAGCGAGATAGATACATATTTGTCATGCTACTTTGCAAAAGCTCTTATGGCGCTTCCCTATAAGTTATATCTCCAGATGCGACTCCCATAATCGAGTTTCGATTGCGTTCCTAAAGTGAAGATAATTAACTCATAGAGATAAAACTTTAGAATAAAAGACACACTAATTACACAAATAATAAGAAATTGTATTATAGTTGTCTTTGGTTTGTATCTGTCAGTGTAATTATTACTCTAAAATGGAACGCACCCTTACAAAGATATTTTTCCCCTCCTTTTGAGTTAAATTATGTCAAACACTCATAGCTTACAGTAATGATGATGGTGCGGCGTAGCGTCGGCAGGGGGCGCTGCAGGAGGCGGCGCGAGGCTCTGCGTGTACGTCAACGTGTTGTTGCCGGTCCATGTACCTGGCGCAACATACCGCTATACTTACCACTCGTTAACTGACTGCCTTAGTCTTATTGCCATGGAATGTTAGTCACAATTTCCAAGATGGCCGCCGCAAAAACTTTAATTATTCATAATCCCCGACAAAAAAAGAGGGGTGTTTGTTGCCTATGCGGTATTTTATTTATTATTACCAGGAGATAATTTCTTATTAAGAGACATATTTGTAAACCTTAACATCAAAAATTTTAAACAAATTAAAAAAACGCATCAACAGTTAGCAGCGCCATCTGCTCAAGTAATAGTAGATTTTAATTAACCCGCCCATGGGGCGAGCATATGTATTTTTCTTTACGTAGTACCTCTTACTTTAAGTTCAAATATCCAAAATATATCAAAAAATAAGCCATATCAAAAACATTCATCTTTTATAATAAAATACAGTTATTGGGGCCCTAATAAACTGTCTGATAGAGTTTACGAGTAATTTTATTCTGTTATAAGCTGATTTTTCAAATATCAGAAAAAATATTCGTCAGTTAACTTGTATGAAGAACTTTCATATTTATTCTTTTTCCATACAAGTTCATATAACTTGTATTGATATTTAAATAACTGTATCCAACGATTAACGGCAATATCTCCTATATTACTATCATCTAGATAATTATTTATTAGTTTAAGTGATCGTATTTCCGACATTTTTGATTAAAATTTAAAAATCGAATTAAAAAAATTATGTGTTCTATGCATATTTTTTTGGATTTTTTACAAAAGGTAATTTTATAAACAGTTGATACAATAAAGTTTTTATATGTCATTAATAATTGCCTGATGAGATTTATTGTTTCAACTCTGTTGTCATATACAGTATTGTAATATCAGAAAAGTCATATATACCACGTATTTTTAAGATCAGCAGCCATCAAGGATTATTTTAATAGTCAACCAAGAAGTTTATGAATAAAATTCTTAAACGACATTAATTAAGTACAAATTAAGTTAATATATTAGTTACAATACACAAATTAAATTTAACTATAATTCCCTGAAAATAATTGTGTTAGTATAAAAGATAAAATTAATATAGAATAAAATATATTACTTTATAATGTAGCTCTATGTCTTTTCTGTTCCACCGCAGTCTACGATAAACAATAATAATAATTGTGAATTTCCTACGTACACAGTGTCAATGCATAAAACTGGTGAAAAAAAAAAACAATAAAAATTCTGTAAGAAAGAAATTGATTGAAAAATAATACATTGATTTATACAGTTGACTAAACAAATTGTTGACAAGCAAAATTTATAAAATATTCTTTTGTTTGGCGAAAGTCTGCTTATTTGTTATCCAGTTAGTAGTAAATATTGTCCGCGAAATAAAAATCTGTAAACAATTGGTATGTGTATAAGTAGAGGTGAACCATTTATTCCATAAATAGAACCAAAATAAGAACAAATATTAATAGTATGTCATACTGGTTTTCAGGGCCTTGGACTACTGCCCGGAGTAGATGAGCTGGTGACCAGGCTGCTTGACCCTGAGAATCCATTCTGCTGTTACGAGTTACAGGCGTACAAATTAACAAAGATCCAAGAGATCCTTTAAACACATTAACATATTGTTGGCTACCTGACACATGCTCCTTTCCGACTTTGGACTGTTGACTGAAGAGGGTGCTTGATCCTGGCCCTGGGCTGGTGACGGGGTGCTTGACCCTGAGAATCCGTTCTGCTGTTGTGAGTGAATCCTGTGACACATTCAATACTGGACTCTATCCACCTAGAGATCTTTATAAAGTTATATACCTTGTTGGTTTTGAGGATGAGTGGCCGGTGGACTGTTGACTGGGGGTGGTGGGCTGGTGACAGGGGTACTTGATCCTGAGAATCCATTCTGCTGTTGTGAGTTTGAATCCTGAGACACATTTGATACTGTGCCCACTGTAAACAAAAAGTGTGCATTATTGGTCTATCATCAAATTCTCTGAATGAGTCCAGGAACACTTTTCAGGGCATCTCATTCCCCTGACTCCCAACCACGCGATGGACCCGGCACCCGGACGGAGAATCCATGGATAGCTAAGAACAGGGGACGTCAAATCCTCGGAACAAATCCAAAGTCAGCCAAAACTTTAGTGACCACTCCGTGGTGCCTTATATAAAATAACTGACCTATAATTTAGTTTTAATTTAAAAAAGAATATAGTCGGCTATAACGATGGGTGGCATATAATAAGTCATTTAATACAATTATCTGTGTTCTAATGTACATAATCTGGCCATAAATACTGTTACAATTATCTGTGTTCTAATGTACATAATCTGGCCATAAATACTGTTACAATTATCTGTGTTCTAATGTACATAATCTGGCCATAAATACTGTTACAATTATCTGTGTTCTAATGTACATAGTCTGGCCATAAATACTGTTACAATTTTTAGAATATGGGTTTATGTGTTTTGGCTCAGACTCCAAACTAGTTTACAAATTAAACATCTTACAGAATAAAAAGACTGATAACAGGTGCAATGAAAACGACACCTATTAATTCATTACAATTAGAATGTAACATCCCTCCATTGACAGCCTCCGTAGACTAGTGGTTGCGCATTTGTCGTTGTATCCGGAGGTCGTGGGTTCGATTCCCACCCATGGCAAAAAATATTAGTATGTTTTTCTGTACAGTTTGTCATGGTCTGGGTGTTTATAAAATATAATATGTGTTATATCGTTGCTTATGGTACACATAGTACAAGCCTAGAGCTTAGTTTGTGACCAGAGCAATACGTGTAATTTGTCCTACATATTATTATTATTTGTATATCAACATCGCAATAAAGTTTTAATTCATAACAAATTTTTCCTTTGATCCAATCACTGCATTTTTTGTTTAATTAAATTTACAAAACTGTTTGCAAAATGCATATGTACTCGTATACCGTGGCGGATGTACCAACTCGTAATAAACGTTTTGGCGATTCATACATCTGCCGTACTATTAAAATGTGGAATGCTCTACCAGCTTGCGTGTTTCCTTCCTCTTATAACCTAGTCCTTTAAACGAAGCGAGAATAGGCATCTTAAGCCGGCATAATGATGGCAACCAGCGGTGCACCTGTATGCATCCGCTTGTTGCTATCATTCCTGGACATTGTATACTGCTTAACATCAGGTGGATGCAAGGTCACATGCTGAGCTCTTATAAATATATATATATATATATATGCTATAACAGTTTGAGCTCCTCGATATATCATGAGAGAAAAAGAGCAAGGCAGTTGCAGAAATGGTCAGATGATCTAAGGGAAACTACAGGACTACTATGGGCGTGAGCCGCAAGAGATACCAAAAGATGGAAAAGGCCTTTGCGCCAAAGAATGCGCGAAACAGGGACCTCAAAATTAAAAATATAGTAAAATAAGGCCCCTAACAGGATGTTACGTGCTACATAATTAAAATATAAAAAAATAACTTAAAAACCATAAAAAGTTAATTAAAATAATTAAAATTTACAAGTCTATTGGACGAAGTCAAAAAAATTATTTAAAAAAAAAGTTGGTTTCAATAAAAAACACTCACCAGGTATAGTTTGTGCAAGCGGACTTTCAGTAGTGGTTGGTTCTGCAGTGAAGAAAGAATTATTGGGTCCATCTATAAGAGGAGTGTTTGATCCTGACGATAGACCCACAGGCATAGTGGCTGAAATATAAGGGTTAATGTTTTGGATTTTTTTTAAACTAAAGTTTTTTTTTTCTAGTGGAGCAAGGCCATGTGTCTTTATATCTGCATGATGGTAAGCAAACCTACAAAACCATGGATCATTACATTTTTATTTAACAGCATTGATAGTTCCAACTATGGTGGCTAAAATATGCAGTTACAAAATAGTCGGCGTTGAAAAAAATCACTACGACTCTATATTATTATAACCTTGCTGCTTTATCGTCAAATCAACCGCTTATTTTGTAACTGCACCGTTATAGGAAACTTTGGAGACGGCAAGAAGTATTTTTGAGAATGAAGGAAAACTTGACTATCGTCAAGTTTTCCTTGGCATATTAAAATATACTCGTAATTCAATTCGTCATTGTCGCCCCTCATTTCGTAATCGCATCATTTAGCCGGCATAGTGGGAGCGATGAATATTGTTTAAGAACAATTATTGATTGACCCATTCATGGAATTCGCTCACCACCAGGTAGATACAAAGTCACATGACGTGCTCCAAAAAAAAACTCCAATGTCTCCAAAAGTACTTCTATAAGATATATTTCTATGTATAAAAAACTTGCAATATATATTATTATATGTTTTACTCTCTTTGTGATCTCGTTGGTTAAACTTTTGCCGTTGTAGCCGGCAGTCGTAGGGTTCGATTCCTACTCTGGAAAAACAATTATAGAAGCCTTTTATATTTATTTATACTGGGTGTTTTTATTCAGTGGCAATATTTTTATATTGTGGTCTATGATGAAAATAATGAAACACGTATTTTTTCGTTTTAGGGTCGCCTGTACAAAAACAATAACATAAAATGACTTAAAATATAAAAAAGGTCTAAAAATCACTTTAACTTTTATACTAAACTCACGATTGAGACTCGCTACTTTTCTTAAGGTATATTTGCTAGATATACCAACACAATATGTATTGGTTGGAGTAATTTTAACCATATAGGCGTTCATATATGACAATAATTTTCAAAACTTTTTTTTAAGGAAACAAATCTATACCTTTTTTTCTAAATGGGTTCTAAAAGTGATACTTAAGGACACTGTATTGGTAATCGCGAACTCCGCGTGTTCTCCATACCAAATGGGCTTTCGCACCAGTAATACTAGATTACTGTTTGTCGCAGAACTAAAATATATTTTTTGCCAGTCATTGTATTTATTAATTTTTCTGTTATCTAATCTTTCAGTAAAATATGTATTTATAATTTTTTCGAAGTCAGAAAAAACTTTTGTAATATTATAAAAATATTTATTACCACAAATTATTACAATTACAAACTTAAAAAAAATAATTGAACATAGACTAAGAGCCAATATTACACAATATTGGAAGTACATTTGTATGGGTCAATTCAACTACAGAGCCCTTAAGCCATAAAAAAAATGCCACTGTAAAAAAAATACCCAGTATTTATATATTACTATTGATCATCCAACATATTATTGGTATTGACAATTATATCAAAAATCCACATGTTAATATTTGTGAAAAAAAAAACTTTCATATATTATATTAATAGGCAGGCACTTGAAAACTATGATAAAAGCCTGTATCTTGTTATTCTTGGGTGTTAGATATGTTTTAGCTGATGTGGTTTAAAATTATCCAAACATTTTTTTTTTGATGGACTCTGAAGACAACTTGGTAGTTTATTACAAGCTTTTACATCTCTGTTGTTCAGAAAAAAGGGTTATTAATTATATATTTATTTTCTAATTAAAGTCATTGAAGATATAACAACACCCTATAATTATATGCAAAGCACCAAAAACATTAAACACACAATAAACTACACAAAATAATAATTTAAAAATAATAAAAATAAAATAAAAAAAAAGCTTACAATGATTAATTCTTTTCGGAAGCCACATAGTCCTTGCGTCCATATTATCAGGTGGCTCTAACTTTGGTGCCAATGGGGCTCTTTGATTCACCATCACCATTTGAGGGTTAGGCATGGCCATGCCCTGACTTATAGTAGGCATTTGAGGTGAATGAGGGGACATTTGAGAGGGTGCAGGTGCCATTCTTGGTGAAGCCATCTGAGGTGTCCCTAAAACCATTTGTGGCGTTCCAGGACCCATTTGTGGAGTACCCGGCCCCATTTGTGGATTCACTGGCCCCATTTGTGGAGTTCCTGGCCCCATTTGTGGAGTCCCTGGCCCCATTTGTGGAGTCCCTGGCCCCATTTGTGGTGTACTAGGCCTCATTTGTGGTGTACTAGGCCTCATTTGTTGGCTAACATTTTGAATTTGGCCACCAGACATCATTTGAGGATTGCCAGGAGAATGGACCATAGGTGACGGATGGCCTAATTGTGGTGGGGCTCCAGGTGGCCTTATTGAAGCCCTTGGTGGGTGCCCAGGAGAAAACATGTTTGATCCGTCTGGAGCTAGCGAAAAATATTGCAAAATAAGATACATGCATAAGCTAATATAATATATAACTACAATTTCACAGAAAAAAAAAAGTATAGTGTACAGCAATGTCAACGTGTATAGTTCAGCTTGCTGTCCACTATACTTACAATAATACAAAATATATAAAAATGATGATCAGTAATATAAGACTTTTTTGGTCTATTTATTCATATCTAATTAAAATTATGTTATAAATTAGTTAAATCAGACCAGCATTCACAAAATTATTATTTACTAATCCTCATTATATAAAATATAAGCATTAACAAAGAATGACTTTTTCCTTTGTTAAAATAAAAATCACAACAATAGACATTGAAAATATTATCTAAAAAAATAATGATGAATAACACAAGATTAATTAGTAGGTATACAGGGTGTTTGGAAGGGAGCTGTACATACGCCTAGGGTAGAAACTAGGGATAGTCTGCTACCTACACCCGCCCAATATATTGATCTTGGCCTCACGGTTTTTGTTTAATTTATTTTTATTTTTTATTTGACTTTTTTGTGAATTTAACAATAGCTCTATAATAATAACTTTTCTTCTCCACAATTTTCTGGTGTAAAATATTTTTTTGCAGGACCCTAAGACTCTAACGATTAAAACAAGACCATTAGCAGACCGGTCCCATGGATAGATTTTGAGCTACAGGTAGTTTTAGTAAAAAAATCACAAAAAAGTCAAATAAAAAATAAATTAAAAAAAACCTTGAGGCCAAGATCAATATATTGGGCGGGGGTAGGTAGCAGACTATCCCTTGTTTCTACCCTAGGCGTATGTACAGCTCCCTTCCAAACACCCTGTATATCCTATCTGACTGACTGACTATGTAAATCAAAAAGGATCTATGGTAATATTATGTTTTTTTTTATATTTTATAATGACAGATTTAATATATTTTTATTAAGTTCTTATTAATTATAATAAAATATCTACAAACTCGCATTGCTTCAAATAAAATAACTCACCCTGATTCTGGTTCATAATAATATTAGAAGGTTGAAACTGTTGGTGGTGGTGAGGTAAGCCAGAGTGGTGATGTCTGGGACTGGTAGCATGGTGCTGTATGGTCACCAACTCCCCAGTATCCATATCCATTCCATTACCACCTATACCTGCAGTGTATTCATCCTTAACTAACCGACTAGGACCCGATTGAAGGGTTAGACCTGATAAATCTGAAAAGTTATGAAATTAATATGAATTTGTGTAATTTTAGTGCAACAGGTAGTGTAGAACAATTTACTCTGATTAGTTCTTGGAAGCTTAATGCTTGGAGAATAATAATATGTAGGACTATTCACGCATATTGCTCTGAGGCTATACCACAAGTAATTGCAAACAGTTTTTACTATAGTCACTAGTAACTATAGATAGGAATCAACCAATAAGAGAGGTTTATTAGAAAAATAAAGCGAACTTATTGGTTCATCCCTATTGATACCCTATAATATGGGACCTAATGAATAATATTGCACTTTTAAATAACTTTTAATAAAACTTACCAATGCCTGGTGACACAACCCTCTCATAGTGATAAGGGTTAACACAAACAGAATCGCACTTGAGATCAAAAGCAAATTGACAAAACTTGACATGTTTTAACTCATTCTTATGGAGATCAGGCCATCGCCAGATGCGGGCATAGATTACATGAGGAAACCCTTTTCTCCCAGCCACCTGTAAATATTTTCAATATTTATTTATTGTTGTTAAGTCTATTGTAAAATGTGATTCCTATGACAGTTGTCTCTTGACCATTAAAGAGAAAGGGTATGTGTAACAGTAACATTAAACAATAGTTTTCTTCTTATATTGAATGCCATTGTTAATAATTAACTTTTAAAAAATCTAATCCCAACCATTCAATTCATCATCAATTCTTAGCAGGTTCTGATAGGCTGCAATGAGCCCATCAGAACCTGCTCAGAGAAATAGCTAAGAACATTATCTCACATATTGTTTGGGCTACTTACTGCACACAGTGATATTGAAAAAAAAACAAAATAGTTTAAGTCATGAATAGTGATCAGAAATTCTGGTGCAATTGTGCCTAAACTTCATTTTTTTCCAAGAATCAATTTTTTTCGGAGTATTTTTTAAATATTCTCATAAAAAAAAACAGAATCCAGGGATTCTTTGTATGAAAATATTTCAAAATCTTTAAGGTATTTTTTTCTCGGCAAAAATGATGTTTAGGCATAAATGTACCCAAATTTCCAATCACTAGATAAGACATTTTATCTTTTTGTTTTAATTTTTAATAGAGTAGGACATATGACCCTACACCACCTGATGGTAAGTGGCATTGTACCATCCAAGAATGTTTTTAACCAAAAGTGGCAATAATGCTTCAATTGGTTGATTCCACTGTCTGCTTGAGAAACTTATATACGCCTCTCTTAAAGGACTCTTGATTAAAGGAAGAATGGAAAACCCAAGCAGGCAAGGCATTCCACTTTTTTATTGTGAGGCATATATAACAATTACCATATGTTTATGTTCTGGTGGGCTTGTCATCCACTGTATGTGTATCTCTAATAATTCTGTATTGTAAAATAATAAAAATATAAACCAACCTGTAATCTACCATCTAAGGTGCGTTGAATAGTAACACATTTACTAGGGTGTGCACCATTTGTAGTAATAGCTGTTATAAGAGAGTCTAGTTCATCTCTTTTTTCTTTAAGTTTCTTGACTAAGGACTCAATAGCACGTTTAGAAAACCCTTCACTTTCCCCGCCTTGCCGGTGGCACATCAGCGAGTGAACTATACTAAGGCATGCATCAGCCGAAGTTGGAGCTGTGGTATTCATGTCTAAACATATGAAGGAAATATATATATAAATAAAATAAAAATTGCCTTCATTATCTGACCTTACAACTAATACAAACACTTAATTTTTCCTCAGGTCAGGCTGTCCTTGACATAGGGCTCTTCCACACATTTCCCTACGACATAATATGCTTCACCAATACTTGGGAGATCATCTTCCCATCTCTTAACCTGTCTACCCCATAAGTCCATATATCAATTGTTCAATCTCTTGGATACCAATCAGTTATCTCTTTAGTCTACTTATTACTCCTTGACCTCATCATATGACGGGTCCATCTCCACTTTAGTGTTCTTATGGAACTGCTTTTGAGAAAGACCATGACTTTGTTTGATTCCGAAATTTTTAATAGGTAGTTCATACTTTTCTCTTAATGTTATTGAAAAATTATATATACCAATATTCAAATATAATAAAAACAAAAGTTGGGTTGAGTGTTGAATTAATCAAGAAGCTTTAAACCTTCTTTTCTGTTACAAAAGCAGTTCACTGCATTCATTTCCATATGATGGAGCCAAAAATACTTCTCACAAATATTGAAATATTAGGTTTATTTACATTACAACCAGTGACATTGAAAAGCTACTAATAAATATTAGGTAATTAACAGGCAGGAAGCTCGCACCAATTTTATAATATTGGTGCAAATACAATTAAGAGCCAGATTAATAAAAATAAAGTAAATTAGAAGAACTTACTGCTTTACTGAGTATTACTGGGATTATTTAACTGGACAGCTTGAAAGGGTGAATATTGATCAATCTACAGTAATATGTATGGTTAAATAATGTATAGTCGGATAAACCAAGAGATTTTAAACCAATTCAATATCCAACAAGCTACATCAAATAAAATACAAAGAAAAAATATACAAACCTACACCAAAATAATCACATTTATAATGTTGTTACTGAATTAGAGTAACAATAAATTATAATTTAAACAAAATAACTCCACTATTATACTTGTTAATTTCCTATAAATAGGCTTTCTTATCTTCGATGTAAATTAATGTATTTTTATTGCATGAAATCATACAAAACCAAAACAGTAACCGACATTTTGAAAAATAGACTAAAATAGACTTTTTATATAAAAGTTACCAATAAAAAAATCATTAAAGTTTTATAAAATATTTATTTGGCAATACTGAATTTATACCATAAACAATAACCTGTGGTCCAAATTGCACTTACAACAAATACAGTCATAGATTAATATTATATCTACGGAATTCAGTGATTTACATTCACGAACCTTCGTTCATAATGATTCGAGCTTTCCCCTCTGCCAAAATACTGGCTATATAGGCAGTGTTGCTAGACGGTTGCTAGGTTTGCCAAAATTACGTTAAAATGGAAGCAAAATTACAGTCCTATTACTATACAAATATAATTTAAAAAAAAATATAATTTCGTAGTATTAATGTAAAATTTCTTACAAAATTTCGTAAAAAAAAACTTATGCGCTTAAATGAACTATAAATTTTCTCCCTAACTTGTTTACAGTAATTTGCTCATTTACTGTAAACATGTTAGGGAGAATGTTTGAAATAGAAAAGAAAAAACGCCATCACCCACCACTAAAACACGTACTAATCAAACATTTTCTAATTGTATATCATTGTATATTACTAAAAATTACCGTACTAACCGTAAAATTTAAAATTCATTTTAATAAGTATGTAAACGATAGAAAAAAATAGTAATACGTGATACGGGTGAGACAACTTGACACACCGCGTAGTGCGGAAATAAAGATTAGCGATTCGATCACTACTAAAATAATAGAATTGGGTCTTTCAATCTTATGGATTTCAACTCGTAACATTGCAATATTACTATATGTACATTAAATATCTCCAAACCAATTCTAATATTATTATTTGGATACAAATTACCTACAGTATAACATATCGATAATAAAAATAAACTAAAAAGCCCGAAGCCATTCATCGGCTGCTCGACGACGCGGGACAATGCCTCCCAAGACAGTGCTGATATTCTTGACAGGCATATGTAGGGGCAATTTAAACCTTTCTCCATCGTCGACCAGGCTTTCAACGGGAAAAGAAGGAAGAAATTCTTGTGTGATTCAATAAAAGACCCATTACCGAGGTACTGTTTCATTTCGCCAGCTGAGGTGGGGCGAGTCGCGCTCCGCCTTAAGCACAACGATCCTCTGGATTAGTGACCCGGTCCAGGCGGGGTCACTAATCCACAACTACAGCAGCTCCAGCGCAGAGCCGTAGTCGAATTCGCCCGACTCTGCAATGAAATACTTCGTACAGGACATTTCCCCAGCGCATGGAAGTAGGGGAAAATCATCATAATCCACAAACCCGGCAAGGACCCGGGCCATTACCGCCCTGCTCCCGCACCCAGCAAATCAATTTGAGAGACTGTTCCTCCGGAGACTGAAAACCTATATTAAACTTTGTATAGAGCAGTACGGTTTCTGTGAGGGACACAGCACCACATTCCAGCTTACCCGGGTGCTACACCACATGGCGAGTGAGATGAACCGGGTCCAAGTCACTGTCGGGATCTTTTTTAATATCGAAAAGACTTTCAGGCATGTTTGGCACGCCGGGCTCCTCTCCAAGCTTGTAAACTCGCCGGTGCCGCCCAAGGTGCTCGCATCCTTCCTGAGCGACCGCCATTTCCATATGGCCGTGGAGGGAAATCTCTTAGCTAAGGAGTATTCCATTGAGGTAGGTGTCCCTCAGAAGAGCTGCCTCTGGCCCGAACTTTATGTATTACTATATCTATACTAATATTATAAAGCTGAAGTATTTGTTTGTTTGTTTGTTTGTTTGAACGCGCTAATCTCAGGAACTACAGGTTCGAATTGAAAAAATATTTTCGTGTTGGATAATCCATTTATCGAGGAAGGCTATAGGCTATATAACATCACGCTACGACTAATAGGAGCGGAGTAACAAAGAAAAATGTTGCAAAAACGGGGAAAAATTATTCCTTTTGAGAGCGTACGCTGCGTAAACGGTTAACGTTGCGCGGGTCAGCTAGTCAATGATATGCCTAAACTCTCATTTTATTTTAATTTTTTGTTAAATAATAAATAAAATACACTAATTTCGTCTGCACTGTATAGCGGTACGGGGAAAAAAGGAATTTTAATTAATTTATTTTGTTTATTGATTATTGGTATTAGTAATTTTATACATTAAAATTTATTTAAATGCTCAATATGTTTCAAAACATTTAAAGGAATCTTTAACAAATTCGCCGTACTTACAGACTTCTATAATCGTAATTATTTTAAAATTTGAGATTAACCAAAAATATTAAGTAGAATACATGTTTTATTTTCTCTTTTTTTTCATCTAATTGTAAGTACATTGTCAAAATTATAAACTAAACATGTATTATTTACACATTATTTTTTAAAGTCACGTTGGTCTAACCCAAGTTGTATAAACTTTTCACATAATTAAATGATAGGTTTTTTTTGGATTATTAATTTAAGTAACTTCAAAAGTAATAATTTTAGATTGTTATTTACAGATATTTGATATTCAATAAACTTGCATCACTTCATGTTATTACAGTGTGTTTGTATTGCTAAGAACAACAGCGCAATGACATAAAGTATTCAAAGTTGTATTGATATGCACCAACGTCTAATGTTTAGTGCTATTTGACACAACTCTGAATGTATCATTTTGAACAAAAATACAAATCAACTTTTGTCTTTTTTTTACATGGAGTTTATTTGATAGTATCAAGAAATGATTATAGCACATGCCGTATAAAAATATATGTTGAGGTTAATAGTAAAGCATTTTTTTTTCTTTTTGTACATAGTATAATTTATGAAAAAAATAACAAACGGAGGCACAGAATTGGTCTCCGACACTTATTAAATTCTATCTTAATGTCTTTAAAATGTCCTTACGACTAGAGTAAGAGGTGGGGGAAAGCAACAGATAAGACATGTAGACAATGCGGTGTTGCCGTAGGGACTACTAGGGACGACTGCCAGACATAAACTTGCTGAAAAAGATCATTATTCGCACCAATATGATAAAGCTCTACAAATTATTTGGAAAGCTGTAAGCCTCAGTATTATATATATTGAGATTCCTTGAGGGTAGCCCGAACACTGTAGTCGTGAGTTCCTAGTATATTTTTCATAGTTAAGTTTATCGGATATTATTGTGCAAAAGTGTACTAATTTTGTAGAATAAGCATTCTTATGTGATCTTAAGTGTGAGAAGTGTAGTATTTACGCAGTGATCTCAGTGTTTGTGCTATCTCAACGAATCCCTTTATCTTCAGTAAAATGGCGGCACCCATTTTTCTGTCGATTATTTCCTCCTTCACTTGACACTGGCATCACTATACCGTATGTATGCATACGGTCATGTGGCCATTCCTAATTCTAACCTAGTCCATTCCTTACTCCTTTCCATCCTATTATCTTGCTTTCACCTGTGTATTTTTTTTTTTTGAACCTACCCTCAATCTACTTGACATTGGCAAAATTACGCGCACGCGAGGCCATTAATATAAGATAATAATAATAATAAAAGCTCCAGTATTGCTAGAGCCAGAAAAGGATTATCAACAAATGAAAGACTAAATACTTTTGTAAAGGAGGAACCACTCAAAGTAAATTCCTTTCTCAATCTTGGCCTAAGCACCAGACTGAAATATATTCATAGATACATTAAAAATACATTACTAAATTCTAGACGAACTATCAGTTTCAACATATAGACCAGGGGCCCTACCACCACATGAAATACCGATCGCCACGTCGATCGATCGAAAGCGAAAATAAAATGTATGTGATTTGACATTTCTCGGCGATCGAGTTCTATCCATAGACAATGTTTCCTATACAATTTTATCCATCGACGAGTCGATCGGTTTTTCGATGTGGCTTCCCGGTAAGGCCCCAGACATACTGCGGGGTGAGAAGGAACTTTATTTAACACTTTCGCTTTCGTCAGTGGAATCGTTTTCGTCTTGTCTATGGTCAGAACCTGTATGAATAATATACGGAAGTGCTGTAACAGATCATGTAAATTAAAAAAACTGTACCATAATTCTTTCGAATCAACTTATAGAATAGAGATAAATATCAATTATTCCTTTCTTTAAAGAATTCAATCGAAAAATCATTAACCTAATAATTTTGAAGATGTTTGTCACTTCCACTTGTTTTTTCTATTCCGTGGGTGTAATAAATATTTAAATATGTATATTTCGGTGCCCGCGACATTGCTTAACTTTTTTTAATCTTTTTAAAAAAGTTTCTAGTAGAAAAAAAGGGAATTACGTGATAATATGCATATATGATAAAGAGGGAATTTTGGGAACGTGGGAATTGTAAAAAGTAGTCAATGTAAAGGTTGGAAAATACTATAAGAGAAAGTATGCTATAACGTGGGAATTTTGAAAAAGTATTTCTACATGACAGAAATTGAAAATTCTATCATTTTAAAAAGTGGGAAAAAAAAATTTCCCTGCATTTTGTTTTACATATTTTATTATTATTACATCGTATTGTAAATTGGACCGCACTGACTTGCGTCTACCTTTTTCAATCTACGCAGAAAATATTTTACATATTCATATAATAATTAAATAAATTAACTTTGATAAAATAAAATGTATAAACTTTAAATAAACGATAAGAAATATATGATATTATTTATACATATTTTATTATTTTAAGCTGAAAAATTTTGCTAAAACATTTGTTAAAATATTTAATTTTATGTAAAATGAAACCGATGTCGGGTGGCTGAATTTGTCAGTGTCAGTCAAATTATTATCCAAAAGTCTAAAAAAACATCACAATTTTAATTTTAGCAATCACAAATAAAGTGCCTAGTACGTTTTTTTATTTAAATAACGTATATAAGAGAACTAATTAATCGTTATAACAGCATCTTTTTTACTTTGGGAAAAATGATTAGTGGGTGGATCTCAGTGCTTCATTTTCTTTAATTCAAATAATTGTGTCTGTAATTCTTTAGTATTTTCCAACTCCCATATAATGAAATATGAAGGGGTTCGATAACTCAAAAGCCGACAAAAGCGGCATGACAAACAAACCTATTATAACATGTAAGTATTATTCAAGAAAAAGTAATCAACTTTAAATAAAACTGTTATACACCTACAATTATGTCTGGTTTTATTTCAGGTGCTGGAGATTGGAATTTGTTTTGTACTTTAGAAGCCCCATTAATTGCATCTATTTCTCAAGATTCATGTGAATGGAAAAGATCTTATGGCAGAGTAGCTAAAGATGTTTATATAGAAGCCTCTTTTGAAAAATATAATAAGGACAATCTCCAATCTGATAATACATGGAACTTGTTGAAAAGACCTGTGTTTCATATTTATTGGACAGATTGTGTGGTTAGTTTAAATATAAAAATCAATATTATTAGTTTTATAAAACTTCAAATAAAATGTTGAGTGTTTAAACCTGACCTATCATGATTTAAAATTAAGTTGGCCTTAGAAACTCGATATTTCATGAGATGTCCTCACCTTAGTGTCTTAAGTCTCTATTAGTTCCTCTAGAACTAGAAAATATTTCATTGTACCCATATTCCGGCAAATAAATGATTTATTATTATTATATTTTACAAACTTTATGAAGTAAGAATTAAATACTTATTTATTTTAGTCTCTAAAGTAGAGATGAAACAGCTATCCGTTAACTATCCGGTATCCGGCATATCCGGCCTTGTTTTCACTATCCGGCTGGATACCGGATAGTAATTCAATATCCTGCCGGATTCCGGATAGTAAAATTGAAAAAAATATGATTACATAGGTAAATCAAACAATATAATAAGTTATAGACACCGTTTATTTTTATAATTGCACATATTTTTTTTTTATTATAATTAGTACTCAAAATTAACAAGTGGCAAATTGTGGTGAATGAATAGCAAATTTTCTGCATATGTTGGTAAGAGGCGACTCCTCTTAACTTCGTATACCAGCTTCTGACAACACCCGAACGCGCCCGAATATTAACAATCTCGTTTACCGCGCCTATATTCAAATCAACTGATTGCATCATGTAAAGGGCCGAATATTCGGCAGCCAGATATCCGGCTATCTGGCCTCGCAGCTTGCCGAATAACCGGTATCCGGCCAAACCACTATCCGTTTCATCTCTACTCTAGTAACTATGTTTTTTGGATAAACAAATATTATATTTTATTTATTTTATTCTTATTTTTTATTTGTGTTTTAAGCTAATAATTTTTAACATATAATTATTCATATTATTATTCTTTAGGATGTAGAGTATTACAAGACAACCCTAAGGGATGATATAGAAGCCTGGTTCAAACAGCTTGAACAAAAAGGTATTACAGATTGGATGATAGTTTTAGTAGAAACTTATGATATTAGAAAAACTAATAAATTGCTACCACGGACTACTGTACTCGACAAAATTAGAGGAGAGTTTGGTGTCAAACAGACTGAAGAAAGATTTATTTCGGTTATAAATCCTATTAAATCTGAGTCTAGATCTGCTGAATCATGGAGGGGACTTGTCGCTAAACTTAGATTGTATATTTTGATAGCTTACAATAAGTCTTTGCTTAAATTTGAAGATTATATGAGAGAGCAACGAGAAAAACGCAATGATCCAGAATGGGATTTTTGTAAATATTTTATTTTACAGGTAAATATATTTTTTACAAGTAGATATTTTCAACCCTTGTATTGTTTTGCTTCAATAATTTATTGTTTGAGGAAAAACATTTTGAAAAGAGTAGATTTTCTTATTGTTATAAATCAATAACTTATTTCTTATTAAATTTTCAGGAACAACTTGCATTTGTATTAGAAATGTTAAGTTTATATGAAGAAGCTTTAGTCCAGTATGATGAATTAGATGCACTGTTTTCCCAATTTGTACTCAATTCTCATGTATCTGAAAGTCCTAAATGGTTGGAATGTTTCAAGCAGCCAATCACTGTCTGGCATGCTGTGAAACATACTCCTTTAGTTCCTGTACATACAAGA
Organism: Monopis laevigella; assembly: GCA_947458855.1. Lineage (NCBI taxonomy): Eukaryota > Metazoa > Arthropoda > Insecta > Lepidoptera > Tineidae > Monopis > Monopis laevigella. Next base: position 6,641,560 of record OX381596.1, on the reverse strand, counting down.
GATGCTATTATAAAGAAAAAAGCGAATTTACTAGAGTTTAGAGGATATCTTTTCCAACGACAATGTGCCATGTTATTGTTAACTTTTAAACCTTGGGAGGTAAGAATTATTTTTAAGTTTTCATATCCATATTATTATCTACAAGAAACAATAATAATATAGGCCCTAAGCCCAAAGGCTGTCTCAGGAGCCTAAGGAACTTGTAATGGTGCCAGTAGGTTTTCTTATAAAGCAGATTAATAAACTATACTACACTTACAAACTAAATAGCATGAGCCTCACATTATTTGAAATTGTTAATGAATCAAAATTGATCTGTAAGTTATCATTAAATATAATTAAAGAGTACAATAATTTTTCTTCATGACCGGCCAAGCATCAAATTCAATGCGTTGCCAATTACATGTGCAGTTAAAATGACAGTTGCATGACTCGGTCATATTGCATTTTGTTCTAAGTGCATGTATAAACTAATGTTATATTTGAGTATTTATTCTGAAATATTAAATTATAGAGTGCATATTTTAAATAGAAAAATATAATTCTTCAAATAAGATGACATGAACCCCCAAACCTCCCCCCCCTGGCTACGCCCGTGTGAAGGACATTCACATATTTTATACATATTAACTAAGCTATAGATTTGTACTATGTTTACCAAAAATACCTATACTAATATATATTATATTTGGGTTTTAAAAAACACAGACCAAGATCATTTTATACTGTATATTTTTTTTTCTGAAAAAATATGTCTACAGTTATTACATTTATTTACCATTAGTTTTAATATAACGCTAAAAAAATACCTACAATATTAATATTTCTATTATTACTTACAAGTAGGTAGGTATTACTTTGAACACATTTACTTGTGTGAGCATCAACCATCTACTTTGAATCGGGTCAAAGTTCATTTTTTATTGACAACAAAGAGACAAACATAATTTTAACAATATTGCTCTATAAAGTGGTTACTTTTAGGAATGCCTGACATGTTTCTTGATAAGACTGTTAGTCTATTTTGTATTTTTTAAATTTCAGATAGCATCTCGTTGTTTAAGTACTGTACATAATACAATGAAAGAGATTAACCTATTAGAAATAAATGTAGCTGATGGTGCCGCTGCTTGCTGGACTTTGTTAGCCTGTGCGGAGACCCTGAGGGCTTGCGAGAAGTTGTCTTCTAGCTGTGGGGAAGCTCTGGAAAAATGTACAGCTCAACAGGCACCTCTGTTGCATTATGCTAAGGACAAGGCAAGTTTTTTAATACCTTTATCTCTGTTCTCTGTCTCAAGTCGGGAAAAACGGCATCCATAGTGACCAACAAAAAATTTACTCTACTAATACTATATTATATTTTATAAACACCCAGACCAGTGGGGTGATTACACACATAACTCTTACCTAAACTCTAATCAATATTATGCAATTCTGAGGTAGTGCAAACCAGCAGGGTAACCACCGACTCCGATACTGTGAGATCTCGTTCGAGTTGAGATTGAGAAGGATGTTTTTGTTACTACGAAAAGTGAAACATCGTTATTTGAATTAACCACTGCATAACTAGTTCGAGCACCTAATTAATTACAACAAAATATATATAATATTATGAAGTTTGTAAATATGATTTGTGTGAAATGACATCATATTTGATCTCAACTCAAACGAGAATTCACAGTATCGGAGTCGGTGGTTACCCCCCTGGTGACATTGAAAATTGACATATGATTTGACATTTTTAAAGTTTAACATTGTACAACGTAATAGCCCTCGGGGCAATGTATAGGAAAACATACTATTACTTCTTTGCTAAGAGTAGGAGTCAAACCTGTGACTTGAGGATTAAATGCTAATGGTTTAAACAACTAAACCATGGAAAGCATTTTATACAATGATTAAACTTTAGAATATAATGGGGATAGAAATGGCCATAGTGTAGTCACAAGAAGATATTCAGATTTTGTTTTTACAATAATAATGCTGCACAGACCCGTATTTTCTACTAGCTGATGCGTGCAACTTTGTCTGTGTAACTTTAACTGTTTACTCAGCGTATGCTCTTAAAAGGAATAATTTTAAGATAGCCTTTCTCTAAAAATGGTATATCCAACACTATAAGATTTTTTTTTTAATTCGAACCAGTAGGTCCTCTGATTAGCGTGTTCAACCAAACAAACTCTTCAGGTTTATAATATTATTATAGATTAAATTATGAGTATTAAGTGTCTCTGATCACAACCTACAAAGATATTTACAAGCAAACCTGGGTAAAATTCGAAAAACTGGCTATGCAAGAAAGAGAGATGACTATAATTCAATTCTTTATCTCTATGTTTTTAATATCAATCTAACGCATTTTTACTTTTCCATGTTTTGCACTAATATAATATACTCGTCATTGTCGCCCCCCATTTCGTAATCGCATCATTTAGCTGGCATAGTGGGAGCGATCAATATTGTTTAAGAATAATTATTGATTGACCCCATTTATGGACTTTGTAGGTCTGCTCACCACCTGGTCGATACAAATTCACATGTCGTGCTTCAATAAAAAAATAAAATAATAAACTTGTCAGGTTTTTTCTACTTTACAGCAACAAATGAAATGATATATATTATTTATTTGTACAGCTCCACGAACTAGGCAAGCTATGTGGCTTACTGCCCGGGTCCCCAGAACCCACCTCTGCCCAGCTGCACCTGGTTGTCATGCTATCCGCAGGCATGGGAGACAGCGAGTCCAATAACCAAATACCTTCTCCTACTGACCGACTTAAAGAAGCCCTCTGTAGCAAAATGAGCTTTCAACATTACTACTTGGAGCTAGCTGAACTAGCTATGGGGACTTATAAACATATTGGAAGACTGAGGTACTGAGTTTTTTTTTTTTTTTTTTTTAATTAAATAAAAAAAAAATGCTAGATTATTCTAAGTTGAATCCTCATCTCCACATTTCGCTCAAGAAACGTCTCACTTGTTTGATAATTCTTGATTTGACATTTGTTGGAAAGAGAGAGATGTTCCTTGAGTAAAAAGTGGAGTTGAGGACGAGTTATTATTTTTTTCGAAATTAACTTTTTTAATATTATACTTAATACAAAAAAAATAATTACAATCATAAAAAAACAAATGTACAGCAACCAACAGCCAATTTGTAATATTGAAAGTACGTTTGTATGGGCATCAAGTCGACTCCAGGGCCCTTAATAGTCTAATGAACCTTTTCCTGCTGATCAACACAAGAAAGATCTTTGTAACAAAATAAGTTTCCATAATTATAACTAAACTGGTTATGGAAACTAAGCTTACAATTCTGGCATAGTCTTTAGATTTTTTTAAATCTTAATTTCTCTGTACCGGCATTACAATATATGTCTTATGCAACATATGCCGACGCGCTTTTTTTCAACTACGTAATGTAAGGGAGACGCGTGGATAAAATAGAGCTTACACGGACCAATAAAACTACCAGTCTGTAAAGACATTTTACATTTCAGATTCGCTCGTCTCATAGGAAAGGATTTAGCAAGTTTTTACTCAGAATTGGGTGAGACTGGTAAAGCTGTGGTGTTTCTGATGGATGCTCTGAGGTCGTATGAGGAACAGGGATGGAAGGACCTGGCCGCTCAGACTAGGTTGGAACTAGTATCGTGTGCCAAGAAAATGGAGGACGATGACAGGTACGTACAGGTTACGTCGTCTTCAACTATTATTATTATATTTTGATAAATTGCGTCTACGCGTTACGCGTAATTTTGTCAGTGTATAGTGAGTAATCTTAAACTCATTATATATTGTTTGTGAAAGAGGGATAACAGGATGGAAAGGAATCGGGAAAGGACTAGGCTAGAAAAGTATGGTCTTGCCAATATCAAGTGAAGGAAGAAAGTATCAACAGTAGTGGGGTATTACCATTTTACTGAAGAATTTAGGATTATTTTAGATAGCACAAATACCGAGATCACTGCGTAAATTCTACACTTCTCATAATCTTAATATCACTATACAGGGGCATTACCAAAGAGCCAATCGATAATCGAATCGAAATACCCATCGAAAGCCAAATGTATGAGATTTGACGTTTCTCATCGATCAGGTTCTACCCATAGAGTAAAATTCCTATACATTTTTATCGATAGTGATGCCAAATGTTGGATTTGATTAGTAGAGCCTCAAATTAGCACAAGTACATTCTTCCAAAGACACCATGTTTATGCTTTGTTCTATTTGTATACTTTCCATATACATTAAATATTTATGCAAAAAAATGTAGTGAACGACACCAGAAACAAGCAATATATCAAAAAAAAATTGTTGAAAAGTTGGTTTGTTTGTCACGTAAAAGCTACTGGCTTTTACGTGACAAACAAACCAACTTTATTTGTATTGCATTCAAAATCGAATTACTATATATTTTTTTGCATTCATTTAATTAAATTTGAATGTCCTCACTGTCTTATCGTCAAACTAGCGCAGTAACCTAAAAATCTATTAACCCACAGACTGAAATTGGAACCAAACTACTAAATAATATGCCCCTTGACGGTCTTTACATCTGTATGTGGCAACAACCTAGCAAAAGTAAGACCTCTCTCCCATTATCTACGGTTACATCATTAAAATATATTTGCATTAAAAAATAAAATATCATCACGAATGCCTTAGGGCGCCCGAGACCTCCTTAAAGACGGCCCAGTGGAGAAGTTTTAATCTATTCCCGTTCGTAGCCAATGGTATGAGTCTACACTGAACAAGTGGCTCGTCGCTATGTTTGAATAGACTTAATAAACCGTTTCGATATAGTAAAACTGGACCGACAGCCTAAGTGTGTTGTTGTATAGTGGTGTTGTCATACAAATGTACATAGTTTTTGTTTATAATTTGTCAACGGGACCTAAAAACTGAAATATTTTTTATTGTGAGATCACCCACCATGTACGATAACATATATAAAAAATCTTATCTAGTTCAATTTTATATTTCAGGTATATAAAGCTCTCGGCAACAATAGCAAGTACAGAAGAACTAGAAATTTTAGTCAGAAATTTCTATTTTGATGAAATGATGAAATCTATAAAGCAGCACCTTTCTGAGAATAAAGAAACTATTTTAGCAGAACTGAGTGACTGTTTTAATGTCATATCGGCAATACTCTTGCCGTCCGAACGTGGAGTCTATATTACAGACAATAAGATCCAATGTTGCTTACAAATAGATAGTAATCTACCTAAACGTTTTACTTGTACGAAAGTTGCGATTAGTATAGAAAAATATAAAGAAGCAGAAAAAGTAATGGATAATAAAAAGGCAACCGGTAAAGCAATTAATAAGACTGAATTAAATATTAATAGTGTAGCTACAAGCAATTCGCCCAAAAAAATTGTTCAAGATGTAGAAATTGATGAACCAAATATTGTAAATAGGTTAGTATTGTTACTTTGTTTTCATAATTTCTTAAAACATTAAATACAGTTTTATAATTTTTTTGGTTCACAGCATGTGATAAGCAGACTTACAAAGTCCATGAATTTGGTAAATTAATACATTGTGGTTTAAAATCATTAGTCGCTCACTATGCCAGCTTGTTATGAAATGGGCGGCGACAAATACGAATTTTAATTACGAGTCTAATATTCCCGCTGCTTTATAGTCAAATCACATATTATATAATAATAAAACTTTTGTTTTTTAAAGACCAGAACATGGGTCAGTTAGGTCATCTATTTTTCTGAAAGCTTTCAATTATCAAAATTATCTATAAAAATATATGCCATGACTACCAGGAAATGGGTCAACAACCATTTTCCGCAATATTACCAACAAAAAAAATTTGGCTAACACTAAATTGTAACACTATAATTGTATGCCAACCTGACTGGCAAACCCTAAAGCTAATTTATTTATTACTATTTCATGTTTTTCAGTATAAGATTGGAAGATTTAAAACCCAAAAATCCATTATTAAATCCATTAAATTTTACATCCCAACTACACTACAAAGAAGACAAATCTTTACAGAAAGTGACAGTAGAATGTCAAAACACCAAAGCTCCTGTCAAACGCTCTGACAGTGTCAAATACAGAAAACCGTCCAATACGCTCAGAAATGACTATAGTCAATGTTTTTTATCCAATAATATTACTATACAACCAGGTTTAAATGATATTATTTTAGAGTATATTCCAGAAACATCTGGGGCTTTTAAAATTGGTCAGGTTTCTTTAGTTTTAGAGGAGAAAATAGAATACTTGTCAAATTGTTTGGTTAATAGTAAGTTGGGTTATGAAGTAGTTAAACAGGGTGTTAATGTTTATTTGAATAAAGTTGAACCTAAGAAGGATTTGATAGCTGGCTTGGAACACCCTATGGAGCTGGTTATTACTAGCGGCAGTTCTCTAATACCAAATGTGAGTATATTCTTTTTTATACAGATGGACCACATCACAAATAAGAAAATAAATATACTATAGTCGACTATTATTGTCGGGGTAGCACCAGCAATATCCTGGGCACTTTGCCCTGCGACACCATTTTTTTTTTAAAGATCATCATAAGAGTAATTGAATTTTAATTTCTGTGTTTCTTGATAGGATATGTACTAATGATTATTGAGAGCAAGAATGTGAAATACGTATATACATACAAAAGTGATAAAATATGAAAAATCTTGCAATACCAAAATTTAGTTTAAAGTATTATTATGGAAATATAGACTACTCAAAATATAGAAACAGCCTATTTTGACAGTTTTTGTGGATATCTATCCTGCTTCCATCTAGTGGCATATTTTGGAACCGTCGAAAAGAAAAGTCCTCATTGCAGTGCATGCCGTTTGAGAAATGTGTAGAATTATTCATACCTAGAATAATTTGTAATTTTATCTAATTTATGTGCGACTAGGCTACTCTCACATAAACCGGTAAAGTTTTTCAGCGTAATTTGTAAATCTTTTGAATGTAAATAAATAACTTTTTTATTTATTCACAAAAGCGTTCACACACTGCAGTTCACTTCCCTACAATGGCAGATGGTAACCCGGCCCATGCGCGAATCGATTGATAAAATAACACTACATACAAATAAAATAATAGTATATTGATGTTATTTTTGCCATTGTTTTCCTAAAAGAAAAATGGCGTCTATCAAAATAAGACACTTAAAATTAAGAAGTAACAGCCTTTAGATTAAGTTAATTAATTATAATATGTAACTGTTTGTGATAATCTAAATTATAATGTATTATTACAGAATGCAACAATCCATTTAAAAACGTCAAACGGTTTACTAATTCGTTTCGACAAAGAAGATTCTGAAATGGCCCGAGAAATATATATAACTGTGCCCCGGTGCAAACAGTTTGAAACTACTAAAATACCTTTAAGGTTATTTGCTAACTTACAAACTAAGAAGGACCGAGAGAGAAATATTGACCACTCTGTAAGTATTTATAATTGTAATACTACCATCGTGGGTGCATTTTTGGCATTGAGAACTGTTTTTTAACGGCCTCAGAGTTCCCAGCGGAGGGATTAACCTATTTTCATTTCGCTGATAGTATTCGGAGGATGAAGTGCATCATTTAGTCGGCATAGTGTGAGCGATCAATATTGTTTAAGAACAATTATAGATTGACCTCATTCATGGACTTCGTAGGTCTGCTTACCACCAGGTGGATACAAAGTCACATGTCGTGCTCCAATAAAAAAATACATCATCCTTGAAACTGGATTACTGTGGTATGATTTCTAATGCAAATTAATTTAAATTTTCAGATATTTTTAAACTGTCCATGGTGGGTATCAGTAATGGAGGTGCCACTACATTTCTCTCCCCCTATGAGGTCATCATGGCGGCTTTTGACCTCAAATACTAGAAAGTTTTTGCATGTGACACTTAAGTCTAAGGTTACCCATCATATAGAGTTTACGCTTACTGAGCCTGAACTTGTTTGCGATGGTAATATCACAGTGTCAGATTTGAACCCGGAAAATGTTGGAGATTTGGTGAGTGAAAATTTTATGTATGCGTTCTTAGTTAACATTGACTTTTATGAAAACAAGACAAGCTGAACGGAACTGTGATTTTGCTCATTGTGTTGCAGTCAATTCTCCATAACTCCATAATACATTTGTACATATACGACAAATTCTCACATATTTTATTGTGATATATATATATATATATAAACCCTATCATTACTTACATGCGCTTTGTTTTAACTAGTAGTGTCTAGTTTACATAGAAGTCAATGTTAGCTAACAATGCATTCACATAATTTATTGACATGATTATGTCAATAAATTATTATTTATTGGACACCAAATTGCTTAAATGTTATATTATTTTAACTATTTACGTAATTATTTACTAATTTATTCAGATTATTTTAGAATAGAATAGAAAAAATATTTCCCTTATGGTATTATCCTTCCTTTGTTCATTTAAGATGAACATGTACTTACAAGTACGAAATTATCATAAATAATTATTTTGACAAGCAAATATATAGCCGCCCTAATGCCTAAAATGGACTTTCCAAACATGAAAACATAAGATGGCTACCGCCATGCAAACCCAAAACAAAAAATGAGAAAATATTATAAGCAATCACTGAGCGTTGGTTGCTTGAAGTGAGAATACAATATGGCGGCAACAAACACGTTGGTTGCTTGAAGTGAGAATACAATATGGCGGCAACAAACACGTTGGTTGCTTGAAGTGAGAATACAATATGGCGGCAACAAATACATTTGACATTTCGTTTTATTAGTGTTTCAGGCATTAGGGCCATATATTATTGTTAGTTTCATGTAATGAACTGATTTCGCTTTTTGAAGTGGTGCCCACTTAATTAATAATAATTATTATCTTTTAAATAACCCAAATGTAGCTTCTTAGCTAGAAAAAATCCCTACCTATTTGTTGATAACTTGGTGCCGACTTTATAAAGTAGAAAAGAAAAGTAGTTCAGTAGGACTAAATAACACTTCATTTTATTTTATACTTTTTAGTGATTTTGAAGTCAGACATCTCGAGAACTTTTAATCCGATTTACTACTATAACTTGTTGAGCGAAAGGGCGGAAGTATCTAATATTTTTACTCTATAGATTATTTATTTAATTTCAGATTGTAACATCAGACGGTACAACAGCATCTTTCATGTGGGAGTTACTAAAAGACCCATTAGTTAAAGTAGGGCCTACAAAAGCGACATTCTCCGTACGATACAAGCAAACATCGTCATCAGATTGCTTCCGACTGTACACTCGACCGTTCGATATACAGGACTATACCACTCTGTTTGTTATAAAAACAAAACTGGAGCCCAGTAAAGGCGCTGATTTCTGCAGGGCATCGCAAGTTTGTTGCTTGCAACTTACTGTACAGAGGGTAAGTTATATTTTTGGGGTCTATAGGTTTTTATTAGTGAAACCAGGGGTGTTCCACTCCGTAGTATTTGAGGTGCTTTAGGCATAAAGCTACAAGTACCCAGTCGTACCTATGGAAAGGTATTATTTTTGAGGGCCTGCCAGTCGCACGTATGCTCGATACTCACTCACTCACGCGCCGCGTCGCGATATTAAAATTAACTAAAATTGTAGGTTTGGAGTAGGTTTTTAACCTTCGCTGATTGGAGGAGAGAGCGCTAATAACGAAATTCGTTATTTTGACAATCTAACGCTCACGTTATTAGAAACAGAATGTGGCCGCTGTCCTTGTAAACACAACTTATAAATACCTAGCTATACTATAGTAGGTAATTAAATATCTAACGAAGTAAGCAAATACGAATGTATGTACACATAGTACAAACCTAGAGCTTAGTTTGTGACCAGAGACCTATTTTATGACAATTGTAATTTATCATGACAATTCATAATACATTGCTTGGTATACTTTTAATTATTTACTTTTATCAAACTAAACCAAGCAATGTATTATGTAATTGTCATAGTAAAATTATTATGTAAATTGTCCCACATATTATTATTATGTTTCGGCATGTTTTACCTCCCTAGCAAATTTCTATAAATATTTATTATTGTTTCAGGTAAACGAAACTGAATACACTTCATTAATGTATGAAGTATTAGCCGACCAAAGTATGTGGGTCGTGCTGGGGCAGACTGCAGGTAAATGTTGTTTTATTTACTTGAGTATAGGTACCAATACAAATATGGAGTATAATAACGTTAAGGCTGTATTCTGAAAGTCTAGAACTACAAAACTAAAAATGTTTGTTAAAGAAATTTACTCGATACTCACAGACAACTATTATTATGCAAATAGTAACTCTTTAACTTGAAATGTATGAAGAGATTAATATAGTCTCCCATATATTATTTCAATAAAAAATGTATTTATATTTTCCAAAACATGAAAATTTTGTACTTTTTAACATCTCTGCAAGCGACAAAACTACAACAATTTATAGTGGTAAAAAAATAGATATCAATAGTTTATTATGTATTCTAAAAATGTATGGAGAATTTTTTGCAAGTTTAATAGAAAATTATTAATTAAATAATTACAAAAACTTGCCAGACAGAAATTTTCATACAAAATCCATGACAGGCCGTCATTGTGCGGGCGATCCCGTCTGTGAAAGGTGGCTTCGCGTCGCTTTTTTCTATTTCACAATCGGAACACTAAATATTCACTGTTGGGAATTTTATAAGACAAGTACATATTTATTTTGATTATATTCTATATTTTTACACCTTTTAACACGATTAACTACAGATTCAGCTAAAATAAATATGCAATTTTCACCAACTGTCACTGTCAGTATAACCTTACAAAAAAAAGGACAGACTGTCCGATGTAACTAAAACTACGCAACAGCTATTTATTTTTGTAGCTTTTATATTTTGAATAAAATGTATCGTCGGGCGCACATTATTTTACAATTTTTAAACATATTTTACCTATTTATTTTAATTGTTATTTTTTTTAATAAACTTTTTTTTATATATGTCCAAAGCAAAGCTCAATAGGGTTCCATCCATTATCCAAAACTTTATTTTTATAAATGGCAGAGTAGTTCAACAATTTTATTATCTACCTAACATATAAATACTAACATAATAATGTATTGTCTTATTTTATAATCATTAATATTATTACAAAATCAAAGTTTTATTTTATTTTAGCATGTGACTGTTTGTATCTAACTCATGACAAACATACAATATTTATGAATAGGGACCAATACAATGTTACGATTTCTATAGAATTAGACCGATTTACTATGGCCTATGGACTCATTTGGCCAATGATGCTGTTACCAAATGGACGGCGATAAAAAAGAACAATACGAAATAATAATAAATAATTTCTAGCATAGAATAATTCGCACTATGTTTTAGAAACTGGCATGCGCAATTTCTAGAACATTGTTTGAATTATTTTACACTAAGTATAAAACTAAAATACATATTGAAAATATTACGCTAAAAAATAATCATTCCACATGATTGGTGGAATGCCAGGTTTCTGAGTTTTCAACAAATTAACTGCTACTGCGTTTTATAACTACCTACACCATGAAAGGAGACTACCGCCTCGATAATCGAAAAATTCCACGCCTGATCCAAATCCTAGTGACCGTTCTCTATAATCAATCTATATTTTTTGACGGATAATAAACCATGGTAACTTTTTTTTTTTTTTTTTTTTTTTTTTATGAGAGCTCGGCATGTGACCTCACATCTACCTGATGGAAAGCAGTATGAAGGTCCAAGAACAAATGCAACCAACAATTACGATCTACGTAACTGTTGATTGCACCTATTATGCCGGCTTAAGATGCCTATTCACGCTTCGTTTAAAGGACTCGAGATTATAGGAAGAAGGAAACACGCGAGCAGGTAGAGCATTCCACATTTTAATAGTGCGACAGATATACGAATCACCAAATTTTTTAGTGCGGGTTGGTATATCTGCCACAGTATATGCATGCATTTTGTTACCCGTTCGTGAAGTCCTATACCGGAAAGGAGAAGGAGGAATGAGATGAAAAAGTTCTTCAGAGCACTCTCCATGATAAAGGCGATAAAACACGCTCAACGACGCTACATCCCTGCGAAGCTGCAATGGCTCTAGAGTGTCCGTGAGCTCTTTGTTTTCGATAATTCTCGATGCACGCTTCTGCAGACTATCGAGAGCATGCAGCAAGTATTTGGCAGATCCACCCCAAAGATGCGAACAGTATTCCACACAAGGCCGTATCTGAGCTTTATAAATCAGATGCCTGAGTTGAGGAGTAAAACTACTAAAAGTACGGATAGTTTATATGATATTTGTCTGTAAATGTAAATAATTATTTTTCATGTATTTATTGGTGAGACCACCTACTAAGTATGACAATACTTCTGTTAGACCGAGAGCTCGTGTCCAATACAACTATAATAGCAACTAATATTTATTTTTTAAATAGTGAAAGTTGCTTTTATAAAATAATATTGCTTTTTTACAATATTTAAATAAAAAACATTTTCCAACGCTGAAAAGATTTTATTAATAATTTTTTACAATTTTATACATATACCTACCAGCGCCACATTCTGTTTTTTATAAAGCGAACGTCAGATTGTCAAAATAACAAATTCCGCTATTAGCGCGTTCTCCTCCAATCAGAGTAGTTTTAACCTTTTCTGATTGGAGGAGAGCGCGCTCATAACAGAAATCGTTATTTTGACAATCTAACGCTCACGTTATAAGAAACAGAATATGTCCGCTGGTAGGTAAGTAATTAAAGTTTATAAGAATTATTGATAAAAGTGAATGTGTATGGGTGTAATATGTGTAGTGCACGTCTGTGTGTGTTGTGTGTATGGTGCGTGTGTGTAATGTATGAAGAGTATATTTTTGTAGGCTATGGTGTAACAGTAAGGTCAATTTTATGATAATATATTATGTTATGTCAAAAAAACGATAGACTAATTATTGAGAATGGACATAGGTATAATATCTAGGTGATCTAAACCGGTAAACCGAAGATACTTGCCTAATTTAGTACGTGCAGATTTTAAATGTCAATTTTTGTTTCATATTTTCCTACGTATCTTTTTATATTTAAGCCTTATGAGTGTTAATTAGAGACAAGTTCAAAACAAACGGACAGATAATTGATATATATATATAATGTAGAGATTATGATTGCTTTGAATACCCTGAGTCTGGGTACGTGAGGCTGTGTAGAAGTTATGTATATAAATTTAAATGTATGTTTATCTAAGTTATTTTACTATAAAAAACTAATTTATTTAAAATAAAATATTTTACATATAATTATTCCAATTATGTAACTCCGGCATATTTTTAATGTAGACAGATGGGTAAGTAGATTAGTGACGCAGACCCCCATCCTTAGTAATGTCAATTCATATGACAGCATTTTTTTAAATAAATACTTAGACTGGCTGAATTAGTCCAAAATAATAAAAAAAGTTTTGTTTAATATAAATTCTTAGTTTATTACGGAGCGGAGTCTAGTAATAGTCACTCTTACCAATGCCTTATAATAAATTTAAACTGTTAAAATTAATATATATTAATAAAATGTACCGGTATATCACACTCTGTATGCGTGTCTGGAAATTATAGTAATACATCAATTTTATTGAAACATTAAATCCTCGCATATAAAATGACATTTCTTGACTATTTCGACAATACATTACTTAAAATAAAATAGTAAAATTTCTAAAAGTAGATATCTAAAATAATATACTGTCACACTCCATACAATGAAATTTCAACAGAGTGACTTTTGGGCTCAACTGTCCACAGTTAGAATAAATTGAAGAAATAATCTCAAACATTTTGGAGTGAAATCTGAATAAAAAATATTTGTTAGGGAGCATTTTGTGTGTCTCCAAGTAAAAGTACGTTGGACATAACAGCTATATTAATAAAAAACTACTAACTTTTACTAACACACATGGACATAAAACAATAACATGAAGGAATAAAGATCTAAATAACACATTTACTCGATAACTAACAACTTAACTAACGTAATAAAAGTCTCGCGGCGTCTGCGCATGGCTGTGTGCTGAACCAGCACGCGTGCGCTCCATTTATTGCCTAATTAACGACTCCTGGGGGAGAATGCCGGGGGGTCTACGGTCGCGAGCTTTTGACTTTGACTTCAATTCCTGTAGGCTTACATTATTTTTAATATATAAATTACAAGTTTTTGCCCGCAGCTTTGCACGCATTTTTAGTTTTTCATAAAAAAATGTGTTGCTTTCAAGTTTCTATTTGAAATAGTTGCTGAGACTTTAATTTTTCTGTAATAAGACTCTCCCCTTTTTTAATAATATTATATGGAACCACTTAGGGTGGGTTAGGTAGGAAGAGAATTCGCCGCTATTTTTAAGAAAATAAGTATATTAGTTTTAGTAAGTTTCTTACCTACTAAATTATTTAAGTAGCCATATAGATGGCGATATAATGTCAACTTTTAAACAAAAAAAAATGTATTCCTCAAAATTTTGACATGAAATAAAATAATATCTTAAAGCAGTTTTTTTGTCTTCCTAAGAGACTAAAAACACAAACACCCTGTATATATGCACTTCCTATAATTATGTCAAAAAATGACCCTTCCCAGGGTCTTGAAACTATCTCCATACCAAATTTCATCTAAATCGATTCAGCGTTTTAGGCGTGAAAATAGAACAAACAAACAGAGTTACTTTCGTATTTATATATTTTTTTAATTAACTCTTTTAACTTCTTATTAATTTCTATTTATTTTAGAATCTTACAAACTAAATAAGTGATAGAATTGACATTTATTTACTTTTTATCGGGGCACAGCATGCGACTTTGTATCCACCTGATTGTAAGCATACCTACAAAGTCCATAATGGGGGCAAAAAATTGCTGCAGTAGTCTCCAAACCCACAGACCAAAACCGAAACATGACTAGGTCACTTAACGGTTTTTGCATCTGTATAGGCGGACCTTAATTTATGTTTACATATTTACATACATCTGCATAATATATTTTCTTAATAATTACAGGTGTAATAAAGTTGGATACAGATAGCACATCTGCCCAAACCGTGACATTGGATGTGATGCCTCTGGTGGCAGGGTATCTGCCGCTGCCTACCGTGAGGCTGTCCAAGTACATTGCCGCTATCACCAAAGGTAAGTGAAATTTTAATATATTGCCAGGGCGGTTCCGGGATTTGTTTGGATGCTGATGTTAAATAAATTTTGATGATTCCGGGGCGCGGTATTGCGGTATCGCGGTATTAATGATGAGCAAAAAATACAAACTACCGTACCGTACCATACGTAAAATTGTTATCCAATTTAAATTACTTTTCAAAATAGTAAATTTAAATGTTTTGGGGGAATAGCCCCCTGGATCCGCCAATGCCCTTTTTAGTTTTTTTTTAAATATTGAAGCATGACTTTGAAAGTCCAGGAATGGGGTCGATCAATAATGGTTCTTAAACGAAAATGATCGCTCCCACTATGTCGGCTAAATGATGCGATTACGAAATGAAATTGCATTATGAGTATATTTTAATATACTCGCTGCTTTATTGTCAATTCAACCCATTTCGTACCCGCGCCCTGAAAGGAGGCCACCTCGACAAGAAATCGATGCCGGTTTAGGGTGCGGTTACGAATCGGGCACTTGAATTGATAAAGCAGTATATATTAAAATTAATGTATTGATCGATCACATTCATGGATTTTGTAGACCTGCTTACCATGAGGTCAGATGCCCCCAGGAAAAGAAAAACATCACAGTCCGTTTTTTTTTCAATACAAAATACTTGAAGTCAGTAGCTTAAACTGTTATTTTTATATGAGAAGTCCAGGAATCGGCATATAGACAAGGAATCTCTGAAAATGGATCATGAAATCTCTCAAAAAAAAAAGTATTTTATTTATCGTTAATACCTACCTAAAAACTTATAAATCTTACATCTATCGATCTTGGCTACCATATTATATATTTTCTTAAATAGCTCTTTTATTATTTGCAGATGCAAAAAAAGATTTGTCGTCACATCCAAGACTGGAACCCTTTAGTCCAGGCCAGGTTTATGATGCCGGCAAAACTAAACAGGTACATGTGTTGCCCCCACTACCTAAAGAAAATATGGAATAAAATTAAAATCTATAATAGTCATAGCATATTTATTAATTAAGAAAATAACGAATTTTAGTATCTTTTATAAATGTATAACACAAGTATATTGTACGACTCAACACATAAAAATAAACATATATTTTGCAATAAATGAAATAGTTTTAGATTTGTAAATAAATTAATCACACAACTACATAATATATTGTACTCAATATTAAGTGGTATGTATACAATTTTAACAACTTATTTATTTTTAAAAAATATTATACTAACTTTATATAAAAATAAAATAATGTAAATAAATGTATAATGTTTATAATTAGAAAAAAATACTGAAGCTTTTCTTCCATTTATTTGTATATACTTGGATTTTTATGTTAAAGAAAATCGAGCTTTATGTCAATGCTATAAAAGCTGTTTTTAAGCTTTTTGCAACTGGTAATATTATAAAATAATCTTGAGCTTCTATAACTATAAAATAATTAAATAGAATTGGTTAGTGTTTTTTTCTTCTGTTTATGCTCAAAATTGCTCAGAAGTGCAATAGTTTTTGGCACTAGAAATTGTTGTCCATCCATTGTTATTTTAAAATTAAATAGGTTATTTATTAAATAATATAAGTCCGACTAGTAAAATAAAAGTCCCGCCATATTGCGGGTATTATCGGAACTAATTTTGTATATGTAAATTTATTCTAGGTGTCGATAGCAGCGCCAGCGCCCCTATAACATATTTTTATTTTACTGGTCAGACTTCTTGTATACATAAATAACAGTTTAATAATTTTATTTTGTTGTTTATCTAAAATTTATCGATTGCCATATATTTTAAGCAACGAATAGTTTTATTTATTTTACCTAGTCCTTTATCTTGTCTATGTATTATAATTATATATCCTTCATTTCTATCACATATCTATTTTATTAAATTTACAACTAACTACATTTAAGATTTGGTTTTTAATTCTCAAATATTTCATAGCTAATTAATTATTATTTTATTTAAAGTTTGCTACCTACATTTTGACATAAGAAAATGTATTACAATTATTATACTTTGTATTTTTAATAGTAGATGTAGTTGTGGTGCTAGAACATGTCTGTACATATACATACAACTAAATATATAAGTATATGTCGTATAGTTGTTATATAGTAATTGCCTGGTTATTAGTAGTAGACTTTATGTGTATAATTTAATAGTTATTTTTTTTACATTTTATTCATGTTTTGTTGTTTACTTAACATCATGAATCTCGTTTTATAGTTACATAAAGATTGCTCATTTGCAAATAAAAACCATTGAAAAAAACCATAAAATAATTAGTTCCTATATTTCACCACAATATGGCAGTCTCGTGGATTTTAAGGGCGCTTTTGTTGTTTTTGTTATTTTATCAACACTTTTATGGTGTATATTATACAACATCATAGTGTTATGCTAGTCGCAAACGCACATGGCACACGCAGTTATAAAATAGGAGAAAACTCCCAGCGGGGCTTTCTAACGGCAACTGTACTGACTTCCGGGTAAAGTCGCTGGACTGTTCCACATTTTCCTATAGATGCTTCCTATAGAAAAGTTTGTTAATATATAATTATGATCATCAGGGTCGAGGGGCCACATTTTGATAATACAAATTTGCTAATTATAATTCTTATGCTAGCAGTTACTAAAAATCGAGCTAAAATTGTAAAAAAAAATCCTCATGTTTGTAAAATTTCAGATTATAGTTGGCCCCCCTGTGCTGACGTCTTTTAGTATGTGTACTTCAATATCTTTAAATATAATGATTACAAACTTAGAAAATATGCCCATAGTTTGTAAAATAAATATGCTCTAGTACCATGTAAACCTCTTTAATCCGTTTACTATTAACGGAAATATATGAAAAAGAAAATGTAAGTATGAAGTAGAAGTTAGATTCTTTTTTTATTTTAAGTTTTACAAACTTGAGATTTTTTTTACATACTTAAGTTCGATTTTTACTATCTGCGGGCATAAAAATTATTAGCAAATTCATATTATAAACAATGTGGGCCCTCAATCTTGATGCTCATTAATCATTATATAATTTATTGTAAACAAACATTATTTCACTTGAGGGAAATAAATACCTATGGACTTTTTTTCACAATAAATATGTAAGAATGAGATTAATGCAAACATAAACAAGTAGTATAATAAAATTAAGTTTCATTTAAATAGAGTTTTGTTATAATCTATATTGTTATTATTTATTATATAACTTTTTGTATTCTTAGGTTTGTAATTATTGTATGTAAAATTTATTATTTTACAAAAATATTGCAAAAAATATATACTCATGTCACCATAAATTAAAACATAATACATTTTGTCATTTTAATTTTATTGTAAATATTTTTGTCATACATAAAATTTAGATATGTATTTACAATTTTGTTTAGAGAGAGGTGGGGTACATTCAACCAACATAAAGGCTATGGTCAAAGTAAAAATTATGCTTACCATCAGGTATGTTCAAAGTCATATGCCAGGCCCCAATTAAATTTAATTAATAGTTTAGCTTAATAATAATAATACATTATTTGAAGAGTCTATTCAAAACGTCGCGACGACCTAGCCACTTGTTCGGTGTAGACCATTACCATCGGCTACGACGAGGTGGGATTAAGAAACCCCTCCGCTGGATACCCTGGGGCCGTCTAGGCGGTCTCCGGCGCCGTAAGGCACCCGTGATGATATGTATATAATATGTGAAGCACTGTTAGGGGCTCTGTAGTCGACTTGACGCCCATACAAACGTACTTCCAATATTATAACTTGGCTGTTGGTCGAAGTTTAATATTTTTTATATGTTATTAATTGTACGCAAAAATCTTTCTGTTTGGGTAATAAATGTTTTTGTATTAAAAAAATAAAAAGATTTTTTTTCTGAATTTGAAAAATATAATAATAGTTACGCAACACAGAAAGATTAATAAATACAACTATCGACAAAAATATTATTCTAATTCTGCTACAAACAGTAATCGAGTTTATTACTTGAAGTGCGAAAGCTCATTTTGTATGGAAAACCCGGAGTTCGCGATTACAAATAGGAAAACTTATAAATATAGAAGCGACCATAATATTCTATTTTATTTTATATAAAGTTCACTACAGATGCTTTTGACTTGAAAGGTTTAACCATTCCGTCCGAAGTACATGTACGTACTTGAAGAATTTCGTCACTTTGACAACCTAATTTTACCTTTACAAATACAATATGACCGCTATATTATCTACTACTACTGCTTAGTGGGAGCGACCAATGTTATTAAACTACAATGTATTTATCGAACCTATTCATAGACTTTGTATGTCTACTTACCATCAGGAACAAACAAAGTCACGTGTCGTGCTCCAATAAAAAAACAATATATTGGGAATGATAATATATATATGGGATGGAAGTTAGCGCTTGTTTACAAATTTGATCTATAAATAAAAATATCCATAAACATGCGAACTAAAGAGATCACTCATCATACGCTTTTTTTCGCCTTATGCCCCAATCTTTATTACATAATTGAAAGTGCCCCATTTCTCCTATTTATTTATATTTCAATAAAATGTTATTTAATTGTTTTTATTGTTTTATTTAAATTTATGAAAAAAAAAAACGTTTTGTCTAATGAATGAATGCATGAAGTATTAGTTGTGCACATGTATATTTGCAATTTGATTATTTATGATGCAGAAGCAGAGTTGTATGGCTATTGCTTAGCCAATGCTTCGGACTGTCAAACTGCCTATGAAAACTAAATTTTGACAGTTCCAAGAAATGGCTTAGGCTAAGTTATTAATCCAGATAGTAGAGTACCGATACAGTCTCAGATTAATAATAGATACAGTTACTGACCTCGGTTTAGTATATGTACATGTAATAAACTATAATTTCAGAGAAAACTAGTTCTAACTATTTGTTGTTATCCTTCTATGTTTTTCTACATTCAAATGCTCTTAGTGTATTTTCTCGTTGCTATAATGGGTTTGGTAGTTGCGTTTGTGCCCCATATCAACTTTAACGGTTCTGGCTGTATTTCTACCTTATATTATGTAGTAGCGTCAATTTTTGTCGTCCCTATCTCAACCTTCCAACCTATATATATGCCTGACAGAAAACTACGTACAGTACATTTTTGGCAGCAGCCATAGTAATAGTTAATGTATATTTAACATAGAGCAACGCGGTCACCGTACAGCCGGGAGGAGAGTAGCCATACGCATAATTTCCCCTCTGTCTCTTTGTGTCTGTAACGCACAGGCACATTTGTGCAAAACTACTTGTATACGGGTTTTTGCCAGACCGAATCTACCTCCCGAGAGAACGCGACTAATCAAAGTTGCCCTATTGCTCAGTAAATTCCAAAAAAATTTTTGTATTAGATACGAACGCTATAGCGTCTCCCCCCTCCGTAGGTTTTGTTTGTGGTAGATATGTGGAGCAAGTCTCGTAATTTTGTGCCCATTCTCCATAGCATTCATATTTAATTTAAGCAGTGTGAGCCTAATAATATTAAAAAATGAAAATGTTACTTCTATACAGTGAAAATCTGTATGGTTGAATGTTTTTTACCTTCCACAACGTGGAAAAAAATCCACAGACATCCCGTTTGTGGTTTTGGATGATCATCCAAAATCGCAAACCTATAAAAAGCAGACTAATAATACACAGACCGTAGTTTAATCTTTGGGAACGGAACCTTTATACTTAGGGTGCGTTTTGTTGGCTGGTAATATTAACGCAGCGCTATAGTGTCACAAAATAAAAAGCTCGTTTGGACAGCTGTCAACTCAACGAAAAAAGAATAAATCGTTAACTACACTGACTGATTCTCAGCCTTAAACAATTATTAATTGATATGAGTTTTTGATTGTTTGATAGTAAATTTATAGAAAAATGTTTTTTTTTGCTATATAAATACTCTGAAAATTAGAGGGCTTAATTCACAAACAAGCATAATCCAATTAGATTAATCCTTTTTGGTTAACATAATAGCTTTTACGAAATATAAAAAAAAAACAAAAACCAATGTAATTGATAATTAACTAAAGAAACCTATATGAACCATCACGGGTGCTTTACGGCGCCCGAGACCGTCTAGATAGTCTCAGGATACCCGGCGGCGGAGTGTCTCACCTCGTCGTAACTATAATATTAATTATATAACGGACGCTGATGTGGTGGGCTGCCTTTGAGAGGGACAGAATGCTCGTCGTCTCGCTCTTTATAATATAAGGACAAGTGTCATACCTTTGCTAAATTAATGTTTCTTAAATCTTTGTTTCTATTTAAAAACGAGCTTCCAATTCCAATGGTTATATAGCCTGTATTAGGTTGGTTCGAATGTCAGCTTTACGTTCGACCCATTTTTATTTTTTATAGTTACATTACATTAACATATACTTTGGTGCCACTCAGCCTTAAAGTCTCGTTCCGCGGTTAGCAGCGCTGCCACGAATAGCTGTTTAGCTAAATAGTGATTACAAATTGGTTTGGAATTCTTTAGACTATTTTCTCTGTAAGCATACATAGTCATGATGGCAAATATAAAAAAAAACATAGAAAAATACCAAATTAACAAATTTGATGAGACAATTCTTACCTATTTTAAAAAAAAATTATTAAATTGAGATAAGAGTAATTAGGTACAATGATAATTAGATCATATACAAACACAATAAATCATACTTGCCACACTTTATCATACCAAGTAATGATCGAAGACATCGAACTTATAATCTTCATTTGGGAGCATTCATAATTCGGATTCAGCGTTTAACACAGTAAAATCGCACTCACGATAGTAATTGCTATTGTGATGACACATCCGTAATTATCCCCCTGACTAGATTAATTAATAGTGGGCCAATTTAGATAATACAAAACTCTAGTGAATATTAGCGTATTACGCACAACTTTTAATTTTTTTAATTTATGATTATTAAAGATAAAGTATATAAAGATAGTTATTTTGTTTACCTAAATTAAAATGCAAATAGCTAGTAAAGGACTGGCTTCAGAAGGTGTCCTATAATAATACTGAAACCTTTTAATTATCCTTAATAGTGAAGGGCAACCTGTTTATGTCTACTATTTTGATATCACTATACACAAACATACACTCATTGAGTCACACTCACACAATTACATACGCATACACACTTACATTACTATTATTTTATTGTTTTTATTTTTATTCTAACTAAATCTTTATGTTTTGAAATTAAAATGTAATAACTATTGTACTTGCACATTAAAACACCTGGCGGCTAGCGCTACATTGATATTATCTACACCTTGTTACAGTATTGTATCGAATACAGAATTGTACAACACTATCTTTAAGTAGTCATTGCACAACCTATGCCTATAAAACCATCTTTCATTACACATCTGACCATTTCTAAACAAATTTCAGGAGCTGCGGTAAGTCCGTCCATATGCCGTGCGTTGCCAGTTGTCACCAACTTTACTTCGCAACTGGGTTTTACTAACCTCACAGTCCGAATGGCAATAATACCGCTGTTAGCGCTGACGTTCATAATCACCGGTCCGATTCAAAAAGCGCGATGTGACCACTCACGGTGCTATTAGCGTGCTAATGAATTAGACCAGTGATTAAGCGCGCTCACAAAAACATTACTTGTATCTCCCTCTATCTCGCAACTAAAACATATGCTCCTCTCACTCTGTTTTAATGTCAAATAAAACGCCATAACAAATTAATGAATTTTAATGTATTTTGTATATTTGTTTACATAAATACCAAAATAAATGAGAACACAACACTTTTAACTATCTACTTTATAACTATTTTAGGAATTTTATTACTTTCCTTAAAAATATATTTCTATATAAATGTCATTCTGACAGCGCTCACAGCGATTTCACCCAGAAGCAAAATCACTGTAAGCCCAATATGACTTCTGTAATGACGTTACTATTAATGTCAAATCATCTATCGTTAGCGCGCTTACGCTCATTCGGACCGGTGCTGACTGCGCTGACATCGATTTTGCCGTGAATCGGACCGCAAGGTTTGTCACCAATAAAGGTTACTTACGAATAAATCTGCGGCCACATTCTGTTTCTTATAACGTGAGCGTTAGATTGTCAAAATAATGATTTCTGTTATTAGCGCGCTCTCCTCCAATTTTTTATTTATTTATTTAAAAACTTTATTGCACCTACAAAGGCGGACTTAAAGTCACTAGGTATTCTCTACCAGTCAAACCAATTGGACAAAATAAGCAGTAAGTAGTTAAAATAGGTGCAGTAAAATACATTTAAGAAATAGAGTATATAAATATTATACATACACACTAATACTAAATATACATAAATATCATAAATTATATTAATAATATACATACATAATAGTAAAATAACAAATATTTAAATTAAGGTTAACAACTACTCTGATTGGAGGAGAGCGCGCTAAAAGCGGAATTCATTATTTTGACAATCTAACGTTCGCATTATAAGAAAAATGTGGCCGCAGTGCTCGACTAAAACGTAAATATGCTTCTCTGTCCCGTGATGAATAATATTTTTTATTTAACGAAATAAATGGCGTTTAGTCGCTATGTACAAAAACTGTCAAAACATATATATAGTAGGTACAACAGTATATACAAAAGTGGCAAAGTATGGCAAAAATATAAAACGTCTTGCAATACCAAAATGTAGATTGAAGCTTAATTTAATTTATTAAATAAAAAAAATAAGTTTAAGTTATAGAGTAACCAGACATATGGAAATATAGACTACTCAAAATATAGAAACAACCTTTTTTGACAGTTTTGGTGGATATCTCTCCTGCTGCCATCTAGTGGCATTTTTTGGAACTGTCAAAAAGTACACTCCATAATAACCGCGAATTATTAGTCCGCGTATTATTAGTTCATGCTTACCAAGTGGATCTGTCAATACTGTCATTCTTTTACATTCAGTAAGTTATCATGGCACGGTCGAAAGATCTTTGCCTTTCCACAATGGTGCAAGAATTAAAAAAAAAAAAACAGTCAGTTATCTGTGGTCAGTTACAAAGAAAAATTATTGTTGAATAGTGTGTTGTAAAAGACAAATTTTATTATGTTTGTATTGCTGTAAATTTTCAAGTTATGGTGTATTAAAAACAATTAGAAACTGTTTAAAAATATTAAACTATCGTGAACAATCAAGAATTGAATAATGGTTGTGATGTGACAACCTAAAGTTTTACAAACAAATCGAGGATTGTTCAGACAGACACGCGACTTTTTCATGAAAAATAGGTATCCCATATAAAGTTTGAAAGTTGAGGTTTATCATTGCATTTAGCGGGAATGACCATAATGGCAGTTTCTGTTGGGGAAATCGGCGAGAATACAAAGCTGGCCAGGGAAATGGCACTAACTGGGAATTATGAATCGGCGCTGGTGTACTACGAAGGAACCATCCAAATGATACACAGGCTCCTTATTACGATCGCAGATGCTACAAGAAAATCTAAATGGCAATTGGTAAGCTTGTAATTTTATAATTTACTTAAATTTCGTCGCAAAACCGTGCAGCTTGCCTTGAACATAACGACATTTCCTTTTATGATAACGTGAGATAATTACCTTCGCCTTTATTTAATGCGGAAGGTCGCCCCATGGGGACTTACTTACCTGTATTATAGTTTAATAATTTATTTAAAATTACATATTAATATATTGTAATAAAATTCCTTAAAAGCTTTAACAATCCTTGGGCTTCATTTCTGGTACTTACTACCTAATTTATAAAATAAAGTAGCTAATCAAGAATTTAAGTATTTAACTTAATTCCTTACTAACTTATTGCCATATAAGTATTGCCTCTGCCTGCACTTCATCTGCTTGGAATCAAAAATCATTTATAATAGTATAGGCAAGATTCTGGATGCGCTTTATCTGCCTATCATTTTCAATTTGAGCCATAGTAATTGTCCACACACTGTTTATATTTTTGTCCTGGTAAATCTAGAACTGGATTTTTAAGGTAATATAGGAGAAGCCTGAATAATTTATGCGGCATGCTAGGTTCATAGAGTCAGTAAAGCAGCAAGTTAAAGTTTACATATTTGTTGGGTGTTGCTGTCCATTTTGTAACCAGATAATTAAGCCAGCATAGCGGAAGCGATCAATGCTGTTAAACAATAATGATTTAATGAACCCTATTAATGGATTTTGTAGGTCTGGTTACCATCAGGTGGATACAAAGTCACATGCCATGCTTCAGAAGAAAAAAAAAATAGGGATAGCAGGCGTCCTCTTAATTTGGCTATCTGTGTTTTACAAGGGGCCTGATTCTACTTAATGAATTTGATATCAAAATTTAATAATAAAAAAAAATTGTCATTATTAATTTTATAAATTTTAAGTAGGTACTTCATTCTACAGTAATGGAAAATGTTAGATGGTTTCTTCTTATAGTTCAATAAAGCGATCAACAGATTTGGCTAGATGTGGGTTAAATTTATGACTTGTCTGTGCCATGTATTCTAAGTTAGTTTAATAAAATTGCTTGGGAAGTCAAAATTTTGTATTGAAAACAATTGAATTATTGCTTTTAAAAGTATTTTATAACAGTTATGTTCCATGCTATGATTAGAATTTGAAGAGACAATGTTCTTAGCAAACCATGGATTCACCGTGCGAAGGCCAAGATCCTTCAATAGACGGTGCAAAGACTTTGCTGGAATTCCTCTTGCACCAACTTCCACTGCATAAAGTTGAGTTTTAAATCCGTTTCTAGTCGAAGTCGAAGGATCTTGGCCTTCCGAGAACAGCCGTCGGAACTTTTATGGAGCGTGTTTCCAGGATGGCGCTAACAGGATCATATAATATTTGGTTGAGTAGAGAGGGTGGTGAACACAGTGCAGGTGAGAGTTCAAAAGGCCTTTAAACCTACTTCGCGGTCTCAAGTCCGGGAACGCTGAAGTTTATTCCCCTGCCTTTCAACCACGCGATGGACCCGGCACCTGCACGGTGAATCCATGGTTTGCTAAGAACATTGTCTCTCTCTCGACTTGATGTTGTGGTCCTTATGTATGTTTGTTTCCCACGGAACGGTGAGTTCTATAAGTATTATTTTTAATCACGTCACGTAAATTATTATATACGTGGTGGCCGAGTTGGTTAGACCTTGGACTTAAAAATACTTAGGTCCCTGGTTCGAATCCCAATGTGTGTACCAATGAGTTTTTAATTTGAAAATTTATGTACATTTGTTTGACAACACCACTATAGTGCCTCGGAGAGCACGTTGCTGCGGTCCTGGTTTCACTATACCAACTTGTGAAACATTATATTATAGATGGGTTATTGTGTCTATTAAAAAAAAACATTGCAACGAGCTAGCCACTTGTTCGGTGTAGATTCATACCATTGGCTACGACAAGGTGGGATTAAAACCCCTCCTCTGGGTGGGTACCCTGGGGCCGTCTAGGCGGTCTCGGACGCCGTAAGGCCCCCGTGATGATATATGTATGTATTTTTTATCATGGGAAAGTGGGATTTTAGTATTGCCTTTTTCACAAGGGTGTTATAATTAGGGAGTGGGATCTATTTTTTTTAATAAATTATATGTATGATGGGTAAAACCAGGTTATTAGAATGCAAGTGAGCAGCATTTTAATGTCTAAATGTCTTAAATAAATTAATGTGTGTACAAAACAATATTAGCACTAAATCCATTAGAGCATTTTAAAGAGTTAACTGTACTTTATTGCCCATTGTTACTTCATTTGCAGCATGACCATCAATTGAAAGGGATCATTGTATTGTCTAGGTATTGAACTCTGCACCCACTCAACAATGTGTTTAGTCAGCCAAAAATGTGGTCTACCACCCTATGGTTGAAGTTCACTCAACCTTAGTGATATTTTGATGACACGGGAAATTTTAGTCAAACTTGACCACATTCTTGGCCGACTTTACCTAACTATTAAGCTATCCACTATACACATTTTTTAGTTTTATTGAAGCACAGCATGTGACATTCAAGCTAAGTTATATGAATATCTCCATTACACTCTGACAGAACATGAGCCTGGATCCTACAAAAAGTATACTTAAAAAATAATTTCTGCTAATGTTATTTGTGTATTTAACTTCTATTTTGGACTTAATATATCTACAAAATTATACTTTTAATTTTTGTAGGTATAGAATGTTCTTAGCTATTCATGAATACTTTGTGCTGTGTCCATTGCATGATTCAGAGACAGGAAGTGAACCACAATGTTCACATATTTGAGACAGTCAAGGCTTTTCATAAAGTCAACTCTCCTAACCAAATTTTATACAATCCTATCAGCACCATTTTGAAAACTTGTTACAAAAAATATCTGATGACCGGGCTTGGGAGGCCAAGTTCCTTCAATAGACAATACAAAAACTATGCTGATCCTTAAAAGGCATCGTTATTTATCATTGTGTCTAAGGAAAGATTTAATATGATCCTTAAAAACCTTAAGGAAATTAAGAAAATGTTAGTAACGGAGCGGTTATAATTACTAGAAAGGAATGTTTGAGAAGTGTATGTTAAATATTGCCCTTGTCTTAAACTAAGCTCCATGCTTGTACTATGTGCACAAAAAAATAAAGATACTACATCTTTTAAAATGCAGTCATTAAATATTTTAATCAATTAATTTCCAAAAAGCCTAATATGTTAGGGTACATTTTATTTATTTGTTTAGCTATATCTACAATTATTTTGTTGTACTTAGCCCATAATAGAGACATGTTCGCCACTGTTTGGTGTAGACTCAGTATACCATTGACTTCAGCAAGGTGACATAAACCCTTTTGGTGATTATACTGAAGCTGTCGTCTCCGGCTCTGCCTACCCATTGATAGCAAATAGACAAAAAAAATGGTACATGTACACCAGTTAAATTATATTAGTTGGAATATTAACAATATATAGTTTATATCCTGGCCAGAAAACAGTGAGAGACAATGTTCTTAGCAATGCATGGCTTCACCGTGCGGGTGCCGAGTCCATCGCGTGGTTGAAAGGCAGGGGAATGATCTGCAGCGTTCCCGGACTTGAGACCGCGAAGTAGGTTTAAAGGCCTTTTGAACTCTCGATTGCACTGTGTTCACTACCCTCTCTACTCAAGCAAATACTATATGATCCTGTTATCGCCATCTTGGAAACACGTTCCATAAAAGTTCCGACGGCTGTTCTCGGAAGACCAAGATCCTTAAATAGAAATAGACGGTGCAAAGACTGCTGGAATTCCTCTTGCACCAACTTCCAATGCATAAAGTTGAGTTTTAAATCCGTTTCTAGTAATTTCGTTTGTGAAATCAAAATATTTGTTCGACTTGATGTTGTGGTCCTTAGGTATGTTTGTTTCCTTTAATTTACAAAAAAACACGTAAATTGGATAAGTGGTTTTCGAGTCATAAGCACACAAACGGACAGACAGACAAATGTTGTTGCATTTTATACGTATTAATCATACAGTATATAATAATAATAATATAATAATAATATTTATTTATTTTTCTCATTACAAAAACATCAATACAATGAAATAATACAGAATCCATGTGAGACTGGAGCCCGAATTAGGCATAAGCCTGTATCTCGGGTCTCCAGGAACCCACCCTAGCATTACAACAATATTTTACAATGATTTCTTTATACAGCCACAACCTGCCCCTTCAGATTTAAAAAGGCAGGCAATAGCCATAAAATAATAACAAAATTTGATAATTAATAAAAATAATAATAAAAATAGGTAAAACAATAATTCTTATAATTGAATATAATATTAATTTAATTATTTCTATGAAGTATATAATAATAATAATATACATCCAACCAATCCCTTTACGAGTTGAGTGGATGAGTGTGTGTGATTGTGTTATGGTGTGTGTGTGTTTAGGTGTGTGTGTGAGTTTAGTTGTGTATGTTTTGATGTATGTGTATGCTTTGATGTGTGTGTATGTTTGATGTGTGTGTGTGTGTGTGGGGTTAGGATTTTAGGTGAGTTATGATAGCATGAAAGTAGCGATTTATACATATATGTTTCTGTTAATATTATTTAAATGTGAGTATATGGTGATTTACTTATAATAATTTAAAAGATTTTCAGTTTCAGTATAATTAAGTGTAGAAAGCCATTTGGAAGTAGTTGATTTGCAGTTAAGTTTGGAGAGAGCGTATATATTATTTATTTTATTTATCTTATTGTACAAAAAACCCCCAAGGAAACAGAAGAATCGTTGTGCAAAAGTCGTATTGAATTTATGGCTAGGACAGACAATATCCTTACGTCTCTTGCTGGCATGACCATTAGGGTCATATTTTAGGAGAGAATGTGTCTTTAAAATGCAATTCAGAATAAAGAGTTGTCTAACCGTAAGAACGTGGTAAAGTTTGTAAAGATCAGAAGTAGGAAATCGATAGGGTAGGGAGTACCCAACTTTTAGGACTAAACGCTGGGTCCTCTCTAAACGAAGGAGCAGAGTTTTGCCTGCTCCACCCCAAGAAGAAACACAATAGGACAGAAGAGATTGGCAGAGAGAAAAGTAAACTATTTTAATTATGCTAGGATCTGCTACACATCGGAGATTTTTAAAGACATAAATCAGCTTACGTACTCTCTTTGTAAGTAAATCAATGTGGGTCTGGAAGGACAATTTAGAGTCAATATGAACACCCAAATATTTTATTGTATCAGTCGGCTGCAGTGAGGGGCAGGCGCAGTCACCACCATCGGGAAAAAAACAAGAGTGGGCGATTAAGCTATGTGGACTATGAGGAATACTAGCGGAGCGGATAGAAAACGGTATATATTTGGTCTTGCCACTATTTAGTGTAAGAATGTTCAATTTAAGCCATTTAGTAACTTTGTTAAATCCCTCCTGTGCAAAGGCATATGCCTCTTCCCAGGAGTCGCCACTGAAAAGTAATACAGTGTCATCCGCAAAGGTAATAATTCTTCCCTTTTTTAGTTGTAGCTCACATAGGTCATTAATATAAGTAAGGAATAGGGTAGGGCCCAAAATGCTACCCTGAGGAATACCATATGTGGTATAGGCATCATCACTGATCAAATGGTTGATTTTAACACTTTGTACCCTATTAGTAAGATAATCAGTGAAAAGCTGTAGCTGGATACCTCTCACCCCCAACCTCTCCAATTTCGAAATAAGAATGGGAACAGAGACCGTATCAAAGGCTTTGGCCAAATCGAGGAAAATTGCGATTGTCTTGTTTCCAGAATCAAGATTCTTCACCAGATATTCTGACAGTTCATGCACGGCATCATCGGTGGACTTGCCAGAACGAAAGCCAAATTGGTTAGATGACAATAAATTATTATTTTCTAAAAAAGAAGTCAAACGCTTGTTAATTAGTTTTTCTAGGATTTTCGAAAGCGCTGGTAGTATCGATATTGGTCTATAGTCATTGACAGAATCCCTGCTCCCACCCTTAAAGATAGGGAGAATCTGTGCCTTTTTAAATAAATTTGGAAAGTTACCAGACGACAGTGAAAGATTAAAAATGTGTGTTAATGGCCCAATTAATATATTTTTATATTCTTTGATAAAATTTGAGGAAATGCCATCACAGCCAACAGCACAATTGCTTTTTAAGGAGCAAATTAAAGAATTAATTTCACTGTCGTCGGTTGGAAGAAAAACAATCGAGTTGGGATTAACTGGAAGATTACAAGACAAGGTTATGTTTGCATCAGGGGTGAATTTATCAGCAAGATTAGACCCCACCTTAGCAAAGAAGTTGTTAATGAGGTTTAGAGAATTAGTTTGATTAGACGAAGATAGAAGCAAGTCGTTTGAGGATGGTTTAGATTGGTTAAGATGCGTTAGGTTCAGAATTTTTTTCCAAAGAAGTTTGGAGTTATTGCCTGCCTTGGATAGTTCACTTTTATCATGATTCCTTTTGACCTTTTTAAGTAAGTTATTGCAAAATTGTTTATATCGTTTATACGTAACTTGAAGAATTTCATTATGCTTATTTTCTTTTGCTTTCCTGTATAGAGCATCCCTATTACGCATACATCGTAGAAGACCTGGAGTAACCCAAGGCTTGATTATACGCCTACGTCTAGTGATATGTATTGTATAAGTGTTGGACGTAATAGCCTTTTGGAGACAGTGAACCAGTTTTTCTGTGGCAACGTTACAGTCGACCTCATCATATATAAATTTAAAGCTGATATTAAGGAGTTCTGTAGTAAGGCCAATCGAATCTGTTTTGGAAATATAAGACACTGGGCGATTAACACTCTTATCAGTTTTACCTAGACAAAGTAAAACAGAATGATGATCAGTCAGTGTATTTTTAATGATTAGTGTATGAGCTGGATTCTTAGTCTTAAGAAGAACATGGTCAAGGCAGTTGTTATAGCGAGTAGGTAAGTTGTGTGCCGGTAGAAGTCCATGGTATGCCGAAAGATTAAGGTAATCATCAGAGCGCTGATCACGGTTGCCTTCCTTAATATCTATATTAAGGTCGCCAACTATTATAATATTTTTACGGGATTTTAGGTTTATAAGGATTTGGTCCAGGGATTTTAAAAATAGACTAATATCAGTATGGGAAGGAGGTCGATAAAGAGAAACCAAGGCAGTGTCATTACCTAATTTTAGAATCAAACAGTTAGCATCCGCAAAACGAGGTTCTTCAATTGAGGCTGATATGTTATCCTTGACATAAAGGACAACTCCTTCATTTTGAGATCTGTTGTTAGAAGTATGATAACTATTATAATTGCTCAAAGATGGAATATGAGGGCAGCGTGATAACCAACATTCAGATAGGACGATAATGTCACAATCTATCTTTATCCGCTCCAATAAGACATATAGCCCTGGCAAATTACAGGATATGCTACGTATATTTTGGTGGAAAATTTTGATACATTTATCAGGGCTTGGTATTAATGACATACATGACTCCGGGTCACAATATGCCGAATCCGAAACTGAAATTGAATCTAGATCTTTGACTAAATTCTTAGTATTGGTGTCCATTACATAAAAATGTTATTAATTAAACGAGAACAATAATAAATTAACATATGGATTTTGTAAAATATAATGAGGGGACGTAAATATAACAATATGTGGAGTAATAAATATAACTCATAATATTTGTAGAATGTGTACAGTAGTATATTTTGGCTACCAGTGTAGATTATTATTAGTGAGAGAATGTGTTTTGTGAGTGTATGTAAATTTGGAGTGTAAACGAAGTATACATTTTCATTGGGACATAGTAATTTGTGACTGCGAAATGTGTGGTATATTATATAGATAAGTGATAGATAGTGTAAATTATTAGTTAAGAGATTAGAGGAGCTTACAAATAATTTAGAATATTTAAATAGTTTAGTGGTGATAGCAAAATGGCATAATATGGCAAAAAAATAAACTTGCCTGTATTTTTTTATATAATTTGAACTATATGAAAGCATTAAAACAAAGTAATTACATTCAAAATAGACAGTTCTAGATAGTTTTAATGTCATTTCATCAAAATGGCTACATGGTTTCAATACATATACAAGATAAAGTTTGCTTATAATTATAACAGTATTAAATCGATTAAAATTTATTAAATTGAGCCATGTAACCTTAATCAAAGAAGAATATTTAATAATACAAGGCTTACAAAAAAATACAATAGATAATGTACGATAAATAGCTAAAAGCCATTTATTATTACTTAAACGCTGGATGTCATCTTCGGAATTTATTTTAATCCGCGGTGCGCCCTCTTCTTTTCGTAGGTAAATTTTACCAAAAGAAATCCAACAATATTTATAATTATTATCCTTTGCAAACTGGCGAGATAAGAAATGCAGGCGTTTATTCTTGGCAGTGAGGTTTTCGCTTATGAATATGAGTTTAGGCGAACCTTCAATGTGAAGATGCGAAGTATTTAGATGGTTCGAGTTATTGCGGACGTTATATTTCTTAGACAGCGTAATAAAAGATTCCTTAAGTTCGACGTTATTAAACTGGACGATAATCGGGCTAATAGAATCGTTTTTGGTTTTGGCTCGATAAATATTTCGTATGTCACGGTTATCAACCGGCTGGTGTAAAATACCTCCAACGTTCTTTATTATCGTTCTTAAAGATTCTTTAGTTTCCGATTCTTTTTGGGGGACATTTCTTACTTCAATCGAAGTGGAGCATGAGTTATATTCGAGGCGTTCTATTTTGTCCTCAAGAAGCTTAATGTATTTAAATTGTTTTATATTGTCACTTTCGCACTTAGCAACTCTAACAATAGCATCATCATATTTTCTACTTATAAATTCTACCGTTTTAAGAAACTCATCGTTCTGCTCTTTGATAGAAATCATAAGTAATTCAAACTTGGAGTTATTATCGCTTTTAAGATTTTCGATCATTTCATGTATTTGGTTTATGAAGGGTGCCATATTTGAAGTTATGTCTTCCACTCGTCTTCTTTTGGGTCTTTGGGTGGCATTTATTTCCTCAGTAAACTCAGTCTCAAAGTTAAAAGGATTTTCCGTAACTGTATTTGATGAAGCAGAAGTCTGATTGAGTGAATTAGGTGAGCTAGGAGGGGTACGTTTTAGCGGCATTTTGATCTTGGTTAAGTACTTTCCCACTAGGCTCAAGATCAAATTAAAACAAATAAATAAAAAATAAAACAATAAAAATAAAAAAGTATTTCATAAATGACAAGTGCCGGGGATCGAATCCGTGTTATGTGGGTGACGAAACCGCTGCCCAAACTTCGCCGCTACGACGCCCGACGGGAGAGTCGCGAACTTGATTATGTTGTTGTGGTAGTATTTCTTAGGTAAATAGTTGAGTACGTTAGACAATGAAGCAATGAATCACGAGTCACGACGCTTATTTTCAACACCACCATCACACAAATTAAATTTTATTTTTGAAAAAATGCTTCGATAATGACAATGTTTTTTATTCACTATATATATTAACACACAGTAATTAACTTGCTGAATAATTGTATGTAAAGTTCTTTCACAGGCATTCACTTTTAACTAGTTATTTCTTATTAATTACAAGCGAAAATAAAACACGTCTTGTTTACAAAGCATTCACTAGGGTAAGGGTAAATGCATTGTGTTTAGTAAGGTCAATAAATGCTCCTTATTAGATTTATCTAATTAATTAAAAAAAAAAAAACTTATCGTAGATTTTTAATACAAGACACAAAAATCCGTTTTTTTTACTATCTATTTATATGGCCTTTCTTGAATATTTAAAGATGGTTAATGAACCTATATATAAAGCGTACCTAGAACTGTATTTTTTATGAAGGTCTTAGTTGCTAGATGTTTTTATCTTCAAGGCCCACCCACATTGAGGTAAACGACAGTGAACTTTTTGTTTAAAACATTCAATAGATTGAGTCACATATCAAATCGCCCACGCCACATCCATATTTACATTAAATTAAACTCAACAAAAGCATACGACGTCCTTGCCTACCACCTCAAGCCCTGAGTTGTTTTTATAAGGTTTCACAACGTACCACATAATTAAATTGAGAACTGGGTTGGGAAATTAAGTTTGTTTTGTAATTTGCCTATTTTAACTGACTAGGTAAGAGATGTCGACAATAAATATGTACCTTTCGATCTATGCTGGAGGCGCGAAGGCTCTGTAGTCGACATGACGCCAATACAAACGCACTTCCAATGTTACATCTTGGTTGTTAGTCGAATTTCGATTTTTATTTCTATTTTGGTATATTGTACGCAAAAATATTTCTGTTGTGGGTAATAAATATTTTTATATAATATTACAAAAAGATTTATTTTCTGATTTCGAAAAAAATATAGTGTCATAAGCAATCACAGAAAGATTAATAAATACAATGACCGACAAAAATATTATTTTAATTCTACGATAGACAGTAATCGAGTATTACTGGAAGTGCGAAAGCTCTTTTTGTATGGAGAACGCAGTTTGCGATTACGAATGCAGTGCCCTTAATGGTTGAACAGCTTTCAATGTGTATTACTATAGAAATCATCCAAGATATAATTTAAAATAAGGTCTAAAAAATTAGCTTTTGTTTAAATAACTTAAATATAAGTAAATCAAATATGTTAAACAATACAAAATACTAGTTATTTCCTAATACAGATTTGTGTCGAAAGAATTGTTAAACACATACCTATAGGTATTTCGTATTCAAAAGAATTTCATATCTAGGTAAAACAATAGTTTTTTTCTTTCTTTATTTTAGAAAATGGGCATATAACATAATAAATATAATTTACTAACGAATGACGAGTGATATCATATTTTTTTTTTAGGATAGAACAAGTAGTTAATTTTAAAATATTGTTTGATTTCATAGGA
Source organism: Monopis laevigella (assembly GCA_947458855.1). NCBI lineage: Eukaryota > Metazoa > Arthropoda > Insecta > Lepidoptera > Tineidae > Monopis > Monopis laevigella. The sequence continues at coordinate 6,606,024 of OX381596.1, read as the reverse complement.
ATTTAGTTATTTGACATTAGTTCCTACTTTAAAGTCTAGTGGCCTTATTCATAAAAACTTATTCTCGTTTAATACTACCCAAAAGTAATTGAAATAGTCTCCTAAAACTACAAAATTGTGCATAGTATTTTGCTCCCGACACTTGTATGGAAGTGAAGCATGGGTATGGCAGAAGAAGCATGCAAGTAAAATTAATGCGGTTAAAAGAGTTCAGTGAGAAAAATGTGTGTTGTGACCCTCAGACACCGAATTAAAAATAGTGTACTGAGAAAAAGAAGTAGAACAGATGATGATGTTGTGTCGAAGATTGAAAGAGGTATGTTAAGGTGGTTCGGCCACGTTGAGCGTATGGATGAAGAACGAAAGACGAAACAAATATATAAAGTAAAAATACAGAATGCGTCCAAATTTACAGATCAAATTCGAGATGTCCTTATAAAAGTACAAATACGAAGTCTAAAAAACAGACGCGCCTATAGGAATCGTGCATGGATGTGGAGGAAGCTGGGGAAGTAAGACCTAAGAAGTAGAGACCGTGCTAAGTGTCGTACATTGCTTTTTGCTTACCCCTTAACAGGGATACTGGCGTGATGGTATGTATGTATGAATGAAAACTACGTTTTATTCAACTTAGGTCAAGGTCTATCATAAAAAAAGGTTTTGTCTCTTTTAGGCATATTCATTTTTGTTGCTAAAAAAAAAGAGATAAAATTTAAAAAACCTATCCGGCCGGAGTCTATAGATTTTTGAACACGTCGCTGCAGGTATTGCGCTGGCGACCTTTTACCAATCTGTGGTTTACACAGAGTCGAGAAAGCAATATCGTCACGAACACGAATGCTATTAGATAATGTGATTGTACTAAATCTGGGACCGTCGGTTACTTATACCTTTCACATTTTCTTAACAATATCCTAGGTTTTGTGATACCAATTTTATATTTATTAGTCTAAAAAAACAGTATACTGTTCACGCAGTTAGGGTTTCGTAAAATTTATGGAATATATTTGTTAAAACAAGTTTAATAATAATTTTATATTACTTATCACACTTTAATAATATAGATAAGTAATAGTTTTTAACAAATATTAGGTAAACTATAAATTTGAAAAGAAAAAAATCTATCAAAAGTAAAAAAAGTAATTCTCTTCGTATTGTAAATACTGTAAATCATTCTGATTGTACATGGGGCATCATTTATATGCATTTTTTTTTGTTTTAGCTAGTGCGTAAATTAGTAGTACCTACTATATTATTTATAAAAAATATATTAAAAAATTAGGAAAAGTTTTTAAATGCACCAGATAAAAAACTGCATTAAAATGTTTTAGATTTTATTTTATTTTTTGAGATTTTTTTTGTCGCATAAAGTGGACATTTTATGTCATCTATTTGACAACTATAGTAATTGGTAGGAAAGTTGACGCAGTCAATTTCATAACCACATCATTTAGCCGGCATAGCGGGAGCGATAAATGCTTTTTATACAACAATGTATTGATCGACCCCATTTATGGATTTTAGTAGCTTTGCTTACCACCAGTTAGATACAAAGTCACATGCGTGTAAAAAAAGCCTTTTGTTTATGGAGCGCGAGCATGGTAGCTATGGTCTGCAATAATAGGTAGGTATGTATATATTAAAAAACAATATTAAATGTTTTTGTTGTAAAATAAACACGCTTACGAAGTTGCGAAAATTATGATGAACATCATAAACAAATTTATCATAAACAAATTTATAGGCATATATATATTTCTGTATATTTACAGTAAGTAAGTATGTAACCATAACGCGCGTTTCATCTGGTTTATTATGCATGTAGTTAATTTGTAGTACTTACATAGGTATGTCTTAATTATCCATTCCCTGCCAGTAATTACTAACTATTACCATAAAGCATCTTACTTTTACTGCCGACCGTACGTTTTTTGAATTCACATGTTTTGAATTTCACATGCAAACTACAGACACTTCATAAATAAAGGTTGTTTTACACTAATTGATTGCCGAGCTAATTTTGTTTGTGAGTGGGAATCAAACCAATCTTTAGACCATGAGGCCTAGGATCTGCAGCTATCCTAATCGGACTGTTAAAGAATATTATCAATATATTAGAAATCCGCCAATATTAGTAATTTATTTTTTCTACATCAGAAAAAATGACCTACGACATTAACATTTTATACCCGCCTCCGTAGGCTAGTGGTTGCACCTTTGGCGCTGTATCCAGAAGTCGTGGGTTCAATTTCCACCCATGGCTAAAAATATTAGTACGTTTTTCTGTACAGTTATAATATGGTCTGGGTGATTCTAAAATATAATAAGTATTAGTATCGTTGTTTCTGGTAGCTTAGTTTGTGAGCAGAGGTATAAATGTGTAAATTGCCCTACATATTATTATTATTATGTTAAAATTTCAATAGATTATTTGGTTGATGTACCATATTAATGTGGCTTCAGGGTACCAGTAGATGTCGATGGTATGAATCTACACCGGACAGGTGGCCAGCTCGTCGCGGTAAAAATAACAATAATATTAATAATTCATTTATTCAGATACCTGTATTGAGTCTATCCAAATATCGCGACGAGCTAGCCACTTGTTCGGTGTATATACATACCATCGGCGCAGTCTCGGCGCCGGCCGTAAGGCACCCGTGTTGTTTTTTTTTGTTTTCAATATTATATTATACAATATTTTTCCCTGGAGAGATGCTACTATTTTCTGTTCGGGTTTGTCAATTGTTTTTTTTTATTATTATCTGGATAACTTTTTCATATCCTTTTCGCCGCCATATTCTGTTTCTTATAAATAACGGAAACGTTACGTTGTCAAAATAACGTAATCCTATAAATATGACATTAAACAATCAGCAACAACGAATACTAAAAAGTGCACTCTATTCCCATGTATATTATAGGTACATTTGGCTTGAAAGTTTTTAGTATTCCGTGTCGTGACCATTGTACATAAAGGATTTGTAATTTTGACAATCGTAACGTTACCTTTAAAATAAATAGAATATGATCTCAGCGGCCACATTCTGTTTATTATAACGTGATCGTTAGATTGTCAAAACGATTTCCGTTATTAGCGCGCTCTCCTCCAAACAGAGTAGTTTTTTAATCTTCGCTGATTGGAGCGCTAATAACAGAATTCGTTATTTTGACAATCTAACGCTTACGTTATATGAAATAGAATGTGGCCGCTGGTCGTCTAGGTAATTAAAAGTAATGGGTTTAGTATGAGCCTAGCTTTATTTTAGAGAACTTTTTTTTCTCTGCCTCGAAAGTGCGAGTTTTTGTGTAAACATCGCTCACCCACTGACTTCCTTATTTTCTCAATATTTACTTTTAAATATACGAGAAATTATACAAGGCCATTGTGTAAAATAGCTGTAAATTTTCTCTTTATACCTATTTGAAGGAAAACTTATTTAGGCGACTGAAACGAATTTATTACTCATATAAAAGTTCTTTGTTTTATACAGGTAGGTATTATTACTAAGTACATACAAAATGTCACTCTGATTCATAATAAATAACGACAAGTTATTATGGTAGGCTTTGAAAACAAAATTTGCATTAAAAAAAAACCCATCACGGGTGCCCATTTGGCTCCCAAGAACCGTTTAAACGGCCTTAGGGTGCCTAGCGGAGGTATTAATCCGTCTTCATTTCGCCGATGGTATTCGGAGGCAACATCTAACAAGTGGCGAGCTTGTTGCGATGTTTATGATGAAATAGCCTCGTTGTATAAAGCGGTCACCCATCCCAGGCCGGCCTTGTTGTCATCTGCTTAACCTTGTTATCAGTTGAGCAGTGACTTAACCATTTCGAATGTATGTGTTGTTGTGGAATTAAATTTATTAACCTTCTATAACTGTTCCTGTTAATTCCTTAATTACCTTATAAATTCAAAACATTTTTATTACTGATAAATTTATTAGTAATGTATTCGTTTAGGTATTTAATTTCAGTTGATGCAAATATCGTCAATTGACCAAGTCATGTTTCAGTAGTCTCGTGAAAACCGGTGAACCCACAGATTAAAACCGAAACATGACTAGGTCACTTGACGGTTTTTGCATCTGTATGGGCGGTGGTAACGAAACCCTTTCTTGCAATATTTAAACCAATAGTTATTTTATTATTATACCTAATGAAAAAGTCACTTTCCTGGACTGTCGCCAATTTTGTTCTATTGTTAATTTTGGCATTGTAGATTGACGGGTAATTATGTGCCACTTTGGTTGTCCGCTAATACGGGGTCATTGAACTACATTGTGGTTGCCATTTTCAGTTATGACGTCACTGAAACGTTAATTTGAGTAGTGGCTGATAAATGTGTTTGTGACATTTATAAAATTATGAGTTTTGTAAACCTATAACGAAATTATTTCTTTGTGAATTTTTAAAAGAAAGAATGACAAATTACTTAAGTTTTAAACCTTTATACACATATGAGAATCAAAATAGATACAACCTTAAGGCCGTCCTTCCAATTTTACCGCTTTTCGGTGTTTTAAGGGTTTTTTAGCTCTATCTAATCCTATTTTAACCATGGGAAAAAAATACAGTGATATTAACGGGACCGTTACAAGTTGGTATCAATACAAAACTTACACCGAAAGAAAAAGAATTAAAAAAAACATTTCGATGTTTAAAATTTTTTTTAATAGTTTTTCATCGTGTTTAATATAATTTTGCTGATTTTTCGTGCGACAAGCAACTGGTCGGAATCAGTCAGCTGTTATGCGCTTCGAGAGTCGGCTCTTGGGGCAGCTTCTTGAAGTTCAAATTTGTTTGAATTCAATACATAAACTGACCGGTCAGTCGGGTACGGTCTTAAATAAACAATGAAACAGTATTAAAAATAAAATAAGGTAAGAAATGAATATTTAGGTAAGTACTATAATATTGTTTTATAACTTATTATTATTATTATTTTGGTGAATGGCTTTTCGCTCGACGCGTAACTCTGCCAATGTCAAGTTGTTGAAAAGTCACATAGGAGTATAACTTAAAATATTACAATTATTGTTTTAAAAAAAAAGTCAATAAATATTGATTAAGGTTGAACATTTAACACTAGGTATAAACAGTACAATACAAACAAAGAAATTCAACATAGGGGAACACAAGGGCCCGTGGACAATACAGGACGGCACATAGATCTGAAAAAGAAACATATATTAGATATATAAAGTAGTTAAAAATATAATTTAACTTCTATTATATATTAAGGCACAAACTTATACAAGGGGCCCCTGAAACTAATAAAAACCGGATCCAGCGGTCCAGAAGTAAATATTCATAGGAAGTATAATCGGAATATATTTATAATTAGAATCATAATTTGAACTTTTTTAAATATTTTGCTATAGCCAGTACTCCATTATAATTGGGCAGTGATAAGAGAGTAGTTGAATTGGTGGGACGAAGGATTATGGATGGAAGAATATCATATAGGGAAATATTCTGATTGGGACAACGTTTTATAACTTACTTACGGTACTTTATTGTTTTTTTGCCTATTAAGAGGAGTGTCTGATGAGGCTCTTCGATGCTCATGCTGATTCAACTGCAAAGTATTTCCTCTCCTTGCGCATGACGGTGAGTCGGTAACCCTTCCATACATTTATGTAAACCTTCCCCCCGACCCTTAATAAGAGAAAGAGCACGTATGTGATTATACATACAATTTAGGCAACAAAACGACTTTCGGGCCATAACTGTTTTCTACCCCTAAACTTTAATGGATTTAAATAAAAATGGACTCATTTTATTAGAGAGAAAATAAACGATGACTACGTTTTCCTTTTTTTAATTTTCTGCCTTGATATTTTATAGGAATTATTTTAATGTGAGGATTTTTTTTACGCTTTTTTTCGAATTTCAGGGGTTCATATTATTTTTTCTATGTCAAACTTTAAAAAAATTAAAACGTACGAGCCTAGATAAAGATCTTACATAACGCCTCCAAAACTCATAAAAATATATAAATGTTTAGTGGGGGGTAACAGTTAGGACCAAAAAGTCGTGAATGTATGGGAAATGTTTGATCAGACTCCGCTCTTAAATAAAAGGCGAATGGCATTTTACAGACGTATAAAACTGACAATGTCTTAGCATAATGTGTTTTATTTTTTCGTAATAATATCGTATTTGCAGGAAAGACCTATATATAGTACGATGTAATACTACCATATCTAAATAAAAAAAATTATCCAAATCATTACAGCCATTCCCGAGATTTCAAGTATATTCATTATAAGTAATAAATGCACTGTGCACATATGACTGCGCTGGGTAAGCGATATAAAATATAATATAAAGATTATGTCACCGATAAATATAATCTTAAGGACCACTACATATTATTAGTTACATAAATATATCGTCTATCTCCTGACAATCTTTATAACAATTACTAGATAATAGGTATAACTTTTTAAAATAAATTTACATAAGTATATGAAAATAATATTAATTAACCTAGGAAAATAAACTAAATCTAAATGGCAAATTAAATAAAAATATAAGCATTCTAAATAAAATAATAATATATATATATAATTATATATATTTTAAAATATATAATTATATATAGTATGTTATTAAGTTTGATTTTCTTGTTTATTTCTTTATCTGTGACTTCGTAGCTCCAAAACGGGTGAACTGATTTCATAGATAATAATAATAATATGTAGGACAATTTACACATATTGCTCTGGTCACAAACTAAGCTCTAGGCTTGTACTATGTCTACCAGAAACAACGATATAATACATATTATATTTTATGAACGCCCAGACTATGACAATCTGTACAGAAATGCGTACTAATATTTTTTTGGGAATCGAACCCATGACCTCCGGATACAACGCCAAAGCGCAACCACTAGTTTACGGAGGCGGTCAAATATATATAGTATAGTGACGAACCAGATATATAAAAACGAGGTGAAGGGTAAACGTGGCCGAGGGAGACCAAGGCACACATACCACGACCGAATTGGTAAGGTTTTAAAAGACGGTGTAATTAAAAGTTAAAGTCTCCGAAATCGGCGTGCATGTATGAGAAGAGTTATGACTGTGGAAGAGGCAAAAGAAGTATGTAGAGATAGGGACAAGGAGCGCTCGGTTGTCTCTGCCTACCCCATAAGGGATCAGAGAATATTATATTTATCTTCACACCAGAGGCTCTACCATGGGTTTGCGCATAGCTACGTAACGTATATACGTGAGCAACAACCAATAGGGCTGCTTTATTTTTGGTAACAGAATTTAATAAAGCGATGCTATTGGTTGTTGCTCACGTATACGTAGCTACAATGCGCAACCCCATGGTAGAATGAATGAATGAATGTTTTATTTATTTCACTTAACTTAGCCTAGGTACAATTAATTATACAAAAATTAACATAATCCGGCATAATGATGCCCTGCAAAATAGATGCTATATAAATAAAAATATGTATAACCAATGCACATAGCCAAACAATTAGGTAAGCAACCAACCACTAAACTAGGTAACTAACGTTAGCCTGTATCTCAGCGGTTGGTTTCCTTTCCTCGAACATATATAGATCATATTATAAGCTAAGTAATGACAGAAATATTAAGATAATGGAAGGTATATGATTGCGTTTGTATGCAAGTATGTATGTGTATCTTAGTGTGTGTGTGTGTGAGTGTGTGCTGCGTGTGGGAACGTGTGTGTCTGTGTGTGTATGAGAAGTTTATGTATTATGTGTATATATTTTATCATATTATTTATTTTATTTTTTTGGTTATTTTACTACCCTTAACATATTTTCAGTTACATTATATGATTTAGTGTTTAGCCATTTTTTAAGCACAGTTTTACATTTAGTTTTGGTAGAAGAGTATATTTTTAGATGTTTATTTATTTTATTATACACTCTGAAGGGATACAATTTTCTTATAAAAGAAGTTTTGATAGGTGCATCATAAGGGAATATAAATGGTTTACGACTTCTCAATAATTTAGGATCATATTGAAGCTCAGAGTGTTTTTTCAGAATTGTATTCTGTATGAATAGTTGGCGGATATTTAATACTTCACAGTCTTGGAAGAGTTGGTAGGTAGGATATCTAATTGTTGGATACGTACTTACTTTAAGAATTGCTCTAATAGCTCGGTCTAATGTCAGGATGTTTGAGGTGTTTGATCCTCCCCACACTGTAATACAATAAGTCACTAAATACTGACACAGGGCAAAATAAATAGTTTTCAGTAGCTTGGGTTTTATTAAATCTCTTAAGTTTTTGAATAGATAATAGAGTTTACGAATTCTTTTAGTTAAAGCGTTTATGTGAGAGCTAAAATTTAGATTTTGGTCAAGTACAATGCTTAAATACTTTGTCGAAGTAGCTTTTTGCAGTGAGGGACAGTTGCATAATCCACCATCATTATTTCATAAATGAGCCTTTATTTTACTTATAGTTGGTGCTGGTTGGGAATTATTCCTCTCTTAGAGCCTCCGGTGTGAAGATAAATATAATATAATATTTTTTCTGATACATATAATTAGTATATAATCTGTGCAAAGCGGGCGGGTCCTTTGAAATATAATTTAGAACAGTCTCCTACTTTTTTGGGTTGTTACTTAATATTTCCTCCTACCACATGTACACTGAGTGAGGTATTTGTGTAAATGAGATTGGTTCTTGCCACGCTAAATTAGCGCTCGGTGTGGGATGTAGGTATTAGCATTTTTATTGTTACCTCCAAGATCGTGATGCTTTTATCTCGGTGGGAGATCGAATTTAACTTTCTATTTCGCTTCAATAAGTAAGGTTTATCTTAGTTCTATGTTTTATGTCTTAATTAAAATGGTTTGGTTGTATTGTACAGTTGGCAGCAGTGTTATAGATTATGTTGCTTATTACCTTATTGAAACGCGTACTATTGTTAATTAATTATTGGATTAAACTATTCAAGAATTATGCGTGTTTATTTTAAAACAAAAAAACTATTAGGTAGCTTTTTTTTTTGTCTCACAAATTACACATATTGCTCTGGTCACAAACTAAGCTCTAGGCTTGTACTATGTGTACCTGAAGCAACGATATAATACATATTATATTTTATAAACTCCCAGACCATGACAAACTGTACAGAAAAATCGTACTAATATTTTTTGCCATGGGTGGGAATCGAACCCACGACCTCCGGATATAACGCCAAAGGCGCAACCACTAGTCTACGGAGGCTGTGTGGATTTTGTAAAAGTTACCGAATTTTACTAAGGTAAAGTAAGTAATCATGTTAGCCATGGCTACCATGCCCGCTATGTCCCTTGATTACATATTTAAAACCCCAAATTATAGGTATAATTTTGGGTTTTAGTAAGTAGAAGATTATTATTCTATAGCTTATTTAGAGCCACCTCGCTATTTTGATAAAATCAAATCAATGTACAGATTTTTTTCATTTACAATTTTATTATTATAGATTATTTTTTATACCTACTGGCTGAAACAATATATTCTTAAATAAAAAGAATCTTAATTTAACTAAAATAAAAGTTCTTAACCTAAGAAAATTATAATTTATTCCGGAATGTTATTCTTGAATAAAAAAAAATCTTAACTTGAAACGATATATTATATTGTTTCTGCCGTATATGAAATAATATATTTTTGAATTCTTTGATCTAAGAATCAATCAAATTATTTACAGATTAAAAGTAAAAAAAAATATCTTTATCCATGCGTCATATGATTTTATATCTACCAGATGTTAAGCAGAACTTCTAAACTAACTTTTCGATTGAAAAACTTGACAACGCGGAGAGTTCCGAACTTGTGGGTTTATTTTTTATTTATTAAAGACTACTTTTGATTACATGGCTACGATCTAACAGACTGACTCGGCATACGTACATACAGCATTGTCAATATAGTGATAATTGACTGCCTCCGTGAACTAGTGGTTAAGCCTTTGGTGTTATATCCGGAGCTGGGTGGGTTCGGGTCCTTGAAGAACGCTTTAGTTGGTATCTTAAACGCATATTATTTTTGTTACTAAAAAAAAAAGATAACCTACTTTAATAAAGTGTTCTTAAGGACTCAATAAGTTTTTAGGAGTACCAGTGAATATGTATATTAATATATGTATGGCAGTGAAGCATGGGTTTTGCAAAAGAAGCTGCGAGCAAAATGTTTTTTTATATTTTTTTATATTCGAACACGACATGTGACCTTGTATCTACCTGGTGGTAAGCAGACCTACAAAGTCCATGAAGGGGTCAACCAATAATAGTTCTTAAACAATATTGATCGCTCCCACTATGTCGGCTAAATGATGCGATTACGAAATGGGGAGCGACAATGAGGAATTGCTTTACGAGTATATTTTAATATACTTGCCGCCTTATCGTCAATCCAACTGCCCACTTCGAAACCGCACCCTGAAAGGAGACTACCACCTTGACAAGAAATCGATGCTGTAGTCTCTTGAAAACCGACAAACTCACAGACTGAAACCGAAACATCACTAGGTCACTTGAACGGTTTTTGCGTCTGTATGGGCGGTGGTAACGAGACCGGTCGGTCGGCCTAACATAGTTATAGAGACCTTCCTCCCACCTAATTTGAAATGCGGTCTGTTAGGAAGATGTGTGGAGTGACCCTCAGAGATCGGATTAGAAATAGTGTGTGTTAAGGGAGAGAAGTGGAACGAATGACGAACGTTGTATCAAAGATTGAAAGAGGAATGATAAGGTGGTTCGCCCATGTTGAACGCATGTGTGATGAACGAATGACTTAACATATATATGATGTAATGTAATAATTCCGAATGTGAGTGGATTATATGGACTACCTTCAAATAAATGATCTACTTAAAAAGGGAAAATTACGTAGTCTTCGTAATAGACTACTAGAATAATAATGTATGAAGAGATGTATGGATGTCGAGGGAGCTAGAGATGTATGTAGAGATCGTGTGAAGTGGCGCACATTGCTCTCTGTCTACCCCTTAACAGGGAGACAGGTGTGATGGTATGTATGTATATTAGTATCGTTGTTAGTAAATAGAACCTATTTTGTGACTAGAGGCTCTACCATGAGAGTTTTGCAATCGTATTAACGTAACGTTTATATATCGTATTATTATACCGCCTCTTCATCATTAATTTAAGAGTAGTCTTATGAGGTTCTTCGATTATGCTGATTCAACTACTAAGTATTACCTCTCCCCGCGCATGACGGTGAGTCGGTAACGCATATTTATGTAAACCTTCCCCTCGACCCTCAATAAGTGAAAGAGCACGTATGAGATTACACCTACAATTTAGGCAGTAAAACGGCTTTAGGGCCAAAACTGTTTTCTACCCCTAAACTTTAATGGATTTTAAACAAATGGTCTCATTGTATTAAAGAGAAAATAAACTTTGACCTACGATAGCTTTTTTAAAATTTCTGTCTTGATATTTTATAGGAATTATTATAAGGATCTATTAGCGATTTTTTTTAAATTTCGGGGGTTGATATTTTTGTTTCCTATACCAAATTGTAAAAAAACAAAGGTATAAGCGTAGATATATTATAACGCCTCCAAAAATCTATGAATGTTTAAGGGAGGGGTGGGGTGGTACAATTAAGACCAAAAGGTCGTGAATGTATGGGAAATTGTTGATGAGACGCTCGTCTTAATCACAGACATGCTGTGCAATCTTCGAACAAAAAATATGGAAACACATTTCTACAAGGAGAATAATGTAGTTCGGGCTTTTCGTAATAGATGTCTCTGATCTTTTTTTAAACTTGCCAGATTAAAAAAAAAAATACAGTGACATTACTAATTAAAAAAATAACAAATCAGTTTCCGGATCCTGCCGAATCAGTCGTTCAGCCGTTCGGTGAACTTCGGACGACTTCGGTCAAGTTCGGTGATTATTGTGCGCTTGAGTGCTTGAGTCTGTTATTCTGTAGATATATTATTTTAAATTACGTACTTTTAGTATTCTTAATTCGTCTGTGTTTGGTGTTCATATACTAGTGTATAGTCCAGTCGAGATTTTCTCCTCCGTATTAACTGCGAGTTAGTTGAGACTTTTAGAGTTAAGTGAAGTTATTGTTGTTGAAATCATGCCAAATAAATCAAAATGTTGTTGCGTGGGTGGTTGCAAAAGTTGTTGTAGACTGTATAATTAACAGCACGGTAAATTTATTTTTAAAAAACTATTGTAAAAATATAAACAACATTATATGTGGCAAAAGGCAAATTGAAGACGAAAACGATTATGTGCAAACTTTAGCCAAAAATCATTTTAATAAATCGAGAAAAAAGTATTTGTTTATTTTATTTTCTCTTCAACCGACTTACGTAGTGCCTTTTTATAGTTACCTATATATACATAGTTACTATAGTTACCTATTATATTATTTTTATAGTTACCTATATATATATATATATATTATGAAACTTACAAATATAAGTTTCATAAAAAAATCATTTAAGCCGATTTGTACCAGCCTGATAATGTAATGTAACGATTAAAATTAAAAATGACGAATGCTACTTGACGTCGACTTGTGGTCATTCGAACTGCAAAATAAATTTGGTACTTTCGACGCCATTTTTAATCGCTACATTACATTATCAGTACAACTCAGCCTTAAGATATATGTATATATATACGTATATAAATAGTTGACCACCAGCGCCATCTATTGAAGCATGGTCTAAACATTTAGATTTTTTTTCTGTTGTTCGGTCTAAAAATAAAAGATGTCGCTGCTGTTTCGTTACTCAAAAAAACCCTTGAGTTATCACTCTATTTCTAGTATAACAAAGTACTCTTTGATCACAGATCAATGGTTCTTTAAACACTACACACGTCAGTAAGCCTTTTAAAGACGGTCCCATGGCAAGACAATTGCATATGAATATTTATTCCTCTGGCGTATTAACATAAGACATTTTATTCATTTCATTAACATTATTATATAAAGTAGCATTATATCATTAATATAATATTATGAAACGACGTTCTTTCCCTTTGCTATGTAAGTTTAAAATGTGTTAGTTAGCAATCATTCATTAAAAAAAGTTTAATATTTAGTTTTTTTTCTAAACACTGATTACTTCAAATAGATTTATTTTTAAGAAAATGGTTTATGTGCACTTTGTAAATAAATCCCAACAACTGTCGCATTAGTCATTATACCGTTTATATATTAATATGTATATTGTATGATATGTAGTATATTATATGTGTATTATACTTGTATATGTAAAGCATATGGGTATATATGTATTTATTTATAAATATAAATAATAAAAAAAATGTATTGCACACTACCTAAACTTAATGTTCTAATGTCCCGAAGGTTTGACTGTCAGATAATGCCCAACGGCATTAAGTCCGCCTTTGTATTATGCAATAAAGTTTGATAAATAAATAAATTACTTTTGGGTAATCATATTATTTATACAATCCGTAATTTTTTGAGTCTACACCGAACAAGTGGCTAGCTCGTCGCAGTGTTTGGATAAACTCAATAATAATAAAAAATCTATTAAAATAATAATCAACCTAATTCATTAACCCTTTTCATCTAAACTTTTAAATATGTTTAACTTACGTATCCTTTTGGATATTGGTCAATAACATAACCATGTAAATTCTAAGTAAAGCGGACAAGTAGTTATCATGATAATTCATGCGAAATGACAGACGTCATTACCTGCGGCCACATGAGTTTGCGCATTGTAGAAACCTAACGTACCAATCGTGACGATCGCTATATTTTTGGTAACAGGATTGAATAAAGCTATCCTATTGGTTGTTGCTCACGTATACGTAAATGAATACGTTACGTTTCTACAATGCGCAAACCCATGGTAGAGCCCCTGTTTCTTATAACGTGAGCGCTATATTGTCAAAATAACGAATTCCGTTATTAGCGCTACCTCCTCCAATCAGAGAAGGTTAAAAAACTCATGATTGGAGGAGGGCGCGCTAATAACGGAAATCGTTATTTTGACAATCTAACGCTCACGTTATAAGAAACAGAATGTGGCCGCTGGACGATTAATACGCAAACAAAAACGATGGTCCTCTGCCTCACCCTACTGTATATAAACAAAAATAACTAAGTATATATTAGTTTCTTAGCTCCAAACAATACTTTAAAAGGATATAAATAAACTATATTCATTTTGGTCGAAATCGTCATTGAAATATCCGGAGCCCAACTCTCTTACGTCAATGCATCTGTTCACAATGGTCATGCATCCGCAAGAAAGAGATGCAGTGGTTATATAAACTATATTCATTTTGGTCGAAATCGTTATTGAAATATCCGGAGCCCAACTCTCTTACGTCAATGCATCTGTTCACAATGGTCATGCATCCGCAAGAAAGAGATGCAGTGGTTATATAAACTATATTCATTTTGGTCGAAATCGTTATTGAAATATCCGGAGCCCAACTCTCTTACGTCAATGCATCTGTTCACAATGGTCATGCATCCGCAAGAAAGAGATGCAGTGGTTATATAAACTATATTCATTTTGGTCGAAATCGTTATTGAAATATCCGGAGCCCAACTCTCTTACGTCAATGCATCTGTTCACAATGGTCATGCATCCGCAAGAAAGAGATGCAGTGGTTATATAAACTATATTCATTTTGGTCGAAATCGTTATTGAAATATCCGGAGCCCAACTTTCTTACGTCAATGCATCTGTTCACAATGGTCATGCATCCGGAAGAAAGAGATGCAGTGGTTATATCCACGGGAAAATAAATATCAACACTGATGTAAGGCGCCCGAGACCGCCTAGACGGCCTCGGTACCCAGCGGAAGGGTTTTTAATCCCACCTTATCGTAGCCCATGGTATAAGTACACCGAAGTGGCTAGCTCGTCGCGATGTTTGGGAAGACTCAATAGCCCATCTATAGTAATCAGTTTCACAAGTTGGTATAGTGAAACTCGACAACTTAACGTGCTCTGCGAGGAACTATAGAGGTGTTGTTAAACAAGTGTACACTTATATATTTTTTTAGATCGTAAACTCATTGGTACACACCAGGTTTCGAACCAGGGCCCTAAGTGGTTTTTAAGTCTAGGGTCTAACCAACTCGGCCACCACGTATCATCACAGGTCGTGGTCGTGGGTCTATTTCCACTTGGAGCACATTCTATGTACGATTTACTGCAGAATTTGTTTTGGCTGTGTGTTTGTATACATATATGTATTAGTATGTATATATGTTTTAGTATAGATACTGTAGCTAAAGCAATATGTGTGAAATTGGGACATGGACGGAAAGTGAAGTGGATTATATTAGAAATAGAAAATTTTTATTTAAATAAAGATTAATTTTCAATTTTAATTTTTCATTACAAAGCTTTGTTTGGCACTTAAAATACATATTATATTTTATAAACACCCAGACCTTGACAAACTTGTACAGAAAAATGTTCTAATATTTTTTTGCCATGGGTGGGAATCGAACCCACGACCTCTGGATTCAATGCCAAAGGCGCAACCACTGGTCTACGAAGTATTGTCTATTTCATGTGAAATGTCCTATATACTATTATTGTAATTGTTTCAGGTACAAAAGCAAATGGTTAGAGAATACGAACAATTGAAAGCGACCGTGGCCACGCTACGGATGTTTCAGCACGAGGGAGAAAAAGCTATCACGCCTATGGCTGGATGTAAGTATAGCCAGTTAACTATTGATTTCCTCCGTAGACTAGTGGTTGCGCCTTTGGCGTTGTATCCAGGGCTCGTGGGTTCGATTCCCTCCCATGGCAATAAAAATATTAGTACGTTTTTCTAAAATATAATTTGTATTATATCATTGTTTCTGGTACACATAGTACAAGCCTTGAGCTAAGTTTGTGACCAAAGCAGTATGTGTAAATTGTCCTACATATTATTATTATTAAAAACTGTCTTTTACAATAATGACATTATTCATAAAAGTTATAGAATCCTTTAAGAACACTTTAGTCAATATAGGTTTGGCTCTTTTGTGCATTATTCATTTTTGTTGCTAAAAAAAGAGACAAAACCTTTTATAACTAAAGTGTTATTCAGGGACTCAATAGAAGGACTCATAGCTTTTATGAATACCAGTGTATATTTATAAATATTCCAACATAAATATAAAATTAAGAGAGAAAAATCTGTTTTGTAAAGAACCGGTTTATTTCTCCTTTATTTTTAAACTAGCTGATCCGCGCAACTTCGTCTGCGTAACTTTATCAGTTTACGCAGCGTACGCTCTCACAAGGAATATTTTTTCCCCGCTTTTGCAACATTTTTCTTTGTTACTCCATTGTTAAATGGGCTATCCAGCACTAAAAGAATTTTTCAATTCGAACCAGTAGTTCTTGAGATTAGCGGGTTCAAACAAACAAAATTATCAGCATTATAATATATCATTATTCCACTAAAAACTGAAAAAATTTAACTTTGTTATAATTTTTGCTATATAATCTGTATTTTCTATGTACCAACCACGAAGGCAAGTCGATAAAAGCAGTTATCGCAAGAAAACTGTTTTGGTTTCAAGTTTAATGAGGACGTTAATTAGTAAAATGTCAGACTTTAATGAAGCGATGGTGGTTGGACAACTTTTATTACTGTCTAGAACTGGATTTTACTGTTATACATGTCCCAAGTCGGTTGACAAGCCAGCATAAGTTATGCCATTTTATAAGAAAAGTTGTGGCGTGATTAAAAAAAAAAGTAAGACCTTTAATTTAAAGGTTAGGTATACTTGTATTATTCGCTTTGGCAATAAGTCAAAAATATTTTATAAGTGGTTTTTTCGTTTTGAATTTAATATGAAGGGGCTTAACATGACAACATCTAATAGTATGATAGTAGATACAATTCAGTTTTATTCATAAAATCGTGTGTAAAATTCAGTTTTATTCACAAATCATCTGATGTATTGAGTGCACAGGAAAAGGATTCGCGAACTCGAGCGTCAAAAAACATCTAAATTTTGTTTCCAGTTATATATAATACCTAAAGTTTTATTTTGAAAAAAAAAAGAACATGCAGGTGTAGATTTCGATCCTAATTACTTTTGTTTTTTAAGTTTTGAAACAAAAACTAAAGTAATATTTTTAGAATCATAAATTAAAGTTTTATATATACGTGGTGGCCGAGTTGGTTAGACCTTGGAATTAAAAACACTTAGGTCCCTGGTTCGAATCCCGGTGTATACCAATGAGTTTTTAATTTAAGAATTTATGTACATTTGTTTGACAACACCACTATAGTGCCTCGGAGAGCACGTCAAGCTGTCGGTCCCGGTTTCACTATACCTACTTGTGAAACAGTTTATAGATGGGTTATTGAGTCTATTCAAAACATCGCGACGAGCTAGCCACTTGTTCGGTGTAGACTCATACTATCTGCTACGACGAGGTGGGACTAAAACCCTTCCGCTGGGTACCCTGGGGCCATCTAGGCGGTCTCGGGCGCCGTAAGGCACCCGTGATGATATGTATATTTATATATAAATCAAACTTTAGATGTCTTTTCAAAAGGATCGAGTAAGTAATATTGTACTCCTTTTTTCATTTGCTAACATAACTTTGATATCCCTGATAACCATATTATCGCGGATCCTTTTCCTGGCTTCTTAAGCCCCAAAGATGAAATTAATGAAAGAATAAATACAGTAAAAAGAAGCGTTGATATCGTAAAAGGTCTGTAACCCTACTTTGAGTTCACAAGTCCGGGAAAAGTTAACGATAATTTGTGGTTACGAATCCGGGAACACTGCAACACTGTTTCCCTAGCACACGTAAAGTAGTGGGAGTGTAAAAAAGGAAACGTTCGTTGTAAAGATATAGAGAGGGTTCCGCTATATCCAAAATGATCTCGTTGCGCGTCCGCCGAAAAATGCATGATATATTTCTGCTTATGTGTTTTTAATCTGTTTGAAACTTATTTAATTTACTTATTAACTATTAAAACATATAATATAAATACCATCTCGGGTGCCTATTTGGCTCCCGAGAACCGTTTAAACGGCCTCAGGGTACCCAGCGGAGGGATTAACCCGACCTCATTTCACCGATGGTATTCGGAGTCAACACCTAACAAATGGCGAGCTTGTTGCGATGTTTATGTTTAAATAGCCTCGTTGTATAAAGCGGTCACCCATCCCATGTCAGCCTTGTTGTCATCTGCTTAACCTTGTGGCTGGGGCCGCTTTTTATTAAAACATGACATAATAAAACTATTCTTTAAGACTTCATGACTTACTTACAAAACATAAATAAGTAATTAAAAATTAAAACTATATCTAAAATAAACTAAATTAAATAAAAAATGTCCTTAAATGGGATACCTCTTGGTAGAATACCTATAACACTGGCAGCATTGCCATCTGCATATTATATGAATGAGTCTGCACTATTGTGCTTTAATTGTTGATTGTTTTCGCCATGTATTAGTTTCTGCTTATTTATATCAGGGTGCAAAAAAATCCGTTTTTTATAATAAAAATCAAAAAATCGGATTTTTGATATATCGGATATAATTATATCCAAATAATTATTTTTTATTGTTTGAAAGCCTTTTATCACTATAATAGTTTTAATTTTAATTAGGTACATATTAGTTATTTATTTTGTTAAAGAAGGTAAGTAAGTAAGCAAGTAAATAAGGAACCTTTTAATAAAAACATTTAACTGCCTCTTAATCATTAAATCACAATATTATACTTGGTTTACTTATTTTTTATATTTATAATATTATAATAATATATTTTTATTTATACAATTATAATTTTTTACCTAACTGGTAAACAAAAAATAAAATTGAAAAATATAATATAAACACGCGTCTACAGTGTTCGGGCTACCCTCAAAGAATCCCTATATTATGTTATAATTCAATAAATCAACTGACAGATTATTCTTTTTTAAATTTAGGTTTAAGGCAAAGGAATCTAGCTTAAATAAATTAGCTAGCCATTTTTATAGCCTTGACTTATGAAAATATATTAGTTTTCTAAAACTTTAAAAAATGTATATCAATGATTTTTACGAAAAAATCCATTGATATATGTCCTCGCACCCTGATTTATATTATAGGTGTTAGATATATTTTAGGTTTATTAGTTTGGTTTGCAATTCTGTTAAGCTAAAAATAATGATGGTGGGTCATAATGTTGTATTATTAATCGGGCTGTTTCCTTATAAATTTGTATGTTTATAATTATAGTATAGATATATATTTTTTGTTTATGTGTATATGAGTGAGAAGGTAGGTATATCCCCATAATATATTGCGATGGTAAATTAATGTCTTATATTTAAATGTTTATAATTTTCTCTTCATAATGTCTTGTAATTTGTTTTATAAACCTAAATGCTAAGTTCTTATGTTAATTTAGGGTGTGAGACACAAATTCATAAATAATGTATTATTGATTGGACGGAACAGACATAATCTTAAACAGATTAAAGTCAATTTAAAATAGAAAAATAACAATGCTAAGCTTTATTAATAGGTCTTAGCTTGTTTTTTTATTGATATTGATGTGTTTGCACGTTTGTGGGAAACAACCTTGATCAATATTTTAAATCTTATATTTTGTACTACAAACGATTGTTTGCCGTAGTGTAACCGAATTAAATAAATGGTGCATGTGTGTATCTGTATGCATGTAATGTGTTATATATTAGACTTTATATAGTTAATTTAAAATTATGGTTAATAAATACATTTGGAAATGATTTGTACATCTGTCACAAACGTACATAATATCAGACTTTATTATATATTAAAATTAATCAAACATACAAAATAAATGTTACAGATGTGCGTCTTTGATGTATCTTTTTTGAGGAAATTAAAAAAATACGTGAAAGTCCCGACAAGGTACGACAAACCGATCAGCATGTCGCTTTCATTCCCATTCAAACGCGCCCATTTAAAGTTGCACATCAAAAAAACTAACCTAACTTAATTATTGTTACAGCATACGAAGATTACCCAACTAGAGACCAGATGTGGGGTCCAGCTCCTCATGAAATAGACCCTGACATATGGCCGCCGCCTCCTGACCGGGATCCCAATGCCTGGCCTTCTCCCACCAGTGTAGAACATAAGTGGGTATCATTTTTATATTATTTTTTTATGCATCAACAGTCAACTCACAATAATTTGACACTCAAGGGACCAGTGAAAAATGACAAATTCCCAAGCGTTTATATAGACCAAGAGACCCAAGGGAGGAAGAAATCAAGTAATAAATAATGACAAATAACTAAATTCCTATGTCATTAAAAAAATATTTTTAAATTAATTACTTGTTCTACCCTAGTAAAAAAAAAACAAAGTATGTATAATCAAATATATATCACTCGTTGTTATTAAATTGAGTTTTTTATATTTATTAATTTATATCCCCCCTTTCTGTAAATACCTAAACAAACCGTAGTATTTTGCCTAAATATGAAATTCTCTTAAATACGGAATATTATTTGTTTATTATGGAAAATTATCATATTTTGTTTGATATTAAATGAGGTAGATTTCTAAATATTTTGTTACTTTAATGTCAAACAATTAAAAAAAATACGTTTTTTTTTTAATTTGAAATTTCATTTCGTAACCGCATCGCTTAGCCGGCGTAGCTGAAGCGATCAATATCGTTAAACAATTTATTGGTCGACCCCATTCATGGACTCTGCACGTCTGTTTACCGTCCAGGGGCCTATTTCATAAACGTTACCATTGTAATTTACTATGACAATTCATAATACATTGCTCAGTTTAGTTGGAATTATTTACTTAGAACTATCTAAACCAAGCAATGTATTATAAATTGTCATGGTAAATTACAATTGTCACGTTTATGAAATAGGCCCCAGGTAGATACCAAGTCACATGCTGTTCTCTAATAAAAAAGTGGCCCCCAGCCTAGTGGTTAAGAGGAGGCACTATAAATTTTAGTCTTATTTGCTTATATCTGCAGAGGCAAGCACACATCTATTTATTAAAACACTTCAACTTAAGTTTTTTCAAACCTTCCTCTCTCCGTGTCTTAACCAAAAACCTAATTGGAAAACATTTTTTCGATACTTTTTCTATTTTAAAATGATGCCTTTTTAATGTATAAAGACATTTTTCTTCTAAACGGGTTGAGTTTTAAGTTTAAAATAAATACACCTCACAAGAAAATACAGTTTATAATCCACTACTAAACGAAATTTTACCTAAATAAATTATTAAGTATGTTATAGACAAAATTAGTTTTGTGACTTACGACATTTTTATTGATTGAAAATTGTTTGCGCGATTTTCAATCTTGCGGAGCAGATCCAAGAGCTATAATAAGTAATTATTTGACCCCGTTGACCAGTCCCGCCTAGTGTGCCGATGCGTACGGACGTGTATCTCTCGTGATGCCGGGGCTACTAAAGATTTACGTAATTAATTTGACCATGTATAAACCTTACAGGTCCTTGAATTATAGAAAAAATACTTTTAATCAAAATAATATTATTATTTTTTAGTTTTAGGAATAAATTTGAGTTTTCGAATCTGGAACAAGAAAAACTAGAGTCACCGCGAAACAACATCGATTTTTTTTATCGGTTCAGTACCTATAACTTTTTTTTTTTTTAGTAGAGAACAACATAGAGAAGCCACATATATAGGGGTAACCGCGACAGTCGATTGACGTTTTTTATAGGAATTATTTTTGACCGCCTCCGTAGACTGGTTGCGACTTTTGTGCAATATTCAAAGGTCGTGGTTCGATTCCCACCCATGACAAAAAAATATTAGTACAGTTTGTCATGGTCTGGGTGTTTATATATAATATGTATAATATCGTTGCTTCTGGTACACATAGTAACTTAGTTTGTGACCAGAGAAATATGTGTAAATTGTCCTACATATTATTATTAAATATTTTTTGGTTCCGGTCGCAACGACATTAGTCAATGATCATCAAGTATGAATGTTACTATTTTTTTTTAATTCGACATAGGACACGTTATATAGGTTTTTGTGTGAGCCAAGCACGAATTTGAGGTCCATTAAAAAATCCAAGATGGCGGCCTCAACTTTTTTATTAAATTCGACATGGGACTCTTTATATAGGTTTTTGGGTGAGCCGAGCACGAATTTGAGGTCCATTTTAAATGTCGATTTTTAAAAATAAAGTTGAGGCCGCCATTTTGGATTTTAAAATGGACCCCAAATTCGTGCTCGGCACACCCAAAAATATACATAACGAGTCCCATTTCGATTTTTTTAAATAAAGTTGAAGCCGCCATCTTGGATTTTAAAATGGACCTCAAATTCGTGCTCTGCACACCCAAAAACCTATATAACGAGTCCCATGTCGATTTTAAAAAATAAAGTTGATGCCGCCATCTTGGATTCTAAAATGGACCTCAAATTCGTGCTCGGTACAGCCAAAAACCTATTTAACGAGTCCCATGTCGAATTTTAGAAATAAACTTGAGATCGCCATCTTGGATTTTAAAATGGACCTCAAATTCGTGCTCGGCACACCCAAAAATATATATAACGAGTCTCATGTCGATTTTTAAAAATAAAGTTGAGGCCGCCATCTTTGATTTTAAAATGGACCTCAAATTCGTGCTCGACACAGCCTAAAACCTATATAACGAGTCCCATGTCGATTTTTTAAAATAAAGTTGAGGCCGCCATCTTGGATTACACAATCTAAACCCATATATATATATATATATTTTAATAAAGTCAAATCTGCCATTGCTATTTATCGCGATAGCGATCTGTCATGACGTTGGTAATTTGAATTGCCACAATTCAAATTACCAATGCAAGATCGCTATCGCGTTCGATGTTTTAGCCACTGGTTGATGCTTCACATTATATCAGTTTTAGTTAATAGATTATTTTAAAACTTAAATTTTATCTATCTAATTTAATATTTATATAATTAAACTTAAAAATATTAATTATGATAAATATAATAAAAATATTAAATACGACTCACATTCATTTTTTGTTCGTAAAATCGCGCCAAATAAAATATTCTTGCCTGCGACAGCGGCAAAACAGTGATGCCTGCGGGGAGGCTCCGCCTATAGGGCGGGGCGATAACAAAAAAATATTTTGAGCGCAGGGTCTTAAGTCACTGCGCAACTGATAACAAGGTTAAGCAGATGACAACAAGGCCGGACCTGGGTATGGGTAACCGCTTAATACAACGAGGCTATACCGCAACAAGCTCGCCAATTGTTGGGTATTGCCTCCGAATATCATTGGCGAAATGAGAACGGGTTAATCCCTCCGCTGGGTACCCTGAGGCCTTTTAAAACGGACTTCTCGGGAGCCAAAAAGACCGTTTTTCAGACATATTCACATTTGGCTCTGAGCCAAACTTATGTGCCTCTTGCTCGGAGCCTCGATCTATGTGCGCATACCCTACAGGCCTACACGTTTGACTTATTATTAATATTGAATCTTTTTTATCTTGTCATGTATACGCTTTATTCTTGTAATGTAATTAACTAATATTTTATGTGAAGTTGAGTAAATCATGTGTGTGCCAACAAAACGGTGTTTAACTTAAATACAGTCCACTGCAATACCTTACCACAGCTTTTCTATCCGTGATGGTATTCATTTATTTTATTATTTATAATTTGGGGTTTGTTTCAGAGGACCACCGACAATGAAATCAGCTAAGAATAACGTCAGAACAAACAGACAAGACAACAAAAAGACAACTGCGGCCTCACAAAGGAACCCGGCGACCTCACAGCGGAAGACTTCGGACATTAGGAACCCTAAGCTAGGAGCCATTAAAGCTCAAAGTGGTAAGACAGCCATTGGTCTTAAAGTCTTAAGAGCAACGTCTGATTAAACATTTCCCATACACGACCTTTTGGTCTTAACTGTAACCCCTTAAATATTCATAGATTTTTATAATTTTTGGTGGAGTTATAAGTATGATCTATATCTAGGCTCGTACATTTTCCTTTTTTTAAAGTTTGGTATAGGGAAATAAATATCAAACTCTGAAATTTGAAAAAAATCGCAAAAAAAATCCCTCACATTAAAATATCAAGACAGAAAATCAAAATAAGGAAAACGTACAGTGATTGTTTATTTTATCTTTAACAAATTGAGACCATTTCTTTTTAAATCCATTAAAGTTTAGGGGTAGAAAAGTGTTTTGGCCCGAAAGTCGTTTTGCTGCCTAAATTATAGGTAAAATCTCATACATGCTATTCTCTTATGGAGGGTCGGAGGGAAGGTTTACATAAATGTATGGTAGCGTTACCGATTCATCGTCATGCGCGGGGAGAGGTAATACTCTGCAGTTGAATCAGCATGAGCATCAGACACTCCTCTTAATAATATAATATGTTGCGGGCACCTGGGTGTTGATTACGCGTCCTAAGTTCGCTTGCACGCCAATCGATATGACGTAGTTCAAGCTTGGCTTCTTAACATGAAATTCTTAGAAAATTACGTCATGGCGATTGGCAAGCGAGCTAACTTTGGACGCGTAATCAACACCCAGGTGCCCCAACATATTATATTATTAAGAGGAGTGTTAGGCACAAGTCTGTCCCGCAACATCGGCATCGTGTTCGTGTTATCTAGATATACTAATATCATAAAGAGGTACAGTTTGTGATGTTGTTGTATATCTCTGGATCTACTGAACCGATTTTGAAAAATAATTTTAGTGTTGGATAGCCCATTTATCTAGGAATTTTAATTATTACAGCAAAATCAAAAGAGCCAAACAACAGTAAAGACAAACAAGATAGAGACAACAATAACGGAGACACCGACGAAGAAAAGCAAAAAGACGAGGAGAGGAAGTTCGAACCCGCGTCTCATGCAGACGGCGACCTCGTAGATATGTTAGGTGAGTACGTCAAACCCCTAATAGACTGTCAGATGGTGACAGAAAAAAAAATTACAGTCTCCCAATTATAGGGGACATTTTTACAGCCATACATAAATATGCATCCATACAGAAAAATGTATTAAATAAGATTCTATACACATTAATGTATGGTTAAACATTACAATATAATAGTTTGTAAAAAAAAATAACTAGAAACAATTTTTAATAGTCTGTCAGTGTAGTTAAGGGTAACGCAAGAATAAGACATCAATTAATTTATCGACCCTATTCATATATTTTTTAGGACTGCTTACCTATAGGTAGATACAAAATCACATGCCATACTTCAGTAAAAAACAATATAACATTAAATTTTTTAAATAAAAGTAAGAAAATCCGAATACAGGTATGTATTAAAAATAATGCCTATAATTTCGAACAATTTATTAGTTGTGCTCTTAAAAATTACCGCTTTCCTTTAGTGTAGCTTTTCCGGTCGAAGTTACATTCCATCATTTAATCCTATCAGCTGGTGAGTGGATTTGGCCTTAAAGGCACACTTGACAAATTCACCCTGTATATCTATTTTAAAAATACTGATGAATAAACATTTTTTTCCATTCACCAGTATGTCCAAAATAGATATATATATATATTTTTCTGTCACCAGCCGACAGTCTATAAAGCTTTGGTTTCTATGCGAGAAGCAGGGACACAAGACTGTCAAGTCCCCACTTCTCACATGGGTGCGAGCTCATCTCTATATCTTAAGGCGAGGTGAGCTCAGAGGCAACCCATGGTTTGCGCATTGTAGTAACGTAACGTATACGTGATCAACTACCAATAGGATCGCTTTATTCAATCCTGTGTAAAAGAATTTTTAATTTGATTAGTAAGCTTGCGTTCGTTTTGGGACAGAAACATGTTCACAACGATCACGATGTATATTTATGCGTTTTTTTTGAGATTTCGGCGGCAAAAGTGGCGATGTGATCTGCCACAATGCCCGTTTTTTTTGGCCCAGAATGCTACCGTGAACTGATCACAATGACCCTAGTCGATAGGTGAGGCGTTGTGAACATATTTTGACATTTGTGGTTGTGACAGTTGTTGTTGTTTTAAACGTCGCAGCCGTCTTATATTTTTAGGAACAAATTTATTGTATTTTAAATCGAAATGATTTTAGAAAGATTTCGCATATAAAATTAGTGGATTGTACGATTTAACCTATATTTTACTTGACAAGTGACAGTTGACAGATTCATGATAACAATTGCGTTCGATTTGGATAGTGGTAATTGTGGCATTGTGATTGAAATTTACCAAAAAAAACGCAAGTTCGCATAATGTTATTATGTTTATTGTGAACATATATCATTCCCAAGACGAACGGGCCCTAAGTAGAGCCCAAAATACAACATTTCAACGTCACCTCGTATATTAAAACGTTATTCTGTACCTTTATCTAGGTATTTTTTTTTTAAATTTATTTATTATTAAAAATAATAATAAATATCATCACCGCCTAGACGGCCTCGGGTACCCAGTAAAGTTAAATTTATGCCTAGCTATATTAAAATTATAAACAGTTGTTGTTGTTATTTTTTAAGGATATTGTTGATGTTATTGTTGTAATAATTAGTTATTATTATAGATATGATTTATTGTTTTGTTCTAAGAATATATTGTTTTATCTTATCATATAAAAACAATAATATATATTTACTTAGGTACATTTGTTGTGATTTTTGTCTGGACCGTATCTAGATTGAAATTATTATTCATTAATAAACTCTCTCAAAGTCAAAACATAAATACATACTTAGGGTCTAAATTAATTATTTTTATACTGGTTTTCTTTTTATTGTTTAAGTATCACTTATAGAACCCATTTTTGGGTTAAGAAAAATGTTTTACATACATACATACATATCTTCACGGGTGCCTTACGGCGCCCGAGACCTCCTAGACGGCCCCAGGGTACCCAGCGGAGGGGTTTTAATCCCACCTCGTCGTAGCCGATGGTATGAGTCTACACCGAACAAGTGGCTAGCTCGTCGCGATGTTTTGAATAGACTCAATAACCCATCTATAAACAGTTTCACAAGTTGGTATAGTAAAACCGGAACCGACAGCTTAACGTGCTCTCCGAGGCACTATAGTGGTGTTGTCAAACAAATGTACATAATTTTTTTAATTAAAAACTCATTGGTACACCCCGAGGTTTCGAACCAGGGACCTAAGTGTTTTTAAGTCCAAGGTCTAACCATCTCGGCCACCACGTATATATATATATATTATATACGTGGTGGCCGAGTTACGTATATGTTATTAATTATCATATGAATGCCGAATATGCAAATAAAATGCCTTTTATTTATAGAAGTGGCGGAGACTCAATCGTGAGTTAAAAGTTGAAGTAATTTTATTATTATTAGGTATTTGAGGTGTTTTTGTACTTTAAGTCATTTTATATTATTGTTTTTGTATGGAACACTAAAAGGAAAAAATACGAGTTTCACAGTTTTCATAATAGAACGTGTTCAAGAACAATATAAACATATGCTACTGTTAAAAAAACACCCCGTATAAAAAAAGTCAAAATTTTCCTAAAAATAAATACCTACATGGTTACTATACAGGGTGAATTTGAAAGTTTGTACTTTGGGTAATATGAGGCTCTACTGATCAAATCGAACAACTATTCCCATGGAACCATGTGTCGCAAATGAAAAAAAAAAATTGGTTTCCACATACAACCACTTGTTTCCATGGGAAAAAAAGTTAGATTTGATTAGGCTAATATGAGGATTAGCCCAAATTACAACCTTTCAAAGTTACCATGTATATATGGCAACTTAGTCATTTATAGGTAGGTATATAATCAATTGATATATTTTTTATACTATCTAAAAAAACTTTTTTTAAATGTTTTTATTATGAATAAAAACATTTTAAAAAAGTTTTGTTGTTACAAATTTTTATTTAATACCCATTTATAAGTTTTTATTAATTATTTAATTCACATTCTCTTTATTAAATATAAAGAAAACATTCCCTTTATTAAATATAAGAAGAATGTTAATATATACAACATTTAATAAAAAAATATATTTAAAAACACAGAACAAGTTAAGCAGATTACAAAAAGACCGGAACTGCGATGGGTGACCGCTTTATACAACAAGGCTATATCACCTTAAACACCGCAACAAGCTCGCCACTTGTTAGGTATTGATTCCGAAAGCCATCGGCGAAATGAGAAAAGGTTAATCCCTTCGTTGGGTACCCTGAGTCCGTTTAAGGGCCCTGGAGTCTTACTTTTTGTGATTGCTTTTTGTCTCAGAATTTTTTTTTTTTTTTTTCGGTTATTGTATTTATTAATCTTTCTGTG
This sequence comes from Monopis laevigella, assembly GCA_947458855.1. NCBI lineage: Eukaryota > Metazoa > Arthropoda > Insecta > Lepidoptera > Tineidae > Monopis > Monopis laevigella. The sequence continues at coordinate 6,577,728 of OX381596.1, read as the reverse complement.
TTGGGTCATCATTTTTTTTTTTTAGAATACAGAAAAAAACTTTTCAATATTTAACAAAAAAAAAAATTTTAAAACTCTTTTAATATTAGGTATATACAAAAAAATATTACCCAAAACCGAAAGATTTTTTCGTACTATTACGAACATAAAAAAAAATAACTTTGAATAACAGCCAAGTTGTAATATTGAAAGTACGTTTGTATGGGCCGCAAGTCGACTCCTGGGGCCTATTTCATAAACGTGACAATTGCAATTTACCATGACAATTTATAATACATTGCTAGGTTTAGTTGGAATTATTTATTTAGAACAAACTAAACCAATCAATGTGTCATGGTAAATTGCAATTGTCACGTTTATGAAATAGGTCCCTGGGCACTTAAACGGTTCTCGGAAGCTAAAAAGGCACCCGTGATGGTGTTTATATATTTTTAAAAACACAATTTCTACCTTTACTAGTCACTAGCCATTCTCTTATAACTAAAACTAAGTTCTCTTAAACTAAGTTTTTTTATTCCAGAAAGAGATATAGTACAAAAGAATCCCAGTATAAGATGGGAAGACATTGCGGACCTGGCTGAAGCCAAGCGGTTACTGGAGGAGGCTGTAGTTTTACCTATGTGGATGCCTGACTTTTTTAAGGTAACTTTTTGTGGTGATTTCATCATGAAGGCAGGGACTGGAAAACCCGTTCCCCGGCCTAAGTCTTTAAACGGTGTACCTCTTACGACGAATTACCCCGTAAACTTGCTTACCCAATTCAACTGCTATCCTATACATTTAGGTAACCCCTTTAAAAGGGAAACCCCTATGTTTAACCGGTTAGCAGTTGATTAAAATTGAATATTTCGTTGACAAAAAAAATTTGACTCAAATGACTCTTATTATATTATACAGTAATATCAAAATCGTTTAAAATGCTTAAAAACATGAAGGGGCTTTCCATTCATTGGGTTACACTTTCAAAGGCATTTGATTACCTCATTTGGTAGATATGATATATTGATAGGGTTAATGCTTATTTTGATTTCAATAGGTTAGCGCTTTATAATTGACTTTTGAGATGCTAAGGGTTTGGTAAGCAAACCCAAATTAAAAACCCATTCAAAAACCCCCGAAGGGGATATAGGTCTGTCCCTGCATGAAGGTATACACTGTGACCTTGGAAGATTGTACTAGGCTAATATGAGTCTCTACTGATAAAATTTAATAACTTTTCCATATAAATTGGTCATTTTAACATTACTACTTTGTATGGAGCTTTGGAAGCTAAAAATAGTTTTCATTTGCGATATATGGTTCAATGGGAAAAGTTGATCAGTAGAGCCTTATAATAGCCTATATAAAACTGCCTTCTCAGTACATACTAGTAATGTTATTTTGACCAATTTGTACGGGGAATTCAATTTTTTTTTCATTTGCGACACATGGTTCCATGGTAATAGTTGTCCGATTTGACCAATAGAGCCCAAGTTACAACATTTCAAAGTCACCATGTATAATAAATAGGAGCCGCTCTATGGGCCTAACTAAAATCGACTTTCGAACTTGAGAACAGAAAGTAGATTGACATACAAACACAAAACAAAAAATAAGAACAATAATTATTTAACCAATCTCTGAACATTGATTGGTTGAAATAAGAACTGAATTGCGACAAGGAACATGTTTGACATTTTATATATTGTGACATTCCTATTTTAGGCGGTTCCATATATTATTCCTTCTTTCATGTCATTTCACACATATTTCCATGTAGATTTATTATTATTTTGTAGTATTTAATAATTCTCAATGTATTTTTTTGCTGTTAACTTTCCAGCTTTTATTAACTTTTGTAATTTTACCTCAGGGCATTCGTCGACCATGGAAAGGTGTATTAATGGTAGGACCACCCGGTACCGGCAAGACCATGCTAGCGAAAGCTGTAGCCACGGAATGTGGGACCACCTTCTTTAACGTGTCGTCTTCTACCCTCACGTCTAAGTACAGAGGGGAGAGTGAGAAACTCGTCAGGTTACTGTTTGAGATGGTGAGTTTAAAACATTTTTTTTAGACATAAATGGAGGTAAAATATATTCAATAAAAAAGTAAGTACCACCATGGGTGGCGCCTTAGGATATCCATGGGCTTTTATTCTCACCTCTTCGTAACCGATGGTTAGGAGGGGTCTACACCGAGCTGATGGCCAGTTGTTCACGGTGTTTGGATGGACTCAATAATCCATCTACTAACAGTTTTACAAGTTGGTATAGTTAAACTGGGAATGACAGCTTAACGTGCTCTCAGAGGCACTATTGTGGTTCAACAAATATATATATGTTTGAATTAAAAATTCAAACATATATATATTTGTAGTATATACGTGGTGGCCTAGTATATACGTGGTGGCCTAGTTGGTTAGACCTTGGACTTAAAAACACTTAGGTCCCTGGTTCGAATCCCGGTGTGTACCAATGAGTTTTTAAATTAAAAATTTATCTACATTTGTTTGACAACACCACTATAGTGCCTCGGAGAGCACGTTAAGCTGTCGGTCCCGGTTTCACTATACCAACTTGTGAAACTGTTTATAGATGGGTTATTGAGTCTATTCAAAACATCGCAACGAGCTAGCCACTTGTTCGGTGTAGACTCATACCATCGGCTACGACGAGGTGGGATTAAAACCCCTCCGCTGGGTACCCTGGGGCCGTCTAGGCGGTCTCGGGCGCCGTATGGCACCCGTGATGATACATATACATATATAATTAAAAATTCATTGATACACATCGGGTTTGAACCGAGGTATTTAAAATTGTAGTGTTTTTAAGTCTAACCAACTTTACCATTCTGTATATATAATTAATAGGTAATTAATTTAAATTTAAAAGATAAAGGGTCGTATAAAATGTGTAAAGAATTGTTAAGCTAATTAGATTCAGTATCCCTATTATATTGTGAGTTTTTTATTAGTTTACTATCGAGTTAACTATACTACTGCGTTAACATTTCCACCAATCACACGCTAGCATTTGGAGCGCTAAACTATTTCACATACAAATTGTAGTTAACTCAAACGCAAAGTTAGTTGTTAGAAAACTCACACTAGACTTTTGTCAAAAGCACACAATATCATAATAAATTCGTGCCCAAATAGGGGCCTGACCAAAGAACACGATCGCTAATCAAATCGCCGCATCGATCGGTAAAAATGTATAGGAATTTTACTCTATGGGTAGACCCTGATCGCCGAGAATCGTCAAATCCCATACATTTGGCTTTCGATGGGTATTTCCATTCGATTATCGATTGGCTCTTTGGTAAGGCCCCTGGTTCCTTTCGACCCTTGTGTAAGTAATAATATACTTTATAAGTAACAAAGAAAATAATAAACTGAGAAGAAAATAAAATTATCATTGCAATTTTATTTTTAAAATTTTAATATAAGAATATCCTTGTAAGATGTTTATAAAAATTTAATAATATTAAATTTAAGTATGAAGAATATGATGATATGATAATAATCATACATGAAAATTGTGGTGAATTTGAAAGGTTGTAATTTGGGCTAGTATGAGGCTCTATTGATCAAATTGAACAAAATTTCCCAGTACATCCGGGATATTCTCAAAAGAGCTGGGATCCGCAGTGCCCCTAACCGTAGCACTTGTATAAAGAGAGTCGTGGATGTGAAGGAAGCGAGAGAGCTGTGCCAGGATCGTTGTAGGTGGCGCTCCCTTGTCTTTTCCTAACCCCGTGGGAAAAAGCCGTGACAATTTTAATATTTAATCTACAACTATTCAAATTCACCATGTTTATTTATGATTTTTTCAGGCTAGATTCTACGCACCAAGTACAATATTTATAGACGAGATAGACTCTCTGTGTTCGCGACGAGGCTCCGAGAGCGAGCACGAAGCGTCGCGCCGGGTTAAGTCTGAACTACTGGTGCAAATGGATGGACTCGACTCCAGCTCCGACCCTGGGAAGGTAAACAAATTGACACTACAGCTGGTCAGTTACAATGTAAAAAACATCCCAGGGGATTTTTACTAAATGAATTGAATATCAACTGCACGTCAAAGTTAAAATTTTACATATTTCCCATATAAAATTTGTCAAATTTTAACTTTCATAGAACGGCTTGGACATTATTTAGGTGGATGGAAGGTCTCTATGAGTCGGATTAATAGTTCTTGCTAAGCAATTACTAGTGGCTAGCCAATGCTTCAGGCTGTCAAACTGCATATGAAAAAAATATCATTTATTCCTACGAATAAATTTTGACAGTTCCAAGCAATATCTCAGGCTTAAACAACGACTATTAATTCGATCCTATAACTTCTTTAGGCCATTACCACCGCCTATACAGATGCAAAAACCGTCAAGTGACCTATTCATGTTTCGGTTTTAGTCTGTGGGTTCACCGCTTTTAACGAGATTACTGTATCGATTTTTTGTCAAGGTGGTCTCCTTTCAGGGTGCGATTACGAAATGGGTAGTTGAACTGACGACAAACAGCAAGTATATTAAAATATACTCGTAATGCATTTCGTCTTTGTCGCTGCCCATTGCGTAATCGCATCATTTAGCCGGCATAGTGGGAGCGATTAATAGTTTAAAATTTTTATTGATTGACCCCATTACAAAATTACATGCCGTGCTCCAATAAAAAAAAATACATCCTAATTTTAATTCTTTAATAATTTATATATTTTAATTCTTTCCTTGCAGGTAGTAATGGTATTAGCAGCAACAAATTTCCCCTGGGACATCGACGAAGCGCTCCGACGTCGTTTAGAAAAACGGATATACATACCTCTTCCCAACCAGGAGGGGAGAGAGGCCTTACTTGCCATCAGTCTTAAGGAGGTCCAAATGCACCCAGGTTTGGACCTTCGGGACGTGGCCAAGAAACTGGACGGATACTCCGGGGCTGATATCACCAATGTTTGTAGGTTGGTATTACTGTTTATATTACTAATTTTGGTAGGTTGTTATTCATGTTGATATCACTAATGTGTGTAGGTTGGTATTACTGTTGATATCACTAATGTTTGTAGGTTGGTATTACTGTTGATATCACTAATGTTTGTAGATTAGTATTACTGTTGTTATCACTAATGTTTGTAGGTTGGTATTACTGTTGATATCACTAATGTGTGTAGGTAAAAATTACAAGTTTGTACTTATTCTAAATTGTACAATATAAAATCTTAAGTACTACTAACGCTTGTTAATTACGTTTCAGAGACGCATCAATGATGTCAATGCGTCGTAAAATAGCTGGTCTGAAGCCGGAACAAATCAAACAACTTGCCAAGGAAGAGTTAGACCTTCCTGTGACCAAACAAGACTTCCTCGAGGCAGTATCCAAATGCAACAAGTCTGTCTCGCAGGGTGACATACAGAAATATTTATCATGGATGATGGAGTTTGGGTCTTCGTGATGATTGTGACAATAGTGAGACAAACTATTAACTTACAGACTGGTTTGTAAAAATAAAAATTGTGTTTTTGTTTTTAATATTTATGCTGGCAATTATTTTTTTTTATTTGAGAAATTTTATCACTTTAAGAATTTAGGTATATGTTATGTCTAGTAGAGAAAGGCAAGAATTTTGTTTGTTAATAGTATAATAATAAATATAATTATTAAAATGTTTTTTTCAGTATTTTTTTTTATGCTGGCCATAGATTAAATTTTTGTAAAATAAAATCCACCCTTCAATATTAAGTTATTTATATTATATTTAAATTAAATATGGATAAAGACATGCCATTCTTAATATATTATTTGTACTTTTTTTTTATTGGAATATGGCTATGACTTTGTATCTACCTGATCGTAAGCAGACCTACTAAGTCCGTGAATAGGTTGTTTAACAGCATTAGATGCTTCCATTTTGCCGGATAAATGATGCGGTTACGTTATGGGCGATGACAAAAGATTTACATTACGAGTACCTACTTTAAAATCTTCGTTGCTTTATCGTCAAATCAACTGCCGGTTTCGTAACCGCACCTTGAAGCAGGTTACCTCGACATTAAAACAATGCATCTAGTTCCTAAAAACATTTGACTAAAATCGAATCACTTGACGGTTTTTGCATCTGGTTGGTATATACAGAAATCCCTCCCACCTAAAATCGTGACTTAAAATGTAATCAAATCATTCAACCATATTTTAATTCGGTTTTTTGTTATGATTGTGACATTTTTTCTATATTTATGTTTTTTTTTGTAAGACCCGAGTGCATTCTTTTTAGTTTTTGAAAAAGTATTAAAAAAAAAAATGTACAATAATAACGGTTTTTGTTTATATGTATAATAAATAATCATTAGTAAAATATACATTTTTGTAACTTTCAATTTATGGGACAAATTCAACCTGAATGTCTTTTTTTACTAAATTACAGATTCAAAATATGGTCTATAGAAACTAGTTTTTTTTAATATAAATTGTTGTCAGGTAGTGTATAAATAGTATGTAAAAGAAAAATTATGCTGTCAACAAATTGAATTACCTATATTGTATTGTTATTTTATATTTTCAGCTTTTTATAACGAAACTAAATTATAAGAATTAAATTAATTAATATTTTTGTGGTGCCCAATTTCTTTATACGGGGTGAAACCAAAAAAAAAGAAAGCATTTTCTTACCAAAATACTTTGTAACATAAATTTTATTAAAGATAAAAAATAATGATATATTTCTTTTGATAGCAACTTTGAAATTGCAATCATTGCTTATAAAAATAGTGATCTTTATAAAGCCAGTAAAAGGTTTCGCGATCTCGAACGTCCAATAACGTCTAAATGTTGTTTTCATATCAAAGTTTATTTTTAATAAAAAAGAACGTAGAGGTGTAAATATTACTTACTCGATCCTAATTAGATAGTATTTTTATAAAAAATATATTAACTTTTGAAAAGACACCCAAAGTTTGATTTATGAATCTAAAAATATTACTTTAGTTCTCATTTTAAAACTAAACAGATTTTTTATAAAGAAATTATGTAATTAGGATTGAGTAAATAAAATCTACACCTCCATGTTCTTTTTTTCCAAAAAAAAAACTTTATTATAACTGAAAACAACATTTAGATGTTTTTTGACGCTCGAGTTCGCGAATCCTTTTCCTGCCCACTTAAGTTAATTAATGTTTATATTTTTTATAAGTGAGGCATACATAAGAGTAATCATGACAGAACACTAATTGATTAACCATTGTTTATTGTTTATGTATGTAAGGCCCTACTTAATATAACTCAACAGTAATATGCTCTGGTTTCCACCCTGTATAAGTAATATATTAAAACATTATATTGAATTTTATTAGTTATATTATAAACAAATACTCGCATGTAGTGATTTTTTTATATAGTTTTTTTTTTTTCATTTTATTTTGATTTTATTACTGATGCTTAAAATTTCTATATAAATATTAAATTATTTAAAAAACATTATTATAAATTTAAGGATTTTCAAATTATTGCTCAGTATTAATTGTTATAAAATAAATTGCATATATTTTATTGGTATACATTCCAATATTAAGACTTAAATATACAGATTTGGGTGCATTAATTATTAAATTGAAAAATATGTATATTTTATAAATTGCAATAACTATTAATATTAACAATCATTAATGTCTTAACAAAATTCTTATTCAAAATTAGAAATATTTTTATTAAAACACCTAATATATTAATTGTAGTATTAAAAAATATATACAATGGTAATAAAAAGCACCTATATTCAAATTCTAAAATTATATTTTTGTACCTTTATTAGGTGCTTCTAATAATAATTAAAAACAACATAAAAAAAATTAAAAACTGTGCATCACTCAGCTATTTGCCTTTTAAAGTATTATATATCAATAAAGTATTTTTATACCCAGAATATAAAAAAAAACGATAATATGTATAATAATAATATTATACAAGATAGCATTTATTATACAACAATAAAAATGCTTTGTGATTCAAATATATTTACACAAAACCAAATTAAATTGTAGACCAGTTAATTGCCACTGTCTCCATTTTTTTTAAATTGCCATTCACTGGATTATTAAATTGCCACTGTCATTGCATTATTTAATAGCCACTGACAATAACTGGTTAAATTGCCACTTTTAATATTAAAATGACACTGTCACCTGATTATTCAATTGACACTGACATTGTATTATTGTGTCCAAATGTCCATTGACATTCCTTTAAATTTCCACTCATTGTATTATTAAATTTACTCTGTCAATGGTTAATTATTTGCCATTGTCATTGGATTATTAAATTGACACTGTCACTGGATTATTCAATTAATGCTGTCTTATTATTATTTAATGGCTAATGTCATAAGTTTATTTTTCTGTTAATTTGACTAATAAAATAACTGTACAAAATCCTATGTACCAAATGTTTAAACAAGATATTAATATTTATATAATTGTTAATAATTAGTGGTGAAATTCATGTCTACATTTATTTGGCAAAATATATGTGGACTAGCCATTTTTTTAATGACTTAACCACAAAGTGTAAGTTAAGTGCATCAAAATTTATGAATTTAGATGCATGCATACAATTTAATTTGGTTGACTGTATCATTGTGTACCTATATAACCTAGCCTAACCCTTGAGATCTGTCATAACAATTTAGTTCCTTAATCCAATTATTTTTTTGTACTTAAACTAGAGTAATAGGAATAATTTTATGCCATAATTAATTTATATTTAGGTTTTTTATATCCACAATTTTTATGTAAAATTAAATGTAAGTTTTAATGCCGATAATTTTAGTACTGAAGACTTGCTTTTGGAAGCAAATAATAATAAAATAATACATATCCAGATTTTTTATATTTTTATTTAATGTATACGCTCATTAATGAACATACGTTAAATTTTTGAACCAATTAGAACCTTAATGCAATAGCATACAGTATAATTCAGAATATCCTAGTTTTAACCCTATTTTGGACCCTGCTGTACTTTATATCCAATCTCATCTAGTAACTACATATAAATAGGGATCAACCAATAGAATCGGTTTATTTTAAAGTAAACCTGTCTTATTTCTATTGATCTCTAACTATAGTTACTAGCGACTATAGAATTCACAGTTACCAAAATACCTACTAACCCTTCTTTTTCAATTAAATCGGTTTACTAACTTCTGGGAAATAAAACGCTAATATCCAATTAGATACATACATATCATCACGGCCTTACGACGCCCGAGACCGCCTAGACGGCCCCAGGGTACCCAGCGGAGGGGTTTTAATCCCACCTCGTTGTAGCCGATGGTATGAGTCTACACCGAACAAGTGGCCAGCTCGTCGCGATGTGTTGAATAGACCCAATCTATAAACAGTTTCGCAAGTTGGTGTAGTGAAACCGGGACCGACAGCTTAACGCGCTCTCCGAGGGACTAAAGTCGTATTTTTAATTAGACGAAGTCACCTGACGTTTACTGGGTTGTCAGGTTTTGATGAAACAAAAATAGTGTTGTGACAAAGTGAATGATTGAAACAATCATATTATAATTATTATCAACATGCTACTTTATAGCGTCGGTAGCCTAGTGAGTGGTTTGTACGCCGGAATATAGAGTACCGGGTTCCAATCCTAGTCGTGCTATGTAGGTACCAATGAATTTTCGTACTTTTCGACGACTACGTATAGTACCTACGTTTACCGAGTGCTCTAACGGTGAAGGAAAACATCGTGAGGAAACCTGCAAGTCTGAGATGATTAATTCTTCGAAGACTTCAACATCCAATAGGACAGTGGTAAGGCTATGGCCTCCTTACGTGCAGTGTAATGATAATGAAAATAAAAAAATACGCTTATTACAATTGTTTTTATTCATCGTCATCAGACATAAAATCATCACTGTCGCTGTCGGTGACATTAATTATTAACCTGTCTGAAACACTGTCGATCATGTGGTCGAGATTATATGTTTTGTCTTCTTCTTTTATTATATGAGCCACGCAGCTACTCCATTTTTCAGCGGTTACATGTTTAAGTCCATCTTCGAAAAGATTTTTTACTTCTGTCATTTTAAACATTTTGTTATTTCTTGCAACATATCCTTTAGCCTGCGCTCAAACCAGCTCAATGGGATTAAGCTCACAGTGGTATGGGGGCAGACGTAAAACATTAATACCATGCTCCGCTGCCATCTCGTCCACAGCATACTTGTCGCAGTGTTCTTGTTTGTGCTGCCGTACAATGTCTATAAGAGTAGCTTTAACCATTTTTGCCTCGAATGGGATATTTTTGCTCGTTAGCCACTCTTGTATTCTTGGTTTAGTCCAAGACATTGTAGGCAGCGATTCATACCAGTAGATATCGACCTACTTTTATACAGTAAAATAAAAATATAAATAGTTCCTTTTTTTGTATAGTAAGATAAGATTAACGATGTACTCATTCATATAATCATTAATTCCTGTGATTGAACGAAAACAAAAAGCATCACTATTACATTTAACATGGCAACATTATTTCACAAAATGACATTAGCCGCTGTCAGTTTACTTCGTCTAATTAAAAATACGACTTTATAGTGGTGTAGTCAAACAAATGTACTTTTTTTTTAAATTAAAAACTCATTGGACACAGGGATTCGAATCAGGGACCTAAGTGTTGTTTAAGACCAAGGTCTAACCAACTCGGCCACCACGTATAACTACAGGGTTAACAATATCTAAGCGACACGACGATTGAAATATAACGCGGGTCACAGTTAGTAGTTTTATATTATCTATCATTATAGCTCAAGTTCTTATACATGGTGACTTTGAAAGAATGGTGCCTTTTAGGCTAATATGAGGTTCTACTAATAAAATCGAACTTCTTTTCCCATGGAACGATTTGTCGAAAATGAAGAAAAAAAACGCCTTCTCCATACAAGTAAAGTTAAAAGCAATTTGTAAGGGGAAGCCAAAAATATATGAAGTTTTCTGCAATATTTTACTTCTGACATTATTTGCGCTTATTCACTGTATGGTACGGCGAACACAGTAATCAGGAACAGGCTGTGCCGTCAATAAAAATAAAAACAATAACGGTACATTAGTCGATAAGAACTGGAAGAACTATTAAATTCATAGTAATAGGAAGACTTTTTATTGTCTATGATCCATAGCAAAAAATATTGTTCGTATTAATCGGCGCACTAAAGACGTCTAACGGCTTGGTTCTGCGGAAAGCGCCGTACCAGACATTGGCATATTTCTACAGTTCACGCAGATTTTATCTTCAAATTACGAGTAAATACACCGAATCCGTCGTAGAATGAAGGTAATGACGACCGCTTTAAATAACGAGGCTATACCATCATAAACACTGCAACTAGCTCGCCATTTGTTAGGTGGATTATCGATTCGCTCTTTGGTAAGGCCCCGGAATGTGATTCTCAAGGTGGGCACGGTTACGAATCCGCATAATTTATTCTGCATAGCGGGATCAAAATATTCTTAAACATCAATGTATTGGTTGACCCCTTTCATTGGGCTATGTAGGCCTGCTTACCATCAGGTAGATATAAAGTTACGTGCCGTGCATGCTCCAATAACAATAAAAAAAAATACATATAAACAATATAGATTTTTTTATTATTTCAATGTTGTCTATTTTTTAGGTACTAAAAAAGAATTAAGAATTCTATACAGAAAAAATATAAGACTAGTATGGTTTTAATAAACTACAGTTTTTTTTGTTTGATTTTTAAAAATCGATTTTATTTTCTAAATTATTTACTCACGGCCTCCGTAGACTAGTGGTTACGCCTTTAGATTTGCATCCGGAGGTCGTGGGTTCGATTCTAACTTGGAGCAAAAAGTTTTTTTTCCGAAATTTTTAGCCAAAAACATATTTTTTTTCTCCATAACGGTAGGAGTTAGCATGGTAGTCTCGATAGACATTGGAGTCGCCGCCTTTGTTGAAGTTTCTTCCGTAGAGCTAACCGGTTTTCACTAGTGTGGGGAGGCAGTTCGTAGGTTGCTGCCTCCTTGGCTTTTATCATGGACTCCAAGAGGTGGTTGATGGCCCTCTGTGGACCTCTATGTCGCCCGGTGTAGATAGGGGGCCGGTGAGTGAACAGGTGTTGAGGTTCGCTCTATACTGGTCCCAGTCGGTCTTAAACTGCCCTCTCGCGGCGGTGACGTCTACTTGCGTGCCCAGCACAAGCAGCGGAAGATGATTCGAGTCCACGTCGTAAAGGATCTCAACGTAAACTGGCATGCCTATGGCCTGAACTAAGACGATATGTAGGACGTCGGCCGCGTGAATCAGGTCCGAGAACTTCAAACCCCTTTTGATCGGAATCCTGAAATAGGGCCTGTCCCGCTGGGTTGACGATTCGGGAACCCCACGCAGGATGTTTTGCGTTGAGGTCCCCGACCACCAGGGTGGGTGATTTCCCATCATGGATACGACCTAGATCGGGGGTGGCGGTGGGCGTGAAGTGGGACAAGTGGTAGCTTTTGTTGGCCCTCTAGTTGGTGGGAGTCTCGCACTTGGGTTGCCATTAGCGGTTGGGGGGGTTGGAGCTGGATCAGCGGCCTCTGTCTTTGTTGTAGTTGTGGGGGTGGAGGCTGATTTAGGGGCCGGGTTAGGGGCCTCAGCATTTGTGGTAGTTGGCTGTGTTAATAGCCTCAGTTGGTTTTTTGGGGACATGGAAGGGCGGACAGGCTGTTTGTGATGCTACTGGGGCCTGCGGTGGCGGTTTCCGCTGAGTTCCCTTGGGCGAAGGCCACCCCCTTTTTTGTCGTGCTAGTAGTTGCTGGAATTGTTGGGTGGGGGGTTCTGAGACAGACTGCGGAGCTTGACCTTGCTTCCGACTCCTCGGTTTTTTCTTTTAGGACGATATAGAGAATGTGGCAAAAATACATTACGCAAAATAAGATAAAATATACCTAATTTGTATTTTATGTACAATTTTCCGTACGGATTCTTTATACAACAGTTTTAGCAATCGCATAAATAGTTAACCGATGTGACTCGAATAAATATCGAAAAAAAAACCATCATCACGGTGCTTTTTTGGCTCGAGAGAACCGTTTAAACAGCCTCAGGGTACCTAGCGGAGAGATTAACCTGTCCTTATTTCGACGATGGTATTCGGAAGCAATCAACAATAAAACATACTAACAAGTGGCAAGCTAGTTGCAGTATTTATGATGGTATAGCCTCGTTGTTTAAAGCGGTCGTCATTACCTTCATTTTACGGCGGATTCGGTATATTTACTCGTAATCGCAGATTTTATGTTCAATAAAATCTGCGTTAACTTTAGAAATATGCCAACGTCTGGTACGGCGTTTTCCGCTTAACGCAGTACCCAGCCGTTAGACGTCTTTAGTGCGCCGATTACTACCTACAATATTTTTCCTAGGGGTCAAAAATTCAAGTGGGCCTTCAAGGAAAACCAAATCCTAAAGTTTTAGTTTTTATCAAAATGTAACTAGAGACTTTTAGCATCTTTCACTTAGTAAGTAGTAGTTTAGAGTTTGGCCTTGAAGGCCCCTTGAAAAATTTCAATTATTAAATGAAATCAATTAAAGTTTACGAAGAAAGCTAAAAATGGCGTCGAATATATCAGTTTTATTTTGAAAGTTGAATGACAGCTGATACATTCGACGCCATTTTAAACTTTAATCGTTACAATTATGGACACACACGCTTTTAAATCAATGCTACGTCCATTCTGATGATTGGTTCTAGGAAATAACTATTAATTATTACACTTCTCAAAGCAATCTCTCGGTTTAGTGATAAACGACGAGTCGTGCCAACCGAGTTTAGAAGAATGCTTAAAAAAAATGTATTGTTCGGTTAGTAATTGAATGTACCGAGTCACCCCATTGAACGTTGTTTCTTATTAAATTTAACTTAATCAAATCAAAATTAGTTTTCTATATTTGTATTTGAGAATGACAAATAAAGTTTAGGATTTTAATGACAAAACTAACATTACAATCATAATTTTAATATACCTACTTTATTTATATTCTATTTACTCCGCGAAGGTAACCGAGACTCGGTTACCTTCTTGTTTTTTTTTTGTTCGGTTCTCTCAAATATAGAGAAGGCAAAGGTCTCTCTCTATGAACTCGGTTACCTTCGTTCGTACGCTTCGTACGTTTACCTTTTTTTGGTTTTTCCACAATTGGAACGGCAAAGATTTTTCAACCATACAGTCTGATTTCATTTCCGGTAATATATAGTAAGGCCGTAGCCAAGTCTTATATTTCGTACGTTTACCGGTAAAACAAATATGTTTTCGTTGACAATTTCAAAAACATTTAAGTAATAAATAATTAATTATTACCTTATACGATACGTTTATTTTAAATTATTAAAAATATTCGTTACAGAAATATATATTTTAATTTTAATTAAAAATACATATAAATTTAACAAAATAAAAATAAAGCTGAAGAAAACTGTTTCCTTGGCCTAAAAAAATATTTTGTTTTTTAGTGAGTTTTTTATTTATTTATTAAGGCATTGGACAGGATCACAGAAGAAATAATAGTACAAGTACAAAAGCTCCACTCCGAAAGATCAATTAAATAAATAGCGACTCTAGCACCGACACAACAAAGCTCAGCCTGCAGCCTGAGTTCAGATCGCACAGTGCTAATGGCCTACATTTATATTCACCTAAAGTTGCCTCTCTTTCTATCGCGTCATTCTTTACTTTTCTGACGACGTAAGGGTTGTATTCTTTTAAACAAAACCTAGGTTATGTACTTAGTAGTAAGTACATAGATCATAAAACAATTTTATTTTAGGATATCTGCTGCATAGGTATTTTAACCTAAGGAGATACGGAAGCTATAAGGCGCACTACATTGTCTATTAAACTAAATATTGCTTTTCGGTGCATAGGCACAAAATAAATAATAGTAGGTACAAGTAGTATAGGTAGATTATGTGGAATGATATAAATGCGAATAATACCTTTAAAGGAAACAGATTGTATCTACCTACTAAGTTGAAAGAAAAACTTACAAAAACATTGCCTCAGTATAATTGCTTAGTCTATGTTATTTATTATTAAGCAACCTACGTAGGTACCTAATTGGGCAAATAAATAAATATGTACGAGCAAGTATGTATGTTGTCTAGTTATCAAAACTGCATAATATTTCTAGTAATAGTTCATGGTAGTGCACTAACTATTACTACCTATACTTATCATACAAAACTATATACTATAGTAATTAAATATCTAACAAAGTACGTAAATACGAGAGACTTAGATAACTATAATAAAGGACAACATTTGGTACATAGAAAAGGTTTAGTGTACCTACTACTATGTTATTTATTATTAAGCAACCTACGTAGGTACCTAATTGGGCAAATAAATAAGTATGTACGAGCAAGTATGTATGTTGTCTAATTATCAAAACTGCATAATATTTCTAGTAATAGTTCATGGTAGTGCACTAAGTATTACTACCTATACTTATCATACAAAACTATATACTATAGTAATTAAATATCTAACAAAGTACGTAAATACGAGAGACTTAGATAACTATAATAAAGGACAACATTTGGTACATAGGTAAGGTTTAGTGTACCTGCCTAATAATAACCGTGGTTGGCGTGGATTTATTTGCATTTTGAGGTCCTTTGGAAGTATGAAAAACGTAAGGTCCGGATCCTTGTTACTGTTATTTAAGTAACCGAATGTGGCACAATAACCTTAGATCTCATTTTAGTTAATATTAAATATCGCGACGAGACGCGTGAGTATCATACAAACGTGCGACCACAGATGATATAGAAGCATGCGACTCGGCCGCCACGCGGCAGCCCTCAAAAATTTAACCCATCCGTGGGTACGGCCGGGTACTTGTAGCTTTTTCTTCTTCTCTTTTGCTTTATGGCACTCTACCCCTTGTGCTTGGGGAGGGAACTACTGCCAACGTCGCGTGCGTAGGCTACATGCAGTGTGTTCGTTTACTTACTTCTGTTTTTTACTTAAAGCGCTTAGGCTTTAAGCCAATCGAATCAGCCGTCAAAGTACACAAAGCGAAGCAAAGCATTCGCAGCGTTTGCAGGAGTTCTCGAACAGTTTTATGGGCTTAAATAAAAATCATATAAAATTCATAAGAGAATACAAAATAGAGTTTAGAAACTGTTAAGTGAAAGGAAGAGAACAATACAAATAAACAAAAAAAGTTAAATTTGACACAATTGTGACCACAGACAATTTACTTTGATTGCACTACTCGTATTTTCCAAGCGTTCGCAGCGAATTCGATGACGTAATTTGCTTTTTTCTATGACGTCATCAAAAATATAAAGCATAGCGAAGTACTCAAAAAACACCTGTCAAGTAAATTAAGCTAGCTTTGTAAGCCTTTTAAGCAGTACTGAAACGTACCAATGGTTATAGTGCACTTGCACTTTAATTTTATTGCAAAGACAACCTACAATACGTTGTATTTGCAGTAAAATTAAAGTGTCCTGTGTCCTGGTTTGAAATAAAAATGTGAGTAGAGACACCACAATATAAAGTTGTCAATATATAGACATTTAATATAAACATAAATAAAGAGAATATTAAGTTAGTATTGGGGTGGGACCCCCACTATACTCCACCCAGTGACCTGATTATATTAGTATTTTTTCACATTTCTGTGTATTTTTTTGTATTTGGCTAGAATTATTCATTTTTGAGTCGAAGATTTTACCGAGGAAAAAAACCTCCTTGCAATTGGGTATAGGGTATTTGGGTATCATTATATGTTATTTTTAATGTTGGAGGGTTCCTTTGTCTGGAAACAGAATAGCTGAGCTTTTATGGGGAGAAAGCTCCAGTTCATGATTAAACAGCCAAGTGTGAAGTTCACTTAAAGCATCACAAGTCTGTTGGAGGACATCGACACGGATGTATACGAGGAATACAGTACTAAGTCATCAGCATACTGTAGTACTCGGACTGACCTGAGAAGGTTTTTGTCCGGGTCATGTGTGTACAGGTCATAGAGGATGGGACTGAGGACTGAGCCCTGGGGGAGGCCCTTCCTTCTTTCTGGAAGGGCCTCCCTCCTCTGCGGGCATGAACCAGGAACCCTTATCGAGATATTACAAACTTGTAGCTTCATACCTATAGCGCGGAGTGGAACACCCTGACAGTTTTTAAACATATAATTAAAAAGACGTTAAAGATACAGAAGTGGTCTAAGACCTAAAAACGCCGAATTGTCAGACATATTTTCTTGAGCATTGATTGGTTATGATCGCATTTCTGTCACTTTTTATTTTAGTTTGTATTGCGGGCGGCTATCTTTTATTCTTATGACTGGTAAGGCGATTTGGGCCTTAAGGCACTTCCCATAATAATTTATTCCATTGAAATAAACCCTTTTTTTATGGATGCTTTGAATTTTATGCAATACGGCGACGTGTGAATGATATATTTTAATTATCAGCCTGAATTAGCTGCATGCTGAATAATCACATTACATTACACAATACATTCAGCATTCAAGACCTATCTGAACTTGAAAACCTCTGAACTTCGGTAACCCCCGAGGTTTTCACTCTAGTAGTGATCTTCCCCTCTAGGATTTGTTCGCTTTAAAATAATAAGACTAACCTATTGCCACTTCATAATAACAAATACATAAAATTATATTAAAAAATACACGATAATAATAAAATAAAACAAGAATTTTCATATTAATAAAATTATTTTTTCTAAATAGCATAACTCTAGAAACATAAATACTTATTTTCTGATAATCTTATTTTCATACCGTAAACCGGTTAATTGGGATTTGCAGTGTTAATCTGGACATCCCAAATTATAATTTTTAAATAGCAATATTTCTTTTTCTGCTAATAGTAGGGAAAAAAAAAACATGGCAATACTATATTTAACCGTCGTTTTGACATTTGAAATATGATGTTGCGGCATTAGAAATAACTGTTTTTGCGAACCATTTATTTTTTGTTAAAAATTCATAGTGTGTAACTTTAAACTTTAGTTTTATAGTACTAATGTGTTGAAATCATGTGTTTTGGCTATAGCGCCAGTAATTACTTACCTTGTAAATTTCTCTTTGCTTGAGGGTACTTTTCCAACTCTTTTGAAATACTCAATCGTTACCCCACTTTATAAGAAAGGTGACAAAGAGGCAATGAGTAATTATAGACCCATAACAAAAATATCAATATTTTCTAAAATCTTTGAAAAGGTCATTCATAAGCGTATGACAACTTTTTTTAACAAACATAATGTTATACATACAAACCAAAATGGTTTTCAAAAGGGTAAATCAACGGCGCTTGCTGTGTTCTCACTTATTCGTAATGTGACAGAACAGATTGACAAAAAAAAACAGGTTATGACGATCTTCTTTGATATGTCAAAAGCGTTTGACTTTGTTGACCATACACTGCTATTAAAAAAATGTGAACGCTATGGTTTAAGAGGCCCAGTCCTTAAATGGATTACTACTTATTTAGATGGCAGAAAGCAATGTGTGGAAGTCATGAGGGTTTCTGATGGATTGAAATGTACACAATATAAATCTTTATATAAACATAATAGATATGGGGTCCCTCAGGGAAGCGTACTGGGCCCACTATTATTCTTGTTGTACATAAATGACCTTCCATTAATAACAAACTATGATTGTGTATTGTTTGCAGATGACATTTCTATTACTATACCTAATGATAATACTAGGGATGTGGATCCCTATGAAAAAAATATAAATGATACCGTGAATTCAGTACTTAATTGGCTAGAACTTAATAATTTAAAGGTTAACTTAGACAAAACAAACTATATACAATTCCGAAATTATAAATCAATGAAACACCAAATTAAAATACAATGTCGTGGCACAATTATAAAAGAGATAGAAGTAATTAAATTTTTAGGATTAAATGTCGATCAGCACTGTAATTGGAAATCACACATTGACGTAGTATGTAGCAAATTAAATAGGTTTGTCTACGCTTTAAAGAAACTGAGGAGAATATCAAGTGAAGATGCAGCTCTAATGGCTTATCACGGTTATGTTTCCTCAGTGTTAAGATATGGTCTCCTAATATGGGGAAACTCCACAGAATTTAATAAAGCTTTCATAACTCAAAAGAAATGTGTTAGAGCAATCTGTGATGTTGGGCCCTATGAAACATGCAGGCCACTTTTTATGAAATTAAATTTGCTAACTTTGACATCATTATATATATTAGAAATAGTTTTATTTGTAAGAAAACATATACACATGTTTACTGTATATAATTTGAATGCAAGGTTTGTACCTCGAGATCCTTCAAAACTAATGATGTCAAATTGCCACAGTTCCTTATATAGTAAAAATGCTTACATTATGTGTATTAAGGTTTATAACAAAATACCGAGGGAGTTTAGGGACATGACTGATAAATTATGTAAAATTAAACTGGAAAAATGGCTTCTCGATAAATGTTTCTACTCAATAAGTGATTTTTTTGATTTTCGATAACAAGTATTGTCTAATTTGTATGGAAATGGAATTGATATAAATAATTTGATATTGAAATAATAAATATAGAATAATATAATATAATTGAAATAAAGAATTGATTTTTGTTATTTTCAAGATTTTTGTTAGTTTAATTAATTTATAACGTTTGTTTCTGTGATAAAATAATAATGTTTAATTAATTTATAATTGTGTACCTATTTATTTCTGTGATAAAATAATGATGTTTAATAAATGTATAATTATGTATTGTTTCTGTAATCTATAAGTGTAATATTAATATAAAAATGTACCTACCTACTTATCATTTGCATACTGTAAAATACAGTAAAATATGTGAACCGAACAAACAATGTAACATCTCTGTACCATATTTTTTGGCAAATAAAGATTTATTATTTATTAAAAAGTCTGCAGCCTAAAAGGCGTTGCGTAAACTATAAATATTGAAATATAAGTTTTAATCCAATGGTTATATAGTCTGTATTTTAGGTTGGCTATAATAATGCCGTCATCTTGAAATACACGAATTCTTCACAAGTTTGAAGATGTTTGGAGAATTGAAATTTAACCTTTATAATTAACATGATAGAACTTTTATTTCAATATTTATAGCTTACGCAACGTCTTGTCGTGTTTAGCGGTGCAAACTCGGAATAAGGCCCCAGGGGCTCTAGAGAAAAAGCAGGCGAGGCGACATGTCGCGTCGCCTCAGTCAAAAACGTATGTATTTTGACAGTGACAGTAGGCGTGAGGTACGCTGTCACCTGCCAAAGTCTATACAGTTTTGATTGAAGGCGACACGACACGTCGCCTCGCCTGATTTTTCTCTAAGGGCCCATGACCATCAACGCAAGTGTTGCCTACCAAAAAAATTTTTATATTTAACATATGTACAACGGCTGAGTGTAAAAGTGTCATTTTTCTTAATTAAATGTCCCAATTAACACCGGTTTACGGTAATCTATTTCTTGATTTGGGCATCCAGATATTTTGTCAAAATCATTGTTTTTTGAGGTTCCAAAAAAAGTTTCAGCAACTTTTTAATTCCTATTTTCCTTTATATTCCTATTTTCCTTTATATTCCTATTTTCCTTTATATTCCTATTTTCCTTTATATTCCTATTTTCCTTTATATTCCTATTTTCCTTTATATTCCTATTTTCCTTTATATTCCTATTTTCTATTACACGCAGTGACACGCACATCTATAGTCACTTATAACAGTTTTCCTAATGAGAATAAAACAATTTTGGTTCTGATTTTCACTATTAAATCAATAAAATATCAAAGCAAAAGTAATTTCGACACTTATCAGCACCTAAAAGAAACGTGATAATTATGTATATATATCGACTTTTCTCTAAAATCTGACAGTTTAGTTTTTGATGTTAATAAGCTGCTGCTACCACGGGCGTAGCCAGCCAAATCTACGGTTTAGGGTTTCAAAAAAATGTATGGAATAAGATAATATTTGCCACGGAAGTAAGTGTACGCGCGGTTTTGATGATGGCGTTTTTTTTTTGCTCATCATAGAAATAAAAAAAAATAAGCGAACCTTGAACCCCCCCGATACTAAATCCTGGCTACGCCCGTGGTTGCTAGTTTTCAACAAATGGCGACACATATCTTCCAATGCGTTAAATTAGTCTATTCGTTATATGTCGTGGTCGCGCGTGTTATAGTTTCCTTTGCCGTTATGTTAGCTGCACTGTTTGTCAGAAACGGCAAAAAGTGAAAATGTGTGTCAGTTTTCTGAAAATTTTCTGTTTTATTTCTTACATTCTTTTATAATAATGCCTAGGGCAATGAAAAGTGCTAAACGAGAGTTGAGCGAGGGTTAAATGTAAAACGCCTTTGCAAACGAGAAAAAGCTTACTAAGCTCCAATATGTTCGTTAGAAAACGTTATTTCCTATGACAGGCACAGATTATATAGTAATATGTAAGCAATTTTCATTTACGACACATGGTTTCTTGGGAAAAGTTGTTCAATTTGATCAGTAGAACCTCATATTAGCCCAAAGTACATCCTTTCAAAGTCACCTGTATTGTAGTAATGAAGATAATGGCGGCCCCAATAACTTGCCATTTTTCTTAGTGTAGTACCTCTTTATTCTGTAAACAAATCTATATAGTCCATCAGTTTATGGCTTGCACGTGTTTTAAATGGTAAGCGTTTTTATAATCGCTTTAAGAGGATGTCTGATGAGGTTTCTTCGATGCTCATGCTGATTCAACTGTTACCTCTCCCCGCGCTTGACGGGGAGTCGGTAACCCTTTCAAACATTTATGTAAACCTTCCCCTCGACCCTTAATAAGAGAAAGAGCACATATGAGATTATACCTACAATTTAGGCAGCAAAACTGTTTTCTACCTACGGGTAGGAAACAGTTTTGCTGGATTTTAATGGATTTGAAAAAAAATGGTCTCATTTTATTAGAGAGAAAATAAACGATGACTGTAGTACGTTTTCCTTTTTTAAATTTTCTGCCTTGATATTTTATAGGAGTTATTTTAATGTGAGGATTTTTTTTGCGATTTTTTTCGAATTACAGGGGTTGATATTATTTATTCTATACCAAACTTTAAAAAAAAGAAAGCGTACGAGCCTCCATATAGGTCTTATTTATAACGCCTCCAAAACTCATAAAAATCTATGAATGTTTAGTGGGGGGTAACAGACTCCGCTCTTAAGATGATTCATGCCCTGTTTCACGTTAAAAACGGACAATATCAAAAATCTGAATCAGTATTTTTTTTCGATATAGATTTGACCAAGTCGAATCGGACAATATTCTGCGATCCACAAAGAATCTGTACAGTAAATATTATATAATAATTTAAACATGCAAAAAGTGTGTACTAAAACGGCGCCTAAAATTCTCACATCTCAGCACCATCATAATAGGCATTCGAGCAATTACACATATATATATATATCAATTGTGTAATCATCATTCATTCTCCGAAAGATCCCTTATTTGCTTAATTTTTCCTCTTATTTCGGGTAATGTGTTTTTCAAAATTTGGCAATTTTGCTCCCATAAAGTAATGTATACATACTTTGTTCCATTGCTACAACATTACGGCCAAAGAGTACTTTGTTAGGGGAATATAACTTTATGGAAGCAAATGTTGCCAAATTTTGTAAAATACATTACCCGAAATAAGAGGAAAAATAAAGCAAATAAGGGATCTTTCGGAGAATGATTACATAATTGATATATAAATTACGGCTAAGGGAACACTAGTGAAACGCATTATAGCTTTGTAGATTTATGTCTTAATGTACGATATTTATCGAACCGAATGTCGCGCATGCTCGGCCCCTAATTTACATATTCCCCTTTCTTTTTCCCGAGAGATCGCACAGATTAATTGTTGTGAACCTTGGCCACTAGATAACGCTTTCAATCCACTTTCCACTAGTATTATTCATACAAAAATTCAAATCAATCAGAATGTGAATTCCAGACAAATAGTGACCATACATTTTCTGTTAAGGCATTGAATACTATGATTTAACCACCATTCCATTCGTATGCGCCACTGGCTGACTAAACAAATAACTTCAATAAAAATATTGGTCAAAATAAATCAAATACAAGGGCTTTATTCCGAGTTTTGACACGTTCACCGTCGCGCATTTTGCGTAAAGTACGGGTATTGAAATGTAAGTTCTATTCTGGTAATTATAAAGTTGAAATTCCAATGCTCAAACATGTTCAAACTTGCGAAGAATTCGAGCATTTCAAGATGGCTGCATTATTATAGGCAATCTAATACATATGGGCCCGTTCGTCTTGGGAATGAGACATGATCACAATGATCATGATGACATTGTGCAAACTTGCGTTTTTTTTGGTTAATTTCAATCACAATGCCACAATTACCACTATCCAAATCGAACGCATTTGTTATCACGAATCTGTCAACTGTCACTTGTCAAGTAAAATATAGGTTAAATCCACAAATTTTATATGCGAAATCTTTCTAAAATCATTTCGATTTAAAATACAATAAATTTGATTCTAAAAATATAAGACGGCTGCGACGTTTAAACCGACTATATTCATACCGTCGACCGTCTATATTCATTTTTTTTTTTTTTTCATGTTGGTACTTTTACTTTTACACACGAACAAAGAAGTTCAAAGAATTTTATGAAGAAATGTTTTATCCAAAGCCAAAAAAAAAATTTTTTTTTTTTTTAAGTTTAGAGTTTGTGTGCGTTCGAATAGGAAAATTTTGTCCAAAAGCCGTGCCGAACTCAGACGAAATAATTATTGAAAATTAAACTCACAAGTGATAGGATACATGGTACCAACTTTGAGGTAAGAGATCGCCTTTGACACAGTGTAACTGCACAATTAACCATTTTGGCGATTCGATTGACAATCGTGTTCTTTGGTCAAGCCCCGGGAAGCCACATCGACAAACCGATCGACGCGCCAATGCAAAAAAATGTATAGGAAACGTCAAATAACATACATTTTATTTTCGCTTTTGATCGAACGACGTGTCGATCGGTATTTTATGTCGTTTCCCGGTAGGGCCCCCTTCTTGAGACATCAAATGACGCTGTTTGCACGCGAACATGTTTTATACATTGTGCAAAGACCATATGGCCAGTATTTTGGCAGAGGGGAAAGCTTCCTTGGGCCTGACCAAAGAACACGATCGCCAATCGAATCGCCGCATCAATCGGTAAAAATGTATAGGAATTTTACTCTATGGGTCTGATCGCCGAGAAACGTCAAATCCCATACATTTGGCTGTCGATGGGTATTTCGATTCGATTATCGATTGGCTCTTTGTAAGGCCCCTTATGCTACATCCTTTGGTTATATATTCGAACTTGCCGAAAGCAGCACATATTTATTTATCTGTCTGCTAACAATGACTACGCGCGAGAACTTTTCCGTTAACAGACTCAAACATGAACTAAATAGTACTAACACTGGGCCTGAGAAAAATGCAAGCGAGGCGATATATGCGTGCATTGCGTGGATACACTGTCCAGTTGCATATTTACGAATGGGCCGATTGGGCCATTGCCCAGGGCGGCTAATTGTAGGAAGCGGCCCCGGCCAGTGTCAAAATCATGACTCAATAAAAATAAAAATTGATTGAGTAAAAAACTGTATTTAATGGAGCACGGCATGTGACTTTGTATCTACCTGATGGTAAGCAGACCTACAAATTCGATGAACTGGGTCGATTAATACATTGTTTAACAATGTTGATCGCTCCCACAAATCCGGCTAATTAATGTGGTTACGAAATGGGCGGCGACATGGACGTATATGCATTACGATTCTATTTTAATACTTTCACTGCTTTATTGTCAAATCAATCGTTTGTTTCGTAAATGTACTATGAAAAGAACTACCCCTTTTATAAGAAATTGATGCAGTAGTCTCCGGTAAACCGGTAAACCCACAGACTAAAAGCGAAAAATAACTAGGTCACTTGACGGTTTTTCTTCTGTATAAGCGGTGGTAACGAGTCCGGTTGGTCGGCCTAACGAAGTTTTAGAGACCTTCCTCCCACTTTAAAAAAACGCGATCGTTAGATTGTCAAAATAACGATTTCCGTTATTAGCGCGCTCTCCTCCAATCGGAGTAGTTTTTTAACCTTAAAAGCGCTAATAACAAAATCGTTATTTTGACAATCTAAAAATCACGTTATGAGAAACAGAAAATGGCCGCTGTTCTCATTTAACCAATCAAATTAATTATACTCTATGCAATCAACCATGGAGATAAAATAAGGAGGTGCCAATAGCCCTTAAATCGCCGTTCCACTTGAGGAAACACAAGATGGCTGCCTGTTAAAAGCTGATTAAGCTGCTTTTATATCAATAGATTTATAGTGGAAGGGCACAATTAAATAAATAAAACTAATAAGCACAAGTTCACGACACAGACATTTTATTAAGACAGAAGTCAACATTCAAAATTATGACAGATGTATTCTTTTATATTTTTATTTTCAACACGCCCTCTTAAAAGGTAATCTGTTGCTTATATAACATAATATGCCTACTGTACAAATAACTTGTTAACACAGTATGAATGTTTGACATAAGGTAAAGCCTTAGTACATATATCAGCCACCATATCTGTTGTAGGTTGATATAATAAAGTTATTTTATTTTGAGAAATAGCTTCTCTTACATAGTGATACCGGACACTTATATGTTTTGTTCTTTTATGAAAAATTGGATTATGAGCCAATTTTTGTGCCGACTGACTATCATTATATAGCTCAATATCTTTATTGCTACTATAAATAAATGAAGTATCACCTGTACCTAAAATTTCATTTAGTAATTCCATCAAATACATTGACTCTTTTGAAGCTTCGCTTAATGCGATATATTCTGCTTCTGTGGAAGATAAAGCTACGCAAGACTGTTTTTGACAGCCCCAGGATACAACATTATTATTTAGTTTGAAAATATATCCAGTAAATGATTTACAATCTATATCACTGGCCCAATCTGCGTCAGCATATCCAGTTATTTTAAAATTATTATTATTAGATTTATTTTTATTATATACAAGTTCCATATCTACTGTCCCCTTCAAGTAACGCAATACTCTTTTAGCAGAGTTCCAATGTTCCTCAGAATAACAATTATTAAACTGACTTAAATATGAAACACTATAAGCTATATCAGGTCTAGTCATTTGACATAGATACATTAAGGACCCTATTAACTCCCTATATGGTAAATCGTAGTTAATAACTTTACTAGGTGTTAATTTTAAATTAGTTTCTAAAGGAGTTTTTACAGTTTTACAATCAGCCATGCCAAATTTATCCAAGATATTTAGAATATATTGTTTTTGACATAATATTAGCTCCCCCTTGTCAGAACAATATTTAATATTTACACCCAATGCATTATTTATACAGCCAAGATTTTTAATCTTAAATTTTAAAACTAATGTATTTTTAAGTGAATTTGCCATTTCTTGGTCGTTATAAAATATAAAGAAATCGTCAACATATAAAGCTATATATATAATACTTTTTGCCGACCTTTTCACAAAAATGCATTGTTCAACTGTACATTGGTTGTATCCTAATGACAAAAGAACTTCCTTCACTCGCATGTACCAAGTACGCGATGATTGTTTCAGACCGTAAATTGCCTTTTTTAATAAACATACTTTAGATTCATTGCCGGGTTTTATAAAACCGTCAGGCTGACACATATAAATCTCTTCATTTAAGACACCGTTCAAAAATGCGGTTTGAACATCTAAATGCTCAATATATAAATTTAATTCTGTAGCTATACAAAATAATACTCGAAGTGAAGTGTGCCTCACAACTGGCGAAAATACATCCGTATAATCTTCACCATACCTTTGTGTAAAACCTTTGGCTACCAAACGTGCTCTATATCGAGTTATCTTCCCGTCTGAATTACGTTTTATTTTGTAAACCCACTTATTTTTAACAATATTTTTATTTATAGGTTTATCTACCAGAACCCAAGTATTATGCTCTTCAAAAGCGTTTATTTCATCTTGCATGGCTTCTTGCCATAATTTAGCATCAGATGAACTAAGAGCTTCTTTTAAAGTGTTAGGTTCAGAACTATTATTACAAAAATAAGTAATATAGTCATCGTACCTTATAGGGGCGCGATGCTCACGTACTGGATATCTCCTACCTTGATCATTATAAACAGAAGCAGCTTCGTTGGGTTGAACATCATTCGATGTAGATGCTTGATCTTCAAGTGCATCTGAAAAAATTTCGTCTATATCATCAACTTCAGAAGTAGTTACTACTTCAGTAACATTATTATTGTTGGAAGTCATAGACTGCGTTTCAGACTGTCCTCCAGTAAGCTGAATAGGAACACTTAGGTCTAAATTGATTTTATTTACAGATCTTTGAGAAAAAGTGTTTTCTAGAAATTTTACGTCTCTAGATAGTTTTATACACTTAGTTTTAGTATCAAATAGTCTATAAGCTTTAGAATTAAGATCATAACCCACGAAAATATATTTACTGCTCTTAGGTTCCAGTTTATTACGTTTATGGTTATCAACATGAGCATAAGCATCACAGCCAAATATTTTAAAATGATTTAGCTTTATAGTTTTGTTAGTCCACAGCTGTTCAGGTACCTTATTAACTAGCTTATTTGTAGGACATCTATTTATAATATATACAGCGGTATTCACGGCTTCGGCCCACATTTGTGAATCACATCCTGAGTCGTAAAGCATACATCTAGCCTTATCCAAAATAGTACGGTTCATTCGTTCGGCCACACCGTTTTGTTGTGGCGTGTATGGAACTGTTCGTTGATGAATTATGCCTTTATTTTTAAAGAAATTGTTTAATTCTTTATTGCAGTATTCAGTTCCATTATCTGAACGTATTATCTTAATTTTATTACTACATTGACTTTCAACCATATGAATGAATTCCTTAACAAACGAAACAACTTCGCTTTTATATTTAAGAAAATATACAAATACTTTTCTACTATGGTCATCAAATAATAATGCTTACCTCCATATGATTCCACCGGTAAGGGTCCACATAAGTCCGTATGTACTAGATCTAAAATATTTTCCGCCAACTTCTTGTCAGGATTTATGCTGAACGGAGATCTAGATTGTTTACCCTGTATACATATCTCACACATATCTAAAGAAATATTATCATTAAATTTTATATCGGTTAATTTCCGTAGTAATTTCAAACTATTTACATTTAAATGCCCCATACGTTTGTGCCAAAGTTCTACGTCATTTTTAGTTGTTACAATATTTGCCATATTTTTTTGACACAAGTCAAGACAAAAAGTATTTTTAAACATCGAACCAGTAATAGACGGATTTCCTTTTATTTTACAACTATCGGAATCGAATATTTTACAACCATTACTATCGAATACAACCACGTAATTCTTTTTTATGAGGTCACCTACGGATAATAAATTAACAGATAAATTAGGTACATACATTACATTAGTTATAGTTTTGAAAGTATTATTAGAAAGAATAACATCTACATTACCAAGTCCTGTACATTGAACTTTATCACCATTCGCAATAGAGATATCAATTGGTTCAATATCACTGTAGTTTTTCAACCACTTTTTGCACCCCGTCATGTGACTAGTCGCACCAGAGTCGATGTACCAGCTAATTTCGCTATCACAGCTCACATTCAAGGCTAACATGCTTGTATTTTTTGGTGATTTAATATCTTCCTTGTTAGCTGTCAAATTCTTGTCTTTAAACCAGCATTCCTTTTTCGTATGTCCTGTACGCCTACACTTCCAACACCATTTCTTGTTTTTTTGGTCAGTTGGTATATTCTTCCTGTTTCCTGAATATAGGCATGCATCGGATGACTTATTGCCATTCATCTCACTCCATATTGTGTCTTGCAGCAATTTAGTCTTTACAAGATCACTGGAAACGGTAACGTTCGAGTGTTCCAATGCCATTACCATTGGGTCATATTCTGATGGTAGTCCCTTGAGCAAAATGACGCCTAGAAACTCGTCATCCACGGGTTTTCCTATTGAAGAAAGTTGGTTCCCTATAGATAGCACGCCATTTACATACTGTTCCATGGTAATAAAATCGTTCAACTTGACTGAACATAACTTTCGTAAAAGTTGTAATCTTCTATTCAGTCCTTTGTCATCGTAAACCCTTTGCAAAGCATCCCATGCTTCTTTGGCCGTCGTCATATGAATTATATGCGGGAAACACGATTTATCCACCAGCAAGCTTATTTTAGCTAATGCCCTCTCGTCCTTGCGGAGACGAGATTCAGCGGATGACGTGTCGGCCTCTGGGTAACCAACTACGGCATACCACAGACTGTCAAGTTTTAAGTAGTGCTTTATAGCAAACTTCCACGTTTCGTAGTTTTCTCTCCCTCTCAATTTCTCGATGGAGAACGACATATTTGTGGATGCGGATTCTTCCGAAGCCATCATATAGCACCACACAAATATATAGGAGTTTTTTGACAAATTTAATTGCGCCAATTATGGTGAATGCCCATAACCTGTTAAAAGCTGATTAAGCTGCTTTTATATCAATAGATTTATAGTGGAAGGGCACAATTAAATAAATAAAACTAATAAGCACAAGTTCACGACACAGACATTTTATTAAGACAGAAGTCAACATTCAAAATTATGACAGATGTATTCTTTTATATTTTTATTTTCAACACTGCCGCATTTAAATTAAAACAAAAATGCGATTTAAGGCCCTTGGGCACCTCCCTATTTATCTCCAAGGATTTGTTGGACTTTGTGATTTATTGGCACTTTGTGCAGATTTCATTTCGTACTTGAACGTGATTTAGATTGAAGTGAAGTTAGCGACGAATTTTTGCCGCCAGCGGAACTTGTCACAATATTTTATCTTTTTCTATGTTGGTAGTTCTGTAATAACTACGTGGTTTCAATGGTTGCAAAAATATGTAAACAACGTAAACATTTTTATTATTTGAATTACTATTATTAATCAATACATCTAAAACAATTACATGCACATAATACTTAATGATGAAATATAATTATTTATCAAACACATTGTCAAATATGATTATGACCAACATTATTCCAATTTCTATAAACCGTAGTGAAGATAGGTGGAAGCGTCGTCAAGCGCTAGATAGTTCGTTAATGGCGGACGCCAATAATTTGGTTGTTTCGTGATTCTATTGTTCGGTTTTAAAGTAAATTCTATTTTTTTTTTATGTTCAGTCTATACGTCGACAGTGTATCGTGTTGAAATATTTAAAAGTGACATGTTTCGCCGTATCCGCGTCGTTTACGAGATATGTAACCTTTTCCTTAACCTCGTTAGTGCCAGTGAAATTGATATGTGATAGATGTGTGTGCATCGGAGAAGGATTCCTCGTTCGTTATTGTGATATGTGTGACAGTGCCTCGTTTGCCTGATCGGATATAATTTAGGGATGGAAGCGTCCGCGTCGCGATTCTCCGACGCGACGCCCGACTTCGACGTGACATAGCTCGCCGGGTCGATCGGAAAGTCATGGCCGCGACGCAGGCCGAGGCCCAGCGAGGAGAGCCCGGGCCGGATCGGACGCCGCCCGACCAGCACAGTGAATCTCGGAACGCTCTGTTACAGAATGGGACTGATAAGTCCATAGGGCGGGCGCAGGCCGACGGCGCGATTAATGCTAAGAGTAGGTCGCCTATGTCAGCGGACCCGGGTCCGCGTGATGGCGACGGTGACCGTACGGGGGCAGAGTATGGACAGTACTACGGGGACCCGTACTACGGGTCGCGGGGCAAGGCCCGGCCGCCGGGCCCACAGCGGTTAGTGGCCGGACAAGCGCCAGGTCCCACGCCCACGCTTAACTCTTTGCTGCAGGCGAGCGGGGCCCCGCACCGATACCCCAACAGCTACGAGCCGCCCCCGGCCGGGTACGGCGCGGCCCCTGGCTGGCCCCCCAGACCCATGCCGCCAGCACCATACAATCAAAATCCTCCTTACAGAAATTCTTCGGTAAGTACATATATTTGTAACCATTAACTCCAGTATATTCCAAAGCAAAGTGGAATAGAGGAGCTTGAGTTATGTTGTAAAAACCAATAGGATTGTGCATGCTCAGGGGAAAAATATTCTGATAATGGTCTTTTAAAAAAGTTATGTTATATCATTCTACTTATAAAAAGGTTCACCTTCCCGCATTCGCCTATAGCAATGCTAGCTCAAAGTGCTATTATTTATTGCTATTAACCATTCCATTACCAAATAATGTTATCATTTCTTTAACAAAACAAACTGAATTTTGTTAACATTAAAATCTAGTATTTACAGCCCTGTGTAAAGATACATTACAGACTGTACTTTTTGACAGATGTTTGTTTACATATAAAATATCTATCTTCATATTGGATTTTAATGAATTCTTTTATATATTTTTTTTGTATAATGATAAAAATACTTTATTACTTAAAAAAAAAATATTATACTTACTTAATATATTTTATGGATAAGATTAATTTGAGGTTATTAATTAAATTTATATTATAATATCATTAAATTATGGTAATTAAACAATAGTTATTTTTTTATTATGTATATATATATATAGAATAAAAGTTTTATGTAAAAGGTAGTAAAAGCTTAATTTCTAATATCCAAATAAAAATAAAAAAATCTAAATAAATATTGCTTATATTGGTAGTTTCCGAAGCTCATACTGACAATGCTAAAAGTTTCAATTATTTAATTAAAAAAGTTGTATGGTTTATTCAAAAATGTAGGTGGTGCTAGTTTATTTTGTTAGTATGATGCATGGGCGTATCTAGGGGCTATTTTCCAGGGGGTCTGCACCCATACTTCCCATATTAAAAAGTTACTTTTTGTTATTTTAATAACTTCAGTGTACTACAGTGTAAAGTGTACTTTCTGGAAAATGTGGAAAACCGGGAAAAGTCAGGGAAATCGCTAGAAGGTCAGGGAAAATATTTAAAGTATACACAACTTGCTGTTGTCAACGACTGGCAATCTAAGCGGCGCAACTACATCTAAGTTCAAAATATGGTATTTTTTTTAAGAATGTGAAATAATCCCGAGACCGCCTAGACGCCCCCAGGGACTTATGATGAGTTTCCCAAAAAAATTGAAATCATAAGAAAACACCCCACATGCTGGGTAGCTTTGTACATAGTTTAGGGTATATTCATAGATAGTAATTGAAATGTCTATTAATATGAAATTAAACATTGAGATCAAAATGAACACAATCAAGCTCAAACATAGTACTATTACACTATATTTGTTTTATGCATTAATGAGTGACTGTATCTCAAAGTGCTTACTGAGTGTGCCTCACTTGGTTGTCGTTTTCCATTGTTCAGAGGGTCTGAGTCTTATCGTAGTGACAGCAGCTTCATATTGTACATAGGTGTAAAAGTAACAGATTTGGTAAGGTTTCAATAGCTGCTGCAGTTTTCATTTATTCTGTTGTGGCTAAGCAAGCCCGTCTTTGAAGACTCCGTAGAGCTAACCTACACCTTAGTACACCATTGACAAGTGATTTTATCCAGTAATTTTTTCATCAAACTGATAAAATAGCAGGTATAGGACTCATGGCTTTATAATTATTGTCAATTGATAATTAAGGATGTGTTGCACTAAAATTAACTCCCTGTAATTGTTACAATTAAAGTTAAAAATGGTGTGTTGATTGTACCAGCTGTCTTTCGAACTGTAAAATAAAATTGGTAATAATACCATTTTTATATTTTATTTTTGATTTCAAAAATATAGGCTAAAATAAGAAACTAATTTCGTTTCTATCAATTAAAAAAAACTAAATTACTTATTAAGTAGTTTCTTAATATAGGTTATATTTTCAAAATAAAATTAACATTTTTTTATTGTGTTATATATTCCGAAAATTGGCATGTAGTGTTCATGCCTGTGTGTACATGTATGTACATTTTTGGTTAGTGGATAGTGAATATAATTTCCGTGAGTGGTCATTGAAATCATTTCCCTAACGTATACCTACATTCTTAGTGACTATAATTTCCATGAGTGGTCATGGAAATCATTTCCCTAACATTTACCTACATCCTTAGTGACTATAATTTCCATGAATGGTCATGGAAATCATTTCCCTAACATTTACCTACATCCTTAGTGACTATAATTTCCATAAGTGGTCATGGAAATAATTTCCCTAACGTATACCTACATCCTTAGTGACTATCTATCTATATAGTGATTAGTGACTAGTGGTCATGGAAATTATGTCCCGTACGACCACTCATGGAAATCATTTCCCAAATAGAAAATTCAACAAGAACCTATGGGAATGATAGTCATGGAAATGATTACCAAACCGCTTTATTTTCTCTATAATGGATCCAATGATTATTAGAGTTGTGCTGAATAGTCGGCGACTATTCGGCTAAGAGCGCCAACTATCCCCCTTCTTACTTTGTATATATTTCTCAATAAATGTATGTAGGGGAAATTACATTATATAAGAAAAAAAAAATATTAATATTTTTATTTTATAATCAGTCACATTTTGAAATGAAAAGCAAAGCAACCTTTCCTTTGGTAATAAGTTCTTAAAATTTCTTCCTTGTAAAAAAATATAACTGACATATTTATTAAACAAATCTAGTATCTTAATTAACAAACAAAACTATAAAACAACCGACTAGTCAGCCTCTTTACAACTAGTTGGCTAGTCGTTGTAAGGGAAGAAGGTACTAGAGAACTTATACAACCTTTCCATTTGAAATCTAGGTGCTCTTAGTACGCAAAAAGGAAATGATAAATACACACACCGGCAGAATTAGCGGAACACAAAAAAAAGGGAGAATATAAAATAGTTAGCTTTATATATGTTTAAAAACAAATAATAATTAACATTTAACAACGATTAAATTAATATGTTGTGACATTAATTTGCAACACCATATTTAAAATTTTCCGAAAAAAAAACTAACTACACAAAATGCATTTTTCTTAGATTTCGTAGTGACAGAGAAACAGTTGAAAATTTAAGATTTTATGACGGTTTAAAATTTATTAAATGAATGTTTAATAACGAGTGTTTCCCCCCCCGTGCCCTGATTACGGTTTCCATCTGTCATGCATGAATGATGTTGTCAATGATTTCTTGGGGCAACCTCTGCCATTCTTCAACTAATGTATTTTTCAGCTAGCCCAGATTGTTAGGAAGTGGCATTCTTGATTTGACTCTCCTCTTTAGCAAGTCCCAAACGTGTTCAATCGGATTCATATCCGGGGACCGTGCTGGCCACTCCATCACCGTAACACCAACATGGTTTAGGTATGCCTGTACTGAGCGAGCACTGTGAGCCCGAGCATTATCCTGCATTAAAATGAAGTCGTTACCAATAAATGGGGCAAATGGCACAACATGTTTCTCTAAAATCTCCCTGATATACCGATCAGCATTCAGATTTCCGCCGTCGACTACCACTAACTCCGTGTGAGCTCCTAAACATATCCCTCCCCAGACCATAATTATATACCCGCCATATGCCACAGTATTTTCAAAATTAGACTGTAAATAACGCTCTCCTTTGCGTCTCCATACTCGCTGCCTTCCATCAATCTGATTTAACAGAATTCTACATTCATCAGTAAAGAGAACCTGTTCCCACTCGCCAAAGTCCCAATGATGATGTTCACCAGCAAAGTATAGTCGGTTTGTGCGGTGGTGTCTCTCAAGTTTTGGTGCTTTGGCCTTAAATGAGCCTTAGATACTAACTTCCTCGAATCTTCTGCGAACTGTCCGCTCACTCACTCTTACTCCTCGAACCTCCTCCAATGCATTTCGGGCACCTGCACCGCCGTAAGTCTCGTGTTCCGACGAACTTGAAGTTGTAGAAAACGGTCATCTCTCCTTGAAGTACACCTTTTCCTGCTTTGTCCTCTTCTCCCTCACTAGAGAATTCGTCAATCTGTACCGTTTGATGCTACGATGAATCGTTGATAACGATCGACGAAGTCTTGTTTCAATCGATCTGTAGGATTGACCATTTCTTCTCATTTCATCTGCCCTGATGATTTTTGATAGCGTTAAATCAAGCATACTTAGATGTAACTTTTCAATAAGCTAAAAAACGCAAAAGTCTCATAAAACTGCAATATAATGTTTTCAAATGGAATTTATGAACTTTACGATAACGGAAAATCTACTTCGAAGCAGTCGATAGAGATGTATGAATGAAAAATTAAAACAAACAAATGAAAAAAATGACTGTTGACATTTTCAAATTAGACGTTTTTAAAAAATATATGTAAAAAATTATAAAAAAGTAATGTAACCGGCCGTGTGTGTATTTTTCGGACAAATTTGTAATTGCAAAATTTTATTATAAACATTAAGTTACAAAGATGAAATTTCAACTTCCGATCTGCGAAATCTTTGTTTAATTATTTTTTTTACGGTTCAAAAATTAAACACCTACTTTGGACAGTCAAGGAATTAAGATTTTAGATTTTTTTATTGATTTTTTTTTAAATCTTTTGATGCCCTATTTGATGTTTGACATTCGACGAGTTGGGTAGGGTTCTATATTCTACAATTGTCCTTTTGTCGTTCTACAGGAGGAAATACTATGTTTATATTATCTACATAAATAATGACTTATATTGCACAATATGGCTAATTTACGTTATTATTAATTTAACGCAAATAGTAATAGACCCACCAATGACAGAACAAACAGTGTGAGCCGGTTCTACGTTTGGGCTATTCGAGAGTTGACAGATAGATGAACACAGAAAAATATTTACAGAGCAGGTCTCCCCTTCGCTCTGCTACTCGTATCGAATACGGCAAAAAGAAAAACTAACACGCACCGACGAAGAATAACAAAGCCAGTTGGCGAGATATAAAAATGAAAGCGAGTTACGATAGTGAAAGTTTGATGTGTAGGCAAATATACCAGCTTCCAGGCGGAGATTTGTGTGTTGTTTCCGTTCTAAAATGTCGTATGAGCCCCGAAATTCCCTGTTCAACTGCGTAGTTTCGCCGCTGCGGTCGTAATACATTATGTAGGCCTCAGTCGGTTTCTGACGCGGCCACGTGAATGTAGACTTCATGTGACACGTGTACACGTAAGGTAGAAAGGTTTGTTTGCGCTGTTGCCTGGTACGTTTGGTTGTTAACTTTGTCATTCTGTTTTGGATGCGGTCGAAATAAATGGACGCTTACCAATTTTTGTTTTATACCTAATAGTGAATTGATTTCTTCGCTCTCTTTCGCGGTTCATTTTATTTGTTGAATAGATAGGTATCTAGTTGAGTTAGACAGAGCGTTCTGCTTTTTTATTTTATATTGCAATTGACTAGTTTATGTGTAGTTAGACCTTACTTAAATTGTGAAACTGTTTATAGATGGGTTATTGAGTCGATCGCGACGAGCTAGCTACTAACTACTTGTTTTGTAGACTCATACCATCGGCTACGACAAGGTGGGATTAAAAACCCCTTCGCTGGGTACCATGAGGCCGTCTAGGCGGTCTCGGGCGCCGTAAGGCACTCGTGATGATATTTATAGTTTAAACATACAATAAAACTGTGAACTAAAAATCTTCATTATTGTTTTTTTTAATGGTGAGATATTCTTTTAATAGGCTAAACTTCAATAATCTATCATTTTTAGTATTCGAGTCTGTCTGTCTGTTTGTACACGCATCACTTAATAACCACTGAACCGATTTATATGTGGTTTTTTGTTGAATACCTATTAGCTCTGGTTGAATATATATTTCGATTCACCTAAGTGAGTTTCAAATATACAGAATGTTTGAATTTTCTGTCATAATATAATAAAATTGTAAAAAAAAAACCTGTAGGAACATTGATTTGATTTTGATAATAATGGCGAATTTGTGTCTGTCGGTTTGTTTGTATGGGAATCAACTAAAAACTACTGTACCATTTTTTTAGTATAGTTATTTTATATTGCCTTGGTCATAAACTAAGCTTGTACTGTGTGCCCGACATTAATACAAATACCTAGATTGTTTACCAGCCCTTGGGCATACGATAGACTTTGTAGCAAAAGGCTTTACAGACCCAACTTTTTACCCGTCTCACTCTCTTTTATACACGGTCTTCCCCCTAGAGTGAAACCAGTAGTTCTACCACAAATTTTCGCAAGCTGTTTCTACTAGTCGCTAGTAACTTTAGATAGGGCTTTATAATAGGTTCGCTTTATTTTTCAAATAAATCTCTCTTATTGGTTGATTCCAGCCTAAGTTAATAGCGACTAGGTATATAAAAAATTGTTAGCAAAAACTTGTGGTAGAACTACACAAGTTCCGTAGGTCAGAGAACGCATATTTTTTTCTAGTTGAACTGTCCAAAAAAATAAGGCATCATCAACTCTTTGACTCTAATTATTATATTATCTATAATAAATCTTCTTTCTTTACCATTCAAGTCGGAGACCTTTCACAATAAACCAAGGGCCAAAGTACGAGATGAACCTAAAAAAAAAAACTTTGCATAGCAAAAGGTACCGAGGCGCATCGACCCCTTCAATAAAACAATGCATCGCACCACGTGGCTCATTGTTCCTCGGAATCCTCACCGAAGGCCGCACGCATATTTGTCGAGGATGAGCCTGGTGGGTCGACCAGTTCAAATACCGGTTACATAACATAAGTGACCCACTTCCCACGGTGTTCTTTTGCTCGTCACGCTTTTTGCAATCTTAGTTTTTTTTTTTCGACGACCCAAATTATTGAATTGGTGGTTTTAATATGATGCGTGCTTGTTTTTTTTAATGAGCATGGAATTGGAGTGATTTGTATACCTGTAGTTTGGTCGGTGAACAGCCAATTTCAAGTGGCCATTTCATATAGCGGATCGGTTTGAATTTGAATATAGTCTTTTTTATGCACTTTAAATATTTTTCTCGTTTGTTATTATTTTTGCTTTAAATCTCCTGTTGCAATTTACAAATTAATTATTAATTTACGAATACAATAACTTAATATAAAATCAGTGAGAGATTTTCATAATAGATAATTTAACAAAAAAAAAATAAGGGACTAAATACCTAGGTATATTTTAAAAATTATACTAGTTTCTCTTTAGGTTTATTGTTATTAAGGTGTGTGTGTGTATTTTGTTGTGTTTGGTGGTTATTTATACTATACAAATGATTATGGTAACCGATCTACATTACTGTGTTATTACTATTACCATACATGGAAGGGTATAGAAATTGTAGATTCATAACTGTACCGAACACCATACAAACACAGAATATGAGCATTACAATTTTGTAATCAATATCAGTAAAAACTTGACATACTTTATATCTTCATAAGACATACTTTATATCTCCATAAGACATACTTTATATCTTCATAAGACATACTTTATATCTCCATAAGACATACTTTATATCTTCATAAGACATACTTTATATCTCCATAAGACATACTTTATATCTTCATAAGACATATTTTATATCTCCATAAGACATACTTTATATCTTCATAAGTCATACTTTATATCTCCATAAGACATACTTTATATCTCCATAAGACATACTTTATATCTCCATAAGATTTTTTCTTCTGTTTGTAATTTATAAGTTATGGAAATTGTACTTTAAAAAATATCAGTACATTCTACCTATAGGCACCTAGGTATAATAATTTAATTTTGGTCATCAATACTTGTTTGTTTTTGACTTATTGATGAACCAAAAAACTTCCTTGACATACATTACATATTTTTAGTTAGATAACTAAAAATAACTACATAAAAAGTGATTAAATACTTAATACAAATCCTACAATAAAACAACAACCTAATAGATACCTATTGGAAGTAACAATGAATTTAATATGGTCGTCACGTCAAGGCCTCGATTAATTTACAAATGACGTAAACGACAAAACACTAGAATTAGTCATTTATCTCGTTCACTCACAATCGCGTTAGATAGTTGTCGATAAGCGGCCACGTGGTCCCGGGGTCGATGACCTCCCCGAGCATGTAATAATAATAATAAAACGTTTCCGCAACAGTGGTTCAAGGGCGCTGATATCGCTGCGAGACTATATTTAGATTTAGCTATACCTTTACATATATCTGTATCGTTTTGTAGCGTATCACAGTGATTGTCTTCAATTATGTGTATAAACAACATTCTTTTGGTAATGCTCTGTTGTCATCCGAGTATTGTTTACATATATACCTACCTACCTATAGGTACTGCTTTATACGTCATTCAAATTAATACTAGCATCACTATTTTATTATTGTTAAAGTATTTTATTCATATATGTACACCTACGTGGTAACCGAGTTTAACCAACTCACAACAACCTTAGACTTAAAAACACAGTTTTTAGGTCCCCAGTTCAATCAAGCCCGGGTTAATTAAAAAAAAAAATCTAGATTTGTTTGACAACACCATTATAGTGCCTCGGACAGCACGTTAAGCTATCGGCCCAGTTTCACTATACTGTGAAACTGTTTATAGATGAGTTAGTGATTTAAAAACACTGCGACAAGCATCGATATCATCGATTACAACGAGGTTTAAAACCCGCTGCTGTGTACCCGGACGCCGCCGCGTCGCCCCTTTAGGCCGTCTAGGGCGCCGTGATGGTACAATGAACGGTAAGGTAATGGCATACCCGGGCGCACTCTATGCCTTTGTATTAAGGGTCAATTTACTTTTAAAAAGTATACTTTACCTTGCCGTTGACTGTACTTATTTTAATAACTGGGATGAAATTTCACAAAAAAAAATACCTATTACAGTTTGTATACGAGTAAAAATATTACAGTTTTTATACGAGTCTAAAAATATTACAGTTTTTATACGAGTCTCAAAATATTACAGTTTCTATACTTGTCTAAAAATATTACAGTTTTTATACGAGTCTAAAATTAAATTTTAAATAGCAGTCACAGTTTGTTCATGGAAAAGTCAGAGACTTACAAATTGGTTAGTGGATTACCGAAAGTAGCTTTGAAGCGCATACTCGTATGAAAGTCTAGCTAGGTATATTATAGGTATTGGGCGAGGGTTTAGGATGTTATTGTAATAACTCTTGCAATAATTATGCAACGTGTGAGAAATGCATGGAATCCCCATCCTGGGTTTTATATCCGTATTTATAAATATTACTTGAACTCAATATTCACTATACACTGTAACTATGTATTTTAACTAATCTGTATGTGTGGATATTATGCGGTCGTTAAATCAATTTAATGTTTCGTAACAGCACCCTAAAAGGAAACTACCACCTAAACAAGATATTAATGTAGTTGGTAGTTTTTTGAAAATCTGTGAACCTACAGACTAAACCCGAAACATGACTTGGCCTAGTCGGTTTTTGCATTCGTATCGTGTAGAGTTACTTGGGTCATTGTGTCAATAAGTTTACATAGGTAAACTAACTTATTGACACAAAGCCTAGACGGCCCCCGGTGTAGTTTAGCGGAGGGGTTTTTATCCTACCTCGCCGTAGCCGATGGTATGAGTCTACACCGAACAAGTGGCTAAACAGTTTCACAAGTTATAGTGAAACCGGGACCGACAGCTTAACGTGCTCTCCGAGGGACTACAGTGGTGTTGTCAAACAAAATGTACATACATTAAAAAACTGTTACACACCGGGATTTGAACCAGGGACCTAAGTGTTTTTAAGTCCAGGGTCTAACCAATTCGGCCACCACGTATATAAGTTAATTAAATTTTTAAGTTAGTTTATTTTTCTAATTTTAATTATTTCTGATATGTATTAACCAAAATTTGACACATTTTGTACGGAAAGTAAAATTTTAACTTTGACATGCAGTTGATATCCAATTCGTACTAGAATCGGGTCCTTGTTCACACGAATAGATTAAACGCACACACAGAGTGTACGCCACTGATAGTTGTACATAATGTACAAAGCGGCACAAACTGTGCACTCCTCGGGGGGAATTCCGTGCAAAATTTGCTCTCACTTTCTGCTCAACAAGTACAAGTAAGTATAGTACAGGCGGAGATGAATGGGCGCTGGGATTGGTAAAATCAATGCGGGTACGTCTGGAGCCGCCGATAATGGTGTCATTGTGTTACGGATAATGGGACGGACTGATCTCGGGGCGGGGTGAATGACCGCTTAACTGCCCTGCTGTTTTCACTTGGATCAAAGTTATTGTTATGTAGGCTTTTTTGTAATCGATAGAGAGCCTTGTTGTGACGGCTTGGTCACAATAAGTAAGTGAACTGAGGTCGAAATTTCGAACATGTACTTTTGCTAACTAAAATTACCGTAGACGTAGAAATCTCGGGATTAAAAATGTGAGCGTGTGAGTGGTGAAAATGGCCCTGGAAATAGCGCTCATACAAACGTACTTCCATTATCAACTTGGCTGTTGGTCGAAGTAAAATTTTTTTTTAGTTCGTAATTGTACGCAAAAATTTTTCTATTGTGGGTATTTTTTTTTGTGTTTATAATATTACTTATAAAAAGTTTTTTTTTCTGATTTCAAAATAAATATAAATAATGACCCAACACAAAAAGATTATACAATGGCAACTAAAATATTATTTGAATTCTGCGACAAACATTGATCCAGTATTATTTATAGTGCGAACGCTAATTGTGTATGGAGAACACGGAGTCCGCTATTACGAATGCAGTGCCCTTAACGTATAGTTAAAAAAAACACACTGCTCTAACTCCTTGAGCATGTTTAACAACATTGACCGCTCTCGCTATGTCGGTAAATGGGTGGTGTCAAAAGCGAATTTGTATTACGTATCTTCTTTAATATCCTTGTTGCGTTATTGATAAATGAACCGCCCGTTTCGGAGACTACCACCTTGGCTAGAAAGCGACACAGCAGTCTCCGGTAAACCCACAGAAACATGACTAAGTAACGTCACAAAATAAATAATAGTACAACTTAGTAACGTGCAAGTCGGAATAGCAAAGGTATAGAAACCTCCCTCTACAAGGTACTTTTGCATTTGTTTCTCATTTATTGAATAATTTGTCCCCATCAGTCCGACCGGACCTGGTTAAGTCGTATTAACATATTTTTTAAATTCTTATAAACTACATTATCCTAAATTAGAACACAATATTTAGAGAGCAACTTTGATGAAAACTTGCCGATAAAGCTAAGAAAAATTCGACAACCGGGCAATAGCAACTCTGTGCGAGAAGCCGGGAAACGAATCTCGTCCAGGCTTCTCACACGGGTGCGTTTCGCACCGCTATTGTTAAACTTTATATATAAAATAGCCGTAAGACTTTTGTGGTGCTTCAGCGTCGAGATCCCTGGGTACCGAAGGCATGCAATAACTTCGATGTTGAACCAAAAGCACTAAGCCACGTAAAATACCGCGTTGGAACCATATAATATTAACAACACACAACGCAACAAATCTGAATCACTTGTAGGCGCCTAATAATGGCGAACAAACACTACATATGTAAATGGGATTTCTAATAGGCCGCCCAAACTCACTGGCGGAGCAAGAACACTATTCCAAGTTAGAAAACCAAATAAAACCAGGACAAAATATTTAATTCATAACATTTTTACGACGACTCTTTTCTCTTAACTGACTGTCTGTCAAAAGGTCATGACCACAGATTAGCCAGACTATTTATCAAAATCGAACAAACTCTATAAG
Source organism: Monopis laevigella (assembly GCA_947458855.1). Taxonomy (NCBI): domain Eukaryota; kingdom Metazoa; phylum Arthropoda; class Insecta; order Lepidoptera; family Tineidae; genus Monopis; species Monopis laevigella. Next base: position 6,534,998 of record OX381596.1, on the reverse strand, counting down.
TAGCTATATATTTAGATGCGACTGTAAAGGGGCCATGTCACGTTAATATATTTGATAGGTATTGAAGAGAAAACGAAAAGTACTAGCCCGAATACAGTCAAATCATCCATAACTTATAAATAGCACGACAACGCGACCGCGTCTAACTATACCTACATCCGTTTTTTGTTATACATAACCAACAAATAATGTATAAACTTAACCGACTGCACCTTGCATAACAACCGCAACTGTAATCTCAACCAAACGTCACTCGTCACGCGGCGTGCATTCATTCATACGATATGTCGTAATAGGGTCGTTAAACCGTGCCCACGTCACCTAATTGCTTGCTCCCTCGCCTTCGCATAAAATCAGACGGATTAATAACAAGGGAGACTGTAGGTCAAGCACGTTATCAGTGTTATATAATGCTTAACGTGTTGTTATACAGCAATTGATAGAAAGACATTTCGCAGTTTGTTAATGTTATTTATAATGGGTACTTGAGTTGTGATTAACCCAGAATCGATGCATTGTCAAGGTTGAATTGTTGTTTGATTAATTGCGTTTTTCTGTTTAATTATAAACATGATATTGTGAAATGCTTTATGTTTTACGTACCGTACTTGAGGCCTTAAACAAAATACAAGCGAGGCGACATGTCGCGTCGAAAAGTATGGATTTTGACAAGTGACAGCATACCTCACGCCTATAGTCCAGACTATCAACTGCCAAAACCCATACGTGTTTGATTGAGACGACGCAACATGTCGGCTTGCCTGCATTTTCTCTAATGCCCCTGTAGTGATTAGTCTATTAATTATTTTGCCTTACTTTTTAATTAACATAGGCATTAGGAATCTAAGGAATACATACCAAAGCATAAAATATATACTTACATACTACATACGGTTGAGTAATTTGGACTAAAGTCTAAGGTTCACAGATAACCGTTTTCAATAATACTTTTTTTATTTACTTTCTATAGAAATTATCCGTACTTCAGTAGGTACACATTTTTGTAGTATGGTTACTATCGTATGTAAAAAAACATCGAATAATGAAAACGGAGCCAGTTCTAGAATGCGATAGTTCTAGTAGATGGGTTATTTAGGCTATAAGTTACAAACACCAAGAAGAGTTTGCTATTTATTCGGTGTACTCTGAATACGATGTACCTTCGGCTTTAGCTTTGTGTTTCCTATGCCTAGCCCCTGAGGCCTGGGTTCATGGTTATTAAGGCTATAAAAACTTTACATATATTCGGTGTATACTCAGGGGCTAATTATAAAACAGCGAAAGCGATCTGGCAATGCGTTGGTAATTTGAATTGTCATCGCTCTTATTTCCAATGCAATAAGGCTCCAATTGCAATCGATCACGATAGGGATTTGTCAAAATTTCGTTTCATAATTAGGGGGCAGAACACCATAAGATGACGGTCTAAAATGCCATAAGGAATCCATTAATTTAAATTCCATTTCTAATAGATCAAATAAAAAGTTAATTAATAAATAAAACATAGTAAAGTTTGATATGATTAGTAGAACCACGTGACGTAACGTACCAGCAAAGTTGGATTTGTAAAAGAGGCCATTGCCAAGGACTCCTCGGGCGCAGTCGGAAAGGTAAATGACTCCCAGTCTATCTAGATAGCTATAGCTTCTATAGACGAATGGATGTACAGCGTGTACCATGGAGCTGTGAAGATACGTTGATTGGGCTTTGATTTTCTTTCATCATAGAAATATAAATAATTTATTTGTAACAAAACAAATTCAAAAGCGGCCCCAGCCTAGTGGTTAAATCACTGCGCAACTGATAACAAGGCCAGACCTGGGATGGGTGACCGCTTTATACTCATATATTATATAATATATGAGGCTATACCATCATGAACACCGTAATAAGCTGGCCATTGTTAGGTGTTGTCTCCGAATACCATTGGCGAAATGAGGACCGGTCAATCCCTCCGCTGGGTACCCTCAGGCTGTTAAACGGTTCTCGGCCAAAAAAGGCTCCCGTGATAGTATTTATTTATTTTTAAATTCATACATAACAGATAAAATGAAATATAAACGTACTAAGGTCACTCTATGCAAACAATTATTATTATTAAATTTGAATAATATATACTACCTGTGAATAACATAATTTAATTTAAAACAGAACAGCTATTTTATAAATTAACTAGCAGTTGGGTGTCCCATGGTCAAGATCCCTAAACTTCTGAAAAGATATAGCCAGAGAATCTATGAGTTAAACAATCAGAAAATTCCACACAGGCACATAGACGTTTCATTTTATTGTGATACTAGATTGTATTACAAAAACAAATATTACCAACAGAACTTTTAGGAAGACCAAAAAAAAAATACCACATCCATCAAACGAAATTGTATCTTACCTCAATGTTCGGTGGCACATAACGGGCACGGATATAGGTGGCTGGCTATATGTATAACGAAAGGTCACGACCGCGGCCTATGTACTCAGAACATGTACTAGAAGGGAGAACTCTTTATGAAGCGCCTCCAGCCTCAAAAGGGAACATTTTATTAGGTCAGTAACACTTGCTATTCCCTTGTTTACAATTGTGACGCGTCTCGGGCGCCATCCCATCGTAGGGCTGTGCTAGTGTGTACCTGTGCTATTTACATAACTTGGTTTGTTTTTATGAATTGAAACGGAAGGTGTTTGGTTGTTAGCTAATTGAAATGTTGTTTTGGTTTTAAATGATAAGTTTAATTGGTTTATTTGTGTACTGTTTTTTTAGTGTTGTGACACGGATTTTTATCGGTTCCAGTTGAGTGGTTTATTATTTTTAGTAACATTTGATTTGTTTTTTAAGATACGTAAATTAGGTGAAATTGTTTAATAATAGTCTGTTACACATCGGTGTGTACTAATGAATTAATTTAAGAAATATGTACATTGTTTGACATCAATACTATGGCGCATTTGAGATCACATTAAGCAGCCGGTCCCAGTTTCACTATACCAACTTGTGAAACTGTTATTGTTTCGTTATTGAGTCTATGCAAACACCGCAAAGAACTGTCCACTGTTCGGTAGAATGGTCGTATTCATCTCTACGATAAGTTGGGATTTTTGAAGAAAAAAATGTATTGTACTACTTCACCCGAACATTGTCGTGTATGTAACAATTCCCTGCAAAAAGTTGTATGGCATCAAAAATCTCAGATGTACCGTTATCGATAAAAACAACACATGATAAAAAAAAAGTTGACAAGGTAGGTAACCTACCAATTTAAATCTACGACGACTGGACTATATCCCTACATACTTCTTTCGCCTCTTCCACAGTCATAACTCTTCTCATACATGCACGCCGATTTCGAAGACTTTTAATTGCGCCGTCTTTTAAAACCTTTCCAATTTGATCATGATGCATGTGTCTTGGTTTACCCGTCACCTCGCTTTTATATATCTGGTTGTTGAGTCTTTCACCATTCGTTCTTCCTATATGCCTAAATCGGCGAATCATATATTTTTTCATTGTCATGCCTATACTTTCTTTCAGCCCCACTCCAATTACTTTATTGCGAATTCGGTCTGTTATTATAACACCGCACATTCGTCGCAATGCCCGTCTTTATCCTAACATACCCATGCCTGACTTCCATACAATAGTGTCGGAGTTATGAATGGCAGGTCTTGCTTTTTGAGTAATATTTGACCTACCTATCATAGAACGCAGTGCTCCGTTGACACTATAGCCTGCATTCACTCTCCTTTCAACAACTTTTTCATATCTACCATCCCTAGTGAAAACACTACCCAGATATATAAATTCAGACATTTGTTTTAGCTTCTCGAAATCAACCAAAATTGTCGCATTCGTTATCTAATTTCTCTCAAATACTCACCTTAGATTTTCCAGAATTTATTCGGAGACCTCTTTCAGTACATCCATCTATTTTATATTTAGGCATTAAGTCCGCCTTTGTACAATTTTAAGTAGTGCAATAAAGTTTTTAAATAAATATTTTTTTGGTATTTTATTTATTTATTAATACAAAATACAAAGGCGGATTTATGGTGCTAGGCATTCTTTACCACTGAAACTTTCGGGACAATCAAAGCAGTTTATAAGTGAGGTATGGGGCAAGACAGTAACTGAGTATAAAACAAAGTAATTACAAAATACTTACAATCTAATATACACTACTTAAATATATCATATAATATATAAATACATAAACTACCAACTATAAAATGATAATACAATCGAAATATCTAGTTACTTGTACAAAGTCGAAAGGAATAGCATAATGAAAGATTAATTAAAAACTACCCGTGAATTTAGATAATAATCATAGACATATTTTTTTAATATTACTCTATTATTTTTATTTATTACTATAAAAATAATAATTACTAGAATAGTAAATAAATGATCAATATATTACTTGGTAAGTATAGCTCACAAGGTTATCACGAACCAAGTATGCAAAACCACCTGTTGCACGTATATTGTAGTAAAATAACTATAGTATAAAATGTAGTAGTTACGCGCTTGACATTCGCGCAGAACTCGTGACGACGCGGACCGAAATAAAGGCAGTAAGCAACGCATAACGCTGCTACGTAATGCTTTTTCTATTTATAGCTTAGCAGATACCTAACTATATTAATTGCTTATACATTAATGTGGCCACTATGTTTTGTAGTTTGATTTAATGTTTGTGATTGTTTTTGAGTGTATTTTTTGCCTCTGTTGGTGAAATTGAGTTTTAAAAGTATTTTTCTTAAGGATACTGTATTCGCAATTGCAAAGTCTGCTTTGACCATACAAAATGAGCTTTTGCACTTTCAGTAATACTCGATTACATTTTTGGTGGGTTTTTTTTTTAAATATTTATTACACAGAAAGATTTTTTCGTACAATATAAAAATAATAATTGAACTTTAACTACTTAACAGCCAAGTTGTATTATTGGAAGTACGTTTGTATGAGCGTCAAGACGACTACAGACGCTCTACCATGGGTTTGCGCATTGTAGCAACGACGAATACGTGAGCAACAACCAATAAGGTCGCTTTATTCAATCCTGTTACCAAAAATAAAGCGGTTGTTGTATACGTATACGTTACGTTGTTACAATGCGCAAACCCATGGTAGAGCCTCAGAGCCCTTAATTACGTCACTTACGTAATCGAGATTGTTTAGATCTCATATAATATTTCCATTCAATTTGTTTTGCGATGCAACTCTAGTTCCACATTCTACGTCTGTATAATATGGCACGGAGACAATAACTAATGTAGGGTCGGAAAAAAAACTTAGTAAAGTTTAATCGGCGCAAGATTAGTAGAATTGGACTGCAGACACGGAAAGTCTACGATTTTATTTTGTGTTTGGCAGAGGGTTAGCTTACTACTGCTAACTTTCACCGAGTACACCTATTTAGAAAATACAAATTCAGTATTGACCATTGGGGCCCAAATTTTTTTAAGCCTTTTTTTACGCATTTTAGTCTTTAAACTCCTACACTTTTTTTTACATGTTTCTAGTAAATACATTATTGTTTTTCGTTGTGTAATGAATACAATTTTAGACCAAAATAATGAATAAAATTATGACCTGTAAAAGTTCAATAAAATGTTAAAAAAAGTTCAACTTTTTATTATTTTATGAATAGGTGTACCTAGTCTGCTCTTAAGTTTTGTTAACCCTCTACCAAACACCCTGTACGTTCAGATAATTAGTTGATATTTAAGTAGTTTAAGCATTGTTGTGTATGATTGATATTTTACCTATTATATATATTTCTGTTTTCAAAACAGTTCTGCACCCTAAGCATATTTCACTCCCTCAAAGGATAGCTGGTAGAAAATGTCTATGTACAATTTAGTGCGATAAAGAATTTTAAATAAAATAAATAAATAGCGTTTGAGATTGTAGGAACGCGCGCGTTTACGTTAACCTCAACCCAGTGCACTATGATAACGTAAGTGGAACAGTGCATCTACATTGTAATACCTACTTGTTACTAGTAAATGTTTGTAACTGCTAAAGGTCCAACGCTCTATAAAATTGTTTGTATATTCCCAAAAATTTGGCTGAGTTGGTTAGACCTTAGACTTAAAAATACTTTGGCGCGGTGTTGTATCTTCATTGACTTTTACTACCGTTAAAAAAAAGTGGATCCGTTATTAAGAAGAACCCTAGACAGGGGCCTTACCAAAGAGCTTAAAATACCCATCGAAAGCTAAATGTATGTGATTTGATGTTTCCATTCGATCAGGCTCTACCCATAGAGTAAAATTTCTATACATTGGCAAAAGAGGAAAAGAGAGACAGAGACGATATTTGGATGTACCAATGAGTTTTTGTTCATACTTTTACCAACTGTACAGTTTAAACTGTAGGGATCTACCAATAGGATCGCTACATTTTCTTCGCAGGACAAATAAACCCTTCCTCTCGGTGAATCCCTATGGTTTAAACTTCATATTAAGTGAAAGATTGTTTAACAAAATCTGATTTTAGAGGTGCTGATAATTTAAAAATCTTTTTTTTTTTATAAGTAGGACCCTACACACATTGCTCTGGTCAAAAACTAAGCTCTAGGCTTGTACTATGTGCACCAGAAATAACAATACATTATATTTTATAAACACTTAGACCATGACAAACTGTTACTGAAAAACGTACTAGTATTTTTTGCCATGGGTGGGAATTGAACCCACGACCTCCGCATGCAACGCTAAAGGCGCAATCACTAGATGGAGGCGTTCATTACTTATTAAACTATTTTATGCAGAAGTCTCTATAACTTTGTTGGGCCTCTAACTCTTTTCGTTACATGTCGTCAAGTGATCTAGTCATGATTCGGGTTTAGTCTGTGGTTTCATCGGTTATTTAGGAGCCTTCTGTATTGGTTATTGTCGAGAGTGTTATTTTACGGTGCGGATACCAATCGGGCAATTGATTTGACAATAGAGGAGCTAGGATATTATAGTAGATTTGTAATGCAAATCCGTCTTTTGTACCCGCATCAACGCAGACAGCAGATTTGTTTAGTTGGCATAGTAGAAGTGTATTGATCGACCCTATTCATTGACTTTGTAGTCCTGCTTACCATCATGTTGATACAAAGTTGCATGCCGTGCCCTAATAAAAATATACATATTTTTTTTTGGTAGAGATAAGAGTTGTAGCACATATCTTTTTAATTATCAAAGTAAGTTTATTGAGAAGCGAGTAACTAAAATTGTGCCTACTAATTTAATTTAGTAAAAAAACTGTGATCACCAATTATATTGTATACAATATCGGGTATATAAGGTTTTGTTTCAAGGTAATTTAATTTGTGAAACACTTTATCATGCACACACGGCTTTATACCCATTTGCAATATCAATTATTTTTTATTCAATCAATTTCGGTTTTGTATCGCGAGTGTAATAAAATAAAATATCGTACGGTGTTTTTATTTTCAAACAAAATTTTTATTACCACACTCCAAATGTAGGTCAGCTAAAGCCGGTGCGGTGACCGAATCTAGTTGTACAGTAACTGTATTTTTTTAGGCGTCGAGAAGGTTTGTTATTTTTGCCCAGAACGCCACTAAATGTTTGGTTATGCGTTTTGAGAGAGACTTGTTGTGTTGAAACGTACGAAATTGTATGGTTATACATGGTGAATTTAAAAGGTTGTACTTTGGCCTAATAAGAGGTTCTACTGATCAAATCGAACAACTTTTCACATGAAACTATGTGCTGCAAATTTGGCTTTCTCATACAAATTGGTCCTTTTAACATTACTAATTTGTATGGTTTGTTAGAAGGTTTTATTTTTCATTTGCGACACATGGTTCCATGGAAAAATTGTTGGGTTTGATCAGTGGAACCTCATATTAGCCCAAAGTCTTGTACTTTGGGCTTTCAAATTCGCCATGTATATTCAGTCAGATGTATTGAAGTGAACAGACACCATTCGAAATTTTGACTACAAAACTACAAATGCAAGAAGTACTAGCTAGTACTTTTAATTTTAAGTTTTAGTTTTGTATATAGGGTGGTTCACGGTTGGTAGTTTAAAAAAAACCTGGGAGCCTACCCAAACTTTAAGAGTATTTAGACATTTACAGATACACAATGTATTACAAATTATTTCTATAAGGGGTCATACGTCTTTATGGGGTCAACCGAGGTCAAGATATTAGAACTACCAGAAAACACTTTGTTTCCTTATTCGCATTTACTAATATAAAAGGCTGTGAAAGATTATTCAAAGCTATTATTATAAACTATAATTAGAGACACAATTAATCATTTGAAATTAAATTAAAAAAATAATGCGTAACCTCAACAAAATCATATTTTCAATTATTGTAAAAAGAAACACACTTAACATTATTGTAATAAATCAAAGGCAAAAACAACGAGCAAGAAAGAGCAATAATTCACGCTCAATTAAACCAAGCTTAAATAAATATTAAAATAATGTAGTAGACGAAAACAAATAAACGTTTAACTGTAATGCTAATGACCTAGTGACTAATAAAGACGCATGTATATGTAACATCGGAATTCCACACACAAAACGGTATCCGACGGATGCGAGCAAACATTACATAACTTTGATTGTGTTTGTAAAAAGGGGATTCCCTCAACTACCGACTCACACACACCCAGTCCTTTACATAAACGCCGGCGGGCTATCCCTTCGCGTATCCATACAAAAAAGTGGAACAAGGAGAAAAAGATTGTCGGTTATTAGTATTATTACTTGCGGGCGATGACCGGTTTGCTTTTTATGCGTGTTTACGTTTTAACAATGGGACGTAAATCGTATTCGTCGGGGCACCTGCTCAATGCTCATCTTCTGAGACGCGTGCGCATACGATATTATCACCATATCCGCCCTCTTTGCACCAGTTACCTTCCTTCACAAATAGTTTTTTGATTGTTTGTTTTGACCATTATGTACTTTTATCTCGGTCTCTAAGATTTATCACTGTAATTTATGTCATATCTTAATTTAGGTTATTGTTACTATATTTTAAATCAACAATATCAGGTTGGTTTCAAATATCTGAATTCGGTAAAGATCGGAATAATCAGTTTCTTCACAAATCTCTCAATTCTGAACCTATTGATGATTTATTAAAGCTAATAAAGGGGCTAAATAACCTAACCAAAAAACACGATTGCCAATTGAATCTCCGCATCGATCGGTAAAAATGTATAGCAATTTTACTCTATGGGTAGAGCCTGATCGACGACAAACTTTAAATCCCATACATTTTGGCTTTCGATGGGTATTTCGATTCGATTATCGACTGGCTCTTTGGCTTAAGCCCCTGATTGAATTTTTACATAGATAATCTCTACAGTAAGTAATATATTTATTTTTTACTTTTTAGTGGTTTTGAAGTTTATTATTGTTTTGGTTAAAAAGTTTGATTGTCACCAAATGTCAAATCAAGGAACAACGAAAGGGACTATCAAATTGTATGTGTGATCTATTCATAAGTACGGACCTTAGATCGGTACGCAACAAATATTGAACTTTAGTCTGATAATAACATAATATTAATTAATCATACCTAAGATATAATATATCAAATTGTTTACCTTATTTATATTAATATGTTTAGAGTGAGATAATTTTAAATATCCATTAGTGTATTTATAGCCTCGTACATAAAATAATATTATTATTAAATGTTACGTCAGGTCGTAAAGACATCATCTAACAATGAACTTGTAACACTCAAGGTCGGATCGCGTTCATTCATCCGAACACATTCGTTACGCTTTACGCAAAAACGATATCATAATAAAATTCATGTATTTTTACAAGTCTTACGTGGAACTGTGTGGGGGCAGATCTTTTGAGAAGGAATCGGAACGCGATTGCGAGAGGTTTAGGTTTTCCATTACGCTACAGTATAGGTTTATCAAAAGGGCTTTATTTTTATTTTTTTGTTTGAACGAAAAAGTAACTTAAAACATGAAAGTAATCGCTTTTCTCACTCCTTGAGCATAGAGCACCTCTCTATTATAGCTCCAAAACTCAACAGTTATTTAGTTAAAATTACGTCTAATTTAAATATTTTTATTACAGTTTATTAATATTTCGTAATTTACCAGTGTTTTTTTTTATATATAAAAAAAGTTTTTAAAATACAAATTTTGAATAAATCTAATTTGACTTGTTACATTTATGGTTCATTGTATTTTTTTTCTAAACATCTTTACTTGTTTAGCTCTATATAACCGAAATAATATATTACTGTTTATCGGAAGCCCATTCCGTTTGTAAAAAATTAAAAAGAAGAACTTTATTTTCGATTCTACATCGTTAAGTAACCGCGGTCATCATTACTGACGTTAGTGCATATAATATAATACGCACCAGTAATTCGCATAACGCTACAAATACGCGACAGTGCAAATAGAAACAGTAAGGAATGCAACCGGATTCCGACCCGGCCCGTCAAGACTACTCTCACCTACTTTAGTTATGTCATTACCGGCGTTATGAGAAATGCATACCATTACATCATACTGCAGCTCGACTGGCCTCGCTCTTGTAACTATAGTTAACTTCACCATGAGTTGTTGTTAAGATAAACTAAGATATAATATTATATAGTATAATACCTATCATTATTCGTTATTTAATTTAATTGTTTATATTATTATATTTCGTGCCCCTGTTTCTGTAAAAAAAATGCTTTTTAACATAAATATAAAATTCTCTCGAATACGGAATATTAGTGTTAACAATTCTATGAGCCTTACTTCACACTATGGGCCTTAGCACAACAGCGATAAATCGATAAAATCGATACATATCGATTTTATGAATGAATGTTCATTCATAAACTTCATTTTATCAACTGTCAAACTACATTATACAACAAACAAATTATATACATTTTAAAAGTGGTTTGAACCCGTGACCTGATCTGAGGATTAATAGTTATTGCTTAGCAAGCGTTGATACGGCTAAGACTAGTTCATTGGGACTGTCAAATTGTATTTAAAACACTTTTTTTTTCTCATTTAAGACAGCTGACAGCGTTTCTCTAAAAAAAAATTTTTCATTTATTTATTTATAATTGTGTAAAAAGGTTTATGTAAGATGAAGGACTCCAAAAAGAAGTCTAACAAGTTATTTTTCTTTAATAAGTTCTACAATATTAAAATTGTCCCTTTCGCACTTAATCAATCACGATGCTTAACTAATGACATTCTTTCGCTAACATAAACAACCGGTATGCCAACTCTGGCCGACGCATTACGATGACAAATGCCTCTAACAGCTGATTTTACTACTAACCCCTGTATCCACGTATAACTAAGTATAACTACGACAAGTAGACGCGGGGACGCCGAGTTTGTTTCCGTCGTTTTAGCCTTTTTATTACGTATCGCTCGGCAGCATTGTTTGTGGAATGCTCCTTCAATGAATAGAAACCTTTGAACGTAAACCGAGTGTAATCCAATGAAAAGAAACAAAGTGGAAAAATATTAATAAACTCTTTATTTCTCTTGACTGTACGATTTGTTTTCTTGTCAGCTTCTTCTGACTTATTTTTTACACAAAGTTTCTAGAGTAAATTAATAGTAGTTTGCAATCTATACTTCTATACTAATATAATAAAGAGGAAAGATTTGTATTTTTGTATGTTTGTAATGAATAAACTCAAAAACTACTGGACCGATTGCAATAATTTTTTCACCATTAGAAAGCTGCATTATTCAGAAGTAACATAGGCTATATAATATCACGCTAGGTCCTATAGTTGTGGAGCAGTAACCAAAAATGTTTTAAAAACGGGGGAAAAGTATCGTTTCTGAGGCCTTCCGTGGCGTGCGCTGAGCATATAGTTATACAAACCTGTGCGAAGCCGGGACGGGCCGCTAGTTAATAATAATAATATGTAGGACAATTTCCACATATAGCTTTGGTCGCAAACGAAGCTTTAGGCTTGTACTATGTTTACCAGAAACAACAATATATATATATATATCATATTTTATAAACACCCAGACCATGACAAACTGTACAGAAAAAACGTACTAATTTTTTTTTACCATGGGTTGGAATCGAACTCATGACCTCCGGATACAACGCCAATGGCGCAACCACTAGTCTACGGAGGCTGTCAAAAACAGCTAACTTTTTATTTATTGGAACACGGCATGTGTCATCGTATCTATGATAAGTAGTAAGTAGACCTACAAAGTACATGAAGACACCATTCATAATATGATATGTATTATATCGTTGCTTCTGGTATACATAGTACAAGCTTAATATAGCTTAGTTTGTGACCAGAGCAATATGTGTATATTGTCCTACATATTATTATTAACAATTTTCAAATTAAATTTAAATAATATGTGCTTACACAATAGATATATCAAATACTACTTAAAATTCTGACACATATTCAGAACCAGGTTCCACTAATAACTAACTTGAAACCGTTATTAATGGCAAATTAAAACAACATAAATAGCCAACCTGTCTGTTTGATATTTGTCGGACTCACTTCCAACAGACACATTAGGACTGCTAAAGCTACCTCCCATGCGACGTGTGCCAACCAACGATGTTATAAATTATAAATGGCTATTTCCCTAATAGAAACTGTATTATAGACGCGTCCTTTGAAATTTCGGTGACGGGCAATTTGCCGGTCGTCCCCGCGGTGCTGACCCATTTTCTCTGATCGCTAAATGAAATGTCAATTAGATTTCGATAAAACCGACTTTTCAGAGCATGCATTATAAAGTCGAGAGTACATTTTCCTCTAATACAATATACAAATATAGCTCAGCTGTTTCCCTTTCCACGTCACCCGGCTTTAAAATTAAGTCCGTACTGTTCCAATAAAGTAACTTTGCGGTTTACGTTAGCTCTGTGTTTTGCACGAACGCTGTGTGTAACGTTTTCGTCGGGGTAACAAAGCGTTTCCCTTACAGACTCGGGGGTACAGTGATCCCCGCTTGAGTCGCAAGGCTCGACGAGAAAACTCTCCCTTTCAAATCTTTAAACGTGTCTTTATGTGAGGTTCAGAGGCAATGGGTCATTGAAACGCGTTCTACAACATTCCTCTCTCGTTTCTGTCATATGCTTATAACTGGAAGTATACTGTGGTTATAATTAACGTCAGCATATATGGAGATGATAGGCGTCGAGTTGATGCATTAGCGAGGCGCGTGCGGAAGGGCCGCGCACCTTCGCGCGGGTCAATTACTGCATAAATCAATAGGGATGTCGTCCTGTACGGCGCTGCTCTTTGTTCCGGCGGATCCGTCTCGGCGGCCCGGGAGGCTCGCGAGCGCCGCACAGGGCCGGATGATTACTTATTAACGTAGGTGGAGGCTGGCGGCGGGCGGGGGCCGCGGTGCCGATCGATGCGGGCCGACCAATGGCGCGCCGCCTGGCCGCCCCCGGCCCCGCGACCCACCCCACAATGCACCCCCCTAACATAAATCATTGAATTTGCCATAAAACACCCCGGTGTTCGTAAAAATGTTACTCTAATTGCGGCTACACTCCTCTGGGCTCCTGACGACGAGGCACCTACAGAAGGTATCTCCAGTTAGTGATGTTAAATGCGACGAAGCTTTGTTCGCTGCCTGGGCGCCCGCCTCGCTCGCGCCGACCCGCTTCGAATAATTGAATTTTCATCATGGAATAAAATGAAAGCTGAAAACTGTTTTTCTCTCGTACGAGACCACTTTTGTGGACACGTCCTTAATGGCATTAATCCATGTTATATTACCTAGGATCCCAATACGGGAATGCGTTGCCTTTGTTCCAAATAATTTTATTTATCGATCTGTTTATTTTACAGTAGAGATTCACCGTAGTTTTAGATGAGGAATTAAGTCAGTTCTTTTGTGCATTTAATACGTTGCTTTTAATGGCTTACGGTGTTGTCTCGCTCGTGTTATTCCAAGTTTCCAACGTAATCCCGCCGGTCGTGGGCTACGTGACCTCTGTGCGAACGGACCGCTTTTCTCTAAAAATGCTGGCGTTTTTTCCTTTTATTAGCTTAACCATGGCAAGATACGCCACGTTATTTACTTTCTCTCTTTAGAAAAAAATGATTTAGCTATTTGTTTTAAGTACCTAGTAAAGTAAAACAATTAAGATTTTAATCTTAATTATATAATAATAAGTAAAGTCCATATCCATATTTGGACCGATCATCAGATACGGTCCAATTAGTTATGTTTTGGACATAGATTCTAATATAGGCTAGATTTGAGAATTTTAATATAGGCTAGATTTCAGAAAAAAGCACAAATATTTTTTTGCCATGTGTTCAATCGAATCCACGACAAACCCAACAAAACCAAACATTTAAACATTACTGCTAATCTATCACTCCAACCCACCTTTTCCAAAATTGTCAGCTATATTTCTGCAACATCAACATAATTTGACAAAACCCTATTGTAATTTCGAATGACGTCTTGATAAAACCCTTGCGGTGTAAGGTCTGGAACTAAGGATAAATGTACAGTCATTATGAGCCTGCCAGCAGGCGAAGCTTGGCGATCAAGCAGGATATGAATTATTCATTCCTGCCCAAGTCTCGCCAGACAAACGAGTAAGATGACATTTAGTTTGAGAGACGTCTCAAGTCTCGCATGCTGTGCTGTCCCTGCAGAGTTTTGTTTGGTGTCAGCAGGATGCGCAGTGCAAGTGAAGATAAACTTGAGTTTATTGTTGTTGTTGTTTTTCAAAATCTGATTGATGTTGATGTTATAAATACAGCGAGAAATTAAAAACAAGCAACACTATAAAATTTCGATATTATGCATTCATACATACATATCTTCACGGGTATTATATATTACGGCGCCCGAGACGCCTAGACGGCCCCAGGGTACCCAGCGGAGGGGTTTTAATCCCACCTCCTCGTAACCGATGGTATGAGTCTACACCGAACAAGTGGCTAGCTCGTCGCGATGTTTTGAATAGACTCAATAACCCATCTATAAACAGTTCCACAAGTTGTTTTAGTGAAACCGGGACCGACAGCTTAACGTGCTCTTCGAGGCACTTTAGTGCAAAAACTCATTGGTACACACCGGGATTCAAACCAGGGACCTTAGTGTTTTTAAGTCCAAGGTCTAACCAACTCGGCCACCACGAATTTGATATTATGAAATGACAAAAATTATTTTGGAAAAAAAAACTAATGTTTTAAAACAGGACAATATTTAAGTTTCATTATATTGCTATAATGAAACTTAAATATTGCTGATTAAACGTTGTTGTTATTATATTAAATATAGGTTGATCATGTTGTCATTGTTATAGGGCTTAAGACGACAAAAAATGATGTTAGTAGCCCAGATAGAGAATAAGAGAGTCCCAATTTTATCCTTTTTTGTAACGTAAAAACATCCCAGTGGGTTAAAAATAGACATAATATAATTTTATTAATCCGTGCTTATCTACGAGTATAATATCAACGATAAATTGAGAAGTAGAGTTAGACGCTATTTATTTTGTCCTTTTTTGGGGTAGTTTTTTTTATTGGGGCACGGCATTTGTCTTTGTATCTACTTAACGGTAAGCAGACCTACAAAGTATGAATAGTATCGATAAATACATTGTTGTACAACATTGTTGGTAGCTTCCACTATGCTAAAAAATACTTACAAAATTGGTGACAACTAGTTTGCATTAAGTGTACTTTAATATCGTTATGTAAGTTTATTTGCTTGCATGTCTTATTATATTTGTGCCAACAACTTCAGTGTTTTAATTCCTCACAAATAAACTCATTATAAATAACATATCGTAAAATAACATGCTTCAAAGAGAACTTCAAATGAAATTATCATATTTAGCGTCACAGGTATAGGACTTCCAATATTATCGTTACTAACGTTTCCCTTTGTCTTGCAGCCCGCTCGGCCTGGGGCGCCGGGCTACGGAGGTCCCCCCTACGGTGGGGGTCCGCCAGGGGCTCCCCAACAGCCACCAGGGGCGTATGGGCCCCCAGGGTCTTACCCGCAAAGGTACCCGCCGCCCTCATGTCCTCCTGGTGCTCCTAATAATAGGCCACCGTTCTCACCTCATCAGGTATGTTTTTTTTTTAATTTGTAAGTGTTAGAGATCTACGAGTGGAGGCAGTGTGTACTCCTAAAGAAATCAGGTTGTGGGTATGATTTTGAAAGTAGAGAGAGATATAATGTACGAGTACTAGTTTAGAAATTTAGAGAAAGACAATGAGTTGAGTATACTATGTAAAGTAACGAAATCTAGAACCACAAGGGGCGTATGGGCCTACAGGGTCTTATCTGCAAAGATATCCGCCACCTTTTCATGGTCCTGGGTATATTTGAGAAAGTAGAAAAAGTATAATGTCTCGTACATTATATTTAACTTTTCAACTTTTAAACAAATGAAGAGAAAGACAATATGTATGCTAAAGTAACGTAAGCTAGAACTACCAGGGTCGTACCTACAAAGGTATCTGCCAGCTATGCTTCTGGGTATATTTCAGAAAGTAGAGAAATATATACTATACGAGTTAACAAATGTAGAGAAAGACAATGCGCAATCTCATCGTAGAGCCTCACACAATGTATTGTTCTAGCTAAAGGTTGCATTGATGCTTATGTTTTAATAATAATATGTAGGACATTTACACATATTGCCCTGGTCACAAACTAAGCTCTAGACTTGTACTATGTGTACCAGAAACAACGATTCTAATAAATATAATATTTTATAAACATCTACACTGTACAAAATAACTACTAATATTGTTTTGTCATGGGTAAGAATCGAAACCACTATGACGGCTAAAGGATGCGGTTACGAAACAAGCGGCAAAAGGCCGCCTATGACGAATTTGTATTACGAGTCTACTTTAGTAGGCTTGCTGATCTATCGTCAAAAAATTTGTCTGTCGTAACTATACTCTAAAAGGACGTACACCTCGACAATAAATCGATGTAATACCCTCCTGAAAAACGGTGGAAACCCACAGACTAAAACTGAAACATGACTAGGTCACTTGACGGTTCTTTCATCTGTATGAACGGTCTAGCCAGTTATAGATGCCTTCCTCCCACCCAAAAAACCAAAACCTTTTAAAAACTTTGTCTATTATATACAAACTATACCTTTTACTTTGTATACATACAAATTATTTTGTATTACAATTAAATAAATAATATTTAATTAACGCTACAATCACATGCCTGTGTTACATATTCATACATACGTAAACGAATTACCATAACATCACAACCGCTAATTAATTATATATTTGGTGCCGAATTAATTCTGATTGATAACGGAGATTATCTCGGGTCATTGACCTCGAGATTGTGCCGAAACTGCAATAACTCATCCTATTATATATAGCTTACAAGTCATTATAGATACTATGTAGTATATCACATATGTACGGTGGGCAGAAGAGGTTTAATGAAGAAGCAAATAAAATGTTTTTTTATTTTTAGGTTTTGTTGTACATACATGCTTAACTGTTTAAGTTGATTGTCTAGTTAGGTTACATGTTAATATTTATATGATTTCGATTTTTTTTATGACACTACATTATACTTTTATAAAAATAATAAATAGTATTAGTATAGATTATATTAATACCTATTATAAAGCTGAAGAATTTATATATTTGAATGAACGCGCTAATCTGAGGAACTACTGGTTCCAATTGAAAAATATTTTAGTGTTGGATAGCCCATTTATCGCGGAAGGCTATATATAGGGTACCCAGCGGAGGGGTTTTTAATCCCACCTCGTCGTAGTCGATGGTATGAGTCTACACCGAACAAGCGACGATCTAGTCGCGATGTTTGGATAGAGTTAATAAACAATTTCACAAGTTGGTATAGTGAAACTGGGACCGAGAGCTTAACGTGCTCTTCGAGGCGCTAAAGTGGTGGTGTGAAACAATAATGTGAAAAATGTACATATTTTTTTAGATAAAAACTTATTGGTACACACCGGGGTATGAACAAAGGACCTAAGTGTTTTTAACTCTAAGGTCTAACCAACTCGGCCACCGCGTATATGTCTCCATATCTTTAAAAAAAAAACAGTACCCAATTCTATTATTTTCATTTACATATACATTGTTACAATACGCACAATTTTGCATGATTAACAAATATTCGTTGTATATAAATAAACATTGATAAAATTATAATACCTAAGGCATGTTGATATATGAGTACTATAAATTCTCACTAACCTCATATACTGTCTCATTTATGGCTTTTATTCATTCAACACGTTCATTATAAGTTCATTTCACGAAATATTCTCAGAACATCAAATGTCTATTAAGTTTTCATGTGTGCCCGAACTATAGAGTTAGCTATCTTGAACGCTTCTTGGAATCGTCGAGTCGACGGCGGCACAGCGGAGCCTCTTCACGCGTATATAACCTTCTATATTACCTGGACTTGCCATGCTATAATCGCTCTAGAGGCCAAACGTATAAGGTCTAAGTTCCGTCGGTGAGGAGTGGTGACGTAAACCGTTGCTCGAGCTAGCTGACGTAAGCTCGTTGTGCAACGAAGCTCAGGGTATGTTCTAAAGCAGAACTCTTGGAGTGAACTCGTGTAGAAATTGCTGTTAAGAAACGACTTATAGGCTGGGAATATTGACGGTTTTTTTTTTATATAAAATAATAATTTATTAAGTAATTTTATAGGTTTCTTTATAGCAATGACAACATAGTTTTTTTTTATTATATAAACATAGTTTATTTCGTTTCTTTGTTACTTAGGCTTAATTTCGTTTTTATATGAAACTGAGTAAGTACAGTTAAGTACTTGGTCAAGGCATTATATATATTAAAAAAAAGTAATATATATTTCTAAAACGTCACAAAACTGATGAAAATATAATATATAGTTCTGTAACAATCAATTTCAGAAAAACAAAATACAGTATTTCTAATATTTAGCCTTGCTTTACATCTATCTATAGAATTTTGGTGTTTGTCTGTATTAGTCTCCAGAAAATACCATGGTTAAATAGGATCGTAATAGACTTTATTTTGACAAATGATGCTTATAAAACATATACAATGGTTTTGAAATAAGCCAAGTCATAGAATTCTTTCGATACTACTTTTTCCTCAATAATATTATCATAAACCCCTTTTCAACTGAACATTTTAGGCTTTGACTTATATCCCTTTCGCTTAACAAGATAGTAATAACTATTTCAAGTAGACCTCAAGATATATACAGACAGAAAAACACCAGAGAACTTTGGTTGCAATAGGACTTCGCTCAGCCGACCGTCTGGTTTTTTTAGGCGAATACTGCATCGATTTCTTAACAAGGTGGTAATTCTTTCAGGGTGCGTCAGTGAAACGGGTTGATTTGATATAAAGCAGCAAGGGTGGGTATTTTTTGTCGCCGTTCATTTCGTGACCGCACTATTTAAGTAATCATATAACTAACTTGTTAAACAACAATATAATATATTGATTGATCCTTTGTTGGACTTAATACTCTTGCTTATTATCATGTATACTCAAACGTATTTTTTTTTATAGGAGCACGGCATGTGGCTTTGTATCTACCTGATGACCTACAAAGTCCGTGAATGGGGTCGATTAATATACATTCTTGTTTAACAAAATCGATATTTAGGCGGCGACAAAGACGTATTTCCATTACGAGTATATTTTAATATCCTAGCTGCTTTATCGCCAAATTAACCGCCCGTTTTCTAACTGCATCAAAAGGTTCTCCTGTAAGGAGACTACATGCTATCTATACTAACATTATAAAGAGGCAATGTTTGTAAGGTAGTAGGGGGTAATCACTGGATCTACTGAACCGATATTGAAAATTATTTTAGTGTTGGATAGCCCGTTTATCGTGGAAGGTGATTTATTTTAATAGGAGCGGAGCATCAATAAATAATGTTGGTAAAACGTGGAAAATTTGTTCCTTTTGAAAGCTTCCGTTGCGTGTGCTGCGTAAACGGTTAAAGTTACGCAGACGAAGTTGCGCGTGTCAGCTAGTGTTTCAATAAAAGAAACAATAGGAACCTTATAAAACGTTTGGTTAGATCATAACTGTATACAGTAGTATCTAAGCCACTAACTATACCACAGAAAGTATTAAAACCTAAATCACTAGCAACCGTTGTAGATTTCCATTCTTAGACATGTGGATTGTGTGGCGAGATCTAGCTAAACTTGTTTCGTGAAGCGCGTCAGGAATAATTTTGTCGTGTTTTTTGTCTTGACTGACGCAGACTATAATAGCTATCGATTGATGATGACCAGGGACTCTTACAACCTTTTAAATAACATTTTAAATGTTATGTAGTAGATATTAGCTAAATGCGGATTTCTATAATATGCGCCGAATATTATAGAAATACTGGGTACCTTGAGGCCGTTTAAATGGTTCTTAGGAAGAAGGCAACCGTGATGGTATTTTTTTACGCCGTATACTCAAATTATACGGTAACAATATAAAAATGACAGAGTTTTTTGTTAAACAGTTTTAGACTCTATAACTTCGCTAGGCCGATCAACCGGACTCGTTACCACCGCTCATACAGATGCAAAAATCGTCAAGTGACCCAGTCATGCTTCGGTTTTAGTCTGTGGGTTCACCGATTTTCCAGAGACTACTGTATCAATTTCTTGTCGAGGTGTTAGTGTCCTTTCACGGTGCAGTTCCGAAACGAGCGGTTGATTTGACAATAATGCAGCGAGGATATTAAATAGACTCGTAATGCAAATGTGTACGTCCATGTTGCCGCCCATTTCGTAACCCGTCATTTTGCCGGCTTATTGTTAAACAACAATATATTGATCGACCCCATTCATGGATTTTGTAGGTCTGCTTACCATCAGGTAGATAAAAAATCACATGCCGTGGTCCATAAAAATTACAGCTTTTTTTTCGACAGTACAATTACTACTTCTCATTCGAGGATCCTACAGTTTAAAGTAAAAGGTTGTTCAAGGGCCATGCGTTCGTCTTCGACTCCCATATATACAAACGTACTTTCAACGTTAAAACTTGGCTCTTAATCGATTTTTTATTTTGTACGTAAAAATCTTTCTGTTGTGGGTAATAATGATTTTAGTTTCATTAATTTTTTAAATAAATAAAAAATACAACACGGAAATATTAATTAATACAATGACCGATAAAAAAATAATTATCAATCTGCGACAAAAGTACTCGACTATTACTAAAAGTGCGAAAGCTTATTTTGTATGGTAAAGAGTTCGCGATTACGAATACAGTCTCCTTAACAAAGACTCGTGGTAGAGCTACTGTTACTCTCCCAATTTTTGAAATTATATGTATGGCAACTACGGTTTCTTCTCACTATATAAAAGATGACATAAGTTGTATTAATCTGCCATTATCGTAAAGTAATAACGAACAGCTACCGTAGATTAGGTCGACCTAACATAATTGTCAATTTCTTAGCCTAGTTGATTACAATTTTAACACTAAAGAAAGACACTATGAAAAATATACGTGGTGGCCGAGTTGGTTAGACCTTAGACTTAAAAACACTTAGGTCCCTGGTTCAAACCCCGGTGTGTACCAATGAGTTTTTTATCTAAAAATGTATGTACATTTGTTTAACAATACTATAGTGTCTCGGAGAGCACGTTTAGCTGCCAGTCACTATACCAACTTGTTAAACTGTTTATAGATGTGTTATTGAGTCTATCCAAACATCGCGACGACACATCGGCTACGACGAGGTGGCATTAAAAAGCCCTCCACTGGGTAGGTACCCTGAGGCCGCTGAGGCGGTAAGGCTCCCGTGATGATATATATACTATGAAAAAGTGTAATAAAAAGATAATTTGCCTTTATTATAGAAACAGTCTACGATCGTTTACTTGCTTTACCGCAAACAGATTCTTGCTCCGTAAAAACCCGCTATGAAAGCCGGCACATAAAGCACCGGCAAGATAGTTCGCTTTTATAGAGAAGTAGTCTGCTATCGTTTGTTGTGGCTCCAGAGACCCGCATCCGGGTGCAATGAATGCGACGGATTCAAGGGCGAGCCTCAGGTGATGACGTACGCGCCCCCTAACCACCCCGCTCCCAGCACCCACCTAATAATGCACGTCTGCTCCCCGTCTACCCAACCCGCTGCAACCTTGAGTTGGGACGGGCCCCTGTTGGGGTGAGGTGGATCCGAAAAAACAAATCTGACATTTTCACCCTAAGAAACTTGACGGTTAATTAAGTCCGGTCGATGACCCTGATGCTTGGACTGGGTGGGTACCTAAACGAGGTCAGATAACACGTGTGGGACCGGTAATTTTGGATTTGAGTACTTGGGATGATGGTTCAAGGCTTTCAATAAAAATCTCTAATATAATTTTTTTTAGGTCCCACTTATTGCTGATCAAATGATTATTTTCAAAAAGGTTCTCTTTTTTGAACGTAAAGCTAGTTCAGGTGACATCTCAAGAATTTTTTTTGTTAATAAGTATAATCACTAAAAGATAATTTAAATAAACATGACGGATTGAAATTATGTTTTTTAAACATTCTGAGATTATGAAACTATAAAATACCTGACTTTACAAACTTGCACAAGCTTAGGCTCTCAACGTCTGCCAGGAGTTGCAGTCTGCAAAAAGTCTTTGAAACACGGAGAATATGTTCCGGGACCGTCGAAACGGCCTCCGAAAACGCAGCAATGGAGTTTTATTCCTATCCTATCGTAGCCGATAGAGTGTTATGTCTGAGTCTACAAAAAGCTAGCTCGTTACACGGTTTTTGGATAGACTCAATAACCCTATGAACAGTTTAACAAGTTGGTTAAGGGAAACTGAACCGAAATTGCGACGCACTATAGTGGTGTTGTCAAACAAAATGTATTAACTCTAAAAACTGTAGAGTATTTAAGACTAAGGTTTAACCGACTCAGCTATAACCTGTTGTTAAATAAAGTTTGGCCTTAAATAGATAGAAATTCCCATTTGAAACCGATAGTTATCTAATTATCATAATAATACACCAGAGACGAGCGACTGGCGGGCGATACCGTCAGCTGAGCGAAAACGAAAGTAAACAGAAGTCGGTCAAAGGGTTTGTATTCACCTACCCGCAATATTTATGTGGAGGGGGTGTCCCCCTACTTCTACCCGAATCTCCTCTTTTGATGGATTGGACGACTCGCGCGGTTGTTCAACTAAAACTCCCAGCGAATAGATCTATTAGACTCGATTTCCTTTTAAACTTTGACAGAAAAGAGTGGTCAGGTTCGAACGGCTTTTGCGCACTTGGGGTTCCGTACCGCAGATGATAAAGGAAGTAAAAATTTATTTAAAAAAAAAAAAAAATTAGTAAAGTTTATATATTAGAAGTATTAGATTCCTCCATTTGAAAGTATTTTTAAGTGTTTATAAAAAAAAGAAAGTAAATAACACATTGTTATTTCTACTTTACAAAGGTTCTTAGGCGCTCTTTCATACTTCAATTGGTAGTATGGAAGTATGAAAGAACGCCTTACGCTATAAGTTTTCTTTATAACCTTAAAACATACCCGTTTGAGGTTATAATGGCGACAAGTCGCGCGTTCACGTCACTTAGGACGCTTGAGCGATCAAAGACGTCCGTTATTATGTGAATACGTTGATTTCATCGATTGCTCCATATACAATAATATACATGCACATACCCCAACGTACTTTGTCTGTTTTGATCGAATGATAAAACTAAATAAATGAAAAAGATTTATTCGAAGCCAAAAAACTGTAGAAATGCTATGTTACCTAATGCATGTTATAGTTTGTATTTCTTATAAATTTCTTATCACAAATTTTAATAGTGTTAAAGCTTACCTTTTTTGTGCTTAGTCCCTTTCTTTATTTTTTTCAGAAATTACTTTCTTAAATGTAATTCTTATAGATTAACTTTAGTCACTTCCTTAAATTTTTTTAGTAATAACCTCCTTGAAAGTACCTCTTTTGTGATTATCATTATTCCCTTCCTTCAATGTCATTAGTAATTACCTCCTTTAAATACTTTCTCTATTTTGAT
This sequence comes from Monopis laevigella, assembly GCA_947458855.1. Taxonomy (NCBI): domain Eukaryota; kingdom Metazoa; phylum Arthropoda; class Insecta; order Lepidoptera; family Tineidae; genus Monopis; species Monopis laevigella. The sequence goes on along the minus strand of OX381596.1, from coordinate 6,510,956 downwards.
TGTAAATTCGCTGCTTCAAACAACTTTATTATTATTCAGCGAAAGTGTCGCGAGTCTAGTTTGTTTTTGAAACCACCCTCCTTGCCTGCTTCTCATTCCAAATCTAAAACTTCTGGTGACACAAATTGTTGAAATAATGTTCTTTGTCTCAATCGGTTACTTTCTCCCCTGAACTTTGTTTGTTTTGCCTTCGATATTATTTTGAATATACTTTCGAAAAAATAACTTTTACTGACTAAAGAGCGGATATAAAAGAATTTCAAAGTAATTTAAAAGAGTTATCTAAATGATAATCTTTTTCTCTACATTTTTTTGAGATTCTATTCATGGGAGAGTAATGTAAACTATAGAGCCACAATTATTAGCCTTAAATAATGCGACATGCTGCCACTTGTTTCAGTGGAGACTCGAATACCATCGACTACAACGAGATGGTAGCAAAACCCCTGGGTGGGGCAGTCGAGGTGGTCTCAATTCAGCGACGTAAGGTACCCATGATGGTACAATATGGAATTTTATTTAGATTGTATATCACCAAAAATAAACTTTACAATGAAAAGGAAGAATAATCCTTGGCAAGGAAGTGAATATTTCAAAATAACAATATCGTATTTATTACGAGCTATAATTTTAGAGCATGACGCCTACATACTAAAGTAGGAATCCCTAGAAATATCTAATAATAGAACGATCCAAAAATATAAACTCCTTTAATGAAATATTGATGTAAATTTTCCCGTAAAGTAAAACTTTAAAAAGAAAAGTAATTCCATCAACATAAATAACCAATGATTAAAAAGACTGTCGACAGATCGTTGTCGGTAATGATTATCTCAAACAGTCGGTCGGGAGGTTGTGGCCTCGTTACGTGTTATATAATTCAATTATCACCCACCAGTGGGAAGGGGGATCTTGAAAAGTGAATGACTCCACTTGACCCACGGTGCACGGTAAAGTAAATCGCAGATAACAGCCTTGGAATGAAACGTGAGGCGGAAGTGCCGGGGGAGCGAGTGAAAGCATTGTGCGATTGATGCAATGAGTGTCTGCGGTAAACGTACCACTGTGTCGAGGACGCTGGGCTAGCTAGATCTACCTATACATCTATTAGGTGCTCACCCAGTTTGTTAGGTTTGTTTTTGTTGCCGACTGTAAACAAAAGCTTTTGCCAACGATATTTTACCTGCTGCTTTAGTTTTTTTTAATGATTGAATCGATAAGTGTTGCGGTAAAAGTACCACTGTGTCGGAGATGCTGGGCTAACTAGATCTATATATACATCTATTAGGTGCTAGTTAGATTTGTTTTTGTTGCCGACTGTAAACAAAAGTCCATGCTAACGATTTTTGTTGCTGCTTCAGTAAATTCTTATTATGATTGACGAAAAATGTACGTCTGTCTGCGCCTAAATATAACAAGTGTCGGGAGCCCTAGGGCCTTATTTTACTAAATCAATTGTAATTACCACTTTATGTGGTGGAAACTGATTCCTACGTGACAGGGACTCCTAGTGTCGGGAGCAGGGACTTACCCAGTCTGAATATATCTTGTATTTTTGCTTACTTAATAAATGAATGAAAGATGAATTGTGTACAAAAAGCATACCATTGAAATCCAGTTAATATACTCGTACAGTAATCGATTATTTTATCATCTACTAGCTGATCTGCGCAACTTCGTCTGCGTAACTTTAACCGTTTACGCAGAGCACGCAACGGAAACTCAAAAGAAATATTTTTTCGCCGTTTTGCAACGTGTTTCGTAGCGTGATGTTATATATCGTTCTTAATTTTTAATTCAAACTACTAGTTCCTGAAATTAGCGCGTTCAAATAAACGAACACTTCTTCTTTATAATATTAGTATAGGGGGTTCGGCTAGTTAAGTATGTTTTTACTATGTTATGTTACTATGGCGGCTGTAGTAAGATTCAATTTTTGCCGAACTATAATTTGATTTTATTACGCTAGTGAGTCTCCTTTATAATCTATCTACAAAAGAGTTATGACTATCGGTATTTTTGCAATGACTTTCTATGAAATTTTCTATAAATTCACGATTTAAATAGAGGTTAAACAACTATCTATCTATCAACTACGTGTTAACTTCCTTATTTCTATTGATAATAATCTAAAATTAGCACTTATCATTTAACAAGAGAACATTATATAATAACAACACCTAGATAAATAAAGCGGCAAATGATATGGGCACGTGGCGTAATGAGTTGAGCTGGGGTCGCCGTCCACGATTCGCCCTTGACCGTCGTGCATTCATTATGCACAACCGTCTACTTACTAATGCCAAGTTATACAAACCTATTTATAACCGCCACTTTGTGCCTCTATTGCATGCAGTTTTTGCAACGAAACGGCTCCCGGTACTTTTAGTAATTTCATCATTTGCACAGTTTGTTTATCATCAGCTCTTGGAAACTTGCTTCTATTGAATTTACTCCTAGTTATTTTTCTAGTCATGCATCTATTAATAGTGTTACTTACTAATGCCATGTTATACAAACCTATTTATAACCGCCACTTTGTGCCTCTATGGCATTCCTAGTTTTTGCAACGGAACGGCTCCCGGTACTTTTAGCATCATTTGCACAGTTTGTTTATCATCATATTCTTTTTCAAGTGATGCATCTATTAATAGTGTTATACAGGCTAAATTTGAAAGGTTGTACTTTGGGCTAATATGAGGCTTTACTGAAATCGTACAACTTTTCCATGAAACCGTGTGTCGGAAATGAAAAAAAAATGTGTCTTCCCCATACAAATTGGCCTAACATTATTGCATAAAAAGGCGATTTATATATAATGTTGGGCTTCCCCATACAAATTTGTTATTTTAACATTACTAGTTTTTATGAAGAGGCTTTTTTTTTCTTTTGCTCATATGGTTCGATGTGAAAAGTGATTCGGTTTGATCAGTAGAATCTCATATTAGCCCAAAGTACAGACTTTCAAAGTGACCGTGTGTATAAGCAACTTTCAAAACACAATTGTAGTTTGAATAATGGTAACTTTGTGAAGTTTGTTTTACTGATGAATTTGGTCGTAAGGCTTCTTAGCTTTGAGCACGTCTTTGTTGTTCTTACAAAAGTGTTTGGTCATGCGCACACCACAAAACTGTTCAAGGACCTGTATGACGTCTGCCAGGTTGGAAGTTTTTCTAATGAAGTTACTTATTAAACAACTATTTAATGTTGACTTGGAAAATACATTTTTTTGATTATAAAGTAGCAGCAATCAATGGAGCAATAATGAAGTAAAGGTTTTAACAGCATTGTTAGGAAAACATAGTACAAGATATTTTTTGGTTACATCAGGTGCCTGATTCTTATAAAAAAATTGGCTATCAATTGGAGATTAATGATAAAATTTAACACATTTTGTTTAGATTTTTATTTTTTATTTTCCAGTTCATATACGTTTCATTTAGTAAAATCTAGCTTCTGATATGTTGTTCTTTACTAGTTACATATCTACAATCTAGCTAGATAGAACTAAAGTTATTTTTGTTACTGTTGATTCGGGGAAAATTACACAAATATATTTTTTCAAGTACTGTAAGGGACTAATAGTGTTAGACAACAGTATAAATTCTTTGTTTTTGTAACTCAGCTAACCATCAAGGGATACAAAGATCGATTGCCGTGCTCCAAAAAATGTAAACCCGTAGACGGCCTCAGTAGATGTAATAAATCAAAATGCAAATAAAACACATGTCGCCAGGAATTCAGGTGGCGATTATTGTCAAGAAGTATTTGCCGTCAAAATTGGCATCGCCGAGGGTGTAATAAACGACGTCGTACAACACGCGTTGAATAAACTTGAAGAGGGATAATAAAAAAGGCAATTTAGGAGTGAATGAGCTCGCTCGGTGTCACGGCCAAGGGCGAGACTCGGCGGAACCATTGATTAATCGCCTGCTATTGTATAATAAACGGTTTATAATGTATGGCTGGGAGTAGGGAGGTGAACATTGTTTTACTGACACTCAAGAATATATGTTATGAAAGCTTTTGTTTACGTTTGTTTTTGTTTATTTTCACACAAGTTCATAAGTTCAAAATCCTTGTGTACCAATAAGATTTTAATTAATTAAGTTTCATTGATAACACCACTATTGTGACTCTTTACTGATCACTTGTTCTATGTACAGTCGGTCAGGTCTATCAAGTTTGCCAAAACTTCCCGTGTAATTAAAATATAGCTAAGGTTGAGTGAAGTATAAGCATCACTGCAATACATTTCAATTCTTACGTTTATGACATAGGTAATTTTTAAGGTAGGAGTAAGTCTATAACTTCGCTAGGCTACAGGTCTCGTTACCACCGCCCATGCCTATACAGATGCAAAAACTGTCAAGTCATGTTTCGGTTTTAGTCTATGGGTTCAACGGCTTTCAGAACTCTACTGCGTCGATTTCTTGACGAGGTGGTAGTATCTTTTCAGGGTGCAGTTACAAAACGGCTGGTTTAATTGACTATAAAGCAATATTAAAATATATGCTCGTAATGCAATACATCTTTGTCGCCGCCCAATTCGTAATCGCAAAATTTAGTCGGCATTGTGGGAGCGATCAATATTGTTTAACAACAATTATTGGTCTACCCCATTCATGGACTTTGTAGGTCACCACCAGGTAGATACAAAACCACAGCCGTGCTCCAATAAATAATTAAAAAATACGTCCCTGTTATATCTATGAAATGTCATACAAATATTATAAATAAATGTATATTAACATCCAGTTTCTTCTCTTCCAGGGTTACGAACGTGGTGGTTCACCACAGCCATCCCATCCCTCCGGGGCGCCCAGTCCGGGTTCCGGTTCCTTATCCCCATCACACGACGGTTCTCATCCCCCACATCCGGGACCTCATCCTGGCCATCAGCCTCATGGTCAACCTCCTCCCCATGGTCAGCCTCCTAACCATGGACCACCTCCTAATCATGGACCACCACCTAATCATGGACCGCCCCCCAATCATGGACCACCAAGTAATCATGGACTGTCTCCGCATGGACAACCGCCTCATCAGGTTAGTTTAGTAGTTATTTTATTTTATTTCCTATAGTTTTGGAGTCTATATTTACATATTTTATAATATTTCACCATCATACCATCGGCTACGACGAGGTGGGATTAAAACCCCTCCGCTGGGTACCCTGGGGCCGTCTAGGCGGTCTCGGGCGCCGTAAGGCACCCGTGATGATATGTATGTATGTATGTATAATATTTCAAAGTTTGAAACAGAACTAGCTATGCATTTTTTTTGTATTTTACCTCATATTTTTTAACGACATCTCTGTGTTTCTTCTTGTTATAAAATGAGTTGAACTAAGTCTCTACAATGCGAAAATGTTCCCATGATAGTACGTCACGTTCGTATATATATATCGTATCGTATACAAATATTCCAATTACCAAACCATAATTTTCGACTAAACCAAATTCGTTTTTTTATAAATCGCGAAAGAAGAAAATAAAAGCAAAATTGTTAGGAAGACAACATTTGTAAATTTCCTTTTCGTTTGGTGCCAATATTAAGTTTAGGAAGACAATTTCCTTGAGAAAATCAAATGCAGGAACATCCTGCGTAAGGAAAATATATTATGTTGTGATTTTTTAGGTTTATTTAGAAAAGTTAGCTAAACCCGAGAATAGCTATAGCTCTTATCTAAAGCATAGATTTTATGATCGCTGTAAAATACTCATTAAGAACGCGAATTAGGCTAAACCTGCTTTAGCCAAACGTTTCTGAATAACTATAAATAATAATAAATACCATCACGGGTGCCTTTTTTTGGCTTCCGAGAACCGTTAAAACGGGTACCCAACGGATGGATTAACCCGTCTTCATTTCGCCGATGGTATTCGGAGGTAACACCTAACACGTGGCGGTCTTGTTACGTTGTTTATGATGGTACAGCCTTGTTGTATAAAGCGGTCACCCAGGGCGGGTCTTGTTGTCATCTGCTTAACTTTGTTATCAGTGACTTAATCACCAGCTGGGGCCGCTTAAACAATTATGTTTTAAATATACTTCCTCGTAGCTATAATGCACTCGCCAGCAAATTAATTTAATAACCTGGTTTTCGGCACTAAAGACCAGGTTTTGTGCGGTGAAAAATCACCTTCGAAGTGGTATTAACAGCTAGAGGAGCAATACCAAATATTGATCAACCGATAAATAAATATTTTTTATTGTATTCAATAGCATCCACTGTTTCACTTTTTCTTTCTACATTCTGTTTCCATTCCCAATCAAACAATCTTAAAACTAACAAGCCTATTTGAATAATGAATATACTGTTTAGAAGCTTAATCATTAAACTTTTGACAATTCAAACTGCACAGTTATAAAAATCGGGTGATAGGAATTTGTATTCCTTTAAGTTGCTTGCTGCGTATAATTTTAGTTTTAATGGTTGCGAACTTTATTGTAAGAATGATAAAGCCTATCTAATCACGATTCGTGATACCGACTCTGCATACAAAGAACTTGGCAATATCACGATAACGTCAAATCAAGCTACTCTTACCATTATGTCTACGTTATAATAATTATATTTTAAACATGCTACATGTTTAAAACGCACCTAATTTAGGACACTCTGGAAGTAGTATTTGGGTCATTAAATTCTTCTAAATAATATTATTTTCTATGGAGATTTGATATTTTTCATTGCAATGTGAATTCTTTGTTGAATTCATTTGTAAGTAGGTACCTAATAATTGCTAGAAAAGAACTAATGAATCTGTTTCTAGATATTCCTTTAGGTTTGTTCTAAGTCTTTCTCTTCCAAAACCTACCTATAACCATAGATGTCAGCGTTAAATTGCAGCAGGCTGACGACTGTATTTATTCTTCTATGTTTACGACACTTTCGTTTAAGCAAAAAAAGAAAAAGAGCAAGTCTCTACATATTTCTTTTGCTTCGTCCACAGTCAAATTCGCTTCTCATATCTGTTTAAAAATGCCTGTGTCCAGCATTAGACTACAGCAGGCTGATAATGATGTATTATTATTCTATCTTCACGCCACTTTCTTTACGGGGTAGGCAGAGACCACTAAATATGTCTACATACTTTTGCATCATCCACAGTCAAATTCTCTTATAATTTCTGCCTAAAAGATGTATGTGTCCAGCATCAGACTACAGCATGCTGATAATAATATGTAGTTTTCTTCTATGTTCATGTTACTTCCCTTGCAGAGTGGGCAGATACTTCTTATGTCTAAATTGATGTCGATTTCAGATAGGTACTTTTAATTACGCCGTTTTTCTTTTTTTTTTCAATTTAGTCATTTTCATCTTCATTTTTGTGTCTGTTGGCGGTATAAATTTATTTGTTCAAACAAATATTTACAATCAAATTCTAAGTCAATCTAAGTCATGTTTATTGAAAAGAAATTCGTGAAATCTACACAATATTTAAGGCCTCGTCTTAAAATGTTTGCATTAGTTTATCTTCGATATCGCCCGGAGCCGTCGACGACGATGTCGATAATATCGGACGAATCAAACCGAGTGGAGACGCCTTGCCGAAAATATACTTTGTCGCGATAGCTGTGGAATGAACATAGATAAAACGCGACAAGCTTGCTACGTTTATGTACTTATTTTTTTCTTGTTCATTCAGTTTTTTTATTTATCTTTACGCCAGGTCCCTTACGGGGTAGAAGATTATATACAGAGGTATGCTTCTTGTAGAGATATGTAGGACAATTTACACATTTCTCTTGTCACAAACTAAGTTTTAGGCTTGTACTATGTGTACCAGAAACAACGATATAAAACATATTATATTTTATAAAGAGCCAGACCATGGCAGTGCCGTGTCATGGGTGGGAATGGAACCCACGACCTCCGGATACAACGCCAAATTCGCAACCACATTTTCATTTATGCAAGCCGATTTCAGAGACTTTAATTGCATCATAATTAAATTTTAAACCTATTGGTACAATTCAATCAACATTCTACAAAATTTATATATTTTTTAAAACTTTATTGCACAAAATTGTACAAGGCTTTATCTTTTTGTTCATTAATTCATTAATCGACTTCATTTATAATTTAGTTTTTGTGCAATATATTTAGCTTTATATACTATTCTATATATATTTTTTTATTGATTATCATATTTTTTATTTATTTTAAGAATCATTCAGTATCCGTAGACTAGTGGTTACGGTTTTGGCGTTGAATCCGGACGTCGTGGGTTCGATTTCCACCCATAGCAAATAAATATTATTACGTTTTTCTGTACAGTGTGTCATGGTCTGGGTGTTTATAAAATAAAATATATATTATATCATTGTTTCTGGTACACATAGTACAAGCCTAGAGCTTAGTTTGTGACCATAGCAATTTATGTAAATTGTCCTACATATTATTATTATTAGTTCGTCGTTAATAATAACCAAAAAAACTAACCTTTAGAAATGTTTTCGATATATAACCAAAAACTAACCTTTAGAAATGTCTTCGATATATAACCAAAATCTAACCTTTAGAAATGTCTTCGATATATAACCAAAAACTAACCTTTAGAAATGTTTTCAATATGTAACCAAAAACTAACCTTTAGAAATGTCTTCGATATATAACCAAAAACTAACCTTTAGAAATGTTTTCGATACGTATATAACCAAAAACTAGCCTTTAGAAATGTCTTCAATATATAACCAAAAACTAACCTTTAGAAATGTCTTCGATATATAACCAAAAACTAACCTTTAGAATTTTTTTCGATATATAACCAAAAACTAACCATTAGAAATGTCTTCGATATATAACCAAAAACTAACCTTTAGAAATGTCTTCGATATATAACCAAAAACTTACCTTTAGAAATGTCTTCGTTATATAACCAAAAACTAACCTATATAAATGTCTTCGATATATAACCAAAAACTAACCTTTAGAAATGTTTTCGATATATATATAACCAAAAACTAACCTTTAGAAATGTTTTCGATATATAACCAAAAACTAACCTTTAGAAATCTTTTCGATATATAACCAAAAACTTACCTTTAGAAATGTCTTCGATATATAACCAAAAACTTACCTTTAGAAATGTCTTCGATATATAACCAAAAACTAACCTTTAGAAATGTCTTCGATATATAACCAAAAACGGTTAGTTTTTGGTTTAATCAAAAACTAACCTAGTTGTGTCTTCGCTTTGTTAGGAGATACAAATCTGAATGGGTTGGTGGAAATTGGATCAGAATTATGGTAAAATTCGTTGCCAGAGAACGAGATAGAAGTTACGGAACGGTTATGGTATCACATTATACTGCTGCGTGTGGGATATGGATTTTGGAATATGGTATGGAGTTCGGAAAGTTTAATTATATCAAACGAAAGATCAATAGCGAATGTTTATATAATAATTATATTTAGGCCAATTTACGAATATTGCTCAACGGCCACATTCTGTTTCTTTTAAAGGTTACGTTAGATTTCAAAAATATCTAAATCCTTTAAGTACATTTGTCACAACACGGAATGTTGTCAAAGAAAAAGCACTTGTAACGCAAGGGAATAAAGTACAGTTGTACTTTTTTTCGTAATTGTTGTTGCTGATTGTTCAATGTCATTTATAAAGGATTTTATTTATTTATTTTAAATTCTTTATTGCACAAAATTGTACATAGGCGAGCTTAATGCCTTAGACATTTTCTACCAGCTAACCTTTGAGAGAGTGAAATATGCTTAGGGTGCAGAACTTTTCAATAGAAGGATATAGATAATTTTAACAATGATGCATAACAATACTTAAACTACTTAAATACTGTATATAATATAATAAATGTAATACATAAACATACATACCATACCAAACAAAAATTGCCACGAGGATCTGGTTTAAGCGTTCAGATAATGAGCAGTGAACAAGCGTTTAAACACCCCGATGGCAGATTTCGTTATTTCGTCAAGCTAACTTTTCCCTTACAAGAAACAAAATGTGGCCGCTGGTCATGAATTAAGATCTAGACTACTCTATCGTACTACGTGTACCAGAAACAACATTATAATACATATTAATTAAACACCCAGACCATGACACATAACTATGCAAAAAACGACGAGGTGGGACTAAAATATGAGGTCGTCCAGGCAATCTCAGGCGCAGTAAGGCACCCGTGATGGTACTATTCTAAATCAAAATAAAACAAGTTAAACAAAAAGTACTTTCAAAATTTTATTATTTTCTACCAAAGATAATATTTTTAAATTTATTTTGAGCATTATTTTGGAATAGCGTTCCTGAACGACCATTTGGTAATACTACCAATGGTTATGGGTTGTGAAATTTGAAAATCCGGGAATATCCTCCACCCCATCTATATAACAAGAAGATATGGCGGTCTCTGTTACCTTTAGAGGGGGGACAGGGAATAATCGTTTATATATGTTCTACAAATCGAATTGAGTAAGGGAAAAGGTTTTTTTTTAAAATAAAAAACAGGCAAAATCGGTATGTAAAATATTTTAAAAAATTAAATACTTTATTGCACAAAATTACAAATTAAATTGTACATAGGCGAACTTAATGCCTTAGGCATTTTCTACCAGTTAACCTTTGAGAGAGTAAATGATTATGCATAGGGTGCAAAAGCAAATAAAATAATTATTTAAAGGACAACTAGCATATCGTTTATCATTATTTAATATACCTACTAGCAGCTAATGCTGTGTATACAATTGTATTTAAAAAAAAAATTATTTTATTTTAAATTCTTGATTGCACAAAATTGTACATAGGCGAGCTTAATGCCTTAGGCATTTTCTACCACCTAACCTTTGAGAGAGTGAAATATGCTTAGGGTGCAGAACTTTTCGATAAAAGGATATAAATATAATTTTAACAATGATGCATAACAATACTTAAACTACTTAAATACTTTATATAATATAATAAATGTAATTCGTATACATACCATACCAAACAAAAATTGCCACAAGGATCTGGCAATATCATTGTCTTTTTGTATTGCCTAGTCTATTAAGGCTCCCATTTATTAAAAAAAAGAACCCTTATGGTGAGACTCACCAGCAAAGGACGACCACCCATAAGGTGGACTGACGCCCTTATTAAGACAGCAGGAAGACTCTGGATGCAAGCCGCTTCCAAACGGTCCTTTTGGAAATCTATAGGATAGGTTTATATCCAATAGTGGCGTCCTACGGATGATGGTCAGACTCAGTCAGTGATTATATCGAGAACTACTGGTTCGATTTGATCAAAAGAAAGCTGTACATTGCTTTTTTTTATGAAGCACGACATTTGACTTTGTATCGACTTGATGTTAAACAGACCTACAAAGTCTATGATTGGGGTCGATCAGTACATTTTGTTATTTATCAATATTCAACGCTAAATTATGCGGTTACGAAATGGGCGGCGACATGGACTATTTGCATTACGTACCATACATACCTTCGCTGCTTTATCGTAGGAATAAGGTCAGGCTTATAAACTTACTTTGGAAGAAAAAAAAAATTTAGGTTGGATTCAATCTGATCCAACAAATCTTTTTTAACTTGGATCTTATAGGTGACCTTTGACATTTACGTTGTTCTTAGGTCTTGTGATAGTGTGTTTAGCATTCTAGGGACAACGTACTGTCGCGTCCTCTCGCCGTAGTAGTTTCTACGGGTGCTCGTTTCCACCAATTCTTTGTTTTTATTTCTCCGACTGTTGAAGTTATGACTAATTGATTCTTTACACTCACGATTGTTATATTTTGTACTATGTACTTGTTTTTTTTTTGTTATTATTATGACAATAAACGTTCTTTCTTTTTTCTTTACATAATAATACATTACGGGTTAATTTATACGTAATTTTAACGTAATTGTTTAGTCATATGATTGAGTGTCGTACTGAATCTATAATGTATGTAATGCATTGCGGAACTGTCGCAGAACTAAAGTTAACGGCTCAGCCCGTATTTGGCTCGCTACAACTTCTTTCAGATTTACATACTCCCCCTCCGACCGTGGTATACGGGCTGCACGTGTTTGGCTTGAAATACTCTGCCTTCAATGTTTTGTAGAGACCGCTTTTGTAGTGCTTAAGTTTCGTCACGATCATCGTCATGTAAATTTTGTTTCTTTCGACAAAGAAATAACTATTTCTACCAAAGTGAATCTGACTACCAACTCCAACAATGGTAAATTATTTAACAAGCAAAAATGGGCTGAAAACCAGGTTTTATTTGGATTAAAAAAAAACTGTTTTAAAAAAATCGGGTTTTATCTGTTTTGCATAAAGCGATGTTATTGGTGTTCCTCACGTTTTAACGTTACGTGAATACGAAGCAAATACTGGTAGAGCCTCAGGATCCAATTCCTTTTAAAACATAGACATCGACCAGTGCACAGTTAAGTTTCTGAAACTGTATGTTGAAGAACTACTCTTTTTTTTTTAATCACAACAATAAAAAATAAATAAATATCATCACGGGTGCGTACTGCGCCTGAGACCGCCTAGACGGCCTCAGGATACTCAGCGGAGGGGTTTTTAATCCCACCTCGTCGTAGCCGAATATACATATTCTTAAAGATTAATAACTTATTGGTACACACCGGGGTTTGAACCAGGAACCTAAGTGTTTTTAAGTCTAAGGTTTAACCAACTCTGCCACCACGTACAACATATCAAAACAAATACTGTTCTAATAATCAACAAAAATGACATTGGTCCGAAAAGAAGAACTAATTTTCTTTATTCTTTAATACCTTGAACAATATAACAATAAAAACTGAAAACTATTTAGGTACATAATCCGGTTGAAATAAATCAAGGATACAACCTGATATTATTTATCATTTATTGGTACTAAAATGTTATGACAATTTAGTATTCTAAGTTTTATCATTACAGATTTCGCATGTCACGTCCGTCCTGATGTTGTTTGGGTTGCTCTTAAATTTTTTATAATGAATGTCCTCGGTGTACTGTAATTTGTTTTTATTTTTAAATGTGCGCCTCTGAAGTTTCCCCAATATAAATAAAAATAAAAAAAATCTTGACAAAGAAATACTGTATGAAACAAATGACAGTACCCTTGAACTCGGAAAAAATGTTCACCAGTTGATCTTATCCTTATCAGTTAATCAACCCCTTTGTATGTTATACAAAACTCTTTGCCACGACTTATCATGGCTGTGCCAACTACTTTTAAAACTTCACAAAAAACAAAAATAATATATATTTACACATACAAATTTATAAAAAAAATAAACCTATAATAAAGCTGAACAAAAATAAATATTAAAAAATCCTCAAGAATATACCCACAGATATTATTCTAAAAACAGAGTAACCTAAACTCTGAACAACCGTAAATTTATATAACCGTAATTATCTAAAACCGTCATGATCTTACGAGTAATATTATTTGTAAATCTCCAACTTCTTCAAGACCAAGAACTTTCATAATAGAGAAACATTTAAACGTGAACAATAAAGCTTAAAATAAACACGTTTACTTCTAAAGCCGGCAAAAATTATACGTCAGTCAGTCAGCTATCACGTAGCCGACGGAGCAAACCGATCCCTCGGCAAAGCTTCTTCCGTCGATTCCCAGAACCCTCCGACTAAGCGGGAGCTACAATTTATGCCAACGCCGACTCGACTGGGGCAGCCCTGACTGCGATAACAACCCTACCCTATTCCGCATGGCAGCGCGGATGCCTTCTCTTTGGAAATACATTCCGGTTCTCATTTGACAACCTTGGCGTTTGTCCGTTCTTCTACGTTCGTTATCTTGCCAAGCGCTCGAGGAAACATTAATTCTATACCGCTTTGTGTTTCACTAACTTTTTTATTCCTATTGATTCAATTTACAGAAATCCGCTCGGCTTTTGACTCAATAAATTATCGCAAGCTTAAATTCTCGAAGCGTTCCACTAATACCTACTCCACAATGTCAGTCGAGAATTTCGAGAGTCAAGGGCCATTCTCGTATCGTGATCGCAGAGTCGGTCGCTCCAAATGAAACGTCGTATCTTATTTTATGATTAGCGGCTCGAAAGCGCTTCGTAATTTTGTTAGTTCCGCCTTTCTGGTGCTGGGGGCGAACACAGCGGAGCTCGAGATCGATGCGGGCTATGCGTGCGGGTGCGACGGGGACGAAGATAGCGACCGGTCGCGCCGTCTCTGTCTCGCGTACCGCCTACCAGGCAGCCATGTTGCGCTCGACCCGTGTTGGTCGGACAGCCATTGTAGATAGTGATGTCAGCTGTATGCTATATCGATATCGCCGCATCTATAGCACTTGAACGTATATTAAATTTATTGATGCAACATTGTGCTGGATTTTTGACGTTGATTTTATTTACTGTGTAGGTTGTATGTAGATTTTTTTAGATTTACCTAAATTTCAATAATGAAATAAAATTTTTAAGGTTTTTATAAAAAAAATCTATATGTATAACTTAACTAATTAACTGGACAGCGACTAGGAAAATTAGGTACTAATTTGAAATAATAATGTCATGCAAACTTTCTGCCTAAGAGATAAAACACAACAAACAATTCAAGCCACATAGCGTCAACAAAGACAATAGTGAGTGCCACGAAAATTTGTCGATAAAATTGTATCGATAAAATGTTTTGTTCACGTTGTTGAGCACACGAGAATTAAAATGTCAGACGTGGTCTGCGCGCGGGGCCCGGGGCGCGGGTGGGGGCCGCCGTTATTAATAACCATAAGCCGGTAGACGCACGAACGTCCAGAGGGGCCAGCGCAGTAATGAGGAATCACTAATTATATTTTACTGGACTGTTGTTGTGTTTTATTAAACCTATGTTTTAATTACTTTTATTTGCCTCACAATTTGGTGATTATTGGTTTAGTATTTTTAGATTATTATTGGGTCGTTTTTATTGTAAAAAAATCAGTGATGTAATAAGAAATCACTAATTATATTTTACTGGACTGTTGTTTTTTTTTAAACCTACGTTTTGTTTATTTTTGTTTGGTTCACAGTTTGGTTATCACATGTTAGTGATTATTGATTTAGTATTTTAGGTTTTAATTTCAGTAGTTTAACCATAAGCCAATATATCCAGTCTAGATATTGATATATTATTTGTATTTTACTGGACTGTTGTTGTTTTATTAAACCTGTGTTTAGTTAGTTTTGTTTACTCTGCGTATTTTAGGCAACAAAAATACCTATTCTACATGAGGTTTGCGTTGGTGGTTTTGCATTATGACCACTTTATGAATTCAATATAAAATAAATATAATCACGGGTGACTTACGGTGCCCGAGACCGCCTAGACGGCCTTAGGGCGTTTTAATCGTACCTCGTAGCACATGGTATGATTCTACCTATACCAATGCTATATTAGGATAGAGTCAATAATCCATCTATAAACAGTTTCACAAATTGATATAGTAAAACTAGGACCGACAGCTTAACGTGCTCTTCGGGGCACTTTAGTGGTGTTTTTAAACAAATGTTTTATTTTTTTATTTTACTAAAAAAATATTTTTATACACCGAGTTTATAATAGATATGAAAAAAAAAAGATATATAAAAATACTAAGATTTGAACCATGATCATTTATTTTCAATCGAAAATTGTATAAAAGAGTTTTCAAAATCTAAAATCTCATAGATAATTTAAGTCCGCCTTTGTACAATTTTAGTGCAATAAAGTTTAAAAAAAAAAATTATAGACTTACAATATGATGATCCTAATGGATAGATCAAATAAAATAAAATGCCTAAATGT
This sequence comes from Monopis laevigella, assembly GCA_947458855.1. NCBI lineage: Eukaryota > Metazoa > Arthropoda > Insecta > Lepidoptera > Tineidae > Monopis > Monopis laevigella. Next base: position 6,495,174 of record OX381596.1, on the reverse strand, counting down.
GGCACGACCTAGCTAATGTCGACGTGCTTATCATCTGGTGTTTGTCTTGTAAAAAAACAAATCGCACAGTATTTCATTAAAAAAAAATCAGACAAAGTTCGTGTGATTAATAGATTGATTTTATCCTAAAGAATTGCCTCGCGAAGTTTTATTGTTAAGGTTTTGTTAAGTGCCTACATCACGTTTATTGTGATAGCCTTCGCGGACTAGTGGTTGCGCCTGTGGCGTTGTATCGGGAGGTCGTGGGTCCAATTCCCACTCATGGCAAAACAATATTAGTATGTTTTTCTGTACAATTTGCCATGGTCTGGGTTTTTAATAAAACTAGTATTTGTTTTTGGTATATCGTACAAACCTAGAGCTATTTGTGTAAATAATGTCCTACTGATATTATAATAATAATATGTAGGACAATTTACACATATTGCTCTGGTCACAAACTAAGCTCTAGGCTTGTACTATGTGTACCAGAAGCAACGATATAATACATATTATATTTTAACAAACACCCAGACCATGACACAATGGACAGAAAAAGCGTACTAATGTTTTGTTGCCATGGGTGGGAATCGAACCCACGACCTCCGGATACAACGCCAAAGACGCAAGACCACTAGTCTACGGAGGCTGGAGGATAATAAAATAAATGTGTTTTTTTTCAACAATGTATTCAGTAAGTGTGTACCAATGAGTTTTTAATTTAAAAATGTAGGTACATTTGTTTTACAACACTACTATAGTGCCTCGGAGAGCACTTTAAGCTGTCGGTCCCGATTTCACTATACCAACTTGTGAAACTGTTTATAAATAGATGGGTTATTGAGTCTATTCAAAACATCGCGACGAGCTAGCCACTTGTTTGGTGTAGACTCATACCATCGGCTACGACGAGGTGGGATTAAAAACCCTTCCGCTGGGTACCCTGAGGCCGTCTAGGCGGTCTTGGGCGCCGTAAGTCACCTGTGATGATTTATTATAATTATATTCAGTAAGTGATATTGAATGCCTAAATAAAATCACTCAGCATATATTTGGGCCGGTTAATTAATCTTTTAAGTTTATTAGAATTTAATTATAACTCTTAATCAAAGTTAGACAACGTTTTAGTTTAATTGTTAATTAAACACTCATTGTTACAGTACAGCTTTGATAAAGCACTGCATGCATTTCCAGTAAATAGTTTAGAGCAGGAGTTATTTTTGTAGAAGCCACGTTTAGTGCAATAAAGAGCAAGTTATAGCGGAGGTAGCGGCGCTCTGCTCTCATAGCAAACTGCAGAATGCTCAGGATTCCGTGCTTTAGTGTGCTCTGACTCGGTAGAACCATAGACTTTATCACTAGATAAAAGTTATGGAGTGAGTTAAGTATTTTTTTTATTGGGGTTGGGGAAAATAATCGAAGGAAAGCTATATGTATATTAATAATAATATGCAGGACAAATTACACATATTGTCAAAAACTAAGCTCTAGGCTTGTACAATGTGTACCAATACAAAAATAAAAGTTATATTATTATATAACTTTTATTTTAAATATGTTACTCGGTTTTTTAGTTATAAATGTCGACAAAGGCAACCAACAAATTTAAGGTACTTCTTCATAAAAAAAAAAAAAAACGAAATAATTCTGAAGTCAAAAGGGTTAAAAATAAACTGGTTGGGTTTCCGCACTTTTGGGTTTGTTTTTGTTAAATTTTATAAATAAACATGCAAACGATCTATATTTCATACTAAAGTTAGGTTTGATTAAATTAAGAACATTCATTAAAAACAAACTTTTGTCATGTTCTGAGTGTTTATAAAACATAATATGTCTTATATGGTTGTTTCTGGTACACATAGTACAAGCCAGCTTAGTTTGTGACTAGAGCAATATGTATCAATTTTCCTACATATAGGTATAAAAAAAACAATATATTGCCTCTCAATAAACATTCAAGAACAACTAGATATATAATGTTACTATGATTTATTTGTCAATGTATGTCACACACATCACGCCTACTTTGGCCTTCTATAGTCCGATCAGTTTTCTAAGTTGGAAGCCTCAGAAGCGCTGACTACGGACTTACATTCTCTCCTGTGCCCCGACAAACGGTAGCAGGGTTGTGAGTAACTCCAGAATTGTATAGAACATAGTTTTGTAGCCTGGAAAGGTTTATTGCTCGCTTATTTGTAATATTTAGTTTAATAAAACTGAATATTTTTTTATGAAAGACTATGAAGGTATAACAATTTATCGATAGCCTGCTTAAATCGACAAAATTGATCTACATCCATTTTATGAATAAAGATTCTCATTATTTATCGATTGTCAATTTATATCATTGTGGTTAATCTAAGCCCCCCAATTGTTTTAACTATTTATAGATTATGATATTTAAGGTAAGGCGAAAAATTCGATCAGCTCGTAAATTTGATTGTTTCTTTTTAAAACGTACCTATTTTATATACACATGCACGGAAAGTACCTTCTTATGGTACCTCCTGGACGGAAAAGTGCATGTAATTCCTTTTTTTAACGTGTTTTTTTTTTTTTTTTTTTTACCAAAATGTTTTATTTTCTTCGTTGTTGTAAAATAAAGAGTTTTTTTGGGAGAAACTAAGATTTACAACTCATGTGTATTAAATGCCCACTGGTGATCCTTGATTCGCCATTTTTAAACCTAAAAGAATTGTACTTCAATGTTCTATTCGTTTTTTCTTTCAACTTAAAGAGTAAATTATATACATTTTAAACATCAATATTTAACGTTTAATTCTACAAAGTAAGTATCAGTAAGAATAAAACGTTAAAAAAATAGATAGTATTAGAAACAACCCTAATAGCTTAGTAAAAACGTCAAAGGTTTGTACGGAGCACGATTTAGTCGGGTAGTTTTATATAGATAATAGGTTTGTTTTAAATTGAACTTTATCACATTGGAATAAAGTGTATTGCTATTAGTTTGATTTGTTGACGGCTGACTGGAGGGGATGACCGCGACCACAAACTCTCATTTCCACTACAGCTCTCACAGGGAACGTCAGTTTGCAATTAACAAAATGGCGTATTCCTTTACTGTTCATCGTATTTACTTATTTATTGATTTTGTTTTTTACGAGGAAAAAAATATTGGTAAAATCCTTATAAATTAAATAGGCAATTGCAAGATGAGAGATGATTTATCTGATGGCTAACTAAGTATAATATGACGTACATATCAACACGGGTGCCTTACGGTGCCCGAGACCGCGTAGACGGCCCCAGGGTACCCAGCGGAGGGGTTTTAATCCCACCTCGTTGTAGCCGATGGTATGAGTCTACACCGAAAAAGTGGCTAGCTCGCGATGTTTTGAATAGACTCAATAACCCATCTATAAACAGTTTCACAAGTTGGTATAGTGAAACCGGAACCGACAGCTTAACGTGCTCTCCGGGGCACTATAGTGATGTTGTGAAACAAATGTAGGTACATATTTTTTTTAATTAAAAACGCATTGTATATTATACTTAAGTATAATATTGTTGTGTTATAAAATATGTTCAGTAACAAAACATATTATATACTATGCCCAGTTTCATTTTAAATTAAAATAAATTGTTGCTAGTTTTCGCTCTATTCTTTTTATCTATTTGCTCGTTGGCTCCTAAGGGTCGTAGCGTGATGTTAAATAGCCTATAAATAAACCTTCCACAATGAGAAAATGCAATAAAAATATTTTTCAAATCAACTGGTATTTGGCGTATTAAAAAAAAAAAAAAAAAAAAATAAATGAGATACAATTTACCTCTGTATATCTACGTAGTTATGATTTTATTTGAAAACACAACACTCATTCTACTTATGCAATTTCATCCACAAACTTTATTCTGTCGCCATCGAATTAAAACCGAATGCATGCAGAAACGCTTCGTAGTTCATTATAACTTTTCGAATACACTCACGTTTGTGTCATTGCGCAGAGCTCCCAGCACAGACTTTAATGTGGAGTTACTATCTATGCTTCAGTTTACAGTTTAGAGCTTCGGTTCCCCTATTAATGGTTGGGTAAGATTTAACGAAACGTTTTGTTTAACTGGTCTTTACTGTATAACTAAAGAAAATTATTTTATTTATTACAAAAGGACGGACTTAATGCCTCTAGGCATTTTCTACCAGTTAACCACTAGGTAATTTGGGACAATCGGGTAGTTATGAGAGTTATCAACAAGTTATTAATTAGAGAGTTATCAAGCAATATATTTATATATATCCAATTTACATATAATATATAACATACATGCATATACTTCCCACAATAAATAAATAAAAAAATGATGATAATATACGCATAGACATATAATCAAAATAACTTATGGATATAATAGACTAATGAAATAATAAACCTAGTGGAAAACAATAATCTTCATCAGAAGAATTAGGTATTGACTATTCTTAAAGATATAAAAAAATACGTATGATAAATTATAATAATGATAATGTTATAGGCATGAATAAGTTTCTCAAGCAGACATAGTGGAATCAACCAATTGAAGCAAGTGGACGTTACATTGCCACTTACCATCAGGTGGATGTAGTGTCACATGTCCTGCTCTATTTAAAAAAAAAACACAAATTAAGCACTAGGCTTGTACTATGTGTATCAGAAAACGGTACTAATACATATTATATTTTATTAACACACAGACTATGGTAATATGTATGGTGTACTAATCTTGTTTTGTTTGAGTGGGAACAAACCCAGGACCTTCGGATACAATGCCAACGTAGGCGATCAATATTACAATATTAAAAATAATATATTTTTACTCTGCTAGAAATACTGGTAAATAATTGATCGTATTGTATTACTATCTGATACATGCCAAATGCAAAGGCGCTTAGCTGAGACATGACGCCAGTGACGCATAGTTCTCTGAAATTTGAACACCTATAGCTTATACTCTTATCTGTTGAATATACCCATATTACAATGGCTGTGTGGCCACTTTCTGGAAACCATGCAAAACCGGGAAAAGTCAAGGTATTTTCGGAGCGTTTTCCCTGACTATTCCAATAGTCAGGGAAAACGCAGAAGGTCAGGGATAATATTTAAAGTACTAACTTGCTACTGTCAACCTAAGCGGGGCAATTTCATCTAACTAAGTTCAAAATATGATTATTTTTTTAAGAATGTGAAATATATTTTATTGCTCTATATTTTCCGATAATATTGCTAAAATTAGTTGTTTCTATTTTCTAATATTTTTTATCTCAAATTTTTTTTTTTCAATCAATTTAAAAAACCAAATAATATATTTTTGGGATTTTTTCTTTTCTTTTTGAAGTTAATTAATGTCAGGGTAAATTTAAAAAAAAGTGACTGGAAAATCTTGTAAAGTCAGGGAAATTAGTATCCGAAAAAAAGTGGCTTAGGATCATCCAATCATCAAATATCAGATGTATGATATAACTATTTCATTTGAAACCTGTAGCGTAACCACCGACTCCGATACCGTGAGATCTCGTTCGAGTTGAGATCGAGAACGATGATTTTGGTACTACGAAATCTTAAACATCGTTGTTTGAATTGACCACTTTATAACTAGTTTGAGAACCTAATTAAAACTACGAAAAAATAAATTTTGAATATTGAAAATATTTTTGATCTCAACTCGAACGAGAACTCATGGTATCGGAGTCGGTGGTTACCCAGCGGTTATCAATTACAATAATAATAATACGTAGGACAATTTACACATATTGCTCTGGACACAAACTAAGCTCTAGGCCTGTACTGTGTACCGGAAACAACGATATAATACATATTATACTTTTATAAACACCCAGACCATGACAAACTGTACAGAAAAAAACGTACTAATTAATATTGTCATGGGTCGGAATCGAACCCACGACCTCTGGATACAACGCCAAAGGTGCAACCACTAGTCTACGGAGGCTGCCAAAATACAATAAAGATACGTACGTATTATTATTAGAATTTCAGAAGAACCCTCAAATATTTATTTATTTATTTATTTATTTAATCAAACAAAAATCCACAGCACATTACAAAATAACAATACAAAAAAGTCTTCATTTTACAATATAAATATTATTAAATAAAAAATTATATAAAAATGAAAACGAAAGCAAAACAAAACTTTGGCCCGTTTAGGATTTCTTTTATCTTTACAGGTACTGATTTGTGCAGAGGTAAAAGTGTTTATGTCTGTGGTGTGTGCGTGTGCGTTTGTGTGCATGTGTGCGTGAGTGTGTGAGTGTGTGTTAGTGGTCTCATCGGAAATTAAATAAGTTAATTTGTACTTTAAAGAAATAATTTAATTTATATAAGCTTACACCCATGCTCATATTGTTAAGGTACTTTCTTATATTTTCTTTTTTAATATTATACATTATATTTTCTCCCTCAATATTGTACATTATATTTTCTCTTTTAATTCTATCAGTGTATATTATGTCTTTCTATGTCATTAGGTACCCACTAGTTATCATTGCCTTTTAAAGTAGAGGGAAATCTTTATATAATAAATATGGGTTTCTATTATCAAATTACCCCAAAACAATCTTTAACATAATTGGTTTAACTTACTTAACTTCTGCAAATGTCTATAAAAATTGACGAAAACATTTGATTGTTAAAATAACGAAATGCTATAAGTACAATTGCCGCGACAAGAAATGCTATAAAAATAATACGGTCGCCAAACAATAAAGTAAAATAGAAAGAAATGGATAAATAAACAAGTCACAATTAAGCATGGTGAAGATACTGGACAATGTCGAACATTGTTGAGTAACAAACAATGGTCGATTGAGTGAGACGAAACTTGAAATGCATCGGAAATAAAACCTAAAAGTGAGTAAAAACATTCCAAATGTCAACAGTTTTGTTAAGGAGAGACTGAAAAAAAAATCTTTATTGCACAAAATTGTAGATAGGCTAGCTTAATGGTTTAGGTTTTCTACCGGCTAATCTTTGAGAGAGTAAAATATGCTTAGGGTGCAAAATAAAATACTTAAATACGGTATATAATATAATACATGCAATACATAAACATACATACCATACCAAACAAAAATTGGCACGAGTTTCTGGTTTAAGTATTCAGATAATAAGTTGTGAGCAAGTTTTTAAACACTCCGATGGAAGGGGCTAATCTTATAGTCAGAGGAAGCAAACTTCACTGGCGAAATTTGCTTCCTGTATCCGTAAACGAATCTGAATATTTAAATACGTATTTGAAATATCTCTATAACTATATATATCTCTATAATAATAAATAAATACCATTACGGGTGCTATTTGGCTCCCGAGAACCGTTTAAACGGCCTCAGGGTACCCAGCGGAGGGATTAACCCGTCCTCATCGCCAATGGTATTCGGAGGCATACCTAACAGTGGCGAGCTTGCCGTTTAAACGGTTCTCGGGAGCCAAAAAGACCCGTGATGGTATTATTAATATTGGAACCCACTGAGGGCGATACTTGTACTTGACTGGTGTTTACTGTTGTAAGGGTATTATTTTAACGCAAGAGCTTTTTGAGAAGTATCGGCAAAAGTAAAGCACGTAGTTCAACTTCAACATCGAGTTTCTAAGCTTGAGATTTAAATTGTAGCTTAAAAGTTGCGCAGGTTTATTATTGTCTGCTGTAAACTTTTTAGTTTCTCTTAGCTAGATCTAAACATTTTAGTGAGTGACTCGTTAGAAAATTAAGTTGTATTTTTAACATCAGCTCTAATCCAAAACGGTTTGCTAAATGAGGTTTAGTTAAAAGTTATTACATTACGTTTTAATTGAGGGCTAGAAAGGACCATGTGACTGCAATTAAAAAGAGCTGATAAAGTTTTTTTTAATATTTAAAGCTGTTGTAGAGTCGTGTTGCCCTTTTGGTATTGTATCCAATTCGTGGGTTCGATTGGCAAAACAAATATCGTACATTTATCAGTACAGTTTACCACTGTCTCGTGTTTATAAAATGTAATATGTAGTAGTAATCGCTTTTTCTAGTACACATAGTACAAGCCTAGTGCTTTGTTTGGTGAACAGGGCAATGTGTGTGAAGTTTCCTACATTATTATTATTATACACTATTTATTTAACTTGTCCAAAAAATGTTTAGTACCCAATTTGCGATATTAACTTACCCTTATAATAATACTAAACTAATTTAAAACAATACTTAAAGCTAAACGTTATTTCATTTTAGACAATCAATTTTACAGTCAGCAATATTCCTCCGACCATTACTAAAGTCAGCTTGGAATAATACAGCTGAATCGCACAGTTGGTCAGTAAAAGCGCTAGTTTTCGTTTTCAATTAGGCTCGAAGTAGACCGTCGACCGTTCGCTGAGCTGCCAGCTCCGACTCGTACCTTCGCGATAAACTGCACCATTTGACATCGGAGCACTGTGACGGTCATGCTACAATACTTACGCCTTTATATTCCTTCATTTACCAAACTAAAACCAACCTTAATCTCTCCCTCTGACAGTTACAACTTCCACAACAAAAACTTTTACATACGATCTTAACGCTCCAAGCTGAAAATACGATATGGCAACCGTACAAGATATCACAACCGTAACTATAAAATACACTCTGTTTCTGCTTGTTTAAGACACAAAATCGTACTATCAAAACTAAATTTACATACTCAAGTTGTTTTCGACGCTTCGTCCGTTATTGAATGGAATGTGCGGAGATGCGACGATAGCTCGCGAACTTGGTTATTCGGTATGGAAAATGTTTTTGGACGTGGAAAAATGTAAGAATTTCTTTTGCGACCCTCAAATTTTTGTTTATCTGGACGACAATTTCTTTAAGCTTACTCTTTCTGAAGGTTCTAAGCCATTCAGCTTTACGATAACGTCTATTGGAGTTGTTTTGTTTGTACAAATTTTCGTGGAGGACAAAAACGCAGAAAAAAATAAGCCCTTACTAATAAACTTCGTACTACTAGTGTTATTGATTCTCTTCCATTGATTACTGTTATTCTTTTGTGAGATAAAAATTGCAATGTATATTTATAATTTAATTTTAGAGTAAGATATAATACTACAACTATACAAGCATGATTATTAATATAACTTAATCTTAACCCTCAAATCGAAATGCAAGAAGATGCTAAATTAATCCCCATTTATTTTTGACGGAATAGAAGTTAGTTTCTTCTTTACCCATAAACTCTTAACAGAACCTGCATACTCGTAGGTACCAGGAGCATATAACAATAATTGTTCTATACTATCATGTTAATTGATTTAACATAAGATATATTGGTACCAGAAATACATAACAATACCTGTTCTATACTAAATCTGTTTAAATTGGATAGCAATGGCTCAGAAACTCTTAACAGAAATTTCATTGGTACCAGGATAACATAACAATAACACTGTTCTATACTAAATCCTGTCTCTTTTCCAGGGTTACCCACCACCTCCTCGGCCGTCGCAGCCGTCGACGCCAAACGCACACGACCCTGATTCTGTAAGTACATTCATAAACTAACACGCGACTTGTCCATAATCTTTTGTTGAAAAACAAATTCTCGTAAAAAGTGGACGGTCGTTAGGTGATACGAGCTACATGGAGCCAGAATGCTATAAGTAATATGGAGAGACTATAATTTTAACCCTGTTTTTTGTCAACAATATTGAGACCTTTATTGTGATAAAAATATTATTTTTGACCCTAATAATTGAGAGAATGCTATATTTTAATTTATTGGTTTGTTAAATATGATATAATCGACTAACAGTTTCCAGAACGTGATCAAATAAATTTGTGAACGAAATTTGCTAACAATATGGAGAGACTATAATTTTAACCCTGTTTTTTGTCAACAATATTGAGACCTTTATTGTGATAAAAATATTATTTTTGACCCTAATGATTGAGAGAATGCTATATTTTAATTTATTGGTTTGTTAAATATGATATAATCGACTAACAGTTTCCAGAACGTTGATCAAATAAATTTGTGAACGAAATTTGCTAACAAGGCATCTGATTAGTGTAATAATGTCACGACAAGTACAATTTTGGGCATTGTCAGGTAATTTTATTCAAATATTATTTTTATCAACTTTATAAAAACTGGGGTGGTTCTTTTATTTATAAATTTACAATGTTCTACAGGATGACTATCCGCTAGTTACAAATCTAAAGAATATCTTTATGCAAAATATAATTAAACTCATCATATCTCTACATGCTAGACTCCGCTATAGGCATATTAAAAAAATCAAATGTCTCCTTTTTAGGAGATGGAGCATAAATGTGACTCTGTTCTTTAGAGCGACGATTTGTCACTTTTATATTTGCGTCTCCATTAGTCACGTGGCTCGGTGGAGCGAGCAGTTGTTTGGTTCGTGGCGTCTCCGTATGAGTCAGTCTTGATTGTTGTTCGCTATCTCATGCTTGAGATATTACTCAAATGAGATTCCTTTTTTTAAAGATGACAACTTTGATAAAATTTCATCAGGCTAGAATTTTTATTTTAGTTTTTATACCAAAATTGTTATTAAGATTATATGTTATACAACTAACTAGCTGCCACTGGCAACTTTGCGTAACTCGCACACAACGGAAGCTCTCAAAAGGAATAAATATTCCCCGTTTTCCCAACATTTTTTTATTAATGCTCCGCTCCTATTAGTCATAGCGTGATGTTAGCCTATAGCATTCCTCGATAAATCGGTTATCCAACACTAATAGAATTTTCAAATTCGGTTCAGTAGATCCAGAGATTACCCCTACAACCTCACAAACTTTACCTCTTTATTATATCAGTATATAGTTAAATTGAAATAAATAAATAAAAAACATTTTTATTTATTTATTTCAATTTAACTATAGACATATACGAATAAATCGTAATTAAAAAAATATAAATTTGTACTATTATATCAGTATAGATATACATTTTAGACAAAAAATAAGGGAAATAAAAGATGTCTGGTACCAATGCTTGCGAATAAAAACGAAAAAACTCACTGAAAACTTTCAAAATATTTTGAATTACACAGAAAAGCTCGTTCATGTACTAGATCTCAAAAAATTGCTTTATACTCGTAATTTGTTCCATATTGCAGTAATAGGAAATATCGGTAATAAATGGAAGTAGGTTTACGATATATTTCTATAAAGGTAACTTTATGCCATAACGTTTTTCAAAAAGCTAGTCACTTCTAAATGTCTTGTATTAGTAAAACATTATTTAATTTATTTCTTAGTTCCGAGGTATTCTCAAAATCGGGGATCTAGCTAGATTGCCGATTTACTTAAACTCCTGAAAGTCTCGTGATTTTATACAAAGAGAACGTATCTAAAATTCTTCATGGTATTTCAAGTATACCAGTTGAAAATGTACTAATAACATACTAACGTTCGTCAGTTTAGTGCGCAACACCACTTAGTATGGCCGTGTACTAATTACTGGGAAGATTCTCTTTACTCCTAATGACATTGGCGTCATAGCATATTGTGTTTACTCCTACATGCTCCTGGGAAATTACTCCTTATCGCGTAGTCTCATGTCATATTTAGAATAATACTAGTCTGTCTTTTTTAATGTTAAAAGTATCTACTTAAAATTGATTCCACATACATATCAGAGACCACCTAGACGGCCCCAGGGTACCCAGCGGAGGGGTTTTAAACCCACCTCGTCGAAGCCGATGGTATGAATCTACACCGAACAAGGCTAGCTCGTCGCGATGTTTTGAATAGACTCAATAACCCATTTATAAACAGTTTCACAAGTTGGTATAGTCAACCGGGACCGACAGCTTAACGTGCTCTCCGAGGCACTATAGTGGTGTTGTCAAACAAATGTACATCCAATCCGTTGATTCCAAAAACAAAATTATTATAAAAACTTTTTTTTTTTTAATGTTCCAATTATCTCTAGCTAGACAACTCGTGTGTATTCTTTTATTCAGAAAGCTGTTGCGAAGGTAACTTCTAATGTATTTAAATTGAGTATAACCTACAGAAACAAATATTATGTCTAATTGGTGAATGAAAAATGCTCTAAAAAATAAACTTAAACTTATAGTCTTCGCGGTGATTGAAACTTCGTTACATATGTTCTCAAAGCAGATTCCGCATCCAAAGGTTAATGTAATTGTTCATTATTTTCTAAGTATGATGGTGATGGTGGTGTAAGATGTGATTTCATATCACCAGCGTAATGATTTTATAATCACTGTGTAATCACCCGGTGTTAGCTCGGCACCAACTGCTGACGGGTAAATATTGTAGAAATAATCACTTATCGACTCCATGGAGGCGGGTTAATGACGTCAAGCAAATGAGATTCTCTTTTTATTGAAGCTCAACTATATTCCTTGAAATGGCAAGTATGTTATGCAGTCCATGAATATATACCACTAACACTATTATCACAGATACCTAGGTAGTCTACTATGTCGGCATATAAAATCGATATATATAAACTCGGGCATCAAAAAATTATCTAAAGTGTTAATAAAGTTTTTTTTATGAAAAATAAACGTAGAGGTGTAAATATTGCTTACTATTAAATATTTTGTGTTATAATATAGAAAAGTTAAAAAAAAATCTAATAACCCATCACAGAAAGATGTAATATAGTGACCGACAAAAATATAATTTTAATTCTGCAATGAACAGTAGTCGAGTATTACTGTGTAAGTGTAAGTGCAAAAGCTCATTTTGTATGGAGAACGCATACTTCGCGATCGCGAATGCAGTGTCCTTAAAGAAAATATGTAAATAATTTTCGCTTAAATTTTTTTTTAGTATAATACCGGTATTTTTCTCGCTATCTATTATCTTCGCTCGAACAATTAGCTTTTGTACTATTATCATTAGTACTTAAAATTCAACCCTTAACCTTGCATATTTACATAGAGTAACGGGCCCTTTTGATGTTGATTGATACGGGGCCCGTTGCATTATGCGTTTGGTTGTCGAGGGAGATCAGATGAGGAGAATTATTCAACTGGGCGTCCCCAGTTTATCGCTGGATGGAATTGCGAACTTTTTGTGTTGCGTACTTGTTCGTTGGTTTTGGCGTCATTGGGAATAGGGTTACAAATGAATATGAGAGTGGGAAAGTATATTTTGTTTATTGTTATTTTTTTTGTTTTTATTGGAGCATGGCATGTGTCTTTGTATCTGCCTTGTGGTAAGCAGACCTACAAAGTCCATGGAGTCGATCAACACATTTTTTTAACAATATTGATCGCTTTCATATGTCGGTTAATGTATAAAGGTTTTCGGTGTTTTTTTTTAAACGCATGGAACTCTAATAAACTAATATTGTTTGCCTAGATTGCGAATCGAACCTATGACCTCTTGATACAACACCCCAGGCGTAACTAACTAGGCCACGAAGACAATATTATAATATGTAGGACAATTAACACATATTGCTCTGGTCACAAACTAAGCTCTAGGCTTGTACCAGTACCAATGATATTATTTAAACATTTGTATAACACCCAAACCAAGACAAACTGTATAGAAAAACGTACTACCAATATTTTTATGCTATGGGTGGGTATCAAACCCACGACCTCCGGATTCAACGCCAAATGCGCAACCACTACTCTACGGAGGCGGTCATGATAAAACATTGCATTTGAATTTGTATTTTTTTTTAGTATAGGAATGATAGCAACCAAGCGGGTCCATGCAAGATCTTCTAGTGATAGTTTAAATCGGCTAAAACTGCATTTTTTTTACTAGTTTCATCAGTTGCGTTCAATGGGTTTATTGAAGATTCAAAGGCTTCATTTAGTCACATTATAACAAGAGCTTAATGAACCAGTTGTCTCTTAGTTAGCATGACTGGAGTTTCAATTACAATTGTGGTCGTTCGTGTTGTTGTTTTTTTGCTGTTCTGTTGTTTTAATTAACTACTTTGTGTTGCTTGTGTTTATGTTTTTGAGTTGAGGTTAATATTATTGGAGTAAGTTTTATTTTGTTTTAAGATAGTTGAACTGATAAATAATTAAAAATAGCGATTTTTCATAGGACCTGTGAATAATATTTTGAGAACTTCAGGGTAACAACCGACTACTATTTCATACATATCAAAATATAAAAAATCATAATATTATAAATAAATAAATACCATCACGGGTGCCTATTTGGCTCCCGAGAACCGTTTAAACGGTCCAGGGTACCCAGCGGAGGGATCAACCCGTTCTCATTTCGCCGATGGTATTCGGAGAGAACACCTAACAAGTGGCGAGCTTGTGGAGGTGTTTATGATGAAATAGCCTTGTTATCAGTTGCGCAGTGACTTAACCTTGGCTGGGCTAGGCTAAAAAAATATATATAATAGCGGCATATATATTTTTTTGTAATTACTATTGAATGGTCAATTTCCAAAAACGCTATTTCTCTTTTTGTGATACCAAATTCATCTTTCTCGATCTCAAGTCGAAAGAGATCTCACGGTATCGAGATCGGTGGTTAGCTCTCTGTTTGTAAAATCAGCAATTTTAAAGTATTTGACAAATAATAGTTTCGTCTTAAGACATCAATTCTTACACATCAATATATACTCTTATATGAGTACATAGTATTATTAATTTGTCGCTTTTTAGAATTATTAATACCTAGTAAAAAAAATATTATAAAGTAACTCAATTTAATTATTAACTGTAGTGAAGCTCGCTTAACAATGTAGCAATAATGCACAGCAAAAATATTTAAATTTGAAAAGCGACGCTACGCAGGCTCGCTGTGTGACGTCCTAGATAGGGTTGTCATCAGGAGTTTTTTAATTTAACTTCAGTAAATATTTAATTAGATTTTAAGAAAGTAGTGAAAAAAACTAAAAGGCTAACATCAATCTGAGATTTAATACCGATGAGTGTAGCCCTAAGTTTTTTGTGTGTGTTTTGATGTATGGGACAGCCCCTGAGACACAGCTTATATTTCAAAATATGCTCAACATGTGTGCAATTGAGGTACAAGTAAAATTAGATATTAAATTAGTGTTATGTAAATTTGTCAAATCTGAACTATCGATATAGGAGTTTATTTAATATACTCGTAAGTTATTTATCTAAGGAAACAAAATAAGGTTCCCTCTTTTTATCGAAATTAGGATTTTCCTCATCGAGCGAATTCGTTTAGCTAGCTAACGACGTCCCCATCTTTTATGTAAATTATTCCTTAATAACCGAAACGTCAAATCTATACTGTATTGACTATTCGGTATGACTCTTCAAAGGAATGGAAATGTCAATTCCAATTTGTTATCAATATATTACAGAGATATTTTATGATCTATTAGTTCATCAAGTATCAGGAAGCCCCCTTTAGGCTTTACTAAAGGGGGCTTCCTTGTTGGTATAATCTTTTAAAGCCACAAGTTTACCTACAATCGTGCTGTAATTAAATTATAAAGTTTTGTCTCGTTCTTATCAATAATATACCAATTTATAGGTGAGACCAACATACTTTTTAAAGATTTTTGTTTTCACCTACAAACGCAAAATATTGTTTTCTCACTGTCACCTTACTTCCTCGTGGCTTTTGTTAAAAGAACAAAAAGGATAAAACATTCATTTTTTTAAATATAGCTTAAATATTTTAGAAGTAGTGGGCCTACACACGAAGGATATTAAATGTAAATAAACAACTTATTTCTTTAAATCATGTTTTTTTAGGATTTGTGCCAACCCTACTACCATGCATACCACCTCCCTCCGTTCACATTTATTTTCTATATCATCCCCTTCCCCCCTCATTTTGAACGCTACTGCTACAAAATAAGGTTGAATTATAAAGCAAAATACTTTAAATTATGAGCTCAGTTGTACAGCCGCTCTTAAAACTCTGTTGAATATTAAATCTTAGCCAGATGACATAGAGTCGTATGGTGTTCTGTGTGCGTTGGTGAACGTTCATAATAAACAAGATTGAGTGGAATGAATGCCGGAGACACAAATGAATGACGGGTACATTGCTGGCTGTAATCAGGCGGCACTGGAGCGCTCTGCATTGAAAAATGACAATAATATTTTATTCATTTTATAATGGAAATTGTTTACTTATTGTGATGGTCGGGGTTCGATGTATGCTGTTTTTTAATATGTAGTTTACGGAAACACATGTTTTTTTTTTAAATGTTTTTTGGGTGTGGAAAATTTATGTTTTCTTTGTTTTTGTTTCGTTATTTATTTTTAATCGATAATAATTTATTTTGTTACTCCATTTTTTTAGGGATTTTCGGTGGCTATATAGGGTGAATTTTTCAAGTTTGCCTTCAAGGCCAAATTCTAAACTACATGGAAGGCCATTATCAGCTAGTGCAAGAATACTGATGAGATTTTTTTTTTAAATCGATCTGTTCGATTCTCGGCTAGTAGAATAATATTTATAAAAATATAATGAAAATCGGCCCCGAGACTCTTTTGAGCATTTTTCGCTATTCCTTGTAGTTTAGGAGTTGCCGTTGAAGGCAGAATTAAAAAAACATCCTGTAAATAAATAAAAATGTTTCCAAGGAATTCAGGCGAAAGTTTGATTTAATAAAAATATTACTCTCAGTAAGCATTTGAGATAGAAATTTAACATTAGTTTCAGAATCATTAAAAATATAATTTTCTTCGTTTATTATATATAAGATTATTCATAAGTAGCATAAAATTGGCTGCTGAGTATTTTTCTTC
The DNA here is from genome assembly GCA_947458855.1 of Monopis laevigella. Classification (NCBI taxonomy): domain Eukaryota; kingdom Metazoa; phylum Arthropoda; class Insecta; order Lepidoptera; family Tineidae; genus Monopis; species Monopis laevigella. The sequence goes on along the minus strand of OX381596.1, from coordinate 6,478,504 downwards.
ATCGCATTCCTTATTTATATGGGAAATATGAATCCTTCAAACTCTCAAGTAAACCCCAAAATATGGCAAGAAATAAAGACTATAGATCTTTCTTTGCTAAGGGTGTATACCGAACAAGTATTCGAGGGTTCAAGTCCTCACAGAGCTCTCCTGCCGAAAATATCCCTTTTGCGAGAGTACCAGCACAAACAAGTTTATGGAGTGACGCGCCGCTCTCCGACCTCCTCTCAGAGCTCAACTTTTCTGATGGAGTGCCTACCCTACCTGCTTTTTGAGATTCTTGTAGGGTTGCAACTAATTTAGCAATAAAAAATAATATAAAAAGTATTTTTTTAAAAGTACACCTATGATGGTAGCATAGGACAAACACAACCAACATTTTAAAAACGTTAATTTTCTCGGTTCCACTTCGTTTTTAATTTTTATATCAAATGAGGTAATTAAAACAGACGATGTATAACACTTGTTGGAGTGTGTGGGATATAATGGCAGCAAACATAATCTTAGGCTGAGTTGCATCAAAATGAACTATCGGTAAATGTAACAATTAAGTTTAAAAATGGCGTCAAGAGTAATATAATAATAAATAAATACCATCACTGGTGCCTTTTTTATTTTTTGGCTCCCGCTTAAACGGCTCCAGGGTAACCAGGGAAGGATTAATTCAGGACGGATTAATCCCTCCGCTGGTTACATTTCGCCGATGGGTTTCGGAGGCAACGCCTAACAAGTGAAGAGCTTGTTGCGGTGTTTATGATGGTTTAGCCTCATTGTATAAAGCGGTCACCAATCCCAGGTCCGGCCTGCAGTCATCTGCTTAACCCTGTTATCAGTTGCGCAGTGGCTTAACCACTAGGCTGGGGCCCCTTTTAAGTGTAGCTTGGTGGCGTCAAGAGTGCAAAATTAAATTGGTACATTCGACGCCATTTTTAACTTTAATAGTTACAATTACAGAGATTTCATTTTGGTGCAACTTAGCCTTAGAGCTTGTAGTAAAAAATATTTTTCTCTCAAATGTCTGTAGAGGTTTACGTAAAATAAATATTTTAACTATGAGAACGTGCCATACATAAAGTCATACTTTCTATACTTATTTCTATTGCATTGTCAGTTTGATATCCATATTTATATTTAAAAAAGAAACAATAATATAAAAGATAAATTTGACTTGAAGTTACGTCTAAGGCTGAAAGTATAGACGAGAAAATTAATAAAGGCATTCTTTTCTAGTTTCGACATGAAAACCGAATGAGCGATAAAAGAATGACGAATCAGATATTAAAAGCGGGGTAAATGGTAAAAGTGATTACGGTAGACCAAAAAACATGTATAATAATCAAAATGATAATATATTTAAATAGGGTGCAATTAAAAAACTCATCAACACCGTTGAAGGTGTTGTTACTGTGGACCATGTATGTAGAAATAAAGAACAGTGGCGGGTGCGTTACGGCACCCGACCCGAAAAAAAATATCTAAAATGTCAATTTTAGATATCACCGCTCCAAGGTAAATAAATATTTCCTAAAACATCTAATGACGTCATCAGCTATCACTAAACAAGTTCATTTCTGAGCGAAGCTTAAAACGCTATGATTATTCGATGTCACGTGAAATTTTCGTCTCTAGAGTCGGTGGGCACAAATCTCATTTTGCCGACAGCGAGGGTTAGTCTCAAATCGCTGCTTTCTGAATTTGACATAAGAATTTAGTTTATGGTTAAGGTTAAAATAAGTCCATAGATAGAGAGCAGAAAAGGGACAATTCTAGGGAAAACAAAAGAATATTTATAATTTTGTGTAAAATATTGGCATTTTTATTACTGACACTTAACTGAAGCTGCCATTACTGCTAAAATACTAATATTTAGTCAACTCAAAATGCACATCTATTAAAAATCGAGTAATAACTATTTGTAAAATTTACTATTAGTCACTTTTTACATACTTCTTTAGCTTCCTAACTATGCATTGCTTGTTTATCAAAGGTTAAGTAGTTTTGTTTCATATGATAAAGTGATATTAAAAAAAAAACTCCCTCCGGTCAACTGCCTGGAACGTCATCAGGAAATAAACATAAACATTTGCTTTCTTCTCTCTATGAGAAGACCATACTGGTAAAACTGATAAACGAATTTAATACCCGCAAATTGCATGACAATGATTTCGTTGTACATTTCCAACGACCTACCTGTAGCTTTGCCACAAGTTTTTGCAAACAATTTTACTATAGTCGCTAGCAACTATAGATAGGAATCAACCAATAAGAAAGGTTTATTTGAAAAATAAGGCGATCCTATTGGGTGATCAATTTGAGGTATGGGTCGTCTATCACTATGTTTAGAACTAAGGTTTATTTACAGTATGTTCCTAAATAAACTTAATATTGTGACGAGTTCAGAAAGTATCGAGTTACGAACACACCGACCTCCAGGGCGCGTGTTCTCTCCCTACAAAATTGCGAATCGTCAGAACGGCGCGCGACGGGCGGCGCGGCAGAGTACGTTCCGTTTTTAATTGAATAAGCCGAGGGCGCTCGTAATCCAGCCCTGCTCCATGTAGGGCTGCCACTTTAAAAAAATATACTTAGCAATTTTTTGTAATGTACTCTTTGATTAATTAATAGAACGTGCAATGGAAAACTAAGGTTTTTTTATATTTATTTTTGCTTCCGTTGCTTTAATTAGATTTTTTTAAATATTACCTACAATATAATAGTTTAAGTTAACGTTTATTATAAGCTTATTTCGTATGATCAATTATAGTACTTTGAATAAACATTTGTAAATAAATTATTTATTCATTTTACGTTAAATATAATTGAATGGGTTTTGCAATTACTTAATTTAGTAACACAATTTCAATTATATTGGCTATAAAATAAATTAATATCGTTTTAAATCTTCGTTACCGATATAACAAAAACAGGTTTTTCTATCTTATTCATAAAAAAAAAAATTGAACCTTTTAGAATAACGTTTTTATCTCTTACCTGTCTAAGATGATTTTCGTTGGTAAGAAAGAGACGAAACACCATGAATGAATAACAAGGTTAGTTTTTAGTTTTTTTTTAATCATACATATTAGAAGTAGAAGTACCCCTAATATACTAGGTATAGATAGTAGGGGTGGAAGCGGCAACCCTAGGTCCACCCTCCAGCGCCAGAACTCCGTCGCTGTTTGTTTTTGTTCCCAACTCTTGTTTCAACTGCTTTCCCGTTTTGTCCGATTTTCCTCTCCCGCGTTTTTAGTTGTTCGCTCGTGTTGTGGGGTTGCGAGTTGCAGCTTTTCATTTCGTTACAATCAAATTTTGTTTTTAATTATGTTTTGTTTTTATTGTGAAATTATTTCTACCTAGTATATTTTTTTGTATATTCCACCCTGAATATTAAGAATATGGAATCCATCCCTTTGAGGATTACTTTGTAGTATTTTTTAGTAAAAATAAATACATTATATTAATAAAATATGAAATAAATAGGATTTAATATTAATTAGTAAAAATTTTCGAATAAAAAAAATTATACAAATTTTAATTAGTGGCGTTTGCTTTGCAAAAAAATAAAATATATAATTTAAATTTTATTGCCTGAGGGGGCAATTCTCGTGCTTTCGACATTCATCTCGATTCGATATTTTTGAAATTTGAAAAAAAAAACTAATTTTTAGTTCATAATTTGTATTGATTTGATTGAACGTCAAATCAATACAAATTATGAACTAAATATTTGTGTCTCCAAAAATAATAGCTATACAAGTTAGGTAAATCCGCCCTTAAAACTTTATTTTTTGTGTCAAATTTTTAGTTATGTTAAACCCTTAAAACGCAGTATAGTTAACTCAAAAGTTATTACTGGACTAGAGTAATATTAGACAAGATTTACGTATTCTAATAGCGCCGGCTTCGCGAGCCGTAATAGTCACAATAAAAAGATTTACCCCAATTACGGCCGTACCAGGCCGGCCGGTATAATGACGCCGTAAAAACACCGGCCGGCCGTAAACCGGACTCGGCCGTACCATGCCAGCTTTACTACTCGTGTTGTTTTCTGGAACTGGAACCGACTTCTTACAATGTTCACACTGATTTTTAAATGCTTAGGTTTATACTGTTGTGTTAAAATTCTTCGTCAGAGTTGTTGACAAAATTGACAGTGTCAAGAAAATTATTGGTTTTGTGTTACAAGTTGTTTTGGGTTTGTTGAACAATGAGATTGATGTGGAGTTGTAGTGAAGCCTATACAAACACTGCTACAAGCTGGCCATTTGTTATGTTTATATTTAGAATCGACGATGTGGGAATAAAATCTCGCCGCTGGATACCCACCCCCAGCCCGTACGAATGTATATACGGGACCCTGGTTTAACGAAACACTTCTCAAGAGCAGTTAGTCTTTTTTAAGGCATATAAATTAATAAAGCATCTAGGCCAGTAGCTTTCTTTATAGATTTTTCGGCCGGTTTATGACCAACAGAGCTGCTAACTAATCCATATTAAATTAATCATTAAGAGCAGCGTCTGATCAAATATTTCCCATACATTCACGACCTTTTGGTCCTAACTGTTACCTCCCCCTAAACATTCATAGATTTTTATGATTTTTGGATGCGTTATAAATATGACCTATATCTAGGCTCATACGTTTTCCTTTTTTTAAAGTTTGGTATAGGAAAAATATTATCGACTCCTAAAATTCGAAAAAAAATGGCGAAAAAATCCCTCATATTTATATAATTCCTATAAAATATCAAGACAGAACATTTTAATTTAATTTAAATTTTGTTGTTTATTTTCTATTTAACAAAATGAGACCATTTTTTTTTTTTTCAAATCCATTAAAGTTAAGAGGTAGAAAACAGTTTTGGCCCGAAAGTCGGTTTGCTGTCTAAATTGTAGGTATAATCTCATAAATGCTCTTTCTCTTATTGAGGGTCGGGGGGAAGGTTTAGAAGGTATGGTAGCGTTACCGGCTCACCGTCATGCGGGGGGAGAGTGAGACTTTGCAGTTGAAATAGCATGAGCATCGAAAAGCCTCATCAGACACGCCTCTTAATGTTTATTTGTCATTCCATTCCATACTGTCCAAATGTAGAGCAGGCGAGTCACTCGTTCTCAACTAATAGTATTTTGAAATAACGAATACGGACGGTGGGTGTATAAAAGAGTCGTAAAACAAGACCGGATCCGTTTTATGGTAACAACATCCCTTTCACAAAAGTACAGACTGAGAACGGGGTCATGCCGTGAGACCCCATCCCTTCTAAATTATTTTATTATTGCTTTACTTCTATAAAATAAAGGTTAAGTTCGAGTAGAAGTTCTAAGTGTGGTTCGAAACTCTTTAAATATTATTTTTAACCATACTGTACTTCCTACGTACAAACATAGGAGATACATTAATTTAAATCTCAGATGTTCATAGGACCTGTGCTTAATATTTTTGACACCTGTTTATAATATTCGGATTTGTTTACTTTTTACAGTTAAGAAATAATTTAAAATAATGAGCAACCGGTCATCAGAATGGTATAGGAATAGACTTAAAACTTTCGTGAAACCATGCGTCAATATACATGGTGACTTTGAAAGGATGTACTTTGAGCTAATATGAGGTTCTGTTGATCAAATCGAATCAAACATTACTAGTTTGTATAGAGAAGGCTTTTTTTTTAAATTGTGCGACACATGGTTCCATGGGAAAAATTGACCGATTTTATCAGTAGAACCTCATATTAGCCCAAAGTACATCCTTTCAAAGTCACCATGTGTATTGACGCCTGGTTTCACGAAGATTTAAAGTATAACTTAACTGTCAAATGGATCCCTAAAAAAAATAGACAATGTTTACTTGATTTATCAGTAGAACGACCTTGACATTAAAGTTTTATTAAAAGTGCATCGGGATTCGAGACCACGTGTCGGGGTTTTATCGTCAGAACTCAGAGGGGAGTGACGCGTGAATGACTAATGTAGTCTGTTACTTTATCAGCTGTTCCGATGGTTTATGTGACAGGTGGAGGGGATATTTTGGACGCAATGTTTTTGTCACATGCTTTTTTTTAAATATGTTTTGTGGTGTAAACGTAACTCTTTGGGTGTGACTCTGGTGTCTGTGAAAAAGTGTAAACGTCAAAAATACAACAAAATAAAAATAGTTGCGAAAAAAAGGTACTGTAGTGAGTGGGGTATTTGTGAAAACTTATATTTTTTTTTTATCTTAGAAAGATTTATAAAACCTCTTACAAAAAAATGGAAAAGAAGTTACTTTTAGTGTACCGCGAAAGTTATTTGATAGTTATTACAAAGACTTTTATTTAAGACCTGTCAAATTTTATTTATTTCTAAAATTTTCTGTCTAATAAAAAATTGTTCCTGATAAAATTATTTTCTATTCAATTCTATAATATATAATAATAACCACCATTTGTAGTACCAGCGGCTGGCGATGTTATTCTGAGTTATGCTATACGCTTACATTTATATGCGGCGAGCATATGTAGTGGCGAAGTCGACTCCGCAGTGGCTCAATGACATCATCCTATTGCTAAGACTGGGCTCTCGGGGCACGTCTTGTATGACAATCGTGATCGCGACTTCAAACGTCTTGAGTAGTTACGTCTGCACAGTACTGCACACATGCATTGCTCACAATATGTGTAATGTATTCTGTGTCACGGTTTCTGGCAGTGAGGTTTGTTTCTAGAGGCGCAGTCTCGTGTGGATCTGCGGTTCTGAAGTCCTTCGCATGTAAAACACTTACAAAAAGTATATTTCATATTACCCTAACCGTGTATCGAGGTTAATGCGATATTATAGTGCCTCGGAGAGCATGTTAAGGTGTCGGTCCCGGTTTCACTATACCAACTTGTGAAACTGTTTATAGATTGGTTATTGAGTCAAAACATCGATACGAGCTAGCCACTTGTTCGGTGTAGACTCATACTATCGGCTACGACGAGGTGGGATTAAAACCCCTTCCGCTGGGTACCTTATGCGTATTTATTAAGGTTTCTTCAGTATGCAGTACAGTGCTGCCACACAAACGTACTTCCCATATGGTTAATCCATTTATTGTCAAAATTGCACGTTATGAATTACTGCAAGTAATATTTTTCTGTTTAACGCCATATATTTTTTCAAATCATTTTTGTTTTAGAAAAATATAAGGTGTTAAACAGAAGATATTAAGTGATAAATAAAGTGCAAAAAAAAATGTTATGAGAAGTATGTTTGTGTGGCAGCATTGTCGACTGGAAGAACCTTAAAGACACCATTCGCCTATTCCACCAAGCTTTGAAGGTTTGTCATTGACAGTAATATGGCGTTTTTCAATTGCGGCACATGGTTCCATGGAAAAAGTTGTTCGTATTGATCAGTAGAACCTCATATTAGCCCAAAGTACATCCTTTCAAAGTCACTATGTATAAGAGAAGAGAAAGCAAAGGAATGTCGAGAAGAAGGTGCTTAGAAGAGATATTTCATATTAATGACAGAAGACAGAAATAGATTATAGAATGTCTAGATGGGATTAAATTAATGATGATAAATTGGCTAATAATAATAAGACATATTTGATATGATTTTTGCCAATAATATCAACATGAGCAGCGGGTATTGATAAATGAAAGCAAACAATATGACGGTACAATAATATAAACAAGTCTGTAAGAACGCATTATTGGTATGATTTTATTTGCAAATAGCCTCTTCCGTTTGGCGCTGGTCCAAGGGGATTCCCCCGCGGGTCGCCAGATTACTAAATGATTATGAAGTTCGTTTTGTAACGTTAATGACGGTTTTAAGTTTCCAACTCTGGTATTCTGCGTTATTCTCTAGAGATTTGCGAACAATTTTTGAGGCTTTCTCAAGTTGAGATTCAGATTATCTGGATTTCCGGAGAAATTTTGAAAGTTTAAAATTTCTTAATTTTATTATCTTTTATTTGTGATTTTGTTTACTTACTGTAGTTTTTTATTTATTTTGGCTCCGTAGAGAAGACTTATTGAAAATTACCTAGGAAGGTATAGGTTTTAATCCGTCTAGTTCTTTGCTGATTGTATTTTATTTTTGCCCCGCCCCATGGTCTAGATTGTACAGATGCAAAAACCATCAAGTGACCTAGACATGTTTCGGTTTTGGTAGGTTTCCGGAGCCTACAGCATCGATTTCTCGTCGAGGTAGTAGTCTCCTCTAATGGCGCGGTTACGAAACTGGAGATTGATTTGACGATAAAGCAGCGAGGATATTAAAAAACACTCGTAATGCAAATACTTCTTTGTAGCCGCGTCATTTAGCTATTACAGTGGCAGCGCGATTGTTAAATAGCAATGTATTGATCGATCCCATTCATAGACTTTGTAACTCTGTTTACCACCAGGTACAAAGTCACATGCTGTACACTGATGAAAAAAAAAGAAACAGTATTGCAATAGCATCATATAATTAAGCGATCATGTTATGATTACGACTCGATAAAAGAGAGGTTGTGTTGGAACACTTAGGGCCCTGTTATGTTAAAACTGCATAACGATTACTTGGTAGTTGGTAGTGTAATGGGTGAGTGTGTGTGAGTAAGCACGTGTCTAACCGACCGCCGTTTCTTGTTCGAAAGTGAGAGTCCCAAGTTTCCCGAGACGAGTCCCGAGACCCACTATGTTATATATACTTGTACTATATCTGTGACTACTTTACATATATCTGTTTTACGGGGTCGCGTCTCTGCGTTACGAAAGTTCTCGCTTTCCTTTCATGAATAATGTTATAATGAATGAATGAGTAGATATATGTGACCTATTTTCATTCACAACTGTTTTTTAGGGTTACGTAGGGCGAGAAATACAGATGCCTGTTTTGGAATATCAAAGTCCGAAACAGATTGAGGTAGTAGGTAGAGAGTTAAAATTTGTTTATGGTTGATATGGGTAGTGCTTTAAAGAGCACGTTAAGCTTTCTGTCCCAGTCTAATACCAAGCTGTGAAAATGTTTTGCAAAGCAGTTAGTGAGTCATATAATGTATATGTTCATATGGACAGTGCTTCCAAGAGCAAGTTAAGCTTACAGTTCAATTTCAGTAATACCCACTAAAATGCAACGAGCTCTACACTTGTTCGTTGTGCACTCGGAATATATCAGCGACCACAAAGAAAAAATAAAACGTATAATAAAATAATACCTACATACATACAGACATATCTTCACGGGTACCCAGCGGAGGGGTTTTAACCCCACCTCGTCGTAGCGGATAGTATGAGTCTACACCGAACAAGTGGCTAGCTCTTCGCGATGTTTTGAATAGACTCAATAACCCATCTGTAAACAGTTTCACAAGTTGGGATAGTGAAACCGAGACTGACAGCTTAACGTGCTCTCCGAGGCACTATAGTGGTATTGTCAAAAAAATGTACATATTTTTTTAAAATAAAAACTCATTGGTACTCACCGGGATTCGAACCAGGGACCTAAGTGTTTTTAAGTCCAAGGTGTAACCAACTCGGCCACCACGTATATAAAAAGAATACCTACATAGACATATTTGTATGAATAGTCTATGAACACCTATTATGATGTAAACAATGTTTGTCTATTATTATTAGGTCTTTGACTTTTGCATCAAAACTATTGTGTGTACCAATACTAGTATCATCTAAGCAAAATTTGTACGGAACCATAGTTGCGTGTATACCAATTGGACTCGGCCGTTTTTTTATTTTATTACAATATAAAAACAATGAGCACAAAAATATTATAATAATATGCGTGCGAAAACTGATCGCCTTTTTACAACGAATACGTAATCTGTTTAACATAATGTTACAATTTTATCAACTAGAGATTATAATTACTAGCGATTTTTGGTTAAGCTATTACGTGATTTCCTAAGATTACGCTTTGGAAATCAGCTTTATGTGATCCGCTCATTTAGAGCTAGCGCGCATTATTTGGTCCACAGTTTGATCACTCGCCATCACCAGCATGAAAATTTAAGCACAAAACTATTAGATATTTTACCTACTAATATAGGGCGACGACTATAATGAACATAAGTGAAAAAAAAACTATATATTTGGTTTAGTAAGCATATAGCATCGGGTGAGTAAGGAAAAAGTTAAAAGTCCAAGGACCAAGGGAGCGTATATTTCCTGTTTTCCGACCTGGGGCTCTAGAGAAAAAGCAGGCGAGGCGATATGTCGCGTCGCCTCACTCAAAAACGTATGTATTTTGACAGTAACAGTAGGCGTGAGGTACGCTGTCACCTGCCAAAGTCTATACACTTTTGATTGAAGGCGACACCACACGTCGCCTCGCCTGCTTTTTCTCTAGAGCCCCTGGGCGGCAATTTACGCGCTTTCGACATGCATTATCGACTAATTGTTCGAATTAAAATAACAGTTGCCTATGGAGATCTGTTACTTTTCACTCGAATATATCGAACCGAAACATAAATATAAATTAATTCAAAATTTTCAACCGTATTCATAAATGTTACAGTTTTCATATTTACTAACTGTAATTTTAAATTGATTTTGTTTTACAGGCAGTGTAAGCAAAACGTTTCCGAATAGTGCTAAAGCAAAAAAAAAGAAAAACATGTATTTACGTCGAAATCCCATTATGTAGGCGACGACCCGGAAGGGAAAGCCGCGAGGGACGCCTCAGATAATAAATAAAGAGTGCAACGATTGCGGGAGGAGGGAGGCAAGGGGGAGGATCGGGCCATTTTAATGTCCCGCCCGCCAGACTTATATTATTAAACATTCGGCCTTGGCAGTGGCCTACATCGCAGTCCCGACACGCACACATACACACTTTCTCTCGTCTCAAAGAAAGAAGTTCGTCCGTACTTTTGTGCTGCTAAATTTAAGCTAGTTGTGACAGTGACAGGTGTGCAAGGTCGCTGCCATGGTCGTTGTCGTTTGTCGCGTGTCACTTGTGTGCTTATCTACATCTTCTATAGCTATTTGTTTGACTGCATCAGTGTTAGCTTGTTGGTTTGTTTTGTAGTGCAAACATTGTAACCTGAGGCTTCTGCTCCCCGAACTCACGAAACCCAAATTCGGAAATTGTGAGCTTTGTCTCAGTTGGTAGTAGTGTCCCTGAAGGCACTGTCTTTAGCGAGATGTAAAATTAAGAGCTAGGCTCTCTTGTTGGTGAAGATATCATCACTCTTGTTTTCCGGCCAACGTCTAGACCTCCATTTATGAAATGCCACTTATTTTTTTCTTTTACTTGATATAGGATGTTCTTTTCAACCTTCCTCTTCCTTTAATTTTTTCTTTTATTATTGTTCTTAAACAAGTTTCGTTCCATATCAATCTTCCCTTCTGTTTTTTATTGTTCACACATTACCGAAAATTTACTAGTCACAAACTCTTGGCTTGGTACTATATGTAGCAGAAACGATGGTACTAACACATTATATGTTATAATTATCCAGACCATGGTAAACTATTCATAAAAATGTACTAATATTGTTTTCACATGAGTCGGATTCAAACCCACGACCTTCGGATTCAAAACCAACAGCGGCGCAATCACTAGACCAAGGAGGCAGGCTGGCGATATAATGCTATGACGGCATGAAAGACGTCTTCAGACATTAACAATTTTAGGCAATTCCTTACCAACTACAAAGATTAAATGTTGAATAAACTCCTTTTGTTTAAATAGCATCGCAACACAATAGCCTCTCCTGATGTGGGTCAGTGGCGAGAAGCACTGGGTCGACTTGCCATTGAGGCGGTCGTGATTTATGTAACGTTCTTGCTGATTGTTTATGCTGCAGGTTTCCGTAAACAACCATACAGACAGACAGTACTAAGTTGAACTTGCTAGAATGATTTAAGTCCCGAGTACACTATCCATTATAATGGTGCCCCTCTCTGATGGAAGTCGAACCCTCGACCTCCGGAGACAATGCCAAACAGTATAAATCACACCACGGAGGTAGTCGTCAAATACGGAAGTTAATCTTAATACCATGTAAAAAGCTTCTAGCTACAGTTAAAATATTATGAATTTTACAATTTTCTCGTGTTTTTGCGATGTCAATTGTTATGCTAGGATCAAATATATTTAAGGAATGCCTTATGAAGATTACATAAAATTGTTTTCATTGCGCTCTCTGCATGTTTTATAAGCTGCCGTTCAAATGGACATTGATTTACATATTTATTCGACCGATTGCCTGGAGTGCATTGCTAGGCAATGTATCATATATTCCTTGTACTGCTAGGTGAATAATAATATTTTGTATCACTAACTGAAAATGTTTGATTTCCGACTTTGTTTCGAAGTTAATTTCACAGAAGAAATGTGTTACTAAATATAATTTTCTAATATTGTTATATGATTTTGGCATCCACAAAATTATTCATCAAATTCGAGCAAATTAACAAGACCAAAAGACAGCAAGCCAGCTTTAGTCGTATATTTGGTTAGGTCCGAGTCCGAGCAGTCGCCTCGATAGCCATTCTAGCATAAAACTGGTGTAGCGGGTGTAGCTACTTCCCGCAGGTGGCTTGGACTGGTCGAGCATCCGGTTATAACTACAAGCGTCCAACACAGATGGCGCTGCACACTTAGAATCTTTATTTATACAACAATCCATTTAATTCACTTTATTTACTGGCCTAATTCACTCATAAATCCGCAGGCCTTCTATTCAGTACCGATAAGTTTATTGTATTCCGAGGAATATAATATTATAACGACATCGTTAAACCGGCTACAATTTATGATCGCTCAGAGTATCCGCATGACATTATCGTACAAGACAAATTGTTTAATTACGGAGAGGGCGACCGCTTATGTAACTAATGGCCGCATAATCGCGCGGAGGAATCCGATCGTAAATGCTCTCGCTAACCCACTAAAACATATTTCTTTTATTTTGCGGCACGACCGGCCCTCGCTAGCCTCCCCGAGACCCTCCACTTCAACCGACCGGTTTTTGTAACAAAATTTACGATAAATTTGCCCTCCAAGATGCCTTAGTGGCTTCTTTGCATATTTCACAAAAGCTGAAATATTAAAGCTGCCTTTAACGAAGGTTTGAAATTGCTTTTAGTTTTTATGTCCATAAACAATTCGCTTTTTGAAATTTTCAAATTAATACGACTGTTCAAAATTGGTCACAATAAAATATTTGTATGTATTTTTTGTATCGTTCGTCGGTCGCCTATATTTTTTTTATCTCGCTTACAAAGTACAAGTATAAATTTGTAGTAATAAATCATCAGGTAGTCAGCGGTATCTATATTGCTCCCGCGCAGACTCTCAGGCGCTTTTGTTCGTGATTATGGCCGCCATTTTGGCGCCATCTCCATGAACAATTATACCTTTTTTGTAGACGTTTTGTTTGATCGAGTGCCCGTTTCATAATAGCGCCGCGGTTTCTCGGAGCCGATTAATCGAGAGTGACGGTAACTGGACCGACTGCTCATAAAAACCTTTAAATGTAATAATGAGGTTTGTTAAAAAAAAAATGAAAGTTTTCTTTTGTAGTGTTTCATCATTATCATCATACCCTCAGCAGTAGCAGTAGTTTTTTGCTGTGCTTAGTGTTTTTTTATATTATTTTAATTTTGCATATTCCCTAAATATCCATTTTGGAGTTTGTATTCACTTGTTACAACTGTTCGAACTTTTACATACTGACTTGCTAATTTAACCTTTACCCGTAATCTAGCCAACTTTAAATGCACCTCAATTTATTCTCAATAACTTATGTTCTTCTAGTGATTGTTTCAAATAATTGATGTGACATTGCAGCTAAGAATGTTATCATGTGCAACTGTGCTACAGGAGGTAAAATGGATACCAAGCAAGCAACGTGTAGTTATATAATATATATGGACAAGATTCCCATTGCGCATATGCAATTGACCCGCATCCTCCAATAGGCTATTAGCGTTGCATTCATCCACATAATGAGATGTCACATCAGCACGCGTCGATCGATGTAGTTAATTAGCCATTGTGTTTCTGGAATCTACGCAGAACTCCGGATGATGACCGAGTCTCAATCTCCAATTAGAATTTGACCACCAGAATGCCGTTAGCGACTCTACCTGCCGTACTTGTGAGTACACTATTCATAACATTATAGTTTTGCGTTGTATTGGTATTGCTGGAACGTTTGTAAGCATAATTTCGGGTGTCTGTTTTGTAATTTGAGTAGGGAAATAAGTGTAGCCGTAGGCATTGTCGCTGCGTGGTCCGAGTTGATGCAGTTCGTGCGTGGAGCCCGTCGACCCCCCGCTCGCGTCGTGCGAGCTATGCATAGGTATAGAGAGCCGCACTCCGCAGCCCGAGCCGTCGCAATATCAGCCCGGTCGCCCGCCCGCTTCGCCTCGCCTGCGCCAGTCGCCGTGCGCCAACTGAAACGCGCGCACTGCTAGCGCAATCGAACGTTCTATACGTCTCGCTTCCCGGACCATTTTTACCCATTCTTTGTGCCGTTCGACAGGAATTTCGAAGGAAAAACGTCGCCGTCGAGTCGCCTGAAGCGGTGTGCTACAGTCGCCATCATAAGGCTGCCGACGAGCACGGTGAGTTAAAATAGGACGATTCTTATCTGTCGCGCTAGTGTGCGTGAGTCACCGTGTGCAGCGCTCGGAGATGCCGAGGTGTGTGTGGGGCGCGTCTCTGTGTGCGTTGGCTCCATTCGAACTCCTATTTTGTGACTGCGAGATGTTTGTTTTTATTATCATATGACCGGCTCCGCTCAAAGTTCGTTTGAAGTGTTCTCTTATATTACGTTTCGTCTTTCGAATATGACTGCTGATTTTCCTTACGTCCTGGAATTAATTTCTATTACAAATCTAAATATATTCTTACATTTGCATTTAGGTGAAGGCAGTATACCACAATCTTCGACGTATATTCTATTCATAAGAGCTATTCTAATGCAATAGCTCTACATGGAGGGAGAAATGGTTTTCCAATATTTCTATGAAATAATATTTCAGTTGCCGACGGCATTATGTAGGCCTATTCTAGATCCCTTTTTACCGATATTTGACTATGTTTTAGGTGTTAAAATTGGTTCTGTATAAATTAGACGATTCTTTATATGAGTTTTATTATTTTTTATTTGATCAGAAGTGCTTGATTCTTTTGTTCTCAGGTCTCTATCATAATATTTAGTAAAGTCAATAATTTCTACGGTAACTTGGAGTACTGTAGGTACAGAACCATCAATATGGAATGGAACTACAAAATTCGTTACAAGCCACGTTTTTTTGCCACAGTCTCTAGAATGAGACTTATTTGCAAAACTCAGTTCTCTCTCTGTTTAGATAATCTTATATTTGGTAAATCTTATCGTTGAAGGACAAAATTGGAGTTGGGCGTAATTATCAATATCTGTGTTTATAGTGCCTTGATTTGTCCCAATGCCGATTCGCTCGGCATGTTATCATCGGTCGCCGGCTGTGTTTATACACGTTTCTGATTATTTAATACGATCTCACGCTACATACACTCGGCTCGATAACGACTTAACCGCCATCAGAAAGTACAACCCATACTTGATTGTATTAGTAACGCGTAAAAAGCAATTCGCTCACTCGAAATAGTCGGCGTATATAACATTCTGGGCCTACGCCTCGCATACAAATTATATGTGACTTATATGTAGGTAGGTAGGTGTTGTGCCGTCATTATTTATGTTCTCTCTAACACGTGGATTTTTGTGTGTGTGTGTGTGTGGGTTAAAATCGGAGCAATCAGCTGATCGTCAAAGTGTGGGTACGTTCTTCGGGAAACACCTTTCGATGACGTGTGCGAGCTTCGCTTAATTGGATATTCGTATTGTTCTCTACGTGTTTTTATTTTGTTTAACTTAGATTGTGACTTGCCGCAAATGGTATTTTACTATTCACATTTAGTGGCATATCAGCGTTTGCAGTTTCGGTAATGCTTTTTTTGCATCTGCTTTAATGAAAATTTGTATACAATCCATGGATAATCCAGTATCATGTCATGATTAGTCGAGCTTCAGTTATAGTTTGTGGGTTTATTAATTATCAGAAGATTGCTCATTGATTTCATGTCGAGGTTGTATTCTATTTTCAGGGTACCGTTAAGAAACATGCAGTTGATTTGACGATAAAGCGGCGAGTATTAGACTGATGGTGCAAATTATTTTTTGTCGATGCCCATTTCGTACCGCATTATAAAGACGGCATAGTCGGAGCAAATAACATGGTCTGCTTACATCAGGTAGATTTAATGTCACATGCCGTGATCCAATAAAAAAAACTAGTTGTTTTTTTGTTTAGGCTGGTCCACAGGTCAATATTAAGAGTCTGCCACAGGTCAAGATTAAGAGCCCGAGAACAGGTAGAAAAAACCTGGATAAAAACTATATGTATACATTTTCGAAGCAACACTATCTTTACTCTTGATTTTACCAAAGCCTATAGTCAGACACATAGTGAACCATCACTTCTGCATCTGTAGATTCTACACACATACGACCTACTCACCAGTAAACCTAAATGTATGGAGCTTAATATGGCTTCTATATACCTTCTATAAACTACACTTTCCTAGTTTCCTCTACATCCATACATATATAAGGCAGATTCCTACAATCTTCTATAACAGTTCGTTATTTCCATATAAAAATACAGATCAAGCTGCTGAGGTTAACATTTTTGTATGGGAATAATTTCATTCTTTACTGTTACCGTAAATTATAGGAATCGGCCAATAGAACCTTCGTAGGTATCAGTTCATTTTGAAAAACAATAAATACACAAAATTTAAGGACAAACTAAAAACCTTCAGTACCTACTAGTAGTTCAGGGTTAATGTGGTTCTTTAAATCAAGCAAGAAGAATACATTATCCTTCTGGAGTTGTTTCGGCATGACTGGCGCGTCCGGCTCAAACATGTCATTTGGCAAAAAGCTGAGGCAATATAGCAGCCGGTTGGTGATTACTGCGCCGACCAACGCGAGCAAGAGCTATAATTTGCCCACTCCATTCGTGCCGTTGTTATATGATTTATTACTCAGTATTTTTTCCAACTTTTTCAATGACAACACGTAATTCGAAATCTCAGTTATTACCTTCCATCGCAGGCTTTGTTTACAAGCTCCATTTCGTATCCAAATTACATCTCTCATCCCATAAATTTTTGATAAGCGACCCCTTATGTCG
This sequence comes from Monopis laevigella, assembly GCA_947458855.1. NCBI lineage: Eukaryota > Metazoa > Arthropoda > Insecta > Lepidoptera > Tineidae > Monopis > Monopis laevigella. Next base: position 6,461,336 of record OX381596.1, on the reverse strand, counting down.
TTGCCGATAATATAATTTCTTTATTTGCCCAAACGAATTGGCAACCCGAAACATTCATTATCAGAGTTCATTATCCGAAGCGATGAAGTCATAGGTAGTATACGTCACAGTTACATAATCAAACAATTGTACAAGTTGGTGGGCGAAAGTTTAGTCCCGCCATCGGTGACGCACCCCCCTCTCGCCCCCGCCTCCCCGGTCTCAAATAAATAAGCCGGTGTCGACAACAACAATAATAATAATTCGCTCGGGCCCGATCAGCTGTTTTGTCGGCACCGACCCGAGTTAACAGGTGGTCTATAAAGACATTCAATAAAGTGTACCCGACGACTTGCCTTCACGCGGAACTGTTTTACACACACACATAGGTACGTGTGTACCCAAGGAATAACGACGTGTTTGCCTGCTTGGATGCTAATTGCGATCACATTTTATGACTATAACACTACCGTACGAGCGTGTATTATACTTTTCTAGAGAAGAGCACGTTTTTGCCTTTACACGATTGTAGTTAAGATTTTCTGCAAAATATATTGTTTGCACAGCGACGTGTTGGTATTTAGATCCTGACATATTTTTACGGTATTCCTTTCGTTAACAAACTGACCATACGAAATCAGCTGTCTACAATATTTTTAAGTGTTAATTAATTCTCAAATACATATGTTACAAATACGCACAAGACGTGATGATTTACAATTTAATTTAATAGTTATAAAATTTGCTCAGCTGGTGTAGTTATACTTACTTGTGTGTTGTGTTTACCATATATAAGTTATGATGAAGTTTTATATGTTCCTAAAAAAGGCAGAAAGCTAGCTAAATAACCATTAATTGCTTAGCAACTAACAGTAGCTATAACTTCAATGGCTAGATCTTCACACGATATCTAAAGTAACACAAAGTCATCTACGTAGCCAAGATATATTTTCCATTACGCCAACAATTGCACTTTAAATTATGATTTTCAATCATTAACGGGGGATAAATAAGGCTTTAAATGTAAGATTACATCATCGATATACTTATTAGTCTTATTGAAGTTGTAATCTATATTAAATTCCTATAGACTTATATTTGATAGAAAGCACTGGAAAATACTAAAGCAAAATTTTTCAATTTTTCATCAAGCACTCGTCAAAAATAATTTGGTTAGGCCTAAGTTTAATTCAGGGATGCATTTAATCAATTACGCAGAGGTTTTATTTCGAGAATTTTTTTTGCTGCCGCTTTTGAGTCTTCATAAAATTCCATTCAATCTCCCAAAACAAAATTTACATAGCTATTTTCTCTTTTACCGCTAAAAGTAGGCATAACTCAATAAAATCTCATATTATTTAGAACAGGGTTCAGCAAAACGTTTCTGAATAGCGCAATTAAGGTTCTCGGTAAACATGTATAATGTCGGGGTGAACAAATATTTCGAAGAAAAAGTAGATAAAAAGAGCAAATGGAAACCCACGCAAAGCGCTATTGGACATTTCTCTCTCGATACGGTGGTCGATGACGAGCATGTCGGTTATGTAATGTAAATGTTTACGTACACGTGCTCCGACGGCACGTGCTCCACCCGAGAACACTAGCCTTGTGAATTATTTATTTACGAGGCAACATTTTCACACGCCGGTCGATGAACTCAGCCCGATCTTGAACGCATTTAGAAAACACCTACTATCACAATCGGTATTCTCGTGACATCATTTTTGTCTGATAATAATGTTATGATGACTCAATAACGATAATTATATTGTTTCGTTTAAAAGTTGTACAGATTGATGTGAACAGCTGAGTTTATAAAACTATTGGATAAAACTAAATGATACAATGCAAGTCGTATGTCTGAGTTTAGGAACAACCAGGTTTCAAAAGAGTGCACACAAAGAATTGCAAGCTCAGTAAGAATGTAGCTTCTGCAGGTTGCTGTTCTTAACAATAATTCCTTCTATAATATTCTCATTTTACACAATTTAGTTCAAAGGAATTAGAGACTATATTGTTTACAAAGTATGTGATTGTTTTGATAAACAATTGGCCATCTAAAGTAAAGTAACTTTGTTCTGACTAATATTGTTAATTACCACATGATGGATTAGTATAGTTTTTATTTCTGTATCTAAATTTTAATAACATGGTATATATACTATATTTAGCAACGCTATCCAACAAGAATATAACAGAAAACTGACAGTTTAGTTGTACCCAATGATATCTTTATTTTTTTTTTACAAATGCTACTGCCAAACTTTGAGGAGAGGTAAATTTTTGTCGTCATTGCATACTCAATTATTACATATATTTACAAAATGTTTAATCGCACAAATAAGAACCGTATGCATGATTTATTTATTAGAGCCGAGTTCATATACCGCTAGAGAGCGTTGGATAGCACCGAGGCTTGCGGTTATTTTGACGAGCTCCTGCGTCCGTTTCTATTTATAGAACACTAAGCCGAATCGTGACTCGTGCCACTGACCTAGGAACCTTACCTTAGTATTATCATTCATTAGTTACTCTCTCATCACCTTCATCAACAAAGACGATTTTACGTAACAACGTTATATTTAGACTTAGACCCAAATTATTGATTAATATCTCGACTTTTCGATTAATGGATTTAGCATTCTTTGAAATATACATACAACTGAAAATACCGCCAAGAGTTCTAGTCATTCTTTAGTTTTGTCTGTAGTATTTGGCTGTTTTAGAGCTAGGGTTTTCTAACGAGCAACCTTTTGCATTGATTTCCTAACGAGGTGGAAATCCTTTTAGCAATTGATTTGACAAAGCAGCGAGGATACGTTAATTCGTCTTTGTCGCCGCCCAATTCTTAACCGCATCTTTTAAATAAGCGGCTGGCCGCTCCCACTATGTCGACTGTTAAACGAAAACAAATATATGTGTTGATACTCCATTCATCGATTTTTTAGGCCTGCTTAGTATCAAGTAGACACAAAGTCAAATACCGTGTTCCAATAAAACAAATAAAGATTTTGTAATCTTTAAGTTCTGCTGTTAATAAGTAAGATGGTAAACACCTGAGAACCAGTTATACATAGACAAATTTTAAACTTCTTTAGCTTTGGCGACAATTCTATAAATATCTTGATATGCAAAATGATTAGTAAAGAAAAAGGTGAAAGAATTTAGCCAATCACCTGTTGTTTGTAAACAGAAACACAACTGCGTTGAGTAATCAAATATCGCACTAAACATCACAACTAAGTACATTTATACACACACCACAATAAGCCACGTGAGGCCTCGTGAGCCGGCTCAATGGCGAGATGAACGTCGCCCCGTTCCTACATACTGCACCGCATTCCCTGCTAACTACCTACGTATATTTTGTCTATGTACATTGCAGACGCACTCCCGCCAGAAGCGGGCTTCGATGTTTATTTGCTACGGGATTTGGGCCAAGTGCAGTCGGTCGTCGGAATTTCAGTTGATGTCGTTCACGCTTCCGTATCAACTAACAGCTGACGGCTTTTGTATGTGTGTGTTGATAGTAGGAATTGTGAATGTGTTTTACTTACTTTCGATCTTAACAAGAACATTTATTTACAAGCTTTTATCACCTATGTAATATCCATTTCTGTTCACCATTGAAATTTGGTTTCATCTACATCATCATACCGTCTTTCCATATTCTCGGTGCAGTCTACCCTAGGTCGGATTCACATGTTTAATCATGTCATATACGAATTTAAGATTTGGATGGCTATAGCTGATAATGAAAATTTTACACAATTCTCGAATAAAAGTATTGTGAATCCTGAGAGGGCACTGCAAAGTAAGATTCCATATCTATAGTTTAATCATTTGTAGCAGTGTTTGTTATTACTGTTATTAGTGAAGATGTTGGATCAGTCACTTGTTGACTTGTCAGGAAAAAATACAACAAGATTATCCGCCAATATTGTTTCAATTAGTTAAAAAAATCCAACACCGGATAGACGTTTTTAAAATGATGGCTAAAGCTATTCTATATATTAAGTGTACAGAAAGAGCCTTGAGGCTATATGGTTTCCTCGTCCGATTACACGATGTGACCTACAAAACCAAATCGATTTATTTTGGTGGACATTCATACATTATCAGATAGTAGTTACATTGCCCAAAAATGTTAAGGAACAAATTATATTCATCTGTTTCTTCTATCCACATGTCACAATAAGCAAATGAGTAATTATTAGATGAATGGACAAACATAGTTCAGAATAATTAATCATCGAACACGTTGCTGTAGTCATGCTAGAAATTACAATTCCATTATTTTTAACATGGAGTAATATATGTATGAAATTACAATTTTATTGCGATTCCATTTCTGCAATGCGAGAATGCCTACAAATAGCACTAATGGTGCCACCGCGCAAGCTTTGCACGTGGACGCTTTTTTTGCTGTTTGTATCATGATGATTAATTTTGTTCGTTGTTTTTAGTATCTTTCTGTATTGTACTTCAATAGAAATTGCACATTTTATCAGCATAGCTGTGCCATTTATAAACCTGTATGTATTCGATTCATTATCTGAAAACAAATTCTCCAATGAGGACAAATTCGTTCCAACATTCGTTCTGTCTATCGAACATCCCAACAGTTCCGAACAACAACAATAATTAATTGACTCGTCTGTTCGTTATCGTACTTCTATATTGACGTTCCCTAGCGAGCGCATTCGAATGAAATTTCCATAAAAACTTTTGTGCTCTGGCGGACGTTGCGAGCGCACGTTAAAATCGTCGGTCGGCAATAAAACAGCGGCCGGGTGCGGCGAGGCGAGACGGAACGCGCCACTAGTGGGAAAGAGACGGAGGTAGAGATAATGGACTGGGTACGAAATGAAGAACGCGGCGCTCGGCAGGCGAGCCTGAGTACAGCAAAAACATCGGCGCGGTTATCGTGAGCCGCCCGCCGCGCACCCCGCCCGCTCCAGGCAGCGGGGAACCGTCCACGAGCGAACGCAGCGCTCTCGCAGTCGACTCAACCTCGAAGCCGGGGGGTCGTGAGCCGTTCCCTCGATCTAAACGCGCGGCGACTCTATATTTATTTTAACTTTGTACAGCTTTACATTTTACGCGGCATTCGCTCAGTTATACGTGCCTAATGTGAACTTGCCTTTAGATTATTCGTGTTCCGATTGAGATACCTATATCATAGGAGGAGTTACTGCTGCCTCGCTTCAGAGATTTTAGATAAGTAAGTTTGTTTTTGTCTTACTTTATAAGGTTTTCTTTCTAGGTACACTTGGTAATGTTGATTTGACTGACAACAATTCTGACAAGGCACTTGGTTTATTATCAGCTGTAGCTACAAATGAAGAATGTTCACCGGCCGAGATGAGTTTATGTAATTCCTTTTTGTTTCAGTTTGAATTGTTGTTTGCGGGGATTCCTGTTGTTTTATTGTGCGATTACCGTAGTGTCCCAGTCGTGCTCCATTGACACAGGTTCTCTATTGTTATGCTCCAGTCTGAGCCGAGGTTGTAGTGTCAAGGCGTTTATCCTTCTCCACTATGCGTTTATGCTAATCGACTTGCGGTCGAGGGATCATTAGTAATTTGCCATAAACTATTATAAACTATATGCCTATTGCTCTTATGTATCATTTGGATTTTGAATGATAAAGTACATTAATCTTTTGGTTTTATAATTATAATTCATCAATTCTGGGGTCTATTCTCCCAAATGAATTGGATATCAATTGCATATCAATATTTGTAACTTTTTGTAGGCTAAAAGTGTCATATTTTAACTTTGATATGCATTTGATATTCAATTAATTTTTGTAGGATAAGGACCCTGATGAATGTTTATATAAGTAAAGGTCTATATCCAGCTGTGATAAAGATTTTAGGTAACACAATGATACCAATTTATCGAATTATGCTAATTTTACTATATACTGGAATAGATTTAAAATTACTCAGCATATCAGCGTGTAAATCCATACCGTCTCCATTCATTCATAAATTAGTATTCATTTCTTATCTATAACATTGTTTCATTCATTTAACTAATGACTACCTCTCTAACGTTTTATTCATTTGTGGAAGTGTGTGTGTTTAATTCATTAGTTATTTATCATTATCACCCTCTGTTTCCGTATCTATATCACAGGAATTATTCATAATCCTCTATTGTTTGACCTTGATCTAGTGACCCCTATGAGTTGTAAGTGCTTCTAACGATGGTCTCTTATTAAATCGTTATTTCGTATTTACACCCTTGTTATTTTAATCAAATTATGAATGAATTGCTTTACGTGATTATGGTGCGAGGGTCGTAAATGGTTTTTTTTTGTGGAAAGGGAAGGATTGAAAAGATTAAGCGAAATGGATATCCTGATGATAAAGAGATAAATATAAAAAAGATCTAAAATACTGTAACAGTTTACTTTTTTTAAATAAAATATTTTAGGTCTTAATAGCAACAATTAGAATTCAGATTTCATATGTCAAGGGAATTGCTAAAGAGCATTTTGTTGGTTGTGAATTTACTTTAGTGGTATTAACGAAAGGAATGAAGAGAATATCGATGACGATGAATATCGAAAATTGTTGCTTTGCCTTTGTTTGAGATGAAATACTAATAAATATTCGAAGTCCTTGATTTGTCAAAGTTCATTGTTCAAATATTGATATTCATGCAAATGATTGGTAATAGTTCTTTTACTAAACTTTCTTTGAGAAGTTGGAACTATGAAATTAACAATTTGGTTAAACACCCCAAACGATTACGAGATTTTAGCTTTTTTACTTTATGGTGTATGTTTCTTTTCTGTCTAAATGTTTAAATGGGCTTATTAGTCAAAATAAAGCCAATTACCGTTGAAATTACTTAATGCATTTACAGTCTGTGCCTCATACCTTAAATTGGAATTGTAGAATATTTTGACTTAAGTGGGCAGGAAAAGGATTCACGAACTCGAGCGTCAAAAAACTCTAAATGTTGTTTTCAGTTATAATAAAGTTTTTTTTTTGGAAAAAAAGAACATGGAGGTGTAGATTTTATTTACTCGATCTTAATTACATAATTTCTTTATAAAAAATCTGTTTAGTTTTAAAATGAGAACTAAAGTAATATTTTTAGAATCATAAATCAAACTTTGGGTGTCTTTTCAAAAGTTAATATATTTTTTATAAAAATACTATCTAATTAGGATCGAGTAAGTAATATTTGCACCTCTACGTTCTTTTTCATTAAAAATAAACTTTGATATCACTGAAAACAACATTTAGACGTTATTGGACGTTCGAGATCGCGAAACCTTTTACTGGCTTCTTAATTTAATCGTATTCAAAATCTACAGAAAACAAAACGATTTTAATCATATTTGCCAGAACAAACGTTTCTTTCGTTTCACACTTGCATTTTAATTGTAGTTATGCGTACCAAATAGGTAAAACCATGCAAAATTTCTTTATACTAGCTCATGTTATGAATTATTGAAACATTATTTTTTTTTTAATTAGTATTGACGAAATTATACTGTTTTGCCATTATTAAAGGGTTCACACTTAGATACATCACTTAGGAGAGAGTGATCTATCTAGATTTTTTTTAGTGTTTCTAACTGTACCTTCAGTTAAAGTTATAGCTACATTATCATCATATATATTTATTGTCCACTGCTGTACTTTCCTAGGAATTAAATCATTTGTTTTTATTGCCATAGGTACATTAATCGGGTTTGATTTGTGGTAAAGCTTGCGCTCTTAATTAACTTTTAAAGTTAATTTATTTTTGTGTGATTTAACCGTTTAATCTCTCTACTCTTTATATTTCAATTTAGGCTCATAGTCATGGGAGTATAAAACAATTGGAATATAATATAGTTGGTTTCTTCTTCTGACTTGTTTGCGATGGCGGCGAGGAGAGTATTGATTTAAATGGAAAGAAATATGTTATTGGAATTATACCATGGTCCTCTGGCAAATTACTTTATCCGTATTATGTATAAGTCCAAAGATTATGTATAGCAATGGCAAAAAAAAAACTTTTGTCCACCGTATAAACTTTACAACAACTAGGAAGATAATGATTTAATATAATAGTTAAATAGGTACTGCCAAAGGGAATTCCCCAAGTGAGTTGTTAATACCTATTAATACATGGACAAAGCTAGAACTAAATAAATGATAATTCCAATATGTGTGTTATTTTTTAGGGTGCATATTATGTAGTATGCTATTTTTACTATTATTTATAACTCAGTGTTGTACCTAAATAAAATTAATTAGATTTGATTTGATCGCCATTTGGGTCTGGTTATATAAAGTAAAAAAATATAGTTTGTTAAAACTGAATAAATTTTTTATTTTATTTAATTGCCCTCGGGATTTTAACCAGGAATGCAATTCGGATTTCTTTATTATTTAATTGTTTATTTCGAGTCCTACCAAAACTTTTTGTTGTCCCCAAATTGCAAAAATTCTATCTGTCAACATCGTTATATGTTTTATCCTTATACCAAAGTCAGTTAAAACTGGGTTTCAAATTTGTCTTGCTGTTATTCTCTATTGGGATCATTATTTTATGAAAGTGCAAACAAAAATGGTTTTGTTGTCCCCAAAATCTCATATCGTACATTATTTTATTCTTCTACCAAAGTGAGTTACTAGTCTTACTAATTTGTTGTGATGTTACCATGATGATTACCAGATATCTAATCCGGAACACCATCTTCATTTATTATTTAAAGGGCATTAAAAGTTTTACTTAAACGTTTAACAGTAATCCATATTTCATATTATGCCAAAGTACCATAAATTCTAACCAATTTTTTTTTGTCCTCAGGATCTGACCGGCCAAAATAGCAATGACTCAGGCGGCAGCGGAGGCGCTGGCCGCGCTAGCACACCGCACCTGAGGCCTACGCCCAGCCCCACCGGCTCCAGCGGATCCCGGTCCATGTCACCAGCTGTCGGTATGTTGACAATCAATTTTTTATTCTGAAGTTTTTTTTTAATGAGGCATCTGTTGGTAGGAATAAAAAGAGCACCAGAGTAATATTCGGGATTTATTCAATTTTGCCTAAGCTCCTTGATACATTGCAAAATCTAACCTGTCAATCCAAATTATAACCACAAAATCTCCTAGCAACGAAAACTTATAATGAAATATATTCGACCAATCTTCAACAAAGGAATTTGGTCAAATCTCAAAGTCCAAATATTAAAGATGATCGTTAATTTACTAAGGAATTATTCGTTACCACTTGCATTACGAGTATTAATATAATTTGTCCTTGTCATCAAATCAACTACCACCTCGACATAACCATATCTATGGCATAACCATAGACTGAACTTCAAATATGAGACATGTTTAAAAAACCAAGTATTAAGCATGATCATTATTTTACTAAGTCGTTACCAATTGCATTACGAATCTAAATACGATTCGTCCTTGTCAAAAGGTCTAAACATGAAGTCTAAGGCATAACAATTTTTACTTGCTAAATTTAAAATGGCTAGCACTTTTAGACTTTTAGAGGGGTGCAATTTAATAGAGACAGAAAAACAGTTAAATGATGAAAAATAATATACGTTTCCTTAACTATACCTTGACTTATAAAGTCATGACGCCTCCAAGAATATTGTAGCAATGTTCAAAATCGATATCTTGATTGCATATCACAAGACTCCTTCCAAGACTAAGGAGGCTAACTATTTCAGAGCAAAATTTCCTATATATTTTAATTCAAAAAACTACCTCAACGTTCCTTTAAGGTATGCCCCAAGGTACCTTAACTTTAAACTTTCTCCTCATATGAATAATTCTAAGGATGATTTTGACATATACGTATGTGTATCTAAATTATGAGTTAAGGAATACGGGTGTAAAAATATCACTTTAATTCAATCCTTGAATTTTTAATCGGAGGCTCAATTTCTTATAAAAGTTTCAATTACCACTTATAAAAATCGAGGAGTTCAAAACTATTATATGAAGTTAAATGGTAGTAAAGAGCGGGTGAAAAAATAATACCCGTGTTTAGTAAACACATATTTCGTGTTACCAGTCTCCAGTTCAAAACTATGCCAGACAGTAAACAACCGTACAAAATTACTATAATCCTCGGAGACAGTGATCGGTTTGGCACCAGCATGAAAATCTCGCTCAAACGAGTTCGTTATCATTTGCTCGCGTAACACAGTTTCCTAACGGTTCACGTATTTTGGTAGTTTGGTGTCAGTGTGCGTCGCTCGGAGTGCACTTTGACATAAGTAATTAAGGACACATCACCGAACCCGTCGCACTACTAATTGAACGGCTTAGGCCTCCACATCCCGAACGTTTGCGCTACCCATGCACCGATGCCGCTGCATCTATCGCTCTCCTAAAACTGAACCTTATCGCCCGGGAATAAAGTTTAATTTGGCACATACCCGTCATGAACGCTTCTTTATTTCTCAGTCGACGTGTTGATCAGATTCGTTGTGCATACTCCGTCACCGGCAGACACGGGCTTTCCCGACATTGACCCACATAGAGCGGGCGCCCACAGTGCGCCGTATTTTGCCCCTTTTGCGGGCGCGAACCTCCCTCACCCGCCCTCCTTATGTACGGTCGGGGGTGGCCGCGGTACATAGGGCCTCGTGAAAAACTTACCCCCTCTCGGGGCGAACACGCAAAACAGGACCTTCCACCCTCCGGCCGACCTTATGTGCCGGACCGTCTGCGGAATTATGCCAAGATCCCTCTAACGTCCTTAGCGGGATTCCCCTCTGACCTTGACAACCGAAGCCGCACCTATTGACATAAATTACAACACTTGATGCCGCATTGTTTTCTCCGATTGTGTTCGTATTCACGTTACTACACGTGTTTCTACTTTCATGTTTGAGGTAGATTTCTCATGTCATGTGTTGTTTTTTTCTTTAGTTGATGAAATAATGTTCCAATTTACTTATCATTCCTGTACTCTAATACCTATATTGCAAACATAAGTTAAACCTAAGAATTGCCCACCCACACGTATTGATTTGAAAATACAATGTGATTTCACGTTTTGACATTTTTTTATTTGGAAGAGTAGCTATATTAACTGGTCTTTCTCCTATTTTTTCAAAACAGCAGACCAATCTACTCTACCTACCAAATTTAACTATGATTAAAAATAGCTATCACGATTGGTAGTTATCTCATCATTAACATCATCACTGTCGACTTTTCATCAATCAAATGTCTGGTTCACAATTTTGATCATAGGAGATGAATTAGTCATCCTTCGAGAAAGTGGGAAGTAAACATTAGGCCATTTTTGGTTAATACCAAAACAACCATGTCATAATATTCTCTACTCTTAAAGTTATAAGCAAAGCAAAAAAACACCAAACCAGTACCAGATATATAATAGTTAAAGTGAAGCAATTCTAGCCAACGCTACCACCAACTTAGGAGCTATTATTTTAAACACCTCGAAAAGCTAAAATTATTCCACTCGAGAACGCTTACCGCAGCTTGCTTCCATCGAATACCGAACGCTTTCTCAAAACACGGAGCCTCGAGACTCGGCCACCGCGCCCGAATACCGGTTATACACGTTCTCTACCACTTAAACCCACTCACTTATCTCTAACCGCCATCAACTCCAATGTACCTCCTATTGCTTCTTCTCTACCATCTAAAGAAGCACAATTTCCTACTAAACCTTCAATGGAAACTGCACACGTAGATTCAAAAGTTTTTACCTTGAGACTGTGGTGCTGATTATACATGACAGCATGACGTCAACCACTCGGCTCGTGGTTCGACGCCGGTCTTCTGGACAAACAGTCACTCTACTGGAAATCTCAAGATAGATAAATAGTAATCACCTACTTTATACAGAAATGTACATTAAATTATTTGGTAAAATAAAATATCCTTGCAATTCCGACCGTGGAAAGTTTTCTTTGTATACCTTTAAAAACTTGAACGTTATTTTTGCACAATGAAGCCGCAATACCGCAACCCGACTCGTTCGGTCGTTGACGAAGGTGAATTGCGTATTGTTTGCCGTTCGTATTATACTTGGCCATTAAAACCAACTTTATTTATCCGTTCACTAAGGTCTCTTTTCTGAATTATGCATTAATATTTATCAGCAGTATGATTTTAGCCTTTATGTTCAGAGTTGTTGGGTTGATATTGTTTTGTTTGTGTTTTGTGGAGCAGTATGCGGGCACTAAAAGCGTTTCGTAGTCGTTTGCCGTGCGTATCGGCGACTCTGAACATAAGAATGCCATCGGTAGAGATAAAGAGCGAGACACGCAACGTAATCGTGTCGCAAAACTCCAAGTCCGATGCAATATTCTTTGGGATTTTATTGGATTCTTTTGGAGAATTCATGTCCAGTTTTCAAAGGTTCAATATTCAGACAGACATCAAAACGATGGCCTCTAGATTTTATGATGATATTATTATCTCTTTTATGTTTATGAACAGGATTTTGAGTTTTACTTCAAATAATAAATATTAAAAGAAAAATATTTGTGCAAATATGTTGGTTATCATTATAATATTAGAATGTGTTTAGAGTAAGAAAAAAGTGTGTCTAATTTATGTATAATATTTTCCATCTGACGCCTTTTTCCTTCTGTTGAATTCTTCCGAGGCGATTATCCCAGTGTCCCATTGGAGATGATCGTTGACCAATGCGAGTGTATATTAACAAATATTATATCCTTTCAATCGTTGAAAGAGTGATAGATCATTGGTACCAGCTAAGTTGAGAAATGTTATTAGGCTTTATCACTTAGGTTAACTTTTTATATACTCGTATATCCGTTAAGGTTTACATAAATTTATTAATAGGGAAAGTTAACTCAAAGAAAAAAAAATTACAAATACCTAATTAATATAAAATAAAAAATATAAAACTTACCTATAAATCAAAATATTCATCCATATCACTGTCTGTTAGTAGCATGGTACCCAATACGCTGCAAGCATTTCCTCTTTGGATTAAGATGCAATTTTTTTGTATGAAAAGCTGCCAGTTTTATTGTATCTCGAAATGTAGACGAGTTTAGGGTAATTCCCCATTTAAAGGTTTTTGCCTCGGACTCCTACGGACCCATTGTCTCTACTTATGTCTTTGATTTTTGGTGCTGATACTTATATTCGTGAAGAATAAAGAAGGAACGACGATACGAGTACTTTAAATATTCGTGAAGAGAACGTTCATCTAGATATAAATCTTCATAAAAAAGATTTATATCTAGATGAACGTTCCGATTATCCTTTCGCTTTTTGGAACCAATTGAACTTGAGTACTTTAAATGAAACAAAATAGTATTTTGATAATCTTACCAACAAGCATATCAAGCTTGAATAAAAAGAAAAAAAAAGTCATGAATATTTAGCATGATGGCATATTGAGTAAAATCGTGTTGCATGATGATAGCGTAATACGGTCATTATGAAGCCCCCAGGCAGGTGTTGTCTATACAATAATATTGCCTTTGTATGAGTGCAGACCACGTGCCTTCCGTGTCCTTCACAAGGCCATTCACCTTCCTCTAAACTTATGTGAAAAACTTTTTTTTCTCCACCCGTCCGGAACAGCAATGTTTGTTTTCACGTAAACGGTTTGTTTGGGTTTTTTGTGACTCCGAATCGAACATTTATCCCACAATCAATCCATTTTTTTTTGCTTCCCAACAGTTATCATCACGGTAATTGCCTACAAAAAATTCTCACAGCTGATTTGGAAACGTACCGGTCCGCTTCAAGACCGGCGACCTGTTGCTACCCGTCTGATGCCCGCCGTCTAATTGTATTCAGATTACCCCGGAAAAGTGATAAATCTCCCGAAGTCAAGGTCGCCGGAGGGTTCGACAGCCTCACCCCGTTCCCGTCTGCCCCCTCAGCTAATGGTGCGGACATTCTTTCCCTGAATGTAAACGTTACCCAGACGCCCGTCACTCCTAGTTACACATTCCCTAACGCAAACCGCACAGTCCGTAACGGTAACCACTTACAGCTCAGACAAGGGAATTGTCCTTCTATTGAAAGGGAAAACGAAATGTAATTTGTCGGCTTCGGTAAAGGTCCCGTTTAATTCACTCTACTGTTATTATGTCGGACAATTATTGTGTGCTGTAATTGAAAACCATTGATTATGCTGGGAAGGAAAGTTTTTTTTCTATATTTTGATTTATGAATGGGAAGTACTTTTATTTGTTTATTTGTAGGGATTGAGTTCTGAATTCTTTTGTGATTATATCTTTATTACTTTTGTTAATGACTCTATGGATCTATATTGAGATTAGTATCGATTAATAGCAGTTAAATTGTATTGACTACGGAAAAATTGTGGTGTCTTTTAGACATAACTCTATTGGATAAGAGGGTGAATGAAGATAATAATACATTTTCCGCCTGCAAGACGACCAAAATTTTGGATATTATAATTTTCTCATCCCAAATGATGAAAAAATTATAATATCCAAAATTTTGAACTTGAATGAACTTCCTTACCTTCCACCACATATTTGCTGATGATAGTCTGAGGGTACCAATAACAATCGTCGAACTTTACTGTGGGTTTTTGAGCTTCTTTGATACAAGGAAAAGGCAATGTCTGTCTGTCCCACTGTCATTAGGTATCACATAAAACATCAATCGTACTTTCAGGAGTTATAGGGTTCTACAGCTACTCTTAACGGATCAAAAGAATCCTGTGTTCCACCAGGGGCTATACCTAGTATCCTATCTCTTATCTAGTATGTATCCTATTATATCCTAGTCATGTTTCGGTTTTAGTCTGTGGATTCACCGGTTTTCAGGAGATAATTGCATCGATTTCTTGTCGAGGTGGTAATCACCTTTCAGGGTGCGATTACAAAATGGTGGTTGAATTTCCAATAAGGCAACGAGTATATTAAAATATATTCGAAAGCATTTCGTCTTTGTCGCCGCCCATTTCGTAATGGCATCATTGATAGTGGGAGCGATCAATGTTGTTTAAGAACAATTTTATTGAATGACCCCATTCATAGACTTTGTTGGTCTGCTCACCACAAGTCACATGCCGTGCTCCAATAAAAAAAATATATATAAAAAAGTCTATCTTGTCTAAACATTATCTCAATCCACCGATCCTTGAGTTGAAGTCTTATGTCATTGTAATAACACTCAAATTATATTATTATTAACTTGTGTATATTAGAGTTTAAGGTATCTTAGTTGAATCCAATATATTATGAACGGAATAAGATTTTGGAGTACCCGATTCTAAACTAATTTGCTAAGTAGAAAATAATTAAGGTAAATGAACTAACGTAGGATTATCGCTGGACATCAAAGTGGAATAAGCCGAGGCAGCCAGGCAGATAATGTAGGTATTGCATGCTGAGTGTCAGCTGCCTAAAGGGGTCAGCTAACGCAGCGCTCTGTCGTGACGCGTCCGTTTGTGGAACTAGGACGGGCTTGTTAACACCATTGTCTCTTGTTAATTTAACTACCGCACCTGTTTGTTCCGTCACCATTTAATTGCGTATTACTTTCTTGGTAGGAATATGATCTGGAGGTGGAGCATATAATTTCATCTAATAAATTCTTTACTATGTCATTTTGTTTTGATCAGATTATGGATTGTCATTAGTAGTGAAGTTTTAAAGATAATGCGATCAGGGTGAATTTGAATGGGTGTACTTTGGGCTAATATGACGTTCTACTGGTCAATACGAACAACTTTTCCCATGGAACCATGTGTCGCAAATGAAAAAAAAATATGGCTTCCCCATACAAATTGGTCATTTTAACTTTACTAGTTTGTATGGAGAAGACAATTTTTTTTTTCATTTGCGACACATGGTTCCATGGGAAAAGTTGTTCGTATTGATCAATAGAACATCATATTAGCCCAAAGTACACCCATTCAAATTCACCATGTATAATGGATCTAAAAGATGTGTCGATTAAAAATTCGTTAATGCAAATAATAAAGTATATATCCAAAAATATAAATTCCAAGAATTAAATTTACGTTCGAAGCCTTTTACAACACAACTGTAAAAGGTTGGTCCCGCTCCAACTTAAATATTCAGTAAAGGATCTAATTCGTTCACCTATTTCGTTTACCTTAACTATTCTCAAAAGGCCAAATATATTTAGTGCTTTTTCGAATACACCTTTAAATAACTTCGGATTGAGTGTAAATTCATGTTATCTGGTTCAGCTGAAAATGTTCCGCTTTTAGTGAATCCCGAGTGTTGCATTCTCCCTGCAGTTGGACAAATTTGACCCGAGCTTTGTCGCTGCGGCTTTCTGATATAGCTTCAAATATAGCTCCTTTAGTGCCAATGGGAATTTGTGGAGCTTGTATTAGAGTTATGCTTTGTTAATGCAAACAAGTATTTACAAACGACAAATATTACGCTCTGAAACTTAATTGAAGAAGCTAACATGGGAATGTTTGAGTTTCACTGAATTTATTTAGTTGGGTGGATTTATTTGTGAGTTCATGTTCGCTTCTATTATTTATATTTACTTCTTTTAATCTTTTTCCTATCTACTGCGACCGAGAAAAATCTGCATTTGTATTTTCTATTATAATACAAAAATTTGCAGCACAATTTGGACTTAAATTTTCCACCTTAATTGGCTCCGAGTTAAATACATTATTAAGAAACGAATAAAGCTGGGTTTAAATCTGGCGTTAATTATCTTACATTATTGCTCAGAATTCCACAGGAGTTATAGCGACGCATTCCGCGGTAGCCATCGTTTAGGCACTTTCAATACGTGCCTATACTTAACTATAGATGGTTGGGAATCTTGTGGCCTGCGGTTTGGTGGCCAGTAGCACCCACAGTTATGCTGGCTTCTATATTACCTATCAGTCTATATGTTTAATCGCAATTAATAGCAGGTTAATGTTTAATATAGAAACGTATTCCTTTAATTTAAGGTTCGAATTGGTTTTTAAGCATTATATCTTGATGTGCACTATAATATCGATTCTGGAATGTGATGGAATAGGAAACAATGTTAGTAGTTATCTTCATATGTATTCCTAATACTCGTATGTTCTATGCTATAGGTTTTTTGGTTGATGCAATTATTTATCTATAAGCTTTTGGGGTTTCCGAGTTGTTTTTCATAAGTTTATTCTGCTTGTTTTTCATAAGTATATTTATTTATTTTTAAATTGTTAGAACTATGATTGAGTATTTTATCTCTTATATTTTGGCAAATTTATTTTAAAAAAAAATCTTAATAATTTTTAGCAAAGTTAAGAAACGGTTATTACTTGTTAGCCAGTAAAGCATTAAATTTTGTTAAAATTAAACTGTTATAAGATGTACATGTCGTGAGGAACGTCTGTGTTATTTGCTTCACATTGCTGCAAAGTGGGTGATTAGGGCATTACCTTGAAGGGAGCTAAGCTGTTGTGCCTCTAGCGGTGACGGGCGCGCCCTTGACTGTCGGACTGGTTCTGTTGCGTAGGCACTAATGTTCTTTGACTGTTGGTTCTTGATTCTGGCAATTGTTTCTTGTGCTGTGCAGATGTCGTAAGAGCTCTGTAAAGTTATCGTTCTGCTGTAGGACTGCCTTTGTGGCTTGGGCATACTTTGGTGAGAAACACCTCGTGTCGATAAGAATTATTCGGTTGCGTGGGCACTACCGACTGTTGTTTCTTTTGACAGATGTTTGGTTCCTTCGTAAAATGCAAATGCCGCACTGGAGCATTCCTGTTGTAGAACAATTCAAGTTATATAGGGGTGTTGTGTACGTAATTTACTCGTAATGATATCAGATCTTGTCAAAATTAAGGCCAAGTAGGTATGAGTTTAAATGAAGTTAAAAGTTATTTTAAATCTTAATTATCCTCAAGTAGACATTAAACCTACTTATTTTCCAAATACATTTAGGAGTACATTTAAACAGGGATTGGTCCCAAAAGGATGGAAGTCTCGAGCGATGGCTTAGATGTAAGGTTGGTAACATTGTATGCCGAAATTTTAGGCGCAGAATTACTTCGGCTCAAAATAACCTGTCCGCCGTGTAGAGAATTTCAAAAGCCACTGTTTGAACGCCCTTGTTAAATGTATTTTACGATGCGTTCTCGTCGACTGGCCCATTAACT
Source organism: Monopis laevigella (assembly GCA_947458855.1). NCBI lineage: Eukaryota > Metazoa > Arthropoda > Insecta > Lepidoptera > Tineidae > Monopis > Monopis laevigella. The sequence goes on along the minus strand of OX381596.1, from coordinate 6,443,248 downwards.
CGGGTCGTCATATACAAATAGATAGGTGGGCGTGCGGACGGTTATCTATGATGGGGGCGCCTCGCCGTCTGCCGGCCGTCTGATCGTGCCGCGAGTCGTCATCACATTAAATAGGTCGTCTAAACTGTTGACAAACAAAGAAGCACGCTATCTCGTCCCCGTGTTGTTGCACGGGCTGCATCGCACGTCACAGCCCGCCCGGGATAATTGAGCCGGTTTCCCGCTTCTCACGTAACACTAACATAATCGAGCAACACTAAATCGGCCCACATAAAAGTTGCAATTCCACTTTCGACGTCGCAAATCACTGCCGCGAGATCTCGGCCTCGGTCAATGCGTCGCGTGTGTTGTATGCACATATACGGATGCAATAAAGTGCAACGAGATTTCGCAACGGCATGCGACTCACGTGCGGTGGGAAAATGAAAGTGAATCGGATTTGCCTCGTTTGTCCCCTGGGCTCCCACTGCCCCCCTAGCTCTGCCGCCCGATGATGCTCCGGCTTAGCCTCTAACCGCTTTGTTTGCCGTGTACTTGTTATACCTTTCATGTGCCAATGTCAGCGAAACACTAGACTAGTGTTACATAACAGTTTGCTTTGTTTTCTATTAGTTATGCACACAATGTTAAACAAATAAGGAACGTATTCTATTACTTACAAGATTCTGTATTAAGTATTTTATTTTTACAATGTTGAGATAACTTACGGCTAACATTAAAATTATAATCATAGTTAAAAAAAAACAAAAACCATTAATACTCGTGACCAAATAGTAGTAGTATATAGTATTTTTTCCAAATAGGACTTATTTTACTTGTGTTACAACATCTTTAGTTTGTTTATTTCAGCTATCATACTGTAAAGGTATATTATTAAGAGCGAGATACGATAACGCAAGAAATCTTAATTTTAAGTCAATCAGTTAATAATTAAAAAGCCATTTATATTTAACGGTGATACTGTTGGTCTTTAAACTAGTCAACTAGTCAACTTCCTTCGAACCGGACATCAGCAGTGACCTTTTTACAGATACATATACTTTTTACATTTAGACAAATCTACCTATTAAAGGATCACTGAAATACCTATACAGATGCAAAAATATCAAGTGATCTAGTCATGTTTTGGTTATAGTCTGTGGTTCCCTATTTTTAGGAGATAACTGCATAGATTTCTTGTCGAGGTGATAGTATCATTCGAAACTGGCGGTTGATTTGACAGTAACCCAGAAAGGATATTAAAGTAAACCCGTAATGTCGCCCATTTCGTAACCACATCGTTTAGTCGGCAATCCGGCCGTTAGAGCAATCAATGCTGTTAAGTCCATTAATAGGGTCGAATGCATTATTAGACCCTAATAATGGACTTTGTAGGTCTGCTTACCATCAGGTATATAAAATCACATACTGTCCTTTTTTGTCGCCGGCTCTGATATGCCTGTTCCTAGTTTTAGCGGGCATACTGGGATTGATGTTGTTAAAAAACAGTGCAATAATTAACCTAGCGACTTTGTAGGTAGATACAAATCCGTGCCTAATAAAAAAAACCCTACTGACTCTGATATGCTTGTCTTTGATAATAATTCCATTGCCCACTGTTTCAGGCACCCAAAACGTCTCAATGCCGCCGCGGCCGTCGTCCTCACAGTCGGACGGCAGCGGCCCCACGTCCCGGCCGTCGCCAGCGCCCGCGCCCCCGGCCATGGTGCCGCAGCCGCCCTACCACGGCTACAAGCCGCCGCACTACCCGCCGCCGCAGCCGTACGCCTACCCGCCGCGGAACCATCACCCGTACCCTTATGGTCCGGCGTATAGGCCGCCGCCGCCGCATCCGCCTCAACATTATCCGCCGCAAATTAAGGTTGGTAATAATAATACTGCTAGATAGCCAAGTTTTGCACTCTTGTTACCGTCAATGGAGGCATAGCCGATTTTTGAGACTTGAAAGTAGATGTCATATAATGTCAATATGTAATGACAATTTTCTTGTTACTCAGCTTAAATATGTACCATTAAGGGTGCCATACGGCGCCCCAGAATGTCTAGAAGGCGTCATAGTTACCCAGTGTTGGTGTTTTATTACCACCTTGTAACCGATGATATTCCGAGTCTACAACGGAAAAGCAGTCAGCTCGTCGCGTGGTTTGGATAGATTTAATAACCCTATTAACAGTTACACAATTTTGGTAAAGTGAACCTGTCACAGACCGCTTAACATATTCCCCGAGGCTGACTTATGTATCTGTAGGTATTCCGTTTGCTTCTAGTTTGTATTTTTGTGGTATAACCACAAGATACTATCTCAAATCATTAAATATTGTCTAATACATATTTTTTCTCCAGTCGGCTCGTCACATGGGCCCCCCAGGGTCGCACGAGGGCCCGATGCCGCCTCCACCCCCAGCCGACCACGACAATGCTCCCCCACCAGCGACAGCCCTCGTCACCACCGGCCCCGACGGCGCGCCCCTAGATGATGGCTCCCAACAGAGCACACTCAGCAATGCTTCCGCAGGTATGTTTGCCCCCAAAAAACACTACATTTCCACGAAATAGTTGACAACATTATTAAAATTTCTTCCCTCAATTTCTTCCACGTGACAATTACATAGATTTCCTAAATTGCTCTTAAATTATTATTGCTAATTTGGCCGCCTTTGAGTCTAAAAATATAATAAACTGGTTAACACTTTTAAATTATAAATAAATAATTATATACATAAAAAAGTTTAATTATTATACATAATAAAGGACTTTCCGACTTCCATACTAAGCAAATCCTGTGCCTATGTGCTTCTGTATCCTTTGCATTGTTTTGGGTATTTATTAAAAACATGTATCGTTGTTCCCGGTACACATAAAACAAGGCTAGTGCCTATCGGAGGCATATGTTGGAAATGTCCTTAGTAAAAAAAAAAAAAAACGAAAATTTTTAGGTGTCTATCACCTGTCAACCAGACATATGACACTTGCGTTTGTCACAGAGCTCCATAGATGATGGCAATGCACCCTCAGCAATGCAATTTGACATTTATTGCATGCCCTACTTTTAATGGTTAATCCTTCGTTAGATGAGACAAGCCCTTCAGCTATATCCCGCGAAATCCGTTTATCACCAAAATAATTCTATTGAAAAAACATCCTGGAAGGATCCAACATTAACGTATTTAAGACAAAACTGGGAAATTTAACGGCTGACACTAATGTCCCGTTTATTTTTTGCTCTTTAGGTACATGGCTATTTGTTACTGTGGCTGTGTTCCAGAGCCGTGTGGTGTATTTGCGACTTCGACTAACATCCTCAAAGAGTACACAAAGTGATAGCTATAATTTTTGAGTTCTGCTCCGTTCACATATTTTTTTGCATCCCTGCAATATAATTTGCTCGACAGAGTAGTAAAGTAGTCAGAGGGTGTAAGTGAGAATACCTATGTTACTGTAATATGATGATTGTTGCGTCCATAAGATTAAAGACATTGTATCGCTTTTCAGCATCCGGCGAGGAATCGTGTGGCACACCCAAGCCGTCCCGTAAGGAAGGGTTCAGCGTGGCGCCGTCTCCTTCTCCCGGTCACCACGATGACTACGACGCGTCGCCATCGTGGCCCAGACCGCCTTCCAGTCCCGTCAGTATTGCTTGGTTTATTTATTTACTTGTTTTGTATCGCATTCCCAAACGCCCCCTAATGAAGGGAAACCTTCGACTCAGATTGCCTTCCAGTGATATACCTTATTATACTGGAAATTTACCAAAATTAAGTGAATTTAATTTAACTCTAATTACATTATAATTTACACATTTTTTAATACACTACATTTGTATAATAATATTGTGTGTGTGGGTTATATATGTATATACAATTTTGTGATTTTAATGGGTTTTATGTGGATTTATAACTTACATGTTCAGTCACATAGTGCTAAATTTAATGTATAATTCACATGTTTGTGTTTTCAATAAATTCTTCCCACGATTTTACTAATTTAAATGTTTATATAAATCAATATTATTATTTTTGATTCAATATCTATGGTTCTTAAACTGTCTAGTTACTATACCGGAAAACTAGAGGAAATGCGCTTTATATAATAACGAAATGTGTCTCAAAGATAATACAAAATGGCGTCTTATTCCATTTTGTTTTTACAAAACAAGATGGCTATTGAAATGAGAGCAAGTGCTAATATGATTTCACATTCCTTCTAGTGTATATTAATTAAATGACTCGTTTTGTTGAAGTAAATTTTAATAAAATTATATTGATTTATATATTTATGTGTATATAATACCAATGTGGTAAACATTGGTATTCCTTCCCTTCCTCCCCAAATGGTTATATGTACATGTGAGCAATGTTTCTGTGGTGTATTTCAGGTATTTAACAGTCACATTCCGTCGGAGTCCTACAGAACCAAGGTTTATATCATTATTGTGCATGACTTAGCATTCGCTATTTCTTCCTTTATCATAAAAGCATGCTATAGTCATATTTTTTTGGCATGGTAGATTTGGTGGATTTTGCAATATGCGTCTTTTTTTTTTTATTTTAGTTTATTGATTGGTTAGATATTGTTATTTTAAAGTTGGTTTTAAATAAATAAAATAGTTAGTATACAATTATTATATATATTTATATTAGATCGTTTGTATTTCTGTCCAGTAAAATAAAAATCCACGCCATATTGCGGATAATATTGGAACTAATTTCTTGATTGCCCTCAGATTACTTATTTTTATTATTTTACTGGTCAGACTAGGATATTATTACAATTATATTCGATTTTCACTAAGAATAACACAATATTTTATTATTTGTTTACAAACCTAAAAAAAATGACACCATCAATCCTCTGACAATTATCTTTTTATTTTGTTATATTTAAGCCTCAACAATATCATTCACATTTTTGTGGCTACTAGACTACATAAGACATAACTATAAAAAAAAACTTCTTTTACTCAAGATTTCACACTGATAATCAAAATTTTAATAATGATCTACCAAAGTGAAACAATTTTACGAGTCTTTACACTATAAATGTCTACCGATGATGATATTTGTTATAAAGCATGTTGTTTGAACAAAATTAATTTATAGGTAGTCTTAAAAATTTAGAATTTTATGTATTTTAGATTTTTGCATAAGTAGTTTTTTTTTTCTTAATATTTTAATTTGGTGTTGGACCTTTTTTTTTATATTGACGCTTGATTCAGCTGCATTAATTCAATTAAGTCTTGTAGGGGTTAAAATTATTACTAAACCCTGATTTTTTCTCTGCATTTACTAGTATAATTTTAATTTGTTAATTAAATTATATAACACTGCATGGAATAGAAATTTTCTAGTTCTGTAGATTGCATTTTTAGTTTTTTAATCAATTGATTCTAGTTTTTTTTATATGGAATGACTTGCAGTTTTTAATTTGCTAGTTGTTTTTTAATTTGTATATGAATTAATGTTCAAATAATGTATTATTTTTAAACTGTTGTTTTGATTGATCCATTGGCGAGTAATTTTGTATTTTAATTGTTATTGAATATTTTGTCATGCAGTTTTTAATTTAGCTATTCTGTCCTGTCTAATTTAATGTTGTGATTTATTTTTTCATTTTTCATAATATTAGTTTCTAAACTGGAGTAGGTACTAACAATGTAAGCACATATTTTTCATTTAAAAAAATCATTTGCTCGAACTAAATTACTTACAATATATTTATTCATTAAATGATTTCGTAAAGATAAGTTAGAAGTAGCTAAATTTATTAATAGTTACGGTGGGCTTGTATCCTAACATTTTTTTTACAATTCAAATCAAAATTAACCTTTTTTATTATAAAATATGTCAAAAACAAAATAAACTGACAAACAATAGTGATAGACTTAACTATCTTTACATAAGGTATCCAGCAGTATTATTGATGACTACTCTCTATATAAGGATAAAATAGTCGCAAAGGTATAGAAACAAATGGTAGGGTTAGTAGGTCGTTTATGTGATATAAGCAATAATTGTCGGGAAAATTATGTTAAAATTACAGGAATATAAACTGTATTTTGTCTGGGTGACAGTTCTGTTACGAATGCTTTTAACAATTCGCAAAAACATCTATGTTTAAGGAATAGGAATGTCAACTCTAAAATAATATAAAGACATTTTTTTTACGAAATACTATGTATGAGGTAATTATATCATAAGAGTTTTATGTTAACACCTATACCAAGACATATATACAGAAAAACTTTTTTTTTTTGCTGTGATTGGGAATGGAACTCACGACCTACGGATACAAAAGCCAACGGCGTAATCAACGCGCGGTCGTTGATTACTGAGGCGGGGTTTTGTTACAATTTTAGGGTTGTAACGAAAAAAAAGAAGATGGCCGCCTTTACGTTATGACGTGCACTCTATAAATACAAGTGTGTATAACAAAATAGTTTTCCCGACGATTATCGCTCACATCTCGTACTGACGCCTTTTAATAGATAGTTTATCAGTCCAACGAACAAAGAGATCGTAGACTTTAGAGCATTTACAAAAGGTACTCGCCTTCGGATCCCCCCAAAAAAAGGATAGTTAGTTAGTTTTGTTTGCGGGTGCTGTATGAGGCGTCTGTTGGCCAGAAGTCCGATTCGCTGGGGAAGCTGTATGAGATGGATGACGCCCCGGAGCGGCGCGGCTGGGTCGAGAGATTGCTCGCTTTTATGGAAGAAAGACGCACACCGATCGCCGCCTGCCCCACTATATCTAAGCAGCCACTGGATCTGTACAGACTTTATCTATTGGTCAGGGACCGTGGAGGGTTTGTTGAGGTTAGTATTTTTTTAGGGTTTTTTTTTCAGAAGGTTAATAATGTAAGGTATAACAATATGTTACGTAGGGGATCTTAATGGTCAATCTCCTTTAAAAAAATACATTGGCGTATATTTAGTAGACAAGTGTCTATAAATATTAATCTATATCAATAACTACCTATTCTTTAAGTTATAAACCTATTAGTTTGTTTTATTAGAATACATAAAAAATAATTATATAATTACAATTAAAACTACAAAACAAAAGTTTCCCACCTATTAAACCTACAAATAATAATAATAATATGTAGGATAATTTACACATATTGCTTTGGTCACAAACCAGCTCTAGGCTTGTACTATGTGTTCCAGAAACAACGAATAAAAGACCGTATGTCATACAAAAATTGGTTAAATACACTCTTTCAATTATCTTTGTACGAAGCAGCTGATCTAGTAGTAAAAGTTTTTCTTATATTTCTGTTCACTTTGTTTGGAATTGTTTTGGCTGTAATATGTATAAGTTAAGTTTCGTTTAATAAACGAACAACTTTCGAAAGTTAAATAGAACATAAAATATTGACGGTTGTACCTTATTTATCACGGTATCGTGTTTATATTTTGTATCGTAAACTTTTATTGCGCGTTTTAAAACGACTCCCATACGTTTTACGATACAAACTTTATTTTATCCTCGGTAAAATTAAATTTTTATTTAGGAAAGTTTCACTAATACCACTTTAAAACACTTTATTAATGAAATGTTTTATATACGTGGTGGCCAAGTTGGTTAAATCTTAGTTTTTCAAACTACAGTTTTTGGAACGAGAGATCAAACCCCGGTGTGTACCAACGAGTTTTTAATTATAATAAAAGAATAACATTTATTTACAACACCACTATAGTGCCTCGAAGAGTCCGACCTAGTTTCTATTTACCAACTTGTGAAACTATTTATTCATGGGTTATTGAGTCTATCCCAACTCTACAACATGTGTAGATTCAAAATACAATTTCATATAACGTATTTGATGCGTTATTTGAAGTAACAATACAATTTTGTTGTATAGATTTGTATAAAAACATTGTCATTGATTTACGTTTTAGTCAGTGCCTATATAAATTTTCATATCTTATGAGACTTAAAATGGTTTACAATATCAAATGATTAGTATTTTTTTACCAATAGTAACTGCTATTTATTATTACTATTAGGCTTGTTTCTATAGCAACAATTTCTTTAATATTTAGAGGATGATAAATATCAATTGAGAATTTTTCTAAATATTTTCACCTAAACTAATATTTAAATACATACAGTTTTTAATATCACATAACAGAGGTTTATGACAATACATTTTATCTAGTCTCCCATCTTATTGGACAAGCACTAAACGCTAACCGTAGTGTACAAATTATTTAAGTTCACCATAGACCTCAATCAGTAGATAGGCGCAGTGTATCATATTAAGAAGAAATGTCCCGTGCTTCTTATCACTTAATGCCAGTTCATTTATAACGGTTACTTTTATCAGCTTTTGTAAATACTTCAGATTATCCCTAAAAATACCTTTTTATGTGGTGACATAGTAAAATTCCTCATGATTGGAAATACAGTTTATTATTTTCTTAAAAATGGAAGCAGTTACCGTAGTGGTTTCCATAGACACAATTGATCGCGAGGAACAGGACTATCCTATAGGATTTTTTTTTTTTTTTTACACTTTTTTTTTCAGTTTTTTTTTAATCATCGAGATAAACAAGTTTATCTATGCAGTTTTATGCACAACTTTCGAATCAAATTAATTTTATTTGTTAAACCAAGGTTTAAAATATAGATCTTATAATGTAATTAGTCCGCTTTGTGACGTAATATCAAGACACCCTATATTATTCTTAACTTTATTAATGGCAATCGTTATTAAACAAAATTTCTGCCAGTGTTTAGTAGTATTGTACGGTGAGAGTTTATATATAAAAGTACCCATTACGATTCTTCTGCCAGAGTCGAGTAAGGACGAACACAAACACGTGATACAATAATAGAATGGCGGCCATTATTGCAACATAAGCCGAGTTTGGCGACAACACAAAAAGTCTTGTTTTAATGTTTACTTAAGTTTTTCACATTTTTATTTCTCTAGAGAGAAGATTCCACGAAATTACTAGAAACTTTCGAACAACCGATCTTTGTTTCTCATTATTTGTTGTGTTTTAAATAGTTACTTGACAGGTCAAACGAAACTCTGACTTATGTATCGTAGTCACTACCCGCAGCATGACTATTCCGTCTCTCTATAACTTGATCGAGTGTATAGACTGCGCACTTTACGACAGTGGCTCATAAACTTGCCATGTTTTAACGACGATAGTTCATATTTTTTATTGTCATGACTGTACTGACTAAGGTCGAAGCTAACTTTGTTGCGCCTGTTAACAGTACTAATATATATACAAGTTTTACGCGATTTTAAATATGAGTCCCGTTAAAAGTCTGCCTCTTTATACATATTATTATTATACTAAAACTAAAATACTATTTCATTAACTCGTGAAACACAGATTATAAAAGTGAATATTCCTACCTGAACGATTAATTTTGATCTTTATATTTTCGGTTTTATTTACCTTATGCGCCAGAGGCCGCCTAGACGGTATCAAGGTAGCCAGCAGTGGGGCCGGCAGTTAAACGTGCCGAGTCACTGTGTTGTTGGTGTGTTAAATTCTGGTACAGACCTGGGTTTGAACCTGCGACCTAAAATATAGTGTTTTCTAACCAAATCGACCATAATTTTAAATATTATTAAAAATACTTTTTTACCGTACCGTAAGTTATTTCTGAGTTTATGCGGCAAAAACTACCTAAAAGTACTTCGCCATATTTTTAGTGCCATTTTTACATTAATCTGTACAGTAAGAGAAAGATGTGGCATCTACTGTGTGACTGTGACGCTATTGCATCTACTGTGTGACTGTGACGCTATTGCCATCCAAATAATCAAATACCTAGGACAGGCTTATCCGGATCCAGAAAGCTACAGGCTCATCGACCTTGGTGATGTCCTCAAGTACTTCAATAACGTATTTGGGGACAGGACTGAGGTTTGTGTCCAATAGGAATGGGGAACACACAAAAGCTCCCATAGGGTCGAAGTGGTTTGACTAATATCAAACCCAAAACCAATGAGATAAGAGAAAGATTGTTTAACAAAAACTTATGTTAAATCGGTTCAGTAGCTGGGTTTAAATGGTGATTTGTTAAACTATCTTGAGAAGTGACCAAGGTATCGCTTTCGTGTGATGTAACTGTGCGGGTTTATTTACCTGTAGTTGTACCATGAGTTTTTGCTGTGTTTACTATAGTGGCTAGTAACTATCGATAGGGGTCAACCAATAGGATCGCTTTGTTTTACAAATCTGTTTTATTGCTTGATCCCCAACTATAGTTACTAGTGACTATAGAAAAAAGTCACGATAGAGCTACGGTAATTGTGCGGGTTACTTTATTTAGGATTTATTATTGTTATTATGTACGCTTCTTGTTTATTTTGTGTCCGGGTATATTTTTTTTATATTTATTTATTATTGTGTTTATTTATTTACTTAACTTAATTACTTTAAAATCATTTAATATTTTGTCTTTTCTTGGGATTCATTAGCTATTATGTAAAAAAATAATTTATTATACTTTTTTTAACACTATAGTCTATTTTATTATAAACTAACATATTTGTAACCGAATTAACTCGTTTAATGTGTATTTGGTTACATAATTTAGTAAACCGGCATAGTAAGGACTATCAATACAATACAGTATTTCGAAACTATACTGTATTGATAGTCTATATCATTATAGATTCTTCTATTTACTATAAGGGCACAATTCTCGCGCCTTCGACATTTTCGGTTTTATATTTCGAGTGAAAAGTAACAAATTTCATTCGAATATAACAAGCCGAGACTTGCCCCTGAAAGTGCAAGATTGACCTGAAGGTAAACATAGAATCCCATTCCATATTTAAAACAAACTTAACACCTTAAAAATTACAGGTAACGAAAAACAAAACATGGAAAGACATAGCAGGGTTGCTAGGCATTGGTGCCTCGTCTTCAGCCGCGTATACTTTAAGGAAGCACTATACGAAGAATCTGTTAGCCTACGAATGTCATTTCGACAGAGGAGGCATAGACCCTCAGCCTATCATAAATCAAGTGGAAGCATCTACGAAAAAGAAGAGTGGAAAAGCTAGTGCTAATAATAATGCTGGTGAGTGATTTTCTACTAATTTAATGCTGGCTGTATTTTATTAGGTCTCTATAACTTCTTTAGGCCGACCGACCGGTCTTGTTAATACCCCCCATACAGATCGCAAATCCGTCAAGTGACCTAGTCATGTTTCGGTTTAGTATACCATATTCGGTAGTAGTTCACCGGTTTTCAGGTGACTACTGCATCGATTTTTTGTCGACGTGGTAGTCTCCTTTCAGAGTGCGGTTAATTGGTTAATGGGTAGTTGAATTGACGATAAGGCAGCGAATTTATTAAAATATACTAGTAATGCAATTCGTCATTGTCGCCCCCCATTTCGTAATCGCATCATTTAGCCGGCATAGTGGGAGCGATCAATATTGTTTAAGGAAAATTATTGATGGACCACATTCATGGACTTTGTAAGTCTGCTCACCACCAGGTAGATACAACAGTAGTCACATATCGTGCTCCAATAAAAAAAAGTTTAATAATAGTATTAAATTAAGTTAAAATATAAATAATACCTCACGGTAACCACCTAAACCCCATTCTTTTGTAAATTTGAGATACAGGTTCATGGCGTAACGCATTATGTTTATAACCTTTATTTTTAATTTACAAGGGCGTCAAAATGTTGAGTTCGTTTTTGCAAAAACCTAAACTTAAAATGATCCTATAAACAGGTATTATTCATTTTAAAGAAACTGATCCAAAAATATAAATTTAAAGAAAAAATATCAAAAACTATCCTAAAATCCAATTAAAGCAGATTAATCTGAATGGAGTATCTTCAGAATAACATAAATGAGAAGGTGTGAGTGAACCATGAAGGTATATTAATAGGGAAGTGCAATAAGGTCAGTGCAATCGCCTCCAAACATGATAACAGAAGATGGCCGCCCGCCATACAAACCAGAAAAAAAAGGGATATCAAACTAATCATAACCAACCAATGCTTAAGTATTGAGAACAGAATATGTCAGCAATGAATATGTTCGATAAGCTATTTCAGGCCTTTCGTATATTATTTTTTACTTTCAAGAAGTGAACCTTCTCCTTTATGAGATACCGTATCTTTAAATAATTTGTTATGTTTTTCAGGTTCGTCAAATTCACAAGAATCATTCCCAGTGGCCGGTAATGCTCCGCCCGCGCCTATGGACGGCTACGGCGGGCAGTACCCTGGCTACCCACCTCAGCCGAACCAGGCGCAAGGTAAGCCCATCCATATGTTGCTAACGTTAACTGATTTGATCCCATGCTCACATTTTAAGTCTAGAAGTTTTATAACACCCTCTGAAATACCTATGTTTATATGAAGCTAACTTTTTTTTTAATTGGTACCTTTTTTACCTAAACTTTTCTAGAAAGAATTGTATCGTACAATAATCAATAGAATCGTTTGTTTTTTTTTTTAATAAAATATTTCCTCTAAATGTAAGATAAACCTATTTTATTCCTTTTCATTAAAACAAATTGTCAATGAATAAAAAATAAAATTTTCCCAAAAAATCGTTAGCTTCAAATAACAAAAACAAAACTTTAAGAATAAAACTAAAAGTTCCTATTAGTTTTTGGCTTATTCAATTCTTTATGGATGGTATAGTGATCTAGAATAATAACGAAAGATAATGGTGTTCTAGACATTGTGAAGTAATACTAATAGCCTAGTCAATAAAGTCTATTGTCTTAATAACCACGATTAATCATAATCGTTAACGCATAGGTCCGCCATTTTATTTCAACATGGCGTCATGACGTGTTCTCCTTTTAAATGAATTTTACAGCTGAACTCTAGCTTCTGTCATATTGCATTTGTTTGTTAATATAATAAAATTTGTTACACGATTTATTATATTATGTTTTATGCGTTAGCGGTTAAGATATAATAATTAAAATTTAGTTGGGTTGTGCACAGTCTGCGTACGTGCTGTATATACGCGATAACCAAAACACTAATACGACGTGTGCTTGTTTTTCTTATTTCCGCTACATTTATAACTCCTTTATAACACTAATGTACTAACAAACATTTTTATCGACTAACTAACGCCTGGTAACGAACGTGCGACTGTAGCATGATGCCACATGATTAAAACTACCCAAAATTTGAATATACAGACAAATCGACTGGCAAATTTTGCTTGATATCTCATTTTTTTTTTAATATTTGAGATGTTAGCAAAATTCACTATGAAAATGAAATGAGAAAAAAATGATATGGAAATAGTTTTATTTTTAGTTTTAAGGCTAAGCTAAATGTGGCCATTTTGTATTTTTCCTGTTGCTCCTTGTTGGTATATTCAAATTTAGGCCGACTCTAAAATTGTGTTATTATTTCTGAAAAGTAAAAATATTTTTTTCGGATGTTATTTTGGACCGCCGAACTTTGGTTGTACCTATAGAAGAATAAAAACTTCATGTATTAATTATACATTCAAATAGTAGTTATAACCGTAAACATGGGACAAAGATTACAATTATGTAGGTAGACACATAGGAAAGCTACTTGTCTGTGTAATATTAATAATATTATTATGTGAGCTTAGTACAGTTAATTGGTTAAAATTGCTCATAATATTTTCACAATCTACAACAAGTAATTCATTTAAAAAAAATTTTTTTTTTTTGTTTTTCCACAATTGGAAAGGCAAAGATTTTTCAACCATACAGCCTAGTCTGATTTCATTTGAATAAAAATTGATAATTAATGCGGCTGATGGACTTGAATCCACGGCTATCTTAAAATTAAAAAATAACTGTCAAGCTGATGACAATTGTTCGCGGCGGTCCTAAATGTGTCGTGGTTTGTAGGCGGCGTCGTGCCCGCGGGCGACAACCTCGCCGCCTCCAACCCGTTCGACGAGCCGCCTCGCCGATCGACAGGTACACTTATCACAACACGCTTTATGGGGTAAACTGTCACTTGGTTTAGGGTAACATTTACCTCGATTTGATTAGTTCGGGACATGTAATAGGCTATTTGACTACTTTTTGAAACTCGGTTAATATGATCCTTCATTACATAATAAGCACTACATTTATATTTCCGGGATGTCTGCTCTATTATTAATAAAAATCAATGTTAAAGTTTTAATTTACACAATGGCGCTAAAAACGCTGTGTCGGTAATGGCACAGAGTGTGACGTCACACGCAAATAAACAAACAAGCACAGATTTAATAAATAGAGAATACATAGAACGTAACATTAATCAATCAAGAAAACTATGATATAATCTGTGTATTGTTTACTTGCGTGTGACGTCACCAGTCGTCAACCAATCACAGATGTTTTGTCGTAGATAAATATTAAATTTTATTTCGTATAATCTACAAAAAATATACATAAATTAAAGTGAAATATATTTTTTACGTCATTGTCTGATAGGATGATAACAATTTATAGTATATTTTTAATGTAGTCAAATAGCCTATTATACCAGATTCCAGGATTCATTTTACAAGCCGTAACAGACGCATGATTCTGTGAAATGTTGTAAAGACTGCATTCAGACTAAATATTTTGATTCGGTATGCAGGATATCTCATGCATGCTGTAAAATCCGCAATAAAAGAATTATTTTGGTTAGTCGTTAAGAATTAATGGCGGGATTGATGATTTGTAAAATGCATGCTGTATGTAAAGTCCGCATCTTAAATAGCCGTTACAATGACAGTGGGGTGCAGGGTATTCCTTAAATGATGAAATTACTAAAATATAATGATTGGCAAGGCCCGGCGGCCATTTTATTATTTTTTTATTTAAAAAACTGAGCTAATAATTATTAAATAATGGTTGTAAACGTGTCCGGGTACTGAACAAGTGACAGTTTAATTTGTATTTAATAAATAACAAAGGATGTTTTTATGTGTTGCCGTATAATTTTTGCTATAGTTTTTCGTTCGCTTTTAAATGTTAATATATACTAAAGTAATATTTACCATAATAGTTTATTAATAGCGCAATTTGTATAATTTCTTTTTTTATTTATAGCCGCTTTTGTGTGCACGTTAATGTTAACATGATATATATTTTGATTATTGTTAATGCTGAAGTGTAACAAGTTAATAAAAAAATATAACGTATATAATTTTTCCAACTTGACTGTAGTGACATTAGTTGGATCATAGATTAAAAACAAAATATAAACTATTGCCTATCATGTACAGTCGCGGAAAATAAATTCTGACCCTTCTGAGGTTTTATTTAATAATGTTATATTGCGACGATAGAAAATTACAGAGTGTAACATAGTATGACAAGTTTTTAAATTTTCCCTGAGTAAACCAATTTGTTTTCTAAAACTAAGGTACATTTGTTTCCTGAAGGTGTTAGTCTTGATTACACATTTTGGTAGAACTATACAATGTATTGTACTTATTTGTAATACAAAAATAATAAAAAACTTCACTGGACCTGACTGGCTGTAGGTGCAGAGATTCCAAACTCGGATAGTCCAAGTATGTTTTAAATGATTGCTAATGCTAACTTGGTGCACTTTAGTCTTAAACCCAGGGAGATGTTTTGTAAACAACCAATAGAATTAAGTTCTGATCCTAAGACCGGAATGCTATAGGTCGTTTACGATATCCTATCTCCACTTTGATAAATATTGGCCTTAAATGTCTACAGATGGAGATTGTACTTAATGAATTGATGACGGAGTAAAATACACGCTTATGTTTATGAATTATGTTCCTAGCGTTATATGTCAATTTATGCAATAAAAACGATCACCATAGGTATTTAATAAATATAACTACTTACCAAATATTTTTTCTCCACCATCAAATTCATTAAATTCAGCCCCCATGTATAGTTTTGTACAATCTAATAACTAGGAGCCTGTAGCTTAATCCTTCCTTAAACCTTAATTAAGGCAGCCTTAAAATTAGTTGTCTAACTCAGTGTTAAAAAAATTAATTGATTTATAATTATTATTTATTCAACCTCCAGGATTTCTGTCATTGTAACTGATTAAAGCAGGATTAAATTACTGGCCCTAAGATGGTACAAATCAGGCTTGAGTAAGTAAAAGTAATATGTAGTTATTTAATGGGTATATTTTCTTTCCTTAGGTGGCTACCAACAAGGCTACGGGTATGAGTATGGGTCACCTTATCAGGGGAACAGCAGGGCTGTCTACCCTCCCTATGGACCTGAAGGGGGTGAAAGGTTAGTTTTATTTTTGCTTTAATGCATTATACTATGTTATTAAAAAATAGTATTTTATTTATTTCTTTCTATTTTGTAAAAAGGAAATATTATTCTTCTAATATTATTTCCAAGAGCACTCAACCAACGAGCCAACTAAATTTAAGTTACCCAACACGAAACATGCTATGTACTAAAAAAAATCTTTATAAAATGTATCATGTAATTGTTTCATTGGAGTTGGTATACATAGTACAAACCATATTATGTCCTATTTTGTGACCAGGCAAAAAGTGTAAAATTGTCTACCCACATGTTATTATTAATTCACTACCATATATTATATATTCAATCACTAGTCTACGGAAACCGCCTCCGTCGACTAGTGGTTCGCATTTGGCGTTGTATCTGGAGGTGGATTCGATTCCCACGCGGCAAAAAAATCTTTGTACAGTTTGTCATGGATTGGGTGTTATAAAATATATTATGTATTATATCGTTGTGTATGGTACACATAGTACAAGCCTAGAGCTTAGTTTGTGACCAGAGCAGTATATGTAAATTGTCCTATATGTTATTGTTGTTATTAATATTTTTTTAACACCCTACAACAGAGCGTACCCTCCCGGTAACGAGCAGTACCGTTACAACAGCGGCGCATACGGTCCGGGCTACCGGCCGGCGGGGTCGCCCGCGCCCGCAACGCCGCCGCCAGCCGCACCCTACCCTGAGTACTACAGGCAACCGCCGCCGCATCCACAGCCGCACGCGCAGCCACACGCGCAACCGCAGCCGCAGGGGATCGAGGTGAGTGGAGCGCCGCATATGGGGGGTTGGTGGGAGTTCAAAGATAAAGGGTCGTATTGGCGTATTGACTTGTTACTTGAACTTTTAATTGTATTTAGTAATATGACAGCTTCAAATGTCACATCGAGATAAAGAATACACAATTATAAATAACCGTCAACGTACATATTAAAATGTTTTGGTGATATTTAAATGAAGTAGTTTCTTTTTACAAAATTAATCTTAAATATAAAGAACCATTTAGCTTAAACATAAACAATTTGTATGAAAAAGATATATATTTAACATTTCTTTATATAGGTTAACTGTCAAGTAAACTTTGTTATAAATCGTGACTTTATATAGTTATACAGAGTGAATTTGAAACGACTTTGGGCTAATAACTTTTCCCATGGAACCATGTGTCGCAAATGAAAAAAAATTTTGGCTTCCCCATACAAATTGGTCATTTTAACATTACTAGTTTGTATGGAGAAGGCAATTTTTTTTTTCATTTGCGGCACATGGGTCCATGGGAAAAGTTGTTCGTATTGATCAGTAGAACCTCATATTAGCCCAAAGTACATACTTTCAAAGTCACCATGTATTTCTTCTAAATAAAATATATCATCATAGTCTCATCGGATCACTTGCAAACTGTCAGTTTATTGTTTAATATTAAAAGTTCTAGTACTAAATACGCTATATATTGTCATAAAATTCGTCCCTTATTATTATTGTTAAGGGAAATATAATAAAAATAATTATTATTCCAAATTTAAAATTTCACTTTCCAAATTGAAGACAAAAAAAATATTTTATAAAATTGGCTCTAAATTCGATTATGAATATTTATTAAGTTATATGATAGGCATGATTAAGGCCTGAACACCTATCTATATATATACGAGTGAATGTTACAGTAGTTGTAATAGTATAGCTTTCTGATTGAGCCTGCTAGTCCTGCATGCATGTAGGATGTCTTGACATAGCCAAAATAATTTACTATCAAATATACAAAGTATATTAACAGCCAAAGTCCCGCAGCCTTATATTGTGCATGAATATATACATTTTATTATAATGTTAGGTATTTGAAATTTAAATTATTATGATATTTATCATGTATTTGATTTGTCACCCCTCTGGTAACCATTTTTAGAGTTAGGGCCACCATCTTGTTTTTCAAAATTTTTTACTTTTTACACTGACGCGTTAGATTTCTAAATTTTATTGTAACGACATTTAAGTCTATTGAAAATTGATTGATTTTAAAATGAAATAAAGGTGTACTAACGTTTATTAGGTAATCTCAGTTAATTCCGCATAGTAGTCCTTATAAAAAAAAAATATATAAATATATATCATCACGGGTGCCTTATGGCGCCCGAGACCGCCTAGACGGCCCCAGGGTACCCAGCGGAGGGGTTTTTAATCCCACCTCGTCGTAGCCGATGGTATGAGTCTACACCGAACAAGTGGCTAGCTCGTCGCGATGTTTTGAATAGACTTAATAACCCATCTATAAACAGTTTTACAAGTTTGTATAGTGAAACCGGGACCGACAGCTTAACGTGTTCTCCGAGGCACTATAGTGGTGTTATCAAACAAATGCACATTTTTTATTAAATTAAAAACTCATTGGTACACACCGGGATTGAACCAGGAACCTTAGTGTTTTTAAGTCCAAAATAAAATTATGATGATGTAAATTCAAAAAAAGATTATCGACGTTAATTTATCCATAAAAAATATTTATCCATGTGAAAAAGAGGGTCGTACAGCAAGTAAACAAAAGTGAATGTACCTGTCATTTAGTAAAATAAAATTTTGTGGACAATATTTTAATCATTATATTTTTTTCTTTTTTTATGGATGTTTTTTAATTATTATTATTGAAATGGAATTTGTTATTAATAATATTAAAGCGGTTTCTTATTTATATTTTAACTAATTAATGTGTAGACTGTAATTTGAATACGGCACTAAGACCGCCTTTGTACTTGATCTGTGCAATAAAGTTTCAAATAATATATATGCAGATAAGTACATATTATTATAGTTATTGCTAGTTGTTGGTTATTGGCGATTCCCATATAAAATATATAATTTGGTAATGCATCGATGTGATCATGAAACTAATAATAAAATATGGAACCGCCATAGTGCCTTAAATGGCCTATAAAACGAAATGTCAAACAAGTTCGTTGCCGCCATATTCTGTTTTCACTTCAACTGTCAGGGATTGCCTGTGTACTCACTTTTTTTTATTTATTTGTATGACGGCGGCCATCTTCTGTTCTGATAACTGGAAAGGCGATTTAAGAGCCATCGGTATCTATTAAATTTCCATGCGATGTGATACATTGTTTACAGGAAATAAGAGAGTTGCGTACCAGAAATACCAAATAATTAGGGTGTTACTAGAGCGCACTAAATGTTTTTCTGAATCATGTACTCAGCACGCCCGGTAGTCTGAGCAGGACATTTTTTTAAATCAAAATTAATATCACTTTTCAGTAGACTGTTAACAAAAGTTTTAACACCGCGTCAGTGTGATATATTATGATTATTAGCAAATAAGTAGGTGGTACTAGAGCGTGCGACATGTTTTGTCTCAGGGCGGCGCGAGCGGTCTCCTTAGTTCGCAGCTCGCCCGGCAACTCGTCGCTCCCGTCGCCAAGCCGCACGTACGACCTTTGTTACGCGTATCAAACACGCTTACCATCCACGCATTAACCATTCAGCTCTTGGGTCGCGGTGCTAGTTCGATTGGTTGGGTTATAATACAATTCAAAATGGCGTCTAGCTAGAAACGTGTTATCACTGAAACATCATTGCATAGCATTAAGTGATGACCTACTAGCAAAAACAAGTGAATAGCTTGCTGCTGTATAAATAATTGTCTAAAATACATTGTAGACTAATATATATCGATTAATTTAGTATACCGACGAATTGCTAAAAAAAAAATGAAGACCACTTTCCTCGATCCATATACATAATTAGTTGTATAATGTAAATATATGTTGTACATTTATGCAAAAACTCGATATTTGACAAATTC
Source organism: Monopis laevigella (assembly GCA_947458855.1). Taxonomy (NCBI): domain Eukaryota; kingdom Metazoa; phylum Arthropoda; class Insecta; order Lepidoptera; family Tineidae; genus Monopis; species Monopis laevigella. Next base: position 6,423,193 of record OX381596.1, on the reverse strand, counting down.
AAAATGGCGTCTATTCAGCTTGTTACAAATTCTTACACATAATTGAAATCTGGATATAGGTAGATCATCTGTTCTTATTGTCCAAAATAATGACGATTTTAAAAGGTTACTTTCTATTATGCAAAAGCATAATAAAAATTATAATATTTACTAAAATAATAATATTTTAATTTATTATGAGAACAAAATTGGCTGGGCTCAATTTAAGTCGTTTATAGCCTAGCACCGTAATTAATTGCGTCATATGTCCTGCCAATCGAACTAGCCAATTATCAAGCACACTCTATTATAAAATTTTAGCCCCCGAGCTTAACAATTGGTGTCTGTTTCTAAATTTTGTTCTTTTATTTAACACCCCTCGTCTCACTCTTTTTTTTAATAAAAAAAAATTTTTGGTGGTGGCATCTTGCGGCTCTGGCGTTTTTATTAAATTATTAATTAAATATGATTTCACGACGATCATCTGCATGGCTCACTTGCTGTATGTAGCTATTATTATTTTTAATTTGTATATTTATTTTTCTTGCTATATAACTACTGTTATATTTTCATAATCATACTTCGATTAAATACACTTAACTTAAGGCTACTATACACAGCAGTTTTATTGATCAGTTTATACTGGTTTGTTAAACTGATAGATAGTGTATAGCCGCCTTTAGCACTGTTAAAGTATTAGTTGTTTAAAGTAGTAGTTAATTTTCTTTTTAAATCATAAAATATATTATTAATAATAAAATATTGTATAGTTTAAATAACTGGTAAACAGCATTTATTAGTAACAGGATTACTTTTATTTTATTTGTTTACTTTACTTTTTCTTCAAATATTAATATTGGTGTATTTAATTGAATTATTAGTTTATTAAAAATGTTTCAATTGTTTTGTAATAATAGACATTTTTTTTGTTGCTCTAAATCTAACGTTATATATTTTTTTACTTAGATTCGAGCAACTAGGCCTTAATGTTAAGGGCTCTGCAGTTGCGTTGACGCTCATACAAACGTATTTCAAATATTACAACTGTTAGTCGTTCTTCTATTATTATTTTTATGTTAGTAATTGTACGTAAAAATCTTTCTGTTGTAAAAAATACATTTGTATTATTAATAATATGAAAAAGTTTTTTTTCGGAGTTTAAAGATACTATTGTAGATAAATACTGGAAGTGTGAAAGCTCATTTTGTATAGAGAACGCGGATTCCCTATTGCAAATGCAGTGTCCTTAACTGTGCTGTCAAAAAATAACTACTATTACAATTTGTAAAACATTTTTAATTTAATTTTAATCGTTAATTTGTGCTAATAATCATCGGAATTAAATCAAGTGGTTCATTATGTCGCGGGCATCTAGTTTTAAATATTTTTAAACATGTCGTTTTTTATTTATATTATTGGCTGGTATCTTTTACAACCCCTTATTCAAAAGACTAAAACCGAAACATGAATTAACGGTCAATTAATGGTTTTTTCTTCTGTATGGGTGGTCATTATTATTTCAAATGTCAGTATTAAAACCGAATTTGTGAAACGAGGTTTACACCTCTTATATAATTGTTGCTAAAATATTGGCCCTATAAGTAAAATTAGTACAGTTGGTGTTATACGAGGTTGAGAATATTACCAGTTGCTTGTATTTGTATTGTACGACCTTTCAGCTAGATGCCTTCGGTATGCCTGACTGAAAATATGTAAATATAAAATAAACAAAAAATAAATCATTTTAAGGTTAAGACTGGTCTCATAACAATGTATCATGGAAGACTATTCAATTCTTTTTTTTTTGGTTTGTTCTTGCTAATTTAATTTTTTTGTCAGATTTGGTTACTCATGAACACAATTTAAGGCTTTTTATTGGTGGAATTCTGACAACCAAAAATAAACCGAGTTATCGTGTTTCACGAAACCCATTTAGAACATAGATTATGTTAAACTTATGTTACTCCCAGTTTCTAGATCATTGATCATTTTAATTTTCCACTTATACAGGTGCCTTGTTAATAGTTCTTTCATCCATAAAAAATATCAACGTTTTAGAAACTGCGGGTTGGTAAAACATCTGTGTTTAACAATAGCATTATTTGAACTAATATTATAAAGAAAAAAGGCCCTATATTACAATTTTCACTCTCTTAAAGGTTAGCTGGTAGATAACGGCTAAGGCATTAAGCTTGCCTCTATACAAACCTTTTAGTGCAATAAAGAGTTTTAAATAAAATAAATAAACAAAGATTTTATTGTTTGTTCGTCATCTTTCACCAATAGAAAGCTCTATTTTCAGCGAGTTCTGGGCTGTTATTTTTAATGGCCACATCTAGTAGATAAATAAAACTAGCAGAAACAAATTCTTCCATGATACAATGTCAGCACCCTAGACTTACTACATGGTTGTACAGCAGTACGCCGGAGCGAAGCCCACTGGCCCCACCGTAGTGGCTCCCCCGCGGCGACATCCGGACTTCGCGGGGGCCAGGCCCCAGTATCCGCCGCAGCCGTGGGGCGGGTTCCCGAGGCCGCAGCCCGCCGCGTGGAGACCGCCCGCGCCGGCTGCCGGCGGGCCCCAGTGGTATCCTCCCCCGGTATGTATACTAACCCTTTTTTATGAGTATGACAAGAAGTAAGAAAGGAATCAATAAATACCTTGCCTGCGTGCATTTGCAGGCAAGGCATTCCACTTATATTGCGACATATATTATATATAAGATCTTTTTGTTTTGGTGGGCTTGAACCGAACCATCCAACTTCTAGGCTACACTAATAATGCACCAACGTCCATATAGACAACCATCGCCTTGCGTTAACTGATAGTATGAAATATTATTATTTATAAATTCACCAGACTTCAAAATGCTCTCTTGAGTGATTGTCCATTAGAAATGTCTCGAATAAATTTTTATTGCGCAACCTTGCCCATAACTGTTGCCGCAGTTGTTCGATCAACTTTATTGCGGGAGTGGTTAAAACATTTCATAAGATAAAGACCAATTGTCTGCCCTTTAAATAAAAATTTAAATCATGTATACCAGTTTCCCATAATCCGCCAAATTGCGGTGAGCATTACATAATAATGTTATACATTCATTATTGCCCAATTAATAAATGGACTGAGGATTGTCTGGATCGCAATAGTAGGTTTTTGCCTCAGTGCTGTGGGGTGAGTCAAAAGGTTAAAATATGAAATAGACTTATTTTTACTTGTGTTACTTCTTCTATAAGCGAATCATCTTATTAGTAAATCGTGATATGTGGGAAAATATATCGGATGTCTATTAAATATGGTCCTTCGAGCCGGACTAGGGAATAGCTACTTTTGGATATAAATTCCTAATAAAGTATATATTTTCCAGGGACAGCCAGCAGCTGGATGGGGAGGCCCAGCAGCGTCCCCCGGGGCGCCACGGCCGCCCGAACCATACCCTCCCGCGGCCGCTCCCTCACCCGTACGTAGTTAAATAATATATTTAAGTAGCTGACGTAGATAATATAGAAATATTTGTAATTAATTTAAATAAAATTTTAGGGTCCACCAACGAGCATAGGGACGTCTGGACCGATAAAGCGGGAACTAACTTTCCCTCCTGAATGCGTGGAGGCGACTGTACCCGTCGGGGAGAAACGACGGCGGCTGACGCGCGCGGACGTCGCGCCCGTGGACGCCTGGCGCATCGTCATGGCGCTCAAGTCCGGCCTGCCCGCCGAGACGCGCTGGGCTCTCGACGCGCTCAACGTGCTGCTGTTCGACGACACCTGCGTCGGCTACTTCGGGCTCCAGCATATGCCCGGCCTGCTCGATCTGCTGCTGGAACATTTCCACCGCGCCGTGGCAGACGTGTTCGACGACCCGCAGCCCGAGCCCGACCCCTGGGACATCGAGCCCGCCCCCGTCTGCGCTGAGCCCGTGCGCGAGCCCGAGTCTGCTCCCACGCCCGACCCCGAGGACCGAGTGCGATTGCTCGGCGGGGAGAACTTCACCATGATGTCCCGACGGAGGCGGCCCGTTGTGATACGCGAGGACCGTCTGCCGCCCGAGCCCCCGCCGGAGCCGCCCGAGCGCCCCGACGAGCACGAGCCTTGGACGTACCCGGCCCTGCCCGGCTCCGCCCCGGACGACGTGCGTCTGCCCGTGGTGCGCCTGCTGCCGTCCACGCGTCGCCCTGCCTCCCCGCCGCCCTCCCCGCGTGCATCGACACCACCCGCGACGCCCGACACCCCTCCCACGCCCCCGCCCGAGCCCCGGCTGCGCGTGCGCGACCCCGCCGGCGTGCTCACCCGGCGACAACCGGACGACTACGAAGACGAGTGCTACGAGCGCGACGAGCCCAGCCTGGACCTCACGTCGGAGGCTCGGGACGCGCTCGCCCGCCGGTGCGTGGCGCTGTCCAACGCGCTGCGGGGGCTGACGTTCGTGCCGGGGAACGAGGCCGAGTTCGGTCGGTCGTCGGCGTTCCTCGCGCTCGCCGGCAAGCTGCTGCTGCTGCACCACGAGCACGCGCCGCGCGCCGCCCGCGCTCGCGCCTACGAACGCCCGGACCGCCGCGAACCCCGCGCGCACGAGTGGTGGTGGGACACGCTCGCGCGGCTGCGGGAGGACGCGCTGGTGGCGTGCGCCAATGTTGCCGGCGGCGTGGAGCTGTCGGGGCAGCCCGAGGCGGTGGCGCGGCCGCTGCTGGACGGGCTGCTGCACTGGGCGTCTTGCCCCGCGGCCGTGGCGGCGGACGCGCCCCCCTCGGCGCCGCCGTCGTCGCCGCTGTCGCCGCGGCGGCTGGCGCTGGAGGCGCTGTGCAAGCTGTGCGTGTCGGATGGGAACGTGGACCTGGTGCTGGCGACGCCGCCGCGCGCGCGGGTTGGTGCGCTGTGCTCGGGGCTGGCGCGGGACCTGTGCCGGCCGGAGCGGCCCGTGGTGCGGGAGTTCGCAGTGAACCTGCTGCACGTGGTGGCGGGCGCGGGGCCGGAGGGCGCGGCGCTGGTGGCGGCGCACCCGGCGGCGGCGGCACAGCTGTTGGCGTTCGTGGAACGCGCGGAGCAGACGGCGCTGAGCGTGGCCAACCAGCACGGCGTGGGCGCGCTGCGGGACAACCCGGACGCGATGGGCACGTCGCTGGACATGCTGCGGCGGGCGGCGGGCGCGCTGCGGAGGCTGGCGGGGCATGCGGCGGGCCGGGCGCTGCTGCGGCGGCACGAGCGGCGGCTGCTGTCGCTGGTGATGTCGCAGATCCTGGACCAGCGCGTGGCGCACGAGCTGGCGGACGTGCTGTTCCGGTGCTCGCAGGACGAGCGGGACGAGCTGTGACAGTGAGTGACTCGGTGACTGAGCTATCGCGTGTGCGGATGCCGATTGTTTATTTATTCTCGGATCGGCTCCGATCGGCCGCGCCGGACGATACGGCCCGACGGCCTCCGATATATATATAGAATACGTTGTTTTTAAAATATTTTCTAAAAAATATACGACAAGATATTGTAAAAATAGTTTTTACAGCTGTGTTTTAATTTATACCGGTAAATTCTGAACCGAAAAACTACATGTTAAAAATAAATTGTAAAAATGTGTCCTAATTTTTAGAATGAAGTCTTATTATTATTACATGAATAAAATGACTCGCAGCTAAATTTTAACTGCTAAAGATTATATTTTATTCAAATATATGATTTACCCGCCCCAATTTCCATTATTATTATATTATTATTATCGTTATTTTGTTTCTCTATACAAACGTTTGACCGGAATCTTTTAAAAATATTCATTATTATAATTTTTAACACTTTATTACATCTAATTCATATTTTGTACTTACGTCTGCAAACACATTATTTGTTACGTCTGCTAACAAGAAACAATATAACGATTTTGTCTGATAAGCATCAGGATTGAGGGGCCACATTTTGATAATACAATTTTGCTAATAACTTTTAAGCCAGCAGTTAAAAAGTTTGTAAAATAATCCTCGAAGTGTGTAAAAGTTAAAATAAAAAAGTTAAAGTCTAGTCTAGTATGTATCATCACTGGTGCCTTACGGCGCCCGAGACCGCCTAGACGGCCCCAGGGTACCCAGCGGAGGGGTTTTAATCCCACCTCGTCGTAGCCGATGGTATGAGTCTACACCGAACAAGTGGCTAGCTCGTTGCGATGTTTTGAATAGACTCAATAACCCATCTATAAACAGTTTCACAAGTTGGTATACTGAAACCGGGACCGACAGCTTAACGTGCTCTCCGAGGCACTGTAGTGGTGTTGTCAAACAAATGTACATAAATTTTTTATTTAAAAACTCATTGGTACACACCGGGATTCGAACCAGGGACTTTAGTGTTTTTAAGTCCAAGGTCTAATCAACTAGGCCACCAAAGTCTAGTCTAGTTTGTAAAAAAATATGCTAATAAACCATGTAAACTTCATTTCAATCCGGAAATATTTGAATAAGAAAAATCTCCATATAAGCGCATACTTTTATTTTAATATTTACAAATTTGAGACATTTTCTACAAACTTAAGCTCAATTTTTACTATCAACTATATTTTTTTTAACAAATTCTTATTTAAAAAAATTTAGATCCTCAATCCTCATGCTAATTTTCATCTGCACTATTGTGGACTCTTGATGAGTTACATACATACTGGTATTAAATACATGATGGGGTCTAATACTACTAAATGAATTCCTTATCAACTGTATATCCAATTAGGGCCTCAGGATTTAAATATTTTTAGAGGATTTTTTGTCAGAAGTTACTGTTCGGGGTGAACTTATGTTGGTATGGTAGTTAAATGACATGAGGAAGGTTTGTTACGAAGTATTTGCGTCATATTAAACATAGCTGACCACGTGCATTCCTATTGTACTGTAACATGGGGGTGAACAAAGCTCTTATCATCAAGTTACAAGGGGTGACAGCTAGTATTATTATTTGGCCCCTTATTTAGTAGAATTAGACCCCAGATATATCGCGTATTCTAGAATAAAAATGTAATCAGTTATATTAATAAAGTTTCAAAATAATGTTTACAAAAACATCCACAAAGTCGCTACAGTTTTATACTTGGCAACTTTGCTAACTTTACATTTTTGATCTGGAATTTCATTACAAAATTAGCCTGAACTAATGGAAGTTTTTTTGAGGTTCATCAAAAGTATATTTAAGGTCAGTGTAGCTAGTGTGAGTTTTTTTAACGTTTACCCTCGTGTTAGCTATACTACTGAGTTAATATTTCACCAATCACAGGCTCTGATTTTTAGTTCTCAAAATTTCCGTTTGGGGCGCTAAACTGTTTCCCATCCAATTTTAGTAACTCAAACGCAAAGTTACTTAGAAAACTCACACTAATGCTAATAGGGGAGTAATTTTTGACTTTCACTGAAGACTTTAATATTTATTTTACTCGGGGAAGTAATTTGTTATTTACTTTTATTTTTGTTAAAAAGACCGAACAAAATTATTTTAATATTTAGGATCATAGAAATGCTCTTCCGACGAAAAAAAAAATTATTTCGAAATTATAGCCTAAATTAAGAAACTAATTTCGTTTATTTTTTTAATAAAATACTGGTTTTTGAGACATTAATATTTGATATCTGAAATAATAAAAAAACTGGGTGACGTCACAAGCACCCTATATATTATATAGACTAATAGACATTGAAAACAGTACTATTGGATTGGTATGATATACTCCTTTGTAAAACGAATGACTATAAGAATCTTTTTTTTTTTGTTAATCTTGCAGTATAAAAAAGTAATATTTTAAAATTGTTGTTCCTGTTCAAAAAGCAGTTATTTCAAATTGGTAAAAACGAAATTAGTTTCTTATTTTGGGTTATATTTTCAAAACCAAAAATAAAATTTACTTTTTTTACTTTTTCTCAAGCGACCCATTTTATTTTCTAAATATATATAACTCAAAGGTGACCGACTGACTGACTGACATAGTGATCTATTAACGCACAGCCCAAACCACTGGACGGATCGGGCTGAAATATGGCATGCAGGTAGATGTTATGACGTAGGCATCCGCTAAGAAAGGATTCCACGCGGACGAAGTCGCGAGCACAGCTACTTTTATATATAAATAATAAGGTTGGGAAATCCGTATGATTTTTAGTTTTAGTGATAGGCCGATTTTTCAATCGTCAGATAATGCTATCCAACAGATAACTTGTATGGAGAAAGGATAAATTTGACAGTTTTTCATACAAGTTAACTGTTGGATAACTTTATCTGACGATTGAAAAATCAACCCTTATTTGCTAACATCAAAAATCGTAGCCCAAAATAATTAAAACTATTATAATTTGCTTGTTCATTAACTACTTGGACCTTTTTTTAATTTGAAAAAAAAATACATTTTCAATTTAAAAAAAAGGTGGCCATTGTTAATTTTTTATAGCTAAACAATCTTGCTACCTTGGACCGCCAGTTTTTCATAACATGTCTCTTGAGGACTCTTGTGCCGTTTAGGTAAGTTTTTTTACTGTAATTTTATACATAACATGGGTAATAAATAGATGGCCACAAGAATTATGGTCTTATTCATAAAAAAATATTGAGGCCTTGAAGAACACTTTAGTTATAGAAGGTTTTGTCTCTTTTACGCATATACATTTTTGTTGCTAATAAATAGAGACAAAAATTTCTATAACTAAAGTGTTTTTCAAGTTTTTATGAATATCGGTGTTAATATTTAAGGCGTGGATAGTATTGGTGAGGTTTGTCGTATCAGTGGCATTTGTATAGCAGATGATAATCGGATGGTCAATGAATATCGGTGTTAATATTTAAGGCGTGGATAGTATTGGTGAGGTTTGTCGTATCAGTGGCATTTGTATAGCAGATGATAATCGGATGGTCAATGAATATCGGTGTTAATATTTAAGGCGTGGATAGTATTGGTGAGGTTTGTCGTATCAGTGGCATTTGTATAGCAGATGATAATCGGATGGTCAATGAATATCGGTGTTAATATTTAAGGCGTGGATAGTATTGGTGAGGTTTGTCGTATCAGTGGCATTTGTATAGCAGATGATAATCGGATGGTCAATGAATATCGGTGTTAATATTTAAGGCGTGGATAGTATTGGTGAGGTTTGTCGTATCAGTGGCATTTGTATAGCAGATGATAATCGGATGGTCAATGAATATCGGTGTTAATATTTAAGGCGTGGATAGTATTGGTGAGGTTTGTCGTATCAGTGATATTTGTATAGCAGATGATAATCGGATGGTCAATGAAATCAGCTATTATTAAAGACACATTTTACGATTCCACATTAATAGGTTAATTTATATATCAAGCTAATGAAAAATAATCTATAATGATCATATACAGGGTGATTTTTTCAAGTGTGCCTTGAAGGCTCTGATACCAAATCCTAAACTACAAGGAATGGCGAAAAATGCTCAAAGGAGTCTCGGCCGATTTTGATAAAAACTAAAACTGCATCATTAGATTTATGAAAAAAAAAATCTCCTAGCCGGGAATCGAACCAGTTGAGTTTGAAAAAAATAAATCACCTGTATTATTGCACCAGCTGATAGTGTCACTTATAAAGATCAAATTTTGGTAAGTAATATCTAGCAGCAAACTTAGTGATAATTTTTAATAAATATTTTGTCCTCCGAAACATGACTAGGTAACTTGACGGTATCTTTTGTATCTGTATAGGCGTTGGTAACGAGTCCTGTCGGTCAGCCTAGCGAAGTTATAGAGGCCTTTCCCAACTAACAAAATTAATTAATCTAGTAGCTGAATGAATTAGACATTTTTATTAGTTCGGTAATTAATTAAAATAATAAAGGAATAATTATTATTTTGGGTACTGAACTTTCTGTATGGTTATAAAAAAAACTTAATGCCGAAGATGACCATATCTTCTAAACCTATCCAATTTGGTTTTGGGTACCAAAGCATTCGCGCGCTCTTGCCTAATTATCTAATCCGATATATTTAGGTTTTGGGTACTAAACTTTCTGTGTGGTTATAAAAAACAACTTAATGCACCTTGCCACACTTTCTAAACCTTTCCCATCCAATTCGGTTTTGGGTACCAAAGCATTCGCGCGCTCTTGCCTAATTATTTAATCGGATCTATCTAATCTAGGTTTTGGTTACTGAACTTTCTGTGGCTATAAAAAAAACCTAATACCGATTTTGAATACCAAAGCATTAGCGCGCTCTTATCGCCTGATTATCTAGTCTGATCTCTTTAGGTTTTGGGTACTGAACTTTCTGTGGCTATAAAAAAAAACCTAATACCGATTTTGAATACCAAAGCATTAGCGCGCTCTTATCGCCTGATTATCTAGTCTGATCTCTTTAGGTTTTGGGTACTAAACTTTCTGTGGCTATAAAAAAAACCTAATACCGATTTTGAATACCAAAGCATTAGCGCGCTCTTATCGCCTGATTATCTAGTCTGATCTCTTTAGGCTTTTGGGTACTGAACTTTCTGTGGCTATAAAAAAAACCTAATACCGATTTTGAATACCAAAGCATTAGCGCGCTCTTATCGCCTGATTATCTAGTCTGATCTCTTTAGGCTTTTGGGTACTAAACTTTCTGTGGCTATAAAAAAAACCTAATACCGATTTTGAATACCAAAGCATTAGCGCGCTCTTATCGCCTGATTATCTAGTCTGATCTCTTTAGGCTTTTGGGTACTAAACTTTCTGTGGCTATAAAAAAAACCTAATACCGATTTTGAATACCAAAGCATTAGCGCGCTCTTATCGCCTGATTATCTAGTCTGATCTCTTTAGGCTTTTGGGTACTAAACTTTCTGTGGCTATAAAAAAAACCTAATACCGATTTTGAATACCAAAGCATTAGCGCGCTCTTATCGCCTGATTATCTAGTCTGATCTCTTTAGGTTTTGGGTACTGAACTTTCTGTGGCTATAAAAAAAACCTAATACCGATTTTGAATACCAAAGCATTAGCGCGCTCTTATCGCCTGATTATCTAGTCTGATCTCTTTAGGTTTTTGGGTACTAAACTTTCTGTGGCTATAAAAAAAACCTAATACCGATTTTGAATACCAAAGCATTAGCGCGCTCTTATCGCCTGATTATCTAGTCTGATCTCTTTAGGTTTTGGGTACTGAACTTTCTGTGGCTATAAAAAAACTTAACGCCGAAGATGACCACACCTTCTAAACCTAACCCTTTATTATTTATAATACAATCAAAGCAAAAACTTGGCTACAGAGGGTTTGACCTATATACTCGTACCTAATCAAAACCTTAGAATTAGAATAATGAGTTTTCTTTTTGCCGGTTCCAAAATATTCCACTAGATGGCGGCAGGAGAGATATCCACAAAACTGTCAAAAAAGACTGTTTCAATACTTGAGTAATCTAAATTTTTATATAGACTACTCAAATATAGACTCTAAAATCTCTATGAATTAAAACTAAATTTTGGTATTGCAAGACGGGTTATATTTTTACCATATTTTGTCACATTTATATGTATCTACTTACTCGTTATTCTTGCTCTCTATAATCTTTAGTAGATACCCTGTCAAGAAAAACTTCGTAAAAAAGACTATGATACCTTAGAAATTCAAATTTAATTACTAATATGATGATATTTAAAAGAAAAAATATTGCTTAAGTTGGTTCCGTAAGGCAAAGTGCTCATGATATTAGTGTATATGTTAAACAAAGTTAAGTAAATTTTATAAATTATTCGTATAAAGGTATTTGTTTTCCTATTTACCCTAAACTTTGGGTGTATTTTATATATTACCGCTATCTATTTTGACAGTTTTTGTAGATAGCGACTAAACGCCATCTGTTGCGGTAAATAATAACTACTGGAAAACTCCTCATTCAAAACCTCCAAGGGCAAGTTTTTACTTTTGTCCGAACTTTTGAATACTGGCTGAAATATTACGTAATGCTGTGTCACTTGCTGTCCGTCCTCTTTAATATTGACATTGACTTAAGACTTAACCCTTTTCCATAGAAACTAAATTTATCGTATTTTTTATTAATTTACCTTTTATATAATAATGATAATAGTGAAACTAAAATTGTATGCAGAATATTTTTAAATGGATTACCAGCCCAGCGAGAGTAAGACTCTGTTCAAGGTGTTTGACGCCACTGTTCGTAAACGTGCCAGGAGGAAGCGAGAGGCTGGCGATGACAATATCTCTTTGGGAACCAATGAATCTATTACCGTAAGTACTTGCAGGTTGTAGGTACCCGTCTGGACTTCAAGATATGACTTTTAGTTCAATCGCATTATATTCTATACATCTTCTATATACAAATAAATAAAATTAGAGTGTCTATTTGTAATATTAAAATAATCTCTTTTTACTAAATGCATTATGGATGTATTCACGGTACATATACCAAAATAACATTTTTTTTTTTAAATGTATCTGTCTGTTTGTTCCGGCTAAATTTTTAAACGGCTGGACCGATTTTACTGGTCGGGACTTTCACTGCCAGATAGCTGATGTAAATTAGGCTACTTTTATATTAGAAATTTTATATTTATTTTTATTAATATAAATAAATAATAAAAGAATAACTATTTTGTTAAATTCCACGCAGACGAAGTCGCAGTCACAGCTAGTATATAATATAGTCCTTTATTATTTTAATTTGTCCCAATTCGTATTTTGTTAACCCATAGAAAATTTATTCCCTATAGAAAACTAGTGATTAAAAATTAAATTGACTAGAGAATTGGACCCTGCTTGAGACGGTTCAATAATTGTTTGCAAAGTACTTTTTTAATGAGAGTATGGCGGGTCACTGCACTGTATCCATTTGACGGTAATCACATTTATGAAACCATATATGGATGGAATCTATCAATCTTTCTGTTCGATTAAGCAGATATAAATATTAGGTAGGTACCATACTATCATACCATCACGCCTATCTCCCTGTTAAGGGGTAGGCAGAGAGCAATGTGCGCCACTTCACACGATCTCTACATACATCTCTAGCTACCTCGACATCCATACATCTCTTCATACATGCGCGACTATTACGAAGACTACGCATTTTTCTCTTTTTAAGTAGATCATTTATTTGATTTACTTAAAATTAGGTAGGTAGGTACATTAAAACATTATTTATAGTTGTTTTAGTTAAGATATTAAGTAGGTATATGGAAATTTTAAAAATAAAATCGAAATGATAAAAATCATGGTGAATGGGACTCGAACTCCCGACTCTCGCTTTCGCGGTAAGGCTACCTTAAAGTAAGGTAAACTCAAATGTCAAATCGAGGAAGATCGAACGAGTAACCCCCGTATTCTAAGACGTATCCTTAACTCCACTTTATACTAAAGGAACGTCTGTCTCTTTTCACCAAATGTCAACTATAAAAAGCAAGTTGAGACAGACGCTCCTTGAGTGAAGAGTGGAGTTAAGGAAACGTCTTAGAATACGGGGGTAAGACGCTCTTTGAGAGGAAAGTGGAGTTGAGGATACGTAATACTTAGGCGGGGGTTAACTACTGGCCTGGTTGAAAAATTATATCATTCGTTATACTCATAAAGTGAAATAATTAATATCAACTAGTAATCAATAGACCGCCTCCGTAGACTAGTGGTTGCGCCTTTGGCGTTGTATCCGGAGGTCGTGGGCTCGATTCCCACCCATGGGAAAAAAATATTAGTAAATTTTTCTGTAGAGTTTGTCATGGTCTGGGTGTTTATAAAATATATGTATTATAACATTGTTTCTGGTACATATGCTACAAGTTTAGAGCTTATTTTGTGACCAGAGCATATGTGTAAATTCAAATTCTCCTACATATTATTATTATAATTAGGTAACATATATTTTATTTTTAAGTATATAGTATATACCTACTCAGTAAAAAAATCTAAATCTACAATAGTATTGTAACATTAAATTACTTTATAAAGAAATATGATCTAAAATCCTATGTATTTTTTTTATTAACCTTTCGAGATATTGCAAGATATTTGAAAAAATATGAATGATAGTATATTTGTTAATAGTACCTACCTACAATTTACACGATCGCCATATAAAACTATTACTGCTGTAGAATATTTTAGAATTTATAAAACCTAAATCTTATTCGGTATGCCTGCAGGCATGTCACCGAATACCAGTGAGGACAACTTCTTCAGCCAAGGCCTGTCTGCAGCAGGTGACCAGCTCTCAGCCAGCAGACAGTCATGGTGACAACGCGGCGGTTAGACGACGGTAAAACATAATATATCATCACTAAGTCAAAGTAAATTTTCAGACGAAATGTATTTAGCCCCAGTTAGTGAAATCGTTATAGCGGATGGCGGATAACCAATCAATGCTCATGAAGTAAAAGCGGAATATGACGGCAACGAACATGTTTGACATTTAGTTTGAAATGCGGCTTTAGGCCACTTCCATATTAATTGATACTTAGCAACTCTGCGGGGTGATTACGCTCATAATGCTAAGCTAAACTTTAATCTATATGATGCAATTCTGATGTAATGCATACCGGAAAATTTACATAACTACGTTATTTCGGTTAAAGTTCTGCTTAACGTTGTGCGGCTTAATAGGCCTTCTGCATGGTTATTACACGTCTTAAGTTCGCTCGCGCGCCAATCGTTATGACGTGATTCTGACGTAGATCAAGCTTGGCTTCTTAACAATGGCTCCAAAAAATCTTTAAAAATTACGTCATAACGATTGGCGTGCGAGCGAACTTAAGACGCGTATTCACCCTGCTGGCCTTAGCTATCAACTTCTGACTTGATAGCGTTTTCATCTGTTTAATTAAAGCACGCAGTTCTCCAATCAGAGAAGGTTAAAAACTACTCTGATTGGAGGATAGCGCCATAATAGCATAAATCTTTATTTTGTCAATCTAACGCTCTGTTGTTATAAGAAACCGAATGTGGCTGAAGGCCCCTAGTATAATTGCTGGCTATACCATAAAATTCAATTGATGGAATCGCCTGCAATTTCTTTAAGGCTAGGTTTTTAAAACTTATGGAGCAGCTCTGACCCACAACTACCCACACAAGTTAGTTTTATAAGCAGGTAGATATTTAGGCACTAGGTCTAACCTGGGGCCTGACCAAATAACACGTTCGCCAATCGAATCGCCGCTTCTATGGATAAAAATGTATAGGAATTTTACTCTATGGGTAGAGTATGATCGACGAGAAACGTCAAATCCAATACATTTGGCTTTCGATGGGTATTTCGATTCGATTATGGATTGGCTCTTTGGTAAGGCCCCTACTTAAATACTAAATGATTATGCCTACCCACAGCCGGGATCGAGACAGCAGTGCGTCGGAATCTAGATCCCGGAGCCACGTGCGTCGCCAGTCATTGTCACCACGAAGACGTCGAAAAACCCAACAGTAAGTAAATATAATATGCATTAATATTAAAAAATACACCTTATGTATGGTCACTCGCTCACTCCTATAAATGTTGGTTATTTTCATTTATTCATTTCAATTTATGGTCTGCTTGGATCTAATCCTTTATTGGGCTCTACTGTTCGTGCAAGAAATACTCTAGAATAGTATTTCGAGGGACTAGGCATTGGATAGGAAGGTCTTATTTAATAATCTTCTATTTGATGGCCTCTACACATTGCGCGTAATTTTTCCAATGTCTGGGTATATTTATAAATAAATAAATAAATAAGTAAAAGTAGGATAAAAGGATGGAACTAAAAAAAGACTAGCAGATAATGAGAATAGGTATATGGTAACACCAACATCGTCATGCGTATTAGGGTTGCCAGACGTCCTTTAATTTAAATACGTTGTTCAGCCCTAAAAATATATATAGTGTCCTATATTTTAAATAAATACTAAATAACTATTTTATTTATTTAATTATAAGCCAAAAATACACAACATTATTAAAAAATATTTATATAAACAGGTAAAGTTAAAATTGTAAGGTCCCGTCGCGAGTATAGGCCTCCTCCAACTTCTTCTACTGCTCTCGATCTTTTGCCAGTTTCTTTCTAATTTTCTCCTGCAATCTCCTTAATGTCATCTTCCCATCTTTTTTGTGATCTTCCCTTCGGTCTTTTCCCTTTATCAGGTCCTGTCCATTCAGTTACTATTTTTGTCTATCTTTCATCTTCTAGTCTAACTAAATGCCCTGCCCTGCAAAAGACAATCCACCACAGCTTTATTCTGATTTTATAGTGGTTTTTATTAATAAATATATATATAGACACCATAACAGAGCCTTTAAATAAAAAAACATCCCCATACACCTTATATATGAATCCTTAGGCCTTTATTTTCTCCTAACAAATTATCTACAACACAAAACGATGGCTAGCAGTTACGAATAGGTACTTAGAATGCTTATTCCACAAAATTACTACATTTTTGCACAATTCCTATAAGCTTAACTATAAAAATATAACACGAACCCGCGTTCATAGTCTTTGGGATATTCTCAAAGAAATCCCGGATAGAAAGTTATAGCATAAGAAAACTTGGAATTGGAACGCCTAGAATATACAAATAAAATATGTATGGTTAAAATAGATATAACAATATAATTTTTAATCTTTCTCTATTTTTAAAGAGATCCCGTTAATATCATTATTTGTGCGAGTGCGCCTGGACTTGGGCCTTCTTACGTAATTACGTACGCCTTAAGCAAGCTTACGTAGGTACATCAGTTATTACAGTTCTGTTACCTAAATAGGTTTTATATAAGATTATATTAAACCTGGCACCTACCTATTATTTAAAATAATCAAAAATGGGACTAAAAATTTCAGATGTGAAGCAACATCCCTCGCTCTGAAAGCTGGACTGAAATCAACGCCACGATCTGAAACACCAGTTAGTAATTGATTTATCTAACAGTAAATAGCCATATTGCGGTATTTTGTTACAACTATTCATACCATCATTGCCAAGGTAGCCCTAATTACCGCAGTGGCACACAAAATACCGGGTGTAAGTTTATTTTAAATCCAACTTCAATTAAATTCCAAAATAAATTTAATTTCAGAATGGTGAAAATGTAACTGACGCTTTACCACAAGACCAAGATTCTTTAATATATGCATTTTTAGAAGAGGCTGTGAAAAAGGAAAAGAGGAAGTAAGTTACATATTTATTTGTATTTAGATATTAAAGCATCTTACTGTTTATATGGAGTATGTAATTTCAAATTGGATTTTAATTATAGAAATCGCCATAGCCGAAGACATGAAGAACATCGGCACGAGTCTCCCAGAGAAAGCAGACATCATCGCCATAAAAAGGATTCTAAAGAAAAGTATTCAAATGCCTTCCTTTTTTAATTTGGAATTTCTAAAGTAAGCAAATATTATTAAAGATATATTTTTTTGCAGACCACAAAAAAGTGATGAACTTACAAAGAAAATAGATCCCAATGAATTATTTGAAACGTTTGCAAAATTATGCTCACAATTTGCTGAAAAGACTAATGTTTCAAAAGATGTGGTTAGTAAATAATTTCATACTTTATCAATCCATAAAATAAGATAGGTACTATAAAAAATATTAATATTTTTAGCCCAGAACACAGAGCAACAAATCTTTGCAATGTGAAGGACCTCCGAAACGAGAACTTTATACAAGACAATGTTCCGCAAAACATAAAAGCAATTCTAGAGAAGATGTGGCAACGCCAAAAGTTAGAAGCTTAGAACAAATATCTAAAAGAACGCTTCAAAATGAATGCTGTGCCGACCAACTCTGTGAAAAATGTCGCAAAGATACTAAATATATTGAAACTAATAATATATCTTATAAGCGTGTTGAACCAGATTATTATAGAAGTATAAACGTAACTCCTACTAGAAGTCATATTGCAACAAGAAATGCAGAACATTTATGTTGTAGAGATGAATTAGAACAAAGAAATTATAGACATTATGACTGTGACAATTATCCAGAAAAAAATCGACAATATTTAGAAAAAGATCATAAATTTAATGTATCATCTGAACATTATGTAGGCGAAAAGATCAGTAAGTTATATTGTAGGCCATCGAAAATTAGAGAATTTGACCGTCCACATAATCCAAAAGATAATTACATAAATGAAAGAAATCATTATTATGATAGTAGAAGACGCGGTAACGCCGAAAATTATCACAATTCCTACAATAATGATATTTTTAATGAACGTATTTCTAGAAGAAAACTGGCTTCGAGATTTGATCGCAACTCTATTGTTTCTAAAGACGATGATTATAAAGATAAATATTCTGAAAGAGAAAGAGATTCCGGACTCAGTATGGCAGACGGGGAAAGCGTAGTTAGCGCTAAAAGTAATTATTTTAGAGGTGTAAAAGTAAGTTTAAGATAAATTTTATTTATTGCTTAAAAAGTCTGACCAGTAAAGTACAAGTACGAATGATTCATATAATAATCATGAGAACATTTGTTTTATGCATGCAACAATAGAACACTGGATTGAAGCGCCCCTTGATTTGTTTTATTTACTTTACTGTTCAGCCTTTAAAACACTTATACCTTATTTAATTTATTTAAACAACTGTTTAATTGTAGCAAGAAATAGCAGAGCAAAGAGAAGCCATGGATAGCATGATGCAACTCTGGAAAGAACTTATGCGATGTGTCAAAAATATGTCGCTAAATGACAAACACAATGACAATAATGTAAAGGTAAGGAGGTATCTTTGGGGCTAGGAAGAGTCCAACGATAATCATCATTACTCACTATCTCTTTCACTGCTGAATAACATTAATAGAATTCACCATTCACTCTTTCATCCAAGACATGTTAACCAATATTAACCATATTACCTACAGATAGGGTCGAGCTTAAAAATCAGTGGCAAAGGAAAATACAATCTTGACACGTGTTTGTTATCTATATAGTGAGATGAAGTTAGGCAATATGTTTCTAACGCTGCCAATAATTGGCGTATATAAACCAAAAAGCCACAAATACCCCAGAATATAGAGTAGGTATAAAAATAATCTAGTGACTATATATTATTTTTAAGCATTTAAAATATATGTATTTTTTGATAGGTATTTATAAATGATAATTAGGCACTAGATTATTTATACCCTAGATTTTAGGGTTGCATGACTTTTTGGCTTAAATGGACCGCACACCACTGCAATCGTTTACCATCAACATAGGAATGATACTTACCATTCCCGCCAAACTTCTTAAGCATGTTTTTTTTACATATTAATTGTATTTTATTTGCAAATAACCAAACCTACCCTCAAAATGAGTGACGTTCAAGCAGCAGCTTATTTTGAACACAGTCGGTGTTCAAGATATTTGCTGCTATTTATATCTAGCGGCTATATGATCAGTCTACTGACACCAGGGGCCTTAGAAAAAAATCAGGCGAGGCGACGTGTCGTGTCGCCTTCAATCAAAACTACGAGTATATAGACTTTGGCAGGTGACAGCGTACCTCACGCCTACTGTCATTGTCAAAATGCATACGTTTTTGACTGAGGCGACGCGACATGTCGCCTCACCTGATTTTTCTCTAGAGCCCCAGACCAGCTGTCCATTCAAGCCGCTCCGCACACGTAGCAACTTTTAGAACTGCAATTTTCAATTTCATATTGGATTTATGCTAACAGAATAAAGTTGCCGATTGCCGCAACCGAATTTACTATAGTTTTCTATAAAAAAAAATGCATTTTTAAAAGTTGCTACGTGTGCAGAGCGCCTAAGCCTACTGCCACCGGCTGTCCGTTCCGCAGCAAATATGACCAGCCTACTGACACCAGACCAGTTGCCCATTCTAAATGTCAGAAGCCTACTGCGATCAGCTGTCTGTTCTGCAGCAAATGTGGCCAGCCAGGTTTAAGTTGTTACAATTTTTAAATAATTGTTAAAAACTGATAGTTTAATAAAAGGTATCTTAATCAACACTTATATTATAATAACAATTGGTTATAAGAACCAATAGTTATTCTATATTTATATCACGGCTCTTTTTTTTCTAAAGTGTTGGCAGGAGAATTATACTTTTTCAAACTCTAATTAATCTTTAAAATGTTACTTTAGGAAAAAGCAATGTACGCAAGGGATTCGGCGGCAGAACATCTTCGGCTGTGGAGGGAATGTATGCAACGCTATGAGACGGTGGCACGAGACGTTGGAGATACGGACGCTAGGCTCAAGGTCCGTATATATTAATTTGAAAAAAGATTTCTTAAATTTTTAAGATCTTCATTTCCTTTTTATTACTGTATATTGTAGATGGCCTGTAACGAGCGCTCGTTAATAAAGCAAGAGCATCATTAGCCAGCATGATTAGCTTTAGGATAGCAGCATCATCTTCGTTATACAGTGGCATATACCATCTCTTATAATCTTCTCTTGGTACTGCAGGAAGAGATAAACAAGCAGCGCTCGGAGATGTCGGAAATGTCCGGCATGTGGCAGGAGTGTTTGCGGCGGTATCGAGACATGAGCACAGATTTCAACTCTCTTAAGCAGCAGGTTTGTATCGACTCCAAGTGAGTAGGAGTGTGTAGACATCAAACATCATTTACGGAAATAAAAAGAAATGGGGATTCCCCAAAAAGGGAAATGACCTTATTGAGGATATAAAGTACCTACAGCCAAGTAGAAATTGATATTCTCCAACATTATCTCTAACTTTATTCTACCTCTAATAGAAATCTATAGCTTCCTTTAATTCCTGACCCATGACTTTTACATAACTATTTAATTCTACTCACACAACATGCAACAGTTAAATAATTATTAAATTTCATTCCTGACCCATCATATAACTTTCCAGCAGCAAAAAATGCCACCATGTATTAATTTTTAGCAGCGTTAGATTTTCGGGTGCCTTAAATTTTTATCGTGGGTCAAAAATCAATTTACAATACCTAATTTGGTACTGACCCAAATATATGTTTGATTAAAACGAAACACCTTTAGGTTCTTACTTTCACTAAGTGTATATAAAATTCTGTGTTTTTAAATATCAGTGCGTAAGTAGTAACATAATATACCTACGTGGTGGCCGAGTTGGACTATAGATATAAAATCACTTAGGCTAAGTTGCACCAAAGTGTCCGAAAAAGTAAATGTAACGATTAAAGTTAAAGTCGGTAAATATGGCATATGCGGGTAATATGGACACAAGTCCTAAAACTAGAGATTATATCAGCGCAATCATTAACAAGTCTACCTACTTTGTTACTGCGATAGCGCGGGAGTGACTATTAGTGCTATGAAAGTATTATTATTGGTAAGTAAATCGATTTTTTTAATATAGTCACCTAGTTAGAATACTAACGTAGTTGTTAGTTAAAATCATTCGTATATAAATTTAGTATGAAAATATTTATAGATTATGTTTTAACAATTAACTTAACTTCGATCAAAAGTTCGAAGAAATCTAAAGATCTTTGGGAACTTAGGTGAATGGGTATTATGGAGTAGTGCTATGAAGTATAATATAGTGTTCCATATTAACCGCAAGTTTATATTTGTTTTCAGATTATGGCTCCCAAAAAAAAAGTTCTGGGTTAAAGAGGCTATCAGAATCAACAAGTTATTTTGAAAATGAGCAAGCTACGTATGATGACTTAGACAATGATTCGTCTAACACAGAAGATGCAGAATGTAATTAATATACTGGATTGTTTTCAGAAGACGAGAATGGATTCTGTGGACGGTGAGCTCATGAAGATGTGCTGGGTGTGAAGAGAACATGTACTTACCTATATTAGTGAATTTTGCTGTAAAAAATATTATATAAAAGAATACATATAAGCATAGGTTTACCGGCAATTTATTTTTATGTCAGATTTGTAGTTTGTATTGCTTGAATACAGTTTTTTATTAATTTAAGATTTATAATTTTAATAAAACTGATTTTTTCGTGGAATAAATTATCTATTTTAACAGATTTTAATGGCTGTATTATTTTAACAAGCGCGAATTTTATTTACAAAAATAAGATTAGTGTTCCATAATTTCCTACCTTACTCTAGGTATACATTTATTTGACAAAACCACAATAGCGGATATCAGTCTCAGTTTAACTACACTTTGTTTGACGATATTGAAGTAAATCAAGAGTCGTAATGCAAAATTGTCTTTGACGTCGATTCTTAATCAGCCGTAGGAAGTCCACTGCTGGACTCCTATAGATTTCCAAAAAGACCGGTTTGAAGCGGCTTGCATTCTTATTACCTATCAGTTGCGCAGTGAGTTAACCACTAGGCTGAGGCCGCTTTTTTTTTCACATGACTCCCGTGCTCCAGTAAAAAAAGCATATTTCATACATAGCGACAAGCTTATCCATCCCTGACTGACGACTCGTTGTTAGTCCGCTTATTTACCTATATACTTATCAGTTGTCAGTGAGCGAAACCCCGAGTCGGATTCCTGCAGCTCCCGCGCTGGCTGCGGAAGTGGAGATTCCTCAGCGAGGACCGCCATATCGACAAGTCCCTAACAACTTATATGGACCGGTAAGTGGACTAGAACTGACATACATAACACAATCAGCAACATGAGAATCAGGATTGAGGGGCCACAATTTTATAAGAATTTGCATATAATTCTAATGAGTTTAAGTTATATGTAAAACTTAAAATAAAAAGTTACACGAGATTATATTTGGCCCCTCCATGCTGACGTTTTTATTAAAGCCCAGTCAATATCTTCAAATCTACACTTGTTACAACATACATATATACATATCATTACGGGTGCCTTACGACGCCCGGGAGCGCCTAACCGGTCCCAGGGTACCCAGCGGAGAGTTTTTTTAATAATTAATACTTAAACTTAGCAAATATGTAAATAGTTTGTAAAAAAAAACTCTCGTACCACGCAAACCTGACTTTAAACCGTTTAGTATTTGAAAAAGAAAATCGCCTGAAGCTTTTTTATTTTAACTTTTACAAACTTAGCTTTATTTTTAGGAACTATGTGACCCCTCAATTCTGATGCTCATATTAACAACAACAAATGCACTCTATTCCCTTGTATAACAGGTGCTTTTGCCTTAAACGTTTATAGTATTGTCTTGTACTATATTACTTCTGCGGTATTGTGTCGTAGCCAATTTAGTTATTTTGACAATCTAACGTTACCGTTATAAGAAACAGAATGTGGCGGCTTGGGCAATATGATATTGTCCTTCATATTGCCATTATTTACTACTTCATATTATTTACTACTTTCAACTAGTAAATAACTTCATATTATTTACTAATTTCAACTAGTAAATAATATGAAGGACATTATCATATTGCCAAGCCCCTACATTGTTACTTTTAATGGTAACGTTAGATTGTCAAAATAACGATATTGGCTGCCGTTTACGTAGCGTACGCTCTCAATATTATTTTGCCGTTTTTGCTAAAATTCATTGTTACTCCGCTCCTATTGGTAGCATCTACATGTTATGTAGCGAGGAAGGCTATAAAAATCCTTCCTCGATAAATGGGCTATCCAACACTGGGAACAATGGCCGGTTCGACCAAAAGAAATCATACTTTATAACAAGATTAGTAACGTCACATATAAATAATATTTGTATGAAATTTAACATTGCTATCCCCGGTATAAATTCGAACCGGCCCTAAAAGAATTTTTCATTTTGAACCAGTAGTTCCTGAGATTAGCGCGTTTAACCAAACAAACTCTTCAGCTTTATAATGTTACTTAGTATAGATTAGGTATACTTAGGTAGGTACTACATTAAACCCGTTAAAAATACCCGGTCTACTGTTTGACAGGTTCAAAAGTTTGGTTAACTGTGGACAGCCAATAGGATTGTTGTTGTTCAGCGCATTAAGATTGCTTACACGTTTCAGATGCCTCCACATCAACCTCCTCAGGCACAATACGCTGACGTAACCCAGATGCATTCTCGCGCGTCCGTACCGCCAGAGTGGTGGTGGTACGAACGGGAGGCACGAGTGCGCTCCCCGACCAGAAGGCGATCGTCCCCAGACTCCAGGGGTTCCAGGGAGAGACGCAAGCACCGGGAGAGGGAGCGAGGTATACCTACTGTCTTTGATTCAATAGGTACAACAGTAAAGTTCACTATAAATGTTTCGCGTTTTAGTGTGTGGGTTCACCACTTTTCAGGAGCCTACTGCATCGGTCTTTTGTCGAGGTGGTAGTCTTCTTCCAGGATGCGGTTAAGAAACTGGACATTGAATCGTATAAAGTAGCGCGTATATTTAAATAGTAGACCAATATTGTGGTAGTCTTAGTCGTAATCACATGATTGACCACATTCATGGACTTTGATGGTCTACTTACCAACTATACCTAGTAATATAGAAAATTTTGTCGTGATGAAAGATGATTATTGATGTTTTTTGACACTCCTAAAGTGTCAAAAAACATCAATAAAAAAACTTTATTATCACTGAAATCAACATATAGATGTTTTTGACTCTCGAGTTCACGAATTATTTTCCTGTGCACTTAAGATATTATTATATTTTATAATAATATCTATATATGTATATAAACAAACTTTATTTTCAGATGATGGAAAATACAAGGAAAAGTCTTCTAAAGCAGGTGCATCCCGGTCTGAACACAAACATAAAAAACGTTGAAACAATAAGTGGCAGTGAAAAGAAACTCAAAATTGTACTTAAGTAATAAAATTTTATTGTTTTATTTTAACTTCTTTGGTTTTATTCTAATTCTAATGGTAACCTTGGTTATATATACATGGTGACTTTAAAAGGATGTACTTTGGGCTAATATGAGGTTCTACTGATCAATACAAACAACTTTTCCAATAATACCATTCCCAAAACCCAAATGTGGCACAAATGAAAAAAAAATTGCCTTCTCCATACAAACTAGTAATGTTAAAATAACCAATTTGTATGGGGAAGCCAAATTTTTTTTTCATTTGCGACACATGGTTCCATGGGAGAAGTTGTTCGATTTGATCAGCAGAGCCTCATATTAGCCCAAAGTACATCCTATCAAATTTACCCTGTATATATACAATGGATGGCAAGATTTTATGGTGTAATATGAGTGCAATCATGTTAGGCCATTTGATGAGAGAAAGATTATGGAAATTGCCCAATCAATCTTACCATCCTCTGTACTGTATATATTTTTTGGCATCCACAATGGCTATGGTTTATATCTAAACTTAAGAGGTAACAACTTTAAAATTTTGTGAACTGAGTGTAATACAAAAAGATATGGACAGTTAATATGATAAAGCCAATAGGTATATATAACTTAATAGCATTCAAATCTGTATCGGCTCCTACTAAAAAACAAATTGTTTTATTAATATGTGTAAAGGAAGCCATTGGCAAAAAGCAAGTATTTATAAAAGCACTAAGTATTAAACATACACATTATGATTAATATGAGTTATAAATATGATTGTCTATCCCTACCAGAACATGAGTTAATAAACAAATAACTACTAACACCAAGCCTAAATATATAAAAAGCTTTGATAAAAATATAAATATAACAACATCAATAAATAAATACCCTAATGGTTCAAACACCAAAAACAGACTTAACTAAACAACCCGTCATAATAAATTATTAAAATTAACTTATAAAATAAATCACAAATATTGGCTTAAAGATTCCTTTCCTACTCAGCTGGCATGAGTGGAAGATATGGAATTAAATATAATGGATCAAAATATTAAATACCTGGTCACAAAAATATTTAACTACTAATACAATTGACATTAAAATATCATCTACTGATAATGCATATATATTTAACACTTAAGGACTCGCGCCTCAGATTTTATCAAAAGTACTCGCTACTGGGTCCCATAGACCCATTACTTTGTTAAATATAATTTGCAATTGGCTTTTTGTATTAAGTAAAATGATACTGTATTTTATTATTGACTACAATTCTTCCTATAAATTATGACACAGTTTTTATCTAAATATTCTATTCATATAAAACGAGTTTACACATGTGTAACTATTTTTTTTTGAAACGACAATAAAGTGTCTTTTTATTACTGAAGAAAGACATCTATGTTTATTTGTTTTTTTTTTTGTAAATCAACTAATTATAAAAAATGTTTTTATAGTTTGTCACCTTAGGCATTTTGTCACCTTACATAAAGTTTTACTCATAATTTTAACAATTATTACAAATATATTTAGTGTGTTCCCTGCAAATTAGGCCCCACATTGATTTTGAGCCTTAGAAGCAATGTCATCAGTCATATGCTTTTTGCCCAGAATCAGTGTTATGTGGGCTTATATAACTGTTTCTTCCGTTTGTCTTCATTCTCTATAACTTCATTTAAGTATTCTTAAATCTTTCTAGTATTTAGTATGGGATGCATATCTATTTTCAAGTCTAAAATATTATAAAATTATAAACCAGATAACACAAAACAAATTGTAAAAACACGTAAGTAGTCGCTAGTGGGTCCTGTGGACCCATCACTTTATACATCTGTAGCTCTTGATCGCCTTGCATAAACACTTGTGAGTAGTGGGGAGGATACACATTCGATCAAAGGTACTAAGAGATACAACGTTGCACGTTTAAGCTTTATAGAAATAATCAGCAAAATGTCTTTCACTGGGTCTAAAAAACCCATTAGCAAGTCCTTAAGTGTTAAATAAATAGGGAGAGTCATGTCCAACAAATTAACTGTGATCCAAAACCTAGAATTAAAATTCCAACTAAGTTGAATAAAAGCAGTACTTAGTTTGGCTTTCATATGGCAAAAACCAAGAGCAATTTTTGATTCGAAAAATATCTGAAAAATTGAAATTGCTTTACAGTGTCAAGATTACCTTAATATTAAATTGAACCTTGTTATAGGTTATCCTCCTGTGAGAAAAATATTAGTTGCATTTTGAAGCAGCATAATTAGTTGCAAAATTCAGGAAAGATTACCTTGAACATTTACCTGTTATATATAAATATTGAAACAGCATCATGAATCTGCTTTTTACAACTTTTTAGGTAATCTTACATCTGAGACTGCTGAGTTTAGGGTAACAGTCAATTCTTGAGTAAATAACATATTTATTTTGTACAGTTTGCGTAGATCTAGTATATTAATTATTTACCTATATAGGTAGGTATTTATTATATGGTTCTAATAATGCATAAAATGTTGAGATCTAAAATATTATTAAGATAACTATTTTAGTTTAACAATTTTCTCAGATACATGCCACAATTTGTTAGCCAGATCATCATTTTGGGCCAGAGTTGATACCCACTCATCTACTTTACAATCAGAAAAGTATCTTCCACTGATAGCACTAACCTCAGGTGATACAGCCAAGTATATGGAAGTCTGGGCACCTTCCCAAGCACTCTTAAACATAAGATTAATAAAATACCTTGTCAACTTAGCTCTATCCTTAAATATTTCTGTATCTACGGCTCCTGGGTGTAAACAATTTGCAGTCACCTCAGTACCTTCTAAACGGCGATTCAGTTCTCTAGTAAATAGTATATCACACAATTTACTATTTGAATAAACCCTACAATGTCCCAAAAAGCTTTTTGCAGTCTTACTAATATTTACTAGATCAACTTTACCAATGTGGTGCATAATTGACGCTACCATGATAATACGACTCGGGCCAGATGATTTTAGCAAAGGTAATAACAAATTGGTCAACAAAAATGGACCAAAATAATTGATTTGCATCTCTATAGAAATTTTATCAGCAGTTAATGAATTATTTAATTTTCCAGTTCCTGCATTATTTACCAATATATCCAGTCTTTTCTCAGTTTTCAATACTTCCTTTGCAAAAGATCTCACAGATTTTAAAGAGGCTAGATCTAAATCTTTATAAATTACATTTAGGTTTTTTGTTTCCTGAATAATTTTATCTCGTGCTGCACAAGCTCTGGCTTCGTTGCGACACGCTAAAATAACTTTAGCTCCTCTTAAAGCTAATTCTTTCGCAGTTTCGTATCCAATTCCTGAATTTGCACCGGTAACTATCGCCACTTTATTTGTTAGTTGCGTGTCACATTTACAAAATCCACAAGTAGTTTTGCTATATATTTTCACAGCAACTACAACAGCAATAGCAATGCATATAACCCACAACATATTAGGAAACCAACTACGTCCTATACTATAAAATTTAATTGAAAATAATTGAAATGAATTTCATTTCATTTTCTTGATAAATGGCTTTTCGCTTTGCGCGTAATTCTGCCAATGTCTAGTTATAGAGAAGGCACGAAGGAGTATTTAATGTAAAATTTAAAAGATTTTAGATACCCAGCGGCCATATTCCGTTTCTTATAACGTGATCGTTAGATTGTCAAAATAACGATTTCCGCTATTAGCGCGCTCTCCTCCAATCAGAGTAGATTTTTAACCTTTGCTGATTGGAGAAGAGAGCGCTAATAACGGAGTTCGTTATTTTGACAATCTAACGCTCACGTTATAAGAAACAGAATGTGGCCGCAGAAAGAATTGGTAACTAATATAAGTCAAAAATCATATAAATAAACATTTGTTATTTAGACAAAACAAGACTTCACAGGGGCCAATATAAACACAACACAGGACATTACACAGATCTGAAAAAGAAACATATATTATAGATAAATATAAGGGATTTAAATTTAAATTTAAATCCTATCATATATTTGGAATAAACATGTATAGGCCCATTACTTGGTATATAATATATCAGCATAATTATTACTATATATAAATAAGTTGAGAGGGGGAGTAGTTTAAAATTAATTGAAATGAAATATAGCAGAAATTATTGTTTTTTTTTTTTTAATTTATTAAGGCATTGGTAGCAAAGACCATCAGCCTAAATTTTATACATTTTCATACCAATCATCGATCATATTGTTATTTCGTTTGAGCATTTAGTAGTAATTATATAAAATTAGATAAACTTAAACTAAATCCTAAATTATACAAAATTAATCCCAATACATATTGAATCTATAACGAAATCAGAAACATATAATTATACCTATCTAACGAAAGAAAAGTTACAAATAAAAAAAAAAGTAATAAAAACACAAAGGAGACAATATTTTGAAAGAAAAGGCCGTATAGTATTAAATGCCCTTTGTCTATTTATCGCATGAACAGAATAAAAATATAGCGACGATAGGGGTCCATCTGGACTTGCATCCAGTGCTATGTTAAAATAAATAATAAAAAAAAAGAGCGACGATATATCAATCCACAGATTATATAATATTATTCTGTCATTATTAATAATTCGCGGACCGAAATTGTTCGCTATACTAACCTAATAATTAAACATAACATAACCTCAAATTGAAATTTAAATGAGAATAACTTTTTTCTCCCAACTTCTCGAACTTGGATGTATTTAACAATTTTATTATATGTATTTTCCTCTATCGAACTGGATAGGTTTTATTTTTGAACGCGGCTTCTAAGCCTGGGTCTGAAAATACATGAGCTATGCCGTTCTTCTTTAATATTATTATCTATACTAATATTATAAAGAGGAAAACTTTCTATGAGTAAGGTACCCGCTGGTGGTACCCGCGCGGCTCAGACGCGAGGTCGGTTCCCTACGCAGCGGTCGTGCGCGAAGTCTAATAATTTTCGTGCGATTTTTTTTTAGATTTCGTTCTTAAAACTACACCGACCGTGTCTTTCCTGGGTAGGCTTTTTGCAGCGGTAACCGACATCCACGCGGGCGACCGCTAGTAACTAATATATTTACAAATAACAGAAATCAAATATGTATAATAAAAGGCTCATATTAGATGGAAGAGGAATATTATGACAAGGTAATACATAGTAAAGTGATGATGGATAATGTTTACAGCTGAACATTTAATGATCTAAACATTCTAAATCACCTTTGCCTCCTCCACAACCAAACATAATAGACTCTTTTACTTTTTATATAAATGAATTTATTTGATACAACAATGACCAATGCTTATACGTGCCAATGATGAATTGCTTAAAACTTTATACTTAGCAAACCAAGGTCTAAAGGTAACAGTGGTCTGCAAAGAAAATAAATGAGAACCCTTGAATTTGGAAGATTTTGTCCACAAATCATTCCAAGATTTTTCTAAATATATTTTGGCTAAAGCCACAAGAAGATCATAGGTAAGCTTGTTTAGCAAAATAATCGGCTTTTTCCTATACCGCAGTGACTAGCAACATAAACTAAAACAATTGAAAGATGATTAACATGACAACAATGTAATCTTTAATTTCAAAAAATATTTCTAACCTAAGTTCAGATGAAAATGGATTGCTAATTAAAGATTGCAGAACTTAATGAATCCGAAAATATAATATTATCATTAATTTGATGTTCTAAAATGAAGAGAATGCAGTGTTTGATAGCCAAACATTCACCAGATTCATTGATGATTCACTGATGATTCGTTTGGGCTTTTGTAAATAAAAGATGAGTCTGAATTTTGATGAAATATGGACCAACCTACACTACCGTGTGGTGATAATTTTGAAGCGTCTGTAAAAAATAAATCAGAATTAGGCCACTCAAGATCAACAATATGATTAAACATATCATTGCAATTTTTTGACTCCTTATTATTGCCCAAACTTAAGATAATTTGCGGATCAAAAATTAGTGATTCAAATGAACTCGAAAAGACCGGAAGAGACGAGTTTGTAATTATTGGAGATTAAATATTTTTAAATTTGGAAAAAGAATAAACTAATCTTGGAAGAACCTTCTTATTTATCCATTTTTTTTAGTAGCTTTATTTAAAAAAATATATTCAGATAATAATTTAACTTTCTAAATTAAGGGATTATTATAAAATTGAATTATATTTAAATTTCTTAAGCATTTTAAAACTCAATATGCTTATAGCCATTTAATTTGGAATCAAAATATACACCAAGAAATTTTACAAATGGTTTAGTTACTATTGTAGAATTGTTAATTCTTATGTCAATTAATGGAATGGTTCTTTTTCTACTAAAAACAACGACATTTGATTTAGCTGAAGATAATTGAAGACCATAATTGATTAACCAGTAATTTAATCGGAACAAAGATTCATTTAAATCATTTTCACAGTCTTTTAGAATTAGTATATCAAATAACATCATCGGCGTATTGTAAAGAGCGGCACATAGAATTTACCTGGGAATCTAAATCAAAGTGTATATATATTAAACAAAATAGGACTCAAAACCGAACCTTGTGGCAAACCTTTCCTAGGCAAATTACCATTTAGTTGATTAAGTAACCGTAATTTTACTTGTCTCTGATAAAATAGACAGTCTTCCGTATAATGGATTCTTC
Source organism: Monopis laevigella (assembly GCA_947458855.1). NCBI lineage: Eukaryota > Metazoa > Arthropoda > Insecta > Lepidoptera > Tineidae > Monopis > Monopis laevigella. The sequence continues at coordinate 6,391,946 of OX381596.1, read as the reverse complement.
CATTATAAAAACATGTTGTTGTCTACATCATCGCGTATGCCCGACACGATGTTTTAGCGCGCCAACGAGACTTCATCGTGCTGGGACATGTTGTTCTTTGTTGGGCGGCACGACGTAGGCTGTGATTTTAGGCTATTCTATAACCTCGTTACCACCTCCCATACAGATGAAAAAACCGTGACCTAGTCATGTTTCGGTTTTAGTCTGTGGGTTCACCCGTTTTCAGGAGACTACTGCATCGATTTCTTGTCGAGGTGGTAGTCTCCTTTCAGGGTGCGGTTACGAAATGGGTAGTTGAACTGAAGATAAGGCGGCGAGTATATTAAAATATACTCGTAATGCCCCCAATTTCGTAATCGCATCATTTAGCCGGCATAGTGGGTAGTTTAAGAACAATTATTGATTGACCCCATTCATGGACTTTGTAGGTCTGCTCACCACCAGGTAGATACAAAGTCACATATCGTGCTCCAATAAAAATAAAATATTACAATTGTACGAGTCTCAGTTACAAAATAATATAAAAAAGGAGATAATGGTGACTACCATTCTTGGAAACCGAACGATGTAAGTATACTGCACAATTACTATGCATGTAGAGTTTAATGAATTTTGATGAAGCGGGTGATTTTTAAGGACCTGTGGAGAGAAATGATCGATGTTTTCATTACTGCACTCCTGAAAAAGTACTATTGGTTCATTTGCCATATTCAAAAAGAAATACATATAAATACTCTAGGCGCAAAATTCAAAAAATCTCGAAAACCAGGCGTTGTTAGGGTGATTTATGGTATATCAAACGGTCTGCGGGGTGAGAAGGAACTTTATTTAACACTTTCGCTTTCGTCAGTGGAATCGTTTTCGTCTTGTCTATGGCCAGAACCTGTATGAATAATATACGGAAGTGCTGTAACAGATCATGTAAATTAATAAAACTGTACCATAATTCTTTCGATTCGACTTTAGAAAAGAGATAAATATCAATTATTCGTTTCTTTATATCAAGAATTCAATCAAAAAATCATCAACCTAATAATTTTGAATATGCATTACAGCACTTCCGTATATTATTCATACAGGTTCTGACCATAGACAAGTCGAAAACGATTCCACTGTGATTCCACTGACGAAAGCGAAAGTGTTAAATAAAGTTCCTTCTCACCCCGCTGGGCTTTTATTTAAATGAGTGGCAGACTGTAAAAAGTTGTTTTGAAAAGTTTTGACTTTAATCCGACCAGTAAAGTTTAACCATACATTAATGCGTATAGAATCTTAATACATTTTTCTGTTGTTTATGGCTGAAAGTATGTCTCCTATAATTGGTAGACTGTAAAACAATATTTATTTTTTTCTGTCACCAGCTGACAGACTACTCATTTCTGCCATCATCATGGGGAGTTTATCTTTTTAAGTCTGGAAAGAAGGCATTTTGCCCTAACTTTTTAAGGATAATTTTTCCCTTGGAGAAAACTGGAAAAAAAATAGTAGGCCGTACAGAGGATGATGAGTTTCGCCATTGTAAGGTACCAGAGGGGAATAAAGCCTTAGTAAATGGCTTTATATATTTTTTTTCTTTAAAATAATTAACTTATTATCAATGGCGTAGCGTGCCTTGGCGGGGGCCCCGTATAAAAAAAAATGTTTGGGGGGCCTTAGGAGGGGGACTTTTGTCATTTCTGAAATAAATAAAACTTTTGGGAGGTTTTTCTTAATTTTTGCTTACGCACGTTGAGGGCCCCTGTGGCCCGGGGGCCCCGTATAATTGATACGGCAGATACAATCAATCAATCAATCAAATTTCTTTATTATAATCCATAGTTTTTACACAAGATTTTACAGATGATATATTATAGTCTACTATGTTCCGCCTATAGGCATATAATATAGAAGTACACAGTTAAACAAAACTAAATACAATTATACAACACAAAAAGGCCTAAAACATTCAATACAAAAACTCCAACATCTACGACATTACAGCACAATTATTTTCATTTAAGTGTTACGTCTTCCATAAATTCACTAACTTTGTAATAGCACTTATAACTTAACAGTTTGTACACTTTGTTCTTAAAAACAGCAAGTTCATCAATATTACGGACATCCCTAGGTAATTTATTATAAATGGACGGTGCCATATTAAACACTTTTTTTTTTTTTTTTTTTTTGATGAGGCCTACAAGAATCTCTAGAGGTTAAATGACACATTGCCCTAATACACTTCTTCTGTGATATAAATACCCTATCCTTGTACGGCGGTAGCTACGCCCCTGCTTAAGCAGGGGCGTAGCTATTATAAAAGTGTTATATCTATAAAAGGCAAGTGTTGGTATAAAGATGTTATATGTATAAAAGCCAAGTTTGTGATATTGTATTAAATATACATTTATAAAATGATAATAATGTTACATGCGCCGTAATGGGTTATTTGACTCCTTTTTGAAAACCATTTTATATGATTCTCCATTACATAATAATCACACTACATTGATATTTCCGGGATGTCTACTCTATTATTAATAAAAATCAAAGTTAAAGATTGAACATAATGGCGCTAGTCTTGTGTAGTACATGTACTAGAGTACTAAAGGAATTAATTCCCTATACTGAATGAGAATGAACTATTCATCAACGTAGTTGCTCTTCGGTCATTTAGTTCATTTTAAAGTCGAGATCGGTAAGGAATTAATTCCTTTAGTACTCTAGTACATGTACTACACAAGACTAGTTACGAAACAAGCAATTTGACGATAAAGCAGCAAGGATATTAAAATGGACTCGTAATCTAAATACGTCTTAGACGCCGTCCATTTCGTAACTGCATCATTTAGCCGGCATAGTGGGAACGATTAAAATTGTTAAATAGTTAATCGACCTCATTCGTGAACTTTGTAGCTTTGCTTACGTAGAGACCTACAACAAAATCACATGCTGTACTCATATTAAAACAAAATGTTTTTCGACTAAGGAATTTACTGTACTAAAGTACTAAAATAATGAACTAGTACATTTTAAAGATTGTACTAGTTTATAACTTTGGAGCGATCTTTTCAAAGACTGAGCAAGCACAAGCCTAAATGGCGCTAAAAACGTCACACGCAAGTAAACAAACAAGCACAGATTAAATAATCTCCTATATATTATACTCTATTTCATCCACATGATTTATAATCTGTGTATTGTTTTGTTTACTTGCATCACGCATCACCAGCCATCAACCAATCAAAGATGTTTTCTTATAAATAAAATTGTAAAAAATATTCAATTTTTTTTCGTGTAATCTACAAAAGATATACATAATTTAGTTTAAAATAAAGTGAAATATGTTTTTTTACGCCATTGTCTGATAGGATGACCACAATTTTATAGTGTATTTTTAATGTAGTCAAATAGCTTATTAATATAATAATACAAACAAAATGGTAGTATTAAAGCCCGATAAGAAATATTAAGATTTTACTGGGTTGTAACTAAGCTGTAGGCTTCCATGGATTACATTTCTTTTAATAATAATTTGAATTTATATTATACTACCGTAAATCGACTATTTCAAATGGGCCTTATTATATTCTGTCCCTTATTAACTTTTGCCCCTCTATACTAGCCAAGAGCGCAGTCGTAAATAACGCTAAAGAAACTTTTGTATGAAAATGTCATTTATGATGACGTTACTTTCGTTTTTATCGTTGCAGAAATAATCAAAACGAGACAACAATATAGATACACCAATAGGATAATAAATTTGTTTTCTCTCTCTTTAACGCTTCTGCGACGTTCGAGCGTAGAATGCGACCATGCTCTTGGCTAGGGGGGCTAACGTTACATTAATGAGGTACCAGCGGCCACATTCTGTTTCTTATAACGTGATAGTTAGATTGTCAAAATAACGATTTCTGCTATTAGCGCGCTCTCCTCCAATCAGAATAGTTTTTAACCATCGCTGATGGGAGGAGAGAGCGCTTATAACGGAATTCGTTATTTTGACAATCTAACGCTCACGTTATAAGAAACAGAATGTGGCCGCTGGTACCTCATTAATGTAACGTTAATACGAGAAGAAACACCAATAGGATTGCTTTAAAAGGGTAGGAAGAAAAATAAAAACAAACAAAATGACTTAATATTTTTTAATTAAGTTTGTAATAAAATTGTAGACAAGAAAAACATAAATACATTTTCATTTAAATTACTTATGCAAGAAATATACTTATACAAAAAGATGATTTTTTTCATAGACAAACAATAATTAGATGTCGTATATTCGGTTTCTTGTGTTTTACGCATTGACCTAAAAGCATTCTATTCTAGACAAGCAGTTCAAAATTCTAATTTTTTGACATTTGTATATTCATATTGATGCTAGGTATTTTTTTATGTCTACAGCGGCGACATTCTGTTTCTTATAACGTAAGCGTTAGATTGTCAAAATAACAAATTCCGTTATTAGCGGTTTCTTCTCCAATCAGCGAAGGTTGAAAAAATACTCTGATTAGAGGAGAGCGAGCTAATTACGGAAATCGTTATTTTGACAATCTAACGATAACGTTAAAAGAAACAGAGGCTCTACCATGGGTTTGCGCATTGTAGAAACGTAACGTATTTATTTACGTATACGTGAGCAACAACCAATAGGATCGCTTTATTTAATCCTGTTACCAAAAATAAAGCGGTCCTATTGGTTGTTGTTCACGTATACGTAAATGAATACGTTACATCTCTACAATGCGCAAACCCATGGTAGAGCCTCAGAATGTAGCCGCTGGTTTACTAACCCCCATCAATGTATACATACAACGAAAAAACTTTTTAGAGTTGGGGTGATAGCTTACTGTTATTTTAGTCGTAGTTTAAATTATTAATTGGCGTGTCCAGGGGCCTTATTCCGAGTTTGCAACCGCTAATCACGACAAGACTTTGCGCAAACTATAAATATGGAAATATAAGCTCTATTCCAATGGTTATATAGTATGTATTAGGTTGGCTATTATAATGCCGCCATCTTGAAATACACGAATTCTTCGCAAGTTTGAACATGTAGGGTACATTGAAATTTCAACTTTATAATTAACAGGATAGAACTTACATTTCAATACCCGTACTTTACGCAAAATGCGCGACGGTGAACGTGTCAAAACTCGGAATAAAGCCCCAGGGCTATTTTCAAACAAATGTGGCAATAGTTACTCTTACCCCCGATGTAGGTAGTCTTACCTGTTTTTTGACTGACTAATACAGATAGCCTTGAGGGGCATTATTTCTTTCCGACGGTGGCGTGGCTGCGTAAGTCGCTAGCCGAAAAAAAAACTCAGTTTATCGAAGCTTTCTCTGAGGGGGTGCGCGACGACTTGGGTCACTGAAGAGGTATTGGGGTCAGCTCGGGCCTTCCACCATTTGGGTGTGAGGTGCGTAATCTTACCCCAATGTAGTTGATTTTACCCCCAGTGTAGTTACTTTTACCCCCAGTGTAGTTACTTTTACCCCCAGTGTAGTTACTTTTACCTCCAGTGTAGTTAAAGTTTGAGGTTAAGTTTATTTTTTATCATATTTCGCACTATTAACATCGTTATTTCTGGTATACATAGAACAATACAAGTTATATGTGTAGAATGTCCTACATTTTATTGTTATTATTATGTTTACATATATAAAACTGCTTGCCCCATAGAATACAATTAGCGGTTGTTTGTAGAATCGGCTATGCTTTCACAACTTATGTATCTTTCCGTACACTATTTTAAAAAAATGTACGTTTATTAATACTTAAATGAGTAAATAGAAAACTAAGAAATAAACTTAATTTTCATTTATTATGAGCATTTCCTTTCTACGCCATATCTAGACATTTTATTATAAATTAAACAATAATAGGCGTCTAGATCTTAAATGTTTTTTTTTAAATTAATAACTACCCATTTAAGGTGTGAAAGTATGAATAATATGGAAATGCTATAACACACATTGTGAAGTAGAAATCACAAATATTTGTCCCGCTCACACATCTATATGAAAAACCGTTAAATAGCTACTTTATATTTCTTTTAATTTTCAAACAAAATCTCAAACATATTCGTTGTCCGCCATATTGTATTCTCACCCCTTGTGCATTGATGTTATAATAATATTTGTTAACATTATGTTGTGGATTTGTATGGCACTTCTGTTCTGTTTAGACGGGGATTAAAGGTCTTAGAGCACTTCCATAAATTCATACTTTCAGGATTTAAGGCGACAAAACAAAAATGTTTATCATTGTAGGTAGATCATGGTAGATTATATAAAAATTGTATTTATGAATATCCTGATAAATAACTCTATAAAAATGTAATAATATTTATTTTATAACTATAAAATATAGTTTACTTCAGTCATGTCCTGCATAAACATATTTAGATTAATTAAATATATAATACTAATATTCTATAAGTAATCATTTAAAAATATCAATGTATTTTTATAACAATTTAAAGGCAGTGTCGACGGAATTTGGTGCTTTAGAAAATATAAAAAAAAAACACTTACCTATACAGTAATATCGATATTTTTTTACACACATTAATTGATTTTACTATGATGAAAACAAAAATAATTAACATTTTATTTTGTCTTTTGAGGCTATAATGGTCTTATTCATAAAAACTTATTGAGTCCTTGTAGAACACTTTAGTTAAAATATATTTTGTCCCCTTGCAAATCATTTGATTATGCGTAATCAAATGTTTTGCAAAGAGAAAAATAAATAGACAAACCCTACTATAATTAAGGCCACAAGGCAATAAGTTTTTATGAATGAGACTAATAGCCTTATTCATAAAAACTTATTGAGGCCTTAAAGAACAATTTAGTTATGGAATGTTTTGTCTCTTTTATACATATTCATTTTTGTTGCTATGTAAAAGAGACAAAACCTTTTATAAAAGGTGTTCTTGAAGGACTCAATAAGTTTTTATGAATAAGGCCATAAAAGTGTAATAAAATGCACGAACAAATATATCTAAAAAGCAACCTCTGAGGCTGGCTTTTCCTCTTAGCTATATAATTATTTTCAATCAAAACTAATTACACACTTAATAATTATAATAATTACTCACTCCTCTTAACTAAAATTAATCTCAATAAAAATAGATAGGTAACATAGGTACTATTATTAACATTATTATTCATTTTCTAAATAAACCCTAACTATTTTATTGACTCAGCATTTTTACATAACATTAACTTAATAAAACACTTTTAATAATAAATATTTTGGATGAATCAATTTAACGATATACATACTTTAACCATTATAGCAACGTATGCGCAAACCCATGGTAGAGCCTCAGTAGCATAGTGTGAGTTTTTGTTAATGTTTTCACAAATCACACGCTCGCATTTTTAGTTCTTAAAATTTCCGCTTGGGGCGCTGATCCATTTCCCATACAAGTTTTCGTTAACTCAAACGCAAAGTAATAGTTAGAAAACTCACTAGGGCTTCTGAGGCATTATTGCGATTTTGTTTTAACGTTCTCTCTGCGTTAAGTGGGTACTCTCCACCAATAGGATCGCTTAATTTTCTAAGCCTGCCAAAATAAGCCAATCTGATTGGCGAAGAGTGCTCTCTTACTGTGATGAGAAAGTTAAAAAAAACTCTTACTAGGGTCTATAAAGGCGCTTGCAGACAGTAAGCATACGATCGAACCTGAGAAATCTTTTAGGTCTGGTCTGGACTCCGCACAAAACGTACTATTACGGATGCTTTATAGCGCCTTGTTGGTCTCAAGGTACCCATTGGAGGGATTTTATTTCTACCTCATAGCTACCGATAGTATTTTGAGTCTACTCCTAATTAGTAGTAAGCCCATTGCGGTGTTTACTCGTATATACACTTATAAACAGTTTCTAAAGTTTTGAAACATATAATAGTGCAATTGAGATAGCCGATGATAGTGGTGTTGTCAAACAGATGTATACACACTGTAGGGCTAGAACCCGCGACCTACTTTTATAGACGTAAATATATATAAAAATGTTGAATGCCCTTTAAAGTGACCGAATGTATACCAATGTAATATACCGACTTGCCGATTCATTTAGATTTGGGTAACGAAACATTTAACCATATAATTTTAAGATTTTATGAGACGTATAATGGAAGTATACATTATGTATTCAATTAAATTTTACTTAACTTTCGGGTGCAATGTATGTCCACGTTTACAATACACACGTTTCTATTACAAACATTTGTTGCACATCTTTAACCATGTGACAGCATAGAAGTGTAAATAACAATAATGGTTATTAGTAAGTTAGTATCTAATTGATCAAAAGGCTCTCTTTCGTCAAGCCGGCCAACGATTGTCTGTCATGTGCGAGCGCATTATAAAGGTCAAACAAACGCAAACTGTAATAACGCTGTATAAGTCGGTTAAAGTACTACTAATGTTAAATTGATACAATCCAACCTTATAGTGTAAGTTTTCACATGACCCACTCATCCCTATTCAGTATCACTATAGTCTCTGGAGGCACTTCCGTTTCAATATACCTGGAAATAAAATAAAAGAAAAATTAAACCCAACACTAATTAATTAATTTTAAGATGCCTGTTACAAAGCGTGCGTGTGAGAAACAAAAAAAAATGGCGCGGTATTCTTGAGAAAAATACAGTTTTTTAGCTATAACTTTAAAAATATTTAGAATTTTACAAAAACGATATACACAATACAATATACTAGATATACACAACTTATAAAAAACTTTGTTTTTTAATCTGATCCATAATGAAATAATAGCAAATATCGATAAAAAATGGAAGCAATTTGCGGTTTTTTTCTATCGAGGCAACTTTATGCTTACGTTTTTCAAAGAGCCAGATACTTCTAAATATGTTGTATTATTACTATGTTTTTTTTTATATATGTAAGAATTGAGGTATTCTCTTATTAAATAGGAGATCTAGATTTCTTCGCTGAAGAGTTTGTTTGGTTAAACGCGCTAATCTTGGTTAGCCCGACCTATAGGAGCGGAGTAACTAACTAACTAAAAAATGTTGCAAAAACGGGGAATAATATTCCCTTTGAGAGCGTACGCTGCGTAAACGATTAAAGTTACGCAGACGAATTTGCGCGGATCAGCTAGTATGTATATAAGATTGAACCGATTTTGATGAAATTTAGTTAGGTGGTAGGTAAATGAGATTTCAAAGGACTAAAATAAAATGATTACGTGTATAAAACTTTAGCGGAAACGTCAATCATAAATTAGATAATAAAATAGACACTTTTATTGTATCGCGCTTTGATGATTTGATATGTCAAGATAAAAAAAAGATGTTCCCCGAAAATTATATTCAATTTATTTCAAATATTAGAGACAGTTTAGATTTTTGTAGTCTCAGAAAGGAAAAACTTGTAATCATCATATTATGTAAGCGACAAAGGTAAGACACACAGCCTCCGTAGACTAGTGGTTGCGCCTTTGACTTTTGGTTCGATTCCCACCCATGAGAAAAAAGAACGTTTTTTTCTGTACAGTTTGTTATGGTCTAGGTGTTTATAAAATATAATATGTATTATATCGTTGTTTCTGGTACACATAGTACAAGCCTAGAGCTTAGTTTGTGACCAGACCAATATTGTGTAAATTGTCCTACATACATTATTATTATTAATAACAAGAATCTATATACTAATGTATAGATTTATGCATTTTTATAAATTCCTTATTAGGATAATCTTATATTAAATTTTTAAAGATAAAAATGCAATGAAAAAAATCCTGATGGGTGGGACTCGAACCCACGAACCTCGCTATCGCGGCAAGGCGCTGAGCAAACCAGGTTCCAGTCACCCCTCACGAATTTTGTAATTGCTTGTTATCTAATTATACACAGACGGCCTTGCTGCGATAGCGAGGTTCGTGGGTTCGAGTCCCACCCACCAGGGTTTTTTTCATTGCATTTTTTTTTTTTAATTTAATATAAATGTGTAGACAAAGAGATAATTTACCTTAACACCATAACCCACTTCATAGCCGCCTTTGCCCTGCATTTGGTTCTGTATCGTATGCAGCAGAGAAGGCGGCATGTCCACATCAGTAGACCCTGGAATAACAAAAAAACGTATGTTAAGTTAACAGAACGTACAAAAAAACTCGACAGGATCGCCATAGACAGTACCCAGCGGTGGGTATTTATTCCCAACTCGTCGATGGGGCTCTATCTATCGATAGACTAAAATTCCTATACATTTGTAACGATCGATGCGTCGATTAGTAGGTATTTCGATCAGTGGCTTCCCGGTAAGGCCCTGGGCTTCTCGGTGGGCCAGTTCTTATTATCTACAAAAAAGTGTAAAAGGCTAATTTATTCTAATCTGGCCGAATTAGTGCTCAATATTTGTTTTAATAAAAAAACATTTGGAGCCATTCAAATAAAATATAATCCCACATTTATTTAGTAAAGGATATGTATTTTTATTTAATATCTTTTGATATGCTTATTTTGACGTAGTGATCTAAGATTTTAACTTAAAAAAATTAGTTATCAAGCATTGTCTTAATTTTTATAATTCTTTCAGATAATATACAATCTTATTTAATTCATAGGTAAAAGGTAAATGAATTTAAATTTAACCAATCAATCGTAACGTAATAGAACCATAATCGGTTTTTTGTCACGTTTCCTATTCAGCTAACCAAACGCCTATAGAAAAATGTCCTAAAATAGCGTGTGTGATTCTATTATAAATGCGATTGAAGATTTAAAGACATACCAAAAATTACATATTTTTAGGTATACTTTCCTAGGCCAGTATAGTGCCAGTCAAAATGACCGTTATTTCTATGTACAAGATACTTTCGTTTCATAAGGTCATTCATTAGTTTATCTCGGGACACAAAATCTCTCGTCACGGATCGACCTTCGTAGGAACGTGATTGCGAACTGTCAATCTATTCAATGTTATTATAAATACGTTAGCGAGTGAGTCACAAATACTCACCAAACGTAGAATATTTGTCATATTTAGCCTATATTGTACCAAAAAGAACTGTCTATTAATGTAAGGATTAAAATAAAAAATGGCGTCGAATGTACTAATTTTATTTTGCAGTTCAGCTGGTACATTTGACGCCATTTTTAATTTTAATCGTCACATTACGTTAACAGACACTTTGGTACAACTCACCCTTAGGAGTGATATTATACATAATTAGGTATGTATTTAGTGGAATTTTTTCATAAGCGCTAGGTAGCTTATTATTCGCAACCTAACCCCCCAATAAAATAATAATAATATGTAGGACATTTTACACATATTTCTCTGGTCAAACTAAGCTCTAGGCTTGTTAAATGATATAATACATATAATATTTTATAAACTCCCAGAGCACAGACTGTACAAAACGTACTAATATTTTTTTTGTCATGGGTGGGAATCGAACTCACGACCTCCGGATGTAACGCCAAAAGCAACCACTCGACCACGGAAGCGTTAATTAATACATAAACCATCATGGTTTATGTATGAAATCTAGCTCAGAAATCATGGTTTAACCATGATTTCTGAGCTAGAATTCATTCATTAAAAAACTATATAGCGGACATATTGTTGTTTGTATAGGTAATTTACTTGATAATGACTACATTTTTTTTTCCTTTGGAGAAAATTAAAAAAATCTTCTAATAAAATATATCGAGTAATAAATATCTCACACGTTTAATACCTACTAGCTGTATTCCTTTTATCCGGCAGCGCCACGATCAGTTTAAAATTAATCAGAATATTACTTAGTTTTCGCTTAGCGTGGTCTCTTTTTTTTTCTTTGGCTCGGTTTAGTGTGTTGATAGAAAACCTTGGTGTAACCATGATTTCTGAGCTAGAATTCATACAGGCAAGTCTGTTTTTAAGCTTCGTCGTTTAGACTGTGAGATGGCCCAAGGTACCAGCGAAGATATTATTCCCACGTTGGCATTCCTAGTCTACACCGAACAAGTGACTAACTCGTGGCGGTGTTTATTTATAGTAGATTCAAATATACATGGTGACTTAGAAAGGTTGTACTTTGGGCTAATATGAGGTTTTACTGATCAAATGAAATAAATTTTCCCATGGAACCATGTGTCGCAAATGAAAATAAAACTGCCTACTCCATCCACATAAATTAGTCATTTTAGCATTACTAATTTATATAATACGCTAAGTGCTTTTATATATTATTTCATTGACTTATATTAATTTAAAATGTACTAACAATGCAGAAATTGCCAATAAAAATGATGTCAGACAATATGGACGCAATATGTCGTCGTAAACACATGTTGATATTTCATAAGAACAGACAAAATTAATAAAACATATGCACCGTGTCGACACTTTATAACTAAGTAGGTATGATCGTAAAATGCTATTAAATATTTTAAATATCAAGTAGATAAGTGCGATTTTTTGTTACACAATTTCATAGATATATTTTTTTATGCAAAAAGGAATTGCGAAATATAAATCAATGTTGCACTGTTTTCAGTACCCTGAACACAGTCCAAAAAACATGCTAAAAGACTTTAAACCTGATATTATATAGAACATTATACATTTTTGAGATATGCTGAACTGCATTCACAGATTTTTGAAAAAAATACAGTCAGCAAGAAAATGATAATTTTACACCAAAAGCTTTTTTTGATACCAATCGATCTAGTTTCTTATAATCAAAAGTGGACCGACAGAGGTTTGAGTATCTACTAGAAATGACAGAAATAGCGAAATAGTACATTGTTCACCGAGGGGAGAAAGTCACCGATTACTAACGAGGGCGAAGTTTGAGGCCCGACGCGAAGCGGAGGGCCTTAATTCGCTCGAGTTAGGAATCGCACTTTCTCGCCGAGTGATACATAGTGCTTTATACACCTACGAGGAAAATAAAAAATAAAATCTCTATTAATTAAAGTTTATATTAAAATTATTACAGTTGTTAAAACTTAATAAATCAAAAATGCAAAGAAAGTAAACAGCCAATAAACCAATACTTTTATTTTATTTTGATTAAAATTTCGAACTTGTAAAAAAAAACTAGGCTGTATGGCTTTGAACCCTTGCCTTTCCTAATTTGGAAGAATTGAAGAAAAAAAATTAAAAAAAAACTAGCACGTTAACAATGAATTTTCATATACTTTTTCCTCCCGCTTAAACACGTTAACAATGGATTTTCATACACTTTTTCCTCCCGCATATTTGTACGACTACAAAGACGTACTTTCTGACCTATTCTTACGCAAGTAAGAACCTACTTTCCGAGCAGGTGTAGTATAAAACTTTTTACATACATTTTATACGAAAAAACGATTAATCAACTTGAAATATTCTTCTTTGCCAAAAGATCCTATTTTTTACGTCATCAAAAAAACAGAAGTTTGAGTACAGATACTACGGTAGTACAGAAGACCGTGCATAGTGCATGCAGGGGGGCATAAGATACCATAAATTTTACATATATGTATATATGTTTTGCCACTACTTTAAAACCTAATAAAATATATATCTAGTAATTATATATATTCATAAACTTTATTTTATTGTCTGTCAAACTATCGTCATTATCATGCTATATCTCGATGCGTTAATTAAATGGACGATTAAAGATATATTAAGTGTAAATAATAATAATATGTAGGGCAATTTACACATGTTGCTTTGGTCACAAACTAAGCTCTAGGCTTGTACTATGTGTACCAGAAACAATACATATTATATTTTATAAACTCTCAGACCATGACAAACTGTACAGAAAAACGTACTAATATTTTTTTCTGGTTGTTATTTAGGTACATCATAATTCGTACCGTAACCATTTTTTTTTCTAACAAAATCAAATAAGTCTTGGTAGGTAATTGCGTTATTCAAATGGAGTGCGTATGCGCATATCATTCTAACATGACTCATCCAAGAATTACTTACGACTCACACTCGCAAGTATACAAAATAATGTTATCTTTCCAAAGTGAACTTTAACACATTTAGCAAAGGTTTATTTTTATATTACACAAGTTTATGTTAAAGACAGTTGGTGCCAGCGAACTCTGTACCTACTCAACTATTTTAAACTTAATTCCAGTCACGGATTCAAAAATTATTGTTGGCTGTCTGGCATGAGGAAAAAACTTGGGACTGTTTTGGTGTTCAAAATTACGGCTCTAAACTGATAAGTAAATAAATATATATAACTAAAGAAATTCTGGCTTAAAGTTGTAATTAGTATATAAGATAAAGGCTTTGTTTTTTGTTTAAGCGAGCTAATCTCAGTAACTGTCGGTTTATTTGCATATGATAGCCCAATTCTTTAGGAAGGTTTTCTATCAACACGCTAAACCGAGCCAAAGAAAAAAAAAGAGACCACGCTAAGCGAAAACTAAGTAATATTCTGATTAATTTAAAAACTGATCGTGGCGCTGCCGGATAAAAGGAATACAGCTAGTAGGTATTAAACGTGTGAGATATTTATTACTCGATTAAAAATATTTTATTAGAAGATTTTTTTAATTTTCTCCAAAGGAAAAAAAAATGTAGTCATTATCAAGTAAATTACCTATACAAACAACAATATGTCCGCTATATAGTTTTTTGATAAAGAAAAAAAAGTCCTTTGCGAGACAAGAAGGATAAGAGAAAGGCTATCTCTTCCATGCACACATTGCAGCTGGCGAATTCCAGAAAAACATCTGCCTGTGTATGTCTCTTTGTATGACACAGCACAATAAACTAGAATATTTAATTCAACTTTGTTCAGATAGATTTTATTAAAATTGGTTTAGCACCATGTCGCCATGAGTTTTTGCTATCGTAGTTTACTATAACTATAGTTGAGACCCTACCAATAAGATATGCCTATTTAAAAAATTAAGCCATTGTATTGCTTGATCCCTATTTATAGCTACTATCCACTATATTAAAAGCAGTTTGCAAAAACGCGTGGTATATAGAGCAACTGTTGGTTGACCACTAACTATAGTCACTTGCGACAGCAAACACTCATGGTAGAGCTACAGAATTGTGTACATTGTTACTGTGATGGTGGTAAACTTATACTTGTATAACAACACATACATATTGTTATAAGAGTCATGTAATAAATGTCACACAAGGTAATTTTTTTACGACTCCTAAATAGAAGAGGTTCGAAAAAACCGTCCACTGTTTTTTTGTCGTGACTAAAAACGTTAATTTATCGAAGTAGGTCGACTTAATTTTCCATTAAAAAGAAGGAAAAATAAACTATTCTCTTAAATTAACTTTAGTTAAAAACTTTAATCGCATTGTAATAGTATCACAATCGCTTAAGAGGGCGCATAAAGGAAATCAGAAATCTAGATCTCCGATTATGAGAATACAAACAACAAATATTAAAAAAAAAAACATAGTAATAATACAAGATATTTAGAAGTAACTGGCTTTTTAAAAACGTAATAGCATAAAGTTGCCTCAATAGAAAAAAATCCCAAAGTTACCTCAATTTTTTATCGGTATTTCCTATTACTTCAATAAAGCAGATTATAAAGCCATTTTATATAAGTTATGTATATGCATAAGGTCTAGTGAATGGCCTAGCGTTTTTGTAAAATTACTTATAGGTATTATGAAAGTAATAGCAAAAATACTGTATTTTTTTTCAAGAATTCCGCGCGGGTTTTTTTTTTTTGATTTTCACTCGCACGCTTAGTAAGAGATATTTTTTATTTCACCTGTTTTATTTGCCTTTATACGCCGTCTTAATTGGTCACATTTCGTATTTTGCTAATGATTTTATTATGTTACGATATGATGCAATTACGATTCGATTAAGGACACTACATTCGCAATCGCAAAGTCTGCGCTCTCCATACAAAATGGGCTTTCGCACTTTCAGTAAAACTCGCCTATTGTTTGTCGCAGAATAAAAAAAAATGTCGGTCATTGTATTAATCTTCCTGTGTTGTTTTTTTTTAATATTATATATAATACATGTATAAATATGTATTATATAACAGAAAGATTTTTACGTACCTAAATAAAAATATATGAGAGGGTAGTGAACACAGTGCAGGTGAGAGTTAAAAGGCCTTTCGCGGTCTCAAGTCAGGGAACGCTGCAGTTCATTCCCCTGCCTTCCAACCACGCGATGTACCCGGCACCCGCACTGAGAATCCATGGATAGTTAAGTACATTGTCTCTTAACAGCCAAGTTGTAATTTTGGAAGTACATTTGTATGGGAGACCAACTCATTTTCGGACTTATATAACTAAGGATATGCGTTCTAGATCCGTTAAAATATAAGGCATTTAAAACAAGTTTATAAGAGTAATAAAATAACTAAGTGACCCGAAAATGGTATCGCAAGCTATGCGGGGTATCACTTAATAAATGTTAATAAAATTTGAACCTTAATACAACACATACAGGGTGTATGATCAAAATTAAAGTGCATGTACTTTGCGTCCACTATACGTAAGGACAAACTTGTAAAGTGAATGGTAGCAAATGAACTTTAAAAGTAAATGGTCGCTTACTCCGATTAAATGGCTTCAAAGATCAAAGTTTATTGGAGTTTCTTTATATATAGTTAGTAAATCTTAATATAGAAAGAAAGAAAGAACTCCACCATCATACAGAAGCAAAAACCGCCAGTGACCTAGCCATGTTTCGGTTTTAGTCTGTGGGTTCACCGGTTTTCATAAGACTACTGCACTAATCGGTGCAGTGCAACCTCTCATGGTATAAAAAATATAACTTTTTTGACCAATAAGATCTATAACAAATTTTCAAGTAAATCGGAATAGTTTTTCTTGACATTTTCACATGGACAGACAGACAGAAAAGTCTCACCAACATTAGGTATCCATTAACTTTCTTGAATAAAAAAAAAAGAGAGTATACGAATACAAACGAAGCTATACGATTTATTAGAATGGGAGCTAGGTTCCCTTTTCTGTGAGAAGTAGAATAATTATCGCCCCTACAAAGTAGCCGCACTTATAATTATTATTGACCCAATTTTATCTGCTAGCAACATTACTTGTTTTTATAATTATTTAATGGCAACACACTTATTTAGTTTGGTATGAAAGCTTCCACGCGCAGTATTTCCTTGGTAAGTAATTAAAAGCTGTGTAGTTTATTAGTTAGGGTTACCAGAAAATAAAATAAAAACTACCATTTCGGGTATTTTGTGTCTTATGCAATATCAAATGATAAGATATTTTTGGATTATTTTTTTTATAGGACCTCGGCATTGACTTTGTTTCGACCTACAAATTTTGTGAATGGGGTCGATTTATACTTAGATAACAGCATTGATCGCTTCCACTATGCCGGTTAAATTATAGGGTTACGAAATGGATATCGACAAAGAAGAATTTGCATTATGATCCTACTTTAACATACTTGCTTACGTTGATTTGACGAGGTCGCCAAATCAACTTCTCGTATCGGAACCGCATTCTGAAAGGAGACTACTACTTCGCGAGTCAACTTATATAGTTTTTTTTTAATTTCTAGCTAATTATTCCTTATATAATTTACACACATTATTACCTTTTAGTAATAATAACATAAATAAGCATTTAACATATGATTTTTTTATTTTTTCAACTTATTGTACAAAATAAAAAAACTTATAAAATAATTTAAGCATTGTTTATTTAAAACAATGTTTTAACTATTTCTTTCTTTTCAATACTTTTATTTAAGTATTTTAAGATACTTTACGATAATGAACCTAAACGAAATTCCGAATTAAAAAAAACACTAAAACAATAAGGCTATCAGGTTTTCCTGATCTGGTAACCCTATGTATAGTAAGTCACTTTATATGGTAGGCCATGTTGCTTATCCGGTATGGCCCAGACATGCATGTATGGTTGGAAACGCACGTGTCTACTGATGAATATTAAATAGTTTCATCACAAATACTTTACCATCAATTGTACTAAATAGTCATTTATTATTAAGTTATTTATTATATACAGGGTGAAATTGAAAGGTTGTACCTACTTTGGGCTTATATGAGGCTCTACTGATCAAATCGACTTTTGCAATAGAACCATGTGTCGCAAAAAAAAAAAGTTTTCTCATACAAATTGCTCGTTTTAACATTACTAGTTGGTTATGGAGAAGTTTTTCGTTCCACTTTTATATTTACCTAATTTCCTTCCTCTTACTCCCACTTGATTTATCTATTCCTCTTACGTCCCATACATTTTTATTTAAAAAAATATTTGACTCGGGGAACTGGGAAAACTGTAGTGTTTTAACCAACTCGGCCACCACATCTATACTAATATTATAAAGCTGAAGAGTTTGTTTGTTTGTTTGTTTGTTTGAACGCGCTAATCTCAGGAACTACTGATTCGAATTGAAAAAATATTTTCGTGTTGGATAATCCATTTATCGAGAAAGGCTATAGGCTATATAACATCACGCTACGACTAATAGGAGCGGAGTAACAAAGAAAAATGTTGCAAAAACGGGGAAAAATTATTCCTTTTAAGAGCGTACGCTGCGTAAACGGTTAAATTTAAACGCGCAGACAAAGTTGCGCGGGTCAGCTAGTATATAATATCGTACATTTACATATTTAAATTAGTAGAATTAATACTACGTTTAAGATATTTATGTAAATGCCATCGTGATCAAAGTGGTATTCATTCCATGCTCACTAGGTCGTCCACCTTATTTGACTGAGAAGGTCAAGATATATATGTCAGTCAGTTTGAATGACAGATTCTGATAACAAAATTATATCAAATTCTGATAATAAACATATCATTTATTGAGATGGCGAAATTAAGTTTCTTTTTCCAATTCATTGTTTTTGGGTTACTTATATTATATCAGATATTACTTATAATATATCTATGTAATGGGATGCAATGATAATGTCAGAAATTCTATACATAGATAAGAATACTGGGTGTTATTTTTTGCAGTGCCAAATTGTTTATATGTATATGTATGTATCATCACGGGTGCCTTACGGCGCCCGAGACCGCCTAGACGGCCCAGGGTACCCAGCGGAGGGGTTTTAATCCCACCTCGTCGTAGTCGATGGTATGAGTCTACACCGAAGAAGTGGCTAGCTCGTCGCGATGTTTTGAATAGTCTCAATAACCCATCTATAAAAAACGGGACCGACAGCTTAACGTGCTCTCTCGGCACTATAGTGATGTTGAAATTAAAAACTCATTGGTACACACCGGGATTCGAACCTAAGTGTTTTTAAGTCCAAGGTCTAACCAACTCGGCCACCACGTTATATTAAACATAGGTTTTGTTTTTTTACGCATTTTAGTTTTTGTTGCTAAACAACAGACTAAACATTCTAAAACTATTTTATTTTTTAATGAATACCGGTGATAAAGTACAAACATGCAATGGTCTCCAAAACTAATTCAACTTTTATAATAATTTACGTTTGAGAGCTCGCCACTTGCCCCACTTTTACGACAACATATACACACATATATACATACAGATCATAAATCTTCAAGTGACTTAGCCATGTTTCGGTTTTAGTCTGTGTGTTCACCGGTCTTCAGGAGACTACTGCTCAGATTTCTTGTCAAGGTAGGTGGTAGTCGCCTTTCAGGTTGTGGTTGAAAAATGGGCAGTTAATAATAATAATAAATTCGTAATGCACTATTTAGCCGGCATAGTAGGAACGATTAATGCTGTTAAATAACAATGTATTCATCGACTCCCTAATGAATTGTAAGTCTGCTTAACCCCAGGTAGATACAAAGTCACACGCCGTGTTCCAATAAATAAATGAATGTACTATTATTCCGTCAGCCTAGTGGTTAAGCCACTGATAACAAGTTTAAGCAGATGTCAATAAGGTCGCACCTGGGATGGGTGACCACTTTATACAACGAGGCTATACCATCATAAGCACCGCAACAAGCTCGCCACTTATTAGGTGATGGGTTAATCCCACCGCTGGGTACTGAGGCCGTACGGTTCTTGGGAGCCAAAAGGCACCCGTGATGGTATAGTATTATTCTGTGCTAATTATACAAAATGAATATGACTTACAAACTATGTAAAGTATAAATAATATACAAAGCACTATCGCGTAAAAGAGTATATTATTATTGTGATAGAATGAACCCAAACAGGAAAAACACGTTCAATGCAACCGGTTGAGGAAACTTCTGTACATTACTGACCTGATAATATGTACATCCATATTATACATGTGAAAGTATCTCGAAACTATTCAAACAATTATATTAAATCTATAATAGCGACCCGCTTTGGCATAAGACGAGTGTAATGTAGGTACTGACGCCATGGAGTTTTTTTGTAATCTTTAAAGATCCAAATTTCCGTAGGGTACATCTCGTAAAGTTTAGTCAAAGTTAACAAAAAGAATCCCTGGTTCGAATCCCGGTGTGTACCAATAACTTTTTAATTAAAAAATGTACGTACATTTGTTTGGCAACACCACTATGGTGCCTCGGAGAGCACGTTAAGCTGTCAGTCCCAGTTGCACTATAACAACTTGAGAAACTGTTTATTGATAGGTTATTGAGTCTATTCAAACATCGCGACGAGCTAACCACTTGTTCGATACCATCGGCTTCGATGAGGTGGGATTAAAATCCCCCACCGCTGGGTACTCTGAAGCCGTCTAGGCGGTCTCGCCGTAAGGCAACCGTGATGATGTATATTTATTTACCTTTTTAGTAACCATATACATAAGTGCTATTGACCAACCAGTGAACGTTCAGTTAAAGTCTGGTTTAGTTGGGGGAAATAATTTTAGGCTATGTAATATCAATTTATGAGTTTTATTGGTGAAAAAATCTTTAAGAATCTCTGGGTTAAAAGATATTTACTTAGTTTATAGATGATGTTTTTAACATGTATAACGTAAATGTAAGTCTTTATAAACCTTAGGATGCTTAATTTGATCTTATTGAGTAATACGAATCCCTATATATGACAATAGAGTCAACAAAAGATAATGTAGGATCCTATTTCACAACATGCTGTCAAATAAGATAGGAAGTGACTTATTATTTAGGATAATATAAATACAATAAAATAGGTTACAAGTTCAATTCTCGACATTGGTCCATGAAAGCGTTTGAGAGTCCCAGTTTAACAATCCACATTTTGAATCGGTTTTGGTTTCAATCAGGAAATGTTTTTTCTACCTATATTTATAAATAGTGAAACCGTAGTAGAAACTCGCCTGGCCAGTGGAGGCTGGTGCACCTTTTATTTGGTAGTCAATTTCTCTGGAAGATTTAGCAGACACTATCTAGAGAATAAGTAGATTAGGTATAGGATTTTTGGAACATTGGAACCAGGGGGCTATGGCCCACCACCCGAAAGCAACAAAATTGAATGGAAATCATCAAAAGTGATGAAGGATTTGTTACAAAAGCTCGTGCAATTGGTGTAGAAATGAATTTTAAGAATGTAATTAGGTTTTCTAAGTGGCGATGTTATTGTGGTGTTGTTGTTTTCGTAGGGGACCCCGGGGCACTACGATGTAAAGGTGATTGACGATGTGGTGTCTTGGTAGTTTAGACTTATTCTGGGTACGATATCTCTGACGACGAGGTTTTTTATTTAAAGTAAGAAGCCTTAAAAAGTAACGGAAGGCTAGATGACGATTTACTTCAACATAATTGACGAATGCAAAATGAAATCCTGGATCCGTCCCTGATTGGAAGCTTGTAGAGTTATACAGCTACATTTAGAAACGTTAAGGAAACGTTTCTAAATGTAACCAGGAAAATGTAAAGGAAACCAGGTTTATCCTAATCAGAGTATTAAATATGTTTGGACATATTTGTCCCATATCAATCTGACATGAAGAAAACAAATATTTCACTTGGTTCAGCGCTTTAAACACAGAGATCACGAGTCTATACTATAATGAAAAGTAAATGTTATAAAATGGTACGAACCTATATGTCCAGTGTGCTGAAAATTAGTGGGCGCACTAATCATACTTCGGTCTATCCTCCGCCGGGACCGTTGCGCCTGCGCAGCCGGCTGGTAGCAACACGCGAACCACTGCAGCCATATCTCTCCACCAGTATTCGCCATACTCAGTCTTTGCACTCAGAAAGCCGACTTCGAATCGAGACGACTCGATTTATGAAGCAGCAAATTAAAACTACTGCCTTGTTTGTCTCTTTATTTTTCAAGATTTTTTTATCTTTAGAGGTATTGAAGCGGAGTTGATCTCGCGCAGGCAACAGATAACGCAGTCATACTTGGCTATTATCTGAAATAAAAATGATAAGGTTTAATGGTGTTTCTTTATTGTTTTTTATAGATATATAGGTAAATTTAAACTCGCGGTATGAGTCCCAAATCAAAGAAGCCATGGACTGATTCCTTTACACGAATATACCAGGAGAGCAGCAGTCAGTGAGGAATGTCGACGGTTTGTGATGCTTGTCACCACCACACTCACAAGTAACGACCACGACCGCTCTGTCAAGAGTGTAGCGACTAAGAAGAATATAGGTCGTGGGTTCGATTCCCACCCACGATAAAAATAAATTAGTACGTTTTTCTGTACAGTTTACATAGTCTGGGTGTTTATAAAATATAATATGTATTATATCGTTGTTTCTGGTACACATAGTGACTTAGTTAGCTTAGTTTGTGACCAGAGCAATATGTGTAAGGGTAGGTAGATCGTGAAATGAAGAATTTACAGTATCGCAAATCTATCGAGTGATCAACAGAGGGATCGTAACCATATCGAAATCGGTTATATTACAGTTAAACATTTAACAATATTATAATAATTAAAACCTAATTAAAATAGGTCCACCCGTGACGACTTAAACAGACAAAAATGGGGTCAAACAATAATTATTTACCACGTCCTTTTATCGTCGGGAAAAATATTATAATGACTCTTATGAAATAACTTAAATCGTTGAAAAGTTGCTATTACGTATCATCTAAGTAATATGTATGCTACAACCCGTGCCGTGAAAACCAAAAAAAAAAAAGAATGGCCGAAATATCATTGTTTGCTGCTATATATAACCACAGAAAAAATAAAGTACAAGTACTATAACTTAAAAAAATAAAATGAATTAAACAATAAATTACAGTGATGGTCTCAAAAATTATAGTTATGGTCTCAAAAAAATTTTCAATCACCTCTACCATGATTTTTTAAAAACTATTTTTCAGTTACAATACAGTTTAAACAGTAAAGATCCGCCAATGGCTTGCTTTTATAGCTTTACTTGTTACGATAGTACAAATAAACCCTTCCTATTGGTGGATACCCAAAGATTGTTTAACAAAAAGTCATGATAGATGTAGCACTAGCCAACTCGGCGTATATAAGTACTGTTTTTCACTTTATTTCTATCTTCTAAGAAAACACTTTTGTTCGGTTTCACTTTCGAAAGTAATCGAGTTATAAAATAATCGAGTAACGATTATAAATTATAAGCCACATCATAATACACAATCGGCTTTAATAACATCAATTACTGTGTTCGTAAAAACTGGTTACATAGAGAACGTATGGGAATTTACGAGTATATCTGTAGCCATGCCATGGTTAAACGATTAACATATTTTTTGCATTAAGTACTAATTAATCGATTAATCGACTCGACCGCCTTCTTGTTCTAGCTTTTTGGTTACGCTAAATTTCGTATTTCAGTGGACGGTTCGAGGGGAAGTCAATAAGTTATTAGCTATATCTATATATAAGATATTGTCCTGTCTGTCTGAATTTCTCATCATCGCCCAACCGAATCTACTGAAGTTTAGAAGATGGAATTTGATCAGCAGCTTTCTTTTGTCCAATTTTTCAAAATTTGAATCCCAAGGACGTGAAAAGAGGTAATAAATATTTTTTTAGGAAAGAGTCAATTGTCATAAAGTAATATCTCGAGATCTCGATAATGGAAGGTGCCACAGTTTTGAAATTCATTATGTAAGAGACTCTTCTTTTAAAACAAATTAATAGGTGATTACTATTTTTATAAATTCCAATAGGGGAACGAACGATGGTTTATGTAATTGTGTTTTATTTTAAATTAAAAGTTGACCAATAGTTTGTGACATAGACAACAGGAATGTGCGAAATGTTATAATTAGATAACAAGTCATAATTTCAAGTTAAAGCATAAGCTAAACGTAGCACACTTAAAACTATAAGGCAGTAGTACATTGCATGTTTAATTTTCAGTATCAAATAGTAAGTTAAAGAAAATATTCAATGTAAGTGGAGCTTGGGTAATTAACAGCTTATCAGGTCAGCTGTTGTATCTCTTAATTGCTGGATAATGGTCCCAGAGATATGTTGACAACTTGACAGGAAGTAAGAGAAAGTGCAGTTCATTTGTTTGGTCGGAGTCGCGTAACCAACGACTGATATAAGTTTGACAGTACAATAATTATGGATCGATTACGAAATTACGTTGCAACTAACGATATTTGCGTACTAAATTTAATACGTGTTATATACGTGGTGGCCGACTTGGTTAGACCTTGGACTTAAAAACACTTAGGACCCTGGTTCGAATCCCGGTGTGTACCAATGAGTTTTTAATTTTAAAAAATATGTACATTTGTTTGACAACACCATTATAGTGCCTCGGAGAGCACGTTAAGCTGTCGGTCCCGGTTTCACTATACCAACTTGTGAAACTGTTTATAGATGGGTTATTGAGTCTATTCAAAACATTGCGACGAGCTAGCCACTTGTTCGGTGTAGACTCATACCATCGGCTACGACGAGGTGGGATTAAAAACCCCTCCGCTGGGTACCCTGAGGCGGTCTCAGGCCGTAAGGCATGTAATGATATGTAAATTTGATACGTGGAATAATGCCTCTGTGCCAATAACAAAATGTAATCAGGCTGCGGTCATAGACACCATTTTTTAGAGGGTTTGGTATGTTCTGGGGGTGGGATTGATCCTCTGGGTCCCACCAGTAGTAACGGTAGATTAAAGAATTTCCCACAACTTTAATTATTTAACAATAATTAGAGTTTGAGACTGGAGCCTGAACGAGGCAAAGCCAGTGCTCAGACCTCCAGGAACCACCCTATAAAAAATAGTATTATCTACCTATGTGTCACAATTAACAATTATTAATATCAATTAAGCAAATCAACAAAATAATCATCAATATTATCCAAGTTAAGTAAGCCACAATTGCCTTCTCCATACAAACTAGTAATGTTAAAATGACTAATTTGTATAGGAAAACCAAAAGCTTTTTCTTTTGCGACATTGATTCCATAGGAAAAGTTGTTCGATTTGATAAGCAGAACCTCATATTAGCCCAAAGTACATCCCTTGAAATTCACCCTGTATATTAAAGTATTTATAATTATATAGGTTCGTGGGTTCGAGTCCCGCCAACAGGAATTTTTTCATTGCATTTTTATCTTTAAAAAAATTATATAAGATTATCCTATAAAGGAATTTAAAAAAATGCATAAATATAAAATACTGAAAAAAGTAAAAACTAAAAACAGACTCCTCTGTCATCTAGTATTAGAAACTAGGACTTTATAAGAGTTATTAGAAGAAAGCTAATAGAGGGCGTCTGTGTATAATTAGATAACAAGCAATGACAAAATTCGTGAGGGCTGACTGGAACTTGGTTGGCTCAGCGGTTGAGCGCCTTGCCGCGATAGCGAGGTTCGTGGGTTCGAGTCCCGCCACCAGGAATTTTTTCATTGCATTTTTATCTTTTAAAAATTAATATAAGATTATCCTTTAAAGGAATTTATAAAAATGCATAATTATATTAAAGTACACATATTTAGCGACAAGAATAATGATGGTTTTAAATAAGACTATCTCTATATACTATATAATATGGCCATCCATGCCATAGTAGAAATAGTAGTAGATTGTTCTACTTGATGTTGTGGTCCTTAAGAATATATTATTGTGACTCGTAATCGGACCTCAGACCTAAACAATGTAGATGCGAAAGTAAATTGCGGGTTTATGTAGTTTTTATCGACAATTACACCAGTTTTTATATCACTTTGATGTTTATAAACAAGTCGTAAACCATAAACGAGTTCATGAGCTTTATTTTCACACAAAAAACCAGTCACAGGATTACCCTTTACCGTGATATATTTACGGTAATATTATTGCATAATTTTCCTTTAATATAATAACAATAATATGTAGGACATTGTGGTCACAACCTAAGCTCTAGGCTTGTATTATATATACCAGAAACAACAATACTAATACATATTATATTTTATAAACATGTGTTCGATTCCCACTCATGGCATAAAAACGCTTTATCTGTACAGTTTGTCATAGTCCCAGACTATGACAAACTGTGAACACACGACCTCCGGATACAACGGCAAGGGCGCAACCACTAGGCCAACAGTAGAGGCGGTGAAAAAAAAAGCAAACAATAGGTATTATAGATATAAGCTCTAAATCCTATACTAGGTAATCTAGTATAGGATTTAGAGCTTATATTGCATAAACTATGTTAATAAAGTTGGACTAAACCTGCTTTATTGAAACGTATTTTACTTATTTTTATATTACATTTTTAATTATTATGTTAAAATCTAAGAGCACAGCATATGAGTTCACGAATGGGGTCGATGAATCACAATTGATCGCTTCCACTATGCAGGCTAAATGATTAGGTTACGAAACGGACGGCGATAAAGACGAATTTGCATTAGGACTTACTTCAGCTTTATCGTCAAATCAACCGCCGTTTCGCAATCGCACCCTAAAAACAAAAACTACTACCTCGACAAGAAACTGATACAGAAACCCTGAAAAACTGTGAAAGCACAGACTAAAACCGAAGAGGTCACTTAACCGTTTTATTAATAACAAAAATAAAATCTACTGTTATATATATTAGTTTCCGTTGAAGTTAGAAGTTAGTCATTTATATATAACCTGACTACGACGAGGTGGGGTTAAAACCCCTCCGCTGGGTACCCTTGGGCCCGTCTAGGCGGTGTCGGGCGCCGTAAGGCACCCGTAATGATATGTAAGTATGTATGACCTCGCGGCCTTGATTTGATTCAGGTGTTGAAATTTCTTAGAATAATTACTTATGCAGATTTAATTTCTTACTAAATTATTATATATTTTTTAACAATAATTATTAAAGGTTGAGAAAAACAACATGTCGTGCATGATGTCATGTTTTTTTGCTGACAATACTTGTTCATGTTTTGCTGACGATATGTTCAAAGTTGTTTTTTAAGGATGAATGTAAAAAGAATATACTTAGTTATATATTTTTTAAGAAATACTTAAATAAACATTTTTACTAGATCTATTGAAATATAATTAGGTATCAGCCAAAAAATATACGACTTTTATATTAAAGGTTTAATGGATTTTAAAGATGTCACAGAATATAGAGATTTGCACACATGAAAAAATATTGGCATTTAAAGAAAACGCGATTAGTAAGCGATTTTTAAAAGCTTTGTCGTAAGTAGTCGACGGAAGCTAAAGTACTACGCAATCCTAACTTCGCTAATCCAAACGTCTGTCCATTTATGTGCTTATATACCTTGAAAGTATAAATAAAGTAAATGAACAAGTCTGTCGGTCTAGTCAAGTTTTAGAAACCTTCCTCCCTCGTAAAAAAAATATTTATATTACTAACTATAAGTAGTTTAGTCAAAGTGGGTAAATGGAAACAATTATTACTCCAATATGCTTAAACTTTCTGCATGCTTTGAAACGCATTTATAGTTCATGGCCTATGACCGCCATTTTGAATTATCAATGTCAAATGTTATTAAAATGTGTTATTGGAGTAATCATTTAAAGCTTTTTCATTTTCCTCTGTTTACATTTACCCACTTTGCCTACTTCATCTAAGTCATCATTGTATGTATGACTAAAAAATATAATCTATTAGTAAAGTTATTTCTGGTACACATAGTAAAACGCAAGCTCAGTAGCTCTACCACAAGTTTTTGCAAACAGTTTCTACTATAGTCGCCAGTAACTATAAATAGGGATCAACCAATAGGATCACTTTATTATCCGAATATACTTTTCTTATTGGTTGATTCCTATATATAGTTACTAGCGACTATAGTATAAACTGTTTACAAAAGCTTGTGGTAGAGCTACAGCTTAGTTTGTGATCTGAGTCTCTACCATGGGTTTGCGCATTGTAGCAACGTAACGTATTTAAATACGTATACCTGAGGCTCTACCATGAGTTTGCACATTGAAGAAACGTAACGTACTCATTTACGTATACGTGAGCAACAACCAATAAAATCGCTTTATTCAATCCTGTTACCAAAAATAAAGTAACCCTATTAGTTGTTGCTCACGTATACGAAAATTAATACGTTACGTTTCTACAATGCGCAAACCCATGGTAGAGCCTCTGAGCAACAACCAATAGGACCGTTTTATTTTTGGTAACAGGATAGAATAAAGCGATCCTATTGGTTGTTGCTCACGTATACGTAAATTAATACGTTACGATGCTACAATGCGCAAACCCATGGTAGAGCCTCAGGTCAATATGTGTAAAAAATATTATAGATGTTAAAAAAAACATTGAAAATTACTGAAACCTTTTTCACTAAGAACTTTTTTGAACGTTTACCTATGTAGCAATAATTGAAAGTTAATCTCAAACATAACGTCATGATAAGATAACGTTTAATTTTGGTTAGTCACACAGAAGCAACCTGACAAAACTGGGTCCTCTTCAGTTTCTTTGACAATTTGTAAATAGCAGGAGGGCAATAGCTATTTATAAATCCGTTGAGAATACAGTAGGTTAAAATCCTTGAAACCCCTGAAAATCTGGTTAATAATGTGATACTTGCCTCCGTAGAATATTAGTTTTTATATTATATTATTATCATTATTTCTACAAAGCTGTCAGTATTGGAGTTTATCTTGATTGGATTTTGTTCAATAAATAAGCTTATAAAGAAGCACTTGTAAGGAAAATGTGTCCTTTGTAGAGACCACAAACACAACACCATACCAATACATATTCATAAATTCAACTAATAATTACTAATAAATGGAACAAACAGTATTAGCGGACTTTATCCTAAGAGATGTTTTCTAAAACTTAAAAGGAGAAGCTCAAAGATAAACTTCAAAATTGTACTTCCGTGAATAAACCTTATTTGGTAATATTCTTGTGTTTTAGATCTAAGTGGAAATAAACCTCCACCAGGAGGTTTATTTGTGTGAATTATTTTTATTTGTTATATTATGTTAAAAGATTATATGGGACTGGCATGATCGCTAAGCGACCAAAGTTCTTAAATTAATAAAAAAAATATAAAAAAAAAAAAAAAAAATCAGAATGACCAAAAAGTAGCCATACCACCAGATTTTTCTGTGATTAGATTTTTATATTAGGTTCAAAATTCTTGTGGAGAAAGCCCAACTTATATGGTTATTTGAGTATGTTATCTCTGATTCTTATAACTCTGTGATACTACCATACAATTAGGCATACGTATTCCTTTTAATACGATATACTCTGTTATTTAAAGATAATTTAGTCGTGTGCCTTGGTTATTTTTTTAAATAATTCAAATCCTATTCTACAACCAGTACATACTTTTTTTTCTCAATCTCCCAACGGCTTTCGAGATAAGGTCCCGCGCCGCAGCTGTCAGCGTACAGTCAGCGTTATTAATGGCATGCTATTCCCGGATCCTGTATCTCCCGCAATGGCACCGGCTTACGGTAAGGACAACAAACTCCCCTTAAATAGGATTTGTACAGCAAAAGAATCGTCATGTCTCATAAAATTTGCCGTAAAAAATTTTTTTGAATGAAATTATTTAAAAAGTTTTGTTGTCATTCTGTATTGATGTTTTTTTATTAGCGCACTGAGCTTGCAATCTATGCATATATAATAAAATCGTAGACCTTCCGTGTCTGTACGTAAATAAAATAGCAAAAAGAGTACAAAGACGAAGAAGAATCTGAGGCTCTACCATGGGTTTCTGCATTGTAAAAAGCAACAACCAATAGCATCGCTTTATTTAATCCTGTTACCAAAAATAAAGCGATACTATTGGTTGTTGCTCACGTATACGTAAATTAATAAGTTACGTTTCTACAATGCGCAAGCCCATGGTAGAGCCTCTGGAAGACGCAAGAAATAAGTAATAGAAGATAAAAAACCATTTTTGAAATTATTGTCTGTTTAATGGAAGGAGGGAAGGAAGACCTTTGCCCAGCAGTAAGACACAATAGGTTAAAAAAAATACCCGTAATGCAAATCGTCATTGTCGCTCCCCATTTCGTAATCGCATTATTTAGCCGGCATAGTGGGAGCGATCAATATTGTTTAAGAACAATTATTGGTTGATTTTCATTCATGGACTTTGTAGGTCTGCTCACCACCAGGTAGATACAAAGCCACATGTCGTGCTCCAATAAAAATAAAAAAATGTCTGTTTGGGCTCATTGGATTCCAAATCGAATTACTGATAGATATAAAAAGCTTTATACAGGTAGTAAAATTAAACGTTTATTTTATCAAAGTTGACATACAAAATAAAAATAAATTGATTTTTAAAAATTAGTCATACCGTTTTGACGACATTTTGACGTAGTCAACCCAAGTTGTTGTAATATGGGTCTCTACATTTTTTTTTAGGGATTTTAAGTTTAGAAAGTTTTAACACATACATACATATCTTCACGGGTGCCTAATGGCGCTCGAGACCGCCTAGACGGCCCTAGGGTACCCAGCGGAGGGGTTTTAATCCTACGTCATCGTAGCCGATGCTATGAGTCTACACCGAACAAGGGGCTAGTTCGTCGCGATAGTTTAATTATAATGTATTTTTTTATTTTATATACATACACGGGTGCTTTACGGCGCGCCCGAGACCGCCTAAACGGCCCCAGGGTACCCAGCGAAGGGGTTTTTAATCCCACCTCGTCGTAGCCGATGGTATGAGTCTACACCGAACAAATGGCTAGCTCGTCGCGATGTTTTGAATAGACTCAATAATCCATCTATAAACAGTTTCAAAAGTTGGTATAGTGAAACCGAGACCGATAGCTTAACGTGCTCTCCGAGGCACTATAGTGGTGTTGTCAAACAAATGTACATATTTTTTTAATTAAAAACTCATTGGTACACACCGGGATTTGAACCAGGGACCTAAGTGTTTTTAAGTCCAAGGTCTAACCAACTCGGCCACCACGTATTTATACGTATTTTTTATTTTATGTTTAAAAAATAATAATATGCACAAATATTCCAAATATTAATTTCCTATCTCAAGTTTCATTTTGAAAAATATCATTACATAAATATTCTCAAATTGATCAAACAACAATGTTGGTGCATAATAAAATAATAACAATAAATCTAGTTATTTGATATCTCAAAGATATTCTATTCCCAGTGTATTATGCTTTAGAATGGTATGGAAGAGAGTTGTAAATTTATTCCTTCATTTTTCATGTTAGAAGACCATTTGCTCGTAATAACTGGGTGTTTTTCTCATAGTAGTATTTTTTATATTGTGTTCTATAATGAAACTATTGAAACAAGTATATTTTTTTTTAGTGTCGCACATACAAAAATATTAAGATAATTTGTCTTAAAGTACAAAAACGGTCAAAAATAACTTAATTTTATTTATACTATACTCACGACTGAGACCCTGTCTAAAAGTATTTTATTTGTTTGGTATGAAGACAATATAAAGGTAGCTATTTGTTGGACATTTTTTAAAGAAAAAAAAATCTCACCTCGTATTTATTTTGAATATACACTTCTTCGGTGTATTGCTTAACTTAAAATCAACTTGACTTGTATAGTTAAACGTAAAATTATACCAAAATATGAAATATTCTAGGAATAAATAAAGTACCTAATTTTAAATCATAAACTTAAACCAATAAACCAATTGAATCAGTACAAATACTACAATAAACATAATATTTCATAAGTTGCATAAAATTAGTACTTATAAGCTGTCAGTAGACTAAAGAAAATATACCAACTGCTATTTGTTTTTTGATAAAATCTATTGTTAAAGTTGTCCTTCTTGTCAGATTAACTTTGGCAAAATTTCAAAACTAAAATAGAATCTTGGTCTTGAGAAAGCGTTTCACATTTCTTTTGATGTCAAGTTGAATATTAATATTTTTTGTCGGTGGTTAGTTAGTCATACTTTGAGTGGTCACACTTTGTATTGGCTCTTGCGACGAAAATAACAATAATAATTATATTACATAAATTTATTGTGCCTATTTTTTGTCACAGATTTTATATAATTACAGTTAATTTAGGTAGGTTATTGAGTCTATTATGGGAAGACCATTAGCTGCGTGAGAATAAAACATCACTACTACCCTGTAGTGATACCTTGAGGTTACGACTAAAGTAATGTTTAGTAGGGAATAGTCCCGGGAAATAGTAATAACGAACAAATGGAGCGCTACTAAGAACACTATAGCGAAAAATATAATTTTGTCTGAGATAAAAAAAAGTTAATCAATTGTATAGCGGCCATATTGTTTCTTTAATAAGTAACGTTAGATTGTCAAAATAACGAAATCCGATATGTACAATCGCCACCACACTGAATGCTAATAATTTTCAAGCCAAAAGCACTTGTATTACAAGGAAAAAGAGCGCATGACTATTATAGCTTTTTTTTTGCTTATTGTTGAATGTATTTTTTTTAAGATTTCGTTAATTTAACGATTATGTTTTAAGAAATATGGCCGCTGTTTTCAATTGTGAAACTCTCGGTTCCTTTAGAAACTAGTAACAAAATTCCCGGGGCTTAAGTTATTTCAGGTTCTACATTAAGGTTTCATATAGATGCAAAAATCATCAAGTGACCTAGTCATGTATCAGTTTTATTCTGTGGGTCCACCGGTTTTGAGGAGATTACTGCATCGATTTCTCGTCGAATGTGTAGTCTCCTTTTAGAATGCAGTTGCGAAACAGGCAGCTGATCTAACAATAAAGCAGCGAGGTAATTAAAATAGACTTGTAAAATAAAAAATCGTCTTTGTCGCCACCCATTTCGTAACCGCTTACAATATTGTTAAATAACAATGTATTAATTGACACATTTCATGGGTTTTGTAGGTTTGCTTACCATTATGTAGATACAATCACATGCCGTGCTCAATAAAATAAAAATAAAAACCTAAAGCTTAGGCCCATAGTACCTACATATCGCAAATGGTCTTCTAACAATACGAGTATCCTCACAAAGTTTGCAGCGTATCTGAAAGCAGGTCGTTCCCCGCTATTTATATTATCTATTTCGCATGTTGAATATATTATTTTATGGTTTCGTTGACTGCTATTATACAGCTGTTCTTAAATCTTATATTTATAGGTAACAATTTTGTTAACACGTATTATTATTTTATGTTTATCTTCTATATAAGTACACTAGCTGACACGCGCAGCGTATCGCAACGGAAGCTCTCAAAAGGAACAAATTTTCCCCGTTTTCCTATCATTTTTCATTGATGTTATTGTAGCCTATAGCCTTCGTCGATAAATGGGCTATCTAACACTAAAGAATTTTCAAAATAGTTTCAATAGATCCACATTTTTACATATGTATAATTATATGAAAAGAAATATCCAACATAAATATTATAATTTAACTACGACCAACAGTCAATTTATAATATTAGTTGTACCATACAAACGTATGGGCAACACGACTGCAGAGTCCTTAAGAGTCTACTATAATAGTTACAGTGGAATCACAACTGTCGCACCTATATTAAAGTCCCCCTCGTTAACTAAGTCGTAGAGCGCAGGTCCAATAACAAAACTAGGATAGGGGGAAGCTGCTATCGTGTGGCTATGGCAACACTTTTAGGGCACTTTATAAAAAAACTTTGTGAATTTACAAATACCCCGCCATAGTCTAGGGTTGCCACTTTATTTTTATTTCCTATCGGCACTCATAATAATGGAAATAGCGGAAAACAAATGTAACACAGTCGGGCATTGCGTAGGGGTAAAGTTCACGCATAAAATAATAATTTACATTGGTTATAAAAATCGTTTCTGCTTAAAAGCACAACATTGCAATTATTTGCCGGGCTTGCGACAAAAAAAAACGAAAATAACCAATAAGTATTATTATAAAATAAGAAATTTAGTTTCTTAAGAAACTATTAACATAAAATAAATTTGGCGATATTTTTTAATTTGCGACACATGGTTCTAAGGGATTTTTTTTTTGATTTGATCACCATGTATGTGTCTTGAATTATATTTAGGTGGTTACTTAGTGCTATTATATTAATATTGGAATAATTGCTAAATAAGCACAGCTAAATGAATAAAATAACTTAGCTACTGAAAAGGTTAGGAGAGGGTCAATGACCTTTACATACACAGATTTAGTTACTGGGACAAAGTTTACTATCTAGGGTTGTCAAATAGCTACTACAAATTTTCGGTTTTACTTAAATAACTCATTTGTACCCACAAACCCACATTAGAAACATTAGCTCACCCACAAACTTTAATGCATCGAATTATAGGTCAATAAAAATTTTCTTTTCTTCTAGAATATTTGTAGTAACTATAAGTTGACAACCCTAGATAGTAAAATTTGTCCCTAACTCCCCTAACTTTTTTAGTACCCATCTTATTTTATTTATGTAGCTGTACTTATTTAACAATTATATATAAGTACCTAAATAAAATAGGTAGGTACCTATATAAAAAATGTTTAAAACAAGTGCATCCAAAAAAATATTAATTTGCCTGGTACTTAATCAAATCTTCTATACTTCGAAAAGAGGTAGATAACACACGCGTAAAAAATAGGTTAATAATCTATCTCTGTGGTAAATAAATACTTCTTGTTTTTTTTTATTTCGAATGAAATATCAAACATGTTCGTTGTGTTCTCACTTTTTGCTTTTTTTATGTCCAGCAGTAGTCAGGGAGATCGTGTAGATACATATAGGTATATTTACACGAAATTATAATTTTGCGATATTAACAAATGCAAGTTTGAACTGTAGCTCTACCACAAGTTTTTGCAAACAGTTTCTACTATTGTCGCTAGTAATTATAGATAGGGATTAACCAATAGGATCGCTTTAATTTTCAAATAAACCTCTCTTATTGGTTGATTCCTACCTAAAGTTACTAGACTATTTTTTTTTTTTGTTATTGGAGCACGGCATGTGACTTTGTATCTAACGTAGGCCTACAAAGTCCATGAATGGGGTTAATCAGTAATTGTTCTTAAACAACATTGATCGCTCCCACTATGAAGGCTAAATGATGCGATTACGATATGAGCGGCGACAAAGACCAATTGCATTACGAGTATATTATAATATATAGCCTTCTCGCCAATTCCGTAACCGCACCCTGAAAGGAGACTCGACAAGAAATCGATGCAGTAATCTTCAAAAAACAAGATCGGTCGGTTGGCCTAACGAACTATTCCTATTAAAAATAGCCTTGTGGCAAAAATGTCGATGGGGCATAAGATCCAAGACTCAAGTTAGTTACAAGTATATCTAAACATAATAAGAACAATACCTCTTATGATTTACTTTAAACAATAAAAAATCTGCATAATTCACTCGGTACAGTACTTACAAAAACATAATGAATATGGACTCTCGCTTGATTGTTCTTCGTGCCGTGAGAAATTGCTCACTACATTTTCTATGTTAAAAGTAAATTTCTACCTTAAACGCTTAGTTATATAAATCAAATTTGATATTAATAACAGTTCTATATGAAGACTGAGAAAATAAAACAATTGAATAACTGTGTCCAAAACTGCTAGTTATGGGATTTTCAAGATATCTACATACCTAGTGGTGTTCTTGAGAGGATTTCATTCCAATCTACGTTATAAATCGAGATTTAGATAATGAGATATGATCAAGGTTGCCAGTCTTTTTTTAATAATACCAAATAGCGAGCATAAAAAAGTTTTATGCCCGATTTCACCAACTCTAAGGGTTAGGGTAACAAAGTTAAGGGACAATTAATGACAATTTTAATTGTTTCATAGCAAATATGTCAAAATTCTTATTTAGGGGCTCCTTTAGAGTTAAGGATCGTTGGTGAAATCGGACATTAATCATTTATTTATATTAATAACTTAAAATACAGTACCATTGCACAAGAGCAACTAGCTAACCTAACTTAACAGCAATGTCTTGTTTACTTTAACTGCCCCATGCATTCCGTGACATGTCAGACTGAAATTACATCATATAGGGGTTGGGGGTTCAAACCCCCACGAAATGTATGAACAGTTGGAAAGTTTGAAACCCGCCCGAAACGTAAAGAAGGGTGCGCGCTGAATTTTTGGGTGATGATTGAAGATGGATGAAAACTGACATTTAAGCGAAGCCTGAACCACGACACTAACTACTACCGAACGGTTCGGTAGAATAGAACCTTGCAAGCCTGGATATGATTCGAAGATAATTTTAAATGTAAAGCAAATTTACATTATGTAGGTAAAGAAAAAAATAGATAAGTAAGAAAAAATGGCGTGGCTTGCACGACGCTGTTTCATATAATACCTATTTGAAGTTCAGACTTCATTTGAGATAATACCTAGTATTAGTAGTGAGTGACAGGTAGATTAGTGCGTAAGTACTACTTAAGGACACTGCATTGGTTATCACGAAGTCTGCGTTCTCCATACAAAATGAGCTTTGGCTATTACAGTAATACTCGATAACTGATGTTGCAGAATTAAAATAATATTTTTGTTGGTCATTGTATTTATTGATCTCTGTGTTGGGTTATTTTAGTTAAATTTTTCGAAATCAGATAAAAACTTTTTTAATATTATAAAATATTTATTACCAAAAAATATTTTTGCGTACAACCAATATAAAAATAATAATTGAACTTCGACTAACAGCCAAGTTGTAATGTTGGAAGTACGTTTGTAGTACAGAGCCTTAAGATCAACTCAAACTGATAAAAGGGAGTGAGACATAAAAGAAAACGAAATATGATTACCTACCTATGCTAAAATTTTTTATTTGCGTGTGAAACAATACAACTCTTGAAAGATTCAGTTGACAAGTTTGTCAGATTCTTTATATAAAAAATACGTTTTTTATATTTTTTATTGGATGTGACTTTGTATCTACCTGGTGGTGAGCAGACCTACAAAATCCATGAATGGGGTCGATTGTTGTTAAACAACATTTATTGCTTCCACTATGCCGGCTAAATGATGCGATTACAAAATAGGCGGCGACAGAGACTCCTCTCTGCCCTATCGTTAGTCCCCTTTCGTAACCGCACCCTGAAAGGAGACTACCTCGACAAGAAATCGATGCAGTAGTCTCCTGAAAACCGGTAAACCCAGAAACTAAAACCGAAACATGACTAGGTCACTTGACGATTTTGGCATCTGTGTAGGTGGTAACGAGACCAGTAGGTCGGCCTAGCGAAGTTATAGAACCCTCCCCAAAACCACTTAATCATGGTCTTTGACGGAAGCTATTCAGTAGAAGAATTTAAGCATCAATTATTATTATAAACTATAAAAATAACATAAAATTAAGTAAAAATAATACTCAAGTATGTCATGCGGAGACGCTGACAGCATTGCCTTTTTGAATAGCAATTCTAATCTTTTGTCTAAAGTATGCGCCTGCTCTTGGGTTACCTTTAGCGTCGGTAAGGAGTTGTGATACTTGTGATATAGTTTTATAAAAAGACTTCGCATACCGGAGCCACGGACCGAGTGTCTCTAATTTAATTATGATTTAATTTAAATTTACTGCCAAAGAAGTAACACGTGCCAATTTTCAAGGAAACCATAAAACTGACACTACAAGTCAAAACGTTGACTTGTTGTGTTTCAATTTACCAAAACCTAAGCTAACCAATTTAGCAAGAATTGGAAGATCAAAGACAACCACATTCCCGGTGAATCATCTGGGCTGAGGTTTATCAATCTTATTCATCGGAATTAGGGTATACTTTTGTATGTCCAAGTTAGGTGTAATAACATCTGAGCGATGCTAAAATAACTTCGATTGGATTTCGTAGTCATGGCAACCGACTCCCGTCCTCTTTTGACGGGAATGCTGAAAATGAGGTTAATTTTAGTTTTTACGGTATCTGTGACTACGGACAGAGTCTTGCAACTCAACATGCAGTGCACTGTATTCTCTTTATAGAGGGCGTATTCATGTAGCTCGCTTTAGCGCTTAGTAATAGTGTAAATTGACAAAAATAATTTTGACAGTGTCAAAGCGCAAAAACAATTTTAACCGGTCGTTCATGTTCATGAACGACCGGTTAAAATTTCCATTCATTAATTTATTTTAGAGCATGTTTTATTTATATCACCACAAAAAAAAACCATCAACAATTGCAATTGGGCATGAAGGTAAAAACCGTGCCCGTCCGCGCGCGCGGGGCGCGTTTTTTTAGCTTCATGCAATTGGGCCTATAACACCAAGACCAACAGATCTACCATTACTTTTTGCTGTGTTTACTATAGCCGCCAGTAACTATAGATAGGGATAAACCAATAGGATCGCATTATTTTACTGCCTAATACTTGTACTATTATTTCTTCTGTGCTAATATAGAGAGCCTGAGGGGTATTATCAGAGGCTCTACCATAGGTTTGCGCATTGTAGAAACGTAACGTATTCATTTACGTATACGTGAGCAACAACCAATAGGATCGCTTTATTTTTGGTAACAGGATTGAATAAAGCAATCCTATTGGTTGTTGCTCATGTAAACGTATACAAATACATTACATTTCTACAATGCGCAAACCCATGGTAGAGCCTCAGGATTGAATAAAGCGATCCTATTGGTTGTTGGTCACGTATACGTAAATGAATACGTTACGTTTCTACAATGCGCAAACCCATGGTAGAGCCTCAGGATTGAATAAAGCGAACCTATTGGTTGTTGGTCACGTATACGTAAATGAATACGTTACGTTTCTACAATGCGCAAACCCATGGTAGAGCCTCAGGATTGAATAAAGCGATCCTATTGGTTGTTGGTCACGTATATATACGTAAATAAATACGTTACGTTTCTACAATGCGCAAACCCATTGTAGAGCCTCAGGATTGAATAAAGCGATCCTATTGGTTGTTGGTCACGTATACGTAAATGAATACCTTACGTTTCTACAATGCGCAAACCCATGGTAGAGCCTCAGGATTGAATAAAGCGATCCTATTGGTTGTTGGTCACGTATACGTTAATGAATACGTTACGTTTCTACAATGCGCAAACCCATTGTAGAGCCTCAGGATTGAATAAAGCGATCCTATTGGTTGTTGCTCACGTATACGTAAATGAATACGTTACGTTTCTACAATGCGCAAACCCATGGTAGAGCCTCTGTTTCCGATGGTGGCGTGGCTGCGTGATTCGCTAGCCGAAATAATCCTCTCTTATTGGTTGATCCCTATCAAAACATACTCAAAAACACATGTTTGAGCTAAAGCTCACTTATAGACGCTAGTACTACGATTATGTAGGCTTTGGCATTGTATCCGGAGGTCGTTGGTTTCAATTCCCACCCTTGGCAAAAAAATATTAGTACGTTTTTCTTTATAGTTTGTCCTGGTCTGAGTGTTTATAAAATATAATATGTATTATTTGATTCTTTCTAGTACACATAGTACAAGCCTAAAGCTTAGTTTGTAACCAGAGCAATATGCGTAAATTGTCCGACATATATATATACCTATATATTATATTTTAGCCTATACTGTCTCACTGTTGGGCAAAGGCCTCCATTCCCTCTTTCCATCTCTCTCTATTGCTCGCTAAATTGGACCAGTCCCTTAAAAAGATGTCCAACTCAACCTTCCATCACCACCAGGGCCTTCCACGTTGCTTCCTCCAGCTCCGGTCGAATGGTGTCCAATCCGTTATAATTTTCGGCCATATCTCGCAAAGCATACGGCATACGTGGCCTGGCTTTTTGAGCGGGGCGTAGACAATTATTATTGGTGCTTTAGTGCTATATATACTGGGTGTAAAACGCACCTGTTATATAGTGCGTTTTACACCCAGTATCTACTAAATCAGCTTAACAATTAAAGCGGTCAATATAAAATAAAGACTCCAACATGGTAGTTCTTACCCTATTCATTTAAGAAAAAAGAAATATAATTTAACAATAATAAAATAAAATATGAATACTTAGTTACTTACCTAAAGAAAACGAAAATTATAATAAATATATTTCTTCCATATAACTGGCAGTGGGAAGTGTGCCCAAAAGGATTTATCTAATTTAAATTACTAAATTAGGTATAAATTCTGCTAATTCACGGATATTAATGCAAGGTGTAAGTGATTGGGGTCAAGTCACGGTACTGTAACATGTCAGCTATTCATATTTATGTATTCAGATTGTCATTAGAAAGTATTCGCTAAACGATAAAATGGCAACTGGTTAATAATTTTCTTTTCGCTATTACCTATAATGTTCAAATATCAAATGAGACGACACATAGTCATACAAATCTTTGGAAGGCAACAAAAAACCTAAGTTTATTGTGATTCTGTTAAAAATACTATTGAGAAATTGAAAAGTGTAAAAAAAAAACAGACAACGAGTAGGTATATATAGTAATAGCACAAAATATTGCGAGTAGGGAATACAACAGTCAAAATATTTAAAGTTTTTTTAATAATTCTGTTAAAAAAAACCCGTTGTTGTAAAGTGTAAAAAACTTTTTTTTGGCACTTTTAAAATACAGTAATACGTTCATACCGTAAGTAGGTAGGTACCTAATAGGGATTTTAGCCGATAAAAATTATAAATACCTTTTTCAAGGTTTGCCTAATAGTTTTATACTGTGACGAGTCAAACGGTGTCTATGATTATTATTATGTTCTATGTCTCAGACCTATAAAATCGTTTTAGATTCGTTTAGTTAGAAGGTGATAAAGAACGAAGTTTAGAAAAAACTATTAAAACATAATTTTGTAACATACAATAATAAAAATGTTTAAATAAAAAGATCTTGCTTGTAAACAAAAAAAAAAGACGCAAAAAAGTATGTTTGTAATCAAATACAAAAATTCTTATTGAAGCCCCTATAGTTCCGTTTTTTGCATGAGTCATCGGTACAAAAAGCCACAACCTCCCACACGGCTTTGAAACCTAATGCAACGACCTAAGGATCACGTTACCTCGCTTACAAGTATAGATATTGTATTTACACGCATCATTCATGTTGACATTCTGCGCAGACGCAAGGCCAGCTCGCCGCCGAGTAAGATGGTGACTTTACAAAATTATATTATTTATATTTTAGGGGTATCCAGGTGTAATTTAATGAGGTGTGAGCCGTGTGAGTGATGGAATGCCATGCGAATTCTTCGTGTATTTTTTTTTGTCGAAGATAAAATCGTTTTGGTTATACATACATACTAGTATGATACTAGGTATATTGATTCAACTAAAACTTTATCAACCTAAGACTTGACTTGATAAATCGTTTGTTAATTTACTAGCTTACTAATTATTTACTAGCTTCTGCCCACGTAGAATGTTGTATACTAATAGCATGGGCGTAGCCAGGGAGGGGGTTTTGGGGGTTCAACCCCCCCTGAAATCTGAGGAAATAGTTTTTTTTTTTGTAGGACTGGTCACAAACTAAGCTCTAGGCTTGTACTATGTGTACCAGAAGCAACGATATAATACATATTATATTTTATAAACACCCAGACCATGACAAACTGTACAGAAAAACGTACTAATATATTTTTGCCATGGGTGGGAATCGAACCTGTCAAAAAAATTGTATAGCGTTAATTCCAAAATTAGTACCTACCTATTACGTTTTAGGTTACCCTATCTGAATCCAAAATTT
Organism: Monopis laevigella; assembly: GCA_947458855.1. NCBI lineage: Eukaryota > Metazoa > Arthropoda > Insecta > Lepidoptera > Tineidae > Monopis > Monopis laevigella. Next base: position 6,350,081 of record OX381596.1, on the reverse strand, counting down.
TATACAAAATCGTTTTAGCCATTTTAAAGTTTATAAGTTACAAACATTCATAAATTTTAATAGGTATAAGATTAAAAATTTTATTGCAGAAATTAAGCCTACAAACGCCATAGCTATATGAGTGAGTAGTTTTCTCTATTTCAAACTTCGGTATAATCAAAATAGTAAGAAGTGTACCTACCTAATTGTTTTATAAATAAACTGCATACAGCTTTGTCATTTCTGTTCCGGATATCAATGTAGGTAACAGAAAAAAACAAAGGTAGCTTATGTTTATCAAAACGTATTTACAGAGTCGATAGTAGTTGTAAAAAAACCCGGCTTTTAGTTGATACAGACTCGTGGCACAACGGCCAGAGACTGCCAGACATTCTCAGTAGCTCTTTTTTACAAGATTTTGCAAACAGTTTCTACTATTGTCGCTAGTAACTATAGATAGGGATCAACCAATAGGATTGCTTTATTTTTCAAATAAACCTCTCTTATTGGTTGATTCCTATCTATAGTTAGAGCGACTATTTTTACTATAGGTAGTCGGACTACCTATAGTGAAAATTGTTTGCAAAAACTTCTGGTAGAAATACTGATAAAGTAATTCTTTCAATTAGTCACGAAAAACGTAGGTACCTACATTATTATTTTAAACAAGAATACTTTATTAATAGGTAGGTATTTCGTTAAAAAAATCATTTTTATCGACATTAAACTTTTGGAGCCTAATTTCTATTTCGGTATTAATATTTGCATACCTACTTACAACCTAACAAATTGCCTAAATAGTAATTAGAAGGCAAAATTAGCTAATAAAACTTAAAAGAGGGACTAGCATTACCACTTCAGGCGGATAACACGGTTATTTTATACCTACCTATAATAAAGAACACAAACTATGATTTGGTTGGGATAAGCAGTTCCTCAGTTGATCACCAAATAGGTTTGTAATGTAGTCAAAATGTAGGTACTGTCCGATGTTGAAGAATTACGAGAGTGTGGTGTTCAGTTAAAGCTTGAACTCCCAAAGTGTACCTACGTACTATAGAAATCAATGATGAAATAATTTTAAAAAAGGTCGAAAAATGACGCTTTTTTAAATTGTATTTTAAACAATACTTACAAAATATTAGTTATTTCCTAATAAAAAAAAAAATGTGTAAAAGAATTGTTAAACACAGATATTCCGTAGCACTAGGTAAGTAGGTAGGTACCTTACCATAAGTTTTAGCAAACAGTTTTGAAACGGCGAAAACAGATTTTCAGTCTGGGAGACGTAACGGGTAGGTACATACCTACTTACATAGTTACTGGCGATGTTATTAACCATGTTTTTTTTTATATTCTCGCAACACAAATTACCTACCTATTTAAAAAAATCAACAACAAAAGTTGACCCGATGGCCTCCCCCCAAAATGAAATCCTGGATCCGCCCCTGAGGTTGTGCAGGTCATTAACATTTTGATATCTTTGAGACGGACTTTTGTTCAGCAATGTTTACTAAACATTGCCGACTTTAATGACCATGGAAGGTTTAGTTAGTTAGGTACTAAGATTACCTATTATTTTTACAGACAAGTATTATAGGTTTAGTTACACTTATTATTATTATAATTAATCACTAACCAAGACAAAATAGTAATGTCAATACATAATTTATTTTAAAAACATGTGACTGTTTTTATACATATTAATGCAAAATAGAAATTGGTCATTCTCTCCGCTTGTGATCACGAACTACGAGCGAGTCGTGGTCGCGATGTATGGTAAAAGAAATAGCGAATTCTGACTGAATGGATAACTTATAGCCCGTCAGACGGGTTCAAGGCGAAACATATAACGGCACTGTGGCCACATACACACGCTTTCTAACCAATATTAATCATTATTCAACTCAAATAACACACAAAGTTTAGATGAAAATAATGAAAGAATCAATATTATTACTCACGTGTTGGAAGACGTTGTCCTTATCAAAAATCACAAAACTTGTCAATCACTTATGCACAGTAACTACAGTGTAACGAACACAAATATTTAACTTTGGTTCACCACAGGGCGCCAATCAGTGGTTTTGTTTAACTTATATTGATAAACTCGTGAGTGACGAAAACACAAAATGCGTGCAACCCTCGCGGAGTTCGATTTTCAACTGACTTGAACTGCTGCTGAGTGGCCGCTGTCTTCATTCTCTTGACTTGAATGAAGTGAAGTTAGCTTGCTGGCGTAGAAAGAATACTCTTTCTTCGTTTCTTGGGTTTCTTGCTCTCTAGGTACTCTATCAATTTTATCTGTGTACTCTATGAACTCAAGAGGAGTAGACGACAAATGGTATGTAGGTACGTCGAACCGACAGAATTATTAATAAAAACTTTTTATTAAAAAAAAACTTACTAAAAAGTATAAAATAATGAATAGGTATTTTACAAGCGTTATTTAGTCTGATTGGATTCTACTTTATGAAGTCGGCTCCAAGTTATCAATAATAGGTATGATTTTTGAAGCTATAATTCAAATGGCGCAATAGAATAGCACCAGTGCACCAGACAAATATTTTATTAAGCGGCGCCAACTTCAAAAATAGAATCCAATCGGACTAACACTTGCAAATATTCATTATTTTATACTTTTTAGTATTTTTTAAGTCGGTTTATTTTTTTTTTGTTAAAAAGTTTTATCTTCACATTTTTAAGTGTCATAGGTTGACATGATTTTAATTAAATATGGTTAAATCATTTAAATTAAATATGGTTAAATCATTTAAATTAAATATGGTTAAATCTAAGTTTTTACCACCATACTATACTTATGCTCTTAGCCATCAAAGAGTTCTTCCGATACTTTCACATAAAATTATATATTATAAAATTATATTATATATATATATATATATATATATCATCACGGGTGCCTTACGGCGCCCGAGACCGCCTAGACGGCCCCAGGGTACCCAGCGGAGGGGTTTTAATCCCACCTCGTTGTAGCCGATGGTATGAGTCTACACCGAACAAGTGGCTAACTCGTCGCGATGTTTTGGATAGACTTAATAACCCATCTATAAACAGTTTCACAAGTTGGTATAGTGAAACCGGGACCGACAGCTTAACGTGCTCTCCGAGGCACTATAGTGATGTTGTCAAACAAATGTACATAAATTTTTAATTTAAAAACTCATTGGTACACACCGGGATTCGAACCAGGGACCTAAGCGTTTTTAAGTCCAAGGTCTAACCAACTAGGCCACCACGTATATACTATATATATACTATATATATTATATATATTACATTATTTTCATTGAACTTTTAATAAAGTTGGAATTTTATTATTTGAGACAAACTTCACATTAGGTTTTTAAATTTTTTTTTTAAACATAATACATTTATTAAAATAAAACAAGAATCCGTTTTGATTTTACAGATATTTGTAGAAAACATGAATTCTTTCATTTTGAGGTGTTCCACCACCATCCAGTTCCAAAACCCTTCATCCAATCTTAACCAAATTTATATGAAACCAATCTGGTGATCCACGCTTTTATATAAAGTAACGATAACAACAATCGGTTCTCATTTGGCGAAGATATGGTGCAATATTAAGAAAACCTCTAGAAATTGGAACATCGAAAATTTCGAGAGGTTTTCTTAATATTGCACCATATCTTCGCCAAATGTGAACCGATTTTTGTTATCATTACCAGATCACCAGATTGGTTAGTCTCCAGCTCCGATAGTCTTCATCAGATGATCACTAAAATTTTATGGAACCAACTAGGCGACTAACGCCCGATTTCACCAATTTTAAGGGAGCCCCTAACTGAGTTAAGGGACAATTAATGACAGTTGTTTCATAGCAATTATGTCAAAATTATTATTTAGGGGCTCCTTTAGAGTTAGGGATCGTTGGTGAAATCGGGCACAACTCTTGCAAATAAAAAAATAACTTTCAAAATCAACGAACCACCTCCATTTTTGAAGTCGGTTAAAAATGGTACAAATATGGGAACTTTAGTAGGATATTAAATTACTAAGTGGGAGTAAAGTTTCTATAAATTATATTGGCTGACCACCGCCCATAAAGATGCATAAACCGTCAAGTGGCTAGTCATGTTTTGGTTTCAGTCTGTGGGTTCACCAGTTTTTAGGAGACTATAGCATTAATTTATTGCCGAGGTGGTAATCTCCTTTTAGGGTGCGATTACGAAACAGGCAATTTATTTGACGATAAAGCAACGAGGATTTTAATAAGATAGACGTGTAATTCAAATTCATTTTCGTTGCCGTACATTTCATAACCGTATTAATTGGCCAGCATAGTGGAAACGATCAATGTTGTTAAACAATTATGTATTGATCAACCCATTGATAAGATCGACAACAAAATCGATCATGTCACTTGACGGTTTTCGCATCTGTATGGGGCCCACGGTAACGAGACCGGTCAAGTTATAGAGGACTTCCTTTCGCTAATTGGGCAAAAATAACTTTTATACGAGGCCGCTGCTGAGACGCGTTCGGTAACTATATAACACCGCGTATGATTTAGCGACACTGGCCATTGTTTGTAAATGTCAGTCAGGGGCCTTAGAGAAAAATCAGGCGAAGCGACGTGTCGTGTCGCCTTGACGCCTATACAATCAAAATTGTATAGACTTTGGGCTCTAGAGAAAAAGCAGGCGAGGCGTCATGTCGCGTCGCCTTAGTCAAAAATGTATGTATTTTGACAGTGACAGTAGGCGTGAGGTACGCTGTAACCTGCCAAAGTCTATACAGTTTTGATTGAAGGCGACACGACACGTCTGATTTTTCTCTAAGGCCCTTTGACAGCTCAACATGCATATCGAACATACCACCAGGGGCTCTAGAGAAAAATCAGGCGAGGCGACGTGTCGTGACGCCTTCAATCGAAACTGTATAGACTTTGGCAGGTGACAGCGTACCTCACGCTTACTGTCACTGTCAAAATACATACGTTTTTGACTGAGGCGACGCGACATGTCGCCTCGCCTGCTTTTTCTCTAGAGCCCCAGGCTGCTAGTTAAAGCAGCCAACGCTATGATACCCCATAGGGCCCGTTCGTTTTGGGAATGAAATATGTTCACAATGATCGTGATGCGTTTTTTAATGATTATGCGAACTTGCGTTTTTTTTGGTTAGTTTCAATCACAATACCACAATTACCACTATCCAAATCTGTCAACTGTCACTTGTCAGGTAAAATATAGGTTAAATCGTACAATCTACTAATTTTATTTGCGAAATCTTTCTAAAATCATTTCGATTTAAAATACAGTAAATTTGATCCTAAAAATATAAGACGTCTGCGACGTTTAAAACAACAACAACTGTCACAACCACAAATGTCAAAATATGTTCACAACGCCTCACCTATCGACTGGGGTCATTGTGATCAGTTCACGGTAGCATCTGGGCCAAAAAAAACGGCCATTGTGGCAGATCACAACGCCACTTTTGCCGCCGAAATCTCAAAAAAAAACTCATAAATATACATCGTGATCGTTGTGAACATGTTTATGTTTCAAAACGAACCCACACATAGTAGACGTGGGCGCCGTCTGTGAAAATGGCGGCGGCGGCGGCTTGCTGAAGATTTCAGGTCGGCGGCGGCGGGACTCCGGCGGCGTGGAGTTTTCAGTTTTTTTAAAGAAAAACTTTAAGTAAATTAAGTTTTTCTTTAAAAAAACTGAAAATTATCTAAAATATAAAAAGTAACGTCTTCACTTTCTTTTTTCACAGCATTCAGACATGCTAAACAATAAACTTGAACAGAATTAATCATTTTCTTTTTGTTGCCATCAGCGACGATCAAGTTTCCGAAATACTTTCAACAAAAACTACTTCGAGTTTTAGCATTATAAACTGTAGTAACAGAGAGTTTGTTCGCTTTGGTTTTTGACAGCTCAGTCATTTCTACCAGTAAGTAGTTAATATTACGTAAAAACGATCACACACAACACGTATTCACAATACGCACGCCGCTCGTCAAATGGCGGCGGCGGCGCGCGGGGGGGTCCCTACCCCATAGGTCATCAGAGGCTCTACCATGGGTTCGCGCATTGTAGAAACGTAACGTATTTATTTACGTATACGTGAGCAACAACCAATAGGATCGCTTTATTCAATCCTGTTACCAAAAATAAAGCGATCCTATTGGTTGTAGCTCACGTATACGTAAATAAATACGTTACGTTTCTACAATGCGCAAACCCATGGTAGAGCCTCAGGTATAAACATTTTTTTCTAGCAGGCCAGAGCTAGCAGCTACCACTGGCAAAAAATCGACATACACGTAGGTAGTAATTTACTAAACTTTGTTCGATCAAAAAAACCTCTAGATATACATGGTGACTTTGAAAGGATGTACTTTGGGTTAATATGAGGTTCTACTGATCAATACGAACAACTTTTCCCATGGCACAAAGTGCCGCAAATGAAAAAAAAAATTGCCTTCTCCATACAACTAGTAATGTTAAAATTACCAATTTGTATGGGGAAGCCAAAATTTTTTTTTATTTGCGACACATTGTTCTATTAAAAAAGTTGTTCGATTTGATCAGCAGAACCTCATATTAGCCCAAAGTACATCCTTTCAAATTCACCCTGTATAATATAAATAATAACGAACTAAAATTTATTCGAAGGAATAAACCTCTATCTAGATATGCTTTCCTCTGAAACAAGCATAAAAAGTAACCGGAATAAGAAAGGAATCGAGATCGTGCTGACCTTATTTCACTGCAGTCACAGTAATTTTTATTTTAACTTTGCCATTCCCGCATCTGGCAACCGTTGATTCGGGTGGTGCATCACGCATCTTATTTTAGTCCTTTTAAATTGTTTTCGTTTTAATTTATTTTACAAAGTTGCATGTGATGTGACTAAAAGACTTGGTGAACCAATGTAAATCTACATTTTTACAATTACCGAAAAAGCTTGGTTAAAAATGGTTAGATTTTACATTGTAGAGTTTGTGCCAGTCATCATCATGATACCTATATTATTGATAAAGGCATATAATTGAGAGTTGCCCGAAAATCATCTTACCAAACATGAGAACACAAGATGTCCGCCCTCCATCCATACAAAACAAAAACTGAGAAAGCAAAATATTATCACCAATAAATTGAGCATAGATTGGTTGGAGTGAAAACAGAATATGGCAGCACCGGCAACGAATATTGTTTGACATTCCGTTCTAAATGCAACTTTAGGTTTAAGACCACTTCTGTATTATTATTACTTTCAGAGGAGTGCGTAGTTTTAAAATAGCGTAGGTGTCTCTACTTTATTGACATTATTTTCTATAGTTTACTTAGCAATAATTACGCGGTCATTGCGTTTTTAAAGTTTCCATCTGAATGAACAATTGTTGCCGCCATATTCCTTAGAGCATCTGTCTGGAAAGTGTTCATGTCTGGATAAAAATAACTTGGCTCAGGGTTGTATAAGACCCAGTTTATAAAACTAAGTAGGTAAATAAATTATATTTAACTAATAAAGTCAAAAATTCCTTGACCTTCATATACATATTTTATAGATCTGCTTACGTACGATGGATACAAAGTCACACACCATGCTTTATTTAAATATATATTTATTCAAATAAAAAATGCACCCCTAATAGTCAAAGTATGTAGGTGGTCTTTTTACAAGCTTAAAATAATAACACAAATAACAAATCATGTAACTTACTCACATGCTTCCCGGAATAAATGTAGTTTATTTATTCAGTTTTTAGGTGGGAGGAAGGTCTCTATAACTTCGTTAAGCCGACCGACCGGTCTTGTTACCACCGCCCATACAGATGATGCAAAAACCGTCAAGTGACATAATCATGTTTCGGTTTTAGTCTGTGGGTTCACCGGTTTTCAGGAGACTTCTGCATCGATTTCTTGTCGAGGTGGTAGTCTCCTTTCAGAGTGCGGTTACGAAATGGGTAGTTGAATAGACAATAAGACAGCGAGTATATTAAAATATACTCGCAATGCATTACTAGTATATTTTAATATACTGTCACCCCCTCGTATTATTTCTATTATTTCGTAAACGCCAAATTTATCCGGCATAGTGGGAGCGATCGATATTGTTTATGAACAATTATTGATTGACCCCATTCATGAACTTTGTAGGTCTGCTTACCACCAGGTAGATACAAAGTCAAATGTCGTACTTCAATAAAAAAAAATTAAATTCAAGCTGTTTTTAAAATATATTTGAGAACTGTTAACATCCAGATATAAACTGTTTTTTTTAATATGTAGGACAATTTACTCATTGCTCTGGTCACAAACTAAGCTCTAGGCTTTTACTTTGTGTACCGGAAACAATCATATAATACATATTATTTTTTATAAACACCCAGACCATGACAAACTGTACAGAAAAACGTACTTATATGATTTGCCATGGGTGGGAATCGAACCCACGACCTACATACAAACCAACTTTGGAAACTACTTTATGTAATAAACACTACAAAAATAAGAGAAATATATCACATTCAAGAGGAATAAACTTCACCCAAAAAGTAATCTACATTCATGCAAAGAGGACACAACCACAACAAATGTTTTTTGCTGTAAAATATTTTTTAGGAGCTTGCCACTATACCTAGTTATTCCAGGGGGAGTTAACCCCCCCCCCCCCCCCCCGAAATCTATGCAAATAAATTTGGTACGAGGAGTAGGCAGGGACCATTGGGGTTGAAAAGAAGATATTTCAATTCAGCATGTAAATAATCTGGGGTTTGGTTCTTTATAATCCTAAATATCTAAGTTGCTACGGTGTGCATTGAAGAAAATCAGAGGCTAAACTTGGCTATAGATATATAAATATGCCATCAGTTTTAATTTTTCAGTATATGTATTTAATTCAATCTTACCTATATTTCATTTTCAGAATGTTACTTTTCATTAGCTATGGAGTTACGTGATGTTGCTTTCATATAAGTTTAGTAGTTTTTCATTGCAGGTTCTATTTTTTTGTTATTTACACTCGTAAGTTAGTTTATGTGATCATCAGTGATCACTGATCATAAGTCGAAATTACGATTTTTGTTATTATTTTTTTATTATTATATAAAAAAATAAATATATATATATATAGGTAGAGCACATAACACAACTTAACTTAGGCGATCGCTTTTAAAACATTATTTAGATGAAATCCTGCCGGAGAGCTGGCGACAAAAATCGACAAGAGGTTTGTCATGGCCGAGAATTTGTAAATTTTTATTTATCATGTTTTTTGAAACTTCGAGTTTCAGAAAAACATGATAAATATTTCGTGTTGAAATACATAGTTATATAAGTATTAGTTTTGTTTATATAGAAAACTAGAATACTCTCTTTCTAGTTTCAAGTACTCGGCCTACAAATTAACAATTTGGTATTTAGGTATATATTACAGTTTCAATATTAAACTGATTCTCTATTCTCATAATATAAGTTTTTAATTAAATTTCGCATTAAACCTTTCGCCACACGTTTGGTTTTGTTTATAATATTTAGAATAAAATTTACTTCTGTGTACAGATATATCCTTAATACTAAATCATAATTCAATATTATTTAGTATTAAGGGTGTATGTACATGAGTCAGCACCCACCGGCAAGGTCAGAAGTGTATAGTCATAATTGAAAATTGTCAGTCAAGTAGCTTATAGTACCCTTAATACTAAATCATATTGAATTCTGGGCCATGACAAACCCCTTATCGATGTTTTTCGCCAGCTCTATATATCTAGGGACTATCTTGATATACTATCTATATAAATAAAAAATTAAGTTTCTTACATTGTTTAGGTGTAAGATAATAAATTAAATAATTTGTGTAAAAAAAACTTTATTTTGATTGTTTTATGGGAAGATACTCTTCTCATAAACCTCTGAACACTTTTCCACGTTTTTTGGTACTATAAGCAACTTTACTGCCAATTTTAAATTATGACTGTTTTGTAGAGCATGTTCTAATTTTACATACTTCAAAGCGCGCCGCCGCCAGTTGTTTCACCACCTGACCTTGCCGATGGGTGCTGACTCATGTACGTACACCCTTAATACTAAATTATATTGAATTCTGGGGCATGACATACCTCTTGCCGATTTTTGCCGCCAGCTCTTAGACTATCTTGATATACTACCAATATAAATAAAAAACGTTCTGTTTCTTACATTGTTTAGGTGTAAGATAATAAATTTAATATGTATGTATAATCACGGGTGCCTTACGGCGCCCGAGACCGCCTAGACGGCCCCAGGGTACCCAGCGGAGGGGTTTTAATCCCACCTCGTCGTAGCCGATGGTATGAGTCTACACCGAACAAGTGGCTAGCTCGTCGCGATGTTTTGAATAGACTCAATAACCCATCTATAAACAGTTTCACAAGTTGGTATAGTGAAACCGGGACCGACAGCGCTCTCCGAGGCACTATAGTGGTGTTGTCAAACAAATGTACATTTTTTTTTTTAAATTAAAAACTCATTGGTACACACCGGGATTCGAACCAGGGACCTAAGTGTTTTTAAGTCCAAGGTCTAACCAACTCGGCCACCACGTATATATAAATAATAATTTGTGTAAATAAAACTTTGTTTTGATTGTTTTATGAGAAGAGTATTAAAAATTACATTGTCGTAAAGGAAATATTTGGCCTTTTTTTTTTTCCTTAGTACGCCTGTGCAAAGCCAGAATGGCAGCCAGTTAAAAAATAAATACACCTACAGATTTATTTCAAAATTAAAATTGTTTTTTTTTTTGTAAATAAATACACTTAGGAATACAAAAAAAAACTAGAACAGGACTTGTCTAAATTTGCCTATAAACTATTATTTCTTCTGTACTAGTAGATCTAAAATAACTTTGAAAGTTCATTGCATCTGATAAAAATAGGTATTAGAGATATTATTTTAAATTGCAAGATATTTTATGATATACCTAATTCTTGTTATTGTTATCTTTATATCTTAAAAAGAAAGGTAGGTATTTTAAACTTGTATTATTTATCTATTAACAAATAACAAATATTGTCGTTTCGTTATCAATATATTTTCAGATCGTCCATGGCGTTTTATCACCGTATTTAACTGAAAGCGGACTGTGGTAGTAGTGTTTTAATATTTATAATGAAATCGTGGAAGTTAATTATTTTTTTTGCAGTTTTGGTTGCAGGTTAGATTTTTTCTTATTAATTATATCACTTTATTTTTTTTTTTGGTTCTAACTGTCTACATTCTCCTTTTTTTAATAATATACAGGGTGAATTTGAAAGGTGATCAAATCAAACAACTTTTTGATGTAACCATGTGTCCCAAATGAAAAAAAAATTTGCTTGGGTATGGGACATAGTTGCCATTGTAACATTATACATTTTTTTTCATCAAATTCACCCTGTATACTACTCTTTTTTTTTTTTTAAGAAACAGTTTTTTACTGGAATATTTATGGTAGGTAAGTTGTTAGTCTGCATAAAATATCTTGAAACTACTGCTTCGATTTAGATAAAATTTGAAATGATAATAGATCTTACAGGTGTTTTCACCTAGCATAGATTATGATACTTATTTAGAGTAATATGCCCATGTTATCTATTTATATAGCTTTACAAGTTTTTGATGAATTTAGAAAAAAAAACATATGTATTATTTTAAGTTAGACGTTATTGTAACTTAGTCTAATTAGACAAAGTTTTTGCTTTGATTTTTTTTTATTTTAGGTATATTACTTAAAGTTCCTTTTTTTTGTTTTAATTTACCTATTTTATTTATAATTATTGTATACTAGGATTTTTATAGGTCAGTATTTTCTATGTTTTTTATTATTTTACATTTATAATTTTAGGTATTTAATTTAGTAAGTTCTTTGTTATTTTTTATCTTTATAGTAAATGCAACATTATAATTAAAATCTTTTATTTGGTTTAAATTATATATTGTGAATATATTTAAAAAGTTTATACAAACAAACAAATTGAATACATCATTATCTTTAAATTATTATCTTATTAAGTTTTCAAATCTTAAATAAGAAAATGTCTAATTAGAAAATGTTTCAAAACATTTTTCTCCATAAAACTTTTATTTACGTATTTAAGTCTTACCTGTAATTTTTTATTCACATACAAATTGCATTAAATTGGGACTTATTTATAACCTTTATTTGCACCTACTATACCGGCAAAAAAATACAGTTACGAAATGAGCGACGACATAGACGTAATTGCTACTTTCGAATCAACAGCCCGTTTCGTAATCGCACCCTAAAATAAAACTACTATACAACACAAAATCAGGTAATTAATCCCAGAGTTTCTTTTAGCAAATGACGACCTTAAGGTAGACAACATCAAAATAGAATGGTTACCAAATATCGAAAGATTTACTATAAGAAACGCCATCATAGATGTGAGTTTGTACCAAATTGGAGTAAAAGAAGACTGCTCCATCAGTACTCCAGAAGGAACTATACTAAATTTCAATGACATTTCTACTGGAAACCACGAAGCGATCACAGTTCATCCGGCCAGTGCCTTCGTATCATGTAGGGTCACTATAGGACCTATTTTAAAAGATGACTTCTTAGGAAATTGGACCATAGTGGGAACTTATGAAAAAGATGGTATCACACATATAAGGAAACAGGCAACTTTGATTGAATGGCCTAGTAAGTATTTACCTAAATTTATATTTATAATAATAATAATATACTTATTGAACAATTTACAAATATCGCATTGTAGCAACGTAACGTATTTGTATACGTACGTGTATGTACGTGAGCAACAACCAAAAGGGCCACTTTTTGGTAACAGGATTGAATAAAGCGAAAAAAACGCGCGGACGGGCACGGTTTTTACCTTCATGCATGGTAGAGCCTCTGGTCATAAACAAATGGGCTTGTCCATGTTCCAGAAGACCTAGACCATGACATACTGTACAGAAAAACGTACCTACTAATTAAATGTTTTTGCCATGGGTGGGAATCGAACCCACTACCTCCGAATACAACCCCAAAGGCGCAACCACTAGTATACGAAAGTGGTCAATTTAAAATTCCCGCTATGTAATTTTCAAAATTTTGGAAATAGGTAATATAAACATGACATAAAAAAGAAACTCTTTCTTAAAATCGTTTAACTTAAAAATATTTCTATATTATATTCGAACTTAAATTTATAGAGAAATTCGGACGACTGGATGGATCTTTAAATATTTCAGCAAATAAACTATTTACAGATAATCCAGATCAAGAATGGAGCAAAATATTCGAAGACACTCAAAATTACGTAGTCAATTTTGGTTTTAATATATCGCCTCTAATTTATGGTTCAGGAAGAGCACAGTCTTGTCATATAGTAACACCAGATGGTGAAGATTTAACTGTTTTAGAAGAATCTAGATATCCTAACATAACTCGAGTCAGGGCTTCTAATTCTTATGACTGTAGCATACGTCTTGGGCCTATTCATCAAAAAATGCTGGGCACGTGGTCTATGTATGTTGAAACTGGATTTGCGACTCGAAGTGTTGTGAGAAGACCATTCAATTTGTATTTATATGGTCAGTATACCTATATATATATTTACTTTATCATAAACTACACTAATTAAAGGTTTCTATGGTGAGTCGACTGGCATTATCCCATTCAAAAGAAAACAGGACTGTCAAACAATAAATTTGAATTAGAATGTGCTATAAAATGACACAAATTAATTATTGGGATTTATTTACGGTGCCATATACGTGGTGGCCTAGTTGGTTAGACCTTGGACTTAAAAAAAACACTTAGGTCCCTGGTTCGAATCCCGGTGTGTACCAATGAGTTTTTAATAAAAAAAAAATGTACATTTGTTTGAGAACACCACTATAGTGCCTCGGAGAGCACGTTAAGCTGTCGGTCCCGGATTCCCTATACCAACTTGTGAAACTATTTATAGATGCAGTTATTGAGTCTATTCAAAACATCGCGCTGAGCTAGCCACTTGTTCGGTGTAGACTCATACCATCGGCTACGACGAGGTGGGATTAAAAACCCCTCCGCTGGGTACCCTGGGGCCGTCTAAACGGTCTCGGGCGCCGTAAGGCACCTGTGATGATATATATATATATATATATATATATTTACGGTGCCCTAAACATCAGACAGTTCCCGTTTCTTGCCATTTTAAAGAAATTACTCATATTATTATTTCATTATTATAATTCAGGTTAGGTTTAAACATATATTTATGTATTTATTTCATTATATTATTTATGTAGTTATATATTTGCGTATGTAGGTATTTAGTTTAGGTAGTTTTCTGTTTTTAAATTATTCTCTATCTCTATGCACCCTAGATTACAATTTTCACTCTCCTAAGGTTAGCTGGTAGATAATACCTAAGGCATTAAGCTCGCCTTTGTACAAACCTTTTAGTGCAATAAAGAAATCTAAATAAATAAATAAAATGAGGTTCACATTCTAAAATAAAGCCCATTCCATTCAAAATTACTGGTATTGTACCATATAACTCGTTTCATCGACTGGGTATACTGCAGGTAGAATAGTTATTTTTCTTCGCCACAGTAGGTCTGTCCAAAATTTAAAGTAGACATATTTAAATTCACTTTTTATTAAAATTTGATTTAACTATTTATATCTTCACTCCTTTTAACATATAAAAAGGAGTATTTAATTACTAAAACTAATGACATACATGTATATTTATGTTATTAACCACTAAATATACATATTTTATTCAGATGAGGATAACCCTTATAACCAAGCCTACAACAAGACAAACTTAGATCCCAAAGACAAATTAGTTCGCCTAGGAAATACCATACGCACAAATGTTACTGGTCACAGAAGCACAGACATTTTAGACAGCTGTTATCTTCAGCGACCTGATGGGCAACGACTGGAGCTTCACCAAGGTGTGGACTACCCTGGTGTAGTTGTAGAAGATACTGAATTCATTTGTCTGGTAGCTATTGGACCTATAGAAAGGGATTTGCTGGGAGAATGGAAACTAATTGGTAAATTCAACGGACGTGGTTTGTTTCACGAGGAAATTCAAACATTTCGTATTATTTTAGAAGGTGAGCTTTTAGTTGCATAGTATACTTTCCATATACTTCTATACTAGTGTAAAAAATCTTATGATGTGACAGTATTTGTACATAGCTCTATGTGCTAGCAGGATTTTTAGTAAATAAATATTTTATCTGATGTGTCTTAAATTTTAGACCCAACAAATCCTAAGGAGGACCCTTCCAGAACGATTAATTACTTGAATCATGAAGTTAAAAAAACTAAATTGGGTGGTCAGCACCGTCTTATTATTTCTCGGGATTCATTTACTGTTGTACACAGTTGCCACATCCGAACTCCTGACGGTTTGCAATTTCAGTTCATGCAAAATTTTGATGTGGCAGGAGTAAAAATTATAGAAACTGATAATAGTCGGGTGTCCTGTGGTGTAGAAATAAGTATACTATCAGAAGATCAAATTGGCTATTGGACTTTGATTGCCAGGGAATCTGGTACTAATGGCGAGATCGAAAGAAGATTTCCATTCACTATGTATGTTGAAGGTAAAGTATTTTTGGAAAATATTTAGAAATTTGGAAATCGAGGCTCGCTAATTAACGAGAGATTTTTAGAATATCTTCTTGGAGATCCCAAATGCTACGTTTATTTAAAACATGAAATAAAACAATAAAGCATTACTGTTAATCGTGGCATAACAAATTAAATAACTTATCACATCTAGGTAACTAGGTAAAACAAAGTTAAATTAGACCAAGATAATGTTAATCAGTTAATAATTGTATCAGGGTTTCTGTGTAAGTCCCTGTTACATACAAGTATTAATTATTACCTAAATTGGTCACGTCCAAAGATAATATTGATTAAATCTTATATTTGTGATAAGGCTACAAAGTCAAAACTAATTGTTATAATATTTATTGTCTGCTAACGGTCAGTTTGCCGAAAATCTATGTAAGTATTACTAATTTCTGAAATAATAAAAAAAAAATATAGGTACGCAGGAGCTGTTAATAATATTTTTAAAAGCTGTTTGTGAACTTTACCATTTTTTATGTAATAGTTGAGAGTTAAGTAACCTAGGTACTTAAAGTTTTAGAGATACTGGGCTGCATTAGAAAGTTATTATTATTTTTTTTTTTTTTTAAATCTTGTGAGTTATTACAATAAAACTGTCACGTTTTTAAAATAAGACCCTGATAATAAGCAGACCTACGAAGCCCATAAATTGGGTCACACATTGTTGCTTATCAGTATCTCCCACTATACCGGCAATGATGCAGTTGCAAACGAATTCGCATTTCGAACTGCTTATCGGCAAATCAACTGCCCCTTTCGTAACGGCACCTTTAAAAGAGACTTCCACCCCGACAAGTAATCGATGCAGAAGGCGTCTGAAAACCAGTAAACCTAGACGATTTTTGCATCGGTAAGTAATTTAAATTTAATACCGTTTTTTAACCGCCTAATTTACTATATTTACAGAATGGGTATCTTCATTGCCAGATAAGCAAGCAGTAGTTGCGGAACAAAATAATTTCTTCATAAGATTAGAACATCCTACTGAACTCCACTCCTCTTGCCAACTTCTTACTCCTGGAAATGAGGATAGAGAGAAAGAATATGACGAAAGATACTCGGAGACTTGTGGGTTTATTATAAGGAATGTTACTGCGGATGATTCTGGTACTTGGGAAATTAGATATGGAAATAGAATTACATATAGGTCACAAGTCGCACTTAAAGTTCAAGGTAATTGTGATATTAAATCTAATCGTAACTAGATAAAACTCGTATGTGTGTATCTTATGGCGCTAATAGATTCTATATACCTAGGTATATGGAATCTATTCAAATTAATGAAATTTGTACAAGATATTAATGAATTTGGAAATAAAAACCTGTTAATCGTTTTTGTTTATTATTGGAGCACGGTATGTGACTTTGAATGTACCTGGTAATAGACAGACCTACAAAGTTAATGAATAGTGTCGATTAAATACATTATTCTTTAAGAGTATTGGTCGCTTTTACTATGCCGAATAAATGATACGAAATGGGAGGAAATTTTAAGTTTCCTGTAAAGTTTATTATTATTTACATGACAACCTGGGGCCTATTTCAGAAACGTGACAATTGTAATTTGCCATGACAATTTATAATACATCGCTTGGTTTAGTTAGTTCTAAATAAATAATTTCAACTAAACTGATCAATGTATTATAAATTACCATGGTAAATTACAATTGTCACGTTTATGAAATAGGCCCCTGGTGGGCGATTCTCGCGCTTTCGACATTCATCTCGACTCGAAATTTTTGAACAAAAAAAGACATAATATGTCATTTTTCGTTCAAAAATATCGAACATTAAACGAAATAAATAATAAGAGAATCGCCCACCTGTACAGAGTTACAGACAGAGCGTACTGAGACGTACATTGTATTATTTTGCCATAAAATCGAACTCACGGTTTCCGAGAAGGACGGGTCTAGTACCCTAAAGGCAGCTTTATATTATTTTTGTAATAAACCAAATAATTATCACTCTTCCAGAACTACCAAGTCCGAGTATCCAAGATGTAATTTTAATAAAAGCAAGACCAGTTAACTTAACTGTTGGACCGGACAACGCGGTCTACTGTAAGCTTGAAGATCCTTCCAGGATCAGTGTCTTCAATGGCTTTGGTCCATGTCGCCTTGCTATTGATAATGTGCTGACTCGTCATAAAGGCTTATGGCGATTGTATGCCTCACTACCAGGACATATGGTTTCTGTAGAACATTACTTACGTATTGTGGTTGAAGATTCTGGTAAGATTTTCTATGATTAAGACCGAGTTTCTGATCGTCAAAGTCAGTTTAAGAGATATGAGCGAGATATTCGACTCTTATTTTTTTTTTATTCAGCGTATTTTTTATTCCACCACGTCTCTTTTATAAATTTGATCTTTTTTATACTAAAAATTGTAATAGGGGTAAATGGGAAAGCGCAAACTATATGTACCTTACGGCGCCCGAGACCGCCTAGACGGCCCCAGGGTACCCAGCGGAGGGGTTTTACCCCACTTCATCGTAGCCGATGCTGTGAGTCTACACCGAACAAGTGGCTAGCTCGTCGCGATGTTTTGAATGGACCCAATAACCCATCTATAAACAGTTTCAAAAGTTGGTATAGTGAAACCAGGACCGACAGCTTGACGTGCTCTCCGAGGCACTATAGTGGTGTTGTCAAACAAATGTACATTTTTTAATTAAAAACACATTGGCACATACCGGGATTCGAAAAAGGGACCTAAATGTTCGTTTAGGCGGTCTCGGGCGTCGTAAGGCACCGGTGATGATATATACATAACTGTTTCTTTGTTATCAGAACCCCAGCCCAGAGTTACTACACAGGTAATAATGGATCCTTTGCCAGCAGTCATATTGTCCTGTTCAGTTTATAGTCCAACAGAGCCTGAAGTCTGTAAGTTTAGGGACCCGTCTGGACGCATCCTAATAGCCAGTCAAGGTGTTGGAGAAGACCGGTATACTTTCTATGGATCTGGTGTCAGGTAAGAAATACTAACCTATTGACGGTATAGCAGTGACAAGTTAATTTGGACACATGTCGAAGTAAAAAAAGCCCGTTTCTAACTTTTGTCTTTATTATATACGTGTTGATAAGCAGACCAATGAACACTATTGGTCTTTCCACCGCATTTTTCTTAATTTAGGAAGCACATTAAGTACATGGATGACAAAATATGAAAAAAAACATGAAGAACAAGCAATGACAAAATTCGTGAGGTAGACGGGGAACTTGTTGGCTCAGTGGTTCAGTGCCTTACCGCGAAAGCGTCATCGTGGTTTCGAGTCGCGCCCACCAGGATTGTTTTCATTGCATTTCTATCTTTAAAAAAATATAATGGTTGAAAAACACATATTTATATATTCGCTGCTCTATTAGTAAATTTATTATCTCTCTCTCAAATTAACCATCACTTTGTTCAAAAAATCCATGCAGTAGTCTCCGGAAAACGAAACTACTGATAGTTTGTCACCAGAGACTAGTAGTTCTTACACTGCAGAGAGCGGATAAAATTAATAACAAACAAACAAAAATGTCTATGTTTCAGCTTTAACTCCAACAAATATCATATGGACTGTGGAATTAAGATCAGAGATCCAACAATTAAAGATTTGGGTATCTGGAGATGTGCTATTGACTCAGCTAACGACACATACTTCGGATTCCTGTCAGTTTTATGTCCTTGGCTTTTGCAAGATCCTGAAGTGGCTGACAAAATTATTTCTGGTACGGTCAAAACATTTTAACAATTACTTAGATTCTGTCATATATTCACCAAATTCTGGCTGATTTTTTCATCCATGCTGAATTTATTTAGATTTTTTTATAATGACCTCATCTTCCAATCTAGATGTAAATGAAATGTTTTCATAAAACTTTTTAGAGCCAGAGTTGAGACCATCCCAGAAAAATATCAACGTATTGGAAGGTGACAGCACTCAAATACTCTGCAGGATTTCTTCGGCTATTACCTATTGTTATTTCCGGTCACATAATCGGACTGTGATTAATATTTCTCCTGGTAAGAAACTGCCATAATTTTGCTGTTTTCAAGATGACTGATAATAATTTTTATGAAATTTAACAGGCCTTTCAACTGACAACCTTGAATACCTTGGGCAAGGGTTTGAAGCTGGTGAATGTGGTTTAAGAATCCAGAGAACCAGCACTCTAGACGGAGGCAATTGGACCTGCAATGTCGGATTAGACAACGTAACTGTGGCAGAACTAAGTCATGAGATCAATGTTGAAGTTCAGGGTAAGAAACTATTAAATATATTTTTTTAGTGCATTAAGTTCACAGAATAAATTAATTAAAAAAAAAAACCATAAGAAGTTGTACTGTTTAGAATGAAAGTGACGTGACTGTGACACATTGTTTCGTCTGCATTTTAACTAGAAGCCCTGTTCAAACTGCCATTAAGATCATCGAAAACCAATATTATAGATAGAGGTCGGTGTATCGGTCGTGGGTTCGATTCCCACCCATGGCAAAAAAAAATTTATTACGTTTTTATGTAGGTACAGTTTGTCATGGTCTGGGTGTTTATAAAATACAATATGTAATATATATTATATCATTGTTTCTGGTATACATCAAGCTTACCAGAGCAATATGTGTAATTGTACCTACATAAAAAAATAAAAAAAGATTGATACTGATAATAGGTATTACAATATTCAAGACTTTTATGTTGGGTAAGGTTTTAATTAAAATTCAAACTTACCGTCAGCATCTCAAAGGATCAGTTTTGTAAAGGATCCACAACTCCGTTGACAATTTTATCTTTCTACTCCTCGATTATAAACAGAACAAAAATTATTGGTGATGCGTCACTGATAATGTTAATTTTAGTTTAAATAGATAAAACTTTTGTGAATAATAATAATAATGTCCTACTCATAGGATATTGCACACATTTTGCTCTGGTTACAAACTAAGCTCTAGACTTGTACTATGTGTACCAAGAATAATGATATTATACAGGAATACAACCTCATATTAGCCCAAAGTACATCCTTTCAAAGTCACCATGTATAATCAGTAAGATGTTATTTTCAGAGAGATTCGTTTATGATCAGTATTTGTTGAAAGATTTATCCCTGGTGGTTGGCGGGGTGGCCCACGATCGCCTACAGTATTGCCGATTCATACGCTCCGATGGATTGGGTAAACATTTTTAAACTTTATGTTTAATTTCACGTTGTAACTTTTTATTTGTGCAGAATTTAAATTTATAGATACTAAGTTATAGACACCATCCTGTAGATATATATACTCGTAAGTTTTAAATTAATTTTCCCTATTAGACTTTTTAAAACCAGTGTTGACACCATTCCAGAAATATATTTTATAAAGCCAGAGCTATAAATTTTATAAGAAACGAAATAAAATAGAACAAATTCAGTCTCATAGAATTAAGACTTTCACAAAGTCTCAATTTAATAAAAATATTTAGGTTAGACACTGATTGGTAAATTAGCAGAGCGAAAGTATGACGACATACCTAACTGAGGCTCTACCATGGGTTTGCGGTTTGTAGCAAGGTAACGTATTCATTTACGTATACGTAAGCAACAACCAATAGGATCGCTTTATTCAATCCTGTTACCAAAAATAAAGCGGCCCTATTGGTTGTTGCTCGCGTATACGTACTTATACAAATACGTTACGTTGCTACAATGCGCAAACCCATGGTAGAGCCTCTGAGCCCTGTATATCTTATTATTTAAAACATAACTGCATTTGCGTACTATATTTATATTCTATGACAAAGAACAGACCATTCTGATTATGTTTTTTAAAAATAAAAATCTTGCATAAACATGTATTACATTTATTATTATTGCATATTTGTTTTTATTTATCACCATTTAATACTGATAAGGAACTTAATTTGTTATTAATTTATTAATCATTTAAAGCCACAGTTGACAGCTGGGTCATTTTCATTCATTATGTAATAAAAATGAAGCCTGAAATAAATGTGTTAATATTTTTTTGTATAGAAAAATATATTGTAATTAATCTGAGAACATCAGAGGCTCTACCATGGGGTTTGCGCATTGTAGCAACGTAACGTATTTGTATACGTATACGAGAGCAACAACCAGGGGCCATATTCCGAGTTTGCAACCGCTAAACACGACAAGACGTATAAACTATAAATATGGAAATATAAGTTCTATTCCAATGGTTATATAGTCTGTATTAGGTTGGCTATAATAATGCCGCCATCTTGAAATACACGAATAAGTTCTATTCCAATGGTTATATAGTCTGTATTAGGTTGGCTATAATAATGCCGCCATCTTGAAATACACGAATTCTTCGCAAGTTTGAATATATGTAGAGCATTGGAATTTCAACTCTATAATTAACAGGATAGGGATAGAACTTATATTTCAATATTTGTAGTTTACGCAACGTCTTGTCGTGTTTAACGTTTGCTAACTCGGAATAAGGCCCCAGTAGGATTGATTTATTCAATCCTGTTACCAAAAATAAATCGGCCCTATTGGTTGTTGCTCACGTATACGTATATAAATACGTTAAGTTGCTACAATGCGCAAACCCATGGTAGAGCCTCAGGACAGTCTAGTGGTCCTATGATTGCAATATTTGAATAAATGAATAAATAAATGAATTAATTTTATTTACAGCTTTTACTACATTAAACTCACCACCTGGTTATTTCCCATTCGGCACCTTAGAAACTGGTTATTGTGGAATGACAGTGAGTTCTCCTAGCCAGAGTGACCTCGGCAACTGGACTATAGTCTTGAAGGCGGTGGGACAACTCCAAGAGTATGCTGTTACTACAAAGCCTATCACTGATTGTGATTCTGGATGTAAAGTATTATTAATCTTTTAATTTAGGCTCTTGTCGCTGAAGTTTTCCTTTAATCTTCTTTGTTCCCTGCTTTGTTCACGAATAAAAATCTTGCCTTTTTAGAGGGGGAAAGGCTTTTATAAAACTACGTTGGGTCAACCGACCAGTCTCGTCATACAGATGCGAAAACCGTCAAGTGACGGTTTCGGTTTTAGTCTATGGATCCACCGGTTTTCAGGAGACCACTGCATCGATTTGTTGTCGAGATGGTAGCCTCCTAACAGGGGTGCGATTACAAAACGGGCGATTGATTTAACGATAAAGCAGCTTGTCGCCACATCATTTAGATATATGCCGATAGTGGGAGCGATCAATATTGTTAAACATCAATGTATTGATCGACCCCATTCATGAACTTTGTGGGTCGGCTTACCATCAGGTAGATACAAAGTCACATGCCGTGCTCCGATAAATTAATACTTTTAATTTAGGCTCTTGTCGCTGAAGTTCTTGTTCGCAAGAATCTTTGTGTGTTATGTTCGCGAATAAAAATCTTGCCTTTTACTTACCTACTTGTTTTTAATCTGGGGCCAGAGATTTTGAGGCAACAAAATCCCTTCGTAGGTATTAAATTTTGCTACTACTTATTTATAATTAGCGTGCGCACGGTATTTTTTTTTATATAGGTAGGTATGTTGCCTCAAATTGGCGTTCCACTATTGAAAATGTAACGATGTACTTTTGTTGATGTGACCTATGGAACAAATAGCAGCCTAACCAAATGTATTTTAAGATATTGTTTTTACTCTTCATAAATGTCTTACATGAAATAAATACTTTTAAATTTACTAATAGTGTTTTTCCAGTAATTATAATTATAATCATAATAATTAAATAATAAATACATAAATTATAATTAGTATTAGCACAGTTTACTGATAAACACATTTATGATATTAATGGAGTCCTTTTTCCGGGTTATTCCCAGTTGTCACTACCGGCTCCGTTCTTACTAACGACAAATGGGGAAAAAATCCCAGTTATTGCTAGTAGTGACGGGTGGCACAAAAACAGTCCCAGTTGTCGTCACCACCAAAATTAATTAAGAAGTCTAGTCTCATAGAATAAAAAAAATAAATGAAGTGAAATGAAAAAAAACATTCTTAAGAAAAATGATAAAAGGTTACGCAAACGGAGCCGGTAGTGACAACTGGGAATAACCCCTTTTTCCCATTACTGACGCGTGTGGTCGGCCACAAAACCCATAAGTCGTGTTTTCCACGAAAATAAAGTTTTTAAGTTTACGGGGGTAAAACTTATTTATAGCCTAGTGGCGACTTTGTGCGGTACCCGGAGGTTGTGGGTTCTGTAGTATCGTTGTTTCTGGTATACATATTAGAAACCTAAATCTTGGTAAAAGACCAGGGGCCCATTTCATAAACGTGATAATTGTAAGTTACCATGACAATTTATAATACATTACGTGGTTTAGATAGTTCTAAGTAAATATTTCCAACTAAACTGAGCAATGTATTATGAATTGTCATGGTAAATTACAATTGTCACATTTCATTATTGAAATAGGCCCCAGGTGCTTATTTCATAAACGTGACAATTGTAATTTACCATGACAATTTATGTAATGTATTATAAATTGTCATGGTATATTACAATTGCCACGTTTATGAAATAGGCCCCAGGGCAATATGTGTATAATCTCCTACATATGATTATTGTTAATTTTACAGTTCCCATTTACGGACTTCTATTACTGTACATGTTCGTCGGATTACTTGGCCTTGTCGTAGTATCCATAGTGCTCCTCATCTGTCTCCGTGAAACCAATCGGACCAGAGTTTTTGAAAGAATCAGAATTATTAGAAATTCTTTGAGGAGGAGTTATCGGAAGGAACTTCTAACTTATGATAACCCGTTGGCTGTGGTGGATGTTGTAAGACCTCGGGCCTATTGACCAGCTTATGCATAGATAAAGATTATATAAGTTAGGAATAGGTTTAAATGTAAATAGTGAAATAAGAAATAAATAGATATGAATAAATGTATGTTTTTTCCATAACTTCTAGACAGGGACGGATCCCGAATTTTATTGGGTCAGGGCTCGGCCTATTGAGAAGATTTTTTAAAAGATTTTCTGTAAGACTTTTTACTTACAGTAATAATTGTTTAAGACCACTTTATTCCTAATGAATCAAATTAACAATATGAAAAACCTGATAAACTGCACTGAATTGCAATTAAAATAACCTAAATTGCAATGTTTTGGTCGAACTCATAAAAAAAAGCAGGCTCAGTGTCGCTTATGTAAAATTAGCGTTTGTCAACATACAGTATTGTGCCTATAGGTATATGCATATTATATATATAAAGGTATATGCATATTATATATATATATATATAATATGCATATACCTATAGGCACACTACTGTATGTTGACAAACGTTAATTTTAAATAAGCGACACTGAGCTATAAATATATATATATATAAAGCCATTAAAGAAGTTAACTTTCCGTAAAGTATTCGAACTTGGAAAGGGCAGAAAAAAAAATGGTAATTAGTTTTTCCAGCAATAACTAAAAGCAAAACATTAATCGCTACTCTATAGACGTTAAGATTTTTGACGTATTTTCATAGCGATTTCTTATACTCGTACTTAATAATAAAAATAAGTTTTTCAGGAAATTATATTAAAAACGAACACTATGATTAGCTTTTATTTTAGCAAGATTTAGAACTATCTTTTACGAGTATTTGTATATGAAATGCAAAACCTATGAATTTACGCAGATGGCTGCCATTCTTCTTTGGA
This sequence comes from Monopis laevigella, assembly GCA_947458855.1. NCBI lineage: Eukaryota > Metazoa > Arthropoda > Insecta > Lepidoptera > Tineidae > Monopis > Monopis laevigella. The sequence continues at coordinate 6,324,806 of OX381596.1, read as the reverse complement.
ACAAAAACGTTTAAGATAACTTTCGATGCGGCTAACATAACCTCTGGTTATATCGCTGTCTAGAACTCTAAAAGCTAATTCTACGTTTTTTTTTTAATGAACACGGTAACGATATATAGGATATGATATAGGTTTATTTTTATATACATATGTATATTATACAGGGTGACTTTGAAAAGATGTACTTTGGGCTAATATGAGGTTCTGCTGATCAAATTGAACAACTTTTGCTATGGAACACATGCTGTGTTGCGAATCGCAAATAAAAAAAAAATGCTTTCTCCATATTAATTGAAGAAAAACATATAGAATGTAAAATATGAATTATAAATCTTCTTTCTTTTTATTTATCATATACACTTATAAATTATACACAAAAATATCATGTTAAACATTAAAAGTAATATCATAAAATCCAAAAAAAATAAATTCAGAACTATTTTCACGATTCAAACTATTTTATTTTACTTAAAACTGTTATATCAGTAATATCCTCCAGATTACGAAATTTTTTTTTTTGCTCGTCTAAAATAATCCACTTTCTTAAAAAATCGGAACTATCGATGCAACTGAACTGATCTCACCTTAAAATGACCAATTTGTATAGGGAAGCCAAAATTTATTTTCTTTTGCGACACATGATTCCGTGGGATAAGTTGTATGATTTGATCAGTAGAGCCTTATATAAGCCCAAAGTACAATCTTTCAAATTCACCTCTATTTATATTTGACACATTCAGTTCCACTTACACCCACAACACTACCAGAGGCCTAAGGTTGAGCAGTACCAAAATGTCTGTTAATGTAATGTAGAAATTTTAAAAAGGCGTCGAATGTACCAACTGTCATTTGAACTACAAAAAAAAAAGTACGTTCGACGCCATTTTTTAATCATTACATTTACAGAGAGTTAATTTTGATGCAACTCAGTCTAACAGACACTTTGGTACAGTCAACGGCAAGGTAAAGTATACGTTTTTAAAGTAAATTGATCCTTAATACAAAAGCATAGAGTACATAGGGGAATACCTCTAACTTGCCGTTAAATATACAATTCAGCCTTAGTATTTTATAAACGTGACAATTTAATAATCAAACGAACTTACCTGTAAGTGAAGTTCGATTGAAATTATACCTCGTAGTCTCTCCGAAGACGATGGAAGTTCACAATGTAGTATCGATTCGATGCTAGCGGCGTCACATAAGTTTTAAGTAAATTAAAAAGCAATAAAGGTTTTGGAACGCATCCTCCACTGTCGCTCTGGCACTCCCGAGCATTGAAGTGTCATTCGTTTCGGATGCTGCTCCAGATTCTACAACGCTTATGGGGTAAAGAAAATGATTAAGGGAGGGTGGGTTCCATCGTCTTCGGAGAGACTACGAGGTATAATTTCAATCGAACTTCACTTACAGGTAAGTTCGTTTGATTATTAAATTATAACCTCATAGTCTCTCCTCGACGATGGAAGTTCACAATGTAGATGTTCAAAGTCAAGTTGTAGAATCAGTCTTTGTTTTACTAATAAACAAGTATTATTATATATACTCGTACACTAGACTAAAGTTTTACAAAAATGTGAAATATCTTAAGAAAAAAATATTTAGGTATTATTAAAATTACTGCTTAAGAAAAAACTGATTCCACAAAGCTAAAAGAGTTATAACGAATGTAAGAATTGGGCAGTTACTAAACCACCATAAACATGTTGAACTGGCCAGTCCAACCAGCCGTTCTTCTTATTTTATCATTAGTTTAATTGCTCAACTCCTCAAAACTGCTGATGTGGCAGCATGTCTGGTGCAATGGTCTGTAAATTTAGTAATGTTGATGCCATTATCTTCTACGATTTTTTTTTTTTTTTTTTTTTTTTATCTTTAGCTGATTGTACTGAGAGTTACAACATGTGAGGTTGTTCAATTTAATTAGTTTGTCTTACTTTCTTAAACTTTTTGCTACATTTTTAATAATTGATTACACCTGAGCAGTACCTACATACATTAGGTCTAGAATTAAAGCAAGACAGAGTTATAAAAGGCAGACGCCTATTTAGGCCCAGATGAGTTAAGTATTTTTTTAAATATTAATACTCCGATAAATTTTAATGTCATTAATTAATATTTATTAACCCCAAAATTAAGCCCTTTTATCCGGTAAGGCTAAAAAAAAAAATTATAAAAAGATAAAAATAAAAGTTTTCTTAGAACATTTTTTAAGATTATTCAGGTCTGTATAACTATTTCTTTTTTTTTTTTTTTTTTTTTTTAATTATCAACAACTATTGACAAATCCCACGCGAATATATATTTTACCCCTAAATCATAGTTGGAAGAAACCCTTAATTATTTGATTTTATTGTAAACACCCACTTTGGGTCCTACATACAATGAAAAAACAGATCTGGTATTGATAAATCTAGAATAGAGATATACCTTGGTTGGTATTTTTCTGGTAAATAAGTAATTATATTAATTATATTGCTTATTTCAGCATTATATATCTTATTTATATACACCGCAATATATGGAAAATATTACTTTAAAATACGAGTATTATCTGACAAAGATCTTTATCTAATATTAACTGCCTTGGCATTCAAACCCCTATTTATATATATTTACTCCTGGCTACCAACCAAGCTGACTAACAGGGATAGGTGCAGTTATCTGGAAATGCACAAGGTAAGAAATTTTGTATCCGGGAGAATTATTGACGGTGATAAAAACTCTATCACCAGGTTTCGTAAATAATGGATCCCAAGGTTGAGTCTACCAATATAGTACAAGAACTATTCTATTTGTACTGACTGTATCATTTCAAGGGTTAGGTAAAATCATATAATGGGTTTTTTTTTTTTTTACCGTTGGTAGTAATTCTTGAACAAACAGGTGTATCTCTGGTTGTCTAAAATTTGTAATAATTTCTTGATATTATTATTATTATTCATCTTTTTTGTTTTTTTTTTTTTTTAGGTCATTAATAGGTAATGTTTTCTTTGGTATTAATGAATAATGCAAATAATGTAAATGTTATGGCTTTCACACCTATGCCAAATATCCTTTGCTATTCTGTGTAGGAGGGAATTGAACCCCTAATCAATTGTGAAATGGCTGATGTATTGTTAATATGTAAAAGTGTCTTACAGTTACACTTATTTTTAGCGAAGCAGTGCAAACCAAAACAGGTTGACTTAATGTTCTAGTGTTTTTATAAGTAAGTAATCCGTGTTTATTGGTCCATGAGCCGGACGGCCCTATTTGTACCACAAGTTGCGCCCCAACCTAGCCTTGAAGCACATGTGTGTGTATCTCCATAAGGAATTAATATTTCCTTTTTGGGCATTATATATAAACGAGTATGAGTATGAGATATCTATTAAATAACAGCTATATTTATATATTTTATGCATTATATAGAGCCGTAATAAGAATCACTTATATAAGGCAGTCATCTAGACATTGAACAGCATTGAAAGCTTAGTCATTATTAGATTCAATAATTTTGAAAAAATATATTGTGCATACAAAGGAAAACCTTATAGTTTATAAGAATAAAACAGAAAAACTGTTAGTTTGTGAAATCTAAAAAGGATTCAAATTCTACCATGATATTTTTATCACATAAATTGGCATATTAGGATTAGTAGCCAAAAAATCCCATTACTATTTATTAACTTACATACAGTAAGGTATCATCTAATTTAAAATGACTAGTATTCATATTATTATTGAAATCGGGGAGCAACAATAATTTGAATTTATTGGACAGGTTTTATGGCTCCTACATTATATAATGTTTAAATATATTGCAGGTTTAAATTTTTTAAAGTTTTCTCGGTTCTGTCTGCCCTATGCATTCCTGTTAAAGCAAGGAGGGGCCCACCAGTTTAAAGCTGGATGATTGAGGGGTCTCAGGGAGATTTAGTTTGGTTATTTGTCCATTTTTGGCTGGTAGTACACAGCTCCTGGCTGGATCTTTGAACAGTCCTAGCTGTTTTTATTATTTCTAAATTCTGTTCTATTTGATTTCCGTGAAGACATTCAAGTTTTTATTAGAGCAGATATCAAAAAACCTCTTAGAATATTGCACAGCAGTTTGACTGCCTCATGAAGACATTTAATAACTACATTGTAATTTATTAAATGAATATATATTATTTATTTTCCTTTGCAAGTGAAAATGTAGGACCTTACTTAGTTCTACTTTGCTGGTCTTATATTACTACTTTATACAGGGGAATGTACAAAGGATGTCTGCTGGTCCGTTTTAGTTGGTCCCAGTACAGCAAATATTCTACATCTTTTTGGGTTAAAGTATGTGTATTCTCATGTATATGAGTTTCTAGTAAAGACTGTTAAGTTTTCACAGAACCTGCTATATAAAATTCTGATTGTATTGTAAAATATTTTTTGGTTCATTTAAAATTGAAAATGAATAAAAATTTAGTAGGTATTCTGAATTACACTACTAGGTTTATTATGAATCATTATCATTCAATACTCTTAACAGTATAGCAATGAGATTGTATTTTTCACAAATTCTGCTATATAAAATTCTGTATTGTAAAATATTCTTTTACTTATTTGATCCTGAAGGTATAAATTGTTTTTATCAATTACATACAATATTTTTTATGAATTTTTAGGTATTCTGAATTACACTACTAGGTTTATTATAAATCATTGTCATTCAATACTCTTAACAGTATTGCAATGAGAATGTATTTTTCACAAATTCTGCAGGTATAAATTGTTTTTATCAATTACATAAAATTGTTTTTATGAATTACTTACCTACATTTATTTATTTTTATTTTTTATAATTTACAGCACCAGACTGATTATAAAAGCCATTCAATACTCTCAACAGTATTGCAATGAAATTGTTATTATTATTTTGAACATATGAAATTCAGCTATATGAAATTCTGACTGTGTTGCAAAATATTCTTGGACTCAATTGATCATGAAGATACTTACATAGCATTACGGGTGCCTTACGGCGCCCGAGACCGCCTAGACGGCCCCAGGGTACCCAGCGGAGGGTTTTTTATTCCCAACTCGTCATAGCCGATGGTATGAGTCTTACAGTACTAGACTCGTTACAGAAGTCATTCAATACTCTGATTCAGTATCGCAATGATATATAAAAATGAACTTTTAATGTGAAAATTATTCTTACCTCTTAACAGTGAAGCAATGGCGAAATATCTAACCTTATACATTCCCAAAGAATGTCCCAGGTTACAAAAGTCACTCAATACTCTCATTCAGTATCGCAATGATATATAAAAATAAACTTTTAATGTAAAAACCATTCTTAACTCTTAACAGTAAAGCAATGGCGAAATATCTAACCATATACATTCCCAAAGAATGTCCCAGGTTACAAAAATCATTCAATACTCTGATTTAGTATCGCAATGAAATAAAGTTTTTCTTTCTTTCTTTTCTTTCAATGATATGTAACATTCTAAAGCAATGACGAGATATCAAACCATATGCATTCCCAATGAGTGTACCAGGTAACAATATGTATTTCTCAACAGCACAAAATTGATTACATTAATAGTTGAGCGTTATGTATTTTCGATAGGATTTTAATAAGACAAATAGAAATTCACCTTTGGTTTCATGATCGCTTTGAGCGAACCATTTCTTCACCATTTTAAAGAGTTTCCTTAATTTTTTATTTTCTTGTATTTGAAACTATTCTCATATTTTCTTTTTCCCATTTTTAATGCTGAAACACAACTTAAAATAACTAAATCAACTAGAATAAAATAAAATATTTTTTGTAAGATGCGACGCCAACTTGACATAAGAAACGAATGACACTTCAATGCGCGGGAGTGCAGAGCGACAGTGGAGGATGCGTTCCAAAACCTTTATTGCTTTTTAATTTACTTAAAACTTATGTGACGCCGCTAGCATCGAATCGATACTACATTGTGAACTTCCATCGTCGAGGAGAGACTATGAGGTTATAATTGTAAATAACTAAGTATGACAATTCATAATAAATTGTTTGGTTTAGTTTGTTCAAAATAGAAAGTAAACTAAGCAATGTATTACGAATTGTCATGGTAATTTAAATTGTCACGTTTATGAAATAGGCCCCAGGCCATCAGCTGAAAATCAGCGTAGTTGGCAGAATATCTTGTTTACTAATATTTGAAATAATTCGACATTACGGGTGACATGTCATTACATACATTTTGCAAGTATAAATAATGGATAAAATTTCATGATTAACCCAATTTTATTGTGTCAATTATCTTTATGTGGAATGGTTCATTATGTGGAAGAAAAAGGCAGTAGATATGTCGCCGTCCATTTCGTAACCGCATAATTTAGCCTAAATAGTGGAAGCCAGTTATGTTTTTATACAATATTGTACCTATTGATTAACTTCATTCATAGACTTTTTAGGTATTATTTTATTTTATTTAAAAAACTTTATTACACAAATTTAGTACAAAAGTGGACTTAATGACGCTAGGCATTCTCTACCAGCCAAACCTTTGGGACAAATTAAGCAGTTTTTAAAAATATAGTATAAGTACAAATATTATACATACTAATACTTACTATATATACTTACATAACAATACTTATGTTAATAATAAACATACATAATAACAAAATAGAAAACATTACAGAAGCATCACAGTATAGCAATACCCACAGCACAATAATTATATAAAGCAGAAACCCAGGTCATGATAAAAAGGAAAAGTCCTTTTTATTTTTCTTTCTCTTATCCTACACCAGTCTCCAGATACTTCTGTTCGAAGCTTGTCTAATGTTCACCGGTAAATCATTCAATCAGAGTCTTGCAGCGGCAATTGAAAAATATTTTGAGACAAAGCCCCGTCTTCTTGCCATGAGGTGGACAAAGTCATATGCGGTGCTCCAATAATCTGGTAGAAAATAATAAAAAACCCACCGGTTCTAAAGAGACTATTCGCTTAACGTGCTCTCCGAGGCACTATAGTGGTGTTATTAGACAACCGTACCTACATAATTTTTCACATTAAGAACTCTTTGGTACACACCAGTGTTTGAACCATTGACCTAAGTGTTTTTATGTCTAAGGTCAACTCGGCCACACGTATGTACAAAAAATGCCAGTGCTAGTTGTTGTTTAAACTGTATTCAAAATCTGAAACTTTACAAAACCTGGATTAACTAAATGCGATTAATGATTAAAGGTAGATAAGAAGTATCGATAGAGATTCGTTTTCATCCATTCATTATTACGTACTAAGTATTTTTTGTAGCTATTAAATAAGTGTAGTTAATTTTGAGATTGAAGATGACGTTATTTATATTTTATTTTCTATTATATTTCGTTACCATAAAAGGTAAGTTTTTGAATTATTTATTAAAAACAGAACAATCGTAGTTATTTATCCACCTTTCTTGGCAGCTCTAATAAAATACATTATTTATCAAAGGGTGATCAGTGGTGGACTTTATGAGGCCAAATTTCAGGGGCGGAAAATCTGCTCCCAAACCTAAGTTATATACTGGTGAGAATATGACAGGTGAAAAAAATAAACAAAGGATACGAACTCAATGTTGTTTTTTGCACATAACAATTTTATATTTCTACGCTGCAAAGATATTAGAATGGGGCGGCCACTTAAACGACCTAGGGCGCCCAAAACTACTTGTTTGCCTCAAATTATGAGCGCCTCCGTGGTCTAGTGGTTGTAGTCCATGACGTTTAATCTGGAGGTTGTGGGGACGATTTCCACTCATGCCAAACAACCGCCTAGGAGGCCCCAGGTTACGGATTGTCATGGTAATTTAAATTTGTCACGTTTATGAAGTAGACCCCAGGGCATCAGCTGAAAATCAACGCTACACTACAACTCTGTCATAAAATTGGGTCAATCATGTCAATTTTATCCATTATTTAGCATACATAGCGGAAGCCAGTTATGCAGTTAGACAATATTGTAACCATTGATCAACGCCATACATAGACTGAAAATATATTAGAATGGGGGGGGGGGGGGCACTTAAACGGCCTAGGTTAGCCAAAACTACTAGTCCGCCTCTGATGATGATGATGAGCGCCTTCGTGGTCTAGTGTTCGCGCCAATGACTTTTAACCTGAAGGTTGTGGGTGCGATTTCTACTCATGCCAAACAACCGCCTAGACGGCCTTAGGGTACCCAGCGATAGGGGTTTACTCCCCCTCCACGTCGTAACCGATGGTATTTTAAGTCTGCACCAAACAAGTGGTCAGTCCGTCGCGGTGTCTGGATAGTCTCACAAACTCATTTATAAACAGTTTCACAAGACCGACAGCTTATAAAGTGGTCCCGAGGCTTATAGAGCTTGGTGTTGTAAAACAAATTTACATTTTTTTAAGCTAAAAAACTCATTAGTACACACCAGACTGGGTATTGAACCGGGGAACAAAAAACTGTAGAGGGGAACAAAAAGTCTAAGCTCTAACCAACTCGGCCACCACATATACAAAAATAAAGTAAATATAGCATTCAAATTTCAGGACATGACTTAATAAAAGACAATGTAGAGCAACGGATAAGTGGTGGTAGCATGGCTAGGATAGAAGACTTCCCTTTTGCAGCAGTAATGCTTACCAATGGTGGATCTGGCCCGTTCGTCCAGACCTGTGGAGCTACCATACTGACCACCACTGCGTTGCTGTCTGCTGCTTCATGTTTTGTTACGCCAACGTGAGTATCTTGTTAATTTGGCATAAGTAACAAGCCTAAACATTAGAATCATAAAGAATGTCTGACATTTTAGGGTTTAGATTGAGAATTGGAAAGTAATGGGTTATGATGCTAAAAAGGTCAAGTGACATAGTCATATTTTTGTTTAGGGTTCACCGGTTTTCCGGAGGATATTGCATCAATTTCTGGTCAAGATGGGTGGATATAAAAATCAGCGAAGATATTAAAGTAAACAATGCATAATCTTACACGTAAACTTTGCCAAGGCCATTTCGTAACCGCATCATTCGCCGGCATAGTAAGAACGACCTATGCTATTAAATAACATGGTATTCATCTACCCCTGTCATGCATGGGCTTTGTACTTACCATCAGGTAGATCACAAGCCGTGCTCTAATAATAATAAACAATAGTGCACAAAGTTATGAGAATCAAAATTCTATGATTAATTTCCGCCACAACCAAGATGAATTCCATTAAGATTTCTTCAATTTTATTTTTAAACCTATAAATATCCACACAATTTGGACACGAGGTCAAGAAATTTCGATAAATAGTACGATTGCCAAGTTTTTCTTTATCATTTACCCAACCAAAAATCTCTTTGTATTGAAGGATATTCACTACAAAAAATTTAATACATAGTCGCCATAAACTCATCAATATAATAATATTGATGAGTTTATGGCGATACACTCCAAATCTGAGATATGTCCAAACACAAGTTCTAGTTCGTAAAATTCTATGCAAAAATCTTAAAGGTAATCTTAACTTCAAGGTTAGAACCACAAAATGAAGCATGGTGGCAAGCCCGCATAGGTTCAAACCTAGTAACCCAAGGCATTATCCATACCATTCGGCGAATCACCATCCACGAAGACTTCTCAGCAACCACCAAGCTCCACAATGTAGCAGTACTTAGGACTACAAGCCTCATGGTATACGGTCCAGGTGTAAACAGAGCTGCTTTAGCTGGTCAAGCTTATCCTTTGGCAGCACAGGTTCCTGTGCAGGGAATAGGATGGGGTGCAATCACGGTTAGTATGCTTATTATTACACATATTTCAGCTATTTATTGATATCAATTGCATAGATATATCCTATGTGAACAGTGAACTTGAATGCAAAGAGCGATACATGCCTAAATAGCAATTTGAACTAGTTATAAACTTGCAGAAAGCATAGACTTGCCCCAGCAAGTTTGTCGTAGATAGATATTTATATCAATAAGAAATATCAAGGGAAAAATAAAGCTTGTATGCTATTTGGGTGTGCATTAAAAACGTAATGTTCTCTTCTCCAGCAGAATGTTGGTTTTGTCATGGCACAAGCCGTTTTTTGGTAGCTGTATACCAAAAAACGGTCTTTAATTTGATGAAAGGTGTAACCCCAGTTTACTTTATTTAGTAATACACTACTACTGGTGCGTAGTAGTGCATGTCTGTCCTCACGTCATAATAGAGAACTATTCAGAGATAAACTAACCTAAAACTGCGCTTGCCTTTAAAATCTCCCCGATTATCAGTAATAGTTCTGACCAATAATTCTCTAAAAATATGGACATGAGCACGAGTTCCAATTTATTCCCTTAAACGACTTATACATTACAGCAAGGAGGTCCACCATCAAACGAGTTACGCATGACCAACATATTTACCGTAGCACAAGGTATCTGCAAGGCCCGGTACGCGGCGCTTAATCCAGCGGTGACGGAATCTGTGATCTGTGCTGGGTGGCTGGATGTTGGAATAAGGAGCCAATGTGAGGTAAGAATTAATCTTGCCACTGGATGCTGGTTGCATTTTGGGATTAGGCGCCAATGTGAGGTAAGAGTTAATCTTGACACTGGATGCTGGTTGCATGTTGGTATTAGGCGCCAATGTGAGATAAGAGTTAATCTTGACACTGGATAGTGGCTGGATGTTGAAATTAGGAGCCAATGTCAGGCAACACTTTACTTTTGGCACTGGGCATCTCGGAAGAATTTCTTCTCGTCCGTTCTCTAGCAGTCACAATCAATAAAATTTCTTTAACGATTTTTTTATTATGGGAGCACGGCATGTGTTAAATAAATTACGTGTTCTTAAGTTAAAGTTAGGGTGGCCAAACGATAAGTAAATAAGGAGAATTAATTTGATTATTTAAAATTTTATACATAAATATGTGGTCAACGTAAGTAACGCACCTCTGTGATAATTCCAAGAGCCCCGAACTATCCACCAAGTTACTGTATCTAAATCTATACCTTTTTAATTTATTTTGAATAAAATGTAGCTGATTTGCGTATATGTAATACTGTAGGTTCCAGACAGGTATAGCATACTCCAAAGTAGGTCTAACTAAAGATACATAAATATAGTAGGTTTAAGGTGTATAGAACAATAAATTCCTTAGAATTTCTTAAGATTAAGTCTAGCATCTTAAAGGCTCTATTGCAGATTTCATTAATATGAGATCACTGTCAAGCGTCACACCCAGATCTCTCATCTCAGCCATTCTCTCTACCTTATGGTTATTATTTTGATAATTAATATTATTGGGTTTATTTTTTGACTATATGTTATTGATACTTAGTATATATTTATAGTATCTATATACATGTATATATAGACCCCAAACGGCTCAAATACTTAGTATATGCATATGCATATACTAAGTATTTGAGCCTTATGGGGACTGTAGCCGCGGTTGCGCGTATATCGCAGGTCTACCGGTTTTTCAGGCTTTTATGATGCGTAGATCACGGGATTAATTAATTTAAATTTTTATAAGAGAAGCCACTTGCTTCACAGAAAAACAATTAGTTTATTAACTTATGAAATTGTACAAAATCGTAGGTAGTAGAACATTTTTGCTGGTAAAATTAAGTTACAACATTCGCTTTGATAATTTTACAGGCGCTGTAATGATATTTTGGGGGTAAATTTTTCGTATGTTCCTGAACAGGGACATTTCCCTGCTCCGACAGTGATGTAGATTTTATGTTTTAATGTTTTATTTTATTGTCAAAGTTATATAATAAATATGACCTATGTACCTATCAATAAACACAAAGTCCGGTGTAGTCTCGCAGCTCTATAAGGCGACTAAATTTTATTACGGCTACCAAACGAGCGGGGTTGAGATGTACCTAATTATCGTTGCTTTATAAGAAATTGTGAAGTAACAGCTAGTAGTCTTCTGAAAATCCATTAATTCTGTGCAAATTTTTGTGTACACACAAAATAAATGTATTAACACCGCGATCGCGAAGTCTGTGTTCTCCATATAAAATGAGATTCCGCACTTCCAGTAAATTTCCATTACTGTTTGTCTCAGAATTGTATCATTGTATTTATAATTCTTTCTGTTTTGGATTATTTTTTAATTTAGAAAAATATTTTTTAATAGTACCTATTACTTGACAATAATACATAACTATCTATTATATTCATTACTACAGAAATAATTTTTAAGTAAAAAATCTCAAATTTTCTTTTGAACTGTGACTAAGCAAGTTGTAATATTAGAAGTAGGTTTGTTCGGGCGTCAACACGACTGCAGAGCCCTTAAGGTAACAGAGGCTCTACCATGGGTTTTCACATTGTACAAACGTAACGTATTCGAATACGTATACGCGAGCAACAACCAATGGGGCCGCTTTATTTTTGGTAACAGGATTGAATAAAGCGATCTTATTGGTTGTTGGTAGAGATCTATGGTAGAGCCTCAGATAATTATTGTCACCTTACCGCAATTATTGTAACGCCAACAGTTTTTTTCCGAAAAAAAAAATAGTCCATGTGCAAAAATGACTTTGTTTTTAATTGTTTATTTATATACCTACTTATATGTTAACAGGGAGACGAAGGCAGCCCCTTGGTTCACAATGGTGTGGTGGTCGGTGTTCACTCCTTTAACCAGGAATGTGGGAGCTTCAGATACCCTGGCCTAAACACCAGGGTCTCCTCATATATCACCTGGATCTTACGTCATGCTACTGAATTATAATCACCTTATTGCAATAAAATCTATGGCTTATTGAGTCCTTAAAGAACCCTTTAATTAATATAGATTTAAAAAAAAAACACAAGCTATAACTAAAGTGAGTTATTTTCGGCCGATGGACTTGTATCCAGTGCTATGTTAAAATAGATTAAAAAAAAAAAAAAAAAACCTAGTGTTCTTCAAGGATTCAAAAAGTTTTTATGAATACACCTTGGTTTTTATGAACATTTTTTAAAACTAATAATATATAACTTGATTTTCTATCTTATTTTACTGATGCATTTTGCTGCTATATTCTGATGGGTCAAATATTGTTTGTTTTTATACAATTAGAAATGACGAATTCAAGTGTATCTTATCTCTATATATAACTATATCTATGATTTTATTTTATATTTTTTTTATATCAATAGGGTATTTGACTCCTTTTTGAAACCCGTTTTATATTATTCTCCATTACATAATAACCATAACTACATTGATATTTCCGGGATGACTACTCTATTGGGTTATTGAGTCTATCCAAAACATCGCGACGAGCTAGCCACTTGTTCGGTGTAGACTCATACCATCAGCTACAACGAGGTGGGATTAAAACCCCTCCGCTGGGTACCCTGGGGCCGTCTAGGCGGTCTCGGGCGCCGTAAGGCACCCGTGATGATATATATATATATACTACTCTATTATTAATAAAAATCAAAGTTAAAGTTTGAATTTCTACAATGGCGCTAAACACGCTATTTTGCAGTCTATGTCAAGTGGAACGTCACACTCAAGTAAACAAACAAGCACAGATTAAATAATCTCCTATATATTATACACTCTATTCTATTTTATACACATGATTTATAATCTGTGTATTGTTTTGTTTACTTGCGTGTGACGTCACCGGTCATCAACCAATCAAAGATGTTTTTGTTATAAATAAAATTGTAAAAAATATTCAATTTTATTTCGTGTAATCTACAAAAGATGTACATAATTCAGCTTAAAATAAAGTGAAATATGTTTTTTACGTCATTGTCTGATAACATTTTATAGTAGGTATATTTTTAATGTAGTATAAGTATATATATATATCTTCACGGGAGCCTTACGGCGCCCGAGACCGCCAGACGGCCCATGGATACCCAGCGGAGGGGTTTTAATCCCACCTCGTCGTAGCCGATGGTATGAGTCTACACCGAACAAGTGGCTAGCTCGTCGCGATGTTTTGAATAGACTCAATAACCCATCTATAAACAGTATCACAAGTTGGAATAGTGAAACCGGGGCCGACAGCTTAACGTGCTCTCCGAGGCACTATAGTGGTGTATAGTGGTGCATTATATTATAAGGTTAACATTTAATACAATGAGTAGGTACAATGTTTAGTCTTTTTCGGTCTTCGGTCTTATTTGTTTATTTATACATAAATAAACAATGCATGTTGTCCCGGGTAAGGTTGTGTTTTTCTTTTTTTTTCTAATTTTATGTCCGTGAAACTTGTTGTTCGAAAATGTTGGTGATTTGGAATATTCTCTCCAGAGAAACATAAATGTCTAAAACTTAAAAACCAGACTTTTCATGTTGTCGCCAAAGTCCGCTGTATGTTGCTATAATTGCATTTTTATATCAAAACTAGCTGTGCTCGCGACTTCGTCCGCGTGGACTAGTTATTTTTTTATAATACAAACTTGCATCCCCTATTTTATCCTCTTGGGGGTAGAATTTATCAAAATCCTTTCTTAGCGGATGCCTACGTCATAACATCTACCTGCATGCCAAATTTCAGCCCGATCCGTCCAGTGGTTTGGGCTGTGCGTTGATAGATCACTATGTCAGTCAGTCAGTCACCTTTGAGTTATATACAGGGTGTTTGGAAGGGAGCTGTACATACGCCTAGGGTAGAAACTAGGGATAGTCTACTACCTACCCCCGCCCAATATATTGACCTTTGCCTCAAGGTTTTTTTTTAATTAATTTTTATTTTTTATTTGACTTTTTTGTGATTTTTTTACTAAAACTACCTGTAGCTCAAAATCTATCCATGGGACCGGTCTGCTAATGGTCTTGTTTTAATCGTTAGAGTCTTAGGGTCCTGCAAAAAACTATTTTACACCAGAAAAATGTGGAGAAGAAAAGTTATGGGGCCTGAAGTACCGTAGTAAGGTAAAGAAATAATTTTAAGGGCAACTTTCTATGGGGTTTAAAAAAAACTAACAGGGTTGGAGTTCTTCTGATTTTTTTAAAACATCCTCAGTCCATGCCCTTTCTAAAGATATGCTAAAAGTGTAATTATCACTTTTAGTTTTAAAGTTATTAATTAATTTCCGCACCGCTAGCTCCCTTCCAAACACCCTGTATATATAGATAGATACCCGGCAAGAGGAAAACCCCATTCGCTGTAAGGTTTAGTAATTAAAAATGATATAAGGAAGTCATAGGTATTATACTATACTTATATGATTTTCAGGTTATCAAAAAATTAAAATCATATTCAGTTAAATTGTTTTTTTTTTATTGAAAATAAACAAAAACTTCTAATGATTTAACTTTGTTCCAAGGTACATATATATTATATAGGTATTAGAACGCAACTCTTATATAAAAAAAATGAATATGTATTATAAAACACTGGAATGAAACAACTGGTTTTTATGTAACGCCTTTTTTTTAGTTCTCTAAATACATACTAGAGGCGCTGCGATAAGAAAAAAAAAGTTTTGGATACATCTTTATGGAATATTCTGTTTTTCGTCAACTATCCTAGGATCGGAATCAGCTTGTACATAGTTAGGAATAGGTACATTGTGATTTACAGTAGGTATATTTGGCACATGAATATTTTGATTATTTATATTGGGGTTATTTCTTCTGGTAGACCATTTCCTGTTGGTATCTTTCAACATTAGGCCGATGAGGGTAAGCATGAACCCGATGATGAGAAGGCCGAAGAACATCCTCCATACAAAGTAGAAAGACCAACCTGAGTAAAAAAAAAATTATTAATAAAAAACCCGTGGTTGGTGCGAAAAATTTCCAGCAGATGGATAAGTTATACAGGGTGATTTTTTCAAGTGTGGTTTCAAGGCCAAATCCTAAACTACAAGGAATAGCCAAAAATGCTCAAAGGTGTCTCGGGGCCGATTATGATAAAAACTAAATTGCATCATTAGATTTTTGAAATATATATTCTCTTAGCCGGGAGTCGAACCGGTTGATTTTCAATAAAAAAACTTGCACCAGCTGATGACTTGAAAAATTCACCTGTATACGAGTAGATCATAGAGTAGTTCATAGAGTAGTTTTTACGTTTATTGTAGTTGACTGAGTTAACATTTTCAACAATCACATTACATTTTTGTCGGTCATTGCAATGGAAATCGTTTTACGTATTACCAACATAAAAATAATAACTGAACTATGACCAACAGCCAAGTTGTAACACTGGAAATATATTTGTATGGGCTAAACACGACTTGATGTTACAAGCCCCGCAATGTGAAGTTTTAACTATACTTAATGTGACCATTTTTATTTTTTACCAATACGGGACAAATTCAAAATTATGACCACAGTCACAATAAATGACCCAAACCTTCGGAGACACCGGGACAGAGTTGCAAAAAAAAAGGACAGTCCCGTTCAAAACGTGACGTATGGTCACGTTAACTATGCGTTAACATAGTTAAAACTAAACTAAATTTTAATATGTTAACTATTGCGTTAACATATTAAAATATAGTTCTCAAAAAATTCCGCTTGGGGGGGTGATCAAATTCCCACGTTAATTTAATCTTATCTTTTTCTAAGACTCGCGGTCAGATTAATAGTCGTTGCTAAGCATTGCTAATGCAATGGCCAATGTTTCGGACTTTTGACAGTTCCAAGCAATGACTCAGGCTAAGCAACCCCACTATTAATCCGACCATAAGACTCAAAGTAATAAGGCTACGTTCCGAAATGCGTTAATTATTGCCCAGGTGATCATCGCATCGAAGCCGTTCCAAAATTAGCCGAGAGCGACCGTTAATTATTGCACCTATTTTGGAACTCATTCTAAGCAGGGGCGGAACCAGGATTGAATTTTGGGGGGAGGACTGGAGAAAAAGACTCAACACAAAACTCACACTTGGGCTACAGAGACGTTTTGGATATTCTACATACATACATACAATACATCAAATATACTTACTACTGCCTCCTGAAGGTGGTCTAGGGGAAGAAGGTGGATCACCAATCTCAGCTCTAGAAGTGTACTGCGTGAACTCGTTGCGGTAACCTTCTGCCCTTACCCCCACCATCCATGGCTCAAGGTCAACAAACGATGGCAGATTATTTGTTAGCCTGCATTCATTGTTCATAAGGGTCACAGTGTAGATAGAATCTATCACTTTATTTGTTAGAACTGCAAAAGAAAATGGTTATCTGTATTGACAATTTTTTTAATACACGTCAATAACACGTCTTTGTCGCCGTCCATTTCGTAACTGCATAGTGAGAGCGATTACCATCTGGAAGATACAAGGTCACATGCCGTCCACCAATAAAAAAAATTAAAACGTATTATGAAACTTACCGTTTCCACTAGCACTAACGAATCGGCATAGCGATATAGTGGACGGGCCGTTCAGGGAAGCTGTTATGGACAGGATATTCTGATTCGCCACGTATGATACAAAAAGACCTGTAAAAGCAAATATAATAATAATCTTTTCACTTCTCATGCTCTGAAAGTGCTTATTTGTGCAGGATATAGGCTGCACAAAATCGAATTTTATGCACATGTGCATTAACATATGTACTCATAAATGTATCTATATTAAGGCAAAGAAAATAAACCATACAGCCAAACACAATAAGAAGTTCATGGATAGAATTTTTTATTTTATAATATTCACTTAAATTTATTTGCCTTATGTGTTTTTTAAGACATAAAACAATTTCCTTCAGTATTCAAAACTGTACTAATTTTACTTTGAATTTTATTTAAAGAAATGTTATGTTATACTACTGATTTATTTCCTCGCAATCAAAGTGAAAAGCAGAGTTTATAACTCGTCCACAAAACCATTTTATCCTCGACATTACAATCAGCCCTCGCCTTCGGCTCTGTCACACCTAACCAATAATGGTTAGGTATATAGGTAATAGGTATGTACAAAGCTGCATGGATTGATGTCTTTTTATTCCATATTCGTTATATCCATGCATAAAATTAAGTGTATTTTGATCTGTGATTTTGTTATACAATTGTTTGTATTTGTCTAGTCTATATTTAGAAAAAAAATAATAATAAAGAAATTACTAATTCGTGGACGAAAATAGCAGGGTTACGCGCACAACGCTAAGCTAAACTTTAATCGATATGACGCAAATTTTGACGTAATGCAAAACTAGTGACATTTAAAATTTACAGACAACTACGTCATTTTGGTTAAAGTTTTGCTTAACGTTGTGCGTAATAGGGCTAAAGGGATGAGAATGGTTTAAATACGTATTTGCTTGAAATATTACAATAATCGACTAAGGCTGTGAGTTGCACTAAAATGAACTCTCTGAAATTGTAACGATTAAAGTTAAAAATAGAATAAAATATAATAGAAAATAATTTAGGTATTCAATAAAATAAAATAAAAAATTACAAACATATTCTAACTTAAATAATAGGACATATACAATGGTTAAACTACAAAACAACTTAATTTATTAAATTGGATACACCCTCAGCTTATGTGTGACGACTTTTCAGCAAGTCACGCGCAGGATTTCAGTGTGTGGTAAATATAAAATGGCGTCAATAGTCATTACCTACTTTAAACTTTTAAACTAAGAGAATAATTTAAAAACCTCCAACCACTTCGCGTTCCACCTACCTTTGACCACAACTTCAATTTCCTTCTGTATTGGGACTCCTCTGGAACCAACGTTGCACGTCCAAGTTCCAAAGTGCTCCATGTCTGCGGCCCGAAGGCGAATCCCACAATCACCTGCATGTAGACCTTCCCCTATGTACTCGTAATCTTGGGATGATCTTCCTGCAATATACATACTATTTAGGTGGGAGGAAGGTCTCTATTACTACTTCGTAGGCCGACCGGTCTTCAAGAAGCATTAAGTTAATTATATATATGTATCATCACGGGTGCCTTACGGCGCCCGAGACCGCCTAGACGGCCCCAGGGTACCCAGCGGAGGGGTTTTAATCCCACCTCGTCGTAGCCGATGGTATGAGTCTACACCGAACAAGTGGCTAGCTCGTTGCGATGTTTTGAATAAACTCAATAACCCATCTATAAACAGTTTCACAAGTTGGTATAGTGAAACCGGGACCGACAGCTTAACGTGCTCTCCGAGGCACTATAGTGGTGTTGTCAAACAAATGTACATAATTTTTTTAATTAAAAACTCATTGGTACACACCGGGATTCGAACCAGGGACCTAAGTGTTTTTAAGTCCAAGGTCTAACCAACACGGCCACCGCGATAATACGATTATTAATTAGATAAAATGATTTAAAATATTTTTGAACTTATATACCTATTATTATGTTACTGCTTCATTCAGTAGGAGTTACTAAATTATATATATCAAATTAAGAATAATATATGGAAGTGACCTAAGGACGCAAATCGTCGGTCGAACGAAATGTCTTAGTTAACGCCATATTCTGTTCCCCTTTTTGTTTTAGTTTGTATGGCGAGCACAAAACATAGGAACAGAATATGGCCATTCTGTTCCTATGTTTTGAAAGGCGAATTAAGGACCTAGGACACCTTCGTATTATGTAGGTACGTCCATATTATAGGTTTTGTCTCTTTTTGTTAACAACAAAAATGAATATGTGTAAAAGAGACAAAACCTTTTATAACTAAAGTGTTCTTCAAGGACTCAATATTTTTTTATGAATAAGGACAATAGACTATAAAATACTGACCTGATTCTACGTTGAATAACGTTCCGTTAGGAGATCTGAAGAAACAAAAGTCTAGCACATCGTCTGCTCGACAGGCCAGAGAAAAACTAGCATCTTCCACAACAAATACCCTCGAACTTCTTGCTGTTAAGATGGGCACTGAAATTTAATTTACGATTAGTTAAAAAAACTAATAATTGTGGAGTACTTGGCACTGACCACTAAACAGGGTGATTTGATAAAATTCCTATAAATATACAGGATGACTTTGAATGGATGTACTTTAGGCTAATATGAGGTTCTGCTGATCACATCGACAACTTTTCCCATGGAACCATGTGTCGCAAATGAAAAAAAAAATTGGCTTCCCCATACAAATTGGTCATTTTCATATTAATAGTTTGTATGGAGAAGGCAATTTTTTCATAAAAATTTGTTCGATTTGACTAGCAGAACCTGATATTAGCCTAATGTACATCCATTCAAAGTCACCCTTTATAACGATTGGTCTTTAAGTGACCAAAGAACACGATCGCCAATCGAATCGCCGCATCGATCCATAAAAATGTATAGGAATTTTACTCTATGGGTAGAGCCTGATCGACGAGAAACGTCAAATCCCATATTGCTTTCGATGGGTATTTCGATTCGATTATCGATTATATTAAAACAAAAATAAACTTACCTTCAGGTAAGAGATCACTTGAGTTGCGATAATTAGGAATATTGAGAAAACCGAATACCGTCTCGAGTTGTTCTCGATCCGACTTGATTTCTATACCGCAACGCCATGAACCAAAATCGAAATCCTGAGGTTTCTTAATTGTTAGACCACAATGGATTGAGTAATCTGAATTTATAATAGTGTCGTCTATTTCCCTAAAAGAAAATAAATAAAAAGATATTAATTTTGAGAATGAATAAAATTAATTAATAAATACGATCACGGGTGCCTTTTTTGCTCCCGAGAACTGTTTAAACAGCCTCAGGCAGGGCCGCCGACTCCGTGGGTGCTCGGGGGCTCGAGCACCCATGAGAAATAAACAGTGGGTGCCGAGCACCCCTGAGAATAGACATCAAGTAATCGCCTTTTAGGGATGGGGTTTTTTTAATTACCCGACGACCCGTTTACGCAGTGGTTTAGAGCGTACCGGTTTCCATAGTACAAGGCAAAACCTTAATTTGGGACCAGGACAATGTATTTTATGGTGTCTCAATTTATTAATTATTAACGGTGCGGGCAACGGATGCCAGTTACTGAGGCCGGTACCCGTTATCAAAATGTTCGTTATACGATGCGCGATGCCGATGAGAGCAAAACGAAACCTCAAAACTCTTGTTCCTTCCTCAAACAACTTTTTCGAGTCATTAAATGAGTATGAGCACCCGTGAGGTTTTCTAAAAGCCGGTGCCCTGAGGCCCTCAGCGCCATTAACCCGTCCTCTTTTCGCCTATGGTATTAGAAGGCAACACCTAACAAGTCGAGAGCTTGTTAGGTGTAAACACCGGTTTATCATGGTATAGTCTCGTTGTATAAAGCAGTCACCCTTCCTATGTTCGGCCTTGTTGTCATCTGCTTAAACTTGTTATCAGTTGTGCAGTGACTTAAATTAGGCTGGGGATCGCTTTTATTGAATTAAGGATCCATGTTTTTATTTTAGGGGTATTGTGAGCGCCTTGAACTGTTTTTCAAGATTTTTTTTGTCAGAACTATTACAAAATAACGCCTGATTCAATCAGTTATAGAACTATTACACCCAGGCTAGTTAAGATTGTAGAATTAACGAGCGAAATTAATTATGCGTATCCCCTAAAATACGCTTTACCATCTACACGCATACCTACAGCAAAGAAACGTGTTACGAGGTTACGAAACCAGCAGTTAGATAAAATAGAGATATTAAAATAGACACATAATTTTTATTATGCAAATTAGTCTTTCTCACCGCCAATTTTGTAAGCGCATCATTAGCCGGCATATTGGATCGATCAATGTTGTTAAACAGCGATGTATTTTCCGACCCATTCATGGACTTTGTATGTTTGCTTAGCACCAGGTCGTGCTTCAATAAAGAAAATAATACATTTGTTTTCGCCATACAGGGTTAATTTGAGGTTCTGCTGATTAAATCGAACAACTTTTCCCATGGAACCATGTGTCGCAAATGAATAAAAATATTTGGGTTCCCCATACAAATTAGTCATTTTAACATTACTAGTTTGTATGGAGAAGGCATTTTTTTTTATTTGCGACACATGTTCCCATGGGAAAAAGCTGTTTGATTTGAATAAAATATTAGCCCAAAGTACATTCTTTCAATATATACGTGGTGGCCTAGTTGGTTAGACCTTGGACTTAAAAACACTTAGGTCCCTGGTTCGAATCCCGGTGTGTACCAATGAGTTTTTAAATTAAAAAATTATGTACATTTGTTTGACAACACCACTATAGTGCCTCGGAGAGCACGTTAAGCTGTCGGTCCCGGTTTCACTATACCAACTTGTGAAACTGTTTATAGATAGGTTATTGAGTCTATTCAAAGCATCGCAACGAGCTAGCCACTTGTTCGGTGTAGACTTATACCATCGGCTACGACGAGGTGGGATTAAGACCCCTCCGCTGGGTACCCTGGGGCCGTCTAGGCGGTCTCGGGCGCCGTAAGGCACCCGTGATGATACATATACATACATATTCAAAGTGACCCTGTAGATATATGAAATAATATATTTTTGAATAAACATTGATCCAAGAATTTCTTGTTATCTGTGCGAAAGATTAAAAAGCTTACTGATCAATTCAATACAAATGCAACATGCCAAACAAATGCAACATGCCAAACATGCAACATGCCAAACATGCAACATGCCAAACATGCAACATGCCAAACATGCAACATGCCAAACATGCAACATGCCAAACATGCAACATGCCAAACATAATGTCCAATATTCTGGTGGGAAAAAACTGACAGCCAGAAAACGCATTAGGTATCGTGTGGTCGGCCATATCGTGATACTTACGTATCATTTTCTTGAATGCTCGCAGCAATATACTTCGGATCTTCAAGTTTGAGGTCTTGGCCGTAGAAAAGATGGTTAGCCTGACTCCTAAACTTGCAGAAGCTCAGCTCTCCAGTACTATTCACTCCACAATGTAAAGTTACTTCATCTTTCTCGTGGTCTACACTACTCCATGAAGTTACTTGTGGAGGCGGCACTAAAATATTATTAAAAAAATAAACATTAATATAATATAATAATAATATGTAGGACAATTTACATATATTGTTCTGGTCTCAAACTAAGCTCTCTCTTTTGCAATGGGTGGGAATCGAACCCACGACCTCCGGATACAACGTCAAAGGCGCAACCACTAGTCTACGGAGACGGTAAAAATTAAAGGTAGACTTTCGAAGCGAGCGTCTGTGGAGTCAGTGGCGCCGGAGGGGCAGATTTAATATACAGGGTGAATTTGAAAGGATGTACTTTTGAACTAATATGAGGTTCTGCTGATCAAATCGAACATTTTTTCCATAGATTTATGTGTCGCAAATGAAAAAAAAAATTGGTTTTCCCATACAAATTGGACATTTTAACATTACTAGTTTGTATGGAGAAGGCAATATTTTTTTTATACATGCAAATGTATGAAACGTCATCAGTATTCTTCAAGAACTCAATAAGTTTTTATGAATAAGGCCATTAGTCTTTTTATTCATTTACAAATATCACAATGTTTTTTTTATTATCGCCACATTTTTTTATATTAATCACTGCTGACCATATTTTTGATAGATCACTGATTACTTTTATCTTATCTAAGGCAACTAAAGTTATTATGACAAATACCTAACAAATGTATGGTCTTTGTCACAGTTTAATTTGATAATTCATAATATAATTGATAATTGCGAAATAATAAACTTTTACACACCTTTGAGGAAAAAAAATCAGTAGAACTAAAAGCAAAGATTTTAAATGATCCGATTTGAAATTGGTTCAACAATGGAGAACAATTTATAATATTATGTGTAAAGCAAAAAAATACTAAAATTTCAAACAACTTTTTACCTTACTTATATCTCGTGTCTTCCTGTACTTCCTGTAATCTTTAAAGATTTATGCCATAAAACAGAGAGACACAGAGAGTCTACGATTTTATTATTCAGGCTGTTTGGTAGAGGGTTAGCCAAACTTAAAGGTCGAGTGGGTTTGTTTACTTTTTTTTTTTTTTGTTTCCTATTTAGAAAATACAAATTCAGTAATAGCCATTTGGGGCCCAATTTTTTTTAACTTTAAAGTTGAATCTTTTTCTTTCTTTAAAACTTTATTGAACGGACAGCTCATTACTAAATGTTTTAATCATTATTTTGGTCTAAAATTTTACGAGATTAAACGTTTATTAGATAATAAAACAACAATAAATGTATTAACTAGAAACGCTTAAAAAAATTTAAGAAACCCGGAAAAAATACTTGCGCCCCAATAGTCAAATTCTGAACTTGTATTTTCTAAATAGGTGTACCTACTCGGCCCTTAAGTTTGGCTAACCCTCTACCAAACACCCAGATAATACAGAAAGCTTTAACACCCAATCTTACCTTTTTTTTATTTGAGCACGACATGTGACTTCGTATCTACCTGGTGGTGAACAGACCTAAAAAGTCCATGAATGGGGTCAATCAATAATTGTTCTTAAACAATATTGATCGCTCCCACTATGCCGGCCTTAATCATGCGATTACGAAATGGGGGACGATAATGACGAATTGCATTACTAGTATATTTTAATATAATCGCTGCCTTATTGTCAAATCAACTACCCATATATCGTAAACGCACCCTGAAAGGAGACTACCACTAGTAGACCTAATAGTTAAAAAAACTTAATTTATTTGGTACTTACAAGTGTCAATTATGAATAACATATGTTCAGGTGTAGGCCCATCCTTTTTCAAAATAACTGCTTCCCAAATTCCAGCATGAAGTTTGGTCACCCTGTCTAGCTGAATTCTACATGGACCAAACCCTTCATTAAACGCCACATAGTAGGGGTCTTGAAGAATACAATATATTGCATCTGGGACAACTAAGAGGTCCACAGGTTCACCAAGTGTCAGAGTGAAGGTTTTCGTATTTTCTGAAGCTGTGAATTAAATAATTTATTTCAGTAACAAAATTATTTTTCTTGCATTGGTTGGAGTCATTATTTGGGTAGGGCACCACCTGTGTGAGCTGACTCCGCACTTTCAAACATAGTAGGTATTTACTGTATGATTGATTATTATGCATATTATTTAATACTAGCTGTGCTCGCCCGCATGGAATAGTTATTTTTTATCATACAAACTTTCATCCCCTATTTTATCCCCTTGGGGGTAGAATTTATCATTATCAATCCTTTCTTAGCGGATGCCTACGTCATAACATCTACCTGCATGCCAAATTTCAGCCCGATCCGTCCAGTGGTTTGGGCTGTGCGTTGATAGATCACTATGTCAGTCAGTCAGTCACATTTGAGTTATATATATTTAGAATTACAGTACAATTATATAATTTAAAAGAAACATTATAAATATCCATCCACTTATACAAAATAAAAATTCAAGGTAAAAGTTGGTGAGTGTGCATGTTTTTTATGCAATATTATTTTAATTCTGCGGAAGCTAATTTTGTATGGAGAACGCGGAGTTGGCGACTCCAGGAACTTGTGTGCCAACAAAGCCGGACCTAGGATAGCTGACCGTTTTATACCTACAACGAAGCTATAAATAACGCAACAAGCTCGCCACAATGAAGACCGGTCAACCCCTCCGCTGGGTACCTTGGGGCCGTTTAAAACGCTTCCCGGAAAAAAGGCACCCGTTATGATATTTATTATGTTATAATTAATATTCGTATATAAGTAATATTCGGCCGTATAACTAGCAACTTTAGAAGAACCTGGGGCCTATTTCATAAACATGACAATTGTAATTTACCATGACAATTTATAATATATTGCTTGGTTTAGTTCTAATTAAGTAAATAATTCCATTTAAACTGTGCAATGTATTATGAATTGTTTATGAAATAGGCCCCTGGTTCTCCTAAAGTTTCTAGTTATGTGGCCGAATATTACTTAACCCTAGTTATGTACGACACGGAAGAGAATAAGAGAATGCCGTCAACTTTTTTGCCATTTTTTTACAATACGCATGTTTAAGTAGATATAAAATAAATCATTAAATAAAAAAATTACGATATAGATAGTTATTTAATTGTTGATCAAATGCCTAGCGAATCACGTGGTGATTAAATGATTGTGATTTAGTTACCATATACTATTATTATTAGTATGTATTATCCTAAAAATAAATCTTTTTAATATTTCTCACTTTATAACCATTTAAACCCTACGTATTCCTTCAACCAATGACTAACCCAAACATTTAATATTGATCACTATGTTTTTCCCAAACTAATTGGCAATGTTGCAATGTAAATGTGGCAATGTAAACGTGGCAATGTTGCTACGTCATTGGTAATGGTCTTAGTCATCTCAAGTCATCAATGATTAAGTAGATATAAAATAAATTACTAAATAAAAAAATTACGATATACCTAGATAGTTATTTAATTGTTGATCAAATGCCTAGCGAATCACGTGGTGATTAAACGATTGGGATTTAGTTACCATATACTATTATTATTATTATTAGTATGTATTATCCTAAAAAAAATATTCTTTTTAATATTTCTCACTTCGTTCTCACTTTATAACCATTTAAACCCTACGTATTCCTTCACCCAATGACTAACCCAAACATTTATTTTTGGTTACTATGTTTTTCCCAAACTAATTAAATTAATCGATCAATATTCATTTTCTTAACCATTTAGTCACTACATATTCTCTTATCCATTCAGTCACACATACATTATCCATTTACATATTTTTCGTCCCATTTATTTACTCAAACATTTCATCACTACATTTCATCACTACGTATCAACACAGCCATTTGAGCACTAAGTAAACTCCCAACCTTTTGATCATTACGTATCGCACCCATTTAAGTACTAAGTAAACTCCCTACCATTTGATCACTACGGATCGACTCAGCCAATTGAGCACTAAGTAACTTCCAACCATTTGATCACTACGTATCGATCCAGCCAATTGAGCATTAGGTAACTTCCAACCATTTGATCACTACGTATCGATCCAGCCAATTGAGCACTAAGTAAATTCCCAACCATTTGAACACTACGTATTGACCCAACCATTTGAGCACTAAGAGAACTCCTAACCTAATCATCACTAGTTACTATTCTTTTAATCCTTTAATTTAATATTCTGATTTTACCAACCTTTATTACTAAAGTGGATTCACCCGACCATAGTAGGTACATACTAACTCCCAATTTCTAAAACGTTGATCAAATCATTATATGATAAATTTTTTTTATAAATAAGGCAAATTATTGGTAAAAGATTACATTCTACAAATCGTATTAAGGCTTGTTAAAATTTGATCAAAGTTTTTTTTTATTAACGTTCTAGAAACTTGGCTTAAGTTGTTTATTGAAGTTCAAGGCTAGAACTACTAGGTGCTTATTAAAAAAAAGTTGTAGTTGTACTTACAAGCAACTGCAATCAGTGCAGCTAATATTAAAGCTCCACGCATCTTACATGAATAAAATAACAATAAAATAAAACAATAGAAAAGCACTGTTCGTCGTAAAATTATTTATTCGACTACCAAACCTTTAGCTTAGTAGATAAAGTTCATTATCACTCCAACTAGATAAGATTGCGTTTGATTACTAATATTTGATCGATTTATTTAGTATATAGGTAACAAAAAGTATTATTATTAAACTATATGTTGTAGGACTTTATTCGAAAGCATTAAGGTCTATTTTAAATAAATAATATTACTTACAATAAGTGCAAGTATTAAGGCTATGTAAGAGAATTAACCAGGAAAAGTGTTGGCGAAGTGTCATATTCTTTTAACCCTATGGTAGTACGAAAATAGTTGAATAGAGGCTCTACCATGGGTTTGCGTATTGTAGCAACGTAAGCAACAACCAAAAGGGCCGCTTTATCAATCCTGTTACCAAAAATAAAGCGGCCCTATTGGTTATTGCTCACGCATACGTATACAAATACGTTACGTTGCTACAATGCGGAAACCCATGGTAGAGCAGTATACTGTTTTCATTGAGTTTTGTTTAAATCATGTTCCTCATGTATAATAATAAAATTTTATTTATTTGATTTTACAGTGTTAAGACAACTTACGGCTAAGAAACATAACAATATTCTTTAAAAAAAATAACAACTTAAAACCATCAAAAATAGTTTACAACAAACACAAATATACGTAGTATCTTTGTTCCTAGTACACACAGTACAAGTTAGAGCTTAGTTTGTCCAGGGCAATATGTGTGTAATGTCCTATATATGATTATATTATCATTAAGCCTATTCATTGGTGCTGTAAAATAATCATAACAATGAAAATATTTTTTTGTAACGGATAAGTATTGTGGATCTATGCAGCCATTCCATGGGTTTATTTATAAAATCCAAATAGGCATTATAAGTTTATGGTTATTTTTAATTTTAACAAATAGGAATATAAATAATAAATCTTTAAAAACGGTAAAAAATTACTCCTTGCCCATGGTCCGATTATGCTGTGTAAAATACCACTGCGCCTTAATAAAAAATATAAATAAAGTCGGATTATAGTTTTAATCCTAGCCTGATAATAACTAGGAACAAAAAACTTTAAACAAAGTTTAATAATACTTATTTCAAAGATTATATAGCTTGTTTTTACTTAGTTAGTTACTTATTTTATACCGTTGTTAAGCAGCCCTACAAAGCCAATAAATGGTTTCGATCAATAAATAGTTATTTACAATATTGATTGCTCTTACTATGCTGGCGATATTGGCAACAAAAACTAATTTACATTAATTCAAGTGTCAGCAACTGACATCATTCTCTTCTTCATCCTCCATCAGCTGCTTCACAATTTCTTGTTTTTTTATTATTAAAGTTGTCAGACACTTAATTTTAAGATGTTTAATTTTAGTAGGTACTCAAACACGACCGTCGATACACGCAGAGATTTCTTTTTGACTACTGCCGTGACTCGCGTACGGTCGCTGCTATCCGAATGTACCTAGAGACTTCCTCCCTATAAAATGTTTCAATTTTACTTTATGGGTTCATCGGTTCTCCGGAGACTACTGCATCGATTTCTTGTCGTTTCGTAACCTTGAAAGGAGACTACCACGTCTCCTTTCAAGGTTACGAAACGTGCGATTGATTTGACGATAAAGCAGCGACTATATTAAATTACGAGTCTCGTAATGCAAAAATACGTTTTTGTCGCCACCCATTTCGCAACCGCATTATTTAGCCGGCATGGTTGGAGCTATCAATATACAAATAATAAACAATAATATATTGATCGACCCAATTTATGGACTTAGTAGCTTACCATCAGGTTGATACCAGACACATGCCGTGATCCAATAAAAAAAAATACAAAAGCACCGATGTTATTAGCTGGTTTAAAAATAAATTAAATATATTTCATAACTAATATATTTTTGGCAAGTGAAAAGTGATTGAAAACATGATAATATGCTGTATGTTGGTCAAAAATCTTTGAGATTAGATAACCGCATCGACAGCGTGACATTCATAACCGCCCATCCATTGATATAAAAAAAAAAGTCTTGAACAACTGCCAATGTGTATAAATATCAATGGCGTACATTCCATATAGGCACAAAAGCACTACCCCAGGAAAATTAGTAATAAAAACCTATTATATGTTGTTCTTATAATGTCTGCTAATTTAGGCCCAGTTGCATCAAAAGGGCCCCGTTAAAGTTAAAATTTGATTTTAACATTTAACGGTGACATTTACATTTAGAGAAAACATGCATCATCAAATAATTTCATAATATTTGACACATATGATTTAACGAATACATTTACGATTATAACTAAAATTGGGTGGCACCAAAAAAGTTGACAATTTTGACGCCTACTTTAACTTTAATCATAACCGGCAAATTGGCTGATCAACGTTACCAAAGGTAACAAGCAAGGTCAAACGGTCAGTACTATCAAATGTAAAAAAAAATATTTTAAATTTTAGTTACCTATTATAATTTGTGTTATATACTTCATTATATATAAAATGAAATTTTAGTTATTATTATGAGGACGTCCTGGACAGCCTGAGGTCGTTTAAACTTGTTCTCGGGAGCCCAAAAGGTTATATTTTTTTAATTGAGTTTTTTTTTTAAATTCAAATAAGCAAATTTTACTTTTTACCTAATGAGCACTTTTTTAAAATTTTCTCTTTATGAAAAAGTGGGAAAGAATTCTCAATTTATCAAAAACAGAGGAAAAATCTTAGAAAAAAAAATAGGGAAAATTCCAACTATGAAAAAGTTGCACTTTAAAGAAACACTGAAAAGGAACAAAACTTCCCCGGTTTTCCAACATATTTCATTAATGCTCCGCTACTATTGGTCGTAGCGACATGTTATATAGCCTATAGCTTCCTCGATAAATGAGCTATCCAACAGTAAAAATTTTTTTTTTATCGGTTCAGTAGACTTAGATATTACCCCCTACAACCTCACAAATTCACAAACTTTACCTCTTTATAATATTAAGTACTTATTAATAGATAGATAAACTTTTTCAAAAAAAAAAAAAACATTTAATTCAAAACACTAAAAAAAAATTGCATTCACACAATTTTTTTCTCCAAAAGGATGCTAGCCTATGCTGTGATGGCATACCAATATCAAAACGCCTGGTAAAGCCATCAACTTAGTAGTAACGCAAACCTCATGCCATGAAGTTGTTCATTTGCTTAACATATATACATATTTTAGTAATAAACATATGTTGTTCTAATAATAATTTATTCTCTGGTAAGTCAGTCGAGGACAGTCTATTGTGGAAAAATATATTCGTGAATTTTTAAGTTTAAGTCTGTTATCAACACTACACTTAATTTTCCTAATAGTATTTTAATATACGTGGTGGCCGAGTTGGTTAGACCTTGGACTTAAAAACACTAAGGTCCCTGGTACGAATCCCGGTGTGTACCAATGAGTTTTTAATAAAAAAAAATATGTACATTTGTTTGACAACACCACTATAGTGCCTCGGAGAGCACGTTAAGCTGTCGGTCCCGGTTTCACTATACCAACTTGTGAAGCTGTTTATAGATGGGTTATTGAGTCTATTCAAAACATCGCGACGAGCTAGCCACTTGTTCGGTGTAGACTCATACCATCGGCTACGACGAGGTGGGATTAAAACCCCTCCGCTGGGTACCCTGGGGCCGTCTAGGCGGTCTCGGGCGCCGTAAGGCACCCGTGATGATATGTATGTATGTGTAGTATTTTAACGTAAATTTGTTTTTGTTGTACGATACTGTAATAACGTTTATTGTTAAATAGTCCTAAAATATGTTAAATGCTTAGAATGATAAGCATAGCATACACGAAAAACTTTAGGTACTTACAGCCCTATTCTATTACAGCACTGACAAAAATCTTTTTCGGGGTCATTTTTAGTTATTTTTTTTTGGGGCACGGCATGTGTCTTTATACGCCGTATTCTAAGTTGAATCCTCAACTCCCAATATGAACTTATAAAGTCCATAAATGGGGTCGATCAATATACATTAGTCGGTACTACGCCGGCTAAACGATGCAGTTACGAAATGGGCGGCAACAAAAACTAATTTGTATTATTTATTAAGACATGGTATGCTTATTATAAACCAGTTGTTCCCCGCGGAATTATTACTTCGTTCTCGCTTAGCGTTCCTGAGGGACTTGCCATTTGTTCGGTGTAGACTCAGAATACTGTCGGCTACAAAGAAGTGGGATTAAACAGTTTCGTTAAACCTGCTGTCTAGGCGCCGTAAAGCACTCCGTGATGGTAAAAGTGTGTCTGATCATATTGGGGAACAGAGGCTCTACCATGGGTTTGCGCACTATAGCAACGTAAAGTATACGTGAGCAACAACCAATAGGATCGCTTTATTCAATCCTGTTACCAAAAATAAAGCGGCCCTATTACGTTGCTACAATGCGCAAACCCATGGAAATGAAAGAGCCTCTGGTTCAATTTGATATGGTGTATAAATAATGATTTATATTTTATACCCTAAAATAATAATATATCTTGAAAATTCGTTGTCTTTATTTATTTAAAATTATTTAATGTACAAAGGCGAGCTTAATGCCTTAGGCATTATCTACCAGTTAACCTTTAGGTCTTTCCGTATTAAAATAAATATTTTTTACAGATAAGAAAAAAAATCAAGAACTTCAACCAATAATAATTACAAGCAAACTGGGATCCAATGTTGTCATAACAATCCCTAATTCAAGCCACGAAAATCGTAATAATATAGAATTAACAAAACCAAATGGTGAAATAGTCAAACAAAAAAATGCAATAATTACCGATAAAGGTAATAGAAATATAACACGAAACGTTGTCGATGATAAAAAACTTTTAATTGAAAGAATTTTAACGACTTGCACAGTTAATTTTAATAATGATTGCGAAGGTTTAGCACAAGAAAATCTTTGCGAAAATCAATTGTGTGATATAAATGATGTTATTTATGAAATAGGTCCTTTAGAAGCAGTAGATTTTGGAAATTGGGTGATCGCAAAGGAATTTAAGAATGCAGATGGAGATATTATAGAGATGTTTAGGGTTATAAGTGTTGAAATTAAAGGTAAGTTGAATGTTGTATTTACTCAAAAAACAAGAAGTTGTTTTTAAGCAAATATCACAGTTTTTAATTTTAAATAAACAATGTAGGTACTGTTCTTTAATAAGTACTATAATATTGTCACATAATTTGTTAAATTTAATATAATAGACACGGGGAACTCAGCATACAGGGTGAATTTTTTAAGTGTACCTTCAAGGCTAAATCTACATACAAATAAACTACAAGCAATAATGCTTAAAGGTGTCTCGGGTCGAATTTGATAAAAAACTAAAACTGTATCATTAGATTTTTTCAAAAAAAAAATCACCTAGCTGGAAATCGAAGATTTATTTTGAAAAAAAAAATCACCCTATATTATTCCACCAGCTGTAGTGTCGCTTATAAGAATCGACCTCGAGACTCCTTTGATTATTTTTCTGTAATCCTTGTAGTTTAGGATTTGGCCTTGAAGGTAGGTATACTTGAAAAATTCACCCTGTATAATTATTAACAACTTGTAAACTCTGAATAATGCGCTGCGTAAACGGTTAAAGTTACGCAGATCAGCTAGTCTTTATATAATGTTTCTTATAATGATATATATATATATATATATATCTTCACGGGTGCCTTACGGCGCCCGAGACCGTCTAGACGGCCCCAGGGTACCCAGCGGAGGGGTTTTAATCCCACCTCGCCGTAGCCGATGGTATGAGTCTACACCGAACAAGTGGCTAGCTCGTCGCGATGTTTTGAATAGACTCAATAACCCATCTATAAACAGTTTCACAAGTTGGTATAGTGAAACCGGGACCGACAGCTTAACGTGCTCTCCGAGGCACTATAGTGGTGTTGTCAAACAAATGTACATAAATTTTAAAATTAAAAACTCATTGGTACACACCGGGATTCGAACCAGGGACCTTAGTGTTTTTTAAGTCCAAGGTCTAACCAACTCGGCCACCACGTATATACTCTCTTCTTATAATGATTTCAGAAGAAAAAAAACTAAAACCAAATTATACCAGCCTCAATATTGGTGAACCCTACAAAGTACAGTTCAAAGAGAAAATACCGAATCTAGAAAGCTGTGAAATAATAGCTCCCGACTCTACCTTCGATAGATATTACGAGAGAGATCTGAATAATTTAGATTTTTGTGGTTACATTATTGACAATGTGACCGTGGACGACGCAGGGTTGTGGAAAATTGTAGCTGTTGGTGAAATTGTATATGAAGGTTATGGAATGTTAGAAATTGGAAATAAAATTTTATGATATTTATATGTGTTTTCTTAGAAAACCCTTTATTTACTTCGACTTTTAATTTTATTCATCTAATAACTATTGCTTATTTATTTTAAAACATCAGGGAGAGGGGGCAAAGGCAGGGGGCGGTGTTGGAGAAGGAAACCCCCCCCCTTGAAAAGTAAAATGAGGGGTACCCGCAAAATTATATTGTCAAGACGCATCTTTGTATTCTAAAATTTTACGAAGCTTAAACCCCCCGTTTTCAAATCCTGGCTACGCCCGTGCTTTGGGCCAATATTTTTCCATGGAACCAAATTGTAAATTGTGTATAGAATTTAGAATCACGTTGCTTAAAAAAACAGGTTATTGGCAACCCTAGCCCTAGACTGTTATTCCTTGAAAATAATTACCTATGTAAGTGATCTTATTCAAAATTAAAACAATGGTTATTGAATAATTGCTTTTAATATAGACATATTATTCTGCTTATATTTTTAAACATATTTTTGAAATGAACAAGATACAATGGTAGACTGTATCGTCGATTTGTCACGCTCAAATGACTATGTTTTTAATTGCTATGGCGAATACGATATTGTATTATGCATTGCATTTTGACATTGAATCAAAATTAAATGTTCACCAGGTGAACTAATCTTACTTATTTTTCACTTGTACACCAATTTAATTTTTATTCATTTATACAACTGGACACGTATAATATTATACAAAAATAAAGTTGATATTTGTTCACCTAATTTGTTTGTTGGATAACTTTATAATAACAAGTGTTGCAGAAAATATGAGTCCAAGTAATTGCTGACCCACTTTAGAACTTTATAGTTTAAAGTGTTGGGGAAAATTGTTGTTCCAATTCATTGTTGACCAGGGTGCGAAAAAATCCGATTTTTATAATAAAAATCAATAAATCGGATTTTTGATATATATCGGATATATATCAGATATATATCCAAATGATTATTTTTATTGTTTGAAAGCCTTTTATCACTATAGTTCATAATAGTTTTAATTTTAATTAGGTACTTACATATTAGTTATTTATTTTGTTAAAGAAGGTAAGTAAGTAAGCAAGTAAATAAGGAACCTTTTAATAAAAACATTTAATTGCCTCTTAGTCATTTATTAAAATCACAATATTAGACTTGGTTTACTTATTATTTGTATTTATACTATTATAAAATTATAATTCCTTACCTAACTGGTAAACAAAATATAAATTTGAAAAATATAATATAAACACGCGTCTACAGTGTTCGGGCTACCCTCAAAGAATCCCTATATTATGTTATAATTGAACAAATCAACTAACAGATTATTCCTTTTTTTTAATTTAGATTTAAGGCAAAGGAATCTAGCCCAGCCTTGGCTTATGAAAATATATTAGTTTTCTAAAACTTAAAAAAAATGGATATATATCAATGATTTTTACGAAAAAATCCATTGATATATATCATGATACATATCCATTGATACATATCCTCGCACACTGTTGTTGACCCACCTTATAGCAGTACAATGGCGAGGAAAATTTCACAAGTTGGATGAACGGCCATTTTGAAATATTTCCGAAATAGCATTACGTCTACCGTTCTATCTACATTTATTTCTGTGGTTATTCAGTATTTAACATTTAAAAAGTAATAATATGCAATTTCTTACTTTTGTATATAAAAAAAAATAGTGACATACCTATATGATATATTATCAATTTTATCATATCATTCGAAAACATTTAAATTAAAGTATTTACAATTACAACTAACTTAACACTTAAAAGAATTTAGAAATTAATATTAAGTTAATTTAAACATAATATTTAAAAAAAAACATCATATAAAAAAAATCCAATCTGCAATAGGAATGAAACTATCCTCACAAGGACAATCAGAAAGACTGTTTGGGCTAGAATTTTATTTAAAAAAAAACAACTCACCCGTAAAACAGTCAAACCTAAATATTTACAATATCCACAGTTCACTGAGTCACTTTATCACTATTCACTATCACTACCACTACCGCTGGCACTGTCATTCTGAGTGGGTGTGTCCCGCTCACCCTCTCCGCCTTCTTCACTGTCTTCATCTTCAGAGTCCTTCAGGGCTTTGGCTCGATCCAGTTTCTTTGCCCGTCTGGTCTCTACGTCAGAAGCATCTGATTCTGAAGAGTATATTGCTGCTGCAGATGCTGTAATAAGATTTGTGTGTTAAGTTTTGAATAAAACTTACTACAGTGGTAGAAATTGGGTGACCAGATGTGCCTCATTATACAGAAAGACCTGTATTTTAGCTTTATTTTATTTAATTATGAAGGGACAGTAGATATATTAGACAATATTACTACTTTCCTTTTCATAGCTAAAATACAGGGGCTTTATTCCGAGTTTTGACACATTCACCGTCACGCATTTTGCGTAAAGTACGGGTATTGAAATATAAGTTCTATCCTGTTAATTATAAAGTTGAAATTCCAATGATAGAACCGCATAGATGTTTGTCCCTATACCGTTTTTACTTACCCTTGTTCCCAGAAGGTTGCTTGTACTTATTCTTAATGGCCGCCAGTGACACGCCCCCTTCGTCGTCTGACTCGTCGTGCCGCGTGCCTCGTCCCGCGCCGGTACCGCGACGAGCTCGACGCGATACCGCTTTGGAACGCATGGCTGCTCGGAGCTCCATCTCTTCTTTCTATTTTCATAATAATATTTTATTAACATACTTATTTATTTAAGGCACAAGTTACAATATAATTATACATGGAAAACGTGTACTTTGAGCTTATGAGGTTTTATTTATTATCCGCCTGATAGTAAATAGATCTATAAAGTTCATGAATGGGGTCGATCAATATATGGTTCAGTATATTCATTTATTGCAATCATAGGACCGCTAAGGCTAACATTGTCAAATAAAGTAGATACAATTTTTAAATTATGCCGGCTAAATGGTGTGCTTACGAAATGACCAAAACAAAAGTAATACAAGAATGCAGTGCCCTTAAGGGCTGATTTTTCAATTGTCAGATAAAATTATCCGACAGTTAACTTGTATGAAGAACTGTCAAATTTATTAATTCTCCATACAAGTTATCTGTTAGATAAATTTATCCAATGATTGAAAAATCAGCCTTAAATAATATTAATTAAAAATACAGTTACAATAAAAGTTTCCCAAGGTTCACTATTAGGACCATTATCACTTATACAATTCACTAGATATTTAAAACTTTTTCTTCAACCTTTTGGGAAAAAAAATAACACAAACCTTTAACTGATACTTCCTATCAGCATCTGGATCCACTCCAACTTGTGACAGGATCTTGATAGCAGAAGTCTTAGTAGACCGATCAGCCAGGGACAAAGTCATCTTCCTGTGAGTGAACGACTCGGTAGAATGGGGCCGGAATGACAGCTTTGTTCTGAACACAGCTTGGCCCTGTAGACCAGTTCCTTGGCGAACGAACAGATGGTTGTGGTCACCCTGGTGAACATAAATAATAATGATATAATATACGTGGTGGCCGAATTGGTTAGATCAGCCGTCGGAACTTTTATGGAGCGTATTTCCAAGATTCCTAACAGGGTCATACAGTATTTGGTTGAGTAGAGGGTGGTGAACACAATGCAGGGGGAGTTCAAAAGGTCTTTAAACCTACTTAGCAGTTCCAAGTCCGGGAACGCTGCAGTTCATTCTCCTGACTTTGAACCACGCGATGGACCCGGCACCCGCACGGGGAATCCATGAATAGCTAAGTACATTGTCTCTCTTAAGACTTAAAAACACTTTTTACTCACTTAAAAACGTTTTTAGGAACCAGGTTTGAACCAGGGACGTTCAAACCCCGGTATGTACCAATGAGTGTTTAGTCTTAAAATGTATGTACATTTGTTTAACAAGACCACTATAGTGCCTCGAAAGGCACGTTATAATATATCAACTTGTGAAACTGTTTAGAGATGGGTTATTGAGTCTATCCAAACATCGCAACGAGCTAGCCACTTGTTAACAGATTTTTTATAAGGAAATTATGTAATTAGGATTGAGTAGGTTAAACCTACACTGAAAATAAATTTTAGATGTTTTTTAACATTCGAGTTTGTACTTCACTCCACTTTAGCAATATCTTGATGAAACATATTTTTTGCAAAATTTCATAGACCACACTATATTGACCAATTGTACCTATCTAGATATAACATTATAAAGATATTTACAAAAGTATTATATTTTTAATAAAATTACTTACATGCAATGGTTGCTTATAAACATCAAATATTTCAGATCCTAGATGCAAAGACATGCTGCCGTCAGACCACTTCACCATCCTAGCGTTGGATTCCTTCACAGCATTGCCTTCTTTGTCGAACACAGTCCGCCATCTCATTGTGTTTTCTACTTTCAATTTTAGTCTGAGAAAAATTTAAATAAATTCAGGGGCATTGGACAAATATTGCTCTATGAAAAAACTGCCTATTTTCTAAATACTGGTTTGCGATTGCTAAAATTAGTATAGAAAATAGCACAGGCAGTGCTAATTTCAACTGGAAATTTTGGGAACTAAACATATAAGCGTGTGATTGGTGAAAAAGTTAATGCGATTACTAAAATTAGTATAGAAAATAGCACAGGCAGTGCTATTTTCAACTGGAAATTTTGGGAACTAAACATACAAGCGTGTGATTGGTGAAAAAGTTAATGCGATTACTAAAATTAGTATAGAAAATAGCACAGGCAGTGCTAATTTCAACTGGAAATTTTGGGAACTAAATATACAAGCGTGTGATTGGTGAAAAAGTTAATGCAGTAATAATGCTCTAACAATGAAGTCATACAAAGCACAATCATATTTTATTTTAATAGAGAAAAACTACGAATTTTATTCATAATATATCAAAAAAAAAAAACAAGAACCACCCCTAAATTCCTTTTGCGAGAGTTGAGTTAAATTATCCATTTTCCAGTTTGCATATTAATTGCACCTTTCTCGTTGGGAGTTTCACGAAAACGAGGTTTGGAATCATGTTGGTCACTATATAACCAGACTTTTTTTTAAATAGGTCACCATAAGCGATATTTATGTCACTATAAGCGAAATCATTATATTACATATAATTGATTTATTAAGAATTACATATATGAAAACCAAACTTCGCACTGCAATTACTTCATATTAAGCGGTTGGTCAAAATAACGGTATATATATTATTTTTTTTCACAAAGGAATTGTAGGATTTTGTTTAGGTACTAGTTACAAGATGAAGTCCTTGTGAGAGACTGGAGTCTGAACTAGTAATATAGTCACAAACTTGACCTCTTTATAATAATAATAAAATTATTTATTGACACACACAAATTACACTTAAATACTGTTTAAAAGAAAAAAGTACATCAGAAAGATAAAAATTATGTTACTAATTAATTATATTAAGAGGTAATGCTGCCAGTGTTATGGGAACCTTCGGGCCGGGACAGAATCGGGACATAGTGGATTAAAAAATTTTTTTTTTTGTTAAATTTTCCCCTGTATGTTTAGTTTTAGGTCTTAGTTAGGCCTTTTATTTTTAATATTATTAATGTTTTTTTTAAGTTTTCTTGTACCAAACATTATTATATTTGTTTATTAATTATATTTACATATACAAATTACTGTTGATCCCTGGCTCCTCCTGTGCTAGGTTACCCTGTGTTAGGAACCAGTTATAACCGCTCCATGCTTAGGTATAATATTTACAAAAAAAAAGAAGCAAATATACAATTCATTTTTAGTAAGAATACACGAGTACCTAAATTAAATAAATGTGTGTGACTGTGAAATTTTGTGTGCATACATAGATATAGTATTATTATATGGTAATATTAGTATACATATACAAGTAGATGTATGTCTTACCTAGCACGACCTTCCTCATCCAAAGTTTCTTCTTCATCAATTTCATCTTCATAAGTATTATGATCATAAGGTCTAGTTTCCACAGACAAGAAATTTGGCAGTTTGACGAAATGCAATTCCTTGCCAAGTTCTGTCCAGATCTTGGGCATGTCCACATCAATTCTGGTTTCCGGAATCTCCTGCTCCTCTTCTTCTTCAGGCTTATCTCTGGCCTCCTGAAATTTTTGTATTCATACAGGGTGAATTTGAAAGGTTGTACTTTGGGCTAATTTAAGGCTCTACTGATCAAATCAAACTACTACATATGGTTCCATGGGAAAAGTTGTTGGATTTGATCAGTAGACCCGAATATTAGCACAGAGCACCACAAACTTCAAAATAACCATGTATATGAAATTACTGTAAGTACATAACCACGGATTCACAGTGGGTATATTATGTAGTAAGAAGGCATTCTTGAAGTTGTTGTTGAAACTTCAATTTCAACTCCTGTTTTTAATTCAACTCTTGGATTAACTACCTTCGAATTCTGTGCGTATGTCAAAGTGTCACCAAGAAAATAATATACTGT
Organism: Monopis laevigella; assembly: GCA_947458855.1. NCBI lineage: Eukaryota > Metazoa > Arthropoda > Insecta > Lepidoptera > Tineidae > Monopis > Monopis laevigella. Next base: position 6,284,703 of record OX381596.1, on the reverse strand, counting down.
CACTGAAATTTCAAGAAAAGATTTCTTCTCTGAGTTTCTTCCTAAAACTGAGCTGCACTTCAATTACACTCCTCCTACCGGGAAGCCACATGAAATACCGATCGACACGTCGATCGATCGAAAGCGAAAATTAAATGTATGTAATTTGACGTTCCTCGGCGATCGAATTCTACCCATAGACAATACTTTCTATACAATTTTATCCAACGACGCGTCGATCGGTTTATCGATGTGGCTTCCCATTAAGGCCCTGCCACAAATATCTTAAAAATCTGGGCTAAAGTGTTAACGGCAGGTATTCCAGGCCGAAAAAGTGCTAGGTTTGTTCAAAACCGTAAATCAAGTAGAATAGAATAAGAGATGTGTATTTTTATTTTGTAAAAACTATAGTATGTTACCTCATCACCACTTTTCCTGGCTTCATCTCCAGATCGTGCTGCACTACGACTTCTGCTGCGACTCCTACTCCGACTTCTACTCTTGCTTCGACTCCTACTCCTGGAGCGACTACCATCAGATCCTTTCTCTTGTGCTTCGTTATCTGTACTTATGTCTGATGCATCACCAAACAGTGCATCTGCGGTCACTGGAATTTCATAAGAAATATGTTTATTATTAATATTTTTTATAGTAAAATATGTTGTATTTATATATTTTTAGTGTAGTTGGTTTTTAATGGCATGTAAGTGGCCATGTAAAGATGTAGAGTCCTAAAATATTCTCAACCAAGAATAGCAATCATGCTACAGTAGTTGTTGAGAGCACAATGTCTGAAACTTATTCATGCCTAGCTTAAAATATGTATTTACTTATTCATCTTTGTTACAAAAAACAGCTAACAAACAGGACATTACTTAAAAACATACATAAGTCATGACCACAGATTAATGTCCATAGAGTATTATCAAAACCGATTACTGTGTGACAAATATTAAGTTCTTTACCCTGTGATTGTAAACATCTTACATATTGAAAATATAAATTAAGGTCAAAGAAAAGTTTTATATAAAGTATGAAGATTCTTTGAGGGTAGCCCGAACACTGTAGACACGTGTTTATATTATATTTTTCAAATTTTATTTTATTGAATATTATTGTGCAAAAGTGTACTAATTTTGTAGAATAAGCATTCGTATAGTAATATTAAGTGTGAGAAGTGTAGCAGTGATCTCGGTGTTGGTGTTATCTCAAATAATCCCACAATCTTCAGTAAAATGGCTGTACCCATTTTACTGTTGATCCTTTTCCTCCTTCACTAGACATTGGCAAGACTATACCGTATGCTTTCATACGGTCATGTCGCCATTCCCTTTTCTACCCTAGTCCTTTCCCAATTCCTTTCCATCCTATCATCCCACTTTCACTAATAATAAAAAACCTTTTTAATCTACCCTACTCGACACTGGCAAAATTACGCGCACGCGTAGAGGCCATTCATATAAGCTAATAATAATAATAAAAAGTATAAATAAACAAGAAAGTAACAAATAGTGAAAACATTTAAAACATTATTTAGATAGAACATAAGTGTACATGAATGAACCTCAACAAAAACTGTTTTAGTAACTGGGTTAATAATTCTCAGTAAGCCTGCCAAGTCTAGCTCTAATAAACGAGGCCTTACTAGTATTAAAAATATCAAAATCTTACTTCTAGGAGATAACTCATTTTAAGTACAACACATGCCAATCAATGGATTATTAAAGGGAACATTGATAACTTGTTAAAGTAATGTGGAACAGACAAGAGATTCTGATAAAACTTTTTTCTTTATGACCAAATAAAGAATGGGAAACTCATGCAGAGAAGGCATTCCATTTTTTTTAATATTAAATTAGTTTTGAAAATTTGTAGTTAAGCTTTCTTATCCTCAGTCACAGCATCCAATTTCACAACATATCAGTTTCAGGTTTTTTGGTTTTATCAGATCCCGTTTCTAATTTGTATCAGTGATATTTAGTTAATAATGTATTCTCACCTCCATCATCAGCTTTCTTTTCTTCTTCATCATCATCTGAGTCCACAATGTGTGCTTTCTTCTTAGTTTTCTTGGCTGTATCAGATCCACTGTCAGAACCTGCTTCTTTTTCTTTCTTTTTGGATCCTGCATCACTGTCAGAATCTGAAATGACTCGCTTCTTTTTGGCTGAAAATATAATTTTTAATTAAAACATTTTTATAAAATCTTAGTTAGGCCATTGGTAACTTAATTCCTTAAAAAATAATAGCCTCATGGATTTTCCTACATTTATTTAATGCTTCGGTTTTAGTCTGTGTGTTCACCGGTTTTCAGGTGACTATTGCATTGATTTATTGTTGAGGTGGTATTGTCAGTGGTGGTAGTAGGGTGCAGTAATGAAACATACAGTTGAGTTGACTACCACCCATTTCATTCCCGGCATAGACAAATTTATGGTGTTAAACAAAAATGTGTTAATTGACCCGATCCATTAAATTTGTAGATTAGCTTACCATCAGGCAGAAAAAATTCACATGCCAAGCTTCAATAATAAAAGAAAAACTGTAATTATCTCTACACTCTTCGTTATTTTTCGAAACTTTTGAACGCTGCAGTTCATTCCCCTGCTTCCAACCGCGCGATAAAACTGGCACCCGCACGGGGAATCCATGGAACATTGTCTCTCTCTCTCTTTCTCTCTGTTATAATTTTAAAATTCTAACTTTTATTAATATCTTACCTTTTGCTCCTGTTTCGGAGGCATTAGAACTTCTAGATCCTGATCTTGATCTACTTTTTGACTTGCTTTTGGATTTTGATTTTGAACGTGACTTTGCCCTAAAAATAGTATATATAAGTAAAACAAATAAAAAATATGATAAGTTATTTTCATCAATTATATAAATTAATTGGATGTATAAATTTTACTTTAAAGTGTGTTTAATTCAACATATTTAATTTAAATAATAAAAAAAAATATATAATAAAATTTACATTTTAATGCATAGGCAAATTTATCCCAAAGGTGTTTTCTACTAACTAACATTTGCACCACTATAGTGCCTCAGAGAGCACATTATGCTGTCAGTCCCAGTTTTACTGTACCAATTTGTGAAATTGTTTATAGATGGGTTATTAATTTTATCCAAAGATCGCGACAAGCTAGCCACTTGTTCAGTGTAGACTCATACCATTGTCTACGAGGAGGTGGGATTAAAATTCCTCTGCTGGGCACCTGTGATGATATTTAACATTTGGGAGTGGGAGAGTGAAATATGCGTATGGTGCAGAACAATTTTGAAAATAAAATGGATATAATATCATAGATAATACATAATAATAAATAAACTACCTATTATTATTATAACTTCATGTTTTCATTAAAAACTTATAAATTAAATTCTAACCTTTTTTCTTTTGCAGCAGCTTGTTCATCATCAATCATTAGGTTGGGTGAATTAGACCTGCTATCCACAACATCCTGCCTCTCTTCAGGACTTTTAGATCTAGAAGAAGCACTACCAGACCTGGATCTGCTATGACGACTGCCACTTCCAGATCTTGATGATTTATTTGACTGTGGACTATGTGACCTTGATTTTGCGTTTTGGGGTCTAGATTTTGGACTCTGAGATCTAGATTTTGGACTCTGAGATCTCGATTTTGGACTTTGAGATCTCGACTTTGGACTTTGAGATTTTGATTTTGGACTTTGTGATCTTGATTTTGGACTCTGAGATCTTGATTTAGGGCTCTGAGATTTTGATTTAGGACTCTGAGATTTTGATTTAGGGCTCTGAGATCTTGATTTAGGGCTCTGAGATCTTGATTTTGGACTTTGAGACCTTGATTTTGAAGCAGACTTATAAGATTTTGCACTTCCTGATCTGCTTCTAGATTTTGATGGTCTTTTAGGGCTGCCCGATGCGTTTGAAGAAGCACTTTTATTACTCTGGGCAGACCCTGAACGAGATCGATTTGATTTGGCTGGGCTATTGGAAGCGTTTGATGACTTTTTAGATCTAGCTGAATGCTTGGATTGTGGTGATCCACTTCCAGATCGTGCAGGACTGCCTGATGGTGATCTGTAAATTTAAAAATGAGTTTGCAAATCATTTTATGGCCTTAGTATATAAACTAAGGCAATAAAATGAATCGCAAACTCTATTCTTAAAACAGTTAGTTTTTTCTTAAGAATTTGGAGGTTCTGATAATACTTTTTCTTAATTTGATTCTGGTAACAACTCTTTATATATTTATGTTAACGACTGAAATTATAACTTTATGAAATAATTACTTCTCTTATTTCTCATAGTCTATAATATATAAAAGACTATTTGAGATAATTAAGTTTGCAATGCATTTGCAATTCCCTATGCAAATATAATATAAGGGTTCCTTTTTGGAACCTTAAAGATGGAAAATAGTTTTCACATGTCAGTGTCAGGGGTCAAAACAAGATTATAGGCCAAAAAACTGATTTTACTAACTCAGATCTTTCCAAAAAACTGGCTTTAATTGAGCATATATGTAAGTACATACTCAATACAAGAACTGCTAGTGCTGCCTTAGTTTTGTTTGTATAGTTTCTCCAGTTGCGTTGATACAAACATACCCGCACTTCTAATATTACAACTTGGCTGTTGGTCATTGTCCAATTATTCTTTTTATGTTGGTAATTGTATGTATAATAATATTATTTGGTGTAGACTCATAACATTAATAATAACAATGACTAAAAAAATGATATTTTATTCTATGGAAAACAATAAGTAGTGGAGAAACACTGGAAGTGCAATAGCTAATTTTATTAAGGGAATGCTTTCACAATTGCAACTGGTTTGTTCTTAAGTAATCTTTCATCAGTACCTAGACCATTTTTGAATTCTTCATGCATTACCTATTTGTTCTTATTAAAAAATCTAATAAAACTGGCCATTTTTGTAAAAAAAACTGACCTTTTCTGACCAATGTTAAAAGAAACTGACCAGGATATGTTACATTGCATACATCACACACTGATTAATTTTCATAATATTACATAATAAACTTTAGATATGCTTATCATACATTCCAGTTTAAACCTAGATTTTTATTATTATAACAGTCTGCTTTTGACCTCAATCTTGCCTGATGGAAAGCAACAATGAGTTAGAAAAGATAGCAAGCTTAAACTGGAAGTACTATTATCTTAAAGACATCCAGATTATAGGTGTCAGGAAACAAAAAAGCCGAGAGGGAATTCCACTCCTTAGCAGCACATACAATAAATGATGAATAGAAACACTTTTACATCTTGCAAGTATGATCCTACTTTATTGTTTAACTTGGCCAATTGCTTAAAAGTGGACCCACCATGAAGATGAAGTATGATCCTAGTTGTTATAACTAGGACAAATTTTAGTTACACTTAGATATTACACATGATACCTACATTAGAAAGACTGTCTTACTGAATAAATATTTTTTAGAAGTAGGTAGTTAATTTCTTTCTTGACGCTTTTTCTGGGTGCTTTTGTCTGGCTGATATTTTAATAATTGCTGTAAGTTTAACTATGGAGGACAACAATACCACGGTTTATAGACTTGGGCGCTAAAAAGCAACTTACAACAATATTTGTGAAAATTTTCTCACCTTGAACGACTTCCTTCTTTTCCTGAAGGTGCTGGACTATGACTTTTGCTACGACTGCCGCCACTGGATCCACTATCTGATTCAGAACCTGAATCAGTATCTGAAAAACACAAATGTTTGTTAATGAATGAATTAAACTGTCGTTTTGTTCGATTTTCCTTTCATAACTAAATATATAAAAGTAATCATACCTCTTATGCCGTCTTTGGACATTGATGGCATTGTATTTAACTAGATTTTACAAATAACTTCAATATTTTAGGTTATTTTCAGCGTTTGTATTTTATTTTCTATTCTATTCTGTCTGATTTTGGCCTTCTGTCACTTTGGCGACAATATTGCCACAGACAAAATTTATGCTACACCACTCTTGTAGCTAAGAAAAACTAGCGGAGTAATATATAGCGATACTCCACGTTTAAATGGACTAATTTAGCGAAAGCCCATAAGAAAAGATGTAACAGACAAAACTACGCATATATAAAAATTAAATTAAATTAAGTTTATTAAAAGAATAAAAAAGGATTAACCAATTGAATACTAACTACAACTAAACTCTAATATTATAATAATTAATATATTTACAAATAACAGATATGAAATTAAAATCAAATAAAAATAATAAATGACTCATTTTAGTAGGAAGAGGTATGTTATGAGATGGCAAGAAAGAATATAACGAAGAAGAATAATGTTTGCAACTAAAAAATAAATGATCTATATCGCCAAAACCTCCACCACAATCACACATATTAGAATCTTTTATTTTTATTCTATATAGATGAGAGGGAATACAACAATGTCCTAATCTTATGCGTGCTAATGTAGAAGTAGCTGCCTTGCTAAATGTTTTATATTTAGCAAACCAAGGTCTTAAATTAACATGAGGTTGTACAGAAAACAAATGTGACCCTTTGAATTTAGAAGAGATAGTCCAGTAATTATTCCAGGTATTTTCTAAATGAACCTTGGCTTGGGCAACTAAATCATAACTATAATTTTGATAGTAGTTCAATTTTCCATGAGCTACTGCATGTTTAGCGTAAAAATCAGCCTTTTCATTACCCAAAATGCCACAATGACTAGGTATGTAAACTAATACTACAGCAATATGATTATGATGACAATGATACAATAGCTCTTTGATTTCAACAATAATTTCTGATCTAAGTTTAGATGAAAATGGATTACTAAGGACAGCATGAAGTGAGCTTAATGAGTCTGAAAATATTATACTAGTACTAATTTGGTTTTCCAAAATAAATTTAATACAGTGTTTAATAGCCAAACACTCGCCAGTAAATACAGATGATTCCTTTGGACTTTTATATATAAAAGAAGCGTCAGAATTTTGATGGTAAATAGACCAACCTACGCAGCCTTGTGGTGATAATTTAGAGGCATCCGTAAAAAAATAATCAGCATTAGGCCATTTAATAGCCACAATTTTATTGAATTTTTCATTGCAATCTAGTTCATCTTTTTTGATCCCCAAGCTTAAGATGATATTTGGTTGAGGATCAAGCCTCATACGCCTCATCAATTTTATTGAATTTTTCATTGCAATCTAGTTCATCTTTTTTGATCCCCAAGCTTAAGATGATATTTGGTTGAGGATCAAGCCTCATACGAAGATGAAAATACTGGAATAGCTGAATTTGAAATTATTGGTGCTTTAATATTTTTCAATTTAGAATAAGAATACACTAACCTAGGTAAAACTTTTTTATTTCTCCAATATTTTTTAGTACTTTTATTTTTAAATATATATTCAGATAATAATTTAACTTTTGGAATCAACGGGTTATTTATAAATTGTAATGATTTAAAAAAGAATTTATCACATAAATATTGACGACGTTTCTTTAAGGGAGGATCAGCACATTCTACCTGTAAAGCATTAATTGGAGACGTTTTCATCGCACCAATGATTATACGCATTGCTTTAGATTGAATACTATCAATCTTTGTAATAGCAGATTTACTACATGGCTCCAAAATAAAAGATGCATAATCTAAATGACTTCTAACGATTGCGTTATACAAAAGTCTTTGAGTAAAAGGATGGGAACCCCACCATGTGCCCGACAAAACACGCATTATATTCAAATTTTTCTCACACTTCAAAACAATTTGATCAATATGCATTGTACCATTTAATTTAGAGTCAAAATAAATACCGAGAAATTTGGCACACGGTTTAACAATTATAGTAGATTTATCAATTTTAATGTCAATCGAAGGAATATTTCTTTTCCTACTGAAAACTACAACATTTGATTTTGTTGGGGATAACTGAAGACCCAGGTTGAAGAGCCAAATATTTAATCGGTTTAACGATTGATTTAAATTATTTTCACAGGTTTCAATAAATTTAGAATTTGAATATAGAATAACATCATCAGCATATTGTAATGAACGACACAAAGAATTAACTTGGGAATCTAAATCGAATGAATATAAATTAAATAAAACGGGGCTTAAAACAGAGCCTTGTGGCAATCCTTTCCATATAGTTCTTGGAAAATTATCTGGCTGATTTAATATACGTAATTTAACTTGCCTCTGACAAAATAAGCAACTAATAGTATTTGCCAATTTGGAAGATATACCAATATCTATTAGTTTTTTATTTAAAATATTAATTAACACGTTATCATATGCAGCTTCAATGTCTAAAAATACTGCACATAAAAATTCGTTTCTGGAAAAAGCTAATCTAATATCCGTAGAAAAAATACTCAGATTATCTACGGTACTTCTTGCCTTCCGAAAACCAAATTGAAAATTTCCTAATAACTGTTTATTTTCTATTTGCCATTCTAAACGGTTTTTTATTAAATGTTCAAATATTTTGCACATAACAGATGATAACGCAATAGGTCTATATGATGAAGATGATGATGGATCCTTACCAGGCTTAAGTATAGGGATTATTAGCTGAGTTTTCCAATCTTGAGGAATTAATCCAGAATTAAAAATGTAGTTAAGAATTTTCAAAAAATACTCTAATGTGAATTGTTTTGCATGAATTAAAAAAGAATAGGTTATTCCATCTGTACCAGGAGCCGAATCTTTTACAGAAGACAAAACAATGTTTAATTCTTCTAATGTAAATGGTATATCTAATGGATGAGATGAAATAAACGGAAAATTTGAAGAAATAGATGAGACACTTTCTTCAAGGGAGGGAACATAGCTTGGAGCAAGTTTATTAAAAAAAGATTCGGTCCAAGAAGAATATACTGTGGTATTATAAGGTTTGCAATTTTGGGACGATCTAAATCTTCTTATGTTCTGCCAAACTAGGGATGAAGGAGAGTCAGGAGACAAGGAAGCACAAAACTTGCGCCAACTATTAAACTTTTTTCTTTTTTAAAATCGCCTACTTTTTGCTAATATGTGTTTATAATCTATAAAATTTTCTGTGGTCATGTTTTGGGAGTATTTCTTTTCAGCATTTTTTCTTTGTTTTATGATATTTGTGCATTCCTCATCCCACCAAGGAGGGGAATAATGTTTTGAAAAGTTTTGGGGACCCTTAACAGAAAAACAATCATCCGCAACACTTATTAAACATTTTGCAAATTGCTCATAACAAAAAATGAAATTACTATTTATAACATCCGGCAGAGATAATATTCTTTCATCCAATTTATTAGCATAATTGGTCCAACCATCAACAGTGACATTTGAGATTTTATATTTCATAAGAGGTGGTAAACTATTGCTACAATTTGCAATTGGAGAATTTATCAATATTGGGAAATGATCGCTGCCATAAGAGGTCGAATCAATATCCCAAAATAGCAAACTAGCTATATCATTCAGGCATATTGTTATGTCAACTGCACTAAAATTTTGAAGAGGAGAAGTACGACGTGTAGGACGCCCGTCATTTAAAATACATAAATTAAATTCATCCAAAAAGTTTATCAATTTATTACCAAATCTATCACAAAAAGCAGATCCCCACAAAGTATGGTGATAATTAAAATCTCCTAATATTATAAAAGGCGGTTTTAAAAATTCAAAAAGTCTTTTAAAAAAAAGCAATGATTGGGAGTCAGGAGATGAAATGTATAATGATATTATACTAATGTTATTTACAATACAACCAACTAAATTAATATTCTCATTATGACTAGGAAGAGAAAGCAAAGAAAAAGGAAGAGAGTTAGAAATAAAAAGAGCTGAGCCAGCCCTTCCATCTTGCCTGTCATCTCTGACACAGCTAAAACCCCTCAATCCGAAAGGAGAAAGAGGCTTTAACCAAGTCTCGGAGACAGCCAAGATGGAAGGACAATATTTATTACACAAATACAATATTTCGGTCTTCTTATTTCGAAGACTTTGAGAGTTCCACTGTATTATTTTCGTTTGGGCTTGAGCCATGTTTAATAGAAGAAAGTAAAGTATTTAAAATATATTCTACGTTGGACGGTGCACTATAATTTTTAATTAATTCTACAAATAAAAGTAGAAGCGATTCAATGGTAGATTCCGAAGATTTATTTTCAGTTTTATTATTATCATTATTAGACAAAGCGCATCCATTTAACGAATTCGGAATAGAAAAATCTTTTAAAATATTTTTATGGAAATCCAAATCATAACCCTTATTAAAATTTGGCTTAACAGGCTTTGGTTTCAAAAACACAGTTTTTTTATATGACGTATTCTGAACTGTTTCAGCAAAAGATTTATTTAAAATACGAGGTTCTAGTTTGTTCGCCTCCATATAAGAAATAGAATTTTGTGACATTCTGGATTTGATGTTTCGCTGTCTATTATGTTCTGGACACTTTCGATTAGTGGCAAAGTGATTGCCAGAACATATCAGACAACACGCCTCAGACTCATCAAGACCGCATGAATCACCATTGTGATCCTGACCACACTTGTAACAACGAGGCTTCGATCTGCAATTATTTTTTGTATGACCAAATCTGCAACACGAGAAGCACTGAATTGTCGGATACCGATATAATTGAACATCTATTTTGTTAAAATATAAATATATAAAATCAAATTCTTATCGTTCATACGATTCGCCTACCTGTCGTCGGCGCGCTCTTTGCGCTACGTAGCCGACACAAGCGAGGGCGGGGAGGCTACGCTGTTCCCGACACCGTGCGCCTTCCTTTTTACAAAGATTAGCTTATTTATATATGATTTATTTTACATTACACCGGGAATTGATCCGAATTGTGCATGAGGGAGATTATTAAAAAAATCGACTTTCATGCTCACAAATTGGCGCAATTCTTTGGTCATTATGAGTTTTTGGGAGAATGTCTTAAATATGGCATAGCTCCTAAAACTCTTATACACAGTGTGCCACTGGATGCCATACCTCCTGATGTGAGACAACCATTTACTGACTTACAATACATACATGCTTTACAAACCACACAATTATTACACACACAATACTACTATCTGTCCATACATCACAAAAACAACTTAGATGACACTATACAGGCTTCGTTGCTAGCTTTTCCACATCTAAATAAAATTATAAGTGATATCTTAAATAGAGCTAGAGGTATACAAGTCAAAGATAGACAAAGATTACTTTTAAAATTTTCCAAATTAATCAGATCGTATCGAAATGAAAATATTCCCATTCCATTTCATAATCAGATTTCAACTCCTTCCTTTTTGAATCTTAAACCAACAAACTTGTCTAGTTTATTTTGTATGCCTCAAGCTATCCGTACGTGTAATCAACAACAACGATTAGTACGGACAAACACAAATAACGAAAGTAATTTAATAAATTTATCATCTAAAATTCTTAACTCCGCAGAAAAGTCAGTGCTATCTAAGGGACTGACATTCTGCCCGACTAACAAAATTAATGTTTTCGAAATTACTAAAGATATATTAACATTTGGTCGTAACTTAAAATGGAAATATTTTTGGCATAATCGCGTACCATCTGGCAATAATAGTAATGGTTTGCATGAGGCATTGCAAAAATTTAAATTACCTTCGGCAAATGAACCACCTCCGTTACCGGCTGGTCATCCCATCGATACATTTATTAATCATATTTTACATAAAATTTCGGATCCTAACTTTATAAATTCCCTTCAAAGTAGTAATCAAAATTTATCCATTAGCGAAAAAATAGCTTTATCAAAATTAAAAAATGATGAATCAATAATGGTTTTACCAGCAGATAAGGGATCTACTACAGTAATACTTAACAAAACTGACTACATTAATGAGGGTCTAAGACAACTAAATGACGCGTCATTTTATACAACTGTTACAGCTGACCCCTGTGAACAGTTAGTTATTGAAATTCAAAATTATATTTACATAAATGCGTCCGATGAAGGACTTTCTGACAATGATATTTCGGCCTTAATTCCTTCTAATCCGAGGACACCACATTTTTACATGTTGCCGAAAGTACACAAACCTGGTAATCCAGGTAGACCAATTGTAGCTTCTTATGATTGTCCTACCGAAAGAATATCATCATTTGTAGACTTTTATGCGCAACCTTTAGTAAAAAATTTAGATTCGCATATTAAAGATACTTACCACTTTTTAAGTATTATAAAAAATATTCATATTCCAAATTGTAATGATATTTTCTTAGTAACTATAGATGTTGTGTCCTTATAAACTAATATACCACATGACGAAGGATTGTATGCCCTAAAAGAGTATTTCGATAGCCGCCCAAACCCGCGTCTGCCTTCTTCAAAATTTTTACTAGATTTAGCAGAAATGGTTTTAACCAATAACTATTTTACTTTTGATAATAAATTCTATCACCAAGAGAAAGGCACTGCCATGGGTACGCGCATGGCACCTTCTTATGCAAATTTATATATGGGTTCTCTCGAAACAAAATTTTTAAATAGTCAAATTCTCAAACCTTTAACATGGTTAAGATTCATAGATGATATTTTCATGATTTGGCCTCATAGTTTACAAACTCTTAATACATTCCTTAGTCAACTAAATTCATTTAGCAGTCTAAGATTCACTCATGAAATTTCTAAAACTAACATAACATTTTTAGATGTAGATATTACTTATAATAATCATAATATTTCAACTTCTGTTCATTTTAAAGAAACCAACAAGTTACAGTATCTGCATTACAGTAGTTGCCACCCGTCGCACACAAAACGGTCTATACCACATTCACTTTCTATCCGCGGTAAAAGAATTTGTAATAATTCAACATCTTTGGCTAAATATCAAGGCAAAATCTTCAATGGGTTATGTAGGCGCGATTATCCCCCAAACTTTTTACACAAACACATGAACAGGCCTTCTAACACTCCAAACGCTATACACACACAACAACAAAATTCCCTTCGGCTTATAATACCATACTTCCACGGGGCACACAAAATTCAAAATTTATTAAAGGATAGCTTCTCTATCCTTAAAAATAATAATATTACACGAAATCTTTTGGAAACGTGCCCTAGTGTAACGTATAAACAAAATCAAAATTTAAAAGCTATTTTGGCAAAAAATAAAAATACACGGAGCTATAACACATTGTTAGGTACACACAAGTGCAACCAATCTCGTTGCAAAACATGTCCCATAATAAATTCCGATATCAATATACAAACTCATCATAACCCTGTTGTCATCAAAATTCAAAATTTCGCACAATGTACTACTTCTCATTGCGTATATATGCTGGAGTGCAGATTTTGTAACAGTTTTTATGTGGGAGAAACTACGACACCCCTTCGTACTCGCATGAATGGACACAGACATTCAGTAGATTCTCAAATTAATAATATTTTACCTGTGCCCACCCATGCGCGTATACATAACACTACCTTTAACAATTGTTTCACAGTAAGAGTATTAAAGAGTTTTCCTAAAACTATTCGGTCTATTGATTTAAAAACATGGGAAAGCTCTTTTATATGGCAGCTTGGTGCATACTATAGCCCTGGTCTGAATGTAATGCATTAGGTTTTGTCTAACTTGTTTTGTAAATTTATTAATATCGAACCAACAATGGACATAACATGCTGATGATGTTTTCCATGATGGGCTAGGTGGTGATGATATTTTTCTAAAAAATAAATACAAAACTGTATAGTGCATTACCTTTACCATTGCTAAAAGACATAAAATTACTTCTTCAAAATTTATGACAAAGACCTTCAGTCACTGTCACTGATGACGCCGCTCCATAGAGAGGCGAAATATTTGGCAATAAAATTTTATAGCTTCAATTTATATATTTTACCAAGTAAGAAACACATCTAACACACTTTATTTGTTTCAGATAAATATATCTAATATGATTTTGAAAATGAAGAAAAAACAAAACACTAATTAATGAAAAAAAAAATACTAGACCAAGATGAATGTAGGAAAAAATGTGAAAAACTAATGAAATATTATATATAAATAAATAGCATTAAAAACTGGAATTATCTAACCAAATTTTAATCCTTTTTTAACACAAAATCAAAAGAAATTAAATTTTAAATTACTAGACACAGCTTTCGTTTTGAACGTCAATCCTGTCCTTGTATTTTATTTTTTTTTGACTTTTTATTTATTAATTAAGTTGGCAACTTCATTTTTCGTTTGTTTTTTCAAGATTGACAGATATTAATTTTATCCATTAAGGAAAGGCAATGGTACTAAGCCTTATAGTCTCTTCGTATAGTTGTTTTCTCAATATATACCATATAGCTTAAGAACTCTTATAAAGGCTCTAACAAGGAACTTAATACTCTCTGGGCTCTAAGCATTAGGATTAGTTAGTACGATAATAATAGCATGGAAGGCTTTCTACATCTCTGTGATGAAAGGTGACCAAAATAAAAATATTTTTGACATTTTGTTTGATAGGTGATTTCCTTTAAATTTATTAAAATGTTCATCACAGTGTTCAATTTTTCTATAATATTATACATAAAGATAATTCTAATTTGAATAAGAGCCCATAGAAGCATCGTAATAGGGAATCTCGAAAAAAACGTAATTTGTGATGAATCTTCTGCTGATTCTTCTGCATTTTCTGTTTATTTGTCTACATTATGCAGAAAAAAAATGCTTTATACATTAAAAAATATTATTTTTGCTTATCTGCGGCCATATTCTGTTTCTTATAACGTGAGCGATAGATTGTCAAAATAACGAATTCCGTTATTAGCGCTCTCTCCTCCAATCAATGAAGGTTAAAAAACTACTCTGATTGGAGGAGAGCCCGCTAATAGCGGAAATCGTTATTTTGACAATCTAACGATCACGTTTTATGAAACAAAATGTGGCCGCTGGATTAACATTTAACAAAATAAAGAGAGATTATGGGGTGCGTTTTATTAGCTGGTAATATTAGCGCGGCGCTATGATGGTCGTTTTTTTTTGGAAAAAATATCGATAAATACCAACATCTGACGTTAGTCGTTTTTTTTTTGCGAAATGTTACCAATAAATGTTAACATTTTTAGCATCGCGTTGGAGGTGAATTTTATCAGACAGATGACAGATGTCAAACAATCCGTATTTTCCCGCAATGTATTAGGTCATTAACCTTAAAATTATCTTTTGAACTATAAATATTTGGTTTTATAATATACTTTTGTTGAATTTATGTGTTTAATTACTTTGTAGATTTTAGTTTTTTATTTACTTTACTGAATAAGGAAGAAAACATTTTTGGAGATACAAATTAATAAAAACATTAATTTCTGGAATAAATTGCAATAGATTTTTTTTATTTATATGTTTGGCTTTTTTTACGTTTAAGGTTAATGTCAAAATGGCAGATGTCAGAAATCAGTATTTTGTGGTAATTTTATCGTTTTGTTTGCATTGCTAAAAATACTAACAAATGTTAACATGATCTGACAACCTCCGTAGACTAGTGGTTGCGCCTTTGGCGTTGTATCCGGAGGTCGTGGGTTCGATTCCCACCCATGGCAAAAAAAATATTAGTTGGTACGTTTTTTCTGTACAGTTTGTCATGGTCTGAGTGTTTATAAAAATATTATATGTATTATATCGTTGTTGTTGGTACACATAGTACAAGCCTAGAGCTTAGTTTGTGACCAAAGCAATCTGTGTAAATTATCCTACATATTAAATTAAATCTAAATAAAACGCCAAAACAACTGATTTTCATGCTAGCGCGAAATACTTCGCTAACAAAACGCACCCTTTACGTTATTTTGAAAGAAAAACAAAAGGCCGTATAGTATTGTATAGTACTCTTTATCCATTTATCGCAAGAACAGAATTAAAAAAATATATATATATAGCGACGATAGGTGACGATGGACTTGCATACAGTCCCTACGTTCCGAGAGCTAGCGCGGGCAGTTTTTCGTGCTGACTTCAAAAACCAGCGCGACCGCCCGTTTCAACACAGCCATGTCATTTTTTTTAGCGATGCTAAAATGCAGCTCGGAATCGATCGGTGTGGATTTTTGATGTCACTTTTTGACAAGAGCACTATTTTGAATTAAATAATTGAAATTAAAAATATTACTAACTTATCATTATATAATAAATCCATAGATATAAATATCAAGATAGGCCCTTCCATACAAAAACCCAACGTTTTTTTGTCAATAAAGTGACAACTAGCTCCACTAGCGGTAAGAATTTGAACTAATACTTAGTATGATGTGACGTTGTAAGGGCGTACCAATTTAATTAGCCAAACTATTATTTTTCATTTTCATAGTTTATTTTTATGTTTCCGTTTTATTTTTCATAAATATGTAGATATGACTCAGGTGTTTGTATATCGATATGTATGTTTATCAATTAGTCTGTCTATGAATCTACATCTTAGCGTCAAATATCTCGAGAACTAATCGTACGACTGACTTGAAATTTGGAATAGTTATAAATATTGTTAACCCACATTCATGCAAAATGGTATAAGTCATAGTTACTTATAGGCTCGAGTGAAAAAGGGTGTAAATAGAAAAATAAATAAATTTGGGACAAATTAGGTCATGTGGGGTGTCACCTGAAAGGTATTTATTTATAAAACATTAATATATTTATGTAGTTAAATTAGGTACAGTTTTGCTCCCGTTAAATAAATCCCATCAAAAACAATACTTATCAAAAAAAACAAGTCTCGCAACTCAGTTGTTCTGCGGTAAAAAGTTGTGAGATCCATGTAATACCAAGTCGGTTATTAATTTATTCAGTCTCTACTTAAGCGACTTTCTGTCTTAATACGTCCAGTCTCTAAGACCACGATCGTGGTCCATAACAATTGAAAATCAATTGTGTCTGGAATCTCCGTACTCGAAGCATTAAGTTGTTACGTAATAATTAACAGCATCTTATAGTGACGCATATCAATATTAAAATTCTTTAATGTTTTATATAAATATATTGAGACTTGGCCATCGCCTGAAAACACGTGTAAATTCAATCGCCTGAAAACACATGTAAATTCAATTATTTAGTGCGATGGCCAAGTCTCGATATATTTATATAAAACATTAAAGAATTTTAATATTGATATGCGTCACTATAAGATGCTGTTAATTATTACGTAACAACTTAATGCTTCGAGTACGGAGATTCCAGACACAATTGATTTTCAATTGTTATGGACCACGATCGTGGTCTTAGAGACTGGACGTATTAAGACAGAAAGTCGCTTAAGTAGAGACTGAATAAATTAATAACCGACTTGGTATTACATGGATCTCACAACTTTTTACCGCAGAACAACTGAGTTGCGAGACTTGGTTTTTTTGACAAGTATTGTTTTTGATGGGATCTCATTTCTTTTTGTATTTTGTAGACAGCTCTACTTTTTTCCTTTTCGGTACCTTCTACTTATTGTATATATGTATGAAGAAATGAAAACTGCTAGTTAAAATAATACTGTGATAGGTAATTTATTAATAATAGAAATACAATTATGTATACATGTCCGCAATCTCTTGTCCAACATAAACAATAATATGAAACCAAGGCAACTACGTCACCAAATCAGTCAAATATATTTAAACTTTGAATTTACTACTTGTTTCACAACACACTCCCCACCTTGCAAATCCAGGTGTAAGTAAAATTTGCAACACTTTTTACTCTCCAGAGTAACATATCAAAACAACAAAATTAAAATTACAATAATAGTTTTTAATTGGTAAAATAGATTTAAGTTGAATAAAGGTAAATTAGATTAATTTATAACAGCAACTTTTTAATGTGACATAAACAGATAACATTTTATAATAAATAGTTAACGATAAAAAAATAAAACTATTAAAGGAAATAAACTCATATTTTTTTTATAAAATAAATAATCAAATTTAAGTATAAAATCTAGTTGGTATTTTAATAATTCTTCCTCTTTTCGTTACATATGGCTCTTTATCTTCTTTCTCTATTTCTTCCCTTTCGTTGACAAATGGTTCTTTATTTATTTCTTCTGTTTTGGTCTTGATATTTTTATTTATTTTAAATAAATCTGTCGATGATGAAGAAATTTCTAATGGGTAAAGTCTCTGGATTGGTCTCACATATTCACCGGTTGAAGTTCTTACCTTTACCACTCTTATAAAATTATCCTTACCCTTATATACTTCGATTATAATCGCTAAAGGCCATTTTATCCTTCTCCCTTTATTTTCCAATAACACAATGTCTCCCACTTCTAAATTGCTTTTATTTTCCTTCTTTCGTTGTATCAACGTACTCAAATATTCCTTTCTAAAACGTGTTCTTAAATCTTGTCTTAATTTATGTATATATCGTATTCTTTTATTTAAATTTTTATGGTCAATTTCGTCTAAGTCAGGTACGTCGTTACTTCCGAGTTCTTGTAAAAAACAAGAAGGCGTCAAAGGTTTCAACTGAGGCGATAAATCATCTTCTACGTATGTTAACGGTCGTGAATTGATCATTGATTCACAATCACATAAAATTGTATATAATTCTTCATACGATATACATGAATTACCCAGATTTCTTCTTAACAATTCTTTAATGAGTCTTACGATTCTTTCCCAAAAGCCTTCCCACCATGCTGCCGTCGGAGGGTTAAATTTCCATATTATTCGTTTAACTGTAGACTCTTCTAAAATATTTTGCCAGTCTAACTTGTTAAACATATTATTAACACCCACGAAATTTGTTCCATTATCGGAATATAAAACGTTAATTCGGCCACGCCTTGCAATAAATCGCCGTAGTGACATTAAGAAAGCATCCGACGATAGTGATTTTATTAACTCTAAATGTACTGCTCTATACACCGCGCAAGTAAATAAGACAATCCATGCTTTTTCACCATTTAATAAATAAAGCGGTCCTGCTAAATCAACTCCAGTTACACTGAAAGCAGAAGAACAGTGAATTCTTTCGATTGGTAAAGGTGCAACTGGATTATTGGCGGCCCTGACTTTATGTCGTTTACAAATAATACAATTTAATACTACCTTTTTTGCTATCTTTCTGATTCCAATAATCCAAAAATCTTCTCTAATATTAGAAATTAATGTGTTAACTCCAACATGTTGCAACAAAACATGTTTCTGTGTAATTAATCGTTGAATTATTATGTTATTACCGGGAAGTAGTATTGGGCTTCTGAAATTTTCTGTATCATCGCTTAAAGTTAGTTTTGTTTTCAGTCGTATTAGCCCCTTTTCATCTACAAAAGTAATCAGTTTTTTCAAAATTTTATTCTCACAGTCTTCATAGTAATATTCTCGTTGTATTAACTTAAACAACATCTTTTCAGCATTAATAAATTCTTCACTGGTTAATTGACCTAACTTACGACTATTTTTATTTTTTAAATTATTACTAAAGCGTAAAATCCATGCTAACATTCTAACAGTTTTCGTATATTTAGAAAAATAATGAAATTTAGTTAAAAATGATGGTACATTATTTAAAACATTTAAAGTAGAAGATTTTTTTAATTCCCTGTAAACTTCTTTATCATCATATATATCATCCTCACCTTTAGGCCAATCTTTTTTATTTAATTTTAACCACTCAGGGCCGTTCCACCATTGACTATCCAATAATTGCTGTCCATTACAACCCCTGGATAATAAATCTGCACTATTTAAAACACCAGGTACATGAAACCAATTTTTAATATCAGAATTTTGTCTTATTTCTTTTATACGATTACCTACAAATGTATTCCAAGTATGTTCCTTTTTAATCCATGCTAATATTACCTTTGAATCAGTCCAAAAAAATTCTTCACAGTTATTTAAATTTAATGAAATTTTAATTTGTTTATACAGTCTCGTCCCTATAAGACCGGCTAATAATTCCAATCTAGGAATGGAAATAATTTTGGCGGGTGCTATACGAGAGCGTGCGCCTAAAAGGCGTATTGAAACATTTCCGTTAATTTCTGCACGTAAGAAAATACAAGTGCCAAATGCTACTTTACTTGCATCGCAAAATATGTGTACACTAGTACGACACATGTCAATGGGTGATGTTGATAATCTTCGTGGTATAAAACATTGTTTCAAAATAGGTAAAAATTTTTACCAACCTTCATATTCTTGAATTATTTCAATAGGTAGTTCTTGATCCCAGGTTAATTTTAAGAACCACGTTTTTTGTAGTATAAGTTTTGGTATCAGGGTAACAGGAGCAGTATAGCCAATTGGATCAAACATTTTCTGAGTCACGGAAAGTAATTGTCGTTTGGTTAATTTTTTATAAGATATATCATTCAAAAAATTTATATTGCAAAGAAGTGTATCAGTATTTGTATTCCATATCATCCCTAAAATACTTTCTTGAACATTATTATTAATACTATTACTCATTGGACTCACTACCCAACTTGTCAAATCAAAACCACCGGTATCCATCAAAAATTTAGATTCGGAAACAAATTTATTAACTTGACTTTTAGTCTCCATACTTGTAATACAATTATCTATATAAAATGACTGAGAAAGTTTAAATGCTGTGTCAATATAATCCTTTGTAGTTTGTAAAATATGATGTAAAATAGTAGCACTTAGTAAAAAAGGACTACATGTCAAGCCAAAAACTACTCTACGATGCCTATAAATAACTATTTCTTTTCGTTCTTTAATGTCGCGCCACCATAAAAATCTCAAATAATCACGATCTTTTTCATTAATTAGTATTTGTAAAAAAGCTTTGGCAATATCCGATGAAATTCCTATAGAATATTTTCTAAATTGTACTAAACGTGTAATAATTAAATCTAAGTAATTAACTCCTTTATCGAGACACATATTAAGAGAAATTCCATTTAAGTCTTTAGCAGACGCGTCAAAAACTGGTCGTAATTTTGTCGTTAAGCTCGACTCTTTAAAAACAGCTTTATGTGACAAGTAATGACAATCTATATCATCTATATTAGTAGACTTTACTTCTTCAATTATGCCGTTACTTAACCAATCCATAAATACTTTATTATAATCTTGTAACTTACCCAAATTGAATAATCTTTTTGTTGTTGTTTCCAGTCTACATTCTGTCAACTTTTTATTATTTAGTAAACCATTGTGACCTTGTTTCCAAGGTAAACATACTTCATATCTACCTTCCTCGGTGCGTCTGACTGTATTTTTAAATAAGGTAACGACTTCTTGTTCTAATTGTTCCTTTTTCTTTACTTCCGTAGGATCTTTAATGCCAAGCACTTCTAAATTCCATAAATCCGATAACTGAAATTCACTAAGGCAAGATAACATAATAATGTTAGAGTGAGCATTTGAAATTTTACCTTGTAAAGTCCACCCTAACTTAGTTTTTAAAGCGACTAAACTATCGTTTAAATTAATTATAGAGCTAGTTAATAAATTACCAGAATAATCCGCCCCTATAAGTAACCCGATATCTGGAACGTCGTTTCCTTTATCTGTCAATGTCACATTATTACAAATTAATAAATCATTTATTTCTTTATTTTTTAAACTAACTCTCGGTACATAACCACAAATACGTAACTCATCTAATGCACACATATTATAACTAAAATCATTAGATAAACTTTGTATTGTAAAATTATAAAAATTGTGTACCTGTTTCTTTGTTTCAATACCTCCAAACAAACAATGTCCCATAGTTTCAGTCCTCATAATTGGTAAATTAAGTAGCTTCGCCAAATCGCATTTTATGTATGAACTTTGAGAACCACTATCAATTAATGCTCTTGTAATAACTTTTTCCTCACCATTCACAATTTGAACTAATAATGTTTGTAAATATGTTGTGCCACTTTGACAAGTCAATGTTTCTGACACTTCATTCTTCTTTGGCTCAGAACTTTCTTTGGTCATTTCTTTTAAATTTGGGCACATTAAAATAGTGTGACGTTTTTTGCAAAATAAACATTTAATATAAGATTTGCACCTATCAGCGGTATGACCTTTCTTCAAACAAACAAAACATGCTCTTACTTTCTGTATACACTCCTTCCTCTGTTCTAGGGTCATTTTATTGCCTTTAAAATACTCAAAACTAGTATGGTTGTCTTTGTCGCACCAAATGCATTGCTTCATATCTATCTTCTTTGAGTTTTTTACATCTCCTGCTAATAAACATCCTGCTGTAGGTTGTAGTATAGGATTAAAACCTTGTTGTCCTTCTGATGAAGGTAAATAATTTCTTACTATTTTAATTCGCTGTTCACTGTCTACTTCTTTCTTCAGAAAATTTAATAAACTATTTAAATCATTACTTGAAATTAAATCTGTATCGGCTGAATAATTAGTTCGAGCTCGCTCCCAAATACGTAATATCTCTTCTGGAAGCGCTGACTCTACCATAGGGTAAAGCATAGCAGCATACTTGTCTGTTGTAACGCCCATGGTTTCCAAAGCTCGTAGATATGTTGTTAACTTATCGTATAAAGTACATAGAGGAACTTGCATACCTTCCCTTGCTTGAAGTACAACCAGTCCTAATAACTCTCGTACGTATACTTCAATTAATAATTCATCACGCGCGAACCTTGTTTTGAAAACTTTCTATTAAATTGCGAGCTGGTGATCCTGGCTCAGTTGACTGGAGCAAATACTGATATTTGTCATCTCCGTCGATATTAATATCTTCGTCTATTTTCTTAAACTGGCCCCAAAAGGGCAACCAGTTTTTGACAGACCCGTCAAATTTCCGTAATTCTAATTTCGGTAATTGAAAATGACGCCTCATATTATTTACATGACTTGATGATGGTAGTTCTGTATTACGAATTATCGAATGATTACTATTTATTGTATGATTAGAATGATGACTTACACTAACATTACTTTGGGACTTTATAATTTGTTCAAATTTCTCTTCAACCTCATACATTCGTTTTTTATAATTCTGAGTTGAAGTAAATTCTGTTTCTAAATCTGCCTCTTGTACAGTATCTTTGCTTAAAATTTGAGCGTTAATGGAGGAATCCAATTCAAAGAGTTTATTTGCAGTGTCCTTGAAATTTTTATATAATGGTCGCAAAAAACTTAATTCGGATCCATCCCCGAAATGCTCAACCAATTCATTAGCAGATCTAGTAAAACATCTCCTTACCACAGTCCGTTCAGTGAGTAATTTCTCCATTTTTTGTTTAAAATTTTTCATGCACACTCTTTAATTTAAAATACATGAAAAATTGTCACGGTCGCCACAATATCTGGGCACATCCGAACAGCATTGGGTCGCTCGCGCGTATGAGATGAGCGCGGCTGCTGCTCGCTCGGCGACATTCACCTTTCCGCGCGCCCCGCCACTGTCCCCGCCCCGCGCCCTCGCGCTAGCACCGCGCAGCGCGTGCCGCGTAGTAACGGACCGCGCTCACTCGCTAGCATCGCAGCGTGTGGTATATAATTATACAACCTTACGCACTCGTAATAAGTACGAATACACACGTAGGTACAGATAGTTCAACTCAGTTGTGCGCGCGGCCCTATGTGTGCGTGCGCTTGTAAATATACAACTTTCATTCGTGTGGCAGTGACGCGGCAGCCGTCGTCCGAGCAAGACGTGTTCTTATCGATTTTTCTTACGGGTACAGTCGTTTACAAAAATGTCTAGTTCTTCACGGAGAAAATGTTTAAGGAGTCAGGTAAATATTTTTTAAATTTAGATGTAATTAATATTTATCGACACTGTACGCCCGCAAAATATATCCTTGTTGACGTTTACGTATTATTGTTTCAGACTCGAGAAACCATTGCTAAGGTATACGAATTTCTGAAAATAGATGCGAGAGATATATTGGTACTAGTAAGTGATCCAGTTTGCAGTGCAAGTCCAATTTTAA
Organism: Monopis laevigella; assembly: GCA_947458855.1. Classification (NCBI taxonomy): domain Eukaryota; kingdom Metazoa; phylum Arthropoda; class Insecta; order Lepidoptera; family Tineidae; genus Monopis; species Monopis laevigella. The sequence goes on along the minus strand of OX381596.1, from coordinate 6,260,850 downwards.
TATCGAAATTAAGTGAACATTTAAATAGCGTACGGAAAAGAACAGCAATGGCAGTGGGGGTATCAGAGAGAACAATTACTAATATATTGGCTGAAGGAAAAGAATCTGACTCTAATTTTAAATCTCCGCATAAAGACCGTAAAAAACTTTTAAAGAAGTTAGAATTAGACAACTTTAACGTTGATGTTATACGTTCCACTATTCAAAATTACCATTTAGAACACCACGAGTTACCTACCTTGCTAAAGTTGAAAAGAATATTTCAAGATAAACTTAACTATGATGGAAGTTTTACGACTCTGCGTACAGCTTTGTTAAAGTTGGGATACAAATGGCGAAAAACTGTGGATAACAGACGTGTTATTATAGAGCGGCATGACATCCAAAAACTACGATTTGCCTACCTAAAAAATTTACTCAGATACCGTCAAGAAAATCGGTGTATCGTATATACAGATGAGAGCTATATCTTAACTAATCATGTGCAAAACAAAGGATGGGGTAATAAAGATGGACCACCTTTAAAGAGAAACCTGTCGAAAGGACAAAGAATTATCATTGTGCATGCTGGTTCAGAACAAGGTTTCGTACCTAACGCACTATTGACATACAAAGCAAATAGTGTTTCTGTTGATTACCACTCTAACATGAACGCAGAAAACTATGAAAAGTGGCTAAAAGAACGTCTAGTACCGAATCTTCCACCTAACTTTGTGGTTGTGCTTGATAATGCCTCATACCATTGTATCGTAAGCACATCACTATTTAATGATGGATTGTGACACATCACTAAATAGGACTTGCCCGCTCGTGTGCTTCTTAGGTTAATAAAACGTGCTAATAAATATAAACGTAGTAACCAGTGTTTTAATTAAGAAACCAAATAACACCCACATTACATGGTGTCAGATGTGGTGATTTTTTATGTAAACATTTTTTTTCTTTTCTCCGAAAAAAATAATAAAATAAAACGTGGAACAAGTAACCTCAAAAACAACTTCGACAATGGACTCAACTTTGGTAAGGCTACCAGACAAATTGAATATTATGGCAAGTAATTTAACACAAGAATGGAATAAATTTAAACAAATCTTTGAAATAATATACTCTATAGCCGCCGGTATAGACTCCGAAACAGAAAAACGAAAAATCGCCTTACTATTAAACATTATTGGTGTGGATTGTTTGGAGATTTACAATACTTTTAATAATCCAACAACCTTGACGGAAACTATTAAAAAGTTTGATGCTTATTTTTTGCCAAAAAAGAATTTAATATTTGAGCGATTCAAATTTAATAACATCATGCAAAAGCCCAACCAAACATTTGACAGCTTTTTAATAGAGTTAACAAACTCATGCAACTTATGAGTTATAAATCTTCCGATGAAATGATAAGGGATCGGATAGTTTTTGGAGTATCATGTAAAAGACTACAAGAGCGTCTGTTAAGAGAAAATGAATTGACCTTAACCATGGCAGTTGAGGCCTGTAAGTCCGCAGAGTCCACTGCAGCACAAATTCAACAAATGAATGAGCCAAGTACAAGCACTATCAACGAAATGAGGCATAATAAATTAATAAGAAATTGTACAAGGTGTGGGTCAACACACAATATAAATCAATGCCCAACCTACAATAAAATATGTCAAAAATGTAACAAAAAAGGGCATTTTCAGTTGGTATGTAAAACCAAAGTAAAAAAATATGTAAACCGCAAGCAAAGGCCAAAGCAATTAAATGAAGTGACTGAAATAATTGAAACCCAAAATGAAGAAAATTTATTTATATACTCATTGAGCACAAGTAAAATAAATAATGATCAATGGTTCAAAACAATAATAATTGAAGGTGTATCAATAGATTTTAAAATTGATACTGGTGCTCAAACTAGCATCTTACCTCACAATTTATATAAAAAGTTGGGTTCCAAACCACTGAAAAACACCAACATAATGCTTATTAGCTTTGGCGGACAACAAATAAAACCACTCGGAATTGTAAACCTAATATGTTATTGTGATGGTGAAAGCTACACAATAGAATTTTATGTTGTAGACTTTGTCTCCTGTCCACTATTGGGATTTAAGTCTATAATAAAACTCAAAATAATTAATAAATAACAAATTAATAGTATTGAGAATAAGGAATTACAAATATTTTCAAATGAAGAAGATTTAATAAATAAATATAAGATGCTTTTTGAAGGGTTAGGGACTTACCCAAGGTCTTATTCGATTAAATTAAATAAAGATGTAATACCAACAGTTCAACGTGCAAGATGTGTACCTATTTCAATACAAGACAAATTAAAAGAAAAATTAGACCAAATGGAAAAACAAACGGTCATACAGAAAGTTAACAGACCCACAGACTGGGTAAATTCATTAGTGATTGCACAGAAAAAGAATGGAGACTGTGCATTGATCCAGTTAAATTAAATAAAGCAATCAGAAGAGAACATTTTCCAATACCTACTGTGGATAGCATTGCAGCTAAATTCTCAGGGAAGAAATTATTTACAGTCCTGGATATGAAGGATGGGTACCTACAAGTTTGTTTGGATGAGACAAGTTCAGATCTAACAACATTTAACACACCATATAAAGACTTTCTGTAAGAGGGAGGATGTATCGTAAGCACATCACTATTTAATGATGGATTGTGACACATCACTAAATAGGACTTGCCCGCTCGTGTGCTTCTTAGGTGAATAAAACGTGCTAATAAATATAAACGTAGTAACCAGTGTTTTAATTAAGAAACCAAATAACACCCACATTACAACTATAACGTTCAAAATGACAGAGCCCCAAATTCTAATTCCAAAAAAATAGAAATGCAGAGATGGCTGACAGAAAAAAATATAGCTTTTAATCAAGATATGAAAAAAATTGAACTGTATGATTTGATAAAAAAAAATAAAGAAAACTATATCTGTTACAAGATTGACGACATACTTCAGCCATATGGCATAAAAGTTCTTCGACTGCCACCATATCATCCTGAACTAAACCCCATAGAAAATGTGTGGGGAATTTAAAAAATATATATTGCTTCACATAATATCGACCAACCTTGGTAAGAGCAGCGAATCCGAAAATTCATCATTTGATTTTTCAAATAGCGATTCAGAATAATGTTCAATAAATAAACATTAAATTACCAAATAACTGTTTTTTTTTAAAACCCGTAAATAACTGTATTTGTACCCGACTGTACCTCTTGTCACGCACACAAAGTCACTGTATATGTACAAGGTTTACCCACACATAGGGCCGCGCGCACAACTGAGTTGAACTATCTGTACGTTTTTTGCATTAATAAATAATTTAATACACGTGTTTTCATGACGGGAATACCCATTTTTTGCTCGATTTGGCAGGGGCACTACCATGCGCCTATATTTATATGGGACTAGCTTAAACCCGCGGCTTCGCACGCAATAATAATAACTGCCGTAAAACATCGTTACGAATAAAGCCAATATAGAAAAATTTAACTGAAGACTTGGCTGTATGGGCTTAATTTTCTTTGCGGTCTTTTCTAGATTTTTTAGTTTTTCCTTGATTCATACACCAAATACTATTTATATTCCAAATTTGAAGTTTCTAGGTCTGCTAGAAGTGCCTTAGAATTTTGATGATCGGTGAGTCAGTGAGTGACAAAATTAAGAAATTTGACCCGTTATAATTCTTAAAAATACTGGTTCAAATTGAATGAAATTTGAAATATACCTGTCTTTACAATGCCTGCATGGTTACTGAAAATTTCAGTCTTCTAGTTTTATCCACAACGAAGTTACAGGGGGTCGAAAATGGTCTGAATTGCTCCGAGAAAAGGATGGTACGGCCGTGACGCTTTTTTGCTCGACTTGGTGGGGGCACACAGAAATTATTTGTGTTAGAAGGAGTTTACTCTAACACAAAAAGCGATAATGGATACCGTGAGCCAACAGTACCGAACAACAACGGAAAAATAACCATTATTGATGAATATTATTTACTTTGCAATATTATATAGCAATATATTAAAAATGCAATAATGTTGGTATATTAAAAGGAGTTTAAGGTTACTCCAAAAACATCATCTCTAAAACATACAGAATGAGCTTCTGGCGAAATAATAAAATGTCCTAATTTTATAATTTATCTTAAGGGGGAATTCGTATATGTGACGTCATCACCTTCTGTCAGATTTCACTCAAAAATGTTTGAGATTATTTCTTCAATTTATTCTAACTATGGACAGTTGAGCCCAAAAGTCACTCTGTTGAAATTTCATTGTATGGAGTGTTACAGTTTATTAATTTAGAAATCTTACTATTTTATTTTAAGTAATGTATTGTCGAAATAGTCAAGAAATGTAATTTTATATGCGAATTTTTAATTGTAACAGTATTTATATGGCCAGACTATTCATAGTCAGGACGACTTCTATGTGGGCAAAGCGGTGGGGCGAATTTAATGTTTCAATAAAATTGATGTATTACTATAATTTCCAGATAAGCGTACAAAGTGTGATATTACCGGTACATTTTATTAATATATATTAATTTTAACTGTTTAAATTTATTATAAGGCATTGGTAAGAGTGACTATTACTAGACTCCGCTCCGTAATAAACTAATTGGAATAAAATGTAATGAATGTAAAATATTTTATTTTAAATAAATTAGTTTTTATAGTAAAATAACTTAGATACACATACATTTAAATTTATATACATAACTTTTACACGGCCTCAGGGTACCTAGACTCAGGGTATTCAAAGCAATCATAATCTCTACATTATATATATCAATTATCTGTCCGTTTGTTTTGAACTTGTCTCTAATTAACACTCATAAAGCTTAAATATAAAAACATACGTAAGAAAATATGAAACAATTATTGACATTTAAAATCTGCACGTACTAAATTATGCAAGTTAAGTATCACGTTCTTTCATTTTACAAAATATCTTCGATTTACCAGTTTTGATCACCTAGATATTATACCTATGTCCATTCTCAATAATTAGTCTATCATTTTTTGACATAACATAATATATTATCATAAAATTGACCTTACTGTTACACCATAGCCTACAAAAATATACTCTTCATACATTACACACACGCACCATACATACAATACACACAGACGTGCACTACACATATTACACCCATACACATTCACTTTTATCAATAATTCTTATAAACTTTAATTACTTACCTACCAGCGGTCATATTCTGTTTCTTATAAAGTGGGCATTAGATTGTCAAAATAACGATTTCTGTTATTAGCGCGATCTCCTCCAATCAGAAAAGGTTAACAACTACTCTGATTGGAGGAGAACGCGCTAATAGCGGAATTTGTTATTTTGACAATCTGACGTTCGCGTTATAAGAAACAGAATGTGGCCGCTGGTAGGTATATGTATAAAATTGTAAAAAATAAATAAAAAAATCTTTTCAGCGTTGAAGAATATTTTTTATTTAAATATTGTAAAAATGCAATATTATTTTATAAAAGCAGCTGTCACTATTTAAAAAATAAATATTGGTTACTATTATAGTTGTATTGGACACGAGCTCTCGGTCTAACAGAAGTATTGTCATACTTAGTAGGTGTGAGACCACCTACTAAGTATGACAATACCCACCAATAAATACATGAAAAATAATTATTTACATTTACAGACAAATATCATATAAACTATCCTTTTATTATCCGTCAAAAAATATAGATTGATTATAGAGAACGGTCGCTAGTTATGATTTGGATCAGGCGTGGAATTTTTCGATTATCGAGACGGTAGTCTCCTTTCATGGTGTGGGTAGTATAAAACGCAGTAGCAGTTAATTTGTTGAAAACTCAGAGACCTGGCATTCCACCAATCATGTGGAATGATAATAATAATTTTTTAGCCTAATATTTTGTATTTGTATATATGTATTTTAGTTTTATACTTAGCGTAAAATAAATCAAACAATGTTCTAGAAATTGCCTACGCCAGTTTCTAAAACACAGTTCGAATTATTCTATGCTAGAAATTATTTATTATTATTTCGTATTGTTCTTTTTTATCGCCACCCATTTGGTAACAGCATCATTGGCCAAATGAATCCATAAATATTGTATGTTTGTCATGAGTTAGATACAAACAGTCACACATGCTATAATAAAAAAAACTTTGATTTTGTAATAATATTAATGATGATAAAATAAGACAATACATTATTATGTTAGTATTTAAATGTTAGGTAGATAATAAAATTGTTGAACTACTCTGCCATTTATAAAAATAAAGTTTTGGATAATGGATGGAACCCTATTGAGCTTTGCTTTGGACATATATAAAAAAAAAATATTTAAAAAAATAACAATTAAAATAAATAGGTAAAATAAGTTTAAAAATTGTAAAATAATGTGCGCCCGACGATACATTTTATTAAAAATATAAAAGCGACCAAAATAAATAGCTGTTGCGTAGTTTTAGTTACATCGGACAGTCTGTCTTTTTTTTTTGTAAGGTTATACTGACAGTGACAATTGGTGAAAATTGCATATTTATTTTAGCTGAATCTGTAGTTAATCGTGTTAAAAGGTGTAAAAACATAGAATATAATCAAAATAAATATGTACTTGTCTTATAAAATTCCCAACAGTGAATATTTAGTGTTCCGATAGTGAAATAGAAAAAAGCGACGCGGAGCCACCTTTCACAGACGGGATCGCCCGCACAATGACGGCCTGTCATGGATTTTGTATGAAGATTTCTGTCTGGCAAGTTTTTGTAATTATTTAATTAATAATTTTCTATTAAACTTGCAAAAATCTCTCCATACATTTTTAGAATACATAATAAACTATTGATATCTATTTTTTTACCACTATAAATTGTTGTAGTTTTGTCGCTTGCAGCGATGTTAAAAGGTACAAAATTTTCATGTTTTGGAAAATATAAAAACATTTTTTATTGAAATAATATATGGAAGACTATATTAATCTCTTCATACATTTCAAGTTAAAGAGTTACTATTTGCATAATAATAGTTGTCTGTGAGTATCGAGTAAATTTCTTTAACAAACATTTTTAGTTTTGTAGTTCTAGATTTTCAGAATACAGCCTTAAAAAACTTTTTTTCTTTCTCATTAAACTGGTTTTCAAGAAATTAATATTTAAAAACAAAGTTTGTGTCTATATGTTTTTATTTACAAAGCTGACAGTGGCAGTTTCCGGCCAATCTTTCTATATATTATGAGTCCATACTTCCCTTCGTATATCATTAGCAGGAAATCTTAAAAAAAAAAGCATTAGAAAAAAAAACTATTGTTTTAGAACCGCAACTTTAAACCCCCAATAAAAATCGTATATATTTTAATACAGCTTTATGTTTTATTATAAAGGAAAAATGCGCATCTTTGCTTCATTTTCATCTATCTGTTATATATCAAAACTTTTTCTAAGATATATATCATCACGGGTGCCTTACGGCGCCCGAGACCACATAGACGGCCCCAGGGTACCCAGCGGATGGGTTTTAATCCCACCTCGTCGTAGCCGATGGTATGAGTGTACACTGAACAATTGGCTAGCTCGTCGCGATGTTTTGAATAGACACAATAGCCCAGATATGTTTAGTGGCATTTTAAAGAGTGTCTTTAAAATCCGAATATTCCTTATAATTACGAATATCTTAGCCCTCTGTATAAAAATAAATATTTTAATAGCCTATACATAGCGAGGAAGGCTACATATAGGCTATTTTATTATTATTTTTATATAGGGGGTTAAGATATACGTAACAGGTTAAACAGGAGTTATAACACAAAAACAATTCTTCAAATCGGACTAGTGGTTCTTGAGATTAGCGCGTTCAAACATAATACAAACAAAATCTCCAGCTTAAGAATATAAGTATAGATAATCATAACTTTTATTAAAGTTTCACACTTTTTTATTCGAATTTTGTTTGAGACATATCTTATTGTATTCAGTATAAGTATTCTAGGCGTTACAATATGTAACGTCATTACAAGGTTAAGTCGTTGATAATAATCTGTTCATACAATTAAATTGAATGAATGAAACATAACCTAAATATATTTTTTTAACATTTAAATATGAAATTTTCGACTATCCGATGATAATAAATACGTCTTTCTTTTTGTTAAACTTTGTCGAGTAATTTGTGCAACGTTTTACTACACAATACAATGGTTATACAGTATGTATTAGGTTGGCTATAATAATGCCGCCATCTTGAAATACACGAATTCTTCGCTAGTTTGAACTTGAGTAGAGCATTGGAATTTCAACTCTATAATGAACAGGATAGAACTTATATTTTTATACCTGTACTTTACGCAAAATACGTGACGGTGAACGTGTCAAAACTCGGAATAAAGCCCCTGGGCTAAAAAAACTAGCGATCCGTGGCAGCGATGCTGAGGTCGGAACGCGATGAGTGCTATGTTTAAATAAATAATTTAAAAAAAGAGCGACGATATATCATCCACAGATTATATAATATTATTCTGTCAGTGCAACACAAGGAAACACTAATAATAATTTTGCGGATTAATAATTCGCGGACTGAAATTGTTCCCTATACTAACCTAATAACTAGTCATAGCATAACCTCAAATTTAAATTCAAATGAGAATATTTTTTTTCTCCCAATTTCTCGAACTTCGATGTAATTAACAATTTTATTATATGAATTTTCTTTATCGAACTGGATAGGTTTAATTTTTGAACGCGGCTTAGAAGCCTGGGTTTGAAAATACATGGGCTTCTTGGTTCTTCTTTTGACAGTTTCAAGCAATGGCAGGGGTGTTCCACTCCGCGCTTTAGGTATGAAGCTTTGGCGGCCTCAACTTTATTTTTAATATTCGACATGGGATTCATTAGATATGTTTTTGGGTGTGCCGAGCACGAATTTGAAGTCCATTTTAAAATCCAAGATGGCGGCATCAATTTTATTTTTAATATTCGACATGGGACTCGTTATATATGTTTTTGGGTGTGCCGAGCACGAAAACGAGCAGTGTACCCAGCAGAGGGGTTTTTAAACCCACCTCGTCGTAGCCGATGGTATGAGTCTATACCGAAGGCTAGCTCGTACCGATGTTTGGATAGACTTAATAATCCATCTACGAGTATAAACAATTTCACAAGTTGGTACAGTGAAACTGGAACCGACAGCTTAACGTGCTCTCCGAAGCACTACAGCTTGGCATCTCTGTTATTAGTTTGTATTTAATCCCTCCCATCACACCACCTTTGTTTCTAAATCGTTTGCAGTTGTCGCTGCAAGACTTTGGAATAATTTACCAGTCAAAATAAGACAATCACCAAATAGAGTCATATTTAAAAAAAATAGTATATGATTACTATTTAAATTCATAGGTAGTTTTTATTTATCATTCATTATTCTATTCCTTTCCACTTTGTTACTTCTCCTTTCTCATTTAGTAGTTGGTAGTATTGTGTATACTTATGTAGTTTATGTATGTATATATATATATATATATATATATATATATATATATATATTTAAGTAGTGTATAATAGATTGTAAGTATTTTATATAATATTCACTGGTTTATATACTCAGATACTATATTGCACCTACCTCACTTATTAACTGCTTTTACTGTCCCGAAGGTTTGACTGGTAGAGAATGCCTAGCGGCATTAAGTCCGCCTTTGTATTTTGTATGCAATAAAGATTTAAATAAATAAATAAATATACGTTGAAGAAATATTATGGTTCCATGGAAAAAAATATTTGGTTTGATCAGTAAAGCCTAATATTAACCCAAAGAACAATCTTTCCAAAGTCACCATATATTTTTATTTTTATTTAAAATACTTTATTGCACAAAATTACAAAATAAAATTGTACATAGGCGAACTTAATGCCTTAGTCATATATGTACTTATCTCATTATAACTAACAAAACATGTATTTTGTTTCATAATAATATATTTTGTTCATATTGTAATGTTTTAGTAATATCTACTGTCAATTACAATATTGTGTTTTATAAATAAATAAATGTATAGAAATCCACCTCTAGTCATTTTTCAGTTTTAGCGTAGTAACTTATTAGTAATCTGTGGTTTTAGTCCGTGTGTCTACCGCTTTTATAAAACCCAGCGAGGTGTATATAGTCTCTGAAACGAGTTGTTGATTTGGCAAGGTAGCGAGGATATTAAAGTAGAATAACAATGCAAATTCGCCTTTGTTGCCGCCCATTTCGTAACCGCATCATTTTGCCGGCATAGTGGTTAAACAAAAGTGTATTCATCTAAGTGCCGCTTACCATCAGGTAGATAACAAGTCACAATATGCTGAAATCTAATAATTAAAATAAACCTTTTACCCATGCATTCATCTATACCTGAAGTATTTTCAACTCAAAAGTAACTACCTAGGTAGGTAGGTAGTAGGTACCGTGGACATTATCGTTTAGTATCCATTCAAAGTGAAATAAACCTTTAGGCAAAGGTGACTAATGTATAAGTTAGCTTAGCAAGTAAATGGTGAACAAATTGCGCGCGCGCATCTGTTCCCTCTTCAATGGGTCTTATTCAATGGCTTTTTTTGCCCCGGCCCCCGTTGAACCTTTGTGTTGTTTAGTTTCGTTTCGAGTTTAGTTGTACGATGGCGTGCGCCGACGACGTATGTGCCGGGTTATTACGACACAGAACAGTTTTATTGCGCGAGTTATCAGACACTAATATTATAGATGTTTTAGTGAAAAAAGGTCTTTTTAATCTCAACGATCATGAGCTAATGACAAGTGCAAGTGATAGTGATAAATGTAATTATTTTATTGAGATTGTTAGTAAACAGAGTTCTGTGAAGTTACTTGAATTGTGTTCTGTTTTGGAGAGGGAGTGCCCGAAATTGTCTCAGGAACTTATGAATGACCGACACAGATTTATTGTTAACGGTATGTACCTAACTGTATGTTAAATATATTGTTTTAGATTAGGTCACTGGTATTAGGCTATATATCTTTTAGTTACCTATTTACAAGTAGGTATGCTTGCATCAAAATCTAAGATCTAAATCACTGGCAACTACCCCCTAATAAGACCCTTTTCAATTGGAATATTTATTTTATTTTATTATGGCATGGCATGTAATTCTATATCTACCTCATGGTAAACATACTTACAAAGTCCCTGAAGGGGTCGATTAAATACCTACATTATTATTTTGTTGTTTAACAATTTTGATCGCTCCAACTACCTATGTCGGCCAAAATATGCGGTTACGAAATGGGCGGCGACAAAAGTCTTTTTTAATTTATACCTGCTTTATAGTCAAATCAATCACCAGTTTCGTAACTGAATCCTAAAAGGAGAATAGCACCTCGACAATAAATCTGATTCACTAATAATCTAATAAGAGGTGAAACCACTGACTACAACCGAAACATTTACCATTATTTCTTCTGTACTACAGGTAAATCACTTTTCGGTCGTATGTATACCGATAGATAGGTACCTACCTACCGAATCCACGATCATCCAGCTGCATTCTCAACGAATGCACGTTCTAGGTTTCTAAGGCAACATAATATCTTACTTAGGTAGCTACCACCATCTATTAGTTAAGACCCGGTTGCTATAACTAACCGAGACGTTAAATTTACGAAGCGGTTATATTATATTTAATTTAACAATATGACATTAATTAAATATTATTTAAAATTTATTAATACATGCTAAAAGAATTTCGGTTAATTATATCCACTCTTTTTCCTTTAAACTTTGCTTATTATGACTTTCAGGAGCAAAATTTAACTGCAACCACACTTTAAGCATCTCGTCCGTATACGAAGTTTGTAGCGTTGTAATTTAACAATATAAAATTACCTATTAATATCATCTAAAATATATAGGTACCTACATGGTAGAAGCATATTATATAGCCACTCATCGAAGAGATATTCAAAATATACCTACGTGGTATCCGAGTTGGTTAGACCTTAGACTTAAAAAGCACTTAGGTCCCTGGTTCAAACCCCGGTGTGTAACAATGAATTTTTCAACACCACTATAGTGCCTCGATCGGTCCCAGTTTCACTATACAAACTTTTGAAACTGTATATAGATGGGTTATTAAGTCTATCCAAACATCGCGACGAGCTAGCCACTTGTTCGGTGTAGACTAAAAACCCCTGGGAACCCTGAGGGCGCCTTAAGGCATCCGTGATGATAATATATCTCTTAGAAACTTAGCTGATTTTAAGGACCGGACATGCTTAAAACAACTCGGCCAAAGTAAAAAGATTATATACCTAGGTAGGTATCTAACGTTTCCTTACCAAACTAACTAAACAGCTGACGATTTTGATTGAAAAATTGCATGATATAATAAATGGTTTAGGCACTTTTGAATGGTGAACGGAAAAAGGGGATGAGACAATAAAGTACTTGTAACCATGCGGGTAATTTGTGACCTCTCTCAATCGTAAATTCATAAACGTTAGTTAGTAACGTTGTTGTATGAGTTATGTATGACATGACAGGCAATATATTCTATTTGAAGACTGGCACTGATGTTACTAGACTCTTTGTGCGAACTTTGAATGATATCATGATGGATAATTAATTGGTCCTTCAACTTGACAAACATTAAATCGGCGCGGCGCGAAGGACCAATATTCAAGTTTTTTTTTTTTAAATATTTAGGTAGTAGTTACTTTAAATTAATATTTTTGATTGTTAGTCGGTATGTCTAAAATTTTACTATATAATTTACTAAAAATCTCAGAAAGATTTATTATTTCAGAATTTTCAGGGCCCAAACAAAAACAAAGTTTATAAAAAAATCTACTAGGTTAAGTAGTTATATGTATATGAATTTATTAAGTTTTTTAGTTACTTAATATTGTTATTATTATAATGTAATTAAAAATATATTAGTATTATTAATAATAATAATAATATGTAGGACAATTTACACAAATTACTCTGAGGCTCTACCATGGGTTTGCGCATTGTAGAAACGTAACGTATTCATTTACGTATACGTGAGCAACAACCAATAGGATTGCTTTATTCAATCCTGTTACCAAAAATAAAGCGATCCTATTGGTTGTTGCTCACGTATACGTAAATGAATACGTTACGTTTCTACAATGCGCAAACCCATGGTAGAGCCTCTGGTCACAAACTAAGCTCCAGGCTTGTACTATGTGTACCAGAAACAACCATATAATCCATGTTATATTTTTGCGCCATGTGTGGGAAACGAACCACGACCTCCGGATACAACGCCAAAGGCGCAACCACTAGTCTACGGAGGCGGTTGTTTATCGATATTTAAATCCAAATAACATAAAATAACAAACGCATTGTTTAGTAATATTATGTCATGGTAAAGAACTTAGTAGAGACCCGTCTGTATGTCCTACATTTGGACCAGTTAGTCAATTTAATCGGATTTAAAATCACGATTTGCATATGCGTTAACTATTTTTTGTACCTTTCAATCATTTAGGATAAGTTGCACTAACTTTAGTTTCTAGTCTCGTTACCATTGCAAAGATGCAAAACCCGATTATGATCGACCACATTCATGGACTTTGTTGATCTGCTTATCATGTGACTTCTATACTACTGCGTTAACATTTTCACCCATCTTTCGGTCGCATTTAATTCTCAAATTTTCCGCTTGGGGCGCTAAAGTATTTTCCATACATATTTTAGTTAAATCAAACGCAAAGTAATAGCTAAAATATCATACTAGTGCTTACTGGTCCAATAAAAAAATTAGTTATCGCAGCATATGCTGTAAGTTAGCTTTAGGCTAAGACTAGCTGCTACCCGCAATGCGTGTGCGTGTTTTACAAAAAAAACGCACCACAACCCTCACTATGAGATTTCCACGCAGACCTAGTCTGTCTATCTATGGGTTTCACCTCCAAAAATAATATATTTTGATTCTTTAGTCACTTTTGATTAACAAATCTTAATTAATTATTAATTTCATTAAAACCTTTTCTATTTCTTTATAAAGATAAATAACAATTTATATTAAAAAAAAAATATACAAAAATAATTTTTAGGAGTTTATACTCCTAAAAAAGATTTTTGTATTTCAATAATTAAATTTTAAATCCAATAAGTGACTTAAATTCGCGTAAAATTACACAAATCGCGACAACAAACAAACCATTTTTCCATTGTGTTACAAACCTATTTAAAATTTCTAGCTTTCTTACTTTTTTTTTGGAAAATTTTTTATTCTGTACACAGACACAGAAAGTCTACAAGTATATTATATAGTTTTCGGTAGTATAAAATTTGTGCTCTCGAATATACGTTCTTAACTTCTTTCACTCTATTAGAAAAGTATTAGGAAATCTCTAGTATTTTGATTGTTTACCATAGTTATCTATATTTAATTTATGCAATTTTATAAATTCCTTATATATAATAACCACTTAGCCTACCAGGATTTTTTTTCATTGCATTTTATCTTAAAAAATTTAATATTACCTACATAATTTAATTTATATTTACGTTATTAAATTTAATACTTTGTTGTAACAGTTTTTTCAATTATTTCTATAGTACCTATTCATAATTTCTATACATTGCATTTGGTCAATCCTTAAAGGTCGGAAAAATCGAAATATACCTTCCTGCATTTATGTTTATTGTTTAGGTAAGTATTATATTTCTATTGTATGATTATTAACTGATGATTGCATCATCATAGGTAAGTGGATATAGAAGTCATTATTATGCCAATGAAAATTGACGCCGACGCATCCTCAATAGATCTGACACCTACACAATAATCCTAGGTCAGAATTTACCTAATAATTTATTTATTTATTTATCTTCACACCATATTCTGTGGCCACATTCTGTTTCTTATAACGTGATCGTTAGATTGACAAAATAACGATTTCCGATATTAGAGCGCTCTCCTCTATTCAGAATAGTTTTTTAACCTTCGCTGATTGGAGGAGAGAGCGCTAATAACGGAAATCGTTATTTTGACAATCTAACGATCACGTTATAAGAAACAGAGGCTCTACCATGGGTTTGCGCATTGTAGCAACGTAAAGTATTCATTTTCGTATACGTGAGCAACAACCAATAGGGCCGCTTTATTTTTGGTAACAGGATTGAATAAAGCGATCCTATTGGTTGTTGCTCACGTATACGTAAATGAATACGTTACGTTTCTACAATGCGCAAACCCATGGTAGAGCTTCAGAATATGGCCGCTGTTTCTTATAACGGAAACGTTAGCTTGTCAAAATAACAAAACAACAACGTTACCTAAAAAGTCATGCAATCTATTCCCTTGTATTATAGGTACATTTGGATTAAAAGTTTTTAGCATTCCGTGTCGTTACAATGATAAGGATTTCGTTATTTTGACAATCTAACGTTACCGTTAAAAGAAACAAAATATGGCCGCTGTGCCCTAACCTAGTAATAAACAACTAAAATACCAAATATTATTGTAGGACTAACTGATAAGATTGTACTTAACTTAGAAGAATTGTGGGCCAAGGAAAAATATTGACGTTTCAAACTGAAAACTTATATATTTATTAAAATAAAGCATTCCTACTTACACACTGTAGTGTAGCTTTCTATTAGCGAAATATTTAATTTAATCGGATAGGTAGTTTTAAAAATTACCTCCTCTTACAAACTTTACCTAATAATTATAATATTGGTAAGGATTTAAAAAAAAACATTATTCAATTCAGTTTTATTGTACCAACTTAAAAAAATTGTCCTTCGCGGCGAATTTTATTGGCATAAAGTAGGTAAAAAATGTAAAAAAAAAATTGTGATCTTTACTATATCTTGGTGTCCAAGTGTCACTATCTAGGTCCAAAATTGATCCAAAACTGCTGTTGTATTTTGTCGAATGTAAAAACTTGTTTATCAAATAAAAATGTCATTCCGACCTTTTAAAAATCTAATTAAAAGACTAAATAAGTAAATGTTAAAAATATAAAAGATGCAGATGTATTTGCACCTGACTGTATTAATATTTATTTTTAGACTTCCATAATAGCAGACCTCATTGCACTTTATTTCAAAGCTTTAGAGTTTATTTTAGAATGAAGCTACAATTTTTATTATCCGTACATTACAATTTTAATTGGGTGACCATACTTTTAGATGTAAAATAACAAATTACACAGTAGTTAACTGTGTTGCAGATGCTATGTTATTGTTATAGTTTATTTTAAAATATCCAGTTTATTGGTACATAACTAGAATAACAGGGTTAATTAAAATAACTGGATGCAAGTAAAGGCAGGTAGCTGAAGTATCTTTTTTTTAGGAGTAGGTATAGGTGTTTTTGTTTCCAGCTAATGGTAATCAGACCTATTAATAAAATTCATAAATGGGGTCGATCAATACATTGTTGTTGAAATTGTTCGCTCCCACTATGCCGTTGGTGAGACTAAAATCCACAATCCTCGCGTTTAGGGTTGCCATCGGGTATATATAAAATCCTGATTTCTAGTAAAAAGTGCTGATATTTTACTATAGCGCCCCCACGGTGCGACATACGTAATAAATACAATAACACATTGTAGGTAGAAATATTTTTTCTAGGTTCTGACCATAAGTGCCTATTCTTAGTTATTGTTTTGATGATATGTAATTTACTGAAAATGTACTTAGTTTATGGTTACCAAAGAACAATAAATAAACTTGATTTCTACGATTTGTTTTATTCGAAAATTCAAAAATCCCGACATTGTCCAAATGCGGCCGGAATCCTGACAGGGACCAACAAATCCTGAAATGTCAGGACAAATCTTGACGAATGGTTACTTGCGTTCGCGGCAATGTACCTACTCATCTAATGAAATTTGTCATTGCCTTAGTAATAAAATTCTGTACATTTAATACTAATAATAGTATAATACGTATGTAGGACTTACCGCTAAGAATATTTACTAACTCCTAACATCATTTTATTTAGAATTTTACAATTAAATATTTCATTTCAATAATATTTCATGAGGGGTGAGGTTGAAATTTTAACTTTCTACCTGAGATATATGTATGGACATACAGACGGAATGAGTTAAATTAATAATAACAATAAGGGTTCCGTTTTTCATAAATAAATGTATGAACTCTAATACCTAATATTTATGTGGTAGGTACGGTAGGTAGTACCTCTATGTATTCATTCGACCGCCTTTGTGATCTAGTAGTCACGTCAATGGCGTTGTATCAGGAGGTCATGGGTTTGATCATAACAATAACAATAATATGTAGGACAATTTACACATATTGCTCTGGTCACAAACTAAACTCTAGGCTTGTACTATGTGTACCAGAAACAACGATATAATACATATTATATTTTATAAACACCCAGACCATGACAAACTGTACAGAAAAACGTACTAACATTTTTATGCCATGGGTGGGACTCGAACCTACGACCTCCAGATACAACGTCGAGGCAGATTCCCACTTATGGTAAAAATAGTACGTTTTCTGTACAGTTTTCCATTATCCACCTGTTTATAAAACATGTATAATATTTATTAGTATAGTTGTTTCTGGTACATATAGAATAAGCCTAGTGCTTAGTTTAGTAACCAGGGCAATATGTGTTTGATTTCCTACATATTACTATTATAATACTCATGTGTGTGAAAACTTGGTCGACATGGTGACATTCGCCAGGAAACTATTAACTAATTAAACAGTGTAGTTAAATGATATAGTTTATAAGATTACTGTGGAAATACTGTCTTGAATGGCGAACACAAAAAGTGTGGAACCTGAACTTACAAGTAGCGTGTAGGGTGACCATATATTCTTATAAAATAGTATAAACCTACGGTCGGGTGGCGAAACTAGCTTGGGACACAATTGGGTATTATTATACTTAACTAAATTATAATAACTTTTTTTATTGACACACACAAAATACATATAAATACATACATTAAAACATTGTGTACCTTAGGTAGGTACATTCTTTAGTGAAACGAACTTTACTTACATACATTTTATAATAAAAAAAACTATTACTGTACAAATATTACTAAGTACACAAACGAACTATAAACCCACGACCCAGGTATTTTAAAGTCAACACTCTAACCAACTCGGCCACCACATTTTAGCATTTTTATAAATATTGTAAATGGAATTTAATTAAAATCCCAAAAAAAAACCTAACTCAATGTCGCCCTACCGTCTAGACTATTACGAAGTAGTTCCCATGATAGGTTCACACGCGCCGTCACACCCCATGATCACTGTGCTTTCAACTTTAACATGTTTAGGAGGATCTTGACCCCGAAGGACTCCCTAACCCAGGATGAGTTCACGAGTATAAAGTAAAGTAAACAATAAGGTAAAAATACCTGGGTTGTGTTCGGAAACTAACACTTAACTAACACTGGGTAATGTCACTACACTATATATATGCATCTCTTGTTCTCTAAGCATTTTTCAATATTTTTATCGCACTCTGTGACACTACCCAGTGTTAAAGTGTTACGTTTCCGAACACGGCCCTGGGTTGGCTTTTTTATTGTCCTCTTGGCGTAAAGATTATGGGAATCGGTCTTTATTTACTTTGTGTAGGTAGTGTTTATTTAGTCGCTTTATAAATAATTTAAAAAAAAAAGTACATTTGTTTGACAACCCACTATAGTGCCTCGGAGAGCATGTTAAGATGTCGGTCTCGGTTTGACTATACCAACTTGTAAAACTGTTTATAGATGGGTTATTGAGTCTATTCAAAACATCGCGACAAGCTAGCCACTTGTTCGGTGTAGACTCATACCATCGGCTACGACAAGGTGGGATTAAAAACCCCTCCGCTGGGTACCTTGAGGCCGTCTAGGCGGTCTCAGGCGCCGTAAGGCACCACCCGTGATGATATGTATCATCATGCCAGCCTTTCGCGCGTCCACTGCTGGACATAGGCTCCCCCCAAGGATCGCCACAACATGAATGATGATATGTATATATGTATGTTATAAATAATAATATAAGGAAGGTTTGACAGGTAGAGAATGCCTAGTGGCATTAAGTTCGCCTTTGTATTTTGTATGCATTAAAGTTTTAAATGAATAAAAATATCTAATACTTAATAATAAGTAGGACATTAGGATTAGACACATATTGCCCTGGTCACAAGCTTAGCTCTAGGCTTATTCTATGTGTACCAGATATAGTTTTTTTTCTTCTTTTTACTAGATTATTATAAAATTAAGTACCTAAGTTTTTATGTTTTTTTTTATTGGGGCATGTTATGTTACTTTGTATTTACCTAGCGGTAAGCAGACCTACAATGTCCATGATAAGTTCGATCAAGACATTTTGTTTTATTTTTATTTATTAAACAAGAAAATTCACAGCATTTAGTACATCATGTTTACAAAATATTTTCAAAACATAAAGCCATGTAGAATTTTTAATATATAATAGATACTATTTTGACACAAAAAGAGGTACGAAGTAATGAATGCGTGTGTGTGTGTGAGTGTGTTTGTTTGTCTATGCATGGTATTGTTTGAGTACAACTCATAGAGTGGCATTAGTGGTATTCACAATAAAATGGAAAAAAAAACATTGAAAATAAAACTACGTAGGTATCTAAAGATTTAAGGAGTCCACCAGAACGCTGGACACATTATTTTTAAATATACCTTTTGATGTGGAAAGAGGATCAAGACTCGAGAACATGGTATTAAATGTCTTCAGTTGCCTATGATAGACACTGTTTGACGTTTATCTGGTGCGTGAGGATGGGGTGCTAAATAGTGACGTGTGCCTCGTGCGCTGCATGGAATTGTGTACATAAACGCACAATTCCGGTGACCATGTCTGCGCAGTCCAAACGTCCTGAGCATACATCATAGAGTAACATCTTGTCAGATATTATTCTTCTGTCTTGTAATGAGGTAATTTTGTGACGTTCACACAAAAGTTCATAGTTGGACGGTGGGAACCTAGACCTGCAGTTCAGAAATTTACGCTGAATCCGCTCGATTCCATGCTCATATATAGCATACTGAGGATTCCAGATAGACGTGGGCGCCGTCTGTGAAAATGGCGGCGGCGGCGTGCTGAATACTTTAGGCCGGCGGCGCGGGGCGCCGGCGGCGTGGAGTTTTCAGTTTTTTTTAAAGGAAAACTTATTTTAATCTACTTAGAGTAGGTATATTTCTTTTTTTCCCAGAATTCAGACATGCTAAACAATAAACTTGATCAGAATTAATCATTTTGTTTTTGTTGCCATCAGCGACGATCAAGTTTCCGATATACTTCCAACAAAAACTACTTCGAGTTTTAGCGTTATAAAATGTAGTAACAGAGGGTTTGCTCACTTTGGTTTTTGATAGCTCAGTCGTTTCTACCAGTAGTTAATATTACGAAAAAACGGTCACACACAACACATATTTTTTATATATTTTTAACAATATTTCCTATTCAATATGGGGCAAATTACGATCGCCTTTTTTTTGTTTCTTATTAGCTCTTTATGCTCCCACTTTGCCGGCTAAATGATGCGGTTGCTCAATATGTTTACAGTGTTTAGTAGTTCGATGCCCGCAGACTTAGCGGCAAGAGCATGGCAAATTAAAAATAATGATCGATAAGTTACAATTTGTTGATTCATTCCGTAACCTCGAATCAGAATTCGAGGAAATACTACTTAAATTGATTTTTTATTTAAAAAAAAAAACAGAATTGTCGTCAGAAATAGAAATGAATAAGTTTCAGGCTTGTAAGTTGTACAACCACAGAATAAATAATAGGTAACTTACAACTTGTAAGTACAGAAGCGCCACCTAGAAATTATGTCCTGTCCTAAAATCTTCTGAAAACCGGTGAACCCACAGACTAAAACAAAACATGATTAGAAATAAAAGTGTGAGCGTAAAATGCTCGAAGGAGTCTTGTGGCCGATTTTGATAGAAACTAAAACTGCACCATTCGATTTATGAAAAAAATATTCTCCCTGCCAGGAATCGAACCGGTTGATTAAGAAAAAAACTCAAGCTTTATTATTGCACCATATTGTTATTTGATATAATCTTTCGTTATTTCTTGTAGTATGGGATTTGGCCTTAAAGGCCCACTTGAAAACTTCGCCCATACCCGATGGTAGTTGGGCCTTAGCATAACAGCATCGATAGACTCGATAAATCAACAAAATCGATACGTATATCGATTTAATGAATGAATGTTCATTCATAAATTTCATTTTATCGACTGTCAAACTATATCAATGTGGTTATGCTAAGCCCCATGGTCTAACTTTTAATATAAAAACTAAAGTGCAAGTTGTGTCGAGACAAATTTTGCCTGTGTTCTTAGCAAATTGTCCTTTGTAAGGTCAAGCGAAGTCAATAAGCAATGAAAATAACAGATTATGTCATACATTATTCACATATTGTGTAGGTAGTTTATTTGTATTACATACCTATTATATGTATAGTTTCTTACAAATGATTTTTTTTTAAAAATTTTTATTAACCTATTGTGTCCCACTGTTGGGCAAAGGTCTCCTTTCCCTCCTTCTATCTCTTCCACAAATGATTATTATTTTTTTATTCTCATTTCTGTACGTTACACCCTGTTCATTTTCAACATGTACCTATATGCACAAACACCTGTTTTTAGGAGACTACTGCATTGATTTATTGTCGAGGTGGTAGTCTCCTCTCAGGGTGCGGTTACGAAATGGGTAGTTGAATTAACGATAAGGCAGCGAGTATATTAAAATGTACTCGTAATGCAATTCGTCATTGTCGCCCCCCATTTTGTAATCGCATCATTTAGCCGGCATAGTGAGAGCGATCAATATTGTTTAAGAATTATTGATTGACCCCATTCATGGACTTTGTAGGTCTGATCACCACCAGGTAGTTACAAAGTCACATGCCGTGCTCTAATAATAATAATAATAAAAAAACAAACAGACCGACAAACAGACCAAAATTACAAAAATTGACTTTTTCTCGTGACCTATTTTGCCAAAATCTTTCATGTATACATAGTCACAGAAAGTCTACTATTTTATAATAATTATTTTATTTACAACCTCTTTGACTTAGGGCCGCTTCGACCAAAAGAAGACATAACTTATACCAAGATTAGTATAAATAACGTCAAATCATATACAAATAATTAATGATATGGGTATTAATAATTTAATTTAGACAGCCTCCGTAGACTAGTTACGCCTGTGGAATCGGACCCACGACCTCCGGATTCAATCCGGAGGTCGTGGGTTCGATTCCCACCCTTGGCAAATAAATATTAGTACTTTTTTCTGTATAGTTTGCCATGGTCTGGGTGTTTATAAAATATAATATGTACTATATCATTGTTTCTGGTGCACATAGTACAAGCCTAAAGCTTAGTTTGAGACCAGGTGGGCGATTCTCGCGCTTTCGACATTCATCTCGATTCGATATTTTTGAACGAAAAATGACAATTTATGTCGTTTTTCGTTCAAAAATGTCGAATCGGGATGAATCTCGAAAGCGTGAGAATCGCCCACCTGAGCAATTTGTGTAAATTGTCCAACATATTAAAAAAAAAAAAAAACTATGAATAAATATTTGTATGAAATTTGACATTACCAACCCTTTAAATTATAAGTTATGCCTCCTTTTTGTTGAACCGACCCTCAAACAGTTTCAAAGTATCAGTGGGTGGGTATATGTAGGTATGTGTAAATCCCTGTTCATTAAATAGAAAGGGATTGGCCCTAATGATAGTTTCCTACAGAAGTCAATAACATATTAGGTATAATAATTGTCCTATTAACGACACTACTAAAGTAGTAAGTAATAAAATTGAGAGTAACCCAAATATGATAAATATTAGTACAACAATGTGCAAATAATATGCATTTTTTTTAGTTTTATAAATTTTATTTACTGAAATAAATCAAATTCAGCCTAAAAATATTTTTTCGGTATTTTTTCAACATTCCTTCACGCAACTGCAGCGCCGTGTCCAAAAGAGTTCTTTCGTGAAATGAACTTTACATTCCCTTTTTTCATCTTCTGGTCTCACTGGAGAGGCGATTTAAGGCTAAAGGGCCCTATTATATTATATATCTCCAGGGTAGCTCTAAGTACAAAGTTACTTTGTATAGGGTATTGTAGGTAAGTAGTATTAAACTTAATTTACGGTATCGAAACGAAACAGCTTTAACGTTGTCAAATGGGGGCTTGACGCGAAGTTTTCATTGTCCTTTATTGTTACACAAATTAAATAACCATTGAACCGTAAAGAGTTTAATTTTAAATACTCCGCGAAACAAAGTTCACTGACATTTGTTCAGTTTTACGGACAAAAGTAACATTTTATGAGGTTAGGAAACAGAGCTATTACTTTTTTTATACACGTAATTACTTTTTAGGGTTCGTACTTCTTTTCGTATGTTAATAAAATTGGAACACTTAAAACGCCCGGTTAAAAGTTAATAATAATACCATCACGGGTGCCTATTTGGTTCCCGAGAACCGTTTAAAAGGCCTCAGGGTACCCAGCGGAGGGATTAACCCGTCCTCTTTTCGCCGATGGTATTCGGTAACACCTAACAAGTGGCGAGCTTGTTGCGGTGTTTATGATGAAATAGCCTCGATGTATAAAGCGGTCACCCATCCCGGGCAGGCCTTGTTGTCATCTGCTTAACCTTGTTATCAGTTGCGCAGTGACTTAACCACTAAGCTGGGGTAGTTTTTTTAAAATTTATTCGTGAATAATTGAAGTTTTTATTATAACAAATTAGGTATATCTGATTTAAAATAAATTAATAAGTACATGAAAAAAATCAAATATATGTAGGTTAGCTTTGCCGACTGAAATCCAAAAAAATAACATCTGTACTTATGTCACTAATAGATAAAAAAAAGATTCCCGGGTATGGCAAGCGCTTATATACAATAATTTTTGAATCACGGATCTTTAAGAGCAGTTTTACTTATATTTGAGAAAAAATAAGGTACCTACCTATATTTCCTTTCAGTAAAATGTGTCATATATTTAAGGTCCCTCCAACCACGTCCGTTTATTTCACCTGTATAAGAATTGAGAGGTGCTAAGCATGTAAAATATTGTGAGTTAGCTTTTTTTATAAAATGAATTATCATGATTTTTAAATAAATAACGGATCAGCAGAAGAAAGAGATATAGCTAAGACGGATCAATTATTTTTATTCTTTGATGCACACATAAAAAAATAGATAGGCGAGATTGAACCTTAGGCATTATCTACCAGCTAACCTTTATCAGCTAATCATTGTCCCAAAATTTATTCTTCTGCGCGACCCTAGGTACTATTATACCTAGGGTTGCCATAACTTCCAGGAATCGATATGGGACAATTTAATACTATTATAAATACCTAAAACGTTATTAGATAATATAATTCTGAAATGCACTGTTTCAACTTTATCAAAGTACAAACGTAGTGAAAGATACCGTATAGTTTTCGTATCTAATGACAACCAGCGCACATACTGTTTCTTATAACGAACACGTTAGCTTGTCAAAAAAACGAAATCCTTTAAAAACGACATTAAACAATCAGCTACAACAATAACTAAAAATTCCAATCACTTTATTCTCTTGTGTTACAGGTACTATTGATTTGACTGTTTTTAGCATTTCGGTAGGTGACAATTGTACATAGGATTTCGTTATTTCGACATTCTAACGTTACCTTTACAAGAAACAGAATATGACCGCAGGGGCGTCATCACTAGTTAAAAATCAGACAAATCAGTGTTGATTGGAAAATACTTATATTATAAAGAGTAAACATTTGATTGTTTGTTTGTTCCATATAAACTCAAAAACTACTGAATCGCTTTAAAAAATATTTAACGTATAAATAGCAATATTATCACGAGTAACATGGGCTGTATTTTATTTTCGATGGAATTTATTTTAACATAAACCGCGGCGCGGGGTAAACCGCGGTGCATAACACGTATTCTATATTTTTGTTCTTTTTTTCATTAAATTGACTGAAAATTAATTTATTGAGCCATAAAGATTATTTCTAGAGTATTTCAATTTAAAAACGTTGCTCAAAATTTGTAAAGTTTACCCCTGAACGATTTCCGTATTCAGTCGGAATGGTAGAAAAAAGGACAAACATGGGACACGTAGGAATATGCGACTAACTGAAGAAAACAATGCAGTTAGTCAGAAACGGTTTCTAGGATGTGTGTATTCTATTTTTTTGTTCTTTTTTTCATTAAATTGACTGAAAATTAATTTATTGAGTCATAAAAAGATTATTTCTATATAAAAACGTTGCTCAAAATTTGTAAAGTCTGAATGGTAGAAAACAGCACAAACAGTGTCACAGCACAACGTCCTATATTCCTACGTGTCCCACGTAGGAATATAGGACGCGATGGTCAAATAGGGCCCATGGCAACCCTAACTATAGCTATGAAGAAAACAATACAGTTAGTCAGAAACGGTTTCCAGGATGTGGTGAGTGTAGCACACAGATAAAGTAGAACAATGAACAATATCTGATTACATAAACTTGACCAAGGATTCTGATAAGAACAACTTTTACTGGAAAATTAGACAACTGAAGTTGATATGATTGTCAAATCACTTCCTGTGCCATAGATTTTATTTATTTATTTATTGGAGCACGTGACTCTGTATCTACCTGATGGTAAGCAGACCTAAAAAGTTTATGAATAGGGTCTATTAATACATTGTTGTATAGGTAAATTAATGTATAGCTAAATGATTCAGATGGGCGGCAACAGAGATAAATATACATTATGACCCTAGGGACCTAACCAAAGAGCCAATCGATAATCGAATCGAAATACCCATCGAAAGCCTAATGTATGGGATTTGACGTTTCTCGTCAATCTGGGCGGTCACCACCGACTCCGATACCGTGAGTTCTCGTTCGAGTTGAGATCAAAAATGACGTCATTTCATACAAATCATATTTACAAACTTCGTAATATTACAAAAAAAAAAAAAAAAAAATTAGGTACTCGAACTAGTTATGCAGTGGTCAATTGAAACAACGATGTTTCACTTTTCGCAGTACCAAAAACATCGTTCTCGATGTCAACTCGAACGATATCTCACGGTATCGGAGTCGGTGGTTACCCTGCAGGCTCTACCCATAGAGTAAAATTCCTATACATTTTTATCGATCGATGTGGCGATTCGATTGGCGATCGTGTTCTTTGGTCAGGCCCTAGAATACGTTATACTTTAGGCACAGAATAAATAGTACAAGTACTATAGGTAAGTTATTTTTAGGTTTTTTTTTTCATTTACGACATATGGTTGTATATTATTAGTATTATATTGTATGATTTATGTAAGTAGTATATGTAAGTATTGTGTGTATATGTAAGTTTTTACATGTAATATTTAAGAAGTTTATATACTATTGTTATTTTATTTTGTAATTATGAGCAATAAAGTATTTTAAATAAGGAAAAGTTGTTCGATTTGATCAGTAGAACCTCATATTAGCCTAAGGTACTGTAACCTTCTCTATTGTAGAGTGAGGCTACTACTGACCATAAATATTGTTGTTTTCTTATTTGAGTATTTATGACATTTGTGACGGGAATAGAACAAATCGAGGGAGTCGAAAGTGAGATCAATAGAGGAACACACGATGGATTGATTAATTTAATATAAAAACGAATAGAAACCGCGATTAATCCTCACAGTTTAAGTTTATATAGCTTCGCAGGGATATTATATTCTATAGGGAATTAAAAGGAATATAAAAATAAACATATAAAACGAATTAAAGCTGTTTAAAAGAAGGATCTGGAGGAGTTAACCCTGAGGAAATCGGGTACGGTGACCGAAAAGTGAAGTAAATCATATCTTCGGTCACAGTACTTAAAATATCATTGGCAATCAGCATATACCTAACCTATAGCATCTACATACATACATACATACATATAATCACGGGTGCCTTATGGCGCTCGAGACCGCCTAGACGGCCCTAGGGCAACCAGTGGAAGGGTTTTTAATCCCACGTCGTCGTAGCCGATGGTGTGAGTCTACACAAGTGGCTAGCTCGACGCGATATTTTGAATAGACTTAATAACCCATCTATAAACAGTTTCACAAGTTGGTATAGTGAAACCGGGACCGACAGCTTAACGTGCTCTCCGAAGCACTATAGTGGTGTTGTCAAAGAAATGTACATATTTTTTTAAATTAAAAACTCATTGGTACACACCGGGAGTCGAACCAGGGACCTAAGTGTTTTTAAGTCCAAGGTCTAACCAACTCGGCCACCACGTATATAGTATAGCATCTAGTACCTACATAAATTATCGCCAGATACCAAAATACCAAACGAGTTAGGTACGCCACCTCTATTTTCTGATAACTTCTGTGGAACAAAACAAAAGTTGTATACTTTTTTCGTGTTTAAAAACAAGATTTCTAGGTGCACTAGATTACAGTGCACCGTTTTTTGCTCGTTACTGCGGTGATTGCTGCCATTTGTCAGGTTTGTCCGGATGATTCGTGTCTTGTTCGTGTCACTAATGGACATGGATACAGTTCCACTAATTTTACTGTGAAATTAAGATGTCGCTGTTGTCGTTTCAAATGGAATGAATAGAGCCTGCAGCCAAGAAAATAATTTCACCTTTCTGAGTATCACTTTTTATAGCTTTCGGCCTATTTAACACTACCTGAGGCTCTACCATGGGTTAGCAACGTGAGCAACAACCAATAGGATCTATTGGTTGTTGCACACGTATACGTATTACAAATACGTTACGTTGCTGCAATGCGCAAACCCATGGTAGCCTCTAATACGCGCTACTTTTCTGCGTAACTTTAACCAGCAGGGTAACCACCGACTCCGATACCGTGAGATCTCGTTCGAGTTGGCATCGAGAACGATGGTTTTGGTACCACGAAAAGTGAAACATCGTTATTTGAATTGCCCAATGCATAACTAGTTCGAGTACCTAATTAATTACAAAAAAATATATATAATATTATGAAGTTTGTAAATATGATTTGTATGAAATGACTTCATTTTTCTCAACTCGAACGAGAACTCACGGTATCGGAGTCGGTGGTTACCCCACAGCTCACGCACGCAACGGAATCTCAAAAGGAATAATTATCCACGTTTTTGCACAATTTTTCATTGATGCTCCTCTTCTATTGGTCGTGTTGGATGTTATATAGCCTATAAGCCTTCCTCGATGGATGGGCTACCCAACACTAAAATTTTTTTTTTAACTCGAACCAGAAGTTCCTCAGATTAGCGCGTTCAACCAAACAAACAAACACTTCAGCTTTATTATATTTGGGTAGAATATAATTTTCCTACACCCTAAACATATTTCCCTCTATCAAAGGTTAGCTGGTATAAAATTCCTAAGGCATTAAGCTCGCCTATGTACATTTTTGTCCAATAAATAATTTAAAAGCGGCTCCAGCCTAGTGGTTAAGTTACTGCGCAACTGATAACAAGGTTAAGCAGATGACTACAAGGCCGGACCTGGGATAGGTCACCACTTTATACAACGAGGCTATACCATCATGAACACCGCAACAAGCTCGCCACTTGTTAGTTGTTGCCTCCGAATACTATCGGCGAAATGAGGATAGGTTAATCCCTCCTCTGGGTACCCTGAGGCCGTTTAAACGGTTCTCGGGAGCCAAAAAGGCACCCTTGATGGTATTTACTATTTAAATAAATTTCTACGTTGAAGAATTGACCCCGATCTTTACTGAGATGTTAATACATTTCTTTTTGAAATCAAGTTGTTTATATTATTACCAATGTTTTATATATATATTGTATACGGAACCCTAAGTACGCGAACAACATTCGTACTTGATCGTTTTTTAAAGCAAATTTACTGTACCTCTAGAATTACTTACATACATTCATCATAATCTAGCTAGCTACATCCATCCTCTTCATTTCATGGTTGTTATAAAATAAGCAAGAAAGTGATAGCTTCATACAGATTAAAAAACCTACGTACAAACACCACACCAGTCTATAATCTTAATCTATTTTAAGCCCTAAGCCAATGCAACAAGGACTATTTTCTTTAATGGCTGGAAGTTTTACTGCGTTTTAGCTAAGATACGGGACTCGTGTGTTCTAATGCGGTATTCTTTGATCCAAGTACTTTATAGTTTTATGGGTTTCTTTCTGTATCAAATACAATCTTGTGTGTTATGCGAGCTTTGATGGACTTCGAAAATGTCCTAACATGGTCCATTAGTGTAGGGTCAAGGAGGGAACAGTGATTCAGTTTTTTTCATAGAGCTAAAAAAGTTTATAATATCGTACGCTTAATATTAATATTATAGACATTATTGTTAACTATTGTAATTTATTTTTATTGCATAATTATATTTTAATTAATTATGTATTATTAAAATGGAATAAGAAACCAAAAACCCAAAAATAAGAATTAAGTAACTGAGTACCACTAGGTTGTCACAGTGATTTACCGCCAAGGTTCACAGTGACTCAAATAGTACACAGTGATTCAGCAGTAGTAATAAATAAATAAAAACAATTAAAATTAATTTTGTCGGCCCCTGTGAAATTGTAAAATTTGTGATTAAGCAAACATTGTTTGAGTTATTCTATATAACATCTTACACAGTTGTCAGCTGAAAATCAGTGCTTCGTCCTAGCACGATGTAGCTTATACCGAGCTGATTACCTTTTAGTCCCACGCAAGTCTCTTTTCTTTTATTTTTGAATGTTTTCGACCGAGTCACTGTTGCCTCCTAGACCCTACGTACGGTTAAAAAAAATGAGTACCTCTTGGCCAAGACAAATTTAATATTCTTTCTAACATTATATGGCGAAAACAATATATTGGAGACCCAAAATGCCACAAAAAGCCAGCATTGCTATTCAACGTCAGATTTTTTTATTTAGTATGATTTAGGTATTTTTATATTATGTTTTGTAAGTTTTTGTTTTATGAATAAATTAGTTTTAATATATTCATGAATAAAAATAAAATAAATTTTCAAAATCTTTTTAAGTGGGTTCACCGGGTTTCAGGAGCGCTGCATCCGCTGAGATTTATTGTCGAGGTGGTAGTCTCCTTCAGGGTACAGTTACGAAACGGGTAGTTTATTTCAGCGAGGATATAAAACTAGCATCGTAGTGCAAATTTATCTTAGTTGTTCGCGACGAGCTAGCTAATGGTTCAACTTCAGTGAACACTCAGAATACCAACAGCTACGACGAGGTGGGTAAAAAACCCCCACCGCTGGGTACCCTGAAGCCGTCTCGGCGCCGTAAGGCGCTCGTGATGCTACAGAAGCTCTAACATATATATTTATCTTCCATACATCTACCATAAACATTAAACGATCCTATTGGTTGTGCTTGTGCCTCACGGATTAACATTACGTCAATACGAAAAAATCTATGGTAAAGCCTCTGGAATAGGTAAATTTAGTCTGAAATTCAAACGGCTTTATATAACCTGTACTGCTGGGCAAAGGTCTCCCTTCCTTCCTTCCTTCTCTTCCTGTAATGAGTTGTCCTTGACCAATCATTAAAAAAGGTATCCAGCACGTCTCTCCATCTCCTCCTGGACCTTTGGCACCCACTCTGTGGTCGTCCTTGCCCAAAATTCGCCTGGCATTAGACACGCGTGGCTGGTCCAGTCTCATTTGAGCATTAGAGCACTCCGAGTTGCGTCGGCTATTCGCGTCCTAGAGCACTGTATGCTGCTCTGTATCTTATCTATATAGTGCTCTATGGGTCCTTGGCAAACCCCGATTTTGACTAAATAATAATAATAAACCTAAATTACTAAGTGTGCGAGAAGCCGGGAAACAAAACTAGTCCAGGATTCTCACACGGGTGCGTTACGCACCGCGCGCTGAAAAATAATCTTACTTGTGACTCTTGTGGTTTCACTTCAGCGACGGTACCCAAGGAATGCAATATCTTCGTTGTCTTCTGAACCACAAACATGCCACGCAATTATTATTCAGACATACAACAATACTACCTTGGACAAACTTCACAACGCGACAAATCTGACAATTATTTGTAGGCGCCTAAATACATGGCGGACGAAACACTACACAAAAATTAACAATATATATAAAGCGGACGCCCAAAATTGTCTCAGAACGAAACCATATTTTTTACACAAACAGAACTGTCATGCATTTTTTTCTTTTATTTTGTGCCAAGAACGAAAATGCAAGCTTTTGCCCATACAGCCTTATCATACCGAACACTAAGCATTTTTTAAGTACCTACTTAACTAGCGGTTATTGACATTTCCCAGCTCCATACTCCTGGTAAGTAGGCAGTGTACGTTACATACAAATAGTAACAGTACATTTTTTGTAGTGCGGTAACCATAGACTATGTGACGAAGTTATTTTACCAGTGGGTTCGATACGCGTGGTTATACCCTGATATATTTTCATCATGATATACATCCAATAGGCTTAAAGGTTTGACAGAATAATAATTTAATATGAAGGACATACACATATTGCCCAGAGGCCAATATGTGTATTTCTTGAAACAAAATTCTGTTTCTTTTAAACTTTTTTTGTCAAAATAACGAAATAAGAACACTCAGACCATGACAGTTTGTCAGAGAAACGTACCTACTAAATTTTTTTTCCTGGAATCGAACGCACTTGGCCTCCGGCTACAACGCCAAAAGCGCAAACCACTAGTCTATGGAGGAGAATAAAATGTTAAAAAAAATGTTTAGAAGCAAAAGCCGTCAAGTGACCTAGTCATGTTTCGGTTTTAGTCTGTGAGTTCACCGGTTTTCAGGAGTATACTGCATCGATTTCTTGTCGAGATGGAAGTCTCCTTTCAGGGTGCGGTTACGAAATTGGTGGTTCAATTGACAATAAGGCAGCGAGTATATTAAAATATAATGCAATTCGTCTTTGCGCCGCTCATTTCGTAATTGCATCATTTAGCCGGCATAGTGGGAGCGATCAATGTTGTTTAGGAACAATTATTGATTTATGGACGTTGTAGGTCTCCTCACCACCAGGTAGATACAAAGCCACGCCTTGCTCCAAAAAAAAAACGGCAAATAATTAAATTTATTGCGTATTTTATTATATTTACGTATTACCAATAAAAATATACATACGAGTATTATAATAAAATCGTAGACCTTCCGTGAGATTTTGCAAAAAAAACGTACCGGAAGTCGCGGGAAATTAGTAATGGAAGGTAAAAACTTTATCTCTTTATTATATTAGTGATATAATAAATCATAAACTAGTCTTTCTACATATTAAACTCTGTAGTAGTATTTGCCTTACTATCCAATATTTGTTCAGGGGACCAACATTTTGTAGTCACCATTACAACATAGAATAAAAATTAACAGCTATGTAAAGTATCATTATAGTTCTTAATTTGAAATGAAATGAAATTGAACTCTGAATTTTATTCGTTATTTTGGGCTTATTCTGTTTGGCCCTGAAAAATTAGCCCCTCAATATTATTTGTCTGTCCACCCTGAACGGGTAAGACTTTTTGCTCCAAAACTTAAAATTGAGAGCCAGTACTCTTGTCTTTAGACTAGAGGAGGTACCTGTCATAAATCTAATATTTTTTTAACATAACAGACCGAATCCGCAATGACGTAATCCGAAAACGAGCGGGACTGAATGAAAGTACAAGTATAGGCATAACAATCAGGAAGCTCTTGCTCCGGTGGTTTGGGCATGTAGAAATAATGAAGATATATACTCGTAAAAGTAAGGTGAAGAGTAAACATGGCCGCGGGAGACCAAGACACACTTACAATGACCTGAGGCTCTACCATGGGTTTGCGCATTTACATATACGTGAGCAACAACCAATAGGATTGCTTTATTTTTGGTAACAAGATTGAATAAAGCTATCCTATTGGTTGTTACTCACGTATACGTAAATGAATACGTTACGTTTCTACAATGCGCAGACCCATGGTAGAGCCTCTGGGGCCTTATTCCGAGTTTGCACAAACAGTAAATAAAAACTAACTTTTGAAGCGTGTCTAACATATATTTTTTGATATTTCAGGTTACAACGTGGCAGATAGTTCCAAAGACAATATGGTTATGAGCCATAATTTAAATAGGTTAGTATATCTTTATCATATTAGTAAACATATCATACTAAATAACTTGTTCGATTCCACTAATAGAACCCATAACCCTAGCTTTCGGGGCAAGGTACTCAACCGCTGAGCCATCCAGGCACACAAGCGACCCTACGAAATTTGTCATTACTATTTTTATATTTTTTGTATTGTTTATTTAAAAACTTTATTACAATAAATTAATTAACAGAACAATAAAAACTACCTAAAATTAAAATAATTATAAAAAATCCCTACCTACTCCAAAAAAAATCCTCTTTGGATTATTAAACGTAATCTTTGAGAGAGGAAAGCGCCAGCCCTCTGGACACCAGTGACGTCGATCAATTTTGAAAAAATCTGTTGTACAAGCTTTCTTGCTTCTGGGCCCCATGGTCCCATTGTCTCTACCCCAAACGGCACAAATATATAATTATTAATTATTCTTTTTTATATTGGAGCACGACTTGTTATTTTGTTCTACCTGATGGTAGCAAGATCAGACCTAGAAAGTCCATGAATGGGGCCGATTCATACTTATTTAAAAACATTGATAGCTCTTACTATGCCGGCCAATTATGCGGTTACGAAAGCGATAAAGACGAATTTGCATTACGTCTTAATATCGTATCTGCTTTATCGTCATGTCAACTGTTTAAAGGAGAAATCCATGCAGTAAATCCCCTGAAAACCTGCGAACCCACAAACTAAAATCGAAACATGACTTAAGTCACTTTACACACATATTAATTCTTCTAATTACTTCGCATTACGGTTTAGGTCGTATATAACTTAATGTGATCTGCGTTCTCCATACAAAATGGGCTTTCGCATTTTCAATAATACTCGACTACTGTTTGTCGTAATAGTTTTATATTGTACTCATGTAAGCAGAGAAAACAGATAAAAAATTATGCCAATAATTATAAATAATCAAAAAATAATAAATTCGGGCGAAAATTTGCAAGCAAAAACGGAATAATTCCTTTTTGGTAAATATTAATATTCTTTAATTTATTACAAATAAATACATAGTCAAAATGTAAATATTAATTGTTGGTACCTACTTAATTTTAAATAATTTTTTTTTTTAATAAAATCGTTATCGGAACCCTTCGCTTGCTTACATTTTACTTTTAACAAAATCTAAGTTCCTCAAATAATCCTTCGTAAAATTTTGCGGAAACTTGCTGGTTGAGGAAACTTTAATATAAACATCTTTTGAAATAGTTAAAGGTAGATACTTAAATGCATTTTTAGATTGTGCATCGTTCAATGATGCGTGATCCAGAGCTTTTATAAACTCGACTTTCTTTTATATATATAATTAAATAGCTACCCGCTACTGCTGTATTATTACACCAAATTATTTTTATCGCCGGGATAGCCGTTTGAATAGTATGGATACAAATAATAATTTAAAAAAAAAGTTTTAGTGTGTGTAATAATTTACCATTGGTAATGTAATTAATGGAATTGCCAAGAAGAATAAATTAAGGACTTCTTGAAAATTTCTCAATAGCATTCCCGCGTTGAATGTCTATGGATACATTTTACCCTAAAATAAATCCCCAGTCGGGTTCTAAGTCTTTTAGCTAAGGAAATAGCATAATATTTTGCTCCTTTTTTGTTTCTTTTCTTTTTAAACCAGATATGTTTCTGTTAAATAGCCTTATCTACTTTCTAGTTTTTATAGATTTCCTTAACATATATTAAAAGTTGGAAATTGAATTCTCATTCTATTTTCATCATCATCCGCGAAATATTTTCATATTGAGTAAAAACCAAGGGTAAAACGAATAAGACATACATCATTAAAATTAGAAGTCATTCGTTATCTTAATTATTTATTAGGATAATT
This sequence comes from Monopis laevigella, assembly GCA_947458855.1. Lineage (NCBI taxonomy): Eukaryota > Metazoa > Arthropoda > Insecta > Lepidoptera > Tineidae > Monopis > Monopis laevigella. The sequence goes on along the minus strand of OX381596.1, from coordinate 6,225,832 downwards.
AACATAATTATATATTCGTGGTGGCCGAGTTGGTTAGACCTTGTCTTAAAAACACCTAGGTCCCTGTATCGAATCCCGATGTGTACCAATGAGTTTTTAATTAAAAAAAATATGTACATTTATTTGACAACACCACTATAGTGCCTCGGAGAGCACGTTAAGCTGTCGGTCCCGGTTTCACTATACCAACTTGTGAAACTGTTTATAGATGGTTTATTGAGTCTATTCAATTCATCGCGACGAGCTAGCCACTTGTTCGGTGTAGACTTATACCATCGGTTACGACGAGATGGGATTAAAACTCCTCCGCTGGGGACCCTGGGGCCGTATAGGCAGTCTCGGGCGCCGTAAGGCACCCGTGATGATATGTATGTATGTGTATGTATGATAACATAATTAATAGTCGTCAACAAGATTTGATATTTAAATTGGTGTGCCAAGACAGATTCACTTACGCATTTATAATATTGGGCAAAACCGGTGTTATTTTGTATTATTATTATTTTTAAGTAAATTATTTTTCTATTGTGCTTAGACGGATTTGACCAAAATTGTGTAAAAAATATTTAGTTTAAGGTTAATGATATCACGTTCATCTGGGAATATCTGAGTATTTCGTATTGAACCTAAATAAATTATATTTGTTTTCTAAATTAAATAAATTTATCTTAGTCACATCCGTAATATTATTTCCCAGGAGCATCCATGCGCTTGGCAGCCGTCCGAATCGGCTCCCAGTCGACGCACGCGTTCGCGGAGAGTCGCATCCCGAATCGCCCAATTCGAAACGAATACGAACGAATTCGTAGTTTGAATTTAGAATTAGCATTTATATGTTAGAAGTTCCGCATGCGTTAATTAATTCGGCGTTTCCGTTAAAAATTAAAGTGAAAGTGAAAATTTTATGGAAGTGCTAAAAATAAGAGTTTTCTAATAGAAAAGTGTAATTTGATTAAATGTGCGTGTTAGCAAGTGATTTGTCCAAATTTCACATCGCTGTCTGGAAAACCCATAATCGTATTTTACTATTATTGGGTGAAATAATAAAATAAATAATAAAATCAATGATAAAAAAAGACAAAACCATTACACTAAACTTATTATAGGTTATATTATTATTATGTTGTAATTTCACTACTTGCAAATATTAACGGAAAGTATCTTAAATATAAAAAATCTTCTGAAACAAAACTTTCTAAATTTTTAAGTTAAAAAAAACTCTTTTTAGAGTTTTTTATAAATTTTATTACGATCTCCTGAAACCTGAAAATATTTTCGAAGGTTAATCTACTTAAAAATAATAATTACTAATATAGGGAATACAACTATATCTTAAATATTAGAAAGCTACTGAAATACGTTAAGAAAAATTGGTTTTACAGTTTATTAAAATATGTTATTACTAAGTCCTGAAAATATTTTAATTGCGTAGGTTACGTTCTTTTACAGAAAGGTTAAGAAGGCAGGTGTATACCCCATGCTAATATAAATTGAACTTTAATACAATGACATAGAGTTGGTATCAAAGTGTAATATTTCCTTATTGTCTATAATACCTGTAAAAAAGCACAGTTGAATGGAGCATCTGTTCAGTTCAGGTGTTTCATGTATATTTTTCAGTTTATTAACAAATTCATTGACCCGTCTTTTTATTATAAATAGCTACGAGTTTGTTTGTATACTTAAATATTCTTTTAAACATCAGTTGAATGAAATCGCTCGCCAAAATTTTTAGTCATCATAGAATCATTAATGTATTTACGTAATTTCTTAAATGATTTTCAGTTGTTTCGGAAGACAACTGTTTCATGAATGGTTTATAGGTGTTTCATAGGACTTACTTTAAACTTTTACATACATATAGGTACATATCATCACCGGTGCCTTACGGCGCCCGAGACCGCCTAGACGGCCTCAGGGTACCAGTCGGAGGGGTTTTTTAATCCCACCTAGTCGTAGCCGATGGTATGAGTCTACACCGAACAAGCGGCTAGCTCGTAGCGATGTTTGGATAGACTCAATAACCCACCTGTAAACAGTTTTACAAGTTGGTGTAGTGAATGGGACCGACAGCTTAACATGCTCTCTGAGCCACTATAGTGGTGTTGTTAATCAAATGTATATACATTTTTAGATTAAAAACTTATTGGTACACATTTGAACCAGGGACCTAAGTGTTTTTAAGTCTAAGGTCTAACCAACTCGCCACCACGTGTAAACTTGTATTTCCTACAAATCTAAAACTAAATTAATGAAAAGAAAATCGATGAGACGCCACAGGTAGAATACCTAATACGCTATCAGCATTTAAACCACAGAGCACCTTAATAATTAACATGCTGTATGGCAATGCTGCTTTTCTGAGCAATTGAGATCTTCATATTCCAAGAACTCGTTTCCCGAGATTTTGGATAAAACGTGACCCTTGTGTCCCAAGAATTCCAGAAGTTTCGCCCCCTTATCTTTATCTTATTGGGTTTGGGGTTGACATCAGTCAAAAACACTTCGACCCTTTGGGATCTTTTGTGTATTCCCCATTCCACACCATAAACCTCAGTACCGTCCCCAAATATGTTGTTGACGTATTTAAGGACATCACTAAGGTCGGTTAGCCTGTAGCTTTCTGGATCCGGATAATTTCTGTCCTAGGTATTTGATTCTTTGGATGGCCCTAGCGTCACAGTCGCACAGTAGGTGCCGCATGGATTCGGGCTCCTTACCACAGAATCTGCATGTGGGATCATCTCTTACTCCTATAGTATAAAGTTTCGCTCCCAAATGCTACCTATTTTTATTTTATTTATTGGAGCACGGCATGTGACCTTGCCTTTACCTGGTGGTGAGCAGACTTACCAAGTCCATCAATGGGGTCAACCAATAATTGTTCCTAAACATTGATCGCTCCCATAATGCCGGCAAAATGTTGTGATTACGAAATGGGTGGCGAATTGCATAACGAGAATATTTTAATAAACTCGCTGCCTTATCGTCAATTTTCGGCAAACCACCCATTTCGCAACCGCACCTTGAAATCAGACTACCACCCTGACAAGGAATCGATGCAGTAATCTCCTGAAAACCGGTGAACCCTACTTAACTAAAGTGTTCTTCGAGGACTGAATAAGTTTTTAGGAATACCGGTGTTAGTAAGTCCTAAAGGATGATTAAAGATATATTGCTTATCCAAAACTCAAATACACACATCAAAAGTATCTAGGGATCAACATATATTTTTGCAATAACTTTTCTCCTGATTGATATTCATTAAAAATTTTTTTAAGGATTGATCAAATAAAATGTTTTTGTTTGTCTACAGTAACGATAAACCAAGTCACCTTTGCATTAGTAAAAAAAATTGCCATTTTCCTAATAAAGGGATTTTTGACATTTGAACCACTAACATTAAAGTTCGAAAAAAAGACTGAAATAACAGTTTTTTTTTTTAATTTTATTGGGTAACTTAAACAATTAATAATCCGTGTTTCTACCGCGAACACTAACAACACAAGAACATCGGTTTGGCATACTCAAAATGAGTTCATCCAAATCACGCTGTGGAATGGCCGCCCATGTTCGTTGCAACAACAAAAAAAGGTCTTCTTGCGACTGGATACCCTCCATATTCGGCAGAGCTCTTCTCTGAAGAATATCCCATGCATGCTCAATCGGGTTCAAGTCTGGCGACTGAGCAGGCCAGGGCAGGACATTGATGTTAGCTGCGGCGAGAGTCTGTCTTACAACTCTTGCGGTGTGCGGTCGTGCATTATCATGCATTAACTGAAATAAGGGACCGATATGCACTTGTAGAGGAACGATGACGTCTGATACAACCGTCTCAGCATAAATTTGAGCGTTGAGATTGCCTCTGATCCAAATCAACTCAGTTCTTCCGCCGATCGAAATACCCGCCCATACCATGATGGTTCCACCACTATAAGGATGGACTTCCTGGCAGGATTTTAATCGCTGTTGGCGTCCAGGGGTTCTCCAGTGTCGTATACGTCTTGTATCCGGCCTCATACCAAAACGAGACTCATCAGAAAAGCACACGAAACGCCATTGTTCTTCTGTCCAATTTCTGTGTTCAAGAGCCCATTGATATCGAGTCCTACGATTGTGCATTGCTATAGGTGGTACCCGTAGCGGTCTTCGGGAATGAAGGTTTACTTCATGCAAGCGGTTTCTGACTGTTTGGTCGCTAATTAAGTTCCCTGAAGAGCGATGAAGGCTCACGGCTAACATCATGGCGGTTATTGTTGGAGCTCTTCGAGCTGTGATTTGAATGTATCGGTCTTGTCTCCGTGTGGTGCAGCGATACCGTCCTCCATGGCGCTCAGCCACGGTACCAGTGGTTCGGTAACGTGTCCAAAGTCGACTGATTACACTCTGACTTGTATTCAGAGCTAAAGCCACAGTACGTTGCCGGGAACCAGCTTCTATCATTCCCACGGCTCTGATCATTTCTTCCCTGCTTAAATGACGTCGCCGCTCCATAATAACGTTGGTTTTAATCAGTAGTAGGGAAACAGTAGCACTAATAATGTCTTCAATGCGTCTTATGTTTTTATAGGGAAAATATTGACAGCTGATTTTCATCTTTTACTCGAATTTGATTGACAGTTCCTGTTTTAAATTATAAAATGCACCAAAAAGGATCCATATAAATTTATAAAATCATAAATTTATTACAAAGCCACATCTCAATCACAAGAAATCCGCATAAAAATGCTTGATCCCTAGACTTTTTTGATGTGTGTATTATTAACTCGTGCGATCTCTCGGGAAAAAGAAAGCGACGGAAATATGTAAGTTCTGTAATTCCATCTCTTTCTTTTCCTCAAGAGATCGCACGGGTAATATTGTGAAATTCGGAACAGCCCCTAAATGAAGTTAGGAGTAATTAAATTATTAATCCCAGAGCATAGTGAATTAGATGATAATATGAGTGACCTACTTAGAGCGGCTTTGGGTAGTTAGGTAGTCTTATAACCTAATAAATATCTGGGTCTGGGTAAGGCTGTGAGCCAAAAATAAATGTCAGGGTACGGTCGCCAGCCAATCCGAAGATGGAAAGAGGTCTTGTTCATTTAAGTAATAAGTATATAATATAATATACGTGGTGGCCAAGTCGGTTTGACCTTGGACTTAAAAACGTTTAGGTCCCTGGTTCAAATCCCGGTGTGTACCAATGAGTTTTTAATTTAAAAAAATATGTACATTTGTTTGACAACACCACTATAGAGCCTCGGAGAGCACGTTAAGCTGTCGGTCCCGGTTTCACTATACCAACTTGTGAAACTGTTTATAGATGGGTTATTGAGTCTATTCAAAATGTCGCGACGAGCTAGCCACTTGTTCGGTGTAGACTCATACCATCGGCTACGACGAGGTGGGATTAAAACCCCTTCGCTGGATACCCTGGGGCCGTCTAGGCGGTCTCGGGCGCCGTAAGGCACCCGTGATGATATGTATGTATATAATAAAACCGTGCGAGAGATATACGAACAACACCCGTTGAAAGTTCTTACTTATTTTTTTTATTAGAGCACGGCATGTGACTTTGTATCTACCTGATGGTAAGCGTACCTACAAAGTCCATGAACGGGTCGATCAATAAATTGTTGTTTAACAATATTGATCGCTCGCTACCATTATGCCAGTTAAAGATGCGGTTACGAAATGGGCGACAAAGGCAAATTTGCATTACAAATCTATTTAAATGTACTCACTGCTTTATCGTCAAATATATCTGCACCCTGAAAGGAGACTACCACTTCGACATGAAATCAATGCGGTAAGTGTCCTGAAAGCCGGTGAACCCACAGACTAAAACCGAAACATGGGTAGACTTGTGTTTTTTGAATCTGTGGTAACGAGTCCGGTCCGTCGGCCTAGAAGTTACCTTTTTTTTTTTTTTTTTCCTAATCTATCCTCAAACTTCGAAAATAATCTTAAATTCTCCAACATTATTGATTATAAAAAAAATATATATAAAAATATTTTTCTGTTTTTTTATTTTTGACTTTTTATATTAAACTTTTTTCACATGAATATACGATATTTAAACTTTTACCTTTTTGTATACATGTGGTTCAAGTAATCATTCCAAATTTTAAGTAAATCGGGTCAATGTTTCTCGAGATATTTATGCGAACGTCTAATAAAACATACATCCAAAAAAAAAAACCTAGATGTTACCACAGAACTCTGGGAGTTACCTGAAATGGAACGGGAAATAAAATGATTACTAAAAACTGAAAATGGTTTTTGCGAAAAAAAAAACTAATAATCTCTTTCAAATTTGGTTTTATACGGTCTTTTTTTCAATACTTGCGTGCATTTGCTATTTCGAACTACCTCCTATATAAAAAGTGGAAACTTATAGAAGAAAAATTAGTATATAGAATAAACTTTTTTTTAATAAAAAAAAAATGGATTGGTACCTCCTATATAAAAAGAGGTAACGTACAAAACCTTGATTGTGGGGTTTTGTTATCCTATGAGGCATTCATTCTATTGACATTTAGCAATTTAGCATGTTGATGTAAGTCAAGGACAGGATTTAAGGTTCAATTAGTTTGACCTATTCATGGCATTGTTAAGGTAATGAAAATGCTAAACTGCTGTGACAATTAAATTAAAAAAACTAGTATTTTTTAGTAGTATTAATTCGCCTTTTTTTAAGCAGTACCTAGTTGTTTATTTTTATATACATGGTAGCCGAGTTGGTTAGACCTCAGATTTAAAAACACTACAGTTTAGGTCCCCGATTCAAACCTCGGTGTGCACGAATTAATTTTTAATTTAAGATTTATTAGTGTCTCGCAGAACATTAAGCTGTCACTATACCAACTTGTGAAACTGTTTATAGATGGGTTTATTAAGTCTAACCAAACATCGCGACGAGCTAGTCATTTGTTCGGTTTGGGTAGACTCATACCATCGACTACGATAAAGTGGGATTAAAACCTCTCCGCTGGGTATCCTGAGACCATAATATTTTTCCGTTTTTTTTTATTGTTTTTATATATGTTAATCTATAGGCTAATTTATTTTAGGAATTAGTGCGATCTCATCTATTATTTTTAGTTACTTTGTAACACTACCATACAAAAACTGGTATAAAACTCGTAGGTAAAATTTTAATAAGAATCCTAGAAGTTGGATGTGGACAGAAAAATTAATACAACCAGCATTTAAAATGCCGGCTTAGGACTTAAGGTTGTAGGATGAGGAAAACACACAAGCCTCCTAATCTACTAAACCTCCAAATTACTAAACCGTTTTTTTTTCAATAATGTGCTTACGAGGTTTTATTCCCAAAATGGAAAAATAATAATTACTGGAACCGACCCCGGTAACAGGGGGCAATTAAAATTAATTTAACTGTTCAATAACTATAATAATAACGAGTGTGCAACGTACCCAGTCAATTTAAACAAAGTAACATAAAAAATTAACTAGTGGGTTACCTACATCGTGTTAACAAGCGACTACGTAACAATAACATAAATTTGTCAAAATAAACAAGTTTATTATTAAAATTATGCACCGAAATTTTACTCGCTCGTTACTGTAAACATAAACATACAGGCAGACAGTTAATATTTAAACAACATAACAAACTACCAATTATCTAATCAATTACTTATAAACAAATAAAAAGTAAAAGGGTGTTGAAAGAAAAGAACACATCATAATTTTAAATGATTAATAGTCACAAAACTGATGAAATAGGAAAAACCAATAACACTAAAATAACAATAATTTTGTAATATTTAGGGCCAAATTAATAAATTTGACAGTTCTTTTACGAATTCTACTTTCGGTAAACAACACGTACGAATCTTACTTTTATGTTTCTTCTGACATCCCTAGCATTCCTTCCATACATTAATATAGGAACAAGCACCGCTTATTATATTATTGAAGTGAATGCTTGGAATGGAATAAAAATAGGATTAATGCTGTAGAAATGCGGCCATTAAGCATGTGAAGTAACAATTGTGGATAGAGTGAAGAATACAGTTGTGCGTGATATGTGTGATTTGAAAGAAGATGTAGTAACGAGGATTGAGAAAGAACTGTTTCGGTGGTTTGGGCACATTAAGAGGATGAATGAAAAGAGATTGACGAAAGAGATTTATAAATCAGAGATGAATGTTTCATGACCAAATCGGAGACATTCTCGAAAAAGCTGGAATCCGCAGTACCTATAACGGTAGAGCACGTATGAAGAGAATTGTGGATGTTCACATCCACAAGAGTTAGGAAGCGAGAGAGTTATGCCAGGATCGTTGTAGGTGACGCTCCATTGTCTCTGCTTATCCTAGTGGAAAAAAGGCGTGACTATTTTATTTAGTTTCTTTAATTCGTACAAGTTATAACTGTTAAACAATCATCTGACGATTGAAAAAACAGCCTTTGTTCTTACAATTTTCCTTTCGATATTACGACTATTCGATTTCACGGCTTTCGATGTGGCTTACCATTGATGTAACGTCCCTCGATGCAGAGTTTTAGATGTGGTTTACCATCATTGTAACGACTCTTCGATGTGGATTACCATCGATGTATCGACCCTTCGATGAGGAGACAATCGATGTGGCTTACCATCGATGTAACGACCCTTTGATGCCGAGTACTCGATGTGGAGGCAATCGATGTGACGCAAGTGTGGATGGACCTATTTCAGATGTTTGACCAGACAATTAGTACTGTTGCCTATATCTAGGCAATATTTTTTGGCTATTCGTGCTAAATCCTTGTATAAGAAGTAAATCCTGAAGTAAGTACGACGCTAAACATCAACGAACCATCCAATGAAACAGTTTAATTCGAATGGTGACATCAAAAATATTTTTAAAACATTCCTCGCTCTAAAAATGACCCAAAATTCAATTTGAATTTAGTCAGTCTGAAGTCAAAAAAAATATGTCGAGTGATAAACCAAAATGAAGATGTCACTTTGCTTTCGACGAATATAGATCTTCTGATTCATTTATAGTCATGTCTGCTCAGAGCTTTATACGCTCTAATATACTTAGTTTAAAGTGTAGTTTTCTATGTTTCTTTGGAGGCAATTGCATAACTTCTATTAGTCTTGTCTTTTCTGGACTAATCTGACTTGTCCACACTAAAACGTGCTATTAATTTTAGTTGACATGATTTCCAATTGATGGGTAACAACTTGTTTCTTTATGTTTACGTCTGTTAGGTACATAGTAAAATTTATTATTTTAAAAAGTTCAATAATATTTATATACGTGGTAGCCAAGACTAAAAAAACCACTTAGGTCCCTGGTTCAAACCAATGATGTACCAATGAGTTTTAATCTAAAAGGGAAATTTTAGAAGGCACGTTGAGCGCACATAGATGGGTTATTGAGTCTATCCAAACATCGCAACGAGCTAGCCACTTGTCCGGTGTCCGATCATGTTGTCAAGTAATCCGTGTACAAATAAACAGACATGAATTCTAAAAATGTGAGATTATTGTTTCTGCCGCATAAAGTATTAAAGTATATTTACCTATGCAAACATAATAGGTCAGACTAATTACAGTTTAATTATAGATACTTTAGACTAAAGTGCCTCTTAGTCTACATCAATCAAATGAATTTAAAATGAACAAATGCAATGCTTAATTTAGATGCTGCTATTGATTTCATAGTTTTATTTACCTTTTGGTCGCGGCTTCGCACATAGTAAAATACATAAATTTAACGATAAACCAACTATGCGTGAAAAAAAGGGATTCTTCGCAGTAGTTCCATTGCGTTGTTTCACGTTGGAACTTACGCGATTTTTTTTCGCACTAGTTCCATTTCTTAGGAGTAATGGCAATAATGGAACTACTGCGAAGGAAAGTACCCTGAATATTGAACAAAATTGGTTTAATGGATTTCAGATTGGGAATGTTGATGTCACAGATGCAGTTTGCTCATTATTGAAGTTGAGCAAAATTGACATATTTTTGATTACGACGTAGTTGGAGATTGACCAAAAAACAGTTTTAACCCGTTAAAAAATCTAGGTATACAAAAAGCCTCAATATTTGGGTGCTAACGACGCAACCACTAGACCTTGGAGGCGGTTATATTATAACCGATTCTGCGGTTCTAAAACCACCACTCAAAATTTAAAAGAAATCGGATCAATAATGAAATATATTACAGTCTTATGTTACTTGCTGATAAATAGAGTTTTATATTGGAGAAATAATTACGTTTTTTTTCCATTTTCAATTATTAGAATCTGTCCAATAGTTTTAAGTTTATCTGAACAAACAAAAAATCTAATCTTTTCTTTTTATAATTTTAGTACTTACATATAGATAACAAGTAGGATATTTCGAACATATTGCCCTGGTGACAAACATAAGCTCTAGACTTACACTATGTGTACCAGAAATAAAGTAACTAATACATATTATATTTAACTACAGATTTTTTTGGTACGGAATCAACATAAGATACTTATAACAATAATAAAACAATTACGTATATTAAAATATACTCGAAATGCAATTCGTCTTTATCGCCGTCCATTTTGTAATTGCATATGAAATGTATAGGTACCATTTATAAAAACTGCTACATTAATGAGCAAAAAAAAATCGACATAGATAAACGCTTCCCTTTGGTCAAATTCATTGTTGTATTGCATTGTACCTTTCTTACCATTCCCATGAACTGCTGACATCTTCAAAATTTATATTAATTTTAATCGTTATTGCATTTGCATTTACTACAACTACTGCTTAAATAAAAAAAAAATTCCAAGTTGAACTCAAAATAGTTACCATTGTGTGTCCAATCTCATCTCAAAGCCGAAGTTTGTTGGGTTACTCATCATGTCATCAATTACCACGGCTTATCTAACGACGAGTCGAGAATTACTGAGCGGAGAGTTCCCACGCTCGTGTTACCATTATCTAGGTATGAAGTTCTTATTAAATAACTCAACAATATTGGTCGTCTTTGTCTTATTCGTGGACTTTGTAGGTTTGCTTACCACCAGGTATGCAGTTCATATGCTCCGTGATAAAAATCTCACATACAATCACGCCCACAGGGTGAATTTAAAAAGATGTACTTTGGCCTAATATGCGGTTCTGTTGATCAAATCGAACAACTTTTCCCATGGAACTATGTGCCGCAATTGATAGAAAAAAAAGCCTTCTCCATACAAACTAGTAATGTTAAAATGACCAATTTCTATGGGGATAGCAATTTTTTTTTCATTTGCGACATATAGTTCCATGGGAAAAGTTGTTCGATTTGATCAGAAGAACTTCATATTAGCCCAAATTATATTCTTTCAAATTCACCCTGTATATAAATATATATTTTTAGATGGGAGGGAAGCCTCTATAACTTCGCAAGGTCGACCGAGCAGTCTCGTACGTATGTATTGCAGATGCAATAACCGTCAAGTGACCTAGTCATGTTTCGGTTTTAGTCTGTGGGTTCATTGGTTTTCAAGAGACTTCTCTACCGATTTCTTTGGCATTTTTTTTTTCCAAATTAATGTACAGATTTTTAAATTATATATTTTGTATAGATATGACTTGGCCTGTAAGTCGAACGAATTCGAAACGTTACTATTTAGGGCATAATCAGTGACAGTTCTAAAAAAATCTCTAAAAATCTTGTCAAAAAGCCAGAGCCTACAAAATGGATCCGCCTCTAAATCTAACAGTAATAAATTAGAAAAAAACTATGTTAAGATCAAATATCTAACAAAAACCATCCAATTGGCTATACAATATGATTTGTAACAAATATAATAGTCACGTACGTCACACCACCGATTTGGGTTAGCAAAAACGTCTAGGTAAATAGTATAAGTAGCTCTTTGAAGTAGCTAATAAGAAATAGACATAATATAGAAAGCGCAACCGCAAAATTAAGGTGGGAACTGATGCCAAATACGAAGGTTAGGTGGGAGGAAGGTCTCTATAACTTCGTTAGGTCGACCGGTCTCGTTACCAACATACAGATGCAAAGGCTGTCAAATGACCTAGTCATGTTACGGTTTTAGTCTGTGGGTTTTCAGGAGATTATTGCAGCGATTTCTCGTCGAGGTGGTGGTCTCCTTTCAGGGTGTGGTTACGAAATGGGTGTTTGAATTGACGATAAGGCAGCGAGTATATTAAAATATATTTGTAATGCAATTCGTCTTTGTCGCCGCCCATTTCTTAACCGTATCATTTAGCCGGTAGTGGGAGCGTAAAATTTACAACTTTGAACATTGGACCCTAATAAAAATCCAAACTATGATATTTTTAGCATTCATGGGGTCTCTACCTCGATAGGTAACTCTACAGTAAGTACAGTATAAAGAAATGAGTAGTGACCCGTACTGACCACGGTCCAAAAGGCTTCTTCAAAGCGTCGATAAAGAGATACTCAATTTTGTACTTTAATCTTCACATAATAGCCTTGCAAAAGCTTTGACTGTGCTTTGGTTACAATTTTATCATGGCAAGCATGTAAAAAACATTAACTTTCAAAGCAGTTCCGTTACCGATTGAGAATGAAGATATAGTTTTTTTTAAGTAATTATTTGACACGCATTGACACCTTAGTTTGTATACTACTAACTGACGCGCGCAACTTCGTCTGCGCAAACGGAAGCTCTCAAACGGAAAACAAATTTTCTCCGTTTTCCCAACATTTTTCATTGATGCTCCGCTCCTATTGGTCGTAGCGTGGTGTTATATAGCCTATAGCCTTCATAGATAAATAGCTTTCAGACACAAAAAAAAATCGGTTCGTTAGACCCAGAGATTACCCCCTATAACCTCCCACAACTTTACTTCGTTATTTTATTGTACATACATATCTTTACGGTAAGGTGCGCCCGAGACCGCCTAGACGGCCCCAGGGTACCCAGCGGAGGGGCTTTAATCTCACCTCGTCGTAGCCGATGGTATGAGTCTACACCTAACAAGTGGCTAGCTCGTTGCGATGTTTTGAATAGACTCAATAACCCATCTATAAACAGTTTCACAAGTTTGTATAGTGAAACCGGAACTATAGATGGGTTATTGAGTCCATTCAAAACATTGCGACAAGCTAGCCACTTGTTCGGTATAGACTCATACGGCTACGACGAGGTGGGATTAAAACCCCTCCGCTGGGTACCCTGGGGCCGTCTAGGCGGTCTCGGGCGCCGTAAGGCACCCGTGATGATATGTATTAAACTTACTTATTACAATATATACAACTTTACATAAATAGCACTTATTTAAGAGACTCGTGTGTTTTTTGTTATTAATCGGATTTACTTGCAAATGGTACCTCCTACATTTACAAGCGACCTCTTTGTCTAACTAAACCCACTTATGAATTTTCGCAAGCTGTTTTTGTTTAAATACGAGTATCAAATATTGATTCATTTTGCACCTGGTATCCTGGTGAAGAGAGATGATGTTTTTACACCAATAAGATTCTATTAATTTAACTGGATATTTTGTATGGTAAAAATGATAAATTGTGCCTTTGATGTCCAGTTGATATCTAATATATCCTCTTGGTCACGACATAACTTGAGAACGACTTAACCGATTTCATTTACTTTTTTTTTCGAAGGTTCTTATGGAACTAAAAATTAAAAAAAAATGCGCAGCAAATTGGAAAATTTGAGAAAACTTAACGACTATTTTAACTTCGCGCGTATAACAGTTCGCGCATTTGATGAATGTGAATTTAGCTGTCCAGTTAATATCCAATTCATTAGTAGAATAGCCCCAGATATCTTCGGATACTTACCCTACTAATATTGCTTTGTCGTTACAATAATATTAGTTTAAAAAAATAACACCTACATTATACATTTTGTATGGTAAATTAGATACAACCCGACCATACCTTTATAGGAGTTAAAATAACAAATCCCTAAGCCCATTTTAGAAAAAGCCAAACACTACGCGTACATTTATGTAGGAGTATTGTTTGCACAGCAAATACAATCTTGTGCGAGTTCTCGGAGTGGAATATGAGTCACTCGATCATTGACTCCTGGCTTCTAAATCATGGGCTTTATTAGGCTTGGCATTCACAGACCGCGGACCTCAATACGAGCTGGTGTAAGTTTTATGTTCCAGTTAACTATACTACTGCGTAAGTTTTGCCACCAATCAATAAGCTGATAGTCCAACAAATTGAAACGATCCTATTGGTGGAACGTTAAAAAAGAACTCACACTACGGCCACGGTACACGTTTTACACTACTAATTTTCAGTTTTCGACGGTCTCCTTTGTATGGGATAACCATACTCGTAATACCGATAAGCGAACTAACTAATACACACAAATTGCGCGACGGCGAAAGTTGTACAGCTCGTGATAAGGCCCAAGAGCGGTCCATTCTGTTTCTTATAACGTGAGCGTTAGATTGTCAAAATATCGATTACTCCGATTAGCTCTTCTCCAATTAGAGCCTACTCTAATTGGAGAAGAGCCGCGCTAATAAGAGTAATCGATATTTTGACAATCTAACGCTCTAAAAAAACTAACTCACGTTATAAGAAACCTAAGAAACAAACAGAAAGTGGTCGAGGTATTATTATAATTCTATTTTGGTTGATGGCTTCTACGCATTACGCGTAATTTTGCCAATTTCATTTGGGATATTAGGATGGAAAGGAACTGGGGAACTGACCAAAGAACACCAATTGAATCGCCGCATCGATCGATAAAAATGGAAGGAAGGAATTTTAGTCTGTGGGTAGAGCCTGATCGACGAGAAACGTCAAATCCCATACATTTGGCTTTCGATGGGTATATCGATTCGATTATTGATTGACTCTTTAGTAAGGCCCCTGGAAAAGGAGTAGAAGAGAATGTGGAATGGCCACATGGCCGTTCTGCTAAAGTCGAGTGGAGAGGAAAAGAAAAACCAACGAAATGAAATGGGTACTGTCATTTTACCGAAGATTATTGGATTCTTTGAGATTACAGAAACATCGAGATCACTGCGCTTAATTTCTTTTAAATCTACTTGTCCTCATCTCGCATTGTCGTCATTTATTATTATTTTATTTATTTCTGACTATCTATAGCAAAATAACTATATATACGTGGTGGCCGAGTTAGTGGTTAGACCTTGGACTTAAAAAACACTAAGGTCCCTGGTTCGAATCCCGGAGTGTACCAATGAGTTATTAATTAAAAAAAATATGTACATTTGTTTGACAACACTACTCTAGTGCCTCGGAGAGCACGTTAAGCTATCGGTCCCGGTTTCACTATACCAACTTGTGAAACTGTTTATAGATGGGTTATTGAGTCTATCCAAAACATCGCGACGAGCTAGCCACTTGTTCGGTGTAGACTCATACCATCGGCTACGACGAGGTGGGATTAAAAACCCCTCCGCTGGGTACCCTGGGGCCGTCCAGGCGGTCTCGGGCGCCGTAAGGCACCCGTGAAGATATATATATAGCAAAATAAAAAATCTTTAAGTCCGAATTTCCGATCACTATTTATTAGCCTTGCTGTCCATAGAACTTAATTTTTTAAAGTTAATCTTAATTATATTTAATTGACATTGTTCAACGTTTCCTTGCTCTAGGTACCATTGCTCTTGAATCCAAGTCGTGGACACAGAAGAGATAATAGTACAAGTACCTACCGTGGGTTCGATTTTCACTTAAGGAAAATAATTTTAGTACCTAGGTACTTTTTACCCTTTGTAGAGACCTACATGAACGTACGTACACTTCGATAATACGTTGTTGTTTAACAAAATTGGACGCACCCACTATGCCGGCTAAATGATGCGGTATCTAAGGCGGCGTTCGAGTTGGTTGTTATTTTTGCCCAAAACGCCACTAAATGTACGAAATTTCCATTATCTCATTGTCTTGGTATTGTAATAAAACAAGCAATGTATTACGTTTGGTGGCGTTTTGGGCGAAAATGATAGCGAACTCGAACGCACACTTAATAGGTACATTTTTTGAGATACGCGAACGAACCATAATAATTATTGTTACATATTTTAACACACATTATGCAAACTGATCAATACGCGCACAAGAAAAAAATCTTTAGTAGCATGTCTCGCCGAATGGAGTTTTTTTATTTCCTGTGAACGGCCAGCCTTATAATGTTACGATGTTGTAGCTATTACTATGCCGGCTTCTTTCTCTACATAAATCAATTTACAAACTACTCGGAGAATGAAAGACATCATTCCATTAGCTTTATTGTTTACAATGTATGTAGGTACAATTACTATTTGTCAAATCAAATTGTGTTAAAAGCAAATTTTTCAATGAGATTCAAATTTGTTGAGTAGTACTACGGCTCTACAAATTTGTTGAGTAGTACTACGGCTCTACAAATTTGTTGAGTAGTACTACGGCTCTATAAATTTGTTGAGTAGTACTACTGCTCTACAAAATTTGTTGAGCAGTACTACTGCTCTACAAAGTTTGTTGAGTAGTACTACTGCTCTACAAAATTTGTTGAGTAGTACTACTGCTCTACAAAATAAGAAGAACCTAATCCTAATATTTATCGCTCCATTTTTTAATAGTTTTTATATAAACGGCTTAAAAGATTATAAGCAATATGTTTAAAAAAAAAATATATGACCTATTAAATCGTGCTGAGGTTCAACCAAACAAACTCTTACAACAAGAACTTTATAATGTATACTCGTAGATAAAATCTGCGCTTTCATAATGCGCAGATTTTATCAAATCACTAAGGAAGATAATCAATTCACAGAAGATGTTAAAATTACAACTTTTTTTTATTGGAGCACGGCATGTGACTTTGTATCTACCTGGTGGTGAGCAGACCTACAAAGTCCTTGAATGGGGTCAATAAATATTGATCTCTCCCACTATGCCGACTAAATGATGCGATTACGAAATGTTATATATTAATCCTCAGGCAACAGATAAATGAAAATTATAAATAAAAATCATTGATTAGAACTATATTATATTTCTATATACAAATCTAAAAGCTTTTTTTGTGTGAGTAAATCAGCTGCTGGTCAGCTGAATCAACTACATTCAGATGGGGAGTGCAAAAAGCGAAACCAGCGATATCACTTACCTATTTTATTTAGGGAAATCACCCCCAAAGTTGTAATTTTATCATCTTCTGTGAATTGATCAGGATGATTCCTTAGGGATTTGATAAAATGGCCGTTTTCATCATTAATATTATAAATCTAAAGAGTTAGTTTGTTTGGTTGAATTGAATGCGCTAATCTCAGAAACTGCTGGTTGGAATTTAAATATTATTTTATTTATTTAAATCTTTATTGCATACAAAATACAAAGGCGGACTTAATGCCGCTAGGCATTCTCTACCAGTCAAACCTTCGGGACAATAAAAGCAGTTAATAGGTGAGGTAGGTGCAATACAGTAACTGAGTATATAAACCAGTGATTTTTTTTAAATATGACTACTTGGTGATTGTCTTATTTTGACTGGTAAATTATTCCAAAGTCTTGCAGCGACAACTGCAATTTATTGTTATATTTTATTGTTAGATAGCCCATTTATCGATGAAGGCTATATAACATCAGGCTACGATCAATAAGAGTGGAGCATCAATGAAGAATGTTGCAAAAACGGGGATTTATTCCTTTTGAGAGCTTTCGTCGTGTGCGCTTCGTAAACGGTTAAAGTTACGCAGACGAAGTCAGCTAGTATACAAATAAGGCTTCGTATAGAAGAATAATAATATGTAGGACAAATTACACATATTGCTCTGGTCACAAACTTAGCTCTAGGCTTGTACTATGTGTACCAGAAGCAACGATACATATTATATTTTATAAACACCCAGACCATGACTAACTGTACAGAAAAAATGTAGGTACCTACTAATATTTTTTTGCATGGGTGGGAATCGAACCGACGATCTCCGGATTCAACGCCAAAGGCGCAACCACTAGTCTACGGAGGCTGTCACAGAATGCTACTTCTTCCTCCCACATAGATCCTTCCCTACCTTAATTCGTGGAATACCATTCTAGGGTTCCGTAAGGTAGGTGGTAAAATACGATGAAGGTTAGGTTACTTTGTTTATTCATCACTCCAATTTTTTTTTGTATTCTGTGTAAAGTAAAAGCACGGAATAGATAGGATCTTATTAAGTAGAGATATAACAACAGAGCACGGAATCCACACGCGCCGCTACGGCAGCCGGAGTGGGCAGCGAGCGGCGATTCCGTGCTCTGTTGATATAACTGTAGTGTTTTGAAACTGCATGGATTTTATTAGACCTTTTATAAATTATAAATGTTTTTTTTTTAGTATATATAATATATCTATCTACATGTACTAATATTATAAAGCTGAAGAGTTTGGTTCGAATTGAAAAAATATTTTTGTGTTAGATAGCCCATTTATCGAGGAAGGCTATAGGCTACATAACATCACGCTACGACCAATAGGAGCAGAGGAAAATTTATTCCTTTTGAGAGCTTCCGTTGCGTGGGTTGCGTAAACGGTTAAAGTTACGCAGACGTAGTTGCGATGGTCAGCCAGTATAACATATTCGTGGTGGCTGAGTATATACGTGTGGACGAGATCACTACAGTTTTTAGGTCCCTGGTTCAAAACCCCGGTGTGTACCAATGATTTTTTAATTAAAAGAACATGCATTTGTTGGACACTGACCACTGTACCTCAGAGAGCACGTTAAGCTGTCAGTCCCAGTTTCACTATACCAATTTGTGAAACTGTTTATACATAGGTTATTGAGTCTATCCAAACATCGCGATGAGCTAGCCACTCACTTGTTCAATGTAGAATCATATCATCCCACCTCGTGGGATTAAAACCCCTCTGCTGGGCACCCCGAGGCCGTCTAAGCGGTCTCGGGCACTGTAAGATATCCGTGATGATATTTATTTTTTAAATAACTTTATCTGACGATTGAAAAATTAACCCAAGAAATATATGAGTGAGTTGTAGATTAAAAAAATTACTAACTATCCCACAAAACCTTACAACTTTGACAACTATAAATAAAACGTGAAATTTAAGTTCCACTAATTTTAGAAGTATTCACTAAAAACATTTATTTTTATACGGTACCTTGAGTCCACTAATAGCAATCGCTCTTGACCACTTTTTTTTTGTCCGAGGACCGCACACGAGTGATCGACTGGGGCGAGTTATTGTGGTCTTGATGAGTTTATGCGGTCGGTTTATTATATTTGATGTAATTTTTATTACTTATTAGTTATTAAGTTAGCTTTTAATGTCTTTTTAATTTGTATAGGTTCCATCTAGAGGAGGAATTTGAGACTTGTGTGGCATTCAAAATTATTTTCCTAGGTTTGACCACCTCCGTAATAAATGAAATGTAAAAAAAAAACTATAACATGACTATAGTTTTTTTAATTTATGATTTAAAATCATGAATGACTATAGTTTTTTTTGAGTCCTAGCGTTAAAAATCCAGTCTCTATAATACATACAAAAGTTATTAGGTTAGTTACAATAATTTGAGAGTTGTGTGACATTCAACTATACTTTTCTAGTTTTGATCACCTCCGTAATAAATGAAATTTAATTAAAAATAATAATAATATATAATCATTGTCATGTCATTTATGAATTTAAAGTTCCTAACGTTAAAAGTCCGGTCTCTATAATACATACAAAAGTTATTAGGTTAGTTACAATAATTTGAGAGTTGTGTGACATTCAACTATACTTTTCTAGTTTAGATCACCTCCGTAATAAATGAAATTTAATGTTAATAATAATGATATAATCCTTGTCGCCTCAGTCATGATTATAAAGTTCCTAGCGTTAAAAGTCCGATCTCTATATACAAAAGTTATTAGGTTTTTAACGCTAGGAATTTTATAATCATGACTGACACGACAATGATTATATTATTATTATTTTGAAGTTAAATTATATTTATTACGGAGGTGATCTAAACTAGAAACATAATTTAGAATGTCACACAACTCTAAAATGATAGTAACTACTAGTTAATAATAATAATATAATAATTGTCGTGTCAGTCATGATTATAAAATTCCTAGCGTTAAAAGTCCAATCTCTATAATACTCGTACATACAAAAGTTATTAGGTTATTTACAATCAGGGCTTGCAACCGGTATTTTAAATACCCGTATAATATCGGTAATACCGGTATAATCAATTTCGGTTCTTCTATACCGGTATAATTTAGAGAACCGGTAAATAACCGAAAAAATACCGGTATTTATTTCGGTTATTGCGACGTTGTCAGTTTGCTTCAAAAAAATAGATTCTATAAAATAAATCCCTTATTCATAAACGTTCTTCGATAATACTTTAGTTAAAATAGGTAGTAAATTTTTTATTGACCTCTGTAATAAATGAAATTTAATTAAAAATAATAATAATATAATCATTGTCGTTTCATTCATTATTATAAAGTTCCTAGCGTTAAAATGTCGTCTCTATAATGCATACAAAAGTTGGTTAGTTACAATAACAATTGACACGTTGGTTGTTTGAGTTTTAGTTTTTTTTATGGAGTGTGGGCAGCAAGGTTTAGTAACGAATTGATCGCCCCGTGGTCTAGTGGTGATACTGTTAGCGTTGTATACGGAGTTCGTGGTTCGATTCTTACTAAGGCAAAACAATATTGGTACGTTTTCTGTACTGTTGGTATTGGTCACGTATAAAATATTATAGCAATAACCAGCAGTGTTCGATTTGGTTGCTATTTATTTTTGTGTGGGGAGGACGGCCGTCTAACCACGCGCAAACTTAGACCTTACTCGTATATACGTTATGTACTATTTACATTGTGTATAATCTTTTTTTTCACTTTTTATTAATGCAAAATATATACGTGGTGGCCGAGTTGGTTAAACCTTAGACTCTAAAACACTTAGGTCACTGGTTCAAACACCGGTGTGTACCAATGAGTATTTAATCTAATAATTTATGTACATCTCATCTGTTTAAAAACACCACTATAGTGCCTCGGAGATCACGTTAAGCTGTCGGTCCCAGTTTCGCTATACCAACTTTGTGAAACTGTTTATAGATGGGTTATTGAGTCTATCCAAACATCGCGATGAACTAGCCAATTGTTCGGTATAGACTCATACCATGGGCTACGACGTGGTGGGATTAATGTAATGCAAATTCGTTTTTGTGCCTGCCCATTTGATTACTGCAACATTTACCATGCATAGTGGGAACGACCAATGCTATTTGGTGGATGCAAAGTCACATGCCGTGACCCAATAATAATAAAAATACCCATAATTCTATGCATTCACGTTGACAATTGGTACTAAACCCTTGCTGCCTTCTGTACACCATAAAAAATACTTTAAAATGCAAACAAGGCAACGTGTCAATTGTAAGTGTAACTAACCCAACTTTTGTATGAAATATAGAGACCGGACTGCTTTTAACCTTAGGGACGTCATAATAATAACAATATTTAGGACATTTTTTACACCTTGGTTACAAACTAATCGGGCCTAGGCCTATACTATGTGTACCAAAAACAACAATTCTTACTAATACCAAAGAAGAAATTACCTACATATTCTATTTTATAAACACCCAGACTTAATAAACTGTTTAAAAAAACGTAATAATTTAGTTTTTCCACGAGTGGTAATCGAACCTACGATCTTCTGATACAACGCCAAAGGCGTAACTACGAGACCATTATTAGTTATCAAATAAAAAAAAAATGGTATGCCTGGAGAAATAATAGGGAAAAATTGATTTCAGAAAGAAATTATTATTTTATACTAGCGACCCGCCCCGGCTTCGCACGGGTGCAATGCTGATACTAAATACACTACAGAAAAACTGTGAACGTTGTATATAAAAACATAGCGGCCCGCTCCGGCTTCGCACGCTATTTATAGGCACGCTCTTGCCGCACCGGGCGGCCGGCCGGTACCGCCGCAAATGCTACGTCCCGCAATTTTTAAATCTGTAATATCTTTGAAAATATTCACTTAAATCATACGGTGTAAAGGGCCATATAGATCTATATTAAATGAACAATGTATTCAAGGTATTTAATTGGTTAAGGATTAATGCTGTATTGGTTAAAATCGCTTCGAAAATTAGCCATTATTTGTCGTAAAAAGTAAATGACAAAAAAAAGTTATTGTGGGTTATCCATAAGAGATAGACATATACCATCACGGACTTTTCTGTAGACCTTTTCAATGTGTACAATACTTAGTATATTATTTTGATAAAACTCGTAGGGTTCAGCCTGCGTTTGCAATGTAAGCGGAAAAAATGTAATTATTTACGACATCACATTAGAAACCTCAAAAATAACAGTACTTCTCCACTATTTAATGGATGTTATTATACATATAAACCTTCCTCTTGAAACACTCTATCTATTAAAAAAAACCGCATCATAATCCGTTGCGTAGTTTCAAAGATTTAAGCATACAAAGGGACATAGGGACAGAGAAAGCGACTTTGTTTTATACTATGTAGTGATAATTTAATTGCAGGTAATTTCAAATTATTAATCTCTACATTTCTTTTTAAATTAAGTATTTTAAGTTATCTAGAATATAACAAAATATGTATTTATAAAAAAGCGGCCCAGCCTAGTGGTTAAGTGACTACACAACCGATAACAAGGCCTGGAATGGGTGACCGGTTTATACAACGAGGCTATATATTGAAATACTTCATTTTTACTCCGCTCCTATTGGTCGTAGCTTGATATTATATACCCTATAGCCTTCCTCTCTAAATGGGCTGTCCAACACTAAAATAATTATTCAATTCGAACCAGTAGTTCCAGACATTACCGCGTTCAACGAAACAAACAGACCAACTCTTCAGCTCTATAATATAAGTATAGATTTATTTATTCAATAAAAAATATACAAAAAGATATATTGTAAGTTAGCATAAGTTTTAATTTAAATGGAACACAAATAATTTCAATGATAATTTATATTTATTTAAAAACCTACATTTATTATAATGGTTATTGGTTTCACGTTCAGCTAGTGCGTTGTGGCTGAAGTAAAGACTTTATCAAAAAACATTTTTTTTTTTTTTTTTTTAAATATGGTTATTTATATTATAATATACATAATGTAGGTACATATTTATCTAAATGATAGTTATATTATAGTTTTACTATAATTTATAAAATGAATTAAACCGACTTAAAATGAAAATAACGCCTGATTCAATTAAATACATATTACTTATATTAAAATGCGCTCTCTACCTGAGAGTATTAAATAGTAGCTACATGTTTAACCATTCTTGCTCAACTTCCAGTTATGGGAAACGAATAACAATGAGCTACAATACGTATTGCTTTAAAAATACTATACCTATTTTGTTAAAAAAAGGTAAGCACTTATAGTAGTGAACTTATACATACATGGCGACTTTGAAAGTTTGTTCTTTTGGCTAATATGAGATGAGGTTCTACTGATTAAATTGAAAAACTTTTACCATGGCACCCTGTGTCGCAAATTAAAAATAATTGCTTCTTCCATATAAACTAGTAATGTTAAAATTACTAATTTGTATGGGGAAGTAAACATTTTTTTTTTATTTGTGACAAATTGTTCCATGGGAAAAGTTGTTCGATTTGATCAGTAGAGCCTAATATTAGCCCAAAGTACAAACCTTTTAAATTCACTCTGTATGGCAGTAATTTTATTTTTTGTGTTACTTTTAAAATTTGTACTATCCGCCAAAAAAAAAACGCCGTAATATTTTATCAAGTAAAATGTTACATGTTCAATTGTATTTTATTATTAGTATAGGCATACCCATGGGTTTGAACTCCGGTTGAAATCATAGCGGTGTTTGTATATATACTATGTTTTAAGTTGATGTGGTGAAACTGGGACCGACGGCTTATGCTCTCCGAGGTACTATTGTATTATTTTCGAACAAATATACTTAAAGATATTTTTAATTAAAAAGTCATTGGCCGGGGTTTGAACTAGAGGCTCTACCATGGGTTTGCGCATTGTAGAAACGTAACGTATTCATTTACGTATACGTGAGCAGCAACCAATAGGATCGCTTTATTTTTGGTAACAAGGTTGAATAAAGCGATTCT
Source organism: Monopis laevigella (assembly GCA_947458855.1). NCBI lineage: Eukaryota > Metazoa > Arthropoda > Insecta > Lepidoptera > Tineidae > Monopis > Monopis laevigella. The sequence continues at coordinate 6,201,743 of OX381596.1, read as the reverse complement.
ATTGGTTGTTGCTCACGTATACGTAAATGAATACGTTACGTTTCTGAAATGCGCAAACCCATGGTAGAGCGTCAGAGCCCTAAAAACTGTAGTTTTATTTAAAAAGTAAATCGTAATAAGTTCTTAGTTTAGTTAAAAAAAAAGGTTCTATAGGATTTTAAAAAAAAGATAAGCAACCGGTACCTTTGTGAGTCACGATGGGGACGTAAAAAGTTGAAGAATAAAAAGTTTTTATATGAAACACATTCCTATCTAGGAGTTTTTGGATGCGGAAGAATTTAATAGCCCGTTCATTATGTTTTTTTAATAATTTCTCCCTGGTAACCAGATGGTAGGTTTACCTCATTTGAATTATTAAATAATAGAAAGTGAAAAAAGAATTTATATATGTGGTGGCCTAGTTGGTTAGACCTTGGACTTAAAAACACTTAGGTCCCTGGTTCGAATCCCGGTGTGTACCAATGAGTTTTTAATTTAAAACATTATGTACATTTGTTTGACAACACCACTATAGTGCCTCGGAGAGTACGTTAAGCTGTCGGTCCCGGTTTCACTATACCAACTTGTAAAACTGTTTATAGATGGGTTATTGAGTTTATTCAAAACATCGCAACGAGCTAGCCACTTGTTCGGCGTAGACTCATACCATCGGCTACGACGAGGTGGGATTAAAACCCCTCCGCTGGGTACCCTGGGGCCGTCTAGGCGGTCTCGGGCGCTGTAAGGCACCCGTGATGATACATATATTAAGTGAAAGAAAAGTGACGAATGGGGATTTTCTTAATTCAGTTTTTAAAGATAGATTAATGTTTGCGCTTTGGCGTTCGTGGAGGTCGTGGGTTCGATTCCTACCTATGGCAAAAAAAGCTTTACAGTTTGTCATGGTCTGGGTGTTTATAAAATATTATACCGTATATTATATAGTATCGTGGTTTCTGGTAAACATACATAGTACAAGCCTAGAGCTTAGTTTGTGACCAGAACTATAGGTGTAAGTTAATTGTTGGTTGATTAAATGTCTGGTTGTTGAGTTATAAATTATAATATACACTGAACATTTTTTTTTGATCCAAACTTACTGATAGCCACCTAATTTTGTATTAAAATAAAGAAATAGATTGTCTATATTTTAGGAAAATCTTTAAGGGCTCTGCAGTCAACTTGACGCTCATACCAACTTACTTCCAATATTACAACTTGGCTGTTAGCCGAAGTTTAATTATTATTTTTATGTCGGTAATTGTACGCGAAAATCTCAGTTTTGCGTAATTAAAATTTTTGTTTTATAATATTTAAAAAGTTTTTTTTTCTGATTTATAAAATAACAAAAAATACCCAAAAACCGAAAGATTAATTACTTCATACAATGACCGACAAAAATATTATTTTAATTCTGCGACAAACAGTAGCCGAGTAGAAATAATACACTGGAAATGCGAAAGCTAATTTTGTATGAAGAACACAGACTTCGCGATTGCGAATGCAGTGTCCTTAAAATAGTTTTTTGTATTATTGTCATAAGTTTTTACATCAAATAACGATATCTTTATTCCATTTCGTTAGTCAGCGGAAGTTACTAGTACCGTTTCGTTTCCCACAGGAATTCACATTCTATCACGTCCTTCCTACCATGTAGAGTTACTATTGTTTCATAATATATGAGCTTTGTCTAGTGAAACAAAAAAGTTATAATGGACAGTGAGTTCATTATTTGTGCACGTAGTTGTTTTTAGAGCTCAGAAATGTTACTTACCTTTTAGGGAAATAATAATATATGCACGGGTTGAACTGGTCAGTTAAATTTAAGATTGTCATTTTTTGTATATTGAATATACAAAAACAGGCCTAAATGGCCTGTTTTTGTATATTCAATATACTATATTGGTCAATAAATTTTCTGTATCTGCAGTTTTTTTTTTAAATATGAAAGGTAGTTTTTATCATTTCTCATTCGTGTGTGTATACATGGTGACTTTAAAAGATAGTACTTTGGGCTAATATTGTCTTTTCCATACAAACTAGTAATGATAAAATGATCGATTTGTATCGGGAAGCCAAAAATTTTATTAATTTTCAAAAAAATTGTTCCATGGAAATAGGTTTTCAAATTCATCAGTAGAGCCTCATATTATAGCCCAAAGTACAATCTTTCAAATTCACCTATGTGTCGCAAATAAAAAAAAATGTTTGGCTTCCCCATACAAATTAGTAATTTTAACATTACTAGTTTGTATGGAGAAGGCAATATTTTTTTCAGCGACACATGATTCCATGGAAAAGTTGTTCGATTTGATCAGGATATTTGGGGCGTAGATATAGTCTGTTAGGTTGGTCGGCTCGGTGGCACCTTTGCATGGCAGATAACGATGGACAGGTCAATGGAACCAGCTAACCACCTAGTCGTACATTGGTTGGTTATGTGGTGTGTGTTCGGTTTGGTTTCTTATTATTTTATGTATGCAATAGCCTAACCAAGCGCACACTTAGACATTATACTAAATTTAGTTTTTTTTTGACTATGCATAAGTACATGTAAAGGTTTACATAAAATAAATATTTTTGACTTTGACTTTGACAGTAGAGCCTCATATTAGCCCAAAGTACAACCTTTCAAAGTTACCATGTATAACTATTTGCATTTTAACTTTATAGTACAATGTTACAATATTAAAGACATTATGAAAATGGTTTCCATTTCAATCGGTAGGAAAAGAAAGGTTTGTAGAAAAATTCGTCTTTTTTTATATAAGATAACAAGATAAACTAAACATTCCGGGAGCAAGCTTTTGTCGGTAATATTTGATGAATCAGTACCTAATATCGCATTCATTTGAAAATAATCTACGTTTAGATTATATTTTGTGGTTTACCTAGGTAGTAAAAAATCTTTAGGTTCCCGAAAATATTTTGTTATGTTTATACTCAGGTTTCTGTTTGTCTGTATGGCTGTCTGTCTTTCCGCATGTGGAATAACGATTTGTTATAGATCTTGTTGAACGAGATGTTAGCAAAAGGTTTTTTTTTATGTTTTTTATTTAGAGCACGGCATGTGACTCTGTATCCACCCGATGGTTACAGACCTACAAAGTCCATGAATGGGGTCGATCAATACATTGTTGTTTAACAATTTTGATTGATCTATACCGGCTAAATGGTGAGGTTACGAAATGGGCGGTGACAAAGACGTATTTGCATTACGAGTCTATTTAAATATCATCGCTGCTTTATCGTCAAATCAGTTGCCCGTTTCGTAACCGCACCATGAAAGGAGAATACTACCCTACAGTAGTCTCCGGAAAACCGGTAAACCAACAGAGAAAAACCGAAACATGACTTAAAATTTACTTTTATATAGGTATGATCTCTTATTAAGTTTAGATGGAAAAAAAAAAAATGGTTTTAATTTAGCTTATTTTAAAACTATTTATACCGTGATTTATACCTATACGTAGCTCTTCCATGAGTTTTTGCTGTTAATGTTTACTATAGTCGCTAGTGACTATAAATAGGGATCAACCAATAAGACAGGTTTGTTTGAAAAATAAAGCGATTCTATTGGTTGACCCTATCTGTACTTGCTAGCCGCTATACACAATTATCAAAAACTTATGATGGAACTACTATTTTTTTAAATCAAAAATGACCTCCCACCTCATACCGAAGTTTTCACGGCTACATTAAAAAAAAAGGTAAAAAGGTTTAGGTAGATATTACCCAAATATGTAACATTATAATGTTAAAAAAACGAACATAATCAGTAACTCTACCATGAGTTGTAAGGTTCTACCAATAAGAAAGGGTTATTCGTCCTGTTTTCTATACTAATATTATAAAGAGGTAAAGTTTGTGAGGTTGTAGGGGGTAATCTCTGACTCAACTGAACCGATTTTGAAAATTATTTTAGTGCTGGATAGCCCATTTATCCAGGAAGGCTATAGGCTAACATCACGCTATACTGACCGCGACATGACCAATAGGAGCGGACCATCAATGAAAAATATTGGGAAAACGGCGAAAATATGTTCCTTTCGAGAGCTTTCGTTGCGTGCGCTGCGTAAACGGTTAAAGTTACGTAGACGAAGTTGCGTGGCATCAGCTAGGCGTATATAAAGTGATCCTATTGGTAGTTATATATACGATAGCAAAACCAAAACCTTATGGTAAATGTACAGAACCTTCAGCAAACGATATTTCGCACATGTCGGTCTGTTATCTGTTTTCACTGATAATATATTACTTATTTACTTTAAAGTAACCATAAGCAGGTTACCCAAAGAAACTCTAACAACCATAACGATTAGATAGCGCCGTTTAATTTGGACATAAACACTTCTAAAGTACACTCGTGTGTGAATTTGTATTCGGGTAATAAATTAACATTAAAATCAACACTGACTTGCTTATATATATGCCGTATGAAGATAGAGTGACAAGGCTTTATGTTGACCTGTATTGTCACCTGAAACAAAAAAAACTATAAAGTCACAATGCTTTATGATAAACTGTATTGTCACCTGAAACAAAAAGAACAATGGAATGAACAGTATGGCTAGAGAGTCGAGAGACGAAGAAAAATCTGTGAGATAAATAAGACATAATACATACTTTATAAAACAATAAACCCAGATGAACAAGTACTTGAAAAAATAAAGGATAGCCCAGTTTCCAAAGTATAAATACTTGCAGAAATAGACTAAATAGCCACAGGACGTTCCTTAGACCATAATATATAATGGAAAGAACCTGTCTAGACTTTAAAAATATAATATCGTTACCTTTATTATAGGGATTTCCAAAATTACATAATACCTAGTTCACTTAAAAAGAAGCAGGCTGTGCATTAAGAAAATATCAACCAATTATTTTGGACCTATAGAAATCATCATAAACATTAAGTTCTGCTGATTAAGTGCTGACTTTATAAAGAAAAAAATATATGAAGGGTCCGGATAGAAAGTGCTGATGATCAAATCTGCTGAAATATAAGATTTAATCACGATGCCAACAGTTCTCGGCACGTTTAGTCAGCGATAATTCCCGGACTAAGATTTAGTCACGATGCCAAGAGTTCTAGTCACGTTTAGTCAGCCATAATTCCTGGGCTATCACATTTAGTCACGATGCCAACAGTTTTAGACGCGTTTAGTCAGCCAGAGTGGAGTGACTCGAGTGGTGACGATGAAGGACCTCCGCCATTGCCTCAGCTTGGATACTTCATGCCTGTTAGGTGTGGATGTGACAGGACTTCTCATCATGTTTGTCGGAGACGTAGAAGGTAAGTGGAAAGAGTAGAGCTAACATGACGTTATTTATGATATTACCAAGTATTCCAAAATTTTGAATTCTTTATAGATCACCTACGCTGTGGATGTGAAAGATCGGCCTCGAAGAATGTAGATAGCGCGAAGTCGTCAAGATCAGTTATTTGATGTTAAGCAAATCTATAAACTCCATTAATGGGGTCATTGTTGTTTAACAATATTGATAGCTCCCACTATGCCGGCTAAATGATGCGGTTAAGAAATGGGCGGCGCATTGGACGTATTTGCATTACGTTTTATTAATATCCTCGCTGCTTTATCGTCAAATCAATCGTCCGTTTTATAACCGTGCAAGTAGACTAATCCCTCGACAAGAAATCGAGGCAGTAGTCTCCGGAAAACCGGTGAACCCACAGACTAAACCCGAAACATGACTAGGTAAGTATAATACTATACAATTATAAAAGTGAGGGATTTTTTTTAGAGAAGGATTATGTATCTATGTAGGTATATATTTATCGGGAATACCAAAAAGCCATACTTCTAAGTCCTTAAGTATATGACAGTAGAGAATAGTAAAACTTTATGAACAAAATGTAACTTGTGTTTCACTGAAATAACGGCACTATCGAACTATTGAATCGTGTTTAGAATAATAACAATATTAGACATGCAGGTATTTCTATATAAGAACAATTATTTATCACTGTCGTGCGTCGGCACGGGTTCCTGTGTTTTTTTTTGTTACTTTATATCTGCCTGGTGGTAAACAGACCTATAACGTCCATGAATGGATTCGATTAATAAATAATAACAATATTGACCGGCTCCCACTATGCTGGCTGACGGCGACAAAGATTCTGTAACGGTAGCATCCAAGTCTACTTCAATATCCTCACAGCTTTATGGTCAAACCAACTGCCCGTTTATAACCGCACCCCGAAAAGATAAGACGAACGCCAACCCCGACAAGAAATCGATGCAGGATCAACCGTAACATGACTAGATTACTTTACGGTTTTTGTATATGTGTTGGCGATGGTAAAGGAATCGGTCAGTCAGTTTAGCCAAGCTCTACAGTAGAGACCTCCCATCTATAAGACCACTAAACCGATTTGAAAAACTGTTTAAAGGTGGGATATTGGGTTTATACAAACAGCAACGAGCTGCCAATTGTGAGGTTTAGAATCACACTACCATAAGCCACGACGATATGGGAATAAAACCACACCGCTGGGTAGCCTCCATGAGTAGCTGATGAGTACCTACCATCAAGGCATCATCAAGCCTATTACGGCTAGCTTTTCCCTTTTCAATAACCCCTGTGAAACTTTTTAAAGGTGGGTTCTTCTTTCAACAGGTTCACAAGTTGGTATACTGAAACTGGTATTTTAGAGTCGACTTTACGCCCATACAAACGTACTTCCATTATTACCACTTGGCTGTTAGTCACAGTTCAATTAAAGAAAGATTAAAAAATACAATGACCGACAAAAATGTTATTTCAATTCTCGCCAAGCCGCGAAAACACAGTAATCGAGTATTACTGGAAGTGCTCATTTTGATGGGGAACACAGACTTCGCGATTACGAAGGCAGTGATGATTACTTGAACCAGAAGCACTACCTAATAAGATGTGTCTCCCATTGTTTCAGAGAGTCTCCCAGATCTCGCCGCTCAGTGTCACAATGCTCGTGCGCCAGTCTCTCCCGTCGGTCGTCGCGCGCTACGTCTCCTCAGCCCCTGCCTACCCTCAACAACACTGTGGAGATGTACGTGGAACCTGTCGTTGAAGAGGTATGTACACACATATTTACTGACACATCTGTCTCTGCCCTAAGGGGTAAGCTTGCCCAAGCTTTGTATGGAAGCTATTTTCCATGTCTGTTGGCAAATCTTATGGTCGGATTAATAGTCGTTGCTTAGCCTGAGCCAAGCATTGGCTCAAGATTTGATTCAAGTCAAGATTTAGTTTTTTCATATGCAGTTTGACAGTCAAAGCATTAGCAAATTGGGGGGGGGGGGGGATAAAAAACCTTTTTTCGACCCTTAGTTTGCAGTGCAATTTAGAATAATTTAGACACCAGCATGGTGGCAAAATGATCAACTGTCACAATATGCTTTAACCAAAAAAAAATCAATAATTTTTGAAATTTTCTACAGGGGCAGAATATAAAAATAATTAAAAAGCATTAAACCTGCTCCTACATTTATATTATATACGTGGTGGCCGAGTTAATTAGACCTTAGACTTATAAACACGTTAAGTCCTTGGTTCAAACCCCGTTGTGTACCAATGAGTTTTTAATCTAAAAATGTATGTATACATTTGTTTAACAACACCACTATAGTGCCTCAGAGAACACGGTAAGCAGTCGGTCCCAGTTTCCCTATACCAACTTGTGAAACTTGTTATAGATGGGTTTTTGAGTCTATCCAAATATGACGACCAAATATAGCCACTTATTCGATTTAGAGTTACTCGAGCTAGTCATTGGCTACGACGAGGTGGGATTAAAAACCCCTCCGCTGGGTACCCTGAGACCGTCTAGACTCTAGGTTTCAGGGTCGCTATAAGGCACCTGTGATGATATGAAATATACATTTATAAAGTACGGTGTCACAGATAGGGTTGCCAGGTGTCCGGCTTTAGCCGGACATGTTTGGCTTTTTACAGATGTATCCGGCCAAATATTTTCTCGTCCGGCCTGTCCGGCTTTTGTTAGGCTTTTTGTGTGGGCAACACAGTGTGGCTGCCGTGCGAGTCGTAAGTCGAGTGCACGACGCGTGCCGCGTGGACGGACGGAGCACCTCCCGCCCGCGCGCCCCGTTCTATTTAAACTCTTTAAGCGTAAGTTACGCGTGATTAATGAGTACATAATAAAAAGTTTAAATAAGTTAATGTTTTTTTATTATGAAATATTGTCCTGCTTTTAGAACATATGTCCATCTTAAAAAGCTATGATTAGCTATTAAGAAAGGTATGTCCGGCTTTTAGGGTAAAATGTCTGGCCAAATTAAGCGCCAAGTCCGGCTTTTGTGTTTTTGGACCTGGCAACCCTAGTCACAGACATACAAGAGTTAAAGTAACATTACGAGTGCCTTACGGCGCTCGAGACCGCCTATAGACGGCCTCAGGGTACCCAAAGGTGAGGTTGTATTCCTACCTCCTCATAACCTATGGTACCCTGAGTCCACACAGATTGGCAGCTTGTCGCAGTATTTGAATAGTCTATTTGGATAAACACATAACTTACTAGCTGACCTGCTCAACTTCTCTTGCTCAAATTTTTCCCGTTTTCTTAACATTTTTCTTCGATGCTCCGCTCCTATTCTATTTCCTAGATAAATGGGCTATCCAAAATCGGTTCAGTAGATTCAGAGATTACCCCCTACAACCTCACAAACTTTACCTTTTTATTATATTATAGAATAGATATTTATTTATTTAAACACTTTATTGCACAGTAAACAAAAGTTATGTACAAAGGCGAACTTAATGCCTTAAGCATTATCTACCAGCTAATCGTTCAGATTGTGTGCAAAGATGAGTTGGGTGCTTAATTAAAAAAAAAACCTAATAAAAATCAATTTATTTTACGTCGAGGATTAAAAATACTAAAGTCAAAGTTAATATTTAAAAAACTATATTAAAAAGTAACAAATTAATTTTTAATAGTAACCCATGATTAAAATTAAACATCGATTAGGTGTTTGCTATATTTTTGTAGTACTTTTCTCATGGACTTGACAATTTGTTCTGGACGACTATAGAAATACTTATGTTGACTGCTACCGTCTTCATTGATGATGCTGTGGTCTACAGACCCACTTGGTGACAGGAAAAATATTCTGAAATAATAATAATATGAAGAGCATTACATTACACACATATTGAACATCAGACAGTCTCCGTCTCTCTATTCCTTAACCTAGAGTCTAGACTCTAGGTTATAAGAGGAAGGAAGCTAGTAGAGCAGGTCCTAGAGTCCTTTAAACGAAGCGTGAATAGGCATAATGATGACAAGCGGTGCACCTGTATGCATCCGTTTGTTGCCACCATTCTTGGACATTGCATACTGCTTAACATCAGGTGGAACTAAGGTCACATGTTGAGCTCTTCAAAAAGAATTTATTTATTATTGCTATAGTATTTCTGTATTTTATGTAGTTGTATATTTGAGCATGTAGGTATCTATTATTGTATGTATGTTTATGTATTTTGGTTTCTCTTTACACTAATCTGTGCACCCTATATTACAATTTTCATTCTCCTAAAGGTTAGCTGGTAGATAATGCCTAAGCCTTAGGCATTATCTAAGGCATTAAGCTCGCTTTTGTACAAACCTTTTAGTGCAATAAAGAATTTTACATTAATTTCTCTTGTCACAAACTAAGCTCAAAGCATAAACTATGTGTACCAGTAGCTCTACCACAAGTTTTTGCAAACAGTTTCTACTATAGTCGCTAGTAATTATAGATAAGGATCGCTTTATATTTCAAATAAACCTCTCTTATTTGTTGATTCATATCTATAGTTACTAGCGACTATAGTAAAATATGTTTGCAAAACTTGTAGGTGCTACAGAAACAGCCTCCGTATACTAGTGGTTACGCCTTTGGCGTTGTATCCGGAGGTCGTGGGTTCGATTCCCACCCAAGGCAAAAAATGTTAGTAGGTTTTTCTGTACAATTTGTCATGGACACACCAATTTGTCACACCCAGACCATAACAAACTATTAATATTTTTTTACCATGAGTGGAAATCGAACCCACGACCTCCGTATATAAGGCGTAAGTAACCACTAGTCTACGAAGGCGGTCATAGATTATAGATTAGATAGAATCAAAATAATAAATTGAATACCTAGGAATGTAAGTGCCATCTGGTGCAAAATTCCTGTCCTCAGGTTCATCATCATCCATCAGGTTTACCATAACAAAATGTTTACTCAAATTTTTTATTTCATCTGAATTTGAAAACTTCGGCTTTAAATTCTTGCATGCTCTACACCAAGATTTGTGAATTATTATCATTCCTGGTTTTTGATGGTTGGTCGCAATTTGTACTCCAGAATCCAAGGATTTTACCCAAACAAAATTACTTCCAAATCCATTGTCACTGTCTTTAAATTCGACACTGCACTGGCATGAACTATAAAAGAAAGAACAAATGGTTTTGAAAACTGTAAATTTAATCATATTTACATTTAAAACCGAAGCATATTGTTGGTGTTTTATATTAAATTAAAATAAACTTGAACAATTTCCATTGCATTGATTTTTGACATTTATTTTGTCAACAAATTATTTGTGATTCAAAAATAGCGCTGTTGAAGCGCCATCTGCCAGATTGTTGATGAAACTTTTCAAATCTGAAAAAGCTTGGAGATGTAAATAGTTCGACACATTGTGTAAAGATGGCGCTGGTGGTAGCTTTTTTAAAGGTCCTTTTTTAAAGTTTAGTTTTATTATTATAAACTTTTATTGGCAATATTGAGTCGAAAGCTTTTAGTAACAAAATATACGGCGCTCTATAAAAAAAAATCGTATCTCAATTTAAGTGCATGTGAACCGGATATACCAAATGAGGAATATATAGAAAATAATTAGGTTCCTCTGAAAAATGTGCTGACATATTATTACTAAAACTAAAATTTAAAAAAATACCACCTAGACAGTCTCAGGGCATCCAGCCATTCCCTATATAGTGTATTATCTATGCATCCAGCGGAGTTTAATTCTTTAAATTCCTACCTACACTAATATTGTTTTTGGTCGTTTAATTATGTAGATATGTATAGTCATTTTTTTTATTTTTATTTTTATTTTTATGGAACACGGCATGTGACTTTGCTACCTGATGTTAAGCAGACCTACAAAGTCCATGAATGTGGACAATCAAAAAATTGATGTTAAACAATATTGAACGCAAAATGATGCGGTTACGAAATGGTCGCCGACATGGACGAATTTGCATTACGTGTCTATTTTTATACCCTCGCTGCTTTATCGTCTAATCAATCGCCCGTTTCATAACTACCATGAAAGGGGACTATCGCCTCGACAATAAATCGATGCAATAGTCTCCGGAAAACCGGTGAACCCACAGACTAAAACCGAAACATGACTACATCACAGGCGGATTTTGCATCTGTACTGTATGGGCGGTGGTAACGAGTCCGGTAAGTCGACCTAAAAAGTGTTGTTCATTTAATTTATTATAAGTGTTACATTTTCAACAGATCTCATTACAACAGATTTCATAAATATACTAGCTGTGCTCGCGACTTCGTCCGCGTGGAATAGTTATTTTTTATCATACAAACTTTCATCCCCTATTTTATGCCCTTGGGGGTAGAATTTATCAAAATCCTTAGCGGATGCCTACGTCATAACATCTACCTGCATGCCAAATTTCAGCCCGATCCGTCCAGTGGTTTGGGCTGTGCGTTGATAGATCACTATGTCAGTCAGTCAGTCAGTCACCTTTGAGTTATATATTTAGATACATATAGTAGAGTTAAGATTTTTGTAGTACCCTTGCAGGGTCTTGTATAATATTTATATTCAAGAAGCAAATAAATAAATACTAAATACCTTGTTGTAGCCGATAGAATTTTGTAGCTCTTCCCTATCTATAGTTACTAGCGACTACAGTAGAAACTGTTTGCAAAAACGTGTGGTTAGTGTTACTCAGCATTCACCGTACAAGTGTATAACACATCGTGGTGTTTGTCCCGGTTTCGCTGTACCAACCCATGAAAGTGTTATAGTAAGATATCAGTTTCACAGGGTATAGTGAAACTGGGACCGATAGCTTAACGTGTTTTCCGCGGCACTATACATAATGGTGTTTTCATTTAATTATATTGAGAACTCATCGAGAAGGGTTTACTATGGAATAATTGGATTTCGAAAATTGTGTTTAAGATACTTGTATGTAGTCTCAATCCTGTCACTACAGATTGAGGAAGGAATGTTACGGTGGTTTGGGCACATTCTGAGGATGAATGAAAAGACATTGACGTAACAGATTTATAAATCAAAGGTGAATGAAAGGCGGGACGACCCAGAAGAATGTTTCATGACCAAATTGGGAACATTCTCAAAAAAGCTGGGATCCGCAGTGCCCATACCGTAGAGCTTCTATGAAAAGAGTTGTGGATGGAAAGGAAGCGAGAGAGTTATGCCAGGATCGTTGTAGGTGGCGCTCCCTTGTCTCTGCCTATCCCCGTGGGAAATATATTTGCGTGTATTTACATAATAAATAGGCACATCAACACTAAATATAGTATCTCGGGGGTTTTAGTTCCTCTGTAACATCTTGTGAAACTGTCCTCATCAGCGTCGTAGCTAGAGTCACGAGCGCCCCTGGCAAGATATGAATTTCGCGCCCTTCTTTTCTTCCTTATTTTCTGAGCTCCAATAGCCTGTTGGCTGTGGGTTGGCAAAATGCGCCCCACTGAGGGTTGCGCCGTCCGTCTGGCCAGCCCCTAGCTCCGACGCTGGTCCTTATCTATCAGTCTACTATCATTCCAATGACAGTAGACTTGAGTGACAATAAAAGTGAATACTTATAGGTGTTTAATGATTTATCCACAATTACAGTTGGCGTGATAATAAAACAATCATTGGAGACAACATCTCCATGTATGTTACGACAAAATAGGTTTAGTGTTTATGACTTTTTAAACTCATTGATGTGTATCGGCGCGTGCACATGTTTTCCAACGTTTTCGAATAACTGCGAGCCGATACTCTCGCAGTCGCGCATCGATACAAAAACGCGGATCAAAGCGACTAGTGTAAGAGTTATTGAGGTTCCGTATATGTTTTTGAACTCAATAACATAACATACCGACACAGTTCCCTTTTTATATGTAGGACATTTTATACATATTGCCTTGGTCACAAATTAAGCTCTAGATTTTTATATGTATATAAGAGAGAAACCACGATACTCATATTACAACCATACCATGGCAAACTGTATAGACAAATATAATGAGTAGGAATCGAATCCACGAACTCATACAATGCCAAAGTGTAACCACTAGAACACGTTAGTTAGTATAGAAATAATCGTTAGTATCTCCTAACAATTTTCAAATTAAAGCATCATCAGTATACCGTATGTATAATAGTGGTTAGTAGAATAGGGACGACCAACATAATGTTGTTTAACCGTATAGTTCTTTTCCCTTATGACGGTTATATAAAAATGATGCGGTTATGAAATAGGCACAGATAAAGATCAATTTGCTGGGGGTCGCTGTTTTGTATGAAATCCATTGCCCGTAACCGCATCCTGAAAAAGGTTACCAATGCCACAATAATAATTAATCGATGTAGTAATATCTCTGTCATCTTATCCGACATCGTTCCTATACGGCATCGTACTTACCTGGCATCGTTCTTACCCGGTATCGTCCTTAACCGACATCGTCCTTACCCGGTATCGTTCTTACCCGACATCTTCCTTACCCGTTATCGTTCTTACCCGACATCGTCCTTACCTGGCATCGTTCTTACCCGGTATCGTTCTTATTCGACATCGTCCTTACCCGGTATCGTTCTTACCTGACATCGGCCTTACCCGACATCGTCCTTACCCGGTATCGTTCTTACCCGACATCGTCCTTACCCGATATCGTCCTTACCCGATATCGTTCTTACCCGACATCTTCCTTACCTGGCAGCGTTCTTACCCGGTATCGTCCTTACCCGGTATCGTTCTCACCCGACATCGTCCTTACCCGACATCGTCCTTACCCAACATCGTCCTTACCCGACATCGTCCTTACCGCCATATTTCTTCCCAGGCATCGTCTTTCCCCGGCCACATTCTTCCCCAGCTAATCCCAAAAGAAACCGAATTTACCAACACGATAAAACAAACTATAGATAGGAAAATCATCTAATTTTATTCCTCCCGTTACGGGTCCCTAAAAAATCATATCGCCCATAATAATTAATGTTTAATGTGTGTTTCTATCTGATCAGTCGTCATACATTTCACGTTACTCTACACAGTATACAGTTATTCGTCGTCGAACGGACGTTTTACAAAAAAAAAAGATCGCTTATTTATCATCGTTCCTAGATACTAAACTAACGAATATTTTACGAAATATTAATCGCTTAGTTAACCCGTGAGCATATTGATTTAGAACGCGTGTTATAATTAAGGTTAAGTAGCTTATTTTAGTTTCAATTTAAAAAAAGTTTTACTTAATCAGTGTTGTGAAAAATGAATATGTATGTAAAAGGACGGAACCGGAATGTGTATGGGACAGTCAGATCCGCTATGCCGGCTAGAAGTACACCAATTACCAGCATAGAAGATGTGCTGTATTCTACTCCTTATTTCTACCATGTTCCGCCTCCACAGCCACCGGCGACTTTTCCTGGAAGAAAGAGACGAAAAAGGGTAACTTTTTTTTCCTTTTTTTTATAAATAAAAGCGGCCTCAGCCTAATGGTTAAGTCACTGCTTAGCTGAAGCTTAAGTTAAGCAGATTACAACAAGGCCGGACCTGGGATGTGTAACCGCTTTATACAACCAAGCTATACCATCATAAACACAGCCACAACCTGGCCTCTTGTTAGGTGTTGCCTCCGAATCATCATCATCATGCCAGCCTTTCGCGCGTCCACTGCTGGACATAGGCCTTCCCCAAGGATCGCCACAACGCCCGGTTCTGCGCTGCCTGTATCCATCAGCTTCCCGCGACCTTTTTCAGGTCGTCGGTCCATCTTGTGGGGGGCCTGCCTCTGCTGCGTCCTCCAGCACGCGGTCGCCACTCGAGAACCTTAATGCCCCAACGGCCGTCCGTTCTGCGAGCTATGTGGCCTGCCCACTGCCACTTAAGTTTGGCGATTCTGGAGGCTATGTCGGTTACTTTGGTCCTTTTGCGGATCTCATCGTTTCGAATGCGATCCCGCAAGGAAACGTCGAGCATAGCGCGCTCCATCGCCCTTTGTGTGACTGTGCCTCCGAATACCATCAGCGAAATAAAGACTGGTTACTCCTCGGGAGCCAAAAAGGCAACCGTATGATGTATAACTTTGACCCTTCTAACTAATTCTATACGGCACAATTTAAGAAATTATCAGTAATAGGTAGTTTTAAAAAAAATCTGTAAAAATCTTAATAGAAGGCCCGATGAACTTCAGAATTCTGGTTTCGATCCAGACGTTGATTTCAATGAGCTTTAATAGGATACGATGGCCAAATACTAATAGCGCAGGGAGGTTTTACTGTAATAATTTTAATAGCTACATAGTCACTAGTTTCTTCATAACCAAGTTTGACCTTCAATAACCACCTAGTAGGTGACTTGATCGACATAGGATATCTCTAATGGAACGTCTCATTCTATCTTTTGATATCATATTTGGTGAAAAGAAACGTTTCTTGAGTGAAAAGTGGAGTTAATGATAACTTGACTTGACTTCAGGGAAACAGTTAAGGATAAGGTATATACTCTATAAATACCATAGGTTTAGAGTAGGATGATGACAAGTTAAAGAACCCTGTAACCACCCATTGAATTCTACTCTATGTATGGGCCCAAGAAGGCTGTTGTCATCCTGGACCTAACCTGCTACTTTAGAACCCTTCTTGTCTTGGACATTTACCTCCTTAATTTTTCCAAAGAGCTGCTTTTGCTAAAGTAAAAACGAGAGTCATTTTAGGATATATAATAGATATTAGAGGGCGTCTGTGTATAAGTAGATAACAAGCAATGACAAAAT
This sequence comes from Monopis laevigella, assembly GCA_947458855.1. Taxonomy (NCBI): domain Eukaryota; kingdom Metazoa; phylum Arthropoda; class Insecta; order Lepidoptera; family Tineidae; genus Monopis; species Monopis laevigella. The sequence goes on along the minus strand of OX381596.1, from coordinate 6,185,721 downwards.
TCGTGAGGGCTGACTGGAACCTGGTTGGCTCAGCGGTTGAGCGCCTTGCCGCGATAACGAGGTTCGTGGGTTCGAGTCCCGCCACCAGGAATTTATTCATTGCATTTTTATCTTTAAAAAAAAAAAATATAAGATTATCATATAAAGGAATTTATAAAAATACATAAAAAATATAAAATACTGAAAAAAGTAAAAACAAAAAACATACTCCTCTGCCATCTAGTATTACTAGTATTAGAAACTAGGACTTCTAACTTTACTCGTATAAGAGTTATTAAAAGAAAGCTAATAGAGGGCGTCTGTGTATAAGCAGATAACAAGCAACGACAAAATTCGTGAGGGCTGACTGGAACCTGGTTGGCTCAGCGGTTGAGCGCCTTGCCGCGATAGCGAGGTTCGTGGGTTCGAGTCCCGCCACCAGGAATTTTTTCATTGCATTTTTATCTTAAAAAAAAAAAATTTGGATATATAAGCTGTTTGTAATTATTATGCATAAGATGAGTTGCTTTGTCGAATACTATAACAGTTTCTACTATAGTCGCTAGTAACTATTGATAGGGATTCCTATATATAGTTACTAGCGACTTTAGTAAAACCACAAGTTTATGCAAACAATTTTTACTAAAGTCGCTAGTAATTATAGATTGGAATCAACCAATAAGAGAGGTTTATTTGAAAAATAAAGCGATCCTATTGGTTGATCCCTATCTATAGTTACTAGCGACTATAGAAGAAACTATTTGCAAAAACTTGTGGTTGACCTAATTAACTGGTCTGCCCACCTGAACCCAAAACAACGAACATTTATGGCGTTCTTTGAAGGTTAACTTCAGTTTTCGTCCCTAGTGCAGATTTCTAAAGGTTGTAAGGTAGATTTGCTAATAAATACCTACTAACCTAAAAGTGATATTAGTTAGGATGCAGATTTTCGAAACTTTTCTATAAAAAACTTCATCAAATTGTATGAAAAGTAAAATGATACTGTAAACACAGTTGTATCTATTAGTATTTTCTTTATATTCATTATTCTATGTAAACTTCTCAGAAAAATATCATAAAATATTTCCTTGGTTTTTCAACTTTTTATTTTTTATAATTTAGGCCAAAGAAAATTAAGAAATGCCAAAGAAAATATTTTTAGTACTTAAATGTATTATTATTTTAGCAACCACTTATGATAGAAAAATGGAATTTGGAGTAATTGTATCCATAATAGGTACTACCATCGGCGAAACAAGGATGGGTAAATCCCTTCGCTGGGTACCCTGAGGCTGTTTAAACGGTTCTCGAGAGCCAACTGTACCGTAAGTAAAATATTGTCATGGTAATGGGTTATGGAACCGCCTGATGCTACATTAATAAAAAAATAAACAAGTAAATATTTTTATTAAAAATCATTTGCATTGGCATTCATCTTCACAACAGCAATCTTCGTCATTAACAATTGTAACTTTTTTGTTTTCTGCTTCTCCTATTTGTTTGATGTAAGGATCTAAAACTCCATAGCTATAAAGTATAGCTAGATTACTTGTTATTAAAAGACAAAGAACTTGTAACGTAGGCTTTATGGTTTTTATATTAGGCTGTTCTTGTGCATGCGGTCCGGTGTAGGTTTTTGAATATTTAGGATTTTTCGAATTTAGAAAAGATGTTTTTCTTTTTTCTCGCAAATAGGCCAAGACAACTGATAGTATACGTTTTGTATTTTGATTGGATTTGTTAAATGTCCACATTCTTCAGGATTTTTTTTTTGCTGAAATTGTTTAAAAAAATCATAAGAGTAGCGTAAACAATTATTAACTGATATATCTATAACGCATTGACGTAAATTGCTATGCTTTGAAAGGATGTACTTTGGGCTAATATGAGGTTCTGCTGATCAACTCGAAATACTATTCCCATGGAACCTACTGTCGCAAATGAAAAAAAGATGGTCTTCTCCATACAAACTGGAAATAAAAAAATTTAATATGACCAATTTGTCTGGGAAAGTAAAATAATTTTTTACTTTCGACACTTGGTTCTATGAGAAAATTTGTTCGATTTGATCAGCAGAACCTCATATTAGCCCAAAGTTCATCCTTTCAAATTCACCCTGTATATTAATATAGTAGGTATTTATTTTATTTAAAAAACTTTATTGCATAGTTCAAAGGCGGATTTAATGCCGTTGGGCATTATCTGACTGTCAACTAACTAGATTCTGCTAGACCCTTGGATTTTTAGGTACGTACTTATTGCAAAACTGGACGATGTCAATATAAATAAAAAACTAGGTACCTACCTTGATTTTATTTATTAAGAAATTTCTCCAACATTTTGCCAATTTAAAAACTTTTAGGGTGAATAATTTAACATTAATATATAAATGTAAAGAAATAAAATAAATATTCCGTAAAATAATATTGTAGATATATTATAAAAATGACATAAACTTTTTAAAAATATTTCAATGAGGCTACAAAGGGCGCCTGTCAATTAGCTTTGTAAAAAAATTTCCATCCTTATATTTTTAGATAAAATAAAGTGTTAAACTCGAAAATAAATATACGTAACTTGCATTATTGATTATTGATAATGCAAATAAAAAGTAGATCAATTTAAGAAATGGCAAAATTATAAAATAATAATTTGTAGGACAATTTACACATATTGCTCTGAGGCTCTACCATGGCACATAGTTGTTTGCGCATTGTAGAAACGTAGCGTATTCATTTACGTATACGTAAGCAACAACCAATAGGATCGCTTTTTTTTTTGGTAACAGGATTGAATAAAGCGATCCTATTGGTTGTTGCTCACGTATAAGTACGTAAATAAATACGTTACGTTTCTACAATGCGCAAACCTTGTACTTGTACATAAACACCCAAACTATGCCAAACAGTACAGAAAAATGTACCAACTAATATTTTTTTGCCATGGGTTGGAATCGAAGCCACGACCTCCGGATACAAAGCCAAAGTCGCGACCACTAGTCTACGGAGGCGGTCAATAGACAAGTACCACCTGTCCAACGTTGTGGGCACATTGTATTTATATGTACTTGTTATTTTATGACAAAAAAAACCCTTGCCATTAAGTGTGTGGGTAAAAGGACATCCCTTTTATCCACACACTTACAATGCAAGGGTTTTTTTAACAAATCAGGTAGTTTATAGTTTAATCTGCTCTGTGTGGGTTGTAGTGTTAGGATTCAGTAAGATTTAAAACGAATTCTTAACAATAGAAGATTATTTTACGATATAAGGTTACACAGAATTACTTTTTTGTTTAGTTCTGTAACAACTTGAATACTTCTTTATTAATTTAATCCTTCTAGGAATTTCTTACTCATTTAATAAATAATATAATACATATATTTATCCATCAAAACAGTTTACATTTTGTTAGTACATTTATTTTGGACTCTCCATTTAAGTTTAGGAAACCTTCGAAGACAGTATAATTAGTACATATACAGGGTGAATTTGAATGGGTGTACTTTGGGCTAATATGATGTTCTACTGATCAATACGAACAACTTTTCCCATGGAACCATGTGCCGCAAATGAAAAAAAAAATGACTTCCCCATACAAATTGGTAATTTTAACTTTACTAGTTGTATGGAGAAGGCAATTTTTTTTTTCATTTGCGACACATGATTCAATGGGAAAAGTTGTTTGTATCGATCAGTACAACATCATATTAGCCCAAAGTACACCCATTCAAATTCACCATGTATAGTAAAATGAAATTAATTATTTGATTGTAGTTTACTATTGAATCTATACTACCTAATATAATAAAGCTGAATATATAGTATATTTGATACATGGTGGCCGAGTTGGTTAGACCTTAGACTTTAAAACACTTAGGTCCCTGGTTCGAACCCGGTGAGTATAAATGAGTTTTTAATCTAAAAAAGCGGCCCCAGCCTAGTGGTTAAGTCACTGCGCAACTGATAACAAGGTTAAGCAGATGACAACAAGGCCGGCCTGGGATGGGTGACCACTTTATACAACGAGGCTATTTCATCATAAACACCGCAACACGCTCGCCACTTGTTAGGTGTTGCTTCCGAATATCATCGGCGAAATAAGGACGGATTAATCCCTCTGCTGGGTACCCCGAGGCCGTTTAAACGGTTCTCGGGAGCCAAATAGGCACCCGTGATGGTATTTATTTATTATTTATTTATAATCTAAAAAAATATGTACATTTGTTTAACAACACCACTATAGTGCTGTCGGTCCCAGTTTCACTATACCAACTTGTGAAACTGTTTATAGAAAGGTTATTGTGTCTATTCAAAGATCTCGTCTAGTGTATACAAGTGTATACACCTTTCTTTTTATTTTCTATATTTTGAAGATTTTGATTTTAATAAGTAGTTGAATGAACTTACCATATAACATTATTAATTTTATAGATAACCTAGCTATGCCTCATGTTTTCACCCGCCTTTTAATTCAAAATAGGTAATTTAGTAGCTCTACCATGTTTTTTTTTATAATAGATACGATCATTCACTTACTGTACAGTATATTTACGTTAATGTGTACAGTTTAAACTGTACAGTAAATGAATGATCGTATAACAAAAAGTCATTAACTTTAGTTTATTACATTTACGTTACTTTACATTTTCGCTTCTATATATATATATATATCATCACGGGTGCCTTACAGCGCCCGAGACCGCCTAGACGGCCCCAGGGTACCCAGCGGAGGGGTTTTAATCCCACCTCGTTGTAGCCGATGGTATGAGTCTACACCGAACAAGTGGCTAGCTCGTCGCGATGTTTTGGATAGACTCAATAACCCATCTATAAACAGTTTCACAAGTTGGTATAGTGAAACCGGGACCGACAGCTTAACGTGCTCTCCGAGGCACTATAGTGGTGTTGTCAAACAAATGTACATAAATTTTTAAATTAAAAACTCATTGGTACACACCGGGATTCGAACCAGGGACCTAAGCGTTTTTAAGTCCAAGGTCTAACCAACTAGGCCACCACGTGTTTGGCCACCAGGCCATTTTCGCTTCTAATCATTCTTATTAACTTTTCTTTCTTTTTGCTCGGTTCCTAAAGGTCGTAGCGTGATGTTAACAAGCCCATATCTTTGTCATTAATTGGGCAATCTCAGAGCCTAGGAATGTATTTTTTTTATTACGATTGGTTCAAACAAACATACTATAAAAAAATAGTTCATCGCGGGTGCGTTACGAGACCGCCTAGAGGGCCTCAGCCCCTCCGCTGGGTACCCAGCAATATTAAAGTTTATTCAATTACTTATTAAAAACAAAAATTTCTAAATATAGAAAATAAAAAAAAAGGTGTATACACTTATATTTTAAATGAATTCTATATTTTTTTTAATTGGCTTATTTACTAAAATGTGCTACAAATGGAGCTATATTCTGTATGTATGTCCAAGTCAGTGGTGTAAACTATATTGTGCAAGTGTGTACCTGTGGTGTCCCGTAGAGGTTAAAACTCTCGCGGCCTTCACCAGAGATGCATTGGACCGGTTGAATTATCGATGAATTGATCATGACTGAATGTGGACATTAAATTGGGTATTTCAACTACCAGTATGTATAATATGTATCACATAAAAAATGTGTCTTATACTGGGGATAGTAATGTCAAATTTCATACAAATATTTATTCATAGATTAAAATATTAATGCTCAGTATAATTATTTATATGTGATTTGATGTAATCTTGGTATAAGTTATGCCTTCTTTTGGTCGATTAGTAGTTTATGAGTAAAAAAAAAATCTTACATACATATTTGGTAAAGCTTACTAAAATTGTAAATGGAAAAAAAAACTAATAGGTAGGTACATCGATATGTTAAAAAATAAAACTACCGAAATGGACTCTAAATAGGCTACAAAACAATCTATTGTAGAATTCGTGTCTAATTTGTTTGTTAATCACTTAAAAACTACTTGACCAATTTTCATGCAAATTTTTTTTTTATTGTATAGCTGTTAGATCTGAGGGTAAAATATGGTATATTATATTTTGATATACATTCAGAAGGTTTATATGTATATAGTGTATTAAGAGATTCTTAGGTTAAAGGTAAGGTCAAAAGTTTTTAAAAAAACAGATAAAAAAAGTATTCTATGATGAAAATTGGCCTATATTAAAATTACACGAAACTGCATTAAAATATTTTCGATTTTATATTTACTTTTTGTTATTTTTTTCATAATTGATTGAATCAGGCGTTATTTTTCGGAATTCCATTATTTTATATAATAATATAGATGTAATATTTACTTTATTGCAAATTCTTCCGCTAGTTAAACGACGACTTAAACGACGTCGACATGTTTCGCTTACTCCACGAAGCATCTTCAGGACTGAATTTTAATTATGATGGCCGAAATAGGTTGAGTATAGGTGAATTATATTTTTTTCCTTTTAAAGTTTAACTTTCTATTAATACGATATGTATTAAATAAAGCATGGTAACCATGGCTAACATTACTTTACCTTAGCAATAGTATATAATAGACCTATTAAAAAACAATAGCATTTTTTTTTGTTATTAAATAACACGCACTCGATGATGCGGCAACATCTATCAAGTTGTGTTAGCTACAAAACCGTAGTTTACGATTATAAGTAACAAAGAGATTAACATGAGTAGATTCTAATCCCGCAACTAAATCGTGCCAATAACGTTTACTGGACTACAGTTGCGTGTCTTTATGCAGTTCTAACTCATCAGTAACTGTGTCGTTTTTGTTTCACTCAACAATAACAGCTTTCACATGTATGAATACTATTATCGCTTCGAATTAATTATTAGAAGACTCAAGGTCTTCAGTAAAAGTTACAAACACTGCGCCGGAGTCTTCAAGATTGTTAGTAAAAAAATCGATGTCTAGTACGGACTATGCTTGTTTTTTTTTCTCCAAGCTCCGAGGCTCGAGTCCGCTCCGTGCCTCCTTGTAGTGAGAGCAAAACCTGCTGTAGAAACAGTTTGCTCGCTTCGAGACGGAGTACCTGTAATGACGCTGTCCCTTTTCCTCTCACCCCAAATCTAGAAGGCCGTCTCACGTACACCACTGGTATGCAAAGATTGATAGCTTATATGACCATTTGGTTTCGAATGCGCCGAGAAATCACGTTTGGTTGGAACTTTTCGCCGCCTGGCGTCCTTAGGCGCGATCAGACGTGGTCCCTCAAAACTGTACTGTACCGGATTTAATGAAGTTTTAAGTGAAAAGTGGTTCTTAATGTTATTAGTGTGGTTTTATCGATCTTTTACAGTGTTATAAAGTAAGTCAGTGAAGCCATACACTGCGCCCGTGTGTGTGTTGATATTTCTGTGATAAAACTGTGTAGTTCTGCTATTTATGCTAGAAACTGAGTTGGTGATCGTGGAACTTTTAGCAAACAAGTTTCTTGAGGATTTGTTGGTGAAATGTGCAGTGTCTCAAGGATTTTTTGATTGGATTATGTGATTGCAATGGATTCAATGGCAACTGACAACGGATTAGTGGTGAATAATTTAAATCACGTCCGGAGTGACTCTCAGGTAAGCTAACGCGGGTTAGGTATCGATGAGTGGAAGCTAAACACGTTTCGAGGTGCATACCTATGGATACAATGACTTCTTAATGCCACACCACACCGTATCGGGTTTATACTAAAATTAATTTAAACAGAGAGTTAGCTAGGTCGGTAATATGGCAAAGGAAACATATAATAATATCATCCTAGAAGGTCTGGGTTCTCTAAGGTCATTGTAGCCAATGGTATATCTCTAGACCAAACAAGTGGCTAGCTCGTCGCGATGTGTGGAAAGACTCAATAACCCATCTATAAACGCAATTTGGCATAGTGAATCTGGGACCGACAGCTTAAAGTGATCACCGAGGAACTATAGTCTTGTTGTCAAACACAAATTGAATAAATATTAGATAGGTACCTACTATAAATATGATTTTTTTTAAATGCAATATGCGTATTTGCTACTGCTTGTTAAATAATTCTAAACTACGATATTTTGATGAAAATAAAGTTTTTTTTTCGGAAGTAGAACGTAATTGTGGAACTTCAAAGGGAACTACATAAATCTATACTGACTACATACTTATCGTCTATATAAATAAAGTATCATATCTTTTTCCACGTTTAATTTCCGGTTTAGATACTATACTATACCCCATTAGAAACGTAAATATATAATGTTATTGAATCATAACATAATTTTATAAGTTAAATTTTAGCCTCTTGTGTATAATTTTATTTTTTCCAAATTACTAATTTATTAAATATCTAGATTATCTAGATAGGTATACCTACTAACTTCTGTCAGCGTCTGGACCGCCTGAAATTCAAAATTTGATCCATAGTCCAAAGTAATCGCCATAATTCTTCATACTAGTAATTCCAAGAAACTTTTTACCAGAATCATTATGTCACTCCGGGGGCAATTCTGGGGCCTGAACAAAGAACACGATCGCCAATCGAATCGCCGCATCGATCGGTAAAAATGTATAGGAATTTTACTCTATGGGTAGAGCCTGATCGCCGAGAAACGTCAAATCCCATACATTTGGCTTTCGATGGGTATTTCGATTCGATTATCGATTGGCTCTTTGGTAAGGCCCCTGGTACTTTGGACATTTATGACGGCTCGATATATTTGAATAAAATTAAGAGTTTCTATAATGAATCGTCACATTCGTATATTTATATCAAACAGACTTGCAAGTCGGAGGTGCCAGAATTAGGCCCCTGACATTATCTTACCAGAGGCCACTTTCTGTTTCTTAAAACGGATACGTTAGCTTCTCAAAATCACGGAATCCTTTAAAAATGACATTGATCAGCAATCAGCAACAACAATACCTAAAAAAGGCGAGCACTTTATTTATTATACAGAAGTAGGACTAAAAGATTATGCATTTTATAAATGTTGGCAAGATGGTAAAACAATGTTACCTACATACCCTATCTATGTCCTTTCCAGGTTCAACTATCTCCTCCATACAATTTTCATCTAAATCAGTTCAGCGCTTTAAGTGTGAAAAGTTAACAGACAGATAGACAGACATACAGTGTTACCTTTATATTTATAATATTAGTAAGTAAGTACTTATGCATATAAAACCGGATATTGATCCATTTATATTCTGATCATGGGTTCTCTGCACCTATTATTTAGCTGTCATGGGTGCTGGGGCCCCAAGCCCAAGCACCCACGGAGTCGGCGCCCCTGGTTAGAGGTGCAATTGCTTTGACTGTTTTTAGTATTGGAGTTGACAATTGTACATAAAGGATTTCGTTATTTTGACAATCTAACGTTACCTTTAAAAGAAACAAAATATGGCCGCTGTATTCAAAATATACAAATTCCGCAACTGTTACATCCAAGCATTTGAATATTACCGGTGATAGATTTTCTTACTTTGGTGTTTTTTCTTTTGCTTCCATGTTTTTATTTTACTTTAAAACTTACATACCATATAAAAGTAATCGACACCCTAAATACCTTTATCGACTGTAATTTTTTGTTTGATTAATAAATTTAGCTACCTAATTAAATTAATTACAAAAAAAGGATTTAGCCCTAATCCTTTCATTGTGGCAATTTTTATTCCTTCCAAAGTTATAATTGCCAATTTAAGTGAACCTGATAATTATTTACTAAAAAAGTATAAAACCAAATTAATAAAAGTCTGTACTGCAATTATGACTGCCCATAATTTTAAAAATAAGTATCACCTGTTGCAGTAGTGCATAAATATAAAATATTACAAAGCAACAAGGGAAGGCCATTTTTTGTTGAAACCGAGCCCAAATCTGACAAAGGACAAAAGCACATGTCAAAATGACGTCATCTTTCCCGCCAAAAACCTGTTTCGCGCCAATTCGCAGCTGTCTGTGGTAAAGTGGTCGGCTGGCGAAATAATTATGTTTTTTTATTCGACGAGTATTTTCTTCGTCCCCGGAGGCTAGTTTTACCGTTAACTTTGCTATATTAGGCGTTTCAGATGTCTCGCATGTTTTTTTAACTGCAGATATGTCAAGCGTTGATATGTCAAAGCTGGGAACTATAGTACAAAATACTAACACTGCATTGGTATGGTACTTCTGTAACATCAACATCATCAGGCTACTGCAGGATAACACTGAATGTTTACCGCCTCAGGTGGGCAATTCTCGCGCTTTCGACATTCATCTCGATTCGAGATTTTTAAACGAAAAATGACTTAATATGCCATTTTTCGTTCAAAAATATCGGACATTAATCGAAATAAATATTAATTAATAAATATATAAATTTTGAACGAAAAATTACATATTTAGTCATTTTTCGTTTAAAAATCTCGAATCGAGAAGAATGTCTAAAGCGCGAGAATTGCCCACCTGGATCATCATTATTAGGCTCTTTCTGCCCGCTGCATAAGCCTTCTCACAAAGGTGCGTTAACAATCTGGATTCCCCATCTTCCTCAACCGTCTTTCCAACCCATCTTTACTCTTTAGTCTGGATTCTTTACGCTCAGTCAGGTTGTCAGGTCGTCTCACCATCCTAACTGTAAGAAGTCTTATGTGCTGAGATTCTCTTCATTTCAAGATTCATTTAAACTTTACCCTACTGCAAAAATTACCAGTTCACGGCCACTTCTCTTACAAACAATTGCCTTCTCCATACAAACTAGTAATGTAATAATGATCAATTTCTTGAAGTCAATTTTTTTTTATATTTGCGGCACTTGGTTCCATGGGAAATATTTTTCTATTTGATTAGCAGAGCCTAATATTAGCCCAAAGTACCTACAAGCTGGGTAACTTTAAAATTTATACTTGGTTAATTTAATAATACCACGCTTGGGCCATACTGTCAACTATAAAATTATTGGCCAATACTGCTGCTAATCAAACAAAACTTACGCTCGTATCTTAAAATCCACTTTTCACTCAAGGAATGTCTGTCTCATTTCAATATGTAAAACCGAGAAAGATCGAATGAGTGAGACTTTTCTTGAGTGAAAATTGGAGTTGAGGATATGACTCAGAGTACGGGAGTTGTTCCAAGACACCAGTTGACAATAACCATATTCAAGCAGATAAAATTTGAACATAATGCACTACTCTTACTTTAGTGTTCTTTACCCAATATAAGTAATTTCGATTTTCATAAGCACATTTTTACACAGCAATAAGAATTACCTGCAACTTTAACACAAGAAGTTTTGAAGTTTTAACGATCGATAACATTCTTTGCTTAAGATTGCATGTCTAACCGTAACGTTCACTTTAGATACCTAATAATGAACGATAAATGAACGCAATAAAAACTACATTATAAAGTACATACCTACTACCTACCTAGTTTTTTTATAATATTCATATATAATCATCGGGATTATTTGGTTTAAACAATAGACTGTAATTGAATGTATAAATCCAAATCGGCGCTCCCACGCTCAAGTTTGGTTGGATAATAGGTATCCAGGTATGTTTTTCTTTATAAAACTGCGTTCCGGTTGTTAATTGGATAAATAACTACTTACGTTTATTTTTATTACACTTGAGGAGAACAAACAGGCCATACAGCCATAATATGATGATACTTAATACGTATATTCATCGAAAGTATAATTGTCTATAATATGACTTAATTTTGGTTTATATTCAGACTGTATTTAAACGAAATAGCATTTTATAAAAATATTCAGTGCCTTTTGTCTTTCTCTAATTATTTTATTTATTTCTCTATAATTTATGTTTTTAATATTATTTTACAATAGCTTTTACATTTGTATTTTGTTAGTGGAGCACGACATTTGACCTGATGGAAAGCAGACTTACAAAATCCATGAATGTGGTCGACCAATACATTGTTGCAAGGCATTGATTTAGGATTTAATTTAGTTTTCTTCAAAAGTAATATTATCGCATAAGTAGTTTGTATAGATTTGTTTAAAATAGGTCTAGTAGGTTTTCTGTATGAAATATTAATAAACGGTCTTACCTGCCTCTTTTTCGCATATAAAATATTTTTTTGCATATAGATATAAAATATGGTCAACTTGGTAGGTTGGTCCCAATAAATGACGTCATTTAATTTCTTGCACTTGGAAATATTTTGACCTGGCAACTTAGTGAGTCATGCCTTTAAACTGTGAAGGCATTATTAATACAACAACAAGGAATGCAGGCTTTTGTTTTTTTTTATCACATTTACTGAAGTTTAAATGGGGACCCTTTATATTACTGTGTAAGTACCTTTACTTTGTAGAGATTAGTCATTATTATTATTGCTTTTTGTTTTTTTTTTAAGGACAATTTACACATATTGCTCTGGTCACAAACTAAGCTCTAGGCTTGTACTATGTGTACCAGAATCAACGATATAATACATGACATATTATATTTTAATAAACACACATACTATGATAAACTGCCCAGAAAATACGTACTATTTTTTTTTGCCATCGTGGGAATCAAACCCACAACCTCCGGATATAACGCCAAATGCGTAACTAGTCTACGGAGGCGGTCTGTATTGTAAAACTCTAGTATAGATGTTATGATCTAACATAATTTTAAAAACAAAGATGGATAGTAAAAGGGATCGTTGTGGCAAATTTAAAATACAGTGTAGGTATAGAAGTAAATCTAAACAAAAAAATATTTGTGAAATTAAGACTTTACTTTTTTTTTTAAATAGAGCATGACATGTGACCCTACATCCACCTGATGGTAAGTGGCAATGTAATGTCCAAGAATGTTCTCAACCAATAGGACTCTGGATTAAAGGAAGAAGGGAACACGCACGCAGGCAGGCTTCTGTGTTATTTTCTAATAATGCATCTACTAACTTTTGGTATATATTACCACCCCTATAGCAAACAGGCCTATATTGTGGCTGATATACCTGCCTAACTTTTTACGTAATACTTATCTACCTTTCTTACCTAGGCTAGCTGACAACAAAACTCTAAAACATTCGTGCTACCAACTAATTTGTCAAAAAAAACGTAAAAACTTTGATAAGGAATTTGTAACGGTTAATAATTAATACAAATCAATGAACCTGCAGTGTTTAAGTGCATAACAACATTGCACCCTAGATGCTAGAAATAGAATTTGGGTCGTTTGCATTATTTCCTGTCTCAATTCTTAAATTAACTTGCTTGAACTGTATATGTATGAATTGCAATTTTCATCCAACTTTAACCTTTTATAACCATTTTTTTTTAAAGTGAAAATTTTAACATAACCTGCTTAGGTAAAGTAATTAACTCAAGTAACTTGCTATGAACTATAGATAGGATTTAACCAACAAGAAAGTTTCATTTGATAAATAAAGCTATTGGTAATATTACTATAGTTTCTAGCGACCATCGTTAAATCTGTTTTCAAAAAGTCGTGGTGTGCTCAAGCTTTACCGCGAGTTTTTACTTAGTATATTTACTAGTGTCGCTAGTAACTGTAGATAAGGATCAACCAATAAGACAGGTTCATTTAAAAAATAAAGCGATTCTATTGGTTGGTTACTATCTATAGTAACATATTTTGCAAAATCTCGTGGTGAGCTGATCACATTCATTTAAGTTATAGTGTTGTGTCAAAAAAAATACTATAAGTATTTTATGTAATCAAAACACTATATACCTAGTATCTAGATATTATGTACACATTTTGCGCAATAAAGTATTTTAAATAAAATAAATATGACCAGATCTAAATAAAATAATTACTGTAACAGATGTTACTCAGTCTCGTACAAAACATTTCGGAGATTCCTAAATCTGTCGCACTATTAAAAAGTTGAATGCTTTCTTTGATGTTTTTCCTGAACCTTAAAACGGAGTCCTTCAAAAGAAGCGTGAATCGACATCATGAAAGCTTATACATTGCATTCATTCTTAGAGTCCCCATACTGCTTACAATCACACGAGTTACATGCCGTGCTCTAAAAAACATAAAATAATCAATTATTAATTTTAAAATTTGCAAAAAAAATCTAAAAACTTTATTGAGCGTTTTAGTTAATATGGCATTTCGTCTCTTTATTACCAAAGAAAATAATATTTGACCGGAAATAGATAAAACACCATTTTAACTAAAATTCTCAACGTATTTTTGATACGTTATTATTTCTGCTACAATCCATTTAGGCAAGGTGGCTTTTCTTATCAAATCAAATGAATTAATAAAATCAGAACCATATACCTATGTCAATCACGTATCTACGCAACGTGATTGATGTCCTAGGTTTTCTACGCAACTATGCAAGGGTATTTTGCTAACTCGTAACTAACTTTCTAACCAGTATGATACACCTCACTTGCTTACTTGTTTTCTTCATACATAATTTTATTCACATACGAGTAAGTACAGGCATGCATGGTCTGATAGTTTTTTTTTTGGATTCCCAGGCTTGCCATGAACGTGATGATAAATCTGGTATGAATTGTATGCCTTTACATACCCTACTACGTTAGTAAATTTTGCATACGATATTATCTATAATAATATAATAAAAAGTTAAAGTTTGTGAGGTTGTAGGGGGTAATCTCTGGATCTACCGATTTTGACAATTCTTTTAGTGTTTGATAACCCATTTATCTAGAAACGCTAGACGATATAACATCACGCTACGACCAATAGGAGCGGAGCATCAATGAAAAATGTTTGGAAAACGCGGATTTTTTTACTTTTTGAGAGCTTCCGTTGCGTCTGCGTAAACGGTTAAAGTTACGTAGACGAAGTTGCGCGGGTCAGCTAGTCTCACATAAAATCATACAATATAATATTAAAATTACTAATAAGGACATTCTCTAGCAAAAGATATCATTTTACATTTTTCGAATCGTATTCGATACATTTCAATATCGTTTTATGTAGGTACAAATATAAACAGTCTGTTATTTCTAACGGGATTAATTGTATTTATTCGTACCTAACTTTTAATGGTTATTAATTTTAGATGTAGCTATACACTTGCTCAAACTATTTACAATTTTATATTCCCATAAAAATTGTCTTGAAGACAAAGAAAAAAAAATCTTAAACTCGCTAGCCACTCGATAGGATTTCCTAACGATCTTATACAGACATTGATCCCTAGTTCCGTAGAGTTGTTATATAAAAAAAACAAAGCCAAATTTTATTAATCTCATTACAGCAAGAAGAAAAAAAATGAACCTCTAAAATGATGTCTTTCCTGAATCTTATAATGGAGTCCTTGAAAAGAATCTTGAAAACTTACACTCTGCATACTGCTACTTGTACGATTATTTCTTCTGTTATATAGGGGGTATCGGAGTCTGTGGTCCCACAGACTTCGATACTGTGAGTTCGAGTTGAGATAAAAAATTACGTCATTTCATACAAATGATATTTCCAAAATTCATAATACACGTTGTTTTAATTGACCACGGCATAACTAATAAATATTATAAACGTTTCACTTTTCGTAGTACCAAAAATATCGTTCTCGATCTCAACTCGAACGAGATCTCACGGTGTCGGAGTGGGTTACGCTGCTGCTTACAATCACACGAGTTACATGTCACATGATGTATGTCTCTAAAA
This sequence comes from Monopis laevigella, assembly GCA_947458855.1. Taxonomy (NCBI): domain Eukaryota; kingdom Metazoa; phylum Arthropoda; class Insecta; order Lepidoptera; family Tineidae; genus Monopis; species Monopis laevigella. The sequence continues at coordinate 6,170,152 of OX381596.1, read as the reverse complement.
AATATAAAATATGACAATATTAGTATCATGGCATATTAGTACTTTTTTCTGTACAGTTTATCATGGTGGGTGTTTATAAAATATAATATGTATTATACCGTTTCTTATGGTACACTAACCTAAAACTTATTTTGTGCCCAGAAGCTCTACCATGGGTTTGCGCATTGTAGCAACGTAACGTATATGTATATCTATACGTGAGCAACAACCAAAGGACCGCCTTATTTTTGGTAACAGGATTGAATAAAGCGATCCTATTGTATTCGAATACGTTACGTTGCCGCGTTGCTACAATGCGCAAACCCATGGTAGGGCCTCAGAGCAATATGTGTATTATTGTGTATCGTTAATAATAATTTCTAAAATATGATTATTATCAATTTCGTAATCATTTTATTATTATAGCTTTATCCTTTTATTCATAAAAACTTAATTAAGCGTATGGCGTTTTGAATCTTTTTAAAAAATATAAAAAATAGGAACAGTAGCCCTAGTGTGAGTTTTTTTTAACATTTACTTTTGCGTTAACTATACTACTGCGTTAACATTTTTACCAATCACACGCTCGCATTTTTAGTTCTCAAAATTTCCGCTTGGAGCGCTGAACTATTTCCCATACGAAATTTAGTTAACTCAAACGCAAAATAATAGTTAGAAAACTTACACTAGGGGTACAGAGTAAACCTTTTACTTTCACGGGACCAACCACCTAAACCAGTTTTGTATCTCGCAGCTGCCTTATGTTATCATGATTGGTCCACATTTGGTAATCATGCAGGTTGCAGTTGCACTTAATTTATTATATTTAGGTAAAGTTCGTTTCACGAAATCATTCCCTTAGACTTGGCGCTGCAGTCGCGCGACGGAATGTTGGTAAATGAATGTTTAATACTCCCAAAAATATTTTTAAGGTGAATTCGGTTTGTATATATATTTTTTGAAACGGGCTCTACTCGTTATACGCACATACATATCATGACATACACATATGAGACCGCCTAGACGGCCCCAGGGTACTTGGCGGAGGGGGTTTCCTCTTCGTAGCCGATGGTATAAGTCTACACCGAACAAGTGGCTAGCTCGTCGCGATGTTTTGAATAGACTCAATAACCCATCTATAAACAGTTTCACAAGTTGGTATAGTGAAACCGGTACCGTCAGCTTAACGTGCTCTCCGAGGCACTATAGTGGTGTTGTCAAACAAATGAACTGTTTTGATTATGACTCTTATTTCTAATACAATAAAGATTATGTAGGTATGACAGATCCAATTATTGTATTATGTATTTAAATTTAATATATGTATTTAAAATAGATAAACAATAAAAAAGGGGCGGTTTATAGTGTCAAATAAGGCAATGTGTTTTTTTAACAAAGTAGATTGGTTGGTACGTACTACATCGCTAATAAATGTTATCGTCCTGTAATTATATATTGTTGTGTACAAATGGACCTCAAATAAATGGTTAGCAAAATGTTTGATCAAACTAAAAGAAAACGACGTCGAATGTAGGTACCAGCTGTCATAAGACTTTAAAAATAAAACTGGTACCTACACTCTACGCCATTTTTAACTTTAATTGTTACAATTACTTTAACGGATACTTAGGTTCAACTGAAACTAAGTCGTATCCCAATAAACTTTAATTTTAACTTATGAAATGTCTGTCTTTTTTAACTAAATACCTATTTTCAAATTATAAAATTAAGAAGAATGAGACAGGCGTTCCTTGCTAAAAAGTGGAGTTGAGGATACAGCTTATCTCTATGGATACAAATGTCCTGTCAGAGGTTCTACCATGGGTTTGCGCATTGCGGAAACGTAACGTATTCATTTACATATACGTGAGCAACAACCAATAGGATCGCTTTATTTTTGGTAACAGGATTGAATAAAGCGATCCTTTTGGTTGTTGCTTACGTACGTATACGTAAATGAATACGTTACGTTTCTACAATGCGCAAACCCATGGTAGAGCCTCTGTGACACAACGACTGTCTCCGAGTTTCTTTAGATTTTGTACCTACCTATTTCAATGAATACTTGGTCGTATAATTTATTATATACCCTGTATTATTCAATACTACTCCATCATAAAATAAATTATCTTGTTTATATTTATTGTATATTGAACGCAGCGAGTATAAAGACCTTGAAACCCATTAGCCAATAGCATAATGTTTTCCGAATAATCCGCGGCTGACTTCGTTTAGCTTCGACCGATGACGTCCGAACGCAGCCCGACGTTAACCGAGTACCCACTCAATTGTTGCGCGCGCAGCCATTTTATTTCACGTTCTAACATGGTTCACGCGTTTTGTGAGGTTATGTTTTAATAATATTTATTTTATTATGGCTATGTTAGCTGAACCACGTCGTAAACAGAAAATTATTAATCTTCGTGCAAAAAATAGTGAATGGAGCAATGATTCAAGTAAATTTGGTCAGAAAATGTTGGAAAAAATGGGCTGGAGCGAAGGTAAAGGGCTAGGATTAAAAGAAAATGGAATTGTGGAACATGTTATCGCTCGATATAAAAATGATGAAAAAGGATTGGGATATGAAGATAAAAACGACCAGTGGACTAAACACGAAGATGATTTTAATTCATTGTTGGCTAATTTATCTAATGGTAAGTGAAATGATAGCTCTTACGATAGCAGCTAAGAAATTACTATTAATTTTCATACACAAAATTGTATTCACTAAACTAACGTGTGAAAATGTAATTAACGTGTGATTTTATAAACACCCTAAGTTTTTACAAACAGTTTGATCTTTAATATATATAAATAAACTTAGTTGTCGGGCGAATTTGTTTTTATTGTATTATTGGAGTAGGTATGTGGCTTTGTATTTCCTGATGTTAAGCAGACCTACAAAGTCCAGGTATGGGGTCCATCAGTACTTAACTATCAGTGTTTAAAAACATTGAGAGCTCCTATTGTGTCACATTATTTATAATGCAGTTACGGTTTAAGGCACACTGACAAGATGAATTCGCACTACAAGTTTATTATCCTCTCTGCTTTATTGTCAAATCAATTGACTGTTCTGTAACCACACTAATACTGACTATCAGATTAACAATAAATCAATGCAGTAGGCTCCTGAAAAGCAGTAAACTTATTCATCATTTTTTTTATTGCACACAAACCTTAACTAAATGTTCTTATGTCTCGAAGGTTTAATTGTCAGATAATGCCATTGTCAAATCGGCCTTTCTATTACCTTATAAATTTGTATAAATAAATAAATTACAGATTAAAACAAAATGTAGCTTGTCAGTTATAATGAATGCAATTTATTGCTCTTAAGACAAATACAATACAATAGTATTATAAATGTAATAACTTATTATACATATTTTTTATTTACAGGATCGGAAGGTAATGAATTAACATTACACAGCGGAGCTTCATTAGAAAAGAAATCTAAAAAAAGTAAAGCTAGAGTTCATTATCATAAATTTACTCGAGGCAAAGATATATCCCGCTACAGTGAAAAAGAACTTGCTAATATTTTTGGTAAAAAAAGTTTCAAAGATGAGCCTAAAACTGAGATTATAAAAGAAGAAATTAAAATTACAGAACAAGTTTTCACTACAGGTGGCAACATGAATGATTATTTTAAAAATAAAATAAATTCTATAAAACTATTATCAAATAATAATTCTAATATTAATGATGATGCTTTCGATAATAATTGTGCATTTCAAGGATTTTCTGGCACTGGTGCTGGTGTTGTCGAAGAAAACAATAGCTTAGGAATTGGTTGTCAATCATTTTCTTATACAGAAGAAACTACAATAGTAGAACCTGACGAAAAAGTCCCTAAAAAGAAAAAAAGAAAACACAAAATTAGTATTACAGTAGAGGAAAATAATATAAATTTAATTGAAAGCATTGAAGAAGTTCCTTTAAAAACTAGTAAAAAGAAAAATAAGAAAAACAAGGTAAAATCCAATGAATTACTTAATTTACAAAGTGAAATTGATAGTGTTGCTGAGCCATTACAAGATATAGAAATTCCAAAAAAAAAGAAAAAGAAATCTAAAGCTGAAGTTGACAATCAGGTAAATAGTGATATTTTACCAGAAAAATCATTTGATGTAAAAAATAAAAAAAAGAAGACACAAAATTCAGAATTTACCAATAAACATAGTATAGAAGAATGTGATGGAAAAGAAGACACTATTTGTCTTACTCTTGAAGAACAAGAGTAAGACAAGTATAATAAGTATAAAGTAAAAAAGAAATCTAAGTTAAATAATCTACAACCTTGTAATAATGATATTAAAGAACAATGTAATGATAAGGAATCTGATGTTTATGTGCCTAAAAAAAAGAAGAAAAGGAAAAATTAAATATTTTTTACAACAAGAATTTATATTATTGCTACACCATTATTTTTGTTATAAAATTACTTCTACATAGTTGTATTTAACTTGTTATTATGAAATATACATATATGATATCAGTTTCAACAGAGTGACTATAAAAGTTCTTTCTCTCCATACAAATTTATTATTTTAACAATACTAATGGTGACCTTGAAAAGTTGTACTTTGGGATAATATATGAGGCTCAAATAAAAAACTTCAATGGAACCATATGTTGCAATTTATGAAAAAAAGATGCTTCATACAAATTGGTTATTTTAACATTACTAGTTTGTATGGAAAAGTCAATTTATATTTAATTTGTGGCACATGGGAAAAGTAGATTTTTTGACATTAGCCAACAGTGCACTGTTACAATTCACCATAGCTGTAATAGTGTACCTATTGATCTTAAATAATAACAAAACGTTACTATATATTTTAGGGAGGTGCCCTAAAGCCTAAAATTGCCACTGCAAACAAAAATGGCCGCCCGCCATACAATGCCCCAAGTAGTGAGAATATAATATGGCGGTAACGCTTATTCATGCAAAAACATCCATTCGAAGTGATTTTACACCTTATTGAGTTGTATTTTTTTTACCTGTGTTTGGAACTCAAAAAGCAAATTCAGGGCTTTATGGAATTTGATATCTTTGCCCGCCCCGTAAGAATAAATTAAAAAAGAAACGTCAAAACAAGTTTTGTTCGTCGTCCTCGTGTTTGTTTCGTTCCGTGATTCAAGTTTTCGTTCGTGTTTTTATCTAAAGAAGAACGTGGATAATATCTATAGAAATTCCATAAGTCTTTATTAATATACTGACACAATATTTGAAGGCAAATAAGATAGGTAGGTACAATAATGGTTGTGCACATGGAGTTTGATCCACCTAAGAAGCCTCCACTCATCAAACAAGCTACTTTTCCGAAGTCCCTGACATATAAAATAATAGAAACCCACGTTCGCGAAGTTCCTACAGAGTCACAAAATCATTTATCTGAAAATGTTTTTACACAGGACAAGAAGAAAAGGAAAAATAAAAAAGAATCTAGCCCAGACCAAGAAATGCCCAGTGTATCGACTTTGAGAGAGATACAGGCAGCCAGTATTGATAAAAATGATTTAGAAGAATTAATCAGTGTTTATAGAAAGTGTAAAGAAGTTGTACAGAAGATAGAATTAAAATATGGCCATTTAATTAATTTAGAAGATAATAAAGAAGGTGAAATCAATCAAAGAAAACGAAAGTTAAGCAGTGAAAATGTCTCTTGTACTTGTGAAATACAAAGGAAAATTATTTTTGATGAATTTGGTAATCCAACAGAACAGCCAAAGTCGCCAATTTTAGATCATATCTGTGTTAAAAAAACAGAACAAATCGTAAGTTATTTAATAACACAGCCAAAACCGCTCGGGTTAAAAATTGAATATGATGAAGTGGACAATTTGCCTAATGATTTAAAATCACTGTTAGATATTTTAAAAACCTCAAATTCAGACTTACAAGAATGCCGTAAAATTGTTAAAAAGATCAAATTAATTCAGGAAGAATTTAGATATGAACTCAAATTTTCTAAACCATTTTTTATTGTTAAAATCAAGTCAGAACCTGAGAATTTGTTTGAGTTTCCTGGTTCTAATCTTTTTAGTTTGCCAGGTTATCCTGTTTATGAATAAAATTGTCAGAACATAATCTGACCAGTATAGGTATGCCAGGCCAATAGAGTAAAACCAGGTATTATAATTGACCTCCTACAAAACTAATAACTTTGTTGTAGCATCTGAAGGTCGTGGGTTTGATTCCCTCCTATAGCATCAAAATATTAGTATGTTTTTCTGTACAGTTTGTCATGGTGTTTATAAAATATAATATGTATGAGTATTGTTGTTTCTGTTACAAATAGTACAAGCCTTGAGTTTAGTTTGTAATCAAAGCGATATGTGTAAATTGTCCTACATATTATTATAATTTAAGATTTTAATGTTAGTTTCTCTAAACATGTAATTGTTATGATTATTTGATATGATATTTAAATACTTATTTGATTGCTATATTATTACAGAATACCCAATAATACCTATAGGATAGAATGGGAGTGACCTTCTGATCTTAAAACTCACATTTTATTAATTGTTAGAAGCTCTCAGCAGGAGCTGGATTACTTATTTCTGGCTACAGATCACCTGTCATGTAAGTGTATCCGTAGATTATTTATGGAAGTGTGTGTATGAACACAAACTCAGCTTTTCTTATGTAATTAGTAAACTTGCTTTGTACATTTTGAGATGGGTGTCCAGAATGTGATATGTTACTAACATATCACATTCTGGACACCCATCTCAAAATGTACAAAGCAAGCAAAAACCTTTGCACAATTGAAAGAAATGTTTTCTGATTACATAAAGTTTAGACTAGGAAACGTGAAGATTTAAATATTTCCATTATAAAATGTTTTTTCTAAGGGTTATAAAATTTATATATTATAAAGCATCAAAAAATGTTAAACTATCAAATTAATTGAGCTATTTTTATATTTATAAAGGCATTATGGCTTTTATAATAAATGTAAGGTGCTAAACTTTACATATAATTACAATTACACATAAAATGTGATAATGTTATAATTATAATGTATATATTAATAAAGTTTTAATAATGAATTCAATTATGTGATCAGCAGTCATGATCTTGATCTTTTTATTAGTCTTAATAAAACATAAATAATAAATATTTGTCTTTTATTTTAGAAGGGAGATGGAAAACTACATATTGAAAAAAAAAATGGAATAAAGTTCTTAAGGGAGAATGAGAAACATCTGTGTTAATATTTAGATTTAGTTTTTTATGTACTTTAATGTTCTTTTCCATAACTCATTTAAATTGCATGTTGAAATGAAACAATATCAATGTATTAGTTTGGTCAGTTTTTGGGCAAAAATAGCATATTTAACCAAGGATTTTTTACAAAAATTAAACTGGAATTTTGTAAGCTTACATACTATACAATAAAATGACATTTACATTTTTTTTTCTGTATCCTAAAATGTATAAATAATGCATCGTCACATACTACTGTCAAGTAATCTTTTTATGATTGATTTACTCATTATCACTAAGTTGAAAGCACTGAAGCTAAGTAATATGACATTTGGATAGTAGCTTACTTTGGTGTTGTCTCACTTAGGGTTTTTTTTTTCAATGCAACTCCCAAGCAGGTATAACAGTGAGGATATTAAAATAGACTCGTAATGCAAATTCTCTTTTGTGGCTGCTCAGTTTGTAACTGCATTCTTTAGCCGGCATAGTGGAAGCGATCAATATTGTTAAACAACAATTTATTGGTCAATCCCATTCATGGGTTTTGTGCTTACCAACAGGTAGATACAAGGTCACACCCTGTGCTCCAATAATTAAAAAAAAAACTTTTTTTTTACTTTAAATCAGTATCAAGAGGTGCCACAACAGTAAAACTTTGTATTTATTACATTTCAGGTAAACATACAAACTTATTAGTAACAATATTTCTGGTTAAGACCTATCATAAGTTAACAAATGTAAATCAATATTGTAAAACCGTAGGAGAATCATAAGAAATAAGAAAGGTTTTAAACACTCGAACACTAGCTGTTTTAGAATTCAAAACATAATTCGATTGAAATGTTGACAGTTGCTTGGTATTCATAATGATTCCTTGAAGTGGATTATACCCTTTGTCATGTAAATAAGCCAGTCTTGACTTATTGTATGCTAAAATGTGGCAGGTTGTTGGTACTTGGTACAGTGTACAGCAAGGTAAAAATATAATATCTATCCCATTGCATTATGTGTCAATTTACTCCGAGTAGTAATCACTATTCAACCATCTTGTGTCTTTTCATTAATAGGTTCATCAGTATTTGCACTATCACGCCTAGACTATCTTATGGGTATCCAGCGCATAGGTTTTATTTATACCTAATCGTAGAGAGTGGTAAACTTGTGCGGTGTTGATATAAATTAGACTATAAATAGTTTTACAAGTTGGTTTAGTAAAACTGGGACCCACAGCTTAACGTTCTTAGGTATTATAGTGATGTTGTATTGGGTTCAAATTCTTTAGTTTGGTAGGACATAAGTATTTATATAATACGAATATCATTTTAAAAAGATATTTCATTATAACAATACAATAATATTTTCTATCAAATACAGCTGTAAAGTATACAAACAGACAGTCTATTTTCACATTTATAACTTGTATTTACTACCTGTGCCCCTGCGGTTTCACCCGCCGTTTATTTTAAGAAATCTGATCAAAAATAATATACCTACATCCCATGTTACTCGCTGATGATAATAGCTTTCTATTGATGAAAGTTTTTTAAATTCGGTTCAGTAGTTTTTGAGTTTGGCCTGTACAAACAATGAAATAAAATAAAAAATTGTATAGATAGATAAATAAAGCTGCGAGCAATAATAGTTGAGAATAATCTATGCAAATATAAGCGTGTGGTAGTGTAGGCATGCAATATGAACTTATTCCGCTAACTAAAAACGTATGTTCATTATAGGTATGAATATGGCTATATAGGTATATTACTCGATCAAGTCAAATAGTAGGGTCAGTGTCTCGCAAACTTAAATGTCAGAAGTCATATTTAAATTAGTAGCATAAGCTCTAAGAATTGTGTTTGAGCCTCTTGTTTTGAATTCCATAAAGTCATATAAGCGGTGTTTGTCGCTGAGAAACGACGCCTACTCGTGGCCTTTTTTTGGCGATTTTGTTTTGTATACTTAGTTACTTATGTAGTTTTACATATTGACAAAACTTGGTGGGTTTAATTTTAACAGTGAAATAGGTACATAATGTTTTAACAGGTAGTGTTAATGAATGTAAACAATCATTTGTTTACACAATTCAATTAAAGTGAAGTTAAGTGTAAACATTAAACATGAAGTTGGATAATTATGGATTTGAAAAAATACAGGTGAGCGTTTTTACAAGTTTACAATTTACCTATGAGAAAATATTCTAAAAAATTACATAGGTACAAGTTTTATTAATCTCTTATCGTGTAGGTGCATTTTCCTCCAGAACCATGAGTAGGTACAGTGCAATTAGAAAATTGCTCTTGTCGCTTTTTTAGGGGTCCGTATGTTTTTAAAGAAAAATGGAAAGGGCAACGGTACTTAACCTTTGATATGAGGGCCACAAAGGCGGTTTACTTTAGTGCCGTGGGCCACAACAACCTAAAATTTACGTTTTTGACAAACGTAAATTTTATGTAATAAAAACGTAAATACCTAATTAAAATTTAATGGTTGATTTATTTTATTTTAAAAAAAACAATTGTTTCTGAATACATTATTTCATTCGCGCAAATGAAAATACGCAAAAGTATGTACCTAGATATCTAAACAATGTAATAGAACTTGGGCAGTTATTTGAACAGTTTTACAAACCGCGCCCAAACTTTTTTTCTGGGTCCGCGCGAATTTTGCAGTGGTTGACAAACTGACTGTTATGCTACGGTGAGCCACTCACAAATGTTCGGTGGCGCTGTCATAAGGAGTAGTAGGTCCACTAGATCTTATGTTCGTATTGGACCCAACGAGCATTCGTTCATTCTATATATATGATCTTGATAAATTATTTTGGAATAAACAAAGCATTCTTTCGGTGTTTTTAAATATACGCAGATTAATTTTTCAACAAAAAAAAGGTATTCTCTTGTGCTGGCTCTATGTTCGTTGGATTTAAATGCACTTTTATTTATAGTGTCCTCCATTGGAGTACTAGATGTCTTCTCGGAGCTCGAACTTTCATTTTTGAATAAAAATTATCCTAAGGAGGAATACGGAAAAGTTTGATTTTAGGAATATTTATTGCAAAAAACATTTGTATCTATGTACCTATTATGGCATTCAGAAGATAAAAGTAATAATTATATCAATGGCTCTACATTTTCTTATTCGTAATTTCAATTTTAGTAGTTTTTTTCCTACATACCATAAAAAAATAAACTTTCCACCATTGATTTTCTTGTCGTACGAAACCCTTAGTGCACGAACTGCTTTCGCACTTGACCGATTTTTAGTTCACCCCTTACTTCGTGCCGAGTTCGTGGTTACAATAAGTTTGTTCAATAAATGCGTGGAACATATAAATCGAGTCAAAACATCTGTGTAAGTATATAAGTATAAAGGTATACCTATAATACTCATACTATCAGCTGAAATGTATATACTATACTTAATAATGTACGAGTATACATGTCAGAATGAAACTAGGTATTTATCAATTTTGCACAATACAATCGTAATGCAAATTCGTCTTCCTCGCCGCCCATTACGTAACCGCATTACGAGTATATCATAGGCATAGTGGGAGCGATTAATACTGAAGAAATAATTTATTGATGACCTCATTCATGGACTTTGTGTAGGGTTAAGGTAGATCAAAGCCACATATCGTGCTCTAATAAGATAAAAATAAATAAATAACAATGTTTATTATATGTACATACCTACCTACTTATTGATCAAGATTGTTTTTAAAAGTAAGTCGGTTGTTGTCGCAGTTTTTCAATGCTATTTCAACAGAACTTTTCAATGCTATTTCAACAGAACTTTTAAAATTATATTAAGTTGGCTGAAGCAAATTCTTTACAGGAGAGGAATTATGGTATATATATATATACCTTCGTATAAGTATATAACTCTGTGAGATATACATAGGTGAATGTGTTTTGAACACAGAGTTTTGAATATATTATCTATAATAAGTTATTTAAAAATATGCATACTGTGAATACTAGTTAAAAAAAACAAAAATCTAACATCTTATGTAAGATATTTTAGCATAAATTTTATATAATAAAAAAATACCGAAAAATACCACTTTTCGATTTGCTGTTTTTTAAGCTGAATCTAAGTATTTATTTACAATAATATTTTTATTTAATAATAACTACAATGAATGAAAGTGTAGAATCAAACTAAGTAAATATTAAAAATTTTAATTGTCTTATTAATTTTCGGATATAACCCTTATAGGTACATAAGTTCGGTTAATAAATCATAAGTTGAGATCTAAAGAACAAGATATCAAAGTTAAAGCCTCAAACTGACCTTCACAAATTAAAACAACAAGAGATTAACGTTTTGAAGATAAGCTTCTTTATTACAAGGTTTACTAGAGTTAAATAATTTCTAGAAGATAACGAAAGTAACTGGCCCAGTTTAACAAGCATCAATAATTAACTAACAGTTTCAATTGACGTTACAAACAAAACAATGTTATTATTTTAATTAAACAACAGAAATTATGATGTCGAAGAAATTGTTTACATGATTGCATGTCTACTTAAATTATTATTGTTAGTCATTTACTTTTACTTTATTTAATAAGTAAGAAAAGCTGTTTTTTTTTTAATGTGGCGCCTGTGACTTGACGGTGGATCTTGGAAGGTTGATTTACCTAAACTTTATTAATTATGAGGCGTTTTAGCTGTAAAAACAAAAAAATAATAAACATGAGACCACAGACGAATAAGAGCGATGAGGCCGCCTCTGTTGTCTAGTATTGCGCCTTTTACGTTGTTTCCGAGGGGCATGTGTTCGATTCCCACTCATGCCAAAATAATATTAGTACGATTTATATAAAATAAAATATAATGAATTAGTACGCGTTGGTCTGGTACACATAGTACAAGCTTTGCTTACTTTGTCAAAAACGGGGTAATTACGCGCACAACGCTAAGCTAAACTTTAATCGATATGATGCATTTCTGACGTAATGCAAACCTAGTGACATTGAAAATTTACAGACAACTACGGCATTTCGGTTAAAGGATAACAACGGTGTAATGGGCCTTCAGAGCAATATGTGTTAATAAATTTTAAATGTCCTACGGCATATTATGACAGCCCCCGTAGACTAGTGGTTGCGTCTTTGGCGTTGTATCCGGAGGTCGTGGGTTCGATTCCCACCCATAAAAAATAAAAATAGTACTTACGTTTTTTCTGTACAGTTTGTCATGGTCTGGGTGTTTATAAAATCTAATATTATAGTTATATAATAATATAAATAAAACACAATTTTATTTAGTTACGATATATTTCGCCGTACATGGCGTCTTCAGTCGTATGACATTAAAATTAAAAAAATATAATAAATTTACTTATAATATTTTTATTTTTTTTATTATTATTATATATATGTGTGTCTTTGTAGTGTAGGTGTGTGTCCGTGTTGTGTATGAAAATTGTTAGTAAGTCAAGTCTGTGTCACAATTGTATGTTCAGTCCTGGGGCTTTATTCCGAGTTTGCAACGCTAAAGACGACAAGACGTTGCGTAAACTATAAATATTAAAATATAAGTTTTATCCTATTAAAAATAGAGTTGAAATTCCAATGCCCATAAGATGTTCAAACTTGCGAAGAATTCGTGTATTTCAAGATGGCGACATTATTATAGCCAACCTAATACAGACTATATATCCATTGTAATAGAACTTATATTTCAATATTTATAGTTTGCGCAACGTCTTGTCGTGTTTAACGTTTGAAAACTCGGAATAAGGCCCCTGGTCTGTAATGAGTATGTAAAAAAAATAATAAAAAAAAAAATATTATAAGTAAATTTATTATTTTTATTTTATTTTAATGTCATACGACTGAAGACGCCATGTACGGCGAAATATATCGTAACTAAATAAAATTGTGTTTTATTTATATTATTATATAACTATAATGCTAGTTACGAATAAATCGTAAATAAAAAATATATAAATAAATAATAAAATCTAATATGTAGGTATTATATTGTTGCTTCTGCTACACATAGTACAAGCCTATAATTAGAGCTTAGTTTGTGACCAGAGGCTCTACCATGGCTTTGCGCATTGTAGAAACGTAATGTATTCATTTACGTATACGTGAGCAACAACCAATAGGATCGCTTTATTTTCGGTAACAGGATTGAATAAAGCGATCCTATTGGTTGTTACTCACGTATACGTAAATGAATACGTTACGTTTCTACAATGCGCAAACCCATGGTAGAGCCTCAGAGCAATATTGTGTAAATTGTCCTACATATTATTATTATTAATTATTATATTTCTGCCGTGATATCTGTAAACCGTCTCAATGACTGAATGATACGTATACTTATGGTAAATTTATATACTTTTACTGTGGAAATAAATTATTTAATTATTATTAAAGTATAAGGAAATTACTCTGATTAGAAACTAAAATAGATTTTTGGATTGTACTATGTAAACCAGAAAAAACTATATTAATAATATAATTAATAAACACCCAGACCATGAAAAACTGTACAGAAAAACGTACCATTTTTCTTTGCCACGGGTGCGATTCGAACCCAGACCTCCGTATATAACGGAGCAACCTCTATTCCACGGAGACTGTCACTTTTATCGAAGCTAGACGTGGGCGGGTAGTTTATGGGACTAGTAGCTTCTAACTTTTGACCTCAATGCTGTTAAGAAATCAAAGTTATGTAACAACCTAGTTATATAATTTAGTTTTAATATCTAAAAAATATCAATAGAAGCACGCACTCTTTCCATGGGAAAATTCTTCACTGCCAATCGTATGGATTGTTTTAGGGACTCCAAATTATCATGGCGCTTAGAGCAAGCCGTACTCTCTAAAACAGACCATAAATCATAATCCAGCGGATTAAGATCGGGACAGAACTACGGCCAGTCTTCAGCTCTGATGAAGTCCGAAATGTTCGCTTCCAACCAAGACTGCGTGGACCGAGCTTTATGACCCGGCGCCGAGTCTTGCGGAAGGACCATACTTGGTTATTGAACATGATGTTGTTAAGGGGCTTAACTACCTTCTCAAGAATGGTATCTTGATACACTTGTGCCGATGTTTTGATGCCTTTTTCACAAAAATATGGCTCAGTCGCTTCTTCATAGCTAACACCAAACCATCACCGAAGTTGGATAATACCCACGTTGCACTCTGTCGACTAATTGGGAAGCTTCCTTAGAGCTTTAAGCATAAATACGGTCATTTTGTTGTTAAAATGTTGCTGTTTAAAAAAAATCTCATCCGTAAACAAAAATATTCTGTGACCTCCCTTTGCGTACCGCTTCAGTATTTGTTTCGATTTTACCGCCCTATTCTTTTTTCAATTATCAGTTAAGAAATGACCAGTGCGTCTCTTATAGGCTGCATGTCCTAAGTCATCTTTTAAAATACGCGACATGGTTCTAGGAGCTATCTTCGTCTCCTGAGATAAAATCTTTCGCTTTCGGACAGGGTTTCTTCGAATTCTTTCCCTTTCTGCTTTGACCACCTTTTTCGTACGAACACTACGTGGACGGCCAGATCTTTTTCTGTTACAAACAGAGGAGGTCTCTTTGTACCTATTAATAACCAGTACATATACATTTGACTAATACCAAGTGTATGGAGAGATTTAAAAATTGCATTTGAACAATCGTATAAAAATGACAGATTCCAAATTCAAATGTATTGAATTTGGAATCTGTCATTTTTATATTTTTAATTGTAACAGTATTTATGGCCAGACTATGTAGTATATTGAAAATCATCATACAACCATTTTTTTGCTAATCCTTAAAACATCGTGAACCCATAGAACAATATAATTAGAACTACAATAGTAGGTAAGCATATAACTAGTTAGGTGTAGATAGAGTGATATAAACAAGCCCCAGGCCATATATTTCATAGGAATAACTTAGTGTGGGAGCGGTACGCCGCACCTATTATCGCCTCAACCGACAATATACTTTGTCTGTGACCATCATTATATAATTATAGTTTGAACTATAGTAAACCTATATTAATTTTTTTTAATTTTTATAGATTACGACAAGTGACTTTGTATCTACCTGATGTTAAGCAGAACTAGGAAGTCCATGAATGGGGTCGATTAATACATTGTGGTTTAACAATAATGTTCGGTCTCACTGCTAAATGACGTGGTTACGAAATGGGTGGACGTAATTTTAATATCCTCGCTGCTTTAACGTCAAATCAATCGCTCGTTTCGTAACCGTACCATGAAAGGAGACTACCCGTTCGACAAGACTGCAGTATTCTCCGGAAAATCGGTGAACCCACAGAATAAAACTGAAACACCATTAGGTCAACACTTCGACCGTTTTCTTTTGTGTGTCCCCCATTCCTTTTCACCTCACACATTAGTACCGTCTATAAATATGTTGCTGACATATTTGAGGACATCATCTAGTTTGAGGAGCGTGTAGCTTTCCGGTTACGGGTAAGCCTGTCCCATATTCTACATTAATTAGGCAATACAGCGAGGTAACAGCCTTTTGGGCATACTTCCTTCTGACAGTGATCTGGAAGAAGTATTTCTGTATTACGTTCTTTAACTTAATTTCTCTTCTAGTAGCTACATTGCAAAAATCTTTAATAGTACAGAGGCTCTAACCATGGGTTTGCGCATTGTAGAAACGTAACGTATGAATTTACGTAAACGTGAGCTGTTGCTCTACGTTACGTACTAATAGGGCCGCTATATTTAATGTTACCAAAAATAAAGCGGCCCACGTATACGTAAATGAATACGTTACATTTCTACAATGCGCAAACCCATGGTAGAGCCTCTGTACTATTAAAGATTTTTGAAATGTACCTATTAGAAGAAAAAGTTTCTACAATGCGCAAACCCATGGTAGAGCCTCAGATACGGAAAGTGTAAGATTTTATTAAAATATTTATACATTTTATTATAGTTAACCCTTATATTTTTAGGAATCACAAGTGTAATGAAAATAATGTTTCTACATAAGATAAGATCGTTTTTTTACTGCTGCAGTCTATTCGGACATTAAGACTCCTAAGGCGCGCCAAGCGACCTAGTCCTCATGCAATCTTAGTTGCAAAACCAACTAAAACATGGAACACTCCACAATTTAACCAAAGACCTACAAGATCTTGCCGCGTTCCACATGTAATACTTCATTACAAATAAATATAAGCACTGCGACGAGCTTGCCACTTGTTCAGCTACTACGAGATATACGGGAATAAATCTCTTCTGCTGGGTACATGAGGCCGTCTATACTAAGCAACAAATTAAAGTGTTCCTAGGTTATGTAAGGGTTTAACATTAAATAAACCGCATAGCCATTACAGATTTTATTTCACGATGTGGAAGGCAAAGATCTTTCGACCATGCAACCTTTAAACCGTGACAGATTATTAATAAGATTTTTTTTTATTACAGACAGGAGAAAGAAGCACAGGATGGGAGACCCACAGAGTTCGGCTGAACAGGGTCACAGGGTACGGCTTCGGTATTGCTGTGTCAGGAGGTAGGGACAACCCTCACTTCGCCAGCGGAGATCCTTCTATTGCTGTCTCAGATGTACTACGCGGTGGCCCTGCTGAGGACAAGTTACAGTAAGTTTATTAATGGCCTTAGCTTAGCCTTAGCAATTCGCTTAATATTTACCTTTTAGGAAATTCCTGCAAGCGTTAATTGCAATATGACCATCGGCCAAATTCTGTTTCTCAAAACGCGAGCGTTAGATTGTCAAAATAACGAATTCCGTTATTATATTGACAAAACGATCACGTTATAAGAAACACAATGTGGCCGCATGGTACATATAAATCATACTCCCGCCACATTATTTTTCTTATAACGTTGTGGGGAAATCCACCTCAATGGGAACAACCCTTCGAATCGTCCTGAACGAGAACAACCCGATTTCTTTCAACTAAGGTCAAAATTTTCAAATCCTTCCAGAACATTATTTATTCTTTTGTTATTTTACGAGCTCCCGCAGTAGCTCGGCGACCTTAGCAGTCGAGTGAAATTTCTTATACGCGCCACACGATCCTGTACATACTAAAATGATTATCCTTGGTGTTAAACCCCCTTTCTTTATCTTTCCTCGCGCTCCCTAAAATATACTTTAAGTTCCTTTATTCCTCCTTATTAAAAAAGTAAATAAAATGTAGGAAGTGATAGTAGTGTAAATAATAAACGTTTATTAATTTTCTATTTCTTACTTTAATTCACCATCCTTTCCTACAACGTGATCGTTAGTTAGTCAAAATAACGATTTCCGCTATTAGCGCGCTCTCCTCCAATCAGAGTAGTTTTTTAACCTTCGTTGATTGGAGGATACAGCTCTAATAACGGAATTCGTTATTTTGACAGTCTATAGCTTACGTTATAAGAAACAGAATTTGGCCGCTGGAACCCGTATAGTATGCATATAATATTCTTTTGGGTCTACAATACTTAAGTGAAGTTAGATAGCTTTTGCCGTTTCCAAACTGAAACTCCGTTCTGAAACTCGTAGACTCAATGCTGTTTAGATACTTCTAAGAGCTCAACATCAACCTTCATATCCAGATTTAGCTTAGGTCTTCCATAATGTTTTCCGTATTCTACATCACAATTGCTAGATTATTTAATTATACACAATATTTTACATCATACATGATTAGCGGTAAATTGACGTGACGTCATACCACCAATCTATAGGTGTTTTCTAAACTAATTTTGATCATAGAATAATTTGATCGGCATTCTAAAAACTGAGAATTGATCCTGTAGATTATTGTATTAAACCATAGCTTTAAATTTCAGAGTAAACGACCGCATAGTATCAGTAAATGGGATTCCACTGGAGAACGTGGAGTACGCCAGAGCAGTCCAGGTTCTTCGAGACTCTGGAGCTACGGTAGCCCTGGTCGTTCGAAGAAGAGCTCCGGCGCCTCCTTCTACAGCTCCTACTACTATTAAATTGGCTTTAACTAGGAATGGGAAGAAAGAAGGTAAGTTCTTCTGAAGATCCTTAATGTATCATTAGTCGTTTATTTAAGGTTTTGATATTGGCTGTATGCCCATGTGTATGGACAGAACTAGCTGTCCATACACATGGGCATACAGTATATTTATAAGTAGTTGTTTACTTGTTTATTACTGGGTTAGGTTTTTGCCAATAAGTATTATTGCCTTGAATTCTTGGTTGTTACCAGCTAGTACCCATGCACATTCTTTGGACGTGCTAAATAAATTATTTATTCTTTCAATAACCTACCAATAACTTTTAATAACCTACCAAATTTTGCTTAGTTCCTATGGTCTATAGACGATAGTATATACTATAGGAATTTTGTGTCTTATTTTAAGGTTTAATCTAAATTACCAATTCTTAAGAGACTTTAATAAGTACTATATTAATTTCTTGTCGAGATGGTTTCTTTATTTTAATTCAGTTAAATTCCAACTTTTTTTTTGAACTAAATTTTTAAACATAAAAATGCAATGAAAAAAATCCTGGTGGGCGGGACTCGAACTTTCGAACCTCGCTTTCGCGGCAAGGCGCTCAACCGCTGAGCCAACCAGGTTCCAGTCACCTCTCAAGATTTTTGTCATTGCTTTTTATCTATTTAAACTTTTTTTGAAAGACTACTTTGTTTTGGCTTTTGAGACGGTATACGAGATATAGATTTAATTTAATTTCTGATATTTCTTACAGATTTCGGTGTCGTACTAGGCTGTAAACTCTATGTCAAAGAACTAACTTTAAGAGCCAGGGAGCAACTTAACCAAGGTGGCCAGGGTCTTTGCGAAGGCGATGTGGTGACCAGGATAAATAATACTCAAGTCACAGATGCCATTACCTTGAAAGAGGCAAGGAAACTCATAGAATCCTGCAAGGAGAGACTGAATTTGGTCGTGACGAGGGAGCTGATAAGGGAAGAAACAGTAACTAATGGAAATTTTCAGAATAATTATAATAGTTTAAGTGAGTTACATTTTGAGTTATTTATAGTAATCCCTAAATATTCTATCTACCTAATGTATGGACCCACGACTACAACCGCCACAAAAATCGCTTCGGTTGTCGAATTTTGAAGTTGGATATTAATATGGGACGATTTGTTTTACAACAGACTAATCCAGTCATTCCCACTATACCGACTAAATGTGTGTAACGAACGGCATAAATACTACATTTAGTATTAGTCGCAAGGCTTTATTTTTTAATTAACCACCGTTTTGAAAACACAACTTAAAAAGAGACAAGTCGGTCATATCAACCATCAAATCATACAATATTACAAGGTCGATAAAGTATATCAAGGTACGACGGTATTTCTATTTGTATTTTTTTTATTGGAGCACGGCATGTTACTTTGTATTTACCTGGTGGTAAGCCGACCTACGAAGTCCATGAATGGGGTCGATCAATACATAGTTATCTAATAACATTGGTCGCTCCCACTATGCCAGCTAAATGATGCGGTTACGAAATGAGCGGCGACAAAGACGTATTTGCATTACTCTAATTTATTATTCTCGCTGTTTAGTAACCGCATCATGAAAAGAGACTACCACCTCAACAAGAAATCGATGCAGTAGTCTCAAGAAAACCGGTCAACCCACAGACTAAAACCGAAACATGACTAGGTCACTTGACGGTTTTTGCATCTGTATGGTGGTGGTAACGAGTTACCTAAAAAATATGGTAAAAAGTATAGGCAGTATGGTCGGATGGAAAATCCTTAATATTTTTTATTTTTATTTTCAGCAGGCACAGAGCAAATCTCATCTGCATACTCCAACAGCGGACAGAACCTGTACGTAGCCGCTCCGGTGAGAGGGAACGAGAACAGACGAGGTCCACACGACTTAAATCATGATCAACCACCTAGACCACCTCCACCTAGAAATGATGGTAATTTCTCAAACTTCTTTTTTAAAGATTCGATTTAATATTAGACTTAGGAGCGACATTATTTCAAGAATTACAATAAGAATAAACACAGATTACAAAATAACATATTATTGACTAAACATCATATATTATGATGTAAGAATTCAGAATGTGAGTGGATTACATGGACTACCTTCAAATAAATGATCTACTTAAAAACGCGCATGTATGAAGAGATGTATGGATGTCGAGGAAGCTAGAGATGTATGTAGAGATCGTGTAAAGTGGCGCAAACTGTCTACTAAAAACTCTCTGCCTACCCCTTTACAGGGAGACGGTCGTGATGGTATGTATGTATGTACATAATAACACTTACATATCATCACTGGTGTCTTACGGCGTCCGAGACCGCCTACGCGGCCCCGAGTACCCAGCGGAGGGGTTTTAATCCCACCTCGTCGTAGCCGATGGTATGAGTCTACACCGAACAAGTGGCTAGCTCATCGCGATGTTTTGAATAGACTAAATAACCCATCTATAAACAGTTTCACAAGTTGGTATAGTGAAACCGGGACCGACAGCTTAACGTGCTCTCCGATGCACTATAGTGGTTTTATCAAATAACTGTGCATACATTTTTTAATTAAAAAGTCATTGGTACATACCGGGATAATAACACATAATGGTATATAATGGACACTCCCCGTCCTACTCTGATCTTATAGGCCAATCCGTGCGAGCGAGTCTATATTTCTTGTGCGTGAACGACTGAGATAAATTAGAGACGGCGATATTTCGTGTCTTTAGCATGTACTTCTTAAATCCACAAATTAACATTAGAATCCCTGATTGTACTGTTTTGATGAGCCAAAATATACCTTAAAAGGTAGACCCCATTTTGGCGTCCTTTGGGAGGTGATGGTAAAAAAATATTTTACCCAAGCACTTTTATTTATTCCCCATGCCTCCCCAGAATATAAGTAATATGGTTAGTGTTAAATAAAACTAAAAAGGCCTAAAAAAGTTATACAGGTACTTATATATTAACTTACAATATAGATTATGTTACAGATTATTATAGCAGTAGAAGGCAACTTTATGAAGAAGAAGGAATTGCGAACCAAAGGAATAAGCCCACGTAAGTTTTTTTATTATTTTCTGTCCAACTGATGATTATAAGTTTTAATTAACTTATAAAGGAAAAAAAAATAAGATAAGCCATTATACCTAGGTAGGTACACTAAGTTTTTTGTCCCACATCTGTCTACTTTTTTATTATAATTTTTGACTTAGTCTCTTTTGTATCAGGGTCTATGAATAATTTTTGACTTATTAATGCAAATAATTGCATTAATGTCGGTCTTTAAGATCTATAACTACTTATTATAATTTCTAGTAAAACGGACCAATTGTTCTCTTGATATTTGATGAATGTGGAGATCCATAATATGTTCAACTTTCTTTCACTAATAGTGTATGAGGTAGATATATAATCTTTCACTAATAGTGTATGAGGTAGATATACATAATCTTTCACTAATAGTGTATGAGGTAGATATATATAATCTTTCACAAATAGTGTATGAGGTAGATATATATAATCATTTATTTACAAAACTTTACAAAATATATAATAAATTAACAAAACTTAAATTTACACTAATAAAAAAATATCACTGTATGAGGCGCCACTTGGTAGGGTACCTAATACGCTATCAGCATTGCCTCTTTGAATGGCAATGCTGATTTTTTGTTGTAAATATGCGTGCATTTGGGATCTCCACATTCTAAGAAGACTCGTTTTCCGAGGTCTCGGATAAATCCGCGAGCCTCGGTTCCTAAAGTTCCAGAAGTTTCGACCCCAAAGGCTACGAAATGATAATTTGGTATTAAATCGCTGTACTTCAGCCGCTTACGTGACTCAGCCATGAGGTAGATTACAATTTCATTTATAATAAATCACTATTCCCCCTGTCCCTATACCCCTTGGGATATTTTATTTTTTATTTTTTTATGTATGAATGTTTATTTAACGCAATTAACTTAGCCTTACATATCTATCTAATTACATATCTTAACACAATAAGTAATAATGCCAGGCAAGTCATAATGAAATTAAACAAAGAAAAATAAAAAATAAAACATAATCAATGCATAAGGCCAAATAATTTAAGATTAACAACTAACCACCAAACTAGGCTAACTGGCGTTGGACTGTATATCGGTGATCGGTTAAAATAGGATATTATGTATGGTATGATCGGTATCAAAGCGGCTCCAGCCTAGTGGTTAAGTCACTGCGCAACTGATAACAAGGTTAAGCAGATGACAACAAGGCCGGCTAGGGATGGGTGACTGCTTTATACAACGAGGCTATTTCATCATAAACACCGCAACAAGCTCGCCACTTGTTAGGTGTTGCCTCCGAATACCATCTGCGAAATGAGGGCGGGTTAATCCCTCCGCTGGATACACTGAGGCCGTTTAAACGACTCTCGGGAGCCAAATAGGCACCCGTGATGGTATTTATGTATTTTATTTTTGATCGGTATGTGCTTTTAATTTAAAAATTTTATGTACCCTATATATTGAGAATTCTGTACAAAACTTGTGCCAATATTTTATATATGTATTTTTTCAACAGTAGTGAGCCCCGGTTAATAAGTTTCCAAAAGGAAGGGTCAGTCGGCCTCCGGTTATGTGGGGGCAACAGATCTGGGGTATTCGTGTCGGGGGTACAGCCCACCAGCCCCGCGGCTATACAGGGGTTGCAGCCCGCCGATAAGATACTTAAGGTAAGGTTTAAACCATAGACAAGGCAGAAACTGTACCCCTAGTGTGAGTTTTCTAACTATTACTTTGCGTTTGAGTTAACTAAAATTTGTATGTGAAATAGTTCAGCGCTCCAAGCGGAAATTTTGAGAACTAAAAATGTAATTAACGCGAAAGTAAATGTTAAAAAATTTCACACTAGGGCTACTGAAGTTTTGTCACGTAAATTGCTTGACGGAGTTGCGTAATGACCCTCCTATTTATTTTTGAGATAAAATGATGCTGTTATTCTCCTCAATATAAGCGAATTTGTGTTCTTTTTGAGGAAAAAAAAAGATTCTTTTAACCTAAGGTAAGGCTCTATCCAATAGGACATATCACACATATTGCCCAGTCACAAAATAAGTTTTTCAGGAGACTACTGCATCGATTTCTTGTCGATGTTTCTTTTAGTCACCTTTCAGGGTGCGGTTACGAAATGGGTAGTTTAATAGACAATAAGGCAGCGACTATATATTGACAGCCTCCGTAGACTAGTGGTTTCGCTTTTGGCGTTGTATCCGGAGGTCGTGGGTTCGATTCCCACCCATGGCAAAAAAATATTAGTAAGTTTTTTCTGTGTGCAAAAAAATATTAGTAAGTTTCTCATTATCAGGGTGTTTATAAAATATATTATTTCGTTGCTTCTGGTACACATAGTACAGGCCTAGAGCTTAGTTTGTGACCAGAGCAATATGTGTAATTTGTCCTACATAATATTATTATTATCAAAATATACTCGTAATGCAATTCGTCATTGTCGCAGCATCATTTAGTCGGTATAGTGCATGCGATCAATATTGTTTATAAATAATTATTAATTGACCCCATTCATGGACTTTGTCGGCCTGCTCACCGCCAGATAGATACAAAGTCACATGTCGTGCTCCAATAAAAAAAAAGCTCTAGACTTGTACTATGTATACCAAAAACAAAACTTATTTTATTTTATAATTTAGCCCCTAACTGAAACTGTACAGGGTGAATTTGAAAGGTTGTACTTTGGGCTAATATAATGCTCTACTGATCAAATTGAACAACTTTTCCCATGGAACCATGTGTGGCAAATAAAAAAAAATGGAATCCCCAAAGTACAGCCTTTCAAACTCACCATGTATAGTTTAGGTGGGAAATGTAAAAATCGTCAAATGAGAATTTTGGATTTATTTCTTGCCGAAGTAATAGCTCCTTTCAGGCTGTGGTTGCGAAACGGGCGGTTGATTAACCGAAAAAGCATCATGAATATAATAGCAGCCTCGTAAAGCAATGTCTTTGCGCCGCCATTTCGTAACAGCATCAATTAGCTCGACCCTATTCATGGACTTTGTAGTCACATACAGTGCTCTAATAAAATGTGAAAAAAACTCCATGGCTGTAACCTATGTATTCTCCCCCAGGTGAACGAAATGGAGATGAAAGGAGTGACTCGGGAGGAAGCTGTGTTATACCTGTTGAGTCTCCAGGACCGCATCGATCTCATCGTGCAGCATTCTCCAGCAGAATACCATGCTGTGGCCAGCGGGCATACGCGTATGTAACCTGTCATCCGTCTTTCCTAGCTAGCAACTTAACTAATAAGATCCATTAAAATGACACTAACTCGTGAAAGAAAAGCGACCCCAGCCTAGTGGTTAAGTCACTGCGCAACTGATCACAAGGTTAAGCAGATGACAACAAGGCCGGCCTGGGTTGGGTGACCACTTTATACAACGAGGCTATTTCATCATAAACACCGCAACAAGCTCGCCACTTGTTAGGTGTTACCTCCGAATACCATCGGCGAAATGAGGACGGGTTAATCCCCCTGCTGGTTACCCTGAGGTCGTTTAAACGGTTCTCGGGAGCCGGGAAATAGCATGAATGAATGAATGAAAAAATATTTATTGCACAAAAGCTTAATACTATTGTACATAGACGAGCTTAATGCCTTGGGCATTATCTGCCAGCTAACCTTTGGGAGATTGACCAATAACGGACAGAGTGCTAATTAACGCAACATATAATATATAATACAAAGATATATAAGTAAATTATTAGGTAATATAACAATACGTACTGGTTTTATACCATTTAATCTTATACATAAAGATACATAAATAATAATATATAGACATACATAAATAAGTAGATATATCTATATACATACATAAATAAATAAATTCGCATACAGTAAAAAAAAAGACACATACAGCATGATGTTAAAATCATTGTAAATTTTGATTGGCAAAAGTGGATTTACAGTTTATGTAGACATTTGTTTCTCCAGGGCCGTGTTCGGAAACTAACACTTTAACACTGGGTAATGTCACTACACGATGCATATAGTGTTCTCTAAGCATTTTTCAATAAGTCAAAGTCAAAATCATTTATTTCATGTAAATCTTTACAGATATTTATGAATAGTCAAAAAAAAAAGTTTAACAATGAGGTCTAAGAGTGCGTTTGGTTAGGCAGCATTCATTAACAAAATAACGACAAATATTTATTATACGTCGATATCAGATTTGGAACTTAAAGGCGAATGGAAAAATCTTAATATGAAAAATATTACCGAACCGAACACACACTACATAACCAACTAGTGTAAGACTAGGTGGTTAGCTGATTCCATTGACCTGTCAATCATTATCTGCCATACAAGAGAGCCACCATATTTTTATCGCACTCTGTGACACTACCCAGTGTTACGTTTCTGAACACGGTCCTGTGTAGTGTAAAGGCAATCAATAATGTTGTATATACACATAATTTACAATAACATTCCAACAATTAATATTAAAAATATCGACGGAAACGAATTTTGGGTGGGAGGAAAGCCTCTATAACTTTGCTAGGCCAATCGACCGGATTTGTTACCACTGTAACAGATGCAAAAACCGTCAAGTGACTTGGTCATTTTTAGGTTTTAGTCTGGGTTCACCGGTTTTCTGAAGACTACTGCATCCATTTATTGTCGAAGGGGTAGTCTTCTTTCATGGACGGTTACGAAAATTAAAGCAGTGAGGATATTGCAATAGACTCGTAATGCAAATACGTTCATATCGCCAC
This sequence comes from Monopis laevigella, assembly GCA_947458855.1. Lineage (NCBI taxonomy): Eukaryota > Metazoa > Arthropoda > Insecta > Lepidoptera > Tineidae > Monopis > Monopis laevigella. Next base: position 6,144,207 of record OX381596.1, on the reverse strand, counting down.
CCATTTCGTAAACGCATCATTTAGCCGGCATAGTGGAGTTAAACAACAATGTATTGATCGATCCCATTCATGGACTTTGCTTAACATCAAGTTTATACAAAGTCACATGCCGTGCTCCATTAAAAAAAACAAAGGAGGTAACCCGAGCTGAGCACTGTACCTAAGGTAACAGTTTATTGCGCATTCAATTAATTTATACATCCAAAGTAATTTAATTTGTAATGTGTTTTCTTTGTCAGCCGGAGATTCATTCCACGTCAAGACCCATTTCCATTACACCGAGCCTACGGACGGAGAGATGTCGTTTCGATGCGGCGACGTGTTCCACGTGATCGACACGTTGCACAATGGAACTGTGGGGGCGTGGCAAGTGTTCAGAATAGGTAAGTTAAGGGCACTGCAATCGTTATCGCAAAGTCGATAGTGCGTTCTCCATACAAAAAGGGCTTTCGCACTTCCAATAATACTTGATTAGTGTTTGTCGCGGAATTAAAATAATATTTTCGTCGGTCATTGTAATTATTAATCTTTCTGTGATGTTATTATTAAATATTTTTTCGAGTCAGATAAAAATAAAAATATTTACATCAGTAAGATTTTTGCAAACAACTACCAACATAAAAATAATAATCGAAATTCGACGAACAGTCAAGGTGTAATATTTAATAATAATAATATGCAGGACAAATTACACAATTTGCTCTGGTGAAAAACTAAGCTCTAGGCTTGTACTATGTCTACCTACAGAAGCAACGATATAATACAAATTATATTTTATAAACACCTAGACCGTGACAAACTGTACATTAAAAAAAAACTACTAATATTTTTTTGGCATGGGTGGGAATCGAACCCACGACCTCCGGATACAACGCCAAAAGCTCAACCACTAGTCTACGGAAGCTGTCCCTATATTGGAAGTACGGTACGTTTGTATTGGCGTCAAGTCGACTACAGAGCCCTTAAGGGTAACCCTGCTTTGTGTAACTTTTTATTTTATTTTTATGTTCAAGGATAGCTACCACTCTCGAATGTATTACATATTTAAATTTTGTTGTAATTTCCATGTTAAGTGAATGTAATGTTCTTTTGGAAATAAAGATTCTTTAAAACTAAGTATAATCCTTGCTTCAGGTCGCAACAATCAAGAAGTTCAAAAGGGCACGATCCCAAACAAGGCCCGCGCGGAGGAATTAGCGACAGCTCAATTTAATGCAACCAAAAAGGAACTCTCTGGCAATGACGTAAAACACAACTTCTTCAGGCGACGAAGATCTACGCACAGGAGGAGCAAAAGTCTTGGAAAGGTAATTACGTGATAAACATACACAAATACTGCAGACACAACAACATACACACACAACTACATACATACACAATCACATAACAAGCAACCGCTTTCAAACACAAACACATACGTGTAATACTTACAAATACAATCACCAATACACACAACCACATACACACGCAACTACATACAAATACAATCACATAACAAGCAACCGTATTCATACTCAAACACATACGTGTAATACTTACAAATACAATCACCAATACATTCAATCACACACAACCACATACACACATAACGACGTACATGTTTTTCCTAATTAGCAACATAATAAAAATCCCAAGGCATTTATTATTGTAAAATTAGTAATTTATGCTTTAATTTTCTGTTTAATAAATAATAAATAAATAAATTGATTCTATCAAATTTATATAAAGATGTTTAAGTCAGCTTCATCATCGGTCAGTCGGCCGATTTCCGAAGTTATAGAGACTATTTATTTAAATATTTTATTACACAAAATTATACATAGGCGGGCTTAATGCTTTAGGCACTTTCCACCACTTAAGATATGCAATCAATTAAATAAAAACTTAACGATCGATATATTTTTTTTCCAGGAGCACTGGGACGAAGTAGTACTCTCGGATAGCATAAGCAAGTTTCCGGCATACGAGCGCGTAGTGTTGTCCGGAGCCGCGTTCGTGCGCCCCGTCATAGTGCTGGGCGCGCTCGCCGATGTGGCCAGAGATCGGCTGCTCACACACTGTGCTGATTGTTATGCTGAACCCAGTGAGTCTTGTTATTTATCGTCAAGTTACCTAGTCATGTCTCGGATTTAGTCTGTGGGTTCACTGGTTTTCAGGAGACTGATGCATCGATTTTTTTTTGTCGATAAAGAAGCAGGATCGTAATGAAAATTCGTCTTTGTCATCGTCCATTTTGTTACCGCATCATTTAGCCAGCATCAATGCTGTTAAACACCCAATGTGTTGATAGACCCCATTCATGGACATTGTTTGCTTACCACCATGAAGATATAAAGCCACATGCCGTTCTCCAAAAAAAAAAAAAAAATTCTTTAAGTAATGGCATCTACCATTTGCGTAATTTTGCCAATGTCAAGTAGGGAGATGGATATTTGAAATATTAAAAGTAAAAGAGGGAAAATAGAATAAAAGTGGACTGGATAAGGGCAAAGGACTAGAAGGGAATAAGGATTGGCAACATGACCGCAAACGTACGATATTTCTGCTAATGTCAAGTTGAAAAAAGGCAAAGGAAAACGTTATATTTTGCTTTAGATTGAAGATTATGGCATTTTTTTCGATAACACTAACCGGAGACCACAAATTTAATGTTACACTTCTTATACGTACGATTTCCATAGACTTAATAACCCATCCATATCAGTTTCACAAGTTGGTCCCAGTTTCACAATGAAACTGGGACCGACAGCTTAACGTGCTCTCAGATTCAGTATAGTGATGTTGTTATTGAAATGTACTTCTCTTTTTGCAGAATTAGACAGTACATTAGAAGACAGCAAATCCAAGAGTCCAGTGATAAGGCTGTCCAGCATCAGAAGCATCATGGAGAGAGGGAAGCATGCCTTGCTGGACATCACGCCCAATGCCGTGGACAGGCTCAACTATGCCCAGTTCTACCCCATAGTCATCTTCTTGAAGACCGATAACAAACATATCATCAAGCAATTGAGAGCTGGGTTGCCCAAGTGAGTTGGTGTAAATACGCTTTTGAATGTGTCCAGAGTAACTTTGCAACGTAACGTTAATACGGAAGGAACTATTAATAATAGGATAGCTTAATTTTTTTAAAACAGAAAAAAATATACCTTTCATATGGTAAAAACCTAACATTTGTATTATTTAACGCTACGTTAATACCTTTTCGCGGATCCAAGGGGGGTGGCAACGCCCCCACTCCCCCGAAATCGTCTAAATTGAATTAAAATGTCCCAATTCGTAATATTTATTTCAAAGTCCAAAAAGTCCTCTAAAAAGCGTGTGAAATGGCTCCAGGGCACCAACCATAACGATTTTTTTTCCCTGAGGTTTTTTATTGTTTTTGTGTTCATAAATGAAAACGTGAAGAGTATGGCGTTTTTTTTTGCTCATCAAATATTTGTAGATTGAAAACATTTTTTTTCTTGTTGGGCCCTCCTTAAATTTCAATCCTGGATCCGCCCATAGCAAAAGATTATGGTAGTACCTAAGTAGGTAGCTTTTATGTAATATATGCCATGGTCACGAACTAAGCTCTAGTCTTGTACTTGTGTACAAATATCGTTGATATCTCCATGCCTTATATTCAAGTAACAATTAAAAAGCATTTAAATCGTTACCCAATCGTTTATCAAAGGAAAAACATAGGTTGCCAATCTAAAGCGCCTGTACATTCTCTTATGGTCCTTCTAGATCCGCCCACAAATCATCAAAGAAGCTCCTAGAACAAAGCCAACAGATGGAACGTATGTGGGGCCACGTGTTTACTCACAGCATCACCCTTAGCGAGGCCAACCAGTCGACCTGGTTCAACAAGCTAACGGAATTGGTGCAGAGGACCCAGCAACAGCAACTGTGGGTCTCGGAGACTAAGGTGAGATTTTTTTTATAAAGAAGGGTTAAGGAATTCATTGGATATTGGGAAATGCATAAACTTTGGTAAAAATAGGTGTATTTATTTATGTTGTATTGCATAAATGTTGGCTTTATATATTTATTATAATATTATTAGACGTACCACAAAATATTTACAGGATTTTTTTTAAATGTTCCCACCTAATATATGATGATTTAACATTATTAAACAATTCTTACATATGCCTGCATTTATAAATGCTACTTAATATATCTATACTTAACTTAAATTTGTCTTGTATATTTTTACCAAATGTCAAACGAAATTAAAATTCATACGTACTATATAGTATTTGAAAATTTCCGTTATTTTTTTGTGGTACGGCTATTTTTATACGAATATTTATAGATTTTTTTATAGAATATTAAGGTGGATTACTTTAAGTAAGCAAATATCTACTTTTACCTGGTAAATAGTTTAACCTTAATTTTTAAACTTATATATTTAAAAATAAATATATTGTACAGTAGCCATAAATAGATGTAAATTTTAAAGTATTTACGCTGTACAATTAAAATAGCCGCCATATTGCGGATAAAATTGGAACTATACATCCTGGAGATCTGTAGGACAGGCATTAGCCTAGTTCAGACTCCAGTCTCTCACAAGGAACCACTGTAATTGACTAATTATATTTTTATTTAAAACTTGTGAAGAGAAAATGAAGATTTTTATTACTATTTTTTATAATATGCAGCATTAGCATTAAATAACTTTTGCCGATTAGAGCGCCACCAGATTAGATTATTTATTTTTCTGGCTAACATATATTATATTTTCTAAAAGATTATTTGATGGCATTATAAACCTTAAGATCAAGGCTGTAGCATGTGTATGGGAACGGTGTCCCTACAAATGTGGGTATACATTTGTAAACATTTTTCACTGTCACTTGTAAAAAAAAGTAGGTATATATTAAAATAAAATATTTTATATTAACAAATATGTAATTTTTCTGTTACTTCGGCTGCGGTGTAGCACGTTGAAATGGTGTCGGACATATATTTCCCTGTCCCTCCCTCCCCCTATCCTGCCTTCTATCCCATATCCTACCCCCTTAACATTTACCCCCCACAAAAAATACAACCATCTCACTCTATGCCTATTAACCAAAAATTAAAAAGCACGAAACATCACGAGCAAGTTTTCGATAATAACCGTAATCATATAGTTCCATATTATTACTCTGAAACTATGTCTTGCATGCCTGTAAATAATAATAACATTTCTAACAGATACACTATTGCTAATTATAATAACTATAAAGAACAACCTAACACTAGGTACAGATTAAGCCCTAAACTACAAAGTCGCTTAGCAAGTCCAGAATTATCACATTTATTTTCTAATACCAGCACTCCACAGCAATACTATGTACCAAATAGACCATACAGTGTATTAGAGCCATGTAAATCACCCATGTCCATAGAAAGACCGTTTTCAGTAATATCTGATGCACAGTTCAGACCAGCTTCAACTTTTTTTCAAAAAGAATTAAAGGACAAAGAAGTTCCTGAATGGAAACTGCGTCTGAAAAATGATTTAACTGTAAAACCAAATATGTTTAAATCTTTTAAACAAGTTTGTAGAATACCAAATTGTAAATGTTCTGTACAACCTGCAGTAGATCCTGAACGGTTCAGTCAAGCTAGGACTTTACCTATCGAATCTGAACGGTTACTTAAAAATTCTAGAAATTTATCACTTCCAAGTCTAAAGTTCGGTCTTGATGATTTACCAGATTTTAATAAAAAAAATATAGTTGAAAAAGACTCTCAAAATAATGGTAAACCTATCAGTGAACAACATTTAGGGTATGTTTAGACATTAATGATAACAAAGATCCTATTTAAATTTGTGTGATTTTTGCCTCAAAAAATTATGAAGATAGAATTTATAATTGGACAAATAGAAAATATTAAGACAAAGTTTTTGAATGTTCGATATATGTTAGAGATCTTCCGTATTTTATACGTCTAAAGTAATTCTTATTTAACTTCTGTGAACAATATATTTCCATGGTCTGTGAGTCTTTATTTAAAATATGTTTGAACAACTTCTATCTTCTATTTTTTTGTGGTAATTGCACAAATTGCTAGACCTGTATTATATTTGTTGCTGCATGTTTGTTTGTATATTTAGCTTTTTATTGTTTATATTTATTTTAATAATTTATAAGTGTTATTGTTATTTGTACTTAATTTTTCATTGTGTGTTTATTTTGTTGATTTGTTTCCCTCAGAAGTAGATTCACCACTAAATGTACAAAATAACATTCAAAGTTTGAATTTACAAACATGAATGTTTGTTTGTTTTAGTGCAAATAGAATTCCAAGCTAAACTCATTTACCTACGTACTGCTAAATTTTGTATATTTTTTGACATTTGTTTTTCTGCAATCATTCATTTTGTCTTGTCTTATCACCCCATTCCATACCCACCTTGAACGCTGCTGGACGCCATCTTGCAAAATGGCTGCTGATTCCAATATGGCCGCCACGAAAACAGAGGCCGGAGCCGCTTTCGGATGACTTCTTGTTCTCGATGTCATCGAGTACTGGAAATCGATTATCGTATGCATCGAGCCCTGAAAGTGACTTGGATGTGAGCCCACCGCCTGCACCCAGATTGGTAAAATCTTCGTCGGATCCTTCGATAGCTACAACACAGGATAATATGGACAGAGAAGATGATTTAAATCATATGAGTGACACGGTGCCACCTCCTTATACGGTTTGTATAATTATCATGTTTTATTATTAACACCAAGACTATTTGAAACTTCTTAGTTTAGTTACTAGTATTATCCGGGGTTAATTTCTTTTCTTTGTTTTGTTTAAGTGAAGAGATAGAAATTTAGCGACAAAACTACTTTTTGGTATTTTTAACTATAATTCACCCTTATGGATAGTATCACAAAATTGTATATCGATAAATAGGTAATATGCACTTTGCAGCCACTCATGTTAAAAAATAGGATATGTAAAGTTCTCGCATATAATACTAAACATTCCTTATTTGTAAGGGGCGATTTATGATTACAAAAAAAAAGGATTTATATCAATTACTAATGGAAAACTTTTCTCCTAGAACTAATGGTTGGATTAATAGTCGTTGCTTAGCCTGAGCCATTGCTAGGAGTTGTCAAAATTTAGTTTTTGTAGTTTAACAGTCCGAAGCATTGGCTTAGCTACTACTATCAATCCGACTATAAAAGTTACTTTTGTTGGTAAGCCGTTAATATTTATTAAATTCACATATAAATCTGTAATATTTATTAAATTCACACATGCTCTGGTCACAAACTAAGCTCTAGGCTTGTACTATATGTACTAGAAACAACGATTTAATACATATGTTATATTACTAAAGACGGACTTGCCACAGTACAAAACTATAATTATCCAACAGAGCGGCTACAACGACAGCAAGTACGGTTTCTCAAACAACGGCAATGGACAATCGAACCCGGGAACTCTGAACCATGGCAACCAAAACTCCCACAATGCTCATCCGCTCGATGCTCCTCCATATCAAAGAACCTCCATGACACATTCTCCACCACAATCGCCGTTGTATGGAACAGGTATGCATACAATCTATACTAATATCTATGCTATTGATGACTTATTGATTTGTAGTTTTTTTTTTTAATGTTTGTAATAAGGTAAAACTATTTGTAACTTAATAATGGTTTAGGTTGTTATTTTTTTATAAATAATTGTTAGCCGTAAGTTGTCTCAACACTGTAAAATAAAATATATTAATATAATATTATAAAGAGGTAAAGTTTGTGAGGTTGCAGGGGGTAATCTCTGGATCTACTGAACCGATTTTGAAAAATATTCTTTAACAACTTTGACATTTTATTAACATAATACTTTTAAGTATACAGTCGAACCAATTCGGCCACCACGTATTGCTTTCCATAGTAATAATAACTAGTAGATCATTATTTGTCAGTTCCAGAACTTCCTCCTAGGGGTCCAGTGGGTAGACCCCCAGGCGGGGTGTTACTCCCGGCCCCGCCCCCTACGAGACCCCCGCATGCTCTGAGACACAACACCACGGTATGTATTTTTTTGAACAAAAAGAATCTTATACTATGAACAATCGGAGTACATAAATAAGTAATATGTAGAACCATTTACACATATTGCTCTGGTCACAAACTAAGCTCTAGGCTTGTACTATGTGTACCAGAAGCAACAATATAATACATATTATATTTTATAAACCCCCTGACCATGACAAACTGTACAGAAAAACGTACTAATATTTTTTTGCCATGGGTGGGAATCGAACCCACGACCTCCGGATACAACGCCAAAGGCGCAAGCACTAATCTACGGAGGCTGTCAAATTTTATGCTCATGATTCATGAAACTATAATAATAACAATATAAATATGGAACCGCCCTATACTTTAAATGGCCTATAAAACGAAATGCCAAACGAGTTCGTTCTCGCTGTATTCTGTTCTCACTTCAACTAATCAACAGTGATTGCTTTGATATAATAATTTTTGTTCTCACCTTTTTTTTTTATTTGTATGGCATCAGCCATCTTTTGTTCTAGCGACTGGCAAGGCGGTTTAAAGCCCAAGGGCGCCATATTCATCTCCATGTTGGTAACGAATGAATAAATACATAATTATTTTATAACGGATTATTTTTAACTCAAGCATCCCTGGTGTAACAAATTTCTTAACAATTTTAGCAAACTATTCGGGTGACAAACTATTCTTCCTTTATCCTAATACTCTTTAACTTACTTTCCAGCCAAATCGGCAAAGTGCTCAAGAACGTCTATTCGGTCCACCCAAAGACCCAGGGCCCGATGACCCAAACACGTACTCCGCCAGGCCCACCAGCATGATCATACAGCCCACACAAGGATCCTTAGATAGACATCGACATGCACCAAATGCTGTAAGTATTCATTTTATATTTTACTTTTTAGGTGGGAGGAAAGTCACCAACACCGCTCATACAAATGCAAAAACTGTTAAATGACCTAGTCAAGTTTCGGTTTTAGTCTGTGGGTTCGATTTCTTGTTGTGATTGTAGTCTCTTTTTAGCGTGAGCTTCATTTGACGATAACGCAGCGGGGATATTAAAGATGCCATTCGTTTTGTATCATTATTTAGCCGGCATAGTGGAAGCGATCTTAAATAGCATTGATTAACCCAATTCATAGAATATAGGTCTGCTTGCTATCAGATAGATACAAAGCACATGTCATGCTCCAATAAAAAAAGACCACCTCAGGTTAGCAGCGGAGCGGTTTTATTCCTATCTAGCCGTTTTTAAATAAATGTTAAATCCTAAAATAATAGTTAACTAAACTTAAATCTAAGACATCTATGCTAATAAAAAAAACTTTAAATAAATTACAGAGTTCCTACGACGGCACTTCATATGACTACTGTTCGAATCTGCAGCAGAATAACACCAACGGCTCTGGAAGTCTGGGCAACTCTAACAGCAGACTTGGGCCCAATGCTCCAGATGACCTCAAAGTTGCTCCGTCCAAGTGAGTGTTAAAGTGACAAATACAATTCAAAAAAAAAAACTCGCCATATTGCGGGCAACATTGGAACTAATAACTTTTTTTTTAAGATAATGGCTTTTTTGTATTTAGCATTATTTTGCTTATGAGTTATAATGATAGAATAAATGGGTAGATTTATTGTAAATTATAAATGTATAGAATGAAAAGAACTGGAAATTAGCTAAGAGTGATTAACTAAATAATCGTACCATATATACAAATATATATTAAAGCAGATTTATTTATCCCCGAGTTAAGTGAACTATCTTAGAGTAAATATTAAGAGCTCCATATTTCAGGATCATATATTTGTCTGTATATTAATGAGTGTACGACGTACGTATTACAGTAAGTTCGAGCCCCCGCCGCCTCCAAACCCCACAGTTATGGCCAACAGCCAGAACAGTCAAAACAGTCAGAGTCCGCAAAGAAACTCCAACTCACACGAACACCCGCACAACTCTCTGGACTACAGACCGCCAGACCCTAACTACGGGTACGTCTAAGTCTAATGGCCTTATTCATAAAAAAATATTGAGGCCCTAAAGAACTCTTTAGTTATGGAATGTGTTTTTTCTTTTACGCATATTAATTTTTGTTGCTAAATAAAAGAGACAAAACCTTCTCCTTGGTTATACCAAAGTGTTTTTAAGGACTTAATAAGTTTTTATTAATAAGGCCATAAATATTTAATGTAAACCTTTACAGCCATTAATAGTCAAAATGTCGAAAAAAAGCCCAGTCAAACTATCTCAGCGTCTCAATCAGACTAGACAAATAAGAGTATATTTTGGTTTGACCATCTAAAATTCGCTCTTGCATATTCAATAAAGTGTATAAATACATATTCACTGAAGTGAATGGCATATTCAGTGAAGTGAATGATAATTTTACTCACGTAAATGAAATATTCACTGAAGTGTATGACATATTTACTGTAGTGAATGGCGTCTTCACCGAAGTAAATGATATTTACTGAAGTGAATTTCATTAAGAAATCGCCAGTAATTACAATTTAAGATCTTTTCTCGAACGTAATCTTATATAATGACCCCTTAGTCATGCCTTTGACAATCAGGGGGCCCATAAAGAAAGAATCTCCTTCACACTTTTCATTTGTCCAATTATATTTGACTTTACTTGATTCTGATGTATGTATTATATACCATCACGAGTGCCTATTTCGCTCCCGAGAACCGTTTAAACGGCCCTAGAGTACCCGGCGGAGGGATTAACCCGTCCTCATTTCGCCGATGGTATTCGGAGGCAACACCTAACAAGTGGCGAGCTTGTTGCGGTGTTTATGATGAAATAGCCTTGTTGTATAAAGCGGTCACCCATCCCAGGCCGGTCTTGTTGTCATCTGCTTAACCTTGTTGTCAATTGCGCAGTGACTTAACCACTAGGCTGGGGCCACTTTTTATGTTTCGGTATTATGTCAATAGAACTATAGGATTTTTTTATTACACATGTCAACGCAATTGGTGAAATCTATGTATATCTTTCTTACTTTTAAAATTAATGTCCACCAGCCGAGCACCAGACTACAGAACCAATGCCCCTCGGCCTTTAACCAATGGTAATACCAACGTGCCGTCACATGCGCGAGGACCTTCCCTGCCTAATGTGGGTGGGGCAGAATATACTAAATTTAGGTGAGTTTTTGTGCTTCAATTATTATTTATTTAATAAATATTTTATTATATATTTATATAGCCATATTTCTATTTTAGTCTGTGGGTTCACCGGTTCAATCGGGTGAGGAGTCTACTGTATAGATTTCTTGTCAATATTATAGTCTTTCAGGGTGCGGTTACTAAACGTGAAGTAATGCACATTTATATTTGTCGCCTATTTAGTAACCGCGATTAATACAATTAGCGCGATTAATAAAATATTTCCGTTTAATAAGTATCTAACGAAAATAACATTTAAAATTTTATTTTGTTAGAAATAATTGTTATGAAATATTAGGATTTATTTGGTTCATCATCTTAAGAAAATAGGTAAAGGTTAAATTTTCTATCCGTGTGCGCCCAACCTTATTATAATTATTTCATTAGAGGTGTCAAAAACGTTTTTTTTTTACTTTTATGGTCTTGGTTTTCCGCGATTCTGACAACTTTCTTGACAAACAATTATTTTTTTCTATCAACACATCACTAATTCAGCTAATAAACGTCAAATAGTTATAGGAGCTTTATTGGAGGTTTATAAATAACAAAAAAGTTATCGAGCCAATAGCCTTATTGAACGTTTTAACTATTGAGCTCTTTAAGAGTGTTTTAAGGTTTTTTTATGAATAAGACCGTAAAAGTGTATCTTTATTTAAAAAAAAAGTAAATAGCTGTCTACAACCACTTTATTTTGCACTTGCATATTCACTGAAACATTCGAATGAATGTAAATGACTGGCTTGAGGACTATCCGCCATTGACTAGTTACATACATACCATCACGGGTGCTTTACGGCGCCCGTGACCGCCTAGACGGTCCCGGGGTACCCAGCTGAGGGGTTTTAATCCCACCACTTCGTAGCCGATGGTATAAGTATACACCGAACAAGTGGCAAGCTTGTCGCGTTGTTTTGAATAGACTCAATAACCTGTCAAAAATCTATAAACAGTTTTACAAGTTGGTATAGTGAAACCGGGATCGACAGCTTAACGTGCTCTCCGAGGCACTATAGTGGTGTTGTCAAACAAATGTACATATTTTTTTTAATTAAAAACTCATTGGTACACACGGGGATTCGAACCAGGGACCTTAGTGATTTTAAGTCCAAGGTCTAACCAACTCGGCCACCACGTACATAGTTACAAAGCTTCCTATTAACTAAAAAACCTCACAAAATCTGTCTATCTATCTGTCCAGTCGAACAAACTCAGCGTCGCAAGCAGACTACCCCCTGAGGGCGGCCGGGCCGGCGCCGCCCTACAAGCCCGTGCCTCCGCCCAAGCCCAAACACTACCGACCGCCAGACAACGGCCATGCGCCTGCGCATAGGAATGGGGTAAGTTATTTTAATACCATAAAGTTTAGTATTAATTACCTAGCTATTAAAATATTTTATTAATTCGTTATCAGTAGGTTAACTATATTCTTTTATTGAAATTTTAAAGATATTTTATAACAATAAAAAAAAAATGGTGGGTGGGACTCGAACTCACGACCACCTTTCCTGATTTTTATCTATTATATTATAACAAATATATATTGGTTTGATAGATTTTCGAAACTTATTAATAATTATTTTCAAAAACGTTAAAATCTAATGACGCAGATTTATTTTTATTATAATAAAATGTCCCCTAGATTCCTTTGAGAATTTTTCATTATTACTTGTAGTTTAGAATTTGGCCTTGAAGGCACACTTGATTTATTTTTATTCCTTTAAATCTACTGCATAACATATCATCCTCATTAACGTATTATTTTAACGACCAGCACCCATCACCACCGACTCAAGCACGCACCAATGGTTACGCGTACTACCCGCCTCAGCACCAACATTCTCAATCGTCGCATCACTTACCGCCTGCGCACTACCCGCCACAGGTAACATCATTAACTCTGTATCTACCTTTTCATAAACAAAATTACTCTCAATACCTACTGAAATATAGTCGTTTGACATTATGCGGGAAACGCTTGGAAGTATGAATAATAGGAAAGGGCTCTAAGAATTTTTGTAAAATATAATTATTTAGTTAGGTTTATATAAAAAAAGTACAAAAAATATTCTTGCCTTTGATTGGTTAATATTTTTTGTACTTTTTTTATATATAACTAAATAACTCTACTTTACAAAGGTTCTTAGAGCCCTTTCCTATTATTCATACTTCCAAGTGTTTCCCGCATAATGTCAAACGACTATATTTCAGTAGGTATTGAGAGTAATTTTGTTTGACATGTACATGTTTGACATTCCGTAAATTTTTTTTTTCTTTACAAGGTGTGTTGCATTCCATATTATTCATAATGGCATCACGGCTAATGTCGAATGTTTTTTTATGTATATCTTTTGTAGTTATAAAAAAAGTACAAAAAATATTATAACCAATCAAAGGCAAGAAGTGATCCTTGCCTTTGATTGGTTATAATATTTTTTGTACTTTTTTTATATATAACTAAATAACTCTACTTTACAATGGTTCTTAGAGCCCTTTCCTATTATTCATACTTCCAAGTGTTTCCCGCATAATGTCAAACGACTATATTTCAGTAGGTATTGAGAGTAATTTTGTTTGACATGTACATGTTTGACATTCCGTAAATTTTTTTTTTCTTTACAAGGTGTGTTGCATTCCATATTATTCATAATGGCATCACGGCTAATGTCGAATGTTTTTAGTTGACTTAAGTATTTAGAGTGCATTTTCCAGCATATGTAGATTTTCGACACTTCGCTCGTGAGTCGTGTCTCGTCGGCTAAATCCATGAAACTAAGAATACTATATGGAACCACGGGCGTTGCCAGGATTTAGTATCTTCGCTTAATTTCCAGATATTTAATATTTAATTTTTGATGAGCAAAAAAAAATAAGCCATTGTCAATATCACCTATTATATCTAAACCATCATACCCATACCTACCATTTTTATAATTTCTGAGCAAAAAAAGAACTCCATCACCAAAAACTACTCTTCATTACGGTTTTTTGCAAACTCCACTCGTACTCTCGTGGTATATATTATTCCATACATTTCGGGGGGGTTTGAATCCCCCCCCTCCCTGACTACGCCCGTGTATGGAACGGCCCTTATGCCTAAAATCGTCTATAACACAAGATGTCAAACGTCTTCGTTACCGTTCTCAGTTCAACCAATGAATAGATGAATTAATCTTTTATTGCATAATTCGTCCAACGAAATTAAAACGTCCACCTGCTCCTTGGATTGATGATGTAGTTCGTGGAGCGATGAGGAAGCGTGACAGTGCTTATCGTAGATATAGACGGCAGCGCAGTGATGAAAGCTTGGCTGCGTTTAGAGTTGCAAGAAATCGCTGCAATCAGTTGGTGAGAACAGCCAAACGCCGCCATTTTCAGGATAATATTTGCAACAAATCTCCCTTTAATACTTGGAAGTTTCTAAAATCATTGGGTCTGGGTCGCTCTCAAAACCAGGCTTTTCTTGGTTCTATCACACCTGACCAGCTTAATGCTCAGTTCGCATCAGCCTCGACATTGGATGTGGATACCAAGATAAAAACGTTGGCTGAGGTCGCATTGTTGCCGATGCCTGATGTTGCACCATTTGTGCTCGAAGAAGTCCCTGCCGATGAAATCTTTAAGACGATTGGATCAATAACTTTAAAAGCAATGGGATGTGATTCTATGGGTCGTGCTATGATCGTTATCATTCTTGACATACTCTTACCCCGTATAACTCATATCATTAATTTTTCCCTCACTTCTTGTCAATTTCCATCATTATGGCGCAAAGCTTTCATCATACCACTTCCCAAAATATCCTCTCAAACACTTCCTACTCATTATCGTCCTATTTCTATTCTACCATTTCTATCTAAGGTTTTAGAGTCTGTAGTACATAAGCAACTGACGCTCTTTCTTCAAAACCATGAACTTTTAAATCCTTTTCAATCTGGTTTTCGATGCGGTCATAGTACAACTTCAGCTTTACTTAAAGTAACTGAAGACATCAGAAATGGCATGGATGAAACCAAGGTCACAGTACTTGTACTGATCGATTTCACCAACGCCTTTAATACAGTCGATCCCGATTTGCTAATCGCTATTCTGTCTCGTCTTAGATTCTCTCCAGAGACTCTTGCGTGGTTTCACCAATACCTTCATGGACGTCGGCAACAGGTGCGGGTTGACCAATTGTCATCAGTTTGGTGTGAATTACGTACAGGCGTTCCACAAGGTGGCATACTATCTCCATTGCTTTTCTCCATGTTTATTGACAGTATCACCACATCGCTTCACTGTCACTATCACTTGTACGCCGATGACTTGCAGCTTTATGTGCAGACAGACATCAACTCACTGAATAGTGCAATAGCTTGGCTTAACTCTGATCTTTCAAATATATTGGTTTGGTCTACTAGATTTGGTGTTGCTGTCAACCCGGCCAAATGTCAATCTATCATTATTGGGAGTTCCCGCCTCTTATCAAAAGTTGATATGGCCAAGATTGACTTTGTTCGGTATGACAGTAAACCGATTGCGTTTTGTAGCGAGGTTAAGAACTTGGGTTTATATCTGGATTCTCATCTTAGCTGGATAGCGCAAGTAACTAATACTAGTCGTAAAATTTTTTCTTCGCTGCACTCTCTCAATAAACTTAAACATTTTCTGCCTATAAAAGCTAAAGTTACCCTTGTTCAGTCTTTACTTCTTCCTTTGATTGATTATGGTGACGTGTGTTGTGTAGATCTTACGGAAGAATTACTAAACAAAATGGAACGACTACACAATGCATGCACCAGATTCATTTTCTGTCTGCGCAAATATGATCACGTCACACCTTATCGAGATAAGCTGAAATGGTCTCTCCCAAATACCTCAAGGATAGTTTTACATCCCTCGGCTCGTATCATGATAGAATCCTTCGTTCTGCCTCTAACTCAACTCTTTCTATACCTTCTCATCATTCTACCTTTGTTTCAAAATCTTTTTCTGTTGCTGCAACAAGACTCTGGAATGATCTACCGGTGGACATTAGACAAGCTCCTAACAGGGGTATCTTTAAGAGACTAGTGTATAAACACTTTCTGAATGTGTGAATGTGTCTCCTTTTTATTATTCGTTTGGGCTCGCTCTCTCTCTCATCTCATCCTGTGTTTCTGCTTTAAATAATTATTGTGCTGTGGGTAGTGCTATATTGTGCTGTTGCTATAATATTTGCTATTTTATTAATATGTATGTATATTATTAATATAGTTTATGATATGTATGTATATGTAGTCAGCATTAGTGTGTATGTATAATATTTGTATACTCTATTTCTTAAATGTATTTTACTGCACCTATTTTACCTACTTACTGCTTAATTTGTCCCAAAGGTTGTACTAAATACTACAATACAAGGTTGTACCTTTGTACTAAATTTGTGCAATAAAGTTTTTAAATTAAATTAAATTAAAGAGTTTCCAGTTATTAATAATTATATGTCAGTATAAAGTTTTTTCAGAATTTAGACATGAGGTGTGCCAAAACCATTAATTGGTTTTGCACAGTGGTTGGTTATAAAAATTTTTGTTTGTATTTGTATGGCGGCGGCCATCTTCTGTTCTCATGTTTGTAAAGGTGATTTTAGGCATTAGGGCGGCTTCCTATATAAATCTCCAAGGCTAAATCCGTCTCAGCTCGGCGATCCCCTCTTACCCTAATTCTCACGCTCTAATGTTATTCGATGTTTCCCATCTGCCAGGCGTCCCGCGATGGTATTTTTTTTGATTATTATTTACTTATGTATTTTTTCTTATATCCCTCAGAATATGTACGGAGGCCAAATGGTTCCTCAGTCACCGCCATACTCGGGACCCCCGGCTCATCACAGGGCGATCAACCTTCCCCATAACCCACACCTTATTGGTAAGTCTCCTTTGGAACTAAACAAACTAAGGCTGAATTACACCAAAATAAACTGTCTGTAATTGTATCGATAAAGTAAAAAAAAAATTGTGATGATCAAAGTTAAACATGGCGTCAAATGTACCATTTTAAATGACAGCTGGTACATTCGACGCCATGTTTAACTTTAATCATTACAAATACTTTAACGGGCACTTTGATTTAACTCAACCTAAACATGCTTAAAAAATAAAGTATAAGTTATATGTATCATCACGGGTGCCTTACGGCGCCCGAGACCGCCTAGACTGCCCCAGGGTACCCAGCGGAGGGTTTTTAATCCCACCTCGTCGTAGCCGAAGGTATGAGTTTACACCGAACAAGTGGCTAGCTCGTTGCAATGTTTTGAATAGACTCAATAACCCATCTATAAACAGTTTCACAAGTTGGTATAGTGAAACCGGGACCGACAGCTTAACGTACTCTCCGAGGCACTATAGTGGTGTTGTCAAACAAATGTACATAATTTTTTTAATTAAAAACTCATTGGTACACACGGGGATTCGAATTATAAGTTGTTATAATTTTAAATTTTATAAAGGGCTCCGGCAATTTTTTTTTATTGCCTTTTTTTACGAAATATTTGTATTATACAATGTTATGTTCCCGGTACAAAACCTGGTCTGTACCAATGAAAAATAAATAAATATCACTACGGGGACCTTACGACGCCCTAGACAGCCTGGACGGCCTCAGGGTACCCATCGGAAGGGTTTTAATCCCACCTCGTTGTAGGCGATGGATAAATGGCTAACTCGTCGCGAGGTTTGGAACCAAGAACCCATCAATAAACAGTTTCACAAGTTGGTATAGTGAAACTGGGACTAAACCTTGATGTGATGAGAGTGTTCTAACAACAGTGGTGATACAATAAGCACAAAATTATATATTGGTTAGAGATATTTATTTACGTGAAAGATACACAATTTACTTTTTACCGAACTGACGCAATGACATGAGTGACAGTTTGTGAGTTTGTGAGCAACCCGAAGGGCTGCGTGACTTTCGCCTCAAGGGTAAACCGCGGCCGGGTACATCGAAACAACTATCATATTGGACCACGGCATGTGACTTTGTATCCACCTGATGGTAAGCAGACCTACAAAGTCCATGAATGGGGTCGATCAATACATTGTTGTTTAACAATATTGATCGCTCCCACTAATCCGGCTAAATGCTACGGTTACGAAATGGGTGGTGACAAAGGCGTATTTGCATTACAAGTCTATTTTAATATCCTCGCTGTTTTATCGTCAAATCAATCGCCCATTTCGTAACCGCACCATGAAAGGAGACTTCCACCTCAACAAGAAATCGATGTAGTAGTCTTCTAAAAACCGTAATCCCTTCGCTAGTTTTTTTGTATTAAGTAATGACTTAAACAAGTATATATTTTTTTTCCTTTTACTAAACATAATTAGCAGCTTTTTGTGACATAATCGAAAAGTACCTTTAAATTTATGTTTTTTTTTAGATTTAGCAGGTAGCAGAGAACAACGGGGCTCAGCATTCGAGCTGTATAGAAAACCTCAGCATATGCATAATATCAGGTAGGCTTTTTTACTTCACACCCAGCACCTTTTCTTTCAGCCTTTACACCAAAATACAGCAAAAAACAATTTGCATGTTTAAAGATTTCCTTCTACTACTTTGGAGCGTATCATGACTGAAACATAGTTTGATAATTAATTAAGGACACTGTACAATACTCGATTACTGTGTGTCGCAGAATTAAGGATTAAAACATTTTCTTTTTCGAAATCAGAAAAAAATATTTATTACCCACAACAGAAAGATTTTAACAACCAACAACGACCAACATAAAAATAATAATTGAATTTCGACTGACAGCAAAGTTGTAATATTGGAAGTACGTTTGTATAGTCAGTCAAGTCTAATACAGAGCCCTTAAAGATATTTTCTCAAATTTGTGGAAATAAAATAAATCCTAAAAAAAATATTATAGAGTGTCTTTGGAGGTCTTACTTTACTTTGGGCTGATAAAATCTACTGATCAAACCAAACGATTTTTCCAAGAGCCATGCGTTGAAATTGAAAAAGAAAATGGCCCATTCAAACTATTGTTATTGTTAAAATAACCAATTTGTAAAAAGAAGCAAATATTTTTTTCCATGGGGTAAGTTGTCCGTTTTGATCAGTAGACAGACTATCTTCGAGTGAAAGTGAAGTGGAAAACACGACTTTGATTACGGGAGTAAATCCCCAACAAGGGTTTGATTCTGAAAAGTTTTAAAAACTAAAAGGCAGTAGCAGAACAGAAATAATTTCATACATTGAATCCTTAATACTTATTTCTGTTATTCATGCTCATTATTGATTTCTAAATTAATCATACAAAAGAGATAATTTCTAAAAAATACCAACTGAAACCTATTTTATAAACGTGACAATTTGAATTTACATTGACAATGTACATTGTCAATGTAAATTACAATGACAATGACACGTTTTTAAAAAGGCCCTAGTTACGGTCATGATATTCTTGCAGTCTAAGGGTCGGATTAATATTCGTTGCTTAGCCTGAACCATTGCTTGGAACTGTCAAAATTTAGTGTTTTTCATATGCAGTTAGTAGGACTGTCAGTCCGCATTGGCTAAGCAATTGCTTAGCAACAACTATTAATCCGACCCTAAGGAAACCTTTACGAAAAATAACTTTAAAAAAAAAACAGTACATTTTATTGTTTTAAATAGCCTTTGTAAACTTTTGCCCTACCATGCAAACACACATCGCTTCATGGATAACTAACCCGGGCCACATAGTTAGTATAGGGTTGCGTATGTGGTTATATTTTCATTTTTTATTAAATATTTATGTAACATATATTATATATATATTGGTCTTGTAATTTTTGTCTATAGTAAGTTAAGTTTATCACAATTGGCAGTGCGTGTCTGCATTTTGGAGCAATTTGTTATTGAAGCATATTTAATTAATTTGTCTATGGTTTTTCTTTCCCTTTTTGTTTTTATTCTTTTTGGTTTTATAGAATTTTTTTAAAATGGTTACATAAAAAAATAATTATTTCGGTTTTTAGTTTGTTAATTAAAAATATGTATATTAATAAAACAGTGACTAACTCATGTTATCTTATTAGGCATTTAATTAAATATGCTTCCTGAAAACCCAATCAAAATTTTTAAAACATTTCTTCTATTATCCTTCCTACAATATTTATTTCATTTACTTTTTCTTAAATATCAGAAATGTTGAGTAACTAAGTGTGATATTGGTTATGGGTTCCGCAGCTCGTCTGATGCCATCAACTCCAGCATCGAGCACGATGCCAATTTCTCCCCAAAAACTAAAAAGAAACTCTCTAAAAAGCCCTCATTCATAAAAAATGCCGTCATGGACTTGTTCCGATCGAAATCCAAGTCACAGAAAGTTTCACGACAAAAGTCCCTTTGCGAAAGCGATTTACAACAACGCAATCAGATCTCGCAGCCAATGCCGATGTTGCGACGCGAAAAGTCCGATCTTAGCGAAATGAGCGTTCACATGCGAAACACACAGGTCCGCAACCAAATGCTACAGCGAAGTAACTCCTCTTGTGAGAAACCGATACTCAAACCTATCTTAAAGAGACAGAGCTCATTCTGCGACGAACGAAATGGTGTAGTTTGCACCGTTCGTGATTATGACGCTAAACCCGTTATAAAAAATCTTAGACGACAAAATTCTATGTGCGAAATCGAAACTGAGCCTAAAGTCACTCCCCTGTTGCGCAGACAAAACTCCCTAATAGAATATAATCGGAGAGGTATTTACGGACAACCTGCGAACTTTAATCTAATAACAAAAATAGATCCTATTTACCAAAGACAACAGCAAATGAAACACGAACCATTCCATCCAACTCAACCTCTACCTCCAGAACCAGTTTACCAAAGCAAAGAACATATTATATACGATCCTATACCTAAGCCTCGACGAACTTATACCTCAGTATACGGACGCACCGGGGAGAACCCTTATGCGACTCGATCCGAAATAGCCAACCAAAGTTTCGAAAATCCTTATGGAAACCGACAAACTGTAACAATGGCACCACCAATGGACCCACCTTACGCTACTAGAGCTCAATGTATAAGAGAAAACCCCTATGCTTCGAGATGCGAAATTGTTAACGAAAGCCCTTATGTTACCAGAAATGAAGTAATGAAAGATCCTCCTTATGTCAGTCGTAATGAAGTCATTAGAGAAAGTCCCTATGCTACACAAAACGAACTAGTTAGAGAAAGTCCCTATGCCACACGAAACGAGCTAGTTAGAGAAAGTCCCTATGCCACACGAAACGAATTAATAAGGGAAAGTCCTTATGCCACACGAAACGAAGTTATTAGAGAAAGTCCTTATTCCACCAGAAGCGAACTCACTATTGAAAGTGCTTATGGAACTAATCCAGACATATCCAAACAGTCCAATTCTTTATATGGAGAATCACCCTATAGTAGCAAAGAACAGATGCTAAGACAGAGAATGGCATCAGAAAGTCCTTACGCTACTAAGGAAGATATGCTACGACAAAGATTTTCAGAATCACCTTATAACACGAAGGAAGAAATGATGAAACAGAGAATTGATACAAGTCTTACAAAAGAACCAATCTATGGTAAAAGAACATACGAACCACCAAATACTGCATGGATTGATAATTCTTATGGGGTGAGACCAGAAAGGCGATTGCAAACTCCACCTGTTAATTTTACTGGAAGAGTGTCACCTATGAGTAAATGTATGAGCGAACCACCGTATGCATCTCGGAATGAAATGATGACTAGATTGGGACAAACCGAATTACCTTATTCCACGCGAGCAGAATTGAAATCCAGTTGTTCTGATTCAAATTATAACATGCAAAATGACGGACATGAACCTCGAAGTGAAATTCGGCCCGCTTCAGCTGAGTCTGTTTACGTATCTAAGCAAGAAATACTTTCTCAAAAAGCTGCTCTAATAGCTAGCAGAGAGTCTTCTTATGGTATAAAATTAGAAGAAAAATTAGAAATGATTAAACAAAGAAATCAAGCTAAAAAGGATTTAATTTATCAAACAAGAAAAGATTGTAACGATAGTGATTCTGTTAAAATTAGGGAACCTATTTATGTATCTAAAAGAGAATTAAAAGAATGCATTATTTATGAATCTCACCAGGAAACTAAAGACATTGTCACTACAATAACAGAGCAAAATAATAATAGAGGCAGTCCACATGAGTTAAGTAACGTCAACCACTTATCAAGAAGGGAACCGATTTATCAAACTAAAGTGGAAATTAATGCAACTTCTACCACGGATGTATTTAAAGAAATAGATTTTTCTAAATTAAGGTTAACGGAATCCAAAACAGACGCCGAAAAAGAAAAATCATTAAAGTTAGAATCAAATATTTTAATAGGTGAGCCTATTTACACGCCTCGATTACACGCTAAAATAGATCACCAACCTAATTCTGCAAAAACATCTCCTTCTCCTATACCATACGAGTCAACGACTTCTATGGAAACCCATTACGCATCAGAATGCAGTATGAACTTTGAAAATAAACCCCAAAGCACACCGTATGCTTCTCAAGACTTGGAAGATAAAGCGCCACCTAAACCGAGTAGAAGTGTCACATTTTGTGAACAAATAGCTGAAAAGAACGAAGATTCCAGTCAAGATAATTCACAGAGTATTACAATAAGTTGTAATGAAACTACAATTTGTAATGATCAAACTACAGTTATTCAAGCTGGGACGTCTGCAGCTTCAGAAAGTGATAGTACTGCTGTAGTTGAGCCGGATTCTCCTCATACCACATGGGGCATATTCGACAGTGAAGGTGGAGTGTTAGAGGATAGGCAATGGGGGGTTTCTTTAATAATTCCTCCAAAAGCGATCGCTCCGGGCATTAAACAAAAGATCTACTTCACGGTATCAGACCCGAGGTTAAGCCAACGCGTCGGAGGGCCTCCTATCGACATGGACAATGGTAATATTTGCATCCAGCCATAATGAAGCACGCGCATTGTTGTAGTGTCGTAGATTGCACTTACTAATAGGTTTTAATATTAAACTCTGCACTAGGATTATTGAATTATGGGACAAAAAATATATATTACTGGGATGCTTCTAGTGCGTGCGTAAGATCAAAATATGCTCAGATATCTACTATACTAAATAATATGATCATTGTAAACCTTTCGTGTGTATGCATGTTGTATTAAATATAATTATTGTGCATGGTTTTATCGTATTTAAATACGCTTCTTTCTGTAAATACATTATTAACTATATTTCTTTATTCAAAAGTGTACATATACTGCACTGTATCATAACCATTCTTATCATTAACAGATTTACATTTAATTAATATTTACATACAGCTGCTACTACAGAAAATTTCACTCATACGTAGGAGTTGGGAAGTTTGATGGGAGAAGAAGACGCCATAGCATGGTCCACCCCACTATGTGACCGTATGTCAGATAAATCACTTATAAGCACTGTATATAGTGCAGAATTATTTTACAATACTTTGAAATCATTTTATTCTTCTGCACTTTCATAATGTGCACTTATGTTCTTTAAATTTCCTTCATTATTTTTATAATTTTCACTAATTGTTAATCTAATTTGTCTGCATACACCATATTTTGATTTTTTACATAGATCTTTTGCATTGCTTTATCTAACATTTTTACCAGCTGCTAAGCTTCGCTTTAAAATAATAAAAAATAATTTATATGCAATATGATGCGTTTTGTGTTTGTGTGTGATTGATTGCAACTTCTAAAATAATAATAATAAAAAGGCTAATTTTTACAAAATTTTCACTTTACATTTCACGATTTCTTTAATGCTTTCATTAAATATATTCACTTATTTTCACATGTACCTAAATTTATTGTTACTATTAATTACAGTATGCAATATAATTATTGCACTGCTAATAAATGATTAATAAAATATTTTTTTTAGTTTAGTAATGTTTATTGTTAAACAATGAAATATGCATATTTTATGACGTTGTTAAAATATAATAACTTTTAAGATATTTTATAACCATCATCTCACTGTATCTTGTATATAGAAACAAAATGCGGATGACCGCATTTTGTTTCTTTATCAACCAAAACTCAATAACATACGCCCGATATTTTTTTAGTATTACTTAACTCCCAGGATAAATAAATTAAAATGGCGGATTTTCATATGAGTCATAATGCTTTTTATAAAATAATTTTTAACTATTTGAGAGTTAAAAATTACTTAAAATTATCGCGAAACCTCCTAGTCCAAAAACATTACTAAATTAAAAAAAGAAAAAAAAAAATACAAAATCTAACACATTTTTTATATAAATATACAGGTGAAGCAATGCTGTCACCTTTAGTGATGTGCGGTCCTCAAGGCCTAGTCTTCCTCAAGCCTGTCACCCTACGACTGCCGCACTGTGCGAACGCAGTGCCATCTCTCGGCCTGACAATCAAAGCTACTGACACTGAAGCACATCTCAGCACCGACTGGGATAACATATTATTGCCTGCCACCACGACACTAAACACAGTTGCTGTTAAAGTTGATCATTTTTAATTACTTATGTATTATTTCTTCTATGGGTAGACATTTTATAACTACTTTTGCGGTCCGAATTACAATATTATCACTTTTAGCGATAACGTTAATATTCACTGGTATGAATAAAATGTGTTATTTGACAATTCACGGCGCTATTACGATCACTTAATATCTCCAATAATTAACCAATACCTCCTTTTAATATCAAATAAAACACCATAACAGTTTAATGAATTGTATCATAATTAGTATTTTTTTCACAAAAAAATGTGTAATTAATATTTAAAACCCTCTTCTTAATAATTGTTTTAAAAATGTGGTTTCTTTAAAAATGGGTTTCTACATAAAAGTACTTTATTAATTTGCCGTTCATTAATCAAACGCGCTACACCGATTCTGACAGCTTTGGAGAGGGATAATATTGAAGGCGTGTTTTGGACTGCAAGGTATCTCGTACGTAAAGATGATAATGATGTCACTTTACTTTGTTGTGATGAATACTTTCAAGATTTCGTAAATCTGTTTACCACCAGTCACCGTTAAGCTCTCATTAAAACGTACCTTTTACGTATTATTGATGCGATGACTTTCCAATTGATAATCGAACCCTCAGATCGATCTGGGGCCTGACCAAAGAACACGATCGCCAAACGAATCGCCGCATCGATCGATAAAAATGTATAGGAAATTTACTCTATGGATAGAGCCTGATCGACGAGAAACGTCAAATCCCATACATTTGGCTTTCGATGGGTATTTCGATTCGATTATCATTTGGCTCTTTGGTACATTTTATTACATTTAACTTTAACATCATATAACGAGTATCTTTATGAAATATGAATCTGGCTGTATAGACAATTGCGTTAAGCTTTGGCTTTCTCCGCTATCAGACGCAATGTAACAACTGTATTAACAGTGATGACACGTGCAATGATCATTACTTCGACGGGCATAATTTACTTTTTAAATGTTCAAAGACTCTTCAGCTCCGTAAGGATTGTCGTCTTGCAAATGGCGGCACCGCTTTTTGACCATATGGCGTCAAAAATTCTGCGTAGGAAACGTAGGAAGTGTGACATAGACAACGTTTCTAACTTAACTAGTATACGGCTGTTATATTGCGTCCGCTAAATGACGGCACCGCTATCGGAGGAAACCAAAGCTTTATGGAAGAGTTTTTTTAAAGAAAAGTCTATATAAATAAAAGTCTATAGTTACAGGTTAGTAAATTAGATACCATATTAGCATTTTTGTGTGAGTTATTACAATAAACTTATTAAACTAATAGAATACATATGAAGCTTTTCATAAATATTCTGAGTGACTATTACTTAATAATGAATGATATAATATTTTCCCCGACATATACTTTTCCTAAAAAATATTATTGAAGTCGCAATAATTTAATCTTTAATTTTAATTAGTAAAAAATACGGTGCTGAATATTGTTTGTGTTTTTCTTTATTACCAGGAGGGCAAGGGACAAGACAAATTCATATAAAATGATATAAATCTAATATTACTTCTACTATATAATTGCAAACTTCTTAAAAATGTACCTTCTATTAATAATATTAGATTAATATGATTTATGTTATAGAACCCGAAATTATTTTGCATTATTTACTTAATTAAGTCCCACCAAATTATAATCTATTTTTTTTTTTATTAAAAAAAATCATAACTACGTAACATACGGTAAGTTTTTTTTTGTATTTTACATATTAAACCTTTTAAAAAAAGAATAATAAACAGTGTTGCTTGTTTTAAAATGTAGTAAATAAAATCTTATCAATACACTTAGGGTTGTCAACAGAGCTTTTGCAAAAACTTATGAATCTTTTTTTTTGATTGGCAGCTCTATTTGACAGCTGTCATTTATAAATTGACTTGCTGAGTTATGTTACATTATATATAAGTAGTAGCATTATATATAATCTTATGCAGTATATGTTATACCCTAACCCAATATGTAGTTTGTATTTTTTTACCCTTTGTATTATTACTATTATTAGCATAATAAATGATAATTAAAAAAAAAAGTTTTTACTAAGATTTTTTTTCTTAGTAATGTGATCTGTAAATGATTGTATTTTTCTAACTTATAAAACTCTTTCTGGAGTGAAAAGGCACGCATGATGCAATGGTTATTTTTATTCCTTTTATACTATTCCTTAGTATTTGCCACATAATATGTTTTGTGAGTTGCTACTAAATTCTGAAAGAGTTTTTTTTTATCTTTACCAAGTATTTAGGTAAAAAATGTAATAAATAATATAAGAATTTCTTATTAATATGAATATAAATAAATGTAATTGTAAAGATGAATATTTTCGGAATAAGATCTTGAAGAATTAAAGTGGTTGCCTTAAAAATTGTTTAAATATTTTTGGATAATTATAATAATTGTTATTATTATATTAATTATTACGCATTTATAATAATAAAGTAGTTAGATTTAGTAAACCCATCCATCCATTGATGCCTTATTATGTATATTTATTGTTAAAAATGGATTTGTACCTATATATTTTACATATTATTATTTGACCCTGTCAATTAATTTTGATTTAATAATAAAAGAAACATATTATAAATAGTTGTTTTATTTTGTTTTTATTTTAAATTTAGCACTTAGGTACCTACTATAATTTTGCAAAAGAAGAACGGTCATAGCCCATGTATTTTTAGACCCAGACTTAGAAGCCGCGTTCAAAATTGAAACCTATCCAGTTCGATAGAGGAAAATAGATATAATAAAATTGTTAATTACATCGAAGTTCGAGAAGTTGGGAGAAAAAAGTTATTCTCATTTAAATTTCAATTTGAGGTTATGTTATGACTAGTTATTAGGTTAGTATAGCAAACAATTTCGGCCCGCGAATTATTAATCCGCAAAATTATTAGTAGTGTTTCCTTGTGCTGCAGCATTGACAGAATAATATTATATAATCTTACCTAGACTCTATATTTCATGAGACCTTTGCCTTCTCTATATTTGAGAAAACCGAACAAAAAAAAAAAATAATCTGCTGATCATCGTCGCTCTTTTTTTTAAATTATTTATTTTAACATAGCACTGGATGCAAGTCCATCGACCTATATATATTTTTTTTATTCTGTTCATGCGATAATTGGTCATAGGGCATTCAATACTATACGGCCTTTTCTTTTTCTTTCAAAATAATGTTAAATCTCTTTTTATTTTGTTAAATCTCAATCCAGATAAGCAAAAATAATATGTTTTAATGTATAACGCATTTTTTTCTGCAGAATGTGGACAAATAAACTTCTAAAATTATTTTCAATACTGGAAAATAATGCTTAAATTATCTATTATTAAGTAAGCATATCGTTGTTTGTGAACGCTAAGCTTTTACGGTTGGGTCCAGAATGACCGTACTCCTTTCGACTTGAGTGGGCTTCAGAAATAAATGAAAAAATATATATTTGAAGTTTGCATGTCAATGTCATAAACAAGCGTTTCTAATGGTTAATACCACGAAGTGAAATAAAAATTTTGCCCAATAATACTCTATAGTTTATTAAGCGGTATACCTACATGTTTCTAGAAACTCATCTTCTATACAAGGAATCTTGTGAATCTTTATTATTGTCATAAGAATAGCAATAACATTTAAAAATAATACTTTTTTCTTATTATCATGCTGTTAGTTACATAAAAAAAAAATATATTCATAAAAACAAAAAAATATGACATGGCTTTGTCATATTTTGTACTTGTAATGGGTATCAACAAAAACATGCGAAAAAATTGCTATAGTTTTTTTAAAACTTTTAATTTTATTGTTAATACATAGATAGGAAGGCGCCCTTGGACCTAAAATCGCATTCAAAACGTGAGAAGACAACATGGCCGCCCGCAATACAAACTCAAACACAAAAAGTGAGAGAAATAAAATTATTATAAGCAATCATTGAGCGTTGATTGGTTGAACTGAGAACACAATATGGCGACAACGAACATGTTTGACATTTGGTTTTATAGGCGATTTTATGCCTTAGGGTAGTTCCATATATTGTTCTTAGTTCCATGGTACACACAGAAGCAAAAACCGTCAAGTGAGTGAATCCTATTAAAAAGGGAGTTTAGGCGTTTACTACTTATAACTTCAAAACGGTTAAATCGATTTGTATGAAATATTTGTACACAGGTATGGTAATAATTTCTAGAGGTTTAAAGGTGCCCTTAATTTATGCTTTAGTATACTTAATTTTCGAACCAATTCCTCTTAAATTAAACGGCGATTGAAATAGCGAGGCAATGCTAGTTTAAAAAAAAAAATTGTTATATACTTAAACTATTTTTAAGGTGGAAGGAAGGTTTCTAAAACTCTGATAGGCCGACCGACCGTCTCGTTACCATCGCCCATACAGATGCAAAACCCGCCAAGTGACCAAGTCATGTTTCAGTTTTAGTCTGTCTGTTCACCGGTTTTAGTCTGTCAGTTCACCGGAGACTACTGCATCGAATTCTTCTCCTTTAAGCGCGCAGTTACAAAACGGGCGGTTTTATAATGAAAGTTGTCGCCGTCCGTTTCATAACTGTATCATATAGCCGGTATAGTGGGAGCGATCAATGTTGTTAAATAACAATATATTGATCGACTCCATTCATGGACTTTGTAGAACTGCTTACTCGTAGATACAAAGTCACAAGCCATGCTCAAATAAATAAAAACTCCTTACGGAGAGTTAACTCAGTATACTAAGGTCCCTATTAATAGTGGTTGATAAGGAATTGTTAGAAGCTGATTAGGCTGCTTTTATATCAATAGATTTATAGTGGAAGGGCACAATTAAATAAATAAAACTAATGAGCACAAGTTCACGACACAGACATTTTATTAAGACAGAAGTCAACATTCAAAATTATTACAGATGTATTCTTTTATATTTTTATTATCAACAGGAATTGCTAATGCTTAACCAATGTTTCGGATTGTCAAACTGCATATATTAAAACGAAATTTTGACAGTTCCAAGAAATGGCAACGACTATTAATCTCAGCCTTAGGGACGGATTAATAGTCGTTGCTAAGCAATTGCTATGCTTAGCCGATGCTTCGGACTGTCAAACTTCATATGTAAAAACTAAATTTTGACAGTTGGAAGCAACGACTTGGGCTAAGCAACGACTATTAATCCGACCCTAAAATAGGGGCAAATAACTAAAACACACTCTGACGCAATGGGGGTAATTTTGCGCAGACTAACATTTGTTAGAAAAATCGTTTCGTGCACGATGTTCAAGTCATTTGCCAGAAATTATACAACATTTGCCAACTAATGAAGACAATAAAGCTTCCCACATTAATTTTGTTAATTCTCTTCGTGTCGCAAGTGTGAAGATGCAAGCGCGAGGATGTATCCATCGCGGAGAGATAATAGGGCAGGGATTAGCGCCAAGCATTCTATAATAACGTTGTATTTCGAGTTTAAACGTTTAAGATATAAGTACAGTCGGAAACAAATACTACTTATCTCTCCCTATATAATAATATTAATAATATGTAGGATAATTGACACAAATTGCTATTGTCACAAACTAAGCTCTATGCGTACCAGAAACACTATGTGTACCAGAAACAATGATATAATACATATTATATTTTATAAACACCCAGACTATGACAAACTATACGGAAAAACGTACTAATATTTGTTTACCATGGGTGGGAATCGAACCCACGACCTCCGGATTCAACGCCAAAGGCGAAACCACTAGTCTAAGGAGGCTGTCTGTAGTGTACGGAGGGTGTGTATATATACTACTTATAAGTGTTCAAATGTTATTTGTTCGTTATTTATTATATACAAGGTGACTTTGAAAGGTTGTAGGTACTTTGGGCTAATATGAGGTTTTACTGATCAAATCGAACAACTTTTCCCATGGAACCATGTGTCTCAAACGAAAAAATATTGCCTTCTCCATACAAAAACTAGTAATGTTAAAATTACCAATTTGTATGGGGAAACTTTTTTCAATTATTTCCATACCAACAATTTGACTCACGGACGTTAGTTAAACTTCATCTATCATTATTTTATGGTAATAGCGATTATAGGAACCCACCTTTTAAAGGTAATGTGAAATTAGAGTTGTTTTTTTAAGTATATATGTACCATCCCGGGTGCCTTAAGGCGCCCGAGACAGCCTAGATAGCCTCAGGGTACCCAGCTAAGGGGTTTTAATCACACCTCGTCGTAGCCGATGGTATGAGTCCACAACGAATAAGTGACTAGCTCGTCGCGATTTTTGGACAGGACCCATTTATAAACAGTTTCATAAATTGGTATAGTGAAACTGGGACCGACAGCTTAACGTGCTCTTCGAGACAAACAATTATTGTTGTCAAACAATTAAATGTAGAATTATTTTATTTTATTAATAAGTCATTGCTACACACCGAAGATTAAACCGGGACTTAAAAACTGTGTTTTTAAATCTGAGATCTAACCAACTCGGCCACCACGTAATATACATACTTACGTAATATACATACTTACGTAATATACATAATTACTACTATTATTTATTATTATGAAAAAATCCAACAAATGCGAGAGGGTTCCGATCTAGTTAATTTTTTTTCCTAATAAACTTTATTAAATTTAACTTTTCGGAAATTATTTGTTCCATATTTGGGTAATTTCAGTCAATATACCTACTTACTTGAATTAGGGGGGTAATTATTTCTATAATAATAATAATAATAAAAGCTTTATTTGCCAAAAAATATGGTACAGAGATGTTACATATATATGATATATTTTTTATTATAGCAAAAAATCAATTTAATAAAGATAAAATTAAACTTAATATTATAATATTAAATATTACCTGTTTTTTTTAATATTATTGGAGCACCGCATATGAAGAAGGTCTACCTTATGGTAAGCAGACCTACAAGGCCATAAATGGGATCAATCAATAAATTGTTATTTCACAATTTTGCTCGCTCCCACTATGCCGGCAAAACGATGCGGCGCGCGGCGACTAAGACGAATCTTTATTGTCAAATCAATCGCCCGTTTCGTAACCGCATTCTGAAAGGAGAGTACCACCTCGAGAAGAAATCATTGCAGTCCATCCCAACGTAAATAATATTTAAAAAAAATCTTTTTACCCACGAGTAAGTAGGTGAACAAATATATAAAGCTTGTCACAAGCTAGACAAGTAAAAAATACATAAAATTAAACTTTTTTGGGTAACAAAAAGATGGGTCTATTTTATCGAGTTAACAGGTGGGCAATTCTCGCTCTTTCGACATTCATCTCGATTCGAGATTTTTAAACGAAAAATGACTAAATATGCCATTTTTTGTTCAAAAATATCGAACATTAAACGAAATAAATAATAAATATTAATTTATAAATAATAAATATATAAATATCGTTTAAAAATCTCGAATCGAGATGAATGTCGAAAGCGCGAGAATTGCCCACCAGTAGCTTTCGAAATAATCATGTCGACAGCCAGACAAATATCTGAATATCATAAATGTTTTTCTTTCGGAACACTGAAAAAGCTGTCACTAATTAACGTCTAATGTTGTAATCTATTTAAACAAAACAGAGGTAAAACTCCTATTAAAACGTGAAAGTACAGACATTAAGAAAATTATGACAGAACTAAAAGTAGTAATAAATTAACGATAGAAATTAACGATATCTCGTTAGTAATTTTATTTGTAATAATGTAAAACTATTGAAATTGCAGAAAAGTGCAAAAAGGTCATCTATTAAATACACGAAAGAGGTCATCTATTAAAGAGGTCAGGTTATGTTAGCTCATTGGATTACAATAAACAAATTTATTATACATATATGCTGACATGAGACATTCTAATTTGTAATATTCATAAACATTTTATTTGTTTTAAATAAATGCGTAGGCAGATGTAAGCATCTGAGTAATTATTTTTAAGTAACGCCATTCTTCTGTGGTAACGTATTTTTTTTTTTAGGTAGTATTAGTGTTGTAGGTATTTAGTAATATTTTTTATTAAAGATGTAGGTCGTCTTTTTTTTTTATTGGAGCACGGCATGTTAATTTGTATCTTTATCGTCAAATCAACCGCCCAGCGTAACCGCACTATTGGCCTTAGCACAACAGCATCGACAAAATCGATACATATCGATTTTATGAATGAATGTTCATTCATAAACTTCATTTTATCGACTGTCAAACTATATCGATATGGTTATGCTAAGCCCATATGAAAGACTTCCACCTTGACAAGAAATCGATGCATTAGTCTTTTCAAAACCGGCGAACCCATAGACTAAAACTGAAATATGACTAGATAACTTTGCAGTTTTTAGGGTGCGTTAGATTATTGATTTAAAGAAAAAGCAGCGAGTCTATTAAAGTAGGCTTTTAATGCAAATTCGTCTTTGTCGTGGCCTATTTCGTAACCGAGGAATTTATATTTTGATCAGTGCAAATAAATAAAAATAAAACAATAATTATATTATTGAAAAAGTAAGAAAATGTAGCGGAACTAACTGATATTTTTTTTTTTTTTTTTTAAAAGGCGTCTAATACTGTTATACAACGTTTTCATCGACTAATAACGACTAAAATATATTTAGGTAGGTAGGTTTGATTTATCACCAAATAGTCTGGATAAAAATAAAATGTTTTGCTGGCGACTGTACAAACGATTGCAGACGGTCCACGATGAATTAGCGAGCATTATGCACGTCGGTGATATGTGCAAGTAATCTACTGCACTTGCACGGCAGATGCACGAGTCACCTTGGTGATGCACTCCATGCGACCTCTGTAAGATATAATAATCTGTAGATATGTCATGTTCATTTATTAGATACCATCATCGGTCAAATCAAATCAAATTATTCATTTCATGTAAAGATTTACAGATATTTAAGAAAAGTAAAAAAAAAACAATGAGGTGTGTTTGATTAAGCTGCCATATCAATTATTTTTCATTAGCTTACATATCATCACGGGTGCCTTACGGCGCCCGAGACCGCCTAGACGGCCCCAGGGTACCTAGCGGAGAGGTTTTTTTAATCCCACCTCGTCGTAGCCTACACCGAACAAGTAGCTAGCTCGTCGCGATGTTTTGAATAGACTCAATAACCGATCTATAAACAGTTTCACAAGTTGGTATGGTGAAACCGGGACCGACAGCTTAACGTGCTCTCCGAGGCACTATAGTGGTGTTGTCAAACAAATGTACATATTTTTTTTAATTAAAAACTCATTGGTACACACCGGGATTCGAATCATGGACCTAAGTGTTTTTAAGTCCAAGGTCTAACCAATTCGGTCACCACGTATACACGGTGACTTTGAAAGGATGTACTTTGGGCTAATATGAGGTTCGACTGATCAATACGAACAACTTTTCCCATGGAACCATGCGCCGCAAATGAAAAAAAAAATTGCCTTCTCCATACAAACTAGTAATGTTGAAATGACCAATTTGTATGGGGAAGCCAAAATTTTTTTTCATTTGCGACACATGGTTCCATGGGAAAAGTTGTTCGATTTGATCAGCAGAACCTCATATTAGCCCAAAGTACATCCTTTCAAATTCACCCTGTATATCATTAGCTTGATATATAAATTAAACAATTTAAGTGGAATGGTAAAAAAAAAAAACGTCATTTACGGCCATTGCACTCACTCTATTCGACTTGTGCAAGATATATTTTCCATGCATATTTTTTTGACGATTGTATGGATGGTTGCATATATGGACCATATATGATGCATAAGCGTGCATTATACACGTCGGTGATATGTGCAAGTATTTTTCTGCACTTGTACGGCAGATGTAGGAATTACATTGCTGAGGTACTCCATGATTTCTTGGACTTTAAAGGTCTTACTATCAGGTTGATACAAAGTCACATGCCGTTCTCCAATCCATACTTTATATAACTACTAAAATTCGAATTCCATTATAAATGTGAAAATTTCTCTATCTGTCTGGCTTTTCCTTTTTTGACCTTTTCACGCTTAAGCCGGTAAACCAATTTCTTGGACAAAATTTTGGTATGGAGATAGTTTGAAACCCTGGATAGGACATAGAGTAGGTACCTATATCATTTTTCGACATAACTACAGGAGGTGCAGATACACAGAGTGTTGTAAGGGTATCTTAGAAAAAGTTAACCAGATACCAAAAGTAGTATATGAAGCAAAGTTGGGTAGATATATTAAAACGGCATAAAACTGCAATAAAATACTTTGGATTTATTTTTCTCTAAGTAAAAGTTGCCATTTTATGTCATTATCATATTGGCTACTTAACTTACTAAAATTAAAATGACTTACGTAGGTACATATTTTTTTTTTTTCAAAATTGCAGTCAACAAGCAGTACGAATTCTGTTTGGGCACTTAGGATTCCGTACAAAATAAAAAAAAGAGGAGAATAGGAGGTATGTTAAGGTGTTTTTTTTTTATATTTCTGTTGCCAGTAATGTGTAGTCGAATGTAATTTAATTAATTTAATCTTAAAAAATTTAATATAAGATTATCCTATAAAAAGGAATTTATAAAAATGCATAAATATAAAATACTGAATAAAGTAAAAACAAAAAACAGACTCCTCTGCCATCTAGTATCAAAAGCTAGTACTTTTAACTTCACTCGTATAAGAGTTATTAAAAGAAAGCTAATAGAGGGCGTCTGTGTATAAGTAGATAACAAGCAATGACAAAATTCGTAAGGGCTGACTGGAACCTGGTTGGCTCAGCGGTTGAGCGCCTTGCCGCGATAGCGAGGTTCGTGGGTTCGAATCCCGCCACCAGGAATTTTTTCATTGCATTTTTATCTTTAAAAATTTAATATATTAATTAATTAAGGTGTGTTATAATCTTTATTTATAGTTAAAGCATTTTTAGTTTTTTTTTTTTGCCAGCAATGGGATGTAATGAAACTATGTATTTTCCAAGTAATGTATGTATGTTTTTATGGAATAAAGATTCTTTAAACCTATATGGGGGAGTCTTATTACAGAAATAACTATAATCTCAGCAACGATTTTAGATAGAAATTTGAAATTTCAAATATTAATCAACAGAAAACACAGTTTTTTTAAACTTATTAATGCGTGGTTAGGCTGTATGGTTAAAAAATCTTTGCCTTTCCAATTGTGGAAAAACAAAAAAAATATTGTGTATAAATTGGGTTCTCTAACTTTACTAGTTGTTATTAGGCCTGCGATCTACCTACATTATTTCTGCACCGATTTTACGATGAAGATGTGACCGGTTGGAACTTAAACAAATGTTTAATTAGCAATGTTTTATATCGCAATTGGATCTCATTGTTGTCCTTGTGTTGCAATTTGGATAGTAATAAAGTAATTTTACGTACTTAATTTTAAGTACTTATAGTGTTTTTAGTACCTAGCTATCAAAAGAATTACAATAGTCTTTGAAGTACATCCTTCCAAAGTCACCCTGTAGACTTTGAAAGGATGTACTTTGGGCTAATATGAGGTTCTGCTGATCAAATCGAACAACTTTTCCTATGGAACCATGTGTTGCAAATGAAAAATAAAATGCCTTCTCCATACATACTGGTTATGATAAAATTACCAATTTGTACGGGGAAGCCAACAATTTTTTTCATTTGACACATGGTTTCATGGGAAAAGTTGTTTGATTTGAAAAAAAAATTATATTAGTTGTTGAAATGACCAATTTGTATGGCGAAGGCAATTTTTTTTCATTTGACACATGGTTTCGTGGTAACAGTTGTTCGATTTGATGAGCAGAACCTCATATTAGCCATGTACCTATCTTTTTTTTGGGCCTATCAAATTCATATAAAACTAATTTTGTTCATAGATAGGATTAGTGTCAGCGAACGCGATATTGATAACAATAATGTAGAAAATAAATCCAACAAATATATTATACATTAAAATAAATTTTAATATAACAACTAACTATATAACAATAATACTAAATAAAAAAAAAATAGTCCACTAAGTCCAAACCCCGTTCCGGCCCGAAGCCATCACGCTCGCCGCATTTCCCCTTTGGACTGCTAGGGATTTTTTTGTTTGAAAAAGTACCCTGACCGAGAATCTTTACAAGCCTCATTTAGAAGAGCAAATAACCTTTTTCCATTTTTTTTGCCTCGGAACCCCAAGCTCCACTTGTATCCACAGCGAATGGCATAAACAAATAATCTGTTTTTAAATTAAAATATGTTCTGTGTTTTGCCTTAGCAGCTGCCCTTGCCGAGCCCACACAGGCTAAACAATAATCTTATATAGATTTTTTTACTGTAAATTATTTTTCCTTCTTCACTTGATATTGGCAATTGAAGACTATATCGTATGCTTACATACGGTCATGTCGCCATTCCTTTTTATACCCTTGTCTTTTCCCGATTTTTTCCGAATTTCCTTTTCGTCCTACGATACCTCTTTTTATTAATAATATAATTATTTTATTCCTCTACCCATAAGACACTGGCAAAATTTCGCGTAATGCGAAGAGGCCATTTAATCAAGATATAGTAAAACCTCTTAGTCCTCGGGCCCACATATAAGGGATTTCAGTGATTAATTACAGGCTGAAAGTTTATACACAGCCTCGTTTTGACGAGACACTCAACTTTTATTATTGGACCAAATTCTGTAGTGGGAGGAAAAAGCGCGATAGGGAGCGAAACACGTCGATTTGATGAGTGTCCCAAATTAAATAATAACAGTTTCTAAAAATCAATACTTCGAGAAAATACGATGGAAAACTGAGAAAAACTAGTGGCATACAAAGTGAATGGTACCTTCCGAGTGACCCCCAGCTCTAACATGTCAGAATGGTGACTTGAAAAAAATTATTAATAACAAGCTGATTTTTGTTTCGGGGCTTGTAAAATATATATTTTTTATAAAAAATACATCGGCATACAAATTTGTTGGTAATTTTTTTGAGACCTACACTCGAAAGTTGTCAAGATTATGTTAATCTTTTTTTGATTAATAACCGTATGCCACGAAACATTTATAATTATTTACTTAATTCTCAATCCTACAAAAAAAAATGATTTTTTTTAGTTAACCTACAAAAACAAAAAATCTAATCATTTAATATGTGCTCCGTACTTATGTCTTGTAACCGCTGGTTTCATTTGTATTAAACTAATATTATTTTTAATTTGACGACAATAAAAAATTCGGCCCTTGCGTTTTATCGTTTGTTTTTTACAGAAAAAAAACAGTTTTTGGCATTACTTTCGTCTGGAGTGATATTCTATAACCTCATCGTCCCAGGACTCTGGCAAAATCACATCACTAAATTTATGCTTAAAATTAATTCTAGCATTCAAAAAACTTTTGCACGAAGCATAAGTTTCTTTCGTAATTATTTTTATAAGTTCTCTTTTCGGACGAAAACGTTCGTTCTTACTTAAATAATTGCACAAGAAACACTCCATGATGACGATCACTTAACAGCTTCGAAAAGAGAGCTCGACTAAACCCATATGGAACGCTTTGAATTGGGTTTTGAAAAATAGTCGTTAGAGCTGATGCTTAAAGGAAGTTGGGAGGGGATAGTACCCACTATCCCCTCCCAACTTCTTACGATTTTATACCTGAGGCTTCAAATGTAATGTTTTTTATAAGGCACTGCAAAATAAAATTACTGAAAAAATTATTGCTACAAACATGTACTATATGTATTTTAGGTAAATATTTTTAATTTGTTAATATAATAAAATGAATATATTACTTTTAATTTATTTATAAATTATAGATTCAAATTAGGGTGACGGATCCAGATGCCGAGACTGCACCAAATTATCAGCACTTCGGTGACAAAATTAAAATATTAAGGTTTTTTTTATGGTTTGTAAATTGCCAAGTTATTAAAAAGTTTAAATGGATTCATAACTTCAAATCTAGCAACATTATACAACAGTGTCGCTTGTTGAACGTCGTGTAAATTACTGTAAATTTGAGTGGTAAAATTTTCGTTTCAAATACTCTTCATCAAGTATATATAATAGGACTTTCTGACAATGATATTTCGGCCTTAATTCCTTCTAATCCGAGGACACCACATTTTTACATGTTGCCGAAAGTACACAAACCTGGTAATCCAGGTAGACCAATTGTAGCTTCTTATGATTGTCCTACCGAAAGAATATCATCATTTGTAGACTTTTATGCGCAACCTTTAGTAAAAAATTTAGATTCGCATATTAAAGATACTTACCACTTTTTAAATATTATAAAAAATATTCATATTCCAAATTGTAATGATATTTTCTTAGTAACTATAGATGTTGTGTCCTTATATACTAATATACCACATGACGAAGGATTGTATGCCCTAAAAGAGTATTACGATAGCCGCCCAAACCCGCGTCTGCCTTCTTCAAAAATTTTACTAGATTTAGCAGAAATGGTTTTAACCAATAACTATTTTACTTTTGATAATAAATACTATCACCAAGAGAATGGCACTGCCATGGGTACGCGCATGGCACCTTCTTATGCAAATTTATATATGGGTTCTCTCGAAACAAAATTTTTAAATAGTCAAATTCTCAAACCTTTAACATGGTTAAGATTCATAGATGATATTTTCATGATTTGGCCTCATAGTTTACAAACTCTTAATACATTCCTTAGTCAACTAAATTCATTTAGCAGTCTAAGATTCACTTATGAAATTTCTAAAACTAACATAACATTTTTAGATGTAGACATTACTTATAATAATCATAATATTTCAACTTCTGTTCATTTTAAAGAAACCAACAAGTTACAGTATCTGCATTACAGTAGTTGCCACCCGTCGCACACAAAACGGTCTATACCACATTCACTTTCTATCCGCGGTAAAAGAATTTGTAATAATTCATCATCTTTGGCTAAATATCAAGGCAAAATCTTCAATGGGTTATGTAGGCGCGATTATCCCCCAAACTTTTTACACAAACACATGAACAGGCCTTCTAACACTCCAAACGCTATACACACACAACAACAAAATTCCCTTCGGCTTATAATACCATACTTCCACGGGGCACACAAAATTCAAAATTTATTAAAGGATAGCTTCTCTATCCTTAAAAATAATAATATTACACGAAATCTTTTGGAAACGTGCCCTAGTGTAACGTATAAACAAAATCAAAATTTAAAAGCTATTTTGGCAAAAAATAAACATACACGGAACAATAACACATTGTTAGGTACACACAAGTGCAACCAATCTCGTTGCAAAACATGTCCCATAATAAATTCCGATATCAATATACAAACTCATCATAACCCTGTTGTCATCAAAATTCAAAATTTCGCACAATGTACTACTTCTCATTGCGTATATATGCTGGAGTGCAGATTTTGTAACAGTTTTTATGTGGGAGAGACTACGACACCCCTTCGTACTCGCATGAATGGACACAGACATTCAGTAGATTCTCAAATTAATAATATTTTACCTGTGCCCACCCATGCGCGTATACATAACACTACCTTTAACAATTGTTTCACAGTAAGAGTATTAAAGAGTTTTCCTAAAACTATTCGGTCTATTGATTTAATTAAAAACATGGGAAAGCTCTTTTATATGGCAGCTTGGTGCATACTATAGCCTAGTGGTGGGTCGTTACGTGATTTCATTGTAACGTAACGGCTACGTATCTTTTTGTTAATCACCCGTTATGGAACTGTTTATAGTTATTATTAAAAAATCTAATGATAAGCAAAAAAAAAATAAAAAAAATATGTACCTACTTTACTCTCAAATAAATCTCAAAACAATCATTGTTTTAAATTATTTTTTTACTTAGTAATACTTTACCCGTGTACCAATGATTTTTTAATATAAAAACTTATTCACTATAACAGCAGTCAGAAAACTTATCTACATTGTACAATTATTTCTTCTGTGACTTATCTAACAAATTTTATTTATTTAAAATTTTCTATCTATTTAAATTTTTTTATGGCGACATGATTCTATTCTATCTAAATAACTTAACAACCACAGAACGCCAGTTCCATCCCCGCTTCTGCACTTCATTTTTTTAATTTCATGTTTTTATTATGTTTTTTACATGTGTTTTTATTTTAATCAATTTTTAACTTTAACATCCAAAGACAAATAAAGTTTTATTGACCACAACCTACTTATATTCTGCATTATTTAATTTATTAGCGCCATCTCTCTGTAGTCGTTGTTATAAATTGGTTTACTTAGTTCATTATACCACCGCTTTGCGCTATGTCGCTGCTCGCCGACATTCCACAACTTGTGATTGAAACGGACGGAACAAATGTACCTATCTATATGGATATCACTGTTGAAACGCTTGAAACGGTTGCAACTTGTAACGATGGAAACTCTTGTAACGTGGTGGTTATTGTTACTTGACGTGATTGTGATATTTAGTGATTTTTGTTATAGTAGTTTTTTCGTGATTGGTTGCACATTCGTTCTAAGGTTTTTGTCGTTGTGTTTTTTTTGAGTTATTGTTGCTATCCTCGTTTTAGTTTCTTTTTCTTGTATCGGTTTTTAAAATATCGTCGTTGCACTCCGACGAGGTGGTTAATGATGTTCACGCTATTGCGGTGATTGGTTGCGCTACGTTCCGTGACGCATTCTTTCTAGGTTTTTTGTAGTTGTATTTAAAAATTATCTTGTTTTAGTTTTTTTTTAATAAAAGTATAAATTTTTTGTTTTGATATTAACTCTTATATCCACATGGCTTATATTTTGTTTTTGGACTCATAGGTATGGTATTGGTGTAATCTGGCGAAATGTCATGTCAAAACGTTTTTTTATTATACCTTATTAACCCCTGGCCCTAGACCCAAAGTGTTTGTACTTAAACGATAGGTATCGATGATATCTAGCCAATGAAAGTAATTTCAGCTTTGTTAAAGGATATTGACAATTGCATTTTTTTGGTAGAATTCGATGGTATGCCATAATAAGTCTAATGAAATTTAAAAAAAGGTACTCGATAATTGTGTTTTTTCATTTTATCTCGTCAACCGTCGGTCGTAAGCCTATCGTGTTTGTACTCTAATAAAAGGAAATAATGAGATCTAACCCTTTTAATACTCAAAAATCAATATTATGCTTTTTTTCTTAATTACGTTTTTTTAATTAAATAGTTATTACAAATATAATAACCGTTATTAGTTATTTAAGAAATAACTACTTATTGTAACTATCTACGTTACGTAACGCTCACCTCTACTACAGCCCTGGTCTGAATAATGCATTAGGTTTTGTCTAACTTGTTTTGTAAATTTATTAATATCGAACCAACAATGGACATAACATGCTGATGATGTTTTCCATGATGGGCTAGGTGGTGATGATATTTTTCTAAAAAATAAATACAAAACTGTATAGTGCATTGCCTTTACCATTGCTTAAAGACATAAAATTACTTCTTCAAAATTTATGACAAAGACCTTCAGTCACTGTCACTGATGACGCCGCTCCATAGAGACTAGAGAGATTCTTTGAGGGTAGCCCGAAGACTGTAGACGCGTGTGTCTACTACAGTTATCAAATTTAATTTTATTGAATATTATTGTGCAAAAGTGTACTAATTTTGTAGAATAAGCATTCGTATAGTAATATTAAGTGTGAGAAGTGTAGTATTTACGCAGTGATCTTGGTTTTTGTGCTATCTCAACGAATCCCTTTATCTTCAGTAAAATGGCGGTACCCATTTTACTGTTGATTATTTCTTCCTCCTTCACTTGACACTGGCATCACTATACCGTATGCTTGCATACGGTCATGTGGCCATTCCTAATTCTAACCTAGTCCTTTCCCTATTCCTTTCCATCCTATTATCCCACTTTTACCGTACATATTCATAACTTTATATAAATCTACCCACCAGTCATTGGCAAAATTATGCTTAAAGCGTAGAAGGCCATAAGTCAAAAGAAAAAAAAAAAAAAAGAGACTAGAGAGGCGAAATATTTGGCAATAAAATTTTATAGCTTCAATTTATATATATTACCAAGTAAGAAACACATCTAACACACTTTATTTGTTTCAGGTGATTCATATAACAAAATTTGGTTAAGATTTGAAAACGTTGCTTTTATTTATAATATCTATCCAAATAGTTTAGTATAAACTAGGAATAGTTTTTTATTTTATAAGAGCCTATATAGGTAATTTGAGAAGTATACATTTTAGTTTTATAATTAAACACATCAGAAATTAAAAAAAACACTTGATTTTGACTCTGTGCTGATAATTGGTTACACGACTGCTTATATCTATTATAATTGATTATGATAATTGGTGATAGCGGTGCTAATATTTGGACATAGGTTAATATTTCCAAAAAATGATTTCTATGGATCATAGCATATACTTAGTTATATAATACTATATAAATAAACAATATTTAATGTCTATTCTTTTGTTTTTTATAATATCATTGTGTCTATTGTATCCCCTTGACACTGCAAATATGACATAAATTGTAGCCTTTAATGAAATACTTGTAATTAAAACTTCTTGCCCTATTAAAGTGCTGATAATTAGGACCGTCACCCTATATAGAAATCAAAAAACTGTCATTTATATTAATGTTTAAGTACCTACACGAGTTATAAATATGCATTTTTCGTACTTAGAATATTTTTTTTTTATAGACGATAACTGATTTTACAATTTGTTTTACAAAACAATGATTTTTTTCTTACTATCACTTAAAAATTGTCGTTAACTGAATAGTAAAATAAGTAGTTCAATAGCTCAATTTACAAGAAATTTCAACAAATTTTCATGCAATTCCCTTGTTTTTATTGCTGTAATTGTTTATATAATTAAGTACTTTAAAAAATAATATTTATTTTCATTAAATAAGCTGTAATATTGTATAGGAATTTTCCATTTAAGCAATTTCAAACAAAAGCTGGCGAAAATTATGTACAGGACTTCACCATGTTATGTTTTCAAGTTTGAATTTGTTTTAAAATTTCGAAAAGATCATTTGTAATTTCATTCTTCCTTTTTTTTGTATGCCAATAGTTTCATGGCGGTATACGTTTGATTCTTAACAAATTTGTATGCCGATGCATTTTTTATAAAAAATATATATTTTACAAGCCCCGAAACAAAAATCAGCTTGTTATTAAAACACCATTCTGACATGTTAGAGCTGGGGGTCACTCGGAAGGTACCATTCACTTTGTATGCCACTAGTTTTTCTCGGTCTTCCATCGTATTTTCTCGAAGTATTGATTTTTAGAAACTGTTATTATTTAATTTGGAACACTCATCAAATTGACGTGTTTCGCTCCCTATCGCGCTTTTTCCTCCCATTACAGAAATTCGTCCAATGATAAAAGTTGAGTGTCTCGTCAAAACGAAGCTGTGTATAAACTTT
Organism: Monopis laevigella; assembly: GCA_947458855.1. Lineage (NCBI taxonomy): Eukaryota > Metazoa > Arthropoda > Insecta > Lepidoptera > Tineidae > Monopis > Monopis laevigella. The sequence continues at coordinate 6,100,096 of OX381596.1, read as the reverse complement.
CACCCTGTTATTAATTACTGAAATCCCTTATTGTATTAGATGTGGGCCCGTGGACTATCTGTATCGATGAGAAATAACATAACTCATCTTCAAAATTTTGTAATAAATAAGACTAATAGCCGGAACACGTTTAAAATTTCAAAATGTGATGGCCATTACGGACACGCATATATCGTGCATGATGTGTATGATATGAGAGGTTACTCCAAAATAATGGACCAATTTCGAACGACTTTGACCTGTCAACTCCTTGCGACAGCTTCGACAAACTCTCAAGAAGATCAAAAAGCCAATATTGTTATCTCACGCCATTGTAAAGTGTTAGTTAACATTTTTATTTATTATACAGCTTTTGGCGAACATAATTTCGGAACAATTGAAGTGGTAGATTGGTCTGACAAAATTACTGAAATTAAATAATAAAAAAAATGTTATGAAATGATTTCGTTTTGTACATATATATGTATATTAAACGAAGCGTGAATAGGCATCTTAAGCCGGCATAATGGATGAAACCAGCTCTTACAACACAGTTCTAAGAGCTGGTTGTATTCATTTTTGGACCTGCAACATTTATCTACTCATAAAACAAAAAGAATGGCAAATCGACGTCAGATTTCAATATAATCTAAACTTAAATTTGATTTATTAATGTCCTCTTCGGATTGATCACAAAGTGCTCTCAAATGTCAGCTACATTGTGTTGGTATCTCAAGTAATTCGGATGAAGATAATGTTCTTTGTTTTGCGAATTGTTCTTATTTAATAAAGTAAGAACAATTGTAAGAATTAACTCTAATGAGATTACTTAATGGGGTCTCTAAAAGATATTATACATTCTTCAACGGTCAATCTTTGTATATTCCTTTTAAAGATCTGAGAAATTTGTAAAAAAAATCGCATTAAAATAAAAAAATAAAACACATCACGGGTGCCTTCTTTGGCTCCCGAGAACCGTTTAAACGGCCTTAAGGTACCCAGCGGAGGGATTAACGATTAACCGATGTTTGTGATGGTATGGCTTCGTTGCATAAAGCGGTCACCCATCCCAGGTCCGGCTTTGTTGTCATCTGCTTAACCTTCCTGCCTTATTATCAGTTGTGCAGTGACTGGACCACTGGCACTTTTTTTAATGAGAAAAAGGCATGAAAAGTATGTCTAACGAAATCTCATGGCAAATAGGGATATTTCTCGCTTAAGATCTAAGTTGCCAAAATCTCAGCAAAAGGTGACTAACCTCTTCATTTGACCCATATCAAAAGTGACAGTTTTATTGTGAAAATCATATTTTTTCTATGCCATAAGAGTCTGGTAGACTTATAAAATATTTGTAAATAATAGAAAGACTATGATTTTTTTAACACGAGACGTTATGTGATTTTGTATCTACCTGATCGTAGACTTACAATATCCAAGAATGGGGTAGATCATCATATTGTTAATAATTTTGTGGCTTACATGACGCGCTTACGAAATGGTCGGCGACAAAATAATAAAATATACCTAGGTACTCCTACCTATAATACAGTCTGGCGCGATACATATTTCGTTAAATTTATATATCACCTATCTGCATAGACATATGGACGAAGAAGGGTTCCGTCCATTTTGTAACCGCATCATTTAGCCGGCATAGTGGAAGCGATCTATGCAGGTAAACAATGCAGGAATGTATTGATGGACCCCGATCACTTTGTAGGTCTGCTTACCTTCAGGTAGATACAAGTCACACGCCGTGTTCGTAATAAATACATATCTAAATTTCTAGCTGAAATAAGGTGATGTTAGCAGAATATCTAGCAGAAGCCCATTTCAACATTCACACTTTCGCATATTTTGTTATTCAATCAAAAGAGTTGACTGATACGACCTCTCGCGCATAATTATTTAAACCTAAGGTTTAGTTGTAAAATAATTAAAAAGACAACTAACAGGTCAAATTTCAATATATGTTACATAAAAAAATGAGAATCACGCAAACTCCAAGTTTGATGGACATGCCATACAGAAAGCTTCGCTCACGACCGGTGTTATTATTTACATTAGAGGCATATTACATCAATTTGGAAACAATTAAATTCTTAAAGGTGCTTAAAAGGTTATGCCTTGAGGGAGTTATGCTCTAATAGAGAGTGGGTACACTATTGTTTTAAATAAGTATATTTCATATACTAAAACAGTGGTCGCACCCACTATGGCGGCTATATGTAACGGTTACGAAATGGGCGACAAGTATGTATAAGGTCTGGCCAACTACGACAATAAAAACTACTATTACAATAAAAAATAAATAAAAAATATTAGGTTTGAATTTGGAATATGTCATTTTTATACGATTGTTCATTGTGTTTTCTCATTTTGACGCCAAACCATTGTACAATATTTTGCGATATTAAAATGGAGTGGGGTGATAAAGAGAACTGAATCGCTGTGATTGCATTACATAGAGTAGGTATGAAGCCAAATGCAATTTTTAAAATAATACACTTGGTATTAGTCATATTTTTGTGTACCGGGCTAGTAATAGGTACAATGAGACTTCTTCTGTTTGTGACAGAAAAAGATCTGACCGTCCACGTAGTGTTCGTACGAAAAAGGTGGCCAAAGCAGTAAGGGAAAGAATTCGAAGAAGTACTGTCCGAAAGCAAAATATTTTATCTCGAGAGATGAAGATAGCACCTAGAACCATGTCGCGTATTTTAAAAGATGACTTAGGACTTGCAGCCTATAACTGGTCATTTCTTTATTAATCTATACTAATATAATAAAGAGGAAAGATTTGTATTTTTGTATGTTTGTAATGAATAAACTCAAAAACTACTGGACCGATTGCAATAATTTTTTCACCATTAGAAAGCTGCATTATTCAGAAGTAACATAGGCTATATAATATCACGCTAGGTCCTATAGTTGTGGAGCAGTAACCAAAAATGTTTTAAAAACGGGGGAAAAGTATCGTTTCTGAGGCCTTCCGTGGCGTGCGCTGAGCATATAGTTAAAGTTATACAAACCTGTGCGAAGCCGGGACGGGCCGCTAGTTGAGCTATATTTTTACAAACAAAATGACCGTATTTATGCTCAAAGCTCTAAGAAAGCTTCCCAATTAGTGGACAGAGGGCAACGTGGGCATTATCCGACTTCAGTGATGGTTTTGTGGGGTGTTAGCTATGAAGGAGTGACTGAACCATATTTTTGTGAAAAAGGTATTAAAAAAATCGGTACAAGTATATCAAGATATCATATGTTGAGAAGGTAGTTAAGCCCCTTAACAACACCATGTTTAATAACCAAGTATGGTCCTTCCAGCAAGACTCGGCGTCGGGTCATAAAGCTCGGTCCACGCAGTCTTGGTTAGAAGCGAACGTTTCGGACTTCATCAGAGCTGAAGATTGGCTGTCGTCTAGTCCCGATCTTAATCCGCTGGATTATGATTTATGATCAATTTTAGAGAGTACGGCTTGCTCTAAACGCCATGATAATTTGGAGTCCATAAAATAATCCATACGATAGGCAGTGAAGAATTTTCTCATGGAAAGAGTGCGTCCTTCTTTCGATAACTGGCACTGAATATTAAACAATTAAAAATATAAGAAGCTTATTCGAAGTGGTCTCCATTGACTGCAATACAGTCCTTTAAATTAAAGGACTGTATTGCATTCAATGGAGACCACTTCGAATAAGCTTCTTATATTTTTAATTGTTTAATATTCATGTATTAAACTAACACACTGTAAAAGTAATAAATGTTATTTGCAATAGAAAAAAAATCTTTGTTACAATATTTATGGCAAGACTAGGTATATATATTGAAATTATCAAGATTATATCTGGTGCGATATTACGGGCTGTTTGGTAAAGGGTTAGCCAAACTCGGTGGGCCCAAGTTGGGCACTACTTTTGAATAGAACTCTAAAAACCTTTTTTGGGCCCCAATAGTCATAATACTGAATTTGTATTTCCTAAATAGGTGTAGTTAGGAGGAAACATAGGAAGGCGCCCATAACACTATATAGCTATGTTGCCGCGCTGAATCGCTATGGATACTTTCTGTTGAATGATGAGATTTGACTTTGGTTATCTCGTCACCTCTTTAAGTTTTTTTTCAAGATATTTTTCTGTAAAGATTTACATGAAATAAATGATTTAATTTGGTACGCTAGCGCATACGTTCGCGACCCAGCCGGCGGCGTGAGCCCGCTTACGCGGTCACCATCTCGAGTGGAGGAGGGCCCTCGATATACCCTCCTCTCAGACTCCCCCAGGAATAAAGACGCCCGGTAACACCACGGACGCCTTTTCTCACGTGGCCCTCGACGCGACAAATGCCCCCGCATCCGCCGCCCCAGGTGGGCAATTCTCGCGCTTTCGACATTCATCTCGATTCAAGATTTTTAAACGAAAAATGACTAAATATGTCATTTTTCGTTCAATATTTATATATTTATTAATTAATATTTATTATTTATTTCGTTTAATGTTCGATATTGTTTAACGAAAAATGGCATATTTAGTCATTTTTCGTTTAAAAATCTCGAATCGAGATGAATGTCGAAAGCGCGAGAATTGCCCACCAGACCCCACAGGGCGGGGGGAACTCGCACTAAATGATAGTTACGAAATAGGCGCGGGTAGGTGCACCTATATTGCAATGATTTTTTTCCTGGACTCGAACCCACTCTCGTTGCAATTCTCCCTTCATGAAATATTGTCATATTATACCTTTGTCCTATTTATTTGCACTTTTTTGCTTTAAAAAATGGCAGCAAAATTATTTTTTTGAGTTTTACTATAATAGTTTTTAGGTAGAGGAAAGTCTCTATAACTTCGTTAGGCCGACCGACCGGTCGTCTCGTTATACCGCGCCAATACAGATGCAAAAACCGTCTAGTGACCTATTCATGTTTCGGTTTTAGTCTGTGGGTTCACCAGTTTCCAGGAGACTATTGCATCGATTTCTTGTCGAGGTGGTAGTCTCCTTTCTGGTTGAGATTACTAAACGGGCGGTTGATTTGACGATTAAGCAGCAAGGATATATATATGTATACTCGTAATGCAAATTCTCAGTAAACGTTAAAAAAAGTTCACACTGCCCCTAGTGTTCAAGTATTATATCAAACATCATTGATGGCTCCCACTATGCCGGCTAAATGATGCTGTTACCACATGGGACAAAGGAGAATTTGCATTACGAGTATATCTATATATTTTTTATTCCACGTTTGTTGCAACTAACACAACATGCCGATTGCCAGAAACTTAACTAGCTACCTAGCGCTTTCATAGCTAATAGCTTCTATAACAAATTGCAATTTTAAAGTTCTACGTGTGCAGTCGCAACTTTCTTAAGGTTTAATAATTTTGGTAATGGGGGTAATTATAGATTTTAATGTAACATTTAGTAAAAATACTACATGTTTGACCTCGCGACCATCAATCACTTTTTGGTAAACAGCTAATTAAACATGTAAGTACCTAATTACTAATATACGTGGTGGCCGAGTTGGTTACCTTGGACTTAAAAACACTTAGGTCGCTGGTTCGAATCACGGTGTGTACCAATGAGTTTTTAATTTAAAAAAATTAAAAATATGTACATTTGTTTGACAACACCACTATAGTGCCTCGGAGAGAGCACGTTAAGCTGTCGGTCCCGGTTACACTATACCAACTTGTGAAGCTATTTATAGATGGGTTATTGAGTCTATTCAAAACATCGCGACGAGCTAGCCACTTATTCGATGTAGACTCATACCATCGACTACGACGAGGTGGGATTAAAAACCCCTCCGCTGGGTACCCTGGGGCCGTCTAGGCAGTCTCGGGCGCCGTAATGCACCCGTGATGATATGGTGAGTACCTAATTATCCACCGTACCTAACCATGAGGGTAATTATGTTTATTGCCTAAGTATGAAGTATGGGTAGGTATAATATAACTTTATTACATAAATGCTGTCTCTTATTATCGCTTCATAAAATTCCTACACCTGTAGCTTCTTCCACAAGTTTGTTTTTGCAAACAGTTTCTACTATAGTCGATAGTAACTATAGATCAATAGGATCGCTTAATTTTTTAAATAAACCTCTCTTATTGGTTGATTCCTATCTATAGTTACTATCAACAATATTTTTTTAGTAGATTAGTGGCTACGCCTTTGGCGTTGTAACCGGAGGTCGAGGGTTGGATTCCCACGCATGGCAAAGCAATATTAGTACGTTTTTCTGTACAGTATGTCATGGTCTGGGTATTTATAAAATACAGGGTGAATTTGAAAGGATGTACTTTGGGCTAATATGAGGTTCTGCTGATCAAATCGAACAACTTTTCCTATGGAACCATGTGTCGCAAATGAAAAAAAAATTTGGCTTGCCCATACAAATTGGTCATTTTAACATTACTAATTTGTACGAAGGCAATTTTTTTTTCATTTGCGACACATGGTTCCATGGGAAAAGTTGTTCGATTTGATCAGCAGAACCTCGTATTAGCCCAAAGTACACCCTTTTAAGGTAACCCTGTATAATAAATTCCAGAGCAATATATGTAATTTCCTACGTGTTAAAGAAGTAGTAACTATTTTAGTTACAAACAAAAACATCCCAGCATTTTGACGTCCCCATGACGTCAATTACGTCGAGAATCACACTAAGTTGACGTCATAGGGATGTCAAAATGCTACCTGGGATAAATCTTTCCTCTTTATATAATACTTATATATAATTATATATAATTACTAGCTGCCCGCCCCGGCTTTGCTCGGGTGTACTAATGAACAAAATGTTCTGTCTTACTCTGCACTCAATCACTTTTTTTATATTGAGACTTTTTAACCCAATTTGTTTCATTTATTTGCTTGGACTTTTTTATTGGTTAGGAACGCATATAGTAAAAACAGATTTTTATAGAAGATAGTGAGTACATATATATTTTTTTAAATAGCATTAATTTAGAAAAAAATCAAGGTTACTAAAATTCTTCAGAAAATAATATAAATATTTTATTATTATTATTAGCCTTCATTTACTATTAATTAAAGTTCAATATAAAGCTACAAATTAAATGAAAAAAACATTGGAAAAATTTAATGACAAATATCAGAATGTCTCGAAGGCCTCCTTCAGCATTTTCCATATCTTCTTATCCCGGGCTAATATTGGCCATGTGATACCGCCCGTTTCCCGTAGTCTTTCCATCTTCTACATTGTCGTCCTCATTTTGTTATTCCATCATAGGGATGATCCCTAGGGATGGAATATAAATATACCTATATATGAGTAAATATAATATATATATATATATATATATATAATATATATATGTCAAATTAAAATATAATTTTAGAAAAAAACTAATCGAATGATAATTGATCAGTCATTGACCATATAGAGTTGAAGATTATTACAGGGGCTCTAGAGAAAAAGCAGGCGAGGCGACATGTCGCGTCGCCTCAGTCAAAAACGTATGTATTTTGACAGTGACAGTAGGCGTGAGGTACGCTGTCACCTGCCAAAGTCTATACAATTTTGATTGAAGGGGACACGACACGTCGCCTCGCCTGATTTTTCTCTAGAGCCCCAGCGGCCACATTCTGTTTCTTATAACGTGATCGTTAGATTGTCAAAATAACGATTTCCGCTATTAGCGCGCTCTCCTCCAATCAGAATAGTTTTTTAACCTTAGCTGATTGGAGGAGAGAGCGCTAATAACGGAATTCGTTATTTTGACAATCTAATGCTCACGTTATAAAAAACAGAATGTGGCCGCAGGGGCCTTAGTGTGGTGTCGCCTTCAATCGAAACTGTATAGACTTTGGCAGGTGACAGCGTACCTCACGCCTACTGTCACTGTCAAAATACATACATTTTTGACTGAGGCGACGCGACATGTCGCCTCGCCTGATTTTTCTCTAGAGCCCCAGGGGCCTTAGTGTGGTGTCGCCTTCAATCGAAACTGTATAGACTTTGGCAGGTGACAGCGTACCTCACGCCTACTGTCACTGTCAAAATACATACGTTTTTGACTGAGGCGACGCGACATGTCGCCTCGCCTGATTTTTCTCAAGAGCCCCAGTACTAATATCGCTATTAAAAAATAGGGTTGGTGGTAAAAGGGAGAAAATTATATGTATTTTTTTAGTTTTTAGAGTTATTATTGTTTAGAGTTTCTCGTTCAATCAGAGTATTTTTATTACCTTCGCTGATTGGAGGAGAGAGCGTTAATAACGGAATTCGTTATTTTGACAATCTAACGTTCACGTTATAAGAAACGGAATGTGGCCGCAGACCTCTTCCTTGGCCGACTGTACCTTTCTTTTTATCGTTAAAATTTAAGATACAACATTTGTAATGAATGACATAATACCGGTAACCTTGCACAAATGTATTTTTAACAATTTCCGCTTTTTAGCGAATTAAGTTATTTAAACTGTATTCGCTTTATATGGACTGTCTGATTAAGCTTTGAAATTATTTCTTACCGTTAAAAAACGTAATGTATAGTAAATAAAATTTGGTATAGATATAATGGGGTCATAGGTGAATGTGTTTTTTTTGTACAATTTTGGAAATAGTAAAAGTAAGGTACCGTGAGAATATAACGATTCCTATTTTAGTAGATCCCTAAATGCACTGGCTAGCGACTATAGTTTGGTTACAAATTAGTTGTATTCGCCAGCTGTATTTGACCATAGTCAAAATTTTCAACAACATCTCACAGGTTTTACTTTCTGTGGTGATACTTAAAATTTTTGCAATGAGAAAACAAGAATACATATAAAAAAAAAATTTATAGAACCACATTAGATTATTAAAAAAAAGTCAAAAGTCAAAGTCAAAAATTTTGTTAGCTCTAAAATAACACACATACTATCATCACAGAAACCGGGACCGAATAAATAATAAAAATAAACAATTTAGTGCTTTAATAGCAAATATTTCAAATAATTTAATAAAGAATTTCAGGAGTCGTGATGGCGCGAAATAGGTGATTTCTCAGGAACGGACAAATTCGCAGTCTCCGAAATAGACGCGCCTGTATGAGAAGATGTATGAATGTTGAGGTAGCTAGTGAAGTATGTAGGGATCGTACGTAGTGGCGTACATTGCTCCCTGCCTACCCCATAACTGGGATACAGGCGTGATGGTATGTATATATGTATGTAGAACCACATCCCGTGACTTGTATCACGATGTTATCCTGATGTTAACCTACAAAGTCCATGAATGGGGTCATTCAATAAATTGTTGTTTAACAATATTGATCGCTCCCACTAAGCTGGCTAAACTATGCAGTTACGAAATGGGCGAAAACACGCAAAAATTTGAATTGAAACGAAAAAAACGAGTCTATTTTAATAATATCCTCGCTGCTTGCTGTATCGTCAAATCAAATACCCGCTTCGTAATCGCACCCTGATAGGAGAGTCTCCTGAAAACCGGTGAAACCAAAACATTACTAGGTCACTTGACGGTTTTGGCATCTGTATGGTGGTAACGAGACCGGTCGGTCGGCTTAGCGAAGTGATAACGGCTTTATTATAAAAATCAAGCAAATAGGACCAGTAGTTCTCGAAATATTCATCCGGACAGAAAGACTAAAGGATTTATAATATTGCATAAGAAATATGCAGACCAAATTACAAAGCAATATCTGTCAAAATTTAATTTCATTAGACTATAGATTTTATTGAATAGAAGGATTATTAATTTATAATATATATATATATATATATATATCATCACGGGTGCCTTACGGAGCCCGAGACCGCCTAGACGGCCCCAGGGTACCCAGCGGAGGGTTTTTTAATCCCACCTCGTCGTAGCCGATGGTATGAGTCTACACCGAACAAGTGGCTAGCTCGTCGCAATGTTTTGAATAGGCTCAATAACCCATCTATAAACAGTTTCACAAGTTGGTATAGTGAAACCGGGACCGACAGCTTAACGTGCTCTCCGAGGCACTATAGTGGTGTTGTCAAACAAATGTACATAATTTTTTTAATTAAAAACTCATTGGTACACACCGGGATTCGAACCAGGGAAGTGGAACTAAGTGTTTTTAAGTCCAAGGTCTAACCAACTCCAACCACATATATAACATTATATTAAAGTATATATAATTCATAATAATGTATAAAATATGTAGTTATTTCCATTTAAGATGATTTATATCGTTTTTATATATAAAAATATTTAATAAAACAAATACATTTATTGTTTTACACATTGTTATGTCATTAGGTAACCTATAATCGTATATTAAATTATTTATGGATCATACCTAATAAACAATACCAATAATAAGCTATAAATCACATACAAATAGAGTTGGGGCATTATCAATATATCGGTTTTTTTAGGTCTATAACTTCGCTAGACTGACCGACCGGCTTCATTCCCACGTGTTTCAATCTGCGGGTTTAGTCGTTCACCAGTTTTCAGCTTACTATTACATCGATTTCTTGTCGAGGTGGTAGTCTTCTTTCAGGGTAGAGTTACGAAACGGGCAGCTAATTTGACAATAAAGCAGTGAGGCTATTAAAGTAGAGTCGTAATGAATATCGTCTTTGTCGTCGCCCATTTCGTAACCACAACATTGAGCCGGTATAGCGATCAATATTGTTAAACAACATTTTATTGATCGACCCCATTCATGGACTTTATCGTCAAATTGATGTTCTACCTATTTTATAACCTCACCACCTCGACAATATTTTGATGCGGTAGTCCCCTGAAAACCGGTGAACGCACAGACTAAAACCAAAACATGAATAGGTCCTTAATGGTTTTTGCATCTTTATGATCGGTGGTACCTTACAAAACTGCAGGGTAACCACCGACTCCGATACCGTGAGATCTCGTTCGAGTTGACATCGAGAACCATGTTTTTGGTACCACGAAAAGTTACACATCGTTATTTGAATTGCCCAATGCATAACTAGTTTGAGTACTTAATTAATTACAAAAAAATATATATGATATTATGAAGTTTGTAAATATGATTTGTATGAAATGACGTCATTTTTGATCTCAACTCGAACGAGAACTCACGGTATCGGAGTCGGTGGTTACCCCACTTGTTGTTTGCGAAGTAGTATAGAGGCCTAAGTGAATTTAAATTTAATGTTGTAAGTGTTATACCTTCAACCTTCACCACAACTTGTCCTCTAACTAACATAAAGGAGCAAAGTGTATATTCCAACTTACAACAATATTTTATTTTATCGATAAACTAACCCAAGCATCGTAGGTAGGTACATCTCTAGTTTACAATATAGTTACAAATAATTTATTTAGTTTTTTTATATATAAATAAAAGCCAATGAAGATAACTACATTAGGATTTGAGAGTGTATTTCTGCTCAAACACCGTACCTAATTTTTATATACTTATATTGTATTAAAATATAAAAATGCATAAATTAATAGTTTATTGCCTTTTCTTAGTTATTACATTAGCATTTGTGTCAGCACAAGGTAAATATACTTGTAATAATTTATCTATACCAATATAATAATGCTGAAGAGTTTGTTTGTTTGTTTGTTTGAACGCGCTAATCTCAGGAACTACTGGTTCCAATTGAATAATTATTTTAGTGTTGGATAGCACATTTATTGAGGAATAGATTTCTTGTCGAGGTAGTCTTCTTTCAGAGTGGAGTTACGAAACGGGCAGCTAATTTGACGATAAAGCAGTAAGGCTATTAAAGTAGAGTCGTAATGAATATCGTCTTTGTCGTCGCCCATTTCGTAACCACAACATTGAGCCGGTATAGCGATCAACATTGTTAAACAACAATTTATTGATCGACCCCATTCATGGACTTTATCGTCAAACTGATGAACTACCTAAAATTACTACATAACATTACGATACGACCAATAGGAGCTTAGTAATAATGTAAAATATTGCAGAAACGGTGAAAAAACATTCCTTTTGAGAGCGTAGACTGCGTAAACGGTTAAAGTTACGCAGACTTTAACAGTTTTTTTGTAGTTGCCGAGTCAGCCAGATCATGTGTACTTTACGGCGCCCAAGACCGCTTAGACGGCCTCAGGGTCCCAGCGGTGGAGGTTTAGTCCCACCTCATCGTACCCTATAGTATTCTGAGTCTACATCATCAAGTAGCCAGCTCGCCGCGGTATTTATATATACTATACTCAAACAAATGTGCATTTTTTTTTAATCAAAACTCATTGGTACACACCGGGATTTGAACTAAAAACTGTAGTGTTTTTAAATCTGAGGTTTATCCAACTAGGCCACCTCGCAGGTCATCGGTCTATACAGTGAGAGAAGAAAACCAATGTAATCGCTTTATTTTTCAAATAAACCTCTCTTATTAGTTGATTATCTATAGTTACTAGCGACTATAGTAAAAACTGTTTAAAAAACTTGTGGTAGAGCTACAGCGACCCTAAGGTTATAATTTTTTTTTCAGACCGTGTAAAATCAGTTTACGTTGTAAAAGTGAAACCAGAAAAGAAAGTATATTACCGCCCAGTGACGACAGAAAGGACCTACCCGTATCCATATCCTTATTCCTATCAACCAATAGACAGGGAGCCTAACCCAGTCTTCACGGTGACGCGACGACCACCCACACCTCGTTATGATGAAACAATCATACTGCCCAACCCTTCTGGTTATATCGGATCATCATATGGCAAACGATAGTTGTACTGTAATAGAATTGGAATAAAGTAACATAGAATTCTATTTTTGGTGTTTTTTTTATGGTATCTAAAGTGCACGCGGTAATTTTTCATCAACTTTAATTATTTTCACACGGTTAATTAAAAAGAAACACCTTGCCTAACTACAACCGTGATATCTGAAAACATGAGGTAAATACTATATCTAATAGGGTTGGTCCAATTCCTACCCACCAATAGTCAGGGAGTTACCTAATCCAGTCTTCACGATGACGTGACGACCTTGTAATGATGAAACAATCATACTGCCCAACCCTTCTGGTTAAATCGGATCGCCTTACGACAAATGATAGTTGTACTGTAATAGAATTGGAATAAAGTAACATAGAATTCTATTTTTGTGTTTTTTTTTTCATGGTAGATATCTCATAGCCTTAAACTATATACAGGATTCCAGAATTTTACCTCAACTAGATTTTCCAGAATTTTACCTCAACTGAAATTACAGTTAATTAAAAAATAACACCTAGCTAAAATTTAATAGAGTTTATCGCATTCCCATCCACCAATAGACAGGGAGTTGCCTAATCCAGTCTACACGGTGATGCGACGACCACAAACACCTCGTTATAATGAAACAATCATACTACCCAACCCTTCTGGTTATATCGGATTGTCATAAGGCAAACGATAGTTGTACTGTAATAGAATTAGAATAAAGTAACATAGACTTGTATTTTTGGTAGTTTTTTATTGTTTCTTATACCTGTATTCATGAAAGCAGAACACTTTAGTTATGGAAGGTTTTGTCTCTTTTTATTAGAAACAAAAATAATTATGCGTAAAAGAGACAAAACCTTCCATAACTAAAGTGTTCTTCAAGGACTCAATAAGTTTTTATGAATAAGGTAGGTATAAAGTACACGCGGTAATTTTTCCAGAATTTTACATCAACTAGAATTACAGTTAATTTAAAAATAAACATCTTACTAAAATCGGGATACCTGAAAACACGAGGTAAATACTATCTTTAATATGGTTGGTCCCATTCCTATCCACCAATAGACAGGGAGTTACCTAATTCAGTCTTCACGGTGACGTGTCGAGTCACCGTGAAGATTATTATTTCAGTGATAAGGGAAACTACTGTCGTACAAGTTACAACTACTGTTTACTTACAGTACAACTATCGCATGCCGAGTAGAATTGGAATAAAGTAACATAGAATTGTATTTTTGGTGTTTTTTTTATGATATCTTATAGCTTTGCTTTACACACGGTATTTTACTACTGTACTAAATATACAGTCAATAATTAACGAAAAACTATACTTTTCAAATTTGTATGACTGCTGCACGTCGAACAAATTCTAAACATTAAAACTTAGGACATTATCAGTAATAGCTGACAAAATCACCCAAAAACGAAAAAAACTAAATTCATCCATTCACCAAACTAAACAATCTCCATAGTGACTCTACCATCCCGCTATGATGAGATAATCATACTGCTAAACTATTATAGAAAATAGTAGTAATAAAAAACTCATTGTTATGAGAAGACTACTGAATCGATTTTTTGTCGAGGTGGTAGTCTCCTTTCAGGGTGCGGCTGCGAAATGGGTAGTTGAATTAACGATAAGGCAGCGAGTATATTAAAATATACTCGTAATGCAATACGTCATTGTCACCCCCCATTTCATAATCGCATCATTTAGCCGGCATAGTGTGAGCGATCAATATTGTTTAAGAACAATTATTGATTAATCCTATTCTTGTAGGTCTGCCCACCACCAGGTAGATACAAAGTCACATGTCGTGCACCAATAAAAAAATACGAGTATGAGTCACATAACAGGGTAAAATGAGAATGAAGGAATAGAATAAGAATAATAGAGAAGTGGCGTCGGCCATAAGAGACATAGCATGAAGATTTTTTTATATCTTGTTAAGTTTAAAAACGATATTCATGAAAAAATTACTTACCTATTCAATTAATAAATAATATTGCGAATGTGAATAATTAGCAGATTAATTAGTTATTTAGTTGGTATAGTAAAAAACGTGTGAAATTAAAAACTATTGATTAAAAATCTTTGAATTATACAAAGGCCTTTAGTGATGGTTCATCCAGTAGTGCATTGGAATAAAATATTTGGACAGCGATTTAGGCTAAGTTGCACAAAAAAAAAACTCTCTGTCTGTAAATGTAACGATTAAAATTAGAAATGGCGTCAAATGTACCAGTTTTATTTTGAAAGACGAATAATAGCTTTGTTCAATCTACGCCATTTTTAACTTTAATCGTTATAATTACTTTAACAGACACTTTGGTGCAATTCACCCCTAGAAAAGAATCTTTTCTCTATCTGCTTTATGTCTCAAGACATAAACAAAATAATAGATATCTATACAATTTATGGTTTAAATATTTTTATTTACTAAAATAATATATTTAAAGAATAATGATACCTATAGAAAACTAACCCTAAATGAGCTGGGTGAGGGATGTAAAAATCCCTCACCCAGCTCCTTTTTAAAATTTCAAGGAACGTCGAAATTATTATATTTACAGAGAAGAGTGAGTGCCTGAAAATTTATTTATCCACTTTTTTTACATTCGAAGTTTGGGGGCTAATGTCCAAATTTCATATTTCTAGCATTTACTAGTGGGCAATGATGAATCAGTAAAGCATTACTCTAGTATTTTGCTGGGCGACGATCTTTGATCAGTCAGTAAGTTAGTCAATCAGGATATAATAAATTATAGTTGGCTTTCTAAAGAAAACAATAAACAAAGATTTTTTTCCTGATGGGTGGGACTCAAACCCACATACTTTCGCGGCAAGGCCCGACCACTAAACCAACCGAGTCACCCATCAAGAAATTCGCCATGGCTTTTTATCTATTTATACACAGATGCCCTATTTGTCCCGTGAATTACGGGATGTATTTCAAAAGTCCCGCCGTGATATATTTCAAACGTGTTCGATTGTCTTAATAAAAACTGACGTACGAAATAAATGTAATTAATGGCCGTTATTTTAATTATAATTGAAAAATATGTTAAATCCAACATGTTAAAACTTTCACGTTCATAAAGCATTTGTACCTTATAGAAAAAAAAACTAGTGTCAGTGTAGCCGATGGTATGAGTCTACACCGAACCAGCTCGTCGCGATGTTTTGAATAGACTGAATAACCCATCTATAAATAGTTTCACAAGTTGGTATAGCGAAACCAGGACCGACAGCTTAACGTGCTCTCCGGGGCACTATAGTGGTTTATCAAACAAATGTATATACATTTTTTAATTAAAAACTCATTGGTACACACCGGGATTTGAACCAGGAATCTAAGTGTTTTTAAGTCCAAGGTCTAACCAACTCGGATAATATCCTCCCGCCCTATTACAATAAAAAATATACTTAGTAATGCTTATTGTTTTAAATATTTATACCTTTGTAATACAAAAATAGGGTGTTTATATTCAATTTAATTTTATATTTTATTAAAAATGTTAAGATTTCGGATGGACTTACATATGTTAAAATAAATTTCAAAAAAAAAATGCTGATGTTTCGGCTGAAGGACTTGTATCCAAGGACTTGCTGCGAAAGCGAGGATTTTGGGATCGCGTCCCGCGGACCCCCTGCTACCTGCTTAAGCTTTTTATCTAAAGAGAATATAAAGGATTTTGCGGACTTAGACCAAGTACCCATTTTCTCAATAATGAATAGGACAAAAAAAAATAGAATTTAAACTTTGGGTATATTTGTTAATTGTTTTGATGGCATAGGCTTCAGCAGCAAATCCGCCGGATTTGGTGGACCCTGAGGTACACGAGGGTGCCAGAGTGTCCACATATGCAGCGTCCCATAATAGGCACTTTTCGTCTGGCCAAGGAATGAGAGAAAAGCCATCGATGCGTTTTCCATCATTCCTGATCGAGGCATAAGTACCTACTTATATTATTCCGAGTCAATATGTAAGTTTTTATGCTAGTAGCGTGTCCAACATTATTGTTCACAAAGAATTAGCGACTCAAGCCTGACAATGGAACGATATCGCGCGCTGTATCGCTTTTTTACATCGTTATTATCTGCAAACTATTCGTTACTTAATCCAAGCTATTCAATAGCCAATGTCACACGATCATGGATAATCAATTTTAAAGTAAATTTGCATTGTGGATTTATGTACGGTGAACAGCAAAGTAAAATACTTATTTCCATTCTCCTTTCCTTTTGTCTTTTGCCTACAGTTGGCATTATACCAAATGACTACCTTGACAAGAAACCGTTATAAAATGTAATGTAACTTTTATTTCATAACATAGATTACAAATTACAAATACTGGGTTGGAGCCAGCTATTAATTAAAACAATACCTGTGTCAGCTGGCAGAAGATGCAATAGTCTCCGGTGAACCCACAGACTGAAACTAAAACATTAAAACACGACTTGACAGTTTTTATATGCAATGTAGTAGTATGTAGGACAATTTTACACATATTGCTTTAGTCACAAACTAAGCTCTAGGCTTGTACTATGTGTACCAGAAGCAACGATATAATACATATTATATTTTATAAACACCCAGACCATGACAAACTGTACAAAAAAAGCGTAGGTACTAATATTTTGTTGCCATGGGTGGGAATCGAACCCACGACCTCCGGATACAACGCCAAAGACGCAAGACCACTAGTCTACGGAGGCTGTGAATGATGATACAGTTTATCGATGAAAAGCGGTTATAAGGTTAGTTTCATCTAAGTATACTATACTAATATTATAAAGCGGAAGAGTTTGTTTGTTTGGTTGAACGCGCTAATCTCAAAAACTATTGGTTTCAATTGAAAAAATATTTTACTGTTGGATAGCACATTTATCGAGGAAGGCTATAGGCTACATAACATCACGCTACGACCAAAAGGAGCGGAGTAACAATGAATAATGTTGCAAAAACGGTTAAAGTTACGCAGATGAAGTTGCGCGGATTAGCTAGTTAGTAATAATAAAGGAAATTTCCCAGATAATTACATTTGACAAAAACGCTCTAGGCTTGTACTATGTGTAGGTACCAGAAACCACGATATATACTATACTACTAATCCATATTATATTTTATAAACATCCAGACCATCACAAGCTGCACAAAATGTACTAATTTTGCGTTGAAACTATCATTGACAGACAGACAGATTTACTTTCACATTTTTCATAGTAGTATGGATTGCTCGGCTATCGATAGGTCAAAATTTTTGAATGACCACGTCATGTGAAAGTTTAAAGTGACTCATATTCTGTGTTTAATGTCATTAGTCCAGATAATGATCTAGCGAGATTATATCGTCATCTCATGAATTATTTATACAAATTACTTATTATTTTGTTAGTTTATTTAATATAGAGCACGTTAAAATTAATTTTCCGCTTTATACCAGAGGCTCTACCAAGGGTTTGAGCATTGTAGAAACGTAACGTATTCATTTATGTATTCGTGAGCAACAGCCAATAGGATCGCTTTATTCAATCCTGTTACCAAAAATAAAGCGGCCCTATTGGTTGTTGCTAACGTATACGTAAATGAATACGTTACGTTTCAACAATGCGCAATCCCATGGTAAAGCCTCTGATCTCCTACTACATTAGCAGATTTATTACAAATAAAAACTAGCCTGTGGGGGTCTCGTGTTGTTTTTCTCAAAAACCTTATATTTGGTTCCATAATTGGATTTATATTTAACTCATTTTTTCCAAAAAACTTTGGCAACACAATTCGGAATGAATTATTCAAAATTCAAGGACAGACGGCGGATACCTGAGTACAAATTTTCTGCAGTTATAAAAAAACGGGCCGGTTAAAAAAAGCCGTGGTCCGGTGCACCGGTTACCCGGATGCATCACCGGACCACTAAAGTATCACCAAAATGAATATTATAACAAAAAAAACTTGAAAGAGAATCAATTTGTGAAAAAAATATCAATACAAGTGACATAAACTGTAATGATTTTGAGCTTTCCAGTGGAAACCACGGACCAGAGGCTCTACCATGGGTTTGCGCGTTGTAGAAACGTATTTGTATACGTATACGTGAGCAACAACCAATAGGGCCGCTTTATTTTTGGTAACAGGATTGAATAAAGCGATCCTATTGGTTGTTGTTCACGTATACGTATACAAGTACGTTACGTTGCTACAATGCGCAAACGCATGGTAGAGCCTCAGATGCAAAAAAAATGCTCCTAATCTTGGTAAACTTTTAATTGATGCATCTAGGACCATCGAATAAGGTTCTAGTTTTTCTATTAAATAACGCTGGAAAATCAGAAGGCAACACTCTTGAGTAGTCTTGAGTATTTTGGGCACATGCGCCTATCATGCACATATCACATGTGTCCTTAATTAAAATAATAATAAATAATTATCTAATGATTCAAAAGAAAGTATCCATATATAGCAATTCAGAGTGGCAACATAGCTAGTGTTATGGGTACTTTCCCACCAACTTAATACAGGAAGTTTTTTTTTCTTATAATATATATACAGGGTGAATTTTAAAGGATGTACTTTGGGCTAATATGAGGTTCTGCTGATCAAATCGAACAACTTTTCCTATGGAACCATGTGTCGCAAATGATAAAAAAAATTGGCTTCCCCATACAAATTTGTCATTTTAACATTACTAGTTTGTATGGAGAAGGCAATATTTTTTTTCATTTGCGGCACATGGTTACATGGGAAAAGTTGTTCGTATTGATCAGTAGAACCTCATATTAGCCCAAAGTACATCCTTTCATTGTCACTTATTATAAATTCAGTTGATATTTAAAAAAAAATACCTTAAAAAGTAACAACTGAATGAAGCATTTAATTCTAACACAAGTTGAACAACGACCGATGTCAGTTTTACATAACACGAAGACAGTGAACAAGGCAAGAACTTGCATATGAAACCGATCGTGAATCGTCCCGCTGGGTGCTGTGACAAACATGACTAAAACTAGGAAACATTAAACATTAAAAGATTTATTGATTAATAGACAAGCGAAGATAAATTAGAAAAAGCGGCCCCAGCCTAGTGGTTAAGTCACTGCGCAACTGATAACAAGGTTAAGCAGATGACAACAAAGCCGGCATGGGATGGGTGACCGCTTTATACAACGAGGCTATTTCATCATAAACACCGCAACAAGCTCGCCACTTGTTAGGTGTTGCCTCCGAATACCATCGGCGAAATGAGGATGGGTTAATCCCTCCGCTGGGACCCTGAGGCCGTCGGTTCTCGGGAGCCAAATAGGCACCCGTGATGGTATTTATTTATTTTATTATTAATAGACAAAGGATGTCCAGTATATTTGTTTATCACGGGGCCGATTTTGATAAATACTAAAACTGCATAATTTTATTCACCATTGCTTTAGTTAAATTCTGTTTAAGTATTTTGTAGCTATAACATTCAAAATGTAAGACAGTAAAGCTAATTGGTGTATTTCTCAGCAAAACAGATGTTATCTCCATGTAGTAGGGCGTATATTGTGTTTACAGTTCACTTAGCAATTAGGCAACGAAAATTAGGAGATGTTACATACATCATGGCGTTATTAATTTAGCTCAAATCTCCTTATATTTTTTTATAAGGATAGAGAAAAAGGAAAAAGGGGAAGAGGAAGGTTGAGAAGAAGATCAAGTAAAAGATAAATTAAGTGTCACTTCGTACAGCGAGGCGAAGAAGTTGGCCGAGAATAGGTAGCGCGGCGATTGCTCCGCCGGCAAGAACTTAAATTTAAGAAGAAGAAGAAGATGATGAGATGTTTATAAGGTTTATTATTACAGATATACTTTTCGCCTGATTCACAGAGAGTAATGTACCTACGTCACTTCGCAAAATCTTAACATACTTTCCTAACTTCCCACATTCGTCACCCCACCAATTTAAGCAAACACCTGTTAAAAAGCTCACGAGGAAAATCCAAGAAAAAGGTCTAGATATTATTATAATAGAATGATTATATTTAATTTAATATAATACGTTTTTAAATATGACCACATGACCTTGACCCTGTGTACATCAAGGTGTTTGTAGTTTAAACCATCCTAAGGTCAATATAGATTACTGTGTTGATGACAAATTCCAAGAAAATATTTAATGGCTTGTCCTGAAGGCATGGACGTGAAGTAACGCGAATTGTAAGTACCTGTTATACATACGTTTGTAATTATATACTTTAGTAGTAAGTACTTTTATACTTGTTATTATGTATTCGTGTGCGTATAAGATCTGGATTTTAGTCAAAAGTTGTGCCAATGTGCATTGTAGTCCAATTTAGACCTTCAAACACTTCAATTTGGAGTATTTGAAGCTGCTCAAATAGCTCTGATCAAAGACACTTTCCCCAATATTCCTTGTTTTAGAAAATTAAAAAGAAAGATTAACTGGTTTAATATGTTTATATATTTAAAATAAATATTTACAAACAAAGTTGGTTTTGAGTACAGTAACTATATAAGAGACCTACCTAATAAATGTTGCCCTGCCTACAATGGAGATGTCTATTATAAACTAATACTCTGACCCACAGAGCACGGAATCGCCGCGCGCTGCCTACTCCGGCGCGCGTGGATTCCGTGCTCTGTGCTCTGACCGTATATTATGGGAAGATTGGAGGGACTGATGGGAGACAGGCGCGTGGACTGGCACGTCGAGTGGCATGCAGAGTGGCACGTAGACAGGCGACGGCAAATGTAGGCAGGCAATTAGGAAGGCGGCGGCAGCAAGCACGTCTGCAGCGGCAGTCGCACACGATGAGACGAGGGCTCAGATGGCCTCGACTCGCAAGGCTCTAGGCCTGAGGTGAGGTCCGTGAAGCGTGGCTTGCGGCACGATGACGCCAGCAAGGGGAAGGCGGCAGCACGAAGACCGTACGCAGGCACTTGCGGCACGGCTGTAGAGGCAGCCGTGCACGCAAATTACAAGAGATTAATTCCCGTCGCCCAGGCCAAAGCCTGAGACGAGAAGTCAGGTGGCCCCGTCACTCAAGGCCCGAAGCCCGATGCGATCCGTAATAATTTTGACAATGTTTGATTAAAAAATAAAATGGTTACGTTAGCTATACCTAATGTGGAGGAAGGGTCTTTTCAAACTATCTAGAGAACAACTGATGCTATATACACGTATAATAGCAAAACTCGTCTTATAAAACTAATAGATATAGGGTTTTTTTATATATTTAATAGATAGGTATTTTGCAAGAGTAAAATCCTATAATTTGTAAAGATTTAAACTTGTGAAAATCTATATTCACAACTTATATAGTAGGTATAACTAAATAATTTAATATCTAAGTAGGTTATAAAGATTACTGTCATCGCACGTATCAACGAAAGTATAACGATAAATTATTAACATTTCAATATAAATATTTCATCAATTACTCAATAATAGGGTATTTGACTCCTTTTTGAAACTCGTTTTATATGATTCTTCATTACATAATTAGCACACTACATTGATATTTCCGGGATGTCTGCTCTTAAATAATCTCCTATATATTATACCTACTCTATTCTATTTCATCCACATGATTTATTATCTGTGTATTGTTTTGTTTACTTGCGTGTGACGTCACCAGTCATGAACCAATCAAAGTGTTTTTGTTATAAATAAAATTGTAAGTAAATTTGGAGTATTTGAAGCTGCTCAAAAAGCTCGGATCAAAGACACTTTCCCCAATATTCTAAATCGTGTCCTCAATCTTGTAGCAGGGGGGGTTTAGAAAATTAAAAAGAAAGATTAACTAGGTTAATATGTTTATATATTTAAAATATTTATGCATTTTTATAAATTCCTTTATAGGATAATCTTAAATTAAATTTTTAAAGATAAAAATGCAATGAAAAAATTCCTGGTGGCGGGACTCGAACCCACGAACCTCGCTATCGCGGCAAGGTGCTCAACCGCTAAGCCAACCAGGTTCCAGTCAGCCCTCACGAATTTTGTCATTGCTTGTTATCTACTTATACACAGACGCCCTCTATTAGCTTTCTTCTAATAACTCTTATACGAGTGAAGTCAGAAGTCCTAGTTTCTAATACTAGATGGCAGAGGAGTCTGTTTTTTTGTTTTTACTTTTTTAAGTATTTTATATTTATGCATTTTTATAAATTCCTTTATAGGATAATCTTAAATTAAATTTTTAAAGATAAAAATGCAATGAAAAAAATCCTGGTGGCGGGACTCGAACCCACGAACCTCGCTATCGCGGCAAGCCGCTCAACCGCTGGCTCAACCGCTGGGCCAACCAGTTTCATTGCATTTTTATCTTTAAAAATTTAATTTTATATTTAAAATAAATATTTACAAATAAAGTTGGTTTTGAGTACAGTAACTATATAAGAGACCTACCTAATAAATGTTGCCCTGCCTACAATGAAGATGTCTATTATAAACTAATACTCTGACCGTATATTATGGGAAGATTGGAGGGACTGATGGGAGACAGGACTGATGGGAGACAGGACAGGAGTGGTGTGGACTGGCACGTCGAGTAGCATGCAGAGTGGCACGTAGACAGGCGACGGCAAATGTAGGCAGGCAATTAGGAAGGCGGCGGCAGCAAGCATGTCTGCAGCGGCAGTCGCTCACGATGAGACGAGGGCTCAGATGGCCTCGACTCGCAAGGCTCTAGGCCTGAGGTGAGGTCCGTGAAGCGTGGCTTGCGGCACGATGACGCCAGCAAGGGGAAGGCGGCAGCACGAAGACCGTACGCAGGCACTTGCGGCACGGCTGTAGAGGCAGCCGTGCACGCAAATTACAAGAGATTAATTCCCGTCGCCCAGGCCAAAGCCTGAGACGAGAAGTCAGGTGGCCCCGTCACTCAAGGCCCGAAGCCCGATGCGATCCGTAATAATTTTGACAATGTTTGATTAAAAAATAAAATGGTTACGTTAGCTATACCTAATGTGGAGGAAGGGTCTTTTCAAACTATCTAGAGAACAACTGATGCTATATACACGTATAATAGCAAAACTCGTCTTATAAAACTAATAGATATAGGGTTTTTTTATATATTTAATAGATAGGTATTTTGCAAGAGTAAAATCCTATAATTTGTAAAGATTTAAACTTGTGAAAATCTATATTCACAACTTATATAGTAGGTATAACTAAATAATTTAATATCTAAGTAGGTAATAAAGATTACTGTCATCGCACGTATTAACGAAAGTATAACGATAAATTATTAACATTTCGATATATAAATATTTCATCAATTACTCAATAATAGGGTATTTGACTCCTTTTTGAAACTCGTTTTATATGATTCTTCATTACATAATTAGCACACTACATTTATATTTCCGGGATGTCTGCTCTTAAATAATCTCCTATATATTATACCTACTCTATTCTATTTCATCCACATGATTTATTATCTGTGTATTGTTTTGTTTACTTGCGTGTGACGTCACCAGTCATGAACCAATCAAAGTGTTTTTGTTATAAATAAAATTGTAAAAAATATTCAATTTTATTTGCGGCAGCAGTCTCGACATAGATAGCGATCGCTAACTTAGCGAATTCGGTCGCGAACACGTAACGATTGCGTTTTAACGATTTTTGGTAGTCTCTATTATCAAAGTTATCCACAAAGCTCGGTACGGTATCGGTTCCTCTTGTCAAATTTAGCGATTGTCGCAAACTTCTAACGACGAATTTTGATACCCTGCAAAGTCATCGTTACGGTCGCTACCTTCTCTAAAAACACAAAAAAATATTTTAGCGAAATTATTGCAAATTGCCTAATTTCGCCCCACATTTTTTTATTATTATCACAAATTTTATTTTTCCTCCTTTTGTTTACAAAAAGTGACACTTACTTAACAACTGACGCTTACTCTCAGTATTGCAAAGTAATAAATAATACTATCTAAGGACGAGAAAATACATTTTATTTGGCGACATGAAGATTTTGTGGCATAATTCTCTCAATAAATAGTTGTATTTATTTGTTATTAATGATATTAGTATCTTGGATATATAAATACATATTTTTATCGTATTAAAGAAAAATTTTTTTACTGGAGAATTATTATAATAAATTAAAACAAAATAAGAAAAAAAGGGCCTTTCATCGTTATCTTATTGACTTATTAGTTTACGATTTTACTCGCTATCTCGGAAGTAGAGACTTGCATTTGAAGTAGTCATCGTTATGGCAAGCGATTATTTTTTCTGATTCGAAAAATAAAAGTAATAACCAAACATAGAAAGATTAATAAACACAATTACCGACAAAATTATTATTTTAATTCTGCAACAAACAGTAATCGAGTGTTATTGGAAGTGCGAAAGCTAATTTTGTATGGAGAACGCGAAGTTCGCGATTGGAACCTTAAATGTAGGCACCTTCCCGAACGGCACGAACGTAAAAAAGCACACAGTAATTGAAGTAGCCTATATATTTTTACATGAAATGTCAACTTAATAAATATACTTAAAAAAGAAATATAAATTCGAAAATATTTTAATGCAGTATTATGTTATTTTAATACGTACACAACTTTGCTCAATAGAACATTTTCTTCATCTAGTGTATTTTTAACCTTTTTTGAAGAGACTATCAGAAACCAACATCCTGAGGCTCTACCATAGGTTTGCGTATTGTAGCAACGTAACGTATTTGTATACGTATACGTGAACAATAGGAGCGCTTTAGACAATCCTGTTACCAAAAATAAAGCGGCCTTATTGGATGTTCCCCACGTAGACGTATACAAATACGTTACGTTGCTACAATGTGCAAACCCATGGTAGAGCCTCTGTACCTGTATCTGCACCCTTGTAGGTATGTCGTAACGTAATGTGCTCTATGATGAGTAGGTTTGAACATTAAAAATTGGAAATTAAAGCAAAACGATAATTATAAAAAACTTTTTTAAAGCGTGCGGCAAAAGCTAGAAAGCGCCTTATACATAATAATATGTCTGGACTCTGGAGATATGAAGTGAAGTTCGCGCATAAGACCTACGTTGTCCCAAAAGCTTTACCGGTTACCTAAATACCGGTATAATAAGGGTATAATTGCAAAGTAAATGCTATAACGACTGCACACGTCCATTCGGTTAATTCCGGTGTGTCATCGCGGAGAGTTATAAAACCTGTAGCTCTACTATGATTTTTTCTATACAATTTTACTGTAGGCGCTAACGAATATAGTTAGGGATCCATCAATAGTATTGCTTTATTTTTCCAAACAGTACAAATACACTTGTTATATTGGTAGATCATAACTTGCAATAATATTACAGGAGTGAGAAAAGATAAGGATAGTTGCGCATGAACTTGCAACTATATTCACTCAGTCGCAGACTTTAGTAATCCTAAAAATGAAAGGTAGTGGTATTGTAGATTTAATAATAGAGATTTCTAAGGATGACCCAATAAATAATGTAAAAAAAATAAAACAAAAGCAAATTAAAACATCTCAAACATACTTATTAATTAAAAAATGCAAATTGTATAACCGTGCATCTAATAGAAGCCATTCACTCACTCTATATCAGAGACAGTTTCTCTTAAATTCAGGGTTGTCACAGTTAAAGTAAGTACCCCTGGGGCCTGTAGCTCTACCAAGAGTTTTTTCTATCGTATTACGGTAGCGTTATACTTTATAAAACGTTAGTTTCTACCTATAGGAAAGGTTTATTTGTAATATTTTTAAAAGTAAACCGATTATTTTAGTCTCTCGTAATATATAAATGTACCATTTCAATTGGATATTAATTGGATATCAAAGTTAAAATTAGGCCCCTGTCACGTTCAAATAAGTTAAACGTGCTTTCGGCGGTTTTTAAAGGTGTGTCAAGAAAAAAAAAATGAATAAAAATTATTATATTTTTCTGTAAGTGAAATTATAAGGTATGTACATTTATTACATTTTGTACTATTATTGTTTTCTTTTCCAGTTTTCAGAGGCTCTACCATGGGTTTATGTTAGCAACAACTAATAGGGCCGCTTTATTTTTGGTAACAGGATTGAATAAAGCGGCCCTATTGGTTGTTGTTCACGTATGCGTAAATGAATACGTTACGTTGCTACAATGCGCAAACCCATGGTAGAGCCTCAGACGACACATTTATACGTGAAAAGAGATGAATATTTTATTATTGGAGCACGACATGTGACTGTACCCTGTTGGTACAAAAAGGTTCTATCTGTCAGGAGAATATCTATCCTTTTTTGAACACAGTTTCAGGTATTCTTCCTGTATTCTTGTAGAACATAAAAGTTCCGAGTTTATTTTTTTAATATAAGTACCTACGTAAACACTGGTATTCCGAAAAACTTATTGAATCTTTTGAAAAACACTTTAGTTATAGACTGTTTTGTTAAATTTTTTAGCAACAAAAATAAATATGCGTAAAAATAAAGTAGCAACCCTAACCCAACTCATAATCTTAGGGCAAAGTTGAGTCGCAATTGCGCCATGGTCGCGATTCTGTACTTTTAGCAATAAATAAGATACGCGAACGTTTGTTGCAAAACCAATGAAACGTGGTGATGGGCCAAGTCGGGCTTTTAAAACAATTATATTTAAGTCATATCATATCTGAACGACCGTCCGTGCCGAGATGGGACGCTTTCCGTATTGTGCAACCAGACGATGACAGTAGAAACATTTCGCAGATATTTTATTTTTAAAAAACTTTTTTTTCTGGAGCATGGCATGGTACTTTATATCTACCTAATAGTAAGCAGATCTACAATATCATATACGTGGTGGCCAAGTTAGTTAGACCTTGGACTTAAAAACACTTGTCTAGTCCCTGGTTCAAATCCCGGTGTGTACCAATGAGTTTTTAATTAAAAAAAATATGTACATTTGTTTGACAACACCACTATAGTGCTTTGGAGAGCACGTTAAGCTGTCGGTCCCGGTTTCACTATACCAACTTGTGAAACTGTTTATAGATGGGTTATTGAGTCTATTCCAAACATCGCGACGAGCTAGCCACTTGTTCGGTGTAGACTCATACCATCGGCTACGACGAGGTGGGATTAAAACCCCTCCGCTGGGTACCCTGGGGCCGTCTAGGCGGTCTCGGGCGCCGCAAGGCACCCGTGATGATATATATGTATCTACAAAATCCATGAATAGGTCGATCAATTATTTAAACAATTTATTATTTAACAACATTTTTTAATTAAAAATAGATCATTATTATTTAACAGCATTGATCTCCCACTAAGGCTAGGCTAAATGATGCGGTTGCGAAAGGGCGACTAAAACTGCGGTGCCTTATCGTCAAATTAATTGCAGTTATAATAATATACCATCACGGGTGCCTTACGGCGCCCGAGACCGCCTAGACGACTGGGTCCCCAGCGGACAAATATTCCCTAATCGATATAGCCGTTTGTCGTAACGTGGTGTTTGGATAGACTAAATAACCCATCTTTAAATAGTTTCACAACTTGGTATAGAGAAACTAGGACCGCGCGCTCTTCGAGGCACTAGATATCGTGTTGTCAAACAAATGTGCATTTTAAAAGTCATTGGTACACAGATACACACCGAGGTTTCAACCGGGAATCTAAAAACTAAGATGTTTTTAAGTCTAAGGTCTACATTTTGACTTTACTATATACAAAAGCCAATTTTTTTTTTACTATATAAAATCAATTTTGACTTCTCCATACAAAATAATAATTTTAAGATTACTAGTTTGTATGGAGAAGGCATTTTGTTTTTCATTTGCGACACATTGTTCCATGGGAAAAGTTATTTGAATTGATCAGCAGAACCTCATATTTACCCAAAGTACATCCTTTTAAAGTCAGCCTGTATATTAATGAAATCCATATTTTTTTAAATATAGTTTCGTTCATCCCGCGCTATATCCCAGGTAGCATTTTGACGCCCTAAGACGTCAACTTAGTGTCATTCTCGACGTAAATGACGTCATAGGAACGTCAAAATGCTACCTGGGATGTTTTCTTACCTCTTTGGACACCATTTTTTTTGTTACTTCACACCTACGTAGTTAAAATAATTAGTCAGTGTGTACTTGTATACTTTCTCGCGATCAACAAACAACTAGTAATCTAAACAACCAATCATGTATCAGTGAATTGGATCAGATCAATTGAATCGTGACAACAGATCAACAATTAGCCCCTAGATCTAGATTCAGTCATTGGTCATTGCTTAGGTCGTTTATTATAACAGCATAGGTACTCTCGGCCGATTTTGATACCGTGTGATCTAGTTCGAGTTGAGATCGAGAACGTTGTTTTTGGTACTACGAACAGCGTGCTCGTGTTGCAGTTTAGTGACCGGATAGCTAGTTCCAGTAAAAAATAATAGTATTTTGGAAATTTAATTATGTGAGTATTATGGGGTACCTACGTAATTTTAGATCTTAACTCGAATGAGATCTCGCGGCATTGAAGTCGGTGGTTAGGAGGGTAACCATAGATCTTTTTACCCTGAGAGAACTCGTTCGAGTTGAGTTCGAATATATATGACGATTTTTTTTTAATTTTATTATAACTAGAATGCACTTGACGAAGCAAGATGAGGTCGAAGAGATAGCAGGCTTACTCTGTAAGTGTCTATTCAGTCTTATCTTAAATATATTCAGATTGTACTTAGGTGTCAGGAAACACAAAAGCAAGAAGCAGGATACATATCTATACCAATATTATAAAGCTGAAGAGTTTTGGGAATTGTCTGTTTGGTTGAACGCGCTAATCTCAGGAACTACTAGTTCGAATTGAATTATTTTAGTACTGGATCGTGTCCATTTATCGAGGAAGAGTATAGGCTATATAATATTACGCTATGACTTATAGTAGCGGAGTAACAATGAAAAATGCTGCAAAAACAGGGAAGAAATATTCATTTTGAGAGTGTACGCTGCGTAAATGGCTAAATAAATACGCAGACGAAGTTGCGCGAAATAATAATAATAATAATAATAATAATAATAATAAAGTTTATTTATCTTTTAACAAAAGCCATAGATACAAAAAACTTAATACATAGGAACTTAGTTACATTAGGAACTAAAGTTATTAATTACCTAAGTTTACAAGCTAATGGCATTCGTGACACAATTAGATCGCACTACCCTCCGAACTAGTTATAAACTGTACTACGGATGGGTATCGCTCGCCGCCTGCGCACGGTACACAATAACACTGCACAATACGTATGAATCTTATAGTAAACTCTCAATACAAACTGGTCGTATTGCATAGTATAAGGTAAAATATAAGAGAACTTAACATGATTTTGTAAGGTGTGAATAATAAAAATAAAATATATATATTATGAATTTGAAACCATTAAATATAAAAACCTATTGTAAAAATATACGTGCAGGATGTATAGAATTGATAAATTAAAGAGTAGTCCAATAATATATAATATTGAGAACTCAATCATGATATGGCACGACATGACACGATCCCGACATGACACGATCCCGACATAACATGACGCTACATCATGATATTACAATACATGACATGACATACCATGAGCATGAGATATTAAACTAAAGCACAGAATAAGCAAACTTACCAATATTAGGATTTTTTAAAGAATATACATGGTACACATTTATGTTATAATTACATATTATTTTATACCTGGTAGGCGATGATATAGTTGAGGAAGGTGATTGAAAGGTGTGAAGTGTGATTTGTGTGAGGTGTGATTTGTGTGAAGTATAGGTATGAGTTGTGTGTATTATGTTAACGTAAAAAAGTTGTGCTTATGAGGTTATCCAGTTAGAAGCTATTTTAGAATACAGAATAGTTGTTCAGTAGTATTATAATCGAGCTCTAAAAGATGTTTTTCAACTGCTTTGTGGCAATCGTATTTAGTCAGGGTTCTAAGGGTAATAGATTTACTTATTTTATTGTATAGATAGGGTCTGAGAAATAGAAGAGTTGTATTAAAGAGGCTTGTTTTGGCGGTTGGAACATTGTAAACAATGTCTGCTCTTCTTTTAGTTAATAAAGCCAACGGTGGTGTCACTCCGTGCTGTTTCATAATACAGTTTTTAATAAAAAGTTGTCGCACGTTAAGGGCTTTGTTATCTTTATATAATTGGGAGGTTGGATAGCGAAAGGGTTTACGGTTCATTGTTTTAAGTATAGCACGCTGAGCTTTTTCAATTAATAACATTGTAGACTTAGTTGCTCCTCCCCAGATGGAAATACCATAAGTAAGAACGGATTGGCATAGTGCAATGTATACGTTTTTTAGAATGTCGGGATCCGCTACCAAACTTAGGGTTTTAAATATATGTATCAACTTTCTAGCTCTGTTAGTTAGATTATTAATCTGATCTTTCCAATTTAAGTGTTGGTCCACAATTATGCCGAGATATTTAATTGAGTTTACCATTGATAGAGTGTAGCAGTTGCAATTCGCAGTATTTATATCGCAGTTATGAGACTGAATGGAAAATAATTCTGGTGGTTGGGATTTTTGACTAATGCTAAAGGGTATATATTTAGTTTTGTCTAAGTTTAGTGAAAGTAAATTAGATGAAAGCCATGAGGATATCTGAGTGATTCCTATTTCAGCAGAATATTTAACTTCTGACCACGAGTCACCACTGAATAAAATAACCGTGTCGTCGGCGAACGATATAATCTGTGCATTTTGAATTTGGAGATCACAAAGAGAGTTAATATATATTTGAAATAATGTAGGGCCGATAATACTTCCCTGAGGGATCCCAAATTTCAGCGTAACCTCGGGGCTCATACAGTCTGCTATTTTTACGCATTGTCGTCTGTCTCTGAGGTAATCTGTAAATAGTTGTAGTCCTACACCTCGAACTCCGAGTAGCTCCATTTTCCGGAGAAGAATGGGAACAGAGACTGTATCGAATGCTTTAGCCAGATCGAGAAATACACCGAGGCACCTCTTTCTATCCTCCATTTTTGTTATTAAGTGTGATGTAAGTAATTCTAACGCATCTGTAGTTGATATTTTTTGTTTGAATCCAAATTGGTTGGCCGAGATAAGATCAAATCTATTCAGATAGCTAACCAGTCTTTTATTAATAAGTTTTTCTAATATTTTTGAAAGTACAGGAAGCAAAGAGATTGGTCGATAATTCGAAATACAGCCTCTGTCTCCAGTCTTAAAGATCGGAATTACGATGGATTTCTTTAAGCATCTCGGGAAGATGCCCGAGGACAAACACATATTATAAATATGTGTTAGAGGCGTGACAATCGAGGAAGCAGCCTGTTTAAAAAAGGAAACAGATATATTGTCCCAACCCGGTGCTGAATTATTTTTGAGAGATTTTATCATGGAAAGTATTTCAGATGAATCTGTTGGGAGAAGTACAAAAGTGGTAAGGGGAGTATTAGGTTCTGTAACATATGAAGTTAGTTGAAGCTCCGATTTATTAATATTTTTAATAATGATGTCAGCCATATTCGATCCTATGTTAGCAAAAAACTGATTAGCTGCTAAAGCCGCCTCAGATGGCGAGGAGTATGCCCGAATAAGATCAACCGAAGAATCAGCTTTGTTGCTATAGTTGCAAATTCTTTTTATTGTGGTCCACGTCATTTTAGAATCCCTTTTATGTTTGTTTAATTCCGATTTTTCATATTCTTGTTTCAATTTGTGTAAAATTTTAGAACATGTGTTGCGATACCTTTTGTATGTAGTAAGCAAAATTATGTTGTGTGGGTCCTTTTTTAACTTTTTATGTAGGTTGTCGCGGTTAATGATACAACGTACCAGTCCTGGAGTGACCCAGGGTTTAATATTAGTAAGTTTTCGGCGACAAGGATGAGTTGATGTATGATTATGTAAAGTTGTAATCAACGTGGAGGTAAATATATCCGCGATTATGTTGGCATCTTTGTTAACGTAGAGCTTGCTCCAGTCAATTTGTTGGAGTTCATTAGTAGCTCCTTCATAATTGATTTTAGTATAGAAAAGCGATTTAACCACCTTAGCCCTGGGAGGCCCTCTGTAAATCGAAGCAATGATGCTAGCATGGTCAGTTATTGTAGAATTGCACACGAAAGTTGAAACTTTAAATTTGGATTTGATAAAGCAATGATCAAGACAATTATTACCGCGGGTAGGATTATTGTGACCAGGTAGCAATCCGTGACTAGCTAGAATGTTTAGGTATTCCGAGCGAGAGCTATCTTTGTTGATATTATTATGGATATCTATGTTAATATCTCCAATTAATATAATATTTTTAAATCTCCGAAGGTCTTCTAATAGGTTATTCAATGAAGTAAGGAAGTTATTAAGATTTCTATATGAAGGAGGTCTGTAGATGCCTATCACTACGGTTTCTTTATTGATTGTGACTATTAAGCAATTAGCTTCAGCAAATTCTGGTTCTTGAAAGTTAGTCTGTAAGTCATCTTTAACAAGTATAATTACTCCGTCATTTTGGTTAATTTTATTATTTGTTGTCTGTACTCGATAATTTGTCATGTGTAATGGTTTGGTAGATTCTGATAACCAACATTCTGTTAGGACTATTACATCCATTTTTATTTTTAGTCTATCTAAGTGTATTTCAAAATCGCTCATGTTATGGTTACTGCTTCTAATATTCTGGGTAATGATGTTAAGATTACGTGGATGGAATTTATAAATAGATTTAAACTCTTCGGGACTGTCAATCACAAATGCTGGGCCCGCATTGACATAAGTATCAATGTCGGACGATAATGAGTTAATGTTATCCGTCATAATTTAAAATAAATTTGTTTAGGTTAAAAGCTTGATATACGGCATTATGTGATTGACAGTATTTGTAGGGTGGTTTAAATCTATAAATATATAAAGGTGTGTAAGTTGAGTGAGAAGTATGTGCTAATGGTTTGTGTATTGTTGTATATAAGTTAATTAATAATACAAATGAGTGTATAGTGTAAATATGAGGATGAATTAGTGTATGATTTGGAAATAGTTTAGGAAGCTTTAGGATGGAATTAGATATGTTTAGTATTATGGGCTTTGTCAAGTAAGTTGCGAAAATATATAAAAAAAGTATACAAAAAATATCAAGTTGATTAAGATTACTAGGAGTTTCATATAGTCATTCCTGAGCTTCTTGAAGCATTTCTTCAGCTTGGTTGATGTTTTTAATTTGGATTGAAACAGAGCCTTCTTCCTTTTTGATAAATATATTGCCCTGAGATGTCCAGCAAAATTGAAAATTTTTATTTTTCTTAATATTGCGTGCCAAGTAATATATTTTTCTTGCTGTAGGCGTTAAATGCTCGTTTACAAATATGGGCAATTGATCACCTTTAAGTCCGATATTATTTGTATTTATTTTATTATCTTTATGTTTTAAGTTGTAGGTTTTAATTGCTTTGAGTAGTGCATCTTTAAAATATTTTGTTTGGCACTCTAAAATAATTGGTTTCTGGTAACTTTTAGTCCTATAGGCATTGACAGTATATGTAGAACTAGGCTCTACACCGACCGTTTTCTGTAGGTTCTCAATTATTTCAGAGAGATTTTCATTTTCATGAATGGGGACATTTTTTATCTCTAGCTTAGTTTGTAAATTCGCGTTGAGTAAATATTCTACTTGGTTTTCAAGAAAATCTATCTTTGCAAGGGCGTGGGTATGTTCCTTATTTAGTGTATCAAATTTTGTATTTAGTTCCTTATATTGATTAATTGAAGTTTCTAAAAGCTTTTCAATATTACTGTTCGTTGACAATATTTTCGTATTTTGAGACTTTAAAGCCTCTATAGCGGATTTCAGTGATTCATATTTATCATCACTGTCTTTCTTTAATTCCATCATCGAGATCATTTGTTTTTTTTCAAGAATTTCCTTTTGTATATCAGTCTTCTTACGTTTGCGGGTACTAATAAGACCAGATATTTCATTTGGGTCGATGTCAATGCTCGATAGATCAGGTTGCGATGAATGACGAACCTTGTCTGGAGATCGTGACATTGTAGCAGATTTTTCTATTAGTTTTACGTATACTATAAAAAAGAAGATAGGTACTCACACGTCGGCCAGTCAGTGCGAGCGAGAAAGCAATTATGACAGCTTATTATTTGTGATTATAAACTGACTTATCACACGAGTTTGTATTTTATGCTCACTAAGGTATAGTTGAAAATTTATTTCACTATTTTCTAAATTGTAAGCAGCGAACTAAAAACACGTCCGGTCGATTCTAAGCGCGCAAGCAAGATCGAAAATAGAATATATAGCTAGTTATAATATAATATGAAATTAAAAATATTTATATAATATAAAAAAAGAACAAAAAAATGAAATACCGACAATAAAAATTAAACCTACCAAAGAAAATATATAATATATAAAAATAATATATATTACTCATTGTCCACCATATACAAACCCCGTCCCGGTCCGAAAGTATCCATAATACTGGCAGCATTACCTCGTTGAACTGCCAGTGAAATACGTTGTTTAAAAAAGTAACCGGACCGAGAATCACCAGAGGCCTCGTTTAGACGAGCACATAACGTCTTCCCAAAGACGGCTTCGGATCCCCAAACCCCAGTCGTCTCCATAGCAAATGGGACAAATAAATATTCAGGTTTCAAATTTTGATATTTTACATGTTTTAATTTAGAGGCTGCTTCAGCAGCTGCCCCTGACGAGCCCACACAGGCTTGTAAATGTGATGCCGCAAATGTATCGACGCAAGTTGCATCCCAGATAAGACAACGTCCTTTCTGCCATGGTATTAGCGTCAATCCATCTGGACGTTTTCCATCTACTCTACTTAGCCCATAGGGCTCGAGAATACTAGGGACATTTGCTGAAGACAGAGCACGGCGAACAATGTCATTAAGCTATGGTGTTGAGACAATCGCCCTGCAACTTAATCCATGATGACCATTCGCTAAGACTTGCATACCGCAACTGAATGGCAGGAAGAAGGTTTCTTATTTAAAATATTATAATATATTTTTTGTTATAAATCAAATACTCAAACTATTTTGACAGCCTCCGAGGAGTTGTGGTGCCTTTTGCGTTGTACGGGTTTGATTCCCACCTATGGCAAAAAAAAAATAGTACGTTTTCTGTACAGTTTGTCATTGTTAATATGCATTAGTATTATTGTTTCTTAGTTTGTGACTAAAGCGATATTATTGTGTGCAATATCCTGCATATAACAAAAAAAAATCTGTTCCATTTTCCGTAGTACCAAAAACATCATTTTCGATCTCAACTCGATCGAGATCTCGCGGGAATTCAAAGGTTATCCTCCAGATGACTTCGTTGGAATTTATGTTTAGAAATGCTTTTTTCGGATCATTATATCAACATACCAAATCTGACATATTATCTATAATACTTTTCATATTACGGTAATCGTTTCATAGTCCCTATTTAAAAAAAACCGGTCAGATAACTTTAAAATTAAGAAACCCTTCTTATATATATATGTGTGTAATAGTTATAAAATGATTAAAGTTTAAGCTTTCTTTTGATACTCGAATTATTTTTCTAAATTTTTATTTATGTGAGTATCACATAAATATAAAGTTGGAGTATTTTTTTTCTTTTTTACTGTAGCACGGGATGTAATTTTGTATCTATCTGATGTTGTTTAACAATATTGATCGCTCTAACTATGCTGGCTAAATGATGCGGTTACGAAATGGGCGGCGTCATGGACGTATTTGCATTACGAGTTTATTTTAATATCCTCGCTGCTGTCTCCTCGTTGGAGAGATATATTATAGAACGGTACGGAAAACTACCCACCTTTTTAGACCTCCTGACGAGGGGGTAGGTAGGTACCCTCGTCAAGAAATCGATGCAGTGAACCCACAGACTAGACTAAGAACAAACATGACTAGGTCACTTGACGGGTTTTACATCTGTATAAGACAACGTAACGAGTCGGGTCGGTCGGCCTAGCGAAGTTATAGAGGCCTTCCTCCCACCTACATTAATAAAATTTAAATTATTGACTCCGTCTTTTTCATCTGACTTTATTACAAAATAAAATAAACAAATAAATTTTTTTTTTATTTTTTCCTTCATCCTATAACCTTGAGTCCTTTAAACGAAGCGTGGATAGGCATCTTAAGCCGGCATAATGGATGAAACCAGCTCTTACAACACAATTCTAAGAGCTGGTTGCATTCATTCTTGGACCTGCATACTGCTTTCGATCAGGTGGATGTGGGGTCACATGCCGAGCTCCTATAAAAAAAAAAACGGTATAATCCTAGCTACTATATAGTAACAATCAAAAATTACATATTTTTGATTGTTTCTATATACTTTTGATGGTTACTGAATTGTTCTGATAGTTGCTAAATATACTTTTTGATGGTAGATACTGATGAACACTTTTGATTATGATTATGATTTTGATAATATATTGATATTATGGCCTTTCAAAATTAATCTAAGTATTTTTTAAATATAATATCGGTGAACAAATTCTTTATAACTATCCATAATTCAGTACAAAATCCAGTAGTTACCATGGTTCAAATACGACATATTGTTTATTGAGAATGACTAGTAGTATTTATTAATATAATATAAAAAAAGAACACTCCTAAAACAAAAATGAAATACCTACAATAAAAATTAAACCTACCAAAGAAAATATATAATAAATATATATACTAGTAGTACAGTAGTACCTATAAAAATTACCGAAACTTTTTTATATCGCAAAGATTACTCGATCAGCATTACCACGCAAGTACCAAATTATTAATTAGGTACACATCGTTTAAAAGGTCAAAGATACACCTTTATTAGATAATATAATAAAAGGTATCTACTCATAGAACATCCTATTATTTATAAGTTGGTCACACTGATACATAATTTCATTGTTTTAGTGACAATATCACAATGACCAATGTCGGAATTTGGTATCTACTTCCGGTTCTTTAATTTTATAGCTATGCTTGTTATACTTGTAGGTAGATATGTGTTTAAGCCATTGTTTTAGATTCTTTTTGAAAAGCTCTTGAATAAAAAACATAAAAATAAAGTATTCTAGATTAGTTAAAACTTTACCCGATGTTATTTCGACAAATATAAGAGCTTTTTTTTATATGTGACTTTTTAGCACGGAACTAAACTTTGTTGCACAAACTTTGTTACGACCACTGCCTTTGAATAAAAAATAAAAAAACAGAGTTTCTATTTTTGAAGGTAGCACCATCAAAAAAATTTTTTTTTAGTAATTTTAGTTTTGATTTCGGATTTTTTATTATAATTTCGTTATGAACAAAAAATGTTTTTGTATTGTTGTAGCAATGCCCAATCCGTGCCTTAACGTTACCTTACGCGGCCCAAGTTATCGTAAATTGATTTCCTAAAAAGCTTTTTTAAATCCAAAAACTAAATTAGCTTCATATATCATAAGTGAGAGAACTTTATTCAAATACACACACACATACATATCATCACGGGTGCCTTACGGCCCGAGAACACCTAGACGGCCCCAGGGTACCCAGCGGAGGGGTTTTTAATCCCACCTCGTCGTAGCCGATGGTATGAGAATACACCGAACAAGTGGCTAGCTCGTCGCGATGTTTTGAATAGACTCAATAACCCATCTATAAACAGTTTCACAAGTTGGTATAGTGAAACCGGGACCG
This sequence comes from Monopis laevigella, assembly GCA_947458855.1. Classification (NCBI taxonomy): domain Eukaryota; kingdom Metazoa; phylum Arthropoda; class Insecta; order Lepidoptera; family Tineidae; genus Monopis; species Monopis laevigella. The sequence continues at coordinate 6,061,779 of OX381596.1, read as the reverse complement.
ACAGCTTAACGTTCTCTCCGAGGCACTATAGTGGTGTTGTCAAACAAATGTACATAAATTTTTAAATTAAAAACTCATTGGTACACACGGGGATTCGAACCAGGGACCTAAGTGTTTTTAAGTCCAAGGTCTAACCAACTCGGCCACCACGTATATATTCGAACCAGGGACCTAAGTGTTTTTAAGTCCAAGGTCTAACCAACTCGGCCACCACGTATATATTCGAACCAGGGACCAAAGTGTTTTTAAGTCCAAGGTCTAACCAACTCGGCCACCACGTATATATTCGAACCAGGGACCAAAGTGTTTTTAAGTCCAAGGTCTAACCAACTCGGCCACCACGTATATATTCGAACCAGGGACCAAAGTGTTTTTAAGTCCAAGGTCTAACCAACTCGGCCACCACGTATATATTCGAACCAGGGACCAAAGTGTTTTTAAGTCCAAGGTCTAACCAACTCGGCCACCACGTATATAGCTTAAATAAACCTGGTATAATAATTTAGCATTATAATAATAATTATGTAGGTGATTTCACACATATTGCCCTGGTGACAAACTAAGCTCTAGGCTTGTACTATGTGCACCAGAAACAATAATATATACTTATATATTTTTTAAACATCCAGACCATGGCAAATAGTACAGAAAAATGTACCAATATTATTTTTTCATGAGTGGTAATCAAACCCTTGACCTCCGGATACAACGCCAAAAACGATATTATGCCTAGATATATAGCTGAAAATCAAAATTTATTTTTTATAAATCTTAGTACTATAAATTTTGGCTAATACTTGAACTTCTTTTCGAAGAAGAACCATTTGTCATTATTTAAAGCGCATTAGTCCAGAATTGCTGGAGTAAAAGATGTCATAAAAAGCGTATAAGAACGTTAAAATGGAAATGGACAGGGCATATTTTATGTTACGGGAAAATACACAAAATGGACTAAAAGATAAAAGGACCCGGATATCCCCGCGATGGGAAAAGAACACGGATGAAAAAAGTTAGTGGCCCCACATGGATGAGACTTGCTTCTGAAAAAAAGAAATGTAAAATGCTGGATAAAGCTTTCGTCGAAAGACGTAGTGGTATTTTTTTGTTTGTATAATAATTGAATTTATGAGTACTATCCCCAGTATAAGTTATGCCTTTTTTTTATCGAACCAGCCTTAATCATTATATTAAATAATAATTAAATAAAGTATAATAATAATTGCCAAAGTAGATTTTTTGTTATCTATTTTTATCGGTAAATAAAGTCTTAATAATAAATAATATAAATTGCGTTCAATAAAAACTAAAAAGGTTGTTAAGAAGAAAAAGCTCTAAACCGCCCTACAGCTGTAAGCTCCTCGCACCATAGACAAAACGACCCAGTTACATTCCTTTAAGTATAAATCATTTCATGATGAACATCCCTTCGAGAAGTAGTGGTGGGTGCAATACTCTTATAATAGCGTTTTATCCCACGCTCCATGCAGTTCACTAGACGCGCGGCTCGAACGCACACGGTGAGTTCTTTGCCTTGCGGTTTGTTTTTAATTAAGTAACAAATAAGTTGGTAGTGCTATACATACTTCTTATATTATTCATCCTTGATATATACTTTATTTAATTATTATTTAATATAATGATTAAGGCTGGTTCGATAAAAAAAAGGCATAACTTATACTGGGGATAGTACTCATAAATTCAATTATTAATACTCAGAATATTTATTTGTATGTGATTTGACGTTATTAATCTTGGTAAAAGTTATGCCTTCTTTTGGACAAACTGGCCCTTAGTGTTAAATAAAAAGATATTTGGATGCATTACTTTCAATAGGTACTTACAATAACTGATTAAGTGCAAAATATTTTTTAAAAGTGCAAAATTAATTGTGTCTATGATTGGATTACTAATACGTTTTTATGGCAGTACTGTCGACTGGGTAAACCTTTAGGCAAAAATTTCGTGAAAAACATCAAAAAAACGTTTTAATTTTTTTTTTAATGTTCTAGTTAGGTAAATAAAAATATAAATTGCGTACAAAAAAAAAAAATGATAACCAATAATCTAAATTATCATAAAACCTAAGTTTTTATTTGTGTAAAGTGATAGGTATATAGTATATTAAATACAATTTGATCAAAATACTCGAATGAAAAAAAAAGCCTCAATTTACTTTAAACCGTTTGCTTCTTACCATACATACATTATTTACATAAAAATAATAAAGATATGGGGAAATATTTTTCCATATTTTTTTACAGAGGTAATTTTAGATCATTTTTTTTATCTTAAAAAAGTGATATTCTATAAAATTCCTTCAGCTAAAAAGTTTTCTGTAATGAAAAGTTTAATTTATATTAAAAACTTTAGAATATAACAAAAATCAATTTAGTTTGAAATGTAATTAAATTTATTCGATAAAATATATTAAATATAAAGTTTTTAATAAAAATTAAAGAGAATATTAAAAAGTTACCTTTATAACAGAAGAAATAATAGTACTACAAGCCTTTATAAAAAATCGTGTTCTGAAAAAGAGGGATCCTGTTCGTGCACTAGAGAAGTAAAAATAGAAAATTAAAAGGGGAAGTGCGCTTTCATAATTAAATTGTTATTTCAGTAACCATTTGAGATGCAAAGCTGAAATTTGGAATATATAACCTATGTATATTATGGTTATTTTATTAGTGTTTGGGCTATATTTTAAAAGATACTAAACCTAAAATTATGAAAAGAAAAAAATATGTAAACGTACGTTTACATAAATTAATCTATCAAAAGCGCAATATTATTTTCTATATGAAATAGAGTTACTGAGAATAGTTTTATTTCCGAACTCAAATCAGAATCAATATTCATGACTACAGTTGATAAATGTTAGATTTGTTTCAGGTTTAATTTAAATTATTCATAAAGAATTATTATTATTCTCATTAAACATAAAAAAAAGTATATTTACTATTGGTAAAATAATTAAATAAGTGACCAAGAAAAATAAATTATGGATTTATTTCTTTCCTGTGTTAAGCAAATTTTCCCTAAAAACATCATGTAAACAAAATTTTAATAAAACCATTTGTTATTTCCAAAACTTGCGAAATGTGTTATAATATACTTTGTAATCCCACAAACTTAAAAATAATCAATTACCAAATGATCTTGCTTAAACAATTAAACCTGATCTAAAAATTTAGATAGATACATATACTTTTTATACCAACTACAGATGCTTCCTCGCTAAAATTATTTTTTTTATGTTTTTTTTTATTATTATGAAAACATAATAATAAAAAAAAAACATAATAAAAATAATTTTAGCGGGTAATTTATGAATTATCTTAGGACGTGAAAAAGTCGCTATCAGCGCCCTCTGGATTTAATTTTACATCCACAAAATGATGTTTTATAAAAACGATTCCTAACAAAAGTAGAGATTCCGTCACTAGATAAATTAAAATAAATAAGATCCATCCAAAGTTTGTTTAGTGGACTACTAGCTGTGCTCGCGACTTCGTCCGTGGAATAGTTATTTTTTTATCATACAAACTTTCACCCCTTATTTTATCCCCTTGGGGGTAGAATTTATCAAAATCCTTTCTTAGCGGATGCCTACGTCATAACATCTACCTGCATGCCAAATTTCAGCCCGATCCGTCCAGTGGTTTGGGTTGTGCGTTGATAGATCACTATGTCAGTCAGTCAGTCACCTTTGAGTTATATATATATATTATACAAACGTATTATTTTTGCAATGTAAGCACAGCTAAGCAATATTTTAGCTAATGCAAAATGTCATTATAAGTTTTTTACAGAAAATATCGTAGGTAATAAACGAAGATTAAAGTTTTTGTTTTTAAATTGTCAGTTAATTGAGGAAAATAACAATTGCACGTTACCAAAAACTGTGGACTTAATAGCTAATTATCTTATTATTTTGTACTTCCTTGTGGAATCTTCAGTAGGGTCTAAAGTACAAATTTGAATAAAAATCGGTTCAGTAGTAGTTCAGCAGTCCAACGATCATAAATATACAGTCGTACATGATAATTCCAAAATTACGTTTATATCTGAGACTCTACCATGAGTTTTTGATTTATATTAACGTAACGTTAATACGTGAGGAACCACCAAATCAAATTATTTCCATACAGATTCAAAAACCGTCAAGTGTCATGTTTCGGTTTTAGTCTGTGGGTTCACAGGTTTTCAGGAGATTACTCCCAATCGATTTCTTGTCGAGGTGGTAGTCTCCTTTTAGGGTGCGGTTACGAAATAGGTTGTATACTCGTAATGCAATTTGTCGCTACCCATTTCGTAATGGCATCATTTAGCCGCCATAGTGGGAGCGATCAATTTTGTTTAAGAACAACAATTGATCGACCCCATTCATTGACTTTGTAGGCCTGCTCACCACCAGGTAGATACAAAGTCACATGCTGTTCTCTAATAAATCTTGAGAGAAATTTATGATTAGCCATTAAAAAAACAAAAACAATGAGGTCTAGAGAGCGTTTGATTAGGCTGCTGATGTAGACAAGGTGACTTTAAAAGGACCTACTATGGCCTAATATGACGTTCTGTTGATCAAATTGTACAACTTTTCCCATGGAGCCACGTGTAGCAAAAAAATTCTCCATACAAACTAGAAATGTTAAAATGACTAATTTGTATGGGGAGGCCATAAATTTATTTCATTTGCGGCACATGGTTCCATGGGAAAAGTACAATTATTATAAATTATTTTTCATTAGCTTGATATAACAATTAACCTACTTTAATAGGTTAAAATAATTTTAGGTTGGTGTTTTAATGTTCTATAGGTAGTTTTCTTTTGCTGTTATATATATTTTTTAATAAACCAACACACTTATGTTGAGAATAACCAGCTCTACCATGTATGTACTATACCATGAGTTTTTATTAAATAAATATTTTTACTTACTGTACCTACAGTTTAAACTGAAAAATAAAGTTATTCAACAGAAATCTTGTATGGGAAATGAACAAATTTGACAGTTCTTTATACAAGTTAACTGTCAAATAATTTTATCTGACGATTGAAAAATTATTAAAAAGAATATAGTTAAACTCTTATGATCGGATTAATAGTCGTTGGTTCACCAACAAAAAAGTTTTATTTTAACGTTTAAACTGTGCAGTGAGTAAAAGAGTAGAGTTGCTGATGTTTGACCGCATGAATATAAAGAGTAGTTACAGATAATGTTAGTAGAACATATGACAAATGCATAAAAAAACAAATTTCAGTTCAAATAGAAGAGTCAAAATAAAAATCAAGACTGAGACTTGTGGGGTATCGCAAGAACTTTTTTTTGATTAATTCTAATTTATATTTAGGTTTTGTTATATTTTAGGTATAGGTTTTTATGTACATACATTAAACTTACTTGTAACTATTTGTATATATATTTTTAGTTATAATTTAAAATATCGCAAAATATAATATAACTCCGAAGTTTACGGACTTATTTTTTTTAATAAATAGTGATTTTAAAATATTATATTCTTACCAAACAGTTAAAAGTAATTGAGAAATAAATAAGATCGGTTTAAATTAATTAAGATAAAATTTATTATACGCCATTTTTTTTATTTTACATATCTCGATAACTATAACCACTGCTACATATATTATATTAGTTAAAAGATATTATTTAACATAAATGAAATATTTAAGGAGGAAAACGTAATTGGTATTATATTTCTGTATTTATTTTAATCTAAATTATATTTTATGAAATAAGGTGATAAATTAGTAATTCTGCGGTATTGCGCTGGCGCTGTTTATGGGAAGACGCAATATCTACTACCTCATACTTACGCGCGTAAGGGGCGATATTTCAAACGTCGATTTTTCAATCGTCAGATAAAGTTATTCAACCGAAAACTTGTATGGAGAATGAACAAATTTGACAGTTCTTTAACTGTCGAATAACTTTATCTAACGATTGTCAACCAAAAATCAGCCTTAAAAAGAATAAAGTTAAACTCTTATGGTCAGATTAATAGTCGTTACTTAGCCTAGCCATTGCTTGGAACTTGCAAAGTTTTGTTTTTCATATGCAGTTTGCCAGTCCGAAGCATCGGCTAAGCATTAGCAATTGCTTAGCAACGACTATTAATCCGACATTATTATTCTAACTTAAGCTCCTTTTTACGAAAGAGTATTTTTAGCAAAGAGCGTTTTAATTAAATTCTAATTTTAGTTTAATAAGCCAATGTTACCTTTTGATTATCAAATCGCCTCAATCATGTTTATTTCGAATAATTACTATATATTTGGCAAGACAGACATCTCTCAGCAATCTTCGATGGTGATGACGCGGTCTCTCACGACAATCCAACATTTGTACTAATTCTATGTGTTGTGCAATAAACTATGCAACCTTTCAACTTTTGAACGCATTTTACGATCACCGAGTAGGCAAGTGACCTAGTCATGTTTCCGTTTTAGTCTATGGTTTTACTGGTGCCTACTGCATCGATTTCTTGTCTAGGTGGTATCCCTTTTTTTTAATGGAGCACGGCATGTGAATTTCCTTCTACCTGATGTTTCGCAAACCTACAAAGTCCATGAATGGGGTCGATCAATACATTCTTGTTTAACAATATTGATCGCTCCCAATATGCCGCGGCTAAATGTTGCGGTTACCAAATGGGCGGCGACATGGACATATTTGAATTAGGAGTATTCTCGCTGCTTTATCATCAAATCGATCGCCCGTTTCGTAACCGTACCAAGAAAGGAGACTAACCCCTCCACAAAAAAAACGATATAGTAGTCTCCGGAAAACCTTTCAGGACAGTTGATTTGACGATAAAGCAAAGCTCGTAGTGCAAATTCGTATTTGTCGCCGCCCATTTCGTAATCGCATCATTTAGCCAGCATTGTGACCAATAATAACACTTCTATAATAATAATATGAAGAAGATTAAACACATAGGTATTGCCCTAGTCAAAAACTGGGTCTAGGCTTGTACTACGACGTACCAGATACAACGATATGAATACCTATTACATTTTATAAACACCCAAACTGTACAGAAAAACGTAGGTACTAATATTTTTTTTGCTATGGGTGGGAATTAAACGCACGACCTCCGGGTACAACGCCAAAAGCGCAACCACTAGTCTACGGAGGCTGTCAGTTTATTCTAATACAATTACAACAAACGCACTCCCATGATAGTTACCTGCTACAGGTACCTATATATGTATAGCTCCATATCTCCCTTTGCTTATATTTTATCCCGATAAAAATGATAAAATATTAATTTATTTTATTTTGGTAAACGATAGTTTTTTTTTTCAAACTTATATAAAAAGTGTTATATCTAAATTATTACAAAGTTAATAAGGTTTCCATTAGTCATTTAAAAGTTTTTAAAACTTTATAAATATATTAGTAAAGTAATAATATATTAATATATTTATTTTTTTAGGTTCTATAAATATTATGTTAATTATTTTGTATTGTAAAATGTAATTTTATATGAAGTTTACATAATTAAAAAAAAAATAGTACTCTATTGTGTACCTACAAAATAAATTTATATCCTTGATTGATTATTTTGGTCACTCCTTTAATTATTTTACCAATGGTAAAGATTATACTGAAAACTATAAAATATCTATACGAATATTGTGTATATTCTACTTATAACTCTATCTATGGTACTCTATAATTCTAAAACGTTATTTGAAACTCAAAAAATTACAAGGTTTCATTGCACAAAATTGTACAAAGCCGAGCTTTTCTAATAATTAATAAAAATATTTACAAGTTACTTATAAAAACTTTACGGTACCTACCATTGCCAAACAAAGCACCTAAAAGCCGTTCAAAATAAACATTTGCGGAATCTGCCAAGCTTGGAATGGACTATCACGCCTCCTTCATGCCCTGGGGTGACGCTGTCCTTCTATCTACACTGGGTCGTGTTTTCCGAAATACGTTAGGTATTTCGCTTATACAACTAAATGCATTTAGGTCCTATTTCTTGCTGTTATATGACTAGAGGCTTTAGTGTAGTTATTTAAATCTAAGCAAACAAACGTTTTTTACAAATTTTAAAGCAGTTATTAATAAATTAGTACCTCTACGTCCTCCAGTGCTATAAACTAATAATAAAATCTTAAATACGCTAAGGCCATATTATGATCTTAATAAGCCAAAATAACAGAAAAAATCTGTAAAACATTTATGCATAATTAAGTACCAACCAAACAACGTATATCGCGAAATTCAGAAGGGGACAGTATGAGTATTGTGACACATGTGAAAATTTAAACGACCTAAACGATTTTTTTTTTAATTATTTAATTACTCCAAAAAATATACTAAATAAAACTATTCCTAGCTATAATTTTAAAGGCCTCCATGTCCCAGCTATTTTTAGAACTAAAAGTACCTATAATTAATATACTCGCAATATGATGATCCCTCTCTAGTTGATGAAAGATTTTTTTTGGATAAAATCACTGTGAGATTTGACATCACTGGACGAACCTAATCATAGTTAATTACCAAATTTAATTTATTATTATTATTATTTTCAGATAACTTAATTCTTCTTCAGCAGCACCAACCATGCTACGTTTGTCAATATTTTGTGGTAAGTGTCAATTATTTATTTAAAAAAGAGTAATTTTGGGGCATACAGTGGCCTATTTTCCTTAAGGCCAATTAGGGTTGAGCCTAGGCCCGTCTAGGGCGGCTAGATATCAGGTGCCAATCTGACTATGGCAGGTGAAGAGATGGAAGACAAGATTAGCACAGAAAACTTCAGAATAAATACGTACTAAGACGCTTCTGAACGCATTGGTGGTATTTGACCTTGTAGGTCTGCTTACCTTCAAGTAGATACAAAGTCACAAAAAAATTACAAAAAATATTTACTTAATAAAAGTGGACCAAACGTTGAATGTAAAATTTTAAACTAAAGTGTAACTAAGTAAATATTATTAATTAAAAATATCTTCAAATGAAGAACCGTCCGGAATAGTTCGCGACATTTCTCCGCTGAATTGCAACACTAATTCGTTGCCAGCCCTCCTGTACGGGTTACAGGAGGGCTGGCAACTCTCTATCAACTCGCCTGGACAACTCCTTGGCCATACTTTTAGCTGAAGGCCCCCACGGTCCCATCGTCTCGACCCCAAACGGTGTAAATAGATAACCCAAATTAAATATCATATTTTAAAGCATTAATGTATTAAAATAAAAGTCTAAACAAAATTTATTAGAAATCTAAAGACGATAAAAGATGTTACTACACAAATAAAGCAATTATCGCATCAAATTAATTAATATGACATTTTTATGAAGAACGTGTAGGTAATTAGTGATAATAATGTGTACGCGCATTGAAGTTACTTTTACTAAAGCTTGTAAATATCGTAATAAGTAAGCCATTTGATGTAATACTCGGTATTATACCTGACTAAATACGATATTGGTACGGTCGGGTATTTTAAAGAATAAAGAATTATCAGGTATATATTATTATGTGTATTTCTTTTTAACTCAAATATGAAATAAACCGATCAAATAAAGAGAGGTATGATATATTTTTCAAGATAAAAGCACAAAGACTTTGGTAGCTCTCTCTACCACGGGCGTAACCAGGGGGGGGGGGGGGTCAAACCCAATATTGTTTAAGAACAATTATTAATTGACCCCATTCATGGACTTTATAGGTCTGCTCACCACAAAGTCACATATCGTTCTTGAATAAATAACCCCCACCCTGAAATGTATGAAATAAGATACAATTTACCACGGGAGTAGGCAGGGGTATTGGAGTTTGAAACCGCGCGGAATTTTTGGTTATGTTTTTGTAAAAATCTGAAAATTAAGCAAATAAATGAATTAATTGTGATTTTTTTTAATGAAAATGACATAAAAACTAGAATTTTTGAGTATTAAAGCGACATAGTTAATTTTTAACTTGTATGCTAAAACCACTAGTCTAAACTAGGCAAAAAAAAATCATGGTAAAGCCTTAAGTCCAAGTTCTTTTACATTCCTACGATATTTTAAATAAGCAAATATTCAATTTAAACCGTGAGAATTTGCTAAGAATATCTTTCGAATTAGAACCATGATGCTTACCTGCCCATCTATCTACACACTAACGAATAAAAGTCGTGATGATTCAATTTCCTAGTCAATAACGATCATGCACGATCGCATACAAGCAAGCTGCTAAAACTACAAGTTTTAAACTTTATTGCAATAATGTTAGAATATAAAATATTAAAACGTTTACATGAAAAATCATGAAAATTTGTGTAAATATGCTTGAACTGTTTTGACCTGAATCATTACTACATATCTACACTTATTTTGATGTATTCAAATTTAATTTTACTTGTCTAAGGACTTATTTTTCATTCGTCATGTAAAGTTATTCAACATAACTTGTATGGAGAATGAATAAATTTGACTGTCCTTTATACAATCAAGTTAACTAACAAATAACTTTATCCGACGCGGCGACGATTGAAAATTTTGCCCTCAATTTAGTTAAAATTATTTGTCTAACTATATCATCTATTAATTAGATACCTATTTAGTTTTAGATCACAACAGTAACGTACCTAAATACGTAAAAAACGGCGTTAAATTTACGGTTTAACTGATTCCATTGAACTTTTTTTGTTTGACTTTTATATAGGTACGAGTATATTTAAATGTGGGAGGAAAGTCTCTATAACTTGCTAGACCGACAGACCACAGAACCCACAGACAGATCGTCTGTGGGTTTACTAGTTTTCAGGAGATTATTGCATGGATTTCTTGTCGAGGTGGTAGTCTCCTTTTAGGGTAGAGTTTCGAAATGGGAAAAAATAACGATAAATTTTCAAATTCAAATTCACCGCCCATTTCGTAACCACATCATTTAACTGGCATAGTGGAAGCGATTATCGCAGTTAAAACATTGATTGATCGACCTTACTTATAGATTTTGTAGGTCTGCTTACCACCAGATAGTTACAAAGACACATGCTTCAGCAAAAAAATGTAAAATAAATTAAATCTGGTGTAAAATTAATTATAATATGGTTCATAAAGTCTAAAAATGGTTAATTTAAGCCACACATTTCTTTTATAAACTTTGCTGGTATTGATTTCGGCGTGCGAATTAACCGCTACCGCATACAGGGTGGAAACGATAAATATTAAACGGAGATTAAAAGTCTTTACGTCCTTAAATCTTAATTAGAGTATTTTGGCAGTTATAGTCAATTTTTTCAGAAAATTATCATTAAACCAAAGTTTAATTAAAATAAAGAAGAGATCACATAATCTCAGCAAAATTTCAGTTGACAGATTGGAATTACCAGTTGTTTTTTTTTTATATTTCTTCATGTCGTGAGATTCTAGGATTGTATTCTAGTAGCTATATTTTTTTTTTTAGACTTGGACTTTAAAATAAATTAAATAAACATACATATGTTGTGGTCCAATAAAATAAAAAAATCAGATACGATAGTCTATAGAATAACTAAACAAAAAAAAGTAAGAATAATATAGTAAAAACAAAAAAAATATTGCTAATTGTGACTTTCTGGTAGAGATCGGCAATATAAGTCATATAAGCTATGAATTAATTTTAATTGCTTCTGTCACAAACTGTTCGTGGCGTAGAGACTAATTACCTAATTGTAACGTAATTGCTTACTTCGGGAACTTTGTAGTTCACGTAATACTTTGGCAATATGATCTCGAGTAGGTAACTAATACTATTTCGCCATTTCACATGCATAGCGAGCAAAATAATCTTCACCGATATAAGCCACTTATAGAGTAAGCGGGTTCCCTCTTCGACCTCTTCGTTGCTTTCCATCAGTAGCCCTAGTGTGAGTTTTTTTAACGTTTACTTTCGCGTTAATCATACTACCGCGTTAACATTTTGACTAATCACACGACCGCATTTCTAGTTCTCAAAATTTCCGCTTGGAGCGCTGAACTATTTCCCATACAAATTCTAGTTAACTCAAACGCAAAGTATTAGTTAGAAAACTCACACTAGGGGTACAGGTCAAACGCAGACTCTGTTTACTATTATTTTTTTTATTTTGGGAGTATAGGTACTTTTGATGAAATATGTTTTCATATTTCACCAATTTAGCATTTACACTTAATCACCTTTTTAAGGACCATTTTTTTTTAACAAGTCAAAAATTAAATAAAGTAAAAAAAAACGTTGCGACGATTAACTCGTATGGGATATCAATCACTTTGCTTGTCCTATTTTTTAATTTAGTTTGGTTTATGTATATTAAAAATTAAAATTAAAAAAAAAAACATTTTAACTTTTTATTTTCCCTCTTATCTCCTTTTTTTACGGTTAGATTTTTTTTTTTAATATATACTTTTGGAAATTATCCCATTAAAGAACGAACAGTATTATGAGCACAGATAAAATAGAGTACTGATTATAAGTACATTTTCGGCAATTTTTCGCACTGTTTTCTTTCACTTAGACCCTTTATCTCCTGAGCCAGTAAAGATGTTTTGTTTATATTCTCTTGGATATATGTAAGTAAACAAGATCACAAACACTACAAGAGTAAATATTCTCTAGATATATGATACTAGCGGCCCGTCCCGGCTTTGCACAGGTTTGTATAACTTTAACTATATGCTCAGCGCACGCCACGGAAGGCCTCAGAAACGATACTTTTCCCCCGTTTTTAAAACATTTTTGGTTACTGCTCCACAACTATAGGACCTAGCGTGATATTATATAGCCTATGTTACTTCTGAATAATGCAGCTTTCTAATGGTGAAAAAAATATTGCAATCGGTCCAGTAGTTTTTGAGTTTATTCATTACAAACATACAAAAATACAAAAATACAAATCTTTCCTCTTTATTATATTAGTATAGATTAGTATAGATATAGATGAGACCATATCAAACCATAATGGTTACTTTAAAAAAAAAAAAGACCGCATGTTGAAAAACACCTCCCTAGTCTTACTACTCTAATGCAATATGAAATATGAGCCCGTTTCATTACTACACGGTGCAGTAAATGCATTAGACATGACTACCTCACCTCACATCACATTAAGGCCGAGTTACTAAAAGCATAGTAGCGGTTAAATCGCTCGTCAAAGTAAAAATCAGCGAACATCAATAATAATAATAAAATTTCTTTATTTGCCAGAATATGGTACAGAAGAATGGTGTTACAATTATTATTATATGATCAGCATATTCTACATTAATTATTACAGGTGTGCAAATTATTAATAATAATCGAAAATTAAAAAAAAACCTCACAGTTGAACCAAATCCGTAGTTTACCAACACTATATAATACAAAGAATAAAAATGAATAATAAGACAAATGAGTGGCTAAAATTAACCTATATCGACTTATTATATTATATTATTATTATATTAATTAATTCTAGATCAGGTTTAATTTATTTTGAATGGATGAATATTTACTTGCATATTTTAGAGTTGCTACGACGAGGTGGGATTAAAACCCCTCCGCTGAGTACCCTGGGGCCGTCTAGGCGGTCTCGGGCGTCGTAAAGCACCCGTGAAGATATATATATATATATATATATATTTTAGAGTTTACAATTTGTTATATTATTTAGGTCCCTGGTTCGAATCCCGGTGTGTACCAATGAGTTTTTAAATTAAAAATTTATGTACATTTGTTTGACAACACCACTATAGTGCCTCGGAGAGCACGTTAAGCCGTCGGTCCCGGTTTCACTATACCAACTTGTGAAACTGTTTATAGATGGGTTATTGAGTCTATTCAAAACATCGCAACGAGCTAGCCACTTGTTCGGTGTAGACTCATACCATCGGCTACGACGAGGTGGGATTAAAACCCCACCGCTGGGTACCCTGGGGCCGTCTAGGCGGTCTCGGGCGCCGTAAGGCACCCGTGATGATACATATATATTATTTAACTATGTATCTACATAAATAATAAAATTCTGAATTATGCAAATAAAGAAATGTAAACGCACCATTTACCTAGCATAGTGGGAGCGATCAATGCTAAACAGTGTTAAACAACAATGCATTGATTGACCCCATTCTGATGTATATATTCAGTTACAGATCAGAATTTACTCATAAAGATGTGCAAAAAGATTAGAAAATTCATAGCTAATACTTATTAAACAATGCCAAAAACTAGGTAGTAATTTTATATTGTTTCAACACTCAAAACTTCGATTATTTCGCGTAAAACAATTAACCGCTACGTTAATTTTACGTGTCGGTTAGATTCCAGCAACCGGGCCTAAGAAAGCGTATGAGTAATTTTACATTTACGTCTAGTTAGTGGCTTGTCTAAACGTAATTGGTATTATGATGTGTCTAATTGATTCGGATTTCAATTGGATCCGGTTGGATTTATATCTTAAATCATAGCTCTATACACTGAAATGGCGCTTCTATCAAAACGAGACACTATTATAATATACTATTAATCCCACCTCGTCGTAGCCGATGATATGATTATACATAGAACAAGTGGCTAGCTCGTCGCGATGTTTTGAATAGACTCAATAACCCATCTATAAACAGTTTTACATGTTGGTATAGTGAAACCGGGATGGACAGCTTAACGTGCTTTCCGAGGCACTATAGTGGTGTTGTGAAACAAATGTACACAAAATTTTAAATTAAAAACTCATTGGTACACACCGGGATTAGAACTAGGGACCTAAGTGTTTTTTAAGTCCAAGGTCTAACCAACTCGGCCACCACGTATATTTTAATTATAAGAAAATATACTAGAATAAAATAAGTACCTAACTAAAGCTTTTTAACTGCAAATTATTTTAATAAGTTTTGTAAACAAAAGCGTTGAAATCCACTTAAAGTTTACCAACAACCCAACAAGGCGATATAAGTATAGTGCTTATAGAAAAATTATAGTTTTTGTAAAACCCATAGACAAAACTATAAAATGCTTCGCAGACTCTTGCTAAACATGGTATGGTCATTATTGTCTGATGAGTTGTACCTACAGGCAGCTAGATAATATATACTATTGCACATACTATATGTGCTTTTGTAGGTAGGTGACATGTCATATACAAATAATTTTTGAGGTAAATTATAACTAAATAGAGACTGGAGCACGGCATATGACTTTGTATCTACGTGGTGGTGACCATACATATAAAATCCTTGAATGAGGTCCATCAATATATTGTTGTTTAACAGCATTGATAGCTCCCACTATACCGGTTAAAATACTGCAATGAGATGGGCGGCGGGAAAGACGAA
Organism: Monopis laevigella; assembly: GCA_947458855.1. Lineage (NCBI taxonomy): Eukaryota > Metazoa > Arthropoda > Insecta > Lepidoptera > Tineidae > Monopis > Monopis laevigella. The sequence continues at coordinate 6,046,477 of OX381596.1, read as the reverse complement.
TTTGTATTACGAGTACCTATACTTTAATATCGATGCGTTATCATCATAAAATTATTTTTGGTGAGTCTTAAAACTGAGGTTAACAACAATCCTTCGCGCGATTGCACGTCCAAAGGAATTGTTTCATGATTTTTTTAAATTTATTTTTAACATAGCACTGGATACAAGTCCATCGGCCTAATTTCTTCGTAAAACGAACTAAACATTTATTTTTTGTTACAATTTTTCCTTGTGGAAGGCAAAAGGCAGTACCCATACTTCATTTTTTTTTGTATAATTGAATTATATAATCGCACATTCACTGTAAGTACTCTAGAATAAAATATTGCACGGGGCCTTAAAAAAAGAAAAAGCACAGGGCTCATATAAAACTTATTCATCATTTTGAAGCAAAGCTCTAAATATCAAAATGTCTCTTATCTAGACCATACATCCATGACAATATCGAACAGCATAATGTATGAATAAATAGGTGTTAGAAAAAAAAAATGTCGTTTAAGCCACTTTTATGTTCTATTAATCATCTTAATTTCATAACAATCAGATATTATGATAATAAGTAATAAACAGACACCTCTCGATCAATAATTATATCATGATTTATAATTATATAAACCTGAAAACAATAATTATTTAATTATGCAAATTTATCGCATGATACTGCATTTACTGATAATAAACAGTTATTTTTATTGTTGGAGAGTATCAACTTTGTTTTACTTTAACCGTTTTTTTTTAAGTGGTAGGAAGGTCTCTATAACTACGGTAGACCGACCGAACGGTCTCGTTAGCACCACCCATGTAGATCCAACTGTCAAGTGACCTAGTCATGTTTCGGTTTTATTCTGTGGGTTTACCGTTTTACAGGATACAATTGCATCAATTTCTTGTTGAGGTAGTAGTCTACTTTCAAAGTGCGGTTTCGAAACGGGCAGCTGATTTGACGATAAAGCAGCGATGATATTTCAAAATATAGACTCGTAATGAAAATTCGTCTATGTGACCGACCGCTTTGTTTGTAACCGCATCCTTAGCAGGCCATAGTGAGAACGATCAATGTTGTTAAGCAACAATCTCTTTTTAGACCCATTCATGCACTTAGTAGGGTTGCTTACCATCAGGTAATACAAAGTCACATGCCGTTCTAATAAAAAAAAGGAGATTCGTAGATCAAATAAATAGATATACCTATTAATATCTCTCACAAAACCCTCTTCTTGCAAATTTTTAAGCGTTTTTCGTTAAAATTACGTTTTTTTTTCTTTTCTGAATTTCGTTGGTAAGAAAGAGACGAACACCATTTTAATTAAAACGCTCAATATTGTTTTAATTAATAAAGGTATTATTTCGATAATCTGAACAGAAAAAACTATAATATTATGTTGCGACGAGTAGAAATCGAATTCACGACCTCTAGATACAACGGAGGTGGTCTTTTTATTTTATTTTTAGAAAAAAATGTTCAGGTACTTAACCATACTTATGTTAATTTACTTACATTATTATATCTATCTATATATATATATAACTCAAAGGTGACTGACTGACATAGTGATCTATCAACGCACAACCCAAACCTCTGGACGTATTGGGCTGAAATTTGGCATGCAGGTGATGTTATAACGTAGGCATCCGCTAAGAAAGGATTTTGATATTTTCTACCCCCAAGGGGATGAAAGTTTGTATGATAAAAAAATAACTATTCCACGCGGATGAAGTCGCGAGCACAGCTAGTTTGTTATATATACCTAAGTAGGCATTTATTTAACAATCCTCAACTAAAAGCTAGATCACGATTTTCTTTATCCATCATGAAAATGTCATCACAATCTCAAATCTCAGTAGATTCCTCTCATATCTTCTGATAGTATCTTTAAACTTATATTTATAGAGTTATGAAACTAATAGACACGCCACTGTTTTTACTTGGCATCCTGCGCATGATATACTTTATCATTTAAACTTATATTTATAGAGTAGTGAAACTAATAGACACGCTGATAGACACTGATTTTACTTGGCATTCTTCGCATGATAGATCGCATTTACCATGTGTTTGTTTTTTGACAGTTGACGTTTACACTAAAAAGCTATGACAAATCTGAATACCTATGTAATGGATACCAAATAAATAATAGTAACAAATGTAACAACATGTGAATTAAGATTTCTTATAGTAGAACTGCGTACCATTTTATAATGTAAATTTTGAGAGCCTTTTGATACAATTCACTCTCTCAAAGGTCAGCTGGTAGAAAATGCCTAAGGCATTAAGCTCGTCTATGTACAATTTTGTGCAATAAAGAATTTTAAATAAAATTCAAAAATAAGATCATTAATGCGTGAAAAGCCACGGTAGAAGTTTTAAATTAAAGGCTCTATTTGAATTTTAATTTAATAATTTACCTAGCAAAAGTAAGTATATATTATAGACAAATTTAAGACAATAGATATTGTTATTTTTATAAAAATATTATAGTCATGTCTGTGCTACTTCACCTTACTTAAAAATTAATAAAACAATGAAATTTGATAAATATAGTTTTTTTTAGATATAGCAATATCTAACCATTTTTAGTAGCTTCGTTCGAGTCCTTTCGTGGATAGACGATCCAATTACAAAAAGCCCCATTTCAAAGGTCATTGTACAAATTATCTTTATATTTGTTATTATTTAGTTATATTATAATTGCCTTATCGTTGTCTAGTTAAATTATAATGTTTATTTTAACTTTAATTTTAAATAATTTGATGTAATCATCATAATTATTTAAAGTGAACTTTATGGAATTTTGATCCTTGTTATAATGTTGGTAAATAATAATAATAATGATAATACCATCACGGGTGCCTTATTGGCTCCCGAGAACCGTTTAAAAGGTTTTAAGCGTTTAAGGGTAACCATCGGAGGAATTAACCCATCCTCATTTCGCCGATTTAGGTAAATGATCTAACTATAGTAGACAGCCTCCGTAGACTAGTGGTTGCGCCTTTGGTGTTGTATCCGGAGGTCGTGGGTTCGATTCCCACCCATGGCAAATAAATGTTAGTACGTTTTTCTGTACAGTTTGTCATGGTCTGGGTGTTTATAAAATATTATATGTATTATATCTCTTCTGGTACACATAGTACAAGCTTAGAGCTTAGTTTGTGACCAGAGCGCAATACCTACGTGTAATTTGTCCTACATAAATTACACGTACCCAATTAAAAAAAATACTAAAAAAAACGTAATGGAGACTTGGCAAGGTTGTGCTTTGGGCTAATATAAGGCTCTACTGATCAAATCCAATAACTTTTCCCATGGAACTATGTGTTCGAAATGAAAAGTGCCGCTGAATTGCCACGTTGTATCACCAGCAGTGGTGGATCCAGTTGGCACAGTCCCTTGCCACCCCCCGTTTCTTTTTTAAAATACAAATATTAGAAAATAGGACTTCTAACTTCACTCGTATAGAGTTATTAGAAGAAAGCTAATAGAGGATGTCTGTGTATAAATAGATAAAAAAGCAATGACAAAATTCGTGAGGGGTGACTGGACCTGTTTGGCTCAACGGTTGAGCGCCTTGCCGCGCAAGCGAGGTTCGTGGGTTCGAGTCCCACCCACCAGGATTTTTATCATTGCATTTTTATCTTTAAAAATTCTATATTATTTGAGCATTGATAAATAATTGGAAACACCCTATTCCCACATCTCTGACATATTGCAATATCAATTTCTTCATTATCTTTTAATGACAAATTTTCAATAGCGTCATAATAATATACTGTATTGTCCCCAACATGAGAATGGGATTTTACAGAAAATTGTTAGGTGTCCTAAACGATTAAACACGATAAAGTTAATGGTGCGCGGGAAACTGCAAACCAAGGTCGTGACTGTATGAAAAGGCTTTATAAAGGTAGTTCTAGAGACTAGAACTACCAGTGGTAACTTGTCTGGTAGACAGGTTAGAAAAAAAATGTTCTTGAGGAAGGTATATATTCGAAGGTTTATAGTTAGAGAGCTGTCCATATAATTTTCTGACGGTAAAAGAAACCTGGGTAAGAAGCTCGACATAAAATATCTTTCTTATTATTGCGCCAAGTAGTAGTAGTTTTTGAATTTCCTGAGGTTTTATTCTATACGAATTAATAATCTCGAAGATGTCTTTTAACTTAAAAGAGGAAACTTGGGGCCATTATATTTTTATCAATAGGTTAGCAGTACCTACTTAGCAATTTAAATATTAATATCTTTGTTAACCGAAATCTGTCAAACCACTACATCGAATTTAAAGATGATTGACAGCCTCCGTAGACTAGTGGTTGCGCCTTTGGCGTTGTATCCGAAGGTCGTGGGTTCGATTCCCACCCATGGCAAAAAAAAAAAGTACGTTTTTCTGTACAGTTTGTCATGGTCTGGGTGTTTATAAAATATAATATATATTATATCATTGTTTCTGGTACATATAGCACAAGCCTAGAGCTTAGTTTGTGACCAGAGCAATATGTATAAATTATCCTACATATTATTATTATTAAACTACTTTAAACTTTATCTATTAACAATTAATACCCTATGTAATTGACTAAAAACTCACTAAAGTATTACTAATAAAGTATATATAGGTATATTACCTAAATAAATCAAAAAGAAGGGTATCATTAAAATATAATATAGCATGTATGTTCTCTTCCTTAAAGCCTTGCAATCATTACATGTTTCTCGTGATCAATTTCAAGCTACAAAATCAATAAATAACTTCATACGTGAAGCTCGCTTCTTTATAGCTAGCATAGCTGAATAGTAGTAATAATTTGCACTTAAACGTAAATAAATGCTTTTACAAAAATGGTAAAGGCGTTTGACGATGGCCGCATTTTTTTTGCTCATCAACGTAAATGATAGGAGCCTGTACAAAACTGGAAGAATACACTTTTTTCCGAAAAGGCCTATAGATACCTAATACAATAATTTGACCTATAAAGCATTGTAATTAGATAAGTCTCTAAAAACTTTAGAATATAAATTAAATTATATAAACTAAAGCTCCACAATGGGTTACACAATTTGCGGCATCTTCGAGCCAAAGCACGCCAAAGTAACATTAAACCAGAGATCTAACAATTTAATAGAATTGATAGGTAACTTAAAAAACAAATTGCATGCAAATATGGCATTGAATTGTAAGGAGAGTTTATCTTGCGGATCTTATTACCAGCAAAGTATTTATTCAATTTCTTTCTTTTTCTGGCAAGTTTAATACCAGATCTGTCACAGACGTTGTCAAAATTGTTTGTTTATCTACACCAAAAATGGTTTTATTGCATTTTTTTTTTTAAATAATATCTAAAACCATCGAAAGCAAGTTGTTACGAGTAAAGGGTGTTTTTTTTAGAGGTTAGGTTTTCAAGATGAAATAAAACGCATATAATTTAATGGTATGGCCAAGAATTTAGCTTTATTATAAAGATAAGGGTTTGCCATTATGTTTTAAAAATGATTTCGGGCAAGTGGCCGCCGCGGCTGGTTCGAATAAATTCCAGGCGAGAGGCCCAATTTTCGACCACTTTTTGCAGCAATTGGGGCCGTATGTCAGCAATAACGCGCCGAATATTCTCTTCCAAGACGTCAAGCGTCTCGGGCTTATCTGCGTAGACAAGCGACTTCACATAGCCCCACAAGAAATAATCCAGCGGTGTTATATCGCACGATCTTGGAGGCCACTCCACAGGTCCACGACGCGAGATAATACGCTCACCAAAAGTTTCCTTCAATAAATCGATTGTTGCGTTGGCTGTATGGCACGTAGCACTGTCTTGTTGGAACCAAAGGTCGTCCACATCAACATCGGGCACGAAAAATTCATTAATCATGGCTCTATAGCGTTCTCCATTAACTGTAACATTATGGCCGGCTTCATTTTTGAAAAAATATGGACCAATAATTCCCTCTGCCCATAGAGCACACCAAACAGTGACTTTTTGAGGATGTAACGGCGTCTCAGCAATGGCTTGTGGATTATGTTCACTCCAAATTCGACAATTTTGCTTATTGACATACCCATTCAACCAAAAGTGAGCTTCATCGCTAAAAAAGACGCAGCGCGCGATGCGTCGCGCGAACCGAACCATTATTTTCGTAATAAATTTTCACGATTTGCAAACGTTGTTCAGGTGTAAGTCTATTCATTATGAAATGGCAAACTAAACTGAGCATAAATCAAGTGACAGCTGTCAAAAAGACAATCTACGAATAAAATAGTGCCGATTTGAAAACCTAACCTCTAAAAAAAACACCCTTTATATACAATGGTGAATAAGTATGAACAGTATAAACCATCATAGAAAGTTGGTCGAGAAAATAAAAAAAAACGACGTAATTTTATGTAGTTAAAAGTGAGTAGGTAGCTATGTCTTTTAAAAAGAGTAGGTACTTAGCATATATGTAAATTATATATTTATCTCAGCATGCGTCAATTCAATTTTAACTAAATTTGGTAGTATGATATTTATATTTTTTATATTTTAATATGAATGTTGGTAACAGAATACACAACAAATAAATAAAAAATATTAGCTAATTTTGTAATGTAAAAACACAAATTTCGTAGTGTCGTGCAAGAATTTCCATTATGAGCGATACAAAATGGGTCACTTCCTTATTAGATCCGATATAATTGTTTTAAAATAGAATAGTTGCACCATAATATGAACATGCACCCATGAATGAACGAACACCTAAATGTTTTTGCATTTAATAAGAACTTAACACTCTACTCAAAACCTTTTAATATCTATGGCATTATAGAACTGTATTACATTTACTTACACCACATTATCACCACGGAGATGCTTCTTCCTGAATGCATTGTTCTAATTCGTGACCCATCACAGTACGCACCGCGCCATGCAGCCACGCCATGCCGCCACGCCATGCGGTTTTAGTAGATGCGGAAATTTAGCCGACAATGACCCAAAATTAATTGAGCTATATTTTTGTTATATATTATATAATTATTATTCTGAAAATGAGTCCACAATGATCCTATAAATATAATTAAATTTATTGGGTGAGGTTACACGATCAGTTTTATTCATTCCATCAGTTTGGTCACAAGGTATTTTTTTTATTGGTAATTTTCCGAATTTTCGATAAAGTTTAGCTAAAGCTGAATAAGTAGATGTGGCACAATATCTATACTAAGAAGTTCTAATTTAGAACTAGATTAAAGCTTGGCGAAATATGAACCTAATTAGAACTAATAACAAAGTGCTCATAATCGGACTGCAGGGTAGTTTTTTAACCTTCGCTGATTGGAGGAGAGAGTGCTAATAACGGAATTCGTTATTTTGACAATCTAACGTTATCTTGAAAAGAAACAGAATAATCCTGCGGCCACATTTTGTTTATTATAACGTGATCGTTAGATTGTCAAAATAACGATTGTCTGATTGGAGGAGATATTCTCCAATCAGAGTAGTTTTTTAACCTTCGCTGATTGGAGGAGGGCGCGCTAATAACCGAATTCGTTATTTTGACAATTTAACGCTCACGTTATAAGAAATATAATGTGGCCGCTGTTTCTTTTAAAGGTAACGTTAGATTGTCAAAATAACGAAAACATTTATGTACAATGGTCACGTCTCGGAATACCTCCGAATACCATCGGCGAAATGAGGACGGGTTAGTCCCTCCGCTGGGTACCCTGAGGTACACTCCGTGGGTGCTCGGGGGCTAGAGCACCCATGAAAGCTAAATAATGCAGGGCACCCATGACTATACATAAAAATGGAGCAATATCCGGTTTTATATGCATAGGTGCTTATACTTACTTACTAATATTATAAATGCGAAAGTAACTCCGTCTATCTGTATATATATATCATCACGGCGCCCGAGACCGTCTAGACGGCCCCAGGGTACCCAGCGGAGGGGTTTTAATCCCACCTCGTCGTAGCCGACGGTATGACTCTACACCGAACAAGTAGCTAGCTCATTGTGATGTTTTGAATAGACTCAATAACCCATCTATAAACAGTTTCACAAGTTGGTATAGTGAAACCGGGACCGACAGCTTAACGTGCTCTCCGAGGCACTATAGTGGTGTTGTCAAACAAATGTACATAATTCTTCAGCTAGCCACTTGTTCGGTGTAGACTCATACCATCGGCTACGACGAGGTGGGATTAAAACCCCTCCGCTGGGTACCCTGGGGCCGTCTAGGCGGTCTCGGGCGCCATAAGGCACCCTTGATGATGATATGATATGTATACATTTATCAAATTAAATAATGACATTTAAGAATATTTAAAAATCAGAGTAGTAATGAAACCATCAACTATTTATAAGATAAAATTGTTCAATCAGATGAATGAAATTGCTCAATTAATTGAATTAAATTGGTCAATCAATTGAATGAAATTGGTCAATCAATTGAGTTAAATCACAGGTTGGTAGTGAGACTTTATCGCCTTAGGATTACAAAAATACTACGCTAGAGACGGTAACAGACTGTAATTTTGTCATTTTGAATAACTGTTTTAGAGAAGGGCTATCGAATAATTCGTTTTGTAAGAACACCTAGGTACATTGTTTTGAAAGAATACCTTCATCTATAGATTATACAGGGTGACTTTGAAAAGATGTATTTTGGGATAATATGATGTTTTGCTTATCAACTCGAAAAACTTTTCTCATGGAACCATGTGTCGCAAATGAAAAAAAAATGCAAATAACTAATTTGAAGCCAAAAATGTTTTTCGTGGTTTCATAGTGAAAGCTTCGTTAAATTTTCTATTACGTCGCCATCGTCACAATATCACTTATTATGTAGTATCTCCTTGTCCAGAGTTTTTGTTGGGCAAAAAAAAACGCCATCTTAAATTAAATTAGTGAGATACGTCTTCACAATAATTTTACGAGTACCCTTCGTTACTTTTTGGGGGGGGTTTCATCCTCCAACACCGCCCCATGCTTACTCCCCGTGCCAAATTTGTCAATTTTCATAGATTTCTACGCCCGTGAGTCCATTAGTATATTATAAGATGAACAAATATCAAAAAGTCTACTATCATAATCCACGTAGACCGATCAGTATCCCGTCAGACATTACGAAAGCCATTAAAAGAGGATTGTTCAAAGTGTGAAATAATATAATAACCGTTTCGATGGAACTTCGTGATGGGATGTAATTTAGTTTCCTAACGTAGCCCGAGAAGTAATTGGACACTACGAGGACCATTGGTGTCTTTATTATTAGTTACTGACTTTAATATATGGTCGCCAATGTATCTATTTGGTATTCTTTTATTATTGAAACAAGACAACTGAATTGTATCTACCTGGTGATAAGCACCTTTAACATTAATCGGATCAAAAATAAAAAATATCGCTTCTATTGGTAAAATAATTTTCAAATTGGGTTCGGTAGTTTCTGAGTTTATCCGGAACCAACAAACAAACATTTAAAAAAAACATATTATAGACACGGAAAGTGACTATGTATCTACTGACCCCTAGTGTGAGTTTTCTAACTATTACTTTGCGTTTGAGTTAAATAAAAGTTGTATGGGAAATAGTTCAGCGCTCCAAGCGGAAATTTTAAGAACTAAAAATGCGAGCGTGTGATTGGTCAAAATGTTAACGCAGTAGTAAAGTTAACGCGAAAATAAATGTTAAAAAACTCACACTAGGGCTACTGGTGGACGTTTATTGAGACTTTTTGGGTTTCATGAAAATTTTATCATTGGTTTCGGAACGCATAGAGTACAAACATTGATTCTTGTATAAAGAGAAGATAATATGTGTAGGTTTTTTTTATATCGAATTATTTTTTAACAATACAAGGTTTTCAGATATGTTTAAAATATATCTGTCAAATAAAAACATAATTTTGAAAAAATGAGAGCTAAAGATTATTACAGAACTAATAACTATTTTAAAAATTGCGGTTTAACCGGTATAAGCGTTAAAATTAAGGGTTATATGTATTTTTAATACCAAATCATAAAAAAAAAAAAAAAAAAATGTCCAAAATAATAAAAAAAACAGGTAGGGCAGGTATATAAAAAATTAAAAATAGTTTACGTACGACCTATTCTCAGACCTACCGAATGAATTACACAAAAAAAAACATAAAACTCCGTCAAGCCGTTTCGGAGGAGTTTGGTTAAAAACACTGTGACACGAGTATTTTATATATTACAAGAATTATACTTCTATTGTAGCAATAACCCTAAAATACCTTATTACAACATGAGATACCATAACAGACAGACTGGCGATTGTCTGCAATTAGGACCGAACCATCAGAAAGTCATGATTCAGTGAGGGAGGTCCGAAACAGTTTGTGTTTCAACACTTAGGTTTATCACTAATTATGTAATTAAAATGTCCGATTAAATCATTATGATGTATTTGACTTGAAGGTAATTTAGCTCTATCGTTTTGTGTGTGGTCTGTTGATCATAATTATTTTTGCGGCAAATCCGATATATCGGGTAATATTTATTTTGATTACATATACATACATATCTTCACGGGTGCCTTACAGCGCCCGAGACCGCCTGGACGGCCCCAGGGTACCCAGTGGAGGGGTTTTTAATCCCACCTCGTCGTAGCCGATGGTATGAGTCTACACCGAACAAGTGGCTAGCTCGTCGCGATGTTTTGAATAGACTCAATAACCCATCTATAAACAGTTTCACAAGTTGGTATAGTGAAACCGGGACCGACAGCTTAACGTGCTCTCCGAAGCATAGTGGCTTCTCTATAGTGGTGTTGTCAAACAAATGTACATTTTTTTTTTTAATTAAAAACTCATTGGTAAACACCGGGATTCGAACCAGGGACCTTAAGTGTTTTTAAGTCCAAGGTCTAACCAACTCGGCCACCACGTATATTTTGATTATCGTGAGAATATGCTCTAACTACGTTTTTCTATTTAAATATCATAAACTTTAGGTATCTTCAAAAATCTTATATCTAAATATTAATGACTATAACTTCTACTACCGGTAGTTACCGAGATCTTCCTAGCGCCATTTTTATTCAGTCTCTAAAATTGTTAGCGTACTAATCGCGCATTAGTATTTATTTAGGAGTTTACAGAACTTATAATAAAAATCGAAAAATCTACACCACAATTTAGTACGTCTTTAAAAAAAAGCTTTCTAATTACGACTCAGCTTTATAAGTTCGCGCGCCAGCTTTGCCTGTGTTCTTAGAAATAATATATTTCATTTCTGAAAAATTTTTTAAGCACGGCATGCGATAAGTCCATGAATGTCATCGATCAATACATTGTTGTTAGATCGCTCCCACTTCTCGTATGCCAGCCAAATGATGTTGACATACGGAAAAGGGGACGAATTTCTTAATCATCTCACTGTTTTATCGTTAAATAAACTGCTCATTTCGTAACCGCATATCCAAGGTAATATAAAGTTTTTGTTACATACCAACCATATAACAACAATTTTTAATATTTACAAAGGTAGAATCTGATAGTTAGTATCTATATCTAAGGATGAGTTGCACCAAAGTGTCTGTTAAAGTAATTGTAACGATTAAAGTTAAAAATGGCGTCGAATGTACCAGCTGTCATTCAACTTTAAATATAAAACTGGTACATTCGACTCCATTTTAACTTTAATCGTTATATTTACAAAGAGTATCTAGGGGCAACTTAACCTAAGAAAGAATTCCTCGAATTATTATGTGCAACATTAGATGGGATCGCGTATCCATTGTTTGGAGAATTCGGTGAAACAGTTTAGTAAAGCGATCTATATCTTAAATTGTTTTCCGTTCTCAACAAGCAATAAATTACCTACTAGGAACCACCATTACATACCAAATTGGTCTTCTAAATTACTAGTCCTAACATAGTATCTTCACACGATAACGTTTAAGAAAAAGAGCAAGAGTAGGTACATAATGTTTTATAAATTAATTAGACCTTCTGCGTTATGAACACTTCTTTTTTTTTTTTTAACAGCATTGATCGTTCAGAACGTTCAGACTATAGCTAATTTATGCGGTTACGAAATTGAGAGCAACAAAGGCAAATTTGCCTTACGAGTCCTCTTTAATATCTTCGCGGCAGTCGTTAAATCAACTGACCGATTTATAACCGCACCTACTCCACATTAAAGGAGAAGAAACTCTACATTAGAAGTCTCCTGAAAACCAGTGAACCGAAACGTGACTAAGTCATCCACGAAATAAATAAAACTTGTTTTATTAAATAAATAAAACTTGTTTTATTTATTCCATGAAGTCATCTGACGTTTTTTTATCTGTATGGGCGATGGTAACTGGGGCCATAGAGAAATTACACTTTATTTCTTAGATGGAATTGCTCTTAGTCAAAAAAGTATGGTATTAGACAGTTGACAGGGTATATATCACGCCTAGGGTACTGACCTAAAACTGAAAAATTCCATAATATTTTGACTGCATGCATTTCAATCAATGGAATAGATACAGGATGGGCAAATGAAAAATTTAATTTCAATGAAATGAAAAATATGTGAAATATATGACACATTGTACGTGAAATTTTCAACTCAAATTGATTTTTTTCCGAAATGTTTAATGAAATTTAAACAGCTACAGCCCTTCTAGATCCTCGGTCAGGTCGGCCTAGCAAAGTTATAGACACCTCCCTTGTTATATTATTTGAGAAAGAGAACAATATAATAGCGGGTTAAACTATAAGGCTGAGTTGCACTAAAATGTTCATTAAAGTAATTTTAAGGATTAAAATTAAAAATGATGTTGAATGTACCAGCTGTCATTCGACTTTTAAAACAAAAGTGGTACATCGACGCCATTTTTAACTTTAATCGTTACAATTATTTTAACGGAATTTGGTGCAACTGGAGCTAAGTATGTCATATTTCTATGACAGACTTTCCATAGAAAATTGTGAAAATTTGTACCTTCAACAATAGCTTTGTTTTGTTCTCATTCTTAAATATACATGGGTGACTTGAAAAGATGTACTTTCGGCTAATATGTTCAAATCGAACAACTTTTCCCATGGAACCATGTGTCACAAATGAAAAAAGAAATTGTCTTCTTCATACAAACTAGTAATGTACATATGACTAATTTTTATGGGGAAGCCAAATTTTTTTATTTGCAACACATGGTTCCATGGGAAAAGTTATTTGATTTGATCAGTAGAATGTCATATTAGCCCAAAGAACACTTTTCACAGTCACCCTGTATATAAGCATATATTAAATAAATTTCGAAAAAAAAAAATACCTTATATAATCACGAGTGCCTTAAAAAAAATATAAATATTTATTATTACCATTATTACTTATTAAGCGTACTTGTTTATTTTTTTCTATTACATTGTATGCACATTATAAACCACTGCACAATAACGTCTAATTTTAAACGTTTTATTTTTCTAACTATGGCTATAATGGGAAAGCCATTTATTTTGCCAATATTTATTTTGTCAACAAGAAAGATACATGTTAAAAAAAAGAATACATCAAAAAAAAACGTTTTTTTTTTAAATTAACCTGCTGAGAGGCCGATGAACTTGTATCCAGTGCTATGTTAAAATAAATAAAAATAAAAATCTGCTGCAGAGTTGCTGCAGAGTTTTGTACTATTCTATTTATTACATACAAATAGAATAGTACAAAACTGATGTAATAAATCATTTTAAACGTTCTCCTCAGTTATGTACCATTTAATCTGAAAACACTAATATTACTCCATTTTAAATGAAATCAAATTGTGTAAGTTTACGAGATAAAATCTGGAAGTAAGGCTGCGTTCACACGCGATGTCATCTCTGACCTATTGTGTGACGTCCGCTAATGCAAACTATACGTGAAGACACTCTGGAGTTTATAGGCTTGCAAAACAGATCACTTGAACAAATATTTTTCTCATTGTCTTTTCTTTATTACATAGTTAACGTACCATTTAACATTTTAACAACCAATGAAGGCTGCGTTCCAAAAAAGCTTTAATTAACTTTCTGTCAGATAAAACTGGTTGGTTGAGATCCTTTACCGATATTATGTAAAAAATACTATTTAAGAAAATAATAAATAGTTTTTTTTTTATGTTTTACGGCTCTGGATCCTTTTGAGCCGATCTTTTTAGGGATTTTATTTAATTTTAATTATATAGGGTCCGAAAAGTATTTAGGATTTTTTTAAATGCCGAGGAATGTCAATTTTTTATTGCAAATAGTAATCAATTTATTAAACATAAATTAAGATTAATTATAATAAGTACCTACTTAAATATATTAAATATAAAAAGTAAGTAACTAAACAAATTTACAAATGGGTCTGTAGTATTGGCAAATTAATAATAATATTTTATATGTAGGTACGAATTACATAGATATATAGTTACACATACATTCGAACCAGGGACCTAAGTGTTTTTAAGTCCAAGGTCTAACCAACAAGCCCACTACGTAGTTATATAGTTAGAATTGGAATAAGCCATCCATTACTGATCTCAATCCTAGTAGGTCGAAATGGTATAAAACTATATAAATAAGTATTATGTAGTTGGACATAGGATTTTCACCAGTCTATTACATAGCTACATAATTGATAAACTTTAAAATGGCAATTCTTTAATTATTTCACCAAAAAACGTGCGAATTTCGTACAATATGTGTGCATGAGACCTACACGTAACAATCTGCCAGAGTGATACCTACGGAATGGTATTTTTCGAATGTCACATTTGTAGTGTTTGTTTCCATTCAAAGAATGAATATGTACAGGTTGCTTTATACTTAGAACTAATCTGCATCTTTCGATATTTATTCACATTTCACTGTGATTTTTTTTTTCTTATAATCATTAATTGCTTTTAAGAAAAAAAAACGACAAAATTAATTATAATATTTAATTTAAAGGTTTTTAGATATATGACTGTAATTTAGATGTTCAAAAAACACATAAGTACCATTTAAATCATGGAATCAATATTTTATTATTCGCAATAGTTCCATTATTACCATTACACTAAATAAATGGAATAAGTGCGAAAAAAAAATGCACTTGTTCCATCGTGGAGCAAGGCAATGGAACTACTGCGAACTGTTTTTCCCATCTACTTTGCATACGATTTACGGGAAATCTAGGGACGGATTTAGGATTCAATTTTTATTTCATTGGAATACCTAGGACAGTGTTTATTTTATTATAAACGAGACATTGCCAAACCAACCCCAAACGAAGCAAAAATATCTTTGCTTTGTCGCAGAAGAGACTACTTTATCGTAGAGATTATAAAGTAGTATAAAGTAGTTATATACGTGGTGGCCTAGTTGGTTAGACCTTGGACTTAAAAACACTAAGGTCCCTGGTTCGAATCCCGGTGTGTACCAATGAGTTTTTAATTTAAAAATTTATGTACATTTGTTTGACAACACCACTATAGTGCCTCGGAGAGCACGTTAAGCTGTCGGTCCCGGTTTCACTATACCAACTTGTGAAACTGTTTATAGATGGGTTATTGAGTCTATCCAAAACATCGCGACGAGCTAGCCACTTGTTCGGTGAAGACTCATACCATCGGCTACGACGAGGTGGGATTAAAACCCCTCCGGTGGGTACCCTGGGGCCGTCTAGGCGGTCTCGGGCGCCGTAAGGCACCCGTGAAGATATATATTATAAAGTAGGAATATGTACCCATAACTTAGGTTTTTTTAATTCTTGCTAAAGAATACTGAGGCTCTACCATGAGTTTGCGCATTGTAGCAAACGTAACGTATTTGTATACGTATACGTGAGCAACAACCAATAGGATCGCTTTATTCAATACTGTTACCAAAAATAAAGCGCCACTATTGATTGTTGCTCACGGATACGTATATAAATACGTTACGTTGCTACAATGCGTAAACCCATGGTAGAGCCTCTGGCTTATAAAATCTAAATAGAACACCATGTATTTATTTATGTTGGTTCTCTATTGTGAACTTAATATCTATTATTTAACTGAAATCTATATTGTTAACAACAATAATTATACAATGTGTGAATTAATTTTTTGTTCCATTATGTTTGTTAGCATAATATCACATTATAGCGCCTAATTTTTATCAATGTTTTTTTTATTTTTTTCAGCGCTACTGGCGACATCTGCAGTGGTCAAGGTGAGTGATTTTTTTTAAATCGAATGTAACATAATTATATTAATATTTATTTATTTTCAAGTTAGTTACGGGTAGTCAGATACCAATGACCACTTGTCTCTATCTCTTCTGGTATGTAGAGAAGTTCTGGGGCCTATTTCATAAACGTGACAATTGTTATTTACCATGACAATTTATAATACATTGCTTGGTTTAGATAGTTCTATGTAAATAATTCCAACTAAACTGAGCAATGTATTATGAATTGTCATAGTAAATTACAATTGTCACGTTTATGAAATAGGTCGAACCCTTTTTTCGGTTATTTTTAATTATCAAAATTTTAAGTCATATTATTGTGTCTTTGTTTGCCGGCTTTAGTTTTTATCATTCATTTTGTCACTTTATTTGTTGTTGATTTTTAAAACTCGTAGGTATATTTTATTTCATACTTATTCATTATTTCATAAAATGATAATGGTCTTCTTAATATTTTAGCACGACTCTTCACATTCATTTGAATATATATTGTCAATTAAATTTATTTATTTAATAAATTTTGGTGAAAGCCCATATTATTAATGACTGTAAAACTATATTTATTTAAATTTAAAGAAATATTTTCCTCTTATGATACTGATTATGTGATATTATTATTAATAGAAAAAATATCATCCAATTTCAGGCACAAAGTGGTTACGAATACAACCGTCCAGGCAAACCCTTCAGCCCAGGCACCACACCATCTCGACCAGGAGCATTCCCAGGCAGTCAACCCAGCGGATATCCCAGCTCACCCACTGGCTACCCATCAGGACCTACCACCCCAGCCTATCCCAGCGGACCTCAAAACGACGACTACCAAGGCTCAACTGGATCTAGTACTTACCCAGGGTCATCACCTTCTGGATATCCTCAAGGTCAGCAAGGCTCGGGCTACCCTGCACACTCTTCAACAGCAACTGGACCTTCTGGCAGTTCTTATCCAAGCCAAAACAAACCTGGTTCTTCTAGCTATCCCGGTCAAACTGGGCAAAGCGGACAAAATTACCCTGGTCAGGGACAAAGCGGGCAAAACTACCCTGGTCAGACTGGTCAAAGCGGGCAAAACTATCCTGGTCAAACTGGACAAAACTATCCTGGTCAAACGGGACAGAACTATCCTGGACAAAGTGGGCAAAGCTACCCTGGTCAAACAGGACAGAATTATCCTGGACAAGGTGGCTCAAGCTATCCAGGTCAAACAGGCGCTATTCCATCGGGACCTGGGTTCAACCCAGCAAACCCAGGCTTTGGAACTCAACATGACGATGGCACTTATGAAGGTGGCGACTATTCTGCTATTCCCGGTGAACCTGATCGTGACTACCCAATCTTGACTGAAATTCCTGAAACTTCCTTTAGATGTGATGCCCAAGCATACCCTGGATATTATGCCGATGTCGAAACACGTTGTCAGGTATTCCACGTTTGCGCTAACAACATAACATATGACTTCCTTTGCCCAAATGGTACTATTTTCTCTCAGCAAGTCTTTGTATGCGTTTGGTGGAACCAATTCGATTGCAATAGCGCACCTAGTCTCTATGAGTTAAATGCTAATCTTTATGACTACTCTATTACTGGTGCTAAACCTGATGCCGGGTTCCCAGGGTCAGGACCATCGAACGATTATACACAGGGCGGGGCATCTTATCCTGGTAATACTGGACCACATGGACCTTCGGCTAACTACCCTGGTAGCACTGGACCTCAAGGCCCTTCAGCCAATTATCCTAGTAGTACCGGCCCACAGGGTCCATCCGCGAATTACCCCGGCAGCAGCGGACCTCAAGGTCCATCAGTCAATTACCCAGGTAGCAGCGCCCCTCAGGGTCCATCAGCTAATTACCAAGGCAGCGGCGGCCCTCAAGGTCCGTCAACCAATTACCAAGGTAGCAGCGGCCCTCAAAATCCATCATCCAATTACCCTGGCAGCAGCGGCCCTCAAGGACCTTCAGCTAATTACCCTGGAAGCTCCGGACCACAAGGCCCATCCTCCAATTATCCGACCAGCACTGGACCTCAAGGTTATCCAAGCAGTTCTGGACCATCATCAAACTACCCTGGCACTACCAGCCCACAAGGCCCATCATCTAACTATCCAGGAAGTACCTCTCAAACATCATACCCTGGTAGCAAGCCAACCACAGGAGGAAACCAAGGTTATCCATCAGGCAGACCCAGCGGACCTAGTTTTCCACCAGGCCCTGGACAAAAACCAGGTCAAGGACCTCAAAATGACGCCAGTTATCCATCGCAACCTAATAGAGAATATCTTCCACCACGAAACTGATTAAAAACAAAACGATCTGAACCTTTTTTAGCAAGTAATTAACTTGAATAGGTGCTTGAGACTTTTTAGATTAATTTTTAGCTAATGTCATGGTGTGAATGTTGTATATTACGTGACTTTCATTGGTTTAAATAGATTTGGTCAATAACTTGGTTAGAAGCAATATCCTAGTTATTTTTTTAAACATTAACAATGAGTAGAGTTTGGTAAACGAAATAGAACGTACCATGACGGATACCTTACGGCGCCAGCGGAGTGGCAATAGTTGGATTTCATTCCCACCACCTCGTGGTAGCTAATGGTATTTTAACAAGTGGCCAGCTCGTCGTGCTCTTCTGGATATTCTATATAACCCATCTATTAACAAAAAAATCACTAGTTGGTATAGTGAAACTGTGCTGGACAGCTTAACCTGCTCTCCAAGGCACTATAGTGGTGTTGTCAAATAAATAAAAAGTAAAGTAAAAAAGTGTTTATTTCAGATAAAAGTGATCAAAAGTGTAATTGTTGTCTGGCTGAACACTAGGAAAATCTGTGCTATGGGTAGCCAGCTCACAGTAGTACCAGTAATATCATGTACTTACTTTTTATCACATTTGGTACAAACGTTAGGCCGACCGACCGGTCTAGATTACCGGGTACCACCGCCCATACAGATGCAAAAACCATCAAGTGACCTAGTCATGTTTCGGTTTTAGTCTGTGGGTTCACCAATTTTCAGGAGACTACTGCATCGATTTCTTGTCGTGGTGGTAGTCTCCTTTCAGAGTGCGGTAACGAAATGGATAGTTGAATTGACGATAAGGCAGCGAGTATATAAAAAATACTTGTAATGCAATTCGTCATTGTTTATTTCGTAATGGCATCATTTAGCCGGCATAGTGGAAGCGATCAATATTGTTTAAAAACAATTATTGATTGACCCTATTCATGGACTTTGTAGGTCTGCTCGCCACCAGGTAGGTAGATACAAAGTCACATGTCGTGCTCCAATAAAAAAAAAACTGGATTTTTTCAAGTTTAAGGACTAACCAATCATGCACCACGTAAATAAAGTTAAAAAAAAACTTGAACAAACGACTTACCGTACAATAACCATTGGCTTTTATCATCATTGTTCCCGTACATACTCTACTCTGTAGTACTCTAAGGATATAATAATAAAAATAGATTTACCAACTCAAAACTTTAAAAAATTTACCTTATCTGTTTAAACCAATTGTTATAAAGAAACTAACGATTATGGCGTGTAGGTACTCGTATATTGACAAACGAAAATTTTGGTGCTGCCTTTTTTACTAGAAAATACTTAGAATAATAAGGACTTAATAATTAATAATAATGTTATTTTTTACCTATGCTTGTCGCTTAAATGTCTAGGTTTTGTTATTTTTACTTATATCATCAGTATTATTAAAATTTTAATTGATGTTGTTTTTTTAATATTCAAGTTGAATTTAATATATACCTATATAAAGTTTTGTTGTTAGAAGTAAAGTATCTTCTTAAGAACTAAGATGCTAGAACTAAAACTGTGAGAGCTTTTTATTGAAGGTATATTTTGTTAACTATATATTTTATTATCTAAAATATTTTTAAATATTCCAAGATAATTATATTAAATAAATGTATGTTGTAAATGTTTACTTAACTAATTATTATATATCGATAAAATTATGATATGTATATTTTACCCACTTTCCTACTTTAATAAGTCACTAATCCTTCTACAATTGAAATATAAGAAATACTTACCTTTATTTTACCTATTTTATTTTATTTTACCTACTAAGATTTTTTTAATATTTCTATATATATATAATAATATACTATTATATACCTTTATTTACATTTATTGTAATCAAATAACGAAAGTTACCATTTCTAGTATTCTTTTGTATAAAAGTACAAAAAAAGTTGTAAATAGTTTTAAGTCGATTTAAGAATAAGAAATAAAATTACAACTATTGAGCAGATTACGCAGTAGTTTTATTTTTAATTAAACTAGGTTACCCTCCTTTCAGGATGCGGTTACGAAACGGGCAATTTATTTGACAATAAAGCAGCAAGTACTTTAAAGTAATGCAAATCGTGTCGCCCATTTCGTAACCGCATAATTTAGCTGGCATTTAGTAAGAGCGATCAATGCCATTGCAACAACAATGTATTGATCGACCCTATACATATACATGGACTTTATAGGCCTGTTTACCATCGGGTAGATACAAAGTCGCTTGCAAGTGTCCTGTTTAAAAAAACTCAGCTTAATTCTGACCCGGCTCGAAGGACCAATATAAATAAGTAGTAGAGGCATACAACTTTACAGCTACCGATCAAAAGCTAGGCAAAAATATTTATTTCATTACCTTTACAGGCATTTATGAAAATTAAAAAAACAATGTATTATAAGATCTTAGTATGAGTTTGGCTAGGTCGCTATTCCTCCCACAAACATTCAAAAAAAGGTAAATAACTTGTTTTTAATTTGCCTGATATCAGAAATCGAAACAAACGTACAGTGAATTACAGTTTTTGTAATCGCGAAATCTGCGTTCTCCATACAAAATGAGCTTTCGCACTTCCATTAATACTCGATTACTGTTTGTCGCAGAATTATTATTTTTTTGTCGGTCATTATATTTATTAATCTTAGGTTTTTTTTTTCATAATTAGAAACAAAAATGTAGGCAATACAATAGTAGATTGTATATTAAGACCAACCAAAATTTAGAAAACATCGCGACGTGCTAGCCACTTGTTCGGTGTAGACTCATACCATCGGCTACGACGAGGTGGGATTAAAACCCCTCCGCTGGGTACCCTGGGGCCGTCTAGGCGGTCTCGGGAGCCGTAAGGCACCCGTGATGATATGTGTAATTTTACAACCCTTAAAAAGTACCCCTTGAGAACAATTCAGAAAAGATTTTTGTGTACAGCTGCAAAGTACTATATTTGATTATATTAATCTTAAGTGATATCTCAATCAATTTTCATCATACAAAAAAAAAAAAAAAAAATCGTTAGATAAAAAGCTAAATTTTTGTATTATAGTAAAATTTATGTATCTTTTATAGTTTTTGAATTGTATTGGAAAAACAAAAAAGTTTTGTTAATTTTCAAATTTTCTTTTTTTAGGTTCATCAACAAATTTTCTAAACTAAGCATCCAAAACCGATCAAACTGTAGGAACTTATTATTTATACTTAAATGAAGTAAACTACAAAAGGAATTTGTTTAATTTCAAATGTACCGGTCAAGCCGTTGCTTTTGATATCGATTTTTTTATTTTCTAATCGAGTATACAGTCTTATTTTTATTATAACTCTCTCAATTTTTATGGCCTTTAGAGCAATGGCACCTAAAAAAAAACAGCAGGGTTTTCCTTATTTCATTCGCTTTAATTTTGTAAATAACATTTTTTTTCATAAAACGAGCGGTTTTCAAGTTATTTGTAAAAAACCGTTCAAAAACACGTTTTTTTTTTCACGAAAAAATTGCTTTTTCAATCACGAATAACTCAGAAACTATTAACTTGTCGAAAAAAGTTTATAGAGAACAATTTGCTTAGAATTCATCCCTCTATCGATTCCCGCAGTTATTTTCAACACCATAATTTCCACCCCCTAGATAGGGTGGAAATTAACACCCCAGGGCAAAAGCGCACATCGGCACTATATAACTATTGTTTCTTGAGCTATTTTCTCACGGAATAGAAAAAACTTGTTTTTTCTATTCCGTGTATTTTCTAGATACTGTCCAAGTTTCATGTAAATCGGTTCACAATGAAAGAATTCGGAGCTAAAACCCCTCGTTTACTGGACTAATAACCTTTTATTATTATTTTAATATTAAAAATATTTATTATTTTGGACAAGGTAACATTTATGTTAATTGTCTTATTTATTTTAAGTTATTTTGTTAACAGAGTTATAGAATACATGTCCATTTTTTTAACTAGTTGATGTTTGCGCAGGCATTGGATTCAATTATGTATTTGGCCTTGCAATGTAGTAGTATACCTACGTATCTAGCGGATTTCCTCTCCTTTGAAGGTCATTGCAGTGGTGGCGCGTGTGCCGGGTTCTGATCTGCACCCTAAGGGCCTACATTTCTACCATGCCAGCCTGCGCTGGCATCGTAGAAATGTTGTGTAATTCTGTACTTCTTTCAATGTTGTAAGATAGTATATCTGCCATGAGGTATTCTACGCGTGCTCTTCAGTAGGATGAGAGTATACCTATACCACGTACTACAAGCATAGGTGTAAGTCAATAACCATGCTCCTCTGATGATACAGTACATGTGGAACACCAGAGTTTTTTACTTGCTGGTACCTTTTACTCCAGGTTTTCTCTGAGGCGATCGACTTGCGATCAGTGTTTGCGCCCTAAAACATATCTTTCATCTATTTACCTATATTTTGATTACTTTAATATATATTTGGGGCGTGGCTATGGTCTGTTGGGTTGGTCGCCTTGGAGGCACTTTTGCAGGGCAGTCAATGATTGACAGGTCAATGGAACCAGCTAACCACCTAGTCTTAAACTGGTTGGTTATGTAGTGTGTGTTCGGTTGGGTTGTTTTTTTTTTCTCCCGCAAAGGACAATGGTTTCATAGTTCACGATCTGTAAATTTTTTATTCTATTTTCAACATTTGTCTGTGGGAGGAATGGCGACCTGAGGCCTTATTCCGAGTTTTCAAACATAAGTCAAGTCAAAGTCAAAAATATTTATTTCATGTAAACCTTTACAGGTGTTTATGCATAGTCAAAAAAAAAAAAACTATATTTAGTATAAGGTCTAAGTGTGCGCTTGGTTAGGTAGGCTCTTGCAAACATAAAATAATTAGAAACCAAACCGAACACACACCACATAACCAACCAGTGTAAGACTAAGTGGTTAGCTGGTTCCAATGACCTGTCCATCGTTATCTGCCATGCAAAGGTGCCACCGAGCCGACCAACCTAACAGACTATATCTACGCCCCAAATATCCACTATAAGTAATAATTAATATAAAAGTACAAAAATGTATCAATCGGAGCGCAAACACTGACCGCATGTTGGTCCCCCAGAGACACCCCGGAGAAAAAGGCACCAGCAAGTAAAAAACTCTGGCGTTCCACATATGTGGCCTGACCATGACCATCAGGAGATATGCTTATTTACTAGCTTATAATCATAGCATATGATAATTTACCCTCATCCTGCTGAAGAGCACGAGTAGAACACCCCATAGCGGATAAACTATTTTACAATATAGAAGTAGTACAGAATCACAAAACACTATAGCCCCCCGATGCCCGCGCGAGACCTCTGCTTTTAACATAATAATTAAACTATGCGTGTCCAGCGGAGATCCAAGGCCCCCACAGCAGCACCCGATCACGGACGTAACGTATGAGTCAGCCATCCTCCTGCTCAACCAGGCCCTTAGGGTGCAGACCAGAACCCGGCACACGCGCCACCACTGCAATGACCTTCAAAGGAGAGGAAATCCGCTGGACACATCATATTACTAGGAAACATTACTAGGCCATATGCATTATAGAATCTGAGACACGCGCAAACATCGAAAACGGATATGCATTATGTAGCTCTGTTAACAAAATGATAATTTAAATATATGAAAGACAATATAGTAGGTATATTACCTAGCCAAAATACTTAATATTAAAAATAAATAAAAACAAAAAAGTAATAGTAATAACAAGTTATTACCTTCTCCAAATATAACAAATTACCTAATGTAGAATAAAAATAATATAATAAGTACTTAGTAATGAATTATTACTGTATCACATTTATTAGTTGAGAGATTCCAGTCGCAGGGAGGTATGTTTCCAGACGTCTCTGTCATTAATATAATCATTAACTTTGTAATATGCTTTTGCTATTAAAATTTGCTTTATACAATTTTTAAATTTTATATCATTAAGTTCTCTATATAACATTAAACACGACAAGACGTTGCGTAAACTCTAGATATTGAAATATAAGTTCTATTTCAATGGAAATATAGTCTGTATTAGGTTGGCTATTATAATGCCGCCATCTTGAAATACACGAATTCTTCGCAAGTTTTAAAATCTTATGAGCATTGGAATTTCAACTCTATATATTTAATAGGATAGAACTTATATTTCAATATTTATAGTTTACGCAACGTCTTGTCGTCTTTAGCGGTTGCAAACTCGGAACAAAGCCCCTGGCCAAGTGCACATATGGCCCTTATATATACTTCTTTTTTTTTGACTTTTCATAAATGCCTGTGAAGGTTTACATGAAATAAATATTTTTGACTTTAAATATTTTTCGCTTTGACTTGACTTTGACTTTAACTGATACTTTAGCTGTACACAATAGTGACTCAACAAGTATTTGTCCAGGCTCTGCCGCCGAAAAGGCACTAAACTGTGTTTTACACAATAAAATATTCAAGTCTAACAAATGTTTCGCTATAGAAACATTAGATCCTTGATGATTCAAATCAAAACAATTTATTGAGAAACTAGGAAAAAAATTGGTAGAAGTTTCTGGAGATAATCGGTCTAAAAATTATTAAACAAAAAATAAAAGCCAGTGTTCTCGGTACTTTTTATTATTAACTTAAATTATTGGCCTCTACGCGTGCGCGTAATTTTGCCAGTGTCGAGTGGGTAGATTTAAAGATACTTTTTTATTTCCAGTAAAAGAGGGATAATAGGATGGAAAGGAATTGGGAAAGGACTAGGGTAGAGAAAGGAATGGCGACATGACCGTATGCAAACATACGGTATAGTCCTGCCAATGTCGAGTGAAGAAGAAGGAAAAATCTACAGTAAAATGGGTACCGCCATTTTACTGAAGATTGTGGGATTATTTGAGATAACACAAACACCGAGATCACTGCGTAAATGCTACACTTCTCACACTTAATATTACTATACGAATGCTTATTCTACAAAATTAGTACACTTTTGCACAATAATATTCAATAAAATTAAATTCGAAAAATATAATATAAACACGCGTCTACAGTGTTCGGGCTACCCTCAAAGAATCCTCGGTACTTTTAATCAAGAAATTTTCGTTTGTAGCGATTATCTGTTTTAATTATTTTGTACTATTTTGATTATTAAATGATTTTAAAAGGATATCAAAAATGTGCTCGTCGCCATCATGAAAATCTCACTTCTGGTTAAGATTTCGAGTTGGAAGCAAACTCGTATGTCGGCAATTACTAGTATGTGGGCATGCCTATTTTCGGGCTACTTCCCTTCTTCTTCTCATATTGTTTTTTAAATAGACATTCTATGACGCGTAATATAAATGTTTATGTTTTTAGAAACTACAATAGTAGTGCTTTATTTTTAATTTTAATTTATTTTAACATAGCACAAAAATATATATATTTATATATATATATATATGACATGTGTGACATGTTGATAATAATAAAAAAAAAACAGTTTTTAGTAAACATCTCGGAATTTTACTATAGATGAGTATAATAATATCTTTGGAAAAATAATTTTGTCCTCCTGACAAAATCCGATTTCATAATTGGTAAAATATTTCTAAGCTCAAATTAATTTTGATTATAATTTGCAAAAAAACGCAACACAAACTCTTTATTATAACACAAAATTCGTATCTTAAGTTAGATTAAACCGTGAATATAAGTGAGTGTGAGCAAAACAGGAATATATTGGTGTTTTCTACTTTACAAGTGTTGATATGGCGCTTCCTCTCTTTCGTTAGCTTCAATAGTTCTTGTTTTATTGGCTGAACGAACTTGTATCCAAGCCGTAATAAATAATATTTATAAAATAAATGTCATTTTTTTACAACACGTATTTCGCGAGACATTTGTGTATTTTTGTTTCCGATGCATTTTTTTATCTCTTTATATTTTGTGCTTTAAATTTATTCATTAGTGAAAAAGTCTTGTATTAAATAATAGCCTGTGTAATTAAAAAAGGTGATTGCAGTGATGAAATAGTGTTAATTTAACAAAATGTAAAGATGAAATGTTGATGCAAGTGACATAATTCTTTTTTATAGATAATGCGTATGTTGTAGTCCTTGTGATTACTATTACACATATTTTTGGATTCTGCACTTTATAATCTCAGGTATTTTCTTTATGATTCATTAGTTTTAATCACCATTTTAAGAATATGATAAAAATTAGAAAAAAAAACAATATTTTTAGTACATAATTAACTCATGTAAATAGATTTCCTATGATTCATTGGTTTCTGATAATTCCTATTATTATATGGTAAGGATACCTATTTAACCAACAATTAATTAAAAGTTATATATGTTTAGTAAAGTGTTTTTTATTTTATTTTATTATAAGTAATTGTACACTAGCAAAAAGTTTTATTTGTAACAATATTATACCTACCTAATTTACATACATGAATGCTCAGAAAACAATTAATACAAGTTTTGCATTAGATTTACTGCAAGGGAAAGTTGTTATTTTATTCTCATGAATATTTTCCCATGCCTATTGTGACAGCTGTTGGTTCATTGTAGTGATTTTAATGTAACTTCTGTTATTTTATAATGTTTAAATCATTAAGATTAAACTGGCATAGTTAATATTCTATATTTGAATCAAGAAATTTAAGTTCAGTTATAGTTGGTCAACTTTATTTATTTAAAAAACTTTATTGCACAAATTTAGTACAAAGGCAGACTTGAAAGCGGATTTATCCTAATCTGGAGGCATTAATATTTGCTTGGATCACCTATACAGTATAAGGTTGAGAGATATAATAACTTGGCTAGGCCGACCAACCTGTCTCGTTACCACTGTCCATACAGTTGAAAAAACTGTCAAATGACCTAGTCTGTTTCGATTTTTGTCTTTGGATTCTCCAGTTTTCAGAAGACTACTGCATCATTTTCTTATGGTAGTCTTCTTTAAGGTTGCAGTTACAAAACTGGTGGTTGATTTGACAATAAAGCAGCAAGGATATTATTAAAATAGATGTGTAATGCAAATTTGTCTATGTTTCCACCCATTTTGTAACCACATTGTTTATCCTGCATAATGGGAGCAATCAATATTATTAAACACCAAATTATTGATTGACCCCATTTATGGACTTTGTAGGTATGCTTAACATCAGGTAGATTCAAGGTTGCATGCTGTGGTCCTATAAAAAAAATTGCTAAAGCTGAAGGAAACAAGATAGACAGACACTTGCCCTGGTAGACTGTATGATGATGTTTCTTCTCTGAGAACCTGGCTCACTATTCTTCATATATGCTAAGAGTCTATAACATACAATATAGAGACATTTGTTAAAGCAGTCATACACATGCGGGTAGATAATTCATACAGAACTACACCAAGCTTGCAAGTTAATTAGTAGTTGGCAATTAGCGAGTTATTTGTCTGCAAACATTGGCATCATTCTATTAAAGGTAGTTTCTATATGTATTTTTTATTCAATAGATAAATTTTACAGTTCTTCGTACAAGTTAATTGTCAAATAACTTTATTGGGCAATTGAAAAATCGGCACTTAGTAATACTACTTTATTGAAATAGTAAAGCTATAAGAAAATATATTTAGTTGTTAAAATAGTAATAATTCATTATTACAATGACTCCACTGGAATTGATAGCAAATAATAAGTTTCATTGTATTATAAAATGCACAGTTATCACTTTGTATCAAAGTTGTCAAGCTTTATCTACTATAAAAAATGTGTGGGCATAATATATTGTTTTATAATTATATATAACAATTTTAGATTATATGTTTATTTTTAATTTATGTTAAATAAAAAAAATACTCTATTGATAAAAAATATTGAATTAATTAGTTAGTGTATAGTTCCACTATTTATGGTACAGTATGGGTATTATTGTACTTTATGTGACACTTAACCATGGAGTAAATTATAAATAATACCTTGAAACAAACAGCCTGTGTAAAAGTGCTTCTCGTTAATTAAAATATAAAACTTTTAATGATTTAAATTATTGCCAAATATTCCATGGAGATTATTATATCTATAAATAATGTTGATGAAATTCATGCATTAAATTAAAAGTGATTTAATATACCTATAGGTCCTTTACATTAAATAATCTGAAGTGAATTTTGAATAGCTTAATAACATATAAACATTACACATTACTGTATTTTCTACTCTACTATGAGTTTTATTTGATGTTTATATATTACATTTATTTTTTAGTACAAATAACTTACTTTTGCTTAAGAAACACAGTGTAAACATAAAAAAAAATTTAGCTTTATTGTTTATCTTTGATTTTTTTAGTTCTTTACTCTCTTGATAACAATAAGTCTGTGCTGTGGTTTTGTGGTTGCATCTTTGGTATTGTATCTGGATGTCATTAATTTTATTTCCACTCGTGGAAAAAACAAATGTTAATTTTTTTGTATAGTTTGTCATGGGCTGGGTGTTTAAAATACACAATATACACATAGTACAAGACTAGAGCTTAGTTTGTGCCTAGGGCAATTTGGGTTTTACATATTTTTTTTAAATAATTAATTTTTTTTTCTTTATAGATGGCCAATGGATAACAATAGCTGTTAGCAATGAGTTGGTTGCGGACAACTTCATTATCATTTGCGAGGCAGCTGTCCAAATCCTTGGACCCTCGCAATGACTATGAGCCCCAAGCTTGCTATAGCTCTTTTTGTAAACATTGGCAACAAGCACATGATATCATTGTTAAGTCACAGGTAAATATAGTATCTTACAACTATACCATCACTAGCAACCACCTAGGTTGGTGCGACGTAGGTACTAACACCGCAAAGTTTTTTCAAGATCTTTTTTTAAGATGATGATTCTGTCAAACTGATACATCTCTCTGATATATCAGTTATATATATCTCATAAAGTTAATCAACATTAGCAATCAAAGCAAACTGATATCTTTTTTTATGATTTAATATCATCACTTTAATATTTGCAGCCCCAACACCTTCACGATGATGTACTCGGAGTAGTAAACCATTTAGAGCAGCTGGCAACACTGTTGGTGTTAGAAGCTCGAGCTAGAGAAGTAAATAGTGGAACAATTGACAATCCCACATCTTGTCTGGAATACTTGTTGAGTGAAAATCTATTGGATAAGCTATATGAGTGGGCTATTTGTACTGGAAAGTAAGTGAAATTTTATACTTTTTTATTATACAAGAACAGTAGCCCTTTTTTAATATTGGAGATTGGTATGTGACCTGGTGGTAAGCAGACCTACTAAGTCCATGAATGGGGTCGATCAATAATTGTTGTTAAACAACATTGATTGCTCGAATTCGAATCAATTACGAAATGGCCGGTGACTATTTTAATATCCTCGCAGTCTTATTGTCAATCAAACCACCTGTTTCGTAACCGCACTCTGAAAGGTGACTACCACCTCGACAAGCAATCGATGTAGTAGTCTCCGGAAAATTGGTGAACTGGTGATTAAGACGCTATACGAAAAAAATACTTATAGTAAAAGGGAGTGACTTATTTACATACTCGTATATTAAGCCTGCCCTAAATGGTTCTTAACAGATATTACGCAAAACCAAAAATCTATGAAATGAAGACAAAATAAAAACTAAATATATATTATTTAAAATAACCATTTATAAAAAATATTTTAGACTAGAAGAAATACAAGTCGAAAAACTGTTTTTACGTTTTTATTTATTGTCAGAGAAATATGCTCCAATTACGTTTTTGTCATTAAATATGATAAATATAATAAAATAAATAAATATCACGGCAGTTTAAACGGCCTCAGGGTACCCAGCGGAGAGATTAACCCAAGACGGGTTATTTCGCCGATGGTATTCGGAGGCAACACCTAACAAGTGGCGAGCTTGTTGCGGTGTTTATGATGGTATAGCCTCGTTGTATAAAGCGGTCGCCCATCCCAGGCCGGCCTTGTTGTCATCTATGGTTGGCTTAGTGGTTGAGTACCTTGCCGTGAAAACGAGGGTTGTAGGTTTGATTCCGAATTTTTAATTGCCATTATGCCTTGATTTTTAAAATAAATAAATATCACGGTAGTTTAAACGTCCTCAGGGTACCCAGAGGAGAGATTAACCTGTCCTCATTTCGCCGATGGTATTCGGAGGCAACACCTAACAAGTGGCGAGCTTGTTGCGGTGTTTATGATGGTATAGCCTCGTTGTATAAAGCGGTCGCCCATCCCAGGCCGGCCTTGTTGTCATCTGTGGTTGGCTTAGTGGTTGAGTACCTTGCCGTGAAAGCGAGGGTTGTAGGTTTGATTCCGAATTTTTAATTGCAATTATGCCTTGATTTTTAAAATAAATAAATATCACGGTAGTTTAAACGTCCTCAGGGTACCCAGAGGAGAGATTAACCTGTCCTAATTTCGCCGATGGTATTCGGAGGCAACACCTAACAAGTGGCGAGCTTGTTGCGGTGTTTATGATGGTATAGCCTCGTTGTATAAAGCGGTCGCCCATCCCAGGCCGGCCTTGTTGTCATCTGTGGTTGGCTTAGTGGTTAAGTACCTTGCCGTGAAAGCGAGGGTTGTAGGTTTGATTCCGAATTTTTAATTGCAATTATGCCTTGATTTTTAAAATAAATAAATATCACGGTAGTTTAAACGGCCTCAGGGTACCCAGAGGAGAGATTAACCTGTCCTTATTTCGCCGATGGTATTCGGAGGCAATACCTAACAAGTGGCGAGCTTGTTGCGGTGTTTATGATGGTATAGCCTCGTTGTATAAAGCGGTCGCCCATCCCAGGCCGGCCTTGTTGTCATCTGTGGTTGGCTTAGTGGTTGAGTACCTTGCCGTGAAAGCGAGGGTTGTAGGTTTGATTCCGAATTTTTAATTGCAATTATGCCTTGATTTTTATTTTAAATAATAACTGATTTGACCCAAATGATAAAACTAAGTTATCTATCAAATTGTGTCAGGTCAAATGTATACATTTATCTCATACACAGTAGTTATCATTGTTTAATTAATAGATCACAATATGTGACTCTGTATAAATCTAATAGTAAACAGATGTGCAAAGTGTATTACAGTAGTTCTACCACAAGTTTTTGCAAACAATTTTTATTATAGTCGCTAGCAACTATCGGTAGGTAACAACCAATAAGAGAGATTTATTAAATTATTTTAAAGCTCCCCTATTGGTTGATCCATATAGTTACTATTGGTTATAGTAGAAACTTTTTGCTTAAACTTGTGGTAGAAATATATCTATTTAATAATACCTACTATTTTGGAAATAAAATATTGCTTTGTTAATAAACAGAAATGCCATAAAAAAACAAAACTAATATAGTATTGATATTCTTTCTTTATAATATGTACGACAAATTACACATATTGCTCAGTAACCCTAGTGTGAGTTTTTTTAACGTTTACCTTTGCGTTAACTATACTACCGCGTTAACATTTTGACCAACACATTTCGTCACGTATTTCTAGTTCTCAAAATTTCCGCTTGGAGCGCTGAACCATTTCCCATACAAATTTTGATTAACTCAAACGCAAAGTAATAGTTAGAAAACTCACACTAGGGGTACTGGTCACAAACTAAGCTTTTGGCTTGTATTATGTGTACCAGAAGCAACAATATAATACGTATTATATTTTTAAAACACCCAGACAATGACAAATAGTACAAAAAAAAACGTACTAATATTTTTTTGCCATGGGTGGGAATCGAACCCACAACCTCCGGATACAACGCCAAAGGCGCAACCACTAGTCTACGGAGGCGGTCAATATTAATGGTAATAATAATAATATTGATGGAAATATTAATATTTGCTTATTTATTAGATATTTTATCATTTATCGATACTTTTAGATAACATAGTTATAATTTAATTAATTAATTGTATTGATAAAATTAGATAACTTATCTATTTGTTAAAATATAATAAGGTTAAGTGTTGGCTTAACCAAACTTGAGCTCCATAGACTAGTGGTTGCCTTCTGCGTTGTATACGGAGGTTGTATGTTCAATTCCCAGCCATGACCAAAAAATATTACTTTTTTTCTGTACTGTTTGTACAGAAAAACGTCTGGTTTGGGTGTCTATAAAATATAATATTTTGTTTCTGGTACACATAGTACAAGCCTAGAGCTTAGTTTGTGACCAGGGCCATATGTGTCTAATGTTCTTAATATTATAATATTATTTATTATTAATTAATTCAACTCAATAATAAGATAGTATAGGGATAATTTTTCTTGTGAGCCTCCTACATGGCTAAACTACAAGGTATAGTGAAAGATGCTTAAAGGTGTCTTGGGCTAATTTTTGATGAAAACTATGTTTTATAATTTAAAAAAAAAACTATATCAATAATTTTATTTTTTTAAACTCTCACTCTTTCATTTTGTTAAAATTTCCATTCATAAAATTAAGTATGTAATTTGTTTTTTTTAGGTATGAAAATGCAGTCCGTTTGGAGCAACTTAAATTATTTGGTAGTCTCATTAGTCATTATAGCTCTCAGGTATGTAAAAAAAATTTTTTAAATTGGCTTTTTTTCCCAAAAATATTTTGACCTCACAATGTTGCTTGATAAAAATGGAATGATCGAGATAGAGACTTATGGCATTATTCATAAAAATTTTTTGAGTCCTTCAAGAACACCTTAGTTATAAAAGGTTTTGTCTCTTTTATTTAGCAACAAAAATGAATATGTGTAAAAGAGACAAAACATTCCATAACTAGTGTTCTTCAAGGCTTCAACTCCACAGCATTTTTATGAATAACGCCATTACTCTGCAAATTGTGTTAAACTATTTAACCTCATGGTAATGTTGTCTTATTGTCTATAACCTGAGCTAATATCATTTAGCGAGTGAGAACAGCAGAGTGATTACGCGCACCATAGTTAACTCATACGCTGATTGCTAGGACTCAGTTTTGCGAAAAAAAAAAAATAAAGCCGAGTCGCGTGCGTGTCGGCTTTAAAGTCGGGGCCCTACACAAAATGCAGCATTTTCGCCTCCGTCAATAACGTAAGGATTTTGATAGTCTGAATTACGACATGATTTGAGCTGTTTGTTTGACACTAGAAGAACAATACCATATGTTTGCATACGGTCATATTGCCATTCCGTATTCCTTCTTAATCCTTTTTCATTCTATTATCTATTTAAATTATTCACTCGACATTGGTAAAATTACGTGCAATGCATAGACGCCATTATAAAAGAAAATGAAATGAGGTATACCACTGTCACCGGTCAAAATCCATACAGTTTTATATGTAGCTTTCCGGGGCAAGACTATACCGTATGCTTTCATACGGTCATGTCGCCATTCCTTTTTCTACCCTAGTCCTTTCCCGATTCCTTTCCATCCTGTTATCCCTCTTTCACAAATATTAAATAATGATTTTAAAACTGTCCACATGACACTGGCAAAATTACGCGTAACGCGTAGACGCCACTCAACAAAATATAATAATAATAATAAATGTAGCTTTAAGATATTGGCAGAATTACGCCCAAAGCGAAAAGCCATTCATCAAGAAAATTAAATGAATGGAGGCTACTTCTGCTTTTTCTCTGGGGTCCTTTCTAGCCGCAAGAGGTTGTTACGTTATTTTTTGAAAACCAAAAAATGTTTGTTCCAGGTGATAGCAGCAGAACCTTTTCTAAGGCCATTGTTAAAATTGCTCAGCGGATTTAGAAATGAATTACCACCATCTAATGTTGAAAGTAAGTTTTTTTATTATTGTTTGTGAAGATATCATGTGAAATTTTGTGGTTACCACCGCACATGGAGATGCAAAAACTGTCAAGTGACCTATCCATGTCTCGGTTTTAGTCTGTATATTTTCCGGTTTTTTAGGACTACTGCATCAATTTATTATCGAGGTGGTAGTCTTTTATCTGTGAAGGAAACCAATTCATATGATACCATCCGAAATCTTGTGGTTTCCTTACCACTGTACATAGAGACCCAAACACTATCAAGTTACCTAGTCATGTCTCTTAAAAGTTTTGAGAGTTGTACACAGGGTGGTCACTTTCTGGAAAACAGGGAAAAGTCAGGGAGTTTGCTATTTCAAAAAATAAATATTGTAAAAAGTTACAGGCTTCTTTAGGCAAATACATATACATATTTAGCTGAATTTTATTATTATTTTTAGGTCAGCTGGTCACAGTGTGTAACCAACTGTGTGTAGCGTTGATGCAAAACATGAAACTGATTGACTTGTTCTTCCTCACCACACACACCTACAACGGTTCACAAAATGAGTAAGTAAAAACCATTAAGTCATGTTTCGTATTTAGCCTGTGGGTTTCTCGAAATTTTTAAGTATTTCATAAACAGATAGGTAAATAATTTTTGAAAACTTTGTAAAGTCCTCAATTTCTAACTATTTTAAGAAATCGATGCAGTACGATTTCTTGACAAGGTAGTAGTTTTCTTTCAGGATGCGATTACAAAATGGGCAGTTATTTGACGTTAAAGCAGCTAGTTGTTAGAATTGTAATGCAAATTTGTATTTTCGTAACCACAGCATGAATTATTCGGCATAGTAGGAGCGATCAATGCATTCTATCTACATAAGACTGTAAATGTTATGAATGCGTGGCTAACGTTAACGTTTTTTTTTATTTCTTTTTCATTTTTATTTAGTGTTTTGTTTTTTTTCCTTTTATTATATATAAAATAAAATATAGATAAATGTTTCTATATATTTATGGTATAGGTATATAGAAGTTAATCATATATATTATAGATTATTTCTGACTTAAATAATGGATACAACAAAATTGACCAGAGCTGAAGATTTGAACATTACAATTAGACGGCCACAAAGAAGATCAACTTCAGAAACTGATATTGCAAACACTTCTATATTAGATAGCACGATGTTGAGTATGCCGAATTCTTCATTTAGTGATACATGTGATAATGATGTACAAGAAAAGCTACAAAAATTAACGACAGAATTACTTACGGCAAATAATGAAATAGAAGAATTACATTTAGAAAATAGAAGTCTTAAAGAAGAATTGGAAAGGTGCAATAGAATTATTGATATTTATAAGAAAGTGACTATTACTAAGACACCACAGTCCAAGAAGAAATGAAATGGATCACGCAAAAATATAAAGAAAGGTAGAAAAATTCGTGAAATTCTACAAAAATAACTGGGCTACGACTTTGAGATAACATGCTTTTGGAAATCAAATGCCACTATACGACATTTAATTAATTCAGAAAAAAGAGAAATTTTAAGTCTTACAAACAATAATTATGTAATACTTATAGGTGGTTGTAATGACTCAAATCCAATAGAAGTTCAGTCCTATTTGTACACTTGGCTTTAAAAAAAATATCATACGAATGTAATAATTTATGAAGTCCCATATAATAACTATTTAAATGAATGTAAACTCAACTATGAATTAAGATTTTTATGTAACAAATTTAATAATGTTTATACTACACCTGCTCGGAAAGTAGGTTCTTACTTGCGTAAGAATAGGTCAGAAAGTACGTCTTTTTAGTCGTACAAATATGCGGGAGTAAAAAGTGTATGAAAATCCATTGTTAACGTGCTTAAGCGGGAGGAAAAAGTATATGAAAATTCATTGTTAACGTGCTAGTTTTTTGGCAAGGGTTCAAAGCCATACAGCCTAGTTTTTTTTTACAAGTTCGAAATTTTAATCAAAATAAAATAAAAGTATTGGTTTATTGGCTGTTTACTTTCTTTGCATTTTTGATTTATTAAGTTTTAACAACTGTAATAATTTTAATATAAACTTTAATTAATAGAGATTTTATTTTTTATTTTCCTCGTAGGTGTAGTATAAAGCACTATGTATCACTCGGCGAGAAAGTGCGATTCCTAACTCGAGCGAATTAAGGCCCTCCGCTTCGCGTCGGGCCTCAAACTTCGCCCTCGTTAGTAATCGGTGACTTTCTCCCCTCGGTGAACAATGTACTATTTCTTTGTCAATATGAATCATACGGTATGTTATCCATATAAATATAATTTATATGGATACGATACAAATATATGTCGATATTTGACTAGAGAAGTACTACGCTTAGAATACAAAATGAAAAAGTACTTATCAATTAATTGTAATAATAAAATATTCGCAAGCAAAAGTACGCAAACAGATATAAATAATATAGCTATTGAGTCAGTAGGTGGGCAAGATGAAATTAAACAGTGTTTATATACCCAAGGCAATATTTCTGATTTTTTTCGTGCTTAATAATATCTATGTTTTACATCAGAACATTAACGGCCTTCTAAACAAAGCGGATTTATTATTGGTTTCATTAGAGAAACTAGAAAGTTTTACATCAGAACATTAACGGCCTTCTAAACAAAGCGGATTTATTATTGGTTTCATTAGAGGAACTAGAAAGTTTAGGTAAACGAGTGGACGTTTTATGCATCTCTGAACCCAATTTAATATCCGGCGATGAGGCGCATTTACTAATTCCAAACTTTAATCTTGCAGCTAGGTATACTAGAAATAATCGTAAAGGTGGAGTTTGAAAAGTGTTATTACAGCATTAATGAATATTTAGATAATATAATATTTTAATAATAATTATAATTCCAAATAATAAAAATAACTATAATAATTAAAATAATGATAATAATAATGGAACGACAGATAATAATAATGTTGTATTATTTCGAAATCATAAAAATGTCTTTGTCTGTATATAACATAATCTAAATTATTTTATTGTTATTAATATAATTTAATGTATAATATGTGTATTTTAATAGTTTCTAATGATTTATTTTTATTTTAAATTTGTTCAATATTTGGGTTTGTCTAGTATTTCTGTTATAGGAAGAGTTATAGGAAGTACACAACAATCTCATAAAATATACATTTATGAGATTGTTGTGTACTTCCTATAACTCTGTGGTTGTGTACCTATATTTGCGAGCCTATAACGGACAAATTCTGTACTAAATAATTCAACACCTTGTTATCAGAATTGCAAATAAATGAATTTTCTTTCTTTCTTTCTAACACTCCACAAGTAGAGACAATAGTATCTACTTCACTACACACGCCACGCGGCCTGTCAGCAGCAATGGCAGACGTACGGTAATTACCGTATTTGTACCGGTATGGTATTTTCATGCCGGGTACGGTAATCTTTCACTATAGACGACCGTAGTACAATACAAACATACGGTAATTTTAGGAACGTTATCAAAATTCGATAAAATGTACGGTAATTTGAAAGTGGAGCGTGAATAAGAAGGATGAAGGGAGGTTTTTAATTTGACACGTATATTGATTTTTTGCTCTTTAAGATTTTAAGTCTTATCAATCTGGCAACACTGCCAGTTAGTCGTGTTTTGGTCGTTTCAGTATGTCGATGTGTTCCGATTGTATAGTTTTTTATACAATGTAAATCTATTTAGTTGTTAAAAAACCAAAAAGCATTACAAATTCAAGTAATTGTACCGATTAAAATTAAAAATGGCATCGAATGTACCAGCTGTAATTCTACTTTCAAATTAAAATTACATTCGGCGCCATTTTAACTTTTGGTTTTGATACTAACATCGTTCGAAGACACTTCCGTTCTTATTTAGATATTTTGTGATCGAGCCCATCTATGGAAGTTGGTGGTTCTGCTTACCATCAAGTAAATACAGCATGATATGCTCCAATAAAATAAAAAAAATCCTTTCATGGCGCGGTTAAGGAACGGGCGATTAATTTAACGATAAAGCTACGAGGTTATTAAAATAAACTCGTAATGCAAATACGTCCATGTTGCCGCCCATTTTGTAGCCGCATAGTGGAAGCCATCAATATTGTTAAACAACAATGTCTTCATGGACTTTGTAGGTCTGCTTACACGTGCCGTACTCTATTAAAAAAAAATTTCGTTTCAGATTCATTATAGTCCGATTACTGCTGAGTAGCGTTCACCGCGAGGGTCGCACGGGCGCATGCGCGCGGGATTCGCTGCTGCTGTGCGCCAAGATGTCGGCCAGAAGCGAGCACCTGGCCGACTATATGCTGCATGTCAGCAACACTTGTCCCGTCCTAGCCACTGGTATAGTATAAATCATTATTTTTCCATATAAGACGGATAAAATGTTAATAAACTTTTTAAATATATATACTGGGTGTTTTTTTAACAATGATAATATTTTTTTGATATTCAGTATCACTTTTAGAACCCATTTTTAAAATAAAAAGGTAGGTAAGTATTTTTTTCTTAAAAAAAAAAGTCCGAAAATTATTTTATTATTTAAACAAACGTCTATATGCTTACTCATACAAATACATAATAAGTCGTCGTATCTAACAAGTGAAACACATTTACACAAGTGATAGGCTTTAATTTGTGAGTTTAGTATGAAAGTTAACGCGATTTGTAGATATTTTTTGTTATTTATCTTTATGTTTTTGTATAGGCGACACTAAAAGGAAAAAATACGTGTTTTTATTTTCATCATAGAAAACAATATAAAAAAATTATCACCGTGACAAAAAACATCCAGTATACATAGTGACTTTGAAAGGTTGTACTTTGGGCTAATATGAGGTTCTGCTGATCAAATGGAACAACTTTTTCCATGGAACCATGTGTCGCAAATGAAAAAAAATATTGCTTCTCCAAACAAACTACTAATGCTAAATTGATCAATTTGTATGGGGATACCAAATTTTTTTTTCATTTGTGACACATGGTTTCATGGAAAAAGTTGTTTGATTTGATCAGCAGAACCTCATATTAGCCCAAAGTACATCCTTTCAAATTCACCCTGTATTAAAGGGATGTATTACATGTATTACAGGGATATAGGGATGTATTACATCCCTTTAATACAGGGTGAATTTAAAAGGATGTACTTTGGGCTAATATGAGGTTCTGCTGATCAAATCAAACAACTTTTTCCATGAAACCATGTGTCACAAATGAAAAAAAAATTTGGTATCCCCATACAAATTGATCAATACACATCATGGTAGCCATGGTTAACACATTTACCTTATTTTAACAAATACCTAGCTGTTTTTTTGTTTAAAAATAAACACGCTTACGAAGTTGCGGGTTCCAGCTAGTTATTTTTATAACTCGCATTTTATTACCGCGGTAAATTCCCGGACTTTGATTTCATTTGCAAAAGTCGGAGAAATTGTGGTCTGCATTGACGTTACTAATTACATGTGATAAATAAATATCATTACACAGCCTCCGTAGACTAGTGGTTGCGCCTATGGCGGTCGTGGGTTCGATTCCCACCCATGGCAAAAAAATATTAGTAGGTACGTTTTTTCTGTACAGTTTGTCATTGTCTGGGTATTTATAAAAATATAATATGTATTATATCGTTGCTTCTGGTACACATAGTACAAGCCTGGAGCTTAGTTTGTGACTAGAGCAATTTGTGTAAAATTGTCCTACATATTATTATTACAAGTGCCTTACGGTACCCGAGACCGCCTAGACGGCCGCAGGACACCCAGCGGAGGGGTTTTTAATCCCACCTCGTCGTAGCTGATGGTATAAGTCAACACCGAACAAGTAGCTAGAGCTAGCTACTTGTTCGGTGTAGACTCGTCGAGATGTTTGGATAGACTCAATAACCCATCTATAAACAGTTTCACAAGTTGGTATAGTGAAACTGGGACCGACAGCTTAACGTGCTTCCCGAGGCACTATAGTGGGGTTGTTAAACAAATGTACATATTTTTTAGATTAAAAACTCATTGGTTGGCTCACTCAGTGTTTTTAAATCTAAGATCTAACCGACTCGGCCACCATATTGTATATATGTAACTAAGATAATTGGCAATAATTTTGTACTAAATACTAACTGTATGACATTTGCAGGACTAAGCGGTTTGTACTCATTGCTGCCCCGCACCCTGAACGATGGTATTCATCGCCTGTCTCCAGATGATGTAAACAAGGTCCATAAGCTGACGCTCTTCATCGATTCTTTGGAGTTCTGCAACGCTGTGGCTCAAGTATTTGTTGTTGTTTTTTTTTGTAATGCGAAGGGCAATACACACATGGCCCAGGAGGCCTATTCTAGTAAATGAATTGGATATCAACTGCAAAGTTAAAATTTGACAGATTTCCCATACAAAATGTGTCAAATTTTAACTTTCATACAACGTTCATACACAATTGATTTAGGAGAATAATGCCCGATTTCATCAACTCTACAACCTAACCTAACTAATTTTAAGGGACAATTAATGACAGTTGTATAATAGCAAATATGTCAAAATTTTTATTTCTAAGGGCCCTTTAAAGTTAGGGATCGTTGGTGAAATCGGGCATTAGGCCCTTGGTCACAATCTAAGCACTAGCGGACCTAAAATAGGTATCTTTTTATTGGCAGGTTCAACAAACGTTTTTTCGATAAATTACAAAGTTACATTTGACCTTGATTTTATATTTCAATCTTTATTAAATAAAATATGTGTTATAACTTATGTCACTGATTCTGGTACACATAGTACAAGCTTAGTTTGTGACCAGGAAAATATGGGTGAAAAGTTCTTCATATTATTATTATTATTAATTTGCTGTTGCCCAAAGCAAAGCTAAAAATAAAAATTAACCCGAATGCAGCGCCACCTACGGGGTTAAATTATGAATCTAAACTATTCTCGAATCCACATAAACGCATACAAAATAAACATATAAATCAGTCCAACCGTTTAGGAGAAGTTCAGTGACATACACACGGACAGAATAATTATATATATAAAGATAATATTAAATGTTTATTTACAGTAGTTCTGAGTTTACAAGAGAGTAAAATATAAAATATGTCTACAGGATTAGCCCACCGGGCATGCAAACAATGTGGTTTGCAATTGTATAATTTTACATAACTTTTTTTTATTGAGGACATTTTATACATATTGCCAATTATTATATAGTTTATTAAACTCTTACATTCTCACTTTAGCGTTAGAATAACATTTCAATATATTTTATTCGTTGTGCACTTTACAGTTTTATTCATTGTGCACTTTACAGTTTTATTCATTGTGCACTTTACGGTTTTATTCATTGTGCAATTTACCGTTTTATTTTTAATATCATTATATATTGTGGGAGAGATCAATGGTGTTAAACAACAATGTGTTATTCGACTCCATTGTGAACTTTTTAGGTGTGCTTAGTATGAGGTGGATACAAAGTAACAGCTTTCTGCAAAATGAGTTAAAAATTTTCAATGAAAAACTTGCGGTGACCAAAATTTTTTTGTACATGTCTTGTTTCAGATTTTAACCTTTATCTATTATAAATGTTCCAGGTAGCTCATCCGTCCATAAAGAAGCATCTTTTAGATCTTCTGTTCCAAGGCTTCCTTGTTCCAGTAATGGGACCAGCATTACTTCAGGTATTTATTTTCAGAAATTAACATTGTGTGGGGTCTTTGTGTTTATTTTCATTAAGAACCGCTCGCACGGTCACCTTTCCATACAAACTTAGGCCACCTTTCATTTAATATGGAAAACGTTTTTTTTTTATAATATCGGATCATATTTCTTTTTCCTAAATTATACTTTACCCAAAACATTACTATAAACCTACATAGGACATGATTGTTCCTGATGAACACATAAAATAATGGACAATTTTTCAAAATCCTTTCACCAATATAAAACTACATTATTAATAATAATAATACTTTTCATTAATAAATGAATGGCAGAGTAAATTGTATGGGACGTGTAAGCTAACTTGGATGGGATTTCAGTGACCGTTCGAACGCTTCTTTATTGGTTGTACTAAACTTAAATGACTTATGTTTTTGATATAATATTATCTAAATTTGTATTATAGTTTTGTAAATGCTATCAGAATGGATTGTCATCGCTCATCAGGTTTATACTGTACTAGCTGAACCGCGCAACTTCGTCTGCGTAACTTTAACCGTTTACGCAACGGAAGCTCTCAAAAGGAACAAATTTTCCCCGTTTTCCCAACATTTTTCATTGATGCTCCGCTCCTATTAGTCGTAGCGTGATATTACGCGTTATATTATATAGCCTACAGCCTCGATAAATGGCCTATCCAACACTAAAAGATTTTTTTAAATCGGTTCAGTAGATCCAGAGAATACCCCCCCCCCCCCCCCCCTACAACCTCACAAACTTTACCTCTTTTTAATATTAGTATAGATGAATTTTCACTATAAAAAGGTATTAAAGATTCGATAGCAAAGCATATATGAAACGTACAACGTTATTAATCTAAGCCGTTATGACTGAAGATATAAGTGAAGGTCAAACTAATTAGCACGTTTTTAGGTCTTTTTTTTTTTAAGTATGCTTCAATAAGTTTTGCCATAAAGTTAAGTAAACCTACATTTGTTTGCCACGTTAATTGTCAATAAAAATCTTTTTTTTGTCTCAACTTAAAACAAACGCGTGATAATCTCAAAGTCTACAACCATCATTTCCCCACAGGCCCCTAAGTAATTATTTTGTCATTATGCTATGGCCGGCAAGTTACATTTCATATACAATAATATGAGCTGGCCACTCGACATCGCGTGACGGGCCAAATTGAATAGCAATGTAAACACGCTATTTCGCGTGAATATGTTAACTACGATTTCGTTGTTTGTATTTAAAAGTGTATATGTAAACACCTACTTACTTCAAATTTCAATAATATATAATGTTAATAATAAAAAAAAATGTATAATGTTAAACTAAATTACTTAAAAAATATATATATATGTATATACTATTTTATTCTAAGTGTCATATTATGATTTTGTTATTTGTGCTTTTCTATAAATAACATATTTGCACTTATGTAATCACATATAACTGAATTTGTAAATGTGCTGTTGATAAGCCTGTATTAAATAAATAAACACCTACTGCGTAATACCACTAAAGTCTAAGGTCCCTGGTTCGAATCCCGGTGTGTACCAATGAGTTTTTAATTAAAAAATTCATGTACATTTGTTTGACAACACCACTATAGTGCCTCGGAGAGCACGTTAAGCTGTCGGTCCCGGTTTCACTATACCAACTTGTGAAACTGTTTATAGATGGGTTATTGAGTCTATTCAAAACATCGCGACGAGCTAGCCACTTGTTCGGTGTAGACTCATACCATCGGCTACGACGAGGTGGGATTAAAACCCCTCCGCTGGGACCCTGGGGCCGTCTAGGCGGTCTCGGGCGCCGTAAGGCACCCGTGAAGATATGTATGTATGTATGCGTAATACCAGAGTGTAGTTTAAGCGTAGTGTAACTTCGGAACCTTGTTTAAGTGTACGCAACACGTTGTATTTTACATTTTAAGCGCTGCCTTGATACGAAAACACAGCCTTTTCGTCAACCGTCTCAGACGAAATAGATAAAATTTTAAAAAATGGTCCTTCGAGCCAGAATATCGAAAGTAATCAGTTTAGTACAACTAAAACATGAAAATAAATAAAAACGTTTTGGGAGTGTTTGGGTAATGATTTTCATCAAAATCATAATTTGGAAAAATATTTTATTTTAAAAACATTGTAAATATTTTTCTATAATAATATCTTTTCATATTCGTAATTCATTTCTTGTCCGTTGCATATTGGTTTGGAATTTTAAATCTAACAATTAAACAATGTAAATTTTTATTATTATTTACATAATGCACTGTAAATTAATAATCCCTTTAAAGATAAACCTATTATTCTAAAATATAATTATTAACAAAGTGCATGTTTTTGTATGAATATAAATAACATATTTTATCTATAAATAAAAAATATATATTGTATTTATATTATCTTCTTAATAATACATTAATTATTCTCTAATTTCTTTCAGAACATAAAAGGGATCATCTGTATTTCATCTTTTTAAATTCTTTTTTTGATAAATAGCTTTTAAATATAGATAATTTAAATTATTTATTTTATAGTTTTCTTATTAAATTATTATTTAAAGCGAACTCTGAGCATATAAAACAATTAAATGTTTTTTTTTAATATAAATATTTATTTAATACGTATAATAATGTGTATGTAATATTAACTTAAAGCA
Source organism: Monopis laevigella (assembly GCA_947458855.1). NCBI lineage: Eukaryota > Metazoa > Arthropoda > Insecta > Lepidoptera > Tineidae > Monopis > Monopis laevigella. Next base: position 6,001,987 of record OX381596.1, on the reverse strand, counting down.
AATTCTTGCGCATGTATTCAAACGACGTCGACATGTTTTCTTCTCCATAAAGCATCTTCAGGACTGAATATTATTTATGATGGCCGAAATTACAAATTCACCTATACTCAACTTATTTCGGCCATCATAAATAAAATTCAGTCCTGAAGATGCTTCATGGTGAAGAAAACATGTCGACGTCGTTCGAATACTAGCGCAAGAATTTGCTGTAAAGTAAATATTACATCAACATTATTATATTAAATAATAGATTTCCGCAAAATAACGCCTGATTCTATCAATTATAAATATATATTCTTATGAACAACGTTTTTGGTTTGAAATAATATAATATATTTAGTCTATTTTTTTTTTTCAGAGTTTATTATATTTTATGTATTTTATTTATATACTTGTATAGTATTTAATATTATATTTCTGTGTGTTATCTGTGTTTCTGTCTCATAATTGGCACAAAGCACAAATTCTCTGATAATTATATAATATTTAATATATTTACTTTCTAATGGACGATTTTTTAATCTTCATTCAACTTGTATTGCGAAATGAATGACAGTTATTTATTCTTGACGATTGAAAAATCAGCTTTAAATGAATCAATATTTATAATTTTTTTCTTTAATTAATTATCAGAGAATTTCCTCCGAGTTTCTTCTATAAGGATGATTAAATTAAACTATAATTAAAATTTATTAAACAGACATTTGATTGGCGGAAACATTTGATACTGACAATAACCCGCCAATCATATTGCTGATATTAATTAATATAGTCATCCTTCGATGAACCGGGGTCTATCATTGGTCACGCAAAAAAGGGGCTTTCACATTCGCACGGTGTTTTTGAGTGTGGCTTGTCGCAGGTGCGTTCATTAAATTATAAAAGTTTTGAAGAAGGTTTGAACAAAAAAAAACATAACAGGTTTACAGTAAGTATTTTTTTAATAACAGGTATTTTTTAGACGTATTCTAAATCCATTGTAGTCTAGACCAGCGATACTCAACCTGTGCCCCGCCGAGCCTTTGTGAGTAAGTACTTTAAATTTCGCGAGGAACCAGAAAAAGGCGCGTGTGGGCGCGGTTTGTAAAACTGTTCAAAGAATAGCCCGAATTCTAACATTGTTTGGATCTTTTGCGAATTTTTATTTTAGCGAATGAAATAGACGCATATTATGTATTGTTTTTTTTTATTAAAACCACCAAGTCATAAAATTTTAATTAGGTATGTTTTAGTAACCTAAATTTTTTACGTAGTACGTCTTTAGTGGCCCTCCAAAAAAAAAATGGTTGGGTACAGGTGGTCTAGACACTAGATCATTTTCTTTGCTTTTATTATCGAGGTAGTAGTCTCCTATTTGAAGGTCTGACTACGAAACGGACGGTTGATTTGACGATAAAGCAAGAAGACTCGTAATTTAGATGGTGCTTAATACATCAAAATATAAATTAAATTAAAAAAAAAACAGTAATAGAAAATTATTTTAAAGGGACTTCTAGCCTTTTTCTTCCTAAGACTCTGGATTCTCCAAAAAATATCAATAATATAAGATTATTTTAAAGGATCTAGCCTTTTTCTTCCTAAGACACTGGATTATCCAAAAAAATATCAATAATAGAAGATTATTTTAAAGGAACAATCCTTTTTCTTCCTAATTCCCTGCATTCTCCAAAAAAATATCAATAATAGAAGATTGTACGAAGTACAATAGCGAGAAATGCACGCGGTCAGCGTTTATTTAAAGTTAAGGACAGTACACGATTGGACGTCGACGTTCCTCACACCAAACCATTTATTACCATTTCTAATATTAAATCCTTTCATACCAAACCAACCTTCCTCGTATCATTTAACCACCTTACCAACATAAGTTCACCCCGAACATATTGGTCCTTCGAGCTTTGAAAAAGTCGGGACTCGCGCAACGTGCACGGAGTTTTAAAGGATCTAGCCTTTTTCTTCCTAACACCCTGGATTCTCTAAAAATATATCAATATAAGATTATAATTTTAATCTAGCCTTTTTCTTCCTAAGAAACTGGATTCTCCAAAAAAATATCAATTATAGAAGATTATTTTAAAGGATCTAGCCTTTTTCCTCCTAAGGCCCAGCGGCCACATTCTGTTTCTTATAACGTGATCGTTAGATTGTCAAAATAACGAATTCCGTTATTAGCGCGCTCTCCTCCAATCAGCGAAGATTAAACAACTACTCTGATTGGAGGAGAGCGCGCTTATAACGGAATTCGTTATTTTGACAATCTAACGATCACGTTATAAGAAACAGAATGTGGCCGCTGGATTCTCCAAATAGGCACTACCAGTTTACTTCTTGTACTATAGTTGGTGGCACGTATTCGTGGACTATACGTAGAAAAAGGCTAGATGCCTTTTTCTTCCTAACACTCTGGATTCTCTAAAAATATATCAATAATAGAATATTATTTTAAAGGATCTAGCGTTTTTCTTTCTAATTCCCTGGATTCTCCAAAAAATATTAATAATAGAAGATTATTTTAAAGGAACAATCCTTTTTCTTCCTAATTTTTTGCATTCTCCAAAAAAATATCAATAATAGAACATTATTTTAAAAGATCTAGCCTTTTTCTTCCTAATTCCCTGCATTCTCCAAAAAAATATCAATAATAGAACATTATTTTAAAAGATCTAGCCTTTTTCTTCCTAACACCCTGGATTCTCTAAAAATATATCAATAATAGAATATTATTTTAAAGGATCTAGCCTTTTTCTTCCTAATTCCCTGGATTCTCCAAAAAAATATCAATAATAGAATATTATTTTAAAGGAACAAGCCTTTTTCTTTCTAATTCCCTGCATTCTCCAAAAAAATATCAATAATTGAACATTATTTTAAAAGATCTAGCCTTTTTCTTCCTAACACCCTGGATTCTCTAAAAATATATCAATATAAGATTATAATTTTAATCTAGCCTTTTTCTTCCTAAGAAACTGGATTCTCCAAAAAAATATCAATAATAGAACATTATTTTAAAAGATCTTGCCTTTTTCTTTCTAATTCCCTGGATTCTCCAAAAAATATTAATAATAGAAGATTATTTTAAAGGAACAATCCTTTTTCTTCCTAATTCCCTGCATTCTCCAAAAAAAATATCAATAATAGAACATTATTTTAAAAGATCTAGCCTTTTTCTTCCTAATTCCCAGGATTCTCCAAAACAATATCAATAATAGAAGATTGTACGAAGTACAATAGCGAGAAATGCACGCGGTCAGCGTTTATTTAATATGATGCAAATACTTAATTAATTGTATTGCGACAGTACACGATCGGACGTCGACGTTCCTCACACCAAACCATTTATTACCATTTCTAATATTAAATCCTTTTATACCAAACCAACCTTCCTCGTATCATTTAACCACCTTACCAACATAAGTTCACCCCGAACATATTGGTCCTTCGAGCTTTGAAAAAGTCTGGACTCGCGCAACGTGTACGGAGTTTTAAAGGATCTAGCCTTTTTCTTCCTAACACCCTGGATTCTCTAAAAATATATCAATATAAGATTATAATTTTAATCTAGCCTTTTTCTTCCTAAGAAACTGGATTCTCCAAAAAAATATCAATTATAGAAAATTATTTTAAAGGATCTAGCCTTTTTCCTCCTAAGGCCCTGGATTCTCCAAATAGGTACTACCAGTTTACTTCTTGTACTATAGTTGGTGGCACGTATTCGTGGACTATACGTAGAAAAAGGCTAGATGCCTTTTTCTTCCTAACACTCTGGATTCTCTAAAAATATATCAATAATAGAATATTATTTTAAAGGATCTAGCCTTTTTCTTTCTAATTCCCTGGATTCTCCAAAAAATATTAATAATAGAAGATTATTTTAAAGGAACAATCCTTTTTCTTCCTAATTCCCTGCATTCTCCAAAAAAATATCAATAATAGAACATTATTTTAAAAGATCTAGCATTTTTCTTCCTAATTCCCTGCATTCTCTAAAAAAATATCAATAATAGAACATTATTTTAAAAGATCTAGCCTTTTTCTTCCTAACACCCTGGATTCTCTAAAAATATATCAATAATAGAATATTATTTTAAAGGATCTAGCCTTTTTCTTCCTAATTCCCTGGATTCTCCAAAAAAATATCAATAATAGAATATTATTTTAAAGGAACAAGCCTTTTTCTTTCTAATTCCCTGCATTCTCCAAAAAAATATCAATAATAGGACATTATTTTAAAAGATCTAGCCTTTTTCTTCCTAACACCCTGGATTCTCTAAAAATATATCAATATAAGATTATAATTTTAATCTAGCCTTTTTCTTCCTAAGAAACTGGATTCTCCAAAAAAATATCAATAATAGAACATTATTTTAAAAGATCTGGCCTTTTTCTTTCTAATTCCCTGGATTCTCCAAAAAATATTAATAATAGAAGATTATTTTAAAGGAACATCCTTTTTCTTCCTAATTCCCTGCATTCTCCAAAAAAATATCAATAATAGAACATTATTTTAAAAGATCTAGCCTTTTTCTTCCTAATTCCCAGGATTCTCCAAAAAAATATCAATAATAGAAGATTGTACGAAGTACAATAGCGAGAAATGCACGCGGTCAGCGTTTATTTAATATGATGCAAATCGTTAATTAATTGTATTGCGACAGTACACGATCGGACGTCGACGTTCCTCACACCAAACCATTTATTACCATTTCTAATATTAAATCCTTTTATACCAAACCAACCTTCCTCGTATCATTTAACCACCTTACCAACATAAGTTCACCCCGAACATATTGGTCCTTCGAGCTTTGAAAAAGTCGGGACTCGCGCAACGTGTACGGAGTTTTAAAGGATCTAGCCTTTTTCTTCCTAACACCCTGGATTCTCTAAAAATATATCAATATAAGATTATAATTTTAATCTAGCCTTTTTCTTCCTAAGAAACTGGATTCTCCAAAAAAATATCAATAATAGAACATTATTTTAAAAGATCTGGCCTTTTTCTTTCTAATTCCCTGGATTCTCCAAAAAATATTAATAATAGAAGATTATTTTAAAGGAACATCCTTTTTCTTCCTAATTCCCTGCATTCTCCAAAAAAATATCAATAATAGAACATTATTTTAAAAGATCTAGCCTTTTTCTTCCTAATTCCCAGGATTCTCCAAAAAAATATCAATAATAGAATATTATTTTAAAGGAACAAGCCTTTTTCTTTCTAATTCCCTGCATTCTCCAAAAAAATATCAATAATAGAACATTATTTTAAAAGATCTAGCCTTTTTCTTCCTAACACCCTGGATTCTCTAAAAATATATCAATATAAGATTATAATTTTAATCTAGCCTTTTTCTTCCTAAGAAACTGGATTCTCCAAAAAAATATCAATAATAGAACATTATTTTAAAAGATCTGGCCTTTTTCTTTCTAATTCCCTGGATTCTCCAAAAAATATTAATAATAGAAGATTATTTTAAAGGAACATCCTTTTTCTTCCTAATTCCCTGCATTCTCCAAAAAAATATCAATAATAGAACATTATTTTAAAAGATCTAGCCTTTTTCTTCCTAATTCCCAGGATTCTCCAAAAAAATATCAATAATAGAAGATTGTACGAAGTACAATAGCGAGAAATGCACGCGGTCAGCGTTTATTTAATATGATGCAAATACTTAATTAATTGTATTGCGACAGTACACGATCGGACGTCGACGTTCCTCACACCAAACCATTTATTACCATTTCTAATATTAAATCCTTTTATACCAAACCAACCTTCCTCGTATCATTTAACCACCTTACCAACATAAGTTCACCCCGAACATATTGGTCCTTCGAGCTTTGAAAAAGTCGGGACTCGCGCAACGTGTACGGAGTTTTAAAGGATCTAGCCTTTTTCTTCCTAACACCCTGGATTCTCTAAAAATATATCAATATAAGATTATAATTTTAATCTAGCCTTTTTCTTCCTAAGTAACTGGATTCTCCAAAAAAATATCAATTATAGAAGATTATTTTAAAGGATCTAGCCTTTTTCCTTCTAAGGCCCTGGATTCTCCAAATAGGCACTACCAGTTTACTTCTTGTACTATAGTTGGTGGCACGTATTCGTGGACTATACAAATCTACTTACCATCTCAAGGATGCTGCCACAAGTCAAGCTACTAGAAAACTAATAGTTTTATTCTATCTATGACCATATTAATCTCATAGGTATTTTTTTCTATAAGATCTTAACAGTCCAGCGAATTTGTGTAATTCAGGGGTTTCCAAAGTGTGAGCCGTAGAAAATGAGTTGCTACCATTCTCAGGAAACTAAACTTGTTCTCAGCTAACCCAGCTTTGTATAGTATTATTACTCTATGTCTACTAGTAGGGTGCTGAGACAAAACGTCAGGGGTCATGTCAGGCGGCGCATGAATAAGAGCCGCATTTCATCTCTGTATACACATAATTGTTTTATATGTAAAATAAAAAACATCGATCCATTTCTGAGGCTTTACTATGGGTTTGCGCATTGTAGCAACGTAACGTATGCGTGAGCAACAATCAATGGGATCGCTTTATTCAATCCGGTTACCAAAAATAAGGCGGCCCTGTTGGTTGTTTGCGTAAACGTTACGTTGCTACAATGCTCAAACCCATGGTAGAGCCTCAGGTCTTATTTATTACTAGCTGACACGCCCAACTTCGTCTGCTTAACAGCGCACGCAACGGAAGCTCTCAAAAGGAACAAATTTTCCCCGCTTTCCCAAAAATTTTCATTAATACTCCGCTCCTATTGGTCAGGTTGTAGCGTGATGTTATATAGCAAATAGCCTTCCTAGATAAATGGGCAATCCAAGACTAAAATAATTTTCAAATTCGGTTCAGTAGATCCAGAGATTACCCCCTTCATCCGCACAAACTTTACGTCTTTATTATATTAGTATAGATAAAAACTGTTTATGCCCATCTATAAACAGTTTCACAAGTTGGTATAGTGAAACCGGGACCGATAATTGGTACTATATAATATTGAGTCTATTCAAAACATCGCGACGAGCTAGCCACTTGTTCGGTGTAGACTCATACCATCGGCTACGACGAGGTGGGATTAAAACCCCTCCGCTGGATACCCTGGGGCCGTCTAGGCGGTCTCGGGCGTCGGGCGTGAAGATATGTATGTATAAAAAATGCATCCCTCTTGACCTACACTGTCTATGTCGCGTTAATGTCGTTTTGGTTTGTGAACCTTGCGGGTCGCACCGAAGCGGTTAACGGGCCGTCAGTTGCCGACCCCAGCTCTAAATTAAATAGGCTAGATCAAAAAAAGTCTGGACACCCCTGTTTTAGTTCATTGTATTTTATAGCTTATATTTTTCAAAAACTCCGAGCGGTTTTTATTTAGTTTGTTACACGCGTTGTCAGAGCCATCTTGCTTTTTGGTCATCTTGTTTAATTAGCTTTTATACAACCTAATACGGAATGAAATATTCTACACATTAATTTATTATCAAAACCTCCTTCAAAAAAAAACGCCCTGCTTAATTCAGCTTACGGTTCGGTCACAAAATGTCAAGCCCCTTTTTTAACCGGTCGTCCATACATGACCGTAGACAAAAGCGGGGACATTGCAGAGTGGAGCCCCTGAGCAAGTCGCCGCTACTGCCTACCTGGAGCTGTGTGTGCGCTGCGTCACCCCCCGTGGCTTGTTGAGGACCATTTTGAAGTTTTTGATGCACTACGAGTATGATGGGGTCAGAGTTTTGGATGTACTACTTGGCCGATTGGATGGGAATTGTCAAGTATGTTATTAATGCTCAAAATTGTTATAATAAGATCTTATTTAATTGTTTTGGGGCGGACACCTGAAACTAAGAATAATATATGGAACCGTCCTAATGCCTAAAATCATCTGTAAAACAAAATGTCAAACATGTTCGTTATCGCCATATTGTGTTCTTATTTCAACCAATCAACGCTCAGTATGTATTTTTTACTTATATGTATTTTTCTTTTGAGTTTGTATGGCGGCGGCCATAATCTGTTCTCACGTTTGGAAAGGTAATTTTAGGCATTAGTGCGGCTCCTATATGCTCCCATGGGCAGTCAAACCACTTCAATCCAATGGAATCTTTTGTGTATTCTCCATTCCCATTCCCCTCACACATCAGTCCTGTTCTCATTTTTTTTTTTTATTGGAGCAGACCCACAATTTCCGTGAATGTGGTCAATCAATAATTGTTCCAATATTATATATTGTAAACAATATTAATCGCTCCCACTATGCCGGCTAAATGATGCAATTGCGAAATGGGGGCCATAATGACGAATTTCATTACGAGTAAATTTTAATATACTCGCTGCCTTATCGTCAGTCCAACTACCCACTTCATAACCGCATCCTGAAAGGAGACTACTACCTCGATAAGCAATCGATGCAATAGCCTCCCGAAAACCGGTGAACCCACAGACTAAAACCGAAACATGACTAGGTCACTTGACGGTTTTTGCATCTGTATTGGCGGATAATATGTTGTGGACATATTTGGGTTTAAGGAACCTGGGGCTCTAGAGTAAAATCAGCCGAGGCGACATGTCGCGTCGCCTCAGTCAAAAGCGTATGTAGTTTGACAGTGACAGTAGGCGTGAGGTACGCTGTCACTTGCCAAAGTCTATACAGGGGCTCTAGAGAAAAAGCAGGCGAGGCGACATGTCGCGTCGCCTCAGTCAATAACGTATGTATTTTGACAGTGACAGTAGGCGTGAGGTACACTGTCACCTGCCAAAGTCTATACAGTTTTGATTGAAGGCGACACGACACGTCGCCTCGCCTGATTTTTCTCTAGAGCCCCAGTTTTGATTGAAGGCGACACGACACGTCGCCTCCCCTGATTTTTCTCTAAGGCCCCTTTAGCTTTCCGGATCCGGGTAAGCTTGTCCTAGTTATTCCATTCCATTATAAGATAGTGCTTTAGGTAGAATACCTTGTTAATTATTTTTACATATTTAGGGTTCCTAAATGAAAATTCATATAAATTACTATTTTATAAAATATGGTACATTTGCTAACACTATTGTATTTTTTTAAACATATGTCGATTATAATGATCGGAAACTAATTAAGAAAAAATAGGCAGTATAATAATAATAATATGTAGGACGTATTACTCTGGTCACAAACTAAGCTCTAGGCTTGTACTATGTGTACCAGAAGCAACCATATAATATATATTATATTTTATAAACACCCAGACCATGACAAACTGTACAGAAAAACGTACTAATATTTTTTTGCCATGGGTGGGAATCGAAAGTATATTATAGTAGTGGGAAGTATATTATAATATATTTTTTTTATTAATTAACAGGGTTGTAAATAGGACTATAGTTTAATCAATAATAATCATGTGGGGGACATTTTTTTTTTAATTGGACTAAATTTTTTTAATATTATTAATATACCAAAAATATTTTTACAACAAAGATTTTTCGTACAATTTCCATATAAATAATAATTGAACCACAACTAACAGCTTAGTTGTGCTTTAACTCAACTTTAGATCTCTTAATTTTGTTACTGAAAATAGTTGTGAACGTCAATATTAAATGCAACTGAATAAATTATATAAGTATGTGGAAACAAAGACATTATTAATATCTTCTTTATTTTGTTAAAAACATATTTTAGACTATTATTAATCCCATTATTTTCTTTCAGCTATCGCTAGTATCCCTGGCCCTAATGGAAACTCTAATCGACTTAAACTGCGAAGATGTAATGATAGAATTAATATACAAATATCTTCTAACCGGCCATCACTTAATGCTCAACCACAGGCACAAAATATCCGATATACAGCCTTATAGAGACGCATCTTTAGCCTTTTTAAGCCTGAGCCCTAGATGCTGTACGAGGCCTCTTACAGCTACAAAAGCCTGGGTAGACGATTTAGCTGTAAACGGTAAAAGAGTACTAGATTTTCGATCTAAGGAAGATATTGATGCGAAACGAGCAACGAACGGGTTTAATGACCATAGTATTGCTATGTCCAATCTAGTCCAAGAAGTTAGTTTTAATTATGGGGTGAGTAATTTATACCTATACATATCATCACGGTGCCTTACCGCGCCCGAGACCACCTAGACGGCCTCAGGGTACCCAGCGGAGGGGTTTTTAATCCCACCTCGTCGTAGCCGATGGTATGAGTATACACCGAACAGGGGCTCTAGAGAAAAAGCTGGCGAGGCGACATGTCGTGTCGCCTCAGTCAAAAACGTATGTATTTTGACAGTGACAGTAGGCGCGAGGTACGCTGTCACCTGCCAAAGTCTACAGTTTTAATTGAAAGCGACACGACACGTCGCCTCCCCTGATTTTTCTCTAGAGCCCCTGGTAGCTAGCCCGTCGCGATGTTTTGAATAGACTCAATAACCCATCTATAAACAGTTTCGCAAGTTGGTATAGTGAAACCGGGACAGACAGCTTAACGTGCTCTCCGGGGCACTATAGTGGTGTTGTAACAGGCAGGTAATTTGACTATAAAGCACTAAAGTAGATTTTCAATTCGTCTTTGCGTCGCCCATTTCGTAACCGATGATTTAGGCGGCCATTTGGTAGCGATCAATGCTGTTAAACAAAAATAATTATTTATCCGCCTTATTCGTGGACTTTTAAGGTTTTCTTACCACTTACTTGCTCTATGACTTTATTACTATGATATGCGACACATAGGTCCATAGGAAAAGTTGTTCGATTTTATCAGCAGAACCTCATGTTAGCCCAAAGTACATCCTTTTAAAGTCACCCTGTATATTTTCATTAATAAAATAGATTGTTTGTTCCAGAATCCAAACGTAACATTATTCGGTAACTATCACGCGTACCTCAGCGACGCGAGATTCGAGATCGTATCCCGAACCTTAGCCTGTTCCAAATGGACCTCCAAATACGACTCCACTCAACTCAAAACAGAACCTAACAATAACACGAAAGAGATAGACATACCACAAAAATATGAAAAAGAGCAGGACAGCCTTATTTCTGTCTACAACGAGCAGTATAGTTTGACGTCTCTTATTGACATTGACAGAAGTGATTTAAATGGAAATTTAGGGGAAGCGGCAATCGAAGTGAATACTAAAGAAGGGGAAGTGAAAGATTGTAGTTTGCCTTCTCTGGGAGAAAGTAGTGGATATGATAGTTTTAAGTATAGGTGTGAAGAAGAAGAAGGAGATAGGTTTGTGGAGGATTCATTGTGGAAATGTATAGATATTGGTGATGGGTGTGAATTGGACTTTGATACTGAAGTGCCCGTTTCTAGGAATTGGAGAGCTAGTGTTGAAACTATTATTGGTGAGTTTTTTCTTTATAAACAAATACAAAGACTTTATTAAATAATCACAGTTTCTAACATATTAAGGATGGCTGGTGCCTGAACTAGTACAGATTACTGTATTTCAGACACCATCCGTTGAGACATTTAAGACATTCATTATTAACATGAAAAATAATAATAATGAATTAAAAAAAAATACAAATGCACTTATACAGGGTGAATTTGAAAAAATGTACTTTGGGCTAATATGAGGTTCTGCTGATCAAATCAAACAACTTTTTCCATGGAACCATGTGTCGCAAATAAAAAAAAATGACATCCCCATACAAATTGGTCATATTAACATTACTAAATAGTTTGTTTGAGAAGTCAATTTTTTTTTCATTTGCGACACATGGTTCCATGGGAAAAGTTGTTAGATTCATATTCATAAAGCTCATAAATGTGTCCAAACAACAAAGGGACAAAAATACATAAAATAACTAATATCGTCAGTTTGTTGATAAATGAGTATGTACTATGTAATGACATAAAACTTTTTTGAAAAAGCTAAAGAATATCCAAATTTATTCTATTTCTTGCAATTTATAAAAATATAACATGTATAATATTGTATAATATTGTTTTTGGTACACATAGTACAAACTTAAGCTTAGTTTGTTTGTAACTAGGACAATATTATGTGTAAAAAATGTCTTATTATATTATATTATTAAAAAAAAAACTATGGCAATCTTAAAAAGAGAGTCTATAATTTTCTTATTTTAAGAAATAATCTGATATTTAAAAATAAATAAAACCAATGATCGCCAAAATATTATTTTCGAACGCAACTGGAGTGTTCCTAAAATATCTAATTCAAAATATATTTGAAGCTTAAATGTGTCTTAAAACAAAATGATTTTTTAAGGTCCGTTTCTAAGCTGTCTCCTGAAGAAAGCAGCTCATTTCCTAGAGCTGGACATTACGGAGAATGTCCGAGTGACCGGGGTCATATGCAAGCTGGTGGCGCTGCCTACCCCCTTGCTGACCTCGTTGTTTTTGTGCCCAGGGTTCATGCTGCAGCCGAATGTGCCTTCGCTATTCCAAGTAAGCTGATGATTTTTTTTTATATGTAGGACAATTTACAAAATTGCTCTGGTCACAAACTAAGCTCTAGGCTTGTACTATGTGTAACAGTAACAACGATATAATACATATTATATTTTATAAACATCCAGACCATGACAAACTGTAAAGAAGTACGTAAATTTTTTTTTTTTTGTCATTATTTATAAATATAAATAATTTATACGTGTCACTAGCTGTATTCACAGACAGCCTCCGTAGACTAGTGGTTGCGCCTTTAGCGTATCCGGAGTTCGTGGGTTCGATTCCCACCCATGGCAAAAAAAAATATTAGTACCTTGTTTTCTGTACAATTTGTCATGGTCTGGGTGTTTATAAAATATAATATGTATTATATTGTTGCTTCTGGTACACATGGTACAAGCCTAGAGCTTAGTTTGTGACCAGAGCAATTTGTGTAAATTTTCCTACATATTATTATTATTCCTTATTTTTTCCTACTCATGACCCAGTCCTATGAAAACGCCCCCTAGCGGCGATAAATTGAAACTATTATATAAAAAATGGTTAAAGTCCAATAATCTGCGTATGCGCTTGAATTTCGAAATAAAATCAATAATTAAAGTTTTAAACCAACAAAATAAGTAGTGAAACCAAAAGTAGGTCACCCCCAAATTTTTGTGAGTTATTACTTATAATATACTTGTAAGTATCCACAGCTACTTTAAGTGAAAAAAAAAATTTGTGTCCTTTTGTATCTTGTTTGTTTTTTAACTTTTCCTAAGAGACTCTTTAAGCATAAACACGACAGGGTGTTTATGTTTAAAGAGTCTCTTAGAGCTATGTCGATAAGACCTTATGTCTTTCCCAGGGCCTCAAACTATCTCCATATCAAATTTTATCTAATCTCGTTTTAAATAAATTTTGCTTTTTAAGCATGAATAAGTAACAGAGTTACTTTTATATATAAATATCATCACGGATGCCTTACGGCTTCCGTGACCGCCTAGACGGCCTCGGGTACCCAGCGGAGGGGTTTTTAATCCCACCTCGTCGTAGCCAATGGTATGAGTCTACGCCGAACAAGTGGCTAGCTCGTCGCGATGTTTGGATAGACTCAATAACCCGTCTATAAACAATTTTCAACCACCCATTTCGTAACTGCGCCCTGAAAGGCAAGCCACCTCGACAAGAAATCGATACTCCTGAAAACCGGTGAACCCACAGACTAAAACCGAAACATGACTAGGTCACTTGACAGTTTTTGCATCTGTGTGGGCGGTGGTAACGACGCCGGTCGGTCGGCTATCGAAGTTCTAGAGACCTTCCTCCCACCTAAAAACATTTGTTTTGAAGTCTTTTATTGTATTTTTTTAGATTCTAAGCAAGTTACGAAGTGAACTGGACGAAATGACATCGAAGTTAGAAAATGTAAACCAAATCGTGGACAAGGCACGGGTGTATCTTATACAAAGGGAAATGTCTTTGATCAGGAATCGAACCCAGACCACGGATGATGGTAAGTGAAAAAATATTATTTATGTGTTTTTTTACACAGGACTGGCAAAAAAAAAGTTTTCTTTACCCATTTTTTAAATAGAAAAGAAAGGTATTTTTTCTTCAAAATAATGCCCAAAATATATTTATTCTTGGATAAACATACACAAATAGGTTAAAATAACTCAAAATTTATGCAAATAACAAAAAATTGTGTTTTATTATTTTATTCTTGGACACAATATCTATTTTTGGACACTAAAAAGAAACGAATATATATTTTTTTTTTATATGGGGGACCTTTAAACATATTGTCCTGGTTCACACCAGAACCACCTGGTGAACCAGAAACAGCGATATTAATAAAATTATATTTTATCCAGACCATGAAAAACTACAGAAAACGTACTAATATTTTTTTGACATGAATGGGAATCGAACCCACTACGAAGAGACAACATAGAACACAATATATCTATTTTGGCACTAAAAAACACAATATATAAAATATACTATAACATTTATAAAAAAATAATATATAATAATGCTGCTATTATTTTATATATTACTATTTTATATAGGCAATAAAGAAAATAATAATACAATGAAGCAAGAAGATGTATCTCTCAAACGCGTAGAACCTAAGCGGCGGAGTTTGTCTACAAGCTTCAGTTCTATGTTCGGAAGACGACTATCTAATTGTAAGTACTTTAGCTCCAGTTGCGCCAAAGTGTCCGTTAAAGAAATTATAACGATTAATGTTAAAAATGGCGTCGAATGTAGCAGTTTTATTTTGAAAGTCGAATGACAGCTGGTATATTCGACGCCATTTTTAACTTTAATCGTTACAGTTACTTTAACAGTCACTTTGTTGCATGAGTTGCAACAAAGTGTCTGCCTCAATGTATTTATTCAAATGTCGGCCATATTGAATGAATGAGTGAATGATGAACGAATGGTACCCGAATTAAAATAATGGCGTGGGTTTATAGTTAATCATATTTACAATATTTATGAATGGAAAGCTAGACATTAATAACATATAATTATTATGACAATACATTAATTTTATAATTAATTAATAACCTTGAAAATTTATTTTAATACATTTAAATAAAATGGCTTTTTATGTATAGAAATAGTATTATAAAATGTCTTGATCAAAAAAGTATCAGAGCAATGAAAGTGTTTTTTATTTACCGTGGTTTTATACCACGGTAACAACAACTAACCATAACTGTTAAGTTATGGTTATTTTATAAAAGATTGAAAAATTTTAGATTATATTTTTTTAATGATTGTCATATTTTCATCAAAATTTCACCAAGAAAAACCCTCAAATACCATTGCTGAGAGAGGAAACTGGGGCTCATAAAAATGTTTTTATTTTTCTCAACATAATTTAACACGGACTTTTTCCAAAATTTACAGCGTCACAACCACCCCAAAGCCTTCCTCTTCAATCACCACCACACGTTCCAAAACGCATAAACTTCACGCAAGACGCATACTGGAACCAATCTATAATGCTTCGAGCAGTTCTAAACGCAGTTCTTCTAGACGAATGGCTTAAAGAACTAGCTTCATTGGCAGAAGAACACGCCCTTAGGCTGTCTTCTAACTTCGAAGACGATGTCTATATGAAAGCAGTGGGGTTATGACTGGAAACCATGCCGGGACGGTTCTACCGGTCGGCAATCGTTAGGTACAACTATAGAAATGATACAGAATTATAAATATGTATATAGAAAAAAGAGAAAAAAAAACTATACTTAATTAAGAATTGGGTGCAAGCAAAAATAACCTTTAATAATTTTTTTGTGATTTATTTTACCAATTGACATCAAATTAATAAAGTTTATTGTAGTGTTATTTGGAATTAATTTTATATTTATTTATGTCAACTTTTTAGTAGTATGTTTTTATTGCAAGATAGCACTGTGAAATTTGTAATTTTGCTATTTAGATCCTCCTTACTTATAAACATATTCAAGTGTCGTTTAAGATGATTATCTTAAACGTCAATTGAATATGTTAAGAATAAAACCGATAAGGCAATAATTATAATTATTAAAGTCATAAGACTGACATCAGTAATCGTTGCTTAAATGTTTTTATAAGTAAAGGGGAAAAATATGATAACTTGTCAAAAATGGCGTCCTGTTTCTATGGAAATGTGAATATAAGAGAGGTGCTTTAATATTTATAATTGTGTCATAAAAAGTTAAATGAGATTACAAGATGGCGTTTTTTATTCAAAATGGCGGCTGTATATTTTTATGCTTGGAATTATTTTTGAAACTTGAAGTAAAAACCCTTTTATTTTTCTAAAATACTAACCCATAAAAACTTTATTGAGCGTTTTAATTAAAATGTTGTCCCTTCTCTTTGTTACCAAT
This sequence comes from Monopis laevigella, assembly GCA_947458855.1. Taxonomy (NCBI): domain Eukaryota; kingdom Metazoa; phylum Arthropoda; class Insecta; order Lepidoptera; family Tineidae; genus Monopis; species Monopis laevigella. Next base: position 5,985,708 of record OX381596.1, on the reverse strand, counting down.
GAAAATCATTTTTAATAGAAAGGAGATAAAACATTTTTTAAACTAAAGCCATGAATAAAGTTTTTGTGAATAAACTTTATTTCTCTAATCAAGTCAAAACTAATTAATGGCATAATAAAATATTAGCATTTAAAAGAAGTATTGGACTTGGGGCGGCCATTATATTTCAAATTTAATTTTTAAATCAAAAAGAATAAAATTAAAATTTATGATAATAATTAATTTTCAAATTAATGATAAAAAATGTTACTTATTTGAATTTGTTAACTAGAAAAGCTTTAATAAAATCTTTTTTATAATTTGTTTCGAAATAATATTATTATTTTTGAATCACTATTATTGTTATATTAAACTTTGTAATTATTATTAGAAAAATTATTCAATTATAATTTTATATAGCCTGTAGTTAGTAAATTTTATTAAGTAACTGTATTTTTAACGTTTTTATTTTAATTAGATAGTTGTTTTTTTTTTATAATCTTTTAATTTTGAATGTTAATTTTACTAAAATTAAGAATTATTAAATATTTAAGTTAAAGAAAATGTTTGCAATAAGTGTTATTATTAATTAGTAAATGTTTGTGCAATTGTGAGTATAGTTCTAAAAAAAGCCATGAACAAAATTTTTAACTGTGATGTTAAATGTTCAAAAGTTTATTATAAAAATTGGATTAATATTTATTTTTAGGCGTTAACAGTATTGGTCAGGGGCGGATCCAGGATGTCATTTTTTATCGAATCTATCCCCCCCCCTGGCATTGATCCGCCACTGGTATTGGTTCAGGTCATTAAAAAAAACTAATGTTAAATCAATTACAATGTAAATTATATCATTTTTTGTAGTGAAAATGACCTATCACTTTTTTTTGTAAATATAAAAAAAATATGTAGGTATTGTTTGAAATCATGGCTCGCGTGATAATTAGTTTTAAGTTGGGTGTAATAACTGCAAATGTCTCTTGCTTGAAGCGCTTTTGCTAGTGAGGTATGTAATACTAGGATAAATAACATCAATTTCGCTAAAAGACTTGTATTCAAGCAAAATAAATAAAATATAACGCATTTTTAACATTAACACTTATATAGTTAATTTGCTATTTTTCTTTATTAATATTATTGTTTATATTTATATTTTGATTTTTTAGTAGGAAATGTGGCTTTTTAATGCCCATTTAATTTTTTTTATATACTTTTTAATTTGGTAACACTGATTATGGTATGGCATCCATGCACCAAATTTTTTATATTTTTTTATAATTCTTTTTTTTTTTTTTGTTCGGCAACACTGATTATGCTATAGCTGGCAACAATCTCTAAAGGACTTGTATCCAGAGCCGTAAAATAAATTAAAAAATATAGCAACCATACACAAAATACTTGTATTCGTAAGCCAATATAAAATGCACTATAATTATAATTTTTTAACAAACAATCATGTTTTTAATAGGCTATTTGACTACATTAACTTGTGCTACTATAAATTGTGGTCATCTTATCAGACAATGGCGTAAAAAACATACTTCACTTTATTTTAAACTAAATTATGCATATCTTTTGTAGATTACACGAAATAAAATTGAATATTTTTTACAATTTTATTTATAACAAAAACGTCTTTGATTGGTTGATGACTGGTGACGTCACACGCAAGTTACAAAACAATACACAGATTATAAATCATGTGGATGAAATAGAATAGTGTATAATATATAGGAGAATATTTAATCTGTGCTTGTTTGTTTACTTGCGTGTGACGTCACACTTGACATAGACTGCGAAACAGCGTTTATAGCGCCATTGTGGAAATCAAGCTTTAACATTAATTTTTATTAATAATAGAGTAGATATCCCGGAAATATCAATGTAGTGTGCTTATTATGTAATGAAGAATCCTATAAAACGGGTTTTAAAAAGGAGTCAAATACCCTATTACATTTTTTAGGAACCGGGTCTGACATAACATGCTCACTGAGAAACGCTTAAAGTGGTAGACATTGCAGTGTTTCACCATAATTAGGTTTATTTTACATTGATATATATAACAAATCAATATGAAAAATTAATATAGTTCAGTATTAAAAAATGAGGCATGAATTTAGTCAGAAACGCCAAACATTTATTCCGCTAAAAGATTTGGTACTGTTTTTGAAATATATAGAATTTTCCGATTATTGCCGTACGCCACCACCATCTCCGCCACCAGTGGTGGCGTGTGGGAATATTTTTCCCATGCGCCACATTTTTGTTTTCGGAGTAGGCTACACCAATGTTTTATTATTGCCATACCTGAATAAAGGTGCCTCGACCGCAGTGAGAATCACTCCAAAATCGATTTCATTGCTGTTAGAATCATAAATATATCAACAACTACTATTTAACCTATATCTCTTAAACAAATAAATGATTTATTTTATCGAAAAAGCTTTATCTCAATCATTTGTTAATAACTAGTAGGGGAAAATAAAACAAAAATATTTATAAGAACCTATATTTATTTGTAAATATGATAAAATTCACATAGAAGTAAATTCTACCAGTGATGGCGATTGGGATAAAATTCGTGTCGATTGCCACCAGTGGTGGCGATTGGGAATATCATACTGGTGGCGGAGAAGCTGGTGGCGTATGGGAATAATCGGAATTTTCAACTGGTTCTACATTTTAAAAAGGCAGTCAGTGTGAATATAACTGAAAGTGAATACGCATTTTTTTGTTTCACTCCTATCAGTGTAATCGTAATCGATTGAAATCACCGATGTTACCTATTACACTCGATGCAGTAGTCTTCGTAAAACCCACAGACTAAAACCGAAATATGACTATGTCTTTGACGGTTTTTGCATCTGTATGGGTAATAAAGAGTCCGGTTGGTAATTAATTCCGATTTTGGCCGCTAGCAGACTTATTTGGCGCGTGCTATTGTGTTCAGTAGAAATTTCACCGCCGAAGACTTAATATAATCAGTCTGCTATTGTAAATATTAATGTAAACTAAACCATGTTTTATATAAGTAACTTAAGTAGATTAAGTATTGATAATGCTTTTATAATTTATAACATTGCACAATTTTGTCATAATTTGTTGTATTTTCGATTTTAATTGCAGATATACGAAATATAAATAAAATACCAATATAGCTAAATTTTTCGCGGAATTTTTAAATTGACATTTGCCAATGTTGCCATATTTTGCTTATTTTTTCCCCATTTGTGGTTATAATTAAGACGTAAATCGACCGTATTAAATAAAACGTAATAAATAAATAAAAGCTCAAATTATAAAATTGTTGTCACAAAATATAAGTTAAAATTCATTACAATGAATTATTTTTAAAATTAAGAGCATTTTTTTATTCACATCATTTTATTAAACGACATATTTTTATTGTTAAACTAATCTTTTAATATAAATTTACCCTTTTATTCATAAAAATAAACGTTTTAGTTAAAATGGTGTTTCATCTTTTTCTTACCAATGAAAATCATCTTTGACAGAAAAGAGATGAAACACATTTATGAAGAGGGTTATATTATTAACTTGTTTTGTGTTGAGAGTGATTTTTTATATTTATTAAATATAACTGATAACAAAAAAAAAGGCTATTAAAGACAATTTTGCTCATCATTTCTTGATTTTATGATAAATATATAAGTAATGTTAACAAAATACCTACATATTAAAGTGTCCGTCCTATTTTTATTATATTTAATATTATTTGGCTTAACATAAAGCTACGATTTTATATTATTTTATTTGAATTATAATTGGCACGACATTTGACATTTATATAAGTATATTATACCATTACCAAAAAGTCTGAACATTCTCCAGACATGATAAAATATAATATAATTTCTTCATTAACATGTTCATAGCCATAACAGGGGAACCCTACCAAGAAGACCAATCGAAACATCTCTCTATAATAGGATGTATCGGTCGTTAAAAATTTATACGAAATTTTAGTCTATGAGTAGAGCCCGATCGACGAGAAACGTCAAATGCCATACATAAATCTTTTGATGGGTTTTTCGATTGTTTTTCCGTATGGCCACTGAACATTAGTTGATCTATGAAATTATAATTAAATAAATTTTAAATCACTATTTTCATGAAATAACCTGTTTCAATTCCAATTTAGGATTAGGATATTAGTACCCACATAATTTATATATTCCGAAAACTAGTATATCATACAGTAAACATTTATAATAACGTAATAGTAAATATATTGAAACAAATAATTGTTACCATATTGTAATAATTTAGTAATGCACATTTTTGTATTATTTTAATTTGAAAGATTTAAAATAAAACAGTTATTTTAAACGTTGTTTGATTTGGATTGAATATCTATAACTCCATTTCACGAGAAACGATAGTGACGTCATCAGATTTTAACAGTCAATGCAGAGGCTCTACCATGGGTTTGCGCATTGTAGCAACGTAACGTATTTGTATACGTACCTATACGTGAACAACAACCAATAGGATTGCTTATTCAATCCTGTTTCCAAAAATACAGCGGTCCTATTGGTGTGCTTACGTATACAAATACGTTACGTTGCTACAATGCGCAAACCCATGGAAGAGCCACTGATGTCTATGTATGGCTAAACACCGACGGTACCACGAAATGCTTTGTTCATTTAAACGTAATTTTTACATTGTTTACTTTAGACAATTAGCGATATTAAAACGATATTTACATTCTTGAGTATATTGTAAATTGTTTTATATTTGTTTTCCCTTAGTAAGGGAACTTAAAACTTGTTTTAATTACTCAGAACTTTTTTTTTATTACTAAAAGTATATACATATAAGATTAAACAAAAACATTAAGTTCCCTAAATTAATTCCATATTTTATATACCTAATATTTGATTTGTCCAACAAGTTCTACATATCTTTAATGTAAATTTAACTTAAATAACAGTAAATAGTATTAAAATTTATAAGTAGGTACCTATAGAATGTAATTAAAGAAGAAAAAAATATATATATAAATAGAATAATAAAAAACAGAACAGAACATAAAATATAAATAAGCAAAAACTACAAACTAAACTTAAAACTTGACAAATGTATTGTTTTACGACAAGTGTGTTGTTTTATATATCGTAAGGTAACTAATAAGGATCTCCTAAACAATAATAATACCCGCAAACTAAAAAACTATTTAGAATTTGTATATTTTTTTAAGTATACTTATACAATGAATACAAACATAAATCTGCAACGAACACCCCCATCTGGAATGTCTGCATCAAACCCGGATCTCACTACTACAATACCAGATATCAATATTATACAACGTAATAAGAGAGCTCGTATATTAAACTATTCTGAGGACTCGTTTAACACTTTTAAGGACGAAATGAGACTTATGTTTCCTAAAATGTTAGAACAACAGAATTCGCGCCTTAATATATTAGAGCAACACATTGGCGATGTTATATTTCAAAATAAAGAGATACAAAAAAACCAACAATGGTATTGATAAATCCTTATGTAACCTATTAGAGCAGTTTAAAGAGTGTCAAACAAAAATAACTAATTTAGAGAATGAAGTGGGAAACGTGAAATTAGAGCTAAATGCAAGGAATGAACAAATGGAATCTTTTACACCCAAGACAAACATAGAAATTAGATGTGTTCCTCGAAAGAATACAGGGAGTGAAACCAAAAATGATCTAATCCGTATCCTGGATAATCTCAAAGAAGAAATGGGTATGAAGTTCCCAACCTCGCAAGCTATCCGAGACATTTATCGTATTCCTAATACCAAGGACAGCACCACATCGACGGTTGTTGTTGAGTTTGCAAATACTCTAATGAAGAAAAACATTTTAGAAACTACCAAAAAATATAACTTTTGTAATCCCACGAAACATCTCAACGCGGGGGATTTAGGGCTGGAGCCCTCTAATCATATAATATACATATCAGATAATTTTACCTCTAAGATAAAAAACATTTTTTTCCTCGCGCAGAAATTTGCCAAGAGTGAAAACTAATGTTCGGATTAATAGTCATGGCTAAGCACTGGTTGAAGTCGTGCTCACGAAAGTAATACTCAAACGTTGCTTAGCCGAGCAACCACTTCACACTATAATAGTCGAGATTTTTTATGAATTAATTATGAAATACACACAAGAAATTAAGGGGGAATTCGTATATGTGACGTCATCACCTTCTGTCAGATTTCACTCAAAAATGTTTGAGATTGTTTCTTCAATTTATTCTAACTATGGACAGTTGAGCCCAAAAGTCACTCTGTTGAAATTTCATTGTATGGAGTGTTACAGTTTATTATTTTAGATATCTACTTTTAGAAATCTTACTATTTTATTTTAAGTAATGTATTGTCGAAATAGTCAAGAAATGTAATTTTATATGCGAGGATTTAATGTTTCAATAAAATTGATGTATTACTATAATTTCCAGACATGCGTACAAAGTGTGATATTACCGGTACATTTTATTAATATATATTAATTTTAACAGTTTAAATTTATTATAAGGCATTGGTAAGAGTGACTATTACTAGACTCCGCTCCGTAATAAACTAATTTATATTAAACAAAACTTTTTTTTTTTATTTTGGACTAATTCAGCCAGTCTAAGTATTTATTTAAAAAAATGCTGTCATATGAATTCACAATACTAAGGATTGGGGTCTGCGTCACTTTAATCTACTTACCCATCTATCTACATTAAAAATATTCCGGAGTTACCTAATTGGAATAATTTTATGTAAAATATTTTATTTTTAATAAATTAGTTTTTTTATAGTAAAATAACTTAGATACACATACATTTAAATTTATATACATAACTTCTACACGGCCTCAGGGTACCTAGACTCAGGGTATTCAAAGCAATCATAATCTCTACATTATATATATATCAATTATCTGTCCGTTTGTTTTGAACTTGTCTCTAATTAACACTCATAAAGCTTAAATATAAAAAGATACGTAGGAAAATATGAAACAAAAATTTACATTTAAAATCTGCACGTACTAAATTATGCAAGTTAAGTATCACGTTCTTTCATTTTACAAAATATCTTCGATTTACCTGTTTTGATCACCTAGATATTATACCTATGTCCATTCTCAATAATTAGTCTATCGTTTTTTGACATAACATAATATATTATCATAAAATTGACCTTACTGTTACACCATAGCCTACAAAAATATACTCTTCATACATTACACACACGCACCATACATACAATACACACAGACGTGCACTACACATATTACACCCATACACATTCACTTTTATCAATAATTCTTATAAACTTTAATTACTTACCTACCAGCGGCCATATTCTGTTTCTTATAACGTGAGCGTTAGATTGTCAAAATAACGATTTCTGTTATTAGCGCGCTCTCCTCCGATCAGAAAAGGTTAACAACTACTCTGATTGGAGGAGGACGCTAATAGCGGAATTTGTTATTTTGACAATCTGACGTTCGCGTTATAAGAAACAGAATGTGGCCGCTGGTAGGTATATGTATGAAATTGTAAAAAATAAATAAAAAAATCTTTTCAGCGTTGGAAAATGTGTTTTATTTAAATATTGTAAAAATGCAATATTATTTTATAAAAGCAGCTGTCACTATTTAAAAAATAAATATTGGTTACTATTATAGTTGTATTGGACACGAGCTCTCGATCTAACAGAAGTATTGTCATACTTAATAGGTGTGAGACCTACTAAGTATAACAATACCCACCAATAAATACATGAAAAATGATTATTTACATTTACAGACAAATAACATATAAACTATCCGTTTATTATCCGTCAAAAAATATAGATTGATTATAGAGAACGGTCGCTAGTTATGATTTGGATCAGTCGTGGAATTTTTCGATTATCGAGACGGTAGTCTCCTTTCATGGTGTGGGTAGTATAAAACGCAGTAGCAGATAATTTGTTGAAAACTCAGAGACCTGGCATTCCACCAATCATGTGGAATGATAATAATTATTTTTTAGCGTAATATTTTCAATATGTATTTTAGTTTTATACTTAGCGTGAAATAAATCAAACAATGTTCTAGAAATTGCCCACGCCAGTTTCTAAAATACAGTTCGAATTATTCTATGCTAGAAATTATTTATTATTATTTCGTATTGTTCTTTTTTATCGCCGCCCATTTGGTAACAGCATCATTGGCCAAATGAATCCATAGGCCACAGTAAATCGTTCTAATTCTATAGAAATTACATCGTATTGGTCCCTATTCATAAATATTGTATGTTTGTCATGAGTTAGATACAAACAGTCACACATGCTATAATAAAAAAAACTTTGATTTTGTAATAATATTAATGATGATAAAATAAGACAATACATTATTATGTTAGTATTTAAATGTTAGGTAGATAATAAAATTGTTGAACTACTCTGCCATTTATAAAAATAAAGTTTTGGATAATGGATGGAACCCTATTGAGCTTTGCTTTGGACATATATAAAAAAAAAATATTAAAAAAATAACAATTAAAATAAATAGGTGAAATATGTTTAAAAATTGTAAAATAATGTGCGCCCGACGATACATTTTATTAAAAATTAAAAAGCGACCAAAATAAATAGCTGTTGCGTAGTTTTAGTTACATCGGACAGTCTGTCTTTTTTTTTTTGTAAGGTTATACTGACAGTGACAGTTGGTGAAAATTGCATATTTATTTTAGCTGAATCTGAAGTTAATCGTGCTAAAAGGCGTAAAAACATAGAATATAATCAAAATAAATATGTACTTGTCTTATAAAATTCCCAACAGTGAATATTTAGTGTTCCGATAGTAAAATAGAAAAAAGCGACGCGGAGCCACCTTTCACAGACGGGATCGCCCGCACAATGACGGCCTGTCATGGATTTTGTATGAAGATTTCTGTCTGGCAAGTTTTTGTAATTATTTAATTAATAATTTTCTATTAAACTTGCAAAAATCTCTCCATACATTTTTAGAATACATAATAAACTATTGATATCTATTTTTTTACCACTATGAATTGTTGTAGTTTTGTCGCTTGCAGCGATGTTAAAAAATACAAAATTTTCATGTTTTGGAAAATATAAATACATTTTTTATTGAAATAATATATGGGGGACTATATTAATCTCTTCATACATTTCAAGTTAAAGAGTTACTATTTGCATAATAATAGTTGTCTGTGAGTATCAAGTAAATTTCTTTAACAAACATTTTTAGTTTTGTAGTTCTAGATTTTCAGAATACAGCCTTAAAGAAAACTAGAAAAATAGGGAATAATATTTTTAAAACGACAAGAAATTTCATATTTACGTAATCAACAGAAACTTAAGAAATAACAGATTAACATGAATAATCTAACGCTGAGCACGACTTAAGTAAAGGAATATCGAGACTAATGCTTAGCCGAGCAACGGCTCAAGCTTTAGCCTGAGCCACCGCTCGGAGCACCGACTATTATAGAAACAACTGTCACTTTGACAGTCCTAAGCATTGACTCGTGCTAAGCACTGGCTTAGCATGACTATTAATCCGGACATATGAGTTTTGCTGGGTTACGGGTGGAAGAGTATTTCTACGCAAGGAATCTGGATCTCCGCACATGGATAAAGAATGAAGGTGTGTTAAAATCCCTAGGCAAAAACAATATCTGACTAGTACAGCGGCCACATTCTGTTTCTTATAACGTGATCGTTAGATTGTCAAAATAACGAATTCCGTTATTAGCGCTCTCTCCTCCAATCAGAGTAGTTTTTTAACCTTCGCTGATTGGAGGAGAGCGCGCTAATAGCGGAAATCGTTATTTTGACAATCTAACGCTCACGTTATAAGAAATAGATTGTGGCCGCTGGTCAGATTTCATTATAATACGAGTAAGTATATTCATTACTCCCACTCAACTAATATTAGGTTTCTTTAGTTTGTTTAATATTTTTTTATATATACTATACCTTTTGTTTTGGCTACAATAATGTGTACCCATGTTATAAACATATCCTTCTTACTTAGTTATTTTACTGAATGTTCATACATTAACTAACTACTTTGAACACTGAAACTATATCTTTTTGTCATAAGGCAATATTAGTTTGTAATATGCAAAATTATTCATCTGTCATTACACTTATCATTACCTGTATTATACTTACACTGTTTGCTATATTGAAAATGCTTTACATACGCGTCTGTGCACACAAATATCTTTATACCCAAACATACTTTTTTACGTGTATTTTTCCACACACACATACATACTAATAAACACATACGCTCCCAAATACAATCAACTACACATATGTTATTTATGTGGAAAAAAAATACACATATATTTCACCGAAATACACATACATATACAAAACGAAACACTTGCCTTAAAAAACATGCATGCATATATGAAAGCATGCAGTCACACACCCACACACCACCTGACTGACACACACTTTCAGTTACCAAAATTACGCGGCAATATATACACGCTCGCCTTTAATCAAAATGCATACATGCATTTCTTCATGCATACTTATATTCACCTACATAATAAATGCACGCATATTGATACACGTATATTTACCGCGTAGACAGAAACGCGAAAACTTTTTCGCACTATCGCTATATTTTACACACACATAATTTTATACAAACATATATTTATATACAAAAAAAATCATTTAACCATACAAAGAGAGTTTATACAACTTAATATTGTGTCATTATATTTACCTTGTTTCTACAAACTACGCTTCTCCAAATCTGGTAACTTCGCTTTGGCTGCTGCTATTGATATTCAACTAAAATATTATATATATAATAAAATATATCAAAATGAACACAATAATTGATGTAATTGATAAAACATATATCTTTAGTAGTACCAGAGTTGATTTGCCGGAGAGCTGTGTTCAAGTTTTTGGGGACGTTTTGAACAGATATACAGTGATGACGTTTAATGTTAGAAGTGTTAACAAAAACTTCGATAGCTTTTTAATCTTTTTACGTCGACTTAATTTTCAACCTGATGTTATAATTTTAACAGAATGCTGGTTAGAAAGTCGTAATATAAATATTAATCTTAACAATTACTCTTTTTACTGCACAAAATGTCATGTCAATCAAAATGACGGCGTAATTGTCCTAGTCAAGTCATCGCTAGATGCTACAGTTATTGAACCATCTTTTAAAGAAGGAACCTGTCTTATACACATCGGTCATTATATGTCTATTGCGGCCATGAAGCTAAAAAAACGCGCCCCGCGCCAATGGAGTAAGCATGATACATAAATTGTTTCATAATAGTGCAATACCGGTGACGCCAATTTCTGAGGCGAACAAATGAAGAACAGGGAAAAAGGTGTGGCTTCAAATGGCAGCTCAACGCGTCTGACACTTTAAAAACTGCTTGAGAAAAAAAGAGATACAAGCAAACATGAATGTGTGCGCGTGTCTATGAAGTGTATTGTTTTTTTATTATAAAAAGCTAAATATTAAATTGCATACTTAATAGTTTCGATAGTGTTGCCACCGACAACAAATATTATTACTTATCGATATAAACCAAATATTTTGGGATTTATAGAGATCATCCAAGATTAATAATTATTTATCGATATATAATTGTAATACACACACATATCATCACGGGCCCCAAGGTAACCAGCGGAGGGGTTTTAATCCCACCTCGTCGTAGCCGATGGTATGAGTCTACACCGAACAAGTGGCTAGCTCGTCGCGATGTTTTGAATAGACTCAATAACTTTGAAAGAATATACTTTGGGCTAATATGATCAAATCAAACAACTTTCCCATGAAACCATGTATCGCAAAAGAAAAAGAAAGCTTAACGTGCTCTCCGAGGCACTATAGCGGTGTTGTCAAACAAATGTACATAAATTAAAAACTCATTGGTACACACCGGGATTCGAACCAGGGACCTAAGAGTTTTTAAGTCCAAGATAGCTTTTTTTTTGGTAACAGGATTGAATAAAGCGGCCCTATTGGATGTTGCTCACGTATACGTATACAAATACGTTACGTTGCTACAATGCGCAACCCCATGGTAGAGCCTCAGAGCAATAACTGTGTAATTTGTCCTACATCAAATAATACTACATGTTACCCACTAAACGCAATCTCAACATTTTTGACCGACCTCCAAGAGGAAGTTATAAAAGTCGATGCAAACTACAAATGGCGAAAAACAATTAAATCGTAGCTTGATTCGTCAAAATGTACTGAACATACACGGGTATGCTTGTTGGTTACCAATTTTCTTCTCTTTTAATTGCCTCTACCCATTTACGTTTTAATGCCGGATCTTTCGGGAAACTGTATGTATAGAAAATATAATTAGTATTATATTTAAAAAAAAACAATTATTGTATAATATCTCATAACCATGAAAGTATTAACAAAAATCTAGTTTATCAACTATAAAATCACATCACTAAATTGTAACTGACAAACCTCGTTGGACGGTTCTGTGGTCGCCATACCTTTTGATTAAATTAAATTGAAATGATTATAAATTATTTTAAAGTACATATCGAAATTCTCATTAAAAATAAAAACACATCACTAGTTCTTCAACTTCTAACTGTCGCACATAGTTTGACAGTTACCGTCAGATTTTGATATTTTAATTATGGGTTTTATTATTATTTTTTATTAAGGTTTAATATAAGAAAAACATGTTAAATACATACTTGAAAAACGTGACACTAGGTACTTTTTTTTAATAGTATTTTCTACACAGCTTTAATGCACAATTAACCATTTTTCGACAATAAAAGCGGAGCTCCTTTCGACTTTCTCCGCCGAACGCACAAATCAGACTAAAGATGTAAAAAATGTGAAGGTGTGTGTGAGTGACAAATTTGTCACTCGCGCGGCACCCTGCAAATTGAATGATGCTTACTCCAGTAGCGGCGCGCGGACGGGCACGGTTTTTACCTTCATGATTGCGGCAATCTATAGGTCTCCGTCATTTAGGAAAATTGATATATTTTGTGAATCGCTAGAGAATATACTCAACCTATTAAAGGGAACAACGTGTGTTATTGCTGGTGATTTAAATATCGATATAAAACCCGACAACGATGACATAAATTCAGAACAATATCTAAACCTTACTAGTTATCATGGTTTCTTTCCCGGACATGTACTTCCAACTCGTGGTCCAAATTCATTAGATCACTGACTACTTAGAACTAAACTTAAAGCATGTACTCAGTACATGCTTTAAGTTATATCTGAGGTACACACTACAGTACATTGTACTGTAGTGTGTACCTCAGATATAACGGACCACGACGTTGTTCTTCTATCTGTTGAACAAAAAACCCACAGCATCAAATTGGCCCACAATTTAAAAAAAACGCAAATGAACATTCCTCAAGTAATAACAGAGTTGGAGGAGGTCGATTGGAATGAACTTTATAAGATAAATGAAGTAACCAAGGCCGTAAACAAATTTAGTAAAATCCTAAACTATTGTATAGAAGCTAATAAAAAGGATTATACAATATGTAGGTCAAAAAGAATAACTAAGCCCTGGATAACCCCAAATCTACTACGGTGCCTACGGAATAGGGATAAACTACATATTAAAAATAAAAATAAACCTACTGATCCAGATCTATACAAACAGTTTAAAAACTATAGAAACACTTGTAACAACGTTATTCAGAATTTAAAAAATACCTACGAAAGAAATTACTACAAAAAAATAAAAGCGACAGTAAAAAGACTTAGGCCAATATAAAAAATATTTGCAATATAGATCAAAAAATATACTAATACCATGAAGCTAAAAAAACGCGCCCCAATGGAGTAAGCATGATACATAAATTGTTTCATAATAGTGCGATACCGGTGTCGCCAATTTCTGAGGCGAACAAATGAAAAACGGGGAAAAAGGTGTGGCTTTAAATGGCAGGTCAACGCGTCTGACACTTAAAAAACTGCTTGAGAAAAAAAGAGATACCAGCAAACATGAATGTGTGCGCATGTCTATGAAGTGAATAGTTTTTTTATTATAAAAAGCTAAATATTAAATTGCATATTTAATAGTTTCGATAGTGTTGCCACCGACAACAAATATTATTACTTATCGATATAACCAAATATTTTGGGATTTATAGAGATCATCAAAGATTAATAATTGTTTATGGATATACAATTGTAATACACACACATATCATCACAAACCCCAAGGTAACCAGCGGAGGGGTTTTAATCCCACCTCGTCGTAGCCGATGTTATGAGTATACACCGAACAAGTGGCTAGCTCATCGCGATGTTTTGAATAGACTCAATAACTTTGGAAGAATATACTTTGGGCTAATATGACTAAATCAAACAACTCTCCCATGGAACCATGTATCGTTAAAATGACCAATTTGTATGGGGAAGTCATTTTTTTTTTTCATTTACGACATATGGTTCCATAGGAAAAGTTGTTAGATTTTATCAGCAGAACCTCATATTAGCCACATATATATATTAGTACATCCTTTCAACAATAAATTAAAATACCTACTTTTTTTTTTTTATTAAATTAAAACACATGCACAACTAACTACATGTTACCTACTAAACGCAATCTCAACATTTATGACCGACCTCCAAGAGGAAGTTATAAAAATCGATGCAAACTACAAAAAGGCGAAAAACAATTAAATCGTAGCTTGATTCGTCAAAATGTACTGAACACGGGTATGCTTGTTGGTAACCAATTTTCTCCTCTTTTAATTGCCTCTACCCATTTACGTTTTAATGCCGGATCTTTCGGAAAACTGTATGTCATGTATAGAAAATATAATTAGTTTTATATAAAAAAAATCAATAATTGTATAATATCTCATAACCATAAAAGTATTTACAAAAATCGAGTTTATCAACTATAAAATCACATCACTAAATAGTAAATGACAAACCTCGTTGGACGGTTCTGTTGTCGCCATACCTTTTGATTAAATTAAATTAAAATGATTATAAATTATTTTAAAGTATCGAAATTCTCATTAAAAATAAAAACACATCACTAGTTCTTCAACTTCTAACTGATGCACATAGTTTGACAGTTACCGTCAGATTTTGATATTTTAATTATGGGTTTTATTATTATTTTTTATTAAGGTTTAATATAAGAAAAACATGTTAAATACATACTTGAAATACGTGACACTAGGTACTTTTTTTAATAGTAGTTTCTACACAGCTTTAATGCACAATTAACCATTTTTCCGACAATAAAAGCGGAGCTCTTTTCGACTTTCTCCGCCGAACGCACAAATCAGACTGAGGATGTAAAAAATGTAAGGGTGTGTGTGAGTGACAAATTTGTCACTCGCGCGGCACCCTGCAAATTGAATGATGCTTACTCCAGTAGGGGCGCGCGGACGGGCACGGTTTTTACCTTCATGACTAATACTCAGCTCCTACAACTAAAACCTGACAAAACAAAAGCCCTAAATAAAATAAATACATATTTCTCTATTATTCGTAAAAAAATTGCAAATAATATATTACACAATAAAAACAAAACAGAAGAACAACTAAGCAAAATTGTTAACTAAATCAATATTAATATCACCAGCAGATTCCTTTTTTATTACACCTGTAGACAAATTTGAAATATATAAACTTATTATAAATTCTAAAACAAATTCAGCTACCGGACATGATATTATCAGTAATTACATTTTAAAACACTGTAAACACATTCTCTCTGCACCAATTGCTCACATCTGTAATTTAAGCATAAATAGTGGGGTGGTCCCGTATTCATTAAAAATTGCAGATGTGTGCCCGATATATAAGGACGGAGACCCTCTCCAGGCATCAAATTATAGACCTATCTCTTTACGCAGTACATTAGGAAAAATTCTAGAAAAGGTAGTAAATAAACGACTTTTACATTTTCTCGAACATAACAAAATCTTATCGAAGTGTCAATTTGGGTTCCGCAACAACAAATCTACTCAAGATGCAGTAATAACTTTAAATGACGTTGTAAGAGAACATCTAGGCAAAAAGTGCATCGGTGTATTCTTGGACTTGGCAAAAGCCTTTGATACGGTATTAAGGGTCATTCTGATTAGAAAATTGGAACTGTTAGGTATACGTGGAACGTCACTTGAATGGTTCACATCCTACCTACCTTTCAAATAGGCATCAAAGAGTTAGGATAGGCGATGATACAAGTGACCCTACGAATATTGAATTTGACATACCACAGGGTAGTGTGCTAGGACCTACTCTTTTTATTATTTATGTGAATTATCAGGGGCCTTACGAAAGAGCCAATAGATAATCAAATTGAAATACCCATCGAAAGCCAAATGTATGGGATTTGACGTTTCTCGTCGATCAGACTCTACCCATAGAGTAAAATTCCTATACATTTTTATCGATCGATGCGGCGATTCGATTGGCGATCGTGTTCTTTGGTAAGGCCCCTGTGCACACTAGAGCTACCCCAAGCAACTACACTTGCCTATGCTGATGATACCGCTATTATTTTTCACGGTGACTCATGGGATGATGTGTCCGTCCATCAATCGTACCGCGACCAGCGGCCACATTCTGTTTCTTATAACGTGAGCGTTAAAGTGTCAAAATAACGAATTCCGTTATTAGTGCTCTTTCCTCCAATCAGCGAAGGTTATAAACTACTCTAATTGGAGGAGAAAGCGCTAATAACTGAATTCGTTATTTTGACAATCTAACGATCACGTTATAAGAAACAGAATGTAGCCGCAGGGGCCTTATTCCGAGTTTGCAACCGCTAATCATGACAAGACGTTGCGCAAACTATAAATATGGAAATATAAGCTCTATTCCAATGGATATATAGTATGTATAAGGTTGGCTATTATGATGCAGCCATCTTGAAATACACGAATTCTTCGCAAGTTTGAACAAGTATGGAGCATTGGAATTTCAACTTTATAATTAACAGGATAGAACTTACATTTCAATACCCGTACTTTACGCAAAATGCGCGACGGTGAACGTGTCAAAACTCGGAATAAAGCCGCAGAAATTTTAACACGAAAAGTTAGCAGTTGTATCTGGTTGACAGATGTTTGTTTACATGTGAATATCTATCTACAAATTGGAATTTAATTAATTATTTTATATATTCATATATGTTTTAGTTATAGTATAGTAGTATATTAGTTATATAATAAATATCGTGTAACTAAATTCAGCTTTGGTATGTTTAGTTCGAGATTGTTAATTTAATAAATATTGTGATATTATAAAAATATTGTATTTAAATAATAGTTAATTAAAAAAGATTTATTATAATATAATGATAAGGTAATAATATTTTTAATTTTAATTATTTAATTAAAAATAGTGCTCCTTGTCAAAAAGTGGCATCAAAAATCAACACCGATCGTTTCCGAGCTGCATTTTAGCATCGCAAAAAAAAATTACATGGCTGTGTTGAAACGGGCGGTTGGGCTGGTTTTTGATGTCGCCACGAAAAACTGCCCCGGGCTAGCTCTCGGAATAGTCTTAGCATGGCCGTGCTACAGGGACACGTAGCATTTTGACGTCCCTATGACGTCAATTACCTCGAGACTGACACTAATGTTCGGATTAATAGTCATGGCTAAGCACTGGTTGAAGTCGTGCTCACGAAAGTAATACTCAAACGATGCTTAGCCGAGCAACCACTTCACACTATAATAGTCGAGATTTTTTATGAATTAATTATGAAATACACACAAGAAATTAAAGAAAACTAGAAAAATAGGGAATAATATTTTTAAAACGACAAGAAATTTCATATTTACGTAATCAACAGAAACTTAAGAAATAACAGATTAACATGAATAATCTAACGCTGAGCACGACTTAAGTAAAGGAATATCGAGACTAATGCTTAGCCGAGCAACGGCTCAAGCTTTAGCCTGAGCCACCGCTCGGAGCACCGACTATTATAGAAACAACTGTCACTTTGACAGTTCTAAGCATTGACTCGTGCTAAGCACTGGCTTAGCACGACTATTAATCCGGACATAAGTTAACGTCATAGGGACGTCAAAATGTTACCAGAGCCGTGTTCGGAAACGTAACACTTTAACACTGGGTAGTGTTACAGAGTGCGATAAAAATATTGAAAAATGCTTAGAGAAGAAGAGATGCATATAGTGTAGTGACATTGGCCAGTGTTAAAGTGTAAGTTTACGAACACGGCCCTGGGAATCATCATTTTAAATATATTTGTCTGACGTTTATCTTATACAGTACAAAAGTATTATATTCCCTCACGAAGTACATTTAAAAAAAAAAAAAAATTAGGCATTGGTTTAAAAAAAAAAACATTTTTATATAGGATGATAGGCAAAGATCTTTAAAACAACGGTTTTATGATCCATGCTGAGAGCAATCACATTTAAAAAAATGTGAGAACAGAATATGGCGCCAACAAACAGTTTTGACATTTCAATCAAACATTTTTAGAAACAAAAAATAGCTATTTATCTCTTCCATATATACATTTAAATAAGTGCGAGCGAGACAGATACATGTATGTGACTTCTTACTTTATAAGGTTTTTTGCAACAGTTCTGAGCCGTTGTTACGAACGCTATTTAAAATGTTAGTTTTGTGTTATAAAAAAGGTATTGTCAGAAATGATTAATAATTTTAGTTTGAAGTTTGGAAAATAAAGCTTTTCGGAGAAACGCATTGGTATCATTAAAAGAATGTAATTAGAACCTGAAAACACGTAGTTCTATCGTGTACAGCCGTGTTCGGAAACGTAACACTGGGCCGTGTTCGTAAACGTAACACTTTAACACTGGGTAGTGTTACAGAGTGCGATAAAAATATTGAAAAATGCTTAGAGAAGAAGAGATGCATATAGTGTAGTGACATTACCCAGTGTTAAAGTGTTAGTTTACGAACACGGCCCTGGGTAGTGTTACAGAGTGCGATAAAAATATTGAAAAATGCTTAGAGAAGAAGAGATGCTTATAGTGTAGTGACAATACCCAGTGTTAAAGTGTTAGTTTACGAACACGGCCCTGGGAGTTAGTAACCACAGATTAATAATCTGAGTTAGGGCCCGTTCGTTTTGGGAACGAAATATGTTCACAATGATCATAATAACATTATGCGAACTTGCGTTTTTTTTGGTTAATTTCAATCACAATGCCACAATTACCACTATCCAAATCGAACGCAATTGTTATCACGAATCTGTCAACTGTCACTTGTCAAGTAAAATATAGGATAAATCGTACAATACACTAATTTTATATGCCAAATCTTTCTAAAATCATTTCGATTTTAGAAATAAATTTGATCTTAAAAATATAAGACGGCTGTGACGTTTAAAACTGTCACAAACACAAATGTCAAAATATGTTCACAACGCCTCACCTATCGACTGGGGTCATTGTGATCAGTAGCCCTAGTGTGAGTTTTTTTAACGTTTACTTTCACGTTAACTATACTACCGCGTTAACATTTTGACCAATCACACGACCGCATTTCTAGTTCTCAAAATTTCCGCTTGGAGCGCTGAACCATTTCCCATACAAATTTTAGTTAACTCAAACGCAAAGTAATAGTTAGAAAACTCACACTAGGGGTACAGTTCACGGTAGCATTCTGGGCCAAAAAAAACGGCCATTGTGGCAGATCACATCGCCACTTTTGCCGCCGAAATCTCAAAAAAAACGCATAAATATACATCGTGATCGTTGTGAACATGTTTATGTCCCAAAACGAACGCTTCTTACCTCACGGTCCGAATGGGATGACACCGCTGTCAGTGCTGACGTTCATAATCACCGGTCCGATTCAAAAAGCGCGATGAGACCGCTCACGGCGCTATTAGCTTGATAATGAATCGGACCAGTGATTAAGCGCGCTCACAAGAACATCACTTGTATCTCCCTCTACCTCGCAACTAAAACATATGCTCCTCTCACTCTGTTTGAATGTCAAATAAAACGCCATAAAAAAATAATGAATTTTAATGTATTTTGTATATTTGTTTACATTAATATTAAAATAAATGAGAACACAACACTTTTAACTATCTACTTAATAATTATTTAAGGAATTTTATTACTTTCCTTGAAAACATGTTTCTAGATAAATGTCATTCTGACAGCGCTCACAGCGATTTCACCCACAAGCAAAATCACTGTAAGTCCAATATGGCGTCTGTAGTGACGTCACTATCTATGTCAAATCATCTATCGTTAGCGCGCTTACGCCCAATCGGACCGGTGATGACAGCGCTGACATCGATTTTGTCGTGAATCGGACCGCAAGGTTAGTAGCACTGAAATCACTAGGGATGTGACATCTAAAGAAAAGAATCTATTAAATAATAATCGATAGTTTCTCTCAACTAATGAATCGATTTACAAGTATGGATTAATTTAGGAATTAAATAATGGATTAAAAAAAAAAGTAATTTCTGGGGCCTTATAGAAAATTCAGGCGAGGCGATGTGTCGCTTCGACTAATAAAAACTGTATACAGTATACCTAAAGAATAGACAAATTGAAATGAAAAAAAAATCGCGGTTTATTACTTTTTTTCAACGTAGGTATAGATTTTACAAAATTCACGACTTACTTATTATAACTATAAGATGGGGCTTTTAATATAAATCGATTAAAAAGCGCATTTTACAGAATCGATTTGATAATTATCGACTTTTGTTTTTGGAAATCGATTGAAAATTATCGATTTTTTTATTGACATCCCTAGCAGTCACCTGTCACTGTCATTTTTGTCCTTGTCTTTTTCTATCGTTGATTCGCAAATTATTACAGGAAATTATTAATTTATAGTGTTTTATCTGGTTTTATCGCAATAGTTTACATATGTTACTTAATAAGTGGGTTGAGTAACATAATTTAGTACTTATATTATATGTTTACATTAACATGTCAACTTTTATTAATCACAGAGAAGAGAGTAATTTGTTTATAAACGATTCATGTCTAATAGATAACGTTACTTATTATAAAATAACAGTTAAAATTGGTCCAGTGCAGTGGAACGTGAAACATCGGTACAGCGACTTTGTGGAGCTTCATGACAAACTCGTGGCAGATCATGGGGTCGCAAAAGAATTGCTTCCTCCAAAGAAAGTTATTAGAAATAAAACAGCTAAATTTGTTGAACACAGACGTGAAGCCCTCTGTGTTTATTTACAAAATATCTTCAATTACCTAAGGTTGACTATGCCCACGGATTTAGCACAGTTTTTAAATTTTCATTTGTATGATATTAACTATGTACTGCAAGTTTTAGCAAAGAAATTCTTTATAGAAGGTGATAAACTTTTGGAGAATAAAAAGTTTTATAAATTTACGCCTTTTGAGGTAATTAAATACAGACACTATACTAATATCATTATTCTCTAACACCGAACCCAAATCTACGAATGACGAAGATCAAAACTTCACCTATTGTGAAGTTTTGATTTCTGATGCTGAAATTCAATACACATATAATGAGTTTGTATTTAATGTTGATAGTAGACAATCGTAATAGTGTGTCCTGGATGTAGACACTAGAATCATTTGCTAGTGAAGAAATCATGTTACTGCTAAGTTCTTTTAATTTATCTCTTTTTATTTCAGTCTCTATTGAGAACCAACGTCCTGTTTCTTTGACTCCTTGACTAGACTTTTAAAAATGACACTGACTGATGGAAGTTTGACGTTACTGTAGGGACTTAAGAAGAGACTTGTTTGAAAATTCCATAATATCCTCTATGCATTGTGTAATTTTGCCATAAAATATCATACTAACAAAGTATGTTGTAAAGTACTAGTGGCATTGTAAATGAAATAAATATTTTCCTTTACCCTAATTTATAACATTTAAGTTCATAAATCAATTTCAGCTACACTCAATTAGTGAACGATTAAAAGTTGCCTGTCCTGTAACAGAGAAGCAAGACAAAATGTATGATTTTAGCCACATACTAGATTTCTGTTCACAACTACAGTCTCTTCATATTGATGGAAACTATGAGAAGCTAGGAACAAGCAATATTATTCCTAATAACTTAAAATTTGATTTGATACCATTCAAAACACTGCAAGAGTTAACTATTATTGGGGTGCCTATGAATTGTATACAAAGTGTAGGTATGTATATAATTTTCTTTTTAATAAATTTATTTGGTTAGCATTAATACTGCCTCTGTAAACTAGAGGTTGCGCCATTGGCTTTGTATTTGGAGGTTGTGGGTTCAATTCCCATCTATGGCAAAAAAAATAGTACATTTTTCTGTATGGCTGAGTTGGTTAGACCTTGGACTTAATAACACTTAGGTCTCTGGGTCAAACCGCTGTGTACCAATAAGTTTTTAATCTAAAAAATTATGTACATTTGTTTAACAACTATAGTGCCTCATATAGCTGTCAATCCCTGTTTTACTATACCAACTTGTGAAACTGTTTATAGATGGGTTATTAAGTCATCCAATCGCGACAACTAGCCACTTGTTCTGTGTAGACTCATACCATCGGCTACAAAGAGGTGGGATTAAAAACCCCTCTGCTGGGTACCCTGAGGCCATCTAGATGGTCTCTGGCACCGTAAGGCACCCATTATGATATATATATATTACGGCGCCAGAGACTGCCTATATATATATATATATATATCTTGGTTTTTGGTACACATATTACAAGCCTATATCTTAGTTTGTCACCAGTGCAACATGTGTAAATTATCCTACATATTTTTTTTTTATTGTAATTTAAATAAAAATTATCTAAAACAAATAAAGTGTTTTAGATGTGTTTCTTGTTAGGTAAAATATATAAATTGAAGCTATAAAATTTTATTGACAAATATTTCGCCTCTCTTTGGAGCGGTGTCATCAGTGACAGGAGCAATCAATAATGTTGAAACAACAATGCATTGATCAACCCTAAAAGTCAAAAACAACCCTAGAAACAACAATGCATTGATCAATCCTAGAAAGAAAAAAAAACACTATATGTAAAAGACTAAATAGTTTCAATCCTAACCTTGTGTAATTTATTTTTGTCATGACCACTTACCTTCAACATGTATTCATATTTTGATATTTGTGTTTCAGGAACTCTTAGAGAAACACTCCAAAGTTTGTCTGTAATTGTTGGTGGGGTAGTTTCATTAAATGAATTTCTTTTGGTGGACATTTTGCATAAAGACCCCTCCAGTATTGCAGATACAGTAGTAAGTATAATGTATAAGACCTATGAATCATTTGCTTGCTAGCATTGAGTTGCTTGGAGATAACAGTTCCTTCTGCAACTGAATTACTAAATTAGCTTGTCTCAAGATATTAAAATTGCAATCTATTATTATATTACAATAATTTGTACCAGACTTAGCAAACTTGGGTTCGAATCAATCATAATCTTTCAGATACCATCAATATTGAAACTTAATTTGTTTAATTGGGTTTAGTGTAAACAACAAGCTAGCCACTTGTTCATTGTAGACTCATGCCATCGGCTACAGCGAGGTGGGATTAAAACCCCTTGGGCGCCTTGAGGCACCCGTAATGATGTGTGTGTCAATTAAAATTATGAATAGAGGATTACTATAATTCTGTGGATTCATGTGCAACTTATTATATACACATCTTTCCTCATCCCATGTATGGGACGGGGAAAAAGATGTGTGCACAAAATCTTGGACCAAAGTTGTGGAAGACTTTAAATAAGTGGTCTGTACATCTCTTTCAGAAATGGAACAAACTTACAGAAATAAATTACTCAAACAACAACATAGAAAACATTGACTGGGCAATAAAATTGGTGCCTAAACTTCAAGACCTAAGTCTGCCTTCAAATAAACTAACTCAACTATGTGATATATCTTGTCTGCATGAATTAAGACAACTCAACCTTTCTATCAACAAATTTTCTGTATGTGAAAATTGGCATTCTAAAATAGGTAATATTGTAAAAATTGATCTTTCTCAAAACAATGTTGTAACTTTGATAGGATTTTCTAGATTATACTCTCTAGAAAGTTTGAACTTAAGTTGTAATGACATAACAGATATTGAAGAAGTTCAGCATATATGTCATTTACCTTGCTTAGAACATATTTGGCTGACAGCTAACCCTGTAGCATCTACAATTGATTATAGAGTTAATGTTTTAGAGCAATTTAATATGAGAATGAGTGAGATATGCTTAGACAGTGAACATGGATCTGAAAAAGAATTGGATACTGCAAGAGTGCTGCATGCTTTAAGAATAGTGAGGGAAGGTAAGACTCCAGTGTTCTTGTCTAATAACCACACCAGCCACAGCTTTCATCAGGGCAATAAAAGTTGATGAATAACGACAATAATAATAAATTGTAAATGGACCATTATCTAGGAAATTGTATACAAAATATTAATATAAATAAAATTTATTTTTACTAATATGATAATAATTATTTAAGTTTTAATTGATAGTATTTTTTAGTTTTAATTACATAGGTATTGTCAAACATTGTTAATGGCCGAGTTCCCCAAGGGAAAGGAGGTCTTAACTTTATTATAATTATATTATTTATATAGAAATTATTTAACAGACTTTAAAAAATATATTATTTAATAAAAATGACTAATAAATGATTTTTATGAATGTTAAATTAAACTTTTATTAAATTTATTTGTAGTTTTTTTTTACTGAGAGAAAATCAACATGAGATGAGAATATTTTATGAGATATATGGAGAGCATAACCGACAGAATGACCAGTTTTGTTACCGCCTCTTATTTCTTGTCAAGGTAGTCTCATTTTAAGGTGCGGTTACGAAATGAGCAGTTAGTTTGACGATAAACTAGACTCATAAAAAAATTGGTCTATGTCGTCGCCCATTTCGTATCCGCATAATTTAGCCAGCATAACGGGAGAAACAAAATATTGATCAATCCCATTCATTGAGTTTATAGTTCAGCTTACCATCAGGTACATACACATGCCTCCATTAAAATACCTATGAATAAAGTTTTGCCTAACTGGAGTGCAGGCAGAATTGAATCCATTTTATAATTATTTTAGACAGGTTCATTTGGTTGCAAGAAGGGAGTATGGATGACTAAATTGATTTCTAGGAAATTGCAATACTAAATTAGGTCACTGACTAGACTATCAAAGTGCAGATAAATTGACAATCAAGGACATGCCAACTAAAGCAATAAAGTATAAGTGATATAGTATATAAAGGCATGATGTAGCCTAGAACAAATCTGGTTGAATGACTACTGAATAAATACCTAAGTACAGTAGGCAGCAAGTAAGATTTAATACATATATTAACTATATGGCTTTGCATAAAGTCTCTATACTACAGCATACAACATGAATTGAACCTTAAAACTAAAGCATAAGTGTACTATTATTAGCATAAGTGTGCGTATTACTTTTCATTAACTAAACTGTGCTAAAATAATATTTGGTATATTCATTGCCTAAGGTTAAAATGTCTTATAAAATAAAATACAATATTATAAAATTTGACTCCATTTATTATTCATTACTGTCGCATTTAGATTATTACAATAATTAATTATATACATGTATTTTATTATTTATTAAATCATAAAAAGAAATTAACACATACAGATAGAAGCGCATTTAAAAGTGGCAAAGTGAAAGATAATACAATCATAAAATAACATTGTCTTATAATTAATATTCTAAATTCTATTCTAAAATACTTTGAATTTTGACTTCAAGTCCGAAATATTTAAAATTACAGGACCCAGTCCCGATAATTTCCTTGCTAGTTCATGCAATTATTTTAATATTATATAATTAGGAATTTACGTACAAAATTGATACAAAATATTTATTTAATGTCCATAGGTAAAGGTTGTCAATTGCATGAACTGGCTTTTTATAAAAATATAAACTAAACTATAAATATTAAACTAAATCACACTTTAAAAGGTAGAGAGGCATTTAGGTACATCAACTTTTGCTGTGTTTAAATTTCATTTTACAAAAGTTTAAAGTAAAGTTACAAATCATCAATTAATAAAACTTTATTTCCATTTAGGTTTATAAATTAAAGCCAAGTTTGAAGAAATGTGAAAGTACTTAAAGAACATCATGCTAAAATATTACTACATTAAACTGTTCTAATATACCTACATGGTTTCTAAAAGTTTTTTTTAAAATGTTATTTATTTTATTAATTAATGAATAAGTGTAAATTGTAACTTGGTGAAAACTTAATTTAAAGACTTGCAGATTTTTTATTTAAGTTATACTTGCTTTAAAAAACCTAATAAAATTACAGCCATTTTAGATAAGATATATTATATTATTATAACTGTGAATTGGAACAACTACTAATAACCAGTTTCAATAATTTTGTTCTCAATCTTTTTTAAAGAATTAGTAATAGTAACTATATTTTTTTTTACTGAAGTAGAAGTAATTACTATGGTTACTATCCATCAAAAATGATAGAATGATTACTGAGACTGGCTGTTAAGAACCATCATCAATGGCAGACTTTCCTTAAGGCCGACTAGGCTGGACCTAGGGTAGTCAAATTATCAGGCTGCCAAACCTAAGTTATATCTCGGTAAGAATATGACAGATGAAAAAATTAAGCAAAAGAACAGAACTCAATGTTGTTTACACAGAACAATTTCACATTTCTATGCTGCAAACATATTAGAATGAGGTGGCCGCTTAAACGGTCTAGGGCAGCCAAGACATCTGACCATCATGAGTGCCATATGAAGCCCAAGATCTTAGAGTACCAAGCATTAGTTTTATGGCTGTTAAACTGCGTTAAATAACAATTACATTTTGCTTAATGTTAATATTAAATAAAAAATCTGCAACAAGTTCCAGATCTTACTGCTCAGACACGTGACTGTAAATCAAAGTTTCTTTAATTGTTTTCTTTTTCTTAGTATTCCAAATGCAGTACTGTACAGAACAATAAATAAATAAAATCTTAGTATCATCTGTAGACAATTTTATTGTAAAATGGTAATATGGCAAATTATATATAAAATTTCAACTATGTCACATTAAGTCTGCAGGTTTTAATAAGTTTACCATATTATAATTTTACCGTTAACGGTGTGCAAACAAACATTGTTCAAAATTATAATTTGTTTTGCCACTGAATTTAAATAAATAATTTTAGGTCTACATAACACAACACCAAGCTCCACCAATCTTACCATTTATAAAAGTATTATACTGTATACACAATATAATATAATTTCATACATTCCTTCAACTAGATAAGTAACTAAAAAATGCAGTCAAATGCCCAAGCAGTTACATAAAAATGATACTTACAATAATTTAATCGCTATCTGATGTACTAGAACTGCTGTCGCTGTCACTGTCAGAAGAATCAGAGTCACTGTCGCTTGAAGAGCTGGAACTACTGTCAGATGAGGAACCTGAACAGGAGCTGCTGCATGAAGAAGATGAGGCGCTGCGCTTAGCCTTCTTAGTCTTGGAAATTTTGCAGACACCACCTTTGCAATCATATTTTTTGCTAAAAAAAAAATAGGTTTGAAGGTGGCTTTATGCTAGATACAAAAAGGATTGAAGTATTACAAATTGGCTGAAGTTTTAGTGCATTATTATTTTTTGTTATAATAATATTGTACATAGAAATCTTTTTTTTTTTCAATGTCAACATTTTTTATTAAGTATATGTTTAAACCTTTACAAGCATTTATGAAGAGTATTAAAAACATAGGAAATCTTAGTGTTGGCTTTGTTTTTTTTTATTAGTATCATACCTAATGTTGAAATTAAATTTGCAGTGATATGGCAAATCTTATCCATTGTTAAAACTTTGCGATAATAATAAATGGAAGGCTTTTATTTTAAATGCATTTTATACCCTAAATGAGTTTACAAACTGTCATTGCTATACACAGATTTAGCAAAGCAAATGCAATAAAAAAGGTATTTTAATTCACCAGCAATTACAACTAAACAATTAAAAAACATCTTATGACAAATCACAAGGCAGATTTACAGATCACTATCAGGCAAATAAATGCAGGAGCAGATGTTGAGCTCCCTAGACCTACTAAAATAAGATTTTAATTTTTTAATTTATATAATCAGAATTTTTCTATCTGAAACATCAGACGAAATTGCAACGGATATTATTCCATTAAGCATTTAGTGAGATGTGTTTATAATGGTGTAGTAACAATCCAGCATCACTGAATGTATACTTGGATAATTAATGCAGTAAGCATTTAGTGAAATGTGTTTATATTAGTCTTGTAACCATCCAGCATCACTGGATGATTAATCCAGCAAGCTTTTAGTGAAATATATTTAAATAATCACTGGATCAATACTATGACGAAATTTAAATACCGGACATCATCATAAATTTTAAACCGATTACTGTTTTTATTCCCTATTTTTGATTACTGTAACTCATTAGTTAGTGACTCAATGTGTCACAAATAAGAGTGTGCCTCTTGCTTGTTAAAAATTAAAATTCAATTCAAATTCTTTCAGACATTTTATCAAACTGTGTTGTGAAGCAATGGAATAGTATACTAGAATATTGTAAAAAATGCCTAAAATGTTAACATATTTAAAAACAAATTAAAAGAAAAAGTTACACCATGATGTAGACATATGCTACTTGGATATACAACAATAGTAATAATATTTTCCAACTACCCTCATTTTCTGTGGCACCTACACAAATTGTTTAATTATTTATATTGAGCAATATTATTGACCAAATGTTTTTATTGGGTTCAAAGTGCATTCTTCAATTTGCATAATGAATTTTGCACATTTTGGCAGTGTTAGTTATTATGTATATAAACAAATTAGTTAAAGCAGATATTTTACTAAAAGAATTAGGAATACCTACCAGGTATTCTTAAAAGGATAGAAAATGATTCATCTGAGACAAAGAGAATAAGAAAACAATAATCCATTATTTTATTTTGGCATATAAAATAAGGAAAATATTACATACAAAGTTGAATAAAATATAAAATTTTACCAGTCACGTGATGAATGCCTCAAACATAATTAAAGGGAATTAATTTATCAAACTAACCTGCAATTTCCAGCGGGCGACTTAGTGCGTTTCATCGCTTTTTTCAGAATCTGACTTCGCGACGGACGAACCAACACTTTACGCTTCCCCTGACATTCGTAGCTCCAGTGACCATATTCAAGACACTTCTGGCATCGAATGCCTTGAGGAAAAGCAGCTGCCAGTTGAGCCTGTCTGGATAATCAATATAAAATTAAAATAAAAATCACGAAAAAAATACCCCCAACAGTGCAAATTTCTTACTTTTTTCTTGTCGCCTGGTGACGATTGTACGTTCCCACCGTCATTTTATTGTGTTTTTTTATCAAAGTACAAGTTATTAGTAAGTTCTTAATTAAATAAAAACACTAGAAAATCCTAAAAAATCACTAATGCGAAAACCGAAAGCAGAAACAACGGAAATGGAATAAAACTGCGGGTGTTGTCGTGTTGCCAATAAAATAAATTAGATCTGTCATCGTAATCGATCGAATCAGTGACCCGGGGCCTTATTCCGAAATTGCACCGCTAATCACGACAAGACGTTGCGCAAATTATAAATATGGAAATATAAGCTCTATTCCAATGGTTATATAGTATGTATTAGGTTGGTTATTATAATGCCGCCACCTTGAAATACACGAATTCTTCGCAAGTTGGAACATGTGTGGAGCATTGGAATTTCAACTTTATAATTAACAGGAAAGAACTTACATTTCAATACCCGTACTTTACGCAAAATGCGCGACGGTGAACGTGTCAAAACTCGGAATAAAGCCCCTGCGGTCGCATTCTGTTTCTTATAACGTGATCGTTAGATTGTCAAAATAACGAATTTCGTTATTAGCGCTCTTTCCTCCAATCAGCGAAAGTTAAAAAACTACTCTGATTTGGGGAGAGCGTGCTAATAACGGAATTCGTTATTTTGACAATCTAACGATCACGTTATAAGAAACAGAATACGGCCGCTGGGGCCTTACCAAAGAGCCGATCGATAATCGAATCGAAATACCCATCGAAAGCCAAATGTATGGGATTTGACGTTTCTCAGCGATCGGACTCTACCCATAGAGTAAAATTCCTATACATTTTTATCGATCGATGAGGCGATTCGATTGGCGATCGTGTTCTTTGGTCAGGCCGCTCACACAGAATAATAATAAAACATAGAAAGATGGTCAAAAAGGATAAAATTAAAATATATATGAACATTTCACTAATATGGCTTTTCTAATGAGCCAAACAGAGATAGCAATTGGTTGTCAATCAAAATAAGAGACAAGGTTGTGTCATCTCTTTTGATTAAACCATAAATTAGAAATGACATTTAGGCTACGTTCGCAAGAACGCATTTTTCGGCGTTTTTACGCGCGTTAATTTAAAATAATCCATATGACTTCGAATAACCCATATGACTTCTCAGCTAGTGTTCCCACCGCGAGCACTTTTTTACGCCGGAAGTTTTTTATCCGTCGCGCTCATTTTAAACGCCGAGGGAAAGCGCCGACACCATGCAACAAGAGGAAAACGTACCTATATGTTCACACGAGCACTTTTTTAAACGACAATAATGCGTCAGTTGCAATTGTCATTCTGGGGCCTTACCAAAGAGCAGATCGATAGTCGAATCGAAATACCCATCGAAAGCCAAATGTATGGGATTTGACGTTTCCTATACATTATTATCGATCGATGAGGCGATTCGATTGGCGATCGTGTTCTTTGGTCAGGCCCCTGAAGTAGTTAAAGTACTTCTCAGGATAATATTATTAATAAATGTCTTTATTTCATTTTAAAAATCCCAATAATAAATATGTAGGCTGTTTCCACTTTAGGTTACTCTGTTTTTTTTCAGTGCGGTTTTCTTAAAAATAAAAAAGCCTGTGTTGTGGAAATCAAGCTCTTATAATACTACAATAAAACATTGAGTGAAATGTTACCCTACTACTACTTATAAAAGAAGAAAATGATATATTTTCTTCATATAGCGTCACAACCGGACCAGGGGCCTTACCAAAGAGCCGATCGATAATCGAATCGAAATACCCATCGAAAGCCAAATGTATGGGATTTGACGTTTCTCGGCGATCGGACTCTACCCATAGAGTAAAATTCCTATACAATTTTATCGATCGATGAGGCGATTCGATTGGCGATCGTGTTCTTTGGTCAGGCTCCGGTACTCGCTGATATTTTTAATGGTTGTGTTAAAGAAGGAATTTTTCCCGACCTTATGAAAAATTGTAAAATAGTTCCCATATTCAAGTCCGGCTGTAAGACAGATCCAAATAATTATCGTCCAGGGGCCTGACCAAAGAACACGATCGCCAATCGAATCACCTCATCGATCGATAAAAATGTATAGGAATTTTACTCTATGGGTAGAGTCCGATCGCTGAGAAACGTCAAATCACATACATTTGGCTTTCGATGGGTATTTCGATTCGATTATCGATCGGCTCTTTGGTAAGGCCCCTGTTTCTGTCCTGCCAGCCTTAAGTAAAATATTCGAAAAAATACTTCTTGGTCAGCTGCCAAGTCATTTTAATACTCATAAATTGTTACATGATCAACAATACGGGTTCACAAAAGGTAGAAACACAACAAATGCCGGTACTAGATTGATTACTGGAATAATTGATGCTTGGGAAAACTCTCAGGATCTCGTTGGCGTTTTCTGTGATCTGTCTAAAGCGTTTGATTGTGTTGACCATCAAACTTTGTTAGATAAACTGGAATTTTATGGCATTCGCGATTTAGCTTTAAATCTAATAAAGTCCTACCTTTCTAATAGAACTCAAGGTGTTAATATTGATGGTTGTGTATCAGACGGAACCCTTGTAAAGATGGGTGTCCCCCAGGGTTCAATTTTAGGCCCATTCCTGTTCCTAGTATACATCAATGATCTTTCACATATGGTACAGGAGATGGCGCAGATAGTGCTATTTGCTGATGATACATCCCTACTTTTTAAAGTTACTAGGAAGGATAATATATTATCGGCAGCAAATGACACTCTGGAAATGGTTTCAAAATGGTTTACGGCAAATAATTTAGTTTTAAATGCAAAAAAACCTGAGTGACTGAAATTTACGTTGCTTAATGTATCTAATATCAATGCCACAGTGAAGATAGGTGGTACTAATCTGGAATTTGTTGACTCCACTATGTTTTTAGGGATCACAGTCGATTCAAAACTACAGTGGAAAGCTCACATTAATACTTTATCCAATAGATTGAGCCCTGCTGCATATGCAGTCAGAAAAATCAGACAATTAACTGATGTTGCAACAGCCAGACTAGTATACTTCGCCTATTTTCACAGTATAATAACATATGGTCTTATAATGTGGGGATTTGCGGCAGATATTAATACTATATTTATTTTACAGAAGAGGGCCATTCGGGCAACATATAACATGAAAGCTCGTGATTCTCTTCGAGAAATCTTTCCTATGATTGATGTACTGACACTACCATCTCAATATATTTATGAGAATTTATTGTACGTTAGGAAAAACTTAAATATGTGTAGTAAAAATGGCGATAGACATAATTTAAACTAAAGAAACATAGATAAAATCGATATACCAAAGTTTAGACTGCAAAAAACTAATAAATGTTTCGTCATTAACAGTATAAGGTTATTTAATAAATTACCTAAAAGCATTATAGATCTGAGTGAAATAAAGTTTAAAAATTGTATAAAACACATTTTAATCAATAAGGCTTACTATAGTGTAAAAGACTATCTTAACGATAAAGACGTCTGGAACCATCCTGATATGCAATTGAGGTCTCGCAACTAGTAAACAAATTGCTTATGTAGAATCTACCCTAGTTTAGTAGGTATATAATGTCCGATATTGTAATAATTTTATATTACATAATTTATTTTCATTACATTATGTAAATTTTGTCTTTGGATAAGGTAATCATTGATGATTACCTACTTATTTATACTAATAGTATACTGTGTAGTTATGTACATTGGTACAGTAACAAATAATCTGCCATAGGATGTTCTACGCATGCTGATCAGTGGGGTGAATTTTAAGTATGCTACTATATATATATTATATATATGCTATATAGCATAAGTCAATCAATAGCTGTGCCCCTCTTTTAGTTTGTGTGAAGCACTAGAGTTTTTTACTTGCTGGTTTCTTTTTCTCCGGGGTGTCTCTGAGGGGATCGACTTTACAATTAGTGTTTATGCCCTTAAAAATACCGATCCTTATACCTTTACTTATATGAATGAATGAATGAAAAATTCTTTATTGCACAAAAGCTTAACACTATTGTACATAGGCGAACTTAATGCCTTAGGCATTATCTACCAGCTAACCTTTGGGAGATTGAGCAAAAAAACAGGCAGAGTGCTATTTAAAGCAATATATAATATAAAATACAAGGTATATAGATAAATTAACAATACATACTGGTATTATAACATATAACATGTATACATAAACTTACATAAATAATAATATATAGACATACATAAATAAGTAGATTTATATACATACATAAATAAATAATTTCGCATACTTACAGTAAAAAAAAAAGAAATGTTAACAGTTTTGATTATTAAGGAGAAAAAAGTGAAGATGGGTTTTAAATGAAGCTGTAGTAACTTTTGTTCGTATTGACAGGGGAAGAGTGTTCCAAAGTGATGCTGCGGTTACTGTAAAAGAATTTGAATATCTGGTTGAAGAATGCATAGGAATAGTAAGAAGGTTATTTTCGGTAGACCTTAGGTCACGATCATGGGTAGAAGAGAGGTATTGGAAGCGCCCTTCTAAATAATTCGGAGAAAGAGGGTTGGAAAGTGTATTGAAAAGAAGAGTTAGTATATGCTGATGCCTGCGAAAGCGGATATTGAGCCACTTTAACTGAATACGAAATTGAGATACATGATCATACTTACGCAAGCCAAATATATAGCGTATACATAAGTTGAGAAGTCGATCTAATTTATTCAGTAGCTCTTCAGTAAGATCAGAGAAGCAGACATTAGCATAGTCAATTATTGGAAGCAATCAATTATTATATGTGATTGGTTACTTACCTTTTATTTACAATAAATATTTAAGGCATGGATATGATCGGTGAAGTTGGTCGCCTTGGTGGCTCTCTTGTATTGCAGATAATGATTGACAGGTCAATGGAATCAGCTAACCACCTAGTCTTACACTAGTTGGTTATGTAGTGTGTGTTCGGTTCGGTAGTAATTTTCATATTAAGATTTCCATTCCATCGTGTTTAAGTTCAATTAATATTTGTCGTTCTTTTGTTAATGAATAGCTGCGTAACCAAACGCACTCTAAGACCTCGGGCTTTATTCCGAGTTTTGACACGTTCACCGTCGGGCATTTTGCGTAAACGATATATATTGAAATATAAGTTCTATCCTATTAAATATAGAGTTGAAATTCCAATGCTCATAAGATGTTCAAACTTGCGAAGAATTGGTGTATTTCAAGATGGCGGCATTATTATAGCCAACCTAATACAGACTATATATCCATTGAAATAGAACTTATATTTCAATATTTATAGTTTACGCAACGTCTTGTCGTCTTTAGCGGCTGTAAACTCGGAATAAGGCCCCTGATTGTTAAACTTTTTTTTTTTGACTATTCATAAATATCTGTAAAGATTTACATGTAATAAATGATTTTGACTTTGACAAATTGGCCTTTTATTAAACCATTCATTAATAATTGAACGAATCCAAAGTTTTATTTTCGCCTTCTTACAACGTAAATACCGTTCAAGCGCAAGCTGCTACAAAGTGGTTAACGCCCGTTGGAACAGCGTCGAATCAAGACGGTAAAAAAAACTCCAACGCCGAACTCCGAACGCTTCATTAAACACTTGTGCGAACGTAGAATAAGGATATCATTTCAAACTTCGATAAATGAGTTGCAGGCCTAAAATTGCATGTATATAAAAAAAGGTTGATACAACATTTATCAACAACAACTAGGGCCTGGCCAAAGAACACGAACGCCAATCGAATCGCCGCATCGATCGATATTTTTATATAGGAATTTTACTCTATGGGTAGAGTCTGATCGACAAGAAACGTCAAATCCCTTACATTTGGATTTCGATGGGTATTTCGATTCGATTATCGATTGGTTCTTTAATAAGGACCCTGCGGCCACATTCTGTATCTTATAAAGCGAACGTTAAATTGTCAAAATAACGAATTCCGCTATTAGCCCGCTGTCCTCCAATAAGAGTTTTAATTATTGGATTATTTCTCAATAAAATGGTAAAATTTTAATTAACATCAACAAATGATAATATTTAAAACTAAACTAAACTGTTGTAACTTATGATGTTTGTAATAATTTGTTATAAATACTTAGACCTCACACTTTTTAATTAAAAAAAAAAATTTATAGGTAGGTATTACTACTTTGTTAAAGTGTTACTTTGATTAGATAATTAAAAAAAAGGGTTTGTTTGACCCATCTCATCACAGATAAAATAGAGTCATCTCATACTACGTGTTAAATATTTTAACCTTACGCTCGCCGGATTAACAATAAGCTGACAAATCACAAAAAGGTGATCATTATATAATATGTGGAGAGCATGAATATAAGATGTAATAATAATAATAATATGTAGGACAATTTACACATATTGGTCACAAACTAAGCTCTAGGCTTGTACTATGGGCAGGCGTGTTCCACTCCGCGCTTTAGGCATAACGCTAAGTGCTGTAACAGATCATGTAAATTATTAAAACTGTACCATAATTCCTTCGATTCAACTTTAGAAAAGAGATAAATATCAATTATTCGTTTCTTTGAAGAATACAATCGAA
The DNA here is from genome assembly GCA_947458855.1 of Monopis laevigella. Taxonomy (NCBI): domain Eukaryota; kingdom Metazoa; phylum Arthropoda; class Insecta; order Lepidoptera; family Tineidae; genus Monopis; species Monopis laevigella. The sequence goes on along the minus strand of OX381596.1, from coordinate 5,949,789 downwards.
AAATCATCAACCTAATAATTTTGAAGATGCATTACAGCACTTCCGAATATTATTCATACAGGTTCTGACCATAGACAAGCCGAAAACGATTCCACTGACGAAAGCGAAAGTGTTAAATAAAGTTCCTTCTCACCCCGCTGGCCGTACCAATGGATATTGCATAGGTATTATTTTAGAGGTCTGCCCTCCTATATCATCTGTGGGTCTGCCGCGCACCGGCCGAGCCGCACGTATGTTCGATACTCACTCACGCGTCGCGATATTAATATTAACTTAAATAAGGTCTAAAACTTATTGAATCGCATTCGGCTGCTTAAATAATGCTCGTTCATGCTCAATTTAAAGATGGTTCTACTGGTAATTGTTTTAATCTGCGAATTTTCATGCGAACACTCTAGATTTTGTGATTTTTGCGCAGATGACCATACTCCCGTTCCAAATTTATCTAATTCCATAGGGGTTGGGGGGTTCAACAGATACTCTCACTTCGCACACCCTGGCTGGCACCAGTTGTGTAGAGACATGACAGGTCTCTTACCAGGGGCCCTACCGGGAAGCCACTTGAAATACCGATCGACACGTCGATCGATCGAAAGCGAAAATAAAATGTATGTGATTTGACGTTTCTCAGCGATCGAGTTCTACCCATAGACAATATTTCCTATATATTTTTATCCATCGACGCGTCGATCGGTTTGTCGATGTGGCTTCCCGGTAAGGCCCCAGATAATCTCTCTTGGCGCCCCCTGGCTGTTGCCAATGAAACATGGCGAGTCTCTCTCTAAATACATTTATTTCTCATATCTTTAATAACTCCAGGCATACTGAAGCTTCACCAACTTCCTATGAACTATTCTTACCCTCGCACATGGTCGGCACCAGGTGCGCTAAGATTCGGACTTATTACGCATCACAGTGTTTAATTAATATACTAATAATTAATTCACGAGTAATCTGTATTTATACTCAATTGATTTATCACTAATACTCAAATTAAATTTCTGGAACCTTCGTTGCACTGACTCTAAACTAGTTAAAATAAAACTTTGCTTCAGTGAAAAACCTCACGCCACATTAGCTGCTGTTCCCAACATTTTGGCGAGATTATCTATTTCCCACTCTCTAGAAATATAAAGTGTTGCCATATTATAACTTATTTTAACCGACAATAAACTTTCGCGACATCACTTTAGAAAGCTTTCTAAGGTATAGGTATATATATGATAGTCATAGCTTATATAGGTACAGTATAATAAAAATAAAAAATAATATATTCAAAACATTCTTTATTTTAATAACTAGGAGATAGTTGAAGACATCAACGATCAAGTCGTTTCCATCCCTTTTTCCTGTCTACCTCCCGTGTGGTGCCTTGAGCAAATTCGGTTGTGATGTTTTGGGGTCTATCCCAAAATAGGGAATATGCATGTAACGCCAATTATTATTATTTTAATATATAAACATTTATGTATTTGAACATATTTACAGTAATCTATTTTATTTTGATTAGCTAACTTTTTTATAAATACGATTTTAAAAATCCATTTTTTTGTAGAAACGGAACGCATTTCTAAACGCTCCGATATTAGCAAGCACTACATGTGACGTCATTCGTGCACAAGAATTATCAACGTGTGTTCTGTAGTCTACAATTTCTTGTAATCTCGGGTATTTATTGTCCTTTACTACGATAATTTGTGATAAACAAACCTTTTGACTAACTTTTGAGGTGCAATAACTTATGCTTTTTTTTTTACACGGCCCGAACACGGCCCTGGTGGGCGATTCTCGCGCTTTCGACATTCATCTCGATTCGAAAGCGCGAGAATATTTATATATTTATTAATTAATATTTATTATTTATTTCGTTTAATGTTAGATATTTTTTTATTTTTTAAAATAACGAATCGAAATGAATGCCAAAAGCGCTAGAATCGCCCACGTGGGGCTCTAGAGAAAAAGCAGGCGAGTCGACATGTCGCGTCGCCTCAGTCAAAAACGTATGTATTTTGACAGTGACAGTAGGCGTGAGTTACGGTGTCACCTGCCAAAGTCTATACAGGGGCTTTATTCCGAGTTTTGACACGTTCACCGTCGCGCATTTTGCGTAAAGTACGGGTATTGAAATGTAAGTTCTATCCTGTTAATTATAAAGTTGAAATTCCAATGCTCCATACATGTTAAATTTGCGAAGAATTCGTGTATTTCAAGATGGCTGCATTATAATAGCCAACCTAATACATACTATATAACCATTGGAATAGAGCTTATATTTCCATATTTATTGTTTGCGCAACGTCTTGTCGTGATTAGCGGTTGCAAACTCGGAATAAGGCCCCAGTTTTGATTCAAGGCGACACGACACGTCGCCTCGCCTGATTTTTCTCTAGAGCCCCTGAGCCGTGTTCGGAAACGTAACACTTTAACACTGAGTCATCTTCGGAAACGTAACACTTAACACTGGGTAGTGTTACAGAGTGCGATAAAAATATTGAAAAATGCTTAGAGAAGAAGAGATGCATATAGTGTAGTGACATTACCCACTGTTAAAATGTTTGTTTCCAAATACTACTTTGTTCGGAAACCGCCGTGCCTGACAGTTGACAGTATTTCAGTGGTTGACAGTCAGTCAGAGCCGTGTTCGGAAACTAACACTTTAACACTGGGTAATGCCACTACACTATATGCATCTCTTCTTCTCTAAGCATTTTTCAATATTTTTGTCCCACTCTGTTACACTACCCAGTGTTAAAGTGTTACGTTTCCGAACACGGCCCCGTGACATTCTCGAAAAACGTCATTTGTTGGTAGGGTAGTTGCTCGTTCGAACTTGTTTTTTTCGTATTATTTTTATTTATTTTCTCCCGAACCTATCATAAAACTTAATTAGATTTTTGAAATGTTCTGTTTTGATTCAATTTTTATACAATGTCGTCATGGTATTGGCGTATGATAGCATTTAAAGCAGCATTTGCCCTTACATGTTTGGCTTCTTACCTAAATGCCGAAGATATAATACAAAAACTGCCGTTTTGTGATCCAAACACACCGTCTGTATCTAATAAAGAGTAAGTATACTTAATTTATTTCAGAACTTAACAAGTTTAATACTTTAGAATATCCGTCGTTCTTATATTATAATAATAATATGTCTGTAGAACATTTAACACATATTGCCCTAGTCAGAATCTAAACTAAGATCTAGACGTGTACTATGTGTACAAGGAAGTCGGGTACCATGATACTAATACATATAATATTTTATAAACACCCAGACTAAGGTAAACGGTTTGCCAAGAGTGATAATCAAATGCACAACCTTGGATACAACAGTGTAACCACTATGCTATGGAGGTAGTGAGTTTTATAAATATTGTTACAGTTTGATAATAGTGAGCACTCTAGATGGGAAGATCACTGCTTTCTCCAGTGACACGGGCATTAAGGCTTGGGACTTGCAAACTCAACCACTTTTAACATCAACATTACATCAAGTAGAGGTTTGTATATTTATTTCATTTAAATATTTTCTAAATATAGGTGGCCACTTTCTGGAAAACTGGAAATAATCAGGGAAACGTCAGAAGTTCAGGCAAAATAATTAAAGTAAAACCTGCAACTGTAAATGACAAACTAAGTAATATTTTTTTTGAAAATATAGCTAAATAAATTTTGGTTTTCCAATAATTTTTATCTCAAAATCCATTTTCAATAATCAAAAAAAATCAGATCAGGGAAAAATCTTTAAAAAAAATATTCGAAACCTTGAAAAGATGTATAGTGAAAGCCTATTTAATTTTTAAGACTTATTTTTGTCTGAAAAAGTCTGGCTTATGGAGTTATGAATATGACCCTTGGTTTTTTTTTCTCTTCTGAATTTTTCTATAAGAAAAAGAAGGATTATTCTTAGATTTAATAACTACATCCTAGCTGTTTCATAGTCTGATTCATAGTCCATTATGGATTGGTTATGTTATGTTCTAACTGTTACTGTGTCTTGTACAGTTAGGGTCATAGACCTTATATTAACCAACTTCAAAAAAGAAGGAGGTTATCAATTCAGTTGTATTTATATTTATGTTGTTACCTGTATTTTATAAACTGATTTGGAAAAATGATTTTTTATTATATCATTTCTCAACTTCACTGTGTTCCTTATATCCTGCACACAACCAAATATATCTTCCTGTCTTATAGATATATTCAATAACATATTTGCCTAGTAATTCAAAAGGTTAATCTTGTGTTGTCTAAAATAATCAAGAAAACTGCTGTACACTAAATAAAAATTAACAGGTTTATTATTGTTATTAGGAAAATAAATACTTTAAAACAGAGCATTAATATAGGCATATCAGCATTGTCATGCTTGTCTATTTAATAATTATCATTACAAACTTTGTGGGAGTATTTATTATGAGTATTATGTATATTATTTTATTTCATTATTAAACTTTATTGCATAATACAAAGGCGGACTTAATGCCGTTGGGCATTATCTGACAGTCAAACCTTCGGGACCAAACATTAAGTTTAGGTAGTGTGCAATACAATTTTTTATTTATTTATATTTATAAACAAATACATATATACCCATATGCTTTACATATACAAGTATTATACACATATAATATACTACATATCATACAATATACATATTAATATATAAACAGTATAATGACTAATTCAACAGTTGTTGGGATTTATTTACAACCATTTATATTATATTTATATTGATATGTTTAAAGTTTTTTGCAACTAAAAAGCCTCTTATATGTATTTGTCCTAAGCAATCTGAAAAGTTTAAATTATATATTTTCATAGTAAGATCTCAGCAATCATCATATCCTATGTTTTGATATCATGATTAAATTTTCCCTTCCATCGAATTTGGTCTAAATTGGCCCAGTAGTTATTAGTGTGAGTATAACCAAATATTACAAGTTATAATCATAAATACACCAGGACTTCTTTAATGCGAACCCCTTCTAATCCAAACATCCCACCCCTGCCTGCATATTCACTCGCCTTCTCTCCAGATGCTTAGCAAGTGCAGAGTAGGTGTCACCTGCATTTGTTATTGTTACTCATCCTCCATTTTGTGTTGCTATTGCAATGTAACATTTATAAAGGAATATTTAAAATTTCAAGATACTATTAGTTTTATTTCATAAAAAATACCCTATAAATTCTATGTATTATACTCCGACCCTCCACAAATCCAAACAGGGTTAAATTTTCGGAGTTGGAATTAAATAGGTCCTGTTGTATTACTAAATTATATTAATTTTCAGTTAACAGCTGGGGGAAAATGGATACGCCTAGTGCCATCACTTAAGGGCACTCTCTATAGTTTGAGTGGGGACACTATAGAACCCTTACCTTTTGATGCTGAACAGCTTTTGTTCTCCTCATTTAAATACTCTGATGACTTAGTAATTGCAGGTAAATACATTAATTTATTACTATTTTAATATTTTTAGTAGGTTTAGGAATAGAAATTGTTGTTTTGGAATAATAATAAACTAATGTTTAATTAAAGATATTTAAAGTCAGTAGTAGCTGAGATCAACTTATATGTGTTTTTTATTTTATATTTAATTATTATTTTTGCTGGAACCTTTATTTTTCAAACCTTACTTTAATATGTTAAAGTCACTAAAACAAAGATCTCCCCCATTATGTATTGTTATCACTATATTTGTTTTAAACACATAATGATAACCTGATGACTAAGTGTGTTCATTTCTTTCATTCTGACTTAATCAATAAAAATAAACGTAAAGATTAAAACAATTATCTTAACTATAAGGATTATAATTACATCTTACTTTAGTTATTTTGCATTTGTAATTCTTTTATAGATTGATAGAAATAAATAAAATAATCTATACATGGACGTGATTAAACGGGCCAAGAGCCCGTTTCATAAATGTGACAATTGTATTTAGTTATGTATGTATGTATCATCACGGGTGCCTTACAACGCCCGAGACCGCCTAGACGGCCCCAGGGTACCCAGCGGAGAGTTTTAATTCCAACTCGTCATGATGTCGGCTGATGGTATGCGTCTACACCGAACAAGTGGCTAGCTCATCGGGATGTTTTGAATGGACTCAATAACCCATCTATAAACAGTTTCACAAGTTGGTATAGTGAAACCGGGACCGACAGCTTAAAGTGCTCTCCGAGGGACTATAGTGGTGTTGTCAAACAAATGTAGATAATTTTTTTAATTAGAAACTCATTGGTACACACCGGGATTCAAACCTAAGTGTTTTTAAGTGCAAGGTCTAACCAACTAGGCCACCACATATATAATATTTAGTAATGACACTCATAAAACATTTCTTTGTTAGTTTAGCTTGTTATGGGCTGTTCCAAATTACTAATATTATTAGCTGTGCGAAGTCTCAAGGAAAAGAAAGAGATGGAATATACACAAATTACACTCTGTGTATTGTTGTTATAAATATTACAATTATTGTCATGTTTATGAAATATGGCTTATAGAACAGTCCTATAACAGTCACATTTTAGTTAGGTTATTTATAGGAAGGAATTAAGCACAAAAATGGTCTAAAAAATCACTAAATAAAATGTTTCATAACCCTTAGTATCATTTTATAAACAACAAGAGTTGTGGACACTTCTACTAAACAAAGTTTAGTGAAACCATCCATCAATTCAAAAATATACACAATACTGGCTTCTCTCAATTGTTTTGTCTGAGTGCCCAATAAATAATAATAATATATTGTAGGTGCCCGGGAGTCACTATGGATGGGAGTAGATGTCCATACAGGTGGGGTGGTATATCAGTGTGGTACAAAGGGATGTAACAGTGAGAAGGAGACTGCAGGAGCATCTGGAGATGTTCTGGTTCTACGGAGGAGTAGCAATGTGGTGCGAGCTTTGGAACCTAGGACTGGCACTGAGAAGTAAGTTCATTAATAATTTATTTTTGAGTATAAACTCGAAGCGATTAGTGATATAAAATATAATATGTATTCCATCATTGTTTCTGGTACACATAGTACACGTCTAGATCTTAGTTTGTGACCAGAGCAATATGTGTAAAATTATCCTACATATTATTATTAGTACTTGCGGCTAATAAATTCCACAAAATTCGCTGCAAAAGAGCTTTAGTCACATCAAATAGCTTATAACTCACATCAAAAAGCGATTTTTTTTTTTTTTTTAATTTTTAGCAGCGAATAGTCGCATTGTATGTCCAAAATTGTAAACTACAGGAGACTACTGGAGTTTTAAAGAGGTTGGCGGGTCTGTTTTGTACTCAAATTAATGAAGTGCGCTTAGAGTTTACGGTCACATCATCTCATTGGTCAATTCTAATGGTACAAAAAAGAAAACCTCTTTAAACTCCAATAGTTTACAGCGTAAATTGTTTTTTTTTTTATTGGAGTCACTACAAGTGGGTCTACCTGAAGGAAAGTAGAGAAGACTACAAAATTCATGAATGGGATCAATGAATTGTTGTTTAAGATCTTTTCCACAATGCCGGATAATTATTTGGCGGTGTTCAAAGAGAATTTTATGTTATCGTCAAATCAACCATTCATTTTATAACTGCATCTTGAACGAAGCCTACCATCTCGATAGACCGACCGTAACATGACTGGTGCCTATACTCACATGAGCCGAGCTGCTGAACACATACACACAAGGGTAGGGCTATCAATAATATTGCCTGCAGTTCTAAACTGTCTTTTAAAGTGGCAGGTATGAGTGAAAAGTGGCCATTCTATGTGTACCGTTAGATTATCTTTTCGTAAATAGTTTTTACTGGAGCACGGCGCGACGATACAAAGCCTTAGCTTCCTGATGATACGAAGAACTACGAGTTACGAATCCGGCTCTGGCCACCCGTGGAGACAATTAGCAGCCGAGGATTGTCGCTGCGAGAGGTTTTACCTACATAGTAGTTTATTTTTTGCCTCAGGAGTTCTCGCGCGTAGTAAAAGTCAGACCGCACTAGGCGGAACTACGCGACATAATAAAATAACATCCATATTAGTTTCTTCCATATTGTTCTGACATTGCCGAACAACTTACGGGTGAAATTTCCTGCAAACTGTATTATGTCTGCGTCGCGTCGCTCCACTGTCGTGTGTGCCGCCTAGTGCGGTCTGACCTTATTTTACTACATTCTCGTCTCCACTCACCGCTCACAGAGAGTGTGCAGGTGTCCAAAGGCTCTACCATGGGTAAGATCGCTTTATTCAATCCTGTTACCAAAAATAAAGCAGCCCTATTGGTTGTTGCTCACGTATACGTATACAAATAGGTGTATACCATGGGTTTGCGCATTATAGAAACGTAACGTTTCTATAATGCGCAAACCCATGGTTTTGCTGCTGTAAATGTAAATTTCCGGCGTATTGGTAGAGTGAGCTAGATTCCACTTTAATGTTGCATGGCGAGAATCGGTATTTCAGTTAAGTGTCTTTGAAGAGAGAATCTTCTGTTGAATTCTATATTTTTTTGTTTTTTTTTAACGTAAAATGCAATGAAAAAAGTCCATGTTTGCGGGACCTAACCCACTATCCTCTGTTTCGCGGCAAGGTACTCAACCACTGAGCCAACCTTTGTTAAAAGCTGATTAGGCTGCTTTTATATCAATAGATTTATAGTGGAAGGGCACAATTAAATAAATAAAACTAATAAGCACCAGTTCACGACACAGACATTTTATTAAGACAGAAGTCAACATTCAAAATTATGACAGATGTATTCTTTTATATTTTTATTTTCAACACGCCCTCTTAAAAGGTAATCTGTTGCTTATATAACATAATATGCCTACTGTACAAATAACTTGTTAACACAGTATGAATGTTTGACATAAGGTAAAGCCTTGGTACATATATCAGCCACCATATCTGTTGTAGGTTGATATAATAAAGTTATTTTATTTTGAGAAATAGCTTCTCTTACATAATGATACCGGACACTTATATGTTTTGTCCTTTTATGAAAAATTGGATTATGAGCCAATTTTTGTGCCGACTGGCTATCATTATATAGCTCAATATCTTTATTGCTACTATAAATAAATGAAGTATCACCTGTACCTAAAATTTCATTTAGTAATTCCATCAAATACATTGACTCTTTTGAAGCTTCGCTTAATGCGATATATTCTGCTTCTGTGGAAGATAAAGCTACGCAAGACTGTTTTTGACAGCCCCAGGATATAACATTATTATTTAATTTAAAAATATATCCAGTAAATGATTTACAATCTAAATCACTGGCCCAATCTGCGTCAGCATATCCAGTTATTTTAAAATTATTATTATTAGATTTATTTTTATTATATACAAGTCCCATATCTACTGTCCCCTTTAAGTAACGCAATACTCTTTTAGCAGAGTTCCAATGTTCCTCAGAATAACAATTATTAAACTGACTTAAATATGAAACACTATAAGCTATATCAGGTCTAGTCATTTGACATAGATACATTAAGGACCCTATTAACTCCCTATATGGTAAATCGTAGTTAATAACTTTACTTGGTGTTAATTTTAAATTAGTTTCTAAAGGAGTTTTTACAGTTTTACAATCAGCCATGCCAAATTTATCCAAGATATTTAGAATATATTGTTTTTGACATAATATTAGCTCCCCCTTGTCAGAACAATATTTAATATTTACACCCAATGCATTATTTATACAGCCAAGATTTTTAATCTTAAAATTTAAAACTAATGTATTTTTAAGAGAATTTGCCATTTCTTGATCGTTATAAAATATAAAGAAATCGTCAACATATAAAGCTATATATATAATACTTTTTGCCGACCTTTTCACAAAAATGCATTGTTCAACTGTACATTGGTTGTATCCTAATGACAAAAGAACTTCCTTCACTCGCATGTACCAAGTACGCGATGATTGTTTTAGACCGTAAATTGCCTTTTTTAATAAACATACTTTAGATTCATTGCCGGGTTTTATAAAACCGTCAGGCTGACACATATAAATCTCTTCATTTAAGACACCGTTCAAAAATGCGGTTTGAACATCTAAATGGTCAATATATAAATTTAATTCTGTAGCTATACAAAATAATACTCGAAGTGAAGTGTGCCTCACAACTGGCGAAAATACATCCGTATAATCTTCACCATACCTTTGTGTAAAACCTTTGGCTACCAAACGTGCTCGATATCGAGTTATTTTCCCGTCTGAATTACGTTTTATTTTGTAAACCCACTTATTTTTAACAATATTTTTATTTATAGGTTTATTTACCAGAACCCAAGTATTATGCTCTTCAAAAGCGTTTATTTCATCTTGCATGGCTACTTGCCATAATTTAGCATCAGATGAACTAAGAGCTTCTTTTAAAGTGTTAGGTTCAGAACTATTATTACAAAAATAAGTAATATAGTCATCATACCTTATAGGGGCGCGATGCTCACGTACTGGATATCTCCTACCTTGATTGCTATTATAAATAGAAGCAGCTTCGTTGGGTTGAACATCATTCGATGTAGATGCTTGATCTTCAAGTGCATCTGAAAAAAAATTCGTCTATATCATCAACTTCAGAAGTAGTTACTACTTCAGTAACATTATTATTGTTAGAAGTCATAGACTGCGTTTCAGACTGTCCTCCAGTAAGCTGAATAGGAACACTTAGGTCTAAATTGATTTTATTTACAGATCTTTGAGAAAAATTGTTTTCTAGAAATTTTACGTCTCTAGATAGTTTTATACACTTAGTTTTAGTATCAAATAGTCTATAAGCTTTAGAATTAAGATCATAACCCACGAAAATATATTTACTGCTCTTAGGTTCCAGTTTATTACGTTTATGGTTATCAACATGAGCATAAGCATCACAGCCAAATATTTTAAAATGATTTAGCTTTATAGTTTTGTTAGTCCACAGCTGTTCAGGTACCTTATTAACTAGCTTATTTGTAGGACATCTATTTATAATATATACAGCGGTATTCACGGCTTCGGCCCACATTTGTGAATCACATCCTGAGTCGTAAAGCATACATCTAGCCTTATCCAAAATAGTACGGTTCATTCGTTCGGCCACACCGTTTTGTTGTGGCGTGTATGGAACTGTTCGTTGATGAATTATGCCTTTATTTTTAAAGAAATTGTTTAATTCTTTATTGCAGTATTCAGTTCCATTATCTGAACGTATTATCTTAATTTTATTACTACATTGACTTTCAACCATATGAATGAATTCCTTAACAAACGAAACAACTTCGCTTTTATATTTAAGAAAATATACAAATACTTTTCTACTATGGTCATCAATAAAAGTTAGAAAATAATGCTTACCTCCATATGATTCCACCGGTAAGGGTCCACATAAGTCCGTATGTACTAGATCTAAAATATTTTCCGCCAACTTCTTGTCAGGATTTATGCTGAACGGAGATCTAGACTGTTTACCCTGTATACATATCTCACACATATCTAAAGAAATATTATCATTAAATTTTATATCGGTTAATTTCCGTAGTAATTTCAAACTATTTACATTTAAATGCCCCATACGTTTGTGCCAAAGTTCTACGTCATTTTTAGTTGTTACAATATTTGCCATATTTTTTTGACACAAGTCAAGACAAAAAGTATTTTTAAACATCGAACCAGTAATAGACGGATTTCCTTTTATTTTACAACTATCGGAATCGAATATTTTACAACCATTACTATCGAATACAACCACGTAATTCTTTTTTATGAGGTCACCTACGGATAATAAATTAACAGATAAATTAGGTACATACATTACATTAGTTATAGTTTTGGAAGTATTATTAGAAAGAATAACATCTACATTACCAAGTCCAGTACATTGAACTTTATCACCATTCGCAATAGAGATATCAATTGGTTCAATATCACTGTAGTTTTTCAACCACTTTTTGCACCCCGTCATGTGACTAGTCGCACCAGAGTCGATGTACCAGCTAATTTCGCTATCACAGCTCACATTCAAGGCTAACATGCTTGTATTTTTTGGTGATTTAATATCTTCCTTGTTAGCTGTCAAATTCTTGTCTTTAAACCAGCATTCCTTTTTCGTATGTCCTGTACGCCTACACTTCCAACACCATTTCTTGGTTTTTTGGTCAGTTGGTATATTCTTCCTGTTTCCTGAATATAGGCATGCATCGGAAGACTTATTGCCATTCATCTCACTCCATTTTGTGTCTTGCAGCAATTTAGTCTTTACAAGATCACTGGAAACGGTAACGTTCGAGTGTTCCAATGCCATGACCATTGGGTCATATTCTGATGGTAGTCCCTTGAGCAAAATGACGCCTAGAAACTCGTCATCCACGGGTTTTCCTATTGAAGAAAGTTGGTTCCCTATAGATAGAACGCCATTTACGTACTGTTCCATGGTAATAAAATCGTTCAACTTGACTGAACATAACTTTCGTAAAAGTTGTAATCTTCTATTCAGTCCTTTGTCATCGTAAACCCTTTGCAAAGCATCCCATGCTTCTTTGGCCGTCGTCATATTAATTATATGCGGGAAACACGATTTATCCACCAGCAAGCTTATTTTAGCTAATGCCCTCTCGTCCTTGTGGAGACGAGATTCAGCGGATGACGTGTCGGCCTCTGGGTAACCAACTACGGCATACCACAGACTGTCAAGTTTTAAGTAGTGCTTTATAGCAAATTTCCACGTTTCGTAGTTTTCTCTCCCTCTCAATTTCTCGATGGAGAACGACATATTTGTGAATGCGGATTCTTCCGAAGCCATCATATAGCACCACACAAATATATAGGAGTTTTTTGACAAATTTAATTGCGCCAATTATGGTGAATGCCCATAACCTGTTAAAAGCTGATTAGGCTGCTTTTATATCAATAGATTTATAGTGGAAGGGCACAATTAAATAAATAAAACTAATAAGCACCAGTTCACGACACAGACATTTTATTAAGACAGAAGTCAACATTCAAAATTATGACAGATGTATTCTTTTATATTTTTATTTTCAACAACCTTGTTCCAGTCTAATGTCGGGGTTTTAAGTCTCGTTAAATTTTGTATTTTTTTTATCTAAGTTAAGAGAGAAAAAAAAACAAAACGCCATTGTCACGATTTCAACCCCCAAACCCCCCTGCCCCTGGCTACGCCCGTGCAGTCACCCCTCACGAATTTTGTCATAGCTTGGTATCTACTTATACACGGACGCCCTCTATGTGTTTTCTTCTAATAACTCTTTATTTTAGAGTGAAGTTAGAAGTCCTAGTTTCTAATACTGATGGCAGAGGAGTCTGTTTTTTCAGTATTTAATTTTTATGAAACATCCTTATCAGGCTAATCTTATATTGATTTTTTTTCACATAAAATGCAATAAAAATCTTAGTATGCAGTACTCGAACCCAAGATCCTCGCTTTCGTGGCAAGCTTCAACCACTAAGCCAACCAGGTATTTATTAAATATTATGTAAAAAAAACAAATTGTTGCTTCAGATGGAACTTCAGCGTGGCCGAGCATCATCTAGCAGTGAGCAACAGTCGCGTGTGTGACAGCATTCATGAGGGTCCCACTATCCCGGAGTATGTGGTGGCCGTGGCTGTGCCAGAAGGGGTGGTGGCTGTAAGAGATCATGAAACGCAGATGTTGCTATGGCAACAGAAGGTCAGTAGAGTATAACACATTTTTTGTAATGATAGTTATAAATTCTTAGCATGCACTTACATATACGTACGCACATGCTATATACGTGGTGGCCAAGTTGGTTAGACCTTGGACTTAAAAACATTTAGGTCCCTGGTTCGAATCCCGGTGTGTTTTTAATTAAAAAAAATATGTACATTTGTTTGACAACACCACTATAGTGCCTCGGAGAGCACGTTAAGTTGTCGATCCTGGTTTCACTATACCAACTTGTGAAACTGTTTATAGATGGGTTACTGGGTCTATTCAAAACATCGCGACGAGCTAGCCACTTGTTCGGTGTAGACTCATACCATCGGCTACGACGAGGTGGGATTAAAACCCCTCCGCTGGGTACCCTGGAGCCGTCTAGGCGGTCTCGGACGCCGTAAGGCACCCGTGAAGACATATATATACATATGATTGCCATAATAGGGTAGCACCTAAGATTGCCATAATAAGGTGACACCTAAGAATGCCATAATAAGGTAGCACCTAAGATTGCCATAATAAGGTAGAACCTAAGATTACCATAATAAGGTAGCACCTAAGATTGCCATAATAAGGTAGCACTTAAGATTGCCATAATAAGGTAGCACCTAAGATTGCCGTAATAAGGTAGCACTTAAGATTGCCATAATAAGGTAGCACCTAAGATTGCCATAATAAGGTAGCACCTAAGATTGTCAAAATAAACTGATTGCCATAATAAGGTAGCACCTAAGATTGTCAAAATGAAGATTGCCATAATAAGGTAGCACCTAAGAGTGTCAAAATAAACTGATTTCAATGCAAAATTTCCAAATTTTATGTGATACGAAATATAATAATACGAAAACCTATAAAATTCTCCATTTATGGGGTTTATCAATACATTATTATACTTATTGTTTAACAGCATTAGTAGCTCATACTATGTCGGCTAAATGATGCGGTTACGAAATGGGCGAATTTTGTCGACGAGTCTATTTTACCATCTTTGCTGATTTTTTATCAAATCGCTGGTTTCGTAACCGCAACCTGAAAGGAGACTACTGCCTCGACAAATATCGATGTAGTAGTCTCCTGAAAACCGGTTAACCAAAGAGTAAAACCGAAATAAGAATAGGTCACTTGACGGTTATTGCATCTGTGTAATAAGACTGGTCGGTCGGTCTAGCGAAAATATAGAAACTTTCCTTCCACCTAAATAAATAAAAATAAAAAATTTCAAATAACATGCACCCAAGATTGGCGTAATAAGTTGTGTTGTCAAAATTAAACTGATTTCAATGCATGAGTATGACAAATAAATAATAATAATATGTAACAATTTATTACATAATAACAATTTACACATATTACTCTAGTTCCAAACTGAGCTTGTACTATGTGTACCAGAAACAACGGTATAATATATATTATTTTATAAACACGCAGACCATGACAAACTGTACAGAAAAATGCGGTTATGAAATGCGCGCCGACCATGGAACTAGGAATAATATAAGAACCGCAATAATATAAGTCCTAATATCGCCTATAAAACGAACTGTCAAACATGTTCGTTGTCGTCATATTGTGTTATCATTTATAAAAATAGTTTATTTATTTTATATTTCAACCAATCAACGCTCAATGATTGGTTATAAGTAATTTGTTTATTTGTATGGCGGGACCATTTTCTGTTCTTACGACTGGAAACGTGATTTAAGGCTCAAAGGCGCCTCCCTATCTATATCTCCATGGCTCCAACAAACATGAATTTGTATTACAAATCTACTTTTTCGTCAAATTTACTGCCCGTTACGTAACCGCACCGTAACTTTTTTTTTACAAAGCATTGGATAAAAGTCAAGTAAGTAGTGTTCTTTGTTGCCGCATAATTAGCCTGTTGAGTGGGAGCAATTAAAATTGTTAAACAATGCATTGATTGAATCTATTCATCCACTTTGTGTCTGTTTACCACCAAGTATATACCTCTGTCTTGCTCTAATATAAAACTGTATTGTTTAGCTAGAAGCACCAGTAGCGAGCATGTGGCGACTTCGCGGAGGATCCCTGCAGAACATAGACGTGCTGTGGGCAGCTACCAAGTCCCTGAGCACTGGGAACTTTGTGCAAGCCAGTCCGCCTGCTTTGTATATTGGATTGCATAATCAACAGGTAAAATTTTATATTTTGTTGCCAATAAATTGTTATGTGTCAACAAGATTGTCTATGTTGCCTTGGGATAACCAGGGGATTTTTTCCACCTCTTTGTGGCTTATGGTATTCTAAATCCACACCAAAATAAAATAAAAATAATATAAGCCTTTAATTAGATACAAATTTTACATTGGTATTATACTCGTAAATATCAAATGGGTCAGATCTTTTCCATTAATGTCTACACCATAGTAAACCAGTACATTAAAAAAAAAAAAAAAAAAGTAAAAAAATCAATACACGCTAGATTGTATTTTTTTACTTATTTTGAATATAATTAATGTGAAATGGTAATTTAAAAAAAAAAATTATATTATCGCTATTAAAATTTTACATTTAAATGTCAACTCAAATAATATTAATTTATATTAATGTGCTTTATAATTTTAACCCGTTTCATAACCGCACCCTGAAATGTGATGCCTAGAAAACTTGGAAGCTCCACATCCTATCTAAATAATAGGTGCAAAACTAACATAAAAAAAACATTTCCAGCTATATGTCCAAGAAGGTGCTATAACAGTCAAAAAGGCCGATACCGCTGTTTCTAATAAACCAATGCCTTTCAAACTTAAGTTCACTCGACCACTGATTGCTGGCCCCAACACCGCTATTCAACAAAAGCCTGATTACGAACGAAATGCTTTATCTCTTATAGCTTTGTATGACAATGGACAAACCGGTGAGTGACAATAGAATCTATACTAATATAATAAAGCTGAAGAGTTCCAATTGAAAAAAAAAAAATACTGTTGGCTATTTTGATAGCCTGTTGTATTGAGGAAGGCTATAGCCTATACAACATCACGCTACAACCAATTCAAGCGGTGCATCAATGGAAATGCTGCCAAAAGCGGGGAAAATTTATTCTTTTTGAGAGCTTCCGTTGCGTGCGCTGCGTAGGTCAGGTCAGTAGTTTATATAAATCAAAAATAATCGCTAAATGTGTTGCTAAGCTCAAAATACAAGGACGGCTGGATTTAAATTTTTTTATTATTTCAAAAGATTCATTGAAATCCGAGGAAATTTCTTATGAGGAGAAAAAATTAATATAGTATTTATGTGATACCGTCAGCAAGCGCGTTGGACCGCCAACTGCCATGACGTAATATTATTCACACACAAAAGAAAGATTTTTACGTACAATTACGAACATAAAAATAATAATTGAACTTCGACCAACAGCCAAGCTGTTTCATTGGAAGTACGTTTGTATGAGCGTCAAGTCGACTCCAGGGACCTCAAATGCATTTCGCCAGTACAGGTGTTTTAAATTGTTGCAACATATAAATAAAACTCGTCTTCTGCAGGAAACCAAGGATTCTTCCTTTACATGGAAGAGAAGTGCTCTAAAGCAGTGCAAGTATCTGACGTGGATTTAGAGCCAGACCTTCTAGACGACGACTCAGATAATGACGACCGACAAGTTCACATGCATGTACACGTCTACTCGCTCTGGTACTGGTGGAAGGAGGTCGTGCTTATTGCTGTGAGCTCGGCCTTGCTCATGAACCTTATGATATGGCCCAGACTGTTTGTCCCAAGGTAAGGAACGTGTTTTATGACCCTAGAATCAGACCCCATATAGGCGGACTCTGGGAAGGGTAACTTACAAATTCATATGCATTATTGACTGTTGAATATGGTTTGGCCCCAACTGCTTGTACTGAAGTAAGATTAATAGTAATATGTGACTTTAGCGAACCAAAACTGATTTTGATCTAACTTTTATGACTTGAATAAATTATTTAGCTATTTCAATAGACTTAGGGCGATTTTTCGATCGTCAGAGAAAGTTATTTGACTATTAACTTGTATGAAGAACTGTTAAATTTATTCGTTCTCCATACAAGTTATCTATTGAATAACTTTACCCAACGATTAATCACCCAGCCCTTAATCTAGAATTAATAATAGCATACAGCAGTAGTGTAGGTATTAATAAATAAAATTATATCTATATTAGACAATCTTTAAGGTTAGCAACCAGATCCTGAACCAAGTTTATCGCTTGGATCTCAGGTACTGGATTATTTTCCTCATACCTACATAATTTTATAAATATTAGCAACATATAGCATATTATATATACAAAACAAATATCATATAGTTGGAATCTGGTAACGAAGACTGATAAGTGTGGTCTAGGTGAAAGAAGGTTGTAATTTTTGCTGTGAGCTCTGCTATTTTAATGAACCTCATGATTTGGTTTCCTCTGTTTGCTTGTAGGTAAGTTTCTTAGTAACAGCAAGTTGTATTATAGACTAAGAGTCAGACCCCGTGGTCGCTGAGTTGGTTAGACTTTAGACTTATAAACACTTAGGTCACTGGTTCAAACCCTGGTTGGTGTGTACCAATGAGTTTTTAATCTAAAAATGTATGTACATTTATTGAACAACACCACTATAGTGCCTCGGAGAGCACGTTAAGCTGTCGGTCCCAGTTTCACTATACCAACTTGTAAAACTGTTTAAACAGGCGCCGTGCCTTACCCATGATGATATTTATTTATATTTATGAATTATTTTTATTTATAGTGCTGCAGTTTTTATATACAATGGATAATATTAATGTAAATACTAGACCAATAAAAGTATTTAATAACTTCCTAGATCTCGTCCCCCCAGTCCAGTAACAGACCAAGGTGTTGTGGTGGTAGAACGCCATTATTCCCAGCCGTCTGTAACAGAGTACAGTGGGCGGTATTACAATGACTTCGAACCGTTACGCTGCCTCGGCCGCGGCGGGTTCGGAGTGGTCTTCGAGGCACGGAACAAGATCGACCACCGATCCTATGCTGTTAAACGTATTACCTTACCTAGGAGGTAAGTTCTGGTTTTTAAATGTTGGCGTCTATCTTGAATTTTATGTCGGCCATATTGTTTTAATGTATTATTTATTGCCGGTTTCTGTATGTGTAATTTTGTTATAAAAATGTGTTTCTACATGTTAAAGGTAAAGTAAATAATATTATTATTAGATAAATAATAATAATTTATTTTTATTAAGTTATCTAAACTACTAAAATTAATAGATTGTTATTTTATTTTTACCACAAAACGAACTTGAACTCATTTTAAATGAAAATATACTATATGATAAAACAAATATTGTGTCATCAATATTAAAATGATATTGTACTTCGGCAAAGGACTGCATTATTTTAATAATAGGGCGATCACTAATTTAACTTATTTTTTAACTAAATTCTGGCCCATTTTTTTTAGGGAATCGAAACGTGAACGCGTTTTGCGTGAGGTACGCGCGTTGGCCAAACTAGAACACGAACATATCGTCCGCTACTTCAATGCCTGGCTCGAAGAACCACCACCAAATTGGCAACAGGAAATGGACGCTATTTGGAAAAGGTGAATTATTGTGTTTTATTTTATCTCCATTTTGTGTGGGTGACAAGTCCATCACGTGGTTAGGAGTTAATGAACTTAATAATGATTAAATGAATACGAATGCAGTGCCCGCATTCGTAATCATTCTGCGTTCTCCATACAAAATAAGCTTTCGCACTTCCAGTAATACTTGACTAGACTAATGTTTGTCAATAATAAATAAGTTGTAATATTTTTTCGGTCATTGTATTTATTATTTTTTCTGTTCGGCTGTTTTTTTTTCTCGAAATAACAAAAAAAAAACTTTTTTAATATTATAATACAAATATAAATATTATATTTTTTTTGCGTAAAATTACCAACCTAAAAATAATAATTGAACTTCGACTACAGAGCCCTTAAAGTTTAATTCGGGGTTTTCGATTTCAACTCCCCTTTATTGTGTTCAGTACCCTTTCCTACTCAACCAAATGGTATAAAATCCTGTCAGCGCTAACTTACGAGTAGATACGCGTTCTAATAGTTCCGATTAATCTATAGTTTATTACCTGGAGACTTACCGGGAAGCCACATCGACAAACCGATCGACGCGTCGATGGATACAAATGTATAGGAAATATTGTCTATGGGTAGAACTCGATCGCCGAGAAACGTCAAATCACATACTATTCATTTTCGCTTTCGATCGACGTGCAACCACATGAAATACCGATCGTTTCATGTGGCTGCCCGGTAGGGCCCATGTATTATAATGATTTTACTAAATTAACCTATTTTTTTCTCTCTTAAAAATTAGAGATTTGGACGGCGTATCAGTAACTATTCGTGTCGATCGGTATTTCATGTGGCTGTCCGGTAGGACCCATGTATTATAATGTTTTATAAATTAAACAATTTTTTTCTCTATTAAAAATTAGAGATTTGGACGGCGTATCAGTAACTATTCGTGTCGATCGGTATTATATGTGGCTGTCCGGTAGGGCCCATGTATTACAATGTTTTACTAAATTAAACTATTTTTTTCTCTCTTAAAAATTAGAGATTTGGACGGCGTATCAGTAACTATTCGTGTCGATCGGTATTTCATGTGGCTGTCCGGTAGGGCCCAGGTATTATAATGTTTTAATAAATTAAACTATTTTTTTCTCTCTTAAAAATTAGAGATTTGGACGGCGTATCAGTAACTATTCGTGTCGATCGGTATTTCATGTGGCTGTCCGGTAGGGCCCAGGTATTATAATGTTTTAATAAATTAAACTATTTTTTTTTCTCTTAATAATTAGAGAATTGGACGGCGTATCAGTAACTATGAACGAAGATTACACATCACAAAAGGAAACAAACGAAACTAACCCTTATTCCCTGCCTACAAAGTCCATTACTAAACCAGCTAACGTCTTGTTGAACTTGCAACCAGAGCAATGGGACAAAAGTGTTGACGCTTGCTTTGATGCTTTGGAGTATGAGAAACCGTTCGAAGAGCCGAAGAGAAATAGGTAAGCCAACACCATAAGGAAACTTGCCCATAAAGCCTAAATCACACTATATACGAGTATAATAAGAGTTAAAGTATACAATAATAATAATAATAATAAGTAGGACAATTTACACATACTGCTCTGTGGCCTTATTCCGAGTTTACAACCGCTAATCACGACAAGACGTTGATTAAACTATAAATATGGTTCTATTATTTTATATTCTATTATATTATATCTTTACAGCTGATTTTTATTATTATTAATTGTTTTATTGACATTTTAAATTTATTATTTATATTATTATAACTAATAATATTGTACATAAAATAGGACAGTGCCCATTTACAGCTGCATATAATATTCAAATTAACTTTTATACTGATCTACTTTACGGCTGCATCTAAATATTATACAAATATTATACTCTCATTTAGTATTAAGTCTTAACGATGACTTTGTTTTTTGCTTGAACGAATTGATTACAAATCTCTAGCCATTGATTCTTACTGTTTTAATTGATTTGTATGATGTGTTTATTGTTGTTTTTTTTTTTTTTTTTTTGTTTGTTATTTTTGTTTGTACCTTATTGACTTAGCCAAATTCCGGTAGGAATGTCGGTGATATAATTGAATAAATTCCAATGGTTATATAGTATGTATTAGGTTGGCTATAATAATGCCGCCATCTTGAAATGCACGAATTCTTCGCATGTTTGAACATGTGTGGAGCATTGGAATTTCAACTCTATAATTAATGGGATAGATCTTATATTTCAATATTTATATTTACGCAACGTCTTCTCGTGATTAGCGGTTGCAAATTCGGAATAAGGCAACAAGGTCACAAACTAAGCTCAGGGCTTTAACTATGTTTACCAGAAGCAACGATATAATACCTATTATTTTTTATAAACTCCCAGACCATGACAAACTGTACAGAAAAAACGTACTTATATTATTTTCCCATGGGTGGGAATCGAACTAACGACCTCCGGATACCACTCCAAAGTCGAAACCACTAGTCTACGGAGGCTGTCCTAAATAAGCGGTCCGTCAATGATAGCATAAATGATGGTCTCTTTATTCTTTTCATCTCATTTTATAAATTTCCTGATATAATATAGATGTCAAAATATTTATTCCTGAAAAAAAAAATCTTTCCACATATAGAAGTTTTTCTGACGTTTTTATACGGAGATTATACGAATCGGTTAATTTTATTCTTAATAGGCTATTTGACTACATTAAAAATATACTATAAATTGTGGTCATCCTATCAGACAATGGCGTAAAAATATATATATCACTTTATTTTAAACTAAATTATGTATATCTTTTGTAGATTACACGAAATAAAATTGAATATTTTTTTTCAATTTAATTTATAGCAAAAACATCTTTGATTGGTTGATGGCTGTTGACGTCACACGCAAGTAAACAAAACAATACACAGATTATAAATCAAGTGGTTGAAATAGAATAGAGTATAATATATAGGAGATTATTTAATCTCTGCTAGACTTGACATAGACTGCAAAACAGCGTTTTTAGCACCATTGTGGAAATTCAAACTTTAACATTGATTTTTATTAATAATAGATAATATTATGTAACGAAGAATCATATAAAACGGGTTTCAAAAAGAAGTCAAATACCTTATTCCAAATGCCATTTATTGTTCATATTTTTTTACTACTACTACTACTACTTAAAAGGCGACTTTTTAAATAAAAATCTCCCTTCCTAAAAAATACTCTTTGAATGATTCCTATGAACAGTTCAAAATAAATGTTTTTTTTTCAGATCCCTAAGTTGTAATGACTCTTTCAGCATAGAATTCATTGATCACAATTCAAAATCAGTTTCTAAAACAAACCACACGACAGGAAACTCTCTTGAGGTCCCAAACGATGTGTTGTCTCTTTCTAACACATTGAGCTTATCCAAACACACGGGCGGAGGCGATCAAGATGACTCCTTTATAGTATTTGCTAATTCAGAAGACTGTAATCATAATAATTCCAAAGGAATAGATGTGTTGACGAACGAAGCCACGATTAATAAACATTTGGAGAAGGTTAGACAGTGTGATGGTCTAAGCAAATCGGAGTCTGAGCCTAGTCAGTTAAAGAAAAAGGTAAATTTTTGTTTAAATATCTCAGAGACAGATTGCTATGAGCAGTGACCGTAATTAACAGCATCGTAATTCTCGATAAATCGACAAAATCGATAAACATCGATTTTCATTCAATAAATAAAAAAGCGGCCCCAGCCTAATGGTTAAGTCACTGCGCAACTGATAACAAGGTTAAACAGACAACAATGCCGGACCTGGTATGGGTGACCACTTTATACAACGAGGTTACACCCATCATAAACACCGCAACAAGCTCGCCACCTCCGAATACCATCGGGGATATGAGGGTTAATGCCTTTGCTGGGTACCCTGAGGCTGTGTTTAAACGGTTCTCGGGTGCCAAAAAGGCCTCCGTGATGGATGGTATTTCATCCAATAACTTCATTTTATTGATAGTCAAATTATATATACGCGATTTGCTAAGCCCCCTAAGCTTTATTATAACAGAATATTTATATTTTACTCCCTATAGAGCGCTTTTGATAACATGTTTTAAACTGATATAGAATAATTATTTGTACAGTTTTCTTATAGTAAGTCAAAAAAACAGTTCGGCTTAGCTTCCCAAACGCCCCCCGTTTGAGGGCGTTTCTTTATAAATTATTTTTATCAGCTCTAAGCCGGTCCCAAATTGATGATAATATACGAAGGGTGTCCTCTAGATAAGTGGCCTTAGCCCCTAAATACGTCTGACACAACAGGATAGGATTAATTGTATAGGTCACGTAACAACATGCCTCCCAAACGTCCTCTTCTGACGGATTTTTGTTAGGAATTACTTTCACCAGAGAGGAAATTCTCGCGTTTTCGATATGCAAATCGGCTTTATATTCAAATAAAACTAACGGTGTTTTATGGGAATCTGTCACTTATTACTCGAATATATCAAACCGACATATAAGTCAAAAACGCAAGAAAGAGGACCCAGGTCCAAATAGATTTAGGCAGAAGGAAGGTCTCTATGACTTCATTGGGACCGGTGTCATTACCACTGTCATACAAATGCCAAACCATCAAGTCACCGGTTTTCTGTAGACTTGCATCGATTTCTTATTTAGGTAGTAAGTCTCCTTTTAGAATGTGGTTACGAAGCGGGCAGTTAATTTGATGAAAAAGTAGCGAGGCGTGTAAGCTCATAAATTAGCCGGCATAGTAGGGGCAATCTATGCTGTTAAACAACAATGTATTGGTCGACCCCATTCATGGAGTTTGTAGGTCAGAATACCAGAAGTAGAAAAACTGATGATGATATGGAATGGTGTTCCGCAGAAGGGTCACCGTCGGCATTGGTCGCTAGACATGTGTGTGCGCCCCAGTCCGGAGCGCACCATGTACCTCTACATACAGATGCAGTTGTGTCTCAGAGACAGCTTGCATGACTGGCTGAGAAACAACAGAGATTATTGTAGAAGAGGAGAAATGGTGAGATTATTTTTTATTTATATATTTTGATTATTATCAGAACACTTTGTTTAATTTTTTTATTTATTTCACATGACACTGTTTCTACCTATTAGTAAGCACAAATGTATAAATCATCAATCGGGATGACTGATACAGCATGTCGGTATTAGTCACTATGCTGTCTAAATGATGCAGTTATGAAACGAGTGATGATGAAGACAAATTGAAAAAAATATCAAAACTACAAATATTTATCAAACTTTATTGCATAATACAAAGGCGGACTTTATGCTGTATATATATACTGGTATATATTATAGTATATTTATTTCAAGACGGTAAAACGTTTTGGTCCTCTGTTAAATCATTCGCCATACGCTGTCAGCCATTTTCTATGTTGTCACTGTCTTGCTGTAGGGCGATCTGAAACGCTACTTACTACCTATCTTCTCCCAATTTCAGGCCATAACATTTTTCAACCAAATCGTATCTGCTGTAGAGTACGTTCACTTGGCTGGCCTTATTCACCGGGACCTAAAGCCCAGCAACATTCTGTTCTCCCCCGATGGGAAGGTGAAGGTCGGGGACTTTGGCCTGGTCACGGCCATCAGCGACAGTTCTCAGGATGAGAGCACCAACGGGGACACTTTTGACGCTCAGCAAAGACATACTTATAAAGTTGGTGAGTTAGCTTTTTTTTTTAATATGAACACGGCTGTGTTTTTGTTTCGTGTATGTAACTGTTAATAACCATAACTATGACTTTTTTTATTTTAAACAAAAAACCCTGCAATCTAATATTAAAACTAGGATTTACTAACTTCACTGTAAAATAGAGTAATTTCTGTACTTGTGTAATTATAAATAGAGTTTAAAAAATAACTGGTCTTTTTTAAATAATTTATGATCAATTTGATAGTTCATTGGTTCAGTACAAGGTAGAAGTTTCAATCATGTGTAAAAGGTAAGGAGAGAGATAAAATTACAATGACAGGGTGCCCTCTGAAAAACAGGGAAAAGTCAGGAGTTTTTGGAGTCTTGAAAAGCCAGAGAAGACGCTGGAAGGTCGGGGAAAATAATAAAAATATATAGATAATAATAAAATTTCCAATAAGTAAAGTCTCTATGGTCAGGAAAAATCTGAAAAAATTGACCGGAAAACCTGGAAAAGTCAGGGAAATTCCCATACGAAACTCTAATACGGAGTAATTAGAAGAATGCTAATTCAGTGCGGTCCAATTTACGCTCTCGTTGAATACATATTTAGTATACGCTGTAAACACCGGTTCAAGATGCTCTTTTTTTTACATAATATTTATTTTATGGTATTTTTTGATACATAATATTTATTTTATGGTATTTTTTGAACATGCTGTATATGGGACTTTGCTTTTGTGTATTTATAACGTCGTCGCCAAACAATACAAACCGGTTAGCTCGGTAGCGCACAGCACCCATTCATCGTGCGACAATCTGTTAATGTATTGATAATTTGTATACTTTTTTATATTTACCCACTACTTATACTTTTTTTTTTTTACTATTATTTTTTAAATAGTTTGAATTATTATTATTATTTTTTGTCATTATTGTTAAGTACTTTATTTTGTTTTCTAAATTAGTTTAATACCAAACAAAATAGATTTGTGTTCTTGTTATAATCATGTCATGTTTGTTTGCCGATTTTCTATATATTTACGTGTATAATTTATGTTTATAATTGTTTCCATATAAAGTGAATTTTGTGATTCTTTTGGAAATAAAGTTCTTTAAACCTTTTTTTTAATATATTTCAAGTGAACTCACTCGCGTCGCGTATATTATTGTCTTTGGGTCTGTATAAATCATGAAATAAATATTATTTGCATTCTTCGAATTTTATGGAACTGCCATAGTGCCTAGTGTCGTTTTATAGGCCGAAGTCACTCGCGTTGCAGCTATATTCTGTTCTCATTTCAACCAATCAACGCTCAGTGATTGCGTGTGTTCTCGCCTATGTCACTCAGTGATAATGTAGCTTTCTATTAGTGACAGAAATTTCAAAATTGGTTCAGTAGATCCAGTCTACCCCCTACAACCTCGCAAACTTTACCTCTTTATAATATTAGTATAGATTTGTATGTCGGCGGCCATCTTCTGTTCTCAAAACTGGATAGGCGATTTAAGGCCTATGGATACCTCCTTATTTTATCTCTATGGTATAAATAGGTAAAAACCAATGTTTTTTTTTTAATATATGTAATTTATAAAAAAAAATTTGACTTGAACATTTGTTGGTTCCAGGCACTCACCTGTACATGTCCCCAGAGCAGCTTTGTGGTTTGCCCTACGACTACAAAGTGGATATCTACTCCCTCGGCCTCGTCATGTTCGAGCTTCTGCAGCCGTTCCACACGGAAGCGGAGCGAGTCCGGAGCCTGCTCAGCTTGCGGAAGGGTCACTATCCTGATACATTCAAGAGTAGTTATGGCAAAGAGGTAAGTTAATTTGCTGTAATTTTAACTCATTTATATATGGTGTTTCATCTTACCAATATAAATTAGAAAAAATAAATAAGTAAATTTTATTATTTCAAATATATAACCTTTTATAAGAAACTAATTTCGTTATTATCAATTTAAAAAAACTGGTTTAAAAAAAAACCGGTGTGAACTTAGCAGCCAAAATATAGCAGCTATTATAACTCTACTAATTTAAAAAGTCAATATTTCTAAGCTTATTAATTGCAATACAAACAATGGAAATCCTATGAATTATGAAAATTCTTTCAGGAAAATTAAAAATTAACCAGATGGCAATATTATTTCTGATGAAAAATAACATTTATCAAAATATTTTCTCTGATATTAAAATATAACTTTACAAGTGGCCCACTTCAACGAAATATACAAAAATGATTTCCCACCCCCCTTACAGTGGAACCTTGATTATGAAAATTGAGTGAAAACAATCTCGTAGCAAAATAATTTTGACATTTTAACTTAGCATAAGGTTTATTGTTTTTGAACATCATTATAACTTGTTAGACAAAAAATAACTTAGGCAATGAAAAGCAACTGAAATTTTTTAATATAATAATTAAGCGTCTTAGAAATCTTTCTTCATCTCACAACTTATACAGTAAATAAAGCTTTGCCTTATCTATCGAAAAATATGTTCCAAAATTCCTTACAGTGGGGCCTTGACTGAAAAAAATGAAGGAAACTACAATTTCGTAGTAAAAAATATCATATAATAATTAAGCATCTTAGAAATCTTTCTTCACCTTACAACTTATACAGTTAATAAAGCTTTGCTTTATCTATCGAAAAATGTGTTTCAAAATTCCTTACAGAGGGGACTTGACTGAAAAAATTGAGTGCGACTACAATTTCGTAGCAAAAAAATTTATGTCATAATCAAGTATCTTAGAAATGATCCTTCACCTTAAAACTTTTATAGTGAATAAAGATTTGCCTTATCTTTTGAAAAATATGTTTCAAAATTTCTTACAGTGGGGCCTTGACTGAAAAAAAAGAAGGAAACTACAGTTTCATAGTAAAAAATTTCATGTCATAATTAGGCATCTTAGAAATCTTTCTTCACCTTACAACTTATACAGTTAATAAAGCTTTGCCTTATCTATCGAAAAATGTGTTTCAAAATTCCTTACAGAGGGGACTTGACTGA
Organism: Monopis laevigella; assembly: GCA_947458855.1. NCBI lineage: Eukaryota > Metazoa > Arthropoda > Insecta > Lepidoptera > Tineidae > Monopis > Monopis laevigella. The sequence continues at coordinate 5,921,874 of OX381596.1, read as the reverse complement.
AAAAATTGAGTGCGACTACAATTTCGTAGTAAAAAATTTTATGTCATAATCAAGTATCTTAGAAATGATCCTTCACCTTGAAACTTATATAGTGAATAAGTTTTGCCTTATCTATCGAAAAATACGTTCCAAAATTCCTTACAGTGGGGCCTTGACTGAAAAAATTAAGTGAAACTACCATTTCGTAGTAAAAAATATCATATAATAATTAAGCATCTTAGAAATCTTTCTTCACCTTACAACTTATACAGTTAATAAAGCTTTGCCTTATCTATCGAAAAATGTGTTTCAAAATTCCTTACAGAGGGGACTTGACTGAAAAAATTGTGTGCGACTACAATTTCGTAGTAAAAAAATTTATGTCATAATCAAGTATTTTAGAAATGATCCTTCACCTTAAAGCTTTTATAGTGAATAAAGCTTTGCCTTATCTTTTGAAAAATATGTTCCAAAATTTCTTACAGTGGGGCCTTGACTGAAAAAAATGAAGGAAACTACCATTTCGTAGTAAAAAATATCATATAATAATTAAGCATCTTAGAAATCTTTCTTCACCTTACAACTTATACAGTTAATAAAGCTTTGCCTTATCTATCGAAAAATGTGTTTCAAAATTCCTTACAGAGGGGACTTGACTGAAAAAATTGAGTGCCACTACAATTTCGTAGTAAAAATTTTTATGTCATAATCAAGTATCTTAGAAATGATCCTTCACCTTAAAACTTATAAAGTGAATAAAGCTTTGCCTTATCTATCGAAAAATATGTTCCAAAATTCCTTACAGTGGGGCCTTGACTGAAAAAATTTAGTGAAACTACCATTTCGTAGTAAAAAATATCATATAATAATTAAGCATCTTAGAAATCTTTCTTCACCTTACAACTTATACAGTTAATAAAGCTTTGCCTTATCTATCGAAAAATGTGTTTCAAAATTCCTTACAGAGGGGACTTGACTGAAAAAATTGAGTGCCACTACAATTTCGTAGTAAAAATTTTTATGTCATAATCAAGTATCTTAGAAATGATCCTTCACCTTAAAACTTATAAAGTGAATAAAGCTTTGCCTTATTTATCGAAAAATATGTTCCAAAATTTCTTACAGTGGGGCCTTGACTGAAAAAAAAGAAGGAAACTACAGTTTCATAGTAAAAAATTTCATGTCATAATTAGGCATCTTAGAAATCTTTCTTCACCTTACAACTTATACAGTTAATAAAGCTTTGCCTTATCTATCGAAAAATGTGTTTCAAAATTCCTTACAGAGGGGACTTGACTGAAAAAATTGAGTGCGACTACAATTTCGTAGTAAAAAATTTTATGTCATAATCAAGTATCTTAGAAATGATCCTTCACCTTGAAACTTATATAGTGAATAAGTTTTGCCTTATCTATCGAAAAATACGTTCCAAAATTCCTTACAGTGGGGCCTTGACTGAAAAAATTAAGTGAAACTACCATTTCGTAGTAAAAAATATCATATAATAATTAAGCATCTTAGAAATCTTTCTTCACCTTACAACTTATACAGTTAATAAAGCTTTGCCTTATCTATCGAAAAATGTGTTTCAAAATTCCTTACAGAGGGGACTTGACTGAAAAAATTGAGTGCCACTACAATTTCGTAGTAAAATTTTTTATGTCATAATCAAGTATCTTAGAAATGATCCTTCACCTTAAAACTTATAAAGTGAATAAAGCTTTGCCTTATCTATCCAAAAATATGTTCCAAAATTCCTTACAGTGGGGCCTTGACTGAAAAAATTTAGTGAAACTACCATTTCGTAGTAAAAAATATCATATAATAATTAAGCATCTTAGAAATCTTTCTTCACCTTACAACTTATACAGTTAATAAAGCTTTGCCTTATCTATCGAAAAATGTGTTTCAAAATTCCTTACAGAGGGGACTTGACTGAAAAAATTGAGTGCCACTACAATTTCGTAGTAAAAATTTTTATGTCATAATCAAGTATCTTAGAAATGATCCTTCACCTTAAAACTTATAAAGTGAATAAAGCTTTGCCTTATCTATCGAAAAATATGTTCCAAAATTCCTTACAGTGGGGCCTTGACTGAAAAAATTTAGTGAAACTACAATTTCGTAGTAAAAAATATCATATAATAATTAAGCATCTTAGAAATCTTTCTTCACCTTACAACTTATACAGTTAATAAAGCTTTGCTTTATCTATCGAAAAATGTGTTTCAAAATTCCTTACAGAGGGGACTTGACTGAAAAAATTGAGTGCGACTACAATTTTGTAGTAAAAAAATTTATGTCATAATCAAGTATCTTAGAAATGATCCTTCACCTTAAAACTTATATAGTGAATAAAGCTTTGCCTTATCTATCGAAAAATATGTTCCAAAATTCCTTACAGAGGGGACTTGACTGAAAAAATTGAATGCGACTACAATTTCGTAGCAAACAAATTTATGTCATAATCAAGTATCTTAGAAATGATCCTTCACCTTAAAACTTTTATAGTAAATTAAGATTTGCCTTATCTTTTGAAAAATATGTTCCAAAATTTCTCACAGTGGGGCCTTGACTGAAAAAAATGAAGGAAACTACAATTTCATAGTAAAAAATTTAATGTCATAATTAGGCATCTTAGAAATCTTTCTTCACCTTACAACTTATACAGTTAATAAAGCTTTGCCTTATCTATCAAAAAATGTGTTTCAAAATTCCTTACAGAGGGGACTTGACTGAAAAAATTGAGAGCGACTACAATTTCGTAGTAAAAATTTTTATGTCATAATCAAGTATCTTAGAAATGATCCTTCACCTTGAAACTTATATAGTGAATAAAGCTTTGCCTTATCTATCGAAAAATATGTTCCAAAATTCCTTACAGTGGGACCTTGACTGAAAAAATTTAGTGAAACTACCATTACGTAGTAAAAAATATCATATAATAATTAAGCATCTTAGAAATCTTTCTTCACCTTACAACTTATACAGTTAATAAAGCTTTGCTTTATCTATCGAAAAATGTGTTTCAAAATTCCTTACAGAGGGGACTTGACTGAAAAAATTGAGTGCGACTACAATTTCGTAGTAAAAAATTTTATGTCATAATCAAGTATCTTAGAAATGATCCTTCACCTTAAAACTTATATAGTGAATAAAGCTTTGCCTTATTTATCGAAAAATATGTTCCAAAATTCCTTACAGAGGGGACTTGACTGAAAAAATTGAATGCGACTACAATTTCGTAGCAAAAAAATTTATGTCATAATCAAGTATCTTAGGAATGATCCTTCACCTTATAACTTTTATAGTAAATAAAGTTTTGCCTTATCTTTTGAAAAATATGTTCCAAAATTTCTTACAGTGGGGCTTTGACTGAAAAAAATGAAGGAAACTATAGTTTCATAGTAAACAATTTCATGTCATAATTAGGCATCTTAGAAATCTTTCTTCACCTTACAACTTATACAGTTAATAAAGCTTTGCCTTATCTATCGAAAAATGTGTTTTAAAATTCCTTACAGAGGGGATTTGACTGAAAAAATTTAGTGAAACTACCATTACGTAGTAAAAAATATCATATAATAATTAAGCATCTTAGAAATCTTTCTTCACCTTACAACTTATACAGTTAATAAATCTTTGCTTTATCTATCGAAAAACGTGTTTCAAAATTCCTTACAGAGGGGACTTGACTGAAAAAATTGAGTGCGACTACAATTTCGTAGTAAAAAATTTTATGTCATAATCAAGTATCTTAGAAATGATCCTTCACCTTAAAACTTATATAGTGAATAAAGCTTTGCCTTATTTATCGAAAAATATGTTCCAAAATTCCTTACAGAGGGGACTTGACTGAAAAAATTGAATGCGAATACAATTTCGTAGCAAAAAATTTATGTCATAATCAAGTATCTTAGGAATGATCCTTCACCTTAAAACTTTTATAGTGAATAAAGTTTTGCCTTATCTTTTGAAAAATATGTTCCAAAATTTCTTACAGTGGGGCTTTGACTGAAAAAAATGAAGGAAACTACAGTTTCATAGTAAAAAATTTCATGTCATAATTAAGCATCTTAGAAATCTTTCTTCACCTTACAACTTATACAGTTAATAAAGCTTTGCCTTATCTATCGAAAAATGTGTTTCAAAATTCCTTACAGAGGGGACTTGACTGAAAAAATTGAGTGCGACTACAATTTCGTAGTAAAAATTTTTATGTCATAATCAAGTATCTTAGAAATGATCCTTCACCTTAAAACTTATATAGTGAATAAAGCTTTGCCTTATTTATCGAAAAATATGTTCCAAAATTCCTTACAGAGGGGACTTGACTGAAAAAATTAAATGCGACTACAATTTCGTAGCAAAAAAATTTATGTCATAATCAAGTATCTTAGGAATGATCCTTCACCTTAAAACTTTTATAGTGAATAAAGCTTTGCCTTATCTTTTGAAAAATATGTTCCAAAATTTCTTACAGTGGGGCTTTGACTGAAAAAAATGAAGGAAACTACAGTTTCATAGTAAAAAATTTCATGTCATAATTAAGCATCTTAGAAATCTTTCTTCACCTTACAACTTATACCGTTAATAAAGCTTTGCCTTATCTATCTAAAAATGTGTTTCAAAATTCCTTACAGAGGGGACTTGACTGAAAAAATTTAAAGCGACTACAATTTCGTAGCAAATTTATGTCATAATCAAGTATCTTAGAAATCATCCTTCACCTTAATTTTTTTATAGTGAATAAAGCTTTGTCTTATCTTTTGAAAAATATGTTCCAAAATTTCTTACAGTGGGGCCTTGACTAAAAAAATTTAGTGAAACTACAATTTCGTAGTAAAAAATTTTATTTCATAATCTTAGAAATGATCCTTCACCTTAAAACTTATATAGTGAATAAAGCTTTGCCTTATCTATCGAATAATATGTTCCAAAATTCCTTACAGTGGGGCCTTGACTGAAAAAATTTAGTGAAACTACCATTTCGTAGTAAAAAATATCATATAATAATTAAGCATCTTAGAAATCTTTCTTCACCTTACAACTTATACAGTTAATAAAGTTTTGCCTTATCTATCGAAAAATGTGTTTCAAAATTCCTACAGAGGGGACTTGACTAAAAAAATTGTGTGCGACTACAATTTCGTAGTAAAAAAATGTATGTCATAATCAAGTATTTTAGAAATGATCCTTCACTTTAAAGCTTTTATAGTGAATAAAGCTTTGCCTTATCTTTTGAAAAATATGTTCCAAAATTTCTTACAGTGGGGCCTTGACTGAAAAAAATGAAGGAAACTACAATTTCGTAGTAAAAAATATCATATAATAATTAAGCATCTTAGAAATCTTTCTTCACCTTACAACTTATACAGTTAATAAAGCTTTGCTTTACCTATCGAAAAATGTGTTTCAAAATTCCTTACAGAGGGGACTTGACTGAAAAAATTGAGTGCGACTACAATTTCGTAGTAAAAAAATTTATGTCATAATCAAGTATCTTAGAAATGATCCTTCACCTTAAAACTTATATAGTGAATAAAGCTTTGCCTTATCTATCGAAAAATGTGTTTCAAAATTCATTACAGAGTAAAAAATTGAGTGAAACTACAATTTTGTAGTAAAAAATTTAATGTCAAAATTAAGCATCTTAGAAATCTTTCTTCACCTTACAACTTATACAGTAAATAAAGCTTTGCCTCATCTATCAAAAATATGTTAAATAAGTTGTAAGGTGAAGAAAGATTTCTAAGATGCTTAATTATGATATGATATTTTTTACTACGAAATTGTAGTTTCCTTCATTTTTTTCAGTCAAAGCCCCACTGTAAGAAATTTTGGAACATATTTTTCAAAAGATAAGGCAAAGCTTTTATTCACTATAAAAGTTTTAAGGTGAAGGATCATTCCTAAGATACTTGATTATGACATAAATTTTTTTGCTACGAAATTGTAGTCGCTTTCAATTTTTTCAGTCAAGTCCCCTCTGTAAGGAATTTTGGAACATATTTTTTGATAAATAAGGTAAAGCTTTATTCACTATATAAGTTTTAAGCTGAAGGATCATTTCTAAGATACTTGATTATGATATAAAAATTTTTACTACGAAATTGTAGTCGCACTCAATTTTTTCAGTCAAGTCCCCTCTGTAAGGATTTTTGAAACACATTTTTCGATAGATAAAGCAAAGCTTTATTAACTGTATAAGTTGTAAGGTGAAGAAAGATTTATAAGATGCTTAATTATTATATGATATTTTTTACTACGAATTTGTAGTTTCCTTCATTTTTTTCAGTCACGGCCCCACTGTAAGAAATTTTGGAACATATTTTTCAAAAGATAAGGCAAAGCTTTATTAAAAGCTTTAAGGTGAAGGATCATTTCTAAAATACTTGATTATGACATAAATTTTTTTACTACGACATTGTAGTCGCACACAATTTTTTCAGTCAAGTCCCCTCTGTAAGGAATTTTGAAACACATTTTTCGATAGATAAGGTAAAGCTTTATTAACTGTATAAGTTGTAAGGTGAAGAAAGATTTCTAAAATGCTTAATTATTATATGATATTTTTTACTACGAAATGGTAGTTTCACTAAATTTTTTCAGTCAAGGCCCCACTGTAAGGAATTTTGGAACATATTTTTCGATAGATAAGGCAAAGCTTTATTCACTATATAAGTTTCAAGGTGAAGGATCATTTCTAAGATGCCTAATTATGATATGAAATTTTTTACTATGAAACTGTAGTTTCCTTCATTTTTTTCAGTCAAGGCCCCACTGTAAGAAATTTTGAAACATATTTTTCAAAAGATAAGGCAAATATTAATTCACTATAAAAGTTTTAAGGTGAAGGATCATTTCTAAGATACTTGATTATGACATAAATTTTTTTGCTACGAAGTTGTAGTCGCATTCAATTTTTTCAGTCAAGTCCCCTCTGTAAGGAATTTTGGAACATATTTTTCGATAGATAAGGCAAAGCTTTATTCACTATATAAGTTTTAAGGTGAAGGATCATTTCTAAGATACTTGATTATGACATAAAATTTTTTACTACGAAATTGTAGTCGCACTCAATTTTTTCAGTCAAGTCCCCTCTGTAAGGAATTTTGGAACATATTTTTCGATAGATAAGGCAAAGCTTTATTCACTATATAAGTTTTAAGGTGAAGGATCATTTCTAAGATACTTGATTATGACATAAATTTTTTTGCTACGAAATTGTAGTCGCATTCAATTTTTTCAGTCAAGTCCCCTCTGTAAGGAATTTTGGAACATATTTTTCGATAGATAAGGCAAAGCTTTATTCACTATATAAGTTTTAAGGTGAAGGATCATTTCTAAGATACTTGATTATGACATAATTTTTTTTACTACGAAATTGTAGTCGCACTCAATTTTTTCAGTCAAGTCCCCTCTGTAAGGAATTTTGAAACACATTTTTCGATAGATAAAGCAAAGCTTTATTAACTGTATAAGTTGTAAGGTGAAGAAAGATTTCTAAGATGCTTAATTATTATATGATATTTTTCACTACGAAATTGTAGTTTCCTTCATTTTTTTCAGTCAAGGCCCCACTGTAAGGAATTTTGGAACATATTTTTCGATAGATAAGGCAAAGCTTTATTTACTGTATAAGTTGTGAGATGAAGAAAGATTTCTAAGACGCTTAATTATTATATTAAAAAACTTTATTTTGTCGTAGCAACAAGAAAATCAGAATTTTTTATACAATTTCAGTTGCTTTTCATTGCCTAAGTTATTTTTTGTCTAACAAGTTATAATGATGTTCAAAAACAATAAACCTTATGCTTTGTTAAAATGTCAAAATTATTTTGCTACGAGATTGTTTTCACTCAATTTTCATAATCAAGGTTCCACTGTAAGGGGGGTGGGAAATCTTTTTTGTATATTTCGTTGAAGTGGGCTACTTGTAAAGTTATATTTTAATATCAGAGAAAATATTTTGATAAATGTTATTTTTCATCAGAAATAATATTGCCATCTGGTTAATTTTTAATTTTCCTGAAAGAATTTTCATAATTCATAGGATTTCCATTGTTTGTATTGCAATTAATAAGCTTAGAAATATTGACTTTTTAAATTAGTCGAGTTATAATAGCTGCTATATTTTGGCTGCTAAGTTCACACCGGTTAAAAAAAACCATTTATTTTCGTCAGAAGCTCATTGATAAAACACCATTTAAACTAAAATGCTCTATATTTTTTTATGAATAAGAGAGAAAGTGTTTTATGTTTTAAGATTATTTATCACTGCGATAGCGGCCATTCTTCTCTTTTAAAGGTAGTGTTTGATTGCCAAAGGAACGATATCTTTTTTATTAAAGATTATGGATTATCTTTTTTATTCAAGATATGTAATACTAATTTCAATGGGTTCAACCCATTAAATTTAGTATCCCTACAAAGATGATGGTTACAAATTGACTGGCCTTGTGATCTAATTTCATTGGGTTCAACCCATTGAATTCAGTATCCCTACAAAGTTGATGGCTACAAATTGACTGGCCTTGTGATTTATTTATGGACATCGTAAAAGCTAATCGCACGGGAAATTGTAATCGCTTAAAATAAAATAAATAGTTACAGATGACAAATAAACAACACTAATTATGGTTGTATGGTCGAAAAATCCTTGCCTTTCCACACGTTTCACAAAATAATAATCAACAAAAACAATGGCGAAGTGTACCGCCAGCTTACATACAACATTACTTAATATTGTTTTTTAGCTTACCTTTAGGATTTTCCCCATTTTTTAACTATTAAAGTGATAGCACTATATATATATAGTGATAGTCATAATTTTAGATTTTAAATATATACCAAATTTTTTTTTTCCAAAAAAAAATTTATAAAGAGAAAATTGTATATCTTTTAAAAAATAAAACACCTTTCTATTCGGGCCCATTAATGACAGGAAAAATCAGAGAAAGTGACTGGAAATCGTGAAAAAGTAGGTAAAATACTTTTCCGAAAAAAAGTAGCCGCTCTGTTTTAAAACGGGTACTGGCAATTACTTTTCAGTTCCACCTACAGGATGTGTTAGCTTCTATTATTTAAAAATTAAGCTATATTATTATCACAACAGATGGAAGTTCTAAAACTAATGCTGAGTGAAGATCCTTCCCTCCGACCGACGGCCACCGGAGTCCGATCTCGGGCCCCACTATACCACCACACCCAGCCACACACTCCATGTTATGGCTTAGTGAACCCAACCAGGATATATACAGGGTGACTTTGAAAAGATGGTACTAATATGAAGTTCTGCTGATCAAATCGAACAACTTTTATGGGAAAGCCATATTTTTTTTTCAATTTGCGACACAGTTTTTTCGGCAGAACCTCATATTAGCCCAAAGTACATCCTTTCAAATTCACCCTGTATATAGTGTATAACTATACAGTAGCCCTAGTGTGAGATTTTTTAACATTTACTTTCGCGTTAACATTTTGACCAATCACACGAGCCTGAACTATTTCCCATACAAATTTTAGTTAACTCAAATGCAATGTAATAGTTACATAACTCACACTAGGGGTACTGTACAATAAACAACATTTACTCTATTGCAGTTGTATTTTTTTAACTATCAATAGTATAGTGCACTAGATGTGGTAACTGTGCCCCTAGTGTGAGTTTTCTAACTATTACTTTGCGTTTGAGTTAACTAATAGTTGTATGGGAAATAGGTCAGCGCTCCAAGCGGAAATTTTAAGAACTAAAAATGCGAGCGTGTGATAGGTCAAAATGTTAACGCAGTAGTAAAGTTAACGCGAAAATAAATGTTAAAAAACTCACAATGGGCCTACTGTATTTTTTCTATTTATAGGAGACACAATTAAAAGTTTCAATTTGTCTTACTGTTTTTTTTAAAATACAAGTTGCGTCTCTACTGTTTTGTTAAAAATTGCTGAGTTGTTAAAAATTTGGTTTAGGTGACAATTGTTAGTCTTGTTTTTATGGTAACTATCTGACGATAAATTGATTAATAAGAATGGCTTATAGTTATAATATAAGTCTGAATAGATTGTGTCAAGTCAATAATAATAAAATTCTAACATTAAATTTTGTACTTATAAACATCATCGTCCTGTCAGCAATATGTTTACAGATATTTGTTATATGTTTATAAATAGATAATAAGAACGATTATAAAATTGTATATTAAAAGTTTGAACCTCTGTTACAATATTATATAATATACTTGATGCAATTCAAAGTAAGTAAACGTCAAAGAGGTTATATGGTAATATCAAACATTACCATCGTAAATAAAATAATTACATTAAAAAATAATCATTACAACATAGCAGCTAAGAAAGAGGCGTACCAAAATAACGACAACATAAAATAGCGTTATTTTGGTAGCCTTTTGTTGGCGCCCATATTAATTTATATCGGCCGCCATTAACATGTAGATTGAAACATTGTTTTCAGTATGTTAAATGTTTTTTTTAATGAACATATTAAATTGTGTCTTTACATATTATATTCAGTGAACTTTTGTATCACTTTACTGTGTTTTAGTAGATATATTTTTGTATACTAAAGATTACAATTATAATACCGAGTTCATCAAAAGGTGAAAAAGGCGTTTAAATATATAAATATTAAATCAATTAATTTTACTATAGAGTACTGATTTAAACGCCTATTTAGTATTAGTAAAGTTTGGCCATACTGCCACACCTTGAGTCATTGTTAATATTTACTTTGACTCGATTATTAATATATAAAAAAAAAAAATATATTAAACAATTACATATTTTAAAACTATAATTTTTAACCGGAATTACCTAACTGACCTTATAGATATTTCTTAAAAATAATTTACTTCGAGTCTAATAAAATATAATTTTTTATCAACGACTCAAGATGCGGCAGTTAGTTAGTAAATAAAATAAAAGACTTAAGTATGACCAGTAAAATAAAAACCTCGCCATTTTGCGGAAAATCATTGGAACTAATTTATTTTACATGCATCATTCATTATTACCATTTTTTATTATTGTAGCGCTCTTTTGATTTTACTGGTCGGTCAGGCAGGTAAAATTAATGTTATTTAAGTAGCATAATATTTTTAATTAAAAGTGCATCCGTTTAAAAAAACTATAAGTTTTTAAACATTGTAGGTAAAGTTCGTTTCACGTTATGGCTTCCTTTGGCCGTGGCGCTGCAGTCGCGCGCCGGAATGTTGGTAACCTCAGTTTTAAGACTTCCCAAAAATATTTTTACGATCAATTCGATTTATATTATTAAATCAATTGATATAACTAAGAAAATTAGTTTGAAATAGTAACTACTAATATTTAGCATCTTTTGTTTTCTCATTTTTTTTTAGTTTCACTTTTTGCCGCGGGAATTCTTTCGTGAAACTATTAATGGTCAAGCGGTTCACGGGTAAAAATAAATTTCTTGGATCAAAACAATGTTGTATAGACAAATAGTCATATATGGCAGAAACAATATATATTCCTGAATAAAAATTAAAAAAATCTTGAATTAAGTAAATATTGTTTTAGTTGTCTTGGAGTAAGAACATTAATTTTTGTATTAAAATAAGATTCTGAGAATATTTGTATTATTTGCTGAAGATTTCCGTTTTATCAGGTGAGAGATTTGGCTGCCGCACAATTATTTTTTTGCCCGTATTATTTATATTTTTTAAAGTCGCAAAACGATATTTTATTTGACGAATTTAAAAAATATTATTCTTTGACTAAGAATTTTGTTTAACAATATATTTTATCTTAATACTGAATTGTACACTATACAGTTTAGAATTGAATTAAAAATTAATTTACAATTGGTATCCTCAAATGCTAAAGTGAATCTGTCTGTTTGTGGTAAACCTATAAACCACTGAACATATTTCGATGAAATTTGATTGTAATAGAATCCCGGTGGCAACTTAGGATATACTATAGATATGAGAATATAGTAGGGGTGGCTAGTAAGTGTTTAATACTTCATATAGGTAGTGTGAATTTTGTTTATGAGCAGGCATTATGAGCAGCTAAAGTACGGACGCGAAAGTGAAATAATATCGTAGTTGCACACTCTTAAACAATTGGGGTCGACATACAAAATGATTTCTCCTCCACGACCGTATTTTGATCACAAGATCTATACGAACCATATCACTTAAATAATAGTACAGGAGGCAATAATTAAATGTACTTTTAAATATAAGAATAATTTCCTTTACAATAAAAGACATGTTTTATATTAATTAATGTTAGTATTAATAAATACGTCGGCATTTATATCATTCATTACATTTTTTTTAAAGTTTACCTTTAATTTTTTATTAAATGCCAGGTTTGACAGATTTTATGAATATAAAATAAATTATTAATGGTGGGAAAATTCATGTATTTAAATCAATAGTGGTTTTTTATTATTATTATATCTGATATCTTCCATTAGGCAAAATAGTTTTTAGTTTGGAATTGTATGTAGATTAGTACTTATTGACTTACCCTTGAACTGTCAAACCTTGCATTGAATTATGGGTCAAACTATGGGTATTTACTGTAAGTTAATTGATGTGACAGTTTTAAAAAAAATCTAAGGTTCAAGATAAGTATGGATCATTGTAAATTAAACCTGCGCTATTGCCTGCGCTGGTGAATTTGAATGGTTGTTACTTTGGGTTAATATAAGGCTCTAATCATCAAATGGAACAAGTTTTACCATGGAACTATGTGTCACAAATGAAAAAAAATTTGGCTTCTCTATGGAAATTGGTAATTTTAACATTACTAGTGGAAAAAGCATTTTTTTTTTCATTAAGGACACATGGTTCCATGGGAAAAATTGTTCGATATGATCAGTAGAGCCGCAAATTAGCCCAAATACACAAAATGTTGAGGTAATATTGTAAAATAAATATTCATATGGATATAGTGCTATATTTAGATAAGTTTTGTTAAATCTAAACCTTTTTATATATGTAATTCATCATTTTTGTTCGATAACAGTGACAGAAAGTAAGCCACATCGACGCGTCGATTAATTGAAATCGAAAATAAAATGGAATTTGATATTTCTAGTCCTTCAATCACTACCTATAGACAAAATTTCTTATACATTTTTAACAATCGACTCGTCGATCGATATGTCGATATGCCTTCCTGGTAGCGGCCCAGAGCCTTGGTTTACCGAAATGCTTCTGAGTCGATAAAGTTATAGATTTTTTGTTTGTTTTCAAAATATGTATTTAAGGGCTCGCAGTCGACTTGACGCCCATACAAACGTACTTCCAACATTACTACTTGGCTGTTACTCGAAGTTAAATTATTATTTTTATGTTGGTAATTGTACGCTAAAATATTTCTGTTGTAGGTAATAGATATTTTTTCCGATTTCGAATAAAATAAAAACTCAGCGCAGTAAAATAAATACAATGACAGACAAACATATTTAATTGTGCGAAAGCTCATTTTGTATAGAGAACGCAGAATTCGCGATTACGAATGCAGTGTAGGCCGTACCTTAAGCTAGTTTAATAGAAATTCACTTCATGAATTTTCATGCCGTGATTGAGATCTGTCACAGAGATTAACTTGCAGTGAGTGGATTTTTAATTCATTTTTGTACGTTTATTTTTCGCCGCTATTGCGTTATAAGGTTATTTGATATAATATTTAAATTATTACATAAAAATTCAAAAAATAATATGCCTTACTAAATTTAGAAAACGCATTATAAATGTTTTTATATTAGTTTTTACCTATAATTAGTACAATTTGACCCTCTCAGGACAAAAACGTCTCAAAAGGTTCATTGATTAAAAATAATATGTACTTTCACAAGTGAAGTTGTTTTTGCATTGAGAGAGTCAAATGTGATTAGATTTTTAGTCATTTTTGTGTAATTTAGATTTAATTTATGAATACCAAATATTTAGGAAATCAATAAAGAAAATTTTCTACCATTTATTTTCAAATAGGGTTCCCTTTTAATTAGGGTTGCCTTTAGAATATGGGTTGCCAATCGAAAATTACATAATTTTATATAGTTTACAATAAATCCACCGTGTAATATTGAATATACACTTATAAATAAATAAATGTTTTGTCCATTTTTTTAATGTACTTATTAAAGTTTTATATTTACATGGATGATTATGAGCTTTAATCTCTCCTGACAAAATTAATTGGTTATTTAAATAAGCATAACCTCAATATTTTTCGACTTTTCAATGTGCATGTTTTGCATGCTTAAATTACTGTACATTGTCTTACCTTTATTATTAAACATTTTTAGGACTCTGAATAAAAAATATATGTAGTGGCTAGAAATATAAGTTGGTTAGACCTTAGACTTAAAAACACTTAGGTCACTGGTTCAAACCCCGGTGTGTACCAATGAGTTTTTAACATAATAAATTATGTACATTTGTTTAACAACACCACTATAGTGCTTCGGAGAGCACGTTAAGTTGTCGGTCCCAGTTTCGCTATACCAACTTGTGAAACTGTATATCCAATCATCGCGACGAGCTAGCCACTTGTTCGGTGTAGACTCATACCATCGGCTACGACGAGGTGGGATTAAAACCCCCTCCGCTGGGTACCCTGAGGCCGTATAGGCGGTCTCGGGCGCCATAAATAAGTTTGTGATTACTTGTAGGTACTCATTTTTTACTACTCATACTCATTGTATACCTACTCATATTTTTTATTTATTTTCATTTGTATGTTATTCTTATAATAAGGATTTTAGGACAAACTCCCTATTTTATGTTATATGCTCAACACAACTTTTTACTCAAGGAGCGTCTGTCGCTATCTTTCTTGATTTGTCATTTTCTTTTTATATTGGAGCACAGCATGTGACTTACAGTGAGTAATGTGAATACAGGAATGTTGTTGGTCATTACACTGGTGTTTAACAGTATTTGTGGCTCCCACTATGCTGGCTAAATAATGTGGTTAAGAAGTGCTGGGGTTTATTTATTCTAAAGGTTGCCCTAAATTTAATTTTACATAGGATATGCTATAGCCTAGAAATTTTGAATTGTTTAAAAAATGTTTTGTTGGTAAAGGGCAGTGGAAATGATTAAAAAAATAAACGCTGTATATAGATATTATTTGTTTTATTTTTATTGAATATTTCATCGGTTTAATTTTCACTTTAAAATTCTAAACATAAACAACTGCAATTTCAGTCTGGCCAAAAATATTAAATAAACAAGGGCGGAGCCAGGATATCATTTGGGGGGGTCTCGACCCAGGAGTGCGGGTTTGTTTGTCAGTGTTGAGGCGCTTTGCGGTAATGCTGGTAAATTGAGTCGTATACATTTATGTACTGATATTTATAATATGTAATTTGCCCGAGTTATACCTGACCTCAGCTATCTCTTTCTTTCTTGACCACTGGCCCATATACCTTACCCTTTCCTGTAACTATCATTGGTCATTTTCGCTCGGTACCGATGAGTGTATGGGAAACGACGAGTCGTTTATGAGTTCGTGACGCAAGCAGTAGTGTATGCCTAACAAATCTCGAAATTCGATATAAAAACCGCCGCTCTCGTTCTACACTACCGCTCCGGACTCCCACTATACCCGCTCGCGAGAATAATCGGAGAAGTCGACCAAACCAACAATCTCAAGTGCTATCACTCGTGCCTGGAACCCACGGATACGACTTACAAGGATTTGAACCCTGGACGTGCCTGGAGTGTTGAATACCGAGGTAGGTCCTTTCTTTCATCTCCTTAACCTTATTATATATTGTTTGTATCAGTGCATCTTTAGGTACGACCTATATATCTACCACAGCACCCGCATCTCGATTATACAGTCCACTTACGCGCAACCAGTCAGCGATGATTTTACAGTCCACTTACGCGCAACCAGTCAGCGATGATTTTACAGTCCACTTACGCGCAACCAGTCAGCGATGATTTTACAGTCCACTTACGCGCAACCAGTCAGCGATTATTTTACAGTCCACTTACGCGCAACCAGTCAGCAATGATTTTAATACAATCAGTGAGAAAAATATCACCTATGATATAGTATATCACGATTTATCAAGTTGTATTTTTGAAAGTCATACCTACTTACGCATTTTTTGCCATAGAAAAGAGCCACTTGCGTTTCGTTAAACGAAAAAAATATTGTTTGCAGTTCTTGTTTCTCATAATAAATACATATCATAACAAACAAACAGCTGGCATCGGTGACTTTATTTACGAGTGGTAGGGGGAAGTCGTATTGATATTTTAGCCACCCGTTGAGAAATTGGAACTTTAGAAATGGATTATTTTAAAATTTCAGTGATATTTACACAGAGTTCTTCCTATAACTCTGGTAATTTACAATATTTAAAAATCACACCCCTGATGTCAAGATTTTTTTGTCAGGACTATTATTTATGCTTTTGTTATAGGTATTACTTTAATATTCCAAATTTCTATCTAAAATGGTTGTTGAGATAAATTATTTCAGTAAGACTTTCTCATATACCTACCTTCTGTGCCAAAACGTTTTATTTTATTGGAGTAGGACATGTGACTTTGTATCTACCTGGTGGTGAGCAAACCTACTAAATTTATTATGGCTTGGAAACAAGTCCTTCAACAATAATATCCAATTTTAAATACAATATAACATTATTCTGTGCATTCTATTTGTTGAAAGTTCTTCGTTTGTTAGTGTTGCCCCAAGTAGACTGGATATAATCATATTATCGAATTTCCCCTGTTCATGGCACTCTCCCTATCCCGGACCTGCTGCTAAAAGTATTTTCTTATACTTTTAGTAAGCCTTAACACAGCCCAAAAGGTTTTCGCGGATTTCGGATCAGTCATCTCACTTATAATGGGCGAAAATCACGTTTTTTTTTAGCCAAAACTCTGGATCTTGACCCCGTTCATGGGTCAAATATGGCAGAACCTTCCATAACTAAAGTGTTCTTCAAGGACTCAATAAGTTTTAATGAATACCGCTGTTTATCTTTAATATAAATTTTCGACCCGTCCCGTTCTCACTCCTTGACCAGTCTGTTTTCATTTTGCTTTAGGCGTGCATGGCCGGCGGATATCTCTTATTTTCATGTTTGAGAAGGCGATTTTAGACCTTAGGTCACCTCCCTATTATGTACTTTCAGGGATCGTAAAGCACTTCCGTTATATTAATATTTTCAGATTAGGAATACGGTGTAGAAATATACGTGGTGGCCGAATTGGTTAGACCTTGGACTTAAAAACACTTAGGTCCCTGGTTCGAAACCCGGTGTGTACCAATGAGTTTTTAATTAAAAAAAATATGTACATTTGTTTGACAAAACCACTATAGGGCCTCGGAGAGCACGTTAAGTTGTCGGTCCCGGTTTCACTATAACAACTTGTGAAACTGTTTATAGATGGGTTATTGAGTCTATTCAAAACATCGTGACGAGCTAGCCACTTGTTCGGAGTAGACTCATACCATCGGCTACAAGGTGGAATTAATACCCCTCCGATGGGTACCCTGCACGTCTAGGCGGTCTCGGGCGCCGTAAGGCACACATGATGATATGTATGTATGTATGTATGAATACGGTGTTGAGATTGTAAGCTAGAGTCAGTCAGGCAGGACCACTACTCAAGTCTCAGAATAACAATAATAACACGTTTTATTATTGATCTGTGACTCAAGTGCTGCAAGTAAAACTGGATCTAAAAACTGTCTTGTAGTTTGACAGAAGTGCTACAGAAGCGCCACGACTGTCCGTGGCCGAGTGGTGGTCCCGACTCTACAAATTAATTAAATAAAACAACATTCAATATAAAAAAATGTTTAATTATAAACCACATTAGCAACAATTAAAAACATGAACATAAAAAATAGTGGACCATAAAAAAATCAGCGCCAGCTAGAGCATAGTTTACCAACTACTTAAATAATTATATACACAACAAAAAATATGTGGGCCAGAATTTGTTAAAAAAAGTTTTGCGCAACTCATAATGAAATTAATTATGTATAAATTAGAAATACTAGTTAAGCGCTTTTATGTGCGCGAAAATATACTTATTGATATATAAAAATAATATTACATATTTTTCACAATCGGTACCCCTAGTGTGAGTTTTCTAACTATTACTTTGCGTTTGAGTTAACTAAAAGTTGTATGGGAAATAGTTCAGCGCTCCAAGCGGAAATTTTAAGAACTAAAAATGCGAGCGTGTGATTGGTCAAAATGTTAACGCAGTAGTAAAGTTAACGCGAAAATGAATGTTAAAAAACTCACACTAGGGCTACTGAACAGCTTTTTCTTTTTTTAAGCGTTAAACTATAAGATAACAGTAACTATAACAGTAAATGAGTATAGAAGAATTACCTGTTTAAAGAACACTTATTTGGGTTATTTTTAAATTAATCTTTCAAGTGTGCCTTCAAGGTCAAATCTTAAACTTACCAGAAATTTATTCTTATAAGTGACACTTAGTTTGTGCAACAGGTGATTATTTTTTTTAAAATCAACCGTTTCGATTCCCGGCCGAATGTATTTCCCTAATTTTTCATAAATCTGTGATGCAGTTTCAGTTTTTATCAAAATCGGTCCCAAGATTCCTTTGAGTATTTTTCGTTATTCCTTGTAGTTTAGGATTTGGCCTTAAGGCACACTTGAAAAATTCACCCTGTATAATAGAACTAAGTTACTAAACAACAAAAAATACTATTAACACGGTTTGTATCAGAAGCAGCCAGAAGTACTGAGTTGTAATAGTTCTCTCTAAATTGGTATCAAATAAACCAAGGTTTTACAGCGGTTCAGAAATTCTTCTAATAGTTGGAACGATTTTCAAATAATAATTTTATCAATTGAATATTTTAATAAACAAAGACGACATACAATCAAAAAGCTAACAATAAGTATAACACCAGTTTTCTCCAGTTAACATTATTAAATAATAACTTATATTATGAATTCACTTAATACATTTTTTTTAAAACAACACATATTTTAAAGAGATTTTTAACAAAGGCACTTTTTGTTTATCTTATTAAATAAACTTACAATAAAACTATAATAGGTACAATTAAACTTAATACAAAACTACTTATATGTGAATGAATTAAAATTAAAAAATATAAATTTTACTGGTGTTGAAATAATGTTTCAAAAACTAAGATTTTTTTTTTTAATCCTTTGTTGGACTATACATATATTATACATATTATTATTTTACTTACTGACCTTGCTGCTAAATATATTAAACAGTTTTTGCCTATAATTTATAGTTTTTTTGTACGGTGGAGGCAAGTTTTGATTGATTTAAATTCAGTTCTATTTTTATGTTAAGGGCTCTGCAGTCGTGTTGACGCCCATACAAACGTACTACCAATATTATGGCTGTTGTTGGTAATTGTACGTAAAAATATTTGTTTTAATACATATTTTCACGTACAGTTACCATAAAAAGTTGTTTTCTGAATTTAAAAAAAAACCCTACACGATTAATAAAAATACTGGAAGTGCAAAAGTACATTTTGCATTGAGTACGCAGACTTCGCGATTACGAATGCTGCGTCTTTAATACAAAACTACTTATTTGTAAATTATTTAAAAATAAGAAAAATCATGGCAGTGGTTACTGGTTTTTATCATGTTTAAAAACTAGATAAATGCATTAAAAAAAATGCAATAAAATGGTTGAATAAGCTTCCGACGATAATAAAAGAAAACGAAAATATAGCCTAAAATAAGAAACTTATTTCGTTTATTTTTTAAATAAAAAACTTGTTTTTGGACAAAATTAATTTCTTTGTTGGATTAAATAAAAGAAATAAACCTTTCTTACTGGCCTTGCTGCTAAAAATATTAAACATAGCTATTTGCTTGTGATTTCTTTTGTTGTATGGTGGAGGCAAGGAAGTGATATTTACTTTAATTTCATATTGATGCTGAAAAGAATCTTTGTACTATGGAGGCAAGGAAAAATTTTTAAATTCACTCAATTTAGTGTTATTTGAAAAAAAAAATATTTAGCCAAGAGCATTGGTATCAGGCAAAGTATAAACAATAACTTTCCTCACGGGGTCCATTCTCAGATTGTGTGTTGTGTTTGAACACATGGCTGTTGTAGAACGGCTGCAAGTATTTCAGTTTGAGTGAGCCGGCCCTCTCCAACAGTTCTTGTTCGGGGACCTCCACAGACTGCAGGGTGGTCCCGGATATGCCATGGGTGTAACTTATTGATAAAAGATATTTTGTGTCTTATAAAATAAACTTACAATAAAACTATGGATACTAATTAATCCTAATTCTTTTGTTGTAAATTATTTAAAAATAAGAAAAAATATTATTGATTTTACTGGTTTTGACATATTGTTTAAAAAAACCAAGAATTTGTAAAAAAAAAATTAAAATCAATTAGATTTGAACAAAATATACTGACATTGCTGCTAAAAATATAAAACAGATATTTGCTTGTGGTTAAATTTTTTTTTGTATGGTGGAAGCAAAATAATGTAATTTCAATTTAATTTCATGTAATTATAAATATTTAGCCAAGAGCATTGGTATCAGGTAATGTATAAACAATAACTTTCCTCACGGGGTCCATTCTCAGATGGTTGTGTTTGAACACATGGCTGTTGTAGAACGGCTGCAAGTATTTCAGTTTGAGTGAGCCGGCCCTCTCCAACAGATCTTGTTCGGGGACCTCCACAGACTGCGGGGTGGTCCCGGATATGCCTCGGGTGTAGGATATCTGGTCCGATATCAGTTGACGGACAATGTAGTAGAGAAGATCGTTATGGTCCTTCTTGTAGATGAGGTATTTCTGGAATGTCTGTGGAGTGTAAAAGAAATGTGCGATTATTTATTTATTATTACACTTTTTTTTTTATTGGAGCACAGCATGTGATTTTAATAGTCATTTGAAAGACATTTAATTTTAACACATTTACCCTGGACACAAACTAAACTCTAGGCTTGTACTATGGGTACCAGAAATAATGGTTGTAGGGTTGATTCAGAATCATGACAACAATAAAAAATACTATGATTTTTTGTGTGTTAATCAAATATAATGTGTTAGTATCAATGTTTCTGGTACACATAGTACAAACCTATGGCTTAGTTTGTGACCAGGGTCTCAATTCTTTCAAATTAAGTTACTTAAATCGAATTGTAATCACATCATAAGCTCTTGTCTACATCATCGCATACATTCACCACAGCGCCCTGATAATACATCGTCTTCGTCCGAATACTACGCATTGCAACGATCCGGACAAAAACAGTTTCCTTTTCTTTTTAAACTATTAAGTTAGTGTAAATTTAGGCTCTGGGCAATATGTGTGGAATATACTATATATTATTATTTGAGTTATTTTGCGAAGCATGACATGGTCACAAGATTTTTTTATATTTTTTTATATTGTCATTTAATTTTTAAAACAAACGAAATGTTGGTTGTGATTTTTGTGTTAATAAAGTAGTAGTAATAATTATATACAGAAACACGTGTACACATGTTAGTGCCGGTGCACGCTAATGAATCGAACTTTAGCGAACCACGCCAACGCGAATATTTGGCTTGTTTGAGTTCTTTGATGTGTGACCCAAAACTAGTAATTGTTATTCGCGTTATTTGCTTACCAAATAGAAACGAATATCTCCTCTACACATGGACGTTTTCGGGCAAATAAGGCAAATACACAAATACTCTACACCCGTGGTCGTCAAACTGCGGCTTGTCGATATTTGTGCGGCCCGCGACAATGCAAATAATTTCAATAGTTAACCGCCTACTAAAACAGATTTTGCGTACAAAGTTAACTAAATAGGCACCGGTGCGAGATTTAATAATGGAATAAACAGAGACCGCCGTCGGATTGGCTAATAATTTTGTTACATTTGCCACTAAACATTGATGGTATTCCATTACTGAAATAATTTATATTGAAAAACGTGCAATAGAAACTTCTAAAGGTATATATTCTGTGAAGAAGGTACTGGAATTGTATAATTTAAAAAGCTTTCATGTCGAAATTAATTTTGTCGGCACGACAAATACTTTTTTTGTAGCACATTGCGATTTTTACAATGGATAAAAATTTTGAACAATCTGTTTCAATTGCCATGTGCATTACAAATATAATTTCTTGTGCTGAAGCGCTGAAATTGTTACATACTCGTAAGTCTTATAGTCAATCGAATTTATTAAAAACTGGTCGCGATGTGGTGGAAGGTTTGCTTCAATATTGAAGCAAGCCTTTGATGGTCAACCATATAGTCGTCCATCAAAGGCTTAATCCGAACTTAACATCGTTAAAATAAAAGAAATTGTGAAACTGAAGTAAAAGAAATGGTGACTGAATGGTTGTTTAACTTTGAAAGAGATGATAGCCTTTGTCCCATTTTAAACAATTTTGGGCATGAAACGAGTACCAAAATACCTGAGTTTTCTGCAAAAAAATAATCGCGAAAGGACTATAAAGATTTGATAGAACAAATTCATTCCAAGCCCACATTCATAAAACACATAACTGGTGAAAATACATAGGTTTTACATGTAAACCAGTCAATTCGGAACAAGGACGTCTGACTGCGCCGAAACCAAAATATGCATTGTCAAAGTCGAAAAAACAGTGAAGACGATGTTCACAGCGTTACGTGGCGTTTGAGACAAAATTTGTCGAAAAAGACCGATTTGTAGAAAAGTCATGGAATTTTCACCATGATAACGCGCCATCTCAAAAGGCTATCGTTGTGAACGAATTTGTGGCCAAACCTCAACAAATCTTAACGAACAGCCACCGTATTCACCTGATATGGCTCCCCAGCCGACTAAGTTTTTTTTTAGGTGGGAGGAAAAGGTCTCTATGACTTCGGTATTAGACCGACCGACTGATTTCATTAACACAAACCGACAAGTGATCGAGTCATATATTTCGGTTTTAGTCTATAGGTTTTTTGGAGGCTATTGCATTGATATTTAGAATGCTGTTACGTAGCGGGCAGTTAATTTTACGAACAAGCAGCGAGGCTATTAAATAGACTCGTAATGCAAATTTGTATGTCATTGCTTATTTCGTAACCGCATCATTAACCGGCAAATATATTAATGATAGTGGGAGCGATCAATGCTGTTAAACAACCATGTATTGATCGACCCCATTCATGGATTTTGTAGATCTGCTTACCATCCGGTGGATACAAAGTAATATGCCGTGCTACAAAAAAACGAACATAATAGGTGGTATATAAGTGAACAACACACTTAGTGTGCGGCCAGACAGTGACACCCACATTGCCCTGTATGGCCCTTAGCCGGAAAAGTGTGACGACCGCTGCTCTACACGAAGTGAAGTGCCACCATATTATAGTTAGTTGGCCTGTGTATAGTATAGTTACCTGTGTCATGGCGCGCATGACGCTGTACTTCTGCGTGCTGATGAAGCTGTCCAGCATGACGCGGATGGCGGTGTTCACGTCGTCCTCGTTCACGCAGGCGCGCAGATGCATGCGGGCGTTCGCTTCACTCATACGTATCACTGTAATACAAATATTATAATCAATATTTAGTTTGTATGTATTTTTTTTATTTCAGCTTAATATAAAGCAAATACTATATATACCATCATAAACACCGCAACAAGCATACAGGTGATGGTATCCATTACTCTTTTACACAATTTTGGCTAGTTGTTTAAACAGCCTCAGGGTACCGAGCAGATAGATAAACCCATCTCCATTTCGCCGATGGTATTCAGAGGCAACCTAACAAGTGGCAAGCTTGTTGCGGTGTTTATGATGGTATAGCCCCGTTGTATAAAGAGGTCACCAGTCACAGGTCGGCCTTGTTATCATCTGCTTAACCTGTTATCAGTTGTACAGTTATTTAACCACTAGGCTGAGGCTGCTTTTACCAATATTCAACCAAAACAAGTTTTTTCAATATTTTGCCCCATTTATGAGTCTTTTTATATACAGGGTGACTTTGAAAGGATGTACTTTGGGCTAATATGAGGTTCTACTGATCTATATGAACAAGTTTTCTCATAGAACCATGTGTCGCAAATGAAAAAAAAATTGCCTTCACCATACAAACTAGTAATGTTAAAATGACCAATTTGTGTGGGAAAGCCTAAATTTTTTTTAATTTGCGACACATGGTTCCATGGGTTGGTCGATTTGATCAGCAGAACCTCATATTAGCTCAAAGTACGTCCTTTCAAATTCACCCTGTATAATGGTATTATTAGGAAAATTATTTTGTTCCACCTCACCCCGCAGGTAGTTTAAGTTTAAGTTTATCTTCACACCAGGTCCCTTACGGGGTAGGCAGAGACAACCGAGCGCCACTTGTCCCTATCCCTACATACTCCTTTCGCCTCTTCCACAGTCATAACTCTTCTCATACAGGCACGCCGATTTCGGAGACTCTTAATAGCACCGTCTTTTAAAACCTTTTCAATTTGGTCATGGTATGTATGTCTTGGTCTCCCTCGGCCACGTTTACCCTTCACCTCGCTTTTATATATCTGGTTCGTCAGTCTTTCATCACTCATTCTTTCTATATGCCCAAACCAGCGGAGCATACCTTTTCTCATTTTCATGCCTATACTCTCTTTCAGTCCCACTCGTTCTCGAATTACGTCATTGCGGATTCGGTCTGTTATTTTAACACCGCACATTCGTCGCAATGAGCGCATTTCTACTGCATTTATTTTGCTTTCATATTTATCCTGACATACCCATGTCTGACTTCCATACAATAGTGTAGGTACAAGCACTGCGTTATGAATGGCAAGTCTTGCTTTTTGAGTAATATTTGACCTACCTATCATAGAACGCAGTGCTCCGTTGACACTATTGCCTGCATTCACTCTCCTTTCAATATCTTTTTCATATCTACCATTCCTAGTAAAAACACTACCCAGATATATAAATTCAGACACTTGTTCTAGTTTCTCATTATCAATCATAATTGTCGCATTCGTTATATCATTTCTCTCAAATATTAACACCTTAGATTTTCCCGCATTTATTCGGAGACCTCTTTCAATACATCCCACTTTCATGTCTGTGACAAGTGATTGCAGCTCTTGCTCAGATGATGCAATAAGGACAGCATCATCTGCATACAACAGTGAATTAATCAACATGCCACCCATTTTTATCCCACATCTGTTTTCTTTCAGTCTCTGCAGGCATTTGTCTAGGTATATGATGAACAGTCTGGTGGACATCACACATCCCTGTTTGACGCCAATGTTGACATTGAAACATGGAGATAACGTGCCGTCCACCCGTACGCTTGCTTTACAATTTCTATATAGTGATTGTATAGCCAGCATGAGACTGCCATCAACACCATAATCAGGCAAAATGTCCCACAGTTCCTTTCTTACAACCCTGTCAAACGCCTTCTCCAAATCCATAAAAGCACAGAAAACCTTCTGGTTTAAGGCCAGGAACTTCTCTGTGATATTACGAAGGGAGAAGATCTGATCCGTGCATCCTCTATCAGATCTAAAGCCTCCTTGAGCCTCCCAAAGTATTCCTTCAGTCTTCATTTCCATTCTTCTCATGAGAATCTTTCCATACACTTTGCTTCCCAAACTGATCAAACTGATGGCTCTGTAGTTGACGCAGTCTAATCTGGAACCCTTTCCTTTATATAAGGGGACGATTACCGCGCCCCTCCAGTCCTCAGGAACTCTTCCCATATGCCAGCATAAGTTGCACAACAAATGGAAACCGCTCCAGAGTTTATGCCCTCCATATTTGATCATTTCGGGTAGTACCTTATCAATTCCCGCTGCCTTACCACATTTCAAACTTCTTATCGCTCTTACAATCTCAGACACATTAATTTCATCCCATGCTTCAGACGTCAGTTTAGGTATCTCTGGAGGTGAGATCCCAAAAGTGATGTCGGGGATGCTACTTTTATACATCTCACCAAAATACTCACTCCAACGCTTTAACACTTCATCAGTGTTTGTAAGAGTGTCACCATGCTTTGATCTTATTTTATTCATTCTAGAGGTTGTTGAACAACTTCGAGAATTTCTCACTTCCCTCCAAAAAAGTTTCGAGTTTTCCTTGAAGTTGTTCGATAACCTCTCTTCACCAATCGCTCTGCATCTTTCTTGCTTCTCTTTTACCAAAGCTTTGGTGTCACTCTTACAGCGTAGGTATGTCTGTCTTTTCTCTCTTCTAATACTTTCAGTCAGACTCAGCGAAGCTATATAGCTCAACCATGCTTTCTTCTTTTTCTCCACAGATTTTTTAACTTCTGTATCCCACCATGAGTCCCCTTTCGTAGCTCGCTTTTTCGTTACACCACACACCTTTTTTGCTGATTCTACCATACTGTCTCTAAGAAGTTTCCAACATTTATCTACATCACCACTCACATCTTCCAGGTTGGCAAGCTTATCTTCAATGCAACTTTCATACTCTGCTTTCACACTTTCTTCACGCAATTTTTCACATTTTATTCTTTCGAATTGCTCCAATGTCCCATTAGAACGTTTACACCGCCAACCTCTGAAAAGACCACTAAATCTGGTGACGACCAGATAGTGATCAGTTTCCAGTTCTGGCCCACGATGCGCGCGTGTGTCTATGATATGGGACCGGAGACCCATATCATAGACAGATAACCCCGCAGGTAGTTACAAAATAACGTGACGTGCTCCATTAAAAAAAAATATTGTATGAAATCAGTTATTAACAACTCACCAGATTCAATATGTCGCACTGTGATGGGCAGGCTCCCCGTGGCCAGAGACTCTTGTCTCAGTTGGCTGTACATTTTAGCCACTTTGTCTTGGTCCATATTCTAAAATAAAATAATAATATCTGATATAAGATATGTTAATAAAAGTCTACATAATTAAAATTTACGAGACAATGTTCTTAGCTATCCATGGATTCTCCGTGCGGGTGCCGGGTTCAACGCGCGGTTGGAAGGCAGGGGAATGAACTGCAGTGATGCCGGACTTGAGACCGCGAAGTAGGTTTAAGAGCATTTAATCTCTCACCTGCACTGTGTTCACTACCCTGTGCTCTCTACTCAACCAAATACTATATGATCGTGTTAGCGCCATCTTGGAAACATGCTCCATAAAGGTTTCAACGGCTGTTCTCGGAAGGCCAAGATCCTTCAATAGACAATGCAAAGACTGCTGGAATTCCTCTTGCACCAACTTCCACTGCATAAAGTTGAGTTTTAAAACCGTTCAATCAAATCAAATATTATTTATTTCATGTAAATCTTTACAGATATTTATGAATAGTCAAAAAAAAAAAAGAGTTTTAACAATAAGGTCTAGAGTGCGCTTGGTTAGGCTGCTATATATATATATATTAATTAATAAAAGGTGTCATTTAATAAAACTATTAAAATTAAAAAAAAACAACCAACCGAACGCACGCTACATAACCAACTAGTGTAAGACTGGTTAGCTGATTCCATTGACCATCCGATTATCATCTGCCATACAAGAGTGCCACAGAGGCGACCAACCTCACCAACCGTATCCACGCCGTTTATAGTAATTTTATCTGTGAGACCAAAATAATTGTTTCACCCATCACACGGTCGCATTTTTAGTTCTCAAAATTTTCGCTTGGGACGCTTTTTTTATTTTTATTTTATGAGAGCTCAACATGTGACCTTGCATCCACCTGATGTTAAGCAGTATGCAATATCCACGAATGATAGCAACAAGCGGATGCATACAGGTGCACCGCTGGTTGCCATCATTATGCCGGCTTAAGATGCCTATTCTCGCTTCGTTTAAAGGACTCTAGGTTATAAGAGGAAGGAAACACGTATATATGACAATAGTACGGCAGATGTATGAATCGCCAAAACGTTTAGTACGAGTTGGTACATCCGCCACGGTATACATATGCATTTTGCAACCAGTGCGTGTTGTCCTGTAACGGAAAGGGGAAGGGGGAATAATGTTAAAAAGCTCTTCAGAGCACTGTCCATAGTATAGGCTATTTCCCATACTAATTTTAGTTAACACTAAGTAATTAATAGTAAGCAAACTCACACTTGTTTAACAGTATTGATGTGTTGATCGACCCTATTCATAAACTTTGTATGGATGCTTACTATCAGGTGGATACACAGTCACAAGCTGTGCTCCAAAAAAAAAACTAGTGTACTTACAGTAAGTTTAGGATGTACGTTCTCCTTGGAGTAGACAATATACTTCTTGAGCAGGTCTTGCGGCAACATGGTGTCAGGATCTACGGAGGCTTGTTCCAGGGTCTCTCCGCGGTGCGTGGGATGATGCTTGATGTGAGAATTTACTACGAACCTATATTTAAAAAAAAATATATAATATCTATAGGTAAATGTTTTACATTATTAATACACATCTTTATTTGGAGTTTTCTAGAATATTTTTGTTTTATAAAATCATTATAAAACAAATCATCATGTAAAAATATTTCTATTATAAGTCAGGCCAGTCTGATCTAAAAATTGATGATTAGTATTATTATATGGCACAGATATTATTCTCGCCCTTTATTTGATTCAAGCTGATTTGTTTGAGGCACAAAAGCAGTGCCTAACTCTGTCATACATTTAGCATACGTCCAATAATAAATCAATAAATGTGAGGAAAGTTTAGGCAACTAAAAAAAAATACATTATATTTGATATTCAAAGAGTTTTTTTTTTTAATTTTTTTATATCACTGGTAAATATTATAATCGTTCGGACAACAACCTAACTTTAATTTAAGAACACGCAATTTGTTTAACATTAAGTTTACAGAAAGCAATTTCTCTAGAAATAGGCTTATTATAAGAACTTGCAATAGTTATAATAGGCTTTTTTCATCAATAGATTTATTTCAAATGAAAGCTGTATCTATTTTTAAGAAACCGGTATTGAGCCTTCTAGGAAATGGTGGGAGCTCTGTGTAGCTCGATGTTCAATTGCACCAATTTAATATTAGACTGCATAGTGTCTCCTTTAACCTTAAGGCATTATCCGAAATAGATAATTGTTGGATGTTTAAATCTTATTTTACCATACATATACACATAATAGTATATTTTTTGAGACAATGTTCTTAGCAATCCATGGCTTCACCGTGCGGGTGCCGGATGCATCGCGTGGTTGAAAGGCAGGGGAATGAATTGCCTACCACGTAATTTTATTTGTTGTTAATTTGAGAAAACTTTGCTGGATTATGTAAAATTTATATTCTTCTATTGTAATGTTTGTTAACGACCGTATGTTTTTCCAAATAAAAAGAAATAAAAAAAAAAATTGAAACAGGCGTTATTTTATTACCAATTTTCCTGGGGCAGGCAGTGCCTTGTGCCTATTTAAATGCACGACGTTGCTGTAAGCTTCAGTTGTAACAAAGTGTCCGTTAAAGTAATTGTAACGATTAATATTAAAAATGGTACGTCATTTGTCTTTCACAATAAAACTGGTATATTAGCGTTATTTTTAACTTAAATCGTTACTACTACTTTAACAGACACTGGTGCAACGCAGCCTAAGTCACCAATACATACCTAGCGAGGTGTCTGTCTTGCAGGGGATCCGCCTCGTCTCGGACTACACACAGCACGTCGAACCGAGACAGGATGGGTTCGGACAACGCCACGTTCTCCGAGAACGTTAAGCTGGCATCATATCGGCCTCCGATCGGATTGGCGGCTGCTATTATTGAACACCTGGTTTTGAAATAAAAAAATATATATATAACTACTAGCTGATCCTACGACTTCGTCTGCGTAACTTTAACCGTTTACGCAGCGTACGCTCTCAAAAGAAATAATTTCCCCTCCGTTTTTGTAACATTTTTCATTGTTACTCCGCTCCTATTGGTCTTAGCGTGATGTTATGTAGCCTTTAGCAATATATTCCTCTATAAATGGGCTATCCAACACTAAAATATTTTTTGAATTTGAACCAGTAGTTCCTGAGATTAGCGCGTTCAACCATACAAGCTCTTCAACTTTAGAATATTAATATAGATTGAACTTCCACTTAGTGGTAATTACAATATCAATGTATTTATCGACCTCATTCATGGACGTTGTGAGTCTGCTTACCATCAGGCCGATACCAAGTCACATGCCTGCTCCAATAGTCAAGGCATCAGCTGAAAACCAGCGTTTTGATTTCCTGTTTGTCGCCACACAGCGAGCTCTCATTTATTTATAAAGAAGGGGAGTTGTACCAATATATGAACATACACCCATGAATGAACACCTAAATGTACTTTGCTTAATGTAAGAATAACGTAAAAACTACAATGTTGGAATCTCAATTTTATATTGGCCACTTTAATTGTCAAGCTGATTAAAGTTAATATTCAGGGGCTTATTTCATAAACGAGACAATTGTAATTTACCACGACAATTTATAATATTATGTTTATGTCTAGGTTTAGTTGGAATTTTTAATTTAGAACATACTAAATCAGGCAATGTATTACAAATTGTCATGGTAAATTACAACTTTCACGTTTATGAAAAAGGCCTCTGGTTGGCTTATTTTAATAAAGGTGGCGAAAAGTTTACTATTATTATCAATGAATAATAATGAATGTTCATAAAACTGTAATTTTTGTTTACATATCATCGCGGGTGCCCTACGGCGCCCGAGACCGCCTAGACGGCCCCAGGGTACCCAGAGGAGAGGTTTTAATCCCCCCTCTTCGTAGCGGCTGGTATAAGTCTACACCGAACAAGTGGCTAGCTCGTCGCGATGTTTTGAATAGACTCAATAACCCATATATAAACAGTTTCACAAGTTGGTAGTGTTTTCTGGTTTTATTACTGTTTTAATTCAGTAACGGTTAACCACTTGTCCAGTTTATTTTTGAAAGTGAACAGTGGAAGATTGCACTATATCTTGTGGTAGACGGCATTCATTACCCTGTTGCGTAGGAAGTTATATCCAGCATTTGAAATGCAGAATATTCTCTTTAATTTCATGTCATGATCTCCCCATCACCATCATGATATGGAGATGGGTTGCTGCTCCATGGCCTCGTGGATGGAGGTTTGGTCCTGGTCGAATATCTTGTGATGATCTGTCATTGATAATGATCTCTGTAGATGTTGGAATAAGACTCACCTAGCATGCAGAGAGGTGACGATGCCGGCCTTGGATATGGAGATGGACTGCTGCTCCATGGCCTCGTGGATGGAAGTTCGGTCCTGGTCGTTCATCTTGTCGAACTCATCGATCATACACACGCCTCGGTCCGCCAGCACTAACGCTCCTGCCTCTA
This sequence comes from Monopis laevigella, assembly GCA_947458855.1. NCBI lineage: Eukaryota > Metazoa > Arthropoda > Insecta > Lepidoptera > Tineidae > Monopis > Monopis laevigella. The sequence continues at coordinate 5,890,611 of OX381596.1, read as the reverse complement.
GGGTCCACTCTCTGAAATTATAAAATATTATGCGTAAAGTAGTGATAACAAGGCCGGACCTGCGGGCTTATTCGCTAACTCTAATGACAGGTTACAATGATTATCACCGAGTATAGTTTCCAACTTCCAACTGTCAAACCACACATTTGGCATTCCGTAACTTCAGTGCGCAACTGAAAAATTCCAAAATGGCGTGCCGCTCAGTGATCGTCACTCTGTTAGTTCGGTGGATATCGACTTCGGTAATTTGGTATTCAGTAAGCTCAGTGTACATGATTTTGACGTTTAGTAGTGGACCACCCAAATGTCCAAAATAGATTTGAAAGCCACTGTAGGATAGCAGTGTTTTTAGGGAGAATAGTGATCATCACCGTAATATAAATATATAATAACTAGTGTTTTCTATAGCTATCGCTAATTTAGTAAGTACCTTTGTGTTTATTGTGATTAGTTATTATCAAAGATTTAATAATTTGTCTTTGTTTTTAAAGAACAAAGTAAAATATAATAATTAATAGGTACATAGAATCTAATTGGAATTTTCTTGAAATATATATCTATAAAATCTTTCATTGTTGCTTTATTTAATAAATAATTATTTTAGATACCTATGGCACGCGCGTATTTATTTTATTGTGTATCGCTGAAGAGCAAAGACAAATTAATGTCTTGCGAAGAGAACACCGGGCAAGGCGAGCTTTGAGTGACCCCATGAATTTACCGGACCAAGAATTTGAGGCTCACTTTCGCTTGTCCTAAGAAGTGTTCCGAACTATATCCCAAGAGCTTCGCCCTTATATGACACAACGACGGCGAATTACTGGAGTGCCCCACAAGCTGAAAGTAAGTTTTATAGATGATACCAATAAGTGTTCTATAAGCAGCATTCTTGCTACCCAAGACTGCACAAAAACGACATTATGTCCCTACCCACTTTCAGTAGATGCTTGCATGAGGTCACCAATGCCCTCAATAATCCAGAAATCATAAGGACTCACATAAAATCCCCCTTTACACGTGAAGAACAGGAAAATATAATGGAAAAGTAAATATTTAATTTATAGTATGCAAAAAGTTATTAATGACTAGTATTAGTATTGAAAATATTATAAAGTCTGGTGATTTTTTAATAGGAAAAGTTATCATTCATTGAATATAGTAAGTGTTCTCTTCATATAATAATTTCAAAGATATTTGATTTCATATATTTTTGCTAGTGCAGTGATGAGCTTGCAGTAAATACCGATTAACTCTTCCTTTAAAGGTATTCTGGTAATATAATATAAGAATGATAATGTGCACCAATATAATTATCATTCTTGTCACATTTAGCACTAGAGATGAGAGGGGATAATTAGGAGATAATTCATAATAATTTATTGCATGTTATACACATAGTAGGATCACATATTTTAACAAAAGAAGCTAAGACATAACAATTCTTCTTGGCGAACTCAAAAAGATACAAGTGTATGTTAGTGTTATTGACATACACTGATTAATTGCATTACATATGACAATATATTATTGACAAACTAGTACCTACATAATTACCTTTACTTGGTAGAAAAATAAAAATTAAATTGAAAATGTTATGGTTGTATAGTCAAAAACAATATTAGTTATTTTATTAAAGTCACATTTAAATGTCAATTATTGTTTATGTTTATACATAAAATATGTTAATTTATTAAGATAATTTATATTTATGGATAGGCAGTGGACTAAATGATTGTTCAAGTAACACTTACATAGCACTAATTCCATTGAATACAAAGTTTTAGATAGTCAAAACAGGCTTTATTAGTTGTGTATGTCAGATAAATAATAATGTGTTACTGCAATTCATATTTTTTTTTTTACAGATTTGTGACATGGAATTAAATATTTTATATGCTGACGCATCATTCTTTTGGTGGGGCAGCACATGATTCATTTGTATGGAATCAATCCCCCATAAAAGAATATATAGACGAACTGCACAATAATGGGGAACACTGTTGGTTACTAGGTAAATTACTTGAGATCTTATTATAAGGTATATTGCAGTGCCTTTATTATGTTTATCTTATTTTTTAAAGGATTACTTCATTCTGTCTGTCCAGACACTTTCCTAGGAACCCATGGAGGTATTAAGCTGAATTTTGCCTATAGTATTGTCCTGTAAAAAAATCTTATGCCTCATCAAAAATTTATTTATATATTTTACTACATACAACTGTACTTTTGTCTTTTATAATGCAATGCTCCGTTTTGAGGCCTATATTCAGTGGACATAAAAAGCACTTTGTTGTCAATTACATAACTTTGCTTGTATTTCAGGTGATTTTGGGTATGCTCAGCGCCCATACATGATGACACCTATTCTTGGAGCTGCTCCTGGGACATCCGAAGAGTATTATACGAATCTTTATTGTCGTAAAAGAAATACTATTGAGAGGTGTATTGGGGTCTTAAAAGCATGTTGGCGATGTTTGTTAGCACACAGAGTGCTTCACTATAATCCAATATTGAGTGGAAAAATAGTAAATGCATGTGTAGTGCTCCACAACATAGCTAATGCTTCAAGAAGTCCACTGCCCGAACTGCCACTTGCTGAAAGGAATAATGACCAGCAACGGCAACTTGTTGTTACAGTTCCAGCCAATATTGATGGTGCAAGAGATATTTTAGTAAATAGATTGTGGAGAGGAAGATAGTGTTTAATATTATAAATAAATTAAATATGTTTAAGTTATCTTTTTATTTTTTTATAACAGCTTGACAGACATTACTTTCTGAAATACTTTTTTTCATACTAAGGGGTTGCATCATTAAAAAAACGGTCAAGTGCGAGTCTGACTCGCGCACCGAGGGATCCGTACCAATATTTTTGGGCATTATGTATTTGACAAAAAAATTGACCACAGACGCAAAACATGTTTTGTGTCCGACTCACACTTGAACTATTTTTAGTATTTGTTGTTTACTATATAGTATGTACTAGATTCACAACAACTTTGATGGATGTATGTATTACCGTTTTTACCTTATAGCTAATACAAAAAAAGTGAAAAAAAAACCACATTTCTTGTATTATACTGGTACAGGTGTTCTATATACTTAAAAGTAGACCCCAAAGTAAATTTGTAACTATTTTTAAGCATATTTGCTACCTAATAAATAAATAATTCATTTCATTGTATATTTTTTTAATTATTTGTCAGGGAATCAGCCACAACAATTCATATTCTGTGAAAATTTCAACCGGCTACCTATTATGGTTCAAAAGATACATTCAGCCCTAAATAGGTCAGACGGACAGACAGATAGAAGTTTGGGTATATAATGAATTTGTACAGAAACCACATATTTTAATGTTTTATAAAAAGCCTTTTTATTATACTTTAATATTAAAATTATGTATTATTTCCTAACTTATCACAAATTTCACTTAACCTATCTTCAATGTTTGCCAGACTTCTCTCCAGTGTAGCTGACAAAGCCTCAAGCGCTCTTGCATGCATTTCCTCAATGGCTATCCTCTTCTCTTCTAAACTGTCAGCCCATTGAGACATCACGATGACTGAAAAATATTATTATAAATAAGTAAATACTTGACAACTGAACTCTCAAGAGGCAAGTTTTTCTGACTTCAACCATAATCATAGTTCAACCAATTAACATAAAATATTTACTTATAACATCAGTGTAAGTACAATGATGAATGTAATCTAGATGTTATTATCTACACTAATATTATAAAGAAGAAATATTTGTATGTTTGTAAGTAATACATTCTAAAACTACTGGACAGCTATAAATTCTTTCACTATTGGAATGCTACATTATCCCTGAGTAATATAGGCTTATTTTATTTGTGAACGAGGCTCCGCCTGTGTGAAGTATGACTATGGCTAAGAGGCAAAGTCTGAGCAGGTGGAGCCGTTGGCAGCAGCTAGTTACAACTCTAATGAACATCCTTCATAAATCAGTTTACCTTTTCACCATTAGAATGCTACATTATCCCTGAGTAATATAGGCTTATTTTATTTGTGAACGAAGAAGCTCAGCCTGTGTGGAGTATGACTGACTATACTATGGCTAAGGGGCACTCTACCCAGTACTATAAAAATTTCGTGTTGTTGATAAAAACAAAGGTGGCTTTAAGGTTCTTAACAATTTTTAACAGTTAATTAACTTACCCTACGCCACTGTTCGGCAGTTTAAGTGACTCCATCTGCTACAGAATTTAGTTTGATGGCAACAGTCTCCCAGGCTCGCTAGGTTAATTGGCTTGCCTGAGGCCCACGAGTACATCGACCTAAGGCGACGTCTTTGTTGGCCTCTGCGAAATCCAACAACACCTCAAGGTGCCTTTGAGAGATGCGCCTGCTAGCCGGCATTCTAAAATTGAATAAAATCGTAAAATACCTGTAAACGATAATATAACCTAGTAGAACTTCAATTTAACAAAAGTTTTACTAACCTTGCTAATTGGATGTATTTGGTATACAATCACACGACGCAGCAAGACGGTACTCGGGACTATCATTGTTAACAATTTAATAAAACGCACTTCACACAAAACATTATTTCTAAAATTCTCAGTATTTAGTTCATATCTAGTGAGGTTCAAGTGGATGTTTTTATGTTTCTCGAAGTACCTATCCACCTATAAACACTACCACTCCGCATTTTTGACAACTCAAGTGGCGATCGTATTCGCCGCAAAAATTAAGAATATACAAGTGTCGTTCAATTATTTCGTGTAACCAAGGATATCAAATAAGTCGGGTAATAGTTATAGTTGTAACAATTTCATGTCGATAGTATAGGTTCGTCACCGAAGGATCACGTGACATGAAAGCGTTACTGAATACCAAAACAACAGAATGTTCGGTTGATCACTGAGCTCGGTGATCATCACTTTACTGTTGTCCACTTTCATCTGTCAAAATTAGCGAATAAGCCTGCTGGAATGGGTGACTGCTGTATACATCGAGGCTATATAATCATAAACAACGAGAAGATAAATCCAACCATTTAGTACAAATAGGCGAAAGAATACATGAAGAACAGAAATCAAATACTTCTAAAACCATCAGTATCGGAAAAAAGAACAACATTTTAATTTTAAGTGATAATAATGGAAGAAAAATTGGCGAATATATACATAGGATAGAAAACAATAATAAAAATCATAAGATACTAAACATATGCAAACCACAGGCAAATTTTGAAGATATACTAAGAGATTATAAGACACATCGTTGTATGTGTCTTATATTAATAATAATGACACACTTATTATATTAATTACTCAGCTAGAGGTATTAAATGATAACCCAAAAGAATACTTTAAAATATTACATAAAATAATTAACAACAAGGACAGAAAATTTAATATTATATTAAGTACGCTATTTTATACTAAGGAGCAAGAAATAAATTATAATATACATAATATAAATATGCATATTTATAACTTGCTGAAAAATTCAAATAAAGGAAAACTAGTGGACATAAACAGTTACAAACTCAATAAAAAAAATAAAAAAATAACAAGGGTAAAATAGAATTGTCAAATGTTTTATCAAATTTGTGTCGTCAAAATATAAACCAATTCCATAGAATTAAAAATCAAATTAAAATCAATTACATTATAATGTAATTAACTGTGTAAATGAGGACATATATGAAACAGAAGATTTTTTCGCTCAACCGCTGAGCTGAGGTTCCAGTCACCCCTCACGAATTTATAGTGAATAATTATAGCATTTTATTCGTTGCATTTTTATCTTTAAAAAATTAATATAAGATTATCCTAATAAGGAATTTATAAAAATAAATAAATGTTTAAAAAAAAATTTACGTGAAAGTAGTATTATACCAATAAATGGTTTATGGCCATTTTTTAAATCTTATTCAACGTGAGGGTAGTTACACTTTTCCTAATAGCTATAATGCGCGGACGTCGGCAGTCAGCACCGGACCGCGCCCGAGTAAAGAAGTACCTAGCTGTAAAAAAATGTTTCAACAACTTCGGCGTGGATGTGTACTTTGTGCGTATTTCTAAAGGTGTATAAAACGGTAACCGGTCAACTAAAAACAAATTATCTATGTTTACGGATAAACACATAGTGGCCTCAGGGGACATATCTCCAGAAATAAATCCGGTGGCTTGATAACAAGTCCACGCAGGGTACTTTGAGGTAAGTGCGGCTTCCTTACTTTTTTAAAGATTTCAATAATTGTCCAGAATCACCCTGGAGGGTAAAAGGGTATCTGATGCGGGAATTGAAGGTTTTTGTTGTTGGTACTCGGCGTAGTTCACCTCCACACTAAGCGGGTTTTGAGGGTTTTCTCCAGATAGTTGAGCTACTATATGATATTTTGACAAGCACTAGGTATTGTTCGTGGTTTGAGAGTGCGGAGACGCGGAACGGGTGCAATTAGTTATGTTAGTTATTTAGTCTTGCAACTGGCCAGCGAACCGGTCACAGACGCCTCTAAAAACGACGCGTGCGGCGCGGGTGAAGGGGTTTAAAGTACGAGGGATAGGAGTGGGAATAAATACGTGTATTGGTACATGTATGTTAAGTCGATATATGCTTTCGCCGATCCACACCCTATAAAAATATACAGTCCACTCTTTATCGGAACACAAATGTGTGTGTAAAAACCGTATCATTGGTATTTCCTGAGCAGGAGAAATGACATGAACGATCAGGCCAACGGACTGTAGAAAAACGACTTCGACCTTCTCGACCGCTCCATGGTAGGCATAAGCCGAGAACTTTTGCGCCGGGACCAAAACAGCTAACATAAATAGACACCCTGATGACAATGGGGAGCCTCGGGAAATTCGCGACTAGTCCCCCAGTAAACCCTGCCCCGGCAACAGGGTTAACCCTAGCCGGTTCTCGGCCCCACCGAACATACGGCAACGAAATGCTTATGTTATTTTATCTAATCAATATCTATCAATGCTTATCTAATCTCAAGCGGTGGAGTGAAAGGCGAAGACGTAACAAAGATGGCGTTTCTTGCTATTAAATTGATCCATTAATTCATTAGCTCTCTAAAAAATATTACAACAAATTATTATATTTAATGAAATTATAGTAACAATGCTAATTCATTGCAATTCCATATTATTTTTATATATAAACATCTACTTACATAATTTACTACGAGTATATATAAATTCCTAAAAATTATACCATTTAATTATATACTGCATTGCTCTTACGTGCGAGCCACCTAGCAATAAAATAGTACACCAGTCACATAAATAATTATTTCAATGTCAAAAATGGATTCATTTTTACAACTGGGGATCTAGTAAATCCTCATATTAAAGTCAAAATTTTATATCTTTTGGATGGGAATTATATCAAAATTTAATTTTGATATGCAGTTGATATCAAATTCTTTTGGTAGAATAAGCTTCCTGTAATATGTCAGTTTAAATTATAAAATGTAATATGTCAGTTTTAAGAAAATGAAAAGAAAGAATCACCTGGTCCTGGGATTCTTCCGTACATATGCCGTCAAACCAACTGCACTGGCGCCCTGACCCGTTGTAAATATAGCTCGAGGGGCGATCTAAAAGTAAAGTAACAAACAGACTATGAATATAAAGATTATTAATTAAACCTAAAATAATGAACTAATTATTACTAATTTTATTGTTAAAAAAAATATTAACAGAATTAATTTAATAACAATAAAATTACTAAATAATATTGATACCTAAAATTAAAAATATACTCAAAACATACTCACTTATAAACCCTATAATACTATATTTAGAAATAAGAATAATACACGAATTAAATTACAATAAGAATTACAAAGATAACAACAACAAAATAACTAAAATCTAAAATAAAAGTAAAACAAGGTACAGGCACAAAAACTACACAATAATCAACAAAAATGATAAAATATATACCCTACCCTGAAATTACATGTATTTTTTTAAATATATTTTTATTATCGTATCCACGCAACACTGGCTTGGATTTTTTAATTTTTTATAGGTAAGTATTTTTATTTCTTTTAGTTTATATTATAATTTAGTTTATGTTTAAGTATATTCTGTTATATTCTTTTATCATTAATAAAGAATAAAAAATAATACACACACCTTTTCAATATATTTTAAGAACTGTGATTTAGCTGTACCAGGATCTCCACAAATCAGTACATTGATGTCTCCCCTTACTTTGTGTTTGTCTCCTGGAATACAAATACAACTGTCAGTGTGTATTACTATAGAAATCTTTGGAAAAATGCCACTTTAAATTAAATATCTTGAATATGAATTGCAAATTTAATATTTAAAACAATACAAATTATTTGTGATTTATTAATACATTTGGGTGGAAGAATATATAATAAAATAATATATATAAACATATATTGTATTGACTTATATTGTTTTGGTTAATAAATTGTTAGGTAGGTAGGTATAAAATACTACTGTAAATGTTTACATGCTCTCGGGCGGAACATAAAAAACTATTTAATATTGTATTAACAACTGAAATTGTAAAATTTTGTAAACCTGTGTTCGTAAACAAATAAATGATTTATGATTTATATCTTCCATATTCGAGAGAATTTGATATTTAGACAGAACAAAAGTTTGTAGTTCAAAAGAAGTTGTCTTGAGGGCGATTTATCAATTGTCAGATAAAGTTATTTGATAGTTAACTTGTATGAAGAAATGTCAAATTTATCTATTCTTCTGGAATCAGTTAACCACCTAGTCTTACACTAGTGGTTATGTAGTGTGTGTTCAGTTTGGTAGTAATTTTCATATTAAGATTTCTAAATTTCAGTTCTAAATCTGATATTGAGGTATAATAAATATTTGTCCTTCTTTTAATAATGAATAGCTGCCTAACCAAACGCACTCTAAGACCTCATTGAATTGCTATATAACATCACGCTATGACCGATAGGAGCGGAGCATAAATGACAAATATTGCAAAAACGTGGAAAATGCATTCCTTTTGAGAGCCTCCGTTCGTGCGCTGCGTAAACGGTTAAGGTTACAGAAGCTAAATGCTCAGTGGAATTAAAATATTATTATTATAGTCAAAGTGGGTAAATGGAAACACTTCCAATTATTACTCCAATATAACATTTAAAACTTTCTGCATGCTTCGGAACGCATTTATAGTTTATGTCTATGACGGCCATTTTGAATTATCTGTGTCAAATAAATAATTGAAAGCTTTTTCATTTACCTCTTTTAGCATTTTACCCACTTTGACCCTACTAACCTGGGTTCTTAGGTTCTCCCCCAAACAGAGCTAAAGCTAGTCCCCGTTTGATATCCTCATGGCCGTATATAGACGGGGCTATGCTTTGTACTATCCTCTCCCCAATGTTAGGGTCTTTGGACAGCCTTATTATGTTAGCTATGTCTTCATCAGTTAAGGATTCCACTATATGCTTGCAATCCTTGACTACTATGTAGTTGGCAATGATGACTGTGGCAAATACTGGGAAACCCTGGAAAGAAGATAAAATTAGAAATATAGTCTATACTAATATAATAAAGAGTTTAAGTTCGTTTGTGGGAATGTAGGGGGTTATCTCTGGATCTACTGAACCGATTTTACCCGAGTTTTGGATAGCCTATTTATCTGGGAAGGATATAGGCTATATAACATCACGCTACCACCAATAGGAGCGGAGCATCAATGAAAAATATTGGGAAAATTTGTTACGTTTGAGAGCTTCCGTTGTGTGGCGCAGGCGGGTCAGCTAGTAAAATATATACAAGCTATAAAATAAGCCGGCAGGGAAAAAAATAACAATAAACATATATACCGCCTCCATAGACTAGAGTTGCGCCTTTGGCGTTTGTATCCGGATCTTGTGGGTTCAATTCCCACCCACGGCAAAAAATATTAGTATGTTTTTCTTTACAGTTTGTCATGGTCTAGCTAGGTGCTTATAAAATATAATATGTATTATATAATTGTTTCTGGTACACATAGTACAAGTCTAGAGCTTAGTTTGTGACCAGAGTAATATTTGTAAATGCGTCTTACATATTATTATTATATATATTGGACAACAATGTAAGATATAGTATAGTAATAAAGAAATTTAATGAAATTAACAACTTTAAACATAATTTTTACACATTTGGATGCGAGTTAAACTATATATGACAGTTTACGACGCGCAGTTGTTGTGTGATTTCTACTTTACAAACGTTCTTAGGGCCATCTCTATTATAAAATGAATGTTTTTAGCGACCGTCGTGTACGTGTGATTTGGTGTAATTGATTTCTGTATAAATCATTCTCCCAAACTTTTGCTTAATAATGATTATAGATGAGGCAGTATATATTATTACCTCTTAAATTCGTCCACGATAGCATGAAAAAAAAAAAAACTATTAATTATTTTAAGCAAGATCCCTTGTGGGTTAGGCAGAGACCAGAGTTCTGGATATACCTGATCAGTGTTAAGGGATCCGTCATAGCTGTTGGTATAGATACCAGTGAGATCCACTTCATCACCAGGCTTGCAGCGGTCACAGAGGTCTGCCAGGAGAATGCAGTCTTTGCTGCGAGGTATTCTACCAGCTGGAATGCGACCTGGAGACTCTTGGATGGTCACCTTTTGGTAGTTACGGAATATTGTTTGTTCCATGTTAACCTGGAAGGTTAATTTATTTAATACTTTCCTATTTTAGTACACACTTATTTTTAATACTTTCCTATTTTAGTACAACACTTATTTTTATATAGATGTAATAATATTATATTGTATTTCAAGGCATAAAAAAAAATTAAAGAGATATATTAATAAAAACAACTCTTCATAAAAAAATATACCATGGAAATTCTTGATTAAAAAAAAATTTTTTGAAGGTAAAAATGGTGAATAATACATTTTACTGCCAAAATACGCATGTATTATTATTAGTGATTGGAAATTCGGGTGCAATTATACCTAAACTTACTTTTTCCAGAGAAAAAATGCCTTTCTGAATATTTTCAATTAAAATATACCAGATACTGGGATATAATTTATTATTTTTATATGAAAATATTTAAAATATTTACAGTAATATATTTTATTTAGCTATGTTTTTTATAAATAATATTTTTTAATCCATTTTTTATAGAACAGGAAAGCATTTCAAAACATTAGCTACCCTATAAAACTACCTGTGACGTCATTCAAATCAACTTCAAGTGTGTACCCTGGAAGACAAGAAACTGTAGTCTTTACAGTATTTATTGTCTTTTAATATGATAACTCGTGATAAATAAACCTTTTGACTAAAAGTTGACTAACTTTTGAGGTGCAGTTACGGGTGTGTTACTGCACATAGGGACTATACAGCATTTATATCGCATATTAATTAATTTACAAAAAAATACAATAACTTAAATAAACTTATATGCGGACGCGTACTTTTTCAGCACAAATGACGTCATAGAATGGCGGCTAGACCTTTTTTACTGCAGTAGTCTAGTGGCAGATAAAGTTACCCTAATAATAAATTTAATTCTTGTGTTATCATCCTTTTAAAAATGTTTAATATTTTTTTTTAGGTTTTAATGTAGTTCTATCAATCAAGTAATGAAATAAATAAAAATGTGCACTCAAAGGAGATCAACCGAATCCAGGCCCGTCCCAAATTTAATCTCCCCTTAAAGATATTTTGACTAAAAATAATTATATAATTTTACAAACATTTTGATAAATTATTTCAAAATTGTACAGTGGGGATATTTTACTAAATTAATTAAACTTAATTTGAACAAAATACGCCATCTTTAAATTGCTTCTTCCTGTCAATGTGAGAAGTGCGTAGACCCGCTAGGTGAATAGTTACCAATAACGAAATTATTTATAACCATAACTAAACTATTTATTTTGTATTATTGAAATAAATAGTTACCTTTTAAATTATTATTGATTGTTATTAAGGCTGTTGTGTGGAGTTGCACAAAGTGTCCGTTAAAGTAATTGTAACGATTAAAGTTAAAAATGGCGTCGAATGTACCAGTTGTCTTTCGACTTTCAAATTAAAACTTTTAATTTTTAACTTTAATAGTTACGATTACTTTAGCGGACGCTTTGATATAACTGGAACTATATATTAATTTTATAATCGAACATACTGACAGAAAAAACTTTAAAAAACGGGGTTAACTTTAAAATAACCAAATATTGATGAGTTTAATTTTTGGTCAAGGAGAGAACTTATTTTATCAATTGTGATTCGCTCGATGGTACGCGCAGAGATTGTAGACTGAAAAGGCGATTGCTCAGCGTCTATACTGGTTGTGGACATATTCATGGAGGTGTCTGGAACTAATGGAATTATTATTGACGTATCGCTGTTAGATTTTATCGGCGAGTCAGGTTAACGCATGCTGGGCATGTCCATGTTTGTAAGGTATCAGCTGTGAGCCCTCGAAATTGAGCTTTGGTAACATTAAGACATTCAATATGGAACGTTCCGATACATAGATGGCATTTCATTAGATATATTGTCCTAATCTCAGTGTTGCATCTGTTGCATATCATCGTAACGTTATACTGTGGCAAACCCAGATTCAATTATTTACTTAAAAAATACCTTGATGTATAAATATAGCTACAATCCAATTAACACAGTCATTCAGTTATTTAAAATCTCAACAGATGTCGCAAAATAGTCTAATTTATATTGATTGTTATTTGCGTAATAGGTGTCACTTGCTTAGAATATGTAGGAGACCGCAGGCCTATATGTTCAATTTAATATAGATGTCGCTAGCATAGCATACATGCATTTACTCAGGAATGTAACAGCTTCGTGGATTCAGTACAGTATAATATCAATAGATGTCGCTAATTAAGGGTTCAATAAATAAAACAAAATATGTGTATTGATTTTTGTCTTAATATACTTTAGCAAATATATATTTTACCTTTGTCCTCTCAATAAATTGCTCATATTTAGGTAATAACCAAATATTTTTCAATAACTAGATAAAATGCATTTCTATACCCAATACACAATAACATGTAATACCACTGTGAGGCAACAGATGTCACTTTCCCGTTTCAGCTATTTATCATCTAATTAATTGGCCCGATCATAATGATTGTTAGACATTACATAAAATATTTTGACCTTAGCATTAGCACTCCACATATTTTTCCCAATTTGTGGTTCTTCGGTTTGTTTTCTTTATTCTATAACTTGTTGTAGATATACTTAGGTTATGTTTACACACATCCAATTATTCCAAAAAACTACATGTTTTCACTTTGCGAATATAACTAAATATTTTCATGTATTTATTACACACTACGTTACATATAAAAATAATTAGATATTAACATTAAAACTATTTTCTTTTTGTTTTATACAGAAACGATCTTAGCTTGCACAACTACCTTCTAAATACCTAAATATTAAATTGTATATAAAAAGTATATTCAGTAAAGCATTTCCATACAATTTTAAATGTTGTTTAAGTATAGTTGCACCTGATCACTGTATATAAAACATGCGAATTTGCTGTCAACAGCTACTAAATAATAATAAAAAAACTTACAGTAAAGGGTCCACCACTTTGACACTGTGGACAAGATCCAAGCTTCACTTCCGAGTTCTGTGACTGTACAAACGGCCCCAAAATATGTCCACATCTATTACAATCATATTTAACCACAGACAACTGAGGCAAAACCCCTGTAGTAGCCGATATCACTCCCACAGTCCTAACCAACTGATTCAGATGCAATTTCCTGAATGTTCTCAAATCTTCTATTAGTGGCAAATCAGCTATCCGAACATGTATTTCTGAAGTTACTCTCTCATAACTAGGAAATATTTGTAAGACTATTTCTTTGGCGACTTCATCAAATATTTGTAACATTTGCATGGGCACTTCGGGGAGGAAGTAGGCTAAGACATGTTCTTTGTCGGCCAAGGACTTGAATTCTACATGGAATGAAGCCTGGTTGTGTTCGCACATACGTCGGATTCTTTCTTTGTACACAAATTGACCTTTGGGGTTTGTGTAAGTTCGGAGGAAGTTTCGGAACCTGAAATTGAAATAAAATACAAGATTTAGAAATAAAATAAATTCCTATTTTTAAATATAATCCTTTTAAAAACATAGATATATTCTCAAAGCAAAACTTAAAAATACTTATGGTTGTACTAGTTATTAATAAACCTATGATGTTGATATTTATATATCTATTATAAACCAATTGTTATAATTGTTGTTATTATAAACATGGCTAAATTCTGTGGTTACCAAACTGATGGCAAAATATTGGTCAAAACCTCTAATTAGATACCTCTATTGAGGTAAATAATAAGAGGCCTATAATCACCTTTCAAAGCAAAACTTAAAAATACTTATGGTTGTACTAGTTATTAATAAACCTATGATGTTGATATTTATATATCTATTATAAACCAATTGTTATAATTGTTGTTATTATAAACATGGCTAAATTCTGTGGTTACCAAACTGATGGCAAAATATTGGTCAAAACCTCTAATTACATACCTCTATTGAGGTAAATAATAAGAGGCCTATAATCACCTTTCCAAACATGAGAAATATGAGTGGTGGTCATCTTCTCTTCTACTTTTTGCTTTGCATAAAATAAAACAAAAAGTGAGAAAAAAACATATTATAACCAATCAATGCTCAAGGATTGAGAACAGAATATAGTCCTTTTACTATTCTTACTTTCACTTCCCACACAAAAACTAAAAATATACATACCTATTAGAAATCTCTGTCCTAGGCCCCAACATAGACACCCATTCCTTGACTGTATGACCCTTAGTGTCCTCCAAATTCTCAATACTTTCCACACCCTCCTCTACAGGTTCAACAGACCCTAATGCAGCCTTTTCTGCAGCCCTGCGACGTTTGTTACGAGGTAAATCTGTGCTTTCCTCATCAGATTCATCTATAATCATAATACATAGTCTAGTTAGACCAATATTTCCAAAACTTGCAATAGCCATGAAAGATTTTAATAGTTAATTCTAATTTGAACATAATATTCTCCCTTACTTATAAAAATATGAAAGCAAAGTTTAAGATTGTAAGAGAGTTTAATGTTAACATAAATAGGAAAAAATATCACAATAATAATACACTGTATTGAGTTTGTTTGGAGACTACTGCATTGATTTTTTGTTGAAGTGGTAGTCTCCTTTCATGGTGCGGTTACGAAATGAGGGATTGATTTGACAATAACTCAGCAAGGATATTAAAATAGACTCATAATGCAAAAATACATCCCATTTCTTAACCGCATCTTAAACAACAATGTAGATAGACTTACCTGGATCTGGTAGGTAAATAAAAAAATATAATTTTATAAATACATACCATACAACAAATCTCTATCATCTCTTCTCATTCTGCCTTCCTCCCTATCTCGTCTACGTAAATCCTGTTCTGCTGCCATGCGAGTGTCAATAGACATAGCATCATAATCCTCATCATCAAGCTCTTCTCTGTCATATCTATCAAGAGCTGGCATTGCTCGGTAATCACTGGAAAATTGAAGCACTGATTCATATTTATATCATCATATAGTGTACTATGTGTACCAGAAACAACAATACTGATAAATATTATTTTTCATAAACACCCAGACCATGGCAAAATATACAGAAAAAAAACCTAGTAATATAGTTTTGGCATGAGTGATTGTGTGGATTCAAATCCACAACCTCCATTAACTTAAAAAAAATAGAGTTTGTGAAAAAGCCAATTAGCTATTCTACACAATATTACCAACATAAAAATATGGGTTTTCCGGTAGGGCCCCAGATCAATGAAATCCTAGGAATTTGGTTGGTAGTGAAATTTCAAGAACGTCAATGCTATTTTTTTCAATATCGAAATTCCGGTTTTGATACGCCAATTCCAGTTTTACAATATCAACAAATGAAAGACTAACTACTTTTGTGAAGGAGGGACAACTCAAAATAAACCTTTCTCAATCCTGGCAAATATTCATGGATACATTCAAAACACATTACAAAATTCCAGACAAACTAGCAGTTTCAGCCTATAGACCAGACATACTGGTGTACTCTCGGTACTTGAAGAAAGTAATACTTATATAACTCACCGTTCTGTGGGAAACAAACATTCCTAAGGACCACAACATCAAGTCGAACAAATATTTTGATCTCACAAACAAAATTACTAGAAACGGATTTAAAACTCAACTTTATGCAGTGGAAGTTGGTGCAAGAGTTATTCCAGCAAAGTTATTTGCATTGTCTATTGAAGGATCTTGGCCTTCCAAGATCAGCCGTCGGAACTTTTATGGAGTGTGTTTTCAAGATGGCGCTAACAGAAACATATAGTATTTGGTTGAGTAGAGAGGGTAGTGAACACAGTGCAGGTGAGAGTTCAAAAGGCCTTTAAGTCTTCTTAACGCTGCAGTTCATTCCCCTGCCTTCCAACCACACAATGTATGTATAGCTAAGAACATTGTCTCTCTCTACCATCACCAGTGCCTATTTGGCTACAGAGAACCGTTTAAGAGGCCTTACGGTACCCAGCAGAGGATTAACCCTCATTTCGCCAATGGTATATGGAGGCAACACCTAACAAGTGGGGAACTTGCTTTTTTTAATGTACTGATATTTATCCACTTAACCGTCCAGCGCAGACCAACCAAGCTAGCCTCTAACGACTGCTGTTCGCGCGGTCAAGCGCTACCTGTAATTTACCTGTTTTTTCGCGATACTTTATTAATATAAACCATTATATCTGCTAAATTAAAATACCTATAATAAAAAATACATACGTAGGAATAGGTGAAAATATACTTAACAGGGTAATATAAAAAAAATATTGATAATGTTAATATAAGTTACTAAAACCCAAACAAAACATGCAAAAAATATAAAAAAAACAGTGTTATATTTCATAATTCTCCATTTTAACATAATAATATTGGAAATTAGACTAATTCAAAAATAAGTATTAAATTCTACATTATTTTCCCTTTCCAACAATGTAAAAATATTGATATTAAATTTAGTCTTCAATTGTAAAATAAAATGAAACAAAACACCTACTTCTTGAATTTCAAATTTCATGAGCATAAACATGCTGAAATTTCATTGAAATATTATTAATCTTAATACATTTCTATAATAAAAGTATATGATTATGGAAATAGTGAACTATTAATCATTTTTTTAGATATTATTTTATTAAAAAGAATGTAAAGTAAACTGTAAAACACAAAAGCCCGGCAAAACCGGCCATTGTTCTCGTCCAAATAATACCTATCTTTTTGACCCTCTATTTACACTAGGATTACATATACAAACTATAAAATATAGTTATAATCTTAAAAAACAAATCCTCAGGATCATTTTCATGTATAATAATAGCAGGAAATATTATTTATGAGATATATTTCAACAATATTCTTTAAAATCTAATTCCAACGCAATAGTACAACGCCGACTAAAATTTTTATATTTTTTTGTTTTAAAAGAATCATTCTATTTAGCCATCTACCGATTATTTAGTGAAGTAATATCATGGTCTGTGATATTAAAACAACAAACAAACTAAAAAGAGACGATGTAATTCACTAGATGGTGCTTAGAACAATGACGCATTGTTCAAGTGTATTGGATACTATGGTATCCGCGGACGTAAGACCCTATTTTTTTTTGGATACATAGTATCCACGGACGGTTGAGTGGTTAAATTATGTAATTTGCCTGTGTTATACCTGACCCCAGCTATCCTTTTCTTTCTTGACCACTGACCCATATACAAATTGTTTTCTTTTACTTGTATTACTATGTTTGTCAATTATTAACTAGGGATAATTAGTATAAGCCAGGTTCTAAAATATTTACAACATTATTGTTTCTTATTTATAACCTAAAAATATAGTAAATAAACAGAAAATATATTACAAAAAGTGACTTACTTTTCCATATTATCACCAAATAGTTCTTCCCCGTCTTCCTCTTCATCTTCAGGCCCATTTTCACCAAGAATAGCCCCTTCATCATCAAACATTTCGTAATCTCGAGCCGGCGAAGTCATCCGAGATCGGGCTCCATCTCGGTCAGAAGGGGTATCAGGTATTGGAGAACTCTATTAATTATTTAAAAAAAAAAAATTATTAAATATGTATTTATAGAATAAATATGAAAGCTACCAAAGTTTGGATGTCGTACCAAACTTTGGCACGTTGTGGATTTTTGTAGACAATAATTGCAAATATAAACTTACCATTGTATAGGGTTTTACTAATGTTGTGTTTTAAATGAATATGTATTAATTTTTAAATGAATATTTAATATAAAACAAAGAAATAATGCAAATTAGAAACACTGTTTTGTTACAACAAAAAACTGTCAAAATATAAGTTTGACAACAAAAAGCGCGCGAAATGAGTAAAAAATAAAGCAGCTGATTTTACGGTCCAAAACATTGATGACGATATTGACGATCATCGATTTCGCGATAATATTAATAATCACTGGTCTGGATCTTAAAACGCGATGTGGATGTGACTCACGGCAGTAAATCGCTAAATAACTTTATAAAAAGTTATTTAGCGAGCACGCAGAAACACCACTTGTCGGCCAATGTCGGCACTTGTATCTCTCTCTTAGATCCTAGCAAACGCATATTATGCTTCTCTCACTATTTTTTTAATGTATTTATGTAATGTTTACGTAATGTAAAGTTATGTAATGTAATAGCTATACAAAAGAATAACGTTATTTTGTATGGCTATTACTAACTTCGTCGTAACTTTAACTCTCTGAGGCCACATTCTGTTTCTTATAACGTGAGCTTCGATCTATCGACGTGGCGATTGGTATTTCATGTGGCTTCCCGGTACGGCATCCACCAAAGTTTTTACCTTCTGTGGTTAAAGCCTTAGGATAGAACTTCCTCCAATTCTAGGAATTTTGTGAAATATCCCCAGTTATTTTGGGGATTGTGTTTTACCAAAATAAAACTAGTATTCTTGTTTTAACTGCATAATATTATACTTACTAGCAATAAAATTATACCTACGAGTATTATTATTTTCACATGAATGCCCAGCCTAGCGTGGGGATTATGTCAAATGGGAAAGTTTATAGTTAAAATGTTACAAAAATAACTCTTATTTGGTGTGATTGCGGTGTTACTCGTACTTTGTAGTTGCTGGGTTTATCGTGGGCAGAGGCAAACAAGGAAGAACGCACAGCGGTCCAGGATTTGTAATCGGAATGTGGGTTTAAGAGTCCTTTTCTATACAGTTATCATGCTGGTTAATAAAAAGAAGAGTATATTTAAGGGCTCTGCAGTCGTCTTGACGGTCATACAAACGTATAGTGCATTTCATGTAAGTGTTCCTTTAGCTGTAATGCAGCATTTGTTTCATTGCTACCAAAGCAATGAAACAAATGTTGCCACATTTTGAAAAATACGTTACCCGAAATAAGAGGTAAATAATAAAGCAAATAAGGGATCTTACATATCGAATGATTACATAATTGAAAAATATATGTATTACCTGGATCATATTAAAGCTATCATGAAAACGCTTATCACTCAAAACACGTGCACGCCATAAACATTTATTGTCATTCACTTTCAATAAATTATAAGTTTCAGTAGCGGTTTTTCAAAGGTTCATGTGAAATTTGAAGAACAATTTATTGCTCTATCGTTAGGTACTCTTAATTTTTTTGGCTGGCTAAACAAAAATACATCTCTATTGCAAATGAAGGCTACGGCTATACCTACCGACGGACTATATTGATTTGTTTACAGAATCAAGAGGCACTGCACTCTATGGGGTTATCGTATTTTGGGAAATACTGCATCGATTTATTGAAGAGGTGGTAGAGTAAGCGTGCTATCTCTTCGAGCTCATCATTGTTTCCATCAAACAAAGACTGATTATTATTTTAAAAAATTAAAAATAAATACTCCTAAAATTAGCTTTCTTATCCAGTTTTAAAAAAAATGGCAAGCATAAGATCACTAGGGCCTCCTGGGGCCTTATTCCGACTTGGCTGTGATTCTGGACTATTTCTTCTGATTTGTGACTACTGTGCTTGTTAACCGGACTCTGATTTGTACTTGTGATACGGAAGTGTGAAGATGACGTACTCCGGTCGTCGAGTGCCGGATGTGGCCGTTTTTGACAGAGTTTATCGAAGAATTCGAGAAACTGGCTCTATTTTGAGACGAAGTACAGACACGGGAAGACTACGAATTGATGATAACGAAGAACAGGACAATGAGATAGTGCAACGCTTTCGAGCGGATCCGACTACTTCCACTAATATTGTTGCCCGTGATCTGGGACTTTCGCAATAGAGAGTATGGTTTACAGTGCATACCCCTACCATTACACGCCGGTACACGTTATTGAAGAAGGAGACCCCGCGAGAAGGTTGGACTTTTGCAGATTCTTGCTAAATGCTGACGTAGAAGAACCAGATTTTCTAAGAAATATCTTGTGGACAGATGAATCCAAATTTGATAAAGATGACATAACTAACTATCACAACGCCCATTACTGGGCCCCAAGAGCGAAGTAATCTCAATAAGAAAAGAGTGAAGGGGTCCCAACGATGATTCAACCTGAATGTGTGGATGGGCATTATCTCCAATCATTTGATTGGACCTAACTTTCTCCCGGACATTCTAAATGGGAAAAGCTACGAAAACTTTCTCAGAGGAGACTTGAATGATTTGCTGGATGATCTGCCACTCAACTTGATCAGGGACATGTGGTTCCAACAAGATGGCTGCCCTGGGGCCTTAGAGAAATTTCATTCCATTGGCCTTCAAGCCAACGGTAAGCGTGAGCCAGAATCGCCAATTTCGGTAGAGAATTAAAAGCGAGAGGCACTCTGGCTTAGGAACGAATGAAACCGGTCATTTCGTTCACTATTTTCCAGACAGCAGCTGTCATTTGTACTTAGCAAAATTTAGAAAATTTCGTATTTCATAAACATGTAACGAAATATTATATTTATGGTGTTTTATTAAGTAGTTAATAATAAAATAAGTACACCAATTAATATTACGCCAGGGAAAAATACATAGATACGGAAACATGCAGGAAAATTGTTGATTTCTTCATGATGTAAGTATATATTTTAAGAACGTTAATCTCGTCTTGTAACTAAATACATTATAATTTCTTCACATCGAATTGTAGCCGACTATTAGCGATGTAATACCTAATCAAATAGTATGTTGCTACAAAGATTAAGCTGTTTTTGTAACTACTTTAAACGTGTGTGATATGTTATGATAAATAAGTTAGCATTTGTCTAGATTAGCAGAATTTGTTTGGTAGGAAATGCATTTATAGGCAGAACAACATGCTGAGCATTATTTTACAATATTTAAGTACCTATTATGTGCTGTAGGTACATGAAAAATCTTCTTCAATATCTTACAGAATTAGATGAGAGTTTATTCATGAGTTTGATTCCCACACATGGCCTACATATTGTTAATAATAAATGTATGTATTAAGATACTATTTTTGATTTTAATAAATGTCTTTGTTATAGGTGTGGCCAGACACAAGTGGAAAGTAAAAAAAAAAGGAGCCCTTAGCTAGAGTATAAAGCATGAATGAACTAAAGTGTCCTATACAAAACTAATTTACAAAAAAGGGGTAATTAATAGACCAACTAAAGCAGTAGTTGGCCAACATATTGGAAAAGCTGGCCTTCAGTTTATATTAATGAATTAAAACAATGGATTAGAGAATATCAACTTTTTTTTCATATATATTTCCTATAATATCCCTATCAAACATGGTGCATTACTTGGTTAGACTGAAGACTTTAAAACTACAGTTTTAGGTCACAAGTTTAAACTCCAATGTGTACCAGCGCATTTGTTTGTCAACACCTATTGCCTCAAAGTGAATATTGTGAAAGACAACTGTATCATGTACCATATGTGTTTTTGTATTGGGGTAGGTGGGTATCTTGTTAACATCATTTTAGTATTTATCACAAAAGAGGCTAAAAACCCTACATAAAAAATACAATGTATTAGTATATTTTTTTCTGGTACCTACACTATAAGCTAGAGAGTATATTAGAACAGCGAGTAAAAATTATAAATTAAAACAATGGATTAGAGAAAATCAACTTTTATTTTTTTATATTTCCTACAATATACCTACAGAACACGGTGTCCGACTTGGTTAGACCATAGGACTAACAGTACAGTTTTAGATCTAACTTCAATTGCCGGTGTGTACCAATCAGTTATTGTTTAATTAATGTTCTAAAAAAAATGTTTGACAACACCACGGAGTCAAAATATTGTGCCTATACAAATACCATTATGAGCTTGCCACTTGATTGGTAGACTGAGAATACCATTGGTCATAATAACTCATTGACACTAAACCATCCGCAATGTACCCAGAGACCATCTAAACTAACATACTTAAGTATGATCATTGGTATTTTGCCAATGAAAATATTTTTTGATAAAAAAGATATAAAACATTACTCCAGTCTAAACAGTCGACCAAGTTTTCTTGAATAAGATGATTAATGTTTCTGTTATTTTACATATAATTTCATTTTCAAAATATTAATTTATTCTATAAACTTAACAATTACTTAGGTGTTTTTAAGTTGGTCTGTAGATTAAATAAATTTCAAATCATTATTGATACACTCGGGTAACTTATAAAATATAATTAACTGCCATATAGTATGGGCTACAGTTTAAAATTTTATTCCTGGATATGGTAAGTCTATATTTATGGAGTGTATTAATATTGTGTAGATACCTAAAAATATACACATGTCATATTTTTTTTTGTAAAATTAACTAATATTTTATGTAAAATAAATAGAACCTATATCACTAATATTTACCCTATTCCTCCTCAACATTAAACCTTATTTCATGCCCTGCATATGCACAGTTACCTCATTTAACTTCAAAAAGTGTAGGTATATAAATTTAGATTATAAATTATGTATTGGTAATTAAATGACTCAACTTATCCTATGTGTGTTTTTTATTTATAATTCTTTCTAAATATATCCTTAGTATTACTATTAACTTAACAATAAACTTTTATTATTTATTAAATTCATTCTTATACCTATATGGTTTAATATTATAAGCATCAAGACTTTGTTCCTGAAGCCATTTAAAATAGGTTACATTGGAATGGTAGTACCCTTCAAGTTGCTTTTTGGTAGGTTGTTGATGTAAATTAATAATAATAGATACTACTTTGTGGGATGGAACATGTTATATTTGTTATCTATTAATCTGTACCTTGTACCATATCAGTCTAAAAACTTGTCATATTAGTTTATTAAAATAAGCTTTTGAAGTTATCCTTAAATTCGACACACCAATATCCTATATAAAAATATCCACTTTATTTTTAAAACTTTGGGACGATTTTTTATTGAAGCAGTAATAATTTATTAATCTATTCTCTCTGTAGTAACAACTTTAATACAATTCGGACATACAAACAAACATTCCTATGATAAAAACTTTAAAAAATGTATAAATCGAACAAGCCGTCGTGAGCCTATTCCAGACAGAATTGAAATCGTCAACTTTTTTTTCCGTTGTCCTTACGGAATATGGAAAATTTGGTGATTCCTCTACCAATCCTATACAAACAAATGTCAAATATTTTCCAGAGTGAGTCTGGCTTACTATAGATTCTATGGAATTGCCACTTCTCTACCAATTTTTTCGTCCGATTTCAAGGCCTATTGACAACTGTCAAAATTTATACTTATTTGAATGAGAGCGATTCCATCGATGGAATGGAGTGTAATTTCTCTAAGGCCCCTGCCCATTGAATGAATGAATGAATGAATGAATGAATGAATGAATGAATGTTTTATTTATTTCACTTAACTTAGCCTAGGTACAATTAATTATACAAAATTAACATAATCCGGCATAATGATGCCCTGCAAAATAAATGCTATATAAATAAAAATATGTATAACCAATGCACATAGCCAAACAATTAGGTAAGCAACCAACCACTAAACTAGGTAACTAACGTTAGCCTGTATCTCAGTGGTTGGTTTCCTTTCCTCGAACATATATAGATCATATTATAAGCTAAGTAATGACAGAAATATTAAGATAATGGAAGGTATATGATTGGTTTGTATGCAAGTATGTATGTGTGTCTTAGTGTGTGTGTGTGTGTGTGTGTGTGTGTGTGTGAATGTGTGCTGCGTGTGTGAACGTGTGTGTCTATGTGTGTATGAGAAGTTTATGTATTATGTGTATATATATTTTATCATATTATTATTATTTTTTTTTGGTTAATTTACTACCCTTAACATATTTTCAGTTTCATTATATGATTTAGTGTTTAGCCATTTTTTAAGCACAGTTTTACATTTAGATTTGGTAGAAGAGTATATTTTTAGATGTTTATTTATTTTATTATACAAGTACACTCCTAAGAAGGGATAAAATTTTCTCATAAAAGAAGTTTTGATAGGTGCATCGTAAGGGAATATAAATGGTTTACGACTTGTCAATAATTTAGGATCATATTGAAGCTCTGAGTGTTTTTTCAGAATTGTTTTCTGTATGAATAGTTGGCGGATATTTAATACTTCACAGTCTTGGAAGAGTTGGTAGGTAGGATATCTAATTGTTCGATACGTACTTACTTTAAGAATTGCTCTAATAGCTCGGTCTAATGTCAGGATGGTTGAGGTGTTTGATCCTCCCCACACTGAAATACAATAAGTCACTAAAGACTGACATAGGGCAAAATAAATAGTTTTCAGTAGCTTGGGTTTTATTAAATCTCTTAAGTTTTTGAATAGATAAATGAGTTTACGAATTCTTTTAGTTAAAGCGTTTATGTGAGAGCTAAAATTTAGATTTTGGTCAAGTATAATGCCTAAATACTTTGTCGAAGTAGCTTTTTGCAGTGATGGACAGTTGCATAATCCACCATTATTATTACATAAATGAGCCTTTATTTTACTTATAGTTGGTGCTGGTTGGGAATTATTTCTAATAGAAAAAGTCATGTAAGTGGATTTGGATGGGTTCAAAGTAAGCATATTATGGTTTAGCCAATTTAAAGTAATATTGAAACCTTCCTGAGCCATTCGAAAAACATCAGGCCATGATTTTGCTTGAAAGCATAATGCAGTATCATCGGCAAAAGAAACAATCCTGGTCTGTCTCAGCGAAAGTCGACAGAGGTCATTGATATAGACCAGGAAAAGCGTAGGTCCCAATATACTGCCCTGTGGAATTCCATAAGTAACTGGTAGATCAGCACTGGTATATTCATTAATTTTGACGAACTGTTTGCGGTCAGTTAGGAAATCTCTCATTAATTTTAGTTGATTGCCTCTAACCCCAAAGGTCTCTAGTTTGTTAATTAGGAGGGGGATGGAGACTGTGTCAAACGCCTTGGCTAAATCCAGAAAAATAGTCAAGCATTTATTACCTGAATCTAGACTCTTAACAATGAAATTTGTGAGAGGCCGTGAAAAGCAAGAAGATCCAAATAATAAGAGGTTTTTGCGTTATTTTTATTTATATCTATGTTTAAATCGCCTATCAATATTACATTCTTAAACTTCGACAAACTAGTCAGCACATTATCAAGAGATTCACAAAATTTGTCAATATTAGTGTGGGAAGGAGATCTATATATTGAGATTACCGCAGTGTTTTTATTAAGTTTTAGGATCAAGCAATTGGCATTTGTAAAAGGTGGTTCTTCTATTATTAGATTTATTTCGTTTTTGGTGTAGACAATTATACCGTCATTTTGGTTGTAAGAACGTGTTGTAGAATGAGCGTTATAGCCGGGTATTTTCGGTAGAATTGTGTGTTGACTAATCCAACATTCAGTAAGAACAACAAGATCACATTCAAGATTAGTACGTTTGAGTAATGTAAGCATACTTAAGAAATTGCGGTTTATACTTCTTATGTTTTGGGTTATGATGTTAAGACTAGTTTTATGATTAGGTATATAAGATAGGCAATTTTCAGGGGAGCAGAGGTGGGATTTGGATACTGATATGTTATCAATATCCTGTATTATAGTTTTAAGAGAGCTTTCTTTTATATTTTGTAATCATAAAAAACACATTTTTAGAAAGACCGAAAGATAATGCTCTAAAAATGTTAATGTAAACTATCGTTGCAATGATTACTATATTACAGTAAGTTGTTATTTTTTTAATAAATTGTATAATTTTAGTAAATTTAATGGATTTTAATAATTTAATGTATGTTAGAAGCGTGTGTAAGTATATAATAATATAAAGTTTGTAATTATAATGTATGTATGTAGATATGGATAAACAAGCATGTGTAGTATACGACATAAAGAAATCAAATAGTTTGAGAATCCTACGGTTCTTATATGGAGCGTGTAACACGTATTCATGGATTTTTGAGACTATAGCTATTTTAATAAAGTTATTTGTTTTAATAGTATACTGTGAAAATGAGTTTGATTTATGTGTAGAAAATATATGTGTGTCCATATTAAGTAATATGGGTGAATGCTTATAGGTAATTTTAAATTTATTTTTTAAGTATAAACAAGTTATTGAACATTTTTTTATATAAAGACAGGAAATTAAGTTAATTTTACAATTTATCAACTTATTTAGATAATATATTAATTTTAAAGTAGACAATAATGCAAAACGATTATTAAATTTTTATTAAACAATTATTTCAGGAGAAGTGTCAGAGACTGGCTGGACACAAATTATCCAAACAAATGGATAGGACGAGGTGGGCCGTTGCCATGGCCAGCAAGAAGTTCGGACCTAACCCCCATGGATTTTCATGTGTGGGGGCGCATGAAAAGTCTTGTCTACAGCGAGCCAAATCCAGTTTCGTCTGTGGAAGAATTAAGAGAAAGGTTGTGGATGCAGCAAATCAAATGAGGACAACGTTGACAACTGGAGTAGTGAAGACTGGTCTCCGTAGAAGGATGCGAATTGTCGCAATTGTGTTAGAAACAGAGGCGGCCATGTTGAACATGAACTGTAAAGTAAGAAAAAGTTGTGTGAAAACCTGATTTAATAAATAACATTTCTTGCTTACCTATTGTTTTACTTTACTTTTAAGGGCTAAGTATTAACTTTCTTTCCCACTGTCGCCTATCAAACTAAGTTTTTGCCACGAAATGTAATACAAATTCTAGATTGTTTTACCTCGTTATATAGATTATGATACGTAGATATTTTAAAATACATCTGCCGAACAACTGCCATAATATTTTTTTTAGATATCCCTTAGAGAAAAAAAAACTTGCTAATTATTTTTGTAATTTCTTAACTTTCACTTGTCTACTACGGCCTATTCAATTAACTTATGCACTATTTTAATGATTAATGTCCTAAAGCATCTTAATATACATGTAAAAATGCAATAATAATAAGGCACACAAAATAAACAAAATTAAATTTAGTAGCCCAAAAATCGGCAATTTTCAATAAAAAAATTAAAAGTCGAAAATCTCGAAAAGGGTTAAATTTAGGGTATGGTGTTTCATAGAGAAATAAGTCAAAACTGATGGGTACTCCACGCCCTGAACCTGTAACCCTGTATAACCATTGGAATAGAACTTATATTTCCATATTTATAGTTTACGCAACGTCTTATCGTGTTTAGCGGTTGCAAACTCGGAATAAGGCCTTTGATGTTGTCAGTTTATATCTATGTTTTTTTACTTTTTTTAATTTACCTATTTCAATTTACACATCGCTGGCCCCGGGCAATATATCGGTAACCACCGGTTACGCCCTTTTTAACGTTATTTGTTTTTTGGCTTCTCCAAGTATCAATCTATCACTCCAATTTTATTCAGATTTTTTTATTAATATTTAAATATAATAACTGAGGTTAACATCTTTATTGCACGGAAATTTTTGTTATGCCTAAATTATATAATGTTTCATTACTTTATGAAACATAAGACAAAAAACTCGTGAACATCTTTACACTAGTTTTCCTTACCACTTCTAAACATAGAGGAACAATAAAACTTTCAACCACTCTTTTGAAAACATAAATTTATCATTAATAAACTGTACACACCTAATACGAGGTAATCACAAGATATTTTATTCAGTAAAAGCTATTACCCCCTTTTTCCCGCAAAAAATATGTAGCCCTAGCGACGTTAAAGTACTATAACTATAACATTTGGATGTGCTTGAGTAATTTTGATTTCCTGAATCTTTATCCACTTAACTTTTTCATTGGTTAGGTCTGCAGTATCGTTTGCCCATTAACTCTTTTAAATCAAAGGAATTACACTGTTCTATTTCTACAACCTAAAAATTTTCGCCATTGATCTTGGCATTCATGATTATGCTATACATTTGATCAGGAGTATAAATCGTGTGGTTCTTCTTTGCACGTTCTATAAGAGAATGCATCGAATCTCCTTCAGACTGGCTATGGCCAGTGACAAAATATCTATGAATTATGTTAACTCCATACTTTTGGACAACATATAAATAAAAAGCAAAAATTATTCTATTTTTATTTTGGACAGGACAGGAACCATCAGAATAAAAAATAAAATTCTTGAAGCCTCTTTGGCTTTCATTTTCAATAAAATTTAGAAGGCAGCTGCCAATTTCGTTGGCACCCCTTTTGGCTAGACGATAATGCCAAACATAGCAGTATCCCCTTTCATTTAATGAGTTGTAAATCGTAAAATTATATATGGGATACTTTCGCTTATAATGAAAGATTCCTACTTCTGATTGAGGGATCGTCAGGAACTTTTCTAGGTCATAAATCGCTACGATTGTAGAGTCGCCGGATCACTTTCTATTTTATCTTTAGTTTTAAGTTCACGGGCACATTTCTTGTTTTTAATGTGCTTTGTGTAAGCTTCTTCAAGCTGCACTTTTCTTTCACTATCGGCTTGATGATACAAAGTACATTGACCATTTTTAAAAATGTCCACAACCGAACTAAGTTTTATTACACATATAAAGCTTAAGATTTCAATTTTATTTCTTTCTTAGATTCTAAAAAAATATATTTAAAAGAAACACTGAATATTTCCAAAATGTACAGGCTGTATGATGTATGGTTCCGGAATGAAAATTATTCTAATTACATAAAGATTGCTACAAAACGACAATATGAAACTGTATTTAATACAAAATTTAATCATTCCTTTCATAAGCCTAAAAAGGATATGTGCAGTCAATGTACTTTGTATCATCAAGCCGATAGTAAAAGAAAAGTGCAGCTTGAAGAAGCTTACACAAAGCACATTAAAAACAAGGAATGTGTCCGCGAACTTAAAACTAAAGATAAAATAGAAATTGATCCTACGACTACAATCGTAGCTTTTTATGACCTAGAAAGGGTCCTGACAATCCCTCAATCAGAAGTAGGAATCTTTCATTATAAGCGAAAGTATCCCATATATAATTTTACGATTTACAACTCATTAAATAGAAGGGGATACTGCTATGTTTGGCATTATCGTCTAGCCAAAAGGGGCGCCAACGAAATTGGCAATTGGCCTTCTAAACTTTATTGAAAATGAAAGCCAAAGAGGCTTCAAGAATTTTATTTTTTATTTTGGCCAGCACGGCCAATATAAAAATAGAATAGTTTTTGCTCTTTATTTATATGTTGCCCAAAAGTATGGAGTTAACATAATTCATAGATATTTTGAAACTGGCCATAGCCAGTCTGAAGGAGATTCGATGCATTCTCTTATAGAACGTGCAAAGAAGAACCACACGATTTATACTCCTGATCAAATGTAGGTATTGCATAATCATGAATGCCAAGATCAATGGCGAATAATTTCAGGTTGTAGAAATGGAACAGTGTAATTTCTTTGATTTAAAAGAGTTAATGGGCAAACGATACTGGTTGCGGGCAGACCTAACCAATGAAAAAGTGATTTGGCCAAAGATTCACGAAATCAAAATTACTCAAGCACATCCAAATGTTATCTACTTTAAGTATAACTATGACGATGAGTATTTTTTTTTTAAATACTGCACCAAACACCAGATCTTCCAGAGGAAAAGGCAAAAAGTCGCCCGTGGCTGATGTTGTATCAGATGTATTGAGAAATCTTTACACAGAGCCAATCGCCTTGCCCAACCGCTTTACGAAGATTTAATTAGTCTCTGCAGACAAAAAAGCTCAATAAAACCTTGGAGCCGTTGCAGCTTCGCAGGGATGTGGCATCTTTGAGCGTATTTTACCGCCTATACTATGAAAAGTGCTCTGAAGAGCTTTTTAACATTATTCCCCCTTCCCCTTTCCGTTACAGGACAACACGCACTGGTTGCAAAATGCATATGTATACCGTGGCGGATGTACCAACTCGTATCAAACGTTTTGGCGATTCATACATCTGCCGTACTATTAAAATGTGGAATGCTCTACCAGCTTGCGTGTTTCCTTCCTCTTATAACCTAGAGTCCTTTAAACGAAGCGTGAATAGGCATCTTAAGCCGGCATAATGATGGCAGCCAGCGATGCACCTGTATGCATCCGCTGGTTGCTATCATTCATGGATATTGCATACTGCTTAACATCAGGTAACACATGTTGTGCTCTCATAAAAAAAATGAAAAAAAAGAACTGAAGCAATACCGAAACATTATCATACATTTTATAATAATTTGCATTGTGTTGGTGCCTCTGTAGAAGAAATAGATATTGAAAGTGAAGACTCAAATAGCATTTAATTAATAAGCAATTTGTTTTATTTTAATTTTTATAATATATTTTTTGTGTCCATTTTATATTTATTTTCAAAGTTTAATAATTAATACAAATTATGTGATTTTAATGCTTTTTTATTGTACCGAAAATATTTACGTGGGAAGGTTGGGTCCATAAAGCTAAAGCTTAGATAGGGTTGTACCTAATATAGATATACGTACTTCATTTCTGTTTATCAATAGGGTAACTAGAATGTATAGTTCATTCGTTT
The DNA here is from genome assembly GCA_947458855.1 of Monopis laevigella. Taxonomy (NCBI): domain Eukaryota; kingdom Metazoa; phylum Arthropoda; class Insecta; order Lepidoptera; family Tineidae; genus Monopis; species Monopis laevigella. The sequence continues at coordinate 5,859,588 of OX381596.1, read as the reverse complement.
ATTACTATCATAGGACACTTTTTTTCGTTTTATTTCTAATTATACACTTTTTCATACATTCTTATGGTTTTAACGGTTTCTTAATAATAAATATAATATGTTTTTGGTAAAATCATGCTTTCAGAGATTTAGTATTTAGATAAACATTAATTAGATAGTAACATAATTTAAAAAATAAGTTTAATATCAATAAACTGCCTAAAACAGTAATATATAAAAATAAATTATAATATAAGGTCAATCTGTAACAATAGTTACACAAAATTATGTTTCATTGTTATGATCCCAAAATAGCGATTTGTAGATGTTACAATCAAGGTTTGGTTATAAAATTTCCCTGAAAAAGGTGGTAATCGGCTGATACGCTCAAGATCTAAAGTGCAAATTACATCGTATTACATATATATGATTCTGATTGTCAGTAGTCGGTGTGATTATAAAGTCGTTGTTGATGTTACAATTAAAAAGTTACGGGCTGTAATTTGTATTATTTATTTTTTTAATTATTTCTTTAGATATTTAAGTCATAATATTAAAAATGAGGGTTTTGTTAATAAAAAAAAATAGCTTTCTTTTGACATATTAATCATTTATTTTGAACCACTATTCGCTGAATTAGTTTTTCTTTTGTTTCTCCTGTAAATTTTAATTTTTGATATTACCGCTTTATTGCCCGGGGCCAGCGACATGACATCGATTGCTGTGAATGGTCCGATTCACAGCAATCGATGTCATGTGTAAATTATATTATCATGTGCAAGGAATATATATATTTGTGAAATATATATATATATAATCTGTGGCATGGCTGTGTGGTCGAAAGATCTTTGCATATCCACAATGGTGGAAGAATTAAAATATATATATATATAATCTGTGGGTTATTTTATTAATAAAATAATTATTCGTTTCGGAACGCAGCCTAGTATCAAGTTTATTTTTAAAAAATATTTTTAAAAGTTTTCTACTTTCTTTTTAATTTGTTTGTTTATGAAATTCTTTTTATTTATTTAATTTGATGACAGTTTTTATTGTACTTAATTAGATTTAAGTAATTTCTATCTCTTTAAAAGTTTTTATATATAATATAATATTTAAAATAATTGTGTACCTAGTATTTTGTAAGTAGAAAATTTTTGAACATCCTAATGTATAATCGCAATTCAGAAAGTACTGAGCAACTTTCAGCTCGGGCTCGATGCCTGCTGGACCAACAAGTCAGGTAAGGGGTATCAACTTTTGTTTTCATTAATATTTCAAGAGGACTAACATAGGTTTAGCTTGTCCCAAGGAGTATGTATAAGTAAAGGAGTTTAAAGACTTAAAAGTTTAAGTAAGAAAATTAAATAAAAGTTACTAAGTTTACTTAATAATAACTTTATAAGGTCCCTTAAGGCTTGAATTCAACACTCGAGGTGAGTAAACCCTCTACCCAAACATATAATTTAAGATCCTGTAAGCGACTCCATGAAAAAATGTTTCATAATATATCTGATGGCCGATCTTGGAAGACTGATGGTGCAAATATTTTGCTGTAGTGTCTCGCATTGACATTCACTGCATTTCCACTAAATTAGGGTAGCATTTTTTTCTTTGTTTTTGGGTTTTATACATGGTTCTGTAGTATTATTGTGGGCTGTTGAATGTGATTCACTCCTATAAATCCCTATTTCATGCATATTCATTATCATCTGATGAAGAGCATGGCTACAGAGTTCACGTGATGACCCTAGAAGTACAGAATGAATGGCTTACTATGGGGGAAGTTTGTATTCCTCCAGCCCTGAAATGCTGCACACTCATGTACAATTGGTCTCCGGCACTTATTAAGTTCTATATCAATGCCTTTTAAATGTCCCTGCCTGACCAGAGTATTCTGGTAAGAAGGGGGAATGCAACAGATAAAATGTGTACATTGTGCGGTGTGCTGTAGGGACTGCCAGACATATACTTGCTGGGTGCAAGACTACTTGAAAAAGGCGATTATTTGCACCATCATGATAAAGTTCTATAAATTATTTGTGAAGCTGTAAGTCTCAGTATTGCTAGAGCCAGAAAAGGATTATCAACAAATGAAAGAATAACTACCTTTGTAAAGGAGGGACAACTCAAGAAAAGTCATAGTAAACCTTTCTCAATCCTGGACAAAGCACATGACTGGAAAATATTTATAGACCATCTAGGTTAGGTACTTTACTACGTACTAAATTAAATAGTACTCAGGAATCTAAATAAAACATTTTTTTTAGTATTAAAATGAAATCAATTTTACTTTAATATTACGTTCATGTGCCTACATAAAATACAGAAAACTAAAATTACTTTAATACACCCTATATTTTTTATTAAGATGAAAGTAAAAGTACCTCAAGATATCTTTAGCGCCCCCTCCTTGAGTTTTTTCTGTATCTGCCACTGCCCGCACGGTGAATCCATGGATAGCTAAGAACATTGTCTCATTCTTATTTTTATAGTATAGACAAGCAGCATTCGCTGATGCATCTACATCACTGTGTAACTTTTATTCACTTTTAAATTATCTAATCTATTTTTAAATATGTTCACATTTTCGTCATTTTTTTACACTATCCGGTATACTGTTCCATTGGTTGACTATATAGTAAATTTATTATACTAGGTGGACTTGAAGATCTAAACCAAGGGGACAACTAGCCTACCCTGCCTCCTTCCTCTGTATACCCACAATGCCTGTCTGATAAATAATTAGTATTATGCAGTCCACTAAGAATTTAGGTTCCTCTCAATAATATTCTGTATGTTTATAATTTACAGGCAACAGTTGGCTGAAACACATATCAATGACGACTCCTTAGAACAAATATCTCAGGAGGTAATTATTAATAATATATAGTTTTTTTTTCAGTTTTGTTAATTTTATTATGATAATATTTCAGTAAGAATTTTAAAACACATACCCTTTGCATAATAATATGCATATACAGTGCAGCCCAATAATAATGCATTATTGCTTAACAGCATTCACTCACCAGCATCAAAAAAAAAATTACTATGCTGCCTTTTATACTGTGCCACAATATGTATATTGTTTACATCAAATTAAACAAAAACTAGATTAGACCTAAAATTATCTTTTAAGGTTTAGAATTAAATTCTGGCATTATATTCGAGAGTTGTGCCCTGCGGTTTTATCCACGTCACAGAAGAAATAAACCGCATGTAATTTAAAAGACGTCCGATAAAAGTAAAATATATCCCACATTAATACCTGATAAGAGAGCTTTCTATCGGTGAAAGCATTTTATAAAAGGTTGATTTTTGAGTTTTTCTGGAAGAAAAAAAATCAAATCTTTGATTTTCTCTTTACAATGTTAGTATAGTACTGCTCATACCTACTTGTTCATTTATCATTTTAAAGGTGGAAAAATATAATTATTTTACCCATTTGTTAACAATAAAAACTAATTATTTATTTTCACGCCAGATCCCTCACGGGTTAGCCAGAGACAACTGAGCGCTACTTGTATCTATCTCTACATACTTTTTTTTTTACATCATCCACAGTCTCCTTGCATACATGGCCGCTGATTTAGGAGACCTTTAATTGCACTGTCTGATTCCCATACAATAAAAAATAGGTATTTATTATCTTTGTTTTTAGACTGAGCATGAACAACCTCAAAAGTACCTTTATGTGACAACAGAACATAGCAGCTCAGTACTAAAAAAATAAATACAATATATATAAGTGTACTGTCCTGTCAGGCTTAATTTATTTTCTAAATTCACAGGATTCAATATACGCAGGTCGTATATCAGTAGCAGGGGCTCGAAGAAGGCTTAGAGCAGAGTGGGCAGAGCTGAAAGGTGACCGGCCTTCTCTCGGAGCCCCTTTAGCAGGGGTTGTGGCGCTGGTCTGTGTTAAGAAGGATTCTAAGGCTGAGGCACTTAGAGCTGCACTGGCCGCTTTAGGTGCTACTGTTGTGTTAAAGTAAGTAGCTTTAAATTCTACAAGAAAAGTAAATTAGTAGGTGAATGAGAGTCTTATGAGATAATAACGCATGTATTTCATGAAAATATTTATAGATATAAAGTAACAAATTGATTACCATCTTTTAAAATTACTTTTTATCAAAATATCATGACATCAAACAGTGATAAGATCAGAGAACATCGCTTTCTTGCTTTCCCATGCTTGAATCCAAGCTAACTAAAAACGAAATGGCGGCTATATGTCACAACTTGTGTCGATCTTGCTTGGCGCTGCGTTCGCAATTAATTTTATCACACGGAAACGTCACGTTTTAACATTTACTCAAACTACAAACTCTTCAGCTTTATAATATTAGTATAGATAAACGATATAACTGACCAGTTCTTTAAGTACTGCTATTTTCTTTTGTGTCCATAGTCTAGTATCGCAAATCTTTGCAAACAAGAAAACCAAGGATTGTTAATAATGATGACGAACTATTTTACAGTGTATTTGTTTGCAGATGGAGCGTGTTAGTAACCCATCTAATATGGGAACCTGGTGCAGATCGATCAGTTCGCGTGCGAGCTCGTCGTCTGAACGCTCACGTGGTCGGGCCGCAGTGGGTAGAGGCGAGCGCGGCCGAATGCTCGCATGCGCCTGAGCGAATGTTCGCTGCTCGTGTGCGACCCTCCGACCCTTTGGATCCGCCGACAATGACAAGGATACTGGTAAGTCGTTTATCGCCACAACGCTAAGCTAAACTTTAATGGATATGTTGCAATTCTGACGTAATGCAAACCTGGTGACATTAAAAATTGACAGACAACTACGTCATTTTGGTTAAAGTTTAGCTTAACGTTGCACGGCGTAATAGGCCTACTATAGTATGTTCATGATAAGAACGGCCCCCTGAAGTATCGTGCTTAGAGATGGGCATTTACGAGTATAAATAATTGGATTTTTTTTTAAATTTTTTTTTTGCCTTTATTTATAATCGGATCTGATAATAAGATATGTGCTACACGAAATCGATTTTTTTCTTGGATTATTGTTCTATTATAGTTGATTTATAAATGTATATGTAAAATAAAAAAAATTAGGACAATTTACACATATTGCTCTGGTCACAAACTAAGCTTTAGGTTTGTGTGTACCAGAAGCAACGATATAATACATATTATATTTTATAAATACCCAGACCAGCAGGGTTATTACGCGTCTTAAGTTCGCTCGCACGCCAATCGCTATGACGTCATTCTGACGTAGATCAAGCTTGGCTTCTTAACAAGGGCTCCAAAAATCTTAGAAAATTACGTCATAACGATTGGCGTGCGAGCAAACTTAAGACGCGTAATCACCCTGCAGGACAAACTATACAGAAAACATACCTACCTACACATATTTTTTTGGCATGGGTGGGAATCGAACCCACCTCCGGTTATAACGCCAAAGGCGCAACCACTAGTCTACAGAGGCTGTCAAAATAATTTATAGGTTGTTTCATATGAGACAATTTTACAATAATTTGCTTTGTAATTTAATATGTTATTAATATTACCGTGAATCGCATATTTTAATTATTCGTTTACGAATAAGCTATTGCATTTACGACTAAAGGGCCGGTTTCTTGATGGATAGCTAAATATGACTATTTGTAGATATCTTTTACAGTTGGTTAAGCAACTATAGTTAATTCATTAATCCTTATTCATCAGCAAAAACTATAGTTATCAATAGGTTATAAGTAGACACAACTTAACCATTTGTTAAATATTTTGCTAGGAAATTTAGTTTGTGTTCAGTTTTCGGCAATTTTATACATAATGTACAATGAATATAAAGTTATTTTGTTACCTTGTTCGGCATTGAAGAAAGGTTTTATATTATTTTATGAGCCACAGATATGTTTTATATTTATCCGAAATTCATCCCAAATTTTAGAGTGATCTTATCTTGGACCGAAAATGACTTTACGCTTGTTTGAAATAATCTTCATCCGAACAATCCGAATTCACAATTGGTAAAATATGTCTATGCTCAAATTCATTTTGTTTATAATTTGCAAGAAAACACAACACAAATGTAAGAAATTGTTATTAATTTATTATATTTAACAGATTTATTTTCGAAATAGTAATTAATAATTTATATAGTAATAATAGTAATTTTTCTGTCATTATTTAACAATTAGTCAAGATGACTATCCATCAAGAAACCGGGGCTAAAGCGTCTTTCTCAATTTTTTTTTTCAGAACGATTGTACGTATTGATTGCCACATGAAAGTTTCTAAAATGTAGGATAGGACTTTACTTCACGTAAAAACATATAAGTACTTGTATTATAAATAATTAATTACCTTATAAATAGTTATTTTACAACAATATATAAAGATATTTTACATGAATCTTTTATTTAAAACATTTTTTATTGCAAAATCTGTTCTTAATCTATAAATTAAAATTTAGTATCTCTGCCTAGTTTTTATTTTTTTTAGAGAAGCTATATTTTACATTCATTATTAAACAAACAAATTTATTTAAAAATAAAGAAAAAATAAAATAAAAAGATTCCATAAAACATTGATTAAAACTTTATAAAGAAATTTTACTGGAACATCAGTAGTTTAAAAAAAAACTCACATGGAACGTAACCGCCTTTTTCATGCGCTTCGGATATGTCGTTGACATTATCAATCAAAGCAAAAAAATACGTTCTATTGTCATTGTCAACCTTCAGAGGGTCTTTCTTATCGTGAACATACTATAGAATGTAACAATGGTAAAGTCAAATTCTGACGTTATATTCAAGAAATGGTCACACTTGTTCAACCAGGTTAATAAAATTACTTTTCACCTATGTTGTTTAGAGCGAAAACTAAAATAAAAAAATGGTGAATAAAGTGACTATAATTTTATTATGGATGTACCAACTTGTACTAAACGGTTTGGCGATTCATACATCTGCCGTACTATTGTCCTTTCTCTTATAACCTAGAGCCCTTTAAACGAAGCGTGGATAGGCACCTTAAGCCGGCATAATGATGGCAACCAGCGGTGCACCTGTATGCATCCTTGTTGCTATCATTCCTGGATATTGCATACTGCTTAACATCAGGTGGATGTAAGGTCACATGTTGAGCTCTTATAAAAAAAATAAAAAAATGATGACAGACACAAAGAACAAATTAAAAAGTGACAAACAGAATAATTGTTATTTATAGAGTTATCGATTGATCTAATACAAGGTGCGAGGATATATATCAATGGATTTTTTCATAAAAATCATTGATATATATCCATTTTTTTAAGTTTTAGGAAACTAATATATTTTTATAAGCCAAGGCTGTATGGGCTAGATTCCTTTGCCTTAAGCCTAATTTTTAAAAAAGAATAATCTGTCAGTTGATTTATTCAATTGATTCTTTGAGGGTAGCCCGAACACTGTAGACGCGTGTTTATATTATATTTTTCAATTTTATTTTTTGTTTACCAGTTAGGTAAGGAATTATAATTTTATAATAGTATAAATACAAATAATAAGTAAACCAAGTCAAATATTGTGATTTTAATGATTAAGAGGTAATTAAATGTTTTTATTAAAAGGTTCCTTATTTACTTGCCTACTTACTTACCTTCTTTAACAAAATAAATAACTAATATGTACCTAATTAAAACTATTATAGTGATAAAAGGCTTTCAAACAATAAAAAATAATTATTTGGATATATATCTGATATATATCCAATATATATCAAAAATCAGATTTTTTGATTTTTATTATAAAAATCGGATTTTTTCGCACCCTGATCTAACAGCTATAATTGGTGATTTTGACTATTGAATATGAAATATTTGATTGGATGTTTGATATCAAATTAATAAATACCTGTAAAGGTTTCTGTCTAATTAATTTATTTAGCTTTTAACTTTTTTTTTAAATATTTCAGAGAATAGCTGAAAAAGAAAACATACCTCTTCTAGAAGAAGAATCAAATATAAGCTCCGATGGTAGTACTGTGAAATTACGAATAAGCGATACTACTGATACATCTCGCAATACATCTAAGAATAAATCTAGTGACACATCTCGTAATAAATCTGCCGACAAATCTAGTGACACATCTCGTAATAAATCTGCCGACAAATCTAGTGACACTTCGCGTAATAAATCTACCGATAAATCTAAGGATAAATCGTTGGATTCCTCTCTAGCCCCGTCTTTGGATACTCGTGTGAATACAGCACCGCGGAAAATGCATCCTAAAAGTACTTCACCGATGCCGCCTCTGAAGTCTCGAAGGAAATTGTTTACAGGCTTAGAAGAAAAAGATTCTGATAGTTCGGATTCTGAACAAGATGTAAGTGTTTTTGTTTGATTAATTATATACGTGGTGGCCGAGTTGGTTAGACCTTGGACTTAAAAACACTTAGGTCCCTGGTTCGAATACTGTGTGTGTACCAATGAGTTTTTAATAATAATAAAAATGTACAATTGTTTGACAACACCACTATAGTGCCTCGGAGAGCACGTTAAGCTCTCAATCCCGGTTTCACTATACCAATTTGTGAAACTGTTTATAGATGGGTTATTGAGTATATTGAAAACATCGCGACGAGCTAGCCACTTGTTCGGTGTAGACTCATACCATCGGCTACGACGAGGTGGGATTTTAATCCCTCCGCTGGGTACCCTGGGTGATATGTATGTATGTAATATATTTAGCACTAGCTGATACCCGCAACTTCGTAAGCGTCATTATATTGCTATTTCAATCATACCTATTACTGCTAGCTAAGTTAACATGTTAAGAAGGTGCATAAATCAAATCAGAATTCTAGATCTCCGATTATGAGAATACCTCAAACTCAACAAATATATTAAAAAAAACATAGTAATAAAGATATATAGAAGTAACTCACTCTTTAAAAAACGTAATAGCATAAAGTTGCCTCAATAGAAAAAAATCGCAAAGCTACCTCCATTTTTTATCGATATTTCCCTATTACTTACTTTCTAAACTAGATAAATAAATACAATCACGGGTGCCTATTTGGCTCCCGAGAACCGTTTAAACGGCCTCAGGGTCCCAGCGGAGAGATTAACCCATCCTCATTTCGCCGATGGTATTCGGAGGCAACACCTAACAAGTGGCGAGCTTGTTGCGGTGTTTATGATGAAATAGCCTCGTTGTATAAAGCGTTCACCCATCCCAGGCCGGCTTTGTTGTCATCTGCTTAACCTTGTTATCAGTTGCGCAGTGACTTAACCACTAGGCTGGGGCCGCTTTTACTTACTTCCTATTACTTCATAATATAGCAGATTATTTATAAAGCCATGTTTTTATAAGTTGGATATATAAGATCTAGTGCATGGCCTAGCGTTTTTGTAAATTTCTAAGATATCGGCGCGAGATTTTTTTTTGTTTCTCACTCGCACGCTTTGTAAGAAGCATCTATTATTTCACATGTTTTATTTGCCTTTATACGCCCTCTTAACCATGGCTACCATGTTTGCGCTTATTTTTTTTTTAAATCAAATCCATTTACAGATTTTTTATTTACAATTTTATTACATGCAGATTTAGATTAACATACCACTGTTGGGTGTTGCCTTCGAATACCATCGGCGAAATGAGGACGAGTTAATCCCTCCGCTGGGTACCCTGAGGCCGTTTAAACGGTTCTCGGGAGCCAAATAGGCATCCGTGATGGTATTTATTTATTATAGATTAACAGACCTTAGGCTGGGCACAAACGGCCCTATATTTCTGTATGAATTTTTACTGTTATTTGATATACTAATAACACAGATTTATTTGATAAATAAAGTGTCTATTTGGTGATGCCTATCTACAGTTATTAACGACTATAGTAAACAGCAAAAACTCATGGTTCATCTTTTGATAGAAAATTTCAGGGGTAACCACCAACTTCAATACCGTAAGATCTTGTTCCAGTTAAGATCGAAATTAATGTTATTGGTACTTCAAAAAGTAAAATATTTAGCATTGTTTGAATTCACCATTACATAGATACTCCATTTTTTATTAATTTTTATTTGGGCACAGCATGTGACTTTATATCTACCTGATAGTAAGCAGTCATACATAGTCCATGAATGGGTCGATCAATACATTGTTGTTTAACAATATTGATCGCTCCCATAATCGCCCCCATATGCCGGCTAAATGATGCGGTTACGAAATAAGTGTAAACATAGTACAAGCCAAGAGCTTAGTTTGTGCCCAGGTCTGCAGTCTCGACATAGATAGCGATCGTTAAGAATATTAGCGATCGTTAATTTTTAACGAAAATAATCGGTTGCCATAACGATGTTTACTTCAAATGCAAGTCTCTACTTCCGAGATATATATATAAACTATCCGAGTGAAATCGTAAACTAATATGTCGATAAGAATATAACGATGAACCGAAGCTATAGACCTTTTTTTACTTGTTTTGTATTAATATATTATAGCTTGGATATTGGGTATCCAGTAAAAAAATATTACTTTAATACGAAAAAATTTTGTATTTATATATCCAAAATACTAATATCATTAATAACAAATAAATGCAACTTTTTATTAAGATATTTATGCCCCCAAATCTTCATATCACCAAATAAAACTTAATTTTTCATCCTTATATAGTATTATTTATTACTTTGTAATACTGAGAGTAAGCGTCAGTTGTTAAGTGTCACTTTTTGTAAACAAAACAAGAAAAAATCAATTTGTGATAATAATAAAAAAAAGTCGGGCGAATCTTAGGCAATTTGCAATAATTTCGCTAAAATAATTATATAAAATAATTTTTGAGTTTTTAGAAAAGTTAGCGACCGTAACGATGACTTTGCGGGGTGTCAAAATTCGTCGTTAAAGTTTGCGACAGTCGCTAAATTTGACAAGAGAAATCGATACCGTACCGAGCTTTGTCGATAACTTTGATAATAGAGACTACCATGTACTATGTCGAGACGACGATTTTTGGTAGTCTCTATTATCAAAGTTATCGACAAAGCTCGGTACGATATCGATTCCTCCTGTCAAATTTAGCGATTGTCGCCAACTTTAGCGACGAATTTTGACACCCCGCAAAGTCATCGTTACGGTCGCTAACTTCTCTAAAAACACAAAAACTATTATATTTTGCATTTTTTGCGATATTAAGTTTGTAGTGATCCACTGATCTGCAGTTTTTGTTGCTCCGTTCCGTATTTCATTTAATTCTTCGGCAACTTCTCTCCCTCAAGCCGTTTCATAATTTTCCGCCCCTGCAGCCCAGTGAATCGCCTTGTGGGTAAAAAATTCCGGGCTTCTAATTTAGCCACCAAAGCATCCACTTGAGCATTCGTAGCCCGGGCGTACGTTTACGTCTGAAATAATTTGCATAAAAATAATTCAAAACAACATTTTAAAACGAAACACTAGTTATGTATGGGATACACTTACTTTCTTACGTTAACGGTGTTGAGCGTGGCTTCCCCTTCCCCTGCCAGTGTCACACTAGCGAACTCCATCTCTCGGTTGCTTACCGCGGTTCCCGCCTTAGATTCGCCCCACATTTTTGTATTATTATATTTCTTTTTTCTCTTATTGTTTACAAAAAACTGACACCAACTGACACTCACTCTCAGTGTTGAAAAGTAATAAATAATAATATCTTAAGACGGAAAAAAAAAAAATATTCGGCGACATGAAGATTTGGTGGCATAAATATCACAAAAAAGTTGTATTTATTTGTTATTAATGATATCAGTATTTTGGATATATAAATACAACACTTTTTTGGATTAAAGAAATATTTTTTTACTGGATACCCAATATCCAAGCTATAATAAATTAAAACAAAATAAGTAAAAAAAGGTCTATAGCTTCGGTTCATCGTTATCTTATCGACATATATAGAAGTAAACATCGTTATGGCAACCGATTATTTTCGTTAGAAATTAACGATCGCTAATATTCTTTACGATCGCTATCTATGTCGAGACTGCAGGCCCAGAGCAATATGTGTAAATGTCCTACATTTTATTATTATTGAATTATATGATGTATTTGAAAAAAAAACCTAATATTTCAGAAAGAGAATAGAGTTAAGGCTAAAAACCCTTACGAGATACCTCGTCACCGCAAGACCCGAAGGAGAAAACAACGAAGGGACATATCGGAGGTCGGCAAACTGAATGCCAAACAAAAAGACCAGTGGGCCGTGGACAATAGTCTGTTACGACGTAAGTACAGTAGCCCAAGTGTGTTTTTTTTAACTTTACTACTGCGTTAATATTTTGACCAATCACACGCATTTTTAGTTCTCAAAATTTCCGCTTGTAGCACTGAACTATTTCCCATACAAATTTTAGTTAACTCAAACTCAAATTAATAGTTAGAAAACTCACACAGTTTTTCTTCATCACGCTATGATATTCTAACGCCAAGTTACTAGAAGAATAAGTAAAATCATCTATGATTAAATTAGTTAACCATTATTAGGTTCACTGGTTTTCAGGAGGCTTTGCATCAATTTCTTGTCGAGGTGTGGTAGTCTTTTTTTTTTATTTATTTTTTATCGAAGCACGACATGAGACTTACCTGGTGGTGAGCAGACCTACTAAGTCCATGAATTGGGTCAATCAATAATTGTTATTAAACAATATTGATCACTCCCAATATGCCGGCTAAATAATGCGATTACGAAATATTAATGACGAATTGCATTACGAGTATATTTTATTATACTAGCTGCCTTATCGTCAATTCAACTAGGTACCCATTTCGTAACTGCACCCTAAAAGAAAACTACGACCTCGACAAGAAATCGATGCAGTAGTCTCCTGAAAACCGAAACATGACTTGACGGTTTTTGCATCTGTATGGGCGGTGGTAACGAGACCGGACGGTCGGCCTATCGAAGTTATAGATACCTAACTTCCTCCCTACAGAATCGTCTTCTTCGATTCAGCAGCGAGGCTTCTAAATGAGACTCGTAAAGCAATTTCGTCTTTTTCGCTGCCTATTTTGTAACAGCATCGTTTAGCCGGCATAGTGGGAGTGATCAAAAACACCTGTTTTTATCGTCCCCAATCATGGAGGTCTGCTTACCGCCAGGTAGATTAAGGATAAATATTGTTTATTGCTTTTACGCGTGCAAGTGAGAGGCGCGCAAATGCAATATCATAAATCAATGAAAAGACAAAATAAATACTAAATTAATATTATCTTTAAAAATCATGAAATTTATATTTTGTTAACTTATTCTCAAACAGAAAGATTAAAAATTTAATTTAGAATAAATAATATATTATGTTACGAGCCCTAGTCTTAAAAATAGGTTATTGATTTGGGTATTTAAAAAAAATAGATTCGTAATGACAGTGTTTTTCACCGTGGCAATTTTTATGCATAGTACCACATAACATTTTTTTTTTTTTTTTCCAGTGCTTATGGAAGAACCTAAGAAAATACAAACACAACCTAAAAGCAACCCGGTTCCTTCACAAAGGCAACCATGTTCACAAACAAACAACAAATGTAAAGCTAGAATCGTAAGTATTTTATATTTTCTTAGTTACATTACAGTGGTGTCGAAGTAATTGCAATTAAATAAAGCACACATTAATACAGTTAATCCTATATTTTGAGGTAGCAAAAATAACTGAAATGTTTTTTCATATTTTAGGTTTTATCGGGCATGAGTCGCTCAGACCGTATGCTCCTCCGCGAGCTGGCTGTGAGCGTGGGCTGTGCTGTGGAGAGCTGCGTGTCCTCGCGCACTACGCACGTAGTGCTGTCTACCCGCAGACGTACGCTAGCTGCGTTAGAGGGAGCAGTGCGCGGCTGCTGGCTTGTGAAAGACAGATTTATTAGAGATTCAGCAGAGAAACACTCGCTGGCTGATCCCCGGGAATACCAAGTGGAGGAGTTTAGGAAGACTGCTAATGTAAGTTAATTTATTGTTTACACTTAGCAAATATACTAACTACTCCCAGGAAACTCCAAAATGATGAATGTAAGCTAGTTTATATAAACGTTAAAAGGAACCGTGCAAGGATGCTGGCTTGTGAAACACAAAATTATTATAGGACTTTAGGAACTGCTAATGTAAGTTAATCTATTTTCGAACTATAATAGCTATAATAGTCACAGGTATAATAGTTCCCAGAAAACACCAATATGGTATAGGAATGGAAGTTAGTTATATAAGCGTTAGAGGGGGGTGTACTAGCTTGTGGAACTCAGATTTATTAGGGAATTAGCAGAGTTTCACTTGCTGGCTGATCCCCGAGAATACTAAGTGGAGGAGTTTAGGAATACTGCTAATAGTAGCAGTATTCACTTAATGGTAGTGCTATAAACTTATAGAAGTTAATTTACTGCTAATGTAAGTAAATTTATTGTTTGCACTTAGAGACATGCAAATATACTCATCACTCCCAGGGAACTCCAATGAGAGGAGTTTAGGAATATATGTTAGTTTATATAAAGGTTAGAAAAGACCGTGCAGGGATGCTGGCTTGTGGAATATATTTATTAAGGATTTAGCATAGGGATTCGCTCGCTGATGTCAGTTAAAATGAATAATTATTATTTACAGTTCTAATGCAAGTTTTTTAGTCTTTATAATTATTTTTAATACTAATTTACTGAACTCCTAAACAGTTTTTGATGATTTTGTTAATGTGGATTCGAGAATGGTTTAGATTCACAATTGGACCCGGTCTCAGACTAAATAACAATGGACGGAGCAAAGGTCCTATTTCCCGAGCATTTATTTCTGCCTTTTCTAGTGCAGGACAAGGTAAACACGTATAGAACACAAGTATAGGATAAACGCACACTAATGCAACTAGTGATGTGCGTAATAAGTTACCAAACTTTTATTTTAATTGGAAATCATTTGAATAATCGAATATATACGTGGTGGTGGGGGTTGGTTAGACCTTGGACTTAAAAACACGTATGGTCGGATTAATAGTCGTTGCTTAGCCTGAGCCATTGCTTGGAACTGTCAAAATATAGTTTTTTCATATGCAGTTTGACAGTCCGAAGCATCGGCTAAGCATTAGCAATTGCTTAGCAATGACTATTAATCCGACAATTAGATCCCTGGTTCCAATTTACTTATATATTTTTTTATATTTAAATATGCGTACGTTTTTCTCTGCCTTCTTTGCATATGATAACCGCATCGTGTAATACTGATAAGAAAAAATAACGCACATCGCACGCAAATTGTGTGACGGTGAAAGTTGTACAGCTCTGTTGAATCTATAACTGTATCGTCCTTATTGGTTACAAAAATACACAGTAATTTTAAACCCTATGTCTGTGTAATTAGATTTAAATTAATATATCAAAAAAACATGACATCTAGCGGCTAGTAGAAATAAACTGTCTAGAAACTCTGCTTAAAAGGTTCAGCTATTAGACCACAGGTGGCGTGATTTAATCAATATCCGATTAATTGTTTTATTCAGTCGGCATAAGGCATAATATAGTTTATATGGCCAAAGTCTGTTTAACTATTCTATAACTTTCTCTGCACAAAATATCATAATTCATGGGGGCATAATAATTTAAGGGACATAATAAAATATTGATATCGATGCTTTTTTTAATTTAATATGTGTGTAGTATATTATATTTTATTAAATGTTAGTAAATATTATTTTAGGTGGGAGGAAGGCTTTTAAAACTTCCCTATGCCTACCGGTCGGTCTCGTTTCCACCGGCCATACAGATGTAAAAACTACAGGGACTAGGCATGATTCGGTTTTAGTCTGTGTATTAGTCGGTTTACTGCTTTTTACAACGATTTATTGCCGAGGTCGTAGTTTCCTTTCAGGGTGCGGTTACAAAACGGGCGGCTGTTTTTTTATTAAAAAGGTACAAGGGGCCTTTACCGGGAAGCCACATCGATGGATAAAATTGTATTGGAAATATTGTCTATGGGTAGAACATGCATTTTATTTTCGCTTTCGATCGATCAACGTGGCGATCGGAATTTCATGTGGCTTCCCGGTAGGGCCCCAGGTTTTTAAAATAGACTCGTAATAAAAATTCGTCTTCATCATCGCTTATTTCGTAACCGCATCATTTAGTCGGCATAGTTCCCATTTCCATTCCCATTCATGGACTTTGGACTTATGCTTACCACCAGGTAGGTACAGAGTCACATGACATGCTCTTATAACGTATTACTTAGTCGTCCTCATTCATGGAGTCTGTAGAACTGCTTACTAAAAGGAGTAAAGTCACATGGCACGCTATTATAATGAAGCGGCGGTAGCAAACCACATACATAGTCCATGAATGGAGACGAATGGAATTATAAGAGCAGATCATGTGACCCTGTATCCACCTGTTCGTAAGCAGTTGACCTGCTTCCAAGTTCCATAAATAGGATGATTGATATTACAAGAGCAGGTCCATGTGACTCTCTGCCTACTTGTTGGTAAGCAGATCAACTGAGTCCATGAATGGAGACGACTGATATTTTGAGAGCAGATTATAGATGCATCTGGTGGAAAGTAGACCTACAAAGTCCATAAATGGGGTGGATCAATATATTGTTGTTTAATAACATTAATCGCTCCCATTATGCCGGCTAATTGATGCAGTTACAAAACAGATGAATTTACAATAACGGTTTAAATAAAACTATAATTTGCACAAATTCGAAAATATCTAAAAATGATAAATGTTATATGTTTATTGTTTATTAAACATTGAATTATACTGGGTGATATTTTTATCATTGTTAATAATATTTTTAGGCATTCAAATTGTTCAAGTTTTTTATCAAACCGGGCTATACGAGTCCTTGTTGAAGGTATGACCTCAATTCCGAATCTATTAGCGCAGGGGTACCCCAAGGATCTGTGCTATCCCCTAATCTGTTCTTGCTGCATATCAATGATTTGTTATCTCTCGGTAACTATAAGTGCTATGCAGACGATAGCACTGTCCACGGTGAATACTTGACGCGTCAGCCCCCCATTCGCGTCGAAACAGAGGAGTACAGGATTTCTTTGGTAAATGAATTGGACCATACCCTGGAAACAATTTTAAACTGGGGTTCTCTTAATCTTGTCCAATTTAATGCCAAAAAACCCAGGCTTGCGATTTGACGGCAAAAAAAGACCCCTTTTCTTGCTTACTCTCCCTTCAGAGCCACAATTACCATTGTCTCCAACTCTCAACATCCTGGGATTAGAAATACGCTCCGACCTAAAACACCGCAACTATATTGAGAGCATTGCAAAGACAGCAAGTAGGAAGCTCAGCGTCCTTAATAAGGTGCGACGGTATTTTACTCCTCGACTTAGGCATCTCATTTATAAAGCTCAAATACGGCCATGTGTAAAATATTTTGGGGTGGATCTGCCATATACTTGCTGCAAGCTCTCGATAGTCTGCAGAAGAGTGCATCGAGAGTTATCGAGAGCAAAGAGCTCACGGACACTAGAGCCATTGCAGCTTCGCAGAGATGTAGCGTCGTTGAGCGTGTTTTATCGCTGCGTCAATCTACTTTTCTTTAATGATAGGATCAATAGGAAATTTCAAAAAATATAAAATTCATATTTTCGCTGAAAAAATATTATTTGATTAAATAAAAGAAATAAAAATTCGATATTCTCATTTAAGGATATAGGACATTTTAGTTTTATATTGAGATGAATATCGCAATACCTTAATTATTGCGGTTAAACAAGAAAATAATCTCGAATTTAAAAAATACAAAATAATATAATGATTAAAAAAAATATCGATTTTCTTAATAAATAAACTTTTCCCAGCTCTAAATCAGTAGCGATTAATTGTATAAGAATAGTGATCGAATCGTTTATCTTTATTACCGCACTGCGCGATGTGTCAAGTTGTCTCCCCCGTATCAAGTATTACTACTTTTTATTTCTATCGTTTACGTACTTATAAAAATGAAATTCAGTTTTGTATACCTACAATTATATTTAATGACATTTATACTCACAAGTGATAAGAGACACCATGATTCCGCAAATTTGAAGTGAGAGATCGCCTTAGACATAGTGTAACTGCACAATTAACCTTTTTTTTTTTGAGTGAGTGAAGAACATTTTTGCGACAGCAAACGATACCAACTAACGCCGATTGAACGTGAACTTGTTTTATATATTGTATATGGCCAATATGACCATGTATTTTGGCAGAGGGAAAGCTTGCTTTATGCTCCATCCATTTTATTTTATTTTAAAGATTTATTGAATACAAACGACACATACAGATATTAACAGAAACAGATTTTTAACAAAATACATACATATGTGACAACAGCGTATTCACAGAAAGTTATACAAAATAAAAAGAAGTGTGACAGGACTGTTCTTATTCTTATATAATATAAATAAGCAATATAGGTACTTAGATAAGTAGGTATATACACATAACAATAAATTATATATAATATTTGTTTATATACTTACACATAATTATATACAGATTAGAAATAATATATAAACAATAATTAGATTGTAGGTTTTAGAAGGGATTTTATTCCACTCTTATACTTGCCAACTGAGCTGTTAAAAATGTCGAGGGTAACAAAGCGCGTATTATATACAGTGCACATACGGTGTAGTGGGGCGCGTAGACCGGCATTGGTTCGGCTTGGTTGTAGATGGAATAACGCTTGTGACCTTGTGTTGTGTTTAGGCACCCGAAAGTGCAGAAGTTCCAGAAGATCAGGACAGTCAATATGATTGTGCAGCAATTTAAACAAAAACATGGCATCCAATCCGGCACGTCGCTGCTGAAGGGTTGAGGTTTTAAATTTACTTATTAATAAGTCATATTTCATATATTTATGATGGCATCTAAAACTTACAATTTTAAGAAATTTTCTTTGAATTTTTTCTATACTGTTATTGTAAGTGTGGTAATGGGGATTCCATATAATTGATCCTTATTCTAAGATTGGTCTAACAAGGGAATTAAAAAGTGTTATGTAGGTGGTTGAATTTTTAAATGGAACCGCTGTACGTAAAGTAAATCCCATAAGTTTGAAGGCTTTGTTTATAATGTTGCTAATGTGAATGTCAAGAGTCAGTTTAGAGTCCAGTGTAATTCCTAAGTCGCGTATATTAGTAATATTCTCTAATGGATGTCGGTCAATAGTATAGGTTGTCATTACAGGAGTTATTTTTCTTGTGAAAGTGATAGATTTACATTTATTTATATTGAGGAGAATTTTGTTCATAGAACAATATAGGCTGAGGGATTCTAGGTCAAGTTGAAGCAAAATAGTATCATGAATATTATTTATTATTTTGTAAATTTTTAAGTCGTCAGCGTATATTATTAAATTTGAATACTTAATATATTTGGAAATGTCGTTTATGTACAAAATAAATAAGAATGGTCCAAGAATTGAACCTTGTAGGATTCCAGACGTTACAACAACCGTTTCCGACTCGAAACCATTGACAATAACACGTTGTTTTCTATTACGTATGTATGATGAGAACCACCTGAGCAGAGACCCCTTAATACCATTATAGGCTAGCTTTTCGAGCATAATAACATGATCGACCTTGTCAAAGGCCTTCTTGAAGTCAGTATAGATAGAATCTACTTGCAAACCACTGTCAAGAGCATTGAAAATATAATTAGTGTAAACAGTTAAATTAGTAATAGTAGATTTGCTCTTGACGAACCCATGGTGGGCTGGGGTAATATGGTTATGCAGGATTGGATAAATTGTTTTGTGAACAAGTTTTTCAAAGACCTTTGACAAAGTCGACAATATTGAGAATGGACGATAGTTTTCCACATTACTGTTACTCTCAGACTTGTGTATCGGAATGATATTAGCTATCTTCCAAATGTCTGGAAATAAGCCAGAATTCAAACTTTTGTTTAGAATA
Source organism: Monopis laevigella (assembly GCA_947458855.1). Lineage (NCBI taxonomy): Eukaryota > Metazoa > Arthropoda > Insecta > Lepidoptera > Tineidae > Monopis > Monopis laevigella. The sequence goes on along the minus strand of OX381596.1, from coordinate 5,839,726 downwards.
ATAAATAAGTGCTAATGATTCCGCAGTCTGGATTAAAAACAATGGTTCAATTTTATCTGGACCTGGCCCTGACCCTTTGATGTGTCAAGAGATTTTAATTCTTTTTGTATATCTGCAAGGGGTAAATATATATTTGAGACTAGTGTGTTATAGTCAATGTCGCCCACAGGTGGTAACCATGTGCTGAGGTCTAAATTCGTTGGCTCGTAGACAGAAAAGAAAAATTTTGAAAATAGTGAGCAAATAACTTTAGGGTCACCAGTGGTGGTGTCCCCAAAAAACATTTTATCGGGATAAGCACTTTTTTTCGATTTAGATCCAACATATTTCCAAAATGTTTTAATATTTTTTCTTATTTGAGCTTCTGTATTAATAATATATTTATTATAAGTGGTGCGAATTAATTCTTTAAAACGTGCTCTGTACATAGAAAAAAGGGAATAATGCAATTGTGAATTTTGTGATTTTTTATATTTAATCCATTGGTTAAATGATCAAAGGACCCGGTAGGTGGCGCTGCAATCGTGTTGTTGTTTTTTTTTTTAGTTGCTTTTGGCAATAGCACATCAATGACTAAACGAAAAGGTTGAAATGTCAAACTCAATTTTAAATGTCGCTTAGTATTTTATCGAAATAATGTTTGCTGAACCTGCTAATGAGCTGTAAGCAAGATATAGTTCGATCAAGAATACGTCTGCCAGGTCCGGTATTTTCTATAAAATCATAGTAGTTATCATTGTTTAAATTCTTATATACCAATTGCGCAAGAGCTCGCTACTTGCTTGATGTATTCGGAATACCATTGGCGAAAATGATATGGGAGCCGTCCAGACGGTCTTGAGCGTAATAAAGCACTTGTGGTGGGTTAAAAAAAAGCGAAAGTTTATAATATCATCGCACTAGGCGCTCCTCCGCATGCTCACCAGCATGCTGCAGTCATTAAATAAAGCTTTTGTTTTAACCAGAAAGCCCGTATCGAACGCACAGCATTACAACTCCACAAGTACGTGCTACAGGTGTTCGCCGACATACGGATCTGTGTTGAGCCTGCTATGCCCCATGCACGGGAACTTGTGAGGCTATTGCAACTGTGTGGTGCTACCGTCATTCATGGACTACAAGAGGTAAGCAATTTTATTAACGGCGGCTAAAGTATCAGAAAGAAGTTTCCGCTACTCTCTGTCCACATGGAATAATAGCAAGCTGAGTGTGGGTGGATGCGGTTTAGAAAGAATAGATTGGATTGACTCCACACTACTTCTCTGTCGTTAGAGCACATATTTGTCCGTTTCATGGTCTAGTAGTTACGCTGTTGGTTATTCCATACAAAAACTATGAACATTATAAAAGTTCTGTAAAGCCAAAACTCGTCTATCTAAAAATTAAAACAGAATATGGCCGCCATACAAACTCAAAACAAAAAGTAAGAACAAAAGATGGCGGAATCATGTTTGACATTTCGTTCAAAAAACAAAGAAAACAAATGTCCTTTATTTTAATAAAACCCGTAAAGTAGAAATCCCAAAAATATACGTATATATGTCTCACTTGCACTCATTTAAATCTATATAGTTGAATATAATTAATGAACAAAGAGATAAATATCTACTGTTGTCATGTTTTAATTTCTTTACAATTATTTGCTTATATCATTCTTGTTATAACTTTTATTTCGAGATGTATGGCAGCCATCTTTTGTTCTAATTTTTGGACAGATTTTTTCAAAAAATGTTTATATCACATTATTTATTATTAACCCAGGAAGAACAAGCAGATATAACGATAGGTAACCTGTCGGTTGGTGCCGGCGGAACCCGCGTGGTGCCGCGTTGGGTGTGCGACAGTGTGTCCGCGGGCCGGGCTCGCAGCACCAGACTCTACCGGGCAGCACTAACTCACCAACGGTCCATATCCTCCACCGATAAACAGAGTGGAATTTGTAGCTTTTAAAAATGCTTCAAAAAAAAAATGTTATATTTACTTCCGTCCCGCGGTTATGCCGCACAGCGGGGAAGTAATTTAAATATTGGAGATAGGATATAAAATGTTCTGAAAGAAGAAGAAGACTTCATTTCATTTAAAAAGCAAAATGATTTTTATACAATCGTTTTATTATATTAATTTAAAATTTATTTATTTAGTGTAGTGGTGTATTTTTTTCTTCACGTTGGCAATTTTTTTTATGCAATTTACCTTTTTTATTTAAAACATGGTACTGATACTGATCAGTAACATATTTCAAAGAAAAAAACGGTTGATAAAGGCTAAGTAGTTATTTTTACTTTTAAAAAAATGCAAAGGCATTCCATACAGTGGCATTTGCTTCAATATTTAAAGTACTTTCCTTTCATGCCCCCATGCAAAATGGGGAAAAATCTCTTTTCTAAAAAAATATGTTTTTGACTAGATCTAGATTTGATTGTAAATACAAAGTCAGAATTTAAAACTATGCAATTTTTATTAGTTTTAAAAACTGGCAATATGTGTCAAATTTTATCTATACTAATATTATAAGAGATTTTTTTTTATTGTTTGTTTGTCCCGGACAAACTAATAGAGAGTTCTATTATTAGCGAGTAAAATAGGCTATGATTTATTCTTTATCTGATTTCTTTTCAATTAAACGGCAGGTGGCATAGCTAGGTGAAAATAAAATTATCTACTGTACTTATTAGTATTAAGTTTTACTTTAACTAATTAATGTAAATAAATAACTATTTATAGTAGTTTTGTTTGTATTTTATAATAATTTATTTATGGTTTAATTAGTTTTCTTTTATTTCTGTAAATTAGAAGAAAAAGTGTCGAAGTATAAATGTGTTAATATAAGATTATAATTTTAAGTTTATAATTGACTTTCTATTGAAAACAATATTTATTTTAAATTAATTTTACAAATTGATGCATTTTTTAAATATTTATAGGGTTTTTAATAACTAAGTAGTTGTAGCGTTTTAGTTTGTTAATTGTTTGCTAAGTTTTTTTTTGTTATATAAAAAAAAAATTTAAACCTTTAAAATTTATTAATATTTATTTAAAATTTGATATAGTTTTACTTTGTATAATAACGAGGACGTTGATAGGTGAACTAAATTATTTAAAGCTATAAATACTAATTACTTGGACATATTTTGTGGTTTTATTTTACGTCTCCTTTTTTGTTTTTTTGGTGGGTAGGTGTGTAAAAGTGAAAACATAAGGTAAGGTTGCTTAAGTCGTACTCCCTAAGGAAATAGTGCTGTAATATTCATTGCAATTGAAATAAAACACAAATCTGCATCTACTGAATCTTTATTTAGTTGTCTTTTAATTAACAATAATAGAAACTTGAAAATCGTTTATCATATTTTAACGTTTTTCAAAAATTCTCTCGGTACGATAAAGGCTTGTAGTCGCCTAACTCGTACCACCTCAGTGAAGACATAATAAACTATTTAGAAAAATACATAACAAGAGATCACATGAACAATTAAAACTTTACATACAATTTAGTCTGAGATCGACGTAAATTTTTTTTTAGTTAGAAAGTCGAACCTAATGAGATTTCTTTTTGACGGTTCCAAAATATTCCACTAGATGGCAGCAGGAGAGATATCCACATAAACTGTCAAAAAAGGCTGTTTCTACACTTGAGTAGTCTATATTTCCATATAGACTAAAAAATCTCTATGACTTAAAACTAAATTTTGGTATTGCAAGACGTGTTATATTTTTTACCATATTTTGTCACATTTGTATGTATCTACTTCTCTATATTCTTGCTCTCTATAATCTTTAGTAGATACCGTGTCAAGAGAAACTTCGTAAAAAAGACCAAGATACCTTAGAAATTCAAATTTAATTACTGATATGATGATATTTAAAAGAAAAAAAATACTTAAGTTGGTGCCGTAAGGCAAAGTGCTCAGTAGCTCTACCACAAGTTTGTACACTAAAATCGGCTTCCGCAACTACTCTGGTATAAGTAGAGACGTAAACTATTTTCGAGAGCACAAATTTGGTACCACAAGTTTTCCAGTGACAATCCGCAATTAGTTAAGTTTTGACTGTACATCCTATCGAGGCCATATATTTAGGTTGCCATCTTGGATCTATAATTATCTCTTTCTGTTACACAGGAAAAAAAGAAGACGCAAATATCAACAATCTTGTTTATGTTTTGTCAGTGTTTTATTTTTAAATTTTAATTTGTATTATTTTTCCTGTTGGAAAGGCAAAGGGCATATTAATATGGAACCTAGTCGTAGATTATTTGTAGATGTTATGGAGGTGTTTTGTTGTGGTTGTGATATTGTATTTTTTTTGTAAAATCATTTTGTACAAAACAATTTAATGACCAGAATACAAATTATAATTAAGTAGGTACATATTATAGTTGTAAATTTACTCTCTGGGACGGGTTTGTAGATATCGATATGAAAGTGCTCTTGGTCGGACAATACAATAAAAAATACTCTCAATAAATTATCTTAGATAGAGTATCTTTAGCTTGAAAACGTAAATATCTTCGGAGCTTTTATTGAACTCCTAATTCCCATCTTTGATTATCTAATTCATGTTCCACTGGAAGTATATAGGGAAGTGCCCTAAGGCCTTATTTGCCTTTCTAACTGAAAGCACAGAAGAAATAATAGTACTACTGAAAGTAGATGTAAAATCGCCTTTCTACGGAAATGTCAAACATGCTTGTGTTTTAACTTCTTGTGCATTGATAGGTTCATGCGCATAGTTATTTTTGTATAACGGGCGCCCCTCTTACGTTCTTACGTTTGAAAAGGTAACTTTATGCCTATCATGCTACAACTGCTCCAGGGGGAAGTTAGAGAATATTTTTATTATGGTGGGAAAGTGGGAGGGAAATTTTTAAGTGGGGAAAAATCCCACTTTACGGAAAAAGTTTTTTTTTTAAATTTAAATGTGGAGAAAATCACATTTTATGAAAGTAGGAAACAATTCCCACTTAATTAAAAAGTGGGAAAAAGTCCCACTTTACGAAAAAGTTATGAATAAAAAAAATATGTGGAGAAAAATCACATTTTATCATAAGTTGGGAAATAATTCCCACTTAATAAAAAATTGGGAAACAATTCCCACTTACTAAAAAGTGAGGAAAACCCCACTTTACGGAAAAAGGTTTTTTTTTAAATAAATGTGCAGAAAAATCACATTTTATTAAAGTGGGAAACAATTTCCACTTAATGAAAAAGTAGGAAAAACGTACCACTTAAAAAATCAAACTTTAGTGGCCAAAATCCCATTTTATGAAAAAGTGGGGAAAAAAATCCACTTAATGAAAAAGTAGGGAAAAGGTCTCACTTTACGATAAGTGATTTTTTAAATTTAAATATGGAGAAAATCCCATTATATGAAAAAGTTGGAAAAATTTCCGCTTAAAAATTCTAAAAATAATTCCCACTCTTTGAAAAAGAGTGGGAATTTTACGAAACCGAAGATTTCTTTTTTTTTTTATTCCCACTTTTCGATAAAGTGAAATATTTCAATTTCTACATGACTACTTCTTAAAAATTCCCAAGTTCCTAAAATGCATACTTTCTCTTATAAATATTTCCCCACCTTTACGTTGATTACTTTTTACATTCCCAAGTTCCCAAAATTACTTCTTTATCATAATGGTTATTTTCCCGTAATTCCCAATTGTTTTTAAACAACATTGATCGCTCTCACTATGCCGGCTTAGTGATGCGATTAGGAAATGGGCGGCGACAAATACGAATTACATTACGAGTATTAAATGTTAGCTGGTAGATAATGCCTAAGGCATTAAGTTCGCCTCTGTACATAACTTTTGTTTACTGTGCAATAAAGTGTTTAAAAATATAATTTTATAATATACTTTCCGCCTTTTCGTCAATTCAACCACCCGTTTTGTGACTGCACCCTGGAAGATCAACCTCGATAAGAAATCGATGCAGTAATCTCATACTTAACATTTTGTTTGAAAATTAACAGAATCAAAAAGTAGATATTTATCTGTTTTCCATTATATTTTATTTTTATTACTCTAAAAGGTACTACAGCTCTTCTATATTATTCATACTCAACCATTCGTTCAATAATTTTATTATGGTCCAAAGAGACCTTTGTCTCTTCAATAATCGAGAAAACCAACAAAACCAAACCGAAAAAAAAACTAATTATTTCTAGGTTATATTTTTCAAAACACACTAAAAAAGCTATTTTTAAACACTATTTTATAAAAATAAATTTTCTTATTAAATAAATAAAATTAAGAAACCTTTGCCAGTAAGATAAATATTATTTGTTAATCTATCTAACTCTCTCACCGTGGAAAAGGTCGGTGAGTGCCGTAACTATTTTGGTTATAGTTGGCTGGTCAAAAATAACACTTGTGGTACCGATTTGTATGAATTTAGGCCTCAACTACACTACTTTTTACGCTACAGCTGGTGTAGTCCGGATGATAATAGTTGCTCGAGAAGCCCGTGGTGCCGATTTTAGTTCCTGTAGTAACCAGTAGAGGCGCTGAACAAATTTCCATACAAAATCAGGTCGAAACTCGCTAGCGACCTTATTAGGCAAAAACTTGTGGTAGAGCTACAGGATATTAGTGTATTTAATAAACAAAGTTAAGTAAATTTTATAAATTATTCGTAAAAAGTTATTTATTTTCCTATTTACCCTAAATTTTGGGTGTATTTTATATATTACCACTATCTATTTTGACAGTTTTTGTAGATAGCGACTAAACGCCATCTGTTGCGTTAAATAATAACTACTGGAAAACTCCTCATTACTAAGTAAATAACAGATAGAAAATAAAATAATAATATCTTAAAAAACAAAGTAACTGGTTAAAAAAATAATGAGATTGAACACAGATATCACATTTTTTTTTAATTATTTTAGTTTTAACACCAGCACACTAAGATTGCACAGTATCCAACTTTTACACCTTATACACTGAATCATGGTTTTTTTACGATCTTCCTTACATAGTTAACCACGATTCCTTAGGTTTTATTGTTTTTGTTCTTGCATGTTTCATCTTTTACTGTTTTCGTTCTTTTATACGTGGAGGCCGAGTTGGCTAGACCTTGCGCTTAAAAAAAAAGAGGTCCCTAGGCTGGTTCGAATTCCGGTGTGTACCAATGAGTTTTTAATAAAAAAAATATGTACATTTGTTTGACCAGTATAGTGTTTTGGAGAGCACGTTAAGCTGTCCCGGTTTCACTATACCAACTTGTGAAACTGTTTATAGATAGATTATTGAGCTAGCCACTTGTTTGGTGTAGACTCATACCATCGGCTACGATAAGGTGGGATTAAAACCCCTCCGCTGGGTACCCTGGGGCCGTCTAGGCGGTCTCGGGCGCCGTAAGGAATAGAATATATAGAAAAGAATATATCTTTATTAACATATTTTTCTTCCACATACAAGCATTATCATTGATCCCCACACTAGGCTGAGCCTGTCCCGTGGGGTCATTACAAACATTTATACAGTACAATTTTATGGCAGCATATTCAATTAGACAAATTAAAATAAAATATTAACAAAATGAAATAAAACAAATCAAATACAATCAATAATTTTAATTCTATACTAAAACCAATACTTAACTAAATTAAAGTAAGTATATATTAGTAACAAAAATAATACACGGAAAAATAATAATAAAATCAAACAAAGAACAATATTACATTTTAAAAGTTATAAATCTACATACAACACAACACAATAAGATAAAATTTGTATGTACCTAAACGTGAGTGTGTGTGTATGCGTTTGTGTGAATGTAGATAGTATATATGTAGTGTGGGTAGTATATTATTTTATGATTTCATATTTTGTGACTGTTATGTCTCATGATATGACTCGTAAAAAACTCTCTGTCTGGCTGAAAGTCCACGTCCTCAGGTAAGCTTCTGTCAATACCTTCACTTCATGTACACTTTTATATTTCAAATTAATTTTCCTAATAATCCTATTATATATAAAAGGAGTCATAAATGGGGCGAACCGTTGAGAAAAACTTGTTTTGGTTGGAAATGTGGATAAACAAAATAAGCGCTTGGAACATCTCATGTCATAGTCAGGACTGTTTAGTGCCAGTCTATGACCAGATAGCACAGCCCTAAGGATATATAAGCACCTGACACTTAACACCTGAGCATCCGCAAGCAAGCTTGTTGTGGGGTATTGAATAGGCTTCCTCAGCATAACCTTTAGTATTGATCGCTGTGCTCTTTCCAAAGTTATGAGAGTTGATGAAGTACATCCACCCCACGATAAGATGTTATCCGTTAGTATAGATTGACACAAAGCAGTATATATTTTTTTGAGAAGCTTAAAATCAGCCACCGATCTTAACATCTTCATAACGTGAATAAGCTTCCTTAACCTCTTGCTCGTTACCTGTACATGTTCACGAAACGAGAGTTTCTCGTCAATAATAACTCCTAGATAACGTATAAAGTAAACTCTCTCTATAGCTTCACACTTGCAAGTCGACTGGTCTGTATGGTTGTGTAGATGTTTATGAATTTTCACAGTTGGAAATAAATTAGGCGCTGTTGCTGCAGTTTTATAAAAACAGGTGAATTTCGTTTTTGATGTATTAAGCGTAAGTAGATTGTAGTCCAACCAACCGGCCAACCTAGTTAAACTTTCCTCTACTAAAGTGTGACATTCTCTCCAATTTTTACCGTGAAAAATTATAGCGGTGTCATCGGCATAGCATATGAGTCTCGCGTTATGAAGTGATATAAGCGAAATATCATTAATGTAGCATAGGAAGAGTGTTGGACCTAGTATGCTGCCTTGAGGGACTCCAAAGTTTATATTATGCGTTTCGCTTGTATGTGAACCTACTTTAACTTTTTGTTTCCTGTTCGTTAAATAACTCTTGAACCAATCCAAAGCACAGCCTCTAATACCTAAACAATCAAGCTTCGTCAGCATTATTGGAATGGACACGGTGTCGAATGCCTTTACAAGGTCGAGGAAGACACCAACACATGCTTGTCCCTGATCAAGGTTCGAAGAGACAGCTTTGGTAAGAAGTGTCACTGCATCTTCACAGGATTTTCCAGTTCGAAATCCGTGTAGTGGTGTATTTTTTTCTTCACGTTGGCAATTTTTTTTATGCAATTTACCTTTTTTATTTAAAACATGGTACTGATACTGATCAGTAACTTATTTCAAAGAAAAAAACGGTTGATAAAGGCTAAGTAGTTATTTTTACTTTTAAAAAAATGCAAAGGCATTCCATACAGTGGCATTTGCTATCTTCAATATTTAAAGTACTTTCCTTTCATGCCCCCAGGCAAAATGGGGAAAAATCTCTTTTCTAAAAAAATATGTTTTTGACTAGATCTAGATTTGATTGTAAATACAAAGTCAGAATTTAAAACTATAAAATTTTTATTAGTTTTAAAAACTGGCAATATGTGTCAAATTTTATCTATACTAATATTATAACGGATTTTTTTTTATTGTTTGTTTGTCCCGGACAAACTAATAGAGAGTTCTATTATTAGCGAGTAAAATAGGTTATGATTTATTCTTTATCTGATTAAAATATGCCGTAAGGCACACGTGATGATATATGTATGTCTTTCTTTTATAAGTATCTAGTACAAGCCTGTTCTTATATATGTTTTCCTTGGCTTCTATTTCATTTTACCTCAGTCGTACCGGTACGAGTAAGGAACTTTGCACAGGTACGACTTAAGCAGCAGGATATTCTGAGTTTATTAATAAAACCATTGACTTAACCTAAAAAAGTTTTAACGTTTTTTTATGCTTACTATTGCCAGATTAGTATTACAAATATATGTTAACTTAAAAAGCTTACATGAGTCAAAAAAAATTATGAAAACTGTTGAAAAACTTTTTAATTATTTTTGTTTCACAAAGCCGGCCGTATGTTTGCTCGTTAAACTAAATAGTTCAGGTTGACAACACTAGATGGAGCAATTAATACCTAAGTATCAGACGAGTTATTGCCGGGGTACGATTTAAGGAATGGGAAATTTATAGGCTCCTCAAATAGGTATGTCAGCAACATATTTGAGGACGGTACTAATGTGTGAGGTGAATGAGGTGAAAAGGAATGGGGAACACAAAAGGTCCCACAGGGTCGAAGTGTCAGACAAATGTCAGCCCCAAAACCAATAAGATAAATATGAGGCTCTAACACCTTTCCCATGGAACCATGTGTCACAAATGAAAAAAAAAGCCAAAATCTAGTAATGTTAAAATTACCAATTGTATGCAATTGGAAGCCAAAAAAAATTTTCATTTGCGACACATGGGAAAAGTTGTTTTATTTGCCTCATATTAGCCCTAAGTACACACCTACAACCTTTCTAATTCACCCTGTAATGTGTAATATTTTTTTAAATTTCGAATAGTTGGATAAAAATTCCCGCCCCCAAGTTGCCCACAGACTAAAGTTTCATGTGTTTGTAATATCTTTTATTGCACCCAAGTGCTAAGCAACAAGCTTTGTTTGCAAAATGCTTTAAAATAACTATTCGTACGCGATTTGCTATATCAAAAAGCCACCATTGCATTGGCAGAACCGTAGTTTTCTGTTCCATTAGAAATTATTATGCCACTTTTTTGTTGTGGCGCTGTAATCGCTTTGCTCCGCAGGTTAGTTCAGGCAGTTTCCTTGGATGATGTATGAATAACAGAAAAGGGTCCTAAACCTGTATACAGGTGATTGTATACATGAAACTAAGGGCACCATCTGAGGCTCTACCATGGGTTTGCGCATTGTAGAAACGTAATGTAATCAAAAACATAGTTGTCCAATTTGACACTTAGTGATTTTTGTTTTGATTTTGAACGACCGGCGGCCATCTTGTGTTATTTAACCAAAGGGTTATATTTTTACATTTTTAATAAAAAAAATATATATAAATATATAGGTTTCAGTCTGTGGGTTTACCGGTTTTCAGGAGATTACTGCATCGATTTATTGTCGAGGTGGTAGTCTCCTTTCGGGGTGTGGTTACGAAATGAGTGGTTGATTTAACGACAAGGCAGCGAGTATATGGAATTAGTCTTTGTCGCCGCCCATTTCGTAATCGCATAATTTAGCCCGCATAGTGGGAGCGATCAATGTTGTTTAAGAACAATTATTGATTGACCCCATTCACGGACTTTGTCGGTCTGTACCCCTAGTGTGAGTTTTCTAACTATTACTTTGCGTTTGAGTTAACTAAAATTTGTATGGGAAATAGTTCAGCGCTCCAAGCGGAAATTTTAAGAACTAAAAATGCGAGCGTGTGATTGGTCAAAATGTTAACGCGGTAGTAAAGTTAATGCGAAACTAAATGTTAAAAAAACTCACACTAGAGCTACAGCTCACCACCAGGTAGATACAAATTCACATGCCGTGCTCCAATAAAAAAAATAGGGGACAATATATTTTGATTGACCACATTCATGGACTTTATAGGTCCGCTCACCACCAGGTAGATACAAAGTCATATGCCGTGCTTCAATAAAAAAACCCTAATCAATGACTAAAGGAGCGGCAGTTGGTTACTTAGCAACAGTATATATAGGTTTGGCTGTCTATGCGGTATTTATTCTGTGACGCGGTGATGATAGTCAAAGTTTAAAAACTACACGTCTTCATTCAAGATAGCCTTTATGTTTTCCGTACAAGGCTTTTACGCGTCACCTTTCGCGAGCACACACACGCATACTCACACCCAGTTTGTCTCATACACACACACACTCAACAAAACAGCATCCAGTTTTGTGCTCGAGATATGGTAGGTCATAGAGATTTATTGTACTGTCGCCTTAAGGCGCTAGCAGTAGTTAATGACCTTGGTCATACTAATCACACTTTTTTTGTTTAAATAATGTCTAAACTCACCTTACCTGTCTGAGCCGTGTTCGGAAACGTAACACTTTAACACTGGGTAGTGTTACAGAGTGCGATAAAAATATTGAAAAATGCTTAGAGAAGAAGATATGCATATAGTGTAGTGACATTACCCAGTGTTAAAGTGTTAGTTTACGAACACGGCCCTGGATGGTAACCACCGATACCGGTTCAATTCAAGTTGAGATTGAAAATTATATTTTTTGTACTGCGAAAAATGAGACAGCGTGGCATAGTTCAAAGTAGATTTATTTCCTAATATCTACACACAAATAGACGTAGAGAGTAATTTAAAAAAAAAAGTAATATTATTAATTTAATACCTATAATGTAATATTTTAATGCAATACGTCAATAATGTCATTTAAAAAAATATAGATTTTATGATTTTGATTTATAAAAGAAAAAAGAAAACTTTAACAGAAAATCAAAAACCATCGGAAAAATGCATAGAATATTGTTTTTATTCAGGATTTCATATATTTTTTATACTATGGTACTTATACTTTATATTAATAACTTAATTTTTTTGTTGCCTCCGCATACTATCGGCGAAATGAGGACGGGTTAAACTCTCCGCTGGGTACTCTGAGGCCGTTTAAACGGTTCTCGGAAATCAACAAGACACTCGTGATGGTATTTGTTTACAATACTTTATAAATTATTGAAAATAGTACAAGTTTATGGGTAATACATTTGTCTCTTCTGGTTTATTTATGTTGTTGACTAAGGTCATTGACGATTATTGTCGCCTTAAGAAAACATGTAAAAAAAAAAACTAATAATAACTGTACTTTTTCTTTTAAGTGTAGGTATTTATCATCATCAAAAATAACTTTAAATATACCTACTTAATAAATTCGGTCAAGTGCAAAGGTTGTTCGCGCATTTCGGATTTCATACAACAAAAAAAAGAGATACCTATGGGTGAAAGTTTGATTTCAGGAAGAAATTATTATAATTGTCAGTAACCATAATTTTTTTTAAAAGTTAAATTTCAAATATTTGTAAGTACTTAATTAAAATTTCCACGTTTTTCGCAATTTTAGTTATGAATATTTTTTTGTAAATTTTTATATAACCCTAAACAAGTGCCTAAATAACGTGGTGATTTATATTAAGTACAAATATTCAAAATTAAAACTTCATATCTTGTTAGGTACTTGTTGAAATAATAATTTATTTCTAAAATCGGACAGGGTTCTTTGGGGTTTTTCTTTAATATTATGAATTCGGACCCTAGGGAGACACTATTTTCCACCTCAACTGGTGTCCAAAATATCGGTCTGGATGAACAGTCAGACGGATTGAGTGATCCCATGTGTTTTCCTCTTGAACACCAAAGAATTTATAAAGGGAAGAAAACAAACAATAGATTTATACACATTTTATTGTAAAATAAAACAAATAACAATTGCGTAACATTTAAAAAGCATGGATGGTCCATATTAAAACTATTTACAACAAAAGATAAATAGCTTTTCTTGATAAAATTTCAATTACTAAAAAAGGGGTGGGTAGGTACTACAGCTAGGGTGAAAAATTGCTAACCCACTTATGAACCCTGTAAAAGCAAGTACATATTCAGGTTTTATTTTCTTTAACTACCCGATGGTAAGCAGACCTGTAAAGTCCATGAATGGGGTCAATCAATAAATTGTTGTTGAACAATATCAATAGCTCCCATTATGCCGGCTAAATGATGTAGTTACGAAATGGGTGGCGATAAGGCGTGTTTGCTTTACGAGTAGATTTTAATATCCTCGCTGCTTTATCGTCAAATCAATCGCCCGTTTCGTAACCGCGCCACGAATAAAGTTTTTTTTTTTACAATAAATCGATGAGGTTAGTCTTAAACGGTGACCCACAAACTAAAACTTATTTATTACATTATTATAACTTATTACCACAAGGTACCTACATGGGTTAGATTTTTTTTAATATGAAGTACGCACCAGGAACAACGATATTAAAACGTATTATATTTTAGAAACACTCAGACCATTGTATAGAAAAACATACTAATTACATTTTGCCATGGGTGAGAAACTGGAAATCGAACCCACAACCTCCGGATACAACGCCAAAGGGACCTACTAGTATACTTACAGAGTCGAGAAAAAAAATGGCGAAAATGCGCACGGCAATAATTTAAAATGTATCATCTCGTTAAAAAAAAACTTATAAGATACCTTGTTAAACTTTCTGAAAGATACTAAGAAATTCAACAAAGCTGCACTAAAATACTTAACTATACATAATAAAAACTAAGCCATTTGAAACCTTTTTGGAACGTACCTACATTTATTCCTTCCTTTACAAATGTTTTTACCTGCTTCGAGTACATTCGGTACCTGATACCTCAGTCACCTTTCACGTAGAGATTTAAAACTCTCGGCTGGAGCTTTAACAAAAACTGTGGTGTCTTTTATTATGTAAAAGCACAGGATGTAAAACTCGTTGCAATGAGCTACTTTTGGGGAGCATCCAGGCGGAATTGAAGCATGGAATTTATTTTGGCCTTTCAAAATTTGAGATAAGTATAATAAATAATGCAAGTAGAACTTTCTAGAAGTATAATGGTATTGAATTAATGCAATTTAAATTAGATTACCAAGTTATTGGTAAAGTAATATACCTTAAGATTGGTTTATATGGTAACAGACAGGTAATTGAAGCTTTATAAAGTAGAACTTTCTTGAAGTAAACATGTCTTTTATTAATTTTGCTTAAAGTCAATATTTATTTCGTTTATTTTATTATTTATAAAGTATTAAATTATTGCTTAATTAAAATTAAACACCCGACTTCGAACACAATCTTAAAGATTAGCTGGTAGATAACGCCTAAGGCATTAAGTTCCCATTTGACCTGTTGTTTACTGTGCAGTAAAGTGTTTAAATAAAATAAATACAGGCGATATACGAGTATGTCTAAATGTAGTTTTTCAGGATGTAAAACCCGTTGCAATGAGCTACTTTTGGGGAGCATCCAGGCGAAATTGAAGCATGAATTTATTTTAGCCTTTCAAAATTTGAGATAAGTATAATAATGCAAGTAGAACTTTCTAGAAGTATAATGGTATTGAATTAATGCAATTTAACATAGATTACCAAGTTATTAAGTAGTTTCCTGAAAACCGGTAAATCTACAGACTAAAACCATTTAGCTATTACATTATTAAGGTATAATACCTACATGGGTTAGCCTTTTTTTTATATTTAGTACGTACCGGAAACAACGATACCTACTAATACATTTTATTTAATTACTTTACCAAGTTATTGGTAAAGTAATATACCTACTTATTTAGTCTGGTTTATATGGTAACAGACAGGTAATTGGAAGCTTATAAAGTAGAACTTTGTTGAAGTAAACATGTAAAAACTAAATCCCATGATATTTATTAATTTTGTTTAAAGTCAATATTTATTTCATTATAAAGTATTGAATTAATACTTAATTTAAATTAAGTACCCGACTTCGAACACATCTTAAAGGTTAGCTGATAGATAATTCCTAAGGCATTAAGTTCACCTTTATACATAACTTTTGTTTACTGTGTAATAAAGTGTTAAAATAAAATAAATAAATAATAATGTAATTTAACAAAAAAATACTTAGTTATTGCTAAAGCAATATAGACTTATTTAATTTTTTTTTTTTTATTCTTCCAACATTTTGGAAATGCAAAGATCTTTCGACCATGTCTTAAATATCTTCTCATTTAGTAAAAGGCCGAAGCCATGTTTCCTTTCTTTGGTAGTTTTGGTCGGTAAAGGCCGAAGCCAAGTCATATTTTAGATCTATTTAAATTTGTTAACATGGTAACAGGTAATTTAAGCTTAAATTACGTAAAACTTTTTTGTAAAATAAAAACCCCAACTTTTACTAAATTTTCTTTATACGTATAGGTGTAGGGTGTAGGTAATCAATATTTAACCTTTTGACATACTTTTAAGTATTGATAAAGTATTGAACTAATCCAAATTAACATAGATTACTAAGTTATTGGTAAAGTAAGTAATATACCTACTTATCTTTTATTTACATGATTACCTATTAATTAGAGCTTTATGAAGTAGAACTTTCTAGATGACAATTTATACAGATTTCAAGGTACAGAATAGTACAGATTGGTAAAGTAATAAGTACTTATTTAAAATTGTTTACAAGTAAATATTTTTTAAGTAAATGTTTTTAACCCAAGTCGACTTACGAGTAGGTATAACAATATTTTACTTAATTCAAGATTATTATTTTTTTATTTAAATAAATATTAATTTAAATATTGATTCCGCCTTTTATTATTTACGAAACAATACAAGTGTTGTTTAATAAGAGTTTTTAAATGTAAACGTTTATTTATTTTTGGCTATATATACTCAAGTCTTTCGTCGAATTTGTTAACAACAAACAAAAACGACTAAACAAGGAAGATTAGGCTGACCTTTGGCAATGGGCGACGACGGAACAAATGTAGCATTGCGCAACTTACTTTTTAGGTTAACCGTGGTGGGCTTGGTAAAGAAACAATGGTAACGTCCATTTATTATAATAACCGGTGGAGTGATAAATATAGTATTAAAATAACTAGGTAACTATCATGATATTTTCATAAGACAGCTGATTATACGTAAAGGATTTTTGTAGTTGTATGCTACGTATTATGTAAATGAAATGATTATACAAATGTATATTAGAAAAGTTGTAAAACCAAATGTAATACAGATAATTGAACTTTATTGATACCCTTTCATAATTATATTCGCCTAATAGTTCTAGAGTCTGCGTTAAAATTTACGCACCGTTATAGGCAATTATTATAAATACATACAATATGTACAAAAATGTGTAATTGGGACCACTTAACCCCTAATAAATAAATCATTTCGTTTCATAATTTAAAAAAGAATGCCTTAAAATAGTGTGAAGTTAACTGTTTGTGGTGAACCAGAATAATTAACATGGATCTATTGTTTTTTTATGTTAATTACGTGTTATTTTATAACAAATAAAACTAGATATTTGCTATGGTTATTTAATAACATGCTGTCCCCCAATAAAAATTAAAACTTGCGCGAATTATCAGACCATTTTTAATACAGTAAGAAAATTACAATATCGATATTCCGTCAGATTTTATCCCAGTTTTACTGGTATAAAAAGTATCCTATATTTTGTACTAGAACTTTTCCTATCGTCTAGCTAGAGCCTTACCTCTTCTATCCCAATCGGTTCGGCAGTTTTGTATGACGAAGTATGGTAACAAAAACTAACTTTTTTCATTTGCGACACATGGTTGCATGAGAAAAGTTGTTCGATTTGATTAGTATAGAAGCCTCATATTAGCCCAAACCTTTCAAATTCATTTCTTCTTCAAAGTACCTATATACCTGTATAAGAAGAAATGCAATTGTTTTTTTATAAAATCATTGTTAAAATATCGAATTTTTGATCAAAGTGTTATATACAAAAATTTTTTGTTAGGGACAAGCAGGTTAATTGTAAAATATTAAAAAAAAAACACACATTTACGAAATTTAACGTTCCATCGTAAATGGATGGTCGAAAGTTTCTTCCAAAGTGTTGCTATAAGTACTAAGTAGATATTTAATAATGAATGGATGGATACAGTATGTATGTATCAATTAATGAGTACAAATATGAACACGTTTACGTTATCAGTCGTGAGGATATTGTACGCCTTTGTTGTGACGACACACTTTGTGGGAATTTGTAGTGAACCTAAATAAATTGCTCGCTTATTGTAGAACCAAATAGAAGAAGATGCAAATTCGTTTCTATCGCTGCCCATTTCGTAACTATTTAGTCTATATAAGTGGTGGCCGAGTTGGTTAGACCTTAGACTTAAAAAAAACCCTGGTCCAAACCCCGGCGTGTACCAATGAGTTTTAAAGCAAAAAATGTATATACATTTGTTTAACAATACCACTATAGTGCCTCGGAGAGCATGTTAGGCTGTCGGTCCCAGTTTCACTATACCAGCTTGTGAAACTGTTTATTGATGGGTTATTGGGTCTATCCAAACATCGCGGCGAGCTAGCCATTTGTTCGGTGTAGACTCATACCATTGGCTACGACGAGGTGGGATTAAAACCCCCTCCACTGGGTGCCCTGAGGCCATCTACGCGGTCCGGGGCGCCGTATGGCACCCGTGATGATATATAATATGTTTTAGTCGGCAGTGTGGGAGCGACTAAATGTATTTATCAACTTCATTCGTAGATTTTCAGATAGGCTTAATTTCTATGTACTATACTATCATGTAGATACAAAGTCACATGCCATGATCCAGTAAAATAAAGCCCTGTCTTACACATAAAGAAAGTTTTCAACAATGGGTGCCATAAAAGTAGATCCTGTACGTGTTATACCAAACAGTAGGTAGGCTTTTTCTTCACTTAGGTACTTGTACTATTATTTCTTCTGTGACTTAGGACTTATATTATTATTTCTTCTGTGACTTAGGACTTGTATTATTATTTCTTCTGTGACTTAGGACTTATATTATTATTTCTTCTGTGACTTAGGACTTGTATTATTATTTCTTATGTGACTTAGGACTTGTATTATTATTTCTTCTGTGACTTAGGACTTGTATTATTATTTCTTCTGTGACTTAGGTTCAAGTTGGTAGTAGCTATTTTAATAATCCGTTTTTTTAATGAAAAATAGGTAAAAAGTAACAAGATAATGTCAAAGGCGAAGAAAAGGCACTGGCTATTGTGCCGCAATAAATCGCTATGTATACCTTTTACCCTAATAAGTATGGACTATGTATTTGGACTACCTTTTTGGAGCTTATTTCCTAAAGAATAGGCAAAGATTTTGGAGGCTTTAGACCCATATCTTCGACGATAAAAGGAACAAAAAAAAGTACTTAAAATTAGTCTATTGAGATATTTGAATGCGGTGGTGGGGCGCGTTATTTCTGCATAGACAATCTGTACCCAACTTATTTCAAATGCCAGGTAGGAGGATCATCAAGTTATTCTTCTCACTGTAAAGCCATCACAAGTGTCTTACGGCGCGGCGGAGGGGTTTTATTAACATTTACATTAACATTAATCTCTTGAAGGCAATTATATTCTTAGTCTACTCCAAACATGAGGCTAACTCGTCGCGGGTTTTGTACATACATAAACAGTTTTAAAAGTCACTTAAAGTGGTTAAGTCACTGCGCAACTGATAACAAGATTAAGCACATGACAACAAGGCCGAACCTGGGATGGGTGACCGCTTTATACAACTAGGCTATACCATTATAAACACAGCAACAACCTCGCCACTTGTTAGGTGTTGTCTCCGAATATCGGTGAAATGATGACTGGTTAATCCCTCCGCCTGGGTACTCTGAGGGCATTTAAACGGTTCTCGGAAGCCAAAACGGCACTCGTTATGGTATTAATAAACAGTTTCACAATTTATTTTAGTGAAACTGGGGCCGACTGTTTAAGAGCGGAGTCTGATCAAACATTTCCCATACATTCACGACCTTTTGGTCCTAACTGTTACCCCAATTAAACATTCATAGATTTTTATAATTTTGGAGGCGTTATAAATAAGACCTAATGGAGGCTCGTACGTTTTCCTTTTTAAAGCTTGGTATAAATAAAAAAATGTCAATCCCTGAAATTCGAAAAAAATCCTCTCATTAAAATAATTTCTATAAAATATCACGGCAGAAAATTAAAAAAAGGAAAACGTATAGTCATCGTTTATTTTCTCTCTAATAAAATAAGAGCATTTTTTTTTTAAATCCATTAAAGTTTAGGGGTAGACAACAGTTTTGACCCGAAAGTCGTTTTAGTGCCCAAATTGTAGGTATAATCTCATACGTACTCTTTCTCTTATTAAGGGTCGGGGAGAGGTAATACTTTGCAGTTGAATCAGCATGAGCATCGAAGAGCATCATTAGACACTCCTCTTAACGTGCTCTCCAAAGCACTATAGGTGTTTTATTCATTGGTACACAACACACCGGTGTTTGAACTCTTGAACTCTGTCTACGGTCAACTTAGCCAATACAAACTAAAGTAGGTAGGTAACAGATTTTACACTTAAACGCACGGGGGGGGGGGGGGGGGGCAAGGCCCCCCCCCCCCCCCCGGTAATAATGTATGTAACAAGATAAAAATTGACACGGAAGTAGCTTAGATATAATGGGTAATCGATGTGGTTTTTTTTTTGCTAAAAACTGAAAATTATGCGAACCTTGAACACCCCACCCGTGCTTCAACAATTTGATTTTAACGGTCTAAATATGATTATTTAAGGTCTTTGTGAATGAATGCCTCCGTTAAATCAGACCTCAAACCTTAACATTTAAACTAAAAAGTATACAATAAAGCACAAATACAGCGTGTAGTTGACACGCGCACGCCGAGCATCCGGTACGATGAGTCAGTACAATCTTCCTTAGATTAACTGTATAGTCGCCATGAGCTCGAAACAACGCTTACTCATATCAGAAATCATTCTTTGGCACTTTTACTTACTTGTTTAGTAACAGCATATAGGGCCTCAATTCTCTTAACTTCAAACGAATCGTTATCGCTTCATAATAGAATTGCACACAGATTTCTATGGGCGATTGGTTGGCTGAATAGGAAATGTGGCTAATTAAACGATTTTTATTTTTAAATATCATCAAAAAGATTTACAAATTTGTTTTATAAGTTAAATTGCGCTCAAAAGCCTAAGCTGTTTATGTGAGCGCAGCTGAGTAGAAATGATAAATTCTTATAGATAAGATTCTATTGCCAAAGTTAAGATTAAGCTAAAGTTAAATTTAAGAGAATTAGGGCCCCATTAAAATTTTGTCAGCAGTCAGGATAATTTGCTAACAGCAAGCTGAAGAAGACTGCTGTCAATCAGGGAAGACAATTATATGGTGATGTTTTTGTATAGGTAATCTTGCTACAAATTGAAGTACGTAAGAAAAAACGTTGGTTTGGGGGTGGGGAGCATACTCCCTGCCCTCTAAATCCGCCACTGCATCATACATGCGTAAATAAAATGCAATCAAGAGTGACGTTTTTGTAAAATTAAAAATATGTTTTAAGTTATAGCAAAAAAAACTGTTTTTCCAAGAATTGCGCGCGATTTTTTTGTTCCTTACTCGCACGCATTGAAACATACATCTTTTATTTGTCATTATTTGCCCTCGTTTCGCGTGCCTGATGCAATGGCGGATATAGGGAGTATGCCCCCCACCCCCGAACCAACGTTTTTTTAATTATTATTAAAGCACGACATGTGACTGTTTCTACATGATGCTTAGTAGACCTCAAAGTCCATAAATACATTGTACAACAAATGTATAACAGGCCAGATAAAATGGTGTGGATACTAAAGACGAGTTTGCATTACTACTCGCTATAGGTACCTATTATTTTTGCCCGTTTCGTAACCAAACCCTGAAAGGAGAAAGAAATCGATACAGTAGTCGCGTGAATACCGTTGAACACACAGACTAAACCGAAACATGAGCAGGGGCCTTATTTTATTAAATCACTTGTGTATCAACGTCGTATGAAAGTTAAAATTTGACACATTTTGTGTGGGATATATGTAACATTTTTACTTTGACGTGCAGTTGATATCCAACTTATTTAGTAGAATAGGCCCCTAGGTCACTTACATCTTACCTACGGATGGTGGTGTAATCAAACCGGTCGGTCAGCCTAGCGAAGTTATTTTTA
Source organism: Monopis laevigella (assembly GCA_947458855.1). Lineage (NCBI taxonomy): Eukaryota > Metazoa > Arthropoda > Insecta > Lepidoptera > Tineidae > Monopis > Monopis laevigella. The sequence continues at coordinate 5,818,107 of OX381596.1, read as the reverse complement.
TCGAAAATTGACTAATATCTCAAGTTTTTTATAAACCTTGTTGGAATCTTAACTTACAAAAAGATATTTTCAGTCAGTTCTGTCAAAAATGTTGACATGCCAAAAAATAATCCTAGTCCGCCCCTGACATGTTGGTATACCTGTGTAATATAAAAATGTATCAAGTACTATTATTTTTTATTTTAGAATATAAATAAAGAAAAGATTGCATACTTACCTAATAGATAGTCGCAGTTGCTAACGACCTAAACTTGCACTTCCATCCGCGAGTGCAACTTTAAAATTCTCAAAAAAACTTACTAAGTTTCTTTTCTGTTCCCTTATGGACTTACATATGTTCTACATAGAAGTATTTATGTATGATATAAGGGGGGTTCAAAATTCGTTTAATTTTGTGTTTTTTTTTGCGCAGAATTTTTGATGAGCAAAAAAAAAAGCCATCGTCTTTATCACCTACTAGTCACCTATTATATCAGTAACTCCTTATGTTACTTAGTTAAAATACGTAAGTATATTGTATTATTACGTACACCTTCATAATTTTATTGCGAGTACCCTTCATTATGTTTCGGGGGGGATTTTTCGTCCTAAACACCACCCCTCTGCCTACTCCCGTTCCAAATTTATCTAATAGGGAATATGCATGTAACGCTAATTATTATTATTTTAATATATAATGTTCCTTTTATGTCTTTGAACATATTTACAGTAATCTATTTTATTTTGATTAGCTATTTTTTTTATAAATACGATTTTAAAAATCCATTTTTTTGTAGAAACGGAACGCATTTCTAAACGCTCCGACATAAGCAAACCCTGCGTGTGACGTCATTCGTGCAAAAACAAATGTCAACGTGTGTTCTGTAGTCTACAGTTTCTTGTTTTCTCGGGTATTTATTGTCCTTTATTACGATAATTTGTGATAAACAAACCTTTTGACTAACTTTTGAGGTGCAATAACATTAAACTAATATGCTTTTTCAGCACGAATGATGTCACAAAATGGCGGCTAGTGATGTACCGTTTCTTACTGCGGTAGTGGCAGATAAAGTTTAAACCCTTTTATTTTTGTATTTTACCTTTTAAAAAATGTTTAATATATGTTTTTAAGGTGTAATGTAGTTACTCTATCAATTAATGAAATAAAAAAAAACCATGCATATTCCCTATTCCATAGATTTCAGGGGGTGATTGAACCCCCAAAGTGGCCAGCAAAGTTTATTAACTATTTATAACGAAAAACTTAAAGTTATAAGTTTTAATATCAGAGAAGGTACTTTCTGTATAACTTACGTAGAGTGGAAATTGAATAACTCACTCTACATTCTTTCATACATACTTGTCTATTCAGGGGCGGATTCAGGATTATTTTTGTGGGGGCCCTAGGGCCTTTTGACAAGTTTTTTAGTGTAAATTTTGTAAAAAACTATTACAAAATAGTAGGTTTTAACTAAATGTTGATGGTTTCGGTGGGGGCATAGCCCCCTGCCCCCTGGATGCGCCACTGTGTTTATTCAGAGTTTTGGCATGTTATTTAAATTAAGGCAACAATACAATTTTATTATAAACACGTGCTAGTTGCATTCGCGGCTAGATAAACAGTTCATATACCTAATTAAAATTATTTAAAAAAATTGGAGGCCCTATAGGATTAGTATTCATACATTATACATCATATTTCATAGACGTATCGCATTAGATACTAAAGAAATAAACTAAGTACAGTGACCAGCAAAGTTTGTTAACTATTTGCAACGAGAAACTTTCAGATAAGTTTCAATATCAGAGAAGGTACTCTGTATAACTTACATAGAGTGAAAATTTTGTCACTCACTGTAGGTGCCATTCATTCATACTTGTCTATTCAGTATTTTGGCATGTTATTTAAATGGAGGCAACTTGACAATTAAAAACACGTGGGTGTTAGTTGCAGTCGCGACTAGATAAACCGTCAGGGCGATCCCAACTAAATAAGATGCATAACCGGTGCGCGGTTTTCAGACGTTTCATAGATATTTTCGCAGCAGCCGAGGTAAAATTTACTCAGTGCGTTTATTAGTTTTTATCATTGTTTATTATTTAATTAAGCGAGCTTAGGGATGGGTAAATTTCGTGAAATTTTTCAAGCATTGAAATTTTTCGGAAAAATTTCAATTGGTGTTGAAAATTTCACGTTTGATGTGAAAAATATTTTTCTTATAAAAATGTGTATATATGTATGTGTACACTATTCTTAATAATACAATAGTCTGATTTATTAAAAGTTAAATTGTTTTACAATGTATCGAATTAACAAAATTATATAATTTTGGATATTTCTAAAATTATACTAAAAAGCGGCCCCAGCCTAGTGGTTAAGTCACTGCGCAACTGATAACAAGGTTAAGCAGATGACAACAAGACCGGCCTGGGATGGGTGACCGCTTTATACAACGAGGCTATTTCATCATAAACACCGCAACAAGCTCGCCACTTGTTAGGTGTTGCCTCCGAATACCATCGGCGAAATGAGGATGGGTTAATCCCTCCGCTGGGACCCTGAGGCCGTTTAAACGGTTCTAGGGAGCCAAATTGGCACCCGTGATGGTATTTTTTTTTTTTTTATACTAAAAAAAAAAAATCAACGAGGAACATAAAAAGGACTTATTCTGGTGAAAATGTTTTAAAAAAAGTGTGTTTATACAATATACTTAATTATTGTCTTGTCTTTCATATACTAAACTCGAGTCATCGTTTTATTACTATTACACTTAAAATTACTTAATAGGTAGGTACTGATTTATTGTGTTTATTTATTTTTAATGATAAATAAATCTCTAAATGTCCTTAATCCTAACCGCGAAATTCTAAACATAATAGAGTTGGAATGTGTTATTTAGTTAGGACTCTGATTTAGATACAAGAAGTATGTAAATATAGCCTAATCTGAATCAGAATCGTCAATTCGAATGCAGACTACATTGCTGGATAAAGTCACTGCACGCACGCCTCACGGCACGGTACCTATACTCCAGACGTACACAGTAGCTCTCTCTTCCTCCTATTCTTAAGTCCGAATGGTTCAGATTAGACATAATCTAAAGTTGAACACGTTGTCCAAAGGCAATTCACTGATTTTCTAAACAATAAATATTTACAGTATGCATTCACTGAAACGCTCCCAGTATCTTATTCCTTTAAAGGTTAAGTTGTTAGTCAATTCTGTGCTTCTCCCTATCATAGAATACGCTGTTGTCTGTATGCCGATGACTAGCAACTGTTACTTTGAAATGAGCGACGTAAATGCCGCGATTACAAACGTGAATAGCGATTTGGAGGCTATTCGGGTACGTTCGCAAAGTCTCGGTATTCTAGTCAACCCCTGCAAGACTCAGGTCATGATCATTGGTTCTAAACACATGCTGAGCAGATTGGATTTGGGAGCCATATCTCCAGTATTATTTAATAATTTACCACTTCCCTTTTGCCAACATGCTAAGAAGCTTGCTTGACACATGTCCTCCGATCTTTCCAGGAACTACCACGTCGCTGATATCAATAAACGCATTTTCTCCAGTATGCATTCGCTGAAGTGCTCCCAGTGTCGGCCACATCCAAGACAGGACATGAGAGTGTGTCCTTTGACAATTTTTCACATCAGTCTTATCCTAAAGTTGCAGCACGGCCACTTCAAGACTCATGTCTTGTCATGAGTTTTGTCTTGCTTGAGGTATTGGGTGTAATAAATATGTATATCTCGGTGCCCGCGACATTGCTTAACTTTTTTAAATCTTTAAAAAAAAGTTTCTAGTAGAAAAAAAGGGAATTACGTGAAAATATGCATATATGATAAAGAGGGAATTTTGGGAACGTGGGAATTGTAAAAAGTAGTCAATGTAAAGGTTGGAAAATACTATAAGAGAAAGTATGCTATAACGTGGGAATTTTGAAAAAGTATTTCTACATGACAGAAATTGAAAATTCCCACATTTTAAAAAGTGGGAAAAAATATTTTTCCCCAATTTTTTATAAAATGGGATATTATTTCCCACTAAAAATCAATTAATCGCCAAATAAGACTTTTTCCTACTTTAAAAAAAAAAGGAATTTTTCCCACTTAAAACGGTTGAAATATTCAATTTGACTACTATGGGACTCTTTCCCACTTTTTAAAAAGTGAGAATTTTCTCCCATAGTTTCAAAAAGTTATAATTTTCCCCACTATTTCATTAAGTGGGAATTATTCCCACTTTTTCAAAAGTTGCTAATATTTCCCTACTTTATTTATAGGGTAGAAATTTTTCCTCTCTTTTTCATTAAGTGGGAATTTTCCCCCATCGTCACCATCCGTCAGCTAGCAAAAAGTCACGCCACATCGTTTTGACAATTGGCCGTGCTAAGGCTGTATGTTTACTCAAGATTTACTTAATACGTTTGTGATATGTAGACGTTTTGTCTTTGGCCTGCGCAAGTATGACCATATTTCCGAAGTAGTTTAAGTATTATTATGCATCATTGATAATATTATATCTATTTAATTTTTAGCGGAAGCAAGGTATCTCCAAAAAGCAAGACTCAGTAACTATTTTTCTATATAATTTTACGCAATAAAATCCAATTATAATTTAAATAATGAATTTTCATAATATAAAATATATTTACTTAGTACAAAATAATGAAAGTTTTAATACAAATCATTAAAATTCGGTGTTTATTAGAACAAAAATATTTTTCACTCGATTTGAAATTTTTCAAGGAGTTTTGAAATTTTTCATATTTTTCACATATTTTTAATTTCATTGAAATGAAATTTTTCATTGACCCATCCCTAAGCGAGCTAGATGGTTATTAAAATATATTAGATGTTTTACTCTTTGGGTGGATTGTACCTTTATTACCGCATTATTTGGCCAGCATAGTGGGAGTAATCAAAGCTTGCAAACAAATGTATTATCGATCCCATTCAGGGCCTTAGATCTGCTTAACATAAGGTAGATACAAAGTCACTATAAAAAATCGTTCCTATCTAAAAAAGTATGTGATAAAGGTTAGATAGATTTTATCTATATCATACCTACCAAATTTTATCAAAATCGGTTCAGTTATAGACGCTAATTTGCCAATATACTAACATTCCCGTTTATTAATAGATACTAAGTTAGGTATATACATAAGTATGGAGGGATAAAAAAAAATGTTAGGGATTATAAGTTTCAGCTAAGATAAAATTTCAATCTACCCTCAAAAAATAGAAGTGTCATAATTCAAATGACATAACGGTCGACATAAACCGGGAAACCTAACGAACGACAACGTTGCAAATAAGCGGTAGTTTTGGTGACACGGCAAATTTAATAAAAAGTCCCAACCTAACCCGAAAATATGAAAGTAGATATACATACCATTAAGTAGTGTAAGTAATTGATAGTTAGAAGTAGCTTCGTCATCAGGGTAGGCAGTGGTCGCAAGCAGGCCGGGTTTGGTGCAATATGAATATAAAAAATAACACATAAGTTACACCGAAAACACGTCCTAAATGCAGCCACTGCCATGGAATGCGGAGTAACGACCGACGAGATCTCTGCTAACGGTACAGTGGATGCTGGCCGCCGTCCGAGCGCTTACGGTGTTCGAGCCCGCGTGGATAGGCCGGGACTGGTGCAATATCGTACTCATAAACACGGAATATAGCGCCAATCACCGCCTATCCACAGGAGCTTCTTCGTTGGAAACCTTCTTTGTTGATCCTCAAATATTCATTGAAAGTTTATAAAGACGTAACAACACTTTTAATCTTCTAAAGTCTTCAAAGAACACTCTTTTACATGACACACGCGTAACGGTAGTGTTTGAGAGCTTGTGCGCGACCTCTCGCGACAGTTTCATTTGACGGAATGAGTGAGGCGCGAGGGGTTTGGTGCGCGCGCGCAGCTGTCGGTCGCTCTCCCCACTCCGTCGCTCCCGGCTTCGTTGGGCCCTTTATTTCTGGGTAGTCGGAAACTCGGAACTCCTTGCTTCCCAAAATGTTGACCGCGTTTTATTTAAAATTGTTATCGGTTTGTTTGAATCTGGATAATAATTCGCAAGTTTTTAAACTTACACGGCGTCTGTGCTTTTGACCGTTAAGGAGTTCTATAAGTAGGTTTTGGACTTTAAGGTCCCATCTTTAGACGTATACCTTCTTATTAGCATCATTATCTATAATGTTATTATAATTCTTCCACTTTACAATTCGATATGATGTACGATGTACGCTCTCCAAGATAACCTGGTAACATGACCGGATTCTGATGTCAGTATTCATTTGGAGAAGAAGTTCATTTAAAAAATAACAATGTAGGTATAAATTAAACGTACAATTTTTGGTTTTGAGGAGTTCCCCTAAAAATTTGGGAACATAAAGTTATTCTGCACAGCAAATTAGTACACCTACGTAGTACCTACCTAGGTAGATCAAATTCATACAATTGGTACAAAAAAAGCTATTCAAATGTGCTATTATTAAAATTTCATTGATATTAATGTAATACCTATTGTGCTTTAGGTATTGATTAATAATCTTGGAGTATTTTTTATCCACAAACGGGTCGGTTCAGTTGGTCATAAGGTCAGGCTAACAAATGTTGGTCGCGAGAGTCTACTTTCTATCAAAATTTTTATTTTATAAGGAATTTCCTACGTCATAGCGACTGGTTTTTATTCATAATGCTGTTTTATCTTTATTTTATGTAAATTAACTGATACAATGTATAACTAATTTTGTAGACTACCTACTTCGTTTGTAACTTTACATAAATATAGTAGTAAAGAAAAGATTTTTGTGGCAAAAAGTTTGCAGACCTTTTTTTGCATTGTAGGTACGAGTGCCTATGAAAGATAATAAAATTTTCGAAAGAGTGAAATGTTTTTGAGAGAAAATAAAAGAGGATTGCTTCCTACCTTGATGTTAGAACCTTGTCCTACCAATTGAAATATGTATATATTTATGATATGATAAGTAATGAATATTATGACAATTTATGTAACAAATACTAGTTTCATACCTAGATATTTTGTATAGCAGTCTTGTTTCTAAAACCGCCATTTTTTATAAGTAGGTATTTTCGTATTTGTGCATTTTATGAATATTTAAATTATAGATAGATTGATTTATAGTCGATAGTCGATACAGAAAGTGGCTAAACAGCTTGTACCATTATAAAAGATGAAGCTCAAGATGTTAGCCAAGACATAGAAGAGTAATGGGGATTACGCTATAGTAGCTATAGAAATATCAGCTCTATTTCGATGCTGAAAAAGCCTTTATTCAAATGCAACAGGCAAGCTTGGACTACAAATTTTATGGAACACTACACTAGCTGGTATCATTTGGCGATGATCATAATATTATTGGAGTAATGTCATTCCAAACGAGGCTTACATTCGTTATAGCATAGTTTGGTCCTTCGAGCCGGATACAAATGTTAAAAAATAAAAACTAGATAGACTAACTCATACCCATAGGTTTCGTTGCCACTATTCATACAGATATTACAAGTGAAGTGATCAAATCATGTTTCAGTTTGAGTCAGTTTTCAGGAACCTACTGTATCAATTTCTTCTTGAGAATGCCTTCCAGGATGCGGTTGTCCAACGGGCAGAGTTGATTTGGCGATGATACAAGTAGATTCGTAATGCAAAGTTGTCTTTGACGATTTGACATTTCATCATTTAGCCGGGCATAGTGTGGGATGATCAACACTTAAACAACAATTTATTTATCAACCCCATTAATGGATTTTGTAAGTCTGTTTACCATCACGTAGATTCAAAGGCACATGCCGTTTGAAAATAAAATAATATCCTATTAAAAGTTATAATGATTATTTTTTAAAGACCATTATTAAAAGTTCGAAAAATGGATGATGAAATGTTTCTGTCAAATAAATGTGCTAGTAAAAGGCTTCAGGAACATTCTCGTGTGTTCGAGAATAGCGTAAATTTATCACAATAGGTGTCCCTTTCCGACCCATCCCAGGGTTGCGTTTGGGAAAATCCCGCGAGCAATTCGATGCATTTTAAACAGACGGCCGGGGAGAGGGTGCACTGCTTGTAAGTTCGACCAAATTATCTTCTTTTTTTTTTTTTTAATGTGTATAAATATATCAATTTATAATTTTCTTTATTTTTCATCCGGTTAAAGACCATTTATTGGCGAGCCTCTATATATTCTAATTATTCTAACTGAGCTAAGCTCCCATTTACGTCAAATCACATATATTTTATTTTCGCTTTCGATCGTATTTCATTAAAAAAACTCACACTATATAGGGCCACGGAAAGGTATCACTGCCGTGTCGTTTTAAACCACGGAATAGAAGACAGTTTTATACGGAATAATAAAAACCTGAAAACCTGGTGCCGAGCTTTTTCTTTACCGCATCCAAACTCCTTCCGGGCGGAACGGAAGGCCCATAACTCTGCCCAAGAGTCAGGGCTATGGTTAGAGACACTTCCATGCCCCTCTATGGTAACGTTCCTTGATGGTCAGTCGCTAAGAATAGCTGTTTATTGCATTATGTTTAAGGGCCGAAATTTGCCAGCAGTCTTAGCGAATGCTCATAGTGGAACAAATACTTCCTGTATTTTGGAGCCCCACAGGTTGAGTAGATTAATATAGATGGGAAACACCCAAGTGGGTTGACGTTAGTACCTTCGCAGAGCGGCCGTAGTCTCATTTGGGACGTTACCTGTGTCGACACAATTTGCGGCTTCCCATCTAATGCTTGTGTAGGCTCATCAGGGGCGGCTGCTGAAGCTGCCATTTAAATTTAAAAAAAAACTTTTTCGTCCCATTTGCAGTGGATACTACTGGAGTCTGGGGTTTCAAAGCCAAGAACTTGGTATACTGACTATGTCCTCTGCTAAATGCAACACTAGGTGATCCTAGGGCCGGATATTACATAGCAACGCATATCCCTTGCGATACAAAGAGGCAACGTGATCAGTGTTATGGCACAGAAGAAATAATATTACAAGTGGTTATGGGTACGTTCAGCCCCGGAAGGAGTTCTTTTTATAGGTTGAATTAAAATTTTCATTCTACTCATGTACAGAGTAAGTTTTTCTGTCTGTATTTTTTATTATTTTAAGGGATCCGAAATTATGATAATAAAAAAAGGTTTGGAATATTTATAGATCTTGAAAACCAAAGTGATATAGTTTACTTAGGTAATAATATTTGGATATACTCGTATATAAGTGAAAAAATGTTGTTCGTGTTTTAAGATATTTTATTCAACTTTTTGGCTACTGGTAGTGACTGGGTAGGTCTATGGGTTCATCTGTTGTCAGGAGTCTACTTTCTCTGTTTCTTGTGCTCTCCTTTCAGGGAGCGGTTACGGGCAGAGAAAGCAGTAAAAGGCAAATTTGTATTACTGATGCTGTAAACATAACATCACAAGCCAGCCTAATGGGAGCTACAACGTGTATTGCTAGATAGTTAGATTCATGGACTTTGTATGTCTGCTTGCCTTCAGAAACGTACATAGTTATATACCGTGCCAATAATAATAAAAAATAAAAAGAACGTGGTGATTTCTAGTTTGAATGATCCAAAAATAATTATGGATTCGTTAGCCGTTAGCCGCTAGCTTTTAGATTCCTAGAATTGACCAGATTCGCCTTGAATTCCAAGGTTGAGCGGACCCTGGCATCCCAAACCTGTTTCATAAAAACTAAATACATGTTCCATTGCTGGTTCAAGTCTCACTAAATATAATAGTGTAATTGTCTTTTATTTACCACACTCAATGGATGAAAAATAAAATATAATCCATGAAAGATTTAGTTAAGATTCCTTTATTTTGTGAATACAAAGGCATTGTTGTAGGTAGGTACGTAGCTATTTAAGTTGTACTTATGTAGGTATTAAATAATAGGTAGTATATTGCTTTGTATTAAAAATAAAAACAGGTAAAAATTCTTAAAGAACATCCAAAAATAATTCCTGTGAAATGAAGGAACATGAAAAAAGTTAAAACATTTAATTTCTTTTCGGACCTGAAATTAAGTTTTATTTTTCATATTAATGTTATAAAAAAAAATGGTATCCTAAGGTAATACCTAGTATACTATATAAAATTAAAAATGATAATGTTAATAATATCTTGCACAAAGAGGTCGTACCTATGTGTGTTCGTGAGTGGAGACTTGCACCTGGTTGGCTCAGTGGTTGAGGATCTTGCCGCAAAAGCGCGGTTCGTGTGTTTGAGTTACTACCAGATTTATTTTCACAAAAATGTTATCTTTAAAATTTCCTACACTAAAATATTACTATTATAACTGTAAAAGTATCTTTTTTTTTTTTGATGGACTTGACAGAAATTAAATACAAATCTAAATAGTAGATAATAAGTAAAAGAATCACTAAAAAATATTTCTTTAATTAATTTACTAGATTATTTGTATTTTTCAAAAAAAAAATCTTCTGTCTGTATGAATAAAGCTCAAAAAAAACTTTCCCACTTTTACTTAACTTTTTACCATGGAAATCGGCCAATAATGGACCGAGTTTTTTTTTAGACAACTGTATCAAGTACAAAGTAATTACAAAATGTAGGGCATTCTGATTTCCCTATCAATAACATATCAACATTTTACATATTTTGTATGGGAAATATGATAATTTTATATTATTGCCGCGAATGCGATGTTTGTGGGTTCGAGTCCCGCCCACCAGGATATTTTTCATTGCATTTTTATCGTTATACTATTGACTAGAAACACTACTAGTATTTATAATTATTACCTTTTAATATAATAATCGTATACTAGCTTCGCGACTTCGTCCACCTGGAAATTTTAATATGTACACCACGGACTGATGCTGATTTAACGAGACTTAAATATAGTCTCGGTAATTCTAAGGGAACTTTGCATTGTTCAGGAAATAAACATCGCATTTATCTTTTTAAAAAAAAAAGCAAGTTTAATAAACTAATAAAGTCCCAGACCAACATATACTGCAGAAAAACTATTGTTCTGCCTTCAGAATTAACCGTTAAAGAACTGCGCTAAAGCATGTTACTAATACGAATTGTAAAGATAAGATTTAGGTAAGTACGTATGTATGTATGTAACTCCCCGATGTAGCAGCATGTGGTCACCTGAGAGGTCGGACACAGGTGATCGCGGCAGCTGCGCCGGAGCAGCTGGCAGCACACGCGCCGATGTCAGATTGACGCGCGACTACGAATGCAATGATCGATTTACTAACATTTTGTTCTGTAGTCTAAGGGTATTGTTGTTTTGGGTGACTATCTACTGGTGACGAGGCTTACATCATGAAAAAAAAAACGAAATAGCTTGTAAAGTAGGTAGGTACTTAGTTGTTTTTTTTTTGTATTTTTAATAGTACCTACATTAGCATTTTATATGTCGTGTGGCGGTTGTAGTATGACAACACCACTCACTATAGTGCCTCGGAGATCACGGTATGCTGTCGGTCTAAGCTTCACTATAACTTATGAAGCTGTTCATAGATGTGTTATTGAGTCTAACCAAAACACCGCGACGAGCTGGCCACTTGTTCGGAGTAGACTCAGAATACGACGAGGTGGTAATGAAAACCCACTAACCTGAGGCCGTCAAGGCGGTCTTGGTCGCACATTATCTAACGAAGAAGAAGTCAATATTTTTTATGTATAAGTTTTTTGGTACGTGACTTTTGGTCACGTACCAAAAGTCACGTACTGTTGACTACTTTGGTCAAGAGCAACTGTGCAGCTAGCGAATATAGATTAGGGTTAGTGAAAGAAACTGGATGCAAAAAACTGTACCAACCACCGAATATGGCGTGTTGTTGTAGCGGCCTTAACATGGGCGTAGCCAGGATTTCATTTTAGCCTCGTAAATTTTTTTTAGCTAATTTTTTAATAAGCAATAAAAAAAAATCGGGGGGGGGGGTTAACCTACAAACACTCAACCTACGCCGCCCCCTAACTGCTCCCCCAAACAAATTAAGGTAATCTGTAGGTATTCGCTCCACCTAGCAGCACAGTTGCTCTTGGCGTACCAAAAAACTTGATATAAAAACATTTCAGGGGGTGGTTTAAACCTCCCAAAAACCCCCCCATGGGCGTACATGGGGATACAAGATCACATTAATTGGAAAATAGAACTTCAAAACCACTTTATGACGAAGATGACAATTTCTCTAATCTGTAGGTATTCGCCTAGCTGCAGCAGTTGCTCTTAGCGTATGTCAAAGCTTGATTCAACTGCACAGTCTAATCCTCAGTTTCTGAAACGTTCATGATGGATCTATGAGAGAAAATATCTACTTTACACTCATCAATCATGTGCCTTGTTTATCTTTGGCCTTAGCTAATTTTGATCTCAGAGTAATAAATAAAATATTTATAGAAACTGGGGGTAGAAAAACGTTTTGTGTAGGGATATATCGTGGATTGTCGCGCCGTCAACGACATTTGGTTTGATAGTTCTTTTACTTACAGAAACCTTTAGCTTTCTGACCTTTAGTTATAATAATAATAAAAAATATGAAGTTATCGATATTCTACCTTTTTTTATGTGAATGAAAATTTCGTGGTGGTCTCAATGCCCATATAACAGATGGTGTAAAGGGCGCACAGGAAGTCGAAATAAATTTCCGATTACCTTCTATAATTGTGGCTAAAGAAATAAATTGATCATACACCCTCGCGCCTTCGGATAGGAAACGTTTAGGGTACATTAAAACTTAGATATATTTCCTAGCATATACGGTCAGAAGGGAATGTGCGACGTGAATACTAATAAGAATTTAGCTTAGCTAGACAAATTCAGATGGACCAGTATCCATAAGTAAGATATAATAAACTAGGACTTCTAACTTCACTCATAGAGTTATTAAAAGAAAAGGTAATAGAGGGGGTCTGTGTATAGTTAGACAACAAGCAATGACAAAATTCGTGAGGGGTTACTGGAACCTGGTTGGCTTAGCGATTGAGCGCCTTGTCACAAAAGCGAGGTTCATGGGTTCGAGTCCCGACCACCAGAACTTTTTTCGTTGCATTTTATCTTTAAATAATTTAACATCAGATTATCCTGACATGGAATTTATAAAAATGCACAAATTAAAATAACGTAGGTATATCAAGAGAGCAGCGGTCACAAAGGAATGTGCGACGCGAACACTAAGAACTCTGCCACTCTGAACTACTGACAAGTCATTCTATTAGACTGAATGGACTGATACTGAAAAAGCCGAATATTAAAACTGAAATAATCGGACCAAAGCCAGGCGGTCAGAGGGTAATCCCTAACACGATGACGGCGTAAAGCGTGGAACCAACACTCAAATGATGTACTAAAGTGGTATCATAATTCCACTTTTGGCTCATGGAACGTAGGATTGTTTGACCCACCAAATGTCACAAACACCATCACGTCTATATCTCTGATAAGGGGTAAGCAATGTACGCCACTTCGCACGATCTCTACATACTCCCTTCAGGGAACTAGCTTCCTCTACATCCATGTACCGATTTATACAGACGCGTCTTTTTTAGTTTCGTAATTGTCTTTTTTAAGGGCATCTCGAATTTCATCTGCAAAGACGCGCCTTGGTCGGCCACGTAATCCACTATTATTCTGTATTTTTACTTTATATATTTGTTTCGTCTTCCTTTCTTCATTCATACTCAACGTGGCCGAACCATCTTAAAACTCTTTCAATCTTCGACACAATATCATAATCTGTACCAAATTGTTTCTTCAGCACACTATTCCTGATTCGATCTCTAAAGGGTCACACCACACATCTATTAATTTAATGTATTAATGTTCCATGAGAATACTTATGTCTAGAGTAGACTCTAATACCTCTATTCCCAAAATCTCCGACAAAAAAATACCACGTGGGTTATTTTGGGAATTTAAAAAGTTTAAAGTACTTAAAGTACTTTTTCGGTGTAGACTCATACCATAGGCTACGACGAGGTGGGATTAAAACACCTGCGCTGGGTACCCTTGGGCTGTCTAGGCGGTCTCGGGCGTCGTAAGGCACCCGTGTTGATATATATGTTAAAAGTAAGTTTTTTATGTTCCCAAAATTGCCCACTCAAATCTCTCATCGATTGTTAGTACTGAACACTCAATCATAAACTTTTACATCGACCTTACCATGCACATTTTTTTAAATAGGGATAGACGCCCGCGCCGGTCAAAAGTGGCGCATTTTTTTTAATATCAAGTAATTAATAAACAGATTTTTCTTACAATCTGGAAGTAGGTTATAGGTATACATTATACAAAAAATATGTCGTGCAAAGTCGTGTTAACAAAACTAGTTGTCCATATAAAATTAAGTATTGGGATATTTAATACATTTAGTCGTTTTTAAAAGCACTTTTAGCACTGGTGGTCTCAAAAGTTCAATTAAAAACAAAAACATAATTATTTAAACCGGTCCTTAGTAAATATTATCCTAGTGACTAGTGTTATATTTAGATATAGGTCATTATTCGATGCCTATATACCTACATGTTGGTTGATACACACGAGGCTTGTCTGCCATCTGCCGACACAGCTGCAAAGGCCTCGTTTGGCTGTATATACTCCAATGTCCTTTGTACGCTGTTTATTATTACAAAACTTTATGAAGATTTTATCTGTACAATTAGATAGGTAAAGGTAATTGTTTAATAGACTATTTTAGGAGAATTTACGTATTGTTTGGATTTTTTTTTTTTACTATTTATTTATTTTCTAGGAATTTAGGAAGGTAAATTTTAGGACAAAACTGACTGATCGATCTGGATATTAAATAAATAAAACAATTAAATATTATAGTTTTTCATTTTATTTTACTACTTTATTTATTACCTATATATAAATTAGTACTTAATGACAAACATTTCGTAAAATTTCGTCGAATTTGTTTCACCCCTAATTTTAAAATTAAAATTCTTTAATTATTTTTTTTTTTTAATTTTCTAACGTAGACCATTTTTATTTTAATACAACGCCAAAGGCACAACCACTAGTCCACGGAGGCTGTCGGCACCACGGAGTTGCGGTAATTCATAACTTCGTATCTTCACGCCATTTTGTAAAGGGGTTGTTTATGGCCATGACAAATGAAGGCTCACATCCGGTCATATAGCTTTTAAAATGACAGGTGAATGAAGAATATATTTGAAGAGCGATAAAATTTGGTAAACTACCTATACTATTATAGGTAGTTTACCAAATTTTACTTACATTTTAGTTTTTTTTTAATACAAAAAAAAACTAAAATTAAATATACCTACTTACTTACTCAGGTTAATTTTCCAGTAGGCCTTCATGGCATACCTAATGCTAAACTACAAGGAATAGCGAAAAATGCTCAAAGGAGTCTCGGGATCGATTTTGATAAAAACTAAAGATAATAGATTTTAAGAGAGAAGATAAGAGATTTTTATTTTCTAAAACCTAATGATGCAGCATTAGGTTTTTGAAAATATAATATAATAATATATGATATAATATGGGAATAGAACCGGTTGATTTTGAAAAAAATACTAATATGTATTATTGCATCAGCTTTGCATATACCCGATTGTAAGCGCAGACCTACAAAGTTCATAAATGGATCAATACATTGTTATTTAACAACATTGATCGCTCCCACTAAGCCGCCCGTTTCGTAACCGCATCCTGAAAGGAGACTACCACCGTAGTACCACGTCGACAAGAAATAGATGCAATATTAATCATTATTTATTGAAAAGGCATAATAATATGCGTGACAAACATTCCTATGTTTGTTTAAGGATTTTAACCAACCATTTCTCATTCTTCTCGTTCATTCATTCATCTCTTGTTTCTGTCCAATCATCAACCATTTTCTCAATATTATCTACTAGTTTATTTTCTATAGATGGATTTCCTCTTCCCCCATCTGATGATGGTAAGAATTCAGCAATGAATAATTTAATAGCATGATTAGGTACATATAAATAGTACAGTTTGTAGAGTAAGATTTTTCTCAGAAACCTCATGGGCTCACTTTGTCTGTCTGTCCAGACCTTTATCTTACTTTTATATGGCACCTCAATCGTCCAAATAGGTAAAGTAGTTATTGAGTCAATCAATAGCGAAAATCGCCATCCAATCTTTTTCATCTAGTAACATTTCGGTTTTAATTTGTGGTTTCTACGGTTTTCAGGAGGGTATTGCATTGATTTCTTATTTAAGCAGTCTTCTTTCAGGGCGCGGTTATGAAACGTCAGTTAATTTGACGATAAAGCAGCGAGGCTAGTAGTATTAGTAGTAGCTAGTAGTATCCAAGGTTTGTACCAATGAGTTTTTTAATCTAAAAATGTATGGACATTTGTTTAACAACACTATACCTAGTAGCTCTGAGAGCACATTAAGCTGTCGGTCCCAGTTTCACTATAACAACTTGTAAACTGTTTATAGATGGGTTATGGAGTTTATCCAAACATCGCGACGAGCTAGCATCATGTTCATCGGTTATGACAAGGTGGGATTAAAAATCCCTCCGCTGGGTACCCTGAGGCCGTCTAGGCGGTCTCGGGAGCCGTAAGGCACCCGTGATGATATATATATTTAATTTAGCCATTGACCGACCCCATTCATGGATTCACATGACACAAAAAAAATGTATAGGTATTTTGTAATTTTTTTGGCATGCAATTTGTTGCCGTATTGGCTAGCATAGCCCAATTTATAGGTAGATTTAGGTTCAACAAAATATAATAGTTATAACGCAATAGAATCAATCAGCTGTTTCTGGCAAAGTGGTTAGTAAATAGTTTTTATGGCCAGCGATAAGTAACAGTACGTGGAGGCACCAGGTTCGACTCGACCGGTCCCATCCGGGCCGACCGTTAGGCGAGCGTCGCCCACGTGCCTGTACCTATTCGCTGCAATACTTACTTCATCGATGTATTACTTGTGCTAACTCTTATAACACCCGACAAACATTTCTCACAATTATAATAATAATATAATAAAGGATATTTAAATCTTAAATTAACTTGTAGCTCAATAAATTGCGCTCGCGTCGTTATAATACAATCATGCCTTTTTTGACAGTTTTCTATGGGCGATTGGTTAGCAGAATATGAAATGTGACAAATTAAGCTATTATTAAATTCTGTTACATTTTTTTTTGTGACAATTAATTCTATTACAATTTGCAATATCGCAGCTCATACAATCCCACGGGATTGATCAAATATATAATGGAATTAAAACTACAGTTTTTAAATGCTTTCTTTGGCATATAAAGTATAATTTGCTTACTTCTAATAGTTTTATGAAAACTTATTATGAGGCTCAGTGGATTGCAAATGTATCCTGAAGCCGAAGAAGCTCTCTGAAGAGGCTTTCACGCTAGTATGGGTTGAAGCGAGGGTCAGATACTATCCTCTGATTCCGAAGCACTCAAAGCAAGCCATTTTTAGAACTTTTGCCACTAGAAAAAATAAGAAGTGCCCTCGAAGCTATGTACTTGTATAATTTATGTAATGGTAAAATTGATTGTGCACAGTTAGTGAATCAATTATGTTACCGTATTCCAAGTAATTCTCAGCGAATCCGGGATAATTATCCACACTGGCTTTTTTATTTAGGTCCCAGTAGGACCAACGCTGGTCAGCGTGCCCCACTGGGCAGGATAGTGCAAGCCTACAATGTTAATTTCCATAACATTGATATCTTTCTTCTTTCACCATATGCTTTTAAAAAAGCTATTTGTGAAGAAGTATGATGATTGCTTATTGCATTTTTTGTTTAGTATTTGTTTGCTTATCTATATACGCTGTCGCTTTAATTATTTGTATCATAATTTTTTTTCTGTTTAGTTAATATTTATGTTTTATGTTTAAATGTAGGTACTAACTTTTATATCTTGGGATAATGATGTTTGTGCATATACCCATATTTTTTTGTAATTATTGTTCTTATTGTAACTTTTTTTGCACAATTGTTTGTTGTCCATAATAAAATAAAATAAAAATAAAATAAAATAATTATGATCTGATTTTTTTTTGTAGTATGTGTACAGAAACAACGATACTAATACTTACATAATATTTTATGAACACTTAACCATGACAAACTATAGGTTCAGAAGGTAGGTTTTTCTGAAACTATTTTTGCTATGGTTAGGAACCGATTACACGACCTCCGGATACAACGCCAAAACTACTAGTCTTCGGAGGCGGTTCAATTATCAAAGTTCATATCATCAGTGCAGCAGCCTACCCCCATACAGCTAACCTTCTTCCTCATAATGTACCATATTGTGTTTTAAAAGAATGTAAACTCTAATTTATTTTCCATACTAAGATTATAATTGCGAAAGTAACTCTGTTTGCTTGTTATGTTTTCATGGCTAAACCGCTGATCCAACTTAGATGGAATTTGGTATGATGTTTGAGACATGAAGGACAGAGCATACAGGATGTTTGTGTCTTAAAAAAAGGTCTTTTAGGAAAAGTTTTTAAATACACCCGATAGAGATCAATGTTCTATACTATTATTTCTTCTGTGGTTCTATGATACTTCCGTGGTTCTATGATACTTCTGTGGTTCTATGATACTTGATGGAGTTGGGTATGTTAAAATTATATAAAACTGCTCTTAAATATTTTTTATATATTTTATGTTTATAAGTTAATAATCTTTTTGACTAGGTACTTATAATTTGGTAGGTAAGAAACTTACTAAAACTAAAATATATGATGTATATTTTCTTTAAAATAGCAGTCGTTCCCCATACAAATTGGTCATTTTAACATTTATTTTCGACACATGGTTCCATGGGAAAAGATGTTCGATTTGATCAGTAGAACCTCATCATATTAGCCCAAAGTACAACCTTTCAAAGTCACCCTGTAGGTATATACTTTTTATATAAACTATATGCGGAGCAATACTAGGTCTTATAGTATTAGGCCATAGGCCACTTCCGCATAATATTATTACTTTCCTGATTGAAAGGAAATCTAAAAAAAGATCATCTAGTGGAAAAGTACAAAGAATACTCTGTTTTTAAATTTTTGTTCACATGTATTTGTGACCAACTAAAGCGACAATATAGGTAGGTACTAGTACGCACAGTGGGTTCGCTGTACGGTTAGTACGTAAGTATTTCGAATACGTAGTTATGGTTCATTGGGTCCTAATGCCTTTCAAATGGATCAACATAAATAAATTTAAAGTAGCTACGAGTACATACGGATAAGTAAGTTTTTCGGCCATTTTACATTTTACACAAATATAGGTAGGTATATAGTTACCTATTTTTAATTTATTTTAACATATCACTGTGGCCTCATCATAGTATTGCGCCTTTGGCGTTGTATCCGGTCGTGGGTTCAATTCCCACCCATGGCAAAAAAATATTAAGCAGTACCTACGTTTTTTCTGTACAGTTTGTCATATCCTGGGTGTTTATAAAATATACTACCTATGTATTATATCGTTGCTTCTGGTACACATAGTACAAGCCTAGGGTTTAGTTTGTAACCAGAGCTTAATGTGTGATTTGTCCTACATATTATTATTATTATAGTAAGAGACTCGTTAGCACTCTCCGCCAATGAGATTAGCTTATTTAGACAGGATAAAAAAATTAAGCGATATTATTAGTGGAGTGTGATCTGGTCTATCGGCCACAAATAAATAACCTAACCTACCTATTTTATTTTTAATATTGAGGCAATCTAAGAAGGCTAAAATTTTTTCAATAAGGCGTCCATCATTATTTTATAAAAACCAAAAACAAAAATTTTATGTTTTACTTATCTTAGCTAAGTTTTTTTGACACAAGTTTACTTAGAAAAGTTACCTACGTACATAGCCTACGTACTCGTAAGTTGGGGTAAGTAAGTATGCCCACTTGAGTTTTTCATACGTAATTAATAACAATGCCACGTTCATGAAACGGTCATTTTGTAGAAACTTTAACAATGTCCCCGTGTTATCGGCCTGAGGTTAAGTTGAATTTGTAATTGATACTTTTTTAAGTAATAAATTATCATAAAAATAAAGGTAAATATTTAGTATACTTGTCGTGTAACATTATTTAGTACCTATACAAGATTTCTTATTAATATTTTGCTAATATTACCCTGAGGCCTGCTGATACCAAATCATATGCCAAATAATAATAAAAAGAAAATTTTAATTTCAATTGTAATTAAACTTTACTAATATTTTCTTACAAACTTAAACTCGATTGCAGGCTAATAAATTATTAGCAAATTTTAATAAGTATAAAAAATATGGTCTTCAATCCTGACGCTCATGTTTTTTAACCCCATTTGTATGTTTATGTATTTGTCAATACTCTTCCATTTAAAGTCATTCGACTTTTAATACAAACAAAACTAAATGTCCGGCTTGGTGTATGTAAGTATGTGACACAGTATACCTACAATCATGTCATTAATAACTAAATAAGCCCTCTCACATCTCATGGGTACCTATCCTACATAATAACACTTCGTATATGATGCCTTTAGCGTTTGGCTCCATCAACCTCACGGCGGTGTTTTTATATAATTTGACACTGTGTTGGCATGGCCGCCTCCCTAGACTAGTGGTTGCGCCTTTAGCGTTGTATCCGGAGGTTGTGGGTTTGATTCCCACCCATGGCAAACAAATATTAGTACCTTTTTCTGTATTATGTACAGTTTTTCATGGTCTGGGTGTTTATAATATTGTGGTAGTACTATAGTACACAAGCCTATAGAGGTTAGTTTGTGAACAGGGCAATGTCTTTTAACTTATTATTATGATTTTTTCTTGTTTTTATTCTTTTTAGAGAGCATAATTCGAAGATTTCGCATTTAGGAATTTGCTAAAACTAATTCGATATTTAATCATAAGTATAATAAATAAAATAATAATAATAAATAAAAATAGGAACAAATAATTCCTACATTCTTTGTATAAATAAATACATGTGTATGCAAATAAAGAAATATTTATTATTTACATAATAAATAGGAACACTAAAGCCGTCGAACTCAATTCCACTAACCCTTTATTGTACTACCTACATAATATTGAGTATTAAATAAATACCTATCGACTTACAAGTAAGTAACCCTAAAATTCTTCGTCAGTGTAGTGAGTATACATTTCCAGATAGAGCATTCCTAAAGCTTTTATGCTTTAAAAGTGTCTAAATAGCCTCGCATACCTAGTAGGGGTAAAATCGCGCAGATTTTTAGGAACAAAATAATTCCAGATAACAACACTAACGAAAGTATATTATCTACCTAACTCAAAGACCAATACTTACTACAAAATTCTAAAAAAAACTCAATCAAAAAGCAAACACGTCACGTGGTTATTCACAAATAAACCACGCGACCAACAATGCAATTGCGAAAAAGAAATAGCTACCTAAAAAAATAACGTCACCATTCAAGACGTGGGACAATAATATAATTTTGATGCATGGCCGTATAAATCATAAAATTGGAGAATATTCTGGAGTTTCCACAAAGCCATCATGGCCGCCGATACCTGCGTTTACTCATTACAAGTTACAGTTAGGGTCCGACCAATGTACACGACAATGAAATTATATGCGTACGATTCTAAGAATATCCATAGCAGGTATAAGTTTTGTCCTAAAATTTTTATTTATCAATTACTTTTGGTGCGGAGAAAGTTTGAGTTCATTAAGAATTAACTTTAGTTTACCTGTGATTATAAAAAGTTTTGAATTTGAAAACTATAAAAAGTTTAAAAAAAAAGTTCTCTTATTATCTGTCGGTTTTACTACCTAAGTACAATGTGAAGTTCTAGACTATGTAGCTAGAAACACTGTTAAAAAAAAATACTACAATGATCCTTATCTACCTACTAATATTAGATTTTGGTAGGTTATTTTTGGTAACCTACCTGTTTCGTTGTCATAAACCCAGTTCAAAGATTAGGTATTCTTTGTTATTTTTGAATGAAATAAAGTTTTATTATTTACTTATTACTATTTTATGTTCGGATCTGTACCTGCTTTTAAGTTTGACACCTTTTAGAATGGTCTCAATTACAATTCTAGTAATGTTAGAGGTGACGAAGCCAACATCTTAACATTTTATTTTTTTACTACTACAATGTATTCACTAAGTTAATCAATAATAGTTCTTAAATAAATTTAAATTGAGTACAAATTAATAATAAAAAATAAGTAAACCTACATTAAAAATAAACTAAATTAAAATATTCCTCAAGTTTGTCCTGAGGCATACCCCCGTATTCTAAGACGTATCCTTAACTCCACTTTACACTCAAGGAACGTCTGTCTCTTTCCACCAAATGTCAACTATAAAAAGCAAGTTGAGACAGACGCTCCTTGAGTGAAGAGTGGAGTTAAGGAAACGTCTTAGAATACGGGGGATAGTACCCAAGACGCTGACGGCGTTACCTTTTTGTATTGATATAGATTTTTTTTGTCTAAAATACACGCCAGCTCTTGGATCGCCGGTAGCGTCGACAAGGCGTCCTGACTCCAAGGACCAAGTGTTTCCACTGCGAAAGCCAAAAACTCATAAACATTTTTTATTTCATCGTATTTATTATGTTTATTGACTTCCGCAGTGGACGCGGCCGAACCCGCTCGACTTGCCGAACCCGTTAAATAAGACAAAGCCATGGTGTCCACACATGTAGCATCCCACACCATAGCTTTGCCGGATTTCCAGGGAATCAATGTCATCCCGTCAGGTCTCTTACCATCACTTCTAGATAGCCCTCTGGGCTCCAATATTGAAGGGATGTTGGCTGTAATAAGAGACCTGCGTAGGATGTCATTGATTTCGGAATGCCTGCGGAATCGTCCAGCGCTTTTTTTACACTAAGTACAATGTGAAGTTCTAGATTATGTAGCTAGAAACACTGTAAACATTTTATTAGATTTTATTTTATAAACTACACATTTAAAACTATAGAATACATAATGATACTAAATAAATACAGCTTTCGATAAAACCCATGAAGTCGGTGTTTTAAATTCATTTTGGAACTCAGGCAGCTTTTTCTAAACACAGTGATACGATGGGCAGCAAAGCATTTGAAGCTTTGGCCGAAAAGAATGAAAACAACATATTTTTGATTCAGGAAAATACTATTAGCATTGTCTTGAATCAAAAATATGTTGTTGTCATTTTTAACCTCGATGTAAAAGTGAGATGTTTTTAGTGTGTTTGTCTCGCTGGTCACAAACTGCTCTAGCTCTAGGCTTGTACTATGTGTACCAGAAACAACGATATAATTCATATTGTATTTTATAAACACCCAGACCTTGACAAACTGTACAGAAAAACGTACTAATATTTTTTTGCCATGGATGGGTATCGAACACACGACCTCTGGATACAACGCCAAAGGCTACGCCACTAGTCTACGGAGGCGGTCAAACTATGGCATCGTGCTAGAAAACAGATGTACCAATTATTATTAATTTATTATTTCAAGCAGTTTTATTTATTTATTAACACGGTGTCATTTAAAATCGGGTCTATGTTATTGAAAACAAATTTTAATTGCGTACAAACGGTTTGGGTCTATCCACGAATCTAAGAATTTTGAGTCTAAATTACCTATTTCGTAAACGGTTTAACCCTCAGTGGCCCTAGTGTGAGTTTTTTTAACATTTACTTTCGCGTTAACTATATTACTGCGTTAACATTTTGACCAATCACACGGTCGCATTTTCAGTAGTACAGTACCCCTAGTGTGAGTTTTCTAACTATTATTTTGCGTTTGAGTTAACTAAAACTTGTATGGGAAATGGTTCAGCGCTCCAAGCGGAAATTTTGAGAACTAGAAATGCGAGCGTATGATTGGTCAAAATGTTAACGCGCTAGTAAAGTTAACGCGAAAGTAAACATAAAAAAAACCTCACACTAGGGTTACAGATCAGTAAAGTATACTTTACTGATTGAATCAGTGGCTCTACCATGGGTTTGCGCATTGTAGAAACGTAACGTATTCATTTACGTATACGTGAGCATCAACCAATAGGATCGCTTTATTTTTGGTAACAGGATTGAATAAAGCGATCCTATTGGTTGTTGCTCACGTATACGTAAATAAATACGTAACGTTTCTACACGGTAGTGGGTTTACGCATGGTAGAGCCTCTGACTGAGGCCGCTGCTGTTGTTAATTTATGGATAGCTGATGGCAACAGGATATCTTCATTTTGAAAGAAGGATCAAAGCTGATTTTTATTCTTTTTAGAGGATATATTGGTTTTTTTCTACCAAAACATCCTCTTAAAAAAATAAAAATCATGTTTCTCGCTAAAAGCTATAAAATAATATATTAGGTTGTCATTTTAATATACTTACCCTATTTAACTTTGCTTCATATAACACTTTTCTCTATATGGTGTTTTTTTCTTTTCTTAAGTTCCTACTCTTAAAACAGAAACACTCTGTATATCTGCACCCCCTATATATAGCTTGTTAAAAAGTATATGTGTCCCTCTGTCCTTCCCAAGGAATCAAACAATCTCTATACCAAATTTCATCTAAATTGGTTCTTCAGGCGTGAAAACGTAACAGACAGAGTTACTTTCGCATTTATAATTAGTATGTATATTGATATAAAAACATCAAATCATTTATTAGATAAAAAAATAATAACAATTATATTTAAAATTAAAAACTAAAAAATAAAAAAATTTTTGGATGAGCGCAGTGTTCCGAGGACACTCGCTGCATTCCCCCGTTGCACAGCGAAGCTGACCCTTTGAATAAAGTACTCCTTACTCAAAGGTATTTTGATAGATAGTAGGTATAGACTAATGTGTTACAGAGGCTACCGTGGGTTTGCGCATTGTAGCAACGTAACGTATTAATTTACGTATAGCTACGCGAGCAACAACCAATAGGATCGCATTATTCAATCCTGTTATAAAGCGGCCCTATTGGTTGTTGCTCACGTATACGTACAAATACGTTACGTTGTTACAATGCGCAAACCCATGGTAGAGCCTTTGAACTTCAATGGTTACGTACGTAATAATCCAATAATTATTGTACGATTTGGGCTCGTCGTCAAAAGATGCTGTTATACAGTTATTATCAGCGGGCAAGATGTGACACGGAAATGAGTGCAACGGGTTTAGCGACCGCTCAATCGTTGATTATACAAATTTTAGTGGCCATTTAATTTTACTATACGTTTATTAGATGCTGCGACTTATTTCATTAAAGATTTTTATGAATGGATTTTGATTATATTTGATAAACGTTTATTTCATTATTTGTATAAACAATTTAATTTATATATTTATCGTATACGTTGCCTATGCTCCATAACTAATTTAAAACACTTTTATTTATAGCTGTAATAGGCTTTTTGTAAGGCTTACCAATTCTTAGCTGCAGTTGCTAAAAACGCAAAATGACAACTTAAAAATATAATATTTTAATATAGTTTTTATTTTAATAAATCCCAACTTTGTTTTTTTGTACACTTTTTATCTTTATGGCGTAAGAGACCTTTAAAACAACAACAACTAACAAACACATTGTATCTAAACTCTCTGAACTGTAGGTACATAGAAATATAATATATTATTTTACAGAGCTTCTATTTAGGTTCTATGCCACCTATAAAAAAAAACATACATTGTAAGTACATATATATAGGTGGATACCGCAACAAGCTCGCCACTTGTTAGGTGTTGCCTTCGAATACCATCGGCGAAATGAGGACGGGTTAATCCCTCCGCTGGGTACCCCGAGGCCGTTTAAACGGTTTTCGAGAGCTAAAAGGGCACCCGTGATGGTATTTTTTTTATATAGGTAGATCATAGATCATGAGGATGATAGTCAATGAGGTAGATTATTTTTTTGTTTTTACAATTTTATTTTAGGTTCTATAGAAGACTTGCTGTGCCCTGCGCTTTAATCCGCCGATTAATATAAAAGAAATCGGAGCTTTCTACTGGTGAAATAATTTTTAAATTCGGTGTTGCAGTAGTTTTTGAGGTAACAAACAAACAAATCTTTTCTCTTTATAATAAATAGGTAGTCATAGATAATCATTTCAAAAATTAAATTTTGAGCACTAATAAATACCCTCGCATACCTAATAATACCTATATAATATAGTTGGTAGGTAACTGAATGCTGTAAGATGTAATAGGGAGGGAGTACTCGCATAATGCTCGCACAACCGTTGAATAGCGCAGGTGTGCCCCGAAGACCATTGAGATTCAAATCTCAGCTCAGAGCATATCTTTTTACACAAGTATGTACTTCCCTTTACGCTTGACAGACCGCGCAGCCTCTGACTGACAGCTGCAAAACCAAATACAACAATTTTATGTTATGAAAACTGATATTTTTGTGTACCTTATACTAGGTACCGCGGTTAGACAAATTGAGTTAAGTGTAGGCCACTTTCTAATCTAAGTATAGATATTACCCAACGGAGGGGTTCTTAATCCCACCTCGTCGCAGCCGATGGTACGAGCCGAACAGGTGGCTAGCTCATCGTGATGTTTGGATAGACTCAATAACCAATCTATAAACAGTTTTACAAGTTGGTATAGTGAAACTGTGACAGCCGCGGCACTATAGTGGTGTTGTTAAACAAATGTACATTTTTTTTTTAATTAAAAACTCATTAGTGGGTCACACCGGGGTTTGAAACAGGGGCCTACTACCTAAGTGCTTTTAAATCTAAGGTCTAACCAACTCGGCCACCACGTAGATATTAGATGTAATTATAATTTTTGCATGTATAATAAAATACTAAAGTCACTCATATCAATTTGTACTTTTGGATATAATTATTTCTTTAGGAGAAAAGAGATTCCGATTTCTATAATCTTCGGTAACGGTTCGTTACTCCCATATAAAAGTGACAGATCAAGTTAAAATTTTTGTATGAGACCTCCGCGTCGGTCAGTACCAATACCGCTGTTTATAGGATTTTTGGCCTTTAGAGGAGTGTCTGGAGGATTTATTTTAGGACAGAAAGAGGTATCTATAGTCATTCATTCAACGAAGCAACGCAACTAGTATATGGGTACGTTCCATGGCGGATAAAGGCCTAAGTATACTAATGGTCGGTTTAATAGTCGTTGCTAAGCAATTGCTAATGCTTAGCCGTAGCTTCGGACTATCAAACTGCATATGAAAACACAAAATTTTGTCAATTCCAAGCAATGGCTCAGGCTAAGCAACGACCATTAGTAACCTAGGCCTATTCACACATCATAGCTATATTATTCTGTGGCTATAAATTTAATGATCCAATTTTTTTTAATACAAATTATTATAGTGTAAATAAAACCATAATATTATACAACAAAACATAAATAATAAAATTTTGATAATGGGTACCGAATAGCGTATAATAAAATTACACGTTCGTAATTTTTTAATAGAAAGGGTTATCCAGACGGTTGATTTGGGGTGCAGAATAACAATAAAGAAGGTCAGTTAACATCTAGAATTATATTCAAACAGCTCAACCCCAAGTCAGCATTGACCTTCAATCGTCAAAATGTGGCCACGTGTGGTACTCGTGTCCTTGAATAGTAACGGTGAGTAATAATCTAATAGCCACCAGTTAGTTTTTGTCAAAATAAAAAAGTAAATACCGGTACCAATTAGATATTATGATACTTACGGTATTTTTTTTTTTCGTCAAGTGTCTAAGGGTAAATTGTTTTACCTACATTATTTAGTCTTAATTGTTAAAATGATTCCTAAAATAGTATTAACTAGGTAGGTATACCCTGTTCATTTTCAAATGAGTTCGCGGACACTTGATTATTTTTATGTGAATCACTATTAAAAATCAAAGATATATAAGGTATAAGGACCTATAAAAGGTTTCTTTCCTCTTTTTTAAACCCGCTAACTCAGCCGACGATCCAGATCGATCCACTTAAATTAACTTTATTTCAATCGCATCGTAAAAGAATTATTACATAATTCTTCACATTTCGTATTATTATGTGACATAACGTAATTCTAATAAATATCCTTTCACATAGAAAACTGTCACAAAACTGTCCTAATTCTGTTAAATTAACTTCAATCGAATCGTAAACATTTCATAATCAATATTATGATACGTTTACGATTCGATTGCCGAGGGTATAATGTAATAAAAACAGAACTGTGACTTCATATCAACAAGTAATTTTATTATTTTATTTAATGTTAAGGGATTTAAATTTATCGCAATTGGTTCAATATTTTAGCGAAAGGACAACGAACTGACATAAATAATAATAGCTTGTACATAAATTGCTTGCCTCATGTGGCTATTTTAAAATATTTAATTATGTACCTACATAAAATAAAAATAACCTTTTAAAACTGTAAATTGAAAACTCCATATTTTGGCGACACTATAGCAACCAGTTTCGGTGGGACAAAGACAGGCAAATTCAGCACACAATACAGACCCGGCCGTTAAACAAACCAGTCTTGGATGAATAGTTGCCGGAAGATCCAACCTTTTTTTAAACCTGGACTAACTTAGGGTCCCAAATATAATTGCGATGAAATATCTGCCCTTGAAAATTTGCGATTTGATAGACTTTCAATAGCAATTCGTTAATTTTATACCGTTTAAAGTTGTAAGCTTTTGAATTCTATGAATGTTAAAGCTTATTCGTGTATTATAAAAGAAACAAGTACCACTTATGTTGTATTATATTTATAAGTACGTATAGATATAATAAAAGATTTTGTAGATATTATACCAATGACCTCAAAAAGTATTGTATAAAATGTATTTTTTATAAAGTAATTGATTGTCTATTATATTTGAATTTGTAACGTATTTTTTAAATAAGGTCAGGCAGGGTATGGAAGCCTATAGTTAGTAAATCATACGTGTGCCTTTTTAATCATTATAGGTATTGATGTGTTAGGTACTGAAAGAACCAAAATTTTATCATTGGTTTCGGAACGCAACAAACGTTGATTTTGATTTATAGACAAGATAGTGTTTTTAATATTATTTTATTTATAAAAATAGGTATCTAGGTTAGTAAAATTCTTCAGTAAATAATACATGAGTAAATATATCTGTCAACTAAGTAATAATTTAGAAAAAACTGATTTATTAAATTTTACATTATTACTTATTAAAAATGTTTTTGCTATTAAAAATAGGGGTTGGCGGTAAAAGGGTGAATGAAGGATTGTATGTTTTTTTTAATGCTAAATCATTAAAAATAAAATGGGGTGGGCCACCCTTATCACTAAAAAAAGTTTACGACCTATTCTCAAACCTACCGAATATACCTACACACAAAAAATCATAAAAATCGGTCAAGTTACAAACACTGTGACACGAGAATTTTATATATTAGTTAGATATCTCATCAGCCAAACATTACCGTTTGTAGAATAGTTTAAGCCCAAAATAACTATATCAATGTATTTTATTGTCATGCATTATGTTTATGTACCTAATCTCTTTAGTTAAAGATTTCAAAAAGCGTTGGGTTCAACGGTTTTAAGGAGACTCTGCGTCGATTTCTTCTCGAGGTGGTAGTCTCCTTTTAAAAGCAGTTACGAAACGGCCGGTTGATTTGACGATAACGCAGTACAGCACGTAATGCAAATTAGTGTTTGCCGTCGCCCTTTTCGTAACCGCATCATTTAGCCGGCAGTGGAAACGTCGTGTTTTCGCATTTGGCCAGATTCAGTTCGATCTCACCCACCTCGCCAATAATTGTATTACATAAACAATAATTGTAATAACAACTCAGTACAGAAACTAGTCCTAAGTGTTAGTTTTTTTGTTTGAAAAATACTTCAGAGCCCCAAGCGGAAAATTTGAGAACTAAAAATTCAAGCAAATATGATATAATTCAAAAAAATATGATTGGTGAAAATGAACGCAGTAGGAGTCTCTTACACCGGTATTCATAAAAACTTATTGAGGCCTTGAAGAACACTTTCGTTACAGTAGATTTAGTCTCTTTTTTTTAGCTACAAAAATGAATATGCTTAAAAGAGACAAAACCTATTGACAAACTAAAGTGTTCTTTAAGGACTATTTTTTTTTATAAATTAGGCTATGTCTATTAGAGTAGAGTATTAACTCGAATGTAAACGTTTAACACTAGGGCTACAAGTTACCCAACAAGTTATCTGTGAAATGTCGAAAAAGATATTTTGTGAGTGTTTTTTAAGGACTCCAGTAAGTTTTTTTGAATAAGGCCATTAAGGGCTTAGCACTAGTCTTGAAACCCATACAAACATACTACCAATATTACAACTTGGCTGTTAGTCGAAGTTCAATAATTTGGTAATACAGCACAGAAAAGTTGTGATTAATAAATATGGTTGAGTTTTTTTTTTCCGTTTTAAAAATAAAATATTACCCAGCACTAAAATATTAATTATTACAGTGATAGACAAATATATTATTTTAATTCTGCTACATTTAGTTAACTGGAAATGCGAAAGCTCGTATGGTGAACGTAGTTCAAAATTTGCGAATATGGTAGGTTTTTTTTTTGTCATATGCATCCAGAAAAAACTCAGTGTTTTTCTAATAATCCATTATCACATATTATAACCTCGCTTACCTGTCTTGCGGTTCCACCACAATCGGGATCCTGGCGATGAATGCTCCAACAATGGAATGCAGTGTATCATTACAACTTCTCATTATTCAATATGTAACACTAAGAAAGAATGGGAGGACAGACAATATAAAGTGAATATTGTGAGAGCAATCTACGAATGGACCTATTTTGCCTAGACTAATTGATGTTTAAGCTCTATTTTCTTTTTATTACTCCATAATATCAAACATCAAACGTATCTGAAAATAATTTTATTAATATTGGGGTACACACCTGCCGCACCTTGATTTATTGATTAAAGTTTAATTAATTATTAATGAGTTTGAACTTAAATTAATAAACTAAAATTGAGGCACAGAAATATGTATGTAATTGAAATACATAATTTAACAAGAATAAAATGCCTCCTCATCCTCAATTGTTCAACTTAAATTTGAGTATAACTTAAACACAAGGTGCAGCAGAATAAAATTAAGAAAAATAAAAGAACAATGTGTTGCCACAATTTATTGGTATTTTCTAAAAAAATTGAATAAAAAATATTGTTATATCTCATCAACACGTTACTTTAGAAATGAACAATATACAGTTGTAGAAACCAGTACATTTGTCGGCGCTAACCTTACAACGGCAGTTTTAACAATTATTGATTACACTTAAAGATTAACGAACGGCGAACCATTGACAGTGATTTTAAATATTAATTAGTATTATCATTATTATGTATACAATATAAATCTTCTACACGATATTTTGCAATTGATAACATTTATATAGAACTTTTTTACACGCATTTTTTTCTCAGTAAAAAATTGGCATTAATCGATTATTGCCTTTGAATTTTAACTATAAAAACTTTGATTTGCGTGTTTTTTTTTTATAACAACGCGAGTGATTCTTTCTATAAAAAAAGACGAGAGAAAGATGCTGCATTTTAGTCCACTAGGAATGTCAATTGTCTAATTTAATTACCTATACATATAGAATTTGGATAGGTCTACGGTTTCAATACACTAAAACTGTGATCTTTCCCTCGTCTCACTAATTCTCTATGTGATTCTTTTAAATGCTAGAATTATGTAAAACCTAAGTTTGAATTTTTATGAATATAAACGACACTTTTTGGCATAAATATTGTAAAAGTTACATGTCCATATATATATTTTTTTTAAATATAATTTTAAAATTGTTCATGAGCTTTTTTTATTATGCGTTTTCTTGAACAACGCTTTCAATAAAATGACTTTTACTAATGGAAGCACAGCATATCTAATTGTGGGTAAGCAGACCTATAAAGTCCATGAATATAGACTACCAATGGTGTCATTAAAAAATAGCATTGGTGGTAAAGGTTTGTTAAAATATCAGGCTTAATAAAAAAAAATAGACACAGTATTCTAAGTGTACATCGAACAAGTAGCAAGTTCGTCGCATTGAGTTTAAAAGTTGGTATAGTGAACCTGAAACCGACAACTTAACGCGCACTCTGAGGCACTATGGTGGTGTTGCTTTATAGTATTAAAATATTTGTGCCAAAATGCATGTCAATAAAGGTGCGAGTGATATAAAATTTTATTGCTGATCTATTTTATAACCCTATATTACGTATCAGTTGCTTTTGACATTGTCAAATAAAATTATGTACTCTTTTGACAGGTTTTATGAATTTGCAAATTTTGAAGTTTAGATTATGATGATAGAATAATGCTTTGAATTTCATACTTCTGTTTTTTTCATTGAAGACCAAGTAAGACAGGGTTGCAAAGTGGGTCAGTAATGATTTGTAGTGATGGTAGATAAGTGTAGCATTGTTTGGTGTTCAGTCATCAGTATCTATTTGTTCCGTGGCGTCAGTCTCACATAACTGCACTTACACTAATCCTCTTCCTCTCCACTCTCCGATTCTGGAAATAGACAAATAATAAAGTTGATAGGACGGCATGTAACTTTATATTTACCTGCTAATAATCTGAACTACAACATAATGAGAATGATCAAAACTTATTTAAATACAATATTCTCAGCTACATGATGCTGCTATAAAATGGGCAGCAATGAACTTCTTTTATTTCAGTGCACTGCAACATTTTTTCGTATGTTTTTTTAGTTTAGGAAGTTTTGAAGATTTTATTTATTTATTTAAAATTATTTATTGTTTAAGTTTATATATTAGAATGTATTGCAAAAATTGTACAATGGTGACTTAAAGGCAGTCTCTTTCAGTCAACCTTCGTGACAAATACTACTTAGTCAAATTATTTAGTTAAAAAAATACATATACATACTACTGAATGTACCTACCATACAATATACCACCACACAATATTATGGATTAAAAAAAAAATTTGAGTCTATTTTACTCAGTATATACTCCAACAGTGGAGTATGTAACTCACCTTCTTCAGCACTCTGCAGCCACTCCACAAACTTCTTCATTTGGTCCAAGAACATGAGCTTTCCCTTTGTGGCTGAGGTGTCTCTGTACCAGCGCAGGATCACTTCTTCTGACAGAACATTGGACTTGTACAACATGAGGACCAGCTTCTGAAAGGCTCGCATGAAACTCATGTTCTCGTAGCAGTATTCTTGGACCTGTAGAACAATCACATTGTACTGGTGGTTTTAGTTAGTGATGGTCGAATTAAGTAAACTTGAGTTGGGCTTAACTCAAATATAACCGTCATGGAGCTAAGTTTGCTGATCATTTGAGACTATTACCACGGCCCAATTTGAGCTTACATTGTATACATAGTATCCGCTGTAAATACCGGTTCTTATATTCGAATATATTTCATGTGACGTCACTCGCATCGCGTATATTGTCTTTGGGTCGAAAAATACAAAAATAAATAAATGATATTTGAAATCAATTCAAATATCATTTGACTGTTCCTATTTTTTTTAACTAATGCGAAGCTGAGGGAATAAATTGGTAAAAATAAAAATAAAATCTAGTAACTCGAGACATGAATTTTAAGTCGGGTTAAATCGGTTTTGTTTTTTCCGCTTCACATCACTTCTCACATCATCGCACGCAACGGAATAAAATGTTCCCCGTTTTTGCAACATTTTTCATTGATGCTTCCCTCTCAATGGTCGTAGCGTGATGCCTTCCTCAATAAATGAGCTATCTAACGTTAAAAAAAAAATCAAAATAAATTCAGTAGATCCAGAGATTACCCCCTACAACTTCACAAACTTGACCTCTTTATAATATTAGTATAACACTAAACTAGTGCTGTCAAGAATTCTTGTTTCAGAACTTCAAGTGTTATGGCACAGACAATAAGTTATTTTTGACCGCTTGTCCTGCAATCAACATCACCTCCTCCTTATCCTAAAATGTACACAAAAAACTAAAGAAACTATTGCCTAAACCTTACCTTATGCAACAACTGCATCTCAGCGCGCGCCGAAGTCGCAAACGCAGCCAAGAGCGGAGTGTACGGCCGCAGATGTTTGGCCGCCTGTTCTGCTATCAACTCCTCTTTCTTATTCCATTCCCCGCGAGACATCACACTTTGCCAAATCTGTACAATATACAAACACATTTACAATAAACAAGTTTTATACTATCAAATGAATAGAAGGATGTGTATTATATTAATTACTGCCGCAGCTTGAATGGTTGATTTAACTTAACATAACTATTGTCTTTGTTCATCATTATAGGTACTTGCATCATGATATAGCCTACTACGCGATAACGCTTTGAGCTCTTTAAATTTTCTTTGCCCATCAAAAAAGCGGCCATAGAGCAGAAGCCTCTTTACAGCTGTACAACGTTCGCCGTCACGCAATTTGCGTGCGTTATTTTAGTTTATCGGTATCACAAACCTTATACAAAGGAGACAGCTGATAACAAATAAAATCGTATGTAAATTTCGTAACGGTGAACGTGTCATCTCGCAATGAGCCTCTTGGTATAGTTTTGACATTATAGTATATATTATTTAACTTGTAACTCAACCGCAATGAATGTGCAATGTGATTAGAATCAAGTAGTAGCGCGAAACAAATAGTTTTTAACAAAAGTCCTAAGTATTGAATGAATCTAGTTATAAAATTATTAACTTTTGTTTCATTCAAACGAATTTAAGTAATACCCAATGATATATTTTTAATCAACGACTCAAGGTACTGCAGTTGTTATATCAGATTGCCAAATCAACATGTTCAGGTCGCTACACAGGTAATCAAAACGATTGCGAATAACTCGCGACACGTAGAGACGTTCCCGTGACATGCGACCCGATCTGACTCGTCATCAAGTTTCATCATTTAATATTGTTAATCAATAAAAAAAGGGAGTAAGGATGTTAATATTTTAATTAATTTGTACCCAGCAGGTGAATTTTACTCCCACCTTACCATAGCCAGTGGTATTTTCCGGTGTTTGTACAGGCGTCTTATAAACAGTTTCACAAGTTGGTATAGTAGGTAACTATAACAACTAATGGTGTTGAGAGGTAGTATGTTTTAACACAGTATTTCTACCATAAGTTTTTGCTATAATTACTAGCGATAGGTTTATTTTAAAAATAAAGCAATCATATTCCTAATACAGGTAAATCATGCTCCTAATACAGGTTATTATAACTTACAAGGAGCGGCCCAGCAGTACAGTAAAATTGAGTAAATTTGGTTAATGAATAAAAATTAAATTATATTGCATATAGTTACTAGTGACTATAGTAAACACAAAAAAATCATGGTAGAGCTACTGATATTTTTTTTGTTCATTGATAGCCCATTTATATTAAAAAAGGATAGAGACAAGGAATTATAGGAATGGCTAGTCGGGGAAACCATAATAGAAATAATACATACTATAGCTACAACTTCGTGTTCCGGTATGTTATTCCTTTGGGCCATCTCACGAAGATCAGAGATCATTTCCCGGATAGGCTTCTCATCGTTCAGGTCATCTACGAGGGCCTGGAACAATATTATGCTGTATTAGAACTGTTTATTGATTTTAATATAGCTCTTATATTTCTACTAGAAAGCTTGAAGAGGTTATATAATTTTTTTTATTTTTTCATTTTACACATATATATGGGAAATGTGTAAAATTATGACTCAAAATTCAATTAATTTATTCATGATGTGCCCAATTGATTCTGGTGAGCAAATTACATCAATAACATCACTGACAAACAATTTTACAAGGGACATTCATTTATCACAAAATATTTCTGTAGATTTTGCAATGTTCATCTAACTTAACATCTGTTGCATATGAAACAAAAGTTAAAACACAGGTTTAGGCTAAACCTGGTTTAGCATTACATTTCTGAATGGAGCATAAAATTTTATTAATTAATATTTTTAGTACATTGCTGAGATGTCTATCTATTAAATATTGTCTATTCACTCCTGTAAAGTTTGTCAGTGAATGAATTCCTAAATAATAGAATATAACCTCTTCAAACATTTAATCAGACTGCCAAATCAACAAGCTTGGATCACTACACAAGAAGCCAGAATGTTAACGAATAACTCGCCCACAGACTGACTGCCTTGTGAGATGTGACCCAATCTGACTCGTCATCAAGTTTCATCATTTTGTAGTTACACTGAGTAGTAAAAGAGACTAAAGTTCACTGCTTTATGTTATACTGTCTACTCGCTCACACGTCTTAAGTTCTAAAATCACCTAATAAAACAAATGTCAAACATGTCTTACTCCTTTAGCATTGATTGGTTATAACAATTATTGTTTTGTTTTGTATCGCTGGCACTCATGTTTGGAAAGGCGACTTTAGGCCTTTGGGTACTTCCCTAATATATCCCTTAGTAAGCAAGTGAAAATTGTCTCTTCTAGACTATATACTAAGGCAGAGCTGCATCAACATGAACCCTCGGTAATTGTAACGATTAAAGTCAAAAATAGTGTCAAAAGGACCAGCTGTCATTGGATCTGCAAAATAAAATTGATACTTTCGACGCTATTTTTAACTTTAATCATTATATTTAAAGAAAGTTCATATTGATGCAAGCCAGCCTAAATTTATTGGGTATAACAGAAACCTTACACAACACAGAACTTTACAGGGAAAATAGTTTGTATTCAGGTGTACAGACTATTTTCACAATGGGACTAACTCTGTCAGAGGGAAAAAATACAGTTTCACACATGTGTATGAATAAGCTGATTGCGATTTCAATCTTTCAGAGTCAGTTGATAATTCATGAATAAAACAAATTCAAATTATTTATATCATTACAGATATATATGAAATGTAAAAATATTTTTTTACAATAAAGTGTTGGTGTACATTTAGTTAGGCTGCAATTCATCACTACAAATACAGTGGAATGGCATTATAAAACACCCTGTAAAGCTCTGTAAATAAGTTTGTTACACGCCGTATAGTTATAATAATATGACATACGGTAGTAAGTTCTCGCTTGGCCTCCTGACTGGCCTGTGCCCGATGTAGCTTGGTGAGCTCTCCGAGTCCCTTCTCACTGAACGCTGTTGCCAAAACCTCTTCACTGCGACGGTTCAGCGGGAGGAACTCTAATAATCTGGAGAAGATACAACAGGTACACTTTAACATATAACTATTAACTTAATAAAGCACACATTGAATCAATGGCACAGATTTGAAGCAGCAAAGCAGGATTGGCTTTTCTTCAAATTAATTTCATTCACTGTTCAATACCCTACCTAACCCCAATTAAATATAATACAATTCTAACAGCTCTTTTTTTTCAGGCCTCCAAAAAATTAAAACTGAAGATAAGATAATTTTGGTGGTATGTCCGCTTTCTTCATACAAAATGAGCTTATGCCCATT
This sequence comes from Monopis laevigella, assembly GCA_947458855.1. Taxonomy (NCBI): domain Eukaryota; kingdom Metazoa; phylum Arthropoda; class Insecta; order Lepidoptera; family Tineidae; genus Monopis; species Monopis laevigella. Next base: position 5,780,724 of record OX381596.1, on the reverse strand, counting down.
TATCTAGGAAGGAAGGCTATATAACATCACGCTACAACCAATAGGAGCGGAGCATCAATGAAAAATGTTGAGAAAATGGGGAAAATATGTTTAGAGAGCTTCCGTTGCGTCAGCTAGTACTAAATATAAGTTTAAATAAAAACAATGTTAGTGACTGTAGCAACATCTATGACCCTACCAGCCAAAGCAAACCAGAGAGCCAGTACATGTAGCTATTATGTAACCCTTTATATGCAAACCATTATACTAATAATGACTTCTAAACTACAAAAGGGTAAAAGGAGCAATCAATTAGCTCTTAATTTCTTCAGTAATTCTATCTAAACCCTGATGTGATTAAAAATAAGTAAGGGAGCGTTCAAATATTGCGTAACGCAATTCTTGAAGATTTTTGATTATATTTTACAAGAGGCTGGCCACTATTTGGCATTTATTTATTTTAATTTATGGTAAAGTTACCGGTTACGTTTCATCATATAGTACACTATCTTCAATAAATAAACTTTCAACCTTACTAAATAGTAGGTATAGTTGTATTACCTTGACTGCAAATATGCATATTTAGAAAAGCTTGTGTAAAGTCGCTGAGAACTGATAAAAAACAATGAAATTCAGAGTTTCTTAACTCATTACAATTTGCGGCCCGACGACGAACTATAACGTTATATAACAAAACAACAATAACTGTAAACAATTATTAACTGAATAAAACAAAAAAAAACACGCGAACGCCCAACACAATTGAAGCGCGTTTCATTCCAGAAAGGAGTGATATTGTACCACGATACTCACTACGCGCGGCCATAAGCGACGCCCGTCATACAGGTTACTATATTTACGCGACAGTTGCTATTTCGTCATCATATTTATAAACTCTCGGCGATTAGACTTAGAAGACTAGATAATCAAAATGGCCGCTATAAAATTCAAGATGGCAGACGGATGAGTTGGTTCCTATCAATAATGTCGATTGTAGTTTCTAATTAGTACCTTACTAGATAAAATATGAATTATGAGTCTCCTTTGCCAAGAACGCACGGATAACGCCATCAATCAAAATATATCTTGACACATGATGTATAGGGATGACATTTCGTATCCATGGTGACGTCTTTCTGAAACGTCTAATGCATACATTGTGTTAGCATCGTTAAGATTTTGGATTGGTAGGATAGTGGTAGGTACCAGAATGTTCTTGGCTAAAGGAGCTGGTGTGTTTTGTTGCCAAGCTGCCATTACCAACTAATATCATGCAAACAACTATAAAATAAGTTGTCTATACTCACTTTCCCTCCAGCTGTCCCTTCTTCAGTGCTGTGACCAAGCTCTGGACTCCTCTCTCCATCTTCAAGGTGACACACACTTCCAGAACAAATTCCAGTGCCAAGTTCTCTTTGACCAGATGTTCGTTCACCAGGACCAGTAGAACACTTGGGGGGACGCATGCATTACCTGTAGGGAATTTTTTTTAAATAAATAATACAAATAAAAATGATTTTATTTATACAAATTCTACTACTACGTAATTTCGATTTCAGAGCACATAAAACATTTTTTTACACTTCCTAAACAATACATATTTGGTTATAATTTTGACAGCCACTATCTATGACATCTAGGTTTTAGGACTTTGTATGAAATTAAGTTTTATTTATGCATTAACAGACTTTTAAGATTTTTTTTTAAATATAAAAGTTGTCGGGAAACCAGAAGTCACCAATCAATGTATGAAGAGTGAATAGATCTGATCACCAACATAATGTTGCACTACTTCGACACCGCCCTGCATAGGGAACTGCGGGATGGCTCTAATTGTGTGCTATTGTGAAGATATCCTAACAGTATCAATGCTAAAGTGACTTTGTCTCTTTGTTTCAACAAACAGTTGGCCTCCCTCTAAACTACTGAACCAATTTTGATGAATGGTATAATACATGTTGTACAGTGAGACAGAATAGGATATATTATTTCTTGTTAGTAAGAAATCTGAGATTTATAAAAAGTCTAGCTAGTCCAGTGAGAGTTTGGGAAAACTCCATAGTAAATGTGTTTTTATTATATATAAGCTATATTAGTGTAAAGTTTTTGATTGAAAGAGTAACAAACATATATCCACACAAACATTTGCATTTATTACATTAGTAGGATAGGATATAATATAATTTTTATTTGTGTATTGTTTTGAATCTCTACTTGAGATTAGATAAGGAGAATCTAGTTGTATATTAATACTACAAAGCCGGCTAACTACCTAATGTTTTAATGCCTATTCTAGATTTTTGATCTATTCTTTTAGAAGCTCTCACAGAGATAGTACTTATGGTGAAAAAAATATAATTGGCACAAGTGTACAAAACTACTTTATGAAAACAATGAAGTCCCGGTATAAGACCGGGAAAAATATTGCATTTTTAAATTAATACTCTATATTATTTAGTAACAAAATATTACCTATCCATAATGCAGTCATCCTCGCCAGTTTGATTCTCTGCTGAGTATCAAAACCCTTCAGATACACCAGCACCTTCTTCATCTCCTCCTCAAACATTTTCTCCAAATATTTGTAGCGACGCATCAATTTCAAGAATACCTGAATGACAACCATAACAAATTGTTGTACCTTCTTTTTAATTATTTTGTTTTGTGTAACATATAGAAGAATATCAGAAAAAAATGAACGAAATATGTTTTCAACATGATTGTTCAGGACTCTAGCCTAAGGTTTCATCATTATAAATTTTCTCAAAACTAATAATGCTATTTATTACTAATAAATAATACTATTAAATTTAAAAAATAAAATATTGGTTTTATTTATGTCTGAATGCCAACTTTCCAAACTCTGCATTCACCTCCCTACACTTTCACCCTGCGGACCTAGCAACTGCACAATGAAGAACTGTCTCTCTTTTAGTAAACATTTGGAGTTGTCTGCCATTTCCTTTTATGGTAGAACTTCACTCAAATTAATATTTAAAAAAAAACAACAAACCTGTTCGAAGTTATGCATAGAATCCATGTCTTCGTTGGCATTGAAGACACATGTATCAGTTTTAGGCGACTCTCCATCCATCGAGACGGACCCTCCTGGCACTGAGAAAAACAATGACATACTTAATTTAATATCTATTTCAAACAAACAAAATGAGAAGTTTTAATATTAACTTATTTATCAGAATGAAAATGAACGAGTAAGGTTTTCTCAACATATTTGTTCAGGACTCTAGCCAATTTTATCATCATTTAAAATCTGTACTATCTTATACTTATAAGTGTGAAAGTAAGTTTGAGTTTAATATATGAACTAAACCAATTTCTAAGAAATTGTGTATGGAGTTGATATGAGACAGAGGGCTGAAGTATAGGAAAAAATATTTTGGGTATAAATAAAACTTTTATAAAGATTTATTTTTATAAAAAAATAGCAATAGATCAAAAAGTCAAGGAAGTTTGTTATCTAATATAATAAATAAATAAACTTTATCTGTTTACAGACCATTACCAAAATACAACACAAAAGGTTTTTATCAAATAATTAATAATTTCTGGTATTTAAAAAACACAAACACATTATTTAAAAAAATATAATAAGATTACATTCAATCATAACATTGTGTGTAATTAAACAAAAAAATATCTTTGATATTATTTGTGTTTTACATCATTTAAATTTTATATTGCCATTTCAAAAATGCAAGTAATTGATTTTTAATATACTTAATTTAGTTTTGTGTACATGTCGATGACTTACATAAGAGTCCGCCTGCGATAAGGACATCAAATATGACCTCTCCATAACGTCGGTAGTCAAGCTTGGAGCCTGCTGCATCTAGGAATTTGTATGCAGAGTCAAGGTCTCCGCCAGCACGCTGGAGCCCCAACACCAGCGCATCGCGGAACCCGTTAGGGTCAAACTTCTCTTTCTCATCTGGAAAATCAGACTTTTGCTTTAGATTTATATTTTAAAGAGACTATTGCATTGATTTCATATGCAAGTGGTGGTCTCCTATCAGAGTGCTGTTATGAAACAGGCAGTTAATTTGGGACAACACATTCTGAGGCTATTAATGTAGCCGCACATTTTGTAACCACATATTTTGTAATATGATAATACATAATCCAATGAAGTCACCATCTAAGTATAATTTGCAGCTATGAGTATAAAACTTTTTTTTATAATGGTAATATATAATAAGATAAATTTAACTACCTATCAATAAAACTAAAACATGTCATGTGACATATTATACTTTGTTAGCTAATTTGTATCATAGATAAATTTATCAATGTTCCTAAACTGGTTCCTAAATTTTGACGATTCTATCTCCATCAGTCAGGATTTTGGCCTAGAGGGCCGACTGAAAACTGTGGCTTGATGTTTGCTGTCAACTGACAAAGTCCATACTTTATGACTGAAGGCGATTCCATCATAGAATGAAGTGGTTTTTCTCTAAGGCCCCTAGGGGCTATTGACTATTTCTACATATTATGGTTTATATTTTTTATTATTAGCATTATATCAGGCCTAATTCATAAACAAGACATTTGTAAATTACATACATGGTGGCCGAGTTGGTTAGACCTTACACTTAAAAACACTAAGGTCCCTGGTTCAAACCTCGGTGTGTACCAATGGGTTTTTAATCTAAAAAATTATCTACATTTGTTTAACAACACCATACCAGCTTGTGAAACTGTTTATAGATGGGTTATTGAGTCTATCCAAACATTGCAACGAGCTAGCTACTTGTTCGGTGTAGATTCATAGCATCGGCTATGACGAGGTGGGATTAAAAACCCTCCGCTGGGTACCCTGAGGGTGTGTAGGCAGTCTCGGGCTCCGTAAGGCACCCATAATAATATATATATGTGGAAGTATATTAAATTCTTTACTTTCAGCAGTAGAAAATTATCAGTACCTATTAATATAATTTCCCGGTCGTGACCATGACATGAAACTGTCAAGAACACTTAGCAGCAAAAATGTTGGATATAACTTTATTAGCAACAGGGTGGTGAATATGTAAACTGGACATTTGATTGAGTGGCTATTACCTAACAAACTAGACAATAAATAAAAAACTAAGAACTATACATCAGTGCTTGATATAGGCATATCAGCAATACGCTGCTCGCCTATTATTTAATAATAATAATTAAAAAAAAAATAATGAATAAATTAAGGTCAGACACTTATTAACTCTATCTATCTCTAATATAATATATAACTCTAATATCTAGTCACATATTTGTTAAAGCTGCAACATTTTGTTAAACAGTATAAGTTAACCTACCTAAACAAAAATATAATAGCAATAAAGTTTACTTTCAATGGTAATTTTTTTTAAGAAAAATACTTGTTTAATGAATCATGGTCAAAAATTTAGATGCAATTATACCTTAACTTTTTTTTCCAAAAATGTTATGCCTGATTTTTTTAAATATTGTCATATCCAGGGAATTCGGTATTTTTTATATTAAAATATTCAGAAAGGTATTTTTTTTTGGAGAAAAAATAAATTTTGGTAATTACACCTGGATTTTTAATCACTATTAAAAAAAAACATTTATTTTTATCTACCATTAGGTATTATTTGGAAATATAAAAAATGTTTATAAGAAAGCCTAATTAATGCTTTAGGCATATTACCAGCTAATCGCAAAGCTTGCTTCTTATTGAAGTAATAGCAAATATCAATAAAAAATGGAGGTAACTTTGTGTTTTTTTACATAGAGGCAGCTTTATGCTATTACATTTTTCAAAGAGCCAGTTACTTTTAAATATCTTGTATTATTACTGTTTTTATTTTATTTGTTGGGTTTGAGGTATTTTAATTATCAGAGAACTAGATTTGTTTCATGCACCCTTAAATCTGAATAATAAACAATCTACAGCAAAAAATTAATTCAGGTACACCATTTGAATTAAGACTTTCAAAAGTTACGTTGCTTACTCTGACAAATAGTGCAAAAATAATAAATTGTGCGACTCAGAGTTTAGTCTTCTACTTGCTGATTGGCAGCAAGCTAAGGTCCCAAAAGGGAAAGTTAAATTTCCATGCAAAAGAAATTCAAAAACATTTTGCTTAGGTTTTGTAATTCATAAAGGCTTTTCATTTATTAGAATAGGCTACCAAGACTAGTTATTATAACCTAAAAATAGTTATTTTAAATTAAGTTAAGTTTTATATATCTATACTCTAAATCTACTAACAACACATAAGTTGTAATCAATTTGGTTATTATTTTTGACCAAAACATCACCAAACATCATATGAATAATGATTTCATTAGCGCATTGTTTTGGTATTGTAATAGGAAATTATGATAAGAAATATATTACATTTCAATATTTGATGGTATTTTGGGCAAAAGAAAACAACTATGACGAAGTCAAACTAACTATACTTATACTGATAAATATGGTATGTCTGGAATAATAATATTATTGTAGAATATTTAATGCAATTATTTAGTTTTAAAATCATTTTTTTTAAATAAACCATATGATTTCAAAACCATGTTAGTTGATATGCAACTTTATCTAGACAAACATTTTCCTTGTGGCCAAGTGTTTCAAGTGCACCATGTGGTTTTAAAACTTGTCAACTCACCTCTTTTTCTGGTCTTGATGCGTTGACCCGATAATACTGGTTTTTCTACCTTCTGACTCATACAATATAATGCTGAAACAAAAAGAACACGTGACTACACCATCATCAAATCCTATCATAGAAACCGCTACTAAAGAACATTCCGTTACTTAGGGTCATCGGCCCAATGTCGCCACGCAAACAACCTAACACGAAAGCTTCAATTAATTACACTTAAATATACAAATTATTGACTAAAATAACATTTACTCACTGTAAAGAACAAGGTGCTGGGTAATATAACTCGCCAAAGCGAATCCCGACACTAAATTCAATCACGAATTGATAACACTTCCCGACAATGAGTCAGCGTGCTTCAAAAAGATTTCTTCGGGATTTTTCTCAGTAATTACGTAAAAACTAACAAAACCATGCACAATGCGCGAGTCGTATACATATATATGCTTACTTACGTAGTTACAGGTTATGTAGGAGCCTTTTACTCCTTTTGCGAGTTTGCTCGAACTGCGCTTGTTCGGAAACGGAAAAGAAAGAAAGAAACGCGGAGCAGCAGCGCGAGAGGAATGGAGTCGGCGGATATCCGGCGAGATAAATACGCGCCTTATTTAAATATTTTCAGCCCAAGAAAATTAAATGTAATTATATTATGTAATTACAAATTACCTATGCTTTTCTCGTAGATTTTATTTAAATCTTTTTTATCACCACGTTTTCTTAATTTAATACACAAATAATTTAATTTATTGCAATTTATAAGTATAGAACGTATAATTTAATTTTTGCTTCTGAACAAACAAAACAGTGAATAAAATTAACAACTTACTCAAAATTATGAAATATATGTGTATGAAATAAGAAACGTCTGAATTAAATATTTTTTTTAATTAACGAAGTTATTCTGCAATTATAAAAAAAAAATAGAAGTACTGCCACACAATAGCTACTTCTTGTTTCTCATATTTTTCGAACGAAAGAAATGTCAAACATGTTGTTTCCGCCATATTGTGTTCTCACTTCTTGACCATTAATTGGTTATAATTATTTTGGTTTGGTTGTATAGCCATCTTATGTTACGTGAAGATCGAATCGCTCGACGAGTTCGTTGAAAGGCTCGCCCGTCGTATGTACGATAGGGCTGACAACGGACCGTTCGAGCACCTTCGCGGCATCGCTCCACTGCTTGTACGGCCACCGAGTGACAGGCCTACAACGAGAGAACTTCTCGGCGGAGAGCTTCCTCCGCCGCTATAAAACTAGCTGTTATCCATTCCCACTGGAGCGCTGTCGCCTGCAGCATTTTCCACTGTCCATTTTCTCGTTATTAAATTAGGGCCTCGCGTCACCGCGACAAGTCCCCGGCCAGCCAGAGCTGGGACTGCCCTAGCCGGCCCTTAACCCTACTAAACATACGGGGTCGAATGACCAGTGACTGACTGACATCTTGTGTTCTCAAATATAAAAAACGATTTTAGTCTTAGGACACCTCCATAATAGCATTTTATTTTAATTCAAAATACTAGCTAGAAACTTAAATACAAATATTTGTATGTATTGTCCACAATTGTCTAATTTTAGGTGTAATTTTTATGTAATGTTTAATATTATTATTTTAAGTGTAATATTTTGTACGTAATGTTTAATTGTATTTTTGTTTCCTTTAGTGTTTGTTGTCTGAGGGGCGAAATGAATGATTCTTCCCCACGGAATAGAAAAAACAAGTTGTTTTTTCTATTCCGTGTTCTTCCCTCTACAACAAACTTTGTTATTAAATACTTTGTTGTTTTCTTTGTCTTTTGCTATTTCCAAGCACTGTTCTTTTACAGCATATTCTCAAGAGTTTATAAATAATTATACAATTTCTTAACTGTCAATTTTTGTAACAATATTGCCAAGTTTATAAAAGATTCTGGCAAAATTTTACGTACCTAATAAATTCGTCTAATGACGTTCAGGGGCCAGACTAGGGGTCTTATTCCGAGTTTGCAATCGCTAATCACGACAAGACGTTGCGCAAACTATAAATATGGAAATATAAGTTCTATTCCAATGGATATATAGTATGTATTAGGTTGGCAATAATAATGCCGCCATCTTGAAATACACGAATTCTTCGCAAGTTTGAACTTCTTATGAGCATTGGAATTTCAACTTTATAATTAACAGGATAGAACTTTTATTTGAATACCCGTTCTTTACGCAAAATGCGCGACGGTGAATGTGTCAAAACTCAGAATAAAGCCCTAGAACACGATCGCCAAACACTAAAAATGTATGTAGAAATTTTATTCTATGGGTAGAGCCTGATCGACAAGACATATCAAATCCCATACATTTGGCTTTCGATGGTATTTCGATTCGATTATCGATTGGCTCTTTGGTAAGTATTGTTTGAGTTGGGTTTATTTTTTGTATAATGTTCGATAATTAATGTACCTCGCAGATCAATCAGTCTACTCGGCACTCGGGCCTGTGAAATAATTACTGTCTGGAGTAGAGGACGAAACCACCCCCAAAAATTTATCGAAGAATTTCGGTGCTGGATCTTCCATTTTGACTCTATTACTATCTTTCATATTACCTTAGAGACACTCTTTGTTGATTGACTTCTTATAAAATGCGAAATTTTAAAGATAATTAACAAAATATACTCTACAAAAAATATAAATGAAAAATAAACCTACCTATAAAATATATTTATATGCAATGCCCTGAAATATTAAAAAAAAAACACGAGGCGAGGCTGTATGGATGGGTAATAGTTTTTTTTTTCTATATTTCGAAAATATTCTGAATAATACTCTTTCTTTTTTAGGTTATGTTTGTTCATAAGTTAATTCAATTTTATTTTCAATTAGAATAATATAGTTTTTTACATAAAATATAACCCAATATATTACTACAAAATCAGCTATAATGGCTAATAGCATTTTAGCAAAGGTATTTGTAGTTTATATTACAGATAGTTTATATTTTGATTAATAATTTACCCAAGTTATGTATGCATTTCATATTATTATATTCAGCTGATTTAAATATATTTGCACAATTGTTTAAAATTAACAAAATTTACTTTGTATTTAACATGATATTCATTTCCTTCCCCGAGTTCTAAATACACTTTCTTTATTTTCTATTTACAGTTTTCTAATTTTCGTGTCTCATCAATACCGCACAGTATCGTGGGTGTAATACAGCCTGCTCGCACCACAACTTCCAAACATTACAATCCTAAATACAAGCGCGATCGTGCCGCTAAATTCGTGAAGGTTGAACTTCCAGATTATAATGAAGATGTAGGCTCAATGTCGCGTGAGAAAATACGACAGAAGATGAAAGAAAGAGGCTTATTACCGCCCAGGCCTTGGATGGAAAGACCTTTTCATGTTTCAAGTACCGGAGGCATATTTGAGGCCTATGTTCCGCCTGAAGGTGACGGTAAAGCTTCTTTGGTTTCTTCAGCTCGGGCTAAACAAGCTGCTATTTTAATAGAGAAAAAATCTAAATCTATGATGGCTATAAGAAAGATTAAGTCTTTCGAGGAAGACTTTAGCACTACAGATTTTGCTCGTCAAGCACAGAAGATATATGAGGAGGCACACATCTGTATCAGTACTAAGGACAAGCATGGTTTGCGTCAGTATGCTACTGAGCGTTGTTATCCCGAGTTGCGAAACAATACATTGGATAAGACTATTCACTGGAAGATGTTAGGAGAACTGGAGCCTCCCCGGGTGGTCCATGCTAGGTGTACCGATGTCATATCTAAGGAGAACATATTTGGGCAAGTGACTGTACGTTTACACACTCAGCAACAGTTGGCAGTTTATGACCGATTTGGCCGGTTAATGCATGGAAGTGAGATTATAGCTAAAGATGTATTAGAATATGTTGTATTTGAGAAACACTTATCGGATACTTATGGAGTTTGGAGACTACATGATAAGATTGTGCCAGATTGGTTACCTCCTAGGGAACCTGCATATATTACCAAAGTATTAGATGATAGTCTGATAGATGTAGGAATTTCTACTGAAAAGAAAAGCTTTGAGGCAGCTGAACCAGAAGCAGAACAGCCACAAATAGCTGATAAATAATATATTTATTGTAAAGTTTTGTTTTAGGATACTTGTTAGAATTTTAATAAAATGTAATATTATTTTGTAATTTTATTATATCAATTTTTAAAAGTAGATCTAGAATTTTCACCATTTTATGATTTTATATACTTGTGTATATTACTTATTAACTAGGTGGACACACTGCCGGGCTAGACTACCGCAAAAGTATTCTACATTTGCGGTAGTCTTGCCCGGCAGTATGTCCACCTAGTTCAGCAAGAAAAAACTGCATGTGTAATTTACAGATATTCTTACAAGCCAATATTTAATTCCATATAACTCAAAATATTTTTTTTACTTGAGTATGATCCTGATGTTAAGAGGATGTATAAAGGCAAATAAATCAGGTGAAATAAAAGAAGACACGGAATTCTTGAAAAATAAGGCCATACACTAGATCTTATACATATGCATAACTTATAAAAAACCATGGTTTTGAAATCTGAGGCTCTACCATGGGTTTGCGCATTGTAGAAACGTAACATATTCATTTACGTAAACGTGAGCAACAACCAATAGGATCGCTTTATTTTTGGTAACAGAATTGAATAAAGCGATCTTATTGGTTGTTGCTCACGTATACGTAAATGAATACGTTACGTTTCTACAATGCGCAAACCCATGGTAGAGCCTCTGCTCTATATTCAAGTAATAGGTAATATCGATAAAAAACGGATGTAACTGCAATTTTTTTCTGTTGAGGCAACTTAATGCTATTACGTTTTTCAAGGAGCCAGTTACTTCTAAATACCTTGTATGATTACTATGTTTTTTTTAAAATATTTATTGGGTTTGAGGTATTCTCAATATAGGAGATCTAGATTTCTGATTGGCTTTATGCACCCTCTTAGCAAACATCAATCAAAAGGTGCAAAAACCGTTAGTCTTTGAGTTCACAGGTTTTCACGAGACTGCTGCGTCGTTTTCTTGCGGTAGTCCTTTCAGGGTTCGGTTACGAAACGGGCGGTTGATTTGGGATAAAGCAGCGAGGATATTAAAATACTCGTAATGCAAATTTGTCTTTATTTGCCTCTCATTTCGTAATTGCATCGTTTAGCAAGCATAGTGGGAGCGATCAATATTGTTGAACAACAATTTTGTGATCGACCCCATTCAAGGACTTTAGAGGTCTGACTAACATCATCTACCTGATGTTAGGTAAAAAAAAACTATAAAAGAAGGTCAATCAATATACTGTAGACGGCATAGCTTGCTTTCACTATGCCAGCAATATGATGAGGTTACGCAATGGGGGGTGATGACGAAAAAATTGCATTAAAAGTACTTTAATAATAACCGCTTTGTCATCAAATTATTTATCATCACCTATTTCGTAACTACACCCTGAAATAAGACTACCACCTCAATAAGAAATAGATGCAAGTCTCCTGATAAGCAGGGAACTTCGGACTAGGGATGGGTCAATGAAAAATTTCATTTCAATGAAATTAAAAATATGTGAAAAATATGAAAAATTTCAAAACTCCTTGAAAAATTTCAAATCGAGTGAAAAATATTTTTGTTCTAATAAACTCCGAATTTTAATGATTTTACGCATGTATAAAAACTTCCATTATTTTGTACTAAGTAAATATATTATGAAAATTCATTATTTAAATTATAATTGGATTTTATTGCGTAAAATTATATAGAAAAAAAGTTACCGAGTCTTGCATTTTGGAGATACCTTGCTTCCGCTAAAAATGAAATATATATAATATTATCAATGATGCATAATAATACTTAAACTACTTCGGAAATATGCAGGGTTATTACGCGTCTTAAGTTCGCTCGCAAGCCAATCGCTATGACGTCATTCTGACGTAGATCAAGCTTGGCTTCTTAACAATGGCTCCAAAAAATCTTAGAAAATTACGTCATAACGATTGGCGTGCGAGCGAACTTAAGACGCGTAATCACCCTGCTGGTCATACTTGCGCAGGCCAAAGACAAAACGTCTACATATCACAAACGTATTAAGTAGATCTTGAGTAAACATCAGCCTTAGCACGGCCAATTGCCAAAACGATGTGGCGTGACTTTTATGTGCACATTATGGTGACGAAGGGGAAAAATTCCCTACTTTATTTATAGGGTAGAAATTTTTCCCCTCTTTTTCATTAAAAAAGAGGGGAAAAATTTCTACCCTATAAATAAAGTAGGGAAAAATTAGCAAGTTTTGAAAAAGTGGGTAAAATTATAACGGAAATTATATTATTAAAATAGGAGAAAATCTCACTTTTTAAAAAGTAGGAAAGATTCCCATAGTAGTCAAATTGAATATTTCTACTTTTTTAAGTGGGAAAAATTTCCTTTTTTTTTTAAAGTAGGAAAAAGTCTTACTTGACAACCAAATGATTTTTTAGTGGGATTTTTTTTAAAGTCCCACTTTTTAAAAAAGTGTTATGCAAGTTAAATGCACCTCAAAAGTTAGTCAAAAGGTTTGTTTCTAACAAAATATCGTAATAAAGGACAATAAATACCCGAGAAAACAAGAAACTGTAGACTACATAACACACGTTGACATTTGTTTATGCGCGAATGACGTCACATGAAGTGTTTGCTAATAATGTCGGAGCGTTTAGAAATGCGTTCTGTTTCTACAAAAAAATGGATTTTTAAAATCGTATTAATAAAAAAATAGCTAATCAAAATAAAATAGATTACTGTAAATATGTTCAAAGACATAAAAGGACATTATATATTAAAAAAAAAAAAATTGGCGTTACATGCATATTCCCTATTGAGCCGATGAAAGAACGAGAAATCGTTTGTTATACGACTTATTTAACATTCTCGAAGAAACACATGTTGATTCATAGGTATTTTAATTAGGTACCTAAAAAAACTTACACATTTTTAATAATCATTGTTGTTTATTTTTAAAAAAACTACATTTACCATCTGTCTTCGGTAAAACCTAGCAATGTACAAACTTTAATGGTAAAAGCCCGAAAAATTGTCCCTGTTTTATAAAAAAAAAAAAAAAATATGTTGGTTATATACTAAGATACATATCATCACGGGTGCCTTACGGCGCCCGAGACCGCCTTGACGGCCCCAGGGTACCCAGGGTTTTAATCCTACCTCGTCGTAGCCGATGGTATGAGTCTACACCGAACAAGTGGCTAGCTCGTCGCGATGTTTTGAATAGACCCAATAACCCATCTATAAACAGTTTCACAAGTTGGTATAGTGAAACCGGGACCGACAGCTTAACGTGCTCTCCGAGGCACTGTAGTGGTGTTGACAAACAAATGTACATAAATTTTTTAATTAAAAACTCATTGGTACACACCGGGATTCGAACCAGGGACCTAAGTGTTTTTAAGTCCAAGGTCTAACCAACTCGGCCACCACGTATAAAATACTAAGATTTACTAGTAAAACCTAGTATTTACCAAACTACCGACCGATGACTGTCTGCATCAGATAGTCATTTGAACAACCAAGATCCTTAAGCTTTTTTTATTGATCCTGTATTCCAAAAGTTATACAGACGTCTGATTACTGTAGGTATATATTTTAATTTTCGGTATTATAGAAGTCTATACTAATATAATAAAGAGGAAAGATTTGTATTTTTGTATGTTTTTAATGAATAAACTCAAAAACTACTGGACCGATTGCAATAATTTTTTCACCATTAGAAAGCTGCATTATTCAGAAGTAACATAGGCTATATAATATCACGCTAGGTCCTATAGTTGTGGAGCAGTAACCAAAAATGTTTTAAAAACGGGGGAAAAGTATCGTTTCTGAGGCCTTCCGTGGCGTGCGCTGAGCATATAGTTAAAGTTATACAAACCTGTGCGAAGCCGGGACGGGCCGCTAGTTCTTTATATTCATAGACCCTCCCTTCTATCTGTCCGCGAATCTATTGATGAAGTTTGGCAGTACCCGTAGCACGGCCAAGCTAAGACAAGATATGGGGTCACAAAAAAATTTCAAAAGTATTTTTTTTTTAATATCAACCAATCAGAGCGCTGCCAAGTTGCATCCGATTGGCTGATATAAAAAATGTTTTGTTTGACATCCACTCGTGACTTTATTCTAAATTGCCCCAACTATAATAAAAAAAAGTTGAGACCCAACTTTCATCATGAAACTGAAATATAATCGCTCTCAGGTCGTCGTATCATGCTTCTGACACTCGTATCATGAGTTTTTGATATAGTATGAATGTAGAGTTAATACATTAGAAACGTTATATAATAATATGTAGGAAAATTTACACATATTGATCTGGTCACGGATTAACTAAAATTGCTATAAAATGTATGAGTTGGATAGCTCCGGTAAAATGTACCTATAAGTTGGAAAGCTCTGGCTATAAAATGTATGAGCTGGATAGCTCCGGTAAAATGGCTATAAAATGTATGCGTTGGATAGCTCCGGTAAAATGAATATAAAATGTACCTATAAGTTGGAAAGCTCTGGCTATAAAATGTATGAGCTGGATAGCTCCGGTAAAATGGCTATAAAATGTATGAGTTAGATAGCTTCGGTAAAATGACTATAAAATGTACCTATAAGTTGGAAAGCTCTGGCTATAAAATGTATGAGCAGCGGCCACATTCTGTTTCTTATAACGTGATCGTTAGATTGTCAAAATAACGAATTCCGTTATTAGCCCTCTCTCCTCCAATCAGCGAAGGTTAAAAAACTACTCTGATTGGAGGAGAGCGCGCTAATAGCGGAAATCGTTATTTTGACAATCTTACGATCACGTTATAAGAAACAGAATATGGCCGCTGGATAGCTACGGTAACGTAGGTTTTTGCAAACGAGTGTACGTCTTGTAAGCCCGAGCCGGAGGCGAGGGTTTATAATCGGCACGAGTTTGTAAAAACCTTACCAACCGTGTACCATACGACGTTTTTATTTGCGTGAAAATTGATACTTAAATAAAAAAAAACTAAGCGAAACCATTTTTTTATATTTTTTGACAATAAGAAATGTAATACATATATTAATATTGACTAATTGTTGAAATAGAAATAAAAAAAAAAACTGTAAACAAAATCGCACGGCGTGCGTAATAATCAACTTTCGAGGCATATGTGCCATCGAAAGTACATCTTTTCGAGCAACTGTATTGAAAAAGAATTTTTAATTCATTTATTATATAATGGAAACGTTGTCAAAATAACGAATCCTTTATGCACAATGGTCTCGACACGGAATGTTAAAATCTTTCAAGCCGCGTATCTATATAATAAGTTAGCGTATCAAAAATTCTAGAAAATAGTTCGTTATTGCTGATTGGTAAATATGATATTTATAGGATTTCGTTATTTTTAGAACATAACGTTTCCGTTATAAAAAACAGAATATTGCAGCAGCTGGAACTAAAAATTGGAGTAGTATCCGACTCTAGTATTCTACTATCATGATTATGACACAGCAAATAACCCCTTTGTCAGTGAGAATTAAATCTTAAGGCTGAGTTGCACCAAAATAAATGTAACGATTAGTTAAAAATGACGTCGAACGTACCAGTTTTAATTTTAAATTCGAATGACAGCTGGTACAGGCACATCCATTTTTAACTTAAATCGTTACAATAGGGTATTTGACTTCTTTTTAAAACCCGTTTTATATGATTCTCCATTACATAATAATCACACTATATTAATATTTCCGGGATGACTACTCTACTACTACTTTTTTTACGCCATTGTCTGATAGGATGACCACAATTTATAGTATATTTTTAATGTAGTCAAATAGCCTATTACTTTAACGGATACTTTGGTGCAATTCAGCCTAATACCACCTAATAGAGTAGGGAAGGAAAGGTTATGAATAAATAATAATAATAAAAATCAATAAAATAATTTATTGTATTAATACTTGTGTAGGAGCCTGCATCTAACCACTAAACAATTAATAAACTCTATAACCTTACAATAAAGCTCTAGTTAAAATGGCGTGGTTAATATTACTCCAAAATCAGCTCTAAGTTTTAAACTATAAGCTTCAATATCTTAAAAACTATGGAAGGCACCAAACTAAATTATTAAAAAGTTAATTTTATTTCTTTTTCGTAAATAAAACAAATTTATTTAGCTATCTATATACATTATTTACACACATTTGTACAGTTTATTATAATTATTTGATTTAGGCTAAATACTTTCTAAATGGCATTTATTTAGAGTTGAGATTTGTACAATTTTGTTTGTCGGTCTACCTACTCAGTCTTCAATTGAAAAGATCCAAATTTTTATAATTATAAGCAGATCACTAATTTAATAACAAAAATCACAATTTTGTACAATATCGCAATTATTTCATTATATTAATTTATAAAATAAACACTCAATAAATTATAGGAAATTAAATAATAAATTCGAGCTCTTGCGCTTAAATTAAATCCTTAAAACTGCTCAAAATAAATTTATAAAGTAAAATATATATATGATTTTATTTAAATTAACATTTCATAATTAATTGATATGAATGGTGTACATTCAATGTACTTAAAATAATTTTATTTACAAAATGGCAAATACATAATAATATAAAAAATATAGCTACACAACTTTTACTCGAAAAGATATGATAAAAATAATATGTAGGCTGTTTTAGAAATGTTATTTGTAATATAGGGTTTAAATCATTTGTCTTATAGGATATACGAACTTCTCCTCACAATATATTCTTCCATTCTCGTATACATAAACAATCTGTTTTTATTAGCTTTTTAGCGTAATACTTTTTAATGATATAAATAAAATTAACATAAGTATTTGACATAGGACTGATTTTTAAATCGTCAAATAAAGTGATCGTCAAATTTGGCAGTTCTTCATACAAGTTAACTGTTAATAACTTTATCTGGTGATTGATAATTCAGCCCTTAAAAAGCTGAACAACTTAAAATATAAAATATAAATAATCTTAAAATAATTTTTAAAAATAATTTTATTTATTCTTTGTAACATGATTTATTTAGAACGAGAAGAGGTGATTTGTAATCATTCTACTAGTTCAATACTGCAACTTAGGCACAATAACGAAAACTACCTAATGAATTCTATAAAAACTATTCACTGGATGACATAGCTGCATTGACAAGAAACCCAAGTTTCAAAAACCGCCTAATAACGAATAAAAAATAGGTTTTGGTATTACATATATAGTTTTTTTAAGCTAAAATCATGTTCATTAATTATTAGTACTCTCAAAAAACCATTTTGTTGACGGATGTAACATGTTATTATTGCATCACAAATTGATCTGAAAGTGGCAGATTTATGACAAAACATTGTTATTTATTGTTAAAATAAATAGTTTAAATAGCCGTTATTTTCAACAATAGCAATAAACAGTTCCGTTATTGCTAAAGATACCGCAGGTATATTTAGGCTCTACTGCCAAAAAATGTATCATTGGTGTCTTTTAGTAGGTATGTCTTTCTGTCTGTCTTCATATATCAAACGAGTACCCGGCCTTGTTGATACTGTTGGTAGGTATGTTTAATTACCCGTTATTTGCAATAATAGCTATAAACAGTTATTGCCAAAGTTACCGCAGGTATCTAGGCTCTACTGACAAAAAATATATCAGTGGTGTCTTTTAGTATGTCTGTCAGTCTCTCTATATATATATATATATATATCAGACGAGTCCCCGGTTATGTTGGCAGGTATGTTTATTTACCCGTTATTTGCAACAATAGCTATAAACAGTTATTGCCAAAGTTACCGCGGGTATCTAGGCTCTACTGACAAAATATATCAGTGATTTATTTTAGTATGTCTGTCTGTCTGTATATATTTCAGACGAGTGCTCCGGCCATGTTGGTAGGTATGTTAGTTCTGGGTTTTGGCGGCAGCGGCGGCGGTACGGCTCGAGATGGCGACGGTTCTGCAGGTTTCTGTTGAAGGCGAGCTCGTTGCGTTTGACGAAGATTTTCCAAGAATTCTGTTGGAGAAATATATAATAATTATTATAAAATAATATATCTATATAAATTAAAATCAATTGCCGAATGTACGAGTATCTAAGCGCATTACTTCAGAACGGTTGTAACCTATTTGGGTAAGTAATTATTATTTTTGTTGTTTGTAATTGATAGGACACGATTTATATGAGAGAAATTGTATTAGAAAACGTACAAAAAAGCAAATTAATGATTGTAATTTATAAAAAAATGTTTTGTTACTAAGAGCCCGAGCGAATCCTCTCACTGCTGTAGACTGTGTTCAGACTATTAACGCCATCTTATAACTTACTGAAATCGAACATTGACCGCAGACGAGTGAGCTCATTATAAGTCAAATTTATACTTTATAAGTTGAACTGTCAGTCTATACCTATAGAGTTGAAATTCCCATACTTTAAATAATCAAGATGGCGGTATTTTTATAACTAAATAAATACAAACTATATGACCATCGCAATAGAACTGATATATTATTTAACAGAGGCCATTTTCGTTTCTTTAAAGGTAACGTTATTATGCCAAAATAACGAAATCCTTTATGTATACAATGGCCACGACACGGAATGCAAAAAACTTTCAAGCCAAATGTACCTGTAATACAAGGGAATAGAGTGCATCACTTTTTTAGTGTCCGTTGTTGCTGATTGTTTTTGTGTTATAATTATAAGATTTCGTTATTTTGACAACCTAACGTTTCCGTTATAAGAAACAGAATATGGCAACAGCGGCCATATTCTTCATTATTATAACGTGATCATTAGATTGTCATAATAACGATTTCCGCTATTAGCGCGCTCTCCTTCAATCAGAGTAGTTTATTAACCTTCGCTGATTGGAGGAGAGAGCGCTAATAACGAAATTGGTTATTTCGACAATCTAACGTTCACGTTATAAGAAACATAATATGGCCGCTGGAGAAGGAAACATCCAATGAATCGCTTAAGTACCGTACTAACGAAAATATTGAGATTAGATTTTGTGTACCGTGTATACGTGTTACTCACCAGGTGGGTGCGTGTGCAGAGGAGGGCCGGGTCTGAGAGCAGCGCGTACCACGCCACTGCGGGAACCCTCGGAACTAATGCTCTGAAACAATCATAACGCTATGACAACTACTATCAATGAGGAACCATCTCGGAGTACCCAGCGGAGGGGTTTTATTACCATCTTGTCGTAACCGATGCTATCTGAGTCTACACGAACAAGTGGTCAGCTTGTCGCGTTGTATGGATAGACTCAATTTAATAACCCGTTTATAAACAGTTTCACAAGTTGGTAGTGAAACTAGGCACTAAGTGGTGTTGTCAAACAAATATACATTTTAAAATCCTTATGCTACCTCATATGTATCGGTGATGTGACCGTCTTCGGAGAAGACGTGGGTTCGGTTCCCACCCAAGAAAAAAGTACAATAGTTTTCCATTGTCTGGGTGTTTATAAAATATGTATTAGTATCGTTATATCTGGTACACACAGTACAAGCCTAGAGCTTAGTTTGTGATCAGGGCAATATGTGTGTAATGTCCTTCATGTATAAATAACACGGTGACTCTGAAAGATTGTACTTTGGGCTCATATGAGATGCTACTGATCAAAACGAACAACTTTATCTCATGGAACCATGTGTCGCAAATGAAAAAAAAAATTACCTTCTTCATACAAACTCGTAAAGTTATAATTTGTATGGGGAAACCATTTTTTTTTTAATTTGCGAGACATTAGCCTCATATTGGTCCAAAGTACAATCTTTGAAATTCACTCTGTATACAGTACTTTTTTTGGCAAAATTGTCTATGTACAGAGACGGTAGATACATACCCGCTGGTCGAGTCCGTTCTCTTCGCAGAGTCGTAGGTCGTCTTGCGTGTCGTCGTCCTGCGGCTCGTCGGTGATGGCGCACTCGTCTACGGACACCTGCAGGCGATACCCGTCTATGTCCTGCAACAACGACACTCAATGTTACCTTAAGGACACTGCATTCGCGATCGCGAAATCCGCATTCCCTATAGAAAATAAGCTTGCAGTAATAAAAATAATAAAAAAAAAACTCTTTTAATATTATTAATAATAGATAATGCTTAAGGCATTAAGCTTGCCTATGTACATTAATATAACTACGAATAACAGCCAATTTTTTATTGTATTATTGGAAGTACGTTTATATGGAAGTCAACCCGTCTGCAGAGTCCTTAAGCTATATATGTAAAGTTTTAAACCCAGCTTTATTAGTAGGTAAATATGGATTACGCGTAATATTTTGATTATTAAAATTTTTCTAAACGCAATTTATATATTATATACTATAAACTTTGATAATTAAAGTTTTGTTTTATATTTAAATCAGTGGTTAAATAAATGTCAACACTAGATTGAGGTAGTTTATGACAAATAAACTGTTATAACTTTCCAAAATTAAACGATTTGTTAAAAAGTATGTATAGTATTCATGAACGTGTTAAAAGAAGCTGTAGTAATCTTTGTTCGTAGTTCATAAACAAGACTTGATCGCGATTGTAAGAGTTGTGGAGTGAGTTATAATGTAGACTTACAATGGCCCTGGTGTCGGCGGGCACGAGTTCCCCCTGCGCGCGCACGCACACGCCGGCGCCGGGCAGGTAGCGCGCCAGCACGGGGCGCAGCACGTGGCGCAGGCGCTTGCCGGGCCGGCAGCGCACCGCCACGCAGCGCCGCGACGGCAGCTCCAGCCGGAACACGCAGCGCCGCTCCAGCCGCGCTAGCTTACCGCCTGACAACACATACACATATATAGGACCTAAGTGCACAGGAAAAAGATTTGCGAACTCGAGCGTCAAAAAACCAGGGACCGGACCTATATCCCCTTCAGGGGTTTTTGAATGGGTTTTTAATAAGGGTCCTCAGTCTTTTAAGGGGACCTCAAAAATCAATTATAAAGAGCTAACCTATTGAAATCAAAATAAGCATTACTCCTATCAAACTTTACCAAATGAGGTAATTATATGCCTTTGAAAGTGTAACCCAATGAAGGGGGAATCCCTTCATGTTTTAAGGGTTTTTAACGATTTTGATATTTATGAATAATGTAATAAGAGCTTAAAAATATTTTATTGTCAGCGAAATGTTCTATGTTAATCAACTGCTATAACGATAAACTTTTTTTTTCTCCCTTTCTCTTTCATAGTTAAAAAAGAATTGCACCATAGGTTTGTTAGCTGTTTAAGAGTAAGTCTTACCAGGCTAACCTGTTAAACATAGGGGTTTCCTTTCAAAAGGGTTACCTAAATGTATAGGATAGCTGTTGAATTGGGTAAGCAAGTTTCCGGGGTATTTCGTCGTATGAACTACACCGTTTAAAGACTCAAGCCGGGGAACGGGTTTTCCGGTCCCTGAAAAAAACATGTGTTTGTGCCAGCCAAGCATTAAGCTCGCTTATGTACAATTTTGTTCAATAAAGAATTTTAAATTCGACTTACCTAGTACAGAGGAAGGTGCATCCAGGTCTACAGGAGTAGGCTGCGTGTCTGTGAGCAGAGTGACGTCATATGTCCTCACAGGCAAGGCTCGCTTGGCCAGCAGTCTGTCCAGAACCGTCCGCACGGTCTGCGAGCCCTCCACCCCCACTACTGACGTGGCTCCATCTGGCAGTAACACGCGGCAGAGGGAACAGGATATAGAAGTTGGCGCCACCTGGAAAGTAAGAAACACGCCTGTTATATATTGACAGCCTCCGTGGAATGGGTAGAATTGACGATAAGGCAGCGAGTATATTAAAATATACTCGTAATGCAATTCGTCATTGTCAACCCCCATTCGTAATCGCATCATTTAGCCAGCATAGTGGAACCATTCAATATTGTTTAAAAACATTTATTGATTGATCCCATTTATGGAATTTGTAGGACTGCTCACCACCAGGTAGATACAAAGTCACATGCTCCAATAAAAGTATATATAAAAAAATAGTAAGTTTTTTTTGTACAGTTTGTCGTAGTCTGGATGCTAATAAAATATAATTTGTATTATGTTTCTGTTTATGGTACACATAGTATAAGCTTAGAGCTTAGTTTGCGACCAGAGTAATATGTGAAAACTGTCCTACCTATTTTTATTGTTTTTAAATAATTAAAAAAAAAAAAATATCATCACGGGTGTCTTACGACACATGCTTCCATCTTCCAAGCAGAGTGTATAGCCATAATAGAAGCAACAGCGGCAATACGCGCAAGAAAGATATAAGAAAATGGTATACGCATACTATCTGACAGCGCAGACGTACTACTAGCATTGAAGAACAAACAGATGAACTCAAGTCTGGTAAAACAATGCCACTACGCACTGGAGACTATATCAGTTGGTAACAGGGTCACTCTCCAGTGGATAAAGGGACACAGCAACTCCCTCGGTAACGACGCGGCTGACGAACTGGCGAAAAGAGGTTCGGCTACAACACCGGTAGGACCCAAACCGTATGTACCTTTATCTTTTAATCAGTTGAAAAGTTGGCTACGCGACAATACCTTCAACCATCACTGTAAGTATTGGGCTAACTTACAAAACTGCAGGCAGGCCAGAGAGGCGGTCACCAAACCTAGCCCACGCCTAGCTCGGAACCTGCTCAATCTCAACAGAGGTAACCTTCGTATGGTGGTGGGTATACTTACCGGACACTTTCCATTAAACAGGCACCTTACAATTTTAGGTATCACCAACAGCCCTCTATGTAGAGGTTGCATGGAAACGGAAGAAACACCCACCCATGTGCTGCTTCATTGCACCGGGGTGGCTTTACAACGGGCGAAAATCCTCGGAACACCGAGGTCGCTTCTTGAGGCCTGCGGAAGATCCGGACTTCTTGTCGCCTTCTGGAAGGAGCTGGGCTGGCTAGAATAGTCAGCCGACTCACGCAAAAAGGCCCAATCTCTTGGCTAATTGCGGAAAATGAGCCCGCCATGAACATGAACATGGGTGTCTTACAATGAACTTATCGTAACCAGCGGAGGGGATTTTATTCCCACCTCGTCGTAGCGGATGGTATGAGTCTACATCGAACAAGTGGCTAGCTCGTCGCGATGTTTGAATAAACTCAATAACCCATCTATAAACAGTTTCACAAGTTAGTATAATGAAACTGGGACCAACACGTATATCACGTGGTGGCAGTTATTCACGTGTTATTTTTTTTTACTGGGTAGCAGACATACAAAATCCACGGTATATATATATATATATATATCATCCCGGGTGCCTTACGGCGCCAGGACACCCAGCGGAGGGGTTTTAATCCCACCTCGTCGTAGCCGATGGTATGAGTCTACACCGAACAAGGGGCTTGCTCGCCGCGATGTTTTGAATAGATTCATCATAACCCATCTATAAACAGTTTCATAAGTTGGTATAGTGAAACCGGGACCGACAGCTTAACGTGCTCTCCGAGGCACTATAGTGGTGTTGTCAAACAAATGTACATATTTTTTTTAAGTCCAAGGTCTAACCAACTCGGCCACCATGTATATCCACGGTAATGCCGGCTATGTGACGCGGTTACGAAATGGACGGTGACAAAGATGAATTTGCATTACGAGTCTATATAATACCCTCGCTGCTTTATCGTCAAATCAACCGCCCGTTTTGAGCTATGACTAACAGCTAAGTCGTAACAAGTAAGCTGCAATATGGGAAGTACGCTCGTACGGGCATCAACACGACTGCAAAGCCCTTAAAATAAAAACCACTATGAAGCAATTGGTAAACAAATGGAACAACAAGAAAGCTTAGATATGAAAAGCAGAATTTGCCATGATGCAATTCGTAAAGATATTTAAATAAGAATCCGCTATCATGTAATTGGTAAACGAATTGAACTGAAAAAAAAGATAAGAAGAGGATCCGCTATGATGCGGATTGTGAACGAATGGAAATATATAAAAAAATAATGTATGAGGGATTAATAAAAGATTGTTTTTTTTTCATAAGTATTAAGATGTTTCAATATTCAGTATTTTCTTTCCGAGGAATCGCATTGAATGTCAGACAATTTGACTAAGACTTACCTCCGTACTGCTAGAAGAGGCTTTGTCGTCGATGCTGGTGTGCTCCCTGTCCTTAGAGATCGCACGGAGCCGCGACCACGGCAGGAGAGACCCGCCACTACGTCGTCTTTCTGATACGTTGCTCGCTGACTTTTTTAACTGAAAATTTAGATAACTATGTTTAATTTCAGATTCTAAAAATGCAAGAATAATAATAATATGTAGTTCATTGTTTTTTACACATATTGCCCTGGCCATAAACTATGCTAAGCTTATACTATGTGTCCCAGAAACAACGATACTAATACATATTATATTTTAAAAGTCTGTCATAGTCTATGACAGACAGAAAAAAAATACTATTACATATTTGTCATGAATCGAACTCATGCCTCCTACAACGCCAAGGAATAGAGTACATTACTACCTGGTATTTTTTATTGCAGTTATTCGTGATTTATAATGTGTGTGCGTGCGTGAAAATATACTGCCATGTCTGTCATATTGCTCAGTCATTATCCGAATTATTCTTTCAACATATCACCCATACTTTCGTAGGCAAGATTTCCAACGAATGTCAGCGTAATGTTCATGATAGATTTTATGTCAGCCATATTGTAATTTATATCGGACTTTTTTTTTTCAAATCACACATATTGTTCTGGTCACATACTAAGCTCTAAGCTTGTACTATGTGTACCAGAAGCAAAGATATAATATATTTTATAAACACCCAAACCATGACAAACTGTATAGAAAAAAACGTACTAACATTTTGGGCCATTGGTGGGAATCTAACCTCGACCTCTGGATACAACGCCAAAGATGCAACCACTAGTCTACGGAGGCTGTCATCATTATAATTTATTATTACATTTAATGTCAGCCATATTGCAATTCATTTCATCCGTATTAGAATTAATTAATTTTATGTCGGCTATATTGGAATTTATATGGTCATTATAAATTTCCAATTCGACCTTGATTATTATTATTGTCTCACCTTAGTGGGGGTGGGAGGAGTAGCCGTAAGAATGTTATTATATGTATGCGTGTGGTGATCGCCCCTTAGGTCGGCGCGTGCGCATTCCGCATGATCGGAGGAGCGCAGGAAACGAGGGTAGCTGTCAAACTTCATCAGGTTGAAGATCTGTTTCTGAGCCTGTGTAAAATAATACATGATTATTATATGAGCATTTATTTACAATTTACTTACAATAATAATAGAGTTCAAAAATGTGGGTATACTGTCTTTTTGTAAATTAGCTAAAAAAAAAAAATCACAATATATTTCTTTGGATATCAATGACAAACTTACATGATGGAACAGTTCAGGCGTGGGCTGCTCCAGATTCAAGCCAGCAGCTCTTCTTGCCGGAGCGTCTACATTGACAGGCTCCGGCGCTCCCTCCGCTAGATGTCGCGACCAAATCTCTCGGGCAGCGCTCGCTCGAGAACTCTCGGGCACCGATTTATATTGTTCACATGACCACCAGAATCTGGGAAATAGAAATTGTCAATCAGAAACTTTAACTTAAGGACACTGCATTCGTAATCACAAACTCTCTGTTTATCGCGGTGATTGTATTTATTAATCTTCGTACAATAACTAACATAAAAATAATAATTGAACTTCGACTAACAGCTAAATATTTAATTGAACTTCGACTAACAGCTAAATATTTAATTGAACTTCGACTAACAGCTAAATATTTAATTGAACTTCGACTAACAGCTAAATATTTAATTGAACTTCGACTAGCAGCTAAATATTTAACTGAATCAAGCGTTATTTTGCGGTAGTTCATTATATAAATGATTAATTATAACAGCTAAGTTGTAATATTGGAATTGGCACTTTAAGTGCGAGAGAATCTTAAAATACTTTGTTACACTTATAAATTTTCACGATTGTATAAGAGAAACATTCCTACTTTTAGACGAAAATAATCTCTTTAAAACAAATCTTACTTAGTATAGTTACTAGTAACTTTAGATGTACTTAGACATTTTATATCTTTGGTTCCAAATCACGCAGAGACCGAACGAATGACTTGTCCAATTTACGCAACAGTTTTCACTCCATACTTAGCAGCTGAAAGCTAATTCATTAATATGAGCAGCGTACTACTGAGGACACATTTAGACGTCGACTATTCCGTACAGAACTTCGGACCTAGCTCGGATGATACTCATAAAATAGCAATTACATGAATACAAACAAAATTAAATGAAAACGGATGTACGAGCGAATTGTTGCAAGTTGGCTCTGTACTTGATGCATTTGTTTGGATTTATTTATGAAATTCTGTGGACTACATAGTATGGTAACAAATAATTACCAATAAATCTTAGAAAGACAACAATTATTAGTTAACAATGTAATAAGATTATTTATTAACATACATTTATTGGCAACACTTTTTAAATCCATTTCTTGACCTACATTTGTTTCGTTGGTATCTGACGCGTCTTACAACTCTTGTACCAATTAAACATTTGGTCCTTCGAGCCGGATTAATAGTGCGAGACCCGAGTTCATTATTTAGAATTTACGCAGAGGAGTGAACGCAATGATACTATACGGGGTTTTAAGTGATTTTGCTATGATACACAGCTGCTAGGATCGAAATAGCATTAACCAAGACTTACTTAATGTTCTCTGCTGCAAACTCCTTGGCTAAGAAAGCAGCGAAGGCAGCAGCACCAGCCTTGTCTGCCAACAGGTGTTCCAGACCTAAAGACCATCGCGCAACGCCTCCTCCCTTCGGCGTATTTCCCTTGGTGCATACTTCATTGCTGTCCTGCTGAAATAAAAAAATATATTTTAAAAAGCTCTTTGTAGAAAAATAGGTACACCCGATACCTATTTAATAATTTCTCTTTTTTTTTTAATACTATATATTTAACACACTTGTTTTAAATAAAATATGTCTTATAAAGCTATTTAAGCTCTAGTAATATTGTGTTCGTTGACGAGGTGGGGTTAAAACCCCTCCGCTGGGTACCCTGGGGCCGTTCAGGCGGTCTCGAAAGCCGTAAGGCACCCGTGATGATATGTATGTATGTATGTAGTAATATTGTTATAAAATATTCAAATTGATTAGTTCTGGTAAAATTGCTATAAAATGTATGACTGGATAGTGCTATAAAAAGTTGGACGGCTTGACTAAAATTGCTATAAAATGTATGAGTTGTATAGCTACGGTAAAATGAATATAAAATATACCTATAAGTAAGATAGCTCTGGTAAAAGTGCTATAAAAAGTATATGTTAAACGGCTTTACTAAATTTGCTATAAAATGTATGAGTTGTATAGCTCTGGTAAAATGACTATAAAATGTACCTATGAGTTGGATAGCTCTGGTAACATTTCTATAAAATGTATGAGTTGTATAGCTCTGGTAAAATTACTATAAAATGTACCTAGAAGTTGGATAGCTCTGGTAAAATTACTATAAAATGTACCTATAAGTTGGATAGCTCTGGTAAAATGACTATAAAATGTACCTATAAGTTGGATAGCTCTGGTAAAATGGCTATAAAACATGAGTTACGACGGCTATCCTAATTTTTTTTATAAAATCTCTCTCATACGAGTTGGATAGCTCTTAGGTCTGGTGTTTAAATGACTATAAAATGTATGAGTTAGACGGCCTAACTTAAATTGCTATAAGATATAGGTATAAGTTGGATAGCTCTAGTAAAATTGCTATAAAATGTATGAGCTGAATAGATTTGGTGAAAAGTATATATCTACGTCAACAGATAAAGTGGTAAAATTATCCGATAAGGTTAATATATTATCGTTAAAAATGCAGTAGTTTTCAAAAATCATTCCTTACCTATGAGAGTGATATTATGTAAGTATAAATATATAATATACATATAAATATATGTGTCCTATAACACGTCAGAAAGACCGGCAAACAAAGGCACGCGTGTCGTGTACTCAGATTATCTGTAGAAGATACGCTATAAATATTATAACAGATAATACACCTTGCACGTTAGATATAATCGTCTAACTAATAGATATATCTTTGACTTTGTACCCGTGCAACTAAAGCTATCTATTGATTTATTAACAGTCTTCTTGTATTTTTTTTTGATTATTTTTTATTTATTATACTAAATAGTTTTTTGTCAACAAACAGAATAAAAATACAAGATACTTTTATATTCCTTAAACATCTTGTTAATTAATATCTTTAAATATTCTCACAGTTTTGCACATCATCAGATAGTTAAAAAAGCAGTTTAAGAAAGTTAGATAACTAAGCTTTTATAAAGTGAGTTGGTCCTTCGATCCGAATAAATCATGTCATGTTAATTAAATAAGTCATTGTTGGTTAAAAAGAAAGGACTGATTAAATTTATTTAATGTTCCAAAAAAAATTAAAACTCTTTATTTATACAATTGTCACAAATAAAGACTCTATAATGTCACAATTAAAGACTATAAATAGTTGCGTTAAAATCTTTATTAATTTCCATTTAAATAAGTGACAATGGATACTCATTAACTTTCTCATGAATAAGTATTATTTGGAAATATAATTTTGTTTCAGATTTATATTTATATATCTACCATAAAAAAAATCTATTCATTAATTGCTATAGGTAGTTCTAAATAAACTTTAGACGTTTGCAATAAAACAGATTATTTAAAATCTACTTTCAAATTACATTAAAAAAGAGGTGTAATTTTTTTAAAGAATAAGCCAGAACTAAAATGATAAAGGTTTCTATGTTTCATATTATTATTTAAAAAAAAACTTACCTATTAAGATCACATACAGGGTGACTTTGAAAAGATGTATTTAGGGCTAATATGAGGTTCTGCTGATCAAATCGAACAACTTTTCCGGATGGATTCATGTATCGAAAATTTAAAAAAAATGTTTTCATTTGTGACACATGGATCCAAGGGAAAAGTTGTTCGATATGATCAGCAAAATCCTCATATTAGCCCAAAGTCACTCTATATAGTTTAAAACCAATATTTGACACAAGTTGTATGCTTCTACATAAAGAACGTAACTCAATCCATACTTCAAAGGTTTTCACGCAAACAATATTATAAACAGATGTGTTTATTTTAAATTAGGCAACAGAAAGAGATAAGAAATACTGTTTGCCCTTTAAGATTTGAAGGTAGATCGGCGGCGAATTATCAATGCGATAATAATGGTCTCGTCAATGAAACTCTAGATTTATATCGACATGTAAATTATTATCATTCATTTGAATGTCCATTATAAAAAAAAAAATTAGGATATTAAAAGTATATTTCGCAGTTTAAAGTTATTTATATTGAAAATTTAAGATGCAATGAAGAAAATCTGTTGGGCGAGACCGAACTGAGCCAACCAGGTTCCAGTTAATAAAAAATTCAATATAAGATTATCCTGATATAGAATTTATAAATATGTTCAAATATAAAATACTGTAAAAACAAGACCGCCCGAGACCGCCTAGACGGCCCCAGGGTACCCAGCGGAGGGGTTTTAATCCCACCTCGTCGTAGCCGATGGTATGAGTCTTCACCGAACAAGTGGCTAGCTCGTTGCGATGTTTTGAATAGACTCAATAACCCATCTATAAACAGTTTCACAAGTTGGTATAGTGAAACCGGGACTGACAGCTTAACGTGCTCTCCGAGGCACTATAGTGGTGTTGTCAAACAAATGTACGTAAATTTTTTAATTAAAAACTCATTGGTACACACCGGGATTCGAACCAGGGACCTAAGTGGTTTTTAAGTCCAAGGTCTAACCAACTAGGCCACCACGTATGTGTATGTGTACAATTTAAAGTTGTGTTTACATAAATTACTATGGCGTATAAATACCCTCAAGAGGGATCAAAATGTAGTTTTTTATCAACATCATACAAACAATATTAAAGAAATCCTTAGAAGTGTTTCGGATTGCTATTGGCTTAACATACATTGAACACTGTGAAATGGTATCAGATTTAAAACAAATTTAACAAAGTCCATTAATGGGGTTGTACTGATATTGTATTGATGATTATTTTATAACAGACGATCAAATAATACCACGATTAGGAAATCAAGTAGTAGGTAGTCTTCTTTTTCGGGGCGGTAACTCGACAAGAAAACGATACAGTAGGATCCTGTATTCTCTGATGGCTAAAATATGAGGCTAGACTCCAGATAAGTAAAGTTACTGATCTACTGGTCAAATTAAAAAACAAAAACCCTTTACCGTGGAACCTTGTGTCACAAATGAAAATAAAATGGCTTCTCCATACAAACCAGTAATGTAGATAAAAAAAAATACCGCCTCGGTAGACTAGGCGTAGGCCTTTGGCGTTGTATCCGGAAGTCGTGGGTTCGATTCCCACGCATGAAAAAATATTAGTACGTTTATTTTTGTACAGTTTGTCATGGTCTGGTAAAATATAATATGTATTATATGATTGTTTCTGGTATACATAGAGTAAGCCTAGAGTTTAGTTTGTAACCAGAGCAATATGTGTAAATTGTCCTACAAAAGAAAAAAAACTAACCTTATTGTACATTTTCTGGTCTGGATGCCTGTAAGAACTACCAGACCCTGTACTGGCAGTCCAGCGGCGAAATGGGGACGTCTGCTCACTCTGAAACCAAAGAAAACATGAAATTAGCAATTACAATAAGCAATCAAATTACAACTCGTCTCACCAAGGGTAAGTTCCTGAGAGCGCGTTAGTAAGGCAGCGAAGTTTATTTGAAGGGTTTAAATGAGTGGTAAAAATTAACCGATAATTAATTTTAACCATCTATTAATTCATACATCATCCTAGTTGATCCGCGCAACTTTGTCTTCGTACCTTTAACAGTTTACGCAGCGAACGTTCTCAAACATTCGTTTTTGTAACATTTTTCATTGTTACTCCGCTTCTATTGGCCGTAGCGTGGTGTTATGTATCCTATAGCTTTCGTCGATAAATGGGCTATCCAACACTGAAAAATATTTTTTTCAATTCAAACAGGTAGTTCCTGAGATTAGCGCGTTCAACCAAACAAACTCTTCAGCGTTATAATTTTATATTGTTGCAAACGCTCAAAACTCCGCTTATTTACGAAAAACATTTAACAGCTAAGTCATTTAACGTCGCTTATATATGTAGGTACTGAATACGATATAATAATTATAATAATTCGTTTACATAATTTTTTAAAATATTTTTTCATTTAAACCATTGTCTTTCGTCAGTTTTTTCAATGATTTCTATAAAAATACACATTGGCAGTTGTTTTAAAGCCTATAACTTTATCTCAGCGACCCATTACAAATTACATAAAATCAAAGGAAAAGTCTTTAGACCCTTTTATATATTTTGCAAAAAAAATGTATATTTAAAATGTAACTCTGTACGACAGTCATGTCAATTTATTTACCAAACGCTCTAACGATAAACCCAAATAAAATATGAGATATACAAATTGATATGCAAACTACATCTGACGATACGGCTCGTGCTAATTGCCTTGTATTATTTTGTAATAAAACTTTATTTAAAAAATAAATATACTATTAGTATCGGTGGCTAAAAGGAATAATAATAATACATATTTATGGTAAACCTCAATCTTACGGTAAACTACTGAGTTTGCCATCAGATGCCATCGGTTACGACGAGGTGGGACTACAACTCCCCGCCGGGTACCCTGAGACAGTCCAGGGGCTTAGAGAAAAACCACTTCATTCCATCGATGGTATCGCCGTCAGTCAAAAAGTAGGGATTTTTAAAGTTGACAGCGAATTTCAAGCCTAGAGGACCAATTGAAAACTATCAAAATCGATATTAATTTTACTAATGGCGATTTGATGGAATCGCTATCAGTAATATGGATTTTGACAGTTTTTAGTTGGCCCTCTAGGCGTGACATTCGCTGTCAACTGTAAAAATCCCTACCTTTTGACTTGAGTGGTTTTTCTCTAAGGCTCCGGCAGTAAAAAACGAGTCATGCTACGTCAACGTACGTATTATATGACATTTTTTTCTTTATGACCATTTATTTGATGTTTCAGGTCATTCCATACATAACATTCCGTTTTGCCAAATGTGAAGGAAAAAGTAATGTTTTCCAAACTACAATATTATAAATATCGTGCCTTGGAAAACGTTATTATAAATATATTAATAATTACCAATTATTTAATATTAATTTATTGGTTACCCAAATCTGTAGAAACTTCTGACATTAAAATCATACAAACCGATAAGAAAACGGCTGGTTAATCCATTCCAAATATAGATTTACAAGTTAGTACAAACACGATATGCCTACACACGAACATATAAGTGGGAAATAACGCAAATAGTGATAAATACGAAGCGTGTGATATTCATTTACTTTTGGATTATTTTTAATAAATCATTTGCATAAGGATTTAGACAGTTTAACAAAATATAATTTTTTGTTAAAGAAAAACAACATAATCACAGACAAATCTAAAGAACAGAGCCTCAATTCAAAAATATTTAAAAAGATAGCATGTATAATTCTATTATAATACGATTAACGGAATTGGGGCCCAGAATTCGTAATAATTATTGTTGATTATCTTAATTATTGTTCGTTAATCATAATATTTGTCACCTTAAAACATAATTTATATAATTAATTAAATCAGGCGGAAGTTCATTTTATATAAAAACCAGAAAAAAGTTCTCAAAAAACAAATGTAATCACAAATAACTGCCTAATTATTTAACTATTAATGTTTTCAATTCACCAAAAAGCGTAAAGATGATTCACATACAAGACATTTAAAGCATGCGTGATAATTGAAAACTTTATACATATATTATTATAATGAAAAACATACAGAACAATACCTTAAAGACGTTATCCACATTAGAATACCACACTGTCATTTTGATGAATTAGTATAAAAAAAAAATATATAAATATTATGATGTATGACACAACATAATGAAACTGAGGACAGAAACAAACTGCAATATTAAACTCGAATCGGCCACAAAAACGTTATCAAGCGTAATGTTTATGACAAAACAATTATTCATTGGTGACTACAGAAAGTCCTGTTTAAACCGTAATTAGGTTAAACTTAATATAACTGACATACAATAGACGCAGCGGTTAAATGTTTTTCGTCAATAAACGAAGCGTGGTAAATATATATATATTTCGCTTTTTTGGCTCCCGAGAAACTTTTAAACGGCTTCAGCAGAGATTAACCCGTCCTCATATCACCGATGGTATTCGGAGGCAACACTTAAGTGGTGAGCTTGTTGCGGTGTTTATGATGGTATAGCCTCATTGTATAAAGCGGTCATCCATCCCAGGGGCTTTATTCTGAGTTTTGACACGTTCACCGTCGCGCATTTTGCGTAAAGTTCGGGTATTAAAATGTAAGTTCTATCCTGTTAATTATAAAGTTGAAATTCCAATGCTCCATACATGTTCAAACTTGCGAAGAATTCGTGTATTTCAAGATGGCTGCATTATAATAGCTAACCTAATACCTACATACTATATACCCATTGGAATAGAGCTTATATTTCCATATTTATAGTTTGCGCAACGTCTTGTCGTGATTAGCGGTTGCAAACTCGGAATAAGGCCCCAGGTCCGGCCTTGTTGTCATCTGTTAACCTATCGCGTAGTATATCAAGTAAATTAAATCTGATCTAAAATAAGTTAATCTACATGTTGAAAATGGAAAATCGGTTCATTTTAGCCACTCCTAGTGAGTAAAGCTCGATTTCATCAACAATCCCTAACTTTATAGGAGCCCCTAAATAAGAAATTTGACATATTTGCTATGAAGCAACTGTCATTAATTGTCCCTTAACTTAGTTAGGGGCTCCCGAAGAGTTGGTGAAATCGGGCATAAGTCTTGTAAACTTAGAAGATTTTGGTTTTGATGAGCGACTTAAAACCGCTTACACGCCTTCTCACAACTTGGCCTTAAGTCACAGATTAGATTATAGTTGCTACTTAGTAGTAAACTTAAGTAGGCAAAAATTTGAAGTTATGTTAAGATACATAAGATTTTTTTGTCGAGGTGGTCTTTTAGGGTGCAATTGATTTGAAGATATAGCAAGTTTTAATGCAAACTAGTCTTTGTCGCCGCCTATTTCGTAGCCTAATAGGATAGCGAACAATGCTGTTAAACAATAGTGAATAGATCAACCCTAAAAATCTTTGTAGGTCTGTTAAGCACCAGGTAGATACACAGTAACATGACGTGCTCTAATAAATAAAGAAATAAGAATAAATATTTGAGCAGAGCAATAAGTATCTAAGTCGTTCTGCCTCAAACTAAGCACCACATCTCTGTGCTCAAAAACAGCGATAGTAAATATATAATACTGAACTAGCGTATGGCCGCGCTATTAGATCATATTATATCTATATAAGAAAAAAAAATCCTTAAAATTTGCATTCCTTAATATATAATTCAGGAAAAAAAAAATCCTTCTAATTCTCACAGTTGGGTAAAGGCTTGTATCAATCCGTCGATCAATAGCAAATAAAATAATTTTAGCTTACAAAATTATATTAAAAAAAGTAAAGAAAAATCTACAGCCCCAAATGGAAACGAACCCACGCGAATTGCTATATCAGATTTTATCTCAAAACTGACATATTTTATACATCCTTTAATAACCTTTAATCCTTTAATATATGCCAAGCTAGACCAACTTATCTAACCTACACAGTGTGACATATAAATTTATTATATATAGAACAGATTGACCTACAAAAGGTCATAAGCGTCAGGTAGGATTCGGTAAGAACAGTAGATAAGCTTAAAGATAAATCAAGGTTTGAAGTAGATTTTTTTTTAATACCGAATTTTTATAGAGAAGAACAGTAACCAACCAATAAACTTTATCACATCAAAATAAGATGAAGGTAGGTACATGAATAAGATAAAACTAAAAGCGATAAATTTAATAAAAAAAAACTAAAGATAAATAAAACAGAAACAATATTCATGCACAAAAGGTTAACCGATTAACATCAATTTGTATTTAATTTAATTTATGTAATTAATGAACAGATAAAGTTGACGTTGGGTCTGTTTAAATAAATTAAGAGATAATAAATTATTAATCAATGAATTTCTCATATTGTCAACATAAATTAATAATAACTTATTAATATAGGTAAACTTTAATGACTGTAGGTGAAAATATATCTTATATTTGTTAACAAAATTAAACATGTAAAACTAAACCGCATATAAACGGAAACTAAAATAAGACTAGAGCAAACAATAAAACGGAAACGGAAGCGAATGAAAATATTAAAAACAAAGTTAAATAAACTTAAGTTAAACAAAGAAACACTTTAAAACTTACAAATCTCTTTACAGCTGCTAATATTTTTTCAGTAGCAAAAGTTGGCATTTTCATTATTTCACTACAAACACATATGTCTGAAACAACGTCGCCGAATGACGAAGGCACAGCACCTACTGAAATCGACACAGCCTTTGGTCGCTTATCAGATATACTATAACAAGACTCGCGCCAATATCATGCTGATAAGTCCACTAATTATGGATCTTTAAATAACATGTTTTTTGGGAAGGATATTAATAATGCCCCCTTTGGGTGTTTCACAAACAATAGGGGGACGACAACAAACGAATTTGGGACCCAGATACTAGATAGAGTTATATTAGCTTTTGTATTAGTGGTGTTTGGTATTGAAGTGGTCAAATCTCGGCATTTTAATTACCTCATTAGTTAGATATATTATTTCCATAATATTAGTATTTGTAATTTTATTACTCTATTCTCAATTTAAAAAAAAGAAAAAAATTTGTTCATTTTTTTGTTGTTTGAACAGAAGATATTTGTTCTTTTTTATGCAAAAGACTTTACAATGGAAATAATTTTCTTTAAAAGTATATATTTTGGGAATAGTCAACTACATATTTAATTGAGGTTGCATAATATCCCGAATTGCATATTAAGAAATTTTAGAAACATAAAAAAGTATTAGTTTTGAAATTCCTAAAATGTCCTACGGTATATTTTTTGAGATTTTGGAAATAGAGGATTTTATTATACTATTTTTTTATTTTTATTCCTCATTAATTTCCTACTTTATATGTTACCTAAATATTTTAACTAAAATGTAGGACAATTTACATAAAATATAATCATGACTTATTGTTTGAGGATACACCAATGTCTGTTAGCTACTCTTTACCTATGTTTGTATGGGACTGTATGGTACCTAATTAAAATAAAATTATTGCTGAGCATGCATTTTTAAGTTATTTAAGAGTTTTTGTTGGTCAATCTTATAATGTTGTAGACCGGGTAAAATAATTCCTGAGACTAAACCATAAGTGTTGGCAATCCTATATTTTACCATTAGAAAAGCTTATTTATCATGTTTTCTATTCTAATATCATAAAGATTGTTTTTCCCGATAATCTCAAATGATACTATGCGAGTAATATTTTATTTCTAATCTGATTTCTTTTAAATTAAACGGTCTGTAAAATAGCAGGGCACAGTCTAGTCACAAAAAAATAAGCGATCTTATTGTGGTTCCTCACGTATTAAAGTTTACGTTAATACGTAGAGAAAAACTCACGGTAGAGTTTCTGACACACCTAAAAGTAGTATATTATTCTACTTATTAAAATGTGATACGATCTATGATTTGTTATACCTGCGCAGGATCTTATTATTAAAACATATTATTTTGATTCTTAATGCCTGTAAAGGAAACAAATATATTAATTAACTTGCCGAGACGAGTTATAATCTCTAGAGCATAAATGCAGTTAATGAACAATTAAAATTTATTTATTATTTCAATAAGACTAATAATAACAATTTTGTCATAAAAATATGATTGCAAATATAACTTTTAAATGAAGTAAATAAAGAATGTAAAAATATTTACGTTATTATTGAAACTACTTCATGGCATAATAAATTATTGTACTAAGCTACTGTATTAGAACTTTTAAAATCCCTTACAAAAACATTTAATGACGTAGTTATGACGAAAGCAGAACACAAGCAAGCAAGAGATAGGCGAGCAACAGACGATACGTTATCCCAGGATTTAGATGACATCGCGTCTCGGTACCAAGATTATCTACATAATAAGTGTACAAATATTTACGTTTGGCCCCACAATAGACAGGTCAAAGGCACTCAATGACACAAGCCTGCAGAAAAATCAAATAGGAAAATTAAAATAGTAGTTTTCCGCAAACATAATAATGGAAATGAAAAGATAAATAATGAGCAATAAATTCTAAAAATAGAAACAACATATGAAAATAGAATTCAAGAAACATCTTTAAGCCAAAAAACAACAAAATTACTGATAACAGAGAATCATCTGTTTTCTTAATAAGACCGCGAAGTAAAATAAGATAGCTACAAAGTGGGCCAGACAAATACTTAAATAGTGTTACAAAAATAATTTGTTCAACAAAAATAGATTGTATATAATGATCGATGGATTTTTAGGATGTATTTTTAGATTCTGCGTTCGTGTGGAATGAATCAGAGATATTACAAAATTAAATCGCGTTATCAATATCTAGTAATGGATCAAAGGTTGAATTCTTGACATTCTTGTCTTTGGGAACTGAAATTTCTAAATCATGATTTAATTTAGTCAAATCTTGTACCAAGGATTTTGATATACA
This sequence comes from Monopis laevigella, assembly GCA_947458855.1. Classification (NCBI taxonomy): domain Eukaryota; kingdom Metazoa; phylum Arthropoda; class Insecta; order Lepidoptera; family Tineidae; genus Monopis; species Monopis laevigella. The sequence goes on along the minus strand of OX381596.1, from coordinate 5,742,347 downwards.
TTTACTTTAATACATTTATTATATAGGTGCTATCTATGTGTCTGTTTCCGCGTGAATATCTAGAAAACTAATAGTCCGTAATTGGTATTTTGTTTAACGTTATCTAGTAATCATTTTACCACACCCACTAATACGTAGTAAGATTTTGATACTTACTCATTGAAGAAACCAGTTTTAAACTAGTAAATTGGAACGCTAGCTTTTTATTATTTACTAAATAGATAGCCTAAAGGATATCCATCCGGCAATCAACTAGGAACATAAATCAATAAAAAAAAGTACTAAAATTTAGCTTATTGCAACATAAAAACTCAAAACTATTGATGGTCCTGTCTCTCACATTTTCATTGAATTAATTTTAGATACTGAGAATAATATAAAAATCATAGCCCCTATATAGTTTTGAAAACATTTGGGCCTTGGTCTCCAGATGCAAGAAACGTGCTAACGTGCAAAATCGTACTTCTTCCAACGAATATCGGTAGAGATTAAGAGGGGCAATACTTTAAGTATTTTGGGTACATGCTCAGCAAAGGAAGATTAAAATATTTTTTTTAAAGAAAAAAAATAACCTTGTTGATTACCATAATACATAAAGATACTGAGAAACCTATAAATCAGTAAATATAACAAAGTCAGTAAGGTGATAGCAATTGATACATTAACCAAGTGTAATGTTAAGACATAGCATTAACCGCACGTACATACTGACCGCAAAGTAAACGCTGACCATGGTGGCAAGCCGGAAGACCTCTAGCCAAGTCTATTAATACGGTACAGTAGAAATATGTAGGAAATGTGGCAGAAAGGAACGCTAAAACAACTACTTTAAACTGGATCAAACAAGGACCAAACTATGTTGTATAAAGATAAATAAAAGTTTGTATAGTTTACTAGCTGCTCGTCCCGGCTTCTACTAATGAATAAAACAAGACCGAATCTTTACTTTACGACCATGTAATTATTACTATTTTAATCACAAAACAATCAAAAAAGGATGTTTTTTCGGACAAATTGATTAATCGATAACATGTAATAGATAAATCAATGTAAGAATCTGAACAACTGAATATTTCAACAATCTGTCAATATTTTTGAAGATCTACTGTCTTCTGTTTCACTCACTAATTTATTTATATGAAGATTTTTTAACCCAAATTTTTAACTTTTCCATACCTACTATTTTTGAAACATTTTCGTTCATACAAAATTCAAACAGTATCTCTCGCGTAATTTTATTAATTTCGAAAATTTTGTATTAATAGTGTGTTCCCTATTTAGTTATAGTAATTAAAAATTATTTACCACCAAGTTATTTTTAAATAGCCATGAAAAGAAAATATCTCAAACAATAAATATTTACTTACGGCATAAGTATTTTAAAAACTTAAATTGTACAATATTAAAAAATAAATATCTAGTAATAAAACAATTATTTTACGATAACAAAAGCTATAAAACAACTGCCAGAAACTAGTTTATGATAAAGTAAAATACTCTGTCAAGGATTGTAAATACAAGACTTACCTTTAATGATTGTTTATAAGTCTATTTGCTTTAGATTTCGTTTTTTTATCACAATTTAATTTGTAAGAAGATTTACTTTCACTGCCAACAATTGTTTTATCATGTAACTTTTGCCTGTCTGTGAGATTGCCTTCCACTTGGGAGGCTTCGACGGAGGCGCGTGTAGTACTGAGAGACAGACGGACTTGCTTGTGGGAAACCTTTGAAATAGATTCCCACCGAACATTATATCTAACTACTTCTATTGTATTGCCTATACAGAGAATAAAATAAACCCTATATACTTGGGATATAATTAAAAGACCTGACTGATGAAGCTTCTCTTAATTAAGTCCGCATATCATAAAACAGACATGTGGTTCTCGAGATTTTAATTTCGGAACCCAATTTGACACCCAAAGCCAAATGATCCGATATCCAGGTCCATATGATTGATTAGTTGTTTTTGTCAAATTGTGTACTGAACAGTTGAAATTAAGACGTTACAAGCTAAAACGATTGTGTTAGAGAAATGGGCGGCGATAACACAAACTTACATTACGAGACAACTTCAATATCCTTGAAATTGTCAAATCAACTGCCACAACACCCGCACCCTGAAAGGAGACTACCAAGCCTCGACAAGAAATCGACGCAGTAGGCTCCTGAAAACGAGTAAACCCACAGACTATAACCAAAACCAGACTAGGTCACTTGATGCAATTTTGATATTATCACAGTAATAAAGATGGCCGTGGTGGCTGAGTTGGTTAGACCTTGTTGAACAAATGTGCATATATTTTTTTATTAAAAACTTAGGTCCCTGGTTCAAACCCCTAAACAATGAGTTTTTAATAAAAAAAATATATGCACATTTGTTTAATAACACCAAAAAAATATATGCACATAGTGCTTCGGAGAGCACGTTAAGCTGTCTGTCCCAGTTTCACTATACCAACTAGTGAAACTGTATATAGGTGGGTTATTAAGTTTATACAAACATCGCGACAAACTAGCCACTTGTTCTGTGTACCATCATACCATCGGCTACGACGACGTGGGGTACCCTGAGGCCGTCTAGGCGACCACCTGTGGTGATATTTATTATTTATTTTATTATATGCTAAAGATTTAAATCCTCTCCGGAGTATATAGGGGTTCTGTTACGCACAATATACAAAGTTCTGTTCCAGCAATTAACATCCGATGATTGATTTCCCCGATTATTCCCCTATGTAAGTACAAATAGAGCTAATGGCTTCATATCAAGCTAATGACGTCAACGATGACGTATTAGTGTATCCGCTTCGACAAGCCGATAAGGCCTTAATGAATAAACCATTGAGGACAGTAAAATCCCTTGATGACGAAACGAAAAGGGTAACTGATATTGTAAATGGAAATCAATAGATATAATTGGAATGACCTTTCACATTGAGGGCGCAGTTATCGGAACGAGAAATAAATAAGGCACAGTTGTTTTAAGCCTGGTTAACAATAATTAAATAAAAAACGAGTTGCTCAAATTACCCGCCAGTGAATTTAATCTTCACTGTGCGAAAATCTTACGGCAAAGACGCCCGACCGATCCGACGAATCGAATCACACACACTATTTTTTATATAGGCATTTGGTTAGCAGAATAAGAAATGTGACAAATTAAGCGATTGTGATTCTATTACAATGCAATTAAAGTAAATCAAATTTAATAGAATTGAGGCACAGAAAGAGTTTCTTTCTTAGGTTACTTTTCTACATTTCCAATTAAAAATGTATTAATAAGTTTTTGACTCTCTTCTGTATCACTGTTAATGTGTTATTCGAGTACAATTTTTATATGATTCCTAAAAATACAGTAGTTTTTGTACACCCGTGATGGTACATATAATGAAATCCATTTTCATACAATATAACAGTGCAATCAATATAATTTACTTTAAAATGCTTGGAAATTTTATAAATATTACAAATCGAAAGGAAGAAAACCTAATCGCTAACTATTTAAAGATTACGACATAGCAAAACACTTGCGCACGCGACCTAGCAAAACAAAACCATCGCAAACAGATCGGCACTTGTACAAATAACAACACATTTTGTTATTCATAAGGATTGCTATTGACGAAAGCACTACAGAAACTATTTACAATAGCGATGAGGTTTCTACAGTTTACTATATATCCAATAGGTACTTCAAAATTATTGAAATGTGTATTCTGAAATTTAATGCCTTTTTTACCCAAATTAAAATGAGTATGGTAGAGATGTCTCTATGTACGTATAGATAGCAGAAAATAACTTGTTAACTATAGTTAAATCGCGTTGTAATAGAATCGCAATTGTTTAATTAGTCATATTTCGTATTTTGGTAACCAATGGCCGCCGCGCCCGTAGAAAACCTTCAAAAAATTGCGTGTAGTATTATTCTATTATAATCCGATTACGATCTACTTCATGGGAACAAATAAAAAAAAACAATTTGTTAGAAAAATGGTTTCTGCCCAGGTACAAATGAGGTATCGTTAAATGCATAGCAGTTTTCATATTCACTATAGCAGACATGGCATGACTATACTTGAGTACATAATATATATACCCTTTACAACTTTATACGTCATACATAATGCAATATCAAGTTTGTGTAGGTCCTATAAAATTAAATAGAATTAAAAGGCGATTCTAAATAATGTAAATTTAATTTTCAAAATTCAATATCGCAAACAAAATAAAAAAAAATACACCAAAAACATTCTAAAATTTATCTATACAAAGAAATATCAAACAACGAACATTATTGATATTTCGTTCGATAGGCGACTTTAGCCTTTAGACCACTTTCGTATATTATTAATATTTTGATGTCTGGAAGCAGTAACATTTTTCATAACTTAACCCTTACTAGCTAAACTTATGATAATATGGGTAGCGGTACAGATGACCCTAATATTAGGTAGGTTTTTTGTTTTTTTTTTGTTTTATTTATTTCATGTAAACCTTTACAGGGGCTTTATTCCGAGTTTGCAACCGCTAAAGACGACAAGACGTTGCGTAAACTATAAATATTGAAATATAAGTTCTATCCTATTAAATATAGAGTTTAAATTCCAATGCCCATAAGATGTTCAAACTTGCGAAGAATTCGTGTGAATCAAGATAATAAATAATAATAATATGTAGGACAAATTACACATATTGCTCTGGTCACAAACTAAGATCTAGGCTTGTACTATGTGTACCAGAAGCAACGATATAATACATATTATATTTTATAAACACCCAGACCATGACAAACTGTACAAAAAAAAACGTACTAATATTTTTTTGCCAAGGGTGGGAATCGAACCCACGACCTCCGGATACAACGCCAAAGACGCAACCACTAGTCTACGGAGGCTGTCAAAGATGGCGGCATTATTATAGTCAACCTAATACAGACTATATATCCATTGAAATAGAACTTATATTTCAATATTTATAGTTTGCGCAACGTCTTGTCGTGTTTAACGTTTGAAAACTCGGAATAAGGCCCCAGGTCTAATTGTGCGCTTGGTTAGGCTTATGCATACATAAAAATAAACAGAAACCAAACCGAAAACACACCACATAACCAACTAGTGTAAGACTAGGTGGTTGGTAGGTAGGTAGACTGGATTTTAGGAACAGGAAAACCGTTTACGAAAAACAAATACTAAACCGTTGCAAACGTGAACATATCATTTGAAATTCATAATGTAGGTAACCGTGATATAATGTACCGTAATACAAGTGTCTAACACTTATTTGTTACATATTCTTAGACCGAGTTGCTTAAAGCGTAGTAGCGGTTAATACATTCGTTAAAATCAGAGTAATCTATAATAATATTAAAAAGAGGTAAAGTTTGTGAGGTTGTAGGGGATAATCTACTTAACTGATTTTGAAAATTATTTTATTGTTCGATAGCCACTTTATCGAGGAAGGCTATATAATATAACGCTACGACCAATAGGAGCGGAGCATCAATGAAAAATGTTGGGAAAACGAGGAAAATTTGTTTCTTTTAAGAGCTTCAATTGCGTGCGCTGCGTAAACTTTAAAGTTACGCAGGCGAAGTTGAGCGTGGCAGCTAGTTTATATTTAAGAGAAATGAGTAGCTAAAATTAATCAATATCCTATGCTTATTGCCCGGTTGATGGTACCCAAACGCCCCTGCGCCGTTAAATTTACGTAGCTATTAAAAGATTTTTCCGATAAATCTAAAATTAAATAATATATTTTTCATTATAAACCCACACAGATGCCAAAACCCGTCAAGTAACCTAGTCATCTTTCGGTGTTAATATGTCGGTTTTCCGAAGAATACTGCATCAATTTCTCGAGGTATTCACCTTTCAGAGTGCAGTTACGAAACGGGCATTTAAATTGACGATAAAGTAGTGAAGACATGTAATGCAAATTCGTCTTAGTCGCCAACCATTTCGTAACCGCATCATTGATGAACTCGGCCTTAGAGTTATATATTCACAGCGAAATATACTTGATTTCGTTAAATAAGACTGTGTGCGTAATTCAAAAACAAGCATAAAAAAGCGCATTTACTGTTCATTTCGTGTCTTATATAGATACTACATAATATTATTACAACAGCAGCAAATAATCGGTTCATATTTAATTTGATTTAATCTAGAATTTTAAGACAGTTCTGTATTTTAATTACTTTCCCTGACCTTCCAGCTTTTCCCTGACTTTTCCCGGTTTTCCAGAAAGTGGCACCCTGTCTAAGGTCTAACCAACGCGACATAGTATACAAAAAATATCAAGGAAACTTACTGTAGAACAATTAGAAGCCATTATCAAACACTTTTTTAACAGAAACATAAGGTGTATTAACTATTAGAATATCTTTCACTAAATGAAGACTAGATTTGAAAAGGTCTACACCCTCACACAGCTTTCAATTATTTAAGTAAGGAGGTAGACACCCACTTACTAACTGGAAACTGAATTATTTACCAGTCTGCGTGTTAGGTCTAGCTAGATTTAGAACCCTTAGAACCTTGTCGAAGAGGTCATCTAGGTATGTTTTCAGTTTATCAGTGTCAATGGTTAAAGTTAATCGATACTATTAAATATTAATAAAAATAAGTAAAAAGACTGAAGTCCCTACATAATAATTATTTTAGAGGTAAATTGAATATTTCAACAATAAAAGGTTAATAGGTCAACTCAACGTGTTATTTTCGATAAAATTAACACTAGTATTCTAGTTGCTTTAACACGAAATTTCCTTTAGAATGTATTTATGTAAAAACATCCTCAAGTAAAATAATTTTCAGGGATAGTACCTGAAGTACTTTAAAGTCCAGTATAAATTTATTAAGTTCCAGAAAAACAATATTGAAACTTTAATTTTGATAGTTCGTTTGTGCAATAAAGAATTTAAAATAAATTATGAGGTCGAGAATTTAACTCCTTTAAAACCATAAAGAATCTTTAAGTTTATTTGGCAATACAGTAGTTTTTTTAAGTGGAGCACGGCATGTGACTTTTTATCTACTTGATAGTAAGCAGACCTACAAAGTCCTTGAATGGAGTAAATGTTAAAAAAACCTTACAATTGCTGAAAGCGTATTAGCGGTTAAATTACCTGTCAAAGCTAAAGGAACTGAATAACCGACTCATTCGTACCACACATTAATTTATATTAAAGCTTGTTCTATTTTTGTTATATCCATACCATATACATGTTGATGCCCAAGAGATTTTTGTCTTAGAGGAAAAGAGGCGAACAGTACCAACGATGAGAGCATGAAATAGTGAAAGTAGCAGGTAGAACCTGGACAAGGCACATGATCGTCAATTATGGAAGGGTCTGGAGAAAGCCTTTGCCAAATTATTTCCGGCAATTAGTAATAAGACTTAAAAAAAACCTTAGATGTCGAGCGAGAAATAAAACGACCGGGTTAATGGTTCCATGGGAAAAGTTGTTCTATTTGATGAGCAGAACCTTATATTAGCCCAAAGTACATCCTTTCAAATTCACCATGTATATATGTACGAGCAATTGGGCTTGAAGCACAATAAGGGTTTCATCAGTTTCTTTAAGTTTTAAATCAATAACAAAAAAAAGTTTTGCAAGCTTGTCAACGACAAACACAATGCTTCAAATTTGTTAAACAAAAAACTTACATTCCAAATAACAGATGGCCGATTTGCCAATAAGTTCAAGGTGTTGCCAGAGTATGTATTGAAATATTAATCTTTATTCAAATGTATCTGCACAGTATTATCACCCAATCTGCATTCAGCAACTTAAAACGTATTTACAAATTGTTTTGAAACTTTTTTCTATATAACCTTGGAAATATATTTCACAAATTCGTTATCATAATGACATGAGTTAGCATGAGAGACTAGCATCCAGCTAGTCTTGTTTTTTTTTACTGGAGCACGGCATGCGACTTTGTATCTACCTGAGGCCAGAGAGTAAGCAGATCAACAAAATCCACAAATATAGGGTCCATCAATATATTGTTGTTTTAACAGCAATGCTTGCAGTAAGGCATCTGCGAAATGGGACTTTTGTATCCGCACCCTGAAAGGAGACTGTCGCAATAGTCTCCTGAAAACCGATGAACCCACAGACTAAAACCGAAACATGGCTAGGTGACATCACGTTTTTTGCACCTGTATGGGCAGTGGTAACGAAATCTAACGAAGTTGAGACCACGTCTAAATATTCATATTTATTCAAAGAACCCTTTCTAAAAGAATTTTAAATGCGACAGGAAATAAAACAAAGTACCGAACGTTGGTAGCATAACAAAATAAATATTAGGAACTAGGCAATAAAAGATATCGTTCCTAAATAAATATGAAATCAGATAGGATGTTTAAAGTATTGAATACAATTATTCAATTGACGTGGACAACTCCTAAACTGTAAACTGCTTAGTATTCATACAATGCGAGTGTAATAGACGATAAAAAATATACATCTATCAACACTTCAGCTTTATCAGACGCCTTCGGTTATAAATAATTTTCTGCTTCACCTAATCAAAAATAAAAAAGTTGCATATCAATATTACGATATCATGTGGTTTTAGATCCAAGCCGAAAAAAAAATATATATGAAATTAATGAAACAGGTTTTTTTTTCATTATACTAAGAAGAGTTGATTAAAAGTACCGAAAATACCTCAAATCACTTCGAGATGCCACCATCGCCACTAAGCTAAAGTATCTTTTCGCATTTCATGAAAATAATATTTATTACGCTGATTTCAATTATACATAAATTTATTTATTTAATTAAATAAAGTCACAAGATTTTTATTAAAGAAATAAAAAAAAAATAGTTTTTGTAACTGAATGCCTAAAAAAAGTAAGAATACTGGTTGCAATTAAATGCATTAATAATAAGGTTAACACACAATTCCTGGATATATAAATTCCATGAAATAATAATCAATAAGTCATACACAACCACAAAACAACAATATTTTAATATAAATAGATTGACCTGCTTCAGAAGAAGTTGAAGTTTTTGAGGGTAAAGGTCTTGGATTCGCTGGTAGATGTTGGCAGCGGAAGTCGCCAATCGAGCCATGGTGCGCCACCTGTCAACAACTCTCCTCCTGACGTCACTGCTTTCACCGTCCTTCTTCAGAGACATAAGCCAACAGGACATGAACACATAACCATAAAACACTATCCTTGGATCAACACTGAAAATATTCCCCGCAAAGTCTTTCTTTCACGTCTTATCGAGACTTCTTATCGCCGAATAGTAAACAATTTGACAGGATAATCCTTCTTCCAACGTAGGTCGGAGTAAGTTTATTTATAATGTTATCTGATGCTAATAATAAAGTTTGTTTAGCGGCTGAGAGTGGAGGAGCGTGCGATATGATGGCTAGTTGACAGTACACTAAAGCGACGCAGGCGCAGCATTACGGGGGGCTTAGCCGACAAAACTGACGCCGATAGCGCACACCGTGTGAAGGCCGACGGTGTTAATTAAACAGTTAATGACAGTACGGATAAACTACCACATTCAGATGTTTCAGCTACTTAAGACAACAGTTTGTTGTTGAGAAAGATTTTTACGAAAAACTTTACATTTCGATTGGAAGTTCATCACCACGATCATCATAAATACCATCATCATCACGGGTTACCCTGAGGTTGAACAGCCCCAGGGTACCCAGCGGAGGGATTAAGCCGTCCTCATTTTGGCAGTGGAAGTCGCAACACCTAACAATTGGCGAGCTTATTGCGGTGTTTATGGTGGTATAGCCTCGTTGTATAAAGCGGTTACCCATCATCATTATCTTGACACAGTTACTTATCCACTAGGCTGAAGCTACTTTTTTATAATATTAGTCGGAAGTAGGATTATACTTGACATACTAATGAATTGAATTGTATGTTAACTCGACATAGTAGACAAAGTATACTTTAAATGACATCTAACCTTAAATTTTTGGGATAAGATGAATTATATTTTATGTTATTTTTAATTGAGTCCTGTACACTATGTGAATTCATTTCTGTGGAAAAATTGGTTAGAAACTAGCCATTTAATTTTAGATGTGTGACATCAGAATGAATTTGAGAGGAGGCGCAAATTTGACTGATGTACAGGCAGTCACGATCTATGGGGTATATTAACATCGTATTGAATTTTTAAGAAATAGGATTCTTTTGGTAATCAATCTAACTAGGTATAATAAGAGGTATTCATGATTAGACCATGATCTAAGTATGCAACGAGAAGGAAGATGTAAACAAACATTGATTGTATACGCACGATAAAGGTTCTATGCCAAGAAGTAGCAGGCTATACCTCGTTACCATCGCCCATACAGATGCAAAACTCGTCAAGTGACCTAGTCATAATATGTTTCGGTTTTAGTCTGTGGGTTCACCGGTTTTCAGGAGATTACTGCATCCATTTCTGGTCAAGGTTTCAGGGTGCGGTTACGAACTGTCCGATGGGTGGTTAAATTCGCGATAAGGCAGCGAGTAAATTAAAATATACTCGTAATACAATTCGCCTTTATCGCCGCCCATTTCGTAATAGCATCTTTTAGCCTGCATAGTGGGAGCGATCAATTCTGTTTAAGAACAGTTATTGACCGACCCCATTCATGGACTTTTTAGGTCTGCTCACCACCAGGTAGATACAAAGTCACATGACGTGCTCCAATAAAAAACATATATGCGGATATACAGGGTGACTTTGAAAGGATGTACTTTGGGCTAATATGAGGTTCTGCTGATCAAATAGAACAACTTTTCCCATGTGTCGCAAATTAAAAAAAAATGCCTTCTCCATAGAAACCAGTAATGTTAAAATTACCAATTTGTATTGGGAAGCCAACTTTTTTTTTTCAATTGCGACACAGTTGATTCTATGGAGCAAGTTGTTTGATTTGACTAGTAGAGCCTTATAAATGCTTTATTAGCCCAAAGTACAACCTTTAAAATTCACCCTGTATATATTATACACACTTTATTAGCATTAACATGAATTACTTAAATGTTCTATTAAAAATGCCCTAAACTCGATACATATTATAACTCAATAATCATTGTGTTACTATTGTTTAAATTGCAATTAATAAAGTTAATCGTAAAATGGCAACAATAAGGAAAAACAGATGGTTTCAGGCCGACCTTTACATTGTCATTAGTACCAAGAAATAATTGGCTTTCAGGATTTATCTGTGTCTAGTGATCCCATTAACAAGTGACCTGATAACTGCTGTTGGTCTCAAAATCATTTTGCTGATGGATTACCTCATTTCACCAAATAAAATTATCTCAAGCACCCTAGAGTATTATTACATATGTTGGTATCATTTATACTTGGTGGCCGAGTTGGTTAGACCTTGGACTTAAAAACACTTAGGACCCTGGTTCGAAACCCGGTGTGTTTAAAAAATTAAGTACATTTGTTTGACAACATCACTATAGTGCCTCGGAGAGCTTCGGTCCCAGTTTTACTATACCAACTTGTGAAACTGTTTATAGATGGTTTATTGAGTCTATTCAAAACATCGCGACGAGCTAGCCACTTGTTCGGTGTAGACTCATGTCATTGGCTACGACGAGGTGGAATTAAAACCCCTACGCTGGGTACCCTGGGGCCGTCTAGGCGGTCTAGAGCGCCGTATGGCACCCGTGATGATATGTATATTGGTATATTTTTATTCAATAAACCGTTACGTGCTCGTACGTATTTGGTAGACTTGAAATGCCATCGGCGACTGGATGGGACCAATACCCGTATAGTTTAATGGACCTGGTTACAATCAAAGCCAAATCCTGGATGATCAACAGGAAAGAAGACCATTGTGGCTTACGTGAGACGGCGCACCTTTCCAACAAGACCGGACAAATGAGACGTGGTGTAACGATCCATTGTGCCCATATCGTGACGCATTGACGTCAACGGCGACCGATGACGACCCAACAACTATTACGGAGGGGGGTACCAAAATAAATCTACTTGATTCAAATAAGGCAGAGGTGAATACTGTGACCGCCAAGAAAATTATGTTGCTAAGTGAATATTTTTGTTTGCACTTAACAAAAATAAATAAATTATGCAATTCATAACACAGTGTTAGCACCCTACACTTAGACATGGGTTGCCAGGAGAAAACCGAAAGAGTTAATGCAACAAATGTACAGATTGTATCCATAATTATATAAACAATTGAGTCTGAAGTGAAATAAAAAGAAGGTATACATTACATCAATTAGATATAGACTATAATATAAAATAAAAGTGGCAAAATTATATACAGGTAGAAAAGACAAAAAAGAAGAGTACTTGGAAGATATAATAACTAACAAAGAAATGCAAAATTAATTGTAAATCCTCACGAGAGTTCTCAGTATTAGAGCAATTAATAAATGTCAGAATTCCATAGTAACAAGCAATTTAATGAAAGACGTTCCCACAAGGAACTGCATGTATGTAATTAATCAAAGCTAAAGGACCCTGATTACAGAGTTCTAGATTCTATGCATGTCGATAATGAAGCAAAAACGAACGACTATGTTAATTAAAATGGTAATGATGAAATTATAAGAAAAGTCGGAAAGACTGAAGATAATCCTCTTCTAGAACACGCAATCAAGCAATTGAAAACAATTATTGATGAAAAGGCTATAGTTAGATTAGTCTATTTTACTTATACATTATATTTTTGCTTGACAGTTGTCTTTATTGTTAGAATTTTTTGTCTCTATGAGAACAAAACCATTAAAAACTTTGTAGTTAGGGCCGCTTCTTCTACTCTTAAAAATAGATTTAGTAGATTTACACAGTCGATAAAGGAATTTATATCCAAAAGATAATTAATAAATTTTTTGATGAAATTAGATTTTTTTTAACACAATTAATCAATGCTTAATTGAGAGCAGAATATGGCGGCAACCAACATTTCGTTTGAAAAAACAAAGATACAAAAAAGTTATTTATCTCTCTTTTCCGTATGAAGATTTGAATGAGTTCGATCGACAAGACAGATGAATATTTGTTAACTTTATTACAGTTCTTCTATATTATTTAATATATAATTTCATTAAATAAACGAACTATTTAGGAGTTATGACTCAAATGACTAACCCCGCCCTCACCTAACCTTTGTATTTATTTTATCGTACCTGCTTTTATTTATATCGACCGCAAACCCTAATTTCTAATTCATTCAAGACATTGAATTGAATATAAATTCTAAAGATGTATTGTTGTACCAACCGTTGAAACACATGTGTGTGTCATATAATACCCTACAATATTAATATATTCATCAACGGTAAAAGGATATTTATTATGTGGAATTATCTGTACTTTAAAAAGCCTTAAGAAGTTAAGAAAACTTGTCCGCGGAGGTTTCAGATTTTAATATTATTTTCTGAAAAAGGTTTTACTTTTCGGGTATCATATTATTTTATGTATCATAATTACGTAGTACTATTATATATTTTTTTGCCATAATTATAAGTTGCTACTAGGTTTAGATAAAAAGGGTCTAAGGGAAAATAAAGGTCAAGTAGGGTATAGGAAGCTTTAACTTTTATAACTATATTTTTTTAATTTCTTACCATTTATCTCCGAAGTTAGCGGACCGATTTTTAGGAAAACAAATAGGCTTTTATAAATATTACAAATAATGTAAGAATTGAAACGAAAATTTAAATATAATTAGTGAAAAGTGATGAATTTGAAAACGGATCAAAATTTATAACTTGAAATATGTGAAAGTGCTTGTGATATTGAATGAATTATAAACCCAAAAATATTATTAGGCCACTTGTAAAATTGCTATATTTTCATCAATACCTTTCACACATACTGGCCCTGGCCACCAACTAAGCGCTAGTATTGTACTATGTGTACAAGAAACAAAGATACTATAACAAAATATATTTTTAAAGACACCCAATCCATGGCAAACTGTACAGAAAAACATGGAAAAATTTCCTGTCTCATCCAACTTTACAGTAAAAAGTTAATTTACGATGCTATTGGAACAGTATAAAATAAATGTAGTAAATACGAAATGATTTATGACTTGTTACAATATACTTCTCTGGGTTTTCTTTATGGAGACCGCTTCTCTGATGATAAATCTGATAAAGGGAAACCTTTCATCAATTTGTCTATCAGGTTCAGGGTTTCATGCATGCAGTTAGCTGCATTTTGAGTGTGCCTTCAAGGCCAAATCCTAAATTACAAGGAATAGCAAAAGATGCTCAAAGGAGTCTCAGGGCCGATTTTAATAAAAACTAAAATTGCAACATTAGAATTTAAAAAAAAAATTAGCCTAGCCGGGAATCAAACCGGTTGATTTTGAAAAAAAAAACCTATCCACTATATTATTGCACCACCTGATAATGTCGCTTATAAGGATATAGGCTATATAAGCATAAGCAAGTCAATAGCTATGCTTCTCTGTTGGTTTGTGCGAAGCCCCAGAATTTTATACTTGCTACCTTTTTCTACGGGGTATCAACTTTACTGTTAGGGTCGGATTAATAGTCGTTGCTAAGCAATTGCTAATGCTTAACCAATGCTTCGGACTGTCAAACTGCATATGAAATAATAAATTCTACAGTTCCAAGCAATGGCTCAGGGTAAGCAACGACTATTAATCCGATCGTAATAACCCCCGTATTTTAGGTCATGTTTTCCACTTCACTTTTACTCAAGGATAGTGTCTCATTTTATCTTTCTTGATTTGACATTTGGTGAAAAGAAATAGACGTTCCTTGAGTGAAAGGGGAGTGGAAAATACAGCTTAAAATATGGGGGTGTTTAGGCCCATAAATACCAATCCATATATACCTTTGTATATGCGATTGGTTACTTACCTTATATTTAGAATAAATATTAGAGGCGTGGATATGGTCGGTGAAGTTGCCTCAGTGGCACCCTTGTACCAATGGAATCAGCTAACCACCTAGTCTTACACTAGTTGGTTATGTAGCGTGCGGTCAGTAGTATTTTTCATAATAAAATTTCCTCTAAATCTGATATCGAGCTAATGAAAAATATTCATTGATTTTTGGTAATGAATAGCAGCCTAACCAAATGCACTCTAAGACATATCATTGTTAAAAACTTTTTTTTTGACTATTCAGCTCTGTAAAAATTTACATAAAATAAATAAATTGAATCTGAAGGCAGAAAAACAAGGATATAATATAAAAATATTGTTAAAAAAAAACAGTTGCAATTTCTATAGCAATTCTATGATTGTGTTTAATTATTTAGATGTCTGTATAAATGAAAGTTCATATTGTACAAAAGCTTAAAGCTATTGTAAATAGGCGAGCTTAATGCCTTAGGTATTATCTACCAGATAAGCTTTGAGAGATCGACAAATGATAGGCAGAATTCCGATCCAAAAATAAATATGTACGACATACATACAGATACAGTACACATAAACAATGGTTACGAAATAAGCGACGACAAAGACGAATATGCATTATGAGTCTATCTGACCTTTTTTACTGGAGCACAGCATGTGATTTTGTATCTACCTGATAGTAAGCAGACATACCTTTCTAATAGAACTCAAGGTGTTAATATTGATGGTTGTGTATCAGACGGAACCCTTGTAAAGATGGGTGTCCCCCAGGGATCAATTTTAGGCCCATTCCTGTTCCTAGTATACATCAATGATCTTCCACATATGGTACAGGAGATGGCACAGATAGTGCTATTTGCTGATGATACATCCCTACTTTTTAAAGTTAGTAGGAAGGATAATATATTATCGGCAGCAAATGACACTCTGGAAATGGTTTCAAAATGGTTCACGGCAAATAATTTAGTTTTAAATGCAAAGAAGACTAAGTGCCTGAAATTTACTTTGCCTAATGTATCTAATATCAATGCCACAGTGAAGATAGGTGGTACTGACCTGGAATTTGTTGACTCCACTGTGTTTTTAGGGATCACACACAGTCGATTCCAAACTACAGTGGAAAGCTCACCTTACTTCTTTATCCAATAGACTGAGCTCTGCTGTATATGCAGTCAGAAAAATCAGAAAGTTAACTGATGTTGCAACAGCCAGACTAGTATACTTCGCCTATTTTCACAGTATAATGACATATGGTCTTATAATGTGGGGATCTGCGGCAGATATTGATACTATATTTATTCTACAGAAAAAGGCCATTCGGGCAATATATAACATGAAAGCTCGTGATTCTCTTCGAGAAATCTTTCCTATGATTGATGTACTGACACTACCATCCCAATATATTTATGAAAATTTATTGTACGTTAGGAAAAACTTAAATATGTTTAGTAAAAATGGCGATAGACATAATTTAAACTTAAGAAACATAGATAAAATCGATATACCAAAGTTTAGACTGCAAAAAACTAATAAATGTTTCGTCATTAACAGTATAAGATTATTTAATAAATTACCTAAAAGCATTATAGATCTGAGTGAAATAAAGTTTAAAAATTGTATAAAACACATATTAATCAATAAGGCTTACTATAGTGTAAAAGACTATCTTAACGATAAAGACGTCTGGATCCGTCCTGATATGCAACTGAGGTCTCGCAACTAGTAAACAAATTGCTTATGTAGAATCTACCCTAGTTTAGTAGGTATATAATGTCCGATATTGTAATAATTTTATATTACATAATTTATTTTCATTACATTATGTAAATTTTGTCTTTGGATAAGGTAATCATTGATGATTACCTACTTATTTATACTTAATTTATACTAATAGTATACTGTGTAGTTATGTACATTGGTACCGTAACAAATAATCTGCCATAGGGTGTTCTACGCATGCTGATCAGTGGGGTGCATTTTGAGTATGTTACTGTATATATATTATATATATGTATGCTATATAGCATAAGTCAATCAATAGCTGTACCCCTCTTTTAGTTTGTGTGAAGCACTAGAGTTTTTTACTTGCTGGTTTCTTTTTCTCCGGGGTGTCTCTGAGGGGATCGACTTTACAGTTAGTGTTTATGCCCTTAAAAATACCGATCCTTATACCTTTACTTATATGTGATTGGTTACTTAGCTTTTATTTACAACAAATATTTAAGGCATGGATATGGTCGGTGAAGTTGGTCGCCTTGGTGGCTCTCTTGTATGGCAGACAATGATTGACAGGTCAATGGAATCAGCTAACCACCTAGTCTTACACTAGTTGGTTATGTAGTGTGTGTTCGGTTCGGTAGTAATTTTCATATTAAGATTTCCATTCCATCGTGTTTAAGTTCAATTAATATTTGTTGTTATTTTGTTAATGAATAGCTGCCTAACCAAACGCACTCTAAGACCTCATTGTTAAACTTTTTTTTTTGACTATTCATAAATATCTGTAAAGATTTACATGAAATAAATGATTTTGACTTTGACTTACAACATCCTTAAATGGGGTCGATCAATACATTGTTGTTTAACAGAATTAATTGTTCTCGCTATGCCAACCAAATGATGCGGTCTCGAAATGGACGGCAATAAAGACGAATATGCATTACTCTAATATCCTCTCTTAAATCAGCCGTTTGTTTCGTAAACAATCCATGTAATTAAACTACCACCTCAACAAGAAATCGATACAGTCTAATGAGAACCGGGGAAACCACTGACTGAAATAGAAGTATGAGTTTTTGAATCTGTATGGGCGGTGGTAACGAATTCGGTTGGTCGGCCTAGCTAAGTTATAGGGATTTCCACCGAGGTTCAAAGTAAAAAATACTATAAAAGCTACATACTGGGTGGCCACTTTTTTACGGATACGAATTTCCTTGACCTTAATGAGCTTCAAAAAGAAAAGAAAAAATCGCAAAAATATATTTTATTTTTCTTATTGATTTTTGGAAACAAAAAATGTATTTGAGATAAAAATCATTAGAAAATGGAAACTATTATTTTTAGCAATATTTTTGGATAATATAGAGCAACGAAATATATTTCACATACTTAAAAAAATAAGCACTTTTTGAACTTAGACTGAATCTGCCCGCTTAGACCAGCCGTTTACAGTAGCAAGTTATGTGTGTACTTTAAATATTATCCCTGACCTTCTAGCGTTTTCCTTGACTTTTCCAGTCTCGGAAAATTCCCCGAGTTTTCCCGGTTTTCTATATTTTCCAGAAAGTGGCCACGCTGTACATATAAGGGCCATTAAAACGCAAATCACGTAAAGGCAGTCAGCGAACTTTCGTAACAAAACAATCTTGATATAACTTTTTTTTTGTTAGAAATAGTTGAGGAAATACAATAAAATTACCAGTTATTTTTTTTACAAGCAAATTACTTAGTAACTTATCTTTAGTTTAAATAAACTATAGGAATGGGCATGCATAGAATTAGCTTTAAAAAAAATATTACGTTAGCGTATCGCGTTACTTCGGACTTTTTTATTTTTGTCATAGCGTTAAATAGCCTAAATAACCTTCTTCAAGAAATAGGCTATTAAATACAACAGGAATTTTTAAAATTCGACTCCAATTTTGCGCATTCAAACAAAAAACAAACTCTTGAAAATGACATTAATTTAGACAAATAAAACTATTCCTAGCTATAATTTAAAAGGCCTCCATGTAAATAGACAATAAAATAGGTTATATTAATCCAATATCCTTAAAAACAAAATCGTATCAAAAATAAGAAAATTGGCAACAAAAAAAAAATTTATGGCAACTAAAATTTACATACTAATAGAAAGTAGTCATATAACCAGCAGGTATTTTTGGTGCCAGTGGGGTGGGCAGGTAACCGTGACATGCAGGAAGGTTTCGAGGCAACCTGCACAGTGGGGCCGATCCAAATCAGCAGAGCGTGGCAGGTGTCGACGCACCTGACGCAATTTGGTACATTTTGATAAAGAAATAACACTAGGCAATACCATAGATAAACTGATATTGGCTTCGCGTTATATTTTTAGAATTCTATTTTTAAATTCTGTTAATAAGTGTCATTTATCAACACCACGTTTAGAGGCTTTGACATCGATCAATAACTCGATAGCACAACAAGAAGATATGCTTACAGTAAGTTTATATTTCAAACAGATAAAATTCTCATTACGAGTATGTTTTCTGTTTCGTAACTGCATCCTGAAGGAAGACTGCTCAATAAAATCACGCACAGACTATACCCTAAACACTAGATGGTTCTTCGATCTGTAGACGTTATCAGTTTTGCGACAGATATGACCAGTGATAATACATACAAACACACGCGAAAATCTTTATTAATAAAAATCCTGGAGTATGACTTACATAAATATAACCAGAAGATTTTTACCTCGGTTAAAATCTATAGTGGAGCTAGTGATTCTACTAAAAAAATTGGTAAACGTTTATGTGTATAGACAACTGCCAAAAGTGATAAAAAATTAAAAATAAATAAATGTGCATTTAGTATAATCAGTAGCCATAAGAAGTTTCTTTTAAAGGTTGCCAAAATAATAAAATCCTTTATGAACAATGACTAAGACACGTAATTCTAATAACTTACTCAAGCCAATACCACCTGTAATACAAGGAAATAAAATATTTTTTTCAGTTCCGTTGTTGCTGATGTTAAAGTCATTTTAATATGATTTTGTTTGACAAACTAACATTTTCGTTATAAGAAACTAAAGAATATAACCTTAAACTATTATATATAAGTAAACAAAAATCCGTTGTCAATTTAAAAGCACAAGGCACAAATTTAAAAGGTTAGGTGGGAGGAAGGCCTCTATTATTATTCGTTGGTCTATTATTATGTTTTGGTTTTAGTCTGGGGGTTCACCGATTTTCAGGGGACTACTGCATTGATTTATTGTCGAGGTGGTAGTCTCCTTTTAGAGTGCGGTTACGAAACGGGTGGTTGATTTGACGATAAAGCAGTGATAATATTAAAATAGACTCGTAATACAAATCTGTCTTCATCGCCTTCCAGTTCGTAACCGCATAATTTAGCCGGCATAGTTGGAGCGATTAATATTCTTAATTTTGTAGGCTGCTTACCACCAGACAGATACAAAGTCACATGCTATGCTCTGATAAAAATAAAACAAGCTAATGCCGTTACAGAAGCTGCCATTGTAGACAATTAAACCTATTTTTAATTTAGAATTTTATATAAAACCTAGCGAAATGATACACACTCGTAAAAAGACTCGTATTTTCATGTCTAATGCCAAGATAAATCAGCAAACTTTACAAATAGAATCATAAATAAAAGTTGTAGTGTAAATATTGTTCTAGTGGCAATCTATAAATCAAAGATTTAACAAACTCCGATCCCAAATTACCCAAATGTTTTTTGTCTCATTATGATAAACATAATTCTAGAATTAAGAATTCTTATGAGCAGCTTAGAGGAGTGGATATGCAGGACACAACAATTAATAACACATTAAAAGGAAGGAGATTAAATTATATTATAACAGAAAAGCGTCACTTTGAAACAATATACAAAAGTAGTCAAAAATTCTTTACAAATAAAAATATGCCAGAATTATAAATCTGAGAATTTTAGGTGATATACTGGCTGGTATAGCATAGGAATTCCTAGTATGGAATCCAGAATAACCTTTATATGTTATTGAATAAAATATTTGATTTAGCAAAATAGACTTTAGCTTTATTGCTTGGATTAACAGATACTAGATGTTGAATCTCATAATGAAGTAAAAATAAATCTATCATTAAAAAATACAATAAGACGTGAACATTAAAAAACACTTCTATATGAAGGTTGGCATTGAAGCGTGAAAAAATCTCGGTTAACTTCAAATTAAGTTCATTTACCTTAACCTTTGTTGTAATGCTAATATTAATAATTATAATAATAAATAAAACTTCCTCGTTTCAAACTGTAGCAGCTAATCCATCCATAGTCTTACTAAGGAGATTATCATAACATACTTAAATAGCTAATATGATTCATGCATGATGTATAGAATAAAAGTAACATACTCTGATGACAGTATTGTTATTCGGCTTGCGCGCGCGCAGCGACATATAAGCCCGATCCATCATCGAAACCGCACCACTACTCGCTCCAGAACCACACAACATTTTCTTTAAATTCACAAGCACTGATATTAAAGAAAAAACACTGCTATAAGTAATTCCACATTGTCAAAGCACAGTTCCGGCACGCCCGACCTGTCTACACACAACCAACTGACTATTTTAGGAATCCCCCCTCCTTTTTGTGCACCGTACAACGATTATGCCATATGCGTTATTATTCTCGATACCTAGTGAGGTAGAGACTTACTGCTTATGGTAAAACAAGAATGGATTCGTACCTGATAGAAAAAAAATGTATTTAGAAAGTAGAATGTAGAAACAGGATGAGCTGGTTTAATAAATACAACAGTACAGTGATAATTTTCTAATTGATAATACTCGCACTAAGTAAATTAAATTAGAAATGTACACAGTAAAATTAAATTAGATACACAATGAAAAGGCATAATGGAATTTTCCTCTTAGAAACTGCGATCTGAATTACAAATTTAAATGCTAAAACTTAAACGAAATTGAGTTTAAACAGGAAATGTTTAATCTGTGTTGGAATGCTCTGGCCTATGACAAACCGTCTGGTTGGTTATTGTCAAATTACGCAATGTAATCACTTAATTAAATAACTACTTTAGGGTAAGACACATCTGTCTGTAATATAACAAGTCGGGTGATTAAAGCTATAACATTGATAATTTGGTAATAAATTGCTTTCGAAATAAAATCAACAGGTGTTTTGTAATTTGTTTTATACAAAACCCTTAACATAGCAAGAGTAAAGTAGAAAAGTATAAGCAAAATTTGAGTAAAAACTTGGTTCTTGGTAGATTCCAGTAAAATTTAGACCATATGTTGGTAATATATAATTCTAACTGGGCTCGCGGTTTTAATTGCGCCATTTAATTTTAAAGAAATTGATTGTTTTATCACTTTGTTTTCGCTTAGCGTTCACTCTGCCCTTTCTTGCTCGACTCCTAAGGATTTAAATGGCCTATATATCCCTCTTTACAGTTTTTACTATATATTTTTTAATACGACCTTTAATTCTAGAAATTAGCGCAGTTACATCAGCTTGATTATATTAATATAAGTTTTGTAACACAAGGGTAAAATTG
This sequence comes from Monopis laevigella, assembly GCA_947458855.1. Classification (NCBI taxonomy): domain Eukaryota; kingdom Metazoa; phylum Arthropoda; class Insecta; order Lepidoptera; family Tineidae; genus Monopis; species Monopis laevigella. The sequence continues at coordinate 5,720,195 of OX381596.1, read as the reverse complement.
TACATAAATAATTTTATTATTATTGTGATTTTGCTTGTGGTTATATCAAATAAATAATATAATCATATTTTTTTGTTATACCCAAGATTACTCTTTAGCTTAACAAACCAAGTATAGCTTTATTGTTTGCACGAAAGTAAAATATCCAAAACAATAGATTATCAATACATAGTTTGAAGAAGCCAATTTTTTTTTTGTGACACATAGTTCGATGGGAAAAGTGTTTTAGATTGGATCAGCCTCGTTTTAACCCAAATTACAACCTATCAAGGTCACCATGTATTTTATATTCTTAAAAAAAAAACTAATGGTACATGTCGAACTGGCTCTAACAAGAGTATATTGGACTAATTGTTTGTTTATTCTGAGTTCCAGTCAATTGAGTGCGGGTCGACAACCGGAGCTTAAGCGTGGGAACCTCACCTCACCCTCCATACTAACCCAGGCATGCACTTATGCTCTGACCTTAAAAGGAGGGCAGCTTCTTGCAGTCAGTATTAACACGAAACTTATCGCTCGAGTTCACACGATCTGTTATCGAGGTACGCTACTGATTAATATTTACTTACTAGCTGCCCGTGCAGTATCGCCATCAGTAGCGTGCCATCGTCTTAGTAGCTCTTATTTTTTTATAAGATGATGGCTTTACGACGATATATAAATAAATAGTGACAGATATAACAGTCACAAAATTTATGGCTGAAAAATGAATGGTTGAAAAATCTTTGCCTTGTCACGCTGGTGGAAGAATAGAAGAAACAAAAATAGTGACAGATGGCAGATCAAAATAAACAACCGCAAAGTGTATATACCATCATTTTACATCCAAAGTTACATTTTTTTAGGTTCCTTTAGTTTTTTTCCTATCATTTTGCCTTTCCAACCATCCCAGTATTAAAGCGAGCAAAATAAAAAATATTCTAATACGCCAAACTGTTTTTGAGTTTTAGCGAGACTAAGGAACGGCGTTTCATATTTATATATAGATTTATTTAATTTTATTGTTTACTAAATACAAGAGAAAAATATTAATTAAATTGCAACGAGGTTTGATTGCATTTAAAAGTTCTTATAAGATGATGTCTTAAAATATCTGTACCATCATTTTTTTGCTATACAGTTCTACTACAGATCGCTATGGCAATAGCAAATGTTTGTATATCCAGTTATAAAGCCATCCTAGGTTCTGCCATAACGTAATAACGCTACGTTAATACGGAAGCAAAACAAAATAGTAGAGCCTCTGAAGATTAGTCAGCCACTGAGAGTATTTCATCGACCTCTTGCACAATAAATATAAAACATTTTTATTTAAACTAGAATTGATAAAGGACGCTTGTGTGCTTACCCGGAAAAAGCTGGGCGAAGTATGATACCGACATAACACAAGCACTTCAGCTAGGAGTCTTCTGGTTCTATGTATTACATGTATGTGGCGCATTAAAGTCCTATTGGTCCTATCTGTAAACGCCAGCATCTATCAGTGTATGTTGGAGCTACTTCGTTTCGAACTTGTTAAAATTAAGCGGACTTCGTAGATACGAGTTGATAAAATTAAGTTTATGAATGCTGTGGTGCCCTTTGCGTCTGAAGAAAAGCGTAGTCAAGGAGACTTCTTATTTATTATTATTCTGTCACTTGTAAAAATAGATTAAAACAATTAATACAAAATATATTTTATCATTGAATAACTAATTCATCTCCTACAATGGACTCCCATCTAGGGGTTGCTAAGGAATTCCGGTGTTAACAAAATTCCGGAATTCCGACATATTTCAATATAGTTTCTAAACAGTGTCAAAACCGAAATTTCGATTTCGAAACAAATGTATAACTTCGTCACGGTTTGAGGCGTAGCGCGTCATTTCAACAGCTTCATGCATTAACGTTCTTAAAAATTCACTAGCAACAAAATTCCTAGGACTTTTGTTAGGACCCTTTGGTCCAACAAATAGGAAATCGACACACCGATGCGTCGATTGATAGAAATCGAAACTCAAATGTATAAGGATTTGACATTTATTTTCGATCGAGTTCTTAAACACTTTCCTATTCATTTTTATCAATCGACAGCTATACCATCATAAACACAAAAAAATGCTCGCCACTTGTTAGGTGTTGCCTCCGAATACCATCAGCGTTCCTCATTATGCCGATGGTACTCAGAGGCAACACCTAACAAGTGGCTAGCATGTTTTTGTGTTTATGATGGTATAGCTCGTATAGCTTCGGAAAATAGTCTGAAAATACCACCTTACTTTTTTTTAAATGGATGTACTTTTGTACAAAATTGCTATCATACAATTATTATTATAATTTTTGTGGGCGGAAAAAGTATTAATTTTTGTGAGGTGTAGTTTAAACATTATCGGTAGAAAGTGCGATTTCGAACTCGTGTCATTGGTTAAGCAATTAGTCCCTTTCTCACCTCAGTGAACAAAGTACTAACTATTTGTGCAACGGATTCATACTAAACCTTAAATGAAGCGATTACGAAACGGGCGATTGATTTGACGATAAAGCAGTGAGGATATTAAAACTAGTTACCATCAGGTAAATACAAAGTCACATGCCGTGCTCCGATAAAATAATAATATATTACGATCATGTGATTTTAAGGAAAAGATATTCAATAATTAATTAGTAGATTGCCAAATTTAAAAGTTTGAATCACAAGGAAAGTAAATACTATTAATGTTATACATAGTATTTATTTTAGGCAAAATATTTAACGAAATACGCTATAAGCTAAGGACGAGCTAAATGACAAAGCAATATAATATCTTACGTACACAATCGTAATATTTGAACAAGCTTAGGTTTATCTAAGAACAATATACAGAGTTGAAGAGGAAAATCGCAATGTGCATTATGTATAGGATTTTTAAATAATATTATGCTCTTATATTTATGTTAGGGGAGAATAAATAAATAAAAATTAAAAAAAACATTTATTTCCTTGACAATTTTCAATATAACTTATTTATAAGGTTGGAGACAACTTTTAAGTATATAATACCTGTGTCAGTTGGCTCCGCTCTTCCTAAATATAGTTTACATAATAGATGCAATCAACGGTTACTAAATCGTAATTGTTGGTTACATTTGTTTTTGGACCTTCATACTGCTTTCCATCAGGTAGATGTGAGGTCACATGCCGAGCTCATAGCAGCCGTATGACATAAATTTCAGAACTACCTGCCGACTGCGCCATGTTTAATTAAAACTTCACTATATTTTAATATTTATTTAATCTACTTTAAACATGTATAATTAGTAAACTTAATGCACGTGTGCTTAGATCTTTTTTTATTTTCATAACATCGACAAACTTCCCAGTCTAAAGTATTATTCATCTATAGAATAAGAGATGCGACACAAATACGATTAACATACTATCACGGGTGCCTTTTTAGCTCCCAAGAACCGTTTAAGACTTAAACAACTCTCAATGGGGCTCCCAGAAAGCATCGAATTTGATAAAAATCTTCAATTTCATAAAATCCTCTAAGAATCTTGTAAAAAGGCGAAACACAGTACATCACATCAGTCCGGGAGAGGTAAGGAGTATCTATATTTTACCAGATTTACCAGACTGGCGATGTTATTGATGGTGTTTTTATTTTGGTAGTCATTACAATTGGAGACATACATAACAAAAAAAATACTCTATGAAAGTCTGGGTCAGCCCCTGATACTGGTGTTCGTCACCGTAAAAGAAAACAGAACAAGAACAATTTCACAAGAGACAAGAAAAAAGAATTACTCACCTCACAAAGCAAACACTATAAATTTAACAACTGACCACTATACCTTACTACTTACTTGGCCTTAGAGAAGTCACTTTATTCCTTAGATACGATCGCTCTCAGGCAAACAATATGGTATTGGACAGTTGACAGCGTAGATCACGCCTAGAGTACCGACCGAATACTGTCAAATTCTATAATATTAACCGAAATTTCTCTAAAGGCCAAAACATATATACTATAAACGCTAGAAAGGCAAACATAAACAACGTGTTTAAAAGATATAACTAAAGCGTTAAACATTACTGGTGAATCCAACGGTCGACACGTAATGCGGTGATGAGTGTACTGACACTGTACTACTTGTACTATTATTTCTTCTGTGACTGTACAGGATATAGAAACGTGGGTCGGGTTTAGATCAGTCACGTAATTATAAATGACTCTAAACCTTATATTTATAGTATAAAAGGAAAATACTGTTTCCTTTGGTATACGAATAAGTTTAATAAGAATACGTTTCGTTCGAAATTGAATAAAAGCTACAAAATATGTTATTTATATATTAAGATAATATTTTAATAAATAAGTGTGGATCATATTTTTTTCTTTTTTCATATATTAGACGAGAGATCTTAGCTTAATAAAATTTGTTGTTCAATAAAATCGAATTAAGGTGAGCATTTTCTCGAGCATTTCTGTGTAATGTAACGTTCTTACGAATGGTACAATACAGGTTAAAGCTCAGCTTCCAAAGCATTTCTGGTTCGTGAATGGTGATACACTAGAACATGTCATAGAGCGGCTCGTTGTTCTGTTACAAGTAAATGCTCTAGTCTATACTCACCTTTAGAGCGAGACTCATCTGCATAAATATCTTGAGAACCATTGGACCGATTTACTCAAAATTTGGAGTGATTATAGATCTTGTTGAGAGATAGGTATGGAAAAGTTGTCAGTCATCAGTAGACCCTATATTAGCTCAAAGTACACCCTTTTAAAATTACCATATAATTTATAATCAAGAGAAAAAAATACATTTTTTTTAAAGTTCCTTCAGTCGACAGTGCTGCCAAACAAGCGTACTTCTATATTTTATTATTTTGACAACAATTGGTTTAATATTATGAAAAGTATATTTGTAAACGAATTATATTAAGCTGAATATAATTCGCCATAATAACCAGACACAAAAAACATTTTTTTAAGATTTACCCAGTTTTTCTTTACTAAATTAGTAGGTTATAGAGAATAGTATAATTAAATAAAAACATGATTCATTGATTGAATGGTATTATAGTTAACTTAATCAGAACAAACTTAAAACAAAAACAGTGTGTCATCTATTGTTCTCAGTGAAGATGGGATTTGCATATAAACAAACCATAAATTAATAATATAGGTTAATAATTGCAATTGCAATCAATTGTATAACATACTAGCTGTGCTCGCGACTTCGTCCGCGTGGAATAGTTATTTTTTTATCATATAAACTTTCATCCCCTATTTTATCCCCTTGGGGGTAGAATTTATCAAAATCCTTTCTTAGCGGATGCCTACGTCATAACATCTACCTGCATGCCAAATTTCAGCCCGATCCGTCTAGTGGTTTGGGCTGTGCGTTGATAGATCACTATGTCAGTCAGTCACCTTTGAGTTATATATATTTAGATTATTCTTTAATACATATTTTTTGTGTACTTGAACCGTTTTCACGGCGCACGCAACGGAAGGCTTCAAAGATGAAATAATTTCTCCCGTTTTTTACACATTTACCACTATATCTTTGCTCCTATTGGTCGTAGCGTGATGTTATATAGCCTATAGCCTTCCTCGATAACTGGACTATCCAACACAAAAAGAATTATTCAATTCGAACCAGTAGTTTCGGAGATTAGCGCGTTCAAACAAACAAACAAACTCTTCAGCTTTATAATATTAGTATAGATAATATAACATAAAAAAAATACCCACCGACCATCCATTATTATGGATCTAAACATTTTTTTTTTTGGAAAATAACTCAAAACTATTAAATTTAAAATTCGGTAAAAATAAAAAAGGAGCTCCATAATCATTAGAAATATTCCAAATTCAGACTTTCTATTATTAAAAAAAAAAAAAAAAAATTTATTTACCGATTCTCTTTTTTTTTGACTGCTGTAGAAACCTTCGTGCTTGACCGCTTTTTAATTTGTAAAAACCAATAAGATCATTAAAATTGGGCTGGAATGTGAAAACTTTTGGAAGTACGAATTCCCAAATAAGATTCATTTTTGAAGCCTCACCAAATTCAATCAAAAACAAATTATAAAATAAATACCACGTGGTTAGAGGTCAAAGCCCCTATCATGTCACTGGTGTATTAACCGATACCACTTGACGAGGAAAAGAGATAGGGCACATATATTAACAGGAAAGAAAGAAGGAGTTAGAATGATGAATCATGGGTGGTAAATGCGTTAAGAATTTAGAAGTTATAGAAAGAGCTTATAATTAGAAATAAATTCATGGTAAAAAATATCATACGTTATTTACTTTCTTCTTCTCTTCTCTTTTAAAAAAGTATAAGAAGTTTATTCCGATGCTTATTTTAGTGTCTAAGATGATCACTTAAATATTAAAACGTTCCATATTTATCGTTGTCTTATACTATACCAGAAAGTTTACTAAAACTCTCAATACTTAAGATTTTGCTAGTCTTTCGATAATCTTAGAACGTTAGCATCACCTACTGCAGAACAAACAATAATGCTTTCAAAATTTGGGCTCGATATATTCAAATGTAATTGACAAATCTTCATACAAATGTGACAGTTTCTATCAAATATACATATCGTAAGCTAGAAAATTTGACCTTCAGCAGCGAAAACTGAAAACAGTTGGACTTTAAATTTAATATGGTTTAGTAAACATTTATATTTTTAATCACAAATAATTAAATAGTGATATCCTGATGCCCATAAATTTATCTGGATCGCAATGATGCAAATATGATTCAGATCGCAATGATACCCACTGATTTAGAGCTTTCTATCTTATTGATAAGTCCAGATTCAACTATTTAGCGACTGATGTTGTTTAATTTTATATTACGATGTTTATTATAAGATTTGTAAGGGAAATGACTATCCACGTGGCATATGGGATTATTTTTAGGGAACTTTTAGCTTCGGCAGACATCGACCGACCTTGTTGTGATGAATTATGGCAGGAGGAACTTGGCAGACATAAATGTAACATCTGTTTATCCGCTATTACTTTTGTTATGTAAGCTACACAAAGTAATAATAAACAGCTTTACAATCATAAATTAACAAAATATATGGTGAGACTGGAATCTGAGCTAATCGTATGCCCGTGACTCTGGTTTCCTGGGGCTTTATACTGTCAGTAACAACTAAAGGCGTGAGGTAAGTTGTCACCTGTCAAAATCCACACTGTTTTGACTGAAAGCAGACGACACAACACGTCGTCGCCTCTAAAAATATTCTATTGGTGGAGAGTTAACGTTTGACGAGACAGCAAAAATAAAAACAAACTCCTACTACTGCCACTAGTATCAACGCTCCTCTGCACTTTACACTCTCTACCTAACCAAATACCTACTACAAGATCCAGTCAGCAGTCTTGGAAATGCATATAAGTATAAAAGTTTCCATGGTCGATCTTGCAAGACCAAATTCTTTCAAAAGACAATGCAAAGACTATGCTATAATTCCTCGTGCACCAATTTCCATTGCATAAAGTTTAGTTGTAAAACCGTTGCTAATAATTTCAGTTATATATAATACATAGTTGTTATTTAACTGATAGCAAACTGAAGATAACAATAACCGATAATACGAAAATAAGGTAGCAACTTTGGCCCCGAAACTAGATAACTAATAATATTCGCAATTATCCTAAAAATAATAAAATGAATAACGAATATTTAATAAGATTCAATAGAGGAAATAATAATAAATAAATACAGTTACATATTTTACTGATGCAGAAAGTTTCTTCAAAAAATTTTACTGTTCATAGAATAAACTAAGTATTGAGCAAAACCACAATCGAATTAAATTCTACCGCTTGTCGAATAAAAGAACCTTTATCTGATGAACGGTATGATGTTGATTGAAGGAATTAACACTAAAATTTGTAAGCTTTAGGATGTTTGTTTGATATAGAGAGATAAACACAATTTCTGTTAACTTAAAATTAGCGAGATCTTAATTTGAAACATTTATAAGTTAAAACCTAGATGGGTGACCGCTTTATACAGCGAGGCTATTTCATCATAAACACCGCAACAAGCTTGCCGCTTGAATACTATCAGTGAAATGTGGACGGGTTAATCCCTCCGCTGGGTCCGTTCAAACGGTTCTCGGGAGCCAGAATAATACCATCAGAGTGCCTACACCCGTGATGGTATTATTCTTATTATTTTATTTAAGTCAAAAAAAAATCTCAGTTTATATAACAGAAAGTTCTTTATCTATCGGCGCCTACACTACACATTACACAGAAGTTCAGTTTAGATATCAAACATACTCGTATTAATCATAATGAAAAACTGCTTATCCAAGAATTGCTACATAATATAATATTAATCAAATAGTATAATTTTGTACCTAGATATTTTTTTTATTAAAATAATTTTGAGCTTAGCAATAGTAAAATTTATACTAATATTATAAGAAGTAAAGTTTGTGTGCTTGTAGGGGGTAATCTCTGGATCTACTGAAATCATTTAATATTTATATTTGAAATCTGTATCTGTTGATAATTATTTTAGTGTTGGATAGCCCAGTTATCGAGAAAGGCTATAGGCTATATAACATTACGCTACGACTAATAGGAGCAGAGCATCAATGAAAAATGTTGGGAAAACGGGGAAAATTTGTTTCTTTTGAGAGCTCCCGTTGCGTGTGCTGCGTAAACGGTTAGAGTTACGCAGACGAAGTTGTGCGTGTCAGCTAGTGTATAGATAAATAATTAAAAGCTAAACTTCTAAGCAAATAAGTGGAACGAAATACATAAAGTGGGTTTACCAACATTATTTCGGTGGATCCCAAAGAAAACGCATTAACTGCCAGCACTACAGGCCATAAAAATATACGCCCACTTAAAGTTCTTTTGAAATTGAATCTAATACTACTAAGGATTAGAGTTTGTAATATATTAATTTTGAATATAAATATAATTGGCCTATTTTATCTAATTCTATCACTATCTCATATTAAACGAGTGTGAAATCAATAAAATGAGTGGGGCTCATTAACATGTATGTGTAACACATATACCAATAAGTGTAAAGGAAACACTTAGAGAAATAAAATTTGTTTATATAAATATTGAAGTTAATTTACGTAATATACAATTTAAAAAAACACCTAAAACTCACTGTTTAAATTATAGGTAACACCAGAATCTCATGGCATAGAAAAGTGGTTTTGATTCACAAAACCTATAATATCAATATAGGAGATATGTCATCTTTTGCTGTTATGTTATGATTTATTTTTTATTTTAATAAAAAGGTCGAAAAAACTCTAGCGAGAAATATCCCTATTGTCTTGAGATTCTGGTAGAGCTAAAAAAAACTAATAGCGTTAATAAGTTTTGTCTCTTTTACGCATATATGTGTAAAAGAAATAAAACTTTCATTGAAAAAGAGACAAAACCTACTTTAGCTAATAAGTTTTTAAATTAAGATTTTTTGTTTTAAAACATTTTTACCTTAACCATATATACACTGGTATACAGTGTATATATGGTTAAGGTAAAAATGTTTTATAACAAAAAATCTTATTTGATTTAGTTCTTGACATTTAAGAATCCGCAATCAATTCTCAGAAGTTTTGTCGTTAATTTAGACTACCAATAGCTACTTGGAAATGGTTTAGATTCCACAAAATCTAACAAGCAATAAGCTTACAATAATCAAAAAGGAAAACATCAAAGGAATGAACTTCATAGTTCAATTTGGCTGACAGAAAGTGTTATTAAACCCTGCCCACTTAAAATTTATTTTCCTTGAAGTGGGTGCTGGTGATGGCCTATTTCATGATCGTCCCAGAGTCTAAACACATTTGGCTGTCGTTCACCGTCATATGTGTCATCGATACATTGGCTTCATGTCCAGACATTGCGGCCTCTTTTAATGAACTTTATCTACTATCTTACCTAGTTTTAGTGAATTTTATGATCATCCCAGATATAAAGGATAGTCTTTATAATTATTCCAGAATATAAGGAATAGATTTGTAGGTCGATTACCGTCATACATGTCATCGTTTTATTTAGTTCATGTCCAGATACTGCGACCTCGTTAATGATCTTTATCTGCTATGTTACCTAGTTTTAAACCATTTTATGATCATCCCAAATATAAAGTCTAGTCTTCATTATTATCACAGAATGTAAGGAATATATATATACTATATACGTGGTGGCCTAGTTGGTTAGACCTTGGACTTAAAAACACTTAGGTCCCTGGTTCGAATCCCGGTGTGTACCAATGAGTTTTTAAATTAAAAATTTATGTACATTTGTTTGACAACACCACTATAGTGCCTCGGAGAGCACGTTAAGCTGTCGGTCCCGGTTTCACTATACCAACTAGTGAAACTGTTTATAGATGGGTTATTGAGTCTATTTAAAACATCGCAACGAGCTAGCCACTTGTTCGGTGTAGACTCATACCATCGGCTACGACGAGGTGGGATTAAAACCCCTCCGCTGGGTACCCTGGGGCCGTCTAGGCGGTCTCGGGCGCCGTAAGGCACCCGTGATGATACATACATACATACATACGTAAGGAATATATTATATTATATTTAGAGCTATCTTACCTAGTTTTAGTTGAATTTTATGATCATCCCAGATATAAAGGATAGTCTTTATAATTATTCCAGAATTTAAGGAATAGATTTGTAGGTCGATTACCGTCATACATGTCATCGTTTTATTTAGTTCATGTCCAGATACTGTGACCTCGTTAATGATCTTTATCTGCTATGTTACCTAGTTTTAAACCATTTTATGATCATTCCAAATAAAAAGCATAGTCTTCATTATTATCACAGAATCGAAGGAATATATTATATTATATTTAGAGGTCGATTACCGTCATATGTGCCTAAGATTTATTTAGTTCATGTCCAGATATTGCGATCTCTTTAATGGTCTTTATTTGCGTTACCTAGTTTTGAACCATTAGCGGCAGTTTCATCAATTTCATCTTCAGAGATTACGTATCACGTAAATTCAATGTGAATAGGATAGACTTTATTTTGACAGGTGTTCCTGTAATAATGAAATCGTATTATTTTGAATTCCCACGATCCCATTGGCATTTAAGATGTTAAAATTGACTTTTTCAAGTGTAACAAACATTTACCCTAGAGTATACAATATTATTCTTGATTATCTATCAGGGGTCAATCAACGCCATGTGTCACCGATTCATCGACTTCAATAATTTATTTTTTATGACTGAAAAGTGTTATCAAATTCTACCCATTTAAAATTAACTTTCCTTGAAGTGGGTGCAGTACCATGATTTTAGGCTGTGATTACTATAGTCGTTAGTAACTGTAGAATAATAGTTTTATTGGTTGATCCCTATCTATAGATACTAGTGACACAAACGGTAGAGCTACCGGTCATCCAATTTTTCGATCGTCCCAGAATGTGAACACATTGGGAGGTCGATCACCGACATATGTGTCAACGTTTCATCGGGTTATGTCCAGACACTGTGACCTCTATAATGGGCTTTATCTTCTGTATTAGTCACAGCAACTAGTACTAATCCTTGTTTATTGTTTAATTATGGTTTATTCAGGACAATGTTTTAGTGACACCCATACACTTTTTATTTTTATGGTCCAAAATGGTTTTGTTTTCATCAAGGTGCTATATGTCTGTCCGTTTTATAAGTAAAAAAAAACTATTTCAGATAAATATATTGCTCATTTCGAAACAATTTTTATTTACTATAAAATATATAGATTTTTTTTTACATTATTTTGAAATGGCATAGCTAGGCACAGTAAATGTTAATTTTCGAACATTTTTGATTATAATTTATAATCAAAATAGAACAATAAAATTACTGTTATAAAATGTAGTAAATAGTAGATTGGAATTACGATTTTTTAAACAAATTTGACCTACGTAAATATGAATACTATAATGCTAATAAAATATTATTATATTCCCCACTATACTACATCTTGTAGTAATGTTTAAAAATACTATTCCACCTTCAAACGTACATTCTTTCATTCATGATTCTTCGCTCCCATATACAAAATTCATTCAAGATGTTCATCTACATCTGTGCGTATGCGCAGATTTCGAAATACCACTCAACAAAGGCGGTCTGGCAATGTAAACATATGATTCAATGGTTGTTTATCTCCATAGAAAAATGCGAAGAATGCGTAAATAAATAAGAAATTTGGTGTGGATAGACAATCTCTAATAAAAAGAAAAGAAATAATTATCACACAAAAATAGGTCACAATCTTATAGAAAACACCTTTGATAAAATGTGAAATTTCGGTCTACTGCTATGCATAGATTTCTTTTGTAGTTGGATTGACGATAAGGAAGCGAGTATATTAAAATATACTCTTAATGCAATTCATCGTTGTTGCCCCCCATTTCGTAATCGCATCATTTAGCCGGCATAGTGGGAGCGATCAATATTGTTTAAGAACAATTATTGATTTACCCAATTCATGGAATTTGTAGTTCTGCTCACCACCAGATGAACTAAAAAAAAAAAGATGATGGCCCCCTTTTTAGAGAGTAAGCTATCTCTTCGGCCTCATCGTGGTTTACCATCAGGCAAGATTAAGTTCAAACGCAGTGTTTGTTTATAGTTAAAAAAAAAGGTTAGATAGTTGTTTGTTACTTAATAACTCCAAAACGGCCGAACCGATTTGTATAAAATTTTGCCGCTTTCGACTTATGTGTCGGTTCGATTTATTAGTGATAATGAGTGACAGATCCCCATAGAAAATAGTCACAACACAATTAAACTCGTATATTTGTTTTTATTTTTTTATGTAGACTACTTAGTAAATTCTTAACCAATAGTATAAATTATTGCGTAAAAGCATTAATATCGAAGTTAATCTTATTAAAATTTGGTCAGGATCTGATGATCGTATTCAAAACATTTCATTAGACAGCAGATCACACCAAATCAAATCTTATGATTTTTGTAACTTATCTTAAAGGGTGTATCACCAAATTTTTTCAATACCTAGGGCCTTAGCACAATCGATAGGCTCGATAATTGGACAAAATCGATTCAATGAGAATGAATGTTCATCAAACTTCATTTTATCGATTTTCAAACTATATCGCTGTGTTTAGCATAACCACAGCCTATTCATTTTGTAACTTCGAGACAAGAGATTGGTAACTCCTCAAATGCTAAGAGCAACCACATATGTGCGTTTTGTTTTTCACAATAACTACTTATACCTCGGAATGTAATCTTACATCTACATAATGGAAAGCAGTATGAGGTCCAAGAATGAATAAAACCAGCCCGTACAAGTTATGTTAATGCCGATTTCATCCACTATGCCGGCTTAAGATGCCTATTCACGCTTCGTTTAAAAGACTCTAGGTTAGGATAGTGTCATCTACCAGGTTCTTCAAACGATGCCTAATATTTAAACTTAAAAAGCCTACATAGTAGACTCCACCAGCAACGCATTTATCGATTCAGCGATAGAGGCTGGATTCAGGGACTGCATTATCTTCTTACCATCTCAGAGTGATGCAGTCTTACAACTAATACTTAATAATTAAAATAAAATCATGCTATTCTTTTAAAAAAAATTAAAAAAACTTATAAAATATTTATACATTTGAAGTTAGCACCACAGACCTCTCCTTCATCAGTCACAATTAAAAGTAGTCTGTACAGTTTTGGTCACTTTTGGTCTGCTCTTTCCAAATTTTTTTTACACTGATTTTATATACATTTTTAAACCTTAAAACTTCGCCTAAGCTTAATGCAATAAATAACCGTACAGTCCAGCCTTATGGCTTATTTATTATGGCTTACACCTTGAAATATAGGTAATGGTGACAAAAACAAAACTCACCAAAAGATTGTCAACAGAGTTGTATCCACAAATGACATATCCCATCATTTTATTCGCCATTGTCACTCACTCACTCACTTACGTAACACTATATCAAAAGAATTTGTCTCGGCACATGATCCAGTAAAGTTCACAGAATTTAAATAGACATTTGAGAGCGCGCGTCTTCCCGGGTAAGAGCCTTGTGTTGTACTGATTAACGCTTCAAGCTTTACGGTCAAGAGTAATTTACACTCGTTAAACTGCAGAGGATGCTCCAGAAGTAGGTACCTACGTACATAATCATTGGTTAACACATATTCAGAGGGCACGTGATGTTGTTACTTGAAAGTCGACTGAAACCGTAAATTTCATGATAAATGTTGAGCAAAAAAAAATATACCTTCCTCAAGCATACAAGACCAAACAACAAAAATATTTAATGTGAGGTACAGATATATAATTAAAAAAATGTTTGCGACTCACGCACCACATATAAACCTTAAGGTTGTTGTAAGTTTTCACTTTTTTAGCAGGCCAGTTGATACTTAAGATCATTCTTCTACTTTAGGTTTAATTTCCATACGAAATGGAAATTAAATAAATTCCGCCTGCCGTTAAAGAGAAGCATCTGATGACAGCATCCCATAAAGGTCGTGTCTGTAAGAACCCCCACCCCCACCCCTAAACATTCATGGATTTTTATGATTTTCGGAGGCGTTATAAATATGACCAGTATCTAGGCTCGTACGTTTTCCTTTTTTAAAGTTTGGTATAAGAAAGAAAATATCGTAATATTAAAATAACTCCTATAAAATATCAAGACAGAAAAAAAAGGAAAACTTGCAGTTATCGTTAATTTTATCAAGTTGGATTTTTACTGACCCTTTCTTTTCACCTGAATCCATTAGAAATTTTGACTTATAGGTACCTTTTAACTTAACAAGATCTATAACTACTCCAAACTTAAAGTAAATCGGACCTCTAAATATTCACCCAGGCAGACTGACACAGAGTCCAATAAAAAACGTTTCGTATGACAAAAAAAAATGAATACCTACCAATAAAAATTGCAGCAACTACTTTCGAGATTGATGAGAAAGCAGAATATGGTGTTACGGATTAACCTTCCGTGATAAACCAAGTACCGTATCCGAAAGCAATTTATGGAGCAGTTACTGCGAGCAAGCCCGACGAGATAAATGTTAAAATATGCAATAATAAAAACAATAAATTGTTTCAGCGATTTCCTGGCAGCCGTCGATAACGAGAATAATTTCGACACCGATGACCTGTAACTGATTCGTTATAACGTGACCAATTTTCGGCAGTTCGTAATAAAGATGTTTTTAAAACGTGATATAATATAAAATATCGACAAGTTTATTTTACGGGGTGAATTTTTCAAGTGTTTGGAGGCCAAATCTTAAACTACAATAGAGAAAAATGCTTAAAGTATTCTCGGAACCGATTTGTTTAAAAACTAAAACTGAATCATTAGATTTTTTTACCTTATCTCTTAGTCGGGAATCAAACCGGTGGATTTTAGAAATAAAAGAACTCACCTGTATCATTGCACCAGCTGATAGCGTCGCTTATAAGAATCAAATTCTACAAATATTAAGTAACATAAAGCAGCTAACTAAAGGAAAGTGCTCATTTTTAATTAAAAAAGTAAGAAAAAAAAAATTCTTTGTATCATGCAATAAAGTTTGATAAATAAAATAAATAAATAAAAATTTCGTACTATACAACCGTCTACTTTACCAACTAATCAAATTGTTTGAAATAATGCTCTTTAAAACCTATCCTCATTGAAAAGAAAATCATATTTTTTTTAATTTAAATACCTAAAAACTAGTGTTTTTAAGTCTAAGGTCTAATGAACTCGGCTACTACCACTTATATTAAAAGTTAATAATTAATGTGTAGGAAATTTTACAGATAAACTAAGGTCTAGACTTGTACTATGTGTATTAGAGACAACGATACTAATACTTATTATATTTTATAAACACCCAGACTATGACAAACTGTATAGAAAAACGTCTAAAATCTCGAGTCCTTTAAACGAAGCGTGTATAGGCATCTTAAACAGGCATAATAGGTGCAATCAACGGTTACGTAGATCGTAATTGTTGGTTGCATTTGTTCTTGGACCTTCATACTGCTTTCCATCAGGTAGTTGTGAAGTCACTCTACCTGATGGAAACAGCTCTCATAAAAATAATTAAAAAAAAAGATTTTGCCATTAGTAGGAATCATACCCACGACCTCCGGATAAACGGCAACGGCGCAACCATTAGTGACTAGACTTTCAAGCGATTTATTTTTCCGCATTATAATAAGAAATATTAATTACAATATGATCCGCGCAACTTCGTCTGCGTAACTTTAACCGTTTACGCAGAGCTCTCAAAAGGATTTTTTTTCTTCTTTTGCAACATTTTTCTTTATTATTCCGCTCCTATTCGTCGTAGCGTGATGTAGCCTATAGCCTTCCTCGATAAATGGGCTATCTAACACTAAAACAATTTTTCAATTCGAACTAGTAGTTCCTGAGATTAGCGTTTAACCCACAGGGCACGGAATCGCCGCGCGTGGATTCCGTGCTCTGTGGTTTAACCAAACAAACAAACAAACAAATTCTTTAGCTTTACAATATTAGTACAGATAATAATTTCGTAAAAAAATTATAGTCCGGTTTATATTATCTTTATTATAATATGTTCAGCCAAAAGTTTGATAACTAGAAATAATCCTAATTTCATAGCCCATTCATTTAGTAAGTTCCTAAACGTGATAGACAGATGGCCTGAATACAAACTTCACATATAAATTTAACGACTAAACCAACTACCTCGGGTCATATAAAATTAGATTCGATTCATCAGTCGTAATTCATTTAGGTTAAAACCAAATGAGATGCTTCAATGAAACCAGATATCTCTAAATAGATAAGCAAGTAATAAATACATGTATAATGAGTACTTCACACACATTTTCCCTGATGACAAAATAGGCATTATGTAAGTAAATACATCTATATACCACATACATATTTTCCCCTGATGACAAAATGGGCACTATAAATGCATACTGATTTATGAAAAACATTGTTGTAAAAATTATGCACAAATGCGTAAGGAAAAAAATAACAACTTAACTGAACATAGCCTGTAAGAAAATCATTAACTTCACACATATTTCTCAAATAACAGCAAATGCCTGAGGGAAAAAATGACAACTTAATCGAACTTAGCTTAAGAAAATCGTTATATTGACTATCTAGCTTTTATTTTAAACTACAGAGGTCAACTATCACGTACGTGAGCCACAGTAAAGTTGTAGAGAGTAGGTGAAGGTCCCTAAAACTTTTTTTTACAGGAGCATGACATGTGACTTTATACCCTGTACCTTGTGGTAAGCAGACCTACCAAATCCATGAATGGGGTCGTCAGGAATGGGACCACCTAAAATAAAATTGTGATTAAAAAAAAATATGACATTTGACATTTTGCGCTAGTTTTTGGTGTTTATTTATAAAATACCTAAGTAAATACATATTCGTAAGAATAAATTATGTCTAGATTTTTTTTGTGCAATCATTTACTTACCTATTGCTGTGTCACAAACTAAGCTCTAGCTAGGGCCTAGGCTATTACAGGCTAAGTGCTTAGTTTGTGACCAGTTCAAATTTATTTATTCAAATTCTTTATTACACATTAAAAACTGTAGACAGATAGTCTACCAGCTAACCTTTGGAAGAGTGAAAAATGTATTCAAGGTGCAGAATGATTAATGAAATTGTTACCTAAAAGTAAATGTGTGAAGTGTAAAAAGTGATTATACAAAGAAGAGATTTTTAATGAGATTATTTGAAAGTTTAATTAGTTGTAAAGTTTACACTGTAAACATTATAGTAACTGTAATATCTATACAAAGATATATACGTGGCGACCAAGTTAAACTTTGGACTTATAAACACTTAGATCCCTGGTTCGAATCCCGCTATGTACCAATGAGTTTTTAATTTTAAAATGTGTTTGTCAACACCACTATAGTCTCCGGAGAGCACGTTAAGCTGTCGGTCTCGGTTTCACTATACCAACTTGTGAAACTTTATAGATGGGTTATTGAGTCTATTTGAAACATCGCGACTAGCTAGCCACTTGGTCGGTGTAGATTCATACCATCGGCTACGACGAGGTGGGATTAAAACTCCTCCGCTGGGTGCCCTGGGGCCGTCTAGGCGGTCTCGGGCGCCGTAAGGCACCCGTGATGATGATATGTGATTTAATATCTATACAAAGATATTTGAGCCGAACTCAAATATAAAATATATTTTTTTAGAACAAAACAGATCAACGAACGGGAATATTTCCAAGTAAAATGAATAACAGTTAAAGTGAAAAACACTTTGCGGCTAACGTGGTCAAATACAATAAGAATTCGCAAATAACTGATAATAAAATACTTATAGCAATTATTATACCTACCAATTGCAGATTAGGATATTAAACTATGTTGGAATGTTAAATACAGTCTTATAAATAGATAAGTCTTGGGTTGATTGATACATTAGCTGCTCGCAACTTCGTGTTATTAAAACAAGGAAAAAATATGGTAAATATTTTATAAAAAATATTTTAATGTAGTATTATGTCATTTTAATAGGGTATAATTTAATCTTTCCGTGTTGGATTTTTTTTTCGCAATAAAATTAAACTTTTTTAATATTATAATACAAAAACTATATAATTGAACTTCGACTAACAGCCAAGTTGTAATATTGGAAGTCGTTTGTATGGGCGTCAAGTCGACTACAGACTGTAGTCGACTTGACGCCCATACAAACGTACTTCCAATATGGCTGTTAATCGAAGTTCAATTATATAGTTTTTGTATTATAATATTTAAAAAGTTTATATTTATTTCGAAAAAAAACCCAACACAGAAAGATTAATAAATACAATGACCGACAAAAATATTATTTTAATTATGAGACAAACAGTAATCGAGTGTTACTGGAAGTGAGAAACCACATTTTGTATGGAGAACGCGGAGTTCGCGATTACGAATGCAGTGTCCTTAATTGGCTAGAAAAGTATTCGAATTTTTGTAAGCAGAAAAATATATTCGGTCAGCTAGTTAAATATTAATGGCTAGTCGGTTCAATTTATGGCTATAAAGCTATTCAACTTTTAAAGGATTTTTTTTTGGTGGTGGTAATTTTGGAAATAATTTTCCATGAAGCTAAAAAAACGCGCCCCGCGCCAATGGAGTAAGCATGATACATAAATTGTTACATAATAGTACGATACCGGTGTCGCCAATTCTGAGTCGAACAAATGAAGAACGGGGAAAAGGGTGTGGCTTCAAATGGCAGCTCAACGCTTCTGACACTTAAAAAACTGCTTGAGAAAAAAAGAGATACAAGCAAACACGAATGTGTGCGCGTGTCTATGAAGTGTATTGTTTTTTTATTATAAAAAGCCAAATATTTAATTGCATACTTAATAGTTTCGATAGTGTTGCCACCGACAACAAATATTATTACTTATCGATATAAACCAAATATTTTGGGATTTATAGAGATCATCAAAAATTAATACTTATTTATCGATATACAATTGTAATACACACACATATCATCAAGGTAACCAGCGGAGGGGTTTTAATCCCACCTCGTCGTAGCCGATGGTATGAGTCTACACCGAACAAGTGGCTAGCTCGTCGCGATGTTTTGAATAGACTCAATAACTTTGAAAAATATACTTTGGGCTAATATGATCAAATCAAACAACTTTCCCATGGAACTATGTATCGCAAAAGAAAAAAAAATGGCCTTCTCCATACAAACTAGTAACGTTAAAATGACCAATTTGTATGGGGAAGTACATTTTTTTTTTCATTTGCGAAATATGGTTCCATAGAAAAAATTGTTAGATTTTATCAGCAGAACCTCATATTAGCCCAAAGTACATCCTTTCAAATCCACCCTGATAGACACTTTCGCATTTATAATACTAGTGGATTTAAAAAATGTAGGTATATAATAATATAACAATAAGTTAAAATACTTTATTATATTAAATTATTTATTAAATTAAAACACATGCACAACTAACTACATGTACCTACTAAACGCAATCTCAACATTTTTGACCGACCTCCAAGAGGAAGTTATACTCAAACTACAAAAGGCGAAAAACAATTAAATCGTAGCTTGATTCGTCAAAATGTACTGAACATACGGGTATTCTTGTTGGTTATCAATTTTCTTCTGTTTTAATTGCCTCCCCATTTACGTTTTAATGCCGGATCTTTCAGAAAACTGTATCATGTATAGAAAATATAATTAGTATTATATAAAAAAAAACAATAATTGTATAATATCTCATAACCATGAAAGTATTTACAAAAATCGGGTATATCAACTATAAAATCACATCACTAAATAGTAACTGGCAAACCTCGTTGGACGCTTCTGTTGTCGCCATACCTTTTGATTAAATTAAATTAAAAAGATTATAAATTATTTTAAAGTATCGAAATTCTCATTAAAAATAAAAACACATCACTAGTTCTTCAACTTCTAACTGATGCACATAGTTTGACAGTTACCATAGTTACGACGTTAGATTTTGATATTTTAATTATGGGTTTTCTTATAATTTTTTATTAAGGTTTAATATAAGAAAAACATGTTAAATACATACTTGAAAAACGTGACACTAGGTACTTTTTTTTTAATAGTAGTTTCTACACAGCTTTAATGCACAATTAACTATTTTTCCGACAATAAAAGCGGAGCTCTTTTCGACTTTCTCCGCCGAACGCACAAATCAGACTGAGGATGTAAAAAATGTAAAGGTGTGTGTGAGTGACAAATTTGTCACTCGCGCGGCACCCTGCAAATTGAATGATGCTTACTCCAGTAGGGGCGCGCGGACGGGCACGGTTTTTACCTTCATGTAATTTTCCAAACTACCACCAGCGAAAAAAAAATTGAATAAAGACGATGAGCGTAGTGTGCCTAGGACACTTGCGACGCGCGTTGCCTCTCTGAGGGGCAATGCTGATCCTCTATATATACTATGTAGGTTCACCTTGCTCAGAGGATCACCAGATGCTTTTCCCCCGTGTCGCAGATAAACTTGCTAGCATACTCGAACAACGGACGTCCATATAATATATATATTAATATAACTCAAAAACTACTGAACCGGTTTTAACAATTGTTTCACTAATATAAAGATCTGTAATATGGACTGTAATTTAATTTTCGATTCAATTTCTTTTAAAATAATTGGAAAACATGGAAGCGCAGAGCACAGCTATATGTACGAGTATATATTATATTTCGACATTGGGAAATTCTTATTTATGTGGTAAACCGAGGTCAAGGTATTAGAACTCCAAGAAAATTGCAATATCAGTCTATGTGGTCAACCGAGGTCAAGATATTGGAATTCCAAGAAAATTGCAATATCAGTCTATGTGGTCAACCGAGGTCAAGGTATTAGAACTCCAAGAAAATTTAATATCAGTCTATGTGGTCAACCGAGGTCAAGGTATTAGAACTCCAAGAAAATTGCAATATCAGTCTATGTGGTCAACCGAGGTCAAGGTATTAGAACTCCAAGAAAATTGCAATATCAGTCTATGTGGTCAACCGAGGTCAAGGTATTAGAACTCCAAGAAAATTGCAATATCAGTCTATGTGGTCAACCGAGGTCAAGGTATTAGAACTCCAAGAAAATTTTATATCAGTCTATATGGTCAACCGAGGTCAAGGTATTAGAACTCCAAGATAACGCAATATCAGTCTAGGCGGTCAAACGAGGTCAAAGTATTAGAACTCCAAGAAATTTTAATATCAGTCTATGTGGTCAACCGATGTCAAGATATTGAAACTCTAAGAAAATTGCAATATCAGTCTATGTGGTCAACCGAGGTCAAGGAATTAGAACTCCAAGAAAATTGCAATATCAGTCTATGTGGTCAACCGAGGTCAAGGTATTAGAACTCCAAGAAAATTTAATATCAGTCTATGTAGTCAACCGAGGTCAAGATATTGGAACTCCAAGAAAATTGCAATTTCAGTCTATGTGGTCAACCGAGGTCAAGATATTGAAACTCCAAGAAAATTGCAATATCATTCTATGTGGTAAACCGAGGGCAGGGTATTAGAACTCCAAGAAAATGCAATACCAGTTTATGTGGTCAACCGAGGTCAAGGTATTACAACTCCAAGATAATGCAATATCAGACTATGTGGTCAACCGAGGTCTAGGTATTAGAACTAAGAAAGTGCAATTGAAGAGCTATTTCTTTAGCAAATTAGTACTTACTCTTGTAAAGAAAACTTTAAATCCGGGAGAAAACCAGGGGGGCATTTTTTTAAAAACGTACAGAACTCTAAAATTGGGCACTGCGTAGATTTCAGTTACGTATGACACATTAACCCCGTAGGATTTCGATATTCAGAGATAAATGACGTAGAAGCATTGCCTTAAAAGGAACCGCCGAATGATACTGCAAAGTTGTTGATAGTGAATTGTTTTATTTAAGGCTCTAAGCGTTGTTAGTTATCTTGGCCATAAAAATAGATGCCAAAAAATGCAGTGACAAACATCTGTATATCTGTATCTTGGTTGGTCTTGTGTGAAAAAGGAGTCGAAGTGTCTTAACGCATTTTGTTATTTTATTTTAGCCTTAGTCCCTTTTTCACAAGGGCCTAGTTTTTTTTTATATTATTTCATTTAAGAAAATATATGCGGGTTAACAAGAACTATAAACATACCATTTGTCAAGGAAATCGAATGAGTAGTTCTTAAGATATTCGATCGAGAAGGCAGACAAACGTCTTAGTCTCACCATAAAGAAAAAACCCTAATAATGATACACCTATAAGTCAGTATAAGTAATATAAAAATATACTATAATAGATATTTCTAAAACGGATTTCTTTACTAAATCGTTCTTTTAACAAATTAATGCTAGAGTCTTATATATATTATAGGTACATACATAATATCGTACATTATTATTATTAAATATTTTTCAAATAAATACTAAAAGATGCGAGAAATAAGTACTTAATAAACTTTTTTTTTGTTTATTTGTGAACTTAAGTAAAAGCCACTCTTTGGATTCAAAATCGGATTACTGAAAGCTTTATTGGTGGTATATAAAAATTTATAATAAATAACACGCACACGAAATTTCGGGTTCAGAAATAGCAGTCTTTTCCCCTTAAAGCATTGATTTTAAGTACCAAAAGACTTGACGGAGTTAGAGTTGATAAGTAAAGAGATAGCTTGACATGATAACTCTTAAAAAATATAGTCATCTTATAAGTGAGGCAAAACATTTCGATAAAGAATAACATAAACAATAAATCGCGATAACACGGCAACGCGAGACATCTGGGTTAATTTTGGGAACATTGTAAAACACTTAAAAGATGGTTCGTTGTCTTGTAGAATGGTAAAACATAGAAATTCTTAGAACCAGTAAGTAGTATATTGTATCTAAATAGCGGACTGCAAGAAACTGATAATAATGATCACATTTTTATATTTTCCACAAAAAAAAAACGCCTGAATTTTGTAGCACAACAAAATTTCAATTCGTTTCTAAAGATAGAAGCTTCACAATTTTAAAATCTAATGTGTTAATATTAGATTTTAAAAACAAGGCTGGGATGTCTCGGTGAAATATACACAAAAGCTTATATTAACAATAAATTAATTATACAAAAAAATACAGTTTCATTAACCAAAGGCATACGAGAGCGTACTCCTTAAAATGTTACACATATTGGTACACTTTTCACATTAAATGTCACTACTCAGAAAAGAAAAGAATAACACAAAATCGCACTATTTTTTGTTAAAAGGGAACCAAATTGAACGGCAGAACGTAATAAACTGGTACCCGCCCGCATGACCCGGCATCACTTAATTGACCGAGGCAATTCGCCCTATGTATTGTCCACGACAAAAATTTCGATTACGAAGCCATTAAAAATAATTACACCTAAACTGTGTAAGTATACTTTTTGCCTTGTCCAGTAGGTTGTTTGTTGTTTTGGCACAGTAATTAAGTCAATAGGTTGGTAATTTTGGACATAAAACAGTTTTCAGAATTGTTGTTAATGAATCTTGGTAATTAACTACATTTTTCTGGTAAACATTAAATAAGAAAATTATATCACGTATGGTTAAGTATTTTATGAAGTAAATCAAAAGGGTAATCACCGACTTTGATACGATGAGATCTCGTTTAAGTAGCGATCGAAGATGAAGTATTTTATACATATGAAATTTCATTAAATTTAGTAATCTATACTTCTATACTAATATTATACAACGCGCTAAACTCAGGAACTAATGGTTCGAATTGAAAAATTATTTTACTCAAAAATGCATGTAATGTGGTCATTATTTTGACAACCTTGTTTGAGCAAAGTCTACCTTGCCGTTCTGTTTCAAGGAGCGGCCGGCAAAGTTTTTCTGGTCGCTCTATTTTGACGTTTCAACGTTTTAAAAAATCAAATGCAATATATATTTTATTTAAATTACTTGCTGGTTTTATTTAGATCAGGTACTTGCATTTTTGAGTAAAGCACTATACAAGCCTTGGCCCACTATGACTGCTTCGCTGGTCACGCATTGCCTCTAGCTAGCCTAGCTACGCCCTAGGCCTTCCAGCTTGGCCATCATTGCAGCCCTTGCGGTCCTCGCTGTAAAGGCCTCGACCTACGGTCTCGGCCTTTATCTTAGCTCGCATCAAGTGCTGCACACTGACCGCGCTGTGTCGGCCTGGAGCTGCGCTGTCGGCCATCATCAGCGCGACCAGCAAAGTAGTCATTATATACCGCGGCAGTAATGTACTAATAGTGTTGGGTAGCCCATTTATCGAGGAAGGCGTTAACATCGTTAGTTAGCGATGTTAACGCTACGAACAATAGGAGCGGAGCATCAATTAAAAATGCAAAAACGGGGAAAATGTATTCCTGTTGAGAGCTTCCTTGCGTGCGCAGCGTAAACATATTTTTTGTAATTAATCAAATACTCAAACTAGCTATGCAATGTTCAAATAAAACAAAGCTTTTACAAGAGCACGGCATGTAACTTTGTATCTTCTTTATAATCTTAAATTAAATCGTCGTGTTATAACTGGATCATAATTGCTTAACAGCATTAATCGCTCCCACTATGCCAGCTAAATGATTAGGTAACGAAATGGGCGAACGGATGATGAATGGATGGACAAAAACGTTTTTTTAACAATCTCTGCATTATTGTCAAAATAGCTGTCCTGAAAAAGTAAAATAAAGGAGACCACCTCGACAAGAAATGGGTGCAATCTTCTGACAAGCGGTGAACCCTAACCGAACTGTAAACTAAAACCGAAACATAACTAGGTCACATGACGGTATTAGCAGCGGTGGTAAAGAAATAAATTACCTACTATATATCGCCAAAATGCGTATATGCCCATAGGGTCGTGAATATTAGGCTTTAGACAACCTGCTAGACTTTTATGTGGTAAAACGGAGTGCGGTATAAGGGAAATTATGGCTGCAGCAGAGAGAAAAATTTAAAAATATTACACCACTCAACCGTCCGTGGATACTACAGTATCCAAAAAAAAAATAGGGTCTTACGTCCGCGGCTGCTCTAGTATCCAATACACTTGAACAATGCGTCATTGTTCTAAGCACCATCTAGTGAATTACATCGTCTCTTTTTAGTTTGTTTGTTGTTTTAATATCACAGACCATGATATTACTTCACTAAATAATCGGTAGATGGCTAAATATAATGATTTTTTTAAAACAAAAAAAAATAAAAACTTTAGTTGGCGTTGTACTATTGCGTTGGAATTAGATTTTGAAGAATATTGTTGAAATATATCTCGTAAATAATATTTTCTGCTATTATTATACATGAAAATGATCCTGAGGATTTGTTTTTTAAGATTACAACTATATTTTATAGTTTGTATATGTAATCCTATTCTAAATAGAGGGTCAAAATGATAGGTATTATTTGGACGAGAACAATGGCCGGTTTTGGCGGGCTTTTGTGTTTTACAGTTTACTTTACATTCTTTTTAATAAAATAATATCTAAAAAATGAATAATAGTTCACTATTTCCATAATCATATACTTTTATTATAGAAATGTATTAAGATTAATAATATTTCAATAAAATTTAGGCATGTTTATGCGCATGAAATTTGATACCGCGGCCGAAATTCGAGAAGTAGGTGTTTTGTTTCAATTTATTTCACAATTGAAGACTACATTTAATATCAATATTTTTACATTGTTGGAAAGGGAAAATAATGTAGAATTTTATACTTATTTTTAAATTAGTCTAATTTCCAATATTATTATATTAAAATGGAGAATTATGAAAAATAACACAGTTTTTTAAATATTTTTTCGCATGTTTTGTTTGGGTTTTAGTAACTTATATTAACATTATCAATATTTTTTTATATAACCCTGTTAAGTATATTTTCACCTATTGCTACGTATTTTTTTTATTATTATAGGTATTTTAATTTAGCAGATATAGCGGTTTATATTAATAAAGTATCGCGAAAAAACAGGTAAATTACAGGTAGCGCTTGACCGCGCGAACAGCGGACGTTAGAGGCTAGCTTGGTTGGTCCGCGCTGGACGGTTAAGTGGTTAATACATCGGGTAAAATCAAAAGACTACTTCAAATATACCTATCCAGATCTCTGCCTAGCTATAAATATGTTTAATGGTCAATTCATGATGGTTACATTCATCATAAACGCAACAATATTGTTCAATTAGTCTAAATGAACATAGAATGGACTATTAGATGACCCAGGTTTATATTATAGAGCTGGATATATTCAAGGCAAGGTCACTACATGTATTGTACTCAGCGCCCGCCCAGCCCCTCTAGCCATGAGCGCAGTTGTAAAAACGCTAACGAAACTTATGTATGAAAATGACATTAGATGATGAAGTCACTTTCGTTTTTATCGTTGCAGAAATAACCAAAACGAGACAACAATATAGATACACCAATGGGGATAATAAATTTGTTATCTCCCTTTCATTCACGCTTCTGCGATGTTCGAGCGTAAAAAGCGACCATGCTCTTGGCCTGGGGCCTAAGAGAAAACTCAGGCGAGGCGATACGTAAAAAGCGACCATGCTCTTGGCTAGGGGGCCTGGGGCCTAAGAGAAAATTCATCGAGGTGATACGTGACGCCTTCAGTCAAAACGGTATGAACTTTGCACCTGTCATAAGCATAGCATCATAGCCTCACGCCTATAGTCCATTTTTTTTATGTAGGACAATTTACACATATTTCTCTGTTCACAAACTAAGATCTAGGCTGTACCAGAAACAATGATATAATACAACACCCAGACCATGACAAATTGTACAGAAAAACTTTTTTTTTGCCATGGGTGGGAATCGAACCCACAACCTTTGAATACAACGCCAAAGCCGCAACCACTAGTCTACGGAGGCGGTCAATGTCCACACTGACACTGTCAAAATCCATATGTTTTTAACTGGGGCAATACATGTCGCTTTGCCTGTATTTTCTCTAAGCCCCTTGGGGTGAAGCAAGAGGAGCGGTCGCTCTAGGCGCCAGACGGCAAAGGGCGCAAAAACGCAAAATGTGTAAAACAATTTCACGGCAAAATAAAATTTTAATGGTGCCTTTTGCGAGGCGAGGAAGTAGTGTTACAGATCAGATTTTCCAATATATTAATATATGGAGTTTTTAGCGATGCTAAAAAACTAAATTTATATAATTGAAATTAAAGAATTTAAGTAGTTTATATACTATTTGCCATATATGTTTTAAATTTTTATTTATTTGCTTTTGCACCCTATGCATAATCTTCCACTCTCTCAAAGGTTAGCTGGTAGAAAATACCTAAGGCATTAAGTTCGCCTATGTACAATTTTATTTTGTAATTTTGTGCAATAAAGTATTTTAAATAAATAAAATGACTATGTTTTACGCAAAACTTTCTGTAAAACCATGTTGGAAAGATTTCGTACTGTGAACACCATATTTTTCAGCGATGAGGCCCATTTCCACATAAATGATCATGTCAACAAACAATCATTATTGGGCTCCACGACGGCAAAACCCAACATTAAAACAACAAAAATGGCCATTACACTGTGCAAGGGTAACAGTATGGTGCGCCGTTTCGACAAACGGATTTAACGAACCGTATTTTTTTGAAAATCTTAATGGTCATGCAGTTAACGTGAACAGTGAAAATTACCGCCAAATGATTCAAGACTATTTTTTACAAAATTTGCAAGGACATCCATCCGTCTCTTCAAGGACGTAGTTTCAGCAAGATGGGGCTACTGCCTACTCCACATACCGCTAGGACCACCATGACTATGCTTCGTAATTTTTTCCCAGAAAATTTGATAAGCCGATTTGGGGACATCCCGTGGCCCCCAAGGTCACCTGACCTAAGCTATTTGGATGTTTTCCTATGGGAATACTTGAAAGGTAAAGTCTACGTCAACAATCCGTGAACTCTGGCAGCTCTGAAAGACAATATTCACCTTGAGATTCAAAACATCCAGCCAAACTTTTAAAGACGCGTATCCGTAAAACGATGAACCGTTTCCGAGAGTGTGTGCGACTAAATGGCCGGTATTTAGACGATTTTTTTTTTTTAAATAGTTCCGCATTTGTCCCCTTTCTGTTATTATAATTAAAATTAAAATATAACAAATAGATTTTGTTTATTTTAATTCAAAAATCATACATTTCCCACTGGACATCCTGTACAACCTTTCAAAGTCACCATGTATAATTAAACGTAATAACTAGACTGCCTCCTCTGTCGTGTGCCTTTATAGCGCGTCCAAACATACTTACAAATATATTTAAGCCCTATTATCGGAGGATCAATTTTAGATTATCGTCGTGTTATAACTGGATCTTTCCAACCTTTTATGCACCTTATAATAAAATATTTAAGTTCTTTTAGTGTCACGATTTACGAGCTATAAGATATCTAAAATTATCTTTTATTGGCTTAATTTCGTAGTAAATAGAATGATATTTATGTCGCTATTTTTATAACAATAAGTAATTTGCAGTTTTTGAAATCTTAATATTAACCAATTCAAATACAGTAAGATCCAAGATTTTTAAAAGTTACAACATTAACAAAAAAAAAGGCGCGATAAAACAGCTTATATATAATATTTCTGTACGCGTGTCTGTTCCTGAACTCCTCCTAAGAGGTTAGGCCGATTTTGATGTTTTTTGTATGTTTAAGTGGATTCGAGAATGGTTTAGATTCACAATCGGACTCAGTAGGCGGCGCTGCAATCGGGTTCTTAGTTTTATTTTTAGCTTTGCAGCAAATCAATGACGAAACAAAAGATCAAAATCAATTAGTATTTTTTCGAAATAATTTTTGCTAAAGAAACTTAACATGTAATAAATCTTTTAAAGCACTTACCTCAGAATTATGTGAACAGTTGTCTCGCAGGTCTGGCTCGCTGCATGCCGTGGGTAAAACGTCACAGTTCTCCAAGCTGCCTTGACTGCCGCAGATATCGTCGACACTAGCACTCAAAACCCTAGCATGCTTCTCAACATTCTTCCCAGATTTCTTATTGTCTTTCCCATTAAATATTGTCTTAGTCTTCGACAATAAGTTCAAATGCTTTTTACGAGCTTTAATCTTAACATTAGCTGGATGAAGGAAATTGTAATCATCATTAGATTTTTGCTGAGAATCACACAAACCAAACATCAATATATCATCCACAGATCCTTTAAGATTCTTCAATTGAATAGTACTAGCGTTGTAATAATCTTGACTTTTAGATGAATATATAGACATTGAATCAATAGAGGTTTTACCACTATTCATATAGTCTTGACTTTTTGAAGAAATCACAGTTACAGTATCAACAGACTCAGTTTCATTGGAAGACTTCAGTGAATAATCAGGTACAAAATCTGTTGGTTTCTCGGTACTTTCAATACCTATGATGGGCCTCTCATGATATACATCTATAGCTTTAAGCTTCATATTTATGGATTCTAAATCCAAACCTAACTGTGGTTTAATCATTTCATAATGATTTCCTTCGTTTTCTGTATAAACTGGATCATAATCTGGATCTTTGACATTTTCGTAATGATGTTTACAATCATTTTCTAACATCTTTTTAAAGGAAGGAGGTATATTACCATAGTGTACTCCATTGTAATTGTATGTATCATCAGATTTAACTTTATTATCACTGGATTTACCTGGACTACTATGAAAGGAAGACTGTCCATCACAAGCACCTAAAATGACGTCATCTAAAGGATTCAGAGGTTGCCCGCGTCCTCCAAATCCATCCACTACAGGCATAGTATTGGATAAGAATGAGCTATCCATTTCAAAGTTCGAATCAGTTATGCCAAGAGGTCTTGCTTTTGATTCTTTTTTATTCACATGTGATTCATATTGGTTAGGAAAATTTATAAGATGCCTAGCTTGCTGACCAAAATCAGCTAATAATCTTTCTGTAATATTTTGACAGTCATTATGAAAGCCAATCCCAGAATCACTGTTACTAGAAGTTGTTGTAAATTCACTGTGATTACTTGGTTGTGGTGAATTAGCAAAATTGTGTATATCAAGTTTATTTAATGAAAACTCTATTCTCTTCATGTCATGGCGGCAACCATTTACCTTTTTACCATACTTAACACCTCTTAATGGTGCAAGACGATTATTGTTTTTAGATAAATTTGATCCAGTACTGGGGCTAGTGCTTTTAATAGCAAGTTTTGATATGTTTTCGACTCCTGGACTAGAGAACCCATTTGGAATGTGTAAAGAATACATACTTCTTATAACACTAACAACATATTCACAAGATGTTGGGAATTCCAAACAATGATTTGTTACTGGATCTAGAGTACATTTGATTTGGAATTCATTTGCAGTTATTATGTGGATGTTATGTTCTATAAGTTTAGGATCAATAGAGAACACATGGCAGTTGTGAGAGGTTTCTGGGTTGCCACAGGTTTTAAGACAAATATCATTAATATGAGATCTGCATGTTATAAGCCCAAAATATCTGTAATCATTTTCAGAGTTGCAACTGACATAAATTATTCTTTCTCTAGTATGTTCTGAAATTATTGTTCCATTGGAGATTTTTATATTCATTGATAATGGCAAGATGGTCATTAGGACTAAAGTAGCAGATCTCTTGGCATGTCGCAATTTCCGAATACTTGCACGGACTGTGCTGAGTTCTGAACCATTGGTGATCTGGGCTGGAGTTTCTATAGTACCCAGATAGCCTACTATGGCTCTGCATTCTAGTTTCTTTTCACTTCTTGCTAGTTGTTGTTGGTGCCTTAAATTGTACAGGACGCTTGGTGATAACACTTCTGATGCTGGGTTGCAACCTGAAATAAAACAAAATATCCAAGTATAGTTCTAATTGTTTTTTGAAGTAAGCCTAGTTTTGTATTTGACTTTTCTTGCTAACACCTAAATTTCAACCCATAATCCTATGTTAAAATGCATTTATGTTAAAGCATAATATTAAGATCTAAAATAAATCTAAAAAAAGTTAATATTATATTTTCATTGGGTCAAAAAACCTTAAGGAGATAACAAGGGATCCATTTTTTAAAATGTATTTATTTACACTTGATAAATACACTACCGCTAACAATGAATTTCGGGTCTAAGGATATTAATGGCCATACAACATGTAAATGATTTATTGAGGGTAGCCCGAAGACTGTAGTGATATGTGTTATATCTGTGTAATATTAAAATATTTATTTTATAGGATATTATTGTGCAAAAATGTTCTATTTTGTAGAATAAGCATTCATAGTGATCTTAAGAGTAGCATTAACTCGGTGTTTGTGTTATCGCAATGAATCGCTTAAACCAACGATAAAATGGTGGTACCAATTTTATTGTTGGTTTAACCTTCTGTATGCTAAAGCTCCCCTAAACACATACCCACCGGGTGCAGGCCATGGCGAATCCGAAGAGTATGTGTGGCGCGATTTACATTTTAATGAAAATATGCTTATAATTCTATGGTGTGCAATAAAGTAGTTTATATCATTGAAAGCCAGTTAACTTATATACTTATTGGCTCTCCTACAAACTGTTCATTGCATCAAATGAAATTAAGGAAAAACCAAATTATAAATTAATTTTATTATGATTACCTGTATATTGCAAACAATCTGAGTGTGCCAAATGAGATTTACACGGCTCCTTAAGAGCAGCCGATACTAGCAATGGTGCGTGAGGATCTACAACCTGCATCTTCTTCTTATACATTTGATCAACTCTATTCCTTATTTCCGACCTCAGAGGTCTACAGCGCACTCTCTGCGGATGCCTCGGTCTTTGACTCATACTCTCGTCTTCAGACGTATCAGACGCATCCGGACCTCTGTCTGTGGTTACAGTTAAAGCTATAGCTTGAGGTGCAGAAGCTATCAGTCTAGCCACAACATCATGTGCTACTTTAGTCACTGGCGACGATCCTACAGCCAACAAAACTAATCCAACTCGTAAACCAGCTCTTTCAGCCGGACTACCATGCGATACGTGAGAGACCACGCAAGGGGCCTCACCAGAAATTGTAAAACCAAATCCATCCGGCCCTCGACTAACTACTAACTTGTAAGCGCCCAAACCAACTTTCTGTATTACCCGACGTCGTCTTCTCCTCTGAGGAACCATCCTCGTGCTTCTAAACTAATTCATTAGGTTTATATCGTGATTAGAAAGTTGTTTTTGCAGATCGCTTTGTTTACCGCATTCCTTAGCTTTGCATGGCGTATACATTGTTTATTTAACAAACAAAAGCTTTTAAAGCTCCCGTAAACTACACTTTAGGATTCTCTAACACACTTTTCACAGAAAATAACTTGGAAAACTTGTTGGAAATGCAAAATTAATCGGAATGCGAACTCAAAACAAGTTTTTAACTGACATTTAGAAAGTTTTTAAAAGTTTTGCAAAAGCTAGCTAGAAACTTCTACCCTTGCAAAAAAATCTACATACTATCAAATGAACTCTAAAATAATCTTAATTTTATCGGGAATTAGGAATAATTTAATAGTTTAAATATTATTTAATAATTTCTAAAAAGCTCGTTTTCATTTTGCAGTTTTTTTTTTGTTAATGGTAACATTTGTAATAACTGTCACATTTTTGTGACATTTGTCAAAATTGTCAAATGCACGTTGTTTTTGTGAATTTCACGTGAGATTAGTTTAAAATTAATAAATAAAGCAATAATATCGTACAATCATGGCGGTAAGTAAATTAAAATAATTATACGTACTATTACGGGTGCCAGCAGTCGTAACGATGGTATTGAAAATTTTAATCCCTCCGAACAAGTGGCAATTTTGTGGCGGTGTATGTATGGATGATGTATGGTCTTTTACAGTTTTACTAGATAGTATATTGGACCGACAGCTCGTGCTCTTCAAGTATAGTGGTGTTGTCAAGCAAATGTACCCACTTATTTGTTTTACATTAACAACTCTTTGGTACTAAAGTTGAGCATTTCATAATTTTATAAATTTCAGTATAAGTATAGAAAAAAAATAGGTATGTGGGGAGAGCACTTTGAAGCCAGATCTAAAAAAAGGTATGGTATAAAACTCATACACTAAGTAAGATTGAATGCATTAAGGGTACATTCTGGGCACATCCCCTTGAGACAATGTTCTTAGCAAACCATGGTTTCACCGTGCGGGTGCCGGGTCCATAGCGTGGTTGAAAGGCAGGGGAATGAACTGCAGCGTCCCGGACTTGAGACCGCGAAGTAGGTTTAAAGGCCTTTTGAACTCTCACCTGCACTGTGTTCACTACCCTCTCTACTCAACCAAATATTATATGATCCTGTTAGCGCCATCCTGGAAACACGCTCCATAAAAGTTCCAACGGCTGTTCTCGGAAGGCCAAGATCCTTCAATAGACGGTGCAAAGACTTTGCTGGAATTCCTCTTGCACCAACTTCCATTGCATAAAGTTGAGTTTTAAATCTGTTTCTAGTAATTTCGTTTGTGATAAAATTGTATTTATGTTGCTTAAAAGTGACTCCAGATTGTACTCAGGGTGGAAAGCTCGGAATAGATTTAATTAGACATACATAGTTATAAGTTTTCCTATTTGTTAATAGGTAGGTAGTTTACACCCTCTAAAATTATGAATTTTGTATTACTAACAGGGTGACATAATCCTAATTGACTCTTTAAACCAAGCTTGTTGGTTTTTAAGTGTACATTCTAACCAACTTGGCCACCACATGTACTAATATTACAAATAGCCCACTAACTTTTCTTTTATAATTACAGAAAAAGGGAAAAGGAAAGATAAGTAAGCTAAAGCGTAACAACCATACCACAAATAAAATGAAAAAACGTGGCACATTAAAGCTCCAGCGGCATCGTATGAAGATTCAGAAGCAGAACCAGCCTTCAGCTATGGATCCTGTTTATGATAGTGACAGCGAAGCAAGCGCATCTGGTGATGAATGGGCGGATATGCTGGACGACGCTGAAAAGGAATATATGGAGCGTAGACTAGCATTACAACCTCAGCTATTATCTAGTGTACCACAAGAAGACGAGGTTATTCAGAAGTAAGTAGGTTTAATTTTTTTATGGCAGGTTAACAGAAAGCACAGTGAATGGTGAGGTAAAGAGGACACAAACATAATATTTCAAATATTGAAAAGAGCAACAATCCTTTTTGTCTGCACCTATTTAGTATAAGATGATACTAGAAGGTATCTCAAAAATCTTTTATTTTCCAAAAATTATATAATAAAAAAAAACAAATTATATATATGTTTGATGTTCATTAATAACTACTACATTAATTATTAATATAATTTATTCCACAATGACAGGCCCCCTAAAAGCCAACAGCGTAAACGCAGCAGAGTAAAAAAAGAAAGTGATAGTGGTGCTGGATCAGATTCAGAAGCAGATATAGAAGATAAATATATAGAGGAATTAGCTTCACAACCCAAGAAGAAGCTCCGATCATTGCTTCCAATTAAAACTAAGCAAGGATTAGTGATGCAAGATGAGGAGTGTGATGGTAACAGCTGTTTTATATATTACCAAGTCATATCAAAAATATTTATTTCATGTAAAACTTAAAAGTATGAAAAGTCACAAAAAATAATTATAATGTTCAAGTGTGCACTTGGCTGGGTTGCTATTCCGCCCAATAAACAACTACTGCAAACCTTTACTGCACTCTGTCATATGGCTTCTCTGTCATATTTATAGTCATAATAGACTTGTTTTCATCAGAACTATAGAAGTGACTCATTTATTTGCAAAATTCTGGGTAAAGGTGATGAAGTTCTATTTCCACCTCATTGTAGCTTGGTACTCTGAGAATCTATACTAAATATGTGGCTTGTCGCAGTGTTTGGATAGACTCAATAGACAGTTTCACATATTTGTATTGGGATCAACAAATCATTATGCTCTCCGAGGCACTATTGTGGTGTTGTAAAACATTATCATAAATTAAAAACCATTGGTATTTATTTATATATATATTGCCTATAAACTCTAGAGCTTAGTTTGTGACCAAGGCAGAACAAAAATACTAATGCATATTTTATTTAATAAACTCATAGACCATGGCAAACATACTGTTTATTTGCCATGAGTGATAATTGAACCCATAACCTCCAGATTCAACTCAAAAGGCACAATCACTAGACTATGGAAGCTAATAACAAT
Source organism: Monopis laevigella (assembly GCA_947458855.1). Classification (NCBI taxonomy): domain Eukaryota; kingdom Metazoa; phylum Arthropoda; class Insecta; order Lepidoptera; family Tineidae; genus Monopis; species Monopis laevigella. Next base: position 5,684,508 of record OX381596.1, on the reverse strand, counting down.
TATGTACAATCAGCAGAAAAAAATGTAATTCAGTTACTATTGAATTTTTTGTTACTTTAGGGCGCGTTCGTTTTGGGGCAGAAATGTGTTCACAACAATCACAATATATATGCGTTTTTTTTGAGATTTCGGAGGCAAAAGTGGCGATGTGATCTGCCACATTGGCTGTTTTTTTTGGCCCAGAATGCTACCGTGAACTGATCACAAAGATCCCAGTCGACAGGTGAGGCGTTGTAAACATATTTTGACATTTGTGGTTGTGACAATTGTTGTTGTTTTAAACGTCGCAGCCGTCTTATATTTTTAGGATCAAGTTTATTGTATTTTAAATCGAAATAATTTTAGAAAGATTTCATTAAATCTATTACTATTAACCTAACCAAGGAGAATTGGGTATTATGCTAAGCCAAATTGGCTGTTATTTTTATTTTGATGGTCATAGGATTATTAATTTACCTTTTATAAATACTATTACAGAATCTGACAATGAACTAGACAGCCAACCTCCAGCCAAAAAACAGAAACCTGAACATTCAGCAGAAACTCCAGAAGAATCAGATTCTGGTCTTGAAGGTGCTGGCGATGATGATGATGATAAAACAGCAGATGGTGATGTGGTCAATGCTGTGCAGTTGGTGATGGCTAGGAGGGAACGGATTAAGAAAGATAAACTGAGGATTGGTGCTTTGTGTTCATCTCTTTTGGAGACTCCCGAGAAAAAGGTAAATATATACTATACCAACTTGTGAACTTTATGTGACTTGAGTTATCACAGGTATAACTCGGACACATTATAATTTAGGGGTTGCCGAAGTAGCGGCCCGATTGTGCAGTGAGGCACTCCTGTTTACCATTCTCAGTTTTTCTTTATAAACATATGGAACCTAAAGAACAAATATAAACATAAATAAATAAACTAATATTTTTTCTATATTTAATATAACTCAAAAGCTATCATTGAAATAAAATTTCAGTTAAAGAACTTTTACCCTATTCTATTTCTGATGGAAGAAAAGTTAAAAGATGAATCTGAGAATTTGTTATCTATAAGGAAGCTAGCTACCTTATCTGCTTTTGAAGTGTTTAAAGACATCCTGCCTGAGTACAGCTTAAGACATCAAGACTATTCTAATATTAAATGTAAGTTATTTTTGCAATTAAATGTTGGAGTGCATGTTTATGAAGAATTATGACTGTGAATGACTTATAATATATACATATATAAGATAGACCAGTGATAGTAATGGCAAATATTAAAAAAAAAAAATGCTATACAATGAGATGGTTCAATTCAAATGGGTGTGGCTTTTTTGTATTATGAATGTGTACTGTTAAAACATATTTAGTACAATTATTATAATAATTTTTAGTTTTCTAAAAATGTAGCTTTTATAGTAATAATATAAAAAGTCTGCAGTAGTTTAAAATCAATGTAGGTGTTTTTTTTTTTTACTTTCTACATATGTGTTGACAATGGCCATTTATTATAATAATATATATATATTATGTGTTTTTTTACAGTAAAGAAAGACACTCTTGCATTATATAAATATGAAAAGGAATTGCTTGAATTTTACAAAAGATATCTTCAGAGGTTAGAAAAGGTAATGGCAGTTGTACGACCCAAAAAAGGGGATAACAGGTAATAAATTAACTATGATCCTGTAAATATTATTACAAAGTTAAATTATTATTGTTGGTGCAACAATAAATTTGTTGTTAAACAAATGTACATAAATTTTTAGATTAAAAACACATTGGTACACACTGGGGTTTGAACTAAAAGTGTTTTTAAGTCTTAAGGTCTAACCAACTCGGTCACCACATATTAAACGAAATTAGTTTCTTATTTTAGGCTATATTTTAGAAATAAAAAATGTTTTTTTTTTTTTTTTTTTTTCGTCAGGAGCCAATTCTTTTGTTACAAAAATTTCTACCTAAAGTTATTTGATAGTAAAAGATTTTTTTTATTGCAGAAAGTTAGATGAAGCCTCCTTGACCCTAGCAACAATAGCAGTGCAATGTATGTCTGGGCTGCTTGTTGCTCGGCCATACTTCAACTTTTCCACTAATATAGCCCAAAGTATTATCCCATTGTTGGATAGCAAGCATGAAGAGATCAGAACAACTGTATCTGAATGTTGCAGTACTGTGTTCCAAGAGGATTCTAAAGGAGAAATTACATTAACAGTTAGTTCTATCTTTTGTATTAATTAATGGTTTTAAACTCAACTCGACCCGTAATAAATGTTTTGGCGATTCATACATCTGCCTTACTATTAAAATGTGGTATCAGCTTGCATTTTTCCTTGGTCTTATAACCTACAGTCCTTTAAGCCAAGTGTGAATGCCATCTTAAGTCAGCATAATGATGACAACTTACTCCTGGACTTTGCTACTGCTTAACATCAGGTAGATGCAAGGTCACATGTTATGCTCTTATAAAAAAAATATGTGGAAGTCAGTGCAAGAATTCTAGCAAAGTCTTTGCATCATCTTCCAAGATCGGCTGTCGGAACTTTTTTGGAACACGTTTCCAAAATGGCGCTGACAGGACCGTATAGTATTTGGTTGTGTAAAGAGGTAGTGAACACAGTGAATTCGGAAAAAGCTTTCAACCATGCTTGGCGGTTTTAAGGTCGGGAATGCTGCAGTTCACTCCCCTGCCTTCCAACCACGTGATGGATCGGCAGCCGCACAGAGAATCCATGAATAGCTAACAACATTGTCTCTAATGTTGAGATAAATTCTACAAATTTCATAACTTGATCTTTTTCAAAGAACAACATTATAAAAATCTTAACATCCAATTAATAGTCCAAGATCCCAGGGCCGCCAGACCTTACTTATTTTCTAAAGCACAAAATATATATGATAGAGAAGTTTTATTACGTACATATACTAGCTAGCTTGGGCCGACGCCCAATTCTCAAATACCAGCTGCTAAAGGTACGTAAAAATTTTACTCAAGTCTGAGAGCTGGTTTTTATATATGATATATATATATATCTTCACGGGTGCCTTACGGCGCCCGAGACCGCCTAGACGGCCCCAGGGTACCCAGCGGAGGGGTTTTAATCCCAACTCGTCGTATGGTATGAGTCTACACCGAACAAGTGGCTAGCTCGTCGCGATGTTTTGGATAGACTCAATAACCCATCTATAAACAGTTTCACAAGTTGGTATAGTGAAACCGGGACCGACAGCTTAACGTGCTCTCCGAGGCACTATAGTGGTGTTGTCAAACAAATGTACATAATTTTTTTAATTAAAAACTCATTGGTACCTACACACCGGGATTCGAACCAGGGACCTTAGTGTTTTTAAGTCCAAGATCTAACCAACTCGGCCACCACGTATATATATATATATATGATTATTAATGATATTACAGCTTATGTTAAATCATATGTAAAAGGCATTTAATAATCGAATACTCAAGTCAAATCTCATAATAATAATAATTTATTATAAACGTAATAAAATTTCATGTCCACTCTTTCTCCCTATCCAGTATGTCCTTACATTTTACAAACTATAGTTAAACGCATAAATTTATAATATTTAAATAAAAATATTAAAAAAACATGCAAAACTAAAATCATTGGAAAATTCTACAACTTTTCCTATTAAGACACCACATTTATATGTTTATCCTGCATCACATTATTATTTTTCAGTTAGTCCGTTTAATAAATCAGCTGGTCAAGCGGCGTGGTGTTAGACTTAGACCACAAGCCCTGGACTGTTTATTACACTTAAACATGAAGGACATATCTCTTGATGAAGAAATAGATGTTAAACTAAAGCAGAAAAAGGAGGAAAAACATAAGAAAAGGATATTGAATCTGTCTAAGAAAGAGAAGAAGGTATTAAATAATTTCTATTTTTTGATTAAATGGCCTTTTCACATTACGCGAAATTTTGCCAGTGTCTTGAGGGTAGAGGAATAAAGTTATTATATTATTAATAAAAAGGGGGATAACAGGATGGAAAGGAATTGGGAAAGGACTAGGGTAGAAAAAAGAATGGCGACATGACCATATGTAAGCATACGGTATAGTCTTGCCCATATCAAGTGAAGAAGGAAAAATATTCAGTAAAATGGCGGTACTCAAAGATTGTGGGATTATTTGAGATAACACAAACATCGAGATCACTGCTTAAATGCTACACTTCTCACACATAATATTACTATACAATTAAAATAAAATTTGAAAAGTATAATCTAAACACGCGTCTACAGTCTTCGGGCTACCCTCAAAGAATCCGTATTAATTAATATTTTTTTAGCATAATTTTATTATTCAATAATAATATGAATTGTCATTGTAAATTTTATGAATAAGTAGTTGTTATAACAACTTATTTGAACATAGCTAGACACCATTATTTTATTGGAACACAACATGTGACTTTACATCTACCTGATGGTTAGCAGTCCTACAAAGTCCATGAATGGGGTCAATCAATTGCGTAACAGCATAGGTCGCTCGCACTATTCCGGCTTAACAATACGATTACGAATTGAGCGGAAGGCGAAAATGCATTACCGGTACATTAATATCCTCGCTGATTTATCGTCCAATCAGTGCTCTTTTCGTATTTTTCCTTTTCAGGTGAAAGGAAGGTCTCTATGTGACCTAGTCATGTTTTGTTTTAGTCTGTGGGTTCACTAGTTTTCAGGAGAATACTGCATTGATTTATTATCGAGGTGGTGGTCTCGTTTCAGGATGCAACTAAGAAACAGGTGGTTGAATTGACTATAAGGCAGCGGCGGTATTAAAATACACTCGTAGTGCAATTCGTCTCTGTTGATTCTCATTTATTATGAGCATCATTTAGCCAGCATAGTAGAAGCGATAAATGTTGTTTAACAACAATGTTGAACAACCCCATTAATGTACTTTGTAGGTCTGCTCACCACCAGGTAGATACAAAGTTACCAGCCGTGTTATAATAAATTAATAATTTACACATATTGGTTTCTGGTCATAAACTAAGCTCTAGGCTTGTACTATGGGTACCAGAAGCAACGATATAATACATATTATATTTTATAAACATCCAGACCATGAAAAAATGTACAGAAATACCTACTAATATTAATTTATATTCATTTTTTTGCTATGAGTGGGAATCGAACCCACAAGCAATCGGATTCAACGCCAAAGGCGCAATCATTAGTCGGTTGACGGAGGCGGTCAAAAAACTGTGTTGTAATTATTACTTATTGATTTTAGCGAGTAAAAAAGCTCCGTGAAGTAGAGAATGAATTACTAGAGACGAATGCCCAAGAGAGTGTGGTCCTGAAGAACAAGCACCTAACAGAGGTGACTCGCACTCTGTTCCACATATACTTCCGCATACTCAAGACTGCGCCGCACTCCGCTCTGCTCGCCGCGGCTCTTACCGGACTCGCTAAGTAACTCATTTGTATACATCTTTACGCTTAATCTAAATCCGTGGAGATATACAGGGTGACTTTGAGCTGATATGATGCTCTTCTGATCAAACAGCTTTTTCCCTGGAACATGTGTCGCAAATGAATTAAAATTTTGGCTTCCCCATACAAATTGATAATTTTAACATTACTAGTAGGAGAAGGTATTTTTTTTTTTCATTTACGACACATGGTTCCATGCCATACAACTTCAAAACAAAAAGTGAGAACCGAAAATAATAAAAGTAATCACTGAGCGTTGATTGGTTGAAGTGAGAACTTAATATGGCGGCAACTAACATGTTTGACATTTCGTTTTATAGATGATTTTAGGCATTAGGGCAGTTCCATATATTATTCTTAGTTTCATAGTTAAATCCCTTGCAACTAATGCTAAGTAGTTAAAAGCACAACAAAAACTAAAATAGCCGTGCACTCTATTCTCTTGTATTAAAGGTGATTTTGTCTTAAAACGTTTTTATATTTCATGTCGTGGCCATTGTATATAAAGGGTTTACCTTAGTTTGGCAATCTTTCGATACCGTTAAAAGGAACTAAATATTGCCGCTGGTCACAAACTAAGCTCTAGTACTTTGTGTACGTACGACAATAGTAATATATATTATGTTTTATAAACACCCAGATCATTGTAAACCGTAGAAATACGTACTAATATTGTGGGTTTGATTTCCACCCCTGGCTACGGTGGAAATCAAACCCACAACCTCTGGATACAATACCAACGAACTAGACCATGGAGGTGGTCATATACTCTGCCCTTCAGATTCATGAAGTTATTAGGGATATGGTCTAAGGCCAATAATCACATTTCCAAACATGAGAACAAGATGGCCACCATTACAAAAATGATCACAAGCAATCAATACTCAAGAAGTGAGAACAGAATATGGCGGCACATGTCTGACATTTCGTTTTAAAGGCAATTTCTTAGGCATTATGCTTTTATGTTTAGCTTGGATCCGTTTACTATAATTATTTTTATTATTTACAGATTCACACACGTGATAAACTTGGAATACTACTCAGATCTCGTTGCCATCCTATCCAAGCTAGTATCGGACAGTGAGCTGCTTCCCAGAGAACGGCTGCTATGTGTGAGAACAGTACTCGCCATCCTAGCGGGGAAGGGAGACGCCCTGAATGTGGACCCCGCGGCCTTCCACGCTCATCTCTACGCCGCCATCTTGTCTGCACATGGAGGTGTGTAGCTAATATATTTTTTATGTGGAGATCTCTATAAATTGCTAGACAGAACGACAGGTCATGTTTAGGTTTTAGTCTATGGGTTCACCAGTCTTAGGAGACTATTGCATCGATTTATGATCCTTTCAGGGAGCGGTTACGAAACGTATAGTTAACTTGTCTATAAAGTAGTGTGTCTATTAAATTTTATCGACTTGTAAAGCAAAATTTTTTTATCGCGCTTTTCGTAACGTTATAATTTAGACTACGTCAGAATTGCGTCAAAAATTTTTGCTTGCAAGCGAGGCTTGTGAGCGTATTCACGGAAATGGAGACAATGCCCTCATTGTGGCCTTTCATGGACATCTGTCGGTCGAAGTTCATTTATTTTTAATTAATGTTGGTAATATGGTATTTGACTCCTTTTTGAAACCCGTTTTATATGATTCTTCATTACATAATAAGCACACTACATTGATAGTTATAAATAAAATTGTAAAAAATATTCAATTTTATTTCGTGTAATCTACAATAGATATACATAATTTAGTTTAAAATAAAGTGAAATGTCTTTTTACGCCATTGTCTGATAGGATGACCACAATTTATAGTATATTTTTAATGTAGTCAAATAGTCTATTGTACGCAAATTCTCTTTTGGGTAATAAATAGTTTTGTATTATTACTAGGTAAAATATAGTAATAAATTGAAGCTATAAAATTTTATTGCCAAATATTTCGCCTCTCTTTGGAGCGGCAATAAAATTTTATAGCTTCAATTTATATATTTTACTTAGTAAGAAATACATCTAACACACTTTATTTGTTTCAGATAGTTTTGTATTATAATAATTAAAAAAAAAAAATTTTTTTTCATTTTGTAAAAAAAAAACCCCAACACAGAAAGATTATTAAATACAATGACCAATAACAATATTATTTTAATTCTGCGACAAACAGTAATCCAGTATTATTGAAAATATTTGTCTTTACCAGCACATTAAGCTCAAATGCTCAAACGTCAAATAACATCTAAATTTTGTTTTCAATGATAATAAAGTTTTTGGAAATAAAATAACATAGAGGTGTAGATTTACTTACTCAATCCTAATTAGATTTTTTTATAAAGAAACTATCTAATTAGGTAAGTAATATACTAACTCCACATACTTTTTATTTTCAAAAAAAAACTTTAAATATCACTGAAAACAAGATTAAGATGTTTGAGTTGTCGATATCCATTTCCTAGAGTCTTAATATAATTGATGTGCAATATGTGCTAAAATCCAGCACACATATATTTATATTTAATCGAATTCTTTTCCTTTATAAAGTAGTCAATACATATTTTTCAGGCAAAACCTACGAAAATACCCGAGTAATAGTAGAATCGATACTGCAAGTGTCGAGTCGCAGTCGCCGCGTCTCTGTGGCCGTCCTGCAGGCCTACGCCAAGCGGCTGGCAACATTCTGCCTTCAAGTACCACATAATGGCGCTCTGGCTGCTCTGGCAACGCTCAATCAAATGATACAGGTAATTTAGTAGAATTGTAATCTAATAACATTGGGCTTCCGAGAAAAAAAAAGTATTTTTAATTTCCATTGGTTACCGTGAAGTGAAATAAAAATTTGGGTCCGATAATACTCTACAGTTTATTAAGCAGCATACGTGTTTCTTGAAACTTATCTATGCAAGAAATGTTGTAAAGCTTTATTATTGTCATTACCTATAAGAATAGCAATAAAAAAAAATATTGCTGTAAGATACATGAATAATATTTATATTAAGCATTCATTTAATAAAGGTCCACCACACCACATCGCACCACATTTATCCAATAATTTGTTTTCCACATCTTTTAGTATATTAAGCATGTACGTAGTACTCTATTTAATCTGTGATAGCGTGCTTGTAACGTCACGCAGATTTTTTAGATTTCAAATATTAATATCTCAAAAATCTTAAAAGTTAAATATTAAAAAAAAATTACGTGATGTGTTTCTAGTACCTTATATATTGAATGGAAACTTCACCTAGTTTAACTTCTTATATCGTTGCAAAAATTTGGTTATAATTTTATTGCCTTATAGATTTTTTGGGAAAAAGGAGTATGTAATTTGTGTATATTCTAACTCTTTTCCCCAATAGATCGCTCGGGTATTATAAAGATAATTTATTTGCGTAAATGTGGTTACATAAAGATGGACAAAATTTATATAAAAATGTTCACTATATTTTACCACAACTGGCATGGCATGCAAATGTTAAAGAAATAGGTAGTTAGGTACTAATACAGTTTTACCATAACATTAACTATTAAATCAATTTAATTTATTATTGTAATTACTAACAATTCATATATATTTATAATAAGTAATCGAACAATAATAATAAATACCTGACTCAATGATATATATAAAATAAAACGTTATTTTATTAAATTATTATTTGAATTTTAAAACGCACCTTAATTAACATCAAATCTTCCAAAGATGGTGGAGGTGATTTAACAGCTATTCTTTTTAAGTTTGTAAACCAATCGGATCTGTGCCTTTATTTATTAATAATGCTTAATTTTTTTTTTTATTGATTGGAAAAAGATGTGACCAGAAGTTTAAGTCTGAGTTGCATCAAATCTTCCGTTAAAGTAGTTGTAACAAAGTTAAAAATGGCGTCAAATGTACCTGCCATTTACCTGCTGTCATTCGACCTTCAAAATAAAACTGGTTGATTCGACGCCATTTTTAATTTTAATTACATTACATTTACTGAGAGTTTATTTTGGTGCAACTCAGCCTAAGTAGTATTTAGTTACAGAGACGATAAATAGTTTTTTATTTTAAATGTCTTAAATGTTTACTTAACGCAGTTTGAGGACCTATATTTTACCCACATTCCGCTCGTTCTTCTTGCAAAATAAACCTAATAATGTGGCATAGAACACGTCAAGCAACTAGTATGGTCCGTAGAAGAAATCATGCGCTGCTCACTCCGCCTCTGCGTTCGACCATACCTTACTACTTTATTATAATGCGTCCAATGTTGTTACCCACTAGAACACATCAAGTCTGCAGCAACTAGTACGGTCGGCGGAGGAGGCCGTGGGCTCTGGTCGGTATGACCCCTTCAGTACGTCCCCGGAGCACTGCGCTGCTCACTCCGCCTCTGCGTTCGACCTTACTTTGCTCAACTCGCATTACCATGCGGACGTCAGACAAGCTGCGAAAGATATTTTGAATGGACAAGCTATGAAGATTACTTTGTAAGTTTTTTATTTATAAATATATAAAAATATTTAGATATTTTTTTTAGGTGGGAAAAAGCCTATATAAATTCGTTAGGCCGACCGACCGGACTCGTTACCACCGCCTATACAGATGCAAAACCGTCAAGTGACCTATTCATGTTTTGGTTTGATTCTGTGGTCGCACCGCTTTTCCGAAGACTACTGCATCGATTTTTTGTCGAGGGGGGTAAACTCCTTCCATAGTACGATTATGAAACGGGAGATTGATTTGACGATAAGCAGCGAGGATATTAAAATAGACTCATAATGCAAATACAGCCATGTCGCCGCCTATTTCTTAACCGCATCATTTAGCCGGCATAGTGGTAGCGATCAATATTGTTAAACAACAATGTATTTCTCGACCCCATCCAATGTATCTTTCAACCAATAGAATCGCTTTATTTTTCTAGTCAGTCGAATTATATATGTAAAAATGATGATGAATTTCCGCAGTACCTAGTAGCAACCATTTAAAAACTAACGCTTAGGCCTGAGGCTCTGCCGTGGGTTTGTGCATTGTAGCAACGTGACGTATTCGAATACGTATACATACGTGAGCAACAACCAATAGGGCCGCTTTATTTTTGGTAACAGGATTGAATAAAGCGATCCTATTGGTTGTTGCTCACGTATACGTATACAAATACGTTACGTTGCTACAATGAGCAAACCCATGGTAGAACCTCTGTATATATTTTCAGACCACCTCTTCGGATATTCGATGAGTACGATGGTTCTACCGTCTGCTTCAAGCCGGCCATTCCTCCGCCCAAGGCTTCCACGACCAAGCCCAAAGTGCCGAACGAGCACTCGTGGGTACAAAAAGACTTTAGAGACTTCTGTACAGCGATACAAGATGGCGTCCCTACTGATGTACAGTTTCACAAGTTGTTAACTTAATTGTTAAATTTAATAATTAGATATTGTTATTTAAGGAATATGAAATAATAAATATTTTAAATTTTATTTTCTGTGTATTTTTATTTCTCAAAGCAAGCACTTCGCATCAATACATGTTTAGTAGTATTTCAAGCGGATGAATGATAAAATCATCATCTGAAGGGACCATCACACTTTGAAAGTAAGTGTAATATATGGAACCGCCCTAATGCCTGAAACGAAATGTCAAACGTGTCCATTGCCGCCATATTGTATTCTCACAACAACGTTTAGTGTTTGTGTACAATAATTTTGGTTCTCACTTTTTGCTTTTAGTCTGTATGGCGGCGGTCATCTTCTGTTTTCACGTATGGAAAGGCGATTTCCTGCATTAGGGCGGCTAAAAAAAGTAGTTTGACAGAAGTATGCTACAGAGGTTCCCACTCTAGTTTTTGAGGATTAAATAATATTCTGTTTCGTTCGACAATATCTGTTTTAAAACATAACATTCCTATGCACAATTTTGAAAGAACAAAGAATTTGAAATAAATATACTATTTAAATAGCTGAAATGTTGTTAAGGACATTTTGTGTTTCCGCAACAAACTGCGGGAAAGATGGATCGAGAAGACATACTTTTATAAAATCTTCGTAATTTGATGGGATTCCCAAATTGTGCGATTCATTACCTGCAAAAAAAGTAATGGGGAAATAATATATTTGGCCGCAGGCCGAATCATGCCATTGCTTTTATCGCTGTTAGAATACGTCCCATCTCGTGTAAATACAAGAAAAAGAACAGGAAAAACGTAAAGTACGAATAATTAAGGCGTGATTCGGACCGCGGGCTTTGATACTTGTTAACCACCAAAGAAACATCAAAACCACGTGATAATTTTTAAGATCTTTGTCCTAGAATGACGTCATTTTAATCGTAAGCGTTTGGAATTATGAAAGCGTAGTTTATGATAATTGACACGCATTCTAATGTTTGATAATTCACGTGGCTTTAACGTCACGTTATATTTAATATGTTGTAAGAAAAATTACTTTATGTAAGAGTTAAATAACTCCCTTGTTAGTCAAATATAACGTGTTTTTATTTGAACATCAATTAAAGATGAACGGTGTCTTAGGTGTTATGAAATGGAAAAAGATAAGAAATATTTTAACATTTCTGACGTTTAACGTCAGAAATTAACGTTATTGTTGGTCAAATATAACGTGAATTTATGACGTCTTAATATTAGGTCAGTGTAGTGTTGAAACCTAACTTGGCAGAGGTATTATTCTACTACAAAGAATGTGGTCTCTATAAGATGCAAAAACTGTAGTAGTCACTCGGGATTAAATTTTAATATTGGGGCTTGAAACACAAATCCTACATGAAATTGCTCCTTTGCCTAGTGGTGCCATTGGGGTTGATGTGGGTTCGATTCCCACTCACGGCAAAAATAATATATGCTATGGTCTGGATGTATATGAAATATATAATATACTATGTTATTAGTAGGTGTTGTTGTTTCTGGTACACACAGTATAAGCTTAGCTTAGTTTGTAACCAGGGGGGTCATTCCAAGATTGCAACCGCTAATCACGATAAGACGTTGCTTAAACTATAAATATTGAATATAAGTTCTATTCTGTTAATTATAGAGTTGATGCTCCAAACATGCTCAAACTTGCGAAGAATTCGTGATTTCAAGATGGCGGCATTATTATAGCCCACCTAATACAGACTATAATAATAATATGTAGGACAAATTACACATATTGCTCTGGTCACAAACTAAGCTCTAGGCTTGTACTATGTGTACCAGAAGCAACGATATAATACATATTATATTTTATAAACACCCAGACCATGACAACTGTACAGAAAAAACGTACTAATATTTTTTTGCCATGGGTGGGAATCGAACCCATGACCTCCGGATACAACTCCAAAGGCGCAAACACTAGTCTACGGAGGTTGTCACCATATACCATTGTAATAGAATTCATATTTATAGTTAACGCAACGTCTTGTCGTGTTTAGCGGTTGCAATCTTGGAATGACCCCAGGGTGCAAAATAATGAGTAAAAAAGTTTCTTTTAAAAAAGACAAATACTTAGGTCGTATAACTCGTATATAGAGTAGGTAGGTATAACTTACTGGTTATATTATCCATGCTATCCTTGAGGGTGTCACCAAGGTCCTTGTATTTTAAAGGTACAAAATTTGGGAGTTGCTTGTGATGGATGACGGGGAAGTTCTTGTTTAACTTCTGGATACATTCATTTAGATCTGAAGCTATTAATTGAAATCTGAACTTACGCATCTGAAAATATTTTTTTAAAAACTTTTTGCATTAACAGCCTTTGCTTATGTCATGCATATAAAAGAACCCATTTCGTTGTCTTTTTTAATAACGATACACATTCAAACTTCGTTAAAGCCCGCAGCACTTATTTGACAGACTCCGTAGGATGCGCCTTTGGCGTTGTATCCGGAGGACGTGGGTTCGATTCCCACCCATGAAAAAAAATAGTACGTTGTTCTGTACAGTTTGTCATGGTCTGGGTGTTTATAAAATATAATATGTATTATATCGTTGTTTCTGGTACAAATAGTACAATCCTAGAGCTTAGTTTGTGACCAAAGCCATATATGTAAATTGTTCTACATATTATTATTAAATTATATCTTATTTGAAGTAATCATGAGACATTCCTTTTTTATTACAAACTCCTGGTGTAGGTACCTATTAAGGCATAAATTAGGTACACACATATCATCACGGGTGCCTTACGGCGCCCGAGACCGCCTAGACGGGTTTTAATCCCTCGTCGTCGTAGCCGATGGTATGAGTCTACGCCGAACAAGTCTAGCTCGTCGCGATGTTTTGAATAGACTTAATAACCCATCTATAAACAGTTTCACAAGTTAGTATAGTGAAACCGGGACCGACAGCTGAACGTGCTCTCCGAGGCACTATAATGGTGTTGTCAAACAAATGTACATTTTTTTTTTAATCAAAAACTCATTGGTACACACTGGGATTCTAAGTGTTTTAAGTCCAAGGTCTAACCAACTCGGCCACCACGTACGAGTATCTAAACAAAAGGGATTTCATACCACATGTGAGTATGCAAAGATATTTAGATTATTTAGTATAATTCAATTATGTTTCCAAACAATTTAATAACTGAGGCAAAGACGCCATATGCAGGTAAAGAAAGTGAGAGCGAACTAGTTTTGACGCGTGAGCGCGCGTGCGCTGTAGACTCTAGTGTGCAAACGCTAGTGGTCTCTTTCTCTCATACACAATTTTATAATAGGTACCCATAGATATAAATATTTACGTGAATGATAATACCTTAGATGTATAGGCGCCGCTAATATTGGAACATTATTTTCTCTTATTTTGTAAGCTTATAACATATCTATACTTAAAATATCATAGCATCTTACCTTATTATTAAAACCATAATAAACTATGATAAAAATATTATCTTTAAAGAAAACTTTCGTTTTGCCACTGGTCCTTTCCACTATTTTATCATTTTGTATTATAAACATTTGATCATATTGCACGCGCAAGATATAGCTATCGGCGGTGATGTGTTGCCTACCATACTGGACCCATTTTTCGTCTACATGGACCATTAGCTTATTTATTGGCATTGACCAACTATCTGTAATATAATTACCAACAGAGTTATAGAAGATTATTACCAATTTATTAGATTACTACATTCATTGCATTCTTTGAATAGAATTTAATATTGTGTTTTCTATTACCATTTTTTGTAACTAACGCCTTCATATTAATTAATATTAAATATTTATTCTTAATTTTTTCAGTTGAACGACTCTATTTTATTATTTAAAAAAAAATCAATTGCGGCGGCATTTTCTTTAATTTATTTTTAAGTTAAGAACATAGACTAATGAACATAGTAAACGAGTAGATGTGTAATGGTTAGTAAAATTTTAATATGTTTTAAATAATTTTGTTCTCCTATTAACGATTGGTTATAATAATGTTTGTTCTCATATTAACTTTGGTACCCGGTGTAGAGGCTATTTTCTGCTCTCATGTATTTGTAAAGGCAATTTCAGGCCAAAGGGCACTTCCCTATTATTTCGGCATACCATCACTTTTGTTCATTTATCTAATGCTTAGACCAACGCGGCCACGGGGGGAGACGCCTTAACGCTCTTATCTAATACAAATATTATTATGTTTGTCAATTTTTGCGTTGTACCCCGCACTCATCAATATATCTGCCAATGAGCAAAGAGAAAAACACTAATAACGTACACATCAACACTAATTCGTGATCAACATGAAGGTAAAAACCGTGCCGTCCGCGTGCGCGGGGCGCGTTTTTTTAGCTTCATGGTGTTCAAATATTGTAAAAACTTACATTTACATGTAGTAGTGGATGTCAGCGGCTAGGCTACCCAAATGTCAATATATCACATAGCAATGTATCGATAAAATATGGAATTGACAATAAAACAAAAATAACATAAGTACCTAATATTATTTTTTATTTAAAAATACATTTAATTTTTATGTATTATTTATTTATCTATAAAGTAAAAATTTGTTCTACCTTCAAAATTCGTAACAATGGCGATAAATTATAATATTTTTCGTTTTTCGAGTTTTTAATCAGTTATATATCAGATTTAAAACAATTACAAGATTAATAATTATGTCGCGAAACTAATAAGCAATTTTATTTATTTCCTAGATTATTAATTATTCATGCCATTTAACAACATGTCAATAGAAAACAAAAACTACAATCAAATTATATATTAGCTTTTAGTATGTGGTATTTTTTATTGGAAGCGATCAATATTGTTTACAACAAATTATTGATCTACTTCATTCATAGACTTTGTAGGGCCGCTTACCATCAGATACGAGATACAAATTCTCGTAGTACAAATTCACATGCCGTGCTCCAATATATATATTGTTTAAGTAATTTACTTCAACGAGGGAATTAAAACTGATAAAAAACTACCTAAGAACTTCGATGGGACATGAACACCTGGGCCCTATTTCATAAAGGCGACAAGTGACAGGTGATAGGTGACAAGTGACATTTCGACAATTATGTAATTTTTGTTTCATATAACTTTTTAATTGACAAGTATATTACTATGAAACTATGACAAGTTGTCATAATTGCGTTTCATAAACATTTTTGACTCGACCAATTGCACTAGAATTGTTGACAATTGTTATAATTTCACGACAGGTGTATTTCTATGATTGTCAGTAGAGGTGCGGGGTGCTAAGAATTGCTGGTGCGATGGGCTTATTTTAAAGTGGACTGTATGCGAAGTTCCTAGCGGTTGGTTGGTACACTGTTAAGGTAGAGGAATGTGACGACAGTCGAGCTGCTGCGGAAGAACAATAAAGAAATGCAACTCGAAAAGGAAAAGCGCACAAACCTCTAACACGCTGAGTCGATGGTGATGGATGGCACTTCCAGAGTCCTCGGTGCTGTTGCCAGGCTTCGGCTCCAGGTGGAATCCTTTCCACCTGAGGAGCAGACCAGCCCAGACAGGTGGTCAGACGGCTACGTCTATGGACGTGGCAGTCGCGGAATTTCACACAAAACGACACAAATCACAAACACAATAAACTGTTTGTATTAAGAAGAGTATTCTCTTCTTGCGGGCGTAGCTCAGTGGCCAATTTACGTTCCAGAGGAATTAATCACTCTTTCACGGCGGTTCGCGACTTAACGTGCGCTTGCGGGTCAGGAACTTGGACGAATGGTGGGGAAATTTAACATGTACCAACCATACTTGAATAAATAAAATGACCTACCTACATGAGAAATAAGTCGCGAGCGATTCAAATATAAATGGCGCAAGCATTCCCCCCGGCTTTGAAGCACTCGCTTCAAAACATAAAAATAATAAGCGGTAAAATAAAAATATTTTGCGGTAAAATTAAAATATTTGCGGTAAAACTAAAATATTTGCGGTAAAACTAAAATACTTGCGGTAAAACTAAAATATTTGCGGTAAAAACTTAAATATTTGCGGTAGAACTAAAATATTAAGCGGTAAGTCTA
Source organism: Monopis laevigella (assembly GCA_947458855.1). Lineage (NCBI taxonomy): Eukaryota > Metazoa > Arthropoda > Insecta > Lepidoptera > Tineidae > Monopis > Monopis laevigella. The sequence continues at coordinate 5,667,603 of OX381596.1, read as the reverse complement.
AAATAACAAGCGGTTTAATAAAAATTAAGCGGTAATAATAAAATATATTGCGGTTAAGCGGTTTAACTAATACTAACTAGTAGATGTAAGCGGTTTGAACTAATTAGGCAAAGGACAAAGACGTACAACTGGGCGAAGATACGATCCAGTTGCAGTCTTGACACGAACAACGCGAGTTACACCGTCCTTCGCGGGAAAGACCTCCTCGACCACCCCTAAGGGCCAATGAAGAGGAGGTGCATTCTCAACTATGAGAATTACAACCGTCCCGGCAGTAATGGGATTAGTAGGAGTATTCCACTTCTCGCGCGACTGCAAGGTATGCAAATATTCCGCTCTCCAACGCCTCCAGAACGATTGTACTAACTTGTCTAAAAGTGCGAAACGCGAAAGAATGTGAAGTCTGTCCTCCTCGATTTCTATAGCGGGTAAATATTTAAGTGGCGTTAAAGTCAAAAAATGTGCGGGAGTTAAAGCCAGCGGTTCTGAAGGATCGCTAGAAAGCGTCCTACAGAGAGGGCGCGTGTTCATCACGGCCTCTACTTGAGCGAGGACAGTGCTCAGTTCCTCAAATGTCAAAATTTGCTCACCTATCACGCGAAATAAATGTGACTTAAGGCTCCTAATATTCGCCTCCCAATTGCCGCCGAAGTGGCTAGCAGCGGGGGTATTCAGATTCCAAGTGATCCGATTTTCAGACAATATATGAGCGAATTCTGAATTAAAGTGCTTAGAGCGTAGAAATGCGTGTAATTCGGAAAGTGAACGTTTCGCTCCGACATAATTAGTGCCGTTGTCGGAGTACATACTACCGACAGCACCGCGGCGGGATATGAATCGTTTAAACGCGGACATAAAGCTTGCGGTGCTCAAGTCACCAGCGAGCTCGATGTGCACAGAGCGAGTTGTCAGGCATACGAAGAGACAGACATAAGCCTTCGTAGAGCGGATGCCTCGTCCTCGCGAAATTACGACCCTTAAGGGGCCCGCGAAGTCAGTACCAGTATGCATAAACGGCTTAGCTGACTGCGTAACACGGCACGATCTGTGATCGGCCATCATAGGAAAAGTTGGTTTAGGACTAAGGCGAAAACATGACAAACATTTATGTACTCTGTGGCGAATTATTTTGCGGGCGGACATAATCCAAAATTTTTGGCGTAAAATTGACATTAATAAGTCAGGACCGGCGTGACAATTGACTTTGTGATGATAATCAACGATAAGATCTAAAATATGATCTTTACGCGGAAGTATAATAGGATGTTTATGATCATATTCTAGATGCGCGTTATTAAGTCGTCCACCGACTCGTATTAAACCATTTTGCAAAAATGGTTTCAAACATTGAATGCTGCGTTTACACAACTTGCCTGTGCGTATATTATCAATTTCGTCAGCGAAATAAAAACTCTGAAGATCGCGGAGTACTCTAGTTTCGGCATAATCTATGTCTGATGCGGTTATAAAATTAATTGTTCGACGGGGTAATAAATTAAGAAAGCGATAAATGTAAACAATAATTCGTAATAATTTAGACCACGACGAAACACGTTTCGCGAGAGTCAAAATAACAGAAGGATCAGAAACAGTAGCTACCAACGACTGCGACTTCTCCTCTGGCGGTTGGGATACTATTGAAGGGTTGAATTCAACAATAGGCCACTGCGGGGGGTCTAAGTTGATCCAGGGCGGACCATTAAACCAGAGCGGGTGATTGAGAATCTGCGCGGGTGTAAGTCCACGCGACAAACAATCTGCGGGATTTTCAGTACCGGGCACGTGATGAAAATTACGAGGAAGCAAATAAGAATGAATTTTAGACACCCTATTTGCCACGAAAGTACCCCACCGGTGGGGCGACGAGTGGATCCAGCAGAGAGCTACCGTCGAGTCCGAAAAGGCTAAAATATTTTCAATATGATGACGGCTGCTGGTAACATCAATAATAATACGCATCAATTTAGACAAAATTAATGCGGCGCAGAGTTCGAGTCTCGCTATGGAGACTACCCTACTCGTGGGGGACACCTTCGATTTAGCACTAACGAGGTATACGGAGTTGCGGCCATTATTATTAACGTGAAAATACACGACTCCGCCATAGGCTTTCTCGCTAGCGTCAGCAAAACCAAATAAACTTACGACACTATTCTTCGTAATACCTACATGGCGCGGGATTTTTATATTGTCAAGCATAGGGAGCTCTTCTCGAAACTGCTTCCACAGCTGGACAATTTTAGCGGGTGGCTTGTCATCCCAGTCACATTGACAAAGCCAGAGTTCCTTTAATAAAAGCTTAGCAAATAATACTACAGGCGCTACAAAACCCATAATATCCCATATCTTCGCAACACACGACAATATGGCGCGTTTAGTACAAATATCTACAGGTATAGAAACTTTTAGATTAAAATAATCTGATGCGGGAGACCAACACAAGCCAAGAATCTTATGTGATTCTGATGCATCGAATTCCTTCACAGCCGAAAGACGGTGTGACTCTGGAATCGAACCCAGAACGCGGCATGAGTTGCTAGACCACTTGACTAGGTCAAATTGGCCCGCCTTCATAAGATCGATCATCTGTCTGGTCGTAGCTATGCCCTCGTCTTCACTATCTACGCTATAAACATAATCATCCATGTACAGGCCAGCTTCTATGGACTTGGCTGCCAATGCATGTTTGTCAGCCTGACCTTCATCGGAGACTAACTGTTTTATAGTGCGTAAGGCGTGAAACGGGCTAGACTTAAGACCAAAACAAACGCGATTAAACTGATAGGTTTGTAATGGCTCAGTGGTCGAAAATCGATATAATATACGCTGAAAGCGGCGGTCGTTCTCACGAATACCTATACATAAAAACATCTGACGTATATCAGCAGAAAGTGCGGTAGAAAAAATGCGAAAATTTAAAATAATATTAAACAAATTACCCTGTAGATTCTGACCATTGTACAAAATATCATTAAGCGATACTGAAGTGCTGGACTTAGCGCTGGCGTCCAACACGATACGTAATTTAGAAGTTAATTTATCATTACGGACTACACCGTGATGCGGAATATAGTAAGAAGGTAGGCTAGTACCCGGTGTGTCCGGCGGCGCGAGGGACAAATATCCTTTATCCAAATATTCATGGATAACATCATCGTACGCTTGTTTAAAATCAGGTGACTTCAGAAACTTACGCTCCAAGTAGTGGAAGCGTCTCTCTGCTGCATGCAGAGAATCGCCGAGCGAAAAAATATCACCTTTGATGGGCAATGCGACAGAGTATCTACCGTCCAGATCGCGGGATGTCGTGCTGACATAGATCTCCTCACACTCCATGTCGTCAGAGCTGAGTATGGTGGGGACACTAACTTCTTCCAGCTCCCAAAACCTACTAACGACGCGGTCTACGGAATCCAGAGTGGAGCAGTACGAAACGGTAGGGCGGATTGGTGCCCGCGCGGGGGCGGTTCCGATTATTACATAACCTAGAACCGTATTTAAGGCATACGGTGAGTTATTATTAGCGGGGTTACCGTTCACTTTATTTGATAATAAAAGATATGGGAATAAGGAAGCCCCGATCAGCATATCTATGTCTCCAGGGACGGAGTAGGTATCATCAGCTAACTGCAAATTACTTAAATACTGCAGCGCGTCACAGTCGACAGGGACGGATGGCAAACTTTCCGTCACCTTGTCTACTACGAGTGCGTCGATGTCATAACTAATATTATGATCTAATCGAGAATAAAATTTTACACTTACGGAACCCTGAATACACTTGCTGGAGCCTCCGATACCCTTCACTATCGTGCACGGTTTGCGATTGATATTTAACATTAAACGTTTAGAACAATCACTAGTAATAAAATTACTTTGAGAAGCACTATCCAATAATACGCGAACAAAACATTCATTTCCAAGTGCATCAATAACAATAACACGGGCGGTTGCAAGTAAAACCGTAGAAAAACTACGCGAAAGCGAATTGTTTATATTCGACAAGGTACATAGCGTTACATCATCGAGTCCCAGCTGATCGCTGGGAGCGCGAGGTCCGACGCCCGCGCAACCCTCGGCCGACTGAGGCGATGACGCAGTGCGCGACGTAGATGTGTGTGTGGATGCGTGCGCGGGTGTGCACACATTGGATGCGGTATTATTAAAATGAAGCATAGTATGATGCTGGTTATTGCATTTTCGGCACTTAGATTTTGAATTGCAATTAAATGTTTTATGTTTGCTACTAAGACAATTAAAACAATAATTATTGGATTTAATAAAATTATAGCGGTTATATGGATTTAAATCCTTAAAACCAGAACAGTTATATAACTGATCGTGGTGCGAGTTACATAATGAACACCTAGTTGGGGCGGCGGCGGTTTCGGTATTTACATAAGTATGAGTGAACTTGGCGGGTTTGGACGGCGCATCCGATCTACTGCTACTACTAATTTTCTTTGTAGCTCCGTGGTTCGAAGAAGTTCTATGCAATATTTTTGCATGATTTCTGACGAAAGCGACAAAACTATCAAAGGAGGGTACGTCTCCAGAACCTCGGCTGTCCAGCTCAAAACTACGTGCGGTGTCTGTGTCTAGTTTCTTAAGGGCGGTGTACAAAAACAAATAATCACAAAGATTACCTAACTTAAGATTTTTAAGCGCAGCTACAGACGAAGCGAATTTATCTATAAACAGTTCGAGATTGTAAGCTGTGGCAGACGTGAGCGGCTTTTGTTCGAATATTTGGTCTAAATATGAACTTGCGAGAAGACGTTTGTCTTCATACTTATCAATAAGAGCCTGCAAAATTATATTATAGTTTTCGGCGCAGGGAGTTATTCCACTGCAGACCGACTGCGCTTTGCCAGTTAACTTACCTATCAGATAGTAAAGTTTCTCTGACTCTGATAAGTTAATATTATTATGAACGGCATTAGAAAAAATACTATAAAATAACGGCCAGTTTTTTACGTCCCCGTCGAATTTAGGTATTTCTATGGGGGGTAGCCTGGGCATGTTATTGTGACTAGGTCTCACAGGCTTCACGTCAGGTAAGGTAGGCTTAACAAGTAGGCTGTTAGCCACGCGTTTGGCGAGACAATACAAATCGTCGAACGAGTTTAGCGGCTGATAATTTATCATAAATTCCGGATTTTCTTCTACCTCAAGTTCATTGATCTTATCGAGAATATTTTCAAAATCCGACCTAAGAGTGTCTATGGTCTCCATCTCATTGAGAAAACTCTCCTTGATAATTTCATCATCGATATCTCGAGCGTGTTTTGCAATAGTTTGCATGCGATAAAACAAGGTATTTCTTTTACCGTTTAGAAGTTTTAATGAGGTCGATGACACCGACATTATGACAAATTATCAAACTAAATAAAGAAATTAAATGCGATGTAAAATAATATAATAACTTAATAAAATAATATAATAAAATAAGCGAGCGAACTAAATGAAATAATAATAATTATGTATGAAAATGGAAGCGGATTAAAATATTTTATTTTCACACAATAATTATGTAGCACGAATCTACCTTACAGAAAGATCGCGCGCGGAGCGGAGAGAACGGAATACCTACGCTTGGTTTACGTTCGGAATTATAAACTACCTACGAGTAATATAATAATAATATTACACAAAGATAATATTACTGCGGGGTGGATGTAGATATAGTCTATACAAACTATTTTTTACTATTTCCATGCGGTTTTATGAAATAACTAATTTTTAGCGGAAAAGTTCCAGAATGATGACTAAATTAAGATCCTAACATCTAGATGGTGAGGAAATGCGGTTATTTCATCAATCCTGTCACTTAAAAGACCATAATGGTCTTGCCGAAGGTACCATGAAAATGGGGATCCGGCCGAAGGTCCATAAAAATAGAGGTGCGGGGTGCTAAGAATTGCTGGTGCGATGGGCTTATTTTAAAGTGGACTGTATGCGAAGTTCCTAGCGGTTGGTTGGTACACTGTTAAGGTAGAGGAATGTGACGACAGTCGAGCTGCTGCGGAAGAACAATAAAGAAATGCAACTCGAAAAGGAAAAGCGCACAAACCTCTAACACGCTGAGTCGATGGTGATGGATGGCACTTCCAGAGTCCTCGGTGCTGTTGCCAGGCTTCGGCTCCAGGTGGAATCCTTTCCACCTGAGGAGCAGACCAGCCCAGACAGGTGGTCAGACGGCTACGTCTATGGACGTGGCAGTCGCGGAATTTCACACAAAACGACACAAATCACAAACACAATAAACTGTTTGTATTAAGAAGAGTATTCTCTTCTTGCGGGCGTAGCTCAGTGGCCAATTTACGTTCCAGAGGAATTAATCACTCTTTCACGGCGGTTCGCGACTTAACGTGCGCTTGCGGGTCAGGAACTTGGACGAATGGTGGGGAAATTTAACATGTACCAACCATACTTGAATAAATAAAATGACCTACCTACATGAGAAATAAGTCGCGAGCGATTCAAATATAAATGGCGCAAGCAGTCAGTATACGATTGTTTAAATTTGTTTTATGAAACAATAATTTTATTGACAAGTCGACATAATTGTAAAATTGTCGAGAATAACTGACACGAGTTAATAACGTCCCGTGTTCCTATTTGATACAATGATATTTTTTATATTACCTAACATTGATTTGATATAATAATTAATATACAGGGTGAATTTGAAAGGATGTACTTTGGGCTAATATGAGGTTCTGCTGATCAAATCGAACAACTTTTCCCATGGAACCATGTGTCGCAAATGAAAAAAAAATTTGGCTTCCCCATACAAATTGGTCATTTTAACATTACTAGTTTGTATGGAAAAGGCAATATTTTTTTTCATTTGCGGCACATAGTTCCATGGGAAAAGTTGTTCGTATTGATCAGCAGAACCTCATATTAGCCCAAAGTACATCCTTTCAAAGTCACCATGTATACAGAATTAAATTATAAAATGACTGTTAGTGAAAGTAAAAGTGACAATAATGATTTTAAAATACACTTAATAGTTTTTAGGGAAAGATTAAAATTTTAAATAGGTACACAGTTTCAATTTTTTTATAAATTTAAGGAATACCTACAGTATATATAGTATTTCTTAAATTCTTAAAAAAATGGAAATAGGGCATTTTAATAGTACACGTTGCGTCAATAATATTTTTGAAACCTGTTTGTGAAATCCGCCATTATCAACTATGTTCTAAGTACTTATAACTTATAAGTACTTATTATTATTTGAAACCGGACGTTAGACAAGTTTTGTATATTATGCTACCTTCATGCATAAATACGTAGATATTTATTTACTTATATGTATTTCCATCTCGGTGGTAAAAAAATGGTTATCCAATAAAAAAACATAGGACAGTGCTTTACAGTTTTATCTATAAATGGTGAAGGCAAAAGAAGATTTTTTTATTTGGTTTATTCTTCGTATGAAGAACGGGCAAAGGGTTTAAAACCCATACAACCCTGGATTATTCCATATTATTTACATTATTACATAAAATATACAATAATTTTATTGTTTTATCTCTACCCAAATGTCTCTAAAAAAACTTTTAATTATAAACAGCTAAATACTGTATAATTAATGTAGTATGTTTTATTTCTTTTTTCTTTTTGTTATTCAATGAACTTACATAACTATATTTATTTTCTATTATGATAAATCATTATAATTAATACTAAAATCTGAAAATACATTTTAGTACAAAAATCTTGATTTATTTCCTACCTTTTATAACCGAAAGGAAATTTATTTATTACATTTTAGGTAAACTTACGGCTTACATTAATATAAAATAATAACAATAAGTAATAATAAAGCCATTATTAAGTTTACACATATACATATAAAAGGGTCGAAAAGATTTTTGCTAACTGTAACATTTTATTACCTACTGCAATGTCAATCGTAATATTTTTCAAATTCAAGGGATAACTTCCAATAGCATATTTTCGTAGTTATAATGCTAAGTGTGCTGCCTTAGGTTTTCCATCTTATGATTTAGTCGACAATTCTTGTCATTTTTTGACAATTGTCGCACCAGTCATAGTCAAATTATATGAAACAAGAATCACCACGATAAGTCGACTATTCTTGACACTTGTTGACAATTGTTGCAATTGTCGCCTTTATGAAATAGGGCCCGTCAGACACTATTGTCCATAGAGGCAGAAACTTTAGAATAGCTAAAGACATCCTCAGCTATAAATGATATAATAAATAAGTTTGCCGAAAAAAAGGAGAGTGTATAGTGTATTTGAATTGTTTGTAAAAATTTTGATGTATAAATATTTCTTTTAATTCTATGCAAACATTTTTTTTTCTTTTGAGAGAAATCTTTACCCTTCCTAAAGGCCTACAAACACATTTTTATACGGGGCCACTACAACGTACGCTACGTAAAACTACATACTGTCTGGAATGCACTGCACGCTACCCCCGATCGTCGTATAATCAGGGCAGAAACATAACTAGATCACTTGACGATTTTCGTATCTGTATGGGCAGTGGTAATGAGTCCGGTCGGTCGGCCTAGCAGATTTTTTTTTCCATACATGTATGTCTTCTTTGCCGTAGATTCTTTGCGGTATTTTTTATTTTCTTTCACAAGTTTTTTTTGTAATTATAATATAAATAACTTATGCCTTACTGCCTTATGGCCGACACAACAACCCCGACGTCCGTCATCATGCTTGCCTGTTCAAAGTCTCTACCATGTGTTTTTACTTTGTAGCAACGTAATGTTAATACGTGAGCAACAACCAATAGGCCCGCTTTATTTTAGGTAATGTGATTGAATAAAGCGATCCCATTTCTGGGTTCCTCACGTTTTAACGTTACGTTCGTACAAACTAAAAACCAATGGTAGAGCCTCAGAACAAACTAACGCACTCGCAAGCGTGTGAATGGCGACCTTTGCTCTGCAAAATCATACAAATATACGTAGAAATAGAGTTGCGGCCGTGCCAAATTTAGTTTTTTATAAAAAAAAATTGTGAAATAATTTAATAAAAAACGGAATTATCAAGAATCAAAAAAGGTATACAAAATTGGATAATTATAGAGTTGAAATTCCAATGCTCCAAACATATTGAAACTTGCGAAGAATTCGTGTATTTCAAGATGGCGGCGTTATTATAACCAACCTAATACAGACTCTTCTAATAGGACGACTTCTTAGAGCAACGTGGCCAAGACGCCAAAGCGCCAATTTATGAACGGGAGTGTGAATAACTGTCGGCCGATCGACAGACTGTAATAGACGCTTTTGTGAATTTTGTGTAAAACTCCGTTTACTTTGATAAAAGAATATTAATTAGAAATAATATTACTTACATATAAAAAGTAACAACATGCTTTTTATGTCTGGCAAAAAATCCATATACGTCCGTTTTTAATTACAATTGTCACGCCTTTTTCCCACGGGGATAGGCAGAAACAAGGAAGCGCATCATACAACGATCCTGCTTCCTTCACATCAATCACTCTCTTCATACAAGCTCTACGGTTATGGCCACTACGGATCCCAGCTTTTTTGAGAATGTCCCCGATTTGGTCAAGGAACATTCTTCTGGGTCGTCCCTTTTATTCACCTCTGATTTATAAATCTCTTTCGTCAATCTCTTTTCATTCATTCTCTCAATGTGCCTAAACCACCGTAACATTCCTTTCTCAATCCTTGTCACTATATCGTCTTTCAAATCACACATATCACGCACAACTGTATTCTTCACTCTATCCGCAATTGTTACTCCACAAGCACTCCTTAATGACCGCATTTCTACGGCATTAATCCTACTTTCATGCTTCTTCTACTATACCCAGCATTCACTTCCATACATTATTGTATGAACAAGCCATCCGAGACTTTTTAGACATAATTTGGCTGCTCATTATGCTGTGTAAGGCACCATTCACTATAATACCCTTTTGCACTCGACTTTCAATATCTTCCACATCCATCTCTTGTAAACACACTTTCCAAGTAAACAAATTGTTTAACTTGTTCCACTTTCTTACTATCTATCATTATCTCACATTCTGTCATATCATCCTCTCTCTCCAAAACCAAAACCTTGGTTTTATCCACATTCACTTTCATGCCTTTCCTTTCTAATTCTTCGTTCATAATGTTAACCATTTGTTGTAACTCATATAAAATAAAATAAATGTCTCTTATCTGCCGATGATCAAGTCATCCTTGCATCATCGGCAGATAAGAGACATTTGATTACTATCTCATTCATTCTCACACCGCAATCTCTTTCACGAAACTCTTTCAGACAGCCGTCCATGAAAAGATTGAAGAGACGGTGACGCTACACACCCTTGTCTGACGCCTCTACAGATGTCAAACCGTTCGGATAACGTCCCGTTAATTTGAAGACATGCACTGGAGAATCAATTATAAAAAGTTTTCAGTGCACGGATCATTTGGCTTCCCAATCCAAACATCGCCAGTGCTTCCATAGCTATTCTCTACTCACACGACCATAAGCCTTCTCAAGGTCTAGGAAAGCACAATACACTTTTTGGTGTTTGGCTAGCATCTTTTCACTGACGCATCTTAAAAAGAAGACTTGATCCATGCATCCCATACCTTTCCTAAATCCCTCTTGCACATCCCAAATTTTCTTATCAGTTTCATTCCTCACTCTTTCTATCAAAGCCTTTGCATTCAACTTGCTGCTATATAACGGTTCCTTAGCCTTAGGACTTATAAAAACACAATTTGTCACAAGTTGCTAGGTTACGGATTGTTATTGTTTTTATGTCAAATAAAGACTAGCTAAGAACTAACGTTTGTATATCATTTATAATTTTAATATTATTATGGAACAGTTTTCTGGTGACGAGGATATTTAATATAATAATGTCGTTAGGAAAATTTCAATTCGAAACACACACGATGGCATTTTGATAAATTTTGGTAATAGACACAGGTATCTACGGGACAACACGCTCGTGATTGCGCTAGAAGCCGACTATAATGCCTTTAATAATAGTTTATTTTTACTTCATTTTTATAATAGCTATTATATGTAATGAATGGATTAATGTAAATAATATTAAAATAGTTTTACTGAATTCGTTTTTCCACTAGGTATTATAATTTATTCATTATTTTATTTTCATTTCATCATTCAATTAGGTACCTACTGATAATTAATGATATATTTTTTCTTTTATTAAAATAGGTTTCCGAGTGATCAGGTCAGACTACATGATTGGATTGCAATTATTCGTAAACAAAGAAGCGAATCAGACTGGATACCATCAAAAAGTAGCAGAATCTGTAGCAATCACTTTAAAACTACTGACAAATATGCTTCGAAAAAAGGACGAACACTAATTAAAAAAAATGCTCTTCCATTTATTGAGGTAACTACAACATTTTATAAAACTGTAGCATTTACCTGCATTTTGATTCACGTTCAATTTCATTCATAAGTACAGCCGAGTTAAATGATGAACTTTGCTGCTCAGCAAAGTTCTATGTTTGTTCATATATTATATAGGTATAGGTAATTGATGAAAGTGATTATTTATTTATTACAAGCCGTCTATCCGCGACTTCCTCCAGGATAGTATAACATGGTGCAGGAGGTATTAACTACTGCAGCCGGGACCATAAATTGTGACTTCTTTCAAAAATTATTTCATTGCCATAATCACTATTCAATTTTGATAATTCTAAATAAAATAGACTAAGCTGAATACGAACGACAAAGTGGTAATAATATTATCTTTTTCAGGATCAAAAAAGTCACTATGTTCAGAAATCTCCGACGAGTCTAGACAATGTCAGTTTTGCCAGAGTTGGAAGAAATTCTAGAAACACCAAGAAAGTCTGCGCTTAGAAAACGTGTTCGTGAATTAACATTTAAAAAAACACAGCTTTAAAAAAAAAAACCCTTACACAATGTAATAAAAGATTGAAGAAAAGGTTTGCTAGCGTTGAAGTTATATTAAAAGATTTAAAGGCAAAAGATTTCATTTCAAAGGAACAATTTTTACAGTTAAAGTTAAAAACCGAAGTCATTGATTTAATTAATAGAATATATTTAAAAAAGAATTCAAAAAAGTCTTATCGTGTAAAGTATCCCCCAGCTCTTAGAAAATTTGCACTAACACTTAATTTTTATTCTCCTGCTGCCTACAAATATGTAAGAAGCGTGTTTCACACTGCTTTGCCACATCCACGTGTGATATCCAAGTGGTATGAAAATACTTCTTCCTCGCCTGGGTTTACTCAGCCAGCTTTTGATATTTTAATGAAAAAGAGCTCTTTATCAGGCAAACGCCTATTATGTACCCTTGTAGCCGATGAAATGGCGCTTCGACATCAAACTTTGTGGACGGGCAAGAAAACTGACGGTCTTGTCGATTTTGGCATTGAATATAACCATATTAACGAAATTGCAACTCAGGTTTACGTATTTATTTTAGTAGGTCTAAATGAAAGTTGGAAGATGCCAGTAGGGTATTTTTTTATTAAAAGTCTATCAGCGGAAACACGGGCAAATTAATACATGTATAAGTAAATGTTACGATTCAGGTGCTGACGTTGTGGCGGTTACATTTGATGGTTGCCCTAGTAATTTAGCTGCTGCTAATCTTTTAGGTTGTGATCTTAATAGACCAAATAATTAAAAACTACCTTTTTACATCCGGAGTGTGGCATAGAAGTAGCTGTAATTTTGGACCCATGCCATATGATAAAATTGGTTCGTAACACCTTCGAAGCCAAAAAAGTTATATTCGATAATAAAAATAAAGAAATAAGATGGAACCTAATAATTTCTTTAAATCAGCTTCAAAGCAGTCAAGGCTTAAACTTTGCTAATAAACTTTCTAAGCGACATATAAACTTCCGAAACGAGATTATGAAAGTGAAATTAGCCACCCAACTGTTGAGCAGAAGTATATCCCGTGCTTTAGAACTCTGTGATCAATTAATAGTTTCATCTAAAATTAAGAATACTGGACCAACAGTAGAGTTTATAACTATCTTTAATAATTTATTTGATGTTTTTAACTCCAGGTCCTCAGGAAAATATGATTTCAAAAAGCCTATCTCTCCTAGTAATGCTACACAAATTTTATTATTTTTAGAAAAAGCCAAAGATTATATTTTATCGTTGCGGATCTATAATAAAACAAGGCGGATTGTACGAAATAGAATAGTATTTAATATATCAAAAAAAGCAATAGTAGAATGCAAATCTAAAACTGGATTTTTGGGCTTTTTGATTTCTATTCAGAGTTTAAAACACCTTTTTACAACTTATGTAATTTCAGCAACACCCGCATTAAGGTACATCGCGACATACAGATGAAGTCAAGATCATATAGAAAGTTTTTTTGGTATTATTCGGCGTCAAGGTGGATATAATAATAACCCGAAAACCATACAATTCAAAGCATTGTACAAACGTATTTTCAATCATTTAGAATTACGGAGTTCCTTTAGTGGCAACTGTATTCCTTTAGAACATATTCCAAAACTCACTTGCTCATCGTCTGGAATTTTAAATATTAACTCTTCTTCAGGTCTTCGTGCCATCGACGTAGATGAAAAAAAATCTGATATTTCTATACTTAGTGATAAAACTTCTGAGAATAATGTTACTATTTTAGCTGATATCCTTAATACCGAAAAATGTTCAGAATCAATACAACAAATAACTGGATATATATCAGGCTGGATTGCACGAAAATTGACTAAAGCTATTAAGTGTGAAATCTGTGTTGACGCGTTGTATACTGATGAAAAATTGTGGTTCCACAAATTAGTTACAATTAGGGATATGGGAGGCCTGTGCTATGCATCAGAAAGTCTTTTTACTGTGTGTTTAAAAGCCGAATTTGTCATAAAATCTCATTTAAATGAAAAAGGAGTACATTTTGCTAGTTGTGAAAACGTAGACAAATTAAAATGTCGAATTTTAAAAACCTTTTTGAATTCTAATGTTTTTGACTCACTTATCGAACATTCAAAATATCAGGCACCAATTTTCAATCATCGCATACACCTGATAAAAACCATAATTCATAAATACACAAATATTCGTCTCCATTCCGCACATAAAAATAACCCCGAAATACAAAAACTCTCAAAGAGACAAAAAAGATATAAATTAAATCTTTTTGAAGGTTTTTAAAATAATATATGTATTTTATTTCATGTGTTTCATTGTTATTAATAAAATATTCAATAAATATTATTTACTCTCATAAGATGTTTTATTTCTTATCTATGGACTTACTTTTTAATCAAGTGTCCACTTTTTTAATGTTACCCTATCATATTTAAAACGAATATAATATAAACGTAATTTATTTACAATATCATTGAGTGAACCTATTAATTCTGTACCATCTGTTTTTTCTTCATAGATTTTATTCTATGCATAACTCGCCGTGATTGGTGGCCACGGTGACTCTTGACAAACGCTAGTGGTCTCTTTCTTTTGTTTCACTTTTACAATTATGCCATCTCTCTTACACAATTTTATAATATAGATGTATAGCTACACGGCGCCGCTAGTTCGGAACATTATTTTCTATTATTTTGTAAGCGTATAACATATCTATACTTAAAATATCATTGGCTCTAACACAATTATTTTGAATTAGACGGTTCAATTTACAATAAAACAAATAGAGTTGTATTCTTAGAATATTTCACACAATATCTCACTATTACAACGTTCAAAATTTTATATATAGGGTCAGGAGGGGTAAATATGAGACAAATACTATAACTTTTAATATCTGTCACTGTTAGAAATGATTTAAAATATATTCTTTAAACTAAAAATGCATAATTATTTATTATCTATCAGATAAATTTTTCTTACGATAGTCCTTACATCTACCCATATTTTTAAACATATGAGTGTCTCATATTTAACCGCCGTAAAGGGGTAAAAATAAGTCACTGAAGGTTAAAAATAAAACAGCTTATATCTTGTACGTATTAAGGTTTTTTTACAAACGGAGTAAGAAATAAGACAGAATGGGTAAAAATGATACAAAAACTTTTATTAAATTTTAATTAACATATATTCTTACAACTAGACCACTATCAGAAAAATCACATTAATTACTCTTGTTATTGGTATAACAAGATATAACAGAATTTGGCACCGAAATCTTTAAGAACGTAATAGGAGATCAAAATAAAACTTAAATTTGTAGAAACTAATATTGTAAAAACTAATATAATAACAATATAAAACAAATATCTCAAAAACATAAAAACAAAAAAAAACTTTTTTTTAATAGTTTAAAATTAAGACAATATTAACCTACTCCACATGATATTTTTCGAAATCAATGTCGAAAATTTGGGCGCCTCGTTTAGTGGCGTTTGTTGTTGGAGGTGGTAACTTCATGATGACTTCTTCTTTTAGAACAGAATAATTAATGAGTATATCAGGGTATACAAAAACTATTTTACGTGAACGCTTTAAATATACAACGTTTAAAAATTCGTCATTAATTGCTTCTACCCTAGCTACATAATGTTTCTTGATTTTCTTTGAAAACAGAGCGACAAGAATGAAGTCTCCAATCTTAATTGTTGATAGAGAATTGAGTTCATCGTTAAACGGATTAGATTGATTTTCATAGTCGGTGTCTTCGCTCTGTTGTTGATTTATTATTTCTGACAAAGAGAGGTTTTCTATGTCGCTTTCCTCTTCGTATGGTACTTCGATATCTTCGATGTCCGTTTCGGTTTCTGAGTCTTGTCTTTTATACTTTTTGTTAAACTTTTTTGTTTGTGTATTATTAGTTTTTTTTAGGTATTTTAATTTGGTTCTTATCTTTTAATTTTTCTAAACGTTTTATATTTTCAAGATATTCTTCACTCGTTAAAAGTTTTCCTCTTCCATCTATTTTTCGCCTCTTTTCTGTTTTTGGGTTGGTATGGTTTATTTTATTTAGCAACAATGATTCGAATGAACATGATGGTGCAGTATTGTCTGTGATTATAGAGGGTGATGGAGGTAAATCATATTGATCTGTGTTTTTAGGTGATGTAGATATATTAGGTTTATTGCTGGTATCAAATGTGTTGTTATGTTCTGAATCCGAAAATAAATCTAATGGATCCGCCATCATTTCATTAGAAGACTGAAGTGTATTGTATCTTTCTAATTTGGTTGGGTCCAGACGTTCTTTTGGGTAAACATCTTTATTAACAGGATAAATGCCTGTAACTTTAAATGATTTTTTTATTACTTCTTCAGAAATGCCATCACGCCATACCTCGCACAAGAGATCGCAAAACTCAGACTTACTCAGAGCTCTTTGATTTAATCTCTGCCATTCTATCAGATGTTCATTCCACTTGTATTTAATTGGTCCAAAGCAACTGCGATCCTTTGGTTGCAATAGATCAGTGGTATGAGCTGGCAGTTTCAAAATATGAACACCTTCGTCTAGAGCAAGTTTGATTGTAGCCGGATCTAAATGTGTGACGTGACCGTCAAAAATTACCAGTAAAGGTCTTTGTTTGACCACTGCACAAAAATTGGCGAACCACTCATTAAAAATGCTAGTCAGCATCCAACCCTTTTCTGAACATGCGTAGGTTGTTCCTGGTATGTCATTATTGCCTTTCCAAGAGCTCCAAAGATTCTGCCCTTTAAAAATAATTAAGGGCGGTAGCAATATTCCTCCAGCTGAAACACATCCCATTACCGTCGTGTTATCTTTACCAGACCCTTGAATAATTCTGTGGGCCTTTTGACCCTTTCCAGTAACGCCTTTTATTCGTGTTGGATCCGATGAAAAACTAGTCTCATCAAGATTCCAAATTTGATGAGGTTTATCGTGTAAATCCAAAGCTGTCATAGTTTTATCTAAAATATTATAGAAATTATATATGATAAATGGATCACTGGTAGCCTGACGCCGAGATTTTTCTAATTGTTCCATTTTTTTATCTACCAAGCCATTTCTTTTAAAAAATAATTGCATCCAGTCTTTACCGGGGTAGCCGTTTTTGAAGGGATTCTTAATATTATTTTGTTGTATATAGGTATGTAGAAACTATTAATTTAATTTCTGATCTTGTTAGTGCCCATCCCCACTTAGCCATTATTTTAATTTTATCTGTTAATTCTACCTCTTCTGCCTTATTTAAAACGGTTTTTTTTCCTTGCTTCTGTGTATTTAAATTATTTATTCTCCTCCATAATAAAGATTTGTCTATATGAAATTTTTCTTCAGCTTCTCCAAAAGACAATTGGTTACTTCTTATTTTATCTAATGCTTCCTCTAATTGTTCATTTGTATAAGGTTTTTGTTTTCGCACATACTTCCGTGGCATTGTAAGTTTTGTATGAACTAGTTACTTATTGAATTAGGTATTTCTATTATTTGTCTTGTTTTCACCCCACCCACTGTCTCACTTTCTCCCCTTCGTATGTCTTATTTTTTCCCCACGAAAAGAACAGCGGGGTTAGAGTGCAGCCATAAAACGAAGCTTCGTTTAACGCTAACGACTGCGTTTTTGAAAATCGGTAGATTAGCGGCATCAAAAACGATGGTCACGTGGCACACCTTGCGGCTTTCGTTTTTTGAGTGCGCTAACGAACGGTAAAACGTCGGTAAAGCCTAAAATCGGTAGAATAAAGAGCCATTTTGACAGTTTGACATTAAAGAAAACGAAGACGTACGTTCGTTTCTGAAACGACACCAAATTTTTCGTGCTTTCTGTACAAAATATTTATAATTTCATATTTACGGCATTGTAATTAAACAAAAAAATTATAAAATTTATGAAAATGGTCACCGAAAGCGACAGACTTTCCCACAAGGCACAAACTGTCAAGGCATCCAGCCAGATGGACTAGCAGACCCTGACGAAGAAGGACCCTTTTCAAGCATTAGCCTATGTTTAATAGTGCGCTTCCTCTATAAAGAAGTTGCATGGAAACTGATGAAACACCCATGTGCTGTTTTATTGCACCGGAGTGGTTCCACAACGGCGAAAATCCTAGGAATACTGAGGTTGCTCCTTGAGGCTTGTGGAAGTCCCAGATATCTCGTCGCCTTCTGGAATGAGCTTGGTTGGAGTAGTCAGCCGACGCAGGCAAAAAGGCCTAACCTCGTGGCTAATTGCAAACAGCGAGTCTGCCATGAACATGATGCTCAACAGTGATCAACAAGACTAACATTTCGTGATAATTCTAGTATATATTGGCCTAGTAAAAAAGGCACGGTGAACTCTTTTATTGTTAAAAAAATATTGCACAAGTGGTGGTTTATTAAGTAACAAACAAAAGTGCAATAAATGATTTGTATTTGTGATAAGTAATTCAATAGTTAAGAGTGACTTTCATTACAACATTTTCTACATATTCAAATCACACTCAACATCAACACAGGCCTTAGAGGACATTCACAGAAGATTATAAAAACACCAAGCCATAGTAACCCTAGGAAACATGTATTATTTAAACAAGTTATGGATACACTTGGCACAAACTGTCAAGGCATCCAGCCAGATGGACTAGCAGACCCTGACGAAGAAGGACCCTTTTCAAGCATTAGCCTATGTTTAATAGTGCGCTTCCTCTATAAAGAAGTTGCATGGAAACTGATGAAACACCCATGTGCTGTTTTATTGCACCGGAGTGGTTCCACAACGGCGAAAATCCTAGGAACACTGAGGTTGCTCCTTGAGGCTTGTGGAAGTCCCAGATATCTCGTCGCCTTCTGGAATGAGCTTGGTTGGAGTAGTCAGCCGACGCAGGCAAAAAGGCCTAACCTCGTGGCTAATTGCAAACAGCGAGTCTGCCATGAACATGATGCTCAACAGTGATCAACAAGACTAACATTTTGTGATAATTCTAGTATATATTGGCCTAGTAAAAAAGGCACGGTGAACTCTTTTATTGTTAAAAAAATATTGCACAAGTGGTGGTTTTTTAAGTAACAAACAAAAGTGCAATAAATGATTTGTATTTGTGATAAGTAATTCAATAGTTAAGAGTGACTTTCAATACAACATTTTCTACATATTCAAATCACACTCAACATCAACACAGACCTTAGAGGACATTCACAGAAGATGATAAAAACACCAAGCCATAGTAACCCTAGGAAACATGTATTATTTAATCAAGTTATGGATACATGGTACGGGAAAGTGTGGACTCAGTGAACTCCTTTAAGAATAGACTAGACAAACATTTAATAGTAGTGTATTTAACAATAATAATACTTTAAAGTTGCATATATTTAATTAAAAGCGAATAATTGTTGTACTCATCAACAAGTAACTTTTTGTTTATTTATATTATCATGCTCCCCCCACCCCTAGCCCCTAACTCATAAGTCATTTGTAAATTAAAAACACATTAATTCTTGTGAAAAAAATATTTCATCCACAGACATTTAGATATGGGACTTTTATTGCACAATAATTTTTGTAGCATTGCTATAGGTACCTATGTTATAGTCAGTATGATTGTTTATGCAATGCTAACCATACACATCCCATATATTTGACTAACTTGTGCAGTTATGGATATGTATGCTTAGCATTGCATAAACACAGTGCCCACTCTTATCAATGATTTTTAATTAGTAGGTACCTACCATTGTTGTTGATATTCTTCACTGGACAATGGATCGAACAAAAAAACCTACACAGCTCCTTACATAGCCTCTGAACCAGTGTATGGTGCATACTTTTCAAATCACCTATTAATACCATTACAAGCTCGGAACCAAATCTGCATCCTTGCATAGCCTCCGACCTAGTGTATAGGGCATATTTAGAATCCTAGATATGAAGTATAAACAACTTTCTATGAGGCATTATTGCATTCCTGTATGTTTGCCTTTTCTAACATACATCTATATTTATATGGTGTAGTCAGTATGAGTATTCATGCACAACCAACCATACATATCCTATATATCTGACTAACCACAAAAATAGTGCACACTCATATCAATGATCTCTTAATTGGTTCACTAGACAACAAAACCTACTTCCATGCTCTGAACCAGTGTAAGGTGCATACTTTTGTAATCAACTATTGACATATAATTTTACAAGCTTGGGGATGGATGACACTGGAACCAAACCTGCATCCCTGCATAGCCTCCGATGTAGTTCTAGGGTATTATTTTATTATTAACCTTTAAAATAAAAAATAACAATGTGGTGATAAAAGGTTAATAACAAAAGATAAAATGATGATACTAGAGGTGCTTTTAGACACTGGAATTTCACCTTTCCCATTTTAATTTATTATTGGGTTCAATCCCTAACATTATAACTGCTTATCATTTCAAAGTATCTATTATATATTCAAATCAATGATTTGTTAAATAGTATTTCAAATTATTTAAAAAAAATCAGAATCCTAGATATGGAGAACTATAAAGTTCATTTATTACTAATTTTTTTTATAAATAGGAGCACAGCAATTTTTGTATCTATGAGGACCAACTTCTATGAGAGCACGAGTGATTATGTACCTATCTGGTGGTAAGCAGACTTGCAGTCCATAAATGAGGACGACTGATGACATTAAAAGAGCATGTCTCATATTATAATGAATCAGTCATTCTCATCAAGGACTCTAAGGTCTGATTAAGTAGACCTACAGAGTCAATGAATAAGGACGACTGATTCTTATTAGAGCAGGTCATGTGACTCTGTGCCTACCTGTTGGTAAGAATACCTAGTCCTGCTAGTAAACAGACCTACAGAGTACATGAATTTATAGGTAATAATAAAATGTCTCTCCGTTTAGGGCTTCTCATCTTTTAACATTTTGTATGAATTAGTGATTGCATGAATAAGCAATTGTACAAACTAGGAAAACAATTGCCATTGTATGAACTAGGAATTGTACAAACAAGGCATGAATGTAAAAAATAACATGAAATGCTACTTTCATTTTTGTTACTGTGTGATATGTAAATCAAAAAGAATCAATATTTAAAAATATATTTATTCAGGTGTTTCATCAATAGATAGGATAGTTTATAATGTTATATTACATATAAATGATCTATTAAATTTAATTATCTCAATTATTTTTTAATATACCTATTAAATGTTAATCTATTCCAACATAAATGAAGTTTTATAGCAGTGCAGTTCTGTTTAAGACAAAATTATATTGATGTACTTGCTATACCATTACGTGGTGGCCGAGTTGGTTAGACCTTGGACTTAATAACACTTAGGTCCCTGGTTCGAATCCCTGTGTGTACCAATGAGTTTTCAATTAAGTACCTAAATATTTATGTATATTTGTTTGACAACACCACTATAGTGCCTCGGAGAGCACGTTAAGCTGTCAGTCCCGGTTTCACTATACCAACTTGTGAAACTGTTTATAGATGGGTTATTGAGTCTATTCAAAACATCGCGACGAGCTAGCCACTTGTTTGGTGTAGACTCATACCATTGGCTACAACGATGTGGGATTAAAACTCCCTGGGTACCCTGGGGCTGTCTAGGTGGTCTCGGGTGCCGTAAGGCACCCATGATGATATGTATGTATGCTATACTACAAAAACAGCGGACACCACACTGTCTGATTTGTTAGTTGAGTTTTTAATCTTTAAATATTTTTGCACCTTGAGCATAGTTAATATCACTGGGCAATTGTGGATTATTTAATTTATTGAATATTATTTGTGAGGTTGTAATATTTATAATTTTTGGTTTCATGTTGTGATCCTTTTGAATGTTTATTTATCTGCATCATAAGTTCAACAAATCTCCCGTTCTTCAAGTACCATTGCTAGTGTACCAAGAATTCTAGTCTACAAACAGGGAGTATAATTTAATAGCCTGCAGGACCTGCATCAGGTTAAATTGGGTTTAAAGTAGTCCAAAAATACCCTATGCAGACAATGTTAGCTTAGTTAGGTCCACTTATCTTTTTTATAGGGTTCTGAAAACAAATATACATATTATTAATATATCTATAAATATTATAAAATAGCTTTGACTAATAAATAAAGACCTAAACACCCACATAAAACTTTATAAATGTTTCTTTTATCCAAAATAAAAACCACACAAACTTAATAGTTATATTTAGCTAGGTCACTTTAATTATTTAACTTATATTATGAAATACTCCAATTTTTCAGAGCCTAGAGCATTACAAGGGTAATAAATATGAATAAAACGTAATGCTAAAATCAAAGATTGGTTAAAAGTAGTTAGGTACTAATAAAGTTCATTCATAACTGCACTTACGTATTTATGAACAAATTCATCACAAGATTAGAATATTATACTTCTGCATTATGTTTTTTGTTATATTACTAGCTTACTAGTATTAAAAAATAAAATAATACGCAATTTATTTATATTTTGTAAAATCGAGGAGTTTGTTTACTTTTTGCGGTGATGTCAAAATGACAGCGCTCCCGTTTAAAAAATATAAAATTGTCTATGAAACACCGGTAAAATCACATCTCTAATCGCTCAAACGACAGCCTGCGTTTCAGTGTACAACCTACGAAATAAAAGCGAAGGAAAAACGTAATCGCTTGAACGCAATCGTGTGCGAAGGGAAAAGCGAAGGCTGTTAATCTAGCCCCGCTGGTCCTAAGTGGCCGCTAGCTATAGGTACACTGAAGTAGCCGCCCTCCCGCGCAAGTAACGCTCAAGTCGTGTACTCACCAACTGAACATGACAGCACGAGTTAAAAAGAGAGCGCGCTATATAAAAAGATTGTTGAATGCAACGTAAAGTTTTCGCGCCAAAAATGTTGTTGCTAGCAAAAATATATTTTATTATATACAATTAAATAAAATTATTACATTAAAAATTTATGTTGTAGTTGTTTATAAACAAGGATTTTTTTTAAACATTATTGGGTTTTCATAAAATTATTATTTAAATAAAGTTTTGAGTTGTCTTATTTTTACCCGAAATATAGGATGTCTTATATTTACCCCTGCTGACCCTAACCATATAAAGTAGGACACTGCAATATCATAATTTAAAGCTCGCGATTGAACTACTCGTTATCTGATAACCAATGACTGTCGATATATCTGCCAAATGTGAGGAAAAAAATGGAAACACCAAGTAAAACCTCAGCAGATTAAAAATGCTATAATAGGTATTGAACGACGCAAAGAAATAGATAAAGTTAAATATATAGAACCGACAACTGGCTGTCAACTCAGATTTTCGTGTTAAAGCTGCTAATGACTCTTTTGTGAATCCGGGTTCCCCACCAACATTCGCGCTGCTCTTTAACGCACGGGGCTCTAGAGAAAAAGCAGGCGAGGCGACATGTCGCGTCGCCTCAGTCAAAAACGTATGTATTTTGACAGTGACAGTAGGCGTGAGGTACGCTGTCACCTGCCAAAGTCTATACATTTTTGATTGAAGGCCACGCGACCGTCGCCTCGCCTGATTTTTCTCTAGAGCCCGGGTACGTAAGTCTTTGATTTTATGTTTGTAGTTGTTTTATTTTTAGGCTTTGCTTTTTAATTTTGCTTTGGCAAAATCTTAGTTGGCCTTTAAGTTTCTTCTTTCTCGGTGTTGAACAATGTGAACTGCCTGTTGGTTCTATATATTTAACTTCATCTCTTTGTGGCTGAATTATACTGTCAGCGAAATGTAGCGTAATGCACAGGAAACTGTTCAACTTGTTTTTGTAAAGAATCTTCTTTTTCGGCTGTGCCTTAAGCTCAGAATTCTCCAAACCTCTCAAAAGAATTTGAGGAGGCAGCGTTCATATATTGTGGCTGAAACCAAAATGAAAAACAATACAATAAAAACGATGAACAGGAGATAAACTAAATTTGAAAAAGTGTGAAATATATTTGATATTTAGTCAACAAAATACTGTTTTTATCGGTAATCTTATTCTTAAAACAATTGCCTATTATGAAACATTTTAATATCATATCATAAACACTTCCAATAGATCTATGAATGTAATAATAATTAAAAAAAACACGGTAACTTACTTGATTAAAAAGCGATTTTCAAAGTTGGAAATGCTGTAAGTTTTGTGTATCTATATCCTTTATTTGATATTAAAATATCGTCTTGTAAAAAATGCTCAGAACATTATGGTGCTTGATTTTGTTGGCATCCAATTAATTCAACCCGTGACATCAATCCATTTCTCTTTGACTAAAACCTAAAAATATTTTAATTGATGACCTTTCAATGATTTTAATGAAATTATATATAAACCGCTCATTGTAACAATATGGTAAATGGTAAGTAATGGTAACAATGGTAGGCTACTAAATTTTGATTATTCAATTTTATAAACTATTCATTTCAATTTCTTTTTACAAACAACTGTTACTGTTTCTAAATAAATATGAACACATTTCTTCGTAATAGAGAATGGCTGCTGCCCTATAAAAAAAAATGTTTAGGGTTTTAAGGTAAACCAACCAAATTGTGCTCACTTCTACGTTATAGGAAGTTTATCGTTATAAAGAGTAATGTTATAAAGTGTTTACACGTACCTACATTTTATTATTCTAAGCCCACACTATTAAAAAATTGTATGCCAGACAATATAAATGAATGTATATAAAAAAAGCGGCCCCAGCCTAGTGGTTAAGTCACTGCGCAACTGATAACAAGGTTAAGCAGATGACAACAAGACCGACCTGGGATGGGTGACCGCTTTATACAACGAGGCTATTTCATCATAAACACCGCAACAAGCTCGCCTCTTGTTAGGTGTTGCCTCCAAATACCATCGGCGAAATGAGGATGGGTTAATCCCTCCGCTGGGACCCTGAGGCTGTTTAAACGGTTCTCGGGAGCCAAATTGGCACCCGTGATGGTATTTATTTATTTTATTTTATATATATATAATTTTGTATGACTGCCTAAACTGTTGCGTCCAATGCCTTTCTTTAAATAAATAAGTTATATCGATAAGCAAGCACCCACTACAACACTAACCGAGTAGCAAAGAACTTTTAAAATCCAATTTTCAATCTAAAATAATTCTTTATTACAATTTCATAAGGTTGATTTTAACTTCAGTTAATCTTAAATTATTAGTAAACTAAAATATGTTTAATTATTAATAAGTTTTTTAAAGAATACTAACAAAAACGTACTTACCGATGATACGAAACACCTCCATTATGAAGACATTTTCTCCTCCTATCGTTTTTGCACTCCAGAATGTATCAATACGGCATAGTTACAACGATTATGCGGAAAAATCAGGAACGACGCGAGACTACAAACTCGAAGCGATGTAAGACACGACTGATAACGATTGGGATCAAATAAGCGTACCTACGCTTAATTGTGGCACCCTAAACACGCCTACTTTGCACTTCCACTTGTTTTTTCTTTTCTGTGTAGGTACCTAATTGGGCAAATAAATAAGTATGTACGAGCAAGTACGTATGTTGTCTAATTATCAAAGCTGCATAATATTTCTAGTAATAGTTAGTTCATGGTAGTGCACTAACTATTACTACCTATACTTACTCGTATCAAACAAAACTACATACTACAGTAATTAAATATCTAACAAAGTACAAACAAGAGACTTAGATAACTATAAAAAAAGGACAACATTTGGTAGGTACATAGGAAAGGTGGCAAGTAATGAAAATTCGCATTCTTATAAACAGACTACTAGACACACGTTTTGATATTTTTTTAGTGTACCACCCTAATAATAACCGTGGTAGGCATGGATTAATTTACCTTTTGAGGTCCTTTGGAAGTATAAAAACGTAAGTTCCGGATCCTTGTTACTATTATTTAAGCAACCGAATGTCGTACCTACAATAAGCTTTAGACCTCATTTTAGTTAATATTAAATATCGCGACGAGGCGCGTGAGTATCATACAAACGTGCGACAGGGCGGTGCGCGGCAGCCCTCATAAATAAAACCCATCCATGGGTACGGCCGGGTAATTGCTTCATACCTAAAGCGCGGAGTTGAACATCCCTGCTCCAGGCTGTATGGTGGACTTTATAATTTGAAAACCTGGTTGAATATCGCATGCCCTTGGCTTTCCCACAAGGATAAATAATACATAATAATAATTAATTAAAAAACAAAAGTTAGGGACGTGACATCTAAAGAAAAAAATCGATTAAATAATAATCGTTATTTTCAGACAAGAAAATAATCGATTTATCAATATCGATTTTTTTAGGAGAAAATAATCGACTTTTGGAAAAATCGATTATTTTTTTCAAAAAAAATAAAATGCATTTCTGTGTGCGTTCGTTTTGGGACTGAAACATGTTCACAACGATCACGATGTATATTTATGCGTTTTTTTTGAGATTTCGGCGGCAAAAGTGGCGATGTGATCTGCCACAATGGTCGTTTTTTTTGGCCCATAATGCTACCGTGAACTGATCACAATGACCCCCGTCGATAGGTGAGGCGTTGTGAACATATTTTGACATTTGTTGTTGTGACAGTTGTGTTTTAAACGTCGCAGCCGTCTTATATTTTTAGGATCAAATTTATTGTATTTTAAATCGAAATGATTTTAGAAAGATTTCACATATAAAATTAATGGATTGTACGATTTTACCTATATTTTACTTGACAAGTGACAGTTGACAGATTCGTGATAACAATTGCGTTCGATTTGGAGAGTGGTAATTGTGGCATTGTGATTGAAATTAACCAAAAAAAAACGCAAGTTTGCATAATGTCATTATGATCATTGTGAACTTATTTCAGTCCCAAAACGAACGGGCCCTCTGTAGGCATTAAAACCATACTAGTCAACCATATTAAAATTTAAATCCGAAACAATTCTTTATTCGTTTTTACCTCCTTTATTTTTATGTACAGAATCCTAGGAAGCATCAGCCTATGTATGTTCTCGAAGCTTTTTGTATAGATACCTAAAGAATACCCAACATTTAATTGAAAAAAAAACCTATATACTTATACGATTTTTTTAATGTTATTGGAGCATGCGCGGCACGTGACTACCTGATCGTAAGCAGACCTACATAGTCCATGAAAGTGGTCGTTTATATTGATGTTTAACAATATTTCGATCCCACTATGCCGGTTAAAGATTCGGATTCGTAACCGCACCCTGAAAGGAGACTATCACCTCGACAAGAAATAGATGCAAAATAGATGCAATAGTCTCCAGAAATCTAGTGAATCCACAGACTAAAACCGAAACATGACTAGATCACTTTTTTTTGTATCTGTATGGTGTGTGTGAGACAAGGGGCCTTATTCCCAGTTTGCAACCGCTAATCACGACAAGACGTTGCGCAAACTATAAATATGGAAATATAAGCTCTATTCCAATGGATATATATATTATGTATTAGGTTGGCTATTATAATGCCGCCATCTTGAAATACACGAATTCTTCGCAAGTTTGATCATGTATGGAGCATTGGAATTTGAACTTTATAATTAACAGGATAGAACTTACATTTCAATACCCGTACTTTACGTAAAATGCGCGACGGTGAACGTGTCAAAACTTGGAATAAAGCCCCAGTTGGTCGGACTAGCGAAGTTATAGAGACCCGAGTTTTCCCATGTAATATAATATTATACACGCAAAGAAAAAAATATACTGCATAACGGCATGTGATTTTGTATCTACATAATGAACAGATCTACAAAACCCATTAATGGGGTCCTTCAATACATTATTATTTATATGAATTATTCGCTACTACTGTACCATAATGATGTGGTTACGAAATGGGCGGCGACAAAGACGATTTTGTATTACGAGTCTATTTATCCCAGCTGCTTTATCGTCTAATAAACTGCCGTTTCGTAATTGCTACCTGAACGTAGACTACCACCTCGATAACATATCAACACATTAGTCTCTTGAAAACAGGTGAACCCACAGACTAAAACCGAAACATGACTAGGTCACTTGACGGTTTTTGCACATAACGAGGCTGGTCGGTCGACTTTGTCAAGTTAATCTGTCTCATAGCTTTGACTGGTAAAGAATGCCTAGCGGCATTAAGTACGCATTTGTACTAAAGGAGTACGGTCATTCTGGACCCAACTGTAAAAGCTTAGCGTTCACAAACAATAATATGCTTACTTAATAATAAATAATTTAAGCATTATTTTCCAGTATTTAAAATAATTTAGAAGTTGATTTGTTTTAGAAGTTGGGAAAAAAGAGTTCTGACAACTTTTGTTACGTGCTGATTCTTCTGCCTTTTTTTGTGAATTGCATTCAGTGCTATGTTAAGTTAATATAAATAATTAAAACAAAGAGCGACGATATATATCATCCACAGATTATTATTATTTTTTTGTTCGGCTATTGTTGAATTTTGGTGTATTTAAAGTATAATTAAAAATGAAAACCAGGACTTCGTAATAAACTTGCTTTATTCTCACAATCACAAGTGCACGCACAGTAATGTTACAATGTTACCATATTAAAAATAACCACAATAAAATATTTGTTGTTAATATATATATTTTTTTTTTAAACACTCCCCCTCAACAAATATTAGTTTATATAATGGTAATAACTTACACTTACTATGGTAATAATACAATAAATATATATAATAATAAATATCTTATTCTAATATGTGGTCTCTAAAACTTTCAAATAAGTTTTTACCTAGTGGCTTTGTAAACAAGTCTGCTATATTACGGTTTGTTTGAATATATTTAAGTTCTACCAAGCCACTAGACAGTTTT
The DNA here is from genome assembly GCA_947458855.1 of Monopis laevigella. Taxonomy (NCBI): domain Eukaryota; kingdom Metazoa; phylum Arthropoda; class Insecta; order Lepidoptera; family Tineidae; genus Monopis; species Monopis laevigella. Next base: position 5,638,889 of record OX381596.1, on the reverse strand, counting down.
TCAATTATGAAGTGATAGCGTATGTCTATATGTTTAAGACGTTTGTTGCTATCATTATTTTGAGCAATCTTTATTACACTTTGATTATCCTCAAACATTTGAATGGTCAGCTCAAAACCAAAATCTTTAAGCATGCTTAGCAACCAACATCCCTCAGAAATAGCAACACTTAGGGCAAAATATTCAGCCTCAGTAGAGGATAGAGAAACACTATTTTGCTTTTTGGTACACCATGACACAGGGCAATCAAAAACATTAAAAATGTAACCTGATGTTGACTTTCGATCCCTAGTGTCACCTGCCCAATCAGCATCACAATAACCTGTAATTTGGCAGTTGTTATAACTACTTTTATACACTAAGGATAAATTAATAGTTCCCTTAATGTATCTTAAAACTCTTTTTAAACAATTAAATAAAGATTTACTTGCACAATGTTGATAACGGCTTAAAAAACTTACAGCTACACACAAATCAGGTCTTGTGGCATAAGCATATAGTAAGCTACCAATTAACATTCTACACTTCCTTTCTATAATTGAATTTTCAGAATTTCCCTTTTTAATAATTCAAAATTAAAATTTTGTTCAAGAGGAGTACTTACAGGATTGCACTCGGCCATTTGGTACTTGTCTAATAAATTCTGCAAATATGCCTTTTGATTTATTACTGTTATATTTCTGCCTAAGTCCTGTTTAATTGATATACCCAAATAATTACATGCTAACCCGAGATCCTTCATTTTGAAATTTTTACATAAAACACTTTTATACTCTGTAATTTCATTCTTGTCCGACCCAAAAAATATTAAATCGTCCACATATAATAGAACATATAAAATTTTATCATCTTTTGTTTTAAAATATAAACAAGGATCATTAACAGATCTAATAAAGTTTACACTTAACATAAAGTTGTTAAATTTCTCATTCCAATATTTTGGTGATTTTTTAAGGCCATATATTGATTTTGTCAGTTTACATATTTTATCATTAGGTAATTTCATGTACACACATTCATTAATGTCACCATACAAGAAAGCACCAGTTACATCCATTTGGTATACTGGTAATTTCCTGTAATTTGCGACTGCCATAAAAATTCTAAAGGTGGTGAGCTTTGCAATTGGAGCATATGTTATATAATTATCACAGTTGGTCTGCTCAAAACCTCGGGCTACTAACCTGGCTTTATAAACAACTTTTCCATTAGATTCTTTTATTTTGAATACCCATTTACTAGTAATAACCTTGTCATTTTCTGGTACCTCTGTAACATCCTCCCAAGTATTATTTTCTTTCAAAGTCTTTAATTCAGTCTCCATAGCTTCTATCCATTTGTTTTTATCCGGTCCTTCCAATGCCTCTTGGTAAGTAGTGGGTTCATTATTGCTAAAAGATAGAAAGTTTGTTTCCCACGCATCTAACCATATTGGTTTTTTAATTTGTCTTCCACTTCTAGTTTTAACAATATCTTTAGTTTCATCATCACTTAAACAGTCAATCGTTAAATCATCATCTTCTTCAGGTATTTGTTTTTCATCATTTTCTAATAATATAATCTCTTCCAATACATTATTATTATTAATTTCACACTGCTCTTTTTCTTGTTCACTTTCAAAATTATTTTTGTCTTTAATAATAAAAATAACATCTCGCCTTATGTTTACTTCCTTTTTCTCAGGATAATAAATTCTATAACCTTTTACATTTTCACTGTATCCAACAAATACACCCAACTCTGATTTTTTATCCCATTTGTGCCTTTTCTGATTAGGAACATGTACAGCTACATTAGATCCAAAAACTTGCAATTTTTTTATATCATACATATTTTCTTTGCACCACAACTCATAAGGGGTTTTGTTTGATACTCGACTTTTGCCTGTACGGTTCAACACAAATACTGCTGTGCTCACTGCCTCAGCCCAAAGATTTTTATCCAGCTTACTTTCAGATAACAAGGTCCTTGCTGCCTCAACTATAGTGCGCATCTCGCGTTCCGCACAACCATTCTGTTCCGGAGTGTAAGCAACACTTCTTTGGTGTTGTATACCATTTGTACTCAACAACTGTTCCATTTCCTTATTGACAAATTCTGTACCATTGTCGCTTCGTACAATTTTTATTTTGTGACCAGGACTCACCTTATTGTATTTTAAAAAGTCTTTCAAACATGTAACTGTTTCATTTTTATTTTGTATAAAAAATACTGTTCGGAATCTTGTATAGTCATCCTTTATCAGGAGGAAATATCGAGCTCCACCCAATGATAAACATTCCATGGGTCCACACAAATCTAAATGTAGAATATCACCAGGCTCTTGACCTTTAGTCTCACTTATTTTGTGTGGGAATTTATGCTGTTTACCCAGCACACATGATACACATGTTTCCTCCTCACCTTCACAATATTGTATTTTACTTCGTTTCAACATTTCTTTAACTTGTTGTATGTCTTGATGCACCATTTTAATGTGCCAGTCTGATATACCAGAACTTGATTTTCCAACCATTGCTTTTTCTTTAAAATTTCTAAATATCATAATAAACATTTTTCCTTCTCGTTTTGCTAAAGCATGTATACTATCATATTTAATAAACTTACATTCTTTAGTTGAAGATATAAATTTGTAGTTTTTATCTAATGCTGAACTAAGGGAAAACAAGTTTACTTTGAGATCTGGTACAAATAGCACATTATTCAGTGTGGTAGGTATCCAAATTTTACCGTCAAACGCCTCCAAATTTATTTCACCAATGCCTATCGCCTTTATTGTTGTACCATTACCAATCACAATATCTTTAGTTACAGGTAAGTCCTTATAATTTGTAAAACTGCACTTTGACATACACATATGTTCAGAGGCTCCACTATCAAGATACCAGTTTAAGTCCACAGATTGAGAGTTAAATGCTGTTATTATGAAAGCATTTTGTTTATCATTTTTAACTGGATTCTTATTAAACCAACACATATCAGCTGTATGACCACTCTTATTACAGTTTTTACAGTACTTAGATTTATTACTTGACTGATTCTTCTTTTTGATATAGCAGTCCTTTTTGTAATGTCCAATTTTATTACAATTGAAACATCTTCTTCCTTTGGTGCTGGAGGTGAAAGCAACCTGTGTTTCCTCTTCACTATAGCTTTTGCTTCTTTGTTCCTCAATGAGCAATCTAGCGGTTAACTCTGCTAGGGTTCTTTGTTGGTTGGGTACACTATCCCAAGCTGACACAAAATGTCTATACATTGGAGGAAGTGAGGTTATTATTTTTGTAATAACCATATTTTCTGGTATTGAGCCTTTTGCCTGGCTTACACTGGCAACTATATTTTCCACTTTGCATAAAAATGTCGACATATCTTCATGTGTAAGATATTTTAAGTCGAAAAACTTTTGCTGTAATAAATGCAATGAAATGTCGGATTTTTGTTCATAGATTGTATTTAATTTATGCCAAATTTGGTTGGCCGTTTCACAATTACACACCTGCACGATAACGTTTTCTGATAATTTAGTTACTATAACACTTTGTGCTTTCGTGTCTTTTGAATTCCAATTTAATTTTTCTTTTAGATCATCGGGGCATTTTTCGGACCCATTTACAATTTCAAATAGTGAAAGCGCCTTTGACATAACTTTTATTTGAAATTTCCAGCCTGCCCAATTACTTGTTCCTTCTAACCGGAATCCAGGGCTTGATGATATTACCGAGCCGGTCTCCATTTTTCGTTGCTTTTTTTTACGCTTCGCTTTTACCGCGCGCCACGTGCTTTACCACACTTTTCTAACCGCAACAATTTTATACTTTTTTGCACTTTAATCAAAATAACTATGTTTTAGCATGGACTGGGCCCATAACCTGTTGAATTTTGGTGTATTTAAAGTATAATTAAAAATGAAAACCAGGACTTCGTAATAAACTTGCTTTATTCTCACAATCACAAGTGCACGCACAGTAATGTTACAATGTTACCATATTAAAAATAACCACAATAAAATATTTGTTGTTAATATATTTTTTTTTTTTTTAAACAGCTATGAACCATACATTTGCCTTTGAACCATAACCACAATAAAAATCCTAGGTCAGATTATATAATATTATTCTATCAATTCTGCAGCACAAGGAAACACTACTAATAATTTTGCGGATTATTAATTTGTGGGCCGAAATTATTCGCTATACTAACCTAATAACTAGTCATAACATAACCTCAAATTGAAATTCAATGAATGAATGATTCTTTATTCACGGAATAAGGTTTACATTAGTTGTTTTACAGATTTTTAGGATCTCTTACTCCACCATTTGTGGTATGTGAATATATTTAGGTAGGTAGGTACATTGTTATTTATCTAGTTATAAAATTTTACACTATCATTATATAAAAGAAAAATTACAATAATTTGTTAACATTATCAAAACCTTAAACTCGTGTGTTTACAACAAAAAGAGAATGCCACAATAATATTTGACTAGATGTATAAAAGATCATGTCCATTTGATATTAAAAAACTCTGCCAAATTGTAAAAGCATTTCTCGTGCAACCAGTTTAGGAGGCATGTTTTAAATTTATTTTTTGGATGATCCTGCAAAGTTTTAGGAAGCTGTTATATATTTTTATTGCCAATATATATGATTTTTTTTCGAAAACCCTAGTACTAATGTGTTGGTCTATTATAAATTTATTTGGGTATCTAGAATTACGTGTCAATGCGTCTTTTCTTAATACGAATAGGTGGATATTTTGTTTTGCAAACATGATCATTTCGTAGATATACAATCCTGTTAAAGTTAGAATCTTAAAATTCTTGAATAATGGCCGACAGGATTCAAAAGGCGGTATATCAAATGAGAATAACTTTTTTCGCCCAACTTCTCGAACTTCAATGTAATTAACAATTTTATTATATGTATTTTCCTCTATCGAACTGGATAGGTTTCATTTTTGAACGCGGCTTCTGGGTCTGAAAATACATGGGCTATGACCGTTCTTCTTTGTGCAATTTTTTTTTTTTAATAAATAACTAAAGTTATAGGACTTCTTGTCTAAAATTTGTTTTTCATTGATTGTATAAACGTTTGTTGAACGAAAACCAATTTATATACTTTTAATACTTCTTCCAGTGCTTGGATGCCGCTGTTTACAAAAATCGCGACCTAATGCTTTTTTTCATCGCATAGATTTTCCAAAATCACGGCTTCAAACTTCTTTCAGCCAATAGATAGCGTCTTTTATAAAAATCGATTAAAAACTGATGTTTAGATTTGATAATTATCGATTTTCCTGTTTTTGAAAATCGATTAAAAATAATCGATTAAAATGAAAAAATAATCGATTTTTTTTTCACATCCCTAACAAAAGTTGCAAAAGGAAAAAGGAAAATCAATTAACATTGTTTTGAAATAATTGTTGGTTTATTTTCCAAAAGCTCTTATCTGGTTAAAACCATTTAAAGTAATGGCTGGTACTTATTACTTTGTTATAGTTGGACACTTGGATAATCCTGTATTTGAAATTGACTTTATTCCACCAACCAAAGAAACTAAGGTAACATTTTATTATTTTCGTGTAAAACGCGGTTTACGCCAATAATATACACGTTTAATGAAATATTAGAAGCAATATCGGTATATAAACTTTATTATTACCTTCTTCCTGTGAATGTTACTATAGATAGATCACTTGAATATGTTTCAGAAAGATGACAATAGGCATTTAAATCAGTTCATAGCTCATGCAGCATTAGACTTAGTAGATGAACATATGTGGAAAGTAACCAATATGTACCTTAAATCTGTGGACAAATTTAACCAGTGGTTTGTCTCTGCATTCGTCACAGCTAGCCAGGTAATCATTATCTTTTTAATATTGGAATACTATATATAGTATTCCAATATTAAAAAGATATAACTATAAAAAAGAAGAAATAAAAGTAGATGGGTCCATAATAGAATATGTAGAAAACTATAAACATCTAGGTCAAGTAATTTCAGCACATGACATGAATACCAAAGAAGTGGACAGTAGAATTAGAAATGCATGGAAGATATATTGGTTGCTGAAAGAAGTTTTTAAAAACACAGACATAAAAATCAAGCTTAAGAAGAAAATCTTTAACTCCAGTATCCTACCAATAATGACATATGGATGCGAAACCTGGTCACTTACAAAACACAACAATAAAAACTTAAAATATGTGAGAGAGCAATGGAATGGAGTATGCTGGGGATAAAGCTGAAGGACAAAATATGAAATGAAAATATTCGTGAAAAAACAAAAGTAATTGATGTGACAGACAAAATAAGACAAGCAAAATGGAGATGGACGGTACACATGATGAGAATTAAAAAGGAAAAATGGTCAAAAATCATAACAGAGTGGTACCCGAGAGGTGCAAAAAGAAACAGGGGTAGACCAAGGATTAGATGGGAGGATGAGGTTAGGAAATTTGGAGGTGCTTTATGGTCAAGAACTACTAAGGATAGGACGAAATGGAGGTTGTTGGAAGAGGCCTATGTCGCAAGACACACTGAAGACACAAAAGACTAGTGCTATGAAACATTTAATTAATTATAATTGTGTTTTAAATTTACTATGCACATTATTATTTATTAAAATACATTTAAAAAATGATGACCTACAATGATGAATAAATTTCCCTTTTGTTAATTTATAGAAATTATTTATCTATGGAGCTTTTCATTCCTAATTATTATGCATTTCAGGGGTTAATATTTTCCTATTTAAGTATGGAGTTTTTTTTTGTAAATATGGATTTCAGGGGTTAATATTTTTTTTCTTATTTCAAAATTTAGATAAATGAAAGTGTAGGAGCCTTCTAAAAATCATCATAATAATTTATATAGTCTCACAACAACTTGTTAATTTATATAAATTATTTATCTATGGAGCTTTTTTTCCTAATTATTATGCATTTCAGGGGTTAATATTTTCTTTTTTATTTCAAAATTTCAAATTTATTATAAATGAAATTGTAGGAGCCTTCTAAAAATCATCATAATAATTCATATAGTCACACAACAATCATATCAGAAATCTGTATTAGATGTTCCTCTTAATTCTCTGATTTACCAATACTGAATTAATTCTAATTTTTGTTATTATTTCAGATGAGGTTCATTATAGTCCACGACACAAGAAATGAGGATGGGATCAAAGGATTCTTTACAGATGTATATGAAGCTTATATAAAGTTAATGTTAAATCCCTTTTACAAGGAAGACACTCTCATTTCATTTCCAGCATTTGAGAAGAAAGTACAATTTCTTGGAAAAAAGTATTTAACATAATATTTATATGCAGTAATTATTATACATTTTTAATTAAATTATTATTACAGTTAAGGATTTTATAGTTATTATTAAATGTTTATTTTTTGTATTATTTTGTTTATATTACATTATGTATCATTACAGATGCCTTACTACCTCAAAGAAAGTCTAGCTAGGGTATGCTGCATATATTTAAAGTTGACCATATTTAATACAACTACATAAAATAAACAATTTTAAAACTTTTTCCTTCTAAAGTCTAAACCAAATTACTAATATTATACAATATGTAGTTTTAGAAACTATTTGGTGCCATGCAAATGAGTTATATTTCAAGACAAATAATATTCTGTGGTTCCTACTTCAAGTATTAATTACATATTTAGCCATTTTATTACATTATTGTTTTAATTTTAGTGGTTTTCAATTTGTTAAAAGTTATGTACCTTTTAAGGGCTGATTTTTCAATCGTCAGAAGTTATTTGGGAGTTAACTTGTATGGAGAATGTCACATTTATTATATCTCCATACAAATTATTTATTAAATAAAGGTCATTGGGCACAATCCGACCCAATTTGTGAAGGTTTGCCTACAGAAACAAAATTACTTTTAAATTAATAAGGTATATCCCACTTTCCATTTTAAGTTTTTTTTTTTTAAAAACCATGGGAATAAAATATTACAAGTGATTTAAAAGTTGAAGATATTTATTGCAAAGAAGAAAATAGAATTTAAATGAAGGAATTGTATTAAAACACAATATACAATTGTACCTGTTGATATTGATGGAATAGAATAAATCTTATAAATAAATAAATGAATCTTTTTTTTTACAAACCATCATGTGAACAATTATCGAAATTCTCTACACTAGTTTATTTCTGTAGATTCTGGATATATTTCTTCTACTAAGTGAGATAGTACGATTGCACCTGTAGATATTAATCAAGTTGAAAAAAACCTCAGTATTTTTTTTTTTCTAAGATACAGAATTTCATTTTCAGTCTGATTCCCATTATTTATGGTAATGCGACCCATATATTCGTAAACCAGAGATATATGTCAAATTTTCATCATATGTGACATAGGTCATTTAGGTGGAAGGAAGGAAGGAGGTCTCTATAACTACGTTAGGCTGAGATGTTTTGTTACCTTCGCACACATCTGTAAAAGCCTTCAACGTGTCGCCTTTGTAGATCTGCTTACCATAAAGCACATAACCAACAAACTAAAAAAAGGCATAAAGGAATGCTTGCAGGCTAAAGTCATTGGGCCACATAAATTAGGTGTTCCGTGTTAGGTATAAACATACATGGTTATTAAATTAGCTGATATTTTTATTCAAATTCTTGACAGATTGATGACAACCTTTACAGTTGCTTTGAGTTTCAGCTTCCATGCATTCTTAGTAATAAAACATTTTTTTTTGAGTATATTTAGGTATGTTTATTTTATGTTACACCACCTTGCACATATTTGACTAAAATATACAATATTAAAATTAATATTAGTCTTAACAGAATACATTTTATTAGAACTAATCATCATCATCTAGAACTAATCATCATCATCTAGAACTATTATTTCATCTGATGATATGGTAGGTGCTCGTTTAGGCGCCTCCTTGTTATTAAATGATAATGCTTTCATAGCTTCAGACTTTTTTGTTCTACCTGTTTTTGTCACGGTGAGTGATGCTGGAAGCCTGTTAAGTGAATCTTGTATAGTGTTGATTGCTGGGTTATGTTTTTGACGTTCTGCTAGTTTTTCTTGTAAGGTTTTACCGGGACTCACTTGCTCATGTGGCAAGGGTGGTTTAGTCTGTAATGCTGCATTGACTGTTGAAGTGGTAGCAATGTGCGCCTGCACAGGTTGCATTCCACTAGAAGTACTTTTATGAGATGCTGTATATGAACTGGGAATATTTGTTGGAAAAACTGATCCTAAAGATGCACTAGCTGTAGACATAGTAGTGCTTGGTATACTTTTACTATATGATTGATGAAAATTACCACTATTAGAATTGGCAGCTCCCTTAGCTTGTGTATTTAATGTACTTGTTGATGCAGTATTTTTAGATGTTGATTGCTTAGGAATTTTATCTTTAGATTTGGAAGATTTTTTAGGTGGCATATTATAGGAGGGTGCATTAGATGAAAAAAATCGTTTATAAAATTCTGACTGGAATGTGTTTTGCATTGGAGCTTGAATCGGAGTTTGCATACTGTTGTAACTATCAAAGCCACTTAAATTATTGTAAAAAAGCAGAAGAGCTGCAGCTGTTTGTTGTGAAACTAAAGGTAAATAGCTTTGTAAAGCTTGTGAAGACATGTTAGGTAGAAAACTATTGGCAAGATTGTTCAATTCTGTTTTAGAATATGATGTGGATGTACTCCTATTATTATCCGCAATGGCAGTTGTAGTAATCGCGGCCGCGGCTGGGGCAATTGCAACAGAAAAGCTAGTAGTTGAAGCTGCTGCTGCTGCTCTTGCTTGCTTCTTTTGAGCATTTTGATTATTTTTATCCAAACTTGCAAGTGTTGCTTTTTGTTTTAAAGCTGATATAAGGGATTGACAATACTTTAGGCTGATATCAGTTAAGTTTGTAGTTTCAGTAATAGGAACAGTGCTTACTAGTTTGTATCCATCTATTAATAAGTTTGTAAATTGTTTTGAATTTGAATGCTTTTGCGTTTTTAAATAAGCTCTATAAATATCTAACATTAAACTATTAAAAGCCTGTCTTTCTATTTCATTGCTTTTAAGATCAGGTTGCTGGCTGAACTTAATTAATTGACCTTTAAGTGATTGGACACATAATGTGAATGCCTGCTGTGCCAAGTCCTCACGGTCTGCATCGCGAAGATATTTTTTATCAGGGTCGGGTACTCTATGTAAATGCTGACTAAGTTCTAAGAGTGTCTTATGATCATCTATTTCTTTTAAGATTTCCACTGTAAGTAGTACACAGCGGCTCATATGACAAGAGAACCCTCCAGGTCGATCCACTTCACTAGAGGGTATTCTCCAAACACTGTTAAAGAAATTTGTTTGTTTTCGTTCACAAAATAATCCTCCAACTTTCACATTTGATCTAGATGTGAAATTGGAGAGCATCAGATCTCTACATCTTTCAATGTCTTTGCCTTTTTTATAATAAAAGTGATAGTGAGCAAGCCTGTATATTGCTTTGTAATGTTGAGAAAACCTAATTGAGCAGTCTTCTAGGGCATCTAAACAAGATGAAATTGTTGTCATTATTTCATCATTTGTCATGGATTTATTATCTTTACTGGATTTGTTTGAAATATTAGTGTCACTACTAGATTCAGTGCTATTATCAGAAGAATCATCAGAACTTGAATCTGATGATGTGTTTGATGAAGTACTACTTGAACTTTCATCAATTTTTTTCGGTATAGTTCCGTTTTTTTCATTGTTATTCTCACTGTTCATTTCAATTGCTCCATCTTGATCATTAACTTTTACAGTATCTAATTGTGGATTATTACTCTCTTTGTTATTAGATTCATGTTCATTATTTTTAGATTTGACTATATCTTCTATTTCTTGAGTTAACGAATTGGAAACATTTTTATTGTTTGTATGTTCCGTGTCATAAGAAGCAGATCTTCTCACTTTGGCAGCAGCACATTCTAATTTTATCTTTTTTGTTTCCTGGTTGTCTTCTTCACCTGCATCACTAATTGATCTTTTTAATATATTGCCTGCTTGATGAATGTTTTCACTCTCTGTTATTTCAGTATCTGTATCAATTATATCCGCCTTTTTAGGTTTTTTTCCAAATGGTCCATTTTTCCACTTCTCAATATATGTTGTAAATACTTTACCTATAGAAGAGGGTATTGGTTTATTTTCATGTTGCTCTATGTACTTCAGTATTGAAGCATGGATTCTATAGTGAAGCTCTAGAACTTCTATAGATAAGTGCTGTGGACTATTATAATTAATTTTAAGGGGATATGTCGCATCAGCTTCATGCAGACTGGTTACAGCTTTATTATAATAATCAAGAAATACAGAAGGTGTTTTATTTCTTTTTTCAGACACCTTTCCCATCATATAATAATGTAACCACATTTCATCATTAACTTTATCATCTGTGCTGTTATTTAGTCTATCTTGGATTACTGTAGTAAAACACTTTTGTGTGCTATATAGCATAGCTTCCTTTTGTTTTTCTAATGATTCAAAATCACTCATACTCAAAGATTCACTAGCATGCTTAAGAAGTCTAGAGCAATAAGAGTAGACCCCATAAACAAAAGCACCATATTCAATCCACAAGTTGCAATGCATTGTGTCTATCTCCAAAGCACGTTTAAAACATCTTATAATAATAGAAGCTGGATTTAAATAATCTTTTTCGTTGTCAATGTTAGAGCAAGAATTTACTTTTAATTCTAAATTAACAGCTTTTGCTAATGCAATTTCTGCCCATGACTCAAATCTATCGCTGTTAACAATAACATCAAGTGTATTAAATTTTATAGATCTTTTTCTTTCTTCTTTCTTAAAATAAAAATCCCCTAATAAATAATAAATATCTTTCATTTTGTAAGGTAGTAAAGCAGGTATTGTTGGCACTTTATGAATTTTGCCATTAAAATATTTCTCAATTTCTGGAACAAATTTTTGAGGCTCATTATCTGATGGAAGTATTGCTAATATTCTATGAAATAATTGCTCTGATTCAGCTGAAATAGATGGAATTTTTCCTTCCACTTCAGGCATTACGGATGGCCTGAAGATTTCATAAATTTGTTGGGCTCTATTCCAATCTAAAGAATGTGGTGCAACTTTATGGTCTACCAAATACTTTAATTTCGTCTTTTTTCCTGGATGCCCAAACAAGCAAAAAACACATTGCTCCATGTGTTGATTAACTTGCTCTAAAGACCTTGCTAAAGAAGGAGACCTTAGTCTTGGAACCACTGTGTCTAGAATAAAATAAAGTAATTGAGCGTCATTAATGCTACAGCAACCATGGTTACCTAATTGTTCATGACCTATAAATAATACCATTATAGGATTTGGTATTTCATCACCATCTGCACAGTCTTTGTCATCAAATTTCCTACTTCTGCCTTGGTCGTCTTCTCTTTGAAATATGTAATACAGAATAATCCATGGAACAACTGTACCTAAGGGCAGGTCTGATGTATTTGTCTCTATTTGATGGCCTATAATCCTTATCAGGTCTTCAATAACCATACTTAGATCTTTTTGAGAAATTATTTCTAAACAGGCCAAACCTTCAGTCGTAAGTATGTGTTCTATGCAGCCCAATATTTTTACTATAGTTGAAGACCACTTACCATATTCAGGGCTCCCTGAATTTAATCTAAAAAAGTGTTTTAATGATTCATGCAAACACATTAGGGACCATTTTAAGCAGTCATCTATTTGACCTAATTCCCAATAACAATCTAATATAATTGTCAGTTGAATTGCAAAATCTAAGGATATTTCCTCCTCTTTTCTCCTGGCAATTGTTTTACAGTATTCAAATGAATCATTAATAATAGATAATACTTCTTCAAATTTCCCTTGGTCAAATAATTCAAGAACTGTTGAGAGCTTTTTATTTCTTTCTAGAAATTTAATATAATTCATTACTTCAGATAATTGTATTACTGGTTTGAAAGTGAAATTTGATAACTCTAAAGCGTAACTATTTTTAACATCACCCATAATATCAAATTCATAAACTAGTTGATACAGAGAATCAAGGGCCAACTGTTCATTTTTATTGAATAAATGAATATGTAACTTATTCCACAAGTATCTTAATGTTAACTCAAAGCAATCAGACCCATAAATATTGGGTTTAGTATTTAGGATTATGCCAATGCTTTCAATAACAGTTAGTTCATGGTTTTCTTTAACATTTGATTTTAAATTCAACTTATAATTAATTTGTATCTCTTCATTTAACATATTTACAAAACTATAATTTACAATTTCATCACGGTTGTCTTCAGAACATGCTGGAACATCAATGTGTTCACTAAAACAATTGTTGGCTTTTACAAATATTTTATAAAGTTCATTAGGCCACTTTATTTTCCATTTCTTTGACAAAAAAAATAAATAATCCTGAAGTAATTCTATTATATCACATTTATTTTGAGTATATTTATCAATGTAGTCCTTAATGTCTTTTTGTTCATCTTCAGTTTCAAAATATGTTTTATCTGATGGTAAATTATCATTTATTTCCTGTTTATCATCAAATAGTTTACATAGGTCAAGAGTTTCGGGTGAATTTTGTCTTACTTCAGTTTCTTTGTTTGTTTCATTATCATGGACCAGCCATAACGGCACCAAACGACGCAAGGATTCATATATACTGTCATCATCTCTATCTTGTTGTCTCTCATTTGTTTTTTTTCGTCCTGACCTTCTCTTACACCACTCCCATTGGTTCAGGAAACTTAAAGCACTGCCTCTTCTTCTTACTGATGTTTTTTTATTTTCCTTTGATTCTGCAACCAGTGGCTGTGCAGAGTCTGGATTCACATCACCCAATGTAGTTTCCACATCACTCTCGACTTTTAATTCATCATTATCAGTTGTTGCTTTGTCAGAAAAATCATTATTTTCATCAGAGCCATTTTCAATATTTTTATCACATTCCACTACATTATCATCTACTGTTTCAGATATTTCATTTGTTTGAACTTCATTTTCAGGTAAATCTTGTTCTTCACACACTTCCATTTTATCAGTATTTACATTGCTTTTCTCAAAACTCAATTCAATAATACATGCATGGCTATAACATTTATTTTTTATGTATTTATGCATACTAATTAGTGAATCTCCAACAGATTTCCAAGTCAAATCACTTATAGGTTTATTTAATTGCAATATTGGACGAGAACACTTAAATTTTTGATTATTTAGCTGTGCCACAAAAGCAGTGTTTATGTCTTCTGCATCTTTGAGTAGTTTCTCCGCTTTCGTTTGATCAATAGTACCATCTTCTATTTCATTCCATTCATACTTTAAATCTAAGTATATAAGAAAATCTTTTATATAAGGAAAGGTAGTGTAAATGTGTTTTCTATATACTAAACCTCTTAAATAACCAGCATCTAGTTCTAGAGCATTATAAATTGTTGCAACACAATCATTATGGAGATTGAGGGCCATCTGCAATGTTACTATTTTATCAATACAAGGCCAGTGTCTCGGATTGCAATCAATACCTCGCAGAAATGCATACAAAGCCTTCTCAAATTCCAGCGCTTTCATGCAAGTCAAACCGAACTTATGCCACAATGTGACATCAGTATCATCTAGATCAGCCGCCGCTTGGTAAGACTCTATAGCTTTTTCGTTATCACCCGAACTACATTGCATGCTAGCTACATTTTTATAACATAAATATTTTAGGTTAAACAGAGGATCTTTAGATTTTTCTCCAGGTGACGGTTTCTTTACATTGTCAAGTAACTCTGTCTCCAACAAATCGTTCAACAGTTCCGTAGCTTCTATTAAGTTACCTTTTCTTTGTAAGTCGAGCGCTTTGGCATATTGTTGTAAAGCGAGCTGCTCCAGCGCCTCTTTGGTTACTTCCTCTTCGGAATCGGTTTCTTCGTCAGATTCTTCATTTAAAGCACTAAGCTTAATCATTTTTTAATACGCATTAAAATTATATACTATTATAAGACAAAAACAATTTTAAAGCCGAAGATTGCCGCACAAACAAAAATGTTTTTTATGGACAACTAGGGATGTCCGATCCGATCTTTTAGAAAATCGGATCGAGAAAATGCGATCCGGCGATTTTTGGATCGGATCGGGACCATACGATTTTTTGGCGGATCGATACAAAACTTCAAAGATCGGATCGTATGAATTGAAAGCTAGATTATTACTACATTTGAATTTTTTGTTATAAACCGACCTTGATCTTTTGTTTACGTTACGTTCCTAACTTGGCGGCATCTTTTGCGGGTAAATAAATATACACGAATTTTATTTAATTGTATTATTAACAAATTTTGTGGGTAAGAAAACATAAACGATTAGTTTCTATTTGTTACTATCTCTGAGTGTTTCAGACATAAGGACATTTTGTTTTTGAACTGCTTAGTGAAAAAAATGTTCCTCCTGTAAAATCAATTGTATGGAGTCATACCACAGAGCACGGAATCCACGCGCGCCGGCCGCCGCTACTAGAGACGGCATGTTCAACATATTTCATACAAACCAAGCGTGGGGGTGGGCGTTACCTTTAACTCACTCCGGTGACGTCTTGGAGTGCTGTGGCTGGGTCGATATTTTTTTTATCGACATTATTTTTTATGGGCAGAAATATATATTAAGTCATATACAATAAGTCATAATTAAAACACACGGATTTTTAGGTAGACGAAGTTAAGTGACACTAATAATTTTTCAATTTGGCAAAATTAGTGATTGAAACTGGTTTATAGTAAATCTTGTACATAATCTTAAATACAATTTGATATAACAGTGACCTAGTTAGTTAGACCCAGACATAATATTTTGATCAAATAATAATACATTTTTATTTGATAGACTTGTATTTATATATTTGAATTGCGTTTTTTGGTAATCTAATTAGGGCATGCAATATCGAATGATTTACAATCCCGGAACTGATTTTCGATACTGAAGATGTAATTCCGGAACTGGAAGGCGGCGATTTCTAATAAAAATAACCACTTCAAAATAAAACAAGCTATGTTATATAAAAACTCTTTTTATTGTCACATAGCCGAAGACATGAATACTTTAATGTAAATACAATATTTACAAAGTCCATCGCAATTCATCATTGACCCAAAAATAATACATTTTTATTAAAATGGCTTCGTATTGATATAATATTTAAGTTGCGTTTTTTTGTAAGGTAGTGGAGTCTAATATCTACATATTTTTCCATTATTGCATTTATTAATTGAATTGAATGATTATTCATGGGTTCTTGGTCGAATTGGTGTATCGATAAATTTTCAAATAAATTAATTTCCAGACATAAATGCAAAGCAGGTGTGGTTATATATTGTTTTGTATGTTTCGAGTTAATGTACCCTCTATAGAGGATACTGGACACATCTCAAAGACGTAAATTAAAATTATCTGTGATTAGGGCTCAGCAGACCATTAAAAGGCAAAGTCTTAACGTAAAGCAACTACAGGAAACCAATAAAAGATTTAAAAAAAAATGCTAAAATGGAAAATATTATAAAATATCTACGAGAGCGATCTGCTATAACTGATGAGGATATAATTACTTTAGAAAGTACAAACGTCAAAAATGATAATTTAAAATTTAATTGAAAAGGTAAACACCTCAAATGAAGTTAAATCTTTTGCATTAACGTTGCATTATTATTTACCAAAGGCGTATATTATGCTCGTGAAAATTTTAATACCACACCCATGAACCATTCAAAAATGCAAGTTTTACTACAGAATCATTAACGGCAATTAACGGTCAACAATATCTATTACCATTCCGAATTTCAAGTAACTTTGATCAGTAGTTGTATCAGTGTGTAAGATAATTTATACGGACAGACAGACAGACACCAAAGGCTCACTTCACTATAAGGGTGATTCCACTTCCTTTCTTTTTTGAAAAAAAAAATCTTATTACTAAAAACATTTAACAAGAAATATAGCTTTCTTTCGATGTGACTTATTTGCCTCAACCTTTTTATTTATTTGTATATTGTTTACTTAGACCATGTTTAACCTGAACCCAAAATAAAATCTGTAACCATTTCAAATCGGATCAATAGGTTTTAAGATATTCCTGCGGACAGACAAGGTATTTAAGTGTCACCTTATGTGAAGCGGCCAGTCATTAAATGTTTTTTTTCGAAGTTTGTAATAATACACAAGATACTATAGAAATAACAACTTTACAATGGCAATTAAAATATATTGGTACTCTATGGGTACGCTAACTTGCATTATCGACATGATGCCAATCAACGCGTGCGTCCCTCACTATTGCATTCACTAATGACTCGCGGCTTTCGCACGGCTGCATCGACGCACATTTTAAAAAAGCTAAAAATTAACATTATTTACTTACTTGTGATATGATACTCCAGAATTTTGTTTGTTAATGTTTTTACTTTGGTTCTTACACCAAATCACAGCGCAATGAGGCATTTTTATCGATTTAATATTAATGTTTATTCCGCAACGTACGAAGAGCAACTGGCGGCCGATTGCGCTCATATGTGCGCGCAGCGCATTTCTTTGCCACGACTATTATTATTACTACCGTCTCTAGGAGTAGGCAGCGCGCGGCGATTCCGTGCTCTGTGAGTCATACCATTACACCTATTCAACCATTACAAGCTTATCAACCATTACTTTTTTAATATATCGCGAATATTCTTTCAAATTATTCCTTATATAGAATTATTTCTTAATTATTTGCATCCGATCCGGATCGATTTCCTGAATATCGGATCGACGGCATGCGATCCGATCCCTATAATCGGATCGATGCACCGGATCGCGCATCCCTATGGACAGCAATAAAAAACCAAAACGTCAAACTTATTTTTTATTTTTTTCCTACGAGAGTGGGCAAAGGTATGAAAGACTATGTGACTCTGTCTTATTCATTTTTATATATTTACATGAGAAGAAAAGACTACACTTGAACTTATAAGATATTTTAACCAAACATGATGAATAGGTGCAATTTAAAAACGACACGGCGATTATCCTAACAAATAAACATAAACATTCAGAGACAGCAACATGGAGTGAGTAAAAACTTTAAATTAGGGGGGAAACATTGACGTACACAGTGAGGACGGATTGTAGCACCCGTTTCTCATGTACTAAACTGAAACATTGGTGCTAAATAATCCGTTTTTATAGCTCCTATAATACGTCAGACGTGGCCTCTTCGCATTACGCGTAATATTGCCAATGTCTAGTGAATAGTTTTAAAAGTTTTAATTTAATAATAGTGAAAGAGGGATAATAGAATGGAAAGGAATTGAAAAAGGACTAGGGTATAGAAAGGAATAGCGAATATGGCCATATGCATACATACGGTATACTCTTGCCAATGTCAAGCGAAGAAGAAGAAAAACCAACCAACGATAAAATGGGTACCGCCATTTAATTGAAGGTTTCGTTGAGAAAACACAAACTCTGAGGCACTGTGAAAATACTTCTCACACTTAAGATCACAACGGAATGCTTTTTCTACAAATTTGGTACATTTTCGCACAATAATATCATATATAATAATAATAATAAATAATAATAAATCTTTATTTAATCAAAAAACCAATTACAAAATGATTTGCGCCCTGACTCCCGTACTAGCCTCGGCTGTATTACAGAAATCAGTCTCTTCCCAGATCTTATATAAGTACTATTGGCAATGATATTTTAAGTATAGATATGTTATACGCTTACAAAATAATAGAAAATAATGTTCCGAACTAGCGGCGCCGTGTAGCTATACATCTATATTATAAAATTGTGTAAGAGAGATGGCATAATTATAAAAGTGAAACAAAAGAAAGAGACCACTAGCGTTTGTCAAGAGTCACCGTGGCCACCAATCACGGCGAGTTATGCATAGAATAAAATCTATTAAGAAAAAACAGATGGTACAGAATTAATAGGTTCACTCAATGATATTGTAAATAAATTACGTTTATATTATATTCGTTTTAAATATGATAGGGTAACATTAAAAAAGTGGACACTTGATTAAAAAGTAAGTCCATAGGTAAGAAATAAAACATCTTATGAGAGTAAATAATATTTATTGAATATTTTATTAAGGTGATTCCTCAGCAGTAGTTTTTCCATACAAAACTTCGTGGGCTGTAATCTCGTAATATACAATGAAAATGTTAATAACATATTTTTTATTAGATTCCTTATTAAGTATAATTTTCGCAAAATACTTGTATGTTCACTAAAATATACATATTATATATTTAAATAAATAAAATACAATAATATTTAAATAGCGCCATCTATCCGTGAATAGAATGTTTATTTTTAAATTTGTCGGTATAAAGAAATAGTACAACTATCAACCACTAGATGGCATCTCAAAAATGCAAGTAAAAACAAATTTTACAAAGACAATAGGCAATATTAGGCATGATGACTATTTTTTTAAAAGTATTCTACGTGGTTCGGAACTATCCACTATTTCCAAAAATCAAGTTTTGATAGTAAAAAAAAAATATTGTTTTTTTTTCTTTTCGCCAAATCAAAACGCTCGGTCGCTCGCTCACCGGTGTTATGCATGCGTCGCGTTCCGTGCTTAGCATCGCTGCCACGGATCGCTGGTTTTTTTAGCCAAGGTCGTTTCACCGCGCGGAAATGTTAGCAATTCAAGTTACCATCAATCGTTCCGCGAACAGAAATTTTAACACGAAAAGTTAGCACGGCTACTTTTTGACAGATGTTTGTTTACATGTGAATATCTATCTACAAATTGGAATTTAATTAATTATTTTATATATTCATATCTGTTTTAGTTTTAAAAGTTCGATTAAACCTAAAAAATAAATATCGTGTAACTAAATTCAGCTTTGGTATGTTTAGTTTGAGGTTGTTAATTAAATTAATATTGTGATATTATAAAATTATTGTATTTAAATAATAGTTAATTAAAAAATATTGATTTATTATATAATGATAAGGTACTAATATTTTTAATTTCAATTATTTAATTCAAAATAGTGCTTCTTGTCAAAAAGTGGCATCAAAAATCAACACCGATCGTTTCCGAGCTGCATTTTAGCGTCGCTAAAAAAAATGACATGGCTTGTTGAAACGGGCGGTCGCGCTGGTTTTGAAGTCAGCACGAGAAACTGCCCGCGTTAGCTCTCGGAACGCAGAGATGGCATCTCGCCTCAGTAAACATTTCGGAGCCTTATGCTGGTTAATTTATAGTTCTTTTGTCTCCTAAATACTTTTATTTTACTTTATTGACACCTACCTATCAATAAAAAATCCTAGTGAAATAAGTGGCTAATCTTGCACGGCGAGATCCGACTAAGTCTAAATTCTCCAATTTATTTGTGTGCTAACTTTGATGTAAGTTTTTACTTATTTGGTAGGTACATAAGTCTTTAAATTATGTGTGCGTAATTGTCTTGTTTGTCTATCTTGTATATGATTTATATTATAATTATTTTATATATTTTGAGGTTAGGTTTCACCTCTTGTTTATCTACCACTGGTTATCCTAATGGGTACTTTATTCATATTTCAGTTGCCAAATGATATGGACAATTATAAGGAGTATCATGTGATGGGACCTGTGTCAGAGGTTCGCATAAAATCAGTGTGTTGGTATTCCTACAAAATTTGAATGGCAATCAGATAGAAGAACACCAAAACCTAATACTACAGAAAGGCCCATATATTATCAAGACAAAAAGACGATTATTGAAGAATATGAAAAATATTTAAAGTATTTAAATAAAATTTAGACCTCAGAGAGACTTTGTTCAGGTACATATTAATGTTTCAATCATAACTAAACTCACCTTGCCTATTAATGATTATGTAGAATTAATATTAATAATGTAGATCATATCAAACATATTGCCCTGGTCTCATACTAAGCTTGTACTAGGTATATGTATATTATATTAGTAGCAATGTTTCTGGTACAAAAAAATAATAAAAAAACTGTAGTTTGTCATGGTCTGGGTGTTTATATAATATAATATGTTTTATAAACACCCAGACCATGACAAACAACAGTTTTTTAATATTTTTTGGCAACATTAGAAATCATACCGACAACCTCTATATACAGACACTAGCCATAACACTAGACCACGGAGTAAAATATGTGCAATCTTAGAAATTTATTTATATTTAGTAGGTACTTAGTTTTATCTAATATATATATATTTTTATTTACAGTTTAAAATGCCAACATAGAAAACATTACACAAGAAGAACCACATAAGACTGCAGACAGGCTTAATTAAGATGCAAGATTAATTAATTAAATAAAACTACAAAGTTATCATAATTAACGCTTTTTATTTATCCACAAATCATCATGTATAACTTGTTCTTTCCAAAATTATATACATAGGGCTGCTCACCAACATGTTCCTAGCTAGATTAATGCTCTCTTACAAAAATCTATGAACATTGGCAGGATAATTACGCACACAATGCTAAGCTAAACTTTAATCCATATGATGCAATTCTGAAGTAATGAAAACCTGATGTTTTTGTTCATTATACTAGGCAATACAGAAAATATGTACCAAGAATGAAAGTATAACTGTAAGGATAAATCTATCGGGTACATGGTGGGATTAAAAACCCTCTGCCATGACTTCGTCTGCTGCACCGTAAGGCACCTGTGATGATATTTATTATAAGTAAAAAATATAAGGTGTCATTCTATATTTTTACATTTATCAGGGTGGTACAACTGCTTTATAACTTATGTATATAACACTGTAAACTGTCATTTTTAGTACATATTTTCATTGATGAGATCTTTACTAAACTAATTTAGGGTGTGGCATTCTGATATTCATAAAAATATTACATCTGTCTCTTATGTTCAGTTTTTATTACCACCTGGTTCATTCATTAAACATATTTTGAGGACTTGTGGTCACACTAACCTGTCTGATTAATAACTTAATAGTAGTGGGACCACAAGCATGGAGGTACGAGTATTAGAGAAATTTGGGTGATTCCAATAATGGAAACTCATAAAAATATGATAAAATTTCTCAGATTTTTGTTAGTACTCTAGGAGTGATAGCTGTCAATTGTCAAAATACCATACTTTGTTGACTGAGAATGCTTCCATCAAAGAAATAGAGTAATTTCTCTAAGGTCCTGGTGGGTAAAACTTAGGGAGACTAGGAATCATACTTCAAATTAATTAATAATTATAATGTACAACACTAATGCCCAATTTCACCAACTCTAAGAGAGCCCCTAACTAAGTTAAGGGACAGTTATTTCATAGCAAAATGTCAAAATTCTTATTTAGGAGCCCTTTAGAGTTAGGGATTGTTGGTAAAATCGGGCATAAAACAAAGAAAATCTGATACATAGTTGTCATTAAATGTAACAGGATTATTTATACTTTTTTGTTTGTACTGTAGTTGCAATCAGCTACACAAAAGTATCCAATTTGAAGTCCACTTAAATATATTTATAGTTGTATCTGTACATAAAACTTCTGGGTTAGTTTCCCATTTACTACATAATGTTTAAAATTCGGCACTCATGGGACTCTTTTATTTCAATAACACTATTTTTACAGATCGCATCGGATAATTCTGCTGTCATAGGAAATTTTTGGAAAGCATTAGACCACATTTTTGTTTATTTTTCCTAGCGGTACTCAGGGTTTTCCTTACCTTATCTGCTAATAACTTTCATGATATTTGATTCATGCCATACAAGTTTTTTCAAAAAAATATCTCACAGAACTTTTCTTTGGATTTGAGCACTAATTTAGGCATAAATAAACTTTCTGTTTGACCACAAGCACAGCCTTTTTGTACCAATGATATTATAAAAAACAAAATAGGTATCATTGTTTCATACTTTATTACCTCACAGTTGTTTTATTTTCTTCCGTTTTTCTAGAAACTCTTCAAATTCTTTTTGATGGCAAGCTAGGCTTACAATTAGATAATTCTTTTGAAATTATATACCTACATATTAGAGTATTCCCATCCGAGGAGAGTTTGGACTTCATTCAGTAGCATTTCACATTGTTCCAGACATATTTTACCTAAAATTGTGCACAGACTTCCAATGCGTTTAAAACTGTACGTAGCTCACAGTGTCATCACTATTTGATGCCCACAAAGACCTAAAATAAATAAATGTGTAAGTATATGTCGTTATTTACAAAAACAACATTATAATAACATAACCTTTTAAGTGCATATAAAATTAGATTTTACGTGTTTTTGGGCTAAAAATTATTATGTATTAAATAAATTATTAATTTACTTACCCTATATAGTGTATTATTTATGAAAGTAAGCAAAACAAAGTTTGTTTACCTACTTGTGTGGCCGGTGACATCAAATTCGCGCTCCGGACCGGAATGGTGTGGACACCTATCATGGTGGATTGCTGTATTTTGTACTTTTATTTCAATATAATAATTATCAATAGCGCTCAAAATATTAAATATAGTCTTTTTATAATTTATTTATCCTATTTTGTCGATTCTTGGTTACTGTCATTGGGTGATAGTCTTACTTCCAATGCCTTAATAAATAAAAAAAAAAAGTTACTGTTATCGTGCTTATTGCGACGTTGCCGCTCTGTACCTTCTCCTCCAATAGAGACAGCCAGTGCGACGTTGCCATACATGTTTATTTATAGTTATTACTTTTGTAAAAATTTTCAACTTTGTTCGATTGCATTGGTGATTTTAAAAAGCTCGTGAGTCAAGTGCATAGGTTTTTCGGAAGGAATATTGACTGTAATCGGTAGGTAATAAAACTCATTTTGTAAACATAAGAAAATTTATATATTTTAAAACATTCTATACGAGTTCTATTAGTTTATTACCTTTTGCCCGCAGCTTCGTCCGCGTTATTTTGTGGATCATTAGGTATAATACTGACAATATGAATATTTTTTTAATTATTTTAATTTTGTACCTATACAAATAGGTAATACGTAACATACCTACTCTAGTATAAATAAAAAATCGTAAGAATAACATAATGTTGGTAGGTAATCAATAAAGGATAGGTTTTATATTGTTAGAATTATTTTAAACATGTAGAAATTTTCTTAGGGAAACACAACAACACCGCAGTAAACTCGCCACTTGTTAGGTGTTGCCTCTGAATACCATAGGCGAAATAAGAACGGGTTTATCTCTCCGCTGGGTACCCGGAGGCCGTTTAAATGGTTCCCGGGAGCTAAAAAAGAACCCGTAATGGTATATTTTTTTACTTAGGTAGTACCTAGTACTACCTAATCTAGGCAGGTGGCAGGTACCTAATACAAGTGATAGGTCATTGCCAATATAGGTCCAGTGAAAATAAAAATCACGTGTAAAGATTTCGAGAGATACCTTACTAACTTAGTACATTTTTACAGTGTACCTAACTAATACTTATGTGACTTTGTATCTACCTGATGGTAAGCAGACGAACAAAGTCCATGAATAGGGTGCATCATACATTGTTATTTAGCAACATTGATCGCTCCTACTATGCCGGCTAAATGTTATGACATAGGTGGCGACTCGCGACAGAGACGAATTTAGATTACGACGTGTAGGTATTTCAAATTTTTCGTCGTATCCTCGCTGCTTATCAACAAGTCTATCGCCCGTTTCGTAACCGCATCCTCAAATCAAATCAAAGCATTTATTTATGAACATAGGTTTAGTTATAGGTTATTACAGATGACAGTTCCCTTAATAGTTCTCTATGCCCTGCCCGTAGGCGTATAAATATTTCAGTGGTTATATAACATATAATAGGGTACAATAACAGACACACACACTGCAAAGAAATTATTTTACGGTGACACACAAACAATTATAAATCCAAGTATACGTGGCACATCATCTTATCATGGTATTGATCTATCCGACAAGAAGTCCGGCACTGAGTAGTAACATTTATCCAATAACAATTCAGATAACCTTTTTTTAAAATGTGTATTGGGCAGAAGTTTAAAATCTTTACCCAATTTATTATAAATTTTTGGAGCCATACACAAAACACCTTTATGCATAAAAGTAGTCCTCGACATTGGTGCACTTAAATTATTGTCATATCGTAGAGTACGTATACGCTTTTCAGAGTTCAGTGGAAACAAATCTGGATTATTTGATTATTTCTTACAAAGTTCGCAATTTCATATAAATAGATGCAAGGTACTGTGAGTATTCTCAAATTTTTAAAGTATGATTTGCAACTGTTCGTCGGTTTCAGTCCACAAATGGCTCGTACACATTTCTTTTGAATTTTGAATATAAATTCTTTATTGGTCGAATTACCCCAGTATATTATACCATATCGGATCATGGATGCCACGTATCCATGATACGCCATCACAGCTGTGTTGGTACTACTAACTGTAACTAGTTTCCGCAGAGCAAATACAAACCTACTAATTTTTACACTAATATACTCAATGTGAGCTTTCCAGTTCAAATTTTTACTTGACTGTACTTACCATCAGGTAGATACAAAATCATATGCCGTGCTCCAGTAAAAAAAGTCGCGAACGCGCTGACGGGGACATTCGGTTCGGTTACTTGTACTATTGTTTATTTTGTGGTCCATCCATTCTGGAAGCGTTTTAGCGGATATCCCGTAAAAAGTAAATACGAGCGTATATCTTTATTCCGTGAAGAAAGCGGCTAAAATTTACTGAGTCAATTTTTATCATGCATTCAAATATGTTACGAAAATTTCATTTTTTTTTTGTTCTTACAATGTTTAAAACTGTCATTATAATACTTATATTTAGCTACTTATACTTCGGTTTGCTGGATTCGATTGACGACAAATTTTTAGACCGGCTATCTCCATAAACTTCTACCAATTTTATTCCTAGTTTTTCAATAAAATGTCTTGATTCTAAACACCAAATACCCTATGTTTCGATTGCGATTGAAAATAATATATAATGATTTATTAAACTTGAATATTTATTGTTTTTTAGTTATTCGGCGGCAGAGCCTGGACGAATTCTTGTAGAGACAATATGTGTTGCATATAAAGTTTTGACACAAGTCGCATCCCAGACCAATGGCATGCCATTGGGTTAAGGTATTAACGTTATACTGAACGTTTCGTTAGAGCTGGTTTTTTTATGTCGTTGAGAAAGAATGTCTGGGAATGTCTTTTTGTCCAACTAACGTGCCACAAATGCAGTTATGAGAAAAACAAATGCTACTACCTACCTAGACGCAGAATAACTAATATTCTTAAAATGTAATTATCTAGAAGAGTACCTGAATGAGGAGAAGAAATCTAAAGAATGGATTCAGGGATAGACGAGGCTCGTAAACGAGCTTGGTCTTAAATATTAAATAAATTTCGGTGAAGTTCTTATTAAACTTGTTAGTTTGCAAGTAGAGAAACAATATTCAAGTAAGGCATAAGCAGCGTAAGAAAGCAGCCAGTATAGACTATAGATTTTCAGAATTGATCTTTGGTGGAAATATTAAATTTTATGTTTTCTAACGACAGAGTGGTGCCCAGAAATGAAAGATTATTATTGTCAATAATTTTAAGACCAGGAAATAGCTTGGAATAATTGAAAGATAGAATGATTAAAAATTGAACAAAAGTAAATCTCACATTTAGAAGAATTTGGCTTATAAATATCATCAAGGATGAAGAATTACTTTTTAACATTATTGTAACATTATTCACTCAAAAATTTTAAGAAAAATAAAATGTATATAAGAAAAAGTTATATTTTTTATATGAGCTAAAATATGTTATTAAAGCCCTACTATTATATTTTCTAAAAATATAAGCATTCATATCACAAATCATAAAATATATACCCGAAAATAAATCAAATTTGAAATGGAGCGCAGTGACGACGATGTTCTTACCTAAAAGTAGACGTGAAATTACAAGCAATTATACGAGTGTACAAACTTATTAAAAAACGTATACTGGATTAAAATAAAACTAAAACACATTGTACTGTAGGGTAGACCGGGGACAGATGTACCATTTTATCTTTAAGGTTAAATTGTGAGATAACTGTTAATATTTAGGCAATAGTGTCAATACTGAATGATACTTAACTTATTTGGCTACAAGTTAGCATTATCTACGTATCTAAAGAAACAATACAATAATATATTTTTGCGTTTAAACAGAACGGGAGAATTGGTACAAATGTCCCCTACGCTGGGGTCAACTGTACCATAGATTTGAAGAAACGAAACACAATGTTTTAAATAGAAATATGTAATTTTTTAAATGGTTACATCTCAACAAAACATATAGTAATTTAACTAAAAACTGAACACAACTAAAATTCGCAAATTTAATGAATATAAAATTTTTAAACATTAAACCGGATTTCCCTCTTTAAACAACAAAATCTAAATTAAAGACTATAAAACTTGGTTCTTTAAGCCTTATGAGCTACATTTTTATACTTATAATTCTAATAATCAGTCAAAAATAATGTAAATTATTAATTAACATATTTTATGGAAAATCACGTGGTACAATTGTCCCTGTGGTACTACTATCCCCTGATACAATTATCCTTACAAAGTATCAATATTTTTAATTAGCTGAATATTCTTTATGTTTCAAGAATGACCATTAGCTAAGCAGTCCTAAATTTTCAATATGATAACATTTTCATTGTTCGTGGCCATATTTTAGTATGATCCACCCAAATAGAAATAAATAAACCGTCAACATAGCGATGTTTGCATTGCGTTGATGGGGTTAATTGTACCGCGGGTACAGTTTGTACCGTTACAACCATCCCCGAAAAATTGATACAATTGTCCCCTCTAGGTCATTTTGTCGAAAAGGCTAAAATTCTCGTGTATTTGAGCTCAACACTACACAAATACGATTACAATATAATGCCAACAATTTTACAAAACGTTTAAACTGACACGGAGTACATAATAATGCTCTAATTTTCTGTTATTACTAAAAATAATAGATCGAAAAAACCTTATTTTGGAGGCCCCAAAAATTCTCTTCGCCGTCACAAGCTTTCTCGTTTAGCTGCGTTCATGCGAGGCTGGCAGTTAGAGGGGACGCCACCTAGTGGGCCCCTGACTCAAAGTCAAAAATATACAGCGCTTAGTTTTAGAGATATTCGCTATGGTACTACCGTACCCTGCTACAACTGTACCCGGTCTACCCTACTGAAACCTCCTAGAATACGAATGATTTACTAGGCTAAAGCATTGGTCTAGTTCCTACTGGCATTTCTATTAACTTTTCATATATAAAGAAGTTGTTATAGTGTGACATAACTATAATAGTTAACATATGGTAACGCGAAATATTTTGTAGATCTAAAGTTGTAGTAGGTACATTATTTTGTTCTATCATCAACAGTTTTCGCAGCGTACGCGATGTAAAGAAATTTATAAGTATTTTACCTTGGGTTACATTTCCGAAGTTTTCGTATAACGGATCCCTAATATTTTTTAAAATAAAACTCATCTTATGTTACTGTACAGTATATTACATTATTACGTACAGTTATGATGTAATATTATAGGAAGAAAAAAAAGTATATATTTTTTTTTCTTCCAGCAGTTTTTGAGTCTATTCGTTACAAACAAAATATTAAAAATGCAAATGTTCTCTCTTATAATATTGGTATAGATTTACATAGGTATTCATAAAAAAAACTTATTGAGTTCTTAAAGAACACTTTAGTTATAAAAGGTTTTTGTCTCTTTTACATGTCATTCCGGGTTGACCAAAGAACACGATCAGAATTTCAGCTTTTCGAACACATCAGATCTCAGCCCTGAAAGTGTTTTAGGGGCCCATTTCTTAACCACATGTTTTTTTAAAGGTTTCTCGAAAAGTATTGCATTAGAATAGATGATGAAACTACTTTGGATGCCGTCACATATCGCGTTCCTAAACATTTATTACCATCACATATGATTTGTTTGTTATCTACCTAGATATGATAGAACTCTCTTCGTTAGGTGGTCCAGCCAGCCTAAAAGACAACACATTTATTACCTAATTCTATTCACCGAAAAAAAGCTACGTCTCAAATAGTTAGCTTTAAAAATTTCGGCTGGACGATGATAAGTAAGTCAGTTCAGGGCAAACTCTGTTATATAATTCGTGACCCACTGAATTAATAAATTACTGCGACAAGGAGCTTAGGTGTACTATGTATTATTGAAAATATTATCATTCATTTTGCATGATTAGGCAAATAATTAGATAATATAAAATCATTGTGTACTCATCACCCGAACGAATCGATCTCTCATCTTTGGATCTTGTCAAATCTTAGATACCTTCTAACTATTATTGATAATAAATGTTTATTTATGTTACCAACGTGTTTACTTCAGTTTTTTCTAATGTTTAATTAGGTAGGTATTACTCTAATATTTTTATTATAATGTAGCCTGCCTTAAATCGCGGAAACCGTCTCAGATATATATATATAAATATATTCACTTATAACAACTTGTGAAACTGTAGATGGTTATTAGATTAGTTATAATAATATAGAAAAACACCAAACTACAAGGAATATCTAAATCACAGGGCTGATTATGATAGAAACTAAAATTGCAAAATTAGATTTTTAAAAAGAAAAAACTCCTAGCCGGGAATCGAACCAGTTGATTTTGAAAAAATAATGCTGTTTAATAGTGTCGCTGAAAATGAATAAACGGTGGAAAGTAACTTCAAACGGCAAACTAAAGGAAATTGCTCTTTGTTTAAATTTTTGAAACCCTAACTAATAAATTGTTTAAACTTCCTATCTATTGGCGCTTTAAAATATAGGTGTTATTTTTTTAGATTTGGGTCGGTTAGATTCCCGAGTGTGGTTTTTTGATTCCCAATCGATTTTTTTTATTAAATCTTTGTACCTATGATGTTTTTCTTATATCTATTTGAAAATAAATTAATGTTTATTTTCGGTAAAATGCTATCATGAACATTTAGGATACTTTCCCTTTAACCTCCAAGTTGTATCGAATCTACATAAGTCCGAAAATATAACACCTATACTTTATCAAAAAATTCAAATAAAAAATTATGTTATTGGTATTATGAGTTTTGAAACAGTGTTATTATTTTCACTTTTTGAATAAGCATGTATAGTAACATAGCAGGTACGCGACTTGGTAAAAAATATATAAGTAGGTACAAGTATTAATTAACACTATATAGTCTGAATAACGTTGACAAAATAGGTATGTACCTATATTAGAAGGAACACTGTGTTGATGTTGTTTTGGGTGCAGCCGCAGTGGATTATGGCAATAATAAACGAAATGGTACAATTATAACGTGTTTTATTCTCTAATAAAAATGTATTTCATCAAGTTGTTTTGATCGATTTGATACAATATGATAATTTACTTTTTTCTTCGAAAGATATTGAAGATTACCTTTTTCTAACATGTCTGAGTTTCTTCAACATAAGGATCCATTATTTCACGGCGTCTAAATATTTAATTTTTTAACGGTGTATTAGGTTTGCCAAACATCGATACCTCCTTGGTATCTTAGTGTATACCCACGGAAGAAATAATAATACCAGTAATCATAAAAGGGCTCTAACACAGACGATATAAGGGGAGCCAATAATGCGCGGACCGATAAAGCGCGGACAAATAATTCAAGCCCGGGCCCGGATTATTTGTCTGCGATTTATTGGTCCTCCAATTATTGGCCTGAGTCAAGCTCTCTCAGGGCAATAAAACGCAGACAAATAATACGCGGACAAATAATTCAAGCCCGGGCACGGATTATTTGTCTGCGATTTATTGGGCACGGATTATTGGGGTGCGTCAACTCGGCGCGGTGAAATATTTCGGATACAAAATTTGTACCTACCTCAATTTGTAACCGCCTCTGTTTGTTGCTATTGAAGGAAATCAGGTACCATAGAGAACCGAGTGTTATGCCAAGCCAAATCCGCTCTTATGTAAAGTTGTCAAATTTTAATCGGACATCTTTTTATATTGCTCTCTCTTTTTATTTAATGATAAAAAACAATGCGTAAGAAAGAGATGAATAAAGGTACATGATAACCTCAGAATCTAAAGGAGGGAGGGAACATACATGTAAACAAAAATATAACCTACATTTTGAAACAGTAATAAATTAATAAAAATATTATTTAAATTAAAGTAAAATCAACAAAAAGACGCATTAAGTTTTATTACGTTTATAAATGTACTTCAAACAGATATTGGATTTATATATTACGATTTTAAGGAGCACACACACAGTAAAAAAAATACTTTTTTACAAAAACAAAATGGACTAATAAAAGGAAAGCATCTAGCAAAAACAGCTAACAAAGGCATCTATCTAATATTCAGTCACAAATAAAAGTAGGTATACCTTGGTTTACTTAAATTAAAGCCCTATAGACTTCGCATTATACGTACACTAGCATGCTATGCATACCATCTTCATAAAATAAAAATTAATACAAGTTCATCTCTATGAATGTGCATCCGACATGCAGCATCTAGGCTATTGCTATTTTCATATATCTACTTACCAATTTCATCTTAAAACCTTAAAACTTGGGTAGGCACAAGATTCTTTCAGAATATAAAATTGCTTTACTTGTCATCTCAAACTTACTCCTTGATCTTGTAAAACTGGAACCAACAGCTTAACATGTTTTCTGGGCCACTATAGACTGACTAGACACTGGGGATTGATATGAGGAGCTAAAAACCATAGTGTTTTTAAGTCTGAGGTCTAACCAACTCGGCCACCATGTATATTTAATATTTAGGTACCTATCAAAACTTTTTATATTTTTACTAATTCTCAACCCTTTATAAAATTAGTATGCTGAAGTGTGGCAGTGGGAGAAGGGATAACTTTTATACTAAGTAGGTATAGTTTAGTTATTATTTTCTTTACTCATAGTAACACAAATTAAGTACATAGGCAAACTTAATGTCAATGCTAGAAGATTTGGGAATCAGTACATTCAAGGTTTGCCGTATGTTTTATATATGGTGTAATACAAAAGTATAATAATGTCTAAATATAATCAGAATTTACATAGGTATCTATTGAATATCAAATGAGTATTTAGGTATGGCTGTAAATATTCTGAAGTGTAGGTAAACGGGAACAGTTGTAACTTGTATTATTGCTAATATTATGTTTTATAAGCACCCATGTCAAGGCAGTCTATAGTTCAACATAGGTACACTAATATTACATTATTTGTTTACTGTAATAAAGTGGGAATGGAACCCACAACTCCCTGAAACAATACCAATAGCATAACCAACAAGACTATGAAACAGTAATCTGGCTATAACATCTTCAATACAATGACAGTAATCATGAAAGAGTATAAAAGCCTACTTTAGACAATGGGTATACAGCAATGTAAATTTTAATATATACCTACATGTGAGTATTACATAAATAATCTATTATGGTACAGGCAATTATAGGCAGATATTAAAAAACAAACAATTAATTTGGGCATTGATATCTGACTGCCCCAGTAGCATAGCCACGAAGATAGTGAGAGGTAAAATAAATTTCAATCTTGCTACATAGGTTGGGCAATGTTTTTACTTAATTTAATAGCTAAAAATGTTATTTAATTTCAGATCTGGTGAATTTATGATACCGGCCATCCTCTCCAGTATACATCACTAAACATTTGTGTTCATGGAAAAAATAGTTTTAAGTATATTTTTGTATATAAATAAATAAAATAATATAAAAAATATATATTTGTATAGTTCTTGTATATATGTAAAGTTTTGTACCTACTTTTATTTTTTCATAGTATTTCAGTACTAATTTAATGATTTGAAGCAGACAACAAGGTAATTAAACTTAAATTGGCTTCCCTTCTTATTTTGCTTTAAAATTATAGAAAGCAAATTAACAAGTAGGTCAACTTTGCCCATCCACATATCATGCATAGTGTAGGTAATCTAATATAAGTTAGCAAACCATACACCCACATGTATAAAATGAGGTTCATTGAGTAGTCTGGCTGAAGCAGAGTAGTAAGTAAACTATATAGATATACATACTTATTAATCCATATGTGGGTACAAGTGCCATTGTGTGGTCATAGGAGGGTGGCAAATAAAACTATTCAGACATATTTAACAACCATTAACAATTGATGTATGTGGGTTCCAGGTTCATCGTTAATTTTGAAGCAGTTTTGTTAAAGCTATCAATAACAATTTTTTTACAACCTGAAACTCACATTTTTACCTGGTCTAATACTTATAAATGAATTCAATATGGAATCAAGTACAGAACATGGAAATATATTATATTTGTTTTTTTTATTCCACTCTTGATTTTGTAATATATATAAAAATATTTTTGAACTTGTTCTAAATACTGTTCTCTCCCATTTGTATTTTGGCAACTTGAAGGGCACAATAAATAATTTTGGTTCCAAAGATTTGTACAAAAACAATAAAAAATAACAAAATACAGATTTTCTTTTCTAAAAATAAGAGTCTCCTCAAGGTCTCCCATCAGTTAATTTATATACATGGTGACTTTAAAAGGATATACTTTAGGCTAATATGAGGTTCTGCTGATTAAATCGAACAAACTTTTCCTATAAAACCATTTGTCGACATTGAAAAAAAAGATTGCTTCTCCATAGGTTTTAATGCAATTTTTTTTTTCAATTGCGACACATGGTTCCATAGGACGTTAAAATGATCAATTTGTATAGGGAAGCTTTTTTAATTTGTGACACATGGTTCCATGGAAAAGTTGTTCGATTTGATCAGCAGAACCTTATATTAACCCAAAGTACAGCCTTTCAAATTCACCCGGTATAGGTAGTATATCTATAATTTGAGGTAGATATATTTACTTATATTTAATTTTCCAAATAAACTAGGTAGGCTACTAGTCTTGCCATATTATTTTGATAATATTACTATGTTTACATTTACACCCATACCCAGGTTCAAACTTTAAATAAAAATGAAACAAGTAGAGAATCAAACTAAAAATTTTACAACACTTGCAACTCTATATTCAGAAACATTTCATAAAACCAATTAGTTAAAAATAAACTCAATTTTCTCCCTATTGCATTGGTATGGAATAAATATAAAAACCATCACAGGTACCTTTTTTGCTTCTGAGAACCTTTTAAACTAAATACTATTGGCAAAATGAGAATGGGTTAATCCCTCCACTGAGTATGGAATAAAAAATAAATCAGGTTTAGGCTTAACCTGGTTTATAAAATATTTTTAAATAGAGCCTTCATCAGTAATGGCATTACCATAAATTAAGGGTGTTGTCAAGGAGTAGTGAAATAAAATCTTTTCAGTGGTCAGTTTTTATTTTACTTTATTAAATTCAATAAGTAGATACATTTATTTTAACAATTAGCCAACACAACACAATGTCACTGAATAAAATATATTTATGCATTTTTATAAATTCCTTATTAGAATAAAATATAAAATTGTTAATTCTAAATTGCAGCACACAATTTATTTTAACAATATATTGGAGTTATAAGGTATTGTCATAGAAGGTAAAGATTTTTAATGACCCGCACTACTTACTCCAGTCATTCACTGCCTATTTGCATGGGAATATTAAGCATAGTGAGTAATTTGGCATTTATATATCTAACAAATAAATCTGACTTAAAGCAATTAGACGGTAATATTCTTTCATCTCAATAGTTAATGTACTGCAATATTTGGCTTTTGTGCTAAAGAACTGACTATTAAGTGGCTTCTCACAAAAATGAGCAAGAATTTCAAAAACTTTTATGGCTATTAACTGCTATGAATTAAAATGTGCCTGAGCGACTACTACCTATATTTTTATAGTATAGCGAGGGTCAGCGGCAAAAGCGTAGTCGCCGCGTAATCATGTTCCTAGTAACGAGGAATATTTCCTAGCCGGAACCCAACCTCACATAAGGGGGGTTGTGTCTACTTAGTATATTTTAATATACCAGTATACTGCCATATTATTCCTGTGTATAAATTTTAGTTTGCTGGTATTGCTCGCCTGTGTTGCCTTCCGTATGTATTATTATTACTTTATGCGTGTTGCACTGAACAAATAACTAGTAAATAATGTGTAGGTGCATATTTATATGTACAACGACGTCAACCTTTATACAGTCAGTGGCGATACGACAATATCCTATAATATTTAGGTCAATAAAATTACCTATACAGATCAAATTTAATTAAGTATACATATTTTACAAATTAATTAAAAAAAATAACCTAAAAAGTGAATAGTAGAGGTGAGCGTTACAAAACGTAAATAGTTATAAAGTCGTTATTTCATGAATAACTAATAACGGTTATTATAATTGTAATAACAATTTGATTAAAAAATGTAATTAAGAAAAATAATCATAAGATTGATTTTTGAGTATGCGGGGATCGTGGGTTCGATTCCCACCCATGGCAAAATATATTACGAGTAGATCGTTTTTCTGTACAGTTAGTCATGGTCTGGGGTGTTGATAAAACTTTATTGTCAAAATAATGAAATCCTTTAGGTAAAATTGTACGCGGAATACTGAAAACTGTCAAAGCAAAAGCACGTCTAACGTAAGGAATAAAGTACATGCCTTTTTTAGTTATTGATGTTGTTGATTTCCAATGTCATTTATAAAAGATTTCGTTATTTTGACAAGCTAGCGTTTCCGTTATAAGAAACAGAATTTTTGCCACAGAGCAATATGTGTGTAAATTGTCCCACATATAAAAAAAAGGCTATATTTTTTTATTTCCTTTTATTGGAGTACATACACAATAGGCTTACGGCCAACGGTTGACGAGATACTTATATAAAAAACATTTTCGACCATATGAACATTTTTCGGGTTTCACCTATTTTTTTTTTGTTATATCATTCGACTTATTACACGGCATACCATCGAATTCTATCAAAAAATGCAATTGTCTATAAGGTCGAAATTTCTTTAACAAAGTTAAAATTACTTCGACTGGCATCATCGATGTCTATCGTTTAAGTACAAGCACTGCCAGGGGTTAATAATTATAGTAAAAAACGTTTTGATATGACATTTAACTAAATTACATCAATACCATAACTATGAGTCATAAAACAAAATATAGACCAAACAACATAATAATTAAAATATTTTTTTATTACCTTTTTTAAATAACAAAAAAAAATCGGAAACTTAAACGACATAATAACGAAAAAAATATATACAACTATAAAAACCCTAGAGAGAATGAACTACGAAACCGTCACGGAACGAAGCGCAACCCATCACCTAGTCGGAGAGCACGACATTATTAAAAAAACCGATAAGTAAATTAAAACGAGGTTAACAACATAAATTCCAAAAAAAACAACGACAAAAACCTTACTATGAATCACGATAAAAACTACTATAAAAAATCAACAAATATCACAATCACGAGAAAAACAATTACCACCTCGTTACAAGAGTTTAATTGCCGGATTAATAGTCATGGCTAAGCACTGACTCAAGTCGTGCTCACGGAAGTAATACTCAAGCGATGCTTAGCCGAGCAACCACTTCGCACTATAATAGTCGAGTAAATTGACGCAGCTAAGCCAAGCAACGCCTCGAGCCAATGCTCGCTGAAATATGTATATTACTTGGAATTCTGGTGTAAAAAAACTCAAAGTATTGAGAAGTTGCATTTCCATGGAGTTAGGTAACCCTCTACTGTTGAAGTTTTATAATATTAAATCTATAATATGCACTGGCACAGAAGAAATCATAGATTTTGTATGATTAAATTATAAAATACACAAGAAATAAAAGAAAACTAGGGAATAATATTTTTGAAACGACAAGAAATTTTATAATTATCTAATCAACAGAAACTAAAGAAATAACAGACTAACATGAAGAATCTAACGCTGAGCATGACTTAAGTAAAGGAATATCGTGACTAATGCTTAGCCGAGCAACGGCTCAAGCTTTAGGCTGAGCCACCGCTCGGAGCACCGACTATTATAGAAACAACTGTCACTTTGACAGTTCTAAGCAGTGGCTCGTGCTAAGCACTGGCTTAGCAACGATTATTAATCCGGACATTAGTGTTATTAAGTCTACACTAAGTCCGCTTCTGTATTATGTATGCAATAAAGATTTACATAAATAAATAAACGGGTTATTAACAAGAGTAGTAGTAGTAGCGGGGTATTTGACCCCCCTGGGTTCGTTGATCGGCATGGGAAACCCCTGTTACCGAGGCATCAGGGGATTATTAACAAGAAAAACCGTAGCCGTTATGTTACGGTGAAAACATGTAAGTCACGACACCACTGTGAATAGTACGTAGTACTCT
Organism: Monopis laevigella; assembly: GCA_947458855.1. Classification (NCBI taxonomy): domain Eukaryota; kingdom Metazoa; phylum Arthropoda; class Insecta; order Lepidoptera; family Tineidae; genus Monopis; species Monopis laevigella. Next base: position 5,601,507 of record OX381596.1, on the reverse strand, counting down.
ATTTTAATCTGTGGAATAGTTTACTACCACAGATTAGAAGATATTTTTTTTACCACAGATTAGAAGATATTTTTAAATAGAGAAGGAAAAAGGTATGGACCATAAAGCCTATTCTTCTGTAGACTTTAGTATGAATCACTCAGTCTAGAGGTGGGCTGTTTAAACGAGCGTTAAAATAGACACTTTTTAACAGCTTGCGCTTGATACGGGCGCGCCATGAATTCAGATGAAATAGGGAATATGCATGTTTTTTTTTTAATTTCATTAAATGATAGAGTAGTTACTCTAAAAACAAATATTAAACATTTTTTAAAGGGTAAAACACAAAAATAAAAGGGTTTAAACTTTATCTGCCACGACCGCAGTAAAAAACGGTACATCACTCCGCCGCCATTTCATGACATCATTCGTGCTCAAAAAGCATATTAGTTTAAAGTTATTGCACCTCAAAAGTTAGTCAAAAGGTTTGCTTATCACAAATTATCGTAATAAAGGACAATTAACACCCGAGAAAACAAGAAACTATGGCCTTATTCCGAGCTTGCAACCGCTAATCACGACAAGACGTTGCGCAGAATATAAATATGGAAATATAAGCTGTATTTCAATGGTGATATAGTATTTATTAGGTTGGCCACAATAATGCCACCATACGAAATACACGAATTCTTCGCAAGTTTGAACATGTGTGGAGCATTGGAATTTCAACTTTATAATTAACAGTATAGAACTTATATTTCAATACCCTTACCTTACGCAAAATGCGTGACGGTGAACGTGTCAAAACTCGGAATGAAGCCCCTGTAGACAACAGAACACACGTTGGGATTTGTATTTGCACGAATGACGTCAAATGCAGTGTTTGCTAATGTCAGAGCGTTTAGAAATGCGTTCCGTTTCTACAAAAAAATAGATTTTTAAAATCTTATTAAAAAAAAAAATAGACAATCAAAATAAAATAGATTACTGTAAATATGTTCAAAGACATAAAAGGAACATTATATATTAAAATAATAATAATTGGCGTTACATGCATATTCCCTATTGCAGCAATCGGGATTTACGTTATAAGAAGGCGAAAAACAAAACTGTGGGTTCATCCAATTATTAATGAATGTTTAATAAAAGGCCAATTTGTGACGGTATATGAAGAAATATTATCATTTTATATATACATTATATTTGGTTTGAAAAAACGCCAACGGATCATGCAGACTAATGTTTTAATTTTATTTTGCGAGATGTGTTACAGCACTTCCGTGCTAATACAGAGCACTGACTGATTGATCTCTGTTTGACAGGTAATCTGCGGGGTGAGAAGGAACTTTATATAACACTTTCGCTTTCGTCGGTGGAATCGTTTTCGACTTGTCTATGGTCAGAACCTGTATGAATAATATACGGAAGTGCTGTAATGCATCTTCAAAATTATTAGGTTGATGATTTTTCGATTGAATTCTTTAAATATACGAATAATTGATATTTATCTCTTTTCTAAAGTTGAATCGAAAGAATTATAGTACAGTTTTAATAATTTACATGATCTGTTACAGCACTTCCGTATATTATTCATACAGGTTCTGGCCATAGATAAGACGAATACGATTCCACTGACGAAAGCGAAAGTGTTAAATAAAGTTCCTTCTCACCCCGCTGTTCTCCCAGAAGGAGTGGGGATAGAGAAGCGAAATTTTCTGGGTAGGCAGCGGACGGAGTAGAGTATTTGAAAAAAACTCTTACGTTATGTGTATCAAATTATATAACATATTACCCATTTTTTTTAGGGAATTACCAAATGCTAATTTAAAAAACCTTGAAAAGGCTTATTGTTAGTCAAAGCGTATTATGATATTAATAAATATTTATATGATCTAGTACATCATAAATGAAATAGATTAATCTACATGCTATTCTAATGCTAAAGTATTCATTTGATTGTACTTTTATCTTATGGTGAGTGTAATTAAGTATGTATTTAGTAATGGGCTAATTCTGTAGACACATTTTTTATATTGTACCATCTTGTAAACTCGGAATTACTGCGAATAAATATTTCATTTCATTTCATTATTAAAATGGCTTCGTATTGATATAATATTTGAGTTGCGTTTTTTTGTATGGTATAGTGGAGCCTAATATCTAGATTTTTTCCATTATTGCTTTTATTAATTGAATAGAATGATTATTCATGGGTTCTTGGTCGAATTGGTGTATCGATAAATTTTCAAATAAATTAATTTCCAGACATAAATGCAAAGCATGTGTGGTTATATATTGTTTTGTATGTTTCGTTACTATTTCTACTTTCTTACAAACCGTAATAACATCTTTAAAAGGATATGTTAATCCAGATCATAGATATAGATAATAGTTATAGCAGATCGCTCTCGTAGATACTTTATAATACTTTCCATTTTAGCATTTTTTTTGATAATCTTCTATTGGTTTCTTGGAGTCGCTTTACGTTAAGACAAACCTTTTAATGGTTTCCTGAGCCCTTATCACAGATAATTTTAATTTACCTCTTCGAGGTGTGTCCAGTATATTTGGTACATCAGTCGCTTCGGGTCGCGCTTGCGGAGAACTACGAGAATATTTTTTATTATCTTCAAAAGCTTTATTAGCTTCTTTTACAGGTGAATCTTTTCCATTTATCTGAAAAATTTAGACTATGAAGAGATGTGTTAAAGATATCTAAATTCAGTAGATTTTAAGATATTCCTGCGGACAGACAAACAGGTATATGAGTGTCACCTTATGTGAAGCGGCCAGTAATTAAATGTTTTTTTTTATCTTCAAAAGCTTTATTAGCTTCTTTTACAGGTGAATCTTTTCCATTTATCTGAAAATATTAGACTATGAAGAGATGTGTTAAAGATATATAAATTCAGTAGATTTTAAGATATTCCTGCGGACAGACAAACAGGTATATGAGTGTCACCTTATGTGAAGCGGCCAGTAATTAAATGTTTTTTTTTCGAAGCCACATGTAATAATACACAAGATACTATAGAAATAATAACTTTACAATGGCAATTAAAATATATTGGTACTCTATGGGTACGCTAACTTGCATTATCGACATGATGCCAATCAACGCGTGCGTCCCCTCACTATTGCATTCACTAATGACTCGCGGCTTTCGCACGGCTGAGATTTTGCGTTCCAACATACATCGACGCACATTTTTAAAAAAGGTAAAAATTAACGTTATATACTTACTTGTGATGTGATACGGCAGAATTTTGTTTGTTGATGTATTTACTTTGATTCTTATACCAAATCACAGCACAATGAGGCATTTATAACGATTCAATATTAATGTTTATTCCGCAACGTACGAAGAGCAACTGGCGGCCGATTGCGCTCATATGTGCGCGCAACGCATTTTTTTGTCACGACTATTATTATTACTACCGTCTCTAGGAGTGGGCAGCGCGCGGCGATTCCGTGCTCTGTGGGGTCCATACACAGCAATGTTCGGGTGAAGCAGTAACTAACCGATTTTTTTTAGGATATATTTTTTAGATATTTATTGAATACATTTTTTTTTTGCAAAAACTAATAATAAATAAATTTTACTGAATTTATATCAAAAGTAAAATTAAAACTTAACTACGAGTATATACACATTTTATCTTTAATTCCAGCAGGTAATAAATATTTTTTGATTAAATTTATTAAAAAGACACAAAAATGCTTTAAAAATATTTATTCTCCGGAATTAAGAACATTTTCAAATTTAAAAAGAAATTATTTATAATCATTAAAAACAATAATAGATATAGAAAAATCAGTAATTTTTTCTCGCAGAAAATGCATTTTCATTATTGTATAATTTAAATTCTTACAATAACAACTATATAATACATAATAGAGAGAGACAATGTTCTTAGCAAACCATGGATTCACCGTGCGGGTGCGGGTCGCGTGGTTGAAAGGCAGGGGAATGAACTGCAGCGTTCCCGGACTTGAAACCGCGAAGTAGGTTTAAAGGCCTTTTGAACTTTCACCTGCACTGTGTTCACTACCCTCTCTACTCAACCAAATACTATATGATCCTGTTAGCGTAATGAAGCTAAAATAACAAATGACTATATTACATGAAAAAATCTAGAAGAATTCTAAGCGATATAATACTGCTAAAACTAAATGCAAATACATGAAAATAAGTTTTAAAACAGAACAATCTAACCAAATTAATCCTTTTTAAAGCATAAATAATAATTAAATGTTAATAAATTGAAATTTCAAAAAAAAAATTTTTTGTAATAAAAAAGGCTAGTATCCATGGAAATAAAAAAAAACATCCTACGAGTATGTATTAGCTTAGAAGTCCATATACAAAAAGCTTTGTACGGATTTTAATATAAATTAAATTACATAATCTAGTTTTTTTTTCAATTTATTTTCTCATTTCCTACATAATCATAAATACCGCAACCAGCTCGCCACTTTTTGGTTGTTGCCTCCGAATACCATTGATAACATGAGGACAAATCCTCCGTGGGGCCTTAAGCACGAGTAGGCGATCGTCTTTAGCGAAAGGAGGTTCGTAAACTATGAATGTTGAAATAAGTTTATTGTATTAATTATAGAGTTGAAATTCCAATGCTCCAAACATGTTCAAACTTGCGAAGAATTCGTGTATTTCCCCATTACATACCATTGGAATAAATATTGTGTTTTCATATTTGTAGTTTGCGCAACGTTTTGTCGTGTTTAGCGAGTGCAAACTTGTAATGAGGCCCCTAGTTCTCGGGAGCCAAAAAGGCACCCGTGATTACCATCACCAGGGGCCTGGCCAAAGAACACGATCGCCAATCGAATCGCCTCATCAATCGATTAAATTGTATAGGAATTTTACTCTAAAATATTTTTTTTAATCTGTGGATCTATTATATGTGGATTATTTTTAGTCTGTGATTGTATAACCTAAAAATAAAACTAAATAAATTTAAATGTTTAGTTTTCTTTAAATATTGTTCGTAAATGTAGAAAAATATAATTAATTAACTTAATTAGGAGTAAAACCGGATATATTATCTTACTACTTTTGATTGTTTTGGTAACTAATTCTGTAACAGGTTTTAAAAAGTATTTCGCTATTTGGCATTTAAACCGAATAGGTAAGTTGTTTTAAGGTAAAGGATTTTTTAGTAACAATGACAATCCTGCTGTGCCCAAGATCGCATAGACGGCCTCAGGGTATCCAGCAGTAGTTTTGTTACTACCCCGGGCCGTGTTCGTAAACTAACACTTTAACACTGGGTAATGTCACTACACTATATGCATCTCTTCTTCTCTAAGCATTTTTAATATTTTTATCGCACTCTGTAACACTACCCAGTGTTAAAGTGTTACGTTTACGAACACGGCTTAGAGGTGGGCGTTTTTCAATCAACGATGCCGGCATCGGATGCCAGTAAGAGATGCCGCGCAACGATGCGGGTTGACTTCCAGTTTCGGTGCCGAGAAAACGGATGCCGCATCGCATCGTCCCCGGCATCGGCATCGGCGCAACTCGCGTTACGTTTTCGAGCGACCGCACCGCATCGACCGCGGCACCGGCATCGGGCGCAACATCTCGCGTTTCGTTTCCGAACGTACGGCACCGCAACTACCATGGGCATCGGCATCGGTGCAAGATCTCGTGTTTTGTTTTGACTCACAAAATGCTAATTAGTTTGTTTTTTTTATTAATTAGTTGTTTATTTTATTCAACTCTTATTGTGTACGTATTTATTAAAATGTTTTGCATGTTTTTGATGTCATGTATTTTTTTTTTATTTCACTATATTATAATGTACCCATGTCCGTCGTACATTAAATATTTATTATTATTTCAGGAGGGGGGGGGTCAAAACCTACAAAAAGAAAAATTATGTATTAATTTATACTACTTCTATTTCGTACATTTCAGGAGGAGGGGGGGGTCACCCCCCCCCCCCATTAAAAAACGGAAAAATACTGTATTAATTTAGTCTAGGTACTCATATCTCATATCAAAAATAGGAGGGTTGCCCCCCCACATTTTTTTTTATTGTTAGGAAATAATAAAATTCCCTTCAGGCTTTAAAAAGCTTTTTTTGTCCATTCATGCTGTAGCAAAAAAACTAAAAAACGATGCCGGCATCGGATGCCGATTTGATGACAACGATGCGCATCGATGCCAAAAAAATACGAAAACGCCCATGTCTAACACGGCTCCGTAGTGGTATACTAAGTCCACACAGAGCAACTAGACAGCTCTTCATGGTATGTAGACAGACTCAATAACCTATCTATTGTTTAACAAGTTGGTATAGGGAAACTGGAACCGATCAGCTTAACATTCTCTGTAAGCCACTATAGTTGTGTTGTGAAACAAATGCAAAACAACTTTAAAATAAACCTTTAATTTTAATACTTGTTGGTACTTGGGCTTGAATCAGAACCCAAAAACAAATGTTTAAGTCTACATTCTAACTGTATCACATATTATAATAATAATGTCTAGGACAAATTAAACATATTGCTCTGGTCACAAACTAAGCTCTAGGCTTGTACTATGTGTACCAGAAGCAACAATATAATACACATTATTTTTTATATACACCCAGACTATGACAAACTATACAGTAAAAATATTTTTTGCCATGGGTGGGAATCGAACCCTTATCCTCCGGATACACTGTCTGTCTATATTCATGTACACTGGAGGCTGTCTATATATATGTACTTAAAAAAAAATTTTTTATGTATGTATCATCACGGGTGCCTTACGGCGCCCGAGACCGCCTAGACGGCCCCAGGGTACCCAGCGGAGGGGTTTTAATCCCACCTCGTCGTAGCCGATGGTATGAGTCTACACCGAACAAGTGGCTAGCTCGTTGCGATGTTTTTGAATAGACTCAACCCATCTATAAACAGTTTCACAAGTTGGTATAGTGAAACCGGGACCGACAGCTTAACGTGCTCTCCGAGGCACTATAGTGGTGTTGTCAAACAAAATGTACATAAATTTTTAATTTAAAAACTCATTGGTACACACCGGGATTCGAACCAGGGACCTAAGTGTTTTTAAGTCCAAGGTCTAACCAACTAGGCCACCACGTATATATAATAAAAAAATAATAAAAATTTTTTTTGCTTGTTTTAATTATTATTTCTTTTTCCAGATACTAATACATCCAAACTTAATAGTTAATTCTACATAAGCAAAAACAGGGCACCAAAACCTATTCACATCAAAGAATTATAACTTATTAACACACAGTAGAAGCAACTTCTGGTTAAATTGTGTTTATAAGTATTCTTAAAAAACATAAATAGTGTAGATTTTATTTAATAATAAAATACAGATTAAATAATTATGCTATGCTAACAGTATCTACAGATGAACCATTGCTAATACTCAGAGAGTTTAGTCGCACTAGACCATTTTTTACTGGCCTCCCTATTCTGTTAATCTGCAGGGCAACAACTGTTTTATGCGAATAACAGCATTGAGTTTGCAATCCATCTATGAAATATAATGATAATGAGATGCCGCTGAGCACCTGCCAGAACACCTATTGTGTACAGTGTGTTTTGTAATTTCTTCCATTCTGTTGTTTTGTTTAAGTTTTTGTAATTATATTGTTAAAATCTTTCAAAGCTGCCATCAAAGCAATAGTGACATATAAGGCAATAGTGAGTGCTATATTAAGCTTGCTTATAATTGCTACTCATGCAGATGGGCACCTTAGGCTTTTTTTTTATGAAGCACGGCCTGTGACCTTGCTCACCTGATGTTAAGCAGACCTACAAAATCCATGAGTGGGGTTGATCAGGACATTGTTGTTTAGCAATATTTATACATCCCACTATGCCAGCATACAAATGGGCGGTGACATGGACGTATTTGCATTACAAGTCTATTTTAATATCCTTACTGCTTTAATGTCAAAAACAATCACTTGTTTCGTAACTGTGCCTTGAAAACAGACTATCCCCTTGACAATAAATAGATACTGTAGTCTTCGGAAAAACGGTGAATCCCCAGACTTGATCCAATCACCCTTAAGGAAAATCCGCCTCTGGTAATTAATAATAATTATTATATGTAGGACAATTTACGCATATTGCTTTGGTCACAAACTAAGCTCTAGGCTTGTACTATGTGTACCAGAACCAACAATATAATACATATTATATTTTATAAACACCCAGACCATGACAAACTGTACAAAAAAAATGTAAAAATATTTTTTGGGCATGGGTGGAATCGAACCCGCGACCTCCGGATACAATGCCAATGGCGCAACCATTAGTATATGGAGGTTGTAATTTGAATTGATTGAGTTGTGATAAAATAATTTTACATATGCAAAAACAGAGCACCAAAACTTATTCACATTGAACAATACATTGTAGAAGCTAATTGTGGATAAAATACTATATATTTAATTAATAAAAAAATCAATTAAATACATATAAAATAATTATACTAAACAGCCTGCAAAACTATGGTGAAATTCTTTTTCAACTTTGGAAGAGGGAGGGAGAAAAAAATTTGATGGTTATTGCGGTTAATTAACATTGAACGTTTCGCTGACAAAAAAAAAATATTTAAGCTAAAATGACTCTTATTATATTATACAGTAATATCAAAGCACTTTATAATTGACTTGAGGTGCAATGGGTTTGGTAAGTAAACCCATTAAAAATCCGCTGAAGGGGATATAGGTCCGGTCCTTGCTAGTATATAATATAGGTACAAAAGCTTCAAACAAAGTCAAAATTTTATTATATAAGAAGGCCTAAGGATTTGGATGAGAGCTCTACTATACTGCTTTATTCTGATTCCCTGACGAATCAACAATCAGATTCCCTGGCCTTACTATTTCTGATTTATTGTTTTCTTGATGACAAATACAATTTGGTTCATAGTTTTTAATTTAAAGTTATGTTTATTATCCAGGTACTTGAACATGTCACTCAGAGAAATAAATTTACAGATAAAAATGTTGCTGTATACAACCCTTATTTAAGTTTAGCAACAGTTTATTCCTTTTTTTTATGGTTGGGCACAAAAAGGTAGAAAAATACAAAATATAGTTAGTAATTTTTAGGCCTTGTTCACATAAAAACATTTTTAAGGGCAGTTTAGAAGTTACAAACTGGAATGCTGTATAAGTGTTTTGAGGAGAGAAAGGTCACCAACGAGCGTTTCAACTGGAAAGCTATTTTTCTCGATATCAATGATATCTCTATTCTCTGCCTACCTAGAGAGCAGGATGTCAAATGTGGGAATTAAGCCCGTCTTCCTAGTTACCAGCAGCCGCCGCGCCGCCCAATCAATCTCAAACTCTGGGGACAGAAAGTGACAGAATACGCATAGGTACCTAATAAATAAACCTGCCATTGAGCATGGCTCCTATGGTCACTGCAGCTGTGAGCAAGGCCACTCTAGGGGCATCATTACAAGCTGTACACCTTCACCGTCACAAAATTTAAGTATTATTTTTTGCTTGCTTATACGGCCACCGATGACCATCCGCTGGCCGCGTAAGCAATGGAGCGATGCCGTGAAGGCATAACTGACTTGAGGATGGAAGTCCTGCCTATACCTACTGCTAAGTGGCACGCTATCGCCCACAGGCCCAGCAGCGCGTCAATACTTCCACCGCTCGGCTCAAGATAGCGGCATTTATTAAAATTTATTTAGCCAAACTATATGTCTATCGGAATAGATGGATCCGATATAGGACGTTGAGCAGTGGCGTATGGGAATCCATACGCCACCACCATCTCCGCAACCAGTGGTGGCCTATGGGAATAATTTTTACAGGCGCCGCCACTGGTGGCAATCGATACGAATTTTATCCCAATCGCCACCACTTGTGGCATTTAGTTCTATGTGAATTTTAGTATATTTACAAATAAATGTAGGTTCTTATATTATAATATGCTTGTTTTATTTTCCTCTACTAGTTATTAACAAATAATTAAGATAAGGCTTTTTCGATGAAATAAATATAATTAATTTGTATTGTAGGAAAGGTGACAAATTAAAGTAAGAAATGAAATTAATAATGTTCTCGAAGGATTTGAAAATTTTGACTTTATTTGTAAGAAATCGGGTTGTTCTCGTTCAGGACGATTCTCAAGGGTTGTTCCCATTGAGGTGGATTTCCCGACATACTCCCCTGCTGAGACCGTAGCTGGCTACGGGCGATAGTGAGCAGGAAATAGGCAGTGCCTCCACTTCTGGAGTCGAGGAGGCATCTGGTTGGTGCTAGTTGATGAATATGTTGCTTCCAGGTAAGTTAGTTAAGCAAGTTAATAGAGGCTTGTGGTTGCAAACTTGTTGTGCTTCTCCTTGTGGAGAAATAATGAGACGTCGTTGGCATGTTTTGGTAAGTAGAAAGATCTGCTTCCTTTACCACAATGCGGATCACGAGGTAAGTTTCGGAGACGTCGATGATGAGATCGGTGGAGTGAGGAGTCTGCAAAATGTGTGCAGAATTTGGCTTTAGTCCACCGAAGAGTGTTGTGTTGTAGTAGGAAGATCTGCTTCCATACCACGATGCGAGTTGCAAAGTAAAGCTGCAACCTGAAGATGTTGTTGATGAGTTCGGTGGAATGAGAAGTGCTCTCTGTAGTCGAGCTCTGCGAAATATATGCAGAAGTTGGCCTTCCAGGTGCTGCGGAGTCCCAGCAGCACTAGTGGAAATGGCTTGATCCACCGACGAGTTGTGTTGTGCGACGTGGTTGCGGCATGTAACTGCCTATGTAGCCTCTTCAGGAGGCAGGATGATAGGCAGTGGTGATGCTGTACCAGACGTCGACGATTTAGCGCGTAGAGCAGGTATGATTAGAAATGCCCCCCGCAGAAAGTAGTGATGCGGTGGGGGCAGTGAGATCCATCCAGAGACAAAGCGTGGGCAGGTACTTGCGGCTGTGCAGAGTTAAACATCCGGGCGATTTACAGCGGTTCCCAGGAATCGTTAAAAATGTTCTGTATAAGTGCGCCAAAAAGTTTTGTATAAATGCGCCTATTGTTGTAAAATAATATGATAAAGTTTGGGAACTTGCGGTATGTTCATTTTAATACGGGGTCACCAATTATGTAGGAAAGGATGGCGAATTAAAATAAGAAATTAAGAAAAAGGTTATATTTACACTACTATCACTTCCTACATTTTTATGGTCGGGGACCGGGGTCACCAATTATGTAGGAAAGGTGACAAATAAAAGTAAGAAATGAAATTAATAAAAGGTTTATATTTACACTACTATCACTTCCTACATTTTATTTACAATATTAATAAGGAGGAATAAAGGAACTTAAAGTATATTTTAGGGAGCGCGAGGAAAGATAAAGAAAGGGGTTTAACACCAAGGATAATCATTTTAGTATGTACAGGAACGTGTGGCGCGTATAAGATATTTCACTCGACTGTTAGGGTCGCCGAGCTACAAAAGAATAAATAATGTTCTCGAAGGATTTGAAAATTTTGACTTAAGTTGTAAGAAATCGGGTTCTCGTTCAGGATGATTCTCAAGGGTTGTTCCCATTAAGGTGGATTTCCCCATAATATGTTATAAGAGATATAGACCAGAATATGTTACGTCGCCTTAGCTAACAACGTATGGATTTTGATAGTGACAGTAGGCGTGAGGTACGCTGTCCACCTGTCGAAGTCAAATCCATGTTGAAAATCCCTCCGCTGGGTACTCCGAGGCCGTAAGGCGAAGTCATGATATGCATGTATATGTGTAATTTGATGATAACCATCGAAGAAAGGTTTTACAATTTATTACATTTGAGAGAAACGTTGTCACCGCCATATTTAAACGCCTCCACTGGTGGCATTTACTTCCTCTATATGTATTTTTGTATATTTACAAATAAATAAACGGGTGTCCGAGGGAACCGACCACATCGGTTAAGACGAGATGGGATTTAAATATTATGGTATATTATTAAATTAACGTATAATATTCTACACAATAAATCAGTTATTTTTTACATTATAAAAGGAACAAATATAAAATCAACTCAAAAATACGAATAATTAAGCTGCTATTAATATTACTCTGCTCTACTTTTCATAAACCAAGCGTTTCTAAATAGTTACTAATTATAATTTTTTATTAGAGATAATCTAATTATTTCCTGTAAAAAATTTTTAGGGGTCATTACTTAGTTCTGGTTATAGGTATATTAATGATTATAACCATTTATATCACATTAATCACAGAATTTTAAAAATTCAACAACATATAAATAGTTATAAATTTAACTATATATATATTGGTATCTATCTATTTAACCTATATCTCTTATACAAATAAATAATTTATTTCATCAAAAAGTCTTATCTTAATCATTTGTTAATAACTAGTAGAGGAAAATAAAACAAACATATTATCATATAAGAACCTAAATTTATTTGTAGATATACTAAAATTCACATAGAAGTGAATGCTACCAGTGGTGGCTATTGGGAAATATATTCCCATACGCCACCACTAGTGGCGGAGATGGTGGTGCGTATGGGAATAATCGGAGGAGTTGAGCAAACTATAAATCTGGAAGTATAAGTTATTTATTCTGTCAATTATAGAGTTAAAATTCCAATGCTCTAAACTTGCGAAAAAATCATGTATTTCAAGATATCGGCATTTTTATAGCCAGCCCAATACAGACTCATACCCATTGAATAGAACTGTGGCCTTATTCCGAGCTTGCAACCGCTAATCACGACAAGACGTTGCGTAAACTATAAATATGGAAATATAAGCTCTATTCCAATGGTGATATAGTATGTATTAGGTTGGCAATTATAATGCCGCCATCTTGAAATACACGAATTCTTCGCAAGTTTGAACATGTTATTGTGTGGAGCATTGGAATTTCAACTTTATAATTAACAGGATAGATTTTATATTTTAATACCTGTAATTTACGCAAAATGCGTGGTGGTGAACGTGTCAAAACTCGGAATAAAGCCCCTGATATTTCGATATTTAATTTTTACTTAATGTCTTGTCGTCGTAAACGATGGCAGTTTGTAATCGTAGATATATTATTAATCTATGTTTGTAATGAGGCCCATGATATTTCTTCCGAATTCCTCGATAATACTACGTCGTTACGACGAAGGACAAGTGCGTAAACCTCGTGAAGCTAAAAAAACGCGCGGACGGGCACGGTTTTTACCTTCATGGTAAACCTGCCCTCGGAGGGTTAAGTTCATGCACAGACTAATAAGCAAAGATCGGAATAGGTAGATTATTATTACCTACTACTTTGGGAGGATATAAATGGTATAATCCACTCTTTGTTACAACAACATGAGAGTGGATAATACCACCCTCTAAAATCGCGAAAATTTGTTTATGACATTTTCATCTCGGGATTAAAAAAAAATACAAAGTATTTATTGGACTTTAATATATTTGATAAAAAAAAATTGGGGTTCCATAATATAATTATTTTACTTATATTAAAATTATTTGTTTTTCGTAGAAGAAAATAAATTTAAGATTATCACAGGTAGTGGATCACAAGGTGGTGGATCTTATGTCATTTCCGGCTGCCGGCGAAAACATTGAAAGTGACTGTGACTGAGGGTGAATTGAAATCAGTAGGACTTACATGAGGATCGGGGGGTTTTACGTACTGTGCTCTTTTCGAGCTGTTACATTACCTACCTTACTTAACCTAGTTTTTGGAAATAAACTAAAACTCGCTCTGTTTATAGAACTCTCGAGAACTGTTTAAACGGCCTCAGGGTACCCAGCAGAGGAATTCAATTCTGACTTCATTACCGAAAATATTGATATTTCTTATTGACTTTAATTTACTCGTATATCAACTACTAGCTGTGCTCGCGACTTCGTCCGCGTGGAATAGTTATTTTTTTATCATATAAACTTTCATCCCCTATTTTATCCCCTTGGGGGTAGAATTTATCAAAATCCTTTCATAGCGGATGCCTACGTCATAACATCTACCTGCATGCCAAATATCAGCCCGATCCGTCTAGTGGTTTGGGCTGTGCGTTGATAGATCACTATGTCAGTCAGTCACCTTTGAGTTATATATATTTAGATTATTCTTTAATACATATTTTTTGTGTATCTTGAACCGTTTTCACGGCGCACGCAATGGAAGGCTTCAGAGATGAAATAATTTCTCCCGTTTTTTACATATTTACCACTATATCTTTGCTCCTATTGGTCGTAGCGTGATGTTATATAGCCTATAGCCTTCCTCGATAACTGGACTATCCAACACAAAAAGAATTATTCAATTCGAACCAGTAGTTTCGGAGATTAACGCGTTCAAACAAACAAACAAACTCTTCAGCTTTATAATATTAGTATAATATTAGTATAGATAATAAAATAATAAGATTTGTTTATTTTTATGTTAAATGTTACGAGTAGGTAATTGTATTTTCACTCTACTACGCGACATAAAAGCATTATGTTTCGGCATTTTTTTTTTTGGTGCAACTACTTTACTATGGTAGGTACTCGTACTTTGTGAAGTATTTAAAAGATAAGTGTTGTCATTGTCAATATATGTAAATGGAGTATAAATAAAATAGGTAGAACTTCTAGGTAATTTTCTGATTTCTGTAATACAGCCGAGGCTAGTACGGGAGTCAGGGCGCAAATCATTTTGTAATTGTTTTTTTGATTAAATAAAAATTTATTATTATTACTTTAAAAAATCATTTATACGATATATTTCGCCATAAAGATATAGACATCAGTCGTATCATAAAAATAACGAACACAAATCCTGCCAAGTTTGTTTTACGTAAAACAAAACATTTTACTTCGACACAATTTTAGTACGGAAATCCGAAACTAATAAGATTTTTCGAAATAATATTTATTTACGAATATGTTCAAAGTAAAATAAATAATTTGTAATCAATTCTTGAATTCCGGGATTAAAGTCATAAACATATTTACGGAATTTCAGGTGGTGGTATTATCCACTCTATGTTACCTCCATCCCCGAAGTTTAAGTAAATATACTCTACTTATTTCTATATCTGCTAATTAAAACGCGACCCCACAAGCGTATTCGCAAGTATGTGTGCGTTGTATTTACAATACATTCGCCTACTACCTACCTATAGTTTAGAAAAGGTTTGCACGAAATGTTTTTTATTTGAGTGACCCAGGTAAGATGGTTAGCGCCCTTATATCGGAACCAAGCAAATCAAAAGACTGCATATTAAATATAACTATAAAAATATGCAATTGCCCGATTCGTAACCACATTTTGAAAAAAGAGTCATAGTTATAAGAGACCTTCGACCAAAAAATAAGTTAATGGTGATTCCCTTTATTAGCTGATTTAACTGTCGAATAACTATATCAATCGTCAGATATAGTTATTCGACAGTTAACTTGTATGAAGAACTGTCAAAATTATTCTTTCTCCATAAAAGTTACCTATTGAATAAATTTATCTGACGATTGAAAAATCGGCCCTTAGGGCTGATTATATTTATATTAGTTATATAAATCTAATCCGATAGATAACCCTTAGAGCAACGCAGCCACGGGCTGGTTCGGTGGCCGTATTGCTCTACGGTACCTAATAAACTAAAATTACTTTAGTACCTAGATACCCCACGCGACATATAGGTAATGCATCTTTAATTTTGTGACTTGGGCCATAGCGTTGCATTTATGTCATTGCACTTTCATTATGTATTTTCATGCTTACAATCATAATTCTAACCGTAATAACCCTTATTTCTAATGCAACAAAGGCTATGTAACCCGTCGCGTCGGCCGGCCTAGCGAAGACCTCCCACCTCGAAATGAAATGTTACCGTCCCAGCAAACATAAGTATAAAATTCACATCAAATTACACAAAAAAAAACACCTTCATTTCTAAAAAATATTCGTTAGATACTATATTAATAAATCATAAAAAAAAATATCTTCCATAGACTAAAATAAGTGAATTAGTTCAGTAATGCAGGGCTAAAACAAATTAAAAACAAAATCTATTGGGAGGAGCTTAAAACGTGTATGGGGAGGTGTCAAGTAAGGTATATATATATAAGAAAATATCTATGCAACCAATCACGGAGAGGCACGGATTATTGGACCGCGCCCTTTAATGCTCGATTTATTGGCCTGAGTAAAATTGACGACGCAGCCCAATAAAGCGCGGACAAATAATCCGCGGACCAATAATCCGAGGACGGGATCGTTTTATTGCCCTGCTCCAGTTGGGGCTCGGATTATTGGCCCGCGCATAGCTGTCGCAGGGCAATAAAGCGCAGACAAATAATTGGTGCCGTCCTCCAATTATTGGTCCGCGGATTATTTGTCCGCGTTTTATCGGTCCGCGGATTAACTGGACCCGATATAAGCAGTCAATAAACAAATAAAAAACTCTATTTGTATTACACCAAGAAGCAAAGATATCCACACCATTATTCATTTAGATTATTTAAGGAAGTGCTTTACATCTATGTTCTCCCCTAATGACTTCCATCGTGTAATTTTGCCAATGATTTCCAGGGCGTTAGCAGCGCCAACTGTGTTAAATAGCGGAACTATTTTTTTATGCAGAGTTTTGATACTAAAAATTTATAATTTTCTTCTCGGACATGTAATCTCTAAAGTTAGCCATTGATACAGCAAAATTTATACATAAATAAGTTCCAAATGTTTTCCGATTATCGCAAAATGCAAAATTTCAAAGCTAGCGACTATAATATTTACGTAATTAATTAAAAACCATGATTTTGCGACACAAGCGCCATCTCTTGCAATTAGTTTCCATACCCGAGCTGAGGAATCACCTTAATAACAATGAAACACATGAAATAAAATACATTTATTATTTTAAAAACCTTCAAAAAGATTTAATTTATTTCTTTTTTGTCTCTGAGAGTTTTTGTATTTCGGGGTTATTTTTATGTGCGGAATGGAGACGAATATTTGTGTATTTATGAATTACATTCGACAAGACCGTCAGTTTTCTTGCCCGTCCACAAAGTTTGATGTCGAAGCGCCATTTCATCGGCTACAAGGGTACATAATAGGCGTTTGCCTGATAAAGAGCTCTTTTTCATTAAAATATCAAAAGCTGGCTGAGTAAACCCAGGCGAGGAAGAAGTATTTTCATACCACTTGGATATCACACGTGGATGTGGCAAAGCAGTGTGAAACACGCTTCTTACATATTTGTAGGCAGCAGGAGAATAAAAATTAAGTGTTAGTGAAAATTTTCTAAGAGCTGGGGGATACTTTACACGATAAGACTTTTTAGAATTTTTTTTTAAATATATTCTATTAATTAAATCAATGACTTCGGTTTTTAACTTTAACTGTAAAAATTGTTCCTTTGAAATGAAATCTTTTGTCTTTAAATCTTTTAATATAACTGCAACGCTAGCAAACCTTTTCTTCAATCTTTTATTACATTGTGTAAGGGTTTTGTTTTTTTTTGAAGGTGTTTTTTTTTAAATGTTAATTCACGAACACGTTTTCTCAGCTCAGACTTTCTTGGTGTTTCTAGAATTTCTTCCAACTCTGGCAAACTGACATTGTCTAGACTCGTCGGAGATTTCTGAACATTGTGACTTTTTTGATCCTGAAAAAGATAATATTATTACCACTTTGTCGTTTGTATTCAGCTTAGTCTATTTTATTTAGAATTATCAAAATTGAATAGTGATTATGGCAATGAAATAATTTTTGAAAGAAGTCACAATTTATGGTCCCGGCTGCAGTAGTTAATACCTCCTGCACCATGTTATACTATCCTGGAGGAAGTCGCGGATAAAAAGCTTGTAATAAATAAATAATCACTTTCATCAATTACCTATACCTATATAATATATGAACAAACATAAAACTTTGCTGAGCAGCAAAGTTCATCATTTAACTCGACTGTACTTATGAATGAAATTGAACGTGAATCAAAATGCAGGTAACTGCTACAGTTTTATAAAATGTTGTAGTTACCTCAATAAATGGAAGAGCATTTTTTTTAAGTATTGTTCGTCCTTTTTTCGAAGCATATTTGTCAGTAGTTTTGAAGTGATTGCTACAGATTCTGCTACTTTTTGATGGTATCCAGTCTGATTCGCTTCTTTGTTTACGAATAATTGCAATCCGATCATGTAGTCTGACCTGATCACTCGGAAACCTATTTTAATAAAAGAAAAAATATATCATTAATTATCAGTAGGTACCTAATTGAATGATGAAATGAAAATAAAATAATGAAAAATTATAATACCTAGTGGAAAAACGAATTCAGTAAAACTATTTTAATATTATTTACATTAATCGATTCATTACCTATAATAGTTATTATAATTCAATTCAATCTTGATTTTGGCCTTCTGTCACTTTGGTAACAATATTGCCACTGACAAATTTATGCTACACAACTTAAGTAGCTAGATAGCGCGGAGTAGTGAATAGCGAAACTCCACTTTAATGGGCTTATGTTGACGAAAGCCCATGGACAGAATTAACAATCAAAACTATTTGCTGTTTAAATAAAAATTTAATAAAGAAATAAATTAATCCATAGAAAAATAAATTAAAATAGGATCTAAGTATATATTATTATATACGAATATACATAACTAGGTAGGTAGGAACTAAATATCTTAACTAAAAACTAAACTTTAATATTATTATAACTAATATATTTACAAATAAGAGATATTATATTGAAATCAAATATGTATAATAAAAGGCTCATTTTAGATGGAAGAGGAATATTATGTGAAGGTAATAAATAGTAAAGTGATGATGGATAATGTTTACAACTGAAAAATAAATGATCTAAATCACCTATGCCTCCTCCACAATCACACATAATAGACTCTTTTACTTTAATTTTATTTAAATGAACAGGAATACAACAATGACCAATCCTTATACGTGCCAATGATGAAGTTGATGATTTGCTTAATACTTTATACTTAGCAAACCAAGGCCTAAAGGTAACAGTGGGCTGCAAAGAAAATAAATGAGAACCCTTGAATTTGGAAGATTTTGTCCACAAATCATTCCAAGATTTTTCTAAATATATTTTGGCTAAAGCCACAAGATCATAAGTATAATTTTTATAGTAGTCCAATTTTCCATGTGCAACTGCTTGTTTAGCAAAATAATCGGCTTTTTCGTTACCATATATACCACAGTGACTAGGAACATAAACTAAAACAATTGAAAGATGATTAACATGACAACAATGTAATAACTCTTTAATTTCAAATATTATTTCTGACCTAAGTTTAGATGAAAATGGATTGCTAATTAAAGATTGCAGTGAACTTAATGAATCCGAAAATATAATACTATCATTAATTTGATGTTCTAAAATGAAGAGAATGCAGTGTTTGATAGCCAAACATTCACCAGTAAATACTGATGATTCGTTCGGGCTTTTGTAAATAAAAGATGAGCCTGAATTTTGATGAAATATGGACCAACCTACACTACCTTGTGGTGATAATTTTGAAGCGTCTGTAAAAAATAAATCAGAATTAGGCCACTTAAGATCAACAATATGATTAAACATATCATTGCAATTTTTTGACTCCTTATTAATGCCTAAACTTAAGATAATTTGCGGATCAAAAATAAGTGATTCAAATGAACTCGAAAAGACCGGAAGAGACGAGTTTGTGACTATTGGAGATTTAATATTTTTAAATTTGGAAAAAGAATAAACTAATCTTGGAAGAACTTTCTTATTTATCCAAAAATTTTTAGTAGATTTATTTTTAAAAATATATTCAGATAATAATTTAACTTTCGGAATTAAGGGATTATTATAAAATTGTAAAGATTTAAAAAAGAATTTATCACACAAATATTGACGACGCTTCTTTAAAGGAGGATCAGCACATTCAACCTGCAAGGCATTTATTGGAGACGACTTCATCGCCCCAACAATTATGCGCAAAGCTTTAGATTGGATATTATCAAATTTTCTAATAGCAAATTTACTACATGGTTCCAAAATAAAAGAGGCATAATCTAAATGGCTCCTAACTATTGCGTTATATAAAAGGCGTTGACTAAATGGATGCGAACCCCACCAAGTTCCGGATAAAACCCGCATTATATTTAAATTTCTTTCACATTTTAAAACAATGTACTCAATATGTTTATTGCCATTTAATTTGGAATCAAAATATACACCAAGAAATTTTACAAATGGTTTAGTTACTATTGTAGAATTGTTAATTTTTATGTCGATTAATGGAATTATTCTCTTTCTACTAAATACAACGACATTAGATTTAGCTGAAGATAATTGAAGACCATGATTGATTAACCAGTAATTTAATCGGAACAAAGATTCATTCAAATTATTTTCACAGTCTTTTAGAATTTTAGAATTAGTATATAAAATAACATCATCAGCGTATTGTAAAGAGCGACACATAGAATTTACCTGGGAATCTAAATCAAAAGTATATATATTAAACAAAATAGGACTCAAAACCGAACCTTGTGGCAAACCTTTCCAGATACTTCTAGGCAAATTACCATCTGGTTGATTAAGTAACCGTAATTTTACTTGTCTCTGACAAAATAGACAACTAATAATATCTGCTAATTTAGAAGAAATACCAATATCTAAAAGCTTTTTATTTAAAATGTGAATTAAAACATTATCGTATGCAGCCTCAATATCCAAAAAAACAGCACAAAGATATTCATTACGGGAAAATGCTAATCTAATGTCAGTAGAAAAAATGCTTAGATTATCTATTGTACCTTTTCCCTTTCGAAAACCAAATTGATAATTACCTAATACTTTTGTTCTTTCAATTTGCCATTCCAAACGATTTTTAATCAAATGCTCAAACAGTTTACACATAACGGATGATAACGCGATGGGTCTATATGAAGAAGATGAAGATGAATCTTTACCAGGCTTGAGAATTGGAATGATGAGTTGAGTTTTCCAATCTTGAGGAATTGTTCCAGAATTAAAAATAAAATTTAAAATCTTTAAAAAATACTCTAAACTAGAATCTTTTGCATGAACTAAAAAAGAATATGGAATACCATCAGTTCCAGGAGCAGAATCTTTTACAGATGATAAAATTATTTTTAATTCTTTTAATATAAAAGGCATATCTAAAGGATGAGATGAAATATAGGGAAAATTTAAAGATGTGATACTTTCTTCAAGACTTGGAACATAACAAGGGGCAAGTTTATTATAAAAAGATTCTGTCCAGGTAGAATAAACTGTTGAATTACTAATTTTATAATTCTGGGAAGATCTAAATCTTTTTATATTATGCCACACCAAAGATGAAGGAGTATCAGGAGATAGTGAAGCACAAAATTTACGCCAACTATCAAATTTTTTCTTTTTCAAAAAACGTCTAGATTTAGCTAATATATGTTTATATTCCATATAATTTTCCATGGTCATATTTTGACAATATTTCTTTTCAGCATTTTTTCTTTGTCTTATCATACTTGAGCATTCTTCATCCCACCACGGAGATGAAAAATGCTTATTATGAGACGATTTAACACAAAAACAATCATCCGCCACACTTATTATACTTTTAAGAAAATGCTCATAGCACATAATGAAATTAGAATTCGTAACGTCCGGCAAAGATGAAATTTTGTTATTTAATTTAGAACCATAATTGTCCCAACCATCAGAAGAAACATTTGAAATTTTATATTTTAATAAAGGTGGCAAACTATTATTACAAATTGCAATTGGAGAATTTATTAATATGGGAAAATGGTCACTACCATAAGAAATTGATTCAATATTCCATAATAAAGAGCTAGCTATATCATTGGAACATAATGATATATCAACAGCACTAACATTTTGAAGTGGAGAGGTCCGACGCGTAGGACTTCCGTCGTTTAAAATACATAAATTAAAATCATTTAAAAAGTTCACTAATTTGTTCCCAAAACTATCACAGAAGGCTGATCCCCACAACGTGTGGTGATAATTAAAATCTCCTAAAATTATAAAAGGCGGTTTTAAAAATTCAAAAAGTCTTTTTAAAAACAATAATGATTGTGAGTCAGGCGATGATATATACAAAGAGATTATACTAATGTTATTAACGATACATCCAACTACATTAACATTATCAGAATGATGAGGAAGAGAGAGTAATGAAAAAGGGAGAGAGTTTGATATAAAAAGAGCTGAGCCGGCCCTACCATCTTGTCTGTCATCTCGGACGCAGTTAAAACCACTTAAGCCAAAAGGAGAAAGAGGCTTTAACCACGTCTCCGAGACAGCCAAAATAGAAGGGCAATATTTATTGCACAAATATAATAAATCGGTCTTCTTATTTTGAAGACTCTGGCAATTCCATTGTAATATTTTTGTTTGGGCTTGAGCCATGAGTAAAAGAAGAAAGTAAATTATTTAAAATAAATTCAACGTTGGTCGGTAAACTATTATTTTTAATTAATTCTATAAGTAAAAGGAGAAGAGATTCAATTGTAGATTCCGAAGATTTTTTTCCAGTTTCATTTTCGACGTTATTAGACAAGGCACATCCGTTTGTAGAGTTTGGAACATAACAATCTTTTAACATTTGTTTATGAAATTCTAAGTCATAACCCTTATTTAAATTGGGTTTAACAGGTTTAGATTTAGAAAATATAGTTTTTTTATATGATGTACTCTTTACAGTTTCGGCAAAAGATTTATTTAAACGAGGTTCTAATTTGTTAGCTTCCATATATGAAATGGAGTTTAGTGACATACGAGATTTGATATTTTGCTGCCTACTATACTCTGGACACTTTCTGTTGATAGCAAAGTGATTGCCAGAGCACACCAAACAACAGGCCTCCGATTCATCAAGTCCACAAGAATCACCATTGTGGTCTTGACCACATTTATAACAACGGGGCTTCGATCTGCAATTATTTTTTGTATGTCCGAATCTACAACATGAGTAGCATTGAATTGTTGGATATCGATACAATTGGACGTTAATTTTATTAAAATATAAATATATAAACTCAGGCAAAATTTGACCTTCAAAAGTTATCACCACAGACTGTGATGGTTTCCATACAATAGAATCATTGACGGAGACTTTATAATTAAGTCTTCTAACTTTAATAATTTTTGATGGACTATTAGGAATTATTGAGTCAGACAAAATATCAGAATCATCAATATTACTAGGAACCCTTATAACTCCAATTTTAGTAATGCAAAAGGACGGAATGAAAACATTATAACCTTGTTCCATTATTAAAGAATTATTTACAAAGTTGTTTGCGTCCTTATACGATATAAAAGAAATTTTTATTCTATTTCGACCAATCCGGACAATACTGCCAGATATAATACCACGAAAAGAATTTTTTTGAATAAATTTTCCAAATATGATAGGATTAATAATAATATTATTATTTTCAGAGTTATTAACTTCATTTTTTTTTTGAACATGAACTACGTACGGACCTTTATCACTGTCGCTGTACATATTTTTTAAGTTTGAGCTATCTATTGAAGATGATAGTGGAATGGACTGATGTGTCAAAGTCTGAGCTGAATCATTTTGAGTATTGTTTGAAGGTTGACCGAGAGGAATTATAACTTCCTTTGAACTATCATGATTAATACAGTCTATTTTATGTCGTTTATTGGAATGTCTCCTTTTAATTTTTTTGGGTTTTGGGGTATTATCATTAGAAGCAGTATTTTCAATAATCGAACTATTTGACGAGTCGTATTCATTAACAGTAACATACGCTCCAGGAGAACTAGGAGAATTTAATACCGATATGTCTGGAGGCTTAGGTGACGAAAATGAAAAATCCATAATTAAAAATTATATTAATACAAAATAATGAAACCTGAAAATGAACTGAAAAAACAAAACACTAAAATGGAAAAAAAACTAGTGAAAACTAATGAAATATTATTTAAATACAAATGAATAGCATTAAAAACTAGATTTATCTAACCAAATAATCCTTTTTTAACACAAAAATAAAATAAATTAATTTTAATATTAATAGACGCAGCTTTCGTTTTGAACGTCAATCTGTCAATCCCAATAGTTATTATAAAAATGAAGTAAAAGTAAACTGTTATTAAAGGCATTAAAGTCACCATCAATATTCGCTTCTGCACAAGTAAACTTAAACTAATCTATGTCCGCAGTGCACGTTCGTCAGTGCATCCTTATCGCTCACGCGTCAAAACTAATTCGCTCTCTCTTTCTTCACCTGCATACGGCGTCTTTGCGCTTTTATCAAATTGTTTGGAAAAATAATTGAATTATAGTAAATAATATAAATATTTTTGCATACTCACATGTGGTATGAGATCCCTTGTATTTTATTTACTTTGGAGTCATAATTGGTACACTTCCGAAACACACACGATGGCATTTTGATAATTTTGGTAATAGACACAGGTATCTACGGGACAACACGCTCGTGATTGCGCTAGAAGCCGACTAATTACAAGACGTCCCAATTGGGACGTATTTGAGTCTTCACGAAGCGCGCGCTTATAACATATCTGCTTTTGTTTTTTATAATATCATTGACTATTGGTTAAACAACAGGATTTTTTAAATATATTAAGTATATAATAATAATAAAAAAAAATTAAAAGCAAAACAAAAAAAAAGTGAATAGAAGTTAAGAGAAAAATAATAATAATAAAAAAATTAAAAATAAACTTTGGTCCTTACCGGGGGCCTTAGAGAAATTTCATTCCATTGGCCTTCAAGCCAACGGTAAGCGTGAGCCAGAATCGCCAATTTCGGTAGAGAATTAAAAGCGAGAGGCACTCTGGCTTAGGAACGAATGAAACCGGTCATTTCGTTCGATATTTTCCAGACAGCAGCTGTCATTTGTACTTAGCAAATTTTTGGAAATTTCGTATTTCATAAACATGTAACGAAATATTACATTTATGGTGTTTTATTAAGTTGTTAATAATAAAATAAGTACACCAAATAATATTACGCCAGGGAAAAATACATAGATACGGAAACATGCAGGAAAATTGTTGATTTCTTGATGATGTAAGTATATATTTTAAGAACTTTAATCTCGTCTTGTAACTAAATACATTATAATTTCTTCACATCGAATTGTAGCCGACTATTAGCGATGTAATACCTAATCAAATAGTTTGTTGCTACAAAGATTAAGCTGTTTTTGTAACTACTTTAAACGTGTGTGATATGTTATGATAAATAAGTTAGCATTTGTCATAGATTAGCAGAATTTGTTTGGTAGGATGCATTTATAGGCAGAACAACATGCTGAGCATTATTTTACAATATTTAAGTACCTATTATGTGCTGTAGGTACATAAAAAATCTTCTTCAATATCTTACAGAATTAGATGAGAGTTTATTCATGAGTTTGATTCCCACACATGGCCTACATATTGTTAATAATAAATGTATGTATTAAGATACTATTTTTGATTTTAATAAATGTCTTTGTTATAGGTGTGGCCAGACACAAGTGGAAAGTAAAAAAAAAAGGAGCCCTTAGCTAGAGTATAAAGCATGAATGGACTAAAGTGTCCTATACAAAACTAATTTACAAAAAAGGGGTAATTAATAGACCAACTAAAGCAGTAGTTGGCCAACATATTGGAAAAGCTGGCCTTCAGTTTATATTATTGAATTAAAACAATGGATTAGAGAATAACAACTTTTTTTTCATATATATTTCCTATAATATCCCTATCAAACATGGTGCATTACTTGGTTAGACTGAAGACTTTAAAACTACAGTTTTAGGTCACAAGTTTAAACACCAATGTGTACCAGCGCATTTGTTTGTCAACACCTATTGCCTCAAAGTGAATATTGTGAAAGACAACTGTATCATGTACCATATGTGTTTTTGTATTGGGGTAGGTGGGTATCTTGTTAACAGCATTTTAGTATTTATCACAAAAGAGGCTAAAAACCCTACATAAAAAATACAATGTATTAATATATTTTTTTCTGGTACCTACACTATAAGCTAGAGAGTATATTAGAACAGCGAGTAAAAATTATAAATTAAAACAATGGATTAGAGAAAATCAACTTTTATTTTTTTATATTTCCTACAATATACCTACAGAACACGGTGTCCGACTTGGTTAGACCATAGGACTAACAGTACAGTTTTAGATCTAACTTCAATTGCCGGTGTGTATCAATCAGTTATTGTTTAATTAATGTTCTAAAAAAAATGTTTGACACCACGGAGTCAAAATATCGTGCCTATACAAATACCATTATGAGCTTGCCACTTGATTGGTAGACTGAGAATACCATTGGTCATAATAACTCATTGACACTAAACCATCCGCAATGTACCCAGAGACCAACTAAACTAACATACTTAAGTATGATCATTGGTATTTTGCCAATCAAAATATTTTTTGATAAAAAAGATATAAAACATTACTCCAGTCTAAACACTCGACCAAGTTTTCTTAAATAAGAGGATTAATGTTTCTGTTATTTTACATATAATTTCATTTTCAAAATATTAATTTATTCTATAAACTTAACAATTACTTAGGTGTTTTTAAGTTGGTCTGTAGATTAAATAAATTTCAAATCATTATTGATACACTCGGGTAACTTATAAAATATAATTAACTGCCATATAGTATGGGCTACAGTTTAAAATTTTATTCCTGGATATGGTAAGTCTATATTTATGGAGTGTATTAATATTGTGTAGATACCTAAAAATATACACATGTCATAATTTTTTTTGTAAAATAAACTACTTATATTTTATGTAAAATAAATAGAATCTATATCACTAATATTTACCCTATTCCTCCTCAACATTAAACCTTATTTCATGCCCTGCATATGCACAGTTACCTCATTTAACTTCAAAAAGTGTAGGTATATAAATTTAGATTATAAATTATGTATTGGTAATTAAATGACTCAATTTATCCTATGTGTGTTTTTTATTTATAATTCTTTCTAAATATATCCTTAGTATTACTATTAACTTAACAATAAACTTTTATTATTTATTAAATTCATTCTTTTACCTATATGGTTTAATATTATAAGCATCAAGACTGTGTTCCTGAAGCCATTTAAAATAGGTTACATTGGAATGGTAGTACCCTTCAAGTTGGTTTTTGGTAGGTTGTTGATGTAAATTAATAATAATAGATACTACTTTGTGGGATGGAACATGTTATATTTGTTATCTATTAATCTGTACCTTGTACCATATCAGTCTAAAAACTTGTCATATTAGTTTATTAAAATAAGCTTTTGAAGTTATCCTTAAATTCGACACACCAATATCCTATATAAAAATATCCACTTTATTTTTAAAACTTTGGGACGATTTTTTATTGAAGCAGTAATAATTTATTAATCTATTCTCTCTGTAGTAACAACTTTAATACAATTCGGACATACAAACAAACATTCCTATGATAAAAACTTAAAAAAATGTATAAATCGAACAAGCCGTGAGCCTATTCCAGACAGAATTGAAATCGTCAACTTCTTTTTCCGTTGTCCTTACGGAATATGGAAAATTTGGTGATTCCTCTACCAATCCTATACAAACAAATGTCAAATATTTTCCAGAGTGAGTCTGGCTTACTATAGATTCTATGGAATTGCCACTTCTCTACCAATTTTTCCGTCCGATTTCAAGGCCTACTGACAACTGTCAAAATTTATACTTATTTGAATGAGAGCGATTCCATCGATGGAATGGAGTGTAATTTCTCTAAGGCCCCGGGGCCTTAGAGAAATTTCATTCCATTGGCCTTCAAGCCAACGGTAAGCGTGAGCCAGAATCGCCAATTTGGGTAGAGAATTAAAAGCTAGAGGCACTCTGGCTTAGGAAAGAATGAAACCGGTCATTTCGTTCACTATTTTCCAGACAGCAGCTGTCATTTGGGCTTGGCAAATTTTTGGAAATTTCGTATTTCATAAACATGTAACGAAATATTACATTTATGGTGTTTTATTAAGTTGTTAATAATAAAATAAGTACATCAAATAATATTACGACGGAAAAAAATACATAGATACGGAAACATGCAGTAAAATTGTTGATTTCTTGATTGTTTGTTTGAATTGTTGATTTGTAATGTAAGTATATAATTTTGTAATTTGTAAGTATCTCGTCTTGTAACTAAATACATTATATTTTCTTCACATCGAATTGTAGCCCGACTATTAGCGATGTAATACCTAATCAAATAGTTTGTTGCTACAAAGATTAAGCTGTTTTTGTAACCACTTTAAACGTGTGTGA
Source organism: Monopis laevigella (assembly GCA_947458855.1). Lineage (NCBI taxonomy): Eukaryota > Metazoa > Arthropoda > Insecta > Lepidoptera > Tineidae > Monopis > Monopis laevigella. The sequence goes on along the minus strand of OX381596.1, from coordinate 5,573,213 downwards.
TATGTTATGATAAATAAGTTAGCATTTGTCTAGATTAGCAGCATTTAGTTGTTAGGAAATGCATTTTTAGGCAGAACAACATGCTGAGCATTATTTTACAATATTTAAGTACCTATTATATGCTGTAGGTACATGAAAAATCTTCAATATCTTACAGAATTAGATGAGAGTATATTCGTGAGTTTTTGATTCCCAAACATGGCCTACATATTGTTATTAATAAATGTATGTATTAAGATAATATTTTTGATTTTAATAAATGTCTTTGTTATAGGTGTGGCCAGACACAAGTGGAAAGTAAAAAAAAATGGAGCCCCTAGAGTATAGCTAGAGTATAAAGCATGAAAGTGCCCTATAAAAAACTAATTTACAAAAAAGGGGTAATTAATAGACCAACTAAAGCAGTAGTTGGCCAACATATTGGAAAAGCTGGCCTTTAGTTTATATTATTGAATTAAAACAATGGATTAGAGAATATCAACTTTTTTTTCATATATACTCGTATTTCCTATAATATCCCTACCAAACATAGTGCATTACTTGGTTAGACTGTAGACTTTAAAACTACAGTTTTAGGTCACAAGTTTAAACACCGATGTGTACCAGCGTATTTGTATATACACTTAATGCCTCAAAGTTAATATTGTGAAAGACAACTGTATCATGTACCAAATGTGTTTTTGTATTGGGTATGCACTATCTTGGTAACAGCATTTTAGTATTTATCACAAAAGAGGCTATAAACCCTACATAAAAATACAATGTATTAGTTTTTTTTTCTGGTACCTACACTATAAGCTAGAGAGTATATTAGAACAGCAAGTAAAAATTATAAATTAAAAAATGGATTAGAGAAAATCAACTTTTATTTCTTTATATTTCTTACAATATCCCTAGAGAACATGGTGTCCGACTTGGTTAGACCATAGGACTAACAGTACAGTTTTAGATCTAACTTCAATTGCCGGTGTGTACCAATCAGTTATTGTTTAATTAATGTTCTAAAAAAAAATGTTTGACAACCCACGGAGTCAAAATATTGTGTCTATACAAATACAACTATGAGCTTGCCACTTGATTGGTAGACTGAGAATACCATTGGTCATGATAACTTATTGACACTAAACTATCCGCAATGTACCCAGAGACATTCTAAACTAACATAATTAAGTATGATCATTGGTATTTTACCAATGAAAATAATTTTTGATAAAAAAGATATAAAACATCACTCCAGCCTAAACACTCAACCAAGTTTTCTTGAATAAGAGGATTAATGTTTCTGTTATTTTACATATAATTTCATTTTCAAAATATTAATTATATAAACTTAACAATTACTTAGGTGTTTTTAAGTTGGTCTGTAGATTAAATAAATTTCAAATCATTATATATGCACTCGGGTAACTTATAAAATATAATTAACTGCCATATGGGCTACAGTTTAATTTTTTTATTCTGGATATGGTAAGTATATATTTATGGAATGTATTAATATTGTGTAGATATCTAAAAATATACACATTATGTCATATATTTTTTTGTAAAATAAACTACTTATATTTTATGTAAAATGAATAGAACCTATATCATTAATATTTACCCTATTCCTCCTCAACATTAAACCTTATTTCATGCCCTGCATATGCACAGTTACCTCATTTAACTTTAAAATGTGTAGGTATATAAGTTTAGATTATAAATTATGTATTGGTAATTAAATGACTCAACTTATCCTATGTGTGTTTTATATTTATAATTCTTTCTAAATATATCCTTAGTACATTACTAAAACTTTTATTATTTTTTATTAAATTCATTCTTATAAAATATATGATTTTAAATTTATTATCCTATGTGTGTTTTATATTTATAATTCTTTCTAAATATATCCTTAGTACATTACTAAAACTTTTATTATTTTTTATTAAATTCATTCTTATAAAATATATGATTTTAAATTTATAAGTTTATTAAGACTGTGTTCCTGAAGCCATTTATTTATTACCTATGTTTAAAGTGTTTTCTATTTAAGTGTCAATATTCTCATATAACTTTCATTTTTAATCAAAATTGATATACTTATGATCAGCAAATAGGTAACATTGGAATGGTAGTAGGTACCCTTCAAGTTGCTTTTTGGTAGGTTGCTGATGTAAATTAAAAGTAATAGGTGCCTTGTGGGATGGAACATGTTATATTTGTTATCTATTAATCTGTACTTTGTACCATATATGGTTGTGTTATTTAGGTACCTCAGCTTTAGAAGATTAATGGAACATATCCAAGGCACCTTTATTATATTTCACAAAGGGACTATAAACTTACCTACTTATAAAATATAATAACGTATTAGGAGCATTGTTTTTGGTACCTACACACAGAATAAGCTTATAGCTTAGTTTATGACTAGAACAATTTATGTAAAGAAAATCCTACTTAATACCTATTATTGGCCCTTGTTTGAATTAGGTCTTAAAGGCACTCTTATAGTGATTAGATATTTATAAAAATTATCTTGCCATATTTACAAGTAATATTGACAATTCCTATTTTTAGTCTAAAAACTTGTTATATTAGTTTATTAAGATAAGCATTTGAAGTTGTCCTTAAATTCGACACACCAATATCCTATATAAAAATATCCACTTTATTTTTAAAACTTTGGGACGATTTTCTATTGAAGCAGTAATAATTTATTAATCTATTCTCTCTGTAGTAACAACTTTAATAAAATTAAGACATACAAACAAACATTCCTATGACAAAAACTTTTAAAAATGTATATATCGAACAAGCCGTGAGCCTATTCCAGACTGAATTGAAATCGTCAACTTTTTTTTCCGTTGTCCTTACGGAATATGGAAAATTTGGTGTTTTCTCTACCAATCCTATACAAACAAATGTCAAATATTTTCCAGAGTGAGTCTGGCTTACTATAGATTCTATGGAATTGCCACTTCTCTACCAATTTTTCCGTCCAATTTCAAGGCCTACTGACAACTGTCAAAATTTATACTTATTTGACTGAGAGCGATTCCATCGATGGAATGGAGTGTAATTTCTCTAAGGCCCCTGGGGACCAAAGAACACAATCGCCAAACGAATCGCCTCATCGATCGATAAAAATGTATAGGAATGTTAGTCTATGGGTAGAGTCCGATCGCCGAGAAAAGTCAAATCTCATACATTTAGCTTTTGATGGGTATTTCGATTCGATTATCGATCGGCTCTTTGGTAAGGCCCCTGGAAGCCACATCGACAAACCGATCGATGCGCCTTTGGATAAAATTGTATAGGAAATATTGTCTATGGGTAGAACTCGACCGCCGAGAAACGTCAAATCACATACATTTTATTTTCGCTTTCGATCGATCGACGTGGCGATCGGTATTTCATGTGGCTTCCCGGGGCCCTTGCCGGGAACTATGAAAAATATAACAGAAACACACGCCTTCAGTCTTCGGGTTACCCTGAAGGAATCCCCGCAGGTACGTATTGCGTGGTAAAAAAGCTTGCCATGTTGCCAATATTAAAGTTTGTCATACATTTCTTGTAAATATTTAAATTATCTTTATGAATATTCTAATTAGGTTATAGTAATATATTACGCTTTTATACAATACCGCTTCCATATTTATTTTAAAATTGAATCCTTAGGAAAACAACAAAACTTAAAAATAAAGTAGGTAATTCAAGTTCTCACTGTACAAACATTTAGACAAATTGTGTGATTTTTTTTCCGGAATAGGGTATATGCATGTTTTTTTTTTATTTCATTAATTGATAGAGTAACTACATTAGACCCTAAAAACAAATATTAAACATTTTTTAAAGAGTAATAACACAAAAATAAAAGGATTTAAACTTTATCTGACACTACCGCAGTAAAAAACGGTACATCACTAGCCGCCATTTTGTGACATCATTCGTGCTCAAAAAGCATATTAGTTTAATGTTATTGTACCTCAAAAGTTAGTCAAAAGGTTTGCTTATCACAAATTATCGTAATAAAGGACAATAAATACCCGAGAAAACAAGAAACTGTAGACTACAGAACACACGTTGACATTTGTTTTTGCACGAATGACGTCACATGCAGTGTTTGCTAATGTCGGAGCGTTTAGAAATGCGTTCCGTTTCTACAAAAAAATATATTTTTAAAATCGTATTTATAAAAAAAAAAGTTAATCAAAATAAAATAGATTACTGTAAATATGTTCAAAGACATAAAAGAAACATTATATATTAAAATAATAATAATTGGCGTTACATGCATATTCCCTATTGTAATAATAATAATATTATCGTATAGCCAATTTGACATAAAAGAAAAACAAAATGTATAATATTATTCAATGTTATCTAATTATTTTTTGGATTAATTAATCGACATTGCTAATGTGACGCGAACAACACTAATTATAAGCACGCAGCCAAATATCGGATTTGTTGGTCGACTGATTCATTTTTTGAACGGAAGTGTGAAAAACTGTCGGCCGCTTGATCGATCGACAGACTGTAATAGACGCTTTTATGAATTTTGTGTAAAACTCCGTTTAATTTGATAAAAGAATATTCAAAGTCAAAGTCAAAGTCAAAAATATTTATTTCATGTAAACCTTTACAGGTATTTATGCATAGTCAAAAAAAAAAAAAAAACTATATTTAGTATAAGGTCTAAGTGTGCGCTTGGTTAGGCTTTTGCATACATAAAATAATTAGAAACCAAACCGAACATACACCACATAACCAACCAGTGTAAGACTAGGTGGTTAGCTGGTTCCATTGACCTGTCCATCGTTATCTGCCATGCAAAGGCGCCACCGAGCCGACCAACCTAACAGATTATATCTACGCCCCAAATATCCACTATAAGTAATAATTAATATAAAAGTACAAAAATGTATCAATCAGAGCGCAAACATGAAATTATTATTTTATTGCGCATTAGAAATAATATTACATAGTTACACCATCCCTTTAAAAATTTGATGTCGTGGTCCGCTTTTTGCACCAAAAATCTGAGCAAAAGGGTAACTTTGCCTAGTCACGTTCTCTCGAGAGCTACATTCGGTCTGGCAAAAAATCCGCATACAACTAGTTTTAATAACGCATTAACGATTTGACAAAGGGGAAATCAGGGGCCTGACCAAAGAACACGATCGCCAATCGAGTCGCCGCATCGATCGGTAAAAATGTATAGGAATTTTACTCTTGGGTAGAGCGTGATCGCCGAGAAACGTCAAATCCCAAACATTTGGCTTTCGATGGGTATTTCGATTCGATTATCGATTGGCTCTTTGGTAAGGCCCCAGGTGTATGGCTACTCTCCTACGGGCTGGTAAGGTGGCCTTTTATTTTGACTGATCAATACAGAGAGCCATTATCTGTTTCCGATGGCGTGGCTAGTAGTAGCGGGGCATTCGACCCCCCTGGGGCCGAGGGTCGGCGTGGGAACCCCCTGCGGTGTCGCGAGGCTCTTGTTTTATAATAAGGGCCGAACAGTGGAGGCACTGACGTGCTGTCGCCTGCAGTGGGTCAGGAAGAGAAGTTAGCCATATAGCGGAGTAGAAAGCTCGGCGCCGAGAAGCTCTCTCGAGGTAGGCCTACTATTGGGTGGCCGTACCAGCAATGGAGCAACGCCGTGAAGGTGGTCGTAAGGTCCGTTGTCGGCCCGGTCGTACATTTGGCTTTCATTACCATACCTTACCTATTATACGCACATGACGTGGCTGCGTGAAAGGTACGGTGGCCGCGTTGCTCTATGTTTTAAATAAAAAAGGGCCGTGTGGGCTTTGATTCCTTTGCTCTTTCTTCTTACGAAGAACGAACGAAATAAAAAAAAGAGAAAAATGGCGGGAAGTACTCAAAAGGCGCGCTTTTATAAAATAATTATTAGTAAATTCATTTTTATGATGAAATTTTATGATAACACAATGAAAGATCCAAATAAACGGAAACGTAAAAAAGAATAAAAAATCAACAATATCCGACAGCGACGAGGAAATCTTACACGATAATTCTGTGAACAACAAAGACAAATAACTTATTAACTGCCGAATTATAAAGGGAAATATCCTGAAAACTCTTCCAACACTGAATTCATAGTGTTTTTATCAAAAAAAGATGAACAAATTATTAAAGAAACCGACAAATTGGGCATCTCACTTGCGATAAGAAAACAATGCATAAATGGTGTTAAACATCAGGGGCTCTAGAGAAAAATCAGGCGAGGCGACGTGTCGTGTCGCCTTCAATCAAAACTGTATAGACTTTGCGCCGCTGCTATTCTCACGGAAAAACGCATCTGTGTGCTGTCCGTGTGACGTCTTTACATGGCTCACGTACCATGCATAAGTTTATAGTGTTACGTTGAATACGAATAATTTGGGACATCCCTTGAATCACGTGGTCTTTCATTTTTTTTTGTTTTTGATTTGTTTTGATTGAAAAAAATGCAAATTGGATAATATTCGTTAAAATATTATATGGTCCCCAAGTTTTGCACTTTTATTGTGCATTCTTTTGCTTAAATTGTTTTTCATGTTTTAAAATATCCCTATCTCGGAGCCTAATTGGATAATATTCGTTAAAATATTATCTGGTCCCCAAGTTTTGCACTTTTATTGTGCATTCTTTTGCTTAAATTGTTTTTCATGTTTTAAAATATCCCTATCTCGGAGCAGTCGGAGCCTAACATTATCTAGAAGAAATATTCCTTGCCTTTGTCTATTTACTTTTTGTTACATGAATTCTTTTTTATAGGTTTTTTGTTTAATTTTGTGGCTCCTTACAGATATATATATTATATATATGAGGAGCGGATGGTATATTGTTTTTTGTGAAAGTCGTGTCTGGTAATTGATTAGTGTAATTTTTTTATTAAATATAGGCTTGTTGTGCTCAGCCCGGAAAAAGGCACGGACGAAGGAAGGCACAAATTTAATTAGAGGTCAAACAGTTTTTGAGTATTACCAAAAACTCCTGACTCGGGGAAAGCAACAGATAAGACATGAACATAACTACTTTTGTAAGGAATGGACAACTCAAAGTTAACCTTTCTCAATCCTAGACAAAGCATTAGACAGGAAAATACTCATGGATACCGGAATTATAAAATTCCAGAAGAAGTAACAGTTTCAGCCTATAGACCAAACATACTAGTATACTCTTGGTTATGTAATACTTGAGGAACTACCATTCATGGAAAATAATCATTCCTAAGGGGTCACACTATCAAGTCGAATACTATGATCTCACGAATGAAATTACTAAAAAAAGGTTCTGGTAGGATCACATAGTATTTGATTGGGTAGGGAGGGTAGTGAATACAGTGAAGGGGAAAGTTGAATTCAGAATGGCCTTACCCTGTTTACCGGTCTGAAGTACTGGGGAACACTGCTGTTTAATCGAACCTGGATCCTGCTCCTGTGCAATGAATCCATGGATAGCTAAGAAAATTGTCTCTGAAAGCTTTGATTGTTCAATTAAATTTCACCATATAACATGTTCAGATGTTATAAAGCCTTAATAATAGTAAATATAGCTATGTTGCTAATATTAATTTTTATTCTGCTATTCATCATCATTATTTTATTATATTAATAAGTCACTAGGCATACTTTTCCAGTCAAACTTTGTCAGTAAGTAACCTACAAAATAGTCGCGCTTTTGGCAATGTATCCGGGGGTTGTGGGTTTTGATTCCTACACATAGCAAAAAAATATTAGTATGTATTTTCTGTACAGTTTGTCATGGTCTGGGTCAGGGCTGGTATGGTGGCCGTGTTGCTCTATGGTCTGGGTATCTATACTAATATTATAAAGCTGAAGAGTTTGTTTGTTTGTTTGAACGCGCTAATCTCAGGAACTACTGATTCGAATTGAAAAAATATTTTCGTGTTGGATAATCCATTTATCGAGAAAGGCTATAGGCTATATAACATCACGCTACGACTAATAGGAGCGGAGTAACAAAGAAAAATGTTGCAAAAACGGGGAAAAATTATTCCTTTTAAGAGCGTACGCTGCGTAAACGATTAAATTTAAACGCGCAGACAAAGTTGCGCGGGTCAGCTAGTATTAAATATACTTTGTATTATATTGTTGTTTCTGGTAAACATAGTACAAGCCTAGAGCTTAGTTTGTGACCAGAACAATAAGTGTAATATGTTCTACAATATAAAAAAAAATACAAATATAACATTCCTATATCAAAATAACAATAATATTACAATTATACACATATAAATCATAATATTAGTTATAAGTCGTGACGTAAGAAAGTCATGACTATCCTCTCAATAAATACCTTTTGTATTTATTGAGAGGATTAACTTGGACTTATGAACAGACTGAAAAGTTGTTGGTGGTAATCATCTAATATGTTACTGGCTATCCTAATGATTGGTTTGATTTGGTTCTCAATTTGCTCCTACATAATAATATATGTCGACAATGTCACAACACAAACTTAGGCTCACACATTGCATCGCTTTACACAATTTGTTAGGTACTAACTATGAAAGTTTTAAATGAAAAAAAAGATTTACAATATATATTATTATTAAATTGTATTGGGGTACTACATTCCGGTCACTAGTCTGGAATTAACACTACTCTTTCTATTTTACAATAGGCCTGGAAGTACATAGTGATTCCATGGTTTTTTAAGAACTTCTCCAACTTTATGTCAATATAACATTAAGTAATAAAAATAATTGTATGTTTTATTTATTTTCCTTTTTTTTATTGTGTACCACTATGGTAGCTAAAGATGTGAACAAGGTTTATTTTTATTGAAACACAAGCAACTTTAATGACCATTAATTAATATTCTTGACCATTCATGATTAATATGCATGCATGAATTACTACTTCATATATAATAATATATTACTGTGCGGGCTCAATGATACAGTTATAAAATGAAGAGACGAGACAATGTCCTTAGCTATCTGTGGATTCTCATGGTTGCATGGTTGGAAGGCAAATGAACTGCAGCATTAATTATGTTATATTCCTAAGCAGGCATAGAGTGTATTTTAGTTTTATTGCATTTGCATTATATGCATACTTCTACATTTTTATTTTGAAATAAAAAATCACTTAATTGTAGATGTGAGACTATGCGTGATGACAACATTAACTTTAAACTTGCACTAGGGCTACTGAAATTAAACATTTTGTATATGAAATAACTGCAGCAATATTTCAATGACCCTTCCTGATAAAATTTTAATGTTGAAAATAAAAATCTACAAGACAATATTCTTAGCTATCCATGGATTCTCCGTGCGGGTGCTGGGTCCATTGAGTGTGGTTGGAAGGCAAGTGAATGAACTGCAGCATTCCTGGACTTGAGACTGTGAAGTAGGGTTAAAGGCTTTTAAATTACTCTCTGCACTGTGTTCACTACCCTCACTACTCAACCAAATACCATATGTTCCTGCGCCACTTTGTAAACATGATCAATAAAAGTTCTGACAGCTGACCTTGGTAGGCCAGGATCCTGCAGACTTTGCTGGAATTCCTCCTGCACCAACTTTCACTGCTAAATGAAGATTTTAAAACTATTTCTAGTAATTTCATTAGTGAGATCAAAGTATTTGTTTGACTGGATGGTGTGGTCCTTGAATGGTGAGTTCTATAAGTATTACTTTCTTCAAGCACGGAGAGTATACCAGTATGTCTTGTCTATAGGCCGGAACTGCTAATTTGTCTGGAATTTTGGTTTACTTGAAGATGTCAATAATACTTAAAATATAGCATTAATTCTATACCAATGTTTTATTTAATATAACCTACCTAAATAACATATTTTTTATAATAAAAAGAAGACTCATAACTGGTGGTGGTGGCCTAGTTGGTTTGAGCTTTGACTTAAAAACACTTAGGTCCCTGGTTCGAATCCCGGTGGGTACCAATGAGTTTTTTAATTAAAAAATTTATGTACATTTGTTTGACAACACCACTATAGTGCCTCGGAGAGCACGTTAAGCTGTCGGTCCCGGTTTCACTATACCAACTTGTGAAACTGTTTATAGATGGGTTATTGAGTCTATTCAAAAATAATGCAACGAGCTAGCCACTTGTTCGGTGTAGACTCATACCATCGGTTACGACGAGGTGGGATTAAAACCCCTCCGCTGGGTACCCTGGGGCCGTCTAGGCGGTCTCGGGCGCCGTATGGCACCCGTGATGATACATACATACTAAAAACTAAATCTAATCTTGCAGTGAAAAATAATATTTTGGAGATACAACAACATCAGTTTCCAGCCCTTATATGAACAGGTTACCTTGTAGGCATACAGCTATTCATATAATAGCTAGAAAAGTAACTTTTGGCGGTTGTGGTGATTCAAACCAGATGTTACTGAATTTGCTCAAATGATTCCTGAACATCGAACCTACTATGTTCAAAATTGACCTCCGGCTTGCTCAAACAATGCCAACATTTGAGAGGGACTTCTTGTCTATAGATTGGCCTGCCTGGGCTGACGTCATGAACCTAGATATTTTATGATTCATTACATTTAGAATGCTAGAAGTTCAGCCTTCTACACGTACACATTAATTCCACTCATTGTGAACTTTTCCTAGAGGGCCTAGTGATCGCAGATAGTCTAATTAATATTTCATGACCAGCGTTGCAGTTCCAGTCACTGGTGGTATAGTTAGGTCCCACACTACTGCGTATTCTAGTTCTGCCAGTCATATCTCGCTAATCTTTACTCCAGTTTCTCTCAAAACATACAAAAATCTGAATAAAAAGAATCTACAAAAGTTTTACAAAATCAATGTTTGTTTACATTTTTTTTTTTTTTTTTTTTTTCCTTATTAATGGCATTTATTTTACAATATCAGCCAAAGACAAATTAAAACAGCCAACTTGGCTCCTACCAAACTTCCACGCATGGACAATATTATACACTTCAGAAGAAAATAATAATAAGATTCTAAACACTTATTAATTAAGTAAGTAACATTGCATTAGAATAGAATACAAGATAACTTTTATCAATATTATATTATAGACTAAATATCTATTTTATTTACAACTAAAAATTCTAAAATGGTTCTAATCACAGGGATGGACCAACTGAACAAGATAATAGAAATAGAAGTAGGAAGAGCTAATTTATGTGATACTAATGAATTATAAATAAATGTATGGTCAAACCGGTCACATGATAGTATTATATGATTCGCATCAGCTTTATCAAAACCGCATTCGCATAAATCTGTAGTTATAACGTTAATTTTCTTGATGGTAAGGTAATGAATTGTGATTAAATCTTAACCGTGAAACTATTGATGACTGACGTCTGTTAAAAATTAAATTTGAGAACCATGGCTTACGAGGAATTTCTGGTTGAATTAAAAAATAATAACCACCTCGTTTTTTAGCAGAACTATTCCAATAACGTAACCGACATTTATGAAGTAAAGGTTTAGCCAAATTTATTAAGTCTAATGCATGATTCCTAAACATTTTTTTCTCTCCATGTACTACAGCATGTTTAGCTGCCTCATCAGCCCTCTCATTCCCAAATATTTCAGAATGACCCGGTATCCATGCTAAAACTATTTCCAGACAATTATGCTTTGCTTTATGTAATAAATCTTTTAATTTAAATAATATATGATTTTTACCATATTTAAATGGATTAGACATGCATAATTCTAAACTACTTTTTGAATCGGAAAAAATTATAGAATATTTTAAATTTTTAACTAAAATATATTCAACTGCTTCTAAAATCGCTAATAATTCACCAGTTGAGACAGAAGTTTCCGGGGGAGATTTAAATTCTAATACATGGTTAAAGTTTTTATGAAATACACTGTAACCAATACATCCTTGATTGGAAAATTTTGATGCATCAGTAAAAATATAATTCCAGTTCAACCAATTTTGTTCTATTAACATATTGAAAGTATGTTTAACAGAATAATCACCTTTAGAAACACCAAAATTAAGTATAACATTAGGTTTAAACAGAGCTATTTCGAACGATTGACATTCAAAAAGTGGCAGTGATAACGAGTGTATTGTAGGATCTTTTAAGGATAAAAACTTATTAAAGCTCTTAACAGTAGGCGGTTTTGTTTTTTCTTTCCAATAATTACTATTGGAGATTTGATTGGATAAATTTTGCAAAATAGAAAACATTGGATGATCAGAAAAAGCAACAATTTAAAAAATGAATTTATCAGACAGATATTGTCTACGAAACTCTAAAGGAGGATCTAAACACTCTACTTGTAGAGCATTCGTTGGAGTTGACTTCATCGCTCCAACAATAATACGTAAGGCTTTATATTGTATTTTATCTAAAAGTTGCCAACCTTGTTTATTAGCAGGGTCTAAGAGAAAAGTACCATAATCTATTGTGCTTCGTATAATAGCATTATAGATAAGCCGCAAATAAAACGGAGATGAACCCCACCAGACACCAGCTAAACATTTTAATATATTTAAAAATTTTTCACACTTTATTTTAAGGTAATCAAAATGCTTTTTACTAGTCATTTTTTCATCCAAATAGATACCTAAAAATTTAACATATTTGTTAACAGGAATTTTGATATTATTATGTTTAATTTCAATACTAGGTACTTTATTCTTTCTAGAAAAAATCACAATGGAACTTTTACTTGGAGCTAATTGTAAACCATTATCTTTAAGCCAAAAATCTAAATTATCCAGATTCGTTTGAATATTTGTACTAGCATTTAATATATCTTTACTAATCGAATATAACAGAATATCATCAGCGTATAATAGAATTTTACATGAAGAATTTATATTATTTACAATGTCATAACTATATATATTAAAAAAGAGGGGACTAAGAACAGATCCTTGCGGTAAACCTTTATACACAAAACGATTACTAATTTCTTTAAAGCTATTTCTTACAATAATATTTCTTTCAGTCATAATATTATGTGAAAATATTGCTAATCTTTTAGGGACACCTAATTTAATTAATTTTTGTAATAAAATAGGTAATTGAACATTATCATACGCAGACTTCATGTCCAAAAATGCTCCAACTATCGATTCGTTTTTGCCAAAACTAAGTCTGATATCTGTTATAAAAGTCCCCAAACTATCTATTGTACCTTTCCCTTTGCGGAAACCAAAATGACTATTTGAAAAAAATTGTTTATGTTCCATATGCCATTCTACCCGATTCTTTATTAAATGTTCAACAATTTTTAAAAACACCGATGAAAGAGCTATGGGTCGATACGATAAGGGGTCATTAGTCTTTATCTTTTTTTAAAAAAGCTAACACAATTTGTGTTTTTATGAATTTGGAATTATACAAAATTTAAAAATTATATTAATTAAATTCAAAAAATAAATATGTACCTTTTTATCAGCTTTAGTAACAAATGAATATAAAATACCATCTATTCCTGGAGTTGAGTCTTTCACAGCACTTAATACTAATTCTAATTCTAAAGATGAGAAAGGAATTATTAAAGGATTTAATTCAGCTTGATCAACCTCAGAAACAGGTAAAGCTAACTCATCAATGTTGGGTACATATGACGAAGAAATAATATCCACAAATTTGTCCAATGTATTTTCTGTAGGAAAGTTGGATATGGATTTAGGATTAAAAGAATTTTTAAACTTTCTAATATTATTCCACACTAAGGAAGGAGGTAAATTTGGAGAAATGGATTCACAGAAACGTTTTCATCCTTCTCGTTTTTTTTCATGAAGAACGTGATTTAGCTAGACAAATTTTATAATTAATATAGTTTTCCTCTGTCATATCCATATTATATTTTTTTTCAGCAGATTTTCTTAGTTTAATTATATCTAAACAATCATTATCCCACCAAACTGGGGAACATTTTTTTCTTGGAAAAGATTTCTTTAAAGGAAAAGACTCATTTGCAGATGAAACAATTGCCTCTGAAAACTTTTCAGCACATAAATTTATATTTTGTAATGCAGGTAGGGGTAACTCTTCAATTTTATTTGCTAATGACTTACTATAATTTGTCCAATTGTCACGCTGAATATTTTTGAGATTAAATTTCAAAAGTGGTTCAAAGCTTTGTAAATTATGACTGTTAGAAATTAAGGATTTAATATGAATTGGATAGTGATCACTACCATGTGTACTAGGTAACACTTCCCAAATAAATAACGATACTAAATCGGACGAACACAATGTTATATCTACCGCGCTTTTATTTTCTTGTGGTCTATTTAATCGAGTTTGTTGACCAGTATTCAATATACAAAGAGATAAATCATCAATAATTTCAAGCAAATGATCACCTAATAAATCTGAATTCTCACAGCCCCATATATTACTGTGACAATTAAGATCCCCCATAATTAAATATGGTTTTTTCAATGTCCTGATAATATTATAAAATTTATTTAAAATGTTAATAGTAGGATTAGCTATATACACAGACAAAAATATCACATTATTACACTTAATACCTACAATTTGCAATTCGTCATCTTGTATGAATTGCAATCTTTCAAAACCAAGACTATTTTGTATCATGATCATAGATCCTCCATATCCATCAGATCTATCATCACGAACACAGTTGTAACCTTGAAAGTTAAAATTTCTGTCGGGTCTAAGCCACGACTCTGATATTGACAATAATATAGGATTATATTTATTAATAATATAAATTCCATGTTTAAGTCCATGTTTAATGTTTAAAAAGTTAGAATGTATATTTGCATCGTTGGACGGTATATTATTTACATTATGAGAAAAACGAGAAATAAGAGTAATCAAACTATTTACAAAATCTTGAAAAGACATATCTTCCTTAATCGATGTTTTTGGAAGAGCACAACCATTTTCAGGTTCAGGAATAGCATAGTCATTAATAACATTTTTATGGGCTATTACATCATAACCCTTTTCCAAAGGTTTATGCAATTTTGGTTTAATATGTACAGTTTTTTTGTAACTAATATTATTATTTCTAACATAATTAATGCTTGTCTCATTTTTATTACTAATTTCTGGCAGAATATAAGTATTTTTTGTAACTTCTGCGTACGACTTGCTAACTAATGGATGTAACTGACAAGCCTCCATATACGAAATAGAATTCTGTGCCATAGACATTTTAATATTTTTTTGTCTTATAAATTCGGGACATTTTTTATTTGTAGCAAAATGATCCCCCTTGCATGATAAGCAACTTGCATTTTCTTCAGTGATGTCACATGAATCACTAAAATGTTCCTGACCACATTTGAAACACCTGGGTTTTGATCGACATATATTCTTTGTATGTCCGAACCGACAGCAGTTATAACACTGTATAGTTGGGTATTGATATATTTCTACCTTAAAGCTAGTATAGTACAAATATACAAAATCTGGCAGTGATTGACCTTCAAAGGTAACTACCACTGTTTGTGAAGGAAGCCAAGTAGTACTCCCATTTAATACAGTTTTGTATTTTAATCTTCTTGCTTTTATAACTTTACAATTGCTGTTAGGGATGATCAAATTACTGACTATTTCTGTTTCATCTATATCAGGCGTAATACGCACAACTCCTAATTTAGTTATGCAAAAAGAAGGTATGAACACTTTATATGAATTATTTATTAACAATTCATTATCAATAAACGAATTAGCGTCAAGCATTTTATCGAACATTATTTTAACTCTGTTCCTTCCAATTCTTTTTAAAGAACCTGGAATTATACCATTTACCGATTTGTCTCTTAAAAATTTTCCTAGCATTACCGGTCGTAAAATAACACCATTAGAATCATCTGAAGATACCTTTTGAACATGGATAACATAAGGTCCAGCATCTTTAGCATTATAATATTTTCTGTATGATACATCATTGCTATTAAATGTTGATTGAGTATCAATTGGTGTACTAATTATATTTGAATATTGAGATATAGGCAATTGATCAACTATGGGGGGTGTAACATTAATGTGATTTTGACCCAAGGGAATTTGAGTAGAGGACTTGGAAGAAACATCATTTGGCCTTGTTTTTATTGAATTATTGGAAATAAAACTGCTAACGGATTCTGAACGAGAACGTGACCTAGATGTATAACTAGAGCTCACTTTCTTTCTTCGTTTCTTACATTTATGTTTTCTACTAAATTTAGGCGAATCGCTTGATTTTATAAATTCATTTTGAGGAATAGTTATAAATGCAGCTGGAGATGAGCATTCTAATGTACGATCTAATGAAATATCGATGGAAGATGGCGACGGGCAAATACTATTTGATGAAATGTCAGGTGGTTTTGGTGGATGAAAACTATCCATTGTGCTTTAAAAACATTAAATAATCTAACCAGAATATCTTGCTATTCTATTCAGATAATAAAATGATACTTATTTGCAATTTGAGATAAATATTAAATTATTTCCCAATAGGACGTGTATGCAATTCCAAAACGTCAGCGGAAGTCTTGTTTACATTTTGTTTGTTTTACAAGTGTCAAAACGGTAAAACATCGCTATTTCCACGGACTTTCTCGATGAAAAATTACATTATTATTGCCATACGCAAAACTTACTAATACAAATATAACATTATCATATTACTATACAAACTTAATAATTATTTTAATCTTAAGTCAACAATATTTGCCGAAACAAAATTAAGAAAACATCTTTATATATTATTATAAACATATATGTATATGTATCTTCACGGGTGCCTTACGGCGCCCGAGACCGCCTAGACGGCCCCAGGGTACCCAGCGGAGGGGTTTTAATCCCACCTCGTCGTAGCCGATGGTATGAGTCTACACCGAACAAGTGGCTAGCTCGTCGCGATGTTTTGAATAGACTCAATAACCCATCTATAAACAGTTTCACAAGTTGGTATAGTGAAACCGGGACCGACAGCTTAACGTGCTCTCCGAGGCACTATAGTGGTGTTGTCAAACAAATGTACATAAATTTTTAAATTAAAAACTCATTGGTACACACCGGGATTCGAACCAGGGACCTTAGTGTTTTTAAGTCCAAGGTCTAACCAACTCGGCCACCACGTATACATAGAAAATATACAAAAAAATATTATAAACATAGAAAATTATATATATTTAAAACATACTGTCCCTATACGAAATAAATTTGTTTTTTCACCTGGTAAATAATTTTTTCGTATGGTATCTTATTCCGTGAAAATAGCCACCGCCTAGACTTTGGCAGGTGACAGCGTACCTCACGCCTACTGTCACTGCCAAAATATATACGTTTTTGACTGAGGCGACGCGACATGTCGCCTCGCCTGCTTTTTCTCTAGAGCCCCTGAAGATCATTAACGAATACAAAGTTGGTGTAGTATTTGACATGAGTAATAATGCTAATGCATTTTTACAGAATAAAAAAACTTTAGATGAGCTAAATTTAAATGCAAATATTCCTGCCTCTGTTACTGAAGCCACAGGAATAATTAGAGGAGTTCCTATTGCCATGGCAAATAAAAAAATATTTTCATTGATTACCAGTACTAGAAATATAATTCAAGCTCGTCGCTTCATGTGTCGGGTCCAAGAAGATGGCGTAGTTAAATTCGAGCCTACACAAACAATCGCTGTTACTTTTGCTTGGGTCCAGTTACCAGAGGCTCTACCATGGGTTTGCGCGTTGTAGAAACGTAACGTATTCATTTACGTAAACGTGAGCAACAACCAATAGGATCGCTATATTCAATCCTGTTACCAAAAATAAACGTTACGTTTCTACAATGCGCAAACCCATGGTAGAGCCTCAGAATGTATTTACTTGGGCTGCGTTTTGTTAGCTAACTCGTACCAGTATTTCGCGCTAGCATGAAAATCAGCTGTTTTGGCGTTTTATTTAGATCATGTTAACATTTGTTAGTATTTTTAGCAATGCAAACAAAACGATAATTACCACGGAATAGAAAAAACAAGTGGAAGTGCAAAGTAGGCGTGTTTAGTGTGGCACAATTAAGCGTAGCTACGCTTATTTGATCCCAGTCGTTATCAGTCGTGTCTAACATCGCTTCGAGTTGGTAGCCTCGCGTCGTTCCTGATTTTTCCGCATAATTATTGTAAATATGCCGTATTGTTGCATTCTGGAGTGCAAAAACGATAGTAGGAGAAAAAATCTTCGTAATGGAGGTGTTTCGTATCATCGGTAAGTACGATTTTGTTAGTACTCTTTAAAAACCTTAGCTTATTTTAGTTTACTAATAATTGTAGTTTAAATGAAGTTAAAATCAACCTTATGTAATTGTAATAAAGAATACTTTAGATTGAACTTTGGATTTCTAAAGTTCTTGCTACTCGGTTAGTGTTGTAGTGGGTGCTTATCAATATAACTTATTTATTTAAAGAAAAGAAGGAACAGTTTCGGCAGTTATACAAAATTATATACTTACATAGTTTTTTAAATATTTATTCATATTGTATCGCATACAATTTTTTAATAGTGTGGACTTAGAATAATAAAATGTACGTGTAAACTCTTTATAACGATAAACTCCCTATACGTAGAAGTCAGCACAATTTGGTTGATTTACCACATACATAAAAAAATATTTATAGCGCAGCAGCTATTCTCTATTATGAAGAATTGTGTTCATATTTAGACACAGTAACAGTTGTTTGTAAAAAGAAATTAAAATTAATAGTTTATAAAATTTAATAATCAAAATTTATTAGGCTACCATTGTTACAATTACTTACCATTACCATTACTTACTATTTACCATATTGTTATAATGAGCGGTTAATATTCCAGGCAAAAATAATTTCTTCATTTTGCCTAATTTCTTTATTTTTATTACAAAATTACTAGTTATATTAAGATTGCGTCCCAAAGTTTTGTTTCGTGCTCACGTCACAACAACGTCACCCAACTCAACTTAAAAAAATATACTTATCTCAAAAATCAGTGTTTAAGCCTTTATATTTTCTAAAAGTTTTATAGCTATGTTTTCTAAAAAGTTTTCCCTTCCATCTGCGTTTAAATATATAGAGCACAATTTATATTTAAAAAAAACATCGATATCGATACTTTAAATATTTTATTATGTCGCCGCCTTTCAATTATTATATTTTTATGCAAGGAAAGTTCTAGAATAAACTAAAATACTTTTTTATATAAAAGATAATATGCCTTATGTCGACTGAACAAAACATTTATTCGAATGTTGTAGTAATCACGCCATCTGTGTTAGAATAGCAGAACAAATTTTATAGGAGGTTCTTACTACTTTATGATAGATGGCATGTTAATTTTTTTATATGAATTTAAATCTAATTATTTGGAGAATAGTGTTTAAAATTGCTGTGTATATTTGCAACCAATCAGGACGAAGTGGTTATAGATTCAATACTTATAGATATATGATTTTGGCGACACCGGTTCTAATACATTTGGTGCTTATAAAGCATTTCCACTTGTTTTTTCTATTCCGTGATAATTACCATACAATACTGATTTCTGACATCTGCCATTTTGACATTTACCTTAAACGTAAAAAAAGCCAAATATATATATAAAAAAAAACTATTTCATCATCATCATTATTATAATTTCTTCCAGAAATTAATGTTTTTATAATTTGTATCTCCAAAAATGTTTTCTCCATTATTCAGTAAAGTAAATAAAAAACTAAAATCTACAAAGTAATTAAACACATAAATTAAACAAAAGTATATTATAAAACTAAATATTTATAGTTCGAAAGATAATTTTAAGATTAATAACCTAAAACATTCGCGGGAAAATACGAAAATTCACCTCCAATGCGATGCTAAAAATGTTAACATATCGCAAAAAAAAACGACTGTTACTAACGTCAGATATTGGTCTTTATCGATATTTTTTCCAAAACAAACGACCAATGCTAGCGCCGCGCTAACATTACCAGCTAAGAAAATGCGCCCTTAGATTCTTGGCGCCATGAGGTAAGCCAGGGGCTTTATCCCGAGTTTTGACACGTTCATCGTCGCGCATTTTGCGTAAAGTAACGGGTATTGAAATGTAAGTTCTATCCTGTTAATTATAAAGTTGAAATTCCAATGCTCCATACATGTTCAAACTTGCGAAGAATTCGTGTATTTCAAGATGGCTGAATTATAATAGCCAACCTAATACATACTATATAACCATTGGAATAGAGCTTATATTTCCATATTTATAGTTTGCGCAACGTCTTGTCGTGATTAGCGGTTGCAAACTCGGAATAAGGCCCCAGGGGCTCTAGAGAAAAATCAGGCGAGGCGACGTGTCGTGTCGCCTTCAATCAAAACTGTATAGACTTTGGCAGGTGACAGCGTACCTCACGTCACTGTCACAATACATACGTTTTTGACTGAGGCGACGCGACATGTCGCCTCGCCTGTTTTTTCTCTAGAGCCCCAGTTCATACCACCAGTCAAACAATGTCTACGTTTCGGTCATATACGAGTAGTTACTTACTCGTAGTTAAATACTGTAAAAACTTAGATAAAAGATCTATTTGCACCGATAATCACAACTATAGAAAATGCAGCATCGAGATAGAGTCTGTCTAAAAAGTCAGGGGCCTTGGGCCTTACCAAAGAGCCAATCAATAATCGAAATACCCATCGAAAGCCAAATGTATGGGATTTGACGTATCTCGGCGATCAGGCTCTACCCATAGAGTAAAATTCCTATACATTTTTGTCGATCGATGCGGCGATTCGATTAGCGATCGTGTTCTTTGGTCAGGCCCCTTACCAAAGAGCCAATCGATAATCGAATCGAAATACCCATCGAAAGCCAAATGTATGGGATTTGACGTTTCTCGGCGATCAGGCTCTACCCATAGAGTAAAATTTCTATACATTTTTAACGATCGATGCGGCGATTCGATTGGCGATTGTGTTCTTTGGTCAGGCCCCTGTTTACATGAGAAATTTTAGTAGAAATTAAAAAAAATATACTGGTAACGCTGTAGGCGCTGTCAAAATTCTAATTGCAAACATAGCTTTACTCAATTTTATTTAGATTTCCCTGTTTAATATTCTTATAATTATGCCAAAACCTTTGAGCAGTAGTGCGAGGGAGATAATTCTTATAAATATCTCGGAAAGGATGGTATATTAAAATAATGATATTTATTTTAATGTTTAGTTTTGGTTTAAATAAAACAATTTATGACAGACCATGAAATTATATTGAGTAACAAAACCGTATCCTAGATACCAAAGCATTCCTAATGAAACGTTCAGTTTGCATAGTAGTTTTCAATCAAACTTTCTTACACTCAGCCTCAAACTTATAACATTACATTTACTTATCTCATACTTCATTCAATTTGGACTCCCATACCAAATACACAAAAGTTAAACTTTCCTTTCAGTAAAGCTTTCGTGAATACATCCGCGACCATATTCTTAGTATCCAAATACTTTAATTGAACAATATCATTTAGCACAGCCTCTCTCACAAAATGATACCTTACAGCTATATGTTTTGTCTAATTATTATTTATAACGTTTTTAGCTATTGCCATTGCCGATTGACTATCAGTATTTAATGTAATTTTTATATCTAAATTAACTAACTCCTTGACAATCCTTTTCAAGAAAATTGCATCTTTTGTAGCTTCAGACATACTGATATATTCGGCTTCGGCACTTGATAAAGCTACTGTTCTTTGCTTCTTGCTTTCCCAAGTAATAGCTGCACCAGCCAATTTAAACACAAATCCTGAATATGATCTCCTATCGCAAATATTGCCTCCGTGATCAGCATCAACATAAGTTTCAACATTAAACCCAGTATTCTTATAGTTTAAACAATATGTTTTAGTTCCTTTTAAATATCTAAGAACACGTTTTGCTGCGATCCAATGCTCTTCCGTATAACAGTTATTAAACTGACTCAAGAAACTTACTGCATAAGCAATGTCTGGTCTACATACATTTAAATACATAAGACCACCTATCAACTCTTGATAAGGAATATTTTTATCAGGAACAAAATTAAAATCATTAGGTTTTGTTAATTTATATCCTGATACTATAGGTGTTGAAACGGCCTTACAATCAGTCATATTAAAACGTTCTAACAACTTTCCTATATAATCCGATTGATCCATTTTGATATTACCGTTTTCTTGCTTAAGTCTAATTCCTAAAATTAATTCAGCCTTCTTCAAATCTTTCATTTCGAGTTTTATTGTTCCAAAAAATCAATATATCATCAACATAAACCGTTATTATCATAATGTTATCTTTATCTTTTATATTATAATACACACATGGTTCATTTTCTGATTTAATAAAGTTTAAATTCAGTAAAACTTCATTTAACTTATCATTCCATGCCCTAGATGCCTGTTTTAAATAATGATTTTTTTAACAAACAAACATGATCCTTTTTACCTTCTTCTTCAAATCCTTCAGGTTGTGACATATAAATAGTTTCTTTTAAATCTCCGTTAAGAAATGCTGTTGTGACATCCATGTGGTCTACTGTCAATCCTTTTTCAACAGCTATTGCTAACAAAAGTCTTAAAGTGCTATGTCTAACTACAGGTGAATATGTTTGATTAAAATCAATACCTTTTCTTTGAGTAAAACCGCGTGCTACCAATCTTGCTTTATATCTTAGCTTAGTTCCGGCTTCCTTTTTGATTCTAAATACCCATTTTGAATCAACACAATGTTGGCCTTCAGGCAGTTTTACTAAAGTCCATGTACTATTATCTTTTAATGGTTTTAATTCGTTTCTATAGCTTCTTTCCATTCTTTCTTCTTAGAACAAGTAAGCGCTTCTTTTACAGTTAAAGGTTCATGATCATATTCCATTGCCTGATATAATATATAATCTGAAAAATATTTCTGTCGACGGTTTCTTAATGGATATCTTCTTGAAATAATTTCTTCATCATCTGCTGAATAATAATTTTCTTCTGAATTATCATCTCTTATCATTTCTTCAGCTTCTTGATCTCTTACTACTTCTTCTACTAAATAATTTTCATTATCCATTTCTGTACTATTTTCTACTATATTTACGTTATCATTCAGATTTTCTACTACATTATTTTCAGTTATATTAATTTCATCACTTATAATACTTTCTTCATTAGAACCTTCTGGTATATTAATAATAATAATATGTAGGACAATTTTACACATATTGCTCTGTACACAAACTAAGCTCTAGGCTTGTACTATGTGTACCAGAAACAATGATATAATACATATTATATTTTATAAACACCCAGACCATGACAAACTGTACAGAAAAAACGTACTAATATTTTTTGCCATGGGTGGGAATCGAACCCACGACCTCCGGATACAACGCCAAAGGCTAGTCTACGGAGGCTGGCTGTATTACATCTGTATATTTGATTTTCGAAAAATATCACATCCCTAGCTTTAAATAGTTTACCTGTTGTAGGATTAATCAATCTATAAGCCTTTGATTCTTCACAATAACCTACATGTATAAGTTCTATGGTTTTCGAATCCCATTTCTTTTTTTTTTTGATCCGGTACATGCATAAAAGCTTTACATCCAAAAATCTTTAAATTACTTAAATCTACTCTTTTACCTGTCCTAAATTCTTCAGGTGTCATATTTTTTACAGCTTTTGTTGGATATCTATTCTTTAAATAAACTGCAGTATTTACCGCTTCTGCCCAATAAGTTCTATCCAATCCAGAATCTTCCAACATGCTCCGTGCTTTCTCTGTTATTCTTCGATTAGCCCTTTCCGCTACGCCATTCTGCTCTGGAGTATATTCTGCTGTCAACTGATGTTGTATCCCGTGTTCTTGTAGAAAACTGTCCATTGCCCTGTTAACAAATTCAGTACCATTATCCGATCTTAATATTTTTATCTTTCTTCCTGTTTGTCTTTCTGTAAATATTAAAAAATCCTTAAACTTAGAAAATACTTCATCATTAGATTTTAAAAAATATACAAAAGTCTTACATGTTTTATCATCTATAAAAGTTAAGTAATATCTGAATCCACCTTTAAACGTAATACTCATCGGTCCATCTACTCGTCTTTTAGGGTTAATACATCAGTATGTATTAACCCTAAAATGTCATCGGCTCTCGTACTTTTATTCTTTTTAAAAGGTAACTTTGTTTGCTTTCCTTTTAAGCAAGCTATACATTGTAAATTATTAGAAATATTAGGAAAACTTACCCCAATAGCCATATTGTCTCTCAATATCTGTAAATTCCTATAACCTAAGTGACCAAGTCTCCTATGCCATGTATAAACTTCAGTATTTACAGTTGCAGTAAAACTAGTTTGATCCTGTGAATAATATTTATAAACACCCTTATCTTGTTTACATGTCATAAACACATTCCCCTTAATCTCACATTCATCGGTCTTATACAATTCGCATCCATTCTTAGAAAATATAATTACATACCCCTTCTTTACGAGTGTACTCACACTAAGTAAAATCGCTGATAAATTTGGTACATACATCACATTATTAATATTTAACCCTTTGCAAACATCACCTACACCTTTACCTTCTAGCATGCTTCCATTTGCACTCACAATATTTGTATTAATACTAATTTGTACATAGTTATTTAACCAATCTCTTCTTTTCGTCATGTACGTCGATGCTCCGGAATCCACAAACCAAACTGGTTCTTCGTTAATTTCAGTTGCTGAAAATGCCGATAAAGAAGATTCTCCTCCTCCCGATCCTTGCTTCCGATTAGGATTTTGAGGACACAACTTGACTTTATGTGGTCCGTTACTAATATAGCAGCTAACCGGTTTCTTCGTGATTTTTGTCTTTGCATTATGGTATTTCTGATATTTCTTGTTAGATAGAAATGCAGAACTAGTACCACTCGTCGTTGCATATTCAGTGTCCATTTGCAATAGTTTCGTTTTAACAAAATCAGTTGTTAAAGATATATTGGCATTCTCCATAGCAATCCTCATTGGTGTATACTCTGCAGTCAATCCTTGTAACATTAATGTTGCTAATAGCTCATCATCGATTTCTTTTCCGAGATCCCTTAATTGTTGCGAAATCGTCATTAGCTCTGTTACATAATCTCGAATAGTTTGAAAAGATTCCAACTTAAAACTTACGAGTTTACTGAGAAGTCTACATCGGTTGTTAATGCCTTTATCTTCAAACGTAGTGCGCAGAGCATCCCATGCCTCTTTAGCATTCTTGGCTTGTCTTACATGTACTAAACAATGTGTTCTTACCATTAAACAAATTTTAGCCCTAGCTCGTTGATCGTTTTTTAAAGCATTAGTATCCGTTACGACAGGTAGAGTCGATGTGTATTGCCATAAATCCTCATTTAATAAATATATCTCCATCTGGAACTTGCAGGTATTATAATTACCTTGACCATCTAGCTTCTCGAATGGTGGTAGACTATTAAAATGACTCTCCATTCTCTGGTGTTCCCCTTGGTTGCCATTCCCATGTTCCATTATTTCGGAAGTTGGTGATTAGCCCATAACCTCTTATAAATGTCTCGGAAAGGATGATTATATTAAAATAAAGATATTTATTTTAATGTTTAGTTTTGATTTAAATAAAACAATTTATGACAGACCATGAAATTATAATGAGTACAAAACCGTATCCTAGATACCAAAGCATTCCTAATGTAACGTTCAGTTTGCATAGTAGTTTTCAATCAAACTTTCTTACAATAATTTACATAGTTATTAAGTTTTGTGACCGTGAAAAGGCGGAACAAAGAGATTTGGTTACAAAGTTACAGAAAGAGTATCCGCCATAATAATAATAATAATAATAATAATAATAATAATAATAATAATAAATGCCATGACCGGTATTACGGTCATGACATTTAATTTGTAACAATAGTTGATACTTGTATTTATTTTTTATTTTTTTCTTGTAATTTATTTAGTTTTAAATTAAATACTAAAATGTGCGAAAGTGTGATTGTTTGTTTATTCGTTTTCTCTTTATACAGAATATGATTTTTCAGGTGTTTCAAGAGTGACTTTGGCTTGTATTAAAAAAGAAGCTGCCGTAAATAACGGAGTATGAGTATGGCGCACGCCTGGAAAAGGTCGTGGTTCAAAGACTGGACGCCCTCTGAAAATCAATTTGGATAATTTTGACAAATGTGCCATTTGCAACAAGATTCATGTATTTTATGCTGTGAGAAAAGAAATGCCAACTTTATGAAAACTTGTTGCTGAGCTTAAAGTAGACATTAATTTCCAAGGAAATTAAGACAGTTTGCGACAGATATTATACAAAATGGGTTATAAATTCAAAAAATTAAGAAGCAAACGTTTGGTTAAACTAGAAAACATTTAGTGTACATTGACGAAACATATGTTCATACATCATACCGTCCACAAAAATGTTGGCAAAGTCTGGACCTTCATCAGATATTTCACTTGGAGAACGTTATATTGTCGTCCATGCTGGCACCGAAGAAGGTTTCGTACCCAATACACTTCTCGTTTACAAGTCGAAACACAATAATGCCGACTTTCACCACGATATGAATAAAGAAAATTTTAAGAAATGGGTGATTACGAAGCTTATTTCTAATTTATGTGGTCCAAGTGTAACTATAATGGATAATGCATCCTATCATTGCATTCAAACAAACAGAGCACCTACAATAGCAACAAGAAAAGATGTCATTAAGGAGTCGTTACTTCAAAACGGAATTGACTTTACAGACCAAATTACCAAATCAGTTTTATTGGAACTTGTCAAGAATCATAAACCAACACCTGAATTTGAAATAGATAATATTTTTAAACAGCACGGCCATATTGTGCAAAGATTACCGCCCTATCATTGTGATCTGAATGCCATTGAGCTAATTTGCAGTCTTGAGAAAAGAAGAGTTGCAGAGAATAATATTAATAGAGAAAAAGCTGAAATCCCTAAGTTAATTGAAGATGCATTCGGGTCAATTACTAGCAATGATTGGAAAATAGAGTGTGATCACGTCAACAACGCGGAAAGAAAATACCGGAAACGTGATTTTGTACTTGACGATAATTTAGAAGAATTTATAATTCAGCTCAGAGGAGAAAATAGCGATACTAGTTCTATTTCTAGTGTAGTATTTGAAACAGACACAGACATAATCTCATAAGTTGAATATTTAGAACCAGATTTTGACTATTACCACAGAGCACGGAATCCACGCGCGCCGGCCGCCGCTACTAGAGACGGCATGTTCAACATATTTCATACAAACCAAGCGTGGGGGTGGGCGTTACCTTTAACTCACTCCGGTGACGTCTTGGAGTGCTGTGGCTGGGTCGATATTTTTTTTATCGACATTATTTTTTATGGGCAGAAATATATATTAAGTCATATACAATAAGTCATAATTAAAACACACGGATTTTTAGGTAGACGAAGTTAAGTGACACTAATAATTTTTCAATTTGGCAAAATTAGTGATTGAAACTGGTTTATAGTAAATCTTGTACATAATCTTAAATACAATTTGATATAACAGTGACCTAGTTAGTTAGACCCAGACATAATATTTTGATCAAATAATAATACATTTTTATTTGATAGACTTGTATTTATATATTTGAATTGCGTTTTTTGGTAATCTAATTAGGGCATGCAATATCGAATGATTTACAATCCCGGAACTGATTTTCGATACTGAAGATGTAATTCCGGAACTGGAAGGCGGCGATTTCTAATAAAAATAACCACTTCAAAATAAAACAAGCTATGTTATATAAAAACTCTTTTTATTGTCACATAGCCGAAGACATGAATACTTTAATGTAAATACAATATTTACAAAGTCCATCGCAATTCATCATTGACCCAAAAATAATACATTTTTATTAAAATGGCTTCGTATTGATATAATATTTAAGTTGCGTTTTTTTGTAAGGTAGTGGAGTCTAATATCTACATATTTTTTCCATTATTGCATTTATTAATTGAATTGAATAATTATTCATGGGTTCTTGGTCGAATTGGTGTATCGATAAATTTTCAAATAAATTAATTTCCAGACATAAATGCAAAGCAGGTGTGGTTATATATTGTTTTGTATGTTTCGAGTTAATGTACCCTCTATAGAGGATACTGGACACACCTCAAAGACGTAAATTAAAATTATCTGTGATTAGGGCTCAGCAGACCATTAAAAGGCAAAGTCTTAACGTAAAGCAACTACAGGAAACCAATAAAAGATTTAAAAAAAAATGCTAAAATGGAAAATATTATAAAATATCTACAAGAGCGATCTGCTATAACTGATGAGGATATAATTACTTTAGAAAGTACAAACGTCAAAAATGATAATTTAAAATTTAATTGAAAAGGTGTTTACTCAAATGAAGTTAAATCTTTTGCATTAACGTTGCATTATTATTTACCAAAGGCGTATATTATGCTCGTGAAAATTTTAATACCACACCCATGAACCATTCAAAAATAGTATGAAAGCGTTGACGCCAATGCAAGTTTTACTACAGAATCATTAACGGCAATTAAATTTATTATATTATTAAATTAAAACAAAAACAATCCAAACATAAGATTGTATGTAGTTTGATGTTAGACGAGATGGCTATCAGAAAACGTGTTGAGTGGGATGGGAAACAATTTCACGTCTACGTCGATATTAGTAGAACATATTAGTATAACATTTAATAATTTATTTGATGTCCTTAACTTATAAAACTTTATTCAAAAAGATTTCAAGAAGCCACTTAATTCACATAATAAATTGCGACATTTCAATTCCTTGAAAATGCAAAGGAATATTTAAACTCACTGCTTCTACAAGATGAAACCACAGTGGTTAATTTATCAGAATTTAGCGCCCAAATTACAGCATGCATCGCGGGCCACGTCGTGCTTTTGTTATCAAAAAAACTGAAATGTGGCGATTACGTAGCAGAATCGCATGCAGATAAGATTAGTATATCTCACAAAATAACATTAATGAAAAACAAAGGTGGATTAATATACCCTTAAGATCATTTTGATGTTTAATAATATCAGGAAATATTATTTACGAGATATATTTCAACAATATTCTAATTCCAATGCAATAGTACGAAAAGAAAGTTTTTATATTTTTTTGTCATAAAATAATCTTTATATTTAGCTATCTACCGATTATTTAGTGAAGTAATATCATTGTCTGTGATATTATAACAACAAACTAAAGAGAGACGACGTAATTCACTAGATGATGCTTATAGCAATGCCGCATTGTTTAAGTGTACTGGATACTAAAGTATCCGCGGACGTTTGGGTGGTTAATGACTGTTACAAACACTTTTGTTACCAACAATCTAATTTGCCAAATAACTTATGTATCGATAATAAAACAAACATGCTAGGCGGGCTTAGCTTAACCACATCGATATAATTTGACAGTCGGTATAATGAAGTTTAAGAATGAATTCATAAAATCGATTTTGTCGATTTGTATCGAGAGTATCGATGCTGTTGTGCTAAGGTGTATACAATCTTCATTGTTATTATTACAGAACCAACTACTAACAACTAGAACAGCCTCGACTCATTGTGCTCGATACATGGTATCGATAATAACTTAAACATCACATAATATATTTAACATCTACGAGCTTTCTTTTAAACCTATTAATCTATATCCGAGTATTACCTCTGCCGAAGTTCTACCCATACCATAATAAGTATTGTTTAATTAAATTTATTGAAACCTATTATAATATAATGTTTAAATGTTATCCAATAGTAATTAATTTAATATAAGTTTCCGTCACATTTTATCTCAAACACATCATCATTTTAACGTTTACGCGCGATTGCATAACAACTTAAATCATATTTATTAATCTAATAAATGCACTTAGGCATTTTAATAAAATGCGATTTTAATATAATATATTCTAATAACCCTAAAAGCGATTATCTCACTGACAAAGTTAATAATCCTAACTTTGCTATTTAGTGAAATAAACCATGTTTAATATTCACGTAGCTACTTGCTATTGAAATGCAATAAATAATGATATTTAGTGTAAACAATTTTAAGCTTTAAAAAATATATTTCATAATCGTATCTATATAATGTCGTGAAAGCCAACCATTTCTGCCTAGTTTGCCATTTCTCCTGTGATGTCTTATGTCCTAACCTAACCTCTATACCAGTTTGGCTATACCTACCAATTTTGGTAATGCTAATGCGTTATTCGTATTGTCCCAGTTAATATAGCTGTTTTAATAATATTTATGTTTCTTTGTATTATTACCTAAACATGTAAATCCCAGATAATTAAGTATATTTATTTAAAGATAATTTCCCGTCCATACCTTTATCTGTGTATTTTAAATTCTAAATTAATAAACACACATAATACTGTTTTATGTAATAAAATTAAGTTATTAAATAAGGAACATAATTAACACTTCATTATATTTTGTTACTTTAATTTTGTTCAATATTTTTGGATTAATAAACGTATAAATTATTTTTATTATTAATCTCTAATAACGTCTAAATAATATAATAGTAGGCGACATAAACATATCCCAAAACCGTAGATTATATTATTATTTTGGCTCCATATTTTTGGGTAAATTTGTAAAAAATATGCTTGATTCTCCATCTTTATTAGAAAAAGATAATTTTATAGTAGCGCGAACATGATCTCGTTCTCAAAACAGTTTTTACATAAAACATTGTTACACTAAGTAAACCAAATTAATATATTTTTGACGCAATTGTGATAACTACAAAAAAACACGCACAGTATTGATATATTTTTTAGAACAAAGAAAGCCATTGGCGACATATAATTTGCATAATTTAGTATTTGTAGCTTTATTATCCCTATAACTTATAATTTTGTTTCTTCTTAATTTACTTTATGTTACCTAGATTTTTTTTTTTTTAATTATTATTATATGGATTTGTTTAAGGGTACACGAATGTCAGTTTGTTACTCTCTTACGAATTATCTAATGTATGTTTGTGAATATTTTGTACCTAGACAAAATAAACTACTAAACAAATAATTATTATTAATGGTTCGATAGTCTCTGATGTCTCAGCTATGTCAATAATCTTAAAGAGCATTTATTAGCCTTGTTCAATCAAATCATTACCTACTTATATTTTTGTAAATTTGGATAAATTTCGAGATAACGATAAAATTTTATTAAGTGTATTTCATAACTAACAGTAACGATTGCCTGTAAGGACCTGTTAAATGTGTCAAAAAACCAAGTACCCATTGTCTGATTCACCATTTTACTACCTTTTACAATTTGGCAGCAATTGTTGGCCCGCTGCCAATCTGGAACGTCGCCGCCACACAGTACGCCGTGGACATCCAGAACGCCGCCACCGTGTAAATCATCGCAGCCATGCAGAGCGCCTCGACCGTGCAGAGCCCCGCATCCGTGCAAGTCATCGTAGCGATGCATAGCGCCTCGTCCGTGCAGAGCGCCACGTCCGTGTAGAGCACCGCGTCCGAGGCCATGGATATGAATACGCTAACGTGTCATTCACGTTGTCCACCATGTTCCATAATCTGCCATCGTCTGACATGTCAATTTCAGTCCTCTGAAACCGGCATTGACAATATAAATAAATAACGAGTGATGTATAAATTTGTATTGAAGATTCCCCTTTAAAATTGTTGAACATTCTTCCCAAAAATGTTTGCCCATTTTCCTTTGTAAATTAAATAAATCTTTGATGTTTATTTTTTTTATAGACTTATATTCACATTTACTCTCTCACAGCGATATAAAAAATGCCAAATCTCTCTAATTATTGAATAAATAATAACTTATACTTATCTTAATTTGTAGACAATAATGAACTCTTTATCGGCACGTGCTTGTTTCGATCTCACTTCTGATTTGTTAGCTCTTTAATTATTTACGGTATATTATATTAAATAAAACTCAAACTGTTTACATTAATATATTAATGAATCGAAAGTACAATAGATTCTACAGAACTCGACAAATCGTTACAAACAACGACTCACTTCTACGACGCCATTACACACAATGTCGTCGTCGAAGTCTCTCGTTTGTCAGAAAATATACAGCGCCCTCTGGTGGCGAATGTATAATCAATTGACATACTTATTCATCAACAAATGTAATGATTTATAACTAAATTATTTAATTTTAAACTATAATTAATGATAAATTATTTAGATACATCAACATATTGTTTTAATTATTTAAGCATCTTACAGTTATGTAAGTCTCTCGTATTTACGTACTTTGTTAGATATTTAACTACTATAGTAGGTATATAGTTTTGTTTGATAAGTATAGGTAGTTTTAGTGCACTATCATGAACTAACTATTACTAGAAATATTATGCAGTTTTGATAAGTAGACAACATACATACTTATTTATTTGCCCAATTAGGTACCTACGTAGGTTGCTTAATAATAAATAACATAGACTTAGCAAATATACTGAGGCAATGTTTTCTTTCAACTTAATAGGTAGGTACAATCTGTTTCCTTTAAAGGTATTATTCACACTTATATCATTCCACATTATCTACCTATACTACTTGTACCTACTATTATTTCTTTTGTGCCTATACACCGAAAAGCAATATTTAGTTTCATAGACAATGTAGTGTGCCTTATGGCTTCCGTATCTCCTTAGGTTAAATACCTATGCAGCAGACGTCCTAAAATAAAATTGTTTTATGATCTACGTATTTACTACTAAGTACCTAACCTAGGTTTTGTTTAAAAAAAGACAACCGTCGTGATAGAAAGAGAGGCAACTTTGAATATAAACGTAGGCCATTAGCGCTGTGCGATCTGAACTGAGCTATATTGTGTTGGTGCAAGAGTCGCTATTTATTTAATTGATCTTTCGGAGTGGGGCTTCTGTACTTGTACTATTATTTCTTCTGTGATAGAGGTTAGTAGCATAAAGTAATATATACATACGGAAAGTATCATGAAGCTACGCGGACGGGCACGGTTTTACCTTCAGGGAAAGTATGGTTAGAAGTAGAGGTGAGCGTTACGTAACGTAGATAGTTACAGTAAAGTCGATATTTCTTAAATAACTAATAACGGTTATTATATTTGTAATAACTATTTAATTAAAAAAACGTAATTAAGAAAAAAAAACATAATATTGATTTTTGAGTATTAAAAGGGTTAGATCTCATTATTTCCTTTTATTAGAGTACAAACACGATAGGCTTACGACCGACGGTTGACGAGATAAATTAAAAAAAACATTTTCGACCTTAATGACATTGATCGAGTACCTTTTTTTTAAATTTCATTCGACTTATTAGATGGCATACCATCGAATTCTACCAATAAAATGCAATTGTCAATAAGGTCGAAAATCCTTTAACAAAGCTGAAATTACTTTCATTGGCTAGATATCATCGATACCTATCGTTTAAGTACAAACACTTTGGGTCTAGGGCCAGGGGTTAATAAGTTATAATAAAAAAACGTTTTGACATGACATATCGTCAGATTACACCAATACCATAACTATGAGTCCAAAATCAAAATATAAGCCATGTGGATATAAGACTTATTATCAAAACAAAAATTTAATACTTTTATTAAAAAAAAACAAAATAAAAACTAAAACAAGATAATTTTTAAATACAACTACAAAAAACCTAGAAAGAATGCGTCACAGAACGTACCGCAACCAATCACAGCAATAGCGTGAACATCATTAACCACCTCGTCGGAGTGCAACGACGATATTTTAAAAACCGATACAAGAAAAAGAAACTATAACGAGGATAGCAACAATAACTCAAAAAAAAACACAACGTCAAAAAACCTTAGAACGAATGTGCAACCAATCACGAAAAAACTACTATAACAAAAATCACTAAATATCACAATCACGAGAAGTAACAATAACCACCACGTTACAAGAGTTTCCATCGTTACAAGTTCCAACCGTTACAAGCGTTTCAAAGTGATATCCATATAGATAGGTACATTTGTTCCGTCCGTTTAAATCACAAGTTGTGGAATGTCGGCGAGCAGCGACCTAGCGCAAAGCGGTGATATATTGAACTAAGTAAACCAATTTATAACAACTACTACAGAGAGATGGCGCTAATAAATTAAATAATGCAGAATATAAGTATTTTGTGGTCAATAAAACTTTAGCTGTCTATTGGATGTTAAAGATAAAAATTGATTAAAATAAAAATACATGTAAAAATCATATTAAAAATATAAAATTAAAAAAATGAAGTGCAGAAGCGGGGATGGAACTGGCGTTCTGTGGTTGTTAAGTTATTTAGATAGAATAGAATCATGTCGCCATTAAAAAATTAAAATAGATAGAAAATTTGAAATAAAGAAAATTTTAAGAAATAATTGTACAATGTAGATAAGTTTTCTGACTGCTGTTATAGTGAATAAGTTTTTAAAATTATTGGTACACGGGGTAAGTAAGAAAATAATTTAAAGCAATGATTGTTTAGAGATTTATTTGAGAGTAAAGTAGGTACATAAAATTAATTTTATTTTCGAGGCACTATTTTTTTTTTTTTTTTGCTTATAATTAGAATTTTTAAATAACTTTAAATAGTTACACAACGGGTGATTAACAAAAAGAAACGTAGCCGTTACGTTACAATGAAATCACGTAACGACCCACCTCTAGTTAGAAGCCGATAAACTTGTATCCAGTGCTATGTATGTTAAAATAAATTAAAAAAATTGAATTAGAGGTTAGAAAATATTAGATATGTTTTTGTAATATTATTAAAAAACATCTTACTAAAAATGATTTCTCCCATTCTTGAAATATATAAAATAAATATTTTAAAGGGCTACATACCGCTGTGTCAACAATTTGCTCAAGCTCACAGAAAGCCCCGATGGCTTCCAATGGCCAAAAGCAAGATTTTTAGGATACCAAAGCGTCCGGTAGTTTCAGAAGAAGAGAAAAATGAGATGAAACGAGTGACAAATAATTATAAGACTCAGATGCGTGCTGTTCGACAGTTTTATCATGAAGAGATTATTCGCGAAAAATCGTCGCGCGAAAGTACAAGTTCGGAAGAGAATATGCGCCAGGAAGCGGAGGAGTGGAAGCAATGTGTGGCTATAAACGAGGAATGGAATTCTGCTATAAGCTTGGAGCGAGAGAAAAGGCGGCAGGATCAATCTGAGAAAATGGAAAAGTATATGCTAACTCGTATGGAGCAAAAAGACCTTGAATTACAGCAGAATATTGAGAAGGTTTCAGCCGAAATTAGAAAACAAAAGGTTTGTAAATAAACTAAAAATTTTTTTAGTCATTAGTTTTTAGGAGACCACTGGCATAATTTTATTGTCAATAGACCACGGGAGACCACTGCATCAATTTGTTGTGATAGTCTCCTTTCAGGCTGCGATTACAATATCCTTTTGTGAAAATTACTATGAAAGGATTTAAAAATAGATTGGTAATTGCCGCCCTTTTCATAGCTGCAACATTTAGCCTGCATAGCGGGATTAATCAATGTTGTTAAATAACAATTTATTGATTGACTCCATTCATGGACTTTGTAGGACTGCCTACCACTAGGTAGATAAAGTCTCATGCCTTGCTCCATAAAAAAAATCTATAACCTGGGGTTTTTAAATCCATAATAGTACACATACATTAACATTTTCACAATGTAGCAGAATGTATGAATAAAAAAATATATCATGAAATAATAATAATATGTAGGACAGTTTTTCTCTTATTGTTCTGGTAACAAAATAGGGTAGTGAACATTTCATAGCTGCAACCTTTAGCCTGCTTAGCGGGATTAATCAATGTTGTTAAATTACAATTTATTGATTGACTCCATTCATGGACTTTGTAGGACTGCCTACCATTAGGTAGATAAAGTCACATGCCTTGCTCCATAAAAAAAATCTATAACCTGGGGTTTTTAAATCTATAATAGTACATCATACATTAACATTTTCACAATGTAGCAGAATGTATGAATAAAAAAATATATCATGAAATAATAATAATATGTAGGACAGTTTTTCTCTTATTGCTCTGGTAACAAAATAGGGTAGTGAACATAGTAAAGGGGAATGTTAAAAGGCCTTTAACTCTACTTTGCGGTCTCAAGTCTGGGAACACTGCAGTTCATTCTTCTGCCTTCAGAGAATATCCATAGATAGCTAAGAACATTGCTCATAGCTCTAGGCTTGTACTATGTATACCAGTGTAGTTCGTAAATATTTATTATATTATTGATGATTTAATCCACAGGAGTTGAGTGCTACCTTCATCACTCCAGAGACATTAGACACTGCCATTGATTATGCTCTGGCCAACCCAATAGACTACAATTATGCTATAGATCTAAAGGGACACCAACATCATGGATGGGAAGTACCTTATGAAAAAAAAACTGAAAAAACAAAAACTACAAGTGATGCATAATATATTAGGTAAAGTTAAATTATAGTTTAAAGTAATAAATTGTTTTAATTAAATAATTTGGTTTCATTAATTTACATTTTATAAAGTTTTTTTTCTATTATTGATGAATGTAGTTCAATTGTTGTTGCCCTTTAATTTATTGGCCAAAAAAAATGTTTTTTAACAACTTGAAATATAATAAATATAAACATTCTAGAAACAAGTTAACTGGTGGTTAACCCTGCTTGGGGTTACAGTAATTGATAATACTTAGCAGGAAAGGCTTTTAAAGGAAGGTGACTACAATACTCAAAACTTCAATTAATATATGAAAAACATCCAACTGCCAGCAACCGGGCTAAGGATAAGTTGTTTAAAGGATGGTAGTGGTTAAATCTCTTTTCAATGTAAAATTTATTATTATTGTTTCATGGGTACTAGCTTTTTCGGGTTATTCCCAGTTGCTACTACCAGCTCCGTTCCTACTAACGACAACTGGGAAAAAAAATCCCAGTTGTTGCTAGTAGTTATGGGTGGCACTAAATCGTTCCCAGTAAAAATATAAAGTCTAGTTTTTTTTTTTTTTTTAATTTAAACTAATTGGACTAAATAGAATAAAAAAATTAAATGAAGTGAAGTGAAAAAAAACATATTTTCAAGAAACATGATAGGTAACAACCTAAAAGGTTAGGAGAAATATTTTATCAGCTTACCAACTACCAAATTGGAGTGTAAATTAAAGTGTATTATTATTAGGTTGTGTGAAGTGTAGTGGAGTAGAACAAATGAATGTGTTCTAAAATGGAGTTAAGTGAACTGAAGTAAGAAAATGAAATAAAATATAATGGAGTGAAGTGGAGTTAAGTCATATGGTCGGATTAATAGTCGTTGCTAAGCAATTGCTAATGCTTAGCCGATGCTTAGAACTGTCAAATTGCATATTAAAAAACTAAATTTTGACAGTTCCAAGCAATGGCTCAGGCTAAGCAACGACTATTAATCCGAACAATAGTGTATTTGGGTGTTGTGTGAAGTGTAATGTAATATAATTAATTGAAATGTTTTAAAGTGAAGTGAACCGAAGTAAGGAAATGAAATGAAATATTATATAATAAGGGAAAAAACGAAGAAAATGTAGTAAGTGAAGTGTAGGTAGTGAATTGAAATAGATCGGGTGGACTTGTATTTAGTGGAGTAGAGCATAGCAATGAGTGGAGCGAAGTAAAGAGAAGTGAAATAAACCTGGTGAAGTGAAGTATCTTATAGTAAAGGGAAACAAATTCAATTGTAGTGAAGCGAAGTTTAGTTAGTAAATTAAACCTATATATATTATCAACTATACTTAAAAATATATGTGGTGGCCTAGTTGGTTAGACCTTGGACTTAAAAACGCTTAGGTCCCTGGTTCGAATCCCGGTGTGTACCAATGAGTTTTTAATTAAAAAAATTATGTACATTTGTTTGACAACACCACTATAGTGCCTCGGAGAGCACGTTAAGCTGTCGGTCCCGGTTTCACTATACCAACTTGTGAAACTGTTTATAGATGGGTTATTGAGTCTATCCAAAACATCGCGACGAGCTAGCCACTTGTTCGGTGTAGACTCATACCATCGGCTACAACGAGGTGGGAATAAAACCCCTCCGCTGGGTACCCTGGGGCCGTCTAGGCGGTCTCGGGCGTCGTAAGGCCACCCGTGATGATATATATATATATAACTATACTTAAGTTTAGTTTCCCTTTACTAGCTACCTTGTTTTACTTCCCTCCACAAGTCTATTCCACTTCACCCTGTTTATTACTCCACTTTCCTTACTCTACTCTAGATTACTTCAGTAAACTCCTCACTTTTCTCTACTCTACTGCACTCAAGTCCAACCAAATCCACTTCATTTCACTACCTACACTTCACTTACTACATTTTCTTTTATTTCCTTCGTTTTTTTCCTTTATTACATTCTATTTCATTTCCTTACTTCAGTTTAATTCACTTTAAAACATTTCAATTTATTCTACTACACTTCACACAACACCCAAATACACTATGACTCACATCCACTTAACTTTAATTTACTTAGTTCCTTTTATTACTGTTCTATATATTTTATTTCATTTTCTTACTTTAATTTGTTCTACTCCACTACACTTCACATGAGCCAAATCTAAACTTAATTCACTATCTACACTTTAATTTACTACACGTTTTGTTTAATAATTTAAATGTTTTGCACTCCAATTTGTTAGTAAGCTGATATTTTTTTTCGCGTAACAACGTTTTAGGTTCCTACGTATACGTTACCTATCATGTTTCTAGAAAATATGTTTTTTTTCATTTCACTTTTTTATTCTATTTAGTCCAATTCGTTTGACTTTAAAATAAATCTAAAACATTAAACTGGACTTTATCTTAATAAATTTTAGTGGTGACTACAACGGGGAACGTTTTAGTGCCACCCGTAACTACTAGCAACAACTGAGATTTTTTTCCCAGCTGTCGTTAGTAGGAACGGTGCCGGTAGTGACAACTGGAAATAACCCGCTATTTCCCGGAATTTCACACACATAACAAGTCTTTTTTATTTTGTTTTTAAAAAAAATAATAAATAAATAAATAAATACCATCACGGGTGCCAGTTTGGCTCCCGAGAACCGTTTAAACGGCCTCAGGGTCCCAGCGGAGGGATTAACCCATCCTCATTTCGCCGATGGTATTCGGAGGCAACACCAAACAAGTGGCGAGCTTGTTGCGGTGTTTATGATGAAATAGCCTCGTTGTATAAAGCGGTCACCCATCCCAGGCCGGTCTTGTTGTCATCTGCTTAACCTTGTTATCAGTTGCGCAGTGACTTAACCACTAGGCTAGGGCCGCTTTTTTTATATGCCAAATTTCAAGACCCTATCTCAAATGGTTGCTGAGATTTTATATATTTATCTAATATGTAATACTTTCTGCTATACATACCTCCTAATCTCCTTTTTTTTGTTCATTCTTAAGTGCGTGAACAGTATTTGCACTTGACCAGTTTATATATGAAAATAATTTTAGTTTTAGCCGTTAACCTTAATTCTCTTAATTTTAGATCACATTAATAATGAGACAATTTGTGTTTTGCTAACCAATTGCCCATAGAAAACTGTTAAAAAAAGAGATGATTCTATTGAAGTTAAAATAATTGACACCCTGCAGAGCATGGCTGCTTGATTCCAATTTTAAATTGCCGTAGCTGGTTAAATATTTTTCATGAATAGGTACATAATTAAAGTTTTGAGTATCCCATACTAATAATAACAGCAACCGCAGCAGCCTTAATAAATATCATCACAGCGGCCACATTCTGAGGCTCTACCATGGGTTTGCGCATTGTAGAAACGTAACATATTCATTTACGTATACGTGAGCAACAACCAATAGGATCGCTTTATTCAATCTTGTTACCAAAAATAAAGCGGCCCTATTGGTTGTTGCTCACGTATACGTAAATGAATACGTTACGTTTCTACAATGCGCAAACCCATGGTAGAGCCTCTGTTTCTTTATAACGTGAGCCTAACGCTAACGACGCCCGAGACTATCGTCCGTCAAAACAACGAATTCCGTTATTAGCGCGCTCTCCTCCAATCAGCGAAGATCAAAACACTACTCTGATTGGAGGAGAGCGCGCTAATAGCGGATATCGTTATTTTGACAATCTAACGATCACGTTATAAGAAACAGAATGTGGCCACAGGTGGCTTACGGCGCCCGAGACCGCCTAGACGGCCTCAGGGTACCAAGCAAAGGGGTTTTAAACCCACCACGTTGTAGCCGATGGTATGAGTATACCTACACCAAATAGAAGTGGCTAGCTTGTTAGGATATATTTTATAACCACATCTACAGTTTCACAAGTTGATACAGTGAAACTGGGGCCGACAGCTTAACATGCTCTTTGAGGCACTATAGTAGTACTTGTTGTTGCAGCAGTCTTAGCTTATAAAAGCCAAATGTTTATTTATTTTAGCCGCTCATTCTTTAAACTTTGCTGATTTCAGCAACTCCC
Organism: Monopis laevigella; assembly: GCA_947458855.1. Lineage (NCBI taxonomy): Eukaryota > Metazoa > Arthropoda > Insecta > Lepidoptera > Tineidae > Monopis > Monopis laevigella. Next base: position 5,532,760 of record OX381596.1, on the reverse strand, counting down.
CGCCTTATCTGTTTATATTGGGAACATATTTTAGTTCTTTTCAACTTTTGCCATTATATTGAATTATCCAATTTCTGATTATAGACTAAAGTTTTACAAATAAAATAACTAATAACGAAATTAATAAACATTTATTTACAAGCATGTAGATCTTAAATAAATAAAAAAAAAGACATATTGCTCAGCTGGGTGATTACAATGCTAAACTAAACTTTAATCTATTTGATGCAATTCTGACGTAATGCAAACCTGGTGACATTGAAAATTGGCAGACAACTACGTCATTTTGGTTAAAGTTTAGCTTAACGTTGTGCGGCGTAATAGGCCTACTGATCACAAACTAAGCTCTTGACTTGTACTATGTAAAATATAAATTTTCTAGTAGATACCACTGCATATAATAGGTTTTAAATAAAAGTTGTATTTAATAGGTAGTTTAGATAGATAATTATTTGTGTAATTAAAACAACTGAATTACAAATCGATAAACGAGGTACGCACTCTACGCACGGCCTTGACAAGTTTGATAATAATACACTTTTATAATTGAATCGGGCGTTATTTTTCGGAATTCCATTATTTTATATAATAATATAGATGTAATATTTACTTTATTGCAAATTCTTCCGCTTGTTAAACGACGAAGTCGACATGTTTCGCTTCTCCACGAAGCATCTTCAGGACTGAATTTTAATTATGATGGCCGAAATAGGTTGAGGATAGGTGAATTTGTAACGTTGATTTGTTCATTAATTAGGCTGTCTGTTGAATTTTTAACTATTTCTAATTGTTCCCAAATATTCAAATGTAATCCTTTTTGACAGGTATGTAGTATTTCGAAATTGTGGTTTATAGAATTTTGATGATTTCTAAAATATGTTGAGCAAATTGTGACCTTTCTGGGTTATTGTTTCTTATCGCCGCTGTATGTTCTTTATGGCGAATGTAAAAACTACGACCAGTTTGTCCAATATATATGTCGCTACAATCAGAACAATGAAGATGCTTCGTGGAGAAGCGAAACATGTCGTCGTCGTTTAACTAGCGGAAGAATTTGCAATAAAGTAAATATTACATCTATATTATTATATAATACACTTTTAGATCAAATAAATTAATTTCACCCCTCTACATCGCATTACAGTAGCCCTAGTGTGAGTTTTTTAACATTTATTTTCGCGTTAACTATACTACTGCGTTAACATATTGACCAATCACACGTTCGCATTTTTAGTTCTTAAAATTTCACTTGGAGCGCTGAACTATTTCCCATACAACTTTTAGTTAACTCAAACGCAAAGTAATAGTTAGAAAACTCACACTAGGGGTTCAGAAGTCGAACACGCGTCGAATAAAAAATACCTCTCATACCATATTTATATGCATGTTTGACACAGTATTTTTATTAAATTTTCAAAAAGAGGCAACATCTGTGGAAGAAATGATGTCTTATAAATATTATATGCAATTTGACAAACAAGTTTGTGAGAAACCCAAAAAAAAATGACAAGAAAATCTAAAAGACACCGAAAATCACCGTATTTCAGCTAGAATGGAATAAAAGAAGACGCTGGCGCTGCAAGAATCAAACTAAATCTGCTTAAACGATTTTAATACTGTGAAATTTTCTGCTCATTTATCGATTCAGAGATTCTTACAAGCTCAATAGAGAAGGAATTATTTATAAGGTAAAGGCGCCATTTAAGGCCCACTTAATTTTAAATTATTATAAATTAAATAAATAAAGGAGTTAAGGTAAACAACTGGTTTATATATATAAAGTATTTATTAGTAAAACATTTCAAATAAACACTTTAGGGTTTTGTTAGATCACAGCAAAGATAAATCAAAATTTTAAAACATAGTCAATGGGCCATCTTGAGAACCTAGTAGCCTAAAAACGCCCGTTATAAAGTAATGAATATCTATGTAATATCAACACTAAAAATTGTTTTTTTTTAATAAAATAAATTAAATAACATTTTTATTTAAAATTTAGTTTTATAAATTAATTAATCAGTCAAAAAATAAGCCCTAGGCCTTTTTATGTCTATAGAAATTTGAAATGGCTATAAAAGAAAATAAATAACACTTAAACTAATATTTGCATATATTTTGAGATCCATTTTCTTTGTTTAACTGAATAATTGCCAATAATATCCTATAATAGGTAATTTTTTTTTTAATATGGGCCATATTAGGAATATTGGAAACTATTTTAATAAATAGGAACAATTGGGCATACGAAAACATCAGTGATTTTTTTTGACAAACCTACGCAATCTTCATAGTACCACTTCAAACACTTAGTATGAGTGTAACTTAAAAAATTATTCAAAAAAACAAATATCTAAAACTAAAACAGTATCATAATCAACAATATGTTTTTTCTTAAACTAATAACATAAACAACAATTCTTCTCTTCTAACAACAATTATATCGCTCAGATTGGGCACACGAAAACATCAGTGTCTTTTTTGACAAACCTACGCAATCTTCATGGCACCACTTCAAACACTTAGTATGAGTATAACTTAAAAATATTCAAAAAAAAAACAAATATCTAAAACTAAAACAGTATCATAATCAACAATAAGTATTCTCTTAAACTAATAGCACAAACAACAATTCTTCTCTTCTAAGAACAATTATATCGCTCTTTAGTTACAGATTGGGCATACGAAAACATCAGTGTCTTTTTTTGACAAACCTACGCAATCTTCATGGTACCACTTCAAACACACTTTGCATAGACGCATATCAGCAACCCTGTCTGTCTTACAAGCTTGACAAAACCAAACTTCTTTATTAGCAGTGTCAGTATGCTTCGTGTTAATTTTCTTTTGTTTTTTAGCCTTTTTTTCTTCTGTATATAGTAACTTAACTTTTTTAGTTTCTGTCTTAGTAGATTTGCCATTACTTTTTTTTTGTTTTAGCTGTCCTTTTTCATTTATTGTTTTTTTCTTTGTTTTTTCTGAATCATTTTGTTTTTATCTTTGACAACGTCAAATAAGTCTTTGGTTATTTTTTGGCCGATATAATTTAAAGCTTTACGCCTTGGTTTTGTCTTTATTATTGCGAAATTTGGTGTAGGAATTTGTTTATGAAATGGTGTCTTAACGTCAAATGTGCCAAGAGTTTTTTTAATTTTAGAAAGTGGTAAGTTATCTTCAGAATCCTCAGAACTGTCATTTTGAGGTTCAGAAAATGAAGTGTATTTTTCTCTTGATTGTGGGTTGATATTTTCTTCCGATTCAGATGACGACGTATAAATATTAATGTTTTTTGCAGGATGTTGTGAATAAGTTAAAGTCAACAAATTTTGATCAAAATCTTCTTGGTCGGATTCGTTGGAAGTAGAACAATCCAACAGCCGTTGAGGATGTTTATTTATACCAGAGGTGGTAGGAATAGGTGAATTAAATTGAGAATATCTGTCATATGGAATGCTCAAAAGAGGCTGTCTGCGATGCTGTTCATCTTGCAATTCATCTTCAATGGTTGATTCGGAAGAGGAACTGTAGTCTACTAACTTTGTAAGAGTACTAGTTGAATACTTTGGAATAATTAATATATCTCGTTCTTTTTCTATCACACCATCAACTAACTGGGGTAAAATCGATGGGGACAAATCTCGCATGTTCTCTTCATTATCTGTGACATGTGTCTCAAAGTTATGGTCCCGTCTTGGGGAGTCCACTAAATCTCCGATATAAGCAGGTTGTTGAATTGTTGGGTCATTTTGAAGCTGTATACCAGGTAATTGCGTAAGCGCTGAAGGCGCATATGCTTCTTGCGGAATTGCATTGGGTTCATAGGGGTAGAGACCGGTGGCTCTAAACCCGTTTGTTATATTTTCATGTGTCATGCACCTGGGCCATACTTTTGTAAAAATATTGCTAAAGCGCTGCTTTGTAAGTTTGCGATCTGGAAATTGGTATGCGTATAATAATACCTCCTCATCCCAATGATGCTCGAACGATTTATTAACAGATTTATCGAGCGGTTGTAACTCGTGCGTTGTGTTAGAAGGCAAACAGTACAATACGATATTGTGTTCATCTGCTGCATCTACGATCCTGGCATCCAAATGGGAAGATGCACCATCAAATATTAATAAACATTTACCCGGAGACTTGTACTGGCCCAAATGCTTAATGAAATCAATGAAAAGTTCGGTAGTCATACTTCCCTTGGGTGCCATTTTTACTAAGCTTCCAGCTGGTAAATTATCACAAAATTCTGGTTTTAATCGTTTACCCTTAAACAAAATCATTGGAGGCACTGAATTTCCCGTTGCATTGACACACATCGCGATTGAGACATTTTCTGCATGTTCATTCGCTATAAAATGAACTCTTTTTGTACCCTTTTCAGCAAAAACTTTCTGCTGATGATGAAGGTTCAATCTACATCCCTTCTCATCCATATTATATAAACGTTCTGGATGATTAGATATATCCAACTCGCAATATATTTTTTTAACTGCTTTAAAGTGCTCTTGGACAATGTGCTTATTAAAAATGTGGGCAAGTCTAATTATCCTTTTAGCTAAGTCCTGTTCTTGTATTTTATTAAGAATAGGAGGTCTACCGGTAATTTTTTCTGATTTTCCGGATTGTAAATGATTTCTCAATGTACGCCTTGGAATACAATATGCCTCAGCAGCTACTCGCTGTGACATCTGACCAGTTTTTACGGCTTTAATGGCTCTTTTTAGTTGAGTTTCCGACCACTGGCCTCGTGATTTTTTCTGAGTTGGCGCCATTTTGTTAAATAGCACACTAAAGAAAAACTTCGTTAACATGCAATAAAGAGAAAAATACATTATTCTATATGATATCTATAAACTGTGTTTATTATTTTGAAGCAAAAAATAATAAATTTGAATTTTAAAAGGTTTTAAAGGAATTTCCATGTCTTACGCTAATTTAATGAAAGGATTAGACATGAAAATGTACAAAATTTATAATTCTAATTTTTATTGCAATTTATTACATATCAAATGAAATATTCGATAGTCCAAAGATAGCCCGGGCCTTTTTTAGGGTCATGTAGTGGGCCATCTTATGGGACTTTGCCATATGGCAGTAAAAATCACGTTAGAAATTAAATGACACTAATAAAATACCAAAACTTACCTTTAATTAAATGTTAACACTGTTAGTAATAAGATTTTTCAAGGTCAAACGTAACATTACTGTATTTTGCTAATAAAAATAAATAAACTTTGGTGGTGAGGTTATAACACGTGCACTGCTTTGACGGGTTTCCGACAACTGACAATTTTGTTCAAAATGGCTGCATGCGATTGGTGTGATGAAGTTTGCCTTTTGTTTAAAACGCATTCACAAGGTTACCGCGAAATTTAAAATTGTTCTAGCCTACGAAACTTGTGTTATTTTTAAAGTGGGCCATGATAGGAGATGGGCCATCTTCGGGCACAGTACCTTATTCTGTTTCGATTTTTACAGGATTTTTTTATTTATATATATATTTTTATATCATTACGGGCGTCTAACGGCGGGTCACTGCCAAACGGCATCAGATTACCCAGATTAGGTACTTAAAACAAAACAGTTAAAAAGAGAACAAGAAATACAAATAGACTCTTCTTCTGGCTCTGAGGATACTGACACCGTGGTTACGTTTGCTAAAATTGATATCAATGTGAATGAAGCTAACAGCTACGTTAATACAAGCGAGAAAAATAAACTGTACTTAATAAAAAATTAAGCAAAGGAAGTAAAAAGAAAACGAAATGTGGAAATATAAACTTAAGAAAATACATGATATAGTAAAAATTCTATCAGAAATTCGCAACACGCCAGACAATACCTTCTATTTAACTTAAAAACAAATCGCCGCAGTCAATAAAACAAATAGAATTTTTACTATATCATGTATTTTCTTAAGTTTATATTTCCACATTTCGTTTCCTTTTTACTTCCTTTGCTTAATTTTTTATTAAGTACAGTTTATTTTTCTCGCTTGTATTAACGTAGCTGTTAGCTTCATTCACATTGATATCAATTTTAGCAAACGTAACCCCGGTGTCAGTATCCTCAGACCCAGAAGAAGAGTCTATTTTTTATTTATATTTCTTACAAGGTTTTGCTAATTGTTTTTCTTATTAGAAATCAGAGAATGAAACTATTTACACAAACCCTGTTCCTTCAGCTTCCAGAAATTTGGCAAATACAAAGTCAGAGATATGATAAATTAAAGTGCATGGAAGAATGGATCAACACAAAAAGAAAGGAGAGACTGACTAAAAGCTGTTGCGCTAATAAAGACAAGTAGTATGGTCTTAAAACATTATTCATAATTCATGGAAATTTTTAAAATGATGTATATGTCATTTAAAAAATTTCCACTCGTTGAAATATTTTGTGGGGTTAATTTTTCACTTTATTAGTAAGGTATTGATTTCCGTTTGAATCTATCACGAGGCGCAGTAATGTACACCCCGTTAATGTTCGCTATCCGAAACTGAAAACTATAAATACAGTATTATAAGTAAAAAAATATAAATATTTGTATTTATAGTTTTCAGTTTCGCTAATTAAAATAATACAGCCTCATATAACATATAAAAAGGTCTAAAAATGACGCTTTTGTATAAATAACTGAAATATAAATTTCGAATTAAATATTGTAAACAATACAAAATACAAGTTACTTCTTAATACAGATTTGTGCAAAAGAATAGGGTATTTAACTCCTTTTTGAAACTCGTTTTATATGATTCTTCATTACATAATAAGCACACTACATTGATATTTCCGGGATATCAACTCTATTATTAATAAAAATCAATGTTAAAGATTGAATTTCCACAATGTCGCTAAAAACGCTGTTTCGCAGTCTATGTCAAGTGTGACGTCACACACAAGTAAACAAACAAGCACAGATTAAATAATCTCATATATTATCTCTATCTCTATCCTATTTCATCCACATGATGATCTGTGTATTGTTTTGTTTACTTGCGTGTGACGTCACCAGTCATCAACCAATCAAAGATGTTTTTGTTATAAATAAAATTGTAAAAAATAATCAATTTTATTTCGTGTAATCTATAAAAGATATACATACTTTAGTTTAAAATAAAGTGAAATATGTTTTTTTACGCCATTGTCTGATAGGATGACCACAGTTTATAGTATATTTTTAATGTAGTCGAATAGCCTATTGTTGAACACAAATAATCAGTATTTAAAAGAATTTCTTATTTAGGTAAATCACTAGTTTTTTTTTGTTTATCTACAGGCATATAAAATATAAACAATACAATTTAATAACGGCGAGTGGTATCTACTATTTTTTTATTCGCGTACAACAAGTAAGGAATCTAATTATTTGGCATTAGTTCATACTTTTGTAGGCGGTTCCATAGCAACGCCAATATCGTTTAAAAACAAATATTAGTTTTAAAAAAATTACTTGTTATTTTTGATTTATTATGTTGTTTTTTTTTTCAACACAATGTTAAGTTTTCCTTTAATAATAATTTAATAAGTTTTATGGGTATTTATTTATTACTCTACTATTTATACATAATCCATACTTTCTTTGATAATATTCAACATATTTTTTCGTATAAATATCTTATGAAAGCAAAGACAGTCGCATACCAGGAATTAGGTACAAAATACTATTTATATAGTAAGTACAAAGTTATATTTAAAAATTAATATAGATATACAAATTTTGGTCATTAATAATAGGTATATTATATTAAATATATATTATAAAAAAAACGATTCCTTGACAAATAAGTTAGTTAAATGGGTTTTATCTCTATTATATATTTAGCAACAAAAATAAATATATGTAAAAGAGACAAAACCTATTTTAACTAAAGTGTTCTTCAAGAACTCAATATTTTTTTATAAAAAAGGCTATTATAGTCTTTATATTCTTACAATCTAATATCTAGGAATATCAGTTCGGTAGCTTTGCCATGAGTTGTTGAACAATCTTTCACTTACTGTAGTTTAAACTGTAGAGACGCATCTCTACAGTTCAAATGGGACGCATCCAATAGTAAGGGTTTATTTGTACTGTCAAAAAAAAATAAAGCGATCCTATTGGTACCTACAGTACTTTGATTTCTTTAATGGAGCACGGCATGTGACTTTGTGATGACTTCCTGATGGTAAGCAGGCCTACATAATATTGATCGCTCCTACTATGCCGGATAAATGAAGCGGTTACGAAATGGGCAGCGACGTGGACGTATTTGCATTACGAGTCTCTTTTAATATTCTCGCTGCTTTATCGTCTAATCAATTGCCCGCTTCGCAACCACACCATTAAAGAAGACTACCACCTCGATAAGAAATCGATACAGTAGTCTCCTGAATACCGGCGAACCCACAGACTAAAACAGAAACATGACTAGGTCACTTGACGGTATTTGCATCTGTATGGGTAACGAGTCCAGTCGGTCGGACTAAAAAATACTACAGTAAGTGATTGACTAACAAAAACACAAGTTCGAGCTACTGTTTCTATATATAAAATTAAAATTAACTATACATCTTTCAACAAAGTTTCCCAGTTTGGTACTAAATTCAATTTATGTACCAGAGGACCTAAGGAAGTGATATTAGCAGTTTTAGAAGCTTCGTCGCATCCCACCGACACCGCTTCCTGGAGAAACGACGGTTGCGTACCAGGAAATACGTCGAAGGTAGTGTCACCTAGCACCAAGCGGATACGACCTGAGCGATGGACCAGGAGTTTGCCTATGCGACCTTCTTCCAGGTCTGACAGATGGCAGCGTTCTTCTGTCTGAAAATGATTTTTTAAAATAAGTGAAAAGCATATGATTCTGAATCTATTTGAACCACGAAAGTAAAAATACCGGTTACATCATCTGATTTAAGAGGAGTGTCTGATGAGGCTCTTCGATGCTCATGCTGATTCAACTGCAAAGGGACGCATCCTCTCCCCGCGCATGACGATGAGTCGGTAACGCTGCCATACATTTATGTAACCCTTCCCCCCGACCCTCAATAAGAGTACGTAATAGATTATACCTACAATTTAGGTGGAAAAGGGACTTTCGAGCCAAAACTGCTTTCTACCCCTAAACTTTAATGGATTAAAAAAATTCTCATTTTGTTAATGAGAAAATAAACGATGACTGTACGTTTTTTTTTATTATTTTCTGTCTTGATATTTTATAGGAATTATTTTAATATGAGGGATTTTTTTGCGTTTTTTTTCTAATTTCAGGGTTTGATTTTTTATTTCCTATCATCATCATCATCATCATCATGCCAGCCTTTCGCGCGTCGACTGCTGGACATAGGCCTCCCCCAAGAATCGCCACAACGACCGGTTCTGCGCTGCCTGTATCCATCGGCTTCCCGCGACCTTTTTCAGGTCGTCGGTCCATCTTGTGGGGGGCCTGCCTCTGCTGCGTCCTCCAGCACGCGGTCGCCACTCGAGCTATGTGGTCCGTCCGTTCTGCGAGCTATGTGGTCCGTCCGTTCTGCGAGCTATGTGGCCTGGCCACTGCCACTTAAGTTTGGCGAATCTGGAGGCTATACTTTGGTCCTTTTGCGGATCTCATCGTTTTAATTCCTATACCAAACTTTAAAAAAGGAAAACGTACGAGCTTAGATATACCTAGATCATATTCATAACGCCTCGAAAACTAGTAAAAATCTATGGAATACATTTACGTTAACATTATGGTTAAAACTAAAATTGGGTTGAATCAAAAATAAAGTTGTCTAACATGACGCTTACTTTAACCTTTTTTATTGGAGCACGACATGTTATTGTGACTTTGTATCCACCTGGTGGTGAGTAGACATACAAAGTCTATGAATAGGGTCAATCAATAATTGCTCTTAAACAATATTAATCGTTCCCACTATGCCGGCTAAATGATGCGATTACGAAATGGGGGGCGACAATGACGAATTGCATTACGGGTATATTTTACTCGCTGGCCTTATCGTCAATTCTACTACCCATTTCGTAACCGCACCCTGAAAGCAGACTACCACCTCGACAAGAAATCTATGCAGTAGTCTCCTGAAAACCCGTGAACCCACAGGCTAAAACCGAAACATGACTAGGTCACTTGACGGTTTTTGCATCTCTATCGAACGAAATGTCAATTATATTCGTTGCCGCCATATTTTATAATCACCCTTGAGCTTTGATTGGTTATAATAATTTATGTTATCACTTTTTGCTTAGGTTTGTTCTGGTTATATATTCGAAAAGGCGATTTTAAGCTTTAGGGCACCTTCCTAAGGGAAGTATTAGGAGGTGGAACTAGGTCCTCTGCATTTTTGCCTTTGAATTCTAGTTGATATGAAGTTAATTCATTTACGACCGGTTTCTTGATTTTTTTAAGTATTACACTTAACTTATAAATAATCTAAAGTGAAGGTTTACATAAATGTATGGAAGGGTTACCGACTCACCGTCATGCGCGGGGAGAGGTAATACTTTGCAGTTGAATCAGCATGATCATCGAAAAGCCTCATCATACACACTTCTTAATACTTATTTTTTTCGAGACACATGGTCTCCCTAATAACCTGCGGACTCATTAAACACGGATAATGTTCTTTGCGCATTTTTAATCCATGTTGGTAACTTTATTATTATTTAGGACGAGTGCATTTTTGTGAAAATAAGTTATTTTGCTTTTAGCAATTTACTTTCCTGGTAGAAATTACTAAATCACTGTCTGTGTGGCTAATATATTGAGATTAAATGATAAGTATGACAATAACATAAAATAAAAATATATGTAGTTTAATGTCATTTTAATGTGGGTTCGATTCCCACCCATGGCAAATATTTGTACGTTTGTACGTACTAATATTTGTACGTTTTTTTCTGTACAGTTTGTCATGGTCTGGGTGTTTATAAAATATAATATGTATTATATCGTTGCTTCTGGTACACATAGTACAAGCCTAGAGCTTAGTTTGTGACCAGAGCAATATGTGTAATTTGTCCTACATATTATTATTATTATGATTTAAATATTTTTTCATTACCTACTGTGTTTTTAATGTTTTCCTAAGATTTTCTTTAAAAAAACACACTGTATTTCTAAAACTGTTATAAGTATATTGAAATATGTTAACCCTGCTATAAACTACCTCCCTAATAAATGTAATGGAAAGGTTTAGTAGTAGTGACGCAAACAGACAGACTGACCCTTTTGCATTTATACTTTTGGTATGGAATTGAATAAGTAATGTATGTGAAACACTTACAGGGTCTTCCTGGGTTTGTTCCTTGTTATTTTGGTCGTTGGCAGTCTTGGGTTGGCTGGTCTCCTTCTTACTTCCACGACCAGGCAGGGTGTCTGGCAACTGTTATTATAAACAACAGTTATTAGCTTTTCTTCGGGATTCTTTGAGGGTAGCCCGACGACTATAGACGCGAGTTTCTGTTATATTTAATTGTATAATATTGTGCAAGTGTACTAATTTAGTAGAATAAGCATTAGTGAACTTAACTGCGTTCAAATAATTAAATAGTTGATTACCTATATATTTTCCTCCTTCACTTGATATTGACAAAACTATACCGTATGCTTACGTACGGCCATGTCGCCATTCCTTTTTTCTACCCTAGTTCTTTCCCAATTCCTATCCATTCTATTATCCCCGTTTTACAAATAATATATATATATAATTTTAAACTACCCACTAGACATTGGAAAAATTAGCCATCAATCAAAATATAATAATACCTCTTCTTATTTTGTTATGGCCTCTAGGCCTTACGCGTATTTTTTCCAATATGAAGTTAGCACTTAAGATTACTATAAACCCTTAATCTACAAATTGGTACATTTTAACATATATTTATTTATTTATATTAAGGCGAATACAACGGACGACAAGCACGAAAATTACACAAACACACATAAAATATTTTTAAAACCAGCTTGTAGCCTTAGAGCGTACACAGCATGGTTGTGGGATACAATATTAATATATTTTATGTTAAACTAAATTATTCATTACAATTACCTAAATTAATACAATTATTACAATAAAATTAAATTATTACAATTACAATGAAATTGAATTATTACAATTAAAATCCGACGCTAGAAAACTCCCTTCTTCTTCTTCTGTCATTAGCTTTTAAACCCCATAGAAAGCTTTAATAAATAAGAGAGAGACAATGTTCTTTGTATATTCGTGGTGGTAGAGTTGGTTAGACCTCTTCTTATTTTACCTAAATGGCATTCTACGCTTTAAGCATAATTTTGCCAATGACAGTTGTGGGTAGATAAAAAAAAATGTACGGTAAAAGTGGGATAATAGGATGGAGAGGAATAGGGAAAAGACTAGGTTAGAATTAGGAATGGCCACATGACCGTATGCAAACATACGGTATAGTGATGCCAGTGTCAAGTGAAGGAGGAAGAAATAATCAACAGTAAAATGGGTACCGCCATTTTACCGAAGATAAAGGGATTCGTTGAGATAGCACAAACACCAAGATAACTGCGTAAATACTACACTTCTCACACTTAGTATTACTATACGAATGCTTATTCTACAAAATTAGTACACTTTTGCACAATAATATTCAATAAAATTAAATTTGATAACTGTAATAGACACACGCGTCTACAGTCTTCAGGCTACCCTCAAAGAATGTGGTTAGACCTCAGACTTCAAAACACTTCAGTTTTTAGATCCCCGGTTCAAACCCCGGAGTGTACCAAAGAATTTCTAATTAAAAAAAAATTGTCAACATTTGCGACTGAAAGGTTGTACTTTGGGCTAATATGAGGCTCTAATCGAACAACTTTTACCATGGAACCATGTGTCGCAAATGGAAAAAAAAATGTTTACATATAGTTACCAACCTAAAAATAATAATTGAACTACTAACAGCTTATTTGTAATATTGGAAGTTCGTTTGTATGAGCGTCAACACGACTGACAAAACCTTAGGTCAAAACTTACTTGAAGTAGCATCATAGTAGTATTGTCTCCACGTAGCACGCTAACTATGTCAGTCTCCTGGAAGACTTCCTTGCCCACTGTTGGTTTTACATCTACTGCTGGAACTATATTAAATAAATTTATATTATTAATTATTGCAAACGATGTAAAATAAAAAATACAACCTTCTCCTGAAGTGGGTTAATATATTTTTATTATAGGACGAAACGTGACTGCACTCACCTGGTGGTAAGCGGTATGTAGAGTCAAAGAATTATATATATATATATATATATATATATATATATATATATATATATATATATATATATATATACATTGTGAATTTGAATGGGTGTACTTTGGGCTAAAATGATGTTCTACTGATCAATACGAACAAATTTTCCCATGGAACCATGTGTCGGAAATGAAAAAAAAAATTGCCTTTTCCATACAAACTAGTAAAGTTAAAATGACCAATTTGTATGGGGAAGCCATATTTTTTTTTCATTTGCGACACATGGTTCCATGGAAAAAGTTGTTCGTATTGACCAGTAGAACATCATATTAGCCCAAAGTACATCCATTCAAATTCACCCTGTATATATAACTGTGGTTTTATGTTTAAATTGGTCTAAAATATATAAACACAAATTCCAACTTTATATTGTAGTAAGGTTAGGTTTTGACTTTGATACACCATTAATTTAGTAGAACCAGGCCAATGGTCACCTGACAAACATACTAATGCCCAGAGTGAGAATCGAACTCACGAATTCCAGATACAAAACCAACGGCATAACCATTCTTTTATATTGGAGCACGACATGCGACTTTGTATCTACCTGGTGGTGCACAGATCTACAAAGTCCATGAATGGGGTCGATCAATAATTATTGTTTAACATTGATCGCTTCCATTGTGCCGGGTAAATGATGCGATTACGAAATGAGCGGCGACAGAGATGATATTCTCGCTGAAAAAGCGGCCCCAGCCTAGTCACTGCGTAACTGATAACAAGGTTAAGCAGATCACAACAAGGCCGGCCTAGGATGGGTGAGGCAACACCTAACAAATGGCGAGTTTATGATGAATGAGGCTATTTCATATTCGTTAGGTGTTGCCTCCGAATACCATCGGCGAAATGAGGACGGGTGTTAATTCCTCCGCTGGGTACCCTGAGGCCGTTTAAACGGTTCTCGGGAGCCAAATAGGCACCCGTGGTGGTGGTATTCCGCGGTGGTCAATACACCGCCCGTTTCGAAATCGCATCCTGAAACGAGACTAACACCTCGACAAGAAATCGATGCAGTAGTCTCCTGAAAACTGGTGATCTCGAAGTCCCATACAAAGTGAGATTTCACACTTCCAGTAGGTATTTCTCCACTGTGTCGCAGAATTAAAATAATATTTTTGTCGGTCATTTATTAATCTTTCGATTGTGGACAAAGACTTTTTAACATTATTTTGATAATAGAAAAGTATTTATTACAATTGAATTATTTTTAAATACAATGGGCTTCAAAAATCAACGAGAAAAATATAAAAAAGTAGTTTTTGATTTCAAAAATATAGGCTAAAATAAGAAACTATATTCGTTTTTATCAATAAAAAAAACTGTTTTCTTTTTTATTATTACCATGCTGTAAGACACAAAAACAATTATATTACGCATTCATTAATAAAGGTGCATATCGCACCACATTTATCCAATAGTTTGTCTTCAACATCTTTTAGTATATTACAGCGTGTACGTACTCTATTTAATCTGTGATAGCGTGCTTGTGACGTCACGCAGATTTTTCAGATTTCAAATATTAATATCTCAAAAACAAGTTAATTATTTTAAAAATAAACGAAATTAGTTTCTTTGTATAGGCTATATTTTCGAATTATAAATTAACATTTCTATTTTTTTGTCGGAAGCCTATTATCAACATAAAAATAATAATTAAACTACGACTAGCAGCCAAGTTGTAATATCTAATAGAAGTACTTTTCTATGGGCTTCAACGTGACTAGCGAAACCTTAATTTAATAATATCCAACGACTCTCTGCAAAGCTTTTGTTCTGGATTGTCCTTCTTAAATCATATTCTCAGAAGATTATTTGCCTTATACATTGAGATGATCAAAGTGCTTGTTTATCTAATAAAATTAGCAGGTTTTTACTTTGACGGGCAATTTCTACCTTAGTCCTTTCCTAATTTCTTTCCATCCTATTATCCCTCTTTCACTAATAATAAAAAATATTTTCAAACTACCCACTTGACATTGGCAAAATTTCGCATAATGCAAAGACGCCATTAATGAAAATAATAATAATTTCTGTATAGTTTGTCGTGGTCTGAGGTTGTTTATAAAATATAATGTTTTATATAGTTGGTTCTGGTACACATATAACGTACTGTATACCTAGCTCACAGCATTGCTCATTCATTAATTCCATTGTAGCTGGAACAATACTAACCGGTTACTAGCGCCAATCCTTCTACTGATAAGCCGTGAATTAACTTGTAAGTATGTGCTAACTTTTTTATTATATACCCTCCTGTTGTTAATTAGTTATTGTTTTTAAATTTTGTCAATAACTGTGAGATATTTTATTGTATTTTTTTTTTGTTTATATTATACCTATATTTAATTAGAGTAAGTAGGTACGAGGAAGTGAACCCAGCTCCTGAGATACAAGTGATAAGCTTAGTTTGGGAGCTGGCTCAATATTGTAAAATTGTATTGTAATAAATAAATAAATAAAAAATATGTAGTACAAGCCTAGAGCTTAGTTTTTGGCCAGAGCAATATGTGTAAATTGTCCTAAATATTATTATTTGCAACTCAGCTCTTTAAGGCTCATTAAATTGCGAATTACTTCTGAGAATATAAATTCAACCTCGATAAATTATTATTAGTTACTTAAGTAATCATAAAGTAGTGAAGTGTGTTTAGGCAGGCATAATAAGCCAGTATAATGAGTGCAAACAAGTGCTATGTAATCTGTTATTGAACCTTAATCTGCTTGCTCTAACTGTCATGAAAAAAATAAAAAAGAGCATCCATAGAGATAGTTAAAAAAGATACAGAATGTGACTCTGTTACAACATGGTGTAAACAGATATAAAGTAACTTGAGAACTTCTATGTAATGACAATTTATTGCTTGAAATTTACTGATGTTTGTAAAGTTTCATATTTAAGTTTTATCTAAATTGGGTTTCATTGTATTATGCCTAATGCCTTGTCTAATTGAGTAATAGTGTAATTGTCAATTCTTAGCTTTACTCAATTTATAGGAACCAACCTGGTGTTAAACCAATGTACAAAGTACATAATAATAATATATGGTCGTTGAAAAAAAGGAAATGCATCCGAAACGACTAGCTTAAGTAAATAATGATCTTACTAGCAGGGTCGTCGACGTCGCTGGGCTCTTGCTTCACCACCACTTCTCTCACCAACCTGGACTTATTCAGTAACGATCCTAAAATATAATTATGCAGAGAATGTAAAGCACACAAATATTTATAATGTAAAAACAAATATATAGACAGACACCCATCTGTTATCGTCGTGGGTAAAAAAATAACAAATTAAATTGTTCAAGGGTGGTATTTCATTACAGTTCCTACACACACAGGCTCGGAAATTGGACACAGAAAGCCAATGTTCCTAGCTATCCAAGGATTATCCGTGCGGGTGCCGAGCCCATCATGTGGTTGGGAGGCAGGGGAGTTAACCCATGGAGATTACTCATAAGGCGCCCTTGGGCTTTAAATCGCCTTTCTAGTCGTGAGAACAGAAGATGGCCGCCGCCATACTAACAAAAAAAAGAGAACAAAAGCAATCACTAAACGTTGATTGGCTAAAGTGAGAATAGAACATCGGCAGCGAACTTGTTTGACATTTCGTTTTATAGGCCATTTAGGGATTTAGGCGGTTCCATATACTATTATTAGTTTCATAAGTGAACCGCCGTGTTCCAGGATTTAAGAACGCGAAGCAGTGTTAAAAGCATCCTCAAATTCAACTCTCCCCTTCACTGTGGTCAGTATAACCCAACCAAATTCTGTACGATCCTGTCAGCGCCATCTTGGAAACGCAATGGGTGCGGCACTTGCACGGCGAACCCGTGAATAACTAAGAGTATTGTTTCTCTAAAGTTATTTCTGGTCATTAAAGTGAATATTCCTATTTAGGTTGGGACCGCAATATACTAGGGCAAGTCTATGATATACTAATAGCCTGTCATATTGTGGGACCAATTTTGTTGTTTACTATGACTGAAGTTAGGTACAGGTCCAAAAATGGCAGACATCTTCTGGGACGTTTTTAAGTTTAGGTATGCAGCGTTTTTTCGAGTTATGACAGTAAACCATGTCCTTTTAATTATTTAATCATTGTTTTCAGTAAGTGTCACTAGGTAGTTGAATTATTGATATATTATTAAAATTTTAAACATGATATAGAAGTTTTTAAGGCTATATTTATCTCAAAACGTAAAACATTTTATTTTAGAATTAATTTGTGATAGAAAGTTAAAATCCTGAACTAAAAACTTTTTTAAGGTAAATAAATCAAAAAATAATACTACACTGTATCCACCATCCACATTCCCCTCACTTTTCCTTCACACATCACATCACAAGGCTCTCTGTAGAGATGAAAGCCTGTAATATAAACTAGCCCTAGCCCTTAGATCCACCCGCTTTAAAAGTATAGTGACATATAATTAAATTAGTACTAAACAATATAAAAGTAACATTACCTGCATCAGTCAGGGGTAGTCTGACAGGCATATCTTTGGTGAAGACCTCTTCAGTTTCATTTTCGCTGCCAGAATAATTGTCTTCTCCAATGGCTTTCTTTATTTTTTGATCTTCAAGTTCTTTGTCAATCTAAAAATAATTTTAATGTTCAAATCCAAAACTATTCTTCTGTCTATAAGCATTACACCATTCTAGCTGATACCCATAACTTTAAGTGCTTGTTACTTATTATAAAAATACGCCGCACCTGTTACAAGGTATGTGTCAATTTAATCCAAAGACCCCAAACCATAACACTAGCAATTTATTTTAAAAAACTGAAACAGGTTTAATCCATTTATGCTTGGCAAGTTGTGCGAGGGACCAATCTGTATAAGCTTGCTCGTTACTGATTGCCCCATCGGGTACACCCACTAACGAAAATGTGTATTTACGATTACCACTACAAATAAAGGCCATGCGCGCTCGTAGTTTGCAAGATCTATATCTGATATAAAAAATTTTTAGTTTCTCACTTCGATGAACACAGACTTTCTTACAAAGTCACGTTAATATTTTTTTAATTCTGTAGGTTGATTCTCATCAAATAAACACTATATGTATATTGCTCCCAATAAAGCATTTTATTTTTCAGTAGTTGGATTTTCAAGCCAAGACAAAAATTCCAAAAATTACTTTTTATACCTTCTATTACTTATCTCTTGTGTCTTACATCATAAGGTCTATGATTTTATTATATGTATGGATAAGCAACAACAAATATATTTATCCAATAACAATAAAAAAAATATTGTCAGGTTATTAATAAAATGCAAGGTTATTTTGCAAATAGATTTTGTAGTGACGATTTTTTTTTTATTAGATAAATATAGTTGTGTTTTTGCTTGCAATTTATCTATTTTTTTTTGAATATACAAGAGTTCTGTAGTGGCTGGCTTTTCAACAAAATTAGGCATTTAACTTGGAAATAATTAAAAATGTCAGATTTTCATAGGATCTGTCAATAATATAATTGAGAGCTGTTTATAAAATCCAGTACTGATAATTCAAAATGGCTTAGGCTTCATAGACTAACTATAAATGTGATCCAATGCATGCAGAATGTTTTAAATGTTATATTGGAGTAATAATTGGAAGTGTTTTCATTTACCATGTTAGTGCTTTTGGTTCAAGATCGACAATATTGCATTCCTTGGGTACCCAGGGCTATTATCAAAATCGAACAATTAATGTTATTATGGCATGGCCTGTCTGTTAAATAAAATATGTATTATAAGTTTCAAGTGCAAACTTAAATCTTAGTTTGTGTGAAATGGAAATACAAAAACATTATTAGTTTACCTTCCAAGCTTCCTTTACCCTGATAACAGGCTTTTCCATAACAGCAGCAGAGTCTTTATCTCTATTATTGTATGACTGCCTGGAAGCCAGTCTTTTTTCTCCAGCCCCCATTCCTGTAAATTTACAATAACATTTTAATTTTGTCTGAATCTTTTACTTTATGAACAATTTACTTAGGGAGCATTTAAGTATTTCGTAACACAATTCTTGATTACCATTATTTACTTTTATTTAAAAAAAACTTGCACAATGTACAATAGCAGACTAAAATCATCAAGAATTGTGTTACGAAATACTTGAATGCTCCCTAAGTAAATTGTTCAACATATTAATATAATTATGTAAGGACATAATAGACAAATAACTTAGTCTTATTTTGGCATTAATTGACATTTAAAATATAGGTAGGGTACATTAATAATAGCCAGAGTTGCATCGACATGTAATATCCTAAATTTTTAAGGTAGAACACTATAAGTAGTTACCTTCTGAAAATACTCCACTTGATTTAATAACCTGAGGCCCATATCTGTTATTCCTGTTTTTATCATTTTTATGATCATGACGGCCTTTGCCTCGGTCCCTCTTAGCATCTTTAGGAGCAGAATTATCTGTGCTGAAAATATAAACTGGATTATGATAAATAATACTTAAACAATACAGTTTTTTGTTTATCAGTCTCACACACAAACAATGAAAGAATTGTCTCTGGGGTCTATTGGTTTGGCAATTTGCATGTTTGATGGTCTTGGATTCAGTTCCCACTCTGTGCAAAATATTAGTTTTTACCACCAAATATAAATCAATCAACTAGTAATTTAGCTCCTTAGCTATGAGGCTGAGAGTTATTTGCTATATTTAGAAAAGTTTCAATAAACCAGTTTTTCCTGACCATGTTATAAATGTGATATCATAGGGAAATACTTTTAGAGTGTTTTCATTGTGGTAGGGTTACCCTTTGGGGAAACAGACAGATGATGGGACTAGTTGATATTAATATTAAAAAATTGAGGTTATATTTTGATGTTAATGATTTTTAGTCAGGAGGGAAAGGGAAATATGATTTTTATAATAGTTGAAAAACTATGATAAATTACCTACATCAAAAAATCTATACCTTTTATTCTTATTCCTAGCCGCCTTTAAGTTAGGAACAAACACTTTCTTGTTTGTTTTTATACCACCGAGGGATAAATCACGAGGAGTCTTGAAAGAAGCCAATCTTTGTAAAGAACCTGCATTGCCATTAAGATTGGATGAGTTTTCTCCAGTGTCAGACATATTTATGAAATTTTATTAGCCTCATAAACCACTTTGTGCTTATTTTCACCAAATTTATCGGTAATCGTAAACCCTTATTTTGTAAATAAATAAATAAATCGAAAGAGGTAGGACCGAACCACAGACTAAAATATAATCATAGATTAAATAGTAATATACTACGTACAGACAAGGGGGCCTTATTCCGAGTTTGCAACCGCTAATCACGACAAGACGTTGCGCAAACTATAAATATGGAAATATAAGCTCTATTCCAATGGATATATAGTATTAAGTTGGCTATTATAATGCCGCCATCTTGAAATACACGAATTCTTCGCAAGTTTGTACATGTATGGAGCTTTGGAATTTCAACTTTATAATTAACAGGATAGAACTTACATTTCAATACCCATTCTTTACGCAAAATGCGCGACGGTGAACGTGTCAAAACTCAGAATAATTTTTTATTTTTTTATTTTTTATTTATTAAAGGGCACTGTCTATTAGACATCAGCCCCAACCAAATTACAATGAATGTGGAATATATTAATTTTATAACAATAAGTAACAAAATATTATATTCTAACTAAAGAATTAAACATAAACAAATCATTGTTTTCAAAATTAAATGGCTTCTTATATGCCAAAATATATATATAATAAAACAAATATAAAGTAAAATTATTAAAGTAGTAGGTACCGTTGAAGTGGCTACATCTCAGAATAACATAAATGGATATCCTAAAGTACATCTTATTGACTCAATGCGCCCTATTTACAATTTATCAAACGTATTATTTACAAAATTATAAATTAAAGTATAAAATAATTCATGCTTTAGTAAAGATTGAAGGGTATTCGGGAATTCGGAAAATTTTAAGTTATTATCTTGTATTTTGTCATTACATTTAGCAACAAAAAGGAGTCTCTCAATAGAAAATTTTTACAAACAATAAATAAATGGTCTAAATCACAGTATTTACAGTTACAATATTTACAAAAGCTATTTTCATTTAAATTTAATCTATGTAGATGAGTTGGAAAACGACAATGTCCAATTCGAAGTCTGCATATTGTTGTATAAAAATCTCTGCCTAAATAATATTTTGAAAATTGGAACCAAGCTTTAGTAGTAGGAATAGGTTGAATTTCTTCCAACCATTTGCCCTTAATTTGACGAGAACATTTTAAATCCATTGACCATCGTTTTAACATATTTCTTTTTATAAATATTTCTAAATCAGAAAATGGAATGAAATCATTACAAATAATATTATCATTATCAGATTTAGCTAGAGTGTCGGCTATTTCGTTTCCTTGAATACCAGCATGACCCGGTACCCAACAAAGATCAATTATGATGCTTCTGGCTTTTAAATTAAATATAATATTACGGATTTCAGAAATTATGTAATTAGGTTTTGTTTTAAACAAGTTATTATTTATTGCTTGAAGAGCACTCATTGAATCTGAAAGAATTATAAACTTGTTAAAATTGCAGTCATAATTATAACTAGAATCAATATATTTTACAGCATAAAGTATAGCTAGCAGTTCTGCAGAAAAAATTGAAAAATATTCATTACATTTATATACAAAACCTATGTCAAAATTACTAACATAAAAAGCAAAGCCAGTACGATCTTTGGTTTTAGAACCATCAGTAAAAATTTTTACAAAGCCTTTTTCATTATTTATAAATTTACAATATTCAAATTTATTTTCAAACTTTTCCAAAGTTATAGATATATTCACGATCTGGCTGTAGTAATTATAGCGGAAACATGGCGGGGTATATGACCAATAAACTATATCCTGGAATTTGTAATTTAAATAAGTTATTGATTCACTTAAAGATGTAACTGGGTTTATGTTATAATTATTAAAATTGGGGTACACATAATGCTCTAGAAAACGTGAAATACAAATGTTGTCCTGACTGATAAATTTTAAACAGAGTTTATCGATAATGAAACTTCTCCTGATTGTTAATGGGACTATTCCTGCTTCTACTTCAAGAGAATTAATAGGGGAAGATATCATAGCGCCAGTTATTGTACGTAATGCTCGGTTTTGAATTAAGTCTAATTTCCTGAGTAAGTTATTTGCAGCTCCTGTGTAAAATATGCAACCATAATCAAAATGTGAGCGAATAATAGAGATGTATAAAGTTTTCAGAATACTTGAATCGGATCCCCAAGTTAAGCCAGCTAATGATCGTAAAATATTTATGCCTAATTCTGATTTTTTACAAATATGTTCTATGTGAGGCTTCCATGAAAGTTTGTAGTCTAAAATAATTCCCAAATATTTATGAAAAGACTTAGCAGGGATAGTAGATTTATTATAAAATACTTTAGGGTATGGTAAATTATTTCTTGAAAATAAAATAACAGAACTTTTGTTAACATTCACCTCAAGTTTTAAATCATTACTAATAAAATCACTTAATTCTCTTAAACAATTATTCATCCTACTTTCACCTTCAGCAGTAGTATAACATTGTGTATAAAGTACCACATCATCAGCGTATAAAATATATTTAACAGATTTGTCTGTATTTTTTTTATCAAATAAACCCAAGCTAATAATAAATAATAACGGTGAAATGACCGACCCTTGAGGAGTGCCCCTATATCTCAGAATAAAGCCCAAGAAAACGTTTTTTTTTTTTAATAATTATTTTAACGGCACTGGATTCTAGTCCTTTTATGCCTGTTTTGTCTTTATCTCTATTAGCTTTCTTTAGTTTTCGTTCAGTGTTTCATTTTTATTAATGTCTTAAATTTTTCCAAGTGTTGTTTTTATAAAATTATATATATCTGTATAGTATTTATTTTCTTTAAGGAGATTTTCAATTTGGCGGGGAATGTTCTTTTTAGAAGTTTGGTTTGATAAATTTGCAACTAGAATTAATCTTTCCATGTTAAAATTTGGGCAGTCGTTAAAATAATGTTTGATGTCTGCATTAGTATTGTTTCCACAATGTGGACATATAGCATCTTTTTTTATTTGAAGCCTTGCAGGATGCGCCGGAGTATTGTGATGGCCAAATCTTAGTCTATTTATTGTGACTATAAAGTCTCTTCGATGTGACATATTTTTGGGAAGTAAATTGTACCATGGAGTTTATTTCTTTTTTAAATTTGCCTATACCATTTGCCCTTAATTTCTGTGTCTTTGAACCAAAAGTCTTTCCATAGTTTAATCATGTTCTTGTTAATATCTTGATAAATATCAGTAAATGGTATTTTAAAATCAGACGACAAATCTAAACAGTTCTGTCCTTCTTTAGCAGCTTTATCGGCTATTTCATTTACACTTATTCCTATGTGCGATGGTACCCACACAAAATTAATAATTTTGTTATCTAAAGTTAAATCGTATACACATTTCTTAATTTTAAAAATTATGTAATTATTCTTATAATGACAATCATTACTTTCAAGGCTTTTAAGAACACTAAGTGAGTCTGTAAAAATAACAATCATCATGCCAGCCTTTCTTTGCGCGTCCACTGCTGGACATAGAAAAATAACAAACAAGCTACAATTTACGTGTTTAATATAATTAACTGCTTCCAGTATTGCATGTGCCTCTGCTGTAAAAACGCTGCAATTTTTTGGAAGCAAATAACTATTAACATATTTACAAATTGGGTCATAGAATGCACTTCTTACATGGGTATCGTTTTGCTACCATCTGTATATATTCTATAATGTTCTTTAAATACTCTATTTACAATATGTAGAAACTCAGCGTTATTATTGACTTTTAAAGGGTTATGAAGAATTTTGAAAGTACTAATCAAATATGGATTATTATAGCAATGCCAAGTTGAACTGCTAAAAATATTTGTAAATTTTGATTTTACTTCTAACATCATGCGGAAAATTCCAGGTGAAATGCCAATAAGCAAATCTGAACCTGTTGAATAAGGGCCATAAGATGAGTATGTAATTGCTTTTGGCATTATTTTATTTATAATAAATTTATTTTCAGAAGCTAAATGATTTAAAGCAAATCTTGAAAATAGATATATACGTCTAATATTTAAAGGCATTATTTTTGATTCTACTTCCATTGCTCTAATGGGTGTGGAACACATTGCTCCAGTTATTATTCTAAGGCATCTATTTTGGATTATGTCTAATTTCCGTAAATGTGTAGTGTTTGCTTCATGGTAGGCAAAACTACTATAATCGAAATGACTACGAACTATTGACTTATATAATATATTTAAAATTTTCAGTGCTTTAAAACATTTACACCTTTTAAAGCATTTTTAGATATATATTTTATATGTTCCTGAAAAGTTAAATCAACATCGAGTACTATACCTAAGAATTTCTTAATATTTACAATAGGAATTTTGAAACTATCATATAAAATATTTACAAGGAACGACTTTTGTCCAAAAACCATCACGGAACTTTTTTCAGGGCTTATATTTAACTTTAAACGGTTGTGATAGTAGTCATATAATTGCGTCATCACACTATTTATATCATTTATAATTACTTCTATATTTTCATTTATACCATATAAAACAATATCATCTGCAAATTGTAATATATTCACCTTTAGTGTATTAGTTATATAGAATAGGAGACAGTGTTGCGCCCTGCATAGTTCCTTTTGATACATTTTTGGGACCGTGTAAAATATTATTAAATTTTACATATAAAGTTCTGTTATTTAAGAAGTTATAAATCCATTTACATACAAATCCTAGAATACCCTTGGCGGCTAATATTTCCATTAATTTACAAATATTTACACTATCAAATGCACCTTGAATATCAAGGAAAATACAGATAACATTATTTTTACAATCTTTTGCATGTTTTAATTCGGCTATTAGTGAAGAAAAACTGTCAGCAGCACTTCTGCCTCGCCTAAAACCAAATTGGTTAGGGGGTAAGATTCTAAACGATTCTGTGAAGTAATCTAATCTTATTTTTATCATGTTCTCAAATAATTTTTCTATACAAGAAGAGAGGGAAATATCAATATAATCCTTAAGTATTGGTATAACACATTGGTTTTTCCAAGCATCCTGAATCAATTGTTTATCCCATAGTGCATTCATAATTTGTAATAACTTTCTTTGCATATTAATAGATTTTTTTTTATAAGAATGTACGGGAAACCATCAAGACCAGGTGTTGTATTTTTTCTCGATTTTAGTGAAGACGTAAATTTATTCCAAGAGAAGGGTTCTAAAAGAAAGGCAGTTTCTAAATTATTATTATTCGAATTAAACATAGTTTGTAAATATAAATTTTAGACTATTTCATTGTCGTCTATTTTAGATAATTTATTCAAAAAACTTGGAATAAACTCATCCGATTTATTTACATTATTGTAGTTTACTCTTTTAAGTTTTCTAATATTTGTCCATATCTTACTAATTGGGGTGGTTCTATCAACTGATTCGGACAATTGGAGCCAACTGTCTGCTTCAGCCTGACTAATAATTTTCTTTTTCTGAGCATCCAGTTTTTTATAGCTAATGTAGTTGTCTATGGTAGGAAATTTTTTATAATGGTTTAACGCATTTTTTGAATTTTTGACAGATGTAGAGCATAATTCATTCTACCAAATTACTGCGGCCACATTCTGTTTCTTATAACGTGACCGTTAGATTGTCAAAATAACGATTTCCCCTATTTAGCGCGCTCTCCTCCAAACAGAGAAGTTGTTAAACCTTCGCTGATTGGAGGAGAGAGCTCTAATAACGGAATTCGTTATTTTGACAATCTAACGGTCACGTTATAAGAAACAGAATGTGGGCGCTGGGGTTCCACGGCTGGTAATCTTGCTAGCAAAAAATCTAACCGTAGTGGTCTATGGGTTCAAATTAGAACATGACGTTTATTACCTTGCCTTTCGCCCCCCTTACCTCCCCTCTGCTGCGCGGGCGTCGTCTATCGTCGGGTAAAGTCGGGTTTTTAATAACAAACAACCAAACTCCTATATCATCTGTGATTCGTGGCTGTATGGTTGAAAGATCTTTGCCTTACCACAATGGTGGAAGAATTAAATAAATAAAAAATCAGTTGAATTCGAAAATAACGACAAGAAAAGATTTTAAAAAATACAAGAAATACCAAGGTATTTAGGAAATAAAGAAAAAACGTTAAGATTGAACAAAAACAACATGGGTGATTCATTATTTCAAATATTTGGTGATCACATTGTAAAGAAAAATGCTAAAAATATTATTCGACAACCGTTATCAAATGTCGGTAAGTCTTTACTTTGATTACAATTTGATCCTTCATAATATACCTACCATGATTTATTTCATGTAATTTCCATTACATCATTAGATAGAAGACCATTTACTCAATAAAATTTGTTTTTTGTTAAACTAACTACAACTTAAACAAATAAAAAAATAAATCGTTAATTACCTTGCCTTTCGCCCCCCTTACCTCCCCTCTGCTGCGCGGGCGTCGTCTATCGTCGGGTTTTTAATAACAAACAACCAAACTCCTATATCATCTGTGATTCGTGGCTGTATGGTTGAAAGATCTTTGCCTTTCCACAATGGTGGAAGAATTAAATTTAAAAAAAATCAGTTCAATTCGAAAATAACGACAAGAAAAGTTTTTAAAAAATACAAGAAATACCAAGGTATTTAGGAAATAAAGAAAGAACGTTAAGATTGAACAAAAACAACATGGGTGATTCATTATTTCAAATATTTGGTGATCACATTGTAAAGAAAAATGCTAAAAATATTATTCGACAACCGTTATCAAATGTCGGTAAGTCTTTACTTTTATTACACTTTTATCCTTCATAATATACCTACCATGATTTATTTCATGTGATTTCTATTACATCATTAGATAGAAGACCATTTACTCAATAAAATTTGTTTTTTTGTTAAACTACCTACAACTTAAAAAGGTGTTCTCAACAGAAGATTGTATATATTATGCCAATATATTATCCTATCCTGGAAGTGGTAATACCCCTATAGTGTAGCTAATGAATATTTCATAAGAAAACCTCAGATGTGAAGCAAAGTCAGCATTAACAATACAAAATGAGCCATCGCACTTCTGTTTCTCTACTACTATTTGTAGAAGAATTATAATAATTATTTTTATTTTACGGTTATGGAATTTATTAATATGACGACAAGCTAGCAACTTTTAGGTTTAGACTCATACCATTGTCTACAAAGAGGTGGCATTTGGGCGCCATAAGGCACTAGTGATGGTGCCTGCAACTAAACTGATTTCAAACTAAATACAAGGAACTTGAACATAAATTATTTGACAATACTTTGGTTTATCATGGCAGATACATAAAAATGTATTTGAGTGGATCTATAAAATTAATGACATCCAGAGATAATAAATAATAATATATAATATGTAGGACAATTTACACAAATTGTTGCTGGTCACAGACTAAACTCTAGGCTTGTACTATGTGTTCCAGAAACAACAATATAATATATATTTTATAAACACCCAGACCATGACAAACCGTACAGAGAAACATAATATTTTTTTTCTAAGGGTGGAATCAAACTCACGACCTCCGGATACAACACCAAAGGTGCAACCACAAGTATATGGAGGCGGTTAGGCAATCTCCACTGAATGTGCTTCGCCAGTCATATCCATTCAGTGACCGTATAACTAAAACTAACCAGTGGAGGTGATGATAGGCGTAGATTAGAATATATTACTTACATGTAAATAATAATGAAAAATAAGTATTTGTTTGTTTCTCTATTGTCAAGTATTGTGTAATAGAGAAAGGCAAGACGTTGATTCTAAGTATAATAAATAAAAAAAGAAGTCCTTTAGACACCAGATGTTAAACAACAATGTATTAATCAACCCCTATTCATTGACTTTATTGGCCTGATTACCACTAGATAGATCCAAAGTCACAGGCTGTGATTGAAAAAAAAAAATCAATAAACCTCTTGAAATTAGTTAAATTTGTTTGTAGTATGATAATGATCAATATAATTTTACAAATTTATTAACATTTATATTTCAGAAAACATGGGTAAACTTAAATCTGCTGGACCTGTAAAGCCAAACGAACCAGTCAAGAAGGGAGGAGCAGTCAAGATGGAAGCCAAAAAAAGCTTCTTTTCCAACAAAGGAATGGCCTTGCAAAGTACTCCTATACAAACTCCTTTCAAGTCACGCTTGGTCAACCTTGGCTCCTTGATATACAGTGATCCTCGCCCTAAACTGGAACAAGAATTTGATTTCAATGAAATTGAGTTTACAGAGCCTGCATCTAAGTTTGGTATGTATTTTACTGCTAAAAAAGAAACACTATGATTTCACTACTCATATCAGTCCGAGTACCATAGGTAAAGCTAGCATTGGATATTTATGTGATCACTTGTTAATGTTTCCAGACAATTATCATGAGGATGTAATAGACTGCTTTCCTCTAGAACAATTTAGCCTATCTCCTGAGTCTCCACCAAAATCACCTTCCCCAGTAACCATGAAATATGAAATGGAACTTCATAGTTCTTCCGATGATATATTCACAGGTAAAATATTACGAAAATCATTAATAAGTTAGGTATATATAAAAATATTATTTTATAGCAAGTTACCTATTTGTGGTAGGCTAATGCCCGATTTCACCAACTGTTAGGAAGCTCCTAACTAAGTTAAGGGACAGTTAATGACAGTTGTTTCATAGCAAATATGTCAAAATTCTTATTTAGGGGCTCCTTTAGAGTTAGGGATTGTTGGTGAAATAAGGCATAAGTGTCTTGCAAAAAAATGTGCAAGTTGAATTGTCTAAAATCTGGATAGAATAGACATTATTATACTTCCAACATGCTTAAACAAGGCCAAGAATTTGTGTATTAAATACGCTATTTCTTGGCTGACAAATAACCAAATACGAATATTTGACAGAACATTTGGTGCATCTTTAGAACAAATAAACCGTTTCTATCACATATTACAGCTTTAATAGTAAATGAAAGATTGTTTAGCAAAACCTTATGGTAGAGCTGTTTTAGCTAGTTAGACCAAAAGGTCATCCTTCTCTTTTGGATTTTATGTGTTTCAATATTAAAAAGGAAATATCGTAAGAATTCTCTTACAGCTATATCCTTTTATAATGTGTTTCTGTAATTTTATGAAATTGTTAAAAATAATTTGAGTAAACTTATTTTTCTTTCAGATGATTACTCCAATGAAGAAATTGCCTTTGATGACCTAGGGCTGCCAGATCTCTATTGAATTGATATTTCTTTTGTATGTTATTATATATTTTGTATATAGTCTTATCTATAGAACCCTTTACAAATAAATAGGTACCTTTATTAAATGACACTATTTTATCATAACACAATTTTTTATAAATTTTCATTTAGGAAGCTCTTTTTATTATTGTGTGTGCTTTTATTGTAGATAGTTTACTCAAGAATATAGTTTCGCCTTAATAATATCACATAAATATATAGGAGAAAGAAATTGCAATTGAGTACTGAATCAATTACAAACCTCAATAAATACAATAAGCTTCAAAGAAGTCAAGAAGATAATTAAAGAAAAATCTTATATAATTGTGACAATAATCATTAAACATCAAGATTAATGATTATTGTCACAATTATCGTAATAATAATATATAATCTTATAAAAACTAAGATATTATAGATTTTTATTATCCTCCATTTCCTTCTGGATCCAGGGGGAGACTCAGATTCTCATGGGATCATGGCATGTGACCTTGACCGACCTAATGGTAAGCAGGTCCATGAATGGAGCCGACCAATACATTGTTGTTTAACAACCTTGATTGTTCCCACTATGGAGACAAAGTGCACACTTTTAGTACTTATATATCTGTACTTAGTTATTAAACTGTAAATTTATGAATAGGTTTCGCTTGTTATTGTATATTTTGTAAAGGGTCCTATAGAATAATAAAGAGTACGGTGGAAAGCAAGACAAATATACATCTGTGCTTTGTGGCATTTCTATTGGCTCAGCGTTATTACTTATATTTACTTTAACAATATTTATCTATTTTATCTTGTCTTCTCCTGTACAATAAAGGTAGGTATAGGTTATTCCATGGCAGCAGCGTCGATAATTGGACAAAGTATTTTTATAAATTATTGATATTATTGTGTTTGGTATGTTTATATTGACGCTACTGTGCTAAGGCCCAGTATTAATATTCAAAGAATATGTTTATTAATTAATAAAAGTTAATTTGATATAAAATTATTATTTTTTATTTAAAAAAGAATATTTACATAATTATTGCATAATATATTATTTATTAACATAGTTAGGATATCCAGATAACCCAAATATATTACTATTCTAATAGCCATAGTATTTTGCCCAATACACGTCTTACATTGAAAGTTTTCTATTAACTCGCAGTTTGGGTGGTGTAATGAAAAAAACAATGTATTATGTTATCTTGGAAAAAATTAACAAACTAATCTAACGCAGGCAGAAAAGGCACGCATATTTTTGGAAAAATTGGCAGTATTTTCTAAATACTAATCAAATAATATTATTAATTATGACGCGAATTACAAAAAGGTAATTAGTTAATAAGATTCGAAAGAAATGAAAAAAAAAAATAGGCCCTTTATGATGTGCCTGATTATTTAAAAAAAAAGTCTAATTTAATGTGTTAGATTTCTTAAAAAATACAGCATAATAGTGTCCAAGTCTGAACTTAATTTCGTTCAAAATCAGAAGTCCAAGACCCAAAAAAAAATCCTGTGACAATGCCTTAAGAAGCCAGTAAAAGGTTTCGCGATCTCGAACGTCTAAAAACGTGTAAATGTTGTTTTCGGTGATATCAAAGTTTATTTTTAAAGAAAAAGAACGTGAAGGTGTAAATATTACTTACTCGATCCTAATTAGAGTATTTTTTATAAAAAAATATATTAACTTTTGAAAAGACACCCAAAGTGATTTATGAATCTAAAAATATTACTTTAGTTCTCATTTTAAAACTAAACAGATTTTTTATAAAGAAATTATGTAATTAGGATCGAGCAAATAAAATCTACACCTCCATGTTCTTTTTTTCAAAAAAAAAAAACTTTAATATCACTGAAAACAACATTTAGGTGTTTTTTGACGCTCGAGTTCGCGAATCTTTTTCCTGCCCACTCAGTGCTGCCAGGTCAAATCTTAGATTTTATACAAAGAATAATAGGTATATAAAAAAATATTAGCAATATATAACATTTGAATGTGATAATTTGATAAATAAACACAAAAATAGAAATGAAAAATTTTAATTTAGATATTCAAGAGCTGAGCAGGACTACATTGCTTCGAATCTCAATGTACAGTCCCTGGCCATATTATTAGACGCACTGTACATTTTTTATATTATTTCTAATAATTATGCTTTGAATATTATTATTGCGATTAATAATAAAATTGATAACGTTTATTTAGTACACAAATTATATTATTGAATTATATATATATTTTTGCTAAGTGATATAAAGTTATTATCTTAGTCTACTGGAAGGTATCAATCAGAGGCCCTGAGTTTTTTTTGTTACGTTACTATCTCCTTAATCGATAAATCTCCACAAAATATGTGTATGGTTTATCTGATTGGTGGAAAAATTAACGCAGTAGTATAGTTAACTGGATAGTA
Source organism: Monopis laevigella (assembly GCA_947458855.1). Taxonomy (NCBI): domain Eukaryota; kingdom Metazoa; phylum Arthropoda; class Insecta; order Lepidoptera; family Tineidae; genus Monopis; species Monopis laevigella. The sequence continues at coordinate 5,500,773 of OX381596.1, read as the reverse complement.
AACGTTACAAAATTCACACTAGGGCCTCTGATACTTTCGTATACACTAAGTGTTAAGGACTATATTCTATCGAATTTTTCTAAGTGATATTAAATTGTATAAGTAACAATTTAATATCACATAGAAAAATTCGATTTGAAATTCAATAATACAAAAAAAACATCCTAAATAAATGTTATAAATTTTACGAATAATCGCAATAATAATATTCAAAGCATAATTATTAGAAATAATATAAAAAATGCACAGTGCGTCTAATAATATGGCCAGGGACTGTATAGGGGCTTAAGGTGAGGTACGCTCGTCAGTGAATTTCGTATTTTTATCTACTTCCCTATGTTTTATTTCAGCGTTATAAGTACGGTTTCTGATGAGAGTAAGCAGCGTGGACTACCATAAGTCGCACGAAAACAAAATGTCGTAAGTCACAATGCGTTTAAATATTAAGTTAAGAAAAACTACATAAAAAATGTAAAATATGAATTAACAATGTTTTTTATTGATCATGATGATTATGATACACTTTGGAAAAATGATCAAAAAACTTATAGTATTATCATAAAATTCGAAAAAAGAAAACTTCAGAGCTATTTCCACCAGATTAAGATTTTTTTTTTCTGATTGTCTAAAAACAGTCACTTTCTTAAAAAAATCGAAACTATTGACGCAATCTCTGAACTCAACCTCACCTTAAATTATTATGTTGTGTCACTTGTTATATGTAATATTGGATGCTCTTCTACATTAATATTAAACTGCATACATTTACATTTTTCTAAATTTATTAATAACAAATTACCTAAACAATATATTTTTTTAAACTTTGACACATTTTTTTATCTGGTATGCATTTTTCAGTATAATGTAATAAAACGAAATGAACAAAATGCCAACACTGATTACTTTTCCTAACTACCTTGTTTTGGTCAAATATTGTTAAAATTTAAAGCTAGATTATGTTGGCAGCTTAACATTAAATCTCTTGATATTGAAATCCATGGCTATTGCCAAATATGGGTGAAATATGTATTGACAAGCATTCTACTGAGGTTCCACTGTAAGGCCACAGATGTGATGTATGCAATGACCAACAGTGGTAGTGGTAGCAAGAATACTCGGGTATTTCTTAAGATAAGTAGACCTGCAAGTAAAAACAATATTAGGAATTAGAAACAATAATTCTAAAAAGCACAAGGGCACTAGCATAAAATAATCAACTATCTCAAGAACTGGGTCTGGTATAAACCCGGAGAGTTCTCTACTTGTTTGGTGTAGACTCAGATTACCATCAGTGAGGACGAATAGTAATACGAAAGACCACCTTTTAACTCGAACTACAATTGTTAAAATCGTGGAACGATTGATGGTAACTTGAATTGCTAACATTTCCACTCGCTGGAACGACTTAGGCTAAAAAAAAACAGTGATTCGTGGCAATAATAATAATTGATAATTATGTGTATGCTTTCTCTTTGTATTGGTGTAAAAATATAATAAATAAATGTAAACTTACTGCTATATCCTAAAAATGTTATATATAGGTAGTAAATAATAGAAGCCAACCATACAGCGTTGACTATTAGACATGATAAAACATGTTCATCATTTAATAAATCTGAAAATAAAAAAAACATTAAACCAATTGAGATAATGTTCTTAGCTAACCATGGATTCACCGTGCAGGTGCTGGGTTCATTGAGTGGCTGGGAGGCAGGGGTATGAACTACAGCACTCCCGGTCTTGAGACTGTTAAAGGCCTTTTAATTCTCTTCTTCACTGTGTTTACTACCCTCTCTTCTAATTCATTTAAAATTCTTTTCTGACCAAGAAATATTTCTGAATTGGCCTGTGGGTTTATCAGTTCATAAGAGAATTCTATCAATAATTTCTTCCAGATATGAAAAAAAAAGTTAATGTAACTCAGGACCTATCCCTAAAATTTATTATTTAAGTTGAGTTAGTTTTTACATAAATATATTTTTAAGGAAATTTCTACTTGAGGAAACATACTTAACTATGACTATAACTAAAATAAACTTACTATGAAAAACAATAAGTTGAAAGCAGTGAAGTAAAGCAAGTGGTGGAAAGAATGCATTCATATGAATATCAAATGAGTATCCCCACTCCACATCCGGGGCCCCAGGGGTGCGGTCAACTCGCAAATATTTGTTGCTCATATACCTGAAACAAATGTTAAAGTATACAAACATAATATCTCTATATTTTACTAAAAATAGGCCTCCATCTACCATTTAAAATTCATAAATTGGATGGATACATGTATAAAATTTTGCACATTTAGACTGGGTGATGTATACAGAAAAATAATTAAATTAAAAAAAAAATTAGTTTAGAAAGATATTTTAATTTGTTAATTGTCTTCATTACGGGTGCCTTGTGGCCTGAGGGTACCCAGCGGAGGGGTTTTTAATCCCACCTCGTTGTAGCCGATGCTATGAATGTACACCGAAGTGGCTAGCTTGTTGTGATGTTTGGATAGACTCAATAAGCTATCTATAAACAGAATCTATCTACAAGTTGGTATAGTGAAACTGGGACGGACAGCTTAATATGCTGTCTGAGGCACTAATAGTCACTATTAGTAAAACAAATGTACATAATTTTTTAGATTAAAACCTCATTAGCACACACCAATGAGTGTTTCATTTAAAAATAATAATAAAATAAAAGAATATAAAAAAATTACCATAAAAATGTGGATACAATAACTCCACATGTAAGGAAGTCCACAGCAATGACAATAAATGTGAACCACAAAAATTGACCAAAATCTAGACCAAGGATCAATGTGAATGCTAGAGATGTCACTGAAAATGTCAAAACGCAATTATTTATCTTGGAATAACTTTTGATTTATTAGTTTTCATTATCAATCTGTTCCTTTTCTTTTACACCATTTTCAGTTTAACACTGCACTATTCACAAGGAATGTTATGGGAGCTCTCCGAATCTTGGGTTTTACTATAAGAAGTTGACAAGAAAATGTCACCAACACACAAATATAAAATCTATTGTTTTGTGGAATTCTTTAAGACTAGGAGAAATAAAGGAATAAAAGTGAAGGAACCATGTGTCACAAACCCCTAATTTTTTGGGCTCATATATTAATTTACTTTATTTTGTAATAAAAAAAAAATTATCATACTTACAAACTAGCCATCCACCAAATAATACTAAAAATGCTGGATCATCTCTTGCAAACTGGGATTTTGTCTCTGAAAGAAAACTATATAAATTTTAGTTTTACTTATATTTTGTGAAAATTTTTTCTTAATTAAGCAAAAGTTTATATTAAGTAAATTGGTTTCAATTTATTAATGAATACAATATTAAATTTTATTCACGATCTTGCTTAAAATCTATTAACTCTTGGAGTAAGCTCTACTGCTTTGTTTTCTTATTAATTTATATTATAACCTCATCAGATCTCTTTCAGAGTGATCAGAGACCACCTAATAACTATTTTCATAATCTCACCCTGACTTCTAATTCTTTACTTAACTTTGTGAAGTGGAAGTTGATGCAAAAAGAGTACCATCAAAGTTTTTGCATCTTCTTATTTTCCAAGATTTTCATGGAATGTGCTTTAAAACATAATTAAAGGCTGGTTTACACATTGGTAAGTACAGTAATGAGTCAAGTTGCTATTGCTGTTTGAATGAGAATTGCAAGTAAAGCATTAAGTTGCCAATGAAGTCCATCAGAATAGACAGTAGTTGTATTTTCTCAGCAAGTTAAGTATGGAGTTTCCCCTCCCTCGCCTCTTCCACACCCTGTCAACTCATAACTTGCCGTGTGTAGACAAACAAGCAGTGGAGTGCAGTCCATATAGGCACAAAGGCACTGCCTACCCCAGAAATTTGGTAATAAAATCATATTAAAAACCTATTATATTTTATTATGTTGACACTTTGTATTTCAAATAGCGCCATCTATAGTTTTTTTGTGGTACTATCATCATATGGCACTAGCGTCATCTATCGCTATATTTTTGTACTATTCACTCCGTATTATTTTTGGTTGCCTAATTATTATTATTATTGGATTATGCTAAATGTATGACAGAGATAGGCACTGCCTTTGTACCTCAAACAATCAAATATTTGTGTTAAATTTAAATCTAATAAGACTAGGAGCGCAGAAACTGTAGGTAGCAAATTGGTAGGCAGACAGTATCAATGAAAGAACGAGTACTTCTCTGTACAAAACTATTGAGAGGTAGCAGGAGCGCAGGAGTCCTTAGCGGTACAAATAGGAATCTATACATGTCCCGCTCACATGACGTGTGCAGAGCGAGATCGCATGGATCTGGGTGGAGCTTGAAGTCGTGAGTTATTAATATTATCCTACTAATTTACAATGTTACGTAATTCTAATCAAATTTACCTGAAGTTGTGATATTTTTCTTTTGTCATTTATTAATAAGGTAGGTATTGTTTTTTTTGTCACTTTCGCATTGTTACTTGTACTATTCCTTCTGTGGTCGCGTGCTAAATGTTTATGGTGATGATTTTAATTTGTTTGTGTAGTGCAAAACCTTGTAATAATAGTAAGTAATGGCTTTTTAATGCTGTTTCAACCTATCGCAAATTTACTGTCGCGGAATATATCATTGTAAACTACATTAGAGATTTTTTAGACATTTAAAATTGCTAATTTCGAAAAATAAAATCAAACTCATTTCTTTGGTATGTTACTATAAATTCTGCCTACCTTATACTAAAACCCTGTGCACACCACTGCAAAAAAGTTAGGTACAGTACAAACAAGAAAAAGGCAAATTTTACTAAACTTGCCAGGGTGAAGTGTGGACTCTACTTACTACTTAACCGGTAAGTTATAACTGTCTGGTAACTTGCTACTGTACCTACCTATGTGTAAATTAGCCTTAACAGATCTCATAGTATTTGAGGATACATAGAGTACTAAACGCAGTAGATGGCAGCATTGATATTGAAAATAACCTGTAACCATACTTCATTGTCATAAGTAACAGTATAATTTACTCCCCTGCTCAATCGGTCAATCTATGTATCAAGGTTTGGTTCTAACTATTAGTTATCTGATTTTAAAGTGTCTTTAAATAATATTTTAAATAATAAACTTACGTTTTCTATAACTAAAATTTCTAAATACTTTCTGTGGTGATATGAACAAATATAACATCTGCCAGGAGGCAAATTCAAAGTCCATTTGGTTGAATTTGAAGAGTCTTCTCAAGTATTTGTATCGTTTGACCGCAGCGCTGGCTGTCGTCGGCTGATAGTTGGCCGGGGCTGGTAGAGGAGACGTACTCCTTGGATAGTTTACCACACTCGGAGTTGGGGATGTCGAGTACTTCATCGTTTGTTATTGTTTATATACTTATTACCACTATACTGTTTAGACAAGGTATTTGCTATTTATGAATCAAACACATTTATATATATTTTTTTCTAAACCACAAACCATTTTTCTACAGTTTTAAACTGAGAGAAAGCAGAAGAAAATAACCAAAATATTTTCGACGGAATTGACACATTTTTGACTTTTTTCTTTTTTGACGATGATGATGTTTTATTTATTTTGTGGGAAAGGCAAGGGTATAAACCATACAGCCAGGTCTTCAAATTTTAATTTCTTAGAACACGTAGCTACGATGGCGAAAGCCAGTAAAAGGTTTCGCGATCTCAAACGTCTAAAAACGTGTAAATATTGTTTTCAGTGATATCAAAGTTTATTTCTACAGAAAAAGAATGTAGAGGTGTAAATATTACTTACTCGGTCCTAATTAGATAGAATTTTTATAAAAAATATATTAACTTTTGAAAAGACACCCAAAGTTTGATTTATGATTCTAAAAATATTACTTTAGTTCTCATTTTACAACTAAACAGATTTTTTATAAAGAAATTATGTAATTAGGATCGAGTAAATAAAATCTACACCTACTTGTTCTTTTTTTCAAAAAAAAAAACTTTATTATAACTGTAAACAACATTTAGATGTTTTTTGACGCTCTAGTTCTCGAATCCTTTTCCTGCCCACTTAACGCTCCGACATTAGCAAACACTGCATGTGACGTCATTCGTGCACAAACAAATGTAAACGTGTGTTCTGTAGTCTACAGTTTCTTGTTTTCTCGGGTATTTATTGTCCTTTATTACTATAATTTGTGATAAACAAACCTTTTGACTAACTTTTGAGGTGCAATAACATTAAACTAATATGCTTTTTGGGCACGAATGGCGTCAGAGAATGGCGGCTAGTGATGTACCGTATTTTACTGCGGTAGTGGCAGATAAAGCCCTTTTATTTTTGTGTTAATACCCTTTAAAAAAATTTTAATATTTGTTTTTAGGGTCTAATGTAGTTACTCTATTAAGTAATGAAATAAAAAAAACATGCATATTCCCTATTTTCTATAAGGCCCCAGAATTAGGGATGTTCCGATTTTTGGATCGGATCGGGACTATACGCTTTTTTGGCGGATCGATACAAAACTTCAAAGATCGGATCGCTCGGATCATATGAATTAAAGGCAGTTTATTTACTACATTTGAGTAGGGTACTTTGGATTTTTTGTTATAAACCGGCCTTGATCTTTTGTTTACGTTACGTTTCTAACTTGGCGGCATCTTCTGCGGGTAAATATACAAGAATCTTATTTAATTCTATTATTAACAAATTTTGTAGGTAATTAAACATAAACGTGTACCCCGATTAGTTTATATTTGTTACTGTCTCTGAGTGCTTCATACATAAGGACATTTTGTTTTGTCATTTTTGTCACAATGTTTGACATTCATCGGGGTCCACAAATGTACATGCGTGGCGTGTGAATCCACACGATCGGACCAAGGGCCTGACAGTAGGCGTGAGGTACGCTGTCACCTGTCAAAGTCTATACAGTTTTTGATTGAGGCGACGCGACATGTAGCCTCGCCTGATTTTTCTCTAAGGCCCTTGTACATTCGTTTGTGCTCGTACTACTAATGGACCGAGCAGTATGCGCCTACATGTTTGTACATTGTGTGCGTGCATACGGCAGTTGTGTACATTTGTGGTTCGCGACGATTGTGCTCGTAAATTAAATTAAAGTATTTATCACCAACTTATATTACAAATGCTGCAAAACACAGTATCTCATAGACACTGTGTTATGGATAATCAGTTGCTAGGAATGGCTTTAAATTACATAGAATATTATGAGAGGCAGTGGCCAGTGACTAATTCAGTGGGAGAGGTTATACCCCTTCTATCCCAAAACCATATATAAATTTACCTTAAATCTATTTATCCAGACTTGTTATTGATCTAAGTTTGTATTAGGATCATAAGTTATATTATTTTTTAAATTTTATTGAAGCGCGGCATATGACTTTGAATCTATATCTGATGATAAGCAAGGTTACAAAGTCCATGTATAGGGTCGATCGATACATTGAATACCATTGATCGCACTATGCCGGCTAAATGGGATCATTTAGCCGGTTTCGAAACGGGCGGCGACAAAGAAGAACTTGCATTTACGATTTATTTAGTCTTGTTTGGCTTAACTAACGTGTTAGTGTACTATATACCTGCGACACCGCAGTATCTCAAAGACAAATTTACGTACCTTTTTTCCTTTCATGACAAATCTCTCCGCTCCTCTCATAACTCTGTTCTTTCTATTCCCTCCCATCGCTCGAGTTTTATTTCAAATTCCTACCGTGTAGTAGCCGCTAACTTGTGGAACAAACTGCCTCTTGTTATAAGAAATGCTCCAAATAGATTTATTTTTAAGAAAATGGTTTATGAGCACTTTGTAAATAAATCCCAACAACTGTCGAATTAGTCATTATACTGTTTATATATTAATATGTATATTGTATGATATGTAGTATATTATATGTGTATAATACTTGTATATGTAAAGCATATGGGTATAAATATATTATACTATTTGTTTATAAATATAAATAAATAAAAAATTGTATTGCACACTACCTAAACTTAATGTTCTAATGTCCCGAAGGTTTGACTGTCAGATAATGCCCAACGGCATTAAGTCCGCCTTTGTATTATGCAATAAAGTTTAATAATAATAATATATTGTATTTTGTTGTGTTAGTTGCATTTTTTTGCCATGGGTGGGAATCGAACCCACTGTACATACATATACACATTTTTCATACATATATAAACATAGGAATAAATAATTACATTTATTTTTTCATTTACTACGGTAATCTATAAAAGTATGTAACTCTCACCTACTATACCTACCTCAGTAGCTCTACCACAAGATTTTGCATACAATTTTTACTATAGTCGCTAGTAACTATAGATAGGAATCAACCAATAAGAGAGGTTTAGTTGAATAATACAGCGATCCTATTGGTTGATTCTTAGATATAGTTACTAGCGACTATAGTAGAAATTATTTACAAAATCTTGTTTTAGAGCTACAGATCAGTAGCCCTAGTGTGAGTTTTATTAACATTTACTTTCGCGTTAACTGTATACTACTGCGTTAACATTTTGACCAATCACATGCTCGCATTTTCAGTTCTCAAAATTTCCGCTTGGAGCGCTGAACTATTTCCCATACAAATTTTAATTAACTCAAACGCAAAGTAATAGGAAAACCCAAACTAGGGGTACTGTTAAGTATAGTACGAATACTCAACTGGGGACATTGGGGGCTGAACTATAAATAAAACAAACTTTTTATTTAACAATAGGTATATTATTAATACGTTTAAATACTACCTTAGACTTAGACAAATTAAAGCTTAAATAATATTTTATTCAAATATATAGGTGTAATGTCCTTCATATAAAAAATAAAAAACTATACCTACCATAACGGGTGCCTTACCGCCTAGACGGTACTCACCCAGCAGTGGGGGTTTATTCCTACCTCGTTATAGCCATGTATTCTCTGCCTACACCGAACAAGTGGTTTGGATAGACTCAATGACCTTTCATCTTTAAACAGTTTCACAAGTTGCTATATTGAAAATAGCGTGATGTCTTCGAGGCACTTTAGTCGTATTGTCAAATAAAAGTGCAATAAAAAAGTCATTGGTACATACCAGGGTTTGAACCGCCAAAAAGTGTAGTGTTTTTAAGTGTCTAACCAACTCGGCCACCACTTATATACATATAAAGTTCGTTTTACGAAAGAATTCCTTTAGAATGGCGCTGCAGTCGCGCGAAAAAATGTTGGTAACTTCAATTTTAAGACAAAAATAATTTTAGGGTGAATTAAATTAATTGTATTCTTTCGTAAACGAACTACACCTACTTATAAGTACAAATAGATATGATTTTCCTAAAATGACTAAATTCCTACATAAATAAGTTATACCTTACTACTTGTATAGTAAGAGTAGGTATTGTTTACATAAATAATATGTACCTAATATAAGTTTTTTTACAGATATGGCGAAGAATAATGAGCTGAGGCTCTACCATGGGTTTGCGCATTGTAGAAACGTTACGTATTCATTTACGTATACGTGACCAACAACCAATAGGATCGCTTTATTCAATCCTGGTTACCAAAAATAAAGCGATCCTATTGGTTGTTGCTCACGTATTCGTAAATGAATACGTTGCGTTTCTATAATGCGGAAAACCCATGGTAGAGTGGTAACTCATTTTAATTAAAAACTTCATACATATATAGTTGTGAATATTATACATTTTTAGTGGTTAGGTATTATAAATAGTAAATGCCCTGCTGTAGCACTTGTGCAGCGTGTCCTAGAACTGATTTGTTATATGTATATTGTATACCTTTATCTAACGTGACCTTTTTTATTTTTACTCAAAACGGGACATTATGTAGACAGACGCAAAAATGAAAAAAAAAATGGAATATTGAAGAAGATCATAAAAAATATTCAAAAACTTGAAAAAGCTATTTTTTATTATAATTTTTTGACAAGCATACGTGTTGTTTTAATATATGTTTGATGATTTTTGAAAAAGAATTAAATTATTGGACAGGTTTTTTTAATATTCACTTTCGTTATTAACATTTATTTTAAAACGGAAATCAGAAGCTAGGTATGTTTTTTCAGGTGCTTACAACGAAGACTCGATAGGCTATTTGACTACAATTAAAATATACTATAAATTGTGGTCATCCTATCAGACAATGGCGTATAAAAACATATTTCACTTTATTGTAGATTACACGAAATAAAATTGAATGTTTTTTACAATTTTATTTATAACAAAAACATCTTTGATTGGTTGATGACTAAACAAGTAAAGTAAACAAAACAATACACAGATTACAAATCATGTGGATAAAATAGAATATAATATAATATATAGGAGATTATTTAATCTGTGCTTGTTTGTTTACTTGCGTGTCACATTTGACATAGGGCTCTAGAAAAAAATCAGGCGAGGCGATATGTCGCGTCGCCTCAGTCAAAAACGTATGTATTTTGACAGTGACAGTAGGCGTGAGGTACGCTGTCACCTGCCAAAGTCTATACAGTTTTGATTGAAGGCGACACGACACGTCGCCTCGCCTGATTTTTCTCTAGAGCCCATGGACTGCAAAACAGCGTTTCTAGCGCCATTGTGGAAATTCAAACTTTAACTTTGATTTTTATTAATAATAGAGAAGTCATCCCGGAAATATTAATGTAGTGTGATTATTATGTAATGGAGAATCATATAAAACGGGTTTTAAAAAGGAGTCAAATACCCTATTAGTTATACATTTAGAAAAGGCCTATATTCTTTCATAATAGAGATTTTGAGTTTTTATTAGTGTTGAACATGTGAAAATAAAAAGTGGACACTTCGGCGTCATGAAGCCTTCCTTGGGGACACTGGGACGGAATAGCGCAAAAAGGGACAGACTCGTTCAAAACGGGACCTTTGGTCACGTTAGGGAATGGACTAATAGTCTTATTCATAAAAACTTACGAAGCCTTTATTAATGCTTTATAACAGCTCAATAGCAAAACACCTCAAAACGTTATTCATAAACGCACAATAAACCTCTAATAGTGGTAAACGTCAAATAACAGCTCCATAACTTTATTGAAGGCAGGAGGAGCCCACTATAAACCTATTTTAACCTCACTTTTTATACATATTTTATTTTTTGGTTTAAAATTTTATTAAATGACTTCTATTACTTCATAAAATTATATTACAAATAAAAATAATAATGCCCAGTCGGCTTCCGATCAACAAATTCTCAATATTTTACAACTCGAATGGACTTCAACCAAATTAGGTTGGGTGCACACTGACATAAATTTGTAACAAAAAAATATTAACATTAAATTTTTTGTTTCACCGCGGTAATTTGTCCAAAAAGAACAAGTTGTGCTGCTTCAAACTACAAAAATTTAATGACGGTGCCGCCACATCTCTTTTTTATTTATTTATTACACGATATGTGATTTTGTATCTACCGGATGGTAAGCAGACCTACAAAGTCCATAAATGGACCGATAAATACATTGTCGTTTTACAATATTGATCGCTTCCACTATGCCGGCTAAATGATGCGGTTACAAAATGTCAAAGAATCAAAAAGAAAGAAAAAAAAATAATCAAAGAAGTTTACATTACGAGTCTATTTTAATATTCTCGCTGCTGTATCGTAAATTCAGTCGCTTATTTCGTAACCGCACCATGAAAGGATACTACCACCTCAACCATAAATCTATGCAGTAGTCCCCGGTACCAACCAACCGGTGAACCCACAGACTAAAACGGAAACATGACTAGGTCACTTGACAGTTTTTGTTGTTGTATGTGAAACAAGTATTGCGACTTGCCAGTTACATATTATCATACTATAGAGATGCAATCATATAAAATCACCTAGGTACAGATATAGAGAGATGCAACATACGCGATAAACAAAGCTGTATTCTATTTTTGATACAAATTATTTTAATTTAAATGACGGCTGAAACCGCGGGGCACGGCTAGTATGACTGAATTCTCTATCAGTGTGCGCCCAACCTTATTATAATTATTTCATTAGAGGTGTCAAAAACGTTTTTTTTTTACTTTTATGGTCTTGGTTTTGCGCGATTCTGCCAACTTTCTTGGCAATCTATTATTTTTTTCTATCAACACATCACTAATTCAGCTAATAAACGTCAAATAGTTATAGGAGCTTTATTGGAGGTTTATGAATAACAAAAAAGTTATCGAGCCAATAGCCTTATTGAACGTTTTAACTATTGAGCTCTTTAAGAGTGTTTTAAGGTTTTTTTATGAATAAGACCGTAAGTTTAGAACTTAAAAAATAATCAAATAAACGCCGAATTAACTTGATTGGTTAAAAATGCAGAAACATGATTTGTTAGAAATTGTTTATTTCTCACCAAAACTATAATAATTATAATCCTTTGGGAAATGATTAATTTCCTAAAATTCATCTAATTCGGCTTTAAGGTGAAAAGGTTTATGCATTTTTTGATTAGGGGAAGGTGGTCTAAGACGGTATAGATTTCAAAAAGGTCTTTCTAAACAAACTTGTTATGAAATGGAAATAAATATCAATTCTGTGTACAATAATATTTTATTGTTATAAAAATCAGTCTAATACTTAGTATTATTTTTTGGGAAACATAAATAAACGAAAAAGCCTTAAAAATCTTTCCAGTAATCGCAATAGGTAAGATGACACTTTCCGACAACTCACTTACAAACATTAGAAATGAGGTGTTTTGACGTTTTGGAAAATCCAATACCACCCTCAGAGCACGACATGTGACTTTGCATCTACCTGGTGGTGAGCAGACCTATAAAATCCATGTATGGTGTCAATCAAAAACTGTTCTTAAACAACATTGATTGCTCCCACTATGCCGGCTAAATGAGCAATTACGAAATGGGCGGCGACAAAGCCGAATTGCATTTTTTTATTGTCAATTCAAAAAACCATTTCGTAACTGCACCCTGAAAGGAGACTGCCACCTCGATAAGAAATCGATGCAGTAATCTCCTGAAAGCCGGTGAATCCACGGACTAAAACCGGAATATGACCAGGTCACTTGACGGTTTTTGCACAGCTGTATATGTTTTTATATATTTTATTTCTGCATAACACCCACCAATTTTTAAATTATTATAAAATCTCTGTTCGTTAATTGTTTGTATTATTATTATTTTATAGGGTTTTTATAGAAGTTAAAAGGTGATAAATAAAGTATTTCTTTCTTTCTTTCATTCCTTTAGTACCTATTTATAATACTATTTATTTATGTACATAAGTTCTTATTGCGGCAGGTTCTCCTTCAGTAGTTATAAATATTTACAATAAATTATCATTGAACCTCTTCAATATATTTACAATAGGTTCTCGTCCAACCATTTAGAATAATGGGACACTCTTGTGTAGACTCCTGGGTAGCCTGGTTCTCCACATTTGTTGCCGAAAGACACCACTCCTACTTGGGACCAGCGACCGTTGATTATCACCATCAGTGGCCCTCCTGAGTCACCCTGCAAACCAATTATTATTAGGTACATACACTCACGGGCTCAGGGTGTTTGGATTTGGGGGTTCCACCCCCTCCAGGAAATGTATGAAGTAAGAAGACAATATCAGAGTATAGGCCGGGTTATTTACAGTTGTCACCATCAGATTTGTTTCTACTAATGACAAATGGGGGAAAAATGTCCTAATTATTGCTTTGGTGAGGGATGGCACACTATTTTTGATGGTGTTGACGATGCCGAGAATGACTGAATGATAACCATCTAGCGTAAAAAATAGGTTGGGAATAAATAAACCGCATTCAAATCGGGTTACCCATATTGGAGTTAGAGCCATAGATAGAGAAACAAAAAAAAATACAAAGAGGTCAACCTCTCCCTCTTTTTTTCGTCTGGGGTTATATAGATATGAAAAACTAGAATAGATAAAAGTAATCTTATGTTTACATCACAGAAAACATACATAACAAGCGTCTATGCCCAAAGCACATATAAATCTCTCATTAATACATTACAAGTAGGCCGATCATAGAGCATACCTGGTCTATTTTGCTTTGAGCATATCCAGCAGTTCAGCGCAGTTAGGAACAGTTTGTACTATGGTTGGAAGTAGGCCGGTTGTCTAGTTTCGTAAATAGAATATACTTGACCACCATTTATTTCTCTATGAGCATACTTATATAAATTAAGCTGTAATAGATACCCAGTCGCAGCCATCTTACACCAGTAGTCTGATTTCATAAATAGAAGACACCATTCCGCTACAGCTTCGGCTTCTTATTCTAATTATTAAAGTACTTGTAATATATACCTTAAGCGTCAATTCCTCCAGCGTTCTGGCCTACTTACCCTTAAATCTATTCTTCTGGCATATATTTAAGGACAAGACTGGAAGCAGATCGTTCCTCTACACCTACAGTCAGTCTGGCTTATAATATTATAGGACATACCTGACAAGCGTCTATTCCTCCTTGAGCATACCCAGCACATATAAAGCTCTCAGTGATGGGCTGGAAGTAGGCTCTGTCGCAGTCATCGTTTCTCCACACCGGCAGTCTGGCTTCCAGCTGCTTGGAGCTTTCGATGCCCCCATATCTTGTTGTACCCCAGCCAACGACTGTGGCTAATTTGCCGTCAAACTGGTGCCGAGGTAGGTTAGGTGGAGGAAGACAGATTGGGATCACGTATTTTGACTTTTGGACATCATCTGAAATTTCCATTGGATATTTTTTAATTTCTGTTAATTTATTCTATATATAAAAGATATGTTAAGGATATATACACCATGTTTAGGTTTTTCCACTGTGCTTGGATCGTAATGTATTTCTAACTTTCACAGATTTTTCAGGTGATTTGTACGTTAGCTTTTAGGGTAAAAGGTATGTAGGTCAAAGGTATGTCTATCACTTACGTCATTGGAACATTTTATTACTGAATCATTTTTGATAGGCTTTTAAAAAAGGGTGCTAGCTAAGAGTTTAGGAGTAGGACGATGTTTCTTAAGATATAACCAGAAAACCACAACGGAAGAGAAAATGAAGATAGCAGGACATAATCATCTTGATATACCTAGGTTTAGATATAGTTCATAGGAAAGAAATGGATAATAAAGAGGCGGAAGAGGGTGGAGAACATAAAATATTGCGAAAATCTAGTAGCAAACTAAAAAAATATCCTTTATTTAGGTTAGTCCTGCAGGTTCATTCACAGGTAAAAAACAATGTGATTCAAGTTATTTTGGTTACATTATACAACTAACAACATAGACTGTAGGATACAGTGTCCTAGGTCTGTGACCTACAATAATACAGAATTATGTGAAAAACCTTCTACTTACCAGCCAAAACCAGTACAGCAATATCATTATAGAAGCCGACTCTGGAGAATTGTTCATGAGCTTTAACTGCCGTGACCCGAAGGGTTACCGGACGAGACGGTTCATCATCACGGCCCAAGTCCACGTCTCCAAGACGAACGCTGAACTGTCGGGCTGGGAAACTGAAAATATATCATATTTTTAATTAGGCAACTCTGATTTTGATATCGTAAACTTTAGATTCTATTAGCAATATTCGTTTATCTGTCCCGTTTCCTCGTGTATTAACTTAGCGTTACCTAATATGATAGCAAATGTAGGTGACAGTAGCGGATGCAGGGGGTTATGACGATGACCCTCCAGAAACAAAATCTATATTTTTAGTTTTACAAGGTTATAGATAGATGATAATGACCTGATAAGCGTCGGTCATTTTTGTAAGGTTACATTTAAGACTATTTTCAGTAAGAGGAAGAAAAAATATCTTGACAAAAGGCCCAAAAAAACCATCATGGTTTCTTCCCTGGTAGGCGACAAGATCCTAGAACTATGGCAAAAGTCAAGGCGGTGACATTCATGGTTTTTGTAACATTTTTTAAATAAAACATATCTAAAAACCATCTCCAGAAAACCAGTCGAGAGCGAATGTTGTTTTCACACTTCGTATTCCGTATAATCAAAGAAAAAGGGAAAAGGAGGAAAAAGTTTAATTTCAGAATGAATCATAAAAAAATCTTTAAGTAGGTGTCACATACGACTTCAATACTTTTTGCCGTAAAACCACATTTATTTCAACAAAAAAATAAATAAACGACCATAAAGAAAATTGTCTCTGTCAGAAACCAAAATGGGAAATTATAGGAACGTGTGTTTGAATTAATGCATTGCTGTATTAACTTTTCGCTAATACCCACATAAATCCATAGTGACCCAAATACGCGATGTGAACTGAATGTTTACTTAATTTTGTTAGATTAATTTGCATGAGTAATCTGACAGCACGCCCAGTCCTTTTTACTTAATGATTTAATTTATTAGGCCTGGGTATTAGTATGAATACAAACGAAATTGTTTCTAAAGAATATAATTTTTATTATGAGTCTACACCGAACAAGTGGCTAGCTCGTCGCGATGTTTTGAATAGACTCAATAACCCATCTATAAACAGTTTCACAAGTTGGTATTATGAAACCGGGACCGACAGCTTAACGTGCTCTCCGGGGCACTATAGTGGTGTTTTCAAACAAATGTACATATTTTTTTTAATTAAAAACTCATTGGTACACACCGGGATTCGAACCAGGGACCTAAGTGTTTATAAGTCCAAGGTCTAACCAACTCGGCCACCACGTATATAGTAATTTTAAGAATATAGATAATGGACTTTTGACTTTTTTTTTTAAAGAAAAAAATACTTAACTACCTTTTTTATTTTACAAATAGGTTCTAAAAGTGAAACTGGAGGCATCATAAAAAATATTATAATTGTTAAAAAAACACCTAGTATAAGTTTTTTTTCCACCCGAGTCTATATGAGTGCATTTTTGACTTACATCCGTTTGGATATACATATTATATTATGTCGGTGTTGAGCATATCTCATATATTTATTTAAAAACATTATTGCAGAAAAACAGTACAAAGCATTCTCTACCAGTCAAACCTTCGGGACAAATAAACAGTAAGTAGGCACTTGTCGAGGTGGTTCATGATGCGGTTACGAAACGGGCGATTGACGATAAAGCAGCGAGAATATTAAAATAGCAAATTCGTGTCTGTCGCCGCCCAGTTCGTAACCGCATCATTTATCCGGCATAGAGGGAGCGATCAATATTGTTAAACATCAATTTATTGATCGATCCCATTCATGGATTTTGTGGGCTGTTTACCATTAGGTAGATACAAAATCACATGCCATGCTTCAATAAAAAATATAAAAAACTGTTTAGGTGGGAGGATGGCAACTTTGTTAGACCGACTGACCGGACTCGTTACCATACAGATGCAAAAACCATGAAGTGACCTAGTCATGTTTCGGTTTTAGTCTGTGGGTTCACCGAAGACTACTGCATCCATTTCTTGTCGAGGGGGTAGTCTAATTTCATGGCACGGTTACGAAACGTACGATTGATTTGAAGAAAAAGCAGCGAGGATCTTAAAATAGACTCATAATGCAAATACGTCCATGTCGCCATAACATATCGTAGGTAGACATAACATATCATAAATTTCAAGTAAATCGGGCTAGTAGTTCTCGAGATATTTCATGGGGACAGACAGTTACACGGACGAACACCAGTCTCACCATTAAGGTTCCTTTTTTGGATTTTTTGTGGAACCCTAAAAATATGGTAGATGTGAGGTCACATGCCTAGGTCTCATATAAAAAAAAAACAATCTCAAAAATATCAACATACGGACGTTGCTTGGAGTCTCTCGTGCAGTGAGCAGCAGTCAGCACATGCCTGCTGGTGACCAGGGATCCTCCGCACCAAAACTCTCTCCTCTTGGTGCCGTGAAGGTATATGGCAGCCATCCACGGCCAGGCTCCAGGCTTAGAATCTGTTCCTCCGACTATGCGACCTCCTTCCTCTTCCCTCTGACCGCATTCTGGAAGAACAATGATTACTATTGGCTAGAAGTAGAGTATCTAGGTACATGATGGCTGAATTGGTTGGACCTGCTAGAGCACTTTCCAGTTTCACTATACAAATTTGTGAAACTGTTAATATATTGGATATTAAATCTATACAAACACCCCCGCGAGTTGACCACTTATTCGGTGTAGACTCAGAATACCAACGCCTTAGACGTGACGAGGTGGGAATAGAACCCCACCTGGTACCTTGAGGCATTTTAATGTACCCGTCATGGTATATAGGTAGAAATATAGTCAACCCTTTAGTCATGCCATGCACCCATAAATATATTTTATTTATTATCACTGCCTTTTAACTGTCTTTAAAAACCTTTTTTTTATTATTTAACTTTCATATTCAAGTTTTAAGTTTCAATCTCAAATGCTTGTAATAAATTCTTACTGTAACCTTCATTCGATGTAAATAAAATAACATTAAAACTATATTTTGTATTAATAACCAAAAAAAAAATAGGACGTTAGTAATAATAAAAATAATTATATATTATAATTATTTTTATTATTACTAACATCCTATTTTTTTTTTGGTTATTAATATAGGCTGCCTGAAATAATAATTTCATGATGCAACTCCCTTTTAACGATAAATTAAAAATGAAATTAGATGTATTTTACATTTATTACGGTTACAACACAGGAGTATTCTAATGACCAAAAACACCAGTTTAAATTAATGTGACAAACGTGCACGTTTTTCTTTACACAACTCTGGAAAATGTGGTTGATTTTGGTCAGCTTTCAGTCTGATCGTACCGCTTGATGCAACCTCGCGTACCCCGAGGGGTACGCGTACCACTAATTGGAAAACACTGCTCTAGTCTTATACTGTGGCATCGTAATAATATTTTCCCGTATACACCCTATTCTCAGTTTTTATTTTGTTGGAGATACTCCGAGTGCGCGAACAGCATTCGTAGTTGACTGTTTTTTTATGAAAACTAAAAGAATATAAATAGCTACTAACTTACTAAGTAATTATATTTTTAATTATTTTCTACTATTATTATAAAAATAAACAAAACAATATTTGCCAAAATGGGAATCTAATGCACGACCTCCGGAAACACCGTATTAGGGATGATTTATGACCACATTTTACTTTCATTATCTAATTTTACGTAACAAAAAAAAGTATAAAAGTTGAATATCCTTAAAAATCTTATTACTTACCATTTACGTCGACGATATTAGAGAAATTTGCAAGAACTGGAGGTGGAACCGTGAAGAAAGTAGACGTGGGCGCAGGTTTTGGTGTGGTCGGTGCTGGCGTCGTCGTGGATGTCGTGGTTTTAGGTCTTTTCGTTGTCAATACTAGTATAGCTGATGGTTTCTTTGTAGTAGTAGTTTTCAAAGGAGTCGGTCTTTGCGTGGTAACTGGCACCAGATACGTTGGCTTATTTGTAGTACTTAATATTGGTTGTTCTATAATAGGCGTAGTATTAATTACTACAGCATCAGCAGGACAACAAACTCCAGGGACAAACAAATCTTTAAAACACAACGACTCTCTTAATGTAGCCAAGTTTAACAGCAATTGAGGGCAATTACTTAAATCTTCACAAATTCCTATTTTTCCTTCAGGCGTTGTACACGTTTTAGAATCTTGAA
Source organism: Monopis laevigella (assembly GCA_947458855.1). NCBI lineage: Eukaryota > Metazoa > Arthropoda > Insecta > Lepidoptera > Tineidae > Monopis > Monopis laevigella. Next base: position 5,481,205 of record OX381596.1, on the reverse strand, counting down.
TGGCTTGTTCTTGATTAGATCCTGTTGCAATTTTTGTAATAGGTGCATCTGGTAGAACTCTTGGGAGAGCGTTCCTAACATATGGAGCTATTTTATCTGTTACATTTCGTCCTAAAACATTTTTGCTTAATGTGTATATGGCTTGTGGAAGTTGTTTTAAATTAGGATCAGTCTCATTCTTTTCGTTTTCATTGACTATATCTACTAAATAATGGCCTACTGTATTTATAGCACCTAAAGTTTCAGATATTTTGGAAAATGCTGTATCAGAGAGTAGCCTTCCTCCATTAGGGTCTTGTCGTCTGTTAAATTCTTCGTGATTGTTGTAATTGGGGGTTCGATGTACTCTTTGGAGACTTGCCATGTGTCCGGGAACATGATGCCCTTGACTAGGTTGTATGAATTGAGGACTATAATAGTTTTGGTACATTAAATCTGGAGATCTTTTTCTAGGAGTTGGAAATTGATGCCATTGTGGGTTAGCTGACTGCATTCTAGGGTCAGGCCAGTTACCCGAAGTCTGCATGAAGTGTGCTGAAAAATATTTTCGTTAAGTATAAGTACCAATTTATAGTTATACTGTTGTAATTGTGGAATAATTAAAAGATGCATACCTACCCGGTCGGTCGGCCATGATTACTTGGGGTTTGGTCGTAGTCATGCTCTGTGAAATAACTGTAACAAAATAAAATAATTCAATTAGGAAGATTAAAAATAGTTAGTTAGAATATTAACTCCAAAGGTATTAACTAAATTGTTTATTTTGGAATTTATATTTAAAAAAAAAAAAGCGGCCCCAGCCTAGTGGTTAAGTTACTGCGCAACTGATAGCAAGGTTAAGCAGATGACAACAAGACCGGCCTGGGATGGGTGACCGCTTTATACAACGAGGCTATTTCATCATAAACACCGCAACAAGCTCGCCACTTGTTAGGTGTTGCCTCCGAATACCATCGGCGAAATGAGGATGGGTTAATCCCTCCGCTGGGACCCTGAGGCCGTTTAAACGGTTCTCGGGAGCCAAATTGGCACCCGTGATGGTATTTATTTTATTTATTTATTATATTTAGGGGAGAGCAGGTAGGATTCGTACATAGGGAACATTCGTACAGCAGTCATATCTATACTATTGAACATTGAACATTGTGGCGCGTTAGTATTCGTGTGTGTATTGTGTCAGCTCATGCCCACAGGCTAACAGCTAAGCGTTGTGGCAGTGCAATCGTTGGAACAAGTCGAAGGGTGTTTTCGCACTGCCTAAGTAGTTTTTCGACTCATTTATGAAAACATTAATTTGTAATAAGTTTTTCTCAAATTATTAAAGTAGGTAACTTATAATAACTTTTGAATAAGTGCTTTAAATTAATATGTAAACATTAACCTTTGGAGTTAATAATCTTTTATCTTCTTGTTAACTTTTTTAAAGGACAGAAAAAAAAATGTCATTGTTCCACTTTTCGGTATGTATCATATTATTACGTAAATTATTATTATTATTTCGAATATTTTTTGTATATATTTGAATAAATTCCCATAATCACTACTTTTTTCGAAAAACCGGTCTGCAATTTTTTTACATACCTATACTTATGGTAATTTTTCCCGGCTTTTTGAATATAAATTAAAAAAAAAAGCTTCTTTTAAAATAATTAGATTCAACCTACTAGTCTAGTACCACTTTTTTGTTATTTTTCACTTGATTCTAAATTTTATGACATACAACCTTTTGGATATACGCAAGTCAATAAGATCTATAAATTAATCCAAATTTCATGTAAATCTGACCAGGGGGGTAACCACCGACTCCGATACCGTGAGTTCTCGTTCGAGTTGAGATCAAATATGACGTCAGTTCATACAAATCATATTTACAAACTTCATAATATTATATATATTTTGTTGCAATTAATTAGATACTCGAACAGTTTATGCATTGGTTAATTCAAATAACGATGTTTCACTTTTCGTAGTACCAAAAACATCCTTCTCGATCTCAACTCGAACGAGATCTCACGGTATCGGAGTCGGTGGTTACCCTGCAGTAGTCCACAGACCATAATTTATTTTATTTTTTTGGTTCTTTTTTTTTCAGAAAGGTACCCTAAAAATATATCTACCAAAATTGACAATAAAGAAATCTACAGATATTGTTAAGGATGTTGTTGTTGTGGATGAGTCAGTACAGTAAAGGTATGAGAAAGCGCCGCGTTGCCTCGACGAGGACGCATCCGTTTGCATAAAACCTCATGTTGCGTAACCTTAGGGTAATGAGGTTTTGTTCATATTTGGAGGGTTTTGTAATTTTATGTGTCTGTTTCAAAATACTAGAATATTTAGAATAGAATATGTATAAATAAATAAAAACATACATATACGTGGTGGCCTAGTTGGTTAGACCTTGGACTTAAAAACACTTAGGTCCCTGGTTCGTATCCCGGTGTGTACCAATGAGTTTTTAATTAAAAAAATTATGTACATTTGTTTGACAACACCACTATAGTGCCTCGGAGAGCACGTTTAGCTGTCGGTCCCGGTTTCACTATACCAACTTGTGAAACTGTTTATAGATGGGTTATTGAGTCTATTCAATCATCGCGACGAGCTAGCCACTTGTTCGGTGTAGACTCATACCATTGGCTGCGACGAAGGTATGATTTTGGGTACCCTGGGGCCGTCTAGGCGGTCTCGGGCGCCGTAAGGAACCCGTGATGATACATAAACATATGAATAAAAACATTTTAATTTATACAAAATAGTAAATTCAGTAAAACAAATCATCAGTAAAAAAGTACACTTTAAAACCGCTTATTAAGCTCAATACATTTATACCTACAATGAATTCATGACAAGATCATCTGCCATAGGTACCAAATCACCATGATAATTTTTTATTTATTTTAAAAACTTTATTGCACTACTGTACAAAGGCGGACTTAATGCCGCGCGGCATTCTCTACCAATCAACCTTCGCGACAAGTGATAACAATTGTGAGGGTGCATGACTACTTACAGTCAATTTATTTAGTTAATAAAATACATATACTACATAAATGAAATTCTATACATGAAATACATATTTAATATATACTATTATTTTTTTTACATACACTACTTAATATACCTCCCATACCATATACTACATATATATATATATATACAATAAATACATACTAAGTAATACCAATAGAAACATAATGTAAGCTTTCCATTCAGTCAGTGTCATTTATGGAAAAAATGCTAAAATAAAAACCAAAATAAGTCGCCTTTTTCTCACGAAGATAACAGACACAAGGGAGTGCCACATACGACGACGGTCCTGGCATAACTTTCTCGCTTCCTTCACATCGACAACTCAACGCTTATAAGCAAGCTCTACGGTTATGAGCACTGCGGATCTCATTTAAAAAAAAAATCTTATTTGGTCATGGAACATACTTCTGGGTCGGCCCGCCTTATCCTTTCATTCACCTCCAACTTATAAATCTCTTTCAATTCCTCCGTTAATTATCCTTTCATTCATTTATAAAAAAAGCTTTGTAATAGTATTTACAATAACTAATAACTTACACTTGGCCCCTACCGGGAATCCTCGTCGAAAAACATTTATAATAAACATTTTAGGAAAATTAGTATTGGTTAGTAGAACTCGATCGACAAGAATCGTCAAATAAATCACATACATTTGATTTTCAGTTTCGATCGATCAACGCTTCCCATGTGGTTTCGCTTTACTCCATTCTTTCTAGAAACGAGCTCTTAAAGAAGAATGTACACGTAAGGGTGTTTAGAAAATGGAACTGGGTCCTACACATAGCCCTAGTTTAGGGTTTTATAAAAAGGGGTAATCTTAAAATAAAATGTAAAAATACTTTGAAAATAACTTTAAAAACCCTATATATAAAAGCTAAAAACCGGGGAGTAGTGTGTAATTCAGATTTTGAATTTCAGAGATATTCACTTCTCGCACACCGCCCATTTCATATACTACGAGTACCTGAAAGACCCCGTAGGACCCCTGGATTTAATAACATTTATATGTACCTAAGAAAAACCTATTATGTCAAAATTATGTACACACAGTATGTTTGAGGGAATATTTATCATTTTGTCATTACCTATATCGAATTACTAACGATGGCTGTAAGTAATTGAAATTTCCAATAAATTAAGTAGGTCTATTATGTAGATACTACAACATTCTATGCTCCAAAATAGGCTCACATTATTTATTTTAACAAATAAAAGGCGTAATTTAAATAGTATTTAATTTAAAACTAAAAAAAAAAAAACTAGCAAAAACTCACAAATAAAGCTATATAGACTCTAGGCTTGTATATATGACATGTCTGAGAAACAACGATATTAATACATACTATATTTAATAAACACTCAAACCGTGGCATTCTATACAGAAAACCGTACCTACTAATATTATTTGCCTGAATGGGAATCGAACACACGACCTGTAGTAACTAGACAACACGGACAATTCGATGTAATTTTGCTCATTAGGAAATGTACTTTCGATACTAAATTTACGGAATATTCGCTTGGATTGCGACCATGAATTTACTGTGGTACCTTGAATGGTAAAGGTGGAAATCTTTGAACGAAAAACCATCAATCAATCTAAAGACATCGCAAGTAGCTGACCACTTGTTCGGTGTAGACTCAGAATGACATCGGTGACGACGGGTGGGACTAAAACCCCGCTGCTGGAGACCTAAGACCGTCTATAACTATAATAGGAGGTCTCGGGCGCAGTAAGGAAGGCACCGCTGTTGGTAAAAAAATAATGGCAAATAATATTCTTCGTTCCTTTACTCGTTCCTCTACTTAATGAGTATATATATATATATATATCTTCACGGGTGCCTTACGACGCCCGAGACCGCCTAGACGGCCCCAGGGTACCCAGCGGAGTGGTTTTAATCCCACCTCGTCGTAGCCGATGGTATGAGTCTACATCGAACAAGTGGCTAGCTCGTCGCGATGTTTTGGATAGACTCAATAACTCATCTATAAACAGTTTCACAAGTTGGTATAGTGAAACCGGGACCGACAGCTTAACGTGCTCTCCAAGGCACTATAGTGGTGTTGTCAAACAAATGTACATATTTTTTAAAATTAAAAACTCATTGGTACACACCGGGATTCGAACCAGGGACCTTAATGATTAGCGGGCACGAAATCAAATTTTCTATAGATACAGGGTAAATTTGAATTGTTGATCTTTGGGTAAATATGCGGTTCTACTGATCAAATAGAATAACTTTTCCCATGGAACCACATGTCATGAAAAAATTACAACCAAAAGTAAAACCTTTCAAAGTCACTTTTTATAATAAAATTGAAAAACAAAATATCTGTACATCGATCTAATTAAAAAAAAAAAATGCACCCCGACTTTAATTAGGCTATAGAACAATAATCAATTATTTTTAGAATTCGTCTGTTTTATTTTGAATAGAAAAAAATACTTTGTGGGTAAAATAAGGTTTATAACATACATCAGAGGCAGTGGCGGAAACAGGGGGGGCCAGGGGGCTATGCCCCCCCCCCGTAATCTTTTTACTTAAAACCTACTATTTTGTAATAGTTACTACAAAAATAAAATATAAAAAGCTTATCAAAAGGCCCTAGGGACAATACAAAATTAATGCTGAATCCGCCCGTGTCTGATATAATACTTTTTATGCATGGTAACTTTAGAAGGATTGTAGCTAAGGACTTTGGAATAATATGAGTCACTAAAGTAGCCCTGTAAGATATAGTTCAGCGCCCCAAGCGGAAATTTTGAAAACTAAAACTAGGTACAGTTAACGCAGTTTAACGCGAAAGTAAATGTATAAAAAAACTCACACTAGGCTACAGAAATCAAAAAACTGAGACTTCGCCATACAAACTAGTAATATTAAAATAACCAATTTGTATGGAAAAGGCAATTTTTTATTTATTTGCGCAACACATGGTTCCATGGCAAAAAAAAAAGGATTTGATTATTAGAGCCTCATATTATCTTAAAGTACAACCTTTTAAAGTCACTAAAGTAATTTGGACATAAGATAAAAAGCCCCTTTTATATTAGTCAAATAGCCGCAAAAAAGTAGGTACAATAAAAAGGAATATATTTAGTTTACTAACAAAAACGTAATTTCACGGTTACAAGTCATAAAAATAAATTCATTATCTTTTTGATACAAACTAATGATAATTTTATGCGCGTAATAAACTGCCATTCGTTATGGATTGTTTACATTCGTTAGCGTAACGCTTATGTCTTCGTTACATAACGAACGCGACGTGTTTTCCGATGTTCATTCATTAGAATTTATGGAAGGAGGTCGAGGTCTCATTTGCCAATATTATTTGATATACTTATATTAATAGATATACTATTATTGATCAGAGAAAGACGAGGCGAGAAAGTATTTTTTTCTTATTTCGTTTTAGTAGTAGATAGGATTAGCATACTTTGAAAAGTCTTGACCAAACGCCGGACATTTCTTTATTAGTTTTTTCATAGGGTGCACTGATTCATCCGAGTGCTCAGAGAGTTCGTTGCAGTCAATGATATTTTTGTTTTTTATAATATCATTGGTTGCAGTAATATTATTATTATTATCTTATATTAATGGCCTCTGCGCGTGCGCTTAATTTAGCAAATGTCACGTTGATGATGAGATTCAAAAATTTTCGAGTATAAAAGTGAAAGTGGGATAATAGGATGGAAAGGAATAAAGAAAGGACTAGGTTAGAATTAGGCCACATGACCGTATGCAAACATACGGTATAGTGATGCCAGTGTCAAGTAAAGAAGGAAATAATCGACAGTAAAATGACCATTTTACTGAAGATAAAGGGATTCGTTGAGATAGCACAAACACCAAGAATACTGCGTAAATGCTACACTTCTAACATTTAATATTACTATACGAATGCTTATTTTACAAAATTAGTACACTATTGCACAATATTCAATAAAATTAAATTTGATAATTGTAACAGAAACACAGTCTTCGGGCTACCCTCAAAGAATCTGCGTGATGTTAAATCGACTATAACCTTCCCCAAGATCTATTGGATCTATCTATTGGAAAATGATATTTCAAATCTTCAGCTTTATTATATTAGTATTTTTTTTTTTTTTTTTTTTATTGGAGCACGACATGTGACTTTGTATGTACCTGGTGGTGAGCAGACCTACAAAGTCCATGAATGGGGTCAATCAATAATTGTTCTTAAACAATATTGATCACTCCCACTATGCCGGCTAAATGATGCGATTACGAAATGGGGGGCGACAATGAAAATTTATTATAATATATTTTTTAATGAACTCTCTGTAAATGGCGTTTAATGTAACAATTGTATTTTGCAGTTCGAATGACAGCTGGTACCTACTATTGACGCTAAATTTTACTTTAATCGTTTAATAATAAATAAATACGATCGTTTAATCGTTTAATAATAAATAAATACGATCTACGATCACTGGTGCCTTTTTGGCTCCCGAGAACCGTTAAACGGCCTTAGGGTACCCAGCAGAGGGATTGTTGGATTAACTCGTCCTCATTTCACCGATGGTATTCGGAGCTATACCACTAAAAACACCGCAAGTGGCGAGCTTATTGCGGTGTTTTTAGTGGTATAGCTCGTTGTATAAAGCGGTCACCCATCCCAGGTCCGGCCTTGTTGTCGTCTGCTCAAACTTGTTATCAGTTGCGCAGTGCCTTAACCACTAGGCTGATCCGCTTTTTTTATCGTTACATTTACAGAGAATTAATTTTGGTGCAACTCAGTCTTATTTTTATAGCAGTCACGGACAAAAATTCAACCAAAAAAAGTAGCATCCAACAAAAAGAATTAGTTACAGCAAAAGTGTTCCAAATCCAATAGGATACAGTTACCAAGTATATCTGTAATACCTAGTATTGCTAGTATTATGTAACGGTGACGCAGTGACTGCGCGCGCGGCGATCACGTCACCGGACTATCCCGCGCTTTCACTGTGGCGCGTGCGGTTCGCACTATCATTAAACGAATTATTGCGTCTTTTTATTCTGACATTTAATTGAAGATTATTGATGAATTGTTGTTAAATTTATCTCGGGTTTGTTTACATTGTTGTTTATTACTTATGTTAAATGTAATATATAGTAATGTTTTTTTTTCCTGTCGATTTAAAATGTATCTGTTACAAATTGTTATTTACAATTTAGTTTAGTACTTTAGTTTCGAAGTAGATAAGTATCAAAACAGTTGGGAGTTTGGGACCCTAACTTCTTAGATGTTATTCAACTGTCTTTGAGTCCCGGGATTTTGGTGACCTTCTGTACAATTTTTCATACTGTGAAAAACTACGTTTTCCAGGAGGAATTCACACTAGATGTTAAAAAATATAAAAAAAACAGTTTACTTTATTTTTTTAATAATAAAACAGTTAAATAGGCAATTAAATCATTTAAATCCTCATTTGCAGAACATGTACACAAAGCTTCGCCCTCTGAATCTCTAGTGACATTCGTTGCAAGAAGTATGATCTCGCACGTAGGTATACGTTGGTCTTTAGAAGCATATTAGGTAATCATTTTCTAAAAAATAACAGTTTTTTAATGCATCTGGAGACCAAGGTCCAAGAGTTTCCATTATAAACTACCATAGGGTGTTTTACGCATGCTTTTCAGTAGGATGAGAGCATTTTAAGTATGCTACCATAAATTATAAGCATATAGGTAACTCAATGGCTATGCTTTTCTGTTAGTTTGTGTGAAGGACCAGAGTTTTTTACTTGCTGATACCTTTTTCTCCGGGGTGTCTCGACTTTACAACTAGTGTTTATGCATTTGAAGATACCGATCCATATAACTATGTTAATGCGATTGATAGTCATTTAAATAGCTAGAACCAATGTAATACTAATATTAGAATTAATATTTACGTGGGCAGGAAAAGGATTCGCGAACTCGAGCGTCAAAAAACATCTAAATGTTGTTTTCAGTTATAATAAACTTTTTTTTTTGGAAAAAAAGAACATGGAGGTTTTAAAAAAGATTTTATTTACTCGATCCTAATTACATAATTACATTATAAAAAATCTGTTTAGTTTTAAAATGAGAACTAAAGTAATCTTTTTAGAATCATAAATCAAACTTTGGGTGTCTTTCCAAAAGTTAATATATTTTTTATAAAAATACTATCTAATTAGGATCGAGTAAGTAATATTTACACCTCTACGTTCTTTTTCATTAAAAATAAACTTTGATATCACTGAAAACAACATTTAGACGTTATTGGACGTTCGAGATCGCGAAACCTTTTACTGGCTTCTTAAGGCGTGGATATGGTTGGTGATATTGGTCGCCTCGGTGGTATCCTTGTATGGCAGATGGTTTTAGGCTGTCCAATGGAATCAGCTAACCACCTAGTCTTACACTAGTTGGTTATGTTCATAATGACACATTTTACGATTCCACTTTAATATGTAATTTTTTTTAACTAATGCTAATGGAAAATTATATATAACCTAGTCTTGCCATAAATAACTTTATGACCCGACGCCGAGTCTTGCTGGAAGGACCATACTTGGTTATTGAACATGGTGTTGTTAAGGGGCTTAACTACATTCTCAAGAATGGTATCTTGATACATTTGTGCCGATGTTTTGATACCTTATTCACAAAAATTTGGCTCAGTCACTCCTTCATAGCTAACACCTCACCAAACCATCACTGAAGTCGGATAATGCCCACGTTGCACTCTGTCGACTAATTGGGAAGCTTCCTTAGAGCTTTGAGCATAAATACGGTCATTTTGTTTGTTAAAATGTTGCTCAATTGTAAATATTTTCTCATCCGTAAACAATTTTTTTCTGTGACATAATGTGTTGGCGCCAAAATGAGAAAATACAATGAACAATCGTATAAAAAATCCAAATTCAAATGTGTTTTTTTTTTATTTTTACGCCATTTTACACTACATATTTCAGGAAATTCATTTAGACATAATTATAACATATGTGTAGGACAAAATAATTCATAATATATTACACTTTCGGGAAAACATACTTAATTTTACCTTTTAAGTATTTTCACTTATTAATAATCTTCTGTAGAAAAAATGACTTAGCTCGACAGTCACCGGATTTTTGGCCCTCTGGAGACCACGATCCTCCAACGAAGGTTTCAACGGCAAAAGGAAGAAATACAAAGGATCGGGTCACGCAGCGAGAAATATTTTTGAATTTTGTTTATTTCCACCCTAGAAACGACGTCACCAGCAGAGTTGGAAGAAATTAAAATATGACTCAGAGCCTAGTGTCTGCGCAGACACTAGGCTCATGTGGCATCCTAAATCATAGATATATAATCACATTTGAGTTAATATAATAATATTACAAAATAATCTAATAAGTCTCAGTCTAAATTATAACATTATGTATAGTAATTTTTAAACGAAAAATCACATGGATTTTTTTTTCTTCTTGCCCCAGGCCCAGTCGTGCCCCATTTGTTCGAAGCGTACCATAAAATTTGTCGGGTTTAATTCATATTATTCATAATTTAATTAGTCCCAAAAGTTCTGAAAGACCCGCGCTGAATTAGATGTCACGGGTTGTCAGTTTCTACTGACCCCGGTATTTTCCGGGACTTATTACTCCCGGAAATTAGTTAGGTAGGTATCTCAAGAGCTAATCGTCAGATTGATTAGATCTTGTTGATCTTTGTATTAGAAAAGTTTAGGTATACTTTGAAAGGATGTACTTTGGGCTAATATGAGATTTTGCTGATAAAATCGAACAACTTTTTCCATGGAACCATGTGTCGCAAATGAAATAAAAAATTGCCTTCTCCATACAAACTAGTAAAGTTTAAATGACCAATTTGAAAGGGGAAGACAATTTATTTTGCATTTGCGACACATGATTCCATGGGAAAAGTTGTACTCTGTATAACTTCGTAAGACCGACCGACCGGTCTCGTTACCATCGCTCGATAGATGTGTAAACCGTCAAGTGGCCTAGTCATGTTTCGTTTTTAGTCTGTGGGTTCACCGGTTTCATCTTTGTCGCCGCCCAGGGGCCTAATTATAAAACAGCGAAAGCGATAGCGATCTGTCAATGCGTTGATAATTTGATTTTCATCGTTCTTATTTTTAAATGCAATAAAGGCTATGACAGCTCAAATTGCAATCGACCACGATAGCGATCTGTCAAATTATCATTTCATAATTAGGGGGCAGTTCGTAACCTATACGGTTACGAACTGCCCTGTGAGAGCGGTCAATATTGCTAAACAACAATTTAGCGATACATCGCATACATGCATTTTTTAGGCTGCTTACCAGCAGGTACCAAGTCACATGCGTACTACAATAAATATTAAATAAAAAAAAATGCAATAAATTTAGAAGGTTATACCATCGGCTAAGACGAGGTAGAATTAAAACCCCTCCGCTGGGTATCCTGGGGCCGTCTAGGCGGTCTCGGGCGCCGCGTAAGGCACCCGTGATGACATGTATGTATGTATAGAAAGTTAACAAAATTAAAGGAAAAACTTATTAAGAAAATAAACAAAAACGAACCAAAACGAAAAAAATATTTTTTAATTATAATACGTAAAGGTATATTACATCCTTATTTTCTATTTTTTTAAGATATCTTCATGAGGTCAGATTTAATACCACAATAAACAAGTACAGTTACTGACCTAACCTGTGTACCTAACCAATAATAACACCTTAGTGTGAATTATAATTGGCAACACTGCATTTACTTAGGGTGACCATAATTCATAATCTTCTGCACATTATCATTAGTGGTAATGGTGTCACATTTCTCTGTGGTCCGACACATTCTAATTCTCATAGAATGTGTCGGACCACACACGTACTTATGGATGGGGTGATACTTTTCATTCTCGAAAATAAAATTATTTCATAGAGAGAGAACTTTATTTATGTTATACACAATCATGCAGTATGCGAAAGTAAAACAATAATCTAGAAATGGTCATTTACATATTATACGTAATAGATGTTTTTTTTTCACAATGACAAAAAACAATTTAAAAAAAACTCGGCAAAAATCGTCACCGGGTATGGTTTGTTTTTAATCTTTCATTTTTGATATAAAAAATACTGGCAAAGATTTTTCCAATGTTTTTCCTAAATTTATCAACAGAGGTGCAAGGTTTATCGACGCGACACAGAGGAGTAATAAACTCGTAAAAATAACTTCGAACTGGGCGCCAATTATCTTAAATTAACTTTAGTTTAATCGTTTAATCTTAATAGAATCGCAATCGCTTAATTTATAATATTTCATATAAATAACATGTTATATATTTTTTTAATAAATTACTTATCAAGATAATCTTATATATTTTTTTTTATGGGTTCAAGTCCCACTCACCAGGAAATTTTTCATTGAATTTTATCATTAAAAAAACAATATTTTATTATAATAGGATTACGATTGGATCAAACTAAATTAATTTAAGAGAATTAGAAACTCGAAATTTAGTTCAGGGTCCCACTATATTTCGAGTTTCCAAAGTAAGCCCAAGTTTTCGAGTTTAGAAAACGTACTAATTAACAGACAGCCGTGATTCGAGTTTCTCCGTGAACACTGTGACACGGACAGACTACCAGACAAAGTGGAGACGAACCGAAACAATGGGGTCGGAAAATTAAAAAAAAAAACTGCCGAGATTTCGTTCTAACACGATATTATGGTAAGTATAGATACTCATACCTACTAAGTATATAATTAAATAACTTTTCAATGCCTAGAAACAATAAGCTTGCTATACGACAAAAAGAAGGAAAAAAAAAGTTTTAAGTGCATATGACGTCACACAACTCACTATTTCTATTATTCATATTATATTAATTATTTATTTAAACACTTTATTGCACAGTAAACCAAAGTTATGTACAAAGGCGAACTTAATGCCATAGGCATTATCTACCAGCTAACTTTTAAGATTGTGTACGAAGTAGAGTCGGGTGCTTAATTAAAAAAAAAACTAATAAAAATTAATATACACAGTGAAATATGAATGGGTGTAATATGATGTTCTACTGATCAAATGAACAACTTTTCCCATGGAACCATGTGTCGTAAATGAAAAAAAAATTTGGCTTCTCCATCAAATTGAGCATTTTAACATTACTAGTTTGTATGGAGAAGGCTAGGACGATTCAAGTTTATGTTTTAACAATCACAATAAAACATTATTTTTAAACTAGTAAATACATTGTTACGGTCCAATTTAATTTTTTGGAATAAATAACAAAACCAACTATTATTTATCTTCACGCCGAGACTCTTAAACGTGAAAGATTGTGAGGATGGTTGTTTGTTTTTTACGCTTTCACGCAAAAACTACTAAACATAATACCTACATACTTTATTTTTAATGATGATGTTTTATTTATCCTTTTGGGAAAGGCAAGGGCGTAGGCCATAAAGCCAAGTTTATAATTAAAAAAAAAAAGATGTGAAGGAAACTAGAGAAGTAAGTATGTACAGAGATGCAGTAACATCTACCCCGTCCGTAACAGCTATTTTCGGTACGAATCGAATAAACAACTGACCTATATTTCCGCGTATCTTATTTTATAACCACTAGACCAAGAAGCGGTTCGAAATAATATGATTTTATTGGTCTTAGAGTACCTTCTTTATACGAAGCTCCTCTCGACCTATTTATTTACCTTGGCGAGATCAATTGAATTATTTTCCATTTCAAGAAAGTTCCGTTCTCCATAAAATTTATTAATATAGAGTTTCAAAAATAAATATTCAGAAAGGAAATCCTTGTAACTTGGGTAAGTTTGCCTAATAAGTTAATAACAGTCTTGTAAAACGAAAAATGTTAACGCAAAAAGGTGAAGTAAATAAATCTATAGGTTCAGGTGAAAAAGGATTTATGTAAAAAAATCTTATGATAATATTTAAAATTAAAGTAGGTACTGTAACCTTCTCTATTGTAGAGTAAGGCTACTACTGGCCATAAATATTGTTAGTTTTCTTATTTGAGTATTTATGACATTTGTGACGGAAATAGAACAAATCGAAGGAACAAAAAGAGTAAAAAGAGAGATCAATAGAGGGACACACGATGGACGTGTGATTGATTAATTTAATAGAAAACGAATAGAAACGCGATTAATCCTCACAGTTTACGTTTATATAGCTTCGCAGGGATATTATATTCGATAGGAAATGAAAAGAACATAAAATAAACGTATAAAACGTATAAAGTTGGTTTTTAAAGAAGGATCTGGAGGAGGTAACCCTGAGGAAATCGGGTACGGTGACCGAAGAGTGAAGTAAACCATATCATCGGTCACATTTTGGTGGAGGCGCCGGGTAAGATTTAAAAGGTTTCATGTGAAAATAGCCGGTTACCTATTTTTGTTGTGAAAATGTTTATAAATAAAATGATAAAGAAGATATGTGTCAAGAAATGAAGGAGAAGTAGTGTAAAAATAAAGGTTATATGTATCAGGAAGAAAGGTTAGTGGGTTTTAAATATAAAAATAGCGTTGATTAGTGAAGAAATGAAAATGGAACCAATGAATCATTTCTCGGGGCAGATTAATGAAGATATAGAAGATTTTTTAGTAAATTTTAATGGTGTAGCTGCTTTACAAAGGTGGGATGACGACCAAAAGAAGTCGGCGATTGCTTTTTATTTAAGAGGTCCCGCTTTAATATTTTATAAATCAATATTAGGTGAGTGCGCAAACTATAATGCGTTAGTGTGTGTTTTAAAGGACGAGTTTAAAACACAAATTTCATATATTGGATTATTCTTTAATTCTGTACAAAGGGAGCTATCACTCTTAGAATATTTTTATAAAGTAAGTTCTTTAGCTAAAAGAGCAAATATAAACGATGAGAAAACTATTGTAGATATATTTATTAAAGGATTAAATGATCCACATAGGCAATACTTTGCATATCAAGGAAATCTGAATATGGCCAAAGTAAAGGATATAATAATACAGTTCGAGAACGTGTATTCCTCGAATAATAAGGCGGAATATAATTTGTCCCATAAAATGATATATCCAACTCCAGAACCACAGGATATACGACCTTCTGGAGATATAGGACAACATCAGTATACTCCACGAAATATCAATCAAAATCATAATTTTAGTACTAATTTTCGTGTCCCTGAGCGTAGATACAATTTGAGACCGAGGACTATGCCACGACGATATGCGGAACCTGCACGAAATCCGTATGTGCAGCAACTGACTGCGCAATCATGGAGAAACAGGAATGGACAAAGTGTTTCTGGTGTTGTGGACACTGGTGCTTGTGCTAAATTTGGACAGATGGACAATGTGGTGACTGTGGTGCAAAAAGAAATCACCCCCATATCAACCAATCAAGGTCAGTACAATGTTTCCCCATTGAGTCTAAAAGAAAATATAGTCAGTGTAGTTGCGAAAAATAATGAGCCTTTAATTAATGATAGGAATGATAATAATTATGTAAAAGAAGTAGAAAATAATGAAGATAAAATAATGATAATTGAAGAAGTTAGGGATGCCGATAAGGAAGTCGACATAGAGCCAACAGTGGCACAGGAAGATTATAAAGAAGAGAATTTATATAAAGAAATTAATTCTAAAAATTTTGAAGATTTAGGGAACGAACAGACGGATAAAGTAGTAAATAATTATGGAATGAATGAGGTCCCTATAATTGAGTCTAGGAATGACGTAGGCAAGATAGGTTATAATAAAATATATAAGAAGGTTGAATTCGAGAAAAAGCAGTATAATAGTGTAGGAAATGTAGGTTATAAGATAGGTTTCGGTAATGAACATAGAAGATTAAATTATAAGGTAAATGGAATACAAAGTTCATTACTTATAAATGAGTATGGTGTGAAACAAAAATATGAAAATAAATATGTTAATTTTGTGTATAAACTAGGTTATAATAAAAGAAAGAAATCGAAATGGAAAAATAAAAAGATAGATATAAAATATTAAATTAATTTTGTATATTATAATAATATTTAGTTTATAAAGTTTTTGTAATAAAACATAAAAAAATATATTTAAAAAAAAAGTAGGATTTAGGTATGTTTATTTTACAATTGTAATAATGTGTATTATTATGTGTTTAATGTTTTTTTTTATGTGAACGCGAGAAAAAAAAAACCTGTGCTGATATTGTAAGCAGCATATGATGACAATGGAGAAAACAGGAGATACAGAGATGACTAGGATGGAATCTGGTCTTGGTGTTTGTCGTATTAGCATTGGAGTGCTAGATGGCAGATAGTTACGTGTGAAAGTTGTATGCGATGTGGCATGCTAATGAAAAAGATGCGATCGAAAGTTAAGTTTATTGTTTGACGGGGTGTAGTAAAAGCATATGTTCAGAATGTGAAGGTGAAGCGTGATAGTTGGAATGTATTACTGCGAGTGAACATATCTATGAAGATAGTTTGTCTCAGTTCTATATAGAACACAGTATTGCAGTTCAATATAGAACGTGAGTCTTACATGTTGTTTACATTTAGTATGCTGAAAGATAACTTTATTATAGAGAAAGGAAGAAGTTTAAAAAGAAAATACACTTTGTCTCTATAAAATGTGTAATCTAGTATAATTGTTTTTATTGTTTTAATAGGTACGGGAGTTGCAAACACTTGATATTGATTTGTGCTAATAAAATTAATGCCTCGAATTTTCGATAGATGGCGAAATAGGGCAAATATATGTCAAAACAAATAAATGACATTTTATAATGACTTGAATCATAATTTTTAATTAATTAATTTTAGCATAGCACTGGATACAAGTCCTTCGTCCTGAAATTTATTTTTATTTTTTTTATTTATTAAGGCATTGGTATTAAAGACCATCTTTGAAGTTTAGTATCTAGTTAATTTATATGGCGTGTTTTAGTTATTGTTTTATTAAAAAAATATGATAATTAATTAAAGGGAAATATTATTCAAATTATAAATAAAGATGTTATAGATAATGAGAAGTTTATGATGTTGGATATATTATAATTATTACTATGTGATGTTGTACACAAAATATTTAGTTTCAGAAAGAAAATGGACAATCTAGGGACTATCAGTGAAAGTGCTGTGGTGAAATAAAAGGAAGTTACAAATAATACAGATGGTGTCATCTGATGATAATACTAAGTAGATATATATATTTTTTTATTTCTATATGTAACTTCTTGTCACTCATTTTTATTTTAATAATTGGTCTTTGCATTTAGCAAGAAAGTAATTTGGATAGATATCACGCAAGATTTAACTATTGGTATGTCGTTGTGCACATTTGTTTTTGGGTTTTGCGGATGTGATTAAATGACGAAATATTTGATTAGTATTTCGGCTGGGTGAAAACGTGGCTGTTGTATTGATTGGATGGATCCTTATTTAACAGTCACCGTTAAAAGGCTGACTGCGGTATGCCAATAGAGTGATTAGGGTTGTAATAGTTTTAAGGTCCCTTAGGTTCGCGAGAGGATTAGTCGACGTGTCGCGATTAGGTTGATTTTTTTTGTAGACCTTTTAAGTAAAGGAGTGTGTTTAGGTCGGGATTTTATAATACTAATAATATTTTTTGTTCTATGTCCAGATTGTTTTTAGTTTAGTAAAATCTTTTTTTGTTAATATTTTACTAAAATTTAAGAGGGGGGAGAAATGTAACCTTCTCTATTGTAGAGTAAGGCTACTACTGGCCATAAATATTGTTAGTTTTCTTATTTGAGTATTTATGACATTTGTGACGGAAATAGAACAAATCGAAGGAACAAAAAGAGTAAAAAGAGAGATCAATAGAGGGACACACGATGGACGTGTGATTGATTAATTTAATAGAAAACGAATAGAAACGCGATTAATCCTCACAGTTTACGTTTATATAGCTTCGCAGGGATATTATATTCGATAGGAAATGAAAAGAACATAAAATAAACGTATAAAACGTATAAAGTTGGTTTTTAAAGAAGGATCTGGAGGAGGTAACCCTGAGGAAATCGGGTACGGTGACCGAAGAGTGAAGTAAACCATATCTTCGGTCACAGTACCTATTATTACGTATTTTAAAACCAATTTAAGTAACTAGGAACGTAGTTACTGGTTATATTTCATTGCTTTTTTAATGTAAACAAAGATTAAAATCAACATAAAATTAAGTTTAAAAACTAAAGCAACAATATTTACGATAAAGCAGTGACGTAACTGGTGATGTAAATTCGTCGCCGCCATTTCGTAATTGCTTCATTTAGCAGGTAGAGTCACATGCAGTACTCCAACAAAAAATAAAAACCTAAGATTAATAAACAAACTTTAGGGAGGTAAGGGAAAAACAGTTTCGAAAATAATTCAGTCACTTTAAGTTTATTATTTAGGAATGTACCCATTTATAAATATAAGCAATAAAATGATGAAGTAAATAAGTCTATCAAATAACTTAGCAATGTCATTGTAAAAGCTGGGAGCGAGCACTTACGGGCAACGTAGGAATATTATTGAATTTCCTGTAAATCTCGGGTGTTATTCAATATTGTATGTACACGGGTAGATTACGTTATCATACTGCCCGTGCTTGACCTTTCTACAATAATTCTATCAAAGTTTAAAGGTCATGTTACACGAGTTATATTTGGTTAGCGTAGTGGATGCTAACGAAATTAATTCGCTTGCGGAGAATGTAGTAGTATTTTTTTCTTTACTGCTTTTTCGTTATCAGACTCAATAATAACGACCGCGACATACCTCGACTGCTTAAATAATAATAATAATAATAATAATAATAATAATAATAATAATAATAATAATATGTAGGACAAATTACACATATTGCTCTGGTCACAAACTAAGCTCTAGGCTTGTACTATGTGTACCAGAAGCAACTATATAATACATATTATATTTTATAAACACCCAGACCATGACAAACTGTACAGAAAAAACATTGTAAAATAAATAAATTGTAGTTAAATATATAGTTTAAATGAAGCCTAAAGGCAGACTCGACTATTGGTCGATTATACAGAGTGAATTTAAAAAGATGTACTATGGGTTAATATGAGGTTCTGCTAATCTAATCGAATATCCCATGGGAAAAGTTGCAAATGAAAAATAAAATTGGCTCCCCCATACAAATTGGTCATTTTAACATTACTAGTTTGTATAGAGAAGACATTTTTTTTTTACATTTGCGTCACATGGTTTCATGGGATAAGTTGTTCAATTTGATCAGCAGAACCTCATATTAGCCCAAAGTACATTTTTTTTTTTCAAAGGTCCAAAACCCTGTATATTATATATTGGTCGAATTTAACTACAATTTATTTAATGATTCGAAATTAAATAATAAACTTGCCCTGTAGCATGGCGCTCAAGATAATGTGATAAAATTGGATGGTACGACTAAATTTCTAAATTTTGTATTGAAATATATTTTAGTATTTTATTACAGTTTTATTTCCGCTGCGGTTTGGCTTTTTAGAATAGTTTAGTTGTGGATCCATAGGGCATGATTTTTTAATTTAGATAAAGTTTCTAATTGTCGAAAATCCAGACCACATTTTGGCTTTTACCATAGACAAAAGAAATGATGATTAAAAGCGATCGAAAAAAAAAAAATGAAAAAAACTACTATGAATAACCAATATATATATATATATAAAGCTAAGATTTTGCTCAATAAATATATTATTATTATTAATTAACTCGCGGTTGGATGACAAGGTACAAAAATAGGTACTTACATAATTAGGTAACATGGCCGATTTTAATAGTAGAAATCAAAACACAACCATATTTATATAAATGTATATAGGTATATATATATATAATTTATTTATATCTACCTACTTTTATAGTGTTTTCAATATTGCATATTATTTTTGAAACACAGTTTTAATATCTAGATATAAGATTTGCAAAAGATGAATGTAAAAAAAAAGTTTTAAAATCTAAACACATTTTAAATTAGCTATTGTTAAAATATCGTTGTCCCATATCTAAATAACCTATTGAAATCAGCTTACATTAACATATACATGACCTCTTATAAATAATTTTACGCTTAGGTTTCTAGTTAAGACTAAAGTGGTTAAAAAATTATATAAAAAACTGACAAAATCTCATGCCCACGGGCGGTTTGAGGAATGTGTGTAAATCGTATAAAATATTTGGGGTTTTCGGTAATATGAAATGGCATAAAAACCCTAGTCATTTTATTAATAGTTATTTACATTCATTGGCAATGCATTTTTTTTTCTATTTTTAATTATTATTTTTGACTTAAACCCTTTTTCACCTTATCTATAACTGCAAGTAGTTTGAGATACCAACGGTGCATATCTCCGGTATTGGTTTGACCAGGGTATTTTTTTTATTTATTTCGCGGTGAAACGAAAAATTATACTAAGTAAAAAAATAAATAACAAAGTGATCTACGAGATTCCTTTGAACTTTCTACAACATTTCTTTAAAGTCGGTATATAGTAGTTTAGCCGTGTACACAAACAAATACTTTCGCATATCATTACGGGTGCTTTACGGCGCCCGAGACCGCCTAGACGGCCCCAGGGTACCCAGCGGAGGGAGGAGGGGGTTTTAACCCCAACCTCGTCGTAGCCGATGGTATGAGTCTACATCGAACAAGGGGCTAGCTCGTCGCGATGTTTTGAATAGACTTAATAACCCATCTATAAACAGTTTCACAAGTTGGTATAGTGAAACCGGGACCGACAGCTTAACGTGCTCTCCGAGGCACTATAGTGGTGTTGTCAAACAAATGTACATATTTTTTTTAGTTAAAAACTCATTGGTACACACCGGGATTCGAACCAGGGACCTAAGCGTTTTTATGTCCAAGGTCTAACCAACTCGGCCACCACGTATATTTAACAAATACTTTCGATTTCATACTTTTAGATTCCAAGCTTTAAAAATAAAATAAGAAAAAAAAGAACTTACCAAAAATTAAAAGATAACATTTGAAATAGCATTTGCACGCATTTTCCGTCATTATGTTATCTGAACTGGAACCAACACAAACTGTTACGTCAATAGAACTAACTTTCACTAAGGCCACCAAACGCTTAATAATACCAATCTTATGAAATATCCAGGCGGGCGATGCACTTCGATGCAACTGCACTTTTGGAAGTTCATTGACTCGGACCCGTTTTTGGTCGAAAAAAAGTAATGTCAAAAAAAGAGCGGGAAGTTTTGACAGTTTTTTTTTGAGAAATAAAAAGGCGTTGACGGTAACGCGTTCACTTTCGACGATGGTAATGTCGCGGCCGGCGCCTGCGCACGCCTTTTACTTTTCTACTCCCACGACTGATTATGGCTATCCCCACCTTGGATTAGTCATTGTTTTGTCTTTAGGATTTTGGGAACACGGATGTCCCGGTCCTTTGACACCATTAATATCAGTAGGGTGTTAACTGCTATGGTCTCAGGAGATATCAGCGTTTAAGCTTTTATTTGGGGTCTATACTAAATGCATTTAGAGGCAGAGTGAGCCTTAGTTATCAATAATATAATGTATTGTAATTGAATTCTAAGGTTTCTCTTCTAGAACGCTAATAAACACTAACAATTAAACTATATTTGAAGTTTACTTTACTAATTTTTATTTTCAATTTCAATCGCCAGATAAAGTTATTGTGATAACTTGTATGTAGAATCAATATTTTTTACAGTTCTTTATAGAAGTTAACTGTCGAATAACTTTATCTGACAATTTAAAAATTAATCTTTTATTTTTAGATAATTTTAGGTTTTTAATTAATTGTACTGTACCTCACAGAGATATCTTCCTATACCTACTTGTTTTATTCAAATAAAAAACCAAGTAGACAGTTTGAAACAAATGTAGAGTGATGAGAAGGAATAGAAAAAGAGTGGAGCTAAAGGCGGAACAAAGCATTTTGTTGTTTTATTACCGAATTTTACGAAACTTTCATCAAAATAAAATTATCCCCCTTTTTCATCCTAATTTGAAATATCTTTCTTAGTAGGCGCCTATAATACAAAAGGAAGCGACAGCCTAAATTTAATTTTCCTTGCTTCTGTGGTTTCGGCTGAGCGATAATATAATAATAAGTCAGGTTAAACTCTTATATAGAAAAAATAACATATATAAAAAGTTCGGGACCTACTGTATAATAAATAAAAAATCTAAATATGATTATGATGGTGAATGAATCTAGCTGCAATGCTGTTACATTCCAAACTCATTTGCGGCACATGGTTCCATGGGAAAAGTTGTTCGTATTGATCAGTAGAACCTCATATTAGCCCAAAGTACATGCTTTCAAAGTCACCATGTATATCATAACTGTTAACTGTCGAATAACTTTATCTGACAAAAAAATCAGCGCTTACTCATTTATTACCTAAAAATAAATGAGTAAGGGCTGATTTTTTTGTCAGATAAAGTTATTCGACATTTAGTTAATTATACTGTACCTTACAGAGATATCTTCCTATACCTACTTGTTTTATTCAAATAAATAAACCAAGTAGACAGTTTGAGACAAATGTAGAGCGATGAGAAGGAATAGAAAAAGAGTGGAGCTAAAGACAGAACAAAGCATTTTGTTGTTTTATTACCGAATTTTACGAAACTTTCATCAAAATAAAATTATCCCCCTTTTTCATCCTAATTTGAAATATCTTTCTTAGTAGGCGCCTAAAATACAAAAGGAAGCGACAGCCTAAATTTAATTTTCCTTGCTTCTGTGGTTTCGGCTGGGCGATAATATAATAATAAGTCAGGTTAAACTCTTATATAGAAAAAATAAGATATTTAAAAAGTTTGGGACCTATTGTATAATAAATAAAAAATCTAAATATAATTATGACGGTGAATGAATCTAGCTGCAATGCTGTTACATTCCAAACTCTACTTTACCTGCTCCAAATAATATACTATAAATACTATCTCTATATAAGTAGAGAGATTCCTTTACTAACACGAGCACCAAAATTTTACTTCTTCTAACCTAGTCTTTTCATCACTGAAACTGTTTTTTTCCGTAAAATCTTTTAGTTTTAGATTCCGTTTTTATTTAATTAGTAACTTTAGTATACCCGGCTTCTCTACTCATATAATTTGTATAAAAACTAATTGTAAAACATCTATCTATTAGTTGACCAGTAAAGTCATGTAATTACGATATTGCCATCTACAAAATTAAAAGTTACCGTAAATCCTTTATTTCGGATTTCCATCTCCAAAATGAAGTGTCAGCAACTGCTAACATATACGTGATGGCCGAGGTGTTTAGAAATACTACAGTTTTAGGCCCAAGTGACCTAGTCATGTTTCGGTTTTAGTCTATGGGTTCACCGGTTTACAAGAGATCACTGCATCGATTTCTTGTCAAGGTGGTAGTTTCCTGTCCGGCGGTGGCAAAGACGAATCAGCATTATCCAACCGGCCGTTTCGTAATTGCATAATTTCGCCGACATAGAGGTAGCAATCAATGTTGTTGAACAACACTTAATTGGTCGACTTCATCCATAGACTTCGTAGGATTGCTTATCATCAGGTACAGAGTCACACGCCATGCTCCAATAAAAAAATAAAAAAAGATCCCCGTTTCAAAACACGGTGTAAGTTATGTACATTTGCTTGGCAACACCACTATATTGCGTACTAGTAAAACTATCTACACAAATTGACTTCTATCTAAACAAGCCACGAACATCCGAGAAAACTATTTGTAATATATTAATTATACTTCCATCGGGGTGTTTAAACGCTTGTTCACAGCTCATTATCTGAACGCTTAAACCAGATCCTCGTGGCAATTTTTGTTTAGTATGGTATATATATTTATGTATTACATTTATTATATTATATATAGTATTTATGTAGTTTAAGTATTGTTATGCATCATTGTTAAAATTATATCTATATTCTTTTATCGAAAAGTTCTGCACCCTAAGCATATTTCACTCTCTCAAAGGTTAGCTGGTAGAAAATGCCTAAGGCATTAAGCTCGCTTATGTACAATTTTGTGCAATAAAGAATTTAAAATAAATAATAGTATTTGAATTACTATTTCATTTCAGAAAATACGAAATAAATTTGTTACTCACCTAAAATAAACCTTAAATCATTAAAACAAAGTGCGCATGGTAATATGTAGGTAATAAAATTCTTCAGTTTTAAACTTTTGTTTAATGTTTGTGCATTTCTCAACCTAGCTCACAATAAGACTTTAAATATGTATCTACCTACTGAATTGATAAAAATAACACAACAATTGCAAAGGAAAAACAACGCGGTAAATTTAAATATATAGCAATACGTAGCTGAACAGTAATGATAGGGTTTATTATATCACATTAAATAAAATATGTGAGAATTTGTCGATTATGTACAAATGTATTATGAAGTTATGGAATTAACCGCAACACAATGAGCAATATCTTCTCTCTTCTCAGTTCCGTTCAGAGTCTCTACCATGGGTTTGCGCGTTGTAGAAACGTAACGTATTTGTATAATACGTTACCGCTTTATTTTTGGTAACAGGATTGAATAAAGCGGCCCTATTGGTTGTTGCTCACGTATACGTATACAAACACGATATGTTGCTACAATGCGCAAACCCATGGTACAGCCTCTGCTTTTCTTATCTACATAGAAGCAATGATATTCATATAATATATAAAAATACATAGAGAAATCAATGTTTATACATAGGTTATTGAGTCTATCGAAATACCGTGACCATAAAACAACTGCTAATGTCAAAGGCACCATATTTAGGAGTTAGGCGTAGATCGACATCCGTAATACCTTTTAATCTTATTTTTACCTTTCTAATGACATTTCCGATTTGGTCACTATAAGAAGCGATTAAAAAGTTTCGGTTACGTAGAACGAAGGACTTTTTGTAACGATGTTGTAAGTTTGAGAGTTCTGTGAAGTTGTTGATACAATATGTCTTGACTCATGTTATTGCAGGCCTCATATCTTGCGGGATTTCCACTATTCTGTTCTGTTATATTTTTTACCTCAATTCCTAGATTTGGTAAGTGTAATTTGGTGTGTAGTGGTTTTGTTTAATAACCGATCTGTTGTAATATGTACTATAATTACCTTTTTATTAGAATGCTGCCAGGGGCATTAGAAAAAATACAGGCGAGGTGAAATGCCTCGTCGCATTCAGTCGAAAGAGTATGGATTTTGATAGCTTACCTCACGCCTCTATAGTCCAGTCCACGGGCGTAGCCAGGGGTGGTGTTGGAGGATGAAACCCCCCCGAAACGTAATGAAGGGTACTTGAAAAATGTTTGTGAAGGCGTAACTTACTAATTTAAGAGACATAAGGCGTTAATAATAGGTGATATTGACCGATGGCGTGTTTTTTTTTGCTCATCTCAACAAAAAAAAAATTACAAAATTAAACGAAGCTTGAATCCTCCCCGATACTAAATCCTGGCTACGCCCGTGGTCCAGTCAGTCAGCCTATCAACAGTCAAAATCAATACGCTTATGACTGAGGCGACGCACTATGGGAAACGTCCATACAAAGGCGTCTCAAAAATGGTTTACTCGAAAGTTATTTTTAAGGGATACCAATAGTAATTCTAAATAGCTGAATAAATAGTACTTTTATTTTGATATATATATTTTTTATATTTTAACGTTAACATATATTTAAAAATATTTGAACTTTAATTATTGGTAGCACTCGATTTTACGAGAGCGTGTGGTGACATTTTGATGTAATTTTATTCCAAAATTTTCTTATAAAATGTTATATTTTCTTAAAGTATATAAAAAGTAGATATCTTTATATTTAATTTGACATATTTTAATAAATATATAGTAAGATAAATAATTTAAAAAAAATCGTATTTGACACACCTATTTATTCCAGTTTATTAATCATTTTCAAATAGAGTTTTCACTGTTACCGCCGTTTGCCGACGTTGAGGTATTTATTGAATTCTATTCTTTAAGTAGTCCTTATTATGGGGAAAGAAAAAAATGTTAGGCATATTCGCGCCTTTTTTTAAGAGGAGCCAATAAATGTTATGACTTATGAGTAATATTGCATGTTTTTGACGACCTGCCTTGTACTGTATATTTTTAGAAAAATAACGCAACATTTATATAGGAATTATTTTTTCTTGAAAATATACATACATACATACATAATCTCACGCCTATAATCCCTTTTGGGGTGGCCAGAGCTTCGGAAACGTATAAACGCTCTCAGAAAAACCTTGAAAATATAAATGCAAATAATATTCCCACGAGTCAAATTGGATGTGGTCTATCGATATCTACTTATCATGAGCATCGTGGTCATCGTGACCACTAAAAATTATATTAAAAAAAAAAAGATAATATTATCGTTACTTAGTTCCTTGTGCATATGCGGTTTTACACACAGCACTTAGGAAACTTTGGAAACTATAAAACGGTGCTGAAATATTCAAACATGCATAATTGTTTTTTAAAGTTTCAATTGAGCTAGTAATTGGCACATCGCTTTTTTTCTCAAAATGAGCCAATTTGCGTGTTTTCAAAAGTGGGCAGCCAGAACGCCTGAAAATAAAAATAGCAAAAAAGAAAAGAAAACACTTGTACAAAAACGTTTTCGCGAAGAACTTGGTTTAATCATTGATATGCCGCGTCAAGGCTTTGGAAATAGTAATGACGGGAATACAGCACGGAGATTTTTTCAGAATTATGCTTGCTCTGCCGATATTACAGGTGTGGATGAAGAATTGATAAAACGAATGTATATTTTGCTTTAAACAAGGATGCCAGTTAATTCTAAAAAAATCGGTGACTATGCTTATCAGACAGCTCAGTTATACGTAGATAAATATAACTGGTATTATATGCCTTCATGTGTTCACAAAATACTTATCCATGGGGAAAAAAACATCGAGTATTTTGCAGTTTTGCCCATTGGACAGCTCTCAGAAGATGCGCAAGAAGCTATGAACAAAGATTATAAAAAATACAGATTGCATCATGCTAGAAAATGTTCAAGGTCAGCTAATATTGAAGACGTATTTCATACGTTGTTATATACTTCCGATCCTTATATATCTAGTTTGAGGAAAACCACTAAAAGCGTTCCAAAACCACTATTACCTGAAGCTCAAGAACTTCTCGATATCTAAGAAAATGATAAAAAAATTAAATGTAATCGAACATTTTTTATTTTATTTTATATATATCATTTATTTTTTGTTAGTCATATAATCTAGTATTAATTTCGAAATACACGTATATTAGAATTTTTAGTTCATAAGATACTCGTATATTATATATTTTTTTAAATGGTATTTTTCATTATATTAAACACTTAAAAAAATATTGTTTATTTTATTCATAACCGCTATATGTACAATTATGTACTTAAGCATGTAAAATTTTCTAAAACTCTGAAATTAGATAGTTACATATGTTTTAGAGAAATTTAAACTCGTTACCTATTCAATGGTGTTTTCAATATTTTTTATTTTCTATTTTAATCGACAGTTTAATATTTTCTATATATAGGGTAGCCGGTATAATGATTGGCACCTTAAGACGTCCATCAACTTTGAACCTTTATAATTCGAAATAAAGTTTGAAATCGTAATACGTTTTGTGGCCAATCGTTTAGTAGGAATATCAGTATGACAATAACATATTGCCCATGATAATATTTCTCCACTTTTGCTACTTTATTGCTAAGAACTTAAAACATCTCCTAAAACTACAATCATTGGCCCCAAAATATAGTGATTGGCATAATATTAGTATAACGATTAGCATGACAATAGTTGTATTTTGTGTTTATTAGCATTGCCAATTATTATACCGAGTAATTGCCAATCACTAAAATTTTGGTTGAAAATACACGATAGTGTTGTATACTATTACAACTTTACTTTTATCGATTTATGGGTAAGTAATAATAACAAAGCAAAAATATTATTGGAAAATATTTATTAGTAACTATAAAAAGGCCATAATCAAATAGGTATAACTTTAAATATAATAGATGCATAACTTAAAAATTTACAGGAAATTGTGCTAATCAATATTAACAACTTTTACTGCTTAATGGAGCAACTCTGTCAGGGTGAAAAAAAATCACTTTATCATACATTTGCTCTGTATCTACCCGATTAAAATGTATAGAATTTTTATTTTATTTTTTTGGGCAGAGTTGTTCCCATAAAGAATGTTGTTCATTTGTATAACAACTTGTAGGGTGCTATATATAAGGTTTTTGTTACATTGAAGGCGACGCGTCGCCTTTAAAAACCGGTTCTCGAGCAGTGTTTTGAGAATACAAACACAGTTTTAACTCTTATATATAAGTGGGGATGTGATGGATCTGCTCAAACCCAATATAAGCAAAAGTTTGAAGAAGACGGTAATAGCGATGCTAACATATTTGTGAGTTCTCTTGTGCCCCTTCGTCTGATGTGTTCTGATAAAATTATATGGCAGAATATGCAACCTTCTTCGCCAAGATATTGCAGACCAATACGCTTCCGTTATGTGAAGGAAGACAAAGACATCACTAACGAAGAAATCAAATATATTGAAAACCAAGCATGCAATCTACAAGAAACGAATGTAAGTGATCTCATAAAAGTGAACCATGTACTGCTGCCAACAATGGTCGATGGAAAGGTGTGCAACGCTGCCACGAATACTGCATCAACAATGCGTTGCTATATTTGCGGTAAAACTTCAAAGACTTTTAACGATTTGTCTTCCACAAACCTGGAGAATCCTGAGACATTTAAATTTGGGCTGTCAATATTGCACGCCAGAATCAGGTTTTTTGAATTTTTGCTGCATCTTTCATATAAAATAAAAGCAGGAGTGTATGAGAGTCGCATAACAGCGAAAAGTGATAAAGAAAAAATCCAAGCGGCCAAAGTCAGTATTCAAAAAGAATTCCGCAATAAAATGGGTTTACTTGTGGATATTCCGAAAGCTGGGTATGGCAACACCACAGAGCACGGAATCGCCGCGCGCTGCCTACTCCTAGAGACGGTAGTAATAATAATAGTCGTGGCAAAGAAATGCGCTGCGCGCACATATGAGCGCAATCGGCCGCCAGTTGCTCTTCGTACGTTGCGGAATAAACATTAATATTAAATCGATAAAAATGCCTCATTGCGCTGTGATTTGGTGTAAGAACCAAAGTAAAAACATTAACAAACAAAATTCTGGAGTATCATATCACAAGTAAGTAAATAATGTTAATTTTTAGCTTTTTTAAAAATGTGCGTCGATGCAGCCGTGCGAAAGCCGCGAGTCATTAGTGAATGCAATAGTGATGGGACGCACGCGTTGATTGGCATTATGTCGATAATGCAAGCGTACCCATAGAGTACCAATATATTTTAATTGCCATTGTAAAGTTGTTATTTCTATAGTATCTTGTGTATTATTACAAACTTCGAAAAAAAAACATTTAATGACTGGCCGCTTCACATAAGGTGACACTTAGATACCTTGTCTGTCCGCAGGAATATCTTAAAACCTATTGATCCGATTTGAAATGGTTACAGATTTTATTTAACTACATGTATGCCAACCAGTATAATTTTCAATTGGGTTCAGGTTAAACATGGTCTAAGTAAACAATATACAAATAAATAAGCAAATGGATACAAGCGACAGGAAAGTATAACTGGTTTCCTCAAAAACGTGACTCAATTTGCTCTATTCATTTCGAGGCTGTATATATTTCTGCCCATAAAAAATAATGTCGATAAAAAAAATATCGACCCAGCCACAGCACTCCAAGACGTCACCGGAGTGAGTTAAAGGTAACGCCCACCCCCACGCTTGGTTTGTATGAAATATGTTGAACATGCCGTCTCTAGTAGCGGCGGCCGGCGCGCGTGGATTCCGTGCTCTGTGGGCAACACCAATGATGGTAATACATCACGGAGGTTTTTTAATAACGAAGAAGACGCGGCTTCTATTACTGGTGTGGACCTATCTTTAATAAAGAGATTTAAAGTTATTCTAGAAGTGTTGTCTTCAGGATATGACATAAATTTAAATACATTTTCAAAATTCACAATGGATACAGCGAAATATTATGTAGATTTATATCCATGGCAACCTATGTCGCCCACAGTACATAAAATTTTAATACATTCTGCGAGTGTCATGACCCATGCATTATTGCCGATTGGCCAATTGTCAGAGGAAGCTTCAAAAGCCAGAAACAAGCACTTTCGCCAATATAGAGAGAGTTTTTCACGAAAATTTTCTAGGACGGCATGCAATGAGGATGTGCTTAACCGGCTTCTACTAACATCTGATCCTTATTTAAGTAGTATTCGGCCGAGAAACAAGAAAAATAAAAATATGTTTTCAAAAGAAGCTCTTGATTTTTTCATAGTAGAGAATAAAACAACTAGTGATGAAGAATGAGCTTATTCCAATATAATATTAATTAGTTTAATTTAGTAGTTTATTATTATGTTTATTATTTATAATATATATTTTATTATATTTATTTAAATAACCTACTTGTGTCATTTGTATATATTTAAAAGATTGTGTATTTTGTAATAAAAATGTTTTTGACTAACTTTTATATTTCTATTTATTTAATTACTAAACTTGCACTTCTATATCTTCCAAAATATGTTTTTAGTCATTTAATACCTTTTTGCAAAAAAAAACTGTAAAAATATTTTTGAGCACGTTTTAGGTCAAAATACCGGTCTGTGCGACGCGACATGTCGCCACGCCTGATTTTTCTCTAAGGCCCCTTTGCACCTAGTCGTCATAGCCGATAGATAATATTCTAAACAAACATTGGACAAGTGACAAGTTCGTAAAATAAAATAAATACATTTTATTGATATATATTTTAGTTAAATTATCAAAATCTTAATAAAAGATTATACTATGTTATTTTAAATTATATCGACACAATAGGGACATCACTATACATTTTTTTATTCTTTTGTATAAAGATTGGCATACATATGAGTACAAAGATTGGCATGCCAAGCACGTAAAAAGTATAATGATCAGCACTGCCAAGATTTGGTTACAACTATCATAATCCACTTTAAAGTATATACTACAAAAAAATATTATCTATAGTTCGGATCAAGAGAATAAAATTGTATCATTATTTTAAAGCACAACGTACTATGAATGGCACCCCTGCCAATCAATTAGTTGTCCATATATATCGACGGCACTAATTTCGGCATAGCAAATTTTAAGTTAATTTAAGATTTTTTCCTTCAATTTATATTTATAAACCTAAAAGAAATGTATATTTACATGATAATGTCGCATAAAACCTAATTTGATAAAAATACAATAGGTATATAAGTTTAAAAGTACTTACTTCTTAAGATTGTCCTAATAAAATTAACACTACACCACTTTAGGATGTTGCATTCACAATTTATTTTTTTAATCAGTATTACCAGTTATAAAACATAAAATCTACCTATTTATTTCAAAGTGTTGTTAATAAAGAAAATATATATATTTATTTTTTAGTAGTTTGTCAAAAAAAACTCTTAATAATTAAGATTTAAATTCATCCGGCCAATCATTGTAGGGGGGCCAATATTAGTACTACTTACCCTATTTGGTATAATGTATAAATGTAGATTAATTATGCAAATTTTTAACACAATTGTATTAAAAACAAAAAACGTACGCGTCTTTCCCATAGTGCGACGCGACATGTCGCCTCGCCTGCATTTACTCTAAAACCCCTGTAGCTCTACCACAAGTTTTTAGCTAGTAACTACAGATAGGAATCAGCCAATAAAAGTGGTTTCTTGAAAAATAAAGCGATTTTATTGGTTGATCCCTATCTGTAGTTACTAGCGAGTATAGTAGAAACTGTTTGCAAAAACTTGTGGTAGAGTTGTTGCACTGGCTAATTATTAGTTAGTTTAGGAGCATACCGATCCCAGTTATTTGCATATTGTAACCGATAAAATATGCTGTACCATTTCAAGTATGTTACAGTTTGGTTATTTGAATATTCCTCGGCCCCTAGGGCCACGTTTTGCTGTTGAGATGGGCGTGTGACCCGCGGCTCTATAGACCGCAGTTTGCTACTGTAGTTAAGTGAATAAAATAATATGAAACATTAAAACATTGTGGCGACCTTATCTAAACTTACAAGATCTTGAATGGACACTACGCCTTGCAGGAGATGTCTCAGGTGAGACCATCAATCAATTTAAAAATCGTTTGGACAACTTTAAACCACATCAGCTAAGAAATACTTAACATCCAATAACAACCAGATACAGGCTTCTATTAGTTGTTTCAACTGTCTGACTGATAAATAATGATTTCTAGTCCATTGAAAGCTGGAGATTTCAGTGTCAACCAAACGACATTGAAAACTTCAAGTAGAAAGTTATTATAAATTCGCGTAACATTCATTAGGATGTTGTTTACGTGACTTTTTATTTTTTTATATAACGTCACGGCATGTAACCCCGTCATAAGCATACTTGCAAAGTCCATGAATGGGGTCGATCAAAACAATATTGTTTAGCAACATTAATCTTTTCCACACGCCGTACTGGCTGTACGCTGTACGCCGCGGGCTGAATGATCCTGAATGAAACAAAGACAAATTTGCATTACGTGTCTGCTTTATTGTTAAATAAACTACCTGTTTTGTAACCGTACACTGAAAGGAGACTACCACCTCGATATTAAATCGAAGCCGGTGAAAACCGGTGAACCCACAGACTACAACCGAAACTTGAAATATGACTTTGGGCTAATATGAAATTCTACTGAACAACTTTTTCCACGGGTACCATGAAAAATGTGTTGAAAATGAAAAAAAAATTTGGCCATTTTAAATACTAGTGTGTTTTCATTTGCGACACATGATTCCATGGGAAAAGTTGTTTGATTTCATCAGAGCTACCTCATGTTAGCCCAAAGTATAACCTTTTAAAGT
This sequence comes from Monopis laevigella, assembly GCA_947458855.1. NCBI lineage: Eukaryota > Metazoa > Arthropoda > Insecta > Lepidoptera > Tineidae > Monopis > Monopis laevigella. Next base: position 5,448,207 of record OX381596.1, on the reverse strand, counting down.
CACCATGTATATTAAAATTTCCCGATGTACTCGCTTATGGTTTGTCACATAATAAAACTTCTAAGAAAGTCTTATAGAAAAACAAAATTCTGAATTATGACGTCTTGCGGAAGTCTCAAGAGAGATCTTTTGTCAGTGAGCTCTCCAGTTATGTTCTTATTGTTCCGCATCCTTTTTATCTATTGTGTATTCTCCCCTGAATGGATAAATCTTTAACGCCTACTGATTTAATCTTGGCAATATCGTCATTCCTTGCGGTTATAGCATTTACAGGCGCTTTGCTTTATATTAGAGAGTTGTAAAATGGTAGATATGATGATAATACGGTTGGGTGCGTATGCTGTTCGAGACCTTAGGTACAGTTTTATTTAGGAATTTTAGGTTTAGTAGTTTTTATGTTAACTTGCCTTTTAGTAGGTATACCATCAGGTAGAAACAAAGTCACATGCCGTGCTAATATAAAAAAAATACATCAAAAGATCAATACGTACAAATCCAAGTTGCAATTTCTATCTCTTATGAACATTATTTATCCCGGGATATATTTTTTCGTATATAAATCGTGGGTCCAGGTGGGCAATTCTCGCGCTTTCGACATTCATCTCGATTCGAGATTTTATACGAAAAATGACTAAATATGTAATTTTTAGTTCAATATTTAAATAATTTTCATTTCGTTATTTTTGAACGAAAAATGGCATATTTAGTCATTTTTCGTTTAAAAATCTCGAATCGAGATTAATGTTGAATGCGCGAGAATTGCCTACCAGTGGTGGATTTAGCGATGCCAATCGTAATTTTTTTTTGCTCATCAATAGACTCAACGTATATATTTTTTGACTATGTTTTCTTTTTTTTATGTTTTCTCGTCAAAATTAGCATCATCAATGTATTAAAAGCAATAATGAAATCCTGGATCCGCCCGTGATTCCTATCTAAAGTTACTAGCGACTATAGTAAAATCTGTTTGCAATAACTTTTGGTAGAGCTACAGATTATCATTTCAGTTTATTTAGGAATGTCAGCCATCTCAAGGAAGGCAACCTTTCTTTACTTTTGAAGTTCTGCTTCATATGATATTTCGTTTCGTGAATATGAGAAATGGGAACGAAGATACTCGTGACCTCCCTACATAATCCATTTGTGGAATAGAAATATAAGGCGGCATGCAAACTTTTATATAACCAACCGGCTACGATTGTGTTTGGTATACAACACGAGCAATAGGTCTATTATTATTTAGAGCCAAGTAATTATTAATTATGGTAAGGTAGATTTCATATTCAGTTTATTGTAAAATTGTTAGTGGTTTTTTTTTATTTTTTTTTTATGTAGGACAATTTACACTTATTGCTCTGGTTACAAACTAAGCTCTAACCTTGTACTATGTGTACCGGAAACATTGATATATGACATATTATATTTTATATGGTTTGTAATTACGTTGTCCCTAATTCACTATTTATATCTTTTTTTTTCTAATTCACGGTCTATCTTCGTTTTCTAATTCACTGCGTCTATCTTCTTTTTCTAATTCACTGCGTCTATCTCTTTTTCTAATTCACTGTGTCTATTTTCTTTCTCATCATTATTATTTATTTATTTTAACACATTATTGCACAGTAAACAAAAGTTATGTACAAAGGTGAACTTAATGCCTTAGGCATTATCTACCAGCTAACCTTTAAGATTGTGTTCGAAGTCGGGTGCTTAATTAAATTTTTTATTTTTTTTTGTGTACTTATTAAATTAAAACTAAAATACAATAAATTAAATAAAGCATTAAAAACATTGAGATCCTCTGGACCCGCATTGCTTGTATTTCATCCATCAGCTATGGAATGAGTTGGTAAAGGTAGGAAAAATAAAATAAATTTAGTATTTTCTTGTCTTTTTTTTAGGACTTGTAAATATGCGAGCAAGCAAGAATTTCGAACTATGACACATATATGATAGCCAGCACTATTGATTTTCCTTGCTAGCCCAAAAAAAAATATGTTGACTTGCCTCGTACAGAACGTGTCGGCAGGTTTTTGTGTGCGGTGCCAGAAATACTTGTAGTTTTTTAATATATTTTTGTATCTACCTGGTGGTGAGCAGACCTACAAAGTCTATGAATAGGGTCGATCAATAATTGTTCTTAAACAACATTGATCGCTCCCACTATGCCGGCTAAATGGTGCGAATATACTCGCTGCCTTATCGTCAGTTCAACCACCCATTTCGTAACCGCATCTTGAAGGAGACTACCACCTCGACAAGATATCGATGCAGTAATATCCTGAAATCCGGTGAACCCACAGACTAAAACTGAAACATGACTAGGTAACTTGGCGGTTTTTTCATCTGTAGTAGACTAGTAGTAGATTTTATTATATTTTATATTATATTGAATACTTTCCTTCACCTTGTCCCGCCCTTTTTATTCTTCATTCAATAGTTATTCATATTTTTAAATATTGCTATGGTAACGTAAAAATTTCCATATATCTCTCCGCCAATACGGTCCTCGTCAAACATGTAAATAATAGGTAGAACGTAAACAAACAAATCTTTGGTTCTAAAAATAGTCCATGAATAAATGGGTACCTAATCGATACTGATTTTCCATTTGGTATATTATGTGCGATTAAACGTGAACAGTTCTTGGAAAGACTTGACTTTCCAACAATTACCTACTTAAGTGAACTTCTACGAAATTGCCGTAATTCTAAATTAGATTTTAAGCTAGACTTGACTGTTTAGAGTAAACCCTTTAGTTGCAAAATTTAGAATAATCCTGTCTGACGACTTTCATAGAACCACCCACGTGATTCCAGTAGAAGTGTTGGGTACCAAATTGAGATATTAAAAATCAATTGTCACTTTTCCTTCAGACTTCTATAGTTTTTTTGTTTTAATGAATGTATAGTTTCTAATGAAACATGTATTGTCTAATTTTATGTGTAATTTGTATGTAATGTTGAATTTTATTATTGTAATTTGGTTAGGGCTGATGCATACATATGCAATGCCCTGAAATAATATTTAAAAAAAAAAGGTCTTTTCCTCAGATTAATAATATTATTAATCTGTAGCCCTAGTGTGAGTTTTTTTAACATTTACTTTCGCGTTAACTATACTACCGCGTTAACATTTTGACCAATCACATGCTTGCATTTTTAATTCCCCAAATTTCCGCTTGGAGCGCTGAACTATTTCCCATACAAATTTTAGTTAACTCAAACGCAAAGTAATAGTTAGAAAACTCACACTGTACTGGGTACTGAGGTCTTTTCGTTTGTTTAATATAACGTTTGTCTATTATAAAAAAAATCTATAACCAAGGAATACGATGAGCTAGCGATGTACATTACTACAAGGAATTATTAGAACCAAATCATTGGTCAACAATAAAAATCAGTTATTCCAATTAAAATATTTGATATTTTTACAAGAGGAAAACACGATTAAGCTATGCCTATGTTCTTTAATTTATACAGGGTAATTTTGGCTTTAATATGCCAATGAATATGAAAATAATAAAATACGGTTGTTTTTTTTAATGTCGCCCACACTCTTGAGGACTCAAAGATCTTAAATGACCACAATTTATACTACATTGATTTTAAGAATAAATATAGTAGTTATTTTACTAATTATATTTTATGGCATAAGTAATACTATTAATAAATTATGTACATTTGTTTGACAATACCACTATAGAGCCTCGGAGAGCACGTTAAGCTGTCGGTCCCGGTTTCACTATACCAACTTTGAAACTGTTTATAGATGGATTATTGAGTCTATTCAAAACATCGCGACGAGCTAGCCACTTGTTCGGTGTAGACTCATACCATCAGCTACGACGAGGCTGGGATTAAAATCCCTCCGCTGGGTACCCTGGGGCCGTCTAAGCGGTCTCGGGCGCCGTAAGGCACCCGTGATGATATGTATGTATGTAAGTACTATTAAATGTGTTGTGTGTGTGTACCATCACGGATGCCTTACGGCGACGGGCGGCCGAGACCTCTTGACGGCCTTAGGGTACCTACTGGTGGGGTGCTATCCCACCTCATCACGTAACCGATGGGTTTACACAGAACAAGTAGTCAGATCGCCGCGATGTTTAAATGGACTCAATAACCCATCTGTAAATAGTTTCTCAAGTTGGTGTAGTGAAACTGGGACTGACAGCTTAACGTGCTACCGAGGCAGTATGATGGTATTGTTAAACAAAATGTTTTATATTTTATAAAAACAAAAAAAAGACCTCTGCCATCTAGTATTAGAAATTAGAACTTCTAACTTCACTCATAGAGTTATTAGAAGAAAAGCTAATAGAAGGCGTCTGTGTATAAGTAGATAACAAGCAATGACAAAATTCGTGAGCGGTGAATGTAACCTGGTTGTCTCAGTAGTTGAGCGCCTTGCCACGAAAGCGAGGTGCGTGGGTTCGAGTCCGCCCACCAGGATTTTTCACTGCATTTTATCTTTAAAAAAAATATATATATTAAACACTGAATGGTGCGTGTGTACCGATGAGTTTTTTATTTAAAAAAAAAATGGGCGTTCGGATGAAAACACCACTATAGTACCTTTGACAGGCTCCGAACCGTTTTACCAACTTGAGCAACGTACTCGTATCTTAACTTTTATAAATATAGTAGTTATACCTGAGTATATAGGACACGCTATACCTGCACTATACCGTAGCTTGTCAATCTTATGTTAGCGATTGGCAGCGGAAGTTGTAGAAGCCTTTAATGCCTCTACGTACGTAGGTATTATTTTGTATGTCTTTATTTATAGGATGTAGCGATTTTGATTATTATCTAACTCGGATGCCTCACATTCGTAAGAAACGCGAACCCAAAAGTGTAGGACGGTATTAGCGAATATACCTCACAGGCTGCGTAGACTAGCCTCATTTGTCGTTGTATCCGGAGGTCGTGGGTTCGATTCCCACCCATGGCAAAAAAATATTAGTACATTTTTTTCTGTACTGCTTATCATGGTCTGGGTGTTTATAAAAATATAATATGTATTATATCGTTGCTTCTTGTACACATAGTACAAGCCTAGAGCTTAGTTTGTGATCAGAGCAATATGTGTAATTTGTCCTACATATTATTATTATTATACCTATGTGTATTTTTAATACACATTCGCCTATTTTCCTTCCCGTTTGGACATAACTGTCGTTTTCTCATGATTGAGTAACAAACAAATTTTTACATTTATCTGTAATATAAGTGGGAAGTAAAAAAATATACCTATACTAAGACGGTAGAAGGGGGGGGGGACCAGTTGAAAGTGGCCCGGGGCGAGACTAAACGACGTCTGAAAAGACGGCTCCGGTTGTTATAGGTTAGTTCATGTACAGAATTTGCCCTAAAATACGTTAATTTTTTTACACAGTTTAATTTATAGCTCTAATTATGTCGTTATGAGTCTGCTTAGACATACAAATAATATTTTAAACGCTATTTTATAATCGCTGTATAAATCGCTAGCGCTCCAGATTAAATAAGTACCTTTCAACAGCAGCAACTAAAGTTCGAAGTTTGAACAGCTGTCAAACTTGTAATATTCCAGCGGCAAGTTTAAATATAAAACGCTTTCAGGACGTTGGGATCGCTTATAACTTTTTTAATTTACTGAAATGAAAGTTGCAAGTAGTTTGATCCTGCTTAGTAGAGAATCTAGCAAAAACAACAATATAAAAAAAAAAAGATTTTAATTATACAGTGTGACTTTGAATGGATGTACTAGACTAATATGAGGTTCTGCTGATTAAATCGAACAATTTTTCCCATGGAACCATTTGTATGGGAAAGCCAAATGTTTTTTTCATTTGCGACACATGGTTCCATAGACAAACTTATTCAATTTGATCAGCAGAACCTCATATTAGCCTAAAGTACATCCATTCAAAGTCACCATGTATATCAGAACCAGATAATAATAACATCCATGCCATAAACAAATATTAGTACGTTCATCTGTACAGTTTGTCATGGTATGGATGTTTATAAAATATCCTAATATATTATTAGTATTCGTATCGTTGTTTCTGGGGCCTGGTGGGCGATTCTCGCGCTTTCGAGATACATCTCGATTCGAGATTTTTAAACGAAAAATGACTAAATATGCTATTTTTCGTTCTTAAATATCGAAAATTAAACGAAATAAATAATAAATATTAATTAATAAATATATAAATATTGAACGAAAAATGACATATTTAGTCATTTTTAGTTTAAAAATCTCGAATCGAGATGAATCTCGAAAGCGCGAGAATCGCCCACCTGACCAAAGAACACGATCGCCAATCGGATCGTCGCATCGATAGATAAAAATATATAGGAATTTTACTCTATGGGTAGAGCTTGATCGATAAGAAATGTCAAATCCCATACATTTGGCTTTCGATGGGTATTTCGATTCGCTTATCGATTGGATCTTTGGTAAGGCCCCTGGCACACATAGTACACGCCTAGAGCTTTGTGACCAGGGTAATAATTTTGTGTACGTAATCCTACGTATTATTATTATTTAATATAATAATACTTTCAGTAGAACACACACAAAATGTTTCAGGATTTTATCATGAGTGTTTTGTTAAAAAAATCACTAAGTATGGTAATTTTGTTTACACAAATTTTTTGTGTTTATTTTTGTTTGGTAAAACTTTATTAAGCATCACATTACATTTACATGTGTAAACTTATTAATGGCCTTATATTAAAAATACTATAACTAATTATAAATTTGTTAGCCGAAAGTTTAGCTGTAAGTGTAAATAAAATAAACTATTCAATATAAACTGAAGGGATTCTCTAACATAGGAAGGGTTTATTCACACACATGTAGTGGGTTAATTGCTTTTCAGGAGACGTCTCTTAGTTTGTTTAGAAACATAGTCATGTATCTACTAAATAATAAAACTAACTAAATAATATAACTACTAAATAATAATTTTCAGGGGCCTTAGAGAAAAACCACTCCATTCCATCGAAGCAATCGCCTTTAGTCAAAAAGTAGGGATTTTGACAGTAGACAGCAAACGTCACGCCTAGAGGGCCAACTGAAAACTGTCAAAATCCATCTTAATCTGACTGATGGTTTCCATCGATTCAATGACAAAAATTCTCTAAGGCCCCAGGATGTTTTTTATCAATGTACTGACTGGGTTTACAGTTTTTCAGGGGACAATCTTCTTTTAAAACAATGACTTTTATGGGTCGATTGAACTCTGTAGTCATGATCGTCATCGTTTAAGAGGAAAGATTTGTAACATCCTTATCACATTTATTTTTCTCAGTACCGCCGCCTATGGCTAGTTTATAAAATGCCACTCATAAAATATTTATGGAATTGAAGTCTTGACTCAATCTCAGAGGCCAATAAGTATTTTGGAATTTTATCTACAATCGGATTATGCCGAATTTGTTGCTTGGTTACATTGCTTGGTAGATGTTTGTACAACTCAGATCGCTTTTTAAAAACATCCCAAAACGCTAAGGCCCCTGAAAAATGTGAATGTGTCAGTGCCTTGTGCTAGTCCAAGCCAAGACTTAAGTTTCATTATCACTTTTGGATCCAAATTTAACAAAAGAGTTTTATTGAAGTTTTACATGGTGACTTTGAAACGAACAACTTTTTCCATGGAAACATGTGCCGCAAATGAAAAAAGCGCTTTTTCCTTACAAACTAGTTTGTCATTTAAAATGACCAATTTGTATGGGGAAGCCAAAATTTTTTTTCTTTTGCGACACATGGATTAATGGGAAAAGTTGTTCGATTTGATCAGTAGAGCCATATTGGCCTAAAGTACAACTTTTCGGATTCACTCTGTATAAGAAGGGGGCTACTCTCCCTTTTTCTTTTGGTATTTAAGTTTGTCAAAATTAGAGATTGCAACCCGGTATGTTTTTCAACCCGGCCGGGTCCGGTAACATTCGCCGCCAACCCGGCCGGGGGGGGCTCTAGAGAAAAAGCAGGCGAGGCGACATGTTGCGTGCGTCGCCTCAGTCAAAAACGTATATATTTTGACAGTGACAGTAGGCGTGAGGTACGCTGTCACCTGCCAAAGTCTAATACAGTTTTGATTGAAGGCGACACGACACGTCGCCTCGCCTGATTTTTCTCTTAGAGCCCCTGGCCCGCCCGGCCCGGCCGGGCGTGGAGCAAAGATACAATTATTTAAGGTTACGGAATAATATTTATTTCAAACCAGCAAATCAACAAAAATCAGTCTTAAAATCACGAGTTTTTAATACAGAATTAGTTAGTTTCACTTATGAACGGAATAGTAACATTAGTGTTACTAATTAAGTTTAAGCAAGCATTAGTATTCAGTAATTAAGTTTAGGATAGAAATGATCTTCCACGCGCTGATGAAATGCCTGGATTTAGAGGATTTCGAGAAAAAGTTTGGAAAGGTAGTCAGATTATTTAAGAAGTCGCCCGCAATTTAATTACTAATACTATACAGAGTAAAGAGCATTTCACAATGAAATACCTGCTTGCTTAAAGTTAATTACTAATACTAATGTAACTATTTGAAAAGTATTAGAATAAGAAGCTAATAACGCAGCCTAATGTAATAAACTTGTCTTATCAACTTAGATAGATAAACTTTGGTAGCTTTAGTAAAAACAAAACAAATTCTTAAGAGCAATAACTATATTCTTTTGATTATAACAATAACTTTAGGTATTATGACTATTGAGTGTTAATATATGCTTGCCATGCCAGTTTTCTACAAGTTAGTGCGGCTTCCGTGCCGCAGTTTTCGTACCTACCGGGCGGGCCCGGTAGGTACGAAAACTGCAATCTCAATCAACTAGAAATTTGCAATCTCTAGTCAATATACCATTTTGACTAGAGATTGCAAACCGGGCCCGGAACAGTGTTGAAATAGCGCAACATTATTCTAAAAAGGATCGTGATTTTATATTTGTATTGAATTATATCCATGATCACTGTTAGAAAGTATTATAGTTTTTTAGGTCTACTAATTCTTGATAACAAAAAAAAAATTTTTAGAGATACAAAATACATGTAGGTATTTTAAAATTAAAATTCTTATCTAAAATTGTTACTTATATCTGGAATCAAACAATATCGTTTATATTTTCCTCCTTTGTACGGAACGTAAAGTCCAGCATCCAGCATTCGCAATTTTATGTGTGGACACGTTTTTCGCTCCCGTGTGGTGCATTCTTTGCGACGAATGCTACATAACATGCGACGTCACGGCATATGGTTTTAAAATACCATTAGTCTAAATTCCATTTTCTGAACAAACAGGCAAAGTGGTGTATCCTGAAACGGTTTATTGGTGTGATACCTACTTCGTGGCCCACAGTAGTTATTTGGATCGGGCTTAACACTAAACATATGTTCATAATATGTACTTACGTTATTGTAAATAAGATTTTTTTTTGAATAAAAAAAAAAACTACACACAGTGTATACCATTACACCACGGGTGTAGTCAGGATTTAGTATCGGGGTGGGATCAAGCTTCGTTTAATTTAGTGATTTTATTTTGTTATTTTTGTCCAGGATTTTTGTTGAGAAAAAAAAACTCCATTGTCAATATCACCTATTATATACATACTACTACTTTTGTCTGTCGGCCCCGGTTGTTCGGTGGGGCCGAATTCCGGCTAGGGTAGACCTTATTGCCGGGGCAGGTACTCGGCGGGCGGCAGCCCGCCGGGGACTTGTCGCGGTGTGCGCGAGGTCCCCCGCTGAAGACGGGGAGACCTATGTGGTGGCATTTTTAATAAGTAAACCCGACTGGGTTTTCCCGGCGCGTTACAGGCGGCAACGCGCCGGGTTGGGGAATTTAGGGTGGTGGTGGGGTTGGGTTGGGGGAAAACTCGCCGCCGAGAAGCTCTCTCGGCGTAGGCCTGCCATTCGGCGGCCGTGCGTGCAACGGAGCGATGCCGCGAAGATGCTCGTGCGGTCCGTTGTCGGCCCGGTCGTACATACGACGGGCGAGCCGCTCCACGAACTCGGCTAACGGTTCGATCTTCACGTCATCGCTGATGGTTTGGTTGTGCACGAACCACGGAGCGCCAGTCGCCATACGTAGAGAGATGTTCTGCTGGCGCTGGAGTCGTGTTTTGTTCGTGGCCGACAGTAACTGGTGCCGCGTATGTTAGATGGGGACGGACGAAGGTCTTATAGACCGACACCTTGACCCGGAGTGGGAGGGTGGACATTAGCACCGGCCGGAGCATAGAGCGAGCGGCCTTGGCCTTATTGATGGATTGGGTGGCCATTGGGCTCATGCTCAACGACCGGTTGATGGTGCACCCCAAGTACTTAATGGAGTCGGCCCATTCGATCTCCTGTCCCCAAAGTTCCAGTTTGGCTGGGCGGCGGTGGCGGCGGGTGACCAGTAGGGCGGATGTCTTTCCAACATTTACAGACATCCGCCATCTGTCGAGCCAGGAAGGGAGGACGTCCAACATCCTCTGCATCTTCTCGGCGGCGAGTATGGGATTTTTGTGGGAGGTGAGGTAGGCGCTGTCATCCGCGAACAGCGCCAGGACTACGTCATCCTCTCCGTAGAGTTGGTCGGAGAGGGTAGGGATGTCATTGGTGAACAGTGCATACAGCGTGGGAGAAAGGCAGCTTCCCTGGAGTACGCCAGCGTAAATGGAATGCTCCACTGAGACCTTTCCCTCCACGGCTACGTGGAAGTGGCGGTTGTTGAGGAAAGAGGCCACTAACCGCGTGGCCATGGGAGGCACATGAGTTTGTAAACGAGGCCGCAGTGCCAGACACGATCGAAAGCCTTCTCGATATCGAGGAAGACTCCGACCGTGGATCGGCCCGCGTTTAGCTCGCTCTCCATGTGGTGCAGCACCCGGACTAGCTGGAGCGTGGTACTATATCCCTCGCGGAAGCCAAATTGCTCCGGTCGAATTTCGACGTAGCTCTTCAACCTTCGGAGGAACAGTCGCTCGAACAACTTAGCCGGGTGCGGAAGCAGGGTTATGGGCCGATAGCTGCTCGGCAGACGTTTGTCTTTGCCGGGCTTCGGCAGCATAATGACCTTCCCCCGCTTCCAGGCGGTGGGAAAGTGTCCAGTACGAAGCACCCCATTGAACAGTTTGGCGAGAGCCACAACGGCTTTGCGGGGAAGCTGCGAAAGTTGGTGGTTGGTGATCCCATCGGGTCCCGGGGCCTTTTTGGGCTTAAGGCGGAGCACGGCGCGCTCCACCTCAGCGGGGGATAGGAAAAAGTGCCCCGGGAGGGGCTCCGGATTGGGACCATTTATGAACTGCCGCACTGTATGCACTATTCGTTTGTTGAACTCTGTGTCGATCGAGGGGAAGGGCATGAACTGCCCCCTAAGGTGAATACCCAGGAGATCGGCTCTGTCCTGGGGAGCGTAGTGTTTTGTTCCCGCTCGGTCGACCAGCGGGTGGATGGGAAGGGGGGTTCGGGTCAGTCTCCTGGTGAGGCGGTACAGGGCTCCTAGAGTACCGTCCTCGCCAATGGAGTCCATGTAGTTCTCCCATGATCTCCCCCGGAATGCGGCGATCTCTGCGGAGAGCTCTTCAGAGATTTTATTGAGCTCTCGCTTAGTGTTGGGGTCGCGGGAATCCGCCCAACGCTTTTGGAGTCGCCGCTTGTGTTGCAGTTTTTCCGGAGGGGGTGTGGGAGAGCCAGGCGTTTTTCGCCTGTATGGGGAGGCAGCTCATGGGTTGCCGCCTCCTTGGCCGTAATGAAGGACTACATGAGATGTCCGTCGGCAGCCTCAACATCTTGCGGCGTTATGAGGGGACCAATAAGAGAACAGGAGTTTAGGTTCAATCTGTATTGGTCCCAATCGGTTTTGTACCGCCCTCTCGCGGCGGCGACGTCGACCTGATTGCCCAGCACAACAAGCAGGGGCAGATGGCGGGAGTCCATGTCGTAGAGGACTTCGACATGGACTGGGCTCGTTATGGCTTGGGCCAGGGCGATGTCGAGAACGTCGGCCGCGTTATTCGCCGTCGTAGGGATGTGGGTCGGCGAATCCGGTCCGAGTACTTCGTACCGCTTCCTCTCCGAGTCGTCGAAGAGGGCCCGACCGGCTGGGTTGACAAGTCGGGAACCCCACGCAGGATGTTTCGCGTTGAGGTCCCTGATCACCAGGGTGGGTGTTTTCCTGTCTAGAAGACGCCGGAGGTCTGCGGTACCGATCGTGGGACCGGGGGGGGGGGGGGGGGTACGAGGACTGCGGTACCGCGGTAGCCGAAGCCCCGCTCGGAAACCTCATCCCGCCTGTAAACGAAGAAGTTCGGCACGCGGAGATCGTTGGATGGTTTTAATTTCGTCTCGCTCAGGAGGATGATATGGGGAGCCTGCTCTTGGGCAAGGAGTTTCAGGTTGTTTCTGTGGCACGACACACCTCCGGGGTTCCAGTATATAATACGAAGCCCTAGCCCCGTAGGTGTGTGTGTAGGTGGACCAGACCCTGCAGGATGGCCTCCGCCGGTTCCTGGCCGCTGTTGACCGCTTGCAGGACTCCTAGGAGGACCGTTATCGCCGCCTGGACCATTAGGCGACCGCGTTCCTCCGAGCAACCGCAGCGGTGGGATGGGGGCTGTCCGTTTGGGTCAGTCCTGGGGATGGTTGGTGGTCTGGGGGGCATTACAGGTGGTGAGGCCATTGGAGGCTGTGCGTGAGCGGTAGGTTATTATATACATAGTCTGCCATAAATACTGTTACAATTAAAAAAAATAAAAAATACATTTGAATTTGGGACTCATTGTACCTATTAATAGCCCGGTACACAAACATTTGACTAATACCAAGTGTATGGAGAGTTTTAAAAACTGCATTTGGCTGCATACCTACTTTGTGTAATGCAATCATAGTGATTCTGTTCTCTTTATCACCTCACTCCATTTTAATATCGCAAAATATTGTACAATGTATTGGCGCCAAAATGAGAAAACACAATGAACAATCGTATAAAAATGACAGATTCCAAATTCAAATGTAATATATTTTTAATTTTTAATTGTAACAGTATTTATGGCCAGACTTACATAGTCTATACATTAGTTAATTATTATTACTCACTGCTGCTACTTTTTTGCTGCAGATTTCTAACGATCAATAAACGTACTTAATTTTTTTTTCAGTTTGGACACTATTATACCATTGATCTCAGTGTACACTGTGAGGCCTCACAGTGTACAGTGCCAGGAAGCATACTTACTGGCCCCGCCAACTATTTTTGTTAAATTTCTCAGACACCTTATATTGTTCTACGTACTAGTGTTAAAAAAACACTACGTACTAGTGTTTTTTTTTTAGTTATGTACAATAACGTACATATTTTCAGTATTAAGCTCGATCTAAATAACTACTGCGGCAGGTCCACGAAGCATCATACATTTATTGTTAAGATTTTTAATATAAGGATTTAGGTGAGAGGAAGGTCTCTATAACTTCACTAGGTCGACCGAACGGTTTCTTTACCACCGCCCATACAGATGCAAAAACCATCAAACTGCTGCATCGATTTCTTGTCGAGATGGTAGTCTCCTTTCAGGATGCGATTGCGAAACGGGTAGTTGATTTGACGATAAAGCGAGGATATTAATAGTAATGCAAATTAGTCTTTGTTGTTGTTCGTTTCGTAACCGCTTAGTCTTTGTTGTCGTTCATTTCGTAACCGCAAAAATTAACATAAGCAATAATATGTTAACCCTTAAAACTGTAGGGGTAAAAATATGTAACGTTTCGATCTTAAAATTATGATCTTATCATATCTTATTGGTTTTGGGGTTGACATCAGTCAAAAACACTTCGACCCTTTGGGATCTTTTGTGTGTTCCCCATTCCTATTAACCACAAACCTCAGTATCGTCCCCAAATATGTTGACGTATTTAAGGACATCACTAAGGTCGGTTAGCCTGTAGCTTTCTGGATCCGGATAAGCTTGCCCTATGTATTTGATTCTTTAGACGGCCCTAGCGTCACAGTCGCATAGTAGGTGCCGCATGAATTCGGGCTCCTTACCACAGAATCTGCATGTAGGATCATCTCTTACCACTATAGTATAGAGGTGTTTGTTGGTTGTATAGTGTCCTGAGAACACTCCCACCGTAGCCTTATTTGACTTCTGTTGAATTTCCATATCTTATCCAGGCCTATTGCCTTCATACCAATGATGATAAAAATTAAACAATAATATTATAAATTTAACATTTATATTTATTGAACTTTGAAATGAATGATTTATAAAGCTTTTTACATAAAAAAAAAATCATTTATTTTTTTTTACCACACAAATAATATTTTTATAGTTCTAAAAATAAATGCTATCAAACAAAAATAATAAAAAAAATATGACCAAGGTGTCCAAGAATTAAAAAAGTTTTATTAAAAGCATGCATAACTAAAATAAAAAAAATACATTTCTTAAAATAAGCTAAGTCATTGGTTAATGGCATAATGAACATCTCTTTCTTTTATTCTTCTCCAATTTCAGATTTTTATTAATGGAGCACGGCACCTGATGTTAAGCAGACCTACAAAATCCACGAATGGGGTTAATCAATACATTGTTGTTTAACAATATTGATCGCGTTCACTATGCCGGCTAAATGATGCCGTTACGAAATGGGCGGCGACATTGACGTATTTGCATTTATGTCACACCACTATAGTGCCTCGGAGAGCACGTTAATCTGTCCCAGTTTCACTATACAAACTTGTGAAACTGTTTATGGGTTATTGAGTCTAGCCAAACATCGCGACGAGCTAGCCACTTGTTCCGTATAGACTCATACCATCGTCTACGACGAGGTTCCCACCTCGTCGTAGACGATGGTATGAGAGTTAAAAACCCCACCGTAGGTGAGGCCGTGATGATATTTATTTATTTTACAAAAAAGTATCGTATCTGTAGTGATGGGTCCCAGGGACCGACGCATATGGACCTTAAAAGTAACGAGAGAAACAAGTCTTTCCTTCCCACTGTAATGGTGGACATTAACTAACGTAAACTTATTAAAAACTGCTATAGTGAAACTGGGACCGACAGCTTCACGTGCTCTCCAAAGTGCAATAATGGTCATGTTAACAAACCCGTGAACTAAGTGTTTGTTTTTTTAACGTTTTTTCTACGGTCTAACTAATACGGCCATCATGTACATAGGCTATAGTGTTATAGGTATATAATATATAATATATAATACAAGGTGAAATTGAGAGTTTGTACTTTGGGCTAATATGAGGCTCTACTAATCAACTACTACGTGGTGGCCGAGTTGGTTAGACCTTGGACTTAAAAACACTTAGGTCCCTGGTTTGAATCCCGGTGTGTACCAATGAGTTTTTGATTTTAAAATTTATGTACATATGTTTGACAACACCACTAGTGCCTCGGAGAGCACGTTAAGCCGTCGGTCCTGGTTTCACTATACCAACTTTTAAAACTGTTTATAGATGGGTTATTGAGTCTATTCAAAACATCGCGACGAGCTAGCCACTTGTTCGGTTTAGATTCATACCATCGGCTACGACGAGGTGGGATTAAAACCCCTCCGCTGGGTACCCTGGGGCCGTCTAGGCGGTCTCGGGTGCTGTAAGGCACCCGTGATAATATATATATATACAGGGTGAATTTGAAAGGATGTACTTTGGGCTAATATGAGGTTCTGCTAATCAAATCGAACAACTTTTCCCATGGAACCATGTGTCGCAAATGAAAAAAAAATTTGGCTTCCCCATACAAATTGGTCATTTTAACATTAGTAGTTTGTATGGAGAAGGCAATTTTTTTCTATCAATTGCGGCACATGGTTCCATGGGAAAAGTTGTTCGTATTGACCAGCAGAACCTCATATTAGCCCAAAGTACATCCTTTCAAATTCACCCTGTATATATATATATATATATATACTAATCAAATCGAACATTCTTTTCCATGGAATATATTATATTACAAATTATTATAAATATTTTACCGGTTTTATGGAGGTTACTAGATCGATTTCTTGTCGAGGTGGTAGTCTCCTTAGGTCAGGGTGCGGTTACGAAATGGGTGGTTGAATTGATGATAAGGCAGCGAGTATATTAAAATATACTCGTAATGCAATTCGTCTTTGTTCTCGGATCTTTAGCCTTTCGCATCTTTAGCCGGCATCTCACCACCAGGTAGATACAAAGTCACATGCCGTGCTCCAATAATAAAATATATTATATATGTTGCATTAATTAGCACTCAGCATGTTATTGGTCAATCTCCTAAACGTTAGCTGGTAGATAATGCCTAAGGCATTAAGCTCGCCTATGTACTGTATTAAGCTTTTGTTCAATAAAGAATTTTTCATTCATTCATGGAACCATGTAAAAATATGAAAAAATGTTGCTTTCTCCATACAAACTAGTAATGTTAGAATAATCAATTTGCATGGGGAAGCTAAAATTATTTTTCATTTGCGACACATGATTCCATGGGAAAATTTGTTCAATTTGATCAGTAGAGCCCAAAGTACAACCTTTCAAATTCCCCATGTATACATTAGTTAGGTAATAATTCAACTATAACGAAGGATCCAGGTATAATAACAGAAATAGTCTCTATATTCTGGGAAACATATCTAAAACCGGTAGTTTATTAATTATTTTACATCCATTAACTTTGATTGCACAACTAAAACATTGTTAACTAAAGCTCACTACAAAATATTACGCCAAGTAAAAGAGCAATGTACGTTAAACTTTATACGTTTTCAGTCACTGAAAATTGTACGATATAGGGTAGTAGAAGGCGGTCCATCAGAGGCTGCGCTCTGGACGGATCAATACAGAACTGTCGACCTACCCCCACCCCTGTTTCAGACCTGGCAGTCTACGTACGGAGTCGCGAAAATCACCCGGTTTTCCTGAAAATAGTCTGAAACTTGTTCTTTTTTTAAACAGTGATCTTAGCACCTAATATCCAGATATGGAATTCTTTTAAAGGTAGGTAGTTTTTCAGTCAATATTTTTTTCAGGTTTCATTTATTATTTTCTTATTTGATGAACGCGTGGATTTCTAATATGTCGCTCGTTAAATACCTATAAATTATTTTTATTTTTTTAAATTACCGTAGCTACCTGTCTAAAAATAACTTTCTGTTAGGTACTATATAAGATAACGTGATAAACGTTATCTTATATAGTACCTAACAGAGTTAAAAAAATATACATACAGCTATTAGTTAATTCAAATATTGAAATACAAATGCAGATTAATAAAAAATACTTTATAATAAAAACGGGTACATATATACTATACACTACAATTATAATTATAACATTTTATAAAATAAAAAATAGATAGGTCACGCCCCTTCGTTTTGTATAGACATACATTTAATTTTTAAATTTTTCGAAAACACTTAGGTCACGTGTTTAAACCTCGTTTTACCTGCACCTACTTAAAAAATAGTACGGGTTGTCTTCCTTGAAAATCAATTAATAGGTGTTTCACCTTTTTTTTATTTATCGTATGGGGCGGGGGAGGGGGAAAAAAGGGAGGGGTAGTATTTTTACCTGTTCTATAATTATCTCAGGATTGAGTGCCTTGGAGATTAAACCTACTCGTATCTTGTGCCAACACAACAGTAAATTTTGTATTTCTTATTAAACTTAATGAACAAGTTTGACGATTTTCAATTTTTAAAAGTAGAAGAAGGAGGTAGTCAAACACGGGCTGTCTTTGTTAAAATGATATGGTATTGATATGGATTCTGTTTGATGCTATATATATATATATATTTATATTTTTATATGTATGACATTTCATTCTTAGTTATTGCTCAAGGGGGGCAATTCTAGCATTGTTATATGTAGGACATTTCATACTTAGTTATTGCTCAGGGGGGTAATTCTAGCATTGTTATATGTAGGACATTTCATACTTAGTTATTGCTCAGGGGCGCAATTCTAGTATTGTTATATGTATTACATTTCATACTTAATTATTGCTCAGGGGGCAATTCTCGCATTGTTATATGTAGAACAACTTAGTTATTGCTCAGGGGCGCAATTCTCGCATTGTTATATGTAGAACAACTTAATTATTGCTCAGGGGGGCAATTATCGCATTGTTATAGTGGGCATTTCATACTTTGTTATTGCTCAGGGGCGCAATTCTCGCATTGTTTTATGTAGGACATTTTATACTTAGTACTTGCTCATGGTGTTAATTCTAGCATTGTTATATGTAGGATTTTTCGTACTAAGTTATTGTTCAGGGGGCAATTCTCGTATTTTTATATGTAGGATATTTTATACTTATTTATTGCTCAGGGGGGGCATTTGTCGCAATTTCGTCATGCTTGTCGGGTTGATATATTCGAATGAAACCATGAAGGTAAAAACCGTGCCCGTCCGCGCGCCCCTGCGTTTTTTTTTAACTTCATGGAATAAAACATATAGTTTTCTATGGAGATCTGTCACTTATAATTTATCACTCCATACAGAGGCGTAACTACCTAGGGACTAGGCGGGGCAGCGCCCCGGGGCCCTCAAGCTCAGGGGGCCCCTCGAATCCTTACCAGACAATCTCGATCGAACTGAACTTTTGAAAATTTCCACGATTTTCAAAATAAATTTGTAAGGTAAGGTAGGTGCAACCCGCGCGACTTTAATCATGGCAACTCAAAAAAAAAAAAAAAAAAAAACATACCATCGCGGGTGCCTATTTGGCTCCCGAGAACCGTTTAAACGGCCTCAGGGTCCCAGCGGAGGGATTAACCCATCCACATTTCGCCGATGGTATTCGGAGGCAACACCTAACAAGTGGCGAGCTTGTTGCGGTGTTTATGATGAAATAGCTTCGTTGTATAAAGCGGTCACCCATCCCAGGCCGGCTTTGTTGTCATCTGCTTAACCTTGTTATCAGTTGCGCAGTGACTTAACCACTAGGCTGGGGCCGCTTTTTGGGGCATGGCAACTCAGTTGAGAGAAATTCGAAACTTATACCTAGGGAATTCCCCTAAATTCGTTCTGTGGGTTGCCGTTGTTATGAATTTGATAAAACCTAATCAGTTTAGATAGCCGTGGGGCCCCATTTTTATATTTGCCCCAGGGCCCTTGGTTACCTAGCTACGCCACTGACTCCATATATCAAATGGACACAAAGTCGAAAGCACTAGAATTACGGCACTGTCACAAACTAAGCTCTAAGCTTGTACTATGTGTACCAGAAACAGCGATACTAATACATATTATATTTTATAAACATCCACACTATGGCAAGCTGTACAAAAAAACGTTTCATAAGTGAAATCGAACCCACGACCTCCAGATACAACTCCAACGGTGTATCACTTAATACTTGTAAAATTAGAAGTGAGGAAGATCTGTGGGTTCCGGTTTTCAGGAGATTACTTTATAGATTTCTGGTCGAGGTGGTAGTCTCCTTTCAGGTGGGCGATTCTCGCGCTTTCGAGATTCATCTCGATTCGAGATTTTTAAACGAAAAATGACTAAATATATCATTTTTCGTTCAATATTTATATATTTATTATTTATTAATTAATATTTATTATTTATTTCGTTTAATGTTCGATATTTTTGAACGAAAAATGGCATATTTAGTCATTTTTTGTTTAAAAATCTCGAATCGAGATGAATCTCGAAAGCGCGAGAATCGCCCACCAGGGTGCGGTTACGAAACGAGCAGTTAATTTGTCGATAAAGTTTGGCGGTAGACTCCTAATGCACATTCGTTTTTGTCGCCACCCATTTCGTAACCGCATCATTTATCATCATTATCGACGCTATTTGTGGTTATTTTTGGTCTGTTTACTATTAGGTAGATAAAATATAACATATAAGTATGCCTTGCTCCAAAAAAAAGGTGCCGTACTTTATTATTCGGGAATTTAATAATCCCACTAGAGTTTTTAAATGAAAAAGCCCCCGGGGACCTCTTACAATGAAAAATGATTGACCAGGGCAAAATAAAAGTAATTTTGTATATTATCTACGTAAGCACTTCCGTGTTTATTCATACTTTCATGATTAATAAATTCGGAAATGCTCTAAGGCCTCTAGTACGAAATGTGAAACATGTTGGTTACTATATTCTGTTCTCGCTTCTTGAGCATTTATTGGTTATAATAATTTTA
The DNA here is from genome assembly GCA_947458855.1 of Monopis laevigella. Lineage (NCBI taxonomy): Eukaryota > Metazoa > Arthropoda > Insecta > Lepidoptera > Tineidae > Monopis > Monopis laevigella. The sequence continues at coordinate 5,428,071 of OX381596.1, read as the reverse complement.
GGTTTCACTTTTTGTTTTGGATTGTATGGAGGGCGGCCATCTTCTGTTCTAGTGTTTAGAAGGCAATTTAGGCCTTAGTTTATACATACATATATACATATCTTCACGGGTGCCTTACGTACGGGTCCCGAGACAGCCTAGACCGCCCCAGGATACCCAGCGGAGGGGTGTTTAATCCCACCTTCTCATAGCCGATGGTATGATTCTACACGGGAACAAGTGGCTAGCTCGTCGCGATGTTTTGAATAGATGAGTTTCACAAGTTGGTATATTGAACCGGGACCGACAGCTTAACGTGCTCTCCGAGGCACTATAGTGGTGTTGTCAAACAAATTTACATATTTTTTTTAGTAAAAACTCATTGGTACACACCAGGATTCGAACCAGGGACCTAAGTGTTTTTAAGTCTAAGGTCTAACCAACTCGGCACCACGTATATTGCCTTAGATAGAGATTATACGGAAGTTATAATCTCTATCTTATGGTACTCAGACCTATAAAACCAGACCTATAAATGTGATTGTAAATCGATATCCACAAGTGGAAAAGGTAATTAAATGATTAGTAAAATCTATATGACGCTGAAATTTTTATTTTGTACGTTTTTTCGTTTACACGTATACTTTACAGGGATATAAATCTTCTCTAACCGGCGATTAGGTACAGTAGGCGGCAAGGTCGCTTACCGTGCCTTAGATTAAATAGAACCTTTTATAAAGTATATTATTATACGGAAGAACCGTAACGCCTAAATCGTCTTTCCAAACATTGAGAAGGTGTAGGCCGCTTGCCATAATATACACCATACATGAGAAGGTGTAGGCCGCTCGCCATATTTTTTTTTTTATTGGAGCACGACATGTGACTTTGTTTCTACCTGGTGGTGAGCAAACCTAAAAAGCCCATTAATGGGGTAAATCAAAATTGTTCTTAAACAATATTGATCGTTCCCACTATGCCGGCAATACGATGACAATACAACGACGAATTGCATTACGAGTATATTTAATATACTTGCTGCTTTATCGTAAATCCAACTATCCATTTCGTAACCGCACCCTGAAAGGAGACTACCATCTCGACAAGAAATCGATGCAGTAGTCTTTTGAATTTCGTTGAATAGGTGATTTTACTTTCTTATAAATCTGTGATTTAGCCATTTATGTACCTATGTACCTACTCACACTTTCATGCAAAGTATAGTGGATGATAAGTACTTATACATGTAAAATTATATTGTGCAGGTTCCTAATGGTATTAACTTATCGATGTAGGACAATTTATACATATTGCTCTGGTCACAAACTAAGCTCTAGGCTGCTGAGAGTGTACCAGAAAAAACGATAGAATACATATTATATTTTATAACCACCCAGACTAAGACAACCTGTACAGAAAAACGCGCCTTCGATTCCCACCATGAAACTAATAAAAAAATATGGAACCGCCTTGTGCCTTAAATGGCCTATAAAACGAAATGTCAAACGAGTTCGTTGCCGCCATATTCTGTTCTCACTTCAACCAATCAACGCTCACGGATTGCTTGTGTTCTCCACTATTATTACTCTAAGGTGTTCTCACTTTTTTTTTGTATGGCGATGGCCATCTTCTGTTCTCAAAACTGGGTTATTAATTTAAAAAAAAAAAAAAAATTTTTGGGGTTTTTTCTTTTCTTTTTGAAGCGCTTTAAGATCAGGGAAAATCTTAAAAAAGTGACTGGAAAATCTGGTAAAGTCAGGGTAATTCGTATCCGAAAAAAAGTGGCCACCCTGTTATATATCCATGATTCCCACCCATGGCAAAAAAATATTAGTACGTCAAATCAATGTTTTAAGGAGAAAACAGAAGTGTAAATGTACAGTTTTGTTTTGTGCCTTGCCGTTCGTTGTACTATTTTAGGGTGGGGAAACAATTTACGATAAGTACAAATGATAATTAGTTGGTAAATAGAAAAGCTCACTTTATATAATTAGATTAGAAAAGAGACCAACTAATGTGCGCAAAAGCCATTTCATTATTTCGTAATTCGTAGGTAATGTCATGGGTGTCTTTCCGTGAATTCCTCACTAAAAAAGTCGTTTGTAGACTCTACCGACTAGTAGCTCATCTCATAAACTGACTGGTCCTGTGTGCCTATAAGTCTTAATATCTCCTTTTTTTTTTTCAAGTACAATTTTAAAGTTTAAATTATCTTTGAGCTTCTCCTTTTAATCCATATGACATGTCAACGGTCCAGATTTTTATTATAACGGCAAGTCTTTATCGCCGCCCATTTCGTGACTGCATTGTTTAGCCGTCATAATGGGAGCAACCGATGTTGTTAAACAATTGTACTGATAGGTCCCATTAATGGACTTTGTGGTCTGATAAGTTAAACATAATTTGCAAAAAACATCGACTGACTTAGTCATGTTTGGTTTTGGTTTATGGGTTTAACGGTTTTTACGAGACTAATGCATCGATTTCTCGTCGAAGTGGTAGTCTCCTTTTAGGGTGCGACGTACAGTTAATTTGACAATAAAGCAATGAGGGTCTATTAAAGTAGAGACGTAATGCAAATTTGTCTCCGTCACCGGCCATTTCGTAACCGCATCATTTTATTATAAAGGGAAGACTTTATCGCCACCTATTTCGTAACTGCATCATTTTGCCGCCATATTGGGAGCGACCAATATTATTAGACAACAGTTGTATTGTAAACCCCATTCATGGACTAGCGGGTCTACGCACTTCTTACATTGACAGTAAGAAGCAATTTAAAGATGGCGTACTATTTTGTTCAAATTAAGTTTAATTAATTTAGTAAAATATCCCCACTGTACAATTTTGGAAATAATTTCTCAAAATGATTGTAAAATTATATAATTATTTTTAGTCGAAATATCTGGAGACATTCAATTTAGGGCGGGCCTGGATTCGGTTGAACTCCTAAAGGTTTTATCTACCGCTTAAAAAAATATTGAGAACTTCGGCGTGAAATTTATTTCCCAAGGCGATATTGTGATTTTTTTTATTGAATATTTATAAATATTATAAATTCTTTTTTTTATTCTCTCGATTATTTTTTTTTGTATATTTATGCATCGATTAAATTTTATTTAAGCTTGGGTTGTTATTCCAAGGGGTAGAACTCGAAGTCAAAATATTCCTCTTTTATGCGATTTCAAGGTAAGACATGACAAGGTATATCTAGTGCTAGAACCTAGATTTTTTTGTCGAAGATTATATACATATCTGCCGTATTAAAAAACAACAAAATAATGCTCTATTAGCTCTACCAGTTTTTTTTTTAAACAGTTTATACTATAGACGCTAGTAACTATAGATAAAAGATCCACCAATCGCTTTATTTTACAAATAAACCTCTCTTATTGGTTGATTCCAATCTGCATGGTGAATTTTTCAAGTGTGCCCCCAAGGCCAAATCCTAAACTACAAGGAATAGCGAAAAATGCTTAAAATAATCTCAGGGCCGATTTTGATAAAAACTTAAACTACATCATTAGATTTTTAAAACAAATATTCTCCTAACCGAGAATCGAACCGGTTGTTTTTGGAAAAAAAAAACTCACCTGTACTTTGGACCAGATGATAGTGTCGCCTAAAAGTATTAAAATGTGGAAAGTAACTTCAAACGGCAAACTAAAGGAAAGTGCTAATTTTTAATAAAAAACTAGCAAATATACTAAAAACTGTTAAAACTTGTGGTAGAGTATCTGTTTGTGAGTAACACCAAAATAATTTGATCAAGAGCAGATAGATTAGGTCTAAATCCACCTTTAGATTTAAGGCTGATAGAGTGATCTTGAACATTCTATAGTCGAATATTTTACTATAAACAAACAAATAAATTATTTAAAAAAAAAAAATGGAATATACTTATACTTTTATACGTGGTGACCGAGGTAGTTAGACCTTAGACTTAAAAACACTTAGGTTCCTGGTTCAAACCGCGGTATGTACCTTCCAATGAGTTTTTAATCTAAAAAAAAATTAACATTTGTTTAACAACACCACTACAGTGCCTCGGAAAGCATGTCAAGCTGTCGGTCCCAGTTTCACTATACCAACTTGTGAAACTGTTTATAGATGGGTTATTGTGTCTATCCAAACATCGCGACGAGCCTACTTTGTTCGATGTAGACTCATATCATTCGCTACTAGCGAATGAGGTGGGATTAAAAACCCCTCCGCTGAGTACCCTGATACTGTTTAGGCGGTCTCGGGCCGCCGTAAGGCACCCGTGATTATATTTAACTTTAACTTATAATCATTATATATTCGCGACGAGCTAGCCACTTGTTCGGTGTAGACTCATTCCATCGGCTACAACGAGGTGGGATTAAAAACCCCTCCGCTGGGTACCCTGGGGCCGTCTAGGCGGTCTCGGGCGCCGTAAGGCACTCGTGATGATATATATATATATATACATTATATATTCCTTCCTTTCGCAAAAGAAACATTAGATCCTTTAGAATCAAAACTTTTCTGGAGATAGTCGGTCTGAACATTATTTAAAACACCAAAATCTATAGCAGTGCAATGCAAAGTGGGAATGCAGCCAGCGTTCTCGGTACTTTTAATCAATAAAATATGTGTGGTAGAAGTTTTTTTATTTGTTGTAATAATGTTGTACTATATTTATTAATAAATGTATTTTAAATAATTTAACGTATTAATTTTGTTTTCACATGAAAGAAAACTAAATTTCAGCCGCAGTAGCAAATAGACTGCCGTACACTACGGTCGCTCAACGTAAAATCCAGACCGTCGACTATTACGCTATCAAATTAAATAGTTCGTTGTACAAAGTGTTGATAGTACAGTGAGGTGTTCATTTAAATTAGCATCATAACCGGCGCTTATCTGGCATGCATGCGAATTGGTGCAGTTTATTTATAATACGATTGCTTAAATGGTGTTATTAAAGTATTGTGTTGTGCTTATATTAACAAAGGATTTGTCAAATCAATTTTAAAGGTATTTATTTTATTTTATCATATATTCATGCCTGTTACCTTGTGGGGTAGACAGGCTGTAAGGATTGTTTTTTTTTAACCGACTTCAAAAAAGAAGGAGGTCCTCAAATTGACGCGTTTTTTGTTTTGTTTTTGTGGATGTTACCTCATATCTCTGTCAAATCTTAACCAATTTTGATAAATATTTTTGTAATTGAAAGAGTTGGTCACCATGTTGGTCCCATACCGTCGCAAATTTCGAGAGGTTTTCCTAATATTACACCATATCTTGAACTGTGCCAAATAATAACTGATTCTCAACGTTACTTTATTAAAAAGCCTGGATCACCGGGTTGGTTCCATTAAATTTGGTTAAGATTGGAAGAAGGATTTCGGACCTGGATGGTGGGTGAAACACCTCAAACCAAAGAGTTCATGTTTTCTACAAATATTTGTAAAATCTGAACTGATTTAAGGATTCTTGTTTTATTTTATTATGTTTTATATTAATTTAGTTATCAACTGAAGAAAAACTAAGAGCTTCAATAATAAAAAAAAAATATTTAGAATTTAAAAACTAATTGTGAAGTTTTTCACAATTAATAAAATTATTCTCTTAATTTATAAATTATTTTTATTACTTTTTATAAGTTTCAATAAAAAGAATGTAATTTCAAGTCAAAGTATCGGAAGATTTTTTTATCGGCTAAAAGCATATAGTAAAAACTTAGGATTTACCATATTTTATTAAAACCATGTAAGTAATATCACACTAAAAAATGCGAAAAAAAAAACTTTTTAACAAAAAAATTAAGCCGACTTTAAAAACACAAAAAAATATTTAAAAAAATATATTTACAAGTGTTATTTAGTGATACTTGATTCTACTTTTGAAGTTGGCACCGCTTAATAAAATAGTTGTCATTAAAATAAATGTCTGGCCATCCTAATCTGTCATGTAGATGGCATAAAAATATAGGTAGTTATATCTTCAAAAATAACACCTATCATTAATAACGGCACCAAGTTATTAATCATAGGTGAACTTATATAAAGTAGAATCTAGTAGGATTAAATAACACTTGTAAATATTTATTTTTTTATACTTTTTAGCACGGGCATAGCCAGGATTTGATATAATGGGGGGGTTTCAGACTCGTCAATTTTATAATGTTTTTTAGTCGTAACGCCATCATCATCATAAAATAACCTAATGTAGGTATGTTTACACCTTCAGGATTACTCACGATTTTTGGTGAGCAATCATAAAAAATCTAAATCGTCACATGTTCGGGGGGGGGGGGGTATCCACATACAAACACTCAACATACGGCGCCCCATGTGACTACTACCTCATACAAATTTATCTATATCCAAACATTTCTGGGGGGTTTTAACCCCCAATTTAATTTGAATTGAATTGACGCTATTTTTTGTCACTTTTCCATGGGCGATTGATTAGCAGAATACGAAATGTAACAAATTAAGCGATTGTGATTCTGTTACGATTAGATTTGGCTAAAGAGAATGCCCACGGCAAACGTATGTGAATTATCCTACATATTATTAAGTATTAAAAATTTACTTAATTAAATAGATAGGTATAGATATTCAGATAGACAGAGAACCTTACGTATTTAACTAGCTGACCCGACAGACGTTGGCCTGTCTCAGCTATGAACATTCAAATCAACCTGGAATAAAAAAAAAAACAGCTGCTAAATTCACATCAATCGCATTCATCAAATTCGCAAACTATCAAAAGCGTGAAGTTAAAATTAAAATTCTAAAATTTTTCAATTTTCTGATTTTTACGGGCCGTAAGAAGCTTCTACAAAGTTTTAGAAAACATTAAAAAAGAACGGTTAGGATATGGCGTAACCAAAAAAAAAAGAGATTTATTTATTTGTTTAAAATTCTTTATTGCAACATTTTACATAGGCGAGCTTATAATGCCTTAGGCATTTTCTACCTGGGGCCTGACCAAAGAACACGATCGCCAATCGAATCGCCTTATCGATCGATAAAAATGTATAGGAATTTTACTCTATGGGTAGAGTCCGATCGCCGAGAAACGTCAAATCCCATACACTTGGCTTTCCATGGGTATTTCAATTGGATTATCGATCGGCTCTTTGGTAAGGCCCAAGCTAACCTTTGAGAGAGTGAAATATGCTTAGGGTGCAGAAATATTTTGATAAAAAAAATAGATATAATGTTATTAATGATGCAAAACAATACTTAAACTATTTAAATACGTTTTATAATATATTACACGCAATACATAAACATATGGTATCATACCAAACAAAATTGCCACGAGGATCTAGTTTAAGTACCTATTCAAGTAATGAGCTGTGAGCTAGCGTTTAAACGCTCCGATGGAAGGGGCTGATCTTATAGTCAGAGGTAGTGGTGGGTCGTTACGTGATTTCATTGTAACGTAACGGCTACGTTTCTTTTTGTTAATCACCCGTTATGTAACTATTTATAGTTATTATTAAAAAATCTAATTATAAGCAAAAAAAAAAAAAATCAAGCGTAGTGTCTCGAAAATAATTTTAATTTTATGTACCTACTTTACTCTCAAATAAATCTCAAAACAATCATTGTTTTAAATTATTTTTTTACTTAGCCCGTGTATCAATGATTTTTTTATATAAAAACTTATTCACTATAACAGCAGTCAGAAAACTTATCTAAATTGTACAATCATTTCTTCTGTGACTTATCTAACAAATTTTCTTTATTTAAAATTTTCTATCTATTTTAATTTTTTAATGGCGACATGATTCTATTTTATCTAAATAACTTAACAACCACAGAACGCCAGTTCCATGCCCGCTTCTGCACTTCATTTTTTTAAATTTCATATTTTTATTATGTTTTTTACATGTGTTTTTATTTTAATCAATTTTTAACTTTAACATCCAAAAGACAAATAAAGTTTTATTGACCACACCTACTTATATTCTGCATTATTTAATTTATTAGCGCCATCTCTCTGTAGTAGTTGTTATAAATTGGTTTTCTTAGTTCATTATATCACCACTTTGCGCTATGTCGCTGGTCGCCGACATTCCACAACTTGTGATTGAAACGGACGGAACTAATGTACCTATCTATACGGATATCACTGTTGAAACGCTTGAAACGGTGTAACTTGTAACCATGGAAACTCTTGTAACGTGGTGGTTATTGTTACTTCACGTGATTGTGATATTTAGTGATTTTTGTTATAGTAGTTTTTTCGTGATTGGGTGCACATTCGTTTTAAGGTTTTTTGATGTTGTGTTTTTTTTTGTGTTTTTGTTGCTATCCTCGTTTTAGTTTCTTTTTCTTGTATCGGTTTTTTAAATATCGTCGTTGCACTCCGACGAGGTGGTTAATGATGTTCACGCTATTGCGGTGATTGGTTGCGCTACGTTCCGTGACGCATTCTTTCTAGGTTTTTTGTAGTTGTAATTAAAAATTATCTCTTTTTAGTTTTTATATATATTTTTTTTATTAAAAGTATTAAATTTTTGTTTTAATAATAACTCTTATATCATACATGGCTTATATTTTGTTTTTGGACTCATAGTTATGGTATTGGTGTAATCTGGCGAAATGTCAAGTCAAAACGTTTTTTTTATTATAACTTATTAACCCCTGGCCCTAGACGCAAAGTGTTTGTACTTAAACGATAGGTATCGATGATATCTAGCCAATGAAAGTAATTTCAGCTTTGTTAAAGGATTTTCGACCTTATTGACAATTGCATTTTTTTGGTGGAATTCGATGGTATGCCATCTAATAAGTCGAATGAAATTTAAAAAAAGGTACTCGATAAATGTCATTAAGGTCGAAAATGTTTTTTCAATTTATCTCGTCAACCGTCGGTCGTAAGCCTATCGTGTTTGTACTTTAATAAAAGGAAATAATGAGATCTAACCCTTTTAATAGTCAAAAATCAATATTTTGTTTTTTTTTCTTAATTACGTTTTTTTAATTAAATAGTTATTACAAATATAATAACCGTTATTAGTTATTTAAGAAATATCGACTTTATTGTAACTATCTACGTTACGTAACGCTCACCTCTAGTCAGAGGAAGCGAATTCCACTGGTGAGCAGCAGACACCGTAATTTGGTAGAGACATGTGACGGGATTTTCAGAAGGTTATTGACAGAAGAACGGACTCCCGGTCATGCCAATCACTAAGTAAAAGAAAAAGGTTTAAAAAAAAAAATCGGCTCAATGCAGTAATTTTTCATTTACCGCCAACAGACAGACAAGCAGAAAATCCAAAGCTCTGTCAAATACACGAAAGAGTAAAATTAATTGACAGGCAGATTTTCAGCTTCGACTTCTTTTTATAAACAACTGTCGAAAGCAATTGTCCAAGTATTTGCTCACGACACCTGATTGGCTAGCATCCAGCACACTAATGTCATGTAAATTCTAAATTAACCTGTCGTTTTGTGAAAGTTTTGAATAATATAATTTCAGCAAGTTCTTTTATTTTCAAAATTAGATAAACTCCCTATAGTTACATATTTATGGTTATTATTATATAATGTTACAAGTTTAAACAGATAGTATCGAATTAAATATTAAATAAAAAGAGTACTCTTTATCTGTTTTATAAATCTCAAATAAGTTTAAACTAAAACAATTTTTTTATCAAATTATTAGTGTTTTGTAACAATATTGTTATAATTAATAATAATAATAAATAATAAAAAAAACAAAAAATAATGTGTAGATCAATATTGGAACACAGCACCTGACTTTTTATCTACCTGATGCAAACCTACAAAGTCCATGAATGGTTTCTATTAATACATTCTCGTTTAAAAGCATTTATTACTCCCACTATGACGACTAAATGGTATTTACGATTTGGGCGCCGACAAAGATGAATTTGCTATACGAGTCAACTTTTTAATGTTCTCGCTGCTTTATCATAAAACAACTGCCCATTTCTTGACCACACCCTGAAAAGAGACTACCGCCCCGACTAGAAATTTAAACAAGTCTCTTGAAAACATTTTTACTAAGAAATATTTTCGGAACACTACGGAAGATATTGCTTATAAAAAAGCTCTTACCCCCAAATATTGTTTTACTAAAAAGCGTTTTTGTTTACATAGCTAAAACTAGTTTCCGTCAAGAACACTGTGGCGCTAATGTAGAGACATCCGGTGACAGACTTCCGGGAAAATGGCGAACCTTGTTGATTCAATTTTCGCGTGCCCTGACCGGATTAAGGATGGAATGACCGTTTATAATTAATTTCTTGCTTATATTTTCTTTTGAAATAGTTGGTATACATATTTGTAATACTTACATACCTATATAAGTAATAATAAAAAGAAACCCTAATAACAATAAAAATAACCTACCAAAGAAAAATAAAATTATAACAAATAAATTAACCTAAATCATGAAAATTAAATAAGTGGTTCCCGTTTTATAATATTTAAAGTTTTGATTGTTTTTTTTTTGTGTGAAGAACTCAAAAACTACTAAACCGAGTTTAAAAGTTCTGTAACGAATCTCTCTATTATTAGCGATTAACATGGGATTTTTTTTCGACCCGATATGTACAAACGAACTTTAACCGATTACGCAGTACACATAACTGAAGCTCTAAATAGGTATGTATACATTTTACCCGTTTTAGTCGTAGCAAAATTTTTCATTGATATATGTAAACGTTAAAAAGTAAAAACGTTTTAATATATACATAAGGCTGACTAAGATAGCAATTACTAAATTTTTGGTCTCGTGTGTTCAAAGTAGGCCCTCAGACACACGCGATATTCGGTGTCGCACAAGAACTCTATAAAGTTTGGAATTGTGAAAAACCGCATATCCGGATAGTATGTACCCATGTATTTACATGGGTAAATACTCTCAACGACAGCGATACGAGTATCACTCGTCTTTTTACAATAGATTTTTTCTTCGATGATGATAATGTTTTATTTATCCTTGTGGGAAAGCCAAGGGCATGAGCCATAGAGCCAGTTCATTTTTTTTTTATGGGCTATAACATTACGCTATGTCCAATAGGAGCGGAGTATCTATAAAAAATGTTGCAAAATCGGGGTAAAATATTCCTTTGCGAGAGCTTCCGTAACGTGCACTGCGCAAACGGCTACGCAGACGACATTTAAACAGGGTGAATTTGAAAAGATATACTTTGGGCTAATATGAGGTTCAGCTGATCAAATCGAACAACTTTTTCCATGGAACCATGTATCGCAAATGAAAAAAAAAATGCCTTTTCCATACAAAATAGTAATGTTAAAATGACAAATTTGTATGGGGAAGCCAAAATTTTTTTTCATTTGCGACACATGGTTCCATGGGAAAATTTGTTCGATTTGATAAGTAGAACATCATATTAGCCCAAAGTACACCCATTCAAATCCATAGATAGTAGGATACCAAGAAGTATGTTGTTTATATAGGCCTTTATAATCACCGTCTTTTATCCAACGTCAAACCCAGCCGAGGGTCTATTCTACTAATGAATTAGATATCAATTGCACGTCAAAGTTAAAATTTGACATTATTTCCCTTACAAAATGTGTCAAATTTTAACTTTCATACGACGTTGATACACGATTGATTTAGTAGAATAAGGCCCCTGAGGCCACGGAGGACTATTATACATTTTAGCATATTGATTATGCTTTATGAAATGTAATTACTTAAGTATGTAGAGCAAAGGTAATTTAACTCGACGTGGCTTTTCTTAAAAATACCAATTAACGTTTCGGCTATAAAGGTTGGTTTACATTAGACTTTTTATGTAGTATTTTTTTTAAACAGGCAAGGTAGAATTAGGTATTAAGCGTAGGATGTGCGTACATATACTTATATCACATACGATACACATCTAATGTATGTGATATTCTATATTTATGGAAGGTATGGTTTATTTGTAACTCAATTAATTCATGACTTTAAATTTCCATAAAAATACTATCAACACACTTAAATAATGGAACCGCCCTAAAATCGTCTATAAAACGAACTGTCAAACATGTTTGTTGCCGCCATATTGTATTCTCACTTCAACCAATCAACGCTCAGTGATTGCCTATACTATTTTTTGATGAGACTTTTTGTTTTAAGTTTGTGTGGTGGTTGCCATCTTCTCACGTTCTCACATTTGAAAAGGCGATTTTACATACATACATACATCACGGGAGCCTTACGGCGCCCGAGACCGCCTAATTGGCCCCAGGGTACCCAGCGAAGGGGTTTTAATCCCACCTCGTCGTAGCCGATGGTATAAGTCTATACCGAACAAGCGGCTAGCTCGTCGCGATGTTTTGAATAGACTCAATAACCCATCTATAAACAGTTTCACAAGTTGGTATAGTGAAACCGGGACCGACAGCTTAACGTGCTCTCCGAGGCACGTGAAATGCGATTTTAAACTCCCTATATAGATATATATATCTCCACGGGCCATATCTCTTATGTTAATAATTACTATTGACAATTTCTTCGCTGGGTTTAAAGTATGGGAAACCTAGAGCTTAGTTAAGCTAAAATTTAGGTTTATATAGGTATTTTTTTTATGGAGCACGGCATGTGACTTTGTATCTACCTGATGTTGAGCAGAACTCCAAAGTCTAGGAATGGGGTCGATAAATACGTTGGTGTTTAACAATATTATTCGCTCCCCATGTGCCGGCTAAATGATGCCGTTACGAAACGGGCGGCGATATCGACGTATTTGTATTACGAGGCTATTTTAATAACCTCGCTGCTTTATCGTCATATCAATCGCCCGTTTCGTAACCGTACCATGAAAGAAGACTACCTCCCCGACAAGAAATCTATATAGTAGTCTCCGGAAAACTGGTGGACTCACAGACTAAAACCGAAACATGACTAGGCCACTTGACGGTTTTTGCATCTATATAGGTAACGAGTCCGAACGCAGTTATTTACTATTGGTGTAAATTTAGGGATTATGTTGTTTTCTAAATTTGTATGAACAAGGTCATTGAATACTTTAAATTTTGTATCTAAAAATAAAACAAGTAGTCACAATTTTCACGCAGCATACCTAGTATATCTATCATGAGTTTTTGCTAACTGTGTTTACTATAGTCGCTACTAACTTAGTTAGGGATCAACCAATAAAACAGATTTATTTGAAAAATAAAGCGATCTTATTGGTTGATCCCTAACTATAGTTACTAGGGACTATATTAAACATAGTTAGCTAAAACTCATGGTAGATCTTCGGTAGCCCTAGTGTGAGTTTTTTTAACGTTTACTTTTGCGTTAACTATACTACTGCGTTAACATTTTAACCAATTACACGACCGCATTTCTAGTTCTCAAAATTTCCGCTTGGAGCGCTGAACCATTTCCCATACAAATTTTAATTAACTCAAACGCAAAGTAAAAGTTAGAAAACTCACACTAGGGGTCAGAATGATGGCTACATTTGTATGTTGTTTTCTCACTATAAAAAAAAACTAGTTTTTATATTAGTTTTATAGTAGGTACGGAACGCTCAGTGCAGTGCATACCTATGTTCATGTATTGTACATATGTTTGTTTAGATGTGTGTATATTCATTATTTGTGAATGCCAGTATGGCGGGTGTACCACAGCAGATCGTAATACTATAGGTATATGAAGTTAGTAACCAATATGTGCCTTTATGGAAAACACATGTACTTATCTGGATGTCATGCAATCACCAAAATTAATGGTCGGATTAATAGTCGTTGCTAAGCAATTGCTAATGCTTAGCCGATGCTTCGGACTGTCAAACTGCATATGAAAAAACTAAATTTTGACAGTTCCAGCAATGGCTCAGGCTAAGCAACGACTATTAATTTGACCCTAAGTCTCATTTAGTCATAAATTAATCATAAATGCATTGTACGGCTATAAGATGTATACCATTTAGAGTTTTGGATATTTCGTTGTGCTCTAAAATTCCATAAGCTAAATTTTAATTTGGCATTGGATTAAGCTTTGATAAACTATAAAAAAAAAAAATCTCACATAGCATAAGATTTAGAGTAATATGTCTGTCTTTACAAGATTTTTTATTAATAAAAAAAGTGTTTGTTGAATTTAAATATGTGGTTGCCGAGTTGTTTAGACCTTAGACTGTACACTTAGGTCCCTGGTTCAAACCCCGCTGTGTACCAATGAGTTTTTAATCTAAAAATGTATGTACATTTGTTTAACAACACCACTATAGTGCTCGGAGAGCACGTTAAGTCGGTCCCAGTTTCACTATACCAACTTGTCAAACATCGCGACGAGCTAGCCACTTGTTCGGTGTAGACTCATACCATCGGCTACGACTAGGTGGGATTAAAAACTCCGTTTGGGTAGCCTGAGGCCGTCTAGGCGGTCTCGGGCGCCGTATGACACCCGCCCATGTACTTTGGGCTAATATAAGGTTCTGCTGACTAACTCAAACAACTTTTTCCATAGAACCATGTGTCGCAAATGAAAAAAACTTTTGGCTTCCCCATATAAATTGGTCATTTTAACATTACTAGTTTATATGGAGAAGGCAATTTTTTTTTTCATTTGCGACACAATATGGTTCCACGGGAAAAGTTCGATTTGATCAGCAGAGGCTCTACCATGGGTTTTTACTTTGTAGCAACGTAACGTTAATACGTAAGCAACAACCAATATGGCCGCTATATTTTAGGCAACGTGATTGAATAAAGCGATTCTATTGGTGGTATACGTTTAAACGTTACGTTGGTACAAACCAAAAACCCATGGTAGAGCCTCTGAACCTCATACTTCATATTTATTAATACACTACTCAAAGGTGTACAAAATAATTATAAAATAAACTACATTTATAAGGTTTACAATACCCATAAGTAATGGAAATCATTCCATTCTTGGATGGACACCTATAACTATTGGTAATGAAAGCAAAGATATTCACATCATTTCACATTAAATAATACAAAATACGTAAATAAAAGCAACTGTAAAGGGATGACACTTGTCACTGTAGCCAAAAGTACATCCTTTCAAAGTAAACCCTGTATAAATATAGATACTTAGGGCCGATTCGACCAAAAGAGGGCATAATTTATACTGGGGATAGTAATATCAAATTCCATACAAATATTTATTCGTAGATTAAATTATTAATACTCAGAATGACATTACTAATCTCGGTATAAGTTATACCCACTTTTGGTTGAATCGGGCCTTAGTGTGATCTTGCCCTAAGTTCACAGACGGTCGCGTGACTGCCGCCTCCCATTTCCTTTGTTCCTGTACAATATACCTATTTATCCACTAATTGGACAATTTCATCAAGTTTTTTATAATAATGATTTTTATTCATTTGTATTGGGTAACCTGAGAATATTATTATTTTTACACGTAGTCGTACCTTCACAGGTGTATTGGTATTCTAAGTTTAAAGTGAACATGACGCCTCCGTAGACTAGTGGTTGCGCCTTTGGCGTTGTATCCGGAGGTCGTGGATTCGATTCCCACCCATGACAAAAAAATATTATTAAATTTTTCTGTACAGTTAGTCATGGTCTGGGTGTTTATAAAGTATAATATTAATACAATAATTTATTGAGATAATATTTACATAAAATAATTACCTACTTAAATAAGAACTACAAATTTAGAAAATCGTCCAAATCACTGTCCATTGATGGCATGGTACCCAATACGCTGGCAGCATTTCCTCTTTGTATTAATATGCTAAATTTTTGAGCGAAAAAGCTGCCAGCTCTATTGTCCCCAGAGATGTCGATGAGCTTTGGTGCTATTTTTATTTTAATACGTATAATATGTATTATATCGTTGTTTCTGGTACAGATAGTACAAGCATAGAGCTTAGTTTGTGACCAGAGGCTCTACCATGGATTTGCGTCAACCAACAGGATCGCTTTATTTTTGGTAACAGGATTGAATAAAGTTGTTGTTGTTGCTCACGTATACGTAAATGAATACGTTACGTTTCTACTTTCTACAATGCGCAAACCCATGGTAGAGCCACTGGTCACAAACTAAGCTCTAGGCTTTTGCTATGTGTAGCAGAAACAACGATATAATACTTTATAAACACCCAGACCATGGCTAACTGTACAGAAAAATGTACTAATATTTTTTTGTCATGGGTGGGATTCGAACAATATGCAATATATGTCCTACATAAAAAAAAAAACAAGTGCTAGCTCGTCGCGATGTTTGTTCTTATTGGTATATTATATCACTTAGGCTGAGTTGTACCAAAATAAACTCTTTGTAAATCATAGATATAAATATCAAGATAGGACCTTCCATAAAAAACCCAACGATTTTTTGTCAATAAATTAATCTTGTTTGTTTACTAGCGTGTGACGTCACACTTGACATGGACTGCGAAACAGCGTTTTTAGCGCCATTGTGGAAATTCAAACTTTAACTTTGATTTTTATTAATAATAGAGTAGTCATCCCGGAAATACCAATGTAGTGTGATTATTATGTAATGAAGAATAATACTAAAAATAATAACAAAATGAGTAAAACTATACATGTGACTTTAAAAGGTTGGAGTCTGGGCTAATACTAATATGTGATTGTAGCTACTGATCAAATCGAACAACTTTGCCCAAGGAACCATGTGTCGCAAATGAAAAAAAAAATGCATCCTCCATACAAACTTGTAATGTTAAAAAGACCAATTTGTATGGGAAAGCCAATTGAACCCATGGTAAATTTTGTTTGGTTTGATTAGTAGAACCTCATATTAGCCCAGACTACAACCTTTCAAATTCACCCTGTATATTAAATACTCACTAAAAATAATATATACCTAATTTAAAAAAAGCGGCCCTAGCCTAGTGGTCACTGCGCAACTAATAACAAAGTTAAGCAGATAACAACGAGACCGGACCTGGTATGAGTGACCGCTTTATACAATGAGGCTATTTCATCATAAACACCGCAACAAGCTCGTCACTTGTTAAGTATTGCCTCCGAATACCATCGGCGAAATGAAGACGGGTTAATCCCTCCGCTGGGTACCCTGAGGCCGTTTAAACGGTTCTCGGGACCCAAATAGGGTGCCTATTGGTGCGTGATGGTATTTATTATTTATTAATAAAAAATATATACATATATCTTTTAAATCCTCGGAAGTCGCAGCAGTAAATTTTCCAAGAACGCTGGCAGCATTACCTCTTCATATTTATAACTTATTTATATTATAGTGCATTTTTTTAGGCTCTGGCGCGATGATCTCCAATTAAATATAATAATAAATATAAAATCATAACAGATTGTTTTTTTCTTGTCATTCCCTTTTTTTACTTTCCAACAACGCCTTTAAGCGCGAGGGCCGGGTGACGGCCTTGGCCCTAAAGGGTCACAGGCACAGCCTGCTAGTATAATATTTCTCGTATTTTCATATGTTGGCTATATTTTTTTACCGTTGCCTCTGGAGTAGTAAAAATGCATCCTCCATACAAACTTGTAATGTTAAAAAGACCAATTTGTATGGGAAAGCCAATTGAACCCATGGTAAATATTGTTTGGTTTGATTAGTAGAACCTCATATTAGCCCAGACTACAACCTTTCAAATTCACCCTGTATATTAAATACTCACTAAAAATAATATATACATAATTTAAAAAAAGCGGCCCCAGCCTAGTGGTCACTGCGCAACTAATAACAAAGTTAAGCAGATAACAACGAGACCGGACCTGGTATGAGTGACCGCTTTATACAATGAGGCTATTTCATCATAAACACCGCAACAAGCTCGTCACTTGTTAGGTATTGCCTCCGAATACCATCGGCGAAATGAGGACGGGTTAATCCCTCCGCTGGGTACCCTGAGGCCGTTTAAACGGTTCTCGGGACCCAAATAGGGTGCCTATTGGTGCGTGATGGTATTTATTATTTATTAATAAAAAATATATACATATATCTTTTAAATCCTCGGAAGTCGCAGCAGTAAATTTTCCAAGAACGCTGGCAGCATTACCTCTTTATATTTATAACTTATTTATATTATAGTGCATTTTTTTAGGCTCTGGCGCGATGATCTCCAATTAAATATAATAATAAATATAAAATCATAACAGATTGTTTTTTTCTTGTCATACCCTTTTTTTACTTTCCAACAACGCCTTTAAGCGCGAGGGCCGGGTGACGGCCTTGGCCCTAAAGGGTCACAGGCACAGCCTGCTAGTATAATATTTCTCGTATTTTCATATGTTGGCTATATTTTTTTACCGTTGGTATATCTGACCGCGCCTCTGGAGTAGTAACCCTCTACGTTGAATATATATTTTCGTGTAAAAAAATGGTGTAAAAACATTATTTCAGAAAGTGGGTCACATTACAAACTCCCAAAGCATACGTCATTCATTCTAATCACCAAAACTAAAACGCTTAACCAATTTTGACGAGTCACGTACGTACATTACTGAAAGTTATGAAACACGACTCAAATATTAGTTTTGTAATATTTTTTATTACGAACTTTGGTTTTGAACGACATAGAAAGTTTCATTTACGCCCATACTACTGCCAAAAACTGTCATGTAACTAGTTATGTTTCGGTTTTAGTCTGTGGGTTCACCCACCCAGTGGCGGCGTAGCATAGGTGGCACTGGAGCGTTTTTTTATTGAGGACAAATTAAATACTAAACGTACTTACGTGAATTTTGCTTAAATATTCGAATTTCGACATTATTAAAATTTACCTTTCTGTCCTTTTCGTGGACAATGTAGAAAGAAAGTTTGGATCTTAAGTAAGATTTTATTAACTTTGATTTTGAAAAATTTCTTTCACTTAAAGCCACCGAAACACTGAAAAGTAGTAAAATGAGACTATTTGAGTTTGTTCCGAGTCTAGAGCCAGGTAGACAATTCTCGCGCTTTCGACATTCATCTCGATTCGAGATTTTTAAACGAAAAATGACTAAATATGCCATTTTTTGGTCAAAATTATCGAACATTAAACGAAATAAATAATAAATATTAATTAATAAATAAAAAATATATAAATATTCAACGAAAAATGACATATTTAGTCATTTTTCGTTTAAAAATCTCGAATCGAGATGAATGTCGAAAGCGCGAGAATTGCCCACCTGTGCTCAGACAGCGCTACGAAACAGACTCAGAATAGTCTCATTGTACAATTGATTTCAGAAGCTCCAAGTCCATTGGACTGCTTCTTGGATAAAAATAGCCAATATATTATTATTATATTTCAAGTGGCGCCTCAGTCGTAAAATCTCCAAAATAATGTGTTCTGCAGAAAATGTAGGTATCATAGATGTTTGTCAGCGTTGTTTATGCCTTGAGCTTTCGTTCGCTAAATCTTTCGGGAGGTGTATATTTTTTTCGGAACAGTACAACGAGCTTACACGTTTTTTCGTCATCCACACATCGATGGGATTCTAATTTAAAGTGGGCCGTCTCCGTTAAAATACTAGTAGAGTACTAGAGCCAAGATAGTGTTCATCACGACGCTGTTAAACCACTGAAGAATAATTTTGAGAAACTTATATCAACACTCGAAGACATGTGTAATACCAGCAGCAGCAGCAGGGAAAACACAACACATGGCGTGGTAACGTGCGCGTGTGGAGGGAAGGACCGATATCACTTGCCCCGACGCACTATGGAAAATGGTTGAACAAACGCTTATCAAAAATGTTTTTTACCAATGTCGTTACTGACATACTATTTATATTTTATTTATTAGTTTAATAGTCAAACTTTACTATAATAGAGGCTTTTTACATAATTCTATTATGTAAAGCCATATATATATATTTAAAGTTACAATGATTGTTATTCTTTTGGATGTTGTTTTCGAGCCTGTAAATTTAATCACTTTAAAAGTTAATTTACTATTAATCTTTTTACGAATAGATATAAAGTATTATATATTTTTAAAAAGCTCATCTCATGGAGATTTTAGAACATTTTAATAATTATCTGTTTTATATTTTAGAAATTAGTTTATGTGTAAATAATCAAACAAAAACATAAGGGAAAAAAGTTAATTCTTTAAGTTCATTCCGAGTTTTCACTGTTACCTTCGTTTGCCTTCGTTTATTTAGTGTTGATTTGTAGCCTAGATATTAAACAAAAACATATATAAAAATCATCTGCGGATATTTGCGGCCTCCGAAGTTACTGGGAAAAATGTGATAAAAGTCAGGAAACGGAAAACCATTATATCTATTGCGTTTTTTTTTTTTTTTATCATATATTTTTTTATTTAATATTAATTATTTACTGATAATATATTTATACAGAGGTATAAATATATTATATAATATTAATTTCACTATAACAAATTTGTAGTATCTATTCAATGGACGTTATTTGTTACATATTAAATACTTAAATTATTTTGTAAACTATTAAAAATGTCTACTTTTAAGTGTTCTAAACGCGAATTATTACTTCCCCATATTGATGGAGGAAAAACACTGGAGGCCCTGTCAACAGTTTTAAGAGAGAATTACCAAGTTTATAAAGACAACATATGTTTCATAATGAGTAACATTCAAAGGCAAATTATTTCTTCGTTTAATAAACGATGGGCAGAAGCATCGAAAAAAAAGGATACATTTTTAATAAAGAACAATAAATGGTTGGATTCTGATATTCAGTAAATTTACCGAACTTCGAAGACACAATAAGCGACTCCACGCCATCTATTTCGTCTGGAAAACGCAGAAGGGCGTGCGTGTCTTACAGAGATTCGTTTCGAAGGCATTTCGCAGTAGGTACTTCCTATTGGTCAACTTTTGGAAGAATCCCGTAACAAGGACTATAAAAAAATTGGTCTCCATCATGCCAGAAAATGCTACAAATGAGGATGTTTTTCATACTGTTCTTTATACTTCAGATCCTTATAGCATTAGAAAACCGTATAACAAAAACGCGAAGGAACTTGATGAAGATACCCTATAGATAGCATATAGCACACATATCTATTAATAAATTAATTAATATCAACTATATATAGGTATATATTTAACTGTTTGAGAGCCATCCTAATCTCATACAGGCTGACGTCCGGGTATCTGATATCTTCGGTATAGTGTCGCGTTTCCTTGCGGGATCGTATTCGAAACGATGAGATCCGCAAAAGGACCAAAGTATAGCCTTCAGAATCGCCAAACTTAAGTGGCAGTGGGCAGGCCACATAGCTCGCAGAACGGACGGCCGTTGGGGCATTAAGGTTCTCGAGTGGAGACCGCGTGCTGGAGGACGCAGGAGAGGCAAGCCCCCCACAAGATGGACCGACGACCTGAAAAAGGTCGCGGGAAGCCGATATATACAGGCAGCGCAGAACCGGTCGTTGTGGCGATCCTTGGGGGGGGCCTTTGTCCAGCCGTGGACGCGCGAAAGGCTGGCATGATGATATATATATATATTATATTTTTTTTAATTATAAAGTTTGTTTATTAATAATTTGTATTTTTTTATATATTTATTAATTGATATTATTTAATTTGTTAAAATATTACCTTCAATTAGTTTGGGTAGGTTAAGTAGTTATTTACGTAAATAAGATTTAAGTTTTTTTCTTTTATATTAATTTTAAAATAGGCTAATAATTAGTTTTTGACATATTTAAAGTAATATCTAAGTTAAATAAATAAATAAAGTATTTTTTTTCAAGTTTTTCATATTTTTTTAATTTTTTTAAATCATATTGTTATAAAATAATTTTGAAAAAGACATTCATTTGAAGCCTTTATTATTACTTTACACGATTTCTTAAGAAATGAAAAAGTTATTGATTTTTGATCCGCAACAGACCTTTATTTTCCATAGTGCGACGTGACGCACGCACGGTCCTCGTCGGACAGATGCAACACCAGTGGCTGGCTACTACCTACCACCACGTTGTTCACTCCCCGATTTCTTGTCTTCTTCCTGATACGGTTACGAAACGGGCGATTGAATTAACGATAAAGTAGTGAGGATATTAAAATAACCCCGTAATGCAATGCATATACGTTCGCATCATTTAAACGTCAGCAAGCCGAGCCGATCAATATAGTTAAACAACAATGTGTTGATCGACCCCATTCATGGACTTAGCATCTGCTTAACATTAGGTAGATTCGAATTCACATGCCGTGCTCCATTAAAAAAAAACATCAACAAAACAAAAATATAAAGTGATTAATAAGTTGCAGGATATCCAGGATATCCTGTAACTTATTATACCAACAATTTTATTTAAAAAATATTAAATGTGACGTGTATTGTTTCAGATTGAGGATGGAGTTCCCGCGGCCGTCATGTACCCTTTTTATTGTTTTGGTCATTATCTACCTCAGCTCAATTGCAGAGTAAGTACCCTTACATACATTATAATACCCTTACATATATTATGAAACCGTTACATACATTATAGTACCGTATACATTATAATACTCTTACATATATTATGAAACCGTTACATACATTATAGTACCGTATACATTATAATACCCTTACATATATTATGAAACCAATACATACATTATAATACCCCTACATATATTATGAAACCGTTACATACATTATGGTACCGTATACATTATAATACCCTTACATATATTATGAAACCGTTACATACATTATAATACCATTACATATATTATGAAACCGTTACATACATTATAATACCCTTACATATATTATGAAACAGTTACATACATTATGGTACCGTATACATTATAATACCCTTATATATATTATGAAACCGTTACATACATTATAGTACCATATACATTATAATACCCTTACATATATTATGAAACCGTTACATACATTATGGTACCGTATACATTATAATATCCTTACATATATTATGAAACCGTTACATACATTATAGTACCGTATACATTATAATACCCTTACATACATTATGAAACCGTATACTTTATAGTAACGTATACATTATAATACCCTTACATATATTATGAAACCGTTATATACATTATAGTACCTTATACATTATAATACCATTACATATATTATGAAACCGTTACATACATTATAGTACCGTATACATTATAATACCCTTACATATATTATGAAACCGTTACATACATTATAATACCGCTACATACATTATAATACCCTTACATACAATATAATCCCGTTACATGGGTTATCTGTAACAAGCTAAGAAGGATAATAAAATCAACTGCTAGTGTTTCAGAGTTGGAAAATCCCAGTTGTAAAATACGAAACGATGTTTCTTAGTGGGAAAATACCGGTGTATAGTATATAATACGGGATACAGCCAGATGGTACACGTATCTCTTAACGGTGCCATCTGACACCGTTAAGAGATACGTGTTGGTTGACATTTATGCAGTTATGTGTTTTTTTTAGATGGTCTAATCTAAACAAAACTTCCCAAGGCCAACCAGTTGGTTTCATTACCACTGCCCATACAGATGCAAAAACCGTCAAGTGACCTAGTCATGTTTCGGATTTAGTGGGTTCACAGGTTTTCAGGAAATTATTACATCGATTTCTTGTCGAGCTGGTAGTTTCCTTTCAGGGTGTGGCTACGAAACATGCAGATAAAGAAGCGAGGATATATTTTCGATTTCCTAACCGCATCAATCAACCGCCATAGTAGGAGCAATCAATGCTGTTGCACTCGTACAATGTATTGTTTGATCCCATGCATAGACTTTATAGGTATGCTTACCATCAGATAGATACAAAGTCACATGGCGTGCTTCAATAAAAATAAACAACTAAGTAGTCATTGATCTATCATCATTATTAATCCGATCACAGATTTAGTAAATACTATTACTATTACTGTAGGACTTACTAAAATTATTTGTTATGATAGGGAAGCGAACTCACAATCTCCGTATACAATGCCAACTCCACAACCACTAGACCATGATAATGATCAAAAACGGAAACATGATGTTATTCAATAATTTTTTTCAGTAAACAAACTTGCTTTTCTTTTGTTTTATTAAAATTTATGTACAATTTATTAGTTATAATTACAGTGTGAAATATTACAAGATAAATAAGTAAAGAGTAATTGGCTTACTCATAAAAAACTTATTGAGTCCTTGAATAACACTTTAGTTAAAATAGTTTTTGTCTATATTACGCATATTTATTTGTTGCTAAAAAAAGAGAGAAAGCCTTCTATAATTAAAATGTTCTTGACGGCCTCAGGGTACCCACGGAGGGTTTTTTAATCGCACCTCGTCGTAGCCGATGGTATGAGTCAACACCGAACAAGTGGCTAGCTCCTCGCGATGTTTGGATAGAATAACCCACAATGATGCTAAATGATGCGATTACGAAATAGAGGGCGACAATGACGAATTGCATTACGAGTATATATTAATATATCAATGCCCATTTCGTAACCGCACCCTGAAAGGAGAATACTACCTCGACAAGAAATCGATGCAATAGTCTCCTGAAAACTGGTGAACCCACAGACTAAAACCGAAACATGACTAGGCCACTTAACGGTTTTTGCATCTGTATGGGTGGTGGTAACGAGACCAGTCACGAAGTTATAGTTGAATCAACTTCAGCGCTAAAATTAATTTGGACTTCTCTCATTACCTTATTTCCTAAACTAAAGAATAGACAAACTTTTTAGAGGCTTTGGCCCATGTATCCATAGTTTCCACTATATGAAAGTCTGATGATGATTTGACGATAAAGAAGCGAGGATTCGTCGCTGCTCATTTCGCAACCGCATCATTTAGCCGGCATAGTGAGAGCGATTAATTGTTAATCAACAATGTATTGATCGACCCCATTCATGGGCTTTGTAGGTCTGCTTACCATCATGTAGAAACAAAGTCACATGCCGTGCTCCAATAAAAAAATAAAAATAAACAAAGACAAAAGAATTCGAAATGTTAAAGTCTATTTCAAATTTTTTCATAAAAAATCCTGTAAAAGCTCAGTATTTTTCATTTAAAGCGCGGTACATACTCTAAAAGGTAATTGTGTTATAGATACGTATATAGTTATAATATATAGGCAACTGAAACGCTTTGACCTAATTCTTAAACGAGAATCTGTCCTATTTTATTTTACCAATACAAATATTTGACTGTTCGTGCAAAAATAGGTAGGTAATGTTTACGTTGGCACTGAAAAGGTCGGCTGAAAATTGTGATTATATCGTTTTATTTATTGTTTTAATAAACATGTCTGTGCCTACTCGTTTGTATTTAGCAATCAAATGAAACGGATTTTTATTGTTATTTTATTATGACTTTAAAGCTATAATCAGGTGCTTAGTTTCTGATACAAACAGAAAGTCTATAAAATATTTGTGTTATTTTTAACGATCCCTATAATCAACAGAGGCTCTACCATGGGTTTGCGCATTGTAGAAACGTAACGTATTCATTTACGTATACGTGAGCAACAACCAATAGGATGGCTTTATTTTTGGTAACAGGATTGAATAAAGCTATCTTATTGGTTGTTGCTCACGTATACGTAAATGAATACGTTACGTTTCTACAATGCGCAAACCCATGGTAGAGCCTCAGGTCGTTTGAGGTACGAGTAGGAGTGGGAATAATGTTTAATTTGACGTAGGTAATAGAGGTAATTAATAGGTCTTTTTAACACAAAAGGTAGAAACAAAATCTTCAGTAGATACCTAATAACAATCTAGTTCTAGAATAGTGAAATTTACAATTTTCTATACTAATATTATAAAGCTGAAGAGCTTGTATGTTTGAACGCGCTAATCTCAGGAACTATTGTTTCGAACTGATAAATTCTTTTAGTGTTGGATAGCCCATTTATTGAGGAAGGCTAAGGCTAAATAACATAAAGCTACGATCAATAGAAGCGGAGTAACAATGAAAAATGTTGCAAAAACATTTTCCCTGTTATTCCTTTTGTTACGCAGACGAAGTTGCGCGGATCAGTTAGTCAATCAAAATGATAGAAAAAAATGTTCCGAATTAGCGGCGCCGTATATCTCTATATAATAAAATTGTCTAAGAGAGATGGCAAAATTATAAGTAAAACAAAAGAAAGAGACCACTAGCGTTTGCACACTAGAGTCCACAGCGCACACATCCATCGCTCACGCCTCAAAACTAGTTCGCTCCCTCTTTCTTCGCCTGCATATGGCGACTTTGCATCAGCGGTCAGTTATTAGATTGTTGGAAAAATAATTGAATTATACTAAATAATCTAAATATCTTTGCGTACGTATTTGGCTTACTTTGGAGTCATAATTGGTACATTTCCGATACACACACAATATCATTTTCATAAGTACACAGATAAGTATCTACGGTGAGGCGCGCTCGTAAAGCGCTAGAAGCAGACTAATTACAAGACCTCCCAATTGGGAGGTATTTGAGTCTTCACGATAAATAACATATCTGCTTTTGTTTTTTATAATACATTGTAGTCAATTATAAAAATGCTAGGATAATAGGATAATAGTATTTTAAAGTAAGTGAGTAGGTATATAATCAATCTTAAAGGCTAGCTGGTAGATAATACCTAAGGCATTAAGTTCGCCTTCGTACATTACTGTTGTAAATACATTTTGTATGTGTACATTTCTGTAATAATGTCAAAGTCAATGTCAATGACTTTATTAGCTTTAAACCACGAATTCCTTAGAGACCAAGAAGTCCGTGAATAGACATGATATTCCTGAAATAGAGATTGAATAGCTGCCAAGGTCAGACTCACATTGCTTGCATAAAATGCAGTATACTTACAAACATTTGCCAGTGACTACACTGGCAGTACTGATATATGACTATTTTAATGTCTTAGTTATAACTTCATACAAAATTAATGGCCCAGTAAATAGGCTGTAAAATTTAAGACGTATTTTTGAACAAAGAATAACCTAAACTAAATTTTTACTCCGGGATTCATAAAACTTATTGAGGTCTTGAAGAATACTTTAGATAAAAATATAGTAGGGTTTGTCTCTTTTTTTAGCAATAAATATTAATAGGCGTAGAAGAGAAAAAACCAATTTTAACTAAAGTGTTCTTTAAGGACTCAATAAGTTTTTTATGAAATATATCTATATAAAGGGTATACTTGGACCGTGTTCCTGAAAGCGGTTAATACTATTTTCTCGTCAAAGGTAGAACTTATACTTATTTACAGTGTTCAAGCAATTAATAGTTGTTTGTGGAGCACGGCCGGTAACTTTCTAGATATAATGGTATCTACCTGATCAGCAGATCTACGAAGTCCATAAATGCGGTCAATACACTATTGTTTAAAAACACTATACCGGCAAAATAATATGATTACGAAATGGGTGGTGGCGACAAAGACGAATGTACATTAGGACATCAACTACATCAATATCGTCTATGTTACAATAAGTTCTAAATTCATTGTATA
The DNA here is from genome assembly GCA_947458855.1 of Monopis laevigella. Lineage (NCBI taxonomy): Eukaryota > Metazoa > Arthropoda > Insecta > Lepidoptera > Tineidae > Monopis > Monopis laevigella. The sequence continues at coordinate 5,400,708 of OX381596.1, read as the reverse complement.
CACATTTAACAGGATATAACGGTGTCCTTTGTCTAATCTTAAATCGTCTATTAATTACTTATCTGATTTTAATTTATCTCATTTTAGATGCATGAATGCGAAGATAAACTTTAGAGAAAAGGAGAAACAAATCTTGGATCAGATCTTAGGCCCTGGGAGATACGACGCCCGCATCAGACCCTCAGGGATTAATGGAACTGGTAGGGTAATTTATATTCATTTGACACACCCAAATCTTATGATTAGTATCACTCAACACTGTTTCTAATGCAATATTTACCCTCATAATTGTTATTATTAAAAATAAACGGTTATTTAGTTAGACAATTTTAAAGGGCTTTTTGAGTTGAACCAGCAATAATTCTACAAAAAGATTTGTAGAATTAAAAAAAATGTGTAATATAAAAATAACAATATCTTCGACAAAAAAACTAAAATACAAATGTCATATTAATTTGACAAAATGTATATCTAGAGTGTACTAACGTCCGTTTCTAATTATCCGTCTATATTTTTTTGCCTAATAGTAACTATAGAGACTATCTGTAATTTAGTAAATAATCCAGTGGTAACCATCGGTCAAAAAAAAGGATAGATCATTTATTACGAAAGACCAAAGTTCGTGGCAAAGCAAATTATGATAATTATAATTATATAAGACATTGAAGAAACAATAGATTAGAACAGTAATATGATTTTAACTCGGCTATTATTAAAACTTATTAAAGGAGTTAAAATTATCAGATACGTATTATTAAAATAACAACAACAAAAACGGTAAAGAAAATCAACAGCACCCATCTAATCAACGATAGTCGTCTTGGGCCACTAATCTTTATAGTTTAAATTCTTTAGCAAATGTTAAATATGAAATAGAAAGAAAAAAATAAACAAATAGGCCTCTTCTTTCAAGACTTGAAAATTAATCTCTCTTAGCCGTTTGACGTGACATGCTTTCGCCTTCAAAAGGGAAAATCGTTTGTCATTTAACCTGTCAGATAGTGTCTGTATTAAAACATCATTTATTATCTGAAGTGGTTCTTTCCGTTTTTAGTAACACGATATATTCTTTACTTACATATTTATAATGTTATAATTTATCAACATCTATTGCAAGAAATTCAATTTGTTTTAGTATATTGCTCAACATGATTCTTATTTTTCCCAAAACACTTCTCCATTAGTTCATAATGAAAAGTTTATTTTAAGAACAAATTTCCGCACTCTCTCAGACTCAGGGCCCAATGAAAAGGATGACTTTCCAAAAAGAAGGAAATACTTTGCTCGTTAGGGTAAAAAACACAGAAGATGTTGAAGTAAAAGAGTGTAATTTACCAAAGTAAAAAATGTCGAAAATTTAAGAATTTAGCTGTTTATAGAATCGTATTGCTATATTTTTAAGGTTAATAGTTTGTTGTGGTAGAACGTGAATTGAATTTGGTTCTACATCACAACAAAGCTAAAAATATTAAAGCAACTTTCGCTTGTCATTATAGAATAATCGGTTTTAGATTTATTATTTTTGCGTTTATCTTTGATTGTTATTATATTGTTCGAATTAAAGATTATAAACTAAATTAATTTAGATATTCCAATGACTTGTTCAATTATACGTGCAGCATTCAAGGAAAGGCATTGTGTTGTGTGAACAATGGAGCAAATTCACCCTTTCGTCGAGTCAGGATGGCCATTAATCAAGCAGTTTTTAAAGTATTGTTAAGATACAACAAACGTTAATTAATTGCCCTTTATAAAGGAACGTTTATGCTCCAAAAGTTTGAAGTTTCCTTAAATAATTTGAACATTTGGAATTATTTTTTTGAATATGCCTTACAATAAAATTTACAATACCTACTAGGGAAAAAGCTAAAATAATTAAAATATTAATTCAAATTTAAATAAGATAAAAAATTAAAGCCACAACATATAAATTAACAAAAAAATATCTAGAATATTTATTTTATTTTATACGAAACTTTTAGCTATAATTTCCGGCAAATGTATAGTACTTGCGCAGAAACAATTTTTCTAACAAATGTAGCCCACAACGCCTCAAGTTATTTATTGCTCTATTGTATTAAATTTATGTTTGATACTCCACTTTACGTTAAATTAATATATTTTTAAGATGTTAACCGTAACAGATAAGTTGGTCGATTCACATTTTCAACAGATGGACCGGCAATAGTTAATATTAATACGTTCGTGAGACAGATAACCACAATAAGCGACATTAAGATGGTTAGTATAGAGTGCAAATTTCAGGAATGTGTGGAGTTTCACCTATTTAGTACTTAGGAGTTTTACTTTTTTGCCTTTAGTGCCTTTGTTTCAGAAATCTTTAATATTATTAATATTTCATATAACAATTTGTATTACTATTTCAATTACCTTTTTAACGATATTAATAATATTTTAAAGATTCCTGGAACTGATAATGAAGTGGGTGGAAAGGGACCTTATTTTTTTAAGTAAAATAATTTAATCCTACAATTATTATTTGAAAAATGTACTTATGTTAAAAATGTACTATAATTTGTCCTAGTTTATGACGTAAATGATATGCTACTCAAAAAACACTATACGTAATTTGTTGCACGTTTGAAAAACGAAATTCTTATCGTTATTAAATATCTAAATGACACAGTTCCATGTCACAAAATCAATATAAATATATCACGCGATTACGTTGGTTAATAATATGACTGTATTTTTGCCTAACATGCTACCTAACCAATTCTATTTAATTCTAAATTAGTATTTAGAAAATAAAAACAATCTATTATCACATGGGTATTTTTAATAGTTATCTAGTTAAGACCAAAAACCCACGGTAATGCTTTTTACGGGAGACAGCCCATGAATTTACTATTGTAGGATACGAACATTTTATAGCAATAATTTTGGTGTTGAACATTTATGTGAGTGGTATTCTTTACGAATTCACATTTAACCTAGTCCTGGTTTCGGTTTTAGTCTGTAGGTTCAGTTAACTTCTAGGTAGGTTTTCTCTTCGCAGAGAGTACTATGTTCCTTGAGTTAACTGCACCAATTTCTTGGAAACGGTTGACTCCTTTCAAGCTGATTTTATGAAATAGGTAGTTGTATAACATGAACTGTGTCATTTAAATTTATTTCAACTTCAATTACGTTTTATAACTATGTATCAACTTCCCTTAATATTATTAAAATAACTTTTTAAACAAGTATTGAGATTTCTACACATACACAAATGCCAACAAACAAGTCACTAGATTTCGTTTGTTCATAGAGTCCATTTTTATTTTCTGTCCCAGTATTATTCAAATCTTCTGTTTCTTTTTAATTATTTAAATCCATTATCATTCTCACAGAGCGGATTCCTTTAGGTGATGAGTTTTCTATAATAAAGCCTTTAAAAATTAAAGCCTTTATTATTTTGTAGGCTATTTTCGTGTGTTGTGTTATCTAATACTTGACAATTTTACATTTTGCTTGGTACTTAGATGGACCGGCTGTAGTCAGCGTCAATATATTTGTCCGAAGTATATCAAAGATCGATGACGTCACAATGGTAAGTCAACATAAGGACATACTGGACCGTGGTTTTAAGTAAATATGCAGTAATAGTGAAGAAGGAGCTAGCACAAGTCAAATGAAAGAACGCGAATGTATTTCAACTGTTATTGCTTATTTATTGAAATATATTCGCGATTCTATTATTTTTGTTTATATTTTATTATTTATCTACAATATAGTATCTATTGGTGTCGACGACCAAAATCGTTTTATAAGTTAACTAGTTTATAAATTTAAATGTTTTATAAATAAAATTGGCTTAGTCTTCTTCGCAATTGGATTTTTCCATTAATACTTTTCTTTATAGTATTCGTATCGGTAGTAAGTTTCTGTTTTAGAATGGCTGGTTGTCCTTATGATTTACGAAATTATTAGCTTTTAATGAAATGGATTTGGTAGTTTTCTTTTTAAGAGTAGCAGTAGTGATATGCATTTCACTTGTTTTGATTTAAGTTCTTCAGATCCATTTCATTACAGTTTCGTCATCAAGCATTTCATCTTTCCTATTGCGCATTATTGACGTCTGTTCTTCGAATAATAGGTATAGGTTTAGAATATAATTAACATTTTTAAACGATCTAAGTGATCCCTTGTTTTTTGTCACGAAGGCGATGCGCCCACCTTAGTCCGCGTCAACATGTACCTACGATCCATCAGCAAAATTGATGATTACAAAATGGTGAGTGACGCACATAGTCAATGAATAACTAATAATGCAACTTTTATTATAACTGAAAGTGTTAACCTGCATTCGATATTTGCCATAAAGGTGTTTAGCTGAGCAGATTAAGTTACTTTCTTGATAATAGAAGGCAGCATTAAAATCAAGTGCATAATGTAACAAACAATAATTGCACTTTGCTAAATATGATTAATGCTAACGTAATATAAATGTGTTTACTTTTCGTTTTCTGTTGTTTATTTTGATGTTTTTATTTGTTTATGAAGTTGCATTTTTATTTTGTGTTTTATTTTAATATGAATCCAGACCTGTCGGTGTGGTGCCGCGTGTCTATTATACCTTTTTAAACTGTACAAATAATTCTGTATTATATTTATTTATGTTTTTGTTTAAACTTACTGTGTTTTAATTATTTTATTCTGAAAAATTAAAATAAATATATCAACTATATGACATGATACGTACTTAATTACTTCAAAAAATATTTTAATTGGCACAATGTAGTTGGCACAAAATTTATAAGATATTTTTCGTATATTATTCAATTAAATAAGCTTTAAACACAATTTGTAATATAAATGTTATTAATTGGATCACGTACCTACATACCTATTACCTACGCACCAAAACATATCTAAATACGATATTAATATATAAGAAATCAATATTTGAATACATATGTAATTCACGCTTTTAGATCAGCGAGTAGAGGAAGATCTGGAACCGTACAGACTGAAGCGGCCCACCCGTCCGTCCCTTCATCATTCCATATTGTTAATAATAAATCTAATATTGTTTTATATATCTCATTATTTACTTTATTGTCTTATTATTTAGTCATGCTTAATTCATTATCCATTCATTAAATGTCGATGGAAGGCAAATGAAAACTATTTTGGTCGTGTTCTGCCGTTGTTTCGTAAACGTCTTGTTTATGTGGATTTGTGTTGTGTACTGGGTTGGGCTGTCGTCGAACCTCACACTCCTTGCTTCGTGATCGAGCGGCCACTGACCACCCACTCGCCTCTGTGTACCTCAGTAACCCCATAGATGCTGTTAGACTTCTGCATGAAAGGTAAATCACCGTACAAGCATTCCTTAGACGAATGCTATCCTTTTAGAAAATACGGTGAGTCTGTTGAAATTTGAGCTTTGTTGTTTTAATATACATATTCAAACGATTTATTTTATTCAAAATTGATTTTAAAACAAGCTTTGGTTTTATTTATGCATGATTTATAACTTTAATTTTGTTTTTCAATATGTTAGCTTTTGGACTATGTCTACATATGGGACGATATTTTTTTTGTATGTACATACTTAAAGGAAAAATATTTATGACCACATTTATCACAATTTAAATTTAATTCATTTTACCTACCACTTAAATTTAATTAAAATATTAGAATAGTTATTAATTTTAGTTTAAATTTAATATTTGATCACGAATTTCTTGTTATTTATTAATTACACCAAAAACTGTACATTATATATTTCTTTTATAATTAACTTTACCAATTTGTTCGAAAATAGTTTTGTTACTCTTAAAGCTAATGCTGAAAAATCAGAGTTAGTTGTTGTTTTTTCATAAAAAAATAACTATTGATAATATCTTTAACAACAAAAGTCAAAGGAACTTTAACTGCAAAAAGGGCAGCGTCGCCCTCAGCGGCTTGGCCGATCGCCAATGCTTTGGCATTAGATAATAATGTATTCATAATGAGTTCGTCGCATCCATCAATGTCGGAGATACCATCTACTATGCTATGACTAGCAATTACCTATACTAACTCTGTTTCTGTAAATAAACCTGTGTTTACTCGGTTTTCTATATTTAAATTATTTGGAATTCAAAATGTTGGTTTAGAATTTCTAAATTGTTTCACAGATAATTTAGTTTGGGTTAACTCCAATTCGAAAAACAAAAATAAATAATTTATTAAAAAAAAAGATTCCGCAAATTGTATAGTAGGATAGCGGATGATGGATTTAGTATTACTATTTCAGACACTATCGCCCACCTCTGAGATATTTTACTATTCTATTAACAAAACATGAATAGGTAGGTAGGTACCCTTTAATTTTAATATGAAAAAAAAAAAGTACAATTGAAAACTTTAATCAAACATTAAAAATCGAAATTCAGAACGAATCCAAAAGCTAATATTCCAAGAGCATGTTTTGAAAATGTTTATATCAATACGTTTGCAAGTATATTTATAGTAGGAAGAAGATTCATTTGACTTGCTATCCGGTCAAAAGGTCGTTAATTTTTGAGAACTTTATTTAAATTTTTGTAATTTGGACGACCTTTTGGCCATATATTTATCTCCATGTGATTTATTTGACACAAAATCAATATTTGCAATAGCTTTGTAGGTAGATCTACTAGGTACATAGATTTTATCAAGCGCTTTTAAAGCTGCAATAATATAATCTATAGTTATTTAGCTATTTGTATTGATTAATTAAAAATGACAGGTATTAATGCATTGTTTATTGTTAGCTATAATAAATATTATTTTTCAGGAATATTCTGTACAATTGACATTTAGAGAACAGTGGTTAGATGAACGACTGAAGTTTAATAACTTTGGAGGTAAGATAGAAAAAAGTTGTATGTATGTATGTAAATAAACTAAAGCATATAGATAAATGTTAATTAATAACACGGTATTTTGAATACAACATTGTATAAATTAGTGAAAGGATTAAAAAATAAATATTAATATGTGAAAGGTAAGTACGTATGTGTATTAAAATTGTAGTAAAGCTTTAAAAGAAATTAAAGATGTAATTGTTAAATATAATGACAAAACCTAATTGAAAACTTTTGCAAAAGTCTTAGTGGCGATATTATTAATTTAATGTCATTTAAAAATATTTAGCATGTATACCATAATATTTATAAAAAAATCCTAATAAAGTCTTACCGACTTGCATATTTTGTGTCCATTTTTAGATTTTTTATAGATCTTTTAGTCCATCTGTCTGTCTATCCAGATCGGTATCTTGATAACCAACCTGTTTATAAGTTATCGAGCGAAATTGAAAATTTGAAATAGTATCTTCTCGGTGGTAAAACTATATATAAGAAGTGGAAATAAGGGGAATGTTTAAATTTACAAATAAATTATTATCTCAATAACCATTAGAGACCTATTATGGTTCCCCCTTACATAGGAGATTTTCCTTTTTTTCTTCTGTTGCAAGGTGCCTAAAATGCGTGACATTTGCACTGATCGCTTTTTACTTTGATCATTTCAGGTCGTCTCAAATATCTAACCTTGACTGAAGCAAACAGAGTATGGATGCCTGATCTGTTCTTCTCCAACGAGAAGGAGGGTCATTTCCATAACATCATCATGCCCAATGTCTACATCAGGATTTTCCCCAATGGCAATGTCTTGTACAGCATCAGAATCTCTCTCACATTGTCTTGTCCTATGAATCTCAAACTCTATCCTTTGGATAAACAAACTTGCTCCCTAAGGATGGCCAGCTGTAAGTAATAATTATAATGTTTCTTTTTATATTTTTTATTGGATCGCAGGATATAATCTTGAATCTACCTGATAATGGTAAGCAGACCTATAAAGCCCATGTAATGGGTCCATCAATAGGTACATTGTTGTAACAGTAATAGTCGCTCCTAGTAGGAGCGCCCAATTATCAACTATATCGACTAAATTATTCGGATACCAATTGGGCGGCGCAACACGTATTTGCATAAGTCTGCTTTAATTATCCTAGTTGTTTATCGGCAAATCAACTCCTAGTTCCGTGCCCGCACCCTGAAGGGAGACTGTTACCTCGACTTGAAATCGATGCAGAAGCCCCCGAAAAAACCGAATTAGCGGTTTTAGCTTTTGTAGGGCAGTGGTATGTTTTCCCTGTCACTTAGGCCAATTTTTTATATTATGTATGTATGTATCATCACGGGTGCCTTACGGCGCCCGAGACCGCCTAGACGGCCCCAGGGTACCCAGCGGAGGGGTTTTAATCCCACCTCATCGTGCCGATGGTATGAGTCTACACCGAACAAGTGGCTAGCTCGTCGCGATGTTTTGAATAGACTCAATAACCCATCTATAAACAGTTTCACAAGTTGGTATAGTGAAACCGGGACCGACAACTTAACGTGCTCTCCGAGGCACTATAGTGGTGTTGTCAAACAAATGTACATAATTTTTTTAATTAAAAACTCATTGGTACACACCGGGATTCGAACCAGGGACCTTAGTGTTTTTAAGTCCAAGGTCTAACCAACTAGGCCACCACGTATTTTATTTTATACAATTTTTTTTATTGTTTATTTTTAAAATATTAACCAGTATTTGCTTTAATAATGTCCATACAATACGAGTATAATAATTAAAGGTTTTTTTTTATGTATATATATTTTAATTATCCAGATGGATGGACCACAGACGATCTAGTGTTCCTGTGGAAAGAAGGTGATCCTGTGCAGGTGGTCAAAAATTTACACCTACCACGCTTTACTTTAGAAAAGTTCCTCACAGATTATTGTAACAGCAAGACTAATACAGGTTAGTTTTCTTAGCATTAGTTTAGTTTAAAATAACTATAAATCTTATTACAGATAATCTAAGCACATGTAAAAATGGAACGGATTTCATTCGTCATCATTGATTAGTAAAAGTCACTCAGTCACCGGCCGGATAACATGGGACCACGTTTTGACATGACCCATACATAGAATAGCAACTTCACATTTTGTGGGAGTTTTAAATTAAAACGTCTGGGATGCAACATCCTTTGACGTCTTTACCACAAGTCATAGATCTATTTCCTATCCAGAGACTATAGGCTCTTGGTTTAAAGAAATAGGAAGGCTTTTGAGAAAATCAACGGAAGCCGAAAGAGACTCTCTTTTTCGGCTTCGTCTCAAGGCCATCTTTATTCAAAGATTAGCTTCCAGTGCAGAGAGGCAAAGCAACAAGTGTATTCAGAACTATGGATACGACAACCCACCCCCTAATTATAAAACAGCAAACGCGATATGGATCTGTCTATCTGTGTGAAAATATAAATTACCAACGCATTGGTAATTTTTATTTTCATCGCTCTTATTTACAATGCAATATAAAAATATATAAAGGCTATGACAGGTCGAATTACAATCGATTGCGATAGCGTTCTGTCAAAATTTCGTTGTATAATTAGGGGGCACATATTTTTCCAAATTGCTTAGTGGTTTGTCAAACAAAATATTTCAGAAAACTGTAGTGATTTTGCCTAACAGACTTGGCTACTACTACGTATATTAAAATTAAGTATTCAGATAACAAATTAACAAGTTAGTATATGTCGCATCCAGAGTGCTGAGAACTTCTGCATTGTCCCTTTGGACTTCTACAGCTATTCTTGGGATCAAGAAGGGCTTTCGGATATTTAGCTCAAAAGCTTACCAATTTTTTTTAGCAAAAGCAAAGCAAATTATCCATGCGTCCGGTGAACAAGAGCTTATTCTCCTTTGCGAATGCCAAAAACTCAAAGTGGTCATTGAGGTTCGAATATTTTGCTATACTTAACAACAATAAACTATAATTCCAGGAGAATACAGTTGCTTGAAAGTAGATTTACTGTTTAAGCGCGAGTTCAGTTACTACCTCATCCAGATCTATATACCGTGCTGCATGTTGGTCATCGTATCCTGGGTGTCGTTCTGGCTGGACCAGGGTGCTGTCCCTGCAAGAGTATCTTTAGGTATGTTGCTTTTCTTTTGGTTTATTGGATATGCTTTACCTTTTAATTAATAAAATAACGTTTAAAACATGAAATAATATATTTTATACTTTTTATAAATTGTACATAAAAAGAACACACGGAAACAGTCTAGTTGTTACTGTCATAAATTAAGAAACAATAATTTCCAGCCAGTCGCTACATGCCCAAAATACAAGCTAAATTGTTTGATAAATTCTGAATACGGGGTATGACTAGAAAGAAAATCAATCTTTAGTTGTTTAGCAAAAAATTAGTATTTTTTATATTAGATGAGTATTTGCTGTGAGTCGGTGACAATTTAGGTAATTATCACTAATAGTTCTGACAAAAATCTTGAAAAAATACTCAGTCTTGTCTAGGGCTCTAAATCCCCGCAGACTTTCAGTCATTCAACCCAAAACAAATTTTCGGACGGAATAATTTGAAATTCAAATTATTCCGTCCTAAAATTTCCGTGAGTATTAGGGCTGAAATTTGTGAAACTACGCTAAGCTCGGTTGCGACAATCGGAACTTGTTTTCTGTTAGCGCAAATCCCATTTCATAGTTACAGTTCTAAAAGTTGCTACGTGTGAACACCAGAGTTTTATCATCAAATGATTTTGTATTTTACAGGTGTAACAACACTTCTAACAATGGCCACCCAGTCTTCAGGCATCAACGCATCCTTACCTCCTGTATCTTATACCAAAGCTATCGACGTATGGACTGGAGTATGTCTTACATTTGTGTTTGGGGCGTTACTGGAGTTTGCTCTGGTAAACTATGCATCCCGCTCTGATATGCACAGAGAAAATATGAAGAAGTCCAGACGTGAGATAGAATCAGCAGCAAATATGGACGCAACATCTGATATCATGGATACAGATAGCAATGCTACATTTGCTATGGTGAGCTCAATCTTTTTTTATTTTATTGGTTGGGAATGTCTTCAGATGATGTTTTTAGACCATCTCCTTAATCTTTTTTGAGTACTTGGGCTTGATGCCTACTCAAGGCAATACAATATTCTGTACTTTTATTGCCTTGGTCTGGATGTTTATAAAATGTTATATGTATTGGTAATTGATATAGTTGTTTCTGGTACATATAGTAAGAACTTATTTTTTTTCATATATTATTACTACAATACTCTATATATAGTAAACTTATGAATTCGGTACGGTATAGAGGCCCTATTCTATTAAATCAATATATATATAAACATTTTTGCCACACAAGTTTTGCTCATATCCAGTTGAGTAGAACGAGGCTAGCGAGATTTCCAATGCCGCATTGTATTAAAAGTTTATATTTATCTGACTTTTTAATATTACCCGATGGTAAGCAGACTTACAAAGACCATGAATGGGGTCACGGTTCGGCCGACCAACCGCATCGATACCACCACCACCTATGCAGATAGAAAAACCATCAAGTGACCTAGTCAATCCCATTTAAAAATATAGCTACGGACGTTAAGATTTTTGTATGGGATTGGAATAACGGACCTTTAACTTTACTGTGACCCCCATATTCTAAGTTCTGTTTTCCACTCCACTTTCACTTAAGGATAGTTTACCTCATTCTATCTTTCTTGATTAGATATTTGGTGAATAAAGACAGACGTTCCTTGAGTGAAAGTGGTGTGTAAAACACGACTTAGAATACGGGGGTAAGTCTAAATATGACTCCAAATTAGTATATAAAGTATTGGCTCCACTTTCACTTACTCATTCTATCTTTCTTGGTGAGATATTTGGTAGAAACAGACAGACGTTCCTTGAGTGAAAGAAGAGTGGAAAACATCACTTAGAATTCGAGGGTAAGACTAAATAAGACTCCAAATTAGTATATAAAGCAGCGAATTAACACAGTATCATTAATCCCTGACCCATATATCCCTGACTTGGTCTACAACTGTGTAGAAACCCCTGATGCGTCACGGCACTGCCATGGAGAAGATAAGGCAGTGTGAGATCCACATCAAGCCGCCCAAGAAGAACTGCTGTCTGCGCTGGATGGCAAAGTTCCCCACCAGGTCCAAGAGAATTGACGTGGTCTCCAGGATTACCTTTCCTCTTGTATTTGCTCTATTTAATCTTGCTTACTGGTAAGTTTTTATATTATTTTATTGAAGGACGGCATGTGACTTTATATCTACCTAGTGGTGAGCAGACCTACAAAATCCATGAATGGGGTCAATCAATAATTGTTCTTAAATAAAATTAATCGCTCCCACTACGCCGGCTAAATGATGCGATTACGAAATGGGTAGCGACAAATTGCATTAATTAAATAATTTTAATATACTCGCTGCCTTGTCGTCAATTCAACCCATCTCGTACCCGCACCCTGAAAGGAGACTACTACCTTGACAAGAAACCGATGCAGTAATCTCCTGAAAATATTTTTTCTGTTAATAATTTTTTGTTTATTCCCACTTGATCTTATTATTATTCTGAGTCTACACCGAGCAAATGGTCAGCTTGTTGCGGTGTTTAGATAGACTCAGTAACCCATCTATAAACAGTTTCACAAGTTAGTACCTATTACTATAGGTTGGTAGTAAGAAACTGGGACCGACAGGTTAACGTGTTCTCCGAGGCACTATTTTTATTTTATTAAAAACACACCGGTGTTTATTTCAGGGACCTGAAAACTGTAGTGTTTTTAGCCAACTCGGCCACTACGTATACAAACGTACTTCTCATTTTGTTAACTAATTTACCTATATCTTAAATTATAATATTAAGGGCCCAGGTGGGCAATTCTCGCGCTTTCGAGATTCATCTCGATTTATGTCATTTTTCTTTCAATATTTATATGTTTATTATTTGTTAATTAATATTTATTATTTATTTCCTTTAATGTTAGATATTTTTGAACGAAAAATGACATAATAATTCATTTTCCGTTCAAAAATATCGAATATAGATCTCGAAAGCGCGATTCAAGATTTTTAAACGAATAATGACTAAATATGCCATTTTTCGTTCAAAAATATCGAACATTAAACGAAATAAATATTAATTAATAAATATATAAATATTGAACGAAAAATGACATATTTAGTCATTTTTTATTTAAAAATATCGAACATTAAACGAAATAAATAATAATTATTAATAAATATATAAATATTGAACGAAAAATGACATATTTAGTCATTTTTCGTTTAAAAATCTCGAATCGAGATGAATGTCGAAAGCGCGAGAATTGCCCACCTGGAGTCGACTTGACGCCCATACAAACGTATAATATTACAACTTGGCTGTTGGTCGAAGTGCAATTATTTTTTTCATGTTCGCAATTGTACGAAAATATCTTTCTGTTGTGGGTAAGTAATAAACTAAATAATGACCCAACACAGAAAGATTAATAAATACAATGAAAGTCAAAAATATTATTTTAATTCCGCGACAAACAGTAATCGATTATTATTGGAAGTGCGAAAGTTAATTTTGAATGGAGAACGCGGAGTTCACGATTACCAATGTTTTTTTTTCCAGGTCCACTTACCTTTTTCGAGAAGAGGATGAAGAGAACTGATTTTCGATTGATGCTGCGTCCGCATCGCAGTATGCATTCGTTGTCATGGCGATTCTTGCACCTTATGCCCTTTTTCTTCTGGCGTACCTTGTTTTAATTTTTCGCCCAGGACGTAAATTAATGCGGAGACTAACTAATCTAATATTCAAAAAATAAAAATTGACAGTGAAAAGACAATCACCAATAATAATCGTAATATTATGTATTTCCCCTGAGGACTAGAGACTGTAGGTCTAATAATAGTTACATAGTATAAAAACAAAGTCGCCTGGACGCGTTATTTTTTCCCGACTTGCCGGACATAAATTGCAATATCTCAGCTAATATAAATAATACTTACTATAATTATATATACAAACCTACCCTGTTAATAGGGCTATCCAATGGTTAAAATCTTAATTTAAATCGGTTCATTAGTTTCTGAGATTACCTCGAAAAGACAGCGCCCGGGCGACTTTTCTTTATTTTTTTTTTTGAATTTTATAGTGATTTGTTTTGTCATGTACTATGAAATTCCATACTTTACCCTGTGTACATAATTAAAAACTTAATTTTTCAATTGTTAAACACTATTTGCACTATTCTTATTTCATATTCACTAGGTGGAATTAGATCACAATAATTCATGTGAATAAATCAATATAATATGTAATAATATAATAAAAAATAGATGCAAAACTTAATTCATAGGATTTCACCTATTTGTAATTAATATTATTATTTCTACTACAAATTAAGGTTTAAAAAAAAAACTATAGAATTGAAAAGTAAACCCTGCAGTTTACTGCAAATGCCTAATAATATGTTAATTTTTAATCCTTCATTAATGGGATCTCACCAGGGAGTATTCAGATAATAATGGCTAAAACCCTTTTGCTAGTTATAATCGAATTAAATCGAAGGAAGTAAAATAAATAATTATTAATCAATAATATATTTATCAAATTATATACCTGTTTATATATTTATTTTTCTTAGATTAATATTTATAAGTTATTAATAATTAAGTTTAATTTATTGCTACTATGGGCGAATCCTAATGGGCAAATCTTATACATGGTGACTTTGAAAGGATGTACTTTGGGCTAATATGAGGTTCTACTGATCAATACGAACAACTTTTCCCATAGAACCATTTGCCGCAAATGAAAAAAGAATTGCCTTCTCCATACAAACTAGTAATGTTAAAATGACCAATTTGTATGGAGAAGCCAAAATTTTTTTTCATTTGTGACACGTGGTTTCATGGGAAAAGTTGTTCGATTTGATCAGCAAAACCACATATTAGCCCAAAGTACATCCTTTCAAATTCACCCTGTATACTGGGTGTTTTTTTACAATGTTAAAAAAATAAGCCCTCATAGAACCCACTTTTAAAATTAAATGGTAGTTCTTTTTTTCAATAAAAAATAAAAAATATATTATGAAAGCCTATACGCTGTGTTCGTATAAAAGTTAAAAATGATTTGTAGACCTTTTTTGAACTTTCTTAATGTTTTTATACAAAAACGTATTTAATATTTTTTATCATAAAAGAGAACTTTATTTTTGCCACAGTGACAAAAACACCCAGTATATTTACAGATATTTATTTTATTTTTTATTTATCTACTTAATGTGTTTGTAAAATATTTCGTGTAAATTATGTAATGTTACTGCAGTTAGGTATTTTTATGAGCTATATACCTATACCTATTTTATATATTTAGGGCATTGCGATTTTAAATGCTCTTCACAAATATCGATACGAATTATACTGCAAAATACAACAAAAAAAACTCGTCTTTTTCCTCCTAGTCCAATCGGCAATCATAGTAGGTAAGAAAAGAATATAGATATGCAAAGACCGTCAAATGATCTAGTCATGTTTCGGTTTTTGCCTACTACTACATCGATTTCTTGTCGAGGTCAGTGTCAGTTTCAGAGTGCGGCTACGAAATGTTGAGTTGACGATGAAGCAAATGCAAAGTTCGTATTTGTCACTGCCAATTTCGTAACCGCACCATTATAAATATTTAGCCGCTATGTGGGCTACCACATAGCGGCTAATTCTGTTCAACGACATTGTAATGATCGGCCTTATTCACGGACTTTGCCTAAAGGCTAAAGCCGCAATGTTTCAATAAAAAAAAAAGTAAAGCTATCGGACAAAGACTATGAAGATTAGACGAAAAGGGTTTTTAATATAAAAGGTATTTTATTTCATAATATCTGCAGTATTTTATACCAAAAACTGATTTTATAAAAAAAAGGGAATGCGATCGACAATGACCAAAATCATGAATTTAACTAATACCTACTTATATTTGTTTAGTTTGTAATATACTTATTTATGTTTAATTATTAAAAATAACGGATTATATTATCACAATTTACTTCTTAAATACGTATTAAGTGCTCATTATTAAGGATCTGTAGCCCCCTAGTGTGAGTTATTTTACTGTTTATTTTCGAGTTAATTAAGTATACTTCTGCGTTAATCACCCACCACTCACACGCTCGCATTTTTAGTTCTCAAAATTTCCGCTTGGGGCGAACGCAAAGTAATAGAAGACTCACATTAGAGCTACTGAAATACAACAATTTTTCAAACATTTTTTGAAATATTTACCTGTGAAATGTACGGGTTATGATAATATATAATATGTGTGTATGTATATATGATATATGTATACCTACTGTAAATTATGAAACTTAGATATTATATAAGGGTCGTTTAATTTTATTATATGACGTTGTGAACAGTTTTACCTATTATAGGATTAAAATTATTAGTAAAATACCTACAGTATTATCCTTGTAAAGTCATTGTAAATTAATAAACTTACTTAACCAAATAAAACATTGTAATTAATACATTATTAGGTAATACCTACATAATTAATAAATAATTATTTCATAGGTAAGTTTATTTTAATATTTGAGCAGTTGATCGAGTTTTAATAAAATTATCTATAATTAAAAGAAAATTGCCTTCAATAATTTTATATTATGTTGCTCAAATAAAATTTTAATTAATTTGCTCAAATTTAACTGTCCTTAACAAAATGTAGGTATATAGGTTTTGAATTTTATTCGAAAGTTATTATAAATTTAAATTTAAGTAGATATGTATATTGTCAATACTAGATATAATCATTTCACTTTAATTTTAATGTCATTAAAAATATACTGTCTATTTAAGTACGTCTAAAAGATTCGTAATGAAATTCATATTTATGGAATAATTAGAGTAAAAAAAAAATAGACATCGTTTTTTTTAACCCTTTTATATTTATTATACACTCAACTAAAAATTTCAGACGAAAATGCCTAATAATACTAATTTAATTAATACACGTATTTAATAATATAAAAATTGTAAATATTTTGTTCTAGTATATTCTACACCTGAATCGCTCATTGTACAGTACTGTAGACATAATAAATGAGTAATATGAAACTCTTAAAATTGTGTATAATTTATTTGTTATTTAAACAGAGTATTTAAAAAGAAATTACATTTACAAAATAAATAAATAAAATTACTCCTTATTTACTTGGAGGTCCATAAACAATTATAAAATATGTATATTTCTCTGTACTAATCGAAAACACAAATCTAATAGAAAGTTTCCATATCTAGGTAGTTAACAATGTTGTTTTATTAATTTTCTATCTACATAGGTATTAAACCAAACTTATGTTGCATTGTATACTACTAAAAGGTACTAAATAAAGTGCATTTAAAAAACAGTTTTAATCTGCGCACTTGCATTGGCAAAATTACGCGGAATGCGTAGAAGCCACCAATAAAAAAAATCATAAGATAAAAAATGAGAAATAATTAGCTTTTCTTTTGATCTTTGCCTTTTTAATTTTGGCATTGGAAATCATTCATTAGTGTAAGTAAATTACATTTAGTAATAATAGGTAGGTCAATATTATTTTCAACCTTCTTATTATAAATAAATTTTCTTTAATAAGTTTACCATTTCGTTACTTGTATTATAAAACGTTTATGTAAGTACTATAAATATATTTGTTTAAAATAATCGAATGCAACAAAAACCGTATACTTCCAAAATACATTAGGTTATTCGAATAATTCATTTACTGTTAGTTTAATTATAAATAAGAAACTATTTAAAATGTATTATATTAAGTAACACTTTTAAATTGTGTTCTGAATACCTTAAAAGTACTATTGCGGCAGGCACACAAAAAAATGTTGTAGGAATCTAAAGTTCATTTGTGTTACTTTTTTTTTTAACATTTGTTTTGAAATAATGAGGATCATTCACATTTTTATGAACGTACGTTTATAAGTATTAAAAAAAATATATACCTACGTACTTTTAAAAAAAAAACTCGTAGAAAATAAAATTACAGCGTTTTTGTGAAGTTCGAAAAGGCCAAGGGAATGAAAGTGTGACGTCAGTATAAAAGGCGCTACACACGACCCACGCAGCGGATGAAAAAAAAAACCGATGGTGTACAGTAGTGTAATATTCGTGTGTCTTTTTTAAACTTGACATTTAATAATGCATTAAAAAAAAGTTGTGTTATTGTACTGATTAAAATGCGCGTATTTTGTTATGCGGTAGATCCTCATTATCCGCAGTGAACGAAAGGAATGTTTAAAAATAAACAGGACATTTATTCATAAAATCGATATGTGAACGTTGTAGGTACATCTCGTAATGACATTTAAAATTATTTTCGTTCACTGTTTTTTTTTAAATTATTATTATATGTTGCTCATTTCTATTTTCCGTCCTTTTAAGTTTTCTCTAAGCAATTTAGTTGCAATAATTACAATGTTGTATAAAATCAATAATAGAAACTAGATTATATAAAAGTTATATAACTATAAAATATATAGAGGCAATTTACTTTAAAGTAGTATTGCTTTAATTCTTTATTTCCGTCGATATATTTATAAGCCCTTAAATTTATATTTAAAAAAACTTTAAATTATAAATTAGATATATAACTACTTACATTTAGTAGATATAATTAATAATTATTTAGATTATTTTAGATGCTCTCTTATTAGCGAAATTATTGGGCTGTGATGTCACACATTATTTACTAAGCACGAAAAAAAAATGTCACCCCATTATACACAATGTAACAATGTATTTTTATTAGGTCTCAATAAAAATGGCTAAGTATAATATAAATATTAAATTGTTTCTAGTAGTTCAATCAACATTGCTTTTTAATTAACGCGATTAATATAAAAAGAAACTCATGTAATGAATGAAATTTATTTATTGTATGTAGGTACTAAAGATGAATGAATTATTGGATCTTTATTTGCATATTTTTTTATTAATTTATTCATTACATGTAAGTATATAATTTCATCATAAATTTATCCTTAAAGTGTGAAAAAATATTATTATATAAAACTATTATACGATGTATAATAGTTTTATAGGTATGCCTATAAAAAACTATTATAGATCGCATTAGCGAGCTTAATGCCTTAGGTATTATCTACAGCGGCCACATTCTGTTTCTTATAACGTGAGCGTTAGATTGTCAAAATAACGATTTCCGCTATTAGCGCGCTCTCCTCCAATCAGAGTGATTTGTAATCTTATCTAATTGAAGGAGAGAGGGCTTATAAAGGAATTCGTTATTTTGACAATCTAACGCTCACGTTATAAGAAACAGAATGTGGCAGAGTATTGTTTTATTAAGCTTTGTTGTGCTAAAAACTAATTTTAATGATTGAGCTACTTTGAACAAATAGGTTAGAATGGTCTATATTGTGAAATTTATTGTGAAAAAATGGCCTATAAAAAAAACGAATTTCTTTTGCTATTCAAATCTCTGTCTCTGTAATAGATATTTGAAATATAACTGTGTGTAACTTAATTTGTAACCATTTGTAGTATCTATTTGCTGAAACTTGTGTATCAAATTTACTAGTTAAAAAACTTGACGAAATATTAATTTTATAACAGATTTGTTGCCATTCCATACCAGTGACTGGTGAACATGTGAATGGGCTCAAAATACCTACCCAATACATACAATAAAAAAAGTTAAATTTTCCTAATTTGTATCATTAATTTAAAAACAACAGTCAATTAAAATTCCCTTTTTAAGAAATAAATAATAATACCTACATATCTTGACAGTATGCGCAGTTTATTGTAAAAAATAATACCTAATTAATTAAATAAGTATTTTAAAAATAAGTCACAACATTGGGGATTTATTAGGTAGGTATCATAATTAATGGTTGATCCTTTATGTAATTTGTTGTCCTTTAAGCTAAATCACATACATGCACGTTTCCTTGTCTTATAAACATTTTTAGGTTACCTATAATAGCTACCTCAATTAATCTGAATTCACTAACTGCCGATTTCAATAATCGTTTATTCTTACCGACAGTACCATAGTTACTACAGAAATCTGTACTGAAGCACAGATAGTTTCTATGGTTACTATCCATCAAATAACTTTAAAATTTTAAAGCATTTTAAATTGGCATTGTGTTTACGCCGCTTTCATGTTAATCGCGACGTCATTTTCTTAGTAAAGTTTTAAGAGTAAGTTATTTCCCAATTTCATGTTATTATAAGTATAATTGCACGTTAAGCACTCGTCTGAGAGGTGTGTGGGAATGTATTGTGAAATGTTTCTGATAGGTGTAAACTCGATTGAAAGGGACTGAAAAGGAGGAAGGAATTTTAATAAATGTATACTGGTCTAAAATATGAGTTTTATTTATCTAGATTTAGACTCTCTTTTCAGGAATAGTATATTAAGGGAGCAAAATAATATTTTAACGACGAGGGTTTTTTTGAATCCAGAGCGAATTGAATGATTCTTTAGTAGAATCCTGAACGTAGCGAGGGATTCAAAGTACGTCGCCCGGGCCCAAAATATATTTTGCGCCCGATTGATACACTCTACTTTTCGTCACCCTCTATGAGAAAATAAAAGGCGTCTCATATTTTGTAATATTATTATTTAATAAAACATAGAGGAACAACTAAATTGAATTGAAATAGTATCTAAAAATAAAATAACTAAAAACTTATATTTACATTTGAGACATTTTCACATTTTCACATCAGGTCTAGTGTTTAAATAATAATATTTCTTAATTTGCCAGATTATGGTACGCTAATATATATATGGTAATAAGTGACACTATCAGCTATTGCAATAATATATTAATTTATTTATTTATTTAAAAACTTTATTGCACAAATTTAGTACAAAGGCGGACTTAATGCCGCGAGGCATTCTCTACCAGTCAAACCTTTGGGACAAATAAAGCAGTAAGTAGGTATAATATGTGCAGTAAAATACATTTAAGAAATAGAGTATACAAATATTATACATACACACTAATGCTGACTACATATACATACATATCATAAACTATATTAATAATATACATACATAATAATAAAATAGCAAATATTACAGCAAAAGCACAATATAGCACTACCCACAGCACAATGATTATTTAAAGCAGAAACACAGGATGAGATGAGATATATGATGAGTTTTTTTTTATAAAATCAATTGGTTTGATTCCCGCCTACATTGACGTATGAGATTTTTATTTTCAAAAATCTAATGAGGGGAATTATAGTTTAGTTTTTATCAAAATCGGCTCTGGGACACCTTTAATCGTTTTTCAATATTTCTTGTAGTTAGATTTTGTCTTTATTACCTATATAAGAATAATAAGAAGGCAACAAACATACTGCTCTGGCCACAAGCTATATGCACCAGAAACAACGATACTAACACATAATATATTTTATAAACACCCAGACCAAACTGCACAGGTAAGGTAAAGATAAGGTAAGTGCTATTTTTTTTTGGTGCTATGGGTGGAATCGAACACGACATCCGGATAAAACGCCAAAGGCGTATGTGTTAGGCTACGTTCGCACGAGCGTTTTATAAAGCGTTAGGAGTTCGGCGTTGTTCGGAGTTGAGTTTCGGGAGTTTTTTTTACCGCCTTAATTCGAGATTGCATTCACAAACACGTGCTTACTCGTTGATATCGCCGGCGCAACTAACGCACTATTTGTACCACAATCTGCCCTGCCCATTTTGCACTTTAAATATAAATGGCACAAAAAATATAACTTAATTATGAGTAAAAAATATTTTCTATTTTTTTTTAATTTGGCCCGTCAAGGATAGTGCCAAGGAGGCTGGCAACGTTTCCCCGCTGAATAGCCAAGCTAATACGTTGGCAAAAATAATTGCCGGCCTTCTTGTCATTTGACCTTTCTATTAGACGTCTGGACAACTCTTTGGTAATGCTTTTGGTTGAAGGCCCCCAAGGTTCCATCGTCTCAACCCCAAACGGTGTAAATAAATAGCTTCAATTTCTCTGCAGAAACTGCCGCCCCTCCCACACACGACGAGGTCGACTGAATGTGAGATTTAATATATATTAATATATAATATTAATATTATATAAGATTATCCTATAAAGGAATTTATAAAAATGCATATATATAAAATAGTGAAAAAAGTAAAAATAAAAAACAGACTCCTCTGACATCTAGTATTAGAAACTAGGACTTCTAACTTCACTCGTAAGAGTTAATAGAAGAAAGCTAATAGAGAGCGTCTGTGTATAAGTAGATACGAATTTCGCACATTTTCTCTCATACCCTAACATTGCTACACACATTCTACCACAATTAAGCACACACGCTCTCACAACATGCATACACATATGCACACACACATACTCACGAACATGGCTATTTTATTTTATTTTTTTATTTTGTCTTTTATTTATTTTACCATTTTAATGTTATGTATGTTAATTACAATGTAAGTACACATCTGTAATGTACTCATAATTATTTGTAATTGTTTGTAATAAGTAATAAATTGTTTTATCTGATAATCAGTATAAATTGTTAATAAGGTTGGGATCCTGGAGACCTGAGACACAGGCTTTGTGCCTAATTCAGGCTCCAGTCTCACAAACTTTGTTTTAAATGATGTTGTGAATTATCAATAAGTATTTTTTTTTTGTGAGAAATAAATGAATTATTATTATTATTATTATTAACAAGCAATGACAAAATTCGTCAGGGGTGACTGGAACCTGGTTGGCTCAGCGGTTGACCGCCTTGCCGCGATAGCGAGGTTCGTGGGTTCGAGTCCCACCCACCAGGATTTTTTTCATTGCATTTTTATCTTTAAAAAAAATATATAAGATTATCCTATAAAGGAATTTATAAAAATGCATAAATATAAAATACTGAAAAAAGTAAAAATAAAAAACAGACTCCTCTGACATCTAGTATTAGAAACTAGGACTTCTAACTTCACTCGTATAGAGTTAATAGAAGAAAGCTAATAGAGGGCGTCTGTGTATAAGTAGATAACTAGCAATGACGAAATTCGTGAGGGGTGACTGGAACCTGGTTGGCTCAGCGGTTGAGCGCCTTGCCGCGATAGCGAGGTTCGTGGGTTCGAGTCCCACCCACCAGGATTTTTTTCATTGCATTTTTATCTTTAAAAAAAATATATAATATAAATTACTTCTAACTTCACTCGTAAGAGTTAATAGAAGAAAGCTAATAGAGGGCGTCTGTGTATAAGTAGATAACAAGCAATGACAAAATTCGTCAGGGGTGACTGGAACCTGGTTGGCTCAGCGATTGAGCGCCTTGCCGCGATAGCGAGGTTCGTGGGTTCGAGTCCCACCAGGATTTTTTTCATTGCATTTTTATCTTTAAAAAAAATATATAAGATTATCCTATAAAGGAATTTATAAAAATGCATAAATATAAAATACTGAAAAAAGTAAAAATAAAAAACAGACTCCTCTGACATCTAGTATTAGAAACTAGGACTTCTAACTTCACTCGTATAGAGTTAATAGAAGAAAGCTAATAGAGGGCGTCTGTGTATAAGTAGATAACTAGCAATGACGAAATTCGTGAGGGGTGACTGGAACCTGGTTGGCTCAGCGGTTGAGCGCCTTGCCGCGATAGCGAGGTTCGTGGGTTCGAGTCCCACCCACCAGAATTTTTTTCATTGCACTTTTATCTTTAAAAAAAAATATATAATATAAATTAAATAAATTCAACATGGCATTACTGATTTAGGCATTTTTTGCTTTTTATATTAATGATAATAATTAATAGCTACTAAGTTTTATTTTTTTAAATCTCGAAAGCCTACCTTAATAAAAAAAGGCTAATAAAATTCTCAATTCTTTATTAAATAAATAATACAAATTTTATAATAAACATTAGTTAAACAAAAAATAATTTTAATATTAGGTACATTTTGGTGAAAATAAAAATACATAAAAATATATATTAAATAAAAATATTTATATTTCTACGTTCTAATAAGTTTAAATACAATTATGGATATTATATTTTTATATATTTTCATCATACATTCTGCAAAAAGCTTTTTTTTTATATTTAAAATTATTGGAGAACGGCATCTCTGACTTTGTATCTATCTGATGGTAAGTAGACCTACAAAGTCCATAAATAGGTTCGATCAATACATTGTTCTTTAACAGCATTGATCAATTCCACTTTG
Source organism: Monopis laevigella (assembly GCA_947458855.1). Classification (NCBI taxonomy): domain Eukaryota; kingdom Metazoa; phylum Arthropoda; class Insecta; order Lepidoptera; family Tineidae; genus Monopis; species Monopis laevigella. The sequence goes on along the minus strand of OX381596.1, from coordinate 5,376,630 downwards.
CAATCTATTGCAGTTACGAAATGGGCGGCGAAATAGACTAATATGCATTACGAGTCTTTTTAAATATCCTCGCCACTTTATCCTCAAATCAACTGCCCGTTTCGTATCCGCACCCTGAGAGGAGACTACCACCACGACAAGAAATCGATGTAGGTAGTAGTATTTATTTTATATGTTTTTATTATAGTTAAATAGGTATAATAATTATGTACTAAATAGAGACGAGATCTGCATAGGTATGAGTATTTTCGATTATTAGCTGGGGTTATTATTTTTGGCATAACAGGAGTCTTTCAGCTTCAGCCTGAAAAAAAAAATACACATTATCTGGTAATATTTATCAAAACAAAATTTATATAACTTCGTGGTCAAGTGGTTACGCCCTGTGATTGTATCCGGAAATCGTGGGTTTAATTCCCAATCAGTACATAAGTATGTTTGTCTGTACAAAATATTCTGGGAGATTAAATAAAATATGTATTAAAGCTCCTTTTGCAAAATAAGGAATTTTCATCCATCTATTGTTACAATCAAGTTCTAGGCAGTGGAAACTAAAGGCCCACTTACAAATCGGTAAGTACAGTAGCGAGTCAAGTTGTGCCCTTGGCGAGTTAAGTTGCGCCCTTGGCGAGTTAAGTTGCGCCCTTGGCGAGTTAAGTAGTTATTGTCGTTTAAACGACAAAAGCGAGTTAAGTAGTAAGCTGCCAATTAAGTCCTCGCCTCTCCCACACCCCGGCAACTTAACTTGCCTCGTGTACACGAACGAGTTTAGTACAGTACAAACAAGTGAAAGGCAATTTCTACTAAACTCGCCAAGCTGAAGTGTGGACGCTACTTACTACTTAACCGTTTAGTAACAACTGTCGGTAGCTTAAGAGAGAGACAATGTTCTTAGCAAACCATGGATTCACCGTGCGGGTGCCGGGTCCATCGCGTGGTTGAAAGGCAGGGGAATGAACTTCAGCGTTCCCGGACTTGAGACCGCGAAGTAGGTTTAAAGGCCTTTTGAACTCTCACCTGCACTGTGTTCACTACCCTCTCTACTCAACCAAATATTATATGATCCTGTTAGCGCCATCCTGGAAACACGCTCCATAAAAGTTCCGACGGCTGTTCTCGGAAGGCCAAGATCCTTCAATAGACGGTGCAAAGACTTTGCTGGAATTCCTCTTGCACCAACTTCCACTGCATAAAGTTGAGTTTTAAATCCCGATACTGTACTTACCGAAGTGTAAATCGGCCTTAAGGGTCGGATTAATTGTCGTTGCTTAACCAAAATCTGCTAAAATTCCTTTTTTTTTAATAATCTGTTTGACAGTTAGAAGCATTGGCTAAGCATTAGCACTTGTTTAGCAGCAATTAATCCATTTAATCATTAGTAAAGCTTAATGAGGCCCCCAGTCTAAAAACTTGATATAATTTTAGCTTTTCATGGCTGTAATTTTGATCTTGGTGAAAGTAACAACATACGAAGTGAAATATATATAATGAATGAAATTACACGGAAATAGTAAGGCCTTTGGTCCTTCCGCCTCAGTTAGTCCGCCACTGGCTTTACGCTTGTGCTATGTGTATCAAAGCAACAATGAAAATACATAGACACAGACCAAGGCAGACTGTACGAAATAACGTATTACTTAGTATGGTCAATCATAATACGAATATTCCAAATTTTTATTTTGTATTACAACCGGAATTTAAAATAGACTTATTTGAAGGGAATTTTCTTAAAAAATCTAGGTTCAGTATTTTTTTTTTCACCTACAAAGGCGATGAATAGCGACGATCAATACATAACAATCTATTGCATTGATAGCTCGCACTATGCCGGCTAAATAACCAATTTACGCTGGTTACGAAATGGGCGGTGACAAAGACTAATTTGCTTTACTAGTTACTACTGTTTTTTTTTAATATGAAAGACATTAGACACATATTGCCCTGGTCATAAACTAAGCTCCAGGCTTGTACTATATGTACCAGAAACAACGATACTAAACATATTATATTTTATAAACACCCAGACCAGCAGAGTGATTACGCGTCTTAAGTTCGCTCGCACGTCAATCGTTATGACGTCATTCTGACGTAGATCAAGCTTGGCTTCTTAACAATGGCTCCAAAAAATCTTAGAAAATTACGTCATAACGATTGGCGTGCGAGCGAACTTAAGACGCGTAATAACCCTGCATATACTTACATCAAACTGTACAGAAAAACCTACTATTTTTTTGCCATGCGAGAGAATCTAACCCACGACCTCCGGCCGGATACAACGCAAAATTGTCTATTAGGTCTATTTTAAAATACTCACTTTAAAATTATCGTCAAATAAACTTTCTGTTCTAATTATTATTAAAATCTCTAGTCCCGTAAAATTTTAGCAAAAAAAAAAAAAACTCAAAAAGCTTTGTAAAACTACCCACCTCTATCAGTTTGTAAATGGCAATGATAGCGTCGCCAGATTTGCAGGCATCATTGTTGTTTCCTACCATATTAGCCCCTCTTTTACCCCAGTTCGGGGTAAAAGTCAACTGCGCTTCCGACACCACAGCCAATGCAATCAACACACTAAAAAATACCAAAAAACGATACATTTTAATATATTTTTTCTTTTTTTATAACACACACTATGTTTAAGACAAAGGGAAGTGTAGTATGAAGTCCAGTGGCTCTCATCGAAGCTTTTATAGCTGCCGCAAGTAAAATCTAATTTCAAGTTAGGAAGCGTTTTTAAGGTTTCTTTTTAATAAAAGAACAATTATGAGGAATCTGGACAAGTGAGTTAGCATCATTTTATCTTGACGTCTCTGTCCGAGAAATTAAATTATAATTATTTTTAGACTGAAAGACAAATGGGCCCATTCGCCATCGGAAAAGGCGTTCTCCATACAAAATGAGCTTTCGCACTTCACTAGTATTTCTTAACTACTGTTTGTTGCAGAATTAAAATATTATTATTTTTGTCGATCATTGTATTTATTAATAATCTTTGGTTGTAGTTTTTTTTTTTAATTTTAAATCAGAAATCTATACTAATATAATAAAGAGGAAAGATTTGTATTTTTGTATTTTTGTATGTTTGTAATGAATAAACTCAAAAACTACTGGACCGATTGCAATAATTTTTTCACCATTAGAAAGCTGCATTATTCAGAAGTAACATAGGCTATATAATATCACGCTAGGTCCTATAGTTGTGGAGCAGTAACCAAAAATGTTTTAAAAACGGGGGAAAAGTATCGTTTCTGAGGCCTTCCGTGGCGTGCGCTGAGCATATAGTTAAAGTTATACAAACCTGTGCGAAGCCGGGACGGGCCGCTAGTTATTAATATAGGTATATATATTACTAACTGACACGCGCAATTTCTTCTGCGTAACTTTAACCGTTTTGCAAGGCAAGCTCTCAAAAGGAATAAATTTCCCCCGTTTTTGCAACATTTTTCATTGATTTGCTCCTATTGGTCGTAGCGTGATCTAGCCTTCCACAATAAATGAGCTATCGAACACTAAACTTTAAAAAAACAAAATCGCTTCAGTAGATCCAGAGATTACCCCCTACAACCTCACAAACTAATAAAAAATATATAATTAATACAAAACTATTTATTACTAAACAAATTCGGTTGTACCGAAAGATTTGTTCCAACATGAAAATAGTAACAGCCAAGTTCTAATATTAGAAGTAGTACGTTTGTTTGTATGGGCGTCAACACGGCTGAAGAGCCAGTTAAAGGTTTCGCGATCTCGAACGTCCAAAAACGTCTAAATGTTGTTTTCAGTGATATCAAAGTTTATTTTTAATGAAAAAGAACGTAGAGGTGTAAATATTACTTACTCGATCCTAATTAGGTAGATAGTATTTTTATAAAAAATATATTAAATTTTGAAAAGACACCCAAAGTTTGATTTATGTTTCTAAAAATATTACTTTAGTTCTCATTTTAAAACTAAACAGTTTTTTTATAAGAAAAATATGTAATTAGGATCGAGTAAATAAAATCTACACTTCCATGTTCTTTTTTTTCGAAAAAAAAAAAAAATGTATAACTGAAAACAACATTTAGATGTTTTTTGACGCTCTAGTTCGCGAATCCTTTTCCTGCCCACTTAAGAGCGCAGTCTGATCAAACATTTCCCATACAATCACGACCTTTTGGTCCTAACTGTTACCCCCCACTAAATATTCATAGATTTTTATGAGTTTTAGAGGCGTTATAAATAAGACCTATATCTAGGCTCGTACGTTTTCCTTTTTTTTTAAGTTTGATATAGAAAATATGAACCCCTGAAATTCGAAAAACATCGCAAAAAAATCCCTCGCTTTAAAATAATTATAAAATATCAAGGTAGAAAATTAAAAAAAAAAGAAAACGTACAGTCATCGTTTATTTTCTCTCTAATAAAATGAGTCTCTAAATCCATTAAAGTTTAGGGGTAGAAAACAGTTATGGCCCGAAAGTCGTTTTGCTGCCTAAATTGTAGGTATAATCTCATACGTGCTCTTTCTCTTATTAAGGGTCGGGGGGAAGGTTTACATAAATATATGGAAGGGTTACCGACTCACCGTGCGCGGGGAGAGGTAATACTTTGCAGTTGAATCAGCATGAGCGTCGAGGCGCCTCATCAGACACTCGTCTTAACTTTGAAATTATAATAGTTTATACTTTGTATTCTTATACAATTATATTTTGTATTCATAATAGAGTTTATTATTACAATTATATTTTGTATTCATAATAGAGTCAGGGGTGTTCATCTCCGCGCTTTAGGTATGAAACGAGTCGCACGGTTGTATGTTACTCACTAACGCGCCCCGTCGCCATATTTAATATTAACTACAATGAGGTCTAAAGATTGTGCTACCAAATGATGTCCTTTGTTATAGTTATCTATGTCTCTTACTTAGTCAGTTACTTATCTAAGTTAGTTTATTTACTGGCCTATACATTTATAGTATAGGCCAGTAAATTTGGCCCGCGACAAGATACGCGATACAACTCTCCAACTTCTGTGGAATAATCACTTGCCAGCCCACATAAGATCTGCACTTGCTGTCACTGAAACACTAAGCACAAATACAACACTCGAAGAATTGTCACATCTGGTTGATACAATATTGGAGACCAGCTGCACACAGATAGCTACAGTATCTTCTCGCACTACATCTCCTTCAAGTTCACTAGAAGACACACAATTTCTAATTAATAAAGCCAAGAAATTGTCGATGGAGATCGCCAAAATGAAATCAAAAACACAGTATGGTCAGCGGCCGAATCATCTTGAATACTGCCAGCTCGGTCACGATACAGTTCGCGGTCTCCAACGCCTGCACGAAACCACTCTCTATCTCTGTACTGCTATTAACACCAACGATTTGGGGCAAGAGCATTCAAATGTACACCACTATGCACTTTCAAAAAAACGAATGAAGATATGTCGGAAAACTAGAAAGGACGCAAGACTTGGCGGAACTTGGCGTCTCCGAACAATCTCACCGCCTATTCATCAACGACAAACTAAACAGACTCACATTCCTAGTTGATACGGGTGCAAACATATCCGTCATACCAAGAAGAAAAGGAGTAATCACCCAACCTCTTCCATTCTGCTTATACGCTGCCAACAATACGGTTATACCAGCATACGGTGAAAAAACGCTCGAACTGGATTTCAACCTCCGGCGAAAATTCAAATGGAAGTTCATCGTCGCAGCAGTTTCCAAACCACGAGGATGGTGTTTACACAGCGGTGCTGTCGTCATTTTTCGGTTCAACAACATCCTTGTATGGATATTATAGACAATTCATATGGGCATTTTTAGACAGAATTTCACTTGTTTCAAACTATTTATAAAATGGAATAAAAACAGTTCTTTTCAGGACTTTCTCTTGTTTCTTTACTTTTGTTGGCATATCGCTACAGTATGAGTCTACACCGAACAAGTGGCTAGCTTGTCGCGATATTTTGAATAGACTCAATAAACCATCTATAAACCGTTTCATAAGTTGGTATAGTGAAACCGGGACGTACTCTCCGAGGCACTAAAGGGGAGTTGTCAAACAAATGTACATAATTTTCTTAATTAAAAACTCATTGGTACCTACACACCGGGATTCCAAGGTCTGTCGGAAGTCCAGGGTCTAACCAACTCGACCACCACATATATTGGATGCAATCAATGCATATTATATCAAACGACTAGCTTTTGTTAACCTGGCTTCATCCGTTTATAAACACGTACTTCTATTTATGACCTTGATAAACTTAAGGACACTGCATACGTTATCGCGAAGTCCGTATAATCTATACAAAATGAGATGTATTTAGTATTTTGGGGGTTTAAGAGTCGTTTAATGTACAGAATTTTTTATGAAAAAAATAAACGCCATCTTCGATATCACCTTTTATATAAAGCTACGCCGCTCCAAATTTTTCTAATTCCATAGATTTCAGGGGGGGGTTGGATCCCCTAACCCCCTCTACCTGGCTACGCCCGTGGCTCCCACTACGTCGGTTAAATGATGCAGTTACGAAATGGGCGGCGACAAAAACGTGTTTGTATATCCTTTCAATAATAATTTCTAAATCGGTTAATAAATGACGACAAAAATCGCAGAGTAAAAGAAAGGAGGATGTTCTTTAGAACATCCTCCTTTATTTTATTTTATTTAGTAAAAGAAAGGAGGATGTTCTTTAGAACATCCTCCTTTATTTTACTCTGTTAATAACATCAAAAAATTACATTATCTCAGGTTATCCAACATACAAGAGGTAAAATTACTGTAAACTCATTGTAGATATCCGGAGTTAAAATTACTGTAAACTCATTGTAGAGTCCGGGTTCGATTCCCACTCATGGCAAAACAAATTTGGTACGTTTTTCTGTACAATCTGTCTGTTTATAAATATAAGATATAAATACCGCCCATACAGAAAACCGTTTCTGGTTTAGTTTGTGGGTTCACTAGTTTTCTGGAAATTACTTCATTAATTTCTTGTCGAGGTGGTACGGTTTACGGTGCGGTTACTCAAATTGCGGTTGAATTGACGATAAGTAGTGTAAAGTCGAGCAAGAGTGGGAGCGATCAATGTTGTTAAACAATAATTAAGTATTGATTGATCCCATTCATAGACCTTATAGGTTTGCAAACCACCAGGTAGATAGAAAGATACATGTCGTGCTCCAATAAAAAAATAGTTTCTGGTAAAAGTGTTTATAAATGTTAGTGTAAATAAAAAAAACATAATTCCCAAAATTCCGCCTCCGTAGACTAGTGGTTGTCCACCTTTGGCTTTGTATCCGGACGTAGTGGGTTCGATTTCCATCCATCTAAAAATATTTGTACATTTTTTTGTACAGCTTGTCTTCTGTCTGGGTGTTTATAAAATATTATACCTATGTATTATATCGTTGTTTCTGGTACACCGCACAAGCCTAGAGCTTAGTTTGTGACCAGTAGCCCTAGCGTGAGTTTTTTTAACGTTTACTTTCGCGTTAAATATACTACTGGGTTAACATTTTGACCAATCACACGCTCGCATTTTTAGTTCTCAAATTTCCGCTTGGAGCGCTGAACTATTTCCTATACAACTTTTAGTTAACTCAAACGCAAAGTAATAGTTAGAAAACTCACACTAGGGGTACAGGGCAATATGTGTGTAATATCCATCATATTATTAAGTCCGTAAAATTAATCTACGTTACTCTCAAAGTTTTCATTATCACAGTCTTGCATGCATAGATATAGAAAAATATACGTCAATGACGAAAATAGCCTTCCCTATACGGCTTCAATGACCAAAGCATTTCATATATAAAAGCTCTAACAATTCCCTACGAACATTATTAATTCTGTGCTCGTAGCATCTGACTACGAAATCATGTCTCGCGTAACATTACTACTGATTTTCGTAGTTTTGGTCGTAGCTATTCAAGGTCAACTTACTTTCACCTCAAACTGGGGTTCTGGAAAAAGATCTGCTGGACCAATGGGAGGCAATGGGAATTTTGTACGGGGGCCACCTGATTGTGCGAAGAATGCTGATGTTATTGTGACCATATTTAAGCTGATTCAGGTAAGAAGTGGTGAAGTAGAAATGGTCTGAAAGCCCATACGTTTTTGATCTGAAAAGTCATATTGATTTTTTGTATGGTGGTTGCTAGATTTATCTAAGTCTTCTGAAAACCGGTAAATCCGCAGACTGATACATTTACATCAAGTATTTAATTTAAGAAGTTAAGAGGCATGTAAAAAATATATAAGTGAATGAAAAATAGTCTCCTATTAATATTAATAGAAGACCACTTTTTATTTTTTGAGCACGGCATGTGACTTTGTATCTAACTGATGGTAAGCATACTTAGACCTACAAAGTCCATGAATGGGGTCAATCAATAAATTACATGTATTGTTTATCGCTCCCCCGTCTAAATTATGCGATTTTACGAAATGGGCGGCGACAAGTATTTCGGTCGAGTATTGACATTTACAAAAAATTAATAAACATAAATGTATTATTATAATATTATTATATTATATAATTGTTAATTTTATTCCCGAAATATATAATTATTTGTGGCAGTGCTACAGCCATTCATCAAATTTGATTTTTAATAATAATCTTATAAATTCAGAAGTAGGTTGCCAACAAGGGGATCCGTTGGGACCGGCAATTTTTAGTTTAGCCATTCATCCCATTATTTCGGAACTAAAATCTATATTTAATTTATGGTATCTGGACGATGGTACTCTTGGAGGAGATACAGATACAGTTTTCGAAGACCTGCAAAATATAATTACAAAATTTTCAAATTTAGGCCTTTCAATAAATTTTAATAAGTGTGAAATTTTTATTCCAGATAGTATTCCAATCACTCAACGCTCAGATATCATAAATAAATTTAATATACTTATCCCCAATATTTTAATATTAGAAAAAAAAATCTTACTCTTTTAGGTACGCCTTTATATGAAGAAGGTATACCACAATTATTAAATTCTAAATTAGATCTTTTTTCGAGAATGTCTCAAAATTTACTCAAAATTGAACCTCATATTGCTTTTTATATTTTACGTTTTTCTCTTTTTACTCCAAATCTTACATATTTTTTACAGTGCTGTCCTATTTGGAAATTTCCTCTTACCTACAAGTGTAGCTCTGCCCGCTTTCCTATCCTCTGTCCATAGAGCTCGCTCTCACGTCGGTACAATATTGAATTTATCATTAAACGATGTGAGTGTGAGTTATCTGGACGAGGCCCGGAGAGCGTGGAGTGTTGCATATCCTGGTTTGAATTACCCACTGGAGGCAGACGTGCAAAAGGAATGGGACATGCCCGGTATTGAACGACTTTGCAACAAATTAATGAGTGATTGTAACAATGACTCAGACCGGGCACGTTTACTTGCTATAACTCAACCTGAATCAGGGTTATGGTTGTACGCCCTCCCTTCAAAAAATTTAGGCAACCTCCTTGACGCAAATATATTCAGAATATCAATAGGCCTTCGACTAGGGATACAGTTATGCGAGCCCCATCAGTGCCCGTGCGGACGAGACGTGGACCGATCCGGTGTCCACGGGCTCTCATGTCAACAAAGTGCTGGCAGAATGTACAGGCACAGTGCTTTGAACGAGCTAATTCGACGAGCTTTAACCACTGTGTCTGTACCTTCTATTTTGGAGCCGCCCGGTATTTGTCGCGACGATGGCAAGAGGCCGGATGGCGCCACAGTTGTGCCATGGAACCTCGGTCGGAGCTTGGTGTGGGATGCGACCTGTGTAGACACATTGGCTGCGTCCCACATCCGTAATACTTCACTGAGGGCCGGAGCGGCTTCTGAAAGTGCTCAATGCCTCAAACGCCGCAAATATAGTACGTTGATAGACAATTATATATTTGTGGCGTTTGCAGTAGAGACTTTGGGCCCTTGGTCATCGGATACAAAATTATTTGTAAAAGATATTGGTAAAAGACTGGTCCTCGCCTCGGGTGACCTTAGAGCGGCGGCGTTTTTCTCACAACAAATAAGTTTAGTCATTCAAAGAGGAAACGCCGCCAGTGTCCTGGGCACTATGCCGCACGGGACCAACTTAGACAGTATTTTTCTTTTATAAATTGTGTACATACATTTTATTTATAGGTTTATTTAATATAAGTTTTATTTATTAGATTATTTTGCATTAACTATTATTCACTATTAACAATAAACAATATTATATTGTACATTATTTATGGTTTTAAGAAGTCATTGGTAAAGGCGTAGGTACGAGTATGTCTACTACTTGTACTATTATTCTATTCTACTACTTGTATTCTTCTGGGGTTTTACTTCTACTTAATATAGTATATATATATATTTTAATTCCTTCCTCATTTCTCTCGTCTCCGACTCCCGAAATCGTGATTCTTTAGGCATTATGCATATTAGAGTATATCTACGATTGTACAAATATTATAAATGTACAAGTTTATATATTTGTTACTTAATAACACCAAAATGACTGAACCTATTTGTATAAAACGCGACATATAGGCTACTTCATATTCCAGCCAAAAGTTCCCTTGGTATTACCGGGACAAAAATTACCAGTCCTTGTGCAATTCCTATAGATATATCGTATTCAAAGTGCCAAGGCGGACGAAGATTACATTTTATTTTAAATTGCTGTTTGTTTTCTTTCAGAATGAAGCTGCAAAATTACTAGTTTGTCAAAAATCTTAATATTGTTGAATCAGGCGTTCAACTACATAAGTATTTTATTATTAATTTATTTTTATTTTATCATATATTCCAAAAACGTCTGTATCTATTCTATTTTGTTAAAATAAAAGAGGTATCGATCATTCTTTGTTTTTGTCCGGTGATAGTAGGTTAACGTACCTACATAAATTTGTACTAAATTATAGGTAAATAGTTTCTCAATAGAAACAAATTTTAGTAACCCAATAGAGTAGTAAATATTATAAGTCAATTTATTTAAAACTGCAGTTAGAAACACTTAGGTACTTTTTACCTTGGAATGCCAGGATATAAATTATATAAATTTACGAGGAACTTAACGAAATTTCTTTAGGTGAAGGATTTTTTTTTAAATTCTAGTTAACGTCTTAGTTTACATAGAGCTAACGTGGCCATTGTCCGAAAGGTGCATTTTCTGTAAGTTAATCATGAAAATGATATATAAGTTATTATGTAAAATAATATTATAAATAAGGGTATTATATTAATGACGAGATTGTAAATATGTAATAAATATATGGCATGAATAAAAATTCTATTTTTGTTTCAATTATAATTTCCTCTTTGACATGTATGAGAACTATTCAAGGCTCTATGAAGTAGTTTCTTGTGGTGTTATTTTTGCCAAAATGCAATAAAATGTTGTACATTGATTATTTTCTAATACCTACCCTATTATTAATTATGATTTATTTTAAAGGCAGCAATGTTAAATAAATTTGGGCAAAGATAATAATAATATGTAGGACAAAAAATAATAAAAATACCATCACACTCTTTGGCTCCCGAGAACCGTGTAAACGGCCTCAGGGTACCCAGCGGAAGGATTAAATAATCCGTTCTCATTTTACCTATGGTATTCGGAGGAAATATCTAACAAGTGGCGAGCTTGTTGTTTGTGATGTAATAGCCTCGTTTTGGGTGACCACCTATACCATGTCGCCTTGTCAGTTGCGCTGTGACTTAAGGCTGGGACCGCTTTATATGTAGGACAATTTACACAAGTACAAGCTCTAGGCTTGTACTATGTGCACTAGAAACAACGGTATACCTATTATATTTTATAAACACCCAGACCATGACAAGCTACTGAAAAACGTTCACTAATCTTTTTGTGCCATGGGTGCCGCCAATCGAAGTCACGACCTATGGAGGCGGTCAAATAACTGTCTTCAAAAATTTTAACACAGCCTTACATCCTTATAATTAATATAGGTCAGTACCTAAAGTACCCAAATACCTACTAGTTGAACTCACAGAGTTCTTCTATAACTCGGGGGTTGAACTGACCCCCGCAGTATTGTAATTGTAGGAAAGAATGTTATTACTGGCGATAAATTAAAAACCAAAACGAAATAATAAAAGTTACTATTTACAGAATTTAAATCACTACATTATATATATATATATCATCACGGGTGCCTTACGGCGCCCGAGACCGCCTAAACGGCCCAGGGTACCCAGCGGAGGGGTTTTAATCCCACGTCGTCGTAGCCGATGGTACGAATCTACACCGAACAAGTGGCAAGCTCATCGCGATGTTTTGAATAGACTCAATAACCCCAGTTACCACCAATAGTACCTATATCCACCTCAATGGGAAGAACCTTTGAGAATCGTCTTGAACGAGAACAACCCGATTTCTACAACTACAGTCAAAATTTTCAAATCCTTCCAGAACATTATTTATTCTTTTGTTATTTTCCGAGCTCCCAGTATATATTATATCAGCAGTAGCTTTCTGTATATATTAATTATACTCTATGGCAGAAGCTCAGCCTCAGATTTATTATTAATCTGAGAGCTCAGCGAACCTAGCAGTCCCATAGAGTAATTTATATATACCTAATGGTATAAGTATATTTAATGTATACCATTATTAATAAGTGGTGACCGAGTTGGTTAGACCTTGGACTTAAAAACACTTAGGTCCCTGGTTCGAAGCCCGGTGTGTACCAATGAGTTTTTAATTAAAAAAATAATGTACATTTGTTTAACAACATCACTATAGTGCCTAGGAGAGCACGTTAAGCTGTCGGTCCCAGTTTCACTATACCAACTTGTGATACTGTTTATAGATGGGCTATTGAGTCTATCTAAATATCGCGACGAGTAGCCACTTGTTCGATGTAGACTCATACCATCGGCTACGGCGAAGTGGGAATAAAAACCCCTCCGCTGGGTACCCTGAGGCCGTATAGGCGGTCTCGGGCGCCGTAAGTCGCCATTGATATATATATATATATAATAATCTATACTAATATTATAAAGAGATAAAGTTTGTGAGTTTGTAGGGGGTAATCTCCGGATCTACTGAACCGATGTTGAAAATTCTTTTAGTATTTGATAGCGGCTATCCAACAGCCCATTTATCGAGGTAGGCTATATAACTTCACGCTACCACTATCAATGAAAAATGAAGATTCATCCTTCAATGAAAAATGTTGGGAAAACGGAGAAAATTAGTTCATTTTGAGAGCTTCCGTTGTGTGCGCTACAACGCAAAACTTTAACCGTTTAAAGTTGAGCAGACGAAGATGCGCGTGTCACGGTCTCAGCTAGTATATACATAAAAAACTAATATAAACTGTTTTTATATGGTATTGACTAAAATTATAATTATTTTAACACTAGAGTCACAGATACTACGTAAATAGTAATTAGTAGTACATCCCCTTCAGGTGTTTTTGAATGGGTTTGCTTACCAAACCCGTTGCACATCAAAAGTCAATTATAAAGCGCTAACCCATTGAAATAAGCAATACCCCTATCAAACTAGACAGAAAACACTTGATATATGGAAATCCCCACAGACCAGAACCAACTTTGCCCAACGTTTTACCCGGTTCCTAGCCCCCTATCTATAATAATAATCTTTATCTATATACATACTATATAAGTTCACAGGGTAATTCGTTGTAAGAGGTACACCGTTTAAAGAATTAAGCCGGGGAGCGGGTTTTCCGGTCCCTGGTTTTTTCTGAGAATACACCGGAAATTTACTGAAATACAAGCGTGCAGTTTAGATTCTCGGTTTTTTCCAATGAGTTTTTAATTTAAAAAAATATGTACAGGGGTTGAAACAAGATTATAGGCCAATAAAAACGGATTTTGCTGAATCACATCTTTAAAAAAACTGACTTTAATCAACCATACCAGTTGTTTTTTACCTACATTAATTGTTAAATACATGGCTTCATAATTGTATAATATTTAAAACATAAGTGTAGGTATATTAGATTGTAAAAAAATAGTCTTAACGATTCTATATATCACATATTAGGAAAATTAAATTAATTGTTAACATTTATAATTGTGTATAACAAATAGATTTTGCACTCCATAAATGGCAGAGTATGTAGATCAATATCAACATTTACCATTCTGTAACACCATATTCTTGCAAAATAAACATATTTCATTTCATTTCGATACAAACATTCTTGTACTTCTAATATTACAACTTGGCTGTGTAGTTCAATTGTTATTTTTATGTTGATATATTATTGTACATAAGAATCTTTCAGCAGAACCTAGACTATTTCTTTTGTAGTATCTACTTAACTAAAAAAGATGAAAAAACTGACCATTTTTACAAAAACTGCCTTTGTCTGATATGACATTTGTTTGACAACACCACTACAGTTCTTCAGAGAGCATGTGTCCTACAAAATTAACTCCTTATCAGATACAAAGTCACATGTTGTGCTCCAATAAAAAAAACCATTGGTTACAATAAGGTTGGTACCCCGCCACTGGGTACCCTGATGCCATCTAGGCTGTCTTGGGGGATTTTGATTCTATCTAATACATACATTAAAATTTTAATACTTGGAATAAGTAACTATGTTTTATACTGTTAGGACTAAATAAAATATAGGATTAAAATATAATAAATGATGTTTATTCTCTTAAAAGCTACTCTTATCAATATGTTTATGGAGACAGTACTGTGGTCACACCACTAGTATCTAAGGACATGCGTACGGCACTTGGTCTATCATCTTCTTCATTCAGGATATCTCTCAGTCGCTGTTTATATATCTCACTGTCCGGGTTATTCTCCTGATTCCTACACTTCTCCAACTTCTTGTCAATAATCCTAAACCTCTCCCTTGCTGGATTCTCAACCATTTTCACCATTGATCTTATTTTTCTTACTGCCTCAATTAAAACAGCCAATTTATCATGACCTGCTTCCTGAAATAATGTATCAGTGACATAACTATCAAGATTCTCTTGTTCTTTACTAGCTGCATGAAGAACAGCGGCCAAAGCTATTTGAGACGGAGCATACATTAAACAAGCATCTGTCAAAAATACTCTCTCTAAAAACTCATCTATACCACTTCTTAACCTCTCTGGATTTGCCAATGTACACCTAGTCTTTATATCAATTAAAAATCCTTCCACAGGCCTAAACGGATTATGTATTGTCAAATGATAATTTAGCTGTTGCATCAGCAGCAATTCATTGTTTAATATAATATCTGAAGCCTTTTCTCTGTCACCTTTGATGTTTGCCACAAACTGACCTATAGACACATTGAATTCTTCCACTTTACATGATAAATAAACACATGTAGCCAAAATCTCTTTAGGATGATAATCCATTGAGGAATTGTACAAATAAAATCGCTTGAAATAATGAAATGCAGTACCCACGACCCCTTTAGGCATTGGAGGATTAAACCTCTTACAGAAATCTCTTAGTTGAAGCTCGTATTGGCGCAATAGCAGACTCTCCTCTTCTGCAGAAATAAAATAGTTATATTTCTGAAATTCATCGATATGGGCACCATGTTTTGATACGAAATCTGTGTTTTGTTTCTCGCGAAGCCTGTTCAACTCGTTTTCGTCACTAAAAGTCCAAAATTTTCTTTGAGAACTTGTTGAGAACATGTTCAGTTTTCAGACTCCAAGAAGATTGTGGTTTAGGTTATTAATTTATTGTTTGTTTCAAAACTTAATTACCAATTTTTCTACACGCAAAACCAGACTTGCAAAACTATGTGAAAATGTTTTACAAAATACAAAAAGCTAAAAACGACTACAATCAAAAATCAAAACAAACTGGCTCGCTCTGGCTCCCTCCCAGTTAGGGATGTCCCGATTCGATTAGAGGTGAGCGTTACGTAACGTAGATAGTTACAATAAAGTCGTTATTTCTTAAATAACTAATAACGGTTATTATATTTGTAATATCTATTTAATTACGTAATTAAACGTAATTAAGAAAAATAAACATAATATTGATTTTTGAGTATTAAAAGGGTTAGATCTCATTATTTCCTTTTATTAGAGTACAAACTAGAGGTGGGTCGTTACGTGATTTCATTGTAACGTAACGGCTACGTTTCTTTTTGTTAATCACCCGTTATGTAACTATTTATAGTTATTATTAAAAAATCTAATTATAAGCAAAAAAAAAAAAAAAAAAAAAAATAGTGCCTCGAAAATAATTTTAATTTTATGTACCTACTTTACTCTCAAATAAATTTCTAAGCAATTATTGCTTTAAATTATTTTCTTACTTACCCCGTGTACCAATATTTTTTTAATATAAAAACTTATTCACTATAACAGCAGTCAGAAAACTTATCTACATTGTACAATTATTTCTTTAACAAATTTTCTTTATTTAAAATTTTCTATCTATTTCAATTTTATAATGGCGACATGATTCTATTTTATCTAAATAACTTAACAACCACAGAACGCCAGTTCCATCCCCGCTTCTGCACTTCATTTTTTTAATTTCATATTTTTATTATGATTTTTACATGTGTTTTTATTTTAATCAATTTTTTTCTTTAACATCCAATAGACAGCTAAAGTTTTATTGACCACAAAATACTTATATTCTGCATTAGTTTAATTTATTAGCGCCATCTCTCTGTAGTAGTTGTTATAAATTGGTTTATTTAGTTCATTATATCACCGCTTTGGGCTATGTCGCTGCTCGCCGACATTCCACAACTTGTGATTTAAACGGACGGAACAGTTGTACCTATCTATATGGATATCACTTTGAAACGCTTGTAACGGTTGTAACTTGTAACGATGGAAACTCTTGTAACGTGGTGGTTATTGTTACTTCACGTGATTGTGATATTTAGTGATTTTTGTTATAGTAGTTTTTTCGTGATTGGTTGCACATTCGTTCTAAGGTTTTTTGACATTGTGTTTTTTTTTGAGTTATTGTTGCTATCCTCGTTTTAGTTTCTTTTTCTTGTATCGGTTTTTAAAATATCGTCGTTGCACTCCGAAGAGGTGGTTAATGATGTTCACGCTATTGCTGTGATTGGTTGCGGTACGTTCCGTGACGCATTCTTTCTAGGTTTTTTGTAGTTGTATTTAAAAATTATCTTGTTTTAGTATTTATTTTGTTTTTTTTTAATAAAAGTATTAAATTTTTGTTTTGATAATAAGTCTTATATCCACATGGCTTATATTTTGATTTTGGACTCATAGTTATGGTATTGGTGTAATCTGACGATATGTCATGTCAAAACGTTTTTTTATTATAACTTATTAACCCCTGGCCCTAGACCCAAAGTGTTTGTACTTAAACGATAGGTATCGATGATATCTAGCCAATAAAAGTAATTTCAGCTTTGTTAAAGGATTTTCGACCTTATTGACAATTGCATTTTATTGGTAGAATTCGATGGTATGCCATCTAATAAGTCGAATGAAATTTAAAAAAAAGGTACTCGATCAATGTCATTAAGGTCGAAAATGTTTTTTCAATTTATCTCGTCAACCGTCGGTCGTAAGCCTATCGTGTTTGTACTCTAATAAATAAAATAATGGATGGAAGGAAATAATGAGATCTAACCCTTTTAATACTCAAAAATCAATATTATGTGTTTTTTTCTTAATTACGTTTTTTTAATTAAATAGTTATTACAAATATAATAACCGTTATTAGTTATTTAAGAAATATCAACTTTACTGTAACTATCTACGTTACGTAACGCTCACCTCTAGTACAAACACGATAGGCTTACGACCGACGGTTGACGAGATATATTAAAAAAACATTTTCGACCTTAATGACATTTATCGAGTACCATTTTTTTTATTTCATTCGACTTATTAGATGGCATACCATCGAATTCTACCAAAAAAAATGCGATTGTCAATAAGGTCGAAAATCCTTTAACAAAGATGAAATTACTTTTATTGGCTAGATATCATCGATACCTATCGTTTAAGTTTCACTTTGGGTCTAGGGCCAGTGGCCACATTCTGTTTCTTATAACGTGAGCGTTAGATTGTCAAAATAACGAATTCCGTTATTAGCGCGCTCTCCTCCAATCAGCGAAGATTAAAAAACTACTCTGATTGGAGGAGAGCGCGCTAATAGCGAAAATCGTTATTTTGACAACCCAACGATCACGATATAAGAAACAGAATGTGGCCGCAGGGTTAATAAGTTTTAGTAAAAAAACGTTTTGACATGACATTTCGCCAGATTACATCAATACCATAACTATGAGTCCAAAAACAAAATATAAGCCATGTGGATATAAGAGTTATTATCAAAACAAATATTTAATACTTTTTTTGTTTTTTTTTTTTAAATACAACTACAAAAAACCTAGAAAGGGCCCGTTCGTTTTGGGAACGAAATATGTTCACAATGATCATAATGACATTATGCGAACTTGCGTTTTTTTTGGTTGATTTCAATCACAATGCCACAATTACCACTATCCAAATCGAACGCATTTGTTATCACGAATCTGTCAACTGTCACTTGTCAAGTAAAATATAGGATAAATCGTACAATCCACTAATTTTATATGCCAAACCTTTCTAAAATCATTTCGATTTAAAATGCAATAAATTTGATCTTAAAAATATAAGACGGCTGCGACGTTTAAAACAACGACAACTGTCACAACCACAAATGTCAAAATATGTTCACAACGCCTAACCTATCGACTGGGGTCATTGTGATCAGTTCACGGTAGCATTCTGGGCCAAAAAAAACGGCCATTGTGGCAGATAACATCGCCACTTTTGCCACCGAAATCTCAAAAAAAACGCATAAAATACATCGTGATCGTTGTGAACATGTTTCTGTCCCAAAACGAACGCAAGCAAAGAATGCGCTATGAATGCGTCGCGGAACGCAACCAATCACCGCAATAGCGTGAACATCAATAACCACTTCGTCGGACTGCAACGACGATATTTTAAAAACCGATACAAATAAAGAAACTAAAACGAGGATAAAAAAAATTCAAAAAAAAAACACTAAATATCACAATCACGTGAAATAACAATAACCACCACGTTACAAGAGTTTCCATCGTTACAAGTTACTATCGTTTCAAGCGTTTCAACAGTGATATCCATATAGATAGGTACATTCGTTTCAATCACACGTGGAATGTCGGCGGGAATAGAAGCGAGCAGCGACATAGCGCAAAGCGGTGAAATAATGAACTAAGTAAACCAATTTTACAACTACTACAGAGAGATGGCGCTAATAAATTAAATAATGCAGAATATAAGTAGGTTGTAGTCAATAAAACTTTATTTTTCTTTTGGATGTTAAAGGTAAAAGTTGATTAAAATAAAAAGACATGTAAAAAACATTACAAAAATATGAAATTAAAAAAATAATGTGCAGAAGCGGGGATCGAAGGTTTTTAAGTTATTTATATAGAATAGAATCATGTCGCCATAAAAAAATCAAAATTATATAGAATATTTGAAATAAAGAAAATTTGTTAGATAAGTCACAGGCAAATAAAATTAGTACGTTTGCGTTCGCGACCTTACTGTAAAATTCAAACAAATAAATTAAACGTTTTTATTTATTTATTTATTTTTTGCTTATTATTTTTTTTTTGCTTATTTAGCTAGATTTTTAAATAATAACTATAAATAGTTTTATAACGGGTGATTAACAAATAGAAACGTAGCCGTTACGTTACAATGAAATCACGTAAACGACCCACCACTAGATCCGATACGAACTTTTAGAAAATCGGATAGAGAGCATACGATCCGACGATTTTTGGCGGGACTATTCGGGACCATACGATTTTTTGGCGGATCGATACAAAACTTCAAAGATCGGATCGCTTGGATCGTATGAATTGAAAGGCAGTTTATTTACTACATTTGAGTAGGGTACTTTGGATTTTTTGTTATATACCGACCTTGATCTTTTGTTTGCGTTACGTTGGCAGCATCTTTTGCGGTTAAATATAGGTGAATCTTATATAATTTTATTATTAACAGTTTTGTAAGTAAGTAAAAATAAATGTGTGGCCTTTCTTTTGTGTCTAATTTTGAACTTCATACAAACCGCCGTCCATACACAGGTGAACGGTTTCATTTGCGTCTTTCCAACTGCCTTAAGCGTGTCGCCTTCCGCGCCGGGTGTGTTTTTTGTTATTGTGTTATTTAAAAAACGAGACGTAAAAGTTAGGATAAAAAAATATATAAAAAATATTCCTTTTACCTTATCTATATTTACTTATCCCACGAAGCGGCGAAATCGTAAATATTACTGTATTTTGCTTGGTTTTTATATTTATGGTAGCTTTAGTTAATTATTAAAATTGAAAAATAATTTTATTATACCATTTTTATGTAATATTTTATTTAATAAAATAAGGTAACAGCTTTTCGCGAATATGTTTTCGATGTTTTTACATACAATTGCCTATAGTTGCCCGTTTGGGGTAAAAGGTTTAAACGAATGTTTTTGCGCATATTCTTATAAATGTGAGTTACCCAGCCCCCCTAGCCAAGAGCATAAGCGCTAAAAGCGCGCACGAAAGTTTTGTATGAAGATGACATTTGGTGATGACGTCACGTTCGTTAAATGCGTTGACAGAACAAATTGCCGTTGGTGAATTGGTGAGCGTTGGGCATTCGTTTTCGTTAAAGCGCTCGCGAGAGGCCAATTTCCCCATACATTTTGACAGAAACCGCTACATACTCGGAGGGAATTGCCAGCCAAGAATACATTTTTGTTCGTTTCGTTTTTTGCGACTGCTAGACGCAAAATTCGACGGTATACGGGCGGATGGTCGGGGTCTCCCTTTCGAGCTATATTCTATCAAAACGACGCCATTGTTTTGATTTAAATTAACTTAAAGTATTGTTTTTTTTGGTTTTAGAAGTTTTTTATTGCGTTGTGTAAATTAAAATACATAAATAAAATTTATTAGTAAGTACAAATAACGAGTGGCGTCTTTATCGACGCCAAATATAGATTAGAGCAACGAAAAGTTCTCTCTATTTCATACTTACAAAGCATCTCAAAACACAGAATGTGATCAAACTAAATATTCAAGAATCATAAGGACTAAGGAGTAATATAACAATTTTATAACTATACCTACAGCAAAAGTACGACTAGGAAAAATTGGAGAAGAACTACGAATAAAAGGAGTCCGACAAGGAAACCTATTATCCCTCAAACTCTGCTCGGCTGTATTGGAGGAAATTTTTCGTCAATTACATTGATTGGAATTATTTGGAATAGCTATGAGCTTAACATAAATGGAAGTAAAATATATCAACTGAGATTTGCTGATGACCTAGTTCCAGTTATTATGCAAACAACTAGCAAGAGAAGTGGAAAAGCGGGGCTTAAAAGAACCATGTGTGAAAACCAAAGCTATGACAAACAGACATGAACAAACCCTGAAAGTAAATTATTAAGAAATTGAATAGGTACTTTTATTTAGGTCAAACAATTGCACCAAAACTTTAAATGGAGAAAGAAATACATAGAATAGTATGTATGTTCTCAGGTCTCTGAAAGAAGTATAAAAAAATCAAGACATCCCAATGCCGAGTAGTTGGAGACCGCTGCCAATGGTATTTGCTGGAGGAGGCCTATGTCCGAGGACAACCTGAACAAATATCTGATCTTAATTGATAATAGTGGATAAAAGTGTTACAACATTAAATCAAACAAACCAATAATAGGCAAAAAGTTAGAAAACATATATAAATTCTTGTAAAATATCAACAAATAAAGTTTATTTTTATTTATTTCTTTATTTTTAATGAAAAGTTCAGATTTTCAAATAAATTGGGGATACCAGGGAGAGTTTAGGTAACATTTTAGGCTTAACAAAGGATTTTTCAGAGCCTTTGTGAAGACCTAGAATGTTTCACAAGCCCCACAAACTTATGGTTTAATATATTAGTATTGCTATATTCTTCTTTAATCATATAATGGGATGCATAGTTTTTATTTTCAAGAAAAAAAATTTACAAAATCCATTTTCTAATAACTTATATAAAAAAAAAACTATATATAATACCTACAAATTAATAATAAAAATTTTGAATGTTAGACGATGGGCGCAGTGTACCAAGGACACTAGCTGCATTACACCACATACATCATATAATTGTATATAGTGCCCTAAAAGAATATGATTTTCCTTGACCATTACTAATAAAATTTGTTACACCTTTTGGTATTTCAGGGACTTATTATGGTCTCTGTGGTTGTAGAGAATGACTTTTCACCTTGAGTTTCAAATTTAAAAGAATCTTTTAGAGCGGTAAATTATTATTTAAAAAAAAAATCCTAGCCTGTAATAATAATACAATTTATACTCAGCCACAATATATATTTACAATATTAGGTATTTTATTATATACACTATATGACCCATACATGCACACACATCCACACAAATATTCACTTAACGCTGAAATATATATGTATAATATTGTTAAGTAAAAACTACTTAGTATTATTATATAAATGGTACTGAGTAGGGTATTTTTAGTATGTACTATTAGACCTATATTGTTTATACAAGCTCTTTTACTTTAATTCTGCTATTTTAATTCCCATGCAAGCACTTTAAATAGTTAGGATGGTACCTAGAGTAACGTTTCATTATTTTATATGAATACTATTAGGGAATTACATGTATCTAATGTGGGCATTTGTAGATATACTTACCATAATGGTAAGCATATCTACAAAGCTTAATTTTAAACACACTGGTATTCATAAAAAAAAACTTTTTGAGTCCTTGAAGAACACTTGTATATAGTAGGTTATGTCTTTTCTTACCAAACAAAAATAAATAAGTAAAACAGAAACAAAACTTATTTTAACTGAAGTGTTCTTTAAGGACTTTATTAAGTTTTTATCATTAAAACCATTATTAAAATTCATAATAAAATTTATTAACCTGACCCATTTAAATGTTACAAGTATCAATAAGAAACATTAATAATGATACTAGCATTTCTTATTCAATACTGTATGTTTAAATAGATCCATCCGACAGACCTAGACACCTTTAAACTTATCCACCTATATGCCTCTTGATTCTGTTAATGTATATTTAATTAAATATTTCCCAGAATATTGATTTCTTAAAATTGGATAATATTCACAATAAAATATAAACAAATTAAAAGTAAATATTTATTTAATAATTTTGTTTGGTGGGGCACTCTAAAACTTTAAGCACCATAGTTTGTAACCTCTCTTGATGGGGAAGGTGTGAAGGGGTAGCTGTTCTTGAAACTCTGCAAAGTATAAATACCTGAAATAAAAAAAATACAAAATTGTAATTAGTTTAATAAAAAAATAAAAAGACCTATTTTTTTTAAATAACAAAAATTACAATTGCAACATAACTGGGTTGGAGTCTGGTTTTACCATCTGTGTCAGTTGACTCCGCTCTTCCAAATATAGTAGGAGAGTGAATAAAACTTTAATAAAAAAAAAGTAAGCGGACAATTTGTAATTTATTTTTCTTAACTCAGCTATAGTGTAACATCATATTGGTTATTATGCTGCACAAGCCATTACAATTTGGGAAGACTCTTCAGAATCATAGTGCAGAACTCTGTCTATTCCAAGGTATTTTAATGACCCCCTGAGATAACCTGCTTCACACATATCCTGACTTGGCAGTGTATTGGTCCGCTGAGGTATAAATTAGGTACAGCATCCATGACAGGGGTAATCAATCATGGTTCCAAGGCATATCCGAAATCACCTGTAATAACATTATTTGTATGAGAAACAAAGGTAAATAGATGGGTGTTGTAAACACAAAGGTCCGTTTTGTTTCGCCTATTCGGCATACAAATGTTTTAACAACGTGTCTAATCAATTATTAAATATATAACCTTAGAAGCACTTATTTATTTTGATTCTTACCTATTCAAAAAGTAATTTCCAATCCGAGAACGATATTACTGCAACATTTCTTCCTTGATCACAGAGTTTTAAAAAATAAATTGGTCGTGGGCCGCCCCGGATGTTTCGAATTTATATTTAGAATTCTTCTGTTTATATTTACAACTTAAAAGTGCCATATTAATAATGCCGAAGAGTTTGTCTGCAATGTTTCTATTAGGTTTGTTTGTAATCAAATATAAAGAGCATTGGCCCGTAAAATAAAACGAGATATCACATAGTTACACCAATAGGATTTATTTTTTATTATCTCTCTCTCTTTAACACTAAAATAAAGAAAATGGTTCCGATTAGGCATGTAAGTTAATATAAGCATTAATATACAACGGTGTAAAAACTGTACAATCAATTTTACACCATTAATATGATAAAAAAAATATATAGCTTTTAATTTATATTCTCAATTCATTCGTAATATAATTATTATGTGTTATAAAACATCATACTCAAAATTACTCGCGGGTTTTGAATATAATATCGGAACGTAAATAATCGGGCCGAGCGGTCGCCAGAATTAAAGTTAACGTCAAAAATTGTTCATAGCTACCGATTTTTGTCGATCACTGTCTGTTCTGCGACGCTTGGGCGCAAAAAGCGCCGATGCTCTTGGCTAGGGGGGCAGGTAATGATGATTGTTTTTTATTTGATTTTTTTATTATTAATATTTTTATATATCTGTGTATTTTTGCTTAGTTAAATTCGTTACGCAGATCAATAGTTAATCGTAACGTATTAGAAAAACGGTTATTAGCCATTTGGCATAACTATTTTCGTTTTGCAACGCCCGCCTCTACTCGCTTGTGTCATCCGTCGATTTGATCCCTTCGTTCGCCTTTTTATTCGTCATAATTTTATATTTTTGGATTTTTATAACTTTGCAATAGTTTGCAATTGAAAAGTGAAAAATACTATTTCTTGTAACCGTAATATTTTTTTACAACGATGTCGAGGCCAGGTGATAGACTTAATCAGGCACAAACATATAAATTAGTAGTAGTTGGAGGAGGAGGTGTTGGTAAATCCGCTATAACAATACAGTTTATTCAGGTAAATATAATTCATATTTGTGAAACTATGCAATACATTTATATTTCGCCCATAATCTTTGGAGTAATTTTTCAATTTATAGTAATGTGTAAAAATAAACATGTTTAATCTAAATTGTATTTATTTAAGCGAAAATGATAAGCATATGTCAAGGTCTTGGGTTGGGATGAGAAGGCGGCACCGCCCACTGCTCAGCTTCTTTGGTACAGGTGATGCTGAAATAGTGTATTTTTGGTGTTTCAGAGTTATTTCGTAACAGACTATGACCCTACAATTGAAGATTCATACACAAAACAATGTGTTATTGATGATATTGCAGCAAAACTGGACAGTAAGTTTTGTTTATTTGCATAGTAGTTACCAAGTGTTAGTTATGTGTCTATTAAGGTCTTATATATATCTTTTAAGGTGTAGGTTTATTATGACTATATTGGATACTTATGTTTTTATATAGTGAACATTAGGAAAATAATCACTTGCTCCCTTATTAATTTATTTTTATTTTTTATATTCCAACTGCACCTGGCTGCCAATTCAAACATTTCAATAAAGTGTCATTGGCTTTTGTATTTTTATGCTGTTGGATACTTGGGTATAAAAATTACTACTTAGCAATAATAAGTACTTCAATAGAAAATAGGTTTTTTGTTTCAAAATATCACAACACAAAGTTGCAGGCAACAGCTTATAGTTTAATATTAATGTTTGTTGTCCCGAAGTGCCGGCGAGTTTGTATCCATTGTATGCATAAGATTTCACCAGTAGAGGGAAATGTTCAAAGGTATTTTTATTTGTATGAAATTTGATGTATTATTCTTACTACACAATAATGTAACGCTTATTATCGTAAGTCAGATAAGTAATGAATGTTATACATAAAATTTTATTATGTATACTTAAATGTCTTATTTATTGTTTATAGGCAGTTAATTTCAGAATTCAACTGGAAACTGCTGCTATCAGAATAAATTGTGAATTATCCAATGTATTACAGTTCAATCACATTTTTTTATAAAGTAATCAACTTATGTAAAAAATCATTTATTTTAGAGGAAAATGAGTGTTAATTTAAATGCTTGCACTACGTGGGAAGGCATTACGGTGACTTATAGAATGCGCCAAACACTGGACAAACATGCTATTTTTTTTAAGGAACTAATGTTTAATATAGTTGATTGATTCATTCTAATTTAGTTACAAAGAAATTTGGCAATAATAACCAAAATTACGTAAAATGTTAAGAAAACTCTCTGGGGTAATGATCCGTCACTACATTATTTTTGAAAAAGTCAATAAAATAAAATTCTGTTATCTATTACAGTTTTGGACACAGCTGGTCAGGAGGAGTTCAGTGCAATGAGAGAACAATACATGAGGTCTGGGGAAGGGTTTCTATTGGTATTCTCTGTGGCAGATCGTGCTAGCTTCGATGAACTACACAAGTTTCACCGTCAAATCCTCAGGGTTAAAGATAGAGATGAATTTCCGATGCTGATGGTTGGAAACAAAGCGGATTTAGAATACCAAAGAGTTGTAAGTTTTTTTTATAAATTACTAGTGTGAGATATTACTGAAAAAAGATACTGAAGAGGGAGAATTTTGTATGATGAGAATTCAGTTCTTGTCCCTGTCATGTTATTTAACAATTATTGACCCAGTTGCACAAAATGTCACCAAAACATATTTTATAAATCAAGTCAACATAAGTGAATCATTTTCGTTTATGAATAGGTTTTGTTATTAAAGTGTGAATCAGACAAAATACAGTTTAAACTACATTGTAAATAATAATAACTTAAATTGGATTTAGACAAGTTGCACCAAATTTTTATAATTTCCTTATCAGGATATTAAATTTTTGAAGTTAAAATGCAATGAAAAAAATCCTGGTGGGCAGGACTTGAACCCATGATCCTCACTTTTGTGACAAGGCACTCAACCACTGAGCCAACCAGGTTCTAGTCACCTCTCACAAATATTGTCATTGCTTGTTATCTACTTATACACCGACACCCTCTATTAACTTTTTTCTAATATCTGATGATGAGTGAAGTTAGAAGTTCTAAATTCTAATACTAGATGGCAGAAGAGTCTGTTTTTAGTTTTTACTTTTTTTTTGTATTTTTATATTATGGTGTCAAATGTATTATCTAACAATCGGTTTTCAAAATAAAACTAGTACATTCAAGGACCTTAGATGTTACTGAAAGCAGTAATTGTTAAATTCATAAGGAGCCTTTACCTTGCTAACTTAACTTCTGGTTACATTTATGGATAGCTGCAGCCACTATCTTGCCTTTTCTACATTGTAGACTTAACATCGGTACAGTGAAACCATATGAATTTGATAGTTAAGATCTTTTCCAATTTTTTTCAGGTACCCTTGGACCAAGCCCAAGCACTATCTCGTCATCTTAAGATACCATACATTGAATGCAGTGCCAAAGCCAGAATGAATGTTGATCAATCATTCCATGAGCTTGTGAGACTTGTGAGGAAGTTCCAGGAGTCTGAACGACCAGCTACTAAAAACGATTATCAACGCAGGAAGAGGAGATGCACAATATTGTAATAAAAAACTGCATTGTTAAAAGGTTAGTCTTTTATATAAAGGTGGAATTCTATTGTACCAGAAAATTGCACATAATTGTGATGTCATATGTTAACATGCAAGTTTTTGCAATTTAAACTTCAATAATATGTTTATGGTCATATCACCTAGAATATATAAAATAAAAAGGCATGTACTTCATATGTTCACATGTATGACATATCAGTGTTGGCTTGCAAATATGGTCATGCCAAAAATTTAGTGCAAGTACTTATATGCATGTTACTTACCATGTTTCCGTATGTTGGAATTATAGAATTTCACCTTAACGTCAACGGAAATTGTAGGCATATTATTAAATAAGTAGTTATTTTGACTACTTGCAGAAAGTTTTTTTTTTATAAAGACTGCATTTTTAGCCTTTGTCCTATTAAATAGCAGTGGATTTGTTTAGAAATGTTATTTATTGCTGCTAATTAGAAAATTAATGTTGAGAGTTAGGACAAAGGGTGTTTTTACAAGAGATTTAAATTGTTAAAATATTTTTAAGGGTAATTGATATATTCAATTAGGACCTGATATTATTCAACTCAATCTAATGCTAATCTAACTCTGAATCTTTGAGTTAAACTCTTGTATCTAAAATGGTACCTTTGTAATCAATAAATAGTAAGGGACAGTAATTTAAACCTTCCTTAATTTTAAGGATATCTGTAATTTAAGGAACACAATTTAAAGGAATGTTCTTATAACTGTTTATAATTTCAATGTAGGCCTAGTATTATGGAGTGACTGGTCCTAAGTGAATATATATTTACATGTACTAATTGCAGAGTATTTATTTAACAATTTATATCTCATATTTTACACTATATACATGTATATTTATATATTAATAGGTATGTAACTTTTACCAGGTTTTTTAACAGTTAGCTGTGCTTTAATATATATATACTTATATATTGTCTATAATTTTAGTAAATAAGTAATCAATCAATGTGTATTAATTACTACTAAATAATTTAATTAAATAATAACAGGTTTTAGTGTTTCTAAAAGATAGTGTTGTTTTAAATGCCAAATTAATCACAAATAGTTTATATAAGGTTATATTTTTCTCAATTATATTTATTAATTACTTGATTTGTTTGTTAATAAATAAACTAACTTCATTACCTTGAGACATTGTTTAATATAATCCTTGATTAGTCCCTTTTATAATAGTATTTATATTGTTTATAAGAATAATTTATTATAAATATTTATATTATAATAACTAATGTATTCACATTAATTTAAAGTTATTAAAACATAAAAATAGAAAATTTTGTGATTAATCAATGCCTCAAGGTATGGCAATAATATAAATTATTTTAATATTGTTTATTGTAAAATAAAATTCAAAATATTCATTAAACAATTGTTAGTTGTGAATAATTACTTGTTTTAAAGAGTTTTTGTTTATTGCTTATTTTGATTATATAAAAGTTAATTTTCCCACCAAGTTATTAATGTAATTAATTATATATATATTTATTATTATTTTAAAATATAATTTGTTTATCTTTTAATCAAAGTGGACTTCCAGTTTTTATAATAAAATAATTATTAGAATTTTATTAAATACTTACATAATTTATGTAAAAAAATAATATTTATTTGCTTTTAAGGATTTAATGATGTGTTTTAATCATAATATAAAATTTTAATTTCCAATTGTTAATGCCTTTTCGGACCTATTTATATTATTATTTAAAAATGCTAGTTTATGGCCAAGATATATTTAGTGAAATTTCAATTTTTAAATTTTACCCGCTTAATTAGCTACAGTGTTTTTTAATACTTACCTACCTAAAATATTAAATCACAAAGGTTAATGAAAATGCGATACCAAAATGGTGTTAAGGATTCGGAATTTAGAACATTCGCTTGTTAATTTCTTTACTTTCGTTAGCACAATATTTTAAAGGTGCTAAAAAGCTTATAGCTTTAAATTAAATGCTGTTGTATCGTTTGGTGTAATGTGGCAAAAAAAAAACAATGTGTTATTTATCATCACATTTAATTATTTCTTTAAGTGTTTTAAAATAATTAATTTGATCATTAGGCATTTTTGTTTGTGTGCCAAGCCATGCATTGTATGTTGTCTCCTTAGGTACAGACCCACCAAGTTATTTTGAAAGTGACAAAAATGGAACTATCAAAATAAATAGGAATTTGAGCCATTAAAATATAACGATTGTCAGTGTTAAATATGCTGAAAGTTAGAAAAAGTGATGTCTGGAAAGTAAAATCATTTTTGAAGAAGCTGCCAAGCTTCTTCAAAAATGGCAGGCTTCTTTTATTCCATTTAAAACGACATTAGCTACACCTTTCAGTTCTCATTTAGTTGGTGGAACTTTAACTCATGTTTTCATTACATAAAATAACGAACTAATTAATTGCTATTACAGTTCAACCAACAATAAAAATGTCCGGAAGGTGAAAAACTTCCGGGCATCACTTTTATTTTCTTTAATAATGGCTTCTACGCATTGCGCGTAGTTTTGCCAATGTATTCCAACATGGCAGCCTTCTATTTAGTTAGTTCCTATTTTCGGCACAGTAGCCCTAGTGTGAGTTTCATTTTACGTTTACTTTCGCGTTAACTATACTACCGCGTTAACATTTTGACCAATCACACGACCGCATTTCTAGTTCTCAAAATTTCCGCTTGGGGCGCTGAACCTTTTCCCATACAAAT
This sequence comes from Monopis laevigella, assembly GCA_947458855.1. NCBI lineage: Eukaryota > Metazoa > Arthropoda > Insecta > Lepidoptera > Tineidae > Monopis > Monopis laevigella. The sequence goes on along the minus strand of OX381596.1, from coordinate 5,346,319 downwards.
TTTAGTTAACTCAAACGCAGAGTAAGAAAACTCACACTAGGGGTACAGTTCACATGATGGTAAACCTGGCAAAATTATATGTGCTCTTACCATTATGTTAACAGGCAGTTTATTACAGTAATAGTAGAAAACAGTGGCGGATTCAGGGTGCCCTCTCCCAAAACCATCAAATTTTACCCAAAATGAAAAACAACAATCCTGGACCCGTCCCTGGTAGAAAAGTGTAGGTTTGTTTTAATTGTTACAAAAAATGTTTAAACTTTTATTACTTTTGCAAATAAATTTTGTTACGAAATATTTATAAATAACGGCCTAAACCATTTTTAACATTGTTGTATTGTGTTGTTAAATAACGTAAGTTAGACGTCATATTTGGATTAATCAAATTTAACCAAAAAAAGTATAGTATCTAGTGGTTATATATATATTTTTTAATTTTAGTTTTAGGTTTTGTAGGCATTTTTATCTACATAATTTTTATGTCGATTTTTGACCGCCTCTGTGCTCACGTGGTTACGTTGTGTGCATTGTATCGAGGTCTTGGGTTCGATTCCCACTCAAGGTAATACAATATTTTTGTGTAAAGTTTGCCATGGTCTGGGTGTTTATAAAATTAAATATGTATGTATCGTTGTTTCTGGTACACATAGTACAAGCTTAGAGCTTAGTTTGTGACCAGGGAAATATGTGAGTGTCAAAATGTCCCTAAATGTTATTGTATAAAAATTAAATCTGTGCTAAAGCCATTATTATATACTTAATTTTTTAAATATTGAAAATACCCATTTGTTATATTTTAATTAATAAATAGATTTTCATGTCTATTTACTGTTAAACATTTCAATTATGTCAATTTATTTTATAAAAATATACTTTTATATGAATAAATATTATTATTTTGATAAATAAATATATAATATCTACGTTTAGTGGATACGAAAAAAAAGTTGAATCATAATTATTATTTTAAATATAATACCTAATAGTTTTATATATTTTTTTTTTATAAAAAATAATCAATATTGTTAATAAATTAATTAAATTGTTTGTTGTATAAATTACCTTTAATAATATAAAATTACTGACTACCTAATATTGGAATTGTAAATTTTGTATGGTATATCTATCCATGAATAGATACTTTGTTTACATTTTACAGATAATGCGGCATGGACCGTTTACACATGTAAATTTACATTAAAGTAAACTATAGAATAAAGTTAAAAAATATTATTTATCAATTTTGGCGATGGGGGCGCTTCTAGAAATGATATTCAAACCTTTATTTTTTTTACATATACAGTCCTATTCACACTTATCTTACCTTTTCTGATAATTATTCCAGTATTTCTTACTATTGTACTAAAAATGACATTAGAGCAGAGAATGTAGTGTATTTCTTTTACATTTACTGTCCACTATCCAGTTAAATATACTACTGTATTAGCTTTAATTTTTGATATGTATTGATGCATTAACTTTCCACCAATCAGATGTCCTAGTGAAAGTTTTTTTTAATTTACTACCCAGTCAACTTTACTATTGGGTAAAGTTTCCCCCAATCAGACTGAAATGTATCAATGCGTTAACTTTCCACCAATTAGATACCCCGGTGTGAGTTTCTTAAAGCTAATCCAATAGTAGTATCGCTAGGTATCATAATATGTATTAATTCCTTAACTTTGCACCAATCCAGGATCCCTAGTATGAGTTAATTAAAGGTTTACTATCCAGTTAGTTTTACTACTGGGTTAACTTTCCCCTAATCAGACTGATACGTATACTTTTTACCTATGGGTTCCTAGAGTGAGTTTTTCTAAAAATTTACTATCCAGTTAACTTTATTACTGGGTTAACTTTCCTCTAATCATACTGTTATTTAACTTTCTACCAATCAGGGTCCCTAGTGAGGGGATTTTTAAATGTTTACTATTCAGTTAACTTTACTACTGGCTTAACTTTCCACAATAATCATCAGACTGAATATATCAATGTAAAAGGACATTTTTTTAAGGTGGCATTTAAAAATAAAGAGTAAGTAAAATAGACACTAAAACAATGGTAAAAATCAAATAGTAAAAATGTTATAAAGAAGCGCCCTCTGCCGATAGTTTTGGTCCTCAGTTAAAGTTAAATACATAAGCTACATCTGGTCTAATATTGTATACACTGCCAATATTATCGAACATTAACAAGGTATTAAATTAACACTTAATGATGTTGTGAAGCTTTAACTAAGGTAGTGTGCCAGTAGTTTCGGTTAACGAAGTATGTTCAACCTAGTACATTCGAAGCATCCCAGCTGGAGTGGCCACGTTCGATGAATTACTTTTGTACAGTCAATTTGTAATCGCATAATAGCATTGTTTTTGACAGATCTATTTGTGAAGTACCAGTGCCTTAATTTTTTTAATTAACTTTATTTAACGGACTTAATTTCTTGTGGTGATAGTCACCTTTCGGGGTGCGGTTACAAACGTATTATCAGCGAAGATATAGAAGACTCGTAATGCAAATTTGTCTTTAATGCCGCCTGTTTTGTACACGCATTATTTAACAAGCTTAGTGGGAGCAAGCAATGCTGTTAACAATGTATTGATCGACCACATTCATGGACCTTGTTGCTCACCATCAATACTCCACTAAAATAAGAATAAAGTTCAATCGTTAAGATTCTATTATGATGCGATTACGATACAATTGAGGCAAGTTAATTTAAGGGAATTGGGACCCAGGGGTGCGATTTTTGAAGGTCAGCGATGAGTTTGTACCATTGAGAAAAATATCACCGATGACTAGGAAATTACGATTTATCACAGTCGTATTTTTGAAAGTTACAAATAAGTTCTCATAGACAAATTTTGTCGTTCAAATTGCCGTTCTTCTTTTTTCATAATGAATACATTTCTATGATAAAACATAAAAACTTAATGGTGAAACGGAACTTAACAGTCATTATCTGTGATTATTATTAGATATTTGTCATCGGTATTGATACCATAGGTCTGATATTTTAGTCACTCAAAAATACGAAATTTTGAAATCAATGACTACTTTGTCATTTCAATTATATTTAGTCATACACTGACATTCAATCGCACCCCTGATGTTTATAGTTTCCTCGGTTAATGATGAATAAATTTCCCACCAGTAGGCCTATTACGCCCGCACCTCGTTAAGCTAAACTTTAACCAAAATGACGTAGTTGTCTGTCAATTTTTAATGTCACCAGGTTTGCATTACGTCAGAATTGCATCATATCGATTAAAGTTTAGCGTTGTGCGCGTAATCACCCCGCAGGTTTTGGTTCACGATAGCTTAGTGGATAGGTTGGACATGCTTCACAATAAGATAGATAGTTGTCGAGCTATTTGTGTAACATAATAAATATATTCATAACAATACTAGTTTTTATTTTTTTTCTACAAAACATACCTGAAAGAAATATACATGGCGGCTTTGAAAGGTTGTACTTTGGGCTAATATGAGGTTCTATTGATCAAATCTAACAACTTATCCAATGGAATCATGTGACGCAAATGCAAAAAATGCCTTCTCCATACAAACTAGTAATGTTAATTAAAATTACCTATTTGCATCCCCAAGATATTTTTTCACTTGCGATACATGGCAAAAGTTGGTAGATTTGATCAGTAGAGCCTTAGCCTAAAGTATAACCTTTCTAATTCACCCTGTATAGTTGAAAACGCTTCCAATTATTACTCCAATAACAGTTTTTTTTCTTCATTTATGGCATTTATATAATTTTACCGATAACACAGTTAAAAGTTAGGTAAAGTTTAAGGATCCATATTGGATTACGTAGTAGGACACACGGATTTTTTTTTTAGAATCAGGTATTTACAAAATAAAGTAGGATTAAATATGACGTACATACCTAGTAGACATGTGACAATCGCTAATGATTCAATTATTTTGATATGGTATTGTCAACTGACCAAGATAAAGATTCACCAAGATAAAAAACACTCGGTACTTTTGATTGAGACATAATAGGCCGACCGAACGAAAGCAAACTGATAAAGATAGACATGGGACCGAAAGGAAACAAAATCACACTGATATAAACCCAGACCGATCGAACGAAAGCAATATGTTTCAATAGCAGACCAAATGGAATTCGCAACCACATGGTTTACCGATAGAAACCATGTGTGCATACCGTTCATTTTATGTATTGTATGCGTGCGTGATGGTGACTTGTCATTAGGGGGTATTTTCGTGGTCAGTATTGACTCAATAATGTACAAATATATTACCATAGTCCCCCCCCCCTTTTAACTTTTTTTTTTTGCTCTTTCTCGTTAATTTTTTCGATAGTTTAATTTTTCTTCCTTATCTTTTTAGATAGAATACTGGAAATCCAATCGTCACCGCGATTGAAACAATTGGGAACCATTCCTGAAGAATTAGTGATTGTGGCATGTCTAGCAGGCAAAAAGCCAATCGATAATCGAATCGAAATACCCATCGAAAGCTAAATGTATGGGGTTTGACGTTTCTCGTCGATCAGTCTCCACCCATAGAGTAAAATTCCTATACATTTTTATCGATCGACGTTGCGATTCGATTGGCGATCGTGTTCTTTGGTCAGGCCCCTGGGTGACTTATGTAAACAAACTAGACCTGTGTCGATCATAATCGATCGAATCACAGTAACCCGATGATGTATTCTAAAAACACCCGAGCGCACAGAGTTATAGAAGCAGAGGCTCAGATTAATAACAGTAATAAAGCAGAGGTGATCCTATTGCGATCAAAGCGTGGCAAGTCTCACACATATATACATATCCGCACACTAATCCAGCAGACAGAGTCGGACTCATTTGCGAAAAATGTCAAAATAACCCACGTACGGTCCGATTCAAGCATTTCGTTCCGCGTCAGTTGTTTGTACTGTAGGTATCTGTGACTAGGTATAGGATATTCATTTATAACGAGATGAGAAATAATAAATAATTAAATTCCATCACCGGTACCTTTTTAGCCGAGAACCAGGAGCGATTAACCCGTCCTGATTTCGCAGATGGTATTCGGAGACAAAGCCTAACAAGTGGCGAGCTGGTTGCGGTGTTTATGATTATGTTGGAGATTAGAAAATGAATTTAAAAAAAAATATATATTAGGTCATTTATATATATTACTGCTTATACATAGGTGTTTTTTATTTCTATGGATACTAACCCTTTTTCATTTCAAAATTAGGTACCTACTGTAAGTGATATTGATTTTTATAGAGATGAGAAAATTAATAAAAAAAAATACAATAAGTATAATATAAATCATTTACTTAAATTACGGTATCTTTTTACATGTATTATGTAACTACTTGTAAGAATTATATTAAATTTTTAAAGATAAAAATGCAATGAAAAAATTCCTGGTGGCGGGACTCGAACCCACGAACCTCGCTATCGCGGCAAGGCGCTCAACCGCTGAGCCAACCAGGTTCCAGTCAGCCCTCACGAATTTTGTCATTGTTTGTTATCTACTTATACACAGACGCCCTCTATTAGCTTTCTTTTAATAACTCTTATACGAGTGATGTTAAAAGTCCTAGCTTTTGATACTAGATGGCAGAGGAGTCTGTTTTTTGTTTTTACTTTTTTCAGTATTTTATATTTATGCATTTTTATAAATTCCTTTTTATAGGATAATCTTATATCTTATATTAGGGCTGACTGGAACCTGGTTGGCTCAGCGGTTGAGCGCCTTGCCGCGATAGCGAGGTTCGTGGGTTCGAGTCCCGCCACCAGGAATTTTTTCATTGCATTTTTATCTTTAAAAATTTAATATAAGATTATCCTATAAAAAGGAATTTATAAAAATGCATAAATACTTGTAAGAATTTAAATTACACAATAATGAAAATGAATTTTTCGTGAGAAAAATCATTAAAAGAAAAACAATAATGTTTCAGTTTAAAGACATTTATTTCTCAAAAGAACATTATTGCTCACTTACAGAGAGAAATTTTTATAAATTTATAATAATAACAAAAATTTTGTTTAGTTTTGTTGCGAACTGAACAATAGTATAGTATAGCAAACAAATTCAGTTAACATAAAAAATAGTAAATATTAAGGGAGGAACAAAAAGTAAAACAATTACAATACGGTCAAACTAATGTGACTTTTTAACAGTTTTTTTAATTCAGTAAATGTTGATGCTTCTCTGACACTTTGTGGTAAATCATTATATAGCTGTGCTCCTTCAAACAGCAATTATGTTACATTAAATATAAAATGGGCCTCATGAAAAAGCTCACAGTCACACAAAGGGCGATGGAGCGCGCTATGCTCGGCGTTTCCTTGCGAGATCGTATTCGAAACGATGAGATCCGCAAAAGGACCAAAGTAACCGACATAGCCTCCAGAATCGCCAAACTTAAGTGGCAGTGGGCAGGCCACATAGCTCGCAGAACGGACGGCCGTTGGGGTATTAAGGTTCTCGAGTGGCGACCGCGTGCTGGAGGACGCAGCAGAGGCAGGTGGGCGATTCTCGCGCTTTCGACATTCATCTCGATTCGAGATTTTTAAACGAAAAATGACTAAATATGTGATTTTTTGTTCAAAAATATCGTAAATAACATTGAACGAAATAAATAATTAATATTAGTTAATAAATAATAAATATATAAATATTGAACGAAAAATCACATATTTAGTCATTTTTCGGTTAAAAATCTCGAATCGAGATGAATGTCGAAAGCGCGAGAATCGCCCACCAGGCCCCCCACAAGATGGACCGACGACCTGAAAAAGGTCGCGGGAAGCCGATGGATATAGGCAGCGCAGAACCGGCCGTTATGGCGATCCTTGGGGGAGGCCTATGTCCAGCAGTGGACGCGCAAAGAAAGGCTGGCATGATGGCATGATGAAATATAAAATAATAGAATATGTATATAAAACAATCTTAAACTAACAATAGGACATATTAATATCCACATACCCAACAAATTTAGAATGACTTTGAGAAGCAAGTTTCTCTAAAGCATTTAGAAACTACTGTAAATTCTCTACTCTACTCTTTTAAATCATCTGGCTGGGTGTGCTAAAATCTGTTTTTTTTTGTTGCACAAAACTATATGCTCTCTCCGTTATCGGAAATAAATATGATATTAAAGAGCAAATCTAAGACTAATTTTGGTATATAAATAATTTCTATTAAAATTTGCAAAAGTTCTTAATTCCGGAGAATAAATCTTTTTAAAGCAGTTTTTTGTGTATTTTTAATAAATCTAATCAAAAACACTTTTTTACTTCCTGGAATTGAAAATAAAATTTTTATATCCTCGTTTTTAAGTTTTGTTTTTAATTCTGATAAAAATTCTGTAAATTTATTTATTATTTAAATACATATTTTTTTATTTAGAGTCCTTTTCTGTATTATTGATGGCTTAGGGCCAAATTCACCATTCACACTAAACAATATATCATCAATTCAATCTAGCTAAACCGAGTTACCTAATGCGTCTAACCAAGTTTAGAGCTCTTGTTTACGTTTCACCATACAAATTAAACTAAGTTCAAGTTGAACTCAGTTTACTTTCCTGAACGCCCGATTTTCGTCGTTTAGCTAGTTAAACGCGTTCAAGTCATAGAGTATAATTAATATATACAGAAAAAACAAACAGTCTATACAAAAGCAATGCGTTTCGTTTCTTTCGTTTCGAAATTAGATAAGTAGATTATATTGATATATTTATTTATTTATTAAGTATATAAGGAAATATTATAGTATTATGATATATACTTATAATATTATTTATTAAGTATATGTTATAAAACCGTATTGTCGCTTTCAACTGTTGCAAATACTAAACGCATCCCGTTTATTTAATTTAATCTGTGCGTTTAATGTACTAAACCCGTTTTCGTAAACTCGATCAAAATTTAGCTGGTGAAATCGGATTGATGTAAACCAAGATCAATTTCAAAATTTGAACACGTTTAAGCTGAACTTAGTTTTACTAAACTCAGTTTATATAGCGAACGGTGAAATTGGCCCTTAGTTGGATGTTGAGACGTTAAGAGGAGGCACTATAAATTTTAGTCTTATTTGCATATATCTGCAGAGGCAAGCACACATCTATTTATTAAAACATTTCAACTTAAGTTTTTTCTGACCTTCCTCTCTCCATGTCTTAACCAAAAACCTAATTGGAAAACATTTTTTCGATACTTTTTCTATTTTAAAATGATGCCTTTTTAATGTATAAAGACATTTTTCTTCTAAACGGGTTGAGTTTTAAGTTTAAAATAAATACACCTCACAAGAAAATACAGTTTATAATCCACTACTAAACGAAATTTTACCTAAATAAATTATTAAGTATGTTATAGACAAAATTAATTTTGTGACTTACGACATTTTTATTGATTGAAAATTGTTTGCGCGATTTTCAATCTTGCGGAGCAGATCCAAGAGCTATAATAAGTAATTATCTGACCCCGTTGACCAGTCCCGCCTAGTGTGCCGATGCGTACGGACGTGTATCTCTCGTGCTGCCGGGGCTACTAAAGATTTACGTAATTAATTTGACCATGACCTTACAGGTCCTTGAATTATAGAAAAAATACTTTTAATTAAAATAATATTATTATATTTTAGTTTTAGGAATAAATTTGAGTTTTCGAATCTGCAACAAGGAAAACCAGAGTCACCGCGAAACAACATCGATTTTTTTATCGGTTACCTATAACTTTTTTATTTATTTTTTTGACAACATAGAGAAGCCACATATATAGGGGTAACCGCGACAGTCGATTGACGTTTTTTATAGGAATTATTTTTGACCGCCTCCGTAGACTGGTTGCGACTTTTGTGTAATATCCAAAGGTCGTGGTTCGATTCCCACCCATGACAAAAAAATATTAGTGCAGTTTGTCATGGTCTGGGTGTTTATATATAATATGTATAATATTGTTGTTTTTGATACACATAGTAACTTAGTTTGTGACCAGAGAAATATGTGTAAATTGTCCTACATATTATTATTAAAATTTTTTTGGTTCCGGTCGCAACGACAGTAGTCAATGATCATCAAGTATGAATGTTACTTTTTTTTTTAATTCGACATAGGACACGTTATATGTTTTGATATAGGTTTTTGTGTGAGCCAAGCACGAATTTGAGGTCCATTTAAAAATCCAAGATTTCGGCCTCAACTTTTTTTAAAAAATCGACATGGGGCTCGTTATATAGGTTTTTGGGTGTGCAGAGCACGAATTTGAGGTCCATTTTAAAATCCAAGATGGCGGCTTCAACTTTATTTTTAAAAATCGACATGGGACTCGTTATATATGTTTTTGGGTGTGCCTAGCACGAATCTGAGGTCCATTTTAAAATCCAAGATGGCGGCCTCAACTTTATTTTTAAAAATCGACATTGTACTCGTTATATATATTTTTGGGTGTGCCGAGTACGAATTGGAGGTCCATTTTAAAATCCAAGATGGCGGCCTCAACTTTATTTTTTAAAATCTACATGGGACTCGTTATATATGTTTTTGGGTGTGCCGAGCACGAATTTGAGGTGTATTTTAAAATCCAAGATGGTGGCCTCAACTTTATTTTTAAAAATCGACATGGGACTCGTTATATAGGTTTTTGGGTGTGCCGAGCACGAATTTGAGGTCCGTTTGGGCCGAGCACATAGGACTGGGAGCCGAGCACATAGAACTCGTTATATAGGGTTTTGGGTGAGCCGAGCACGAATTTGAGATTTATTTAAAAATCCAAGATGGTGGCCGGAGGCCGTTATATATATTTTTGGGTGTGCGAAGCACGAATTTGAGGTCCATTTTAAAACCAAGATGGCGGCCTCAACTTTATCTTTAAAAATCGACATGGGAATCGTTATATATGTTTTTGGGTGTGCCGAGCACGAATTTGAGGTCCATTTTAAAATCCAAGATGGCGGCATCAACTTTATTTAAAAAAATCGACATGGTACTCGTTATATATATTTTTAGATGTGCCGAGCACGAATTTGAGGTCCATTTAAAATTCAAGATGGCGGCCTCAACTTTATTTTAAAAATCGACATGGGACTCGTTATATGGGGTTTTGGGTGGGCCGAGCACGAATTTGAGGTTCATTTAAAAATCCAAGATGGTGGCCTCAACTTTATTTTTAAAATTCGATATAAGACTCGTTATATAGGGTTTTGGGTGAGCCGAGCACGAATTTGAGGTTCATTAAAAAATTCAAGATGGCGGCCTCAACTTTATCTTTAAAAATCGACATGGGACTCGTTATATATGTTTTTGGGTGTGCCGAGCACGAATTTGAGGTCCATTTTAAAATCCAAGATGGCGGCATCAACTTTATTTAAAAAAATCGACATGGTACTCGTTATATATATTTTTAGATGTGCCGAGCACGAATTTGAGGTCCATTTAAAATTCAAGATGGCGGCCTCAACTTTATTTTAAAAATCGACATGGGACTCGTTATATGGGGTTTTGGGTGGGACGAGCACGAATTTGAGGTTCATTTAAAAATCCAAGATGGTGGCCTCAACTTTATTTTTAAAATTCGACATGGGATTAGTTATATAGGGTTTTGGGTGAGACGAGCACGAATTTGAGGTTCATTTTAAAATCCAAGATGGCGACCTTAACTTTATTTTTAAAAATCGACATGGGACTCGTTATCTATGTTTTTGGGTGTGCCGAGCACGAATTTGAGGTTCATTTAAAAATCCAAGATGGTGGCCTAGACTTTATTTTTAAAAATCGACATAAGACTCGTTATATAGGGTTTTGGGTGAGCCGAGCACGAATTTGAGGTCAATTTTAAAATCCAAGCACCCAATCTAAACCCATATATATCTTTTTTTTTTAATAAAGTCAAATCTGCCATTGCTATTTATTTATAGCGATAGCGATCTGTCATGACGTTGGTAATTTGAATTGCCACAATTCAAATTACCAACGCAAGATCGCTTACGCGTTCGATGTTTTAGCCACTGGTTGATGCTTCACATTATATCAGTTTTAGTTAATAGATTATTTTATTTATCAAATTTAATATTTATATAATTAAACTTAAAAATATTAATTATGATAAATAAAATAAAAATATTAAATACGACTCACATTCATTTTTTGTTCGTAAAATCGCGCCAAATAGAAAATTCTTGCCTGCAACAGCGGCAAAACAGTGATGCCTGCGGGGAGGCTCCGCCTATAGGGCGGGGCGATAACAAAAAAATATTTTGAGCGCAGGGTCTTAAAGTATAATTTTATATACTTCTATAAAATACCATCACGGGTGCCTTTATGGCTCCCGAGAATCGTTTAAACGGCCTCAGGGTACCCAGCAGAGGGATTAACCCTTCCTCATTTCGCCGATGGTATTCAAAAATTATTTATTTTATTTTTAAAAATTTATTTTATTTTTAAAAATTTATTTTATTTTTAAAAATTTATTTTATTTTTAAAAATTTATTTTATTTTTAAAAATTTATTTTATTTTTAAAAATTTATTTTATTTTTAAAAATTTATTTTATTTTTAAAAATTTATTTTATTTTTAAAAATTTATTTTATTTTTAAAAATTTATTTTATTTTTAAAAAAATATTTTATTTTAAAAAAAATATTTTATTTAAAAAAAAAAAAATTATTTTCAAAGGGGTCGCTTTCATTTTATTCTGAAACAATAAAAACTGTTATTATATAACTTAGCTACTATAAATGTTCGGTCGACAGTGATGCTATACAAACGTGCTTCTCGTATATACATTTTTTTTTATATTAATATTTTGTAGGTCAAAATACATATAAAGTCTACAAACTGAAGCGGCGCCAGGTATGTGTACCAGGAACGACGATACTACTAGGTACATATTATATTTAAACAATTCAAACTGTACAGATGAAACATATAAATATCAGTTACAATAAAACAGTAAAAAATTAATAAAATAATATTATTTTACAAATCCGACCCTGTGTTGTTGAATTGTCAAAAGTTGTTATTGTCCAACAATTTCTACGTTTTTCTCTAAATTGCAGCGATTGTATGATTTATTTTTAAATTTTGTTAGACACAATTAGATAGAATAGAATGTATGTCAACATTTAAAACTTACTTGTGGTTATTCCTAGCACTTTTTGATGGTTTGCATTGCTTTACATATAAGCACTACACAGTGTAGTGCTTATATGTAAAGCAAGAAAGCAAGTGTAGAGTGTAATAAAGTAAAGTGTAGTCTACACTTTACTTTATTACACTCTACACTTTACAATATGTAATTGTAACTAAATATTGAGTATTTACAATAAAAAGGTCGAGATGAAAAACTATACCGTTAATATGAAATGTTATGACTTATGCTTGACTTAGCATATACAAAATTTAAAGGAAACCTGCATTTTGGCCTAGTCAATTGTACCGAGATCAAATTATAATAAAAAAATACTTGTCTAGAATCTGTGACTAGAATCTATTTATAGAAATAAACAAGTAACATGGGATCCGCGTTCAGGTTTTCTTTTAGGCCAACGAATATCAATGGCCGAAATGCAGTTAGCGCCATGGGCACATTTTCTGATCCATCGTTACCTCCTTAAATGTAATCTTAATAACATAATTTCAAGAAATTATAGTAATATTTTATTGTAAAATACCAATAAAACTTTTTATAAAACAATTATTTAATTAATTTAAACTATACGGGTTTTTAAGATTTTCTTTTTTTTTTAATTAAGAAAAATTGAACAAATTTTTCCTTAAAAAAAAATATATTAAAGGCCTTTGCTTCTATATTATGAAAAAAATGTCGATATTTAATATTTATGTAACCTAAAAACTAAAATAAAAAACAATCTAAATTAATGAATATTTATTACAGAATTATAATTGTTTAACCAAAACCCTATTTTAAGGAATATTTACATTTTATATTTACATATTACCTATTTTTGAACACCTCTATATAGTTGACATCCGAGCACGTTCCTATTTACATAAAGATGAAAGTTCGTGATTTATATTATTATTATATACCGACTTTATTTTTTCGTTATACCTATTTTAATTAGTAGTTTTATTTAATAAATATTTTAATTAGTAGTTTTATTTAAGAGGAGGCACTATAAATTTTAGTCTTATTTGCATATATCTGCAGAGGCAAGCACACATCTATTTATTAAAACATTTCAACTTAAGTTTTTTCTGACCTTCCTCTCTCCATGTCTTAACCAAAAACCTAATTGGAAAACATTTTTTCGATACTTTTTCTATTTTAAAATGATGCCTTTTTAATGTATAAAGACATTTTTCTTCTAAACGGGTTGAGTTTTAAGTTTAAAATAAATACACCTCACAAGAAAATACAGTTTATAATCCACTACTAAACGAAATTTTACCTAAATAAATTATTAAGTATGTTATAGACAAAATTAATTTTGTGACTTACGACATTTTTATTGATTGAAAATTGTTTGCGCGATTTTCAATCTTGCGGAGCAGATCCAAGAGCTATAATAAGTAATTATCTGACCCCGTTGACCAGTCCCGCCTAGTGTGCCGATGCGTACGGACGTGTATCTCTCGTGCTGCCGGGGCTACTAAAGATTTACGTAATTAATTTGACCATGACCTTACAGGTCCTTGAATTATAGAAAAAATACTTTTAATTAAAATAATATTATTATATTTTAGTTTTAGGAATAAATTTGAGTTTTCGAATCTGCAACAAGGAAAACCAGAGTCACCGCGAAACAACATCGATTTTTTTATCGGTTACCTATAACTTTTTTATTTATTTTTTTGACAACATAGAGAAGCCACATATATAGGGGTAACCGCGACAGTCGATTGACGTTTTTTATAGGAATTATTTTTGACCGCCTCCGTAGACTGGTTGCGACTTTTGTGTAATATCCAAAGGTCGTGGTTCGATTCCCACCCATGACAAAAAAATATTAGTGCAGTTTGTCATGGTCTGGGTGTTTATATATAATATGTATAATATTGTTGTTTTTGATACACATAGTAACTTAGTTTGTGACCAGAGAAATATGTGTAAATTGTCCTACATATTATTATTAAAATTTTTTTGGTTCCGGTCGCAACGACTGTAGTCAATGATCATCAAGTATGAATGTTACTTTTTTTTTTAATTCGACATAGGACACGTTATATGTTTTGATATAGGTTTTTGTGTGAGCCAAGCACGAATTTGAGGTCCATTTAAAAATCCAAGATTTCGGCCTCAACTTTTTTTAAAAAATCGACATGGGGCTCGTTATATAGGTTTTTGGGTGTGCAGAGCACGAATTTGAGGTCCATTTTAAAATCCAAGATGGCGGCTTCAACTTTATTTTTAAAAATCGACATGGGACTCGTTATATATGTTTTTGGGTGTGCCTAGCACGAATCTGAGGTCCATTTTAAAATCCAAGATGGCGGCCTCAACTTTATTTTTAAAAATCGACATTGTACTCGTTATATATATTTTTGGGTGTGCCGAGTACGAATTGGAGGTCCATTTTAAAATCCAAGATGGCGGCCTCAACTTTATTTTTTAAAATCTACATGGGACTCGTTATATATGTTTTTGGGTGTGCCGAGCACGAATTTGAGGTGTATTTTAAAATCCAAGATGGTGGCCTCAACTTTATTTTTAAAAATCGACATGGGACTCGTTATATAGGTTTTTGGGTGTGCCGAGCACGAATTTGAGGTCCGTTTGGGCCGAGCACATAGGACTGGGAGCCGAGCACATAGAACTCGTTATATAGGGTTTTGGGTGAGCCGAGCACGAATTTGAGATTTATTTAAAAATCCAAGATGGTGGCCGGAGGCCGTTATATATATTTTTGGGTGTGCGAAGCACGAATTTGAGGTCCATTTTAAAACCAAGATGGCGGCCTCAACTTTATCTTTAAAAATCGACATGGGAATCGTTATATATGTTTTTGGGTGTGCCGAGCACGAATTTGAGGTCCATTTTAAAATCCAAGATGGCGGCATCAACTTTATTTAAAAAAATCGACATGGTACTCGTTATATATATTTTTAGATGTGCCGAGCACGAATTTGAGGTCCATTTAAAATTCAAGATGGCGGCCTCAACTTTATTTTAAAAATCGACATGGGACTCGTTATATGGGGTTTTGGGTGGGCCGAGCACGAATTTGAGGTTCATTTAAAAATCCAAGATGGTGGCCTCAACTTTATTTTTAAAATTCGATATAAGACTCGTTATATAGGGTTTTGGGTGAGCCGAGCACGAATTTGAGGTTCATTAAAAAATTCAAGATGGCGGCCTCAACTTTATCTTTAAAAATCGACATGGGACTCGTTATATATGTTTTTGGGTGTGCCGAGCACGAATTTGAGGTCCATTTTAAAATCCAAGATGGCGGCATCAACTTTATTTAAAAAAATCGACATGGTACTCGTTATATATATTTTTAGATGTGCCGAGCACGAATTTGAGGTCCATTTAAAATTCAAGATGGCGGCCTCAACTTTATTTTAAAAATCGACATGGGACTCGTTATATGGGGTTTTGGGTGGGACGAGCACGAATTTGAGGTTCATTTAAAAATCCAAGATGGTGGCCTCAACTTTATTTTTAAAATTCGACATGGGATTAGTTATATAGGGTTTTGGGTGAGACGAGCACGAATTTGAGGTTCATTTTAAAATCCAAGATGGCGACCTTAACTTTATTTTTAAAAATCGACATGGGACTCGTTATCTATGTTTTTGGGTGTGCCGAGCACGAATTTGAGGTTCATTTAAAAATCCAAGATGGTGGCCTAGACTTTATTTTTAAAAATCGACATAAGACTCGTTATATAGGGTTTTGGGTGAGCCGAGCACGAATTTGAGGTCAATTTTAAAATCCAAGCACCCAATCTAAACCCATATATATCTTTTTTTTTTAATAAAGTCAAATCTGCCATTGCTATTTATTTATAGCGATAGCGATCTGTCATGACGTTGGTAATTTGAATTGCCACAATTCAAATTACCAACGCAAGATCGCTTACGCGTTCGATGTTTTAGCCACTGGTTGATGCTTCACATTATATCAGTTTTAGTTAATAGATTATTTTATTTATCAAATTTAATATTTATATAATTAAACTTAAAAATATTAATTATGATAAATAAAATAAAAATATTAAATACGACCCACATTCATTTTTTGTTCGTAAAATCGCGCCAAATAGAAAATTCTTGCCTGCAACAGCGGCAAAACAGTGATGCCTGCGGGGAGGCTCCGCCTATAGGGCGGGGCGATAACAAAAAAATATTTTGAGCGCAGGGTCTTAATAATAAGTTTATATACCGATAGCGACAATAATTTACAAGCTTGAGAAATGCTTGTAAAACGGAAACATTTAGTGATACCAGCAATGCACAAGTATTGCTACTGTAAATATTTTGTAATGCTATATTTCTCATATCCTGGCTAAAAGAAAAATACAAATACCGTTAAACGACCATCTCAAAATTATTATTTTCAACCCTAAATACCAAATGATTCGGTACAATATACTAGGCCAAATTTGTATGGCGGCGGCCGATCTCCTTTATCAATGAATTGGTGCCTATTGTTGTTGTTTTTTGCCACTGGTGCTTATTTCTTACGAGTGTATGTGAACTGAGGAAGTGAAAAACGTATATGATCTGTGCCATGAGAGGGAGTAAGCTCAACTCATATGGTTATACGACTAATTAATATGTTATCTCTGCTTCCTATAACTCTGTGCCCGAGCGTGACCCGAGACCCGCGCGCTCTTTCGAGTCGGGAACTTAAGAGACGGCGACCAACAAATGAACAATCGTATAAAAATTACAGATTCCAAATTAAAATGTAATATTATTTTTATTTTTAATTGTAACAGTATTTATGGCCAGACTATGTACATACCAAAAGATATAGGTAGATTGATAAACATAATTATTATTCGTCGCGACGATCGATGCGGCTTATGATGTACAGTAGCTCTAGTGTGAGTTTTTTTTACGTTTACTTTCTTGTTAACTATACTACCGCGTTAGCATTTTGACCAATCACACGACCGCATTTCTAGTTCTCAAAATTTCCGCTTGGAGCGCTGAACCATTTCCCATACAAATTTTAGTTAACTCAAATGCAAAGTAATAGTTAGAAAACTCACACTAGGGGTACTGAAGTTTGTTTTCTTCACTGGGTCGTCGAGACCCGTGGGTCGCGGCAATCGAGTGTTTTAACCCGGGTCTCGAAACACGTGGGTCGTGATCGACCCGGGATACAAAAAGTGATCGACCAACCCAGAGGCTCTACCATGTGTTTGCGCATTGTAGAAACGTAACGTATTCATTTACGTTTACGTGAGCAACAACCAATAGGGTCGCTTTATTCAATCCTGTTACCAAAAATAAAGCGATCCTATTGGTTGTTGCTCACGTAAACGTAAATGAATACGTTACGTTTCTACATTGCGCAAACCCATGGTAGAGCCTCTGGTCTATAACAAACTTCTGTTAAAATAGTCAATTGTTTATGTTACGGTTTTTGTGGAACACACACAAACTCCTTAAATAAAAAAATAATATCCCAAAATTATTACAGTACTGAGACCGAAGAATATGTAGGTACCCCCAGTTTCATACTAACAATCTTTAATATTTTCATACTTTGTCTATGTTCAACAACTAACTGATATTTCAACGTTGATATGTTATTCTAGCGACACATGAAACCAACGCCAGATTGGTTTCATGTATTAAAGGAAAAAAGGCGATTTAAAAGTTTACACTTAAATATGTAACTTGTACTAACAAATCAAATAATCATTTAAAAAAAAAAATTAACAAAAACTAACATTAAACGTATCTTACTCAATAAAACTTATCTATCATTACATGAGCGTTTTGAGAACCGTGTAAATGGCCTAACTTTTTATTTATATCTACTTCAAAAATACTACAAAAATCTTATATAGTAGTATGAAATAATAGTACTTGTACTATTATTTCTTCTGTGTACCTAGGTTATAAGTAGTGTTGCCAGATTTTTTTTCAGACTATAAGGGACAAATGGTTAAATTGACAAAAAAATACGCAATTATAGATTTTTTTATCCGGGACATTTTAAGCAAGGGGTACATTTATTTCGTACGTGCGTTGCGTATGAGTACTTGTTAGCCGTAGCACGATTGACTTGGAAATAACAAACCGAACACGATTGAAATGAAATACGGGACAGTCAGTCCCGGCGAGACATTTCCGGTAAAAGTAGGTAGAGTCGGAACCACCGCTCCGAAAGCCGTCGCGCGCTTTTATCTCGGAACGAATAACTATAAAAGTTTGTTTCATGAAAGACTTCCTTTAGACAGAGTTTTAAGTGAAAAAACAAGAAAAGAATTCCCGAATTCGGGCGTCAAAAAACATATAATGTTGTTTTCCATCATTTTTTATTTTTTGGATTATTTTTATTTTCTTAATCTTAATTACATAATTTGTATCATCAGTCATCACGGGTGCCTTACGGCGCCGAGACCGCCTAGACGGCCTTAGGGTACCCAGCGGAGGGGTGTTTAATCCCACCTTCTCATAGCCGATGGTATCGGTCTACACCGAACAAGTGGCTAGCTCGTCGCGATGTTTCGAATAGACTCAATAACCCATCTATAAACAGTTTCACAAGTTGGTATAGTGAAACCGGGACCGACAACTTAACGTGCTCTCCGAGGCACTATAGTGGTGTTGTCAAACAAATGTGCATAGAATAGAATAGAATATATTATCTTTACACTTTCACATACAAGCATTATCATTGATCCCCACACTAGGCTGAGCCTGTCCCGTGGGGTCATTACAAACATTTATACAGTACAGTTTTATGGCAGCATATTCAATTAGACAAATTAAAATAACATATTAATAAAATCAAATAAAATCAATAATTTTAATTCTATACTAAAAACCAATACTTAACTAAATAAAAGTAAGTATATAACAGTAACAAAAATAATACACGGAAAAATAATAATAAAATTAAACAAAGAACAATATTACATTTCAAAAGTTATAAATCTACATACAACACAATAGGATAAAATTTGTATGTACCTAAACGTGAGTGTGTATTCGTTTATGTGAATGTAGATAATATATATTTAATGTGGGTAGTATATTGTTTTATGATTTCATATTTTGTGACTGTTATGTCTCATGATATGACTCGTAAAAAACTCTCTGTCTGGCTTAAAGTCCACGTCCTCAGGTAAGCTTCTGTCAATACCTTCACTTCATGGACACTTTTATATTCAAAATTATTTTTCCTAATAATCCTATTATATATAAAAGGAGTCATAAATGGGGCGAACCGTTGAGAAAAACTTGTTTTGGTTGGAAATGTGGATAAACAAAATAAGCGCTTGGAACATCTCATGGCATAGTCAGGACTGTTTAGTGCCAGCCTATGACCAGCGGGGTGAGAAGGAACTTTATTTAACACTTTCGCTTTCGTCAGTGGAATCGTTTTCGTCTTGTCTATGGCCAGAATTTGTATGATTATAGACAAGCCGAAAACGATTCCACTGACGACAGCGAAAGTGTTAAATAAAGTTCCTTCTCACCCCGCAGGGGCCTTACCGGGAAGCCACATAAAATACCGATCGCCACGTCGATCGATCGAAAGCGAAAATAAAATGTATGTGATTTGACGTTTCTCGGCGATCGAGTTCTACCCGTAGACAATATTTCCTATACAATTTTATTTATCGACGCGTCGATCGGTTTGCCGATGTGGCTTCCCGGTAAGGCCCCAGATAGCATAGCCCTAAAGATATATAAGCACCTGACACTTAACACCTGAGCATCCTCAAGCAGGCTTGTTGTGGGGATATTGAATAGGCTTCCTCAGCATAACCTTTAGTACCGATCGCTGTGCTCTTTCCAAAGTTATGAGAGTTGATGAAGTACAGCCACCCCACGATAAGATGTTATGTTAGTATAGATTGACACAAAGCAGTTTTTTTTTTGAGAAGCTTAAAATCTGCCACCGATCTTAACATCTTCATAACGTGAATAAGCTTCCTTAACCTCTTGCTCGTTACATGTTCACGAAACGAGAGTTTCTCGTAAATAATAACTCCTAGATAACGTATAAAGTAAACTCTCTCTATAGCTTCAAACTTGCAGGTCGACTGGTCTGTATGGTTGTTTAGGTGATTATGAATTTTCACAGTTGGAAAAAAATTAGGCGCTGTTGCTGAAGTTTTATAAAAACAGGTGAATTTCGTTTTTGATGTATTAAGCGTAAGTAGATTGTAGTCCAACCAACCGGCCAACCTAGTTAAACTTTCCTCTACTAAAGTGTGACATTCTCTCCAATTTTTACCGTGAAAAATTATAGCGGTGTCATCGGCATAGCATATGAGTCTCGCGTTATGAAGTGATAAGCGAAATATCATTAATGTAGCATAGGAAGAGTGTTGGACCTAGTATGCTGCTTTGAGGGACTCCAAAGTTTATATTATGCGTTTCCATTGTATGAGAACCTACTTTAACTTTTTGTTTCCTGTTCATTAAATAACTCTTGAACCAATCCAAATCACAGCCTCTAATACCTAAATAATCAAACTTCGTCAGCATTATTGGAATGGACACGGTGTCGAATGCCTTTGCAAGGTCGAGGAAGACACCAACACATGCTTGTCCCTGATCAAGGCTTGAAGAGACAGCTTTGGTAAGAAGTGTCACTGCATCTTCACAGGATTTTCCTGTTCGAAATCCGAATTGGCTGTCCGGTATTATCTTCTAGGAACTTAACTAGTCTTTTAACCAACTTTTCCAAAAGCTTTGAGAAACAGCTGAGGAGTGAGATCGGTCGATAGTTACACGGATTGTTTTCAGGTCCTCCTTTGTGGATTGGAGTAACCAACGCAGTCTTCCATATCGACGGAAATGTTTCAAGCTCAAGACTTAAGTTAAATACGGCTGCCAATGGTATAAGTATGTGTCCCACAATAGTTTTAATCAATTAATTATCTATGCCATCTAAGCTCGGAGCACTATCTACTTTCAGCTGGTGGATTAGCTCAGACAACTCAATTTGATCCGTTGGCTGCATAAAGAACGAATGGTCGATATTCGAGATAAATTTTTCCTTGCCAGTGACTCTTGAGTTTCATTAAGGTAATTTAGAGTTTTATTTGCTGTCTGTGCCTAGTCTGAGCCTATCGTGGAGAAGTAAGAATTGCAGTGGTCTAGTGAGTCAGTAGGGTTACTTCTTATCGTGGTAAGTTCATACAGGATTTTGGACGTCTGTGTGATCCGATTAATGGAGTTCCAAAGCGCCTTGGATTATATGAATTTAATTTAAGTTCGTTTTGTTCGTATTCATTTTTAAGTCGACGCAAAAGAGAAACATATAAATTTCTGTACCGGGTGTAAACAAGCTTTTTAATTGGGTCATTAGGATGTTTTCTAGAATCAGCGTGCAGTTTATCTCTGTGCTTACAACACCTTATCAGTCCCGGTGTTAACCAAGGCTTAATCGTGAATTTGGAACGACTAATTTTGACTTTCTGAGTATGATTATTTACAATATCTTGGATTTTAGACACAAAGGATGATGCGGCTTGGTCCACTGAACAACTGTTAATGACATAAGACCAATCTACACCCACCACAATTCGTCAGACACAGCTTTGTAATCCGTCTGGACGAATATATGGTCTAAACAGGTTTTATTATGTGTAGGTTGGTCGATCGCACACGTGAACCCAAGTTCGGCCATCAAACAAAGATACCGCGAGGACAAAGACTCCGTCACTGTAGAATCACTGATGTCAATGTTGATCTTCGTCTTCGGTTACAATGCAGCATGGGGTGTTTATATTTTTAAATTCAGATCGTAAGGAATCGATAAATGTATATGGATTGCTAAAAGAAGCAGTAGGCGAGCTATTAATTGCAAACAAAGAAACCAAGTTTGGATTGTCAACATAAAGACAGTTAGCGTCATTAATTTCAACTTACCCTTACAGGCAAAGTGTTCTTAACATATACTATAACATCACCAGCCCTGTTTACATATTTAACAGTGTTATATGCAGTGTAACCATCGATATTTCTTATAATAGAACTCTCATATAACCAACACTCCGTAAGTACCACAAGGTCATAGTCTATATTGAGACGTGTGAAGGATACCTGAAAGTTGTCGAAATTTCTTTGTATACTTCTTATGTTAAGAGTCATAATCTTAATATTATATTTTGAAACAAAATTTTTGCAATCCTCTAAGGAGTCTAGGGTATGGCAACAAATTCGCTCATATTCGTCTATATATGCTAGTAAATCTAATGTGGCCATAGTGGCCATTTTGTACAGAGTTTTGAAATTAAGACAAAACACAGAAAGTAAGCCGTTGCCATATTTATAAAAAATTTTCGTTGGACCAAAAAAATAACAAAAATATAAAAATTGAACTATTACAATTATTAATATTTAGAAGTATGTTTATTTTAGATAATCCTTGTCGTATATTAATTGGGTATTTATTTATGTGTAACTCTATCATAATATATATTATGTAAGTGTAAATGGAGAATGGAGAAATGTGCAGTAACAAATGAATGTCAATTATATAATAAATTAAAATATGTACAAGCGACAATATATTTACAATTTAAACAAATGTGTTAGTCCCACTCAAAACTCTCAGAGCCAAATTTTCAATTAAATAAAAAATCAGAGCAATGTCAGCGCTTAAAATTAAATGAATAATTTTTTTTTTTTTTTTTTTTTTATGAGAGCTCGGCATGTGACCTCACATCTACCTGATGGAAAGCAGTATGAAGGTCCAAGAACAAATGCAACCAACAATTACGATCTACGTAACCGTTGATTGCACCTATTATGCCGGCTTAAGATGCCTATTCACGCTTCGTTTAAAGGACTCGAGATTATAGGAAGAAGGAAACACGAGAGCAGGTAGTGCATTCCACATTTTAATAGTGCGACAGATATACGAATCACCAAATTTTTTAGTGCGGGTTGGTATATCTGCCACAGTACATGCATGCATTTTGTTACCCGCTCGTGAAGTCCTATACCGGAAAGGAGAAGGAGGAATGAGATGAAAAAGTTCTTCAGAGCACTCTCCATGATAAAGGCGATAAAACACGCTCAACGACGCTACATCCCTGCGAAGCTGCAATGGCTCTAGAGTGTCCGTGAGCTCTTTGTTTTCGATAATTCTCGATGCACGCTTCTGCAGACTATCGAGAGCATGCAGCAAGTATTTGGCAGATCCACCCCAAAGATGCGAACAGTATTCTACACAAGGCCGTATCTGAGCTTTATAAATCAGATGCCTGAGTTGAGGAGTAAAATACCGTCGCACCTTATTAAGGACGCCGAGCTTCCTACTTGCTGTCTTCGCAATGCTCTCAATATAGTTGCGGTGATTTAGGTCGGAGCGTATTTCTAATCCCAGGATATCGAGAACTGGAGACAATGGTAAACGTGTGCTCTGAAGGGAGGGAAAGTGAGAAAAGGGGGTCTTTTTTGCTGTCAATGCGCAAGCCTGGGTTTTTTGGGCATTAAACTGGACCAGATTAAGAGAACCCCAGTTTGAGATTTTTTCCAGGGTTTGGTCCAATTCATTTACCAAAGAACTCCTATACTCCTCTGTTTCGACGCGACTGGGGGGCTGACGCATCAAGTATTGACCGTGGACAGTGCTATCGTCTGCATAGCAATGTATGTTACCGAGTGATAACAAATCATTGATATGCAGCAAGAACAGAGTAGGGGATAGCACAGATCCTTGGGGTACGCCTGCGTTAATTTAAATATAGTTTAAAAATTAAAATCAAATAAATATAAACGTAATAAATTGAGATTAAACCATTAAATCAAAAAATAATATTAAATAAGTAATTAAGATTAAATGAACAGTAATTAAAATGAAAACAAATAAAGTGAATTTTTTTTTTGGAATGTAATCAATAGCTGAAATTAATTCAATAATTGAAATACACAGTAATTCATAAAACATATTTCATCATTGTAGTATTTATACTTAGCATTTTAAAAATAGTATTAAACATTGATCTTAAAATACGTAAATTGTGTGAAAAGTAGCTAATTGATTGTGGTGTTTTCAAGAAAGGACTGTTTGGGAGCAAATACCAACTGGAGATCATCTCTTGATCTAATCCGTATTGTTGCTCTCCCGGTATGCTTTCGGATGTATATTCCTCCGTTTCTAGTCCAACAATATTTAAAATCTTCTTCCTTAGCGCGTATCCTAGCTTCTCGAAATAACAGTCTGTTGGAGAGTGTGAGTCGCTCGTTAACATCTAATTTTTGTTCGGAACTATTTTTCACTACTTCTACATATTGTACATACAGGAGATGGCGCAGATAGTGCTATTTGCTGATGATACATCCCTACTTTTTAAAGTTAGTAGGAAGGATAATATATTATCGGGAGCAAATGACACTCTGGAAATGTTTTTTTAAAATGGTTCACGGCAAATAATTTAGTTTTAAATGCAATTCTTTGCATTTAAAACTAAAATTTGGCTAAATGGCTGAAATTTACGTTGCCTAATGTATCTAATATCAATGCCACAGTGAAGATAGGTGATACTGATTTGGAATTTGTTGACTCCACTGTGTTTTTAGGGATCACAGTCGATTCAAAACTACAGTGGAAAGCTCACATTAAAACTGCATGTGCAGTCGGAAAAATCAGACAATTAACTGATGTTGCAACAGCCTGATATTGTAATAATTGTATATTACATAATTTATTTTCATTACATTATGTAAATTTTGTCTTTGGATACGGTAATCATTGATGATTACCTACTTATTTATACTTAATTTATACTAATAGTATACTCGTACTGTGTAGATATGTATACTGTGTATACATTGGTACAGTAACAAATAATCTGCCATAGGGTGTTCTACGCATGCTGATCAGTGGAGTGCATTTTGAGTATGCTACTATATATATATATATATATTATATATATGCTATATAGCATAAGTCAATCAATAGCTGTGCCCCTCTTTTAGTTTGTGTGAAGCACTAGAGTTTTTACTTGCCGGTTTCTTTTTCTCCGGGGTGTCTCTGAGGGGATCGACTTTACAGTTAGTGTTTATGCCCTTAAAAATACCGATCCTTATACCTTTACTTATATGTGATTGGTTACTTACCTTTTATTTACAATAAATATTTAAGGCATGGATATGATCGGTGAAGTTGGTTTATTTTGTACCTAGAGCATATACCTAGTTAGTAAATAGGGTGACATGCCCTTAGGATGGGGTTAAGGGGGTAATTTTTAAGTAAAACTCTATTTATCCATATAATTATTAATTTTGTCTGTATCGATAGCCTAGAAAAAAAGTATCAAGTACAGACTAGGTTTATTTTGTACCTAGAGCATATACCTAGTTAGTAAATAGGGTGACATGCCCTTAGGAAAGGGTTAAGGGGGTTATTTTTAAGTAAAACTCTACTTATCCATATAATTATTAATTTTGTCTGTATCGATAGCCTAGAAAAAAAGTATCAAGTACAGACTAGGTTTATTTTGTACCTAGAGCATATACCTATATAGTAAATAGGGTGACATGCCCTTAGAAAAGGGTTAAGGGGGTTATTTTTAAGTAAAACTCTACTTATCCATATAATTATTAATTTTGTCTGTATCGATAGCCTAGAAAAAGTGTATCAAGTACAGAATATGTTTATTTTGTACTTAGAGCATATACCTAGTTAGTAAATAGGGTGACATGCCCTTAGGAAGGGGTTAAGGGGGTAGTTTTTAAGTAAAATTCTACTTACCCATATAATTATTAATTTTGTCTGTATCGATAGCCTAGAAAAAAAATTTCAAGTACAGACTAGATTATATTTATACATAGAGTATATACGTAGTTAGTAAATAGTGTGACGTACCCTTAGAAAGGGGTTAAGAAGGTAGTTTTTAAGTAAAACTCTACTTATCCATATAATTATTAAATTTGTCTGTATCGATAGCCTAGAAAAAAAGAATCAAGTACAGACTAGGTTTATTTTGTACCTAGAGCATATACCTAGTTAGTAAATATGGTGACATGCCCTTAGGATGGGGTTAAGGGGGTAATTTTTAAGTAAAACTCTATTTATCCATATAATTATTAATTTTGTCTGTATCGATAGCCTAGAAAAAAAGTATCAAGTACAGACTAGGTTTATTTTGTACCTAGAGCATATACCTAGTTAGTAAATAGGGTGACATGCCCTTAGGAAAGGGTTAAGGGGTTTTTTTTTAAGTAAAACTCTACTTATCCATATAATTATTAATTTTGTCTGTATCGATAGCCTAGAAAAAAAGTATCAAGTACAGACTAGGTTTATTTTGTACCTAGAGCATATACCTATATAGTAAATAGGGTGACTTGCCCTTAGGAAAGGGTTAAGGGGGTTATTTTTAAGTAAAACTCTACTTATCCATATAATTATTAATTTTGTCTGTATCGATAGCCTAGAAAAAATGTATCAAGTACAGACTATGTTTATTTTGTACCTAGAGCATATACCTAGTTAGTAAATAGGGTGACATGCCCTTAGGAAGGGGTTAAGGGGGTAGTTTTTAAGTAAAATTTTACTTACCCATATAATTATTAATTTTGTCTGTATCGATAGCCTAGAAAAAAAGTATCAAGTACAGACTAGGTTTATTTTGTACCTAGAGCATATACCTAGTTAGTAAATAGGGTGACATGCCCTTAGGAAGGATTAGAGGTGGTAAATTTTAAGTAAAATTCTTCTTATCCATATAATTATTAATTATGTCTGTATCGATAGCCTAGAAAAAAAGTATCAAGTACAGACTAGGTTTATTTTGTACCTAGAGCATATACCTAGTTAGTAAATAGGGTGACATGCCCTTAGGAAAGGGTTAAGGGGGTTATTTTTAAGTAAAACTCTACTTATCCATATAATTATTAATTTTGTCTGTATCGATAGCCTAGAAAAAAAGTATCAAGTACACACTAGGTTTATTTTGTACCTAGAGCATATACCTAGTTAGTAAATAGGATGACATACCCTTAGGAAGGGGTTAAGGGGGTAGTTTTTAAGTAAAACTCTACTTGCCCATATAATTATTAATTTTGTCTGTATCGATAGCCTAGAAAAAAAGTATTAAGTACAGACTAGGTTTATTTCGTACCTAGAGCATATACCTAGTTAGTAAATAGGGTGACATGCCCTTAGGAAGGGGTTAAGGGATTGATTTTTAAGTAAAACTCTATTTATCCATATAATTATTAATTTTGTCTGTATCGATAGCCTAGAAAAAAAGTATCAAGTACAGACTAGGTTTATTTTGTACCTAGAGCATATACCTAGTTAGTAAATAGGGTTACATGCCCTTTGGAAACGGTTAAGGGGGTTATTTTTAAGTAAAACTCTACTTATCCATATAATTATTAATTTTGTCTGTATCGATAGCTTACAAAAAAAGTATCAAGTACAGACTAGGTTTATTTTGTACCTAGAGCATATACCTAGTTAGTAAATAGGATTACATACCCTTAGGAAGGGGTTAAGGGGGTAGTTTTTAAGTAAAACTCTACTTGCCCATATAATTATTAATTTTGTCTGTATCGATAGCCTAGAAAAAAAGTATCAAGTACAGACTAGGTTTATTTTGTACCTAGAGCATATACCTAGTTAGTAAATAGGGTGACATGCCCTTAGGAAGGATTTAAGGTGGTAAATTTTAAGTAAAATTCTTCTTATCCATATAATTATTTATTATGTCTGTATCGATAGCCTAGAAAAAAAGTATCAAGTACAGACTAGGTTTATTTTGTACCTAGAGCATATACCTAGTTAGTAAATAGGGTGACATGCCCTTAGAAAGGGGTGAAGGGGGTAGTTTTTAAGTAAAACTCTACTTACCCATATAATTATTAATTTTGTCTGTATCGATAGCCTAGAAAAAAAGTATCAAGTACAGACTAGGTTTATTTTGTACCTAGAGCATATACCTAGTTAGTAAATAGGATTACATACCCTTAGGAAGGGGTTAAGGGGGTAGTTTTTAAGTAAAACTCTACTTGCCCATATAATTATTAATTTTGTCTGTATCGATAGCCTAGAAAAAAGTATTAAGTACAGACTAGGTTTATTTCGTACCTAGAGCATATACCTAGTTAGTAAATAGGGTGACATGCCCTTAGGAAGGGGTTAAGGGATTGATTTTTAAGTAAAACTCTATTTATCCATATAATTATTAATTTTGTCTGTATCGATAGCCTAGAAAAAAAGTATCAAGTACTGATTAGGTTTATTTTGTACCAAGAGCATATACCTAGTTAGTAAATAGTATGACATGCCCTTAGGAAGGGGTTAAGAAGGTAGTTTTTAAGTAAAACTCTTCTTATCCATATAATTATTAATTTTCTCTCTACTTATCCATATAATTAGTAAATAGGGTGACATGCCCTTAGGAAGGGGTTAACCCCTCCCTAATGGCATGTCTATTTACTTAAAAACTACCCCCTTAACCCCATCCTAAGGGCATGCCAATCTATTTACTAACTAGGTATATGCTCTAGGTACAAAATAAACCTAGTCTGTACATAATACTTTTTTTCTAGGCTATCGATATAGACAAAATTAATAATTATATGGATAAGTAGAGTTTTACTTAAAAATCACCTCCTTAACCCCTTCCTAAGGGCATGTCACCCTATTCACTAACTAGGTATATGCTCTTGGTACAAAATAAACCTAGTCTGTACTTGATACTTTTTTTCTAGGCTATCGATACAGACAAAATTAATAATTATATGGGTAAGTAGAGTTTAACTTAAAAACTACCCGTTTAACCCCTTCCTAAGGGCATGTCACCCTATTTACTAACTAGGTATATACTCTAGGTACAAAATAAACCTAGTTTGTACTTGATACTTTTTTTCTAGGCTATCGATACAGTCAAAATTAATAATTATATGGATAAATAGAGTTTTACTTAAAAATCACCCTCTTAACCCCTTCCTAAGGGCATGTCACCCTATTAACTAACTAGATATATGCTCTTGGTACAAAATAAACCTAGTCTATACTTGATACTTTTTTTCTAGGCTATCGATACAGACAAAATTAATAATTTTATGGATAAATAGAGTTTTACTTAAAAACTACCCCCATAACCCCTTCCTAAGGGCATGTCACCCTATTTACTAACTAGGTATATGCTCTAGGTATAAAATTAATCTAGTCTGTACTTGATACTTTTTTTCTAGGCCATCGATACATACAAAATTATTCATTATTTGGATAAGTAGAGTTTTAGTTAAAAACTATCCCCTTAACCCCTTCCTAAGGGCATGTCACTCTATTTACTAACTAGGTATATTCTCTAGGTACAAAATAAACTTAGTCTGTACTTGATACTTTTTTCTAGGCTATCGATACAGACAAAATTAATAGTTATATGGATAAATAGAGTTTTATTTAAAAACTAGCCCCTTAACCCCTTCCTAAGGGCATGTCTCCCTATTTACTAACTAGGTATATGCTCTAGGTATAAAATTAATCTAGTCTGTACTTGATACTTTTTTTCTAGGCCATCGATACATACAAAATTATTCATTATTTGGATAAGTAGAGTTTTAGTTAAAAACTATTCCCTTATTGCTAAGGGCATGTCACCCTATTTACTAACTAGGTATATGCTCTAGGTACAAAATAAACCTAGTCTATACTTGATACTTTTTTTCTAGGCTATCGATACAGACAAAATTAATAATTATATGGGTAAGTAGAGTTTTACTTAAAAACTACCCCCTTAACCCCATCCTAAGGGTATATCACACTATTTACTAACTAGTTATATGCTGTAGGTATAAATATAATCTAGTCTGTACTTGATACTTTTTTTCTTGGCCATCGATACAGACAAAATTAATAATTATTTGGATAAGTAGAGTTTTACTTAAAAATCACCCCCTTAACCCCGTTCCTAAGGGCATGTCACCCTATTTACTAACTAGGTATATGCTCTGGGTGCAAAATAAATCTGGTCTGTACTTGATACTTTTTTTCTAGGCTATCGATACAGACAAAATTAATAATTATATGGGTAAGTAGAGTTTTACTTAAAAACTACCCCCTTAACCACTTCCTAAGGGCATGTCACCTTATTTATGCTCTAGGTACAAAATAAACCTAGTCTGTACTTGATACTTTTTTTCTAGGCTATTGATACAGACAAAATTAATAATTATATGGATAAGTAGAGTTTTACTTAAAAACTACCCCCTTAACCCCTTCGTAAGGGCATGTCACCCTATTTACTAACTAGGTATATGCTCTAGGTATAAAATTAATCTAGTCTGTACTTGATACTTTTTTTCTAGGCCATCGATACATACAAAATTATTCATTATTTGGATAAGTAGAGTTTTAGTTAATAACTATTCCCTTAACCCCTTCCTAAGGGCATGTCACCCTATTTACTAACTAGGTATATGCTTTAGGTATAAAATTAATCTAGTCTGTACTTGATACTTTTTTTCTAGGCCATCGATACATTCAAAATTATTCATTATTTGGATAAGTAGAGTTTTAGTTAAAAACTATTCCCTTATTGCTAAGGGCATGTCACCCTATTTACTAACTAGATATATGCTCTAGATACAAAATAAACCTAGTCTGTACTTGATATTTTTTTTCTAGGCTATCGATACAAACAAAATTAATAATTATATGGATAAATAGAGTTTTACTTAAAAACTACCCCCTTAACCCCTTCGTAAGGGCATGTCACCCTATTTACTAACTAGGTATATGCTCTAGGTATAAAATTGATCTAGTCTGTACTTGATACTTTTTTTCTAGGCCATCGATACAGACAAAATTAATATTTATATGGATAAGTAGAGATTTACTTAAAAATCACCCTCTTAAGAAAGGGGTTCCTAAGGGCATGTCACCCTATTTACTAACTAGGTATATGCTCTAGGTATAAAATTAATCTAGTCTGTACTTGATACTTTTTTTCTAGGCCATCGATACAGACAAAATTATTCATTATATAGAAAAGTAGAGTTTTACTTCAAACCCACCCCCTTAATCCTTTCCTAAGGACATGCCACCCTAGTTACTAACTAGACATATGATTTAGGTACAAAATTATATGTCAAAATGTACATAATAGTTAATCTAAGGATGGATTTAATCTGACTTCTTAAATTGGTCGGGTTATAATTAGCCGCTAACTTTGGCCGCCAACTTCACACTGCTTAACCAAACGCACACCTCATTGTTAAACTTTTTTTTTTTGATTATTCATAAATATCTGTAAAGATTTACATGAAATAAATGATTTTGACTTTTTTTTTAATAGGATCGCTTTATTTTTCAAATGCCATCTCAAAAAGTTATGGTAGTGCTACAGTACGGTTCGATATATCGAGTGATGACTGAAGTAGTAGTATAAGTAAAGTATGAAGTATAGTGATAGGAAATTTGGGTGCAGTTAAATCTAAACTTCATTTAAAAATAGTATGGATATTTACTGACTATTTTATTTATATGAAAATATAAGAAACATATTAAGAAAGGCATGTTTTTTTTTATTGGAGCACTTCATAATATGAGACTAAGGCCCGGTTTCTTGATGGATAGCCATCTCGACTAATTGTTAAATAATGACAGTTATGGCGTCTTTTATATGAATTTGAAATATGTTTTGACAAAAATCTCATAGAACACCCGCCATTTTTAACTATAGTAAAGTAAACTATCCATCAAGAAACCGGCCCTTAGTGTATCTACCCGATGGTAAGCAGACCTACATAGGGTCCATAAATAGAGTAGATCAATACATTATTCTTTATCAATATTATCGCTCCCACTATGGCGGCTAAATGATGCGGCTACGAAATGCACGGCGACAAAGACGTATTTGTAATAGGAGTCTTATTATCCTTGCTAATTTATCGTCAAATCAGTCGCCCGTTTCGTAACCGCAGCAAGAAAGGAGACTACCACCTCAACAATAAATCGATGCAGTAGTCCCCGGTAAACCGGTGAAACTCACAGATTAAAACCGAAACATGACTAGGTCACTTTACAGTTTTTGAGTCTCTATGTATATCCATGTCCATACAATTTTTAAAGGATGTTTAAGTATAATTACATCCAAATTTTCGATCAATTCTGTACTGATAAGTGACATATCTACATTAAAAAAATCCACATTCCTGAAAAATTAGTGATTGTCACATGTCTAGCTGGGTGACTTAAGTAAACAAACAAACTTCTGTTCAACAGTGTGTTCGTTTACTACTGTTTTTCGCTTAAAGCGCTTAGGCTTTAAGCCAATCTATGGTATGTTTGAGTACTGCTTAAAAGGCTTACAAAGCTAGCTTAATTTACTTGACAGGTGTTTTTTTAGTACTTCGCTTTGCTTTGGATTTTTGATGACGTCACAGATAAAAAGCATTACGTCACCGAATTTACTGCGAACGCTTGGAAAATACGAGTAGTGCAATCAAAGTAAATTGTCTGTGGTTTCTGAACTCTATTTTTTATTCTTTTATGAATTTTCTATATGCACATAAAACTGTTCGAGTACTCCTGCAAACGTGGTGGCCTAGTTGATTAGACCTTAGACTTAAAAACACTTAGGTCCCTGGTTCGTATCCCGGTGTGTACCAATGAGTTTTTAATTAAAAAAATTATGTACATTTGTTTGACAACACCACTATAGTGCCTCGGAGAGCACGTTAAGCTGTCGGTCCCGGTTTCACTATACCAACTTGTGAAACTGTTTATAGATAGAAACTGTCTATTGAGTCTATTCAAAACATCGCAACGAGCTAGCCACTTGTTCGGTGTAGACTCATACCATCGGCTACGACGAGGTGGGATTAAAACCCCTCCGCTGGGTACCCTGGGGCCGTCTAGGCGGTTTCGGGCGCCGTAAGGCACCCGTGATGATACACACACACAAAATAGAGTTCAAAAACTGTTAAGTGAAAAACAGGAACAATAAAAATAAACAAAAAAAGTATTTTGATACACAATAATTATGACCACAGACAATTTACTTTGATTGCACTACTCGTATTTTCAAAGCGTTCGCAGCGAATTCGATGACGTAATTTGCCTTTATTCTGTGACGTCCTCAAAAATCCAAAGCAAAGCGAAGTACTAAAAAAACACCTGTCAAGTAAATTAAGCTAGCTTTGTAAGCCTTTTAAGCAGTACTCAAACGTACCGCAAATAGTCAAATAGTCAATGAGAAGTTTTCTTTTTGTCGGTTCCAAAATATTCTACTAGATAGCAGCAGGAGAGATATTCACAAAAACTGTCAAAAAAGGCTGTTTCTATACTTGAGTAGTCTATATTTCTATATAGGCTACCCAAATATAAACTCTAAATTCTCTATGAATTAAAACTAAATTTTGGTATTGCAAGACGTGTTATATTTTTACCATATTTTGTCACTTTTATATGTCTACTTACTCGTTATTCTTGCTCTCTATAATCTTTAGTAGATACTCTGTCAAGAAAAACTTCGTAAAAAAGACTATGGTACCTTAGAAATTCAAATTTAATTACTAATATGATGATATTTAAAAGAAAAAATATTGCTTAAGTTGGTGCCGTAAGGCAAAGTGCTCACGATATTAGTGTATATGTTAAACAAAGTTAAGTAAATTTTATAAATTATTCTTATAAAGGTATTTGTTTTCCTATTTACCCAAAATTTTGGGTGTATTTTATATATTACCGCTATCTATTTTGATAGTTTTTGTAGATAGCGGCTAAACGCCATCTGTTGCGTTAAATAATAACTACTAGAAAACTCCTCATTGTTTATGTTACGGTTTTTGTGGAACACAAACTCCGTAATAAAAAAAAATCATATACCAAAATTATTACAGCAGCGAGACTGTAGGTATCCGCAGATTCATGCCAATTTAATCTTTAACATTTTCATACTTTGTGTATGTTCAACAATTGGTTTCATGTATTAAAAAAAAAAAATCTGCCAGCTTGCGATGCGATTTAAAAGTTTACACCTAATATGTAACTTGTACAAATAAATCAAATAATCATTAAAAAAAATATATTTATTAACAAAAACTTACATTAAACGTATCTTACTCAATAAAACTTATCTATCATTACATGAGCTTTTTGAGAACCGTGTAAATGGCCAAACTTATTATTTTTATCTACTTAAACAAAAAACTTATAATAATATAGTAGGTAATAGCAAATTACAATTATATAATTTCTTTATAAAAAATCTGTTAATTTTTGAAATGGCAACTAAAGTAATATTTTTATCATAAATCAAATTTTGGGTGTCTTTTCAAAAGTTAATATACTACTTTTTATAAAAAGACTAAATAATTAAAATTAGGACCGAGTAAGTAATATTTACACCTCTACGTTCTATATATCAAAAAGACTTTGATATCACTGAAAACAACATTTATACGTTTTTAGACGTTGCAAATCGCAAAATCTTTTCCCGGCTTCTAAAGACTCCCCGAAATTAATTTTAGAGCGAATTCGATTTATTTTATTAACTAATATTATTGAAACTTATGAAAAAATATGTTTATGTCGTAGGTACTAATGTTTAGCATAGGTTTTGTTTGTTTATTCTAAATATTTTTAGTTCCACTTTATTCCGCGACGATTCTTTCTGAAATGGATTATACGAAGGCTTCTGTAGCACACTTCTGTGAAACTCCAAGACAAATTTTTAGTTTCAGTTTCAGTCGCAGGACTTGACTGGTGGTCCTGACTCTATTGGCTCATATGAGGCAAATGTAGTATGTAGACTTAGAGACCAGCCCTAGTGTGAGTTTTTTAACATTTAATTTCGCGTTAACTTTACTCCTGCGTTTACATTTTGTCAAATCACACGCTCGCATTTTTAGTTCTTAAAATTTCCACTTGGAGTGCTGAACTATTTCCCATACAACTTTTAGTTAACTCAAACGCAAAGTAATAGTTAGAAAACTCACACTAGGGGTACAGTAGCTCTACCATGAGTTTTTGCTTTATTATACTCGTTACTAACTATAGTTAGGGATCTATTTTTCAAATAAGCCTCTTAATAATAAGTCTTTTATGTTGATTCCCATTTCAAAAAGTTATGGTAGAGCTACAGGTCGGTTCGATATATCGAGTAATGACTGAAGTAGTGATCGATTTGGGTTCAATTAAATCTAAACTTCATTAAAAAATATTATGAACTTTACTAAATATTTTATTTATATGAAAATATAAGAAACATATTAGAAAGGCAATTTTATTTTTATTAGAGAACGGCATAATATGTGACCTATGCCTGATTTCACCAACTCTAAAACTGTCATTAATGGTCCCTTAACTTTGTTGAGGGACAATTAATAACAGTTGTTTCATAGCAAATATGTCAAAATTCTTATTTAGTGCATTAGAGTCCTTTAGAGTTTGATCGTTGGTGAAATTGGGCATTAGTGTATCTACCGTTAAGCAGACCTACAAAGTTCATAAATAGGTTCGATCAATTCATTGTTGTTTATCAATATTGATCGCATCCAATATGCCGGCTAAATGATGCGGTTACGAAATGGGCGGCGACAAATAAGTATTTGCATTACGAGTATATTTTAATATCCTCGCTGCTTTATCGTCAAGTCGTCATTTTTTTAGGTGGGAGGAAGGACCCTTTAACTTCGTTAGGCCGACCGACCGGTCTCGTTACCACCACCCATACAGATGCAAAAACCGTCAAGTGACCTAGTCATGTTTCGGTTTTAGTCTGTGGGTTCACCGGTTTTCTGGAGACTACTGCATCGATTTCTTGTCGAGGTGGTAGTCTCCTTTCAGGGTGCGGTTACGAAATGGGTGGTTGAATTGACGATAAGGCAGCGAGTATATACTCGTAATGCAATCCTTCATTGTCGCCCCCCATTTTGTAATCGCATCATTTAGCCGGCATAGTGGGAGCAATCAATATTGTTTAAGAACAATTATTGATTGACCCCATTCATGGACTTTGTAGGTCTGCTCACCACCAGGTAGATACAAAGTCACATGTCGTGCTCCAATAAAAAAAAATAAAAAAAAAAACAATCATCCGTTTCGTAACCGCAGCAAAGGAAACTACCACCTCGACAAAGCTACTACTAAATCGATGCAGTAGTCCCCGGTAAACCGGTGAACTCACAGACTAAAACCGAAACATGACTAGGTCACTTGAGTTTTTGAGTCTGTATGCCTCTATGTATATGTCCATACATTTAATTTTAAAGGAAGTTTAAGTATAATTTAAGTATAATTACATCCAAATTTTCGATCAATTCTGTACTGATAAGTGACATATCTCCACAAAGACTGTCAGTTTCATTATACATATATCGAGATGACACGAATGTCGAAAATGCTACAATAGGCTATTTAACTACATTAAAAATATACTATAAATTGTGGTCATCCTATCAGATAATGGCGTAAAAAAACATATTTCACTTTATTTTAAACTAAATTATGTATATTTTTGTAGATTAGGTACACGAAATAAAATTGAATTTATTTTTACAATTTTATTTATAACAAAAACATCTTTGATTGGTTGATGACTGGTGACGTCACACGCAAGTAAACAAAACATAACACAGATTATAAATCACGTGGATGAAATAGAATAGAGTATAATATATAGGAGATTATTTAATCTGTGCTTGTTTGTTTACTTGTGTGTGACGTCACACTTGACATAGACAGCGAAACAGCGTTTTTAGCGCCATTGTGGAAATTCAAACTTTAACATTGATTTTTATTAATAATAGAGTAGACATCTCGGAAATATCAATGTGTGTGCTTATTATGTAATGAAGAATCATATAAAACGAGTCTAAAAAAGGAGTCAAATACGCTATTGCCCCCCTGGCGTGATGATACATACGCACCACGCTTGTTAAGGGGTAAGCAAAGAGCTGTACGCCACATAGCACGGTCTCTACATACTTCCCTAGCTTCCTCCACATCCATGCACCAATTCATATAGGCAAGTCTGTTTTTTAGACTTCATACTTCATTCTTTGTGAAGATAAATAAAACATTGATGACTAGAGTGATGTTTTAGGTGACATTCTTCTTTGGACTATAAAAGCGACTATACATAATATTCCCGAGATAAATATGAGAGCGCTGGTGACTCCAGCCAACACAGGAGCGACAGCTTTACTGTGGACCTGGCACACTCCGCTATCATCCATCCAGGCGCATGTTGCATCTAAAACAAAAAATATATTTAGTGTATAAAAAGCGGCCCCGAGCCTAGTGGTTAAGTCACTGCGCAACTGATAACAAGGTTAATCATGACAACAAGGCCGGCCTAGAATGGGTGACCGCTTTATACAACGAGGCTATTTTATCATAAACACAAGCTCGCCACTTGTTAGGTGTTGCCTCTGAATACCATCGGCGAAATGAGGTGGAACTTATTATATTTAGCGTGAAGACTGAATCCGTGCAGGAATGATGATTTTTTTTATTGGAGCACGGCATGTGACCTTGTATCTACTTGATGGTAAGCAACAGACCTACAAATTCCATGAATATGGCCGGTAAATCCGTTGTTAACTGCATTGATCTCTCCCACAAAGCCGGCTAAATATGGTTACGAAATGGGCGGCGACAAAGTCGTGTCTGTTTTAATAGCCTTGCTGCTTTATCGTCAAATATGCTCGTTTCGTAACCGCACTCTGATAGAAGACTACCACTTCGACAAGGAATCTATGTTATAGTCTCCTAAAAAGCGATGAACCCACAAATTATGCTTGAAATACAAATGTGATAGTAAAATGATAACAAAACGCCCTCATGTAGTTTCAATATAATATTTTAGAAACTCATGTTCTGCTATTCCCCGCTAGGAGTCTTAATCGGTGACACTTACCACTAATATACATATACAAATAATGCCCAGGAAGATACGCCAGCAGTGCTATAATGGCAAAGGAGGTCCCCACGGCAGTCGGCTGGTCGTGGGTGTCTACTGCTCGCAGTATCACCATACTCTGCATCAGCAATGACCCACCTGGAATCAGAAAGAATATTGCGAAGCTGGTAGAATTATTGGTATATAGTTACTGATTATTATATAATAAAAAAACATGTTTCCTAAAATATGTAGTGGATTTTCAAAGTTTAATTTGACAATCCTAACTTTTCCAAAAGATATCCTATTAATAACTATAAGTATTACAGCCTTCACATCGTGAAGTCTATTCCGTATTCGTCTGGCTTCAGATACGCATTCATATTGCGTTTTTTAAAAGGAAGGAAAGTCTCGTCTCCATAAATATCCAAAAACCGTGAGGAGGCCTAGTCAGTTTTAGTCTTCACCGGTTTTCAGGAGACTACTGCATCGATTTATTGTCGAGGTGGTAGTCTTAGTTAAAAGATATTGACCAGCTAAATGATTCGGTTACAAAACGGGCGTTGTATTTAACGATAAAGCCGCGAGGATATAAAAAAAGTCTTTGTCGCCGCCCATTTCGTAACCGAATCATTAAGCTGGTCAATGTCTTTCAACGAAATATTAATGGACTACATCCGTAGACTATGTAGGTCTGCTTACCACCAAAAAGATACAAATTAACATGCCGTCCTGCAATAAAAAAAAAAATTTACCACACAGAGCAACCGCGTTGTACCACAAGAGAGTGTAGATAGCGAATACTCCGTGACAGCTGGACACGTCGCATGCTGAGGATACCACACGGTCAGCGCATTTACAATCGCTGAACACCCTGTAATTTACGGATAAATCATATTATACGAAAGCATTCTGTTTGCAACCGCTAAAGACGACAAGACAAACGTAAACTGCATTGCGTATACTATAAATATTGAAATATAAGTTCTATACTATTAATTATAGAGTTGAAATTCCAATGCTCCTCACATGTTCAAACAAAAAGAATTCGTGTATTTCAAGATGGCGGTATTATTATAGCCAACCTAATACAGACTATATAATAATTGGGATAAAACTATAAATATGGAAATATAAGTTCATATTTCTATATTTATAGTTTACGCAACGTCTTATCGTGTTTAGCGGTTGCAAACTCGGAATAAGGCCCCAGGAGAGCAGCAGTTAAAGAGGAACAGGGGTCTTAGAGAAAAATTAGGCCAGGCGACGTGTCGTGTCTCCATCAATCAAAACTGTATAGACTTTGGCAGGTGACTGCGTACCTAACGCTTACTGTCACTGTCAAAATACATACGTTTTTGACTGAGGAGGCGCGACATGTCGCCTCAACTGCTTTTTCTCTAGAGCCCCAGGGAAGGCTGTAGCCACTCTGTCAACATTGTAATGACAAGGCCTATTCCAATATTTTTTGGTAACCGTTTGTTATTATTCATATAAAAATGATAGATTCTGATATGGACAGTAACATTTTTGTGTGGAAATAACGAACCGAAATAACATTCCTTTGATGATAGGAATAACCTTACCCAAGAACCAAAGATATCGGTCCTAGACCGAGTTTGCTGTGCCCTTATACGTGGCCGCGTTGCTCTATATCTGTGCCTATCTACGAACAGGCTTATTAATTCGTGTTTAAGAATTCTAATTGACATTGAGAGTACCTACTTATTTGTTCAGTGACTGAGAGTACTTATGACAGAACGAAAAAAGTTGTTGAAAAGAATGTGCTATGTATAAATAGAAATATTATGTTGAAGCGAAATACCACCTGGGGCTCTAGAGAAAAATCAGGCGAGGCGACGTGTCGTGTCGCCTTCAACCAAAACTGTATAGACTTTGGCAGGCGACAGCGTACCTCACGCCTACTGTCACTGTCAAAATACATACGTTTTTGACTGAGGCGACGCGACATGTCGCCTCGCCTGCTTTTTCTCTAGAGCCCCTGGATAATGTAGTTAATATTGATGAAAATAAGCAGTAAACTTATGGACAAAGAACTTGTCATGGAATAGACATCCGCGGTGTCGAGCTATCTTTAGAAGCCGAAATGGTAAGTTTAGTAGTTTATAGGTATCAATAATATAAAGAGAGAAGATTTTTATATTTTTATATTTTTGTTTGTAACGAATAGACTCAAAAACTACTAGACTGATTAAAAAAAATCCTTCACTAATAGAATGCTACATTATTACTGAATAACATAGGCTATGTTTATTTTGAAATATATTAGGGATCTGTACGAAAACTTCGAAAATTTATCCCATGAGGTAAAGAAAATATTTATAAATTTCTTCTCATCGCGTACGCTGCGAAAACTGTGATAGCGTGCTTGTGACGTCACACAGATTTTTTAGATCTTAGATTTCAAATATCTCAAAAACCAGTTAATTATTTTAAAAATAAAAGAATTAATTTCTTAATATAGACTATATTTTCGAATATTTTTATTTTTTATTTTCGTCGGAAGCCCATTCATATACCTTTAGGTAATCTAATGAGTCAACTTACAAGACCCCGTTAAAGTCTTCATAAGAACTGCACCCAGCATGACAGGGGGAGAAGAAGGTGTTGCGCTGGTCGATATCACAGACGGGAGCGAATCCGTAGCGTTCTGAACTGCACCTGGAATATAAAGCAATCACATAATTAGCAATATACTTAAATGCGAATAACATATTGGATATCCCCTAGGCTAGGGGGCCTAGGGGATATCGGATATGGGACGCATTGTACTTAAAATATATTTATTTATTTATAAAAAAACATTTTTAACTGATTTTACATTACTAAAATATTACAATATGAACAAAATATATTATTCTGAAACACGTCATAGATACATACATATTATTATCATCACGGGTGCTTTACGGCGCCCGAGACCGCCTAGACGGCCCCAGGTTACCCTGCGGAGGGGTTTTAATCCCACCTCGTCATAGCCGATGAGTATGAGTCTACAGCGAACAAGTGGCTAGCTCGTCGCGATGTTTTGAATAGACCCAATAACCGATCTATAAACAGTTTCACAAGTTGTTATAGTGAAACCGGGACTGACAGTTTAACGTGCTCTACGAGGCAATTTAATATTCAACTACTTAAAACAAAACTATTTGTTTGTACCTTTTGAACAGACTTCAGGCGTTTGGTCTGCAGAAGCAAAAAAAATTGGGTGTGAGCTGGGCGCTATTTTTTTTTCTAGTGATGCCCGGGCTCATTATCATTTGATTCAAACAATATCATTTATTATTCAAAGAGGCAATTATTGCGAATATACTAGGTACTTTTAACCACAGTAATAGCTGGGGCATAGAGGAACATTTTTTTTTTTAATTTTATTTCAGCTCAGATTTATTTATATTTATTTTGTTTATATTTACTTAGACCTTTTTTACCAAAACCTAAATTTGTGATTTTGTCTTATATCAATACATAAGTAGATATGCGGCAACAATATTTAGTACAAGATTTTAACAAAATAAAAAAATATTCTCGAGATATGACAGACTGACACCAGAGTGGATTTCACTGTAAGGTTTCCTAAAATCCTTTATAAAAGGAAATCTGAACCCTAAAAACGGTCGCAAATAGCAAAACTATAAAAGCTTCACTTAAGGCCAAGACCAATGTGAAATCAAGTCATTTTTCTTCGTCAAATTTGATGCCTTAGCATTAAATTAAAAGCGCAAAAATAACACAGTAGACATGTTATATTATGAATAAAAATAGTAGTAATCGAATAAATAAAATAAAAAAGTTGGGTTTCTGAAAAGATAAAAAACCAAAATCTTTGATTTCGTAATACTCAATATCTTCAGCGACAACTTTGCTTTTTTAAATTGTTTTGTATTGGTATTATAATGTACTAAAATA
Source organism: Monopis laevigella (assembly GCA_947458855.1). NCBI lineage: Eukaryota > Metazoa > Arthropoda > Insecta > Lepidoptera > Tineidae > Monopis > Monopis laevigella. Next base: position 5,304,419 of record OX381596.1, on the reverse strand, counting down.
TTTATTTTTATTTAGAATTAAACAAAAAAAAAACCTACGAATTTTGACTATAATATACGGATTTTTGTCACACCACACAATGTATTTGTATGCGTTCAAATCAGTTTTTATGATTCAAGTTGGTTCTCGCCTTAAAATCGGTAATAAAGTACAAAAAAAAACGTATTACCCGCATGTATTACTGCACTCAGGCTGGGTATACACGTTATTATCCAGCCCTTTCAGAGGAGCCGCCGGGCAGTGCACTAGTGCTATCGCCACGAAGATAGCACCACACAAAATGCAGACTGCTGCAGAAATCTTAGATGCTGTAGTCGCTTTCACACCTCTGTTGAATCGGACTGAGAATCTTGCTCTGAACACCTGGAATTTGTTACATTTAGTTTTACGTCTCTGTTTCTCATGAAGCTAAAAAAACGCGGACGGGCACGGTTTTTACCTTCATGCTGTTTCTATCATTGGACGCTAGTCACATTCATAAAACAAAAGCCTAAAGAATTGGTATCTTTTTAGGTATCGGTGTATAATTAGAATTAATAAATTAATTGCAGTATAGATCGTACACTTATAGCTAAATTTCCTAAAGCGGACTTGGGCGATTTCAATAACAAACCGTATCGTATCAAGGTACGTAAACGAAACTTTTTAAATGTTCGCTTCTAAAGTTTTATTTGCCCAAGCGTTCGACTGGAGTCATAAAGAGAGAAAATTTATACCTTCCATCTATCTACTTGTAGGTATATTTTGATTACCTATATTAAAGTATGTATATTTGGGGCGTAGCTATGGTCTGTTGGGTTGGTCGCCTTGGTGGCACTTTGCAGGGCAGTCAACGATTGACAGTTAATGGAACCAGCTAACCACCTAATCTTAAACTGGTTGGTTATGTAGTGTGTGTTCGGTTGGGTTGTTTTTTTTTTTTTTCTCCTGCAAGGACAATAGTTTAATAGTTTACGATTTGTTTATTTTGTATACATTTGTCTGTCTGGAGGAATGGCGACCTGGCCAAGTGCACACAGGACCTTATATATACTTTTTTTTGGACTTTTCAAATGCCTGTAAAGGTTTACATGAAATAAATATTTTTGACTTTTGACTTTGACATTCAAAAAGTTACGTTTACCCATCCAATTTACCCTTGACCCAAACTATAATTAAGCACCTACTTATTTATTTTATTCTTTTACAATTTCAACGGGTAGTTGATTATGAAAGTACACTCGTAATGCAAATTTGTGTAAATCGCAGCCTATCCGAAAACTAGTCGGCATAGTGGGATCGACTAATGCTGTTAAAACAAAATGTAATCGACCCCATCCATGAACTTTGTAGGTTTGCTTACCATAAGGTAGATACATCACATGCCGTGCTCCATTAAGAATAATATAAATACAAAAACGTTTAAATACCTAGTGATTAGTCGATATTTAGCTCTTATCTAGCTTCCAGATGTAATTCAATTAATGTAGGTAATCTATGCCACAGTCTAATCTATCATAATAAATATCAACAGCGCTCACTTTTAAATCAATCACTATATCAATAAATATCTTTAGGCTATGGCATATAATCTAGGCAGATTATTTAGAACACGTTTTTTGCATTCGTAACGAATTTCTGTTCATTCATCAGATAGTTACAGACTTTGGAATACCTACTAACCTCGTATCGAAATCGCTAAGCCGGCTTATTATAAACTACCACTAGAATTATATTAAATATTTTCATATTTATCTTATACAATATAATTAAGAAAAATATGGAGAAAAAAATTACTTTAAACAAATATCCAATTTTTTTTTTTAAGATTACAGCGATGATTGCGGGAATTATCGAGAGAATTAGGTTTCTATTTTCTCGGTGGATCAAGGTGTGTGAATGTAACTTTTTAAATAACTGCTTTCTTTTTGAAAACTTTCTTGCGGGAGTTTGGTATTCCTTTAGAAAGTTACGTTTCCTATCTTGATCCGATCGATCCGATCGGTATTTTTTACAGTCTGTAATGCTTTGACTGAGAAATTGTAGAGAAACTTACAGCTAATTCTAAATGTAAAGTGAAAATTTTATTCATCATAATTTTCTATGATTTATACTCACTCCCATACAAAAAACAATGACAAATGTTCTGAGGAAGTCTGCTGCAAGTCGAGATGTCCATCCGTCACCCCATCCTGGTGCCACTTCTACGTAGTAGCGAGACTAGAGAACAAAAAAGACAAATATGATAAAATAGTAAATTTAAATGATTTTTTCCATCCCAGTCTCTTGATTATATCGGCCAAGAAAAAAATATTCACCTGTATATAAGTGCTCTCGTGTTTAATATATCCCCACATAGCTGTATTCAGAAATGCTAATGCTATCGTCTGGATAACTACAGTTTTATTGGTCAACACTCTTTTCAGAGTTTCGAAAAATCCTGAAAAATAAGAATACGTTTTTTAGGATACAATAGTATATAAGTATTAAAAACGTTAATATTTTATATAAATAACATTCCGAATCCGAAATATCGTAATTCAACAATGAGTGGGACTAAAAGAAAATATAGGAATGAAAATGAGGAATAGCAGGCTTCGCTAGTTTGGACCAATAGAAAGAGAAAGAAATAATCAGTCATGAAAGAATTAATATCGAACCAAATATATAAAACTGAGGTAAAGGGTAAACGTGGCCGCGGGAGACCAAGGCACACGTATCATGATCAAATTGAAAAGGTTTTAAAAACGTTGCAATTAAAAGTCATCGAAATCGCGCGCTTATATGAGAAGAGTTATAAATATACGAGGCAAAAGGAGTAGGTAAGTAAAGACAGAGAGACAAGTGGCGTTCGGTTGTCACTGCCTACCTACCCCGTAAGAGATAGCTTGAAGATAAATAAATGAATACTACATTCTTACCCATTCCATATTTAGGGATGGCAGGAACATTATATCCAGGCATAGGATTTGGAAACAGCAGAAATAGAAACGATAATAGGAGGATCAGACAAGCCATGGAAATTGGGGCTCTGAACCAATAGTCCCCAAATATTGGGCCCCCCATCCAAGCCTTAGCGTTTATACTCATTGATACACGAATCGTTACTTGAATACCTGAAAAGAGAAGAAAGTATAGAGTGGAAGAATGTCTAGGGGTGTGAGTCCAAAATGATAGTGGCTGTAGTGTGAGTTTTTTTACTTTTACTATATCGTCTATTTATTTATTCTACATCAATAGAATCGCTTTATTTTTAAAGACTGAAATTGGTGAAAGTTAACACAGCAGTATAGTCTGGATAGTTAGTCAACATTAAAAAAACTTACACTAGGGCTACAGATCACTTCAATTGATAAAGAAGTACCGAAGCGTTCTTATTCCTTAGCGTCACTTAGCCTCGTGCCAGTTGTTTGGCATAAAAAAATCGTTTTAATTGAATCAATAAGCCATCGTTTTGATAAATTTGCTCTGATAACATATGGGCTTGTTATTTGGAGTATAGTAGATCATGGTGAATCGGAAGACAGAGTAAATCGGATCCAAGTGGGTAAACGTAACTTTTTTAATGAAAGTTTCGTTTACCCATCAGGATCCTATCCACCCTGCATATCGTCTCGACTTGGCAATAACCCGCCATATATAAGAATAAAACCTTATTCCTCATACCGGGTTTTCAAGCCGTGACGAAGTATTTGAGAGTCTACAGTAGGTGGTAAATCTTACCCAGATATAAAGGTCCATTAGCAGGGTCATGGGAGTCCAAATAGGTGATGCCTAAAGCATACACTGCCATCCTGGACATTGCGTTCAGAATCAGCGTGATGATAATCAGGGTTGTCCTTATCCAGCTGTCATAGTTTTCTTCAGTTATCCATCGGCTGATTGATATTTCGTTGCCGTTGCATGTTTCTGTGGTTTAATTGAAAAATGTATTAAATACAATGTAGGTGACCTATAATTTGATGCAAGAATGACAATCTGATCCAGGATTTTTAATCAAGTAGGTAATAAGTAGGTAGGTAAGCCCTAAGTTTATTTAATAGGTCAAGCAATAAAAACCACTGGAAAGTGTAAAATTTTGGACCAAAGCATAATGGTAATTTAAAGCAGGAAATATCAATTCAGCTTATTTGATAAATCGTTTTATAATCAAAATTTATAAAAAATATATAAAAGAATAATAAATTTACAAAGATTTAAATCGGAAATATTTTTAACTTATAATCCAATTGCTTAACAATTACTTACTAAAGAGAGATTAATAAACTTTTACAACTTCTATAAATAATATTTTGACTGTTATCAAAATCGCGAATTAATAATCTTAATTGATAAAAATATTTGGCGTAGTATTGTACTAGTTTTTCTTTTATTGACATTTAATTTTATATTAGTTGATTGTTAATAGGTATCAAATTAAATTGAAAAAAAAGTGAAAACAAAGCAATCACTGAGCGTTGATTGGTTGAAGTGAGAACAGAAGCTACGAACTCGTTTGACATTTAGTTTTATAGATATTAAGGCGGTTCTATAATTATTAGAAGAGAAAGAGAGAGACATGTCAACGCATGAAGCGTTGACATCTTTCTCTTTATCTTCTATTGAGACAGCATTACTGAGGTCTGTTGATAGTAGTACTTACCAACTCCAGGCTGTTCTATGCTAGGCTGAGGGATGGCTACCAATAGCAAGCCGAAGATGCCGCACAAGCCCAGCCACATAGATAGCATGTAGTTCCGATTTCTGGTCCCCAGCCAACCCAGCAGAGATCCGAACAGGACCTCTGCACCCCCCACTCCCATAAATACATAATCTGTAAGGAATAGTAAATATTTTTTTAGATGCTACAAAATAATAGTCCAGTGACTAGATGGGGAGTTTAGGAAAAATGTATACCTAAGTATAATACCAAAAATAATAAATTTGATATTCCAACGGGAAATCTAGTTATAAAAAACAGTGAAAGGTAGAGAAAAACAATATATATTCTTTAGCCATGAGTGGGAATTGAACCTACCACCTCATATACATAATGCCAACGGCGCCTGCGTAACCAACAGAGGCTGTTAAATATAATAAACCTAATTATACAGGGTGAATTTGAAAGGATGTACTTTGGGCTAATATGTTGTTCTGCTGATCAAATCGAACAACTTTTCCCATGGAACCATGTGGCGCAAATGAAAAACAAAATTGGCTTCTTCATACAAACTAGTAATGTTAAAATGACCAATTTGTATTGGAGAGACAAAATTCTTTTCGGGTGAATCCTTCCGCTGGGTTGACGCCGTTTAAATGGTTCTTAAATTTTAGGTGGTCTCTATAACTTTCCTAGGCCGACCGAGAGTATTCGTTACCACCGCCCGTGATCTAGCCACGTTTTGGTTTTAGTCTGTGGGTTCATCGGTTTTCGGGAGACTAGGTACTGCAATCGATTTCTTGTCGAGGTTAGAAATCTATCAAGGTGCTGTTACGAAACGGTCAGTTACTTTGATAAATAAAGAAGCGAGGATATTAAAGTAGACTCGTAATGCAAATCCGTCTTTATCGCTGCGTATTTCGTAACATCCTCGTCCTTAACTATGTATTGATCGATCCAAGGCATGGACTTGGTAAGTCTGCATATAATGAGTTAGATACAACATCACATGCCCCCGTCCTCCAATAAATAAAATAAATACCTACAACTTCAAAAGCAAACCTACCGTCTACTCGTGTTGGTAATAGTTTTGCAGCAGCACTCCTGTTTAACAGCTGGTAGAGGACTCCATCGAAGAAGATGAGGATGAGTAGCGTCCCCTGCAGAAACAGGTCGAACCTCGCCAGGGGAAGGAGTCGTCTTACGCATGTCAACGCACGACGGGGTAAGGATGCTGTCAGGATAAGATTTTAAATTAGTAAGGTAAAGACATGTCTATACTAATATTATAATATTTATTTGGTTGAACGCGCTAATTTTAGGAACTACTGGTTCGAATTGAAACATTTAGTAGGTTATCCAAATAGCCCTAGGAAGCTGCTATAGGCTAATATCATCACGCTACGGTCAATGGGAGCTTCCTTTTAAAAATTGTATTCATTTTGAAGGCTTCCATTTATATTTCCATCTATATATATTTAATGCAAGGCCGAGTTTAAGCAAACTTTAGAGCGCATGAAACATCTGAAGCTCTAAAGCATGGAGCAAACAGCAAAATGTTCGCATGAAATACTTACTAAATTACATTATTTATTTATTTACAGTTCTTTATTGCACAAAATTGTTCATAGGCGAGCATTATGAATTTTCTTTGTCTCTCTGCATTTAACTATCTATCTCAAATTATTAATGGGATAAAATTATTTCCCGCACTACACTGATCAAAACGTGTAGAGCACGTGAATCATCTGTAACTCTGAACCTAAGAGTAGGTATATATAACAGCAATGTGTACCCATGAAACGAGGCCCCAGCCTAGTGGTTATGCCACTGCGCAACCGACAAGGCCGACCTGGGATGGGTGACCACTTTATACAACGAGGTTAATTCATCATAAACACCGCAACAAACTCGCCACTTGTTACATGTGGCCTCCGAATACCATCAGCGAAATGAGTACGGGTTAATCCCTCCGCTGGGTACCCTGAGGCCGTTTAAATGGTTCTCGGGAGCCAAATAGGCACCCGTGATAGTACGTACGTACGTGTACCCAAGAAACACTTATAATCTAACAAAATAAACGTTTTTGTTCTCTTTGCATATAACCAGTACAGTTACTGGAATGTTTTAAAATCAAACCTTACGTTCAAAAAAATCTAAAATTGCTTCAGTTACAAACGTCCTATGTTACGCACTTGAAACATCAGAAAGTTTAGCTCCAATTGTACCAAAGTGTCCGTTAACGAAAATGGCGTCGAATGTACCTACCAGTTTTATTTTGAAAGTCAAATGACAAGCTGGTACATATTGGTGCAAAAAAGCCTTAGAGTAGGTATAAACAACAAAATGTAGGTATATACGCATGAAACATTGTAGCATAAAATAAAGATTGTAACATAAAATAAAGATTGGAGCATAAAAATAATAAACAGTGGGTTTTTTTTATTATTATTATGCATATAACTCTGAAGTTTAGGGAATAAATAAATAAGTAGCGCATGGAACACTTTGAGCACTTTGAATCTGACTACAGGAACGCCCAAATTATTTGTTACCTTCCGTTCATTTCTTAGGTACAAATTGCCACTAGTTTTTAAATAAATAAGTAAAAAAAATATGGCTTAAAATAATTTATACAAGTGTGGCAAGAATACAGAAAATTGTAAAGGCTGACATAAATAATAAAGTTGTAAGAAAAAAATAACTTATAACAAAAGCAAAACTTACGTTGTTCCATTGTTCTTATAAATAAATTCGCACCAATTACAAACTAATAAAATAATAATAAAAATATCACAATGAGATTCAAGAAAGTTTAAATTATAAAAAAAATTCACGCATATTTAATATTTCAGGACCACTGAAGCACTGAACTGTTCGAACTGTTCAACGAAAATAATTTAATTGGACATAATATGTTTGCAAAATCGATATCTATACACTAGTTGATTAATTGATTTATTGACGAATGGCTTATCTTTTTTACAAGGATATAAAAGATATAACTGTAAGATATGTGATGACGACTCCATTCATGTTAAGAGATTATTTATTTGGCGTTAATTTATGAGTTTTCTTAAGTTATATAATTTATAAGTTATTTATTACTTACTTGGTTTGCATAAGCTTTATAGTGTAGTTAAAAGTTGTAGATAAAAATATGTCTAATTTATTAAAAAAAAAAAAAATGTTCAGCCACTGCAAATTTGTATTTCCTCTATTATATAATCTTTTTATAATCTAGCTAATGTTTTTTATTCGATATAGTGACAATATTATAGATAAATATTGTTTCTATGGTTACTATACAATAATATTAGATAGTTTATAAAACCTGTGAAAATTGTGAGCTGCTACGTGATTTTAAATAGATTGAAATTATGAAGCTAAAAAAACGCGCCGGCGCGCGGACGGGCACGGTTTTTACCTTCATGATTGAAATTGTTTATAAGTCTAAATACATTCCGACTAGCTTGCCACTGGTTCAGTGTAGACTTATATTAGTATAAGATATGTAGTATAGTATGGTATCTAGATACCATAGGCTACGACGAGGTAGAAATAAACCCCTTCCGGTGGATACGCCGATGCCGTCTATGGTGGTATCTGGTGCCATCTGTAATGACCCATTCATGGGGTTTCTATGTTTGATTACCATTAGGTATATACAATGTCTCAGACCGTAACTCAAATAAAAAAAGACAGCATTAGGTTACGATATAAAAATATAATATGTATTATATCGTTGTTTCTGGTACACATAGTACAAGCCTAGAGCTTAGTTTGTGACCAAAGCAATATGTGTAAATTGTCCTACATATTATTATTATTATTATTATTATTATTATTATTATTATTATTATTATTATTATTATTATTATTATTATTATTATTATTATTATTATTATTATTATACGTAATGCAAATTCGTCTTATATATATATGGTTAAGAACCGTATCATTGAGCTGGCATAGTGGGGACGATCAATCGTTAAATCACAATGTATTAATTGACCCCATTCATGGAATTTATCTGCTTACAATCATCAGGTAAATACAAGATCACAAACAAGCCGTGCTACGATGAAAAAAAAAAAAACACAATGCTAAACTAATTTAGCGTGCAATAATACAAAGTGCTTATTACATAGACTTACTTATCTAATATCTTAACGCCTAAAATATATCATTACTTAGGTACATAGGTATCTTTTTGATTAGTTTTTGACATAGAATCGTAATATATAGATTATCATTCGATAAGCTAAATATTTTTGGAAATACTTCTATAGATATGGTGCGTGAACAAATGAAGTTACTCATGGGTGAAACATTTTCCCTAACGCCTTTTAAGAGTTCCGTCCTTTCTCTTTCCAACCATTTATTATTTATTTTACCTTTGACAGGATCAGGGGCCACATCGACACAGACTGCTTAAAACTTAAATATCAGTTCTATTCCAATGTCTATATTATAGTCTGTATTAGGTTGGCGATATAAATGCCGCCATCTTGAAATACACGCCAGTTAGAATATAACTTATATTTCTAGGGGCCTTATTCCGAGCTTGCAACCGCTAATCACGACAAGACGTTGCGCAAACTATAAATATGGAAATATAAGCTCTATTCCAATGGTTATATAGTATGTATTAGGTTGGCTATAATAATGCCGCCATCTTGAAATACACGAATTCTTCGCAAGTTTGAACATGTGTCGAGCATTGGAATTTCAACTTTATAATTAACAGGATAGAACTTATATTTCAATACCCGGACTTTACGCAAAATGCGCGACGGTGAACGTGTCAAAACTCGGAATAAAGCCCCAGATTTATTTTTACTCAACATCTTGTCGTTGAAGATGCAGCTCGTGATTAGGCCCCAGTATTAAAAAATTATTGACCTATTGTGTTTTTTTTTAATATGTAGGACCATGACAACTATACAGAATAACGTACTAATATTTTTTTCGGCATGGGTGGGAATCGAACCCACGACCTTCGAATACAACTCCAAAGGCGCAACCAACAGTCGACGGAGGCGTTACCGATTCTATTCCTTATTCGACTTTATTTAAGAATAAGTTTTAATCTATTTATATGAAAAAGCGCCCGCAGCTAAGTGTAAGTGTTAAGTCACTGAACAATTGATAACACGGTTAAGCAAATGACAACAAGGCCGGACGTGACCGCTTTATACAACGATGCTATACCATTATAGAGTAGATACGCCTTGGGTCGCCCCCCCCCCAATAGTCGGCCGTCTAATCATTTTAGCTTGCATTCACTTAAAAGGTAAATAAGTGTCAATATTTTTATTCAAATTGCAACCCTATTTCATACTCCATGCGTAAAAACCGTTACTTTGCAATCACGTCACTCGCTCTTCTTACACTGAGCGTCAATAACATTCGTCCTGTTTAAGGGTCCAGTTTGTTGTAAAAGTAGCTTACTTCCCGTGAATACCCACGATTTGGGAATTGACTTTTTAAAGGTAAGACGTATTTTTATTTTAGTTTTAAGCTTTGTTATCATTAATAAGTTATTTTTACTATATTTTGAGTTAGTTTTTTAATGTTTTGCGTACTGGTTTTAGAGAAAAATAGGGGCCGCCTTTAGGTCACCAGTTTCGACTTATAACCCGATTCTCGGCCGGGGCCGACTTAAAGTAAATGCAATCTGTTTTATAAATAAGACTTTTACTAATTCTATTGGTTTAATACGAGAATTTGCAGATCTTTTAGGTAAATTAATATATTTTACGATTAATAGCCAAAATCCGGCCGGGGAAATATTAGTTTAATATAGAGAAATAAGGTGCACAAAACAGGGGCCGACTTTAGAAATATTAAAGATCCTAATGTCGGCCAGCCACGATTTCGACCGCTACTATACAGGCTGTTTATATGTTTTGGTCTATAAATATAAATTGCTCTTAAAAACTTGCGTCTATTGAACCTAGTTTGTAATTTTATTAATTCAATTTCATCAGCTTTAAAACATAAAGAATTAATCGTAAATCTTTAACTGATTCATTAACCTGTGTGGCACAAAAAGCTGCCGGTACTAATTCAATTTTGGTTTTTGGTCTTGTCACGGATAAAGCGACAATATTGCCACAGCCGCAGTTATGTCCACAACATAGTGGATCAATGTGTGACGATACACCACAAAATTCGCTGGGTGTGATGAATAATGTTGTTTTTTTAAATGAACAAACAAAACCAGTATTAATCTTTTTAATAGTTTAATTGTTTACTATGTTATTGTATATTAGACCTACGTTTGTTACAGGTAGAATAATCGATATAAACTGTTGAATATTTTATAAATGACTTGAGTTAATTTTTTTTTATTTTATGAAACTGAGTTTCTGTTTAATTTTAATTATCAATACAAACGAATGAACACTTTTGTGTTTTGTCACAGCATAATAGTTTTATACCATTTTTTTATTGTTAAACGACGACTTTTTGACAAATATTTAATTTTATCGTAATTTATGTAAAAATGAAGACTTTAAAAGTTTAAAAAACAATTACTTAATCCCTTTGACTTAATTAATATTTTATTAAATTATTTGCTCAAATTTTTATCTCATTGTTATAATTTTTTATTTAATTTTATTGTGATTTTTATATTTTAATAATGTTGTAACTGTGTTGAAGTGCAATTTTAACTACCAAATGTAGACTTGGTGTGATATTATAAAAATAAAACATACCTATTAATAATATTTTCCGTTGCCGACATTTAGCGTATTTACCCTAAATACCGCAACAAGCTCGCCACTTGTTAGGTGTTGCCACCGAATACCTTCGGCGAAATGAGGATTAATCCATCCGCTGGGTACCCTTTGATGGGATGGGTTCTCGGCACCCGTGATGATTTTTTTAAATCAATTGAACACATTACATTAATTTTTTGCTCAAAATGTTTATGCTTTCTATTATACTCGTAAGTAGGTACAACAGTTCATAACTATAAACGCAAGTGGTACGGGAATATTAGCTGAAGCTATGATGACCTCAAAAAAAAAAAAAAAGTTTTTTTATCGGGTTTATTCCCAGTTTTTTTTATATTTTTTTATAATTATTTTAACGGCACTGGATTCTAGTCCTTTTATGCCTGTTTTGTCTATGGGTAGCTTTCTTTAGTTTTCGCTCAGTGTTTCATTTTTATTAATGTCTTAAATTTTACCAAGTGTGGTTTTTATAAAATTATATATACCTGTATAATATTTTTTTTTAAGGAGATTTTCAATTTGGCGGGGAATGTTCTTTTTAGTTGTCACTACCGGCTCCGTTCCTACTAACGACAACTGGGAAAAAAATCCCAGTTGTTGCTAGTAGTTACGGGTGGAACTAAAACGTTTCCAGTTGTCATCATCACTAAAATTTATTAAGATAAAGTCTAGTTTAATGTTTTGGATTTTTTAAAGTCAAACTAATCGGACTAAATAGAATAAAAAAAATTAAATGAAGGGAAATGAAAAAAAAATTTTTCCAGAAACATGATGGGTACCTAAAATGTTGTTACGCAAAAAAAAAAAAAATAAGCTTAACAAACTAATTGGAGTGCAAAATATTTAAATTATTAAACATAACGTGTACGATACATAAACAATTCTTCTAACTATTTGTGTTATTTATATTTTCAATAAAATACTATGAACAATATTATGGACAATAGTGTATGAAATTTTTTATTACGTTTCCTCTAAAGTTTGGTAAATAGGACTTAATGAGTTTTGCCGATAAGCCGATGATATGTATGGTAAACGAAGACTTATAAATAATTTAAGTCATGTGTTTTAATTTTTCTTATTACAGGTTAAAGACTCAGTATAAAGATTTTTTTAGAAAACGACCTAACACTGCTGTTTGGGATAACTTCTGAATATAGGCAGATGGCAAAATGCAAACTTTGTTAAAAGATCATGAAATATGTCGGTGAATCAACGAGTGGACTCCATATGCGAACTGTGCACCTTGTTGATTCCAATAAAAAGTTGGTCATAATTGTATAACATGAACTATCGTAAAAAATACTGACTTGACTGACACGTAAAATTATTTTAATATAAATAAATGATGATTTTAAATAAAAAACTTGTTTTTTCCATTTACTCGAGAAAATTCTTCTTCTTCCAAACAGAACTTCCAAAAAGAAAGACAAATCTGAAAAAAAACGTATTATTTTTCAATACCGGTATCCCGGAATTGAGAAAAACCCATCCGGTATTAATACCGGTATCGAAAAAATCCGGTATTCGAAAGCCCTAACCATAACCAACCAGTGTAAGACTAGGTAGTTAGATTAAACAACTTTTCCCATGGAACCTTGTGTCGCAAATGAAAAAGAAAATGCCTTCTCCATACAAACTAAAAATTAAAATTACCATTTTGTATGGGGAAGCCAAATTTTTTTATAAAAAGCCCTATTAAATATTTCATGGGGTTTTTTAGGATGCAGAATAAAACGCTGTTCCAAAGTTTTTTCTTTTTATTTGATTTTTTTTATATTCACTGTTGCTTACAATATAAAATATTTGTACATTCACAACCATAAAATAATTCTATTGTACATTTTAAAGCTAAACAAATGTATACATGAGAGCATTATTTTTGTGACATATGATTATTCCAGCATCATTAGATATAATTTATATACATTAATATAAAGTTATTAAATAATTATCTATTCGTATACTTACATCAAAATAAAAACAAAATAACTAAGTATTTTGTCATTGTTGAATCCTTTTTTGTCTGTAGGTAATTGATTAATTTTAAAATTAATAAAGATATAAAAAAGGTATAAAACTATATAAATCTATAATTTACTAAAATAATAATAGGTATATTATTTCTGATATTCAGCTTTTCCTAAATTTTGGTTCATATTTTCATTATTTTAATTTTTTGCTTTTCCTTCTATTTTATACCATCTTTTGTTCCAATTTTTCTGTTGTACAGAATCCATGAAGATATGTATAGTATAGGGAGCCGCCCTAAGGCCAAAAATCGCCTTTCCAGAAGTGAGAACAGAAGCCGCCCACCATACAAATAAAAAAAAGTGAGATTAAATAATATTTATAACCAATCATTGAGCGTTGATGGGTTGAAATGAGAACAGAAAATGGCGGCAGTGAAGAAGTTTTGACATTTCGTTTTATAGACGATTTTAGGACTTAGGGCCGTTCTAGATATATATATATATATATATTATTCTTAGTTTTAACTACGAAACCCTAACTGCGCGAACATTCGCAATTAACAGTTTATTTTATTATTTTAGTCTTAGATTTATTTTCATGTTTTTTTTCATAATAAATTAAATAGATTTTGAAAAACTTTTTTTTTAAGTTATACAAAATATTTATGAAAACAATATTATCTAATAATTAATATAAAATACTTATTGAGGGACTATATACTTAAATTACATTAATGATCTGTCAATTAGATTAACTTTTATATAAATGTTAATATTTGATCAAAAATGGTGGATTTGTTAAAAAAATACTTTATTTTAATTTAGTTTTCACAATACATTTTAGCAAAATACTCGTTTCTACAACAGTGGCAAGGCCCTAAAAGTCTTTGAAGAAAGTCTACATAGGCCTTAAGAGGCGTACGTACAGTCGACCAAGGAAGTTGTCTATCAAATTTAACACAACTTCCCGTGTCATGAAAAAGTTGTGAAGTGCTAACGTCACTATAATAAATAATAACTGATACAGTGTGTTCGTTTACTACTGTTTTTAACTAAAAGGCTTTAAGCCAATCAAGTCACCTGTCTTTTTGCATAAAGCGAAGCGAAGCTCTCCAACGGTCTAAGCTATATATTGACAGTAATTTGCATTTGGTTGTCATAACTTAATTTGACATTTGACCAGGATCTGCTTCTATTAATATTTACTCCATTGTAGTGTAAAAAATATAATGTAAATCTATTATTTACACAGGAAAAAAAGGATAAAAGACAACAAGGGAAAATAAAAAATAGAACACAGACAATTCGCTTTGATTTGTGTAAATACAAAGCGTTTACAGCGAATTCGATGTATACTTTACTTTGCTCTGTGACGTCATTAAAAATCCAAAGCAAAGCGAAGTTATAAATCAACACCTGTCAAGTAAATTAAGTTAGCTTTGTAAGCCTTTTAAGCAGTACTCAAACGTACTGATAGTATTAACTTTCAGAATATTTTTTAAGGGAAAACCAACCTTAATATTTTATAACGTCCAAATAAACTTCAACTCTAGGGTGGTAGACCACATTCTTGGCCGAATGTACTTGAACAAGTCTTAAGACCTACTTCAATCAAAAGAGCAGTAACTATAATACAAAGTCCAACTTAAACTTTTCCGGTAACGGTTTCCAAAATCCAGGGTATGAAATGAGTGACTCTTGAATATACACCTGGGAACCCTGGCTCAGCACACTTCTTGCCGTAAGACACTACTCCGATTTGGTAGAAATGGTAAGTTGAACCATTGAACTGAAAAAATAAATTTTTAATTTATTATTTTTAACATTGTAAATATACAAATTTTAGTTTTAAAAAGGTAATAAATAAGAAGTTTACATACATAAGTTTATAGTAATCGTACATAATCTTAAATACAATTTGAATTAACAGTGATCTAATTAGTTAGACCCAGACTTTGTAACGTTTCCAATTATATTTTTATATATCAATTATATAGTATAAATTTAGGGTACATTTACGAAACAGACAAATTGTAATTAAAAATCAACGAATCTTTATAATAATGCCAATACTTCTTTTCACCAGCCGGTGTAATAGAAACTAATATTTGGAAAATAGCTGTATAGATCGTCCCCATTCATAGTCTTTGAAGGTCTCCTATCTACCAGGGCCCTATTTCATAAACGTGACAATTGTAATTTACCATGACAATTTATAATACATTGCTTAGTTTAGTTTGATTTATTTATTTAGAACAAACTAAACCAAGCAATGTATTATAAATTGTCATGGTAAATTACAATTGCCACGTTTATGAAATAGGCCGCAGGTAGTATCAGAGTAACATGCCGCGAAATTATAAAAAAAAAAACAATAAATTACAATAGGCAACATAAGAGTACCCCACCCACTAAAGAATTTTTGCAGCAGTATTTTATTATATGCTCTACTAACAATACGGTAGCACGGATGTCCTCCACAGTAGGCTAGTCCTCGAACATAATATAAGCAGTAGCGGACTCTCTGTTACGTATATCCGCTTCCCTTTGAATCTCAGTAGTAGAAAAGCCCACCCTTACATTACTCTGCATGAGAGAACCCCCAGTATTTTTCTGCCATACCTCTCACCTCCTTCTTCTAAGGACCCCAGCAGTAGATTAATTTACACTCATAATTACAAAAGCTGCATGAGTAGACCCACATTGTCTCTTTACCATGCAAACCCGTCTTCTCCTTTAAAGAACCCCAACAGTAGACGAGTCCATCCGTATACTTACAATCGCCTGCATGAGATGACTAACATTGTTTTTTTGACATGAGTCACTGCCTGCTTCTCCCAAGAATCTCAGCAATAGACTAAACTGCCCTAGTACTTACAATAGGCTTCATGAGAGGACCCCCACTGTTTTTCTTCCATGAGTTAACTGCCTTCTTCTCTCAAGAACCTCAGCAGCAGATTAATCTACCCTAGTTATTACAATAGGCTTCATAAGAGGACCCTCGCTATTTTTCTGTCATGATTCAATGCCTCTCTCTCGCGAAAACCCCAGCAGTAGACAAATCTGCCCTCATACTTACAATAGGCTGCATAAGAGGACCCCCGCTGTCTCCCTGACAAGCATCTTTGCCTCCTTGATCGCCAGCACAGAGCACCCTCTGGTCAATAACTTGTTTCTTGTAGGATGAATAAGCTTGAGCACATTTGTCGTTAGTGACTACTGGCAACTGGGCTACTTGAAGTTGAGGTGATGATGGCCCACCTTGAAAAAAATATCTTATGTTGAAAAGTTATTTTAGTGTTGGATAGCCCATTTATCCAGGAAGGCTATATAACATCACGCTACGATCGATATATAATAGGAGCGGAGCATCAATGAAAAAGTTGTAAAATCGGGGAATTTTAATTCTTTTTGAGAGCTTCTGTTATCTTCTGTAATATTTATAATAACTCTGGGAGTTTCTTTTTTGTTTGAATACGCAAATCTCTGGTACTACCAATCAGATTTGATTTTCTTTTAGAGTTTTATAGGTTTAGGTTAAAAAATATTTTTGATATAATCTCTCGCTACCATCGGATCAAACAATAAAAAAGGAATAATGCTAAGCGTATTACGTTTTTATTTATTTTGAATCATGTGACATTTACCTAGTGGTGAGCAGACCTACAAAGTCCATGTATGGGGTCAATCAATAATTGTTCTTAAACAATATTGATCGCTCCCACTATGCCGGCTGCGATTACGAAATGGGGGGCGACAATGATGAATCGCATTACGAGTATATTTTAATATACTCGCTGCGTTATCGTCAATTCAACTACCCATTTCGTAACTGCACCCTAAAAGGAGACTACCGCCTCGACAAGAAATCGATGCAGTAGTCTCCTGAAAACCGGTGAACCAAAATATGACTAGGTCACTTGACGTTTTTTTGCATCTGTATGGGCGGTGGTAACGAGACCGGTCGGCGTACCGGGAGGCGTATAAGCAAAGTAGTAGGTAATACGATTTCTTGCAAATTATACTGCGACAGAAACTTTTTGGTTTAAATTTCTAAGGATCAAAGTAAATAACAGTAAATTTTCATGAACAGCAGTGTTATCAGAAATCTAAGCATAATCTAATCTGATGATAATCAACGTTATGATTATCATTACGGAACAGAGTCCACTGTGACGATAATTATCACTTCTTCCCATTCCGGGTATTTTTTTAAATTTAATGGCGAATTAAAATAACTAGGTATTAATCATTTGATTTTCAGGTAAATTTTGTTATAATTTATGAAAAAATATACTATTAAATACTTTCGGTGAAATTATGGTGAGATTTTTTTTAGACAGCGATTGTTTTTAGACGAACAGCGGGGTGAGGTGGAACTTTATTTAACACTTTCGCTTTCGTCAGTGTGATCGTTTTCGTCTTGTCTATGGTCAGAACCTGTATGAATAATATACGGAAGTGCTGTAACAGATCATGTAAATTATTAAAACTAAACCATAATTCTTTCGATTCAACTTATAGAAAAGAGATAAATATCAATTATTTGTTTCTTTAAAGAATTAAATCGAAAAATCATTAACCTAATAATTTTGAAGATGCATTACAGCACTTCCGTATATTATTTATAAAATTTCTGACCATAGACAAGACGTAAACGATTCCACTGACGAAAGCGTAAGTGTTAAATAAAGTTCCAACTCACCCCCAGGAAAAATATTTTTTTAAATGGAGGATTTGATTTGAGTGATATAATTGTTAAGTCAGAAACGTAAAATAGTTTGTTCGATAGATAATTTTCACGACCTATCGTGAAAATACATATAAAAAAGAAAATATCAGTTTCTTTTTTCGGATTTTATATGATAAATTAAAAGAAAATTGTTAATTCATATTTGACATTTTTATGTACTTTTTTTGTGCATTGTGACTTATGACATTTTGTTTCCGTGCGACTTTTGGTAGTCCACGTTGTTTACTCTCATCAGAAACCGTATTTATAACGCTGAAATAAAACATAGGGAAGTAGATACAAATACGAAATTTACATCTTGTAAGTATGGCTAAACTCCCTCGGGTATGTATATCGAAACAGAGAGACAATGTTCTTAGCAAACCATGGATTCACCGTGCGGGTGCCGGGTCCATCGCGTGGTTGAAAGGCAGGGGAATGAACTGCAGCGTTCCCGGACTTGAGACCGCGAAGTAGGTTTAAAGGCCTTTTGAACTCTCACCTGCACTGTGTTCACTACCCTCTCTACTCAACCAAATATTATATGATCCTGTTAGCGCCATCCTGGAAACACACTCCATAAAAGTTCCGACGGCTGTTCTCGGAAGGCCAAGATCCTTTAATAGACGGTGCAAAGACTTTGCTGGAATTCCTCTTGCACCAACTTCCACTGCATAAAGTTGAGTTTTAAATCCGTTTCTAGTAATTTCGTTTGTGAGATCAAAATATTTGTTCGACTTGATGTTGTGGTCCTTAGGTATGTTTGTTTCCCACGGAACGGTGAGTTCTATAAGTATTACTTTCTTCAAGCACCGAGAGTACACCAGTATGTCTGGTCTATAGGCTGAAACTGCTAGTTCGTCTGGAATCTTGTAATGTACTTTAAATGTATCCATGAATATTTTCCAGTCTTGTGCTTTGTCCAGGATTGAGAAAGGTTTACTTTGAGTTTTCTTGAGTTGTCCCTCCTTTACAAAAGTAGTCAGTCTTTCATTTGTTGTTAATCCTTTTCTGGCTCTAGCAATACTGAGACTTACAGCTTCACGAATAATTTCTAGAACTTTATCATGTCGGTGCGAATAATGACCTTTTTCAAGGAGAGTTTTGCACCCAGCAAGTATATGTCTGGCAGTCCCTACAGCAACACCGCACAATGTACATGTCTTATCTGTTGCCTTCCCCCATCTTACCAGATTACTCTGGTCAGGTAGGGACATTTGAAAGGCATTCAGATAGAACTTAATAAGTGCCGGAGACCAATCGTACATGAGTGTGCGCCATTTCAGGGCTGGAGGAATACAAACTTCCCCCAAAGTAAGCCATTCATTCTGAACTTCTAGGGTCATCGCGTGAACTCTGTAGCCATGCTCCTCATCATCCCTAAGGAAAGATTTAATAACATCTTTATCACATTCCTTTTTCTTCCAACCTAACCCCCTTTTGCTGATCTGGGCACCGCTCATAAATGATTTATGAAACTGAAGTCTTGACTCCATCTCAGAGGCCAATGAGTCTTTTGGGAGAGATGCAATCAGATTATCCCGAGAGTTACTCAGGATTTGTTGCTTGGTTACACGTAGATGTTTGTACAACTCAGATGGTTTTTTAAAATTCATCCCAAATTGTTGCTGTCCCCTGAACAGCGTAGAGGGGTCAGCGCCCTGTGCTAATCCAAGCCAAGACTTAAGTTTTCTTATGACAGTTGCATCCAGATTTACCAGAAGAGTTTTGTTGAAGTCGTATACAAGAAAAGGCCATGTTAGACGAGATGTTAGGTAGTTGTCATAAATCCAAGCTTTCTTGACATTACTAATTGGCTGTTGATCTACCTTGTTGATGTCATTAATAAAGCGTTCCACAACTACATCTAAGGATGGTGTTCTTCCTTTAAAATCGATCCTTCTGCCCAGAAATTTGAAAGGCATGGCTTCCTCTACTGGGGCTACTTTCTGCCCTGCTATGAATAGTTCTGGGTCGTATGACGTAAACCTAGTATTTCGTCTGCCCAGACACAGACAGAAGCATTTTGATGGTTTTGTTCTCATGCCGTTCGACCATACACAGAATTCGTCTACCAGAGTAAGCAAATTCTGGCATTGTTTTGGATTGCGTGTTAGCACTGCTAGGTCGTCTGCAAATGCTAAGATGGACTCCGAATATACATTATTTAACTTGAATCTATATCCCCACTTCTTTTCACTAGTTTTAAGTTTGTCAATTAAGATGTTAATAACAATATTGAAAGCTATTGGTGAGAGGCAACAGCCTTGAAATAGCCCAACATTATATTTAAGAGGGTCTGTGAACCCATCTTTATTTGTAATGACAAATCTTAAGTTCTTATAATAATTAGCAATTATATCCATGATCACTGTTGGGAAGTTATACCATTTTAGGGCAACTTGTAGCAATTTATGCTGGACCGATCCAAAAGCATTTTCCAAATCAATCCAGCAGACACTCAATTGACGCTCGTGCTCCCTGGCATCCTTCAAACATTCCGAAAGTAAGGTGTTGTGTTCCAAACAACCAGAAATTCCCGGAAGAAATCCTTTCTGGTGCTGGGATAAAAAGTAGTTGTTTGTGATCATAAACCTCGACATTCTTGCTTGAAGTATAGAAAAGAAGATTTTGGATATAGTGTTTGTTAACGCAATAGGTCTTGTATCTTTAGGATCAGTAACCTCAGGCTTTTTTGGTATAAGAACAAAAGCTGCTTCTCCGAACACAGTCGGTACTTGTTTGCTTGACCATATTCTACAGTAGATGTTATGTAAACACTTGCGAATGTGAGGACACTTTTTATATACAATGTAGGGTATGCCATCCGGACCTGGTGCTGACTTTACGCTTTTCTTCTTCACTTGCTCCTCAGTCTCTTCAATGCTTGGTGGATTGCATTGAAAGTCTACTGCAGGATTATGCGGTCGTGTTGAAGGTGGATCCGGGTATGCTACCTCTCTTTGTGGCATTGCATAAGTCTCACTGAAGTGTTTATAGATTTGTTCTTTGGTCAGCGAAAGTCTTCCACTATTTTCACTGAAAATCTTCTTAGCATAAATCTTCTTAGCATAAATATATACCTTATTTTATTATACGTATATTGTTTTTTTTAAAGATAAAATGTAATGAAAAAAACTGATGGGCTCGAACCCACGATCCTCGATTTCGCGGCAAGGTACTCAACCACTGTTCCAGTCACCCCTCACGAAATTTGTCATTGCTATCTAATTATGAGACGCCCTCTATGTGCTTTCTTCTAATTACTCTATTAGAGAGAAGTTAGAAATCCTAGTTTCTAATACTAAACGGCAGAGAAGTCTGTTTTTTGTTTTTTAATTTTTTCAGTATTTTAACATTTTTATAAATTCCTTCTGGTTAATATTATATGTATACTTAGATTATACATATTTTTTTTGATTTTGATATAAATTCAGTGGCGTAGCGCGCCTTGGCGGGGCCCTGTATACAATTTTGTTTGGATACCCTTAGGAAAGGTAAGGGTTCTCACAAAAGAAATATATATTTGCATAAAATTAAAAGAAATATTTATTCATCATAATTATCTATCTGTTACTTTTTCCAATTTTTTTACAAACAATTCAAATTAAATACACTCTCCTTGCCCTTTTTTTGGCAAACTGATTAATTAAACCATTTATAGCTGATGATGACTTTAGTTTTTCTAAAGTTTTTGCCTCTATGGATTGAACTATACCATTTATACAGGGGTTCATATCTTAGGTATTTTTTTATCAGTTTTAATTCCCCCGTTGAAGTAGTTAAACAGGAAAATCTCGCAGCCCGTGATAACAGATGTAGGGCGTTGCCAACTTTTGAACGAGCGCTTTACGCGGGAAAAAAGAAATAGCTTTTTTTGACTTTTGTCACTTCTGAAATATTTACCTACTACTGACAATATTCAACTTATTATATTTTAGGTATTTATATAAAATCCACATAATAAAATAAATAAAAATAAAAAAATAATGTGTATAATTCCATTAATTCCTCTGGTACCGAGAACTGCAGCCGCATTTCCTCTTTGAATTTCTAGCCCTATGCGTTGGAAAAAGTAGGCTCTAGCACGTCGGTCACCTGATTTCTCTATTAATAATTTTCCCAACAGATTAGAAAATGCTAGAGCATCAGGTGACCAAGGGCCTAAAGTTTCCACTGCAAAGGCCAGAAATTCAAACTGGTCTGCGAGCTGGGAATATTTATCGTGTTTTAAATTTTGTGCTTTAAGAGCTGCGGCCCCAGAGGAAACAGAGGTGAGCTGTAGATTAGATGGAGCTAATGTGTCCGTGCAGGTGGCTTCCCACACTATTAAATATTAAAAAACATTGGGAAGTTTTTATAAATTTTTGCTTACGCATGTTGGGGGGCCTGTATAATTGATACGGCAGATACGGCGGTAGCTACGCCCCTGTATAAATTACACAATCACAAATCTAAATTTCTGAATGGTATAGGCAAACAGCTTGAATAAATACGTGTGATTCAAGTTTTAAAAACCACGTTGGTTAACTTTTACAAACAAATATTGCATAATTACTTAGTTCAATATTGTATAGCAAAGAAAAATATTTACTTACGAAACTCGGTGTCGCCCCATCCTGCGATGAATGGAGTGTAGGACTCGAAGCTTGCACTCCTAAGAGTTGGCGATTGAGGCATGCATAAGGGTTTTATCAGAGCTGTAAAAAATAAAACAAAAAAAATAGTTTTGGTGCTATCTCGTGGATAGACGTATTTTACATACCCGAATTCATTGAAAATAATTATTAGAAGTATTAGTGGTCGGACAATGTATAAGTAAATTAAGAAAAATCAAGACGACTCAGGAAATTGTTTTATTACCAACGATTTGTGGCTGAAATATGCATCTATCAAAATAAGTATAAAAGAAACTGATGTTTTGATAATTTTTCACATAACGTCAAAGCGTTTTTCTTGATAAAACGCTATAAACCGCTTTTTCTTGTTTTTATTTTTAATTGTAAATTATAATTATTAAATTGTAATTATTAAACTGGGTGAAAACATTCTTTTTTGTGTTTAAATGTGCTCTATTTTATTCAAAGTGATATTATATATTAATTTCTAAAGTTTATACGTATTTCAATTTAAAAAAAAGCCAAATTTTTAATCACAAAGTTGTTTTTGACGAACTTTTATCACTGCTCATTTCTTCGTTAAAACATCGACTTGACTGAATAAAAGGTGGTGTCGGTTTATAAAGAAATAATAAAAGTGCATCATAACTACCGAATCCATAAATAATCTCTGAGCCAAAAAATATTCACTAATATTTTGTAATGATAAATAAATAAAAATAAATAATAATAATATGTAGGACAAATTACTCATATTGCTCTGGACAAACTAAGCTCTAGGCTTGTACTATGTGTACCAGAAGCAACGATATAATACATATTATATTTTATAAACACCCACAAACTGACACCGCAGACTGACCATGACAAACTGTACAGAAAAAAACATACTAATATTTTTGCCATGTGTGGGAATCGAACCCACGACCTCCGGATACAACGCCAAAGGCGCAACCACTAGTCTACGGAGGCGGTCAAATATAATAATATTTTATAGAAAAAGAACTCACAAGTAAATTGGACTATCTGCTCAAGGACCAAAATACCAATGTCGTTTGTGAAAGCAGTAGGGCTGTATTCTTGATGTTCAATTTTAGTTTTGATCAGGATATCTATTGGAGTCGCTCCTTCATCTTCTTTTGATAAATCTAGTTCTCCCAAACGAACTTGGTACCTTGAAAGAATAATTAATTATGTAACTTTTTTTATATCATCACGCCATGTGACTTTTTTGTCTGTCATATTTTTTTTTTATGTAGGCCAATAAACGTGGTGGCCGAGTTGGCAAAACACTTTGGTTCCTCGTTCACACCCAAAATATCTAAATTTGTTTAACAGCACCACTAAAAGAGTGTCTATAACTATAGTGCCTCGGAGAAAACGACAAGCTGTCGGTCCCAATTTTCACAAACCACCAACACCAACTTGTGAAACTGTAAATTATGTAATGGGTTATTGATTCTATCCATCGCGACAAGCTAGGCACTTGTTTGGTTAGACTCATACCATCGGCTACATACCTCTGTAAGGCACTCATGAAAATATATATATAGGACAATAAATATATAAAACGACTGCCATCTCATATATCATGGGCCTTAATTATTTAACTTTCCTTTACTTCAATCGTATCGTATCTCGATCACAATGGCTTAATTTGTTACATTTCGTATTCTTCTAAGTAAATTTCCCAGAAAACTATCAAAATATTAAATCTATTACGAATTTTTAATCGAATGGTAATCGCCATTCGATTAAAAAAAGTTAATTTTAAAAGAGTTGTGTGTGGCTCTCTTTTATATCTTGCTTTTAAAATAGTCGCATTCTACAGGTACATCTATCAGGCTTCATGAACAAAGAGTCCATTTTTTAATAATTATTTTTACATTATTATAAGATTTGTTTGCTTTACGTTCTGTTATTTCAGCTAAAATTTTTTTTTTTCTATTTTGTTAACTTATGATCCGATATACTACAAGCGTATCGCATAACGATAGAGGCTCGTGCTATATTTAATACTTTTATCCTGAGCCTGAGCTTCATAAAAACAACATGGTTCTGATGTATGACATCATGTGAATCTTACAATAAAGTTCCTTTTTCTTTTGGTCATTTTTGTTACAATAATATTATCTAATAACATAGAGCAACACGGTCACCGTACCAGTCCGGTAATAAGCATATTATTTTAGTTAAGTCCGAACTTGAACCTCTATATTTTGCGATCTATATATATATCTCGATCTATATATAGGCATCACAGGGTGAATTTGAAAGGATGAACTTTGGGCTAATACTGCTCATCAAATCGAACAACTTCTCCGACGAAACCATGTGTCGCAAATAAAAAAATAATTGGCTTCCCCATACAAATTAGTAATGCTAAAATGATGTATGGGGAAGCCAAAAGAGAAGGCTTTTTTTTTCATTGGTTTCATGGGAAAAGTTGTTCGATTTGATCAGCAGAACGTCATATTTGCCTAAAGTACAGCCTTTCTAATTCTTGAATCTCTTGATAACATCCCAAGAATGGTAACAAGTCTATAGATTTTTTTACATATATATAAGAAGGTAAACTTTTAGATACTTATGGGTATTTATGCGCATCCCGTTAGGAGTTTACCTTGTCACAATCGAATAAGTAATGTTTGAAAGATTTACTCGTTGTACAAGAGATACTATCAGATGCTGTTTATCATACGCGTAGAATAACAAATTGTTAATTGTTATATTTGTCCATGACACTGCCATTATTAAAATCAATACCATTACACTCAAGGTTTTATTTAATACTTTTATATCCTGTATCCTCAACAATTACTCAGTTGTTAGCATTTGTATTTAAAATTACATCTATAAACACTTTAATTAATTATTTTTTATTACTGTTGAGATCAATAAATTTATGAGGTTAGTTAGGTACTGCTGTTGCGCTGGCTACAGTGGAAGATCTATTACTTTGTATTTTTTTATAAGTCTAGATTATTCAGGCTGCGTGGGTTTCGAAACGTTACAATTAAGAACTTTTTCTGTATATTTATTTGGTTTGGAGCACGGCCTATGACTTTGCATTTACCTGGTGGTGAGCAGACCTACAAAGTCCATGAATGGGTCAATAATTGCTCTTAAACAAAATTGATCGCTCCCACTATGCCGGCTAAATTCGTAACAACCCATTTCGTAACCAAACCCTGAAAGGAGAATACCACCTCGACAAGAAATCGATGCAGTAACCTCCTGAAAACCAGTGAACCCACAGACTAAAACCGACACATGACTAGGTCGCTTGACGGTTTTTGTATCTGTATGGTAACGAGACCGCCCGGTCGGCCTAACGAAGAGACCTTCCTTCCACCTAGTTCATCTGACTGGCTAACTCTTTTATTGTTAAAATAAAAACTTTTCAAAAGAAAATCTATCTAATATGAAGAATCTACATTTTCTAATAGAGCCTACCTAATTCGTTCATCTGGTGATGCCCGGGCTCATTATCATTTCATTCAAACAACATCATTTATTATTCAAAGAGGCAATGTTGCGAGTATGCTAGGTAAGTACCTTAGCCACAGTAATAGCTGGGACATAGAGGAACATTATTATTTTTATTTTATTTTAGCTAAGATTTATTTTGTTATTCTTTTCTTTTGTGGAGTAAATAAATGACTAACCTAATGTTTGTTTAGATTGCATGAGTTTGTTAAAGTAAACTTTTCAACAAAATGAGCAAATCCTATAAAGTTGAAATGATAAAGTTGCTTATAAGTTTCGAGATTGTAGAATAATGAAAGTAAACCTAAGCGATGTTATGATGCTTGAGAAAACATATCTGTTACTTACAAATCTTCTCGTCCATTCATGCAATGGGCAGCTGTCAGAACATGCTTGTCAGAAATAAGGGATCCACCACATAACCACCGAGGAGCGGTGGGGTCTTTTCGCCCTCGGTATCCCAGCAACGCCATCCATGGAAGTAAGCCTAAAAATTTTAAATAAATAGTTTTATATTTGGGGTGCCAATTTTTTTTTATAAACGCCTTCCTTATCATCATTTCTTATAAAACTTATAATGATGTTAATGGATTTCTAATACATGGAAAAAGCTCATATTTGTTTATGTTAATCTTTAAACCTATATCTTGTAATTAATTTATTAAATCTTCGTATACAACAACAT
The DNA here is from genome assembly GCA_947458855.1 of Monopis laevigella. NCBI lineage: Eukaryota > Metazoa > Arthropoda > Insecta > Lepidoptera > Tineidae > Monopis > Monopis laevigella. The sequence goes on along the minus strand of OX381596.1, from coordinate 5,277,557 downwards.
CAGGCTCGAATCCTTGGGTCCCGTCGTCAAATTCAGAGACTTACCATGTTGATGCAATACTCGTAAATAGGGAAAAAATATCATACCTAATTGAGCAGGCACTCCGTTAACAACTCTGGAGAAAGGCCCGCCGGCGACGCCACAGACAGGGGGCTCTGGTAAATTGTCTATAAAAATATCTTCAGCAGATTTAGGCTGGCCAGTCACTACCGGTGTTGCCACAGTCGTCGTTGTGGTGGTTTTGGGTACAGGAGCTTCGGTTTCTGGCTCGGTTGGCAACCCCTTGGCGGGACAGCAAACCTGATCAACAAAAAATATTTAAGTTCAAAGATGGATTTGATTTTAACTTGGCGTAATTTGATAGTGAATTTTAGATTACTATGTTTAGATGATGGGTTTTCTTTTTCTTATGAAAATGCTTAAATCGACCATATAGCCTAGATTCGACATATGGTGGGGAAACTAACGTGTCCTTTATGCAGTATATGAGGTTCCGAAGTGCATCAGAATCACTACATTTATGTATAGATTTCGCACTAAATACATTTATGTACTGCATAAAGTACACGACAGTTTCCGCACCATATGTCTAGACTATATGGTCAATAAAACCGTTTCCTTTTCATAAGAAAAAGAAATCACGCTTTGATTTTTAGATAACATTTTTTCAAATCCAAATATTATTAAAATAAAGTCATTAGGCATTACCTATTATGATATGGCACCTAAGTTTAGTTTGAATCTAGCATAATAGTTGGTGGTGTGTAGCGTGTCGTGATGGTGATAATTTTGGTTATTTTAATAAATCGTCACTTTTCTCTTCGTTATACATATAAATGAGCATCAATAATTTTGAAAGTAAAAAAATTACAACCAACTTGTAGCTAAATGCCACTTTAGATTAGGTTTAGTACCTTGATTTATAAAATTCGTACCTTCATGTGAAAACCCCTACTTTTTTCATAGGAATTCAAAATAAGTATGGTTTCCGTACTGTGCTGTAAAACATTACTGGCAACACTGGAGGACGCCCAACTTAAAGCTAATAAATAATAAATAAAACTAATACCCATCTCGGGTGCCCTTATATTTTAGCTCCAGAAAACCGTTGAAACGGCTTCGGGTAACCAGCCGAGGGATTAACCCGTCCTCATTTCGCCAATTGTATTAGGAGGCAACACCTAAGCGGTCACCCATCCAAGCTCCGGCATTGTTTTCATCTGCTTAACCTTGTTGCGCATATCAGTTGCGCAGTGACTTAACCATTAGAGGCACTAGGTGTTGCCTCCGAATACCATCGGCGAAATGAGCAAGGGTTAATCCCTCCGCAACTAAAGGTTAGTAAATAATAACTTTAAACATACCTTAGGAGTGCTGCCCTCAAACCCGCAAGCAGCTTTTCGTAATAGACTTGTAATGGTAGGATTTTGAGAGTATTGCAAAAGATCTAGGTATTCCTTACATTGTAGTAGGGATATACAACTTCCCTGTCTTTTGTCTGGTGTCCTACACGTTGGACCTGAAATATAGGTTAAATTAATTATGGCGTAAGAAATTATTTCTCTTCAGTTTTATTTAATAATGATTTTTTCTTGAGTATGTTTAGTTATTTTAATCTTAGGTGGAGGAAGGTTTTTATAACTTCGCAATATTGTAGTCAAAAGGGAATATTTATTTATGTAACAATTTTAATATTTTTTATTTGACATAGTAGGTACACAATCTAAATTGAATTATAAGTAAACTTTTTGGTATGTTTGTAATTCAAGCAGCATCATTAGTAGTTTAAGTTAGATTTGTGTATTTAAATGCATGACGCATTTTGTTTTAAGTAATGCCTCTATAACATAAGCAGTTTACAAATTTATCAAAATACTTCAACAGAATCTTTAATTCTTAATTCGTATAATAATGTCTAGAAAAAGTTAGTTTGATAAGTTTTTTTCCTGCATCGTAATTTGCTTATGTCATCCGTATGTTTGCTCTGACATTGAGTAGTTATTGACCACTTGCATGTGCCTTATGGATCCGTGAATGGATTTAATGATGAATAAATATTTGATGATGTGATGAATAGAATTAGTGAATCATTAGACAAGACGTGCCTTGAAAAAGTTTTACCAACTAAAAAAAGGCAAATTCTTCTATTAAACCAGTTATGTATAGAATTTCAAATTTATTAACATTAAGAATTGAAAGTGTTTATTTTATTTATTATATATATAAGCAATAATAACAATATCATTAAAGCTTGTAAATAATTATCCAGTCAATCATTGAGTTATACATTATCAGACATGCCATAATAAAGTAGAAGAAACTATTATGTTTTCATAATATGGGGAATTTATTAAGATAATTGATCGTAATTTTGCGTCATTTCAAGTTAGGTATTTTATTATTATGATTTATTGTTAATATTATTTGAGCATAAAATATTATATATTAGACTTGTTAGTACAAATTAATTTCATTCGACCATACCAATTTTATCATATGCTGCTATTCCATTTATACATGTTAATCAATCAAGCAAGAATATATTAAATTAAATATTATATTTACTGAATCCTGTAAAGAACATGTTTCTTGATTCAAAGTTTGGTTGTGTTACAGCTTGAGTAGGGCTTTCTGTTGGTTGTGTTGATGGTGTTATTTGATAATCTGATGTTTCTACAATACGTATTCCCTCACTCTGACCATTATTCCCTGTTTGTTCTCCACTCTCGTCAGGGAAAACATATGGTGTTTCATTATAACTCTCATCATTTGTTGGGTTCACTCCATTATTTTGTTCAGGTCGTTTGTTTCCAATATTTTCAGGAAACCTTACATCAAAATTTGGAACTTGTTCATTATTATTGAAATTTGAAACTTGTTCATTAATGTTGAAATTTGGAACTTGCCCATTATTATTGAAATTTGGAACTGGTCTATTATTATTGAAATTAGGAACTTGTGCATTATTATTGAAATTAGGAACTTGTTCATTATTATTGAAATTGGGTACTTGTCCATTAGAATTGGGATAATTATTAGGATACTGGTTTTGATAGTTTGGATTTTGAAAATTGTTACTATTTTGATAAAAATTGGGATCGTGATAATGGTAAGTAGATGGTGGGTTATAGCTGGGCTGTTGATAGTTGTTAGGATATTGATTATTGTTGTAAGGTCTTGTTTGTATAGGTGCTTGTGGTGAGAAATTTTGCCAAGAATTAGAGACTTGTCTTACGGCGTCTGGTAACACATTGAATAAATTTCGACCGTATCCTGATTGGTTTTCTCGGTATCCATAATTGCCTCTATTATTATAATTTCTATTTTCGTATTGACTTTCTTGATTGTATCTTTGGTAACCTGGTTCAGGAATGAAATTAAATTGTATTATTATATTATACTCTTAAGTCCTTTAAGAATTTATCATACTTTCATATATTTATTACTATATCAATATTTTAACATTTTTATAAATTGCTTATCAGGATAATCTTATATTGTTTTTTTTTAATATAAAATACTATGGAAAAATTTCTGGTTTGCGGGACTCGAACCTACGATCATCGCTTTCAATGTACTCAACCACAGAGCCAACCAGGTTTCAGTCCCCCCTAACGAAATTTGTCATTGCTTGTTATCTACGTATACACTCTTTATGTGCTTTCTTCTAATAACTCTACATTGGAGTAAAGTTAGAAGTCCTAGTTTCTAATACTAGATGGCAAAGTTAGAAGTCTGTTTTTTGTTTTTTAGGTATTTTTATAAATTCTTTATAAGGGTAATCTTAAATTGACAATATAATGCAATGAAAAGATTAAGTTGTGGGGACTCAAACCAGGATGATTTTCATTGCATCTTAAAAAAAGAATAGGTACTTAATATAGAATAGAACTCTAGAGGTCATATTGATTTAGTGCAAATAAAATAAATCCGTATTTTTTTTTTTTTAATATTCAAAGTACATCTAATATGATTATGTTTTTATTAATTATGTAATGTGTTCTTGATTTAAGAGGTAGTGACATACAACTCACATTGATGTAATTCCTGGGCCAAATTAATAAAAAACTGTCGCTAAAAATAAAAAATAAAAAACTAAGCGAAAAACTGTCTAGTCTTACTAATCAAGAATAACATTGTAAATTGGCATAAAATAAACTATTATACTCATACAAATATTTTTTTTAATATATCTTACATGTACTTCAATAGTTGCAGTGCATGCTGTTTGAGAAATTTGTAGAAAGTCAAACGTAAAATAATTAAAAAATGTACCTAATTTACCATATTCGACTCAGCATAAACCGCTCAGGGTTTTTGAGCGGAACTTATAAAACAAATTTGTTAATACTTTTGATGTGAATAAATAAAAAATAAAAAAATGCAGTTTAATGGGATCGTTTTCTTAGCAGTGTATGTGTATGCCTATCTATTTGAATGGTTGTACTTTGGGCTAATAAAAGATCTACTGATCAAATAAAAAAAACTATTCCCATAGACAAATGTCGCAAAGAAAAAAAAATAGACTTTTCCAAACAAATTGGTTATTTAGCGCTGTGTTCGTTTACTACTGTTTTTCACTTAAAGCGCTTAGGCTTTAAGCCAATCTAAACCGCCGTCAAAGTACACAAAGCGAAGCAAAGCAATCGCAGCGTTTGCAGGAGTACTCGAACAGTTTTATGTGCATAAATAAACATCATATATTCTATTTTGTATTCTCTTATGAATTTCATAAGAGAATACAAAATAGAGTTCAAAAACGATTAAGTGAAAGGGAGGGAACAATAAAAATAAACAAAAAAAAGTATTTGATACATAATTGTGACCACAGACAATTTACTTTGATTGCACTACTCGTATTTTCAAAGCGTTCGCAGCGAATTCGATGACGTAATTTGCTTTTTTTCTGTGACGTCATCAAAAATCCAAAGCAAAGCGAAGTACTAAAAAAACACCTGTCAAGTAAAATAAGCTAGCTTTGTAAGCCTTTTAAGCAGTACTCAAACGTACCGTTAACATTACTAATTTGTATGACTTACGGTACGTTTGAGTACTGCTTAAAAGGCTTACAAAGCTAGCTTAATTTACTTGACAGGTGTTTTTTTAGTACTTCGCTTTGCTTTTGATTTTTGATGACGTCACAGAAAAAAAGCAAATTACGTCATCGAATTCGCTGCGAACGCTTGGAAAATACGAGTAGTGCAATCAAAGTAAGTAAATTGTCTGTGGTCACAATTATTGTGTATCAAATACTTTTTTTTTGTTTATTTTTATTGTTCCTCCCTTTCACTTAACAGTTTTTGAACTCTATTTTGTATTCTCTTATGCATTTTATTTATGCACATAAAACTGTTCGAGTACTCCTGCAAACGCTGCGATTGCTTTGCTTTGAGTACTTTGACGGCTGATTAGATTGGCTTAAAGCCTAAGCGCTTTAAGCGAAAAACAGTAGTAAACGAACACACTGTATACGTGATGGCCGAGTTGGTTAGACCTTGGACTTAAAAACTCTGGTTCGAATCCCGGTGTGTTCCATGAGTTTTTAATTAAAAAAAATATGTACATTTGTTTGACAACACCACTATAGTGCCTCGGAGAGCACGTTAAGCTGTCGGTCCCGGTTTCACTATACCAACTTGTGAAACTGTTTATAGATGGGTTATTGAGTCTATTCAAAACATCGCGACGAGCCAGCCACTTGTTCGGTGTAGACTCATACCATCGGCTACGACGAGGTGGGATTAAAAACCCCTCCGCTGGGTACCCTGGGGCCGTCCAGGCGGTCTCGGGCGCCGCCGTAAGGCACCCGTGATGATACATACATACATATGACGATGCCATTTAATTTTATCGTTCTAATAGATATATTTTTTTACATCGGTTCAGTACGTTTTGATTTTATCCGGAAAAAACAAACAATCAAATCTTACATTAGAATCCGGTTTGTTACAGACAGATGTGAAAACCTTATCATGTTTCGGTTTTAGTCTGTGGGTTCACGGGGTTTTAGCAGGCATAGATTTCTTAGATAGTGATTACCTCCATTCAGGGTGCGGTTACGAAGTGACCGTTGATTTGACTTTACGCTGCGAGGGTAATTAAAATTGGTCAACGCCACTCATTTCGTACCGCATTCTTTAGGTGGCATGGTAAACAACAATGACCTATTAATTGACTCCATTCATGGCCTTTCTAGCTTACCATCGGGTGGATACAAAGTCATATGCTTCAATAAAAAAATCTTAATAAGTTTCTTAATGACCTACAGTAATGTACCTAGGTATTTCTAGTGAAGCTTCAACTTTAATATAATCGGATTAATAGTCGTAACGGTCAAAGTTTTTTGCATATCCAGTTTGACAGTCCGAAGCATTGGCACGTCTATTAATACGGCCATTAAAGCTAGAATTATTTTTCAGTAAGGTATAACTTCTAAAATCCTTTCAAGTAGGTATTGTCACTTATTAACTGCTTTGATTGACTCGAAGGGTTGACTGGTAGAGAATGCCTAGCGGCATTAAGTCCGCCTTTGTATTTTGTATGCAATAAATATTTAAATACATAAATAAATAAATATTGTACCTTTTTAATTTATTGATTTTTAGATGGTTTTAATATGCTTAGGAAATTTTCTTTAAACTGCTTTTTTTTACAATATATAATATAAACTAGTTGTATCTAATAAATATTAATATATTATAAAATAACATCAAAGTATAATCCTCATAAATATTTATAAGTATACTTTGGCGAAGTTTTTAATAGTTGTTTAAATAAAATTTTGTATATTTTTATTGATATTAAAGCATAGATTTTATTTTATTGCTTGCGGAATGTAACTTGATATCTACTTTACTTACAAAGTGTCGATCGATACATTCTTGTTGAACAACATTGGTGGCTTCCACTATGCCAGTTAAATGACGAAATGCTACATTGACAAGAACTCGATGCATTAGGTTCTTGAAAACCGGTGAATATAGATACTAAAACCGAAACATGCCTAGGTCACTTGACGGTTTTTGAACCTATACAGCTATAGCCGGTGCCGCGGTGGTAGCCAAGCAGGCCGGGTCAGTCGGTTCTTCCTATCCCACCTAATACGAGTATTTATATTGTGCGAGTAAGAATGAAAAAAAAACCTACTCGGAATTCTCGGGAAAAGTTTATTGTTGTAACTAAGAGACTAAGGTTAACAAGATCTATAATCATAAATTGGATCAGTAGTTTTCAAGATATTTAATGTGAACAGACAGATATACAGACTCCGGAGTCTCACCACGGGTTTCCTTTAAAGGTACAAATGTCAAACTTTATATTTTAGTTAAAATGGCATCGCGATTCGGTCGATTAAAATTTAACGTAAATATAACCGCGGGGCACAGGTAGTAAAAAATATTTTATATTATTTATACATTTCTTAAATTTACAAATCATTTAAAAAGTGCTCCCTAGACATTATGCATTCAATGATATGCAAGGACGATCACATCTGCATATGCCCTGCATCCTCGAACCCTCGGGGATAGTGTAAACGTCCGGATGGGATGTCATTGATTCCATTTAAACAAGGTCGTGCACTGGTTTGGGATGCTACATGTGTTGACACACTCTGTGCATAGCACATTACAACCACCCACAAAAAATCAGGAGCTGCTGCAGAATCAGCCGCACGGTCTAAACGCAATAACGCCTCCGTAGACTAGGTTGCGCCTTTGGCGTTGTACCCGGAGGTCGTTGGTTCGATTCTCACCCATGGCAATAAAAAATATTAGTACGTTTTTTCTGTACAATTTGTCATGGTCTGGGTGTTTATAAAAATATAATATGTAATTATATTATTGTTTCTGGTACACATAGTACAAGCCTAGAACTTTATTTGTGGCCAGAGCAATATGTGGAGACAACTGGGGTTTGGGGCTCTGAAGCTAAGGAATTCAGCAAAAAAAATGTGCTCTTCTAAATGAGATCACTGGAGATTCCCAGTCCGGATATTTCTTTAAACAAAGGATATCACTGGTAGTACAAAGAGGTAATGCTGCCAGTGTTATGGGAACCTTCGGGCCGGGACAGAATCGGGACATAGTGGATATTTAATTATTATTATTATAATTTTTTTTTTGTTAAATTTTCCCCTGTATTTTTAATGTTTAGTTTTAGTTTTAGAGGATGGGTCAATCCCTCCGCTGGGACCCTGAGGCCGTTTAAACGGTTCTCGGGAGCCAAATAGGCACCCGTGATGGTATTAATTTTTTATTTAGTTTTAGTTTATATTGAAAGGCCTTTTATTTTTAATATTATTAAAGTTTTTTTAAGAGCAAAACGAAACTTCACCAGAAACATGTCATTTCTTTATTTTACCTAAAATAATTGTATTTACCCAATTTTAATCATTAATAGTGCTCTAAACAAAATCAGAATTGTGTATTTGTTATAATATATTAAAAGTGTAAAAATCCCACAGCAAAATTTGATAGATTGTGATTGTGTCATGACCAGCTGATTTTCCTATGGATTTGATAGATGTCAAGAATTCTTACATAAAATAACAATAAACATTTCTAAATTTCAGAAGAATTTACCTACTTTTAAATACTTATAGAGCTATATCACAAGGAAATCTGAATTTATTTACCTAAACTTCAATGTTACCGATGTACCCAGGAAATTCAACATACATTCAAATAATATTTTGGGAATGTCATTCAAGATATACGTATTGGACTATTACATTATGTTAGGACTTCAATCCAGGATGCCACGAGAATAGAATACCGAAAGTTTCAATTTGATAAACGTCTATTTTTTGTTAGGTTTTTTACTATACCTAGTTATTATTTTTATTTTATTGTTATACTTAGCTTTTTATTTGGGATTTATTAATAATTAATAGGTTATTTATGGAAATAAATACCCAACCAAGCATGTTGGCGTGTCCACTTTGTCCAGATTCTACCAGACTCTTTAGAGGAGCACACGGTTTGAATATCCATAAATCCAAAATTCATGGTCATAGATCTTTGCCTCAAAGTATTCAACCAACAGTCACTACCAATATTGCTACAAATATTCAGGTATCAAATATACATCACCATTCTTTTGAATCATTCGAAAAGTTAAAAAAGAGTAATATTGTTTTAAAAAGAATACCCAAAGGTGCTCGTGGTATAGTGGCACATAAATTGGATACACTTATTATCGACGCTATCACTTCAAATAATTCGGAAAGTTGGTATACACTTTTATCGTTTCCTTACATAGCCTTACGACTTCCCAGTAAAAATGATGTAGCAAATAATAATAAATCTTTAACTTCTTTAGTTAAAGAAAATACTTTGTTATTTGAGAATAATGCTCCATCTACAGTAATTAATTACCGTTCTACTTCTATATATAAACGGGCGGAATCTAAAGTGTTTGATGGTGATATTAAAGGTGCAATTAGATTATTAACATCTGAATGTCCATTAGCACCTAACAATAGTGATACTTTAAATACATTAAGAAGTCAGCACCCATCACCATCACATTTACTTATATCACCAGACCCATCTTTAATAAACGTAACATTTCCAACCATTACAGATAATGACATTCTAGATGCGTTAAATAGCTTTAATAATGGCTCAGCTGCTGGGATTGATGGCTTAAGACCCAATCATTTAAAGGAGCTCACCTCATATACTGCAAACAATTACGGTGTAAGTCTAGTTTCATCTCTGCGCAGATTATGTCAATTTTTGCTCGAAGGAAAATTAAACTCCGAAATTTGTCCATTATTATACGGTGCCAATTTATGCGCCCTTACTAAAAAAACCGGAGGAATAAGGCCCATTGCAGTTGGTAATATATTTAGACGCCTAGTAGCCAAAATATGCTGTAAAAATGTTAGACAAGATATGGGAAATTATTTAAGACCAATACAACTGGGATTTGGTACACCTCTTGGGTGTGAAGCAGCTATTCACGCAACAAGGAAATTTGTTTTAAATAATAATTCTGACAAACTAATTTTAAAATTGGATATTAAAAATGCCTTTAACTGTCTGGATCGAGATCAAATTCTAAGTCAAATTAAAGAACGAATTCCATTTTTATATTCTTTTATATACCAGTGTTATTTTCATGATACTAACCTTTTTTTTAATAATGACATTATAAAATCTTCTGTTGGAATACAACAAGGTGACCCCTTAGGACCCTTGCTTTTTAGCTTGGGAATTCACCCAATCATATCAACATTGACATCCGAACTTAATATTTGGTATCTGGATGATGGTACTTTAGGCGGAGATATAGATAGTATAATTTCAGATTTATCCAAAATTCGTTCTTCTTTTGCAGATATAGGTTTAGAAGTAAATATGGATAAGTCTGAGATATTTAATTGTGATCAGCATAACAGTTCAGATCTTGAATCTTTTTTTCCCGGCATCAAAATTATTAACAGTCAAAATTTCGAGTTGTTAGGTGCACCAATAACCTTAGATTCAGTTGATACCATTATTAGAAAGAAAATTACCAAATTAAAAATACTTCATGATCATTTACCTCGACTACATTCGCACGTCGCTTATACCTTATTAAAATCCAGTTTTTCCATTCCTAAATTCACTTATATCATTAGAACAACACCATTGTGGAAGTTCCCAAATTTGTATTCTGCTATAGATGATTGTATTAAGTCATCTTTCGAACTAGTCATGAATATTCGACTGTCTGATTTACAGTGGGATCAAGCTTCTCTTCCCATTAAGTTTGGTGGTACTGGAATCAGAAGGGTATCGGATGTAGGTTTATCTGCCTTTATTGCTTCCTGTTATGGAGTCTCAGAATTAGTCACTAATATTTTGCCAAATTTAGGTGTCAGTTCTGAGATTTCATATTTGTCTGAATCTATAGAGGCATTTAGATCTGCATCCGATTCTCTTCCACCACCACAGTTGTCCTCACAGCTTTAATGGGATCAAATAAATACTTTAAAAATATACAATAATCTCCTTGAAATTTCCATTGGTACAGATTTGGCACGTTTAAAAGCAGTCTCTTCACATGAGTCAGGATTATGGTTAGAGACGTTTCCCTCTCCTTCTTTAGGTACTTTCTTAGATGACCAGTCGCTAAGAATTGCAGTTGCGTTAAGGTTAGGCGCTAACATCTGCCAACCTCATCAATGCAAATGTGGTGTGCAAGTATTAGCGAATGGTCATCACGGATTAAGTTGTAGCAGAAGTGCAGGGAGACTATCTCGACACCATAATCTTAATGATGTTCTTCGCAGAGCTCTGTCCTCGGCAAATGTCCCTAGTGTTCTTGAGCCTCAGGGATTAAGCAGGGTAGATGGGAAACGCCCAGATGGATTAACACTGGTGCCATGGCAGAAAGGGCGTTGCCTGATCTGGGATGCCACCTGTGTTGATACGTTTGCGGCTTCCCATCTACATGCGTGTGTGGGCTTATCAGGGGCAGCTGCCGAGGTAGCTGCTAAAGCAAAACATTTAAAGTATAATAATTTAAAAAATGAGTTTTTGTTTGTTCCATTCGCTGTGGAGACTACGGGAGTGTGGGGTTCCGAAGCCAAAAACTTTGGGAAGAGATTGTGTGCTCTTCTAAATGAAACTTCAGGCGATCCCCGCTCCGGATATTATTTTAAACAGCGCATTTCACTGGCAGTTCAACGTGGTAATGCTGCCAGTGTAATGGGAACATTTGGGGCGGGTCAGAATCTGGACACGGTGGACTTATTTTCTTATTAATATTTATATATTTTTAGGAGATTTCTATTTTCTTTTTATTATTAGGTTTATATTCTTTTTAGGTTTCTAGTTTATAGTAGGGTTTTCTTTATAGTTTAAATATTAGTTATATATATATATTTTGCAATAAAGATTGTTATAATTCGTAATTATACCTACGCAAAAATCTTTCAGTTGTGGGTAAAATTACTTTTTAGAGCAAATAAATGTTTTAAATTAGATTTTGTACGATCTGTAAAATAAAGCCTTTACAATTGACTTTTATGTGTAAATTGTCCTACATATTATTATTATTAATAAGTACGCGCAGATCATAATCAACCATCGTTTCATTCCATTTGCAATAGAAACGATGGGCCCGTGGTCCGAGGACGCTCTAGCATTATCCCGTGAGCTTAGTGATAGGCTCCGTTTAGTGACGGGTGACCTTTGAGTAAGGAGTACTTTATTCAAAGGGTCAACCTCGCTGTGCAACGGGGTAATGCAGCGAGTGGCTTAGGAACACTGCGCTCATCCAATTTCATCCAAACTTTTTTATTATTATTTTAGTTTTTAATTTTAAACATAATTGTTATTATTTATACATTTCTTGATTCTGAGGTAGTTATTCTCATAATCAGAAATTACTGCTTTGCTATATGCCCCTCCTAACAACTAACAATTAACGGTTTTTTTAATGTAAGCATTACTTATTGGGAGCAAGAGCAACTGTCGATCAAATAACCGTTTGCAATTTTTCACGGATTTTTGTACAAAGCTCCATTGTTTTTTGCTTTACAATTCTCACGTTAGATAGGTATAATATGTTGAGTGTGACACTTACCCTAGTTATTTATTATCAGTGGCGGGTCTTCGAAATCAACGAAATTCACTTAAAACAATTTACCAGTCAAAATAAGGCAATCACCAAATAGAGTCAAATTTCAAAAAAGAGTATGATTACTAGTTAGGTAGTTTTTATTAACTTTCATTATTCTATTCCTTTCCACTTTGTTACTTCTCCTTTCTCATTTTGTAGTTGGTAGCATTGTGTATATGTAGTTTATGTACCTATGTATATATATAAGATATATTTAGTAGTGTATAATAGATTATTATTATATACGTGGTGGCCGAGTTGGTTAGACCTTGGACTTAAAAACACTTAGGTCCCTGGTTCGAAACCCGGTGTGTACCAATGAGTTTTTAATTAAAAAAATTATGTACATTTGTTTGACAACACCACTATAGTGCCTCGGAGAGCACGTTAAGCTGTCGGTCCCGGTTTCACTATACCAACTTGTGAAACTGTTTATAGATAGGTTTTCAAGTCTATTCAAAACATTACGACGAGCTAGCCACTTGTTCGGTGTAGACTCATAACATTGGCCACGACGAGGTGGGATTAAAACCCCTCCGCTGGGTACCCTGGGGCCGTCTAGGCGGTCTCGGGCGCCGTAAGGCACCCGTGATGATATGTATGTATATATGCATGTATAATAGATTGTAAGTATTTTATATAATATTCACTGGTTTATATACTCAGTTACTTTATTGCACCTACCTCACTAATTAACTGCTTTTATTGTCCCGAAGGTTTGACTGGTAGAGAATGCCTGCCGACATTAAGTCCGCCTTTGTATTTTGTATGCAATAAAGATCTAAATAAATAAATTAAAAATAAAACTACTATTTTGTAATAGTTATTACAAAAAATCCTCTAAAAAGCTTCTCAAAAGGCCCCAGAAAAAAATCAATCCTGGATCCGTCCCTGGTTATTATCGATTCACGTTTTACGTTCATACTGTATCACATCATCGACTTTAAATATGTTTATTATTTATTATTATTTTATAGGTTTTATTTGAAATATAAGTAGGCTTTATTTTTGATTAGGTTAAATTTTTCCTTCTTCTTTCTAAAAAAAATATAAATAAACAAATTAATTGTCTATTTTTATTTTTTTTGTTTGATGTTTAATGATTATATTTTCATTAATTTCTATGTAAATATTGTAAAAAAATAAACCAATACCTACTTACGTATAACAAAGAAAATAAAACAAATTAAATTGTAGGTTTTATAAAATCAAGTTTGACATGTTTTATTAAACAAATCATTTTAATAATTTAATAATATTGTCCCAAAACAAAAAGATTCAAAAATATAAAACGCATTGCTCCTCTTTTGAATTTCTGGCGTTTTCGGAAACTTTAGGACCATGGTCTCTAGATGCATTAAAGTTCGGTCAACAACTTGGTAAATTATCTGGAAACCATCGGGCTAGGTCTTATTTCTTCCAACGAATAGGTATCGCTGGAAATTCAGAGGGGCAATGCGTTAAGTATTTTGAACACGTGCGCAGCATCGGAAGATCTTCATGAAATATTTTATTTACTTAGTTATTAGTTACTTTTATATTATATTTGTTGTATATTTTATTAATTTTTTTTTTCATTTATTTATTATATAAAAAAAAACAAAAAAAGTAGGTTTTAATCACCTATGGCTTTAAAACAAATAACTCGAAAGAAATATCTGTAATTGACAACATTACCTAATTAGACCTAAATAAGAAGAATCTGGTGTTTATAAAATAACTCTTTATGATTGTAGTGACCTAACAGTGACATGATAAAAAAAATGTTTGGCTTCTCCATACAAATTGGTTATTTTAATGTTACCTACTAGTTTGTATGGAAAGTCATTCTTATTCTATAAGAAATAAAAACCGAGAAAGGGTCAACATGTTTTGAAAAACAATCTACCTACCTAAATCTATACTAATATTATAGATCTAGGTAGTATATATAGAGCTGAAGAGTTTGTTTGTTTGGTTGAACGCGCTAATCTCAGGAACTACTGGTTCGAATTAAAAAATAATTTTATTGTAGGATAGCTCATTTATCGAGGAATGCTATAGGATATATAACGCTACTTCCAATAGGAGCGGAGTAACAAGGAAAAATGTTGCAAAAACAGGAAAAAAATATTCCTTTTGAGATCGTACGCTGCGTAAACGGTTAAAGTTACGCAGACGAAGTCGAGCAGAGGTTCTACCATGGGTTTGCGCATTGTAGCAACGTAACGTATACGTATACGTAAACAACAACCAATAGGGCCGCTTTATTTTTGGTAACAGGATTGACTAAAGCGATCCTATTGGTTGTTGCTCACGTTACGTTGCTACAATGCGCAAACCTCAGATCAGCTAGTTTTTAATAAAACGCGAAGTTACCGGGTTTTTTTAACTGACAGAGACTGCATTTGACCTTGACTTGACTTGATACAAAACGTCAATAAGGTCAAATTTAAATAACCTTTTTATGGAAAACGTCATGTCTATCTAAGAGATAAAAGAGTCTATTAATCTCCTCGCTGCTTTATCGTCAAATTAACTGTCCGTTTCAGAACCGCACCTGAATGGAGACCACCATCTTGACATGAACGCAAAGCAGTCTCCTTAAAACCGGTGAACCTACAAACTAAAACGTTACTGTGCGCAAGAGTCTCTGCTTGTATAACGTTACTGTGCGCAAGAGTCTCTGCTTGTATAACGTTTCTAAAATTCTGCTTTATTTGTTTTCTGCAACACCGACCGAGGTTAAAGTTCGATGGCATACGCAAGGCTATTTAAACACAACAAGAAATAAGGGGATTCCAGCATTTGCTAAATTGTTATGTATTTTGTTTACTTTTACGGTTAGCAGCTATATGTTAGTACTTGCAATGAATAACTAATTACCTATAATTAATTATAAACGGGTAGTTGATTTGGCGATAAAGTATCTAGCGAGGATTTTTTTAATGGAGCACGGCATGTGACGTATGGTCTAACTGTCTTTATACAATATAATGCGAGTATGTAGGTACCTATAAGAATGGTTGTTTCTGGTACACAAGCCTAGAGCGAAATGCCCTTTATAAAAAAAGTCATATTAAAAGTAAATACTCAACATATTTTCAAATTGTAACCGCCTATACAAATGCAAAAACCATTAAGGACACTGCATCCGCAATCGATAAGTCTGCGTTCTCCATACATACACAATAAGCTTTAGCACTGGCGGGGGTGCGATTTTTGAATATCAGCGGGTGAATAAATATTACAAAATTTCGTATTATTGCATTTCATCGGGTAACTAAAATATCATACCTATGATATCTTTTTTTTTTTTTTATTTATTAAAGGGCACTGTCTATTAGACATCCGCCCAACCAAATTACAATGAATGTGGAATATATTAATTTTATAACAATAAGTAACAAAATATTATATTCTAACTAAAGAATTTAACATAAACAAATCATTGTTTTCAAAATTAAATGGCACCTTATATGCCAAAATATATATATAATAAAACAAATATAAAGTAAAATTATTAAAGTAGTAGGTACCGTTGAAGTGGCTACATCTCAGAATAACATAAATGGATATCCTAAAGTACATCTTATTGACTCAATGCGTCCTATTTACAATTTACCAAACGTATTATTTACAAAATTATAAATTAAAGTATAAAATAATTCATGCTTTAGTAAAGATTGAAGGGTATTCGGGAATTCGGAAAATTTTAAGTTATTATCTTGTATTTTGTCATTACATTTAGCAACAAAAAGGAGTCTTTCAATAGAAAATTTTGGACAAACAAAAAATAAATGGTCTAAATCACAGTATTTACAGTTACAATATTTACAAAAGCTATTTTCATTTAAATTTAATCTATGTAGATGAGTTGGAAAACGACAATGTCCAATTCGAAGTCTGCATATTGTTGTATAAAAATCTCTGCCTAAATAATATTTTGAAAATTGGAACCAAGCTTTAGTAGTAGGAATAGGTTGAATTTCTTCCAACTTGCTTGCCCTTAATTTGTCGAGAACATTTTAAATCCATTGACCATCGTTTTAACATATTTCTTTTTATAAATATTTCTAAATCAGAAAATGGAACGAAATCATTACAAATAATATTATCATTATCAGATTTAGCTAGAGTGTCGGCTATTTCATTTCCTTGAATACCAGCATGAACCGGTACCCAACAAAGATCAATTATGATGCTTCTGGCTTTTAAATTAAATATAATATTACGAATTTCAGAAATTATGTAATTAGATTTTGTTTTAAACAAGTTATTATTTATTGCTTGAAGAGCACTCATTGAATCTGAAAGAATTATAAACTTGTTAAAATGGCAGTCAGAATTATAACTAGAATCAATATATTTTACAGCATAAAGTATAGCTAGCAGTTCTGCAGAAAAAATTGAAAAATATTCATTACATTTATATACAAAACCTATGTCAAAATTACTAACATAAAAAGCAAAGCCAGTACGATCTTTGGTTTTAGAATCATCAGTAAAAATTTTTACAAAGCCTTTTTTATTATTTATAAATTTACAATATTCAAATTTATTTTCAAACTTTTCCAAAGTTATAGATATATTCATGATCTGGCTGTAGTAATTATAGCGGAAACATGGCGGGGTATATGACCAATAAACTATATCCTGGAATTTGTAATTTAAATAAGTTATTGATTCACTTAAAGATGTAACTGGGTTTATGTTATAATTATTAAAATTGGGGTACACATAATGCTCTAGAAAACGTGAAATACAAATGTTGTCCTGACTGATAAATTTTAAATTTATCAGTCAGTCAATTTTAATTTTAAACAGAGTTTATCGATAATGAAACTTCTCCTGATTGTTAATATGACTATTCCTGCTTCTACTTCAAGAGAATTAACAGGGGAAGATATCATAGCGCCAGTTATTGTACGTAATGCTCGGTTTTGAATTAAGTCTAATTTCCTGAGTAAGTTATTTGCAGCTCCTGTGTAAAATATGCAACCATAATAAAAATGTGAGCGAATAATAGAGATGTATAAAGTTTTCAGAATACTTGAATCGGATCCCCAAGTTAAGCCAGCTAATGTTCGTAAAATATTTATGCCTAATTCTGATTTTTTACAAATATGTTCTATGTGAGGCTTCCATGAAAGTTTGTAGTCTAAAATAATTCCCAAATATTTATGAAAAGACTTAGCAGGGATAGTAGATTTATTATAAAATACTTTAGGGTATGGTAAATTATTTCTTGAAAATAAAATAACAGAACTTTTGTTAACATTCACCTCAAGTTTTAAATCATTACTAATAAATTCACTTAATTCTCTTAAACAATTATTCATCCTACTTTCACCTTCAGCAGTAGTATAACATTGTGTATAAAGTACCACATCATCAGCGTATAAAATATATTTAACAGATTTGTCTGTAATTTTTCTATCAAATAAACCCAAGCTAATAATAAATAATAACGGTGAAATGACCGACCCTTGAGGAGTGCCCTTATATGTAGTTTTCGGACAATAATACTGTTACGAGTTTTAAAAAAAGTAGTTCTTTCATTTAGGAAATTAAAGATCCACTGTAATAAATGTCCAGGAAGACCTAATTTTAAAAGACTGTTTATTGTAAAGGTATGGTCAATATTGTCAAAAGCGCCTTTGAAGTCTAAAAATACTGCTAACGTGCATTTTTTTGATATAAAACCGTTATTAATATCTCCTATCAAACAGCTAAGATTACCCATGGTACTTTTTCCTTTACGAAATCCGAATTGATAACTGGGTAACAATTTTTTATTTTCCAAGTGCCATTCCAATCTGTTCTTTAGCATAGATTCAAATAACTTTGAAACACATGATGTTAACGCTATAGGTCTGTAACTATCTAAGCTATTCTTAACTTTATTAGGTTTAGGGATAGGAACAACAATTTGTATTTTCCAAGCGTCAGGTATTACATTATGAAGCCATAAGTCATTAAAAATATCTAAAAGTATTGATTTAAGTTTAATAGGTAATTTCTTAATAAGTTTGTATGGGATATTATCCGGACCAGGTGCAGATTTTTTTTTATGATCAAGGGATGCATTGAGCTCTTCTAATGAAAGAGGGTTTAATAGCCATTTAGAATTATTTTTACCAATATAATTAAATTCATTTTGTAGATTATAAGTAGGAGCACTGGAATGATTACTAACAATTTTATCTAAAAAATTCAGGGCATTAGTATGATTTTCAAAAAAAATATCTTTAGTACTGTTGTTAGAATATAATTTTGAGTATTTAAATCTTTGGATGTAACTCCATATTATTTTAGAGGGTGTACAGCGATTAAAACTGTTGCATAAGTTCATCCAGCTATTAATTTTTTGCTGTTTTAAAAATATTTTTTTTCAGCGTCGAACTTTTTATATATAAGGTAGTTCTCTAAAGAAGGATATGTTTTGTATGAGTGTAAGGCTAATCGAGTTTTTGATACTGCTTGTTCACAAATATCATTCCACCAGTATTGAACTTTGTATTTATTTCTTATATTTTTTTTATTATTGGGTTTCTTTTGAATATAGGAACATAAAATTTCTTGTAAAGAATCAAAAAATAAATTATAGTTGTCTAAAGGACAATCAGAAAATGAAAATGTAGCGAATGATCCTTCACAGTCGCTCTCGAATTTTTTCCAGTCTATTTTATTGTAATTTACTTTTGAAAATGAGTTAGTAAAGATATGCGTAGTAGAAGGAGAAATAACGTTATTTATATATTTACAATTTGATTTATATAAAATATTTACATGAATAGGATAGTGATCACTACTAATAGGGTCGTCGGATACTGAAAAGGTACAATCAGAACTAAACGATTGAGAAGCAAATACGAGATCAAGAACATTACCATTTCTACCAAAAGGTGCGAGTGTAGTGAGATTATGGTCGTTTAAGCAAACTAGTTGAGAATTAGACAAAAAATTATAGATATCATTTCCCCTTTTATCATTGTTATTACATCCCCAAGAAAAATGATGGGCATTAAAGTCGCCAATAATCAGATATTTTGATGAAGTTAAGTTATTAAAGCAGTTTGATAAATATTTGATTTTAAATTTTCCATTGGGAGAAGGAGGGCAGTAAACACATAAAATATTAATTATTTCATTCTCTATCTGTAGAGAAATTAAAATATTTTGAAAATTATAATCAAACTGCGTATCTATAATTTTAAAACTAAACTTTTGATTTAATGCGATGGCAACACCGCCATGTGGTTGACAGGAGTCTTTACGTACTATATTATAACCTTTTAATTTAAATGTTTTGGATTTGTTATTTAGCCAGGTTTCATTAAACAAAATTATGTCTATTGATCGATCTTGAATATATCGTTGAAATTGGTCTAGTTTGAGGAAAATGCTTCTGCAGTTCCAGTGAATTAGATTAATAGATTTTAAAGAGCCTTTATCCATAATTATTCATATTTGTTATTAGCATTTCTTTAATAAGTTTAGAGAAAATATTAGCACCTTTCGATTCTTTTTGAGACAAAATATCAATAAGAGTTTTGGTAAGTGAATGCAAAATTAAATCAGAATTTAAAATCTCTGACATTAAATTCCTCTTTTGCATAAGAGGAATATCCTTTGGGTTAGTATTAATTGGTTTTTGAATCGTAGATGGTGGAATTTCTCCTTTAGTTACAGAAGCAAATGTGGTTTTACCCATAATATTTTTTTTTATTTCAGCTATTTTGGCAGACTTAACAGGACAAGAATATGAAACGGCAATATGTTGTCCCTTACAATTAATACATTTAACATTGTCTTTATTGTCGCAAGATTTAAAATTATGATTGCCAGCACAAATTGAACACACCTGTTGATTTTTGCAAGCACTACTACCATGGTGGAATTTATAGCAATTAAAACATTGGAGTAATGGCCGTATATATTCTTGTACTCGGAACCAAATGTGTTCGTAGGTGACATGGTCTGGACGTGATGTTGAATGAAAAGTTACCAAAACTGTTGGAAGCGGACTATAGGAGCCATCTTGGAGCCGCTTTGTAAACCTCTTCACACCGAGGACTTCAACTGTAGTGTTTAATTTCATTAATAGATCTTCCTCTGTGATGTTTACTGGTACTCTAATAACACCTTGAGACTCTATCTGGTCAAAGGGAATCTTGGCTATCCATTTATTTTCCGACAATAAATTTGTGTTTAAAATAAAAGAATTAGCTGCACTTTTATTCTTAAAGAAAATCTTGAGATAATAGTTCCCCGCTGGTTTTACATACAACACTTCATTTATATTTTTGATTATATCATTAACTTTAAATATATCTAGCTTTATATTTTCTGTGGATGAGATTAGGACTGGATAGTTAATGTTGTTTTATTTTCATATATAAGATGCAAGTCTTTAAAAAGACCTCTCTTTGTATTTAAAAATTTAAGTGACATTTTATTAGATTTGGTAGTTGATTCGTTTATACTGGTAGAATCACTCTTCCTTTTTAATTTCGAACCACTACTAAATTCACTCATTATTAAGAAAGCACGTTAAAACTGTAACTATTAACAAAGTGTTGGTATAAAGTAATCAAATTAACTAATTAAATAACAAATTAATTAAAATTCGCGCCCTCCTAGTTTACCGCCCTTTTTTTTTTTTTTCCCTATGATATCAATACGAGCGCATCCTACCACTCGTAAATAAAGTCACTGAGGCGATAACAGATCATAAGCATCACAGATAATGTTATGTTAAGTTCCGTTTCACCATTGAGTTTTTATGTTTTAGCATAGACATGTCAATTATTATGAGAAAGAAGAACGTCATATTCAACAACAAACAATATTTTCTTCGTGTAACGAAACGCAAGTAGCTCTTGTGTTATTATTATTCTGAGATCTATGGTCGAAAGATCTTTGCCTTTCCACAATGGTGGAAGAATTAAAAAAAAACTGAAATTTTGTGAATGGAAATTATTTGTAAGTTGGTACCGAACATGACTTTTAAAAATACGACTTTTGGTTAATCGTGATTTGTTATCGGTATTTGTTTTCTCACTGGTAATACCAAACTCATCGCTGATATTCAAAAAGCGTACGTATTTCTTTACTACTGTCTGTATCAGATTAAAAATAATATTTATGTTGGTCATTGTATTTATTAATCTTACTGTGATATTTTTTTTTATCAGAAAAAAAAACTTTTTAAGGAATATTTTTATGTAATTACGAACATGAAAATAATAATTTAACTTTGATGAACAGCCAAATTAGTATTGGAAGTAAGTTTGTATGGGCGTCAAGTCGACTACAGTACCCCTAGTGTGAGTTTTCTAACTATTACTTTGCGTTTGCGTTAACTAAAAGTTGTATGCGAAATAGTTCAGCGCTCCAAGCGGAAATTTTAAGAACTAAAAATGCGAGCGTTTGATTGGTCAAATTGTTAACGCAGTAGTATAGTTAACAGTAGTAGAATTTCTTCCAACTTGCTTCCCCTTAATTTGTCGAGAACATTTTAAATCCATTGACCATCGTTTTAACATATTTCTTTTTATAAATATTTCTAAATCAGAAAATGGAACGAAATCATTACAAATAATATTATCATTATCAGATTTAGCTAGAGTGTCGGCTATTTCATTTCCTTGAATACCAGCATGACCCGGTACCCAACAAAGATCAATTATGATGCTTCTGGCTTTTAAATTAAATATAATATTACGAATTTCAGAAATTATGTAATTAGATTTTGTTTTAAACAAGTTATTATTTATTGCTTGAAGAGCATTCATTGAATCTGAAAGAATTATAAACTTGTTAAAATGGCAGTCAGAATTATAACTAGAATCAATATATTTTACAGCATAAAGTATAGCTAGCAGTTCTGCAGAAAAAATTGAAAAATATTCATTACATTTATATACAAAACCTATGTCAAAATTACTAACATAAAAAGCAAAGCCAGTACGATCTTTGGTATTAGAATCATCAGTAAAAATTTTTACAAAGCCTTTTTTATTATGTATAAATTTACAATATTCAAATTTATTTTCAAACTTTTCCAAAGTTATAGATATATTCATGATCTGGCTGTAGTAATTATAGCGGAAACATGGCGGGGTATATGACCAATAAACTATATCCTGGAATTTGTAATTTAAATAAGTTATTGATTCACTTAAAGATGTAACTGGGTTTATGTTATAATTATTAAAATTGGGGTACACATAATGCTCTAGAAAACGTGAAATACAAATGTTGTCCTGACTGATAAATTTTAAATTTATCAGTCAGTCAATTTTAATTTTAAACAGAGTTTATCGATAATGAAACTTCTCCTGATTGTTAATATGACTATTCCTGCTTCTACTTCAAGAGAATTAACAGGGGAAGATATCATAGCGCCAGTTATTGTACGTAATGCTCGGTTTTGAATTAAGTCTAATTTCCTGAGTAAGTTATTTGCAGCTCCTGTGTAAAATATGCAACCATAATAAAAATGTGAGCGAATAATAGAGATGTATAAAGTTTTCAGAATACTTGAATCGGATCCCCAAGTTAAGCCAGCTAATGTTCGTAAAATATTTATGCCTAATTCTGATTTTTTACAAATATGTTCTATGTGAGGCTTCCATGAAAGTTTGTAGTCTAAAATAATTCCCAAATATTTATGAAAAGACTTAGCAGGGATAGTAGATTTATTATAAAATACTTTAGGGTATGGTAAATTATTTCTTGAAAATAAAATAACAGAACTTTTGTTAACATTCACCTCAAGTTTTAAATCATTACTAATAAATTCACTTAATTCTCTTAAACAATTATTCATCCTACTTTCACCTTCAGCAGTAGTATAACATTGTGTATAAAGTACCACATCATCAGCGTATAAAATATATTTAACAGATTTGTCTGTAATTTTTCTATCAAATAAACCCAAGCTAATAATAAATAATAACGGTGAAATGACCGACCCTTGAGGAGTGCCCTTATATGTAGTTTTCGGACAATAATACTGTTACGAGTTTTAAAAAAAGTAGTTCTTTCATTTAGGAAATTAAAGATCCACTGTAATAAATGTCCAGGAAGACCTAATTTTAAAAGACTGTTTATTGTAAAGGTATGGTCAATATTGTCAAAAGCGCCTTTGAAGTCTAAAAATACTGCTAACGTGCATTTTTTTGATATAAAACCGTTATTAATATCTCCTATCAAACAGCTAAGATTACCCATGGTACTTTTTCCTTTACGAAATCCGAATTGATAACTGGGTAACAATTTTTTATTTTCCAAGTGCCATTCCAATCTGTTCTTTAGCATAGATTCAAATAACTTTGAAACACATGATGTTAACGCTATAGGTCTGTAACTATCTAAGCTATTCTTAACTTTATTAGGTTTAGGGATAGGAACAACAATTTGTATTTTCCAAGCGTCAGGTATTACATTATGAAGCCATAAGTCATTAAAAATATCTAAAAGTATTGATTTAAGTTTAATAGGTAATTTCTTAATAAGTTTGTATGGGATATTATCCGGACCAGGTGCAGATTTTTTTTTATGATCAAGGGATGCATTGAGCTCTTCTAATGAAAGAGGGTTTAATAGCCATTTAGAATTATTTTTACCAATATAATTAAATTCATTTTGTAGATTATAAGTAGGAGCACTGGAATGATTACTAACAATTTTATCTAAAAAATTCAGGGCATTAGTATGATTTTCAAAAAAAATATCTTTAGTACTGTTGTTAGAATATAATTTTGAGTATTTAAATCTTTGGATGTAACTCCATATTATTTTAGAGGGTGTACAGCGATTAAAACTGTTGCATAAGTTCATCCAGCTATTAATTTTTTGCTGTTTTAAAAATATTTTTTTTCAGCGTCGAACTTTTTATATATAAGGTAGTTCTCTAAAGAAGGATATGTTTTGTATGAGTGTAAGGCTAATCGAGTTTTTGATACTGCTTGTTCACAAATATCATTCCACCAGTATTGAACTTTGTATTTATTTCTTATATTTTTTTTATTATTGGGTTTCTTTTGAATATAGGAACATAAAATTTCTTGTAAAGAATCAAAAAATAAATTATAGTTGTCTAAAGGACAATCAGAAAATGAAAATGTAGCGAATGATCCTTCACAGTCGCTCTCGAATTTTTTCCAGTCTATTTTATTGTAATTTATTTTTGAAAATGAGTTAGTAAAGATATGCGTAGTAGAAGGAGAAATAACGTTATTTATATATTTACAATTTGATTTATATAAAATATTTACATGAATAGGATAGTGATCACTACTAATAGGGTCGTCGGATACTGAAAAGGTACAATCAGAACTAAACGATTGAGAAGCAAATACGAGATCAAGAACATTACCATTTCTACCAAAAGGTGCGAGTGTAGTGAGATTATGGTCGTTTAAGCAAACTAGTTGAGAATTAGACAAAAAATTATAGATATCATTTCCCCTTTTATCATTGTTATTACATCCCCAAGAAAAATGATGGGCATTAAAGTCGCCAATAATCAGATATTTTGATGAAGTTAAGTTATTAAAGCAGTTTGATAAATATTTGATTTTAAATTTTCCATTGGGAGAAGGAGGGCAGTAAACACATAAAATATTAATTATTTCATTCTCTATCTGTAGAGAAATTAAAATATTTTGAAAATTATAATCAAACTGCGTATCTATAATTTTAAAACTAAACTTTTGATTTAATGCGATGGCAACACCGCCATGTGGTTGACAGGAGTCTTTACGTACTATATTATAACCTTTTAATTTAAATGTTTTGGATTTGTTATTTAGCCAGGTTTCATTAAACAAAATTATGTCTATTGATCGATCTTGAATATATCGTTGAAATTGGTCTAGTTTGAGGAAAATGCTTCTGCAGTTCCAGTGAATTAGATTAATAGATTTTAAAGAGCCTTTATCCATAATTATTCATATTTGTTATTAGCATTTCTTTAATAAGTTTAGAGAAAATATTAGCACCTTTCGATTCTTTTTGAGACAAAATATCAATAAGAGTTTTGGTAAGTGAATGCAAAATTAAATCAGAATTTAAAATCTCTGACATTAAATTCCTCTTTTGCATAAGAGGAATATCCTTTGGGTTAGTATTAATTGGGTTTTGAATCGTAGATGGTGGAATTTCTCCTTTAGTTACAGAAGCAAATGTGGTTTTACCCATAATCTTTTTTTTTATTTCAGCTATTTTGGCAGACTTAACAGGACAAGAATATGAAACGGCAATATGTTGTCCCTTACAATTAATACATTTAACATTGTCTTTATTGTCGCAAGATTTAAAATTATGATTGCCAGCACAAATTGAACACACCTGTTGATTTTTGCAAGCACTACTACCATGGTGGAATTTATAGCAATTAAAACATTGGAGTAATGGCCGTATATATTCTTGTACTCGGAACCAAATGTGTTCGTAGGTGACATGGTCTGGACGTGATGTTGAATGAAAAGTTACCAAAACTGTTGGAAGCGGACTATAGGAGCCATCTTGGAGCCGCTTTGTAAACCTCTTCACACCGAGGACTTCAACTGTAGTGTTTAATTTCATTAATAGATCTTCCTCTGTGATGTTTACTGGTACTCTAATAACACCTTGAGACTCTATCTGGTCAAAGGGAATCTTGGCTATCCATTTATTTTCCGACAATAAATTTGTGTTTAAAATAAAAGAATTAGCTGCACTTTTATTCTTAAAGAAAATCTTGAGATAATAGTTCCCCGCTGGTTTTACATACAACACTTCATTTATATTTTTGATTATATCATTAACTTTAAATATATCTAGCTTTATATTTTCTGTGGATGAGATTAGGACTGGATAGTTAATGTTGTTTTATTTTCATATATAAGATGCAAGTCTTTAAAAAGACCTCTCTTTGTATTTAAAAATTTAAGTGACATTTTATTAGATTTGGTAGTTGATTCGTTTATACTGGTAGAATCACTCTTCCTTTTTAATTTCGAACCACTACTAAATTCACTCATTATTAAGAAAGCACGTTAAAACTGTAACTATTAACAAAGTGTTGGTATAAAGTAATCAAATTAACTAATTAAATAACAAATTAATTAAAATTCGCGCCCTCCTAGTTTACCGCCCTTTTTTTTTTTTTTCCCTATGATATCAATACGAGCGCATCCTACCACTCGTAAATAAAGTCACTGAGGCGATAACAGATCATAAGCATCACAGATAATGTTATGTTAAGTTCCGTTTCACCATTGAGTTTTTATGTTTTAGCATAGACATGTCAATTATTATGAGAAAGAAGAACGTCATATTCAACAACAAACAATATTTTCTTCGTGTAACGAAACGCAAGTAGCTCTTGTGTTATTATTATTCTGAGATCTATGGTCGAAAGATCTTTGCCTTTCCACAATGGTGGAAGAATTAAAAAAAAACTGAAATTTTGTGAATGGAAATTATTTGTAAGTTGGTACCGAACATGACTTTTAAAAATACGACTTTTGGTTAATCGTGATTTGTTATCGGTATTTGTTTTCTCACTGGTAATACCAAACTCATCGCTGATATTCAAAAAGCGTACGTATTTCTTTACTACTGTCTGTATCAGATTTAAAATAATATTTATGTTGGTCATTGTATTTATTAATCTTACTGTGATATTTTTTTTTATCAGAAAAAAAAACTTTTTCCCTATGATATCAATACGAGCATATATCATATTTTTATGTAATTACGAACATGAAAATAATAATTTAACTTTGATGAACAGCCAAATTAGTATTGGAAGTAAGTTTGTATGGGCGTCAAGTCGACTACAGTACCCCTAGTGTGAGTTTTCTAACTATTACTTTGCGTTTGCGTTAACTAAAAGTTGTATGCGAAATAGTTCAGCGCTCCAAGCGGAAATTTTAAGAACTAAAAATGCGAGCGTTTGATTGGTCAAATTGTTAACGCAGTAGTATAGTTAACGCGAAAGTAATTGTTAAAAAAACTCACACTTGGGATACAGAGCTCTTAAGTGACCTAATCATGTATCATTTGAAATCTATGGGTACACTGGTTTTTAGGAACTTACTGCATCGGTTTCAGGGTGCGGTTACGAAACATGCAGTTAATTTAACGATAAGGGAGCAAGAGTATTTAAGTACACTCGAAATAAAATTTCGTCGTTGTCGTCATAATTTAGCCGGCATAGTGGGAGCGACATGCTGTGTATTGATCAACCCCATTCATGGACTTTTTAGGTGTACCATGAAGCATGTCCACACAAGTTCACTTGTCGTACTTTACTAATTAAATTTAAAAAACCTAAGAGATTAATAATATATATATTAGTTTTTTATATACCTATTATATAGATAATAATAATAATATGCACATATTGCAGTCACAAACTGATAGGTATAATATGCTAATAAGTTTAATGTAGAAATTATCTTTCTTTTTCAGTAATAATGATAAGGGTATTTTTCAATTGTTTGCAAGTTTTTTTGAGTCTTTTTCTCAGGTAAATAATCTATGTGAGAAGAATTTTGCAAAGTAATAATTTACTTTGCAAAATTCTGAATAAAATATTATTATGGGTTAGTAAATACATGTAGGTACATATAGATTTTGCCAAAAAAAGGCGTGAAAATTAGCACAATTAACGTCAGTCGCTAGTACCTACTATAAGGTGAATATAATTTATTAAAAAGTGTATAATAAGGTAGACCAATGAGTTTTTAATTAAAAAAATATGTACATTTGTTTGACAACACCACTATAGTACCTCGGAGAGCACGTTAAGCTGTCGGTCCCGGGTCACTAAACCAACTTGTGAGACTGTTTATAGATGGGTTATTGGGTCTATTCAAAACATCGCGACGAGCTAGCCACTTGTTCGATGTAGACTCATACCATCGGCTACGACGAGGTCGGATTAAAACCCCTCCGCTGGGTACCCTGGGGCCGTCCAGGCGGTCTCGGGCGCCGCAAGGCACCCGTGAAGATATGTATATGTATGTATGTATATAATAAGGTATATAAAAAATTATGAATATAACTTAAAAAATATATACTCATATTTTATACTTATAATAAAATTATAAGTATAAAATTTTCATTTTTATCTTTAAAAATTTCAATTTAAGAATATCCCGTTATGGGAGAATTTATTAAAATATAATTCTATAAAATACTAAAGAAAAAGTATTAAATTTGGTAGCTTTCCTATATGTTTTTATTAATTTCTTTCAGGTTTTTATAAAAATAAATGTAGCATGGCCAACATATTATATAGGTAGGTACATTTGACAGCGATACTGAAGATATTCACTATTTAAATAATAATAAATACCATCACGGGTGCCTTTTTGACTCCCGAGAACCGTTTAAACGGCTTCAGGGTACCCAGCGGAGGGATTAACCCATCCTCATTTCGCCGATGGTATTCGGAGGCAACACCTAACAAGTGGCGAGCTTGCTGCGGTGTTTGATGTTATAGCCTCGTTGTATAAAGCGGTCACCCATCTCAGGTCCGGCCTTGTTGTCATCTGCTTAACCTTGTTATCAGTTGCGCAGTGACTTAACCACTATGCTGGGGCCACTTTTAACTAATTATTTATATTTATTTTATGATTAGTTTTAGATAGGTTGTATTTTTATTGTACCATTTACCTTACCAAATTAACTTAATGCGTGATACCGCTCGCCATGTCAATTGAAGTTGCGAGTCATCGTTTACTTATATTTATATTTCGTGCAATTATTTTGACAAAAAACTGTAGAAATGACGTAAGAAGAGTTTTTTAGGAAACCACAAGTTCAGTACATACACACTTTATTCGTCTAAATTGAAAATTATAGTAGATGATGATTTATAATATATTATTTTATAAACCCAAAATAAAATTACCTATTAAAAATAACAATAATAAATAAAAATACCTAAAAAAAAAACCTCACAGTTGTCGCGCGGAATAGTGCCCAGAGGCTCTACCATGGGTTTGCGCATTGTAGCAACGTAACGTATTCATTTACGTGTACGTGAGCAACAACCAATATGATCGCTTTATTTTTGGTAACAGGATTGAATAAAGCGAGCCTCAGAACGCTGCTACATTACCTCTTTGAATGATCAAGCTTAATCTTTTCATATATTATGATTATATCTAATAAATATGTTTTATATATTTTTATTATTTATATTTCTGTCTAACAATTCATTCAGACAAATATCATGAGTATTTTGTATTATTTTATCGCTTTTATTTTGACCCTTTTTCAATTATTTCTATATACCTACAGGGTGACTTTTAAAGTTTGTACTTTGGGCTAATATGAGTTTCTACTGATCAAATTTAACTTTTACCATAGGTCGCAAATGAAAACAAAATGGGATTACCCATACAAATTGGTAATTTTACCATAGGTCGCAAATGAAAACAAAATGGGATTCCCCATACAAATTGGTAATATTAACATTCTAGTATAGATAATGTTTGGAGAAGGTAATTATTTTCATTTGCGACAAACTTCCATGTGAAAAGTTGTTGGATTTGATCAGTAGAACCTCATATTAGCCTAAAATATAACCTTTCAAAGTCACTATGTATATTTTAATTTGTGTTTAACAATTATTTCCAACAATTACGTAGAAAAACATGAGTATTTTATATTATTAATTTAATTTAAAGCGTTTTTCTGACCTTTTTTTAATGATTTCTTAGTAATATACGTACGTATTAAACGTACCGTGAATAGGCATAGTTAAGTGATGGCCACCATGAGTGCACCCGTATGCCAGCTAATTGCTATATTCCTAGACATTGCACTACGTAACACCAGATGGATACAAAGGTTACATGTTGAGCTCTTAAAATATTTAAAAAATTGCCACTCTCAGAGGTCAAGTTTGAGCTGATACAAAGTTTTTGCAAATTCTATGGATCTTAATGTCAAGGCCACAATTTATATAAAATAGGTTAACACTTTATAAATAAACGTAAATGTTTATAAACATTACTTATCATTAAAGGCCATAATATAAGTATGAATGATAAATAATTGTGGCCTAATTACAATAATTATAATTAAACAATAAAATTTTTTTTTTTTTTGCAGTAGGTTATTCCATTTTTTATTTTAGTATTATAATTTTTTCTTTATTAGGTAATTGTTGTAATTTTAATATTTTTAATTTTGTACATACTATTTAATTTTGTTATGTGAAAATAAAAATATTAATTAGAAAATAAACCTAACAACAAAATATAATATTTTTTCTATAACCATTGCTTTCCTTGTTTTATTATTAGGCAGATTCCTAAAAACGGTAAAGTTCGTTATTCCCATAATATAAAACGACAGTTTAAGCTCTATCTATATGCATGAATAAGGGAGATTTTTGAATATCAACAGATGACTAAAAATCACTGATATGTCAAAATTGTCATCAATTTCTAAATTCCTACTTTTGAATATCATCGAGTGACTAAAATATCATACTTATGATATCAATACGAGTGCCTCCTATATACCACTGGTAATTAAAGTCACCGATGACAGATCATCGTTATCTATGATGATAATAATCACCATAGATAAAGTATGTTCCGTTCCACCATTGAGTTTTTATGTTTTAGCATAGACATGTCAATTATTATGAGAAACAAGAAGGACATATTGAACGACAAACAATATTTTCTATGTATAACGAAACGCAAACGAAAATTTTAGAAAGGAAAAATATTCAAACATTACTCCAAATATCTTTACCATACTTATATGTTTATTTTTTCCTTCCTTTTGAATTTTCTATATTCTTCAACTATAATATTTTATGAGAAGCTCTTATAATTTGAAGATTTTTAAACTTTTACTCAAACAGAACTTAAAATAGAATTATAAGTAAAATAAAACTTCAATGGGTTTTCACTTTGAAATTATCTTCAGGTTTCAAGACCCGTGAAGATAATTTCAAGATGAAAACCCACTGAAGTTTTATTTTACTGAAGAAATATTTTAACTTAATTTCACTAAATATTTAACACTAGCTGACCCGCGCAACTTTGTCTGCGCGTTTAAATTTAACCGTTTACGCAGCGTACGCTCTTAAAAGGAATAATTTTTCTCCGTTTTTGCAACATTTTTCTTTGTTACTCCGCTCCTATTAGTCGTAGCGTGATGTTATATAGCCTATAGCCTTTCTCGATAAATGGATTATCCAACACGAAAATATTTTTTCAATTCGAATCAGTAGTTCCTGAGATTAGCGCGTTCAAACAAACAAACAAACAAACTCTTCAGCTTTATAATATTAGTATAGATGTGCACATGACATTGGCTAAATACTCACTGTAGTGAATGCTAAAGCCGCAACCAAACAAAATAAAACAAATACTCAAAAATTGTAAAAACTCTTGTGCCATGGGCTCCAGACTCAATAAAATTTGGTTTAAAATTGGTTTTTTTTTTATTGTAAAAGTCCGGCGACCGTCAAACTAGAGCAATGCTTTCTTCATGCAAAAAAAAAACCATAAAAATTCAGTGTGGAAATGCAGCCAGCGTCCTCGGTACATGTACAGTGCGGCACCGGAGGATCACAACTATTTTTTTTTTTTTTTAATGTTAAGAAATAGAGTCAGAATAATACTTTATTTTAATCATAATTATTTTAATTTACCTAATGTTCATTTTTTCTAAGTAATTTCTAATTTGTATTTCTTTATATATACTGTCACAAGCGTGAGTTTTTTATTGTTCAAATTGCATTCAAACAACCTAATAAAAAATAAAACTTGATAAAAAAAACTAAAATAAATACTATCCAGGGGGCTTATTTTACTAAATGAATTGGATATGTACTGGCTTTCAAGGTATTTTTTTAAATATATAACCCAAAATTAAAAAAAAAATCCTTTGATATGCAATGCAGTCTATATGAAATTCATTTAGTAGAAAAAGCCCCTTGCGTAATAAGTATGTATCTAATATTCAAAATATTATTGTGGGTAGTAGGTACTTATATAATCCTATATTGGTATTTTACTGGCCTTCGTGGACTAGTGGTTGCGCTTTTTGCGTTGTAAGCGAAGGTCGTGTATTCGATTCCCACAGATGGCAAAAAAAAAATGGCTTTTCTGTACAGGTTGCCATATTTGGGTGTTTTACAAAATACAATATGTACCTATTAGTATCACACATAGTACAAGTCTAGAACTACCTACCTAGAGTTACCTACACATATTATTATTATTTCTCAAACGTCAAATAAAGTTATTTATAAGTTAGATAACTTGTAGGTATCAGGAACTTTCGAATTCGGTATCGTCTGAAAAATATTATTTAAATACTTTAAAAAAAGGTACAATTACAGGATGACTTAAAATAATGACAATTAGATTTCTTATGCCCGATTTCACCAACGATCTCTAACTCTAAAGGAGCACCTAAAAAATAATTTTGACATTAGGTATAATTTAAAAAAAATCATTAATTGTCCCGTAACAAAGTTAAGGGACAATTAATGATTTTTTTTATTGACGGGCTTCCTTAGAGTTGGTGAAATAGGGCATGAGACCTCTAAAGCCGTTTTATTTTAATTTACTTGTATTAAAAAAAACTGTTGAATAACTTTATCTGACTGTCGAAAATCAGCCCTACAGGTAAGGGGAGACTGGGCACACTTGTTCCCCTTTACATTATAAATCTGATGATTTTTCTTTAGTACTCCCTACATGAATCAGTTTTTTTAATTATTATTAACTTAAATTTATTGCTTACCTTACACTGTAAAGTATTGTTGAATAGTTAGTAAGTTAGTAAAATAATTCCCAAATAATACGTCAAAAACACAAAAAAAAACTTACCAAATTGGCATAAAACTAAAGAAAAACACAAACAAAATAACAAACACTGTTTTATCATAGTCATTTTGTTCACAATATCAACCAAAATTAGGTATTACCACAATGTAAATTCACACCAAATTGTTAAATAAAAAACTAAAGCCGACAACAAAACTCGTTTTTTTTTATTATTTCCGCAAGGTGTCGTTTATAAAAACAGGTAAGTATACGTCACATGCGCCGGCGCAGCCTCGGCCATCTAAAGCTGACTCTGGCTTGCGAGGGTCTAACAATGTATAAATAAAACCCTGTATACACGTACTAGGAATGTGCATGTGTGAGATAACCTTTACTATCGGATGTGATTTGCTTTCCGCTTTTTGTGAGTTTGAAAACCATTGGAGTTTAAAAAAGAAAACACTAAATTTCGACGGCTGAATTAATATTGCAATTTTTTTAAATATTTAAATTATTCGTTTAATTAAATGTTATTTAACGTGTTCAATCAATATTTTTCTACTACTAATGCTGTTGTATATAGAATGAACGTTTTTCAGCAGCTTTATACAATTGCTGAAAGTAAAATACCTAATTAATAACAGTTTACAAATCGTTTCCTAGCCACAATTTAGGAATAATATAAGTACCTATTATGTTTTTTAATTATGTTGATATTTTTCGTGTAATCTATTTGTTCACGCTCTATGGATTCTTAATGCAGTAACACTATTTTTTCTCCTCATATTTACATTTTGTATTTCTATTGTTATGTTAAGAGATATGAAATTTAATTATAAAAGTTTTTTTTAATTAACTATATACAGGGTGAATTTGAAAGGTTGCACTTTGAGCTCTACTAATCAATTCGAGCAACTTTTCTCCATACAAACTAGTAATATTAAAATGACGAATTCGTTTGTGGAAGTCATTTTTTTTTTCATTTGCGACACATGGCTCATGGGAAAAGTTCGATTTTATCAGTAGAACCATCAGTATAAGTTTTGTAAGTCACTATGTAATATATACTTACTGGGTTTTTTTTTACAATGGCAATTTTTATTATTATTTATAAAACTTTATTGCATAATACAAAAGCGGTCTTAATTCCGTTGGGCATTGTCTATCATCCCAACCTTCGGGATGTTAGAACATTAAGTTTAGGCTGGTGTGCAATAAAAAATATAATTAAGTATAATGGAATCCGTAAAGTACCTCTTACACATTAATAAATAATATAATTTCAAATCATATAGCTGACCCGGTGGGCTTCGTATCACCTAAAAAGATGATAGCTTTATTGTTGTATGGTCGAAAGGTCCTATCCACACAAGTGGAAGTAAAGAAAAAAAAGTGAAAATAACAGATCAAAATAAACAATCACCCAGTATATCGTCATTTTACGTACAATTTTTTTTTTTTTTTTTTAGGTATTCTTTAGAATCTTCCCTATTATTTTTCCTTTCCAACCACCCCTGTATAAGTGAACAAAATATTCAAAACGTCTAAACCGTTTTTGGGGTTTAGGGAGACTGCTATTAATTTTATACATTTATTCAGATAAAAATACATAATTTGTTTTACAATATATATTAAAAAGTATATATGTAGATATTGATGTCTAACATCCTGAAGGTTTGATGTTAGATAATGCCCAACGGCATTAAGACCACTTTTTTTTTTTTTTTTTTATTTTTTATTGGAGCACGACATGTGACTTTGTATCTACCTGGTGGTGAGCAGACCTACAAAGTCCATGAATGGGGTCAATCAATAATTGTTCTTAAACAATATTGATCGCACCCACTATGCCGGCTAAATGATGCGATTACGAAATGGGGGGCGACAATGACGAATTGCATTACGAGTATATACTCGCTGCCTTATCGTCAATTCAACCACCCATTTCGTAACCGCACCCTGAAAGGAGACTACCACCTCGACAAGAAATCGATGCAGTAGTCTCCAGAAAACCGGTGAACCCACAGACTAAAACCGAAACATGACTAGGTCACTTGACGGTTTTTGCATCCACTTTTGTATTATGCAATAAAATTTTATAGATATTGTGTAAGCGGCCCCAGCCTAGTGGTTAAGTCACTGCGCAACTGATAACAAAGTTAAGCAGATGACAACAAGACCGGCCTGGGATGGGTGACCGCTTTATACATCGAGGCTATTTCATGATTAACACCGCAACAAGGTCGCCACTTGTTAGGTGTTGCCTCCGAATACCATCGGCGAAATGAGGATGGGTTAATCCCTCCGCTGGGACCCTGAGGCCGTTTAAACGGTTCTCGGGAGCCAAATTGGCACCCGTGATGGTATTAATTTTTTATATTGTGTATTACCTGAAATAATAAATACCACGGAATAAATAATACAAGTGGAAATGGTATACAACACCAAATGTATCAGAACCGATGTCGCCAAAATCATATATCTATAAGTGTTGAATCTATAACTGTATCGTCCTGATTGGTTACAAAAATACACAGTAATTTTAAACACTATACACTATGAAATAAGATTTAAATTAATATATCAAAAAATCATGACATCTAGTTTCTAGTAGATATAAACTGTCTAAACCACGGAATAGAAAAAACAAGTGGAAATGCTATAAAGCACCAAATGTATTAGAACCAGTGTCGCCAAAATCATATATCTATAAGTATTGAATCTATAACCACTTCGTCCTGATTGGTTGCAAATATACACAGCAATTTTAAACACTATTCTCCAAATAATTAGATTTAAATTCATATAAAAAAATAATCATGCCATCTAACGTAAAGTAGTAAGAACCACTGAACAAATAAGTAAGAACCTCCTATAAAAGGTTCTGCTACTCCTACACAGATGGCGTGATTACTACAACATTCGATTAAATGTTTTGTTCAGTCGACATAAGGCATATTATCTTTTATATAAAAAAAGTATTTTAGTTTATTCTAGAACTTTCCTTGCATAAAAATATAGTAATTCAAAGGCGGCGACATAATAAAATATTTAAAGTATCGATATCGATGTTTTTTTTAAATATAAATGTGCTTTATATATTTAAACGCAGATGGAAGGGAAAACTTTTTAGAAAACATAGCTATAAAACTTTTAGAAAATATAAAGGCTTAAAAAACTGATTTTAGAGATAAGTATATTTTTTTTAAGTTGAGTTGGGTGACGTTGTCGTGACGTGAGCACGAAACAAAACTTTGATACGCAATCTTAATATAACTAGTATTTTTGTAATAAAAATAAAGAAATTAGGCAAATTGAAGAAATTATTTATGCCTGGAATATTCATTATTTTATAAAAATATTTTTTATCGTTATTTAAAAAAAAAGAGTTTTAGTCGCAATGGTACAGATCCCAATTTTGTTTGTGCATATGACGTGACGAGTCTTAATTAAATATATATCTCAGAAACCATTTTTTTTTATTTAAAAAAAAAATAATTAGGTATATTCACAAGAAAGGAAATCTTTTCGGAAGCCCATTGTTAAATTTTCATGCTTCCTGCCGATAACATCGGCAGGATGCATGAAAATTTAACAATGTGCAACTTTTTTGCTCTACATTGTGTTAGAGCAAAAAGTTATTTATAAAAAGTATTTTGCATTAGGCGGCCGGTTTAATTTACAATAAAACAAATATAGTATATTTCTTAGTATATTTCACACAATATCTCACTTTGTTTGTTTGTTATCACACAAGTCTTTGATTTTTTGTTTGTAATAGTTTTATTTTTAGGCTTTGCTTTTTAATTTTGCTTTGACAAAATCTTGGTTGGCCTTTGAGTTTCTTCTTTCTCGGTGTTAAAGAATGTGAAATGGCTGTTGGTTCTATATTTTTAACTTCATCATCTCTTTCTGGCTGAATTATACTGTCAGCGGAATGTTGTTGCACAGGAAACTGTTCAAGTTGTTCTATAATATCTTTATGAAGTCGATTCTTCTTTTTCGGCTGTACCTTAAACTCGGAACTCTCCAAACCACCTTGCCTTTTTGAAGAATTTGCAGCGTTCATTTGTGTCTGAAACCAAAATGAAAAACAATATAACAAAAACAATGAACAGGAGGAAAACTAAATTTAAAATAGTGTGAAATAGATTTGATATTTAGTCAACAAAAAACTCTTTTTATCGGTTATCTTATTCTTATAGAACAATTGACTATTATGAAACATTTTAATATCATATCATAAACACTTCCAATGCCTCTATGTATGTAGTAATAAAAAAAAACACGGTAACTTACTTGATTAAAAAGCTTAACGATTTTCAAAGTTGGAAATGCTGTTAGTTTTGTATATTTGTATCCTTTATTCAAATATCAATATTAAAATATCATCTTTTATAAAATGTTCAGAACATATGGTGCTTGATTTTGTTGGCATCCAATTTATTCTACCTGTAGCATCAATCCATATCTCTTTGACAGTGGCGTCTTTGGGAAACCTAAAAATATTTTAAATGAAGGTTAGAAAGTTGGTTAACTTATTGATGACATTTCAATGATTTTAATGAAATTATATATAAACCGCTCATTGTAACAATATGGTAAATGGTAAGTAATGGTAATGGTAAGTAATTGTAACAATGGTAGCCTACTAAATTTTAATTATTCAATTTTATAAACTATTAATTTCAATTTCTTTTTACAAACAACTGTTACTGTGTCTAAATATGATCACAATTCTTCGTAATATAAAATGGCTGCTGCGCTATAAAGATTTTGTTATGTATGTGTTTTAAGGTAAACCAACCAAATTGTGCTGACTTCTACGTATAGGGAGTTTATCGTTATAAAGAGTTTACACGTACATTTTATTATTCTAAGCCCACACTATTAAAAATTTGTATGCGATACAATATGAATAAATATTTAAAAAAATATGTAAGTATATAATTTTGTATAACCGCCGAAACTGTTCCTTCTTTTCTTTAAATAAATAAGTTATATCGATAAGCACCCACTACAACACTAACCGAGTAGCAAGAACTTTTGAAATCTAAATTTCAATCTAAAGTATTCTTTATTACAATTACGTAAGGTTTAACTTCATTTAAACTACAATTATTAGTAAACTAAAATAAGCTAAGGTTTTTAAAGAATACTAACAAAATCGTACTTACCGATGATACGAAACACCTCCATTACGAAGGTTTTTTCTCCTACTATCGTTTTTTCACTCCAGAATGCAACAATACGGCATATTTACAATAATTATGCGGAAAAATCAGGAATGACGCGAGACTACCAACTCGAAGCGATGTTAGACACGACTGATAACGATTGGGATCAAATAAGCGTAGCTACGCTTAATTGTGCCACACTAAACACGCCTACTTTGCACTTCCACTTGTTTTTTCTATTCCGTGGTCTAAACACTCTGCTAAAAAGGTTCTGCTATTAGAACACAGGTGGCGTGATTTAATCAATATCCGATTAATTGTTTTATGCAGTCGGCATAAGGCCTAATATAGTTTATAAGGCCAAAGTCTGTTTGACTATTCTAGAACTTTCTATGCACAAAATATAATAATTCAAGAGCGGGACATAATAAAATATTGAGAGTATTGATATCGATGTTTTTTTTTAATTTAATGTGTGTAGTAAATTATATTTTTTAAATGTTAGTAAAAAATATTTTAGGTGGGAGTAAGGAGTAAGGTTTGGGCGGTGGAAACGAGACCGATCCGACTGATCGGTCTTGTTTCCACCGCCCAAATCCAAAATCATGACTAATCCCTTGACAAATTTTGCATCTCTATGATGCAAAAACTGTCAAGGGACTAGTCATGATTCCATTTTAGTCCGTGGGTTTACCGGTTTTTGAGATTACTAATCGTTGTAGTAATCTCAAAAACCGGTTATTGCCGAGGTAGTAGTTTCCTTACACAGAGTGTGGTTAAGAAACGGGCGGCTGATTTTTTTAATAAAAAGTGTCAAGGTTTTGTAAAATACTCGTAAAAAAAAATCGTTTTCGTCGTCGCTTATTTCGTAACCGCATCATTTAGCCGGCATAGTGGAAGCCCATTCATGGACTATGGAGGTATGCTTACCGCCAGGTAGATGCAGTCACTTGACGTCTTATAATCTATTACTTAGTCGTCCTCATTCATGGAGTCTGTAGACCTGCTTAATAAATGGTAGGTAGAGTCACATGACACGCTACCCACCTGTTCGTAAGCAGGTGAACAGGTTCCATAAATGGGGACGATTGATATTATAAGAGCAGGTCATGTGACTCTGTGCCTACTTGTTGGTAAGCAGGTCAACTGAGTCCATGAATGGAGACGACTGATATTATGAGAGCAG
Source organism: Monopis laevigella (assembly GCA_947458855.1). Lineage (NCBI taxonomy): Eukaryota > Metazoa > Arthropoda > Insecta > Lepidoptera > Tineidae > Monopis > Monopis laevigella. The sequence continues at coordinate 5,237,790 of OX381596.1, read as the reverse complement.
ATTATGGACTCTGCGTCTGGTGGTAAGCAGACCTACAAAGTCCATGAATAGGTGGATCAATACATTGTTGTTTTATAACATTAATCGCTCCCATTATGCCGGCTAATTGATGCGGTTACAAAACAAATAAATTTACAATTACTATTTAAATAAAACTGTGAAAATTCACAATTATATTTCATATTATGTGACATTTTTTTTTTATTCTCTTCGGAAATATTGAAAAATAAAACGAATAGACGTTATTTTTAATTACCGTTTATTGTTCATTAGATATAAGATTAAATTATACTGGGTGATATTTTTACCAATTTTAATAATATTTTTTAGGCATTTAAATTGTATTACTTACAATAAAAAAGTAGGTATTTAAAAAAGAAAAAATGAAAGTAAAGTTGTCATAACATTATATTAAATATTTTTCACGTTTCAATTATTTTTTCCCGCTGCGTCAATCCACTTTTCTTTAATAATAGGATCAATATGAAATCTTTAAAAAAAATGTCGCTGAAAAAAAAAAAAATGATTAAATAAAATGTAAATTTCCTCATTTATACGAGATTTTTGTTTTAAATTGAGATGATTATCGCAATACCTTAATTATTGCGATGAAACAAGAAAATAATCTCAAATACAAAATAATATAATGATAAAGAAAAATATCGATTTTTTTAATAAATATACTTTTCCCAGCTCTAATTTAGTAGCGAGTAATTGTATAAGAATGAATGTGTCATTATTTACATTAATAGAAACAAACTCGACCTTAGTGGCAATGAAATAAAGTCCATTATAATATGTATTGCTCTCAAATAGAAATATAAAATCTAATTTATATTAAATTAATTAGTAAATGAACTTACCGATGATAAGATACACCACCATTTCAAACATTGTTATATCGATTATCATTTTTACACTGCAATACAGCATAATAAGGCATATTTACGAAGTTTTATGCAATTTTATTATCCAGAAAATGGATAACATCCGTGTGGCGTAGAGGACACAACTAACCGCAAAAAAAATGGTATTTGCGGATCAGCGCAAACGGCTGGAACAGGAGCCACGCCCACATCACACTTCCACTTGTTTTATTTATTCCGTGATAAATACCTACCATCACACATTACTTGTAATGGCACAGAAGAAATAATAGTACAAGTAGTAATGGTCCAGTGGTGGAAATTGAAAATCAACCAACGATTGTCAATATATGATATGGTCAAGCAAGAATATCCGTGTAGGTACATGAGACGTAGTAAGCATTTTTAATATATCGTTGGTCCCTTTTCATTATTTCACATCCGATCAATGTTAAGGCTTTTAAGTTTATAGTAAATTACGTATGATGAAAGGGCTGTCTTAGTTTTATTTCACAATAAAAACGCAATGGATTTGATCTGATAAATCAATTCTTTTTAGGTATTCCCAATAACGGTCAAGGCGGTTTTATACGTAAATTCGATCAATTTCATCGGAATTTCTGACTGCTTAGTTTAGAAGGACGTTTTGAATGAGTAACCGACTCGGGGTTTAGAAGAGTTATGTTAATTATAATTATTATACAACATCAGACATTATTTTGTAGTGACGTGGGTAAAATATAAGCCATAAGGAAAAATTTAGATTAAATTCTAAGGTCATAGGTATATTTGAATTTAACGGCCTATTTTTTACATACATAGATATATCATCACAGGTGCCTTACGGCGCTCTAGACCGACTAGCTAGACGGCCTTAGGGTACCCAGCGGAGAGGTTTTTAATCCCACCTCGTCGTAGCCGATGGTATGAGTCTACACCGAACAAGGGGCTAGCTCGTCTCGATGTTTTGAATAGACTCAATAACCCATTTATAAACAGTTTCACAAGTTGGTATAGTGAAACTGGGACCGACAGCTTAACGTGCTCTCCGAGGCACTATAGTGGTGTTGTCAAACAAATATATATTTTTTTAAATTAAAATCTCATTGGTACACACCGGGATTCGAACCAGGGACCTAAGTGTTTTTAAGTCCAAGGTCTAACCAACTCGGCCACCACGTATATATTTCGATGAATTGTAAAATATTTCGATATTTGTTTATATTCAACGATATAGCCAACAGCTAGTTGCCACTAGCTGTTGGCTGCAACTTCTGGTGAGTGTGTTTTTTTTAATAGAGCATGGCAAGTAACTTTTTATGCGAATAAGAAATGGGCTTTAAAGACAATATTGCATTACCAGCCAATTTTTTTTAAAATCTTTGCTACGTTTTCGTCAAATTAACTGTATACGTTTAGTTTTCGCACTCTGAAAGGATACTACCGTCTACCACTTCAATAAAAAAAACGATGCAGTAGATCCTGAAAACGTTTACCTACCCGTTTATCACCCAGATAAAAACCGAAACGTGATTCGGTCACTTACTAGTTTTTGCATCTGTATAGATCGGCCCACTTAGCAAAGTCGAAGTGAGACCTCAATATAAAGGAAGATTTTTTAAGCGTTTGGTTTTTGAAAATTGAAGAAAAAACCGAAAAATTGTAGGTAAGTGGATAAAATATTTATTTAGATCGTTGTATCAATGCCTGCCATTTACTATTAAAGATTTTTTCATGAAAATGTTGTCTACAGCTACGCACCAGCTGGTACATTCTGAAAATCCAATTTTGGCACAGTTTTTCAACATTTCGGCCGGTATCTCAAAGTCAAAGTCAAAATAATTTATTTTACGTAAATCTTTACAGATATTTATTTATCAAAAAAAAAAAAAAAGTTTAACAATGAGGACTTAGAGTGCGTTTGGTTAGGCAGCTATTAATTAACAAAAGAATGACAAATATTTATTTTACCTCGATCCTCGATCAGTTTTGAACTTAAACTTATGGAATGGAAATCATAATATGAAAAATACTACCGAACCGAACACACACTACATAACCAACTAGTGTAAGACTAGGTGGTTACCTGCCAAGCATTATCTGCCATACAAGGAAGCCACCAAGGCGACCAACTTCACCGACCATATCCACGCCTTAAATATTAATTTTAAATAAAAGGTATGTAACCAATCACATATAAGTAAAGGTATAAGGATCACGCCAATGACATATATAATGTTGTCTTCCAAGCTAACAATCATGGTTGGCTTGGGTATATGGACATTTACGTATCCCCACACAGAATAGTATAGTGGGGGCAAATCGCACCAACGACCGCCTCGTTTTAATTGAGATTAATTGCTCACCAAACTTGCTTCTCATTTGTTACATGGTGTGGAGTATGGATATTGGACAGCAGTTTAACGGTCTTATTCATAAAAAAAACCCTAAAAACACCTTTAATGAGCTCAATAGTTAAAACGTTCAATAAAGCTATGGTTCGATAACTTGTTTGTTTTTTTTTTTTTCATTTATTTAAGGCTTTGGACAACCCATCAGCCTAACCACGAGATTAAACTTGTTTGTTATTCATAAAGCTTCAATATAGCTTCTATAACTATTTGACGTTTATAACCTGAATTAGTGTTGTGTTGATAGAAAAAAACAATTGATTGTCAAGACAGTAGGCAGATGCGTTGAAACCTAAAACCATAAAGGTAAAAAAAAACGTTTGTGACACCTAAAATTAAATAATTAGGCTGATGGCTGTATGGTCCAAAGATCTTTGTCTCTCCACACTGGTGAAAGAATCATTTAAAAAATATATAATAAGGCTAACCGCATACTGATAGAAAATTTAGCCATACCAAAATCCATTTATTTTGTTAATTATTTTCATTTTTATCACACTAGCTGTGCTTCGCGGTTTACCCGTGCATTGTTTAATTTCAAATATATTGTATCGAAAATAGAATACAGCCCGTATTACTCGCTGAAAATATAGATTTCTAATGGTACATTCGAAATCATTGTTATGATTTCAGCTTTCATTATGCATGTCATCAGTTCTGAAAATATTAATGAGTAAAAAAAACACGCCATCTTTGTCCTATAAAATTGCATTACACCATTCAATCGCTTGTGTTTAATCCCACCTGGCTTGTATTTATACATATAATATGCATCTCATTTTAACAGTATACAAAGTTGGAAAATCCGATAGAAACCTAGCTTCGTAAGTTATTATGAATCTATATGGGTTAGTGGGTCGACGTCTAATACGTAAAACTGGTGCGAAATTTGGTCAAAAAGCTTGAGTTTGGTCAAAATGCATGATTACCATAAAATGGATCTTGTGAAACACATTTTTCACAGAGCACAAATTTTAAAATAAATTTTAATGATTTGCAAACGTTGTTCGTTTGTCAGACTATTAACGATGACATGGCAAGGCTGAACATTTTTGACTATTTCACATGTCACGAATCTCGCGTGAACTACCAAAATCATAAGCTTAAAAAACCAAATAGCAAGAAAATTACCCTTTATACATAGTGACTTTGAAAGGTTATACTTTGAGCTAATATGAGGTTCTACTGATCCAATCGAACAACTTTTCCCATGGAACCAACCATGTGTCGCAAATGAAAAAAAACCTTCTCCATACAAACTAGTACCTAATGTTAAAATCTTAGATTAATTAATGGCCTCTACGACAGGCCAATTATTAATATAAGATTAAAATTACCAATTTGTATGGGGAAGTCAAATTTTCTTTTCATTTGCGACACATGGTTCCATGGGAAAAGTTGTTCAATTTGTTCAGTAAAGTCTCATATTAGCCGAAAGTGCAACCTTTCAAATTTAATTCGCCGTGGATACCTTTGGCATTAGATAATCTCAATTCGTAATTAATATGGTTTTTAACACACAATAGAATGATATGTTTCTGTAATGCAGTTCCGTGATCACTGCCTGCATACCAAACTAAATATACAACAATAATAACATATTTTTATAATTAGACTATTACAGTATGCAACCTCATGACAATTAAAATGCAACGTGACGGTGAAATCAATAAGTCTTACAGAATTATTAGTCTTATTAAGTTTTATTGTGTTTTTAAATTATTAGCAATTAATAACGATAATATGTGGGAAAAATTATAAATATTGCTCTGGTCATAAACTAAGCTTTAGGCTTGTACTGTATGTACCAAAAACAACGATATAATATATGAATATAAACTAAATTATGCAATGAAACTGACAACTATATAAATATCTATTGTACTTATATTAATAACTATTGGCGAAAATACTTCAAGGGGTGACCAAAAACAAACAATCTATTGAAAATTCCAAAAATAGTGAAACACCTATCAGCGCTATTTTTTCAAAGAATAGTCTAGGTACCACATTTCAAAACTGTAGCATTCTCCGATACGAAGACGCTATAGCTTTCCTCGATAAATGGGCTACCCAACACTAAAATATTTTTTCATTTCGAACCAGTAGTTCCTGATATTAGCGCGTTCAACCAAACAAACAAACTCTTCAGTTTTATAATATTAGTATAGATTAACTTTTGTTATTTCTTTGTGTTTTTACCCACACACTTAGAGGAGTGGCCGGGGATCCAAAATCAGGATTTCTTTTAGGACAAAAAGTATCTATATCTATCCAACGCGGAAACGCAGATAGATATATTTAAAAAAAAATTACAATAAATAAAAAAAATCGTTGAGATCCTCCGATGCCGCATCCGTACACGTACCAAAACGCTGGCTGCATTTCCACGCTGAATTTCTATCGATTTTTTTTGCATGAAGAAAGCTCTAGCTCGACGGTCTCCAGACTTTTCTATTAAAAATTTTCCCAACTTTAAACCAAATTTTATTGAGTCCGGAGACCATGGCCCAAGAGTTTCTACAGCAAAGGCTATAAATTCAAATTTATGAGTGATATTTGTATATTTTTCCTTTTTTAAATTTTCTGCTTTAAGGGCTGCGGCACCGGAGGTTATAGAGGTGAGGTGGATATGCGATGGGGCTAATGTATCCGTACAGGTGGCATCCCATACGCGAGCACGAACTCTGTGCCATGGCACTATGGACATTCCGTCCGGCCTTTTGCCATCATCACGGCTGATCCCGGGAGGTTCAAGTATGCTAGGAATATCTGCCGATGCCAACGATTTTTTTTATGTTTATTATTAATTAATATATATAAATTAAAGTTATAAAATTTTATTGCCAAATATAATAGATTTTACTTAATGAATAATTTAAAATTAATTTTGTTCTACAACGTCTTTGACCCATGGTAAAAAGTGCGTGATCCTAGTATATACTCCTGGAATAGGTAATTCTGCACATTTTTTGCCATAAGAAAGAAGTCCGATTTGGTAAAAAGTCGTAATGTTGTCATTATTTGTCTGAAAAGAAACAAAATTAAAACAGTTTAATGCAAAATGTTATTAAACTTGGTTAGCATAATTTATAAGTATTTATTTAAAATTTAGCACACTCATGCAGTTACTATGACAATGTTATATTTATTGTATGTGTAATAAATAAAGCATTGTCAAAATGAGTAAACATATCTGTCAAATAAAAATATGACTTTAAAAAAACCGATCGAATGATACGTAATCGAACACAGAGTTTCAGTAATAATATCGAAGATTATTAATAAATAATAAAAATATAGTGGTGGCCTAGTTGGTTAGACCTTGGACTTAAAAACTCTTAGGTCCCTGATTCGAATCCTGGTGTGTACCAATGAGTTTTTAATTAAAAAATGTGCTTAAGGGGTGCCTTAAGACACCCAAAACCACCTAGACGGCCACAGGGTACCCAGCAGAGGGGTTTTGAATTCCACCTCGTCGTAGCCGATGGTATGAGTCTACACCGAACAAGTCGTTAGCTCGTCGCAGTGTTTTGAATAGACTCAATAACCCATCAATAAACAGTTTCACAAGTTGGCATAATGAAACCGGGACCGACAGGTTAACGTGCTCTCCGAGGCACTATAGTGGTGTTGGCAAACAAATTTACATATTTTTTTAATTAAAAACTCATTAGTACACCAGGATTCGAACCAGGGTTTTTAAGTCCTAGGTCTAACCAACTCGGTCACCACTCGCACACACCCTAAATTTATGACTATATGTTTTACGTACCATAGGCACCATCAAAGGAGATCCATTGTCCTTATAACACATCTGTTTTCCTCCTCTACCCGTTCCAGCACAAATTATCCTGCTATCGACAATCCTTCCAGGATATGTTTTACGACAGCTGGATTCACTTGACAATAACGCTATTTGGTTTATAGCGAAGTTAAATGGTTTATTATCCACTGAAAATAGTAAGATTCATTACAAATTTAATTCCTTACAAACTAGGCCGCGCATTGGCTTGGGAAGCTATATGTGTTGACACACTCTGCGCATCACACGTAACAAACAGCCACAAAAATCTGGAGCCGCTGGAGTCTTAAAACGCAACAAGTATGCGGAAATTATTACCAACCATCATTTCTTCCCAGTTTTAATAGAAACGATGGGACCGTGGTCCGAGAACGCTCTGGCATTCTCCCGGGAGCTTTGTGATAAGCTCCGTTTAGTGACGGGTGACCCTTTCATTAGAGAGTATTTTATTTAACGGGTCAGCCTCGCTGTTCAACGGGGGAACGCTGCGAGTTTCCTCGGCACACTACGCTCTAAGGGATGGGTAAATTTCATGAAATTTTTCAAGCATTAAAATTTTTCGGAAAAATTCATTTGGTGTTGAAAATTTCACGTTCATGAAAAAAATATAAAAATGTGAATACTATTCTTAATAAAATAATAGTCTGATTGATTTATTAAGAGTTAAATTGTTTTATAATGCTGCAATGTATTGAATTAACAAAAAGACTTAATTTTAGATATTTCTATAATTATACAAAAAAAAATACATAATCAACAAGGAACATAATAACATAAGGACTTATTCTGGTGAAAAGGTTAAAAAAAGATTAAGTAATATAATTATTGTCTTTCATATTCTAAAGTCATCGTTTGATTACTATAATACTATTACACTTAAAATTATTATGTTTTTAATGATAAGATCTCTAAATGTTCTTAATCCTAACCACAAAATTCCAAACATAATAGAGTTGGAATGTGTTATTTGACGATGACTCTGATTTAAATACTAGAAATACCTAAGTAAATATAGCATTGCCTAATTTCAGTCTGAATCAGAATAGTCAATTCGAATGCAGACTACTTTGCTGGATAGAGTCACTGAACGCACGCCTCACGGTACGGTACCTATACTCCAGTCGTACACGCTCTCTCTTCCTCCCATTCTTAAGTCCGAATGGTTCAGATGAGACATGATCTAAAGTCCGTCAACACGTTGTCCACAGGCAATGCACTGATTTTCTAAACAAAAAATATTTGATAAAGTCTAGCTTTCGATTGTCTCGTAGCAACATCACTGTTCTTGTATATAAATATTACTGACGACATACGCTATGGTATAGATGAGAAAAAACTAACTCTGCTTGTTCTTTTGGACTTCAGCAACGCCTTTAACTGTGTAGATCATGTTATCCTCATTGCTATTAAAAATATTTCTCCTACTGCGGCACAGTGGTTCAATTCCTATCTTCACGGACGCAGGCAGCGCGGGTAGACTTCTTCTTCTTCTTTTATTTGTGGCCTCTACGCCATATAGGCGTAATTTTGTCAATATCAAAGGCTCGGTATTCAAGTCAACCCCTGCAAGACTCAGGTCATGAACATTCGTTCTAAACACATGTTGACCAGATTGCATTTGGGAGCTATCTTTCCAGGATTATTTAATAATTTACCACCTCCTTTTTTGGGAACAGTATAGAATTGATTAACATCTTTGCCTTTTGCGAATAATATACTGGGAGCGATTCAGTGAATGCATATTGGCGAAAATGCGTTTACTGGTATCAGCGAGGTGGTAGTTCTAGGAAAGATCGGAGGACATGTGTAAAACTAGGTAAGAACCTAGCTTTACACATGGACTAAGAAGTCCTAGTCAATTCTTTACTTCTCCCTATCATAGATTACTCTGATGTCTGCTACCCTGATGTTACTCAAGATCGACTTAATGGTGGCACTTCACTTGGTGTAGCGGTATCGCTGTATTTGGCCAAATTTTTATAACACACAAACCAACAAATTATAACACACAAACCGACCATCCACACATGGAATCAAACAACAAATACCTTGAATGTTTGCCTTATTTGCCTTGTCATTTGCCAACTGAATTGAAAGCGTTAATTATCAAAACCATTTTGTCCATTGTAATTAATGTTTAAGAAACACTGAGAAAAAAGTAATAATTATATACGGATACACGTCTATATAGGTTAGTGCCAGCGCACGGTAATGAAACGAACTTTTGCGAACCAAGTGTGGACGCCAACGCGATTTGTCCGATTTGAGTCCTTTGATGTGTGACCAAAAACCGACAAGCAGACGGAAACAAGTATTTGCTATTCGCCTTATTTACCCTAATATGTCAATAGACACGAATATCCTCTCTACACTTGGACGTGTTCGGGCGAATTAGGCAAATATACAAATACGCTACACCAAGTGAAGTGCCACCATAACACGTTTGTGATAAGTAGACGTTTTGTCTTTGGCCTGCGCAAGAATGACCATATTTTCCGAAGCAGTTTAAGTATAGTTATGCATCATTGATAATATTATATCTATTTCTTTTTAAGCGGGAGCAAGGTATGCCCAAAAAGCAAGCCTCGTAAGTTTTTTTCTATATATTGGAGTAACGCAATAAAATCCAATGAATTTTTATAATATACATATTTACTTAGTACAAAATAATGGAAGTTACTTTAATACATGCGTAAAATCATTAAAATTCGGAATTTAATAGAACAAAAATATTTTTCACTCAATTTGAAATTTTTCAAGGTGTTTTTATTTTTTTGAAATTTTTCATATATTTCACATATTTTTAATTTCATTGAAATTTTTTTTTTTCATTTGCCCATCCCTCTCATCTAATTGTCTTTTCTAGTTTTATAATTTTAATTTATAGGTATGTTTTTTAAATAAATAAATGTTTTCAGATTCAATCATTTTAAATTTTACTTGTAAGTTCTGTGAATACAATAAATGTGAATAGTCGTGCAAGATAAAATTGAGTTTTATTATAAAATTATAAGACTCAATTTTATCTCTATAAGACTCAATTTTTTACTTTACTTTTTTATCAAAAATCTTTAACTTTTCGGTAAATATATTATTATTATATTTTGTTCCTATTTGACATATATTGGGGTAGGTACCTATTTTGGCGTTGGTTTCGATTCCCACCCATGCTATTAATACGTTTTTTTATGTACAGTTTGTCATGGTCTGGGTATTTATAGAATATAATATGTATTATATCATTATTTTTGGTACACATAGTACAAGCCTAGAGCTTAGTTCGTGACCAGAGAAATATTAGGCATAAATATTTACACAAGGTTTTTAATGCCCAAACGCTGGTAATCAAAATCGGCCTACCTAGCGAAGCTATAGACACCTTCCATCTAAATATAAATTATTACCTTTGGTTTGATTTCGCCAACTAACAATATAGGCTTTATTTTTCATTAATCGCCTGCTTCTAAATCCAGGCTGTAATGGCAGACAAACTGGTTTAATTTTGTCTAAAATAGAAAATGGTCTTATTTAAAACATAAATAGTTTTCTATTTTCTGTAATAAATGGTTTTATATCTGCTGTAATAAATGGTTTTATATCTGCTGTAAGAAATGTTTTTTTATTTGCTGTAATAAATGCCAAACTTATTTAGCCGGTATAGTGAGAGCGACCAATGCTGTTAAACAACAATGTATTGATCGACCACATCCATGGACTTTGCAGGACTGCTTTAGGTATATACAAAGTCACTTTCTAATAAATTGAAATTTAAAAAAGATATTTGTTTTAGTTTTTTTTTTAGACTGACTAATTTATTATTTACTGACTAATGCATTATCTGTTTCCAACGGTGGCGTGGCTGCGAGATTCGCTAGCCGAAAAAGTTTAAATACTTGGTTTATCGGAGCTTTCCCTGAGAGGGTGCGCTCCGGCTTGGGTCACCGAGGAGGTCTTTTTTTTTAGTTTTCTGTCTTGATATTTTATATTTTTTTAGCATTTTTTCGGATTTCAGGGGTGGATATTTTTTTTCCTATAAGTACCAAACATAAAAAAAGAAAAACGTAAAAGCCTAGATATCAGTCATATTTATAACGCCCTTAAAAATCTATGAATAATTAGGGTAAGGGGTAACAGTCCAAAAGGTCTTAGCTGTATGGACTAAATCCAACCCTTTATTAAAGTGCAAATTTTGTTTAATTTACACACAATATAATTTTGCCTGATAACTTCTTACGATGAAATCTTACCAGTAATTTCAATATTATACAAAAGGGTAAGAATTGCCACATCATTAGTATGACTTCCTCGGTTATATTGAGGATGGGTGACCGTTTGCTTAATGGGAATGATAGTTGTTTCTTTCCTTATTCCATTAATCCTATTTAAGACCACTATTTTAACTTCAAATCTGAAATAAATAGATAATATTATTGAATAAGATTTGTCTTATATGTTGTTTTACAGAACAACTTTGGTTTCCAGCTCCTACTTTAGGATAATTTTCAGGATTATTTATTGGACTTATTTCAAAAAAAAATAGGTGAGTCGAAGGTCTCTTAATTTTGTTAGGCTGACCGACCGGTTTCGTTTAACGCCGGTTTCAAGAGACTACTACATCGATTTCTTGTCGAAGCAATAGTATGCAATAAGTCAAAAGAAGAAATATAGATTGTTGAAATGGCCACTATTATTTATTATTTATTAAATGAGCATCATTTAGGGTATGTTCCAAAATTTAAATGTTATGACCCGTGCGATCTCTCGGGGAGAATATACACAATTTACATATCTCCGTCTCTTCCTTTTTTTACGGGATTTAATGGAATATTATGTGACCCAACATCCTGGGGTAAGCTCCAGATCATTCTGGGATTGGCATGGCCCAGTAGCCCCAATATATACGCCCATATTGATAACGGTAGTAATAACATTAATGTAAGTACTTACAAAACTTTTTCGTAACCATTAACGCAGTGGGCTGCTGTAAGAATATGTGACTTTGTTATAACAGAACCTCCACACATCCAGGCTGTACCTGATAGGGTTTTATATCCAAGTAAAGCCATCCAGGGAACTTCTTCTAAAAATATATAGTGGAACTATGTATTTAATAAAATCACCAACCATGATTAAAGCGTTTCTTAATAAATAAAAACAATAAAATAAAATACCATTCTATTTTCAATAAACTCTATAGAAGAAATGATAGAAGTACAAACTCTACCCCAAACTAAATGTACAATAAATTAATAATTTTAATCTGGCAATACTTTCAATATTATGTTTTTCCTGCCTTACCAAAATAGTCTCTCAATTAGAAAGGCCAAAACGTATCCTCTTCCTTTCCAAACAATTCATGGAGCATTATATAAACAATAGTATAGGTTTACCAGGAGGTATAAGGGATGATGATGTCAAGGCAATCTTTCTGCATGTACAACTGCATGATAATGTCCAATCGCTCGATAGAGAGATTCTGTATTATGTATAAGACTGGCGCCTAACCTTAATTTTGTAGCAATTGTCAGTATCTGGTCATCAAGGAATACAGTGAAGGAATACTTCAACTTACCTAATCTCATACTTACCAAGCAAAGAATCTTCATGATTGTGAAAACTATTGACAAAACCACAATGAGGAGGTCTGGGTAATATATTTTCATTTAATATTTCCTTAGTAATCAGATCTTCGGTTGCTTCAGAAACTCCTAATAAATTTGTATCTTTTTTATTGGAAATGAATTTAGAAGACAATTTTAACACTTCATCTATATTGGATTTGATAATTGCAGACATTGCTAGATCATTCTATAACACAAAAGGAATAAAAACATTTTAGAAGAGTTTCAGGAAAATTTACGTAGATTGTCACACCAAATAATTGTTACAAGAGCTTTGTTAAGAAATATATTAAAAAACATCATCAGTGGACTTTAATAGACTGATGAAGAATCGTATTGCGTAAGTAAATTGTATGATGAATCCAGTCCTATTTTAACATTACCTTTATACCAGTGTTTCCAGTTTGACATACTTTTATTCCGAGAATCTGGAAATCCCAAACACAACTTTGATTAAATATAACAATTACTAATCTATACTCTAAGCAAGTTTTTAAAAGTAGGTAAACAAAAAGGCTAGATCCCATCAATTATTTGGGTCCCGAGAACCGTTTATACGGCCTCAGGTTACCCAGCGGAGGGATTAACCCTTCCTCATTTCGCCGATGGTATTTATCAATTAGCTTAATACAATCTCTAAAAAAATCATACTAAAAATCTACATCATTTTTCCTCACAGCGAATTCTATTTCACGAATCTAACCTCACATAGGAGTTCTTTAGTTGACTTCTGTTCATCAGTAAACGACTTTTGATCTTCATGAATTTCAGCAGATTTTGTGAAAGATTCAGTTATTTCCTCCTGGGAGTAAGATGGTGGAGTTATATTCTCCTTTGTCATTTCTGTGGGTTCTATGTTGGTTTCATAATCTGGACAGCATACCTAGAAATATATATTATTGTATAATTTCAATTTCTATCATTAAAGGACTAGGTTACTTATATAAAAAAGAAAACGGGGAATTATTAAAGCATTCCTCAATCTGATGGTGCGACAGATGTATAAATCGCCAAAACGTTTGGTACCTAAGAGATGATACCTACATCTGTCATCGTGCAATTACGGTACTATTATATTGACAAGCTTTTCAGAGCACTTCAGGAGTTTCCCTATAATTACAATACAAATTCCGTTCACATTTTATATTCTATATGGTAAAAACCGTCCACCCTAAATTCATAACATTATGCAATAAAAATATGACTATTATAATAACAAGGATCGTCTAACCTTGTGCTAAATGTTAAGGAGATTCCTCTTTGGAATCCGGTTTAGTCAGTCAATATTGCGTGCGTATGAATAAGTGAACTTTCTTAAACCGAAGATAAAACAGCGAAAAACATTTTTGAAGGTAAACATTTTTTTCGTTTAGTTTTGGGTCCTACCTTGGAGGTTACGACTACCTGGATTTTTATTTTTTTATTTTATTACAATACTCAATTCTACTTTACCATACTGTGGGTAGAGTTGGAAACACAATCCGCATTCTTTCTTGAAACATCTTCATCTGAGTTGATATTTGTGGGCTTATGTTTGTCAAACTCCGGACAGTATTTTAATTCCGTACAAGTACCTATTGCATCGTTGAAGGTTCTGCACGTAATTTCTGAGGAGATGAAATAATTAATTTTTAGTTAAAATTTGTTAATAATGCTTAAAAGTTTTTTTTTCAGCATCTATAAAAAAATATTTATTATCTACAAAAGTTTAAAAAAAAATTCAATCACAACCGAAATAATACGTCTAATCCTAAATATTGCCACTGATAAAGTTATGCAGAACTCTTGATGCATCAATTAAAACTTTACACTGAGTTTTTAATAATATTTTTTTCCCGCATAGAGCTCATAGATATATATCTCATAGTACTTTACAAATGACGTTGGTGGTGAGGAAGGCATTTTAAGTAGAGGGCTGACCTGGGACTTGAGGAATCTATGGTGTGAACTGTAGTTTATCTGGAGAAACTGTCTCTTCAGATTGCGGCAAACATAAGAGTGTTGCCAATAAACGAATATAAAAGTTATTTATTCAAATTTCTTTATTTCAGTTGAGTAGGGATTAAAGTGGGAAGTGAAGGAAGTGTGTGTGTTGACAGTGTTAAAAAATGTGTATAATAAAATGTGCTTAAATTACCTTCCAATTGTTGATATTTTCTTCTCCGATGATGCCTCGGTCTTTTCACAACCAATTTGTATTTGTTATGATTTATATTGACTACTTTATTTGGAGCACTACTACTATCAACAGCATTAACTTTATACACTTTCTTGTATACCGGATAACCGTTACCGTATAATCCAGTATTGTAGCTATTTCCGTAACTACCAGCACTATACGAGTGTCCTGCATTGTGTGCGTTCCCTAAATTGTAGCCATTTCCTAAAATGTAACCACTTCCTAAATTGTATCCATTTCCATAATTGTATCCATTGCCATGGCTTGTAGCGTATCCATTGCCATGGCTTGTAGTATATCCATGCCCATAATCTGTACCGTAACCATGTCCTGTTTCATAACCAGTATAACATGGTGATCCATAACCGCTATATTCGTTATAATTGTTAGATTTTCCATAGGAATGAGGTTTTCCATAATTTCCGTGGCAGTTGTATTTATTAGGAAATAGCGTTTGAAATAAACTATCTATGGCATGATAGTATTCTGTTGAAGGTGTAGTTGTCGGGTGTTTATATACTAAATGAGTATGCAGACATCTATTATTACTATGAGCTAGTATTAGTAACATGGGAAATGTCTGAATTAGCTTACACACTGTATCACCGTCGACTGTCATTGTAATCTATTAATATAATATATAAAAAAATACATTTAGATACAAAAAAACGACGTTATTACTTCAATAGTAGATTTATAATGGTGAATTTTGGTGTAATATGTCAAGTGAAAGTTTGTTAATATCATTTATATGGTCAATTAAGCTTTAATTTTTTATAGAAATTGCTTTTAGTAAATATTCCGGATGCGTCATTGTTGATTTGTAGATATTATCTTGGTTTATTATAATTTTGTGTATCTATTACATTATTAGGAAAGTTTTAAATTGATGAGATTAAAATAAAATTTACTTGATGAATGGGGGTGTATCAAAACATTATTGTCTAAAAAAATTTATTGTTCCCACTATGGCGGCTAAATGATGAGGCTACAAAATGGGCGTCGACAAAGACATATTTGCATTACGAGTCTATTTTAATATCCTTGCTGCTTTATCGTATAATTTCCCGTTTAGTAACCGCATCATGAAAGGAGACTACCACCTCGACAAGAAATTGATGCAGTAGTCTCCGGAAAACGGGTGAACCCACAGACAAAAACCGATATGACTAGGTCACTTGACTGTTTTTACAGCTGTATGAGCGGTGGTAACGAGTTATAGAGGCCTTCCATAAATTAGACCTATTTATTTTAGATTTTATTATATTTTACTTCTATATAATTTTTACAGAAATTCGACATTACCTTGTATCAACCGCTTCATATTACTATATAATCTGTTTCTATCATAATAACTTTTATTAAACATTTACATTTTCCATTTTTCTATGACATTACATATTTTACGGCTCATTTTACATTTTACTCTGTTTTTACAAGTGGTAAGCACAAATGTTCTTTAATTTGCTCTTTTAAATGAGACTACTGGTGATCCCCGTTCCGGATACTGACCGATACCGGATATTCAAACAACGCGTATCACTGGTAGTGCAAAGGGGGAATGCAGCCAGTGCTATGGGAACATTCGAAGCGGGGAAGGGTCTGGACTTAGTGGACATCTAGGTTTATATATTTATATTAGACCTTTTTTTTATTATGTTTCTTTGTGTGTTTCATTTTTTCATTAGTCTATATTTGGGAAAGGTTTTATTAGTATTATGTTTTAGTTATATATTATATTATAGAACTTATATTTCATATTTATGCATTTTTATAAATTCCTTTATAGGATTATCTTATATTAAATTTTTAAAGATAAAAATGCAATGAAAAAATTCCTGGTGGCGTTTATATTTATAAATTCATTTTAAATACTGAAAAAAGTAAAAACAAAAAACAGACTCCTCTGCCATCTAGTATTAGAAACTAGGACTTCTAACTTCACTCGTATAAGAGTTATTAGAAGAAAGCTAATAGAGGGCGTCTGTGTATAAGTAGATAACAAGCAATGACAAAATTCGTGAGGGCTGACTGGAACCTGGTTGGCTCAGCGGTTGAGCGCCTTGCCGCGAGGCGAGGATAGCGAGGTTCGTGGGTTCGAGTCCCGCCACCAGGGATTTTTTTATTGCATTTTTATCTTTAAAAATTTAATATAAGAACTTATATTTCAATATTTGTTGTTTACGCAACGTCTTGTCGTGTTTAGAATAAACAAACTCGGAATAAGGCCCCAGGAAAGACAGATACTATCGGATGCACCTATGTTACAAGGAATTTACATTTATAAGAGATATAGTATAACTAATAATAAATACCATCACGGGTGCCTTTTTGGATCCCGAGAACCGTTTCAACGGCCTCAGAGTACCCAGGGGAGGGATTAACCTGGCCTCATTTTGCCGATGGTATTCGGAGGCAACACCTAACAAGTGGCGAGCTTGTTGCGGTGTTTATGATGGTATAGCCTTGTTGTATAAAGCGGTCACCCATCGCAGGTCCGTCCTTGTTGTCATATGCTTAACTTTGTTACCAGTTATGCAGTGACTTAAACATTAGGCTGGGGCCGCTTTTTAAATATATAACTAGGTTAATAAATAGGTAGGTAAGTGTAGTTATAATATTTATTAGAGAAAACACGAAAATTGCTAGAGTTGCATAAAAAATTGTGCTTACCACTTGTAAAAACAGAATAAAATGTAAAATGAGCTGTAAAATAATGCCATAGAAAAATGTAAATGTTCAAATTTTAATATTTATTTAATACCACTATCTACAGTTGTGGACCGAGACCTAAATTTATGATTTGAATTTGTGGAGTTTTTGACAATATGGTCGAAAACATTACCTGTTAATTTATGGATGGAAATTCATTTTCGTCAGCCCCCTGTCATTCACTTGGTAATAGATTATTTAATAGATAATGCGTAAGGCATTAGTTCGCCTATGTACAAAAGTATTAAAAGCTTTTGTGCAATAAAGAATCTTTCATCTATGAGCAGACAACTACGTAAGTTTTTTTTTTTTAAACACGGCATGTGACCAAACATACATACATGTGTATGATAAGCAGACCTACAAACTCCATGAATAGGGTCGATCAATACATTGTTATTTAACAATATTGATCGCTCCCACTATGCCGGCTAAATTATACGGTGACAAAATGGGCGGCGACAAAGATGTATTTGCATTACGAGTGTATTTTACTATCTTCGCTGCTTTATCGTCAAATCAGTCGCCCGTGCTGTAATCGCACCAAGAAAGGAGACTACCACCTCGAAAATAAATCGATGCAGTAGTCCCCGGTAAACTGGTGAACCCACAGACTAAACCAGAAACATGACTAGGTCACTTGACGGTTTTTGCATCTGTATGGTTCGTCGGCCTAGATTTATAGAGGCCTTTCTCCCACCTAAGACATGATAAAAAAAAACAATTCTTCCTATAATTAATATAATGAAATAATTGTCTGTTACTCGTAGATAAAAACATTTAAATTATGCCTTGTCAAAAAGATATCACAATAAATATGACACCCACTTTTTATCTAATTACCCATAATAACACATTTTTAACTGAATAACAAAAAAAAAGTGGTGTGTTGTTATAATTAAGTCAAGTCGAGTTACTTAATTGAATAATAAATAAAGCTTCATTTCTTTTCATTTTATTTTAATTGGTTTAAAAAAAACTTTATAATAGAGTTGCATAATAAAGTAAGCTCACTTATGCAGTTTTACTTTGTTTCTGTGCATTGAAATAAGCACTTTTACCTACGATGAAAATGGTAAATAGATATTTCTAAAATAATTCCTAATAAATAATTGTTTAATGTTTATTTTATAATATGCTTTATAGATTTAGGTAAAGTAATTTTAGGCCTATTTTTTGCCTAATTGATTAATAATTTTTTAAATAAATAATACAAATAGGTACTTGCAATAATATGGTCTCTTATACTTTACTAAATATTTATTAAATTTATTGGAAACATTAAAAATAAAAACAAGTTATAAGATTATTAATAATACAAACTATTGGTAAAAATAATTAAAGTACCAAAAACAATTACTTAGGATTTCTTTTACTTATTTTAATGTTTTTTTTTAATTGATTTTTACCCGTTTTAATTGTACAATCACGCCCTTTTTTGTCTTCTGAATATCGACGATTTAATCATAACGATTTTTTAACTCCAGTCTAATAGGGAGAAATTTTAAAGATCGGGCGTTATTCCAAGATTGCAACCTAAACACGACAAGACGTTGCGTAAACTATAAATATAAGTTCTATTCCAATGGTTATATAGTCTGTATTAGGTTGGCTTTAATAATGCCGCCATCTTGAAATACACGAATTCTTCGCAAGTTTGAACATGTTTGGAGCATTGGAATTTTAACTCTATTATTAACAGAATAGAACTAACATTTCAATGTTTATAGTTTACGCAAAGTCTTGCGTGTTTAGCGGTTGCGGTTGCGTTTAGCGAAACACCGCAGGCGAGTTTATCTTGTATTTGATTAATTTTTATTCTTTATATACTTACCGTAGGTACTTTTTTTTTATTCAGGATTCGAAAAACACCTCCTGTCTAAGACTTATTATACTCTGGCTGACCCTGATGGGTGTATGGAATCCAGGGTCTATGGAAACCAACACCACAAGAAAATTGGCTTTTTATTTATATTTTTTAATATTTCAATGTTTGATTTATGTTCCGATAATTGTTACAGAAGTGTTGCATGTTATTTCTGTAAGTGCCTACACACAAAGGTTTGAAATAAAAAACTTTAAAATCCCATCGTGTGTGTTAAGAACAACTAGGTTCATTTATTATACATAAAAGTACTCGTGTTAATTTTTATTAATGTATAAATAATAAATGTATGGTATACCAGAGACTCTACCATGGGTTTGCGCATTGTAGAAACGTAACGTATTCATTTACGTATACGTGAGCAACAACCAATAGGATCGCTTTATTCAATCCTGTTACCCAAACTAAAGCGATCCTATTGGTTGTTGCTGACGTATACGTAAATGAATACGTTACGTTTCTACAATGCGCAAACCCATGGTAGAGCCCCAGCAGGTGGCAGAACGGCGAAATTATGCGCACCAAAATTCGATAGCACGTCAATCTATAGGTATATTATACACAAAATAAATGTTAAAATAAGGTAATTAATCACTTCGTATATAGCTAAAACACTCATCATCAGTAAAAGTTATTTAAAATAGGCAAATAAATACTCACATCGAATCAGCACGTTAAATTGTTACTATTTTTTCCGCAATTTTGGGCGCGCACGCACGCGAAACACAACGGCAATGAAATTAACCTAAGCTTGTCGTGAAGTTAGCAAATATTATCCTGCCAATTTTAAGGGATGCGAAGGAGCGTCCTATCCTACTCTCATAAACCGAATTTCATATGAATGATAGATCCAACACTCTTGTTATTTCGCTATTTCTATACTAGGTAACTCAAATGGTCGCAAAATAACGAATGGTCGCGTACTGGCGAACTGACCCTACCTATATTAGTCTAGCCGTGCTATAGAACTGTAGCTCTACCACAAGTTTTTGGAAACAGTTTCTACTATAGTCGCTAGTAACTATATAAAAAATCTTTAAAAAATATGAACTAAAGGCCCAAGAAAATAATAATAAAATATGGAACTGCCATGTGCCTATAAAACGAAATGTCAAACGAATTCGTTGCAGCCATATTCTGTACTCACTTAAACCAATCAAAGCTCACGGATTGCTTGTGTTATCATTTTTTTTTATTTGAATGGCGGCGGCCATCTTCTTTTCTCAAAACTGTGGAGGCGATTTAAGGGTCATGGGCAACTCCCTATTATATCTCCATGGAAAGGCCCGAGGACGCAAATATGTAGTCCTGGAACCATCATTGTTGGCATGTCAATTTATTGGTATTAGCTAGCATCTAAGCTTTTTTTAATTTTAGAGTTCTACATACATACATATCATCACGGGTGCCTTACGGCGCCCGAGACCGCCAAGACGGCCCCAGGGTACCCAGCGGAGGGATTTTAATTCCACCTCGTCGTAGCCGATGGTATGAGTCTACACCGAACAAGTGGCTAGCTCGTCGCGATGTTTTTGAATAGACTCAATAACCCATCTATAAACAGTTTCACAAGTTGGTATAGCGAAACCGGGACCGACAGCTTAACGTGCTCTCCGAGGCACTATAGTGGTGTTGTCAAACAAATGTACATACATTTTTATTAATTAAAAACTCATTGGTACACACCGGGATTCGAACCAGGGACCTAAGTGTTTTTAAGTCCAAGGTCTAACCAACTCGGCCACCACGTATATTTAGAGTTCTAGTCTAGATAATTAATAATAGTGTTAAAAAAAAATGGGATTATAAAAATTCCAGTTTATTTTATTTCCTTAACAATTACAGGCAATTGAAGATGTGGAGAAAATTATGGGCATTAGTATGGTAATGCTCACACACTGCACCATGGCGCCTAAAATATTTGCCATTTGGTATAATCAATATAAAATTAAGGCGGTTTTATCTATTCTTGACAGTAAGCATTACTTCTTTTAAAGACAATTTTTAATAATAATAATAATAATAATACTTTATTTCCAAGAACATGGTACATAAGTTGTTACATTATTTTGGTTGAACATGTCCTACCATACATTGGTATTTAGATTGTACTAATAATAATAATGGCTGAAGGATAGAGTTTCCACACATAAATAATATTTATACAAACA
Organism: Monopis laevigella; assembly: GCA_947458855.1. Taxonomy (NCBI): domain Eukaryota; kingdom Metazoa; phylum Arthropoda; class Insecta; order Lepidoptera; family Tineidae; genus Monopis; species Monopis laevigella. The sequence goes on along the minus strand of OX381596.1, from coordinate 5,216,140 downwards.
CAAAATAACACAAAATATAATTTTTAATTAAAAAATAAAAAGAATACAAAATGTTTGAAAAGGGGTAGAAACTAACACTCATTTTTAAATTTGTTCAGTCGAATTGATTCGGTTCTTTTTTTTGTCTATTCAAGATTTTAAATTTGAAATACTTTACAGGTCCAGCATTTACAAGAAAAGAGCCTTTAAAACAAGCCATACTAGAAAAGGAATTTAAAATGTTATACGTGACCAGCGGGGTTTTCGGGCTAGTAATCGTCTTCACAGGAATCTTATGGGGTTTATTCCCAATGCTCAAACCTGTACTGGAACTACCTTTGGGGTATCCGCTGTTAAACAGTCAGGATGTTAAGTTTGTATTGGGTTTTTTACAGTTAAAAAAAAACAGTTTCGTAATATATATTTGCCGCTGCATGCCCCTAATACACAGGCGGCACTGGCTCAATTGCAAGCTATAGAATTTGTATTTTTTAACTTGTGTTTAATACATAGAAACACTTGCAAATATATTCGCTTACAGTTACACTAACTATCTCAACTATCTCATAATTTTAAAATCCAAAAATGACGTTATCTCTGTAATTATTTGACGCTATTTTAATTTAATGTACTAGATTAAAGGCTGAATGGTTGATAAATCTTTGCCTTTCCAATTGTGGAAAAAAAATGTACTAATTAAAAAAACCTTGGCCTCAGTGATCTCCCTGCTACGCGCACTAAGCTAAGCTAAACTTTAATCTATATGATGCAATTCTGACGTAATGCAAACCTGGTGACATTGAAAATTGACAGACAACTACGTCATTTTGGTTTAAGTTTAGCTTAACGTTGTGCGGCGTAATAGGCCTACAGTCATCAGTAGGTCAGTTGATGATTATAAATAGGCGATCATGCAACAGATTGATTATTATTATATCTCTGGTGACAATAGCTCAGAGAGTAAATATATTAGGCACCATGCCGACAGACAGCTATTAGGATCAAATATTTATTTTATAATTAGGTGAAACGCCGCCAGTGCCCCAGAGGCTCTACCATGGGTTTGCGCATTGTAGCAACGTAACGTATTTGTATACGTATTACGTGAGCAACACACAATAGGATCGCTTTATTCAATCAGGTTACCAAAAATAAAACGGTCCTATTGGTTGTTGCTCACGTATCTATACGTATACAAATACGTTACGTTCTAATATGCTCAAACCCATGGTAGAGCCTGTGGGCACTTTGCCGCACGAGACCAAATTTAGACAGTATCTTTCTTTTATAAATTGTGTACATACTTTTTATTAATTTTTTTTGCTTATTCTTACTTTTGTTTTATTGTGTTTTAATTAAAAGGTGAATAGGTAGGCTTATAAATAAATTAAATCAAACACCCTAATGTAAATCAGTCGTCACGACACAAGTTTCTACTTAGTGTGACGACTGATGAATTAACTATAACGTCGGCTTATTGCAAGAACTCATTAACCGACATTTTACTACTTGGGAGAAAAACGACTTTTTAGTTCGTGTTAGTTAATGGTTGTATTGATTTGACTATAACATCGTTAAAATATTGCCTGAAATGAAATCATCACTATTGTATCATTGTTCAATACAACTATTAATAGAAACAAGTCAGATTTGCTGTTCCTACTATACAATTTTTTTTTTTAAAAGCCCAAAATATAAGTTAATGATTTTTTGTAACTGTGGGTCTGTTTGGAGAAACAATTAATTATTTCTGAAAATGAAGTAAAACAACAACATTATCCGACACATTTATTTAAAAAACGCACAATCAAACTAAAAATTAACATAACAGTCCCACTTCTTAGGAAAACAATTATAATTCTTCAAAAAAACACTTTTTCTTAACACAAAAAACTGCTCTTGTCTACAGCGTCTTAAAATTAAAAAGCAATGGACATAACACAGCTTTGGCTTCAGTTGTATAGAAAAAAATACTAAAATATTTAAAATATAACAAAATCATTAGTCATTAACTATTGTTTTACTAACAATCACTTCCATCTTCAATACTTTACGCTGATTCAGGAAGGGAGTGACGCTTGCGAATCTAGGAATACTATAGCATAATCTCACGCAGGCGTTTTGCACTCTCTGGATAAGTTTTTTTTGTTTTTTGAAATAATCTTGGTCAATAATGGTACATAGTAATGGTTGGTATACTACGTCGCAATAATTAAATTGAGATAATACTAAGAGATCAGATTTTGCGAATATGCACTGCTAGATACTCACGAATGCCATACAACACTTTCAGTCTATAGAATGCATTTCATACTCGACTATTACTGTGTTCCATGTACTCAGCTCAATGTCCATCATCATCCCAAGATTTTTTGCTAATGACACTCTCTCCATTACCTCGCTGTTAACCTTTATTATCAGTTTCTCATCGATTACCCTATTGATTTGTTTTCTAGTTTCTATAATCATATATTTAGATTTAAGTGGATTTAGCCCTAATGAATTGGCATGTGCCCATTCACATATATGTGATAGATCTGTGTAAATATCATTGAGTGATTCTTGAAGCTGATTATGGGAAAAGGAATGATATATCTGTGTGTCATCTGCATATAGCTGCATTTTACAATGCTTTAGCATTCTAGTAAGGTCCGACGTATAGCAGATAAACAATAGAGGACTGAGAATTGACCCCTGTGGGGTTTCCCTTGTTTGGCTTGGCATCTAAAAATACTACGCATCCATCGTCATTAGATATACTATCTCTCTGACTTCTGGCACTTAAGAAGGATTCAAACCACTCACAAGTGGAATCATTCAGTCCGAGAACATTCAATGTGATTATTTGGCGATGAGTAAAGGCACATTAAGACAATCAAAGGCTCTGGAAAAATCGAGTAGCACCAGAACTGAGTTCAGTTCATTGCACGAAGCAGTAATCAGATCCCCAGTAACTTTAGTCAACGCTGTGCAACAGCAGTGCCGTACCCCATACAGTGCAGTTCCCACTTCATCGCTTCCTTTTTTTTCCATCACCACCATAGGTAGTAGATACCATCATTTGGAGAACGCGCTTTATAAATAGTAGCATTGTATACGTTTAATTTACGCAGGTAGTAAAGCAGAGAAACATCACTAGTCGGCAAATGCAATTCTTATTTGTAAGTCAATCGTAATGGAGTTAAAATTGTCATCTTCATTCGCCCGAATTTTATCCAACTCTTTAACCTTCCGGCTTTGTTTTTTTAAAATTATGTGCTCATCGTACTTTTGCTGCCAAACAGCAAAGTCGGGGTCATTTTCTTCTTTGGCGCGGTTATATTTATGACACGTCAACAATTAATATTTTTTTAGTCTATTTTTTTGGAAAATCTAGATTATACTGAGTACAAAAAAAATTGCGATACACATTTTTGGAAACAGGCGTTTTAGATGCATTACTACATTTTTCTTTGTACAGAATAAATCACCAAATCACAATTGAATAAACCACGAAGTTTGCAAGAAGTTGTTATCTTCTTTTAATCGAGATTCAATCATTAAAATTGTTCCAATAAATGGTCACTAAATACAAATAATGAAAATATTAAAAAGTCATTAAGATTACTTACGGTGCGATCGTGATAAACTTGGTATTACTTAAAGTAACTAAATGCCATAAATTAATATTATCGAAACTTAATATAAGTCATTTATGCTACACATTTTTCGACAATGTTAATTAAAAAGTGAAAATGAATTCTGACAATTTTTATTTGCTGTTTTAGAGAAAAAAAAAACGATTATAAAAATAACTTACGTGGCTTAGTGATTCTAAGCGAATTCGTGAATTATGAAAATGCAGTTATCGACTTTATGGCCGAGGACGTAACAGCTAAAATTGATTAGTTAGAAATAAGTGAGTTTTTGCATTTTGTAGAGGATGTCAAAATATGTCTATACCTTTAAAAAAAGCAGTTAGTGATTTTTGGCAGTTAATGACTTCTTGCAATAAGCCGACGATAATACCTATACTTGGTTGCAATAAATAAAAAATAAAAAATAGTTTTATTTATTAGGTGTATTAAATTATTTTGTTAATTTTAAAATAAAGTTAAGTTGTTATTTAGGTATATGTGATTTCATTCATTTCAGATTTTTCCCTATATACCTTTATCAAATAATAAGCCTTACGGTGTTAGGTGTTGGGGTGGCCAGCGCTGATTTCCTTATAGGAGGGTTTATGGTGATTTTCTCTGGGGCCATGAACTTATTGCATTATGAAGTCAAGAATATCGGAGTGGAAACGGATCATGAAGATTTACGTAAGATTTTATCACTAATTTCATCTTTGCATCGGCTTTTGAAGGACCTTGGCCCTGCAAGATCGGCCGTCGGGACTTTTATGGAACGTGTTTCTAAGATGGCGCCGACAGGATCATATAGTATTTGGCTGGGTGGAGAGGGTAGTAAACACAGTGAAGGGGAGAGTTGAATCCGGAAAGGCTTTTAACACGAGTTCGCGGTCTTAAGTCTGAGAACACTGCAGTTCACTCCCTCACTTCACTTTTAACCACGCGATGAATGATGGTCCAAGCATGGATAATTAGATTATCTTTCTCAGTCATCATACAGAGGTAAAATTCATGGTAGTCTTCGTTTAGGATGACTAAAGACACTTTAACTTAAGTAAGTTGTTTAACTACATAGACAGCTCCCTCTATGTCATCTAGATAATGCGGTTACAAAATGGGCGTTGATATGCGAAAAAGGTGACAAGGCGAATTTGCAGTACGAGTATCCTCTACTTTATTTTCGAACTTAAAAAAAATTAACAGTTAAGACCAAAAGGTCGTGAATGTATGGGAAATGTTTGATCAGATGTTCCTCTTAATTTAATTGATAAAAATAAATAATTAAAAAAAAACTCAAGTTTTTATTTGGCATGGTACTCGTATGAAAGATCTTTTTTTTAAACTAACTGTGCGGTTTCTCTTGATTTGGATCGAAATTAAAATTTAGCTCCCCTGATTGCTTTTTAGTTATTTTTTTTTAATTGGTTAAGCAGTTTTTGAAATTATCCACAACAAACAAACAATCAAATATTTTCCCTTTATAATATTAAGTATGGACAAAAATAGAATTATTGTCATATGATTAATATTTTTCAGAAATAAATAGTAATAAAGAATACTTAGAAGCAGTTAATTGCGTGAAATTTCATGGAGAAATTATGGAGTAAGTATTAATTTTTTTTACAACAATAATTAGCCTTTTGATTTGCGATGGGATTTTTTATATTAACCGTTTGAACTTTATTGTAGGTAATTTGTGTGTATCTTAACCTATTAGTGGCCAAATTAAAATGAAAAACAGTTTTCTTCCACAAGCTTTATTTTTAAACATAAAAGGATAAAATAACATTAGACAAAAACAATCCTGAAAAAAAAAACTACAGGTTATAATTAAGGTGATAATTTTTAAAACACGTCCAAACTATGCATAACATTTTTATAATATCTTGTATTCCCAGTGCCAGCGTTGACTCTTGAGTGACAAATGTAACAACGTAATTATTTTTCTAGTTTTTTTGAGAAAAATCATCGGATGAAGATGAAAGTGAAGAAGATGTTCCGAATATCTACTTCATGTTCGAACCTTCCTTTGCATTTCTTGTCGAAAATAACCTAGCTATATTACGACGAAACATTATTTGATCAATATTACTTAATCATCCTTGCTCAAAACATGCAAACGCCAAGCATTAGAAATATATATGCTACCATATGAGTCCACAAACCCACAAACATTTCTTACCGTGAATTCCAATTCTTTATTGATTTTGAAACAATTGTAGATTGTAGTTTTGAAATAAATTCAACTTATTTCTTTACATATAATTTTATACTAACTTCTACACCTATATCTTCATAGGATGACCAATACAGAGCTTCTCGAGGCATGCCATTCAGAACAAAATCATGAATTCAGGCAGTTACATTGAAAGGCATACACTATACGAAATTACGCCAAAACTAATTGACCTCACTGGTGATCAGAGGGATGTCTCTTTTCTAGCACAACGTGTTTAAATAACAATATAAGGAAACGCAGTTCTTGAAACATTACCGCAAGGAACATGTTTAAATTTTAAGTTTCATTTATTCGTTATATATTTAATTGATTTTAATTTGAGATTGATTATTTTAATATATACTATTAGAAAATTTAAATTGCATAACTTCTTCATCAAATATCTGTAGTAAGAGTAAAGTCCTGCAACTCTTCTTTCACTGCATCTTGTCTACATTTTACCTCAGATGTATCTTGGGGTATTGGATAGGTTGGTGTACATTTGTGCTGTGTTTTGTCAAAAAACCGTTTTAACTGCCAAGGGTTCTTCGTCACTAGAGTTGCCATCACTACAACACTCATCTACAAACACCACAAAACTTCCAGGTACATCATGAGGTATTGCTGTAGTCGTCATTAATATCTTCTTCTTTATGCACTAGGATAAGGTGGTATGATCATACTGAACATCATCTTCATTATCTTCTAGTACTAATTCAATAGCTTCTACGAGCCCTTTATACTGATAAGAATGAATTACTGTACTCGATTGAGAACTGCGCCGGCGCGGGCGCAGGCGCGGCGGTTTGTATTTTTTCCAATCTTTTATTTATTGCTTCTTAATATTTTTCAGATTAATGAAGATTACAGAAAATATGTTTAATTTGCCTATTCTTATACAGTTTCTCATCAGTTCTGTTATAATATGTAGTGCCGCTTTTACTATTACTATGGTAAGTATAGAAATAAAGGGTAAAAAGTAGGTTTCAGTGTGAGTTTTTTTTTAACGTTTACTTTCGAGTAGGTACATTTTCACCAACCTCACGCTCGCATTTTTAGTTCTCAAAATTTCCGCTTGGAGCGCTGAACTATTTCCCAAACAAATTTTAGTTAACTTAAACGCTAATTAATAGATAGAAAACTCACTCTAATGGCCTTATTCATAAAAACTTATTCAAGACTTGAAAAACACTTTAGTTATAGAATGTTTTGTCTCTTTTATACATATTCATTTTTGTTGCTAAATAAAAGAGGCAAAACCTTCTATAACTAAAGTATTCTTGAAGAACTTAATAAGTTTTTATGAATAACGCCATAAGGCTACTGTACCCCTAGTGTGAGTTTTCTAACTATTACTTTGCGTTTGAGTTAACTAAAATAAATAATAGTTCAGCGCTCCAAACGGAAATTTTGAGAACTTATAATGCGAGCGTGTGATTGGTCAAAATGTTAACACAGTAGTAAAGTTAACGCGAAAGTAAATGTTAAAAAATCTCACACTAGGGCTACAGAATATACTCGTAGGTAACTGGGGATATTACTGGAATGTTAATGAATTAATATGATTTTTTTTTTCTCTTAATAAAAATTAAAAAATCCTTAGTTGCCCCCAAGTTATCTCCGCAACTTCGTCTGCATAACTTTAACCGTTTAGCTTTGGTACGCTTTCAGAATGGATATTTTTTCCCCGTTTTATGCAACATTTTTCATTGTTACTCCGCTCCCATTGATCGTAGCGTGATGTTATGTAGCCTTCCTCGATAAATGGGCTATATAACGTGTTGCAAAATACCCCCTAAAAATATAATTAATTATCTAAGCCAAAAATATTGTCAACCCTAGTAAGCTGTTATGTCAGGGAACCAAGATTATTTAACAGAAAGGCCTACGTACCTATTTTACCTAATAATTGTCTACTGTTTTTCTATTTTTCATTCATAAATATTTGCTACCTCAGTACAAGGATGTCATTATACTCAAGTACTGGCAAAAATGTCAAGTTGGAAAAAAATATGTTGTCAATTTCTCAAATCTTCTAATCGATATCCTACAACTGTTTTGATTTTTTTTTTCAAAATATTTTTTCCAAAATAACGATGCTTTCTAACTCGGATTATTACAATTAGATGTTATGCGTAGGCCATGAAGATAGCAATTTAAATCTTGCTTGCGAACTGTATCAACGAACGGCAACGATTTATCGATGGTAGACCCCCCACTGAACAGCGACGGCTGCGTTCGTACCAGTGTTTTCTGAATATATGAAAAGAGCCGGTGGAATGTAGTCGTCTTGACGACTACATTCCACCGGCTCTTTTCATCGGTTCACTGGAAGTGGACGTCCAAGCACAGTCGACGTCAGGCAGGCTGAATTAGTGTTAGAGCATTTTGAAGAAGAGTCGACCACAAGTACAAGGCGAGCCGGAACAAGATTCGGTATAAACCATGTTGCAGTTTGACGAATTCTTCGTGACGACAATCATCACCCTTATCACTATCACCGTACACAGGACCTCCGATTTTTCACCCAGGGGGAACTTCTGCGAGTGGTACCTCAGGCAGTTAGAGGAAAACCCTAATTACGTAAACTATGTTCATTGGACGGACGATGCAACATTCACGAGGTTAGGACTTTCAAATATGCATAACGATCACGTTTGGGCTCGCGATAATCCACATGCTTCACGGCAGGGCAGATTCCAACACCAATGGCGGCTGAATGTGTGGGCTGGCTTTTATGACGGTCATGTCATCGGTCCCGTCATTATGCCATCATGTCTGAACGGTAGAATTTCACGGAATTCGAAGAGGCGATTGACGACTTTCCTGTGGCTGACTGGGATTACTTTCAGAACCAAAGAAACATGGTGTTTCAGCATAATGGAGCTCCGGCACATTTTGCTCGCAACTTACGAGAACATCTTAACGTTCGCTTACCGTGAGGATGGATCGGCCGCGGGGGCCCGGCTATAGCCTGCTCGTCCTCCGGACCTCACACCCTTGGACTTCTTTTTGTGGGGTTAAGTGAAGGACAGAGTGTATTTCTCCGATTGCACAACGGTTGCCGAAATGGAACAGCGTGTTAGATCGGTTTTCGCATAAATACCGACGATGGTGCGAAATGCCACACAAATTGACACAAGCCATATCCCGACGAGCGAGGTATTGAGCAAGGCGGAGCACACTTTGAGCCGTTTCTGTAAATTTACGTTTATTATGAAAAAGTAAGTGTTCGTTTAGGTTGTTTCGTTAGGTTAGGTCTTATTTTTTTGTCGTTTCGCGAATTAGGTAGAAATGTAGGTACTTTCTGCGTAGTTTACTCTTTAATTTCACTGAAATAGGGTGCAAACCCATTAGTGAAAATAATTTTTTTTTTTTTTTTTTGGGTTATGTTATACAGGACTACTACGGTTCTTAAATATTGTGAATGGAAATAAAGCCCCATTTAACCTCCTTTAGGCTTTACGGGATATTTTGTAACACGTTGTATAACACTAAATAATTTTTCAATTCGAACCAGTAGTTGCTGAGATTAGTCTCGGAGAGCACGTTGAGCTGTCGGTCCCAGTTTCACTATACCCAGCTTGTGAAACTGTTTATAGATGGATTATTGAGGTTTTCCAAACACCGCAACGAGCTAACCGATTATTCGGCGTATTCTCAAAATTTACGACGAGGTGCGAATAAAACTCTACTATAGGTACCCTGAGGCCGTCCAGGCGGTCTAAGGCGCCGTAAGGCACCCGTGATGGTACATACAAATATCACCTATGAACTAAGGTTTATATTTTGTTTTCGTAGACGAATAATCCTATAGAAATACTCACAATGACACTTTACCTCGTGTGCGTCACAAATGAACTTCTCGTGTATTGTTATTTCGGAGATAAATTCAAACAGACGGTAAGTATGCAAATTATATTATAAAGTTATAAAGAAACAAAATTAGATTTTTTATTACCTATTTAAGATTCCGTTGATCTATACTTTTTATGGAATGGTCCTAAGGGCTAAGCTTCTCTAAAAATTTATATGGTAAACACATAGACATTTAGATTTAAATATTTTTTCTTCCATAATATTTATACGTAATATTTACTAAAGACTATTAGCTCTGTGGGTTACACCAGTAATAAAAAAGTTATATATTCAAATACCTAACAATGGTAACTAATGGGTAACAAACACGCCCGTGGAGGCGTTTCCAATCATGATTTTTTTTCTAGAAAACTTTTTCTGTTAACTATCTTTTTGTAAAAAAAAAATAGGTATTGTAGATAAATATCCTATCTATCTACCTATTTTTTACAAAAATACTAAGATGAGACGTGTAATAATTTCTCCGACATATTTGATTACCGAATTATATAAAATATATATACATTTTTCTTTATATTTTAACACAAGGTCAATAACCATTCGATCTTTATATTCGATCATTCATCTGAGTACTTGCCATGACACTAATAACAATGTGTGGAACCGCCACAGTGCCTTAAATGGCCTATAAAACGAAATGTCAAGGTTCGTTGCCGCTATATTTAACACTTTATTTATTACAAAAAGGCGGACTATATTCCATGGAGATAAAATAGGGAGGTGTCCAAGAGCTTTAAATCGCCTTTCCAGTTTTGAGAAGAGATGGCTCAAAACTGGAAAGGCGATTTAAAGCTCATGGGTACCTCCCTATTTTATCTCTATAGTATTTACCCGATAAATGCGATCGGAATACTTCCTCGGGCATTTTTTAGGATAAAAAAAAATGTTTTAGTCTGAAAGGTTAGCTGATGGCGCGTACTGCAGTGGGTGGCCGCGTATGTCCGTGCGCACCCGCCGAGTCATCTTACTGTTTATGACACGAGCGCAGCGCCCTCTTACCTTTACCGCTGGCAACATGTTTCCTGTTACCTTAACTACTTTTGCAACGGTAATTATAATATAAATTTAAAGCTAAAGATGCCGAATGAATTGTTAGTGATTTAATATTTTTATTGAATATTAAATTAAAAAACGTATATACGTGGTGGCCGAGTTGGTTAGACCTTGGACTTAAAAACACTTAGGTCCCTGGTTCGAATCCCGGTGTGTACCAGTGAGTTTTTAATTTAAAAAAATTGTACATTTGTTTGACAACACCACTATAGTGCCTCGGAGGGCACGGTAACCTGTCGGCCCCGGTTTCACTATACCAACTTGTGAAACTGTTTATTAATGGGTTATTGAGTCTATTCAAAACATCGCGACGAGCTAGCCACTTGTTCGGTGTACATTCATACCACCGGCTACGACGAGGTGGAATTAAAAATCCCCGCGCTGGGCATCCTGAGGCCGTCTAGGCACCGTAAGGCACCTGTGATGATATGTACATATGTAGTAAAAAACGTATTTGTCCATAACTACTAAATCATGTATTTTCATAACTATTTGTACCCCGGTACTCGCTACCAATAGTTTTCTATTGGTCAACGATTTTTTTAAATATGTTCAGTAGTTTTAGAGTTATTCCGGAACAAACAAGCAAACAAGTCTTTTCTCTATATATTATTAGTAGGTATAAATAAATTCCAAATTTTAAGTGAGCGAAAAAACGTTAAAAATTTCTGCTTCCTATAAACATTAGGTTGTGAAAAACCAAATCCTATAAGTATGACATAAACATCAGCAACAACGAACACTAAAAATCATGAACTCTATTCCCTTAGGTATATTATAGGTACATTTGGCTTGAAAGTTTTTAGGATTTCGTGTCGTGATAATTGTACATAAACGATTTTGTTTTTTTGACAATCTGACGTTACCTTTAAAAGAAACAGAATATAGCCTCACAACTCTAATTGTGGCGCTTTCGACTTACGTGAAGTTAGAAAAGTGACAGATGTCCATAGAAAACTGTCAGTTCCATTCGAATAGATCGAGTCGACATACATAGCGTGTGCGAGAATCGCCCCCAGGTCAATATGTCCTACATATTATTATTATTAATTGACCAGTCTCCCAGATCCTTATGGAAATTATCTTAGATGGAATCGCTCTTAGTCAACAAAGTACGGTATAAGACAGTTGACAGTGCAGTGGCCACATTCTGTTTCTTATAACGTGAGCGTTAGATTGTCAAAATAACACCATTATTAGCGCTCTCTCCTCCAATCAGCGAAGGTTAGAAAACTACTCTGATTGGAGGAAAGCAAGCTAATATTTATTTTGACAATCTAACGCTCACGTTATAAGAAACCATGTGGCCGCAGATATCGTTGGAGTACCGAAATTGTCAAATTCCATATTATTTTGACTGAATGCGTTTCCATAAATAGCATCGCCGAAATTTCTCTAGAGCCCCGGGGCAAATAGTAGACATTTATTGTTGGTCATTTCGTAAGAGCAACAACATTAATAATAATAAGTACCGATTAGTGATCGATTAACAATTTTTTTTTTTTACAGGTTCTCCGTACATCATATTCATACTTTGCTTTGCTAAATCAGCGTCATGCTGAAAATGATACACAGAAAAGGAACTAGACGGTATGCGGTATAATAGGCAGCTAGATTTACCCCCGTATTCTAAGTCGTATCGTCAAGACCACTTTTCTCTCAAGGAACGTCTCACTCATTTGATTTGACACTTGGTGGAAAGTGAAAAGTGGAGTTGAGGATATACGACTGATAGAATACGAGGGTTAATTCCCCCAATGGGTGGTAGACCTAAACCTCGTTCTCTGCCTAAAATTCTTGAGATATACTTACCTACTATAATTATGTATCTGTATTTATTACCACGAATAAAATGTATATAAAAAAAAAACTGGGTGATTTTTTTTAAGCAGTGAAAAATGTTTAAATAGATTTTATTGATGACAACATTTGTCACTAAAAAGTTCCTTTATCTTTTATCTCTCCCCCATGTAGCTTATAGCACACCAATAGAATTATGTATCTTACCAGAACACGTAAACCTGGTGGATTATTAACTGTAGATGCTAGCGACCATAGTCAACCTGTATAACATGTGTATGATAAACAATCTTTACAAGCGCGATGCGCGTGCCTAGATTTTTTTTTGTGGTCTTGGTCCACATTTGGGGTTCATTCCAAGATTGCAACCGCTAAACACGACAATACGTTGTGTAAACTATAAATATTTAAATATAAGGACTGTTATGTTAATTATAGAGTTGAAATTTCAATGCTCCCATGTTCAAACTTGCGAAGAATTCGTGTATTTCAAGATGGCGGCATTATTATAGCCAACCTAATACAGACTATATAACCATTGGAATAGAATTATATTTGCATATTTATAATTTACGCAACGTCTTGTCGTGTTTAGCGGTTGCAGTCTTGGAATGAGGACCCTGGTCATTTCTGCGCTCCCCCAGAGTCTGCGCCCTGGGGTGCGATTTTTGAATGTCAGCGGATGACTAAATATCAATGAAATGTCAAAAATTCATCGATTTCTAAAGCTCATCGGGTGACTAAAAATGATATCAATACGAGTGCCAACCCTGGGGCCGTCTAGGCGGTCTCGGGCACCGTAAGACACCCGTGATAATATGTATGTATGTAAAATAAATAGCCAAGTTCTAGCCATAAATGACATTAAATATCAATTATTATTAAATAGGGGAATAATTATTGGTACTCCTACCATGGTAAAAATACCATTCGTAAATCAAGTCACCGATGAGTAATAATTAGAATTATTCCGTATTCACCCGCAAAGTTTACCCGAAACATGTACTTTCCGTTTTCACCTTAAAAAGTATTCCTTATTCACCCTATTTAATAATAATTGATATTTAATGTCATTAATGGCTCGAACTTGGCCATTTATTTTACATACATACATATCATCACGGGTGTCTTACGGTGCCCGAGATTTTTTATTACAGTAGGTAAAGAATTCAGAGTGTTAAATTTACATGGAGGTTAATTATTATTTTAAATCAACTGACAACTTTAATTATAAAATTTTATAATCCATGCTAAGCTATGGCAGGTACCATAGCTTAGCATGGATTGTAAAATTAATTTCTTCGTAATGTAAGTGACGGAAATATCTAAGGGGCCGATTACGTTAAAAGTAAACATTTTACCAACTGTAATTAAAAATATTTTATATGGCAAAAATATATTAAAATAATATTATATAGACGTTCTTAAAGTCGTGAATAAAATAAGACTTAGGTACTTTGAATTCTGGACATTTACCTTGTTTCCAAATATTTGTTAACTAAGGTATTAGGTCTAATTTAACGCATTCAGACTCGTTTGTTTTCTCATAAAGAAACTTCATCGAAAAAAATCTATCAGTACTGCCCGGTCCTAAATGGAAAAAAATAAAGTTATATCTTTCAAAATGTCAATAGCTTCTAATACGCAGTTGATGTGAAGATAAGAACATTTAATAATTATTTTGTAAAGGAGACTGACCAAAAGCTGTTGCGCTATAAAGATAAGTAGTATGGTCTTAAAACATTATTCATAATTCATGGCTATATTTTAAACGACATATACATTTAACTCGTTCAAATATTTTGTGGGGTTCATTTTTTCACTGAATTAGTAAGATATTGATTTCCGTTTGAATTATCTATCACAAGGCAGTAATATACAATGTCAATGTTCGCTATCCGAAACTGAAAACTATAAATACAAATGTTTATATTTTTTTACTTATTATACTGTACCCATTTCACTTATTAAAATAATACGGCCTCATATAACATATTGGGTTAATCAAATACATAAAAACATACGAATACGTTAACAAGTAGTCGCGTTTGTCTAGTCTGCACATTTGTAAAACACACCGAGTTGGGGTACGTACTATTCAATGAGTACGCAGATTAAAAATGAATGTCAGCAATAATCAGTCAAACAAAACTATAGTCTGGCCACAGAGATATAGGAAGAGTCTGTGGTTCTTTCGTTAAGTCATTTATTTTTAGTTTTGTTTGATTAATTATCTTTCTTTCGGGCGTCGAGTCGAGTGTTCGGATCCCTTCACTTTTTTGTAATTTCAATATCAAGATAATGGCAGGGACATAGCTCGGAAGAAAAAATAAAATACCATTCGAATAGGTTTATTTTCTACCAAATCCCGCTAATAAAAATCTCCAGCTTTACTTATGTACTTTTGTTAATATTACCTATAGCCTAATTTCTTAATATTTTATAAGAGTCTTTACAGGGCAATGATATTATAATATACTTAAAATATCATTGCTACGGGGGTGATTTTTCGGCATGTATAGGTACGAGTACATACGAATGTTTTTTTCCGTATGAGTGTTGTTTCAAATGGACACCTATTTATTAGCTTAGGCGAGTATATAAACGAGCTTATGGCGTCGAATGTCTCTAAAGGTCTTACAGTTGTGTTTTTTACTTTACCCGATAATCGTTTTGGAAGGCAACCTTAGACATTGTTTATTTGAATACTAACCTCAAAATCTTTATAAAAATTAAAGTTTACAAAAAACCCCACAATTTTTTTTTTTAAAAAGGTGTCTATTAAAAGTATGTTATTTATTAATTTTGGTTATCATACAAAAATATTTTTAGCGCAACCGCCGTCCATACACGGTCTCCTTTTTGGCTACAAAGTGTAAATATATATGGAAAGTGGACAGTATTTAAAAAAAGATTTAAAACTACTAATAATGTGGAAGGTTGGCATAACTTTAACAGTCAGACAACTTTACATTCTACAAAGTATCCTTATAATACATAAAATGACTACTATAGACCAAAATATAATACAAAAACGAAATCCTTATTCAGTTTTAAAATATGATAAAGTAATAACTGTATTTGCGACAAAACAATTCTTTACACAATCAAAAAAAATATATATTAATAAAATAAATAGAAATATAAAAAATTACACCATGAACTATAATGACTGTAAGAAAGCACTAACAACATGGCTAAAAAAAATAAATTATGAACAAACCGAAAATTTATTAAGCAACGACAACTGATATAAATAACAAACATCCTTTTATCCACTACCTATCAAATATAATAGGCGCATAACTTATACAAATATAGGAAACACACTGCCACACACATTCATATAAACATATACACACACACATCAACACACATTATTACATATAAAACCACATCTTCTCTTATTCAACTTTATTCCTGAAATTATATATATATTTATATATATTATTAACCAAATTTTCCATATTAACTATACGTACTTTCTTACTTATTATATAAAATTTGTTTGTTTGACTACAATTGTACGGAAGAGCGGGACACTCCTAATACAGATGCACACACTTAAATGGAGTGTCCCAAACTTTGTAACTTTTATAATGAGAAATAATAAATATTTTGTTATACAAAAATACAAATTTTTGTATAATATATGTAATTTTTGTCCATAATGATTGGATGCAGCAGACCAAACCTTCTAAAACTTTTGTTTATATTAAAGAAAGATTCAACAGCGTTTATTGTTAAAACTACGAAATTTCAAATGGGCGCTCCTATTGCAGCACGCAAGTCAAATATAATAGAAAAGGAAAATTATATAAATAGTGGTCTTGATGACTATATAAACGGAAAGATTGTATTAGGACATTTTTTGGAAATAATTAGCCCATTTTGGATAATATAATTTTTTATTTATATCTGATTAGGTTCTTACTTAATATATTTTATTGCTGATTAAAGACTATTATTATTAAACGTAGATTTAAAAAATCAGACCAAGGCCGCAAGACAAATATTGGGCAACTACTTTTGACAATGACTGTACATTAGAATTCGGGTGAAAACGGAATATACTATTTTGAGCGGGCGAATAAGGAATTACTTGTTGGTATCTTAGGTTCACCCGGGTGAATGCGAAATTATTCAATAATTAGAGATGTGCTGAATAGTCCGGCTTCTTACTTGGTATATATTTCTCAGTGTATGTTTAATTTATTTCATTTCATTTATTCACAATTAATAATAACATTAATAGCGGGTCCCGCACTAAGATAACCTGAATCGCGGGTACCCATAAAAAGGTTTTACATTATTTCCATTTATACATACATGCTACCGATTTACAAACTTATGATTTATTCTAGCATTATAAAATTAAATTACATTATCATTTCTGTTACATTTCAATTGTAGTAACAAACATACCTACATGCCTATACTATCCGATCGTGAAATATATACCGAGTTCGTACAAAAATCATAATAAAATGAAGTGAAATAAATGTATGATTTTTTGAATGAAATTACATTTTATAAAAACCTTGATTTTATTAAAATGAATTTTGATTACACCAATTTTTGCATAAAATAATTACTTAAATAAGAACTACAAATTTAGAAAATCGACCAAATCGCTGTCTATTGATGGCATGGTACCCAATACGCTGGCAGCATTTCCTCTCTGTATTAATATGCTCAATTTTTGAGCGAAAAAGCTGCCAGCTCTATTGTCCCCAGAGATGTCGATATGTCGATGAGCTTTGGTGCTATTTCATTGTATAATGATTTTGCTTCTGATCCCCACGGGCCCATCGTTTCCACAGCAAACACCGAAAATAGGTGATCATTAGAAATGGTTACATTCTTTCGGCGCTTGATTAGTTGTGCTTCTTCCGCCGCAGCGCCCGCTCTAACAGAAGTACCATGAAGATGGGAGGGGGCAAAAGTATCCCAACAAGTAAAGTCCCACACTAGGGATTGTCCCAATCTCCACGGTACCAGAGTCATTCCATCTGTTTGCCGTCATCTCGACTCAAGCCTGTAGGCTCTAAAATAGAAGGGATTTATATAACGGCAAGCTTCCTGCGTATGAGGTCATTGATGGCACTGTGACGGAAAAATCGACCTGCACTTTTGGGACACGAAAGCCCGTGGTGACCCAGCTCATCAACATCTTTGCCACATGGACAATGATGTGGTTCACATACCTTAATTATTATTATTATTTTAAACCTTGATTATTTATTAATATTATTATTTTATAATCAGTCAGTCACATTTTGAAATGAAAAGCAAAGCAACCTTTCCTTTGGCAATAAGTTCTTAAAATATCTTGCTTGTAAAGAAAATATATGAGAGAGGAATTTTATCACAGCACGTTGTTCAATTTTCTCCATAGTTTCAGTTTTCTTCCGGATTGACTTCTTTATCAGGCGAGTGTTTGTAAACGAATGACGCAATACTACTCTAGTCATCTCTATCCCCCTAGCGAGAGACGGGAAATTGTTACAAGGTTATAACCTCCTGCAATGATAGCTATTCGCTACCCGTAACTACGGGCAGGTCTTTGGGTGACCAGTTGGTCGACGGCGTCGAGAGAGCTCTATGGAGATTCTATTGTGCTGGTCCTACACGTACAGCAATCATGCTAGCCGCTCGAGTCGCTTTCGCTTCCCGAACTACTATCACTCTCGCTGCTCGTGAGAGGTACAAGGTCGCGCGCGTATCGCAGTTTGCCGTCCGGTGGTCTCGAATGCAGCGGCGTCAGGTCCCGTATGTGCGGGTAATCTGATACATCTGCACGCGAGAACAGTCGGGTGGTCAAACGAACGATGAAGTCATTCAGTGATTCCATCCGGAGGTCTTTCGCCAGTACGGAATTCCGCATTAAAAACGGTGCGCCCGTTATGGTGCGCAGAGTTTGATTTTGTTGGGCCTGAATTTGGTCCCGACTTGCATCCTTACACAGCGCATACCAGGCAGGTGCCGCATATGTAAGGATGGGCCTTACGTATAATTTATAAATGGCCAATTTGGATGATAATGGTAGTCTGGATGAAAGCACTGAACGCAGCCGACAACGCGCGACCGCCGCTTTGGCTCTTACCATTTTAATGTGCGGCTTCATGGTGAGTTTGGAGTCTATTTTGACACCAAGGTACATCACTGTGCGAGACCAGTCTACAGCCTGTCCACAGAGCTGGAGCGGGGGCGGGTGAGGCTTACTAGCCATTCCCCGGTCCTGTCTGCGAATGAGGATGGCCTGCGTCTTTTTGACATTAACTCGAAGGCGCCATTCCGTCAACCATTCGGGAAGGAGGTCGAGCTGACGCTGCATGTAGGTCGCCGCCATTTTCGGGTTCAAAGAAGCCGAAAAATAGGCGGCGTCATCTGCATACAGAGCCAGCTCGACGTCCCTCTCGGCCAGCGGAATGTCGTCGGTGTAACAGCAGTACAGGACCGGGGAGAGGCAGCTCCCCTGCGGTACGCCCGCTGCGATGGGGTATGTATTTGAACAAAGACCTCCTATAGATACGTGGTAGCTACGGCCCTCCAAGAAGGAGGCTATGACCCTAACTACTCGACGTGGTATATTTGTTTTCAAAATTTTGAACAGAAGCCCGCTATGCCAGACCCTGTCAAATGCCTTTTCCATGTCTAGGAGCACTGCGCAGGTGAAGCGACGTCCATTGGATGTCTCAGTCATCCTGTGCAGAATTCTCGTCAACTGGAGAGTGGTCGAGTGTTCGCTTCGAAAACCGAATTGTTCGTCGCGGGGTGTGAAGTTAGGTACGATATGTCGTAGAAGTAATTTCTCGAAGACCTTCGAGATCGCCGGTAACAATGTTATCGGGCGATAGCTTTCGGCAAGCTTGATATTCTTCCCCGGTTTGGGCAGCATTATAATGCGGCCCTCTTTCCACGGGGTGGGAAAATGCGCGGTGCGCACTATGCCGTTAAATAGGCGTGTATAAGCGGCTATTGCTCGCTGTGGCATTGACCGTATGGCCATGTTATCGATGCCATCGGCACCGGGAGCCTTTCTAGGCTGGACGCGGCTGAAGGCTCGCGCCACCATTCCTGGGGAGAATATCACGGGGAGTTCGGTCTCGGGTAGCGCCGCGCGGAGACCGGCCTCCACTGCGCGCACTACTTCTTCGACATGTTCGTGGGACTTTGGCGGGTTAGGACGAAACTGTCCTTCGAGGCATTCGGCAAAGATTCGGGCGCGGTCTTCCGTT
The DNA here is from genome assembly GCA_947458855.1 of Monopis laevigella. Lineage (NCBI taxonomy): Eukaryota > Metazoa > Arthropoda > Insecta > Lepidoptera > Tineidae > Monopis > Monopis laevigella. The sequence goes on along the minus strand of OX381596.1, from coordinate 5,196,356 downwards.
CGAAATTTTGGAGATCCGTCGCTGTCGAGGAGGGGATGGACCGCAAGTGGCGCACCGGACATCGAGGCGCACAATCGGTGGACCCCCCGAAGGTCACCGGTTGCGTCCTGGATCCGTGCTTGCCACCGGTCCGCGTAGAGCTCATCGAGGGCCTTCCTCACCCGAGCCGCGAGCGCGTTTAGGTCGGTCTTCACCGACGGGCAGCGGGTACGCTGCCACAGTTTCCGCAAGTCCCTCTTACTTTTTAGTAAGTCCCTGATTTTCTGGGGAAGGGGTGGTAAGCCCCTTCGAGGAGGCGCCTCCGTGGAGGCCCTCTCTAAGGACTTGCGGGACTGCACAGTCAGTTCGGACGCGAGCCTATCCACGTCCTCCGGCGTCGAGATGGGGAAGGACGTCGTGTGGTCGTCGAGAAACGTTGCAAATTTTTCCCAGTCCACGCGTTTACGTCGCGCTGGGAGGGAAGCCTTTGTTAGGATGGCTGGTAGGGTGACTAAGACTGGGTAGTGGTCAGAGTCGAGGTCATTGAGAACCTCCTGTTCAGGATCGCAGGGCAGGTTACGGTGCACTAGTATGTCCAGCACGTCCGGCCAGTGCCCATCGTACCAGGGTACATGGGTCGGGCCGTCCGGGCCGGACACACAGAACCCCGCCCGCTCCGCTTCCCGGAACAGTTGGTTCCCGGCATTGTTTGTTCTGGCGGAATTCCACGCTGGGTGCTTGGAGTTCAAGTCTCCAGCGACGAGGATTGGGACCTGCGTGTTGAGGAGCTGGCGCAGTCCCTTGGTGTCTAGCTTCACCTGCGGTGGCTTATAGGTGGCGTACAGGTGCAGCTCCCTATCACCTATATGTACTGCCACGCCCAGCGTGTACAGGGATTGGAGTGACAGGATCGGTAGGGGTTGGTGGATAACGTTCCTACGAACCAAGACCAATAGTCCACGATAGACTCGGCCCGAGTCCGTAAGTTCGTCCCGCCGATAGGCAATGTAGTTTGGTATGTGGAAGGAATCAGTGGCAGAAAGGAAGGTTTCACTAATCAGTGCAACGTCAACTCTCTGGTCTTTAAGAAAAATTTGCAAAGCTCGGCGCTGCTCACGCAGGCCGTGGGCATTCCAGTGCACCACGCGTAGGGTGGTCCCGAGCGCTATCGCGTTACTCGACTCTGCTGATAGCGAGTCCGGAGAGTCCGGATTCTATCGCAGAGCGTGGGTCGATCCCTGCCTCGACAGCTCGTATCATGTCGAGAAGGATAGTGACTACAGACTGCACTGGAATGAGTTCCAGAGCCTTCTGTGCCACATATGGTATCGCTGATGGCCGGGGGGCTGAAGGCCCCCCTCGTTGAGCGACGGGGCCCGGTCCGGTTTGAGCCTTGCGGCCTTTACCTTTTCGGGGTCGTCGCCCCCCGCGTTTGGGAAGGGCATCCTTCGGCTTATGGTCTCTGGCCGCAGGTTGGAGAGTGGTAGGGTGGGAAGGGCCCCCCGCCAACTGTCCCGCCTCCGCCCGACTGGGAACTTTTTGCCCGACAACGGTAGTCAGGGCAATGGTGCCCGCCGTCTTGTTCCGCAGTTCTCGGCGAAAGACGGGGCAGGTGGTGTTGTTGGCGGTGTGCTCACCGCCACAGTTGGCGCAGCTGGGAGCGTCCTCGCGTGGGCGAGGACACTCTTTGGCCGGGTGCCCCTCGCCGCATCTGACACAGGCCTGGGGCCGGTGGCAGTTGTGCGAGGAGTGCCGGAATTGCTGGCACCTGTGGCACTGAGCAGGGCCCTTCTTCCCCCGCCAGGCTTCAATCTTAATTCCGGTCATGCCCATGAGCACGGTTTCATTGAACACGGCCGGAGTTAAGTCTTGGGTTCGTCTCAGCTGGACGAAGAAAATGCACCCAGAGCGTCCTGCTCGGGCCTGAATTCGTTTAACGACTTCAGGCTCGTAGCCGAGCTCCTGTAGTGCAGTGATAATATCTGCGTCCTCGGAGTCAAACGGGAGGCCTCTGATCGCAACCTTTAGGCTGCGCTCTGCCGGTAATGAATAGGAGAACCACGAGAGGTTCTCCTCCTTTTCAATTTTAGTGAGGTACCGCTGGACCTCGCGGAACTCGGTCTCACTACGCGGGAGAAATCTGATGCCTTTCCCATACGGCCTTGCGTTGACTGGGTAGCCCAACTTAGTGTTGAGCACCCTGAAATGAAAGGCCCAGTTGGGCAGGCGTTCCACCACAAATGGAGGAAAGCGCGGTTGGGGAACCCGTTTTATACTCGCTGTGGGGATAGAGAAGTCCGTCTCGCCAGCGGCCGTGCTCGCGGCTGAGGGCTTTGAGCCAATGGCCGCGGCATAAGAGACGGTGGTTTAACAGTATAATCCATGCCGCCTTGGCCAAGCGGTTGGGCCCCCGACGAAGAGGGCTCAGCGGAGGTTATGCGGTCAGCAGTGGCTGCAGGATGGGCAGTGCCGGTGGCTGCAGGGCGGGTGGCGCTCTGCTCGGCGACGGCTTGTCGGGTTTCGGGGCCGGGGCGGGGGGCCTCGGCGGTGAACCCGGAGCGGGCGCTCACGGGCTGTACGGCGGCGGCGGGGCCCGCGCGAGCGGGGCCTACCTGCTGGGTGGCAGTGCCTGGGCGGGAAGTGCCAGGACGCTGTGCGGCGATGCTGGCACGCGCGGCGGCCGCAGGTTGCGATGTGGTGCCGGCGCGGGCGGCGGCCAACGGCTGTTGGGCTGCTCCGGGTCGGGTGGTGGTTCCCGGGCGCACGAAGCTCGGTTGAGCCGCGACGCCCGGGCGGGATGGTGCGCCTGGACGGGCAAAGGCCGGCCTGGTCGCGGTCGGAGGGCCGGCGGCACTCGAGCGGGCGCCCAGCGGTATGTACCGTTGGGCCTCGGATGTCAAGCGGGCGGCGAGGCCGGGGCGGGTGGTAGCCCCGGGTTGGGAAGCGGCGACCGGGCGCGGCGCGCTCGCAGTCGGCTGGATAGAGGGTCCGGTGCGGGCCGCATCGCTGTAGCGAGCGGCGCCAGCACGGGCGGTAGTGGTGGGGCGAGCGGCGCTCGCGTCCGGTTGTTCTTGTTTGTTAGGCGCCACAACTCGCGCGCGCCGTGGGTCGCGCTGCGGGAGTGGGGCCGGTGGCTCCGGAAGAGGCTCGGCGACGTCGACACGGAGGACGCGCGGCGAAAGCAGCACCCCAGTGGAGTGGCTGCGGTGCAGGCGCGGGTCCGTGCGGCGGCGCGGAGTCGGCTGGTCGGCGACTGGTTGTTCGGCGGGAAGGGCGGCGGCCGCGGGGTGTCGTTCGCGGCGCTCCCTCTTCTCCTCCGGTGACTGCGAGGTGCCGCTGTTGCGGCTGCGGGGCCTCTTGATGCCCGCGGTCAGCTTGTCTATGACAGACTGTACCCGCGGGTCGATAGGCGGCGGCGGCGGTCCCGAAGTCTCGGGGTCCTCGGAGTCGCGGTATTCGTCGTCCTCGGTGTCGGGCTGCGTGCTCGCAACCGCGGCAACAAATTCCGCGAGGACCTCCGGCGACAGGCCAGATGCGCGGACCCTTTCTAACAGAAAGGCCTCCTGGGCATCGGTGTCGCCGGGTACGATGGGCGGAGGTGATGGCGAAGCTGGCGGCGGCGGTCGGCCGCCCGTGGCCTCGTCCATCCTCGGCTGTGTTCGCTTGAGCGGGTCTGGAGTGGGGGTATCTTGCCGCGCGGCGATTGGTCGGAACGAAATCAGGGGTGGGGATAGAAATCCCCAATCGCCCGTGCGCGGAACTGCAAAATACGACTGTCCGAATGACGCAATAGAGCTGAAACTTCATTTATATACTAATGATGAGTCCCTCATTAGTGTGACACTGCGCGAGCGCCGCTATCCCCACTCCATCCCCTCCATTCCGCGAACTTTTGGACCTCCCCTCGTAACTATGAGATATTTATTAAACAAAATTAGTATCTTAATTAACAAACAAAACAATAAAACAACATAAGATATTCTTATCTTCAGAAACCATTTATAATTATTACTTATTTAAATAAAATAACAGGATTTTTTTCATTAACAAACTAAGTAACATTAAATCAATATTGCATTAACATAACGAAAAAAAATAATCCAAAAACACATACCCTAATCAAATCAAAGTGACAAACAAAAATGTTTTCATCTCCATATTTTTTTATAATCCATATTTTTTTATTAAAGGTTAATTATTATGTAAAAAGACGAAAGAAGCTTCTACCCTTTCTGGCAGCAGTCGATTTCGGCGGCGCGGCATTTGCGACTTTCGCACGAATCAGCTGTAAACAAAACGTTACTCAAATCCCCGAAACCGTGATCGGCTTGTCCGATTAGTCGGCCGACTAGTCTGCCTAGTCGGCTAGTCGGCCAAAGCCATAATCGGCACATCTCTACTAATAATAATCATAACAGATAATGCACCATTGAGTTTTTATGATTTAGCATAGACATGTCAATTATTATGTGAAACACTGTCGTTCAATAACGACAAACAATATTTTCTTCGTATAACGAAACGCAAGTAGCTGTTGTGAATAATAAATTATTTGTAAGTTGGTAACACGCAACTTGCCTTTTAAAAATAGGAGTTTTGATAAATCGAGATTTCCTTGTCATCGGTGATTTTTCTCATTGGTGATATCAAACTCATCGCTGACATTCAAAAATCGCACCCCTGGGCCGTGTTCGTAAACTAACACTTTAACACTGGGTAATGTCACTACACTATATGCATCTCTTCTTCTCTAAGCATTTTTCAATATTTTTATCGCACTCTGTAACACTACTAAAATATATACCCAGTATAAAGTGTTACGTTTCCGAATACGGCTCTGGAGTGCGACTAAATATCAAAAAGTCAAAAATATTTATTTCATGTAAACCTTTACAGGTATTTATGCACAGTCAAAAAAAAATGTATAAGGTCTAAGTGTGCGCTTGGGTAGGCTCTTGCATACATAAAATAATTAGAAACCGAACCGAACACACACCACATAACCAACCAGTGTAAGACTAGGTGGTTAGCTGATTCCATTGACCTGGGGATTTATTCCGAGTTTCGACACGTTCACCGTCACGCATTTTGCGTAAAGTACGGGTATTGAAATATAAGTTCTATCCTGTTAATTATAAAGTTGAAATTCAAATGCTCCACACATGTTCAAACTTGCGAAGAATTCGGTTATTTCAAGATGGCGGCATTATTATAGCCAACCTAATACAGACTCTATAACTATTGGAATAAAACTTATATTTCCATATTTATAGTTTACGCAACGTCTTGTCGTGTTTAGCGGTTGCAAACTCGGAATACATGTGCTGCCCATCATTATCTGCCATGCAAAGGAGCCGACCAACCTAACAGACTATATCTACGCCCCAAATATCCACTATATCACTGAAATGTCATAAAAATCATGCATTTCTCAAGTTCGATTTTTTAATCTCATCGTGTGACATAAATATCATAACTATGATATCAATACGAGTACCTCCCATCACTCGTGAATAAAGTCAAATAACAATCAACACATATCGTTAAGTTCCGTTCCACCATTGTGTTTTTATGTATAAGCATCAATTTTGTGTGGCATTTTGTTTTTAAGAAACTCGCGCACAAATTCCGTTTTGGTGTAAAATTGAGGAAAAGGTGGGATATGTTTAATTCATTACCAAATCCAAAAACCCGTTTTGACTAGGTCTGCTTTCTTTCCGTTGCAGGGATAAAAGCTTCTCTTTACACGCAAAAGTCATTTAAACGCAGTGGTTTACATTATTAATTAATTAGGTTTAATTATTAGAAAAAGAAAAAAACTTTACGTGCGCGGTGAATGAATGGCGGCAGTACAACATCCCATGTATAGTGGCGCCCTCTGTAAAAAAGTTTTTCGAATAAGTATTATGAAAAAGAAGAATGACACATTGAACGACAAACAATATTTTCTTCGTGTAACGAAACGCAAGTAGCTCTTGTGTATGAGAAATTATTTGTAAGATGGGTACCGCACATATGACTTTCAAAAATAGGACAATTTTGATAAATCGTGATTTATCGGTGGTATTTTTTCACCGCTGACATTCAAAAATCGTATCTGTGTGCCTGGGCACCGCTTTAGATACGGCACTGACTGTAGGGATCCCCCAATAGGAACACTTTATAGTTCCGACAGTACAAATAAACCCTTCCTATTGGTGGATCCCTACAATTTAATTGAACTATAGAAATATTGTTAGTTGTTAGTTGAAGTTGCTCATTATCTGAACGCTTAAACCAGATCCTCGTGACAATTTTTGTTTGGTATGGTATGTATGTTTATGTATTACATTTATTATATTATATACAGTATTTAAGTAGTTTAAGTATTGTTATGCATCATTGTTAAATTTATATCAATATCCTTCTATCGAAAGTTTTGCACCCTAAGCATATTTCACTCTCTCAAAGGTTAGCTGGTAGAAAATGCCTAAGGCATAATAGCTCGCCTATGTACAATTTTGTGCAATAAAGAATTTTAAATAAAAAATAAATTGTTTAACAAAATGTCATGGTTGAGCTACATTTAGAAAATTCTCATGGTAGAACTACTACTGATTGTCGGTTTTATTATGATAACTTTACCAATGTTTTACTATAGCAAAACACCTATAGGCGTAAAATATGAATGTTTTTTCAGTGGTTTTTGTTTTTGTACCTTAACTTATGACCAAAATCACTGCATCTGTATTAAGAGATCTAATCAAAACCAAGCAAAATGAGTATATTTGCATTTACACGGGTGCCTCACGACCGACTAGCACGTGATGATATGTATATCATAACGGCTGCCAAATGTGTAGACATTGTAAAAAAATGTTAGTTAAAAATTTATATATCATAGAGTAAGTAATTTAAAAAAAATTTTTTGATGTACGAGTATTATGAAAATCGTCATGATTTATTAGATATATTTAGTTGTGAACCACAACTTTTTTCTTTACCTTTACGACTTTAAAAAAAAATTAAAATAAGTTTCTACAATATGCTACTAAATCCAAACATAGTCATTTTGCTTGGATTTAATCAGATATCTCAATCCAGATGTACATCCGAAAATGGTTTAATGGTTTAATTTCATGGGTTATTTTTTTTTCCTTTACCAAACTTAAAACGTACGAGCCTAGATATAGGTCATCTTTATAAAGCCTCCAAAAATCATAAAAATCTATGAATTAGAGGGGACCAAAAAGTCGCAACTGTTATTCCTCTCAAAAAAGTGTTCGTATAGGATATTCTTGATCAGACGATTTTCCTTCAATATTTTTAACTGTCTATTTTTCTTGTATTTTTTTAATTACTTATTAAAATAGGTTATATATTATCTTTTTATTTATTCAACGACGAGACATAATTAATCTACAGTTCATAGCTAATACCTAATTAAAAATGATTTGTAAATAATAAGCAGGCTTATTCAGTTAAGTACAGACGTGTACTTAAAATATTCCATAACAAACATCTAATAAAAATATTATTATTAAATCAAAAATATTTTTTAACAGAAGTGTTTTTTCTTTCACAAAATTGTCGTGGAAGTCATTGTTTTCAGAATTTTGCATAATGAAAAATACAGAGTGTTTAAATATAACCCTTCTCGGTCTGACAATGATAGGTATATGGAACCCAGAGAAAACTGAAAAAAATGCTTTGCTCAAATATTTATTTTACTTCTACTTTGTTGCATTTCAACTTATGATTTATTTCCCGACTCTTGCTATTGAAACAGTACATGTATTTGCGGTACGTACCGAACTTTAACATTCGATTGGGCCACGTGTCGCCTGTGCCACATTTTTTTTTTAGAAATTTTCTTGTAAAAATACTAGCAGTGCCCCGCGGTTTCACCCGCCGCCGTTTAATTTAAAATATGTAGATGGAATTCAAAATAAAATTTTAAGCATACGCTACTCGGTAATATAATAGAGTTTTTTATTGTTGAAAGAATGTTTAAAATAGGTTCAGTAGTTTTGACGTTTATCCTGAACAAGCAAATAATTAAACTTTTCACTTATTTTTTTATGGAGCACGGCATGAGACTTTGTATCTACCGCATGTTAAGTAGACCTACAAAGTCCTACATTGTAACAATACATTGAAGATACGCTTATAAAAAAAATTCTAATGTGTTTTTTTTTTCTAAAATCAAGCTATCCCTCCTAATTAATAAGGGTTTAAAAAAAATTGTGTAATAAAAATGTCGGAATAAATACCAATATAAATTTATGTGTATCTATGAGTATCGAAAAACAAAACGAATAACTTTATAAAATTTGAATGAATTTATAATATTTAATTAATCATACAATATAACTATTTAGGTAATGGGAAATGTAGAGGAAATAATGGGTATAGTCCTGCTGCTCCTAACACATTGCACAACGGCGCCAAAGATATACATCATTTGGTACAGACAAAACAAAATAAAATCTACACTACGTTTAATAAACAGTAAGTAAAATGAGTGCAGAAATATAAATGTGGACTAATAAATGATGCAATGAAACTAAATGTAGAAATGGAATTGGTAAAAGAGCCGAAAGATTCAAAAATATATATGTGAAGGTTAGCAGGTTTTACGGCAGATTTAATCCCTATACTACATAGGGCTAGTCACGTCTATTAAAGACTAACAGAATTGATCGACCTAGGTCGCCCAGTGCTAGCTGCTCTTTTCTGATGGGATGCACCCGGCACCCGCAAGTGAAGCCATGGATAGCTAAGAACATTGTCTCGTCTCTTCAAAATAATATTTTAAATTTACCATTGCTTCTAGACCTTGATATCTGTCACTGCAAGTCTGCTATAAAACAGCTCACTTGGAGCAGGTATTAAAGTGGAGACCAGTCGCATATAGTATGGGGTGACGACTTAGCCAGGAAATGAGAAATATATCATTACAAAATATTTACAGTAGCAATACTTGTGAATTGCTGGTATCACTAAATGGTTTTAATGGTTTCATTTCACAAACATTTCACAAGCTTGCAAGTTATTGTCGCTATCGCATTGACGTAAATTGCATAGATATATTTATATCTATGCGCTATCGGTATATAAACTTATTATGTAATTTATTAATAATATATTAAGCCAGAAGTAGTATTTAAATAAAACTACTAATTAAAATAGGTATAACAAAAATGTACGTGGTGGCCTAGTTGGTTAGACCTTGGACTTAAAAATACTTAGGTCCCTGGTTCGAATCCCGGTGTGTACCAATGAGTTTTTAAATTAAAAATTTATGTACATTTGTTTGACAACACCACTATAGTGCCTCGGAGAGCACGTTAAGCTGTCGGTCCCGGTTTCACTATACCAACTTGTGAAACTGTTTATAGATGGGTTATTGAGTCTATTCAAAACATCGCAACGAGCTAGCCACTTGTTCGGTGTAGACTCATACCATCGGCTACGACGAGGTGGGATTAAAACCCCTCCGCTGGGTACCCTGGGGCCGTCTAGGCGGTCTCGGGCGCCGTAAGGCACCCGTGATGATACATACACTTGGAGCAGGTATTAAAGTGGAGACCAGTCGCATATAGTATGGGGTGACGACTTAGGGCCTTATAGTTTTATTTTCAGCGAAGCGAAGGGTGTGGATTATAAGCGTAGAGTTTATTCTCGCCTAGAGGGCCGCCTAAAGATTGCAAGATCCATATTACATGTTATAAAGTTTTGCCCAAATTTGGTTGGGTCCTACCTACTTACTTACCTGTTATGTTCAGGTGCCACGTTCTCAAGAGAAGATCCTCAAAAGCAAGCCATACTGGCAAAGGCATACAATATGATCTACTACGTCAGCCTAAGTTTCTACAGCTCCGTATTCTTCACTGGTTTCCTTTGGGCTATGTTCCCGATGCTTAAGCCTACACTTGAACTACCTTTGGGATACCCTTATTTAGACAGCAAAGATCCCAAGTTGGTAAAAATATTCTTCTATCCTAACAATATCAACCCCTTTCGCACTGATTTTTCACGCAGCCAGAGCACAGAGTAATCATATTATAGACAAAGATATGCCTAGCGTTCTTCGGCACTCAGCAAGTTTTGAAAGAAAAAATCGCACTATTTATCTGTGTTATAGAAGTTTTTTTAGCAAACACATTAGGTAAGTAAAAATTTTGTATTTTCTATATAAGTATACATTTAAACTTACTCTAGGCTTGAGCCCCTGAGAGTAAATCCATTTGTTTATTTATTACTGATAGATCATAATTGATGCAATGCGAGGACCAGCAGATTGGACGAGCTTATTCAATATAGACACTTGCCTGGTATGACAGTTTATAGCATAGGTGATTTAATATACTCCTCTGAATCTAGTTAGATGTTTTGGTATTAGTCTGCGAATTGTATTTTTTATATAGCTGTAATCCCAGAAAATAATACTTGGTTTAATTTCAGATTCATTCCTCTCTACGTCTACGAAATATTTTGCATGACCATATTAGGTCTAGGGGTGTCTGCAGCCGACTTCCTCATTTGTGGGACCATGGTCATAGTATCTGGGGCTCTGGACCTATTGTACTATGAGCTAGAGAACATAGGAAACATGGAGAACAGTTGCTTGCCAGAAGAAAAAGCTTTGCCGTTTGGTGAAATATGTAAATAACCTATTATTATCCATATGGATCCATACTAATATTATATCCATACCATCCATACTAATATTGTAAATAAAGTAGCTCGGTCTCTCTATCTGTTACCTGATGAAAGGAGATCCGGCCGCCACCATACAAATTTGGCCTAGTATATTGTACCGAATCATTTGGTATGTAGGGTTGAAGATAATAATTTTGAGATACTCATTTAACAGTATTTGTATTATTTTTTTAGCCAGGAAATGAGAAATATATCATTACAAAATATTTACAGTAGCAATACTTGTGAATTGCTGGTATCACTAAATGGTTTTAATGGTTTCATTTCACAAACATTTCACAAGCTTGCAAGTTATTGTCGCTATCGCATTGACGTAAATTGCATAGATATATTTATATCTATGCGCTATCGGTATATAAACTTATTATGTAATTTATTAATAATATATTAAGCCAGAAGTAGTATTTAAATAAAACTACTAATTAAAATAGGTATAACAAAAATGTACGTGGTGGCCTAGTTGGTTAGACCTTGGACTTAAAAATACTTAGGTCCCTGGTTCGAATCCCGGTGTGTACCAATGAGTTTTTAAATTAAAAATTTATGTACATTTGTTTGACAACACCACTATAGTGCCTCGGAGAGCACGTTAAGCTGTCGGTCCCGGTTTCACTATACCAACTTGTGAAACTGTTTATAGATGGGTTATTGAGTCTATTCAAAACATCGCAACGAGCTAGCCACTTGTTCGGTGTAGACTCATACCATCGGCTACGACGAGGTGGGATTAAAACCCCTCCGCTGGGTACCCTGGGGCCGTCTAGGCGGTCTCGGGCGCCGTAAGGCACCCGTGATGATACATACACATATATATAACAAAAACATAAAATTGGTATATAATAATAATATAAATCACGAACTTTTATCTTTATGTAAATAGGAACGTGCTGGGATGTCAACTATATAGAAGTGTTCAAAAATAGGTAATATGTAAATATAAAATGTAAATATTCCTTAAAATAGGGTTTTGGTTAAACAATTATAATTCTGTAATAAATATTCATTAATTTAGATTCTTTTTTATTTTGGTTTTTAGGTTAGATAAATATTAAATATCGCGTTTGACATTTTTTTTTTCATGATCTAGAAGCAATGGCCATTAACATATTTATTTTAGGCATAACTTAAATTCTAATAAACTCAATATTTCTTAATTTTTAAAAAACCCGTGAAGTTTAAATTAATTTAATAATTGTTTTATAAATAGATTCTAGTCAAGTATTTTTTTATTATAATTTGATCTCGGTACAATTGACTAGGCCAAAATGCAGATGTCCTTTGTTATGGAAACACTTTTATCCCGGAAATCAAGGGGGAGATACTAAAATTTAAAAAAAAAGTAAAAACAAAAAAGACTATATTCTAAACTAGGACTTTTCAGCCTCACTCTATGTATCACTGGATTATTGAGACGCGACAGTAAGGGCAGGTACATTAACCTTTATAGTTACGAGAAAACGTTCCTAGGAGACCATCCATATTTTTTTGAGATATGCTGAACTACATTCACAGATTTGGAAAAAATGTACAGACAGCAAAAAAATTTGTGGAAAATGATAATTTTACACAAAAACTGTTTTTATGCCAATCGATTCTATTTGTTATAATTATTAAAAGTCTCTACTGGACCGACTGAGGTTTGGGTAGGTACTTACTAGAAATAACAGAAATCGCGAAAAACTTTTTCTATACATTTTATACGGAAAATCGTTTAAACTCGAAATATTTTGTTGCTAAATGATCATATTTTTTACTGTTATCAAAATTCTAAGGTCAACAGTACTGAGTACAAAAACTACGGTATTACACAGGACATGGCACCTTATACAGGGGGCATAAGATAAATTTGATAGTTTTAGTTAAAAGCCGGCCTAGTGGCATACTGTACCTATCTAGAAGCAAAAGTGCCTACCGAAGTAAAAAAATATAGTTGTTACTTCTACAACATTAGAACTAAAATAAATAAAATTAAAATAATTGCAACATGTATTTTTAAACACAGACGTAAATGAATGAATGAATGAATCTTTATCTGCATAATTCAGAGTTTATAAGTTGTAAATCATTTTATTTTTTTTATAAGTTGTAATTCAAAATTGTTGTTTAACAATATTAATCAACCCCACTATGCCTGCTAAATGATGCGGTTACCAGATTGGGCGGTGACATGGTCGTATTTGCATTACGAGTCTGTATTTATTTTTTATCTTTGGCTACTCAAAATAATTATTCTATGTAGACTAAGTGGTCAGCTATTATTCTATAAAACATACTAAGCCCTGGTGGGCGATTCTTGCGCTTTCGACATTCGTCTCGATTCGAGATTTTTAAAAGAAAAATGACTAAAAATGCAATTTTTTGTTTAAAAATATCGAACATTAAACGAAATAAATAATAAATATTAATTAATGAATAATAAATATACAAATATTGAACGAAAAATTACATATTTAGTCATTTTTAGTTTAAAAATCTCGAATCGAGATGAATGTCGAAAGCGCGAGAATTGCCCACCTGCTATACTATATAATATGCTGTATATAAATAGTGGACATAAGTATTGTTTCTGAGTGTCCCTCTCTATGAACTATATCTGTTGTTCTATGAGCTGGAGAATATTGAGAAATTCTAGATTAGCTACGATCCTGAGCTGTGCCTTTTGGTCTAATATGTATCTTTTACTAAGTACCTATCGTCTTTCTCATTATGTCCTCTAAATAAAATTATATTAGCTGCTTTATCATCAATTAATGCTAAGCCCATATTGAAACTAGCCTCAAAGAAGACTGTCACCATTTTTATTTTTATTTCTTTATTGCACTAAAAGATTTGTACAAAGGCGAGATTAATGCCTTAGGCATTATCTACCAGTTAACCGTATACCATAGCTTATGTTTATGAAAGAGACTTACTTATATTGGTTTTCATTTCTTACAGTAGATGAAGAAGAGTTCGCCTACCAGGAAGCTATAGCGTGTGTAAAATTTCATGGTGAAATTATAAAGTAAGTGAAAAATATTAAAAATAATTTATTTATGTCAAGTACCTATCATTACAAGTAATTAGTAATATGAAAAGTTTTAACAATTTCTTTTAACCCCAAAAATCTACCTAGCCCAAATATATATGCTAATTTTGATACTGTAATGCTTATGAAACTGCATGAATATGTACCAAATAAAGTGAGGGTGAGTCCTGAGGTGCGATTTTTAGATATCAGCGGATTACTCTACACTGAAATGTCAAAATAGTAATCGATTTCTAAAGGTCGTATTTATGAATCTCATTAGGTGACTAAATTATCATAGATACCTATAATATCAATACGAGTGCCCCATACCATTCGTAAATAAAGTCGCCGATGACAGTCTGTTTGTTATAAAATGAATTTATTATAAGAAACATGAACGGCAAATAATATTTTCTTCGTTTAACAAAACGCAATAAGCTTTTTTCTATGACAAATAATTCGTAAATTGGTGCCGCGTATATGACTTTAAAAATACGACTTTTGATAAATCGTGATATCCTAGTTATTGGTAATATTTTTCTCACTCATGATATCAAAGTCATCGGATGACTAAATATCACTGAAATGTCAAAAAAGTCATCGACTTCTAAAGTTCGTATTTTTGAATCTCATCAGGTGACTAAAATACGACTATGATACCTATGATATCTGCTTTAGCCGCGTAAATAACCAGAGTTTAATAATGAGTATTGAAACAGGAAAATAATTCTTGTTTTATAACCCGGTTATCTAGTAATAATTGTTTAATTCTTTTTGATAACTGGGTTATCTAAAAAGAGTTTGAATTCCTGTTTGCATCTAGAAAGAATAATCATTATTTTTTTCAGAACCGCACACTTCAACAACAATTAAACATTGTAACATAGCCATTTATAACATTATTAATAATGATATTAAATAATGGTTATGTAACCGCTACAACGTCATTTGCTAGCCAGCCATCAAAGAAAAAATATTTCTTGTTACATAACCATTATATGACATAGCTAAAGGTTGTCATAGATAGTTATAGTATGAAACCGCATGGACTTCATTTGATAACCAGTCATCAAATAAATAATATTTCTTGTTACATAACCATTCTATGATATAGCCATAAGAAAGTCAGAGAATGGTTATGTAACCGCAAGGTCGTCATTTGTTTCTTACACTAGCCGACTTTAAATTAATCATTTTAATTAGTCAGTTCCGCTTTTGCCTATATATTTTTAAGTATAATTTCAGCTTAATGAAAGATCTAGAGGACATGTTCAGTTTACCCACTCTGATGCAATTTATCGCTAGCTCCGTCATCATCTGTGGGACTGCCTTTAAGATTTCCATAGTGAGTCAGTAACACTTTATTATGACATATTCTGAATTAAATAAAAAGGGGCAACGTGATATATTGGTTAAAATTACCCCAATAATAAATTGGTTTATTTTACGAGTCTGTAGAGATAAAGCAAATAATTGTTATTTCAAAGCTAATCTTAGAAAATAATAATGTACTTGAAACTTGATACAAAGGTTTAAAGGAGACGACTAATGATATCTATTGATTGGATTACTTTTTGTATTTCACCAGCAGTAACGGGATGGTTAAGATTTTTTGTCATTGATAAAACTACCTAATTGACAGCCTCCGTAGACTAGTGGTTGCGCCTTGGCGTTGTATCCGGATACCGATTCCCACCCATGGCAAAAAAAAAATAGTACGTTTTTTCTCTACAGTTTGTCATGGTCTGGGTGTTTATAAAATATAATATGTATTATATCGTTGCTTCTGGTACACATAGTACAAGCCTAGAGCTTAGTTTGTGACCATAGCAATATGTGTAATTTGTCCTACATATAAAAAAAAAAAAAATCTGTACAAAGATTATCATGATGTTGGAAGATAAAAAGTTAGTACCTTTAGTAACATTTATATATATATAATAAATTTCAGAGCAAAGAACCTGTGGAGATATTAACAATGATGTTCTATATTGTTTGCGTTACTTTTGAACTGATTATTTACTGTTACTTCGGTGAATTAGTGCGGTTTAAGGTAAATATTTATTTTTTGACACCTTTTTCTTTTTCTATTTGGGGTCTATTTTTCCTAACAACTTAAGAGAATCTATGAAAATAGTCAGAAAAAAATTGTGTTTCTAGTTGTAAATTGCAGTAATTGTTGGTTAACATTCCATGTTTCGGTTTTAGTCTGTGGGTTCACCGGTTTTCTGGAGACTACTGCATCGATTTCTTGTCGAGGTGGTAGTCTCCTTTCAGGGTGCGGTTATGAAATGGGTGGTTGAATTGACGATAAGGCAGCGAGTATATACTCGTAATGCAATTCGTCATTGTCGCCCGCCATTACGTAATCGCATCATTTAGCCGGCATAGTGGGAGCGATCAATATTGTTTAAGAACAATTATTGATTGACCCCATTCATGGACTTTGTAGGTCTGCTCACCACCAGGTAGATACAAAGTCACATGTCATGCTCCAATAAAAAAAAAAAAAAAAAAAAACAACACCGTGGAAAGAAAAATGAAAAGCATATTAAAAAGTTGAGGGTCGCTAATATTAGAACAGATAACAGTTAGAGCATACGAGAATCCAGATATTGTGGTGCTGCCTGAAGCTATATAGATAGAGCATATGTAGAAATATGTGGCTAATATGTCTAAGATACGAAACATAAGTAGTACCGTTGACACTTTGGGACTGGACATTACTGGACCCTGACCCTTATTCCCTTCCCAAGGTATATTATCAGGTTGATAATAATTTAATGATCCAGCAGTGACAGAAGTCAATAATGGTTTAAATCCAGGCATTTTAATAAATATCACCCTTGACTAAGACATTTAGTTTATATATTTGTATATATCTAATACTTCTAATACTTTACATAATTAAAAATTAATAGCAGTCACTCTCTAACATCCTCTATCAGTCAAACCTTCTGAACAAATTAAACAGTGAGTAGGTTAATAGGTACAATAAATAAATTAATTATTATATGTATACAGAGTGAAAATCTAGCAGAAGGAGCGTACTCCAGTGCCTGGCCGAGGCTCTCCGGCCGTACTCGGCGCGTCATATTTATGGTCATCATGCGAGCTCAGCGCCCCCTTACCTTTACTGCTGGCAACGTCCTTACCGTTACACTTACCACCTTTACTAAGGTACATACCGTCTTTTGTTGCCAGTTGTATGAGAATTCGTGGGTTTAATTCCCGCTCATCGAAAATGGTATTGTACTTTTCTGTTCAGTTTCGATACTACTCCATATATAATACATTTTATAATTTCATATCTTCAAAATATTCCAGCATAAACGTACCTTTTATGCAGTATAGATCTACATTTTTTTTTCTCGATAAGAAAACTATTGTCTCCTAAAAATCGATGACTGATCTCGATTCATACTGTCAAACTTATTAATGTATTATATTATATTCAGGTAGATATTTCCTTGCTGTCCTTTATACATATTTAACAACTTTTGTTCTAGGTTCTTCGAGCTTCATATTCATATTTTGCAGTTTTAAATCAAAGACATTCCAACGAAATGTGAGACCTACGATTTTATGCTTAGTTGTAGAAGCATAAAAAAATAAAATAAAAACAGTAAATAAAATAATACGCGTTTTATATTTTTTTACCACATTGTATCAGGCGCGATTTTTGAATATCAGCGGATGACTAAATATCACTGAAATGTCAAAAAAGTCGTCGATTTCTAAAGTTCATATTTTTGTTTCTCATCGGGTGACTAAAATATCATACCTATGATATGAATACGAGTGCTGCCTCCCATCACTCGTAAATAGAGTCACCGATGACACATAATGTATGGTACGTTCCGTTCCACCATTGACTTTTTATGTTTTAGAACAGGCATGTCAATTATTATGAGAAACATGATCGACAAACAATATTTTCTTCGTGAAACGAAACGCAAGTAGCTCTTGTGAATGTGAAATTATTTGTAAGTTGGTAGCGTACCTACATAAAATACGACTTTTGATAAATCGTGATTATCTGGTCATCGATGATATTTTTCTCACTGGTGACATCAAACTCATCGCTGACATTCAAAAATCGTAGGAGAAATTATTAAATTATTAGCGTCCTAAGTTCGCTCGCACGCCAATCGTTATGACGTTATTCTGACGAAGGTCAAGCTTGGGTTCTTAACAATGACAACTCTTTAGTAGTCACGTTATTGCGATTGACATGCAAGCTAATTGTTAATTATTACTAATAGTATTCTACCGTTAAATTGATAAATATTACACACCGAGGATCGAACATGTGAACTTCAGTTTTGATGTGGAACGATCTAACTAGCTCTACCATCTAATTTAATAGTCTGTGCACTATAATTCTGTTATTACTACAAACACCTTATAAGCGTTAGAAAATGATGCGTCAGAAAAGTGTTAACAGCTGCAATATTTATTGTACGCGACAATAAATTATTATGTCAATAGGTAATAATTTAATTATAACATGTATTTCTATTTATGTTTTTTATTAGTATTTCCTACTTTATTCCCACCCTCCTACGTTACATAATAGCTTTCAGTTTAATTCTTTATTTTGGGTAGCTATATATACGTGGTGGCCGAATTGGTTAGACCTTGGACTTAAAAACATTTAGGTCCCTGGTTTGAATCCCGGTGTGTACCGAGTGTGTAATGAGTTTTTAATTAAAAAATATATATACATTTGTTTGACAACATCACTATAGATCCTCGGAGAGCACGTTAGGCTGTCGGTCCCGGTTTCACTATACCAACTTGTGAAACTGTTTATATATGGGTTATTGAGTCTATTCAAAACATCGCGACGAACTAGCTACTTGTTCAGTTTAGACTCATACCATTGGCTACGACGAGGTGGGATTAAAACCCCTCCGCTGGGTACCCTGGCGCTCATTTAACTTTTCACTTATTTTTTTTTTATGGAGCACGGCATGTGACTTTGTATCTACCGCATTTTAAGCAGGTCTACAAAGTCCTACATTGTTGTGTAACAATACAATGAAGATACGCTTATTAAAAAATATCTAATGTGTTTTTTTTTTCTAAAATCAAGCTATCCCTCCTAATTATTATAAGAGTTTTAAAAAAAAAATTGTGTAATAAAAATGTCGGAATAAATACCAATATAAATTATGTGTATCCATGAGTATCGAAAAACAAAATGAATAACTTTATAAAATTTGAATGAATTTATAATATTTAATTAATCATACAATATAACTATTTAGGTAATGGGAAATGTAGAGGAAATAATGGGTATAGTCCTACTGCTCCTAACACATTGCACAATGGCGCCAAAGATATACATCATTTGGTACAGACAAAACAAAATAAAATCTACACTACGGTTAATAAACAGTAAGTAAAATGAGTGCAGAAATATAAATGTGGACTAATGCAATGAAACTAAATGTAGAAATGGAATTCGTAAAAGAGCCGAAAGATTCAAAAATATATATGTAAAGGTTAGCAGGTACATAGGGCTAGTCACGTCTATTAAAGACTAGCAGAATTGATCGCCCTAGGTCGCCCAGTGCTAGCTGTTCTTTTCTGATAGGATGCACCCGGCACCCGCAAGTGAAGCCATGGATAGCTAAGAACATTGTCTCGTCTCTTCAAAATAATATTTTTAATTTACTATTGCTCCTAGACCTTAATATCTGTCACTGCAAGTCTGCTATAGAACAGCTCACTTGGAGCAGGTATTAAAGTCGAGACCAGTCGCATATAGTATGGGGTGACGACTTAGGGCCTTATAGTTTTATTTTCAGCGAAGCGAAAGGGTATGGATTATAAGCGTAGAGTTTATTCTCGCCTAGAGGGCCGCCTAAAGATTACAAGATCCATATTACATGTTTTAAAGTTTTGCCCAAATTTGGTTGGGTCCTACCTACTTACTTACCTGTTATGTTCAGGTGCCACGTTCTCAAGAGAAGATCCTCAAAAGCAAGCCATACTGGCAAAGGCATACAATATGATCTACTACGTCAGCCTAAGTTTCTACAGCTCCGTATTCTTCACTGGTTTCCTTTGGGCTATGTTCCCGATGCTTAAGCCTACACTTGAACTACCTTTGGGATACCCCTATTTAGACAGCAAATATCCCAAGTTGGTAACAATATTCTTCCATCCTAACAATACCAACCCCTTTCGCACTGATTTTTCACGCAGCTTGAGCACAGAGTAAAAATATTATAGACAATGATATGCCTAGCGTTCTTCGGCACTCAGCAAGTTTTGAAGGAAAAAATCTCACTATTTATCTGTGTTATAGAGGTTTTTTTAGCAAACACATTAGGTAAGTAAAAATTTTGTATTTTCTATATAAGTATACATTTAAACTTACTCTAGGCTTGAGCCCCTGAGAGTGAATCCATTTGTTTATTTATTATTATCATAGATAGATCGATCATAATTGATGCAATGCGAGGACCAGCAGATTAGACGAGCTTATTCAATATATACACTTGCCTGGTATGACAGTTTATAGCATAGATGATTGAATATACTCCTCTGAATCTAGTTAGATGTTTTGGTATTAGTTTGCGAATTGTATTTTTTTAATGATATAATGAAATGTACCAATCTACATATAAACATAGCTGTAATCCCAGAAAATAATACTTGGTTTAATTTCAGATTCATTCCTCTCTACGTCTACGAAATATTTTGCATGACCATATTAGGTCTAGGGGTATCTGCAGCCGACTTCCTCATTTGTGGGACCATGGTCATAGTATCTGGGGCTCTGGACCTATTGTACTATGAGCTAGAGAACATAGGAAACATGGAGAACAGTTGCTTGCCAGAAGAAAAAGCTTTGCCGTTTGGTGAAATATGTAAATAACCTATTATTATCCATATGGATCCATACTAATATTATATCCATACCATCCATACTAATATTGTAAATAAAGTAGCTCGGTCTCTCTATCTGTTACCTGATGAAAGGAGATCCGGCCGCCACCATACAAATTTGGCCTAGTATATTGTACCGAATCATTTGGTATGTAGGGTTGAAGATAATAATTTTGAGATACTCATTTAACAGTATTTGTATTATTTTTTTAGCCAGGAAATGAGAAATATAGCATTACATAATATTTACAGCAGCAATACTTGTGCAATTTAATAATTGTTTTATAAATATTCTAGTCAAGTATTTTTTTATTATAATTTGATCTCGGTACCAAAATGCAGATGTCCTTTGTTATGGAAACACTTTTATCTCGGAAATCAAGGGGGAGATACCAAAATTAAAAAAAAAAGTAAAAACAAAAAGGACTAAATTCTAAACTAGGACTTTTCAGCCTCACTCTATGTATACAGGGTGGATTTTTGAGACGCGACAGTAAGGGCAGGTACTTTAACCTTTATAGTTACGAGAAAACGAGATATGCTGAACTACATTCACAGATTTGGAAAAAATGTACAGACAGCAGGAAAATGATAATTTTACACAAAAACTTTTTTATGCCAATCGATTCTATTTGTTATAATTATTAAAAGTCTCTACTGGACAGACTGAGGTTTGAGTTGCTAAATGATCATATTGTTTACTGTCATCAAAATTCTAAGGTCAACAGTACTGAGTACAAAAACTACGGTAGTACACAGGACCGGGTTTACATTCAGGCACCTTATACAGGGGGCATAAGATAAATTTGATAGATTTTGTTAAAAGCCATACTATACCTATGTAGAAGCAAAAGTGCCTACCGAAGTAAAAAAACATAGTTGTTACTTCTACAACATTAGAACTAAAATAAATAAAATTAAAATAATTGCAACATGTATTTTTAAACACAGACGTAAATAAATGAATGAATGAATCTTCATTTGCATAATTCAGAGTTTATAAGTTTTAAATCAATATTGTTGTTTAACAATATTAATCACCCCCACTATACCTGCTAAATGTTGCGGTTACCTAATTGGGCGGTGACATGGTCGTATTTGCTTTACGAGTCTGTATTTATATCCTCGCTGCTTTTATTATATTTTATATCTTTGGATACTCAAAATAATTATTCTATGTAGACTAAGTTGGCAGCTATTATTCTATAAAATATACTAAGCCCTGCTATACTATATAATATGCTGTATATAAATAGTGGGCATGAGTATTGTTTCTGAGTGTCCCTTTCTATGAGCTATATCTGTTGTTCTATGAGCTGGAGAATATTGAGAAATTCGAGACTAGCTACGATCCTGAGCTGTGCCTTTTGGTCTAATATGTATCTTTTACTAAGTACCTATCGTCTTTCTCATTATGTCCTCTAAATAAAATTATATTAGCTGCTTTATCATCAATTAATGCTAAGCCCATATTGAAACTACCCTCAAAGAAGACTGTCACTATTTTTATTTTTATTTCTTTATTGCACTAAAAGATTTGTACAAATGCGAGATTAATGCCTTAGGCATTATCTACCAGTTAACCGTATACCATAGCTTATGTTTATGAAAGAGTCTTACTATATATATATTACTTATTGGTTTTCATTTCTTACAGTAGATAAAGAAGAGTTCGCCTACCAGGAAGCTATAGCGTGTGTAAAATTTCATGGTGAAATTATAAAGTAAGTGAAAAATTTTTTTTTAATTAAAAATAATTTATTTATGTCAAGCACCTACCATTACAAGTAATTAGTAATATGAAAAGTTTTAACAATTTCTTTTAACCCCAAAAATCTCCCTAGCCTAAATACATATGCTAATTTTGGTTCTGTAATGCTTATGAAACTGCATGAACCTCAGGACTCACCCCCACTTTATTTGGTACATATACCAAATAAAGTGGGGGTGAGTCCTGAGGTGCGATTTTTAGATATGAGCGGATTACTCCACACTGAAATGTCAAAATAGTAATCGATTTCTAAAGGTCGTATTTATGAATATCATTAGCTGACTAAATTATCATAGATACCTATAATATCAATACGAGTGCCCCATACCATTCGTAAATAAAGTCGCCGATGACAGTCTGTTTGTTATAAAATGTATTTATTATAAGAAACAAGAACGGAAAATAATATTTTCTTCGTTTAACAAAACGCAATAAGCTTTTTCTATGACAAATAATTCGTAAGTTGGTGCCGCGTAAATGACTTTCAAAAATACGACTTTTGATAATTTGTGATATCCTAGTTATTGGTGATATTTTTCTCACTGATAATATCAAAGTCATCGGATGACTAAATATCTCTGAAATGTCAAAAAAGTCATCGATTTCTAAAGTTCGTATTTTTGAATCTCATCGGGTGATTAAAATACTATTATGATACCTATGATATCCGCTTCAGCCGCGTAAATAACCAGAGTTTAATAATGAGTATTGAAACAGGAAAATAAATCTTGTTTTATAACCCGGTTATCAAGAAAGAATTTTTCATTCTTTTTGATAACTGGGTTATCTAAGAAGAATTTGAATTCCTGTTTGCATCTAGAAAGAATAATCATTATTTTTTTCAGAACCGCAGTTTTCAACAACAATTAAACATTGTAACATAACCATTTATGACATTATTATAATAATATTAAAGAATGGTTATGTAACCGCTACAACGTCATTTGCTAGCCAACCATCAAAGAAAAAAGATTTCTTGTTACATAACCATTATATGACATAGCCATAAGATTGTCATAGAATGTTTATGAAACCGCATGGACTTCATTTGATAACCAGTCATCAAATAAATAATATTTCTTGTTACATAACCATTCTATGATATAGCCATAAGAAAGTCAGAGAATGGTTATGTAACCGCAAGGTCCTCATTTGTGTCTTACACTAGCCGACTTTAAATAAATCATTTTAATTAGTCAGTTCGGCTTTTGCCTATATTTTTTTAAGTATAATTTTAGCTTAATGAAAGATCTAGAGGACATGTTCAGTTTACCCACTCTGATGCAATTTATCGCCAGCTCCGTCATCATCTGTGGGACTGCCTTTAAGATTTCCATAGTGAGTCAGTAACACTTTATTATGACATATTCTGAATTAAATAAAAAGGGGCAGCGTGCTAAATTGGTTAAAATTACCCCAATAATACTCGTAATTTACTTTATTTTACGAGTCTGTAGAGATCAAGCAAATAATTGTTATTTCAAAGCTAATCTTAGAAAATAATAATGTACTTGAAACTTAATACAAAGGTTTAAAGGAGACGACTAATGATATCTATTGATTGGATTACTTTTTGGATTTCACCAGCAGTAACGGGATGGTTAAGATTTTTTGTCATTGATAAAACTACCTAATTGACAGCCTCCGTAGACTAGTGGTTGCGCCTTTGGCGTTGTATCCAGAGTCGATTCCCACCCATGGCAAAAAAAATAGTACGTTTTTCTGTACAGTTTGTCATCGTCTGGGTGTTTATAAAATATAATATGTATTATATCGTTGCTTCTGGTACACATAGTACAAGCCTAGATCTTAATTTGTGACCAGAGCAATATGTGTAATTTGTCCTACATATAAAAAAAAAAAAAAAAAATCTGTACAAAGATTATCATGATGATGGAAGATAAAAAGTTAGTACCTTTAGTAACATTTATATATATATAATAAATTTCAGAGCAAAGAACCTGTGGAAATATTAACAATGATGTTCTATATTGTTTG
The DNA here is from genome assembly GCA_947458855.1 of Monopis laevigella. Classification (NCBI taxonomy): domain Eukaryota; kingdom Metazoa; phylum Arthropoda; class Insecta; order Lepidoptera; family Tineidae; genus Monopis; species Monopis laevigella. The sequence continues at coordinate 5,171,991 of OX381596.1, read as the reverse complement.
CGTTACTTTTGAACTGATTATTTACTGTTACTTCGGTGAATTAGTGCGGTTTAAGGTAAATATTTATTTTTTGACACCTTTTTCTTTTTCTATTTGGGGTCTATTTTTCCTAACAACTTAAGAGAATCTATGAAAATAGTCAGTAAAAAAATGTGTTTCTAGTTGTAAATTGCAGTAATTGTTGGTTAACATTCTTGAGCATTCAAACGTTGACTGCCCTGCTTGCTATGCTAATACTGATCCACAAGCTTAATATGCGGTAAATGGCTATGGAATAAGTTATACTCGGAGATTCTTTTATAGATTAAATACAACATTAACCGTGGAAAGAAATATGAAAAGCATATTAAAAAGTTGAGGGTCGCTAATATTAGAACAGATAACATTTAGAGTATACGAGAATCCAGATATTGTGGTGCTGCCTGAAGCTGTATAGATAGAGCATATGTAGCAATATGTGACTAATATGTCTAAGATGCGAAACATAAGTAGTAAGCTTGTAGTACCGTTGACACTTTGGGACTGGACATTACTGGACCCTGACCCTTATTCCCTTCCCAAGGTATATTATCAAGTTGATAATAATTTAATGATCCAGCAGTGACAGAAGTCAATAATGGTTTAAATCCAGGCATTTTAATACATATCACCCTTGACTAAGACAATTAATTATATTTTATATAAACAATATTTTATTTTTGATTATTGTTATTTTTATTAATTTTAGATTATAATTAATTAATTTTTCAGTAATAATTGTTTAGAATAAAACATAGAATACATTCATTCAATAATTTTTAATAGAAAATAAATCTATTGATTTGTAAAAAAAAAATAGTTTATATATTTGTATATACTTGCTTCTGATGATACTAACATCCTAACAACTATATCTACTCAGAAACTAAGCAAATAAATTATTTCATTTCATTTCATTTATATCTAATTTAACTGACAAGATTATTGATGATATAGAGTATTGAAAATGGCACTAAACATTTTTTATTCTTATATTATTTTAAAACTTACAAAGGTTGCTGTGACCAATGAAATAGCTCGTGTAAAAACCAACTGATATATTACCTACCACCACACATGTAACTTAGCCTGGGTATTAAACTTTACATAATTAAACATTAATACATAACAGTCACTCTCTAACATCCTCTATCAGTCAAACCTTCTGAACAAATTAAACAGTGAGTAAGTTAATAGGTACAATAAATAAATTGATTATATATGTATACAGAGTGAAAATCTAGCAAAAGGAGCGTACTCCAGTGCTTGGCCGGGGCTCTCCGGCCGTACTCGGCGCGTCATATTTATGGTCATCATGCGAGCTCAGCGCCCCCTCACCTTTACTGCTGGCAACGTCCTCACCGTTACACTTACCACATTTACTAAGGTACATACCGTCTTTTTTATACCATTACAACGGGAACGGGATAAAATTGCCAGCAGTAAAGGTAAGGGGGCACCTTTACTGCTGGCAACGTCCTTACCGTTATAACTTACCACCTTTACTAAGGTACATACCGTCTTTTGTTGCCAGTTGTATTAGAATTCGTGGGTTTAATTCCTGCTCATCGAAAATGGTATTGTACTTTTCTGTTCAGTTTCGATACTACTCCATATATAATACATTTTATAATTTCATATCTTCAAAATATTCCAGCATAAACGTACTGCTTGATGCAATACAGATCTACATTTTTGTATCTCGATAAGAAAACTATTGTCTCCTAAAAATCGATGACTGATCTCGATTCATATTGTCAAACTTATTAATGTATTATATTATATTCAGGTAGATATTTCCTTGCTGTCCTTTATACATATTTAACAACTTTTGTTCTAGGTTCTTCGAGCTTCATATTCATATTTTGCAGTTTTAAATCAAAGACATTCCAACGAAATGTAAGACCTACGATTTTATGCTTAGTTGTAGAAGCATAAAAAAATAAAATAGAAACAGTAAATAAAATAATACGCGCTTTTATATTTTTTTACCACATTGTATCAGGCGCGATTTTTGAATATCAGCGGATGACTAAATATCACTAAAATGTCAAAAAAGTCGTCGATTTCTAAAGTTCGTATTTTTGTTTCTCATCGGGTGACTAAAATATCATACCTATGATATGAATACGAGTGCTGCCTCCCATCACTCGTAAATAAAGTCACCGATGACACATAATGTATGGTACGTTCCGTTCCACCATTGACTTTTTATGTTTTAGAACAGGCATGTCAATTATTATGAGAAACATGATCGACAAATAATATTTTCTTCGTGAAACGAAACGCAAGTAGCTCTTGTGAATGTGAAATTATTTGTAAGTTGGTAGCGTACCTACATGAAATTATTTGTAAGTTGGTAGCGTACCTACATAAAATACGACTTTTGATAAATCGTGATTATCTGGTCATCGATGATATTTTTCTCACTGGTGACATCAAACTCATCGCTGACATTCAAAAATCGTAGGAGGAATTACGCGTCCTAAGTTCGCTCGCACGCGACAATAAATTATTATGTCAGTAGGTAATAATTTAATTATAACATGTATTTCTATTTATGTTTTTTATTATTATTTCCTCCTTTATTCCCACCCTCCTACGTTAGATAATAGCTTTCAGTTTAATTCTTTGTTTTGGGTAGCTATATATACGTGGTGGCCGAATTGGTTAGACCTTGGACTTAAAAACATTTAGGTCCCTGGTTTGAATCCCGGTGTGTACCGAGTGTGTAATGAGTTTTTAATTAAAAAATATATATACATTTGTTTGACAACATCACTATAGATCCTCGGAGAACACGTTAGGCTGTCGGTCCCGGTTTCATTATACCAACTTGTGAAACTGTTTATAGATGGGTTATTGAGTCTATTCAAAACATCGCGACGAACTAGCTACTTGTACAGTTTAGACTCATACCATTGGCTACGACGAGGTGGGATTAAAACCCCTCCGCTGGGTACACTGGCGCCGTTTAGGCGGTCTCGGGGGCCGTAAGGCGGGCACCCATAATGATATATGTATGTATAATATGATAGTGGGGTATTTAGTACGATGTACCCTGCATTTTGTGATTAAAGGCTCAAACTTAGCACAGTTATTCCTTGGGTAGTATTGAGTAGGTTTCGTAACCATCGGTAGCCACCGCGCGGGTGGCGAGGGGAAGGGGGAGGAGTTTGACTCTGCCGCGCTGCCCTGTGAGCGCTATTGTGCTAAAAGTAATCCTATAATAGTTTTCGGAAAACTTAAGAATTAATAATTCATTACCACGGTTTTCCTTGTTTTCCAGAAAGTGGTCTCCCTGGTAGTATATACGAGTAGTCTTCGATCAACAATACATCTGTTTATCGAAGTGACTGAGTGAGTAGTAGACTGTTCTAACATATATCAAAATTAAATGTCTTGAAAGACATTTTTTTATATTTTTTTTTATTAAAGTTTATTTGTAGTAGTTGCCGCTACAGGCACAACTCTGAATAACTTTATGCATATTAAAACAGTTGCACCTGGTGCTACATTGATTTTTAACTACAGCAGTTTGTAACCGATTTTCTTGTCCCTCTCGAGACAAGAGAATCTGCTACCACCGGCTCAAGGAAAGGGACTCTATAACTCTCAGGGCGCCTTGACAGAGGTGGAATTAAAATACACTTCACAATCACACAAATTAATTTATTTACACAACAAAACAATAAAACTTACAAACTAACTTAAGACTAAAGGTACAATTTATTTAACAGTTTATATACTAAGTTTTTATATATGGGTTATAGCATTGACTGGAGATGTCGTTCCGCGACACTGCCTAAGAGGGACACACTACCGCCTAAGCGTATAGCAAATGCCTAACACGAATTTAGAACATATAGGTCACCTTTTAGGCCAAGGATTCCACCTGGGATGAGGAGACGCCCGAGGTCCTTTTGGCAGCAGCACCAGCTTCACGACGAAGATGTGACGTGGATGGTGTCCTGCATCTGTCCTCGGTCGTTGTATCAATTCCTCAGCCCCTGATAGAACTCGCAGACGGATTTCACCAGCACTAGATCCTATGCGGACAATTCACGCATGGGTAACTCTAACCGGGTACTATGAACCCCTGTGAAATTCAATCCGATTAATATTTGAATCACAGGCTTTGAACTCGATTTATACTTTATTACACTTACTTTCGGGTTTTTAAAAATTGCACTTATTAAATTTAAAAAGACAAATTATTACTATGAATTTAGATATAAAATGCGGGACGCTTCCACTTGCGCTCCTTTTTATTCTTTCCACGGACAAATTTTCTATGTTACACAGCACCCTTTCTACGTAAAAAAAAATTAAAACTTAGTTTTAATTTTTTCCTAAATAGAAAGACACAGGCAAGTGTCAGACATAGCATCTGACTGAGATGAGTGCAAGACAAATATTTTCTATTTTATTGTGGAAAGTTTAAGCAAAACCTAATATACAAATTTACAAGTTCACTTTCTATAAGGTTGATAACATAATGTAACATGTATAACAATGAATATAACATATAGATAATCAATTTTCATTAAGAACAATTGAAATTAAGAAAAATACAACATACATATTTATTTTATGCAGTTGTATATTCTATATGTATTTAAAACAAATATTAAGTCTTATCTTAAGATAGACATTATATATTATACTAGTATGACACTTTATTTATATAACTGTAACAGTTAATGGTGTTTCATACTTATTTTAGCTACAATAAAGTTATATTTTAATAAACATGTAAATCCGATTTTTATTTTTTTTAAATTGATTTACATGCATTTTATTTTTATTTACATATAAATATATGTGTATATATATATGTATTTATTTTCCGACTGATTTTATTACAATTTGTTTACTGAAGTGGTGATTCCAATGAATGCTGAGTTGTCCCCTTGCTTAATCCTACAAAACAACCTATCACTCACATACAGAGATTTCCTTACATATCATCTTTTATACTACTTCTTTCACGCATCTTCTAACATTCTTCGACTCATACAACATCATTCATCATACTTCAGTATATCCTTTATGTGGTAATTACCTAAGTTTTTACCATTACAGTCAGACAATTGATAAACCAGACTAGAAAGCTTTTTAGTAACAATGCACTTTTGGAACCTAGGTGCCATTTTGTGCATAAAGTTTTTAGACGCATCGGATAAATAATTGGTTTTCTTGTACACAATTTGACCTACCTCTAATTGCACATTTCTTTTCCTGAGATTATAATACTTTTCGTTACGAACATGAGAAGCCTTAAGATGTTTTTCGACTCTTCTATAAATTTCAGATAACTCAGTTAAATTATGAGCAAGATTTTCGGGACTGGACACAACAATCTCCGATTGAGGGATAGGTTGCTCAGCATCTCTATATAGAGATCCATCTCCTAAATACTCTCTTCCATGTACGAGAAAATAAGGTGAAAATTTGGTGGCTTCATTTACAGCAGTATTTAATGCACATTGTATTTCCACCAATTTTTCATCCCAAGTCCGATGTTCATTCTTAACATAAGATGCTATTGCATAAACAATATTTCTATTTGCTCTCTCTGCCTGATTTACCTGAGGATGATAACGAGGGCTATAATAGATATTGGGGATATTATATTTTAATAATAGATTTTTAAATTCTTTAGATACAAATTGAGGTCCATTGTCTATGAAAATAAATTTACAAACACCGTGAACTAAAAATATTTGCTTCTCAATAAAATTTACTATATTCGTACTTGTTGCTCTCCGTATAGGATGCAACAGAATGTACTTACTAAAGTAATCAGAGCAAACTAATAAAAAGGTATTCCTATTTTTAGATATAGGAAATGGTCCTAGCAAATCACATGACAAGCCTTCAAATGGCTTAGTGACTGCCTTGGGCCTACCTATGAGACCAGGTCTCGCAATGTTCACAGGTTTGTAGGACTTACACACCTCACATTTATTAACATAAGAAATTATATCATTGTACATGTTTGGCCAAAAATAATGCAAAGATAAACGTTTATGAGTCTTCATTATACCTAAATGAGCGCTGGTATATTCATCGTGACATTTCCTTAATAATTCTAATCTATTTTCTTCTGGAATAACTAACTTCCAAGCGAACTCTGACGTTAACTTATATTTATTTTTACAATTTCTATAGAGTTTATTATTATGAATTGTAAAATTTGGATGTTTTCGCGGATTAGATACACATTTCTGAAACATAGATAGATACCAGGTATCATTAGTATTATCGCAAGGGATTATGGACTCTATTTTTAACCTAGAAAGAGCGTCAGGTATGACATTTTCTTTACCTTTGCGGTGTTCAATGTCAAATTCAAATTGACTTAATCTCATACTCCATCTAGCCAGTCTACCTGTCGGATTCTTTAACTTGTAAAACCACTGTAAAGAAGCATGATCAGTAATTATTTTACATTTTGTTCCCTCAATGTAAGACCTAAACTGTTCTAAAGCATGTATGACCGCTAAAAGTTCTCTTTCGGTGGTACTATAATTTATTTCATTTTTATTTAGAGTGCGACTGCTATATGCAATAGGGTGTTCTACGCCTTCATGACTTTGTGTCAAAACAGCCCCTACTGCATAGGCGGAAGCATCTGTATGAATAGAGAAAGGTAAATCAAAATTTGGACATTTTAAAATTGGGGCTGAAACTAAAGCTTTTTTTAGTAAATTAAAAGAACTTTCAGCCTCTAAAGTCCAATCAAATTTAACGCTTTTCGACGTCAACTTACATAAAGGTCTGGCTATTTTGGAAAAATTATCTATGAATCGACGATACCAACCCGCCATTCCTATAAACCTCTTTACTTCCTTAGCATTGGTTGGGGTTGGATAATTTAAAACTACCGAAACTTTGTTAGGATCTGTATGTAATAAAAAGAGAACAATTAAAGTATTAACTATAAAATAATTAAAAACAAAATTAAAATTAAAAATACTTACCTATAAATTAAAATATTCTTCCAAATCACTGTCTGTTAGTGGCATGGTACCCAATACGCTGGCAGCATTTCCTCTTTGAATTATTATACTCAATTTTTGTATGAAATAGCTGCCAGCTTTATTGTTTCCCGAAACATCGACGAGCCTGGGGGCAATTTCCTTATAAAAGGCTTTTGCCTCAGACCCCCACGGACCCATCGTCTCTACAGCAAACGCCGAAAATATATAATCTTTAATAATTGATTGATATTTTCGACGCTTGCTTAGTTGCGCCTGTTCCGCCGCAGCCCCTGCTTTCACTGAGGTACCTTGGAGATGGGAGGGAGCCAATGTATCACAACAAGTAAAATCCCATACAAGAGACTGTCCCAAACTCCAAGGTACCAAAGTCATCCCGTCTGGTCGCTTGCCATCGTCTCGACTTAAGCCGTTGGGTTCCAAAATAGACGGAATCGAGACCATGGCAAGCGTCCTACGGATAAGGTCATTACAGGCACTGTGACGGAAAAATCGGCCAGCACTTTTAGAACACGAGAGTCCGTGGTGACCCAACTCGCCGACATCTTTACCACACAGACAGCGATGAGGTTCGCACACCTTTAATCCCAAGCGTAGGCAAACGGATGTTCTTAGTGTACTGTTATCCAATAACGTACCCAAATTTTTTGAGGGAAGCGCATTAAGCCATTGACTGGCCTCATACTCTGACACCGCAAGAATACGTGCGCGGTCATCAATTGTTGGGGATGAATCCACCAATTTTTGATGAACACGCTTAACCATTGGTAAATCCCACGACCTCTGTATTGTTGGAGTATTAGGAAGATCCTCCTCCGGACATACCACTTTCCAAGCTTCTTTGGCCTCTGCCAAGCACACAGCCTCGACGTCCCCAATGGACGGGCTAAGTATTCTACCAATAAGGTCTTGAGTGCTATGGACAGAGGACAAGTATGCGGGTAGGGCTACGTCAGATAATTTTCTAATACCTAAGCCGCCAAATTTTATTGGTAAAGTAGCCTGAATAAATGCCTGTGAATTTATTTTGGAATTTAGTATTATTTCTAGTTTTTGTTTTAATGAACTATCAATAGTTTCGAGAATAGGTTGGAATTTCCAAACAGGGCTGGATCTTAAAATATATGTAAATTTTGGTAAGAATAAACAATATTTAAAAATGTACATGGCTATATGACTTTTTATTTCATAAATTCGATTTGATATTAAATTAAATGTATTTAATTTAGAATTCAGAAAATGAGGTATACTATCATCAAATATAGGAGCGCCTAATAAATTTAACGATTCTTTATTAATAATTTTTAAATTCGGTGCCAAAATATTAAATTTTTGAATTATATAATTTCGTTCATCTAGATTGTAAACTTCAGGAATGTATGTAATCCATTTTTATCTACTACATATCCCAAATATTTAAGTTCCTCGCGACTAAACTTAGATTTTTCCATATTAATGGTTAAATTAGCATTTTTTAAACGTTCATAAACTATATTTAATAGATTAATATGCTCATTAAAATTAGATGACACTATTATAATGTCATCTTGAAAGCAGAAAACTCTGTCCCCAAATTCTGGACCAAATAATCTATCCATTAATCTTTGCATGGTTGCCGAGGCACCTACAAGACCAAAACACATGAAATTAAACTGAAAAAGTCCTCTACGAGGCACGGTAAACGCTGTTTTTTCAGCAGATTGGTCAGAATCATAAGTGATTTGCCAGTAAGCTGAACTTAGGTCAATCGAAGATAAATATTTAGCATCTCTTAGTCTATCTAATATTTGATTAATATAAGGTAAGGGGTAAGCATCTGGTTTAGACACATTATTTAGCTTTCTACAGTCTAAACACAACCGTAAATCACCATTTGGTTTTTGAACCATAACTACTGGGGAATTCCATGGAGATACTGATGGTTTAACTACTCCCATATCTAGCATTTTATCAAGTTCTTTTTCCAAAGCCTGTTGTTTAACAGGAGAGAGTGGTATATATCTCTGCTTAATAGGGGATTGATCAGATGTTTCGATTTTATGTGTGATCAAGGTTGTTCTACCTAAACCTACCTTATCAGTATTAATATTCTGAAATTGATTTATTATTTTTTCAATACTTCTACGTTGCTCCTTTGAAAGAGAGTTGAAATCTTCTAAACCAACATTATCATTTGCAATTAGATTTATAGAATTATTATGATTACTGAATGAAACACCATTTATTAAATTATTTGCTAAATTAAATTTTGACCAAAAGTCCACACCTAATATTACTGAAGTAGTAATCTGTGGTATCACATTAAATCTAATTATATTCAAATTATTATTAAAAACCACTGGCAAATCCATATAACCTAAATTATTTAATTTGGAACCATCAGCCGTTTGAACAAACTCATTTTGATGCTTATTAAAGGAAAATCCCAACTCCATGAAGATTTTATGAGAATTATTGCCTAATACTGAGCAATATGCCCCTGAATCTAATAAACCAAATACCTCTAAACTTAAAATATTTATTTTTAAATGTGGTCTAATGTCACCTTTATTTTGTTTAAACAGGATTTCACTATTGTGATGTGAACATGGTTTATTTATTTTATGAATTTTAGTGGAACCCTGATTTATTAGTTTTTTGGAATATTATTACATTTATTACAATCTTTACTTGTTTGACCTTTATTTCCACATTTAAAACAAACCCTTTCCTTCGATTTCCTACAATAATAAGTTTGATGATTACCAGAACATCTAAAACATTTTACTTTTATTTTTTCAGATGAAATTCCAGAAATATTTTTAGAGAATTTATTATTATTGACAACACTATTTTTAAAAGTTTGTAAATCCTTGGTTATATTGAAATTGGAAGTACTAGGTTCTGAAAAATCTGATGATCTTGCCTGGGCAAGTTCTAGTTTCTTAAGATATTTCTTTAAAGTACCTATACTATCAATATCAAGCAAAGCTAAATCTTTTATATAATTTGGCCTGATGTTATGCAATAAAATCTCCAACTTTTCTTTTTCAGACATAGGAACCGTCAACCTACTGAACATAGCTTGCATAGTTGTTAGATAATTAATAATGCTCTCATCCTTTGCTTGAGTACGCTGCCTAATTTCAATTACCAATTTATAGTCAAAATCTGGGATATCAAAGTCTTCCTTCAAACTAGAAATTAAATCATTATAAGTTCGAAAATTATGTTTATTTGTTCGATACCACTGTAATGCAGTTTTATCCAACAAATCACAAAAACAATTTAATAAGTCAGCATCATTCACACGGCGAGCAATTCTAAGTTCCTCTAACCTTTCTAAGAATACACGTACACATGTAGTTCCATCAAATTTTAAATTTAATGAATTTAAATTAACGGATTTCTCCTTTATATATACAGTATTGATCCCCTCACTCCTCGTACACACCTCTGTAAGACCTGACCCTTTGTTGGCTTCAAACTCAGAGTCGGAGGTATCATCATTGTCGTCCGCCAATAAGGATATGAGTCTACCAAGCATCCTACTCACTCTCTCATTCTCCTTAGGCAACCGGGACAACCTCAACAACATGTAATCAGCCCTAGCCCTAACCCTAACCTTGCACTCATCGCCGCCAGATACCTGTTCCAACTCCTTTATCTTCAGGTCGCAAGTGTCTAACTCCGAGTCTAGGCTGGTTAAATCTAGAGAGGACAGATGCAGGCTTCCACGCCGACATTGCTTCAGCGCTTGCCGGTACTGCTGTCTCAGGGCATCTCTGGTGTCCTCAGGTTTGGCTGAAATCCCATAAAGAGCCAGTTCATTAATCAATTCATCCTTGAGGAGGAAGGCTATCTTGGGTTTTGAAGACATTGCTTAACTTAATAAATATAAATTAAACTCAATTTCAAAAAAAAAACCCAAGATCAATACTAATAAAAAAAACTATAATTATAAACAAAAATTTAAAAAAAACTATAATTATAAACAAAAATTATAAAATGAAAATCTAAAATTTTAATATGCAACTGCAAAAAAAATTAACTGAAAAAAATTAAATGTCCCGAGGGTATAAGAAAAATTTTGAATTCAAATTTTAACAGTTGAACCCCAAAATTAAAATAACAAAATATGAGGGTATCGATAAAATTTTTACAGCTGAAAAAAAAATTACACATTAATAATTAAATTTTATTCCACACTCTGTCTATATTTATTTTACAATCCCAGCCCCACGTTGGGCGCCAATTTTGTAACCGATTTTCTTGTCCCTCTCGAGACAAGAGAATCTGCTACCACCGGCTCAAGGAAAGGGACTCTATAACTCTCAGGGCGCCTTGACAGAGGTGGAATTAAAATACACTTCACAATCACACAAATTAATTTATTTACACAACAAAACAATAAAACTTACAAACTAACTTAAGACTAAAGGTACAATTTATTTAACAGTTTATATACTAAGTTTTTATATATGGGTTATAGCATTGACTGGAGATGTCGTTCCGCGACACTGCCTAAGAGGGACACACTACCGCCTAAGCGTATAGCAAATGCCTAACACGAATTTAGAACATATAGGTCACCTTTTAGGCCAAGGATTCCACATGGGATGAGGAGACGCCCGAGGTCCTTTTGGCAGCAGCACCAGCTTCACGACGAAGATGTGACGTGGATGGTGTCCTGCATCTGTCCTCGGTCGTTGTATCAATTCCTCAGCCCCTGATAGAACTCGCAGACGGATTTCACCAGCACTAGATCCTATGCGGACAATTCACGCATGGGTAACTCTAACCGGGTACTATGAACCCCTGTGAAATTCAATCCGATTAATATTTGAATCACAGGCTTTGAACTCGATTTATACTTTATTACACTTACTTTCGGGTTTTTAAAAATTGCACTTATTAAATTTAAAAAGACAAATTATTACTATGAATTTAGATATAAAATGCGGGACGCTTCCACTTGCGCTCCTTTTTATTCTTTCCACGGATAAATTTTCTATGTTACACAGCACCCTTTCTACGTAAAAAAAAATTAAAACTTAGTTTTAATTTTTTCCTAAATAGAAAGACACAGGCAAGTGTCAGACATAGCATCTGACTGAGATGAGTGCAAGACAAATATTTTCTATTTTATTGTGGAAAGTTTAAGCAAAACCTAATATACAAATTTACAAGTTCACTTTCTATAAGGTTGATAACATAATGTAACATGTATAACAATGAATATAACATATAGATAATCAATTTTCATTAAGAACAATTGAAATTAAGAAAAATACAACATACATATTTATTTTATGCAGTTGTATATTCTATATGTATTTAAAACAAATATTAAGTCTTATCTTAAGATAGACATTATATATTATACTAGTATGACACTTTATTTATATAACTGTAACAGTTAATAGTGTTTCATACTTATTTTAGCTACAATAAAGTTATATTTTTATAAACATGTAAATCCGATTTTTATTTTTTTTTAATTGATTTACATGCATTTTATTTTTATTTACATATAAATATATGTGTATATATATATGTATTTATTTTCCGACTGATTTTATTACAATTTGTTTACCGAAGTGGTGATTCCAATGAATGCTGAGTTGTCCCCTTGCTTAATCCTACAAAACAACCTATCACTCACATACAGAGATTTCCTTACATATCATCTTTTATACTACTTCTTTCACGCATCTTCTAACATTCTTCGACTCATACAACATCATTCATCATACTTCAGTATATCCTTTATGTGGTAATTACCTAAGTTTTTACCATTACAGTCAGACAATTGATAAACCAGACTAGAAAGCTTTTTAGTAACAATGCACTTTTGGAACCTAGGTGCCATTTTGTGCATAAAGTTTTTAGACGCATCGGATAAATAATTGAATCACTATAGATCCTCGGAGAACACGTTAGGCTGTCGGTCCCGGTTTCATTATACCAAGTTGTGAAACTGTTTATAGATGGGTTATTGAGTCTATTCAAAACATCGCGACGAACTAGCTACTTGTACAGTTTAGACTCATACCATTGGCTACGACGAGGTGGGATTAAAACCCCTCCGCTGGGTACACTGGCGCCGTTTAGGCGGTCTCGGGGGCCGTAAGGCGGGCACCCATAATGATATATGTATGTATAATATGATAGTGGGGTATTTAGTACGATGTACCCTGCATTTTGTGATTAAAGGCTCAAACTTAGCACAGTTATTCCTTGGGTAGTATTGAGTAGATTTCGTAACCATCGGTAGCCACCGCGCGGGTGGCGAGGGGAAGGGGGAGGAGTTTGACTCTGCCGCGCTGCCCTGTGAGCGCTATTGTGCTAAAAGTAATCCTATAATAGTTTTCGGAAAACTTAAGAATTAATAATTCATTACCACGGTTTTCCTTGTTTTCCAGAAAGTGGTCTCCCTGGTAGTATATACGAGTAGTCTTCGATCAACAATACATCTGTTTATCGAAGTGACTGAGTGAGTAGTAGACTGTTCTAACATATATCAAAATTAAATGTCTTGAAAGACATTTTTTTATATTTTTTTTTATTAAAGTTTATTTGTAGTAGTTGCCGCTACAGGCACAACTCTGAATAACTTTATGCATATTAAAACAGTTGCACCTGGTGCTACATTGATTTTTAACTACAGCAGTTACGGTAAGTCCGTCCATATGAGTTGCCAGTTGTCATCAACTTTAGTCCACAACCAATTAGATGGACAGGGTAGTTTTTGAGATGGTGACAACTGGTCTCAGAGATGGACCCTATGGTAAAAGGCATCAGTTTTGTCATTACTAAGCTTGAGCATGATATTAACTCAAACGAAAGGTAAGGGCCAGAAATCCAGCCCATTCGAGCGTAGAAGAATTGAAGGCAACGTTATTAGAAGAGTAGGGCGTGCCTTAAACACCATCAAAAAATAATAAGATCGATGAAAAACCAACTGCTATATCATAGGCGTATATAAGGAGAGGGGGGCCGGGTGGCTTACCTACCCAGGAAGATGGGTTCCCGATTCAAAATTACATGCACTTTAATAACTTCACAAAACCAAATTCAATGAGGAAATCATGTTCTACAATTTAGAAATACTATATTGTTAGTATGACCTACATAATAAATAGCATTAAATCCCGGGTGCTTTAATAAATAATCGTTGTCATTTACATCGATAATCGTTGTGCGTTAATTTTCCGGACGGGAGGGGGGCGCCTTAAAGCAAATTAATACATACAATCACTGAAAATTGACTGGTTTCCATTAGAAATGCAGCTAATAACTATGATTAATAAAATATTTAAGGTACTTAGGTAGTTTCCATACCGCAAATAAAATTATATAATGTATACGATCGGTATATACGGTCCAAATAAATAAATATATTTGGACATTAAAAATATCAATATGATTATGTTATTACCAAGTCACCAATGGTTACTTAGATCAGTGCTCGTATAAAATATAAATATGCTATTCTGCCTTGTGATGAATAGTATTTTTTTATTTAGTTTTTACAGTTGGATTTCAATAAACGTTATATTTATGTATGTATAGGTATGTTTGAACTGTAAATTTCCATAAGTTTTGTGTAAAAGTTTTAATATATTTGTGATATTTTTTTACAATAGGTATTTGTGTGGCATTTTGTTCTCAAGAAACCGGCGTACAAATTCCCTTTTGGTGTGAAATTGAGGAAAAAGTATGAATATGTTTAATTCATTACCAAGTCTAAAAACCCCTTTCGACTAGGTCTGCTTTCTTTCCGTTGCAGTAAAAAAAGCTTCTCTTTACACGCGAAAGTCATTTAAATGCAGTGGTTTACATTATGGATCAATTAGGTTTAACTATTAGAAAAAAAAATGTTAAAAGTACTAACTCTATGAAATAATTAGAACTAACATTCAGTAGACATTGTAAAAAAAATATTATAAGAATTCAAACTATTTGGTGGTAAAATGAAGAAGATATAAGAAGAGTTTATGTATTCCACATGAAACTCGCAATACAGAGATTTCAAAAATAAGTTTTTACAATATGCTACTAAATGCAAACATAGAGGCGAAGGGTGCACCTAAATTAAACCTTTACAATTTTATTATTTAATATAAAAAATTCAAGTATTTTACTACCGGATCTAGGATTTATTTAAAAAAAAAGCAATTCTGAAATTAGTTTTATTTTCATTTAAATTATAGTATTAAATATGACGTCACACTTCGCACTTCGTCGACTTTTTTGCAAATGCAGTAATAGGTATGGAAGTTATGGTAGTAAACTACCAGTTACTAAACCTAATATTACATCCATAATCGGTGTTTAAAAATCATTATAGAGCGTTGGGATCTTTGTATTATCCAGTGATACGATGGCATGGTATGGTAACCATGGTCAACATAGTGAGACCTCATTGCAGATGCTGAACGGTTGCAGAAATCCATTAATATAATTAGTAACTCTATAGTAAGCCTTATGGATTAATATTTGATTTATATATTTTTTTAACTTTATTTTACTTAAATCTATAATTATTTTAGGCAGTTTATTAAATAACCTTATATTGTTAATGACAAAACATTTATTAGTTTTTTGTACATTAATTTTTACAACTTTGGTACCTATATCAATTTTATCTATATTTCTTAAGTTTTTTGTGACGTACAATAAATTCTTATAAATATATTGAGATGGCAGTATCAATACATCAATCATAGGAAAGATTTCTCGAATAGAATCACGAGCCTTCATATTGTTCGAACGGAGCGCTATTTTAAAGTCATATTTCAGTTTTAATCTGTGCGGTGCGTTCAACGGTTCTCAGAAGACTACTGCAACGATTTATTGTCGAGGTGGGAGACTCCTTACAGGGTGCGGTTACGAAACAGGCGGTTTAATCGGCCATATGCATAGGTATGCCGCATGTAAAAATATACTAGTAAAACCAAATTCGTCTTTGTCACCACCCATTTCGTAATCGCATTATTTAACCGACATAGTGGGAGCGATAGATGTTTTTAAACAATAATTATTGATAGAAACCATTCATAGACTTTGTATGACTGGGGTGCGATGGATGACTAAATTATGAGAAACAAGAATGACAAACAATGTTTGAGACAATTATTATGAGAAACAAGAATGACAAACAATGTTTGAGACAATTATTATGAGAAACAAGAATGACAAACAATGTTTTCTTCGTGTAACGAAATGCAAGTATCTTTGGTGAATGACAAATTATGACACATAGATGACTTTCAAAAATGTCCTATTTTTGAAAGTTATCTAATGTGTCATAATTTCTCAAAATCTACGAAATCACAATTTATCAATTTTAATAAATCGTGATTTCGTAGTCGGTGATATTTTTCTCACTGATGATATCAAACGCATCGGTGATATTCAAAAATCGCACCCCTCCTGGTGCATATATACAAAGTCATATGCCGTTCAAAACAATAGCAAATATATTCTTTTGTTTATAATTAGTACAGGGCAACAGCAAGTCATAAATAAAAAAAGCTCGCGGTCAGACCTAAAACAAGTAGGTACCTAACTAGTTAACTTACTTAAATTTTAAGCCCACGCTACTCGCTTAGTCGCTATAGTTATTTTGTAGTTCAAAAGACTGCAATTATAAAGTCAGTTTATCATAATTGTGATTTCCATGTAATAATTACTCCTCGAAAATTATAAATAGTTTATTTCGGCTGCGTTCTAGATGCTAATTTTTTAAAGTACCTAATGCATGTGTTTATAATATTTTTTAGGTGTTAAGAAATTAAAAAGCTAGAAAAAATATTATTTTGTTTACGACAACCCGTGCGGAATGTTCGGTGCTCCCGCGCCTTTCTATAAACGGTGCTGTGGGGCTGCGACGATGTGGGTGCTCTCAGGTGGGCGATTCTCGCGCTTTCGACATTCATCTCGATTCGAGATTTTTAAACGAAAAATGACTAAATATGCCCTTATGCCCTTTTGCGTTTAAAAATATCGAACATTAAACGAAATAAACAATAAATATTAATTAATAAATATACAAATATTGAACGAAAAATGACATATTTAGTCATTTTTCATTTAAAAATCTCGAATCGAGATGAATGTCGAAAGCGCGAGAATCGCCCACCAGCACCGAAATGCCCAAGGCCAAAGTAAATGTTTAAAATTACTCCAACCAATGTGTTGTTGTCTTCGTATCAAGAAATAGGCCTTTAGACAAGTGGCTCAATTAAATAATAATTATGAGTTTAGTATAAAAGTGATTTGTAGATCTTTTTTGCACTAAGTCTTTTAAACTTAATGTTTTTTGTATGGGCGACACTAAAGGAAAAAAAACGTGTTTCATTATTTTCATTATTAAGAACTATATAAAAACTTTGACACTATAAAAAACCCAGCGTATACAAACAAATTTTAATACATATCTGATTACTTTTTCTATATAACAATAATAATATGTAGGACAATTTACATATATTGGTTACAAACTAAGCTTTATGGCTAGATGTGTACTAGAAATAATGATAAAATACATATTATATTTTATAAACACCCAGACCATGACAAACTGTACAGAAAAAACGTCCTATAATAATATGTTCTTTACTCTATTTTTTTTATTATTAAAATAATAATAATTCATTTATTTCTCACAAGAAAGCTTATTGATAATTCACAACATCGTTTATTATTATTATTATTTATTTATTTATTCACATCAAAAGTATTAACAGATTTGTTCTATAAGTTGCGCTCAAAAACCTGAGCGGTTTATGTGAGCGCAGCTGAGCGGTTTATGTGAGCTGATTTGAAACAAAGTTTGTGAGACTGGAGCCTGAATTAGGCACAAAGCCTGTGTCTCAGGTCTCCAGAAATAGGTTACCTACATATTATCTTTTTATTTATTCAACGACAACACATAATTAATCTACAGTTTATAGCTAATACCTAATTAAAAATGATATGTAAATAATAAACAGGCTTATTCAGGTACAGACGTATACTTAAAATATTCCGTAACAAATATCTAATTAAAATATTATAAAAACAAAAATATTTTTTTAGAGAAGTGTTTTTTCTTTCACAAAATTATTGTGGAAGTCGTTGTTTTCAGAATTTAGCATAATGAAAAATACAGAGTGTTTAAATATAACCCTTCTCGGTCTGACAATGATAGGTATATGGAACCCAGAGATAACTGAAAAAAATGCTTTGCTCAAATATTTATTTTACTTCTACTTTGTTGCATTTCAACTTTTGATTTATTTCCCCACTCTTGCTATCGAAACAGCACATGTATTTTCGGTAAGTTTAAAAAAAAACAAAATACTTGCGGTTTCACCCGCCGATTCATTTAAAAGAAATGGAATTCAAAATAGCTTTTATTTTTAAGCCCACGCTACTTGCTAAGATAATAGAGCTTTTTATTAGTGAAAGAATGATTAAACTCGGTTTAGTAGTATTGAAGTTTATCCTGAACAAGCATGGAGCACGGCATGTGGCTTTATATCTACCGCATGTTAAGCAGACCTACAAAGTCCATGAATTGGGTCGATCAATACATTGTTGTTTATAAATAACGAAGACGCGCTTATTAATAACTGTCTAACGTCAGTAAAAATTCTTCCTAAAATTAAGCTATTCCTCCTAATTATTATTCGAAAAAATACCAATATTATGTAAACTGAGTAATCGAAAAACAAAATTTTAATAAATGTTTGACTTATTTGAATGAATTTATATGTATAATATTTATTTAATCATATAATAACTATTTAGGTAATGGGAAATGTAGAGGAAATAATGGGTATAGTCCTACTGCTCCTAACACATTGCACAATGGCGCCAAAGATATACATGATTTGGTACAGACAAAACAAAATCAAAACTACACTACGTCTAATAAACAGTAAGTAAAATGAGATCAGAAATATAAATGTGGACTAATGAATGATGCAATGAAACTTAATGTAGAAATGGAATTCGTAAAAGAGCCGAAAGATTCAAAAAAGATACCTGAAAGTTAACAGACTTTACGGCAGATTTAAACCCTATACTGCATAGGGCTTGTAACGTCTATTAAAGACTAGCAGAATCGACCGCCCTAGGTCCCCCAAGTGCTAGCTGCTCTTTACTGAAAATTAATAAGTATTTACCTATTTTTCATTAAACATTACGACAAATTGCCCTATATTCTTTTATTAATATCGGTCACTGCAAGTCTGCTATAGAAGTTCACTTGGAGCAGGTATTAAAGTGGAGACCAGGCGCATATATGTGGCGACAACTTAGGGCCTTATGGTTTTTTTTTCAGCGAAACGTTGTGTATGGACAGATATTTAGCTCCATACCTGTCGCTGCAAGTCTGCTATAGAACAATTCACTTGGAGCAGGTATTAAAGTGGAGACCAGTCGCATATAGTATGGAGCGACGACTTAGGGTCTTATAATTTTATATTCAGCGAAGCGAAGGGTGTGGATTATAAGCGTAGAGTTTATTCTCGCCTAGAGGGCCGCCTAAAGATTGCAAGATCCATATTACATGTTATAAAGTTTTGCCCAAATTTGGTTGGGTCCTACCTACTTACTTGTTATGTTCAGGTGCCACGTTCTCAAGAGAAGATCCTCAAAAGCAAGCCATACTGGCAAAGGCATACAATCTGATCTACTACATCAGCCTAAGTTTCTACAGCTCCGTAATCTTCACTGGTTTCCTTTGGGCTATGTTCCCGATGCTTAAGCCTACACTTGAACTACCTTTGGGATACCCCTATTTAGACAGCAAAGATCCCAAGTTAGTAACAATATTCTTCCATCCTAACAATACCAACCCCTTCTGCACAGATTTTTCACGCAACCAGAGCACATCATATCATATTATAGTTAAGTATATAATAAAGTTATGCCTAGCGTTCTTCGACACTCAGCAAGTTTTGGAGGAAAAAATGCACTATTTATCTGTGTTTTAGAGATTTTTTTGGCAAACATATTAGGTAGCAAACATTTAGTATTTTCTATGTATACCTTTAAACTTACTCTAGGCTTGAGCCCCTGAGGATAAATCCATTTGTTTATTTATTAATGATAGATCATAATTGATATAATAATATGTGACGACCAGCAGATTAGACGAGCTTATTCAATATAGATACTTGCCTGGTATGACAGTTTATAGCCTAGGTACCCATTGATTGAATATACTCCTCAGAATCCGGGCTTGGCTAAATGTTTTGGTATTAGTCTGCGAATTGTAATATTTTAATAATATAATGAAAAGTACCAATCTATATATGAACTTAGCTGTAATCCCAGAAAATAATACTTATTTTAATTTCAGATTCATTCCTCTCTACGCTTACGAGATATTTTGCATGACTATATTAGGTCTAGGGGCGTCTGCAGCCGACTTCCTCATTTGTGGGACCATGGTCATATTATCTGGGGTTCTGGACCTATTGTACTATGAGCTAGAGAACATAGGAAACCGGGAAAACAGTTGCTTGCCTGAAGAAAAAGCTTTGCCGTTTGGTGAAATATGTAAATAACCTATTATTATCCATATGGATCCATACTAATATTATATATATCCATACTAATATTGTAAATAAAGTTGGTCGGTCTGTCTATCTGATGAAATTTGGTATAGAAATACATTTATAGGTACTTTAACCTTTATGTTACGAGAAAACGTTCCTAGGAGACCATCCATAATTTTTTGAGATAGGCTGAATTACATTCACAGATTTGGAAAAAATGTACAGACAGCAGGTAAATGATAACTTTACACAAAAACTTTTTTTGATGCCAATCGATCCTGTTTCTTATAAATGATTAAAAGTCTCTACTGGACCGACTAAGATTTCAGTAGGTACTACGTACTAGAAATGACAGAAATCGCGAAAAACTTTTTTTATACATTTTATACATTATATATATCGATTAAACTCGAAATATTTTTTGTTGCTAAATGATCCTATTTTTTACTGTCATCAAAATTCTAAAGTCAACTGAAGTTTGAGTACAGAAACTAAGGTAGTACACAAGACCGGGTTTACATGCAGGCACCTTATATAGGGGGCATAAGATTTTGACAGTTTTTCTTAAGCCGGCCTAGTGGCAACTGTAGATAGGTACAGAATGTCACTAGAAGCAAAAGTTCCTACCGAAGTAAAAAACCATATATGATACTTATACAACATTAGAACTAAAATAAATAAATAAATAATATTTGTAACAGTATTTTTAAACACAGACGTAAATGAATGAATGAATCTTTATTTGCATAATTCAGAGTTTATAAGTTGTAAATCAATATTGTTGTTTAACAATATTAATCACTCCCACTATGACGGCTAAATAATGCGATTACTTAATTGGGCGGTAACATGGTCGTATGTGCATTACGAGTCTGTTTTTATATCCTCGCTGCTTTCATTATATTTTTTATCTTTGGCTACTCAAAATAATTATTCTATGTAGAACAAGTGCTCAGCTATTATTCTATAAAACATACTAAGCCCCGCTATACTATATATATGTATCTGTATCTAAATAGTGGGGACATGACCATTGTTTTTGAGGCACTGGATTTAAGACTAACTATGATCCTGAGCTCTGCCGTTTGGTCTATGCCAGCTGCTTTATCATCAATCAGTGTTAGCCCATCTTAAAATCTCAAAGCATTTATAAGCATTTTTATTTTTATTTCTTTATTCCACTAAATGATTTGTACAAAGGCGAGCTTAATGCCTTAGGCATACCTATAACATACCATAGTTTATGTTTATGAAAGGGTCTTGCATATTTTGGTTTTCATTTATTACAGTAGATGAAGAAGAGTTCGCCTACCGGGAAGCTATAGCGTGTCTAAAATTCCATGGTGAAATAATAAAGTAAGTGAAAAATATTAAAAATCATTTATTTACTGACATAATAATATCATGTACTCACCATTACAAGTAATTAGTAATATGAAAAGTTTTGATAATTTCTTTTAACCCCAAAAATGTACCTAGCCTAAATACATATGCTAATTTTGATTCTGTAATGCTTATGAAACTGCATGCCCTAAGGGGGTGCGAAATGAAGTGGGGGTGAGTCCTGTGGTGCGATTTTTAAATATCAGTGGATTACTCTACACTGAAATGTCAAAATAGTAATCGATTTCTAAAGTTTGTATTTATGAATATCATCGGGTGACTAAATTATCATAGATGCCTATGATATCAATACAACCTAATATCATTCGTAAATAAAGTCACCGATGACAGTCTGTTTGTTTGTTATAAAAGTTTTTTTCTGTAAACAATAATTTAAGTTGGTGTATATAACTTTCAAATATACGACTTTTCATAAATCGTGATGTGATATTTTTCTCACTGATGATATCAAAGTCATCGGATGACTAAATATCGCTTAAATGTCAAAAAAGTCATCGACTTTTAAAGTTAGTATTTTTGAATCTCATCGGGTGACTAAAATACGACTATGATACCTATGATATCCGCTTTAGCCGCGTAAATAACCATAGTTTGATAACGAGTATTAAAACAGGAAAATAATTCTTGTTATATACCTGGTTATCTAGAAATAATTTTTCATTCTTTTTGATAACTGAGTTATCTAAGAAGAATTTAAATTCCTGTTTGCATTTTGAAAGAATAATCATTATTTTTTCAGAGCTGCAGTTTCCAACAAAAATTAAACATTGGTTATGTTACAATATTATAATAATATCAAAGAATGGTTACGTAACCGCTACAACGTCATTTGCTAACCAGCCATCAAAGAAAAAAGATTTCTTGCTATATAACCTATATAAACTTGTCATAGAATATTTATGATACCGCATGGACTTCTTTTGATAACCACTCATCAAATAAATAATATTTCTTGTTACTATTTTTGTTAGAATGGTTATATTCTATGATATAGCCATAACAATGTCATAGAATGGTTATGTAACCGCAAGGTCGTCATTTGTAAATGGGATCACCACGTCCACTCCCCTGAATTACACTAGCCGACTTTAAATAAATCATACTAAAATCATTTTAAAGTCAATTCGGCTTTTGCCTATATATTTTTAAGTATAATTTCAGCTTAATGAAGGATCTAAAGGACATGTTCAGTTTACCCACTCTGATGCAATTTATCGCCAGCTCCGTCATCATCTGTGGGACTGCCTTTAAGATTTCCATTGTGAGTCAGTAACAATTTATTATGTCATATTCTGAATTAAATAAAAAAGGGGCAACGTGATATATTGGTTAAAATTATCCCAATAATTAATTGCTTTATTTTACGAGTCTGTAGAGATAAAGCAAATAATTATTATTTCAAAAGTAATCTTAGAAAATAATCATGTGCTAACTTGATACAAAGATTGAAAGATTTAAGTAGACGACTAATGCTTTATTGATTGGATTACTTTTTGGATTGCACCAGCAGTAACGGGATGGTTAAGATTTTTTAGTCATTGATAAAAATAGTTAGTACAAAGATTATCATGATGATAGAAGATAAAAAGTTAGTTCCTTTAGTAACATTTTTATTATAAATTTCAGAGCAAAGAACCTGTGGAGATATTGACAATGATGTTCTATCTTGTTTGCGTTACTTTTGAACTGTTTATTTACTGTTACTTCGGTGAATTAGTGCGGTTTAAGGTAAATATTGTTTATTAACCGCTTTTTCTTTGTTTATTTGGTATCTATTTTTCCTAACATCTTAAGAGAATCTCAGAAAAAAAATGTGCTTCTAGTTGTAAATTGTAATAATTGTTGGTTAACATTCTTGATATTCAAACGTGGACTGCCCTGCTTGCTATGCTAATACTGATCCACAAGCTTAATATGCGGTAAATGGCTATGGAATAAGTTATACTCGGAGATTCTCTTATGGATCAAAAGCATATTAAAAAATTGAGGGTTTTTAATTTTAGATCAGATAACAGTTAGAGCATACGAGAACCCAGGTATTGTGGTGCTGCCTGAAGATCATGTGTAGCAATATGTGGCTAATATATCTAAGATGCGAAATAATAGTAGGCTGGTAGGACTGTTGACACATTGGAGCTAGACATTAATGGACCTTGTCCCTTACTCATTTCCCAAGATATATTATCATATATATATATATATATATATATATATATCTTCACGGGTGCCTTACGGCGTCCGAGACCGTCTAGACGGCCCCAGGGTACCCAGCGGAGGGGTCTTAATCCCACCTCGTCGTAGCCGATGGTATGAGTCTACAACGAACAAGTGGCTAGCTCGTCGCGATGTTTTGAATAGACTCAATAACCCATCTATAAACAGTTTCACAAGTTGGTATAGTGAAACCGGGACCGACAGCTTAACATGCTCTCCGAGGCACTATAATGGTGTTGTCAAACAAATGTACATAAATTTTATATTATCAGGTTAATGATAATTTAATGATCCAGCAATGATGGTTTAAATCCAGGCATTTTAATTGGCTAATATATCTAGGATCTAACGGACTAAGTTATTGATGATATAGATTATTGAAAAAGGCATTAAACATTTTTTATGTATTATGGTCGCTGTTGTGATCAATGAAACAACTTGAATAAAAAACCAACTGATATATTAACTACCCACAAATGTAACTTAGCCTGGCTATTAATTAAACTTACAGTCACTCTCTAGACACCCTCTATCTGTTAAACCTTCTGAACAAATTAAACAGTGAGTAGTTAATAGGTACAATAAATTAATTGGTTATTATATATATGTGAACAGAGTGAAAATCTAGCAGAAGGAGCGTACTCCAGTGCCTGGCCGGGGCTCTCCGGCCGTACTCAACGCGTCATATTTATGGTCATCGTGCGAGCTCAGCGCCCCCTCACCTTTACTGCTGGCAACGTCCTCACCGTTACACTTACCACATTTACTAAGGTACATACCGTCTTTTTTATACCATTACAACGGGAACGGGATAAAATTTCAACCTATAATAATAAATTTTCATCAGATTATTGCATAAATTTAGTATCGAGGTAATAGTCTTCTTTCAGGATGCGTTTAGGAAATAGGGATTGCTTTGACTATGATTAATGTATACTCGATAATTCGTCTTTGTTGCCGTCCATTACGGAATGAATTTGCCGGCATAGTGAGGGCGATCAATGCAGTCAAATAAGAATATCGATTCTATTCGTGGATTCTATTCGTAGGAGTGTTGGTAAGCAAATATCTACCTGTAGGTAATCAGGTAGATACAAAGTCACATGGCGTGCTCCAATAATCAAAACAAAATAATAGCTGCCTCTGCGGTCTATCATATATTGGAGTTCGTGGGTTTGATTCCTGCTCATCGAAAATGATATTGTACTTTTTTTGTTCAGTTTTGATACTACTCCATATATAATACATTTTATAATTTCATATCTTCAAAATATTCCAGCATAAACGTACTGCTTGATGCAGTACAGATCTACCTACATGTTTGTATCTTGATAAGAAAACTATTGTCTCCTAAAAATCGGTAAACCCACTGACTGATCTCGAATCATATTGTCAAAGTTATTAAATATTTCCTTGCTGTCCTTTATACATATTTAACAACTTTTTGTTCTAGGTTCTTCGAGCTTCATATTCATATTTTGCAGTTTTAAATCAAAGACATTCCAACGAAATGTGAGACCTACCTACAACTAAGCATAAAAAAATAAAATAGAAACAGTAAATAAAATAATAAGCGGTTTTATATATTTTTACCATATTTTGATTTTTGATCATCAGCGGATGACTAAATATCACTGATATGTCAAAAAACTCATCGATTTCTAAAGTTCGTATCTTCGAATCTCATCGGGTGACTAAAATATCATAATATGATATGAATACGAGTGCTGCCTCTTACCTCGTAAATAAAGTCACCAATGAGTTTATATGTTTTAGAACAGGCATGTCAATTATTATGAGAAACAAGAACGACAAACGCAAGTAGCTCTTATGAATGATAAATTATTTGTAAGTTGGTACCATACATATGACTTTCAAAAATACGACTTTTGATAAATCGTGATTATCTCGTCATCGATGATATTTTTCTCACTGGTGACATCAAACTCATCGCTGACATTCAAAAATCGCAGAGGGTAATTAGGTACGCGTCCTAAGTTCGCTCGCACGCCAATCCTTATGACGTCATTCTGACGAAGGTCAAGCTTGGACTCTTAACGAGCTAACTTTAATGAAAGTAATCTAGGCACTGTTACTAATAATATTCTACTATTAAATTAATAAATATTACACAGTAGGTACACACCGAGGATCGAACATGTGAACTTCAGTGTTGAAGTCTCGGTCTAACCAGCTCTACTACCTAATTCTATAGTCGGTGCACTATAATTCTGTTATTACTATAAACACCTAATAAGTGTTAGAAAATTATACGTTAGAAAAGTGTTAACAGCTGCAATAAATTTTATTGTATGTGACAATAAATTATTATGTCACTAGGTAATAATATAATTATAACATGTATTTCTATTTATGTTTTTTATTAGTATTTCCAACTTTATTCCCACGCCCTACGTTATATAATAGCTTTTTAGATTAATTCTTTGTTTTGTATAGTTGTAGTATAAGTGATTTTTATGGCAGGTTGTTAGGTATTAAATATTTATATTTTAGCAAGTATAAAAGGGGATACATATAAATAAAATACTTTATAAAAACATTATCACGATATATTTCGCCTTACCAATCATAGGCTTTATCAGTCGTAAGACATCTTATTTTTGCACAGTCCTTTGGTAAATATTTTTTTTTTATTGTCATTTAATTTCAGTAACCATAGATATAAAAATCGTCAATGTCAGTAACTTATATTTTTTTCCTTTTTTTTAATACTACGACGCTACGAGAGAGAGGACTGTTTTTTTTTAAACAAAAAAGGGGTGTGTGATTATATAGTAGTGATAGGTCACAAATTATTATTATAATTCTGCGTTAAACAGTAGCCATAAAAGCCCATTTTGTATGGAGAACGCAGACTTCGCAAATGTAGTGCCCTCAACGTTCTCATTGAAGTGAGTATTCTCCACCAATAGGATCATTAATTTTCTAACCCTGTCAAAATAATCTAATCTGATTGGTGAAGAGTGCTCACTTAGTGTGATGAGAATGTTTAAAAAAAACACACACACTAGGGCCACAGAGAGTAGTATTATGAAACCTTGTGACCGTTTACGGTTTCGTGAGTCGGTTGAATATATGTAAAATTTCCCACATATTATTACTATTATAAATAAATACATTTCAGAATATCACCAAAATGGTAAACACGAGTTGTTTTAGAATATGTAAAATAGTGTTAATGATATCTGGGGGCTGGCCACCAGCTGTTTGCGAGAAAATGTCATACAGACTACTGCATACGGCATATACTGTGCTCTTCCAGACCCTCGCATACTTGCCGATTCTTTACATGGAATTTCTTTACCTGATATCGGTAAGTCAAAATGACAATACTATTTATGACCTGCCTCTATGGTCACCAAATTAATCTTTTAATTTTAGTAATACTTAGGGCCGGTTGCACCATCTGATTTAATGGATACATTTACGTCAACATTATAATTAAGGCGAGGTAAGCTCAGCAATTGCGTCGATAGTTCTGAATTTTTCAATAAAGTGACTGTTTTTAGAAGAACAGAAAAAATATTTTCCTAATCTGGAGAATAGTTTGTTAAAATAGAAAATGATTCTTATCTATAGTTACTAGAGACTATAGTCAAAACTGTTTGCAAAAACTTGTGGTAGAGCTACAGGGCGTAGATACAAGAATAGTCGGCGAGGTTGGTCGCCTCAGTGGCACTTGTCTAATAAATAACAATTAATAGGTCAACAGAATCAGCTAACCATCTAGTCTTACACTAATTGGTAACATTGCTTGCGTTCGGTTGCATATTTTGTTCATACAAAGTTAGTGATCCGCATTTATTTGATTTAAAATATCAAGCTATTGAAATACAGGAAAAAAACAACATTTGTTAGCGTGTGGGGAGAAATAGCAGTCTAGCCAAATGCACACTTTGACCTTAATGGATTTTTTTGCCGTCATTGCACAAAATTGTGTTTTGCTCGGATTAAATTGGACCAAGTTTTTCGAACCCCAAGTCGAAACCTTTAGCAGGGTTTAATCCAACTCACTTATCAAAACCTTTCTTTCAATCGAATACATAAATTGATGAAATTGAATGACGGCGAAAAAATCCCCTTTTACCCATTTTCCTTCTCTTCAGAGCACCCAGCTATCGCCTTTACCATCCCTCAATGTCCTTGGTTTAGATATACGTTCCGATCTTAACCACCGAAATTATATCGAGGGCATTGCAAAAACAGCTTCAAAAAAACTTAGCATCATAAATAAGGTGCGTCGGTTTTTCACACCCAGGTTAAGAATAATGTTACATAAGGCTCAAATTCGACCGTGTGTGGAATACTGTTCGCATCTTTGGGAGGATCTGCCAAGTATCTGTTATCTGCTCTCGATACCCTGCAGAAGCGGGCGACTAGAATTATTGGAGACGAAACGCTCAACAAAACCTTGGAGCCGTTGCAGCTTCGCAGGGATGTGGCATCGTTGAGCGTATTTTACCGCCTATACCATGGACAGTGCTCTGAAGAGCTTTTCAACATCATTCCCCCTTCCCCTTTCCGTTACAGGACAACACGCACTGGTTGCAAAATGCATATGTATACCATGGTGGATGTACCAACTCGTACCAAACGTTTTGGCGATTCATACATCTGCCGTACTATTAAAATGTGGAATGCCCTACCAGCTTGCGTGTTTCCTTCCTCTTATAACCTAGAGTCCTTTAAATGAAGCGTTAATAGGCACCTTAAGCCGGCATAATGGTGTCAACCAGCGGTGCACCTGTATGCATCCGCTTGTTGCTATCATTCCTGGACATTGCATACTGCTTAACATCAGGTGGATGCAAGGTCACATGCTGAGCTCCTATATATAAAAAAACACTTTTTCTTTTGGCAAACAGTTTCTACTATAGTCGCTAGTAACTATAGATAGAGATCAACCAATAGGATTGCTTTATTTTTCAAAAAAAACTCTTTTATTGTTTACTAGCTGAGCCACTCCGCGATTTGACCCGCCGCGCTCGCGCCGTTTATCTATTATTAGGTACCATAAAAACGGTTTTTGTGAGTTAATCTTAAAAGATAGACATATACTATCGCGGACTGTTTTTTAGATCATTAAAAGAGCTATTATTCTTTAATACATATTTTTTGTGTATCTTGAACCGTTTTCACGGCGCACGCAACGGAAGGCTTCAAAGATGAAATAATTTCTCCCGTTTTTTACACATTTACCACTATATCTTTGCTCCTATTGGTCGTAGCGTGATGTTATATAGCCTATAGCCTTCCTCGATAACTGGACTATCCAACACAAAAAGAATTATTCAATTCGAACCAGTAGTTTCGGAGATTAGCGCGTTCAAACAAACAAACAAACAAACAAACAAACAAACTCTTCAGCTTTATAATATTAAGTATAGATGAGAAAGTACCTATAGATATGAATCTATAGGTACTAGCGACTATAGTAGAAATTGTTTGCAAAAACTTGTGGTGGAGCTATAAGCATATACACTGACTACTTTTTTATAAGTAGGTATTTTTTTTTTATTATTATCTGCCTTTGACCTCAATCTTGCCTGATGGAAAGCAACGATGAGGTCGAAGAGATTACTCTGTTAAAATAAGACTACCACCCACAAGAAATCGATGCAGTAATCCCCCGAAAACCGGCAAACCCAGAGACTAAAACCGAAACATGACTAGGTCACTTAACGGTTGTTGAATCTGCGCGGTAACGAAGTTATAGAGGTCTACCTCCCACCTAAAAGATAGTATCTAACGTCAATGACTTATTTTCTCCGACAGACTATGGGTAATATCGAGAAAATGATTGAAGGCTTCAGTTTGCTGGTCTGCCATCTTATTTTTATCCCAAAATTTATAGCAATTATTGTGAACCAGAAAGAAGTTAAGAAAATCTTGGCGACCCTTGATAGTAAGTAAAAGATTTATCAATAAAAAAAGTGTCCGTTTATAAAAATATGTAATTTTGGAATATTTGTATATTTAAAAAATTACACCGCATGTAATATTGTATTTTCCGAATGGTAACCAGACCTACAAAGTCCATGAATAGTGTCGATCAATACATATCGCCTCCACTATGCTGGTTTAATAATTCGGTTACAAAATGGGCAAAGTCAAAGATAAAATATGCATTACGAGTCTAGTTTAAAATATCCTCGCTGCGAGCCGTCCATTCAAACGCCTGTTTTGATTCGTCCCCTGAAAGAAAACTACCACCTGGACAAGAAATAGATGCAGTAGTCTCCTGAAAACTGCTGAACCCACAGACATATTCTTAACTTTTTTTAGGAAATTTTACCGCTACTACAGATGAAATGTATAGGAAACTCAATGCCGATGGCAAGTTTGATCACATATACTGGTGATCAAACTTGCCAGCTTAACTTTTTAAGTCGATAAAAGCGAATGTTGTTTTGACCCCAGTCAACCTTCTTAATCCATGCTTTAGGTCCATCATTCAACAGAACAGATAAGACCAAGCAAGAAGTTATCAACAAAGCTGTAAAGGTGGCTACAATGATAAACTATACGTTCACCACAGTGGTGCTGGTGACTGGGTTTCTTTGGGGAGTGGTTCCTTTACTTAAACCCGTGTTACTACTGCCCATCCGAAAACCTGACTTGGATACTTCTACTATTTGGTGCGTACTTTCTTATGTATTTATTCATCTCTAGGTACAGCCAATAAAGGTCATGGCGTAAATATAAATAAGGCGTAGGTACATTTTACCATGACAATTTGCAATTTGAGCAACGCGTACGTTATCCGATCGATGCATAGTTATGTGGAAGTCTATATAATAAAAACTGACTCGATTTTATTGAAATTTTCATTGTGGACAAAATCTCCGGACTATTTATGATTTTTTTGTGTGGGAAATAATAATTGAATATTCTTCTTTGGACTACCTATGAAGTTTTCGTGTCAACGAAGATGATTCCATACCATCCTTTGTGAAAACTTCATAGGTAGCCCAAAGAATAATATTTAATTTGTATATATATATATATCTTCACGGGTGCCTTACGGCGCCCGAGACCGCCTAGACGGCCCCAGGGTACCCAGCGGAGGGGTCTTAATCCCACCTCGTCGTAGCCGATGGTATGAGTCTACACCGAACAAGTGGCTAGCTCGTCGCGATATTTTGAATAGACTCAATAACCCATCTATAAACAGTTTCACAAGTTGGTATAGTGAAACCGGGACCGACAGCTTAACGTGCTCTCCGAGGCACTATAGTGGTGTTGTCAAACAAATGTACATAATTTTTATATTATCAGGTTAATGATAATTTAATGATCCAGCAATGATGGTTTAAATCCAGGCATTTTAATTGGCTAATATATCTAGGATCTAACGGACTAAGTTATTGATGATATAGATTATTGAAAAAGGCATTAAACATTTTTTATGTATTATGGTCGCTGTTGTGATCAATGAAACAACTTGAATAAAAAACCAACTGATATATTAACTACCCACAAATGTAACTTAGCCTGGCTATTAATTAAACTTACAGTCACTCTCTAGACACCCTCTATCTGTTAAACCTTCTGAACAAATTAAACAGTGAGTAGTTAATAGGTACAATAAATTAATTGGTTATTATATATATGTGAACAGAGTGAAAATCTAGCAGAAGGAGCGTACTCCAGTGCCTGGCCGGGGCTCTCCGGCCGTACTCAACGCGTCATATTTATGGTCATCGTGCGAGCTCAGCGCCCCCTCACCTTTACTGCTGGCAACGTCCTCACCGTTACACTTACCACATTTACTAAGGTACATACCGTCTTTTTTATACCATTACAACGGGAACGGGATAAAATTTCAACCTATAATAATAAATTTTCACCAGATTATTGCATAAATTTAGTATCGAGGTAATAGTCTTCTTTCAGGATGCGTTTAGGAAATAGGGATTGCTTTGACTATGATTAATGTATACTCGATAATTCGTCTTTGTTGCCGTCCATTACGGAATGAATTTGCCGGCATAGTGAGGGCGATCAATGCAGTCAAATAAGAATATCGATTCTATTCGTGGATTCTATTCGTAGGAGTGTTGGTAAGCAAATATCTACCTGTAGGTAATCAGGTAGATACAAAGTCACATGGCGTGCTCCAATAATCAAAACAAAATAATAGCTGCCTCTGCGGTCTATCATATATTGGAGTTCGTGGGTTTGATTCCTGCTCATCGAAAATGATATTGTACTTTTTTTGTTCAGTTTTGATACTACTCCATATATAATACATTTTATAATTTCATATCTTCAAAATATTCCAGCATAAACGTACTGCTTGATGCAGTACAGATCTACCTACATGTTTGTATCTTGATAAGAAAACTATTGTCTCCTAAAAATCGGTAAACCCACTGACTGATCTCGAATAATATTGTCAAACTTATTAAATATTTCCTTGCTGTCCTTTATACATATTTAACAACTTTTGTTCTAGGTTCTTCGAGCTTCATACTCATATTTTGCAGTTTTAAATCAAAGACATTCCAACGAAATGTGAGACCTACCTACAACTAAGCATAAAAATAAAATAAAAACAGTAAATAAAATAATAAGCGGTTTTATATATTTTTACCACATTGTATCAGACGCGATTTTTGATCATCAGCGGATGACTAAATATCACTGATATGTCAAAAAACTCATCGATTTCTAAAGTTCGTATTTTCGAATCTCATCGGGTGACTAAAATATCATAATATGATATGAATACGAGTGCTGCCTCTTACCACTCGTAAATAAAGTCACCAATGAGTTTATATGTTTTAGAACAGGCATGTCAATTATTATGAGAAACAAGAACGACAAACGCAAGTAGCTGTTGTGAATGAGAAATTATTTGTAAGTTGGTACCGTACATATGACTTTCAAAAATACGACTTTTGATAAATCGTGATTATCTGGTCATCGATGATATTTTTCTCACTGGTGACATCAAACTCATCGCTGACATTCAAAAATCGCAGAGGGTAATTACGCGTCCTAAGTTTGCTCGCACGCCAATCGTTATGACGTCATTCTGACTGGATTCCTAACAATGACAAACTCTTTAAAAACTCGTTATTGCGATTGACACGCGAGCTAACTTTGATGAACGTAATCTAGGCACTGTTATAAATAGCATTCCACTGTTAAATTAATTAATATTACACAGTAGGTACTCACCGAGGATCGAACATGTGAACTTCAGTGTTCTTTAACACTGAAGTTCACATGTTCTCGGTCTAACCAGCTCTACTACCTAATTCTATAGTCGGTGCACTATAATTCTGTTATTACTATAAACACCTAATAAGTGTTAGAAAATTATACGTTAGAAAAGTGTTAACAGCTGCAATAAATTTTATTGTATGTGACAATAAATTATTATGACAGTAGGTAATAATATAATTATAACATGTATTTCTATTTATGTTTTTTATTAGTATTTCCAACTTTATTCCCACGCCCTACGTTATATAATAGCTTTTCAGATTAATTCTTTGTTTTGTATAGTTGTAATATAAGTGATTTTTATGGCAGGTTGTTAGGTATTAAATATTTATATTTTAGCAAGTATAAAAGGGGATATATATAAATAAAATACTTTATAAAAACATTATCACGATATATTTCGCCTTAACAATCATAGGCTTTATCAGTCGTAAGACATTTTATTTTTGCACAGTCCTTTGGTAAATATTTTTTTTTAATTTTTTTTTATTGTCATTTAATTTCAGTAACCATAGATATAAAAATCGTCAATGTCAGTAACTTATATTTTTTTCCTTTTTTTTAATACTACGACGCTACGAGAGAGATGACTGTTTTTTTGAAACAAAAAAGGGGTGTGTGATTATATAGTAGTGATAGTTCACAAATTATTATTATAATTCTGCGTTAAACAGTAGCCATAAAAGCTCATTTTGTATGGAGAACGCAGACTTCGCAAATGTAGTGCCCTTAACGTTCTCATTGAAGTGAGTATTCTCCATCAATAGGATCATTAATTTTCTAACCCTGTCAAAATAAGCTAATCTGATTGGTGAAGACTGCTCACTTACTGCGATGAGAATGTTTAAAAAAAACACACACACTAGGGCCACAGAGAGTAGTATTATGAAACCTTGTGACCGTTTACGGTTTCGTGAGTCGGTTGAATATCTGTAAAATTTCCCACATATTATTACTATTATAAATAAATACATTTCAGAATATCACCAAAATGGTAAACACGAGTTGTTTTAGAATATGTAAAATAGTGTTAATGATATCTGGGGGCTGGCCACCGGCTGTTTGCGAGAAAATGTCGTACAGACTACTGCATACGGCATATACTGTGCTCTTCCAGACCCTCGCATACTTGCCGATTCTTTACATGGAATTTCTTTACCTGATATCGGTAAGTCAAAATGACAATACTATTTATGACCTGCCTCTATAGTCACCAAATTAATCTTTTAATTTTAGTAATACTTAGGGCCGGTTGCACCATCTGATTTAATGAATACATTTACGTCAACATTATAATTAAGGCGAGGTAAGCTCAGCAATTGCGTCAATAGTTCTGAATTTTTCAATAAAGTGACTGTTTTTAGAAGAACAGAAAAAATATTTTCCTAATCTGGAGAATAGTTTGTTAAAATAGAAATTGATTCTTATCTATAGTTACTAGAGACTATAGTCAAAACTGTTTGCAAAAACTTGTGGTAGAGCTACAGGGCGTAGTTACAAGAATAGTCGGCCAGGTTGGTCGCCTCAGTGGCACTTTCGTGATTTAGTGACATGGCTAATAAATAACAATTAACAAGTCAACAGAATCAGCTAACCATCTAGTCTTACACTAATTGGTAACATTGCTTGCGTTCGGTTATATTTGTTCATACAAAGTTACTGATCCGCATTTATTTATTTATTTTATTTAAATCTTTATTGCATACAAAATACAAAGGCGGACTTGATGCATTTAATTTGATATAAAATATCAAGCTATTGAAATACAGGAAATGAACAACATTTGTTAGCGTGTGGGGAGAAATAGCAGTCTAGCCAAATGCACACTTTGACCTTATTGTTTTTCTTTTGACTCTACATAAATTGATTGAAAGTTGATATTTGAAATAGTAGTAGATATATTTTATAGTAGATATGTCTTCTCGCGGCCCCGATTTTAAAAAATATGTGCCCAAGGGACCATTTAGGTATGATTTCATAAAATAACAAAATCACAGCAAACATTTCAAATGGAAATTATAAGTAAGATTTTTTTTTATTAAATCTAAAATAATCCGTAATCCGTACAAATATTCAAAATTTCAACTTTTCAATCTCAAATCGTAACTGAGATATGATTTTGATTGATTTCCAAAATAAAATTCAACTTCTCAATACCTTGTTCGGGGTGAGGCAGTGGATAAATGTGGGGAGGCCTTGGCAGTTGGTTTAGATATTTCTAAGGCCTTTGACCGCGTTTGGCACAAGGCTTTGCTCTCCAAGCTGCCTTCTTATGGATTTTTGACGCGGCTATGCAACTGGATATCCAGTTTCCTCTCTGATCGTGGCATTAGGATCCTAGTAGATGGCATAGCCTCCGACTGGGAGTCTATTGATGCTGGTGTACCCCAAGGATCAGTGATGTCTCTTTGTCTATTTCTTCTGCAAATCAATGACCTGTTGTCATGTGGCAACATTCATTGTTATGCAGATGATACGGTCGGTACTTTGCTCAATGTCCACCTAGCCGCGTCCAAACAGAGGAATTCAGAAAGGTTTTGATAAGTGAGTTGGATTAAACCCTGCTAAAGGTTTCGACTTGGGGTTCGGGAAACTTGGTCCAATTTAATCCGAGCAAAACACAATGTTATGTAATGACGGTGAAAAAATCCCCTTTTACCCATTTTCCTTCTCTTCAGAGCACCCAGCTATCGCCTTTACCATCCCTCAATGTCCTTGGTTTAGATATACGTTCCGATCTTAACCACCGAAATTATATCGAGAGCATTGCAAAAACAGCTTCAAAAAAACTTAATCATAAATAAGGTGCGTCGGTTTTTCACACCCAGGTTAAGAATAATGTTACATAAGGCTCAAATTCGACCGTGTGTGGAATACTGTTCGCATCCTTGGGAGGATCTGCCAAGTATCTGTTATCTGCTCTCGATACCCTGCAGAAGCGGGCGACTAGAATTATTGGAGACGAAACGCTCAATAAAACCTTGGAGCCGTTGCAGCTTCGCAGGGATGTGGCATCGTTGAGCGTATTTTACCGCCTATATCATGGACAGTGCTCTGAAGAGCTTTTCAACATCATTCCCCCTTCCCCTTTCCGTTACAGGACAACACGCACTGGTTGCAAAATGCATATGTATACCATGGCGGATGTACCAACTCGTACCAAACGTTTTGGCGATTCATACATCTGCCGTACTATTAAAATGTGGAATGCCCTACCAGCTTGCGTGTTTCCTTTCTCTTAAAACCTAGAGTCCTTTAAACGAAGCGTTAATAGGCACCTTAAGCCGGCATAATGGTGGCAACCAGCGTTGCACCTGTATGCATCCGCTTGTTGCTATCATTCCTGGACATTGCATACTGCTTAACATCAGGTGGATGCAAGGTCACATGCTGAGCTCCTATATATAAAAAAACACTTTTTCTTTTGGCAAACAGTTTCTACTATAGTTGCTAGTAACTATAGATAGAGATCAACCAATAGGATTGCTTTATTTTTCAAAAAAAACTCTTTTATTGTTTATGAGAAAGTACCTATAGATATGAATCTATAGGTACTAGCGACTATAGTAGATATTGTTTGCAAAAACTTGTGGTGGAGCTATAAGCATATACACTGACTACTTTTTTATAAGTAGGTATTTTTTTATTATTATTATCTGCCTTTGACCTCAATCTTGCCTGATGGAAAGCAACGATGAGGTCGAAGAGATTACTCTGTTAAAATAAGACTACCACCCACAAGAAATCGATGCAGTAATCCCCCGAAAACCGGCAAACCCAGAGACTAAAACCGAAACATGACTAGGTCACTTAACGGTTATTGAATCTGCGCGGTAACGAAGTTATAGAGGTCTACCTCCCACCTAAAAGATAGTATCTAACGTCAATGACTTATTTTCTCCGACAGACTATGGGTAATATCGAGAAAATGATTGAAGGCTTCAGTTTGCTGGTCTGCCATCTTATTTTTATCCCAAAATTTATAGCAATTATTGTGAACCAGAAAGAAGTTAAGAAAATCTTGGCGACCCTTGATAGTAAGTAAAAGATTTATCAATAAAAAAATGTCCGTTTATAAAAATATGTAATTTTGGAATATTTGTATATTTAAAAAATTACACCGCATGTAATATTGTATTTTCCGAATGGTAACCAGACCTACAAAGTCCATGAATAGTGTCGATCAATACATATCGCCTCCACTATGCTGGTTTAATAATTCGGTTACAAAATGGGCAAAGTCAAAGATAAAATATGCATTACGAGTCTAGTTTAAAATATCCTCGCTGCGAGCCGTCCATTCAAACGCCTGTTTTGATTCGTCCCCTGAAAGAAAACTACCACCTCGACAAGAAATAGATGCAGTAGTCTCCTGAAAACTGCTGAACCCACATTATATTATTATTCTTAACTTTTTTTAGGAAATTTTACCGCTACTACAGATGAAATGTATAGGAAACTCAATGCCCATGGCAAGTTTGATCACATATATACTGGTGATCAAACTTGCCAGCTTAACTTTTTAAGTCGATAAAAGCGAATGTTGTTTTGACCCCACTCAACCTTTTTAATCCATGCCTCAGGTCCATCATTCAACAGAACAGATAAGACCAAGCAAGAAGTTATCAACAAAGCTGTAAAGGTGGCTACAATGATAAACTATACGTTCACCACAGTGGTGCTGGTGACTGGGTTTCTTTGGGGAGTGGTTCCTTTACTTAAACCCGTGTTACTACTGCCCATCCGAAAACCTGACTTGGATACTTCTACTATTTGGTGCGTACTTTCTTATGTATTTATTCATCTCTAGGTAATCAAATCAAATCAAATCAAATCAAATCATTTATTTCATGTAAATCTTTACAGATATTTATGAATAGTCAAAAAAAAAAAAAAAATTAACAATGAGGTCTTAGAGTGCGTTTGGTTATGCAGCTATTCATTATTAAAAGAACGACAAATATTTATTATATCTCGATATCAGATTTAGAACTTAAATTTTGAAATCTTAATATGAAAATTACTACCAAACCGAACACACACTACATAACCAACTAGTGTAAGACTAGGTGGTTAGCTGATTCCATTGACCTGTCAATCATTATCTGCCATACAAGGGAGCCACCAAGGCGACCAACTTCACCCGAGACCGCCTAGACGGCCCCAGGGTACCCAGCGGAGGGGTCTTAATCCCACCTCGTCGTAGCCGATGGTATGAGTCTACACCGAACAAGTGGCTAGCTCGTCGCGATGTTTTGAATAGACTCAATAACTGATCTATAAACAGTTTCACAAGTTGGTATAGTGAAACCGGGACCGACAGCTTAACGTGCTCTCCGAGGCGTTGTTGGTGTTGTCAAATAAATGTACATATTTTTTTTAATTAAAAACTCATTGGTACACACCGGGATTCGAACCAGGGACTTAAATTAAATTTTACTTTAATTTGTGTCTATACAAAAATTTCATAGGTAGGCTAAATAAACATTTTTTATAAATACGACTAAACTCACTTTTATTTCAACCTTATTTTGTATAGGTTTAAACTACTATATATTTACCAAATCTTCGGAATCACTTATGGTGGAATGCAACAATCTTCCATAGACGTTATGATCGGAGGTTTCATGTATCTAGTGGCTGCAGAACTGGATCTGCTTCATAGAGAGCTGTATAACTTGGGACGAAAGGAGTTTCTCAATCCTGATGATTTTCTCCCTGCCAATAGAGTCGGTGTCGATACAAAGAAAGTTTTGAATGAAACAAATTCTGAAGCATTGGTTGAGGGTAAGTAATTAAATGATGAAAACTACATAGAAATGGCTAATATAAAAAAATTGCTAGTCAAATCTACAAGGTTTGTAGATTAGTAATAGACAATCTATTTAGCTTACAATGTATCAATTTACATATTTAATATTTATTTTGTAAGGTATAAAATACATTTTTCCTTATATAGATGATCATTATGACGAAGCAGTCCAATGTGTGAAGTTCCATCAAAACCTAATTGAGTAAGTGCTTTAATTGAATGTGTGGACAGGCAAAGGCCGTACGCCTTTGCCTGTCCAACGCGAATCGTTAAATTCGATTAAGGGATTTCCCGTCTAGTGCTACTTATAGACTGGGCGAACATCTTATGTTTTCATAGCGCACGTTTTACAATATACAATTCACGATTGATATAGTAACTTAACTTAAAATAAATTAACTATATCAACCGTGTACAATTTATTATATGTTACGTTACTTGTACTATTATTTCTCCTGTGAATACGTTGGATATTATAAAAATAACACTGACTTGACCCACGTTTTAAACTATGTAAACAATACTGATCAATGAAATTACAAAAAAAATAATCATCCGTTGCAGTTTGCGTATATACCTAAATGTTTTTCCGCGAATACAACTATTGCGGTAAACTTTTCGTTGTACAAATTGTAAAAAGATCGTCTCTGTGACCCATCTTTTACAGTATGCAACCCATAGATAGTGTCGATTGTATTTACCGCGCCAATAATAAACATATACTTTTACAAAAACTTTTACGCTGAGTTTGACCCTTATTTTGTAATATGCAATTTTGACACTTTAACAGATTCTATAAAATATATTGTTTGTATATCAATTGTTGATGTTTGCATACCTTGCATACTCCCTTGAAAGTACAAAAAAAAGTTTTTTAAACTTGATTTTTGTAGTTTTCAATGTATTTTTGCAGTTTTAAGGGAATTTCGGCAGTTTCAAGGTACCATTTTTGGGTAATTCGGCGAACACCCACCTTCGCTCCCCAGGCCCTGTTATGTAGGCGAATGATATTTAAGAAAAAGTTGAAATGAGTTGCATACTGACGAAAAGGGATAACTTTTTTTTTCTTTAAAAGTTCTATAAACACCAGAGCACCTCTTGTAATCTGCAACTTTTTATTATATCTAATAAACAATAGTAATCTGCTAAAAAACTTGCATACTGAAAAACCTAACCAAAAAATACACAACGAACGGGCCCTTACGAGTCTAATGGTAGATTATACTCGTAACTCATTCTTGCATACATTTTTCGCAGTAGTTCCATTTTTTAAGAGTAATAGTAATAATGGGACTACTGCGAAAAAAAATCCTATTAGTTCCATCATCGAACAACGCAATGGAAATACTGCGTGTTCGCAGTCCGTTTTTTGGAAATTTAAAATTGTATAAGTACTATATTTATATATTTTTTTTAGATTAATCTTAATTATTTTCCTTAGGCTAGTCGAAAAGATAAATACTACATTCAGTGTGCCGGTGTTAATACAATTTTCCGGAAGTACTTTCTTGATTTCCATTGTAGTTTTCAGAATTATGATTGTAAGTCTTTTTTTATTAAGTTTATTTAGTCGCCTATTTCGATTACATATTTATAGGCCGAGTTGCTGACTTGCTGAAAGCGTGGTAGCGGTGAATAAATGATAATAATATGTAGGACATTTCTTACACATACGATTTTTTTTTTAATGTCAGCGATGAGTTTGATATCACAAGTGAGAAAAATATCACCGGTGACTAGAAAATCATGATTTATGTTCTATTTTTGAAAATCAATATGATAATTTAGTCACTCGATGATATTCAAAAATACGACATTTAGAAATCAATGACTAATTGGTCATTTCAGTGATATTTAGTCAACCGCTGACATTCAAAATTTACATCCCTGGTTACAAACTAAACTAAGCTTATGGGTACTATTTATTTATTTATTCAATGTTGGAAAACTTACAGCATTAGAATGATATCATTCTAATGCTGTAAGTTACAATATAAATTTGAAACAAGATGCATTTTAAGTTTTCACAGATTACCAAAATTATTCTTACTTTTATATACCATGTAGGTACCTATACCAGAAACAATGATACCTACTTACTAATTATATATGGTGACTTTGAAAGGTTGTACTTTGGGCATTTGCGACAAATGGTTCCATGGGCAAAAAATCGATTTGATCGGTAGAGATCATATTAGCCCAAAGTCAATTTCTCCCTGTATAATTTATATGTACTTACTAATAAATAGTCTTATATTTTATAAACACATGGCAAGTTGTGCAGAAAAATTTAATACTTAATATTTTTTTGTCATGAGTTCGAATCTAACTGACAACCTCTGGATAGCCCTTAAATTTAAATTTATGTCCTTATTAATAAAATCTTATTGAGCCCTTGAAGAACACTTTAGATAGAAGTTTTTTTTCTTTTACGTATTCATTTTTATTTTACACATATTAATTAAAGTGTAATTTAAGGACTCAATAATATTTTTATAAATACCGACATTAGTTATACCTACCTGTTAAAAACTGTATTGCCTTAAAAAAATACCTATTTATTTATGCAATAAACTTTTTTTATTTTATTTACTCTATATTTTTGAAGGGTACAGATATGATGGAAAACTTGATGATGACCTCGTACTTGTGTGCAATAATGATACAGCTACTCCTTTATTCATATTTTGGAGATATTCTAAAGGAAAAGGTTAGTTTTTTTTAAGTACGTGTAACGTAGGTACCTGTTAATTTGTGACCAATGCAGCCTATGGAAATATATTGACATCCGTTAGCGGATCTGTAATTTTTACAATCCGTTTTAACCTCGGCTTTAACCGGGAAAAGTTGCTTGATATGATCAGTAGAGCTCATATTAGCCCAAAGTACAACCTTTCAAATTCACCCTGTAAATTAGTCCTTTTGTTCTCATCCACAGTCATCTTCTCATACTCGC
The DNA here is from genome assembly GCA_947458855.1 of Monopis laevigella. Lineage (NCBI taxonomy): Eukaryota > Metazoa > Arthropoda > Insecta > Lepidoptera > Tineidae > Monopis > Monopis laevigella. The sequence goes on along the minus strand of OX381596.1, from coordinate 5,129,793 downwards.
ACGCCGATTCACACCATCTCTTAAAACGCTTTTAATTTTTGGTTATGATACCTTATGTATAGTAATTGATTTCAGAGTCAACTAATAGCCAAAGGGGCATACTTCTCTAACTGGCAAGACATGACTCCTAGAGTGAGGAAGCTGGTACTTCTGGTCATCATGAGGGGTCAAAGACCTCTGGTTATGACTGCTGGCGGTATCATTGAGATGAACCTCAATACCTTTGCGGCGGTAAGTTACATCAGAGATCAGAATTATTTTCGAATAAAAAAAAATACGATCACGGGTGCCTATTTGGCTCCCTAGAACCGTTTAAACGGCCTTATCCATCAGAGGAATTAGTCCGTCCTCATTTCGCCGATGATATTCGGAGGCAAAACCTAACAAGTGGCGAGCTTGTTGCGGTGTTTATGATGAAATAACGTCGTTGTATAAAGCAGTCACCTATCCTAGTCCGGCTTTGTTGTCATCTGCTTAACCTTGTTATCAGTTTTTTCGATAGAATGCATATTTTAGTCACAAACTGTAAAAATAAACAATATCCAACCCTTAAATCATATATTTAACTCCCCATTCCCCTTCTGAAACTTTTTCTCAGTCGTCTTGATTTTTCCTAATTGGCATACTGCTAAAAATTTGTTTTATTTCAAAAATTATTTAAAAATTGCACCTCAGGGTATGACTATAAATGTCAATGTTTTCATGTCGATTTTTAAAGTTCGTATTTTTTAATCTCATCGGGTGACTAAAATATCATACCATCATAGGTATGATATTTTTGTCACCCGATGAGTTTCAATACGATTTTCTCACTGATGATATCAAAGTCATCGGTAAAATTCGAAAATCGCACCCCAGATACATATAATGTGGGTTCGGTTATTGGAGGAAATCAATAATTTTAATAGTCTCGTTTACCCACCTGGATCTGATTCACCCTATTGATCCTATGTGCATCGATATACCCTACATGTATGTATAAATAATTAAACAATTAATTTTATTTGTTTCAGGTGCTAAGAACTTCATATTCCTATCTCGCTCTGCTCAATCAAAGACACGCAACAGAACTATCCAGCATCTAATTTAGATTTAATTATATCAATTACCTATTTTTCTTTTCGCAACTTTCTAACACTTTTTTTTATTAAAAAATGTCTAAGCACCAATTTCAAATAAAATTTGCGGTTTTCAGGACTACTGCATCGATTCCTTGTCGAGGTAGTCTTCTTTCAGGATGTGGTTACTAAACGGGTGGTTGAATTGACGATATTGCTGCGAGTACTTATATTAAAAGAGATTCGTAACGCAATTCGTCTTTGTCGCCGCCTATTTGGTAATCGCATTATTTAGCTGGCATAGTGTGAGTGATCAATGTTGCTTAACAGCCATTATTGATCGACCCTATTCATGGACTTAGGTCTACAGTATGTCGTAGATACAAGGTCACATGCTGTGCTCCAATAAAAAAATATAATAATAAACTTATACATAAAAAATCACAGTATAAGGAGGCCACCCTTACCACGTTGTATGACTATGCTGATTTTTTATTTTAAAATATTTGGGATTTATTATTTGGGATCTCAACATTCCAAAAACATTAGTTTCCCGAAGTCTTAGATATTTCCACGAGCCTCGGTCCCCAAGTTTTCAGCAATTTCGACCCCAATGGTATTTTTAAAAGTGAAATAAAAAATCTTACATAATATATGCTACTATTGTATTTTTATTAGTAAAACACATAATATCTACATACTTAGGTACCTAATATATATAATTATATATCAAATTATTTACAAAATAAATCACTTATTTAAATAAATAAGTAACTACATAATTAGTGACTACAAGGCATTAAATGGCTTTTTTATACAATTTTATTTACATTTTGTCGTCAATATGCTGCTGCATATTCGTCAAGCAGGAAAAAAATACCATAATAAGTATTTCGTCAAAATCATGTTCCTTATACAGGGAGTGGTGTCGCCTTCAGTCGAAAGGTATGGATTTTGACATGATATTACCTCACGCCTAGTGGCGTTAGAAAAATTTTTACGAATCCATTGATGGAATACCATCAGTCAAATTAATAACAAATATGGATTTTGACAGTTTAGTTGGCTCTCTAGGCGTGACGTTCGCTGTCAACCTATACAATACCTTTTTGACTGAAGGCGATTCCTTCAATGGAATTTTATTTACCAAAAATATTTAATGCGTGGATATGGTCGGTGAAATAAGTCGCCTTGGTGGCTCTCTTGTATGGCAGATAATGATTGGCAGGTCAATGGAATCAGCTAACCACCTAGTCTTACACTAGTTGGTTATGTAGTGTGTGTTCGGTTCGGTAGTATTTTTCATATTAAGATTTCCATTCCATCGTGTTTTTAAATCTGATATTGAGGTATAAAAAATATTTGTCGTTCTTTTGTTAATGAATAGCTGCCTAACCAAACGCACTCTAAGACCTCATTGTTACGCTTTGTTTCTTTTTTTTTGACTATTCATAAATATCTGTATATAACATGAAATAAATGATTTTGACTTTTTGACAAACTATCAACTGTCAAAATCCATACATTTTTGACTGAAGCGACGTGGACGTGGCATGTCGCATCGCCTGCATTTTCTCTAAGGCCCCTGCACACTCGTTAAAGCACTGAGGCAGGGCGTTCCAGACAATGTTATCCCGAGTTTTCAAGCTCTATTTAATCCTATCATAACCAAGGAAAAATATTAAAGGTAGAAGTGGACCTTCCGTTACAAGTTTAATATTCCTAAGGTTAAAAAATAACAAACAATGCTTAAAAATATCATGGTGCTGCATCTACTATTATACTAAAGCGTTCATTATTACATAACTTACACCGATAGTTAGAGAATTAATATAACTATTTCTTCGTCGTATTTAATTATGATTACGTCTGATTTTTCGTGCGCCAGAGCGGTCGGAAGCAGGGGGGTAACCACCGACTCCGATCCCGTGAGTTCTCGTTCGAGTTGAGATCAAAAATGACGTCATTTCATACAAATCATATTTACAAACTTCATAATATTATAAGGAAAAATTAAAAAATATTAAAACAATTTTTTTTTTATTGTAATTAATTAGGTACTCAAACTAGTTATGCATTGGTTAATTCATATAACGATGTTTCACTTTTCGTAGTACTAAAAACATCGTTCTTGATCTCAACTCGAACGAGATCTCATGGTATCGGAGTCGGTGGTTACCCTGCAATCCGTTGTTATTCGCTTTGACAGACGGCTCTAGCTAGAGGTAGCCTCTTAACGACACTGCATTCGCAATCGCGAAGTCTGCGTTCTCCATACAAAATGAGCTTTAACACTTCCAGTCGCAAAATTATAAAATAATATTTTTATCAGTCATTATATTAATTAGGATTTCCGTATTGGGTTTTTTTTTTAATCAGAAACAAGTTTTTTAATAATATAGAACAACAATATTTATTACCCACTCTAGAAAGATATTTGCGTACCAACATAAAAATAATAATTGAACTTCGACTAAAGCCAAGTTGTATATTGGAAGTGCGTTTGTGTGGGCATCAAGATTGACTGAGAGCTGCAGTGCCCTTAATTTTGTTTGGACTAAAAACTGGCGGGTAAAGCGGATAGGCTCTTAAGCGAAGGTAGGTACCGGGACATTCGACCCACCTGGGGCCGAAGATCGGCGTGGGGAACCTCTGTTGCCGAGGCATGGACTCGGCAGGCGAAAGCCCAAAGAAGAAAAGAAAAGCTAGTCACCTACTCGTAGCTATATGGAAAACTCGCCGCCGAAAAGCGTCTCTCTCAGCGTAGGCCTGCCATTCGGTGGTCGCGCAAGCAACACGGAGCGATGCCGTGAAGATGTTCGTTCTAGAGGGTCCGTTGTCGGCCCGGTCGTACAAACTCCTCGAGCGGTTCGACCTTCACGTCATCGCTGATTGCGAACCACGAAGCGCCAGTCGCTAAACACAGAGAGATGTTTTGCTGGCGCTGGAACTGGAGCTTTATTCCGAGTTTTGAGACGTTCACCGTTGCGCATTTTGCGTAAAGTCCGGGTATTGAAATGTAAGTTCTATCCTTTTAATTATAAAGTTAAAATGTAGAACCATTTATTTACACATACAAAACTGTAATTAATTTACCTAGGAGAATTATAATAAAACTAAATCTAAATATTTACATATAATAATTACCTACTTAAATAAGAACTACAAATTTAGAAAATCGTCCAAATCACTGTCCATTGATGGCATGGTACCCAATACGCTGGCAGCATTTCCTCTCTGTATTAGTATGCTCAATTTTTGAGCGAAAAAGCTGCCAGCTCTATTGTCCCCAGAGATGTCGATCAGCTTTGGTGCTATTTCATTATATAATGATTTTGCTTCTGATCCCCACGGGCCCATCGTTTCCACAGCAAACACCAAAAATATGTGATCATTAGAAATGTTTACATACTTTCGATTTTTTTTCCAGCTTGAAAATTAACAACATTATAAAGTTGAAATTCCAATGCTCCATACATGTTCAAACTTGCGAAGAATTCGTGTATATCAAGATGGCGGAATTATAATAGCCAACCTAATACATACTATATAACCATTGGAATAGAGCTTATATTTCCATATTTATAGTTTGCGCAACGTCTTGTCGTGATTAGAGTTTGCAAACTCGGAATAAGGCCCCTGGTGGGCAATTCTCGCGTTTTCGACATTCATCTCGATTCGATATTTTTAAACGAAAAGTGACATAATATATTCGTTCAATATTTATATATTTATTTCGTTTAATGCTCGATGTTTTTGAACGAAAAATGACATACCTACTATGTCATTTTTCGTATACCTATATTGAATCGAGATGAAAGTCGAAAGCGCGAGAATTGCCCATCTGGGCTTAGATCTTAAGCGAAGACGATAGCGAACCATCAAAGTTTCATTTTAATTAGGGTAGTTTAGACGATTTTTTTTCCAGCTTGAAAAATAAGTATCATTATTAACAAGTGAGTCGTAAATACATTTTTAAACCTTTATTTTATTTATATACTCTTTCTCATTTAGCACTTCTTCACTTTAATGAAGAAGAGAGTAGCTTACTAGTTGGTGATGTTAACAAAATAAATTAACAATATACTTAGGCTGAGTTGCACCAAAGTGTCCGCTAAAGTAATTGTAACATATAAAATTAAAAATGGCGTCGAATGTACCAGCGACTTCCAAAATAAAACTGGTACATTCGACGCAATATTAACTATATACGTATTTACAGAGAGTTTATTTTGGTGCATCTCAGGTTTTATTTAGGTTTAATTTAGATTATTAATTTAAAACGTTTTTTAAATAGTAAAGAAAAATACTTTAATGACAACTTGCTTCATAAAAACTTATTAAAGCCTTAAAGAACAATTACTAATTATATACGTGGTGGCCGAGTTGGTTAGACCTTGGACTTAAAAACACTTCACGTCTCTGGTTCGAATCCCGGTGTGTACCAATGAGTTTTTAATTAAAAAAAATATGTTCATTTGTTTGACAACACCACTATAGTGCCTCGGAGAGCACGTTAAGCTGTCGGTCCCGGTTTCACTATACCAACTTATGAAACTGTTTATAGATGGGTTATTGAGTCTAATCAAAACATCGCAACGAGCTAGCCACTTGTTCGGTGTAGACTCATACCATCGGCTACGAGAGGTGGGATTAAAGCCCCTCCGCTGGGTACCCTGGGGCCGTCTAGACGGTCTCGGGCGCCTTAAGGCACCCGTGATAATATGTACGTAACAATTTAGTTATAGAAGGTTTTGTCTCTTTTACGCATATTCATTTTTTATTTCCTAATAAAAAGATCCAAAACCATCTATAACTAAAGTGTCCTTTAAGCGCTCAATAAGTTTTTATGAATACCGGTGTAACTCTCTTATTCGTAAAGTGTTTATTTATATATAGTTTTAGTTAAAATTGTGTTTCGTCTCTTGCTTACCAATGAAAATCATCTTTGACAGAAAAGAGATTAAGTACCATTTTAACTAAAACTCTTTATAAAGTTTATATGAATAAGATGGTAAGTTCTTTTATAAAAAAAAAAATTTTGGTTATTTATTTTGACCGAATCAAATTTAAAAAAAAACAGTTGTAGCTTAAGTTCGACCCTTAACTCGAGGTACTAAAATGACGATAGGTGTAAGCTATTTTTATGTCTAATTATTTTATGTAGGTAATGGCTATTTACCTATTTTAATTGCATGAATTTCATCATCATGATTTCGTAATTAAGAAATACTACTTACTAAATTACTTCTATCTGTTACTGTGTCTAAATACTATCACGTTTTACTTTGAAAGCTGTCCTTTTAGTGCATAGAATTATGGGTGGACTTAATTTTCATTTTTTTGGTGACAATTCAAAACTTATTTATGCAAGGTATAGATGTCTTAATAATAAATTTTGATTTAGGAATAAAACTTCTTTATCCTCAGAAATATAGTTGAGTCAAGAGGTGACAAAAATATCCTAGGACCCCATTGGAGCGGCAAAAAGTAAATTAAGTAAAATTCTGCAAAAAGCGGAAGTTAGAGTGGATGTAATTGCGACACCTTCTTTTTTCTATCATCTTTATAGTTTCTTTTAGTAATTCCATGTACTTAAGGAACAAGTGGCTCTTATATTAGTTGTGTCTCTCCACGTGGAGAGCAGGATTAGTGACAGCAATTATGTTGTCTCCTCTAGCAGCTACTACTTGAGGACGAGTCTCTTCTGTTTCCTGAAACAATGAAAAGAATATTCTCAGTACAAAAACGTTTTTTGCCACAAGCTATACCAAATAAAATAAGTTTAGATAGAAACGCCACGGCAGATAAGGGGGGATTTTTGGTCCACCCTGATTGTCATATGAGCGTGTTTGAGTGGATATTATGGTTCGAAGTTACTAGCACTATCGTTAGCAAAAACTTATGGTAAAGATATAAATAATACAGAGCCCTTAAAGCTCTGTAGTCGCAATTGACGCCCATACAAACGTACCTACCTCCAATATTACAACTTGGCTGTTGGTCGAAGTTCAATTATGATTTTAATGTTGGTAATTTAATGGTATAGGCACACAAAAATCTTTCTGTTTTGGGTAATAAATATTTCTGTTTGTTTTATAATATTAAAAAAGCTCATTTTCTTATTTAGAAAAAAAAATACACAACACAGAAAGATTAAGTACCTAATACAATGACCTACAAAAATATTATTTTAATTCTGCGACAAACAGTAATCGAGTATTACTGAAAGTGCGAAAGCTTATTACGAATGCAGTGTCCTTATTTTTTCATCGACGTAGGTCGTAGATGAATTTAGAATTTTTGTTTACGAATCGGACTGCGCTTTTTTCACTTTAAACGCTCATTTACAAAAACATTTGTGTTTGATGGGTCGGTTTGTTTACAAGGTTGTCATATGTTGCCATAAGATTTTACAGTGATATTAAATGTTATTTCCTATGTGCCGTAACTAAATCTGGTAATCATTATTTTAAGGTGTTGTATCAATATAAGAGGCGCTTTAAGACGCCAGGGTCCCGCTCTAGATGGCCTAGCCCAGCAGAGATATATTTCTACGTCATCATCGCTAATGGTGCTCTGAGTCCACACCGAATGTCAAGGTAATCTTTACACAAATTTTTAAACGTTTTGTGACCCTCAATTAGGGTTTGAATATCGGACCATTTTTCAATTCCGGTATTGAGTTTCGATATTAAGCTACTCAGTTCCGGAATTCCGTAGTTCAAGGCTTCCTTTAAAATTGTTATACAGGGGAAGCTACATCGACAGACCGATCGACGCGTCGATTGATAAAAATGTATTTATAAGTACTCGATCGAAGAGAAATGTCCAATCCATACATTTGTGCTTCGATTTCTATCGATCGACGCGTCGTCGATGCGTGTGGTCTTACCGGTAGCGCCCCTGGTCCATGAAGTCCTAGGAATTTAGTAGAAGTCCTAGGAATTTAGTAGTAGTAAAATTTCAAGGACGTCAATGCGTTCAAGCTGTTGAAATGACACGCTACGCTTCAAATCGGTACAAAATTAATTATTTTTTTCGATATCGATAAATTCCGGTTTTGGTTCACCAATTCCGATATTACAAACGATACTAAAATATGTCGGAATTCCGGAATTTTGTTAAAAGCGGAATTCCAGAGCTCAAGTCCTACCCTCGGTCAACATTTCACAGGCAACAAAAAGAAAAACACTTACAGGAGGTGGAGTGCTGGTGCTGGAATAAGAACATCTGGAATCTGCGTCGTCGCTTTCTCCTTTCACTCCCCACCAACTGAAATCATTGATAATATAATGTATAAGTAAGACAACCTACAATCCGCCGCTTAACTTAGAATACAATAAATAATATTGCAATGTCGGTGCTTATCATAGAAATTTGAATATTATGAGAGTTTTTAAGTATATATCATTAGACAGACAAGCTGAAGCCCCATAAAGAAGTAGTAAAGTTCTAAAACTCGTCCGCGGAGCACGAGATCTGATTATTTTTTAGTTTTTATACTCACTTGTACCTTCTTTTTTCATCTGAACCCATTAGGAATTTAAAAAAGACATTATTAGATAAGCATATTTAACTTAACAAAATCTTTAACCATACTAAATTTCCAATAAATCGAGCCACATTCAGTTTCTTATAACGTAAGCGTTAGATCGTCAAAATAACGATTTCCGCTATTAGCGCTCTCTCCTCCAATCAGAGTAGTTGTTTACCTTCTCTGATTAGAGAAGAGAACAGAATTCGTTATTTTGACAATCTAACGTTAACGTTATAAGAAACAGAATATGGCCGCAGCCGCAGTAGTAGTATTTAGGCGGACAAACACCTGAATCTCACCTTAAGATTTTTTTTTATTATTATTTTTTTTATTTTGGAGAAAATTTAGTCCCGCTGAATTAGTTTATAAATTTTAGAATAGTGTAACTATGATAATATTCTTACTTGTTGGCGTTAGTTCTTGCACCATCTGGACTGATGCGAACCCCGTTTCCTTCTTCATTTTCCTGTAAATTCATTTGAATAATGTTAAAAAAAACTTTTTGCCACATAAAAGTCACTATTTTGGGAGACATCGCGGACACATAAACTTCCTAATTTTTTTATGTCACTTTGTTAAGTAAATTATTGTACTATCACAAAAAAACCTCTTTTAATAAAAATAAAAAATCTGCCTCATTTATTAAATATAGGAAATAAATTTTTACTTAAATATATATTATATCATAATATCGTATTTAATCATAACACCTTCTTAAGTATATAGTTAAATATTTATTATGATTAATAAGTAAATTGTATATACGAAATAAAGCCTACTGCACGGTTTAAGCAATTATTAAAATTGAAATTGTTCAAGAGATATTTCCGCAGTTTTTAAAAATGGTAAAATTATACAATGATAAAAAAAAACACAAGGTACGGTTGGTAATGACTACTTAGAAATATATATCTAAACTTAAAAATTATATATCAGTGCAAGTTGCAACCCAACCCTTCTAATTTTATTGAATATTAATAATTAAATATATAGTATCTATAGTAATTTATAATAATATTTACGTAGACCGTTATAAAACGTTTGCATGGTACTAGATGATTAGACTAAATCTCAAGGCATATAAAAACGTTCTATAGTGCCCCACATTTTAGATAATACATGCAAATAAATAATAAATAAATTTAAATGTACTCACCAATTTAATAAACCCGCTAATAAAAGCAAAAGAACTAAAGAGAAGAAAATAAAGAAATAAATATACATAAAAATCTGCATAAGCATTTGATCAAAATTCTACTTGGCATTTTCATTAATATATACTTACCTTCTGCTTTTGTTTTCATATTCATTATATAAATATTAGATAATTCATTCTATAATTATATTTATCTTGATAATATTTAGTTTTGCCATAGACTAAAAGTCAAATTATTAAGAGTGCCCCAGGGGTGTATCGTTGGACCCTTTTTACTCTACATACATCACGATGCGCAGTTAGTCACCTCATGCATAATTCCTTTTGTCAGTTATTTCACGAAACCCCATTTTATTGTATTGTTATAGATAACAATATTCTTATAATAACTTTTAAGAATCTCAAAACTGGTATGAAAATATTCACATTAGAATATTCATCTTATTAAATGTCCAATTGGTTTTCGTTTTCAAAATTGAAAAAATTTGTTAATTTATTAGTAATTTGCCCCAAATCTACTGATCAAAAAAATAAAATAGTTTACAATATTATTGTAAGCAATGCAATTTTTATTATTATTAAAAAACCTATGTGTTAGTGTTTATATAATATTTTTACTAATTTGTAACAATTGTGTTACTGAAAAGGTCAGAATCTATGCCTAAAATTTGAGTTTTTGTACGTGATTTATTGTATAAAGCGTAGAATCTCATATAAGTATCTAAGTATAAGTAGTAAAATTAATTATAAGATTATTCACGTATTATTTATGTAAGTAAAACTGTAAACTATTATATTTAATTGATCGTTATGAATTTCCAATTGTTTTCTAAGTGTAACCAGTGCATCTATCTTTGCTACACAGTAAGATCTACGTGAACTGTCGAGGACGCCACCTGCCGAGGTCGTTTGCTGGGAGTCTCGTCTTCTTCTCTCTCTCTGTCTTCTATGACTCCAGTTGTTAAAGGAAGACTGGAAAAGAAAATATTATAATGTTACTTAGATTCTTTTTCACAATTATATAAAATGGTAAATGTATAAAAAAAAGTTCCTCTTTTTTACTTAGTAGTTAAAATTTCAGTTTCTGTTTTAAAATTTAAGTAATCAATCAAAAGGGAGTAAATAGTTGTTTGCACACATTATGACAGTTTTTAAAGGAAACTCGTAACCAGTTAGAGCGTTTTATATTTTAGTACAAAAGATATATTGATTCCGTATATTTATTTTTACATAAATTTGATAGACCATTATTATTAATAACTTGAAATAGTGATATAACATTAGAATTAAAAAAATGCAAATACACTTAATGTTTTCCCTCAACATAACCATATATAAAATCTATTTTTGAAATCAACGCGCGTACTTGTCTTTACACATAATTATTATCACCGAGATTCTTTACACCATGAGTACGCATGAAGTAGTTAAACCACTCAATTAAAGGAAGTAACTCATTGGTCTAATGAGGTACAAAAAGCTAATTAAAGAACTAGGTATTGGAATCCCATAAGAACTACTATTTATCGGTATTTAGAATAATGCGGTTTTAGCTTTCTGTACAAGTTGCCTTTCCAAATAGAGTGGAAAGAAAAAAAAATCCTATAGGGAGAGGCAGACAGATTGTATCGTTGTTGCTCTACTCTTAATAGTTTACATTTAGTTTTGCACGCTAGCAACAAATCTTTGCATTAAAATGTTTACATACATATATATGCTCACGGTTTTCATTAAAATTTTTTTTTTTTTTGTAACTATTCCCTGAACATCCGCGAAAATAAATACATTTAATAATCTCTTACAAATTGTTGAACCTAAAAACTAAAGAAAAGTTTATTTTCACAAGGCCCAATGAGTTGTTGTAATTGCTTATTATTTAAATATCATCTAATATTAATATTTACCCATGCTTAGAATAATGTAGTCCAGCTCTTCGAACGACTTGTCTGGCCAAGGGGAATAGTTCGTCTCGTCGGGTGAGTAGTGCTGGAACACATCGACACATTTGTGCCGCCGCTTCGTTCACCATTACCTGGTAAACACATTAGATTATGACTATGATGAAATATACTCGTATATCGTGTGTATTCTTGGCATGTATCGATCCCCCAAAGGTTAGCTGGCATTATTACCTAAAGCACATTTTACAATACTTTTAAGCTTTTGTCCTGGTTGTAATTTCTATTCGTTCATTCACAAATGTCATTTCTGATAGTATTCTGACTATAAATCAAATAGGTTCCAAGGGTTAAATTTACCCTTAAATAACCCATTAACTTTTTCCACGAGTTGTCTAACCAATGTTAGGTAGTTAACTCCTTACTCCTTAGTTATAGATAATTTATTCTGTGGTTATAGGTATATGTTGAACTATAATTAGGAATAATTATATCTTTATATAGGCATTTGACTAGTTTTAGAGAACTATTTATTTATCTTTATTCTTAATATAGTTATGCATCATACTTAATTATTTAAAAACTATTTATAACTCACCTCGTGTAAAGTTAGGGGCTTTTCTGGTTTCCTTTTGCAATCAAACCTGCCATAAATAGCAGCATACTTGCGAATCTCCTCCATTCTCTTAGGATCAGTCTCCGGCATCAACATCACCAGCTCCAGGTCTTTGCACATCTTTTTCTTCGTGTTTTGCGGCTTTGGCTCTAATTGAGGCAAATGTTTACTTAATTTTTCAGCCGCTGAAGCTAATTTTTGTACTTGAACATCCATTAAGACTGGAGTTAATGAAGCTGGATTTCCTGATGATGGACTGGATCCTGTTGAAGGACAGGTTGTTTGAGGAGAAAAGGATCTAGTGGTAGTGTAATTTGAAGTGGTAGTAGGTACTGGAGGTGCTGGAGATGGAGGTAGGACAATTTTGGTAAAGTTACTAGGAGGAGTTTGATTGTGAACTGGACTAACATTAGCTGCTGAAGTATTTGAACCACAGCTGTTATCTGGTGCACCAGGTGAAGGAGAATACATGGGTCTATTGCTTTCTGGGGAAGCAACCGATCTGGGTAATACAGGAGGTATGGATGAAGGAATATTTATAAGTCTTTGGTTACACTGGATGAATGGATTTTCTGTAGGACATAAGTTAGGAACTATGGGTATTTGGAATAGAGCTGGGTTGTTGACCCATTCGTGAAGAGCTTTCTGCAGTCTCCTCACGTGGAGAGGTTTGGAAGCCATTCCTACTAGCGCCATTATTTCGAGGAACTCTTCTTCTCCGGCGTCACACAATTGTTGCACATCATCGCCGCCTGAAATAATAATTATTGTTTGTTATCTTTATAATAGCTTCCAAAAAAAAGCACGCATGGACTTTGTATGCTCCTGGTGGTAAGCAGACCTACAAAGTCCAAGAATGGGGGCAACCAATGCATTGCTGTTTAACAACATTGATTGCTCCCACTATGCCAGCTAAATGATGCGAAATAGGCGGCGAGCGAGACGAATTTGCATTACGAATCTATTATTATAACCCTGCTTGTCTCTTGAAAACCGGTGAATCCACACGGAAAAAAAAATCTTGTATTAAAAATATATTGTTTCATATATGGCGGAAACAATATATGCATGAATATTTAAAAAAAAAATCATAAACTTCATTTTATTGACTGTCAAATTATATCGATGTGGTTATGCCCCTATAATAAGCCCCTAAGTAAATTTTATTTTTGTAAAGTAAGTGATCTTAACCGAAGGCAATTTTTACTTAATTTAAGAATATTATTGTTTCCGTCATATATGAAACAATATGTTATTGAATGATTTAATCCAAAAAGTAAAAATATATTTTTTCCGTGCACTAAAACTGTAACATGACTAGGTTACTTGACGGTTTTCGCATCTAACCGGGCGGTCGACCTAAAGACCTTCCTCCTACCTAAAGATACCTATATCCTATTTTTTTATTGCCTAATATCAGAAAACCAATCAAGCAATCTTAGGGATAGTGGTTTATAATAGATTATAAAAGTAGATTAAAAAAAACATAAGACTCTCCCAATAAATAATTTAACTATTATGCTGATAAACTTTTCCAGGCGACTGAAAAAAAAAACCCCAAACCCTACAACGATAGATAGATAGTTGTAACACCGGTTCATTTCACCGCATTGTCTAGTCCCAATGTGCTTTCTCAAAAAACGTGTGATTCATTAAAAAAAATATAACTCACACATCTCCTAATTTATTCTCGTATGCAAATATCTTACGTGACCATTTTAGCAAGGGGCCGGCGAAAAAAAAAACAAAAGATAAGCAGTCCGCAGTGAACCCTTTGGCGTAGGTAATTGCCAAAATTAAAAAAAGAAAATTTGCATCCGAGGCCGTCTGCGCTTCATTTTTTTGTTTTTTTTTTAAGTTCGAAGATTATGTAGATTTGTTTTTTGGACATCGCTCGGTATGAGAAAGTGTTTTTTTTATTGTTCCTATGGCGATGTTTCGACTTAGGGCGTCATTTGAATTAGTCTTTAATTATGCAAAAGACAACAAGTAATAACTTTTGTTGAGGAAAAATTCACACAGTTACATCTTACCTAAAAAAAAAATATAAAAAATAAAGTATCTTTTATTTGAATAAACCTGAAAAAAGGGCATATTATAACCTTGTGTCTGCCTGATGGTTAGCAGACCTATAGATACCATGGAAGGGGTCGATCAATACATTGTTTTTTAACAGCATTGTCGCTTTCACTATGCCGTCTAAATTATGCGGTTACTAATAAAGTCTATTTTAATAGCCTATCGTTTATTTTTATATCGACATAACGAACCATCGCTGGAGAATATTATAATCCGATTTAAGTATGCCAAAAATTAATGCGTAAATTATATAGTACTTGGTGGCCGAGTTGGTTAAACGTCGAACTTATAAACACTACAGTTTTTAGGTCCCCGGTTCGAACCCTGGTGTGTACTTATGATTTTTTATATGTACATTTGTTTGACAACACCACTATAGCACCTTAAGCTATCGGTTACAGTTTCACTATACCAACTTTTGAAACTGTTTCTTCCTGGGTTTATTAAGTCTATCGTTTATTAAGTCGCAACTTGTTCGGTATAGGTAGACTCATACCATCGGCTACGATAAGCTGGAATTAAACCCCCTCAGCTGGCTACCCTTAGGCCTTTTCATCTAGGTGGTCTCCGGATGATATATATTTTTAATTTATTTATTTTAAGATTAATGCTTGGGAAAATTATAAGAAAATACTTTTTTTATATCTGAAGTATATACAGGGATGTCGACTACAAAATCAAAGTTAAAACCTACCCATTTCCAACAGAGTATCATAGTATGCCAGGAGACTTGCCCGCTGCATCACCCTGTATAGTTGGAGCTCGGCTTCGTTGGCAGGCGCTGATGTCACAACCACTGAAACATAATCATAAATAAGTATTTAATCATTATTAATCATAATAATAATATTTGTGGCATTTCACAATGATTGCTCTGGTCATAAACTAGGCTTGTATGTATAAGTTCCAGAAACAATTATCTAATACATATTATATTTTATAAACACCCAGACCATGACAAACTGTACAGAAAAACGTATTTTTTTTACCATGGGTTGGAATCGAACCCACGACCTCCGGACACGACGTCAAAGGCGCTTAGTTTGTGACCAGAGTAATATGTTTGTATATATATATATATCACGAGTGCCTTACGATGCCCGAGACTGCCTAGACGGCCCCAGGGTACCCAGCGGAGGGGTTTTAATCCCACCTCGTCGTAGCCGATGGTATGAGTCTACACCGAACAAGTGGCTAGCTCGTCGCTATGTTTGCTACACAACGAGTTTTTATGTTCTTTGTATTGTTATTATTATAATACGTATTTATATCGTTGTTTCAGAGGCTCTACTATGGGTTTGCGCATTGTAGCAACGTATTTCTCACGTATACGTATACGTATTTGTATACGTATACGTGAGCAACAACCAATAGGATCGCTTTATTCAATCCTGATACCAAAAATAAAGCGACCCTATTGGTTATTGTATATGTATACAAATACGTTACGTTGCTACAGTGCGCAAACCCATGGTAGAGCCTCTGGTACCTACACATAGTACAGGGGTAACATTATTGAATGTCATCGATGACTATGATATCTCACCAGTGAGATATACAGGGTGAATTTGAAAGCATATACTTTGGGCTAATATGAGGTTCTGCTGATCAAATCGAACAACTTTGTATCGCAAATGAAAAAAAAAATTGGCTTCCCCATACAAACTGGTCATTTTAACATTACTAGTTTGTATGGAGAATGCAATATTTTTTTTCATTTGCGACACACGGTTCCATGGGAAAAGTTGTTCGTATTGATCAGTAGAACCTCATATTAGCCCAAAGTACATCCTTTCAAAGTCACCGTGTATATATATAACCGATATCGATTTATCAAAAGTCGTATTTTTGAAATTCATATTCGTGTACCAACGTACGCATTATTGGTCATAGAAAAGAGTTACTTGCGTTTCGTTAAACGAAGAAAATATTGTTTGCCGTTCTTGTTTCTCATAATAAATACATTTCATAACTACAAACAGCTGTCATCGGTAACTAAATTTACGAATGGTAGGGGCACTCGTATTGATATCATAGGTATGATATTTTAGTCACCGATGAAATTCAAAAAGAAGAACTTTAGAAATCGATGACAATTTTGACATATCGGTGATATTTAGTCATCCGCTGATATTCAAAAATTGCACCCCATGCAGGGTTATAGTTTAATTTATGTAAAATATGCTACAAAAAGAAATCTATAACTACTTAGCCATCTTCCTAACCTCTTCATATGCGTGATTAAATGTTGGAAAGGAAACGATTCGAAAAGGTACGGGATTCTGTCTGATTAAAGGTTATCCCAAAAATACAGTTAGATAGGTCTGTATTTCATCAAAATTAAGTATACCCTATGGCTATTAAATTAGCGTCTGCGATTTTTTTAGGTACCTACCCAATAGACAACTCTAGGCACGTAGGCAATCATTCCAATAACCATAAATTAATAAACCGATTTCCTTAATAATTCTAATAATATTAAAAGCTAGTAGTTCTTAAAATTTTCCAAAATAATCATAGTGCGTGTGCGAGGCAATTTGGAACCCGATCGAATCGCGTGAGGGACAGAAAAAGTGTTCCCCCTGTATAACTCGGATCTCCAACCCTAACCTATTTTAAAAAGAGAATTCAACCGTTAACTACAGAAAAAAATTAGATGAATGCAATTTTACATAAAGGGGTACCTATCGCCTTTTGTTACACTCGTAACGACCGAAAAATATCGAGCGGGGTTGCTAGAGCATGTAGAGGGTTGCTAGATTAGAAAAAAAATGTTTACACCCGCTTTGCGTCTATTGGGTTTTTGCTTGGGGTAAAAAAAATGTGGGGTGGGTTTTAACTCCACCCTGATGAGAAAAAAATGCACAGGTAGAATATTTGGGTACATATTTTTTTGTTTATATTTTATCTGACGATAGTCAATAACTTTTTTTTTATTTATACATAAAATATGTAAAAATATTATCCTTTTTAATTTTTTAATATTAACTGTAAATAAATATTTTTTGTTTAAAATACCTAACCATCATTATTTTTAAACAAAAAAATAAGAAATAAAAAGTTTAAATAAATGGAAATGTGGATTTTTATGTAACTATGACCTATATATAACTATATATATAATTTGAATTGTAATACCTACTGTTTTTGTAATAAAATAAATGGCTTTTGTTTATTTATTATTATTATCATAACTATTTTTATATTAGGTACACTTTGTCTTATTTATTAAAGTAGTTTGAAATTCAATCAATTATTTGTAAGACATCTAAAACGACGATAACTTAGTATTGAAAAACCAGAAAGAATTACAAAAACATATACATTTCATATATTTTGTTTTATACCTTTACCTAGATACCTTTACGACTTAATACGTTGAGCGTAGCCAGCTTTATTACCAAAATAGCAAAAATATTATTTCCATTTAAATAATATCCTTTTCCTTCACAAAACTTAATAAATTTATATAATCTTTCGCTATTATTAAATAAGGTATTAAAATATACACACAACACAACTTAGAACTTTAAAAATTTAAAGAGAAACATTTTTTAAAACTTAAAAAACCGCAAAAAAAATCGCCAATGCCCATGATGCAAATTAGTTTTTTTTTAACAACCGGTGCAAGGGCTGTGTTATGATCTTAATGTTAGTTAATCCTTTAAGTTTTTTGTCTTGTTTTTTATTAAGTAATAAAAAAATGGTCACATACTTAATTATTTGCATATTGTGTGAATAAATTAAGTTTTTTTTTAAACTCTCACGGTTAGAAAGTGCTTAAAAATTTGTTCATTTCATAAGTTTTATTTTTCTAATAGAAGTAGATACCCTGCATGAAACCCTGTCTATTTTTTGTGTAGATTAGTGTAAATTCATGTTAGGTACTCATCGACTAACAGAAAACAGCATCCATAATTTTACGAATTTCTAACTTTTACCCGCAATTTCGTCTATATGTATCACCATATATTAACATGTGTGCAATATTTCACACAAATCGGATATGCAGTTTTGGAATTATTAGATAATTTACCTAACAAAGGACACTGACCATACTCTTAGTTTTTTTTTAAATACATTTAGGTCGAGATTATAATTGGCTTTATTCTTAAAAACTTGAAAAACACTTAAGTTAAAATAAGTTTGGCTCTTTTACGCATATTCATTTGTGTTGCTAAAAAAAGAGACAAAAGCTACCATATATACCTACTAGTGTTCTTCAAGACTCGATATGTTTTTATGAATAGGTATAAATATTTTTTAAATATATGTAGGTATATTATATCTCAGTCGTCGCTTCTTTTATCACTTATGAGCTTCCTCGCTAAATAATAACTAAGTTTTTTATATATTTTGTAAAGGGTTATTAAAAAATATATTTATATTTCTTAGTTTTATATAGATGATAATAAAAATATAACAATAATACCTAATAATAATAATAATAATAATAATAATAATAATAATAATAATAATAATAATAATAATCATAATAATAATAATAATCATAATCATAATCATAATAATAATAACAATAATAATAATAACAACAACAATAATAATAATATGTAGGACAATTTACGCATATTGCTCTGATGATACATGACAGATCAACCTACGTTACGAGTATCGTCAAATCACTAATATAGTTTTGACAAAAAAATCCTATAAAAATCTTGGCTAAAAGGAAATTACTCCTGGCTCCGCTGCCTGGCTGTTGTTTTAACACATGTTATTAAATAAATAATTACTGCATTACTATTATAGAAAACGACTCCTAATGAATTTATTCGAAAAATAAAAATAATTACAAATATATATAACAATAATACTAAATAAAAAAAATATAAAATTACAAAAAAAAAACTAGATTGGTAAAAATTTTGAACATCTATGAAGAAAACATACACTAATGGGCTTATTCATAAGAACTTATAGAGGCATTGAAGAAAACTTTAGTCATAGAAGGTGTAGTCTCTTTTACGCATAATCATTTTTGTTGCTAATAAAAAGAGACAAAACCTTCCATAACTAAAGTGTTCTCAATGCCTCTATAAGTTCTTATGAATACCGCTGTAAACCTGTTAAAAATCCATCAGTTTTAAGATTCACCGTTAGACAAAATAAATTATAATGACAAAACCAGGATAAATGATAATTACCTCCGGTAAGTTACCACAATCCAAAAACACACGTGTGAGCGTGCGAAGTCGACACCAATTCCCCATTCGAAGGCAATTAGCACAAAAAAACAACGAAATATGAATACTTCCCAAATCCTCTAACCCTTCAATGCAAAATCCATTTGAATAATACGTAATCTCCGACATACAATTTCTTTAGTCAGTAAACAAAAACATCTTGCTGCATATTTAAATAAGTGTGTTCTCGCTCACAAAAAAACTTCTTTCCCAGAGAAAAAAGGCGCTAATGACAAAATGGGTATGGAAAACAAAGGCGGTAGACGCCGGGATGCGTCCGCGCATGTTATTAGGGTTTTTTAGCACTTGCACTGTGATTGATATGCGCAATACTGTTATACTGTATGGGTGTTTATGAATATTAATGGCGCCGCATTGAGCAGGTTTCTTACTAACGATGACGTTATAAAGAGATTTTTTATGATGAAAGGGCTTCCGTGCGAATTCCTATAAACTGAGACTTAGGATTAGAAAAAAAAAAGTCGTTACGTGTAAATTAATTTATTTACGTTAAGCATCGAGCTCAATGCTAAGGAGTTTCAGAAAATTTAAGTTTTTACTTCTGACGTTTTTGGTAACAAGTTAAACATGTAATTTTAATTAATGTTGTGTTTCTAGAATTACGTACCTTGTATGGAAAAAAAATAAAACCCTTATGGGGATTACTTTGAAACGAATAATATAAATATTTAGGAACTTTACCTAATCTAGAAAGGTGGTTTTACAGCATTACCTATAAAGCAACATTAGCTAGAAACACTTGCTAGTTAAATCTCCCTGTTAATTTCTTTTTAATGCTGTTTAATTGTTTATTTTATGTCTTATTGTATTTTATTTTATTTCTAATGTGTATTTTTGTTTCTATACTAAAAATAACAGTTTTTCTTTTTTTTGTTACAAACAATGAAATAAAAGTAAAATTTCATTAATGTGTTTAAATCGCGGTTAAAATGATTACTTTAAGCGCGAAAGCTCATCACATTTTGCCGCTGTTTTTAAACCAAAAAGGAAAGGATGTTAGACAATAGAACGTGACTGGTAAATTTACATACAAACAAAATGATTAAAAAAAAAGTTTTTCTAACGATCGAAAGCGAGATTTACGAATTACTTTGAAACGAATAATAATCCATAATAAATATTTGGCAACTTTACCTAATCTAGAAAAGTGGTTTTACAGCATTATCTATAAAGCAACATTAGCTAGAAACACTTACTAGTTAAAGTGTTTTTTATATTATATTGTATGTTATTTTATTTCTAATGTACCTATATTATGCCAGCCTCCGTAGACTAGTGGTTGCGCCTTTTGCGTTGTATCCGGAGGTCGATTGCCACCCATGGCAAAAACATATTAGTACGTTTTTTCTGTACAGTTTGTCATGGTCTGGGTGTTTATAAAATATAATATGTATTATATCGTTGCTTCTGGTACACATAGTACAAGACTAGAGCTTAGTTTGTGACCAGAGCAATATGTGTAATTTGTCCTACATATTATGATTATTTTTATGTTTCTATACTACAAATAACAGTTTTTCTTTTCTTTGTCAAAATCACTACTTTAATGTGTTTAAATCGCGCTTAAACTAATCACTTTAAGCGCGATTTAAACACATTAAAGTCAATCACATTTTGCCGCTGTTTTTTAACCAGAAAGCAAAGGATGTTAGACAATAGAAGGTGACTGGTAAATTTACATACAAACTAAATCGTAAAAAAAAAATTTTTCAAACGATCGAAAGCGAGATTGTTGGGCAGGTGGCGTTCGAAACACTTTTTCTAGTAATTAATCAGAGATCCATCTGTTGTATAATTACAAGTCTGGGTCAATCGGACCCCGTCTACTTTGAAGGGTTAATCAAATATAATAAAGAAATTAGAATATTCTGGGCGGATGGACATGTGCGTTTTGTCTGCTTTTTATCAACTTTGATTGGAAATAATTATTTTGTAT
This sequence comes from Monopis laevigella, assembly GCA_947458855.1. Taxonomy (NCBI): domain Eukaryota; kingdom Metazoa; phylum Arthropoda; class Insecta; order Lepidoptera; family Tineidae; genus Monopis; species Monopis laevigella. The sequence goes on along the minus strand of OX381596.1, from coordinate 5,108,285 downwards.
TCTTTGTCTATAATTTGTTTTTTTTTTCGTATGATAGTTTTTTGTAAGTAAATTAATAAAGTTGCGTAAGATTTTTTTATCACGACAGTTTTTTTTAATATCCTATTCTCGTAATATCAAATATTGTCTGTCAGGATGCTCCACTGAACTACTGAATCGATAGACGTAATTCGAGTAAATACAGTAGGTATTTATTTTTAATGTAACGTCAAAGATATTTTGGTGCCTATATTTTTAAGGGATAGTTAAGTTGAAACAAGCATTTTTTTATGAAAGCACGGCAATTCAGGGTCACAAACAAACTTACAAGTCCATGAATGAAGAAGACCAATATAAATTGAATAATATAAAATAAGGTGCGATACACTAAAAAATATTTTATTTATTTATTCGAGTACGTTACATATAATAATTTGATTCATAATATATTGTAATTTGTACGCCAAAATGTTAACAAATTAACATAATTGCCCGTTTGCCCAAGTCGTCTAAGCTATGCAGATACGAAATGGGCGGCGAAACGAATTCGCAATACAAGTCTACTTGAAGATCCTCGCTGTTTTATTGTTAAATCTCCCCATTTGGTAACCGCACCCTAAAATGAGACTACCATCACGACAAGTAATCAATGCAGTACCCACACATTAGATAGGTCACTTTTGCATCTGTATAAAATATAATCTTTGTCACTATACGGGTTTTCGTAATGCATGTATATGTGGCATATTACACACATACCTATATTGGCTTGGCAATAAATTAAGATTTTCTACACTATGCTATGTGTACCAAAAATAATTATTTCCAGACCAAACCAAACTATAGGTGCCTGGAAAAATCGAACCCTCAACCGCGTATACTAATTGACATCTGCAATACCAATAGACAACGGAGATAGTCGATAATTTGTAAGAGGTTTTTAATATTTACTTTTTAAACTTATAAAGGAAGTGACTGGGTCATTTTGGCCCTACACATTGTGGTGGGGGAACCCTTATAGCAAAGGGTTGACTAAGTTACTTAACAGATGGGCCCATGGTCATGTAGGGTTCGAAAGCTCAAAAACAGTTTTATTAAAATAAAAAATACCTATTTGTAGGCACTTTTTTTCGGATACAAATTTCAGATTTCTTTTCCAGATTTTCCAGTCACGTTTTTATTTAATGAGCTTCAAAAAGAAAAGAAAAATCCCGAAAATAAAAAGTTATTTTAATTAATTTTTGGAAAAAAAAAAGTTTTGATATAAAAATTATTAGAAAATAGAAACAATTATTTTTAGCAATGTTTTATACATGTACTAATTAATATAGAGCAACAAAATATACTAGTATTTCACATTCTTAAAAAAATAAGCATATTTTGAACTTAGATGGAATCGCCCTGCTTAGTTTGCTAGTCGTTTACAGTAGTTGTGTGTGTACTTTAATTATTTTTCCTGAACTTCTAGTGTTTTCATTTCATTAACATTTCCCTGACTTTTCCAGTCTCCAAAAATTCACTGACTTTTCCCGGTTTTCCAAAAAGTGGCCACCGTGTTTGGCAATAACTCTATGCGGCAAGCAAAGCAACTTCGTAAGCGTGTTTATTTTTAAACTAAAATAAATATTTGTTATTAAGTTTTATTATTAAAGTTAACCATGACTACCAAGACCGCGTATTCCTCTTCATAATATACCTACATAAAACCCCAATTTATAGGTATAATTTTGGGTTTTAGTAAGTACCTTAACTACCACATACTACACAGGGTGAGTTTGAAAGGTTGTACTTTGGGCTAATATGTTTCGCAAATGAAAAAAAAATTGGCTTCCCCATACAAATTAGTAATTTTAAAATTACTAGTTTGTTAGTAGAATTCTAATATTCGGAATTCTAGGTTGAATAGTTTATAAGTTAATTTGTCGCAGCAGACTCTACCTGTGTGAAAATGTTCATACAAATCGGTTCAGACGTTTTGTTGTTACTAAATATCAACCACGCAATAATTTTTGGTCCGCGCTGTGGTTTTAAAAAAATGGCTATAAATGTATTATTTTGATGTAGGCTATATTATCTATTGAAATGTTCATTAAAAATCAGTTTAGTAGTTTTTGTGTGGAAAAGTAACAATCATCCATACACACCTCACAAGCTTTCAAGTTTATAATATATTTAGGTGGGAGGAAGGTCTCTTATAACTTCGCTAGGCCGACTAACCGAAATCGTTACCATCGCCCATAAAGATGCAAAATCATCAAATGACCTAGTCATGTTTCGATTGTATTCAGTGGGTTCACCGGTTTTCCCGAGACGCATCGATTTGTTATCGAGGGGGTAGTTTCATGGTACCATTACGAACGACTGATTTGACGTGTAATGCCAATGCCGCCATGCCGCCGCTTATTTCGCAACCGCATCATTTAGCCGGCAAAGTGGGAGCAATATTGTTAATCAACAATATATTGATTGACTTCATTCATGGTCTTTGTAGGTCTGCTTAAAATTAGGTCACATGTAATGCTCCATTAAAAAAAAACGAAGGAAGTAAGATATAGTATAGTAGGATATAGTATATATTTGTCAATGCTACAACCCTACTATAGTACACCTAATTATTTTAAAAAAGGGGTCGCGTTCTCTTTTTATAAACATGTGGATTTTTTTTAAAAATAAATTGTCGAAGTGGTGATAACCGTCGTGTCGCCTGGGGCCACGTTATTTGTGGTCAGTAATAATAACTGAAGTAAAAAAAGTTTTTAAATTGTTTGTATTTAATTTTATGTTTGTGGTTAACGCGTTTTGGTTAATAATTAGTTAGGTAATTAAACTTGTAGTGGCATATCTAGAGATCTATAACCATAAAAATAATTAGCTGGAGCAAGGCATGTGACTTTGTATCTACCTGGTGGTAAGCGAACCTACAAAATACATGAACGGGTCAATCAATGCATTGTAGTTTAACAGCATTGATCGCTCCCACTAAGCTGGCGAAATTATGCAGTTCCGAAATGGGTGTCGACACAAACAAATTTCCTTTACGAGTCTACTTTAGTAGCCTAGTAATGCTGCTTTATAGTTAAGTTAGCTGCCCGTTTAGTAAACGTACCTTAAAAGGATACTACCACCTCGATAGATAATAAATTGATGCAAACTGGGGCCTTATTCCGAGTTTGCAACCGCTAAACACGACAAGACGTTGCGTAAACTATAAATGTGGAAATATAAGCTCTATTCCAATGGTTATATAGTCTGTATTAGGTTGGCTATAATAATTCCGCCATCTTGAATACACGAATTCTTCGCAAGTTTGAACATGTGTGGAGCATTGGAATTTCAACTCTATAATTAACAGGATAGAACTTATATTTCAATATTTATAGTTTACGCAACGTATTGTCGTGTTTTACGTTTGCAAACTCGGAATAAGGCCCCTGGTGTATCCACAGACTAAAACTGAAACATAGTCATGTTACCTAGTGACAAGTGACTTAGTCGGTCACTTGACAGTTTTTGGTAACGAAACAGATCGATCGACTTAAAGTAGTCGAGACTTTCTCCTACCTAATTTATAATTCGAAATAATACAATTTAGACCATTATAAGTAACAGACAGTTCTGACAAAAAAACTAAACTATAGATAATAAGTATTTCTTAGTTAAAATCTTATTAATACTAAAGGTCTACACTTCTATACTAATATTATAAAGCTAAAAAGTTTGTCGAATGCGAACCAGTAGTTCCTGATATTAGCGCGTTCAACCAGTGTTTGGTTGAACGCGATAATATCAGGAACTACTGGGGCCTTATTCCAAGTTTTCAAACGTTAAACACGACAAGACGTTGCGTAAACTATAAATATTGAAATATAAGTTCTATTTCAATGGATATATAGTCTGTATTAGGTTGGCTATAATAATGCCGCCATCTTGAAATACGCGAATTCTTCGCAAGTTTGAACATCTGATGAGTATTGGAATTTCAACTCTATATTTAATAGGATAGAACTTCTATTTCAATATTTATAGTTTACGCAAAATGCGCGACGGTGAACGTGTCAAAACTAGGAATAAAGCCCCTGGTTCGAATTGAAAAAATATTTTAGTGTTGGATAGCCCATTCATCGAATAGGTTATATGGTACACAACATCTCGACTAATAGAAGCGGAGTAACAATGAAATGTTGCAAAAACGGAGAAAATTATTCCTTTTGAGAGCGTACGCTGCGTAAACGGTTAAAGTTACGCAGACAAATTTCATCGAATATCAGAGGCTTTACCATGGGTTTGCGCATTGTTGCAACGTAACGTATTTGTATACGTATACGTGAGCAAAAACCAATAGGGCCGCTTTATTCAATTCTGTTACCAAAAATAAAGCGGCCCTATTGGTTGTTGCTCACGTATACAAATACGTTACGTTGCTACAATGCGCAAACCCCGATATTAAACTTTCCCTTTAATTTAAAAGAAATTGAAAATAAAATATTTACCGCTAATACAGATTACCAGCCCAACCCTATACCTATGCTATACTAATCAATACTAATATTATAAAGAGGAAAGATTTGTATTTTTGTATTTTTGTATGTTTGTAATGAATAAACTCAAAAACTACTGGACCGATTGCAATAATTTTTTCACCATTAGAAAGCTGCATTATTCAGAAGTAACATAGGCTATATAATATCACGCTAGGTCCTATAGTTGTGGAGCAGTAACCAAAAATGTTTTAAAAACGGGGGAAAAGTATCGTTTCTGAGGCCTTCCGTGGCGTGCGCTGAGCATATAGTTAAAGTTATACAAAAATGCTCTATGGATGAATTGTTCATCTTTAAATATAAATAAAACGTAAAACTATGTAAAAAATCTTAAGTCCCCCCGTGCGAAGCCGGGACGGGCCGCTAGTTAACTATAACATGATAAAATATTCCCACAATTACAAAAGACAAATATTTGGGGTTCCTATAAACAAAGGATGAAGCACCCAGACCCAATAACCCTGGTCCATCCACCTGAGCGTCTTTTTGTCCATCACACACCCTTCCGGGATCATTAGACTTTAAACATCTTACCGGAACAGAAAAAACCGGGAGAAAAAACCATAAAGCGGAGGGGTCAAACTTTCCCACCATGAACACCTTACGCATACGGCCAGTGTATAAACGAAATTAGTATTTTTTTTAATGAGAACACAACATGTGAGTCTGTATACATCTGGTGGTAAGTAGACCTATACAGTTCATGAATAGGGATATACTATGTGTATACTGGCATAAAAAATAAACCGCATGTTCTGAAACCGCACTCATCTTCATTTTATGACAGCGACCACTCACTTTGTCACTTATGATGTCGCTCAATAGCAGGGGCGGATCCAGGATTGATTTTCCTCCTGGATCCGCCACTGCTCTATATAGATAGATAGGCTTTAATCGGTTTAGTTTAATAATTATTTTATGAAATAAAAAACAGTATTTTAACCGAGGTTATAATGTGGCAAAAATTGGCTCAACAATTTAGATTAATTCAGCATGTATTTTACTAGTTACTTATCAAAATACATATAGGTAGGTACATATTTTCAGGTTAGATAAAAAGGCAATTTTAATATTATTTTATTTATTTGGTACATCTCTAAACACAATATGTACATACCCACCATATAATGGCAAAAATAACAGACTAATAATAAATAATATGTTTTGGTCTGATTATTGCAAAAGAAAGACATTGTGATTATTGCAAAAATTAAAATGCAGTATTATATTATTTAAAAAGATGAAACAAAAGCTTAAGTAGGTATCGGTGTTTTATTATTTAATGTAAGTATTACTTAAGTACAGATTTGTTATAGTATTTTTTGTAGAAACTATGAAAATAAAATGAAATCTATTAAAAGATATCTATAGTAAGTAATTAACAAATAATTCGATCACTCCGGGAGACGGGCTGCTCCTAATACAGGTTATTATAACTTACAAGGAGCAGCCCAGCTGTAAAACTGAGTAAAAAAATTTGGTAATGAATAAACTTATTATTATTATTATTACTCCGCCGTACTGTCACAGAAGAAATAATAGTATAAGTACTGTTTACAATTAAGTTTATACGTAGGTACTGGATGTTTTTTGTCACGGTGATAAAATTTTTACATTATGTTCTATGATGAAAATAATGAAATACGTATTTTTTCCTGAAAGATAAATAACAAAAAAGATCTACAAATCACAAATTAAAGACTTGTCTAATTGTGTTTTACTTGTTAGATACGAAGACTTATTATGTATTTGTAGGAGTAATTTTAAGCATATAGACGTTTGTTCATATAATAATTTTCTGACTTTTTTTAAAGAAAAAAAAAAAAATATAATAATATGTAGGACAAATTACACATATTGCTCTGGTTACAAACTAAGCTCTAGGCTTGTACTATGTGTACCAGAAGCAACGATGTAATACATATTATAATTTATAAACAGCCAGACCATGACAAACTGTACAGAAAAAACTTACTAATATTCTTTGCCATGGGTGTGAATCGAACCCACGACCTCCGGATACAATGCCAAAGGCGCAACCACTAGTCTATGGAGGCTGTCAAATACTTACTAAAATGGGTTCTAAAAGTGATGGAGGCATCAAAAAAAATATCATTGTTAAAAAAACACCTAGTATTTATAGCATTTGATAGGTATGATATTGGATCTTTAATATTGTAATTCATAATTATTATCTAACAAAGACAACAAAAATTAAACTATCTAGATTTTAATTTTATAAATCATAGAAAATATAGGTATTATGAAAATGATTGCAAATCCAATCAGGCGAGTCAGACATTTAAAGTCGTTTAAATAAAAAACGTATAGATTTTTATAAGTGCCAACCAGTCTTAAGGTCCATTAACATTATAGTATTAATAATTTAATATAAAAATAGTGTGTGCTGAAATTGACCGCAGGACCGGTGTTGCAGGGTCGCCGCGCCCTACATAGTAACGTTTTTTATGCTGGCAACTTTCTGTCGGCACTTTAATAGAATTGCAGGGTTGTCACTATTGTTTTAGTATATTTCTTTTTGTTATAATTCAGACGGAGTACGAATATACTGCTATTTCTGCCGTAAATCTATTTAACGTGGTTTATTTATTTATATACTTGCTGAACCCGCTGTATTTCAAATAAATCGGAGCAAAACTAAAATAGAGCCTATGTCACTCGCTGATAATAGAGATGTTATTAATACATTAAGTTTAAAAGCAGTTCAGTAGTTTATGAGTTTATCCGAAACAAACGAACAATCAAATATTTTCTCTTTATAATATCAATAATGATCTAAGATCTAATGGAAAATATTAATGCTGTACTCTTAAACGTTTTGATTAACCAAGGCTAGCTAAATCCCAGTTTTTAGAACGTTGATCAAATCAGGGGCTTTATTCCGAGTTTGCAACCGCTAAAGACGACAAGACGTTGCATAAACTATAAATATTGAAGTATAAGTTCTATCCTATTATATATAGAGTTGAAATTCCAATGCCCATAAGATGTTCAAACTTGCGAAGAATTCGTGTATTTCAAGATGGCGGCATTATTATAGCCAACCTAATACAGACTATATATCCATTGAAATAGAACTTATATTTCAATATTTATAGTTTGCGCAACGTCTTGTCGTGTTTAACGTTTGAAAACTCGGAATAAGGCCCCTGATCGATGGAATATGATCCTTCTGTGATAAAATTATCTCTAGCAAGGCACGTGATTGGTGAAAAATTTACGTTACATGACATTCTGCCATTCATGTCTCTTATTATTTTATCACAGAATATTTATGATAATCATTATAGGAACTGGGCGTAAATCTCTTTTTTTTAACCCTGTCGCATTAATATTGAACCAAAATTGCCAAAATTCATGTTTAACCGGACTACACACCATTTATATGGAAATAATAGGAAACTTCTTTTCCTTTTTCTTGGAAGAAGATAAGTTTAATCTTTGGAGTTAAAAAAAAAATCAGTTACATACAATGTAGAGACTAAAATACCTGTAATAAAAATTGGTGCAATACTACGTACCTATGTTATTTAGTTATAATATGTACAAAGATTACCTTATTGCTTTTTTTTATATTGAGTCTTTAAACACATATCATTAAACACGTATTTGTATACGTATACCTACGTGAACAACAACCAATAGGATCGCTTTATTTAATCCTGTTACCAAAAATAAAGCGGCCCTATTGGTTGTTGTTCACGTATCGTATACAAATACGTTACGTTGCTACAATGCGCAAACCCTAGAGGGTTGGAGGCAGACTCAAACCCATGGTAGACCATGGGTTTGAGTCTGCCTGGGGTAAAAATAATATATAAATAAAAATAATATTCTTACAAAAGCGACAACCCTAAAATGGTAAAGTTTGATGGGATCCTCGAAGTGGGACACAAAAACGTATGTTTTTTTGTCCTGGGACCCAAGCGGGATAATCGCGCGAACTTTGACTTTAAAAACTTGTTTATTAACTTTGGATTTCTTCTATAAGTAGGTAACACAATATATATTATGAGAGGAAAACAATTTAACGAACTGAACCAATTTTACGATTGGTCTTAAATGTCCTCAAATGTCTATCAATAGTCAACAAAGTACAATATTAATAAGTAAATAAAATAATAATATAATTATTACTATACAAATGTATTTATTAATTTTGAAAAAAAAACCTGATAATTGTAAGAAAATATTATCTACGTATTTTTATATTGTTCCTTGAGCGGTCTACTTAGCGATTTCATTCCCCTGACTCCTGTAGCTCTACCACAAGTTTTTGCAAACAGTTTCTACTATAGTCGCTAGTAACTATAGTTAGGGATCAACCAATAGGATCGATATTTTTTTCAATTTTAACCTCTCTTATTGGTTGATTCCTATCTATAGTAACTAACGACTATGGTAAAAATTGTTTGCAAAAACTTGTAGCAGAGCTACTGCTAGCTGTTACCCACAACTTCGTGTGCGTGTTGTTTTGAAATAAAATAATATATTTTAGTACCAATATTGTTAAGGTAAAATAAATATGGGCCATGCCCTGCTGCCTATCGTATAACTGCCTCATGAGAGAGCTGCCAAGAATTATACCAATCACTGCAGTTACCAAAGAGTTACAAGATTTTTTCAAAAAGTAAACTAAAAGATTTTTATGCCCATTTAATATACCTAACTTTGCTTTATTGAACACTTTTATTTCTTGTGTATTTTAAAGCTTTTCTCAATAGAATTTTATAACACTAACACCCTAGCTCTTTGTAAATGCCGGTCCATACGCGTACAAATAAACAAAGAGACAGACACAGTTAATTTCTAAAAACGTTAGATTATTGTATTTATTTTTGGCTTAAATTAGTTTAAATTTTAAAACAATAATTTTTAAATATTGTATTAGGTATAATGTACAAAAAAAAATCATAAAACTAACCCCAAAGTTTTTAGTAATACAAATAATAAAATTCTCGAAATGCATAAAGAAGTTAAAAAAAACTCTTCCTAAATGACGCCGTCTGACCACCCCTCAAAAATGTATATGTATATGTATGTATCATCACGGGTGCCTTACGGCGCCCGAGACCGCCTAGACGGCCCCAGAGGTACCCAGCGGAGGGGTTTTAATCCCACCTCGTCGTAGCCGATGGTATGAGTCTACACCGAACAAGTGGCTAGCTCGTCGCAATGTTTTGAATAGACTCAATAACCCATCTATAAACAGTTTCACAAATTGGTATAGTGAAACCGGGACCGACAGCTTAACGTGCTCTCCGAGGCACTATAGTGGTGTTGTCAAACAAATGTACATTTTTTTTTAATTAAAAACTCATTGGTACACACCGGGATTCGAACCAGGGACCTAAGTGTTTTTTAAGTCCAAGGTCTAACCAACTAGGCCCCCACGTATATTCACTCACCCTCAAAAATGATTCCACAAAAATATGATATGATTAAATATTGTATCAAAGTACAAACAAACAATCGTTATTATTAATACGTGGGATACCTCTTCCATCATTTAATAACCAACCCTTTACTTCCGTGAGAAGTAAGGATGACCTACAAAAAATCTATGAAAAAGCATTCAACACTCGCGTTGTGGTCTCCAAAAAAATATTCAAATAAGGAACTCTACTGGACAGTTGCTGTATTTTTTTTTTAATAAAAAAAACTTGTGAGAACTTTTAACTTGGTCTTGGATAACATAAAAGGGATTTAGAGAAGTTATTTTAATATTAAAAAAGTATCCTGTTTAAAGTGTATATATGTTTTTTTTATACGGACGTGTATAGCTTATCTATATCTATATATTATATATATAATAATATACCTACATAATTAAGTCTATTCAGATATAGTGTTTGTATTTAAGAGTCTCTTGGGAAAAGGCTTTGAATATACTAGGTAGAAAGAAATGTTCTATAAAGAAAAGTTAGGTATATTAAAATGGCATAAAATTGGAATACAATATTTTCTAATTTACAGTATCTACAATTTTTAGTTATGTATAGAAGTTAGTATTATAATAAACTAATAATAATTCTTTGTATCTAAAATCGAAATATTATATTTTTTTTTTTTATTTTTTTTTTATATAGGACAATTTACATATATTGCTCTGGTCACAAACTAAGCTCTAAGCTTGTACTATGTGTACCAGAAATAATTTACAACTTTGCTGTTGGTCGAAGTTCATTTTTTTATGTTTGAAATTGTACGCAATAATCCGTCTGTTATGGGTAATATTTTTTTTGTACTGTAATTTATTTTTTTTTAATGCGAAAAAAAAAATAGTAAACCAACACAAAAAGATTAATAAATATAATGACAAACACATTTTTATTTTTTTTATTTCAAACAGACAAAACTCCGACAAACAGTAATCGAGGAAATGCGAAAGCTCATTTTGTATGGAGAACGCGATTACGAATAAAATAATTGTTTCTAAATTAATAATTATAATATTATCGCACATATTCCCTGGACATATATAAGCTGTCGAATTGTGTGTGACAATATTTATAAAATGTTTTTAGTTTATTATTACAAAGTATTGTCCTAAGGCTCTACCATGGGTTTGCGAATTGTAGAAACGAAACGTATTTGTATACGTATATGTGAGCAACAACCAATAGGGCTGCTTTATAACAGGATTAAATAAAGCGGCCTATTGGCTGTTGGTCACGTATACGTATACAAATACGTTACGTTGCTACAATGCGCAAACCCATGGTAGAGCCTCTGGTCACAAACTAAGCAAGGCTTGTACTATGTATGTATGTATCATCAGGGGTGCCTTACGGCGGCCGAGACCGCCTAGACGGCCCCCAAGGGTACCCAGCGGAGGGGTTTTAATCCCACCTCGTCGTAGCCGATGGTATGAGTCTACACCGAACAAGTGACTAGCTCGTTGCGATGTTTTGAATAGACTCAATAACCCATCTATAAACAGTTTCACAAGTTGGTATAGTGAAACCGGGACCGACAGCTTAACGTGCTCTCCGAGGCACTATAGTGGAGTTGTCAAACAAATGCACATAAATTTTGAAATTAAAAACTCATTGGTACACACCGGGATTCGAACCAGGGACCTAAGTGTTTTTAAGTCCAAGGTCTAACCAACTAGGCCACCACGCTTGTACTATGTGTACCAGAAACAACGATATTTTAATACATGCTATATTTTATAAACACCCAGACCATGGCATACTGTACAGAAAAACCTATTAATATATTTTGCCATGGGTGGGAATCGAACCCACGACCTCCAGATACAACATCAAAGGACAACCACTAGTCTAATGGAGGCTGTATATAATAGTCAAAATCATAATTCTACTATTCCTTCCATACGTTAATGTTTTTATTTTTTACTATACAAAAAAACTCCAACGTAGTTTTTTGCTAAAAACAAATCAAATTACAATTTAAAATGACATAAAATCGTGTAGACACATGTTACTTCCGATTCATCAAACTTAATTTGACTCGAAAAATCTTAACCCTTACAGACCACCGCAATAAAAAACAACATCTGTCGACGTCCGCGGTCGCAATGATTCAAATTAACAATTAAAAAGAAATAAAACAAATCCTCGAACGCGCCGCTTCCGAGCCGTCAAATTCATAAAAAAGAGCGGGAAAACGAGCAACTGACGCTATTTGTTTTTTTTTAAGCTGTCATTCCAACAGGTGGCTATTATATTCAATTTGGATATTCGTTGCTCACAAGATATCTAATGCTTATTATAGTAGAGAAAGCGTGACAAACACACAGACAGACATGTCAAAACATGTGTTAGTAATTAATTTACCAATACGTAAAATTGAAAGTTAACCCTTTCCCTGAGGCTAATGGATTAATGGACCTTTTATGTAAATTTACTTTGTCCAAAGGAACTTAAAAAAATTGGTGTAATTTATAGTTTACCTAAAAATGCTTTTTTTAGTAACAAAAAATATGAACAAAAGAAATTAGGTGTCTCCACTTTGATATAGTGGACACCATGCATAAGTGGAGAGAAAGTGGTTTAGTGACAAATACAACGTGAATTGAACCTTAATATAAAGGCATAGGTGTATCCAATTGTTTTTTATTATAATAATATAGGACAATTTAGACATATTGCTTTTGACACAAACTAAGCTCTAGGCTTGTACTATGTATACCAGAAACAACGATATAATACATATTATATTTTATAAACACCCAGACCATGACAAACTGTACAGAAAAAAACGTACTGATTAATATGTATTTTCCATTGGTAGGAATCGAACCCCACGACCTCCGGGTACAACGCCAAAGGCGCTACCACTAGTCTACGGAGACTGTCACTGATTTCAAGGAACACTTTGGTTTCGACTGTATTTAGATATTTCTTATTAGACTGGACTGAAACCAATCTTTGACGATTATTCTCAATAATCCATAGTTATTATTAACATAGTTAGTAACGGTAGTTTAGTTACTATGGTAACTTATCCAACTAAAATAAAATATCGATACCTAAAATGACGGTATATATCGATAATCTATGTGTCTAGCTAGTGCTTAAATGGTTTGATTTGAGTAGAAGAGTATACTTACTAATGTGACAAAAGTAAAATTTTATCAGAAATACTATTATCTATAATATAAATAAAATAACTACATAAGGACGGATTTTTTATACGTTTGGGTATAAAAAAACAATCATAAGCAATCAGTGTAATAAACTCAATAAAATGACTCGACAATTCACACCAAAAAAATTAAGATCAACTAAAAAATATTAACCCTCTTACGAAGGAAGCCTTTTTGTGACCAAAGCCTTTTTTATTACAGAAAAGTGTCTTTTTTAGGGATTAAAACAAATAAACAATAAATTTGATTCACGGCCCTTTGCCTTCCACACTGTGGAAAAAAAAAAAAAATGATTCACGGCTTATATCCTGTCATTTGCTTACGTTTTATTTCCGCGTTTTATGTCTTACGTTTTATCTTTTACTTATCATAAAATAATAAATATATCTTTATTTACCAGAACATGGTACAGAAGAATGGTGTTACAAATGGTTTTATGATCAGCATATTCTACCCTATTACAGGTGTGCAAAATATTAATAAATACACAAAAAATAACAAAAACCCCACAGGTGAACAAAAGCCATATTTTACCAAGACTATACTATAATTCAAAATTAATATTAAATATATAATAAATAACTTTCATCATCCAGAGAGGGAATGTGGCGAGTATATTAGGTACTTTTCGTTCTAAAAATAGCTGGGACATGGAGGCCTTTTAAATATAGCTATAGGATTAATTTTATTTACTTTATTAAATAAAAAATAGTAGCACACTTAAAAAAAAAAAAAATCGAATGGAATAACCTATCCTCAGTTCGCCAAAGGTATTCGGATGCAACACCTAACAAGTGGCGAGCATGTTGTGGTTCATGATGGTATAGCTTCGTTGTATAAAGCGGTCACCCATCCCATGTCCGCCCTTTTTATCATCTGCTTAACCTAGTTATCACTTACATATCAATATATTATTACAAATTTATTTAAAAACATATTAGATATATAGGTTTCGGTAAGTAATAGTAATTGCTTACTGACAGGTTAGAATGCCGAGTTATCAATATATCAAAAAACTCTACATTAATAATAATAATATGTAGGACAAATTACACATATTGCTCTCGTCACAAACTAAGCTCTAGGCTTGTACTATGTGTACCAGAAACAACGATATAATACATATTATATTTTATAAACACCCAGACCATGACAAACTGTACAGAAAAAACGTACTAATATTTTTTGCCATGGGTGGGAATCGAACCCACGACCTCCGGATACAACGCCAAAGGCATTATTATTAGGCAAGACATTATTTCAAAACTAAATAATAATCAATCACAAAACCAAGCTGAGTAAGTACGAGTAATATGACCAAAGGCCATTGACCCAGCTTCCTTAACCCTCCAGTAGATACCAAAGATAGGTGAACAATTCGTCCATGAGACCCACATCTGCCCGAGCAGCTGCGATGAGCTTGAGAATTGACCTGTCCATTTATTTATCAATCATAAAATAAAACTTCTTCAGTGAAGGGTTAAATTTATTCCTTGTATGTAATTGATTTTTTTACAGAATTTAAAAAGTTTATAGCCTATTACTTATCTATTATTTTAATCTTCCAAAGGTTAGGTGGTATATAATGCCTAAGGCTATAGATATACGTTAGAAAAAATAATTTTCTTATAAATGTTTGTCCTAAAAATAATAATAATAAATAGGTACCCTACTACATTTTAATTAATGAAACTGATTTTACTTCAAAGAAAACATTATTTTAATAATTTTACGTTTATAGTTAGAGTAAATAAAATTAGTACAATAGATAGACTCTTTAAAATATCTACCTATGTTTTAAAAGGTGCTAAATGTAAATTTATTTACAACCATTTTCATAAATTATAAACAATTAGTTATTTATTTCTAAAAATATATCTTTAAAAAATCAGTTAAACATAAAAATAACATCGTAATATTAAATAATCATATTAATTTAATATTGTTATTATTTTATTATAAAATATATAAATATATTATATTTTAACATTTAGGTATTATAATAATATACGTGGTAGCCGAAGACCTTGGACTTAAAAACACTTAGGTCCCTGGTTCGAATTCCTGTGTGTACCAAAGAGTTTTTAATTTTTAAAAAAATGTACATTTGTTTGACAACACCACTATAGTGCCTCGGAGAGCACGTTAAGCTGCGGTCCCGGTTTCACTATACCAACTTGTGAAACTGTTTATAGATGGGTTATTGAGTCTATTCAAAACATCGCGACGAGCTAGCCACTTGTTCGGTGTACACTCATACCATCGGCTACGACGAGATGGGATTAAAAACCCCTCCTCTGGGTACCCTGGGGGCGTCTAGGCGTTCTCGGGCGCCGTAAGGCACCCGTGATGATATATATATATGTATGTATTTAGGTATTACTAATTCATTCTTTCGTTCAGGTACTTATTTGATGCAACCTATAGATCCTGTGATTAGCCATTGGCGCCTTAGTTAATTAATAATTAAGAAAATAAGTCAGCAGCGCCAAATATAGAATTCAATCATTAAAGAAACATGAAAACCCTATCCAGCATTCCATTTAGCGAAAAACTCAATCCGGCTCTTTCCACGAAAATACCCCGCATGCAAAAAAATGTCGCGGTCCCCACCAAATAAATAAATATAGCGACCGCGATTCAGCGCTAGCTGCTTATTATAAATAATTAATGATTCTGAAAAACTTTTATGCACGATAAAATGCCATTACGGTTTTCATGGTCCCAGCAAAAAATAGCGAAAAGTGCCGTCCGACCGAACCAGTCAGCGCAAAAAGTAGCTTAAAAGAGTTTGCTGGCATCGCTGAAATTCCGACATTTTCTTATAGCCGCCCCGTCATTTGACTCCAACCATTATGTGAGGAATTAAGCGGCGAAAAAAACCGCCCGATTCGATGACTGCTTATATGCGAGGATACACAAAAAGCCTGCGCGAGAGCGGTCGTTTTGAAACGCCGTCGATGACGCGCAGCATGAATATTGCCTTCATTGCTGTTAATTTGTTGCCGAAATTAAATCCATAATTACTTTTTTAAGTCTTCGAAAATATATACTTTCATATAAATGAGTCCATTGTACCTATAGGAGCAAGCTTAAATACTTAAACTTGTAAACTAAATAAAAATACCTATACCCTCTTATTCATAAAAAAGAGCATTTTAGATAAAATTGTGTTTTAAACCAATGAAAATTTATACAAATGCAAAATCCGTCAAGTGATCTATTCATTTTTCGGTTTTAGTCTGTGGATTCATCGGTTTTCAGGAGATTACTGCATCGATTTCTTGTCGAGGTGGTAGTCTCCTTTCAGGGTGCGATTAGAAAATGGGTGGTTTAATTGACGATTCAATATATCAAAATATACTCGTAATGCAATTCGTCTTGGTCGCGCCCATTTCGTAATCGCATTAGACGACATTTAGACGGCATAGAAACGATCAATTATATATTGACCCCATTCATGGACTTTGTAGGTCTGTTTACCACCGGGTAGATACAAAGTCACATGACGTGAATAAGAAAAATCATCTTCGACTCCTATCGAAAGAGACGAAACGCCATTTTAAAACGCCAACTTAAGCGTTAAATAAAGTTTTTATGAATAAGGGGGATAGTCTCTTTTGTCCTATAAGGAAATTTTGATATATACAGGGTAAATTTGAAAGGATGTACTTTGGGCTAATATGAGATTCTGCTGATCAAATCGAACAACTTTTCCTATGGAACCATGTGTGGCAAATTAAAAAAAAAATTTGGCTTCCCCATACAAATTGATCATTTTAACATTACTAGTTTGCACAGAGAGGGCAATTTTTTTTTTCATTTGCGACACATGGTTCCATGGGAAAAATTGATTGATTTGATCAGGAGAACCTCATATTAGCTCAAAGTACATCCTTTCAAAGTCACCCTGTATATACATACCCTTTTTCATACTTATCGGAAAACAGAATTTTAAATTCAGATATATTCAGTTGTTTCATTTTCACAAATAAATAAAACACCAAAAATATTATAAATTATAATAAAAAAAAAGTAATATTCCTAGTCATATTGCTCACCACCAGGTAGATACAAAGTCACATGCCGTGCTCCAAGTAAAATAAAATAATGGTCATAATAATATAATAGTAATTATAATGAGAAATACTATAGCTACAGTAAATATAAGCTTCTGGACCCCCAGCGGTGGCGTAATGGCGACAACTTATCGCCTTATGTAAATTAATAGACTGGTTGTTCTTTTGTTTTTTAAGGATAAATGCATGACGGGCTAATCATGTATGAGTATACAGTACTAATAGTCCGGTTTGTAAACGAATGTAAATGAGGACGAATGCTCTTTTTTACCCACAATTAATATTATTACCTAAAATCAGAATAAAATTAAATAGAATTGAAGGTTTATTTAAAAAATAAGCTTTCATTAAAATATTTAACTTTTGGAATACATAATTTCGGATAAAATTTAAAATAATCGGAAAAGACATGGGAATATTATATAAGGTTTTTTTTGTAAAAAGTATTGAACCCTAATATGTTAAAAAATACAAATAAATCAACTTAGAAGGTTCTTTCTAATGCATACAATATAATATAAAGTATGTAATGCCTAATAAAATAAAATTGTTAGCAACACAAAACCCTTTTTAAAGTATTATATAAACGTTTAAAATCCATATGAGATTGACCAGGGTAAATTGATTAGCAGTTGCCATTTCTTATCATTTACGTTTTTTATATCATCGGATTACTAAATATCACTGAAATGTCAAACCAGTCATCGATTTCTGACGTTCGTATTTTTGAATCTCATCGGGTGACTGAAATATTGACCTATGATATCAATACGGGTACCGCTCGTAAATAAAGTCACCGGTGACAGTTGTTTGTTCGTTAAGAAATGTATTTATAATAAATAGGAAGAACAGCAAACAATATTTTCTTTTCTATGACAAATAATGCGTAAGTTGGTACCGCGCATATGACTTTTGATAAATCGTAATATTCTAGTCATCGATGAAATTTTTCTTACTGATTATATCAAAGTCATCGCTGACATTCAAAAGAAAGTTTATTCTTTTTCAATCATTGACCAAATCATATGCTATTATTTTACTACCCACTTTTTTTTAAAACTAAACATATTATTATGCAAGACCCGGGTACTGCTATTCATTCAATTCAAATCTGAATCAAGGATGGTTTGTTAAAAAACTCTATTTTCTAGTTTTTTCTTACTCCTTTCATGACAAGATACGTGTAGATGATTTAACAATGAGTCTGTGTGAATATGCAAATCACTTTTTGTTTTTTTTTATTGGTCTTTAAGCTTGAGACCCGAAAGTGCTGCATCTGTCATATTTGATATTAAAACGGTGTGTTGGTCGCATTGCAAGAAGTTACGAAAAAAGTTTGAATGTACTTAACGTATTTCTTTTATTGTTGGAGAAAACAAACGGAGTAGATTCTGACAGACAATAAATGTTTACTATGATAAAGATTTCTTTAGTTTTCATAAAAACCTTTCTGCAGATTCATTCTATATGGAACGGAACCCAACTTTGTTCTACTATTTTAGGTAGGTATACAATCCAGGTGGGTCAACAATTTATTCGCTTGGCTGTACTTCTCTTACCTTAAGTTTCTAAAAAATTGATCAAATTATTCTAGGCACATGTTTTTTTTAAATATTTTTTGGAGCATATTTTGACTTTGTATTTACCTTATGGAAAGCAGAGCTACAAAGTCCAAGAATGATATTTAACAATATTCATCGCCCCCACTATACCGGCCAAACAGTTACAAAACGTGCGGCGAACAGACGTATTTGCATTACGAGTCTATTTTAATCGTCAAATCAATCGCCCGTTTCGTAACGAGAAGATCGATGCAGTAGTCTCCGGAAAACTGGTGAACTACTACCGAAACCGAAACATGACTAGGCCACTTGACGGTTTTTGCTTGTGAAGGGTGGTGGTAACAAGTCCGGTTGGTTGGCCTAGCAAAATTATAGAGGAAAATTGAGGTGGTTGTTGAAAAAGTGAGGGGAATTGACATTCTACTAATGATTGTGATCATAGATTAATTTAAATCATCGTTCTAGAAAATGAGCGTTGGTGCCGATTTTCAATCACCGGAGACCCTAATGCGAGTTTGTTTTAACGTTCTCCCTGCGTTAAAAGAGTACTCTCCACTAATAGGATCGCTTAACTTTCTGAGCCTGAGCCTGTCAAAATAAACTAATCTGATTGGCGGAGAGAGCTCACTTAATATTATGAGAAAGTTAAAAAAACTGGCACCGATAAAGTTTTGACGATGCATGCATGTAGAGGCAGCTAGGGAAGTATGTAGAGATCATACGAAGTGGTGTACATTACTCTCTGCGTTATTCTTAACAGGGATACAAAAGCGTTGGTGTATATGTTTTGTATATTATAATAATAATAAATTCTTTATTCATATATAAACAAGTGATTTACATACAGAGGACTGTCTTACTCCCAAACTAGACAAAGCCTGTGCTATGGTTAGTCAATCTACCTCATTCAATTAGTCTTTATGGAAGTTTTTTTTTACAATATAAAGTAATTGATTTTTTCGTTTTAAGTTTTCTCAATATTTAACAAAACAAATAATATCCACAAACATTTAAGGCATGCACCATACACAAATATCTCATTGATGTATTATAATGGTCGGTAAATTAGCATTAATTGGTTCCATTAGAGGTTTATAATAGGCTTAGATTAATATTAGGTAGTATTGTTTTTCTGATTAATTAAATAAAGCGAGGGTTTTATTTTTTTAAGTGAATGATCATGAATATAGATAACGTGATTATGTATTTTCATGTGTGATCATTAAAAAACCTATAACTACCTAATTTCGACGCCGGAGACCACCTAGACAAAGTAGTTGAAAGCGTGGTAGCATTTAAATCGGTAAGTTAAGTTTATAAGAGAAATCAGTGGCGCAACTTCGTAAACGTAACTTTAAGCGTTTACGAAGCTCTCAAAAAGCTCTCTTTCCCACATTTATGCAACATTTTTCGTTGATGCTCCGCTCCTATTGGTCGTAGCGTGATGTTATATAGCCTATAGCCTTCCTCGATAAAAGGGCTATCTAACAATATCCATACAAACTAGTAGTTCTTGTGATTAGCGCGTTCAACCAACAAACTCTTCAGATTTATAAAGTTATAATATAGCGAAATTAACGACAGGAGGTGAGCTTAGACGAATCAGGGTTGTGAAGGGGTTTTATAATAATCAAACCCACGACGGGTTCGATTTCCACTCATGAAAAAAAGTATTAGTAGTAAAAATATTAGTATAGAAGTAGGTACATGTATGCATCTTTTTGCTTAAAATTTAAATATACAAATATTTCCTCACTTATGTATTCTGTAATAATATTTCATTTCAACTCGACATGATAAACGTAAAAATATTCATAAAAAAATGCCAAGCATTTAGCATATTCCTTTAGCATTTTTCAGTAAATTATACTTAAGTGTGGAATAAAAATGTAGACCGGATGGCGTTATGCAGATTTTGTTTATATCTACGGAACCTTCTTAAGGGGCTGATAACGGCACTTGTGTGCTCTAAATGTTATAAATAGAATACTTAAGTTAATCATTTTAGGGATCCGAAAAAATATTATTTTTATATAAAGCAACTTTGTTATGAGACATACGGCTTCTGAGGCTCTACCATGTCAAAAAGAGTTATTAGTAAGAAAAATATATCAAAGAGGGATAAAGAAATGTTTATTAAAAAAAAAAAAAACATATTTGGGTAATTAATTAACTATAATCTCTTTTTGTGATACCTTTCAAACCTTTTAAAAAAAATACAAAATAAAATAAAACTAGTAAAAAAAATAGGTAAGTAAGTAGATTTCAACTTTAAAAAAAATATATAATTATAATATAATAATTTTCCATTTTTCTCTAAAATATTCCAAAAAATATTTATTTGAGTTCGCTAGATATAATGTTTATTCTTTAAGTTAACCAGTAGGTTACAGATTTCTGTAAACTATTGAATAGGTATTATAACCTAACAAATAATAGTATGCGTTAAATACTAGAGACGAATAGTTTAAGATATTTTCACATTTCTAACACCGTTATATCACGTAAGTTAAATCAAATACAGTGAGTATATATACGAACGAATGCAGTCTCACAGTTTTTCAGTCAGGCTGCATAACAATGAGAACGCTCGGTTTTTCCGAAGTTTCCATCGTTTTTCCACACTCCTCGCACACTCGCCTTTTTTGTTTATCAAAGTCTTGATCGATAGTATAGTAGGAGTAAGAAATATTGATAGTAGCAGAGGCCCTAGTGCGAGTTTGTTTTAACAGCGTTAAGTGAGTACTCTCCACCAATAGGATCGCTTAATTCTGTAAGCCTGTCAAAATAAGCTGATTGGCGGAGAGTGCTCACTTATTATGATGAGAAAGTTATAAAAAACTCTGAATAGAATATCCAAGTACCGAAAATTAAAAAAACACGCGCCTTAGTGTGTTATCTTGGTATAATTTTAGTGAATCTGTACAACGATGAGCTCGCCACTTGTTTGGTGTAAATATGGAAACGATAAATTTGGAAGAAATACCTTCCTCTGGGTACACTGAGGCCGTGTAGGCGGTCTCAGGTAACTGCAAAACATCCGTGATGATATATAAATAAATATTTTTTGAGTTTTTTATTTTTCTCAAAAGATTTGTGTAGAAATTCAGCAAGAAAATGCTGCTGTGTTTTGGTTACAATATAAATGGATTTTTTAAATATAGATTTTATTATTATTTAGGGTGTTTTTGTTAGTTTCATCGTTTAGATATTATTATAAGACTTTAATTTTGTTATCAAACAATAAATAATGAATTTAGTTACAAATCATTTTAATTATATATTTTTTGGTTTGTCTATACTTATGTAAAACGTTTTCATGGATTTATTAACAATAGTAGATACTACTAAAACTTGTGAAATAATCGTTCCGTCATGTTTTATCAGTTTTAATTAAACAACCAAGACTATTTACTCCGACTTTATACTGCAATAAGACGCGGAAAAAAAGAGTTGAGACAAAGCTTAATGGTTCAGGGGTAAGAAAAACACGAATTATCTCGACGTACTGCGCTCACTTCCCATCGCTTACTATTTTCTTTGTATAGTACTTGGAATCGAAATGTTTAATTGAAAAAAAAAGATTACCTTTAGGTACCAGTTGATTATAAAAAGTTGTAAATACAGTTAATAATAATTTATATGAAATTTCGCACATAAAGGCTTGGTCACAAACACTTGTACTATGTGTAGGTACTTTATTAGCTAACATTAAATAAGTTTAAGGATTCACAAACTTAGCTTTACGTGGTGACCGAGTTGGTGCTGAAAGCTGTCGGTCCCAGTTTCACTACACCAACTTGTAAAACTGTTTATAGATGTGATAATATCTCATCTATCTAATCATCATCTATCCAAAGATCACGACGAGCTAGCCACTTTTTCGGTGTAGGTAGACTCATACCATCGACTACGATGAGGTGAGATTAAAACCCCTCCGCTGGGGACCTTGAGGCAGTCTATCGGCCTCAGGCGCCGTAAGGTAGCCGTGATGATATTTATATAGACTAAACTTTGTGATTTCTACTATGTGTACCATAAACAACAAAACTAATATATTATATTTTACACCCAGACTTAAGAAAACCGTCCAAAAAAACGTAAACGTACGTTACCTATAAAAACGTATACACACATACATATCATCACGGGTGCCTTACGGCGCCCAAGACCGCATAGACGGCTCCAGGGTATCCAGCGGAGGGGTTTTAATCCCACCTCGTCGTAGCCGATTGTATGAGTCTACACCGAACAAGTGGCTAGCTCGTCGCGATATTTTGAACAGACTCAATAACACATCTATAAACAGTTTCACAAGTTGGTATAGTGAAACCGGGACCGACAGCTTAACGTGCTCTCCGAGGCACTATAGTGGTGTTGTCAGACAAATATACATAATTTTTTTAATTAAAAACTCATTGGTACACACCGGGATTCGAACCAGGGACCTAAGTGTTTTTAAGTCCAAGGTCTAACCAACTAGGCCACCACGTATGTATATACCTACATATACTGTTATTAATTTGCATTATGTCGGAATCGAAACCACGATCTCTATATATAGGAGTGGCTGTTTTACAACTTTGATATTTGTTTTTTTATGTATATACATGGTGAATTTAAAAGTTTGTACTTTGGGCTAATATGCGGCTCTATTGGTGAAATCGAACTACTTTTCTCATGTGCCGCAAATGAAAAAACCGCTTTCTCCATACAAACTAGCAATGTTAAAATAATCAATTTGTATGGAGATTTTTTTTTTTATTTGCGACACATGGTGCCATGGGAAAAGTTGTTCGATTTGATCAGTAGAGTCTTAAATTAGCCCAAAGTACATCCTTTCAAAGTTACCATGTATCTTGTATCGTAATTTGTAATACACATAATACAAGCCTAGAGCTCAGTTTGTGAGACATATATACATTTCACAGATATATACATATAGTTTGTAGGTATCTGTGAATAGTAATTTAAACAATAAAAACTATTTGAATGAAATAAAAAGTCAAAGAATACCTTAAAAGAAAGCTGAAAGATTATTCCTAAAGCATTTATGCTTTAATATATAGAAAATTCATATAATATACTATATCTAATTATAAATTCATAGGTATTATTATATACTTTATAAAAAACTTATTTTATCAATATAACCAGTTCTGAAAATATGTAGGTACTAGGTATTAACCTAAATTATGAAATATAGATTATTTATTATTATACATAGGTAAAACAGTGTATAACTATCAATTGCATTATTTATTTTTTAATTGTGTAGATTTACGGTAGGCTAATTTACTTTGTACCGTATTCTGCCGATTCAAAGACAATTAATGCAAAATTTATAAAATATTATTATGTTATTTTTTTATGTAAGTGCAGAGTCCCATTTACCTAGTGGCTAGTATTATAAAATAAATTAGGACCAGAGATATTTTATATTTTATGAATAAATTGACGACGCTCCATAGAAAGCGAAATTTTTAACAATAAATTTAACTGATTCGTTATATATTATGTATTTTACCTAATAAGAAATATGTCTTAATAAATAGCATAGGTACTTTATGTTTTTCAGATATATTTTTTTTGTTATTATAATTACACTGTTATATGTACCTACGTTGACAGCAAAGTCTGATTAATTTTACACTCTGACCGTTGGCTCTGCCTACATATACCTTACACGACACCGTGATGTATCTTTTTTTGTATCTACTTAATAAATAATGTAAAAACTAAATAATTAACACATTAAATGACTTACTTGTCCCATTCACGTTCCTCCCAATAATCTTATTGGAACCATTCGTTTGCGGCAACGTAGGAGTATGCGAAGTCGGGGGCACATTCCTTCCCGCATCCTCACCCGGACTCTCCATATCCCCCTTCTCACTCACACACATCAACCCCGAATTAAACTTTTAAAAAATCTTTAAATCTAAATTAATAAAAATAATACGAAAAAAAAAATTGTCAATAAAGACTGTATGGATATTAAACCTCTTTATCGTAGCGCGTTAGAAGTTTAAGAAAAATAAATTCAAAATACGCGCGTAATTTTGAATATGGAATGTTTTGGTTTAGTCGACGACCACGTGTCCTCGGGAACGCGTGTGTCGCGACTGGCGTAGGGTCGCTATGGGAGCCCTGCCGTCGCTGCAGCTGCAGTTTGCCCCGCCCTATACCCCACGCGACCTTCTCCCTTCACAGCTAAAAAAATACCGACCCACGAAATTTCCTCCTTTAAAGTCGATATTAAAACGAGTATGTATTAATAATGTGCTATGTATGTGTAGTTTTGGTTTTTCGCATGTGTGCGAAAAAGGGTTAAGTTTATTTAAAAAATAGCGTTCTTTGTCCATTTTACAGATGGCTTTTTACTTAAAATATCTATTGTTATGAAAAAAATATAGCAATCGTTGTTTAACTTTCTTTTAGTCTATCTACCTAATGTAAAATTGCATAATACCGTCACGCCGTTATTCCTGTTAAGGGCTAGGCAGAGACTCACTACACCTTAGCTTCTACTAATCTGTAATTTTATTGTGTTTTTTTTTTCTTTATACAGATGTTTTTTTCAAATGTGCCTTCAAGGCCAAAACTACAAAGAATAGCGAAAAATACTCAAAGGAATCTCGGGGTCGATTTTGATAAAAACTTAACATTAGATTTTTTTAAAAAATAGCAGTGAATCGAACTGGTTGATTTTGAAAAATAAAACTAATTCTGTATTATTGAACCAGCTAATAGTGTCGCTTATAATGATTAAATAGTGGAAAATAACTTCAAACGGCAAACTAAAGGAAAGTGCTAATATACATTTCCTGAATTAAGAAAAGTTATTGGAATGATTTGATAAGCAGAACCTCATATTAGCTCAAAGTACATCCTTTCAAATTCACCTTGTACCTATGTGTTTTATCTAATGTAATGTTGATTTTTGTTGTAA
Organism: Monopis laevigella; assembly: GCA_947458855.1. Taxonomy (NCBI): domain Eukaryota; kingdom Metazoa; phylum Arthropoda; class Insecta; order Lepidoptera; family Tineidae; genus Monopis; species Monopis laevigella. The sequence continues at coordinate 5,082,537 of OX381596.1, read as the reverse complement.
GTAAATAAATAAGCATGATGGCCATAGCTACATGTGGCAGTGCATTGCTGCCATCTATAGTTATTTTCCTGCCATAATAGAGAGCTGCCTGCGCCACAGAACGTAACCGATGTATATATATATATATAATTTGCGTTTTAGTACGATTAAGTATAAGTTAGAATATAAATATAAAAAATGTATCGAGGAAACTACCGAATACACTGGTGTTAAACCCATGTTACGTGTTTTTTTTTGGAAATACATAAAATATTAGCTAGCTAAAAGTTACGAGTAGGCGAAATTTCCCTCCCGCCACCGTACCTTTCCCTCCCGCCACCGTACATTTAGATCAAAAATGTACCCTAAAATCTGGGTTGTTAATCCCCTGAATCAAAGCCTTTTTAACCAGTAAAATGGTTTTATTTTTTTAATAGATGTGATACAATTTTCTCACTTTTTAAAGTTTTTGAGTTAATTTACTGGTAAAGTACATATTGTTAAAAAGAGTCGGAGTCTTCGGTGAATAAAAACTAGCATTTTGTCGGTAACTTATTTATTTTCACTTACTTATTTTCATTCTTAAATAAAAAAAAATGTCCCGTATTAAGTAATTTTTCTTTTGACTAAAGTAAATGTTATTAAACTAAGGCAAATTTTACTTAATTTAAGAATATTATTGTTTCCGCCATATATGAAATAATATATTCTTAAATGGTTTGATCGAAGAATTTATTTTATTTTTTAGTCTTACAAAGGACTATATTCGCTTCCACTATGTCAGCACCCTTAAAGGACACTGCAACCTCGACAAGAAATCGATGTAGTAGTCTCCTGAAAACCGGTGTACCCAAAGACTAAAACCAAAACATGACTAGGTCACTTGACGGTTTTTGCATCTATAACGAGACCGGTCGATCGGCCTAGCGAAGTTGTAGAGATCTTCCTGCCATCTAAAAAAAAACATTCTTCCCAAGTTCCTCCACATTCATGCCACATTCTGTTTTTTAGACTTCATATTTTTCCTTTTACGTTTTACCAGACTAAGTTCTTATGGTGTTTATTACGAAAACCAATAATTTTATATAGAAAAAAATATAAGCAAGCATAGGGTCCATTCCTCTTTTGCGTACCTCCCCCCTATTATAAAGATCTGCAAAAAACTACTCCACCTACGGGCCATAGCCTTATTAAACCCTATAGTGTCCTCTTAGTTTTTTTTTTTATATATTTTATTATTTTTTCAAGCGTTTATTTTACTTTTGGCAGGACTAGTGCAAATAATTTAGTGACGTCCTAATGCGTTACAGATTCGGACGATTTCTTATAAATGAATTACTCTGTGCACCCTATATTACAATTTTCACTCTCCTAAAGGTTAGCTGGCAGATAATGCCTAAGCCATTAAGCTCGCCTTTGTACAACCCTTTTAGTTCAAGAATTTTAAATAAATAGGAATCTTAAACAAAGTTTTTATGTAAATATAATAAATTAATTCTAAAAAAAGGATATCGCAATAAAATAAATGTTTCGACACATGGTTCCATGGCAAAAGTTGTTAGATTTGATCAGCAGAACCTCATATTAGCCCAAAGTACATCCTTTCAAAGTCAACCTGTATAATGACAAGCTAAATTAAATTAAAAAATTCAAAGTTCTCCGTATTATACCTATATAGAACTTAATTTTTTAGAATACAAGGAAACCATTTAAAAGTTTCCGTGTGACTGTTTTACTAATTTAATTTTTTTTATATGAAAAATAGTACCTCTACGCACATATTGCCCTGACCACAAACTAAGTTCTAAGCTTATACTATGTGTAATAGAAACAACGATATTAATACATATTATAATATTATACTACAAGAAAATAAAATAATATACGTAGTGGCCGAGTTGGTTAGACCTTAAAAAACACTAGGTTCCTGGTTCGAACCCCAGTGTGTACCAAGTTTTTAATTTAAAAAAAAAATACATTTGTTTGACAACACCAGTATAGTGCCTCGGAGTGCACGTTAAGCTGTCGGTCCCGGATTCACTATACCAACTTGTGAAACTGTTTATAGATGGGTTATTGAGTCTATTCAAAACGACGAGGTGGGATTAAAAACCCCTCCGCTGGGTACCCTGACGCCGTCTAGGCTGTCCCGGGCGCTGTATATGTATATATGAAAATAAAACAATCAAAGGTAACAGAAATAACATTATATTATTCCATTACTCAACTCTCTTTAATAACCGCACTGCTTAAACGTCAAATCAACGGCCTGTTTTGTAGCCGTACTTTGAAAGGAAACTTGACAAGAAATCGATGCAGTAGTCTCCCAAAAACCGGTAAACCCACAGACTAAAACCGAAACATGACTTGGTTTACTAATTTTGCATCTACATGGACAAAACCGGTCGGTCGTTTTATCAAAGTTATAGAGACTAAAACATATCTAAAGGTAATATCTATTAACTTAGTTAGATCTATGTTAAATACCGGGCATAAAGAAAAGGGGTCTGCGATTTTTTATGCTCCCTCCTCACACAAAAGTTCGATTCGACAAGGCAAAGCCCTTTGGAAATTGCAAAATATTTTACGTAAGTATCTGAGCGTGTTATTATATTATAAAGTTTTATTTTCTTTTTTTATGTTCCGAAAAAAAAAACATACTTGAGATCAATACCCGTTGAACTACTGGTCCGTTTTATATGAAATTTACAATGAATAACTTATAATCCAAGAGTCAAATGTTTAAAATTTTATTCAATAAAATATACAAAAATAACTAAACTTAAATAGTAAGTAACTTTCTGTGCAATGCAATTTCTTTGTAAAAGGTGATTACCTATAAAAAAAAGAATATTTTTTTTTTAAATATAAATGCTGACCGAAAAACTTAGCTCCTACAATGTAATGTTTCCTTTGTTGGTGATCCTTTAATAAATAAACTAATAACTAACTAAATAAAATATTTCTTGAAGATCTTCCGATGCTGCGCACGTGTTCAAAATACTCAACGCATTGCCCCACTGAATTTCCAGCGATATTCGTTGGAAGAAATAAGACCTAGCGCGATGGTCTCCAGATGCATTAATTAATAATTTACAAAGTTGTTGACCAAACTTTAATGCATCTGGGGACCATGGTCCTAAAGTTTCCACCGAAAACGGCAAAAATTCAAAATTTTGTAATTTTGAATCTTTTTGTTTTGGGCCAAAAGCGCCGCAGCACCGGAAGATACAGAAGTGATGTGGACGTAACTTGGAGCTAGGGTGTCCACACAAGTAGCGTTCCATAAAAGTGCTCGACCTCTATGCCATGGTACTATGGTCACACCGTCCGGTCTTTTGCCATCGTCACGGTCTAGACCGACTGGTTCTAGAGTACTGGGTCAAATTAAAAATAATTTTGCTACAAATAGGTGTTTTTGATAGAAATTTTTATATTACCATGCTCCCAATTTGTAGATATTTTTTAAACACTTGTACAGGTAGTGAAATAGTCGTACCGAAAAGTAAAAGATATTTTCGAAAAAAGAAGAACAAAATCGGGCCCCTCCGTGGATGATTTTCGACTTTTTTTTGTTGATAAAATCACGACATTGCCGTTAGTCTTCAGACTACTAAGTTTTAGTTCCCCGGTGTGTACCAATGAATTTTTAATTAAACAATTACGTACATTTGTTTTTCAACACCACTATAGTGGCTCGGAGAGCACGTTAAGCTGTCGGACCCAGTTTCACTATACGAACCTGTGAAACTGTTTATACATGTGTTATTGAGTCTATCCAAACATCGCGACAAGCTGGCCACTTTTTCGGTGTATACTATCGGCTATGACGAAGTGGGATTAAAATCCCCTCTGGCTACCCTGAGGCTGTCAAGTCAGTACCCGTGATGGTACTTTTTTAAATATAATATTCCCGCATGGTAAATTATTTATATTAAAACCATTTGAATGGTCAGAGCATAGTCGGTAAGATGGCTGTATCATTGCCATATATCGGGTCTGAGGTATAGCGGATAAAAATTTGCTTTCCCACAGCCGACCGTTAACTCGCAGTACCTACGTCATGATAGGCCTAACACCGACTCCAATCTAGCATGATATGCTATGATTAAAATATAAAAAATCTATAGCTACTATTATAAATGTGAAGTTTACTAGCGATAAAAGTTTATTTGAAGTAGTGACCTAGACATGTTTCGATTTTAGTATATGGATTCACCGGTTTTCAGGAGACTATTGCATCGATTTCTTGCCGAGGTGGGAGTCTCCTTTTAGAGTGCAGTTATGAAATGGGCAGTTAAGTTCAAGATAAAGCAACGAAGCTACTAAAGTAATGCCAAAAATGGGAAACTCTACTACCTACTCTAACAAAAAATCATTATAAAAATAATACCTACCAAATATACTGGGTGTATTTTTAACTATGATAAAATTTTATTATTGTGTTCTATGATGAAAATAATGAAACATGAATTTTTTCCTTTTAGTGTCGCCTATACAAAAACAAAGATAAATAACAAAAAATCTACAAATCACGTTAACTTTCATACGAAACTCACGAATTAAAGCCTATCACTTGTCTAATTGTGTTTTAATTGTTAGATACAAAGATTTAATAATAATATTTTGTATTTGTAGGAGTATTTTAAGCATAATATAGACGTTTGTTCATATAATAATTTATTTTCGGTTTTTTTTTTTTGTAAAAGTACTTTTTATTTTAAAAATGGGTTCTACAAGTGATACTGGAGGCAAAAAATATCGACACGACACGTCGCCTCGCCTGATTTTTCTCTAAAGCCCCTGCTGATCAAATCGAACAACTTTTCCCATGTGTCACAAATGAAAAAAAAATACCTTCTCCATACAAACTAGTAAGGTGAAAATGACCAATTTGTATGATGAATCTAAATTTAAAAAAATGTATAGGTTTGGGACCACGGGCGTAGCCAGGTTTTAATATAGGAGGGGGTTTTTGAGCTCTTTTTTTTGCCCAGAAATTATGATGAAAAAAAAAACGCCATCGTCAATATCACGTAGTTATAAAATATAGTTAAATTAGTCAGATACGCCTTCACAAAAAATTTACGAGTACCCTTCATTACTTTTCGGGGCCGTGTTCGGAAACTAACACTTTAACACTGGGTAATGTGACTACACTATATGCATCTCTTCTTCTCTAAGCATTTTTCAATATTTTTGTCGCGCTCTGTTACACTACCCAGTGTTAAAGTGTTACGTTTCCGAACACGGCCCGGGGGGGGGTTTCATCCTCCAACAAGGGCGGTGTTGGAGGATGCCTACCTACATGCCTGCCTACTCCACGGTGCCAAATGTATCTATTTTCATAGATCCCCCCCAATTATTTGTAATTGGGGGGTAATATAATTTTAAAGTAGACTCTTATTAAAAAATTGTCTTTGTCGCCACCCATTTAACCATTTAAATAGTGGGAGCGACCTATTGATCGACCCTATGTATTGCCTTGTAAATCTGCTTACCATCGGGTACATACAAAGACATTTGCCGTACTCCAATAAAAAAATATTATTGTAAGGTTTTTGATTGCTCTCATACTAGACATTGCATTAAAAGATGTAACAAAAAAATAGGTAGCAGATCATAGTAAATTGAACCCATGATGTCTCCGGTAGATAGAGCTATGAGAATCAAACCTTTCACCGATGTCACAAGAACCCGCATGCCCTTTATCGGTCATAGATATTATTTGCAGTGAGTATGCACTCTCCCTTCACAGTTCTGCTTTCCCACACTTCCACTTTGAGGACTAGGTAAACACTTCAATCTTATAGAAGCCTGCTTTTTCTACCACACTAATTATCTACCTGTATTTAGTAAGGTACATATAAAATATGTGAAAGTAAAGATTGTAAGTTTTTATCGTTAATTTCACGAACGCAACAATATTAATAATTCCAATTTAAACAAAAGCGAGGAAAAACTTCAAAATGGCGGACAACCGCGGCCCCGATGCAAATTATCTTCGGAAAAAGCAGTATAACAGTAAAAACTTAAAGAAACTCATAGTATTTCATCGACGTCGCCGCTTATTGAGCTCAACCGAACGTTTTTGCAGAGATTCCGCGATCGCAGACTGCCTAGTTTTTGCGGCGAGATGAGGCTGGGAAGCGCTCGGCAGCGACTTTCGAGAGGCAAAAACCGCAGAAGCAAGGGCCGGCGTAATGCTGCTACACCGACGTAAAAACACGGCGACATATGGATAGAATTAATGCGGCGAGCGACTCTTTAATTTTCTGAAAGAAGGCGCGGGAGGAAATCGCGTAATGAGTGTAGTCAGCAAAAAGATATCGGAATAATGGTGGGTAGTTTAAAACACGGCGCGCCTCTTTCTTGTCGAGCAAAATAATGAAATGTAAAGATTGCATTCTTATGAGTTTAGAGCTAAAGAAACCTATTGGCGACATTCCAATGAGATTTTTAGGATAATCGAGTTGGAGCGGCTTTTTAGATGAATATGGCGGCATAACTTGAGACTAATATTTTTTACGTTATCTATTCATTCCAACTGGAATTAACCTTACTGCTTTTATTAAAACAGTATCCAAATTGCGTATCAAGTTGACACATTTAGCTGGCTGAAGGGTACTGTACCTAATACGTACTTACCTCGGTTACATTACAATCTATTACCAACAACTTCAACTTGGTGCGAAATTTGGACGACTTGGTTGCGTAAGTAAAACTGGTGAACTTTGGACAGTTCCTCAACAGGCCGATTTCTATCAAATGAAATGAAATAATTTATTTGTCGAGTTTCTAAGTCGGTCTAGTCATACTAACATCAAAAGCTGCCTCTGTAAAATAGCGTGAAAATATTTTATTTAATATAAAAAGATTATTATATAATAATTACTTCTATTGTTGACGATGTCCTTTTTTCATGAGATGATGTCCCGTTTCTTGGATTTGAAATGATTTTTTTTTTTAAGGTTGTCGAAGTTGTAATTTGATGTTCGGTCTCTTTTGCCTATAATGCTGGGCTAATATGAACATAAAACTGTGGTGAACCCAAAGTGTTTTATATATATGCAAAAAAAACTTACCTACTTCATAAAAAAAAAATAAGTAGGTACCTATGATATTTCACATACCTAATTGCTCTAGCCACAAAGTAGGCGCCATCTGAAATATTTGTAAAAAAAAACGCGATTTCGGTAGTCGATAAAATAAGGTTGAATGGACCAATCTTCATATCTAGACTAATATTATAAAGCGTTTGTTTCGTTGAACGCGATAAACTCCTGAACTACTGGTTCGAATTGAATCTTTTAGTGTTGGATAGCCCATTTATCGGGGCAGGCTATAGGCTACACAACATCACGTTAAGATCAATAGAAGCGTAGTAACAATGAAAAATGTTGCAAAAACGGGAAAAAAAATCCTTTTGAGAGCGTGTTTACGCAGAAACGGTTAAAGTTACGCAAAGTTCGCGGATGAGCTAGTAGGTATACAATATGTATAAATAAACGGCTATTTCTTTTGGACACGCCACAACTTGTTTTTTTCAACTGTAATGTTTTTGGCAAAGGTTTTATCTTGCCAATGGTATTTTAAGTCTACACCGAACAAGTGACCAGCTTGTCACGGTCTTTGTGTAGACTAAATAACAAGAGTTACTTATTAGATTTTAATTAACAAGAAAGTACTTCCATTTAAACAAACTAACATACCCAAGTACCTAGAAATTTCATAAGTTTAGGAAAAAAAAATTAACCCCTGAAATTCGAAAAAAAATCGCGAAAAAATCTCACATTAAAATAATTATAAAATATCAAAACAGAAAATTAAAAAAAGGAAAACGTAGTCATCGTCTATTTTGCTCTTTAATAAAATGAGACTGTTTTTTTTCAAATCCGTTAAAGTTTATGGGTAGAAAAGTTTTGGCCCGAAAGTCGTTTTGCTGTCTAAATTGTAGGTATAATCTCATACTGAGGGTCTCTTATTGAGGGTCGGGGGGAAGGTTTATAAATACATGATAGCGTTACCGACTCACCGTCATGCATCGAAGAGCCTCATCAGACGCTCCTCTTAATAAGAATATGTTTACTAGGGATTATCCGAATACTAAGGACAATAGGAACAGTAGAGATAATAAAAAGCTAAAGCAAGGAACTAATAAAACAAACATGAAATTTATTTATAATTTATATTTATTTAATAATACAATAAAATATCTCAAAAACATTATTTGGTACTATATGTGCAAAATCTTATTAATAGAAAAGCACATTTTTGTGATTAAATATAATAACAATTTTAAATATTCGATTAAAAAACCTAACACTATAAATAAGTACAATAATAATCAATAATTGAATTAAACACACTCCTTGTCTTTTTAAAATGGTTTCGAAAAATAATCCACTGTAATTTGCATGGACATTCGGGAACGTTAAAGATGACGAACGAATGAAAATAATTTAGGAAATTTCTGAATTCCTGAAAAAATGCTAATTAATTGCATTAAATGTCTAAGGTATCTGAGAAATCTTCACCTGGCATGCGTCCTGCTGAGTTTAGCCCATTATTTTCACTCCTGGAATAAAATAACAAGCAGATAATTGCTTAAAACAAAATTGGATAAAAATACTGGGAGTTTTTTCCTAGTGGAAAAATATTTTTTAAGCCTAAGTATCACTTATAGAACCCTTTATTTTTAATAAAAAAAAGTATTATTTTCTTCAAAAAAATGTCCGAGAAATAAATTATCATATGATAATATGTTTAAAATTACTCCAATAAATACATATTGTCTTCGTATTAATCAAATAAAATAACTTTACACAACTGGCGGGGTCAAAAAAATAAATAAAATGTTTTTGTATGATCGACAGTAAATGGAAAAAAATCGTGTGATATATTATTTCGTTATTAACGTTCATGCAAATAATTGTGGATGTATTCACGGAAACCTTCTGCATATGTTTTTTTAACTATAAAACATCAATGCTTATTTGAATAGTTACAAATGTAAGTATAAAAAAGTATATTAAAATATAATATGTATTATATCATTGCTTCTGGAACACATAGTACAAGCCTAGAGCTTAGTTTGTGACCAGAGCAATTTGTGTAATTTGTCCTACATATTATTATTATTATAATATTGAAAAAAATATTAGGTAATTATAGAAAGTTAAGGCAAAATGCACTTTGACTAGATTTAAAATAATAATTTGTTGGTCAATATATTAGTTACTATCTTTAAATACTTTTTTTATAGGTCAATAACAATGATAGACACAATTAAGAAGAGCTGAAAAAGATCATATATTCTTATTCAAAATTTTTCATTTTTTTTCATTGGAGCATGGTATGTGTTCAGACATATTCACATTTGGCACTGAGCCAAACTTATGTGCTTCTTGCTCGGAGCCTTGATCTACGTGCGCCTACCCTACACATTTGCTTTTTATTAATATAAAATACTTGTTTCGTCATGTATATGTTTTTATTCTTGTAATTAATTAACAAATTTAAATTTATGTGAAGTTGAGTAAATTCATCTGTGTGCCAACAAAATGGTGTTTTAATTGAATACAGTCCACTGCAGTACCACACCACAGCTTTTCTAGTATGTGACTTTGTGGTGGTGAGCAGACCTACAAAGTTCATGAATGGGGTCAATCAATATTTCTTCTTATACAACATTAATCGCTCCCACTATGCCGGCTAAATGATGCAATTACGAAATGAGCGGCGAGAAAGATGCATTGCATTACGAGTATATTTTAATTTACTCGCTTCCTTATTCTCAATTTAACCACCATTTCGAAACCGCACCCTGAAAGGAGACTGTGGTAGTCTCCTTTCAGGGTGCGGTTTCGAAATGGACAATCTCAACAAGAAATCAATGCAGTAATCTCTTGAAAACCCACAGACTAAGTAAAATTTTATATCCCCGTAAGGTCTTTCAAATCAATTATTTCACTTATCATTTCCTAAAATCAATTATATGATTAATATCATATAATATATCTATTGTTTCTATCATAGTTTTAAATATGTTATGCATTGATTAAGGTGTAAAATTTATATTGTTTTTTTACATTGAAATCCTAACTGGAATATTGTTATTAATTTTTTTGCATTTTGATTATCTAATTGTAACTGTATATTTCCTATTTGAATAAATAAATAACTTCTTGGCTCTTGACATTGCTGGAGTACCCACTACTCTTGAGCCTGCAGCAATGAGGATTGCAGCAAGAGACCGGTTTGTATGACTGTTGGTCCTAGGACACTGCAGGTCACTGGTGTAAGATGCAACATGTGTAGACATACTTGCTCCTCACATACAGTTGATGACAAGATTATTTATTTAAACTATTTATGGTTCAAAATATGGGACCTTGGGGGCCATCAGCTAAAAGTATGGCTAGAGTTTTCCAAATGTTGGATGGAGGTCAGGAGAGTGATTACTCACACCAAGATTAGCTCGCGGATTACTATGACTCGCTTTTCTGATTTTTTTTCTCCCTGCCAGGCTTGAATAAATAATAAAGGCAAAACAATTTACATGCAAGAAAACTTAGTGCGCATAATCACCCTGCAGGTGACAAGAAGGCTCTTTACATTTAGATGTTATTTTTTATTTATAATATTTATACAAATTCAATATGTAAAAAAAATACCCTTATTTATAAATATATTAAAGCTAAATAGTGATGTCACTTCCAATTTAAGAGAATTGTACAAGTACCTACCTAAGTGGAATTAAATATATATTTTTAACAAGAATATCAATGTACCTATATAATATATTAAAGTTTAGTATACTGCTGGCTAGAATGCTTAAAAATTAAGCTCTCATTTGATAGTTATTTTAATAACAAAATCTATATCTAAGTAATCAGTAAATAAATGTAATATACAATACTTATGTTTAATACATCTTTGGGGTATCAGAAAGTCTTCTTCAGTTAGATGTCCACTGAAACCAAAATACAATAAATTATTAAATAATTTAGGAGTAGGTCAGAAAAACTTAGAACAATATTTAAAAAAACAATAAGTACAATATTAAGTTTAATTTTAAGCTTTCCTAACAGATAACTTAGGGTTAGTTAGAATCATCATTTTTTCAAAGAACCCTTATTATGTGAGTTTATCTGTTTGCATTAATATAACAAGAACTACTGATCCGATTTATTAGATATTTGGAACAATTATAGCTCTTTTTTTATTTAATTCAGTTTTGTGACAAAGTCAATAAGTGTAAAATATCCTACATATTATTATTACCTAGCACCCCATATCTTGCAATTATTGCCCATGTTATTGTAAAAGTATGTACTATTAAAGATTTAATGTAGATTAAATGATAAGAAAATAATATTTGGTCAGTAACCACCAAGCAAGAGTGAATAAATAACAAATAGGATTTATTTAAATTCATATTGCAGGACCAAAATCCTACTTAGAAGAAAAGGCCCAGAAAAATAATTCATAATTGAATCTTTTTAGAATTACTTAACTTACTAAACTTGTAGTAAGTTTAGAACGGATTATTAACAATTTATTGCATGAATTTCAGTTTCTACTAAGGAAACGTTCATCTAAACTTACGCGCAAATTAGCTCCACCGGCCTGCGAAAGCCCTCGCTCTTGGTCTTCCATTTCCTTGGCTCTTTGTTGCATTCTCTTTACTTTCTCTGGATCTTTAATACCCTTAGACTCTTGTTCAGCAATTCTACGTTGTGCAGCTTGAATTTGTTGCTGCCTTCGAGTCTCCTAAAGCGTTAAATATGTATTTAAATTACCACCTATGAAAAAAATGTTCACAAATGTTTATTTACTTACCACATCCGGTGTGATTACTTCAGAGGCTGAAGGCCTACAACATGAGGTAAAGATACCCATTTTGTTATAACAGTTAAATTAAATAAACCATGTAAAATGAAACAACAAAATAATAAAAAATATTGTTTTCTTTTCCTTCCTTCGGTTTTTTCTTTTGGCACAAATTGCCACAGATTAGTATTTTTACTTTTTATTAGGTTTTCTCAAATATAAAGAAGGCAAAGGTCTCTATGAATAATACACAGCCTACACAGATTAAAAGATGATAAGTGAATAAAAAAATACTGGATTATGTACAGGGGCCTTATTCCGAGTTTGCAACCGCTAATCACGACAAGACGTTGCGCAAACTATAAATATGGAAATATAAGCTCTATTCCAATGGTTATATAGTATGTATTAGGTTGGCTATTATAATGCAGCCATCTTGAAATACACGAATTCTTCGCAAGTTTTAACATGTATTGAGCATTGGAATTTTAACTTTATAATTAACAGGATAGAACTTACATTTCAATACCCGTACTTTACGCAAAATGCGCGACGGTGAACGTCTCAAAACTCGGAATAAAGCCCCAGGTAAAGTCAACAAATTAAAAAAATACTTCACAGCATTATGCACATACATTTATTAACTTTTACTTGATTATACAATAAAAGCTAAGTCGACAAATAAAAAGAAACCCATCAATGCAATTAGAATTGAATTGAACTTACTTTATTATTATTCAGAACCAGATTTTGACTGTTATCACAGAAGAAATAATAGTACAAGTAAAGAAGGCTCTACTCCGAAAGATCAATTAAATAAATAGCGACTCTTGCACCGACACAATAAAGCTTAGTTCAGATCGCACTGCGCTAATGGCCTACATTTATATTTACCTGAAGTTGCCTCTCTTTCTATCGCGTAATTCGTTTCACTATACCAACTTGTGAAACTGTTTATAGATGGGTTATTGAGTCTATTCATAATACCGTGACGAGATTGCCTCAGTATATTTGCTTAGTCTATGTTATTTATTATAAAGTAACCTACATACCTAATGAGGAGTTTTCTTTTTGCCGGTTCCAAAATATTCCACTAGATGGTAGCAGGAGAGATATCCACAAAAACCGTCAAAAAGGGCTGTTTCTATAATCGAGTAGTCTATATTTCTATATAGACTACTCAAATATAGACTCTAAATTCTCTATGAATTAAAACTAAATTTTGGTATTGCAAGACGTGTTATAATTTTACCATATTGTCACTATTTATGTATCTACTTACTCGTTATTCTTGCTCTCTATAATTTTTAGTAAATACCCTGTCAAGAAAAACTTCGTAAAAAAGACTATGTACCTTAGAAATTCAAATTTAATTAAATATGATGATATTTAAAAGAAAAAATATTGCTTAAGTTGGTGCCGTAAGGCAAGTGCTCAGGATATTAGTGTATATGTTAAACAAAGTTAAGTAAATTTTATAAATTATTATTATAAAGGTATTTGTTTTCCTATTTACCTTAAATTTTGGGTGTATTTTATATATTACCGCTATCTATTTTGACAGTTTTTGTAGATAGCGACTAAACGCCATCTGTTGCGTTAAATAATAACTACTGGAAAACTCCTCATTGGGGAAATAAATTAGTATGTTTACTTATCAAAACTGCATAATATTTCTAGTAATAGTTAGTTCATGGTAGTGCACTAACTATTACTACCTATACTTATCAAACAAAACTAAACCTGCGGCCACATTCTGTTTCTTATAACGTGATCGTTAGATTGCCAAAATAACGAATTCCGTTATCAGCGCGTTCTCCTCCAATCAGAATAGTTCACTGATTGTTCAGAAATCTTCGCTGATTGGAGAAGAGAGTGCTAATAACAGAATTCGTTATTTTGACAGTCTAACGATCACGTTATAAGAAACAGAATGTGGCCGCAGAAATTTTAACACGAAAAGTTAGCCGGGCATAGATATAAATATCGTCAATGTAGCCGGGCCACTTTTTGACAGATGTTTGTTTACATGTGAATATCTATCTACAAATTGGAATTTAATTAATTATTTTATATATTCATATCTGTGTAGCCGTGCAACTTTTTGACAGATGTTTGTTTACATGTGAATATCTATCTACAAATTGGAATTTAATTAATTATTTTATATATTCATATCTGTTTTAGTTTTAAAAGTTCGATTAAACCTAAAAAATAAATCATGTGTAACTAAATTCAGCTTTGGTATGTTTAGTTTGAGGTTGTTAGTTGAATTAAAATGGTGATATTATAAAATTATCTTAAAAGGAATTAACAAAACAAAAACTACTTACCTATAACATATATATTTCTTCTAAATCGCTACCAGCAGGAAGGGTGCCCAAAAGGCTGGCTGCGTTACCTCTTTGTATGGCCAAACTTAAACGTTGTCCGAGGAACGAGCCAGCCCTTTGGTCACCAGATGTTTCGACCAACCGCTTGGCAATTTCTTTATAAATTGCATGCGCTCCCGGTCCCCACGGCCCCATCGTCTCAACTCCAAACGGCTCAAACACATACTCTCCCGTAAGGTTAGAGTATTTGCGCCGTTTGAGGTTTTCTGCAGAACAAGCAGCAGCGCCAACCTTTTGAGAAGTTCCTGAAAGATGTGAGGGAGCAAAAGTATCGGCGCATGTAGCGTCCCATACTAAGCACCGCCCACACTTCCAGGGTACTAAAGTCATTCCATCAGGTCTCTTGCCATCATTCCGAGACAATCCATTTGGTTCTAAAACAGAAGGCATCGAAATAGTGGCAAGAGCCCGATGAATGATTTGGTTAAGGTTGGCGTGCCGCTTATATCTGCCTGCGCTTTTACAGCAAGATAAGCCGTGGTGACCGAGTTGGTCGACCATCTCTCCACACTGGCAGCGGTGTGGAAGGTTGCAAGGGGCTCCTAGACGTAGTGAAATAGCTAAGCGTAATGTATTGCGGTCAAGTAAAGTACCTATTTTGGAAGACGGTAAAGCATGCAACCAAAGCCCTGACTCCCATTGGGCCACAGCCATGAGACGAGCACGATCAGCAGGTAATTGAGTACTATAGATCAGTTTATTATGTACCAATTTGCAAAGTGGCTCGTCCCATAGTTTTTGTAGATAGCGACTAAACGCCATCTGTTGCGTTAAATAATAACTACTGGAAAACTCCTCATTGGGGAAATAAATTAGTATGTTTACTTATCAAAACTGCATAATATTTCTAGTAATAGTTAGTTCATGGTAGTGCACTAACTATTACTACCTATACTTATCAAACAAAACTAAACCTGCGGCCACATTCTGTTTCTTATAACGTGATCGTTAGATTGCCAAAATAACGAATTCCGTTATCAGCGCGTTCTCCTCCAATCAGAATAGTTCACTGATTGTTCAGAAATCTTCGCTGATTGGAGAAGAGAGTGCTAATAACAGAATTCGTTATTTTGACAGTCTAACGATCACGTTATAAGAAACAGAATGTGGCCGCAGAAATTTTAACACGAAAAGTTAGCCGGGCATAGATATAAATATCGTCAATGTAGCCGGGCCACTTTTTGACAGATGTTTGTTTACATGTGAATATCTATCTACAAATTGGAATTTAATTAATTATTTTATATATTCATATCTGTGTAGCCGTGCAACTTTTTGACAGATGTTTGTTTACATGTGAATATCTATCTACAAATTGGAATTTAATTAATTATTTTATATATTCATATCTGTTTTAGTTTTAAAAGTTCGATTAAACCTAAAAAATAAATAATGTGTAACTAAATTCAGCTTTGGTATGTTTAGTTTGAGGTTGTTAGTTGAATTAAAATGGTGATATTATAAAATTATCTTAAAAGGAATTAACAAAACAAAAACTACTTACCTATAACATATATATTTCTTCTAAATCGCTACCAGCAGGAAGGGTGCCCAAAAGGCTGGCTGCGTTACCTCTTTGTATGGCCAAACTTAAACGTTGTCCGAGGAACGAGCCAGCCCTTTGGTCACCAGATGTTTCGACCAACCGCTTGGCAATTTCTTTATAAATTGCATGCGCTCCCGGTCCCCACGGCCCCATCGTCTCAACTCCAAACGGCTCAAACACATACTCTCCCGTAAGGTTAGAGTATTTGCGCCGTTTGAGGTTTTCTGCAGAACAAGCAGCAGCGCCAACCTTTTGAGAAGTTCCTGAAAGATGTGAGGGAGCAAAAGTATCGGCGCATGTAGCGTCCCATACTAAGCACCGCCCACACTTCCAGGGTACTAAAGTCATTCCATCAGGTCTCTTGCCATCATTCCGAGACAATCCATTTGGTTCTAAAACAGAAGGCATCGAAATAGTGGCAAGAGCCCGATGAATGATTTGGTTAAGGTTGGCGTGCCGCTTATATCTGCCTGCGCTTTTACAGCAAGATAAGCCGTGGTGACCGAGTTGGTCGACCATCTCTCCACACTGGCAGCGGTGTGGAAGGTTGCAAGGGGCTCCTAGACGTAGTGAAATAGCTAAGCGTAATGTATTGCGGTCAAGTAAAGTACCTATTTTGGAAGACGGTAAAGCATGCAACCAAAGCCCTGACTCCCATTGGGCCACAGCCATGAGACGAGCACGATCAGCAGGTAATTGAGTACTATAGATCAGTTTATTATGTACCAATTTGCAAAGTGGCTCGTCCCATAGTTTTTGAGATGATGGTGCAATGGGTATGGAATCTAATTTAGAAAGGGCACTCCAAGCGTTTCTACCCTCCGCCAAATGGGAGACCTCAAAATCACTAAGTGATGGTGTTAATATTTTGCCAATGAGGTCTCTTACACTGTATGCAGAGGACAAGAATGCTGGTAAGGCCACACAAGTAATTTTGCGTATACCCAAACCTCCAAATCGAATAGGCAGGGAAGCTTGTGTAAACATTTTTTCATCCAAATTTATATTTAATAATTTTGATAGGGTATTTTTAATTACGACATCTACTTTTTCCAAAATAGATTCATTTTTAAAAAAATGAGCACATCGAATGAAATAGGTGAATTTTGGGACAAAGAGACAATGTTTGATGATGTGTAATGCCATATGACTATTAATTTCAAAAAGACGGTTCGAAACGTTATGAAAATTTTGAATTTTTTCCTCGATAAAACCTGGAAAAGCACTATCGAGTATTGGAGATCCTAAAAGGCGGAGAGAACTGTTATTTATTACTTTTATACCTGGTGTTAAATTTAAAAAATCATTTAATGTATTTTGTTTATTATCATTTGGGAATTTATCAGGGAAATATAATTCACATTTAGAAAAATTTAATTCTAAACCTATTTCTTTAAATGCATCGATAATTGTCTTTAAGTCGTTTAATACTGTATTTACTTCGCCTCCTAGGGTTCCGTCATCCAAATACCAAACGTTGAAACTAGAATGAAGATGTTGTATGATTGGATGAATGCCGAGACTGAACATTGCTGGCCCAAGGGGATCACCCTGCTGACAACCGACAGAAGATTGTATTAAATTATCTTTATAAAGTAATTTTGTATTTTTACTATAGCATTGCCAAATATAATTGTAAATTTCGGGTACTTTATCCTTTACCTGAGTCAGCAGGGCACCTCTGTCTATTGCATTGAAGGCATTTTTGACATCAATTTTAACTATTATTGTATTTTCAATTTTATCTTGCTCTAAATATGTTCTTAATGAATGGACTGCCGCCTCACAGCCACATTTGGAACCAAATCCCAGTTGATATGGTTGAAAATATTCTGTTAAATTTATAGCTTTGCAACATAATTTTGAAGCGAGACGACGGTAAGTAGTACCCACAGCAATCGGCCTTATGCCTCCGTCTTTTTTAGATAAAGCGCATAAATTTGCCCCATAAAGGATGTCAATAATGATTTCAGAGACTTGTCCGGAAATCATAAGGTTCATAAGGGCAGTTAGATCCTTCAGAAGTGTATCACCGGCGTCACCACAATTAAAAAGAATCAAATCCTTTAGATGTTGTGGTGTTAAACCGTCTAGACCTCCGGCTGATCCACCTCTGAAAGATGAAACCGCTCTCATGACCTGATCTGTGGAGAAAGTAAGTGAAAAGTCAGAGGATAATGGAGGTTGTGGAAAATTAACTTTATTACTAGAGGTGGGATGTTTTTGATGGAGAACAGACAGAGTTTCTGAACCTTCGGGTGCAATAGTGTCACTGGAGAATAAAAGCCGAGCCGCACCATTAATGTCGCCATCATTAAATTTTGACTCTATTAATCCTTTGTTATGTTTTTTATTATAGGAGTATGTACGTGAAAATGGTATTTCTGGTAAATTTTGATTAATGGTGCAGTTTTGTTTAATTATAGTAGTTAAAGATTTTTTTGAATTAATATCTTTTGAAATATGAAATATTTTGAACGGCAATATAAGAAGCTCTTCCCATGCATTTGAGGTATTTTCTTTGACGACCTTTTTAATTAATTCTGAAAAGGAATAAGCAACCGTAAATCGGGCTCCTCTCGGTATGCGTTTAACGATTGGCACAGAGGTTTTCAAATTTGATAATTTCTTCCAAATAGGTATATTTGATATATCTGATGGAGAGTGTGGATTAGGAATTGATAGAGACGGATTTGGAAGGCACTTATGAATTCTTTTCGTGTGTATTTTTAATCCTCTAGGACCTTTAAAAAATCTAGGTACGCTGCATTGAGGACATTGTAACATATTCTCCAGTAACACAGAGGCTTCGCCATTATTAGGGTTTACTTGACCACTTACACTCGCCTGGGACATTTAAATGTAATAATTATTTTCTATTAATATTGTTAAAAATATATATATATATACAAGAAAAAATAAAGTAGTAGGTAAGCTCTTTAAAAAATAATACGTAACAAATTATGATAATTAGTAAAAATAAATATGTATATACTTAAATGTCCAATAACTACAAAATAAATATTAATATTGAAAACCCTATAAGAAATAAACTAAAATAAAAAATACCTAAACAAATCTATAATCAAAATCTAAGTATAGTAAATAACAAACAGTTCTTGGTGGGTTATCGAGTTCAAAACATGATCACTATAGCACAACATAACATAATATAACATATTCTCATCACAAAGCTTGAGATTGAGATAGGTTCTGAAGATATCTGGTAGACCAGTAGTTAAGTAGTGATATGTGATAGATGACATCAATATTGCAGCACGTAGAAGAACAAAAGCAAATAATTCCACTATATAATTTAACTGTCTGTTGTAACTGACTCAAATATTATCCTGAAAGGTTGGGTTTTTAATAAATTCTCTCTTCTTATATTTTTGTTTTATATTCTTTTATTTTTAGCTTCTGATGCGTGAAGATCCTGAAATAACTTGAAATTTGGTTTCATCATCTTTGTTTGTATACTATTTTTCCGTCATTTGTCAAAATTTTTGTTGATTAGTATGTATGACACCTTATGAAAACAGCTGATTGTATAAAATATTTTCAAATAATAAAACCTGGATAAAACCTTTAATGTCTTCAATATATGATAGAATATGGGAACGATAAAGTCATCATAAAATTATTGTATTTAAATAATAGTTAATTAAATAATATTGATTTATTATATAATGATAAGGTAGTAATATTTTTAATTTCAATTATTTAATTCAAAATAGTGCTTCTTGTCAAAAAGTGGCATCAAAAATCCACACCGATCGTTTCCGAGCTACATTTTAGCATCGCTAAAAAAAATGACATGGCTGTGTTGAAACGGGCGGTCGCTCTGGTTTTTGATGTCACCACGAAAAACTGCCCGTAAAACAGGGGCCTTATTCCGAGTTTGCAACCGCTAATCACGACAAGACGTTGCGCAAACTATAAATATGGAAATATAAGCTCTATTTCAATGGTTATATAGTATGTATTAGGTTGGCTATTATAATGCAGCCATCTTGAAATACACGAATTCTTCGCAAGTTTGAATATGTATGGAGCATTGGAATTTCAACTTTATAATTTACAGGATAGAACTTACATTTCAATACCCGTACTTTACGCAAAATGCGCGACGGTGAACGTGTCAAAACTCGGAATAAAGCCCCAGCTCTCGGAACCATGAAACTAGTAATAATAGGGAACTGTTACAAATTGTCTTATAAAGTAAAAAGTCACGTACATGTATTTGTCTCGCTCGCACTCATTTAAATCTACATATAGCAAAGAGATAAATAGCTATTTTTTGTTTCTTAAAATTTTGATTGAAATGTCAAAACTGTTCGTTGGCGCCATATTCTGTTCTCACGTTTTTTTTTAAATGTGGTTGATCTCAGCATAGATCATAAAATCGTGGACCATGTTCTCATTTTAATAATTGGTTTAGTGATGTACCTACTATTCATATTTTTTTAACGAATGCTTATTTATATATTTTTAGGCAATAGGGCGGATGAGATTCAAATTTAACGACCACCAAACAGAATAATAACTTATATTTATTATAATAATAAAATCTTCATTTGCCAGTTGCCACCCAATGGTCTAATTATAAAACGATTTCTTGGATAGATCTCTATCATAGCACTTATTGCATTGGCATTAAGAGCGATGAGAATTCAAATTTCCAATTTGAAATTTGAATTCTCATCGCTCAAGATTTTATTATTATAATAAATATAAGTTATTATTCTGTTTGGTGGTAGTTACAAATTTGTAATAAAAAAGTAGGAGAATTTCATCTCTATTACAATAAAATTATTTTAAAGTTTACATTCCAAAATTTCCAATATGCCAAAGAATACGTGTAATAATAATGGCGGCACTTTGCCAAACTAATACAAATAGTCTGTGATCGCAATAGAGATAATATTCCTAAGGCTGTAATGCATGGAGATATATATATATATATATCCAGATATATATAGAGAGAGCCACCCTAATGCCTAAAATTGCCTTTCCAAATATGAGTACTGAAGATGTCCTCCGCCATACAAACTCAAAATAAAAATAAATATTTTATTTTCTCACTTTTTGAGTGTTTAACCAATCATTGAGCGTTGATTTATTGAAGTGAGCACACCATATGGCGACAACGAACACGTTTGACATTTCGTTGTAAAGGCTATTTTATGCATTAAGGCGGTTCCATATGTTTCATGCTATATAGTGAGAGCCCAATAAAACAAACTGCCGCGCCGTCTCGCAATGAAGCTAACACAATTTCTGCTGGTAAAAACTTACCAAAAATAATATCAAATTTATTAAAAAACCTATGAAGTATCTATATATTCTCATAACGACGGGAATTTACGTGGATCATCGTCACGAAAAAATAACATTGAAGACCACTTTAATTTTTTTTTTTTTTTAATTTTATATATTTTTACAATGATACCTATAAATGATGTAACATCTTTTAAAGCTTTACTTCATTTAGACCAGAGGTTTAGACATAGGTATTAGGTCCATGTAGTGTAGGTTGACACGGGTCAACCATACAATACGGATTGAATGCTAATAAACGTTTTCAACTAACGACGATGATCGCTTACATTTTGTAATGACGTCTTGTTTACTACGGCTTTTTACACTTAATTATACTGAAACTGAAAATCTTTTAAATTATTATAAGTAAATCACCATATACTCACATTTAAATAATATTAATAGAAACATCTCACCTAAAATCCTAACCCCACACACACACACACATCAAACATACACACAAATCAAAGCATACACATACATCAAAACATACACAACTAAACACACACACACACCTAAACACACACACACAATAACACAATCACACACACTCATCCACTCAACTCGTAAAGGGATTGGTTGGATGTATATTATTATATACTTCATAAAAATAATTAAATTAATATTATATTCAATTATAAGAATTATTGTTTTACCTATTTTTATTAATTATTAAATTTTGTTATTATTTTATGGCTATTGCCTGCCTTTTTAAATCTGAAAGGGCAGGTTGTGGCTGTATAAAGAAATCATTGTAAAATATTGTTGTAATGCTAGGGTGGGTTCCTGGAGACTCAAGATACAGGCTTAAGCCTAATTCGGGCTCCAGTCTCACATGGATTCTGTATTATTTCATTGTATTGATGTTTTTATAATGAGAAAATAAATTAAAAAAATATTATAAATAAAAAATATTATTATTTTAATTTTCTCGAGACTTTTGATGATTGGGGACAGAGGCTCTACCATGGGTTTGCGCATTGTAGAAACGTAACGTATTCATTTACGTATACGTGAGCAACAACTAATAGGATCGCTTTATTCAATCCTGTTACCAAAAATAAAGCGATCCTGTATTGGTTGTTGCACACATATACGTAAATTAAAACGTTACATTTCTACAATGCGCAAACTCATTGTAAAGCCTAAGTCCATTTCATGAGGGCGCGTTAACTATATTTTGCATCGAAGCAATACAGGGGTCCTACAGGGAAGCCACATAGTTAACCAATCGACGATAGTTTCGTGGTATCGAAGCAGTACGATGCAAAATATAAATCTGAGATGTCCGTAAACTAAATACTCGTCGTAAAAGAATAATTATCATAAAGGTGTAATAAATAGATAAGAGTCTTATTATAAGATGTTAACGTTAAAAATACATATTATAAGATGAAGTTCAAAAGTGAATTTTTAGTTTAGAAATTAAACTGTCAATATAATATTATTTTAAAGTTGTAATTTCCATACATTGGACAAGTTTACACAAAGATGAAAAATTCGTGTTTTCAAGTTGACGGCATTTTTATAGTGAGAATTTCAATTAAAAAGTATAAAACTTTCTGTAAGTAATGCTTCTAAAATATAATTTACATTAATATTAGCAAAAGAAAAAATAATCGATTGCTGAAAATTAAATTAGGTAAAATTATTATGAAAAAGTGTCCCACCTCTAGTTGTGTGGCCGCCATCTTCTGTTCTCACTGGAGAGGCGATTTAAGGCCAAAGGGCGCCTCCCTATTATATTATATACCTCCATGCTCGGAACGCAGGATCTGTGGTCAACTTGTTTTTTTTTTCTCATAATATGCTATAAACTTTAATATGAAATATATATCAGAAACACACAATTACAGTTTCGGGCCACCTTTAAGGAATCCAGCATCTGTCGTTTCATTGATAAATGATAATTTTAATTGTCATCGCTCTATAGAATGGCAGAATCTGTGGGTAGAATCGACGTTTTAAGGCTTTAGCACACTTCCCTGTTATATACTCTTAAACGTCGTCACTGCGCTTCGTCACGAAATAATAATCTGTGTGGTGAAACGTCAAAAAATCTTCAATCGATATAATTTTGTGCAGAGCTGTGGATTTTATTGGAATTTAAATTAATATTTGGTTCTAAAAATGCTATCACGCGTAGCATTGCGTTCTGGTAAGTATATATTACTATATATAAAAAAAATAGCTAAATGACAAATATAACCTCTTTGAATTAAGATATTACGAGGTTTATGTAATCACCGATATAAATTTTTACAGTATTTTTGTTCTTTATATTTTTTCCAATATTACCATGGAAGGTCATACATGCTTTTCTGCTTTACTTCTATGTGTCATGAGTGTAATCTTTTCATGAAATAACGTCCTCTTACAATTTAGTATTATCAGTTCAATTGGCATGTCTATATTATCTACATGGATTGGTCAAAAAACGTATAGGATGTTTGCTGTATTAATATAACTATCAAGTAGGAATGTAATTGCTAAAACAGAAGTTAAAAAGAAAGCTCCTAATCACACCTTTTCTTGAATTATAAGTAGGTAGATAACTTAAAAATTTAGAAAATAATGTCTCCTTGTTGTCCAAATAATCATCATGCAAATTGTTGTATATAATTGTTGAAGTTTAGGGAAGAAAAAGAATATACTGAGAGTGCATTTTGACAGCTTGTACATGTCCATAAAATTTTGTACTTGAGGACTACAGTGGTCTAACAGTAAATAAACTTGTTTAAAAATAATAATAGTAATTTTATTGGTACCCACAAGGGTTTGAACCCCTGAGATAAGTGTTTTTAAGTCAAATTCCACTGTCTAATCAACTTGGCCACCATATCTATATTGAGATACTGGCTTGACAATTAACTGGGGGTATAAAAAAAATACTGGATTGTCAACATAAAACTAAAACATTCAAAATATATTTGGCAGGGTTAGCCAAGCAGTCCACAGCTCTGGTTGCTCGAGGATCAGCAACCTCCACAGATGTCTCCGGTGTTAGAGATGAGAAGAACTTCCCACGCCCCGTGAGAGGAGAGCCTGGCAAAGTTCGTCTTGGCTTCATTCCTGAAGAATGGTATGTTCTTTGATGTATTTTTATGAGAGCTACATTGTAACAGGTATCTTTTATTTTACCTGTATTTGCCCTCTTACACACACACCAATGAAAACATTAAAATCCTATTTTTTTTTCTACAAACCAGGTTCCAGCTTTTCCATTCCAAAACAGGTGTGACTGGACCCTATGCCTTTGGTATCGGTTTAGGGACCTACTTATTCAGCAAGGAGATCTATGTCATGGAACATGAATACTACTCTGGATTGTCCCTTTTGATCATGATCTGGTTTGCTACTAAGAAATTTGGTCCTCAAATTGCTGCTAAATTGGATGAGGAAGTTCAAGTGAGTATTATTACAAAAATTCAGTACACACTTATAAAAGATATATATTGAGAGCATAGCCAAATCAGAGTCTAAAAAACTTACATGAATATGTATTGTTGGTATTTCACACCAGAACTTAGATTTAAGTTCTATACACATAAGGGCCACCTATAACGATCCTGGTATAACTCTATTGCTTCCTTCACATCCACAACTCTCTTCATACAAGCTCTACGGTTATGGGCACTGTGTATACCAGTTTTTTGAGAATGTCCCCAACTTGGTCATGGAACATTCTTCTGGGTCGTCCCTGCTGTTTATCCTTTCAGTCACCTCTGATTTATAAATCTCTTTCATCAATCTCTTTTTATTTATCCTCTTAATGTGCCCAAACCACACTAACATTCCTTTTTCAATCCGTGGCACTACATATATTTATTTATTTATTTAATCAAACAAGAATCCACAGCACATTACAAAATAACAATAACAAAAACAGTTTCATTTTACAGGATAAATATTATTAAATAAAAAATTATATAAAACTGAAAACGAAAGCAAAACAAAACTTTGGCCCGTTTAGGATTTCTTTTATCTTTACAGGTACTGATTTGTGTAGAGTTAAAAGGTTTTATGACTGTGGTGTGTGTGTCTTTCAAAAAACATATTTCACATATAACTGTATTCTTCAATCTATCCGCAATTGTTACAAAAAAAAAATCTTCAATTTATTACTCCAGGCCCAAGAAGATCAATGGAGCGGAGGTCGTAATGCCACCATCAAGAGTCTTGAAGATGCCATTGCTGCGGAGAAGAAGGAGCAATGGAGGGCTCAAGGACAGGAAGAACTTATCAATGCCAAGAAAGAAAATGTACTGCTACAGTTAGAAGCCGAGTACAGAGAAAGAATGATGAAGGCTTATATTGAGGTATTTATACTTACTTTTAATATATTTTAAGTATATAATAAATCTTACTAGCTTTTATTAGCCCAGCTTCACCTGTCTTATTATTTGTGAAAAAAACATCCCACTTGTGGGATATGTTTTTTCACTAACATAGTTAATTTCTTTTTTACCAAATCCATTTGACCTTTTATCAACCTGATGGTAAGCAGACACAAATAATAAATACAAATAGAAAAACTGTCAAGTGAATGTAGTTTCAATTTTAGTCTGTGGGTTCACCAGTTTTCATAAGACTACTGCATCAATTCCTTGTCAAGGTGGTAGTTTTCCTTCAAGGTGCAGTTAGAAACAAGACTAGACATCTTATTATTATAAAATATTTTTTATTGCCTCCCAATTTTGAACCATGACATTTAGCCATACATAATCTATAGATATAATGTAATTTTTTCATATACTTTATAGATCTGCTTACCACCAGAAATATACAGAGTCACATTACTCTTATATAAATATATAGAATAGACTGGACATAAATTAAATAGATGGTAATAATTCATAAGTCAGTGATATACACGCATCAGCAAAAGCTACTAGTGTATTTAGTAATAATAATAATAATCAGATTTTTTGCTATGGGTAATCATTTACGCGGATTAATGAGGAGTTTGCTAGGAGATATTAATTAACACAGTAGGTTTAAATTATTATATTTTAGTCCATTTAGTCGCTATCTACAAAAACTTTCAAAACAGATATTGGTAATATAAAAAATATACCCAAAATTGAGGGTAAATAGGAAAATAAATATTTTATAATAATTTATACAATAGTCAACTATTATTATCGGGTTAACACCAGCTATATCCTTAGCACTTTTCCTTACGGCACCACTTTTTTTTAAGGTCATAAGAGTAATTAAATTTTAATACCTAAGGATTCTTGGTCTTTTTTACAAAGTTTTCTTGATAGGATATCTACTAATGATTATAGAGAGCAAGAATGTGGAGTAGATAGATACATACAAAAGTGATAAAATATGGTAAAAAATATAAAACATCTTGCAATACCAAGAGAGACAATGTTCTTAGCTATCCATGGCTTCACCGTGCGGGTGCCAGTTCCATCGCTTGGTTGGAAGGCAGGGGAATGAACTGCAGCGTTCCCGAACTTGGGAAAAAAAAACTCATCTTGAAAATAATAAAATATTTTATTTTACAGGTGAAACGTCGTCTAGACTATCAGTTAGAGAAAACTACGGCCGAACGTCGCATTTCCCAGAAAGCTATGATCGACTGGATTGTAAGGAATGTTACCAAAGCCATCACGCCTGACCAGGAGAAACAGACCTTGGATAGGTGCATCGCAGACCTGGGGGCTTTGGCTGCTCGATCCAAGTGATGTGCTACAAACTGTTAAATAATAGAAACAGAAGTACCTTAGTCATATATCTAAAAACCTTTAAATTAAATATTACAACTGGTTAATTTTGTAGTTTTTTTTTCCTTAAAGCCATTACATTAATTTTTTTTTTTTTCAAACTAATTCACGGGTGCCTTACGGCGCCCAAGATCGTCTAGCTAGACTATATGGCCTCAGTCTTCTTCTTTATGTCATTATTTGCACCGACATGATAAAGTTTTAGAATTTATTTGTGAAGCTGTAAGTCTTTTGTAAAGGTGGGACAACTCAAGAAAACTCAAAGTAAACCTTTCTTAATCCTGGACAAAGCAAAAGACTGGAAAATATTGATGGATACATTCAAAATACATTACAAGATTCCAGACGAACTAGCAGTTTCAGCCTATAGACCAGACATACTAGTGTACTCTCGATACTTGAAGAAAGTAATACTTATATAACTCACCATTCCGTGGGAAGCAAACATACCTAAGGACCACAACATCAAGTCGAACAAATATTTTGATCTCACAAACGAAATTACTAGATTTAAATGAATTACGGATTTAAAACTCAACCTTATGCAGTGGAAGTTGGTGCAAGTGGTATTCCAGCAAAGTCTTTGCACCGTCTATTGAAGGATCTTGGCCTTCCGAGATCAGCCATCGAAACTTTTATGGAGCGTGTTTCCAAGATGGCGCTAACAGGATCATATAGTATTTGGTTAAGTAGAGAGGGTAGAGAACACAGTGCAGGTGGTTCAAAAGGTCTTTAAGTCTACTTAACGGTCTCAAGTCCGGGACGCTGCAGTTCATTCCCCTGCCTTTCAACCACGCGATGGACCCGCCACCCACACAGTGAAGCCATGGATTGCTAAGAACATTGTCTCTCTCTCTCTAGGACATTTTACATATATTGCCCTGGTCACAATCAAACTAAGCAAAGCTTGTGAAGTCAATGGCCAGGTAATGGTATACCCCCATGCACTCTATGCCCTTTGTATTAAGGGTCAATTTACTTTAAAACGTATACATTACCTTGCCGTTGACTCTACTATGTGTACCAGAAACAACGATATTATTACCGCAAGTTTTTACTTCGAATTAACGTAACGTTAATACGTGGATCGCTTTATTTTTGTAAAGAAAAGAAAAATTGTGGTTTTTCTTATATTAACGTTTCGTTAAAACAAAGCATAAACTTATGGTACTACCTCTGTACCCCAAGTGTGAGTTTTCTAACTATTTTTGCTTTTGAGTTAACTAAAATTTGTATGGGAAATAGTTCAGAGCTCCAAGCGGAAATTTTGAGAACTAAAAATGCGAGCGTGTGATTGGTCAACATGTTAACGCAGTAGTAAAGTTAACGCGAGAGTAAATGTTAAAAAAACTCACACTAGGGCCTCACAACCTTATGAGAAATCCCGTTTATTATAGTATATTTCAATTTTACATACTACAATAAAAATTACTATGAAAAATTGTGTGATTAATTCGTGGCCCCGCCACAGTAGATATTTGAATCGTGCTTAATACTAAAAATACGTTCATAATATGTACGTCATTGTAAAATAACTTTAAAAAAATACTATTAAGGTGTCCAAGAAATACAACAAAAACAGTTTAGTATGCTTCTTGGCCCCGCCACGGTGTACACTGAGATAAATGGTATAATAGTGTACAAACTTAGTGTTAAAAAAACGTACATTGTGTTCATTATAATAATAATTAGAAATGTACAAAAAATCCATGACCTAGATAAATAGCAAAACTAAAATAGTACGATAACTAACTAACGCTAACCACCTAGTCTTACACTGGTTGGTTATGTGGTGTGTGTTCGGTTTGGTTTCTAATTATTTTATGTATGCAAAAGCCTAACCAAACGCACACTTAGACCTTATACTAAATATTTTTTTTTTTTTTGACTATGCATAAATACCTGTAAAGGTTTACATGATATAAATATTTTTGACTTTGACGATGGCTATGTCGAAATTATCAGGCGTTCCTAAAAGTTTCGTCATGGATTTTATTTTCGAGTTATTTATAGTGAATGGAAGTTCAGTTGCAATTATACCTAAACTTCATGATTTTCCGAAAAAAATGCCTTTCTGAATATATTTTTTATATTTTCATATTAATAATCCCGAGAATGTGCAGCAAAAAAGTAGCATCAGAGAGCAATGATTAATTGAAAGCAACACAGGTTTTCAGATATTTTTTTTAAATCCCCAAATCAAATGGAGCCACGCCCAGAGCACGTGCCCTACCTGTCATACCGGGGATTTCCGAAAAACAGACACCTGAAAAACCCTAAAAGTCAAAACGCTGATTAGATCGAAGTTCTGGGAATTAGATAGTGGCGCCCTGCTCAACAGACTATTGATTGACACGAATGACTTTTTTATTAATAATAGAGTTGAAAAACTGAGAATATAATGGAAATTCCCAAAATCCCATGTGAATGATTTTTTTTTTCAGAAGATTAGTTTGCCATTCACGATAAAAAATATAGAGTAAGAAAAAAACATGTAATCTAAAAAATAGAATTTATTAATAACACTAATAAAGAAAATAAAGCTAAAATATAATTTCCTAAAATCTATAATAACGTCTAAATTATGTAATGATGACGTAGACAACATTATAAAGTAATCGTGTAGCGAGACTTCCTACCGTCCAGACGATAATTACACCATTATATAATAAAAACATATAAACATGTGTAAATATAAAACCTTGTTAAAATCATATTATCAAAAATATAAAAAATAATATCTATAATTTTTATTTCCAAATTTGAGACTAGGACATTTAAATTTAATTAAATAAATTATAATTATTTATAAACTAGTAGAATTTGTTATATTACATACTAAAAATATTTTTTTAGTACGTAGTAAAACATTTTAACACAGTACTTTCGTTCTACATTTAATTTACTATTATTATATAAAATATTTGTAAAATTCGTACAATATAAATAATAAGAAAGTCGTTTTGTTGGTTTAAAAAAAAGTTCTAAATTCTGCCGCAAAATGGCGAAATAATTTTACAATTAAAAATATATTATGTATTAATATTGCGACATTTATAAATAACTATATTAAATTAATAATAATATAAAGAATAATTCAATTGAGTATAAAGTTAATATTTCAATTATTTATCAAATATTTTTTTATAAAATTATTATTAAATATCAATAAATAAAAAATTAATATGAAACTTTCTCAACTTTTCAAGCTGACATAACTATAATAAAATAAGTATCTTTGTCATGTAACAATAAAATTAAAAACTAATGATCCAATATACGTAAATTGCCTGAAACGATCTTATTTTCGAGCAGAGCGCCGGAAGGGATATCGATTCGGTCTCCATGGTTGGCGATTATTATTACTGTACCCTGAAAAGTGAAATAAAATTATTATTTTCATATTCAACTTACAACAAATTTTGGATAAATTTATAAAGATAAGTATTTCGAAAATGACATGCTAACACAAATAAAAACATGAGGCAAATGTTTGCTGGGATTTTATGTAGGCATAGTTTTATTCATAAAAACTTATTGAACATTTTGGTTTAAATAGGGTTTTGTCTCTTTCTTATCAATAAAAAAATATTTTAAAACACTCTATAAAGTTTTAATGAATAAAAGGGATAAGAGTTTGACTAATATATACAGGGTGAATTTGAAAGGTTATACTTTGGATAAATATGAGGCTCTACTGATCACATCGAAGTTTTCCAGTGTAATCGTGTCCCAAATAAAAAAAAATATTTTAATAATTGGCTTCCCCATACAAATTGATCATTTTAAAATTACCTACTAGTTTTTTGCGACACATGGTTCCAAGGGAAAACTTGTTCGATTTGGTCAGCAGAACCTCATATTAGCCCAAAGTACAACCTTTCAAAGCCACCCTTTATATGTATTATATAACAACTTACTTTCAAAGAAACTCCTCTCCCAAAAGTGACATCTCCGGAAACCGTCAAGTGATCCAGTTCTATAATATCAGGCGTAGTAGCGAATCTGCTCAAGAACTCTTTCACTTTAGCAAAGTGGTTGTCGCCCAGCTTCACGAGGGGAGTTGTCGGGAACATCCGCTGGGGGGACATCACTAGCGATCCGTGACTCAGGCTGTACAGGTTGGACATCACTAGCAGGAGATCTGAAGTCTTTTTTACTGGCAAAAATCGACTACGAGGTACATTTACTCCTACTCCGCCTGTTAAAAATAAAAAAGGTTTAAAAACTAATATTTCTTGGGAACTAAATATATAAAAACTAATATTAAATGAGAGAAAGAGTATTTTTAGTTGCCCAATAGGGTATTTGACTCCTTTTTGAAACCCGTTTTATATGATTCCCCATTACATAATAATCACACTACATTGATATTTCCGGGAAGACTACTCCTATTATTAATAAAAATCAATGTTAAAGTTAGAATTTCCACAATGGCGCTAAAAACGCTCTTTTGCAATCTATGTCAAGTGTGACGTCACACGCAAGTAAACCAACAAGCACAGATTAATAATCTCTTATATATTATACTCTATTCTATTTCATCCACATGATTTATAATCTGTGTATTGTTTTGTTTACTTGCGTGTGACGTCACCAGTCATCAAACAATCAAAGATGTTTTTGTTATAAATAAAATTGTAAAAAATATTCAATTTTATTTCGTGTAATCTACAAAAGATATACATTATTTAGTTTAAAATAAAGTTAAATATGTATTTTTACGCCATTGTCTGATAGAAACAATGACCACAATTTATAGTATATTTTTAATGTAGTAAATAGCCTATTGTTTCACTTGGAACCATTGTCGCTACTAACCTTCAAAGCACTTCATGGCGGCCCCCACAGCAGTCTCCAGCTGTATAACGTTGAGGCCATCCGACAAGGTCTTGTTGTTCACAATGATCTCCATGTTCAGGGAGCCTTGTTCCACTATCCGGTTGATGGCATCCAGCTTGGCCCACAAGTTGTTTGTGTTGAAGAACTTGAACTGGCTGACTGACTTGAAGTCGTCTACGTGTTCCTTTGGCACTTGGGCTATTTCTAGCAGTCTTAACTTGTCTTCGTATTGGATCAGAGTTCCACCTAGAATTGTATAAATGTTTTTTAATATAATATTAACACATTAATTTTATTTTGTTAAAAACTATGTCAGAGCTTCTTTAACTGCAATAGGTGAGGATGGGATAAGTTTTAATGACCACCGCTAACACAGATAAACAATCTGTAAAAGTGATCAGTCTGTGGGTTTGTCGATTTTCAGGATACTGACAGCTATCTATTTTTAGACGGAAAGTAACCATAGAAAGGAGTTTCTATTGTTACTTCTTGTTGTATTTCTATGTTAAATTTAAATTACTGTTTAGGGAAGGGGTCACGACATTTTGTATGGGAAATCTATTGTCAGACCAGGGGCGTAGCTGCCGCCGTATCAATTATACAGGGTCCCCGAGCCCCCCAACGTGCTTAAGCAAAAATTGGCAACAACCTACATCGGTTATCGCGGGCTGCGGGATTTCCCTGTTTAAGTCATTACTTCAACGGGGGGAATTAAAACTGATAAAAAATTACCTAAGAACTTCGATGGGACATGAACGCCTGTCAGACCTGTCACTATCAGAAACTATAGAAAAACTAAATTCATCATTAGCTATAAATTATTTAAAAAAAAAAATTATGCAATTTTTTTTTTTGTGAGGAATCTTTATGATTCCTAAGGGACCCTAGACAAATTTTTATACGGGGCCCGCCAAAGCACGCTACGCCACTGGCTCAGACGCTCCTTTTTAGGTGTTTTAAGGACCTGGGTGCCTATCACCACCTGTTATAGCAATATTATTTTAATAGTACATTAAAATTGCGAAGTACAATTACACTTTATTGCTAAATGATTAGAATGCATTTTGTGTAGTAGGAACATTTAATGTAGTATTAACACGTTCATCGCTATTCAATTTGTCCACGCGACGTCGAGTAACGAACTCATTTCATTGTATATGAAATGTAACTCGCAGAACATAGCATACTGGCAAAATAACTTCTTATGGAGCTGTTGGGAAAGGATTGAACTATTGAAAAGCGGACTTGAACTTTCGAATCACGCGTTTTTTTTTTTTTTAATTTAGACAAAGTAAAAATATTAATGGACACACTATCAAAAAAATTTTTTTTTTTGCCAAATAATAATGGTATAAGATACCCACCTGCAACTACTCTTGGCAGCTTTAACCCTTAACAATAAATAAAAGACCTTACCCTTAACATCAGCGCGTGTCTTGTCAGTAACTTCCATGACGAACTCAGATATTTTTCCATTATTGTTATCTGGGTTAAGCAGCAGGTTGAGGATGTTCAGATCCACAGTGGCTCCCAGGTTATCGATGTTGCTGATGAAGCAGTAAGTCCTGCCTTCCTTGATGAACTTCTGAAGGAGACCAGAGTTGGAGAATGATTCGTAGAAGTCTCCGTGTCCCGGGGGGTACCAGCTGAAATTTGTTTATGTAAAACCTCAAAAGTTCCTCTACATAAACCTGTATAGCAACTAAGTGACCTGTTTCGGTATAAGTCTGTGGGTTTACGGGTTTTTTAGTAGCCTACTGATTATTTTATCGAGATGGGAATCACAGGATGCAGTTGCGAAATGGTAAGCCGATTTCAGTCGAGAAACGTAATACAAATTCATCTTTGTCGCCGCCCGTTGCGTAATCGCATCATTTACCCGGAAACCGTGGGCTTTAAAGAAAATGGAGACGAGGCGACATGTCGTGTCGCCTTAGTCAAAAACGTATAGGTTTTGACAGTTGTCAGTCTGAACTATGGGCGTGACTGTCAACTGTCAAAATCCATTCAATTTTGACTGAAGGCGACGCGGCACGCCTGAATTTTCTCTCAAATGTATTATTCGACCCAATGATACAAAGTCACATGCTGGGCTCCAATAAAACAAAATTAAAGAAACCTTTAATACAGTTACAAATAAAATTATTACTTTTATACTGGTAAATACTCACGCCTCAATGTCTCCCTGCACGTCAAAGCTGTTGGCGACCGGTAGAAGCGACTCCCGGTTGAACCGCGGATGGCACGACTGGTTGAAAGTGTGTATCTCCAGCTTCAGCCCTTTGTACTTGCGGATCACTTTCTGTGTGTCCTCGTCGGTGTTAAACGAGTTCATAAGGACCAGCGGAACGTTGCATTTGTACGTTTTGTTTAGGTGCTAAAATATAACATTAAGTGTAAGCTTCATGCGACAAAGGGTGTATGCATTGACTTCTAAGTAAACTAGACATTTGTGAAAACTATTTGTAATAGAATTTTAAATACGATTTGTAGAAAAATACGTTTTTTTTTGTATCATAGTGGTGCCTTACGACGCCCGAGACCGCCTAAATGGCCTCAGGGTACCCAGCGGAGGGGTTTTTCACCGAAAGTGGCTAACTCGTCGCGATGTTTGGATAGACTCAATAACCCACTATAATCCAGTTTTACAAGTTAAAAAACCGCATTGGTACACACCGGGGTTGGAACCAGGGATCTAGTGTTTTTAAGGTCTGACCAACTCGGCCACCACCAAGTCAATGGGTTTATCCCACGTTGGACATCATTTTGAATTATCTGAGCTCCAATTCTGTTAAATTATTTTTAATTAAATCGCATCGTTATATAATCACAATCGCTTATTTTGTTACATTTCTTATTCTGTTAACAAAACGTCTATAGAACATTATGCGATGCGAAGTTAATTAAAAATAATTGGGGCCCTGGACAGTTTGCTGTAGGTATATACCGGGTGATATTGGTGTCCGCATATAGAATTGGTAGGTATGCTTTAAACCAACCAAATAGGTACCTATCAATTATCGTAGAAGCATATTTTTTATGATACCAACTATATGATTTGGACACATAGACAGACGGACAGAGTGATAGAATATGGTATGAAATATAAAAGAATCCATACTACAACCTAACATACAAGTTTCTATGGTTATAAGGTTATCTACAGATTATGTGTTGATAAGATTGTGGACACATTTTAATGACATAATAATTAAGACCCATTAAATATTTTCCTATTCTGGTTTTATTTTTAAATAAAAATAACATTGTATACGACCGTTCACCGCAAGATGTCCTCTGCCGTGATTGCAGATCCTATAGCAGGCAGGGGACATTTTACGGTGAACGGTCAGTAGATCAATTACAACCTAGTATGGCTAAGACATTTTACGGTGAACGGTCTGTAGATCAATTAAAACCTTCTTATTAAGCCTAATAGCCATACAACCTAGTATGGCTAATAAAATTTTTATCCACGGATGTGTACCAGGCGGGTGAGAGACAATCGTGTGGTGGGGAAGCAGGGGAATAAACTCCCCTATAGGTGCCCGCGAAATTATGGTTTCAGGCCTTTTACGATACCAACCTATTACAACCTAATACTATCATTGACATGATAGTATTAGGTTGTAATACTATGATGTCTTCGAAACGCGTTCCATTAAAATCGTTTAAAAGACAAATACTGATGGAATTCTTCTTGCAGTTATGCCACGATAACACTACAATAATGACATACATACAGGGTGTACCCAAAACTTTATATGAAATGCTTTACAGGTTGTTCTACTTCTGAACATGAACATCTTTGACTATAGGACTAACTGTAAAATTAGTTGCCCTATACATTTTAATCAAGTAAGTAGGTATAGAACGACGACCGACATAGTTGGAACCTTAGTGAAAGTTGTACCTCTCCCTCCTGCGTCTGTTCATCTAGACAGTTACAAACTAGATTTTTTTTTTAAGTCAAGGCACTTACAGAGTAAGCGTGCATAAATTCTACCTCATCGATGCTTTCTATCAGGCACTTTTCAGGTCCAAAGCAATATTCAATTCTTAAATCAATCACAAGTAAAATCCCTGTATGCCATGGTTTTTAGACACCCTTAGATAATATCTTACCTCAATCTGCTGTACAGTTAAATCCAAAAACGTCAGCTCGTTCCTCACTTGGATGACGGACTTGGGTCCTTTACATCCCATAGAGGTTCCGAGCCCACCATTCAGTTTGACTACTACCAGCTTGTCCAGCATATGGTGTACATGCTCCGTGCTTGGAGTATGTAGGGATCCATAGTCTATTACCGCACCTTCGGGGAGCTTTTCGATTTTATCCCATGTCACTGATGGGCCCTCTGCAAATGGAATAACAACTTTTTATACTAACTTCTGTGATTTATTTTATGTTTCTTTTATGCAATTTAAAGAATTGTAAGAGATTTGCTTTAGATTTCTCCAGTTGCCAGTTGTGCCAAAAATATTATTAATACAATTTTAGAAAATAAATAGTCAATAACTGAATTAATAATATGAGAAGTACGTTTGTCACCACTCATATTATTAGTAGTACAACTGAAGAAACCTTAAATATTACTAATATTGTCCTGTGACTAGCAATATTTGGAAGACACGTTAAGCTGTCGTTCCA
Source organism: Monopis laevigella (assembly GCA_947458855.1). Classification (NCBI taxonomy): domain Eukaryota; kingdom Metazoa; phylum Arthropoda; class Insecta; order Lepidoptera; family Tineidae; genus Monopis; species Monopis laevigella. The sequence continues at coordinate 5,046,231 of OX381596.1, read as the reverse complement.
AGTATTCACCAATACCGACTTGTATAACGGTCTCTAGATTATGATAAGTCTACATAAACACCGATGAGCTTGCCATGATTTAGTGTAGATTCAGAATCCCATTGAGGCTACGACGGGGTGGTGTCTAGGTACTGTAAGATCTAAGTATATTAAAATAAGTCTGTATTAATTTATTGTAATGATTGTACAACTATATGAACTACTTAATGACTCTTCAGTGAGATCAGTAAAATACTGGTAATGAGTATGATATCTAATACATCTAGTAAATACACTATAAAATGTCCATACTGTAGGATAATATATATATATGTTTTAATTTGTATTAGGTTAGGTACCATTATCAATCACTTTAGGCATAATCTCATCCAATTTGTCTTCTGGTCGAGACACTTGTTCATAGAATCCATAGAAATGAGATGGGACAGTTACTGGAATAGGAAGTGGAATAGGTTTAGTGGTTGTTGGTTTAATGAATTGTGTAGGATCCATATAAATAGGATGGGAAAGTTACTGGAATAGGTTAGTGGCTGGCATACTAGTTTTCAATTGATCCTCTGGGCGAGGTAGTTTCCAGGAACTATTCTAAGATGTGCGACAGTTACTGGAATAGGTTTCGTAGTTATTGGTTTATTTATTTATTTATTTATACATAAGGTTTACACTACGGATAATAATCAAAATAATATCATAATAATTGAAATAAATTATATACCAAGATTATTACCCAAGATTATGTAAACACAGTTACAATGAAATATTTTAACAAGCTTAAGATCAATTCTAAAAACGAAATAGGAATAAGCTATAGTTTAAACATGCAAACTTATTAAGTACCTAGGTATACAAACATAATTAACGTCATTCGTCTTGTTAAATAGGATGGTACAGTTACTGAAATAGGTTTAATCGTTGGCATCTTTTGGGCGAGCTGCTTGTTTGTAGAATTTATAGTAGAGAGATTATTTGGTTACTGATTAATAGGTTTAACTTCATTCATTTGTCTTGTTAAATAGGATGGTACAGTTACTGAAATAGGTTTAATCGTTGGCATCTTTTGGGCGAGCTGCTTGTTTGTAGAATTTATAGTAGAGAGATTATTTGGTTACTGATTAATAGGTTTAACTTCATTCATTTGTCTTGTTAAATAGGATGGTACAGTTACTGAAATAGGTTTAATCGTTGGCATCTTTTGGGCGAGCTACTTTTTATTAAATACTATATTTCATAAAGAGATGATTCGGTTACTGGAATAGGTTTTGTGGATATAGGTTTAACTTCATCCATTTATCTTCTGTAGGATCTATAAAACCTATTAACTTCATCCATTTATCTTCTGTAGGATCTATAAAAATAGGATCGTATAGTTACTGGAATAGTTTTAGTGGCTGACATTATGTTTTTCAGTTAATCCTTTGGGCGAGCTACTTCTAAAGAGGTGCGGCGGTTACTTAAATAGGTTTAGTGGTCATTGGCCTAACATCACACATTTTGTCTTCAGTAGGATACATATAAAGGATGGAACAGTTACTGGAATAGAGACATGATGCATAATGATTTTCAGTTGATTTTTGGATGGACTACTTGTTAGTGAAATCTATAATAAAGAGGTGCCACGGGCATAGCTGGATGTAGTATCGGGGGGTTCTTAATTTTCAGATTTTTTTAAATTTCATTTTTGATGAGCAAAAAAAAAATGCCATTACTTTACGTTTCTGGGGGGTTTGAACCCCCAAAACCTATGCTGAACCCCATAACCTGGGCTATGCCCGTGGGTGCAGCGGTTACTGGAATAGGAAATGGATAAGGTTTGGTGGTTATTGACTGACTGTTGAAATGTTTTACAGTCTTCTGGAAGAGATACGTGTTCATAGAATCTATAGTAATGAGATAAGATAGTTCCTAGAATATGTTTAGCGGTCAATTTAATTGATAGGTCATTTACTGGAATATAGTAGGTACCTAAGTTATTAGTATGGTAATGGGTAGCTGATTGTTGAGTTCGCACAATGTCAATTATTTTAATCCATAGATACGGGATAGGATGGGTGAATTTCTGGTGTTTAGTTTAGTTGTCTGAATAATCTATTTTGTCTTCTCCAAAATCCATAAACTGTTACTAGAATAAGTCTAAGTTCTAATAGATACTATAGGATACTTTATGCTTTTTGGACATACTCGTATCATAATTATTGTCTCAATCATGAAGCTAAAAGCGCGCGGCCGGGCACGGTTTTTACCTTCATGGTCTCAATAGATTAAAAAACTTAAAATGCTGTCTCAATAGAATAAACAACTTTAATAGCTGTCTCAATAATTAAAAACGTCCATTGATCTTTATAACCATATTGTTACAAATTAAGGATTATTTCTTATTTAGTGGACCATTGGATGCTGCGATTTTAAAGAAGGTATATAAGACGATTGTTTCGGTGGGAAAAGAAGAAACAAAAGTACTTTAATGTTTTTAAAGTAGGTACGTACTAATTTATTAGCAAACAAAAAGTAGTAGATAATTTTAACTAGTAAAATTGATAAGTTTTATCTTTGGACATAAACAATAAAACATTTGTTTAGTAAAAACAATATTAGTTCAATGACCTTTATTTTAAATACGTAAATTTGAAGTACATACATATGTAGTGTATGTTATGTAGTTATTTACATATTAGGTATAAATTATAGTGCGTGATAAAATTGAAAAGTTAAACACTTACGGTGGGATCTCGATGTTTTTGTTAAGTACTATAATACTATATCTATACTATAATAAGAGAGGTAAAGTTTGTGAGGTAGTAGGGGGTAATCTCTGGATCTACAGAACCTATTTTTAAAATTCTTTTATTTTGGATAGCCCATTTATGGGAGGAAGGCTATAGGCTATATAACATCACGCTACGACCAATAGAAGCGGAGCATCAATGAAAAATGTTGGGAAAACGGGGAAAATTTGTTACTTTTGAGAGCTTCCGCTGCGTTGACGTTAAAGTTCATATTAAAATCTTTTTAATTGAAAACTCCTTGGTTTTAAAAATCGAATACCATTTATTTATTTAAAAAAGATTCTTGGTCTTGTCACAAGGACTTGTCAAACTTGTTTAGTCGTTGAGAAAATGGTATTGACTCGAGAAAATTCAAGAGCGATGATTTATTATGACTTTCGAAGTGGTTTAACACAAAAACAGTGTGTTGATCGGATGCTTTCTGCATTTGGTGATGAAGCCCCATCCAAAACCACAATTTATCGCTGGTTTGCTGAATTTCAACGTGGACGTGTCAAGCTCAGTGATGATCCCCGTCAAGGTCGTTCAAAAACTGCAGTCACCCAAGAAAACGTTGATGCTGTGCGTAAGCTGATTCTGGAAGATCGACATGTGACATACCGCGAATTTCAGGCAACTTTAGACATTGGCATGAGTCAAATACAAATAATCTTGCATGAACAATTAGGTGTAAAAAAGTTGTTTTCCCGATGGATACCGCATTCGCTCTGTGAAGAGCAAAAAGCGGATCGCGTTACTTGGTGCGTCAGAACTCTCGAAAGATTCCACGCAGGATCCTCAAATGCTGTATACAACATTGTATCAGGTGAAGAATCCTGGATATACGCGTACGAACCCGAAACAAAAAATCAGTCACGAGTTTGGATTTTCGAAAATGAGTTAAAGCCAACAAAAATTATGCGTTAACGGAGTGTTGCAAAAAAAATGGTGGCCACGTTTGTCTCCAAAACCGGCCATGTTGCTACTATTCCTCTTGAGGGACAAAGAACGGTTAATGCAGAATGGTATGCTAGCATTTGTTTGCCACAGGTCGTTTCTGAACTCCGTAAAGAGAACTGCAATCGCCGCATCATCCTCCATCACGACAATGCGAGTTCTCACACCGCGCACAGAACAAAGGAGTTTTTGGAGCAAGAAAACATAGAATTATTAGACCATCCGCCGTACAGCCCCGACCTAAGCCCTAATGATTTCTATACTTTCCCTAAAATAAAGAATAAATTGCGTAGTCAGAGATTTTCATCACCTGAAGAAGCTGTGGACGCCTACAAAACGGCCATTTTGGAGACCCCAACTTCCGAATGGAATGGTTGCTTCAATGATTGGTTCCATCGTATGGAAAAATGTGTCAAATTTCGCGGAGAATACTTCGAAAAGCAATAAATACATTTTTAAATAGTATGTCAAGTGTGTCACTTCCTTGATTCCCGAAATTTTCAGTGCCGCCCACGTACTATACATAAAGCCTTCTTGGAAAATCCTAACTTTTGTAGAAGTTTTACTTCTGCATTCACAAATTTTGTATCATCAAGTGCGAATTTTCACCAAAAACAAATCGTCTGTTGATTATCTTACTATGGTCAATGGAAGTCAACGTATGAGAACTTCCAGAAAATGTCAAACATTTAATCCTACCAATCGTTTTACTTTAATATAAAATAAAAGGGATATAAGTCTCTATTATGTCAACCGAGATCAAGCTATTACAACTACCAGAAAATAAAAATAGAACTCCCCATTCAAAATGCAAGGTTTCTTGTGTTACAAATTTCAAAGTGACATTTCCTTGCAAAAAGTTTAGGCACGTAGGGTGCTACTCTGCCAGGAGTACCTACTCTGAAGATTAATTAAAAGAGGTTCTTATGTTTAAACTACGTCATAGTAACGACATAACCATTGGCATGCTAGTGAACATGGGGCGCACCCACCCCCGCAGGGACCTGAAAAGTATACATGAAAAAAAACTTACGTTCAGCCAAAAATCTGCTGAAGAGGTTCTTGAATCCCTTGAACTCCTTTTCCACCAAAGGTTTCCTGGTCTCCGACACTGTTGCCAGAAGCTTCTCCAGGTCCACTTCCAGTCTGGCCAGAGCATCTCGTTTGGTTGCTTCTTTGAAATCACGAGACCCTGAAGATGCACGTTGGTGACTACGGATCTATAAATGAGAACTAATTTTAGACCCTGACACTTAAAAAAACAATCTGAAGACAACAGAGTAACAAGGAAAACGGGACAAGGGGTGTGCAGTCAGGGAAAATGTAGGTACTCTGACCTTCCTGGTTAGTATGTAAAGCTTAATTTGTGTGATTGTATATATACTTAATATTTTGATAGTAATATTGTCTTAAAATATATTATACTGGATCCAGCAAAATATTCTGTACCTCTAAATAGTTAACAACATATTTAACAACATATATAACAACGGTTAAAACCATGTTATTCTATCAATATGAAAGAAACCTCCAATATAAATGTTGAACATGCATGAGAAATACCAGAAGTACAAATTTATTAAAATAAAGATATATTTGTTTAAGATTTCTCTAAGGTTAAATTTAGAAGCGAACATGCATTTGAGGAAATAATGATGTAATGCAAAAATAAATCAATAATAAGGTATAAGGCCAATAAGAATATAACGTAACTACATGATAATTAAACTGTAGAAGGTTAAATAGTGATGTTGAATTTAAAATGGGTATGATAGGTAAAACGACATATAGACGATGACTTATTGGGCACAAATTTTCTTCAACAATAGAATAGTAATTTCTCAAAATAGAATGACACACGCTATATTTTTGACTGTTTTCTAACCAAACCTTCATAGAGTTTGGTTAGCAGAAAACAATTTATGCGATTTTAATTGTTTTAAGATACTATTGTATAACTAAATTCTAGAAGAATTGTGGCCCAGATGTTTGAGTCTATCTAAAAATCTAAGGTGGCTATTTTTTTTAGTAAAAGATAGTGTTGGCCATAAAATCTCTGACTTCCTTTTGGTTTGTGGGTTCACCGGTTTTCAGGAGACTACTGCTTAGATTTCTTGTCGAGGTGGTAGTCTCCTTCCGAGTATGTTTACGTAAAGAGGTGTTGATTGGACGATAATGCAGCGATGATATTACGCGTAATGCAAATATATCGTAGCCAGTTTTGTAAACGTCATCGTGGGAGTGAACAGTTTTATTTTTTTTATCGCCCCGTGCGTGAACTTTGTAGATGTGCTTACCATCAGATGCCGGGCTCCAATAAAACATTAAAAAGTGCATTAAAAATATTTTTAGTTTTAATGGGTTTAACCTAATTCGTCCGGTAGTTTTTAGGGTTTAGAAATATCAAATTGACAAACAAGAAGATAAATTAGCTGCATTCTTTTGCTTTTGATGTTGCTGCAAGTACCACCTATAATGTTTGCCCAGCTGGTTTACTTTAGACAAATAAATAGACTGGTGGATATAATTTTCTTACAATCAAGTTATACTTAAAGATAAAGAAAAAAGTAAATACCATGGCAATTTTTTTTTAAATATTATAAAATGGGCATCGGAAGCAAATGAGAAATGTTTTTTTTTCAGTCTATACTTTAAAAAAAAAACTTCTAGAGGAACCATGATTTTTCTTGTAACTTCAGATTTTATGATTAATTAGTTCTTTTAAATAGAAAACCCTTATTTTATTCAGGGTAAAAAAAAGGTGTGTTTTATTACATACCCAAGATTTAAAGAAATCACATTCAGACGGCATGATATTGGCTAAGTCCTTCATTTACGACTCTTTATTATTTCAACAACCTTATTTTGTTTTCCACTATATTTTCCTTATGCGCGTACTTGTTCGACGAAATTTATTAGTACACTGACTTGTTAGTAAGACTATAATATACGTAAGAACTCGTTTGCAAGTAATAAAATATATTTTTATACCATCACGGTCATAATTCCTTCCATAGGATAGCCAGAGTTGAAGACATGTACTTACACTTTTTGTATTTATTTGCTTCATTCAATATAACCTTGATTTTTAAAATTTTATTATTAAGGACACACATATTGCCCTGGTCACAAACTAAGCTTTAGGCTTGTACTATGTGTGTACCAGAAACAATATTATAGTTTATAAACATCCAGATTATGACAAACTGTACTCGAGGATTAAAAACACACTAATTTTCCTTTGGGTGGGAATCTAACCTACGAGCTCCAGATACAACGCCTCCATAGATTAGTGATTGCCACTAATCTACGGAGGCGCTCCTATAAAATGTAAGCGATATAGAATCGCAATAAATAACACTTTATCAGCAATATTACAAGAAAGGTTGAACAAGTACGAAAAATTAACTGCTAAAAATCGTGATGACCTAATATATAACAGATTACCTAAACTATTTTATTCATATAATTTTGTATTTTTTTTTTGCAAGTACAAATCATACTCAAATATAATACGAAATCTGCAACACGCTCGGTTCACAAGCAGCAATGAACTGCCAAATTCTATTATCTGTATCACGACACAATACTAGTGGAACGATCAGTAAAAATATGTTATCTTATCAGGAATACTATACTATACGACGCCCGCGCCGGTGGTGATGGTGGGGGTAAATTAAATACCTAGTCATAAAAAAAATCTCTTCTAATAAAATAGCTACCTTTTTATAGGGTGCGTTTTTAAGGTGTATTTCCCGGGTAAAAGAAAAAGAGGGAGATATGTAGGAAAGAGAATGTTAAAACAACATGGTGTAACTAATAAGTAAATAATTAAAATAAATTTATAATAAATTATAATTACTAAATACCTACGCGGATTATGTAGAATTTGCCAACAAAATATACCTATTAAAAATCACTTTGTAAATAAATGCGAATTTTCATACTATTTTTTATAACTCTTATGTCAGTGATTCTTAACCCGATTAAAATCACAGGCAATTAATTGACACTTGTCCAGTTTTAAACTAAAATACTTTTTTAAATATCAAGTTTAATTTTTAATATGTAATACCCAATAAAAAATGTAACAAAGAATAATATAGTTGCGGAAAATTTACAGGTTATACCTACTCGTATATTTAGTGATTTTTTTATCTTACTTAAATTTACTACAAACAAACAAAACAATTGTAGTTTATCAAACTTTTACCGGATATATTTATCTGCTAAATATAAGTATTTTAAAAGTTCACAAAGTTCAATATGATTTCAAAATATTACAAAATCAACCGTTATATACCTATGGAGGGCGCTGCTGTCGTTTAACACAGTTTTAGTTATTTTGTTTTATCATTTCAGATAATTTTAATTAATTTATATAGTTTGAAATATTTACTGATTTAATTAGTTTTACTGTAAAATTTAATGCAAAATTCTTTTTTTTTTTAATCAGAAAAAACTTATTTATATATTTTTTTATTTAAATTTATAGGTACCTATATGAAAATGATAGAAACTTGAAGAAATACTGAATGTAATAGAGATAATGCTATAATAAAATTTATTTTTTCCTTGTCTTATACCTTATTACTTTAATAAGTAGTAAGCAAACTGACTTGCAGTTTATATGAGCTTCAGAGGCTCTACCATGGGTTTGCGCATTGTAGAAACGTAACGTATTCATTTACGTATACGTGAGCAACAACCAATAGGATCGCTTTATTCAATTCTGTTACCAAAAATAAAGCGGCCCTATTGGTTGTTGCTCACGTATGCGTATATGAATACGTTACGTTGCTACAATGCGCAAACCTCAGGATTGAGGGGCCACATTTTGATAATAGGAATTTGTTAATTTTTATGCCAGTAATTGATAAAAATATAGCTTAAAAAAATATGCCATCACGGGTGCCTATTTGGCTCCCGAGAACCGTTTAAACGGCCTCAGGGTACCCAGCGGAGAGATTAACACGTCCTCATTTCGCCGATGGTATTCGGAGGCAATACCTAACAAGTGGCGAGCTTGTTACGGTGTCTATGATGAAATAACCTCGTTGTATAAAGCGGTCACCCATCCCAGGCCGGCCTTGTTGTCATCTGCTTAATCTTGTTATCAGTTGCGCGGTGACTTAACCACTAGGCTGGGGCCTCTTTTAATATAGCTTAAATTAGTAAAAAAAACTAAAAGTAAGTTTGTAAAAGTTAAAAAAAAAAGTTACATGGAATTTTCTTTTTCAAATATTTCCGTTTTAATACTAAAGCGAATTGGTGTGAGGTTTTCGTGGTTCAAAAGCATATTTTTTTTACAAACTAGACCTAATTTGTCACTAGTGTAGATTTTATATTGAAGTGCACTTTAATAAAAGCGTCACACGAAAAGGCCAACAATTTTAAGTTTTATAAACTTGAGTATTTTCTTTTACAAATTTTTGATAAATTAAATGAATGTTCTAAAGAAAATTCTTAGTATAAAAAATGTGCCCTATTAATCCTGATGCATCTTCAGTTTATACCATACCGCAGGGTAATGTTTTTGTGATGTATTTTCAGTGCATGTATGTAGCATAAACACCTAAAATTAAATGCATGTCTTGCATTGAAAATAATGTTTGTATCTGATTTAATTTTCATATTTTCGTTATCTTAAGTGTTTATCCAATGATCATCTAAACTAACGCGGATTATTTCACGGAATTATTTTATATATCTTTTTTTTTATAAGTAAATAATTTTTCACTTTTCATATTTTAACGCAGTCGGGTTTTTTTATTTTATTTTTTAGAAATGTCTATATTTTAGTATTGCATAGCCCATTTATCGAGGAAAGCAAAAAGCTATATAACATCACGCTACGACCATAGGAGCGGAGCATCAATGAAAAATGTTGGAAAAACGGGGGAAATTTGTCCCTTTTGAGAGCTTCCATTGCGTGCGCTGAGTACCTAAACGGTTAAAGTTCGCAGCCGAAGTTGCGCGCATCAACTAGTACAGTGATATAGTTGGTTAGACCCGAGGCCCTACCATGGGTTTGCGCATTGTAGAATCGTAACGTTATTATTTACGTATATGTGAGCAACAAGCGATCCTATTGGTTGTTGCTCACGTATACGTAAATGAATACGTTACGTTTCTACAATGCGCAAACGCATGGTAGAGCCTCTGACAATGATAGTTATTATTATCAAAAGGATTTAGTAGAGTCAACATGATTAAGCGCCTATTTGTTGTATTTATTTGTTTACCCTACCAGTATCAGATCGGACGTGGCGTGTTTCAGTAAACAAGTAGTTGCGGTATCTATAATTGCTCCAATTAAGCAAAGACGTCCCACTAATTAAAGTCTCAGAGCAATCTGTTGCGAAATGTAATCTGTTGTTTTGTTGATAATTTAGATTTAGTAGTTCATAGTACGTATACATTTTATAGAAAATCAGTTAAAATATCACTTGTCTAGAAAATTATCTTTAAACAGAAGTAGGAGTTAAAATGAGCACTTTTTTTTTTTTTTTAATGTAATTATAGTGATAAAATAATGTATTTAATTCAATCAGACGTTAACTATATTTTGGAAATCCAATATGTTGTATGTCCACTTTTGCGATTCAGCTAACTACTTATAGCCGGAGAGCTGGCGGCAAAAATCGAAAGATGTTTGTCATGGCCGAGAATTCATTATGAGAGTCGGCACCCACTGACCACGAGACTCAGCACGGTACATAAGTTGTCGCCGTGACGATGTGCAAGAGTTTAGTCATGGCTAAAAATTAATTTACTAATAAATTAGTTTATTATATATAATTTACACAAAGGGCGATGGAGCGCGCTATGCTCGGCGTTTCCTTGCGGGAAAGGACCAAAGTAACCGACATAGCCTCCAGTATCGCCAAACTTAAGTGGCAGTGTGCAGACCACATAGCTCGCAGAACGGACGGCCGTTGGGGCATTAAGGTTCTCGAGTGGCGACCGCGTGCTGGAGGACGCAGCAGAGACAGGCCCCCCACAAGATGGACCGACGACCTGAAAAAGGTCGTGGGAAGCCGGTCGTTGTGGCGATCCTTGGGGGAGGCCTATGTCCAGCAGTGGACGCGTGAAAGGCTGGCATGATGATATAATTTAAGGAAAAATGAGCCAGACCGCAAACTAATGGAACAGAGGCAGTCAGCAGTTGTTCAAAGTGTGGATATCGAGAGCGCATGGCAGTGCGGTGCGCATGGCAGTGCGGTACGCATGGCAGTGCGGTGCGCATAGCAGTGCGGTGCGCATAGGTATAGGGCCCAGAATTCTATATGTTTCAGTATTAAGGGTGTACATAAGTCAGCACCCAACGGCAAGGCCGGGTGGTGGAACAACTGGCGACGACGCACTTTGAAGTATGTAAAATTATAACATGCTCTACAATTGTTTAGTCATAATTGCAAATAGCTAATAGTACCAAAAAAACGTGGGAAAGTGGTCACCGCATTGTTATGGAACGAGACGAGTCAGCAGGCTACATAAGTTGTCGTCGTGACGATGTAGTCGCGAGGGTTTAGTCATGGCTAAAAATTAATTTACTGCGTCATTATTATATATAATTTAAGGAAAAAAGGGTCAGACCGCAAATTAATGGAACGGAGGCAGTCAGCAGTTGGTCAAAGTGCGGATATCGAACGGAAAGCAGTAAATTAATTTTTAGCTATGACTAAACTCTTGCACCGACATCGTCACGACGACAACTTATGTAGCGTGCTGACTCGTCGCGTTCCACAACAATGCGGTCTGACCACTTACTTACATTTTTTGGTACTATAAGCTACTTTACAGCCAATTTTCAATTATGACTAAACACTTGTAGAGCATGTTTTAATTTTACATACTTTAAAGCGCGCCGCCGGAAGTTGTTCCACCACCTTGCCGGTGGGTGCTGGCTGACTCATGTACCTACACCCCTAATATTAAATCATAGTGAGTTCTAGTCCATGACAAACCTCTTGTCGATTTTTGCCACCAGCTCTGGGACTATTAGCTTGGTATTTATATACGAGAATGTACTACTATTTTTGTTTTTTTTTTACTGAAGCACGGCATACGACTTTGTATCCACCTGATGGTAAAGAGAACTACAAAATCCATGTATGGGATTTATCAATACATTGTTGTGCAACATCATTGATCACTCCTATTGTGCCGGTTAAATCTAGCGAAAAAGACGAATTAGCAAAACACTTTATTGTCTAATTTATTTCCCGGTTCGTAACCACACCCTAAAAGGAGACCACCTCGACAAGAAATCATAAAAAAATAAGTTTTAAATCTTGTAAAATATATTTTCTTAAACATTTACATAATACAAAAAAATATTAAAAAAATAAACGTTAAAAATTTAAATCTCACCCTGCTTAAAAGATCCATAATTGACTCAAAATCACAAAAAAAACTACACAAAAAACAATATTTAAATAACAAAATGATGGCAAATCATTGACAGCGTGCAGAACGACACAGATAAAGACGAACACAAATGAAACTAAATTACCTCGTCACGGACATATTCATTAATGTATTAATATCTATTGAAATAACGTTTCATGAGATAACTTATCTGTATTTCTAGCTTTATTACCTACTCAGTGGCTATAAGGTTAGAAAGTCACTACCCTGAGATAGCCTGATTGATATATATCTTTACGGTAGCATTTACGCGGGGTAGCCAGTGTTTATTAAAGGGGGAATCTTTTTTTCTTTTATAGGAGCTCGGCATATGACCTTACGGCATATGACCTTACGGCATATACATCTACTTTGGAAAGCAGTATGCAGGTCCCAGAATGAATACAACCAGCACTTAAGAACTGTGTTGTAAGAGCTGGTTCCATCCACTATGCCGGCTTAAGATGCCTATTCCCGCTTCGTTTAAAAGACTCAAGGTTATAGGATGGAGTAAAAACGCAAGTATAGGTAGAGAATTCCACATTTTAATAGTGCGACAGATATACGAACTTTTTTTAGTGCGAGTTGGTACATTGGCTATAGAATGCGCATGCATATTGTTACCTGCTCGTGAAGACCGGTAACGGAAGGGGAAGGAGGAATAAGATTAAATAGTTCTTCAGAGATTCAGAGAGACCATCGACGATTTCAGTAGAATGTCTGCCATCCAAGTTGAAAAGTTCAGATGGACCAAAATGGGTATCTAACTACTTTTATGCTATTTAATAACAATAATATGTACGACTTTGCACACATATTGCCCAGGTCTCAAACTAAGCTCTAGGCTTGTACTATGTGAACAAAATAAAATGCAATCGGCCTAGGGAACTCAGCCATGGGATTGTCACCTCATCGTAGCCTGTATTGAATATTATATTGACGTATGCTGGGCCTACACTGAACAAGTGGGCAGCTCGTCGCGGTGTTTGGATAGGCTTAATAATCCATCTATAAACAGAACTATAAAACTCATTGGTACACTGGGGCTTTAGTTTTTAAGATCTAACCAACTCGGCCACCTTGATAAAACTATATCAGTTTGAAATATATTTTTTTAAAAACAAATGTACAAATAACATTCTAAGAATTTAATATAATTAAATTTAATAAAATTTTAGGTATGGTAGTAAAAAAATTTCATAAACATTCCATGAAAAAAAAAAAAAACTAAAATTATAATTAACTAAAATGCAATATTATTTATAAACATTGATTTTTGAACTTCATTAAGCCTTATTGAAAGAAATATAAGCATCTATAGAGTCAATATAGTCGAGCTATTTAATTTGGGGATGTTATTATTTTAAATAAATTGCTAACAAACTATAGAAGTGTTTTAATGAAAAGGTTCTATAATGGGTTCCCTACCCATATGTTATTAATATGCTTGAACCTAAAGGAAGCATTGCCCTTCACCTCTAGGTACATTATTTTATCTAGATAGAGAAATTTATTTATATCTTAATTTATATATAAATTTAGTAATGTAATATAAGCTGAACTATTATGTTATATATTCAGTGGTGTAACTACTTATATTGACTTTACATTTTGTGTATTTTTTTTAATCCCTATATTAATTTGTCTAAAATAAAATATATTAAAGAGTGTACCTAAGTGATATATACAATTTATTTATGTTTCATATCTATTACTTATTTACCTATATTTATTATATTATTAAATTAAACAAAAAGATTTATAATAGACTATAAATACAATTAAGTACTTAGAAAGAATGTTAAAAAAGCATTAACATTATCACTGACTATTAAAATATACATAATCACAGTAAAAATGTAAGATAAGAAATATAAGTATGTAATCTCTTTTGTGATATGTATGAATAAGACAAAATAATGCCCTAAGAACTTGGAGCAGATAAAATAAGTAACTGATATTAAAATTTGGAAAATACAATAAAAAATCTCACTGAATGATAAAGTATGAAATCACTGTCAAATAAACACAAAATGGGAATATAACTAAATTTTGAATAAACTAAACTAGGTCATGCTCCTACATTTTTAAAGCATGCACTATTAAACAATCTTACCGCAGGCCTCAAATGGCTGTTATCCTGAAAACAAGAGTTAGTTTTCAAAAAGCACTATAATATCAGTAATAATAATTTCACCCAAACATTTGAAAGTAGGAAATGCCTATTGGCATTAAGTCCACTTTTGTACTTATTTTTGTGTAATTAAAATTTAAATAAATAATATATTATTGCTACATTATTATAAGTGTAACATGGTAGTTCTAACTCAAGCTTTATGCTGAGAGTGTAGGAGTGTCTTTAACTGCTCCCACCTCATCTATTCAATACCTAAAGACAGCTAAAATCACTGTTAACTATCTTAACTATTGTCTATATTGACTATTGTCTATTGACTATTGTCTATATTGACTATTGTCTATATTGACTATTGTCTATATTGACTATTGTCTATATTGACTATTGTCTATATTGACTATCAACAGTCATTATAAGTCTCAGTTGCAAATTGGTTTAAATTAGAAAACCTATAAGAGAAAAAGCCACACAATATTTTTTCTGTCTAAAATAAAATTAGTATTGCAAATACTGTTTAGGGTATAAGATAAAGCAAAACCTTGGATTAATAAGATTTACTTCTCAGTTTCTCAAAGGTTGATCAAGTTAATTTATAATGGTTAAACTATGTTTTAAGACAAGATTAGTTGAGTTCATAAGCACTCAAAATAAAACTACAATCTAAGCCTTCAAACTCTATTATTCATATAAACTGTGGAATGGATTACCATACAAATTTCAGATATATTTTTGCCAATTAACACGGCAGGAGGCGCTACCAGTTAAAAATTACCCATGTTCTACATTTTTGTCATATTTTTTTTATTGTTGTAACTCAGCTCGGCCATCTTAGATACCTTCCTACAAACATATTACCCACCAACACCTTGTAAGGCCACCAAACTCGCACAACTATATACACAAGGGCTATATAATGTAAAATGGGGTGAATATTTTCTAAGGAAAATACTAACAAAATATTACGATGTAATTTGGTAGCAACAAACTTCTTATTTTTTTACCTAGTAGAGCCTTTTGTGTTCCAAATAAGAGTGTGAGCCCTGCCATGTTAAAAGTGTCCTCACTGAGAATACTGGGAATATATAAAGATTATAATCAGTGCCTAGCTAGAACATGTTAATGTTTACAATATAGCATCAGCACCCCAATTAAATTGGCCTAATTTATTGAGCAGAATATACATATAAACATTATTAATTTATGGTTTGATTACTATAATGTATGTATAAAAATAGTTAATGTGAACATAATTATGTGTATAGTTAATAATATTGTTTTATTGTAATCTCACACTGATTACTTATATTTAGGAATTAATTTGATTAAGGGCAAATTTTTCAATTGTCAGATAAAGTTATATATCAGATAACTTGTATGGAGAAAATAATAAATATGACAGTTCTTAATAGAAATTAACTGTTGAATAACTTTATTGGAAATTTAAAAAACTGGCCCTAAACCTAGAGAAACTGAAAGATTGCTTCCAACACCCATTATGCTATTGCAATATTAAATACTTACTTTATATACATTATTCATTGCAGACAAACTAAATAATAAGTTAAAACTGTGAAAATAAAACTATTTTACTGATAAGAAAACCTAATAAAACTGCTACTTTTAGGTGGTAGACCTGCGTCGATCATAATCGATCGAATCACAGTGATCGAGTCACGACCCACGGGTGAGTAACCCGATGACGTATTCTAAAAACACCCGGGTGTCGCGTGACCCGTGACCCGCGCGCTCTTTCGAGTCGGGAACTCAAGAGACGGACGACGACACAAATGAAGAGCGCTAGCGAAGGAGTGAAGGAGAAAGAATTATTTGCTTGGTTGGGGTGACGAATATAAGACCGCCATACATGAAAAAGATTATAATATAAATATTAGGTACCTCATCATAAAACCGCAAATCACTCTTGCCAAAATATATTTCCATAAGGTGCATATAATTAAAAACGAACGCGGCTACCTACATACATACCGAACGATATAGGTAGATTAATAAACATATTATTATTATAAAAAGATAAAAAGTTGATCCGTGGGTCGCAGCGATCGATGCGGCTTATGATGTACTGAGGTTTGTTTACTTCACTGGGTTGTCGAGACCCGTTGGTCGCGGCGATCGAGTGTTTTAACCCGGGTCTCGAAACCCGTGGGTCGTGATCGACCCGGGTTACAAAAAGTGATCGACCGACCCAGGTCTATTAGGTGGGTAGTCATAAAACTATTAATTTTCGCGGTAAAATATGAATAATAAATACATATTATCAATTGACTACTTTTTTTCCATGAATAAAACAAATATTTCCTATAAATCTAAAGTATACCTTTTAATTAACTATAGTTTACCATAATCAGTTATAAACGCTGACCTTTAGTACAAAACAAGGTCAAATTACATAAATAAAATTAATATAGGATAACGTCGCCCGGCCATATAAAAGCTAATTTTACAGCAAAACAACATTACTTACCTTCTTATCGTTATCGCCTATGTCAGCCATTATATACTTTTAAAATAATAAAATGATTTAAAACGATAAAATAGCAAATACAATTGTATATTTTGCAAAAAATACCAAACACAAAATATCCCCAAAAATCAAAAATTATCATCCAACAAAGCTGTCAAATTTGACAAAAAATGCTATTTTTATTCCAAACTCAAAAATTAAAAAAAAAAACGTGAAAAAGGCATAGAAAAAATACATAAAAAAGATATATCTTATGAATATAATTTGAGTGAGCTGAAGAAAAGCGTGTCATTTTATCTTAATTCTAATATTTTACATTTCACAGTTGGGGAAAGGTAAGAATATATAACGGAAGTGGCCTAACCTAGCTATCGTAATGATGTTTGTTGCCCTCAGCCGAAATAACAATAGAATAACAGTTATATGATCGAAGTTGTTGCCGCCATAATATACTGTTTTCACTTCTTTAATGACCGTTTCTTCTATATAAAATTACGCGTAAACCAAATACACATAGGGCCCGTTCGTTTTGGGAATGATATATGTTGTTGTTGTTGTTTAAACGTCGCAGCCGTCTTATATTTTTAGGATTAAATTTATTGTATTTTAAATCGAAATGATTTTAGAAAGATTTCGCATATAAAATAAGCGGATTGTACGATTTAACCTATATTTTACATGACAAGTGACGTTATGCGAACTTGCGTTTTTTTTTGTTAATTTCAATCACAATGCCACAATTACCACTATCCAAATCGAACGCAGTTGTTATCATGCATCTGTCAACTGTCACTTGTCATGTAAAATATAGGTTAAATCGTACAATCCACTAATTTTAAATGCGAAATCTTTCTAAAATCATTTCGATTTAAAATACAATAAATTTAATCCTAAAAATATAAGACGGCTGCGACGTTTAAAACATCAACAACTGTCACAACCACAAATGTCAAAATATGTTCACAACGACGACTGGGGTCATTGTGATCAGGGGCTCTAGAGAAAAATCAGGCGAGGCGACGTGTCGTGTCGCCTTCAATCAAAACTGTATAGACTTTGGCAGGTGACAGCGTACCTCACGCCTACTGTCACTGTCAAAATACATACGTTTTTGACTGAGGCGACGCGACATGTCGCCTCGCCTGCTTTTTCTCTAGAGCCCCAGGGGCCTTACCGGGAAGCCACATCGACAAACCGATCGACGCGTCGATGGATACAATGAGGAGTTTTCTTTTTGCCGGTTTCAAAATATTCCACTAGATGGCAGCAGGAGAGATATACACAAAAACTGTCAAAAAAGGCTGTTTCTATACTTGAGTAGTCTATATTTCTATATAGACTACTCAAATATAGACTCTAAATTCTCTGTGAATTAAAACTAAATTTTGGTATTGCAAGACGTGTTATATTTTTACCATATTTTGTCACACTTATAAGTATCTACTTACTCGTTATTCTTGCTCTCTATAATCTTTAGTAGATAACCTGTCAAGAAAACCTTCGTAGAAAAGACTATGATACCTTAGAAATTCAAATTTAATTACTAATATGATGATATTTAAAAGAAAAAATATTGCTTAAGTTGGTGCCGTAAGGCAAAGTGCTCAGGATATTAGTGTATATGTTAAACAAAGTTAGGTAAATTTTATAAATTATTCGTATAAAGGTATTTGTTTTCCTATTTACCCTAAATTTTGGGTGTATATTGTATATTACCGCTATCTATTTTGACAGTTTTTGTAGATAGCGACTAAACGCCATCTGTTGCGTTAAATAATAACTACTGGAAAACTCCTCATTGTATAGGAATTATTGTCTATGGGTAGAACTCGATCGCCGAGAAACGTCAAATCACATATTTTATTTTTGCTTTCGATCGATCGACGTGGCGATCGGTATCTCATGTGGCTTCCCGGTAGGGCCCCAGTTCACGGTAGCATTCTGAGCCAAAAAAACGGCCATTGTGGCAGATCACATCGCCACTTTTGACGCCGAAATCTCAAAAAAAACGCATAAATATACATCGTGATCGTTGTGAACATGTTTCTGTCCTAAAAGGAACGCGCGCATAGAGTATTTTTTCTTCTCTGTGATTTTTTTAGATACAATTAAAGAACGACAAACATGAGAACAGCGACCTTCATACAAAAGCAAAACAAAAAAATATAATAATAATAATTATATCTATGTATTATAACCAATCAACGCTCAAGAAGTGTAAACTTCGTTTGAAAGTTGCAAGAAACAAAAGTAGTTATTTAGCGTTAAAATTAATGAGTACGAGCGAGATAGACATTTGTTACACATTAGATCAAGGAACAAAATACTGTCTACGTCTACGAGAGCATTAGATTTGTTTTGAGATAAATTATCTATATCGTGAAATATTGTTTAACAATAATTAACAATCTAATAAAGAACTTTAATAAAATAATAGATGATAGTATAACTAAATAAATACAATTATTAAACCCTAATTATAAAAAAAGACGTTACTAAAGATTTACTAAAGTTTAAAGACGTTACTAAAGTTTTTATTAATTTAGATTTAAAAAAAAAGTATACCACCAATGGAATTTTAAGGAGTATACCATACCACCATACTCAATCCCTGGGGCCTTATTCCGAGTTTGCAACCGCTAATCACGACAAGACGTTGCGTAAACTATAAATATGGAAATATAAGCTCTATTCCAATGGTTATATTGTATGTATTAGGTTGGCTATTATAATGCAGCCATGTTAAAATACACGATTTTTTGCAAGTTTGAATATGTGTGGAGCATTGGAATTTCCACTTTATAATTAACAGGATAGAACTTACATTTCAATACCAGTACTTTACGCAAAATGCGCGACTGTGAACGTGTCAAAATTCGGAATAAAGCCCCTGCGGCCACATTCTGTTTCTTATAACGTGATCGTTAGATTGTCAAAATAACGATTTCCGCTATTAGCGCGCTCTCCTCCAATCAGAATACTTTTTTAACCATCGCTGATTGGAGGAGAGAGCGCTATTAACGGAATTCGTTATTTTGACAACCTAACGCTCGCGTTTTAGGAAACAGAATGTGGCCGCTGGTCTTAAATTAATGTGTACTTAAATAGCACGAAGATAAAATAGGGAGGTGCCCATGGCCCTTAAATCGAGTTTCCAGGATTGAGAACACAATATGGCCGACGCTATACAGGGCATAGGGTGGCCTAGTTGGTTAGACTTTGGACTTAAAAACGCTTAGGTCCCTGGTTCGAATCCCGGTGTGTACCAATGAGTTTTTAATTAAAAAATTTATGTACATTTGTTTGACAACACCACTATAGTGCCTCGGAGAGCACGTTAAGCTGTCGGTCCCAGTTTCACTATACCAACTTGTGAAACTGTTTATAGATGGGTTATTGAGTCTATCCAAAACATCGCGACGAGCTAGCCACTTGTTCGGTGTAGACTCATACCATCGGCTACAACGAGGTGGGATTAAAACCCCTCCGCTGGGTACCCTGGGGCCGTCTAGGCGGTCTCGGGCGCCGTAAGGCACCCGTGATGATATATATATACTAAAACTAAAGATACCAAAGCTGAATTTACTTAGACTATATTTATTTTTTAGGTTTAATCGAACTTTTAAAACTAAAGCAGATACCTATGCATGTTATGCATATCCACACGGGTGCCTTACGGCGCCCGAGACCGCCTAGACGGCCCCAGGGTACCCAGCGAAGATGTTTTAATCCCACCTCGTCGTAGCCGAACATATGAGTCTACACCGAACAAATAGCTAGCTCGTCGCGATGTTTTGAATAGACTCAATAACCCATCTATAAACAGTTTCACAAGTTGGTATAGTGAAACCGATACACATGACAAAATACCTATGAAGATATAAAATAATTAATTATATTCCAATTTGTAGATTGATATTTACATGTAAACAAACATCTGTCAAAAAGTAACCTTAAAACCACCTTTTAGCCCGAGCTACAAATGCTAACTTTTCGTGTTAAAATTTCTGGTTGCGGAACGATTGGTGGTAACTTAAAAGCCCAAGTCGTTCCAGCGCGTGGAAATGTTAGCACATTTCCACGCGCGGCAACGACTTGGGCTAAAAAAACTTGGGGCTCTAGAGAAAAAGCAGTCGAGGCGACATGTCGCGTCGCCTCAGTCAAAAACGTATGTATTTTAACAGTGACAGTACGCTGTCACCTGCCAAAGTCTATACAGTTTTGATTGAAGGCGACACGACATGTCACCTCGCCTGATTTTTCTCTAAGGCCCCAGCACCCGTAGCACGGCCAAGCAAAGACAAGAGATAAAGTCGCGAGCGGATGTCAAATAAAACATTTTTTTTATATCAGCCAATCAGGGGCCTGACCAAAGAACACGATCGCCAATCGAATCGCCTTATCGATCGATAAAAATGTATAGGAATTTTACTCTATGGGTAGAGTCCGATCGCCGAGAAACGTCAAATCCCATACATTTGGCTTTCGATTCGATTATCGATCGGCTCTTTGGTAAGGCCCCAGGTGCAACTTTGCAGCGCTCTGATTGATTGATATTAAAAAATAGTTACTTTTGACATTGGTTCGCGACCCCATATCTTGTCTTAGCTTGGCCTGCTACGGGTACATCGATCCGTGGCAGCGATGCTGAGGTCGGAACGCGCACTTTTTATTTTTATCTGTATAGCGTCGGCCATATTGTGTTCTCAATCCTGGAAACTCGATTTAAGGGCCATGGGCACCTCCCTATTTTATCTTCGTGCTATTTAAGTACACATTAATTTAAGACCAGCGGCCACATTCTGTTTCCTAAAACGCGAGCGTTAGGCTGTCAAAATAACGAATTCCGTTAATAGCGCTCTCTCCTCCAATCAGCGATGGTTAAAAAAGTATTCTGATTGGAGGAGAGCGCGCTAATAGCGGAAATCGTTATTTTGACAATCTAACGATCACGTTATAAGAAACAGAATGTGGCCGCAGGGGCTTTATTCCGAATTTTGACACGTTCACAGTCGCGCATTTTGCGTAAAGTACTGGTATTGAAATGTAAGTTCTATCCTGTTAATTATAAAGTGGAAATTCCAATGCTCCACACATATTCAAACTTGCAAAAAATCGTGTATTTTAACATGGCTGCATTATAATAGCCAACCTAATACATACAATATAACCATTGGAATAGAGCTTATATTTCCATATTTATAGTTTACGCAACGTCTTGTCGTGATTAGCGGTTGCAAACTCGGAATAAGGCCCCAGGGATTGAGTATGGTGGTATGGTATACTCCTTAAAATTCCATTGGTGGTATACTTTTTTTTTAAATCTAAATTAATAAAAACTTTAGTAACGTCTTTAAACTTTAGTAAATCTTTAGTAACGTCTTTTTTTATAATTAGGGTTTAATAATTGTATTTATTTAGTTATACTATCATCTATTATTTTATTAAAGTTCTTTATTAGATTGTTAATTATTGTTAAACAATATTTCACGATATAGATAATTTATCTCAAAACAAATCTAATGCTCTCGTAGACGTAGACAGTATTTTGTTCCTTGATCTAATGTGTAACAAATGTCTATCTCGCTCGTACTCATTAATTTTAACGCTAAATAACTACTTTTGTTTCTTGCAACTTTCAAACGAAGTTTACACTTCTTGAGCGTTGATTGGTTATAATACATAGATATAATTATTATTATTATATTTTTTTGTTTTGCTTTTGTATGAAGGTCGCTGTTCTCATGTTTGTCGTTCTTTAATTGTATCTAAAAAAATCACAGAGAAGAAAAAATACTCTATGCGCGCGTTCCTTTTAGGACAGAAACATGTTCACAACGATCACGATGTATATTTATGCGTTTTTTTTGAGATTTCGGCGTCAAAAGTGGCGATGTGATCTGCCACAATAGCCGTTTTTTTGGCTCAGAATGCTACCGTGAACTGGGGCCCTACCGGGAAGCCACATGAGATACCGATCGCCACGTCGATCGATCGAAAGCAAAAATAAAATATGTGATTTGACGTTTCTCGGCGATCGAGTTTTACCCATAGACAATAATTCCTATACAATTGTATCCATCGACGCGTCGATCGGTTTGTCGATGTGGCTTCCCGGTAAGGCCCCTGGGGCTCTAGAGAAAAAGCAGGCGAGGCGACATGTCGCGTCGCCTCAGTCAAAAACGTATGTATTTTGACAGTGACAGTAGGCGTGAGGTACGCTGTCACCTGCCAAAGTCTATACAGTTTTGATTGAAGGCGACACGACACGTCGCCTCGCCTGATTTTTCTCTAGAGCCCCTGATCACAATGACCCCAGTCGTCGTTGTGAACATATTTTGACATTTGTGGTTGTGACAGTTGTTGATGTTTTAAACGTCGCAGCCGTCTTATATTTTTAGGATTAAATTTATTGTATTTTAAATCGAAATGATTTTAGAAAGATTTCGCATTTAAAATTAGTGGATTGTACGATTTAACCTATATTTTACATGACAAGTGACAGTTGACAGATGCATGATAACAACTGCGTTCGATTTGGATAGTGGTAATTGTGGCATTGTGATTGAAATTAACAAAAAAAAACGCAAGTTCGCATAACGTCACTTGTCATGTAAAATATAGGTTAAATCGTACAATCCACTTATTTTATATGCGAAATCTTTCTAAAATCATTTCGATCGATGCGGCGATTCGATTGGCGATTGTGTTCTTTGGTCAGGCCCCTACATAACAAGTCCTATGTCGATTTTAAAAATAAAATTTAGGTCGCCATCTTGGATTTTAAAATGGGCCTCAAATTCGTGCTCGGCTCACACAAAAACCTATATAACGAGTCCTATGTATAATTTAAAAAAATAGTAACATTCATACTTGATGAACATTGATTACTGTCGTTGCGACCGGAACCTAAAAATATTTAATAATAATGTAGGAACCTAAAAATATGTAGGATAATTTGCACATTTAGTTTTAGGTTTTAATAAAATTAATATATATATATTAATTTAAAATTAATATAGTGATATTATAAAATTATTTTATTTAAACAATAGTTAATTAAAAAATATTGATTTATTATATAATGATAAGGGGCCCTACCGGGAAGCCACATGAAATACCGATCGACACGTCGATCGATCGAAAGCGAAGATAAAATGTATGGGATTTGACGTTTCTCGGCGATCGAGTTCTACCCATAGACAATATTTCCTATACATTTTTATCCATCGACGCGTCGATCGGTTTGTCGATGTGGCTTCCCGGTAAGGCCCAAGGTAGTAATATTTTTAATTTAAATTATTTAATTCAAATAGTGCTTCTTGTCAAAAAGTGGCATCAAAAATCAACACCGATCGTTTCAGAGCTGCAATTTAGCACGCAAAAAAAAGACATGGTTACCTATAACTTTTTTATTTAAATTTTTGACATCATAGAGAAGCCACATATGTAGCAGTAACCGACAATCGATTGACGTTTTTTATAGGAATTATTTTTGACCGCCTCCGTAGACTAATGGTTGCGCCTTTTGTGTAGTCCCCGAAGGTCGTTTCGATTCCCACCCATGACAAAAAATATTCGGTTTCACTATACCAACTTGTGAAACTGTTTATAGATGGGTTATTGAGTCTATTCATAAACATCGCAACGAGCTAGCCACTTGTTCGATGTAGACTTATACCATCGGCTACGACGAGGTGGGATTAAAACCCCTCCGCTGGGTACCCTGGGGCCGTCTAGGCGGTCTCGGGCGCCGTAAGGCACCCGTGATGATACATACTCGTATATACAAAAAATATTAGTACATTTTTCTGTACAGTTTGTCATAGTCTGAATGTTTATATATAATATGTATTATATTGTTTATTTCTGATACACATTACTATGTTACCAGAGAAATATGTGCAACTTAGTTTGTGACCAGAGAAATATGTGCAAATTATCCTACATATTTTTAGGTTCCTACATTATTATTAAATATTTTTAGGTTCCGGTCGCAACGACAGTAATCAATGTTCATCAAGTATGAATGTTACTATTTTTTTTAATTATACATAGGACTCGTTATATAGGTTTTTGTGTGAGCCGAGCACGAATTTGAGGCCCATTTTAAAATCCAAGATGGCGACCTAAATTTTATTTTTAAAATCGACATGGGACTTGTTATGTAGGGGCCTGACCAAAGAACACAATCGCCAATCGAATCGCCGCATCGATCGATAAAAATGTATAGGAATTTTACTCTATGGGTAGAGCCTGATCGAAGAGAAACGTCAAATGCCATACATTTGGCTTTCGATGGGTATTTCGATTCGATTATCGATTAGCTCTTTGGTAAGGCCCTAGGTTTTTGGATGAGCCGAGCACGAATTTCAGGTCCATTTTAAAATCCAAGATGGCGATCATAAGATTGACCTCAACTTTATTTTTAAAATTCGACATGGGACTCGTTACATAGGTTTTTGGATGAGCCGAGCACGAATTTGAGGTTCATTTTAAAATCCAAGATGGCGACCATAACTTTATTTTTAAAAATCGACATGGGACTCCTTATATAGGTTTTAGGGTGAGCCGAGCACGAATTTGAGGTCCATTTTAAAATTCAAGTAAATGTATGTATGTGTATGTATATATGTGTCAATTATACACCTGAAATTAGCAATACCTATTATACAATTTAGTATAATTCAAATATAATAAATAAAATAAATATATTGTTGTATGTAATCCACATAGTTATAGCGTCTGCCCGGTGATTCACACGCCTTCGAGCGCGCCGTGCGGCCAAGTGAGCGAGTTTTATCTACGAAGACTTATTGACCAAATATATCTATATTGAAAATAAATTTCGCATGCAGCAGTTGTTGGGAGAAGCTGATAAAGACGTTTTAACTTGTAAGGAGTGTAGTAAGAAATATCATATATGTCCGATTAATGCGACCGTGAGGGTCGGATTAATGGTCGGTTGCTAAGCAATTGCTAATGCTAAGCCAGCGCTTCAGGGGCCTTACCAAAGAGCCAATCGATAATCGAATCGAAACACCCATCGAAAGCCAAATGTATGGGATTTGACGTTTCTCATCGATCAGCCTCTATCGATAGAGTAAAATTCCTATACATTTTTATCGATCGATGCGGCGATTCGATTGGCGATCGTGTTCTTTGGTTAGGCCCCAGACTGTCAAACTGCGTATGAAAAAATAAATTTTGACAGTTCCAAGCTGCTGTAAGTAACGACTATCCGAATATATATAATTATATATTTCAATTTATCCAAATATTGGAAAGGCAAAGGGATCTAAGCCCATACCGACACGTCTTTAGTAGTTTTTGTAAATAATTATTTTTTTTCGTTATGTTTTGGAATATATAAACCTTTTCTTCGTTATATTTTTATTAATCACTATTTCTCCATCGGTAATATTTTATTTAATAGTTATATTTTATTCTTCAGTTAATACGTAGTAGTTTTGAATTTAAATATTTTGTACAGTAGAATATACAAAAAAGGTTTTATGGGTATCTTGATTTTTATATCGTTTCTTTTTTTTTTTTTTTTTATATATCTTTTATTTTTTTTAATATACGTCTAGGCGGTGTAAATACATACCTTTCCTCTTCCTTGGAGAAAAAAATACTACTACTATTTTTTTATCTGGTAACTATTTTGAAAACCGCAGTTTGAATTTTGTTTGTTGTCAGTTCAACGGAATTTCTATATAAATTTAGTTAGTGTAGATAATGGTGAATTAATTAGTTTATTATAAGTGTATGCGGTGTTATAATTATTAGTTATATATAATGGCGACAGACAGAGGAAATCGTAAGGAGAAAAACCAAAATATTCAAGTATTTGTTAGACTAAGGTAATATTGTTCTTGCTTTATTTAATTTACATTCTTTTGCGTTTCTTCGACTTATAATTTATATATTTTTAGGCCTATAAACCAGAGAGAAAGAGATATAAAATCATTAGGAGTTGTGGAAGTTGTCAATAACAAAGAGGTTGTGGTTCGCCAGTCTGCCCAAACCTCCCTTACAAAGAAATTTACTTTTGACAGAGCATTTGGACCTAATGCTAAACAGGTAAATACACCTACTTATTCTAAGATTTTTTATTGTTAAAATTATTTTAAGTTTTGGTTCTTCTGAAAGCCCATGAGTTTGATAAACATTTGTCACTAAATGATCCCTGGATCTTTGGTGGGGCAAACAATATTAAATTGTATGACTTTTCAAACATATGGTCCTGGTGACAAACTACATACTAGGTCTGTGAATTATGTATTAGGAACAATACTATACATAAGCAAAAACTAACTTAACTAGTCATGCTGCAGTTTTAATCTCTGGGTTTACCGGTTATTATATTAGACATCAATTTATTGCGGAGTTGGCAGTCTCCTTTCAGGGTTGGTGTTGATTTGCCTTAATACTTAACTGCCTCTGTGGTCTAATGGTTGTGCTATTAGCTGCTACTGTGGGGGCCTTATATCTCCCCTGGGCACACATTGTTTGATTGTTATCATATAATAAGAGGAGATCCCGAAAAGTCTTCTGCTGATAGGCAGGTGCTGGCATCGAAGAAATGTTGTGTTCTGTAATTCTGTACTTCTTTCAATATTGTAAGATAGTATATCTGCCATGGGGTGTTCTATGCATGCTCTTCAGTAGGATGAGAGTATATACCACATGCTATAAGCATAGGTGCAAATCAATAACCATGCTCCTCTGATGATATGGTACATGTGGAACACCAGAGTTTTTTACTTGCTGGTACCTTTTACTCCAGGGATCGACTTGCGATCAGTGTTTGTGCCCTAAAAGATACATTCTATCTATCTCCTTGTAGGTACCTACATTTTGATTACTTATAATATATATTTGGGGCGTAGGTGTGGTCTGTTGGGTAGGTCGCCTTGGTGGCACTTTTGCAGGGCAGTCTAAAGATTGACGGGTCAATGGAACCAGCTAACCACCTAGTCTTAAACTGGTTGGTTATGTAGTGTGTGTTCGGTTGGGGTGTTTTTTTTTTCTCTCGCATTGACAGCAGTTTAATAGTTCACTATCTGTCTCATTTTTATTATATTTTCAACATTTGTCTATGGGAGGAATGGCGACCTTGCTAATTTTGCACACTTGGACCTTATATATACTTTTTTTGGGATTTTTTTATAAATGCCTGTTACATGAAATAAATATTTTTTACTTTGACTTTGACTCTCATGCCAAAACAATATTTTAAATTGTAGTTTCTGTACACATGGTACAAGCTTAGAGTTTAGTTTGTGTCTAGGGCAATATGTGTAAATATCTTACATATTGCTCTGTAGTTTGATTTGTATCACTTAAATATTTTATAAACTATTTATCATTAAGTACCTAATACTCTGCCATTATTATATTTTTTTTTTATATTTAGTTTTTTTTTCTTTATTATTTATAGCTACTAATAATTTCATAGGTATATTGCAACTAGATGAATATATTCTATTTATTATTGTTGTTACATTATTATTATTTATTTGTTATTATTTCCTTGCTTTTCAGGTGGAAGTATACCAAGAGGTTGTCAGTCCCCTCATTGAAGAAGTGCTGGCGGGTTACAACTGTACCGTGTTTGCATATGGACAAACTGGCACGGGCAAGACGCACACCATGGTCGGAGAGTACACAGATGACCAAACTTCTTGGCAAAGTGTATGATATTTATTAAGAGAGAAAAATGTTTTTTAGCTATTTCTAGTTATTCTCCTTGGTTGAGATGCAGGGGAGCAGGGGAGTGAACAGCAGTGCTTCCGGACTTAAGACTGCGAAGGAGGGTTAAAGGGCTTACAATATACCCTTTCCTGTGAGCTGCCCATGCCACAAGAATAGTCTTCTTAGATTACATGCTGCTAGATTTAAATTGAATCCTAAGTGAAGTTACTGATATCTTTGACTGTGAGGTTAAAGGAGTAACAAAAGAATAGGGTGTGATATAAGGAAATAGAACCTTAATACACATCTGCCCTCAGCA
The DNA here is from genome assembly GCA_947458855.1 of Monopis laevigella. NCBI lineage: Eukaryota > Metazoa > Arthropoda > Insecta > Lepidoptera > Tineidae > Monopis > Monopis laevigella. Next base: position 5,017,462 of record OX381596.1, on the reverse strand, counting down.
ACTAAGTTTTAAATAAGTTTTGAATAATTACTCTTATATCTTAAGCCTTTTTCAAATCAACACTTAAAAGCTTTTGAGATATTCATTATTCTCTCAAAAAAATCAAATGTACATATTTTTTTAATTAAAAAAATATTGTTACAAACTGGGGTTTGAACTAGGGACCTAAAAACTGTAGTGCTTTTAAGTATGAGGTCCAAACAACTCATCATATATATTTAAAATTTAGTACAATATTTATTCTTATTTTATATTTCAGGATCCGCTAGCCGGAATCATTCCTAGAGTCCTGAGTCAGTTATTTGATGAACTCCGTCTTTCAAATGCAGAGTTTACTGTCCGAGTGTCTTACCTAGAACTCTACAATGAAGAGCTATTTGATCTGCTTTCCTCCTCTGAGGATAATTCTAAGCTTAGGATATATGAGGATGTCACTCGGAAGGGGGCTAATATCGTCAATGGATTGGAAGAGATTACGGTGAGTACATGGCTTAGAATTTTTGACAGAGTATACTACTCAAAGAAGTATTTTTAGGTGGGAGGACACTCTCTATAACTTAGGCTAGGCCAACCGACCGTACTTGTTACCACTGCCCATACAGATGCAAAAATCGACAAGTGACCTAGTCATGTTTCGGTTTTAGTCTGTGGGTTTTCCAAAGACTTGCATCGATTTCTTCTCGAGGGGGTAGTCTTCTTTCATGGTATGGTTAAGAAACTGGTGTTTGATTTGACAATAAAGCAGAGAGAATATTAAAATAACTCGTAATGCAAAAACGTTTATGTCGCCGCTTATTTCGTAACCGCATCATTTAGCCGGCAAAGTGGTAGCTTTTAACTTTACTTTTGTTAATGTCTAGTTTCGTCCTTAGTTCCTGAATACACGTGCTCACCCGCCGCCTTAATGATTGTCTTTTTATTTTATTTAACACTCCGTAACGGTCTGTATGTATATGCAAATAAATGTGTAAAAATACACTAGATTTCAATATAAAATATAAATTTTAATATATGTATGTAAGTTTCGGTTTCGGTTGAGAGCCTGGATTCGGCTGAAAAATCTGTTTCGGTCGGACACTAGTGAAAAGTTGCTGTAGTATAGTTATCTTGATAGTAAACATTTAAAAAACTTACACTAGGGTGAACTGAACATAACATTTGAAACTTTTCTTTATAGGTATATAACAAAAAAGAGGTTTACAAGATAATGGCACAAGGACAAGACAGAAAACGAATGGCTTCTACGCTCATGAATGCACAGTCGAGGTAATATTTTTAATAATAAATAATTAAAATAAATATCGTATAGACGGACTCAGGACCTATTACATTTCAAGTTTTTATTTAATCCCACCCTTGTCGTAGTGTAGCCGATGGTATAAGTCTACACCGTAAGTGGCTAACTTGTCGTAATGTTTGGATAGACTCGACAAGTAATATTTAATTTTATACTGTATTGTTATGAAATTATAAAGTGTGTATGTATATTTGACATTTATATTTTGAATGCAATAATCTCGGTGTGTAGTACATTCTATATAAATAAATAAAATGGGTAGCTAGTTTTTTTAAAAACGTTTAAAGGCCACTTGACAGCAGGTTGATTACGCGCACCAAAGTTTTCTGAGAATTTTAAAGCCACCAGGCCTGGGGTGTTATTTCAAGATTGCAACCGCTAAACACGACAAGACATTGCGTAAACTATAAATATGGAAATATAAGTTCTATTCCAATGGTTATAATATATAGTCTATTAAGTTGGCTATAATAATGCCGCCATCTTGAAATACACGTTTTCTTCGCAAGTTCGAACATGTTTGCAGCATTAGAAATTGAACTCTATAATTAACAGAATAGAACTTATATTTCAATATTTATAGTTTACGCAACGTCTGGTCGTGTTTAGTGGTTGCAAACTTGGAGTAAGGCCCCTGATGACTTCAAAAATATTTGCGAGCTCGCGAACTTAGTGCGCGTAATCCCTGCAGGTACTTGAGCTTGGAGCAGGGATTTAATAATACATTGAAAGTTTTATTAAACTAAATTGTTTAAATGGTCCATAAATTCAGGGGCCTATTCTACTAAAGTCGTATTTTTAATTAGACGAAGTCACTGACAGCGGCTAATGTCATTTTGTGAAATAATGTTGCCATGTTAAATGTAATAGTGATGCGTTCTGTTTTCGTTCAATCACAGGAATTAATGATTATATGAATGAGTACATCGTTAATCTTATCTTACTATACAAAAAAAAACTATTTATATTTTTATTTTACTGTATAAAAGTAGGTCGATATCTACAGCATACCAGTATCGCTGCCTACAATGTCATGGACTAAACCAAGAATACAAGAGTGGCTAACGAGCAAAAATATCCCATTCGAAGCAAAAATGGTTAAAGCTACTCTTTTAGACATTGTACGGCAGCACAAACAAGAACACTGCGACAAGTATACTGTGGACGAGATGGAAGCGGAGCATGGTATTATTGTTTTACGTCTGCCCCCATACCACTGTGAACTTAATCCCATTGAGCTGGTTTGGCCGCAGGCTAAAGGATATGTTGCAAGAAATAACAAAATGTTGAAAATTACAGAAGTAAAAAAACTTTTCGAAGTAGGACTTAAACATGTAACCGCTGAAAAATGGAGTAGCTGCGTGGCTCATATAATAAAAGAAGAAGACAAAATGTATAATCTCGACCACATGATCGACAGTGTTTCAGACAGGTTTAATGTCACCGACAGCGACAGTGATGATTTTATGTCTAATGACGATGAATAAAAACAATTGTAATAAGCGTAATTTTTTATTTTCATTATCATTACACTGCACGCAAGGAGAGGCCATAGCCTCACCACTGTCCTATTGGATGTTGAAGTCTTCGAAGAATTAATCATCTCAGACTTGCAGGTTTCCTCACGATGTTTTCCTTCACCGTTAGAGCACTCGGTAAACGTAGGTACTATACGTAGTCGTCGAAAAGTACGAAAACTCATTGGTACCTACATAGCACGACTAGGATTGGAACCCGGTACCCTATATTCCAGCGTACAAACCACTCACTAGGCTACCGACGCTATAAAGTAGCATGTTGATAATAATTATAATATGATTGTTGCATTCATTCACTTTGTCACAACACTATTTTTGTTTCATAAAAACCTGACAACCCAGGTCACTTCGTCTAATTAAAAATACGACTTTAAGGGTCGATTTTTCAATTGTCAAATAAGCCTTGTTCTTCTTTTAGCCTAATTTTCGAAATCATATATATATATATATTTATTTTTCTCGGAAGCCCATTGATGTTCCAACAGATGCAAAAAGCTTTAACTGACCTTAAGATGACTATCTTTCGATTTTAGTCTGTAGGTTCACCGGAGACTACTGCATCGATACAAGTGGTAGTCTCCTTACATGGTGCGGTTACGAAACGGGCGATTGATTTGACGATAAAGCAGCGAGGATATTAATGTAGAATCGTAATATAAATACGTTTTTGTCGCCGCCAATTTCGTAACCGCATCATTTAGCCGGTATAGTGGAAACGATCAATTTTGTTAAACAACAATATATTGATGGGGCCCATTCATGGATTTTGTAGGTCTGCTTACCATCAGTTAGATACAAAGTGCTCCAATAAAAAAAATAGTAGAATAAGGCCCCTGTTTTCTTCCCAAGTGTCTTGAGCCCAAGTCTCTTGTAATAAGAGACTTGGGCTAATCATCATAATCTTTTAACCCACCTTCACTTGCAAGCACTTCACAATAGGTTCAGTAATTTTAGAGATTATTCTATACATAAAAACTTTTGAAGAGTATTTATTTCTGAAATATTTTTTTTAATTTGCAGTTTCCAACCCAATGGCAAATTTATGTGTAATTTGTAAGTTTGAGGATTAAATTTTTTGAAAATTTATTATTGTAAATATTTTCTCAATGTTATGATTTTTAATTGTTAAAATCCTACAATAAAATTAATTTGTCTTGGCTTGGTAATGCAATATTTGAAATGGTAATGTTTGAGGAAATATGAACATTTATAAGTAGATAAAATATTAAGATACAGTACATTTTTATTATAAGTAAAGGCTGGCTTGATAGTAAGTAGTTGCATAGCTAATATATATTATTATAGTTAACTAGCTTTTGTCGGTGACTGTCCGATTGGTCATAATTTACTTTATATCACGTTTCCCATTTCCTTCCCCCCATAAAACTAAAAACCGATGACAGCTCAAACAAAAAGAAACATACGGACAGCGGTGCACATCCCCGACACCAAATTTGGCGTGAATTTTACAAATATCCGCGGGATCCACGCCAATCTAGTTGCCGTCCATCACCACCTCGAGATGGCTAAACCCGCATTATTGTTTCTGACGGAGACACAAATCCGCTGCCCGGCCGACACTTCTTACCTGCAATACCCTGGATTTACTCTTAGGAGAAGTTCCTTCCCAAAGCCGGGGTCTGCCTATATGTTCGGTCGGATATTTGTTGTCGACGTCTACGCTGTTTAGAGGACTCCAACCTCTCTACCTTGTGGGTACACGTAGATCTGGGAACTCAATCTCGAATCTACGTGTATCTATATAGATCCCATAGGGGTGACCTGGGCCCTATTTCATAAACGTGACAATTGTAAATTACTATGACAATTCATAATACATTGCTAGGTTTAGTTTGTTAAAAGTAAATAAATGAAAGCAAACCAAGCGATGTATTATGAATTGTCATAGTAATTTACAATTGTCACGTTTATGAAATAGGGCCCTGGAGACAACTCAATTTTATAATTATTTGAGCAGAGCGACAGATAAAGCACATGAACTATTTCCCTGTGCTGAGATCGTGTTTTTGGGAGATTTTAACGGACACCATGTACAATGGTTGGGTTCTCTAAAGACCGATCATGCCGGGAAATCCGTCTACCACTTTGCACTTACCCATGGCTTGACTCAGCTGGTTGATCAGACTACCAGGATCCCAGACCTTATTAGCCATGCGCCCTCCAAACTAGACCTTCTGTTGACGAGTCATCCCGCCGGATATAAGGTGTCAGTCATGGCCCCCCTGGGGGGTTCGGATCACTGGATGTAACCACCATACGGTGGTTACATCAGTTCCGCGTGTTCCTATTCCTCCTAGGAAGGCGACTGCACGGAAAGTCTGGCATTACTCGTCAGCAGATTGGGATGGACTGAGGGAGTACTTTCTTGCATTACCTTGGAGGAAACGCTGCTTTCAGGTTAATGACCCTAATGCTTGTGCTTCTGCTCTTGCTGATAAAATTCTTCTTGGAATGGAATATTACATTCCGTTCTCGTCTGTCACCAGCAAAGGCAACAGCAGACCCTGTTACGACAGCAACTGTACGAAGGCCGTCGCTGTCAAAAATACTGCGTACCGGGAATGGGTAAGGGGTCGCTCGACGGCTGACACAGCCACCCTGAAGATAGCATACAACGTCGCCTCCAAGATGTGCAAGAAAGTATTGAAAAGAGCAAAGTTGTATCATATATCTCGAATCGGGAATGAGCTGCTTGAACAACCGGCAGGTAGCCGAAAGTTAGTAGCCGCTGCGATATCCCGATGGCTCGCTGGCTCATTTGGCGACTAAAAAAGCCGATCTTCTGGCTCATATTTTCGCCTCTAACTCCAGACTCGACAATGGAGGCGCGCAACCGCCTACTACACACAATTGCGGATTCACAATGCCAGATATTCATATCCGGCAGCGTGACGTGCGCGCCGCACTCCATTCTCTCGATGTTCGGAAGGCCAGTGGGCCGGATGGTGTTCCAGCGACTGTTATAAAAAACTGCGCTCTTGAGTTGTCTCCTGCTCTCACGCGACTTTACCGCCTATCATACTCCTCTGGTATGGTCCCCGCAGCTTGGAGGGAAGCGAATGTGCAACCTATCCCCGAAAAGGGTGACCGGTCAAACCCCAATAATTACCGGCCCATTGTCATCACCTCAGTGCTGTGCAAAGTTCTAGAAACAGTTATTAATGCACAGATTATGCGATACCTAGAAGGTCACTCCATTATCAATGACCGTCAATACGGATTTCGTAGAAAAGGGTGACTACGGGTGATCTTCTAGCATATATTACGCATATCTGGGGTGAGGCAATGGATAGGCATGGCCTTGGCAGTCGGCCTCGATATCTCTAAGGCCTTTGACCGGGTATGGCACAAAGCTGTACTATCTAAGCTGCTAGCATATGGATTTTCGGCGCGACTTTGTGGCTGGATCTCAAGTTTTTTATCAGACCGGGCTATACGAGTCCTCGTTGATGGTACGACCTCGGGTCGCGAAACCATTAACGCAGGCGTACCCCAAGGATCTGCCTACTCTGTTCTTGCTGCATATCAATGATTTGTTATCACTCGGTAACATACATTGCTATGCAGACGATAGCACTGTCCACGGTCAATACTTGATGCGTCAGCCCCCCAGTCGCGTCGAAACAGAGGAGTATAGGAGTTCATTGGTAAATGAATTGGACCAAACCCTGGACAAAATCTTAATCTGGTCCAGTTTAATGCCCAAAAAACCCAGGCTTGCGCATTGACAGCAAAAAAGACCCCCTTTTCTCACTTTCCCTCCCTTCAGAGCACACATTTACCATTGTCTCCAGTTCTCGATATCCTGGGATTAGAAATACGCTCCGACCTAAACCACCGCAACTATAATGCTCTCAATCATTGCGAACACAGCAAGTAGGAAGCTCGGCGTCCTTAATAAGGTGCGACGGTATTTTACTCCTCCACTCAGGCATCTGATTTATACAGCTCAGATACGGCCTTGTGTGGAATACTGTTCGCATCTTTGGGGTGGATCTGCCAAATACTTGCTGCATGCTCTCGATAATCTGCAGAAGCGTGCATCGAGAATTATCGAGAACAAAGAGCTCACGGGCACTCTAGAGCCATTGCAGCTTCGCAGAGATGTAGCGTCGTTGAGCGTGTTTTATCGCCTTTATCATGGAGAGTGCTCTGAAGAACTTTTTCATCTCATTCCTCCTTCTCCTTTCCGATATAGGACTTCACGAGCGGGTAAAAAATGCATACATATACTGTGGCAGATATACCAACCCGCACTAAAAAATTTGGTGATTGTATATCTGTCGCACTATTAAAATGTGGAATGCTCTACCTGCTCGCGTGTTTCCTTCTTCCTATAATCTCGAGTCCTTTAAACGAAGCGTGTATAGGCATCTTAAGCCGGCATAATAGGTGCAATCAACGGTTACGTATATCGTAATTGTTGGTTGCATTTGTTATTGGACCTTCATACTGCTTTCCATCAGGTGGATGTGAGGTCACATACCGAGCTCTAATAAAAAAAAAAAAAAAAAAAACAAACATTATTTCTTACCAAAGTATGAAGAGCAAAACTCATCATGCTTAGGTAAGAAAAAAATCCCATAAATGAGAAATTATTGATACGAACTTATTCCGGGATAAAATTTTTCCTATATCCTTCCCAGAGTCTCAAACTATCTCTATACCAAATTTCATCTGAATCGGTTCAACTGTGTAAGAGTGAAAAGGCAACAGACAGACAGAGTTACCTTCGCATTTATAATGAACTAGCGACCCCCCCTGCCCTGGCTTTGCACGGATTACTAATTAATTGTAGGTATCACAGTAATATGTATTATACATGTAAAACTTCAGAAGAGATTACCTAAATAATGGTGAAATCCGCATTCAAATCCGTTGCGTAGAAGAGACAATATGGTTAGCTCTACAGACGGCCTCCATAGACTAGTGGTTGCGCCTTTGGCGTTGTATCGGGAGGTCGTGGGTTCGATTCCCACCCATGGCAAAAAAAATAAGTACGTGTTTCTGTACAGCTTGTCATGGTCTGGGTGTTAATAAAATGTATTGTATCGTTGTTTTTGGTACACATAGAACAAGCGTAGAGCTTAGATTGCGACCAGAGATGTGTAAATTGTCCTACATATAAAAATAAATATACCATGAGTTCTCTGTGTGGGTGGCGGGTTCATTGCGTGGTCGGGGAGTGAACTTCTGTTTTTCCGGACTTACCCCCGTATTCTAAGACGTATCCTTAACTCCACTTTACACTGAAGGAACGTCTGTCTCTTTCCACCAAATGTCAACTATAAAAAGCAAGTTGAGACAGACGCTCCTTAAGTGAAGAGTGGAGTTAAGGAAACGTCTTAGAATACGGGGGTTAAACCTCGAAACAGAGTTAAAGGCCTTTTCGAATTTAACTCTCCCCTTCACTGTGTTTAGCATGCATTAAGAGTTTTTCACCCTCACACATCTTTCATCACTCCACGGGCACACCAATTTAATGTTATTGGTGGCCAGCCATTCACTATTGTACTTGCAGTAAATTAGATATATAATATTTATTATAGATGTTTTTTATTTTCACTGCATTTTCTTATGTTTCATTGCTAAATACAACACTAGTTTTTTATACAAAATTTTGTTTTACTGGAGCATTTGCTGTCTTTCTTTGTATATACCTGATGGTAGGTAGACCTACAAAATTCACCAATGGTGTCTTTCAATATATTCTTGTTTAACAGCTATGATTGCTCCATGCCAGTTATATGTTGCGGTTACAAAACAGGCAGACAAAAACAAAGTTGCATTAGGAATCTATTTTAATATCCTTGCTGCTTTATTGTCAAATGCACGTTTTGTAACTGCACCTTAAAAAGAGACTAGACTTCATAATCATATTAGCGATGTATATTTAATAGTACAAAATATATTTAATTTTATTATAATGAATTTTTATTTTCAGCCGATCACACACAGTTTTTACAATTGTAGTCCACATGAAAGAAAATAGTCCTGAAGGCGAGGAGTTGGTTAAGATTGGTAAACTGAACTTGGTTGATTTGGCTGGGTCCGAGAATATCAGCAAGGCAGGCTCGGAGGGCAAGAAGGAGCGGGCCAGAGAATGTGTTAACATCAATCAGTCACTTCTGACTCTGGGTAGAGTCATTACAGCTTTGGTTGAAAGACATCCTCATATTCCTTATAGGTAAGATAATACTAATTACAAAGGTTATTAATATTGTACAAAAAACAAAGGTTACACTGGTCATATGACTGCCCCAAATAGTGATTGCACCTATAGCGTTGTATCCAGAGGTCATAGGTTTAATTCCCATCCATGTCAAAAAATATTAGTACGTTTTTCTGTACAGTTTTTTATGTCATCTGGGCGTTTATAAAATATAATATCTATTAGAAGCATTGTTTCTGGTACACATAGTACAAGCATAGAGTTTAGTTTGTGAACAGGGAAAATATGTGAATAATGTCCAACATATTATAATTTTTACTTGCAGGGAATCAAAACTAACCCGTATCCTCCAAGAATCTCTTGGTGGTCGAACCAAAACTTCTATAATAGCAACTGTGTCTCCTGGTCACAAGGATTTGGAAGAAACCATGAGCACCTTGGAGTATGCACACAGAGCCAAAAACATACAGAACAAACCTGAGGTCAATCAGAAAATGACCAAAAAGGCAATTCTGAAAGAATTTGCAGAAGAAATTGATAGGTTGAAGCGGGACTTGCAAGCCTCTAGAGATAAAAATGGTAAGTTACAATTGTAAATAATAACTTTTAAAGGATTTGGAGAATTAAAAAATTTATATATTGCGTCATAAATTATTAAAATTTATTTTATTAAAAACTATTTATTGTTGGTTACACCAATAATTAAAAATCAAAAAGTAAACTAAAACATAATAATTTGAAATAGAAGACAATGGGTGTTGCCTTGCTGGATGGCAAGAATCTTTTGAACTAGGTACTCCTTGCTCAGGATCACCAGATATATTTTTTATTAAATAGTTTTGTATTTGTATAAAATTATTTAAAAAATGTAAATAATTTCCTATGAAATCTAATATAAATTACTTTAAATGAAATAAACTATTGTATCTATAAAAACATACTGTAGTTAGTTTAATAGTAACCGCTTGACAATAATATACATTAAAATATTTCTTTTACATGATTTTAGGTGTATATCTAGCTAATGAGACATATCAAGAAATTACTTTCAAAGCAGAGGAACAAAATAAAGAAATTCAAAATTTAATTCTTCAAAAGCGTGCCATGGAAGATGAAAGAGACAAAAAGGAGTCTGTGTTTAAAGAGTTAAATGAAACTATTAAAGAAAAGGAATACAAGTTAGAAACAACTAAAACTGTGCTAGAAGATACTAGAAATAAATTGTGTAAGACTAAAAATGTAAGTTAATTGTTTTTCAAATTCAAAATGGCGTCTAATGTCGGTCATATTGGTTATTTGACAGTTGTTTTCTTAATATTATACAGGCTTTAGAAAGCACAACCCACCAATTTGAGGAACAAAAATATTTAGTGAGCAAGCAAGTGGAAACCGAAAATGTATTGAGTCAACAGGCTTCTACATTGCTGCAAACGGTAGACATCGCCACTAATCATGTTAGCGATTTACACAACTCTGTGGATAAACGAAAGTAAGTCTTAATAAAATTTTATTTTTGAATTTTAAATTATTAAAATGTAGAATGCTCTACCTGCTTGCGTGTTTCCTTCTTCTTATAATCTCGAGTCCTTTAAACGAAGCGTGTATAGGTATCTTTAGCCGGCATAATAGCAATCAACGGTTACGTAGATCGTAATTGTTGGTTGCATTTGTTCTTGGACCTTCATATTGCTTTCGATCATGTGAGGTCACAGGTCACCTGGCGAGCTTTCATACAAAAATAATAAATAATTAAAATCATCATTAACTAACAATAGTCCACCAAAAAAGTTCCTGATTTAATTATAATATATCATCACGGGTGCCTTACGGCGCCCGTGATCGTAGCAGATGATAAGAGTTTACACCGAACAAGTGGCTAGCTCGTCGCGAAGTTTTGAATATACTCAATAACCCATATATAAACAGACAGACAGCTTAACGCGCTTCCAAGTTCTGACCAACTCGGCCACCACGTATATACTCGGCCACCACGTATATACTCAGCCACCACGTATATACTCGGCCACCACGTATATACTCGGCCACCACGTATATACTCGGCCACCACGTATATACTCAGCCACAACGTATATACTCGGCCACCACGTATATACCCGGCCACCACGTATATACTCGGCCACCACGTATATACTCGGCCACCATGTTTATACTCGGACACCACGTATATACTCAGCCACAACGTATATACTCGGCCACCACGTATATACTCGGCCACCACGTTTATACTCGGACACCACGTATATACTCGGCCACCACGTATATACCCGGCCACCGTGTATATTTTATAATCGTAAAATATAGTAATGGCTGTATTGTAAATTATATTATACATTACAGACAAGTAGAAAACAAGAACGTGGAAGTGACCCGTTCATTGCGCGAGCATTCGGGCCGCATGTGCGAGGACGTGAGTACGCGAGCAGTTCGTCACGCCGCGGCCATAGAAAAACGGGTAGAAGCCCTGTGGGGGTTGGAAGGTAAATATTCTTATATACTGGGCGGGTGCGCATCATATATATTTATACATATATTATATGTTTAAATTAATTAGCACTCTGCCTGCTATTGGTAAATCTCCCAAAGGTTAGCTGGTAGATAATGCCTAAGGCATTAAGCTCGCCTATGTACAATAGTATTAAGCTTTTGTGCAATCAAGATTTTCACATTCATTCATATATTATTTTATTATCATATATACTTTATTGCATACAAAATACATAGGCGGAGTTTATGCCGCTAAGCTTTCTCTACCAGTCAAACCTTCGGGACAGTCAAAGCAGTTTATAAGTTAATATACCTACTCTTATAGTTAGAGAGCTGCCCATATGATATACTGACTGGTAAACAAACCGTCTGCTGGAAATATCATTCTTAGTGTTTCCCCAAGTAGCCTGGATATAGTTTTCGTATTTCCTCAGTTCGAAGTCCATAGTCGTTAAAACCGTCATTAGGTCAAGAACCAGCGTTTTGGCCAAAAAATGGTGATTATTAGTGGGGTGTACATGAGTGAGGTGACTGATCCGATAAACGCTCATAACCTTATGGGCTGTGTTACTTGACAGAGGTATAAGATAGTACTTCCATCATACACGCAGCTGGTCAATGTCCTGGAGGGGAAGGGCGTCCCGATTTTTTTTAATGGATGATAAAAAGTAGAATCTATTTGGTACCTACTGTGCAGTTGTCATGCAAAGGCAAAGCTGTGTCTAAACCTCATCCTAAAGTATGTTACTGACATCTTTGAGGACAAGGTACAGGCACTGCACAAAAGATGCCATAGGGTCAAAGTTGCATAAATCAGCCCTTACCCTAAAATAAGATTGACTCAATATTCATTTTGAAATTTTTACAAAAGATAAACGTAATATGAACTCTTTATGGAACGTGATTCCAATATGGCGCTAACGGGATCGTATAGTATTTGGTTGGGCAGAGAGGATACTGAACACAGAAGGGGAATGTTGAATTCAAAAAGACCTTTAACCTTAACCGCGTTAAGACTTTAACGCGGTTAAGTCCGGGAACACTGCGGTTCACTTCCCTGCCAACCACGCGTTGGTCCCGCCACCCACACTTAGAAGCCATACATTGCTAAGAATATTGTCTCTGACTCTTTCTTAAAAACCTTTTTTATTTCAGAAAATCACAATAAATCTACTGTATATTGTCAAAAAGAAAATATACAAGGCATTGACGAATTAGTTCAACTCAATACAGATGCTATGGACCAGGTAATTTTAATACTTTTGAAATAAAATCTGCATACACTTAACTATTCTTTATTAATGTTAGTATAGTTGGTAGAACATATTGTGATGTTTCATTATTAAGTATGTATGTTTCATTGTTTCAATACTATCCAAATAGGGAATCACACAACAAACTGGTGTCAAACTGATCCAAGATACAAGGGTCCAAGACCATGTCTTTGGTGGTCAATCCCGCACACTTCCAATAAAGATTATATTTCAGTAATAGGCTATTTTACTACATTAAAAATATACTATAAATTGTTGTCATCCTATCAGACAATGGCGTAAAAAAACATATTAAAACTTTATTTTAAACTAAACTATGTATATCTTTTGTAGATTACACGAAATAAAATTGAATATTTTTTACAATTTCATTTATAACAAAAACATCATTGATTTGTTGATGACTGGTGACGTCGCACGCAAGTAAACAAAGTAATACACAGATTATAAATCATGTGGATTAAATAGAATAGAGTAATATATAGGATATTATTTAATCTTAGCTTGTTTGTTTACTTGCGTGTGACGTCACACTTGACATAGACTGCGAAATAGCGTTTTTAGTGCCATTGTGGAAATTCAAACTTTAACTTTGATTTTTATTAATAATAGAGTAGACATCCCGGAAATATCAATGTGGTGTGTTTATTATGTAATGGAGAATCATATAAAACGGGTTTCAAAAAGGATTCAATACCCTATTCAAGTGGCTTTTATAAACAAATAAACAAACTGACAACAAATCTTCTTACTTATTATTTCTTGCATCTTCCAGTACTTTTTTTTTTGCAAAAATCTACGATTTGTATAAGGGTCTTGGAAACTGATGAACACCCATGTATAGCTTCATTTCACCGGGTGGCTTCACAACGGCTGAAACTCCTCGGAACACCAAGTTCACTCCTTGAAGCCTGTGGAAGCCCAGGACTTTTCGGAAGTTTCGCTTTTTGGAAGGAGTTGGGCTGGCTAGAATAATCAGCCGCTTCACGCCAAAAGGCCTAACCTCTTGGCTAATTGGGGACAAGTCCCCATGAACATGAACGAAAACATTTTTTTTTTTTACCAAATTCTTATTGTTTTTAGATAAAATTACAAAGTAAACAGTGTGAAGAACAACTAACAAGCAAGACGATAAGTTCTAAACAATGTATAGAGAAGGAACTAGGTGACAATGAGGTGTTACTCCAGAAGTTGATGCAGACATTCGTGGCGGGGCTTGTGGACAGCGTCAGGAATGCCAAGGATATAGATGTAAAGGGAAGACAGATGATGGACTCTTTTGTGCAGCAATGGGTAAGCTTAGACTATGTTAGAAGCATCATTTTAAAGAAGCAAGTAAGTCATAATGAGGTGTTACTAGAAATGTTTTGGTGAGAGGATGGTCTCTATAACTTATCATATATCGGGTTTTAGTTGGTTTTGTGGGTTCGCCGGTTTTCAGGAGACTATTAATTACATCGGCTTTTTGTTGCGGTGGTAGTCTACTTTTAGGTTGCGGTTGCGAAACGGGCAAATGATTTTATGATAAGAATCATAAAGCAAATTTGACCTGCTCATATTGTAAACGCATCAATAAGCCGGCATTGTGGGAGCGATCAATAATAATAATTATTATATGACATTTCACATATGGCTTTGGTCACAAACTAAGCTCTGGGTATTATAGTACAAAGGCGCCAGCAGTCGAGTGGCTTCACTTACGACCCTCCACTCGCGACACGGTCAACATACGACAGTCGCAAGACAGTCGCACGACCAGCACTTGCGACAGGTGTGCGACACTGCGCGACACATCGCCGACCAAAGGGAGCTGGCAATTAATAATCATGTTCAGGTTTGTTACTCTTTTCTTTTTTAAATACCGTATGTTTGAATGAATAAATGTTTAATTTATTTCACTTAAGAAGCCAGGAAAAGGATTCGCGATCTCGAACATCTAAAAACGTATAAATGTTGTTTTCACTGATATCAAAGGTTTTTTTTTTATGAAAAACGAATGTAGAGATGTAAATATTACTACTCACTTGATCCTAATTAGATATTATTTTTATTAAAAAAAATTATTAAGTTTTAAAAAGACACCCAAAGTTTGATTTATGACTCTAAAAATAATTCTTTAGTTGTCATTTGAAAACTTATCAGGATCTTAAAGAAGTTTGTAATTACGATCGAGTAAATAAAATGATTACCTCCATGTTCTTTTTTTTCCAAAGAAAAACTTTATTATCACTGAAAACAACATTTAGATGTTTTTTGACTTTCGAGTTCGTGAATCGTTTTCCTGTGCACTTAACTTAGCATAGGTACATTTAATTACACAAAATTTACAAAGCCTGTCCTAAATCACTGATTGGTGGGAAACATACATTCCCAAGGACCACACCATCAAATCAAACATATACTTTCATCTCACAAATGAAGGAATTAAAACTCAACTTTATGCAGTAGAAGTCGGTGCAAGAGGAATTTCAGCAAGGTCTTTGCATCATCTATTGAATGATCTTGGTCTTTCAGTAATATTTTTATTATTATTTATTGAATAATAATACATAATATTAAATTAACCTTAAATAACCCACTTCACATGCTAACACTTCACATGGTAAAATACTCAACGCGTATTATACCATGTCAAAGCGTATTAACCAAAAATAATAATAAAATATATCATTGCGGGAAGGGCAGTTTGTTTTTTTTTGTTCTAGCAATGATATAGCTATTTGTCATTGACAATATGCCTACGTGTCAATGACATAGTTATTTGTCAATGACATTGCTCTATTTGTCAATGACATTGCTATTTGTCAATGGCATAATCATTAGTCAATTACATAGCTAGTTGACAGAGTTATTATATAAAATAATATTTTAATATTCTAGGTAATAGAAAAGGAAATACAAGACCTTAAACAAAAACTTAGTGTGAAACTAAAAGAAATTGAAGCTGAACGACAAGAGTCCCAAGCCAAACTAGATGAAGAAAAAATATATACTGAAAACCGTCTTGCCAAAAATGAAGAATTTATAAGATATGCTCAAGAAGAAAGAAAAAACTTCATAGAAAGTCTTGCTAGAATTGAGGAAGAGAAAAAAGTACTAGATAATAAACTAAATGTTAAAATAGAGGAGATTGAGAGTAATTTGAAAGTTTTAGAAGATAGAATAGAGACATGTAAGAGTTGGCAAGAGAGTCAAATGGAGGAGGTTAGAAAGGAATATGACTTGGCTGAGCTTATAGTGTCAGAACATGAGAAGCAGACAAAAGAAGTTGACTTGTTTACTAATAAATATGATAAGGAATTTTCAGAAGGTAATTTTTTTTATTTTATTTTCTGTGCACTTAAGCCGGCATAGTGGGTGCAAACAACGGGTTCGTAGCTCGTAATTGTTGGTTGCATTTGATCTTGGACCTTCATACTGCTTTCCATTAGGTAGATGTGAGGTCACAGAGTTCTCATTAAATATAATTACTAGATAGGTTTTTTTTAATGGAGCACGTCATGTGACTTAGTATCTATCGATGATAAGCAGAACAACAAAAGTCCATGAATGGGGTCGATCAATACATTGTTTTTTAACAATATTAACCCGGCTAAATGATGCGGTTACGAAATGGGTGGCGATATGGACGTATTTATATTTATGAGTCTATTTTAATATCCTCGCTGCTATATCGTCAAATCAATCGTCCGTTGTTACGACCATGAAAGAACTGGACAATAAATCGATGCAGTATTCTCCGGTAAACCGGTGAACCCACAGATTAAAACCGAAACATGACAAGGGGCCTTATTCCGAGTTTGCAACCGCTAATCACGACAAGACGTTGCGCAAACTATAAATATGGAAATATAAGCTCTATTCCAATGGCTATATAGTATGTATTAGGTTGGCTATTATAATGCCGCCATCTTGAAATACACGAATTCTTCGCAAGTTTTAACATGTATGGAGCATTGGAATTTCAACTTTATAATTAACAGATAGAACTTACATTTCAATACCCGTACTTTACGCAAAATGCGCGACGGTGAACGTGTCAAAACTCGGAATAAAGCCCTAGGTCACTTGACGGTTTTTAAATCTGTGTGGGAAGTGGTAACGCGTCTGGTCGGTCGGCCTATGATATTTAATTAAATACCAATTTGTGTAATTGACAAGAAATTACTTTCATGTTTTGTACATACATGGATTTTTTATAAGTATTTATTTTACCAGAAATCTCCAACAAATTAATGATAAAACAATTTTGTTTCAGGTACAAATGCAATAAGCATAGACATGGAGGCTCTTACCAAGAGCATCTCGGACATAGTAGAACACAACCACTCTGAGATGATGCGAGGGGTCACTCAAGTGCAGGACAATGCTCAGGTAAGTTAACAACTCAAGCTACGCCCGCAACAGGCGTACTCTTAAGGCGTGGGACTGAATAAAAATGGTGTTAGGAAAAGAAAGTATATCTTTAATTGTAACTGCTACCTATATTTAGATATAAGATTCTTGAAGATATAATTTATGATATTAGGTTTAAAGAATCTTTATTTCTCTCAAAAAGAACACAAATTCGCTTATATTGAGGAGAATAACAGCATCATTTTATCTCAAAAATAAACAGGAGGGCCATTACGGAAATCCGTCAAGCAATTTACGTGACAAAACTTCATTTTCTGCCTTGTCTATGGTTTAAAGTTGTTTTGGGAATATCAGCTCTATTATAACGTCCATATGGCTTCATACTAGTAAATTAATTGACGGCTGATTTTCATCCAATGAGACGAAATTATTGTAACGCAAACCGTCCACATCCTGCAATGACCCCCCATGAAAACACAAAATTAAATTAAATATTACATAAGCACTAAAAAGAAACAAAATATACATAACAAAAGATAAACCTATGATAAACAAAACCAAATTAAATCAAATTTTAAACAATATTATATTTAAATAGGAAACGCAATTAAGAGCTTAATAATAATAAATACCATCACGGGTACCTATTTGGCTCCCGAGAACCGTTTAAACATTAAACGGCCTCAGGGTACCCAGTGGAGGGATTAACTCGTTCTCATTTCGCCGATGGTATTCGAGGTATCGAGCTTGTTGCGGTGTGTATGATGAAATAGCCTCGTTGTATAAAACGGTCACCCATCCCAGGTCCGGCCTTGTTGGAATCTGCTTAACCTTGTTTTCAGTTGCGCACTTAACCACTAAACTGGGGCCGCATTTTGACCTTATTATCGTCCAGACCATTACAAACTGTACAGAAAACTAATATTTTTTTGACATGAGTGGGAATCGAACCTTTGACCTCCGGATACGACGCTAAAGGCGCATCCACTAGACTACGGAGGCTGTCAAAAAAAACTATATTATTATATTTTCCCTTACAGACAGGTGTCTCGGAGGTGATATCGTCTCACAAGGAATGTTCTGCCCAGCTGCAGGATACCAGCAACTGTCTTCTGCAAGATGTTTTGGATATCAACACCACTACCACCAACCAACTTATTTCACACGTTGAGGTATGCTTTTTACTGTTCATTACTTTACATATCTATACCCTATTCATGGTAGAAAAAAAATAATGTAAACAAGAAAACATGTGGTTCTCAAACTGTTTTTGTTATACTCGTATTTATAAAATAAGGTACTTACTAAAGTATTTTCATTTTATTTTAATGTAATTTTGACTGGTAAATAAGAATAAGGCCTGAACTGTGAAAATATATTTTAACGATATATGTTTTTTTTTTATTCTAAATTATATATTTAAAATGAGTGAGCGTGGTATGGAAGAGATACCCAATCGATTTAAAAAAAAAACAAGAATTGCAACGGAATACTTGAACATTACTCAGTTCGCCGCAAATTGTTTGCATAATAATAACATGTAAAGTTGAAGAGGCGCTATTATTTTATTTGCTTTTTGCTAGTGACTTTTTATTACAAACATTTAAAAATATTAATAAAATAGAAAAACCATCGTTTTTATTATTCAGATGTAGATAATTTATAACTTAAATATATATTTTATACATTCGATTAATTAATATTTAATAACACAGGAATGTTTTAATTTTTTTTGACGCATTTTGAGTTTTCATTGGATATCCGACAATTTAAAAACCTATTTCACATTTGACAGCTGTTTGTTTACATTATTTTTTTTTCTATCGTTTATAGGGTATAGTTACTTCACCACCCTAGTGTTATCGTTAATGCACAAACTGCAGCGTTGCACTTTTCGTTTCATTACCTTATTAGGAGCGTTAGACGGCGATCATACAATTCTGTGAATCATCTAACCGTCAAACAAAGGTTGTAATTGATTAAACAAATAATAATATTTATTCTTTACTTAAGCAAAAAGTTTGCTTTGATTAAAAAAAAAATCCTTTTCCAATTTTCATTAAAAAAAATCCTGGAAATCTGGGTTTAAAAAAAAATTAAAATAGGTTGGTCGTGAGCTAACAAGGAACATGATTGTATAAAACTTACGTGACTATATTATTAATCATATATTTATTAGTTTTTTTCAATTTTTTCATGGAACACTGAATATAACTTTGTATCTACCTACTGTTAAGCAGACCTACAAAGTACATGAATGGGGTTGAACATTGTTGTTTAACAATATTGATCGCTGTCACTATGCCGGCTAAATTCTAAAAGTTGGGAGCTATATATAAAAATGAATTCTTATTTGTAATATAATTTATGGAATACTAAATTCTATTATATTTTTCAGACATACAGCGACACCTCCAAATCCCGTCTATCGACAATATCCGCGTCCCTGTCCAACAATATATCTGTCTCGCTTGCACACACACAGAGCGCGCAGAATGTGTTGGACGAGACGAAAGGCGACGTCACAGAACACGTGGAGGCTGTTCAAAGTATTATCAATGAATACAAAAAGGTTGAAGATAAACTGCTTGGGGAAGAATTTAGGATGTATTCTCCTACTGGTAAGTTATTTTTTTATACACTGATAAGTATTTTACGTTTTGTTTAAACTGACAAGTATTTTACGATTTGTTTTTATACACTGATAAGTATTTTACGTTTTGTTTAAACTGACAAGTATTTTACGATTTGTTTTTAAACACAGATAAGTATTTTACGTTTTGTTTAAACTGACAAGTATTTTACGATTTGTTTTTATACACTGATAAGTACTTTACGTTTTGTTTAAACTGACAAGTATTTTACGATTTGTTTTTATACACTGATAAGTATTTTACGTTTTGTTTAAACTGACAAGTATTTTACGATTTGTTTTTATACACTGATAAGTATTTTACGATTTGTTTTTTAATCACTGATAAGTATTTTACGATTTGTTTTTTAATCACTGATAGGTATTTTATGTTTTTTTTTAATACACTGATTTTTATGAAACAATAATTTTACCATTTGTTTTTTATACACTGATAAGTATTTTGTGATTTTTTTTATACACTGATAAGTATTTTACGATTTGTTTTTAAACAGTGATAAGTATTTTATTTTTACATACGTGGTGGCCGAGTTGGTTAGACCTTGGACTTAAAAACACTTAGGTCCCTGGTTAGAATCCCGGTGTGTACCAATGAGTTTCTAATTAAAAAAAATATGTACATTTGTTTCACAACACCACTATAGTGCCTCGGAGAGCACGTTAAGCTGTCGGTCCCGGTTTCACTATATCAACTTGTGAAACTGTTTATAGATGGGTTATTGAGTCTATTCAAAACATCGCTACGAGCTAGCCACTTGTTCGGAGTAGACTCATACCATCGGTTACGAGGAGGTGGGATTAAAACCCCTCCGCTGGGTGATGATATGTATGTACTTATATGTATTTTACGTTTTTTTATACACTGATAAGTATTTTACGTTTTGTTTTTTGTACACTGATTAGTTTTTTACGATTTGTTTTTATACACTGATAAGTATTTTACAATTTGTTTTTTGAAAAAAAAATCTTTTTATTTTATTTTGTGCTAAAAAAATATAATAATTAAATATAACTTCTCTACTGTTAACACTTAAGACTACACTGGACAAGAGGCTATTAACTAACAAATTGGGCTAATTTAAATATAATAAGTATAAACCAGTGCATAGATATAGATAAATCAGCAATGCTTGCCTATTATTTAATAATAACAACAATTGATTTTTAAATATTATTTTTGTGTTCGTTTTGAATAAAGCTTAAATTTAAGATAGTAATTTTATTTATAAAGTGTGATTCAATTAGAGGTGCTGTTTGTTTATGGAGTTTTTGACAGAAGACGTGAATTTGTGATCTGCCAACTACTATGGCAGATCAACAATTCACGCTTAGTATAGTTTGGCATTTCATAGAAAGACTTATATTGCACCGTGTCTATAAATTAATGAACTAGTACGAAAATCAACGTTTTATGAGGATTGAGCATCTTGCAGTTATGGTCCACATAATAAGCCTACCTAACGCTCGATTCGCTATACCATCAGTTTCAAGTCAGAGTCTACACCGAACAAGTGGCCATCCCGCCATGGTGTTTCGATAGACTCAAAAACCCAAATAATTTTACACGTTGGTATAGTGAAACTAGGATAAGTTGTTATAAAGCTGTAGGTTAAAAATAGATATGCATTTTTATAATACGTAGGAAGAGATCTTACATCTGTCAAAAAAAAATGCAATTGAACTCTTTGTAAAGGTAACGATTAAAATTAAAAATGGCGTCGAATGTATTAATTTTATTTTGGTACTAGGTTATTTTTTACTTTAATCGTGGGTATCTAAGAAAAAAAAAGAAGAAAATATAACATAAAATATCAAACTGATTTGGTTTCTATTAATAAAAAAAAACTGGTAAATATATACTTAAAATTTAAAATATATTATTTTTGTGATAAAAAAAATTAAAGCGAAGTTGACATGTAAATTTCATTAAGCAAGCATTTCTATTGGTTACCGCGAAACGAAGTGAAAATTTGGGTCAGAAATCTTGTGAACCTTAATTTTTATCATTATAAGAAACAATAAAATTTAAAAAGAATACTTTTTTATTACCATGCTGCAAAATACATAAAAAAAAGATTATAATAGTAATTCATTTTATAAAGGTGCATTTCGCACCACTTTATATAATGTGTATTAGTCTATTACAGGGTGCTTGTGTTCTCACACATATTTTATAGATTTCAAATATTAATATCTCATAAACCAGTTTTTTATTTAAAAATAAACAAAATTAATTTCTTATTTTAGGCCATATTAATTTTTTTTTAATTTTTTTATTATAGTCTGAAGCCTATTATAGTGAATTTTGGTGTGACTCAGCCTTAGTGTCCTTTAAAATAATCATAAATCAGCATCTCAAGCAGCCATAATTTTTAAACTTTGATCATGCAATGTAAATCTGTATCTACCTGATAAAAAGCAGACCTACAAAGTCCATGAATGGGGAGAACCAACCCAAAGTTCTTAAACAATTATGGTCGCTCTCTTTGCCGGCTAAATCATGTGGTTATGAAACAGGCGGTGTTAGACGAATTTGCACTACGCAGCTATAGCATCGATGCTTTATCATCAAATCAATCGCCCATTTCATAACCGCTGAAAGGACTACTACATCGATGCAGAAGTCTTGAAAAACGGTAAACCCACAGACTGGTATACAGGATGAATTTTTCAAGTGGGCCTTCAAGGTCATACCATTATTCGCTCGCAAAGGAATCTCGGGGCCGCATTTGATTAAAAACTGTATCATTATATTTTTGAAAAAAAAAAAATCCTAGCCGGGAATTGAACCGGTTGTCTTTGAAAAAAGAACATACATATCATCACGGGTGCCTTACGGCGCCCGAGACCGTCTTGACGGCCCCAGGGTACCCATCAGAGGGGTTTTTAATCCCACCTCGTCGTAGCCGATGGTATGAGTCTACACCGGCTAGCTCGTCGCGATATTTTGAATAGACTCAATAACCCATCTATAAACAGTTTCACAAGTTGGTATAGTAAAACCGAGACCGACAGCTTAACGTGCTCTCCGAGGCACTATAGTGGTCTTGTCAAACAAATGTACATAAGATTTTAGATTAAAAATTCATTGGTACACACCGGGATTCGAACCAGGGACCTAAGTGTTTTTAAGTCCAAGGTCTAACCAACTCGGCCACCACATATACATGGTGACTTTGAAATGATGTACTTTGGGCTAATATGAGGTTCTACTGATCAATGCGAACAACTTTTCCCATGGAACTATGTGCCGCAAATGAAAAAAAAAATTGCCTTCTCCATACAAACTAGTAATGTTAAAATGACCAATTTGTATGGGGAAACCAAAAATTTTTTTCATTTGCGACACATGGTTCCATGGGAAAAGTTGTTCGATTTGATCAGCAGAACCTCATATTAGCCCAAAGTACATCCTTTCAAATTCACCCTGTATAAAAAAGAACTCACCTATATTATTGCACCAGCTGATTGGCACAAATTTTGATAGTATTTTGACTGTTTGTTGTTTTTGTTTTCATGTTAATTACAACCAGTTTAGAATCACATTTTTTTTTAATTTGACAGTTCTTCATACAAGTTAACTATCGAATAAGTTTATCTGACGATTGAAAAATCACCCTTTAATGATGCTATTTATTGGTGAAGGTAAGACGCCCCTCCGGCAGCAGTACCGGTACCCGCGCGCGCTGGCCGCGACCTCCCCGCACGAGCGGATACTGTCGCGGTACCGCGCCGCCAGGAACGACGACGTAAGTATCCCGCCAGTTCTGTCACGCACATACAAACCTACTTCCTATATCACCACTTGCCTGTTAGCCGTAGTTTGTGTTCATAATTCACATTGAATTTTTTTCCCCTTATTTTTGTTTATTATTAAAATTATAAAATAAAAAAATACCAACACGGGTGCCTATTTGGCTCCCGGGAACCGTTTACACGGGCTCAGGGTACCCAGCGAATGGATTAACTTGTCCTCATTTCGCCGATGGTATTCGGAGGCAACACCTAACAAGCAACGAGCTTGTTGCGGTGTTTATGATGAAATAGCCTCGTTGTATAAAGTTGTATAATTGTTAAAAAATATATAATTAAATATCTATTTTCAAGATTTATCTAAAAGAACTTATGTCCATTTATAGTCTGTTATAATCTTGAACTTGAAGAAGAAGAGCCTCGAAATCTTAAAATGACCATTTATTCAGTATTTTTCAAATATACATAAACGGTTTTTTTATTTCAGCATAATCTAAAATTTGAATTGTACGTAAATATCTTTCTGTCGTACTTTTGTGTTTATAATAATATTAAAACCGTTTTTAAATTATTATTTTAATCTTACAACAAACAGTAGAGGAAAATTACTGGTAGTGCAAATACTTATCCCTTGTGCTTTTGTTGCAAGAATGGATATTTAATGTACATACACAGAAATATTATTT
This sequence comes from Monopis laevigella, assembly GCA_947458855.1. Taxonomy (NCBI): domain Eukaryota; kingdom Metazoa; phylum Arthropoda; class Insecta; order Lepidoptera; family Tineidae; genus Monopis; species Monopis laevigella. The sequence goes on along the minus strand of OX381596.1, from coordinate 4,993,207 downwards.
TATTATGCTTGGACTTTCAGCTAGCTTTTGTTTAACTAGTTAGAGGTTTCAAAATTGTATGTTTTTTATTAAATTCTTTAATTTCTTGTTTTTAATCTCAATATTACTTTTTTTTTTTTTTTTCATTTATTATTCAACAAAACTAATTTACAATAATTATGTTACACACCCAACGGAAACCTTTAAGGTTTATATGTGGTGCGTGAGTCGCAAACTTTTTTTTAATTTAAATCATTTTTTCAAAATATAATACAAAAATACAATATTATATATATATTTTTATTTTATCCGTTTGTACCTTATTAAATTTTTTTTTTGTTAGGTCTTGTATGTACTTGATTTTGTATAACTTCAAAGAAAAGTCTAACCCCCAAATTCTTGTTTCTCACTCGCGTTTTCCACTCCACTCCCTCACTCAAGGATAGTTTGTCTCATTCTATCTTTTTTGATTTGATATTTGGTAGAAAGAGACAGACGTTCCTTGTGCGAAAGTGTAGTGAAAAATACTAGAATACGTGGGTAAATATTAATCTTTAACAGGGTACCAACAATGCTAAGATATACCTTATTTATATATAATTACAGGATGTAATAATAATCGAGAGCGCATGTCATACCCCGACGGGAAGCGACTCCGAGACCTCGAGAACGTCTGAGCACACGTTCACTGAGCCCACCCCGCGCACCAACGGACACACACTCACTAAGTGCATATCTGAAAGTGATATTATATATTCTACACGGGTGAGTTATAAATATATTTATATAAACCTTTAATTTTCTTGGTAAATAACTTTTCATATTTATCGTCAATATAAACAATTTTAAACGTAAATGTTAATATGCAAGCTATTTTTTACTTATTACAATACAAATCACCATACTCTTCGGACAGGATTAAATTAAAACAAAATGGTGTCTATAAAAACAAAATGGCGCCAATATTGAAATAAAATGGCGTCAATTGAAACATAATATGATTTTAAAACATCTTTTGGATAGACCGTAAACACCCAAACCTATACGTAAATGAGAGCTAGACATAGTAATAGGACCTACCAAGATAAAAGAGAAATTACATCATTTGTTTGAGTAGAAACTGAACGAGGGTTTTTGTTATACCAGTACAATGATGTTTATTTTGTTAACGAAGCTCGATATGCGACTTCCACCTGTTGGTAAGTATATTTACAAAGTCCATGAATGGGGTCGATCAATACATTGTTGTTAGCATTGAGCGCTCCTACTTCACTGGCTAAATGATGCCGTTACGAAATGCACAACGAGTCTACTATGTTCTCGCTGCTTTATCGTCAAATCAAAACTACTCGTTTCATAACCGCATACTGAAAGATATATATGTGGTTTTTTTTTCAGAACGGCAAAGAAAACTCGGAGCAACTCTCAGGTTCTATAAAGAAGCCATCAAAGCTTCCCACGTCGCAGAAGAAACCGCTTTCAGAACGAAACATGTCTGTTAATTGACCAATACTGTTGATCAGTTGGTTAACTATTTTATAATTTAGCCCCGGTTGCACTTGGACCATAGTTAAATTAACCGTAACTTCAAGAATAATTAAATATAATGGGTTTTTAACTATAGAAAATGTGATGCATAAAAATAATTTAATTTATAGTATAAATTGAATAATATATATTTAAGGCATCTAGTTTCTTATTTTAGTTCAACTTTGCTTTAGACCCCATTTAACTATAACTGTTTGATTTAGAAAGTTTGCTAAACCTGATTTAGCCTATACCTGGTAATAAATGTCGTTTGTTACTTTTGTTTCATATTAATGTGACGGGGAGAAAACAGAGGTTTGACTAACATTGGTTTATTGATACGTTTCTGAATAGAGTTGTATCAAAATATGGTTAATTTTATTTACTTATCAGAAAAATAACCGTATTTAAATTGTATTTTTTTTTTAATCGGTTTAGTACTCTACGAATTTTTGGAGCTATCATATGTTAAATATTATGACAGAAAAGTAAACTATATTGCTATTTTTTTATGTACTAAATTAAAAATTTGTACATTCAGATGCCTTTATTTAATTCTATATTTTATGGTAAATTAGATCATTAAAAAAAAAATTGATTACTCTGAAAGTTGTACCAGGGGTAAAGTACTACACTCTATTCCAGGAGAACTGATAGTGACGTCATCAGTTTTTAACAGATAAGGCAAGTGTACTTACTACGCATGGCTAAACACCGGCCGAATTTTTATGAATAAAGCGACATTTCTAGGAAATGTCGCTTTATTCATTAATATATAATTTTTACATTTGTTTAGCGACGATTTTTTAATCGTCAAATACAGTTATTTAACAGATAACGTGTAAGGAGAATAACCATAGAGATATAATATGGAGGTGCCCATGGCCCTTAAACCGCCTTCCCAGTTTTGAGAACAGAAAATGGCCGCCATAAACAAAAAAAAAAGTGAGAACACAAGTGAATAAGTGAGTGATGATTGGTTGAAATGAGAACAGAATAGGGCGGCAATAAACTCGTTTGACATTTCGTTTTATAATCCATTTAAGGCAGATGGCGGTTCCATATTTTATTATTAGTTTCATGAGAATAACCAAGTTTGACAGTTCTTCATAGAAGTTAAATGTCGACCAACTTTATCTGACCATTGATCAAAAGGCCCTTACTATAGCGACATCAAACGGGTATTTACATTTTTTTTGTGTGTATAACGGAGTATGTTTAGGTTCGATGACGTCACTATCAGTTCTCGTGGAATAGACTTCAGTTACATCTATAATGGAATTTTAGTCTTCTTTTAGTAACCACAATAATGGATTCTCCTTAACATTAAATTTTTTTATTGCAGTTTTTATTTAAATAAGTATATTTTTTTTATTATCTAGTTTCTTATAATTAATTTCCTCACATTTTAATATTAAATATAATTTACTATTAGAAATTATACCAATTTATATTAATATAATCCAATTTGTTGTGCCGTTTCGAAAAGGTAAATAACAGTTAAAAAAAAATCAGATTTAACTTAATTAAACATTTTATTAATAAATACATTTTTAAATAAAGACATATATAGAACGGTTGCTTTTATTAAAATATGATTTAAAATAAAAAATAATTTGGAAGAAATTCTTCCTTTAGAGTGCAAATTATATAATAAAAAATACTTATATTATTTTTATAACATAAGTTATTAGGTTGTATTGTTAAGAAATACGATTTTGGCAAATAATTTATTTTTTATAATAGTGTTAATTTTAGTCATATAGCGAAATCACAAATATATCTCGCTCGCACTTATTTAAATCTTCATATCGTTTAATTTTCGAACGAAATTGTTTAATAAAGATTATTATTTTTTTGTAACATGGCACTGGATACAAGTCATGTAGATAAAATAGGGAGGTGCCTTAAATCGCATTTTCATTTTTGAGAACAGAAAATGGCCGCCGCCATACAAATTTAAAAAAAGTTAAAACAAAAACAATGAGTGTTGGTTGGTTAAAGTGAGAACAGCAACCACAGACAACGAACGCGTTTGACATTTACTTTTATAGGCTATTTAATGCATTAACGCGGTTCCATATTTTATTGTTATTTAGTTTCATGATACAAGTCCACCAGTCGGTTCTATTCACTTCTTTGTTTTTTTATTATTATTAATTTAAACATTTTAGTTTTCACGTTTTGATTTGGGTTTAAGTCGGATAGCCGTGGCGCTTCTGTCAAACTACAAGACATATTTTTAGTTCCAGTTTTAGTCCCAGTACTTGAGTGGTAATCCATTGGCGGCCATCTTCTGTTCTTACGTTTTGAAAGGCGTTTTTAGGCATTAGGATGCCTCTCTACTATATACTTGAGGTATAAAATAGAGCCGACCTATTATATACCTCAAGTATATAGTAGAGGCATCCTAATGCCTAAAAACGCCTTTCAAAACGTAAGAACAGAAGATGGCCGCCCTCCATACAGTGAAAACATAAAATATATCTAATTAATCACTGAGCGTTAATTGGTTGATGCGAAAACACAGTATGGCGGCAACGAACACGTTTGATATTTCGTTTTATAGGCGATTTTAGGCATTAGGGCGGTTCCATATTATTCCTAGTTAAATGGTGGTGGTCCTGATTATGGTGAACACCTTCTGTTTTCATTTTTAGACATTTCATATAATTTATACTTCCATAGATAGAACAACATTTAATATCATAGTTGTTGCAATTTGGGACGCATCGATGCAAGTATGAAATTATTTTTTAATCTAGTTTATTATTTGGGTTGTATGTTAAACCCAGATAATAAACTATATTTATTTCTATATTCGAAATTTTTTATAATATAATTAAAACAAGTTTGGTTTAGATTCCTAGACAGTTTAACAATCTTTGCCTTTGGTCTTTGTGCTAAGAATTATTTGTTTTTAATTAAACTAATTGTATTTCCTAATAATATAACTTATTATTTGCTATATTATGTAGAATAAAGACATATTAAATAAATATAGTTCTATTTGTTTTTTGTCCTATTTTTACATGTCCTAAAACTATGAACAGTTGAAAATAATATATAATATTTTGTATACAGGGTGAATTTGAAAGGTTGGACTTTGGGCTAATATGAGGCTCTACTGATCAAATCGAACAACTATACTATAATACTAAATTGTATGAGGAAGGCTTTTTTAAAATTTATTTCCGACACATGGTTCTATGCGAAAAGTAGTTCGATTTGATCAGTAGAACCTTTTATTAGCTCAAAGTACAACCTTTCATAGTCACCCTGTATATTTAACAGTTGTATATATTGCGGCGATAGAATATGACAGACATTTTTATAACTAAAATGAATTTTTACACTTATTAAAAAAAAAACACAATTTTTGAGTCTGGTCGAGTTATACAAAATATTAACACATGCATTACACTTACCGTTTTCACCAACTTAATATTGGTAGTGAAACAATCTTTTACTTACTGTACTGGAAAAGTCGGAAAACATTTAAAGGGCACACACAAACCTTGCTACTTTAAACTACTGGCAACCTAAGCAAGGCGATTCCATCTAAGTTCAAAATATGCTTATTTTTTTAAGAATGTGATATATATTTTGTTTCTCTATATTTTCCGAAAATATTGCTAAAAATAATTGTTTCTATTTTCTAATAATTTTTATCTGAAATACAATTTTTTTTTCCCCAAAAATCAATTTAAAAAACCGAAAAATATATTTTTGCGGTTTTTTCTTTTCTTTTTGAAGCTCATTAAGGTCAGAGAACATCTAAAAAAAAGTGACTTGAAAAGTCAGGGAAATTCGTATCCCAAAAAAATAAGCCACCCTGTGTACAGTAGACATGGGCGTTTTCGTATTTTTTTGGCATCGTTGCGCATCGTTATCAAATCGGTATCCGATGCCGGCATCGTTTTTTAGTTTTTTTGCTACAACATGAATGGACAAAAAAAGCTTCTTAAAGCCTGAAGGGAATTTTCTAAGTATTTGGACCCGTCCCTCCTCCCCTCCTCATCAAAAACATGATTTTTTAATAAACACGTACCCGTTGGTGTTGAAAATAAAACTATTATTAGATTAACATTTTGTGACTCAAAACAAAACGCGAGATCTTGCGCCGATGCCGATGCCCATGGTTGTTGCGGTGCCGTACGTTCGGAAACTAAACGATGTGTTGCGCCGATGCCGATGCTGCGGTCGATGCGCTGTGGTACGCTCGGAAACGAAACGAGAGATGTTGCGCCCGATGCCGGTGCCGCGGTCGATGCGGTGCGGTCGCTCGAAAACGAAACTCGAGTTGCGCCGATGCCGATGCCGGGGACGATGCGATGCGGCATCCGTTTTCTCGGCACCAAAACTTGAAGTCAACCCTCATCGATGCGCGGCATCTCTACTAGCATCCGATGCCGGCATCGTTGATTGAAAAACGCCCACCTCTAGTGTACAGTAATTGAAAGATTGTTTAACAAAAACGGATGGTAGAGCAATATACAGTGGCATATTTACGTATGGGCATGCAATGCCCAGCGGCCACATTCTAAGGCTCTACAATGGGTTTGCGCATTGTAGCAACGTAACGTATTTGTATACGTATACGTAAGCAACAACCAATAGGGCCGCTTTATTTTATGTAACAGGGTTGAAAAAAGCGATCATATTGGTTGCTGCTCACGAATACGTATAAAAATACGTTACGTTGCTATAATGCGCAAACACATGGTAGAGCCTCCGTTTCTTATAACGGAAACGTTAACTTGTCAAAACAATTAAATTCTTTAAAAATCTAACATTGAACAATCAGCAACAGCAATAACTAAAAAGGCAAGCATTTTATTCTATAATATATAATAAAGGATTTCGTTATTTTGACAATCTAACACCACCTTTAAAAGAAACTGAATATGGCCGCTGGGCGGCCGCCACGCCGGTGTCAAAAGTCTCACACGATAAAAAAAAAAATGGGCGAGTGTCGATATTTGCCTATGTCCTTTACAAAGTCTCCATGTATCTTTGTGGCAAATTTAATCCTATGCCGTTTTCGCATCATTGAATAAAAAACTAACTTTTACGTTTTTAATATTAGTGGGTTATGAAAAAATAAGTACTATGGCGGTCGGTAGAGGGACGGCCAGATGTGTGGCTTGTGGCGAGACTGAGCATAAATACGCCCTTGGCAATATAGATATCATCGTCACTTTGAATGGAACGTCTGAATGATTTCACCTTCCGGATCCCTTTTTATAGCCTTCGTCATATTTAATACTGACAAGCTAATGACATTTCAACATGGCTGCCTTCCTATTTAGTTTATATTTTTTCCACCCTAATATATGGTGCCCTAATGCCTAAAATCGTCTATAAAACAAAATGTCTTCGTTACCGCCATATTGTGTTCTCACTTAAATCAATCAACGCTCAGTGATTGCTTATAATATTTGTTTACACTTATTGTCTTGTATTTGTATGGCGGCGGCCATCTTGTGTTCTCACGTTTGGAAGGGCTGTTTTAGCCATTAAGGCGGCTGAATATATCGATGATACAGACCCACGAAGTTGTGTGTGAATGTATTCCATGTTTAGCAAAATGTGGTCAGAAAAAAATATAATAGTTGCCAGTTATTACTTTGATAAGTTTAAGTAATAGAAGCTTCTAAGATAATCAGTACTTTATTCTCAAACAATATTATTATACTAAAAAGGGTAATAAAATAATACAAATATGTTTAAATATATTTATAATTTATTACGAAAAAGGACAGTTACATTACCTCCATAACACATTGGTTTTTAAAATAGTTTATTTACATCTTAAAAACTTAAAGGTTTGAAACAAGACTTATGGCTAAATGCGTTTTATGCCATAGCCATGTTATACATTCACGCTCAATTTGTTATTAATGACAAAATTATTATATAAATAAATCATAAGTTCCGATATAGAAATTTAATAAAATACACGGAAAAATGCGACGCGCATATACAACGTGTATACGAATTAACGCAAACCCATACACATTAAGTTTTTTAAATATTATTTGAAATAATATAATTATGAAATAATGTTTTAAAAAACTTGAGAAGGCTATAATATTAAAAAAAAAACTATGTTTTTATCAGTAGGCTGATGTTACCAATGATTTAATACTATTAATTAAAATAAAGTAGCCAAATCTAATCAATGTGTAAAATATAAAAATGGCTCATACTTGAATAGTAAATAATTGTGTAACATAAGGCGATGTCATCTAATATGTTGTCTATGGCTATCATTTAGACATTAATGTAGAGCCAGGGGCTCTAGAGAAAAAACAGGCGAGGCGACATGTCGCGTCGCTTCAGTCAAAAACGTATGTATTTTGACAGTGACAGTAGGCGTGAGGTACGCTGTCACCTGCCCAAGTCTATACAGTTTTGATTGAAGGCGACACGACACGTCGCCTCGCCTGATTTTTCTCTAGAGCCCCTGGACCACCACTCAATTCCTGCGGCTAAAACTGGAACTAAAAATTCGTCTTATAGTTATATAGACAGAAGTGTGCTACAGAAGCGCCACCGCTATCCGACTTGAGTGGCGGTTCCGAACTCTAGGCACCTTAAATTAAAAAAATATATATATATTTTAAACAATTCTTGTTTCACCAACTTTTTTTTTGCGGTGGCTTTTTTAAATATATATATAATATTGACCTGTCTAAAGTTAACATGTCTTTCAAGGATTTTTTTTTTACTCCAGCATAAGTATATTTCCAATATCTCAGTGTGTTTACAATGGTATTACATTGGTATGTCGATACACTAAAACTATATTTTTTAAAGTTGGCACTACAAGCCATAAATCCTCAAAGCCACCCAAAAGGATCAATAAATTAATTAAAATTATTATTTAATGAAAACAAAAATGGTGGGAATTAAATAAATGCCAGTTGAACTATAAATTAATCTAAAATAAATATATTATTGAAATAACTTAAATTAAAATAGTTTATAATTTTGTAATTATTTACATTATCTACTTAAGTATTAAATAATTATTATAAATATATTAGGTATATATTCTAAAATAGGTAATAGCCAGTAGAAGAGAGCAATGAATATATTGGGAAATATTTATAATCTTATAAACTGGCAACATTTTAGGCCTCGTTTAAAACTGCCAAACAACATAGTTATATAAAAACGTGATGATTTTTACATTTAGATAAAGGAAATGACGGATACAGAGGAATAATAATTCTCAAAAACAGTTTAGAAATATTTAACAAAAACTGAATTACTTTAAAATTTAAATGTACCAATATATGAACATGCACCTATGAATGAACACCTAAATATTTTTATAAAAAGAATAACTTAAAAACTACCATGTTGGAGTCGCTAATATAAAATTAAGATAAAAAAAAAACTTCTTTATTTGTCATTAAACAATACAATATTAATAATTCATCATTTAGTATAAGGTCATAAGTTAGAAACAAATACCAACATGGTATTTTTTTTTATAGTATTCTTATTATATGCAAAAACAGTTAAGGTCCGTCCAAACCAACGCCGTGGCGGTGGCGATCAGTTACTGCAGTAGTACTTGTATCGACGGGTTCAAACCAAACGCGTTATGCGGCCGCCTGCGCGATCCGTACAGAGTCTGCACGCGCGATCACTTGCGGCCGCCAGTGTTGCCAACTTAGTGGATTTTCCCCTAAAACTGGTTGTTTAGACCAGTTTTTCAACGGGGAAATTTTGTTTTAGTGGCTGGTGGTTTTTCTTAGTGGTTTTGTATCCTAATAAGGAATTTATAAAAATGCATAAATATAAAATACTGAAAAATGTAAAAATAAAAACACTCCCATCTAGTATTAGAAACTAGAACTTATAACTTCACTCGTATAGAGTGTGTAGTTCGTGGATTCGAGTCCCAACCACCATGATTTTTTTATATATTTTATTATCTTTAAAAATTTAATATAAAAAAAAGTAAGATTAAAATTGTTTTATTGAAATTTCAATGCGTACTATTTTTTTTTTGTAGATTTATACCCAAAATACTACTTTTTCTAGTGTTTGGTACGATCCCTTAAAAAAAAATGTTGTTGGCAACACTGGTTCACTCCGCCCGAACGCAGATATCCTGAACGCGTTGGTGTGAACGGCTGAGATCGCACCGCGGCCGCCACCGCCACCGCCACCGCGGCCGCAGATTGATCGCGTGCGTACCTTTAGGTGTTCATTAATTGGAGCAAGTTCATATTATGGTGCAACTATTGAAAAAAATACTGATATCCATCTTCTCCTTCAGGTGTATAAGTATAGGTAAAGCCAAGTATTTTAATGAGAAAATGTATGTTATATAAAAATTGCCTGCGGGGTGAGAAGGAACTCGTCAGTGGAATCGTTTTCGTCTTGTCTACGGTCTGAACCTGTATGAATAATATACGGAAGTGCTGTTCAGCAAATTCATCAGCTGATCATGTAAATTATTAAAACGGTATCATAATTCTTTCGATTCAACTTATAGAAAAGAGATAAATATCAATTATTCGTTTCTTTGAAGAATTCAATCGAAAAATCATCAACTTAATAATTTTGAAGATGTATTACAGCACTTCCGTATATTATTCATACAGGTTCTGATCATAGACAAGACAAAAACGATTCCACTGACGAAAGCGAAAGTGTTAAATAAAGTTCCTTCTCACCCCGCTGTACATCTTCAAATAAAACTATTATATCCATTCTCCATCTACTTTATAAATTCATATAGTTAATAGTTTTTAAATGCAATATAAGTATAATTAATATTTTAGCTCACTAGATTTAAATAGTTTCCAGTTACAAAAAAGGTAGGTATACAAGTTCTATACACGTTTCGTGACTGGTTACGAAATGAAATATAATAATTAAATTCTTATTAAATAGAATAAAATATTAGAACTTTACTAGAATTGTAGCTTATGTTTTTGCTCATAAACATGTTATATATAAAACTTGACACCTGCAGTCAGTCCTAAACGATACAGTAACACTGTAACTGATGATAATTCATCAAAAAAACTTTTTACATTAAAAAAACTTTTATATTTTTTTAACAAATTATTAATACCTTAAAATTATTAAAAAATACATCAGTAACAATTTTCTGATAAACTCTCAAAATAAAAATTGCATTTTTAGTAATAAATAAAATAGTTACTATTTCTTTTTTAATAAATAATCTGATCACATAAAATAATTATTCTTTATTTAATAAATTAAATTATAAAGAGTTTCTTTTTTTTTATAAATCTTATAACTGGCTCATTTTTTTAAATATGTTTAAATCTCTATACAAAAATAATCAAAACCAGTGTGGTTTTCACGTGTAATTATATGTTTATGTAGTGTTCGTGTTAGTGTAGTGTGTGTTAGTATGTTTGTGTAAAAATAAATCAATAAATGTGTGTTAAGTATGTATGTTAATATATGTGGTTGACGCTGATGATTTAGTTGTTCCACCTAAGATATATCCACTAAAGAACGCCAATACACATCTGTTATTAAGTGTGGGTTAGGATGTGTTTGTATAGTGTGTGTATGTCTGTGTGTAAGAGATTGTTAACGCTAATCATCTGGTCGATCCACCTGATGAAGTCGCCTTCATCATATGTTTGATGAAGGCGACGTATACTCCGGGCTAGTCTTTCTGCGCGTGTGTTAATGTTGTGTATATATATTAGTGTTTGTTTGTTAGATGTTGTTAACGCTTATGACTTGGTTCATCCACCCGTAAAAGACGTATACCCCGGACTAGTCTTTCTGAACGTGTGTTAGTTGTGTATGCATGAATGTTAGTATGGATGTGTGTGTGTGTGTTAGAGATTATTAACAATGATGATCTGGTTCATTCCCCGATGGAGGTGGACACCTTGGCGTACAATCTGGGTTCATCTTTCAGCGCGTGTGTTGGTGTACTGTGTATGTATGTGTGTTAGAGATTGTTAACGCTGATGATCTGGTTGATCCACCCGATGAAGGCGGATACCTTGACATAGACCCCGGGCACGTCCTCCCTCCCGCAGCCGAAGCCCCACGACACGAGCCCCGCTAGCTCGTAGAACCCATCGTCTTGGCATACCAGGGGACCGCCGCCGTCACCCTGGGAGATAGGTAACATTTGCAGATTACAGGCAAAATTTGCAGCTAATATTGTTATTTAATCACTATTATAAAAATTATGCGAATTGGTGAGTAAAAAAAAAAAAAGAGGTATTTAGAATGAAATTAAATTAGGTAGTGATTCAGTCTATAAGGGCTGCGACTTTACCCACTTATTGCGCTGGTAACAAATTAAGCGGTATGCTTGTACTATGTGTACCAGAAACAACGAAATTAATACATATTAAATTTTATAAACACCCAGACAATAACAAACTGTACAAAAAAACGTTTTTTTTTTTTTTTGCCATAAGTGGGAATCGAACCCCCGGATACAACGCTAATGGCGCAACCACTAGTCTACGGAGGCGGTCAAATTTCCAAATAGATATATATATATATACATATAAACAGGGTGAATTTGAAAGGATGTACTTTGGGCTAATATGTGGTTCTGCTGATCAAATCGAACAACTTTTCCCATGGAACCATGTGTCGCAAATGAAAAAAAATATTGCCTTCTCCATACAAACTAGTAATGTTAAAATGACTAATGAAAAGTTGTTCGTATTGATCAGTAGAACCTCATATTAGCCCAAAATACATCCTTTCAAAGTCACCATGTATATATATTTGTAATTAATTAGGTAGTTGAACTAGTTATATAGTGGTCAAAAACAAAGATGTTTTACTTTTCGTAGTACCAAAAACATCGTTCTCGATCTCAACTCGAACGAGATCGCATATTCGGTAGTTGACCTACTGTTTTGTCTACAAAACAGTAGGAAAGCGAAGAGACGCGATGCCGCAACGCTATGTGTGTTACCTGACAGGCGTCGTTGCCGGGCTCCCCGCCGGCGCAGAAGGAGCTGGCCGGCAAAATGAATATCTTCTCTGTGACGGCGTTCACCTTGCGGATGCACTCCGCGTCGCTCACGATAGGGAGTTCCGCCTCGCGAACTCGTAGCGGAATCGGACCAGCTAAACAAATCGTACAATTATACCCCATGGTCCAAATTGCGCAATCGGACCAGGTGCCTTATTTCGAGTTTTTAACTGCTAAACACGACAAAACGTTGCGTAAATTATTAATATTAAAATTCCAATGCTCCACACATGTTCAAACTAGCGAAGAATTCGTGCATTTCAAGATGGCGGCATTATTATAGCCAACCTAATACAGACTATATAAACATTGGAATCGAACTTATATTTACGTTTACGCAACGTCTTGTCGTATTTAGCGGTTGCAATCTTGGAATAAGGTCCCAGCTAAACAAATAGTACAATTATGCCCCACTGTCCAAATTGCACTTACATCGAATACAAGTCAAATACATTCATGAACGTATTTCATCTCTAGTCCAAATTGGTTTTAGTCGAACACGTGCATATACCTACGCGTTTATTTCGTATTATATTCAATTTAGACTGATTGCTATACACTGGCAGCTGTATACAGTGCTCTATCAGGGGCCTAATTATAAAACAGCGACAGCGGTCTGTCAATGCGTTGATAATTTGAGTTATCATCGCTCTTATTTCCAATGCATTAAATAAGCTATGACATCTCCAATTGCAATCGATCATGAAGCTAAAAAAAACGCGCCCCGCGCCAATGGAGTAAGCATGATACATAAATTGTTTCATAATAGCACGATACCGGTGTCGCCAATTTCTGAGGCGAACAAATGAAGATCGGGGAAAAAGGTGTGGCTTCAAATGGCAGCTCAACGCGTCTGACACTTAAAAAACTGCTTGAGAAAAAAAGAGATACAAGTTAGCTATTGTCAAACATGAATGTGTGCGCGTGTCTATGAAGTATGTTGTTTTTTTATTATAAAAAGCTAAATATTAAATTGCATACTTAATAGTTTCGATAGTGTTGCTACCGACAACAAATATTATTACTTATCGATATAAATATCGGTATAAACCAAATATTTTGGAATTTATAGGGATTATCAAAGATTAATAATTTCATCGATATAAAATTGTAATACACACATGTAATACATATCATCACGGGCCCCAAGGTAACCAGCGGAGGGGTTTTAATCCCACCTCGTCGTAGCCGATGGTATGAGTCTACACCGAATAAGTGGCTAGCTCGTCGCGATGTTTTGAATAGATTCAATAACTTTGAATGGATATATTTTGGGCTAATATGATCCAATCCAACAACTTTCCCATGGAACCATGTATCGCAAAAGAATAAAAAATGGCCTACTCCATACAAACTAGTAACGTTAAAATGACCAATTTGTATGGGGAAGTCTTTTTTTTTTTCATTTGCGACATATGGTTCCATAGAAAAAGTTGTTAGATTTTATCAGCAGAACCTCATATTAGCCCAAAGTACATCCTTTCAAATTCACCTTGATAGACACTTTCGCATTTATAATACTAGTGGATTTAAAATATGTAGGTATATATTACAATACATTAAAATACCTACGTTATTAAATAAATTATTTATTAAATTAAAACACATGCACAACTAACTACATGTTACCTACTAAACGCAATCTCAACATTATTGACCGACCTCCAAGAGGAAGTTATAAAAGTCGATGCAAACTACAAAAGGCGACAAACAATTTAATCGTAGCTTGATTCCTCAAAATGTACTGAACATACACGGGTATGATTGTTGGTAACCAATTTTCTTCCCTTTTAATTGCCTCTACCCATTTACGTTTTAATGCCGGATCTTTCGGGAAACTGTATGTATAGAAAATATAATTAGTATTATATAAAAAAAACAATAATTGTATAAAATCTCATAACCATGAAAGTATTTACAAAAATCGAGTTTATCAACTATAAAATCACATGACTAAATTGTAACTGACAAACCTCGTTGGACGGTACTGTTGTCGCCATACCTTTTGATTAAATTAAATTTAAATGATTATAAATTATTTTAAAGTATCGAAATTCTCATTAAAAATAAAAACACATCACTAGTTCTTCAACTTCTAACTGATGCACATAGTTTGACAGTTACCGTCAGATTTTGATATTTTAATTATGGGTTTTATTATTATTTTTTATTAAGGTTTAATATAAGAAAAACATGTTAAATACATACTTGAAAAACGTGACACCAGGTACTTTTTTTAAGAGTAGTTTCTACACAGCTTTAATGAACAATTAACCATTTTTCCGACAATAAAAGCGGAGCTCTTTTCCACCTTCTCCGCCGAACGCACAAATCAGACTGAGGATGTAAAAAATGTGAAAGTGTGTGTGAGTGACAAATTTGTCACTCGTTCGGCACCCTGCAAATTGAATGATGCTTACTCCAGTAGCGGCGCGCGGACGGGCACGGTTTTTACCTTTATGCAATCGATCATGATAGCGATCTGTCAAAATTTTGTTTAATAATTAGGGGGCTGTAAAAAAAATAATATAAAAATAGGGCTGTGATACGTTTATAGTTTTCATATCAGTCCGATTGAAATATAACAATAAATGTATTATTATACTTTGTTTAATGGCTTCTACGAGTTAAGCGTAATTTTGCCAATGTCGAGTGGGTAGTTTTATTTTTTTGTGAAACAGGGATAATAGGATGGAAAGGGATCGGGAAAGGACTAGGGTAGAAAAGGGAATGACGACATGACCGTAGCATATGGTAAAGTCTTGCCAATATCAAGTGAAGGAGGAAAATGAATGTAACCAACGAGAAAACGGGTACCGCCAATTTTATCGAAGGTTAAGGGATTATTTGAGATAACACAAACACCGAGATCACTGCTTTAATGCTTATTCTACTTATTATTATTAGTTACTTTTGCACAATAATATTCAGTAAAATTAAATATAAAAAATGTACCCTCAAAGAATCTCAACAATAAATGTAAAATGATAAGGAAACATAGAATTATATGTATACGTACTCTCCCCCATGTATCCGTATCCGGTGACCGTACACCTCTTCCCGGTGGCGTGGCTCACCCCGCGCGCCGGCAGACACACCAGGCAGACTCCTGCAACACATACAATAGTCATGTCATAACATAATCTCTATATTTTCCATAAATTACATAATACGAATAAAATATAAAAAATAATAAACTTTTTAAAAAAATAATGAAATGTATGTGATGTAATGTATATAGGTGATGTAATGTAAATATGGGACGTGATGTATCAGATGAAGGAAATGTATACAGCGGCAAAATTCTGTTTCTTATAACAGAAACGTTAGCTTGTCAAATAACGAAATCCTTTAATAACATTGAACAATTAGCAACAACAATAACTAAAAATGCTGTGTGTTTGGCGTTACAGGTGTTTTTGCTTTGACAGTTTTTAGCATTCCGTGTGGTGACGATTGTACTTAATGGATTTCGTTATTTTGACAATCTAACGTTACCTTTAAAAGAAACAGAATGTGGCCACTGGTGAATGATATGTATATAGCAGTTGTTATGTACATAGGTTATGAGATATATACAGGTGAATGAAATGTATATAGCAGTTGTTATATATATAGGTGTAGAGATGTATACAGGTAAATGAAATGTATATAGTAGTTATTATGTATAAAGGTGATGTGGTGTATATAGGTTCACCTATTATCTTTATAACAATTATTATGTAAAGATGATGTGATATATACAGGGGAATGAAATGTATATTTATTTATTTATTACATTTCAGGTAAACTTACGGCTAACAAATTTATAGTTAGTTATAGTATTTTAATATAAGGCCATTAATAAGTTTACACATATATGGCAAATATAATTATGTTTACAGGTGATGTGAGGTATACAGGTGAATGAAATGTATATAGTAGTTGTTATGTATATAGCTGATGAGATTTATACAGGTGAATGAAATGTATACAGGTGAATGCAATGTATATAGCAGTTGTTATGTATACAGGTGATGTGGTGTAAACAGGTGAATGAAATGTATGTTAATGGGTGAAAATACATTTTGTACAAAATATATAGGCGAGTTTAATGCCTTAGGCAGTTGGTGTGATGTATAAGTATTACCTTCCTTGAGGTCCGCCTTCCCGTGCAGCCGGAGCAGCGCTATATCGTTGTCGAGGGTCTGGCTGTTGTGGTTGTGATGTATATAGGTGGTGGCCACCCTGAGGGTCTGCGCCCCCGGGGAGCCGTACTTCCGCGTGAGGTCGTGGTCACCCACTCGGACGTAGATGGCGTCACCGGAACGAACGATACTGAAAACACATACATACATATCATCACAGGTGCCTTACGGCATACTGAAAACGAAACAACTATTTGAAGACGCCATTATGTTTGAATGAGTGAATGAATTGAAATTCAAAGAAAATATTTTGCAAAAGAGCCAGCTTATCACAATATCAGATTTTTTGTTACATTGCAGAATTTTATGGTATGTTGTCAAATACATTTAACTTATGTATATTAAATTATAATGTTCATTCAAAGGTAGGTAAATAAAAGGACCTAGTTTGGTTGTCAGAATGCAGTTTGATTTTGTAAATAATGTTTTTTTTTTCGAAAATATAGCCTAAAATAAGAAACTAATTTCGTTATTTTTTTATATTAGTAATAGTTTTTTGAAGTATTATTATTTCAATTATTAAATTTAATAAATCTGCGTGATGAATTAAGCACCCAACTAGACTAATAAACATTGAAAACAGTACTATACGGATAAAAGTGGGCGATATACAATATCTTTATAAAATGAATTGACAAGTCCACATAGCATTTTTTTTTTAAAGCAGTCTGTTTTCTTTCACATCGTTATATAAGATATTATATACTTTTTTTAAGATATTATAACATTAATATCTTTAAAAAAGTTTTATTTCTTTAATAAAAACGAAATTTGATTCTTATTTTAGACTATATTTTCGAAATCTTTTTTTTTTTTCTAAACCCATTATTATTATTATAAGGCATTGACATGGATACTATCACACTTGTACTTACTTGGTGACGCAGTGTGCGGCGGTGAGCACCCAGTGAGTGCCGATGAGTGCGGCACCACACAGGTACTGGTTGAGGCTGTTGATGAGCGCCACCTGCCAGCACCACTCGCCCCGGGCCCCGTCTGCGCCCCCCATCACACGGGCCGACCGTGATGATACCGATCCTGGGTGGGGAAGGATGCTATGTTATTGTATGCTTATCCAGGCAGGCTTCGTCCAAATCATAGCAACGTAAATTAAACGACTAGATTAAAAGCGGCCCCAGCCTAGTTAAGTTACTGCGCAACGGATAACAAGATTAAGCAGATGATGATTATATAACAAGGCCGGACCTGGGATGGGTGACCGTTTTATACAACGAGGTTATAGCATCATAAACAACGCAACAAGCTCGCCACTTGTTAGGTGTTGCCTCCGAATACCATTGGCGAAATGAGGACGGGTTAATCCCTCCGTATAAAAGTCGTGACGAATCAGATAAAGCATAAACAACTTAATTTTGCCGCCATTTTGTTATTTTAAAACTAAAGAATGAATCACAAAATGGCGGCTCTATTTGACTCTGGTCGAAACAAAATGCAAATAAACGATTGATTTATTTAGATTTACTTACCCTTCACTCCACAGACATATTTATTGTATTTCTCTGGCGTTCTCGTAGCTCCGTATTCGGGTTCGTAAATGGGCGCTGAAAAAAGAAAACATAAAAAGTTAATAAGATAACAAATAAAATTTACCTAAATGTATGAAACAATCATATTTGCACCTTTATTAATGTTATGCGCCCGAGACTGTCTAGACGGCCTCAGGGTACCCAATGGAGGGGTTTTTAATCTCACCTCGTCGTAGCCGATGGTATGAGTCTAAACCGAACAAGTGGCTAGCTTGTCGCGATGTTTTAATAGACTCAATAACACATCTATAAACAGCTTCACAAGTTGGCATAGTGAACCTGGGACCGACAGCTTAACATGCTCTCCGAGGCACTATAGTGGTGTTGTTAGACAAATGTAGATACATTTTTTTATTAAAAACTCATTGGTACACACCGGGGTTTGAACCAGGGACCTAAGTGTTTTTAAGTCTAAGGTCTAACCAACTCGGCCACCACGTACGAGTATATAAACCAGTGTAACAATAAAATAGATCGACGTGCAAGCAAAGAAGATCATGTATTATATGGTTATTTCTGGTACATGTATTATATGGTTATTTCTGGTTTATTGCTTTGAGTATTAATATAATTAATACTCAAAGCAATAAAATAGTTATATGAGAATACTTACACATAGGCGTGGGAGTAGTATAGATAGCAGTGCTGGTAGCCAGCGGGTAGGTATCGTTTCTGGCATCAGCCTTCACCCCCAGAATCTCTTGTATTTTGGATTTAGGGGCGCAGCATTGGGTGCCCGCCTTTTTGCACTTAAATACATCTGTCATTTCTGCGTTTCCTGATGGAAGAAATATATTTTTTGTCACAATAAAGTAGTAAATTAAAAATATACTGTTAAATTACTAGTGCCCTAACGGTTAAACTACTGGTGCCCTAACGGTTAAACTACTGGCGCCCTAACAAATAAAATTCAGGTGCCCTAACAATTAAAATTTTGGTGCCCTAACAGATAAAATACTGGTGCCCTAACAACTCAAATACTGGTGCCCTAATAGTTACACTACTGGGGCCCTAACAGTTCAAATACTGGTCTCTAACAGTAAAAATACTGGTGCCCTAACAATTAAAATACTGATGCCCTAACAGTCAAAATACTGCGACCTTAAAATGACGTTAACTTAACTGTTAAAATTCAGGTGGCCTAAAAGTTAAAATACTCTGCCCTAACTTTTAAAATCATGGTATCCTAACAATTAAAATACTAGTGTTCTAACAATTAAAATGCTGGTGTCCCAACAGTTAAAATACTGGTGCCCTAAAAGTTAAAATACTGGGGCCCTATAAGTTAACTAAATAAATTAGTAAAAAATCGACTTACGGAAGCATGTGAAGGAGAGCAGAGACACGATGCAAGACCCTGGACACTCTGGTCTGGAGTCTGCGGGGGCTGGTCTCATGGTGGTGGTGGTAGTCGTGGTGGTAGTGGTGCGGGTGGTTCGCGGAGGGACCCTGTTGTTGTTCAAGGAAAACCAACTTTATACCAACAAACATTAAGTGCTTTATTATTATATACGTGGTGACCTTAGGACCCTGGTTCAAACCCCGGTGTGTACCGATGAGTTTTTAATCTAAAAATGTATGTACATTTGTTTAACTATAGTGCTTCGGAGAGCACGTTCGGTCACAGTTTCACTAGACCAACATATGAAACTGTACAGATAGGTTATTATTTATCTATCCAAAAAAAAAAATCTTTCTGTTGTAATAAATACTTTTGTATTATTAATAAAATTAAAAAAACTTTTCTTTTTAATTAAAAAAAAATCCAACACGGAAATATTAATAAGTACAATGGCCGACAAAAATATTATTTTATTTGTGCTACAAACAGTAGTGGAGAAGTACTGGAAGTACGAAAGATAATTTTGTAAGGAGAACGCGGATTTCGCAATCGCGAATGCAGTATCCTTAATATAAATTGTTACTTACATACATCTGTATTAATGTGCCGGAAAAAAATACCGTCTATTATAGTGGAACAAGTAAAAAGAGAGTTATACCCAATTTCACCAACTCTAAGGGAGCCCGTAACAAAGTTAAGGGACAATTAATGACAGTTGTTTCATAACAAATATGTCAAAATTCTTATTTAGGGGCTCCTTTAGAGTTAGGGATCGTTGGTGAAATAGTTATGCCCGATTTTACCATCTCTTAGAGAGTGCCTAACTAAGTTAAGGGACAGTTAATGACAGTTGTTTCATAGCAAATATGTCAAAATTCTTATTTAGGGACTCCTTTAGAGTTAGGGATCTTTTGTGAAATCGGGCATTAGTCCTCTAAGCAAACCACTTTTTTCCCAACGAACTTCACTTTTTTTCTTAACGTTACGAAATCTAGTAAAAAATTTGACTCAAAGAAATTACTGACTGTTTGACTGAATTGGAGTACCTACCTGTTTACTTGTTTATAGGCATTTCTATGTAATAAAGATACATTCGCTTAGAATTTTGCAAGGCCTATTTCTAATAATTATTATTTTATGACTATAAATTTAACAAAACGTTTAGGTATATATCGTAGAATTAAAAAAAATAGGCTTTGCCAGCATTTCAGCTTTCCTAAATACCTATAATCCGGGGTTTATAAGCGATGCCTGAATTTGCAACTTAAAAAGCCGATATAGACTCCTCTAGCGACGCAACTATCGATTCTAGCGTTGATAACAAATGTCAAAATCATTTATTACATGTAAACCCTTACAGATTTTGTATTATTATAAAATGGCATTTATGAATAGTCGAAAAAAAAAAGTTTAACAATGAGGTCTGAGAGTGCGTTTGGTTAGGCAGCTATTCGTTAACAAAAGAACGACAAATATTTATTATACCTCGATAACAGATTTAGAACTTAAACGCGATGGAATGGAAATCTTAATATGAAAAATACTACCGAACCGAACACAAACTACATAAGAAACTTGTGTAACACTAGGTGGTTAGCTGATTCCATTGACCTGTCAATCATTATCTGCCATACAAGGGAGCCACCAAAGCTACTTTATCGTCCATATCCTCGCCTTAAATATTTTTTACCGATATTCATGGGCTGCATTATATTCTTACATCAAATATACAGTTGTATGTCGTGCTATTAAAAAAAAAGTTAAAACATCCAGAATACAGCACTAACCTGCTATTGTCACAGCAGATAGTACCCTGCTTGCACTGCGTGTTAGACAGCAGGACGGAGGGTCTCTCGCAGAAGCCGGCCATGATGCTCAGCGTACAATAGCCTGGACATCTAGCCAGAGGTGGCTGCAATGATTAGTATTACCAATTAATTAAAAATATTAAACCGCGCTGCTTACTTGTGAGTAATATTTATTTTTTCTTTATTTAAACAACAAAAAATACCGAATTTTACAAGTATTTCTCTGCCAAACTATATAAATAGTTTGTCGGCAGATTGCTCTCGTGAATTTTTTTGTTGCTTAATTATAACACAGATTTTTTATTTATTTTCAATAAACATAAAACTACAATAACAGAACGAAGCTGTTGCATATAACCTACTTAAATACTAGCTGTTGTCACATCTTACGTAGCCCGTGAAGCTTGAGGTTTCTAATTATATTTTTAATTTAATATACATGGTGACTTTGAAAGGATGTACTTTAGGCTAATATGAGGTTCTACTGATCAATACGAACAACTTTTCCCATGGAACCATGTGCCGCAAATGAAAAAAAATATTGCCTTCTCCATACAAACTAGTAATGTTAAAATGACCAATTTGTATGGGGAAGCCATTTTTTTTTTTCATTTGCGACACATGGTTCCATAGGAAAAGTTGTTCGATTTGATCAGCAGAACGTCATATTAGCCCAAAGTACATCCTTTCAAATTCACCCTGTATATGTTTTTACGTTATGCAAAATAGACAATCAAAATGTATTTTTGCGTTCTATTTCTCGTTTTTGCAAAAAAATCTATATCACAGATACAGAAAATCTACGATTTTATACTAAGATATAGAATATGTGATTTTGTCGGAATTTGTACAGTTTCTATGGAATACTGTAAGATGGTATACTTTTAAAGGGGACCCCTACCTCAGAAGGGAAGCGGTAGTGGAGGGGAAAGAACGGCTGTGTATATAATCATCCTTTAAATGGGCACACGAACTGGCAAAAATTATAATTATTAATTTTGCCAATTTTATTTAGTTCCTTATTCTTTGTATGTCTGTTCACCGTAAACGTAACAACACAATTATCACTTATAATACATTGCTTGATTTTTTATATATTCAAATATGTAGGACAATTCACACAAGCCCTTCTATGTGTACCAGAAACAACGATATAATACATATTATATTTTATAAACACCCAGTTTAGTTTAGTTTGATCAAAGTCTACTACCACCTCCCACCACCGGCCACCTTTTTTCCGGATACGAATTTCCCTTTTCAGTATACGAATTTCGACTTTTCCAGATTTTCCAGTCACTTTTTTTAGAATTCCCTGACCTTAATGAGCTTCAAAACGAAAAGAAAAAATCCCAAAAATATATTATTCAAATAAATCCAAAAATAGTAAGAAAAAGTGTTACTATAAAAACAAAAAGTTACAACTCTATAAAGCCCAGAGGCTCTACCATGGGTTTGCGCATTGTAGCAACGTCACGTATTTGTGTACGTGAGCAACAACCAATAGGGCCGCTTTATTTTTGGTAACAGGATTGAATAAAGCGAATATTGGTTGTTGCTCACGTAATACGTATACAAATACGTTACGTTGCTACAATGCGCAAACCCATGGCAGAGCCCCTGAGCACACCGAACGCCTACGCGTACACAGTTTACTGATTTTATAATTAATTATATTTCAAGGTTTAGATACTTTTGAAGTACGTACAAAACATTTGTCATCATAATCATCAGGTCGGCTCGTGGGCTCCATTTCCACCCATGGCAAAAAAATATTAGTACGTTTTTCTGTACAATTTGTCATGGTCTGAGTTTTTATAAAATATAATATGTATTATATCATTGTTTCTGCTACACATAATACAAGCCTAGAGCTTAGTTTCTGACCAAAGCGATAGGTTTTCAGGGGGTAACTGCATCGATTCTTGTTGAGGTGGTAGTCTCCTTTCATGGTGCGGTTACGAAATGGGTTGAATTGACAATAAGGCAGCGAGTATATTAAAATATACTAGTATTACATTAAAAGCTAAAATTTTGCTCGTACAGGCTCTGCTGCTTCCCTTACTGTATTATGGTGACGTGTGTTGTGTGGACCTTTCGAAAAGTTTGCTTAATAAAATGGAACGTCTACTCAACGCATGCATCAAATTCATTTTTTGCCTTCGCAAATATGACCACGTTACGCCTTTTCGTGATAAACTTAAATGGTTAAAAATACGAAGCCGGAGAAACTGCAGAGTTCTCTGTGTTTTGTACTCTGTTTTGAACGAACCTGCTACACCCGAATATCTTAAAAACAGATTCACTTATCTTGGCTCGCATCACGACAAAACCCTTCGATCTACTTTTAATACAACCCTTGCCTTCCCCTCCCATCATACCACCTTTGTTTCTAAATCGTTTGCAGTTGTCGCTGCAAGACTTTGGAATAATTTACCAGTCAAAATAAGACAATCACCAAATAGAGTCATATTTAAAAAAAGAGTATATGATTACTATTTAAATTCATAGCTAGTTTTTATTTATCTTTCATTATTCTATTCCTTTCCACTTTGTTACTTCTCCTTTCTCATTTAGTAGTTGGTTGTATTGTGTATATGTAGTTTATGTATGTATATATAAGATATATTTAAGTAGTGTATAATAGATTGTAAGTATTTTATTTAATATTCACTGGCTTAAATACTCAGATACTGTATTGCACCTACCTCACTTATTAACTGCTTTTATTGTCCCGAAGGTTTGACTGGTAGAGAATGCCTAGCGGCATTAAGTCCGCCTTTGTATTTTGTATGCAATAAATATAAAATAATAATAATAATGCAAACTGTCGCCACCCATTTCGTAATCGCATCATTTAGCCGGCGTAGTAGGAGCGATCAATGTTGTTTAAGAACATTTATTGATCGACCCTATTCATGGGCTTTGTAGGTCTGCTCACCACCAAGTAGTTACAAAGTCACATGCCGTGCTCCAAAAAAAAAGTGTAAATTATCCTACATATTATTATTATTTTATCAGGACACAGCTGTCTGTTGCTAGGCATTCTATAACACAAAGACATCTCCCAACTCGCGCATTCCTCGGTTTCCTGTCACATCCAGTCACCTTCCAGTCCCATTATGTTGTAAAATTTAACAAAAAAAATGTTGACTTACCGGAGTATGCGGTCTACGCGTAGTAGTAGTGGTAATCCTGGGCGGCTCCGTAGCTCTGGGCTCGGGCAAGCAGCAGCTACCATCAGCTGGACAATACGCATCGTAATCCACGTGGTCACACAGCAACAAGAGCAACCCGGACGTACAGTCCCCGCGGCACTTGTGACCTGAGTGCTTGTGTTTCGGTGGCTGGGTGGTCGTGAGGGCCTGGAATTTTTAGCTAGTTAGATCACGTATTATCTAACATATACCAATCATACAGTCCTCGCGGTACTACTGACCATCCAATCATACTCTAAGCACTCAGTGCTTAGAGTATGATTGGATGTCGTAAGGGCCTGGGAATGTGTGGCTAGTTATTCCTAGGCTCACTAATATAGTGTACATATATAGCATACCGGTCATGCTATCCCCATCACCTTTATTTGGATGGTAAGAGCCTGAGTTTGTTTAAGTTAAGTTTGTATAGTTAGGTTTTACCAATCATCATAGTTGTTTGGATTACTGAAACAAAACCATGGGACCACAAAATAATCTACAAAATATGTAGGTACGTCCACTTACCGTGGTCGGCCGTTTTGTGCCATGATGTTTCTCATTAGGGATCACCAGATCATATGAAGACTTGTCCGAATAAGCATCTCTAGACACGCAGCATCTTTGTCCAGCGACGCACAGATCTGTCGATGTGAGGTACGCCTCGCAATACCGGGCAATACGATCTTCTACGCAAACTCCTGGGCAGTTTATGTTTCCTGCAATAATGTACATTATTTGTTTAAACTTATTTCTTCCTTTAAACAATATTTATTAGGAATAACAATTAAGTTAAAAGTAGTCGTTATCTGGAGATATAAGACGAGAGAGTTCAGTTAGAATAAAAAACTTTTCAAATAATTTTACTTTTCTTAAGTCCTCCCAAAAATACAAATAAAGTTGTCCTTAATTCAATTACTTTTTTTTTACAAATAGAAAAACTTTACAATGGCTAGTAAAGCTATTGCAAGATTTGGTAGGTATTTATGGTACTGCTAAACTCTCATTAGAGTATGCGATTTAATTGTTAGGGTAATAGTAATAAAATAATACTTCGGCAGTTTCGAAAATTCAATGGATTCAATTAATTAACTGCATCAAAAAAATCTAAAAACTTATAACAATTTTCCCCAGGATCAATGTATCTTCACATCCTTTTGTTATTAGGGATAGTAGTAATAGATACCTAATAATTACCACTGTCTTTGTGCTTCTCCGGAGAAGAAGGCCTGGAGGTAGAATCCTCGTCCTCCTCATCCTCGTCTGAAGGATATCGCGTTGTATAAGGCCTTCGTGTAGACGTTACTGCTGTATCATTGCCTGAAAATAATTACGTAAAGCTATCGTTTTGTATGGAATATATAATAACGGACCTAAATTATCTCCTTGAGGAACTTCAAAGTTTTATTGCTTATATTTGAATTTGGTATTATATTAAACATAAAAATTGTTAAGAAGTATGATAATATATCATTTATATTTTATAACATTAGATTTATTTGATAAGCAGGATGCATTTTAAAAAAGTATTGACTCTGCGAAAGCTTTATTGAAATCGAAAGTAAATAATTTAAATAAATTTAATTGGTAGTTGATTAATGCAATATCTTTATTCATTCGAGATAAAACCATTTAATTTAATTACATTCTTTTTACAAAGCAAACAAAATCAAAGGTTAAAGAGTTTTTTTTTAAATTAAACATGTATTGCGACATCTTGTACTCTTTGTTAAAACTAATTTGAAAGAAGAGCTCACTTTGTGTGTGAGCTTTTATTTAGCGGATCATTTTTCGTGCGCTGACCCGTTATCTAGTTGTATGTTGGTATCAATAAAAATACGGAAAATATCTTACCTACAGGGTCATCCACACAACATTTCATTGATCGGTTAGGACACTCTACTTCGTCAAGGACTTGCGTACAGATGATAGAGGCCAGCGAGTGCATACACACTCCCGGACAATTTTTGGCATCTACATGAGTGTCTAGTGTTTCCAGTAACCCTGTTTAATCAATAAAAATATATTTAGAAAAATAAACAACATATTATATGGCATCAATAATAGAGTTGATTAGACGATTGCATCAACTCAAATAATAACGTGACCGTGATCGATCCACAGCATGTACATATATTTTCTGAAATTCGATAAGTTCGTACGTGAAATCAGTTCACTAATACCTTATGATGTTATTGTACAACTTGTTAAGCAAAAACGAATTCACGTCAACAATTTATAGTACGAGAATATTTGAAGATGTATGATGCCAGGAGTCCAGGACCAGTCTTCTTTTCTCCAAAGGTAAAAAGGCAATAGATGAAACATGAGTTCACCACTACACTTCTAGCTATTTATGATTGAAACTCAAAAACCAAATTATATAATAAAAATATTATAATTCATAAAGTTAGATATCCTGTTTGTCGCGATTCTTTAAAAGTTTAATTGTTCACATGAGCCTATAAATAATTATTCCAAATAAAATGAATCAGTAGTTCGTCTATATCCCATCACTTGAGCAGGCGTCGATAAATCATAACAATTATTACATTTGCCTATAGGGGCACCATTAGATTTCTAATTAGTTCTGTGAGTGATGTTACCTTAGGTAGGTAAGGACTATCCATAGTAAGGTATTTAAAGTATTGAAATAAGTGGTAATTTATTAATGTTTTATATTTAAATTCTACAAACTTTAACTCAATATTAATTAATATTCTAACAGTGTTTTTTTGACAACTTCCCTCTGACAACGACTCCAACTTCAACCCAGGCTTTAGTACGTTTCAGTATTATTTTCAGGTACTATATTTTTTCCCACAGAGAACAAGGAAAAAAGATTCATGTATCATCAGTATCACGATGCCGGCTATTATTAGCAATATTAACAAACTTTCTATTTCTATCGATTCACGAATTACTATCACGAATAATCCATTTAATTGATGACCTGAGTCATTGTGTTCACCCAAATTCTATCCGAACTGTTACATCCGATAACTCATTGACCTAAAATACCCTAACTAATTGAGGCTAGGTCGTCGCCATCGGCTCGTAAGCGCTAGGAATGTCCTCTTCGTACGTTGTCTGCAGTTATAATTTCATGTTCGTTTGGTTTTGCTGTTAGCGTTGTATGTGTTGTTGTATAAACGTTAGGATTGTGGATTGGATTCTTATCAGTTTCATGAAAAAAATTGTGTTTCCCTTGTTCTGGGTGTTAAAAGTCTACAATTGGTTCTTTTAAATTGCGACATACTATTAAATATTATAGGTTCTCATCATAAGACTCTAAATATATAAATATCAATATCACCCATTTTTTGGAGATATCATCCATCTTTTTTTTATATTTTTGGAATAATGTATACTTCCAATAGCCCCGTAGCACGGTGCCTAAGAAAGAGTTAGCTTGATGCCGTGCTAGAGCCCAGATATAGGTAAATTATTCAGTAAAAAATATTTCTTTTGCTTCTTTGGATTTTAATGAAATCTATTTTTTTATTTGAATGGGGTATAGCTGGGTTTTATTTGATAGTATGTCAACCAGGGTTATTTCATTTAATACCTAGTAGGTACTAAGGTATAGGTGTATTCTTATTTTTTTTTAGGGCTGCTCAAAATGTATGTTAAATACTTGGTTCTCGAAATCCCCCCATATATTTAGCTCATCCAGGTCAATTCACGAAAACTTCGACGCAAAAACTTATTAATGTAATAAATATATTTTATTTATAGTCATAAGCCGCTTTTGTAGTAAATCGTTTTATGATTGTGCGTGGGCAGGCGGTCATGTATCCAAAATTATGACACTCTCGTCCAACGACATTCTGACCAAAATATCCCGAGAATGTATGATACAGTAATAATAACATAAGAGGTGAATAACCTTTTTTGCAAAAACGTTTTTCTTGTTTTTTTTATAGTTATATGATACTTTTTTTTATAATTTGTTTAACTTATATTAAATATCTAATAAAAGTTTTAGGTTGGTAGTTGGTTTAAAAGTTTTTAGATACTTCACTGACATTCCAGAATGGTAGGGAATTCAGTAGATTTGGAATAACTTCATAAGGATTGTTTTAATGAAGTAAGATCGTGCTGTATTAAAAAATAATAGATGAAATCTAATTTATAAAGACATTTTTTATAAACTCTCAAAAAAAGCATTAAAAAATACAGTTAAAAAAGAAAAAAAAACGTCCTAATGAATCTGTATCATTGATAGGCCGCTCTTCAAATACCGGGCCTATTACATACGGAATGCAAACTGGTTGTAAGTTATCAAGATTCCGTTAGACCACCCCGCCCCCTCCGCGGGTCTTCTGGACTCACGCCACTGACACACTAAATGACGAGAACTAAACGAAAGGAAAACAGTAGGTGTGGTCCATGTTAGAGCGGAAACCATAAGCGGATTTCAATACAATAGTTTATGTACCTATGACAAATGAACACGTATATATTTTAGGCTAACAGACACAGGTCTGGGGGAGCATTTCCTATAACCTACAGTGGCGTGACTGAGTATTTCGCTAGCCGAAACGAAAGTAAAATAGATTAGATCAAAGTCAAAAAGTCAAAGTCAAAATCATTTATTTCATGTAAATCTTTACAGATATTTATGAATAGTCAAAAAAAAAAAAAAAAGTTTAACAATGAGGTCTTAGAGTGCGTTTGGTTAGGCAGCTATTCATTAACAAAATAACGACAAATATTAATTGAACTTAGACACGATGGAATGGAAATCTTAATATGAAAATTACTACCGAACCGAACACACACTACATAACCAACTAGTGTAAGACTAGGTATTTAGCTGATTCCATTGACCTGTCAATCATTATCTGCCATACAAGAGAGCCACCAAGGCGACCAACTTCACCGACCATATCCATGCCTTAAATATTTGTTGTAAATAAAAGCTAAGTAACCAATCACATATAAGTAAAGGTATAAGGATCGGTATTTTTAAGGGCATAAACACTAACTGTAAAGTCGATCCCCTCAGAGACACCCCGGAGAAAAAGAAACCAGCAAGTAAAAAACTCTAGTGCTTCACACAAACTAAAAGAGGGGTACAGCTATTGATTGACTTATGCTATATAGCATACATATATATAATATATATACAGTAACATACTCAAAATGCACCCCACTGATCAGCATGCGTAGAACACCCTATGGCAGATTATTTGTTACGGTACCAATGTACATAACTACACAGTATACTATTAGTATAAATTAAGTATATAATAATAAGTAGGTAATCATCAATGATTACCTTATCCAAAGACAAAATTTAAAATAACCCCACTGTTGGGCAAGACTAGATTTCCTCTTTTGATTTTCAAATTAGGTGATCCAACTCATCCTTCCAACTACTCTTGGGTCTGACATGCTGCCTTTTCCGGCCGAGTGGCACCCAGTCTATAGTTTTGCCCCTATAACTCCGAAATAAGGCAAACATGGCCTACCCAATACACAATAAAATAATATTTATTAACCGCAGTAATCGTTAATGAAAATAGTTATAAATACGGAATTGCGAAAGTTAAAAATCAATTTGCTAAATATGATACGTTCTAAGAAAATTTAATAAGTACTTTAATGTTTCTAATTTATTTTAGCCAAAATTAAAACATAACGATACGATACTATAATAATAAACAAGACGTAATCGTACTAATTATTTTGAAATAGGTAACTTTGTGTGGTTTTTATATAGGTACCTACAGGGAAACTTTCATGGAGCTTTTTGTTTCTGTAGCCAGTACCGAGTGGACATTTACAATGAGATCTATTCAACTAGACTTTAAAAACACTATTTATTATGATAGAACCCGCTTATCGCTACATCCCATGACAAAGGCCGCGACCGACGCAATACCGTTAACTGATGACCTAATGCAGGAGTAGGTGAAATCGCGGCACATCACCGCAGTGTTCCCAGAAAACTCCGAATGAGCCCCGTTCGGCGCAGGCGCACGAAATTGAAAGTACCGAGCGACGAACTTAACGATGGTCCGCGAGACATTTATACTGTTTATTGTATAACTTTTTATTGTTTAATTATTGGCTTGAGTACCTACCGCAGTGCAGGTAGAGTATTTTTTGTAACATATTCTGGAATTTAAACAACAACAGGTCTGTGTGGTCTTGTGAAGTCTTTTTGGTATTGCTTCCAACCGAAGGTTTTGAGTTCTATTCCTGTTTAGTGCCATCAAATATTTATACCGTCATTTATACTTATTTTGGTTTATTTTGTTGAAAATTATTATTGCATCATTATTAATTAATTATTATTAATTATTATTAATTATTATTGTATATATAGAAAAATATATAATAGATCTCATAAATTTGAAAAGGAATACAATTTACAAATCTGTAACCAAAAAGTATAAACATTGTTTTAAATTAGCTATTTGTTTTTATTTTAATAATAAATGTATAAGAAAGTAACACAAAAAGTGTACATCTCATTTCAGACTATCGTCTGAATAACCTTAAATGTAATAGAGGTAAATGATCGCCTCGATGGCACCCTTGTATGGCAGGTAACGATTCAATGGAATCACCTAAGCACCTAGTCTTACACTAGTCGGTTACGTAGCGTGCGTTCGGTTGGGTAGTATTTTTTCATATAATGATGACACACATTACCATTCCACTGTGCGTTTAATTTCTATATCAAATATCAAGCTAATGAAAAATAAACGATGTTCTTTTGGTGATGATTAGCAACCTAACCAAACGCACTCTAATATCCGGATGATAATATAGTTGATGCTTAGCAAGCGCTAAGACTTATGCTTAGCACAAGTCATTGCTTTCAACTGCCAAAATTTAGTTTTTTAATATGCAGATTGACAGTCCGAAGCAATAGCTATCGTTGCTTAGCAAGTGCTAAGATTTAACCATTTCTTCGGACTGTCAAATTGCACATAAAAAACTAAGCTAACGACTTACACCGGTATTCATAAAAAACTTACTACTTTACTTGAAGAAGACTTAAGTTATTGTTTTGTCTATTTTTATTAGCAACAAAAATGAATGTGCGCAAAAGAGACAAAACCTTCTATAACTAAAGAGTTCTTCAAAGCCTCAATATGTATTCCTGCCCTAAGACTTTATTGTTAAACGTTATTTTTTGACACATTTTATAAATAATTATAATAAAATAAGTTTGAATGGAGAATCGCAAGGTTAATGAATTCTATGAAGGTAACAGAGTCCAGCAGTGGCGAGGTACACAACCGTGCCTCAGAATATCTTCACGCCATTCTACCCGGCGACGTGTAGCCATCACGTACCTACTCACTTTCGGCCGCGTGCTACACGCTATAAATTTCACCTCAACCAGACCATTGTAGAATTTTGATCAATGAATTTTAAGCAGCACTTAAATTAACTTCTTATTAATTAGAGTTCAATACGGTCCTTTTTGTGATAATTAAGGATATTGAACCTTTGTTGAATTTACAGCATTTATTGATGAAATTTATAGGTCTGCTTACCATCAGGTTAGATCAAAGACACATGCTTCAATAATAATAAAAATACTCATGGGAGGCGTTATTGTTGATTACTTTTTAATGTCGGATGCTAGTTTATTAAATTCGTCCAACGTATTTTATTTATTAGAACCGGCTGGGGCGAACGGTACTTTACTGATACTTTGGACAACAAAAAATCAATTGATTTGAATATAAAATTTAAAAAAAAATAACGTTCCAAGCAAGTTTATGCATCTTGGACGCAATGCTACGGGTGCTGAGATTTGTCGGAAATACATAGTTCATATTTATTAATATTTTTTCGTAGATAGTTCTAATATGTATTACGTGTATATTCTTTTTAAATTTCTACTTTATTTATGGGGTTTCTATTTAGTTTATTTAATTTAAGTTTTTTTTGTTAATTTTAATTTTTACAGTAAATAAATACTTCTCTTCTTATTTTATATATATTTATTAGTCTTTTATTGAATAAATAATAACAAAATATATTGTATTTTTTATAATTTAGGGAAGAAGTTTTTAAGCCCTAATTTGTCTCAACGTTGTAAAATAATGTAGTTTTTGTTGTAATCTCGTGTGTTTGTGGTTTTGATAACGTTAACAAATTATTGTATTTTTTCTTTTATATAATGATACTGTAAAATTTTATAAGTAGATAAATAACAATTTATTTATTTATAACTAACCCATTTATACATCCTCGTATAACTAACCCATTTTCACATAACCGCCTCCGTAGACTAGTGGTTGCGCCTTTGGCGTTGTATCCGGAGGTCGTGGGTTTGATTCCCACCCATGGCAAAAAAATATTAGTACATTTTTTCTGTACAGTTTGCCATGGTCTGGGTGTTTATAAAATATAATATGTATTATATCGTTGCTTCTGGTACACATAGTACAAGCCTAGAGCTTAGTTTGTGACCAGCACTGAGCAATTTATGTAAAATTGTCCTACATAAAAAAAAAAATCATCATTCATTCATTCATTCAATATTTTTTCTATAAAATGCTTCAAAGAGGTCTTGAGTGTGTCTATGAAATATTTAATTATGACATATATATAAATATTGTAATGTTATCAAAATATTGTTAAAGTTTGGTGGTACATTGCTGTGTGAGTTAGAAGAATATTGACTTAGAAGTATGACAAAAGCTTAATGCAATAATTTGAGAAATTTTCACAACTCATCATTATGGCTAAGGAATGCTTGTCGCGCTAATAACATAGTTACCAGTGAATCATAAACTAATTATGAACGTAATTTCACCGCTTATTCAGAATTCAATGACTCATTGCCGCTGTAGGTACAAAAAATTGGTTTGGATATCCTAGGATCAATAATATGGGTTGGTCATATGAAGATGTATAAATGGGATAATAATAATAAAATTATACGAGAATCAACAAATTGGTTAGTTATACGAGGATGATTCTAATTAAATGGGTTAGTTATACGAGGTTGTACAAATTGTTTAGTTATAAGAGGGTGTACAAGTTGATCAGTTATACCACAGAAGAAATAGGATGTCCAAATGTGATAGTTATACGATTATATGATAATAATAATATGTAGGACAATTTACACATATTGGTCCGGTCACAAACTAAGCTCTAGGCTTGTACTATGGGGCTTAGCATAACTACATCGATATAGTTCGACAGTCAATAAAATGAAGTTTATGAATGAACAATCATTCATCAAATCTATATGTATCGATTTTGTCGATTTATCGGGCCTATCGATGATGTTGTGCTAAGGCCCTATGTGTACCAGAAGCAACGATATAATACATATTTTATTTTATAAACACCCAGACCATGACAAACTGTACAGAAAAACGTAGGTACTGATATTGTTTTGCCATGGGTGGGAATCGAACCCACGACCTCCGGATACAACGCCAAAGGCGCAACCACTAGTCTACGGAGGCGGTTATGTGAAAATGGGTTAGTTATACGAGGATGTATAAATGGGTTAGTTATATGAGGATGTTAAAATGGGTTAGTTATACGAGGAGGCACAGATCAAATATCGATTAGTTCGATCGATGAGGGTTTCGTTCCGTTATTATTTTCACAAAAACCTATAAGTTTTTGGTAATCATATTATTTTTTTGGTAATAACATTCCGTATTTGTGTAATTATCTACAATTCTAAATAGGCTTCCTATAAAAGACACGTTATTTTTTTCTTTCAAAAAAATACTTGGCTTGAGCATGCTTTTTTTATACAGTCAAAAATAAGCTTGCATGAGAAGAGTTATAACTGATAACTGTGGATGAGGCTAAAGAAGAATGATGTATGTGCCTGCCCAACCCGTAAGGTACTTAGCATGAAGACAAATAATTATAACAATCACAAATAATAAAAAATTATCATCCTTGAATACTTTAGCAATGTAATTTATTTGTTTTAGAAATAGAAGAACCAGAAGAAATTTCAACGAAAGTGTACTTTAAAATATGATCTAGTGCGAAGCGAAAGTGTATAACGATTGAAAACACGTAGACCGATTGTTAGCTAGACCGCTAGGGGGACTTGCAAGAAAGTAAACTGGACATTTACAAGACCTATAATTATACTATACTTGCAAAATATACCAATTAGACCCTTTCTCGACGTATTAACTATGCCTCGAAGGCTACGTATATATACGCGCCCGAGTTATATTATGTAACATTAAACGTTAAAACGCTATATGAATGTATTGCTAATAGCCTTTAAATACTATAGAATTTATATTTAAATACGCGTCCTATGACCTTATTCATAAAAACTTAATGAGGCCTTGAAGATCACTTTAGTTATGGAAGGTCTCTTTTACGCATAATACTTTTTGTTGATAAATAAAAGAGACAAAAACTTCTATAACTAAAGTGTTCTTGAAGGACTCAATAAGTTTATAAGAATAAGGTCACTAGTCTTTAAACAGAGATTTGGTTATTATTTTTATTTACAAAAAGTGCCTTAAAAACTAATATTGAAATATCAAACTTGTAGCAGTTGTAGTTATCAATATACGCAAGACTATTTTTCAATCTCTCGTATTTTTTTTACCGAGTCGTATAAAAGAGTGTGCAGTAAGTTAACCATAGCGATTACACGAGGGCGCTGTTGTGCTATATTATACCGTATTTATAATGTGTGAATAACACTGCTTTACTGTTAGATACTGTTATTATTAAGCGTTCTTCTAGTGTCTTATATAGGGTATCAATAATTTTTGTTTATACGCCCTTTTTGCACGTACTCTCAACGAACAGTTACATGGTGCAACTCGGCCCAATCACCTAATTTTTCTTCGTGTAGATTAAGATTAAACGGATAGTTTTTAGCATCTATCTACTAAAACATCTGTTGCTAATTGACCTTAAAATGTTGATTATTATCGCCGAGCTGTGAACACAAAGACGTACCTACTCGTAAAGCTTTGGGCACATTAGGTACCAATTTTGATAATAAACAATTTTAAAAATTAATCGTCTGTAAATATTAATGGTCCTATTCATAAAAACTTATTGAGGCCTTGAAAAACACTTTATTTATAGAAGGTTTTCTCTCTTTTACGCATAATCATTTTTGTTGCTAATAAAAAGAGACAAAACCTTCTATAACAAAAGTGTTCTTCAAGGCCTCAATAAGTTTTTATGAATACCGGTGTTAATGTTCATAAAAAAATACGAAGGCCTTAAAGAACACTTTAGTTATAGTAAGTTATGCCTATTTTTTTAGCAATAAAACTGAATATGCGTTTTTAAGTTAAGAGAGGAAACCTATTTTAACTCAAGGACTCAATAAGTTATTATAAATAAGGCTAATATAAAATTAATATTAAAAACATATATGTCAAAAGAGTAGGCTATTTAAAATATTTACATAATCAAATAACTACTAAACGTGTGTCCTTTGTTTGGTATAACGATTAATTACTCAAAAAAAACCAAAAACATTTAGGTTGCATTTTAAGTGAATATTTGATTTTTGTTTTAGGACAATATTAGCAAAGATCCTTTAGGTATCAAAGTATAAAAAAAGAGTTCATGAATTGTTCTCCTCGGTGGCATTTTAAAGAAAGCAGATATAAAAACGAGGATGGAAATAAAACCCACCGCTGGGTACCCTTACATCACTTATACGGTCTTTGGCGTCCATCATGGAGTCTAGTGAGTACATATATATTTAGATAATAGATTTACAGGTCATTGAATTATTGTTATTTATAAGGCAGGCAGTTTAAACAACTGATAGAAGCCTGTATCTTGTTATTTTTAGGTGTTAAGTATTTATTAGCTGGTGTGGTTTAAAGTTGTCCAAACGATTTTTAAATTGATTTATAGTCCCAGCTGTGGCAACTTCTTTTGGTAGTCTATTACAAGCAACCAAAACTCTGTTGTTTAGAAAATGTTTGCGGGGGTTATTAAAGGTCTTGTTTTATTTAATTTAAATGGGTGCTCGTAGCTGTGGATTAACAGATTGTTGGGACATTTGGTCAAAACAAGTAATAAGTTTATATTTATTACTCTATATTTTAAAACTAATCAAAGGGCCATTTACATATTATGAATACCTATGGGTTTATGAATTTTAAAAAAAAACTTGCACTTTATTAATTCTGGAGTAAGGTCGCAGGCTGATTTGTAGCTCAAAATTAAGACAAATACAGGGGCGCCGGCTTTTAGTAAACCTCATGGGTGCTCATGCTCATTTGATGACTCGAAAAAGTGGCGATGTGTCAGAAGAGAAATTTACACTGATCGACCAACAAATAAATAAATGTCCTACTTACATACTGCGTACTTAATTACTAATTATGTTTGATAAATAGGGTAATGAAAAAATGCCCATCCCTAAAAGTCGATTACTGAACTGTTTCTTGATACGTATTCTCAGGGGTGCACAGCACCCACTGTTTATTTCTCATGGGTGCTCAAGCCCCCGAGCACCCATGGAGTCGGCGGCGCTGGACATATTAATGGCCAATTCCTATAATCTACTATAACGGTAACAGTATCTTATTCCCAAAAAACCAAGCTACGGACGTTACTTGACATTGTTATTTTAGGTAAGGAAGAATTAAATTACCGGTTAGTAAACAGTTTAAAGAAGCTAAACTCACTTCAAGTGTGTACAGCACCTAAGACGGGGACAACAAACGCGTACGGCGGGCAGCGAGGCGGCGCGCGCGTCTTTAGGTCTCACGTCATGCTACTTTCACCAGAGACGAGTCCGTGATGTTTAATATCCACGATTATGTCGCAGATTATATTGAATAATCACTCTTTTATGTTATTTTATAGCAGACTTAAAGACGCGGTTATTGTATTTATTAGGGTATTTTTAATTTTATTTTATTATTCGGGAAAACAATTAATGTAAACACAATAATAATATGTATCTAATAGGTCTACCAAAGTATCGTGGCAAATTGGGATATTTCACGCTTGAGATTTAAGTAGCTTTTTCGACATTTTAATTAAAATAAAGAAGACACAAAATTTAGGCAAAACATGACTATTTTCTTATTTTGTATAACAGATTGTAGTATTGGTAGGTAATGTCAAATATATATTTTTTATTTCTTATTTTGAATGCTATAAGATTCTGGACCATATAAGAATATTTCACATATATTGGCCTGATAATAAACTATGCTTTAGACTTGTCTAATGTGACCTTAAAACATTATATATTATTTGCCTTGGTATTTATTTTTATAAATACCAAAGCGAATCGTATAGATATTGTTCTAATATTGAAGTGTCCTGAGTGGGAATCGAACCCGCGATCTGCGTACAATGCCGATGGGCGTAACCGCATATACCAGGGTTATTTAGGCGTAACCCCCTAACCGGTGTCTAGTACAATAAATCAAATTGGTATTTATAATGAATAAGTCGAATATTTAAATACGATTTATTTTAAGGGAACGTCCGGTATATTTCGCGGAAATGTTTAATAAATATATTTTCTATTTTATAAGGTTATATATAGAAATTTCATAATCTGTTTTCAGCTTAAGAAAACAGATTATTTAAAGTCGTTAAGAAATAAAAGATAAAATAAAATTTTATAAAGGGTGAATTTGAAAGTTTGTACTTTTGGGCTAATTTGAGGCTCTATGAATCAAATCGAACAACTTTTTCCATGGAACCATGTGTCGCAAATAAAAAAAAAATGTTGGCTTCCCCATACAAATTGATAATTTTAACATTACCTACTAGTTTGTATGAAGGCAATTTTTTTCTTTCATTTGGACACATAGTTCGATGGGAAAAATTGTTGATGAAAACAACCTTTTAAAATCAGTTTGATATACATACTTTTAAAATCACCATGTATATCAAACTTTTAAAATCACCATGTATATCAAACTTTTAAAATCACCATGTATATCAAACTTTTAAAATAACCATGTATATCAAACAGTTTCTTAAACTTGTTTCATATAAAAGACTTTAACGCATCATTCAATAGCTTTTCTGTTATTAACGTTTATGTCTAGAGGAACTTGACATAAACGTTAGATTGACAAAATAACCATTTCCTTAAACTGACATATTCATCGTAACCCATCCGAAACTACTGAAGCTTGGATTTTTTTTAATATGTAGGATATTTTTTAAGCTTGTAGTATGTATGGTCCTGGTTTCACTATACCAACCTGTGAAACTGTTTATAGATGGGTTATTGAGTCTATTCAAAACATCGCGACGAGCTAGCCACTTGTTCGGTGTAGACTCATACCATCGGCTACGACGAGGTGGGATTAAAACCCCTCCGCTGGGTACCCTGGGGCCGTCTAGGCGGTCTCGGGCGCGGTAAGGCACCCGTGGCGATATATATATATATTGTAGTATGTATTTAGATAGTACCTTTCATTTAATTGTATTATAGTGGAATTTTTCTTGAGTATCTTTTTGGTTAGTACAATTTCCTTCCCTATAAATATGATTGTTTATAATTCTGCATGAGTGTATATATGTATAAGACTTATTGTTAATTTCAAATTATATATAATACATTTGGAAATTATGTGTACATCTGTCACAAACGCACATATTAGACTTAATTTGTTACATATTAATATTAATCAAACCAATGTTACAATATGTGCGCCGTTGATGTATCTTTTTGAATAAATAAATAAACTGAGTTGTAGATACTAACTACTCAACTAAGAAGGGATTTTTTAATAATGGCAATTTAGTTTTCAGAATATTACGGGAACATGGAAGATTATACTGTTTTAAATAACAATTAGATTTCCAATTTCTTAATGTAATTAGAAGCAAGGAAATGAATTCGCAAACTCGGAACGTCTAAATGTTATTTTCAGTGATATTAAAGTTTTTTTTTATAATAATTTATAATAATTTAAATAAATAAAATTATAAAAAAAAATGTCTTTAAATAATTTATAATTGGATCTATTAAGTAAAATCTACACCTCTATGGTTTTTTTTTTAAATTCATTATCACTGAAAACAACATTAGGTGT
This sequence comes from Monopis laevigella, assembly GCA_947458855.1. Classification (NCBI taxonomy): domain Eukaryota; kingdom Metazoa; phylum Arthropoda; class Insecta; order Lepidoptera; family Tineidae; genus Monopis; species Monopis laevigella. The sequence continues at coordinate 4,953,580 of OX381596.1, read as the reverse complement.
TTTTTGATGTTTAAGTTCACGAATCCATTTAGACAGATGTTTTACTTGGTGCCAATAATATAACGGGAGAAGTCGAACCAACAATTTGAAATAAACTTCTATATAGACCCAGGTAGCACGTCGAGAATGACACTAAGTTGACGTCATAGGGACTTCAAAATGCTACCTGGGAAGATGGTATTATTAGATCAGGATCAGTTATAATTTAGTGCAGTGATCTTATGTAACGAAAATATTATTGCCATTCCCATAAAATATACTTGACATTCCTGTAAAATATACTTGACATGAATTTGAATGAAAATATTGGGTTAGTACCCAAATAAGGAACGAAACTTTATATGATAAAAAAAAATACTTAAATGATTTTTTTCTATTCTCCTTTACTACTTTTGAATACGTATCGCTCTATAATCATTTCACATTTCTGGTATATCGGACTTACTAGTTCGACACCTGAATGTGAAGATTCCTTTTTGAAAATAGTAATTTTGGAACCCGAATAACTACTAATGGATTATTAATAGAATATTGTGTAAAATACAATGCATTTATGACTTGATTGATTTTCACACACCCGCGAAACAACCTCTTACTTGTTTGATGTGTTCATCATCATAAATTACAAATTAAACAAAATTTCGCTTTCTTCACTTTCTATTTACTCACATACAATATAATATTTTATACCTATATTAAATGGTATTTATTTATCGCCTCTTGGGCAGCCCTCGGTGTTGTCTAGTATATTTTACAGGAAAAACACGTATATACTAATAATAATAGTGATTTATTTTCTCAATACCATAAAATGGTACAGAATCCGTGCGAGACTCTAGCCCGAATTAGGCTTAGGCCTGTAATTTGGGTTTTCAGGAACCCACCCTTTGCAAATTACTTAAATATAATAAAATATGACGTAGATGATACAAAATGATTTGTTCATATGAAATGTCATATGAAGTTATGGCTATATAGCCATAACTTGATTTTTTAGATCTAAATAAGCAGGTTATATACATATATAATAACAAAAGTTGTTAATTAATATAAAGTAAAGTAAAATAATAATTCTTACAATTGAATAATATCAAGTACTAGGATTTTAAGTGTATTTAAAAATAACGTCATATTCTATGGGAATGAAAATACCTAATATTTACTATAATAATATTAAAAAGAGTTAAAGCAAGTTTGGAGGTTGTAGGGGATAATCTCTGGATGTACTGCACCGATTTTGAAAATTCTTTTAGTATTGGATAGACCATTTATTGACAAAGGCTATATAACATCACGAAACGACCAATAGGAGCGGACCATCAATGAAAAATGTTGGGAAAACAGGGAAAATTTGCTTAATCTGCGTAAACGGTTAAAGTTACGCGGACGAAGTAGTATTTAATATTTTTGTTATATATCACCAGTGAACTAAATTATAATTAACAAAACGATAAAATAAAACCAAGTTATTTTTAGATATATTATTTTATCAAATAAATGAATATACCTACATATATATCGGTAGATATCGCTACGACAGGTGTAGGAGTATGCGATACAAGTGCTAATTTGCTAACAGTTTTAGCAAACGTCGTCATTTCTAAGTAAACATCTAACCAAGAACAAGTAAACTCTGTTGTTTTAATAAATTACTACAAAACTGTAAAGTATGACATGGCGATGACATTCATTGACAGAATGTAATATACAGGTTTACGTCTCTGGCTAATAATTCTAGGACCATGATTGTGATTTGATCCATCGTACAGACCTAGCGGCAAAGTTGAAGGGACAAAACATGTGGTAAATAACCCAAATTGGGTAGAAATTGGGATATACTTATGGCATCAATAGACGATGTATAGACATGGCACTAGAAAATTTAAGCGAATGCCTCAACGGAATTCAGAGATATCTATATGGTCCCAGAAAAGCAGTAACCAGAGAGGAATAGAGAAACATTTTAAAGCACGCCACCAACACACACTTCTATTAGAATCTCCTCAGCGGCAAACCGAAAACAAACAGGCTCCCAGCTTTCCATAGGGGGCCTAATGTATTATGCGCCATGTCCTCGTAAACATGGATAACTCTAGCCGGTTCTCGGACCCACCAAACATTCGGGGCCCTAAAACAAGTAATTGATTGATTTATTGATCTTTATGCCCGGAGCTGATATACCTATGTCAAGGCACTTCAATCTTATGCCCCATTTCATTTATATTTTATGCCCCATTTCTGCCGTTATCTGTGTACGCCTTCACGACTGTGATTCTATTAATAAGCACTCAACCACCTCTGCTGGTCCAAAAACTTTTGTAGACGGATAATCTATTTTTACCAAAGGAAGCTAACCATGGCAAATGGTGTGACCTAAACGCTCTTATAAGGCGTTTTAAAAGAAGTAAAAAAAGGTGCTCGTGTTTTACTAAAATGTCTATGAGGAATGTCTTGGATTAAGGAGCTTAATTGTTAGTCCCAGAATATTTACCATCTGTTTTGACTTAGCCTCTCAATTATAGCATAGTAGATGTATTAGTTTATCGATCTCTAAATGTACACATGGATTTCGTTTCTTTTCCTATCAGATATGAGTTTCTTTGCCGATTGAACATTCATTAATTAAATCGATATATGTACCGATTTTTCGATTTATCGACCTGTTGTGCTAAGACTCTCTGTCTAATTTTAAAACGCTGGTAGGTTTGTAACTGTGTGAAACATATTTCTCTATTCATAAATTGGTATTTGTGGATGAGTCTATAGTCTATATAAATATCAATTTATTGATTGTCTAAGCAGTAGGATAGAAATCCAAAAAGTGCATTCATTTAACCAATGATATTACTCTGATGATTAACAGAAGAGACAATTATTGATAAATCTTGCTCCAAAGCAGGGATGGGCCTTAGAGAAATTTTGACGATTCTATCGAAGGAATCGCCATCAGTCAAATTAATATGGATTTTGACAGTCTGCCCTCTAGGCGTGACGTTTGTTGTCAACTGACAAAATCCATACCTTTTTAACTGGAGGCGATTCCATTGATGGAATGGAGTGGTTGTCTAAGGCCCCAGGTAGGCCACGTTCTGATAAATCCTATAAAATTATATGCTTAAGAAAAGGCCTATGTCTAGTCATGGGTTACAATAGGCGGAAGTTAGTTAACGCAGCTTTATAAATCTTAAATAGTTCAGGATTTGGTCCATGTGGTATACAATTGTTTTTAGCACAACTGTCTTGACAATTTTAGAAAATATATATCGATTTTATGAATTAATGGACATTTATTGTGAATCTATATACGAATATATCGATAATACCATGCTAAGCCCCATTAAAATTTGAATCATAAATTGTATGGGTACCAAATATTTGTTAAGGCCTTATTCTGTACTATATAATACTAGTAGGTACTAGCAAGGAATCTTAGGCCAAAGTATAGCTGTTGAGAGTAGGCGCCTAGATTTATAATGTTTTAAGCGTAAAAATATAATAACCAACAATATGCTATAACATAGGGTCAGGGACAATAAAAAAATCACAAAAATCGGTTAAGTGGTTCTTGAGCACACAAACGGACAGATAGAAAGACGATATCAAAATATGTTAATTATTCTCACCAATATATTTACAGTTCCGTTGCTATGAGAAATATTATGTTAATATGGTTTAAAAAAATGTGATGGTAACTAAAATACCTTTGTACGGGTATAGAAAAAAAAACATGACCATAGCTAAGGTATTTATGAAAAAAAAACCTAACATTAATTGATACAATTCATTAGTTTGAATTTAGAACGCTGCGTACTTGCCCGTACAGTCTGAGCCTAGAAAAAGTTCGCTTCGCATATTTTAACGGGCCTAAGCTAACCGTTACTCAGCCGTCTTTCCATATACCACGGATACCACACGTAAACACATTGACTAATGATGGTAAGGCGTACCTACCTATCGTTTTATTTCATTAGTTAATCTATAAGTTGTAATATTACAGTTATATATAATTATTAAGAATGTAAAAATAGGTAAAATATTATTATTTCTGAGATTATTTATTTATTTACTTGGTTTTATTTTAGTTTTTCACAAAAGTGTTTGGATTTTATATTAAAAAAATACAGGAATTAACAGGAATAATTAACTTCAGCTGAAAACAATTAATAAAAAAAAACAAACGCGTTGCAGATAAAACCAAAGCTACTTAGTAAAACAAAAATTTCTTACCACTTAAAAAAGAGCTAGCGAAAGAATCCTGGCAAGCTATTTTCGATAGCGTTGCCAGTAATATCACTAAAACAACCTTAAAGTTCCACTGAGACATGGTTGTCCAATTGCGTGAAATACGCAGGTAAGCACTCACTCGCGGCGGGTCATATCGTCTCTACAATACGAAAGTCTGGGCCACACTGACCGTGGAAGGTGAAAGAAAGAAAGGGGTTTGACTGCGCCTGCGCATGTATCATAGAATATTCAGTAGATAAGACAGTTTATATTTTTCTTAAGAGTGAATTAAATTACAGTTATGTACCTAACATAAGAATAGGTCAATTAAAAAAAGACTTACCATATTAAATAGGACTATTTATATATGGAGCGAATGTTGCCAATTGTCTTCCCAGATGCAATCTCCTAAAAAAAGTATATATTATATTCATTGTAAAGTTTGGAAACGAAAAAAAAAAACATCCTGACCAATAAAATAAAACATATATAATAACTTTTGGGGCTTTTCTATCTTGATTATTAGTTCTAATGATTTTCCACAATATACTAAGCAAGTTTTTTTTTATTGGCCAGGCTTTAAATACCTTACCCGATAACGCAGCTTAAGTATAATTTTGAAATACTGAAAAAAAATCTCTTGATCAATATTAGCAGGTTTTTTAGTTTGGTTTAAAATAACATAACTTACGACTTAATGTTTACGCGTAAAAAAATATCTAAATCGATGTAACTATATTATAGAGTATTTTTAAATCAGGAAATAAAGATTTTATTACCTATTTGTAAAGCCTATACTTGTTTTAGTATAATAGGACCTTAACAGAACTGACTAGGCTTAGCAAATTAGGTTTCTCTTCTTTATAACTGTGAACATTTTCTATTAATTAATAAATGTCAAGTCTGCGTGGTAATAGGATGGAATAATTTTATGTTCCAATAAAGCTAAAAATCGGCAATAGGAAAATGACGAAATAACGTAAAATATTTACTGCAATACAAGAACACTGAACACTAATGGTATACTGTGAAACAAACATCGTAATAAAATGACGCCTCTGTTGTCGCGCTCTCGGTCGGTAGTCTATGACGACTTTAATCATTTAGCAACAAGTCAACCGCAGACGTTTATAGTTGTTCATCTTTTTACTTAGCCGTTTCATTTTATGATATAATCCAATTGGTTCGAGACACTTCTAGCTTTTTCTTTTGCCGAACGTGCCTCTTTATGTTTAATATAACACTGTCGTTATAAAGTTTATATTAGTATTAGTTTTATTTTACATACATACATACATATCATCACGGGTGCCTTACGGCGCCCGAGACCGCCTAGACAGCCCCAGGGTTTTAATCCCACCTCGTCGTAGCCGATAGTATGAGTCTACACCGAACAGGTGGCTAGCTCTTCGCGATGTTTTGAATAGACTCAATAACCCATCTACAAACAGTTTACACAGCTTAACGTGCTCTCCGAGGCACTATAGTGGTGTTGTCAAACAAATGTACATATATTTTTTGATTAAAATTGGTACACACCGGTATTCAAACCAGGGACCTAAGTGTTTTTAAGTCCAAGGTCTAACCAACTCGGCCACCATGTATAGAATTACAATTTTATTTTAATATTGCATTATATTGTTTAACTATACGTGCAATATTCTATAACTATCACTTCTAGAATTATGTCAATAAAATATCACTTTAATAGTAATATAATCTAGATGGGTTTCTACATAAATAAATCAAAACATACCTACCCAATACTTAATGGATGTCTCCAATACCCAACAACTGCTTTCTGCTGGCAACACTTTTGCATAATATAATCATCATGAGCGCCGGTAGGGTTGTGATTTTTTTTTTATCCAAGTGTTGGGAAAAACTTTTTCTGGACTTACCTAAACTACTTATATAATTTCACTGACATAAACTACATAATTTCACTGACAAAATAAATAAAATTTTACTGACATAAACTATATAATTCCACTGACATAAACTGCATATTTTCACTGACAAAAATTATAAAATTTCACTGACATAAACTATATAATTTCACTGACATAAACTATATAATTTCACTGACATAAACTATATAATTTCACTGACATAAACTATATAATTTCACTGACATAAACTATATTATTTCACTGACATAAACTATATAATTTCACTGACATAAACTATATAATTTCACTGACATAAACTATATTATTTCACTGACATAAACTATATAATTTCACTGACATAAACTATATTATTTCACTGACAGAAACTATATTATTTCACTGTCATAAACAATATTATTTCACTGACAGAAACTATATAATTTCACTGTCATAAACTAGATAAATTCACTTTAATATTCACCCCCAATTGTATTATTGCCGGCCATGATCAATTTATAACAGTATAATATACTGTATACTAACCGAGCGTCGCAGATTGGCAACAACCAATGTCAGCCATAAAACATTATGTGTAAAAACTATCCGGAATTGACAAATAAAATAATGATTTGGTCGTATTTAAAGTAGGGTCCTTTTAGCGTAATAAAATTACGCCAACGCTTGCTTCTGTCATATCTGTTTTTAATAAAAGCGAAGCAATTTGTTACTTCTTTTAACTTGGATAAATTTTGTTCACAGATATATATAATAAATTATATATATATATCTTCACGGGTGCCTTACGGCGCCCGAGACCGCCTAAACGGCCCCAGGGTACCCAGCGGAGGGGTTTTAATCCCACCTCGTCGTAGCCGATGGTATGAGTCTACACCGAACAAGTGGCTAGCTCGTCGCGATGTTTTGAATAGACTCAATAACCCATCTATAAACAGTTTCACAAGTTGGTATAGTGAAACCGGGACCGACAGCTTAACGTGCTCTCCGAGGCACTATAGTGGTGTTGTCAAACAAATGTACATAATTTTTTTTAATTAAAAACTCATTGGTACACACCGGGATTCGAACCAGGGACCTAAGTGATTTTAAGTCCAAGGTCTAACCAACTCGGCCACCACGTATATAATAAATTCAATACAAATAATTAACCTCAACTAAATATAGGTATGTTTGTTTAGTTAATTAAGCATATTTCACTCTCTTAAAGGTTAGCTGGTAAAAAATGCCTAAGGCATTAATCTCGCCTATGTACAATTTTGTGCAATAAAGAATTTAAAATAAAATAAATATGTATGGTCATATTAAAATAAAACTAATACGAGTGTGTGAATAAATTTTGTCCGAGTTCTGTCAAAGTGAACCTTGTCGTATAGAATTGGCTATTTGACTACATAAAAAATATACTATAAATTGTGCCCACAGACAATGGCGTAAAAAACATATTTCACTTTATTATAAACTAAATTATGTATATCTTTTGTAGATTACACGAAATAAAATTGAATATTTTTTACAATTTTATTTATAACAAAAACATCTTTGATTGGTTGATGACTGGTGACGTCATATTATCTGTGCTTGTTTGTTTACTTGCGTGTGACGTCACACTTGACATAGACTGCGAAACAGCGTTTTTAGCGCCATTGTGGAAATTCAAACTTTAACATTGATTTTTATTAATAATAGAGTAGACCGGAAATATCAATGTAGTGTGATTATTCTGCAATGAAGAATTATATAAAACGAGTTTCAAAAAGGAGTCAAATACCCTATTGCCCTAATGTGTTTTAATATGTTTACATATAACTTAAATAGACATATTGGGTTTTGTTCTAAATTGTAGAATAAGACAATTTTTTATGAAAAAAATATTTATTATTAGAAATCGTTGGTTTTTGTAAACGAAACATTATTTTACGGTGCTCAATTAAAGCTAAACAAATAAAAGTAACCAGTATTTTTAAATCAAATATATATATATATATATATATATATACATGTATCGCATACGATCTTAATAACAATAGCTCATATTTTGGCAATGGGTCCAAATATTGCCATCTGAAAAAAGTTTATTTCTGCAAATACTTAATTTAGCTTTATAAATATGCTTAAATTTCACAAAAGCAGCAAAGTAAAATACTTTTTACAAAAAAAAATGTAAAAAGAATCAATTTTTATGTTAAATAATAATACAATTTATTCTGCTTGCAACAAAGCGATCGCAGCGCCATCTGTATATTGCATAGAGTCCTACGCCTATACAGGGTGAATTTGAAAGGATGTACTTTGGGCTAATATGAGGTTCTGCTGATCAAATCTAACAACTTTTCCCATGGAACCATGTGTCGCAAATGAAAAAAAATGTTGGCTTCCCCATACAAATTGATCATTTTAACATTACTAGTTTGTATGGAGAAGGCAATATTTTTTTCCATTTGCGGCACATGGTTCCATTGGAAAAGTTGTTCGATTTGATCAGCAGAACCTCATATTAGCCCAAAGTACATCCTTTCAAAGTCACCATGTATAATAGTGAGGTGAGAATAGAAGATGGCTGTCTGCCATACTAAGCTAAACATAAAGTGAGAATAAATACAATTATAACCAATCAATTCTATAACAGAATATGGCGGCAATATTTTTGATTTTTTTTTTCATAGGCGATTTTAGGCTTTAAGCCACCTATTTAAATATGTACATATAGGTACCTCCTGGGTCTATGTCGCCGCCATTTTGCGATAAAAATTAATAACAAATGACCCTTATTGAATCAAAAATTTTAGTCACGTATTGTTTAATCCAAGTTACAAAGCTTAGACATACATTTAGTCAGTAGTAGTATAAACAAAAAAAAACCCCTACAGTGTAGAAGTTTGCTTTTGCTCTGCTATTGTTATACTGAAAGTTTTCTACATATTTGTTTACATACATTTAAAAGACAAATAAATAATATAAGTTTTCTTTTATGTATTGTTTATTATATTTCTTATGTAATATTTATATTCTTAAGAAAATAAGCCTTTTTTGTTCTCCAAAACGCAACAGTAAGTCTATTCGTTACGCCATTAAATTCCGAGGGTTCTATTCCCACCCATGGCAAATAATAGTTAGTATGTTTTACTGTAAAGTATACCTTAGCGCTACATATTAATATTATATTTATAAAAACTTTAGTTTTTGTTTATTTAATATGTACTTAAGACAAACGACAACAGCGCCAAACGCGGATAAGAGTGACACTAAAAGAATAGCTTTTATGTGTATAAAATCTAAAGTCTAGCCTAAATATTATTATATTATAGAACTTCTATTAAGATCAATTATATAAAAATAATCCTATAACTTAAGTTAATGCATCACACACTTATTACATAATACTTATCATTAATAAACAAACAAAAAAAAATGGCGACAGGTATCAGATATAGATTTTATATAAATTTTAGCAAAAAATATCAAATTTGTTACAACAGAACTTTTTATCATCATAATTAAGTCAAACTTGTACGGTGGTGTTATACACTTACAAATATGTAGTTTCACACGTTCGTACAGTGAAACTTAGAACCAAAGCTCAATCGTGCAATAAATGTATTTTTTTTTACATTAAAAACTGCCACTATGTATATAAACTTTTTTTTGTTATGTCCAATTATATGCTTTGTTACTCTGTTATATATAATTTTATTTGGAAGACTACCAAATTAAATAAAGTCATCTATCGCCATATTGGATGGTAATTTTATAACAAATCATAGAAATTTTGAGGTATTTATATATTTTCGAACTTATTTATAAAACTTATAAAAAAGTTTTAATTTCTAATATTTTAACCAAATTGGTTTAGTTGTTTTACATTGTTCACTCTCATAACTCTTTACATAATATATGGTACGCTGACATACGTATTAAAATAAATAATAAAAAGAGAAAAAAAAAACAATGTCAAGTTATTTACAAAACAATATTTTTTAATATTGATATTTTTTGGAGCTTGGCCTCTGCATCTACCTTGTGGTAAACAGACCTATAATAAATGCAGACGATTAATGCAATGTTGTCTACAACAGTATTGGTTGCTCTCACTATGCCGGCTAAATATACGTTACGAACGGGCGACGAAAAACTTTAATGATTATGGTATAATTATAATAAACCCTCGCTGCTTTAACATCAAATCAAACGCCCGTATCGTAACCGCACCTTGTACGGAGACTACAACCGCAACAAGGAATCAATGCAGTAATTTCATGAAACCGGTGAACCCACAGGCTGAAATCGAAACATGAATGAAATGAGTTAACTGACGGCCGTTTTTAATAATCTATTTTTTATTTTATTGAAGAATAGTAATCTATTAAAATAATTAATTAAGCACTTGAACTAGTTATGAAGTGGTCAATTCAAACTACGATATTTAACTTTTCGTAGTACCAAAAATATCGTTCTCGACACAACTCGAACGAGATCTCACGGTATCGGAGTCGGTTGTTACACTACTGTTTAAAAAAATACGTAACTAAAATACGTGACTCTATTTTGATGCGATTACGATTCAATTGGAGCAAGTTAATTTAAGAGAATTGAGCCCCAGGAGTCACAAAACATACTTTAGCGGGGTGATTATGCGCACAACGTTAAGCTAACCTTTAATCTATATGATGCATTTCTGACGTATTACAAACCTGGTGACATTGAAAATTGACAGACAACTACGTCATTTTGGTTAAATTTTAGCTTAACGTTGTGTGGCATAATAGGCCTACAGGATAAATTTCAGTTGTTACCATGGTTACCTACTATCGCTCAAAAATAGGATAGTTATTATTAAGAAATACCGTTTACAGCTGTATACAAAAAAAATCTTAATAAGCCTAATCCCTGTTCTGAATGTGTTTTGTCACTTTTTTTCATGTTAATGTGATTGGGAGTAAACATAGATTTAAGTACTGACTTAGCGAAATGTTTTAGAATATAGATAATAACGTATAAACCTGTTAACTCATTTCCAAATAAGTTGTAGGGTCAAAAAGTAAAACAAAATATTGAATTGAAATATTTAAAAAACTGTTTTGCAAGCCTGATGGGGTAATTCTGTAGATATTTTATATTGTACCATCTTGTAAACTCGGAATTGACATTTCATTTCATTATATAGTGGCTCGATTATTGGTTTAATCTATAATATATTTAAAAAATAACTCCGGGACACCAGCTGAGGTAAATCATGTAAGTATTAATATAAGTGCCCTAAGAGCTAAAATCTAAATTTACATTAAATCTACTAACATCTTAATGGTTATAAGTCTATATAGATAAGTGCAACTAGCTGCTCGTCGAAATAATTCGATATGTTACAATTTAGGATATTTTAAGTCATATTTTGAAAAAAAAAAATTGAAAAAAGACCTAAAATTTGATCCTGGACCCGCCTCTTAATACATACTTACCTTACATGCATAAACATTACAAAAAAACAATAATTATAGTGTCTAGTTTAAAAATTAAATCACATTAAAGTAATAGAAATAAAACTTATCTGTACAAAAACATTCATCCCACAAAAGACCAGTCGTTGCTCTGATGTAGACATTTTCATATATATTTTTTTATTAAGAGAAAATTAAAAAAAAAACATTTGTAATGGGACTGTTTACTGCCAAAATATGTTTTGTTACAAGAAAACCAAAAAGAATAAATTTCAATACATAGTATCCTTTTAGGACTATGATTCTGTTATTGTACAATGGCTAACGCCCGCCACTTTCATCCTCTAATAACGTGATGGTTAGATTGTCAAAATAACATACATACATATCATCACGGGTGCCTTACGGCGCCCGAGACCGCCTAGACGGCCCCAGGGTACCCAGCGGAGGGGTTTTAATCACACCTCATCGTAGCCGTGGTATGAGTCTACACCGAACAAGTGGCTAGCTCGTCGCGATGTTTTGAATAACCCATCTATAAACAGTTTCACAGTTGGTATAGTGAAACCGGGAGCGACAGCTTGACGTGCTCTCCGAGGCACTATAGTGGTGGATTCGAACCAGGGACCTAAGTGTTTTAAGTCCAAGGTCTAACCAACTCACGTTAATTAATTAATTAATCGTAATTGGAGTAGAGAGCGCTGATGAGTGCTAAAAACGGGTTTTGTTATTTTCATAATCTAACGCTCACGTTATAAGAAACAAAATGTGGCTGCGGTCGCTTTAATGTAACCAATAGGATCGCTTTAATTTTCAAATAAACCTGTCTTATTGGTTGATCCCTAACTATAGTTACTAACGACTATGCTAAACACAACTAGCAAAAACTCATTATAATGCTATATATACAGGGTGAATTTAAAGGATGTACTTTGAGTGGCAAATGAAAAAAAAAATTGCTTCTCCATACAAATTGGTCATTTTAACATTACTAGTTTGTATGGAGGTTTTTTTTTTTCAATCGACGGTATTGAAAAAAAAAGTTGTTCGATTTGATCAGTAGAATCTCATATTAGACCAAGGTAAACTATTCAACAGTATTTGCAAACCATCCTTACAACTTTCAGCTCTTTCACCTATACCAAAAAAGTAGCGCAATTTTTTAGTGTCTCTGTCTAAAATGAATGTACAAAAAATGAACTAAATTCAAAACAAAACTTATATTATGTCATTTGTAGAATTTCAACTTATTCATTTATTTACTGCACGTATAAAATAAAATTCTTGGATCTAACCATACAAGAATATATTGTTTCATCTATGGCAGAAACATATATTATATATATATTCACGGGTGCCCTACGGCGCCCGAGACCGCCTAGACGGCCCCAGGGTACCCAGCGGAGCGGTTTTAGTCCCACCTCGTCGTAGCCGATGGTATGAGTCTACACCGAACAAGTGGCTAGCTCGTCGCGATGTTTTGGATAGACTCAATAACCCATCTATAAACAGTTTCACAAGTTGGGATAGTAAAACCGGGACAGACAGCTTAACGTGCTCTCCGAGGCACTATAGTGGTGTTGTGAAACAAATGTACATATTTTTTTTAATTAAAAACTCATTGGTACACCATCGGGATTTGAACCAGGGACCTTTTTTTATATTCTTGAATAAAAAAAGGAAATATTTAATAAATAAAGGGCCAATTTCACCGTTCACAATAAAACGCGAGTTTAGTAAAACCAAGTTCTGCATAACCCAGTTCAAATTCCGAAATTGATCTTGGTTTACATGAATCCGATTTTATCAGATATTTTTTTTATCGCTTTTACGAAAACGAAGTATATATATAACGGGCATTCAGAAAGTAAGACGAGTTTAACTTGAACTTCGTTTAATTTATATTAGTGAAACCGAAACAAGAGCACTAAACTCGGTTTAACTTAACAGAGAGGTGATTACGCGCACAACACTATGCTAAACTTGAATTTATATGATGCAATAGGCTATTTGACTACATTAAAAATATACTAACTATGGCGTAAAAAAACATATTTCACTTTATTTTAAACTAAATTATGTATATCTTTTGTAAATTACACAAAATAAAATTGAATATTTTTTACAATTTTATTTGACGCTCTCACTGTGCCGGCTCAATGATGCGGTTACGAAATGGGCGGCAAATAAAAATTATTGAAAAATCTGAATTTATTATTTATAGAGCCATATGAAACAATATAGTCTTGAATAGTTTGACCCAATACTTTTTTTGTTGATCCATGTAGTACCTTAAAAAAACTTACATGGTAATAGTATTTGGATATTAGGTGTTACGGGCCACTAGTTGAGGTCCATGGCCATGGTCTGGCTCCTGTACTCATCCAGCTCCTTGTCCAGCACACTCCTGCAGGACGCCATGTACTGGTCCAGCTGCTGGTCCAACTCCTCCTTTGTGGGGAGAGCCTTGCTATTGAAGTTTGGATTCCTTTTTATACCTGCAATAAGTTATATTATAAATAAATATCATCACAGAGACAGCCTCAGGGTACCCAGCAGAGTGGTTTTTAATCCCACCTCGTCGTAGCCGATGGTATGAGTCTACACCGAACAAGTGGCTAGCTCATCGCATTGTTTGGATACTCAATAATAATAAGTTTAATATTAATTTTAGAAAACACTATAGGTCTTTCTTTAGGTGGGAAGAAGGTATATAGTATAACTTCGTTAGGCCGACCAACCGGTTTCTTTACCACAGCCCGTGTATGCAAAAACCGTTAAGTCGATTTTAGTCTGTGGATTCACCGGTTTTCATGACATTACTGCATCAATTTCTTGTAGAGGTGGTGACTACCTTTTTTTTTCAGGGTGCGGTTACGAAATGGGTAATTGCATTGGCGATAAAGCAGCGAGTATATTAAAACACACTCGTAATGCAATTCGTCTTTGTCGTCGTCATTTAGCCGGCATAGTGGGAGCGATCAATGTTGATAATTAGTGATTGACCCCATTCATGGGCTTTGTAGGTCTCCTGCCTATACAGCAGGTAAATTGTAATAGACACATGCCGTGCTCCAACAAAAAAACCGGTAATATTAATAATGGCAAAAAAATATTAGTAGATTATTCTGTACAGTTTGTCATGATCTGGGTGTTTATAAAATATATTAATATTGTTGTTTCTGGTACACATAGTACAAGCCCAGAGACATATGTGTTAATTGTCTTATTTATTTTATTTATTTAAATCTTTATTGCATACAAAATACAAAGGCGGACTTAATGCCGCTAGGCATTCTCTACCAGTGATACCTTCGGGACAATAAAAGCAGTTAATAAGTGAGGTAGGTGCAATACAGTAACCGAGTATATAAACCAGTGAATATTATATAAAATACTTACAATCTCTTATAGACTACTTAAATATATATATACATACATAATACTACCAACTACAAAATGAGAAAGGAAAAATATAATAATTAAAGATAAATAAAAACTACCTATGAATTTAAATAGTAATCATATACTCTTTTTATTAATATGACTCTATTTGGTGATTGCCTTATTTTGACTGGTAATTTATTCCAAAGTCTTGCAGCGACAACTGCAAACGATTTAGAAACAAAGGTGGTATGATGGGAGGGGAAGGCAAGGGTTGTATTAAAAGTAGATCGAAGGGTTTTGTCGTGATGCGAGCCAAGATAAGTGATTAAGTGAGTCTTACATGTTATTATTAATATAATCTTTAAACAATAACTATGATGTTGTTAGCTATCCTTGGATTCTCTGTGCTGGGGTGTGCTGCAGTGTTCCCGGACTTGAGACTGTGTAGCGGGATTAAAGGCCTTTCCGAATTCAACTCTCCCCTGCACTGTGCTCATTACCCTCTCAACCCAAACAAATACTATATGATCCTGTTAGCGCCATCTTGGAAACACGTTCCATAAACGTTTAGACTATAAATTTTATAACTTTGTTCGACCAGACTAGTTTCATGCCACCACCAAATGCAGATGCAATAACCGTCAATTTACCTAGTTATAAGGGTATCAGTCTGTGGGCTTCGTCGATAAAATGGGTGGTAAATATAACAAAAATTCAAGGTTATTAAAATAAATTCATATAAAAGTTATTATAATTATAGTATAGATAAGCAGCTTTTTCTGATGCATCTACTTCAACTTGTTTATTTAAATAATTTATTGTGATATAACAATAAATTATTTAAATAAATACCTATTTATTTTATAAAAGTTTACTTGTGTAACTTGTTATTTTTTTCACTTTTTATTCATAGACATTGTAGGTATGCTTACAACCATGTATGCTTACATACATGCATTAATAAGTTTGAAAAAACAAAGGTACGTTTAGTAAGTACCTTCGAAATAATTTAGGTAGGTAGCCAAAATAAGTACATAAAATATCAACTTTCTCTTTAAAAAAATATATTTTTCAAAATATAAATTCAAAAATATTTTAATGCAGTTTGATGTTATTTTAATATACTTCTCTATCTGGTGTATTTATTCATTCTTTCTAAGAGACTCTAAAAATACAATCATAGCTATAGGGTGGTGTGTGTATTTGCACCCCTAGCTATATGGAGTGTATTTGCACCCCTAGCTATATGGAGTGTATTTGCACCCCTAGGTATATGGAGTGTATTTGCACCCCTAGCTATATGGAGTGTATTTGCACCCCTAGGTATATGGAGTGTATTTGCACCCCTAGCTATATGGAGTGTATTTGCACCCCTAGCTATATGGAGTGTATTTGCACCCCTAGCTATATGGAGTGTATTTGCACCCCTAGCTATATGGAGTGTATTTGCACCCCTAGCTATATGGAGTGTATTTGCACCCCTAGCTATATGGAGTGTATTTGCACCCCTAGGTATATGGAGTGTATTTGCACCCCTAGCTATATGGAGTGTATTTGCACCCCTAGCTATATGGAGTGTATTTGCACCCCTAGGTATATGGAGTGTATTTGCACCCCTAGCTATATGGAGTGTATTTGCACCCCTAGCTATATGGAGTGTATTTCTGCACCCCCTATAGCTATATCAAAAAGTGATAAACCCTATGTCCTTCCCGGGGTCTAAAACTATTACCATACTAAATATCATCTAAATTTGTTACATGAAAATGACGTAATTTCCATACAAACTTTCATCATCCCCTATTTAATACCCTTTCTCAGGCTAGACTATCTCTGTATCAAATTTCATTTAAATTGGTTCAGTAGTTTAGGCGTGATTGCGTAACACACAGACAGACAATTACTTTCGCATTTATAATATTAGTATAGAAGGATAGTATACTTAGTAAAGTTTTTAAATAAATAAATATGTTCATCAATATAATAACAAGTACATAAACGTCGTCCTCGAAATTCTTACCGCCTCTAGCCATTCCCCTGCCCCTTCCTCTAGCGCCTCCTCTAGCCACTCCCCTGGCCGAACCCCTAACAGTACCCCTGGAAATCCCCCTGGATACTCCTCTGGCCACTCCTCTGCCCCTCGTTTTCCCTCGATACATTCTCTCCTGGATTTGGCGTATCTGACCAAGACGGTATCGCACATTGTTATTGGCTCCACTGCGTAGATTGTATTGTGTCACATTATTGCCCCTAGAAACAAATACAAATTTCTTTATTTAATAAAAACTCTACAAAAAATATGTTTGCGCAGTTCCCACTATAGGTTACCCTGTGGTGTGGGAAACTGGCTCTTTAAGTATACAGTAAAACAGTATCAGTAAAACAATTTTGGAAATACAATTATCTTGTACAATGTTTATGAAAGTTTGTATAAGCTTTACTAATTTATGTGGTGTGTATCTCTATGTGTGTGTGATGTATACCTATGTGTGTGTGATGTGTGTGTTATGTGTGAGTGATGTGTGTTATGTGTGAGTGATGTGTATGTGTGCATGAGTGTGTGTGCGCGTGTGTATATAAGTGGTCTTGTAAGTGTGTAAAAATGAAAATTTGTGTAATTAGTGTGTGTCTAACTAATTCAAGTCAATACAACAAATAACTTCTCAGTTGATTCATAATAAAACTGATTAAGCCATTTAATAACATTTTTTTTAAATAGATAATTACTATATGATTTATATAATGATGGGTTATTGAGTCTATTCAAAACATCGCGACGAGCTAGCCACTTATTCGGTGTAGACTCATACCATCGGCTAGGACGAGGTGGGATTCAAACCCCTCCGCTGGGTACCCTGGGGTTGTCTAGGCAGTCTCGGGCGCCGTAAGGCACCCGTGATGATACATAATTACTATATATTTGTATGTCCTTATTTATTAGTAAGATCTAAACAAAGAACAAAGTATTATTCACTGTTAAGTAATATAAAAGAGCAATTAACCTATATTATTATTTATCAGGCAGGCAGTTGAAACAACTGATAGAAGCCTGTATCTTGTTATTCATGGGTGTGAATATACGTGGTGGTCGAGTTGGTTAGACCTCTGAATTAAAAACACCAAGGTCCCTGTTTCGAATCCCGGTGTGAACCAATCAGTTTTTAATTTAAAAAAATATGTACATTTGTTTGATAACACCACTATAGTGCCTTAAAGAGCACGTTAAGCTGTCGGTTCTGGTTTCACTATACCAACTTGTGAAACAGTTTATAGATGGGTTATTGAGTCTATTCAAAACATCGCGACGAGCTAGCCACTTGTTCGGTGTAGACCATACCATCGGCTACAACGAGGTGGGATTAAAGCCCCTCTGCTGGGTACCCTGGGCCTCATTGGTATGTAAATATTTATTAGCTGGTGGTTTAAAGTTGTTCAAATGATTTTTCAATTGATTGATGGTCTTAGCTGAGGCAACTTCTTTTCGTATATATATATATTTTTTAATGTAGATCAATTTTACGATCGGTTGGCGATCTATGCAGAACAGCTGTCCAGCAAGCCCGCGGATAACTGTATATCACGAGGCTTTCTTCCATATGGTTGGACGGCATGGTGAATTGAACTATATTGGCGAGCGACTGATCAACGAATGACTGTAGGCCTAACACCTACCTATCGAATATTTGGGTGGTGCCACCACATACTACCCACTCTTTATTAAATAATTAACCAATCAGAAATAACTAATATGAGACAAAAAATAGTGGGCGCGTTTTTTCCTATAATTCGACAAGGAATGTCAATAGCTACAAAATATATGCTTGCACAGTATCCTAACACTTGGAAATATACACAAAAACAATGCTATAAATAATGGCAATAAAATATTGAATTTATATTTCTATACGGCTCTTGTTCTATCCAAAACAAAGTGAACATTTTAAACTATTACATATTCAACCATTTCTATATAAATTAATAAATGCAAACTGATTCTAAATAAATCTAATTACGTCGCAAACAGTAATAGTCCGCTAGACGACCAGCTTCACCGATCATATCCACGCCTTAAATATTTACAATAAATATTTTAGGGAGTGGATATGATCAGTGAAGTTGGTCGCCATGGTGGCTCTCTTGTATGGCAGATAATGATTGACAGGTCAATGAAATCAGCTAACCACCTAGTCTTACACTAGTTGGTTATGTAGTGTGTGTTCGATTCGGTAGTAATTTTCATATTAAGATTTCCATTCCATTGTGTTTAAGTTCTAAATCTGATATCGAGGTATAATAAATATTTGTCGTTCTTTTTTTAATGAATAGCTGCCTAACCAAACGCACTCTAAGACCTCATTGTTAACCTTTTTTTACATGAAATAAATGATTTTGAGAATATTTGGTCATTCTCCTGCAAAGTTGTAGTGTCCATTTAAGATCTTTGTTTCGATAATATATGTAATATTTTTGATACAATTAAAAACATTTTATTTTAAACAACATATTTTTGTTTCTTTTTGCGTAGTTCTAAGAGAAATATGTAGTAATTGTTGTCTGTTAATTTAGATTTTTTTTGTCATATTCGCTCCTAAGGGTTGTGGTATGATATTAAATAAAGGAGGCCATAAAATATGATATACTTATAGGAGATTAACATGTTCACCCAAAACAACCTCTTCAACTTTATTATACAGATAAGTGGTAGCAGAGTTACTTTAGACTTAAAAAACTACAGTTTTAGGTCCCTGGTGGTCTGTGAATTAAAAAAAATAACTATTTGGCAACACCATTCAATATAGTGCCTCGGAGAACACGTTAAGCTGTCAGTCCCAGTTTTACTATACCAAGTTGTAAAATTGATTATAGCCACTTTTTTAATGTAGACTCATACCATTGGCTACGAGGTGGGATTAGAATCCCTCTGCTGGACCGTCTACGCGGTTTCGGGCGCCGTAAGGCATGTGTGATTATTTTATGATTAAATATTTTTATTCTATTTAAAACCTTACAAAATATTAATAAAAATACACAAATAAAGTTATGTAAGAAGCAAGATGTATTAGACCTTTAATCTAGATGCTGCACCTGTGGCTTTGCATCCAGAGGTTGTGGGTTCAATTCCTACTCATGGCAAATAATATTAGTATGTTTTTCTGGTCTGGATAAACCCAACATTGTATATATCGGCTCATGATTACCTATAACGGCCCAGTCCTGCTCCTCGGAATCCTAGACCTTTCCATCCTCGCTGCAAGTCTGTAGTCAAACTAGTGTAAGAGGCGGCTCGGCTGAAAAAAATAATATTACTAATAAAGCAGATTGCAGGGAAAACCTCATGAGGCGATTGAAAGATATAAGACAAGGGAAAATTTTAACACTGCTTCACAATTAAACTATTATTTGAACAGGCAGTTGGTTGAGAAGCTCCCAAAACTTTCAACGCCCTTCTTCTATCACCCAGTGTCTGTTGAATATGTTGGGTTAAGTAAAAGGAGTCAGATGACAATATGTATTTGGTGTCCTTTTCCTTATTCTCTCATATTTATTTTGATTGTTTCGGTACCTAACTACTGTATCTAAAAGCCACACATCCTCTTCAAGGCATCAGCTGAAAATTAGCGTTACAGCAATCTATTGCTGTGCATGTGCTGAGCTGATTTCTTGTTTGTCGCCGCGCAAACTGTCTAATTTATTTTGTTAATTATTTATATATTATGTAATATTTTTGTACGTATTCTGTGAGTGGCATTCAAATAAAGTTTTTCTTTCTTTCTTTATCAGTTAACTATAAAAGCGCTGAAGAGCGCCGCCAACTGCAGCGAAAGACACAATCAACATCTTGAGCCCTGATGTTTCAGCTTTAAATGCAACCTGGCGATAGGGGATCTAAAACTACGGGGTATAAATTCTTGCATAATGCAAGATCGGATGGAAGAAGAGGAGGCGGAAAAGGCTTTTACACAAGAGATAACTCAAAGGTCAACGTCATTAAACATCAAAATATACAATAAGCTATACATTTTTGCTAATGTGAATTGTTGCCCTCAATACGTCATAATTTATGCAATTCAACAACATACAGTAAATTCTTGTAGACAGTTCCAACAATTCTGATGCATGCAAAAACTTTATCAATAATTTAATTATTCATGCAATAAGTCACTAACCTATAATTAAATTTTAATGTACTCATATTTAATGAAATGCAATTTCTCATAATAAAACAGTTTCTTCATGTTATGATTTTTAGGACAGATTGATAGTTAAGTGTTAAATATTGATAATTAAAAAAAAGAGTAGTTGAATAATTTATGTTTAGATGTAAGAGTGGTGCGTCCTGAAAATCAGCGCGTGTGATACTGCAAAGTATCCCGCGCACAGGCTGAGGATGTAACCAATTCAATATAATAAAAATAAACAAAATTTTAATAGCCTAAGAAATTATATTATATATATTTTTTATATACCTACATATTTTATATACCTGCTTTAATGTAATATGTTTTATTTTAATTCTTGCATAAATGATATTCTATTCTTTACTGGAGCACAGTATGTGACTTTGTATCTGCCTGATGGTAACCTACATAGGTCATTAATGGGGTCGATCAATACATTTTGTAACAGCATTGATCATTCCCACTATGTCAGCTAAATGATGCGGTTACGAAATGGGCGGAAACAAATTATTTGCATTACGAGTCAATTTTGTTATCCTCTCTGCTTTAACTTCAAAACAATCGCCCATTTTATGACTGCACCATGAAAGAAGACGTGGACAAGAAATCAAAGCAGTAGTCTCCTGAAAACCAGGAATGCAGACTAAAACCAAAACATGCTAGATTAATTATTATATAATTCGTAAGGCCCCACAGGACTGGCTGGGCCTATAGGCTGGGGCCGTTACGGATTTTTATAGCTAAAAAAAAAAAAATTGTAACAGGCAACGGCCGGCTGGAATATGTAGTTGAGGTCATAAACAATGAAAAAAAAAACTTTCGAACTTGAGATTAAGGGAAGTAGTGAAATGGGGTGCTATTTAAGGGATGAAACCCGTTTTTCGTTATTCGTGGCGGAACGAGACCTCCTAGAGAAAAGTATTTCATACAAAAGTTGTAGATAATAAAAAAATCTAAAACTTTTATTATATATATTTTTCGACATAACCTCAAAGTTTACGGGAAAATGACGAAAAACCGATTTTTCTATTTTTTATTTTTTTCTCGCGTGAAAATTATTTAATTTAAATGAAACTTTGTGAAAACGCGTAATTATTTGCACACAATAAGCATGAATTTTTTCAATTATGGAAAATTAATATTTTTCGAGATTTCACCATTTTTCCGAAAAAACACCCTCATCTTTGGTGAACAACTTTATTGATTTTTTTTTGGTTTCTGGTGTTGTACAAGGTCTTTGTTTTTCGTCGTGATGTCTACTTTCAAATGGTATATCGATTTTAATTATTCATTGTTATTTAGTAGCTTAAAATTAAGAAAAACCGAAAAAAAAAAATCGAATCTCAAACTTACCGATTTTTTTCATTATTTTCAATTTTTTAGCATATTTATGTTAATAATTTATAATATTTTGATGAAATAACTTACGTTGGTATAAAATGAATAAATTTAAATGAAGTTCATCACGGAAGGGTAGGGAAAACTTCATGAAACTTAACATTTATATGGAAATCATAAGTACTTTATTAATTTTAATAAGCTACAGTTAAGTATCAAAAACTTTACATGCTTATTAAATTATTCTAAATATATATAATAAAATACAACATACAATTTATTTACATTGGCTACTAATTCTTTATTTTATTTACAGATATTTACTTCATTAATATTGGTTGTGTATAACTTATAAAAATGAAAATCAATAAAATAATTTTTTAAATCTAATCAATTTTAGACCTTTTTTGTTGTGGTTCGTTTTCTTCATCAATCAATCTCTCAAATTCTGTATTATCTTCAAAATCATTGGCATTTTCAGGCTCTTCAACTTCGATGTCATTATTCTTTGCTGGCTCTTCATCAATATCTTCAGAATCACTTAAATCTACAAATACTTCTCTGTCTCTATTTGAACAGTTCTCAGTGCATGAGAACTGTTCAAATAGAAATGTTAATTCGGTTTTGGTGAGATTAAGGCTAATAGTTGTAGCTTCAAGCGTACACATCAAAATAAAACATTATAGTAACATTTAAGAATTGTAACTATCATGTATGAATTTACAATAATATTAAAATTATAAAAGCTACTGACAATGTTAAAGGCTATACAATTAATACTCAACTTACTTTATTACTATCCAACGGCAGTAAACTACTGTCAAATAATAATTTGTTTTTATTTTAATTGAAATCTTAATCACCACGTGTGTTAACAAAGGACGCATCAACAACTGAAAAAATATTTTCACACAACTAGTCGAATAGAAATTTACTACTACAACAGAACGAGCTCTGCTGCTCTTGTACAGGCTCACTTTATCCTACCCCTCTCTCTCCCCAACCTTCAGTCGTTTTTGGCGGGCATTTCAAATACCTGTATGCTGTGAAATTTTAAATTTTGTCAATTTTTTTTTTTGAATACGTAACATTATTTTGTTATTTTTTATTCTATTAAATTTTAGGGTTGTTTCCAATAAATAAATTCATTTAAATTTATTCATTTTATACCCAAGTAAGTTATTTCATCAAAATATTATAAATTATTAACATAAATATGCTAAAAAATTTAAAATAATGAAAAAAATCGGTAAGTTCGAGATTCGTTTTTTTTTTTCGGTTTTTCTTAATTTTAAGCTACTAAATAACAATGAATAATTAAAACCGATATACCATTTGAAAGTAGACATCACGACGAAAAAAATAAGACCTTGTACAACATCAGAAACCAAAAAAAAATCAATAAAGTTGTTCACCAAAGATAAGGGTGTTTTTTCAGAAAAATGGTGAAATCTCGAAAAATATTAATTTTCCATGATTGAAAAAATTCATGCTTATTGTGTGCAAATAATTACGTATTTTCACAAAGTTTAATTTAAATTAAATAATTTCCACGCGAGAAAAAAATAAAAAACAGAAAAATCGGTTTTTCGTCATTTTCTCGAAAACTTTGAGGTTATGTCGAAAAATATATATAATAAAAGTTTTCGATTATTTCGATTTATTTATCACTTTTCTCTAGGAGGTCTCGTTCCGCCACAAATAACGAAAAACGGTTTTCATCCCTTAAATAGCACCCCATTTCACTACTTCCCTTAATCTCAAGTTCAAAAGTTTTTTTTTTCATTGTTTATGACCTCAACTATATACATTTATTATGTATTTCAGCCAGCTGTCGCCTGCTACTAATTTTTTCATCTCAAAAAGGTAATGGCCCCAGCCTACTAGTGTGGGAACCATTGTAAATCTAAGACTAATGTTATTTTTGGTAAATAAATGATTTTTATATATTTGTATTCACTTTTTATATATTTGTATTCACTTGACGGCATCTGTATGGGCAGTGGTAAAGAGTCCAGTCGGTTGGCCTAGCAAAGTTATAGAGTCCTTAATTTAAACTTAGATGTTTTAGGTGGTAGGAGGGCTGGTAGATTTTCTCATTGTCATGATCAGTGCAATGGAGCTGTCACTGATCTCCTATGAATAATATAAAATGAGATTTCCCTTAAGTTTGTTTTACCTCAAATTGTTACTGAATCCTTGGTTACTCCTTGCACTCCTCACACTTAGATTAGAGACACTGTTAGATCTTCTCATGCTAGTGTTTGACCCCACAGAGCCTTCACTGTATCTCCTTTGTCTGTTTCGCTTCCTATTCTGCATAAGGAGCTGAAATATAGTAATGACAAAGATAAATATGTAGAATTTAAAATGCAATTAATGACACTGCGTTCTCAATAAAAAAATGGTTTTGCACTTCCAGTAATACTTGATTACTATTTGTTGCAAAATTAAAATAATATTTTTATCAGTCATTATATTAATTAATATTTTTTAAATTCAAAAAATAATATATATATATATAATACATTTTTAATATTGCAATACAAAAATATATTATTATATAATAATACCAACATAACAATAATAATTGAACTTAACTAACAGCCATGTTGTAATATTGGAAGTAAGTTTGTATGGGTGTTATTTATTAACTAGTTATGCTTGAATTCAATTGATAGTAAAGCAGATCTACAAAGTCCATGAATGGGGTTGACCAATACATTGTTTGTTCAACAGCATTGGTCGCTCCAACTATGTTAAATAATGCAGTTACACAATGGGTGGCAACAAAGACTTATTTTGTATTAACACAAGAGTGCCTGCTAGGGCTACATAAGCCATTACATACTACATTTTGTAGGTCAATGTGTAATATTGTGATATAAGAAGTAGTAATCAGAAATTAAGGTGAATTATACATAAATTTCACTTCTCTAGAGAGAAAAAAATTACTTTCTTAATATTTATTTCATATAAAAATATTTTTGATTACCAGGATACTTGAAGAATAAAATGAAGTTTAGATATAAATGCACCACAATTTCCTATCACTAATAATAAGTGAACTAGATATAATTAAAAAAATATATCATTATTTGTTTGAATATATGTACCATTATCTGTCTGGATAAGCAACTATAAATACTATCTTGTTTAGTCTTTGCATTATCTTTTGAATGATCTTGGCCTTCCAAGATCGGCTATTGTAATTTTATGGAATGCATTTCCAAGACAGCTGTGACAAGGTAGTATAGTATTTGTTTGGATAGAGAGAGAGTAGTGAACATGGTGAATTTGGAAAGACATTCAACCCAATTCACAGTCTCTAGTCCGGGAGCACTGCAGTTTACTCTCGTTCCTTCCAAACCAAGCTGGGCCGAACACCCACAAAGAGAATCTAAAAGAATTGTGTTCGACTTTTATGAATGTCTTAGGAATGTTAGGTACTGTTATTTGAAGTGCCAGATAAATACTCGTGTGCAAGTCAGTTAGGTACAAAGTATTATTTTAAAAAATTACTTCCTACAGTAATTTCAATAGGTTGTACCTACGTAGACTTAAAATTAAAAAAAATTAAGTAGTACATACTTTTCGAGTTTGTTGCAATTTCTGTTTCAATAATTCCAACTCCAGTATTCTTCGGTTTTGCCGGCGCGCCATATTGCGTTGTTGAGCAGGAGCTTTGGCGATCAGAGTTGAAAAACGGTTATGAAGTGATATATTTGTGGCATGAAGACCGTGCACTTCTTCAATCATCATGGTTTAGCAGAATTAGACGCCGCACGCCGAAACAAAACAACACTAGTTGTGTATACACAATACACATAAAACTTATCGAATAAACTTGAATTCGAAAATTACATTTATTTGTATTTAAAATAGCGTGGTATATAAAGTTTGTGTAGTGATAGTACCTAAAAAAATTAGAAAAGAAAGAAGAAAAACCGCGTTTTCTTGTTTTTCCAAATGTAGAAAAAAAATTTTCGACAGATATTGTTTTTTTTTTATAAGATGATGATGATTTATTTATCCTTGTGGGAAAGGCAAGGGCATGAGCCATTCAGCCAAGTCTTCAAACTATATTTTCTCGTGCTAAAATAATGAGATATCGGCCATTATTGCAAGTTAAAGCGGAGTTAGCGACAACATGAAAAGTCTAGTTTTAATGTTTATATTAAGTTTTTCACACTTATGTTTCTTTAAAGAGAATATTTCACGATATCACCAACACTTTCGAAGAACAAACTAAAATACAAAAAAAAAACTTAAACACATTCTTTCCCTATGGACCAAGACCTTTTTTGACTTGATTAGACAATTTTCAAAAATTAGTTAAAGTTTAAGTAAGTTTAATGGGTTACGTCGCAGGTAGGCCTGTATAGTAACAAAGAGGCTGACGTTCAAGCTAAGCAAGCTGTGATGGGCTAAGTTTAAGCGTATACAGACGGTAATTTTACTGTATATAGGAAAAAGCAGGATATGTGAAGAGAGCACTTTGACGCCAGATCTAAACAAAAAGGAATACGGTATAAAACTATACAGGCAAAACCTTGGGATTGCGTTTGGTTTGAGGGCGGTACACTTTGTACGGCCCTCCCGCGGCGCAGTAGAGATGAATGCTAATGCTAATTTAGGGTTCGTTCTAGATACATCCCATTCAAAAATTTTGCATTTATGATGCGTAAAAGTGACTCTCCAGATTGTTTTGAGGATGTTTATCACATTTTGATGGAATGTTTCAGAAACGAATCCTTTAGAATTTAGAAGAACAATTCCGAAACAAGACTTTGTTTTTGTCCATAGGAGAAATCAACTTGTGTTTATCAATTAAAACTATTATTATTACAGCAGAATTGTTGATTGATTGAATGATAAATTTAATTTTGAGAATATGTTGTTCGATGATTTTAAATAAAATTTGAATTATGAAGATTTTTAATTTTTGGTTACAGAAGACATTTTGTTTTATTTACAATTGGAATAAATTCTATTTAAATATTTGGTAATAATTCGGCAAACTCACCGAATATTCGGCCGAATACGAAATTAAAAAATACGTATACTTAATACGAATACATATAATAATATACCGAATATGAATATTCGGCGCATTTCTAACTAGTACAAATTTTAAGATATTGAAAATCGTCAGCACGGTGGATCCAACTATAATCCCATGTAACTTTTTGAAGTTTTATGACTTGAGGATTTTTTACAAACTTTGAATAGGGAATATGCATGTAACGCCAATTATTATTATTTTAGTATATATTGTTCCTTTTATGTCTTTGAACATATTTACAGAAATCTATTTTATTTTGATTAGCTATTTTTTTTATAAATATGATTTTAAAAATCCATTTTTTTGTAGAAACGGAACGTATTTCTAAACGCTCCGACATTAGCAAACACTGCATGTGACGTAATTCGTGCAAAAAAAAAATGTCAACCTGTGTTCTGTAGTCTACAGTTTCTTGTTTTCTCGGGTATTTATTGTCCTTTATTACGATAATTTGTGATAAACAAACCTTTTAACTTTTGAGATGCAATAACATTAAACTAATATGCTTTTTGAGCACGAATGATGTCACTAAATGGCGGCTAGTGATGTGCCGTTTTTTACTGCGGTAGTGGCAGATAAAGTTTAAACCCATTTATTTTTGTAAGGTAGATGTTAGTAAGGTAATAATAAGGATGGTGTAATTGTTATAGCCTTCATGAAATTTGAAATAAAAATTGACAATTCAAATTACCAACTCAAGGACAGATCACTATCGCGTTTTATTAATTCGGCCACTGAATATGGCGACAACCTACTTGTTTGCATTTATTCGAAAATTAAAGACAAAAAGTATTTATATTTGTAAGAAATTTATTACCTTTACCATTGCTAAATTAAATAAAATTATTTTTTCAAAATTTACGACAAAGACCTTCAGTCACTGTTACTGATGACGCCGGTCCAAAGAGAGGCGAAATATTTGGTAATAAAATTTTATAGCTTAAATTTATAAATTTAATCTAATAACACACTTTACTTGTTTCATATAATTCTTATCGTTCATACGATTCGCCTACCTGTCGTCGGCGCGCTCTTGGCGCTGCGTCACATCACAAAAACAACTTAGATGACACTATACAGGCTTCGTTGCTAGCTTTTCCACATCTTAATATAATTATAAGTAATATCTATTAATACTACAATAATACGATAGTGATATCTTAAATAGAGCTAGATGTATACCAGTTAAAGATAGACAAAGATTACTTTTACGAAAATATTCCCATTCCATTTCAAAATTAGATTTCAACACCTTCCTTTTTAAATCTTAAGCGAACAAACTTGTCTAGTTTATTTTGTATGCCTTAAGCTATCCGTACGTGTAATCAACAACAACGATTAGTACGGACAAACACAAATAACGAAAGTAATTTAATAAATTTATCATCTAAAATTCCTCCAACTCTGCAGAAAAGTCAGTGCTATCTAAGGGACTGACATTCTGCCCGACTAACAAAATTAATGTTTTTGAAATTACTAAAGATATATTAACATTTGGTCGTAACTTAAAATGGAAATATTTTTGGCATAATCGGGTACCATCTGGCACTAATAGTAATGGTTTGCATGAGGCATTGCAAAAATTTAAATTACCTTCGGCAAATGAACCACCCCCTTTACCGGCTGGTCATCTCATCGATACATTTATTAATCATATTATACATAAAATTTCGGATCCTAACTTTATAAATTCCTTTCAAAGTAGTAATCAAAATTTATGCATTGGCGCAAAAATAGCTTTATCAAAATTAAAATTTTTTTTACGATTTAGCAGAAATGCTTTTAACCAATAACTATTTTACTTTTGATAATAAATTCTATTACCAAGAGAAAGGCACTGCCATGGGTACGCGCATGGCACCTTATGCAAATTTATAAATGGGTTCTCTCGAAACAAAATTTTTAAATAGTCAAATTCTCAAACCTTTAACATGGTTAAGATTCATAGATGATATTTTTATGATTTGACCTCATAGTTTACAAACTCTTAATACATTCCTTAGTCAACTAAATTCATTTAGCAGTCTAAGATTCACTCATGAAATTTCTAAATCTAACATAACATTTTTAGATGTAGATATTACTTATAATAATCATATTATTTTAACTTCTGTTCATTTTAAAGATACCAACAAGTTACAGTATCTGCATTACAGTAGTTGCCACCCGTCACACACGAAACGGTCTATACCACATTCACTTTCTATCCGCGGTAAAATAATTTGTAATTATTCAACATAAAAATAAAAAATAAATACCATCACGGGTGCCTATTTGGCTCCCGAGAACCGTTTAAACGGCCTCAGGGTCCCAGCGGAGGGAATTACCCATCCTCATTTCGCCGATGGTAATCGGAGGCAACACCTAACAATAATTCAACATCTTTGGCTAAATATCAAGGCAAAATCTTCAATGGGTTATGTAGGCGCGATTATCCCCCAAACTTTTTACACAAACACATGAACAGGCCTTCTAACACTCCAAACGCTATACACACACAACAACAAAATTCCCTTCGGCTTATAATACCATACTTCTACGGGGCACACAAAATTCAAAATGTATTAAAGGATAGCTTCTCTATCCTTAAAAATAATAATATTACACGAAATCTTTTGGATACGTGCGTACTAATGTAACGTATAAACAAAATCAAAATTTAAAGGCTATTTTGGCAAAAAATTAAAATACACGGAGCAATAACACATTGTTAGGTACACACAAGTCCAACCAATCTCGTTGCAAAATATGTCCCATAATAAATACCGAAATCAATATACAAACTCATCATAACTAACATAGGTATAATATACTAAATTTTGATGACAACAGGCATCAAATTTCAAAATTTCAATGTACTACTTCTCATTGCGTATATATGCTGGAGTGCAGATTTTGTGTGGAAGATACTACGACACCCCTTCGTACTCGCATGAATGGGCACATACATTCAATAGATTCTCAAATTAATAATATTTTACCTGTGCCCACCCATGCGCGTATACAACACTACCTTTAACAGTTGTTTCACAGTAAGAGTATTAAAGAGTTTTCCTAAAATTGATTAAAAATTATTTTTTATTTATATATTTTACCTAATAAGAAACACATCTAACACACTTTACTTGTTTCAGATAATATATTTGTAAGAAGCTATTTCACTTTACCAACATTTGTAAAAAATAATGAATCAATAATGGTTTTACCAGCAGATAAAGGATCTACTACGGTGATACTTAACAAAACTGACTACATTAATGAGGGTCTAAGACAACTAAATGACGCGTCATTTTCTACAACTGTTATAGCTAACCCCTGTGAACAGTTAGTTATTGAAATTCAAAATTATTTATACATAAATGCTTCCGATGAAGGACTTTCTGACAATGATTTTCGGCCTTAATTCCTTCTAATCCAAGGACACCACAGTTTTCCTAAAACTATTTAGTCTACTGATCAAAATAAAATATATTAATGTAAACCCATTAATTACTACATAATAAAAAAAAATCTACTGATTAAAAATTAATTTTAATTTATATATTTTACCTAATAAGAAACACATCTAACACACTTTACTTGTTTCAGATAATATATTTGTAAGAAGCTAATTCACTTTACCAACATTTGAAAATGTTTATAGATACTCATCTATATTGAGTCTATTTAAAACACCTCGACGAACTAGCCACTTGTTCGGTGTAGACTCCGGATACGACGAGGTGGGACTAAAAAACCCCTCCGCTGGGTACCCTGGGGCCGTCTAGGCAGTCTCGGGCGCCGTAAGGCAACCGTGTTGATATGTATGTATATATGTATTTATTTATCACTTTTCCATATGTGAGTTTGAATAAGAGCAAGTGGGACAGAAAAATATATCTGCTTTAAGTATTAACACACCGTTTACAGCTGTTCCGTATTATTCATACTTACTTATTTTTCTTATTTTCTACCAAACCACAGATTAAATAGAGTACTACGTAATCAAACTCTAGTCTGTGTTTTCGGCAAAATTGATACATATTTATTTCTTTCTTGTATAAATTAGTTTTAACGGGATCTAACATAATTATATCTTAATAATTATAAAAATATAAAAAGAAAAAAAAATATATAAATATAATAATTTTCATAATAATAGTTTTCTTCAAGTTTAAGAAACGAAACGCAATTTTTTTTAGTGTCAAAAGTTAAGTCGAGAGTTGTGGTGCTGTCATTTCGACAATTTTTCCATAATTACGAAATAATTGTTTTTTATTAACATTGATGAGAAGAAAAAAATATATAGTGTGGGATAGCTTAATACGACCCCTCTGCTAGATCGTGTGCTATAACTCGAGTGTAAATTCACCCTGCAAATCTTGCGCAACTCGCGCGAATATTAGGTTATTTGATCGAAGGTAGAAAGGTAACGATGAAGTTGGAAAGCTATAAAACATCCCGTAGCGATGGCCTTTGCGTCATTTCGCTCCAACCGGCGATGTCGGTGGTGAATAACAGTGTACTGAATGGGTCAGGCCTTTCCGAAATGGATGCTTGTTATGATACCTTTGATAAAGATGGGTATGTTCATACTTACTTTCACTGCTTAATTACAATTGTAACTGGAGCAAAATAACAATATTGGTAGCTTTTTTATAAGCTCAACTTATAATACTCATATTTTTAAAACTTTTTTTTAGGGATGGAAAGTTAAACTTAGCTGAATTTAAATTGATCTGCAAAGCTTTGTTCAGAAATGATAAAGGTCATGTGTATCCTCTACCTGAAGAGAGAGCAAGGCTTATATTTCAAGTGTTTGATAGAAACCATGACGGTGTTATTGATAAAGATGAATTTGCATTTTGCTGGAATCATTGGATTAAAGTTGTAAGTTTAGGTTTTTGTTTACCTTTTACACATATTTAAGATATTATAAAATAAAGGGTGTGATGACTTCTAACTCCCTTAAACTTTAAGCTTGAAATGCAGTGAAGGAAAAAAATACAATGAAACCCGTAAGTTTTATTGAATTCTAGAATATGAGAGTAGTTTACTTAAGTAAAATAGTTGCTCAATAAAAATTAAGTAATGAAATTCTTTAAGGTCTCTCAGGATATTTTCATGTTTCTTTAAGAGAATACTGTGTATAGTAATAAATCTTCTATAGTAGAAAAAAGTGTAAGGAATTTTAATCATAAATCACCTTAATGGGTATTAGAGTCTCATGGTTGTACATTTGGACTGGTCGATAGAATGTTACATCACATTAATTTTCCAACAATCATGTCTTTAATTTATTTTTTATCATTAAATAAAATAATCATCACATTCAAACTGGTGTATTAGTATTGGTCTCTAATTCTTCAAAATCAATTTAATTTCAACTGAATAGCAAGGCAATATTTAAAATATTTTGATTCGGCAAAATTACAAATATTGCCTCTGCTATCCATATTTAGTACAATTAATCATATTGGGCTGGCCAAAATATATTATTATATTTTGGTCAACCCATTATATTTAAAATTTATCCAACTTAATATTTAAATTTTTACTACTAGTTTAATGAGGTAGAAATTTAAAGACACATTTATTATTAGGTAAGTAAACTATCTTACAAAATATCAATATAAATAAACATAGTACATAGCAGATATCGAAATGCAATTTTAAATGTAACTGTGTATTTTTTTAAGACCAAATAATAAACTGCTTGTCTCTTATCAATGCAGGAAGTTCTGTTAAAGTATTTACATAGATATTTTTTGTTACATTTTTCAAGTGTACCTATACTGTATGTACTTTATCTAATCATTATCTGTTTTTATTAATATTAAATCACAGAATTCTTGTGAATTACAATTATTATTAAGAAGTTATTGTATAAATGATATTGATTATTTTTTTGAGTTGTGCCCCATTGAAATGAGGCAAGTAATTTTATAATTTATTTTTTTAAAACATCATATAAATTAATGATGTGATATTTATTGATTATAGATTAGCCGAAATAAAGGCTTTTCAAAGAAACACATCTAAATAAAACTATAAATTTATGTTTAATAAATACTTTATATAATTAGATAATTATTGTTATTTAAATAATATTGGTATGTAAATTTTTCGAAATAGCACAAGTACATTAGTGTATTACTTAAAATAAATTCAGGTGTGATATTTGAGTTTAAACCATATTTATTTAATAATAAATTTGTATACTATTTATAATTAAATTTAGCCATTATAAATTGCTACCTAGGTTCAGAATACCTGTGGGTACAAACAAGACCCCTATCCTGGGTACCCTATATAATTATAATTCAACAATTTCATTGTTTATATAATATACAAAAAAAAGTAGTAATTTCATAACTGATTAAAAGAAATAACATTCTACCTATATTTACTTGCTCTGAAGACAGTTCAATACTTTAAAATACCACTTAAAATAAACTTAAGCACTGTCATTGTTATATACAGTATACAATTTACATACATTAAATGTGAATACATAAACATGAATATGAAATACTAAAATATGGGTAGGTAGTTATTTTCATAATTTCTATTCATACATATTTCATTGTCTGTATTCTGTCTGACCTTTCTAAATATTTTTGCTTATCATTCCACTACTGTTATAAATTTTGTTTGATCATTGACAAGGCTTACGGGTCATTCATCATCTTCACCCTAAAGTTTAGATGTTTGTTACTTTATATAAGTACAAACTGAGGCAAACGGTACAGAAAACCAACAGTACTTGTTGCCTAAGGTGGGAATTGAATTCACAGCCTTTAAACTTAATACCAACAAAACCAATCTAAAAATTACAGGGCCTTTTTTATTACTAACCTCACCATTCCTAAAGTTTTGGATACCTGTAACTTCCAGAGTAAATTGCACATATAATAATATAACAAAAAACTTATTTCAGAAAAGTTTTATATTTTCAAAAAAGATTTAACATATTTACACATACAGTAAAAACTATAATACTATAATAGAGGTAATACATATAGCAATAACATTCCCTCAACCTTACATGCTTACATATTTGATTTAATTTAAAATTTACTCTAAAGTGTAATGTAATGTGTAGTGTAACTACGATTAACCCATATTTCTATTTCCTTCTTAGGGATCAAGCTTTAAGTAATTATTTGTTTTTTAATACAATTACGCTATTTCGATACTCGGTATTAAACGGTCTATTGAAGCATCTTGGCCTTCCGAGAACAGCCGTCGGAACTTTTATGGAGCGTGTTTCCAGAATGGCGCTAACAGGATCATATAGTATTTGGTTGAGTAGAGAGGGTAGTGAACACAGTGCAGGTGAGAGTTCAAAAGGCCTTTAAACCTACTTCACGGTCTCAAGTCCGGGAACGCTGCAGTTCATTCCCCTGCCTTTCAACCACGCGATGGTCCCGCAACCCGCACGGTCAAGCCATGGTTTGCTAAGAACATTGTCTCTCTCTTATTATATCTATGTCCGACATATTAGTAAGTTTGTATATTTAATAAAATCCTCTTTAAATCTATTATCATTTGTTACAGATAGTTAGGCCAGTCAGTGCATTCCTGGTGGTGGATGTCCAGAATGACTTCATCTCAGGCACCCTCAACATCAGCAAATGCAATGCCCAGCAGGACGGCAGCGAGGTAGGTTTTATTTATATTATGTAGGTTCTTAAATCAACAAAAGACAATGGGCAAAAATATATGAAGCCTGGTACTCGGCCCAATAGCCATAATATATATATCATTGAAAAGGTCTTTTTACAAGGATTAATGATAACCGGGTCGCTTGTCTCCATTTGCTGTCGGAACGGAGTTATTTTGTGTTAAATATTTTTTATTTTTGTTTGATTTTGTTAAGATAATGGTGATATTATATTGTTGTCTTGTATATAATCATGTGTGTTTTGATTAATAAGTACTAAAATGAATAAACACTCAGGGATGAGGACGGGTTAATTCCTCCGCTGGGTCCCCTGAGGCCGTTTAAACGGTTCTCGGGAACCAAATAGGCACCCGTGATGGTATTTATTTATGTTTATTTACTCAGGGTTAAAAAAGAAAAAATAGAAAAGTAAGAAACGTTATTTATTTTTAGTACTAAAATGAATAAACACTCAGGGATAAAAAAGAAAAAATAGAAAAGTAAGAAACGTTATTTATTTTTAGTACTAAAATGAATAAACACTCAGGGATAAAAAAGATAAAATAGAAAAGTAAGAAACGTTATTTATTTTTAGTACTAAAATGAATAAACACTCAGGGATAAAAAAGAAAAAATAGAAAAGTAAGAAACGTTATTTATTTTTAGTACTAAAATGAACTCAGGGATAAAAAAGAAAAAATAGTAAAAGTAAAAAACTTTATTTCTTTTTTTAAACGTTATCAATAATTACATCGTTGAGGAATGCTGCGGGAGCAGTGAAGCCTTCATGTCTGGCAAATCCTAGATACCACACGATTGAAACTATGTGAGCACAAGTATCGACTGTTCTTCGTCCGGTCAAACACGTGCAGTAATAATTGCATAAAATGTTATGAATATTAGTTTCATTTTCGTTAACATTGTTTTTTACCAATACATAGCAATAATAAGTTTTTGACAGTACGTGACGCGACTGTATGCGTCCACGTAAAAGCCAAGCATCTTCGTTTATGCCATATTCATGTAAATCTTGGAGTGCGCTTTCTTTGACAAATGCTCGCTGCAGTAGGATCGGGCTAGCTTCAGTTAATAGGTGCCCAAAGAAAGTAAAATAATCTGTTCTTCCGTCAGTAGTGGGAAGTTCGGTATTTCATGACTTTCTATTCTTTGAAAATCCACCCTTCCCATATTAAACCCTTTTCTTTCTACATAAACATAAAGTTGATTCGGGGAATCTGTTTTCTCCCTGATTATGTTTAGGAAGGCCTCTGCGTGAATGTTATCAACGATGGGTATGTGGAAGTTATTTAACATAGCTGCGGCAATTTTACAATCGAAGAACATTTTTGGTAGTGATTTATTAAAATATTTTTGCCGCAAAAGCTTGAAATCGCGTTTGAACCTTCCGTTCACCACTTCCACTACCCGCCGGCATATTGTAACTGATCGAGCTTCATTACCTTGCTCAGTAGTTAGCTGTGTCTCCCATCTGTCCCTAGATGGTGGAACGTAGGATTCATATCCACACGCTTCGATGGCATCTAAGCTGTCCCGGAAACCGGAACTGGAACTTTTGGGGGCTTCCCGTGGTTTTCGGACAAGGATATGGGATAAGTCGCCATAGTAAATATTTTTGCATATTAAAAGACCTATCCAACGACACAATGATTGCTATTGGACCGATTACTAAAATGCCCATTCTCACTTTTAGTGCTGAACATACAAAATAACTTCTTCGCACACACACCCTTAAGAACACCCCATCTATCAAAAGTTTTTACTATAGTCTCTAGTAACTATAGATAGGAATCAACCAATAATAATTAAACTACGACTAACACCCAAGATGTAATAGGTACTGTAACAGCTCTTTTCGCTGCTGTTACAACACCTACCTAACTTTTGGGAAATAACAAATAAAACATTCTTTATTTTGGACTTCTTTTATTAGGTTTATTTATTTATTTTATTTAAATCTTTATTGCATACAAAATACAAAGGCGGACTTAATGCCGCTAGGCATTCTCTACCAGTCAAACCTTCGGGACAATAAAAGCAGTTAATAAG
This sequence comes from Monopis laevigella, assembly GCA_947458855.1. NCBI lineage: Eukaryota > Metazoa > Arthropoda > Insecta > Lepidoptera > Tineidae > Monopis > Monopis laevigella. The sequence continues at coordinate 4,916,333 of OX381596.1, read as the reverse complement.
TGAGGTAGGTGCAATATAGTAACTGAGTATATAAACCAGTGAATATTATATAAAATACTTACAATCTATTATACACTACTTAAATATATCTTATATATATACATACATAAACTACATATACACAATACTACCAACTACAAAATGAGAAAGGAGAAGTAACAAAGTGGAAAGGGATAGAATAATGAAAGATAAATAAAAACTACCTATGAATTTAGATAGTAATCATATACTCTTTTTTTAAATATGCTCTATTTGGTGATTGTCTTATTTTGACTGGTAAATTATTCTAAAGTCTTGCAGCTTGAGTTTATCATCCAAAATAAATTATAATATATTATTTTACCCAATTAATATGTAACCTATCGAGCGATGCCAAACTATTTCTCTTGACTCTGTTTGCATGTCCTTGAACCTTCAAATTATTTAAATAAGGACAAGTATTTAAGAAGATTATGGTTAGCTTTCTCCAGCCAGTACCATAGGTAGTTGCGTTCGAAATAGGGGGTTACAGTACTATAAGTACCTACGTTTGTATGGGCGTCAACGCGACTGGTGAAACCTTAACATCAGCAAATGTAATAGGTACCCAACAAGACGTCAGTGAGGTAGGTTGTTTTAATCTGTACTGTATGGCCTTTGACAGAGATACCTTAATCAACAAAATGAGCTTTGTTTACCTATGTCATACAGGTGTGAGTAATTGTGTGTTAAGTAATTATGTGTTAAGTAAAAGATTGTGTATTGAATAAATAGCGTTTATGTTTTTGTTCAGGGAATCTTTTTAGCGCTTATCATTTATTGATACTTATACAATATTTTAGATATAATTTAAAACATAAACAAATAAAAATTACTTAGATTAAAGGTCCCCAGTTCAAACCGTAATACAAATACGTACATGTCGCCGCCCATTTCGTAACCGCATCATTTAGCCGGCATAGTGAGAGCGAACAATATTGTTAAACAACAATGTATTGATCGACCCCATTCATGGACTTTGTAGTTATGCTCACCACCAGGTAGATACAAAGTCACATGCCGTGAACATAAAAAATAACCTCAATGTTCCAATGACTCTTTATTTTAAAAACTTATGTAATTTTTTTCTGTAGTGAATCAGAGAGCACGTAAAGATTTTGGTTCCGGTTTCACTATATCTTTCAATATACTACAACTGATTGGCTATAGATAGGTATTGAATTTAGACAAATACCGCTACGAGCTGGACTCTTGTTCGATAGAGACTCAGAATACCATCGGTTACTACCAGGTGGGATGACATCCCACCGGGTTGAGGCCGTCTAGACAATCCCTGCCGTTATACACCCGTGATGGTACCCTTATTTCTTATAACATAAAATAAATACCGGATTTTTTTTATATAAAGATTATCAATGATTATCTAATCTGATTATAGATAAATGGTTTAATCAAATAACAATAAGTAATAATTTGAATATTAATAATACTTATCGGTGTTGAAAATTGGTATAAACAAATAATTCCGAGTTCTGCAAGTATAAAAATTGTATACAGAAGATTATTTCGTGAATATTAAATATATCAAAAACACTTTAAACTAATATCAAAAATACATTGCCAATTGAATTAAATGGCATAAACGTGAAATCAAACAAATGACAAATGAAATAAAAACAAAAAATACTTTTTTATAGAGGATTTAATATTATTATTAATAGAGATATCAAACAACTTAAAAAAATATTATAATAATATCTATGTAGGACATTTCACATATATTGCTTCAGAGCAATATGTGTAAAATGTCACAAATTGATCTCTAGGCTTCAACTATGTGTACCAGGCGCAACATATTGTATTTATTCTGTAAGCTTAACAATGGTCTGCGTGTTTATATATTATATTATAAGACACAAGACAAACTGTGCAGAAAAACGTTTATAGTTTTGCTTTAAGCGGGAATCGAACCCGCGACCTCCGGTTCCGGATACAACGACAACGGCGTAACCATTATTGTGTAAGACATTTCATATGGTCTTAAATTAGTTAGTACCCCCTACCAGAATATTACAGAAGATCATTTCATATAAATTGATTGTTTTAAGTTAGAATCCCCTACCAGAATATTACAGAAAATCATATCATGTAAATTGATTGTTTCAAGTTAGAATCCTCTACCAGAATATTACAGAAAATTATTTCATATAAATTGATTGTTTCAAGTTAGAATCCCCTACCAGAATATTACAGAAGATCATTTCATATAAATTGATTGTTTCAAGTTAGAATCCCCTACCAGAATATTACAGAAAATTATTTCATATAAATTGATTGTTTCAAGTTAGAATCCCCTACCAGAATATTACAGGAGATCATTTCATAGAAATTGATTGTTTCAAGTTAGAATGCCCTACCAGAATATTACAGAAAATCATTTTATATAAATTGATTGTTTAAAGTTAGAATCCCCTACCAGAATATTACAGAAAATCACTTCATATAAATTGATTGTTTCAAGTTAGAATCCCCTACCAGAATATTACAGAAGATCATTTCATATAAATTGATTGTTTCAAGTCAGAATCGAACCCACAACCAAATAAATCGATACCTACATTCCCTACATACATTTATAGCGATTAGTATATAAAAATATATATATCTTGACATTACATGACAAGTTCAACAAGTTTTATATTTTTTTACGTAAAGATAATATCGTAATTTATGAATTCCTCGATAAGGGAATGATGCCAACATTTTGTCACTTTACATAATTAATTATTTATTATTAATTTGTTAAGTACTAATAAGTGATAATGATAAAATCAACAAAGTTATTTAGATTATTTCGTCATGATAAACCGTAGTCTGATCAGATTTTAAATCTTATTTACCAAATGTCTATCGGTAAATAACATTCTGAAAAATCTAAACGATTTTGAAAAAAAAAAGCCACCACAAGAAATCGACAGACTCTTTTTACATTTTATAATGTTAGTATAAAAGAGATAGAAAATCGGTTCAAAATCTGATCAGACTTCGGTTTATCATGACGAAATAATATATATAAAGGTCATTGGGCACTTATGAAAAATTTTCCCATGACTTACAGAAATTAATTGATGTGGGATGTTTCGACATATATCTCTGGTTTACGAATATATGGGTCGCATTACCATAAATAATGGGAATCAGACAGAAAATGAAATTATGGTTCTTAGAAAAAAAAAATACTGAGGTTTATTTCAACTTGATTAATATCTACAGGTGCAATCGTACTATCTCACTTAGTACAAAAAATATATCCAGAATCTACAGAAATAAAATAGTGTAAAGAATTTCGATAATTGTTCATGATGGTTTGTAAAAAAAAATATTTATTTATAAGCGAGAGAGATAGCATTATATATGCCTCCAGACCGAGTACTCATACGCATGGTGTTTTTTAATACAATTCTATCATTTAAATTCTATTTTGTTCTTTGCAATAAATATCTTCAACTTTTAAATCACTTGTAATATTTTATTCCCATGGTTTTAAAAAAAAAAAAAAAAATGGAAAGTGGGATATACCTTATTAATTTAAAAGTAATTTGGTTTCTGTAGGCAAACCTTCACAAATTGGGTCGGATTGTGCCCAATGACCTTTGTTGGCTTTATTATTATCATTCATCCCAAAGGTAGTTGAAAATCGTTAGTTTAATTAAGAATTTTCATTCATTCATTAGAATTAACTTAAAATGTAATATGTATTTATAGGTTACATATTTGGCATGTTTGAGTACTGCCACAGAAGAAATAATAGTACAAGCAGTACCTACTGCTTAAAAGGCTTACAAAGCTAGCTTAATTTACTTGACAGGTGGTTTTTTAGTACTCCGATTTGCATCGAATTCGGTTTATTTGTTTTGGAATTTTATTATATATCTGTGTTGTCATACCCAGCACACTCTTATGTAAAAATGCTGTTTTGTTTTGTGAGCTGATTACTCGATATTGTCGTCGTATAATGCAAGTAAACACCTTTAGACAAGTGGCCAGGTCTAAATTGTGAGTTAAGTATAAAAGTTAAAGTGACAGACCATTTTTGTACTTTAAGTAATTTTATCTTTATACTTTTGTATTGGCGACACTAAAATGAAAAAATACGTGAATCATTTTTTGTTTTATCATAGAACACAATCTAATAATAATAATTTCTTAATTTTTCAAAACATTTTTACAATACAGTAATTCTGAAGAAACCCCATGGTAGATTCCCTGTGTTTGTGGGAGCCAGTAATCTTTACAAATATAGATAAAGTTATGTCTGGCAGGTACTGAGTTCTAAAACCATATCACCATAGTTTTTCTGACTGTTCATGAGTAAGTCTTACAGGCTAAATTGTTAAACATAGGGGCTTCCCTTTCGAAAGGGAAACCCCTATTTTAACAAGTACATGTATAGGATAGCAATTAAATTGGGTAAGCAAGTTCACGGGGTAATTCGTCGTAAGAGGTACACCGTTTAAAGACTTAAGCCGGGGAACGGGTTTTCCGGTTCCTGCAAAAAACACTTAGTATAGTTTTTTTATAAATATATTTGGCTTTGACTTTGACTTGATAAAACTTTATGTTTAGTATTAATTAAGAGTTCGGACGTAACATTATCACAAGTGGATAACGGTAGATAAGATTATTGAAACTCCCACAGATAACACTTTTGTCCTACGTCACACGTGTTTGTTTAGTCGATACGCAGCGTACTACGTCACATCGTTCACAGTCACTTGTACACTAAATATCTAAAATACTAGGCTTTTGTAGACCCGGCTTCGGTTGTCATATTATTTGATAAATAACCCATTTATAAATTTAAAGCATTTGTCTATTAATTACTTTTCTTGTCTTCGACTGTCATATATTTTAATAAATGTCCCATTTCTAATTTTTAAACATTTGTCTTAAAATTAGAAATGGGATATTTCTAATTTTATAATTAGATACATAGATTTAATTAATTACTTTTGATGATATTTTAATTTTAAAACCATCTTTAAACATATTTACCCACCTTAAGAAGGGATTTTCATGAAAATTAATATCTCGGTAAAGGAAGGTATTACAGACTTCAAATTTTGTAGACTGACAGGCGTTTTACCATCATTTGAAACTTAAATAAGGAGTGAGAACTCCTTATTTAAGTTTCCAAATTTGAAGTCTGTAGTACCTTCCTTTATCGAGATATTCATTTTCCTGAATATCCTTTCTGTTAGACTACCCCCTTGAGGTTCGAATTATGAAAACTTCTTAGTAGTATAACACACTACTTAACCGTCCAAATTGAATATCAATGATGTACAATGAAATTAAACTTTCAATTCAACGTCGTAGCTAGGCTCAGCATTATGTTTTTTTATATTCTTCTATAGTAATAGATAGTGGGAGTTATTAGACCCTTAATATTATTCTAGAAATCATTGAAAATATAATTGAAAAAAAAGTCGAAGATTAACGCTTTAAATTAAATAAATTGTATGAGAATAATAAATGTAATATTGTAAACAATACAAATTACTAGTAAGTTTTTAATACATATGAGTATATGTGTGAAAGAATTATTAAATATATATATCTTCACGGCCCCAGGGTACCCAGCGGAGGGGTTTTAATCCCACCTCGTCGTAGCCGATGGTATGAGTCTACACCGAAGAAGTGGCTAGCTCGTCGCGATGTTTTGGATAGACGCATATAATAACGCCAATTTTTTATTTGGAGTAGGATACGTGTACTTTTTTATACATACGAAATTAATTAGCTTTTTATCATTAATTACCAGCTTAAGGGTAATGCATTCATTATCGCGAACTCCGCGGTCTCCATACAAAAATAACAAAATTTTCTCGTTCTCCATACAAAAGATTTAGCACTTCCAATAATACCACAGAAGAAATAATCGTACAAGTAAAAATACTCGATTACTGTTTGTCGCAGAAATAAAATAATATTTTAACACAATAACCCTTGCATTGTCAATGTATTTATTGCTTATGGCCTGAAAGTTTTTAGCATTCCGTGTCGTGTTACAATGGCGCTTTAGTATTCCGTGGGCTCTACAGAAAAATCAGACGATGCGACGTGTCGTGTCGCCTTCAATCAAAACTGTATAGACTTTGGCAGGTGTCAGCGTACCTCACGCCTACTGTCACTGTCAAAATACATACGTTTTAAACTGAGGCGACGCGACATGTCGCCTCTGCTGCTTTTTCTCTAGAGCCCCGTGTCGTGTTACAATGGCGCTTTAGCATTCCGTGTCGTTTTACAATGGCGCTTTAGCATTCCGTGTCGTGTTACAATGGCGCTTTAGACATTCTAACGTTAATTTTAAATTAAAAGAATATGGCCGCAGGCCTCAATAAGTCAAATACAATCATAAAAACGTCTGAAGCTGCCACTTATAAGGGCAGCAAAGAAAACTGTCCTCTAATTAAAAAAACTTGACTGAGTCAGGTTAGGTAGATATTTTTCTCCATAAAACATTATCATTATATGTGAAATCAGTCACATATACATAATCTAAATCATATCAAATTTGTACATGTGAAATCGTTCACATATGCATAATCTAAAACATACCTTTCAAATAGGTATAGATACAAACTAAACCTATATCGCAAAGTCATAAAATTATACATACCGCTTGGTGATATTACAAAATTATTTTTTATGTGAAATAGGCACAGACAATACGTCATTTATTTGGTATTCAATATTTAGTGAGCTTGGTTGTACCCTAAACTCGGGTTACTGGAAGTATAGTTAAGGTAAAAACCTACGTTTTTATAAAAATAACGAAATATAAATATTTAATATAGTTGATCAAATAGATCAATCGTTGTTGATCGTTGCCTTCGTGGTCTACGGCGTAGTATTATCCGGGGCGTCGTGGGTTTGATTCCCACTAAACGCAAAACAACATTAGTACATTTTTCTGTACATTGGTCTGGATGTTTATAAAATATATTATGAATTAGTATCGTAGTTTCTGGTACACATAGTACAAGCCTAGAGCTTGTGACCAGGCAATATATATATATGAATCGTCCTACATATTATTACTGTATACGCCAAAATACCTTTTTTAGGCGCAATTGTGATTACTACAACAAACACGCGCACAGTATTGATATAATTTCCGTATCTTTGGCAAAATACAAGAGAGCAATTGGAAACATATATATATATAATAATAATAATTTATTACTTTATATGTTACCTAGATCTTTATTCCAAACTGTCTTATTTTTTAAGTATATCGTTTTGTTTAAGGATTTGTTACTCTCCATCTATCTATGTTTGTTTGCCACTGTATTGCACCTAATTTATTTATTTATTGATAGTTTCAGAAAAACATAATAAATATTTAGTAAAATACATTAAAATAAATATAACAAAAATATATATTACTTAGACATGATCAACAACAAGTGATGCTGATGATAAACTAAGTTATCATCAGCAGAATGAAAGTGGCAGAATATTTATTATACTAGTAACAATAATAATTTGGACAAAGAAGCTGTAGCAAGTTGAAAATAATACTTGGTTTTAAAAATCAGTTAAAAATATTTCGTAGGTTGGTTCGAGGTTCATTTACAATGTAAACTTAAACCCAATTGTGAAGGTTTCATTAGCCAGAGAAAAAGTAGAAGTACTATTTATAAAATTTAAAAAAATCTCATATAGTTGCTAAGGTTGACTGATGTGTAAACATCAATACAAAAAAATAAGGAAGATAGCATTAACTGTGAGAATATTCTGCAAGGGAAAATTAACCTTATCATTTTATGACGTGCAAATAAATTTAAACCATAGGTGGTAGACTACATATTTGTCCGATTGTACAAAGATTATTTTGCATTACTTTTTTTTGTAACTTTTACTATTTAGTAAGATTTAAGCAACCGGGGCTAAGCTATAAATACAGCTATTATTTAAATAAGCTTTCCTTACGTTTGTTTATTCAGTAGTTTTGTAGGTCTATCACGACAGATTATTTATTTGTGTTCTTTAAGGTCGCAGATAATACTGAAGAAAAGGGAAGCATTGAATAATAAAAACTAATAGATAAATAAATCTGCATATACCTACAATGTGAAAGCCAAAAATAGCACTGACCAGCCTCCGTAGACTAGTGGTTGCGCCTTTGGCGTTGTATCCGGAGGTCGTGGTTTCGATCCTCATTCTTGACAAAAAATAAATTAATAAATTTTATTGTATGGTTTGTTATAGTCTGGGTGTTTAAAAAATATAATATGCATTTATAACGCTGTTTAAAATATAATATGCATTTATAACGCTGTTTAAAATATAATATGCATTTATAACGCTGTTTAAAATATAATATGCCTTTATAACGCTGTTTAAAATATAATATGCATTTATAACGCTGTTTAAAATATAATATGCATTTATAACGCTGTTTAAAATATAATATGCGTTTATAACGCTGTTTCTAGGACAGATAGCACAAGCCTACAGCTTAGCTTGTGACCAAGGCAATATATGTGTAATGATGGATGAATGTTGATTAATGAATTATTTTTTTCTTAAAAATACTAAGTATTGCATAAAATACTTTATAACGATTAGGTACAATTCGAAAAATTGCGATTTGTTTACCGAATGAAATATGTTTAGGTGGGAGTAAGGTAGGCCGACCTACCGATATACAGACGCAAAAACCGTCAAGTGACCTAATCATAATTTTATTATTTTGTAGGTTCACATGTTTTCAGGAGACTACTGCATCGATTTCTTGTCGAGGTGGTAGTCTCCTTTTAGGATACCGAAACAAAACTAGTGGTTTATTAACGATAAGGCAGCGAGGATATAAAAATAAACTCGTAATGCAATTCGTCTCTGTCACTGCCCATTTCGTATCCGTATCATTTAGCGATCAATGATGATTAACAACAATTATTAATCGACCCCATTCTTGGACTTTGTAGGTCTTTTCACCATCCGTTAGATACAAAGTCATATGCCGTGCTCCCTTAAATAAAAATGTCTTAAAAAGGCATACGGTTAAATATTATTTGTATTGGGCCATTATATGTTCATGTTGGTTCGTTCGGCTCACCCATATATACACATCATCGTGATCAGTCCGTTTCTTTATTTATGTCATCACAGCCTTCGTTAGCTTTTTGATGGCTTTATAATAACTCAGTGATGGCCATACGCTAATACGTCCGTCCACAAGGTCTGCGTCTCTTTGACCGCCCCCGTAAACTATCATAGTGGTTGCCTTTAGCGTTAAATCCGAAGGTCGTGGGTTCAATTCCCACCTATGGGAAAAACAATTAGTACGTTTTTCTGTACAGTTTGTCATGGTCTGGGTATTTATAAAATATAATATGTATTATATCGTTGTTTCTGGTACACATAGTACAAGCCTGGAGTTTGTGACCGATATTTGTATATTGTCCTACTTATTATTATTTAACACTTTTTTTATTTAAATTGTGTATCCAAAAATATTTTTCAAGACTAATTTATGAACATATATTTACATATATTTAGTTTTAGTATAAATTCGTGACATTGCTAATAAAGGTACCTAAGTATATCGTGGTACTGTGCTGTGCTTATTTTAGCCCAAAGGGGATTCCTTCTTATGACGTCAAAACCGGTGAATACGCTATTTGCTTTGGTGAAGCTATTTTCGGCCTTCCTCTATCTAAGTATAAGTATGTAGTTACACGACATTATCATTATTTAATTTATAGTTCTAGAGCGGATTTGATTTTTATAGATCATCAATTATTATTAATTACTATGGATACATCGAATTCAAAATTCTATACGGACTTTGTCCCTACCCCATGTTTTTTTTTTTAAATTAATACTAACAGAAGAAGAATACAAATATATTTAGATACGAGTAATATGTAGTTTTAAATATTCTTGAAATGAAAAATATAAAGAGAAATAAATAGTTAATCCAAAAATGTGGTCTGAATTTTTGGATATTCTTAAATTTGAAGTGGTACCAGCGGCGATCATTATAGATTAAATAAATACGGACTTACGGATGACGGCTTAGAGGGCCTTAGGGTACCCAGCGGATGGTTTTTAGTCCCAATTTGTCTTAGCTGATGGTATGAGCCTACTCCGAAGAAGTGTGTAGCTCGTCGCGATGTTTGGATAGACTAAATAAACCATTTAATAAACAGTTTAACAAGTTCGTTTGGTACCAAAAACAACCCAAAAACTTTAAGGGCACTGCATTCGTAATCGCGAAGTCCACGTTCTCCATACAAAATTAGCTTTCGCACTTCCCATAATACTCGATTACTGTTTGTCACAGAATTCAAATAAATGTTTTTTTTTGGTCATTGTATTTATTCATCATTTTGTATTATCATCAATTTAATTTTTATCGAATACAATTACGAAAATAAAATAAAAACCTCTAGGGCCTTATAGGGTTTAATATTAAAACTTTGCATATACTAGTCCCAAGTTATCTAAATAGTATATAAATAATATATAAATATATACAAATAAAATAATAAGGATTATACGGCAGCATGATAAGTGCAATCATATTCAAAACAATTGCATAATGTTATTTAAAATACCTTACAAATACAAATTTCTTTATTTAATAAAACGTTACCCTGTGCCTTGGGATACTTGTTATTTTTAAAATATCTTTTCTACTATGTAACTATAAGAAAACAGTCTTTGTAAAAAGCTAGCTGTGTCCCGCGGTTTCACACGGCCCGTTTAATTTAAAATAAATCGGTTCAGTAATTGTATCATTTTATTCGCAATAAACAAACAATTAAATCTCTTCTCTTTATAATATTTGTATAGAAGATTTGTAAACATTGAAATTTAAAATGTTATAACGTGTTCAGTTTTAAAATGTAATCAAATCGATCTAAGATTACCTATAATACTAATATTATAAATGTGAATGATTAATTACTTTAAAACAGATGAACCTATTTGTATGGAATTATACATACAGGTACGAATATAGGCATTATATATCGTTTGAAACCTAACTTGGAATTACTGGGACATAATTAAAATCCATCTATGTACAAATAAAAATTCCAGCCGCACGAAGTCGCGAGTAAAATCTTGTAAGTATATTGCATATGAATTCCTATTTTCTCAAATCAGATGCCTGTTGTTTAGATTTTAACTTTTGAAATAAAATTTAATTTCATAACTTTCCAAAAACAAAGTTTTATTTAATTTTAAAAATAAAAGATAATGACTATAAGTTCAGGTTACTTTTAGAAATAAATATTGCAGTTTTGACTGCGGTTCGGGTGGCCTTGTACTGTTTGCACCGACTTCCCCTTTATAAGCTTTTGTGTATTTACGACTTTTGCCGCAGTTTCGTTTTTTGTTATCAATACAACATTATATGCTAAAAGTTCTAGCGATAAGTTTTGTATTAGTATACATATAATAGTAGGAAATTTTACACATATTGGCTTGTACTATGTGTATCAGAAATAGACACTTATACATATTATGCGAAAGTAACTGCTGGTTTGTTACGTTTTGACGCCTAAACCGCTGAACCGATTTAGATGAAATTTTATTGTTTGAGGCCCTGGGAAGGACTTTGGTTATATCATTTTTCGATAAAGGTGCAGATATACAGGTTGTTTGTGTTTTCAAAGTCTCTTATGAAAAGCTTTTTAAATATACCAGATAGAGAAAAGTGTTCTATGAAGAAAACTTGGGTATATTAAAATGGCATAAAACTTTCGAATTTTTATTTACTTTTTGATGAATATATTATTTTTTGTTTAAAAATTGAATTTTTTTTTTTTGGATACTAAATAATTTGGTAGGTAAGAAACCTATATTATTTTTATAAGTGCGAATACTGTTCGCGCACTTAGGGTTCCGTATAACCAAACAAAAAACGGGAGAGTAGGAGGTATATAGGAAATTATTAAAAATAATTTAGTCAGCAACTATATTAGATAGAAACTATAAATTTGGAATATTAAATCAATTGCGCGCAAATCAAAGCTAGTATCTTATAAACACCCAGACCAATGCAATCTGTAGAGAAAAATGTACTAATCTTGTTTTTATATATAAAAAAAACAACGAAACTTTTATTGACTTCTAAATTATAGATACCACCAATTCGACCCGTATATTTGTCTTTTTTTATGTCTACATTTCTTCTAGTCAATCCTTTACCATTTAAAAAAATATTATTTTGTAAGCGACTCAATAAAAATTAATAAATTTTATTATATTGTCCTTCCTAGCTGTCATTCGACTCGTTTGAAAGAGGACAGAGTATAGGTAAAAAAACCCTTTGAGTCACTTCTGTATTTTTGTAAGCTTCACTAATACGATGTTGCAACACATATTATTTTGTTTGTTTATCGTTGACCTTTGCAAGTCCCCGTCCTTGGGGCAACGACTTCTGATGACTTTGAATATTCCCGATGATATTTCTAAAAAATATATGTACGGGACATTATGTTTTTTAAAGGTGTTGTATAAAATATCTCTGGAATTACTCGTCCGTTTTACTTGAAATTTGGAATGGTTATAGATCCTGTTAACCTACATGGTATTTTTTTTATTTCACTTAGTACCATCGAAACCACGAAATTAAACTATAAGTTTTAAGATTCAGCACAATTAAAAAAATATATATATTGGACCATGGTATTTGATTTTGTATCTGCCTGATGGTAAACATACCTAGAACGTCCATAAATCGGATCAAACAATCATTGTTGTTTATCAAATATTAATCGTTCCCACTATGCCGTCTAAAAGATGCGGTTACAAATATTCGTCGTTCTTTTGGTAATATATAGCAGCCTAACCAAACGCACTCTAATGCCCGATTTTACCAACGATCCCTAACTTTAAAGGTATGTGCCCCTAAATAAGAATTTAAACATATTTACTATGAAACAACTGTCATTAATTGTCCCTTAACTTAGGTTAGGTTTTTCATCAACTCTAAGGGAGCCCTTAGAGTTGGTGAAACCGGGCATATGACCTCTTTGTTAAAACCTTTTTTTTTTTTTGACTATTCATAAATATCTGTAATAAATAATTTTTATTTTGACATGTCGCTGAAATTCAACTCACCTGTACTCCTAGTGTGAGTTTTCTAACTATTACTTTGCGTTTGAGTTACCTAAAATTTGTATGGGAAATAGTTCAGCGCTCCAAGCAGAAATTTTGAGAACTAAAAATGCGGTCGTGTGATTGGTCAAAATGTTAACACAGTAGTAAAGTTAACGTGAAAATAAAAGTTAAAAAAACTCACACTAGGTCTGTACTGTACTACTATGACAAAGTAGGTTAGGTATAGCTTGTACGTAATTAAAATTTGTTTACACTTAAAATTATGGCATAGTTTAAAAATAGTACACTAATTATATCACTTATGCATTAGTTACCATCTAGTTACACAATGACGAATTATGTACTATTTATAGGTATTTCATTATGACGAAAATGTATTACAAAATTATTATCATTATCACATTTATAAAGTTGATTGAGATATTTACTTACATTTATAAATGTATTTTAATCATGCACCGGATAGTTCTGATTCTGTGTGATGGCATTGTATCCGTAGGTCTTGTGTTCAATTCCCAGTTATAGCAAACTATATTTGTATCATTATTTCTGGTACACATAGTACAAGCTTAGTTTGTGACCAGGGTAATATGTGTGAACACATATATAGCTTTCCATAGACACCTATTTGTCGTAACTCTTTATTTGGTCTTGGTATTGCATAAGAACAGCTGGTCTTGGTCTTGTGCAAGAGTCTCGCAACACTATACAGCGTGTCCTTATAAATAAATAATAATAAATACCATATTATATACATGGTGGCCGAGTTGGTACAGACTTTACATATAAAAAAATCTAAGACCCTAGACTTAAAAACACTTAGGTCCCTTGTTCAAACCCCGGTGTGTACCAATAAGTTTTTAATCTAAAAATGCATGCACCATTGTTTAACAACACCACTATAGTTCTTCGGAGAGCACGATAGGCTGTCGGCCCCAGTTTCACTATATCAACTTGTGAAACTGTATATATAGATGAGTTATTTAGTTAGCCACTTTTCGGTGTAGATTGATCGGCTACGACGAGGGATTAAAAACCCCTCCGCTGGGTACCCTAAGGCCGTCTCGGGCGCCGTAAGGCACCCGTGATAGTACAATAAATACTATCACAGGTGCCCTTTTTTTAGCTCCCGAGAAACGTTTAAACGGACTCAGGGTACCCAGCGGAGAGATTAACCCGTCCTAATTTCGCCGATGGTATTCGAAGGCAACAAGTGGCGAGTTTGTTGCGGTATTTATGATGGTATAGCCTCATTGTATAAAGCGGGTCACCCATCCCAGGTCCGGCCTTGTTGTTATCTCCTTAACCTTGTTATCAGTTGCGCAGTGCTTAACCATTAGGCTGGGGCCTTGTTTTATTCATGAAAATTTATCATTTTGAATATATACTTATAGGAAAGCTTGTTCTAAACAAATAAAATATCAGCTTGCTCGGTGTATCATGATACAATAACCAGTTACAACCAACCATAAACAGTTTTACAAGGGGTTTAGTCAAACTGGGACCGACAGCTTAACACGCACAGACAGAGTCACTAAGTGTTGCTGTCAAAGAAATATATATACATTTTTGTTTAAAACTCATTGGTACACTCCAGGGATTGAATTCATGACCTATTAACTGTGTGTATATAAGTCGAATGGTCTAACCAACTCTGCCACCTCGTATAACTAAACCGAACTTTCTAATATAGAAAAAATTATCCCAAGCATTTCATTGATGTTTTTTTTTGTCTGCCAAACGTTTTTGATACAAGTTTGGATGGCATCCAAGTAAAGAATAGTGGGGGCGATCCCGTACACGTGACAGGCGCGTGATTCACATCAGTTCTGTCTAATATTGACTCATTAATTTCTAGTCTTACAGCAGTGACAAATGACGTAACCCATTGATTAAAGAAGACATAGTGTTAATCAAGATGTTAATCCTAGTTATGTAACTGCTGCATGGCCTATTATATTTAGTATTAGCATTTGTCCTCGACTTTACTAAATCAAAGTTTTAATCAGATATTTTGTTATATCTCAGCCCCCTCACGATATAATGAACCGGGTTTGGAACCGCAATCTTGCCTAATGGAAAGCAATGGAGATCGAAGACAGAGCGAGCTTACTCTATAAGTAAATACTCTAGTATTAAAGGTGTTTAGACTGGTGTCAGGGAAGCAGGGTAAGAATTTCACTTTCTGCTTTCCGAATGTTGATATTCTACCGAAAAATGGATAAGCATGATGCAAAGATCCTCGAATATGGAGCTGCGTTTGTATATACGCGGCGATGCATATGAGTCTACTGCAGCGGTTTCCTGTCGATGTAGTAGTCTCTTTTCAAGGTGCGGTTACTGTACACCACTAAATGAAATATCTGTAGCCGAAAACGATTGTTCACACTCCTGCCAACAGCTCTCACGTAGTCTCTCAAAGTATCGGGCGTGTAAGGTTTAAGATTTAGGGTTGAGAAATGTCCATAAATAATTTTAGAATGAACCCGTAGTTTTGATTTGACGCTTAGCCAAGCTAATTTACATGAAGCATCGTGTTACGTGACCCTCGGGTGATGTATTCTGCGCTACTAGGGAACAATTTATGTTTTTTTTCTAATAAAATACCCAAAAAAAAAATGGATTAAATACCTAAAAATAGTATTCATTATTATGCTGGAATAATTTTACGTTCACAAACCTAATTTATAACTAACTCCAAAGTTCTTCAGCAACTATAAATATAACTCCATCAAAAACTTTCAACTCCCCATCAGTTTATAAGTTCCCTATTATTGTATCTACCACTAAATTAAATTAGCTGTCAAACAGTTATTCTTATGAAACTTTAACTTCTCAAACCTGACACCTATAAGCTTGGAACTGGCACCAATTAGCTGGGTCAGCGCTGGTGCCTGGCGCTGGGTGCCACCACCCAGGTCTGAGGGGTGGTGATGGGTGCCTTCATGCCGAACGTCAAATGGTGTAGGTTTTTGTTGATTGCCTGTGAAGGAACTTTATTTCCGGTAGTTTTAAGCTTTATTTTTATAGGTTGTCGTAGTAAATCAAAAGGCTACATTAAAAATATACTAAATACGTATTAAGAGGTAGTATAAAGGCAAATAAAACAGGTGAAATAAAAAATGACTTTTACATAGATCGCGAGTGAGAAACAAAAAAAAAACGCACGGAATGCTTGGAAATAATAGTTTTTTTGCTATAACCTTCAAGATATTTTGAATTTTACAAAAACGCTAGGCACTAGAACGTATTATATTATACATAACTTATAAATAACATGGCTTTATTATCTGCTCTATATTGAAATAATAGGAAATATCGATAAAAATGGAGATAACATGCGATTTTTTTCTATCGAGACAACTTATGCTTTACGTTTTTCAAAGAGCCAGGTACTTACTTCTTATATAATCTAATCTTTTGTATTATTACTGTTTTTTTATGTCACGTGTTCTTTATTTATTTAAAATACAGCTGTTCCACATATCTTAGAAAATACCAAATCATTGTTAATTTTCGCTCTGACAGAGTTGGCCTTAACATGTTTGATTTATATTAATTATATTTATAAGTAGAAAACACCAAGTATGTAACAAACTATTGTATATAAAGTATTTATTACGCCCTATAGATTTATTATAATAAGAGGAAAATATGTTTAGATCAAATTCCAATATACGTGGTGGCCGAGTTGGTTAGACCTTGGACTTAAAAACTCAGGTCCCTGGTTCGAATCCCGGTGTGTACCAATGAATTTTTAATTAAAAAATTTATGTACATTTGTTTGACAACACCACTATAGTGCCTCGGAGAGCACGTTAAGCTGTCGGTTTATAGATGGGTTATTGAGTCTATTTAAAAACATCGCGACGAGCTAGCCACTTGTTCGGTGTAGACTCATACCATCGGCTACGACGAGGTGAGATTAAAACCCCTCCGTTGGGTACCCTGGGGCCGTCCAGGCGGTCTCAGACGCCGTAAGGCACCCGTGAAGATATGTATGTATCAAATTCCAAATTTAGATTTTTACGATGAATATTTCAATATTTAGAGTAACTACTTAACTGTTTTTGAAAACAAAATAAATCATTTTAATCTTTTCTAAACATTCTTGGAGACCTGTACTTACATTGTAAACATTATACGATATATTTTTTCCACAGTATGGCACGTGTAACCTACATATTCGTGATCATAACTCAGCAGAATTGTGAAGGATTTAGCGTTGACTAGTATACCTACTCATATTGACACAATGACTACAATGTGCATTGAATTTCTGCTCCAATAGAGCGGGTCACGTACACAAATTGTACCAATTAGTGAAGCCTTCATACATATTTACATGTGAAAAACTTTTTAAGTACCTATACAGGGTGAATTTGAAAGGATGTACTTTGGGCTAATATGAGGTTCTGCTGATCAAATCGAACAACTTTTCCCATGGAACCATGTGTCGCAAATGAAAAAAAAATTTGGCCTCCCCATACAAATTGGTAATTTTAAGATTACTAGTTTGTATGGAGAAGATAATATTTTTTTTCATTTGCGGCACATGGTTCCATGGGGAAAGTTGTTCGTATTGATGAGTAGAACCTCATATTAGCCCAAAGTACATCCTTTCAAAGTCACCATGTATATCTAGTCTTGCCATAAATATTGTAACAAAGAAAAAAAAATTTTTCTATACCATTTCCAAATAAGTAACATTTATTAGTTTTACAGTGTGTTAGTTTAATACATAAATGTAAAACAATTTAAAATATAAAAAGCTTATTCGAAGTGGTCTCCATTGTCTGCAATACAGTCCTTTAAACGTTGAGGCCAGTTATCAATAGAAGCACGCACTCTCTTCCTTTCTTTTTTGGGAAAATTCTTCACTGCCAATCGTATGGATTGTTTTAGGGATTCCAATTTATCATAGCATTTAGAGCAAGCCGTACTCTCTAAAACTGGACATAAATCATAATCCAGCGGATTAAGATCGGGACTAGACGACGGCCAGTCTTCAGCTCTGATGAAATCCGAAACGTTCGCTTCCAACCAAGACTGCGTGGACCGAGCTTTATGACCCGGCGCCGAGTCTTGCTGGAAGAACCATACGCTGTAAGGCACCCGTGATGATATATATATGCTTCATCGAATTTTGAAATTTAGCATTTGAATTTAGAAGTAAAGTGGACCAAAATGTTCCTTAAATATATTCCGATTTTCCAATTAGATAAATGTGTGCCTTACTTTGCCTCCATACCTTCAAAAGGCTGGACTCGTTTTTTTTACCTAGACCCTTAGTTGCAAGCACTTAGAGTCCTATTTGATAATCAGTCAGAGTCAAATTTCTCACCGGTTCTTGGAAAACTAATGCTGGAACCTTAGTCTTCTAACGGAAAGCCATTAAAGCCAGACATACAACAACAATGAATCTTAAAAAAAAGCTTTCTTTTTGTTAGTAGAAACTATACATTTCCAACCATTTTACTAGCTCTCATGCTAGTAAAATCTGTGCTATGGATAGTCAGTTATAATAACAGTAGCTAAAATGCATACCGCAACAGTAAACATATTTAGTGGGTAATAGGTAACAATTTGCAAAATACCGAGACAACTCATGAGCAAACCAAAAGCTGAGTTGAGCCTCTATCGTTAAGTTCACAATGTAAAACGTAATGAGATTCTAGCATTCAACTTCAGCTATAAAAATATATTTCATTCTAAATTCACTCACGAATCAATAAGAAATAGTGTAGGTGGTAAGCTAAGGTCAGAGGTATCATTGGAAGGCGTGGCTAATGACTAGGTTACGAGAATATAGGTAGGCAAATGTCAATGTGTACGGTCGGCAGCGGCGGTGTGAATTTTACATTTTTTACTTCCTGTTTTATATACAGGGTGAATTTGAAAAGATTGAGAAGAGAATTTGTAGTTTGGGCTAATATGAGGTTCTGCTGATCAAATTGAAAACAATTTTTGGCTTCCTCATACAAATTGGTAATTTTAATATTACTAGTTAGAATGGAGAAGGTATTTTTTTTTTCATTTGCGACACATGGTTTCATGGTTGTTCGATTTGATCAGCAGAACCTCATATTAGCCCAAGCACATCCTTTCAAAGTCATCATGTATATAGGTGGTGCCCAGGTTGGTTTTACCCACGGAGATAAATATATGGAGGCGCCCATGGGTCTTAAATCTTTCCAGTTGTAAGAACAGAAGATGGTCGCCGCCATACAAATAAAAAAAAGTGAAAACATAAGCAATGACTAAGCGTTGATTGGTTAAAGTGAGAACAAATTTATACTATATGTAGCTACCCCGCCAAAATAAATTTTACTGAAAGACAAGGGTCTCGTTTGACCTAATTATATCTTCCCTGTTGGAAAGCATCGATGAAGTTTTTTTATGAGTGCTCAGCACCCACTCCACCTTACACCCACCTGATGGAAAGCAGTATGAAGGTCTTAGAACAAATGGAACCATCAATTACGAACTATTTAACCGCTGCACATTTTAATAGTGCGACGGCCATACATCATCAAATTGTCAAAGAAATAGTAGTGCTTATTTGCTCTTGTCGGGATTAAATGTGCCCAGAGGCTCTACCATGGGTTTGCGCATTGTAGAAACGTAACGTATTCATTTACGTATACCTGAGCAACAGCCAATAGGATCGCTTTATTTTTGGTAACAGCATTGAATAAAGCGATCCTATTGGTTGTTGCTCGCGTATACGTGATTGAATACGTTACGTTTCTACAATGCGCAAACCCATGGTAGAGCCTCAGGACTCAAAAGATTTGATATTTGTATTGTTCTCGACAAAAAGTTGATACTACAAAGATGCCACCTACATTTGTAATATTTAATCATTCAAAGACAATACACACAATCTATATGGGTTCATAAAATATAATATATATTAGCTTCGTTGTTTCTGGTACACATAGTAATAGCCTAGAACTTAGTTTGAGACCAGGCCAAGATATATGTAGTAGTGTAGTAAAATCTTATAAAATTCTAAATTTTAACATAATTAGTCCGAAATTATTAAATTTTACGGAAATCCCATTGTTTTTTAAATGTAGGTTGTGGTTAATTAAGGAAATGCCTGTCATGCGGTCGACTGTACAATAGGCTGCTGTTAGTTTCCGATTGGATGGTGGGCTGGTTGCGGTTGCATCGCGCAGGCTTATAGTCACGCCAAGGTCGCTCGAGCATGGAAACAGATAAGGGAAAACTTTTACCAAAAACACTTAGCATCCCAACTTATGCTGATAAACCTAAAAACTTTATGCACGAGACAGGGTTTATAAGCTAGCTTTAATCTGATAAAACACTTGCTTTAAATTTGGAGTAATCAGCAACAATTTGATTGAAGTTGATCAGGCCTGGTTCTGGCGCTTTCGACTTATGTGTCGGTTCGATATATTCAAGTGAAAAGTGAGAGATCTCCATATAAAACTGGTCGGTTTCATTCGAATATATCAAGCCGAGATGCATGTCGAAAGCGCGAGAATTGCCCGAGTAATGAGGTGTCTAAGCCAAAGACCATGGGATCTATTTATTTATTTTGTGGAATTAATGGCCTATTCGCATTACGCGAAATTATACCAATGTCTAGTGGGTAGTTTAAAAAAAAATAGTATGAGAGGAATAATAGTATGGAAAGGAATTGGAAAATGACTAGGGTAGAGAAAGGAATGGCGAAATGGCCGTATGCAAACATACAGTATAGTCCTGCCAATATCGAGTGAAGAGGAAAAGAAAAAAATATAAAATGGGTACCGCCATTTTATGCACATATACCTACTGTAAACTTAACTATGAAAAATATAACAGAAACAAACGTCTACAGTCTCTCGTCTTTTCTTGTTACCCTGAAGGAATCAAATGGGTTTCGAAAAGCGCAAACAATATAGGGATGACTTTACTGTCTATAAGTTCGTTGACAGAAAAAAATAAAGGAGACAAATATACCAAGGCTGTACGAAAATGAGGGTAGTAATTACCCGTACGTTATGTCGGAAAATAAAGTCAAGGAGATATGTTGAAGGTTTTTTTTATGTCAGAACTATTACTTACAAAAAACTCTGGACGCTGAATCCGCATCTGCTGGAATTCATGGTCAACTGTTATGACATACTTCTTCAAGCTAGTATGTGGGTTCCTTTCTACTACGATCAGCTATGAAGGAATCCAATTAATAACATTATGCCTTCAAAAGGTAAAATAAAGACATAAAATGATAATAATAGTCAATAAAAGACACCTCATGAAAAATGATGTCAGCTTTTTATGGACGGTGATATTTTTGTGTTTATGATTCCTAAAACCAGTCATTTAAACATTATCATTATTAGATTATTTAGTCATTTGAAATATCATAGTCATAGTATCTTTATTTATGAAATAGGTTAATTCCTCCCTACACAACAATTTATGAATAATCTTCATTCTTAGACTTTCAGGTCCATAAGGTGGCCATGTCGTGCCCCTAAAAAATATAATTAAGTACTTATCCATAGTTTGTTTCTAAGGTTAGCTAATAATACCGCAGATGTATTGAAGGTTAAGTTATGGCGTCATAGTATTGTTAAATATTGCTGAGATCAAGATCAAGGGCAACCCAGACGATTGACGCTTAGAGATAATATGGTTGACGGAGATTTGACAGTTTCCAAATGATGTTGTAATGTTCTTTTTTTATTTTTTGGGGCACGGCATTTGATTGTACGCCCACTTGATTGTAAACAGGCCTATAAAATCCATGAATCGTTGTTGCAACTCCATTGATCGCTCTCACTATACCGGATAAATCATGGGGTTGGTGAAAAAACGATATGAAATTACTAAAAACGGTTTTTAAAATCAACTTTATGCAGTAGAAGTCGGTGCAAGAGGAATTCTAGCAAAACTTTGCATCGTCTATTGAAGGATCTTGGCCTTCCAAGATCAGTCTTTGGAACTTTTATGGAATGTGTTTCCAAGATGGCGCTGACAGGATCATATAGTATCAGGTTGGGTGCGAAGGGTAGTGAACACTGCAGTTCCATTTTCTGCTCCTAACAACGCGATGGACAATCAACAACCCGGCACCCGCACAGTAAATCCCTGGATAGCTAAGAACACTGTCTCTGTTCTATTAGATTATAGTTCTAGTATTATACAATCTGTTCTCGGCATTGCGGGTGCAGTATGCTTTAGTTCCCCTATTATTATAGTCACGCTTATGTCTACAAATAGGTGATTTGTGGTCACGTAATGAGATATATTATGTCGTATATAATAATGACAATCTATTCCTCATACGATAGTGGTAATAACATTGGCAACCTGAGCAGATCATACTTAGGCTGATTTGCACCAAAGTGTCTGTTAAGGTAGTTGTAATATATGTATGTATCATCACGGGTGCCTTACGGCGCCCGAGACCGTCTTGACGGCCCCAGGGTACCCAGCGGAGGGGTTTTAATCCCACCTCGTCGTAGCCGATGGTATGAGTCTACACCGAACAAGTGGCTACCTCGTCGCGATGTTTTGAATAGACTCAATAACCCATCTATAAACAGTTTCACATGTTGGTATAGTGAAACCCGGACCGACAGCTTAACGTGCTCTCCGAGGCACTATAGTGGTGTTGTCAAACAAATGTACATAATTTTTTTAATTAAATACTCATTGCTACACACCGGGATTCGAACCAGGGACCTTAGTGTTTTTAAGTCCAAGGTCTAACCAACTCGGCCACCACGACATTAAGTGGCGTCGAATGTACCAGCTGTCATCGACTTTCAAAATAAAACTTGTAGATTCGCCATTTAACTTTATTCGTTACAATTACTGACGGACACTTTGGTGCAACTGGAGCTCAGATGTACCGTTTCAGTAGACTGACATGGGGCCTTACCAAAGAGCCAATCGATAATCCAATCGAAATACCCATCGAAAGCCAAATGTATGGGATTTGACGTTTTTCGTCGATCAGGCTCTATCTATAGAGTAAAATTCCTATACATTTTTATCGGTCGATGCAGTGTTTCGATTGGCGATCGTGTTCTTTGGTCAGGGGCATGGTCGATCATCGATAACACCTTGTGTATATCTTAGTATAGTAAATTACTTATTCGTCTAACGTAGGGTAAAGTATTTCAGCCTCTGGGATTAATAGGCAATACTTTAAAAAACTTCGTCCAAAGCTTAATTATTACATTTTTTTTAAACAAGTGATCTCAATTGACTTATTATAATCGATACGCAATAAGTGCGCTCTCCTCCAATCAGAGTAGTTTTTAACCTTCGTCGCGCTAATAACGGAAATCGTTATTTTGACAATCTAACGCTCACGTTATAAGAAACAGTATGGCAGCTGGTGTCTTATTTAAATAAATTGGATATCAAAGACAAAATTTGACACAGTTTGTATTGGTTTAATGTCAAATTATAACTTTGATATGCCTATATCAAATATAATAATAATATAGGACCGGTTCGATCAAAAGAAGGCATAAATAATTAATCTGAGTATTAATAATTTTATCTATGAATAAATATTTGTATGAAATTTGCCCAGTATAAGTTATGCCTTGTTTTGGTTGAACCGACCCTTAATAGAATAAGGTCCCAGGATATTGGGTTTGTATTACTGTAACATTTTTCTGTGACCTCAATTCGTAGCACAAAACTTGTTTCATTTGGCAACTATAATAATATGTTGGACAATTTACACATATTGCTCTGGTCACAAACTACGCTCTAGGCTTGTTCTTTGTGTAATAGAAACAACTATATAATACATAATATATTTTATAAACACCTAGACCATGACAAACTGTACAGAAAAAACATACCTACTATATATATATTTTGCTATTGGTGGGAATCAAACCGACGACCTCCAGATACAACGGCAAAGACAGAACCTACTGTGGCGATCCTCTATACGAAGTGGGTCATAACAGTTCTATAGTATTTTTATCTTATGCGCAAATAGCTATGATACCCTTTCGTGATTTTTCCTATTTATTAATACTTTCTTTTTAAAACGTACGGAACCATATAAATATTTCTAAATGCCTAAAAGTCATCAAAGTCAAGTAAATATTTCTAAATGCAAAAAAAAAATGAAATTGGGGGTTTTTTATCCGGGACATTTATAAAAAAAAAAAATGAGATTTCTGATGAACGGACAACAAAAACATATTTTTTAACTGTTGTTAATAATCGTTTTAAATTATGATTTTGATTGTATATTTTTTTCTATATAATAAAAAATATTAGGGTAGGTACATTTATTTCGTACGAAATCGAGCACGGTTGAAATAAAGTCAGTCCCGGCGAGACATTTAAAATTACGCCCGAAATACGGGACGTCTGGCAACACTAGTTATTATACCTAATTTGGAACAGCATCTATTTAAATATTGTCTGTGTAAGGCCGCAAATTTGATTGGATTGAAAAATTTAGTTATATACTTATATTTAGTTCGTATGCATAATAATAACGATACAGTTGTTTGGTTCGACCCTTCAACCTTGAGATCAGTACAATGCTCACAATGACCGTCCTTGTGACCTTAGCTAAAGGATTTCCAAACAAAACCCACCGGAAGTCTCGCTCTAAACGCTTTATCCAAATCCAAATAGTCATCGTTTAGTTATTAAAGCAATAAAAAAGAAAATGATTATTTGCGAAATTTTTGATTAAAAGTGTTTTTTTTTTAGTTTAATTTTCATTTGTTGAATCATTGTTCAATATTAAATAAACATTTACAAAGGCAAATGTTTATTTTTACAGAATTTTGATTACACGATGTTTATTTCATATACTAATATTTAAATAACTCCATATAGGTATTATTTCTTTCTCTTTCCAAATCTTACCCTTATTTTGATGAATTTACATTCATCATTAATCATTTTCTCAATCTCAAATTCATCGTCAAATTTTATAAGCTTGTCGTTAGGTATGAATAAAATAATAACAGAATAAAAAACTCCTTTACTAAAAAGAACCTATAAAATTTTATAATAATTAGGTAGGTTATTATTCTAATGAAAATTTTTGTCATTAAATATTGACTAAAAATTAGTCAAAACTACTAGAATTTTGATTCACTTGTCCAAGTAAAGTTCTTGGTTTTACCCATGTTGTATTAATTAAATTAAATATAATCTTTTCCTCAGACAAATCATCGGTTTTTATGGTTTTTAAAACCATGTGATTTATTATTATAATGATATATTGGATATTAACTGTTTCTAGAGGGAAACGAGTTGGTTAAACCTTAGACTCAAAAACACTTAGATCCCTGGCTTAGGTACACACCCAGGTACACACCGGGGTGTGTACCTACCAATGAGTTTTTAATCTAAAAAAAATATGTAAATTTTTTAACAACACCACTGTAGTGCCTCGAAGAGCACGTTAAGTTGTCGGTTTTACTATACCAACTTGTGAAAGTGATTATAGATAGGTTATTGAGTCTATAGAAACATCGCAACGAGCTAGCGAGAGCAACGTCGTAGCCGATAGTATAAGTCTACACCGAAACAAGTGTTTCGGTGTGGACTTATCTATCGGCTACGACGAGGTGGGATTAAAAACTTTGCTGGGTGCCCTGAGGCCGGTCTCAGGCGCTATAAGGCCCCGTGATGATATTTGTTTATTAATGCATGAATTCCACCACAACTACATAATATAATCTACTTTGATGTGAAAAATCAGTCAAACTTGTCATCTAATTAAAAATATTTATTTAAAATTCTGATTACAAGATGTTTAAATATATTTCCTTCAAATCTTGAATTTCTATTTTGACAGGTAGTGGAGCCAATCAACCGTCTCCTGGAAGCGACTTCGTTTGATGCAGTGTTCTACTCTCTGGACTGGCACCCACCGGACCATGTGTCGTTCATTGACAATGTCCATATGAGGGAACTGCACCCTTCTAGTCCGGTAAGCATCTCTTTTTATCCTGAGTTAATATAAACTCTCTGAGGTTCCCAAATTAATAAGAATATCTTGATAAAGATTAACACGGGTATTCATAAAAACTTATTGAGGCAATGAAGAACACTTTAGTTATGTAAGGTTTTGTCTCTTTTTATTAGCAACAAAAATGATTATGCGTAAAAGAGAGAAAACCTGCTATAACTAAAGTGTTCTTCAAGGCCTCAATAAGTTTTTATGAATAAAGCCATAAGGCTCGAATGTTTGGTACATTCGACGCCATCTTTAACTTTAATCGTTACAATTTCTTTGACGGACACTTTGGTGCAACTCAGCATTAATCTTTCTCAAGATAGTCTTATTTAGCTAGGGCACTCATTTCGGTACCTCAATCTTACTATAGTTCCTTTAAAAGAACTGATTAAAAAAAAGTTCACAATCATAAATTGAGGTCAAGTAACTTAGTCTAGTTTCGGATAAATTCTATGGGTTCACCGGCTTACTGGAGTCTACTGCATCGATTTCTTGTCGAGTGGTAACCTCTTCTTGGCGCAGATAAGGCAGACGGTTGAATAAGTCAATTTCAGTTTTGCCGCCCATTTCGTAACTGCATCATTTAACGTCATAGTGGTAGCGAATATATGTCGTTAAACAACATGTAGATTCAAAGAAGTAATAATTTAACTCAATGACACTAGTTCCTTTAAAAAAATGAACAAAAAAAAGTTTTAAGATCAAACTAATTGCGACTTAAATCAATCATGTTCTTTTATGCTAATCAAAATTATAACAATAAAAAAAGATTAGGTTATACCTAAAAAGGCAAAAAAGCAGCAGAGTTGTAAAGTATATAATGCAAATCCATCTTTATTGCCGTTTATAAACGCATTTTATAAACGCATCATCTAACTTATTGTATTGATTGACCCCATTCATGGACTTTGAAGGTTTGCTTACGATCAGACGTATACAACGTCACAAACCGTGTGATGGTTCATAATACTTAATGGTGTATTTTCAGTAACTTTAATGTAACTTAGTAATTTGATTTAATTTAAGAAGAACTCTAGGACAGTCACTTATTCCACACTTATAATATGGTATGAATGTGCAGGGGTAATGACCGTATTGCAACACGTCAAACGAGGCTGGATGTCTACTAGTAATTGAGAAACCGTTTGATGTAATGCACTAAAAACTAGGTGTACTTTTTTATGCTATTTTCTTTATATATTTTTTTATATATGTAGGACAAATTACACATATATCGGTGTTTATAAAATATAATATTGTACATATTATATTTTACAAACACCCAGACCATGACAAACTGTACAGAAAAAACGTACTAATATTGTTTTGCCATGGGTGGGAATGGAACCCACGATCTCCGGTTACAACGCCAAAGACGCAACCACTAGTCTACGGAGGCTGTCGTGTTATTAGGTGTCTGTTAAACTATACAGCATGTATAACAGACACACTTTATATAGAACTTGTTTCTGTATCAGTCTGCGGATTCAGCGTTTTTCAGGAGACTGGTTTGCTTTTAGGGTGCGTTTATCAAACTAGTGGTTAATTTGATGATGATGATAAAGCAGTGTTTACAAAAACATAGCTGCGATCCCTGTCATCAGCATATAACCTTCATGAACTTTGAAGGTTAGCTTACCACTAGGTGGATGTAGCAGAGTTTTTTATCCTGTAGCCCGTGCTGCAATAAAATAAAACTTTTATGTGAGGGAAAGATCTCTTATACTTCGTTAGTCGACCGACCGATTTCGTTACCGTACCGTAGTAAAAAACCGTCAAGTGACCTAGTTATGTTTCGGTTTTAGTCTATGGGCTCACCGGTTTTCAGGAGATTATTTCATCGATATATTGTAGAGGAAGTAGTCTCCTTTCAGGGTGTCGTTACAAACACCTAAAACACATACGTAAATTTGATGTTAAAACAGCGAGAGGCCACTTGTTTGTGTCCCCGCTCATTTCGTAACCACATAATTTTGCCGATCAATGTTGATAAACAACAGTGTATTGATCGACCCCGTTCATGGATTTTGTATGTCTGCTTGCCATTGGGTAGATACTTGGGTAGTCCCATGCCATGCTCCAGTCAAAAAAACATATGAATAAAGTGTCGTTTTCAGGTTTCAGCAGATAAGGCGCAGGTGTACGACACAGTGATCTTCGCGGGACCCCCTCCGATGAAGCAGAGGCTTTGGCCGAGACACTGTGTCCAGGACTCTTGGGGAGCCGAGCTGCATAAGGATCTAAAGGTTACAAATGATGTTACTTTAATATGTATATACATGGTTACTTTGGCAAATGTGCTTTGGGCTAACATGAAGCTCTACTGGTCAAATCACCTTTTCGCATGAATCCCTGTCATTGTGTCGCAAATGAAAAAAAAAATCATATTAATCAACAATTTAGGTGGGAGAAGGTCTCTATAACTTCGTTAGGCCGACCGACCGGTCTCGTTACCACCACCCATACAAATGCAAAAACCGTCAAGTGACCTAGTCATGTTTCGGTTTAAGTCTGTGGGTTCACCGGTTTTCTGGAGACTACTGCATCGATTTCTTGTCGAGGTGGTAGTCTCCTTTCAGAGTGCGGTTACGAAATGGGTGGTTGAATTGACGATAAGGCAACGAGTATATACTCGTAATGCAATTTGTCATTGTCGCCCCCCATTTCGTAATCGCACCATTTAGCCGGCATAGTGGGAGCGATCAATACTGTTTAAGAACAATTATTGATTGACCCCATTCATGGACTTCGTAGGTCTGCTCACCACCAGGTAGATACAAAGTCACATGTCGTGCTCCAATAAAAAAAAAATCAACTGGTATGAAGAAGGCTATTTTTTTTCAATTGCGCAATTTGATAATATATCCTCTTATTAGCCCAAAGTAAATGCGCCATGTATATGCGGGTAGAAAAAAAAAGGCCGTGGTTGGAGGTAAATTACCCTAAATATTGATGATAGCAAATTTAACCGAAAGAAAACATTCTTTTATTTAAAAAAAAAATGTAAAACTGTATTCAATATTTTTTTTTAAATACGATTGTCATGCTCTGGAATCGACATCGGTAAACATCTGTATTTTTATGACACCAAACGATGGCTAATTCATAAGGATCAATTTCTATGTAAATAACATAGTATTTATCTTAAATTATTAATTTTAATTTAATTAAATTCGGTTGTAGTATAGTAAAACGTTCGCTGGCGTCTGCGGGTATACCCAGTACTCTAGAACCAGTCGGTCTAGACCGTGACGATGGCAAAAGACCGAACGGTGTGACCACAGTACCATGGCATAGAGGTCGAGCACTTTTATGGGACGTTACTTGTGTGGACACCCTAGCTCCAAGTTACATTCACATCACCTCTGTATCTTCCGGTGCTGCTGCGCTTTTGGCCCCCAAATAAAAAGATTCAAAAATATAAAACGCATTGCTCCTCTTTTGAAATTCTGGCGTTTCCGGTGGAAACTTTAGGACCATGGTCCCCAGATGCATTAAAGTTTGGTCAACTACTTGGTAAATTATTAATTAATGCATCTGGAGACTATCGCGCTAGGTCTTATTTCTTCCAACGAATATCGCTGGAAATTCAGGGGGGCAATGCGTTGAGTATTTTGAATACGTGCGCAGCAGCATCGGAAGATTTTCAAAAAATATTTTATTTAGTTAGTTATTAGTTACTTTTAAATTATATTTTTTGTATATTTTTTTGAATAAAATTTTATTATACAATGATGATTTACAGCATATTAATTTAAATATTATTTTTAAATTCGGTTGTATATATACTTTATATATAAAACTTAACCAAAAAAAATGACAGAAATACAGACTTATTTTCCCTATTAGTATGAATAATTTCAATAGGGGGAACCGAGGGAAGGGCAACAACGCGTACTCTTTTAAATACTTATTTATTTTCACGGGAAATCAACAAATAGGTGTTCCACAAATTCGAAGTCAGATGATAATGCTATATTATATTATATAGCCAATAACAAATGTATATTATGAGATTATGATTCAGTACTATAACCACATTACAGTCATAAACACATTGTCGGAATATTGCCTTTGATGTAAGTTATTGCAATAAAGATACGAATGCTATCGAAAACTAACAGTTTGCGGTATTCTCTTATCGTTTTACAAGGAAATGATATTTTTATTTGAATTGTCCTTTTTAATTACACTTTTCCTGCTATAACATTGACATCTATAATAAAATTTTATAGAGAAAATAAAAAGTTTGTATAATGCCCGATTTCACCAACTATAAGGGAGCCCCTAAGTTAAGGGACAATTAATGACAGTTGTTTCATAGCAAATATGTCAATATTCTTATTTAGGTGCTTCTTTACAGTTAGGGGTCGTTGGTGAAATCGGACATTAGTCAGTTGTTGTTTTTTTTATTAAGTAAAGTATCTTAAACTCACATATTAAATTTAAAAAAATAGTCGGCTCTAAAAGCTATTTGCACACTTATGTTCCGGGGTTTATATAAGTAGCATAAGTTACCCAACTATCAGATTCTCAAAGTTAATTTTTTGTCCCTTAAAAACCACGTTAGGTCGCCGGTTTGAGTTTCACTGATACTAGTGATTGATAAGACTCTAAAACATTATGTTATTTTTAGCAACTCCTTGTGTTAATACCAACTACAGACAAAATTCCTTTATATGGAGTGTCTCGCAAAAATCCAATGAACTCCCAATATACAGGGTGACTTTGTAAGGATGAACTTTGGGCTAATATGAGGTTCTGCTAATCAAATCGAATAACTTTTCCCATGGAACCATGTGTCGCAAATGAAAAAAAATATTGCCTTCTCCATACAACCAGGAATGTTAAAATGACCAATTTCCATGACCTTTTTCCATGGGAAAAGTTGTTTGATTTGATCAGCTGAACCTCATATTAGCCCAAAGTATATCCTTCCAATTTCCCCCTGTATATAGATCTTGTGCTCAAATACCTCGTCGATTAGAAGAGGTCTGACAAAAACCTATTTTGATATTTGTTAGTTTTATAGTTTTTCTTATATTTTATAGAAGCAGGATTGATCGCTTTTTCGATATTAAATTTTCCCTTCGAACCAAATACCATACGCCCTTTCAGCGCCATCTTGGAAACGCGTTCTATAAAAGTTTCGACTTGGAAGGCCATAATCCTTCAAAAGCAGACTGCTGGAATTCCTCTTGCACTGACTTCCATTGTTCAAGTAGGACAATTGAGACATATTGCTTTGGTCACAAACTAAGCTCTAGGCTTGTACTATGTGTACCAGAAACAACGATATAATCCATATTATAATTTATAAACACCCAGACCATGACAAACTGTACAGAAAAAGCGTACTTATAAATATTTTTTTGCCATGGTGGGAATCGAACCCACGACCTCCGGATACAACGCCAAAACGCAACCACTAGTCTACGAAGGCGGTCATTTTCAACTATATTATACTATTGTCTTTAAAATAAAAAAAATAAAAATTAAACATTTTAACATAAAGTTATAATAAATGTCCTTTTATTGGTTTTGAATTATTAGTATTTTTAATTTTCTTAACACTTTTTTTTACTTTTAATGTTGATTTACAATAATTATGTTGTGTACCGATTATAATGTCAACTTAGATTTGAATAATTTTACGTACTTTTTACTTACCTAATGTTTACTTTACTGTTTTAGATTGATATCTCTAAGTACGCCTAAGTAAATAATTAATAATATTTTCAGATGGTAGATGGCGCTGTGAAAGTATACAAAGGGACCAACCCCGAGGTGGACTCGTATTCCGTGTTCTGGGACAACAAGAAGCTAACGGAGACCACGCTGTCCACCCAGCTGCGCATGCGCGGCGCCACCGACATATACATCTGCGGGTTGGCCTATGACGTTTGCGTGGGTTAGTTCATTATATTATTACATTTTTATAAATTCCTTGTAATAATATTGAAAATTTAAACATAAAATTGTAATCAAAACTTTCCTGGTGGGTGAGACTCGAACCTATCACACTATCACGGCTGAACCACTGAGCCAACCGGGTACAAGTCACCCCACGAAATTTAACTCAACACTATTTATTGTCTATCTAGACTGTCTATATTTGCGAGCCTTATAGACAAATTCTGTACCTATAAAACTTAGCTCTTGTACTCAGAATTTATAATATTTAATAAAAAATAAATATGATCACGGCTGCCTTACGGCGCCCAAGACCACCTTTAAGGCCTCAGGGTACCCAGCGGTGGGGTTTAATCCCACCTCGGCGTAGCCGATAGTATGGGTCCACACCGAACAAGTGGCTAGTTTGTCGCGGTATTTAGATAGACTTAATAACCCATCTATAAACATCACAAGTTGGTATAGTGAAACTGGGACTAAAAAACTATGTTGTGTGTTTTTGTTGTATTACTAAATATTTAATTCACTAGCGGTTAACCCCTTGTCCAATTTATTTTTAAGAGTGTTTTTAACAGTAGAAGATTGCACTATATCTTGTTGCAGCTGGTTCTATGCATTCACTACTCTGTTGCAAAGGAAGTTATATATATATATATATATATACAGCATTCGTTTTTTTAAGTCTGAGTTCTAACCAAGTCGGCCACCACGAAAATAAAATATTTGTATATTGTAGGTGCGACAGCGGCGGACGCGCTGGCTATAGGATATCGCGCCATACTTGTAGACGACGCGAGTCGAGGCGTAGATCTGACGGACATAGAAAGAACTAAACACAGTATTATTAAAAATAATGGAGTCATCGTTAACTCCCATGAGGTATGTTAATTATTATTTTAAGGAACTGTCGAAATTTTCTACGGGTTTTTAAATGAAACGGTTTTAAAACTCAACTTTATGCAGTGGAAGTCGGTGCAAGAGGAATTCCAGCATAGGATTTGCATCGTCTATTGAAGGATCTTGGCTTTCGGAACTTTTATGGAACGTGTTTCCAAGATGGCACTAACAGAATCATATAGTATTTGGTTGAGTAGAGAGGGTAGTGAACACAGTGCAGAGGAGAGTTAAAAGGCCTTTAACCCTACTTCGCGGTCTCAAGTCCGTGACGATGCAGTTCATTCCCCTGCCTCCCAACCACGCGATGGACCCGCCACCCGCACGGAGAATCCATGGATAGCTAACAACATTGCCTCTCAAGTCTCCGGAACGGTCACAAAGTATCACCTTCACGTACTGCTTTTTTCTTTGGAGTATCCACCTAATGGTAAGCCGACCTACTAAGTCCACGAATGGGGTCTATTAATACACTGTTTAACAGCATTGGTCGCTCACACTTTGCTGACTAAAGTATACGGTTACCAAATGGACAGCGGCAAAGACAAATTTGCATTACGAGTATATTTTAATATTCCAGCTGCTTTATTGTCAAATTGCCCGTTTCGTAACCGCACCCTGAAAAGAGACTACCACCTCGATAAGAAATCAATACAGTAATCTGAAAACCGGTGAACTCACAGACTAAAACCGAAACATGAGTAGGTCACTTGACAGTTTCACAGTATTAATGGGACCGATAACTTTTCATATGTAGCTGATGAAGTGCGAGCGAGATAGATGAATATTTGTTATTTCTACTTTACAAGATGTGTTACAGCTCTTCCATATATTATTCATGCTTTTATGGGCAGTACATCAATAAAAACTAATTGTAATAAACTATTTAGGTGGCAGCAATGGTGGAGGGTCGGGACCGGCGACCAGAGTTAGGGTATAAGTTAGCTTTAGAGTTAAAACAAGCAATGGACGATAATCTTTATAAATAATGTACAACCAGCATTAACATTTTATAAATTTTCCATTCAATAAACTGTTTATATTATTAAAATATATTGTTAATTTATTTCTTGTATTTTTGAGTTGGCAACATTTTGTATAAAAAAAACTTGTCAATGGGGTTGTTTAGGCGAAACTTTCAATAGATGATGCTGCATTTTGTTACAAAAAGGTCTTGCGTCTCAAGCAAAATGGGAACCCGATGTACCTAGTAAAAGGATTAATATAGACATAATTTAACTACAATCTCTTGAACAAAAATACTAGAGTTCGGACCCTCTCTAAAGTCCTGCGGCTAAAACTGGAACTAAAAATTTGTCTTGTAGTTTGACAGAAGTTTGCTACTAAAGCGCCACGGCTATGACTTGAATGGTGGTTCAGATTTACCATAGCAACTTATTTCAGAAAATATGTGTTGAATTAAAGAAAAGTCAATTAAATAAACAATTACCAAATAATTAAATAGCCAAGAAATCTATAGTAATTTGTAGATTCTTATGGTCTTATTCATAAAAAAAACTTATTGGGTCCTTCAAGAACATTTTAGTTATAGAAGGTTTTGTCTCTTTTATTTAGCAACAAAAATGAATATGTGTAAAAGAGACAATTATCTGAAACAAATAAAGTGTGTTAGATGCGTTTCTTACTTGGTAAAATATATAAATTGAAGCTATAAAATTTTATTGCCAAATATTTCGCCTCTCTTTGGAGCGGTGTCATCAGTGACAGGCTTCAATAAGTTTTTATGAATCTTTAGTTTTCTTGTTACTATTATGACTTTGCCATGTAACAACCCCATTGATGTAAAGTTTTATGTTTAAAATAAAATAAATATCGTTTTTGGGTCATTTTTTTATTGAATGGAAGATTTATAATTATTCTTTTCAAAAGCAATATTTTTAATTATGTTCACAAAAAGTATTCAACGTGCTATTTTAATATCTTTTTATGATGATAACTATTTTGTTTATGTTATAAAAATATTTATAATAAAAAAAATAGTTTGCAAACTGTTTTAATTAGTTTTTATGTAGAAGTATATATATTATGTTTTTTAATATTTCTACATATTTATAGGAGGTCAGGGCTTGATTCTACTAAATTAATTAACTAATAAATATAAACTGTAGCCCTAGTGTAAGTTTTGTAACTGTTAATGTGCGTTTGAGTTAACTAAAATTTGTATGGGAAATAGTTAAGCGCACCAAGCGGAAGTTTTGAGAACTAAAAACACGAGCGTGTGATTGGTGAAAATGTTAACGCAATAGTATAGTTAACTCAAAAAAATACACACTAGGGCTGTCAAAATGTGTTATATATTTTATGTGATATCCATTTTATTTAGTAGAATAAGGTCTCTGCAAGGTAAATGCCACTTAATTTAATTATTTGTGTGAACAATTTTTTTATTGGTAACACGTTAACACATCTTGCCATGTGAACGCCTGATAGATAGTTGTCAATTGACCGCAAGTCAATGGACATTTTCTTAGTACTGCAGCTTGCCTAGCTGAATACATAAAAATTATAAAAATACTTGTTTATTAGTAACACTGTTTATTTAACCAAGAATGCCTGCGTAACAGTACAAATAATAATAATACAACATATTTTCGAATTAACATAAAATTAGATATTGTATTTTTCTAAAGTTGTGATACAGTTTGAAATCTACACCTAACAAATACCTTATAGGAAAATTATTACTGGGTGTTCTAGTTATGAATTTGAACTACTTTCACTACAGCACCAACTTTTAATTTCGCTCCACGATGAAAGTGTTAACGGATTTTGTTTGTAATAACAAAATGTACTAAATACTTGTAAAGACCCCACAAGTATTTAGCATTAAGTTTATGTGCTAAAGTCATACCTTAGAAAGTTAACTGTCAGTCTATAATCATAGAGTTCACTTTTCTATATTTAAAACATGTTAAAACCATGTTGAAGAGTTCAAACTAATACAAACTGTATAACATCTCAATAGAGTTGATAATTCCATACTTTTTACGAATACCCCCTTGGGTAATGACGTTTTCTGTTAATTCGGAAACACGTTGTATAAACGCGTTTAACGTCCTCTGTACTTAATACCACGTTCCTTATTATATTAATTATTACTTGAATATTCGTATTACCTCATTTTTGTGGGTCTGTGTAGGAACAAAAAGTGATTTCAATTAATAGTTTTTTTTTTTAAGTTTGACTTTGTATCTACCTTATGGTAAAAGACCTACTAACTCCATGTACAGAGCCGATCTATATATTCGAGTAATTGCTTAACGGTATTGGCTTTTTCCATTACACTAATGTTGGTGAATGGTTCTCGCTCCTTTATTGTCAACATAAGTGTCAGTTTCGTAACCCTGAAAGATGACCAACTCGAGATGGTGCAGTAGTTTCATGAAAATCGGTGAACCTAAACACTAAAACCGAAACATGATTAGATCACTTAACGGTTTTTGCATCTGAATGGGCGGTGGAACCGGTCGGTAATTTTCCACCTAATATTATTAATAAAAAAGTACATTGTCTTTTTGGGATAGTTTAATACAATAACAACTATTTTAGGTTGAGAATAAAATTAAATTAAATAAGCTCACTCCTTATTATTATATCTTTTCACAGAAAGGAAAGTGTAATTTATAATTTAAAGGCATTGGAGTCGACTTGACGCCCATACAAACGTACTTCCAATATTACAACTTGGCTGGTGGTCGAAGTTCATTTTTTTTTGTGTATTATGTTCGTAATTGTACACAAAAACCTTTTTGTTGTGTGTCATATTTTTTTTCTGTATTATAATAAAAAAAATAAAAAAAACCGTTTTCGAAAAAATTAAAAATAATAACCCAACACAAAAAGATAAATAAATACAATAACCTACAAAAATATTATTTTAATTCTGCGACAAACAGTATGCGAGTATTATGGGAAGTGGGAAAGCTAATTTTGTATGGAGAACGCGTAGTTCGCGATTACGAATGCAGTCTTCTTAAAACTATAATCACTTTATGTTCCTAATCACATAATATGTCAACAACATTCGAAATGCCTATTTAATTTATGGTAGTATTTTGTAGTTCTTTTTATTTTTTAGTTCTATTAATAATAATTTGTTTGTGTCTTTATTTATTTAGGCTAGTAATTTATTTACTTATTTATTTTACATGACAGTTTTTGAAAAATAATGATTGGTGCTAGATTGACATATGGTTAATTTACTAAAGGCGTATCAAATTCCTTTAATGAATGTTAACGCTTCGTTATTTCTATATAAAAATGACAGTTCAAGTTTGATGATTTTTCAATTTAAGTTTACTGTTTTAAAAGTAACATTTGATATAAGCCGCGCCATTAAAGATACGATTTATAAATGGCGACCTAGTAGTATAGTACGGTCTGCAAAGAAGGTTGCCAATTTATAAACAAATAACAACCAAACTTATTAAACTCAACGTTTTTTTATTAAAATATTAACAAATTTAACTGAAAACGTATTCAATATTTAGGACGCGTCAAGATTTTTGG
Organism: Monopis laevigella; assembly: GCA_947458855.1. Lineage (NCBI taxonomy): Eukaryota > Metazoa > Arthropoda > Insecta > Lepidoptera > Tineidae > Monopis > Monopis laevigella. The sequence continues at coordinate 4,878,892 of OX381596.1, read as the reverse complement.
GAACCTTACCGTGGTGTGGGAGTATAGACAGAAATATAATATGAACGAGATAGCATTTGAAGGGACGCCATTTATAATTAGTTTTTTTTAGGCGCGAGTTATACGCTACATTAATTAGCAAGCCATTCCTTAACGCGTTGGGATTAAATTTGACACAATTTGGTAGAAAAAGTTTAATAAAATTAAACGCTCATTCAAAAGTATTATTTTTTTAAATTAGATATTAAAGTTAACTAATATAATTTTAATATTTTATTTATATAATTAAATTGTTTAATTTGTCTCATTCATTCTATTAGTTAAAGAAAGCAGTTACAGATTCCGATGGCATAGACAATTAATTAATAATATTTTATGGTTAATTTATTTGTCTATTTTCTCTATGATTAGAGAATGGTTGGTTCTTTTACTTAATTAATATGAAAAGAGTACTTAACTCGGTACAATTCTTTATTTTAATTTTGAGACAAAAATTAATATAACTAAAAGTTCGCTCTCAAATTAGATCTTATTAGGAAATATTTATTATTAATATTAAAAAAAAACACGAGGGTAATATATATTTTTGTAATAAATATAGTACTTAATATAAATTATTGTAATAAATTATGATTTTAAATTCATGGATCGGATTTATTTTTAATTAATTTATTATGTTTACAATAAGAGAAATTATATTAAATTCGAATACATTGTCATAGAATAGAGTCCACTTTTTTTTCATTTAAATTTCATTATTTACTTGTGTAATTTAATAGAATCATTATACTGCGTGTTTTTGTCACAGTGGCAATTTTTTAAAACTGTCTTCTATGGTGAAATTTATTAAACCAGTATTGGTTCCTTTTAGTGTTTCCCATAAAATAACATTAAGATAAAATGACTAAAGAACAAAAATGGTCCACAAATCACTTTAACTTTTATTCGATGATTGAGACGCCGCCGTTGTCTCAGGGTATTTTATTTGCTTGAAACAAAGACAATATGTATTTGTTGGAGTAATTTTAACCATATAGGCTTTCATGTGATATTTTTTTTAATAAAACAATACCTAACCTTTTTTATTATAAAAATTTAATGGATTAGAGATACAAAAGGATTTTTTTTGCCACTGTGACAATTAGACACAGATTTTGAAACATACTCTAATTAATTTAAAATTAGGGTACGTTTCAATATCGGGTAATTAATCGGCTAGTAAAAAAATAGGATTACTAACACAATCAGAGCAATCTACCCTATTTTATAATATTACATCGGCCCTATATGAGATATGTTTAATATTATTTAATTAAAAATGTATATTATATTAATATGTATAGTCTTAGAATTAATGTTCTTAGGGGTAATTTAGCGACTTGTTTGATTTTATTTTTTATTAATTTATCACAACTTACGGCGCTGGCGTCGATTTTTTTTAATGGTGTTGTTAATTTAATTTAATAATTAATTTATTAATATATATTTATAATTATGTATTGTCTTGTCAATAAATAATAATTATAAATTTTAATTTATTGTTAAGGTGCAATGAAAAAGACCATTTTTTTTAAATATTATATAGTTATAAAAATAAATATAAAAGTAAAGAATCTATCTCTCTCTCTAAGCACTTATTTTTTGACATATAAAGATATATTATTATTTTGTGTTTGGCAATTTATTTATAATTTTATATCCCTACATTTTTTTTTGGAACAAATTTTGTTTCATTTATTCTTTGTAAATGGTCTTTATCATAGCGTCTTTATTATTGTACTTACAGAATACTATGATTTTGTTATGAATAGTTTAGGGTGTAGAATGGGATTTCGTAGTTTTTAGTATTATTATAATTTTCATTTATTTTTCATGCAATAGCACTGTGATCGATCAACTAGAAATTGTTAGATGTCTACATTCCTATCATTATGTTTAATATTATATTTAAAAATATGAATATTTTCTCTAAAGCAATTATTTGGAAAATAATTTACTTAAATAAAATTGGCTTTAATTTAATTTAGGGTACTTAATTTATTCTAATATTATTTTAAATTCTTATTTATTTAAAAATAAAATATTTGTTGTAAAAATAGCGGTTATGACAATAATTTATTATTCTTATGGCTGATTTTTCAATCATCAGATATTTAACAGTTAACTTGTATAGAGAATAAATAAAATTGTCAATAGTTCTAAATATTACTTTTCGTTTATGTTAATTACAATTTGTATAGGAATTAGTTCAGTGCCCCAAGCGGAGATTTTGAGAACTAAAAATGCAAGCATGTGATTGTGAAAACATTAATTCACTAGTATAGTTAACGCGAAGGTAAACGGTAAAAAAATCACACTTGGGCTACAGTTCTTCTTACAAGTTAACTGTAGAATAAATAATCTGAAAATAGTCCTTTAATCAGTTTAAATTAAGTATTTAGTTTTTAATAAATCTTACTTGCCTTTTACTTATTAATATTAATACAAATATTTATTAACAACCTACACTACCTACTTAATTTTAAATAGTTTTTAAAAGCACACATTTAATTTAGTCCAAAAATTTAAGTGCTGACCAAAAAAAGCTACAGGATTTCAATGAATGAAAAAATACTAATAAATGCTAAAATAATGAAGCGTTGTCCTAATAGCCATCGTTCTTGCTATTATGCGATGCCATTTTCGCACTGATCGCACGATATATTTATAATTATATAATCGCGACAGTGCGTTCAAACATACTAACCGCATGATTTAGCCGGCATAGTGGGAGATGATCAATATTGTTAAACAACAATGTATTGATCGATCCCATTCACGGACTTTGTAGGTGTGCTTAACATAAGGTAGATACAAAGTCACATGCTGTGCAAAAAAAAACTATTAAATGTGATAATTGACGCTTGTGCGTTCAGTTTTCTTTATCGCATCGCATTATGGCGGAATATCGCGCGAGTTTCATTGTCTTAACATTTATTAGTATTTTTTCATTCATTAAAATATACTATACAGTGACTTTGAAAGGATGTACTTTGGACTAATATGAGGTTCTACTGATCAATACGAAAAACTTTTCCCATGGAACCATGTGCCGCAAATGAAAAAAATATTGCCTTCTCCATACAAACTAGTAATGTTTAAATTACTAATTTGTGTGGGGAAGAATTTTTTTTTCTTTTGCGACACATGGTTCCATGGGAGAAGTTGTTTAATTTATCAGCAAAACCTCATATTAGCTCAAAGTACATCATTTCAAATTCACCCTGTATATTCCCACTCAAGACAAAACAATATTAACCCGTTTTTTGTACATTGGTCTTGTTTATGGTACATATAACATAGTACAAGCCTTAGTTTGTAATATGTGTGCAATATCCTACATATTAAAAATACCTTCAGTAAATAGATGTACAGAAAAACAACACCTATAATAAAATAGTTATTTTTTTGTTGATCTATAAGATTTGGGCTAAAAGTGTATGAAATCCAAACAAAGTACTTCACTTTAATAATAAGGTTTGTGATTTAGTGATGCATTTAGACATGTTCATTGCACTCAAATATATCATTTCATAGAAAAATTGTTTTTTATTTCCGTATAAACCTGTTTTAAGCCAATCAGCAAGCTGTGTTTATGTTACCCACTATATATTTATGTTACCCACTATATATTTTTGTTACCCACTATATATTTTTGTTACCCACTATATATTTTTGAATTTACGTAGCATTTTTTAAATATACACTACTATTTTAGTTTTTGCAACATTTTTCATTGTTACTCGGCTCCTATTGGTCGTAGCGTGATGTTATGTAGCCTATAGCCTTCCTCGATAAATTCGAACTATTTTCTGAGATTAGCGCGTTCTGCTAAACAAACTCTTCAGCTTTATAATGTTATTATAGCTATATATATATATATAGCATTATAGTGAGTCGATAAATAAATGCTTTCATTTTTTCTTTATAAATAACTAAAGTTCGTTTCACAAAAGAATTCCTTAGGCCGTGGCGCTGCAGTCGCGCGAGGAATGATGGTAACCTCAGTTTTAACACTCCCCAAAAATATTTAGTAAATAAAATTTATATTAGGTGTGCAATAAAAAATATAATTACCTAGTTTTTATTTATAAATAAATACATATATACGAAGCCGTTGGGGCATTAAGGTTCTCGAGTGGCGACCGCGTGCTGGAGGACGCAGCAGATGCAGGCCTCCCACAAGATGGACCGACGACCTGAAAAAGATGGCGGGAAGCCTATGGTTACAGGCAGCGCAGAATCGGTCGTTGTGGCAATCCTTGGGGGAGGCCTATGTCCAGCAGTGGACGCGTGAAAGGCTGGTATGATGATATATATACCTATATGCTATACACATACATGTCTTATATACATATATAATATATTACATAATATACTACATATCATATAATATACATATTAATGTATAAACAATATAATGACTAATTCGACCGTTGTTGTTGGATTTATTTAAAAAGTACTCATAAACCATTGTCTTAAAAATTAATCTATTTGGAGCATTTCTTATATAACAAGGGACAATTACAAGCCTTTTTTTAATTATGGCTTGTAAACAGTACAAGCTTAGAGTTTAGTATATTGTCAGAGTAATAAATGAGAAAAATGTCATATAAAAAGTATAAACATACACAATTTTGTCATTTAGGTACTAAAATTATGAATATAATCGTAGCCGCCTCCATGGTGTGATTACGGGGTTGGCGTATCCGGGGGGCGTTGTTTTTGCTACACATGAGACTAGAGCTGAGTTATGTGTGAAATGTTATTATTAGTTTGCAAAGACCTTCTATAACACAAAATAATAAGCTCTCTTATTTATTTATATAAACTTTACTGAGCGTGTTAGTTAAAATGACGTTTGAACTCTTTCCTGTCCAAAGATGAGTTTTCATTGGTAAGGAAGGAAAGGAACACAATTTTAATAAAGTTTTTGTGAATAAGGGAGGAAGTGTTTAAATAAAACAAATATACATCACATACAATTATTTATTTTCTAACGTCCAGCATTTATGTCTCTTATAAAATAAAAATTACAATTATTCAATTCTTTTTATGTCTACTAAATATTAGTCATAATTTATAAATTAAATACCTACTGTTTAGTCATAAATCATTCTTATAATTTAAAATATTATTTATAATCAATACATATTCATAAAATCAATAAAAGTTCAATAATATTTGATAATTATAATAAATATATTAACATCTTTTCATTTGCAGTAATTTAAAACTTAAATTAATACAATAAAACGCCACCTAGCGGCAATATAACGAAACCTACGCACATTTACAATATTCAGTAGAAAGTTTCTCATAATTTAAAATTTCTTAAAAACTTGTAATACTTATATTAATTTACATAATTAAATATAACAGAATTAAATAACTGTCAATATCATTTAAGCTTAAGAAACCTTGTATTTAAAACTTAAGTATGCACCAGCGACAAAAAAAGTTACAAGATAATATAAGTAAAAAAAAACACAATTATTATGTAATAGAAGATAATACCTGCTTGCCTAAAGTGCTAGTCATGACTTGCATGACCAGCTGGGCTAGCTGACTATGGTCGCTAGCGTGGCTGGCCAAAAACACGACTGCCTGGCGATAGTCGTCCAGTTTCAGGTTGGCCAAATAATCATACACCACGTCATATACTTCAGATAGTTGTGCGCGTATTTCTGGCCACGCGTCACGTAGGGATAATACTAAAATCAAATACAATATTATTTATTTTTATACCTACAAAATTATTGTTTATATTCTTCATGTCCGTAAAATAAACAACATCACCATATATTTAACAACATTGGAACAAATTTATTGTAAAAGCAACACTAGCACTAATAGCCGGATTAATAGTCGTTGCTGAGCAATTGCTAATGCTTAGCCGATGCTTCGGACTGTCAAACTGCATATGAAGAAAACCAGAAAAAACTAAATTTTGACAGTTCCAAACAGTGGCTCAGCAACGACTATTAATCCGACCTATTAAGTGTCTGGGTTGATTGCAGCGCCCCCATGTTAGGTTTTTTTTTACAGTCAGTATTTATACTACAGATGAGATAGTAGTTATAGTGAGACAGTGACGTCCTAAGCCCTGTTTTAGGAATGTTACATGTAATGAGGAGTTTTCCAGTAGTTATTATTTAACGCAACAGATGGCGTTTAGTCGCTATCTACAAAATCTGTCAAATCAGATAGTGGTAACATATAAAATACACCCAAAATTTAGGGTAAATAGGAAAGTAAATACCTTTATACGAATAATTTATAAAATTTACTTAACATTGTTTAGTATATACACTAATATCGTGAGCAATGCCTTACGGCACCAACTCAAGTAATATTTTTTCTTTTAAATATCATCATTTAAGTAATTAAATTTGGATTTCTTGGTCTTTTTACGAAGTTTTTCTTGACAGGGTATCTACTAAAGGTTATAGAGTGCAAAAATATAGAGTAAGTAGGTACATACAAAAGTGACAAAATATGGTAAAAAATATAACACGTCTTGCAATACCAAAATTTAGTTTTAAGTCAAAGAGAATTTATGAAAATATAGACTACAGAAACAGCCTTTTTTGACAGTTTTTGTGGATATCTCTCCTGCTGCCATTCTAGTGAAATATTTTGGAACCGTCTAAAAGAAACCTCCTCATTGTAATACAAGATTGTATATGCAAATGCTTAGCGTTGCCATGGTTACCATAACACTTGCAATATATTTACAAGGAGTGTAGGTACTTCTTGGGTTACAATAAGCCTTAAACTTTAAGGAGCTTCGTTTATAGAAAAAAATAGGTTTGGTGCATCTACTTGGTGTATCTAATCTACTTACTAATACTTTACCTAAACAGAAAAGAAGCCGTCTAGGTGGTGTGGGAGTCCACAAGAATTATGTAGTAAATTTCACATACATTGGTTTCAAAAATCGTATAAAATATTTTTTTATCATTAGTGGATGAGGAACCTTTGAATTCTGAATATAACGCCAAAGGCACATCTATTAGATCATGGTGGCGAACGAAACGCGTTCGGTTCAACCAAATTAAAATTAAGGTACCTGTGGCCTAGTGCTGTAAGATTTTTTAAACTTTCTCATAGTAAGTGCACCACCAATCAAATTTACGCAAAGTAATAAGCAGTTCGAAAACTCACACTGGTGCTACTTACCTAATTCACAGATCTACTTTATTACGTGCAAAGAAAATTATGATATGTCAAAATAACGTTTCCTATTATACGCAGTAGCCTTGCCATTAGTTTTTATAACTGTATATAATATAACTGTATATAGCTAAAACTATAGATAATAATATATAATATGTAGGACAATTTACACAATATTGACTGGTCACAAATGAAGCTCTAATAATAGGCTTGTACTATGTGTACCAGAAGCAACAATATAATACCTGTTATATTTTTATAAACACCCAGACCATGGCAAACTGTAACGAAAAAATATACTTTTTTTTGCCATGGGTGGGAATTGAACCCACCTCCGGATACAACGCTAAAGGCGCAACCACTAGTCTAGGAAGGCTGTCAAAGATAGATAGGCATTAACCAACAAGACAGGGTTCATTAAAAGAAACGATTCTATTGGTTGATCCCTATCTATATAGGTAGGTACTAGCGACTATAGTATAAACTCGTGGTTCAGAATTACCGTTCTGAAAGTTAAACAGTAGCTCTACCACAAGTTTTTGCAAACAGTTTTTACTATAGTTACTAGCGACTTTTGCAAAAACTTGTAGTAAAGCCACAGAAATTCCAATATTGGAGTACCTATTTTAGAACTGCTAATACTTACTAACTAGTCCAACACCACAAACGCCCCCTACTGCCCCGCCAACCACAGCTCCCACCCTGCCAGCATAGTGGCGGCCGATGAGACTCCCCGCCACTGCCAAGCCCGTCCCGATGCACATGGCGCGACGGACTTGCTTGCTATTGAATACGATCTTGAAGTTAAAACGATCCCCTATACCCAAAATTATATTCTCCAATGAACTTGGGTCGAACGGCAATCGGCCTTCGGTTGATATCATTTCAAGCTTTTCATAATCTTCATCGCTTGAAGAACTATAATCGCTGCTGGTATTTAAACTATCTTCCTCCATTATTTCAGATCTACTTTTTAAAATTACAAGCAAATTAATATTACTGCTCTCAAGTGTAACGTGGAAATTATTTAAATATTTAAACTACCCTACAAACTCCTTAACTGTAGTTTTACATCCTATAGGTAGGTAAAAATAATATATCTTGTATGTAGGTTTTTTTTAATGTATATTTTTTAATTACTTCTATATCATTTTATAATAAAATTATATATATTAATGAAAACTTTTGAAATATATTATTAAAACTTAAAGCTGTTAATCTAAGTCAACCTCAAAGTTTAAAACAGCTAGTGTCAGTTTATTGACAACTAGAGAAAAAAATCTTATTTTATTAGAACAATAATATTATATTCTTAGCTAATTTTTGTATTTTTTTAATGTTTCAGCTCAATTTTTTTTTCATTCGAATGATTACGAATCATAATATCCTAAAGATTCATATGTTTATTAGCGATGGGCGTTTGTTGCTAAACAAAACAATCGACTGAATCGAAAATTGTTATATTCCGAATTCGATTGTCGATTTAGTAGTTCCTTTGATTATTTGAATAACAATCGACAAACTACTAAATTACGAGCCGCTACAATTCAATAATCGTCCATATTGGCATGCGAGGGATAACACACAAATAAATGGGTTTAAACTTAATCTGCCACTACTGCAATAAAAAACGGACATCACTAGCCGCCATGCTGTGACGTCATTTGTGCTCAAAAAGCGCGCGTTCATAGGTTCAATGTAATTGTATTTTTTTTGATTATTAATATGCGATATAGTCCCTTTGTGTCGAAAACTCGAAACATATGCGTAACTGCACCATAAAATTTACTCAACTGTTAGTCAATTGGTTTATATATCACAAATTATCATGATCAATATCTGAGAAAACAAGAAACTCTAACGTTGGGGACTAGCTTTGACGTTTGTTTGGGCACGAATAACATCCGTCACAGATATTATATTTTTTCTAATGTCGGGCGTTTTAAAATTCATTCCAATTCTACAAAAAAATGCATTGTTTATAAAAAAATGTAGCTAATTAACATAAAATATAATTCTGTAAATATGTTCAAAGTCATAAAAAGAACATTATATAAAAAATATAGAATAATTGGCGTTAGGTAAGACTCCGCCTGCCATAGTGCCAACATCACGCACGGGCCACGGCAGAAGACATCTTACGGTGAACGGTCTCACATTCCCTATTGTGGTGTGTGTGAGATTGCGACTGCGTGTGATATGCGGTGGGAAGCAACGGGGCGGTGCGGGACGGCGTCGATTGATTTTATTTATATATATTCTTCTTCTAGTCTTTTAATCTTAGTTAGAAACTCCTTACTTACCTATCTATTCGTAGTATCGATAAGGCAGCGAGTATATACTCGTAATGCAATTCGTCATTGTCGCCCCCCATTTCGTAATCGCATCATTTAGCCGGCATAGTGGGAGCGATCAATATTGTTTAAGAACAATTATTGATTGACCCCATTCATGGACTTTGTAGGTCTGCTCACCACCAGGTAGATACAAAGTCACATGTCGTGCTCCAATAAAAAAAAAAAAAAAAAAAAAAAAGTATAGGTGTATCTAATCAACTTACACTACGAAGACACATCTAGAACAGCATGACAATTGCATACGCTGATGATACTGCCATGATTTTTAGCGGTAAGACCTAGGAACAGGCTAAAAGTCGGGCCGAAAATGGATTGCGTAAAGTTATTAAGTGGCTCACATCTAACTTACTAACCATAAACATAAAAAAGACTCAATCTGTATTTTTTCATATCAATAGTTCGACTAAACCTCATCCAAACCTAAACATAAAAACTCATGCATGTCATCACCAACTAAATTTGTGGTTGCAACATTATTGCAAATACAGACTGCATGAAATATCTAGGAATACAAGTTGATGAGAGACTGACATGGACACAGCATATGGTAAGCGTAACAAACAGCCCCTGTAGCACGGCCAAGCTAAGACAAGATATGGGGTCGCGATTCGCGAACCAATGTCAAAAGTAACTATTTTTTTATATCAACCAATCAGAGAGCTGCAAAGTTGCACCTGATTGGCTAATATAAAACTTTTTTTTTTGTTTGACATCGGCTCGCAACTTTATATCTTGTCTTGGCTTCGCCGTGCTACGGGTGCTGAGTCCGTAAACTTTGCAATTGTTTTAAACGATTACGAGCAGTCGCAGACTATGACACTGTGAAATCTGTTTACTATGCATTACATCGTCCGTCCTCACCTATTCCATTGTAGTATGGGGAGGTACTTTTAAAACTAATATGCTAAAGGTGGAAAGAGCACTGTCTTGGAGACCTATTGGGGCTTTATAAATGTTTTATAATAAAACCCAATTTATCTTATTTTTGGTTTTTTAATATTTTTATTTATTTACAAGAGAGACATCCCGTCTGATGGACGAGATATAAGCAAGTGCTTGTAAATAATAAAATGGTTGCGGTCCACCAAGTGGGTGTTCCTAAAAAAAAACTATACTTAAAAATTACATAAAATCAGTGCGGTAGGTCGGAGGTCGCCTAACGCCTAAATAATTTTCTTAACTAACTAATATAATTATAAATTTTAGGACTTTATATAATAATAATATTAGGCTTGCGCCTAAACAAGCACAAAGGCTCATACTAAAAGTAATGACAGGTAAGCATTTTCATCATAGTACTTAATGACTATATAAAGAGAATAAATTACTAACCATTCGGCAACTTTTTATTTTTACAATAGTAATAAAATTTCACCGTGTTTCCCTCAATAAGCGTATTGTTGCAAATAGACCCTCTAGATTCGATAAATGGCAATCTCCGTTTGCTCGAACCGAACAAAGATCGAATCATTTATTGCCCCTTATATATATGTTAGCGCGAAAGTAATAAATCCGGATATTATATATACTATCCGACCGTTATGTATAATATCTACAAAAAATTGACAAAGTGATAATTAAAGTGAACACAGAATTAATCATTTTACAATAGTAATAAAATTTCACCGTGTTTCCTTCAATAAGCGTATTGTTGCAAATAGACCCTCTAGATTCGATAAATGGCAATCTCCGTTTGCTCGAACCGAACAAAGATTCGAATCATTTATTGCCCCTTATATATATGTTACAGCGAAAGTAATAAATCCGGATATTATATATACTATCCGACCGTTATGTATAATATCTACAAAAAATTGACAAAGTCATAATTAAAGTGAACACAGAATTAATCATTTTACAATAGTAATAAAATTTCACCGTGTTTCCCTCAATAAGCGTATTGTTGCAAATAGACCCTCTAGATTCGATAAATGGCAATCTCCGTTTGCTCGAACCGAACAAAGATTCGAATCATTTATTGCCCCTTATATATATGTTACAGCGAAAGTAATAAATCTGGATATTATATATACTATCCAACCGTTATGTATAATATCTACAAAAAATTGCCAAAGTGATAATTAAAGTGAACACAGAATTAATCATTTTACAATAGTAATAAAATTTCACCGTGTTTCCCTCAATAAGCGTATTGTTGCAAATAGACCCTCTAGATTCGATAAATGGCAATCTCCCTTTGCTCGAACCGAACAAAGATTCGAATCATTTATTACCTATTAACTAGATATTTTATATAATGTGTTGGAAGACCTGGATAAAGCAATGAAACAAGTATAGGTTTTATTACTTTATTATGAATTATTATATTATGATTATATTTTTTTATTTCAATATGCCCATAACTAATTGAGTAGCAATAATTGCTGTTATTTTAAATAATAATTATAATATTTATTATAAATTTTTAAAATAATATAATTAACATTGTCATAGAAAACAATAAAAAAATACATACATATCGTCACGGGTGCCTTACGGTGCCCGAGGTCGCCTAGACGGCCCCAGGGTACCCAGCGGAGGGGTTTTAAATCCCACCTCGTCGTAGCCGTTGGTATTAGCGATAAGCTGGCCACTTGTTCGGTGTAGACTCTACACCGAACAAGTGGCCAGCTTATCGCGATGTTTTGAATAGACTCAATAACCCATCCCCCGCCATGCCTGTCCCCCGTGACACAGGGCGACCTAGCACGGGGGACAGGGAACCAAACCTTCTAACACATACTCACTTACTTGTTTTGATGTACATTACCTTATACTGATGTATTTTTGTTTGCTATCAATAAACATATATTTCATCTTTAAACAGTTTCACAAGTTGGTATAGTGAAACGTTGGTATAGTGACAGCTTAACGTGCTCTCCGGGGCACAATAGTGGTGTTGTCAAACAAATGTACATATTTTAATTAAAAACTCATTGGTACACACCGGAATTCGAACCGGGACCAGGGGTGTCCACTACGCGCTTTAGGTATGAAGCTACAAGTACCCGGCCGTACCCACGGATGGGCAGTGGGCTGCCTCGCAGTTCGCACCGGCCGAGTCGCACGTTTGTATGATACTCACGCGCCTTGTCGCGATATTTAATATTAACTAAAATGAGGTCTAAAGCTTATTGTGCCACATTCGGTTGCTTAAATAATAGTAACAAGGATCCGGACCTTACGTTTTACATACTTCTATTTTGCTAGGCAAATAATCTATTAGTGCAATAGTCGTAAGTAGTGGCGCACGACTTTTAACCTAACCAAAGAACACGATCGCCAATCGAGTCACTGGTCATTCGATCCCGTATGTTTAGTAGGGTCGAGAGCCGGCTAGGGCAACCCCTGTTGCCGGAGCTGGGACTCGCCGGGAAGGGAAAACGGCTAGTTTTGTAGCGGCGGAGGAAGCTCGCCGCCGAGAAGTTCTCTCGGCGTAGGCCTGCCACTCGGTGGCCGTACAAGCAGTGGAGCGATTCCGCGAAGGTGCTCGAACGGTCCGTTGTCAGCCCTATAGTACATATGACGGGTGAGCCTTTCAAATAACTCGTCGAGCGATTCGATCTTCACGCCATCGCTGATCGTTTTGTTGCGCACGCACCACGGGGCGCCAGTCGCCATATGCAGAGAGATGTTCTGCTGACGCTGGAGCCGAGTTTTGTTCGTAGCCGACAGTAACTGGTGCCACGCTGGGGCCGCATAGCTGAGTTAGGGACGGATGAAGGTTTTGTAGACCGACATTTTTACCCGGAGTGGTAGTTTAGATTTGAGAACCGGACGGAGCATAGAGCGGGCAGCCTTGGCTCTGTTAACAGCTTCAGTGGCCATGGGGCCCATGCTCAACGACCGGTCAATTATGCACCCCAGGAACTTGACAGAGCCGGCCCATTGGACCTCCTGTCCCCTGAGTTTCAGTTTGGTTGGAATGTGGCGCCGGCGGGTGACCAATAGGGCGGACGTCTTTCCAACATTAACAGACATCCGCCATCTGTCGAGCCAGGAAGGGAGGACATCCAGCATCCTCTACATCTTCTCGGCGGCGAGCTTGGGTTCCCTATCGGACGATAGGTAGGCGCTGTCATCCGCAAACGACGCCAATATGACATCCTGCTCTCTCCTGCCGAACACCTTGAGAAAGTCGGGATGTCATTGGTGAATATTGCGTACAGTGTGGGCGATAGGCGCGGAGACTTTGCCCTCCACGGACACGTGGAAGTGGCGGTTGCTCAGAAACGATGAAAGCAACCACGTGGCCAGGGGTGGAATATGTGAGTTGAGTAATTTGTAAACTAGGCCGGAGTGGCATACGCGGTCTTCGGCCTTCTCGATATCGAGAAAGACCACGACCGTAGACCAGCCTACGTTCAACTCAGTCGCCATTTGATGCAGCACTCGGGCCAGCTGGAGCGTGGTACTATGTCCCTCACGGAAGCCGAATTGCTCAGGTCGAATCTCGACGTAGCTTTTCAGTCTCCGGAGGAACAACCGCTCGAACAGATTGGCCGGGTGCGGAAGTAAGGTTATAGGCCGGTAGTTGCTCGGCCGACGTTTGTCTTTGCCGGGCTTCGGCAGCATGATGACTTTTTCCTGCTTCCAAGCGCTGGGAAAGTGTCCGGTTCGGAGTACCCCGTTGCAGAGCCGTGTAAAGGACACGATTGTCCTGCGTGGGAGCTGCGATAGTTTTACATTGGTAATTCCGTCCGGTCCCGGGGCCTATTTAGGCTTTAGAAGGAGCGCTGTATGCTCCACATCCGCCGGTGACACGAAAAAATGCCCCGGGAGGGATTCCAGATCTGGTTGGGGAAAATGTATAGGAATTATACTCTATGGGTAGAGCCTGATCGACGAGAAATGTCAAATCCCATAGATTGGCTTTTTGGTAAGGTCCCAGAGGCTCTACCATGGGTTTTTAGTTTGTACCAAAGTAACGTTAAAACGCGAGGAACCACCAATAGGATCGTTTTATTCAATCACGTTACCGAAAAAAAAGCGGTTCTATTGGTTGTTGCTCACGTATTAACGTTACTTTGTAGCAACAAATTAAAAACCTATGGTAGAGCCTCTGGTCGGTCCGATTCACGCCAAAATCGATGTCAGGGGCTCTAGATAAAAAGCAGGCGAGGCGACATGTCGCGTCGCCTCAGTCAAAAACATATGTATTTTGACAGTGACAGTAGGCGTGAGGTACGCTGTCACCTGCCAAAGTCTATACAGTTTTGATTGAAGGCGACACGACACGTCGCCTCGCCTGATTTTTCTCTAGAGCCCCAGCCCTCTCAGCACCGGTATCGGTCCGAATGAGCGTAAGCGCGCTTACGATAGATGATTTGACATTAATAGTGACGTCATTACAAACGCCATATTGGACTTATGGTCGGATTAATAGTCGTTGCTAAGCAATTGCTAATGCTTAGCCGATGCTTAGAACTGTCAAATTGCATATGAAAAAACTAAATTTTGACAGTTCCAAGCAATGACTTATTAAAAAATGCACAAAATTGTACATAGGCGAGCTTATGCAGGTACGCACAGACCAACGCGATCAATCTGCGGCCGCGGTGGCGGGCGCGGTGGCGGCCGCGGTGGCGATCTCAGCCGTTCACACCAACGCGTTCAGTATCTGCGTTGGAGCGTGGGCTCTAGAGAAAAACCAGGCGAGGCGACATGTCGCGTCGCCTCAGTCAAAAACGTATGTATTTTGACAGTGACAGTAGGCGTGAGATACACTGTCACCTGCCAAAGTCTATACAGTTTTGATTGAAGGCGACACGACACGTCGCCTCGCCTGATTTTTCTCTAGAGCCCCGTATCTGTGTTGGAACGTATCTGCAGCGGAGTGAACCAGTGTTGCCAACATTATTTTTTCGTACCATACACTAGAAAAAGTCGTATTTTGGGTATAAATCTACAAAAAAAAATAGTACGCATTGAAATTTCAATAAAACAATTTTAATCTAATTTTTTTTTTATATTAAATTTTTAAAGATAATAAAACAATGAAAAAAATCCTGGTGGGTGGGACTCGACACGTCGCCTCGCCTGATTTTTCTCTAGAGCCCCGTATCTGTGTTGGAACGTATCTGCAGCGGAGTGAACCAGTGTTGCCAACATTATTTTTTCGTACCATACACTAGAAAAAGTCGTATTTTGGGTATAAATCTACAAAAAAAAATAGTACGCATTGAAATTTCAATAAAACAATTTTAATCTAATTTTTTTTTTATATTAAATTTTTAAAGATAATAAAACAATGAAAAAAATCCTGGTGGGTGGGACTCGAATCCACGAACTACACACTCTATACGAGTGAAGTTAGAAATCCTAGTTTCTAATACTAGATGGCAGAGGAATCTGTTTTTATTTTTACTTTTTTTAGTATTTTATATTTACCTATGCATTTTTATAAATTCCTTATTAGGATACAAAACCACTAAGAGAAACCACCAGCCACTAAAACAAAATTTCCCCGTTGAAAGACTGGTCTAAACAACCAGTTTTAGTGGAAAATTCACTAAGTTGGTAACACTGGCGGCCGCAAGTGATCGCGCGTGCAGACTCTGCACGGATCGAGCGGGCAGCCGCAGAACGCGTTTGGTTTGAACCTGTCGATACAAGTACTACTGCAGTTAAATGATCGCCACTGCGGCCGCCACCGCCACCGCCACCGCGTTGGTTTGGCCGAACCATGCTTAGGGTGCAGAACTTTTAAAAAAAAAAGGTATAATCTTAACAATGATGCATAACAATACTTAAACTAGTTAAATACTGTATATAATATAATAAATGTAATACATGAACATACATACCATACCAAACAAAAATTGCGACGAGGATATGGTTTAAGCGTTCAAATAATGAGCTGTGAGCAAGCGCTTAAACACCCCGATGGAAGGGGCTGATCTTATAGTCAGAGGAAGCAAATTCCACTGGCGAGCAGCTAAAACCGTAAACGAATCTGAATATTTGGAAGAGACGTGTGACGGGATTTTTAGAAGATTATTGACAGAAGAACGGAGGGGACAGTCATGCGACCTATATTGGTAATACGCATTTTTTTTTGTTTATTGTTATTGGAGCACGCATGGTACGTGACTTTGTATCTACCTGATGGTAAGCAGCCCTGCAAAGTCCATAAAACGGGTCAATCAATACATTGATGTGTGATTAAGAATATTAAGATCCCACTATGTCAGGTAAATGATGCAGATTCGTAACCGCACTTTAAAAGGAGACTACCACCTCAACAAGAAATAGGTGACCAAGAAAGAAGTCTTTTATTTATTTAAGGCATGGATATGATCGGTGAAGTTGGTCGCCTTGGTGGTCTCTTGTATGGCAGATAATGATTGTCAATGGAATCAGCTAACCACCTAGTCTTACACTAGTTGGTTATGTAGTGTCTGTTCGGTTCGGTAGTAATTTTCATATTAAGATTTCTCTTCCATCGTGGTTTTAAATCTGATATCGAGGTATAATAAATATTTGTCGTTCTTTTGTTAATCAATAGCTGCCTAACCAAACGCACTCTAAGACCTCTTGTTAAACTTTTTTTTTTACTATTCATGCATATATGTAAAGATTTGCATGAAATAAATGATTAACTTTTGACTTTCGGAAAACCGGTGATCTTACATACTAAAACCGAAACATGACTAGGTTACTTGAAAATTTTTGCACCTGTACTTTGCATCAGTGGTACAACAGCCATATTATAACGGAAACGTTAGCTTGTCTTAATAATGAAATCCTATAAAAAATACATTAAACAAAAATCGCGACTTATTACTTTTTTTTCAACACAAAGATTTTCAGCTTTCAACTCATAGATGGCGCATTTTACAAAATCGATTAAAAAGTGCATAATCGATTTTTCTGGATTTGGAAATCGATTAATATGAACATCTCTACAGGGGCCAAAGAACACGATCGCCGCATTGAATGTTAAAAATGTATAGGAATTTTACCCTATAGGTAGAGCCTGATCGGCGAGAAACATTAAATCCTATACATTTATATATTTTAGCTTTCGATGGTTATTTCGATTCGATTATCGATTGACTCTTTGTTAAGGCACGCTAATAGCACCGTGAGGTGGTATTACACAGCGCGTTGTGACCGTAGTACTCTATTTTATCTGTGGTTGTGACTCTTGTGACCACGGCTGTTAATCTTGCTAACAAAAAATCTAACCGTAGTGTCCATGGTTTCAAATTAGAAAATGACGTTTATTACCTTGCCTTTCGCCCCCCTTACCTCCCCTTACCTCCCCTCTGGGTCGTGTTCGGAAACTAACACTTTAACACTGGGTAATGTCACTACACTATATGCATCTCTTCTTCTCTAAGCATTTTTCAATATTTTTGTCGCACTCTGTTACACTACCCAGTGTTAAAGTGTTACGTTTCCGAACACGGCTCTGCTACGCGGGCGTCGTCTATCGTCGGGTAAAGTCGGGTTTTTAATAACAAACACATCCGTCCGCCATTACTGTTTTTTTTTGTCGATCGAGTAAATAAAGTGTATATCTTTATTGTGCCTCTCCGTTTAAAATTATAATATTTCACGTGTTTTTCATGCATCAATATGTATATTACATAACGTGTGCTGTGTTTGTGGGTGTAGTAGTGTACGACAGAACGTTAAACTTTACCGACTACCAACTATTGAACAAAAACTATTAAAATGACTTCATGTTCGTCATATAACGAACCTTTTAACATTATTTACTGCTGATGAAATTTCTACTGGCATACCTCAAAATACTTTCGAAGATATGGGTAAGCTTTTACTATCTTTTTACATTTTTGGGTTTTCTGTTCACAGTAGCAATCATACAATCAACCTTTTAATTATTTCGTTATCGAAAATGTGGATTTCTATCAAATAAGGAACATAGCTATGTAAGAAAAAGGCACTACGGCCACACATACTGAAAACTCAATGTAGAATCCGAACCTCCTGAAGGTTAGTAACAAAACCGTAAATGTTTTGATAATAATCAAAGTAAATGGTTATAAAAAAATCAAGTAGGTACTTAATAGGTATCTTCTTTAATACTTCATAGTAGCATAAGGTTTATTTACATAGGTAATACTATTAAGTAAGTATATTAATTATTTAAGTAAGTAGTAGGTAATATTCACTTAATTATATACTCAGTTACTGTATTGCACCTACCTCACTTATTAAATGCTTTGATTGTCCCGAAGGTTTGACTGGTAGAGAATGCCTAGCGGCATTAAGTCCGCCTTTGTATTTTGTATGCAATAAAGATTTAAATATAGGAATGTGGGAGAGGACAACTGTAGGGTATTACAGAAATAATTAAACTATATGTAGTCTACCTATAAATCTTAAAGATGTTTTACTATTTTCGGAAATTTCAATAGGGGTAGATGAGAAAGGGCCAATAATTTAATACGGTTACCTTTTTTTTATTTGTAAATATTATGATGGGAGAAACCGGGTTAACAAAATATAGTTCTCATATAGTAATTATTTTTAACTAACAATCTATGACCAAAAAATATTTAAAAAAGTATATATTTTAGGAATGGCCTGTACTTCTTCCTGCTCAATAGATGATGGTCCACAGACTGCCATTACAGGTACTTAAATATTTATTATGAATACTAACAGGGGCCTGACCAAAGAACACGATCGCCAATCGAATCGCCTCATCGATCAATAAAAATGTATAGGAATTTTACTCTATGGGTAGAATCCGATCGCCGAGAAACGTCAAATCTCATACATTTAGCTTTCGATGGGTATTTCGATTCGATTATCGATCGGCTCTTTGGTAAGGCCCCTGGTACCCTGAGGCCATCTAGGCGGTCTTGGACGCCGTAAGGCACCTGTGATGATACACCATATATAATAAATATCATCACAGGTGCCTTTCGGCGCCCAAAACTCATCTATAAACAGTTTCACAAGTTGGTATAGTGAAACTGGGACCGACAGCTTAACCTACTCTCCGGGGCAGTACATTGGTGTTGTCAAACAAATGTACATGATTTTTTAAATAAAAAACTCATTGGATTCAAACCAGGGACCTAAGTGTTTTTAAGTCCAAAATCTAACCAACTCGGCCACCACATACTAAATGAATATGGATGTATATACCGTACATACACCATAATAATATTTTTTTCAATTTTTGTCTGTCTGATTTTGTTCCTGCTAATCTAAATTTTTTTTATTGCCAAATATTTCGCCTCTCTATGGAGCGGCGTCATCAGTGACAGTGACTGAAGGTCTTTGTCATAAATTTTGAAGAAGTAATTTTATGTCTTTTAGCAATGGTAAAGGCAATGCACTATACAGTTTTGTATTTATTTTTTAGAAAAATATCATCACCACCTAGCCCATCATGGAAAACATCATCAGCATATTATGTCCATTGTTGGTTCGATATTAATAAATTTACAAAACAAGTTAGACAAAACCTAATGCATTACATTCAGACCAGGGCTATAGTATGCACCAAGCTGCCATATAAAAGAGCTTTCCCATGTTTTTAAATCAATAGACCGAATAGTTTTAGGAAAACTCTTTAATACTCTTACTGTGAAACAATTGTTAAAGGTAGTGTTATGTATACGCGCATGGGTGGGCACAGGTAAAATATTATTAATTTGAGAATCTACTGAATGTCTGTGTCCATTCATGCGAGTACGAAGGGGTGTCGTAGTTTCTCCCACATAAAAACTGTTACAAAATCTGCACTCCAGCATATATACGCAATGAGAAGTAGTACATTGTGCGAAATTTTGAATTTTGATGACAACAGGGTTATGATGAGTTTGTATATTGATGATTGTAATTATAGCTACTTTTCATAAAAAAATAAGTGTATATGATTGTATTTTAACACATACTATATAGGTAGAAAATGCCTAAGGCATTATGTTTGCCTATGTACAATTTTATTTTATAATTTTGTGCAATAAATATTTTTTATAAAATAAATACTGCTTAAATACATACATAAAAACTTTTTTAATTCTGTGTTTTTTATGATTCAAATATTTTTAGATGCGGTAATAGAAACACCAAAAAGAAGAGGTTGAGTATAATGAGAAGAATCAATGCCACAAGAAGCAATGCCAGGAAAAAGAAAATCTGTCAATTATGAAACAGAGTCCCAAATGTTACAGATTTTTAGACATAATTATTATTTAACCATCAAATATAATGCTAAATAAAATGATAGGCAAACTAAATTTGGATGTTGGCATCAATACACAAATTATTAAAGAATGAGGTAAATATTTAAATGTATTGTTTAATAAATAGTTCATGGTTTACATCTTCAAGTATCTTTGAAGGGTTAAGACACCTTGTTATATGTGTTAGTATTCTGAAAGTACTTCAATGTTGCAAAGTAGTTGCTGTTATTATATAGGCTATCCCCATCTATTAACTAATCCAGTTGGTTTGGAACTGGCCTTCATAACTTAAAATGCAGTGGACTACCATACAATTAGTATAAAGCAAGTCTTATGGCCTTATTCATAAAAACTTGCTGAGTCCTTGAAGAACACTTGCCAAAAAAAGAGACAAAACCTATTTTAACTAATGTGTTCTTCGAGGGCTTAATAAGTTTTTAAATTTTAATTTCGAGGAAACTGATGGGTACATTAATAATTTTATATCACCCTTTCCATTATAAAGTGTAAATACAAGTATGCTCTATTCAAAAACGTACTTAAACCTACTTAGACTTAAACCTGATAAATAACTTAAATGTGTTATACAGGGTTACAGGAAAAGTCGTGCTAGATCCGTTCAGGGCGTGGAGTACCCATCAGTTCTGACTTATTTCTCTATGAAACACCCTACCCTAAATTTAACCCTTTTCGAGATTTTCGACTTTAAATTTTTTTATTGAAAATTGCCGATTTTTGGGCTACTAAAATTAATTTTGTTTATTTTGTGTGCCTTATTATTATTATTATTGTATTATTATATACATTTTTACATGTGTAATAAGATGCTTTAGGACGTTAATCATTAAAATAGTGCATAAGTTAATTGAATAGGCCGTAGTAGACAAGTGAAAGTTAAGAAATTACAAAAATAATTAGCAAGTTTTTTTTCTCTAAGGGATATCTAAAAAAAATATTATGGCAGTTGTTCGGCAGATGTATTTTAAAATATCTACGTATCATAAGCTATCTAACGAGGTATAACAATCTAGAATTTGTATTACATTTCGTGGAAAAAAAGTAGTTGGGACGCTTCAGGTAGTAGTTCTAACGGACCCGCACCTATTAATCCTGTATATTTATATGTAGATTTTTTTTTTTCAACATTTAAAAACTTGGTAATTGTGGAAAAGTTCTATATAACAATTAAATATGTTAAATATATAGTATTAGTTTTTGGTTTTTAAATAGAGTTTTAGTTGTTAGTACATATGTATACATAAAAGTCATATTATTTGGATATTACAAATCTATAATTTATTTGGCAACTTTTCAATTGGCAATTCATTTATATGGGCCATTCTCAAAAACCAGCATTAAAATTGTGATTAAAAAAGTTTTTTTTTCATCGCTCAAAGTAGTCTCAAATGAAAGATATCGTATGCTATAATATGGTCCAATTATGAGCCTAGCTATTTTTACTATAATTTTCACGAAAAAAGGGAAAAAGAAAAACACTTCTCCATGGAAGTGACACAGATCCATGGTAGGGATGGGTAAATTTCATGAAATTTTTCAAGTATTGAAATTTTTCGGAAAAATTTCATTTGGTGTTGAAAATTTCACGTTTGATGTGAAAAATATTTTTCTTATAAAAATGTGTATATATGTATGTGTACACTATTCTTAATAATACAATAGTCTGATTTATTAAAAGTTAAATTGTTTTACAATGTATCGAATTAACAAAATTATAGAATTTTGGATATTTCTAAAATTATACTAAAAAAAATAATCAACGAGGAACATAAAAAGGACTTATTCTGTTGAAAATGTTTTTTAAAAAGTGTGTTTATACAATATACTTAATTATTGTCTTGTCTTTCATATCCTAAACTCGAGTCATCGTTTGATTACTATTACACTTAAAATAACTTAGTAGGTAGGTACTGATTTATTGTGTTTATTTATTTTTAATGATATATTAATCTCTAAATGTCCTTAATCCTAACCGCGAAATTCTAAACATAATAGAGTTGCAATGTGTTATTTAGTTAGGACTCTGATTTAGATACAAGAAGTATGTAAATATAGCCTATCTGAATCAGAATCGTCAATTCGAATGCAGACTACATTGCTGGATAAAGTCACTGCACGCACGCCTCACGGCACGGTACCTGTATAGGTACCTTTGACAATTTTTCACATCAGTCTTATCCTAAAGTTGCAGCACGGCCACTTCAAGACTCATGTCTTGTCATGAGTTTTGTCTTGCTTGAGGTATTGGGTGTAATAAATATGTATATCTCGGTGCCCGCGATATTGCTTACCTTTTTTAAATCTTTTAAAAAAAGCTTCTAGTAGAAAAAAAGGTAATTACGTGAAAATATGCATATATGATAAAGAGGGAATTTTGGGAACGTGGGAATTGCAAAAAGTAGTCAATGTAAAGGTTGGAAAATACTATAAGAGAAAGTATGCTATAACATGGGAATTTTGAAAAAGTATTTCTACATGACAGAAATTGAAAATTCCCACATTTTAAAAAGTGGGAAAAAATATTTTTCCCCAATTTTTTATAAAATGGGATATTATTTCTCACTAAAAATCAATTATCGTCAAATAAGACTTTTTCCTACTTTAAAAAAAAAAGGAATTTTTCCCACTTAAAACAATTGAAATATTCAATTTGACCACTTTTTAAAAAGTGAGAATTTTCTCCCATAGTTTTAAAAAGTTATAATTTTACCCACTATTTCATTAAGTGGGAATTATTCCCACTTTTTCAAAAGTTGCTAATTTTTCTCTACTTTATTTATATGGTAGAAATTTTTCCTCTCTTTTTCATTAAGTGGGATTTTTTCCCCATCGTCACCATCCGTCAGGTAGCAAAAAGTCACGCCACATTGTTTTGACAATTGGCCGTGCTAAGGCTGATGTTTATTCAAGATTTACTTAATACGTTTGTGATATGTAGACGTTTTGTCTTTGGCCTGCGCAAGTATGACCATATTTCCGAAGTAGTTTATGTATTATTATGCATCATTGATAATATTATATCTATTAAATTTTTAACGGAAGCAAGGTATCTCCAAAAAGCAAGACTAGGTAACTTTTTTTCTATATAATTTTACGCAATAAAATCCAATTATAATTTAAATAATGAATTTTCATAATATAAAATATATTTACTTAGTACAAAATAATAAAAGTTTTAATACAAATCATTAAAATTCGAAGTTTATTAGAACAAAAATATTTTTCACTCGATTTGAAATTTTTCAAGGAGTTTTGAAATTTTTCATATTTTTCACATATTTTTAATTTCATTGAAATGAAATTTTTCATTGACCCATCCCTAATCCATGGTCGTGACCTTTTATACAAATTAAATGAAATGTATATAATTTACTGTGAATTAAAACGACAGTATTTCTACTTTGTCTTTATTTATTTAATCTTTAGTTACATATTAATTAAATTTTCTATAGAAACACAAATATTTACTAAGTATTCTTTTAAAATTCAATATAATGTAACTTAAACTTTTTAAACCATAACAAAATAATCATTATTAATGTAATAATAAGAAAAAACAAAAAGTAACAGCAAAGAAAATAAGATTTTTTTAACGAAGATAAGGGAATGAACTTAAAAAAATATTTTTGAAGATATAGACATTTCTTCGACCACAATGTGGTTGTGGTAAAGTAACAATGATATCTTTATCATACACCTCCGAAATATCTTCACACTGTGGCCAAACAAACTCCGTGTAATCATCATTACACTTCTTCTTTCTCAAAAACTTGATCAAATATTTACTGTTCATTGCGGTGACAATTTTGCCAATGTAAAATACTTCAGTCTTTTTGCAGACAAATTTAATAACAGCCCAGTTGCCTTCGATCAATTCGCGATTATAAGTTATGTCAGGTAAATTAGATTTGTCAGATACGTTCGACTGTTCTTCATTTATTGTTGTAGTATTGTCTGAAACTTGGTGTGGAATGTCATGACTAGAGGCAGGGAGAGATTCTTCATTAATAACTTTGCGTGCATAAGTATGCTTTCCTATTCCATAATGAGAACAATCTCCATCACATTTTGCACAACTAAGCCGTCTTAAAAATATGGAATTGTCTTCCTCTTTCGTCCAGGAGATTTGATATGTATTCATTGTTCTTCTAATAGGTTTCAAATCATTAGGAACTATACAATCAATTTGTAGGATATCACTATCGTGTATCAACATGTATGTAATATTTGATTCCTGTGAACATAGAACCTGGAATAAAGTCTGCATATCCGAAATATCTTTTCCTTGGGAGACAATTCTATCAGCAGTCCTTTTTGTATAACCGCCTACACCATCAGGTGCACCTTTGCCATGGCCAGGGGCTGAATAGGACCATTCAGCTTTGCACAAATTAAAAACTTTTGGTAGCAGATTGGTAAAAATGTAAATCATGGATTTATTGCGATATTGTGTGCTAGGAGCGTCGCTGAGGAAATGCAGTTTGTGTATTGGTGACCGTTCGTTAATATTATGAAGAACAGGTAATATGTGAGCATAAACTGCACAAGCATCATGACGAAGATTTTCCGATAACGTACAAAAAGAACGTGTGATAACTTGATCACTGGTCAAATCGCGATAATATACAACCACAGTATGTAGAGTGAGCTGCTGGCGTGATGCACCGAAATGTACGGCTTGAATTTCTTGTGAATTTAGTTTGGTAATTTTCAGAGAAGTCCATATGAACTAAAATCTCTCCTACTTGCAAATTTTTCTTCAAATTGTTGATATATACATATTGATTTGTAATAATTTGTTTATGAATCAAAAATTTTGGAATCTGCTCTATCAAAAGTTTTACCAAATTTACTTTAGTGATTTGTATAGTGTCTTTACTGTTCGTGTAACTAATTTCTCAGTGCCATTTATTATTCTTGGTTCTTTTTTGACTACCCATTTTTTATAATATGTAGAAGAATCTTCAAAATTGTTTATCATGGGAACTCTGTTTTTACATACCTCACACTGCCTTAATACACACTGATCCGATTTTATATCACAAACCATTCTTTTGACAATTTCATCTATCGAGTAGCACTGCAATATACGCAAGAAATACAATTTTTCGACTACAAACTTTAAATTTTCGTGTAAAACATACAGGCAAGTGTCACGTTTTAGAACACTTACTTGTAAAACCCAAAATGGTTTCAGTCTGCAAAAAGTAGAGTAGCTTATTTGATTATTGGATTGCTGTCGTTTTGTTCGCATCGGCATCGCGCAATAATGAACATTTTGATCTGTTTCTTGATGCCTATTATCAGGGGTGCTCGGCACCCACTGTTTATTTATCATGGGTGCTCGAGCCCCCGAGCATCCATGGAGTCGGCGCCCCTGGCTATTGTTAACCCACATTCATCCAAAATGGTAAAAGTCATAGTTACTTATAGGCTCGAGTGAAAAAGGGTGTATATAGAAAATTAAATAAATTTGGGACAAATTAGGTCATGCGGTGTCACCTGAAAGGTATTTATTTATAAAATATTAATATATTTATGTAGTTAAATTAGGTACAGTTTAGCTCCCGTTAAATGAAAATTATTTGTGTTAGAAGGAGTTTACTCTAACACAAAGAGCGATAATGGATACCGTGAGCCAGCAGTACCGAACAACAATGAACCATCATTGATGAATATTATTTAATTTGCAATATTATATAGCAATATATTAAAAATTCAATAATGTTGGTATATTAAAAGGAGTTTAAGGTTACTCCAAAAACATCATCTCTAAAACATACAGAATGAGCTTCAGGCGAAATAATAAAATGTACTAATTTTATAATTTATCTTAAAAAACTTTTTTTTTAAACTGGTTTTCAAGAAATTAATATTTAAAATCAAAGTTTGTGTCTATATTTTTTTATTTACAAAGCTGACAGTGGCAGTTTCCGGCCAATCTTTCTATATAATACGAGTCCATACTTCCCTTCGTATATCATTAGCAGGAAATCTTTAAAAAAAACTATTAGAAAAAAAAAACTATTGTTTTAGAACCGCCTTTAAATCCCCAATAAAAATCGTATATATTTTAATACAGCTTTATGTTTTATTATGAAGCAAAAATGCGCATCTTTGCATCATTTTCATCTATCTGTTATATATCAAAACTTTTTCTAAGAGTTTCTGTAAAATCCGAATATCCCGTATAATTACGAATATCTTAGCCCTCTGTATAAAAAATAATATTTTAATAGCCTAAACATAGCGAGGAAGGCTTCGTATAGGATATTTATTTATTTAATTTTTGTACTGGGGGTTAAGATATACGTAACAGGTTAAACAGGAGTTATAACACAAGAACAATTTTTCAAATCGGACTAGTAGTTCTTGAGATTAGCGCGTTTAAACATAATACAAATAAAATCTTCAGCTTAAGAATATAAGTATAGATAATCATAACTTTAATTAAAGTTTCACACTTTTTCATTCGAATTTTGTTTGTTTGACATATCTTATTGTATTCAGTATAAGTATTATAGGCGTTAAAATATGTAACGTCATTACAAGGTTAAGTCGTTGATAATAATCTCTCCATACATTGAAATTGAACGAATGAAACATAACCTATATATATTTTTTTAACATTTAAATATGAAATTTTTGACTATCCGATGATAAGAAATATTGTCTTTCTTTTTGTTGAACTTTGTCGAGTAATTTGTGCAACGTTTTACTACACAATACGGGATCTTGGCAAGTTATTTAGAGTACTTTTCACTACCGCTGCTTGACACAGACTGACGTATCGTTGGTGCGAAATTGATTTTTTAGCACCAATGTTTTAGTACACAAGAAACATGTTTTGAGGCCCGTCCTTACTATTTACGTCAATGATAGTAACGATAACTATGACATAACTATAATCAAAGGTGTCTTATTTTGTTTAGAATTTATATATTATTTTTATATATGAATTTATATATATTATATAGAATTTATATACCATTTTTGACTACCTATAGTAAATATAACAAATAATTATAAAGCACAACCTAAAAAAGTTCATGCTATTGTCACTTCCATGATCAATGTCACCTCCGTGGATAACCGTTATCCACGTGGGTGATATCCATGGAGGTGACATTTTAAACTTAAATACCGTTTTTGTACATTTATAGGTTACAAATTATAAAATACGATATTATACCCCTATAATGATTACAAGTATTCATCTCTTTGCTATATCAGACAGACGTTAATTTAATAAATACTGTGTGATATTGAATACACAAAAGTGACCGAAATAGCATGCTAATATTCAAAAAATTTTACCTTATAGGTTAATGCTCCAAAATTATTATCATGAAAATGGCAAACTGTCCAAAACTCTCAAGATGGCGTCGTGTTTGATGTCTATGGTCGTTTAAAAACTGCGTTCATTGATTTAATTAATTTTGGTTGCGTTCAAAATATTTATCCATGGAGGTGATGATTTTTTCATGCACAATTGTAATGAAATATTTAGAATCTATTATTTTATCGATGTTGTAATTATTTATTGTTCTTTTGAAAGTTTATGTAATGTATTATTATAAAATCATATATATATTTTTTGTTTATTATGCATATTTTTTATTATTATTGTTTTTATTATCATAAATGGATCGTGCACACGGCATGGAGGTGACATTTTCGCACTTTCTTAAGATTCTTTATATATAAATGTCTATATGTTGTTAGTGTTAATAAATATCCTATTAATATAAACCACTTTGATTAATAGTACATAGAAATTATATAAATACAACAAGTATTTAGATTTTTAAAAATGATGCACGTAAAAAAACGTTAGAAATGAGAATGATCCATATGAATGAGACTAAAATGCATCCTTAATATTATTAATAGTATGAGCGGAGAACCCTAGATCCACTGGCATAGCAGAACATTTAGTTAAGTGGTGCTAAGCTTGTGTTGTTTATGTTTTATAGGCTTATCTTTGTATTCCTTTTTATGTGTATTCAGAGTCTATAGTTGATAGAATGGATGGATGAACAAAAGAAAGATTCATGTATACATAAGTGTATTAAAATGGATGTATAATGTATTACTGTGTATTAGTAGGCTCAATATTCAATATATTTGTGCGTGTATTATATGAATATACACCTATCCAAATGTCAAGAGATATTTTTATAAATTTTAGAAAAGCGGTAATAAAATTCGGCTATTCCAATGTTTTATGATTTTGTTCTAATAGTAGATCTTTTTTTAATTTTGTTATCACACTACTTATAAGATCTCTCATTTTAATCATAGACATCTCTAAAGATTAAAAAATAAATAATAAAAAATATGTTGTTTATTTACTATTTATGCTGCCTCCATATTCTGTTTCTTTTAAAGGTAACGCAAGATTGTCAAAATAACAAAATCCTATACAATCTACAAGACAGGAAATTTTTTAAAACTTTCAAGCCAAAAACACCTTTAACTGGAGGGAATAGAGTGCATGATATTTTAGGTTTTCCTTGATTTGTTTAATGTTATTGTTATAGGCTCAGATTAATATAGGATTTTCTTATTTTGACAAGCTAACGTTTCCGTAATAAGAAACAGAATACGGCCACTGGTTTTGTTTCCCAACCATACTATTTCTATCTAAAAAATAAATTTGTTTTAGCTAGCAGACTGCGACGTGCTTGTATAGTTATCAAGAGACATTTATGATCAATGTTAATACATTGTACATCTAACTCAAATGGGGGGCATTTGAGTGTGACTTCAGTTCTCACGCGGCATAAATAAGTATGACTCATGCCATTCTTATTTAACGTCCCAGTAATCTCGTACATTTCGTGATCATCTTTGTATGACCTACCTCACGGTCCGAATGGAGATGACACCGCTGTCAGCGCTGACGTTCATAATCACCGGTCCGATTCAAAAAGCGCGATGAGACCGCTTACGGCGCTATTAGCTTGATAATGAATCGGACCAGTGATTAAGCGCGCTCACAAGAACATCACTTGTATCATATGTTTGAGTTGCGAGATAGAGGGCTATCTCGCAACTAAAACATATGCTCCTCTCACTCTGTTTGAATGTCAAATAAAACGCCATAAAAAAATAATGAATTTTAATGTATTTTGTATATTTGTTTACATTAATATTAAAATAAATGAGAACACAACACTTTTAACTATTTACTTAATAATTATTTAAGGAATTTTATTACTTTCCTTGAAAAAATGTTTCTAGATAAATGTCATTCTGACAGCGCTCACAGCGATTTCACCCACAAGCAAAATCACTGTAAGTCCAATATGGCGTCTGTAGTGACGTCACTATCTATGTCAAATCATCGTTAACGCCCAATCGGACCGGTGATGACAGCGCTGACATCGATTTTGTCGGGAATCGGACCGCAAGGCTAATTATCGATGCAAGCATGTCACATCTTGCTACCTCTAACGCTGAGTTGTACCAAAGTGTCTGTTAATATAATGTAACGATTTTACAGATTTTTGCAGTTCGAATGACAGCTGGGGCTCTAGAGAAAAAGCAGGCGAAGCGACGTGTGTGTCGCCTTCAATCAAAACTGTATAGACTTTGGCAGGTGACAGCGTACCTCACGCCTACTGTCACTGTCAAAAAACATACGGTTTTGACTAAGGTGACGCGTCATGTCGCCTCGCCTGCATTTTCTCTAGAGCCCCTGATACATTCGACGCTATTTTAATCGTTACCTTAAATTAACAGACATTTTGGTACAACTCAGCCTAATAGAATAGTGCACAGGGGCCTGACCAAAGAACACGATCGCCAATCGAATCGCCTCATCGATTGATAAAAATGTATAGGAATTTTACTCTATGGGTAGAGTCCGATCGTCGAGAAACGTCAAATCCCATACATTTGGCTTTCGATGGGTATTTCGATTCGATTATCGATCGGCTCTTTGGTAAGGCCCCAGTGCACCTAAACAAGGCTGAAGTCTAGCGATCCTATGCCTGTCCATTAAAAAAAAAAAAAAACAATTGGCAGACGGCATAACATTGCCACTTTACAAAAAAAATAAGAAATGTCATGTTCTAATTTAAACCTGACTACGGTCAAAAGTCTACTGTATGAAGATTGCCATCTTCTCCTATATCATCTGGGGCCTTATTCCGAGTTTGCAAACGTTAAACACGACAAGTTCGCTCGTTACAATTTTTTCGTGAGTTGCGATGACGTCGATTCGTATTACGAGTCACTAAACTTCGTGCGTTCGCGTTGTCGCAAGCACCATAGACAAAACAGATTTTGCGTAAAGTTTTTTTAATATATTTTTATTTCATTGCACAGACAATTCAAACCTTAAAAATTAAATCCAAAGCATTAGTACTTAGTATAATGTCATATGAAGTACTTTATAATTTAATGTGTTTTTAAAGAGAAAATAATATTAAGTTAAAGTTTGATAATGGAGGAATTTAATTTAGTATATTAGATTAAGTTTATTGGTAATAAGTAATAATTAGTTTGTAAATTTGGTGATTTATATCACTTAATAGTAAAGTTTATATACTTTTTGTTGTTGTTTCATCTTAGTTCTGAGAAGTAGTGATTTTGAGTTTTAATCTTCCGCGTACAACGTGGGGTTTAATACCCCAGGCTTAATATTTTATGGATATCTCTTTTAATTTTAGTGCTATTAATTTGTACCTCCAGGGGTCTGACCAAAGAACACGATCGCCAATCGAATCGCCGCATCGATCGGTAAAAATGTATAGGAAATTTACTCTATGGGTAGAGCCTGATCGCCGAGAAACGTCAAATCCCATACATTTGGCTTTCGATGGGTATTTCGATTCGATTATCGATTGGCTCTTTGGTAAGGCCCCAGATAATCTCGAGTGCAACATTGCCATTTTAACATTACCATCTATGTATGTATTAAATAATATTATATATGCAAATAAAAATATTCATAATACTCCATTGAACTCTGATAAGCACTCGTTCTCAACAAGAAACAAAATTTCTAATATTAAATGTAGATTAAATACAAAGTATAAAAGTTATGTTATAAATAGTGTAAAATTTTATAATAAAATAGACGATGATTGGAAGAAACTAAATTCAAAAGCATTTAAAAGAAAATATCAGAATTGGCTCCGGGACCTTAAATATATGATATAAAAGACTTCACATAGCATTTGACTTTGGTCTATTATTTGTATTACTTGTTTTGTATTGACATTTAATTACCCCCAAGTTGTGTTGTGACATTACGTTTTATTATACTGACCCATTGTTAATTATATCTTTATAAAATATTTCTGACAGAGGCCATTAACGGTCGCTTAGTTATTTATTACATACTATAATTTTTTTTTAAATATATATATAGTGTTTAAAGACATTGATGTATTTAGGACAAAGCCCCTATACAGCTGCTAACATATTTGTACTATTTTTTATTTGATTTATCTCACCGACAAAGCCCATTTACAGCTGCAATTTTACTATAAATTTTATATTGAAATACATAAATAGCATCTAAATTTTTATTTTATTTCTTGTTGTTTGTACATTTGATTTTCTGTTATATAGCTTTTGTATTTTATATGTACTTTTTGGTTACTAGCTGTATCATTGTTATTATTTTTCATATTTGTTTGTATTTCATTTGATTAGTTATTTTGTTATGTATGACGATAACCAAGTGTTCTGTATTGTACCTATGGTGGAAATAAAGATATGAATGAATGAATATGCCAAATAGACTGATTAGATTTATTTTGTCTAAATCGTGCCCTAACCTCAGTGAACGCCTCTGGGGTCTGTGAGACCCCACGTTGTGCACGCAGCTAAAACGTAAGTGCTATTTTTTTGTATTTATAGGGCTTTTCATTGTTTTTTGTGTTATATTTTAAATTATTGTATCTTGAGCCTGTAGCAGTCCGCTGCTGGACACGGTCATTACCCAAAGCGTTTTTTTATTGAAAGAAATTACAAAAACAAATACAGTTTTGCTTCATTGAAACCAGTACAGGCCCTACTAGTATAGAAATTATAATAACAGAGCTCGAAGAACTTCTTGGTTTATTTGTATACGACAAAGACTACTTGTGGGCCTCTGATGGAACAGGCATAGAAGGCATAGAATTTTATTATGTCGTTTTCTTAGTAAGTAATTTACAATTTGACGACATGCTTACTAGAAATATACCATGAATTTGTAAATTTGAAAAAAAAAACCCTGTGGATAATGTCTAAGCTCTTGGCTCTAAAAACTTCTTGGTTTATTGGAATACGACAAAGAACTACTTGTGGGCCTGTGATAGAACAGGCATAGAAGCATTTCATATTATCATGTCGTTTTATTAGTAAGTTATTTGTAAATTGACGAGATGCTTACTAGAAATATAACATATAATATCGAGCTGCAGAATATGTATGTGGATAACTGCAAATATTATAATAAGTTTAAGAGGTACTTTATGGAGGCGATAGATGCACAGCGATATAATAAATGATTGGAATGTTTCTACCGTTTCTATGTACCTACTACAATGTAATGATAATACCTATTGTAAAGTGACTCCCCGTACTCATATAAACCTTAAAGGTTTTCGAGTATGGGTGATTACTAATATTTGTGTATATGTAATATGTAGTAAGCATTAAATAAAAAAATAAAAAAACATGAATTTGGAAGTTAGGAAAAAAAAACTCTGTAGATACTGTCTTCTAAAACAATAAGCTCTTGGCTCGTAGAACTTCTTGGTTTATTGCTATACGACAAAGAACTACTTGTGGGTCTCTAATGGAACAGGCATAGAAGCATTTCATATTATCATGTTGTTTTCTTAGTAAGTAATTTACAAATATTCCGCATTGCGGAATATTTGTTTTAAAGCATAATGGTCATTACAAGAAACGAACTTAGTTTTATTATTCGCAGCAACAATATTGTATAGAAATGAAACTATTGCATAAAAAAACTAATAGTGCCATAATGGATCTAGTGCGAATTAATAATTATTTTATTATTCGCAGTAGTTTATATATATTTCCATTATTACCATTACTCTTAAAAAAAGTCTGCGATAAAAAATTCGCACTAGTTCCATCATGGAACAACGCAATGGAACTACTGCGAACAATCCTGAAAAAGTCCGAATTGACGGAAAAATGTTTTTTTAGTGGGATTTTTTAAAAAGTCCCACTTTTTTAAAAAGTAGGAAAATTGTCCTAGTTGACGAAAAAAAATTTTTTTTAAAGTAGGAAAAAGTCCCACTTGACGAAATAAATATTTTTGGAGGGATTTTTTTTTAAAGTCCTACTTTTAAAAAAAGTAGAAAAAGAACCCACTTGACGAAAAAAATATTTTTTAGTGGGAAAAAAATCTAATTTTAAGAAAAGTAGGAAAAAATCCCACCTAATGAAAAATCGGGAAAAAGTCCCAATTTTTCAATACATAAGAATTTTCCCCATTAAAATAAGAATAGGCAGCAGGAATTTGGGCTTTGATTTTATAATCGAGATTAAAACGCTTAGCAAATCAGAGTAGTGACTTGGAATACTTTGGGCATTTATATGAAAAAGGTTAAATTTTTTATAAAACGTTGAAATTAGTGTTATATAATGCTTTACCAAGAAGAATATCGCTTCTGCTGATTTCAAACTCATCAGAAGTGGATGAGTTACACGAATAAAATTCTATAGATTCATCTTCTGACGATGAGTTAGGCATAATATATAGGTAATATGGTATAGTATATAAAAATAAGTATAATAAATATATAAACAATATATATATATGTATAAAGCATTGACGTTTATATCTATGGTATAAAGTCATTAAAACAGCAATAATTTGCCAATATTTTGAAGTGCCACATCAACCGCCAGTTAGCTGGTTCACAATTGAAGAGAAATCACCAAAAGAAAACAATACGTAACTCAACATCAATAAAGTAAGGCAGTAATTAAATTAAATACTATATATAATTAAACATTATATATTTAGATAGGCAATAGTAATGTTAATAAGTATTATGGAATTTATGGATAACGCAGAACCTCATGGTACATTGATCTTAGCCTTTTCCAGTACCTTTGCCAAAGCTCATACAAATTTTAAGAGAAAAAAATTAAAAAAAAAACAAGAATGAAAAAAAACATTGTGAATATTTGTGAAAGAAGATTCTTTGAGGGTAGCCCGAACACTGTAGACGCGTGTTTATATTATATTTTTCAAATTTAATTTTATTGAATATTATTGTGCAAAAGTGTACTAATTTTGTAGAATAAGCATTCGTATAGTAATATTAAGTGTGAGAAGTGTAGCATTTTCGCAGTGATCTCGGTGTTTGTGTTATCTCAAATAATCCCACAATCTACAGTAAAATGGCGGTACCCATTTTACTGTAGATTATTTTTCCTTCTTCACTCGACATTGGCAAGACTATACCGTATGCTTACATACGGTCATGTCGCCATTCCCATTTCTACCCTAGTCCTTTCCTTTTTCCTGTCCATCCCATTATCCCACTTTTACTATAATTATATAAATTTTAAATCTACCTACACTCGACACTGGCAAAATTAACGAGTAGAGGCCATAATTTAAAAGAAGAAGAAGAAGATTTGTGAAAGAAATTATTTGGTAATTTAATTTTTTATGGTAATAGCCTTTTTAGTTGCAAGCATGGTTACAATTACAACATTTGTAGGAAAGAAATATTGGGTATTCACTTAACATATAGAGAAATACACTTACAAACAGGAAATATGAATTTAACTTGTAATAACCATTTCTGGGAATAAAACTAAAACTACTAATAAGATATTGATGTTAATATACAGAAAATTATAGACCTGGGTTAATATACATAATTAACAATATTTCTTGAATTATTTTGTTTTAGAAGTTTTTACAGCACGGATTTTCCTTTTGATTTGTGTTTCAGGCTGAACCGGTGGATGTTTGGCAGCCAATTCACTTTGGCAGCAGAAGGTAGGCAATGTTTTTGAACATTTGGCAATTTTAAGTAGACTTTGCCATCTTGGGACCAACAGTTATTAAGACCATATAATTGTCGGCCTTCAATGAAAATCTGCCTCCGAGTTGGTGTCATGAAGTCAGCTAGTGATAAACCAGAGCCCTTAAGACTCTTTTTGGCCTGCTAAATACTGACTCGGATATCCTCACCTTGAAATTTTACCAGAATTGGACGGGGTTTGTCCGGCTCAATTTGTTTTCCAAGCCGATAGCTAAAACTTATGTTACTTGGTGTACAATGCTGATGTAACCTGTTGGACACCACATTACAAATAGTATTGGGAGTGCTTTCACCAACTTCTTCTTTTATACCCTGGAATATAATAAACTTACGCTGGCTTCTGTTCCCAATATCTTTAGCCATAATAGCGACACTATTGATTTGGGCAGTGACCGTGTTTCCCGTACAAAGTCCTTAAAAGTATTGAAATTCTTAGCCAATTGCGCCCTTGAAATTGAGGAGAGAGATGCAGATGAAAAGTCTGCTTCAAAGGTCTTCATGGTCCTCTCAAATTTGTCCTCCAGGCCCAAAAGTTTTGACATTGGCTCAACTTCCATAATGTTGAAAAACAAAAAGGCAGGGGTGTGCTTAAAGTAATTTACACTTTCATTTATCTTTCAATGCTTTAATATTAATATAATAATTAATTAAAAATATAACAATTCAAAAGAGTGTGTTTTTTTCTGCCTACCCTACAATCCATTATTAATTTTATTCACAAAGGGTGCCAGTATTTAATTATATGTTATTATAAATTATTTGTTGTTTTTTCTTCCGCAAGGAGAATAGTTTATTAGATAAATGTTAAAAATATGATATAAAATAAACAGGTTTTTATATCATATTATTAAAACACAATACAGTCACACAAATTATAATATTTACAAAAGGAACAAAATTATTTATAATAATAATAGGCTAAAAAACACAATAAATATAAAAAACATAAAAGGAACAAAAAATAACACAACGAAAATCACAATAATCTATAATAATATAGTCAATTTAAATAGTCATATTTAACTAATAAATAATTACAAAAAAATCCACTCTTTTTAACAAAAATAAAGAATATCGAAAATGAAGACAACAAATCTACGTATACGAACAAGCTGCCGCTTTCTTTAGATATTAATTATACTCTATGGCAGTCGCAGAAAACATTTTTTTCGTTTGTTTGAATGCATGCAACTCGTAATACAAAATTACAAGAAATCCATACTAAAATTCATAGACAAAACAATAAATGCGCGACCGTGCGTGACGGAAATTTCGCCAATTACTCGTAATACCATTTAAAAAATGACAGCTGTCATCCCATACAAAGGTGATCGTCGAAAACGGAAAAAACTTACGCAAAATTCGGACGGTGAACGTGGGCCTTATTCCGAGTTTGCAACCGCTAATCACGACAAGACGTTGCGCAAACTATAAATATGGAAATATAAGCTCTATTCCAATGGATATATAGTATGTATTAGGTTGGCTATTATAATGCAGCCATCTTGAAATACACGAATTCTTCGCAAGTTTAAACATGTATGGAGCATTGGAATTTCAACTTTATAATTAACATGATAGAACTTACATTTAAATACCCGTACTTTACGCAAAATGCGCGACGGTGAACGTGTCAAAACTCGGAATAAAGCCCCGTGTCAAAACTCGGAATAAGGCCCGGTATATATATAGTACGGGTATTGAAATGTAAGTTCTATTCTGTTAATTATAAAGTTAAAATTCAAATGCTCAATACATGTGCAAACTTGCGAAGAATTCGTGTATTTCAAGATGGCTGTATTATAATAGCCAACCTAATACATACTATATAACCATTTCAATAGAGCTTATATTTCCATATTTATAGTTTGCGCAACGTCTTGTCGTGATTAGCGGTTGCAACTCGGAATAAGGCCCCTGTGCTTGTGACGGTCATTTTCGCCCGCCCCGCGCCCTGTGTCGATAGTCGATAACAATCTACTAACATCGATTGTTATCGACTAAACAACATCGACTAATTCTACTCGTTTTAGTAATAATCGCCCATCGCTGGTATTTATTTATTTATTGTATTCGAAGATTTTATTTAAAATTGATTGAAGAAATTTTATTCTATGTAAGCAGTAATTAAATAGTAAAATGCAAAGTTTAGAATCAACTGCGCGTAGTCGTTTAGCAAGTGAGTTACAGCTTCTGGCTGAAGAACGTTGGTTAGTTAGCGCATTGAAAAAGATTTCTCAGGAGCGAAACTCTCTTCAAGTAAGCAAATATAATAATAATATAAACTTAAGACATTTCACAAAGATTGCCCAAGGGCCACTCAGATTTACCAGTCGGCAGTCACACTAAGACACTGTTCCTGTTCTAGAAAATACATGGGCACTGGAACGTTTCTGATAATGTTCTAAATTGTGCTTCCAATTCGTTCAACACTCAGCAGGTCTCACGTTCACGCAACGCGTTTTTCTCTCTGCCGTAAATTAAATTCTTCAATGTATTAGGTACCAACTTCATCGAAATTTGTATTTAGAATATTTGTAGAATACAGGCAGTCATCAATGATTTAAATTATTTCTATATCGATGTAAGAGGGCTAGTATTTAATACCGCTTAAGTTATACATTAACGTCTGCAGTCTGCATTTAGTAGACTTTTATAAGATTTCTTCGAATAAGCTTCATTAACTTATTTTCCTCTCCATAAATCCTCCCCACCAAGGAGCGCCATGAGAACTAAATCTTCTTCGTATAAATAAATTCAATTTGACCATGATGTACAATAAGGTTACTCAACTCCATCATAAAATTTGTAAAACTAGCTGCACAGTACGAACCAACGTTTCTCCCAGTATTTAACATTAACGGGCCTGCTAAAACAGCACCAGAATACTAACGACCGCGTTCTTAACACGAGATACATGTGCAAATGGTGTAACTCTACTAACATTCTAAAATACTTTCTTTATACCAATGTGGTCTGTAAACCTATCTACTATTCTACATCCAATATTCTTTATAATCAGTATGTAATAACATTTTTTTTTTACATTCTTCAATTAAGTTTACCAATAGCCTTCATTCACTTCTGTAAATTCTTGAACAAAACTCTCACTTCAACTTCTTATTTTAATCAACACACATTTGTCTACTTAGACCTTATCATTTAATTATTGTGTGCTGCGTTTTGATTTAATTATTTGAAGACTATATTGTAAAACTTAAATAAATTAAAATAACTACGAATTGCTCTGAGACAACATGGCAATGACTATTTAAATAACATATTCATTACCTAATTTCCCTTCATTCTACTAACTTTTAAACTCTTTAATCTCTGTCGTAACACCCATATTATATTTTCTAAATATATTTGTTAAATTGGGTATATATTTTATAAAACTGACTCCTTTATCAAGGCAATAATTTCCTAAATATTGTATATTGTTTAATTCTTTAAAATATACTTCTTTATTACACTCTACCTTCTTTATTACGCTATTACTAACCTATAACTTATTTAATTTGTGTAACCTATATTTAGTATTATTTTTATGAATATAATCTAAGCCTATTTTTAATTGTAACTGCTTTTTCTCTTTATTTATATTTACAATTTGTTTAAAAAATAATTTTACATTTTCATTAACTTTTGATTCATACGGCTCCCTAATTTCTATATGTTTTGAAATCTGCAAATTGCTAATACTATTTTGAATAATACTATTCGATGTGCAAATACTCGAATAAACACCTACATGAGAACCCATAATCGTCCAACCAAACTTCGTTTCCATAGCAACCAAATTGTTATTTAAATTTAAAATATTACCTGTCATTAATAAACCAAAATAATCTGCGCCTATTAATAAACCAATTTCCATATTTTCATTTCCAATATCATTTATATTTATTTGTTGTTGTGATAATAATTTTGAAAAATCTTCTATACTTAAGCTTCGCACAAAACCACAAAGTTCATTCTTATCCAAAGCTGTCATATTAATACCAAAACTACCATCTAAACTATGTAAAATAAAATTGTATATGTTGTGAGACTCTATATTTGTTTTTATTGTGCCAAATAAACAGTGATTCAATGATTCCTCTCCTACTATTTCTAAATTGAGTGACTTTGCAATACTCTTCTTTATATAACTACGTTGTGCCCCAGAATCGAATAACGCTCGTATTACCAATTTCTTATTACCGTTCGTAACTGATACTAAAATTGTTTGTAGAAGAGTAGTCACATTTTTATTAGATAATAATGCTGTCTGCGTATTTTCTTTATTAGCGTTACTCCTAATATCCTCGCTATCTACACTATCCTTAACAATACTTAGTTTTAAATCAGGGCACATACTTACGCAATGACGTCTTGTACATAAAATACACTTTGGAAATGATTTACACGTTCTAGCCCCATGTCCTACTTTTAAACATATAAAACAACATCTTTTATGTTTTATAAAATCTTTACGTTCTTCCAATGTCATTTCTTTACACTTTATGCATTCGGAACTATTATGGTTTGATTTGTTACACCAAATGCAACTTACCTTACTATCGACTTTTTTATTACTACTAAATATGCAAGCTGCAGTGGGTACCTTACGGTTTAGCAAGCCCGATGTACCAGGTTCATTATTAGTACTGTGTGATCTCGCTAAACTTATCCGCTGTTCACTTTCAACTTCACTCCTCAAGAAATTCATAATATCTGAGAGTTGATTACTACTGTCCCTCCGTCTTGTTCTCTCCCATGCTAACATTATATCTTCGGGAAGACTTGACTCTACTAGAGGATAAAGTATACATGCGCATTTATCATTGGTCACGCCCATGGTCTCCAATGCCTGTAACCGAGTATTAAGAAGGTCGTATAAATTATTGAGAGGCATTTTATCTTTATTTTTAAATTGAGACTGTAAGATATTTATTAGCTCTCTGACGTAAATTTCGATAAGCAGTTCATCTCGAGCAAAACGGTTCTTAAGCTGTTCTATTGCATGATGATAATTCTTCCCAGAAGGAGGATAACTGATTACTAACTGCCTCGCTTTGGAATCTGGTACTGTGGCCTGGATTAAATACTGGTATTTATCATCATCATCAATACTTTCGTCATCGTGAATTTTCCTAAATTGTCCCCAAAAACCTATCCAATTTTTTATTTCTCCATCAAACCTTTGTAATTCTATTTTAGGAAGCTTAAAATTTTTATTGTTACTTTTTATTGTTAGATTCATATTTGCTATATTATTATTAATAATACTTACAGTCTCTATATAACTATCATACTTTGATTTCATTTTTAACCACCTTATTCTATACGCCTCGACTTTATTACACTCCTCGTCAAATTCTTGTTTATTCAAGCTTT
Organism: Monopis laevigella; assembly: GCA_947458855.1. Lineage (NCBI taxonomy): Eukaryota > Metazoa > Arthropoda > Insecta > Lepidoptera > Tineidae > Monopis > Monopis laevigella. Next base: position 4,837,720 of record OX381596.1, on the reverse strand, counting down.
CGACAGTCAACCATTTTTCTTTAATTTTTGTGTCGATTTCCTGTAAGCTAACGGCTTTTTCCTCTAGATAATTAAATGCAGCCCTTACCTCACTTATTGACGACGCATCTGCCTTACCAAGTAATTCCTCTGAATTATTTTCTGCCCTTGTAAAAAATCTCCTTATTGTTGCTCTTTCTTTACCGTACAATTCCATTTTTCATAAGCTAACGGTCGCCAAAATATGTAAAGACTGTCTGCAGGTTCTAAATATGGAAGGTAGGGGTGATGAAGATTGCTTAAATAAGGAGTTTAACTATAATAAAATAGATAATAAACGAAAACCATTAGTTTATTTCTGTAGCAGAATGCGAAGTGTCACAATACATAAATTTGACATAAATCATTACTTTTCATAAAATTCTACTTTATAATTATCCAACAGGTATAATATTTGGTTGGGTAAAGTAAGTAGTGAACACAGTGAAGGGGATAGTTGAATTTGGAAATGCCTTCAACCCTGCTTCTCGCTCTCAAGTCCAGGGACATTGAGTTTACTCCTCTGCCCTACAATCATGAAATGGAACCAGCTTCCGTACAGAGAATCCATAGGAAGCTAATTTAGTTTCATTTATAGCTTTATAATAGCTTAGATATTTAGCGTTCACCGCACTGAATAGGAACACTACTTCAATAAAACTAGTTAATTGTTCGAGAATAAAATAACGACTGATTTATTATTGTTGTGCCTTAATTCACTAAAATAACAAATGAAAGTATGACAATGAAAATGTGACAATATTATAATTTAATTTGAAAAATGGAACATGGAGATGACATAAAAGATTAAAAAGTAATAAAAGAAATACAAAGGAGAAAACCCAAATTTATTGATAATGATATAAAGGAGAACGTCATTAAGCATCTGTCCGGCACAGAACCCCCCCTCAAGAAAAACATACATTTTTCTTGACAGTTCTACCTCGTTTTATGACATAGGCATAAGTATCTTTAACAGGAGAGGGAGAAACTGACGCAGGGGTTGACGGGTTGGTTGTTAAGGTAGTATCTTTAATAATAGAATGAGATACTGACGTAGGGTTTGGTGGAATGGATGTTGGGGAAGCTGTAGTGATAATCCGGTCTGAATAGATATGAGCGGGTTTCAATCGATCCACGGAAATTATCGCTGTTTGGTTGAGCAATTGTATTTTGAAATGCTTTTCGTGCAGGTGCAGTACTTTAAAAGGTCCATCGTAAGGTGGTGTAAGCGGAGGACGAACGGTATCATTGCGTACAAAAACATGTGAACAAGAGTGTAAGTCTTTGTGAATGTTTGCCGATGGGATGAAATTAATCTTGATGTAGGCACTAATGATTACATTGACTGTTGAAGTTTGAGTACAAATTCTGCGTCATTAATGTTTGACTTGGTCGCTTCAAAGAAATCGGACGGAAGTCGTAAAGTTAATCCGTATGTCATCAAAGCAGGACACAGATTGTCTTCGTGAAGAACAGTTCGTAGACCAAACAGTATTGTCAGAAGTTCATCACTCCAGTGAACTATGGCATCCCTAGCCATTAAGGATGCTTTGAGTGTTCGTTCCCACCGCTTTACTTTTCCATTTGCTTGTGGGTGATAAGCGGTGGTTCTTATTCTGTTAATTCCAATTTTTTTTAACAATAAATTAAACAAAGATGATTTGAACTGTCGTCCTTGATGTTGAGTTCTCGTACAGTACTCTGGCAACACAACTTCAGCTGTAATGTCGCTAACTGGGATGGCTTCGGGCCATGAAGTTGCACGGTCAATGATTGTTAACAATATTGATAGTCATGTGAAAGCCGCAAGGGTCCGACAATATCGATATGTATGTGCTCAAAACTTTGTGATGACGAAAAATAGACGAGAGGAGAGATTACGTGGGGATGGATTTTTGCACGCTGACAAGAAAAAGATGCAAGATCTAGCCCAAGTATTGATATCTGTGTTCATGGAAGGCCAGAAAAAAATTTAAGTGATTTGCTTTCTTGACGACCGTATACCTGGGTGACAAACTTCATTTTGAGCTTCAAACGCAGCAAAACGATATGGCGGTGGTAGGTAAGGTCTAAGAAATGAAGTAGAATTTTCACACGTAGTATTATGATGATTCAGGAAGTTCAATGTTTGTAAATTTTAGATTGGGTCTTGTGCCAAGTATTTTTAAATCGTCGTCAACGAGTTGGTCTTCAGCTAACTTGTTATAATCCAAGATTGTTAAAGCTTTTAAGTCTTCAATGCTCTCGATACGAGATAAAGCAAAAGCGACAGAATTATTCTCACCCTTGATGTAATGAATATTGGTGCAGAATTGACTGATAAAATGAAGTTGTCTTTCGCGTCGAGGAGTGTCGTTATTACTTAGAGGTTTAGTTAATGCGAAAGTGAGTGGTTTGTGATCGGTATAGATAACTACATCTTCACTTCCTTCAATAAGGCGCCGGAAACGTTTTACAGTACATCGCTGATAGTTCCCGATCATACACGCTGTAACGGCGTTGAGTATAACTCATAGCTTTGGAGAAAAATGCCAAAGGTTTCCAGACGTCGTCAATTTTTTGTTGAAGAACAGCGCCAATGATCTGAAGCGTCGGTCATAAGGCAAAGTGATGAGCCGGGGAGAGGATGAGTGAGGGTAGTAGTTTTAGGAGAATAGGAGATTTATAGTTATTTTTTGAGTTGTGAAGGAAAAGGTTAATTTCACTTTGAAGAGTTGCTTAATGAGGTAAGCAGTCACGATAAAAGTTAAGCATGCCTAAAAATCGTCGAAGCTCTTGAACGTTATTGGGGTTTGGAAAATTTTAAATTACATCAATCCGAACTGTAGTTGGCTTGATGCCTTGAAATGAAACTTCGTACCCCAGAAACTTTATTTCTTTTTTACCAAACTCACATTTATCAATGCTTAGAGTAATACTGTACTTATCAAGACGTTCAAAATTTTTCTCTAGATGTATTCTATGTTCTTCTTCATTTTTAGAAAAATCTAGAATATCATCGATGTAACTGAAACTATTTTCTTAACCACGTAAAATTTCGTGCATAAAACGTTGGAAGGTTTGACTGGCGTTGCGTAAACCAAAAGTCATGGAGGTGAATTCAAAGATGCCGAAAGGAGTAGTGATCGCTATTTTCTCTGAATCTTTAATTAATTTGGTAGTATGCCATTTTTAGGTCTAGTTTCGAAAATATTTTACATACCAGCTGGTATGTAAAATCTTGTATGCGTGGAATCGGATAACGATCGGGTATAGTTACAGAATTTAGTCTTCTATAGTCTCTGCAAGCTCTCAAGTCACCGTTCTTTTTAGTAACTACGTGTAGAGGACTTGCCCAAGGACTATTTGATGGCTTACATTTACCCATTTCAAGTTTTAATATACAAATACAATAGGCTGTGGAAGGGTTTTTAAAATCCGATCAGTAGTTCCAAAGATTATCTATACTAATTTTATTAAGCTGAAGAGTTTGTTGGTTTGTTTGGTTGAACACGCTATTCTCAGGAACTACTTGGTCGAATTGAAAAATTATTTTAGTGTTGGATATCCCATTTATCGAGATAGGCTACATACTACGCTACGACCAATAGGAACGGAGTAACAATGACAAATGTTGAAAAAAAAACGGCTTATTTTACCCAGTTCAGTTTAAGTTTGTCAAATTGTTCTTTAGCTGCTTTGAATTTTGCAGGTGGTAGAGGTCGAGGTCGGGAGAAAAGTGGCGGTCCAGAAGTTTTAATATATATAATATATGGATATCTTTGTGTTTGGGAGGGTACTTCATTGACATGGGCCGTAGTATATCAGGGAATTTTAGGAGTAAATCATGAAATGAATTATTTCGGTTCACTATATGAATAGAAGATTGAGCGGTAAGAAATTGTACGTTGTCGATTGAAATATTTGTAAGACTATCTACAATTCGTTTATAATTTAAATCGCCTAGTAGTCTATAGTGGCGTAAAAAATCAGCGCCTATAATAAATGTTTTATCATCTGTAAGAATAAATTGCCAATGGAAATCACGCCGAAGACCCAGATTTAATTTTAATGTTTTTTCACTAAAAGTTTTGATAGTATTGTTCGCTGCGAAGAGCTGGAGAGCTTCTGGAGAGGATTTCTTCTTTGCAGCTAGTACGGAGATGTCTGCGCCGGTGTCGACGATAAATCGTTCTTGAGTATAACGATCGAATACGCAAAGATTGCTTGTCACTTCACCGACTTCCGCCAGGATCGGTGGAGTAATTAGTTTTTCGACTGTGAGGCTGTCCAACTACAAGGACTAGAGCAGCGGTATGCCTTGTTTCCGAATTTTTGGTGATAAAACACATTGTAGATTGTTTGTGGTTTTGTGATGTAAAATTTGAACAAGAGCGAGAACGAGAACGAGCGCGGTACTGCCAGCGGGGATGTGGATCTTGGTCGATCGTTTTACAAAGTTCTGCTATCTCCAATGATAATTTTTCAAACTGCATGTTAATTAATGAAATGTTTGCAGGTGTTTGTTTAGTTGGCTTTGAAACCGTAGCAATAGATGAATGAGGTTCTAAGCTCTCCTTTATAAGATTTGCCATGGAAGCTAGATGTGCATCTGGATTGAGAGATCTTATTAAAACCAAACAAATTGACTATGTTGGCATTTCGTAGCATAATGTAGAAACTTATATATGAAATATTTTAATTTGTAAAGGCGAGAAAAAAAAGGAGCTCTCAATCCTGACGTTTTTGAAAAAAGATAAAAAATATTTTTAGAAGTATTTACTCTATGTTATATTTTTTTGTACTAACATTCAGTAAACACATCGTAAGAAATAATTATAAGAATTCAAAATATTTGGAGGTAAAATTAAGAAGATATAAGGCAAAACATGGATCTCTCAATCCAGACGTTTTAGATTGAGTGATCCTTTGAAACACCATGTTAGGCTGAGTAGAAGCAAAAGTTGATTATCCCAGCATTTAATAGTACTTCTCGACATTATCGCAAAAAATAAATAAATATCCAAATGATAACCGTTAAAAAGTTATAGCACTTCGTCATTTTTAAAACATCAGGACTGAGTAATATACTTTCAATTTTATAATGACTATATTTTCACATATATCTACTTTTACTTCCATCGCACTGAAAATCAAAAATTCTACGAATTATTAAAAAAACATCTTCTAAATCCTGGCATTTAAACAATCTGTGTAAAGATTATATTTATAGATTCCAAATTTACCATTACAGCAGTCGTGTAGGGTGACCATGTTTTGTTTTTCATTTTAATGCAGTAAAATTACAAGTTGTGTGTAAATCAATGCTAAAAAATACATAATAAACCATTTGATTTGCCTATTGATTTAAGTGTATGGATTTCATCACTACAAATTACTGTCACTGATGACGCCGCTCCGCTGGGCCGTGTTTGGAAACTTAACACTGGGTAGTGTCACAGAGTGCGATAAAAATATTGAAAAATGTTTAGAGAAAAAGAGATGCCTATAGTGTAGTGACATTACCCAGTGTTAAAGTGTTACGTTTCCGAACACGGCTCTGAGAGGCGAAGTAATTTAGATATTAATATATTTCGTTTTGACGTTTATTTAAGAACAGAATACTGGAATACTATATTGTGTTAAGGTACTATGGAAGTATAAATAATAATATTTAATAATAATAATTCATTTATTTCTCACAAAAAGCTTATTAAAATTCACAACATTCACTGACACAAAACTTGTGAGACTGGAGCTTGAATTAGGCACAAAGCCTGTGTCTCAGGTCTCCAGGATCCCACCCTTATTCACAAATTATACATTTTATCATAAATTTTATATAGATTAAAACAATAAAATCATACAGACATGCTAATGCAAATTTAAAAAGTAAAATAAAAAATAAGAAAACATAGGTAATAAGCCACAATACGATTTTTTTTATAAATTCGAGAATTTGTGTGGATGTGGTGTGAGTGTGGTGAGTAGTGAGAGTGGTGAAGTGTGTTTATTTAGTGGTATGGGTTTAACATTTATTTATAGTAAGTTAAGAGCTTCTCCGTATCACTGTAATCCAGTTCTTTTAGCCAATCGGATACAACCGATTTAAAAACAATTTTAGTGTGAGGGTTGATAGATATGATTTTATTTATTTTATTATATAAGAACCCCCCTAGAAAGCAGAAATATCTCTGAGCATTATATTTGAGATTTTATTTATTTTATTATATAAGAACCCCCCTAGAAAGCAGAAATATCTCTGAGCAAAGGTTGAGTTGAATTTAATTGAAGGGCATACCACATCCTGCCTTCTCCTTTGAGACATGAAGAGAGTATCAAGTTTGAGAGATGAATGCATTCTTGAAACTACATGTAAAATAAACAATTGTCTAACAGTGAGGACGTTACAGTTTCTGTAGAGTTCAACAGTGGGAAAACGGAATGGAAAAGAGAAACCGACCTTTAGAACTGCACGCTGGGAACGTTCCAATCGTAGGAGTGTGGTCTTAGCAGCACCACCCCATGAGGATATGCAGTACGACAAGAGAGACTGACAAAGGGCATAGTACACAATTTTTATGATTTTTCTATCAGCAACGTGACGAAGGTTTTTAAATACATATATAAGTTTTCGAGTTCTTTTTGTGAGCAAATCGATATGCGGTTGAAAGTTCAGTCTAGAATCAATTTGCACACCTAGGTATTTTATAGTGTCAGTACATTCCAGTTCGGGGCAAGTGCATACACCATCATTGGGGATAGAACAGGAATGAGCAAACAACCTGTGGAAGCCGTGTGTTGTATATACGGTACGCATAGAGAAAGCCATGTATTTAGTCTTGGCTGCGTTCAATGTCAGAATGTTAGAACGAAGCCTCTGAGTGACTATATTAAAGCCTAATTGAGCATAGCCAAAAACTTCATCCCATGTATTACCGCTAAATAGCAATACCGTATCATCGGCAAAAGTAATTATCCTACCGTTTTGTAGAGAAAGGTCGCACAGGTCGTTTATATAGGTAAGAAATAATGTGGGGCCCAATATGCTGCCCTGAGGCACGCCATAGTTGACAGGAACACACTCACTAACCAAGTCGTTAATTCTTACATATTGGACCCTGTTAGTTAGATAGTCGGAAAAAAGATTTAGTTGGTTACCCCGTATTCCCAAGCTCTCCAGTTTGGAAATAAGAACAGGCACAGAGACCGTGTCAAAAGCCTTGGCCAAATCTAGGAATATTGCAATGGTTTTCTTTTTACTATCCAAATTTCTTACCACATAATCAGTCAGTTCATGAACAGCGTCACCTGTGGATTTACCCGCACGAAAACCATACTGATTTTGGGACAGTAAATTATTCACCTCAAGGAAGTTGGTAACCCCCATATTCTAAGACGTATCCTTAACTCCACTTTTCACTTAAGGGACGTCTGTCTCATACTAGCTTTCTTTACTTGATATTTAGTGGAAAGAGACAGACGTTCCTTGAGTGTAAAGTGGAGTAAAGAACATGGCTTAGAATATGGGGGTAAGTCTCTTATTTATAAGTTTTTCTAAGATCTTAGATAGGGATGGCAGGATCGAGATCGGCCTATAGTTATTGACACAATCCCTGTCACTCTTAAACAATTTGAGATTTTTTAAAGATATTAGGAAAGATACCATAGGAGAAAGAAAGATTAAAAATGTGAGTAAGTAAAGGAATGATTAAATTTTTATGAGTTTTAATAAAGCTGGAAGAGATACCATCGTAACCGATAGCGCAATTATTTTTTAAGGATATGATAATAGAATTGATTTCACTTTCATCGATGGGAACAAAGCGAAAGAGTTTGTTTTCGTTGGAAGAGAGGAGGACAATGTAGACTCACGTGATGATAACAAATTGTTAGCAAGAGTTTTACCCACGTTTGCGAAAAAAGTGTTAATACTATTCAGTGAGTCAGCAGGAGGAACCGAAGGATGAATCAGATCAGATGCAGATGCGTAGGATTTGGTTAGATGCGTAACGTTTTTAATAGTTTTGCATAGTAATTTGTTATTAGTACCTGCCCGCTGAAGTTGATCCCACTTATACTCTCTCTTTACTCTCTTTAATAAGTTAGTACAGTAACTTCTATAGCGCTTATACGATAGTTGAACGATTTGATTGTTGGTTTACTTTTTTGACTTCTTAAAGAGAGCATCCCTGTGACGCATACAACGCAGTAATCCAGGAGTAATCCACGGTTTAATTATCCTCTTCCTTCTAGAGATATAAACAGAACGTGTATTAGAAGAGATAATAGTTGTTAGAGAATTTACTAAGATTTCGCTTGCCAGGTTGCAGTCATTAGTTTTATAGATTGAATCAAAGTTAAAGCTCTGCATCGCAGCCGAGAGGCTGGTATGGTCTGTTCTTTTAGTGTATTATTTTGCAGGATTATTCTTAATTGTACCATTATATAGGCATAGAAGAAAGGAATCGTGATCTGTAAGAGTGTTTTGAATGATCAAAGTAACGGCACGAAGTTTGGTTTATATCAAGACGTGATCCAGACAACTACCACCACGAGTAGGAGTATCATGAGCGGGCAATAGACCATGAAATGCAGATAAATTTAGATATTCGTCCACACGTTGATCCTTACTGCCATCTTTAATATCAATATTTAGGTCTCCTATAATGATTAGGTTTCTAAAGGACTGAAGTTTTTGCAGAACAGTGTCTAGTGACTGGGTAAAGTTGGATATATTATATTTCGATGGAGAACGGTATATAGAAATAATAGCAGTATCATTGCTCAGTTTAATTATGAGACAGTTAGCATCCCAAAACTGAGGCTCCTCGACAGTTACAGAGAGACCATCTTTGACAAAAATTACAAGACCATCATTTTGGGATAAATTATTGATTGAATGGTAGGACTGGTAGTTATTAAGGTTTGGAACGTTACAGCAACATGAGAGCCAGCACTCAGACAAAACATCTATGTCGCATTCTATTTTAATTCTCTCCAATAATGTTAGGAAGCCAGGCATGTTTCGGGAGATACTTCTAATATTTTGATGAAATATTTTTAAGCAATGATTTGACTCAGGTATGAGACTTAAACTTGACTCAGGGTCACACAGGGCTGCATCAGATATAGTCAGTGCATCCAGATCGTACGCTAAGTTTGTATTTTCGGTGTCCATTACATGCAGGCTTTGTTTAATAAATAGGACCAATAAAAGAGAAGGGAAACAGTAGTGGTATGCGTGAACGGAGAAGAAAACATACAAATACATATTATAATTTGTGATAGATGTTTTAAAGTGTTAAGATGAAGATGAAAGGTGGACGTGGCTGTGAATGTGTTATGAAGAAAGTGGTGCGTGTAATAGTGTATAGTGTGGTAGGTGGCATAATTATTATTGAATATACATTTATACAGGCAGATACTATGGTCAAAGTCATTTCTTAATTTTCCAAATGTCAAGGAAATGCTGTAATAATTTTCACAAAGTACAAATTACTTGTTAAACGTTTCTCTGTGTCCAGTAATCCATGTCGGATTATCACTTTTTGAGCATTGAATGGTTATAATCACTTGTGTACTCATTAGGGTTCCGAATTTATTTATTTTTTCAAAAAAAGAACTCTTCTTAGGTGTCTGTTTGTTTGTCGGCATGAATATCTCGAGAACCGCTGGTCCGATATACTTGAAATTTGTGTTACTTATATACATATATATATTTAGTAAAATATCTCCTAATAGGTGTAGGTGTAAAAGGGTCCAAGACAAAGATAAGCGCACGTTAGGCTGTCGGTCCTAGTTTCACTATATAAACTTGTGAAACTGTATACCGATGGGTGATTAAGTCTAAACAAATACCGCTATGAGTTCGCCACTTGTTCAGTGTAGTGTAGACTCACAATTTGCTACGAGGTGGAAATAAAACCCCTCCGCTACCTTCGGAATACTCCGCGGGCGAGTTTTTGCACTTGTAATTTTTTTGTGTCGCGGGTGGCTATATTGTGTTCTCATTTTTAGACAGGCTATTTTGGGTCTTAGGGTACTTCCTGGTATTTATAATATCTTTTTTTTAAAACTTTACCGTTTTAAAGAAATTTAAAATGACTAGGTTTTAAAGGTATGTGGTATAAAAAAAGTTTTTTTTAAACACATTATTAGTGTTTACGGGTTTTCAGGAGATTCGACGGTTATGTTACGGGATTAGTCTGAGTTTAGGTACCGCTTTTCAGGTAGCTCGAAAATTTGAGATCAGTCGTAATTATAACGGTATCCAGGTTTATTTTTAAAGCATCAATCTGTGGGTTTACTGTTTTTCAACATTAGTCTACTGGTGTAATACCAGTAGACTAATGTTGAAAAACAGTAAACCCACAGATATTAGTAAACACTAAAATTTGTTTCGGAATCAATCTGAATTTGTATGGTTTGGCATGTGTCCATACCGAGTGCCAACAAAAAAAAACATGGTCACCCTACACGACTTGCTGTATAGGTAAAATTGAAATCTAAAAATATAATAAAGTGCAATCTTTACACAAATAGTTTAAATGCAAGGATTTAGAAGATGATTTTTTAATTATTCGTAGAATTTTAGGTTTTTTTTTCGATGAAGGTAAAAGTAGATATATGTAAAATATAGATCACTCAGTCCTGATGTTTTAAAAATGACGAAGTTTAACGGGAGTTTTTAACGGTTATCATTTGGATATTTATTATTTTTTTGCGAATATGTCGAGAAGTACTATTAAATCCTCGCATAGTCAACTTTTGCTTCTACTCAGCCTAACATGGTGTTTCAAAGGAATCACTCAATCTAAAACGTCTGGATTGAGAGATCCAGACGTTTTAGATTCCTCCAAATATTTTGAATTCTTATAATTATTTCTTACGATGTGTGTACTGAATGAGTACTAGAGACTCTCGAGACAGTAGACTGACTCATATTCAACCGACGAGCGACTTCTCGCTGGTTCAACCCTTCTTGCAACAGGGCAACAGCTTGAGCGGCTTCTTCAGGTGTAGTGTCCATAATTTTCTTCAAACAACGACTTCAACTTGCAGAACCGTATTCAGGTGAACGTCTGATGAGCGACTGATAAGAAAAAAATAATACAGGGGGTTTTATAGGGGGTTGTGTCGCGCAAGTTGTGTATAGGGCACGGAGCAATTTACGAGAGTTTGCGTTCAGTTGCAGTCTAAAGACAAGTGTTTATTTAAATTACTGAAATAATGCTACCATTTTAAAGCCTAATTACTAGGCTTTAAATATGTAAAATATTATATTAGTGGGGTATTTAGTGCGATGGACCCTGCATTTTGTGATTAAAGGCTCAAACTTGGCACAGTTATTCCTTGGGTAGTATTGAGTAGATTTTGCCCGGTAGCCATCGGTAGCTTCCCCCCCTTCCCCTCGCCACCCTCGCCACCGCGAGGGTGGCGAGGGGAAGGGGGGGAAGTTTGACTCCGCCGCGCTCCACTGTGAGCGCTATTGTGCTAAAACTAATGCTATAATGGCAAGTTTGGTGTCGTTTTCGGATAATTTACGGATAAATAAATCATTCCATAACAAAAACATTACTCGTCCATAGAAAACAACTAAATTATTGAACAAAATAACAAAATCATGAACTATATTTTTTTACATCAACGTCGTTTTTTTTAAACCGTAAGAGATATTGATATGAAAAAAATATATTCTAAAACCCACATTTACTAGGATTCCAGAAATATAACGTTTATTGTAATCCGGATATAAAAATTAATTTAAAAAAAAAAAAAATCATCACAAAGTAGTAGCCAAAGTGGCCACTTTTTTCGGCTACGTATTTCTCTTGACTTTTCCAGGTTTTCCAAACACATTTTTCCTGGTCTTAATTGGCTTGGAGATAAGATCTCTCAATCCAGATGCACATCCACGCCATGTGCATCTGGATTGAGAGATCTAATCAAAACCAAGCAAAATGGCTATGTTGGCATTTCGTAGCATAATGTAGAAACTTATATATGAAATATTTTAATTTGTAAAGGCGGGGAAAAAAGTTAGCGTCCAAAAATAGGAGCTCTCAATCCTGACGTTTTTGAAAAAAAATAAAAATATTTTTAGAAGTATTGACACGATTTTTTTTTTCTAACACATTTTGTTTCATTTATACACAATAACCTCATACTGTGAAATTGTATGAATTTTCAATGTTTTTAACAATGTCATTGACATACACCTTTTTTACTAAACTACTGAATCGATTTTAATGCAACTTAAGCCATTTTAAAGCCTAATTACTAGGCTTTAAATATGTAAAACATTATTAGGTAAAATAAGTCATTGTTAAGATAAATCACTATTTACTTGAGGCTTGAGTCGATTTACTTGCACGCGAGTGTATAAACACCCAGACCATGACAAACTGTACAAATATTTTTTGCCATGGGTGGGGATCAAACCCACGACCTCCGGATACAACGCCAAAGGCGCAACCACTAGTCTACGGAGGCTGTCAGTAGTGAATGCATATTTAGTTATTCTAAGATACAGCTATGTACGAGTTTATGGGGTGAGACTGAGTAGTCTGTGAGTGGCTTTTCAGCTATGCTAAAATCTAGACTACTGTGATTCACTATAATAATATCAGAGTTATAATATGAAGGACAATTTACACATATTGCTTTGATCACAAACTAAGCTTTAGGCTTGTACTATGTGTACCAGAAGCAACAATATAATACATATTATATTTTATAAACACCCAGAGTCTGGGTCTGGGTCCCAGACCAAGACAAACTGTACAGAAAAAGCAGACTAATATTTTTTTGCCATGGGTGGGAATCGAACCCACAACCTCTTGATTCAACACCAAAGGCACAACCACTAGTCTACAGAGGCTGGCCTACTATGAATACTTACATATTCCAAATTTTATTACAGATAGAAAAACTTCAATTAAAATATCTGTTAACTACATTACAAACTATAAACTCTGGAGTAAGCCAAGTAATGGACAATGACATTGACATGAAATCTGAAGACATTCAGGCATCATTGGCAGAATTTACTCGGCAGAAGGCCAAGATAGTTATAAAGGAAATGGAAGATGAACTGATGTGCAATAATACTCAGGAACTAAATTTAAATGTTGATCCTAATCTATATAGTAAGTTACTTTTAAATTTTATTGGAGCACAGCTTTCCATTAGGTCATGTGACTTTGCTGATGGAAAGCAGCCCTTTTTAATATTAAAGTATTATCATCAAATCAACTGCACCCTGAAAGAAAAATTGAGGCAGTATTCTCTTAAAACTGGTCAATTTGAAACATTGTACTTTGAGCTAATATGAGGTTCTACTGATCAAATTTTCTCATGGAACTATGCATCATAAATGAAAAACATGTTTGGCTTCCCCGTACAAATTGGTAATTTTAACATTATTAGTTATTTACATGTAGAAGGCATTTTTTTTTCATTTGCAACACATGGTTCCATGGGAAAATTTGTTTGGTTTGATCAATATAATCTCATATTAGCCCAAAGTATAACCTTTCAAAGTCACCATGACTGTACAGTCACAATAAAAATAGTATGTTGTTACAGATATAGGATATTTGAATGAGCTCGAACACAACGACAATTTCATGGAAGAGGAAGAAGAGGATGACATAGATGATGATGAAGAAAACCAAGAGAGTATCCTCAATATGTTTCTCATGAATAAATAACTTGTTACTATTTATTCTTTTATTTTCTTCAAGCTGATACCAGCTGCCATATGGTTTCTTGTAACATAAACGTTAGGTTGTCAAAATGATAATATGTAGGACAATTTACATATAGGTTATTGCTTTGGTCACAAACTAAGCTCAAAGCTTGTACTATGTGTACCAAAAAAAACGATATAATACATATTATATTTTATAAACACCCTCAGTTTGTCATGGTATACAAAATGAACAGAAAAATATACTAATATTTTTTTGCCATGGGTGGGAATCGAACCCCCGACCTCCGGATACAACGCCAAAGGCGCAATAACTAGTATAGTTTTAGTTGAGGGATGCGCCTCTGCGCATCCCTCAACTAATTTTTCCTATTAACATAACAAAGGCCCAGCTAGTCTACATTCCCAACGTTCAAGACCACACCAAACTGCGGTATTTACTGCAAAACCGCGGCGGAGTCTTCAAGCTCTGTTGCACTCTGTTCACTTGTATTATACACACACCGGCAGAATTAGCGGAACACAAAAAAAATGAATTTTTTTTTTCGTAGCACTGGCCGGTTACATTACTTTTTTTTTAAATTTTTTACATATATTAAAAAAAAATGTCTAATTTAAAAAAGTCAACAGTAATTTTTTTCATTCGTTTGTTTTAATTTTTCATTCATACATCAAATCAAATATTATTTATTTCATGTAAATCTTTACAGATATTTATGAACAGTCAAAAAAAAAAAAAAAAAGTTTTAACAATAAGGTCTAGAGTGCGTTTGGTTAGGCTGCTATATATATATAACCATTATAGATTAATAAATAAAAGGTGTCATAAATAAAAGTATTAAAAAAACCAACCAACCGAACGCACGCCACATAACCAACCAGTGTAAGACTAGGTGGTTAGCTGATTCCATTGACCTTCCGATTATCATCTGCCATACAAGGGTGCCACCGAGGCGACCGATCTCACCAACCGTATCCACGCCTTAGATATTAGTTCTTATTTTATCATTATATTGGCTGTAGATATTTTTAAATGACCATCAATCGCATTAACATAGTGATATTGATCGGTATCTTTAAGGGCGTAAACACTAGTTGTGAAGTCGATCCCTCCGGAGACACCCCGGAGAAAAAGGTACCAGCAAGTAAAAAACTCTGGTGCTTCACACAAACTAACAGAGGAATATAGCCATTGAGTTACCGATATGCATATCGCAGCATACATAAAATGCTCTAACCCTACTAAAAGCATGAGCAAAACACCCTATGGCAGATTATTTAACAGTTTAGCAATTGGTTGCTGTACCAATGTACAGAACTGCAAATACTAAAGAGTACAGGCACTTTACTAAATAATCTATACTAATATCATAAAGCTGAAGAGTTTGTTTGTTTGTTTGTTTGAACGCGCTAATCTCAGGAACTACTGATTCGAATTGAAAAAATATTTTCGTGTTGGATAATCCATTTATCGAGAAAGGCTATAGGCTATATAACATCACGCTACGACTAATAGGAGCGGAGTAACAAAGAAAAATGTTGCAAAAACGGGGAAAAATTATTCCTTTTAAGAGCGTACGCTGCGTAAACGGTTAAATTTAAACGCGCAGACAAAGTTGCGCGGGTCAGCTAGTAATATATAATAACAGAGTACCTGCATAATATAAATAAGTAATCATAAGATTTACCTTATCCAAAGATAAAATTTAAATATAATAAAAAATAAATTAAGTAATAATAAGTTATTACAATATCAGATTTAACATACCTACTAGGGTACTCATTTGAAAAGGCAATACTAGTTGTGAAACCTCAATTGCAATTGATCAGAACGAGTCCAGACATCTTTATCATTAATATAGTCATTAACTCTATAGTAAGCCCTATGGATTAATGTTTGTTTTATACAATTTCTAAACTTTATTTCACTTAAATCTATAATAGTTTTAGGTAATTTATTAAATAACCTTATACTGTTAATGACAAAACATTTATTAGTTTTTTGCAGTCTAAACTTTGGAATATCAATTTTATCTATATTTCTTAAGTTTAAATTATGCCTGTCGCCATTTTTACTAAACATACTATCGACTGCTACGAAGTAGATTTTCCGTTTTCATAAATTCCATTTGAAAAACATTATAGCTATTGCAGTTTTATGAGACTTTTGTGTTTTCTTGCTTATTGATAAGTTACGAACATCTAAGTATGCCTGATGTAACGCTATCAGAAATCATCAGGGCAGATTAAATGCGAAGAAATTGTCTATCCTACAGATCGATTGAAATAAGATTTCGTCGATCGTTATCAACGATTCATCGTAGCATCAAACGGTACAGATTGACGAATTCTCTAGTGAGGAGAAGAGGACAAGGCAGGAAAAGGTGTACTTCAAGGAGAGATGACCGTTTTCTACAACTTCAAGTTCGTCGGAACACGAGACTTACGGCGGTGCAGGCCCGAAATGCATTAAAGGAGGTTCGAAGAGTAAGAGTGAGTGAGCGGACAGTTCGCAGAAGATTCGAGGAAGTTGGTATAGGCTCATTTATACCCGCCAAAGCACCAAAACTTGAGGGACACCACCGCACAAACCGACTATACTTTGCTCGTGAACATCATCATTGGGACTTGAGTGGGGACTCTTTACTGATGAATGTAGAATTCTGTTAAATCAGATTGATGGAAGGCAGTATGTACGAGTATGGAGACGCAAAGGAGAGCGTTATTTACAGTCTAATTTTGAAAATACAGTGACATATGGCGGCGGCTCAATTATGGTCTGGGGAGGGATATGTTTTAGGGGCTCGCACGGAGTTAGATGAGTGGTAGTCGACGGCGGGAATCTGAATGCTGATCGGTATATCAGGGAGATTTTAGAGGAACATGTTGTGCCATTTGCCCCATTTATTGGTAACGACTTCATTTTAATGCAGGACAAGGGAAACACTCTTTATTAAACATTCATTTAATTAATTTTAAACCGTCATAAAATCTAAAATTTTCAACTGTTTCTCTGTCGCTACGAAATCTAAGAAAAATGCATTTTGTTTAGTTAAATGGTGTTGCAAATTAATGCAAAACATATTAATTTAATTGTTATCTCAATAAAAAGTTGTATTTATTGGTTATTAATGATATTAGTATTTTGGATATATAATACAAAAAAAAAATCATATTAAAGTAATATTTTTTTACTGGAGAATTATTATTCAAGCTGTAATAAATTAAAACAAAATAAGTAAAAAAGGCCCAGGGGCAGGTCGTGATCATAAAAGATTTCGTTATTTTGCCTTTAAAAGAAACAGTTTGTGGACACAGGAGCCTTAGAGAAATTGAATTTTACAGTTGACAGAAAACCTTGGCACTAAGCCTCATTGAAAATTGTAAAAAACAGGCAATAATAATAAAGGGCATATATTATATTTACTTAACTTTATTTTGCTAGGTAAAATAAATCAGGCAGCTAATTTATAATATCATAGGTTTAGTATAGACAGAGCATACTGAACCAATTATAATAAAAATAAAACAAAAAGGAAGTACTATAACAAAGAATTTAATAAGTATACCTTACATACATGTAATCACATTTACACAATGTATAATTACATTATACTTTACACGTCAAATTATTTACAATTAGATTAAAAAAACAACAACAAATAAATAAAGATTTACTTTATTTGACAAGTAAAGTATTCTACAGGCCTACTACAGTGGCCCTAGTGTGAGTTTTTTTAACATTTACTTTTGCGTTAACTTTACTACTGCGTTAACATTTTGAACAATCAGACGCTCGCATTTTTAGTTCTCAAAATTTCCGCTTGGAGCGCTGAACTATTTCCCCATACAAATTTTAGTTAACTCAAACGCAAAGTAATAGTTAGAAAACTCACACTAGGGGTACTGAAGACGTTACGAAAATACACTAAACTACATACAGGTGAATTTGAAAGGTTGTACTTTGGGCTAATAAGGTTCTACTGATCAAATAGATCAACTTTTTCCATGGAACCTGTGTCGTAAATGGAAAACAAAAACATAATCGATTTGATTAGTAGAACCTCATATTAGTCCCAAATTCGACCTTTAAATTTTAATCTATAAGTGGAGAAAAATCGTGTATTTGTTAAATTTATTTGATGATCATTCTATAAACTACAATCAACAAATGGGATCTTGATCGACTTGATTTTATATTGTGTGGAAAGAAACAAGAATTACTTGAGTGAATAGTGTATATTATTCATTGGGTGGATAATTAGACCCATTTTTTTTATTCATAAGCTGGTATCACTGGATTTAGGAGCGACAACTTAACAATAACCTAATGTTCAATTCAATTTATTGTTTGTATGGCCTCACGCTTTTAAAAGGATAGTTATATTATATGACAAGTTACAATAGTCTTCTATTTTAGAAAAACTGTTATTATGTATAGTATAAAACAATACATAAAATTGGTAAAACGGTACGAAATGGGGGTACAGCGCAAATTAGGATTGACGTCACCAGAGCCAAAAGTTAACGAACACAGGACGAAAATACCTAATGTTAATTTAATGAAATCATTGTTAGCAAATGTTACCCATACATAAATACATATCATCACGGGTGCCTTTACGGCGCCCGAGACCGCCTTGACGGCCCAGGGTACCCAGCGGAGGAGTTTTAATCCCATCTCGTCGTAGCCGATGGTTTGAGTCTACACCGAACAAGTGGCTAGCTCGTCGCGATCACCACTATAGTGGTGTTATCAAACAAATGTACATTTTTTAAATTAAAAACTCATTGGTACACACCGGGATTCGAACCAGGGACCTTAGTGTTTTTAAGTCCAAGGTCTAACCAACTCGGCCACCACGTATATGAATGTTACTCAAATCTATATAATCTTCTGGATTGATTTTTTTGATAGATTACAGTAAATTGGCGAGTAGCTGAAAGCGTAAATACTGATGCAAAAACCGTGAAGGTACCTAGTCATGTTTTGATTTTGTTGGGTTCACCGGATTTAGGGTAACGATTGCATTGAATTCTCGTCGAGGTGATAGTCTCCTTTTAGAAGATAAACCAAGGCTATTATAGAAAATTCGAAATAAACAAAAAATCGGATTAGATAGCGGCCATTTCTTAATCGCATATTTTAGTTGGCACAGGGAAACAATCTATTATGTTAAACAACAATATATTGCCGCATTGATATATTTTGTAGGTCTACTTACCATCAGGTAAATACAAAGTCACATGCCGTGCTCCAGTAAAAAAAAAGCGGCTAATTTGCTATAATTATTCAAAGTCAAAATCAACGAAGTTTAAATGAGAAATGAGTGGCGAAACAGAACCATAATATTCGACTTTTATCATTTATTATCTATACCTACTCATTTTATTTTTATAAGAGCTCAACATGTGACCTTGCATCCACCTGATGTTAAGCAGTATGCAATGTCCAGGAATGATAGCAACAAGCGGATGCATACAGGTGCACCGCTGGTTGCCAACATTATGCCGGCTTAAGATGCCTGTTCACGCTTCGTTTAAAGGACTCTAGGTTATAAGAGGAAGGAAACACGCAAGCTGGTAGGGCATTCCACATTTTAATAGTACGGCAGATGTATGAATCGCCAAAACGTTTGGTACGAATTGGTACATCCGCCACGGTATACATATGCATTTTGCAAACAGTGCGTGTTGTCCTGTAACGGAAAGGGGGAATAATGTTGAAAAGCTCTTCAGAGCACTGTCCATGGTATAGGCGGTAAAATACTCATACTTTACAAAGGAAAGTTTTAATTGTTCAAACGGACTTATTCATAAAAACTTAATAAGTCCTTAAAGAACACTTTATTTATTTAAAATATGTTTGTTATTTTCTAAGCAACAAAAATAAATATACTTAAAAGACACAAAAACATTTTAACTAACATTCTTCAACTACTCAATAAGCTTTTACGAAAAATGCCAAAAAAATTACTGAATCCAATTTTTTGAATCATTCACCGATAGAAAACTCTATTATACCTTTTACTCTTCACGGTGGGTAAAACCGTGGGACACAGCTAGTGATTAATATTGTAACACACAATGCTCAATTTGATTTCTCATGAAAAACCGTAGATAATATTTTGCCACCTGCCATGCTGTTCCTTACAACAGAAACGTTAGGTTGTCAAATTAACGTAAACGTAATAAATATGACATTAAAAATCCACCAACAACGAAAGCTAAAAAAGTCGTGCACTCTATTCCCTTGTATTACAGGTGCATTTGGATTGCAATTTTTAGCATTCCGTGTCGTGACCATTGTACATAAAGCATTTCGATATTTTGACAATATAATGTTACCTTTAAAAGAAATAGAATATGGCCGCTGGTAAAAATAGAATATGGCCGCTGGTAAAAATAGAATATGGTCTCTGGTAAAAATAGAATATGGCCTCTGGTAAAAATAGAATATGGTCTCTGGTAAAAATAGAATATGGCCTCTGGTAAAAATAGAATATGGCCTCTGGTAAAAATAAAACTAATCCCTTTAACTGTAACAGAAATTAAATATATATATAAGTTGTATATAATTTAGTTATATTTTCGTAACAGCTTAAATAAAACTTATAATTAAATTACATAAAAAATAAGTTTTTTTTATAAGACTTTTACATAGAAAGCGGTTACAAAATATGTTTTGCACATTTTTAATGAAAATATTTTTAATACAATAATTTGGAGGTGCGATTTTAGAATGTTAGCGGTGAATTTGATATCACCGATGGCTAGGAAATCACCATTTATCAAAAGTCATATGTGCGGTACCAACATACAAATAATTTCTCATAGACCCGAGCTATATTGCGTTTTGTGACTATTGTTTGTCGTTCAAAATGCCATTCTTGTTTCTCATAATAAATACATTTTTATACAAAAACTTAATGATGGAACGGAACTTAACTGACATTATCTCTGCTTATTTACGAGTGGTAGGAGGCACTTGTGTTGGTATCATAGGTATGATATTTTAGTCACCCGATGAAATTCAATATATATATAAATGACCTAGACAGCTTCAGGGTACCCAGCTGAGGGGTTTTTAATCCCACCTCGTCGTAGCCGATGGTATGAGTCAACACCGGACAAGTAGCAAGCTCGTCGCGATGTTTGGATAGACTCAATCTATAAACAGTTTCACAAGTTGGTATAGGGAAACTGGGATTGACAGTTAACATGCTCTCCGAGGCACTATAGTAGTTTGTTAAACAAATATACATAATTTTTTAGATTAAAAACTCATTGGTACACACCGGGGTTTGAACCAGGGACCTAAGTGTTTTTAAGTACAAGGTCTAACCAACTCGGCCACCACGTATACTGATGATTATATGAAATATAATCACATATGGCATAAAAAAATATGAAATTTAGAAATTAATGACTAAAATATAGTCATTCGCTGACATTCAAAAATTGCACCCCTGATGTAGACATTACTTGCCTTGTCCATTGATGCAAAAACATAGCAAAGAATAGTTATTATATTTATGTAAATTTTTAAACTACATTTTAATAAATTGCCATTATATAAATATGTTTTTAGAAATTGTTGTGCAAATGTATAAGTACGGTATCGTCAATGAAGTGACAATACCTTCTGTGTAAATGTAATTTTTTTTATTTAGGAGTTACTTCCATTAAAAAAAAACATGTAGATGCTTGCTTGTACATTTTTTTTTACAAAAATAGGGAAAACTTTAAAACATTAATTAACAGTGCGAAATTAAATTTTAAATCCATTGATATAAAAAAAATAGTTTTTCAATGTTAGTATTGTGGTGAGCAGACCGGACAAAATCCATGAATGGGGCCAATTAATAATTGTTCTTAAACAAGATTGATCGCTCCCACTATGCCGGCTAAATGATGCGATTACGAAATGGGGGGCGACAATGACGAATTGCATTACGAGTATATTTTAATATATTCGCTGCCTTATCATCAATCCAACCAGCCGTTTCGTAACCGCATCCTGAAAGGACACTACCACCTCGACAAGAAATCGATACAGTAATATCTTGTAAGCCGGTGCCACAGAATTTACCGGAATATGACTAGGTCATTTGACGGTTTTTGCATCTGTATGAGCGGTGATAATGAGACCGCAAAGTTATAGAGACCTTTCTCCCACCTAAAAAACTTAGGATGTATCGTCACTTCATCGACGGTATATAAATTAATGGTTAATGTACATCAGTCAGGGATCCCTTTTTGTTAAATAATTAAATTTTTAACCAATTTAAGGTTTTGTTTAATACATAAAAAAAATACAACTAGCATATAGCTAAATTATGACAGAATCTCCGGTATTTAACAAATTTTAGTTTTTTAAATATGGTAACAAAGAATTTTTAAAAATATTAGTATTTGGCCAAAGGTCTTTTATACAATATAAGTAATTATTAATAAAAATTCGATTAATTATTAATAAATAGTATTAACAGTTATTAATTTTATTATAACTGCCAATAAAAGTTGGTCTGTCAAAAACAAAAAAACAATGTTTCAACATTACGCAACATCGATATTATAATATATTTTTATATAAAGCAAAAAATAACAAAACACTACTCCAATTTACAATAAATGATTTACAAAAATGTGCAGTATTACTAAAATAATATTTTTAAGTGAATGTATTTTTTTTTTACAATATTTAATTATTATTATTATTTACAATTAAATTTTCAACAATCTTAAATAGGCGGACAAAAAAAGGTTTAAATAATTTAATACCTGTCGTTATATAAAAAAAATAGAAGTAAAAAATTTGGAAAAAAATACAATTTTCACTGGAGTTTTAATTATTACCTTAAATATTATATAATTTTGAGGCAAGAGGGATTTATATAAAGTTTACTACAATAATATTTATTTAACTTGTATTATAGTACCTACTCAATTATAATAATATACCTTGTTCTAATGCTTTGGGCAAAAAAAAACTCAAAAATTTCCTTATAGCTTACTTTAAAAATATATCTTTATTCAAAATAACAAACAAAATCTATATATATATATATAACTCAAAGGTGACTGACTTAGTGATCTATCAACGCACAGCCCAAACCACTGGACGGTTCGGGCTGAAATTTGGCATGCAGGTAGATGTTATGACGTAGGCATCCGCTAAGAAAGGATTTTGATAAATTCTACCCCCAAGGGAATAAAATAGGGCATTAAAGTTTGTATGATAAAAAAATTAACTATTCCACGCGGACGAAGTCGCGAGCACAGCTAGTATAAGATAAAAATCAAAATATAATAAAAGTAAAATTCAATTTGGGAATCAGCGCTATTACTATTTTCATACAGTTTGTTTTAGTTTTGCTAGTAATATGCCGCCATCTTTAAAAAACTAACTCTTCGTCTTGTTTTATCATTTGGACAATCTGGGAATATCACATCTATGTAGATAGACTAAGAGTCCAATTTCTAATAAAGTATAAATTGCGAATCTGCTTAAAACATATAATGATCGGTAGTTGGCAGAAATTCATTGTTCACACGCCCAGTATAACTAATACTTCATTTAAAAAATGTTATTTCACCTTTGTGAACACAAAAGTACAGTCTACAAATATTATTAAATAATATTTAAAAATATAATTGACTACAAATTATTTAATGACGTCAAAAGTATGTTATTAAAATACATTCCTGCATAGAAGTCTTTGAAATTAATTATTGATAAGCGAATTTACAGCTTCAATATCTTGTAAAGATATATTTTTACAATATAAGTATCTAATCTTGGTTTAGATGTAACGCGTAGTCTTATTTAGCGTGTCAATTTGACCGCTGGTTCGCGAAATGGTAATAGTGAGGTCCCACGAAATCGTAACGACTTTCATCGAATTTTCAATTATTATGGGCTACATCATGAGACCATATTTAAAAGTATTTCGAATTCTTTACAACCGATTCAAGTTAAACTTTCGAAAGATTCGTGGAACATTCTGAGATTGCTTACTAAAGTTTATGACCATTTCTTTTCAAACAAATATTCACGAACCCACCATATTTTTATACGTTTTACTATAATTTTCCGTATAATCACTCCTCGGGCGACATGTCACTGTGGACAAGACAAATATCGAGTATTGTTGTACATTTACAAGAATTGCTGACTCACTAATTAAAAAGTTATTTATTTAACCTAATAATACGTCCTGCATTAACACATAAAACTATAACATCTACAGCCGCCATTTTGAAAAAAAAAGTTTAATATTTGCAAAAAGCAATACTAAGAATTTTCATAGGTTAGATAGCTATTTAATACAACAATTAGGGCCGACTTTTCAATCGTCATGTTTAACCTAAGTTATATTTTAACGCCACATTTTCGACCAACAATACCGGCCGCCATCTTAAAAAAAAAAAGTATTTTTTTTTGCAAAAGACAAAAAGATCAAGGTATATACAGCCTTTCCGATGAGTGTAACGTAAAATTGTATAGAGAACAACAAGTGTACGAACAGATAAATAGATCACGTCCGTCTCTGTCGACACGCGGTGTAGAATAGAATGTAGGCTGCACTAGACTTCACCTCATTTGCGGAAATCTCTGACACTAAATGGTCGTCGTATTTATACCACCTGGAAAGTTATAAAATACATAAATAATTGTAAAATATTACAAAATTATAATCAAAATAAAATAATTCTCATAGTAATTATTATAGACTAAGGCTAAGTTGCACCAAAATGAACTTTCTGCATATGTAATGATTAAAGTTAAAGATGGCGGCAATAGTACCACAGTCATCAAAATAAAATTGGTACATTCGCTCAGGTAGGAGGAAGGTCTCTATAACTTCGTTAAGCCAACCGACCGTCCATACAGATGTAAAAACCGTTAAATGACCTAGTAATGTTTCGGTTTTACTCCTTCATGTTTTTAACGGTTTTAAACGATTTTGATATTACTGTATAATATAATAAGACTCATTTTAGCTTAATTTTTTTTTTCAGCGAAAAGTTTAAAGGTAATCAACTGTAATAACCATCAACTTATTCTTTTTCTCCCTCCCTCTTCCAAAGTTCAAAAAGAATTGCACCATAGTTTTGCTGGCTGTTTAAGAGTAAGTCTTACAGGCTAATCTCTTAAACAGAGAAACCCCTATGGGGTTTCCCTTTCAAAAGGGTTACCTAAATGTATAGCATAGCAGTTGAATTGGGTAAGCAAGTTCACGGAGTAATTCGTCGTAAGAGGGACACCGTTTAAAGACTTAAGCCAGGGAACGGGTTTTCCGGTCCCTGTGCCTGGAGTCTTGACATAGATATCAATCGCTAACTTAGCGATTTCGTCGCTAACACGTAACGAATGCGTTTTAACGATTTTTGGTAGTCTCTATTATCAAAGTTGTCGACAAAGCTCGGTACGGTATCGATTCCTCAAACAAAGATCGTTACGGTCGCTAACTTCTCTAATAACACAAAAGTTTGTTATTAATGATATTAGTATTTTGGATATATAAATACAAATTAATTAATTAAAGAAATATTTTTTTACTGGTGAATATTCAAGCTTTATAGCTTAAATTAAAACAAAATAAGTAAAAAAGGGACTATAGCTTCGGTTCATCGTTATATTATTGAGACATTAATTTACGATTTTACTCGCTATCTCGGAAGTAGAGTCTTGCATTTGAAGTAGACATCGTTATGACAAGCGATTATTTTCGTTAAAAAATAACGATCGTTAATATTCTTTACGATCGCTGTCTATGTCGAGACTGCAGAGGCTGGTTAGTATGGCTTGGTGTTTTTATCAGCTTCTGTATTACCTTCCAGCTTTTATATACGTGGTGGTCGAGTTGGTTAGACCTTAGACTTAAAAACGCTTAGGTACCTGGTTTGAATCCCGGTTTGTACCAATGAGTTTTTAATTAAAAAAAATATGTATATTTGTTTGACAACACCACTATAGTGCCTCGGAGAGCACGTGAAGCTGTCGGTCCCGGTTTCTGTGACCGACAGTAACTTGTGAAACTGTTTATAGATGGGTTATTGAGTCTATTCAAAACATCGCGACGAGCTAGCCACTGGTTCGGTGTAGACTCATACCATCGGCTACGACGAGGTGGGATTAAAATCCCTCCGCTGGGTACCCTGGGGCCGTCTAGGCGGTCTCGGGCGCCGTAAGGCACCCATTGATGATATGTGTGTATGTATGTATTACCTTCCGTTAACGCCACTCTTGCAGTACGCCGTGTAGTGGCCGCTCTCCATAGAGCCGTAGTGGTTGGAGACGGCGTACAGTTTGTACACGGCGTCCGGGATGTGGGGAGCAAACTCGCTCATGTTTAGTTCGTCCAGGGGAAAGTCTATGTAGGTCTGCTTTTTTCTGTAATGAAGACATTGTTTGACATGACCGTATGCAAACATATGGTATAGTTATGTCAGTGTCATGTGAAGGAGGAAAGAATCTACAGTAAAATGGGTACCGCCATTTTACTGAAGAAATGGATTCGTTGAGATAGCACAAACACTGAGATCACTGCGTAAATACTACACTTCTCACACTTAATATTACTTATGAATGCTTATTCTACAAAATTGGTACATTTTTGCACAATAATATCCTATAAACTTAACTATAAAAAATATATTAGAAACACACGACTACAGTCTTCGGGCTACCCTCAAGGAATCCCACTTCACGGTTGTTTATTTATATATGTCATCTGTCACATTTTTTTTTGCAATTCTACCACTATTGTGGATCTTTTGACCATACTTTTAGTGAATGTTATCTGTCATTATTTATTTTAGCTTAAGCAACCATTTCTCGTGTGACATCTTTTGCGATAACCATAAATAAGTATACTCAAGTTAAAAAAATATTTTCTTGTATTGAAATAATATTTTGTTTTCTTTGTATAACTTTTATGAAATTTGGAGACTAAGTACATGGACAAAAGTAATTCTTTAACAAAGTAAATAAAAAAAAACAAAACACATATTTAACTAAAATAGCGATCGAAATGTCAAAGATGTTCAATGCCAATATACTCTGTATAGTGGCAGTGAACATCTGTTCTCACTTAGTATGGCGGCGGCCATCTTATATTCTTATTGTTGGAAAGGCGATTAAAGGCTTCAGGGCACCTCCCTATAGCTCCATGCAGATATAACCACGATGTAGATACCTGTAGGCATTGGACATGTACTCCTTGGGGTCGAGGTAGAACCGCTTGAGATGTATCACGAGGACGGGCGGCAACCGAGAGATGTCCAGCTTCTTGATGGCGGTTCGTTTCTCTTTGCAAGTGGGACAGTTCCAACCGGGAATCGTTTCGTCATTCAGGTACAGTTTTAGGCAGTCCTGGTGGATACAAACATTAAAGTTACTTAAAGGAAATCTAAAATATATTTTGGAGAAGTAGTAAATCTCGATTTCTAATTTCACTATAATAAAGAGTAATTTGAAGAATGCACATAAAGCGACATAAGGACTTAGAGCCAGGTCGGCGCGGGCGGCTGGCAGCGAGAGACAGGTTGGAGAAGGAGTCGTAGGTTCTGGACCTCGCGGCTCCTGGTATAGTCCAGGCAGAGATGAGAACTTACAGCCAGGTCGGCGCGGGCGGCTGGCAGCGAGAGAGACAGGTTGGAGAAGGAGTCGTAGGTTCTGGACCTCGCGGCTCCTGGTATAGTCCAGGCAGAGATGAGAACTTACAGCCAGGTCGGCGCGGGCAGCTGGCAGTGAGAGAGACAGGTTGCAGAAGAAGTCGTAAGTTCTGGACCTCACGGCTCCTTGTATAGTGCAGGCAGAGATGAGGACTTAGAGCCAGGTCGGCGCGGGAAGATGGCAGCGAGAGAGACAGGTTGGAGGTGAAGGAGCCGCAGGTTTTGGACCTCTCGGCTCCTGGTATAGTACAGGCAGAGATGAGGACTTACAGCCAGGTCGGCGCGGGCGGCTGGCAGCGAGAGTGACAGGTTGGAGAAGGAGTTGTAGGTTCTGGACCTCGCGGCTCCTGGTATAGTGCAGGAAGAGATGAGGACTTACAGCCAGGTCGGCGCGGGAAACTGGCAGCGAGAGAGACAGGTTGGAGGTGAAGGAGCCGCAGGTTCTGGACCTCTCGGCTCCTGGTATAGTACAGGCAGAGATGAGGACTTACAGCCAGGTCGGCGCGGGCGGCTGGCAGCGAGAGAGACAGGTTGGAGAAGGAGTCGTAGGTTCTGGACCTCGCGGCTCCTGGTATAGTCCAGGCAGAGATGAGAACTTACAGCCAGGTCGGCGCGGGCGGCTGGCAGCGAGAGAGAGGTTGGAGAAGGAGCCGCAGGTTCTGGACCTTTCGGCTCCTGGTATAGTACAGGCAGAGATGAGGACTTACAGCCAGGTCGGCGCGGGCGGCTGGCAGCGAGAGAGACAGGTTGGAGAAGGAGTCGTAGGTTCTGGACCTCGCGGCGCACCGGGTGCACGCTACTGACGACGACAGCTGGCCGTGGAACAGACGCAGGATCAGAGACTCCCGGGACCCCGTGTAGTCCAGCCACGCCTTGTCTGCTGCTTGGAGACGGTCCTGGAACAATAAATAAAGTACACTTTTATGACACAAAAAAAATAAACAGACATTTTAAATTACAGAAGTGTTTTGTTACAGGTGTATATATAACAT
Source organism: Monopis laevigella (assembly GCA_947458855.1). Lineage (NCBI taxonomy): Eukaryota > Metazoa > Arthropoda > Insecta > Lepidoptera > Tineidae > Monopis > Monopis laevigella. The sequence goes on along the minus strand of OX381596.1, from coordinate 4,809,331 downwards.
GATTAGAGTGTTGAAAGGTAGACACAAGTCTTATTGGCAGATTTGATCCTAAATACGCGTTGTTAGTGCCAGGGACAACGCTCGAAGGGTATTTTATTTTGCCAACTTTTAAAAATAATACCTCATTTAACCCAAAATACAAAACGGAAAAGATTTTTCCCTTTTGCTATTCTTGGCAGGTTTTCTCTACACTCTACATTTGAATATCATTTAAGGTCCAGCTGCAATGGTCCAATAATGAAAGCAAAACACAATTAACTTTGTTGAAACATTTTTAACAACGATAGTGGAATTGATTATCGCTATAATTAAAATGTATAGAGAATCAATATCACGGTGGTCCTGAAAATCAAACATTCGTTGTTGATCTTTTAAAAATCTATGGGTTTTTGGTTAACTTGCCATAACTTATACCTTGTGAGGAGATGGCACATGGAACTGCAGATCATCGTGCAGCCAGTCCATGAGGATGGTGAGGAACTCGTGGGAGTCTTGCTGCTCACTGCCCCTGAAAGCTCGCTGATGCCTGCCAACTTCCCGCTGGAATATATACAAAATATATTAACAAATTTATTTCGGAAAAGAATAAGCACATTTAAAGGATAGTGCCCAAATTAGTTAAGAGAAATGGGCCATCATTATGCCTAAATATAATATAGTACACAAATCATTACTTAAATTTTATGTAAAAAATATATAAGTGTTACTTTCACCCTGAGAATGAAATAAAATGAAAGTTCTTGAACTATATCCGCCTTCAAATCAAAGCAGAGAGTGTTTTTTTATTTATTATGGCATGGAAACAAGAACTTCATCCACAGGTGTTTAAAAAAAAAACTGTCAGTTCTCTGACAGTATGACATGACAATATTTTAACATTTTTTTTTATATATATTCTTTTTTATGAGAGCTCAACATGTGACCTTGCATCCACCTGATGTTAAGCAGTATGCAATATCCATGAATGATAGCAACAAGCGGATGCATACAGGTGCACCGCTGGTTGCCATCATTATGCCGGCTTAAGATGCCTATATATATATATATATTAAGTGATTTGTACATGTTGTAATGATTTGTACACTATATTTTGTTTAGGCACAACGGCCTACAAATGGACGACGCAAAAAAAAAAACAACAACAATATAGAGAGATCTTTTTTCTTTTGCCTTAATTAATAATTTTAAATTTAAAACTTTTTACTCATTTTAAACTTATTGATCAGTTGGAACTAACCCCTGTAATACAGGGCAACTCTAGCACAACGATCAGGGACCTAATGCATGTCCAAACGATGAAAACTTTAAATCAAATTGTAAAGTACACTATAATCTAGCAATTAATTTGTAATATGTTGTATTTCTAATAAAAAATACTTACATCTTGAAAAAAAAAAGACATATTGTAAGAACTAACCCTGAGATCATCGATAGCTATAAACCTATATTGTCCGGACCACAGCGCGTGCATTACGGCTGCCAACTCCTCAGCAATTATACCTCGGGTGCTGTTTGACCTGGAAACATTCGACTTAAATATAGTTCACCATAAAAAAAAAAGATACCATCACGGGTGTCATTTTTGTCTCCGTTTTTTCGAACCGTTTAAACAGCCTCAGGGGTAACCAGCGGAGGGATTAACCCGTCCTCATTTCGTCGATGGAATTCGGATACAAAACCTAACAAGTGGCGAGCTTGTTGCGGTGTTTATGAAGGTATAGCCTCGTTGAATAAAGCGGTCACCCATCCTAGGTCCGGCCTTGTTATCATCTGCTTAACCTTGTCATCAGTTATGCAGTGACTTAAACACTAGGCTGGGGCCGCTTTTTTGTGAAAAACTCATTGAGTCCTTGAAAAACACTTTAGTTAAAATAGGTTTATGCCTGATTTCACAAACTCTTAAGTGTTAACTTAGTTAGGGGCCAATTAATGACAGTTGTTTTATAGCAAATAGGTCAAAATTCTTATTTCTCCTTGGGACTCCTTTAGAGTTAGGGATCGTTGGTGAAATCGGGCATTATACTGAGCAAATAGGTCAAAATTCTTATTTCTCCTTGGGGCTCTTTCAGAGTTAGGGATCGTTGGTGAAATCGGGCATTATACTGAACAAATAGGCCAAAATTCTTATTTCTCCTTGGGGCTCCTTTAGAGTTAGGGATCGTTTGTGAAATCGGGCATTATACTGAGCAAATAGGTCAAAATTCTTATTTCTCCTTGGGGCTCCTTTAGAGTTAGGGATCGTTGGTGAAATCAGGCATTATACTGAGCAAATAGGTCAAAATTCTTATTTCTCCTTGGGGCTCCTTTAGAGTTAGGGATCGTTGGTGAAATCGGGCATTATACTGAGCAAATAGGTCAAAATTCTTATTTCTCCTTGGGGCTCCTTTAGAGTTAGGGATCGTTGGTGAAATCGGGCATTATACTGAGCAAATAGGTCAAAATTCTTATTTCTCCTTGGGGCTCCTTTAGAGTTAGGGATCGTTGGTGAAATCAGGCATTATACTGAGCAAATAGGTCAAAATTCTTATTTCTCCTTGGGGCTCCTTTAGAGTTAGGGATCGTTGGTGAAATCGGGCATTATACTGAGCAAATAGGTCAAAATTCTTATTTCTCCTTGGGGCTCCTTTAGAGTTAGGGATCGTTGGTGAAATCGGGCATTATACTGAGCAAATAGGTCAAAATTCTTATTTCTCCTTGGGGCTCCTTTAGAGTTAGGGATCGTTGGTGAAATCGGGCATTAGTTTTTTTTACGTATATATTTTTTTTGTTGCTAAAATAAGACAAAACCTACCATAAAAAGTGTTAATTTTTTCAAGGCCTCAAATAAGTTTTTATTAACACCTGTGTTAGAATATAACTAAATTAAAATTGTCACGCCTTTTTCCCACTGCACCCGTAGCACGGCCAAGCTAAGACAAGATATGGGGTCGCCAACCAATGTCAAAAGTAACAATTTTTTTATATCAACCAATCAGAGCGCTGCAAAGTTGCACCTGATTGGCTGATTTTAAAAAAAAATGTTTTGTTTGACATCCGTTCGCGACTTTATCTCTTGTCTTGGCTTGGCCGTGCTTCGGGTACTAGGATGGGCAGAGACAAGGGAGACAATGATTACCCTGGCATAATTACTACAAGCTTCACGTTTATTACTTATGGTTATTATCGACCGCATCCTTAGACTAGAGGTTGCGCCTTTGGCGTTGTATCCGGAGGTTCGATTTTCCATTCATGGCAAAAACGTACTGGTGTTTACAAGCTATTTCAGAATTTTAAATAAAATTCAAGACGACTGAATACGTTTTTATGATTTTTTAAAATTTACCCTAAGTTTTATGACCACTGCTAAGAATTTACCAGAAGTTCAGGTATTTAAAATCGGATTGGCTCGTGTCTACATATTTCGATTTTAGACTGTGGGTTCACTGGTTTTCACGACACTACTTCATCGATTTATTGTCGAGAAAATAATATCTTTTTAGGGCGCAGGTACAAAACTGGCGGTACAGTAGGGTATCGACTAGTAATGCAAGTTCGTCTTAAACGCCGCCCATTTAACTAGCACACTATCAGGTAGATACAAAGTCACACGCCGTGCTCAAATTAATAATTATAAATAATACATAACTATGGAGGCTGTCTAACCTACAACGCTACTTTTATGTTGCATATACTATTACTATATAATATATAAAGCAGTCACATGTCGTGCGGCTATAATGGAATTAATAATGTATACCAGACGTTCGCTTCTGTAGCATGTTTTACGTGCGCAAGCGTCATAGGATTTCATGTCATCATAACACTGAATTAACTTCATAGGATCACGTGTGAACAGGATCACAGAAAACTAAACATGGTAGAAGGGCAAAAATAATTCGACTTATATGTAATTATATGACTAAACGTTTGTATAAAATACAAAGGCTCAGTTGTATATAAATTATGAATTAATAGCTAGCAAAGTTATCCTATAGAGACTAAATAACATTATGCTATATATATCTAGTAAGAGATATGATACCTCAAATTTCAAAGCATTTATAGTGTTATACTTAGGCTATGTTCCACCAAAATGAACTCTCTATAAACGTTTAAAGTTAAAAATGGCGTCAATAGAAGCAACTGTCATTCAAACTGCAAAATAAACTGGTACATTGGACGCCATTTAATAATTTAAGGGTATAGAAAAATATATAGGGTTAAACAGAAAGATATAACTTACAATAATTAATAAAGTGCAAAATGTTTTAACTGGAGAAACCTATTAAGAAGCTCCTTGTATCTCTAAACAGAGACAATTTTTATTTAAAATGAGCTGTAAAATGCGAATATTTGGGACCTGGCTTGAAGATTTTTTTTTCACTAGGGCACTGCACTTGACTTGTATTCACCGGGTAGTAATCACACCTACAAACTCCACAAATAGGGTCGATAAATGCAATATATTGTTCCTAAATGGGGGACGAAAACCAATTAGATTTATCGTCTAATTCCACCAGCTCGACAAGAAATCGACACAATAGTCTCTTGAAAACCAGTAAACCCACAGACTAAAACGGAAACATGACTAGGTCACTTGAGGTTTTTGCGTGTGTTATTCACATACCTGTTAACGTGTTCCAAGTACTGTCCCTTAGAGAAGTAGGAGGCGAGGGCAGTAGTGTTGTTTAAGCACTGGATGATAGAGTTCATATAGCAGGTGTTGCCCAAATTCTTCAGCCCCGTCAACCCTGGACCCTGAATACACACACACAATCAAAAATAAAAATATATATACAGGGTGATTTTTTCAAGTGTGCCTTCAAGGCCAAATCATAAACTACAAGGATTAGCGAAAAATGCTCAAAGGAGTCTCGAGGCCGATTTTGATAAAAGCTAAAACTGCATTAGATTTTTGAAAAAGTTTTTCTCCTAGCCGGGAATCGAACCGGTTGATTTTGAAAAATAAAACTCACCGTGTATTATTGCACCAGCTGATAATTTCGCTTATAAGGATCAAATGGTGTAAACTTTACACCGTAAAGTAACTTCAAACGGCAAACTAAAAGAAAGTGCTAATTTTTAAGAATGAGCACTTTCCGTAAGTTTGCCGTTTGATATTACTTACCAAAATTTGACTATTTTACTATCAGCTGGTGCAATAATACTATGAAGCTAAAAAAAGCAGCGGCGAGCGGACGGGCACGGTTTTTACCTTCATGAATAATACAGATGAGTTTTTTTTTTCAAATATCAACCGCCTCGATTCCTGGCTGGGAGATTTTTTTTTTATCTATAGATGCTGTTTTAAACTCTTTTGAACATTTTTCGCTATTGCTTGTGGTTTAGGATTTGACCTTGAAGGCACACTAGAAAATACATTCTGTACCTATATATACAGGAATGAATTTGAAAGGTTGTTCTTTGGGCTAATACGAGTTTCTACTGAACAAATTGAACAACTTTTTCGATGGAACCAATGTAGCGCAAATGTTAAAATGTTGGCTTCCCCATGAAAATTGGTCATTTTAACATTACTACATTACTAGTTCGTATAGGGAGAGCATTTTTCTTTCATTTGCAACACATGGTTCCATGGGAAAAGTTGTTCGATTTGATCAGTAGAACCTCATATTAGCCCAAAATACCATCTTTTAAAGTCACCCTGTATATAAAGACAATATACATGGTGACTTTAAAAGGATGTACTTTGGGCTAATATGGGGTTCTACTCATCAATACGAACAACTTTTCCCATGAAACCAAGTGCCGCAAATGAAAAAAAAATATTGCCTTCTCCATACAAACTAGTAATGTGAAAATGACCAATTTGTATGGGGAAGCCAAAATTTTTTTTCATTTGCGACACATGGTTCCATGGGAAAAGTTGTTCGATTTGACCAACAGAACCTCATATTAGCCCAAAGTACATCCTTTCAAATTCACCCTGTATAGGTACCTATATTTAGTTATTATATAAAATCGTAGCAAGACAAACATTTAAATTTCAATAAAACTTAAAATAAAGAAAAAAGTATATTAAATAGATTTGCTATATTTAACCTTTTAATTGTATAGTAAAATAACTCGCCGTGTAATTTTATTAATCATATTAATTATTTAATAAAATTTTACTTCTATAACAGTATTTATTTTTAAGCTGTAAAATTATTTACCTGGTAACAATAAAAAAAAACTTTTTTGTACTAAATAAAATATACCTACATATATACATGGTGAATTTGAATGGGTGTACTTTGGGCTAATATGATGTTCTACTGATCAATACGAACAACTTTTCCCATGGAACCATGTGTCGCAAGTGAAAAAAAAAATGCAAAACTAGTAAAGTTAAAATGACCAATATGTATGGGGAAGCCATTTTTTTTTTCATTTGCGACACATGGTTCCATGAGAAAAGTTGTTCGTATTGACCAGTAGAACATCATATTAGCCCAAAGTACACCCATTCAAATTCACCCTGTATATTATCTAAAAAAAAAAAAAAAAATGCTGTCAAAACTTACCCTCTTAAACAGCCATACTATCTGATTGGGAGCACACTTAAGTCTAACTTTAACTTTTAACACCATATTGTAAGTATCCACCGGTATACATTTCTGAGACTTCAATATTGTTTAACTAAAACTTTTAAAAGTAAGTTAAAAAATCACTTAGCTATCTTCGCATTTGTCAAAGTTATATAAATTTTGTGAGTTATTTTTGTATTTTGAAAGCGGAAATATTAATATAAGCATTACTATTAAATATAATACGAATATTGTTGAGATAATGGAGACTAACATTTGTTAAGATATTTAAATCTAAATTTGTTGAGTTTATTTTTTTTTTAATATAAAAATGTGCTTAGAAGTTTGACTTTGGTAAACAAAAGAAATAATATGAAACAAGCTATGTCTCGCGGTTTCCCATGCTGTTGTATTTCTCGCCTGGCTCTTAAGGGTTGCGTTGCGTTGCGTGATCTGAATAGCCTATAACCTTCCTTAATAATTGGGCTATCAAATAAAATAAAACTCGTTCCACAGTTTCAGAGATGAACGCGTTCAAACATACAAAATCTATAGTTTTACTATATTAGTATAGATTATTTCGAAAAGAATATTATTTTCAGACAAAACATCTGAATAATTAATAAGTTATTTTTTATTATTTCATTAATAAAGCAGGACATGTGACCCTACATCCACCTGATGGTAAGTGGCAATGTAACGTCCAAAAATGTTCTCAACCAATAGTAGCTTGCTTCAATTGGTTGCTTAAAAGACTCAGGATTAAAGGAAGAAGGGAAAACCCACGGACGGACGAAGTTATATTTCTAGAACTGATTTGACCTTATATAATATGATAAAGTTGATTAAAAAATAAGTACCTTAACTAGTTATGAATCTCAACTTAGAACAATTAAGTCATCGACTTGACTTCTCATGACTAAATTTTAAATAATAAATAAAAATTAATTAAATTACGGTACAATTAAAAGTCACAAAACAAGCGTGCATGTAGAGTGGAGATAAACAATGTCGCTCGACTGCCTACTTAACCCCTAAGGTGCCAGGCGTGAATATAACAAATAATAAAAATAAAATATTAATACACTATGTAAACAAACAGTCAAAGTCGTAAGCACATACAAATAAATAAAAATCACTTTAAAAAAAAACAATCAATTTTTTTATAGTAAGTAATAAACCAGTGCGTCGTATAGAAGTAACTTAGAAACTAAAGGTGAATAAAATAGGTACAGTCGCTCCCTCTTGTGGGGTAAGAAAACAACCCCCTAGTGATCGGGGCGAAGTGTAGGGTGACCATCATATTTAGCATTAAAAGATAAGTAGTGTTTTTTTTGAAATGAAACATGGAAATCAGTAGATTGTTTATTACTTTTTAAGCTTTAGTTGATTGTCATTATATATTAAGAGCGGAGTCTGATCAAACATTTCCCATACATTCACGACCTTTTGGTCCTAACTGTTACCCCCCACTAAACATTTATAGATTTTTATGATTTTTGGAGGCGTTATAAATAAGACCTATATCTGGGCTCGTGCGTTTTCCTTTTTTAAAGTTTGGTATAGGAAAAATAATATCAACCCCTTAAATTCGAAAAAAATAAAAAAAGGAAATCTCTAATATAATGAGAGCAGTTTTTTTCAAATCCATTAAAGTTTAAGGGTAGAAAACAGTTTTGGTCCGAAAGTTGTTTTGCTGCCTAAATTGTAGGTATAATCTCATACGTGCTCTTTCTCTTATTAAGGCGGGGGGAAGGTTTACATAAATGTATGGTAGCGTTACCGACTCACAGTCATGCGGGGGGAGAGGTAAAACTTAGCAGTTGAATCAGCATGAGCATCGATGAGCCTCATCGAACACTTCTCTTAATTAGGACCTACATTATAATAGGCTATATACAAAATATTAGAATTCGTTGTTTTCTCATTCAAGTCCAGGTGGGCGATTCTCGCGCTTTCGACATTCATCTCGATTAGAGATTTTTAAACGAAAAATGACTAAATATGTGATTTTTCGTTCAATATTTATATATTTATTATTTATTAACTAATATTAATTATTTATTTCGTTCAATGTTCGATATTTTTGAACGAAAAATCACATATTTAGTCATTTTTCGTTTAAAAATCTCGAATCGAGATGAATGTCGAAAGTGCGAGAATCGCCCACCAGATAACAGTTAATAGTTATTGCAGTTCGCAAGTAAATATGTTTATCTACTTTTCTATTCAACGAGCTTAGAGTGTGAGCTTACTTGTATGGTGGCTTTTTACGTATTCTATTATACCTATTTGGCTCTGGTAAGTACCTAACTGTATCAGAAAGCCGAACGTCAATTTCAAAGGAATCAGCTGAAAACCGGCATTATAGCATACTCGCTGCAACAATGCTGAGCTAATTTTATATTTGTTATGCAACAAGGTTCATTTAATGATATAGTATTTTGAATTGTAGTAAAATAACAATATATTATGTAATAATGTTATTTAAATTGTGTATATTCTGTGCGAGGCGATCAAATAAAGTTTTTCTTTCTTTCTAGTTATTTAAAACAAAACGTTTAGAACATACTGAAGAATTTGTTTTAAACAATATTTTTAACAACAAATTATCCTTGCTATAACACTGTACCTACGCTGTTTTTTTATCTATAATATATCCATATCTATCAATAAATAATGACCACCCTAGTGGGAGCTAGCTAGGTCGCGTGTTAGCACAGTACATAAAAGTAATATGGGCAGGGAGTGTAAATCTTGTTCTGATTGATTACATGTTTGGACGTATGCGTCGCGTTCTAATCAAACCAGGTTCACAACCCTTTTATAAGGTTTCTTAAGGGGAAAAAAGAAAATAAACCCATATTTATAAGGTTTCTTAAAAAATACCCTAACCCTTATAGTCTCATATTCCCTATGCTATTAATAATACAATACTTTTTTAATAAACTATTATAAAAATGTTTGCTAAAAAATAACTTAGCTAAGTATTTACAAGTTTTTTAAATATAAATATACATATATATTATCACGGGTGTCTTACGGCGCCCGCGACCGCCTAGACGGCCCCAGGGTACCTAGCGGAGGGGTTTTAATCTCAACTCGTCGTAGCCGATGGTACGAGTCTACACCGAACAAGTGGCTAGCTCGTTGCCATGTTTTGAATAGACTCAATAATCCATCTATAAACCGTTTCACAAGTTGGTATAATGAAACCGACAGCTTAACGTGCTCTCCGAGGCACTATAGTAGTGTTGTCAAACAAATGTACATACATTTTTTAATTAAAAACTCATTGGTACAAACCGGGATTCGAACCAGGACCTAAGCGTTTTTAAGTCCAAGGTCTAACCAACTCGGCCACAACGTATATATCTATTTTTATTTTATCTATTATAAAAATGTTTAAAAAAAACATACTAAATAATAATGTGTTTATAAACTTTTTATTTATTCTCCATAATCCTACAAAAAAAAAAAAAAAATTATTAGAAAATTACGAATGATTTTTTTTTTCACTACTTATTACTTTTTTGTATTTATAAATATACTTAAAACTGTTTTAATTCTACAGTCTAACCAGGCTCAGTCACCACGTACATTTAATAAAATTTATTTATAAAATATCCACCATAAACCATAATAGTTGGGTACCGTTTTTTCTGTTACCAGCACGTAATATAGATTTATGGTGCCGCGTTTCATTGTCGGAAGGTCAAGACCACTGGAATAGACGATGCACATCCAAACTTATTTCTGTTATTATAAAACATGGCTAGCACCATCATCATATGAAAGTATAGACGCGCCAATCAGAACATCTTTTTTATTGAATAACGGCATATGACTTTGTATCTGCATAATGGTAAATAGAACTGCAAGTTCCACGAATGGGAATGAACAAATTATTGTTGTATAAGAGGATCGTCTGATTAAACATTTCCCATAACTCCTCTAAACACATTTGTACGATTTTTGAAGACGTTAAATCCGAAAAAAAATCGTTGTTAATCGCATATGTGCTCTTTCTCGTATTGAGGGTCGGGGGGAAGGTTTACATACATGTGTATGGTAGCGTTACCGAATCACCGTCATGCGCGGGGAGGGGTAATACCTTGTAGTTGAATTAGCTTGAGCATTATTCTTTATTATACAAAAGTTTAAGAGCTCTGTATTCGACTTGACGCCCATACAAACGTTAACTTCCAATATTAAGTGGGCAGAAAAAGGATTCGCGAACTCGAGCGTCAAAAAACATCTAAATGTTGTTTTCAGTTATAATAAAGTTTTTTTTTTGGAAAAAAAAGAACATGGAGGTGTAGATTTTATTTACTCCATCCTAATTACATAATTTCTTTATAAAAAATCTGTTTAGTTTTAAAATGAGAACTAAAGTAATATTTTTAGAATCATAAATCAAACTTTGGGTGTCTTTTCAAAAGTTAATATATTTTTTATAAAAATACTATCTAATTAGGATCGAGTAAGTAATATTTACACCTCTGCGTTCTTTTTCATTAAAAATAAACTTTGATATCACTGAAAACCATTTAGACGTTATTGGACGTTCGAGATCGCGAAACCTTTTACTGGCTTCTTAACTTGGCTGTTGGTCGAAATTTTTTATGTTCGTAATTGTAAAAAAAAAAAAAACTTTCTGTTGTGGGAAATATTGTATGAAGAAAGCGGGGTTCGCAATTACGAATGCAGCGTCCTTAATATCGTTGTACATAGGCGAGCTTAATGCCTTAGGCATTATCAACCAGTTAACCTTAAAAAAGCGGCCCCGGCCTAGTGGTTAAACCACTGCGCAACTGATAACAAGGTTAATGACAACAAGACCGGACCTGGGATGGGTAATCGCTTTATACAACGAGGCTATATCATCATAAACACCGCAACAAGCTCACCACTTGTTAGGTGTTGCGTCCGAATACTATCGGCGTAATAAGGACGGGTTCTCAGGACCCAATAAAATTATTATTGCACCTATCTATATTTTTAGCGTTTTGATCATTCTATACTTTTCTATTTCGATGGCTACCCTAATTTAAAACTGTTTTAATAATGTATATTTCAATCAGGTACTATTTTTGGAATTAATTGATTTTTATTGTTAGTTAGCAAGTCACGTGTGTTCTAAATATATATTTTTCTATTGATTATTTTCACTGGTAGTTATTAATAATATATTTTGGTATGAATATCATATACCTTAAAATTTTACCTTCTTTAGCCTTTTTAAAAACTAGTCTATAACCAATATTATAAAGAGAAAAGATTTGTTTCTTTGTTTAGGATAAACCTAAAAACATTGTTTTTTTAATACTTTCACATATAAAATGTTAGATTATTAGCGAGTAGCAGATTTTATTTACAATCCGATTTATTTTTTATTAAACGGTGAGTGAAATCGCGGGGAACAGCTAGGTAATTTAAAAGCGTAATAAAATAATAGCAGCCATTTTGAATAAAAAATAAACGCCATTTTATGTTTATTAATTTAGCTCTAAATTTTTTTTATACATCTATAAATGGACCAATACAAACATATTATAGTATCGTACGCAGAGGGTAGGTACATTTTAATGAAATTTTAAGCCATTAGTTATTCTTAGCTGCTATAGCTGTCATTTTCTATGAAAATAAGACTCCATATTAAGTTCTGATTGAAGCTTATTTGTATTTTAAACATCAACAGTTCATGTGATTTAAATATTTTTTTTTAGGTTGCAGGTCTCTGCATATAACTTCGCTAGGCCTACCGACCGGTATCATTACCAAAAACCTTCAAGTAACATTGTCATATTTTACATGGTATTAGTCTGTGGGTTCACGATTCGAGTTATCAGGAGAATACTGCACCGATTTCTTGTCGATGTGGTAGTCTCGTTTCAGGGTGCGGGCAGTTGATTTAACGATACACGAAATAATATTTTATTTTATTTTTAATGCAAAATCGTCTTTGTAGCCACCTATTACTGCATCATTTAGTATAATGACAGCAATCATGCTTTTAAACAAATGGGTATATTGATCGACCAAATTAACAGACTTTGTAAGTCTAATTACCACCAGGTGGATACAAAGTTACATGCCGTACGGCATCAACAAAAAATTTTTTTTATTAGTCTCGTTAGATAGCAGAGGGTATATGTACGTTGATTGTTTATACTAAATACTTAATGCTAGGCGTAAGCCGCGTGGGGCTTCTTTGCGGGGCCTTGACTTTACGGTTGAGTACGATTTATGTGTAAATAGATACCGTATGACTCAGAGGGAAGTCAGTGAATTCAACAAAAAATATATATACATACTATAAATATATCATAAATTATAACTTTGCCACTATAATCCCAACTTTGCTTCATAGATGATGTATATAAAAAAAAATCCTAAGAGACTCTAAAAACAGACAGCCTATATATCTATAATTCCTGTATGTATAACGATATATACCTTATTATTCAAAAAACGCATATAAATCGGTCCATTACTTTTTAAGTAATGCCCCAACAAACAAACATAGTACATATTATTATAGACAGACTAACACAAATCCTAAAAATTATAGATTATCCTTCTATAGCCTATTTCCCGCTAATATGTTTTTTAATTAGATTAATGTAAGATTTTTCATTTACAATTTTATTATATAAGGTGAATTTGAAAGGTTGTACTTTGGTTAATATAACGCTCTACGGATCAAATCGAACAACATTTCCCATGGAACCATGTGTCGCAAAAAAAAAATTGAGTTCCCCATACAAATTGGTAATTTTAACATTACTAGTTTGTACGGAGAAGGCAATTATTTTTTTATTTGCGACACATTCGCTTTGGTCAGCAGGCGTAGCACGGCCACTCAGTCTTGTCTTGAATGGTTGTCACATTCAAATGAGTCCGTGTGCTTCAGTAAAATAACATGAATTTTATTGGTTGTTAATTAAATAAGTCATACAAAGCTCAATACTTTTTGAATTTTTAAAATTGACCTGTTATTAGTAAGCTTCGAAACATAAATAACTTGATGTAAATTCGCGATTCCAGATGGTGTCTTGGGTTGGCTGTGCTAACCCTTTAGCACATCCAACCCAATATAGTAGAACCTCATATTAGCCCAAAGTACAACCTTTCAAAGTCATGTATAAAAATCTTGTATTAAATTTTTAAAGATAAAAATGCAATGAAAAAAGTCCTGGTGGTGGGACTCGAACTCACGAACCTCGCTATCGCGGCAAGGCGCTCAACCGCTGAGATAAAAATTCGTGGGGGCTGACTGGAACCTGCAGGGTAACCACCGACTCCGATACCGTGAGATCTCGTTCGAGTTGAGATCGATGTTTTAGTTACTACGAAAAGTGAAACATCGTTGTTTAAATTTACCAATGCATAATTAGTTCGAGTACCTAATTAATTACAAAAAAATATATATAATATTATGAAGTTGGTAAATATGATATGTATGAAATGACGTCATTTTTTATCTCAACTCGAACGAGAACTCACGGTATCGGAGTCGGTGGTTACCCCCCTGATTGGCTCAGCGGTTGAGCGCCTTGCCGCGATAGCGAGGTTCGTGAGTTCGAGTCCCGCCACCAGGATTTTTTCATTGCATTTTTATATTTAAAAATTTAATTTAAGATTATCCTATAAAGGAATTTATAAAAATGCATATGTATAAAAATCTTGATAATATACAATAGGGAATATGCATGTTTTTTTTTTCATTACTTGAGTAACTACATTAGACCCTAAAAACAAATATTAAACATTTTTTAAAGGGCCATCTGCCACTACCGCAGTAAAAAACGGTAATCATTAGCCGCCATTCTGTGACGTCATTCGTGCTCAAAAAGCATATCAGTTTAATATTATTGCACCTTAAAAGTTAGTCAAAAGGTTTCTTTCTAACAAATTATCGTAATGAAGGACAATAATAAATACTCGAGAAAACAAGAAACTGTAGACTACAGAGCACACGTTGACATTTGTTTCTGCACGAATGAAGTCACATAAAGTTTGCTAATGTCGAAGCGTTTAGAAATGCGTTCCGTTTCTACAAAAAAATGGATTTTAAAAATCGTATTTATAAAAAAATTTGCTAATCAAAATAAAATAGATTACTGTAAATATGTTCAAAGACATAAAAGGAACATTATATATCAAAATAATAATAATTGGCGTTACATGCATGGAATATGCTATTATTATGTCTTGCTACGATTTAAAAAAAAAAAAAAAATGTAAACTATGTTTACTCACGACTTCACCCCAAACAGGTTGTAAGTCCCGGATCCTCATGGGCTCGTGTCTGACCATCGGCTTGGTGCTCCTGTCGAATATGGGAGCGCTGGTCTCTTCTTCTGACGACGATAACTAAGTACAATAAACACTGAATGGTAAAAATCTTACGTTAGTCGTTTGGTAACACTTCGCATATTGAAAAACTAAACTGGCACTGTACAAAAATAATCCGTCAAGTGACCTAGTCATACGGATATTGCTCTGGTCAAAAACCAAGCTCTAGGCTTCTACTATGTGTACCAGAATCAATGATATAATACTTATTTCATAAATACCCAGACCATGACAAAATATTAGTAAGTTTTTCTGTACAGTTGTACAGAAAAACTTACTAATATTTTTTTGCCATGGATGGGAATCGAACCCACAACCTCCAGATACAACGCCAAAGGCAACACACACCAGGTTTTCTGGAGACTACTGCATCCATTTTTTCGACTAGGTGGTTGATTTGACGATAGAGCAACAAGTATTTTTAATATACTCGTAATACAAATTCGTGTTTATCACCCATTTCGTAACTCTTATGTGTGAAAGCATTTTTGGTATGAAAAACGCAGACTTCGATATTACGAATGCAGTGTCCTTAAGCGTTGATTGGTTGAAGTGAGAACACAATATGGCGGAGAGAGTATAGAGTGTTTCCATATATTTATTATTCATATATCATAGATTCTTAGTTTCATGGTATAGTACCAGTTTTCTTTTCAATATGTCTCCAGTCTTACTAAGGTCTGTTGCAATACAGTTCAGCATATACACTATTTACCTTAGCCACGTCGGGGGAGGACTGTGATCTGTGCATAGACCCTGAAGCCATGAATGTGTCCGCATCTTCTTCCTGTACACAAAATTATGTATTAATTGTTGTAAGTATTTTTTGTAGTTATAAAAAGGTAGTGATAGTACTTAAACTGTTAGTTTTTAAAGTTGACCTTTGCCATAATAGATTCAAAATAGAGGAGACTGACAGTGCTGAATCTGATAGTTTTTATAATTGATCTCTGCCATACGAGATTCAAAAAGGGAAGAGACTGACTGTGCTGAAGCTGATAGTTTTTATAATTGATCATTGCATAAAATATTCAAAATAGAACAGACTGACTGTGCTAAAACTGATAGTTTTTATAGTTGATCTTTGCCATAAAGAGATTCAACACAGAGCAAACTGACAGTTCTTAAACTGATAGTTTTTATAGTTGACCTTTGCCATAAAATATTCAAAATAGAACAGATGACAGTGCTTAAACTGATAGTTTTTTATAGTTGATCTTTGCCATAAGAGATTTAAAAAGGGAAGCGACTGACTGTGCTAAAACTGATAGTTTTTATAGTTGACCTTTGCCATAATAGATTCAAAATAGAGCAGACTGACAGTGCTTAAACTGATAGTTTTTATAGTTGACCTTCGCCATAAAATATTCAAAATAGAACATATGACAGTGCTTAAACTGATAGTTTTTATAGTTGATCTTTGCCATATAGATTCAAAAAGGGGAGAGACTCACAGTGCTGAAACTAATAGTTTTTATAGTTGATCTTTGCCATAAGAGATTCAAAAAAGAAAAAGACTGATAGTGGTCAAGCTGATAGTTTTTAAAGTTAATCTTTGCCATAAAAGATTTTAAAAGGGAAGAACAGATTTATCAATCATTGAGCACTGAATGGTTGAAGGGAGAACAGAATATGGCGGCAAC
Source organism: Monopis laevigella (assembly GCA_947458855.1). Lineage (NCBI taxonomy): Eukaryota > Metazoa > Arthropoda > Insecta > Lepidoptera > Tineidae > Monopis > Monopis laevigella. The sequence goes on along the minus strand of OX381596.1, from coordinate 4,792,818 downwards.
GAACAAGTTTGACACTTCGTAGGCGATTTTAGGCTTTGGTAGGCGATTTTTGGCTTTAGGGCAGTTCCATGTATTACTCTTAATTTCATGGTTTGGGTGAGTCCCCTGGTCTCTGTTGCTAATTATACTCACTTTATAGTCAGGTTTCTTCTTCTCCCGGGCTTCTTGCAGCATTCTCCTGCGTTCTGCCTCCAGAACCTCTCTCTTCCTGTGTAGGTCTGCCTTCTGATCCTCCGCAGCCCGGATCCTGGCTCGGGCCGCATCAAACTCTCGCGCAGCATCCAACTCGCGAGCTCGCTGCTTTTCTGATTCCACTATAAAATTTAAATAAATGATTATGTAAAAAATGATTGCATTTTATTTACATAACTTTTTAGTGTAAATACCCAGTGGGTACCCTGATGCCGTTTATGCGGTCTCATATAGCATTGTGGGGTATCGAAAGACATCTATATGTCATATACATGACTTACTCTGTAGAAAACAACAAAAAAAAATCCCACTGAAACCATGTTTTTTTCTGGATAAAAAGTAGCCTATGTGGCATCCCATATTATAAACCTATTTCTGTGCCAAATTGCATCGAGATCAGGGGCCTTACCGTGAAGCCATATCGATAAACCGATCGACGCGTCGTTGGATACAAATGTATAGGAAATTTGTCTATGGGTAGAAATCGATCGCCAAGAAACGTTAAATCACATACATTTTATATTAGCTTTCGATCGATCGCGTGTCGATCGGTATTTCATGTGGCTTCCCGGTAGGGCCCCAGTTCAGCTGTTTTGGCATGATTGAGTAACAAACATCCATAGACACATTTTATATGTGGAGTTTTCCAGTAGTTATTATTTTTTATTTTTTTATTTTTTATTTATAGGAGCTCGGCATGTGACCCCACATCCACCTGATCGAAAGCAGTATTAAGGTCCAAGAATGAATACAACCAGCTCTTAGAATTGTGTTGTAAGAGCTGGTTTCATCCATTATGCCGGCTTAAGATGCCTATTCACGCTTCGTTTAAAGGACTCAAGGTTATAGGATGAAGGAAACACGCAAGCAGGTAGATTTATTTAACGCAATAGGTGGTGTTTAGTCGCTATCTACAAAAACTTTCGAAACAGATATTGGTAATAAAAAAATATACCCAAAATGAAGGGTAAATAGGAAAATAAATACTTTATACAATAGTCAACTATATCCATAATATACCAGTATTATCTATAAGCACCAGTTTTTTATTAAAAAAAACAAGAGTAATTAAATTTTAATTTCTAAGAATTCTTGTTTTTTTTTCACGAAGTTTTTCTTGATAGGATATCTACTAATAATTATAGAGAGCAAGAATGTGGAGTAGGATATATAGTAAAAAAATATAAAATATCTTGCAATACCTAAATTTTGTTTGAAATTTAAACCATAGAGTAAATATACTTAATGAAATATAGACTACTCAAAATATAGAAACAGCCTATTTTGACAGTTTATGTGGAAATCTCTCCTGCTGCCATCTATTGGCATATTTTGGAACCGTCAAAAAGAAAACTCCTCATTTACTATCTTGTAAACGAAAAGAGTTTACAAGATCATTTTATACCATTTTTTTATTTATAATAGTAGTAAGATTATTATTTACCATTTGTAGGAGGAGCTTCCTGATTGGTCACAATGGAGTCCGACAACTTTGATGAGTCGTCCTTCTCTCGCCGCTGGTACTCTTCTAACTGGTCCCGAAGGCTTTTGTTCTCTTGTTCCTAATTAACAAGTTTAAGCTGTTTATAAAAACAAAACGGTTAAATGCGAATGCTGTTCGTGCACTTAGGGTTTCGTGCTACAGTAAAAAAAGAGGGGAAAATTGAATTTCTTTCCTATTATCCCTTTTTTTTCATTTATGATAGTATATTTGTCGTTCTTTTAATAATGAATAGCTGCCTAACCAAACGCACTCTAAGACCTCATTGTTAAAATTTTTTTTTTTTTTGACTATTCATAAATATCTGTAAAGATTTACATGAAATAAATGATTTGATATAAATATCAGACATCATTACAATATTATTTATATAAATAAAATATCAGATCATCTAACACAAGTATTCTTATATTTAGTAGATGGTCCCTATCATTATAATAATTGATTAAGCACTAATATTTTGTTAAAGTAAATAAAGAATATTTTACATTTTTTTTTTTTTTTTTTTTTTTTTTTTTCTATATTGAAAATATTTTATTTACACAAAGAAACTTACAAAACATAGGTAAATAATAAAAAATAAAAAAAATTTTTTTTTCATTAAGGATACTGCATTCGAAATCGCGAAATCTCCATTTTCCATACAAAATGAGTTGTCGCACTTCCAGTATTACTCTATTACTGTTTGTCACAGAATTAAAATAATATTTTTGTTGGTCATTGTATTAATTATACTTTCTGTGCTAGATTTTTTTTTATAATCAGTTTTTTTTAATATTATATAATACAAATATATATATATATAACCCACAACAGAATTATTTTTGCGTACAATTACCAACATTAAAAAAATAATTTAACTTAGACTAACAGCCAGTAATATTGTAAGTATGTTTGTATGGGCGTCTAGACGACTGCAAATATAGAATAAAGAATTACAACCATTTTTTTAGAAAAGTATTTTTAAGGAAATGCTTCATTGTTCAAAAAGGAACTTTATAAAATGAGAGCTATTATATTTAAATTAGATATCTTATTGAAAATGCGTCTTAAATAATAATATGTAAAAAAATCTTACCATATCATATTGCTTGTTTTCCAGTTGCAGTAGTTTGGATAATATTTCTTGTTCCCTGAGCTGGTACTGCGCTCGCATGTCCCCCTGGGGCTCATTCTCCGATTCCTGGTGCACTTTTTCCCAGTCCTTTATTTAGGTCGAAAGAAATATTCAATTAGTAATATACAAAATAAATGTAAGTACTGAATAACATATCATCATGGGCTCAGGGTACCCAGAGGTGGGGTTTTAATCCCACCTCGTCGTAGCCGAAAGTGGCTAGCTTGTCGCAATGTTTGGATAGACCCAATAACTCATCTATAAACAGTTTTACAATGAGACAATTTTTTTAGCTATCCATGGATTCTCCGTGGCGGAGCCATCGTGTGATTGGAAGTGTGGGGAATGAACTGCAGCGTCACGGACTTGAGACCGCGAAGCAGGGTTAAAGGTCTTTTAACTCTCCCCTGCACTGTGTTCACTACCCTTTCCACTCAACCAAATACTATTTGATCCTGTTCGCGCCATCTTGGAAACACGTTCCATAAAAGTTCCGACGGCCGATGTTGGAAGGACAAGTCCCTTCAATAGATGATGCAAAAACTTTGCTGGAATTCCTCTTGTACCGATTTCCACTACATAAAGTTGAGTTTTAATACCGTTTCTAGTAGTTTAATTTGTGAGATCAAAGTATTTGTTTGAATTAATGGTGTGGTCCTTGGGAATGTTTGTTTCCCACGGAATGGTGAGTTCCATAAGTATTGAATAATGAAACAGGGATCAACAGCTTAACGTGCTCTCCGAGGCAGTATAGTGGTGTTGTCAAACAAATGTTCTGGGAATTAAGTAATAGAATGTTTTTTTATTATTATTTTGATCTGTATAAATTTAAATAAAAAAATTTTCTGTATTTTGATGAAACATTATTTATACAATAGTGTACCTGCTCAGCTTCGATTCTCTGCAACTCCAGAGTAAGTGATGTGTCAGCAATTTTTTCCTGCTTCTGTAATATCATCTGCATATTTCTTGATCTCTCTAAATACATCTGCAAAGCTGCTGCCTAAAATCAAAGACAAAACCCGTTTAACAGTTTACAAATATACAAACATATAGTCCTAATCATATATTGATACACAATAGCTTAATATCTTATTCATTGTTATTTTATTAGAATTAAAATTTGTGTTGTATTTAAAGGATAAGTAAGTAAAAAAAATATACAGGGTGAATTTGAAAGGGTGTACTTTGGGCTAATATAAGGTTCCGCTGATTATATCGAATAACTTTTCCCATAGAACCAAGCGTCGCAAATGAAAAAAAAAAGGTTTTCCTATACAAATTGGTCATTTTAATATAACTAGTTTGTATGGAGAAAGCTTTTTTTTATTTGCGATACATAGTTCCATGGGAAAAGTTGTTCCATTTTATAAGCAGAATCTCATATTATCCTAAAGTACATCCTTTCAAAGTCACCCTGTATATAGCAGTATGCGCCTACACGTCTGTTGTATAGTGTGTATACATACTGCATACGGCAGCTGTGTACATTTGTGGACCGCGACGTATATGTAGCAAGAAACATTTGTTCAACAGGTAGGAGAGAGACAATGTTCTTAGCAATCCATGGCTTCACCGTGCCGGTGCCGGGTCCATTGCGTGGTTGAAAGGCAGGGGAATGAACTGCAGCGATCCCGGACTTTTTAGGCCTTAGGCCACTTCCGTATATAATTCTAACTTTCATAGACAGGATGGAAACAATATTTTAATTAGTATAGATAAATCATACCTTGCTAGACCGGTCAATGATGGGACCTCCGGGCATGTCCATCTTCATCGGAGGAGGACTTAAATCTGACCAGGACGGATAATCTATTTCACCTAAGGACAAGTTAAGTTTGATTACTATACAATAATAAGTGAAGGTTTTGTACAAACATAAATCCCTCTCATGCTGGGGCCACACCGTCCCAAACAAGAAACGCAATGTTGGACGTTAAATGTTGGTATAGCCACTACTTAAAACAATAATTTGACAACGGCATAATGGCGTTAAATATTAACGCAATAATTATTGCGATAATGGTCGTTTCCTGTTAGTATGGCCCCAGCATTACTGAGAAAGAGAGACGAGATGGTGTTAGGTATCCATGGATTCTCGGTGCGGGTTTTGGGTCCATTGAATGGCGTTCAAAATTATCGCTGACATGATGGGCATATACCTTTAGTGTTGCCTCAGCATTACTGAGGAAGAAACAATGGTGTTAGCTATTCATGGATTCTCCATGCAGGTTTCGGGTTCATCTCGCGGTTGGGATTCCCGGACTTGGGACTGTGAAGATGGGTTGAAGGCCTTTCCCAATGTATCCCTTTACAGTGTTTAAAACCCTCTCTATCCAGTTGGATAAAAAGAAAATACTATATGATCATTTCAGCACCATCTTGGAAATGCATTCCATATAAATTTTGACTTTTCCGAATATATAATAAAACTAGTAATTTCATTTGTAATATCAAAGTAGATAATGATGTAATGCTTTAGAATGTTTCTTTCCAACAAAACAATAAATTCTACAATTATTACGTCCTTTAAGCATATAGAGGATACCAAAATGTCTAGACTCACGGCGACCACTTTTTTTCATATACAAATTTCCTTGACTTTTCCAGTAACATTTTTTATATTTTCCTGGACCTTAATGAGCTTCAAAAAGACAAAATAAGCATATTTTGAACATAGATGGAATCACTCTGCTTAGGTTGACAGTCGATTACAGTAGCAAGTTGTGTGTGTACTTTAAATATTTTCCCTGACCTTCTAGTGTAAAATGTTAGTGTATACTCAATTACTAAACTTGTGAAAGCGGTCTCTGTTTTTCATCCAGCTCATATGTACATCATCAAATTGCCTGCTTACATTGATCCCTGTGTGTTGGGTATTATTATTATGTATTTTATTATTATAGTGTATTTATGTATGTATATTTACAGTACATTATTTATGTTTATAGGTATTTATTTGATTTTATTACTGTTTGTAGTTAATTTTTATATGTATTATTAATATTATAGACAAGCAGCATCGCTGATGCATCTACAAAACTGTGTAACTTTTAAATTTTTTATTCACTAATTTGTCTAATCTATTTTTTAAATATTTTCATTTTCGCCATATATATAATGTTTTAGCATTTTCTTATTGCATATACCTATTTACTGTTTATTTGTCTCGAAGGTTTGACTGGTAGAAAATGCCTGGCGGCATTAAGACTGCCTTTGTACTATTTCTTTTATTGTGCAATTTCTTTTAAAAATAAATAATTGGTAATTTCAGTGACAGATCAGGCGAATGTTAAGGTACTCACTAAGCATGTCCTCCGACTGTGACTTAAGTAACCGCGTGACTTGAGCATTGGTGGTGTGGTGGGGATACAGTAGTAACCAGTCTTCATAACCACCTGATAGGGCTACGGGAGTCCGAGAATATTGCACCTTTATGTCCCACTGAAATGGAAATACAAGGTATTATTTTTGTCTATAGTTTTCTATATCAAAGAAATGTTAATTTGATGATTAAAGATTATTTTTATTGGATCACAGCATGTGACTTTGTATATTCCTCATGTTAAGCAGACCTATATAGTCCATGAATGGTGTCCATAAATTATTTATTGTTTAGCAACATTGATCGCTCCCTTAATAAAGAATGCAGTTACGAAATGGGCAGTGACAAAGACAAAGTTGCACTATTATGGGTCTATTTTACTAGCGGCTTTATCGTAAATTCCACTTTCGTAACGACGACCTAAAAGAAGATTGCCAACTCGTCAAGAAATGGATGCTATAGTCTCCTGAAAATTGGTGATCTTGGCTAAAACAGAAACATGACTAGGTCACTTGATGGTTTCGGCATCTGTATGGGCAAAGTTACCTTCATCCCACCTAAAAAACTCAAATAATATTCTCCTACCTTATTGTATTTAATACTTATACCATCGGCTATAACAAGGTAAGATTAAAACCCCTCCTCTGAGTCACAGTCTAGGCAGTCTCAGGGTACCCAAGGTACAGGTTAAGTAAACTCTCTGTATAGCATAACACAAAAATAATAAACATTGTGCATAGATATTTACTTTGCCTGTAGTCCTTTAAGAATATTCAGAAATAAATAAAAACTGACCTTAAGTAATATAGTTTTGAGTAGAAAAAGACTTTTCCCCGGGATAGCAGTCTTACTGTCCCAATCAAGCATAACAATAAGGTCCATAGTTGCTCGCTCGGCCCAAACCAACTTTGCTGCAGGTGATAAACTCTGTTCTAGAGCATTAGCTGATTTGCTGAAATATATTATTATTATTAAATAATAGGAGAGCAGCATATTTTAATTATTGTCTATTTAATAGTTAGTTAATTGCCACTTAAAATGGAAATGGTCTAGACACACCATGAGAGGCCAGGATAAATGGAACAAAATTGTGACATGTTGGTACCCATGAGACAAAAAGAGAAGGACAGTACCAACGATGGGAAGACAAAATAGTGGAAATAGCAGGTAGAACATGGACACGAACCGCACAGGACCGTCACTTATGGAAGGAATTGGAGGAGGCCTTTGTCACCGGCACACAGTTTCTGGAAATTAGTTAAAAGAATAAAAATAGAATATATAATTATATATTATGTTTGTGAACTAAAACTGAATAAAGACTTATATTATTATTATATTATTAATTGCCACTTGTCCAGTTTATTCTTATAAGTTTACAGTAGAAGAGTTGACCATGTCCTGTGGCAGCCTATTCCACATATTCACCACATAAAAATATAGAAGTAAATACAATTTGTAAAATTATAGCAATTAGAGAAGCTATATATTATTGGAGCATGGCAAGTGACTTTGTGCCTACCTGGTTGTGAGCAGACCTACAAAATCCATGATTGGGTCTTTAATAATTGTTCTTAAATAAAATTGATCTCTACCACTATGCAAGCTAAATGATGCGATTACAAAATGGGTGGCGACAAAGACGAATTGCATTATGAGTATATATTTAATATACTTGCTGCTTTATCACCAATTTAACCACCCATTTCGAAGCCGCACCCTGAAAGAAGACTACCACCTCAACAAGATATTGATGCAATGATCTCCTGAAAACCGTTAAACCCACAGACTAAGACTGAGACATGACTAGGTCACTTAACGGTTTTGCATATGTATGTGGTATCAGTCTAACAATGTTATAGAGGCCTGCCGCCCACCTAAATAAAAGTATAAGCTAATACCAATATTCCACGAATTATTTGGTTCGAAACATTTCCATTAATCAAAACACTTTTTAACAATGCCAATAAACAATTATATTATATTATGTTAAATAGCAAAATTGTTGATTTCATTAAATAATAAATATCATTTAGAGAACCTTGTTGATTGTTAGAAAAAAAACATTGATTATAAATAACTGATAATAAACTTAATTATTTTTTACAATTGATTATAAACTTGAGTTTGTTCAATGGGGTCAATAATTTTATTTTAACAGTATTATAATTAATTAGTTAATGACCAATGAGTGTATGCAAAAATGTGTGCAATAAGTACCAGGACTTTGCAGAACATTACAAAACAGGGTATTCAATGGGAGAGAGAAATTATGTACTTAACTATAGATTTTTAGTATAGGCACTTTACAGCACCTACAAGTATATGTCTGGTAGTCTCTATGGCGAAGTCACACAATGTACATGTTTTATCTGTTGCTTTTTCCCATCTTACCAGGGGTCTTATTCTACTAAATTAATTGTGTATCAACATCATATGGAAGTTAAAATTTGACACATTTTGTATGGAAATTATGTAAAATTTTAACTTTGACATGCATTTGATATCCAATTCATTTAGCAGAATATGCTCCCAGGTAAGATGGTCTTATTTATAGCTGGTAAGGCATAGGATATTATAGTACAAACTTACCCAGGTTTAATAGCATCTTCAGGTACATTGATACAGTTAGGATGTTCAATATGGGACTCCACATAGTCCATCATAAGTCTGGCATCCAAAATCATTATCTTCAAGTTGGTATTCTTTAAGAGACTGTACAGATGCTGACTCGTAATGGTAACTTCTTGTTGACCTAAAACAAAATTTTCCTTTGAAATAAAGGTAAGGTCATAAAACTGAAAGAAAATAGTAAAAGTTTAACTTTTAATAATTAGTAAAGAATCTAATATAAAGCTAAGCAGAGTTACAAATATAGCATAGTGGGAGCAATCAATGCTGTTAAACCAAAAGTATTGATCAACCTCATTCACGGATTTTATAGATCTGCTTAGCTCAATATGGATACAAAGTCAAATGCCATGCAATAAACTAAAAAAAATGAAGTGTAAAAAAAAATTAGAAAAAAGTTAACATTATTAAAAAGAAATTTTACCATATTCTAAGAAATTAAATATTATTTATTTTTAATGTGTAAGGAAATAAACCTGGTAATCCCAGCAGTGGTGGTGGATCAGGTGCAGACTCTTTGGCTTTCTTTCTTGAATCATCACTCATGTGTTTGTAGTCATCCTTTAGGTCATTCATCCGCTTTGTGTTTTGCTCATTAGCATACCTGGAATTATTTTACAAAAAAATTACCATAAAACACAAGGTTGTCCAAACTGCATTGCATAATAAACTAATTGTCTAGTAAACAGATTTTTTATTGTTTTTTTATGAACAGCGGTGGTTTAAGAGTCTACAGATAGCTTTTTTATATGGCAGCAGGTTAGTAAGTATTTTCTAGTATAAAGTAATATATGCAACCAATTATGGTTTGCTGATACTATTGGTAAAAAAAGATGAATATAATAAGCATATTATATTAGGCTCAGTGAAGCACCAAGTTATGAAGACAGATCAGCAAATGCTGCTTGTCTATACTATAATAATTATAAGTAATTAAACAATTAGAGTGGTGATGGATGTGCCATATGGAAAGATAAAAAATATAAAAATAAACAAAGACTATAGTAAAATGGGATCCAAGATATGGGAAAAGAGAGATAAACAACACATTCAATAACAATTATAAAATGACATAAAGAGCAGGAGGTTCCTGGTTGTAAATAACAGATATAATGATTTTGAAGATAATATCTATGTCAACAATGATGACAAGTTGAAATTGATGAATTTATAAAATTACATGTATATATAATAACATTAGTTACAAAATCCCACTGCTGGGTGCCCTGAGGCCTTAAAGCAAGTCTCGGTGGTCATAAGGCTGGGAACCTTATGACCACACATAATGGCACAAACATACAAATGTGTACAAATAGTATGAATTCTCAAACATTAAAAAACATATTCCAATAAGAAATTAGCTTATTATTGGACAATGTAAGAGGAAATATAAAATCTTTTTCTCCCTAGTTATCATAATTATAATAGATTTTATGAAAAATAATAAATCATACCTATCTATAAGACTGTTTCGCAGCATATCAGCTGCAGATAGAGCTTTATTTGGGTTCTTTACTCCTAGCAAATCATTGTAATACTTTTTCTCCCGCAGATATTCTTGGTCTTTGCCAATGTAAGCTATCAAACGAAGATATTTCATATAGCACACGTATGAATATTCTTCGTCGCCCTTATCCTTAGCTTGTTCTGCAGTTTCAAACAATTTTAGGGCAGTTTTACATAACCTGGAACCAAACATTTTTCTATAAAACTATTCCTTCAAACCAAAACATAACAAAATATAAATCAAAGACTTACATAATAGCTTTCTTATGCTTGATTTCGGGCACGGAATACATCTTGTCCAAATCCTCCATGCATTTTGCAAGGTGAAGTTTGATACGACGCGTCTCCGTCATCTTGGAGGAAGTCGCAAAACGCTCGCACTGACAACGACGAATACGTCGAACAAACACACATAAATTAAATGGAATTAGTTTTTAACACGAATAATATGTACTTTTATCAGAAAATTGAAGTAAAATTATAGAATTACGATAGTCCAATTCGATTCCAAAATCTGTCATATTTTTGTCAAAAAATAGTGACGTAACATTAAAATATGTTTATAATCAATTAAATAAAATTATAATCAATTAGAAATTATTATATTATATAATAATAATATCTAATTATAATATTATTATTCTATAAATTGTCGTTATTTCATTGATATTTTAATAGTACTGATTCTTTTACTGAGCTCTTGTTAATCAATGATATTATAAAAAAAACAACACCAGGGGCTTTATTCCGAGTTTTGACACGTTCACCGTCGCGCATTTTGCGTAAACAATAAATATTGAAATATAAGTTCTATCCTATTAAATATAGAGTTGAAATTCCAATGCATATCAGATGTTCAAACTTGCGAAGATTTCGCGTATTTGAAGATGGCGCATTATTATAGCCAACCTAATACTATATATCCATTGAAATAGAACTTATATTTCAATATTTATACTTTACGCAACGTCTTGTCGTCTTTAGCGGTTGCAAACTCGAAATAAGGCCCCAGATATGTATAAACGTGCGAGCAAGTACGCGTACTTGTGACTAGACAACCTTATTCGCCCGTGCGTCATCTCGACGGTTTTTAAGTACGCGTACTTAAAAACCGACGAATAAGTTCGTAGGCGCGGCGACCCAACAAACAAAGTTTTAAATTTTAGTCGTAGCCCGCTGTCTGTCATCATGAACGTGCCGTACCGTAGTTACCTGTGTACTTACCAAAATTTATCAAAATGCCATCGTGTGTGTTTCGGAAGTGTACCTATTATGACTCCAAAGTAAGCAAAATACAAGGGATCTAATACAACATGCGAGTATGGAAAAATATATAGTATAATTAAATTATTTTTCTAAACAAACTAATAACTGAAGCAAAGACGCCATATGAAAGAATGAAGAAAGAGAGACCGAACTAGTTTTGACGCGTGAGCGATAATCACCGCGTTCCGTGCTTAGCATCGCTGCCACGGATCGCTGGTTTTTTTAGCCAAGGTCGTTTCACTGCGCGGAAATGTTAGCAATTCAGGTTACCATGAATCGTTCCGCGACCAGAAATTTTAACACGAAAAGTTAGCACGGCTACTTTTTGACAGATGTTTGTTTACATGTGATTATCTATCTACAAATTGGAATATAATTAATTATTTTATATATTCATATCTGTTTTAGTTTTAAAAGTTCGATTAAACCTAAAAAATAAATATTGTGTAACTAAATTCAGCTTTGGTATGTTTAGTTTGAGGTTGTTAATTAAATTAATATTGTGATATTATAAAATTATTGTATTTAAATAATAGTTAATTAAAAAATATTGATTTATTGTATAAATATAAGGTAGTAATATTTTTAATTTCAATTATTTAATTCAAAATAGTGCTTCTTGTCAAAAAGTGGCATCAAAAATCAACACCGATCGTTTCCGCGGTGCATTTTAGCATCGCTAAAAAAAATGACACGGCTGTGTTGAAACGGGCGGTCGCGCTGGTTTTTGAAGTCAGCACGAGAAACTGCCCGCGTTAGCTCTCGGAACGCAGGAAATGATGCGTGCGCTGCGGACTCTAGTGTGCAAACGCTAGTGGTCTCTTTTTTGTTTCACTTTTATAATTTTGCCAACTCTCTTAAAAAATTTAATAATAAAATTACAGTATGTACAGCTAGCTAGTTCGGAACATTATTTTCTATTATTGTAAGCAAACAACATATATACTTAAAATCTCATTGTTGTTAATAAATTATAAAGCACTTAACGCACTCATTTTGTCGCTTATCCCACTCATTAAAGTAATAACAATATATCGAGTGGCCTAATGCCCAAAATAAAATCATCTTTCTACGAAATGTTAAACATCCCAGTTGCCGCCAGATTCTGTTATTACGAGTATCATGCCTTGAGCATTCATATGTTATAATAGTTTTAGTTCTCACTTTTTATATTGGGTTATGTTGTGTCTATTTGGTTTCTTTGCCTAAATGAAAGTGTCTAACTTTAATACTTTCTTAAGGTGTTACAGATTTTGCTTCTTTTAAGTTATAACAAATATGAATACCTACTTAACATAACATACTTATAAAATTTTAGATAATTTGCTTTATTTAGATTAAATTGTAATTTATTTTTCTTAAACCAGTCAATATTTAATTTCAGTGTCTCATTTATTTTACTTTTGTGCCTATTTCTGTCTTCTGTCTATATCTGTACTTCCAACTGAAATGTCATCAACAAAAATAATAATTCCCTTTAGTTTATAAGCTACGATGATTATGAAATAGACGAAAGAAAATACGTCTTTGACGTCGTCCATTACGTAACTCCATCATTTAGCCGGCATAGTGGGTGCAATCAATATTATTATACGACAATGTATTGATGGTCACAGTCATGAAGTCCATGAATGCGGTCGCAATCACGGAGTATTAGGTATGCTTGCCATCAGGTTGATACAAAGTCACATGCCATGCTTCAATTTTGTATTTATTTATTTAAACACTATAATGCACAGTAAACACAAGTTATGTACAAGCGAATTTAATGCCTTTGGCATTATCTATCAAAATATAAATAGCAAAATATGTTTTTGTTTTCCTGTGTTCAACCCTTTAAAAGCTTTCTGAACCACCTCCATAGACTAGTATTTGTGCCTTTGGTGTTGTATCCAAAGGTCGTGGGTTCGATTCCCTACCCATGGCAGAAAATATAAGTAAAATTTTCTGTATATATTACAAAAAATCCAACACCATTACGACCTTTTTTATTATCTATAAATTAATAAGAAAGCCATATGAACATTATTCGCTCTACTACATAAATTATTACTTAAGATTCGCAAAAATTATATTATAAAAATAACGATTAATTTCAATTATCTTAGTCATTTTAACCAACATCCCTATCACTAGATCAGTGACATCTGTCAACGCCGACGAACGAGTTAAGTTTAGCTACCCCATCGACATAAAATACTGTAGAAATATAAAATATATTTTAATTTTACTGATAAAGATAATGAATTGAAATATATATTTATTTATTATAAAAGTTTTCATTTCTCAATCCATTTTATTTTATATTTATTTTCAAGAACTGATACAAACGAACCAAGCATAGCAGAAACCAAACGTTTTTCAGAAAATTGAGGGAGGAGCAATTGAGGAGGAGGAACGGAGGGAGGGCAAATTTTCATGCGCAGTTCAAATTTCCATTTTCCCTGGTCGATTGCGATTTCCCGTTCAGTTTTCAGCTGATTGTGCTTTCTGCGGTCGCGTCGCGCACTGTGTTCTCGTTGTGTCATGACTGTTGCAGTGTAAATAGCTGTATATAGTTGTGATTGAAGTGTAGTTGATAGCTAGTGTTTGTGATCATGTTTTCGGGGCTCACGAATCAGGTTAGCTCGTGGATGGGTGCTGCCAAAGGGGAGCCACAAGATGAGGAGGTCCCCACCCCTACTAAGGAGGGAGAGGCTGCAGCAGCGGAGGGTGGCGAGAAACATAGGTCAGGATTTTTCTATTGTTTACATATTTTTGGTTGATGGTTGAATTGTTTAATAAATTTAAATAGTTTTTGATCTTTTAAAATAAATTATTTAAAAGAATCACTGGCTAATAATTTATTTTTATGCAGACATACAACTCTATAGAAGTAACAGTAAAAAGAATATGAATGTTGCAGTATTAGACTGTATCCATTTTATCTGTAGATGAAAAATATAGGTGTCACAAATACAATTTGATTTGGTGCAAAGAGCTATTACCCCTACACTATGCATCACTACACTATTGCACTATTGATCTGTCAACCATATAAAGGAAATAAAGTCATATTCCACCAATGGTGGATTCCTATTCTCCACAGTAATGGCAACAGTTTGTTTTTGCCATATTATAAAGAAAAAAAATCTCTTGATTCACCTTTGATGCCAGGTCAATCTCATGGTGATGCATCAATCTCACTGTGATGCAGGGGAGTGAAATGCTGCAGTATTTCTGAATATAAGACCTGTGCTGTACAAGTACCGGAGGGTTAAAGGCTTTTCACACTATCAAAATTTTGTTCTTAACCCTCTCTACTCATCTAAATATTATATGTCCCTGCCAGCTTAAAACAGTCCCAAGACCAATCAAAGAAGGCTAGGATTCTTGAAAAGTCAATGTAAAGGCTTTGCTGGAATTTATCTTGCACCAATTTTCACTGCAGAATTCTATTAATTTCATTTGTGAGATTGTAGTATTTGTTGGACTTCTTGGGGTGGTCCTTTGGAAGGTTTGTTTCCACAGAATGATCAGTTCTACCAGTATCACTTTCTTCTATAGTAAGAACAAATTGTTTACTGTTACCAAAAATAGACTGTTATAAGGAATCTGCCACAAATGGAAGTTATTTGGATTTAATCATAATTTAAAATAAAAACAACATTAAATATTTTTTTCTGTCAACAGCCCCACCAAAGGAGCCAGTAAGATGGAGTTACTAAGCAATGTCAAATCCCAGATGACAGGCTGGCTGGGCTCTGGAATACCCATTCCAGGTCTCCGGAAAACTGACTCTCAAGCCCAAGAACCCAGCGATTTAGCTCCTGTGGAAACCCTTGAATCTGCTGAAACAAAGCCAGAAATTAAAGATGATGATGACAATTCTAGGTACAATAGGTATGGGGTTGACAGAAAAATGAGTCACATTTTTTATATGTATTTTTGGTGTCTATTTATATGTTTTATATTTTCAATTGGTTGGCATGTTATTTGATTCACAAATTTCTTACTGTTAACCCCTGTATAATGTGGCTTTATAACACTAAATCACGGTTACACAGTTAGAAATATTAGGGCTGAATTTTAATATTAATTCACAGCATTTTTAAATATAATACCTACACAGTTTTACTCTTAACACCTTATTTACATTCTTGTCAAGTCAAACTACATTCAGCAAAGATTGTTTTGATTTTTATAGTTAGAGATTTTCATTCCGATCAATAAACAGTATATTTATATACTAATACCAATAGGTTGTGCTTTGAATCCCAAATATAACTTGTACACAAACAATAATAGCACTTACCCATGTGTGCCAGTAACTGAAGTTTTTAACTCCACAACATTCTACTCTTTTTCTTCTGTCCTTAAAATAGTATGACATTAAGACACCCACAAGGTAGTAGTACTGTTTATAATGATCTTGGCAATCACTGCGCTAAATTATTATTGAAGTCTCAGCAGTAAATTGGTTTTAAGATTAGAAAGAGTTATATTAAATAAATAAAATAAAAATAGGCCTTTATTCTCATACAATATTTTTCTTTTTTGTGTTTCCAAATCTGGTGCATTAGGTAGCAGGTCTGGTGCATTAGGTTTACTGCTTAAGGGATTGGTAGATAATGGCTTAAAGCAACTTTGGGAGTCAGTTTTAATAAAATAATTGGAGTTCATGGACCACCTGCCTACTACTTGAGTGCGTGTTAATTATTATTAAAAAAAAATACAACCGCGCTACATTCGTCACCAGTCATGCATTTTTTTTAAATTAATGTCTTTTGATTCTGTAGCTTGATTTTGATGAAATTAAGCTAAATATAACTCTCAATAAAACTTTTATCTCTTAGCAATTCAATTTTTAATCTGAAAAGAGCTACTCATATCTTTTATGTGATGCTAATAATCAAACTGACAAAATACAAAAATAAAAATACCTTCTATTATACTTGTATTAGTAGTTTAAAAATGTTTAATGTACAACACAGAAGGTCTAACGCTGGTATTCATAAACACTTACTAACTTTTTATGAATAAAGCCATAAGATTTTATTTTATTTGTAGGAGTGTGGGTAGGTTCCATTGTATACAGGGGGATTTCATTTTATTTTAAAATAAAAATACTGGCATTATTATTAAATGATTTTAATTTGTCTGATCACCTTTTAGCAGTAATATAAATGTGACTTGAATGATGATATTGTGCCAATCAATTTGCATTTTCTTTTATTTCTGTTTTGCTTTTTTTAATAGCACCACACACAGGATGTTGTAATTATTTTTTATTCACATTTATATGCACTTTAGGATTGTCAAATTGCAGTCCATATATTTTTGATTAATTAATTTTACTTTAGGCTTATTTGATTAAATTCTACAAATTCCTGCTTGTCTTTTCTAACCTATTGTCTAAAGAGTAATAATAATATGAATTATTATTGATATTACAGATACATAAATAAACATGGAGTGTAAATTTTATTAATCAATTAGAAATGGTATAAAAAAAAACATGAAATAAAAAAGAATTATGCAACCAATAAAATATTTTATTTATATTAATTTTATCTGTTTTATATTTTTAAATTTTATCCATTTATGAACTCATTTTTTCTGCTCAAACCCCATCTTTTTTATTTTCTTATATTGTTGTGCATTTTCGTATTAATTATTTCTTTGATATTCTTTATCTTTTTTACTGTTCCGCTTTCAATGTATAAATTAATCTTAAAATATTTATACTAAAATGAGAAATTAATAAAATCCTGATATACACAATAATTAATACTAATATGGGATTAGACACAGAGTGACATGCTATGTAAATTAAAAACAATTACACTAACCCATAAGTTTTCCGTTTCTCTAACATTGATCTGTGATCAAAATTAACCAAAAGTACCTATATGGTACCATACTATACATACGGTATATGAATTTGTGAAAAATTTACATGACGTGTTATCTGCATTGTTAGTAATTTTTTTGGTTATACATTTTGGGAACAAATTTAACTTGTAAATATAATTCTTATTAACCGTAAAGTTAGCGGTAACATAGATACATGTGTTACTAGTAACTTAAATACCGGTATTTGATACCGGTTTCAAGTTATTTACCGGTTAGCAACAAAATCACTGGTACCAGTAACCTGAATACTGTATATAGAAGAAATAAAAATAATGTAGGTACTTTTTAACTGTCTTATTTCTATAATTGATCTTTTTTTAGCGGATAGTTATCATAGTAATTGCCACTATTTAAGTACAAATTTCTGTATACTATCCATATTATATTTCATTAATGTATCTATACAAACAGGGTGAAATATTGTACGGGACAGTAAGGGCAGGTCCCTTAACCCTTATACATAGGAGAAAACGTTCCTAGGAGCGAATCCATAACTTTTATGATATATGCTGAAATGCATTCACAGTTTGGAAAAAAATGTACAGTCAGCAAGAAAATTTGTATAATCATTTAAATTGATCCTGTTTCTTATAAGGCCTAGGAAGGACAGAAATCGCGAAAACTGTTTTCTTACATTTTGGTAAGAGAGTCTACATCGGCATCTATGCATTGGCCAAACTTTTTGTTCTGGGTAGACCCGCTATAATCCGTTGTAAAGAACTGCCTAAAAAAAAAGTATTGAAAAAAGTTTTAACTTTAAATTTTCTGATCCTGTTTCTTATAAGGATCAAAAGTCTACTGGACCGACTGAGGTTTACTTGCTGACTTTACTTTTTTTTTCTAAAATCTGAGAATGCATGATAGCATATTATATTCTCAAAAAAATATGGAAGGTCTCCTAGAAACGTTTCCTCGCAACTATAACAGTTAAGGTATCTTACTGCCTTACTGTCCTGTCTCAAAAATCCAGTCTTTTTTTATACAGGATATCTACAAATAAAAAAGACTGATTATTAAAAACGGCTATAACTCTGCTTACCAATACATGGAGACAAAGAGACCACGCTTACATAAAAAAAAAATGATACCTAAAAGTTTATGTTACAGCAAGATTTTAATTTCCAAACAGTGCCACTGGAGGGGCTGACAGTCGCCCAGCGTCCCCTGGGGGAACCCCTACGGAGGAGCAGCCGCAAGGAGTTGGAAATGGTGAGGAACCATAAAGGAGGTTCTATAGTTATTAGCCACACTTTAGGCAAGGCAGGACAAGGGGGCCACCTTTTTATTTAGCTTTTATTGGAGTATGGAATGTGTGACTTATCAACCTGATATGATACATGATGGTAAGAGACCTACAAAGTCCATGAATAAGGTTTTTTTTTTTTTTTTTTTTATTGGAGCACGACATGTGACTTTGTATCTACCTGGTGGTGAGCAGACCTACAAAGTCCATGAATGGGGTCAATCAATAATTGTTCATAAACAATATTGATCGCTCCCACTATGCCGGCTAAATGATGCGATTACGAAATGGGGGGCGACAATGACGAATTGCATTACGAGTATATACTCGCTGCCTTATCGTCAATTCAACCACCCATTTCGTAACCGCACCCTGAAAGGAGACTACCACCTCGACTAGAAATCGATGCAGTAGTCTCCAGAAAACCGGTGAACCCACAGACTAAAACCGAAACATGACTAGGTCACTTGACGGTTTTTGCATCTGTATGGGTGGTAGTAACGAGACCGGTCGGTCGGCCTAACGAAGTTATAGAGACCTTCCTCCCACCTAAATTTATCGGTATTTAGCGGTCGATCAATGACGGATAATTACAAATTTGGCGGCGTCAAACACGAATTTGTATTACGATATATCCTCGCTGCTTTACCGTCAATTAAACTACCTGTTTCTTAAACAAAAAAATCGATGCAGTTATTTCCGGTTTTTGCATCTGTATGGGCGGTGGTACCGATTATAGAGACCTTTCTCCCACCAAGTCTTACAATGATCCTGGCTTTCTTCACATCTACACTCTTTGTTTATGGGCACTGCAGATCCCATTTTGGGAACGTCTCAGACATGGTACACTTTTCTTGGTCGTCCCCGCCTTATCCTTTCACTTATATCTGATTTATAAATCTCTTTCGTCAATCTGGGTTCATTGAAAATTGGCAACATCTAACAAAAACCTTAATTTATACTGAGTGTAAGAAACACCTTGTATAGATACAAAAACCGTCAAGTCATATTTCGGTTTTAGTCTGTGGATTCATCGGTTTTCAGAAGACTACTGCACCGATTTCTTATCGAGGTGATAGTCTCCTTTCAGGATGCGGTTACGAAACGGTAAATTGTTGATTTGATAAAGAATATCCTCGATATTAAAGTAGAATCGTATTTGTCGCCACCCATTTCGTAACCGCATAATTAAACCAATTTACGTAGTGTTAAACGACATTGTAGTAAAAAAGTGGCGTTTTATGCTAGGGGTCGCGTTCGAATATAGCCGGCATAGTGAGAGCGATCAGTGCTGTTAAGCGCATTGATCGACCTTTCCTTTTAGAATTTTATTTCCACGTTTCTTTCGCTATATCCCTGGCATACCCAGTTAGACAAATTGTGCACTAGGGGGAGCGGCACAAACCACCCTGCACTACCTTTGCGACGCTCCGGTATCAGAAGTGATTGGGTTAACATAGGCCCTTAGTTTTTATTTTTATTATTTTATTTTGTTTGTTATTTTTATTTGTTTTTGTTTTACCTTATTATTTCAGAACCAAAAAGTAAAAAGCTCACAATAGATCCAGTAGAAGTACCCGATATGCACCAACGTTAGTTAAGTTTTTTACTCCTTATTTCATATTACTAACACCATTTTTTTAAAATTTAAGTTAGAGCACGCAATCGTATTAAATTATTTAATATTTTGCCACCTTTTTATTTTTAATATTTTACCAAGTCTAAATACCGCGTCGAGTTGGCAAAAAAGTTTGTCCTATATTAGATCAGTTTATGTCTTTAAATTATACTCCTCTCTTAGAGAGTGTATTTAGTGAAACGCAAGGGGAACAGTCACCAAACCAACACTATATTCCTTTTTTATGCAGTTGCTGATATCAACAAAAGTCCAGGAGTTCTGTAGATGAGTTTAACTCTTTAAATCACACTCTTGTTCTTTCTTCAACAGTCCAGAGTAAATAATCTTGCACTTATAGAGTAAGCATTCTTAAATTAGACCTCATCGATGCTTTCTTTGGCCTCACACGCAATCACTGTCAATTATAAAAAAAAAGTGGCTACCGAGGCCTACTGTTTACAAAGCTAGGGCAATAGTCACCAAGGCAGCGTTTTATGCACTTATGCGACTGCTAATACCAGTCATATTCCCTTTATTTCTCTGTCTCTGGTATCAAGTTCTTGGTCCTGGTTTTGGTCCAAAAGTCAGAAGAACCAGCGCTTAGTTCACTTATCTGCTGTTCCTTCTTCAACAGTGACCACCAAGGCCGTCGCTGGTGCCAAGACCCTGGGCAACTTCTTGTACTCTGCCGTTAACAAGGCTGGGGCAAAAGTCAGCGAGGCCAGTGCCAAGATCAAGGAAACCGTCGAGAAGAACGTGAGTACAGTTTTTTTTACTTTTCAGCTCTAATATACAAGGAGTTTGTCGTGCCATGGTGTTTAAAATGGAGTCTTGTATGGAATAATAAAGTTTAAAATTAGTTATACAACAACTAATTTAAAACAGATATACAAAACATTTTTTGTCGAAATTAATTAGTTTTTCACACTTTGGGCGCCAAAAAGGTGGAAACAAAAGATTTTTATTCGTCTTCGCAACTGCTTGGAAAATTACGACGACTTGATTTAAGGTAAGTAAAAAGTTTTACATTTATTGTTCCGAAAACATTTGTTCGTGTACCTATATCATAAACTTACAAAAATCAAACCTTTGTCAACGTAAATATGAACCATAAACAAGATATATAGAAGACTAGCTTTTGTTCAATAGGCGACGGCGTAATATCATATATGTGAATAACATCCCTCTTCTAAAGTAAAACCTGTCTATTAATTTTCCGTTATAATATTTAAAAAATCAGCTA
Organism: Monopis laevigella; assembly: GCA_947458855.1. Taxonomy (NCBI): domain Eukaryota; kingdom Metazoa; phylum Arthropoda; class Insecta; order Lepidoptera; family Tineidae; genus Monopis; species Monopis laevigella. Next base: position 4,771,281 of record OX381596.1, on the reverse strand, counting down.
TCAATCAACCAAATCTTTATTTGTGAAGAGGTTATTACATAGATGTTTTTTGCTACGTTTACCTTTCCTTCCTTTCCTTCTTAGTCTGAGTTGTACCAATGTGTCTGTTAATGTAACGATTAAAATTCAAAATGGCGTCGAATGTACCAGCTGTCGATATAATTCGAACTGCAAAATAAAATTGGTACATTCGACGCCATTTTTAACTTTAATCATTACATTACATTAACAGACACTTTAGCACAAGTCAGCCTTAGAATTTAAAATGAAACAAGTGTTTATTAGTTTTATAAGAAGAGTCTCGTACAGATTTTCATGTTTGTAGCACCCGTCGCTCGTTCTAGATTTATGGAACCACTCCTAAATCTTTTTACACCCCTCATACCGCACAATATTGAAATTTAAAAATAATGGTAACACCCCATCAATTTATTTGCAAAGGAGAGTATGAGTAGCAAACTTTAAATCTGTACTACCTCTCGTTACCAAGATATTAACTTTTCTAATAATGTATTTATCCCCCCTTTTCACCCGTTTGGGATACCCGAGTTTTGTTTTTCAAACGCTTTCTTGTTTTCCCCTACTACTTTAAAGGAAGCTACTGTCTAAATCATACTCATAGCACCAGTAGTTTCGACTGACAGTCAGGACCGACAATCTCTTTATAATATCAGTATAACTGTTCACAGTATATGTTTTCTTCATTTAAAACTGCGCTCGTCCACTAAACGTGACATGTCATAATGTTCCTACCTATTCTGAGTATTCAGAGTTACTCTGAGTAGTCAATATAGCCCAATTATGGTTACCAAATTTAAGATATTTGGTCAGAAGTATTACTAGAGTCGAATTCAGCTATAACCTTATATATAAACATCAGTGTTTTTTATATACGTGGTGGCCGAGTTGGTTAGACCTTGGACTTAAAAACACTTGGTCTAGGTCCCTGGTTCGAATCCCAGTGTGTACCAATGAGATTTTAATAATAAAAAAAAATGTACATTTGTTTGACAACACCACTATAGTGCCTCGGAAAGCACTATAGTGGTGTGGCGTGTCAAGCTGTCGGTCCTGGTTTCACTATACCAACTTGTGAAACTGTTTATAGATGGGCTATTGAGTCTATTCAAAACATCGCGAGCTAGCCACTTGTTCGGTGTAAATTCATACCATCGGCTACGACGAGGTGGGATTAAAAACCCCTCCGCTCTAAGCGGCCTCGGGCGCCGTAAGGTACCCGTGATGATATATATATATGTAAGTGTTTTTTATTCTAAAGTCTAACTAACTCTGCCACCACGTAAATACTCGGCCACCACGTATATATACTCGTAAGTAGATTTAAGGTAAATTTCAAGCGTTGAGGAGGAGGAGAAGGGGAAGGCCCCTTTCCTCCACCACTGCCACTGTACACACACATACTTTGCATATATGTACATGCAATCGAGGGGCCCAGTTTTAGATTACATGGTTATAACATTTTGGGATGAAACGATACAATTTTGTAGTTTACTACTTTGTTGTTTTAATTGGTTTTAGCTTTAAACTACTTTTACAATAGCTCCAACATTTTGCTTATCATTTTAGAGTTAATAGGATTATTAATTTGGAAGGACGTGTAGGATTTTAATAACAAAGGTTTGCTTCGAAATTGTTTTAAGGGATAGCTTTTACGTGGCTGAGTTAGTTAGTGGTACACACATGACCTAAACACACCACAGGTTTTAGGTCACTGTGTGTACCAATTAGTTTTTAACCTACTTTAGGAGTAGATATCAAGTCAAGTGTGTGTATAATTTGTCTTCAGGCATACGTTGTCCGATTTTGATAACTCTTTTGTTGGTCAATATTAGTTCAAGTTTAAGCAGTGGAAAAAAAATCTCATCGCGGGTGTTTTTTTGGCTCCCGAGAACCGTTTAAACGGCCTCAGGGTACCCAGCGGAGGAATTAACTCGTCCTCATTTCGCCGATGGTATTCGGAGGCAACACGTAACTAGTGGCGTTTCAGTGGTGGGACCACAATAATTTCACCATGAACTGTAGAACTTCTGAAAATTTAAAAGTATACTTAATTTTTTTTTGTTACTTCCTAGTTGATTGTCTGTTTTAAGTCATACGACAACCGATATTTAAATATTGGATCCCAAGTTTACATAAGGAACTCCTTAACGGTTAACAGCATACTTACAGCGTAGGTTTTCAAATGTATTGATTATCCATCGTAACTGAAGAAAATTGTGACATTTAATATTATTTTAATATTAAACACAAAACGCATTTTGCACTTTGGTGATGCGACAGAAAATGTTTGCACGGGTCCTGCCGCTGCGCGCTGGCACGGGGGAAGAGAGGGACGCGGGCGGAAACTACCTAGTCTAGATCAATAGTCAGGCGTCCTGTTCAAACCAGAGCGTTGGCCTGGCATAGACATATGTTTACACTGGGGCTAACACTAAGTTATAGCTAGCTGCCAGTCTACCTTGCTCTGTGTGAATCTGCTTTATAGTCGTAAACATAATAATTCATATGGGACAACGAAAATTTAAGTTTAATATATAACCGACATGAAGTTTTATTAAAATTTAATCAAAAACTTCATTAAAACTTCATGTCGGTTATATATTAAACTTAGATTTTCGTTGTCCTATATGAATTATTATGTTTACGACTCTAAAAGCAGATTTACATGAAACTTTTTACCGATTTGACTATAAAATTCATGAAGCTAAAAGGCGCGCGGACGGAACGGTTGTTACCTTCATGATAAAATTATACAAAGTTTTTAAATTCCCTGGCGTCATTGCATCCATGCTAAGCCGGGACGGGTCGCTAGTATACTATACTATGTTCATGGTCCTATTACACAAAATTTTCGTTCTATTTGATTTTAATTGGGTTTAGACAGTCTTCTCTCTCTGGTTGTATATATATCGCAAGTGCGCACTCAAACTGAAATGGTCGTTTGGTTTCAGTTTTATTTGAACACCAGAGACCACTTTTATATCCCATTGCGCAATCGTTGTGCGCTAATGGTATAACCACCTGCGTCGTCAGTTTCATTACGGAAATATAAGGATCTGACTTTGGATAGAGAACGCTTTGTATAATATGGAACATACAATGTGATAATAAATATTATTTTATCCTGATGATAAAGAATGGGTTAAGTATTATATACGTTTACGTAATACGTAGTTTTACGAATTTTCAGGTTTCTACTTCATAGATTTGTTGTCTAGGAGTCTTCTTTCAGGGTGCAGTTACGTAATGGGCTGTTGAATTTGCCGAAAAAGCACTAAGGGTATTAAAGTAAACTCATAATGCAAATTTGGCGTTGTTGTCGCCTATTTCGTAACCTCACAATTTAGCTGATATAGTCGGAGCGATCAATACTCTTAAACACAATATATTGATCGACCTCGTTCATAGACTTTGTATATAGGTCTGATTATCATACGCCGTGATTTAATATAAATTTGGAAAGTTTCCGCGAGACTTATAGGACATAGGCTTATTCAATAGCATCAAATCCCAGTCGTCTGCAATACCCATCCGAATTCCAAGACTGAATTTTTCATCTAGCTATAGGTAACTATACAAAGGGTCTTCGCACGAGACTAGTAGGGCATTGGCTTTTGCAATACCAGCAATTATCTGCATTCCCCATCCAAATTCCAAGACAACATTTTTTATTTAGCAGTAGGTAACTAAACAAGGTTCTTTCTCTTTAGAGTCTTCGCACGAGACTTGGGCAAAGCTTTTCTTCTTCACTTATTGCTATATATGGCACAACATAATTCTGTCAGACCTTTGAAGTTTACTCTTCGTCTTGTTGAAGGTTCGTACACTAGTATACAAAGCCTTAAGCGCATGCGATTTGGTATTTACGTTAGAGCTAACCTGATTTAGTTCAGTCCGCTTCACTAATTAATCTATCTTGGATGTAAAATCTTTCTCTTGGAATCTCTCCATAAAACCCTAAGCAAAGTTCAGCTTTTGTACTAGTATTATTATCTTCAAACTTAGTCCATAATGGGATGATAAAGGAGGCTAGGCAAAATTTACAAATCCAATATTATTTATTTATTTAATTTTACAAGGAAAATTTACTTTTATTACTAGAGCATATGCAAGGAAACCATTGAAAAGTTATCGCGTATAAAAACAATAAAAAAAAACAAGCAAAGGAAAAAAATAAATAAACATTGTATCCTTGTTTTGTTTCTCTTGGAGCTCATCTTTTGGGCTAGCCTTTAAAGCATTTAAAACTTAGTCCTACTATGGACACATTATCGTCCTAGGCAAAACTTTATTAATTTAACACGAATGAATAAAGAAGAATGTGCACCAACATAATGCACTGACTATCTAAGCCTTGGTACTTGAGTACCTTTGAGTCTAAGGTACAAAAATTATGATTCTGTTAAGCAACCTACAAATCCTAAAATCGGTAAAAAATCAGCGCTATATCTGCGGTTACGCTAAAAAATCTGTAATGTAGGGCACGGGATGTTAAAATTTACTTCTATAGATGAATATGTTATAAATTTAATAATTAAAGGGACATTAAAATAATAGGTAGTTAAAAAGCCATCAAAATTTACGTCCATTACGGCTGACATAATATATTCTATTATCATCTACCTTAACTTCTTGTTATCAAATACTAATGAAATTAAATTATTTTTCGACACATACTTCCGCACGAAAAAAAATTAAAACCATTTATAGAAAATTTCGAACCATTTGATATTTCGAACACTCGATAATTCTAGAGGTTATAAGTGCATGAATCAGTTATATACAGCGGCTTTCAGGCTTCGGCCATTATTAGGTTTTATTGTCTATGCACTTTACTCGTCGGTGACGGAGTTCTCAAAAAGTATCGTAGACCTAGTTGTAAATAGTAAAATAACGTTTGATAATTATATAGTTGGTCTATCTATTGAAGTTACAAATCCATGGCAGAATCAGTTAGATACAGCGGCTTTTAGGCTTCGGCCATCATTAGGATTTATTGTCTATGTACTTTACTCGTCGGTGACGGAGTTCTCAAAAAGTATCGTAGACCTAGTTGTAAATGTTTGATAATATATTTGGTCTATCTATTGAGGTTACAAGTCCATGGCAGAATCAGTTAGATACAGCGGCTTTCAGGCTTCGGCCATCATTAGGTTTTATTGTCTATGTACTTTACTCGTCGGTGTCGGAGCTGTTCTCCAAATGGTATCCCATTATTTTGGCTTATAGGACCATTCGTACGGTCGGATAACTTTTGTGTTTATTCTCTTTTATTTCTATTACATAGAAGTAGGGACATTAATATTTATACGTTTAGTTAAAAGAAGTATTTTTTCGGGATGTGTAAACACAACAAGATGGGGAAAACTGACTAAAACTAAAGTTATGTGGAAATAGGCCTTGTTAACCCGGCTTCTCTCGTCATTTTTACCATATTGTAACAAAATTTTCTTGCAAAAATATAAAATTTCATTTCTTTTCATTATTTGTACAAAATATAGTATCTACCTAGTTAAATTATTTGCCCCGAAATTTCAAAAAGGGGTTTTATTTTCACCTCGTCGTAGCTAATGCTAATGTACGACAGCCTCCGAGGTCTAGTGGTTACACGCCGTTGGCGTTGTACCTAGAGGTCGTAGGTTCAATTCCCACTCAAAGGCAAACTATATTACTACGTTATTCTATACAGTTTTCAGTCTTGGTGTTCATAAAATATAAGGTTCAAAATCGTAAATCAATTAGCCGCTGCGGCCCAATATTTCACTATTATTTTTTAGTAAATTAAAAAAAATACTAATATGACAAATAAGAATACACATCTGTATTTTTATTTCACGTATTAGTATTTTGACGTGAGGTCAAAGATATACAAACTTTAAAAAGATATTTAAAAAACGCTGTCTTTGAATCTCTTCGATAGAGCAAAGTAATATTAATTACGTTTTGAGTCCCATACAAATACCAATAGGTACATATATTTTGTTCATAATTTAAAAGATATAATTTTCACGGTTAAAACTTTTTTTTACATATCAAGCAGTAAATATAGGCATATTAATTTTCATTCTTAAGTGGGCAGGAAAAGGATTCGCGAACTCGAGCGTCAAAAAGCATCTAAATATTGTTTTTAGTTATAATAAAGTTTATTTTTTGGAAAAAAAAAACATGGATGTGTAGATTTTATTTACTCGATCCTAATTACATAATTTCTTTATAAAAAATCTGTTTAGTTTTAAAATGAGAACTAAAGTAATATTTTTAGAATCATAAATCAAACTTTGGGTGTCTTTTCAAAAGTTAATATATTTTTTATAAAAATACTATCTAATTAGGATCGAGTAAGTAATATTTACACCTCTACGTTCTTTTTCATTAAAAATAAACTTTGATATCACTGAAAACAACATTTAGACGTTATTGGACGTTCGAGATCGCGAAACCTTTTACTGGCTTCTTAACCTCGTAAAAAGCATTCTATTTAAAACGATCGACGCCCAACATTAATATAGGGGTAGGTATTTTTATACGCAGATGAAAAATGAGAATTCCATTAATATTTTTTAATTAGAATCGTTGGTTATAAAACCCTGAGGATTATGACTGGAACACTATTCTCTGAAGGTGGAACTTGGGATTGATTAAGTTTTCCAAGTTACGAGCGAAGCGAACAACTTTACTGATTTGTCGCTTTCCTTTATACCAGAGGTTATTAAACGGTTAGACTGTACTATAAGAAAAAAAAAACAGGAAAAAAAAAATCTCGATTTGTCTATTTTTTATTTGACTGAAGAACGACATCTAACATTGTATCTACGTGATGGTAAGAAAATGATGATAAAACAGCGAGGAAGTAGACAATTCGTCTTTGCTGCCGCCCATTTCGTAACCGCAACAATTAGTGGGAGCGATCAATGCTGTTAAACAACAATTTTTTGGTCGACCCTATTCTTGTACTTTGTAGATGTGCATGCGTGTTCCAATAAAAAAAAACTTAATTTATACACGTGGTGGCCGTGACCTCAGACTTAAAAAGGCTACAGTTTTTAGGTCCCCGGTTCAAAACCTGGTCCAAAACCAATGACTTAATAATCTAAAAATTGATATACATTTGCACAATACCGAAGAAAAAAAGGCTTCCCCGTACAATACGTAAATTGGTCATTTTAACATTACTAGTTTGTATGGAGAGGGCAATATTATTTTTCAATTGCGAGTTGCGACATATTTTTTTTATTTTAATATGTAGGACAATTTACACATATTGCTCTGGTCACAAACTAAGCTTTTAGGCTTGCACTATGTGTACCAGAAGCAACGATATAATACATATTATATTTTATAAACACCCAGACCATGACAAACTACACAGAAAAAACATACTAATATTTTTTTGCCATGGCTGGGAATCGAACCCACGACCTCCAGATACAACGCCAGAGGCGCAACCACTAGTCACAACCACGGAGGCTGTCATTCATCAGTAGAGCCTCATATTAGCCCAAAGTACAACTTATTAAATCACCCTCCCAGGTAGCATTTTGACGTCCCTATGACGTCAATTACGCCGAGAATGACACTAAGTTGATGTCATAGGGACGTCAAAATGCTACCTGGGGCTTTATTCCGAGTTTTGACACGTTCACCGTCGCGCATTTTGCGTAAAGTCCGGGTATTGAAATGTAAGTTCTATCCAGTTAATTATAAAGTTGGAATTCCAATGCTCCATACATGTTCAAACTTGCGAAGAATTCGTGAATTTCAAGGCGGCGGCATTATAATAGCCAACCTAATACATACTATATAACCATTGGAATAGAGCTTATATTTCCATATTTATAGTTTGCGCAACGTCTTGTCGTGATTAGCGGTTGCAAACTCGGAATAAGGCCCCTGGTGGGCAATTCTCGCGCTTTCGACATTCATCTCGGTTCGAGATTTTTAAACGAAAAATGACTAAATATGTCATTTTTCGTTAAATATTTGTATATATATTATTTATTAATTAATATTTATTATTTATTTCGTTTAATGTTCGATATTTTTAAACAAAAAATGGCATATTTAGTCATTTTTCGTTTAAAAATCTCGAATCGAGATTCTCGAAACGTCTAAAGCGCGAGAATTGCCCACCTGGGGCTTTATTCCGAGTTTTGACACGTTCACCGTCGCGCATTTTGCGTATAGTACGGGTATTTTAATGTAAGTTCTATCCTGTTAATTATAAAGTTGATATTCCAATGCTCCACACATGTAAAAACTTGCGAAGAATTCGTGTATTTCAAGATGGCTGCATTATAATAGCCAACCTAATACATACTATATAACCATTGGAATAGAGCTTATATTTCCATATTTATAGTTTGCGCAACGTCTTGTCGTGATTAGCGGTTGCAAACTCGGAATAAGACCCCTGGGCTTTATATAAGAAACTTTCTATATTTAACTGGTTCGAATCCCGGTGTGTACCAATGAGTTTTTAATTAAAAACATTATGTACATTTGTTTGACAACACCACTATAGTGCCTTGGAGAGCACGTTAGGCTGTCGGTCCCGGTTTCACTATACCAACTTGTGAAACTGTTTATAGATGGGTTATTGAGGCTATTCAAAAATATCGCGACGAGCACTTGTTCGGTGTAGACTCAACCATCGGCTACGACGAGGTGGGATTAAAACCCCTCCGCTGGGTACCCTGGGGCCGTCTAGGCGGTCTCGGGCGCCGTAGGGCACCCGTGATGGTATATATATATATATATACTTTCTATATTTGTATTGTTTTTAGCTCTGTGTTTCCGCCATCGTCGCGTAGATGCTTACTCTTTCTCGTTCCTTTTATTACTATGAGATTAGTTTTGTTTCTGTTGGCAAAGAAGCTCATCTCTTCCCAAATTAAAGATAAAAAGCTGGCTTATTGTTGTTTTGAACCGCCTCCGTAGACTAGTGGTTGCGCTTTTGGCGTGTATCTGGAGGTCGTGGGTTAGACCCATGACAAAAAATAATTAGTACGGTTTTCCATAAACACTCAGACCGAGTGTTTATAAAATATGTATTATATCGTTGTTTCTGGTACACATAGTATAAGTCTAGAGCTTAGTTTGTGACCAGAGCAATATGTTTGTCCTTCATATTATTATTATTTCTTGTTTTAATAAAGACATTTTAGATCTCTATTAACAATCTCTTTTATTACGCCCTAAGGCCTAAATCACCTTACCAAACATGAGAACATGAGAACAAAAGATGGCCGCCTGACTAAAAACAAAACCAACGATAAAAATTATAACCAATCAATGCATAAGAAGCATGAAGCTAAAAAAACGCGCCCTCATGATAAGAAGTGAGAACAGAATATGGCGGACACGGACATGTTTGTCTGGGATATAGCAGAAACAAAATTTAGCTATTAGTCTCTTTTCCATATCGATGACATAGTGCCACAGGGCAAATGATGACAATGTGGTATGTACAATAGGCAACAGCTCAAGCTACCTATTTCCGTTAGTTACTTTTGCTCCAGTCAAATGCGAATTCATTGTGTTAGAGGGAGGAAAAACGAAGACGAAGAATGGTTAAAACTATTGCCGATTGTAAATTATTTAGTAAAAATGGCATAACTACAGACACGACTTGTTTTGAATAAGAAATTTACTTGTAATTCGTACAAGTAAATTTCTGGAAAGTGCTGTACCAATTGATAAGATATAAATAATAAATAATTCATTATGATAAACTTATAACAGTTTCAGTAAGGCAAGTTCAAACTTAAATATAATATGGCTCCTGTATATGAATATGTTTTGCACATACCACATCAGTGCACTATGCCATCCATATGTAGATTTGAATGAGTGCGAGGAACTATAGCTCATGTATACAGGGTGAGTTTGAAAGGTTGTACTTTGGACTATTTTAACATTACTAGCTTGTATAGAGAAGGCTTTTTTTTGTCATTTGTCATGCAAGGATCCATTGGAGAGGTTGTTCGATTTCATCAGTAGAACCTCATATTAGCCCAAAGTACAACCTTTCATAGTTACCATGTAGGTATATTTTCATTTATTAGGCAACACTTGGGCGCCTAGTGATGGCGGTATGTTTGGCACTCCATACCGCACCCCTTTTGCGCAGTGCACCCCAAAATTTTATTGTCATTTGTCATACAAGGTTCCATGGGAAAGTTGTTCGATTTGATCAGTAGAACCTCATATTAGCCCAAAGTAAGAAAGAAAGAAAGAAAAGAAAGAGAGAAAAACTTTATTTTCGCTTACAACAACAACTTCTTGTACAACCTTTCATAGTTACCATGTAGGTATATTGTCATTTATTAGGCAGCACTTGGGCGCCAAGTGATGGCGGTATGTTTGGCACCCCATACCGCGCCCCTTTGCGCAGTGCACCCCAATTTTTTTTTGTCATTTGTCACACATGGTCCATGGGAAAAGTTCGATTTGATCAGTAGAACCTCATATTAGCCCAAGTACAACCTTTCATAGTCACCATGTAGGTATATTTTCATTTATTAGGCAGCACTTGGGCGCCAAGTGATGGCGGTATGTTTGGCACTCCATACCGCGCCCCTTTGCGCAGTGCACCCCTAAATTTTCTTAAATGTACTGCGTAATTTCTCTTAGAGTAAATTATTTTTACTCTAAGAGAAATTACGCAGTACATATATTTTTGTTCCATACATATCATCACGGGTGCCTTACGGCGCTTACCCTACACAGATCACTAAACTGAAAAACGATCAATACAATGTTGTTTAACAGTATTAATCGCTCCCACTGTGCCGGCTAAATGATGCGGTTACGAAATGGGCGGCGAAAAAGACGAATTTGCATTACGAGTCTACTTTAATATCCTTGCCTCTTTATCAGATAATAAATCTTTCTCTACATTATCCTGGTGGGAATTCTTTTAACTTTATTTTCTCTCATGAAAATTTTAAACTGTATAAATATTTATTAGTTAGTGTGCGCGGAGGTTCCGCCCGGGCTTACGTCAGTGGTCTGCATTATGTAACGCCTATTCCATATATTGACATAGTTTATACATGGTTAACTTCATGACTTGATAAAATGATTATAATAACACTTTTAAAATATAATCGTTCAAAAAAACCCTACTAAAATTTTATTATTTCATAATAGAAATGTACTATAAAAAAATAACTAAAAACTAGACCGACGACGACGGTACATAAAAACAGTCAAGTGACCTAGTCATGTTTCGCTTTTAGTCTTTGGGTTCATCGGTTTTCAGGAGCCTTCTGCATAGATAAAGTAGCAAGGACATCTATGTAATGAAAATTCTTGTCGCGCCCAATTTGTAACCGGCATAGTGTGAGCGATTAATACTGTTAAATTAATAACAACATTGATCGCTCTTACTATGTCGGCTAAATGATGCGATTACGAAATGGGCGGTGACAGAGACGAATTGCATTACGAGTATATTTTAATATTGGTTCTGCCTTATCGTCAATTTAACCACCAGTTTCGTAGCCGCACCCTGAAAGAAATCGCAGTCTCCTGAAAACCGGTGAACGCACAGACCGAAACCGAAACTTGATTAGGTCACTTGACAGTTTTAGTATCTGTAATAATTAAATAATTAAATTTTGATGAGCTCAATCAATTTTTAATTTAATTTGAATATCTATTCTCCATACTAGTTAATATATATATAAAGTTTTACCTATTTTCCTAAGCTAGATAAATATTTAGTAGTGGTTTTCCCTAAGGTTCTAGACTTACGTCACAGTTCTGCATTATGCGGTGGCCTAGTTCTGGACTTCAGGTCTTGGATGGCAGCCAGAGTAGGTCATAGGAGGTACCTATATATACGAGCACCTTCCCACAACGCGTACTGAGCGCTGAAAAATCGATCTGCCATTGTGGAGGTTCAACCTAGATTTCTAAGCAATTGAGGATAGTAAATTTAGAGCACAGAAAATGTATTTGCTAACTTGAACAATCAAATAAGATCTAAATGTTGTTTTTAGTGATATTAAAGTTTTTTTACATTTGTTTGACAACACCACTATAGTGCCTCGGAGAGCACATTAAGCTGTCGGTCCCGGTTTCATTATAACAACTTGTGAAACTGTTTATAGATGGGTTATTGAGTCTATTCAAAACATCACGACGAGCTAGCCACTTGTTTGGTGTAGACCCATACCATTGGCTACGAGAGGTGGGATTAAAAACCCCTCCGCTGGGTACCATGGGGCCGTCTAGGCGGTGTCGGGTGCCGTAAGGCACCCGTGATATATGTATGTTAAAGTTTTTTTTTGGCAAAAATAAACTCGGTGGTGTAAATTTTACTTACTTTATCCTAATTACATAGTCTTTTTATAAAAAATCTGTAAACTTTTGAAATGAGAAAACTATTTTGATTTTAAATATATTTCCTTAGTTCATGGAAATATATTTAAAATCAAAATTCGTACTTTAGTTGTCATTTCAAAAGTTAATAGTTTTTAATAAAGATGTACTTAGGATCAAGTAAGTAATATTTGTCCTTCATGTTTTTTTAGTTAAATATAAGTTACGTTTGCTTACAAAAGCAAACGTTTTAATACGTTCGAGTTCGCGATTCCGTTTCCAGAGGCTCTACCACGGGTTTGCGCATTGTAGCAACGTAACGTATTTGTTTACGTATACGTGAGCAACAACCAATAGGATCGCTTTATTCAATCCTGTTACCAAAAATAAAGCGCTTCTTAATTGTCAGTCTAGTATTATTGAAATGAAATGAAATTATTTTATTTGCTTCGTATCTGAGTAAAGGTAGATGTTAGTAAGGTAATAGATGGTCATCAGAAAATCAACGTGGAAGGTATGTCTCTAACTTCGTTAGGTCTAGTCAAGTTTCGGTTTTAGTCCGCGAATTAACCGGTTTTCAGGAGACTATTGCTACGATATTTTAGTTAGAAGCTTACGAAATGGGCTGGAAATTTGACGACAAAGCAGCGAGGCTACTGAAGTAGACTCGTAATGCAATATCGTCTTTATCGCCGCGCATTTCATAACCGCATCATTTAGCCGGCATAGTGGGCGCGATCAAAGCTGTTAAATAACAATGGATTGATCGACCCCATCATGAATTGTGTATGTCTGCTTACTATCAAGTAGATACAAAGTCATATTCTGTGCTTGTGGTTTTTAATAGATTAGTATAGTGTTTGACATACACATTTTGAAGGAAAACTCGTTTAAACACTTTTAAGAGGATTTAATTCCATTCCAAATTCATAAAGGAAAATATTCACCAAATTCAAAATGGCCGCCAGTCAAATCCCCGGATATGGAATCAATAACGAATTCCGATACTTTATTTCCGGTCCTGGGGCGCTTTCATACAGTTAAATGGTTTTACATACTAATTTCCGTTGGGTTAGAATCCGCATTAAATTTAAAATTATTATATTTTAGGCAGGTATAAGAATTTAAATAAGATCTTTATTTGTTAGAATATGGTCAAATCATAGTGTTATAGTGTTGCAAATGATACAACATATCACTGGTGAAAACTATTACATTTTGGAAATTAAAAATAAAAATTAGAGCGCTTTTAAAACTAAACTAGGGTTTATTGTATTTATTTAAACCAATCCAAAGTAATTTTTAATTATATTTATAAAAAAATCGCTCCCAGTTTCACTATAGCAACTTGTGAATGGGTGAATTTAAAAGATTTTAGGCTAATATTAGGCTACTAGTACTAATCAAATAGAACAACTTTTCCCATGGAACCCTGTATCGCAAATGCAATAACATCTTGTAAAATGACGAATTTGTATGGGGAATATTAACATACAAATTGGTTCACATTACTAGTTTCTATGAAGAAGGCATATTTTTTCATTTGCAACACATGGTTCCATGGGAAAAGTTGTTGGATTTGATCAGTAGAACCTCATATTAGCCTAAAGTACAACCTTTTAAAGTGACCATGTATATATTTTCTTATGGTCATTTACAAAGTCAGCCAGTTCATATTTAGGGTCTGATTTATCCTTTGTATCCAGCTCTATTCATTATACTCTATTAGGTGTCATTCTTATCTAACAACGAAAACAAAAGTATTTTAACAATAAATTTGTTAAATAATTAAAAAAAAAACATGGCATTTAATATCATAAGTTGGATCCAATATTTTATACTAAGTTGCGCTGTCTATTGTTTTTATAATAATGTAATATTCCTTATGTAGCTATTCCATTAGCGCTCTGCAACCGGATGGGGTTGTAAATTCTGCTTTAACTTTGTTAATTTATAGTTCAGTTCTGCTTAATGCATTAGTTTGCAGCGCTGGATCTAATGGAAGTGCTTTAGGTTCAATTTAGGTTGCTTCCTTATTGATTCTCTACTTGGTTTAATTTTAACTTTGCCTTCTATATTTGCTTTTACTTTATTATTTTCTCCTTAAACTATATCTTTTTTTTTATTGGAGCATGGCATGTGACTTTGTATCTACTTTGTGGTGAGCAGACATACAAAGTCCATGAATGGGGTCAATCAATAATTTGTTCTCCAACAAAATTGATCGCTTCCGACCAAATGATGCGATTACGAAATGGGCGGCGACAAAGGCCAATTGCATTACGAGTATATTTTTATATACTCGCTGCCTTATCATCAATTCAACCACCCATTTCGAACCGCACCCTAAAAGAAGACTACCACCTCGACAAGAAATCGATGCAGTAATCTCCTGAAAACCGGTGAACCCACAGACTAAAACCGAAACATGTCTAGGTTTTGCAGCTGTATGAGCGCTGGTAATGACCGGTCTCTATCTTCTTATCTTATTGGTTTAGCGGCTGACATCAGTCAATACAGACCCTGTGGGATCTTTTGTGTTCCCAGTTCTTTTCACCTCACACCTCAGTCCTGCCCTCAAACATGTTGCTGACATACTTGGGGATAAAAGCAGCCCCTGCCTAGTGGTTAAGTCACTGCGCAACTGATAACAAGGTTAAGCAGATGACAACAACGCCGGCCTGGGATGGGTGACTGCTTTATACAACTAGGCTATTTCATCTTGACTCCGATTAGCATCGGCGAAATGAGGAAGAGTTAATCCCTCCGCTGGGTACCCTGAGGCCGTTTAAACGGTTCTCACGAGCCAAATAGGCACCGTGATGGTATTTATTTATACTTGAGGATATCACTTAGTTTGAAGAGTCTGTAGCTTTCTGGTCTTGGGTAAGCCTGTCCCAGGTATTTTCTTCTCTGGACTTGGGCTCATTATCACAAGGTCTGCATCTGGGATCGTCTCTTACTCTTATAGTGTGAAAATGTTTATTTGTGGTAGTTGCTTAAATGATATAATCGACATTTAAATATTTTCCATGAAAAATTACTTTTCTTTGTTGCACCAATATTGACATGTTGGTATTTTAATCTGTGCGATATAAGGTAGATAATGCCTAAGGCATTAAGTTCGCCTTTGTACATAACTTTTGTTTACTGTGCAATAAAGTGTTTAAATAAATATAATCGACATTTAAATATTTTCCATGAAAAAATACTTTTCTTTGTTGCACCAACTTGTCAGGGTATTTTAAGCGAAGATCACAGCAATAATCGCTCATAATCGAAAATTTTCACGCGATTATTCTAAATAATAAAATATGTTTTGCATAGCACAAGTATTTTATTCGCACGAATAATCGCTTTAACATCTCTCGAGTGATTTCCAACATCTAAGGGATTTTATAGCCAGTTTCTTTTGACTTTAGATATATTTAAAACGTTTTTTTCGCTCGTTATGCAATATAAACTCAACTCTAAATGAAACGTATTTATTAATTAAAAAATACTGTGGATAAGAATTATTTTTCATTATTCAGTTTTTTAATTAAATTAAAACACTTTGAACGTTGTTTTAATAAATTCTGCTCCGACTTTGTTAACATATAGTTAGCTAGTTGTAGTTAAATTTAATTAACATATTATATTGCTAAAGCTAATAGCTCTTCCTCTCTTCGCTGGAATTTTTAATTTTATATTCTTCTCTTTTTTCTTTTTTTACTCTTTGTTCTTTTTTTAAAAAAACTTTACCTCCTAGTAGTTTCGCCTTTTATTACCCCTTTGATGTTGAAATTAAATGGTTCTTTTAATGTTTCTCGTCTTTCTTTTATGTCTTTCTTTAGTGTTCTTACGTTGGATATAAATAATTATACAATGTGTAAAGAACCTACACTTTATAAACACCAAGCAGGATTAAGTCAGTGTCTGATGTACCCATGGAAGTTTGTGACCAAAGCAAAAGTGTTAAAATATTTTTATTGAATCATGGCATGTGACTTTGTGATAGTCCAATTTGCATAACAAGCCAAGTCAAAATATTTCATGAAAACCTTTACAGGTATTTATGCATAGTCAAAAAAAACTATTCAGTATAAGGTCTAAGTGTGCGCTTGTTTAGGCCGTCGTTACTCCCCAAACTTACATAAAATAAATATAAACTAAACCAAACTGAACACACACCACATTACCAACTAGTGTAATACTAGGTGGTTAGCTGGTTCAATCGTTATCTGTCCTGCAAAGATGCCACTGAGGCGACCAACCTAACAGACTATGTCCACCCCCCAAATGTTTACTCACCCCCTTTACCAACAATTTATATTATAAAATTTATTTTTTTATTACTTTCCCGCTGTTGAATTGGTTGAAAACTAGGTCATGTTACGTAACAGGTCCCGCTTGTATATACGAGTATATACGGAATAAAATGACAGAGTGCTGCAACTTTTTTTTAAAAACCGATTATTAGACAAATTAAAATTTTAGAAATAATAAAGAAGTCACGCTCAGAATTAACCCACAAACTAGCTAAAGGCCACTTGGCATTTGCCATGAAAAACTGCCATAAGTCAAGAAATTTATGATTTTTTCGAGTACAATATAAAAAAGTGGCCCCAGCCTAGTAGTTAAGTCACTGCGCAACTGATTACAAGGTTAAGCAGATGACAACAAGGCCGGACCAGGATGGGTGACCGCTTTATACAACAAGGCTTTACCATCATAAACACCGCAACAAGCTCGCCACTTGTTAGATGTTGCCTCCGAATACCATCGGCGAAATGAGGATGGGTTAATCCCTCCGCTGGGTACCCTGAACCGTTTAAACGGTTCTCGGGAGCCAAAAAGGCACCCGTGATGGTATTTAATATAAAATCGCCACTGCTCACGATCTCATGATCAATTGTGTGAGTTCCAGCTTTATACTCATGGTCCGTGTATGAGAGGTTATAGTCTAGCTTGGATAATAAAGTTCGTCACAAAGCTATCCCTGACCTATTTCTCAGGCGGTATTCTAACCCTCATCTGATATATTCTTGAAATACGAAAATATTTTATCGGAATACTTTTTTCTTTGAAATTTGCAGGAGGGATCTGAGTGAGTTAGTGATTTCATTTCTCACACCGCGTACATACAGGGTGTATTTGAAAGGTTGTAGTTTGGGCTTATATGAGGCTCTACTGATCAAATCGAACAACTTTTCCCTTGGAACCATGTGGGGCAAATGAAAAATGTTGGCTTTCCTATACAAATTGGCCATTTAAACATTAATAGTTTGTATGGAGAAGGCAATTTTTATTTTCATTTGCGACACATGGGTTCATAGGAGATTGTTGTTCTTTTTGTTTAGTAGAACATAATATTAGCCCAAAGTATAACCTTTCAAAGTTACCCTGTTTAATAATATAATATGTAGGCACAATAAAGTAATATGTGTATTGCTCTAGTCACCAACTAAATATCTAGGCTTGTATTATGTGTACCAGAAACAATGATAAAATACAGATTATATTTTATAAAGACCCTGACAAATTACAGAAAAACGTACTAATATCTTTTTGCCATGACTGGGAATCAAACCCACGACCTCCGGATACAACTTTAAAGGTGCAACCACTAGTCTACGGAGACGGTCAATCTGTTTTAATATATTCTCTAAATACGATATAATTCGGATTTTTTTTAATAGTTTTATTTTTTATAAATATACTATTCTTATAATATAATCAACGAACGAAATCTACCTCAAAACACTAGCCTAATAATTATGAAACGCCTATTAAAATAGCCATCTGTCATTTCATTCGAAATTCCAACTGTGTCAATGAAGGCTACGACAAACTAAATACGATCGATGATATAAGCGATATTTCAAAATAACGTTTCATAATTAGGCTCCATATCCCCCTGCCGTGACTCAGTGGAATATCGTGCCGTGTATAAAGGGGTTTTGTCTGGACCGCTTGGATATTAAAGTTGGTCACAAAGCTTCGCTGACCTACTTCCCTTCTACCCTCTTCTGATATATAAACGTTGACGGGTTATTTGTTCCCTGCACACCGGTTTACATATTGAATGTCTCTTTTTCTTTACCTATTGTTAACGTAAATTGAACTTTAACACAAAAGCATAGAGTAGAATTATAGTAAAAAAAATGATTTACATGCATTTCTCTAGCTAGATAATAGTTTTATTTCAGCTTATTTGAGAATACAAGCAACTTAAAAAGAAACCTGCAAAATAATAAATCCTTCGGCCCATCTTTGTTGTAACTACCATGGCTGTGGCTACAATCTGTAACGTAGCATCTTCGTAGCTAAAGTTCTGTGTAAATAGATCAATTTATATATCAGGTATGTACGACGTAGCTATCATTCGGGCAGTGGTTAGGTTCTTTAACGTAGCCACTGCATTCTACAATACTGCAGTTATATTTTTATTGCATTTATTTACTACGGCGTAGCTACCTTGGCAGTTACCTTAGCGTAGCACCTTCGTCTCTACAGTTGTACTGTTAGTACTGTAGACACAAAGGTGTGTGTCTACTACGGCGTAGCTATCTTGTTAGCAGCTCTAAGTTAGATTCTACAACGCAAAAGTATGGTACGAGTATGGTACAACATTTAAATTATTATTGAATCTAACCAACTACGGTGTAGCTGCTTAATAGAGGATACATAATACGGCGTAGCTATCTTGTTAGCATTTCTACGTTCTACAACGAAAAATTATGGTATTGTACATATTAATTATTATTGAATTTATTAACTACACCTTAGCAAACAGTAACTTTCTAGACGAAATTATTGTTGCATTTATTTACTACGGTGTAGCTGCTTAATAGAAGATACATACTACAGCGTAGCTATCTTGTTAGCAGTTGTACGTTCTACAACGCAAAAGTATTTTATTGTACATATTAATTGTTATTGAATTTTTGTGTACTACACCGTAGCAACTTTCTAGACGAAATTATTGTTGAATTTATTTACTACGCTGTAGCTGCTTAGTAGAGGATACAAACTACGTCGTAGCTATATTGTTAGCAGTTGTACGTTCTACAACGCAAAAGTATGGTATTGTACAAGATGTAAATTATTATTGCATTCATCTACTACGGTGTAGCTGCTTAGCAGAGGATGCATACTACGGCGTAGCTACGTTGTTAGCAGTTGTACGTTATTCAACGCATGTACAACAGCGTAGCACGAATATACGTAGTGACCGAGTTGGTTAGGTTAGACTTAAAAACATTTAAGTCCCTGGTTCAAACCTCGGTGTGTACTAAAGAGTTTTTAATCTAAAAATGTAAGTACAATTTGTTTAACAATACTATAGTGCCTCGGAGAGCACGTTAAGCTGTCGGCCCCAGTTTCACTATACCAACTTGTGAAACTGTATAGGTATTGTTGGTTTATTGAGTCTATCCAAACATGGCGACGAGCTGGCCACTTGTTCGGTGTTGACTCATACCATCGGCTATGACGAGGTGGGATTAAAAACTCCCTGAGGCCTTCTAGGCGGGTCTCGGGCGCCGTAAGGTACCCGTGGTGATATAAATATATGATAAGGGCGTAGCATATTCGAAGTGCTACGCCGTAGTATGTATCCACATACTACGGCGTAGCATCTACGTATCTTCTATATTATAGAAGGTTATCTGGTACAAAGTGATCTCGGGAAGCAACTAGGTCACCGTAGTAGTCTTGTGACAAAGGATACGCAAACCTCGAGCATTACCTAAATTAACCGACGTGTTTCAAATTATAGTTGTAGTGACGCCAGGGGATTTTACTTTACCTGATAAGGTTTAGCTTTAACCGTATCTTTCTCATCTATTATTAAACATATATATATCTTCACGGGTGCCTTACGGCGCCCGAGACCGTCTAGACGGCCCCAGGGTACCCAGCGGAGGGGTTTTAATCCCACCTCGTCGTAGCCGATGGTATGAGTCTACACCGAACAAGTGGCTAGCTCGTCGTGATGTTTTGAATAGACTCAATAACCCATCTATAAACAGTTTCACAAGTTGGTATAGTGAAACCGGGACCGACAGCTTAACGTGCTCTCCGAGGCACTATAGTGGTGTTGTCAAACAAATGTACATAAATTTTTAAATTAAAAACTCATTGGTACACACCGGGATTCGAACCAGGGACCTTAGTGTTTTTAAGTCCAAGGTCTAACCAACTCGGCCACCACGTATATATGTATTATATCGACGTATATATTAAACATAATATAATATTATATGCTGTATTTAAGTAATAATTATAAAATTAATAAATTCCCAGCGGAGGGATTATCCCGTCCTCATTTCGTCGATGGTATTCGGAGGCAACACCTAACAAGTGGCGAGTTTATTGCGGTGTAAATATAAAATAACAATAAAGTTAGATCTTAATAAGCTTTAAACTGTAGTATAAAATAATGACACATTTTCAAGTCCCTCAGCTCGTTCCCTCCCTATCACTATAAAATGCGAACGGTCCGATAAAATCCACTGTGGGACAGTTCTAGTTTTATGAGACAATCAATACCCAATCGTTTACTGCCACAGAGTTGGTTTTGTGTAGATAGAACAAGGAAAGTTGGTTGGTTGGAAAGAAATAATAATATGTAGGACAATATACACATATTGCTCTGGTCACAAATTAAGCTCTAGGCTTGTGCTATGTATTCCATATAGATGCAAAAACCGTCAAGTGACCTAGTCATTATTTGGTTTTAGTCTGAGGGTTCACCGGTTTTCAGGAGATATAGCATTTTCAATTTCTTGTCGGGGTGGAGAAATGACGATAAGGCAGCGAGTATATTAAAATATACTCGTAATGCAATTTGTCGCCACCCATTTCGTAATTGCATCATTTAGCCGACATAGTGGGAACGATCAATTTTGTAAGAAAAAATATTGATCGACCCCATTAATGGACTTTTGTAGGTCTGCTCACTACCAAGTAGATACAAAGTCACATGCCGTGCTCCAATAAAATAAAAATAAAAATGTGTACCAGAAACAACGATATAATACATATATATATATATATATATTATAAACACCCAGCTATGACAAACTGTACAGAAAACGGTCAACTCATGGGAGCTAAAATATTCACGGTCAACCCATGGGAGCTAAAATCTTCACGATCAACCTATGGGAGCTAAAATATTCACGGTCAACCCATAGGAGCTACAATCTTTACGGTCAACCCATGGGAGCTACAATCTTTACGGTCAACCCATAGTAAATAAAATCTTGACGGTCAATCCATGGGAACTAAAATATTCACGGTCAACCCATAGAACCTAAAATCATTGTCTCTCTCACTACCTTTTTCCATTAATATGTTTATCAAGTAAACATTAAATAGTATAATGTCAGTAATTAAAACTATAATTGACATACTTATAGTCCAACTCGTAAAAAATCCACACGGCTCCTTTTAATTATTTAATATCAAACAAAATGCCGGTTTCGTTACTGATGCACCCTGAAAGGAGACTACCAAATCGATAAGAAATCTATGCAGTATGAACTTAAAACTTGGAAAAACCACAGTCTAAAATCGAAACATAACACGACACTTGACGGTTTTTGCCGCCATCTGTATGGGCGGTGGTACAGACTCTAATCGTCGGGCTAGAGAAGTTATCAGCTAAATTTACTATGGTTACATATTTATGTCTGAAGCTTTCTATTTTGTATATGTATCTATGTTAGGTCATCTAAATTTACGATTTTACAGAACCAGTCACCACCAAAGTTTTCCTGACCTTTTCTACTAACTCTATTTCTGAAGTTGAATTATTCAGCATAGTTTCTCTTGAACAGATTTTATTTTCGTAAAGCTAGTTTTCTAGATTTACTTTATTTTTACTTTTTATATAAATTCCTTGTTAGAATAATCTTAAATTAAAATTTTTAAAGATAAAATGCAATGAAAAAATCCTGGTGCGTGCGACTCGAACCCACGATCCTCGCTTTCGCGGCAAGGTATTCAACCACTGAGCCAACCAGGTTCCCTCACGAAATTTGTCATTTCTTGCTATCTACTTATACACAGACGCCCTCCATGTGCTTTGCCTCAAAATGATGAATGACTCATTAGAATGAAGTTAGAAGTCCTAGTTTAGTTAGTTAGATGAAAAAAGTAAAAACAAAAACAGCTTTCACTACAAGTCTGTTTGTGTTTTTGCTTTTTTCATTATTTTATATGGATGATGAACGAAAAACGAAACAAATATATAAAGTAAAAATACAGAATATATTGGATTACAGACCAAGACTTTATAGATTAAATTCAAGATATCCTTATATATCAGGCATATAGAAAATTTTCATTTTGTTTTATTAATAGAACAAAATCGTAGAACATATTGAAAAATCGTATTAATATGAAATAATTACTTATATTTTTGCTTAAAGATATTTTTATTATTTTATAATATTTGAAGGTATCCTTTAAAATGCGTACCAGAAATGCGTACCAGAAATAATTGCACAAATTGTAATAAGCCTTCGTTTTCAATTTGTTCAGACGTGACACCTAATTCAATCCATTAACGATGCCTTCGAGACCTCTGTGCTAAGCTGTTTATAAATCTCGCCACGTTAGAAAACGGGCTTAAAGAAATTGGTGTCTGCACTAGAACTCTGGAATGGAAAATAAAATGTAAAGTAATAGTAGTGCAGATTTCTACCGAGCCTTCGTTTTCAATTTGTACATTTTGCCATAATTCAATCTATTTACGACGCCTGCGAGACCTCTATGCTAAGCTGCTTATAAATCTTGTTACGTTAGGAAACGTGCTTGCAGAATATTGTGTCTAGCATAAGCACGGCACGGAAAATAAAATGCTAGCATTTATAGTGCATATTTCTAACGAGCCTTCGTTTTCAATTTGTATGTTAGGTCCCGTTCAGACGTGACTCTCTATATCAATCTATTTAACGATGCCTCCAAGACCTAAGCTATTTATAAATCTCGCTACTTTAAGAAACGTGCTTGTAGGAAGTTGTGTCTACAATAAGCACGGAATGGAAAATAAAATTCTAGCAATAATACTGCAGATTTCTAACTAGCCTTCGTTTTCAATTTGTACGTTAGACCTCGTTTAGACGTGACTATTTAAATCAATCTATTTAACGACGCGACGCCTCTAAGACCTCTGTGCTAAGCTGTTGATAAATCTTGCTACTTTAGGAAACTTGCTTGTAGAAAGTTGTGTCTAGCATAAGCACGGAGTGGAAAATAAAATTCTAGTCATAATACTGCAGATTTCTAACGAGCCTTCGTTTTCAATTTGTACGTTAGACCTCGTTTAGACGTAACTCTCTAAATCAATATACTTAAACGACGCCTGTAAGACCTCTGTGCTAAGCTGTTGATAAATCTTGCTACTTTAGGAAATGTGCTTGTAGAAAGTTGTGTCTAGCATAAGCACGGAATGGAATATAAAATGCTAGCAATACAATAATACTGCACATTTATAACGAGCCTTCGTTTTCAATTTGAATGTTAGGTCCCTTTCAGACGTGACTATCTATATCAATATATTTAACGATGCCTCCAAGACCTCTGTCCTAAGCTGTTTATATATCGTGCTACGTTAGAAGACGAGCTTGAAGAGCACGGAACGGAAAATGAAATCCTAGCAATAATACCACAGTTTTCTAACCAGCCTTCGTTTTCAATTTATACGTTAGGCCCCGTTCAGACGTGACGCCCTATTTCAATCCATTAACGACGCCTCCGAGACTCGTAGCTAAGCCATTTATCTCGCTACGTCGGTAAACGAATGTAGTTTTTTAAACTATTTAAAATATATATTTTTCTTGAAGAATTTGCAAAAGTAAGCATTTATTTTATGACGGCATAACTTTATTATCAACTATTCTTTTATATATTTTGGTTTTTAATAAATTGACATTATTGGAGATTTAGATTCCTAATTTATATATTTTTTTCCATGTTTTTGTGAAAACTGTTTGAGTATGGAAGTCGCTTTATCTAGCCGGTTATAAGTACCTAAGAATAGTTAATTGTACTTGGTCAGAATTTTTTAACGAGCTTTCGTTTTCAATTTGTACAGTAAGCCCCGTTCAGACGTGACTTAATCTATTAACCTCGCTTCCGAGCCCTCTAAGCTAAGCCCTTTATCCCCACGCTAAAAAGCGAACGTAGTTAATAAAGGGCCCAACAGTCTACTAGTTTGTAATAATGGGTATAAGTCGTTCCCACTAACCCGGCTAAATGCGGTTACTTAACTGATACGAACTGTTCTATTATAAAATCAACTATGTTTCATAAAGCACCGTAACGGAAGTAGTACGAAAGACTACTTCCGTTACGGACAATAAGAAGGAAAATGTAGTAGGATCAATTTTTACTAATAAATATCAATAAATAGCAATGCCTTACGGCGCCGCCTGAGTCCGCCTAGACGGCCACAGGGTACCCAGCAGAGGGGTTTCTAATCCCACCTCGTCGTAGCCGATGGTATGAGTCTACCTACACCAAACAAGTCAATTTTTACTCATGGCAATTAAAATTAGTACGTTTTTTGTAAAGTTTACCTTAAAAACTTTTTTTTTTATGTACCAGTCTATTTTTACACATAATGCCCTGATCATAAAGCTCTAGGCTTGTACTATGTGTACCAGAAACAACGATATTAATACATATTATATTTTATAAACACACAGACCATAACAAATTGTACAGGAAAAGGTACTAATAATATTTTGCCATAATTGGGAATTGAACCCACGCCCTTCATATACAACGCCAAAAGCGCAACCACCAGATCACAGAGGCGTTTATAAAATATCATATTAGTTTCGTTGTTTCTGGTACACATAGAACAAGCCTCGAAAGATGACTAGGTCACTTAATGGTTTTTGAATCTATACAGGGCGGCGGTAATATGACTGGCTCAGTTTTTTAACGACCCACGGGGGTGTAATCAACTTAAAGCTAACTTGTTTTTAAACGACCCTAATTGGTATTCTGCAAAGACTTTTCTTTTGTACTTAAGTTGAGTTGGATATTTTTTGTTTAAAAAACGAATTTAGTAACTGTCCAGAATTCAAAAAAAGAACATTGGACTGTTTGCAATTCTATGAATAATGTTATCTGAGAAGAAGTGACTTCAGACTGACTTTCAACTGTACAGAAAAACGTACTAATATTTTATTGCAATGTGTGGGATTGAACCCACGACCTACGAATACAACGCAGTCGATTACTACGACCCGGCTATAGTTTTTGGAAATGTTTGGATTTTTGTATTAACATATTAACTTGTGAAACTCTTTAAAGGTGGGTTATTGCGACTATTCAAAACATCCCGACGAGCTAGTCACTTGTTCGGTGTAGACTCATACCATGGCCTACGACGAGGTAAGATTAAAAAACCCTCCGCTGGGTACCCTGAGGCCGTCTAGGCGGTGTCGGGCGCCGTAAGGCACCCGTGATGATATGTATGTATGTATGTATACATATTAATAAATTGGTGTATTTTGTCAGGCATTTTCATTCCTTACGTAATTCATAAAATCTACATCGCGTTTCTAAAATTTTTAAATTTTTATGCCATTCATGTTGTCGATGGTATTGACCTAGGCAAATGTCGATTAAATATGGCATATAATAAAATAAAGAATGGACATACATACATATCATCACGAGTAACTTACGGCGCCCGAGACCGCCTAGACGCCCTCAGCCTACTCAGCGAAGGGGTTTTTAATCCCACCTCGTCGTAGCCTATGAGTCTTCACCGAACAAGTGGCTCGCGATGTTTTGAATAGACTCAACAACCCATCTATAAACAGTTTCGCAAGTTTGTATAGTGAAACCGGAATCGACAGCTTAACGTGCTCTCCGAGGCACTATAGTATTGTTGTCACACAAATGTATATACATTTTTTAATTAAAAACTCATTGGTATTCGAACCAGGGGTCTAAGTGTTTTTTTTTAAGTCTAACCAACTCGGCCACCACCATGTATATTAAAGAATAGACTTTTATTGTTAAAACTGACATGGATTAATCGATGCACTAAATATAGTCGCTATGAATGCAGACGAGCGACAGCGTTGTGATGATATATATGCCCTATATATACATTTTGGATTTTGGTATTACATTTTATTACAATACGATATTAAGGGTATTATCTTGGAGGGAAAAAGCTTTTCTTCAATTATCTTGTCTCTTAAGTAACTTTCCTTTTAAACCTTCTTACGCGGAGTTTTCTTTGATCTTTTCTATTAAAAAGCCTTAATATGCTTCTAAAATAAGTGTCTTTTCGTTATATTTTCAGGAAATTAGTTTTACTTTGTCGTGTGTGAAGACGGTTTTAAGAACGGTTCTTTAAACATAATAATTAAAATTATTTAAGAAAATGACTTAAGTGTATAGTTAAGAAATTTACGTTCACATTTTTATTTCTTTTCTTCAATGATATAATGAAGATAATTACGTTTGGCTTTTTATATCTCACCTTTAACAAAAAATAATAAACCTTAGATTTTTATATCTCACCTTTAACGAGATAATGATAAAAATAACAGTTTTTTGTATCTTACCTTCAACAATATAACAAAGAAAAAAAAACAAAAGCTTTTATTTACTTTTCAGCAAGGTTTTCTGGAGACTACTGCATCGATTTCTTGTCGAGGTGGTAGTCTCCTTTCAGGGTGCGGTTACGAAATGGGTGGTTGAATTGACGATAAGGCAGCGAGTATATACTCGTAATGCAATTCGCATTGTCGCCCCCCATTTCGTAATCGCATCATTTAGCCGGCATAGTGGGAGAGATCAATATTGTTAAAGAACAATTATTGTTTGACCCCATTCATGGACTTTGTAGGTCTGCTCACCACCTGGTAGATACAAAGTCACATGTCGTGCTCCAATAAAAAAAAAAAAAAAGATGGATGATAGAAATTAGCTTTAGTTTTTTATTTCATACCTTTAACGAAATAATGAAGAACATTATGCTTAGCTTTTTATATCTTACCCTTAACAAGATAATAATAGAAAATAGCCTAAGATTTTTATATCTTACCCTCAACGAGATAATGATATTTGAATAAGATAGGTATCATATGACTAGTTATATTATATTTTATTATTTTTTAACAAAACCCCTAATTTAGTAAATAATAATGAAAGCAGAAAAAAACTGAATAGGTAAAATATCACCCAGCATTTATACACAGAAATAAAGACTTATTTATTTATAATGGCTTATTATATATGGTTTTTTATATTTGAGTATATACGTGGTGGCCGAAGACCTTGGACTTAAAAACACTTAGGTCCCTGGTTCGAATCCAGGTGTGTACCAATGAGTTTTTAATTAAAAAAAATATGTACATTTGTTTGACAACACCACTATAGTGCTCGGAGAGCACGTTAAGCTGTCGGTCCCGGTTTCACTATACCAACTTGTGAAACTGTTTATAGATGGGTTATTGAGTCTATTCAAAACATCGCGACGAGCTAGCCACTTAGTTAGTAACCACTAGTCACGGGCGCCGTAAGGCACCCGTGATGATATGTATATTTGATTTTTTTATTATTATAAGTCGTTTGCTTTTTTTAAATATCAAGAGATAGTTTTTTATTTTCTTATTTTTATTTATTATTCAACAAAACTTATAACTACTTTACAATAATTATGTTAAACACCAACGGAAACCTTTAAGGTTTATGTGTGGTTATTATTATAAATAGTATTATTATATTCATTTAAATAAATGATGTAGGCTTATATAATAATATATTAGAAGCACGTCTTGTCAGTATTAATATTAGGTTGTTATATTGATGTGTGTATAAGTGATTGTGTTATTCTTTCGGAATATTATACAAATATTTTTCTGTAATAAAAACGTAATGAATAATTTGGTTTGACCGTGGACTTATTATAAACATTAGATCATGGGTTCAATGCCATCACGGGTGCCTTTTTGGATCCCAAAAACCGTTTAAATGGCCTCAGGGTACCCAGCGAAGGGATTAACCTGTCCTCATTGCGACGATGGTATTCGGAGGTAACACCTAATAATTGGCGAGCTTGCTGCGGTGTTTATGATGGTATTTTTTTTTTTTTTATTATTTATTTAAAAACTTTATTGCACAAATTTAGTACAAAGGCGGACTTAATGCCGCTAGGCATTCTCTACCAGTCAAACCTTTGGGACAAATTAAGCAGTAAGTAGGTAAAATAGGTGCAGTAAAATACATTTAAGAAATAGAGTATACTAATATTATACATACACACTAATACTCACTACATATACATACATACCATAATTTATATTAATAATATACATACATAATAATAAAATAGCAAATATTACAGCAACAGCACAATATAGCACTACCCACAGCACAATAATTATTTAAATCAGAAACACAGGATGAGATGAGAGAGAGAGAGAAAGTGAGCCCAAACGAATAATAAAAAGGAGAAGATACGTTCACACATTCAGAAAGTGTTTATACACTAGTCTCTTAAAGATACCCCTGTTGGGAGCTTGTCTAATGACCACCGGTAGATCATTCCAGAGTCTTGCAGCAGTAACAGAAAAAGATTTTGAGACAAAGGTAGAATGATGAGAAGGTTTAGAAAGAGTTGTATAACCTCGTTGTAGCGGTCACCCATCCCAGGGGTGACCTTGTCTTCTGCTTTACCTTGTTATCAGTTGCGCAGTGACTTAACCACTAGACTGGGGCCGCTTTTTTTACTGATTTAAACATCTGAGTTTTAAAAAAATATACATTTGTTTGATAACACTACTATAGTGCCTCGGAGAGCACGTTAAACTGTCGATCCCAGTTTCACTATACCAACTTGTCTGCTACGATGAGACCGTCTTGGCATGTACAATTCTGGTCTGTGATTAGATTATGTCAATATTAATTAATATTTCCCCAGAATAATTAATAAAAATGTCGTAAGGCCAAAACTTAATTAAAAGTTAAATATTCATAAAAAAGATTGAAAAAAGTCTTTTAAGTAATCCTTTGCTTAAATTTGAAAATAAATTATATTCATCGAGATATTGCTCAAATTGAGTAGGGTTAGGAAATGTGCTATGAATTTCCAATAAATATATCCATAGGGATTATCCCTATGGATATGTTCGCTTGATTAAGCAGATCGACATTTTTCGTGATGCTTAAATTAATTCCTTACACTAAAAGGTTAGAGGTTGGGAAATAATCCATTATCGGAGAGCACATTAATCTGTCGGTCCCAGTTTTACCACATTAACTTGTGAAACTGTTGTACCACGTGTTCAGTGTTTTAAAAGAATACCATCGGCTACGATGAGATGGGTATAAACCCCCACCCCGCTGGATACCCTGAGGCCTTCGAGGCTGCTTCTAGACCTTCGATTGTTGATCGAAGGCGGTCACACCTACTATATTTTCAGATCTGTTCTCTGGAAAACTGTTCAGGAAAACGTACTAATATTATTTTGTCATAAGTGGGAATGGAACCCATTTTTCGGTTATATGAGTATAAAGTAGTATGTAATTCTGGTACCTCTAAGCTAACCACTATACAAAAAAAGAACATGTTGATGGCTTAGTATGTGAAAAACAAAAAATAAAATATTTCACGGGAAAGGTAGGTACAACTCTCCGGGATAAAAAATAGCCTATGTGCTATTCCAGACTGTAATCTAATTCTGTGGCTTTCATCGAGAACTGTTCACCATTTTGGCATGATTGCGTAACATACAAACTCTCGCATTTATAATATTAATAGGATGTTATACCAGATGCTTAAACCATAATGATGCCTTAGTTAGGTGCCTATTATATCACATTTCACGTGTTTTTCAATTCTTACAAATTACCCCAAAACACGTGCACAATAAAGGCAACGTATCTACGTCTCTGCGCTCGTAATAAGCTGACGAATCAAAAGCGTTTCTCGTCTGGAACGGCTATCAAATTAAAATTAAATCCAGGGTTCTCATTGGTCGGCTGAGAGGCTAGGGTGGGGGTGTGGTGTGGGGAGGGGATGTGGTGTAGAGAGGGGATGCGCGATCAATAGACGCCGCCGCGCCGGTTACGTAAGCTACGACGGTTTAGTCTTGGCTCTTGCCATGAAAGATAATACTTTTATGTTTTGTAGGTTTTAACGCTTATTATATAGGTGGAAAATGGATTTAGCAGAATAATGATTTAGGAGTATAATTCCTGATTTCACCAATTCTAACGGAGCTCCTAACAAAGTTAAGGGACGTTTAATGACAGTTGTTTCATAGCAAATATGTAAAAAATCTTATTTAGGGGCGCCTTTAGAGTTAGGGATCGTTGGTGAAATCGGGCATAAGCCTTACTTAAAACACTAAAGTTTTTAGGTTCAAACCCTGGTTTGTACCAATGGGTTTTAAATAAAAAATCTTACAATTTCGATTTTGATGACCGCCACCGTAGACTAGTCGTTGTGCCTTTGGCGTTACATCCGGGGTTGGTGGGTTCGATTCCCACCTATATAAAAAAAACGTTAGTACATTTGTCATTGTCTGACTGTTTATAAAATATAATACGTAATATTATCGTTGTTTCTGGTGCACATAGAACAAGCCTAGAGCCTTAGTTTGTAACCAGAGCAATATGTGTAAATTGTGCCTAAATATATACAAAACTATAGAGCCTTTGAGAGCACGTTAAGCTGTCGCTAAAAAATGTCACTATACCAACTTGTGAAACTGTTTATAGATAAGTTATTTAGTCTGTCTAAACTCTGCAAACAGCTTGCCACTTGTTCGCTGTGAACTCAAAGTACAATCGGCTACTTAGCCTAATAATATAAACAACCGTTATGTTACATATAAAACATAATTTGAAATTTAGGTGTACTTATTATTTTTGTACTTAAATGTTTATGAATATTGTAATCCACTGTCTTAGTATAATTCGGCAATTTTTTCACACGTACTTATCTTTTCTAACACATACTTTTCTTTTCTTTTCCATAACAAGCAATAGACATTAAACCCTGTAGTGCTCTCTTGAGTAAATAAAAGAGTTCTCATTTCTGCAGCTCGAAAATGAGGTTAAATTTACGACTGCTTTCCTTAGAAAAAGTAGAATATTTCATGTGTACTCTTACTACCAACTCGAGGGAGTATGAAAAAGAGAGTACGTTTTTTAATTTATGTACACTGACAACACCACTTTAGTGCCTCGGAGAGCACGTTAAGCTGTCGGTCCCGGTTTCACTATACCAACTTGTGAAACTGTTTATAGATGGGTTATTGAGTTTATCCAAACATCGCGACGAGCTAGCCACCTCGTCATAGCCGATGGTATGAGTCTACACCGAACAAATGGCTAACTATAGACAGTTTTACAACTTGGTATAGTGAAACTGGGAGCGACAGCTTAACATGCTCTCCGAAGCACTATTGTGGTGTTGTTAAATAAATATACATATTTTTTTAGATTAAAACTCATTGGTACATACCTGGTTTGAACCAGGGACCTAAGTGTTTTTAAGTCTTAAGGTCTGACCAACTCGGCCACCACGTATATCTCCAGATTTTCAGTAAATATGTTTCAGAAAACGGTTTCAGCTGCAGCAGTTAGCGGCTCTAAAGTTATTTTAGTTCACAGATCGATACTTGGCACTTATTTGGTTTTCTGGAATGTCTGGATGCAAAGGCTTACTTGGGGCTTCTTTAAAACTAACTGTATGTCGCCGCGTAATAAAATTTTAGTTAAAAAAACAGCATTACCTGAAGTACTTTTTTTTTTGCAACTATTATTTTTTTTATTAATAAAATTAGTACAAAATAATTATAACAGAGAAAAAAAAAATCTCTACTACCGAAAATCTCTTGATTAAAAGTACCGACAACACTGGCTGCATTCCCACGTTGCACTGCTATAGTTTTTTTTTGTTTTAAATATTTTTTAGACCGACTATCTCCAGAAACTTCTACCATTTTTTTTCCTAGTTTCTCAATGAAAAGTTTAGACTCTAACACTAAGGACCTAATGTTTTCTAACGGAAGTGTTCTTTAAGGACTCAATGAGTTTTTTTTTAATACTGGTGTTAATCCATAAATTACGAACCAATGATTTCATAAAAAGAAATCAACAAAATACTACTACATTCCAAAAGATAAAAGGCAGTGGTTGCGCGTAAGTGGACTGTATAATCGAGATGCGGGTGCTGTGGTAGATATATAGGTCGTACCTAAAGATGTACTGATACAAACAATATATAATAAGGTTAAGGAGATGAAAGAAAGGACCTACCTCGGTATTCAACACTCCAGGCACGTCCAGGGTTCAAATCCTTGTAAGTCGTATCCGTGGGTTCCAGGCACGAGTGATAGCACTTAAGATTGTGGGAGTCCGGAGCGGTAGTGTAAAACGAGAGCGGCGGTTTTTATATCGAATTTCGAGATTTGTTAGGCATACACTACTGCTTGCGTCACGAACTCATAAACGACTCGTTCTTTTCTCCCATACACTCATCGGTACCGAGCGAAAATGACCAATGATAGTTATAGGAAAAGGTAAGGTATATGGGCCAGTGGTCAAGAAAGAAAGGGATAGCTGGGGTCAGGTATAACACGGGCAAATTACATATTATAAATATCAGTACATAAATGTATACGACTCAATTTACCAGCATTACCGCAAAGCGCCTCAACATGCCCCCCCCGCTTGAACTGACTCAGTTCAAAAGCGAAATATCAATAAAGATAGCAGCGTAATAATACACAAATATAAAAATAATAGAGAAATTATACACGACAATAATAGCGAAATTATACACGAAAATAACAGCTAAATTATATACGAAATATCAAATTTATGCGAAAATAATAACGAAATTATACACGAAAACAATAGCTAAATCATACACGAAAACAATAGCTAAATCATACACGAAATAAAAAAAATATACGAAAATAATAGCGAAATTACACGAAATATTAAATGTATACGAAAGTAAAAGCGAAATTATACACGAAATTACCTAATATTATACGAAATTATATACCTTATACAATAGCGAACAAAAAAGTAGCGAAATTTTACCCGAACTGGAAAATTTATACGAAACGTTGGTGATATTATAGCGATTGTAATGTATTGCAACAATTACAATATAGAATAGTAATAAAATTATAGACGAAATGAAAAACGAAATATGAAATAATAGCGGTGTATACAACATTATAAAATTAAACTACAAAAATAAAGAATCCACCAACTATTGCGATGGTAAAGGGCAAATCTTAACTACCGGTCTACGATAAAGACCAGAATTGGTTCGAACACTTACCACGCGTACTACGCCGTCCGTCCCGGGAAATGTATCTTCTACGATACCGAGAGGCCAGTTAAGCGGTGCGGTGTTGTCTGATTTTAGCAGCACAACAGTACCCTTTTCGATTTGAGGACTAGATTTTGTCCATTTGTTCCGAGATTGCAAAGTATTTAGGTACTCAAGTTTCCACCTTTTCCAGAACGAATGAACAAGATTGTCTACCAGGCGTTTTCTATTAAGAAGATTAATATTTTCCGAAAGCGGACCTTGAGTGGGAAGCGACTGTAACGGTGTTAGGGTAAGAAAGTGCGCGGGTGTTAATGCAAGAGGTTCCGCGGGGTCTGAACTTAAAGTTGAAAGCGGGCGCGAGTTCAAAATAGCTTCTATTTGAGTCAGAATCGTGACCATCTCTTCATACGTGAGAAGCTGATTGCCGACGATTTTAGCGAGGTGTGTCTTAGCACTACGGATGTTACTCTCCCAAATACCCCCAAAATGAGGTGATGAGGGGGGGTTGAGCTTCCATTCGATGCGGTTGTTACGAAGTTCGGTGTTAATCTGGTCCTTATACTCTGAGGACGTGGTTAGGTAGTGCATATCATCAAGACAAGTTTTTGCACCAACGAAGTTCGTACCACAGTCCGAGTACATTACCGAAATTGGACCGCGACGCGATAAAAAACGCTTAAAAGCGTTAAGAAAACATTCAGTACTCAAGTCCGAAGCCAGTTCCAAATGTACGGCCTTTGTAACCAAACATACAAACAAGCAAATGTAGGCCTTTATACTGCGTATGCCACGACGACGATAAGGCACGATTTGTAAAGGCCCTGCTTGTCAACGCCGGTATGACAGAAAGCCTTGGCTTCCTGCACGCGACAAGCAGGCAAGTCCGCCATCAATGGAAAAGTTGACTTAGGCTTGTTACGAAAACATATGTTACATAACTGGACCCTTTTGCGAACAATATTGCGAGCAGACATAATCCAAAATTGTTGTCTAATTAATGACATTAATAGTTGAGGTCCAGTATGTAAATATTTTCTATGAAAATGGTCTATTATCAAGTTGACAATATGATCGCGACCCGGTAGTAAGATCGGGTGTCGACTTTCGTAATCCAAGTCTGCATTAGAAAGACGTCCTCCGACGCGAAATATATTATTTTTATCAATAAACGCATTTAATTTTTGAAAAGCGGGAGATAATAAACGCCCTGTTTGGACATTTTTAAACTCTTGTGAGAAATGCACAAGTTGTAATTCCTTAACTATTGCTATTTCCGCCAAAGTTAACTGAGATACCTCAAACTTACGCGGTATTTTCTTAATGAAACGAAATACGTAAATAACAATGTTTAGTAGTTTACTCCAAGAGGATATTCTGGAGGCAAGCGTATATAGCAACGATGGTTCATGAGCGGCGATATTCACCAGCACGGTGGATTTTGCTTCGGGAACCTCACTAACGATATTGGCATCAAATTCATCCACTGGCCATGAGTGGACAGACGCGTGAGCGAAATGGGGTCCACTAAACCATAGTGGATGCTCAATAAGCTGTGCGGGGGTCAAGCCACGAGAAAGGCAATCGGCTGGATTCTCCTTTCCCGCAATGTGAAAAAAATTACAAGGGTCAAGGTATCCTTGTATTTTTGCAACCCTATTTGCCACAAATGTTTGCCAACGTGATGGCGCGGAATGTATCCAAGCCAACGCCACCGTGCTATCGGTGAAAGCAAAAATATTATTAATGTTACAGCGTTTGGAGTAGGTGTCGATAACAATGCGCATTAATTTAGCTAAAACTAAGCTACCACACAGCTCTAGTCTAGCGAGCGAAACGGTACGAAGCGGCGCGACTCTGGACTTAGCACAGACCAAGTTTATGACGTAGTTATTAGAAACAGGGTCGAAAATGTGTAAATAAACTACGCCACCATACGCACTCTCCGACGCATCAGCGAAGCCTAAAACAGTAACCACGCAGTCTTTCGAAATACCTACGTGTCGCGGAAGTCTAATGCGCTGAAGAAGTGGAAGCTCCATTTCAATTTTCTGCCAGAGTGCGATTATATTTTGGGGCGGCGTTTCATCCCAATCAATGTTATTTTGCCAAAGACTTTTAATAATCAACTTGGCTAATAAAGTAACTGGCGCTACAAATCCTATAATATCCCATAAACGGGCTACTACCGACAGAATATTACGTTTGGTACACGAACGAGGTTCTAAGTTGACAGTAAATGTAAACAAATCCTCGGCAGGTAACCATTGAATACCTAGAATTTTTAAATGACTATCCGGGCTAAACTCGATAGCGTCGGACACGCGATGAGAGACCGGAATCGAAGCCATAACCTCAGGTGAGTTACTCGAGAACTTGACTAACTCAAATCCTCCGGCCAAAAACATTCCAATCAATTGTTTGGCGAGGTCGGTAGCCTCGGCGATACTGGTACAACTTGTGGCAAGATCATCCATAAATATGTCTCTCTCGGCTACTAAAGCAGCATCAGGAAATCGGGATTTTTCATCCGATGCGAGTTGACGAACGGTCCTAATAGCGAGATATGGGCTGCAACATAACCCAAATGGTACGCGGTTCATTTCGAAAATCTGCAAAGGTTCATTCTTATCAAAGCGGTATAATATTCTTTGAAAGCGCCTACAACTCTCTTGAATAATTATGCGCAAGTACATTTGACGTATATCCGCGCTTAAAGCGACAGCGAACGTACGAAAATTTAATAAAATTCGAAAAAGGTCATTTTGTAAATTAGGGCCGGTAAACAACAAGTCATTAATCGAAACCCCGGAGGACGTTTTCATACTCGCGTCCAATACTACTCGCACCTTCGTCGTAGTCTTATCCGACCGTACTACTGCGTGATGGGGTATGATGTATTGATAATCGTTCTCCAACTCCGAGGCGAACGCGACCGGCGATAAATACCCCTTCTCTAAATAATCTCTAAAAATGTTGTCATATTCCATTTTAAGAGACGCGTTTAACAACAACTTGCGTTCCAAAGAATAATATCTGCGCGCGGCGAATTTAAAACTATCTCCCAATAAAGAGGTATCGCGTCTGAACGGAAGTGTGAGTGTATACCTACCGTCCGAGTCCCGCGTAGTGGTTCTACAATAAATAGCCTCGCACTCCTGTTCCTCGACCGTGAGCGGGGTGACGTCAGGGACGTCTTCCAATTCAAAAAACTTACTAATATTTGTTTCAAATGTGTTTTCGGTAGTACAAAAGGTTCTAACCAAGGCAATATTCGACCGTATGACCGGCGCCTCGCCTACGACGATGTAACCTAACAAAGTCTCGATAGCTACAGGCTCGCCGGGTCCGCGAGTGATAGAATTACTGCGTAAAATACGAGCAAAAATTTCGGCGCCTAAAATCATGTCGACAGCTGAAGGCTTGTGAAATTCCTGGTCAGCTAGCGGCAGGTCCTTTAGGTAATCCAATCGCGCTATATCTACATAAGTAGTGGGCAGCTCATTCGTAATACGCGTTACTACGAATGGCTGAATAGTAAAACGAACTGTGTCGTCAAGTCGAGAGCGGAGGGTCACACAGGTGGTGCCCTCAATGGGGTGGGCGATGTCACCAACACCCGCGACATGCTTAGCAGCCGGGGGAAATATTTGCAGATCAAGTAAGTCGCAACAAGCAGTAGTAATAAGGTCTCGTTGCGATGCACTATCTACCAAAACACGCAATTGAATAATATTCCCACGCCTGTCAATAACATTACATAACGCGGTGCCCAGTAACACAGTTCCATTGTTCGCCCCAATCGAGTCGGGCATCGCTGCGGCGCACTGTTCATTGACGGCGCACAATGAGACAGCGCTCACGTTATTATCAGTTGAAGCCGTACTGGAAGCCGGCGCGATAGTATTAACCTCCTGCGCAAGCGAAGTCGATATGTCCGTAGTGGCGCGCGCATCGGAGACGTTCCCACCGAAATGAAGCGAGGTATGATGGTTACCTAAACAAGTACGACATTTATTTTCAGATTTGCATTTATTTAATCGGTGTAACGAACTAAAACAATTCAAACAAAGATTTTTTGATTTTACAAAATCATACCGACTACGAGGCGTCAAGCTATTAAATTTATCACATTTATATAGGTGCGAATGGTCACTATTATTGCAAAAGGTACAAATAAAGCTACTATTGTCTAAATTCACAAAGCTTTTAGAAGTAGACGGTTTAGGCTGACTGAAATTCCTACCGCTAGGGGGCGCTTTCGAAACTGGTTTTATTATATTACCAGCGCGCTGCAATATACGCGATTGCTCACGCACAAACTCCACAAAATCGTCTACGGTGGGTAGTTTGGTATACTCGCGAATCGAAGATTCAAACCCTTTTACAGTTTCGATGTCTAGATTTTTAGAGCCTATATAAATAAATAAGAAGTCTAGCAAGTTATCAAATTTAAGTTGTTTGATCGCCGATATTAAACATGAAAATCTGTCGATGTAATTTTCCAGTTCGAGTGCGTTCGCGTTATTAATATTTGGCAAGTTTAACAACTTCTCAAAATACGACGAGGCCAACAAGCGTTTATCGTTATACTTATTAACTAGTGCGTTCCACAAAACAGTGTAGTTTTCGGCGGTAGGTAGGAAACCGTGGCAAATATTTTGCGCTTTTCCGGTCAGTTTACCCACTAAATACTGAACCCTCTCGCCATCAGAAAGGTCAGCATTTTCGTGAATAACTGTCCTAAAGTTTTCATAAAACATTGGCCAGGATTCAATATCTCCGCCGAAAGAACATAACTCCAACCGAGGTAGTTTTAGATGGTGAGCACGACTAGTACCTACGATCGAGTGCCTTGGGGGTTCTGTGCTGTTTTGTGCCAAAATAGAATTCTCTGTATATTTAATCCGCGAATATAAGTCCTGAAAAGAATTCAGGGTATTATAATTTGGCTCAAAGTCAGGGTTCGCGGCGAATTCTAAGTCGATCTTTTCATCTAACATAGCGATGAACTCACCACGGATTATCTCCAAACCTGATGCTTTAGCCAAAAAGTTATCTGAATGCAATTTATTACTAAAGATATCTTTGGTAATACAATCGAAACACGATTGTAACTGAATAAAATGAGACGCCATTTTCGCGTTAACCTTTTTTAATGCTAACCCAGTTCTTTCTACGGGTGCCATTTTACCAAAATATACCTACTGAATACACACTAACGAATAAAAACCTAATCCTGATTCACGATAACCAGAATCCTGGCTCGAATTGACCAATTTGATGGTTGCGCGTAAGTGGACTGTATAATCGAGATGCGGGTGCTGTGGTAGATATATAGGTCGTACCTAAAGATGTACTGATACAAACAATATATAATAAGGTTAAGGAGATGAAAGAAAGGACCTACCTCGGTATTCAACACTCCAGGCACGTCCAGGGTTCAAATCCTTGTAAGTCGTATCCGTGGGTTCCAGGCACGAGTGATAGCACTTAAGATTGTGGGTTTGGTCGACTTCTCCGATTATTCTCGCGAGCGGGTATAGTGGGAGTCCGGAGCGGTAGTGTAAAACGAGAGCGGCGGTTTTTATATCGAATTTCGAGATTTGTTAGGCATACACTACTGCTTGCGTCACGAACTCATAAACGACTCGTTCTTTTCTCCCATACACTCATCGGTACCGAGCGAAAATGACCAATGATAGTTATAGGAAAAGGTAAGGTATATGGGCCAGTGGTCAAGAAAGAAAGGGATAGCTGGGGTCAGGTATAACACGGGCAAATTACATATTATAAATATCAGTACATAAATGTATACGACTCAATTTACCAGCATTACCGCAAAGCGCCTCAACAGGCAGAAAACCCAACGATACAGCTATAAGCATAATTACAAATGTTCCCAATTACAGAAATGGATCTGGTACACAAGTATATAAGGGATGAAGCAAGCCTCCCTCGTAATTAAATTATCTTAATCATTTATTTCCCTAATGAGAAATGATAATAAATATAATGTTTAATTTTATTTAAAAACCTTTATTTCACAAATTACGTACAAAGGCAGTCTTAATGCCGCTAGGCATTCTCTATCAGTCAAACCTTTGGGACAAATTAAGCAGTAAGTAGGTAAAATAGGTGCAGTAAAATATATTTAAAAATAGAGTATACCTACATACATACTGATACTATCCAACATCGGTGTAGACTCATACCACGAGGAGGTGGGATTAAAAACTATTATAATGTATGTATAATATTATTATTTTTATTATTATATATATATATATATATATATATATATATATGGCGCCCGATTCCGCCTAGACGGCCTCAGGGTACACAGCTGCAACGGAGGGGTTTTTATCCCACCTCGTCGTAGCCGATGGTATGAGTCTACACCGAACAAGGGGCTATCTCGTCGCGATGTTTGGATGGACTCAATAACCAATGTCACTTTGCCGACAGTTTCATAAGTTGGGATCGATAGCTTAACGTGCTCTCATAAATTTTAAATTTTTTTTATTAAAAAAATAAGTTATTTCGTTAATACTAACTTCACGGTTTGAACCGGGGACCAAAAACTAGTGTTTTTAAGTCTGAGGTCTAACCAACTATGCCACCAAGTATATACATAGTAATAAGTATCTACTTTCCGACTTATGGAGTAAATATGTAAAAGTTGTTGAATACCCCGAATGTCCCTAAGGGTTTGCTTCATCATATTTTATATCCCCTGACAGTTTCTGGGTTAGAAATATATTTTCAACTTTCAAGATTCGAAAGGAAGGCATTGTGTTAGAAATCTCAAGAAAGGTGTTTTTTTCTCCTGAGGGATAAAATGTAATGTAATTTGAAAAACCGATCTCAGATTTTGACATATTATTATTATATTTTTGCTATTAGGTACTCATTGCTTGCTATCGGGTAAGTAGTATGTAAGTTTTGATGGACCCCATGAGGTTCAATACATTATTGTTATGGTCTAAAAAAGCGGTTACGAAATGGGCGGCGACAAATTTCCATTACGAGTCTACTTTAATCATTGCCCGTTTTATAACCGCACACCGAATGTTGTTTTTTTGGTTACATGACTCAAACTGACATCGCACGCGGTTCTATATGTTACTCGGAGACTGCGAGGGTCGAGGTGTGTCCATTCTACCAGCCGCCGTAGACGGTTGCGACTTTGGCGTTGTTTTCGGAGGTCGTGGGTTCGATTCCCATCCATGGCAAAAAAATAATACTTAGTACGTTTTTCTGTGCATTTGTTTGTCATGATCTGGGTATTTATAAAATATAATAGGTATTATATCGTTGTTTGTGGTACACATAGTACAAGCCGTGAGCTTAGTTTGTGACCAGAGTAATATGTGTAAATTGTCCTACGCATTAATATTATTTTTCTATGCCGTTATGTATTATTTAACCTTCATAGTTTGCTATTAATTACACTCCGCTACTTATGCTAATTATAAAATTATTTTTAACGACCGACCGTACTAGTTACTACCCATACAGATGCAAAACCCGTCAAGTGACCTAGTCATGTTTCGGTTTTAGTGTGTTCACCGGTTTACCGGGGACTACTACATCGATTAGTAGTCTCCTTTCTTGGTGCGGTTACGATTTGACGATAAAGCACCGAGGATATTAAAATAGACTCGTAATGTAAATACGCCATTTCGTATAAGCACACTTACAGTCAGGTAGATACAAAGTCACATGCTGTGCTCTAATAAAAAAAAAATACAAAAATAAACAGAAAAAAATGTTTATTCACAATGTAAATTACAATATTACTCGTTTAATGTTACTTATAATTCTGGCTTTTAACGATTCAAATCTTCAAGTTTATTTATTTAATTCCCCTCTTTAACTAATTGTAGCGAAAACGTGAAGAGATTAACAAATATATCTTGACTTAATTTGGTATTTATTCAGCTTTTAACTACAATATTAGCCCTTTTAATTCAGAGAGTGCTGGCTGCATGAATAAAAGCCTTTTTCTATTGGCAGCATTGTGTCTACTAGTTTAAAGACATAACCTAGGGTGGCCACTTTCTGGAAAACATGGAAAACCGGGAAAAACCAGGGAATTTTCGTAGACTGGAAAAGTCATGTAAATGTCAGGGAAAACGCTAGATGGTCAGGGAAAATATTTAAATTACACACAACTAGCGGAGTGATTCCATCTAAGTTCAAAATATGCTTTTTTTTTTTTAAGAATTTGAAACATTTTTTGTTGCTCTATATTTTCTGAAAATATTTCTATAAATAATTGTTTCTATTTTCTATTATTTTTTATCTCATTTTTTTTTTTTTCCAAAAATCAATTAAAAAAACCAAATAATATATTTTTGGGATTTTTCTTTTCTTTTTGAAGTTCATTAAGGTCAGGAAAATCTAAAAAAAGTGAATGGAAAATCTGGAAAAGTCAGGAAAATTATTATCCGAATTATATATATGAATCCTAATATTTATCCGAAAAAAAGTGGCCACCCTGTTAAACCCCAGTTTCTAAAATGTTGATCAAATCGAAATCTATGAATGAAATTACATAACAAGGCACATGATTGGTGAAAAATTGTCGTGACGTGATATTCTACCAATCATGTTTGTCTTCTACTAATTTGATCGTATCTATAGTTTTTTTTATATCCTATCACCACACACCAGTCTTTTTTTAGGTTCTTTTTTTTCATCTAGAAAAGCCAAAGGGACTTAGCCCGTACAGCCCAGTTTGTATTTTTTTCTTTTAGTATTTTAGTAGCATAGGCAATAAAGTTTTATCAATATCACCCTAAACCCTTTAAACTGTTTATTCGTTTATTTACTAGTATTTATAAGTAAGTAGGTATCTTCATCAGTATTATTTAGGATGTATTTTACATCACAGATAACAAAAATTGTAAGAAAATGTACAAAAAAAAAAAAAAAATATTTCAGTGTTAAGAAAACTAATTGTAATTTAAGAAGATCAACTATTACCTTAATGTTTTGTAAATATTTTTTGTATGAAATAATATTGTAAATAGCTGTAGATCTTCTACTTTAAATAAAAAAAATCCGTTTTACTATATAATGAAGTCTGTAACCCACAAGTCTACAATCTGCCCTGTGGGGGTTGTATGGTATACCTACATTATGTTTACGGTTATATGCCGCCTGCAAGATATATGATTTCTATTTCGAAAGTGACATATAACGTATTATATTTTCTAATAGAAATAGTTTCCGTATTTTATGTATGTTCTCCTTCAAATCCCTTAAGGGATAGTTAGGGAGATAAATGGGACGGGCTGTCAAATATAAAAGTACTAAATTTTCCAACTTTCTAGCGTTCTAGCTCTTTTCTAGGTCGTTAGTAAAATATTATGAACAGCTTGCAAGTTATGGTTCCTATGAGATTTTGTTCCG
This sequence comes from Monopis laevigella, assembly GCA_947458855.1. Taxonomy (NCBI): domain Eukaryota; kingdom Metazoa; phylum Arthropoda; class Insecta; order Lepidoptera; family Tineidae; genus Monopis; species Monopis laevigella. The sequence continues at coordinate 4,728,188 of OX381596.1, read as the reverse complement.
AGATTTTAAAATATTTATTTAAGAACCAAAAGATTTTAGGTTTTAGTTTGTGGGTTCACCGTTTTTCAAGTTACTGTACTGATTTTCTATTATTATAAATACGTCTAATGGTTAAATCAAAAACAAGTTTCAATTATTTATCTTGACTCTTCTTTTTAGTTAAGTAAAACCCACTGATAAACCAGGCTTATACAATTTTCTATTAGTACCTAATTATTATTTCATAATAGGAGGATTTTTTATTATCAGAACTATTACCTGATAATATCCTAAATTGTAACTTTTCGTTTGCCTTTTACCTAAATATCTATAGTATTTTTGTTAACGGCCGCCCCCACTCTTTTGCTGGAATAGCCGTTGCGTCCGTTTTTCTTTAAACACGTGCCCTAAAAGGGACTGAAAACCCCCACTCCAAATGCAAGAAGGTTATTATACTTACTTGCCCAAAGCTTGTTTTTAGGTTCTTTTTTTCCATCTAAAAAGGGCAAAGAGACTTATGCCCGATTTCACCAACTCTTGGGAGCCCCTAACTAAGTTAAGGGACAGTTAATGACAGTTGTTTCATAGCAAATATGTCAAAATTCTTATTTAGGGGCTCCTTTAGAGTTTGGGATTGTTGGTGAAATCGGGCATTAGTCCGTACAGCCTAGTCTATATTTTTTCTTTTAGTATTTTAGTAGCACACCCAACAAAGTTTTATCAGCAGCACCCTAAAAATGTAAATTGTTCAGAAAGGCTTTACGCTTTGGCCTTCATCTAAATAATGTGGCAAAAGCGGCGTGAGTCAGCGATTCGGGTTTTTGCCTAATTTATTATAACTTTTGTGCTAAATTTACACGAGTTCCTTCAGTATTAATTTTAGTAGTGTCATTATGGTAACAGGTTTTGGAAGTATTTAGCGAATCTATGGATTAGTTACTCCCTAATTCTAAGTAGTGTTTTCCACTCTTCTTTTACTCAAGGATAGTTTGTCCCATTTTATATTTATTGATTGGATATTTTGTGGAAAGAGTATTTCAAAAAGCTATCTCCTTGGTTTTATAAACGCTACTTGAGCATGATTTCGTTTGTGCGCCTAAGCCATACATTTTCAACGACAAATTGGCTCCTGACGCTCAAGTAATAGTGTCATTAAATTGCTAGCAACGTCTGAACGGGGCGCATAAGCAAATCAAATCCGATAGATCTCCGATTATGAGAATACCTCAAATCCAACAAATATATTTAAAAAAACCTAGTAATAATACATGATATTTAGAAGCAACTGGCTCTTTGAAAAACGAAAACCATAAAGTTGCCTTTATAGAAAAAAATCGCAAAGATATCTTCATTTTTATCGATATTTTCTATTATATCAATATGGAGTAAATTATATGGCCTAGCGTTTTTGTAAAATTTAAAATATTTTGAAATTTATAGCAAACCGCCATTTTTTCCAAGGATACCGCGCGATTTTTTTTTGTTCCTAATTGCACGCATTGTAACAGGTATATTTTATTTTACCTGTTTTAATAGCCTTTATACGCCCTTTTAACCCAGTATAATTGATGCAAATAATAGTTAAGTAGCTCTAAAGCGTTACGTATTGGTTGCATTTATTCTTGGACCTTCAAACAGCTTCCCATCTACATGCGGATGAAGATGAGGTCACAAGCCTTTATCACAAGCTTTCATTAAAAAAAAAATCTGCTGAAGCGAAGAGTATAAATATAGAAGCAACTGGGATTCGGGTCTCTGCCTACCCCGCATGTATCTGGTAATATCATCAAGAAAATAGTTGTTAGAACTTAATGAAACCAATTTCCTAAGGGTTTTAGTTAGCAGAATTGCATTATTCAGGAGCTAAGTGTGACCAAGTTATGAGCTCTGGGTAACTCTTGGTTGATTATATAAATTAATTTGCTGGCAAACTTTATCTGGGTACTTGTATTCTGCAACTTATTTATAACTAATTTTCGCTAGAATTGTTCTAAGGAAGTTGTTTGTTGGGAACACCTCAAGGTTTCATTTAACTGGTTTATTTGTATTATTTACTAACTGTGACCCGCGATTTCTCCCGCCGTTTAATTTAAAAGAAATCGGATCGAAAATAAAATACAGTCCATGTTACTCTCTGATAAAGAAGCTTTCTATAAATGAAAGCTTTTTTTAAGTAGTTTTTGAGTTTATCCGCAAAAATCAAATCTTCTCCTTATAATACTTATTAGATATATATATGTTCATTCATAAAATATAGATATATATCGATGTGGTTATGCTAAGCCTCCTAGAATATTATGTTAGTGGATTATATGGCCGACCAAAGCGCGTCTTTACAGATGTCATTAAGAAAGGACACGTACGCTGCCCCAGCCTAGTGGTTAAGTTACTGCGCAACTGATAACAAGGTTAAGCAGATGACAACAAGGCCTGCCTGTGATGGGTGACCGCTTTATACAAGGCTGTTTCATCATAAACACCGCAACAAGCTCGCCACTTGTTAGGTGTTGCCTCCGAATACCATCGGCGAATTGAGGACGGGTTAATCCCTCCGCTGGGTACCCTGAGGCCGTTTTAACGGTTCTCCGGAGCCAAATAGGCACCCGTGATGGTATTTATTTATTATTATGTACGAAGTCTAAAAACAGAAGCGCCTGGGATGCATGAATGTAGAGAAAGCTTGGAAAGTATGTAAAGATCGTGCGAAGCGGCGTCCATTACTCTATGCTTACCACTTAACAAAGATACAGGCTTGATGGTCTGTATGGTATAATCTTAGTGTTTCTAATTTAATTTTCTCATTATAATCAATTTAAGAGCCTCGTACTTGTCAGTGGAGTAATCGCCATCCGTCTCTGTCTTCTGTTATTTGTTTAAATTCTGTTAAAACTTTGCAGGTGTTTTCTTCTTTATTTGGGCCTCGATAGTTCCTTTCTTCTTATACTTCCAAGTCGACCAAAACTTTAAGTCGCAGGTTCGATCGCCGGCCTGCTTTATCATCATCAATTTGATTAAACATCGCAGTTTGACAAATGTAGACAATTTCTCCAAAATTATCGTTTTGCAAAGTCTATAAGGTAACTGCAGAGATTTTAAAGCAGAGGTTTCCAAACCCTTTTTGGATATTTAGCGCACTATAGTTCAAGCTAAGGTATACACGTTAATTATAATATAAATCTTTGACAGAATTAGCTGCTTCATGGATTAGGGTTAGCGTGGATTAAGTATCCACGCTAAGCCATATAGTACGAAGAAAATGCGATTACAATTTCTGTGCTGTAACAGTTGCTCAGAATCTAGGTTAGAGAACTTGTATTGATTTTTAAAACTAGAACTCATGGGATCTGTGTTTGAATTTTACTACCGCTGTTTACCCATACAGATGCAAAAACAGGCTAGTAATTTTTTGGCTTTCGTTTGCGGGTTTCAGGGGCCTACTGCATAGATGTATTTTCGAGGCGTCCCTTTGAGAGTGCGGTTACGAACCGTGCAGTTGATTTGACGAAACTGCAGCAAGAATATTATAATAGACTCGTAATGCAATCCATTTGATTGTTCGTTCCGATTAAACTCAAATACTAGCGAACCGATTAAAAAAAATATTTCACTTATATAAAGTCATATTAACAGCGAGTAACATAGCCTATTTTACTTACAAATCGAATTCTTAAAAATAAAGTATATTATGCCAATATTTTTACTAGAGCACGGCATGTGACTTTGTATCTACCTCGTGGTAAGCTCTTATTATGCCGGTTAAATGATGCGGTTACGAAATGGGCGGCGGCGCAGACGAGTTTGTATTACGAGTCTAGTATCTACGTTTCTTTATCGTCAAATTAACCGCCCATTTTGCAACCGCACCCTAAAAGGAAACTACCACAACGGTAAGTAATCGATGCAGGAGTCTTTTTAAAACCGGTAAACTCATAGACTAAAACCGATACCTACATGACTAGATCACTTGATGGTTTTTAACGGTGGTAACGAATTTGTTCAGGAAAAAACTCAAATACAGGTAGTATTTGAGTTATTCCTGAACGATTCAAAAAATATTTTACCATTAGAAAGTTCTGTTATCTATCACCGAGTAACATGGGCGATTGTAGTTACGGTATTTTAAATTAAAAGGCGAGTGAAACCCCCAGGCACAGTTAGTTATTTATATACTTTGTTTATAATTTGCAAGAATATCTACAAAGTTAAAATTATAACATATTTTATTTTTACCTTTAAACCTGTTACACAAGCTTCTCTAAGAGCAATATGTAAATTGTTCTACATATTCATGCTCTGGTCACAAACTAAGCTATATTATACTTTATAAACACCCAGACCACGACAAACTGTATAGAAAAAACGTATATTTTTTTGCCATCGGTGGAAATTGAACCCACGGCCTTCGGATGAAACGCCAAAGGCGTAACCAGTAGTCTACGAAGGCGGTCAAATTATAATGTGACTATACAAAACAGAACAATATGGGCCGCGATAACGATCAACAAAAACCGGTTTCATAACGATATAACTCTGAAACAAACGAGAAATTATAAACTGAGGCAACCATCACCACAGAGCTTAACATCTATAGACGGACTAATATACTGTCAAGAATTATCCCATAGTATTAAAATTGATATACCACACCGGCAGAATTAGCGGAACACAAAAAAAGGCAGAGTATAAAATAGTTAGCTTTATTTTTAAACAAATAATAATTAAACATGAAACAACAATTAAATTAATATGTTTTAACATTAATTTGCAACACCATACTTAAAGTTTAATGGAAAAAAAAAACCTAATTAAACAAAATGCATTTTACTTACATTTCGTAGTGACAGAGAAACAGTTAAAAATTTTAGATTTTATGACGGTTTAAAATTAATTAAATAAATGTTTAATAACGAGTGTTCCCCCCCCGTTCCCTGATTAAGGTTTCCATCCATCTGGAAATGCTGCGAATGATGTTGTCAATGATTTCTTGGGGCATCCTCTGCCATTCTTCAACTAATGTGTTTTTCAGCTCGCTCAGATTGTTAGGAGGTGGCATTGTTGATTTGACACTCCTCTTTAGCAAGTCCCAAAAGTGTTCAATCGGATTCATATCCGGCCACTCCATCACCGTAACACCAACATGGTTTAGGTATGCCTGTACTGAGCGAGCACTTTGAGCCCGAGCATTATCCTGCATTAAAATGAAGTCGTTACCAATAAATGGGGCAAATGGCACAACATGTTCCTCTAAAATCTCCCTTATATACCGATCAGCATTCAGATTCCCGCCGTCGACTACCATTAACTCCGTGCGAGCTCCTAAGGCATACTTAGATGTTCGTAACTTATCAACAAGCAAGAAAACACAAAAGTCTCATAAAACTGCAATATAATGTTTTTCAAATGAAATTTATGAACTTTACGAAAACGGAAAATCTACTTCGAAGCAGTCGATAGAGATGTATGAATAAAAAATTAAAACAAACGAATGAAAAAAATTACTTGACATTTTCAAATTAGACGTTTTTAAAATAATATGTAAAAAAATATAAAAAAGTAATGTAACCGGCCAGTGCTCCGTAGACTAGTGGTGGCGCCTTTGGCGTTGTATCCGGAGGTCGTGGGTTTGATTCCCACCCATGGCAAAAAATATTAGTTCGTTTTTTTCTGTACAGTTTGTCATGGTCTGGGTGTTTATAAAATATAATATGTATTATGTCGTTGCTTCTGGTACACATAGTACAAGCCTAGAGCTTAGTTTGTGACCAGAGAAATATGTATAATTTGTCCTAAAAAAAAAAAAAAAGAAATGAAATCTCAGAACAATATATATATACCGCTTATAACCAGGTGAGTGAAGTCACATTTCAGGCTCCAATAAAAAAATCGTAGTACAAACCACGCCATTGTCTGTTCCACCATTGTTACGTTTTCTGTGGTCGCAACATTGTAGGTCGTAAGTTAGGTTTATGGCCGGCATTAGACCGCGGACGTTATCCTAGTTTATTAAAACAAACTGCCTTCCTTCGTGTTTAAATATACTTTTTTCTAGCTCCATTTTCAGTGTTTAAAGAGTTTTATTTTTTCTAATTTATGTTCTTTATAATTAGTTTTAGACTAAAAATATATTTAACGCAATTAAACTGTAATTCGACCCGTAATTCGTAGCATTTTTTGACATAAGGAGGGTAAGTCATGAAAGTTAAAATAATATACGGAAGTGTAGGCCTAAAATAGCCTATCGAGCGAAATATCAATAATGTTCATTGCCGCCTTAATGTGTTCTTCTTCTTTTTAAATTTAAAACAGTGGCGGATACGAGGGGTCATGGGGTATGGCTCATTAATGAATAGGAAGATGTAGTTATACGGTATTATTGACGAGGGCGTATTCTTTTTTCTTTTTTGCTCATCAACGGAAATGTAGGAAGTTTTAAAAATGTTATAGGGGAGACGCGACTTTGTTTATGAACGGCGATTTACGTCCAGATATTATTGATGATGGCGTTTTTTGCTCATCAATGGAAGTGGAAGAAGTATTTTTAAACGACAACAAATTAGAGACCTGCGACTTTATTTCGCTCCTGATTTAAGAGCTTAGTCTCTTGTCGGCGAAGCAATAGCTACTCCTGCCTGTTCTCGGCCAACGTCTTCACCTCCCTGTACAAAGAGACACTTAATTTCTCTTTTACTTGATCTATGTATCTTCTCAACCTTCCTCTTCCCCTTTTTCCTTCAATCTTTCCTTCTATTATTGTATTTTGATAAGCGCCATTTCGTATCAAGTGCCCAAACATTTTCCCCTTCCTATTGTCTATTATTTCCAATAATGTTCTTAAATGTGTCCTTAATTCATATAATTATTTTATTTATTTGAAGTTAAATTCACATTTTTACTTGATAATTAATACAATTTTACATGGCATGAAAACACAGTTTCAGTGTAACCCTGATAAGGTGTTACAATTTTTTTTTTGCATACTGTAAAAAATAGTAAACAACAATAAATGTAAATAAAAAACTTTTTTTTTTATAAACTATAAAAAGGCATTTTAAGCATTGATTGGTTAAAATATTTTTTGGTTTCGTTTGTATGTTGGGCGATTGCTCCGTTTATCCTAAAGTAATGGGTTCTATTCCCACTATAGGCAAACAATATTAGTACCTCTTTCTGTACAGTTTGCTTAGTTTTAGGTGTTTATAAAATATAACACGTACCTATTAGTAACGTTATTTCTGGTACACATATAACAAGCCTAGAAGCTTAGTTTGTGACTAGGGGACTTTGTGACCCTCTTATAGCATTATTATTTTAATACTGCATTGAAATTCCGTAGCATTGCTAAATTAGAGTACATTTTTGTAGTTTACCCCCAGGGCAATATGTAAATATCCTACATATAATTATTAAAGGCCTTATTCATAAAAACTGTTAAAGTATTTTTTTTTAAATCGACGACCTCAGGGTATTCACATTTACATACATACATTTTTAAATGGTAAACCTATTTAAAAATAAAAATGTTCAAAGAATTTTATATTCTACAGACTGTGTTGAAAGCATTCCTTAGAAAATGGAGTCAGGATAATAAAAGCTTTGGCAAAAGCTCTTAGCGATTCAAGTTTTCTCAACACTCAGGAGCTTGCTTCATGTAAATTGTATGCACTTTTCCAATAAGGTCTACTTAACCTATTCTAGAATTGGCTCTTAGTAGCAGCTGTTTGTTGTAGTATCTGTAGCGCGTCGTTGTTCAAATGTTTTTTTTTTATGAACTATTTGGTTAATATTTTTTTAGCTGTTACCCGCGTTTTCTCACACATTAATTTGCTTTTAAAAAACTTTTTTGTTTTTCTTTTATATTCAAATTCCAAGTTTATGAGATAATAAATTATTTACGTATTAATCAATTCTATTTATCTAAATTTTTTTTGTTGTCATCATTACGTCAGATTTCACCATATCGATTAAAGTTTAGCTTAGCGTTGTGTCCCGTTGGTCACAACTAAGCTCTAGGCTTGTACTATATGCAATAGAATTAGTAGAATCAGGCTTACACACATTGGAGAGTTGAGAGAGAGACATGTTCTTAGCTATCCATGGATTCTCCGTGCAGGTGCCGGGTCCATCGCGTGGGTGGAAGGCAATAAATTAACTGCAGCGTTCCCGGACTTGAGACAGCGAAGTATGGTTAAAAGCCTTTTAACTCTCCCCTTCACTGTGTTCACTACCCTCTCCACTCAACCAAATCATGATCCTGTTAGCGCCATCTTGGAAATACGTTCCATAAAAGTTCCGACGGCCGATCTTGGAAGGCCAAGATCGTTCAATAGACGATGCAAACTTATCATCAGTCTGCACAGTCACGTATTATTGTTATAAATATAAAAATGTTTGCATGGAAAGCAGGTATCCAGTAGTAGATACTCAATCTCATATTTTCCGGGGTAAAACTGTGACATATAAAAATATATACATACTCGTATGTATACAAAAATAAAATCTCATCGCAACAGGTAGATACTCCAGTAAAATAAATAAAATAACCGATCTACGTAGTTTTTTTCGCTTGAAGTAAAAACGTAGATGTAGGTATGTCAAAAGGTATTTTTTCCTTACGATATTTTCAGCAGGTAAAGGACAATTTTGTTGGAGATTTGTTGCCTCTTTACTTTTTATTAGGATCCTTACTCGATTTTCGTCTCATCTATTTTTGCTTTTAGATGCTAAAAAGGTATTTATTTCCTTTTATTAAAAGGTATTCTTATATTTTATTGTTATATATTGTGATCATCTAATACCAACTGAACAATTATAATCGAATTTATTGGCATTTTTGTTATTGTTAAAAATCGAGATTTAAATATAATAAATCCCACCGCTCTGGTTACCCTGCGGCTGTAATGCAACCGTGATGGTACTACTAAAAATAAGAAGAGATTTTAGTCTAGCTATATAGTAGTAAGCTATTAAGGTTATGTACAATTCTATACAATACAGAAATTATGTAAATATGTCCTTTCCCATATCCAAGAATAATGCGATATAAGGACGGTCCTGACTTAATGTCAGTTGGGTATCTAACGGGTTTTATATGCTAATGCTGGGTCCCTAGATATGCGAATGTTACATTTTGCCAAATAAGTCTTAAAATATGTGCCAAATGTATTTAAATTAATTATCTAGGCATCCAGTAAATACGTTTTGGTGATAATTATATCGTCGAGGTATTTCTTTTTACTTTAACGTTTTTTAAAATATTTTTGAATTATGTATTGCCATTTTAAAAGTATTTATAACTAATAACGCAATTCAATTATTTTAATCATTATCTAAAATTGCGAAAAGCGTCTTATAACTGTATTACTTAACCATAGAAAACACTTAAAAGTATTTGGTGAAATCCTTCAATCACATCAGTTGTTCAGCCAGCGGACATCCGCCATCTTGGATTCAGATGATTAGACTTGAAAGGATCCATTGGCCCGGACTGAACAGTAGTGCTTGGTTTTTATATAAGAAATAAAGCTGGGAAATGCATTAAAAGGGAAAATCTATTTTATGGTGACATTATTTTGCGTTTAATTACTTTTCTTTTAACCACCAAGCGATATAAAGTTTTCATAAAATTTATTTCTCTGTTACACGTTGAAAGGTTGTACTGATCAAATCAAAAACTTTTCCTATGATACCATATGTCGCAAATGAATAATATTTTTGCTCTCCAAAAACAAAATGGTTAATTTAACGTTACTAGTTTGTATGGAGAAGCTATTTTTTAATATTGTTATTTGTATCTTTTTGGTGAAAATAATTACTTAAATTTATACTGCAGCGTTGCGTAATATTGAATCAGTTGTCGACAGAGTTATTATTCATTCAAAATTAATTGGGAATTTGCATTAAACGAGCACATCCGGCAGACGCGAGTGTTATTGCTTCAGGCAATTTGAAAATGAGTTTTCATTTTATGATTGCTATATTTGATATTTTAAATTGTGAATATTATAAAGTTATATTCTATGTTATTAAATATCAACAAAAAATATATTAAAAATAAATTGAGTATCATTATTAATACCCAATTCTTTTTTGTGGATGATAAGTACAAAATCATTTAATATTGAGGATGGTTTATGTTCCAAATGTTATATTTTTGTAATGTAAAATAGCGCTGTATATTGTTACGTATAATATGTTTAAAATTTAGTCAAGTTTTTTCATCTCCAAAAAATTATGACATTAATTATATTATTTATAACAAAATTAGGCTCTCTTTTATAACTTTAATCTGTCTCGTTAACGCCGTAACTTCATCACAATTTATGAAAAATCCTTTTGTAAACTCCGGAAACTTTATAACTTCATAAAACTCTACAAAAAGAAATAATTACTTTACGCTGAGTATTTGAAAGCCAACTCTTGTTCCGTTATTTTTTATTATTCGTTAAAAAGTTTTAATTTTGAACATTATTATGAAAATACCTGCGGTTTTATTTTGAAAACTGCTAATTTTAATTAACAGTTTAAAATATTTTTTAATTAACATTGCTGTTTATAGTTTTTTTTTATTTTTTTTTATTAATATGTAGGACAAATTACACAAATTGCTATGGTCACAAACTAAGCTCTAGGCTTGTACTATGTGTACCAGAAACAATGATATAATACATATTATATTTTTATAAACACCCAGACCATGACAAACTGTACAGAAAAACGTACTAATATTTATTTGCCATGGGTGGGAATCGAACCCACGACCTCCGGATTTAACGCCAAGGGCGCAACCACAGGTCTACGGAGGCTGTATAGTTAAAGGGTTTTATTTATATAGATGTAGATATTACCACTAAAATAATAATAGACGTTTTTGTTTTCGTTACAAATAAATGGTACATTACGATCTTATCTATTACTGGGGTAATAATCCTCGAAAGAGGTTATTTCATCATTTCTTTTAGCATCTGGCTTTTTCCTACTAACATTTCTTCTATTAGCTACATTATTACTTTCGTTAACCTATTTTCTTTTATTTATTCTCTTATTATTATGTTGTAGTTCTTTATTTCATACTTGACTTTTAAAACTATAAATAATAATAATAAATACCATCACGGGTGCCTATTTGGCTCCCGAGAACCGTCTAACGGCCCCAGGGTACCGAGCGGGGGGATTAACCCGTTCTCATTTCGCCGATGGTATTCGGAGGCAACACCTAACAAATGGCGAGCTTGTTTATGATGAAATAGCCTGGTTGTATAAAGCGGTCACCCATCCCAGGTCTGGCCTTGTTTTCATCTGCTTAACCTTGTTATCAGTTGCACGGTGACTTAACCCCTAGGCTGAGGCCGCTTGACTTTTAAATCTATTGCAATTATAACTTTCTGACCCATATAAAAAACAACTTATAACAATAAGTTTTTTGTATTTTTTTTATAAAATATTACATACATATCATCACTTGGTGCGTTACGGCGCCCGAGACCGCCTAGACAACCTCAGGATACCCCGCGGAGGGTTTTTTAATCCCACCTCGTAGTAGCCGATGGTATGAGTCTACACCGAACAAGTAGCTAGCTCGTCGCGATGATTTGAATAGACTCAATAACCCATCTATAAACAGTTTCACAAGTTGGTATAGTGAAACCGGGACCGTCAGCTTAACGTGCTCTCCGAGGCACTATAGTAGTGTTGTCAAACTTATAAAATTTTAAGTGGTTATTATCTATACAAATATGTTTATACATTTATATTAAATGTAAAGTAATAAATCTAAATACAATAATTGCTATACCTAAATATTTTCATAAAATTAATCCTTAATGCTCGCCTGAGTGAGTGATGAATGAGCCGTCATTGGTCGTTTACTGAAAATCCTCTTTTTGTCTCTATAATGTCGTAATGTTGTGGATGTCCAAAGTAATTGATCATCATTCATTTGCTCATGTTGATCATCATTCATTTGCTCATGTTGATCATCATTCATTTGCTCATGTTGATCATCATTCATTTGCTCATGTTGATCATCATTCATTTGCTCATGTTGATCATCATTCATTTGCTCATGTTGATCATCATTCATTTGCTCATGTTGATCATCATTCATTTGCTCATGTTGATCATCATTCATTTGCTCATGTTGATCATCATTCATTTGCTCATGTTGATCATCATTCATTTGCTCATGTTGATCATCATTCATTTGCTCATGTTGATCATCATTCATTTGCTCATGTTGATCATCGTTCATTTGCTCATGTTGATCATCGTTCATTTGCTCATGTTGATCATCGTTCATTTAACGGCATAAAGAAGTGTTTTATGAAACATACATTAGAGAAGTAATTTTAGAATTTAATGTATTTGATTTGATGGCTTTGTTTCTTTTAAGTTCTGTAACTTAATTTTGTTTGTTGGGTTCTTAATGGTTAGGTTAGACCACCTCCGTAGACTAGTGGTTGCGCCTTTGGCGATGTATCCGGAGTTCGTGTGTTCGATTCCCACCCATGGCAAAAAAAGATTAGTACGTTTATCTGTACAGTTTGTCATGGTCTGGGTGTTTATAAAATATAATATGTATTATATCGTTGTTTCTGGTACACATAGTACAAGCTTAAAGCTTAGTTTGTGACCAGATCAATATGTGTAAGTAGTCCTACATATCTAATTTTAGTTGAATGTATTTGACTGTTAAGTTTCAATAGTGATTGTTTAAACAAATCAAATTTAAGTTTTCTACTCTGCTATTATTAATTCTTTTATAACTTTTGTCACCATAGGGTAGTCAGATTATTACTGGTGGATACTGTACTTTATTAAGTACTAATTTTTTAATAACTTATAGTGGTATAATGTATGTTTTTAGGTGGGAGGAATGCCTTCCGGTTTCGTTATTAAAACCGTTAACGAACTTACCCCCGTATTCTAAGACGTATCCTTAACTCCACTTTACACTCAAGGAAAGGTCCCTTTCCACCAAATGTCAACTATAAAAAGCAAGTTAAGACAGACGCTCCTTGAGTGAAGAGTGGAGTTAAGGAAACGTCTTAGAATACGAGGGTTAGTTATGTTTCGGTTTTAGTCTGTGGTTTTCAGGAGACTATTGCTTTGAATTCTTGTCTAGGTTGTTACAGCAGCGCGAGGCTTTTAAAGTAGACTCGTAATTCAAATTCGCCTACTTCGTAACCGCATCGTTTAGCCGGCATAGTGGGAGCGATCAATGCTGTTAAATAATATCGAGCTCATTTATGTTTTTTGTAGGTCTGATTACCAATTCATAAACAAAGTCATATGCCGTGCTTCAGTAAAAAAAAATGTATACGTAAAATTAATAATCATAGTAAGATACTATATATATATATGTATGTAGGTATAATTAAAATAATATTTGGATGTTATTTACTGTGGGAGCTTCTGATGACACTTTATATAATAAAAACTATAATCTTAAAAACTATAACAATTCCAGAAGCTAGGCAAATGAATTATTTCACTTTAAAACTCTAGCTTTATATTAGTTTGTTTGCAAAACCTAGTAGGTATTTATATAGTAGAAACTGGGCTATCTCTTGTGTCCACTTCCTCTATTGACCTTTTCTAGTTGGAGCCGAGTTTAGAAGCGGCCGGATGCAACCCCGCTTTATAATATCCGTCGGAAATACCAAATTCTAGAGTTCTTATTCAGTAAAGAGAACTTGATTTTATTTCGACGCTATTTACTGTAGGAGCAACTATAATAATTCCAGAAGCTAGGCAAATGAATTATTTCATTTCAAAACTCTAGTATTATATTAGTTTGTTTGCAAAAGCTAGTATTTGTATAGTAGAAACTGGGCTATCTCTTGTGTCCACTTCCTCTATTGACCTATTCTAGTTGGTCCGGAGTTTAGAAGCGGCCGGATGCAACCCCGCTGTATAATATCCGTAGGAAATACCAAATTCTAGAGTTCTTATTCAGTAAAGAGAACTTGGTTTTATTTCGACGCTATTTACTGTGGGAACTTCTGATGACACTTTATATTATTTATCTTAACAACTATAATAATTCCAGAAGCTAGGCAAATGAATTATTTCATTTCAAAACTCTAGTATCATATTAGTTTGTTTGCAAAAGCTAGTATTTGTATAGTAGAAACTGGGCTATCTCTCGTGTCCACTTCCTCAATCGACCTATTCTAGTTGGTCCGGAGTTTAGAAGCGGCCGGATGCAACCCCGCTTTATAATATCCGTAGGAAATGCGAAATTCTAGAGTTCTTATTCGGTAAAGAGAACTTGGTTTTATTGCTTTATGCGAAATCAGCTTCATATTGTTGTCCGTTTCTCTGTTTATTTTGCATGGATGGACCGAAATACTGTTTTGGGATTTAGGAGTTTTAGCGAAAAGTTTAAGTTTATAGTTTTATTTAGCATTTACTTCCTTTTGTTGTTCCGGTTTCTACTATCATATTCGTTGTATAACATCGCTCTTCCAAAGTTTTTTGATTAATTTTTTGTAGTAATATTTAAAAATAAATAACACCCGTTGTGACATCTATAAAAAAAAATGTTTTATAAGGACTTTAAGTCTGAAGCCACCAAAACCAACCCAAATCCTTGTTTGAAACCTAAATTAACCTTGATCCTTATTAAAATAAAAAATAGTAAAACATTTTTAAAAAGAGTTAATTTTACCTATATCTTCTGTTATCGAATAATATAAACCGATTTTTCCCTAGAAACATTTATCGATCCATTATTCCGTACAGATTCTATTTAGCTTTCCACGTAGATTCGGATTATCTTCTGCTATGATGAGATGGGTAACCTACGAGTGGAGTATACGACGATTCAAATAGTTTTTGTATATTTCGTTTTTATGCTGCTATCGTTTTTAATCTTTATTATTTTTTTTGCGTTAATTATCATATTTTTCATTATAATGTCTTAAATTGCTTCTATAAATACATCTTGTAATTCCATTATATAATTTTTGATATGACAACTGAACTAAAGCAAACGATTTTGCAAATGTTATTGTTAATTATTAACTGGCGCAAAGAATATAATAGAGGTTAAAAGCGATAGCAGCGCCATCTAGGCTTAGCTTAGCTCCGGAACGGGTTTAATTAAGTAATACAAATCTGATAATAAGCTTCTAATCGTATTTGGCAATCTTCCAAAGTTCATTGCTCCGTTTTTGCTCGAAATTTCTCTGCAGTGTTGCGTAATGAAAAATCTGTGTGTGACACAGTTGGATCTGCCAAATTGCCAACTGAAATTTAAAATTCTGTCTGTGTGTAGACCTATTTCTAGGAAGTTGGGCTTCTGCAAGTTTTTTTTAGTTACGAGTAAATATTTATTGTTGTTTGTGATTCAATGGATAATTTTCCAGAAAGTTCTGTATGTGATCTAGGATTAATAAGAAATAAAGAGATGGTAATATTTCCCGATGTTTGATCATAATAGAACCTGAATTACTGATATAAAAAATATTAAGATTTGAGATACCTAAGTTAAGTTATAGATTTAATTCGTTATTCCCCTTAATTTTTTTCTTTACTTAAAACCCCTTTTCACTTGGACCGATTAAGGTTTTTTGATTTATACACTTTATTAAGTTACGGTGGTAAATAAAACTCTTATGTTGTTTGTGTACCTTTGCATAGCTTACGTAGTCTCGCAAGGCATTCGTGAAGATACAATTTCATCATAATTATTTTTCACCTATTAGTTTATTTTATTACTTTTAATTGACTATATAAAGATCTTAAATGAACACTACTTCTTGCAGGAGTTTGACCAAATCCCAAATCCACAGCTTCTAGGGTACCTTTTTAAATTAGATAAAACAAGTTTCTTTAATAAGCAAGCATTTTCTAAGCAACCGAATTGGGGATGCTTGAAATAATCTACCAAAAGAAGTTGTCGCAGCTGACCACCAATTAATTTAAAAGGCGTTTGGACAACTTTAATCCACATCAGCTAAGAAATATTTAACACCCAAGGATAACAAGATACAGGCTCATCTAGTTGCCTCAATTACTTGCCTAATAAAAAATAATAATATAGCTGATACAGAGAAATAGTAAAGCCATTTCAAAGCAGCTATATATTTCACTTTCAAAACAAGTCACCTGAATAACTGTCTCTCTGCAACTTCCTTTCACAATATTTTCCTCGCTCGTACAATGTGATGCAATGGAAATACAATTTTGTCCCGTTTACAACAAAGAATGTGCCGCAGCGTTGACAACCTACTCTTACATTATTCAGTGTTCGGACTGTAGCTCTGGTCTTTGTGTATGGTGACAAGGCTTCCGGTTGTTCTGTTGTACAATAAAGTTGGACGTTTTACAAATGGTATCATATTCGAATGAAAAGTCTATGTGTATGTTTTAAGTATGTAGGTCGTTTGTTGTAACCATATCGTTTTGTTATATAAAATGGGTTAGAAATTGTTTTGAATTTTATTTATTATATTATGCTTGTTTGTTAAAGCTGAGCATTACGCTACACACAATACACCGTTTACAAAGACAAAATCGAACACATACTATATACTATAAGGTTTATGGGTAGTAATTATCAAGAAGTATTTGTTCATATAGAAAACGCTGCCTTCTATATCTAGAGTTAAGGTGACAACTACTCGACATAGTTTTTTTATTGACCTGGTTAATGGAAGGTTGGTCTGTCCCGAATTGGTTGAGCAAATAACGATCAGAACACCTTGTCGACGAACATGTGTGACTGCCCGAGGGCTATTTAGCACGCCTTACTGCTCCACCCACTATGCACAAAATTCGACATTGTCACGAATTGCCAGACTATACAATGATAGGTTTGTCGATATTGATATTTACTCTGGCAGTAAGCAAGCTTTCAGGGGAGCTGTGGCGGGACGGTTGGAGTCCTCATTTTAGGTGGCTGACGCAATAGTCTATGCTACACACACATACACACACACACACACAATAAGTCACATGCACTACACTTACATTTTCTAATGAGCTATGTTCTAATTTTATTGTAATATTTGTGAAAATCTATTATCAGGCAATTGTAATATTTTTGTATAGGTTACAAAAATATTACAAAAGTTTGAATTTGTGAATCGCTGTAGATATCTCCACGAATAAATAAATACATATTGAGATTTAGATTTTTATAGAAGTAATTTTTCTTACCAATTATACTTAGGTGTACCGTTCCAATTGTACAAATTTCATTTTGGGGCAACCCAGCCTAAGATAAATTTAACATGTCAAATTTATTAAGCTATTGTATATGACTCGCAGTCTCCCTCAAAATATCGTTGGTCTATATCGCTTACCAACGTTTAAATAAAACTAAGTAAGTACATAAAAAAAACTAATAAATAAAAACCGTTTTAATTTTTAACTAGGTATTTCAAAGCATTTACTGAAAACATGAAAAGAATTAAATGTCTTGTTTCTAAGCAAAATTATTGTCACCGTTTGTAAAACGAATGTAGAGTGTAAAACTTTTGTGACAACTATTATTTAGCTGTATATAAATACAGCTACCGTATAGATATATAAATAAAATACCAGTCTGTGGGTATCACTTTTTTATGTTAACACTATATACTCGTATATATTGTTAATATTTAAATGAGTTATATTTAAGACACACTAGTTTTTTTTTTCAAATTCAAATAATTTATTGTGTCACATTGTTAGTAAATATATTGTTGATAATATACGTGGTGGCCGAGTTGGTTAGACCTGTGTGTACTAATGAATTTTCAATTAAAAAATGTATGTACATTTGTTTGACAACACGACTATAGTGCCTCGGAGAGCACGTTAAGCTGTCGGTCCCGGTTTCACTGTTTATAGATGGGTTATTGAGTCTATTCATAACATCGCGACGAGCTAGCCACTTGTTCGGTGTAGACTCATACCATCGGCTACGACGAGGTGGGATTAAAAACCCCTCCGCTGGGTACCCTGGGGCTGTCTAGGCGTTGATGATACGTTTTATGTTAAAACAAAACAAACTCCTAATATTTTTTATGTTTATGGCAGATGATTTATTAACAATTAATATGAAACATACATATCTTCACGGGTGCCTTACGGCGCCCGAGACCGCCTGGACGGCACTATAGTGTGTCAAACAAATGTATATATTTTTTTTAATTAAAAACTCATTAGTACACACCGGGGTTCGAACCAGGGACCTTAGTGTTTTTAAGTCCAAGGTCTAAACAACTCGGCCACCACGTATATACGTAAACATGATTATAATTTTGTATAATATGATTCAATATGTCAGTTATGACAATAATATAATTTTCCTACATAGTGACAATGCGCATTCTGTCACAATTTAAAGTCCAATACGGCAGGTGAGGACATTTTTAGTTTTCGTCGCATTGTTCCTTTGTCGTCGCCTCTTTGTTCGTACTTATTGGAATACATTGTGCTTCAGCCTTTCAGCGCTTTATAGCTTCTTTTGTCAAACGCAATAATTGCTAACTAGGTTTTCTGGGAAAATTTTTCTTTGAACTTTTTTTAATTGTGATATTGTTTTGTTTGTTCAATTATTCTCTTTATTGGATTTTTTTAGGTGATTTTTACCGGAAAAGTTTCTGCAAAAACCACTTAAATTAATTGTACTAAAAATAAAGTTTCTAGTATAATTAGAAAAACTAAAAGCCCGCTTTTGCAAATCAAAAACTTTTTGCAATTCAATAAAGGCCGTAGTTTGGACGTAGTTTTACCTGGATTTCCCAGTACGCCTAACTTGTACCTCGTTTCCAAACAACTTGACAAATTACTTTGACAACGATAGGATGGGGGGCTACCAAAGTGGTTCGTACGCCCCCTTGTTTTAGTTTTGTGAACTTATAGTAATAATAATAAGTAGGACAATTTTAATTAAAAACCATTGCCTGGGGTGCGATTTTTGAATGTCAGCGATGACTTTGATACCAGTGAGAAAAATATCATCAATGGCTAAGATATCACGATTTATCAAATTTTTGATAGTCATATGTTACCAACTTACAAATAATTTCTCATTTTATGTAATTAATTAACAATGTAATTAAACACAAGGACACATGGCATGTCTGTCTCAACGTGTTTTGTTTCTACCGTCATTTAGGTATGTGATTTCTGTTGAATTGACAACTTTAGTAGCAGCATAATACTAAGCTCCCTGGTTCGAATCCCGGTGTGTAATGAGTTTTTAATTAGAAAAAATATGTACATTTGTTTGACAACACCACTATAGTGCCTCGGAGAGCACGTTGAGCTGTCGGTCCCGGTTTCACTATACCAACTTGTGAAACTGTTTATAGATAGGTTATTGAGTCTATTTAAAATATCGCCACGAGCTAGCCACTTGTTCGGTGTAGATTCACACCATCGGCTACGACGAGAAGGGATTAAAAAACGCCTCCGCTGGGTACCCTGGGGCCATCTAGGCCGCTGTAAGGCACCCGTGATCATATATATAGTAGCAGCATATTGTATGGAGCAAGCACTTTATCGTACTCTTTTCCCCACAGACTATTCTTTTCTTTATATACTATTATATTACAGAGCATTACGTCTTTCATTCCACCATTTTTATCGTGTCACCGAAATGAGTCCTCACACCCGCAAGGGGATTAACAACCGTTGCGGGATCTTACGAGTAGCTTAGCTTTGTGAGATCGTGTCGTGTATATAGGTCATGATTTAGATCGTTATTTTGTGAGATCGTGTCGTGTATATAGGTTAGAATAGATCTGGACACAGACTAATCTTGCTACTATTATAAATGTGAAAGTTGTATGGATGTTTGTTACTCTATCATGCCAGAACTGGTGAACTGTTTTTGATGAAATTTGACACAGAAATAGATTATAGTCTGACAAAGGCTATTTTTTATCCTGAAAAAGAGTATTGTCTATATAAGTTTTTTGTTTTGTTTTTCACAGTGCAAGCGACTGACATTGATGAAATTTGGCACAGAGAAATATTATTGACTGGAATAGAGCATATAGGATACTTTTTATGCCGGAAAATTTGACCCCATTTATGGACTTGACAAATGTATTATTTTTTACTTATTAAAAACATTTGTCGTTCAATATATCGTCCTTGATTTTCCAACGTAACGTCTAACCAACTCCACTTTACTGAATGTAAAACTTTACTTTTGAGTTTCAGTAAGTCCCTGAATATGTAACGGTCGTATAATTCGCGGTTATACGTTCGTAGTACGACTACGAACGAACGCATCGTATCCATTTCAAGCCTAATACGATTTCTGTGCGGGATTAACAAGCGTTGCGGGATCTTTGCGAGTTCGTATCGTGTATATATTAAAGATGTTACGGTGCTTCGACTCCGACTCCAAAAGGAGGCCTTCAATAGAAGATGCAAAGACTTTGCTAGAATTCCTCCTACTTTACCTTCCGCGAAATTGAAGGAAAGACCTCGCGAAGCAATAATTTCAGACATCAATCTTGTCTATTTCCATTGATTTAGCATACCGATTATTTAATCAGTAATACCGACCGGTATTACTTATTAAATAATCGGTATTTTTTCGTAATATGTAATTTTTAAATGTTTTATGTAGTTTTTTTTTTCATTTTTGTCCTGGTCACAAACTATCACAAAGTTAGCTAACGTACATAGTACGTAGGTACTATGTGTACGAGAAACTATGATACTAATGACTTTTAAAAACACACCATGACAAACTTTAAAGAAAAACATACTAATATTTTTTTGTCATGAGTGGGAATTTAACCCATGACCTTCGGATTAACGACAAAGGCGCAACCACTAGACTCAGTAGTCAATTTATTGTTTTGTTCTTATGTATATGGTGGCCAAATTTGCTAGATTGTAGGTAAAAAATATTTAGGTCAGGGTTCAAAACCCAGTGTATACCAAAGTATTTGTAATAAAAATAATTCTAGTTGGGAGGAAGGTCTCTATAACTTCGTTCGTCCGACCGGTCGCGTTACCACCGCCCATACAAATGCAAAAACCGTCAAGTGACCTAGTCATGTTCCGGTTTTAGTCTGCGGGTTCACCGGTTTTCAGGAAATTACTGCATCGATATTGAGGTGGAAGTCTCCTTTCAGGGTGCGGTTACATAATGTGTGGTTGAATTGACGATATAGCAGAAAGTATATTAAAATATACTCGTAATGTAATTCGTCTTTGGCGCCGCCCATTTCGTAATCGCATCATTTAGCCGGCATAGTGGGAGCGATCAATGTTGTTTAAGAACATTTATTGATTGACCCCGTTCATGGACTTTGTAGGTTTGCTCACCACCAGGTAGATACAAAGTCACATACCGTGCTCAAATAAAAAAAAATTACATTTTGTTCGACAACACTAGTGGAGAGTACTAGTAGACTGTCGGCCCAGCTTCTATTTACACTTTCATTATAAGTAAAAACAATTTAATTTCAGTCTAAATAAGTATATGTATGTATGTATGCATGTATGTATGTATGCATATATGTATGTATGCATATATGTATGGATTTGTGTATGTTGTGGGTATGTGTCCCAATAAAACAATGGGCGTACCAATTCAACGTGCTAACTTATATGCATTCTTACCCTTTTTAATATTTTTCTTGTATCTTTGTCCTCAGAGCATCCTGGGCGAGTTTAACCGCGAGCAGGATGCCTTCGTCAAGACCCAGGATGAAGGAGCTGGACCCTCGGAGATTCCACCGTGGGTAGGAGCTCCCAACGAGGCCAGTCTTAAGGAGGAGTGCCTCTCTCTGTCTACGGTAATCTACTTCTTATATTTTTCTTTGTAATGACCTATTTAACAACAGTAGGCCTATTTATTTATTTATTTATTTATTTATTTCCAGAAAACTGTCAGCTATTTAATACAAATACATATTGTCTAATAGAGTAACTTAAAAGCTATTGATAAGTTTTCACTGTTAAGTAACTGTGAACTCTTAAATTTGATATTAAACACACTTATTACAAAGAACACACACAAATGAAGACAATACAAGCTTATACATATGCGTACACTGTTACATGTAAGTATTTAATCCTATACTGTGTCACCCGATGGTATGGCAGGTAGCGCTGTCATCAGTCTACGCAATGCCACAACGCTAATAGAGAACACGTCCATCTTATGAGTGTTCACAAATGAATTAAGATATCTACAGATACGTACAAGATAAGAGTTTTGTCTGTAATTAGAGTTAATAGTAGGTATATGGAAAATGCTCGGATTACGAGCACCTTGGAGCTTGAAACCCTATTTTTTCTAATAGTTCAGGGCAATCAATAACGCCTTTCATGACTTTCAGAAAATAGATACAATCAGTAATGGTTCTACGAGTTTCAAGCGGTAAAAGATTACGCCTTACAAGGTTAAGCCAAACTTTAACTAAAATGACGTCAAAAATCCGCCTGTTGCTATCATTCCTGGACATTGCACACTGCTTATCATCAGGTGGATGCAAGGTCACTTGTTGAGCTCTTATAAAAAAATACGTGTTATCTGTCAATTTTCAAATTTTATTCTTTCTATTGCGATACATGGTTCCATAGGAAAAGTTGTTAGATTTGATCAGTACAGCCTCATTTTATCCCAAAGTACAGCCTTTCAAAGTTACCCTGTATATTAAAGAAAAATTAAAATGTTGGTAAATTTATATAAAAATAAATTTCCAAAACTTTAATTGGAATCTAGAATTAGTCCTTGATGAAAAGCTTCAGAAGTTTGGAAACTTTTGGTTACCCAAGTTTTAATCATTTTATTTTGTTTTAATTAATATTTATAACAACTCTTGATTATTTGTTCAAATAACTTAGTTGTTTTTTAATTAAAATGGTCCCTGGTTCGAATCCCGGTGTGTACCAATGAGTTTTTAAATTAAAAATTTATGTACATTTGTTTGACAACACCACTATAGTGCCTCGGAGAGCACGTTATAAGCTGTCGGTCCCGGTTTCACTATACCAACTTGTGAAACTGTTTATAGATGGTAACCCATCTATAAACAGTTTCACAAGTTGAGTCTATTCAAAACATCGCAACGAGCTAGCCACTTGTTCGGTGTAGACTCATACCATCGGCTACGACGAGGTGGGATTAAAACCCCTCCGCTGGGTACCCTGGGGCCGTCTAGGCGGTCTCGGGCGCCGTAAGGCACCCGTGATGATACATACATAATACATTTTTTGGGTATATTGTTTCCTTTACATTTAATTATAAAGGTACAATAAACAATGACAAAATATAATAGTACCTAAGTTATAAAGTCTTTTGTATTTTTTTTTGTATTATTATTATATTATTAAAAAGGTTTTTTTACATTATAATAAAATAAAAAAATCCTCTTATTTAAATTTTGCTACAAACAGTAATATCGGAAGGCAAATGCTCATTTTGCATGGAGACCGCAGACATCGCGATTGCGAATGCAGTGTCCTTAATGTTGCGTGACGAGAATCTGTATTTAATTAAGTTTCTTACGACATCTTAGAGTGATTTAGTGCCTCGGAGAGCACGTTAAGCTGTCGGTCCCGGTTTCACTATACCAACTTGTGAAACTGTTTATAGATGGGTTATTGAGTCTATCCAAAACATCGCGACGAACTAGCCACTTGTTCGGTGTAGACTCATACCATCGGCTACAACGAAGTGGGATTAAAATCCCTCCGCTGGGTACCCTGGGGCCGTCTAGGCGGTCTCGGGCGCCGTAAGGCACCCGTGATGATATATATATATATATATATATATATATCTTAGAGTGAACCTTCCACTACATCTTTCTTCATAACGAGCAACGTGTAGAATCTTACGTGTGTATTCTTTATTTATTAACATATCTTTATGTATTAGCAATTCAAAACTAGTTAAACCAGTTTGAACGAACCATTTTTATTATTTTTTATAAGAGCACCACATGTTACTTTGCATTCACCGGATGTTAAGCAGTAGGTATGCAAAGACAAGGAATGATAGCAACCAGCGGATGCATACAGGCGCACCTCTGGTTCCCATCATTATGCCGGCTTAAGATGCCTATTCAGGCTTCGTTTAAAGAACTCTAGGTTATAAGAGGAAGGAATCACGCAAGCTGGTACAGCATTCCACATTTTAATACTACGGCAGATGTATGAATCGATTAATGTACGGGTTGGTACGAGTACATCCGCCACGGTATTTATATGCATTTTTGCAACCAGAGGCTCTACCATGGGTTTGCGCATTGTAGCAACGTAACGTATACGTGTACGTGAGCAACAACCAATAGGGCCGCTTTATTTTTGGTAACAGGATTGAATAACAAACCCATGGTAGAGCCTCAGTGCATGTTATCCTGTAACGGAAAGGGGAAGGGGGAATAAGGTTCAAAAGCTCTTCACAACACTATCCATGGTATAGACATATAAAATACGCTCAGCGATGCCACATCCCTGCGAAGTCTCCAAATAATTCTAGTTGCTCGCTTCTGCAGGGTATCGAGAGCAAACAACATATACTTGACTATAAGAAACCTACGCCCTTTAGTAGACCGCTGTGGTAAAACTTGTTTTCATAATTATTTCAGGACCGCCGTAACTTCGTCCGAGCCCCTCCTGCCGGGGTTGAGTTCCACTTCGACTACGACAAGATGTATCCGGTGGCCATCACCATCATGTCTCAGGATAATAACCTGGAGAAGATGCGCTTCGATCTGGTGCCGAAAGTGTAAGTACTTCTTTATTTTTATATCAATGTATATGCCTTTCAGGGTATTCTGCTGAGTCTACATCGTATGAGCCGTTGCTGTGATATATCTTCAATAGCCCATTTATCAATCATTTACATTACCAGTAATATCAGTGGCACCGAAATCTAGCATGCTCTCTGAAGCCACCAGTCATGTTAAAAGTTAATACTTAAATTAGAGAAATAGCAGAAACATCTTCGTTAAAAAGAAATAATTTTTGACAGTTTAAAGGCTGCACTGACAACTACCATACGAACTTGTCAATTTTCTTATAGTGTAATCTATAAGTAAACCGACAAGTTAGTATTATACGACTTCTGTAGGGCCCCAGAGATCAAACCTGATCTTTAATTGTTGTAGCCCCTTAACTCTGGGGCTTTTTTTTTGAGTTCGTCCAATAATAACGCCTATTACTGGCTTTACCGAGCCACTAAACACAACATTCGCGGCTACACAAGTGCATCCTCAAGACGACTTCTGTTTCTTTTAGCTTGGACCTGGCCAATCAAACGCTTAGTGTGCGTATTTACCATACAAAATGTATTAAAAATCTCGATCGCAGCTTCTGGCGTCCATTTGTTTGGCTCAGTGTGCGGGGGCTCATAAGACACTATACTCTTCTTCTTCTTCTTATTTTAATTAATGGCAGCCATCGTTATTAAACAATATTTCTGCCAGTGTCAAGTAGTATTGAATATTATACGGTAAATAATAATAAATACATTCTTGGCTCCCAAGAACCGTTTAAACGGCCTCAGGGTACCCAGCGGAGGGATTAACCCGTCCTCATTTCGCCGATGGTATTCGGAGGCAACACCTAACAAGTTTATAAGTAAATGGCAACACGATCGTATAACAGTATCTGCAAGCGTCAAGTGAGGACGAACACAAACACGTTCTAAAGGGTCTTTCAAATAGAGCGGGTCGATGTTAATAATTTGTGGCGGCCATTTATTTTGGCGGCATCTGTCAAATCTGTTGTTTCTTATTCAGTCACTGATGCTAAATCACCATGGCAAGTTACACGGTCAGCAGCATGTGCAAATGATAAAACTTTATTATCAAAATGAGTGTTCGTTAGTAAACGTTGCGCGCATTGCGCTTATTTTACGGCAGACGCGGTGGCCCTTTTTTTTGTATGAACGGTTTTGTTAATAACCAAAATTGCCGTATTTGGGATGACACAATCCACATGAGGTTCACCAGGTGGCAATGCATCCACAAAAAGTTACTGTTTGGTGTGGATTTTAGTCTGGCGGCGTCATTGGTCCGTACTTCTTCGAATACGACGTTGGCGAGGCCATCACCATCAACGGCGAGCGCTACAGATCCATGATTAACAATTTCTTTTGGCTTGAATTGAACAATATGGATGTGGACGACTTGTGGTTCCAGCAAGACGGCGCTACGTGCCACACAGCGAACGATACAATGGACATTCGGCATGAACCGACATGGTTTGAGAGTAGGGTTATCACTCGCAGAGGTGACATGAATTGGCCACGAATCAAGATCGTGTGATTTGACTCCGCTAGACTTTTTCTTGAGGGGTTTTCTGAAGTCACAGGTCTATGCCAATAAGCCACAATTGACTGTTGCCCTGAAAGCCAACATAACGCAGGCCATCATCTGAATGATCTATGCAGCCGGATCTATGCAGCAGAGTCATTAAAAATTGGACCTCTCGGATTCGTGCCACCATTCGAACCCACGGCAGGCATTTGAACGATGTTATATTTCATTCATAATGGCATAAATGGGCCTTTCAAATAAAATAAAAAATTTCGTTAATATCTCACACTCGTCTTGTTTTATTCAATTTTAACATCGACCCGTCCTTGTTGAAAGACCCTTTACAATAGTGGGATGGCGGCCATTATTGCAACAAACAAAAAGACTAGTGGTTGCGCCTTTGGCGTTGTAACTAGAGGTCGTGGGTTCGATTCCCACCCATGGCAAAAACATATTAGTACATTTTTCTTTACAGCTTGTCATGCTCTGAGCAACATCTTTATCTTTATCATCTTTTAAAGGTAACGTTAGATTGTCAAAATAACGAAATGCTTTAAGTACATTTGTCACCACACGGAATGCTAAATACTGTCAAAGCAAAAGCACTTGTAACACAAAGAAATAAGGTACATGTCTTCTTTAGTTATTGTTGTTGCTGATTGTTCATTGTCATTTATAAAGGAATTTGGTAATTTGACAAGCTAAAGTTTCCGTTATAAGAAACAGAAATTGGCCGCTGGGTGTTTATGAAATATAATATGTATTATATCATATTTTCTGGAACACATAGTACCTACAAGCCCAGCTTATTTTGTGACCAGAGAAATATACTGCCGTCATAAACAAGAGAAAATGTAAAAAGAGATAAAATAAATAAATTATATTTTAAATTTTTCATGGCTCTCTGTCTTCATAATATTTGAAATTTGTATATAATTGTTATGCCATTGCATCTATTAGGCTTTAAACTAATAAATTCCAATTATAAATAAAATCAATATTTTAATAATTTATTTAATAAATTAAGATTTTTACTTCTTATTTAGTATAAAAAGGTAAAATAATGGATACTATGTTAAAAAAGCGCATATACTATGCGTCTATTGTGCTTAGTGATAGGCTTTAATTTTAATTTAATTTAAGGATAAGTTCCTCTTTTTTTGTAATGGACAAAAAATATTTAACATTCCACATTGGCAATTCTACCATTTTCGCCTCATCATTTATTGAAAGTTCTACGTTAAAAAGTCGTGTCTTCATAATGACGTCCTTTTTCCTTGGTGCCAACAAAGTGTAATATGTAGTTGCGTCTGTTTATTAAATTGTAATGTAAAAACGACTTTTTATCTATTTGATAATATCATTTAATCTCTAAAAATTAGGCACATATGATCATAAACGACTACTTTTTTTAGTACTTAGTAGACGCTGCTTTGTTATGCAGTTTTTAGTTAATCTTTTCTTAAATGCACCTTTTTAATCATTGTTATATCAGGATATTTGGCTACAGTAAAAATAATAAAAATATTGTTAGATACGCCTTTTTTCACTGATTCCAAAACTGAAATTAACTCTATTTTGAAAAGAAATGTTGGATGCGCCCTTCTTGCTTATGACGGCAGTATATGTAATTTGTCTTACATATTATGATTTTGTGAAACAAATAAAGTGTGTTACATGTGTTTCTTATTCGGTAAAATATATAAATTGAAGTATAAATTGTATTGCCAAATATTTCGCTTCTCTTTCGAGCGGCGTCATCAGTGACAGTGACTGAAGGTCTTTGTCATAAATTTTGTTAAATTAAAAGTAATTTTATTTCTTTTAGCAATGGTAAAAGATAATGCACTATACAGTTTTGTATTTATATTTTTAGAAAAATATCATCATCACCTCGCCCATCATGGAAAACATCATCTGCATGTTATGTCCATTGTTGCTTCTATATTAATAAATTTATAAAATAAATTAGATAAAATAATGCATTACATTCAGACCAGGGCTATGGTACGAGTATGTACCAAGTTGCCATATAAAAGAGCTTTCCCATTTTTTTAAATCAATAGACCGAATAATTCTAGGAAAACTCTTTTTATACTCTTACTTACAGTAAGAGTATTAAATACTACCTTTAACAACTGTTAAAGGTAGTGTATATACATAACACGCATGTGTTATGTATACGCGCATGGGTGGGCACAGGTAAAATATGATTAATTTGAGAATCTACTAATTGACTGTATCCATTCAGTGAGTACGAAGGGGTGTCGTAGTCTCTCCCACATAAAAACTGTTACAAAATCTGCACTCCAGCTTTAACATTTAAAGAAAGATACGCATTTGGTAATAAAATTTTATAGCTTCAATTTATTTACTTTACATTATAAGAAACATATTATTATTATGTTTATATATAACTAATTTCAGTATTACAGAGGAGAATTTCTGGCGGAACTATTTCTATCGCCTGTCCCTGATCTGCCAGGCGAACGAGGCGGACGCTCTTGCCGCCCGTCAGGCCAGCGTTGAAGACGAACAAGGTAAGCGACACGCAGACAGACACTTCTAATATTCATACTTATGGGGAAACTGCTTCTACCGGGTGAGATCTGAGGGTTAGCTCTTGAATCCTTAAAGGAAATCAACCATTTTTAAATATAATACTTAGAAATAATTGCTATTTATTAGTAACGCAACAGACGCATTTTATAAAAAAAAGTGGAAAAAATAACCTATAAAAATATAGCTCATACACTATACTGGGTGATTTTTTTAACATAAAATATGCCGATTTTTTTATAAATGTTTTTTTTTTAAATAAATAAGTTTTAATTTCAAATTGAATAAATCAAATGAACTCAACTTAAAAAAATTAATAAGAAAATTTTTATAATCTAAGTGTATTAAAAAATACTTCAGCCGAGTATTGACTAGGGCGTGTGTTTAGTATAAAAGTTGAAGTGAATTAAAGTCATTGTTAGTGTTTTGATTTTAGTTTAGACTGCACTAAATAATTAAAAAAATACGCGTTTCATGATATAATAAAAATAATTTTAAAAAATGTCATACTAAAATCACCCGGTATATACTCATTACTCAGGTATCGAGTCACTTAGTATGACCTAATTACTCGGCGCGATTTATTTGTGCAACAAAGCTGCTGACCAGAACAGTCGCCAGCAGGGTGATGGGCCGCACTAAGTTAGCTCGCAAGCTTTTTTTTGACGTCATTAATGCATAGTTTAAATCTTTAAAACATCTCAGAATACTGCGCCAGAGCGATCGGCTTGCGAGCTAACTTTGATGCGCGTAATCACCCAAACAGGAATGGAAAACCGGTATAGTGTGAGCTTGAAATACAAAATCGGTTGTTCTCCATTTACTTGTTAAACAAATTCAGTTTTTACCATTGTTAAACTTAATGTCTAGTTATGGCTTTATTCATAAAAACTTATTGCGTCCTCAAAGAACACTTTAGTTAAAATGTGTTTTGTCTCTTAAAACATTATTTTAACTAAAGTGTTCATTAAGGACTCTAATGGTCGGATTAATAGTCGTTGCTTAGCCTGAGCTATAGCTTGGAACTGTCAAAATTTAGTTTTTTCATATGCAGTTTGACAGTCCGAAGCATCGACTAAGCATTAGCAATGCTTAGCAACGACTATTAATCCGACCGTAAGTTTTTTTTTAATAAGGCCATTAATGTTTATTATTTGTCACCACCACCTTTTTTTTGTTAATTTGTTTTATTTTTATTTTATTTCGCCACATCTGTAGATGCTAGTCACCCAAACAAAGAATCTAAAATATCAGAAAAAACTGAGTCCATAGACGATGTAAAAAAACGAATCGAGTCGCTTAAAGTTGATCGGGATGATGGTAAGACCTTTTTTAAATATATTATTTAACCATTTTTTTACCTAAATAGTGTTCAGACACTTTATCAGTCAGTCAGTTTTTATAAGTAAAGAAGTAAATAATTATCAATTTTTAAATCTTGATTGGGATGTAAAAAAGGGTAGTTTTTGTTTGTAATTAATAAAAAATAAGGGTACTTTTATTATGTATTTTTGTATACAATTTAATTGTAATGGGTAATAATATAGTAAAAAAATACCAACTTTGAGGAACCGCCAATATTGCATAGCATGCTTTTTTATTATTATTTTATTTTATTATATTACTTACACCTATTTTTTTAATCATCACAGCATCTTTACCATTTGGTCCGACCATGACATTTAAAAAAACTGATAATTTATAAATATAAAAAAATATATGTATAATTAATATAAATATATTAGAATTTGGTCTTATGAAATGGTAGAGATAGAATATTCTTAGTAATATATTTTTATTTATTATACTTTTTTTAATTTTTATTTACTTTAATCCATTTAATATTTTTTTAATCGCAACATCTGTAATTAAAGATCGTGTATAAGGCCTATTACCATTGATTAATAATACTATAAATACTACATTTTATAATTTACAAATATATATACAAATTCTAAATTTATTTTATGTTTAAATTCACTATAGACAAATGGACGTTTTCATAAAAACTTATTCAGTTCTTGAAGAACACTTTAATTAAAATAAGTATATTTTGCCTTTATAATTTTTTAATAATCCTGATAAGGAATTTATAAAAATTCATAAATATAAAAATACTGAAAAAAGTAAAAACAAAAAACAGACTCCTCTGCCATAGTAATATAAACTAGGACTTCAAACTTCACTCATAGAGTTATTAGAAGAACAGCTAATAAAGGGCATCTGTGTATAAGTAGATATCAAGCAATGACAAAATTCGTGACTGGAACCTGGTTGGCTCAGCGGTTGAGCGCCTTGCCGCAAAAGCGAGGTTCGTTGGTTCGAGTCCCGCCCACCAGGATTTATATCAATGCATTTTATTTAAAAAAAAAAAAAAAAAAATTTTCCTTATAAGGAATTTATAAAAATGGATTAAATATAAAATATAAATACATTACTATAAAAAAAATACTAATTTACTACCGTAATATTTATTCAAATACACAAAGATGCGAAAATTATTCATTATTAACTATAAATATAGGTGGGTATATCGACAAATTGACACTTGAATAAATTTTGTTAAAAAAAAACTTACATTCAGGCATATAAAATATATAGTTAGGTGGTAAAATCTTGATACTTGGACTTTGATAATATGCATGTTTTTCTTTTTTGTCTTGGAATGCAGCCTAAGAAGTGACGGAAGGAGGATTGTCAACCACGTATATAACACCACATAAAAAAGTCAGATTACTTACATTAATGTTAAAAATGTCTACATTACATAGTTTTAGAAAATATTTAATATTTCTTTATTTAAATATGTTCTTTATATTTTTTAAATAATATAATATAGTAGTATAATTTATAAATACAAATATAGTATTTTATTATTTAGTTTATTATATATATATTACTATAATCTTAATGTATGTATAATAACATACAGTATTTTGTTTATTAAATCTATTAAACGTTTTTATACATATTTTTTTTTTTGTTATTGATGTAAGTAATCATTTATGTTAATTTTAGCGTTTAGCGTTAAAGCTTGTGTGTTTATTCAAATAATAATTGTATTTAGCCGTGTTAGGAATATTTGATCGTGTTACTAAATTTCTATAAAAGGATGCTAACCTGTTTTTCCATTTAGTGTTAAATGTTACAATTAGATAAAAAAAACACTTACTATATCTATGCAGCCTAATAATATCATTTTACCAATTAATCATTTTATTGTTAATTCATAATATATATTTTTAGTATAATATATCAATATAAAAATATAAATTTATTCATCTATCATATCTTCATTCTTGTTAAATGTAGTATTTAATCCAAGTAATAAATATATAATATATGACAATATGTGGCTTCATTATCGGTGTTTCGATGTACATATAATAATATATTACTGAATGTCTTTATATATCTTGTTATTTCATGGACTATATTTAAATATTATTATTTATTAGTTATTATTTATTATTTTTCTTTACTTATTTTTGATTGTACTTGTAATACTATTTTGAAATATAGTCCCATACTCTAAGCGTAACTTATTCAATCTTAATGGAAATTTTAAATGTCTATTTAACGTTAGATACATGTTGCATAATAATAAGTGTAGTCTCTTCGTCACAATATATAGTATACATATAAGTATTATACTATCGCTCACTGTTATATGTATAAGAGTTTTGACATTGCTACTTTGAGGTTTGTATAATTTGTTATTTTGTGTTTGTCTTATTATATTTGATATATATTTGCTTTTGCTTAATTTGTTTCTCGAAGTTGGTTTTTTTTATTTATTATTCCTGTGTGGCAATGTTAAAACTAATCTATTTTTGTTGTGTTGTCAGATGTCAAAAAATATATGTTTAAAAAAGGGTTATAAGATAAAAACTTATAACAATCATTCAAATTTAATTGAATATTACCAACATAATCATTGGCTTGACATATCACTATAAAAGTGAACAGTCAATTAAAAATAATTAAAACTGCCCCTTTCTACATCAAAGTAAATAATAAATTAAATTTAATATTATTCAATACATAATACTATACTGACAACACAAACTATCAAATTTATTTTATCCTACTAGACTAGATGTTGATATTTACTCGTAAAATTAATATTCACTGTTGAAATTGTGTAGAAAATAGTATTTTGATCGTATAAATATGAATAATATTTTAATTCTTAAATGTTTTGAAAAAAGAACCGGTGATATACTCAGGCCTACGATTGATACTCGCATTTTTTTCTTTCTTCAAAGCCTACTTTTCCTTAATTTTATAAAATTATATATATTACTGATAGTCTGTTCGCCGAGAGTTGATAAAAAAAAATTTTGTCTGCTAATTATTTGTACCGCGTCCGCTCGCCCGTCCGGCGCTTGACAACTACTGGCTGCCTCGTACCACGATAATCAGTACGCGCGGCGGTAAGCGACACATTGCGATAATTTAGCGACAGCGAACAGACTATATAAATGTATGAGTAAATAATATTAAAATATATATATATAATATCTTAAATAAATATAATATATATTTTTAATTTAATTACTATAACACCTATTGCGAAATGGCTTTAATGAGAGTACACCTTTCTTTTTATACTTTGTAGTATTTCCATAAACTGTTAGAAATATAATATTCCGTGGTACCAAATATACATCCGCCATTTTGTTTCTTTATTACAAAGGAGAATGGTCATTTTGCTTTAGAGATTTGGCCCGAACTGCAAACGCTATTTCCGTTTAGGTTCAAATTATAGCATGATATGTGCCAGGCTTTATTATGCCGGCTATACACGCTCCGGTATCCCTGAACATGCAGTTTATCACAAAGTGGCTCACAGTCTATGTGTGGTTGGCTTTACGGGCCGTCCTAGGAGAACGTTGCAGCCAGTATTAAATAGTCTGGTTGCATCTGCTTAAAGACCTTTAGCGTATTTTACCGTCTATACCATGGACAGTGCTAGAGAGCTTTGCATAAAGAGCTTTTCAACATTTTTCCGTTACAGGATCACTCGCACTGTTAAACATTCCATGTGTATATATAGCGTGGCAGATGTATCGTCTCGTATTAAAAAAATTGGCGATATGTACTTCTGCCGTACTATCAAAATGTAGAACTTTCTATTCACCGGTTGGTTGCAGTTGCAATTATTCCTGGACATACTACTTAACACCAGGTGGATGCAAGGTCACATGTTGAGATCTTAATTGCTTAGAAATATTTAAAAAAAAACGTGGTTACCTGAGAGAGAATTTGTCAGAGTTCGGGCTACTCTAGCAATGGTTTTGATCTGTACACGCAAAAATGCTACAGTGAAAAAAAATGGCGGCAACCACGTGTCTTTGGTGCCATGGCGATTACATATTCCTCTTTGAAAAATATTCGTCTTGGAATAAACAGCAAGTTCTATGAATAAGACTCGCTTATTTTAAATATTTTTTTATTAAATATCTTTTTTAAACTTTTGGAAAAGGGAGAAACCATACCTAGTTTTGTTTCGGTTTTAGTCTTTAAGTTTTCCGGTTTTCAGGAGACTATGGCATTGTTTTATCTTGGTAGTCTCCTTTGAGGGTGCAGTTACGAAAAGGGGGTTGATTTGATAATAAAGCAGCAATGATATTATTAAAATTGACTCGGTATGCAAATTTGTCCTTGTTGACGCCCATTTCTTAACCGCATCGTTTTGCCAGCATTATGGGAGCGATCAATATTGTTAAAAAACAATTTATTGATCGACCCTGATTCATGGTCCTTGTAGGTCTGCTTAACATCAGGTAGATATAAGGTCAAATGAAATTATAAACTTTTAAAAATGTCTATAATAGATCTCCTCAGTTATAAAAAAAAACATATAATACTTAATATTGTAACAGTTATATTTGGTGACTTAAAATAATTTTAATAAGCGAATCATATTTATTTTAGGGGGACTGATTTAGATGCCATTTTGTACAGCATATTTAAATGTACACTATACTATAAAAACCTCATTGGATAAATTTGAATCGTCTTCCAACTTTATACTAATTTGTGTAAACGATTTATTTAACGGCAAATATGTAGTAAGTTTGAACAAACTTCTAGTTTGCGCAGTTAAATTACGCATCTTCGGTCAAAGTTAAAAGACATTTCAGAGTTACCCAATTTAACGGAATACGTTTTTAATTTATGTTAAAAAACATAGTCAATCATTTCCCTATGATGTTTATTGGTAAATTCATACAAAAATATATACATACATGGTGACTTCGAATCTTTGGGCTAATATGAGGTTCTACTGATCAAATCGAACAACTTTTCCCATGGAATCATTTGTCGCAAATGAAAAAAAAATTGCCTTCTCCGTACAAACTAGTAATGTTAAAATGACAAATTTGTATGTGGAAGCCAAAAGTTGTTCGATTTGATCTGGGGCCTCATTCCAAGATTGCAACCGCTAAACACGACAAGAAGTTGCGTAAACTATATTAAAATATCAGTTCTATTTTCTTAGTTGAAATTCCAATGTTCCAAACAAGTTTAAACTTGCGAAGAATTCGTGTATTTCAAGATGGCGGCATTATTATAGCCAACCTAATCCATTGGAATAGAACTTATTTTAGTTCTATTCCATTGGAATAGAACTTCCATATTTATAGTTCACGCAACGTCTACTCGTGTTTAGCGGTTGCAATCTTGGAATGAGGCCCCAGGAGAGCCTCATATTAGCCCATAGTACAACCTTTCAAATTCATCCTGTATAAAGAAATACCTTTTGACCGTAAACATGGTGGCGTCTATAAAATCCCCTGAGTAACGAACACTGTCATAACGTCATAGTTTAGTTTCAGTCGGTATATACAAATGTATGTTATATATTCACCTCCCGATTTGACAGTAGGTAAAAAAAATTACATCTATAGTTAGTTATTATTATAAATTGTAATAATTATATTATTCAAAAATATATTCGTGTTGTCATTGTAGTATTGAATTTCCTGTAACACAGACATTTTTTTTTATGCGTAGTTATTTTTATAATGATAAAAACATATTTGCAAGAATTTTCAGTAGGTAATGCACACTACACTCCCGTAATCGGGTTCGCTTACTTTCCATCAATTTGATTACTAATAAACTGGTATGATTG
Source organism: Monopis laevigella (assembly GCA_947458855.1). Lineage (NCBI taxonomy): Eukaryota > Metazoa > Arthropoda > Insecta > Lepidoptera > Tineidae > Monopis > Monopis laevigella. The sequence goes on along the minus strand of OX381596.1, from coordinate 4,692,275 downwards.
GTCCACAGCCGATTTGTAGCTTTCTACAAGAAATGAGAATGTCTTTTTTAAAAAAAATTTTTTTGTACCATTTTATTACAATCTAAGAAGCCAGGAAAAAGGATTCTGGATTTTGAACGTCTAAAAACGGGTAAAGGTTGTTTTTAGTGATATCAAAGTTTAAAAATCGACGTAGAGCGTTTTTTTTTTAATGAAAAAAGAACGTAGAGGTGTAAATATTACTTACTCAATCCTAATTAGATAGTCTTTTTATTTAAAATCTATTAACTTTTGAAAAGATACCCAAAGTTTGATTTATGATTCTAAAAATATTACTTTAGTTGTCATTTCAAAACTTAACAGATTAAAAAAAAAAAAAAAATCGTAATTAGGATCGTGTAAATAAAATCTAAACCTCCATATTCCTTTTTTTCCAAAACAAAAAAATATTATCATTAAAAACATCATTTAGATGTTTTTTGACGGTCGAGTTCGCGATTCTTTTTCCTGTGCACTTAAGAGCGGAGTCTGTAGCCCTAGTGTGAGTTTTTTAATATTTACTTTCGCGTTAACTATACTACTGCGTTAACATTTTGACCAATCACATGCTCGAATTTTTAGTTCTTAAAATTTCCGCTTGGAGCGCTGAACTATTTCCCATACAAATTTTAGTTAACTCAAACACAAAGTAATAGTTAGAAAACTCACACTAGGGGTACTGATCAAACATTTCCCATATATTCACGACCTTTTGGTCCCCTCACTAAACATTCATAGATTTTTATGGGTTTTGGAGGTGTTATAAATAAGAACTATATCTAGGCTCGTACGTTTTCTTTTTTTAAAGTTCGGTATAGAAAAAATAATATCAACCCCTGAAATTCGAAAAAAATCGCAAAAAATTACATTAAAAAAATTCCTATTAAATATCAAGGCAGAAAATTAAAAAAAGGAAAACGTACAGTCATCGTTTATTTTCTCTCTAATAAAATAAGATATTTTTTTTTCAAATCAATTTAAATTTTAGGGGTAGAAAACAGTTATGACCCGAAAGTCGTTTTGCTTCCTAAAATGTAGGATAATCTCATACGTGCTCTTTCTCTTATTAAGGCCCAGTTTCTTGATGGATAGTTATCTCAACTAATTGTCAAATAATGACAGATAAATTACTAAAGGTTAAATTTCGAAAAAAAAGTGTTTCTTGATGGATAGTTAAATTGACTATCTGTTAAATATAATAAAATAATAACTATGATTTTAACAAATAGTTAGTTATTCTGACTACTCAAAAATGAGTGGTTAAAGCATTTAATCTCTAGTAAGATACGAATTTGGTGTTATAAATTGAAGTGTTTGTGTTGCGTTTTTTGTGCCTATGGAATCCATTTATGAACAAAATTCGCAACACTAAATTTTGTGTTTTTATTTTTAATTTTTGAACCTATGGTTAGATAATTGTATTAAAAATTCACAAATTCAGTCATTATTTGACAATTAGTTGAGATAACTATCCATCAAGAAACTGGGCCTAAGGGTCGGGGTAAAGGTTTACATAAATGTATGGAAGGGTTACCGACTCACCGTCATGCGGGGGGAGAGGTAATACTTTGCAGTTGAATCAGCATGAGCATCGAAGAGCCTCATCAGACACTGCTCTTAATATTTGGCTCTTTGACGATAGCCCGAATACTAAAGTCGCGTGTTTGTGTTATACAGGGTGAATTTGAAAGCATGTACTTTGGGCTAATATGGGGTTAAGTTGACCAAACCGAACAACTTTTCCCGTGGAACCATGTGTTAGAAATGAAAAAAGTTTTTGGCATCCCCAATCAAATTGGTCATTTTAACATTACTAGTTTGTATGGAGAAGGCAATATTTTTTTTCATTTGCGGCACATAGTTCCATGGGAAAAGTTGGTTGTATTGATCAGTAGAACCTCATATTAGCCCAAAGTACATCCTTTCAAAGTCACAAATACACGGCTGAAGCGTATTTCTATATTTAAGTATTGTGCAAAAAGGTTCCGGAGTTAAAATAGAATCGAAAAGCATTCGTAATGATCATAAGTGTGAAAAGTGTAGCATTAAGGACACTGCATTCGAACTCCGCGTTCTTCGTTCTTCTTATAATCACATTCTGGTCAAAGTTTAACAGTCGACATTTACTTTTAGTCGTAAATTAAATACTTAAAAATAATGATGACCAAAACCAAGAAAGTATTTATATACTTTAGGGAGGGATTTATATTTTTTAGGGAGGTGCCCTATTATATACTTTCATGGTTTTGGTCATCATTATTTTTGGTTTTGGTCTTAAGGCCTAGTATCGTCTTTTTAAACATGAGAATTGAAGATTTCAAATTAATCTAAAACAAAAATTGAGAAAAAGTTTATTATAACCAATCAATGCTCAAGAACAGAACATGGCGGCAACGAACTTGTTAAACATTTAGTTCGATAGGCTATTTAAGGCTTTAGGTCACTTCCGTATAATATACTTAATTTCATGGGTCACATTTACATTAAAAAGTATAGAATAGTTAATTAAAATTACAAAAAAACTGCTCTTTTTTAGTTAGACATTGGGATTCATAAAAAGTTATTGAGTTCTTGAAGTATACTATTGTTATAGGAGGTTTTTTTCTTTTTTTTTAACAACAAGAGACAAGCATTTAAAGAGACAAAACCTAATTTAACTAAAGTGTCCTTCAAGGACTTAATAAGTTTTTATGAATAAGGCCATAGATATGAAACTTTGCATTAAATAATTTTAATCGTGACATTTTAAAAGTGATTTTATCTATTGTATACTTTTCTAATTTGATCTACTTTTATTAACAATATACTTACAGAGCAATGGGAAAAAGATATCGAAGCCGAGTTGAAGGAATACGAAGTAGTGGCCGGGAAGAACACCGACGATAAGCAATGGGAAAAAGAATGCGATGATCTCCTGGGGGATGATGAAGATCTTAAGTAGATGACCTTGATAACCCAAGAGAACGGCTAGGGCCGTGCCTTTATTCGCATAAGGACCAAATTTACGTAACGTAAAAGGACCGCTTTTCCATAAGTATTTGTTGAACAATCTTTCCCTTACTGTACAGTTTTAACTGTAGGGATCCATTAATAGAATCGCTTTTTTTTCGTCAGTTTAAATAAATCCTTTATTGGTTTACTACACCTACCTACAGTTTATATGTATATGAAAAAGGACTGGCAAGTATTAATACCAATAGGCAAAAAGTACCGTGGGTATGTCTTTTTTTTATGGCACGGCTGCCGCCTTCGGGTTGCTTAAGGACACTATATTCGCAATCGCGAAGTTAGTGTTTTCTATAGAAAATGAATATTCGCAGTTCCAGTATTTCTCGACTATTGTTTGTTGCAGAATTAATATGAAAAATAATATTTTTGTCGGTCATTGTATTTATTAATCTTTCTTTGTTGGGGTTTTTTTTGGAAATCATAAAAAAAATGCATTATCAATAATACCATATTTATTACAACATAAAGATTCTTACGTACTAACAGCAAACTTGTAATATTGGAAGTACGTTTTTATAGGCGCAAACATGATTGCAGAGCCCTTAACACAAGCAAGGCAAGGTAACGAGTCAGTCGACTACAGACCGTTCCTCTTAAGATGCCCCCTGGCTGCCATAGTGTCAACATCACATATTACAGTGAACGATCTACCTGCAAGGTTAATAAATGTCTTTTTTTATATACTAAATACAGAGCATCGATGAGGCCGCAGAGAGAACTTGCTTGCTCTGTATGTGGTCTATTGTCTTAAAGACCTAGCTTACATCTGTTAAAATTGACTACGAAATTCAGTCCACAAAGGACTAGGTGTTTACAGTTACACTAGTTAGATTGTCGCCTTCATAGGGCAATTGTAATTTATAATGACAATTTGTGGTACACTGTTTTGTTTTGTTATTTCAAAATGAATAATTCTAACTAAAGTAAGATTAATATATACAATTTATTTTAATTAATAATTTTAATTTAAGCAATGTATTAAGAATTGTTATTGCTCCTACATTATAACTGTCATGTTTATAAAATAGGTCCCTGTGGCTCAACCATGAGTTTTGCACATTTCTAACGTATTAACGTAGCGTTAATTTGATAGAAATGATAAGTTCAAAAAGGAAAAGTTTGGTTATTCTGTTTCCTAAAAATGAAGCTATGCTTTTGGTGGTTTTTCACGTATTAACGTTACGATAATACAATAAAAACAACTCAAAGTATAACTTGACTTGCCGTTATGTCTAGAAAATACTGGTCCTTATGCGAGTAAAGGCACATAAAGCCTTTACATATTAACTTAAAGATAGATCTTAAACAAATAATAAGAAAAGTTACAGAGGCTTATATGCCTAAACATTTATAATTTGTTTAACCTAAAGACATTGCAATTGGTTCATCTAGTAAATCATCCACATGCCCGCCTAACAACCTTGTCGCGCTAAATTAAATCTATCAATAATACTAATTGCATTATCCGAGGTTGGCACATATTATCTCTGGTTAAATTTATTGTGACAGTTTCTTTAGTGGGCTGGCAAACAATTCATCTATTTGCGGTGGACCGGAGACTAATTCATCTATTTGCGTTAGACTGGCAACTAATTCACCTATTTGTGGTGGACCGACAACTAATTCATCTATTTGTGTCGGGCCGGCAACTAATTCGGATATTTGTCTTGGGCCGTCAAATAATTCGGATATTTGTGGTGGACGCATAACTAATTCATCTATTTGTGTTGGGCCGGCAACTAATTCACCTATTTGTGGTGGACTGACAGCTAATTTATCTATTTGTCTTGGGCCCGCAATAATTTCGGATATTTGTGGTGGACAGATAACTAATTCATCTATTTGTGTTGGGCCGGCAACTAATTCAGCTATTTGTGGTGAACTGACAGCTAATTTATCTATTTGTCTTGGGCCCGCAATAATTTCGGATATTTGTGGTGGACAGATAACTAATTCATCTATTTGTGTTGGGCCGGCAACTAATTCAGCTATTTGTGGTGAACTGACAGCTAATTTATCTATTTGTCTTGGGCCCGCAATAATTTTGGATATTTGTGGTGGACAGATAACTAATTCATCTGTTTGTTGTGGGCCGGCGATTAATTCATTTATTTGTGGTAGACCGACAGCTAATTTATCTATTTGTCGTGGGCCGTCAATAAATTCGGATATTTGTGGTGGATATATAACTAATTCATCTATTTGTTGTGGGATCGCGACTAATTCATTTATTTGTGGCGGACCGACAACTAATTTATCTATTTGTCTTGGCCCGGCAATAAATTCGGATATTTGTGGTAGACAGATAACTAATTCATCTATTTGTTGTGGACCGATAAAGAATGTGGCTACAATGTGGCCTTTTACTGGACAATTTGCCATGAACCTAACGCAAGCAAATAAACTTCACCGCAAACAGTGCTTATGTTCCTTTAGTCAACTGTCAATATTTAAACTAATTGAATAATAACTAATGTTTTTGTGTATTATCAACTATCCGATATATCTACGGCGACAAGATAACTGTGATAAAATACTTTTGACAAAGAAAATAAATTTGTTTTTCATAGACAATTTTTTTTTATAGCAGCTATTTTATCACTATCTTGAGCGCTATGTAGTAACTGGAAGGATTAATTTTATGGCACCTATTTCACTAATAAAAATGTAATTGGAAAAAATGAAAATAAAAAGATTAAGGGCTGATTTTGCAATCGTCAGATTAAGTGTCTATTATATAATATTAAAGATTTTTGCAAAAAAAAAAATATTAAGGGAGCTAGACATTATTTATATATTACTCGTAAACTTTAAGGTATATTTATGGTATGTAGGCTATATGGTTCATAGAGACAGCCTTCTCTATTTTGAGAAAACACGGGCCTATTTTTTTTTCTATCGCTTTTTCTGGTGCGATAATTTAGTCACTGACTGACAACTGCTTATTCACAGATTTAAGAGTACTAGTCTTCATAGTAGTTCATTCAAGTCTTTATGTTATTTAAGTACCCTGAGTTGACGTTTTATGAGTGGGCTGTCGGTAGCGACGATAGTGATCTTTCAAAATTTCATTTCATATTCAGGAGGCTGAATCCCAGAACCGAATAAAAATATCTATGATATGTTTTTTTACCATAATTATTTATTATTTACATTATTAATATTTATTGAATTGTGATTTTTTTTATATCTTGCGTGTTTTTAATGCTCATTGTGACACTGTACAAGTGAATTAATTAAACATTGAAATATTTTAAATGCTAAAGTATTTGTGTAAGGTAAGCATATGGTTTAAAAATCCGTGCAAGAACTTAAAATGGCGTCTGTCTGTATTACAGAATATTACTACTGTTAGATCTTATTAGGAAGGAGAATTTAGCGTTTGTTCGAATATTTAGCGGCTATTTTATAATTGCCAAATAAAATTCGTTAGTTAAAGATTGGAAAATCTTTAAGTAGAAGCGCAGTAAATACCTCTGTAAAATATAAATTACAAATATATTTCTGTCTCGCTCGACCTCATTTAAATTTACCTATTGGAAATGGAAACGGCAACCTTTTCTTACGTCCTGTGTTTTTACTTGAGAATTGATTGGTTTGTAATGGTGGCCATCTTATGTTCTACTTTTTAAGTAAACTATTTTACTTCATACTTCTTTGCAGTTAACATAATGTGTATATTTCCTTTCCTAAGGCTGAGTTGCACCAAAATGAACTCTCTGTAATTGTAACTATTAAAGTTAAAAATGGCGCCAATAGTACCAGCTGTTATTCGAACTGCAAAATAAAATTGGTATATTCGATTTTTAACTTGAATCGTTACAATTTACGTTTGTACGTATTTTCGTTACTTAGCCTAAGTTATCTATCAAATAACTTTACCAGACAATCAATAATGGGTATTCATATTTTATCTAATAAGATTAATAATATGTTTGTGATTTATAATTTACTTTATGTTTTTTTTCAGTTAATTATTATTTTAATTTTAATTATATAAACTATGATTGTATAATATGAGTGTTTATAGATAATCTTAAGAAGACATTTACCTACTGATTGTCATTGATTACAGTTAAAATCTGAGTCTTAATAATAATCGAACTACAAAATAAAATTGGTACATTCGACGCCATTTTTAACTTTAATCGTTTACAGAGAGTTAATTTTGGTGCAACTCAGCCAGTTATCTATCAAATAACTTTACCGGATGATCAAAAATAGGCATTCATATATTTTCTTAGTTTTTTATGTTCTTAATGGAGTATTTTTTTGTTGGATTTTTTTTTCAGTTTTTTATTTTTAATTATATATAACGTAGATGTATATTATGATTGTATAATGAGAGTGTTTTTAGATAATCTTAGGAAGAGACAACATTTACTGATTGTCATTGATTACAGTTAATACCTGTTTAGTCTTAATACATTTTTAATAAAAATTATACAGAATCATCATTCTTAAGGCGAGTACCGAAAAAAATAGCGTCGAATAAATTTAAATACCTGGAAATTCAGAGGCGCAATGCGTTGAGTATTTTGAACACGTGAGCAGCAGCGGAAGATCTTCAAGAATTATTTTATTTAGTTAGTTATTAGTTACTTTTATACTATTTTTTGTATATTTTATTGAATAAAATTTTGAACACAATTCCTCGATATATTACAATTGCTATTAAACATGTTTAATGAATTCTTATTAGATTTTTGAGAATTTCTCCGGTAAATAATAAATATATGAAATGTTTTGAAGACATTTCGTTTAATGTTTTTTTTTTTAATAATAAGGTAATAAAATATAAAATCTTATTTAAAGACGATATTAATTTATAGATTTTATTTCGTCATCATTGAATTTTAATTGCGATAGTATAATTTATGTTAAGAGTCGGGTGGTGGCGGGCGCTATTTCTAGCGTTAAAGGAACTCAATTCTAAGCCACTCCCTTTTACAGTATGTTTTTTTTTTGGTATAGCGCCTTAAACAAGTTTTGTATAATTTCGCACGCAGGTTTAAGGGCTCTGTAGTAGCCCATACAAACGTACTTCCAATATTACAGGCTATTAGTCGAAGTTCTATTATTATTTTTATGTTGGTACGTAAAAATCTTTCTGTTGTGGATTATTAAGTATTATATATAATATTTAAGTATTATACTTTTTTTCTGATTTCGAAAAAAAAAAACCAACAGATAGATTTATAAATACAATGACCGACAAAATTATTATTTTGTTTCTGCGACAAACGGTAATCGAGTATTAACTGGAAGTGCGAAAACTCTTTTTGTATAGAGAACGGCGACTTCCGTGATTACGAATGCAGTGTCCTTAACAGACTGACCAGGTATTAACTTTAATCAGCGCCTCAAAGTGGCATTTTGTCTTGTTTTGTCCTTAACAATGTACAAAAACAAATAAGGTACTGTTGTTTCGTATTTAGGCTGTACTGTGAATTAAAATTAATATAAACATATAGTTAAGTTTATTTTAATCTCGAGTTTTTTTTATTTTTAATAAATTTTTTTTTTTTTATTTTAAAATTAAGATTATCTGTTTTATTTTTTCTTTTTAAAATTTATTAAGTTTATTTTTATTGTAGTATGGCATTTTTCTTGGTTTTGTTTTGTAGTGATATGTATATTTAAACATTCCTCTGTGTGTTATAACAGTGATTAATAAACACTTAGTAAAGTCATTTAATTTTTTATTATATTTTGTCCTTATCGGATAGGAAAACTCAAATAAAGCTCTTGGCTTACCTAAAAAAGATCTTGTAGATTAAAAAATATCGATTATGTCTTTAAAAAAATCTCCGAAGTGTTGTGTCTGCAGTCAAAAATGTATTTTGACAGGTGACAGTGAACCTCACGTCTATAGTTCATGCTGACAACTGCCAAAGTGCTTCAGTCAAAAACAATGACTGAGGCAACCTTTGATGTATTTGTAGTTGTATTTATTTAACACTTTATTACAAAAGGGCGGACTTTATGCCTCTAGGCATTGTCTACAAGTAAACCACCAGCTAATTTAGGAACTATCAGGTAGTTGTCAAAAATGAGAGTTAACAACAAGTTATTATAATTAGAGAGATATCAAGCTGTATATACATAAATCCAACATACACATATATATACCTTCCCATAACATATAGCAAAATGATGATTGTATTGTAGATCGAAGGAATCAACGCAACGGGCGTTATTTTAATATAAATAATTTTTACTTCGATATTCCGTTGATATATAATTATTTTATTCTGAACTCGCACATATTTTTGGCATTTTCCGTTGAGACAATGGGTCCGTGGTCCGAGGATGCTAGCGAATTTATCCGTGATCTAGGTAAAAAAATTAAAATAGCAACTGGTGATCCTCTGAGCAAGGAGTACCTGGTTCAGAGGATCAGTATTGCTATCCAACGGGGTAACGCCGCTAGTGTCCTTGGTACCCTACGCCCATTGTCTCATTTCCAAAATTTTTAAAATAGTTAATAATTAATTATTTTTATTTTTATAGGTAGGTATATTTTATTATATTTTTGTTTAATTATAAAAAAAAAAAAAAAAAAAAAAAAAAAGTGCACCATATTATTTTAGTAGAATAAGGCTCCAAGGGCTTCCATCCAAAACAGCATGGATTTTGACAGATAAAGCTCACCTTACGCCTATAGTTCACACTGACAGCTGTCAAAATCCATACATTTTTGATGGAAGTGTCCTGTATCTCGATAAAAAACTGAAACTTGAATACTATTTCAAATGGATTAAACAAAAGTAAACAAGAGCCCCAATTCGTAGCCGATGGTTTTCTGAGATTGCATCGAACAAGTGGCCAACTCGCCGTGTTTGTATAGACTCAATGACCCATCTATGTACAGTTTCACAGGTTGGTATAGTGAAACTGGGACCGACAGATTAACGTGCTCTCCGAGGCACTATAGTGGTGTTGTTAAATAAGAAAAATAAAATTATTTGGAGGCTTGGATGTTAAAGGAAGTTGTCTCTTTAAGAGGGCGTATAAGGCAAATAAAACAGAACAGATGAAATAAAAGATGCCTGTTACAATGCGTGCGAGTGAGAAACAAAAAGACTCGCGAGGAATTCTTGGAAAATAATAATACAGTTTTTTGCTATAACTTTAAAATTATTTAGAATTTTACAAAAACACTGGGCCATGCTTAAGATCTTATAAAAATACATAATTTATATAAAACATGGCTTTATAATCTGCTGCCCCCTTAGATCTTTTAATGCCTCGATGGTGCTTCAAATAAAATACCTGATATTGTGTAAAATATAAATATATTTGGTTGGATATCACAATGCCCCTCGGTCTCCGAGAGCGAACGGTGACTTGGCAGCTGTCACCAGGTAGTAGTTTCCTCTTAACCTGAAGAAAAACATAGATATTACGTTAGTGATAGTAGTTTAGACTAGAGTGACGTCGGGGCGTTGTCCCAAGATTAAGTATCAAGTTTGAATGGTCTACTAGCTAGGCCGACCTATGCCTTTTGTTACCATTACTCATTCTGATTTATAAGTCTGATTTCAGTCACCAGTTTTCAGAAATCTACTGAAGCTATTTCTTGTCGAGGTGATGGTAGGCTCTTTTCAGGGTTATGAAATGAGCAATTGATTTGACATAAAGCAGCGAGAATGTCGAGGTAGACTGGTATTTTAAATTCATTTTTGTCACTGTTCATTTCGTAACCGCGTTATTTACCAGCATAGTGGTTCTATCTCTCAATGTTATACGAATAGGGCCTTATTCCAAGATTGCAACACGCAAGATGTTGCGTAAACTATAAATATGGAAATATAAGTTCTATTCCAATGGTTATACAGGGTTACAGAAAAAGTCGTGCTAGATCCGTTCAGGGCGTGGAGTACCCATCAGTTCTGACATATTTCTCTATGAAACACCCTACCCTAAATTTAACCCTTTTCGAGATTTTCGACTTTTAATTTTTTTATTGAAAATTGCCGATTTTTGGGCTACTAAAATTAATTTTGTTTATTTTGTGTGCCTTATTATTATTATTATTGCATTTTTACAGGTGTAATAAGATGCTTTAGGACGTCAATCATTAAAATAGTGCATAAGTTAATTGAATAGGCCGTAGTAGACAAGTGAAAGTTAAGAAATTACAAAAATAATTAGCAAGTTTTTTTTCTCTCTAAGGGATATCTAAAAAAAATATTATGGCAGTTGTTCGGCAGATGTATTTTAAAATATCTACGTATCATAAGCTATCTAACGAGGTATAACAATCTAGATTTTGTATTACATTTCGTGGAAAAAAAGTAGTTGGGACGCTTCAGGTAGTAGTTAAGACGCACCGTGCGAGCGAGACAAGTGATGATTTACGCAGGTGTAAGTGAAAGAAAAAATGTGTAGAGACTGATTAGGGCTGGGAATACAACACAGGATATTGTTTTGGTTGATATTCTGCTTTTGTGCTTCGTACATAGTAGATGTGATATCGTTTTGCTCTTTTTCTCGACTTGGCTGTGATTCTGGACTATTTCTTCTGATTGGTGACTACTGTGCTTGTTAACCGGACTCTGATTTGTACTTGTAATACATAAGTGTGAAGATGACGTCCTACACACCTGAGGAATATGCTGATATGCTTATTTGTTATGTATACTGCGATTATGTGTCTGCGCAAGCTCGCAATGAATTCATAACTCGCTACCCCGGTCGTCTAGTGCCGGATGTAGCCGTTTTTGACAGAGTTTATCGAAGACTTCGAGAAACTGGCTCTATTTTGAGATGAAGTACAGACATGGGAAGACCACGAATTGATGATAACGAAGAACAGGACAATGAGATAGTGCAACGCTTTCGAGCGGATCCGACTACTTCCACTAATATTGTTGCCCGTGATCTGGGACTTTCGCAATGGAGAGTATGGTTTACAGTGCATACTGCTGGCCTATACCCCTGCCATTACACGCCGGTACACGTTATTGAAGAAGGAGACCCCGCGAGGAGGTTGGACTTCTGCAGATTCATGCTAAATGCTGACGTAGAAGAACCAGATTTTCTAAGAAATGTCTTGTGGACAGATGAATCCAAATTTGATAAAGATGGCATAACTAACTATCACAACGCCCATTACTGGGCCCCAAAAGAACGAAGGAATCCCAATAAGAAAAGAGTGAAGGGGTCCCAACGAAGATTCAGCGTGAATGTGTGGATGGGCATTATCTCCAATCATTTGATTGGACCTTACTTTCTCCCGGACAATCTAAATGGGGAAAGCTACGAAAACTTTCTCAGAGGAGACTTGAATGATTTGCTGGATGATCTGCCACTCAACTTGATCAGGGACATGTGGTTCCAACAAGATGGCTGCCCTGCCCATTTCAGGAGAAGTGTCAGAGACTGGCTGGACACAAATTATCCAAACAAATGGGTAGGACGAGGTGGGCCGTTGCCATGGCCAGCAAGAAGTCCGGACCTAACCCCCATGGATTTTCATGCGCATGAAAAGTCTTGTCTACAGCGAGCCAAATCCAGTTTCGTCTGTGGAAAAATTAAGAGAAAGGATTGTGGATGCAGCAAATCAAATGAGGACAACGTTGACAACTGGAGCAGTGAAGACTGGTCTCCGTAGAAGGATGCGACAATGTGTTAGAAACAGAGGCGGCCATGTTGAACATGAACTGTAGAGTAAGAAAAAGTTGTGTGAAAACCTGATTTAATAAATAACATTTCTTGCTTACCTATTGTTTTACTTTACTTTTAAGGGCTAAGTATTAACTTTCTTTCCCACTGTCTCCTATCAAACTAAGTTTTTGCCACGAAATGTAATACAAATTGTTGTTATACCTCGTTAGATAGCTTATGATACGTAGATATTTTAAAATACATCTGCCGAACAACTGCCATAATATTTTTTTTAGATATCCCTTAGAGAAAAAAAAAACTTGCTAATTATTTTTGTAATTTCTTAACTTTCACTTGTCTACTACGGCCTATTCAATTAACTTATGCACTATTTTAATGATTAACGTCCTAAAGCATCTTATTACACATGTAAAAATGCAATAATAATAATAATAAGGCACACAAAATAAACAAAATTAATTTTAGTAGCCCAAAAATCGGCAATTTTCAATAAAAAAATTAAAAGTCGAAAATCTCGAAAAAGGTTAAATTTAGGGTAGGGTGTTTCATAGAGAAATAAGCCAGAACTGATGGGTACTTCACGCCCTGAACGGATCTAACACGACTTTTCCTGTAACCCTGTATAGTATGTATTAGGTTGGCTATAGTAATGCCGCCATCTTGAAATTCACGAATTCTTCGCAAGTAAGAACATATTTGGAACTTATATTTCAATATTTATAGTTTACGCAACATCTTGTCGTGTTTAGCGGTTGCAAACTTGAGTTGAGGAAACTGATTATTGGTGGGATATGAGTAAGCGAGAAACGTTCTGTCATGGATTTAGCCCAGTGTAGTGTAAGCCATTAGGCGCATTACATACTTACCTCCTGTCGACATTTAAGCCCATGTTGACAACGGAACTGTTGCAGTGACCACGAAGAAACCGGTCATAGTCAGGACACGAACGGGCGAGAAACTTTCCTCCCATAATTGACTCAGCCCAGTACCGACATGATCGTCGGTGTGAACATATATCTGAGGAATACAAAAGTACCTAATTTTATATATTATGGTGCCCTACTAGATATTATTTAAAATTTTTCGTCATGCACTAAAAGAGGTAGAGTATACCTAGAGATAAAGATACCTAAAGCATTAACTTCGCCTTTAGACATAACTTTTAATTACTGTGAAATAGAGTATTTAAATAAAGTAGAATTAAAATATTAGTCTTGAAAAGTGGTCAATTTTTAGAGTTTCTTTGCAAAGCTTACTGTTAATTTAAAAGACCCAAAGTTAAAGACAGATAAGACAGAGAAATATCTATAAGCGATAATTACAAAACAATCACTAACATTACCTAAGTACTTATTATGGACGCAAATAGCTAGTCTGCTGCACCACTGCAATATAATCAACTTACAATATTTCGTAGCTGTAAATATATTCCACCTCTCCTTCGTGCGTTACAAAGCTTTTTGTTAAGGATTTTTTTATAACGTCTCAAACAAATCCTTTGCGTCCCTGTAACATAGGTTGTATATAACCTATTACGGACTTACATTGATCAGTTAAAAACACAGAAGCTGGCGGGCATCCAGGCTGTTTCCCGATTCCACCATTAGGCCAGAAATCTGCATGGCCTGATGCCACTGGAGTGCCATAGAAACTGGTGTCAGAATGTATGATGTCGACAAAGTGGGCGTCTTCAGGCACTATGTGAAGGTCTACTAACCGGAAGGGATGGTAGAAACCAGGGAGAGCTGGATCTAGACCGGTTAATCTGGAATAAGGATACCCTTAAAACATATTTAATCAATTTTGTTTTGTCCAATAAAAAAATTAAGTGAAAGGCTCTAAAGTTCGTTAGGAATACCTGCGTACAATCAAATTGATGTACAGTGGGATGAAATGAAGTGGGACAGATGTTCATGCTTAAAGGGGCAGCGATTTGTGGCTGGTAACCAGAACTTAGATGAAAAAAGTGGATTGTCCTAGAAAAGGGTAAGTGTCCTGCAGCAGAATAATGATATGTACCTATATTTAAAACATTACTAGCCTATGTATTTTCATTCCTCTAGCCATCATATATTTAGAGGCTCCAGAATGCACATGGCTTCCTAGGGAAAATCCCACTAAATGTAGGGAGTCCAGCGGTAGTCCTGCAGTCACCAACGAATGTATAGCACGTCCAGTTTCTTTTGCCATCTGAAAATTTAGTTACGGCAGTTGTTATTCATAAAGAAGACAATTAAGTATGGGCCTAAGTAAATTAGGGACTGCTTATTTTTTAAAGAATTCAGTATACAAATTGCAGCAGCTGCTTATTCGGCAGAGTAGTCAAATAGTCTCCATAAATGAGATTCGATCAGTACATTGTAGCTGTCATCGCTACTAAGGTTAGCCTTCATAATATTTGCTGTTTTGTGTCAGTGTTATACCTAGATAATATAACTAGTAACTATAAGAATAAAATCCATAGGCCAGGTTAGGATAGTTAAGTACCATTACCTTTTACCCTCTCAGAGGCTTCATGATATATGCTGTTCCACTAACTTATATAACGGAATAATATAAGGATAACTTACTCGGGGAACATTGAGAAGTGCAGTCAAATAGTCTCCATAGGCCAAGTTGGACCAGTCCAGTACCATCACGTTGTGGCTATCCTCCCAGAGGTAGGCCTTCACGATATCAGCAGTGGTCTTGTCGGTAACCAGCTCAACATACCCATGGGCATATAGGACTGAAGGCTTGGTAACGTTGAAACTTGGATGTCGAAGTATTGTTGTGAGATCCGAAAGATGGTAGGGCGATGGTTCTGTGTTTTTACTAAAATTTTAATACTTTTTAATATTTTTATAGTCCAGGTTTAAAATTTTTATTTAAAACTCCCAAGTGATCCAGCAATGACGTAATTTGTGAACGAGTGGGACTGAAAGAGGGCACTTGCTTAGGTATGGAAATGAGGAAAAATAGGCATTTTGCACTGGCTTGATGTAGTAAAAATGATTGAAAGAATTGCGATGTAAGGTGTAGGGCAAACGTAGCTGCTGGAGACCAGAACACACATCTTTATTAAATTGAAAAAAAAAAAAGACGGTGCTTTTAAAAATCCATGTATGAGAAGATTTATGATCACAAAACCCGTTGCCAGTAGTTTTCAAATTGCAGTTTGTTCTCATTAAAATATTTGCAAAAAATAATGAAGTTGTGTCATGAGAATTGGTACACACTTAAATGTTTTTACACTTAAAAGTATTTCACTTATATCCCAAAAATGACTTAAAATCTTACCTATAATAGAATCTGACGAACACGTCCTTTATGCTAAATTTTCTTCCAATTGGCACTAAAAACAAAAAAAAAACTTAAATTTATTAAACATATTTTAAAAATCTCGGCTCGGTTGATTAGGAAAGGTAAAGTAGGTATTGTGCGCATAGAAGTTTATTGATACCAAAAGATAGACATTTCATTATCTGCGTTATTAAGAGCAGCATCTTTTGAGGTTGAAGTCTAAGGCTCTACCATAATTTTTTGCTTCGTATAAACGTAATGTTAATATGCGAGACACCACCAATAGGATGTCTATAAAAAAAATAAAGTGATTCTATTGGCTGTTACTCACGAAGCAAAAACTTATAGTAGAGCATCTGATGAGGCACTTCAATGCTGATGCTGATTCAATTGAAAAGTATTACCTCTCTCCGCGCATGACTGTAAGTCTAGGGTTACCAGATCAAAGTCCGGAGAAAAGGCCTGATTTTCATTCGAAAATCCTGAGATTTTTACTGTTTGAGAATTTTCTCCCTAATGTTAACAAATGTCTGAAAAATTTTCTATGTTATACACTGCAGATCTCGCTCAAAGTGTGGCAGCGGCACCCCTTCCCACGCCGATGCTTACGAAATTCTAAAAATCCTGAGATTTTATGAGATTTACGAAATCCGGCCGCAATCCTGAGAAGAGTCCTAAAATCCTGAGGTATGGTAACCCTAGGTGAGTCTGTAACGCTCAGGGGCCTAATCACAAGCTGCGATCGTCTTCCAAGACAAGACGTTGAGTAAACAATAAATATGGAAAGAATAAAGTTATATTTTGTTAATTATACAGTTGAAATTCCAATTCTGCAAACATGTTGTCTACAAATGTCTTATAATGTGGGGATCCGCGGCAGATTTTGATACTATATTTATTTTACAAAAGAGGGCTATTCGGGCAATATATGGCATGAAAGCTCGTGATTCTCTCCGGGAAACATTTCCTATGATTGATGTATTGACACTACCATCTCAGTATATTTATGAGAATTTATTGTACGTCAAGAAAAACTTAAGTATGTTTAGTAAAAATTGCGACAGGCATAATTTAAACTTAAGAAATATAGATAAAATTGATATTCCAAAGTTTAGACTGCAAAAAACTAATAAATGTTTTGTCATTAACAGTATAAGGTTATTTAATAAATTACCTAAAAGTATTATAGATTTAAGTGAAATAAAGTTTAAAAATTGTATAAAACAAACATTAATCCATAGGGCTTACTATAGAGTTAATGACTATATTAATGATAAACACGGAATAGAAAAAACAAGTGGAAATGCTATAAAGCACCAAATGTATTAGAACCAGTGTCGCCAAAATCATATATCTATAAGTATAGAATCTATAACCACTTCGTCCTGATTGGTTGCAAATATACACAGCAATTTTAAACACTATTCTCCAAATAATTAGATTTAAATTCATATAAAAAAATAATCATGCCATCTATCATAAAGTAGTAAGAACCACTGAATAAATAAGTAAGAACCTCCTATAAAAGGTTCTGCTATTCCTACACAGATGGCGTGATTACTACAACATTCGATTAAATGTTTTGTTCAGTCGACATAAGGCATATTATCTTTTATATAAAAAAAGTATTTTAGTTTATTCTAGAACTTTCCTTGCATAAAAATATAATTATTCAAAGGCGGCGACATAATAAAATATTTAAAGTATCGATATCGATGCTTTTTTTAAATATAAATGTGCTCTATATATTTAAACGCAGATGGAAGGGAAAACTTTTTAGAAAACATAGCTATAAAACTTTTAGAAAATATAAAGGCTTAAAAAACTGATTTTTGAGATAGGTATATTTTTTTTAAGTTGAGTTGGGTGACGTTGTCAAAACTTGCACGAAACAAAACTTTGGGACGCAATCTTAATATAACTAGTATTTTTGTAATAAAAATAAAGAAATTAGGCAAAATGAAGAAATTATTTATGCCTGGAATATTCATTATTTTATAAAAATATTTTTTATCGTTATTTAAAAAAAAAGAGTTTTTAGTCGCAATGGTACAGATCTCAATTTTGTTTGTGCATATGACGTGACGAGTCTTAATTAAATATATATCTCAGAAACCATTTTTTTTATTGAAAAAAAAATAATTTAGGTATATTCACAAGAAAGGAAATCTTTTCGGAAGCCCATTGATTTGTCAAATTTTCGTGCATCCTGCCGATAACATCGGCAGGATGCATGAAAATTTAACAATGTGCAACTTTTTTGCTCTACATTGTGTTAGAGCAAAAAGTTATTTATAAAAAGTATTTTGCATTAGGCGGCCGGTTCAATTTACAATAAAACAAATATAGTATATTTCTTAGTATATTTCACACAATATCTCACTATTACAACGTTCCAAATTTTATATATAACCATATAAAGTAGGATCCTGCAATATAATAATTTATAGCTCGCGATCTGCACTACTCGTTAGCTGATAACCAATGACTGTCGATATATCTGCCAAAAGTGAGAAAAAAAATGGAAACACCAAGTAAAACCTTAGCAGATTAAAAATATTATAATAGAATAGAATATGTATGTATTCAATAAAATAAAACAAAACTTACGCTAACTTACAATAATATAATAATACGATTACAATGCTAATAAAACTACATTTTATTGAAATGGTTTCACCCTCAGCTTGTGATTAAATAAATAGTGTCTCGCGCTCATTTTCAGGGTGAACCATGATTATTAACCTAGATTTTATACATAATAAAATTGCTAATTTATTACCTACCATTTCCTTTTTCTGTTTAATTAACTATTTTCTTAAATTAATTTTAAAACTAGTTGGATTTTTAATATTTCTTACGCTATACATAATAGGTATTAAACGACGCAAAGAGAGAAATTAAAAAAAAAGAACCATCAGGCACTTCACATTCTTCAACACCGAGAAAGAAGAAACTCAATGGCCAACTAAGATTTTGCCAAAGCAAAATTAAAAAGCTAAGCCTAAAAATAAAACAATTACAAACAAAAAATCAAAGACTTAAAAACAAAAAAAAAATATGAAAAATTATTAAACTTTGATAAAAATTTGCTACGACAAAGGAAAACTTGGATAGTCTCAAAAATACTAATTAAAAAATCAAAAATACTATAGGCAAAACTTTTTCATTTTATTCATAATTTATATTTGTAAAATAAAATGAATTGTAATATTTTATTATAAAAATGTATTTTTGTGGATGCCCGACAGATCAGAAACATGAAATCTGGAGTCATGTCCAGGATAAAATATTCGCCAGCTTTACCCAGTTTTGCCCTGACCTTACACTATTATGTGCGCAAAACTTTTCATACAAGCCTATCACATACCCGTACGTTATCTCGAAAGTTGGTGGGGAACCCGGATATACAAAAGAGTCACTAGCAGCTTTAACACGAAAATCGGAGTTACCTGTTCAGCCATTATTAGCCACCTTAGTAATGGATATAATGAGTATTCGTCGCCGTGTTGAATGGGACTTTATGGGGAAATTGTTCACAAAACTGGAGTTAAGATGATGCTCTTACATTCGACGGTTGTGCGGCGAATATCCATGTCAAAACATCTTGGTTGTTCTTTTGAAGAACAAAATGTTAAGTTTAAACATCCCAAACGTTACCAAAGATTCAATAGTTGCGGTCCTAGATCCCTGTCATATGATAAAATTATTACGAAATACTTTAGAAATGTACAAAATTTTAGTGGACAAGGATGGAAATAAAATTAAATGTCAACATCTCGTTGAACTTTTCCAATTACAATATGATGAAACCTTTCATTTAACAAATAAATTACGCGACCGCCATATTAACATGAAAGAATGAAAGTCAAGTTAGCTACTCAACTTTTCAAGTGTCGCAGAAGCTATAAAATTTTGCAGACAATCAGGAATAAATTGTTTTCATGACAGTGAACCCACGGCAAAATGTTTGATTATATTCAATAATCTTTTCGATATATTTAATTTAAGAAATTTACATTTATACGGATTTAAAAAAGCTTTAAATAGGAAGAACACGAATCAAGTTTTTAAGTTCTTGAGTGAAGCATCAAATAATATTCGAAATTTAAAATTGATAAACGGAACTGTTTTATTAAATAGTCAAAAATAGTTAAATAGTCAAAACTGGGTTATACGATTGCAAGATACAATTGCAATAAAGGCAACTGTTTAGCGCTAGAATATATATCTATTCTAGACTGTTCATCAGCTATTGAAAGAATTAATAAAACTACCTGTATAACACAAGATATATCACAATATCCCCAAAGTGAAGAATTGGAAATTCAAGAAATAGGAGGGCACTTTTCTTGCTTTAGTAACCAAGCAACATTAGATTCATGCGTCAACTCCAAATGAAGAGGAAAATAGGTTAAAAATTATTAAATTAAATATTATTTTTTACTGGCCTTGAAATAATACGTATTTGTTAAGAAACTGGCGTTTCGAAAGTCCCATTTTTAATTTTAATAAATGATGTAATCGCACATTTATATATTTTTCAAGTATCGCCTTCATTAAATCAGTGACGTGATTGGATGATGGGAATTCACCCAATTGATGGGAGGCAATATCGTTAAATAGAGGAGTTCCTACAAACTTTCGCATGATTTGCGTCATCGCCACTTCCTTTCGAAAAAGTCCTATATCAATATTTTTTTTAAATAATTCCGCCGTTTGGCATATTTGTACAACATCTTGCGAAGGATATAATAAGCCAACCTGATCTCTTGTAATTATGAATTTGTGGAAGGGTTGAAAATGATGTGTCATTAATGCGTCAACGCAGATATCGCATTTAATCTTTTTTATCAATATTCGGACAATGTAACCGGCAATATGGCCTATTGCTTGGTTACTAAAGTCAGAAAAGTGCCCTCCTATTTCTTGAATTTCCAATTCTTCACTTTGGGGATATTGTGATATATCTTGTGTTATACAGGTGGTTTTATTAATTCTTTCAACAGCTGATGAACAGTCTAGTACAGATATCTGTTCTAACGCTAAACAGTTGCCTTTGTTTGTATCTTGCAATCGTACGTGAATTAATATTTTCTTATATGCAGATATGAATTGTCGGGCAGTGGGGTTATTGTTTGACCCACCTTGTGCCCTAATATTGCAGAAAAATAGCTCTAAGTGATCTTGGCTTAATTTATAAAAAGGTATATATAACAAAATTTTGGTTTCGATTAAACTTAAATATAAATGTTCCAAAGCTTTAATACACCCCAAAAAACCCAAGAACCCAGTTTTTCTCCGACTGTTTAAAAAAAGAGTTCCATTTATCAATTTCAAATTTCGAATATAATTTGATGCTTCACCCAAGAACTCAAAAACTTGATTCGTGTTCTTCCTATTTAAAGCTTTTTTAAATCCGTATAAATGTAAATTTCTTGAATTAAATATATCGAAAAGATTATTGAATATAATCAAACATTTTTCCGTGGGTTCACTGTCATGAAAACAATTTATTCCTGATTGTCTGCAAAATTTTATAGCTTCTGCGACACTTATGCTGAAAAGTTGAGTAGCTAACTTGACTTTCATTCTTTCATGTTGGAAGTTAATATGGCGGTCGCGTAATTTATTTGTTAAATGAAAGGTTTCATCATATTGTAATTGGTTAAGTTCAACGAGATGTTGCCATTTAATTTTGTTTCCATCCTTGTCCACTAAAATTTTGTACATTTCTAAAGTATTTCGTAATAATTTTATCATATGACAGGGATCTAGGACCGCAACTATTGAATCTTTGGTAACTGGATGTTCAAACTTAACATTTTGTTCTTCAAAAGACCAACCAAGATGTTTTGACATGGAAATATTCGCCGCACAACCGTCGAATGTGAGAGCAACTATCTTAACTCCAGTTTTGTGAATAAATTCCAAACAAAGTTTTACAAGGTCGGAGCGCCTTTGTCCACTTACACCATCTACTAGAAAAAAGCCAACCTTGAAGTTACTGTTTACAGCCGTAACTAAAAATACCAAAGCTTCTTTTGCTTCTGCTAAGTGGTCACCTTCTATGTCCGTGCCCATATCAACGTATCCGTGAAATTTGCGCCCGTCCCATTCAACACGGCGACGAATACTCATTTCATCTATTACTAAGGTGGCTAATAATAGCTGATCAGACAACTCAGATTTTCGTGTTAAAGCTGCTAATGACTCTTTTGTGAATCCGGGTTCTCCACCAACTTTCGAGTACCAACTCTTTAACTGTGTATGTGGTAGGCTTGTATGAAAAGTTTTGCGCACATAATCATATGCCTTGGGCGAGTAATAGTGTAAAGCCCGCTCTACACTTATCGCGCGGATCACGGCGCAATTCTCGGCGCGAACTTGCCGATACTTCGCGGCGTGTTAACATGACTCCATACTCGCAGTGGTTCACGGTAGTTTCACAGTAAAGTTCGCAACGTTGATAGATATGGACGTCGAAGTAGCTGCTGCTGCGTCTCTTACGTTGTGTGCATTAGCGTACTATAATTATGTGTACATTGAAAGTAAATTGCAAATTAAGAAACGTTGGAGAAAACATTCACGACACACCACTAGCTTAAATGACGGCTCAATCAACACTGACGGAGTGCGAATGTGGAGTCTATACACGTTCGCATTGCGTTCGCGCTTCGCGGTCCCTTTGACGCGTGACAAAAAACCGACAAAAATCGGGGAACAAAGCGCGAACCCGCGAAGAATATGCGGAACGCCTCCACACTTAGCGTTCACGCCCCGTCGCGGCTTTCGCGCGCGATCCGCGGACTAAGTGTAGAGCGGGCTTTAGGTCAGGGCAAAACTGCGAAGTGCTGGCGAATATTTTGTCCTTGATATGACTCCAGATTCCGTGTTCCTGATTTGTCTGGCAACCAATTCTTGAACCTATAAAAATACATTTTTATAATAAAATATTACAATTCAATTTATTTTACAAATATAAATTATGAATAAATAATAAATATAAGATGTAAAAGCTTTACCTCTAAATTAGTATTTTTGAGACTATCCAAGTTTTCCTTTGTCATAGCAAATTTTTCCTCCAAGTTTATTAATATTTCATCAATGTTATTAATTTTTTTTTTTAAGTCTTTGATTTTTTGTTTGTAATAGTTTTATTTTTAGGCTATGCTTTTTAATTTTGCTTTGGCAAAATCTTAGTTGGCCTTTGAGTTTCTTCTTTCTCGGTGTTAAAGAATGTGAACTGGCTGTTGGTTCTATATTTTTAACTTCATCATCTCTTTCTGGCTGAATTATACTGTCAGCGGAATGTTGTTGCACAGGAAACTGTTCAAGTTGTTCTATAATATCTTTATGAAGTCGATTCTTCTTTTTCGGCTGTACCTTAAACTCGGAACTCTCCAAACCACCTTGCCTTTTTGAAGAATTTGCAGCGTTCATTTGTGTCTGAAACCAAAATGAAAAACAATATAACAAAAACAATGAACAGGAGGAAAACTAAATTTAAAATAGTGTGAAATAGATTTGATATTTAGTCAACAAAATACTCTTTTTATCGGTTATCTTATTTTTATAGAACAATTGACTATTATGAAACATTTTAATATCATATCATAAACACTTCCAATGCCTCTATGTATGTAGTAATAAAAAAAACACGGTAACTTACTTGATTAAAAAGCTTAACGATTTTCAAAGTTGGAAATGCTGTTAGTTTTGTATATTTGTATCCTTTATTTGATATTAAAATATCATCTTCTATAAAATGTTCAGAACATATGGTGCTTGATTTTGTTGGCATCCAATTTATTCTACCTGTAGCATCAATCCATTTCTCTTTGACAGTGGCGTCTTTGGGAAACCTAAAAATATTTTAAATGAAGGTTAGAAAGTTGGTTAAGTTCTTATTGATGACATTTCAATGATTTTAATGAAATTATATATAAACCGCTCATTGTAACAATATGGTAAATGGTAAGTAATGGTAATGGTAAGTAATTGTAACAATGATAGCCTACTAAATTTTAATTATTCAATTTTATAAACTATTAATTTCAATTTCTTTTTACAAACAACTGTTACTGTGTCTAAATATGAACACAATTCTTCGTAATATAAAATGGCTGCTGCGCTATAAAGATTTTGTTATGTATGTGTTTTAAGGTAAACCAACCAAATTGTGCTGACTTCTACGTATAGGGAGTTTATCGTTAAAAAGAGTTTACAGGTACATTTTATTATTTTAAGCCCACACTATTAAAAAATTGTATGCGATACAATATGAATAAATATTTAAAAAAATATGTAAGTATATAATTTTGTATAACTGCCGAAACTGTTCCTTCTTTTCTTTAAATAAATAAGTTATATCGATAAGCACCCACTACAACACTAACCGAGTAGCAAGAACTTTTGAAATCTAAATTTCAATCTAAAGTATTCTTTATTACAATTACGT
This sequence comes from Monopis laevigella, assembly GCA_947458855.1. NCBI lineage: Eukaryota > Metazoa > Arthropoda > Insecta > Lepidoptera > Tineidae > Monopis > Monopis laevigella. The sequence continues at coordinate 4,667,872 of OX381596.1, read as the reverse complement.
AAGGTTGATTTTAACTTCATTCAAACTACAATTATTAGTAAACTAAAATAAGCTAAGGTTTTTAAAGAATACTAACAAATTCGTACTTACCGATGATACGAAACACCTCCATTACGAAGATTTTTTCTCCTACTATCGTTTTTGCACTCCAGAATGCAACAATACGGCATATTTACAATAATTATGCGGAAAAATCAGGAACGACGCGAGACTACCAACTCGAAGCGATGTTAGACACGACTGATAACGATTGGGATCAAATAAGCGTAGCTACGCTTAATTGTGCCACACTAAACACGCCTACTTTGCACTTCCACTTGTTTTTTCTATTCCGTGATGATAAAGATGTCTGGACCCGTTCTGATCTGCAATTGAGGTCTCACAACTAGTATTACCTTTTCAATTGTAGTTTTAAATTGTACTAGTACCCTAGTAAGGTATGTTAAATCTGATATTGTAATAATTTATTATTACTTAATTTATTTTTTATTATATTTAACTTTTTATCTTTGGATATAGTATAGTATATCTTATGATTACTTATTTATATTTACGTTATACAGGTACTCTGTTATTATATATTATTATTTAGTAAATTGCCTGTACTATTTAGTATTTTCAGGTCTGTACATTGGTACAGTAACCAATTGCTATACTGTTAAATAATCTGCCATAGGGTGTTTTGTGCACGCTTTTAGTAGGATTAGAGCATTTTAAGTATGCTACCATATGCTGTTTGCATATCGGTAACTCAATGGCTGTGTTCCTCTGTTAGTGTGTGTGAAGCACCAGAGTTTTTTACTTGCTGGTACCTTTTTCTCCGGGGTGTCTCCGGGGGGATCGACTTTACAACTAGTGTTTACGTCCTTGAAGATACCGATCCATATAACTATGTTAATGCGATTGATGGTCATTCAAAAATATATACAGCCAATATAATGACAATAATATAATATAAGAACTAATATTTAAGGCGTGGATACGGTTGGTGAGGTTGGTCGCCTCGGTGGCACTCTTGTATGGCGGATGATAATCGGATGGTCAATGGAATCAGCTAACCACCTAGTCTTACACTAGTTGGTTATGTAGCGTGCGTTCGGTTGGTTGTTTTTTTTTTTCTTTTTTAATATTTTTATTTTATGACACCTTTTATTAATTAATATATATATAGCAGCCTAACCAAGCGCACTCTAGACCTTATTGTTAAAACTTTTTTTTTTTTTTGACTATTCATAAATATCTGTAAAGATTTACATGAAATAAATAATATTAGATTTGATTTGATGTTGAAACTAGCGAAGAATTCGTGTATTTCAAGATGGCGGTAATATTATGTCCAACTTAAAAGATTATATAACCATTGGAATAGATCAGGTGGATACAAGGGCAACTTATGAGCTCTTGTAAAAATATAATCTTTGTTTAACTAGCTAATTTGAACCAGTATTCAAAGTCAAATATTAGTTACAAAGTAGTATACATCAGTCTAAAATTATAAAAATAACCTTTATCACAATTTCATTACCAAGGTTATACCGGTGTATATCGTAACGTGTTATGTTTGCTCCCAAGGCGATACAAGCTCAAGGTCGCATGGCCTTTGGAAAGAACTTCGCCAGGCCGCTCGACCGGTCCCACAGAGATCAAAAACCTATCAAGTGACCTAGAATGTTTCGGTTTTACCCTGCGGGTTCATTGGTTTTCAGGAGACTATTGCATCGATTTATTGCCGAGGTGGTTGTCTCCTTTCAGGGTGCGGTTACGAAATGGAAAGTTAATTTGACGATAAAGCAGCGAATCTAATAAAATAGACTGGTAATGAGAATTCGTCTTTGCCACTGCCCATTTTGTAACCACATCATTTAACCGTTACAGTGGCAGCGATCAATAATGTTAAATAACAATGTATTGCTCGACCACATTCAACCTGATGGTAAGCAGACCTATAAAGTAGAGGTACTTTATAGGTCTGCTTACCATCAGGTAGACCGCATACCGTGCTCCAATAAAAAAAGGTATATATAACTATTATAGTTTTACTTAAGTCGTCAGTACCTAACCCAAGCTGAGGCTCTACCATGGATTTTGGTTTGTACCAACGTAATAGACATGTGACAATCACCATTTTTATAGGATTGAATCCCAATTCGTTCAATCGCGAAACCGATTGGATTCCCAGGATTCTATCAAAAAAATCGAAATTATGTCGACAATATTGCCTCAATTTATCATGCTATTTCATTGAATTTCGATAATTATTTTTCGAAACAATTGCTGAGCAAAAAAAAAAAAATAAATAAACGTCATCATCACAAAGTCATGCTTTTGTTCTGGTGGGCCTGTCATCCACTGTATGTGTATGAATTTTATTGCCAGTGCGTGTAGTACGGAAATGAAATGGGGAAGGGATGAGTTCAAACAGTTCTTCAGAGCACTGTCCGTGATATAGGCGGTAGAATACGCTCAACGATGCAACCTCTCTTCGCAGGTTCAAAGGCTCCAGTGTTTTAGAGAGCTGATCGTCATTGATTATACGAATTGCATGCCTTTGCAGTGTATCAAGAGCATGCAACAGGTATTTAGTGGTTTCCGTCCCAAAGGTGCGAGCAGTATTCCACACATGGCCGTACCTGAGCTTTATATAGCATCAGTCGGAGTTTGGGCGAGAAAAACCGCCGCACCTTATTTAAGACGCCCATATTTTTAGATGCTGATTTTGTAATACTCTCAATATAGTTGCGGTGGTTAAGATCGGAGCGCAATTCTAACCCCAAGATATTAAAAACGGGCGTTAGTTTAAGAGCGGTGCTCTGAAGAGCGGAAGTAGGGAAAAAGGGGACTTCTTTGCCGTCATTGCGCATGCTTGCATTTTACCGGCAGTGAACTGGACCAGGTTATCTGACCCCCACGCAGAGATAGGGTCTAGAGTTTTATCCAGTTCTGCGATCAAAGAACGTCGAGACTCCTCTACTTCGATTAGACTTAGCGATCTCTTGGACTGGTATCGCCCATGGACAGTACTATCATCTGCATAGCAATGGATATCACCAAGTTTTAGCATGTCATTGATATGCAGAATAAACAGTATTGGTGACAGCACTGATCCCTGAGGCACGCCAGCATTCATGTCATTGTATTTTGAGTCCCAACCATCTAAAAAGACTCTAATACTCCTTGGCGAAAGAAAGTTGGCGATCCAGTCACACCGATTAGGAAGTCCATACGAAGGCAGCTTGGATAGTAGGGCTCTGTGCCAAACCCTATTAAATGCTTTGGAGATGTCTAGGCCAACTGCCAAAGCCTCGCCGTGTTGGTCTATTGCCTCTCCCCAAACGTGCGTGACGTACGCTAGGAGATCACCCGTTGATCGTTTTAAATGAAACCCATATTGTTTATCGCTCAAAATGGAGTGATCTTCTAGGTATCGCACTATTTGTGCATTAATCAGTTTTTCACAAACTTTGCTCAAGATTGAGGTTATTATTTCGATAATTAATTCGGTAGGAGCGGTCACCCTTTTTTGGCACTGGCTGTATATTAGCTACTTTCCAAACTGTGGAAACTTTTGCGGAGGAGTAGGACAATCTATATAATGTGAGGACAGGACACAGTTCAAGTGTACACTCTTTTAAGACAACTGCTGGTATACCATCTGGACCACTGGCCTTCCGGGTATCTAAACTTCGGAGTATTGCACGCACGTATTGCTGTCTTATAATGATATCGGGAATTGAGAAGCCACAATTATCAATACGAGGCGGTTGCGCGCCACCATCATAAAGCCGAGAGTTTGAGGCGAAAAGAATTGCCAGTAGTTCGGCTTTATATTTTGCCGAGTTTGCCAGCAATCCATTTATTTATTTTATTTAAAATACTTTATTGCACAAAATTACAAAATAAAATTGTACATAGGCGAACTTAATGGCATTTTCTACCAGCTAACCTTTGAGAGAGTGGAAGATTATTCATAGGGTGCAAAAGCAAATAAATAACAATTTAAAAGACATATAGCGAATAGTATATAAACTACTTAAATATTACATGTAAATACTTAAACATACACTCAATACATAATATACTACTTATATAAATCATACAATATAATACATATAGTACATATCAAAACAGAAAATGCTAAAGCAAAAATTGGCAGTTACTTATTCAGATAATGAGTGGTGAGTAGACGTTTAAATACACCGATGGTTGAAGCCTGTCTTATACACAGAGGAAGCAAATTCCATTGACGAGCAGCTGACACAGTAAAAGAATCGGAATATTTAGTGGAGATGTGCGACGGGATCTTTAATTGGTTATTAACGGAGGAGCGAAGAGGACGATCGTGAGAATCACAGAGGAAAATAAATCGAGATTTTAGGTAAGAAGGGGTATTAGGATTATAGAGGATGTTATAAAGGAAAGAAAGCATGTGCACTGATCTACGTGATCGTATATTAAGCCATCTTAATGGTTTGCGGTAAATAGATACATGGTCATATTTGCGCAAATCCATCAGGCAGATGTAACGGTAGTAGTGAGGAACGACAGAAGTCGGATTCCACGGATTTTGCAAGCTGCCAGAAACTGTGACTACCAGCGGTCGATTAAGCAGTTCTTGCTCAATCCTGTTTTTTAGGACAAAAAGTATCCATAGCTATCCAACGCAGAAACGCAGCTTGTTGTGCTATGGGAACTTTTTCAATAAATTCTTTAATTATTTTTGCCAATAGTTTGTAATATTAATAATCATATAATTTATATAATACATTTTTAATAAATGTTTATTTTAGGGTTAATTTAATTTATTTTAGTAAATAAAATTTATATAATTAAGAAAATTATGTTTAGCAGTTTTTTTTTACTCTCAATCTTATTAGTAGCACTTTGTTTAGTTTGCCACGTGATTTTTTTGTGTAACGGATTTTAAATAAAAGCCTAAAAATGAGTAAACGGAAGTAGCAGAATGGCCATGGATACCGTGACGACATGCGATTCCGCATGCTAGGGTCAACAGGACCGGTGCCTTGGGACCAATGCACTTATGTATATAATAATTAAGCGAAGTTACAAAAACTGGTATAATTAAGAATATGTTATGTTATAATAAGTAAAATCTTATATTTATGGTCTTATTCATAAAAACTTAATTTATTGAGGCATTTAAGAACACTTTAGTTATAGAAGGTTTCCTCTCATTTACGCATTATAATTTTTGTTATATGTATATCATCACGGGTGCCTTACGGCGCCCGAGACCGCCTAGACGGCCCCAGGGTACCCAGCGGAGGGGTTCTTAATCTCACCTCGTCGTAGCCGATGGTGTGAGTCTACACCGAACAAGTGGCTAGCTCGTCGCGATGTTTTGAATAGACTCAATAACCCATCTATAAACAGTTTCACAAGTTGGTATAGTGAAACCGGGACCGACAGCTTAACGTGCTCTCCGAGGCACTATAGTGGTGTTGTCAAACAAATGTACATAATTTTTTTAATTAAAAACTCATTGTTACACACCGGGATTCGAACCAGGGACCTAAGTGTTTTTAAGTCCAAGGTCTAACCAACTCGGCCACCACGTATAATTTTTGTTGCTAATAAAAACAGACAAAACCTTCTATAACTAAAGTATTCTTCAAGGCTCAATAAGTTTTTTGTATACCTACCAGTGAGAGTATCCATAGCGATTCAGTGTATAGGTATATAGATGATAACTAGTATTATGAGTACTTTCCCAGCACCTGAAATGAATTTCAATTTCTGGCCTTTACGGTGCAAACTTTATAGATGTCCTTAGTCATCTGATTTATTGGTATTTTCGCAAATATTGGAAAAAATATTAATATAGGAATCAGAAAAATGTGATTTTAAGTTTTACTTTCTTTTCTATTCTTCCGCCAGTGTGGAAAGGCAAGGACGTTTCGACCATACAAACATAGAGCCATCTTCTTTATAGTTCACCGGGTCAGCTAGTTACATAAATAATAATAAAAACAACTTTACCACGTTGAAATACGGTATTAAGACTATATCATTAGGCCGACCGACCGGTCTCGTTACCACCGCCCATACAGATGCAACAACCGTCAAGTGTACCTACGTATATTACCAAGTCATCTTTCGGTTTTAGTCTTCGGGTTCACCGGTTTTCAGGGTATTACTGCATAGATTTCTTGTCGAGGTGGTAGTCTCCTTTCAGGGTGCGGTTACGAAATGGGTGGTTGAATCGACAATAAGGCAGCGAGTATATTATAATATACTCGTAATGCAATTCGTCTTTGTCGCCGTCCATTTAGTAATCCCATCATTTAGCCGGCATAGTGGGAGCAATCAATTCTGTATAAGAACAATTATTGATTGACCTCATTCATGGACTTTGTAGGTCTGCTCACCATCAGGTAGATGCAAAGTCACATGACGAAATACAATCCAAAAATAAATATTTATATCTATACTAATATTATAAAGCTGAAGAGTTTGTTTGTTTGTTTGTTTGTTTGAACGCGCTAATCTCAGGAACTACTGATTCGAATTGAAAAAATATTTTCGTGTTGGATAATCCATTTATCGAGAAAGGCTATAGGCTATATAACATCACGCTACGACTAATAGGAGCGGAGTAACAAAGAAAAATGTTGCAAAAACGGGGAAAAATTATTCCTTTTAAAACGTAAACGGTTAAATTTAAACGCGCAGACAAAGTTGCGCGGGTCAGCTAGTATATATATATTTAATACTTTGGGAAGCTCTTCAAGCCGCGGCGTCGATAATACAAGGATTTTTGTAGCTGTTAATGATTCTGTCTTTCAATATTGCTTCCGCTGTTCTCGCAACGTTTTTTGCGATTATAAACGTACCAACGAATAATAACTATGGTATGCCAAACCATTTTCTTCCTTCTATTAATAGAAGGAAGAAAATCATGCAAGTAGAGCATTTATTTTATTACGAGTTTTATGGAATTCTTAAATTCTAGTCCTTTAAAACAAGCCTATATATGTAAAGCCTACTGGAAACAATCAAATCTAAAATTGTTTCTGTTAGATTATCTAAAATTCTCTAGGAAAAATGTATTCCAATTCAATTTGGTTGTGGAGTTCAATGCGGCGCAAAATTAATTGTTCATGCCACTAGAACTTTTTTGGAAAATTCATCGGATTTTGAAGCTTCACGTAGTCAAATTAGATCTTAAAAATGCATTCAACTCTTTAGAACGTTCCACAATCCTAGATTCTATAAAAGAAACATTTCCAATAGCATATAGCATATATCAAAGCTATGGAAACCCATCTTACCTTTTCTATAATAACGATTTAATAATGTCTTCATCAGGTTGCCAACAAGGGGATCCTTTAGGCCCCGCCCTCTTTAGTTTAGCCATCCATGACAAGATAAAATCTTTATCGTCATCTTTAAATTAATGGTACTTGGATGATGAAACAATAGCAGGTAAAGTAGATACAGATAAAAGAAACAGGCCTTTATATAAATTCAAAATCCGAAATTTATTTTAACCCTAATCTACAACAACATGAAATCCATGATATGGCTAACACCTTTCAAAATTTACTTTCAAACTTCAAAACTTTAAACAATGAAAATTTGTTTTTGTTAGTGCCCCAATTTTACAAAATTCTCTTAGACTCTTAATGTTACAAAAACCACAAAAATTAGTTTTTTTTTAAAACCAACTTTTGAACATCACTCCTTATATGTCTTTGATTCTTCTTCGAAACTGCTTTAGCATGCCAAGATTAACTTATTTTTTCAGATCATGTCCTTTTTGGTTACATACTGACATTCTTTATAACATGGATCAAAAAATTAAAACAAGCTTAGAAGAAATTTTAAATATTTCATTAAATAAAGACTCATGGTTTCAAGCTACTTTAGCTATTCGATTGGGTGGTTTGGGTTTAAGATGTTGTTCGGATGTAGCTCTCCCGGCATTTTTGGCTTCAATACACAAATGCAGTACTCTATTGGTAAAAGTTTTAAATCCGTCCATTTTGGACAAAAGAGTATGCTTTTTGAGTGAATCCAATAATGAATGGAGAATTTCTCCATTACTAGTTCAACAGACTTACCAATACATACAAATATTCAAAAATTTTGGGATTTGTCGCTTTTAAATAAAAAAATAAATAGTTTCATAAACCACTCTCGAATACCGACAAAGCTAGAATGTTGGCTGCTCAATGTAAAGAATCAGGCGCTTGGCTTGAAGCACTTCCATCGCCTTCCTTGGCAACTTTACTAGACAGGCAAACCGTTAGAATAGCGGTGTCTCTCAGGTTAGGCGCCCCAATTTGCCAACCTCATTACTGTATTTGTGGAGCTGCGGTCATACCATCCGGTCACCATGGTTTATCTTGCAGGCTGAGTGCTGGCCGTATATCCAGACACAATAACATAAATAATGTTATTAAACGATGCCTTGTTTCTGCTGGTATACCCAGCACTCTTGAACCTGTAGGTTTGGACCTTGACGATGGCAAGAGACCGGACGGTGTGACGATAGTCCCATGGTATAGAGGTCGAGCTCTAATCTGAGACGCCACCTGTGTGGACACCCTTGCACCAAGTTATTCCTACGTCACTTCAAGATCCTCCGGTTTCGGTCTGCAGCTTTGCTTGCCCAAAATAAAAAAAATGATAAATACAAGAAACATAGCCCCTCTTACGAATTTCTAGTGTTTTTGGTGGAAACCTTGGGACCATGGTCACCAGATGCAATAAAATTTGGTAGTAATCTTGGAAAACTTTTAATTAATGCGTCTGGAGACCATCGAGCAAGATCCAATTTTTTCCAACGAAAATTGCTGGAAATTCAGAGGGTCAATGCTCTATGTATTTTGGGTATATACGCAGCTTCGGAGGATCTACAAGAAATTTTAAATTTTTAAAATTGTAAATATCAAATTTTAGTTAAGAGTTGATATAATTGTTTAAATAAAATCTATCACATATTCTTTAAACTGTTAGTTGTTTTTTAATATAGGTATAAGACTATACTCTTATATCGACCGGTCGATCGGCCTAAAGCGGTTATAGAGACCTTCCTCCACCTAGACCTAAAACTACAAAAGGTAAAGGTTCAAAGTGACTTACCAGCCATCAGTCCTCGTGCCAGGGGAGCAAAGCCGCGTGACGTGAGAGGGAATACTACGTCGCTCTGCCCATAGCAGAAAACCGGTCCTGTGGAGCCAAAATTGTAATTAATTCATCAATGAGTAGGTCATTGTTAGGCCGAGAGCAAAAGGTCTGGGTTATGTTGTGTCTTTGTACGGAATTCCACTTTTAAGGTTCGTAAGGGATGAGCGGAAGTTAAACTATGTTTTTTATTCATTATGAAACCCATTTCTTTTTCTTGATGAAATTAATTCGTCTTTGTTGCCGCCCATTTAGCAGGCATAGTAGGAGCGATTAATGTTGTTTAAGAAAAAATATTGTTTGACTCCATTCATGGACTTTGTAGGTCTGCTCACCACCAGGTAGATACAAAGTCACATGCCGTGCTTCAATAAAAAAAATGTAAAAGTGAAACAGGGTCGAAGTAAAGATGAACAGAATTAAAGGAATAGAGAAACTAAGTTACTTGTTATAAATATATAATGAAGGAATATTTACATGTAATTTCTAATCGTTTTCAAAATAGTTAATTTAAAAAAAATCCCTAAATAACGAAGCTTCTAATTAATATCGTACATATATCGTATAGAGTGCCTCGGAGAGCACGTTAAGCTGTCGGTCCCGGTTTCACTATACCAACTTGTGAAACTGTTTATAGATGGGTTATTGAGTCTATTCAAAACATCGCGCCGAGCTAGCCACTTGTTCGGTGTAGATTCATACCATCGGCTAAGACGAGGTGGGATTAAAAACCCTTCCGCTGGGTACCCTGGGGCTGTCTAGGCGGTCTCGGGAGCCGTAAGGCACCCGAGACCGCGAAAGCCGTACAGTATATTTTACCGACTTGAAAGTGATACAATAGTAAAGGTAGCGAAAACAGTACAGTAGGTATTTTTTTCCGACCGCATAGTGATGCAATAGTAAAGGTTGCGAAAAGCGTACAGTATTTTTTCCAAGTAAAGGTACAAGCGAAAGCCTTTCTATAATTATCCAGGTTATGATATCATATGATATGAATGGTTGTAGTATGAAAGCTTTAGTTTGTGAACAGGGCAATATGGGTATAATGACCTTCATATTATTATTATAATTCAATAGTAAAAGTCCTATAGGCGATAGAACTCCTCTAGACCGGCAGAGAGTGGTAGAGTTCCAAGAACGCCAGCGGCATTACCCCCTTGAATTTCCAGGCTTATTTTTTGAAGAATGAAAGATCCGGCATACCGTTCTCCGGTATTTTCCTTCAAGATTTTAGAAATACATTGTCTAAAATCTTTGGCACCAGGGGACCACACGCCGAAACTTTCCACTGCAAAACCTAGGAGTTCAAAGGAGCTCAAAACACTGGCGTACTTGGCCCGCTTTAAGTTTTCAGCCTGTACCGCGGCTGTCCCTGCTGATGAACAGGAGGCCTGCACGTGATGGCGCTACTGTATCTATACACGTGGAGTCCCAAATCAGGGCACTTCCTCGTTTCCACGGCACAAGTCTTAGTGTCATGACATCTGGACGAACATCATAGTAAACGAGGTGAAAAGTGGAAATACATTTTATCGCTTAATTTTCATTATGACATCATAATGAAAATAAAAAAAACATAATAATTTCTGTGGATATCATTTATCCTTTGAACTCCCCTGCTTCCGGATGATTTGCATAAAAGCACTAGGTCACCAAGAGCCCACCGCGAATGCCAAAAACTGGAATTCTCGGCGCCGAAGGCCACGACATCGGCTCTTACGGAAGTAGAGCTAATATAGCTTGAGTGAGACAAAGGTGTCAGAATATAATAATAATAATATAATAATATGTAGGACAATTTACACATATTGCTCTGGTCACCAACTAAGCTCTAGGCTTGTACTATGTGTACCAGAAGCAACGATATAACACATATTATATTTTATAAACACCCAGACCATGGCAAACTGTACAGAAAAACGTACTAATATTTTTTTGTGATGGGTGGGAATCGAACTCACGATATATTGAATATATTGCGTCGCAGACATCGAGGGTTCGATTGTATTACCACGGTATAGTCTCAGGTCACTCACTACCGTTACATAGACCAGAAGGCTCTAGCACGCTTAAATTACTAACGGATGCTAAATCTTTTTTTAGTTTTAGTTTAGTCTGCCATCTTTGATTTCTTGTCGACGCGTTAGTCTTATTTCAGGATGCGGTTACGAAACGGGCAGTTGATTTGACGATAACACAGATTAATGAAGGATATTTTTTAAGCTTGTAATATGTGTACAAGAAACAACGATACTAATACATATTATTTTTTTAAACACTCATGACAAACTATACAGACATACGTATACCTACTAATATTATTTTGCCATGGGTGGTTATCGAACCTCGTGGGTTCCTCCGCCCGTTCGTAACCACATAATTTAGCCAGCATAGTAGAAGCCAGCTGTTAAACAACAATGCATAGATCGATCTAATTCATGGATTATGCAAGGGCCTTACTAAAGAGCCAATCGATAATCGAATCGAAATACCCATCGAAAGCCAAATGTATCTGATTTGACGTTTCTCGGCTCTACCCATAGAGTAAAATTCCTATACATTTTTATCGATCGATGCGGCGATTCGATTGGCGATCGTGTTTTTTGGTCAGGCTCTAGGTCTGCTTACCAGCAGGTATATACAAAGTTACATGCCGTGCTCAAATAAAAAAATGAATGGCAATGCAACAAGTGTTCTCCAAACTGTGGATGCGACAACATTACATCGGATAATAATATCTATACTAATATTATAAAGCTGAAGAGTTTGTTTGTTTGTTTGTTTGTTTGAACGCGCTAATCTCAGGAACTACTGATTCGAATTGAAAAAATATTTTCGTGTTGGATAATCCATTTGTCGAGAAAGGCTATAGGCTATATAACATCACGCTACGACTAATAGGAGCGGAGTAACAAAGAAAAATGTTGCAAAAACGGGGAAAAATTATTCCTTTTAAGAGCGTACGCTGCGTAAACGGTTTAATTTAAACGCGCAGACAAAGTTGCGTGGGTCAGCTAGTGTTATCTATAGGTACTAATATTATAAAACTGAAGAGTTTGTTTGTTTGGATGAACGCGCTAATCTCAGGAACTACTGGTTCGAATTAAAAAAAAAAAGTATTGGATAGCCCATTTATCGAGGAAGGCTATAGGCTACATAACATCACGCTACGACTTATATGAGCGGAGTAACAAAGAAAAATGTTGCGAAAACGGGGAAAAATTATTCCTTTTGAGAGCGTACTGCGTAAACGGTTAAAGTTACACAGACAAACTTGCGCGGATAAGCTAGTCTGTAATAAAAATGTTAGAATAATTTTATATTAGAGATTTAAAGTAACTCTATTAACTGATATACTAAGATGACAACAAGGCCGGCCTGGTGGGATGGGTGACCGCTTTATACAACGAGGCTATTTCATCATAAACACTGCAACAAGCTCGCCACTTGTTAGGTGTTACCTCCGAATACCATCAATGAGGACGGGTTAATCCCTCCGCTGGGTACCCTGAGGCCGTTTAAACGGTTCTCGGGAGCCAAATAGGTACCTGTGGTATTTATTTTATTTATTTATTAACTGAGATATTGGAATTCTTAATAATTAATTTAAGTAGGTATTTGGTCACGTAGAAGTAGGTGTTAATTGCCTTGTCTTGATGTTGTTATGCAATACTATGTCCCCTAGTTGGGTAAATATTTGCGCCATATATTATCATCTATTATACTGTATTTATATTAAACAGTTAAATAATATTTTTCTTTTATATACGTACATTTTAAGTTTTTATGTTTATTAAAATTTTACAGTTAAAGTTTGTACTTTAAGTAACTATAATAATTGATAGGTAAGTATAGCATACTAAAACCTTAATTTACTTTAAAGTTAATGTAACTTATTTCATAAGGTTTAATTTTATTTTTATGATATTTAATTCATATGTTTGTGATATAAATGTTTGTACATTAAATTAAATCTTAAATTATACCGACCGGTGTTTTAGAATTTCATTATAAATCGTGCGCAGTCTACTTTTTAAGCGATTGACAGAAAAGATGGTCAACAGTTTACATTACCGTAGCAATAATAGCTTTCGCTCTGGAACCTCTTTAAAAAATAGTTTAACGCCCCAAGCGGAAAATTTTAGAATTAAAAATGATTGATACGTTTAAAAGTTAGTAAAATAGTTAACCCTAAAGTATCTGGGAATCACCAGAGGTATGGTGATTTCCAATCTGGTACTACTTTGAACATTGAATATTACAAAGGGGATGCAATGCTGTTTAGTCAGTCAGGGGATAGCTATCAATACTATCAATACAGGGCCCCGAACGTACAAAAGGGAAAATTCGGACTAAAACTCTTAGGCCGTACTATTTTGTACAACTTTACGTGTGATTCGATAATTACTGTACGGTTGGTTGTTGTTGTTAAATAATTTAAACATAACGGGTATTTGTTTATTGGCGATATTGTCTTTTTTTGCTCATCGCTAATTCTGGCAAACCAAAGTTTTACAATTTCCCGGTAATTACGTTACGGTTGGATGTAGTTTTTTGCTCATCAATAAATAATTTACGAAAATTCTACACTTTGTTTGGGCCCCCCCATACAATATTGATAAAAGTCCCCTCTAAGGCACTGCTGTTAGTGTTATGGGTGCATTCGGATTAGGACAAAGTTTGATTTAGTGGACTTATATTTTTTATTACTTATATAGGGATAGCTCTCTTTGTTATGTAGATATTATCTTTTTAATTAGTTTATAAATAATAGCTATAGCAAAAAGCAATAGAAAATAGTATTTATTGTTGAAAATAAATAATAGAATACGCTAAAGAATAAAAAATATCGAGCTAAAAAAACAATAAAAAAAAATGTCGTTCTTTTTGTAATGAATTGCTTAACCAAACGCACAAATTGTTAAGAACTTTTTTTTGATTATTCATGTGTAAAAAATTACATGAAAAAAAAAAGTTGCTAGTAACAGCTAGTAATATTAATATATTTTTTAATTAGGTATTAAATTTTTAAAGATAAAAATGAAATTTAAAAATTCCTGGTGGCGGGACTCAAACCCACGAACCTCGCTATCGCGGCAAGGCGCTCAACCGCTGAGCCAACCAGGACCCAGTCAGCCTCACGAATTTTGTCATTGCTTGTTATCTACTTATACACAGACGCCCTCTATTAGCTTTCTTCTAATAATTCTTATACGAATGAAGTTAGAAGTTTCTAATACTAGATGGCAGAGGAGTCTGTTTTTTGTTTTTACTTTTTTCAGCATTTTATATATTTTTATAAATTCCTTTATAGGATAATCTAGGTATCTTTTAATTAGGTAGGTATTTTATTTTTAATATATAAAAATTATAATGAACATAATTATTATTATTGTAGTTATTTATAGGTAAAAATTATAAGATTTATTTGATAATTACACTTTTGTATTAAATTTAATACAAAACTTACCGGAAACAATCGTGCACAAAATATATACAAAAATCATATTTTAATGGCTATAATTAAAATTTAAAAATAACTAAGATTATATATTTATTTATTATTATAACTTAACACTGATACACACATTCTCTTAATATGATCACAAGATACACATAAAAAAAAACTTTTTTTTTAAACAGGTTGCATAATGAATTTAAAATAAAAACAACCAATTCTTATGGCTTAATCTATATGACTAGTTGGTTTCGATGCATTTAGAGGTCAGGCTCGAGGTGTACTAATATTACGTTCATTGAATAGTACAATATTTTCCGCGTTGTCTTTGATCTCTATACAAGTTATATTGACTTCACTGAGTTCAATGTTTTGTTGGTATACTGATTTTTTTTTTTTTTTTTTACAATTGTTTTTTTATAAAAAGGATATCCTGGCTAAACAAGGATTTTCTGGCTTGAGAAGGATATTTCGTCCAAATGTCTAGCTAAAGAAGAAATTTCTAGCTAAAGTAGTCCAGTTCCATTCGTTTACATTTAAAGGTAAAGAGGTGTCATTAGATGTGACGAAGGTGCTATCAATAGTTTGTTTGTTTTCACTTTATATATTTGTGTATGTGTATGATTATGTGTAGGTGTATGTGTATGTGTGTGTATGTGTATGTGTATATGTATATATGTATTGTTTATTACTACTTTATTTACTTTACCACTTCTTTTATTTAATATTTAATTTTAATTGTTGATCTTCAAGCTCCAACTTTTTGTGTTTATATAAAATAATAAGTGATGCTTTTTTATTAATTGTATTAAGTTTAATATCTTTTTACAATTGTTTATCCTTAATAAAAGAAAATAATAAATGAGAGGCGTATGAATATTACATATACGTTCCTTGAATAGTCCAATATTTTACGAATTGTCTTTAGAATATTCTTGCTAAAAATAATTTCCTGACTAAAGAATGAATTTTCTAGGTTAAAAAATATATTCTGTCTAAATAAATAATGTCTGACTAGAGAAATACCTTTTTAGCTAAAGAAGAATTTTCTGGCTAAAAAAAATTTCGTGACTAAAGAACGATTTATTGGAGGATAGTCTGTCAAACAATGAAGACCCATTTACCAGGTAAATAAGAATACTCTGGCTGAGGAAAAATTTTCAGGCTGAAGTTGGTCTCTCTCTATACAAGTTATACTCGCATTGACTTTGCTAATTTCAATGTTTTTTTGGTTTACTGAAAATATATCATAAGAAGGAAATATTAATGAAAAAAAAATCCTGATTAATAAATGGTTTTTCTAGCTTATGAAATATATTGTATCTATATAAGGAATGTCTGGCTAAAGAAATATTTTTTTGAGCTAAAGAAGAATATTCTTGCTAAAAATAATTTCCTGACTACAGAATGAGTTTTCTAGTTTAAGAAATATATTCTGTCTAAATACAGAAAAATATTATTTAGCAGAATATTCTTGCTAAAAATAATTTTGTAGCATGATGTTATGTAATCTTTCTCGATAAATGGGCTATCCAACACTAAAATAAATTTTCAATTCGAACCGTATTCGTAGTTTCTGAGATAAACGCGTTCAACCAAACAAACAAACTCTTCAACTAACTAGTATATACAGGGTGAATTTGAAAGGATGTTCTTTGTATATTATAAGGTTCTGCTGATCAAATCGAACAACTTTTGGGTACCACGGGAAAAGTTGTTCGATTGCAAATGAAAAAAAGTTTTGGCTTCCCCATACAAATTCATCATTTTAACATTAGTAGTTTGAATGGTGCTGGTCGAATCTGCCGACATGCCACTATCAACAAACAATATTATCCGCAGGTCCCTTCCACCGTTTTGATTCCTTCAATTTTGGAACCTCAGAGTATTTCTCTTTACGTTAATTCCCGAGAAGGTAGGTAGGTAGGGCTTAATTTGGGACGCCACGTGTGTTGACACCATGGCCCAGTCTCATATCCAGGGATCTGCATGCCGGACTGGATCTGCCGCTACCATAGCAGAAGCAAACAATCGTATTAAATACAATAATATTAAACAAAATTACAATGTTGTTGCTGTCGCTGTGGAAACTATATGAGTGCGTGGAGTGAGGATGCCAAATTATTTTATAAAGAGTTAGATCCCATGCTGATTGATCTCACTGGTGATTCAAGAGCTAGTGGTTATTTTAAGCAAAATATCAGTATATATATTAGCTATCACGAGGCAATGCCATCTTGGGCATCATGCCAGAGGAGGATTGTATGTTGTAGCAGAACCAAACCCCCAAAAGGCAGTTGCAACATAAAACATTTTTTTAAGTGGACATGAAAAAACATGTAAATGTTGTTTTCAGTGGAAATAGAGTTTTTTTTTTGAAAAAAAAAGCACATGTAGGTTTTATTTACTCCATCATAATTACATAATTTCTTTATAAAAAAATCTGTTAAGTTTTAAAATGAAAACTAAAGTAATATTTTTAGAATAATAAATAAAACTTTCGGTGTCGTTTTAAAAGTTAATAGATTTTTTATAAAGAGACTATATAATTAGGTTCGAGTTTGTAATATTTATACCTCTACGTTCTTTTTTCATTAAAAAAAAAAAAATGATATCAACGAAAATAACATTTTCACGTTTGTAGACGCTCGAGATTGCGAATCCATTTCCTGTATAGTCCCTTAGACTATACATTAATTTTAATTAATTTCAGATAATAAATTATTTACATATTAACTTATTTACATGTACACTTTTTGTAAAAAGGTTCCACAAAACAAATTTTCAACGAGTTTATTGATTGATAAATATACACACTTATAAACGGAAATAAATAAATTTTATTATTACTAACGTCCTATTATTTTAAAATTATTAATATAGGTTTTGTTTGTAAATATAGTTATTAAAACTTGAAATTAATATGAAAAAAAAAAAAAACTATATAAATAACTGCCTGCATTAATAACTGTTGGCAAAACTAATTATAAAGGAATATACTAAGAAGAATGAATAATTTCTTGAAGAAGTAGGTAGCACTAGCTACGTTTTCGCTGATAGTTGGATAGCTATAAATACTTTTTTTTTAAATCCCGATTTTGGATTCCCGGTCACTCCTCTAAATCTTTTACCCAATGAATTACCAAAAGCTTTTGCTTCCTTGGACCAAAAACCCATCGTCTCAATCTCAACTATAAAAGGAACAAAATTAAATGAATGAACTATTTGTGAATATTGTTTATGTTATTTTCGTGCAGGTGCTGAGGCCTACCTCAGCAGCCAAACCAGTGGTTTTTGATGATCCAGAAAGATATGATGAAGGTAGAGTATCAATACATGCAGCATCCCACAGTATACACTTTCCGTCTTTCCAAGGAATAAGTTTCATTCCCTTTAAATTTTTTAAGGAATGTTTTATTCCCTTTACAGCTAAGGTTACGTTAGTTAACTCTTTACTTCTGCCTATTTTAGGCTATGGTGATGTCTGTTATCCCGACATCACTGAAGATTTACTTATAAACTTGAGCGACTTCAAAACATGTGCATACGTTACGTTTTGACCTGCGGAAGTATGATCACATTTTGGAGTATAGAAATGGCTCAATATCCGCTCTCGCAGGTCACTACATCTCCTTTCCCTGTTATATAATATTCTTAAAAATCCGAATTCTTCTTCTTATCTCAAATCCTGGTTTCATTTTTTATGCGACATTCATGATCGCGACCTCCGTTCTACTGATAATAACCTATTAAAAATTCCATCACATGCCTCTACCAAATATTGAATGTTTTTAAAATTATTTATAAAATGAACCGTTTTTTAAACTATTTTTTTTACCTGACCTGGTATAAATAGAAGGATAAAAAATAATATTCGCAGGAGGAAATAGGGGAAGGTTTGAAAAACCTTTTTTAAGTATATAATTAATAACTATGTCTATTTACCTTTACCTGAATAAATATATTATTATTATTGATTCAAAAACTACAATGCCTAAAATTCTGGAGATCCTTTTTAAACGAATAATAATATGTTATGTAGACATTTTGTTTGGTAGAAGCATCTGTTTTCCTTGAAATGATCTCCAATGTGATCAAATAGTTAACTTATCTGAACTAATAACATTCTAATATTTATAAAACTCTTGTCCGTCAAGGAAAACTGGGTAGCTACCTACCTACATTAAAAATTTGAGTTTAGTTTTTATTTTAACTGAAGTTAAATAATAATTTAAAGTTGCATTAAAATGATATACAAAACCGGTATCGTGCCGTGAACTAAAAACCCTGACAAGTGCAATGATTTTTATAGTGATTTATTTTTTCACAAACCTTTAGTTTTTTGGTAATCATATGATATTAGCTAAGTACTTAAAAAAATGTATTAGTGCTATCTATTACAAATTGTCATGTCTATTGTTTTTTTTTTTTTTACTTGGCTTCAGTTTATAGTACCCATGACCTAATTGGTAAAATCTTAAGCCCGTCCTGCGGGAACGTCTAGGTGGTATACTTAACAGAGGCCAAGGAAGTGTAGGAAAGGATGGTGAATTAAAGTAAGAAATAGAAAATTAATAAAAGGTTTATTATTTACACTACTATCACGTCCTACATTTTATTTACATTTTTAATAAGGAGGAATAAAGGAACTTAAAGTATATTTTAGGGAGCGCGAGGAAAGATAAAGAAAGGGGTTTAACACCAAGGATAATCATTTTAGTATGTACAGGATCGTGTGGCGCGTATAAGAAATTTCACTCGACTGCTAGGGTTGCCGAGCTACTGCGGGAGCTCGGAAAATAACAAAAGAATAAATAATGTTCTGGAAGGATTTGAAAATTTTGACTTTAGTTGAAAGAAATCGGGTTGTTCTTGTTCAGGACGATTCTCAAGGGTTGTTCCCATTGAGGTGGATTTCTATATACTCCCCTGTAGCTGGCTACGGGCGATAGTGTGCAAGAAATAGGCAGTGCCTCCACTTCTGTTTCGCTTCTCTGGAGTTTGTAGAGTCGAGGAGGCATCTGGTTGATGTTAGTTGATGAATATGTTGCTTCCAGGTAAGTTAGATAAGCAAGTTAATAGAGAATCTTGTGGTTGTAAACTTGTTGTGCTTCTCCTTGTGGAGAAATAATGGGACGTCGTTGGCATGTTGTGGTAAGTAGGAAGATCTGCTTCCTTTACCACAATGCGGGTCACGAGGTAAGTTTCAGAGACTTCGATGATGAGATCGGTGGAGTGAGGAGTCTGCAAAATGTGTGCAGAATTTGGCCTTCCAGTGCTGCTCTAGGATTCCAGCAGCACTAGTGGAAATGGCTTTAGTCCACCGAAGAGTATTGTGTTGTAGTAGGAGATCTGCTTTCATGGCACGATGCGATTTGCAAAGTAAAGCTGCAACTTGAAGATGTTGTTGATGAGGTCGGTGGAATGAGAAGTGCTCTCTGTAGTCGAGCTCTGCAAAATATATGCAGAAGTTGGCCTTCTAGGTGCTGCGGAGTCCCAGCAGCACTAGTGGAAATGGCTTTGATCCACCGACGATTTGTGTTGTGCGACGTGGTTGCGGCATGTAACTGCCTAAGTAGCCTCTTCAGGAGGCAGAATGATAGGCAGTGGTGATGCTGTACCAGACGTCGACGATTTAGCGCGTAGAGCAAGTATGATTAGAAATGCCCCTCGCAGAATTTAGTAATGCGGTGGGGGCAGTGAGATGTTGATATCTATCCATAGATAAAAAGGTGGGCAAGTGCTTGCAGCTGTGCAGAGTTATACTTTCGGGCGAAAAACAGCGGTTCCCAGGAATTGTTAAAAATATTCTGTATAAATGCGCCCATTGTTGTAAAAAAATATGATAAATCAGAAGGTTGCGTGTTCAAATCACGTCGGGGTCACCAATTATGTAGGAAAGGATGGTGAATTAAAGTAAGAAATAGAAAATTAATAAAAGGTTTATTATTTACACTACTATCACTTCCTACATTTTATTTACATTTTTAATAAGGAGGAATAAAGGAACTTAAAGTATATTTTAGGGAGCGCGAGGAAACATAAAGTAAGAGTTTAACACCAAGGATAATCATTTTAGTATGTACAGGAACGTGTGGCGCGTATAAGAAATATCACTCGACTGCTAGGGTCGCCGAGCTACTGCAGGAGCTCGGAAAATAACAAAAGAATAAATAATGTTCTGGAAGGATTTGAAAATTTTGACTTTAGTTGAAAGAAATCGGGTTGTTCTCGTTCAGGACGATTCTCAAGGGTTGTTCCCATTGAGGTGGATTTCCCCACAGAAGTTTGGGAATTGCCTTGCCCGGGCGAGAACCTTCCTTACAACTTAAAAGTGCAAAGGCTGTGGGATTTTCCTCTGGTGAAACGTGATCATAAATCACTACTAAACTCATCTGTAACAATGAGGGATCACGCTTGTATCTTAGCGGTGTCGGATCATGGTGCAACTCAATGGATAAATGCACTTCCCTCAAAAAATTTAGGCACCCTACTAGAAAATAGCACTCCGCGGATATCAGTCTGTCTACGACTAGGAATAAAAGTATGTGAACCACATCGCTGTCCATGTGGAAAAGATGTCGATGAGCTTGGTCACCACGGGCTGTCGTGTTCCAAAAGTGCGGGTCGCTATTTCCGTCACAGCGCCATTAATGATCTTATTCGTAGGACGCTTGCAGTAGTCTCGATCCCATCTACTTTAGAACCAACCGGTTTGAGTCGAGACGATGGCAAGCGTCCAGACGGAATGACATTAGTACCTTGGAGATTGGGCCAATTTCTGGTATAAGATTTTGCCTGCTGGGATACCCTAGTTCCTTCCCACCTGCAAGGTACTTCTGTTAGAGCTGGTGCTGCGGCGGAACAAGCTCAGTTCAGCAAGCGTCGAAAATAAAAATAAACTATTTGCAATAGTTACTTATTTTCGACGTTTACGGTCGAAACGATGGGTCCGTGGGGATCAGAACTGAAAGCTTTTTATAAAGAAATTGCTTCAAGGCTCATTGACGTCTCTACGATAAATTGGTGACAATATTATGGCTGGCAGTTTTTTCTCTCAAAAATTAAGTATTTTAATTCAGAGAGGAAATGCGTATTGGGCACCATGCCACAGGACAACGATTTGGAGGAGCAATTTTTTTTGTAAGTATTTTATTTTATTTATTTACTTTTTAATTGATTTAGTTTTTCATGTTTATTTTATTTTAAGTTTTATTTATTAAATTAATTTTAATATTTGTTTTGTTAAATTTATATAAATAATTTTTTTTTTAGAGTATAACTCAAGAAACTAACTTATAAAAAAAATATAATGCTTTCTTTTCATACCCCACACGAACTATAATTTTTTACTATTTTTTTACATGAAACTGGTCAAGATATTTTTTATTTCCCTTCCCGTCTATAATCGGCACAGGGTTCGACAACAGGTAGCTCGCGGGCCGCATGCGGCTCTTGAACCGCTTCGGTGCGGCCCGCAAGGTTCACAAACCGAAAACGATGTAGGTGCTTTAGTAGTTTTACCACATTATTTGTTGCGCCTCGCTAGAGTTACAAAGTCACAAGAGAGAGAGACACTGTAATTAGAGATGTAAAACTGTGATAAAAAAATTACCTTCTATCGCCCAAATCACTTAATGTCTGTTGTGTGTGTTGCGTTGAGTAAAAGAAATGAAATGACAATACATATTAAATGGATGTGTAAATATTTTCAGTTTGTATTTGGTGTCCCATTTTTTTTATTATCTCATATTTATCTAGATTTGTTAGGTTACTGTATCTGCAAGCCGCAACTCTTACTCTTCAAGGCATCAGCTGAAAATCAGCATTACAGCATCTCGCTGTAATGCATCAGATGCATTTTTGATAAACGACTTACCGGACTCGTTACTACCGCTTATACCTGCAGATGCAAAACCGTGCAAAGTCATGTTTGGGAGCATGTGGGCTCCCCAATTTTAGGAGATTACTGTATCAATTTCTTGTCAAGGGGGTAGTCTCCTTTTATGGTACGGTTACGAAACAGGCGATTGATGTGACGATAAAACAGCAAGGATATTAAATTAACTCGTAATGCAAATACGTCTATGTGTTTCGTTTCTTCACCGCATCATTTAGCCGGCATAATAGGAGCGTTACCATATTGTTAAACAATAATATATCGATCGACCCATTCATGGACTTTGTAGTTCCGATTAACACCGTAGGTAGATACAAAGTCACATGCTGTGCTCAATATAAAAAAAAGGTTGCCGATCCCTGTTAGAACACAAAACCTGAAAAAAATATTTTTTTAATGAGTAATACGGAAAGACTTTTTCTGTAATTATATAATTCCAAAACTACAAAACTATAAATTCTGAGATTTTTTATATGACTTTTATAATACAAATTTTCATTATTATATCACAAATGGTTAAAGAGAAAATAATAAACTTTCTGAATCACCACTTTTTCTTTTTATAGAGCACGGAACCCTAAATGTGCAAACAGAATACGTAACGACCACTTTTTTGTTTCAAATAAAAAAATATATAAAACAATTGAATAACTATGAACTTTGCGATATATATTTTTTCGGAGATGTCTCAAGGCTAACATGGGAATTTACATATAATTAAGTAGTAATATGACATATAAAGTGTTTTAAGGAAACAATATATACCAAGGTATTTTATTGTTATTTACTTCCTGGGTTTTGAGAAAAATAAAATTCCTATTATTTTTAGAACGAAGGAAGAATAAATATGCATATTTTTTAACTTCCTTCAGTCTCACATAAATATGCATATTTTTATGTTTGATGCACATTGAGCGATTTAATGAAACAAACAAAATTATTATGTTTGCATTCAGTAGTATGAAATACGTGGTGTCTGAGTTAGTTAGACCTTAGACTTAAAAACACTTAGGTCTCTGATTCAAACCCCGGTGTGTACCAATGAGTTTTTAATCTAAAAATGTATGTACATTTGTTTAACAACACCACTATAGTGCCTCGGAGAGCACGTTAAGCTGTCGGGGCCAGGTTCACTATACCAGCTTGTCAAACTGTTTATAGATGAGTTATTGAGTCTGTCCAAACATCGCGACGAGCTAGCCACTTGTTCGGTGTAGACTCATACCATCGGCTACGATGAGGTGGGATTAAAAACCCCTCCGCTGGGTACCCTGAGACCGTCTAGGCGGTCTCGGGCGCCGCAAGGCACCCTTGATGATATGTATTATTTATGAAATCTTTAAATTTGTAAAGGTAAGGAAAAAAGATAATTTACAAATAATAGTGGTAAAATGAAGAAGATATAAGTGAAGATGAACAATGAACACTAGGCCCTAGACTAATGGGATTCTCACATAGCTATAACTAAGTCTGGCTGTTTGGGAAAGGTTTACGCCAAAGGTGCTGAACCTATTATAACAACCCGCACTTCAGTATAAATTTCAATAGATATATGATTACTTTCGGACAAAAAAACTGTAATAAAGATCGAATATAGGGTAATTAAATAGATAAAACTAAACTTCTTTTTATGAGAATATTTATCTATATTTCCAGGAAACTTATATACAACTAAAAACCATAAATAATTTATTATATTAACACCTAATTATCCTATACAAATAAAAACGCCTGAAAATTATAATAAATAATCTTAAAACTAATTTTATACAAAATAGTAACATAACCAAAAACTTTGGTTTTCTATTTTATCTTTAATTCCATTTGCAGTTTACATATTAATAATAATAATATTTTGTTTCGCAATAAAAGTTATTATTATTATATGTCGGACAAATTACACATCGATTGCTCATCGGCCACTATAACTAAAACGTTAGATTGTCAAATAACGAATTCCGCTATTAGCGCGCTCTCCTCCAATAAGAGTAGTTTTTAACCTTCTCTGATTGGAAGAGAGCGATAATAACGGAAATCGTTATTTTGACAATCTAAGGCTCACGTTATAAGAAACTTGTGGCTGCTGGTCACAAATTAGGCTCTAGGCTTATACTATGTGTACCAGAAGCAACGATACATAATATATTTTATAAACATCCAGACCATGACAAACTGTACAGAAAAAACTAAATTATATAAATTATGTTCTTAAGAAAACGGGAAAAGGATTCACGATCTCGAACGTCTAAAAACGTGTAAATGTTATTTTCAGTTATATCAAAGTTTCTGTTTAATGAAAAAAGAACGTAGAAGTGTAAATATTGTTTAGACGATCCTAATTAGATAAACTTTTTTTTGAAAATTCTATTAACTTTACTCTAAAAATATTACTTAAGTTATCATTTTAAAACTTAACAGATTTTTTATAAAGAAATTATGTAATTAGAATCGAGTAAATAAAATCTACACCTCCATGTAATTTTTTTTCCAAAAGAAAACTTTATTATCACTGAAAACAACATTTAGATGTTTTTTGACGATCGAGTTAGCTTTTCCTGCGCACTTAAGAGGAGTGTCTGATGGGGCTCTTCGATGCACGCTCAACTGCAAAGTATTACCTCTCCCTGCGCATGACGGTGAGTTGGTAACGCTGCCATACATTTATGTAAATCTTCCCCCGACCCTCAATAAGAGAAAGATCTATACTAATATTATAAAGCTGAAGAGTTTGTTTGTTTGAACGCGCTAATCTCCGAAACTACTGGTTCGAATTGAATAATTCTTTTTGTGTTGGATAGTCCAGTTATCGAGGAAGGCTATAGGCTATATAACATCACGCTACGACCAATAGGAGCAAAGATATAGTGGTAAATGTGTAAAAAACGGGAGAAATTATTTCATCTTTGAAGCCTTCCGTTGCGTGCGCCGTGAAAACGGTTCAAGATACACAAAAAATATGTATTAAAGAATAATTTAAATATATATAACTCAAAGGTGACTGACTGACATAGTGATCTATCAACGCACAGCCCAAACCACTAGACGGATCAGGCTGAAATTTGGCATGCAGGTAGATGTTATGACGTAGGCATCCGCTAAGAAAGGATTTTGATAAATTCTACCCCCAAGGGGATAAAATAGGGGATGAAAGTTTATATGATAAAAAAATAACTATTCCACGCGGAAGAAGTCGCGAGCACA
This sequence comes from Monopis laevigella, assembly GCA_947458855.1. NCBI lineage: Eukaryota > Metazoa > Arthropoda > Insecta > Lepidoptera > Tineidae > Monopis > Monopis laevigella. The sequence continues at coordinate 4,642,166 of OX381596.1, read as the reverse complement.
GCTAGTAACGTATAAGATTATACGAGCAAAACGACATTCGGGCCAAAACTGTTTTTTACACCTAAACTTAAATGGATTTAAAAAAAATGGTACATTTTATTAAAGGGAAAATAAACGATGACTGTACGTTTTCCTTTTTTTAATTTTTTGTCTTGACATTTTATAGGAATTATTTTAATGTGAGGGATTTTTTTACGATTTTTTTTCGAATTTCAGGGGTTGACATTTTTTTTCCTATACCAAACTTTAAAAAAAGGAATACGTACGAGCCTAGTTATAGGTCTTATTTATAACACTTCAAAACTTATAAAAATCTATGAATGTTTAGAGAGGGGTAACAGACCAAAAGGTCGTGAATGTATAGGAAATGTTTGATCAGACTAGCATCTAAGCCCGCCTGAACGCCTGAAAATTCTAGATTGTGGTACTTGGTTTAAAGTTTTTAATTATTTTTAAGTTTAGGCAAAGCATATATATTTATGATAGTACTACGCGAAGTTACCTACCTCCCCCACCTAAACTATTAGGTGGGGGAGGTAGGTAACTTCGCTAGGCCAACAGGCTAGTTTTGTTACAAATGCAAAAACCAGTCATATTTTCGTGTTAGTCTGTGGGTTCGCCGGAATACAAAAGCGTGTTGAATCGTTTTTTTTTTTATTTTAAAATGCGAGCCTGTGCTTGGTAGTTAACTCTAAAGCAAACGTTAAAAAACTCACACTAGGGCTGACCATTCTAGAATTTTATTAAAGATTTGTCAAGATACCTACTGCAGCGATAAAAAATTACAGTTTGTATTATAATTTTCCCGAACGTACATAGATATATTTGTTTAAAATTAAAGAAACCCTGATTTCCAAAATTCGTATGTTTGCCAGTCATCTTTTTACATAATATCACAGCCTTTAATTAATTAATAGTTAATTTTCAATGTCTTCTACAGTATCAGGCAATTTTCGACCTTTTGTCTCAGGTAAACACAGACACAATAACGCAGCAGCTAAAGGCGTTAATCCAAAAACTAAGGTAGGCAACCAAGGTACAGATGTTGTTAGATTTGACACAAAAGGTGCGATCATAGACCCTATTCTCATAGAAGTTGACATTAAACCTAAACCCATGTTCCTTACTACAGTTGGAAATAATTCAGAAGAATAAATATACATAGCAGTGCATACTATTGCTATACCACATACTCCTAAAGTTCCTAATATAAAATTGAGAGCAAAAATATTTGGAACCCATCCTAAAATTAGTACACATGATCCTCCAAGTGTAAATGTTGAAATTACTGTTATTTTTCGGCCAAGTCTTGCTAATAACCAAATAGCTAGGATGTTAGCTGGAATCTGAAATTAAAAAATAATATTTAAATCTATATATAAGTACATAATAATTATGTATTTATCACATACGTGTTGGCTCATCATCTCACTCAAAACTTCTGAAGCCAGATATGTTCGGTATTCCGTTTGTGTTGTAGGTAAAAAAGAGATTTTAAAAAACGAAAGAAGCTACATTTTTTAAAATAGTAAAATTCTTCTTTGAAAATCAATTGAAAGATCTTTTACCAATTTTGGGCAAGAGCTGGGCTTGATAAAAAGTACCTAATTAGAGATGTTTTTAAGATTTCTATAATCCAGAATCGAGAGGTTCTACAACAGTGAAACTTTGTACGATTACTCTTCCTATAAAGCTAATGATCACGTGTTTCACGATTCTTTTAATTTTTAATAGGGGAAGAAGGGGATAGGTCAAACATGATGTGAGTTTATTCATTTTATGTGCCGGGTATCGATATCACATAAGTGTATTGGTTACAGATGCGTCAACAGTTATAATACAATAATTTGATGCAACTATCAAGCTATAAATTGACAATTTATCAACTAGTTTGGGCACAACTATTGATAAGCACTGTTTATCATCAGGTAGATAAAAATAACCTCTATCCTAATAAATATACTTGAATTTCCAAGTTCATAAAACTTGAACTCCAAACAAGGTTATAACTATTACGTTACGGTTGGTTTCTATTTTATTACAGAGGCTCTACCATGGGTTTGCGCATTGTAGAAACGTAACGTATTCATTTACGTATACGTGAGCAACAACCAATAGGATCGCGATATTTATGGTAACAGGATTGAATAAAGCGATCTTATTGGTTTTTGCTCACGTATACGTAAATGAATACGTTACGTTTCTACAATGCGCAAACCCATGGTAGAGCCTCTGGTTTGATATTATTGATTTATAATGACTAGTTAATGATTTATATGTAAGGTTATATACTTAACTACAACATCTGTATAATATAGATGATTATGATATTTTAAATAAATATTTGAATAACCCTTTCTACTTGTAATGGGTGTATTATTAAATAAAGTAAAAAAAGTGATTAATCTTGGTTCATACCAAAGAACAGTTACTTTTTAGAGAAATCTATGCTTTTCTCTTTCTATTAACATTTGAAAAAATAGAACTAGAAAAACCCTGTCGACAGGGATGCAAAAAATCATAATTACAGTACAATTCATATGGTAACTAACTATACTTGACAACGAAGAGTAATATTATCCTCGTAATTCGAATTTAAATTGATTTAATCTAATTTTTGCTTACGGTTAGGCTGGTCCACAACCTCAAGGTCGCTCAGCGAGCTATGGAAAGAGCTATGCTAGGAGTTTCTTTTATAGATAAAATCAGGAATGAGGATATTCGTAAGAGAACTAAAGTCGCCGACATAGCTCTGAAATAGAGACTGAATGCGAAGAGTGGCGGATAGGGATCAGTGGCTTGTCTTGGGAGAGGCCTATGTCCAGCAAGGCTGATGATGATAAATACGAATTTATCATAATCACCAGGTGGGCGATTCTCGCGCTTTCGAGATTCATCTCGATTCGAGATTTTTAAACGAAAAATGACTAAATATGTCTTTTTTCGTTCAATATTTATATATTTATTATTTATTAATTAATATTTATTATTTATTTCGTTAAATATTCGATATTTTTGAACGAAAAATGGCATATTTAGTCAATTTTTGTTTAAAAATCTCGAATCGAGATGAATCTCGAAAGCGCGAGAATCGCCCACCTGACATGACATTGTGGCCACGATTATTAAATAGCATTGTATTGGTCATCCTTATTCGCGATTGTTGTAGGTCTGCTCATCACCATGTAGGGGCATCAGTGAAAATAATATTTGGAATGTAATTGAAAAACTGGTTTACACCAAAGGCCACTCAAGAAAATGCCAAAGATAATGATTATATTTTTGTTAATTCCTTAATAGAATTATCTTGAGAATATTCGAATGAAAAATTACTTGGAGGATGGGACTCACGACCCTGGCATAAAATTTTCCCAAACACATTTGTTCTTGACGGCAAAAGATAAAATTATAATGAAAAGTTTACACTCCAATATGGAGTAATTAGAATGAACGAAGAATAGGTAAGTCCTTGGACTAGGTGTGTTTGTTCATAAATAGATAAAAAACAATAACTTTTCTATGAATACATATCGTGAAGTACTTGTACCTAAGTGGCTCAGTGGCACTTTGCTTCGAAAATGAGAGTTTTATTTCAGGGTTTTTTTTAATGCAATTGTTTTTTAATGTGATAATGATATAGGACTTACTTGAATAATGGCAGCTGCAGCAACACTAACAAAGGGGTTAGGACTAGTCTGGCTTATGTATTGGTTCACGCCAAAAAATCCCAGCCCACTGACGAACCAAATGATAAAGCAGATAATGATTCTCCATCTCAGGCAAGGTGTCCTAAATAAATCTGTATAGTTCTTCCTGGTTTTCTGGGACTTATTTTGACGAATATCTTGTGAAATCTTTGTAATTTCATCTCTTATATGGATTGTGGGTAATTTGTTGCTGAAAATTGTAAATAATAATAATATATAAAAAAAAAAAGAAATAAAGATTTTTCTTTATATACAGGGTGAATTTAAATGGGCTAATATGAGGTTCTGCTGATCAAATCGGACAACTTTTCCCATGGAACCATGTGTCGCAAATGAAAAAAAAATATGGCTTCCCCATACAAATTGGTCATTTTAGCATTACTAGTTTGTATGGGGAAGGCAAAATTTTATTTTATTATCCCATGGAACCATCCATAGTTGTTCTTATTGATCAGCAGAACCTCATATTAGCCCAAAGTGTATATATCCTTTCAAAGTCACCATGTATAATATATATACATATTTTTTTTAGGGTTTATATATAGGGTTCCATTGGATTATTAATTAGGTATTTTTCGTTATTTCGTTTATAAGTTAGTTAAATCTGTGTATTTATTTGGTCCATTTGCTGTGTGAGACAACTGGTGTTTGGGGTTCTGAAGTCAAGGAATTCAGCAAAAAAATATATGCTCTTTTAAATTACAAAGAGGTAATGCTGCCAGTGTTATGGAAACCTTCGGGTCTCGGGACATATACAATAGTGGTTATGTACACGAGTCAATAAAGATATTATTTGTTTAAATTATGTGCAATAAATATATAAACTTTGCTTAAGCTATTTTTTATACAATAAAATACATTTTTAATAGATTTTCCACCAAATCGCTGTCAATGGGACGTGTGCACAAAAACTGGCTGAAAATAAATTGTTTTTTTGGCCAAGAAACGCAGATGTCTGCGTTTCTTGGCCAATGGCCTTGCGTTTCGCAAAATGTCTCAAAGCATGTGTACCAGGAACAATGAACCTAATATATATTATCTATACTAGTATTATTAATGTGAAAATTGGACTGTTAGTAACTTTAAACTCCAGAGGCTCTACCATGGGTTTGCGCATTGTAGAAACGTAACGTATTCATTTACGTATACGTGAGCAACAACCAATAGGATAGCTTTATTCAATCCTGTTACCAAAAATAAAGCGATCTTATTGGTTGTTGCTCACGTATACGTAAATGAATACGTTACGTTTCTACAATACACAAACCCATGGTAGAGACTCAGAACGAATTTGTATTAAACTTTGCTAACAGGAACGGTGAGAGGCTTAATATCCCTGTAAAAAGTTCACTTGGAATAACCAGTACCCCTAGTGTGAGTTTTCTAACTATTACTTTGCGTTTGAGTTAACTAAAATTTGTATGGAAAATGGTTCAGCGCTCCAAGCGGAAATTTTGAGAACTAGAAATGCGGTTGTGTGGGTCAAAATGTTTACGCGGTAGTATAGTTAACGCGAAAGTAAACGTTAAAAAATCTCACACTAGGGCTACAGTGGCTCTACCATGGGTTTGCGCATTGTAGAAACGTAACGTATTCACTTACGTATACGTGAGCAACAACCAATAGGATCGCTTTATTTGTGGTAACAGGATTGAATAAAGAGATCCTAATGGTTGTTGCTTACGTATACGTAAATGTATACATTACGTTTCTACAATGCGCAAACCCATGGTAGAGCCTCTGGTCGTAAAAATAATCAGCCCGTGTATAATAAATTGCTATGATCAAATTTAAAATTCCAGGCAGCAATAGAATTTCCTACGTATAGGATTCAAAGGTAAAACATTTAAATTTATTACTGGAATATAATTTTTAAAAACTAAATATCAATGTAACAAAGTATGTAATATTTTTTACGATCAAAATAAAAACTTACATTTGTGCCGCCTTCGTAACAACTTCGACTGCTTGATCAACTCTTCCAACTGATATCAACCATCTTGGAGATTCTTTAATTACCACAAAATATAACAAATACAACACTGGAGGTATTCCCAGAGCCAAAGTGTATTCATTCCAATCCCTTAAGAAATACGCGAAAAGGGGCACAGTTAAATGTCCTATTATAAAAGGCATTTGATATAGACATCCAATGATTTCTATATATTTGGATCCAACGGTTTCCATTAATATAACAAAGCTGATGACCATGGTGCCTGCTGCAGCGATACCGATGAAGAATCGAAGAACGGTAAAAACTGTATAACTCGAAGAGAATGGAATGGCTAATCCAAAGATAATTAATAGAAGAATTGAAGAAAGGAAGGTGTAGCGACGTCCGTATCTGAAATTATGTAAATTTAAATTATTACATATAAATATGATGGTGTCTTTGCCCACTAGGTATATGATTAATTAGATATAATTATTTAAAAAAGAATAATGCTTAAAGATTTTAGCGTTTCGTATTTTCAGGGTGGGAAGAAGGTCTCTATAACTTCGTTAAGCCGAGCGACCGGTCTCGTTACCACTGCCCATACAGATGCTAAAATCGTCAAGTGACCATAGTCATGTTTTGGGTTTGGTCTGTGGGTTCACTAGTTTTCAGGAGATTATTGCATCGATTTCTTATTGAGGTGGTAGTATTAGTATTGGTAGTCTCCTTTCAATTCGTCTTTGTCGCCGCCTATTTCGTAATTGCATAATTTAACCGGCATTGTAGGAGCGAGCTCACCACCAGGAAGATAAAAAGATACATGCCGTGCTCAAAAAAAAAATCTTAAGAAAAAGCTCCCTTATGAGATTGAATCCGTTTATCTATAAAAAAATGGTCATTTGTCATTCTCCATTAAAAAAGTAATTATGACAAAATTACTAACCTGTCAGATAAGAATCCAAATAAAATACTTCCAACAAGAATTCCAAACTGTAGCATTGTCTGGGTAAAACTAGCCAACCAGCGTCTGTCACATACCAAATCCCATTCCGATATTATAGTATTCCCAAATGGACTTGTATCATATTTGTACTTAGCACAGTCACTATAGCAGGTCATATTTTCCGGGACCCTTGTGACATTTCCCTCAAATTCATCACACCAAAAATTGGCATTTGGTGTCAAAAATAGGATCGCTAACTGCACCCATCCTGATGATAATTTAACAAAAGTTAACGGTACTAAAATTAGAAACTGCCATTTTCCAAAATGTCCTACTAGTTTTGTAAATGAATCTTCGTTTGCTCCTTCATTAGCTTCTTCCTTTACAGTATTTTTTGTAAAATCAAAATTGAACTTCATAATTTTTTCGTCTTCCTCTGATGCTTGTCCTAAATCGATTAATATTTCTTCGTTTAGTTTATTTGTTTAGTTATCAACATTGACGATGCGTGTGTTTGTATGTTTATCTTATGTAGACGCGGGTTTATTGTCAAGATTAGACTTTAATATTGAGTTAGTTAGTTTGAATCGGATTCGTTTGTGTACACATCTTTTGAGATAACTACCTAAAGTAGATCCATTTATTTATGCTTCTTAAATCTGAAATTATCAAAATATTTATTTCAAAATTTCTACTGTGATTGATTGAAGAGGTCGTTTCAATAATAAGATAAGCTAAGCATACTTTAATAATATAAAGATAGAAGACGATTAACCACTGTTTTTTTATATATGAACTTTATATTTTATTTATTTAGACGGATAACTTTACAACTAACACAATTTCAGGAACTACTATTTGGCTGCTCATAAATGTTTGTAAAGGCACTTAAATAGTTTTGAATTGACTGGCTATTGCAAGTGCTAAATTAGGTAGTTTAACCTGTTTAGACAATGTAGTATACCTTGCATAAATAGTCCCTAAACAGTCCCCTGGAGTATAAACCTTCAAGTAGAACTCGTACCAAACAATATAGGTAATAAAATAATCTTATTCCTACTTTAAATTTGAGTTTACATATTTACATCTTCTCGTGAATACAATAAAGAAAAAGATAACAAAATATTGTAGAGATTAAAGCAAGGTTACATATGAATGAAACAATAACTACCACTTTGAGACAATATATATTAGTCTGTAGCCTAGTCTACGGAGGCGGTCAAAAATATAATATAATACTTAAATATTATATACGTGGTGGCCGAGTTGGTTAGACCTTGGACTTAAAAAACACTAAGGTCCCTGGTTCGAACCCCGGTGTGTACCAATGAGTTTTTAATATAAAAATGTATGTACATTTGTTTGACAACACCACTATAGTGCCCCGGAGAGCACGTTAAGCTGTTGGTACCGGTTTCACTATACCAACTTGTGAATCTGTTTATAGATGGGTTATTGAGTGTATTCAAAACATTGCGACGAGCTAGCCACTTGTTCGTTGAAGACTCATACCATCGGCTACAACGAGGTGGCATTAAAACCCCTCCGCTGGGTACCCTGGGGCCGTCTAGGCGGTCTCGGGCGCCGTAAGGCACCCGTGATGATGTGTGTGTGTATTATATAAATAAATTTTAAAACACTAAAATTTTCCAGTTTCGTCTATAGGTACTGTAACCCCTACTATTTGGAACTCAGCCATGATACTTGCTGGAGAGGGATGACCATAATATTCTTAAATATATTTCCCCTTTTAAATAATTTGAAGGTCCACAGACGTGTGACGGGAGACAGAAGTAGTTGATTATTCGTTCGGGTTAGGCTCTGGGGTTAGGTTGGATAAAGCAGCTAATGGTTGCAGTATTTTAATTATTATATATATTAAATTTTTAAAGATAAAAATGCAATGAAAAAATTCCTGGTGGCGGGACTCGAACCCACGAACCTCGCTTATTGCTTGTTATCTACTTATACACAGACGCCCTCTATTAGCTTTCTTCTAATAACTGTTATACGAGTGAAGTCAGAAGTCCTAGTTTCTAATACTAGATGGCAGAGGAGTCTGTTTTTTGTTTTTACTTTTTTCAGTATTTTTATATTTATGCATTTTTTTATAAATTCCTTTATAGGATAATCTTATATTAAATTTTTAAAGATAAAAATGCAATGAAAAAATTCCTGGTGGCGGGACTCGAACCCACGAACCTCGCTCATTTAATTATAAAGTTTTATAATTAAATGAGAAATAATAAATTATTATAATAACTTCTGACTCTCCAGCCAGTACCATTATTGCGTTCCAAATAGTAGGGGTTACAGTACCTACAACAATTTTAAGATATGATGACTTTCTTTTTTAATGTATAGAAAAACATATATTTGGGACTGTTAAAAAATATATTTGGGGCTGTGAAAAAATATATTTGGGACTGTGAAAAAATATATTTGGGACTGTGAAAAGATATATCTGGGACTGTGAAAAAATATATTTGGGACTGAATACTGACTTGAAAAAAAGCAGCTTACTGTCGTATTTGAAAAAAGGTTTTCGAAACTTAAAACCTAAAAAAAAATCTATTGTGGAAAAATACAACTAATATCCTGTATATTACTTGTATTTTTCCTAGAATTTAAAAGGATGTACATTGGGCGAATCGAACAACTTTTCCCATGGAACCATGTGTCGCAAATGAAAAAAATGTTTGGCTTCCCCATACAAATTCGTCATTTTAACATTACTAGTTTGTATGGAGAAGGCAATTTTTTTTACCCTATACATGGTGACTTTGAAAGGATGTACTTTGGGCTAATATGAGGTTTTGCTGTTCAAATCGAACAACTTTTCCCATGGAACCATGTGCCGCAAATAAAAAAAAAAAGGCTTCTCTATAAAAGCAATATACAAATAACCAATTTGTATGGAGAAGCACATGTATATATAGGTACTTACGCATATAGGTACATAAACTTTTTTGATAGTTCTTAAAAAAAAACAATAAACTAGTTCAATATTTACTGGAAGTGTAAACTGTTTATTGGTAAACTCACATATTATTTTAATAATATTTATTTAAATTTAATTTCTAATACACATGTTTTAAATAAACAAAAGACCTAATACAAAATATAAACTACCAAAAATTAAAGAAATCCCGCAAAATTAACATAAAAAATTACACTAAGTAAATAATAAATTTCTTCCATATCTCTATCATTTTGGACGGTTCCCAAAAGACTGGCTGCGTTACCCTGTTGTATAGCAATACTTATGCGTTGTCCAAGGAACGAGCCAGCCCTTTGGTCACCAGTACCCCTAGTGTGAGTTTTCTAACTATTACTTTGCGTTTGAGTTAACTAAAATTTGTATACAAGGCCAGCCTGAGATGGGTGACCGCTTTATACAACGAGGCTATACCATCATAAACACCGCAACAAGCTCGCCACTTGTTAGGTGTTGCCTCCGAATACCATCGGCGAAATGAGGACGGATTAATCCCTCCGCTGGGTACCCTAAGGCCGTTTAAACGGTTCTCGGGAGCCAAATAGGCACCCGTGATGGTATTTATTTATTATTTAAAATTTGTATAGGAAATAGTTCAGCGCTTCAAGCGGAAATTTTGAGAACTAAAAATGCGAGCGTGTGATTGGTCAAAATGTTAACGCAGTAGTAGAGTTAACGCGAAGGTAAATGTTAAAAAAAACTCACACTACAGGTATCGACCAGTCGCGTCGTTTGGAAATATATTTAGGATAATCGTATTAATATATTATTTTTTTAAAGATAAAATGCAATGAAAAAAATCCTGGTGGCCAACCAAATTATCCCTCACGAAGTTATCACAAGCAATGACAAAATTCGTTTACTTATAAAATGTATCTGCTATATACAGACGCCCTCTATTAGCTTTCTTCTAATAACTCTATGAGTGAAGCTAGAAGTCCTAGTTTCTAAAACCAGATGGCGGAGGAGATTTTTTTTTATTTTTACTTTTTTCCATATTTAATTTATGCATTTTATAAATTCCTTATATCAGAATAATACATTTAAAAATACAATGCGCCCCGGCCCCAAGGTTTCAACCCCAAACGGTTCACATACGTAGTCTCTACTATTACTCATTGAATACTTACATGTAAATATAGATTACACCGCGAACACTAACACCTTATCATAGTGACAGTAACATAAACACTAAGAGGAAAAATAAGCAGCTTATCCGACAATGCCGTGCTCTTGGACATACGCCACTAAAATGCAGATTCGGTTCGGTGATTTACACTACTGAGGCTCTACCATGGGTTTGCGCATTGTAATGGGACCGCCAAATAACTTTTTTTTTTGAAAATGCTATAAAAAAAAACTACTGAATACTTTTTCAAATTTCTTTTTTTATTTGAAAGTACAATCCTTCCGGTTAATGATGGAAAATAATTTCATTCAAATGGCTGCCTCGGCTGGCCATGCAGTAGCCTACACGATCGGCCCAATTTTTAAGTACATTATCGATTGTGTGCAGCTGTATTTCACCAATGGCTTCACGAATATTGTCCTTTAAAGCATCAATTGTCTCTGGCTTGTCGGCGTAACACTTATCTTTGACGGCACCCCACAAATAATAGTCCAACGGTGTCAAATCGCAGCTCTGAGGTGCCCAAACGACATCAGCTCTGCGGCTGATAATGCGATTTTCAAAAACACGGTGCAAAACATCAAGTGTAGCGTCGGCTGTGTGGCACGTAGCGCCGTCCTGTTGAAACCAAATGTTGCCAATATCCTCCTCTTTAATTTCTGTGAACAAAAATTCGTTCAACATGTCCCGATAACGATCGCCATTGACTGTAACGATGAAAAATGGCCCAATTATGCCTCTGGACCAAAATCCGCACCAAACAGTGACTCGTTTTGAGTGCACCGGCTTTTCAATGAATGCGTGCGGGTTTTCTGTGCCCCAAATGCGACAATTCTGCTTGTTTACATACCCGCCAAGATCGAAATGAGCTTCATCTGAAAAGATTATTTTTTTTGGCAAAATCCGCATCTTCTGCAAGTCGATCGCAGGCCCACTTAGCGAAGCGAAAACGCATTGGATGGTCAGCTGTTCGAGCGTATACACAACCATATTCGTTCAGCAGAAGGATAAAGCTAATTATCTGTCAAATCAGATTTTAATTTTAATTAAAATTTCCTGGCCTGGATACTTGTCAAATCAGACATGAGCTAAGTGTTGCCATTCACGAAATAAGCACTAGTTGAAAAAAAAAAACGTTAGATGGCGGACCCTGTAGAAACGTAACGTATTCATTTACGTATACGTGAGCAACAACCAATAGGATCGCTTTATTCAATCCTGTTACCAAAAATAAAGCGGCCCTATTGGTTGTTGCTCACGTATACTTATTCGAATACGTTACGTTTCTACAATGGGCGAACCCATGGTAGAGCCTCAGATGAGCTAAAAGCCTGATAGTACTAAACTAGTTTAACTATAACTGACCGTTAAGGACATATCTCGATAATTACTACTGCTACATGTTTAATGTTAAGTTATTAGTGTTTTTTTTAATGATAATTTGATACTATTTAAGATATTGAAGAGAAAAACGTGATTGGAACATATTTTTTCCAATAAAAAAGCGACTTGTTTTGAAATATTTAAATTAGTTTTTAATGTGTATTTCTACTAATTTAAATTATATTTTGAGAACAGGGTAGGAAATCTATTTCTATCTTCTATTGGTATAGAAGATAGAAATAGATTTCCTACCCTGTTCTCAAAATATGTTATTATACTACCTAGTTGTTTTATTTGTTTTATTATACTACCTATATAGGTATGTAGTATAATAAAACAAAGTCGTTTCCCGCGTCTATTTTATAAACTACGCAACGGATTTTGATACGGTTTTCACTATTTTCTTTCCGAATGTTTATAATTACCTAGTACATAATTATTTACATATTTTTTTTGAACTAAATGTCCCAGCTACTCCGTTGGCCTAAGGTACTCGCAACAATTATTTATTATAATTAGTTGTAATCCGTGTTTACGATATTAATTTATAGATTTTATTAGGTTTTTTATTTTGCGTTTGCGTTAAAATAGGAGTGCTAAAGATCTACATCTCTTACACGCTTAAAATAAATAAATTATATAACTTAATAATACTTAACTTAGCTACTTCCTTTTACTAAACGTATTTTTTTCATATACCCAGTGGTGGATTTACCAGCAGGCTGCCTAGAGCGACAGATTTTAGGGGCGGAATATTAGAGCAAATATTTTTTTATATCTTACAGAAAATGAAAAGATTCATATTTATATATCAAAATGTTATTAGGTTCACACAAATAATTTGGTTGCGGGAGTGAAATGACCGTTCGGTAAGTGTGTCGGTAGGCGGCAAAATTCAAATAGTCTACTGGAGGCAAATTTGAATAGCCTACTGGCGGCAAATCTTTCCGCCACTGCATATAGCGCATTTAAAATCATTTATTTATCATGTACCACTTTATGACATGCGTTCCCTCGTCATTTTCCTTTTGCCTCGTCATGTCATGCAAACTTCGAGATACTAGTAATGCGTTGTAACGGGGTCTCTAATTCGATGATTTGGCGCCTATTTTCCATATAATTAACCTTCTATCACCATACACGCTCTACATAGCCTATTTGTAGACCCCAAAATGCAATCCTGTATAATAATAATAATATTATGATATTATGGAGGATGTACTCTCAAAAATATATGATTTAAATAAACAAATTTTTCTATGTGGGGATTTTAATATTGACATTTTGTTAGATACATGTGACAAACAAAAGCTCGTTTCTCTTTTTACTTCCTTTAATTTAAATAACATATTTACTGAACCGACTAGGATTACTTTATATAGTCAGACTTGCATTGATAATATATTCACAAATTGTCCCGTTCCAGACCACTCTGTTATTACTGGTGTACGCTCGGATCATAAATGTCTAATGATCAGCTTTCAAGCACAAGTAAAACCAAAAAATAAAATAATTAAATATAGACTTCTTACTGATAATAGACTAAAAATTTTTAATAATAACATTATACAAAAAACTAATAATTTCAAATATAATATTAATAAACCTGATACAACCTACTCAAATCTACATAATTTAATAACCCTAGAATTTGATAAAGTATGCAAGACAAAGTCTAAGAAAATAAATAATAAATTGAATTTTGCTATCTGGGCAACCAGAGGCATTAGAAAAAGCAGAGATACTTTATATGATTTATATGACAGGAGATCCTTTACTTTAGATCAAAATTTTCATAACTATGTTAGAACTTACTCTAAAATATTCAAAAAAGTTTGCCTCATGGCAAAATCTAATTTTATTAGCTCTAAACTAAAACAGTCAGATAATAAATCTAAGTGTGTATGGACGATAATTAATAATGAAACTGGTAAAAACGCACATATCCAAAATGATATTTTAATCAGACAAAACGGAGTAATGATATCTGAAAAAAATGAAGTTGCCAGCTTATTTGAAGAGTTTTTTGTTAATATCCCTTTGGAAGTCACGAATAGCATTAATTCGTCATCCAGTATTGCTAAGGAACTATTAAATCGTTATGTTAAACTACCTGATTTGCTAGAATTTAGTTTTATACATGTCTCAAGTGATGATATCATTAAACACTTTAAAATGTTAAATAAGAAGAAAACAGAGGATTTATGGGGATTATCTGTAAAAGCAATCGAACCTATTGTTCACACTATAGGGCCTATCTTGGCTGATATTTATAATGGTTGTGTGGATAAGGGTGTTTTTCCAGACCTTATGAAGCATAGTAAAATAGCCCCTATATTTAAATCGGGCTGTAGAACAGACCCTACTAATTATCGACCCGTGTCCATATTACCGGCTCTAAGTAAAATATTTGAAAAAATAATGTTAAGTCAATTATTAATACATTTTAATAGAAATAAATTATTACATAATCATCAATACGGGTTTACAAAAGGTAGAAATACAACAAATGCTGGTACTAGATTGATTGAGGAAATATTTAGTTCATGGGAAAAGTCTCAGGATCTTATTGGTGTTTTCTGCGATCTATCGAAAGCATTTGATTGTGTAGATCATGAAACTCTGTTAGGTAAGCTGGAATTTTATGGTGTTGGCGGAGTAGCGTTAAATCTGATACGGTCATACCTAACAAACAGAACACAATGTGTCAACATTGATGGTAGTGTTTCTAAAGGATCTCTTGTGAAAATGGGAGTTCCCCAGGGATCAATTTTAGGGCCTTTTCTCTTTCTTGTATATATAAATGACCTTCCACACATGGTACAGGAAATAGCGCAGATAGTGCTGTTTGCTGATGACACGTCACTATTATTTAAAGTTGATAGGAAAGACAATATATTGTCAGTAGCAAACAATACTCTGACTATGGTTTCTGAATGGTTTACGGCAAACAATTTGGTTCTAAATCCTAAAAAGACCAAGTGCCTGAAATTCTCTTTGCCAAACGTTCCAGTAGTCAACTGTTCACTTAAATTAGGCGGCACTGAGCTGGAATTTGTTGACTCCACTATGTTTTTAGGAATCACGATCGATTCCAAACTGCAGTGGAGAGCTCACATAAACACTTTATCTAAAAGATTGAGCTCAGCTGCATATGCAGTCAGAAAGATCAGACTTTTAACTGATGTAGCAACAGCCAGGCTTGTGTACTTTGCTTATTTCCACAGTATTATGACTTATGGTCTTATTATCTGGGGCTCAGCTGCAGACATAGAAACAATATTTATCCTTCAAAAAAGAGCTATTAGAGCTATGTATGGCATGAAGACCCGCGAATCCCTTCGGGAATTTTTCCCTAAAATTGAAGTAATGACACTGCCCTCCCAATTCATATTTGAAAATTTATTATACGTTAAGAAAAACTATACTACGTTTAATAAAAACGCAGATAGGCATACTCGTAACTTAAGAAATATAAACAAAATTGATATACCAAAATTTAGATTACAAAAAACTAATAAATGTTTCCTAATAAACAGTATCAGGTTATTTAATAAATTGCCAAATTCAATTATAGAACTTAATGATATAAAATTTAAAAATTGTATTAAGCAAACTTTAATAGCAAAAGCATATTACAAAGTTAATGATTATATTAATGACAGAGACGTCTGGAAACATACCTCCCTGCGACTGGAATCTCTCAACTAATAAATGTGATACAGTAATAATTCATTACTAAGTACTTATTATATTATTTTTATTCTACATTAGGTAATTTGTTATATTTGGAGAAGGTAATAACTTGTTATTACTATTATTTTTTTTGTTTTTATTTATTTTTAATATTAAGTATTTTGGCTAGGTAATATACCTACTATTGTTTTTCATATATTTAAACTATTATTTTGTTAACAGAGCTACATAATACGAATCCGTTTTCGATGTTTGCGCGTGTCTCAGATTCTATAATGCATATGGCCTAGTAATGTGTCCTAGTAATATGATGTGTCCAGCGGATTTCCTCTCCTTTGAAGGTCATTGCAGTGGTGGCGCGTGTGCCGGGTTCTGGTCTGCACCCTAAGGGCCTGGTTGAGCAGGAGGATGGCTGACACATACGTTACGTCCGTGATCGGGTGCTGCTGTGGGGGCCTTGGATCTCCGCTGGACATGCATAGTTTAATTATTATGTTAAAAGCGGAGGTCTCGCAAAATTGTCGGATAGACTAGCGCGGGCATCGGGGGGCTTTGGTGTTTTGTGATTCTGTACTACCTCTATATTGTAAAATGGTTTATCTGCTATGGGGTGTTCTACTCGTGCTCTTCAGCAGGATGAGGGTAAATTATCATATATAAAATATCACATATTATAAGCTAGTAAATAAGCATATCTCCTGATGGTCAGGTACATATGTGGAACGCCAGAGTTTTTTACTTGCTGGTGCCTTTTTCTCCGGGGTGTCTCTGGGGGACCAACATGCGGTTAGTGTTTGCGCTCTGATTGATACATTTTTTTACTTTTATATTAATTATTACTTATAGTGGATATTTGGGGCGTAGATATAATCTGTTAGGTTGGTCGGCTCGGTGGCGCCTTTGCATGGCAGATAACGATGGACAGGTCAATGGAACCAGCTAACCACCTAGTCTTACACTGGTTGGTTATGTGGTGTATGTTCGGTTTGGTTTCTAATTATTTTATGTATGCAAAAGCCTAACCAAGCGCACACTTAGACCTTATACTAAATATAGTTTTTTATTTTTTTTGACTATGCATAAATACCTGTAAAGGTTTACATGAAATAAATATTTTTGACTTTTGACTTTTGAATATGTAGGACAAATTACACATATTGCTCTGGTCACAAACGAAGCTCTAGGCTTGTACTATGTGTACCAGAAACAACGATATAATACGTATTATATTTTATAAACACCCAGACCATGACAAACTGTACAGAAAAAAACGTACTAATATTTTTTGCCATGGGTGGGAATCGAACCCACGACCTCCGGATACAACGCCAAAGACGCAACCACTAGTCTACGGAGGCTGTCTGTATGAGTCCAAGATTACATTTTGGGGTCTACATAGGCCTTATGTATTTTTTAAAAGGTTTTTATTAGAACCATTACAGGTAATATCTATTATCAGTGGCTTCCGTCTTCCTAAATCAGTTTCTTAGCCTCCAGAAGCTGGGACTGCTGGGCTTCTTGGGGTGCTGGTGTGGGCTCTAATTATGGTGCTTTAGACTTGGTGTCGATTCGATATATTGGAGTAAAAAATGACAGATCTCCATAAAAAACTGTTAGGGAAACACCTCCAACTCAAAAGACTTCTCGAGAGAACGAGAGAACTGAGGCTCTACCATGGGTTTGCGCATTGTAAAAACGTAACGTATTCATTTTTACGTATACGTGGGCAACAACCAATAAGATCGCTTTATTCAATCCTGTTACCAAAAATAAAGCGATCCTATTGGTTGTATCTATTCAAAACACCGCGACGAGCGAGACTGATAGTATCAGTCTACACCCGTGGTGGTCAAACTGCGGCCCGCGGGCCCCATGCGGCCCGCTGTCGATATTTGTGCGGCCCGCGACAAAACATTTAATATTAATAGTCAACCACCTACTAAAACAGATTTTGCGTACAAAGTTAACTAAATAGGCACCGATGAGAGATTCAATAATAAAATAAACAGAGACCGCGGTCGGTTTGGCTAATATGTTTGTTACATTTGCCACTAAACATTGATGGTTTTCCATTACTTAAAAAAATTATATTGAAAAACGTGCATTAGAAACTTCTAAAGGTATACATTCTGTGAAGAAGGTACTGGAATTGTATAATTTAAAAAGCTTTCATATCGAAATCATTTTTGTCGGCACGACAAATACTTTTTTGTAGGCACATTGCGATTTTGACAATGGATAAAAATTTTGAACTATGTGTGTATTGCCATGTGCATTATAAATATAATTTCTTGTGCTGAAGCGCTGAAATTGTTACATACTCGTAAGTCTTATAGTCAATCGAATTTATTGAAAACTGGTCGCGATGTGGTGGAAGGTTTGCTTCAGTACCTATTGAAGCAAGTCGTCCATCAAAGGCTTAATCTGAACTTAACATCGTTAAAATAAAAGAAATTGTGAAACTGAAGTAAAAGAAATAGTGGCAGGTTTAGGTCTGAAAGAGATAGCCTTTAAAACTTTAAAATTTCTGAGTCTCACGAATCAATTTGTTCCATTTTAAACAATTTTGGGCATGAAACGAGTACCACACATAACTGGTGAAAATACATAGGTTTTACATGTAAACCGGTCAACTCGGAACAAGGACGTCTGACTGTGCCGAAACCGAAATATGCATTGTCAAAGTCAATTAAAAGTGAAGACGATGTTCACAGAGTTACGTGGCGTTTGAGACAAAATTTGTCGAAAAAGACCGATTTGTAGAAAGATGGATTTTCCACCACGATAACGCGCCATCTCACAAGGCTATCGTTGTGAACGAATTTCTGGACAAAACTCAAGAAATCTTAACGAATAGCCTTCGAAATGAATTCACCTTATATGGCTTCAGACGACTATGTATTTTTTTTAGGTGAGAGGAAATTCTCTATGACTTCGTTAGACCGACCGACTGATTTCATTACCACAAACCGACAAGTGATCTAGTCATATATTTCGGTTTTAGTGTGTGGGTTCATAGGTTTTTTGGAGGCTATTGCATCGATATTTAGGATGCAGTTACGTAGCGGGCAGTTAATTTTACGAAAAAGCAGCGGGGCTATTAAATAGACTCGTAATGCAAATTGGTTTGTCATTGCCTGTTTCGTAACCGCAACAGTAACCAGCAAATATATTAATCATAGAGGGAGCGATCAATTCTGTTAAACATAATCGCATCAAAATAAAATAACATTCGCTATTTTTTGTCAGTTTTCTATGGGCGATTTGTTAGCAGAATACAAAATGTGACAAATTAAACTATTGTGATTTTCTTAAATTAAACTCAAGTTAATTGAGGAGAATTAAGGCCTTATTGCATCGCGGTGACGAAATAAGCGGGTTCAATAGGTGTATCAGACGATAAAGCAACGAGAATATTAAAGTAATCTAATTCGTCTTTGTCGTCGCCAATTTCGTAATCGTTGAAGTTTGAGCGACTAATGCTAAGAATAAAATAAAAATATATGACTTTGTAGTCATTTATTTTTAATCGTTTTGTCAAACTAAATGTGTTTTGTTAATTTTATGAAACCATGTATTGATCGACCTCATTCATGGATTTTGGAGATCTGCTTACCATCAGGTGGATACAAAGTAATATGCCGTGCTACAAAAAAAAACGAACATAACAGGTGGTATATAAGTGGATAACACCCTTAGTGTGCGGCCCGACAGTGATACCCACATTGCCCTATGTGGCCCTTGGCCGGAAAAGTGTGACGACCACTGGTCTACACCGAACAAGTGGCAAGCCGATGGTATCAGACTACGACGAGGTGGGATACCCTGGGGCCATCTAGGCGGTCTCGGGCGCCGTCAGGCACCCGTGATGATATGTATATAGTACAGCCTATGTCGCCACGCTATAACCCTTACTATTTCCAAGTTCGTTTATTTTCATTAAGTGTTAATACCTAATAAAAAAATCAAAGTATTTTTTACAAACTGGATCTTTTGATAGAACATGTATTTTGCAAGAGGCGCTCAACTTTGTCAAAGGTCATCACGACTTATTTCTAAAACTGGAAAGAGGTGCCACGAGCCGGACACGATTCCGGTGTGACTACAACACTATCGATATGTCTTCTATGTAAGTATTTAGACGATTAGTGATGTGCATTCGATTAATAATTAAGTTATCGGTAAAAGACAAGTTATAAAGAAACATCAATGTTTTTTTTTAATCGAGGAATTTAAACGAAACAAATTGGTCGCATTACAAATCAAAAACAAAAAATGAAAACAAAACATATTATAACCAATCAATGCCCAAGAAATTAGAACGAGAAAAGGAAAAAAAACTTAGTTAAAAAATACACGAACGCCTCAATTATTTATTAATGTACACATGAACAATATTATAAATAATATTTTAGGCGTTTTATTGTTGGAATACGCCACATTCAATACCTTCAAAGCCCATTCCATTGGAAATTACTTTGTAGACCTTTCCAGCTTTAAAATGTTTATCTAATAGAAATCTGAGCGTCCGTTAGATGATCTATTTTCTCTAAAGTGTTTTGCTGATTAAAGGGTTGTTAAGAATAATTTAGCACCTTCGTAAAACCACTTGGT
Source organism: Monopis laevigella (assembly GCA_947458855.1). NCBI lineage: Eukaryota > Metazoa > Arthropoda > Insecta > Lepidoptera > Tineidae > Monopis > Monopis laevigella. Next base: position 4,621,760 of record OX381596.1, on the reverse strand, counting down.
ACATAATAACGTTATAATAATTTATAGCTGATAAAATAACGCCTTAAAAAAAAATATCGATACCTTTTGTGCAACACTACTAACAATGTGTAATCGATTAGGCAACATATTGACCAATTGTTATCGAGTTAATTCCATCACTGATGTTGATCAACAATAATCAACAAGCAAGGTCAATGGTAAATACTTGATGCTGTACTCGACTGGACTGGATCAACTGACAGCCACGTGGGATGCTGTCAAACCATTTTGGATCAATCAATAAAAAATATATTAGACCACACACATATGTACATATAATCATTTGAATAGACTCAATAACCCATCTATGAACAGTTTCACAAGTTGGTATTGTGAAACCGGTACCGACAGCTCTCTCCAAGGCACTATAGTAGTGTTGTCAACCAATTGAACATATTTTTTTGTGGTACACATCGGGATTCGAACCAGGGGCCTAAGTGTTTTTAAGTCCAAGGTCTAACCAACTCTGCTACCACGTATATCACTCGGCCACCACGTATATAAAAAAAAAAGGATTTTCTTTATCAAATGAACGTTTTTCATTGCTTGATCCCTTTCTATAGTTACTAGCGACTATAGTAAAAACTGTTCAAAAACTTATGGTGGAGCTACTGTACGTTGATTTGTACAAAACTATAGTTCAGATCGACTCCAATAGACTATAGAATTGGTTAATTTTTGATAGAACATCAATTCTATAGCCTATTTTTTTATTTTTTTTTATTGGAGCACGACATGTGACTTTGTATCTAACTGGTGGTGAGCGGACCTACGAAGTCTAGGAATGGGGTTAATATATAATATATGGGAACAATAATTGTTAAACAATATTGATTGCACCCACTATGCCGGCTAAATGATGCGATTACGAAAGTCTCTCCTGAAAACCGGTGAACCCACAGACTAAAACCGAAACTTGACTAGGTCACTTGACGGTTTTTGCATCTGTATGGGCCCTAACGAGACCGGTCATCGACCTAACGAAGTTATAGAGACTTTCCTCCCACCTAAAAAATATTACATAATAATTTTGTAAACATCAAATCAAAATAACGTACAGTAGCTGTACCACAAGTGTTTACTATAGTCGCTAGTAACTATAGATAGGAATCAAACAATAAGGGAGGTTTTAATATTATAGAATGCGTGTTGGCCTGTTTTATCTAGTAGGTAACCTACCTACTTTATCTTATCTTTTTTAACAATATACACAAAAAAACTTATAAAACATAATTAAGCAATACTATAAAACTAATGATATAAAAATTAAAACTATTAAATTAAATAAAAAAATTCGTCCAACCCGGACATAGCACCGATAGTCCCGAGAACGGAAGCGGTATTGCCACGTTGTATTGCCAGACCAATTCTTTGGGCCAAAAATGTTCGCGCCCGACTATCACCTGAAGTCTGAATCAACAATTGGCCAATAAGGTCCACCAACTGCCGTGCGTCGTTACTCCAAGGACCGAGAGTCTCCACAGCAAAAGCCGAGAATACAAAATTTGCATTCTCAGCCTTTGCAGCGGCAGAACCCGCGATTCTTGAAGAACGGGTCAGATTGGTGGGGGCAAGAGTGTCTGTGCACGTTGAATCCCAAACAAGAGATTTACCTTGACACCAGGGAACTAATGTAATATTCGCATTTTGTGCGTTTATATTCAAACCTATTTCCAAAAACTTTTCTTTTATAATTTTTATGTCATTAAGTACTGTTGACAGATTTCCAATTAATGTCCCATCATCGACATACCATAAATTTATAGTGCTTTTTAAAGATTCAATAATTTTGTGTATAGATAAACTAAAAATTGCTGGGCCTAACGGGTCTCCTTGTCAGCAACATGACTCTATAATTTTGTTCCCATAAAATATATTGGTGTTATTTCGGTAACTTTGCCATAAATAAGGGTATATATTTTGGTATTTTCTCTTTTATACAGCTAAGAAAATGATTTCTATTCACAGTATTGAAAGCGTTGGTCACATCTATTTTTACTAAAATTTCAGAATTATTATTATTTGCCAAATATGTACGTACTGTGTGTACAGCTACTTCACAGCCTGCAGAAGTGCCAAACCCTAATTGGGAAGGTCTAAAATAATTGCCTAAAGACTCCATTATGTTATGGCATGCTATTTTTGAGGCTAAACGGCGAAAGGTGCAACCGATCGCAATAGGTCTGATTCCTCCGTCTTTTTTACGTAAAGCAAAAAGAGAAAGCGAAAAGGAATATATATTTATACATTTACTAATTTCATCTGGATTGACTATAAGGAAATTATTATTGGAATCGGGTGCATCAGGATAATTACCCACACATTGTGTAGGATGTTTTAATTTCAAAGTTTCATAAACTTCTGAACTATTTGAGATGAAAGAGTCATCTGAAGAAATAATTCTAACTGCGCCGCGGATGTCTCCTTCCGCTATTTTAGTTTCAACTTTAGTGGCTAAAGATGACATTTTAGAAAATATAACAGAATAATTATCAAAATCAAAATCTTGTTGACTTAAATTATTTCTAATTTTTTTAGACAGTGATATAGTTTTGTCAAATGAATTTATACGAAGATAATATAGAAGTAATAATAAATTTATATTATTTCTATATTATCTTCTTATATTATTATAAGAAAATAAGAATAAATTTTCCCAATCACTGAAACTGTTTTGTTTAACACAACATTCCAGTACATCACATAATTTTCTTGCAACTTCAATACGAACACTTGTTGGTATTCTACGAATTATTGGACAAGAAGACTTTAATTTTAAAATAATATCATCAAAAATCTGAGAATTTGGAGTTGTAATTAAGGGAACAGAATTGTTTAAATTTGAAGGTGTTTGTAATTTGTGAACTTTACTTTTATGTATACGCAAGCCTCTTTGTGATGAAAAGAATCTATTACATACTTCACATTGAAAAGAGCTGCTATATAAAATTTGAGAATTATCTGCCATTTCAACAGACAACAAAGTGGAGATTACAATAAAAATTAAAACCTAATCAAAAGCAAAGAATGTTAAAACAAAGTTAAATAAAAATTAATGAGACCTATAAAAATTAAAATTAAAATAGTTCTGAATAAACAATATTTAATTTTATAACAAAGACAGAATGTCAAAATTAAAATAAAACCTAGTAAATTTGCTGTAATAATTAGAAAATAATTATTGCTAACGAATGAAGGGTATGGAAGGATGTATTACAAATTTTGATGAAACAAAATTTAAAACTTCTCCAAAGGTATCCTGGAAACTACACTTCTCTTTAGAACTCGGTCAAAAAGTTTTATTTTAAAATTTATCTTTCTTATTTTCTCTTCTAAACGTGCTTGAGAACTATTATTATCAAAGTAGGTAGGGAATAATAATAACCAGATAATATTCGGACGGGTCCTTTTCTTCTATAGGGATATATAAGGTTTTTAATAGGTACCTAACCATCTGAATAGGATTTTTTTAAACTTCCTCCAAACGGCAACTAGTATTTTGAAATCTCACTATCCTTTGGGCACTCAAACAAAACGTAGAATCCCTTTCTTAACAAGTACCGATTTATTTACATACCCATATAAAGTAAAGTAAGTATATTTGCAAATAACTGAAAAGAAGGAGCTGAAAGAAAGAGTTGAAATTTGCTGAAGACGTTAAAGAAAATTTATTTATTTGTTCGAAATGTATTATTTTATCCTATGCATATTTGTGAATATTTATACTGCAATTTTGTAGCTTATTTTCCAATAAAATTATTTAATTAGGATTTTTTTTTTTTTTCTTATCTTATATATTTTGGGGCTGACATCAGTCAGGACACTTCGACCCAGTGGGATCTTTTGTGTGTTCCCCAGTCCTTTACCATCCTCGAATATGCTGCAGACATATTTGAGGACGTCCTCCAGCTTGAGGAGCCTGTAGCTTTCCGGTTCCGGGTAAGCCTGTTGCAGGTATTTATTAACCTACCTACTTACTTACAGTTGTTTTTGTATTTTTGAAATTGGAGCACGGCATGTGACTTTGTATCTCCTTGATGTTAAGCAGACCTACAAAGTTCATGAATGGGGTCAATGAATACATTGTTGTCAATAATATTGATCGCACTCACTGCTGGCTAAATGATGCGGTTACAAAATGGGCGGCGACGGAGAGGTATTTGCATTACAGTCTATTTTAATATATTTACTATTTTAATGTAACTGCACCATGAAAGGATATACGTAAATGGGCGGTGGTTTGATCTTTGTTTTTAGGTATCGATCTAAAGTTAGATAGTTTTTCTATTTTAATATTTCGATCATTTGCTTTTAGAGTACTTTGTTCGTTGACATTTAATTATACATGGTGACCTATGTAATTATACATGGTGACCTATGTAATTATACATGGTGGCCTATGTAATTATACATGGTGACCTATGTAATTATACATGGTGACCTATGTAATTATACATGGTGACCTATGTAATTATACATGGTGACCTATGTAATTATACATGGTGACTTTGAAAGATTGTACTTTAGGATATAATCAAATCAAACAACTTTTCCCAAGGTTGTACTTTGGGATAATATGAGGCTCTACCGACCAAATCGAACAACTTTTCACATAGAACCATGTTTCGCAAATGAAAAAAAATTGGCTTCCCCATAAAAATTGGTTATTTTAACTAGTTTATATAGAGAAGGCTTTTTTTCATTTGATGGGAAAAGTTGTTCGATGTGATCAGTAGAGCCTTATTATTAGCCCAAATACCTTTCAAGTTCAACCTGTATTTAATTTGGTATTTTTAATTAATAAGGATCCCAGCTTCAATGTTCTATTATGATGGCACTGATAGTCTGTCTGATACCTGAAGCTTAAAAGGCAAGAGTTTGCCTATCAAATGCAAAAAAATATTATTTAAATACTTACATCCGCTCCAGAGATTAGCGCGTTCGAAAAAAAAACTCATCAGATTTATTATGAGTACCTATATTAGTAGTTATAGAATCTATTGCCTTATTTTCGGATTAAGGATATCATATATTACCATGTAGTCTTTCTTTGAAAACATTTATCAAACAAGTAGGATTACATAAGATATTTTATAATGTTTTTATGATAAAAGTAGAATAACAGGATTTGTCCATAAAATCAATCGCTCAATAAAACCTAAACATAATGTTAAGATTATCATCTAAAACCAGTTGTAGTCGCATAAATATCGCACAAACAACTTTTTGTATTTACTTCTTATTGTGGTTACATTTAAATTTTTTTTTTGTTACTACATCTGTTTTTTTTAAACAGTTTACTGACTAATGGCATAATAACATAAGCATTATACTTATAATGTTTAATAACAGTACAAATGCGGGACGGGGTTTGGATAAGGTGGACATGGGATGTTAATTTTGTATTATTTATTTATTGTTAAATCTTATTTTAGGTATTTTTGTAATTTTTAATTAGTTCTTTCTTAGGACTGCCAATGTAACAGTTAAAGCAATAATAGAACAATATTTAATATTACAAATTAAATAATAATTTAAATTTGTTCAGTTAGTCGTAGGCCAGTCATGTTAGCATTCCATGAGATCAAGCCACTTTAATACTCAATAAATTCAATTCATAATTATAAAAATAAAATAAAAGTTATAATTACGCTATATTATTATGTTAAATAACAACTCTATTGAAATATTTTACATTTTATAACTCTCACCTCTACTGTGCCATTTAAATGCATTCAAATACGTATTAATTAATATATATTACACGACTTTTGATGTATCGAAAAAAAAAAAAAACACGAAATTTTTTGTATTATTGGCACGTTTTATTCTTATGCCAAAAATGAAAATTTAGGAATTATATAATAGCAGCGCTCTCTGCTACGAGTACACCAAAAAAAACTTTTACTAAAGTTGCTTTTTAGAGCAACTTAAAAGATATCGCGACTTCAACTAAGCACAAGTAGTCAGGCTTAAGGACTCCATAGAAGGACATAAATGACATCATTCTATAACTTTCCTTTACCCACGTAAATGAGAGGGAAAACAAAAGTTAAAGTTAAATTCACATTTGTGTAGGAAACGCTTTCTTGAATGCACTAGTCTTCATCCTTGTTTTTTTTTTAAATATAATTTTATTGTACAGTCAAAAATTGTTAATAGAAATAATAAATGGTAAGTGTTTTTTTTTAATTGCAATATTAAATGCTTAGCAATTTATATTATGCTTTGTTTAGTTTTGTAATATTTTGAAGGTTTAAAAGAAAAATAAATCTTTATTATAATAATATAAAATAAATAAATACCATCACGGGTGCCTTATGTGGCTCCCGAGAACCATTTAAACGGCCTCAAGGTACCCAGCGGAGGGATTAACCCGTCCTCATTTCGCCGATGGTATTCGGAGGCAACACCTAACATGTGGCGAGCTTGTTGCGGTGTTTATGATGAAATAGCCTCGTTGTATAAAGCGGTCACCCATCCCAGGCTGGCCTTGTTGTCATCTGCTTAATAGTTGCGCAGTGACTTAACCACAAGGCTGGACTGCTTTTTTTAATACTTTATTACAATTATTAAAAATAAATAAAACCTAATTGCCTAAACCCTGATTGCTTAAATAATATTTACTAATTATTATTATTATTTATTTATTTAAATCTTTATTGCATACAAAATACAAAGGCGGACTTAATGCCGCTAGGCATTCTCTATCAGTCATACCTTCGGGACAATCAAAGCAGTTAATAAGTAAGATAGGTGCAATACAGTAACTGAGTATATAATGCAGTGAATATTATATAAAATACTTACAATCTAATATACACTACTTATCTTACATACCTTATATATATATACTTAAATAAGTATATTTTTATTAACGTTTTTCGCAAAAATCGGTATTATTGAAATAAAATACTTTATAAAAAATTATAAACGATATATTTCGCCACAGGCTTCATCAGTCGTTTGACATATATTTTATAATAAATAATTACCTTACATCTAAATAATAATAAAAAATATATATATATATATATATATATATATATAGGTACATAAATACATATACACAATACTACCAACTACAAAATGAGAAAGAAGAAGTAACAAAGTGGAAACGAATAGAATAATGAAAGTTCAATAAAAACTACCTATGAATTTAGATAGTAATCATAAATACGACTAATGCATTTTTTTAAATACGACTCTATTTAGTAATCGTCCTTGCCTACTAGTTAAAGTTTGTAGTAATACTACAACCACACACAATCTTACTTTTTGTAATATTATTCCGATTTATAATTATTTTAAAAAGCAAAAATTGTGTCTCACAAGGTAATTTACAATTACATACAAATTGTATAACTGTACGTACAGTACAGTCTACAATGTTATGTTTAATTACAAAACAATACAGTCGTACACAAAAGTTCTCTAAACCATTTTTTTTTATACGTACGTATCATCATGGGTGCCCTACGGCGCCCGAGACCGCCTAGACGGCCTCAGGGTACCCAGCGGTGGGAAATTATACCCACCTCGTCGTAAAGATGGTATCCCGCGTCTTTGGTGTAAACCAACAACTGGTCAGCTCATCGCGGTATTTTGATAGACCCTATAAACAGTTTCACAAGTCGGTATAGTGAAACTGGGACAGTTAGCTTAACATGCTATCCGAGACACTATAGTGCTTTTGTCTAACAGAATTTACATATTTATTTTATTAAAAAGTTATAGGTACAGGTAGGTTTTGACCAGGGACCTAAAATCTATTGTTTTGTTTTTAATGTGTAACCGACTCGGCCTATTTTTTTTATAGTTATATAGTTTATTATACATTATAATTATTATATTAAACTTGCTAGCTGTTTTATAATGTGTATTATAATAGAATTAATAATTATTTTTTATTTACGGAAAAGGTTTTCACTAGTTAATCACTTAGATTACATATTATTTAGTTTTATATTTTCCATGCAAAAGAATAATTAAATAACTCTAATCGTAGAAACTATATTATAAAATCATGATTAAAAAAAAAACAATAAATCAATATGATGCAAACGCCTAACATTGTAATAAACTATCTTTTTACATTATCGATAGTTCGCTAGCCGTAACTGGCGTTAAATGAGGGGCAGGAAATCTTACGGGTTAATAAAATCTACTTGTATGCAAATAGGTTCAGACGTTTGACGTGATTAGGTAACAATCATACAAATAGTTATCTAAACTAATTGTCATTAATTTATAATAAACTAGCTTTTGCTGCAGACAAAGCTTCGCTTGTATTGAGTTTAAAAAAAAAGGTTAAATTGTAGGTACTGATATTTTAGCTCCCCGTCGAGATTCAATACACTTTTTGTATCAAAATCGGTTCAGTCCTTTAGACGTCTATTTGTTTTTTGGAGTTTAACTACAGACAGGTTGACTGAGTTAAGCAATTTTATGTGAGTATATAGATGCATCAATATCTACATTTACGTACAATGTTTGCTAGTTTTAAGTGGTGTGGTATTTAAATAGCGGCGTTTGTTTTTGACTGTACTTCATCGTGAGAGACTCTCAACTAAATTATGACCAAAATCGTCTCTCATGTTAACATTCTGTTAATTGCTTGAGTTTACATTAGAACGCGCGGGAAAAAAACTCACCCAATTTTGGATTATTTACTGAACGAAATAATCTAGACTAAATAATAACAATAAATATAAGTAGGTACTGTAACCCCTAGTATTTGGAACGCAATCTATGGTACCGGCTGGAGAGGGCTGACCATATTATTCTTAAATTAATTTCATATTTTTAAATAATTTGAAGGTCCACGAACATGTGACGAGAGATAGAAGAAGTAGTACATAATTCGTTCGGGTTAGGTTGGATAAAGCAGCGAATACCTGCAGTAATTTAAGTATATTAATAAATACATATTAATTTTTAATAAATAATAATATAAATGATATTGGATGGCTACTCAATAAAACAAGTCCAAAAACTAATAAGAGTTTTAATTTATTCCCAAATAGTTAGGTAGGTTATTGTAACAGTCACAAAAACAGCTGTTACAGTACTATTCAAAAACATCCCATATTTACACAAAAAAAATAACTATTATATGATAAAAATAAAACCATACTCTTACATATTATAATAAAAATAAAAAGCCTTTTATTTTTTACAGATTAATTAAAGAAAAGATGGATGAAACATTGAAATTTATATTAGCAGTAGCATTATTGTTGAATAGAGAAGCTTTGGCAAACGTAACAAATTCAAAAACATTATTAGACAAGGAAACTGAAGGTTATAATGCTGAAGAATTACTAGTGTAAGTATTGTTTGATGAAGATGGTGTAAGTATAATTTTTTTCAAGTACATACATTTAACTAAAATATGTTAAAACCTTTTCAGACAAATACTGGGTCTACAAAATATTTCTGCAAGACAATCTCTAATATCTTTTGAAGGCCAAGCAGCTTCAGATTTTAACGACGATATAAAACAACAGAAATATGGTTTTGTTAAATTTGAAAATGATAATTTTAATAATGATTATGAAAATAATAATATCAACAATGACCACATAAGTTTTATAGATCAGCCCGTTCAAGAACAAATAAATTATCCTAATGTAGAACCACAGGCAAATGAAGAAGTAGTTCAGGATACTAACCAAAATATACCCCAAAAGCCGCTTAAAAAAAGAAGAAGGAGGAGGAGGAAGCCAAAAAGACAAAATGCTCCTGGGCAATTCCCTATTCAAAATACTGGATTTCCGATGTTACCAAATCCTCATAATCAAGGGTTGCCAAATCCTTATAATCCCGGGATTCCAAATGGATATAACCCAGGGTTACCAAATCCTTATAATCCTGAGCTACCAAATGGTTATAATTCCCAGATTTCAAATTATTATAATCCCGGGATTTCAAATGGTTATAACCCCGGGTTACCAAACCTTTATAATCCAGGGGTACCAAATGCTTATCCTCCAGGTTTTAATGGACCACCACAATATAGTAAGTTTACTACTCGCACATTACCAAAATATTGCTGATTATAAAAAAATATGATTATTTAATAATAAATCTTAATACTTTATTGATTAAAAATCAAATAAGCACTTAAATAAAAAATAAAATAAATAACAATGATATTAAAAATATAATAAATGAATACAATGAATGATATAAATTATTATTAATTACTTTCTATAAAAGTTGGGAAAACTTGTAGAAATACTAAATAATACCGGTATTTGAGTCCTTGAAGAACACTATAGTTATAGTATTATGTATTTTTTTTTAAAGAGATAATAACTATTATAATTTAACTAAACTATCCTTCATGGACTCAATAAGTTTTTTATGAATAAGGCCATAAGAAATTTTACTCCTTCAGTTTTCTTTCTATACATGAGTTATGTTTAATTTCAGGGCCACCCCGAAGAAGGAGACCAGCAAGTTTAGCAGAAGATGCATTGACAGCTGTAACAAGAGCTTTAGGTTCTGTAGCTCAATATGACGACTTCCAATGTGTTCCTCGATTACTCTGCGAGGTTGCTGGTGGAAAAGGACCTTCTGCTGCGAGCCCAACATCTTCTCTTTTAACAACTTTTGTGGATCTGCAACCTTTGATTACGTAAGTATTTCTCATTATCTATATGGTGGTAAGGAGATTTACAAATCTATGACGAGGCTTGTTGAATGGCATGGTTACGCATCGAGCGGCGATAGACTCATTTACATTATTAGTAATAACTTAGCTGTCAATCCATTGCCCCTGCGCACCCTGAAATACTATCATTTCTACAATGAGTTGATGCAGTAGTCTCCCAGACTTGAAGTCTAGTTTATATCACGTGTTTTATATCGAAATGAAATTATCGGTGGTGGTATAATCAAAACTGGTCTGCATAGCAAAATTATAGAGACCTTAAAACCACAAAATGTTGGTACCTTAATAAGCTTTAAACAAATGTAAAGATTACGCATTTGATCATATTAATATTAAAAATTAAAAAGCTTTTTTGAATTTCGAATTCTATCCTGAAATTAATTTACTTTCAGTGTAGTGATTTTGACTAAGATATTGAAGGTATTTTGTATATTAATTATTTGATATATTTTTTTACAGATTATTAGCAGCCTACAATGGATTAAGTTCTTCGCCACTCTTTGTCTTTGGAAGAGCTGCAATTCTCGGCATCACTTCTAAAGGAAACACTGGCACTTGTCGTTATGCTTATCCACAATGCCCTACGGATCCTGACAAACTCGTGGATTATTTGAACAATCACAATGGAGGGTTCTTCAGATTCTTTAACGGAAGTCCCAAACCACAGCTTCCTAATGGACCCCAAGATCTTCAACAGTTTTATTCTCAACTATCTGGTGGAAATCCTAATCAAAACCAAGCAAATTACGGCTTATATCCTCAACCTGGCCAACAACAAAATTATGGACTTTATCGTCCGGGAAATAATGGTTTTAATAACAAAAGACCTAATGGTGCTTATGGACTTTATAATCCAGGCTTTGGTAATAATATAAGGGATCTAGAAAATTATGGACCCCAATATCCTTATCAAAATAATGGATTTGGTCAACCGAATTATTATAAAGCTAATATAGCTGAAACAATTGATAATAGAATTGAAAATCGAATTCAAAATAACCCTGTTGTTTATGTTAATACAAATTTTGGTGAAACTGGACTAAAATTTCCTGAAAGTGTAATTGGAAATGGATACGATAAGAAGAGGGAAACAAAATCACTAAAATTTCCTGAAGAAAAAGTTAAAACAAATAAGTATATTTCTTATGATGAACATTTACGTAAAGGAAGAGGTTTTAGTTTTCCTGAAGAACATAGCAATAGACAATATGTAGAATATTATAATTATCCGCCTTTAATGCCATTTAATTTCGGAAGTAATGTTAGCATAAATAATGATAATGATTATTATTTTGATGGTCAAATGTATCATGTTGATAATAGCAATAACAATGATAATGAAGATGACGGTGAAACCATTTATATTTTAAGAGGAAATGGTGATCCCAATAATCCTGAAGTTATTAAATTGAAACCTGGGCAAAAATTAAATTATTAAAATTGAATTAATTTATATTATTTATTTATTTAATTCTTAAATTTATAAGACTTAATAAAACTAATATAGAATATATATTTATATTTTTTAACAAACTAATTATGTATTGTGACTATAAAATAATTTACCTCCGAAATAGTTTATCTTCTATTATTTACCAAACAAAAATGTTATGTATTTGACAGTCATTAAACGCATTTAGGGTATAAATGCATTATTTAATATATTCAGGGTTATTAATAATTAAGTTTTTTTATCATGAAATATAGATATAAATATTAAACTTTTATTTCCAGCCTTAAATAAGTAAATTCTGTTTTCGCCTACCTATAACTATATAGGTATGCATTAATAAAGTATCTACTCATCCCTAGATAGGACTGAAGTCGTAAATATATAAAACTGAGTACCGGAAGGTTAACAACCGACCTCTCAAATCCAGTAAAATAATTGTAAAATTGAAGGCTTGAATATATTTTGGTCATGACATTTTGGCCATCTTTGGGAATTTCAAGATATTTTTCTTGTTTAATTGTCTTATCAACAAACTGCCTTGACTTTACACATTTTTGCTGAACTTTATTTTTTAAATACTAAAACATTACATTTTGTTCATTCAAACAATATGATACAACGAAAAATATGAAAATCGTTTTAGGCTCTTATTTTTTTATTAGATTGGTGGCAAGAAATTAGGTATTATTTTATTGAAAGTCAAGAATTTTCAAAAATCTTTATTTATAGGTAATTTTGAAAATAAATAGTCTAGTCAAACTAGATTCGTTTGTATGAAAGAAACTTACAAAAAATGTACTTTAGGTGATAATTTGGAATAAAAAACATAAATTCATAATAATCCCCGATTTTTTATTTATTATTCCAGAGTAAATGGCCAATTAAGTTTGAAAATTAAATCAAAAAATTGAAAACTGGTCATTTTATGAATGAAAGCTTCTTTTACAACGATTTAACATTATATAATAAATAAAAATCACCGGAACAAACATTATATTGAGTGTATAATTAAAATTTTATACACAATAAATTATAACTTCAAGACAAAAATTGCATAGTGAGTGATTTTTTTTAATTGTATGTATTTAGGTAAATAGTTATATGAATTATCACCAAAAAAATATACTTAATTTTTGGTGAAGTTTTATTTGATTTTAACCCATGTACACTAAAGACACTATGACACTTCGAAGCGGCCTTTTTCCTAACCATATACGAGTATACATGGTGGGTTTGGAAGGTTGTACTTTGAGCTAATATGAGGTTCTACTGATCGAATCGAACAACTAGTCCCATGTATTCCATGAGCAAATGAAAAAAAAAGTAATGTTTAAATGATCAATTTGTATGAGGAAGTCAATTTTTTTTTTCATTAGTGACACATTCCATGGGAAAAGTTGTTCGATTTGATCAGCAAAACTTCATTCAGCCCAAAGTACAACCCTAATTCATCATGTATATAGGTCACTTGACTATTTTTAGATCTGTTTGGGTGGTGATAGCAAAACCGGTTCTTCAGCCTAACGTAGTTATAAAGGACTAAAAGTAAGACGAGGATAGATTTTCTTGTTATTTTGCGCCTTAAAATAATTTAAGTGTATTGCTAAATACATTTTCTTAGGCGTAACTTTTACTAAGTTAGAAAATTATTTAGTTTATTTAAGCCCTTAGGGCGAATTTTAAAACTTACCTTAGGTCAAAAAATCTATTACTTTCACAGTCGGTAAACTGATTTACGCTTTAAATTAATTTAAAAAAATCACGCAAGTGTATTTTTTTTTTAAAAACAAACAGAGGCTTTACCAAGGGTTTTTACTTTGTAGCAACGCAAAGTTATTACGCAAGCAACAACCAATAGGGCCGCTTTATATATTTTAGGTAATGCGATTGAATAAAGCTATCCTATTGGTGGTTCCTTACGTTTTAACGTTACGTTGGTACAAACCAAAAAACCCATGGGAGCCTTAGGTCTGTTTTATTTACAAAAGTAGGTATATTTAAAAAGAGCGGAAGTGAGTGAAAGACAACATTATTTACGCATTTTTTTTAAATATTACTTAGCTATTTATATAATTACCTAACGGGGTCGATTATAAAATCAGCTTATTTTTTAAAATATTTTATACCAAAACTATATTAATTTCAATAAAAGTTTTTATTACCATACTGTCTTTTGTCAGCATTGTAAAGAATTTTACGAAATAGTAGCATAGGTTGACATCTGAGACTAGTGGCTATTGTATTTAGCCGGAGGTCGTGGGTTCGATTCCCACCTATGGCAAAAAAAAAATAGGTACGTTTTTCTGATTGTCATGTTGTTTGAGTATTTATAAAATATAATATTCTGGTATACATAGTACAAACCTAAAAATGGCCCCAGCCTAAGTCTGCGCAACTGATAACACGGTTAAGTAGATGACATCAGTGCTGGAACTGGGATGGGTGACCGCTTTATGCAACAAGGCTATTACTATCATAAACTCCGCAACAAGCTCTCCACTTGTTAGGCTTGTTGGTTGCCTCTGAATACCATCGGCGAAGAGGAGTTAGTTTGTGACCACCGCAATATGTGTAAATTGTTCAAAAGGTATTGCCTTTTCTACAATCATTCATCTTTCAGATTTTATTTTACTGAAGCACGGTATGTGACTTTGTATCTACCTGGTGATAAGCAGACTTACCACTATGCCGGCGACAAAGGCGAGTTTATATACGTGACAATGTTTATGTATTTACCGAAAACTATTTGTTCAACTGTATGGAGCATACGGTCTTGTTCTTCACATTTAGAAAGACTAACTTGTCTAAAAGTCAATAAATCGTTCTGAAAAAAGAAATGTATATGTGACCGCCTTCGTGGTCTAGTGGTTGCCCCTTCGGCATTATCTGGTGGTCGTGGGTTCGATTCCCACCTATGAAAAAAAATAGGTACGTTTTTCTGTACAGTTTGCCATGGTCTAGGTGATTTTAAAAATAATATATATCACTCACCACACCAACTTTGTATTTAAGTCATATTCAGTTGAAGCGACATCACTATGAAATAAATTACCCGTAAATATCAGACAGGCACCAAGCAGGGCCATTTTCAAAAGCTCATTTACGTTCATTTTCAAGAAGCTCGTTTACGTTCATTATCCAAAAGCTCATTTACGTTCATTTTCAAGAAGCTCGTTTACGTTCATTATCCAAAAGCTCGTATACGTTCATTATCCAAAAGCTCATTTACGTTCATTTTCAAGAAGCTCGTTTACGTTCATTATCCAAAAGCTCGTTTACGTTCATTTTCAAGAAGCTCGTTTACGTTCATTATCCAAAAGCTCGTTTACGTTCATTTTCAAGAAGCTCGTTTACGTTCATTATCCAAAAGCTCGTTTAAGTTCATTATCCAAAAGCTCGTTTACGTTCATTTTCAAGAAGCTCGTTTACGTTCATTTTCAAGAAACTCGTTTACACTCATATTATGAAAGCATAGATGTCGTTCTATCTAATACTTATATTTTGTATGGTACCTATGCTTTATGTTAGTATTACACTTGTACTATTATTTCTTCTGTGGTATTACTTACTATGTGTGTATAATGTATGTAGTATATTATATGGTACGGTTACGTAGCGGGCAGTTAATTTGTCGATAAAGCAGTGAGGCTATTAAATAGATTCGTAATACAAATTTGTCTGTCGATGTCTTTTCCGCAAATATATATTTCTCATAGTGGGAGCGACCAATGCTGTTAAACAACAACGTATTGGTCGACCCCATTCATGGATTTTGTAAATCTGCTTACCATCAGGTGGATACAAAGTATTGCCTCAAAAAAAAAAAAACGAACAGGTGTGCGGCCCGACCGTGATACCCACATTGTCACCTGTGGCCCTTGGCCGGAAAAGTGTGTCGACCGCTGGCCTAGACGGTATTAATCGGAGAGTGCTCACTTACTTTTTTTTTGATGAGGAAGTTAAAAAAACTCGCACTCGCGCCACAGAAACAACGGTAGTAAATTAATATTATTTATGGTAGATAGTTCAGTTCGTTAATTCCTGAAAATGTTTCTAACGTACTGAGAACTGAAGCGGCAATGCCCGCCGTTGAATCGCCAGGCTAATATTCTGGCATAATAACTAGCGAGCCCGGGTGTCGTTTAGTACTTCATTCAGTTGGTGACCAATTTGGTTTACCAGCTGCTTCGTGTCTTTGCTCCAAGGTCCAAGGGTCACTACTGCAAAAGCCGAAAGCAGGTAATAATT
The DNA here is from genome assembly GCA_947458855.1 of Monopis laevigella. NCBI lineage: Eukaryota > Metazoa > Arthropoda > Insecta > Lepidoptera > Tineidae > Monopis > Monopis laevigella. Next base: position 4,605,360 of record OX381596.1, on the reverse strand, counting down.
GAAATTGAAACAAAAATATATAAAGACTATTATCATATAAAAATAATAATAATACATAACTTAAAAAATAGTAACAAATAAACACCCTAAATACAATAATTATGTATGAAATAAACTTACCTAAAAATGTATAAGTATATAAATAAATACAAAAATAAAGTTATAGATCAATGTAAATTTTATTAACTCCACAAAAAATATAAATGAAAAATAAAATAAACTTAAAATAAAATAAAATAAAATATACCTACTTATAAAAATAATTGAAACGAGGTATTCCTTACTCAGCTAATTTGAACTCAACTTAATTTGATTTTACACATACATACATATCATCACGGGTGCCGTACGGTGCCCGAGATCGCCTAGACGGCCCCAGGGTACCCAGCAGAGGGGTTATTACTCCCACCTCGCCGTAGCCGATGGTATGAGTCTACACCGTACAAGTGGCTGGCTCGTCGCGATGTTTTGAATAGACTCAATAACCTATCTATAAACAGTTTCACAAGTTGGTATAGTGAAACCGGGACCGACAGTTTAAGCCTCTCCGAGGCACTATAGTGGTGTTGTCAAACAAATGTACATATTTTTTTTAATTAAAATCTCAATGAGATTTAAACACCGGGATTCGAGCCAGGGACCTAAGTGTTTTTAAGTCCAAGGTTTAATCAACTCGGCCACCACGTATATTATATTTGATTTTGGAACTCTATAATAAAGTTTAAATAATACAATGTCTACTATGACCAGATTTTGCCCCGGTCAAAATGTTCCCATAACACTGGCAGCATTGCCCCTTTGGACTGCCAGTAATATGCGTTGTCTGAAATAGTATCCAGACCAAGGATCGCCAGTAGCCACATTTAGGAGAGCATAGAGTTTATTCACAAAATAAATAGTCTATTCTCTGATAATCAGTTGTTAGGTATTTAGTTAACAATTGATTATTTTATGATTAATTTATTATTATAGGTCAGGCTTTATAGACTAATGGTGGTCTTGTTGTTGTAGCGTTTGAGGTCGTGGGTTCGATTTCCACCCATAATTTTAAGTTTCGGGGTAAAGACCTACCTACTTATTCTATGAAGACAACGATTTAAAAAAAAAAATTTTTTTAAATGTTGGGGGGAATACGGGGCAAACTGACTAACCTTTGAGAACAAAACGGGACAAAACCAAAAAAAAAAAATCTGTACAATTTGTCATGTTTATATATATTTTAATAGGTAGGACAATTTTCAACAAATTGCTCTGGTCACAAACTAAGCTCTAAGCTTGTACTATGTGTACCAGAAACAATGATAATACATATTATATTTTATAAACACCCAGACCATGACAAACTGTACAGAAAAACGTACTAATATTTATTTGCCATGGGTGGGAATCGAACCTCCGGATTCAACGCCAAAGGCGTAACTACTAGTCTACCGAGGCTGTCAACATTATTATTATATTAGTCTGTGGTACACATATTACCTACAAGCCTAGAGCTTAGTTTTTGTAATGTTTTTCATATAATCAATGAAACTTTGTATCTTGATTGTTGAGGCGCTTTTTTAAATTAAGAACTTTTATTTGATTAGCAGATTCCAAAGCAACATTTTCCTAAACAAATTTGCATACCCACCTTATGTCGAAGGCGACCAATTACGATGCCCTAACTTAACATACTAAGCAATAGATTGTTTTCAACTTTTCAAATTTGTCGGTTTTCAGGCATTATCTTGGTGAGCAGTGAAAGCGAAGGACGCCACAAAGCCAGTCGGGCTAAGTGCGTTGAATGTCGCGGTCGCGTGCGCACGCGGTTTCAGTTAGCTTTAAGCTAATAAATACGACGCGTAAAATCGAAACTTTTCGTGAAATGAACTGAAAATTAACTTGAAAGTGATTGTGTTTTTTTTAAAGCTGTTTTAAGTATGTTTTTTTTTTGTGTTGTGCATGCTTTTTTACTTTTTAATAAATAAAGCTTTGGGTAAAAGCTTATATATTATAAAATATGTTCCAAGTTTATATACCTAGTTGTTATCCTTTTGAGACACTAACATAATAAATTATGAAGATAAAAAAAAACTTTAGCAGCGTTCTCTAATATGTTTTTCGTTAAAAAACAGTTTTTAAAATAATATATTTAATCTTCTTGTGCTTTGTTCTATGAATGTAAGTTAAAAAGTAACACTGTAGGAAGTGATTTACAACCACCTATCTTTACATAATACTTAATAATGCAATTATCTACCTAAGTTTATTTTTAGATATCTTTCTATATTAATAATATCTACGCAGATTAAATATTTTTTTCAGCGGTTATACTTTAAATATACCTAAGTTATTTATTTATTGGAACATTAATTTGTATCTACCTGATACCTACAAAGTGCATGAATGGCCCAGGTAGCATTTTGACGTCCCTATGACGTCAAGATAGTGTTCTCGTAATTGACGTCATAGGGACGTCCAAATGCTACCTGGGGGGTTGATAAATAATAATAATAATAATAATATGTAGGACAATTTACACAAATTGTTCTGGTGACAAACTAAGCTCTAGGCTTGTACTATGTGCACCAGAAACAATGATATAGTACATATTATATTTTATAAACACCCAGACAAACTATACAGAAAAATGTACTAATATTTATTTGCCATGGGTGGGAATCGAACCCACGACCTCCGGATTCAAATGAATGGGATTGCCTACCAAATTTATTTCTATAGTACCTACTGATATTTAAATAGCGGGTTCGCGTTTTAAGTTAGACAGGTACCTTTTTATATAATGTTTTTTTTTTTTAAATAAAAATGCCTAAATATATAAATAATAAAAAAATGCTGAAATCGGTTAATTAGTTACATATATACAGCCTAATTAATTATATCTCTGGTATGTAGATTAGGTATATGTACCTACATGCCACTTAAAATTCCCAGACTGTTCTTGAATCACTGGCGTAGGTATTCACTTACTACATGCTTGTTTTGTCATTCTATGAAGTTGCGCTTTGCATAATCTTGGAGTTAGCAAAGATTAACCAAGGTTAAGCAGTATACACGAGGCTAGTGTTGGATGGGTGACCGCTTTGAAAGTGGAAATTTTTATCGGAATTTTGTTGTTTGAGATAAGTTTTTGTTTGGTTTGATATATTCGTATCAATGTTTTATCTTTATGAAAACCGAACATACTTTTTAACTCCAAACATAACTTTTTTGTTGAATTTTAATGATCATAAAAAATGCTTTGAAATTTTCCCAATTACTGGGAAAATTACTAATTGAAAAATCAGGTGACCGACGTGCTAGGGCCTACTTTGTACAACGAATTGGGCTAGAAATTCAAAGGGGCAATGCAGCTGGAGTTCTCGGTACGTGTGCGGCCTCAGAGGAACTTTATGAAATTTTTCATTTAATTTAGATTTATTATTATCTACCATAGATAATTATAGTTATTTATTATTCTAAACTTATCAAATCGTTTGTTAACCCTTCGTTAGATCACAAAAATGTCCTAAAAACTAAATAAACTTAAAAACATTTTTGCAAATAACCAATTAAATATTTTCAATTGTGAATTTCCGGTTTCTAGGGGATTACTGTAATGGTTTCGTGTCGAGGTGGCAGTCTCCTTTCAAGGTGCGGTTACGAAAAGGGCGGTTGATATGACACAGGCAGCGAGGATATTAAAATACCTACGTAGTTGCATCAATTAGCCAGCATAGAGGGTGTGATCTATGTTGTTCAATTCTTGATTGACCCCATTCATGGACTTACATTACTCAATTACGTGATGCAAGGTTTTCAGGAGCTTAAAAAAAATCTAATTTTGTGATAGGCTACATTCTATAACTATGATAGTTTGTTGCCTATTATAATATAATAATTATCGATAAAGATTTAGGTACCCAATAGATTCTAATGTTATCGCGTTATCTGCAAATTTAAGATTACAGGCTTAAATAGAGAAATAGATAAATAATGTTTGTATTAAAATTATTCCACTTTTTATCTTAAATTAAATTACTTTAAAGGAATACTGGCATGTTAATAGAATACATTTATACACTATTCTATGACTATGGGCCATCGGCATCGGTTAGCAAAATACGTAATATTACAAATTAGGAGGAGCGTCTGATGGGGCTCTTCGATTCACATGCTGATTCAACTGCAAAGTACTTCTCTTCGTATGACGGTGAGTCGGTAACGCTACCATACATGTATGTTAACCATCCCCCTGACCTTCAATAAGAGAATGCTCAAATCTCATACGTGCTCTATGAGATTATACCCACAATTTAGGCAGCAAAACGACTTTCAGACCAAAACTACCCACACACTTTAATGAAATTGAAAAAAAAAGTATAATTTTATTAAAGAGAAAATAAACGATTACTGCACTTTAGCCTTTTTTTAATTTTCTGTCTTGATACTTTGTATGAATTATTATAATATGAGGGATAATTTAGCGATTCTTACGTCTTAGGGATTTTTTTTCCTATACCTATCAAACTTAAAAAAAGGTAAATGTACAAGCCTAGATATCGGTCATATTTATAAAGCCTCCAAAAATTATAAAATCTATGAATTGTATATATTGAATTGAATTGTTGTTAACAGTTAAGACCAAAAGGTCGTGAGTGTATGGGAATAAAAATGTTTGATCAGACGCGCCTCTTAAGCGACTGTGATTTAAACTAAAGTTAAGTTAAAAGAATTTAGGCCCAGTAACTAAATTAAATATATATATACATCATCACGGGTGCCTTACGGCGCCCGAGACCGTTTAGACGGTCACAGGGTACCCAGCGGACGGGGTTTTTAATCCCACCTCGTCGTAGCCGATGGTATGAGTCTACACCGAACAAGTGGCTAGCTCGTCGCGATGTTTTGAATAGACTCAATAACCCATCTATAAACAGTTTCACAAGTTGGTATAGTGAAACCGGGACCGACAACTTAACGTGCTCTCCGAGGCACTATAGTGGTGTTGTCAAACAAATGTACATAAGTTTTTTAATTAAAAACTCATTGGTACACACCGGGATTCGAACCAGGGACCTAAGTGTTTTTAAGTCCAAGGTCTAACCAACTAGGCCACCACTATAGGCCATTAAATATATAGTAAATTATTATTCTTCGTGTGTTCCCAATATTGTCAAAAACCAAATAAAATTTTGTTAAATGTATGTAGAAAACGTGCAGCTTTTGAATCTGACTTCGATATACAGTATTTTTTTAGCTTTAATTAAAGATACTGGAGTAAATTTAGCGGAGTAAAGGCCTAAGTTTTCTTCAGTGAAAACTGGACTCTATCCATATCGGAACAAAACACTGGAAGTTTTTTAATTAAAAGTGTATTAAATTAAATTTGTCGTCTTTGCCGCTGCTCATTTCAGTACTTGCATTTCTGATCACCTATTACACTTTACTATTTAATAGATTTTGTTGTTGAATGAGAGCGGGCGAAAAAGGAAGGAAAAAAGCCTCGCCCAATATGTGGGCGAATACAGCATATGTTTAGCATATGTAGTAAACAGCGTTTATGGGTAAAAAACGGAATTTTCAAATTCGGGTGAAAAGTTGCAGGCGAAAAAGTAAAAAATCCTTCTGAAACTTCTTATAGGGTTATGGAGTCAATTAAATACCGCGACCACTACATGGCCACTTGTTCATTGTAGACACATTTTGAATATACGTGGTGGCCGAGTTGGTTAGACCTTGGACTTAAAAACACTTAGGTCCCTGGTTCGAATCCCGGTGTGTACGTACCAATGAGTTTTTAATTAAAAAAAAATATGTACATTTGTTTGACAACACCACTATAGTGCCTCGGAGAGCACGTTAAGTTGTCGGTCCCGGTTTCACTATACAACTTGTGAAACTGTTTATAGATGGGTTATTGAGTCTATTCAAAACATCGCGACGAGCTAGCCACTTGTTCGGTGTAGACTCATACCATCGGCTACGACGAGGTGGGATTGAAACCCCTCCGCTGGGTACCCTGGAGCCGCCGAGGCGTCTCGGGCGCCGTAGTCACCCGTGATGATATGTTACCGTAAAGAATATAATGTCTACAGTGTTTGAACGTTTCACAAGAAATGCCGAAATTATAAATGAGGTAATGTTAACGTTAACAATAATGACTATTGCAAAAATTTACCTATTTTTAGTTTAGTTTAACCACAATGTTGCGGTATTTCTTAGGTTAAACATAAATTCTAGTAACATGTGACAAAGATTTTTTTTTTACTAGGTAGACTTATGTTAATTATAAGACATATAACTAAAACATACTTACATCATGAAGTTAAAAATTTCTCACCCAAACTCCGACTTTTTATACAGATAGACCCACTAAGTAAATACCTGTTCCATGCCAATTAATGCGTCTTTAGGATACTCGATACTCTAAAGAAACGTGATTTTCGAATAATCGACGACGATAGACCTTCGACTTACGTGTTGGTCCGAAGCATGAAGCTAAAAAACGGCGGACGGGCACGGTTTTTACCTTCATGGTCCGAAGTATTTGAGTAAAAGTGACGGATCTCCTGTGAGTTTCAATGCTCACTGGCATTATATATGTATAATGCATTCACACATAATACACAAAACTATATGGAATACTCTGCCTGCATGCGGTTTCCGTTATTCCTTTAAGACGCTATGTAATTTTTTTTCAGACTGATTCTTTTCAATATTTAACAATAACGGCATAAACGACATATATGATATTTAGGCAATGAATAGTCACGGATTAAATTTAATTTAATGACGAGTCAAAAACGCTATTAGTAAAACTTTTCTCGATATAATTATTTATTAAAGTAGGTTCTTCAAAAACATTAATTTATCTCCAAATATAGACCGAAATTGTATTATTTTTTAGTACAGTTTAGTAGACAAACTCCTTTAATTATTTAAAGCTATTTATTTTTTAATATTTATGCACGTATTTACAAATAAAACGGATTATATGATTTGGCGCTTACGTCTATTCTGTTAATTAAAGGTTACTATAATTTTGTCCCACTCTTGACCGCTTGCCTTATTATATTGTTTGTAAGTTTCACATTTAACATTTTATTTGTATTTTTAGCCCTTTACTTAAAAGCATTAGGTTCATGCATACATAAAAATAAATAGAAACCAAACCGAACACACACCACATAACCAACCAGTGTAAGACTAGGTGGTTAGCTGGTCCATTGACCTGTCCATCGTTATCTGCCCTGCAAAGGTGCCACCGAGGCGACCAACCTAACAGACTATATCTACCCCCCAAATATTCACTATAAGTAATAATTAATACAAAAGTACAAAAATGTATCAATCAGTGCGCAAACACTGACCGCATGTTGGTCCCCCAGAGACACCCCGGAGAAAATGGTACCAGCAAGTAAAAACCTCTGGCGTTCCACATATGTACCTGATCATCAGGAGATATGCTTATTTACTGGCTTATAATCATAGCATATGATAATTTACCCACATCCTGCTGAAGAACATGAGTAGAACACCCCATAGCAGATACACCATTTTACAATATAGATATATAATGATAAATGTAGAGTCACATGCCATGACTCTTTCTAATAAGAAAACGGTCTCTGAAAGCTTCCAACGGAAGGAAGAACATTACAAAAACTATATTTGCAAACAAACGTCTTCAAGTCTTCTTAACTTCCAACAAAAAATAAGTAGGTAGACGATTCACATGTCAACGGATTAATCCCTACATCGTCAGACATAGATCGTTTCAAACACGGTCAACAAAACCTGTTAGCCATTAACCCACTGAATTAAAGACGTCTTTCGAACTAAATACCCGATAACATATGGTGACCATTTAAATCGGTCGGGTTGCGTTTGTAGGTTGTGGTGTATCCCTATGTTTTATTCATAAGCTTTAATGTTTCCTATGTTAGTAGAAGGGTCCAAGGTGACCGCATTTTTTTAATGTCCCAAATGTTTGGTATTTATTTACCTAGAATAGGTTTTGACATGATCTAATGTAATCGTGTTATTATTATCTATCTATAGCCTTTCGGTTTCAGTTCTACCAGATGCTAAATCCGTCTTGATTCGGTTTTAGTCTAGGTTCACCGGTTTTCAGGAGCCTACTGCATATATTTATTATCGAAGTGGTAGTCTCCTTTCAAGACGGGCAATTGATTTGAAAATAAAGTAGAGACTCGTTTAATTTTTCTGTGGGAGCTTTTCTGTAATGCTCTTTAACAACAATGCATTGATTGACCCCATTCATGGACATTGTAGGTATGCTTACCATCAGGTAGATATAAGTCACATGCCGTGTTCTAATAATAAGGATGTTTTTCTGTACTACAGGTACAGTTGGCTGAATAGTATTAAAAATAAATAACTGTACCAAATAGACTGCAGTTTAATTGCCAAATTAAAAAAAAATACTATAAATCTATTACATTGACGATTCCATTGTACTAATTTGTGGTATTGTTAGTAACGATTATTTCGAAAATTACCGGGTTAGTTTTTTTTTAACTATGCTGAATGCAGTTTTTTATCTTTATAATGGTTTCTTACAAGTTTTTCTGTCTCTTGCAATCTCCGACTTCCCTATACAGTCTGCCTTGATAAAGCTTCCTATACACCTACCTACCTAATAATGTCGCCGACGGTAAATTTCGAGTTTGCATGCTAATTTGTAATAAAGGCTTTTGATTATGGGAAAATTATAGTGTTGTCACAGCAAGAAAATACTTCGATAAAACTATTCAACTGTTTTATTGCCTCTTTTACAAGTTTTGGTTCGTGTATAGGTGTCATTTTTAGTTGTCTAATAAGAAATAAACTTGTTTGATTTTTTTTATTGGAGTACGTCATGCGACTTTGTCGGTAAAGTCGCCTGGTGGCTCTCTTGTATGGCAGATAATGATTGACACGTCAATGGAATCAGCTAACCACCTAGTCTTACACTAGTTGGTTATGTAGTGTGTGTTCGGTTCGGTAGTAATTTTCATATTAAGATTTTCATTTAAGTCCTAAATCTGATATCGAGGTATAATAAATATTTGTCGTTCTTTTGTTAATGAATAGCTGCCTAACCAAATGCACTCTAAGACCTCATAGTTAAACTTTTTTTTTTGACTTTTCATAAATATCTGTAAAGATTTACATGAAATAAATACTTTTGACTTTGACTTTGTATCTACCTCATGGTAAGGAGACCTACAAAGTCCACAAATAGTATCAATATATAAAAACGGTCTTGTTTATAAAAAACTTATTAAGTCCTTAAAACACTTTTACACATATCTATATAGTAATTTTGATGATGGTGGACTAGTTAGATTAGGATTTGTTGTTTTTTAGTAACAAAAATTACTATCAATAAAAAAATGCATCTTAAATCAAGTAACTTAATACAAAGCAGTATAAACCGCAAACGGCTAACCCTATCCTCACTGGTATTAAGGAACTAAACACATTAAAATTCCCTGAAAACCATCTGAAAGTAAAACATATAAAGTTGTGACATAAGAACGGAAGTTTACGACCGCTAAAGAAATTTTTAGATCAACTTTTGCGACGAAAATGTTGCTCTACCATTAAATTAGATAAGATTTTAAACCGCGGAGTTTGAAGTTGTTAAAATATAGATACCGCAAGAGCGAGGAGAGGTGTTTCTGGTACTTATTTTTTAAATATGAAGGACATACACCCATATTGCTCTGGTCACAAACTAATCTCTAGGTACAGGCCTAGAGATTAGTATATGTACCAAACAACGATATAATACATATTATATTGTATATACACCCAGACCATAACAAACTGTACAGAAAAACGTACTAATATTTTTTTGTCATGGGTCCCACCCATGACAAAAAAACATTAGTACGTGTACGAATTGAACCCACGACCTCCGGATACAATGCCAAGGGTATTTAAAGTAGTATCAAAGTGTTGTTATTTGTTTAAAAACGTTAAAAAAAACTCCCAATACATGGTGACTTTAAAAGGTTATACTTTCCGTCAAAATGTCTACTGATCAAATCGAACAACCCATAGAAGCATGAGTCACAAATGAAAAAAAAAATCCTTCTCCATGCAAACTAAGAAGTTAAAATGACCAATTTGTATGGGGAAACCAAAACTTTTTTTCATTTGCGACACATCCAAAATTCTTTTATTGTGCCATTAATGTGGTAGATGGTATAAAACTTTACACATATAGGGTGAATTAAAAAAATTACAACCTTTTGGACTAAAGTTTTTCCCATGGTTCCATGGGAAAAACTTTTTAATTTTGTTGTTTTTTAGTAAAAAATTACAACCTTTTGGACTAATAATAATATGAGGCTTTACTGATAAAATTAAAAAGTTTTTCCAATGGAACATGGTTCATGGTTCCATAGGAAAAACTTTTTAATTTTATCAGTAGAGCCTCATATTATTAAAAGTTTTTCCCATGGTTCCATTGGAAAAACTTTTTAATTTTATCAGTAGAGCCTCATATTATTAAAACTTTTTCCCATGGAACCATGGGAAAAACTTTTTAATTTTATCAGTAGAGCCTCATATTATTATTAGTCCAAAAGGTTGTAATTTTTTACTAAAAAACAACAAAATTAAAAAGTTTTTCCAATGGAACCATGGGAAAAACTTTTTAATTTTATCAGTAGAGCCTCATATTATTATTAGTCCAAAAGGTTGTAATTTTTTACTAAAAAACAACAAAATTAAAAGTTTTTCCCATGGAACCATGGGAAAAACTTTTAATAATATGAGGCTCTACTGATAAAATTAAAAAGTTTTTCCAATGGAACCATGGGAAAAACTTTTAATAATATGAGGCTCTACTGATAAAATTAAAAAGTTTTTCCCATGGTTCCATTGGATTTTTTTTTTAATTTTGTTGTTTTTTAGTAAAAAATTACAACCTTTTGGACTAATAATAATATGAGGCTCTACTGATAAAATTAAAAAGTTTTTCCAATGGAACCATGCCACCAGCCTCATATGGTTCCATGGGAAAAACTTTTTAATTTTGTTGTTTTTTAGTAAAAAATTACAACCTTTTGGACTAATAATAATATGAGGCTCTACTGATAAAATTAAAAAGATTTTCCCATGGTTCCATGGGAAAAACTTTTAATAATATGAGGCTCTACTGATAAAATTAAAAAGTTTTTCCAAGGGAACCATGGGAAAAACTTTTAATAATATGAGACTCTATTGATAAAATTAAAAAGTTTTTCCCATGGAACCATGGGAAAAACTTTTTAATTTTATCAGTAGAGCCTCATATTATTATTAGTCCAAAAGGTTGTAATTTTTTTAATTCACCCTATATGTGTAAAGTTTTATACCATCTACCACATTAATGGCACAATAAAAGAATTTTGGAACAAACATGCTTTTTCAAAAATTCAGGATGTGTTTTTTTACCGCATCAATCTAATACTTTTTACTAATAGAATTGCTTAATTTTCCTAACCAGAATAAATTAGATTGGTCGTGGTTTCGATTCCCACCTATGGCAAAAAATATTAGTATTTTTTTCTGTACAGTTTACCATGGTTTGTGTGATTATAAAATATAATAATTATTTCTATTGTAGTTTCTGGTACACATCTTTGCTTAGTTACCGTGGTCACACCAGCACCCCTAGCACGGCCAAGCCAAGATATAAAGTCGCGAACCAATGTCAAAAGTAACTATTTTTTAATATCAACCAATCAGAGCGCTGCAAAGTTGCACCTGATTGGCTGATATAAAAAAAATGTTTTGTTTGACATCCGCTCGCGACTTTATGTCTTGTCTTGGCTTGGCCGTGCTACGGATGCTGGCAAAATGTGTAGTACCTACTATATTTTTAGTATTGTTATTTTTGTCCACCAAAAGTTCATTTATCGTTTCTTTTTAATATCAGCCGTTGAACTTTATTTGATTTATTAAACTATTTTTTTATTATTCTGCCCTTGAAAATATGCAATGCATATAGGCGTTAACTTGGTGTTAACTTCAATATGTAGAATACGAATATATAAATAAATTGACAAGCAATCGATGGCTATATTATTGCATAGTCAACTTTTTATAATAACATATCGTTAAAACAGAAGAAGCTTAAAATAACTTGCAAAGAAGCTTTAAAGCCGGCATAGTGACGACAACCAATCTCACAATAATTTGACTGTTGGTTGTTTTCTTTCGTGGACTCTACATTATGCTCGCCATCAAGTGAGCGTCATATAACGTATTCCAAATACAAAAAAAAGGTTCTGGGCAACAATTCTTTCAAACAATATTTTTTAGTAAAAGTCATGATAATTTTTATCATGCATTAATATCTAGTGCCCTACAATGCGGTTTCTAAGTTATATGTTTAGGCAAATGTTTTTAACTAAGAGGCATCTCTTCCTCGTTGGGAATAGATCAAACGCGTCCATGCGCCGGCGCATATCAATTTTCGTAGGTAATTATATTTTAACAGCCACAGTAGCATTTTGTTGTTTGGGGTTATCTTTTATTAGAGAAAACTTTGGATTAATTTTATTTATTCTTGTAACTGCATGTTACTACGACGAATGGCGGAACATAGCCAGACGTAAATTACAATTATATCAACTACTTTATGTATTACTTTTGTTCACAAATAATGATTATTTCATTCCATATCTACCTGATGGTAAGCTGACCTTTAAAGCCTATTAAATAGGGCTGATACAGCATTGATCACTAACATTATGCCGGATAAATGATACGGTTACGAAATGGGAAAAAATGAATTTGCATTACGAGTGTAGGTATTTTAATATCCTTACTGCTTTATCGCTAAATCAACTGTCTGTATCTTAATCACACCCTAAAAGAAAGAAACTACCACCTCGCCAATAATCGGCGTAGAACCCAAATACTAAAACCGGAACATGACTAGTTCACTTGACGGTTTCCGCATCTGTATGGGCGGTGGTGACGAAACCCCGTGGTCGGTCGGCCCAGACAAGTTATAGAGACATACTCGTACCTCAGGCATACACTTTTTTTTTGTGTTTTTAAAAATTTAGGTAAAAATAAAATTGTATTAATTTTGTAAAAACAAATCTACATAATATTTTACAAATCACTTAAAATTCCGCCCGCCCAAACCGAATGCATAGAAGAGAACTATAACACTTCGTTAGGTAGGCGGGCGGCGCGGGCGCGGCTCTTCACCTAATTTTGCCACGAACGTGTTTCGGGATAGAATTCTAATTTGGAATGCCTGTCACCCACTTCCTGAAGAGTCCCCATTCACTGCTGCGGACGGTTAGATAGCTTAACGTGACATGTTTTCTCTATTTCTAACGCATAGACCGAGATCCCGAAGTGAAAATATATTTAAGTTATCGATGTCAAAAGACATAAATAATAAACTTGAACTCTAATAACAACATATAGAAAATCAAAATATTGGGACTTAGAATAACCACATCGATATAGAGTCGATAAAATGAAGTTTATAAATGTTCGTAAAATCGATATGTATCGATTTTGTCGATTTATCGAGCCTATCGATGGGATGCCACTTAATAGAGTACACGAGTTATATATATTTGATAGAGTAACTAATATTGACATGTGTCAATATTAGTTACGTGAATATGGATTTGATTTGCTGTTGCTGATTTTCTGTTTTAAATAAGCGTAGCATTTTGAATTTCCACATTCTATTATCACTCGTTTCCCCATGTCTCGTCAAAATTAATAAATCTTTTCAGAGCTATTATATATTCGTATTTAAGATTTATACCTACATCAGTGATTAGTAGTGATCGGAAATCCGGAAATAATTATACCCAAACTTAATTTAAAAATGGCTTTCTGATCTTTTAAAAATGAAGTTTAACATTTTTTGATCCCGTAATTTCCGATCACTAGTAATTAAAATCGCGTTAATTTTATGTATTGGCAGTGATCGTATTAAACTATCTTTTATACATTGAAATGTTTGCTCTAAAAAAAATACAAGAAGCAGACGTATTCTAAAGACGTAATACAAAATGATCGCTAGGTAGCTACTATGATGGTAAGGAATTTTCCTTACTTTTTAAGCAAAACAATACTCCACTAACTAACTAGGTAATGTTGAATACCAACCGCAAAAACATCAAAACAAGACAAATAAGCAGAAAATACACGATAAAACAGTACAACGATAACAATCTGCAAGAAATGACAATCGCAACGTTTTTATTTTTGCGCCATCATTCCTTGTTGGTTTGCCCGTTTGTTATCACTGGGATCTCGGTCTATGAATGCATATACTCGTACTTTGAACGCATGTTATGTATGGCGTCGACCATGAATCAATATAAGGTATGGCTGACTAATACACTCAGCTGTTTGTTTGTATGACCTCTGTATGTACACAGGTGGTTGAAAACCTTGTATTAAAACTGGGAATAGTTAATGTTGTGATATTATTATATACCTACTTTGTTTGTTTTTTTTTTAAGGTATTTGTAGCTTGGCTAATCATACATTTCCAATTAATAACTATAATGATAATACATACATACATCACGGGTGCCTTACGGCGCCTAGCCGCCTAGACGGCCCCAGGGTACCCAGCGGAGGGGTTTTAATCTCACCTCGGCGTAGCCGATGGTATACTACACCGAACAAGTGGCTAGCTCGTCGTGATGTTTTGAATAGACTCATTATCCCATCTATAAATAGTTTCACAACTTGGTATAGTGAAACCGGGACCGACAGCTTAACGTGCTCTCCGAGTCACTATAGTGGCGTTGTCAAACAAATGTACATATTTTTTTTAATTAAAAACTCATTGGTACACACCGGGATTCGAACCAGGGACCTAAGTGCCCTAAGTCCAAGGTCTAACCAACTCGGCCACCACGTATATAGATAATGATAATAATATTTTTTATATACGTGGTGGCCGAGTTGGTTAGACCTTAGACTAAGTCGGTCAAAATCGTTTATTTTAGAACAAAAGGTCTTAAAAAGACGTTACATTAATAATGTTCGCTTTTGCTCCAACTCATGGTATCATCATCATCATGCCAGCCCTTCGCGCGTCCACTGCTGGACATAGGCCTCCCCCAAGGATCGCCACAATGACCGGTTCTGCGCTGCCTGTATCCATCGGCTTCCCGCGACCTTTTTCAGGTCGTCGGTCCATCTTGTGGGGGGCCTGCCTCTGCTGCGTCCTCCGGTATACAAACATCAAAGAAATTAGTTCGACACAAAATCTGTTTCCGCACTTAGGCTTAAAAACACTTAGGTCTCTGGTTCAAACCCTGGTTTTTATAACCAATGAGTTTTTAATCTAAAAAATGTATGTACATTTGTGTAACAACACCACTATAGTGCCTCAGAGAGCACGTTATGTTGTCGGTCCCGGTTTCACTATACAACTTGTGAAACTGTTTATAGATGGGTTATGTACGATATTATGAAAAAATATCAAATTAAATTTGTCACAAAAACTAAAGAAATCAAACAAAAATTACGCTAGAATTAAAAAAAAAATTGTCTGTGTTCATAGTGGGTTAAATGCTGGCAACATTTCCTCGCTGATGCAGATGGTGTGACTAATTTTAGGAAAAAACCCAGCCCTTCGGTCACAAACAGCAGAACTATCTTACATCCGGCTCCGATGGTCCCAGTGTCTTCAATGGTAAAGCAAAATGTAGTTTTTGACAGCCTCCGTAGACTAGTGGTTGCGCCTGTATGCGCCTGTTGCGTTGTATCCTGAGGTCGTGGGTTCGATTCCCAAACATGACAAAAAATATTAGTAGGCTTTTCTATACAGTTTGTCATAGTTTGGGTGGGTGTTAATAAAATACAAGCCTAGAGCTTAGTTTGTGACCAGAGCAATATGTGGAAATTGTCCTACATATTATTATCCTACCCTACCACCAGATTTAACCAAACTACTGAACAGATTTTGATAAACCTTATAAATTTATATCTATACATTTTTTTTTAATTTTAGTATATATATCATCACGGGTGCCTTACGGCGCCCGAGACCGCCTAGACGGCCCCAGGGTACTCAGCGGAAGGGTTTTTAACCCCACCTCGTCGTAGCCGATGGTATGAGTCTACACCGAACAAGTGGCTAGCTCGTAGCGATGTTTGAATAGACTCAATAACCCATCTATAAACAGTTTCACAAGTTGGTATAGTGAAACCGGGACCGACAGCTTAACGTGCTCTCCGAGGCACTATAGTGGTGTTGTCAAACAAATGTACATATTTTTTTAATTAAAAATTCATTGGTACACACCGGGATTCGAACCAGGTACCTAAGTGTTTTTAAGTCCAAGGTCTAACCAACTTTAGTAACAAATTTTAGTACGTTACCATATTAAATCTATCTTTACAAGCCTAGTATTTTTTTCATAATAAAATGTGTGCAATTTATTATTACTAACTGTACGACAAAAACTTATTCAAATAAATGTTATTTCCCATAACATTCCGCAAGTTATTTTTAGACAACTCGCACGCATCTTTTTTATAAAGATATTTCTATTTAAAAGTCAAAGTGGCCACGGGTCACATGTCACTTTCTCCAAAGGTGTTAACAAGAAAAAAAACCCGAAATCTACAAAACCGGGCCCTACACTAGGCCACTAAACTATATCACCAACAAGGCGTACCTTTATCAAGGTCAAACTTTCAACAAAGTAAATATTTTCTTTGAAAGGGAAAATTTTACTTTTATCCTATACCTACGTACTTAATCTTTAAGGTCTCAAATCTATCTGCTGAAAACTGAAAAACACAGAGATAAATAAATAAACAATGTAATATTTTCATAGATTTGCAGAACTATTTTATTAATTGATTAAGTAGCTGGTAGAAAATGCCTAAAGCAGCTTGCCTCTTACAAGTGTGCACAAGAGAGAATTTTGAAATAAGTAAAATAATATTTTAGTTGTTTTTAAGAAACTACTAAAATGTCTTTTAAGAAGAGAATCTCGAGTATCTCTCGAATATATTTTTATGATTTTGGAGGCGTTATAAAAATGAACGATATATAGGCTCATACGTTTTCCTTTTTTTAAAAGTTTGAATGTCAAAAGAATCGCCCGTTTCGTAACTTTACCATGGAAATAGTCTCCCCCTTCGGCAAGAAATCGATGCAGTAGTCTCAAAACAGGTCACTTGACGATTTTTGCATCTGTATAGACATTTGCCTAATAGAAAACTGCAGCAAATGGAATAAATTGGACCGTGATGTACGTAAGTACTTAGTTGGATATTTCTTGAACATAAAAAATAAAAAGGTAAACACAATAAAAAGCAAAAGAAAATAACACTTGTTGTGTTTTTTATTTAGCTAGATTATCATCATATAGAAGCGGTTAAAGAGCTGATTAAAAATTATGAACCGGCTCCTTCTTTGATGAGCCGACAAGATTGTAGAATTTTACCTCACATTGTAGATAATAAAAATAATAACGATGCATATAAAATTGTTACCTACTGGCTTTGTTATTTTTTTATACATGGGGCTGATGAGCTGGTTGCAGCGGCAGATCCAGGGTGCCCTGATACTATCCATATTTACTTTATCTATTAATTTGTCTATTAATTTATGTCAATTTGTCTTATCTAAAAATCCTCTAAGAACGTTGTCAAAAAGCCTTAGAAAAAAAACCGAAAATAAAATCAACCTAATCAAAAACAATGTTGTGTTTTTTTTGTGATCAATTTTAGTGTGGTATACTAATGAGTTTTTATTAATAATAAAAATGACATTTATTTATTTATAAATCTTTATTGCATAAAATACAAAGGGCATCTCTACCAATCAAACCTTCGGGACAATCAAAGCAGTTATTAAGTGAGGTACATTTGTTTGGCAACACCACTATAGTGCCTCGGAGTACACGTTAATCTTTCGGTCCCAATTTCACTATACCAACTTGGTCACAAATTAAGCTCTAGGCTTGTACTTTGTGTACCAGAAACAACGATATTAATACATATTATATTTTATAAACACAGACCAAGAAAACTGTACAGAGGCTCTACCATGGGTTTGCGCATTGTAGCAACGAAACATGTATACGTGAGGAACAACCAATACGGCCGCTTTATTTTTGGTAACAGGATTGAATAAAGCGGCCGTATTGGTTGTTGCTCACGTATACGTTACGTTGCTACAATGCGCAAACCCGGTAGAGCCTCAGAATAACGTACTATTTTTTTTTTATGAGGCCAAAGGCGCAACCATTAATCCACGAAGACAGTTATCTCAATAGGCAACAGATATGAAAAACTATATCTTAATTTAAAAAAAAAATTAACCTTCTGAGTTCTATTTTTAAAAAATCTCTAAAAATAGTACAAACAAATTATAATGTAATTCTACGGGAGCATCTTACGCAACATTAGCAGTGGTTTTAAGTGCGGACTCAAGCAAACGGTAGGCAAGTCATAGCTCGAGTGACTCCTACGCATAGCCCACGTACAACCTTCGATCTGAGACATAACCTATATGCAGGTGCTAATGCTAACTTTATATTATCCAAGTACTAGTGTATAATAATAACTTCTGTAATACATAAAAATACTTATTTTTTTAGAGATGAAATGCAAATGAAAATAATGGTGGG
The DNA here is from genome assembly GCA_947458855.1 of Monopis laevigella. Taxonomy (NCBI): domain Eukaryota; kingdom Metazoa; phylum Arthropoda; class Insecta; order Lepidoptera; family Tineidae; genus Monopis; species Monopis laevigella. Next base: position 4,586,734 of record OX381596.1, on the reverse strand, counting down.
CGGGACTCCAACCCACAATCCTTGCTTTCGCGGCAAGGTAACCACTAAACCAGGTTCCAGTCACCTCTCATGAAATTTATCATTTCTTGTTATTTCATACAACTCTATATTATAGTGAAGTTAAAAGTTTCTAATACTAGATGGCAGATATTTTTTTTTACTTTTTTCATTATTTTATATTTTTATAAATTCGTTATCAGATTAATCTAATTTTATAAACGATTTTTAACAACGGTCTGTTGGAATTTCAAGCAATATTTTCGTTACCACCGCCAAAACAGACAACATTAAAGGCTCTACCATGGGTTTGCGCATTGTAGCAACGTAACGTATTTGTATACCGATACGTGAGCACAACCATAAATAAAGCGGCCCATTTGGTTGTTGCTCACGTATACGTATACAAATACGTTACGTTGCTACAATGCGCAAACCCATGATAGAGCCTCTGTCACGTGACAATCATGATTCGGATTTAGTCTGTTAGTTTATCGATCTTCAGAAGACTACTGCATCCATTTCTCGTAGAGGTGGTCATTTTTCAGGGCTCAGTTACGAAACGGGCAATACTCAACTCCATTCACGGACTTTGTATGCCTTCTTACCATCAGGTGGATAAAGAAAGTCACATGCCGTGCTCCTAAAATAAACAAAAAATATCTTAAGGACACTGCATTCGTAATCGCGAACTCTGCGTTCTCAATACAAAATGAGCTTTCGCGCTTCCAGTATTACCCGACTATTGTTGCAGAATTCAAATAATATTTTTGTCAGTTATTGTATTAATTAATCTTTTTAAGTTGGGTGTTTTTATTTTGGGAATTTTTTCGAAAAAAAAAAATACTCAACTAAATTTTTTTGAAAAAAAATCACTTTTTATATATTATACAAAAATTATAATACAAAAATATTCATTACCCACAATAGAAACATTTATACACAATTGAACTACGACTACGTTGTAATATTGGAAGTACATTTACGATAACTATACCTATAATAATAATAATATACAGGGTGAAATTGAATGGATCTACTTTGGGCTAATATGAGGTTCTGCAGATCAATTCGAACAACTTTTCCAAAAAATTTTTTTTAAAAAATTTGGCTTCCCCATACAAATTGGTCATTAGATTACTAGTTTGTATGGAGAAGGCAATTTTTTTTTCATTTGCGACACATGGTTCCATAGGAAAAGTTGTTCTGATTGATCTGCAGAACCTCATATTAGCTAAAAGTACATCCATTCAAAGTCAGCCTGTATGTATATCCCTAAATGGTTTTAAGTCACTTGTTCCTTGAAAATCTATGTTTTAAATTACTTTCTCCAATTTTAGTCTAAAATTAAATATTTTTGTTTCAGGTTTCAAATTCTGTAAAAGAAGAACTTAAAACCAGTGAAAATAACTTAATAACGACAATTCGAACTATCTCTTTAAAAAAAGTGTTGATTACCTTATTTTTTTATAGTGGTTTAGTGAAACAGTGAAAACACTTGTGTGGTAATAGTGCAGGAAAATGTGGATCACTTGATATTTAACATTTCGGGACTTATTTGAGCTAGAGAATAAGGTAAGTCGATATGTTTATATTTTGTAGAGTTTCGGTTTTGCATTTGGTTTATTTACCTTTTATTAAGAATAAATATTTAAGGCGTGGATATGGTCGGTGAAGTTGGTGATCTTGGTGGCTCCCTTGTATGGCAGATAATGATTGGCAGGTCAATGGAATCAGCTAACCACCTAGTCTTACACTAGTTGGTTATGTAGTGTGTGTTCGGTTTGGTAGTAATTTTCATATTAAGATTTCTAAATTTAAGTTCTAAACCTGATATCGAGGTATAATAAATATCTGTCGTTCTTTTAATAATGAATAGCTGCCTAACCAAACGCACTCTAAGACCTCATTGTTAAACATTTTTTTTTAACTGTTCATAAATATCATGAAATAAATGATTTGATTTGATTTAGTACCAGCAGAAGGGTGTAAAAGCTTAAAATTTTTGAGTCACACACAGATATAAAATTTTTTCTCATAAATTATATATAATATAATTTATTAGAAAAAACCTAACCTAACGTTCAGGAAACATATCTTTAATAAAAAAAAAATCTTGGTGGAAGAATTGGTAAGACTTCAGACTTAAAAGCCCAACAATTTTTAGGTCACATGTGCGTACCAATGCATTTCTTAATTAATAGTTATATTTATTTGACAACATAACTATAGTGCCTTAAAGAGCACGTTAAGCTGTCGGCCCTAGTTTCACTATACCAACTTGTACCTATAAGGCTACTATAATATATACTATATTAAGGCGCTGTAAGGCAAAAATTCTGTCAGAACGGAAAGCACAAAAACTTTAAAATAAAATATGACTGATTTCCATAGTGTACTTATATATACGTGGTGGCCGAATTAATTAGACCCTTAACTTAACAGTTATTAGATCACACCACTATATTGCCTCTGCCTTAAGCTAACAGATTCAATTTCACTATACTTGCCACACCGCGACGAGATGGCCACTCGCTACCACAATATTACAAATACAAACTGTATAGAAAAGAGCCTAATGACTGTGTTCAATTCGAAATCGAATCTTGGACCTACGGATAAAATGCCTACGGCATAATTAACTAGATGACTTTAACAACGATTAAAAGTCGAAAAAAAAAGGTTTTTTTTATTTACAAGTCAGGCAGGTAAATTAATTATTAAAAATATATAAATTTATATTTGTTTATTTTAGGTTTATTAATTAAAAAAAAAACATTTTTATTTAAATACAATATCTATATTTGCCTTCACTAGTCTTCAGTCGTATTTTTTTTAATTATTATAAAAATAAAGTTAAGTTTTACTATAACTTAAAAAAGTCTAAAACGAAAAGACCTCCCAAAGGTAGCTATAGCCAAATATAACAAATGAACCAAGAACCACATACTCTAATGACGCATCTAACGGCCACTTCGCCCACCGCGAAGCGATAGTGTCACGTTACATTTCTGTGAATAGATAAAACATTGTTGCTTAAATTTTATAGCCATATTGCCGTTTTACTGCGAACTTGCGAGTAGGCTACCTACGTTATTTGTATGTTTATTATTTGATGTCTATACATAGTATAATATGAAGTCCCTTGCCGCGTCTGTATGCTTCTATCTTCTAAACCAGTGCGTACCCAATTAGTTTTTTCAATGTACCACTCGAAGAAAGACCTCAACTCGCGTACCCTTAAAACGATAAATTAAAAATCAAATCAGATGTATTTTACATTTATTACGGTAGAAATAGTGGTGTATTCTAATGACCAAAAACAGCAGTTTAAATTAATGTGACAAATGTGCACGGTTTTCTTTTCCACAACTCTGGAAAATGTGGTTCATTTTAGGTCAGCTTCCAGTCTGATCATACCCCTTGATGCAACCTTGCGTACTCTTGGGGGTACGCGTACCACTAATTGGGAAACACTGTTCAAAACTTCGCAACGGATTTCGATGCGATTTTCACCATTATTAATAGGTAATCTCTTCCGGAAGCTTATATATTTAATATATAGTACTATACATATAAGTAGTAATCCGAATACGTATTACAGTACAAAGAACTTAAAGTATAATATTTTTTCCATTGTTTTACATCTGATTAGGCGAATGGTGGTTAGTGCTTGTACCTACCAAATAAAAATATACTTAGTACGTAGATACCTATTATATTCCATATATATATTAAAGATCGTTATCATTTTAATTAACCTGTCTACGATAAGTTTAGCAATAACCACAATTGCCAGATCATTTGTGCAACTGATTCGATCAATCACACTTCTAACATATAAATTAGTGAACTTATTACTCGATCAGTCGTAAGATATATCTGGCAATCGTTGTTTATTTGTGACTCTAAGGTTGCGTTTACACTACTAGGTGGTAAGTACTTTCTTAGGTGGGAGGAAGGCCTCTATAACTTCGCTAGGCCGACTGACCGGACTCGTTACCATCGCCTGTACAGATGCAAAAACCGACAAGTGACCTTGTCATGTTCGGTTTTAATGGTTTCACCGGTTTTCCGGAGACTACTGCATCTTTTTCTTGTCGAGGGGGTAGTCTCCTCATGGTGCGGTTACAAACGGGGTGGTAAAATTTGTTATTACAAATTCTGTATACGCTGAAAACACTGGTTCAAGATACTCTTATATTCGAATAAGTGACGTCACTCGTGTAGCGAATATTTTTGTCTTTGGGTCGAATACGCCTGCACACGGAACACAGTTAGACTTCTGTATTCAGCTGTTAGTGAATACCAACCGGTCCAAATTGTATATAGAAATAAACGCGTAGATATAACCAATTGGACCAGAGATTAAAAACGGTCGTGAACGTAATTAAGAACGAAAAAAGCGCAATTCGGATTCGGACCACGAGGAAAGACGATTTTTCATAACTAGTTTAATTTAATGTTTAATTAATCGATGTCCTTTTCAGTTAGGTAAAAAAATATACAGGGTGAATTTGAAACGATGTACTTTGGGCAAATATAAGGTTCCGCTCATCAAATCGAACAACTTTTCCCATGGAACCATGTGTCGAAAATGAAACAAAATTTTGGCTTCCCGAAACAAATTGGTCATTTTAACATTACTAGTTTGTATGGAGAAGACAATTTTTTTTTTCATTTCCGGCACATGGTTCCATGGGAAAAGTTGTTCGATTTGATCAGCAGAACCTCATATTAGCCCAAAGTACATTCTTTCAAAGTCACCATGTATATAAATATCATCACGGGTGCCTTACGCCTAGACGGCCCCAGTGTACCCAGCGGATGGGTTTTAATCCCACCTTGTCGTAGCCGATAGTATGAGTCTACACCGAACAAGTGGCTGGCTCGTCGCGATGTTTTGATAAATACCCAAGTTAGGTATTTGAAATATTTGAGGCACAAAGAAGTCGACTGATAAATAAGATACTGTATGATAACATTTTTACTTTGATTTCATTAATCCATTAAATTTTATTAACTCATGCAACGCATCATTGAAAGATTATTTGATAAGGAATAGAAGTACATAGTATATTGGGTATTGTTTTATTAATATTTTAGGCAAAAAACTTTACCTTATATAAAATAAATCACTAAGTAGTGAAGATAGCCAAAAAACTATACCTGATATTAAAATAAATCACTAAATACTGAAAATTAAGTAAAACCTACAAATAATAAAAAAAATTGCCAATATAAAAATATATTTTTATTTTGCTTGTGAAATACGCTTTTCGATATGTATTTGTTTCTGGTCCCTATACCAGAAACAAACACACATGGTGACTTTGAAAGGTTTTAGGTACTTTGAGCTAGTCAAAGTCAAAATATTTCTTTCATGTAAGTACACTTTTACAGAACTAAGTGTAAGGCCGTCATTTCTCACACACATAAATAAAAATAAATGGAAACCAAACCGAACACACATTACATAACCAACTAGTGTAAGACTAGGTGGTTAGCTAGGAAGCTGATATGAGGTTCTGCTGGTACAACAAATAGTTTCATAGGAAAAATTGTTCGATTTGACCAGTAGAACCTTATATTAGCCCAAAAAACATCCTTTCAAATTCATATTTTCTATATACATATTATAACATTTTATAAACACCCAAACCATGGAAAACTGTACAGGAAAGCGTAATTTTTGTTATGAGTAGAAATCGAACCCGCGACCTCCGGACAAATGCTATTAAAATTAAAAATTGTCGAAAATAATAAAAAAAAACGTCAAAAACTAACCCTTTTTTTTCAATAACAAATCATAAAGTAAACACTTTTTATTGGCCCAATAAAAAAAAACTCTTCAAAATAGCATTAAAAAAAATCTCAGCAAACCAGCATGGAAGCGCCAACCTGCCGCCTCACGAAGGTCGACCCGACTTAGCAATGACCCCTATACCCATATACAGTAGGACATTGCGAAACCCTACCTTAACATTCTTGCTAACATCTGGTACAGACCTACGAACTTGGTTGTACTTCGCGAAGGCCCTTGTGATATTAAATCTGGCTCCTCATGTTTATTATTTGAGTAAAGAAAGAAGAAAGATTTTTTTTTATTAATTCTTTTTTTTTTAGGTTTTTTTTTCATTAGTATATAGTGTTTATTATGTAATTTATTTATTTGTTTAGTGAGTATATAAGAAAATCCACGGCAAGATAAACATATACATACCTAGGCGGCCCCAGGATACACAGCGGAGGGGTTTTAATCCCACCTCGTGGTAGCCGATGGTATGAGTCTATACCGAATAAGTGGCTAGCTCGTCACGATGTTTTGAATAGGCTCAATAACCCATCTATAAACAGTTTCACAAGTTGATATAGTGAAACCGGGACCGATAGCTTAACGTGCTTTCCGAGGCACTATAGTGGTGTTGTCACACAAATGTTTTTTTTTTTTTATTAAAGCAAGATAAAGACTAAGATTATCTTAAAATAACAAAAAAATAAATTAAATTTAAATTTTGAAGAATTGTCAGATTTATTCATTCTTTATACAAGTTATTCGACTTGTATGAAGAACTGACATATTTAATCATTCTCCGTCTTATCTTATCTTATTCGTTTTGGGGTTGAAATCAGTCAAAAACACTTCAACCCTTTGGGATCTTTTGTGTGTTACCCATACCTATTAACCACAAACCGTCCCCAAATATGTTGTTGACGTATTTAAGGACATCACTAAGGTCGGTTAGCCTGTAGCTTTCTGGATCCGGATAAGGTTGTCCTAGGTATTTGATTCTTTGGATGGCCCTAGCGTCACAGTCGCACAGTAGGTGCCGTATGGATTCGGGCTCCTTACCACAGAATCTGCATGTGGGATCATCTCTTATTCCTATAGTAATAAGGTGTTTGTTGGTTGTTTAGTGTCCTGAGAACACTCCCACCAGTAGCCTTATTTAAATTCTGTTAAATTTGCATATCTGATCCAGGCCTATTGCCTTCATACCAATGAATTTCTTGGAATGTATTAGGCCTTGCTGCGTTAACCACCATCTTGTGTGTTTGTCCATCATTCTCCATACAAGTTATCTGATGAATAACTTTATTTGACAATTGAAAAATCGGCCCTAAATAAACAATAAACAGAAATATATACAAATATGAAATGTGTGTGTGGATTGTATTTATGTATGTGTGGAGTGTGTTAGTATAAAATAACTAGAAGGGTGGGTTTCTTGGCTTCATTTTATAAAAATACGGTATCTAACGTAATAATCTATACTAATATAATAAAGCTGAAGAGTTTGTTTGTTTGTTTGGTTGAACGCGCTAATCTCAGGAACTATTGGTTCTAATTGAAAAATTATTTTATTGTTGGATAGCCCATTTATCGAGGAAGGCTATAAGTTATATAACATCACGCAATATTCCAATCTTATTGTGGTCATAACCAATAAGATTGGAATATTGTTACTGTAAAAAAAAACGGGGAAACATATTCCTTTTGAGAGCGTACTGCGTAAACGGTTAAAGTTACGCAGACGAAGTTGCGCGGGTCAGCTAGTCTATAATAACCTGGCCAGGGAATATTATAATACATATTTTATTGTTAATTCTTTAGTGAGTATATAAGAAAATTCATAGCAAATTTATTGCTTATGTAAAGCACGGAGATTATAATAAAATAACAGAAAAAAAATGTATAAAATTTAAATTTTGAAAAAATGTCAAATTTATTCATTCTCCATACAAGTTATTTGTTGAATGATTTTATCTCACTTTTATATTTCTTAAGTTATGAATACACAAACAGACAGACAGAGAGACGTTGCATTTTATAATTAATAGATATAAATTATGCGACAAATAGATATATTTAATCTTATCTAATATTACGCCCTCCTCTGATTGTAACAATATTATCCTGTTAATAAATAAATTAAAATTAGTTATACATATTTATTGTATTTTCAATATCTATTTTTTTTTACTATAGCGCGGCTTATGCCTCTACACCCACCTGGTGGTAAGCAGCATGTAAAGTCCAAGAATGGAACAGTCGAAATGAAATAATGAGACTGTTGGTGGTGCCCGCTATGCCGATTTACGCTTATTTTAAAGGACTCCATATTATAGGAAGAAGGCTTCTTTACGAACAACCTAAAAACCGCAAGCTAGCCACTTGTTCGTTGTAGACTCATACCATCGGCTATGACCCTGGGGCCATCTAGGCGGTCTCGGGCGCCGTAAAGCACCCGTGTTGATATGTATGTATGTGTAAAAACCACAAAAAAAAACAAAACAAAAAAAAACTTGTAACAATGTAATGTAAAATTAATATCCAAAATAACAATATTATTATGCTGAATCACTTTGCGTACGTAATGCAATATTAAACTACGTACCTATATTTAATATAATAATAAACCTAAATAAATTAAATACAAAAATACACCTTGTTCCATTGAGTTAAAGATAAGTTTTAATTAAAAAAACGGTACATTTAAGGTACACCCACGTGCTATAACTTAGATGTAGGTTGGATGCATGACCTTAGTTCCACTGAGTCAGTTGTTTTATCAGTCATTAACAAATATCGATAAAAGTAGTTTACCTTTGGATACGTTTATCGATATATAATTAGCACTTTTGACAACACTATTAATCAATATTGCTGCATCTGCTTTGCGGATATTATTAATTAATAAAGTACGGCTTAGACGGGTACTAGGGTACTCAGCAGAAGTGTATTGTACCCAATCGTATAGCCTTTGGTGTTCTTATTATTCATAAAAACCTTATTGAGTTCTTGAAAAACACTTCATTTAAAATAGGTTTTGTCTCTTTTATGAACATTAATTTTTCTTGCTTAAAAACGAAAAATATATATTTTAACTAATTTGTTCTTAAAGGACTTAATAAGTATTTATGATTACTGGTGTAGGTCTAAACTGAACAAGAACACAGTCTCAACTGAGAATAGTTTAATGCCAGTTGGTATTACACTTAAAAAAGACGGAAAGCATGTTTATTTTAAATAAATCATTTTAATTTAGATTTTAATCACAATTAATTTATAGGTCGTGGTATTTACAAACTTATTTCAGGATATTTCATTATTATTGACAATTAAAGTTTTATTTAAAATATTGTGACGTTTTGGCAGATTAGGCTGTATGGTCGAAAGATCCTTCTTCATAGTGAAAAAAATATGGCATCGGCGTTGACACTTGGCAGACTTTAAGGGACACCTTGAAGCGGGTTAAATGGAAGGTTTTAACCCGTTGGATATGTTAGGGTGTAATTTTATGTATGATGATGATCTATAATGCCTTCTAATTATATACTTAACCACATACAGTACCAACTATCATTAAATGTTGTAGAAATCAACATACTTGTTCACGTCTTACCCTTTCGTTTCCGCACCGACGTAATCCTTATTCTAAACAAATAACTAAACCATTTCACACTTCTAACTGCCACCAACAAACCGTTAGTTAACTTAACCACAGAGCCAATGAATAGTTAGACAGAGCTTTAGTGTCAATATACGTGGTGGCCGAGTTGGTTTGACTTTAAACTTAAAAACACTTAGGTCCCTGGTTCGAATCCCAGTGTGTACCAATGAGTTTTTAATTTAAAATAATATTTACATTTGTTTGACAACACCACTATAGTGCCTCGGAGAGCACGCTGTCGGCCCGGTTTCACTATACCAACCTGTAAAACTATTTATAGATGAGTTATTGAGTCTATTCAAAACATCGCGACGAGCTAGCCACTTTTTCGGTGTAGACTCATACCAACGGCTACGACTAGGTGGGATTAAAACCCCTCCGCTGGGTAGCTTGGGGCCGTCTAGGCGGTCACGGGTGCCGTCAGGCACCTTTGTTCTTTTGATGATGAATAGCAACTTAACCAAATGCACTCGTTTATCTGTCCCTAAAAGAACATAAACAAATAATATATAATAACTAGCTGTGCTCGCGACTTCGTCCTCGTGGAATAGTTTTTTTTATCATACAAATTTTCATCCCCTATTTTATCTCCTTGGGGGTAGAATTTATCAAAATCTTTTCTTAGCGGATGCCTACGTCATAACATCTACCTGCATGCCAAATTTCAGCCCGATCTGTCCAGTGGTTTGGGCTGTGCGTTGATAGATCACTATGTCAGTCAGTCAGTCACCTTTGAGTTATATATATTTAGAATTAACTGCTTTTTAGTGATTAATACAATAGATGAATGAAAAATAAGTACTCTATTTCAGGATAGTAAAAGTACATTTAACCTTTTATGTTAATAACCTAAAAAATCATACATATATTCTTGTAACGTATATAACCACTAGACGCATATAGTAAAAATATAATATATTGCGACCTCTATTTTTTTAAGTTGAGTAGAGAAACCTAATAGTAGTCTGTACTTAGTACTTAGAGCTTGGCAATTGATTTATGTGGCTAGAGGAAAAATGTAGCTGCTGTCAATCTGAAAGCTGCGCCGAGCAGGATTTCTTATAAATTCGTTTACACTTTCATTGAATGGATTTTACTTTATAATGCTAGTGAAATTGTGATCAAAACTCAATGCATAGTACTAAAATAATAAAACTGAAGAGTTTTTTGTTTGGTTTTCACTACTGGTTCGAATTGAAAAATTATTTTGGTGCCATTTTTCAAGGAGGACTATATGCTAGTAACATCACGCTACGACCAATAGGAGCGAAGCATCAATGAAAAATGTTGCAAAAACGAGGAAAATTGAATCCTTTTGAGAGCTTCCATTGCGTGCGCTGCGTAAATGGTTAAAGTTACGCAGACGAAGTTGTCGGGTCAGCTAATACTCAATAAAGCTTAGTTTTTTTTTACAATCATTATATATAACACTTGGAACAATAGAAAATAAATTAAATCTGATTCAAAATTAATAGATTGCAAAAAAACAAATATCGGTTCATTTTAGACACTCATTTCTCGTATAGGTAAATTTAGCTGGTTTTGACTTTGACGAGCGATTTAATCTCTACCACGCTTTCATTAACTCTAAATTATTATATATTTAACTTAGTTTTTTATTATTTACTAATATTATACAGTTAAACCTATGGTTTTTAATAATATATGAACTATTTTTCCGACTCAAAGCATTTCTTTTGTGAGCTGCTATAACTTGTTATACCTATTTCGCCATATTAGGGCGTCTTCAGGCAATATTCACAAAATAAGGTAGGTATATGACTTTTTTTTTAATAACCAAACGTTAAAGAAAATGTTAATGTATTTTTGCCATAATATAGCAGATTTTTTTTTGATTAAGTATAATCTTTAAAAATTTTAATAAAAGAACAAAATATCTCGATATGAAAGTTTATAAAAATTAAATTCTACCTTTACCAAAAAAAATAACAAACAAGTTACCACGCCCTCTCGACATCTCGTCCAACAATTGAAAACAATTTAAAACAAAAATAGGATCCCAAATCGTTAAACTTTTACGACATTTTCCGCTTGTTCTCTTGCTAAGCCCGGAACAAGTGTGGATGGGCGACTCGTTAATTCGTAATTTAACAATTGATACTTTATGTCACTCGAATTGTTTTACATTTCTCTAATGGCCGTCGTTTCTAGGCAATAAAATTGTATTATTTATTTAGGATTTAGACCAAGATCTCCGTATCTATTCAAAAAGATCTTGTCCTGATATGACCTAGGCTATTATTCAGCCGAAACTACTAATGTTAGGAGTATTACATTTGGACAGTAGGAACCTTTTTTTGTGTTGTAGAATCCACTACCGTGGGTTTTTCAAAATTAAGTTCCCAATGGGTAAATTAATTTTCTGGAAAGTTCATCTCGGTAGATATATATAATCTAAAACACACCAAGTTCACAACACAAACTTTGTTTTTTATCAAAATATTTGGGCATTTTTCGATATTTCTTGTAGTTAAGGATTTGGCCTTGAAGGCACACTTGAAAAATTCGCCCTGTATAGGTTAACCCAGTTTAGGGTCAAAAATAGTGTCATGACACAATGGCACAGAAGAAATAAACAATGGTAAGAACATAATGGCGAACTTTAGGACAGTCTACGTGTAATTATTATAATAGAAAAAAAAATCAATTACAGACAAACTTATTCTAATTTATTAAATAGAACTTAAGTTTATAATAGCAAAAAATATTATTGATTGGAGTGGAGACATCCTCAGCTTTTACGTGGTGACTTTGCAGTAATCTGCTATTAACTTCTCGTTTTCCAATTTAAGCTAGTTCCTATAATTAATGGTAACAGATCGTTATTTCCTATAAAAAAAACTGCGAACTGCTACTGTTGCCGTTGATTATAGGAATTCGTCTGCAATCATTTTAGTACATACACTTTTTTATGCTCTTTTAGACCTAATATCCAATTTTTCAAAATTAAAATAAAACTGTTCCGTGAACAACTTTCTCGTTCAATCCAAACAGGAAAATTAAGCTCAGGTTCTTACACCAATATCTATTCTTGTTACCAATGACAGTGAAAAAGAGCGCATAAAAATACAAATTCTATCTATTTCAAGTATAAATCCTGGCGTAATCCCGTTATATGGCCGGCCTGAGAGGAAGATTAGGGCAGGTCAGTGACTTGAGATCTTGATATCTATTTTGGAAAGTGATGGATTTATTAATGTGTTTATATTGATAGAGTACACTACACATGTAGTGTTAAGTTGTGCCGCAGTGTATGCTTTATTTTATGGTGATGAAGTAGCATCTTCGATCAAACATAAATGGACATTTGAGGAATTCTTATTAAAAGCGGTGGTTTAGGAATTTTTAGGTAGGTAGTCCTAGAATATGCCATTTGCTCTATTTTTTTATTTGAGCACGGCAAGTGGCTTTTTTCTTTGATGCTAAGCAGAGTGGGGACGATCAATACATTTTTTATTTATTTATTTATTAAACACTTTATTGCACAGTAAATAAAAGTTATGTACAATGCATTATCTACCAGCTAACCTTTAACATTGTGTTCAATACATTGCTGTGATCGATCTTACTATGCTGGCTAAAAAATGCGGTTACGAAATTTGCAATACGAGTATACTTTAAAATCCTCGCTGCTTTATTGTTAATCCAATTGCCTGTTTCGTAATTGCACCCTAAAAGACCAACCACCACCTCGACAAGAAATCGCTAATACTATAGGCACTTGACGGTTTTTGCATCTGCAAATAAAACAAATAAATATCATCACGGGTACCTGCCCGATACCGCCTAGACGGCCTCAGGGTACCCAGCCGAGGGGTTTTGATCCCACCTCGTCGTAGCCGATGGTATGAGTCTACACCAAACAAGTGGCTAGCTCGTCGCGATGTTTGGAATAGACTCAATAACCCATCTATAAACAGTTTCACAAGTTGTATTAGTGAAACTACAGCTTAACGTGCTCTCCGAGGCACTATAGGGTGTTGTCACACAAATGTACATACATTTTTAAAATAAAAACTCATTGGTACACACCGGGATTCGAACCAGGGACCTAAGTGTTTTTAAGTCCAAGGTCTAAACAACTCGGCCACCACGTAGGAATATCGGTTTTCTTATCTGCTTATATTATATTTAAGAAAACAACATTAGAACATGCAATACTCATGCTAGAAGCAAATTGTACATAAATAAAGACATTAATTACCCATCATCACATAATTAATATCATAAACAAAGCCCATGCGAACACCTATCATCGCCGCCATTTTAATTCATCTGTCAAAGTCTAGAGTGCAAAGAGCGCGTATTCCAGGAACGCAACGCTTCTTCTTTGAATTCCGAACGCGTGTTTTTTTTGGCTTTCAACGAATCTTGTTCTCATGCCAATATGGCATTTATAATAACTTGAAATGTTAGCAAAAACTTTGAATCTAAAGGTTTTTGGAATTGGGATGTATTGATTAATCTTCACATTGGCCTATAAGCGTCTTTTTTTTATTGGAGCACGGAATGTGACTTTGTATATACCTGGTGGTGAGCAGACCTATAAAGTCTAAGAATGGGGTCAATCAATAATTGTTCTTAAACAACATTGATCGCTTCCACTATGCCAGCTAAAAATGCGATTACGAATTGGGCGTCGACAAAGACAAATTGCATTACGAGTATATTTGCTGCCTTCAATTAAAATCAATTCAACCGTCTATTTGGCAACTGCATTCTGAAAGGAGACTACCACCTCTATAGGAAATCGATCTAGTAATCTCCTGATACAAAGTCACATGCCGTGCTCCAATAAAAAAATATAAAAAATCCATACCTAAACTAAATAAAAATTCATTGGTAAATACCGGGGACCTAAAAATTTTAATTATTTTTAAGTCTGAGGTCTAAACAACTCGGCCACCACGTATATTACATTTAAAGTAATATTTAATCTAATTTAATTTTTATGGCAAAAAGTAACCTTGATACCAAAAAACAACTAAGTATTAATTCCCTAAAAATGATGGTTTTAAATAAGTTCCACGCAGCAGGTAGCTCATTAATGTATTGCGCCCACGCTGGTATCAACTTCTGATGACTGGGTCAACCTTGACCTCTGCTGGTGTAGGAAGGTACGAGAGGTTACAGGTGAGGTTATTTGTTGTTTCTGTTCTTGTAATGCGGATTTGGATTGAAGATACAAGTTTCATAATTATCTTATACGACTACTAGTCGCAATGTTTCGCTGCATGCGGGGCAATGTGCGAGCATATTGCGCTCTTACTCTCACTTATGATGGGTCTTATACATGGTGACTTTAAAAGGTTGTACTTTGGGCTAATAGGAGGTTCTACTGATCAAATCGAACAACTTTTCCCTTCAAAATTGCATTCTCCATACAAACTAGTAATGTTAAAATGACCAATTTGTATTGAAAACATTTTTTTTTCTTTTGGGCCACACGGTTCTATGGTCTCGTTTAGCATATTATACTTTTTTTTTAAATTCAAGCATGGCAGTGATTCTGTATCTACCGATAGTAAGCATGCCTATAAAGTCCATGGACAATCAACAGGAGGGTTTTAACCAGGGAACTTAAAACTGTAATGTTAATATGTCTACGGTCAAACCAACTCGGCCACCACATATTTATATATATTCACTCGGCTATTCCTAGAGTTAATTGTATAAATTGTCACTTGTTAGGCGTTGCCTCCGAATACCATCGGCGAAATTAGGACGGGTTAATCCCTCCGCTGGGTGAGGCCGTTTAAACGGTTTTCGGGAGCCAAACGTGATGGTATATACAATTGTATAAACAAAAAAGATAATACAAAAAATAATATAAGGGGTAATATGAGGTGATTTTTCGAAAATATAGCCAAATTTAAAATAATTGTCTATTGAAAAAAAAACTTAAAGAGGTGACGAGAGATCCAGAAGTTAAATCTAATGATTCAAAAGAAAGTATCCATAGCAATTCATGTCAACATAGTTAAAAGTTTCTTGGCATATTCAGGATCTTTGTCCATGTGTTCTATAGAGAAAATCTATGTTTTGTTCTCACATATTGACAGGTTTTTAATAGTCCTTTCTTTTATTTATTATTATTTTACCTCATTCCTATTGAATGAAGTAGGTGATATATTTGACCTGGCAGGTGTTTGCGAGCGTCTGAGGGGGAATGGCGCCTCGCTCGGTATGCAGCGCGAGGTGCGAGCTATTTAGGAACACAACCTGAGCATCAGTAGTCTTTTTTCGGTGACAAATTTAACCGCGCCACCCATTAACTGACACGTGATCGCATTCCTTGAAGGAATGTCGTGAGGGAACGACATGTACTAATCGTTCATTCATAGATCGGTTTTTGAATTTGGAAGAAAGAATTCAATGAATGGATGAATGAATTTGTAAGGAAATGTGTTTAGGGTTTTTTCCAAGTTTTTGAAGAACGATACAGTCGGTTCTTTAGATAGATATCTGAAATCTTTTAAGGAGTAGTTAGTATTTCCTTTGGGTTCCGAAGTATCATATTAGAAAACTAATTCTCCCAAAAGAATATGATGGAATTGTTTGATTTCATGTAATGAATTATACGAGTTACACAGTCTATTTTATTTTAATAGAAACGGATTGTGAAACGGGCTAAAGCCAACTAACAAAAAAAAAAAGATCCTAGCAAAGGATGCTAGGTTCACCCATCCATACAACTATAAAAGCCATAAATTTAAACTAACCACATCTCTATCGGGTTGGGCCTGAAATTATTCACTTAATACAACTAAGTAATGAGAGGGCACCGATGTGCAGTCATCATAAATCTTAATGTAAGCTAGATTAGGAAGGTCCGACCTAGTTATTTTGTTCACATCATGATGCTGGATATTGCAGCATTTGGTTTCTTATTCCCTTTGTCTGTTTGTACAGTAAATTATATTTTATAGATTACTAAAAAAGCTATTTTTAAACACTATTTTATAAAAATAAATTTTCTTATTAAAGGATTTATTTATGACTAATTACAAAGAAATAAGTATAAACTAATAAAAAATTACAAAAATACCTAAATTAAAATAACTAGATTACTTGATTTTTTGGTAATGGTCTCTGTAGAACAAGTAAATATAATAAATAACATATTAAATATATAAGATATATATATATATTAATTTTAAATAAATGATCTACTTAAAAAATACGTAGCTTCGTAATAGTTCGTAGATTATTATTTTTGTATTTAAAAGAGCACTTTCCTTTAGTTTACCGTTTAATATTACTTACCAGAATTTGATCCTTATAAGGGACATTATCAGCTGGTGCAATAATACAGCATGAGTTTTTTTTTCCAAAATCAACCGGTTCGATTCCCGGTTAGGAGAATATTTTTTTCAAATTCTAATGATGCAGTTTTAGTTTTTATAAGCGATACTAACAGCTGGTGTAATAATTCAGCATAACTTTTTTTTCAAAATCAACCGGTTCGATTCCCGGCTAGGAGATTATTTTATTTCAAAAATCTAATGATGCAGTTTTCATTTTTATCAAAATAACTCCTTTGAGCATTTTTCGATATTCTTTGTAGTTTAGGATTTGGCCTTGAAGGCACACTCGAAAAATTTATTCTGTATAAGGAAATCCTGACATTTTTTTTTATCCATCTAGCTTGCTTGCCTAGAAACACCGACACCTATAATATTGAATCTTAAATAGGTCAAAGTGGGTAAATGTAAATACTTTAAAT
Source organism: Monopis laevigella (assembly GCA_947458855.1). Classification (NCBI taxonomy): domain Eukaryota; kingdom Metazoa; phylum Arthropoda; class Insecta; order Lepidoptera; family Tineidae; genus Monopis; species Monopis laevigella. The sequence continues at coordinate 4,569,535 of OX381596.1, read as the reverse complement.
AAAATTTGACACTGATAATTCAAAATGGCCGTCAAAGACCATAAATCATAAAAAAAAAACATAATATCATTTATTTGCCATAAACTATAAATGCGTTCCGAAGCATGCAGAAATTTTTAAATGTTATATTGGAGTAATAATTGGTAGTGTTTCCATTTACCTCTGTTTACATTTACTTTGATTATATCTCATTTCCGTTTTGCAATGTTAGTCGGAATCTCTTTGTGAATTTCTCTTCTTCGTTCATCTACGTGTCACACATACAAATTAGAATTTACTAAAAACATGTGACTTTGTATCTACCTGGTGGTAAGCAGTTCTACAGAGTCCTGGAATGGGTTCGATTAACACATTGTTGTTTAACAGCATTGGTCGTTCCCACTATGCCGGCTAAATAAAGTAAACTTTAATGTTAATAATAATACTTTTATGAAAATAGCTGTTGAATGGGGGCTCCAGAAATTAAAAGTTCTCAAAGTAGGCTGTGGGCAAGATATTGTTTTAACCTAGAGTCTAGCTAGGCGGACACCGTAAAGCACCAGAATTGACTAATCAGTATACATTTTGGTCATCTATATATCCAAAATTTAAAAGCGGAAGTTCTTAGTTACCCTAACTAAGGACAAACGGTACGTTCCCAAAACGGTAAAGTAGAACGGGATATTGCTACGTAACTGTGTTTTTTTATCCACCATTTTAATCACTTCACTTAAATGGCGCCAGTCAATTAATTATTAATACTGTGACCATGTGTGTCTGCGTCTGCGTAAAAATAGCAATGTTCCATATTTCCTCTAGGGATATGTTTTAATGAATAATTGTAATTAATTAGACGCTTCCTTTTGCATGACCTATATTGTATTTTTAGGATTCAGAAACCAGATATTGAAAGTGCTCTTTAATAAAATCTTCAGCGCAGAGGGGCTAACTATAATCCCACGTAACTTCCATATTTTAAGTTTTATAAACATGAGGATTTTTTTATTTTTCATAGGTCATCCAATAAGATACATAAATAAAACACAATAATACTAGCTTGCTATATTTCGCCTTATTAGGGCGTTTTCAGGCAACAAATCAACAAATGTACCTAGATTATGTTGTTGATATTGTTGCTTGAAGACGTCCTTATTGGAAGACGTATGAAAAATAATAAAGCAGCTACTGCGCATAAAAATATATAATTTTAAAGACACCATAATAAGGCGAAATATAGCATCCAATAAGATACATAAATAAAACACAATATAAAAATAATACTAATGCTTGCTACATTTCGCCTTATTAAGGCAAAATATAGCAAGCTAGTATTATTATTATATTGTGTTTTATTTATGTATCTTAGTGGATGCCATCTTTCGCCTTATTAGGGCGTCTTCAGGCAACAATATCAACAAAATTTGTTAATATTGTTGCCTGAAGACGCCCTAATAAGGCGAAATATAGCAAGCTAGTATTATTATTATATTTTGTTTTATTTATGTATCTTATTGGATGTTATCTTTCGCTTTATTAGGGCGTTTTCAGGCAACAATATCAACAAATGTACCTAGATTATTTTGTTGATATCGTTGCCTGAAGGCGTCATACAATATTAACTAATGTACCTAGATTATGTGTTAATATTGTTGCCTGAAGATGCCTTAATAAGGCGAAATATAGCAAGCTAGTATAATTATTATATTATGTTTTATTTAAGTATCTTATTGGATGACCTATGCACAATAATAAATCAGCTACTGCACATAAAAAAAAAAATATTATTTAAATATTATAACCGCTAAAGCGAGCATTTTTTCACAAACTTAACTCGATTATTGCTAACTGCGGGCATTAGAATTATTAGCAAATTCTTATTATAATAAATATTGTCCCTCAATCCTGATGATCGGCAAGTTTCCTTCAGTTCTAAAATTATTAAACTTAATACAACACTAGAGAAGGATATATAATATAATATGTAATTTTCTTGGCAAATAACAGGTAGAAATACTTAAATACCGTTGTGCCGAAACGCCAGTGGGCGTAAATGCCATATCTGACTAATTTACGTAGCTGTCTCACCTATTATGTCCAAATATGACAAGATGCGACTTTTGTTCCAAGACTTTTGTTGTAGCTATAGGTGCGGTTCAAATTGTATATACATGGTGACTTTGAAAGGATGTACTTTGGGCTTTAGGTCCTACTGATCAATACGAACTACTTTTCCCATGGAACCATGTGCCGCAAATGAAAAAAAATATTGCCTTCTCCATACAAACTAGTAATGTTAAAATGACCAATTTGTATGGGGAAGCCAAATTTTTTTTTCATTTGCGACACATGGTACCATGGGAAAAGTTGTTCGATTTGATCAGCAGAACCTCATATTAGCCCAAGGTACATCCATTCAAATTCACCCTGTATATTAATAATATGTAGGATAATTTACTCATATTATACAGGATAATTATCACAAACTAGATGGTACACACCGGGGCTTATACCCGGGACATAAAAAACTGAAGTGTTTTTAAGTTACTCGGCCACCACGTATATGTAGAATAGATATATAAAAATGTGTACATTTCTTTGACACCACTACTATAGTGCGTCCGCGTGGCTGTAAGTCTCAGTTTCACTGTACCAACTTGTGAAACTGTTATATGTATATGTATATGCAAAGCAATCTATACCTACGTGGTGGCCACCAACTCGGCCACCACGAATATAACCTAAGGCAGCCAGATTTGTAGTTAACGATTTCTTATTAGTTAAAATATATAAATTGAATATTTGAATATAAAAATAATATATGAAATAAATTTATAATATATTATCAGACGATTCACTCCAGTGAACGTTCACTAAAGTAAATGCTATATTTTTCTTTCATTTCATGTTTACACGATAGACAAAATGACAGTATGAACGTTCATCTTTGTTTTCAGACGTTTCTGTTTGAGAAAAAGATGAAGAATGAAGGACAGAAATAAACAAATTGAAAACGTCTGATACCAGTGCTTTGTTTGTTACACGTTTGACTATTAAATAGTCTATACTATCTATACTATAATAAATAGGTAAAGTTTGTGAGTTTGTAGTAAAGTAGTTAATCTCTGGATCTACTGAACCGATTTTGAAAATTCTTTTAGTGTTGGATAGCTCATTTTTCTAGGAAGGCTATAGGTTACAACATCGCACTACAATAAAGTTCAATATTACAAAAATATTTTGTATAAAATTTTTAAGATAAAATGCAATGAAAAATATCCTGGTGGGCAGGACTCGAACCCACGATCCTCGCTTTCGCGGCTAGGCACTCAACCACTACTGAACCAACCAGGTTTCAGTCACCCCTTACGAATTTTGTCATTGCTTTTTTATCTACTTATACACAGACGCTCTCTATTAGCTTTCTTCTAATAACTCTATGAGTGAAGTTAGAAGTACTAGTTTCTAATACTAGATGCAGAGGAGTCTGTTTTTTGTTTTTACTATTTTCAGTATTTTATATTTATGCATTTTTTTAATTCCTTATCAGGATAATCTTATATTAAATTTTTAAGGATAAAATGCAATGAAAAAATCCTGGTGGGCGGGACTGGAACCCACGATCATTGCGGCAAGCTACTCAACCACTGAGCCAACGAGGTTCCAGTCACCCCTCACGAATTTTGTCATTCTGCTTATCTAATAATATATACTAAAATATTTTTGTATACTTACCTTTAGTAGTGTGTGTATATTGATATTGCGCATTTTGCAACTATTTCTACGTAATATTATGCAAATGGCATTCCAAGGTGGTCTTTACTACTAAGCAGCCTTTAGTTTTACATCATTATCTGATCTCGTGTGAGATAGAATAATTATAGTGGAGAATCTGTTAAGGAGTATATCTAAATAAGGAATAGATAGAATAATGAAGGACAGTTGTTTTTTTTAAGCTTTATTTATTTATTTAAACACTTTATTGCATAGTATACAAAAGCTATGTACAAAGGCGAACTTAATGCCTTAGGCATTACCAGCTAACCTTTAAGATTGTGTAGAAAGATGAGTCTGATTAAAGCGGCCCCAGCCTTGTGGTTAAGTCAAAAATAAATAAATACCATCACGGCTGCCTTTTTGGCTCCCGGGAACCGTTTAAACGGCCTCAAGGTACCCAACGAAGGGACTAACCCATCCTCATTTCGCCGATGGTATTCGGAGGCAACACCTAAGAACTGGCAAACTTGTTGTGGTGTTTATAATGGTATCTATAGCCTCGTTGTATAAAGCGGTCACCCGTCCCAGGTCCGGCTTTGTTGCCATCTGCTTAACCTTGTTATTGGTTGCGCAGTGACTTAACCACTAGGCTGGGGCAGCGTTGTTTTATATTTTTAAACTAACTCTAAACTTCGTTGCTTCATGGTTTTAGTTCATTGCCCTTTTAATGTAAAATAATAATTAAAAAACTATAATAATGCTTGCAACACCAAACTATGTAACCTATCTAGTTAATTAATCGTAATGAATAACCAATTTAATTACAATAATTTTAATAGGCTTCGATTGGAGCCAAGATTTTGTGTAACTATTAAGAGTATTATCTTTTGAACAATCTTTGAGGAAAATATTTTATAAGAGGCTTTTATAAATTGTCGATTTTACATTTATTATTTGTTTTTAGGGTTTCGTAGGTACGTTAAAAAGAAAAACGGGACCCTTAAGGGATCACACAGTTTGTTTGACTGTCTGTCTGATACGGATCTCGCTGCGTATACTAAGCTAAGCACATGTCTGAGACAAAAAACGACATTAATAATTTCTCACTTTTTAAAGGATAGTTTTTATTGTCGGTTTTATTTTTCAATTTAATTTCGATCCTGCTATTGTTTTTTTAATATTTATTTAAAATTCTTTATTGCACTAAAGTATTTGTATAAAAGCGAGCTTAATGCCTTAGGCATTATTTACCAGCTAACCTTTAGGAGAGTTACAATTGTAATATAGGGTTAATACTCGTATTTATTTATTTGATACTTTTTATTAAACAAGATTTGCTTCAAATTAAATATACTTCATATAGTATAGTAGTATACTTACTAGTATATCTTATATATAATATATCTTATATCTCTGTATAATAATATATATTATATATACCTATTTATTTTATAGTTTATTATTTATTTTATAGTTTATTTTATTTATTTAAAATTCTTTATTGCACTAAAAGATTTGTACAAAGGCTTAATGTCTTAGGCATTATCTAGCAGCTAACCTTTAGGAGAGTGAAACTCATAGGGTGCACAGAATAATGTAAAACCATAGTTTTTTCGGGGATTTTTTTAAGAAAATATAACCTGTTGTTTTTATTTTAAAACTGGGTTATACAGGGTGAATTTGAAAGGATGTACTTTGGGCTAATATGAGGTACTGCTGATCAAATCACCAATGAAAAAAAAATCAGGCTTCCCCATACAAATTGGTAATTTTAACATAACTAGTTTGTATGGAGAAGGCAATATTTTTTTTCATTTGCGGCACATGATTTCATGGGAAAACTTGTTCGTATTGATGAGTAGAACCTCATATTAGCCCAAAGTACATCCTTTCAAAGTCACCATGTATAAGTGATACTTAAGGAATAAAAAAATATTACGGTCTACATAATAAAAATTATGATATTATACCTATCAATTAATAATTCTGTTATCTGACAATCATATAATATTATGCACGCTTTGATTTAATGAAGTTAAAGCTTTATGATCACAAAAGACATTTAAGAGTTAATTATGACTGGACATCATAATCTCCTACAAGGAATGCATTCCCGAAAGTTTATTACCCTCTATTACACGAGCACATGCAAATTGAAATCTAAAATAATCCTTCAAAAATTAAGGCCAATCTATACATTACTCATAAATGCAATTGGACATCGTCTCTTAGTCTAAGTTTGATTATTGTTATAGGAATTGCAAGCTTATTGCTTTGTAAATAGGGTTTATTTTGCAGGATGTGGATGTTTGGTTATAATGATAGGCAGAAGCTCTTCAGCCAGAAGTGTATGACGAATGGCAGTGTAGTGAGCCACGAAGTTAGGAAGCTTTGGAGAATACAGTTTAATTATTGTATTTTTGTTTTATTTTATACCTCATACTTTAAATTACTATATCTGATATTGAATCACAGTCAGTAATCTGAGATTGGACGTTTTTAACAATAGCTAAAAAGTTTTTTTTTGTTTCATAATAAATAAATTAATATTTTATCTGTTTAGTGTCGTCAACAATTTAATTTAATTTTAGTTATGTTAACATTTTTTTAAGGATAAATTATTTTAAAATGGGTTCTATCTAAACTTTAACTGAATAACTTTTTTTGTTAGTAGTACTACTTTTTAAGCAATTAAATTCAATTTACCCGCAATCACATTTTTTAAACGTTGTATAGTTTAGATATAAAAGTGGTTAACATTTTACAAACCGACGCATCATTATTTCTGCATCTACAACTAAAACCAGCAGACATGCGACGCATACACAAACCATAATCAGCGCAGCAGTTGAAAACCATGGGCGTATATAGGGGGGGAGCCGGGTGGTACGTGTTCACCCCAGGTTCATATTGGGTAACCGACTCGAAATTATACGTAGGACACTTAAATAACTTCACACAAAAATAAAATCAATGAGGTAAGCAAGTTCTATAACAGCGAAATTATACGTAGGACACTTAAATAACTTCACACAAAAATTAAATCAATGAGGTAAGCAAGTTTTATAACCGCGAAATACGATGTTCTACTTATTATAACCTACAATAAATACGGCTACGACGAAGTGGGATTAAAACCCCTCCGCTGGGTACCCTGGGGCCGTCTAGGCGGTCTCAGGCGCCGCGCCGTAAGGCACCTGTGATGATACATACATATATACATACAATAAATCCTGTAAAAAAGAAAGAGACGGAGATATGTATATTATGTAGGTATATTATCCCTGAGAGATCGCATAGTTAGCATAGTCCTAGGTACGCCCAAGTGAGTAGCGTTTTTATATTGATTCTCAGTTTGTCACAAAATGACCACTGTCTTCTCCATTCGCCTTTCACTTCGTGTGTTTTGGTTTAGTATATTGAACTCAGTGTAATGGTGCTCGGTATCCAGATGATCAGTTATATTTAGTAGTCATTTGTTTACTAACGTTTTGAACAAGTGAATGCAATACGTTTATTTAAATTGATAGGTAGGTTTCATATTTTTTTAGGGTTCCACAAAAACATATAAAATAAAGGATTTCTTTATGCGAAGAGACAAACTCATTATATATTATTTATTTATTTATTTAATTGTTATTAGGTATATATACAGAATATAATCAGATTAACAATCATCTTACGTGCGTGTACTTTATGTACGTGGTGGCCGAGTTGGTTAGACCTTGGATTTAAAAACACTAAGGTCCCTGGTTCGAATCCCGGTGTGTACCAATGAGTTTTTAATTTAAAAATTTATGTACATTTGTTTGACAACACCACTATGGTGCCTCGGAGAGCACGTTAAGCTGTCGGTCCCGGTTTCACTATACCAACTTGTGAAACTGTTTATAGATGGTTTATTGAGTCTATTCAAAACATCGCGACGAGCTAGCCACTTGTTCGGTGTATACTCATACCATCGGCTACGACGAGGTGGGATTAAAACCCCTCCGCTGGGTACCCTGGGGCCGTCTAGACGGTCTCGGGCGCCGTAAGGCACCCGTGAAGATATATATATATATATATAACAATCATCTTAGAATAACAAAAACTAAAATAGCATCCCAAATTATGACACAAAAACATCTTACACAAAACAAATAAAAAATTAATAGAAATATAAAATGAATGAAATAATTAATTAATATAATAATTAATTAATATATATATATTTTTAAATAAGTGTTAGATAAACAAGGCCCCGATCGGGGTAAACAGCAAATAATCTATAAATTATATTTCATGAATTAGTTTTTTTAATTGATTGTGTACGTGGTGGCCGAGTTGGTTAGACCTTGGACTTAAAAATACTTAGGTCCCTGGTTCGAATCCCGGTGTGTACCAATGTGTTTTTAATTTATGTATGTATGTTTAACAACACCACTGTAGTGCCTCGGAGAGCACGTAAAGCTGTCGGTCCCGGTTTCACATACCAACTTGTAAAACTGTATATAGATGGATTATTGAGTCTATCCAAAACATCGCGACGAGTTAGCCACTTGTTCGGTGTAGACTCATACCATCGGCTACGACGAGGTGGGATTAAAACCCCTCCGCTGGATACCCTGGGGCCGTCTAGGCGGTCTCGGGCGCCGTAAGGCACCCGCGATGATGTGTATGTATGTACGCACTCAAAAGGAATATTTTTTCCCCGTTTTTACAACATTTTTCCTATTGGCCGTAGCGTGATGTTATGTAGCCTATAGGATAGATTTAGCAAATATTCCTCGATAAATGGGCTATCCAACAGTTTTTTTTTTTTTAACGCGTTTAACCAAACAAAGTCTTCAGCTTCATATTATAGGAGTACCTATAGATTAATTAGGCTATTTCACTAACGCTTCCTCGTTGGGCTTCGTTTTTCATTAGCATGGCTCCTTATCACCGTAAACGTATTTACTGAAGTGATAAAGAGAAAGACGTTGGCACTCATACCACTGTTATCAACATTTACTAAATCAGCTGTAGGTGAAAAGTAGACGTTATAATTTCTTAGGATTCTGTTTTTTTTTTTTTTTTTAAATGAACTTTTTGTGCCCATGTGGATTTTTTAGAACAACTAATTCAATATTATTTAAATTTGAAATAAAATCTTGTTCTTTTAATCATTATGCACGGCATATGACTTTGTCTACCTGCAAGGATACATATGAAGTCCAAGAATGGGGCCGATCAACACGCTGATGTTTAACAGATTGATTGCTCTCTCTATGCCGACAGAATTAGGCTGGCAACAAAGTCAAATTTGCGTTATGAATCTTCTGCCCACTTCGTAACAGCACCCTGAATGAAGTGCTGAGAGTTGCTATATATGGTAAATAAGGATATAAGTTAATTTATACTTACTTAAGTACCTAAGGACGCAGCAGAGGCAGGCCCCCCAAAAGATGGACCGACGACCTAAAAAAGGTAGCGGGAAGCCGATGGCTACAGGCGGCACAGAACCGGTCGCTGTGGCGATCCTTGGGGGAGGCCTATGTCCAGCAGTGGACGCGTGAAAGGCTGGTATGATGAAGTACCTATGACAAAATAAAACAAATTCAGCTGTCTGAAAACCGATTTATCATCTCATAATGTTTGATCCTGAAATCTATACTAATATAACATAGAAAAAATTTTGATTATTTAAAAAAAAACACCTATACGAACTCTTCATTAACTGTATTTTATTTTCGATCCGATTTCTTTTTAATCAAACGGCATGTTATAAAACCGGAGGACAATTTGTATTTTACATAATTATGTCAACATACTAAAATACAAAACAAATTTAGTTTTCTGAAAATCATCTCTAGTAGGCTGAATCCTGAAATATATACATAAACCTGAAACATTAAGTCACTTTTAACTAAACATTTTAAGTACATTTTCATTCGGGTCACATTGAGTATTAAATAAACTTAATATTAATCTATATTTAAAGTAAGATAGTTATTACATGTTCAGATAACAAGTTTCTATCTCCGATTATTCGTGTAAACATTCAGAAATTATATTAAGTATAAGTGCTATCTAATCGTCAAATTCAAGCAAAATCTTGGTTCTGGTAAAACCGTTGTAAGCCTGTGATTTCCATGCCATGTGACTTAAAGGTGCCTGGTAGTAAGCATACTAACAAGGTTGGTCGCTCCCACTATGTCGGCTAAATGGTTACAAAATGGGCGGCAACATGGACGTATTTGCATTACGGGTGAATTTTAATATTCTCGTTGCTTTATCGTCAAATTAATCGCCCGTTTCGTAACCGTACTATGAAAGGAGACTACCACCGATACAAGAAATAGATGCAGTAGTCTCCGGATAACTGGTCAACCCACAGACTAAAACCGAAACATCACTCACTAGGTCATTTGACGGCGGTTGCATCTGTATAGACGGTGGTAACTTCCGGTCGGTCGGCCTAGAGAAGTTGTAGTTGTAATCTCTAAATATACATACATGTATATAACTCAAAGGTGACTGACATAGTGATCAACGCACAGCCCAAAACACTAGACGGGTCGGGCTGAAATTTGGCATGCAGGTAGATGTTATGACGTAGGCATCCGCTAAGAAAGGATTTTGATAAATTCTACCCCCAAGTGGATAAAATAGGTGATGAAAATTGTATGATAAAAAAATAACTATTCCACGCGGACGCAGTCGCGAGTACAACTAGTTATTCATAATGAAATATATTATTTGGTGGTAAGCATACCTACAAGGTTGATCGCTCCCACTATATCTGCTAAATTTTGCAGTTACGAAATTAGCAGCGACTAAGACAATTTGCTGTGCGAGTCTACTTTCTACTTATCCTCGCTGCTTTTTCGTCAAATCAAAACCAAAATTATGTGTTAAGAATGAAGGAAAAAATTTACTCCATTAAAAACGGAATATAGTTTTATATAAATCTATACCTTTAGGATCGGATAAGTAAAATCTACACCTCCACATAAAAAAAAAGAAAAGATATATAATACTAAAAATAACGTCGAAAAAGTTTTAAAGTTTTTGATTTTTTACAAAAAATCTTTTGTGATTTTAAAATCACATTGGGCAGAAGTGATTTGGTTGGCCATCTTGTACGGAAAGTACGTATGAGTAAGACTTATTACGTATTATTATTTGTTAACAGTTAATACCATAACAAAATCCTTTATTATTAAATTAACAAGTTAATACAATCGGTTACATAAGTTAATAATTGTAATTCCGTTAACGAATTGATAACAAATGTAATCAGACGAAGTATTTGTAATCTGTTCAATTATTATAAACAAAGTTAACTAACAGCCCAAGTAGCATTATGACGTCCCTATGACGTCAACTTAGTGTCATTGATGTAATTGACGTCATATGGACGTCAAAATGCTACCTGGGAGGGTAGTTAAACATTAGTGTGTATTTTGTTATTTTGCGTGATGGACGTTTGTTTATACTGGGAAATAATCTTAACATCTCACATTCATACAATCTTACCTATATTAAGGGCTCTGCAATCGACTTGACGCCCATACAAACTTACTTCCAATATTACAACTTGGCTGTTAGTCGAATAAACCTATATATTATTTTTATGTTGGGAATTGTACGCAAAAATCTTTCTGTTGTTGGTTAATATTAAAAAAAAAATATAATACTAAAAAAGTTTTTTTTTCTTATTAAAAAAACACAGAAATAATAATAAAATTAATAATAATGACCGACAAAAATATTATTTTAATTTTGCGACGAACAGTAGTCGAGTAATACTGGAAGTGCGAAAGCTCATTTTGTGTGGAGAACACAGACTTGGTTATTGCGAATACTGCATTCGCAATCGTCTAAAAAAATATATTCATGATTCTTATAGTAACTCTGCACAAACTGCATTAAACGAATGAAAATAACCAATAATCAGATGAAATTAAATTAAGTACACTGCGTACTTAATTTAATTTGAAAATCAGATGAAATTAAATTAAGTACACTGCGTACTTAATTTAATTTGAAAATCAGATGAAATTAAATTAAGTACACTGCGTACTTAATTTAATTTCATCTGATTATTGGTTATTTTCATTCGTTTAATGCAGTTTGTGCAGAGTTACTATAAGAATCATGAATATATTTTTTCAGACGACTAGTGCATTTATTTTTTTATTAAGGCGTTGGTTTTCAAGTCGGCAGTTATACCAAGGCGGTAATTTTTATCAAGACGGTAATTTTATCGTGGCGGTATTTTTTATCAAGTCGGTAATTTTATCGTGGCGGTAATTTTTATCAAGTCGGTAATTTTTATCAAGTCGGTAATTTTATCGTGGCTGTAATTTTTATCAAGTCGGCAATTTTATCGTGGCGGTAATTTTTATCAAGTCGGTAATTTTTATTGCTGTTTTGAGCTTTCTAATATAATATTAAAATAAATATGTTTTCGGTCGCCTGATCGCCTCGGTTTATAGATACAAGTATAGTAACATATATATATAGTAGTACCTATATGTTAAAAAAATATCGTGACAGCCTCCGTAGACTAGTGGTTGCGCCTTTGGCGTTGTATCCGGAGGTCGTGGGTTGGATTCCCACCCATGGCAAAAAATATTAGTACGTTTTTTTCTGTACAGTTTGTCATGGTCTGGGTGTTTATAAAATATAATATGTATTATATCGTTGCTTCTGGTACACATAGTACAAGCCTAGAGCTTAGTTTGTGACCAGAGCAATATGTGTAATTTGTCCTACAAAAAAAAAAAAAAAAAAAAAATTTGATCAAGTCGGTATTTTTTATCTCTATTTTGAGCTTTGTAATATACGAGTAATATTAAAAATAAATATGTTTTCGGTCGCCTTTGTTTATAGATACATAGTAACATGCATACCTATTAGTATATGTAAAAAAAATATCCGGTAGTAGGTACCAAGTTATAGTAGCGAAAAATCTTATCAAAATAATAGACTAACATACGATAATATAATTATCGCAAGGTATTTAGATTCTATTTTATTATTACATATAAATAGTTTCTAACTAATGAGATTAGATACAGATAAAGAGGCCTTCTTTAGGAAAACAGTGGCTTAAGAAAATATTCCACTAATACCGGCTTGTGGAATCGTTAGTACGTGCACAGAAGAAATAATAGTACAAATAAGAGTTCAGAAGTTATGATAAATAAGCTTTAATTAAAATCCTAAATCTAATTACAATAATCTATAGGTATTTAACTTGGTTAACTTTGGGCACCCTGAGGCCGTATAGGCGGTCTCGGGCGCCGTAAGCACCCGTGAGGATAAATATACAATTCAGGTTAAATTTAAACATGCAATTGTTCTATAACTGCATGTAGTTTATGTATGTTGCATTATTTTTATATTATTCTGTGGATGGTATGACTATTATACCATACAAATGTGGTCGTGCTTTGGTCTGGGATGCGACCTGCGTGGACACACTTTGTCGGAGTCACGTTTCGCCATCTTCCAAACGTGCGGGAGCTGCAGCTGAACAAGCTGTTCAAATAAAGCGCAATAAGTACGCAGAGCTCCTGAACTCGCACATATTTTTGGCATTTTCCGTTGAGACAATGGGTCTGTGGTCCGAGGATGCTAGCGATTTTATCCGTGATCTGGGTAAAAAAATTAAAATAGCTGGTGATCCTCTGAGCAAGGAGTACCTGGTTCAGAGGATCAGTATTGCTATCCAACGGGGTAACGCCGCTAGTGTCCTTGGTACCCTACGCCCATTGTCTCATTTCCAAAATTTTTAATATAGGTAATAATTAATTATTTTTATAGGTAGGTATATTTTATTATATTTTTGTTTATTTTATAGCTAAATTGAGTACACTTTTGAATTCTGTGGACCCTATATCAATTTTCACTCTCCTAAAGATTAGTTGGTAGATAATGCCTTGCTTTTGTACAAATATTTTAGAGCAATAAAAAAAAATGTGGATACAGAGCCTTATAAAAGAGGTAGCATCCGCAACCAAGAAGGAGAGAGCTCAGAAAATAATGAAAACATGTCACAACCAATGCATAACCGCTAATATACGCCTATTATACAATTACCTGTTCACTCCTAATGCACCGACAAAGCGTGAAGGTATTGTCAAAGCGTATCTTAAAGAGTCCGTTACATAAATACTATGTGCTTCGGTAACTAATACACTGCTAACATTACTTTGTTTTATATATTGCGACGAGCTCGCCACTTATTCATTATGGATTATTGGATCACGTCATGGTATACATACCTATAATAATAATAATATATGTATTTCTTAACACACACAAAATACACATGCATAAAAAAGGATAAAATGTTGTACCTAATTAATTATGTATAATATAAGCATAAATAAATAAAAGAATTAAATAAATATTATTCATATACACACTCGCAAACTCAACACGCACACATAAGTAAATAAGTATTTATGTATATACACTCACTTTTCCTAACCTAAAGTACCTACCGCACTTTGGTCTACGAATAACCCCTGCTAGGTTACCTAGTCTCTAGAAAATCGGTGAACCTACAGACTAAAACCGAACATGACTAGGACACTTAACTGTTTTTGCATCAGAATTATTTTTAATAGAAAGAAAATGGAGTGAACATAAGTTCTAAGAAGAAGTTGTTTGAGAGAGGGATTATGTATGTAGAGATCGAGCCAAGTTTACGTGTAAAATATTATACTTATGTATAATATTATTCATGATGTTTTCCCAGAAACCTCAAATTTAAAACAATAAAAATGTAAATAAAAAAAAAATGTATCTCTAAAACAATGTAAATTTGATTAAATAAGGTAATAAAATTTAATCAAATTTATTATTTTATTACCAGAATTAATGTCCGAATGCAGGTCTAAATCAATTACTATGCGAGGTTTGATTTATACTGGTTCGTAAAATGTGATTTATTTCATTTGTTTACTATTCAACAACTTTATATATTTTATTACTTCATAAATTATTATTAAAAAAAAACAATCCAAGTATATAGGTCGCACTTCGTACTTCCTACCTACATATTTATATATATATATATATATATATACTTTTTATAATTCAACCTGTTATTGCTAGTATTTAACAAAAAACTGTATAATAATCGGTCCAGTAGTTTTTAAGTTAACATCAAACAAACAGACACCAATTTAATAATAAGTTATAGCTCATTTAGAGCACTTTCCCTATTTTTAAAAACAAAATATTCATTATATATATATCATTGTACAATTTTTTTTTAATGCTTACCTTTATACTATATCTTTTACAAAAGAAACTTTACATATAAGAAGTGGTTATGTTACTATTACTTATTGCATCGGAGAGTATATACAAGTTGTACTATACCAACTTGTGAAACTGTTTATAGATGGGACTCATACCATCGGCTATGATGAGCTGGGATTAAAACCCCTCTGCTAGGTACCTTAAGGCCGTTTAGGCTGTTACGGGCGCCCTAAGGCATCCGTGATAATATTTATTTTATTTACTTCATCGATTTCTTGTCGGGGTGGTACCCAGTCTCCTTTCAGGGTGTGAATACGATACAGGCAATATTGATTTGACGGAAAAGCGTAATGCAAATTCGTCTTTGTCGCCGCCCATTTCGTAACCGCATATTGTAGCCGGAATAGTGGGAGCTATCTATGCTGACAAACAACAATGTATTAATATACCTTTGTTCATTATGGGATTTATAATGATTAAAGTTATCGTTTTTTTTATAGTTCGAGTGTATCTAAAAAATGTCTATACTAATGTGTTTTTTTTTGTTGTTTCAGGTAAATTTTTAGTTTCTACATACATTAATAATACCTCCATACCGATGCATCTTTGACAGGTAAGAAAGAATAATAAAACAATGGAATGCTCTACCTTCTTCCTACAATATGTATTCTCCTTAAAAATAAGCGTGAATCGGCATCTCAAGCCGGCATAGCGGAGACAACTAACAGTTTTATTATTTCATTTCGGCTGCTTGATGTTTTCATTCTTGAACTTTACATGCCGCTTTTCACCAGGCGGGTGTAGAGTCAATTGCCGTGTGTAAGAAAAAAAAAGATGGCCGAAAGAAGAAAAAGGAGATTAAGTGGCAAAATTTGATTGTTATCCAATATGATATTTATTTGTTGATATATAAAAAAATAAAAAATAAATTATTGGAGCACGGCATGTTACTTTGTGTCTACCTGGTGGTGAACAGACCTACAAAGACCATGAATGGGGTCGATCAATAATTGTTCTTAAACAAAATTGATCGCTCCCATTATGCCGGCTAAATGATGCGATTACGAAATGGGTGGCAACAAATTGTAAAGTAAATTGTTAAGTATATTTAAACTTTTAATGATGTCAGAAAATGGATTCGCTAACTCGAAACGTCTGAACGTTGCTTTCAGTAATATAAAAGTATAAAAAAACGTGGTGGTGGACATTGCATACTTAATATCAGGTAGAATCAAAGTCACATGTTGAGCTCTTATAAAAAAAAAGTTGGTATAAATTTCCTTTAATTTTTCAACCACTCCTAAAAAAACATAACCACAGAGTCTAAAATATTAAATGTATTTGATTGACCTTGGCGACAGAGAAAGCGTACCTCTGTCCATCAGTTTGTCTGGGCGTGTCTAAATATTTGTCCACTGTGCCTGACCCCTTGACCCGGATGACCTTTCATTAAAAAATAACTTCTAAGTTGACATTTCACTACTTCGTAGGTGACGGACTGACGGTGAAGTAGGTATGTGTAAATATGACCTATTTGTTTTTGGGCGTTAAGTTAATTCATATAACGTGTTTTAGGGTTAAAAGAATAATTTATATAAATTCTACATATATCTACTAAGGGTTAAAGTTTTATAGGTACCTACAAGTTGGAATAAATATTCTATTTTTTACACTGAACATTGATTGTTTATAATAACTTTTGTTTTAAGCTTGTCATCTTCTGTCTGAAGCTCTACTATAAGTTTTTATATCATAAAATATATATATACCCAGCGGAGGGGTTTTAATCCCACCTCGTCGTAGCTGATAATATGAATCTACACCGAACAAGTGGCTAGCTCGTCGCGATGTTATGAATAAACTCAATAACCCATCTATAAACAGTTTCACAAGTTGGTATAGTGAAACCGGGACTGACAGCTTAACGTGCTCGTAACGAGGTATTGTCAAACAAATGTACAAAAATTTTAAAATTAAAAACTCATTGGTACACACCGGGATTCGAACCAGGGACCTAAGTGTTTTTAAGTCCAAGGTCTAACCAACTCGGCCACCACGTATATAAAAAATATTTAGGTTAAAAATAAAAAGAAAAGAAAGCTTAAACTAGTTTTTATTTTATTGGAGGACGCGATGTGACTTTGTATCTGATGGTAAGCAGACCCACAAAGTCCATTAATGGGGTCGATTAATAAATTGTTGTTTAAAAATATAGTTCACTCCTACTATGCCGGCTAAGTGATGCGGTTACGAATTGGGCAGCGACAAAGACGTTTTTGCATTATGAGTATTGTAATATCGTCGCTGCTTTGGCAAATCAATCACCCGCTTCGTATGCCGCTTCGTATACCATGAAAGGAGATCGATGTAGTAGTCACCGGAACCGGTGAGCCCACAAACTAAAACCGAAACATGACTAGGCCACTTGACGGTTTTTGCATCTGTATAATCGGAGGTAACGGGACCGGCATAGTGAAGTTATAGAGGCCTTGCTATCTATACTAGGTTTTCTGTTGAGTTGTACGTCTATACATATAAAACTGGCAGCCCAAATCTGTGAAAAACAAACATTTTAAAATCAAAGAGTAGGTATTATTGCGTGATATGATAGATAAGTGTACTTAAACACTATGAAGTCAAGGCAGTGGATACAAAAAAGCAAGAATATGGTGGGCTTCTGTTAAAAGTGTAAGTAGTTTCGGGTGCAAAAGTTGTTAAACTAATAGGTATTATTCTTAGTACCTATAAAAAAAATGTATAGTGGTATTAGTTTTTTACTTAATATCAATACGTTTTTAGTAAAAATTAAAATTAAATTTATTTATTTAAATCCAATTTATTGCATGCAATTATTGCATATTGCAATACCAGTCAAACCTTCGGGACAATCAAAGCAGTTAATAAGTGATTAAAATAGTTTTCATTCTCGACGAAGAAAAAGGGGCTGTTGTAAATCTGTCTGTTTGTGGGAAATCATAGCTTATTAGAGATTTTCTTTCGAAAGGTTGGAATAATCCCTTCAGAAAAAAAAAGTGATAATTACTGTTTTATCTCTTGCGTTCTTGTGACAGAAGTAATTACAGCTATTAAAGTGTAAAAATAGTAATTAGCTTAAACATCCATTAAATATTTTTATAACTAACGCGGTGTATGAATTTCTTGTAGTATAATTTAACTTGAAATAATGCGACGATATAACAATAAATGCATATATGAAGCGCTAAGCGGTAATAAATAAATTAATATGGGAACCTGCGGTCATATTCTGTTTCTTATAACGCAAACGTTAGCTTGTCAAAATAACCAGGGGCGCCGGGTTTTAGATTATCTCGTGGGTGCTCAGGCTCATTTTATAAACATACAGATGTGGGACTAAAATATGAAGCATTTTATAAATGTTGGCAAGGTGGTAAAATAATGTTACATTGGATATGTCCTTTCCAGGGTCTTTAACTATCGCCATACCAATTTTCATCTATATCAGTTCAGACAGATAGACAGTCATACGGAGTTACTTTCGCATTTATAATATTAGCAAGTAAGTAAGCGCCTATGCATATAAAACCGGATATTGCGCCATTTTTATGTATAGTCATGGGTGCCCTGCACCTATTATTTAGCTTTCATGGGTGCTCTAGCCCCCGAGCACCCACGGAGTCGGCGCCCCTGAAAATAACTAAATCCTTTAAATGTCATTAAACTATCAGCAACAATGATCAATAAAAACGTCATGCACTCTATTGCCGTGTAATACAAGTGCATTTTGTTATTTTGACAAGAGATATGATCGCTGGTTGAAGGTAGTATGCGGTCGTTTACAAGCTTATATTTATTTTGGTAATCACTTTTGCACACAAGTATACATCTTTTATAGATCCTCACAAAACAGTAGTGTTAGCACTGTCTAAACACTTATGGGTTACTATTGACAGAAAATTGAAAGCTTTTGTGGCGAACACTTTTACTTTTAAACTCCTCAATTTGCGTGGTTACATAAATTTTGTTACAAAAACTGTTATTGACATTTAAAAACTAAAAGTTTTTATATATCATTTACAAGAAACATTAAACATAAAAAAATGATTTCCATAACGGAATCCGTACGGGCTTGCCTAGTGATGTACATACATACATATCATCACAGGTGCCTTACGGCGCCCGGGCGCGCCCGAGACCGCCTAGACGGCCCCAGGATACCCAGCGGAGGGGTTTTAATCCCACCTTGTTGTAGCTAATGGTATGTGTCTACTTACATCGTACAAGCGGCTAGCTAATTTGGATAGACTTAATAACCCATCTATAAATAGTTTCACAAGTTAGTATAGTGAACTGAGACCGCCGAGTCGCTATCAATTAATGTACCTACATTTTTTTCTAATAACAAAATCATTGGTCCACACAGGGGTTTGAACCAGGGTCCTAAAAACTGTGTCTGAGGTCTAAAGCACTCGGCCACCACATCAAATAATATATATTCGCGATTTTTTTTAAATTATAGGTATGTTATCTGGCTATATATTGTTACATTAGGTATCATATTTTTTATATCATTACCAATCTGAGTTTGTTTGGAGCTTTTTTATCTGCACCTACTTTTACCAGATCAACAACCTATAAAATTTCATGCTACCTATAAAATTAGGTATATCACTATAATAACTAAGTACATATTATTTTCATAAGAAAATACCTAAAAATGTAAACTAGTGTTTATATACTTACCAGTTGGATACTAAGTCACATAATGGCGTGGTCTAACTAAACCATGACCTACAAATTCCATTCAACACACACCAGTTATTAGTAAGAAATAAACTAACTATATTTTCCTGTACTAATCCAATAAATTGAGGTAAAAATAGTTGAATTCTCGTAAAAATACGGAAGAAGTCACGCTTAAGTTATTATTGTTAAATGTTATTGTTGAAACCACAATGTCAAGACCTTCATCATTGGTCTACATTAAAAAAAAACAGTTATTTTCTCACAAAGACATGAATAAATTGAGAAATTATAAATTTACAAAGTAAATTCCTAAATTATATGAGAATGGAGCCTAAAACAGTTGCCTGACTCAGAGGCTATACCATGGGTTTGCGCATTGTAGAAACGTAACGTATTCATTTACGTATACGTGAGCAACAACCAATAGGGCCGCTTTATTTTTGGTAAGAGGATTGAATAAAGCGACCCTATTGGTTGTTGCTCACGTATACGTAAATGAATACGTTACGTTTCTTCAATGCGCAAACCCATAGTATAGCCTCATGTCTCCAGGATCCCACTAATACATCAATATATACATATTTTTATATTTTAAAACAACTACTTGTATAGCTAATTAGATAACATTATTATAACCTATATGAAATTATATTCAAATTAATTATACTTATATGTAAAAATAATAACAATGCGCAAGAATTCAAAAGGTAAAAGAACAATGAAAATTTCAAACAAATAAAAATAAAACAGATTTCTAACATTTTAGTAATATATATTATTTATTATGAACAAAACACTGAAATAAACTTAAATAACAATAATAATAAATAAATAAATTACCCTAAAGAAACATTATTAAAAAAATTAAAATTAAACTTAAAATAATTAATTACCTATTAAAAATATATGAAAAAAAAGACCTGCCTAAAGAAAAATATGTTTAAAAAATGAAAACATCAAATATTAATAATTTTATGTTATAACATCTCGACATATCAAAGGGCAAGATTTTAGAAAAGGGGTAAGTAAAACAAATAAATAGGTAACATTTAGGCCTATGGTATTTGATACCAATGCCTATGGTATTTGATACTAATGCCAAAATAAATTTAAAAAAAAACATGTAGGTATTCTATTTGTTATACGATAACATTAACGGTAGCTATCACACGAAATTTAAAACCTTTTCAGCCAAATACACCCCTAGTCCAATTTAGTCTCAAAAGGAACCGGAAATTCTCTCGAAGCTTTACGAGATGAGATGCTAATTGCAACTTTTGGTAGAGGGCGTTATATATTTAAAACAAAAGCGCCCTCTACCAAAAAAAATATCCCAAACCACCCATTTAATTATGTGTCAAGTATGTACGAATATTAACTCAATTATTATCAACTTACCTATTATACTTATCTACATATAGTAGCAAATACAAATCATTTATTTACCAAAAATAATATTAGTCTTACATTAACAATGGTCCCCACACAAGGATAAGCCTGTGCTGTGGGGCCTTACGAGTTATAACAAATTGATTTAGCATTTGACACAAGGAAAGTTAAAACATAAGGTAGGTAAATAAAAACATATAAATTAAGTGCACATAAACATATAAACATATAGATTAAAAACATATAGGTACATATTAACTTATAGATAAAAGAACAAGCATATTACAAGCTTACAGCTTTAATATTGTCACACATTGATTTAAGCAACGCAACACAATAACAAAAGCACAAAGTTTTATCCATTAAAATAAGATATTAGGTAGTATTAACATTCGGTAGGACAAGCTAATCTTTAATAACCTTTTTAACCAAACTCACTGTGGCGCATACGCAAACAGTCTCGACAAACGAAGCCGCTAGCAAACAAAGCACAGCGTGACCAAATCACCGGGAAAGAGTATTCATGCGTGTGATACACAGGAAGTCATGATGATAGTTTTGTCACGGATTTTATATTCAAATATATATATGTATGCATGCTTTCTGTGTGTATGTATATTTAAATAGGGTTGGCAGCACTGTATGCGTTTAAAACACGGTTTTAAATTAATTTTATTCGACACGTGCGCACGATTGTGCATGGCTTGGTTTTTTAATTAGGGTAGGTGGGAGTAGGTGTGAATGATTGATACCTAATAGGTTTGGGTAAATTTTATAATATGACATAAGATGAAATCTCTTAAGTCCTGTTGAAGCGTCCGATTATATATTTATTCCTTAATACTCATATTTTTTCATGTAATTTTTGTTTTGTAGTTATACTTACCACAAACAAAATCACATGCCGTGCTCCAATAAAAAATTGTGATGAGTATGTATCATCACGGGTGCCTTACGGCGCCCGAGACCGCCTAGACGGCCCCAGGGTACCCAGCGGAGGGGTTTTAATTCCACCTCGTCGTAGCCGATGGTATGAGTGTACACCGAACAAGTGGCTAGCTCGTCGCGATGTTTTGAATAGACTCAATAACCCATCCATAAACAGTTTCACAAGTTGGTATTGTGAAACTGGGACCGAAAGCTTAACGTGCTCTCCGAGGCACTATAGTGGTGTTGTCAAACAAATGTACATATTTTTTTTAATTAAAAACTCATTGGTACACACCGGGATTCGAACCAGGGACCTAAGTGTTTTTAAGTCCAAGGTCTAACCAACTAGGCCACCACGTATATAATATGAGAATCCTATATAATAGTTGTTTTGTGAAATACCCGCTGTCTGCCAACCCTATTTTCAATAGATTTTCAATAGGTACGTTGAATGAGGACGACACAATGGCGGCACATATAGGATTACAACTATTGCATAATTTCACTTCACTTACCTACATAATTACAGTACTCTGTGCCTTATGAAAAATACATTTCATACGTCATAGTTTTATTATAATTTGATTTGTTTTTTATAAATTATTTATTTGACATACATACATATACATATCATCACGGGTGCCTTGTGGGCGCCCGAGACCGCCTGGACGGCCCAGTGTACCCAGGAGGGGTTTTAATCCCACCTCGTCGTAGCCGATGGTATGAGTCTACACCGAATTATTTATTTATTTGAGTATTTAAATTATTTATTATACTAAAAGATTTGTACACAGCCGAGCTTAATGTCTTAGGCCTTATCTATTAGTGTTTCATTGATTGAATATAGAAGTTTTCGTCAAAAGTTTCTGTCATAAAAACATTATACTTAAGTATAAAAATAATATGCGCCGTTTAATTTAGAAGAAATCGGATCGAAAATATATATCAGCCTATATGTTACTCGCTGATAATAAAGCCTTCTATTGGTGAAATATTTATTGAAATTCGTCTTGTAGTTTTTTTTTTAATTTATCCGGCATAATAAAGTGTTACACATATTGGGGCGATTCTCACACATTCAAAACTCATGTCGTCTCGATATATTCGAATGAAACTTACAGTTTTCTACGGAAATCTGTTGAAAGCGACACCGAGATCCGATACGCAAGTCGGAAGCTCCAGAATAAGGCTGCTTTTCCACCAGAGATGTGCTATGCAGCTACGGTTCGAGGATGCGAGAGCTAAGTGAAACTGTTGACCGTTTTCACTGGTTCTAAGCTATGTAGCGGAGCGAAGAGGATGTGTTGCGAAGATGCGCCGCGTCATTTTGAAATGTCGAATCCATTCAAAATTGGATTGTTAGCTATCCATATGTTGGGACTGGTGGGCAATTCTCGCGCTTTCGACATTCATCTCGATTCGAGATTTTTAAACGCAAAATAACTAAATATGTCATTTTTCGTTCAATATTTGTATATTTATTATTTATTTCGTTTAATGTTCGATATTTTTAAACGAAAACTCATGTCGTCTCGATATATTCGAATGAAACTTACAGTTTTCTACGGAAATCTGTTGAAAGCGACACCGAGATCCGATACGCAAGTCGGAAGCTCCAGAATAAGGCTGCTTTTCCACCAGAGATGTGCTATGCAGCTACGGTTCGAGGATGCGAGAGCTAAGTGAAACTGTTGACCGTTTTCACTGGTTCTAAGCTATGTAGCGGAGCGAATAGGATGTGTTGCGAAGATGCGCCGCGTCATTTTGAAATGTCGAATCCATTCAAAATTGGATTGTTAGCTATCCATATGTTGGGACTGGTGGGCAATTCTCGCGCTTTCGACATTCATCTCGATTCGAGATTTTTAAACGCAAAATAACTAAATATGTCATTTTTCGTTCAATATTTGTATATTTATTATTTATTTCGTTTAATGTTCGATATTTTTAAACGAAAAATGGCATATTTAGTAATTTTTCGTTTAAAAATCTCGAATCGAGATGAATGTCGAAAGCGCGAGAATTGCCCACCTGGTCATAAACTAAGCTCTAGGCTTTTACATATCTCCTAGACACAACACTACTAATTCATGTTTTATAAACATCTAGACCATGACATACTGGACATAAATACTTACATATATTATAGGTATAAAGCAAATATACAGTAATTAATAAAACCTTAGAAAGCAAAATAATATAAAAAAAAAGACTACTTATAAGCATCAGCTTTGAGACTTTTAAAACATAAACAAAACAAATGAACTAATAATTTACAAAGACAAATTGGCCCAGTTTTTTGTGCCGATCACTTTTTAATTGTATAATTAATCACAAAAAATAAATAAGTTTAGAAAGGACTAAGAGACGCGACATGCGTGAGTTCACCTTGACAATTCAAAAAGCTTTATTTACAAGAACATTTTTCCCAAAATCATTTTAATCTTTTGTTTTTTCATTTTGTTTCCCTTTAATGTGTATTTTTAACCCAACCAAATAATATAGATTTAATCCTGTCAGTGCTATCTTTTTTTTTAAATTATTATTCGTTTATAAAAGTTCTGACAGCCGATTTGGCACCTTTAAAACATTTACATAATTAGAAAAAAAATAGTACCTAACTTCCAAAGTTATTTTCAAAAAGGTGGCACGTTATAGCTGAAGCTGTGAGTATCGAAAATAATTTCGACGCGTTATTTCAGTGACATTTTAAATGAAAATTTAAACGATATTACTCGTATATTATTAATTCATGAAAGTCTCATGTGAAAACCGTGTTTTTTTTCTCAAACAAGACCTGGATCAACTAAAACAACCTTTTCAAACAACAATGACAATTTGTTCAAAGTGAATAATTTAAACTGTATTATGAATTGTCATAAATTACAATAGTCACGTTAACAAAAAAAGGCACGCCCGAATTCTACTTGACACAACTACGCCTATCTACTAATTAAGGTCTGTGTGTATTTATAATCTTACAGCGCCATCTTACAATAACGACTTTTGTGACCTTGAATCAATCGAAAATTGACCTTGAATCCTGCGCCATCTTGCGTCATCTGTCAACTCGCGCGCCAACCAGTTTTTTATGTCATAAAATTAATAGCTTTCTATACCAGACGTGTTAATCCTATGTGTTGTTCGACAACTAGTACCTACTTATTTAGAAGGCTTAAGTTTTTAATTGTAGCAATCAAATTTAATAAGCATAGTGGGAGTTTTATTGGTAGTTAATTATTATAATAGGTACAACCGGTTCTGTTATTGGGATCTGTTTTAAAATAAATTAATTTAATACATGACGTTTTTTTAAATCAATTTACTTACTTTCAAGTCATACATTTTGTCTAATGAATATTTAGCTAAGTACCTAAATGCATTTAAAATAGTAAAACGCGGATCTTTATTTATTTATTAAAGGGCACGGTCCAACAGATACCAGCCTCACTTAACCATTTTTTTTTAAAATAAGTTTATATATATATCTTCACGGGTGCCTTACGGCGCCCGAGACCGCCTAGACAGCCCCAGGGTACCCAGCGGAGGGGTTTTAACCCCACCTCGTCGTAGTCGATGGTATGAGTCTGCACCGAACAAGTGGCTAGCTCGTCGCGATGTTTTGAATAGACTCAATAACCCATCTATAAACAGTTTCACAAGTTGGTATAGTGAAACCGGGACCGACAGCTTAACGTGCTCTCCGAGGCACTATAGTGGTGTTGTCAAACAAATGTACATAATTTTTTTAATTAAAAACTCATTGGTACACACAGGGATTCGAACCAGGGACCTTAGTGTTTTTAAGTCCAAGGTCTAACCAACTCGGCCACCACGTATATATTTAAATAAGTAACTACTAAAATATTATTATAATAATTGCTTATATGCATATATACCTATATATCCAGTATGAAATTAACTAGCCAAATAAGACATAAATTGAAATTATGTACAGGAATTCAAAACTAAATAACATATATCAAAATTATGTACAGGAATTTAAAACTAAATAACACATATCAAAATTATGTACAGGAATTTAAAACTAAATAACACATATCAAAAACCAACTAGGAAATTTTAATAATAATAATAATAATTTATTTATTTGCTTAAGAATGTAGGTACAATAAGATGGAATAATTTACAGTTAGTTTCCTATTACATTCTGCCAAATAGGCGTACAAATATTTACATTCAATTTATTTTTACTATTTTACAATTATATTTACTTATAACAATATATTATATATATAAGACATTACAATTAACATTATTTATCTATTACATAGAAATTTAATAACAATTTTCTTCATGTTTATTATTCATATAAATATTTTATAATCTAATTACTTATGCTACAGTTCATATTACTAAATACATCCTTTATAATTATAAAAAATAATGGTAATTGAGATAATATTAATTCATCATTTATATACAAATTTAAATGGATTAAATAATTATTATGGCATCAAAATTTGTTTGTCCATTAAGTATTCATTAACATTATAATAGCATTTATACTTAAGCATTTTAAATAATTTACCCCTAAATAAAGAATTATTATTCAGTGTCTTAAATGTGTCAGGCAAATGGTTATAAATAGTAACTGCCATGCAGTATGAATTATTATTATACAGTTGCAACCTACGTGGAGGCATTAATAATTTGTGTTTATACATACTTCTTAAACAATTTCTACTATTATTCTTCGTAAATAATTGAGAATTTTTCACTACAAATAGCAGCATTTCATAGATGTATAGACAAGGAAGAGATAAAATATTGCTGTCCCTAAATAAAGGTTTGCAACTGTCTAGGTAATTAGCACCAAATATAGCTCTAACACATCTCTTTTGTGCTATGAATGCTCTATTAATATCTACTGAGTTACCCCATAGGATTAGGCCATATCTTAAATTTGATGCTATATAGCCATGATAAGCTAGCAGCGCCGCCTTTTTGCTGGTACCTTGGCTCAGATTCTTTAAAACATAGACAAAACTGTCTAGTTTGCTACATATTTTATCTACATGTGACTTCCAATTACAAAATTTATCTATATGTATTCCCAGAAATTTAGTGTTATTCAACTCTTCTATTAATGAGTTTTGATATTTAACATTAAGATTTAGATGTTTTGCTTTATAAGTTTGAAACTGAATAAAATTTGTTTTACTTAAGTTAATTTTAAGATTATTATAATCAAGCCATTGTATTATTTTAGCTAATGTTAAATTAATTTCATTTTCAAAATCATTTACTTTATTCCCTTTGATAACAAGCGTTGTATCATCAGCAAAAAGGATACTATCGTGTTCAATGATATCTGGCAAATCATTTATATATAATATGAACAATAAGGGGCCAAGCACACTACCTTGCGGGACTCCGTAGCTATTCTGAGTATGATATTTGGAACGGTACTTTATATTCTGACGACCTTGAACTTGACTTATTTCCACACATTGCTTTCTATTACTTAAATAGCTATTTACCCATTCCAGAGCTTTACCCCGAATCCCGTATAAATTTAATTTATTGAACAAAGTTTTATGACATATTAAGTCAAATGCTTTTGTCATATCTAAAAAAATTGATACCATTGGATGACCAGCATTTAAACTTTCTGTAATTATTTTTATTAATGAAAAACAAGCTAATGTTGTGTTACAACCTTTTCTAAACCCGTATTGTTGCTTTTTTAGTATATCAAATTTTGTGACAAAGTTATAGATTTCATAATACATAACCTTCTCAAATATTTTTGAAATTATAGGTATAAGTGTTATAGGTCGGTAATTGTTGATATCACATTTATCCCCCTTTTTATGCAACGGTTTAACAATAGAATATTTTAATAGGTCTGGAAAAATACCACTTTGGAGAGATGAGTTTATTATATGGCTTAAGGGTAGTGATAACAGAAAAGAACATTTTTTTAAAACTTTGGTACTTATATTATCATATCCTGTAGAATTCGTGTTTTTAAGACGTTTGATTATTTTACAGACATCCTCTGCAGTAACTGGAATTAAGAATATACTATGAGTGTTACTGTTAATGTTTTTTTGTTCTTTACACCAAGATGAATCATTATTTACACTAATACTAATGAAATTCTTATTAAATTCATTTGCTATTTCTAATGGGTTTTTAGTTATTATTTTATTAATATTTAAAGACTTAATCATGTGTGCTTCATTTGTTCTACCTATTTTAGAGTTAATAATGTCCCAAGAAGCTTTACATTTATTTTTAGACTTAGCTATGTAGTTATTATTAGCCATGGCTTGAGATGTCTTTATACATTTTTTTAATAATTTACTGTATTTTGTGTATTGTGCTTTGTTATGTTTTTTGTTAGTAGTTGATAGTCTAAGTTTGAAATACAAACGTCTTTTATTTACGCAGCATCTTTTTAATCCTTTTGTTATCCACTTATTTTTAATTTTTTTATTTCGCATTTTTACTGTAATATATGGGAAACACAGGTTATAAAATAGGCAAATGCATTCGTGAAATTTATTAAATGCAAGATTTGTATCATTCTCTTGAAGAATATCACTAAATGATAGGGAAGCCATACAATTTACAAAAATATCAATATTGCATTCAGACAAATCTCTTTTTTTTTCAAATAAAATTGGAGGATTTGTATATAAATATACATTTTGTTACTCATAGAGGTTTTGAAAGTTATCGTTTGTGCTGTTTCATGGTCAGATAATCCAAGATAGTGAATATTTGACTGAGAACACCTAATATTACTAACAATTAAGTCTATGCAAGAACTTTTTCTTGTAGGTTTTATAATGTGATTGAATAGATCATGGTTTGCAAGAATAACAGATAATTCTTTTGAATGTTTATTGCATTTTAACATATCTATATTCCAATCTCCGCAAACAATAACGTTTTTATTAGGTTTTATATTGATTTTATAAAGGAGAGCATCTAATTTATTATAAAATATGTTTATGTCGGAAGATGGTGTTCTATATATACAGATGACAGTTAAATTAATTGATACGATTTTAATGCCACAATATTCAAAATCATTTTGTACAGGTTCAATATATTTGTACAAATCAGTTAATGATTCATAATCCAAGTTTTTACTTACTAAAATACTAGTGCCTCCTCTGCGTTGGCCAAGTCTAGTAAACCATGATGCATGATGATAGTTATTAAGGTTTAAATTAAATTCACAACCCCGTTTAATAAATGTTTCTGACAAGCATATTATATCAATTACCCTTACATTTTGTCGACTTAAATCACACAATGCTAATTCAAACACATCAATTTTATTTAGTATACCCGCTATATTTTGATGAAGAAGAGTAAAATCTAAGTTTTTAGCGAAAAAAAACTTCCTTATTATTATTTATGTTATATTTTTTGGAGTCTTCACCTTTGGTACCCAGGTCAACAACATGATACTCCTCTGTTTGTGTCATTTTATTTTCAAACGTGGAAATTTTATTGTTTGTATATTGTTGAAAGTCTGTGTAATAGCTAATCCGTAAAATTTCTCTTAATAAATTTTGTGCTAAATATGTCACTTAATTTCTAGATCTACCACTCATTCTATTGCCATAGTTCATCTCCAGATATATGGCATGTTTGAAATTCATTGCCATTAGTTGTAATTCACTGTTTAGCTTCTTCTCGTTTAGATGTGCGTTGTATGAAGTTTGGCATATAATTGTATTTGTGTGTTCTAAAGAATGTAAATAATGATTTAATTTTGAGAGCAAAATATATGGGTTGGTGTCGTTAGACCCTCCAATAATTATAACGTAGTCTCGTTTAGAAAGCGTATTTGTAAAGATTTCTAATGGTTTTAACAATTGTATAAACTAGGAAACGAAAATAAACAAGAGAAAATAATACCTAACAGGTAATACACTCAATATTTACGATACTAAACGTTAGGTCATTTAAAATAAATGTTAACTTGGGCAGTGATTCTTATAAATATAAGTATTTTTTTTAATTATTTTATTCAGGAAACCAATACCTAGTCTTTTATTACAAAAAGTATACACATATAGAAAAGCGGCCCCAGCCTAGTGGTTAAGACACTGCGCAACTGATAACAAGGTTAAGCAGATGACAACAAGGCCGGTCTGGGATGGGTGACCACTTTATACAACGAGGCTATTTCATCATAAACACCGCAACAAGCTCGCCACTTGTTAGGTATTGCCTCCGAATACCATCGGCGAAATGAGGACGGGTTAATCCCTCCGCTGGGTACCCTGAGGCCGTTTAAACGGTTCTCGGGAGCCAAATAGGCACCTATGATGGTATTTATTAATTATTTTATATAATATATTAAATCAAAAATCTTGAGTTCCCTAAATTAATTCTATATTTTATATAATATTTGATTTGTTCTATATATATATGATATATATAACTTTTTACCTGCTTTTCTATCTTAAGTAAATATCAGATAAGCTAACTTTATTTGATCAGGTATCCAGATAATCTGATTTTTTTTCAACTTACTTGCTTTTAAGGGTACTTACATCTAAATGTATGACTAATTTTACTATTAACTTGGTTATAATCTCAACACACCTATTCTTACCCGTTTACTTAACAAATATTTTATTTCCAAAAATATGTTATTGACGTAGCCTTCTTCGAATAATATTAGTCAGAGCTTTAAGCATAATTACTAACTATTTTTGACCATTTATTGAAAAGACTATAGCCGTGCTATAAACCGCTGGCGGTTTCAGCCGCATAATCTCAATAAAACCTTGGAAGCAATGCAGCTCGGCATGTTTTTTAATGAAGCACGGCATGTTTTTTAATGGAGCACGGCATGTTTTTTTTAATGGAGTACGGCATGTTTTTTTTAATAATTCATTCTGTTCATGTCTTATTAAAAAGATTCTGCTTTAAGCCCATAGATAGGAGATAGTCTACCTTACGACTGTGTAATATTACAATGAAAATAAACGTTTAACTATAATCGTAGCAATATACATAGTTGTTTCAGATTGGAGAGAGCAAAAATAATGGGGGAATCTTAAAAAAAAGTGCAAAATTTCTCAAAGTGGGTGGTGGGCAAAATAAGGTTGAGAATCTGAAAAGCAGGAGGGGTGCCTTTGTATGAAATTCTCTATATTGCATACTTCTTAACACCTGATACTTAATGCCAGGTCAAATGAAACATTGATAATTGCACAGCATAATTGTTAAAATTTTATTTAAGACAGTGTCATACCTTAAATCGCATAAAAGTAGAATATTTTGACGTCGAGTTTTACCCCTTGATATTACAATCCAAGCTTAAATAAAATTTAGTAGTTACTACAAGAGAATATTTAAGTACTGAAAGTTTTTTTTTTTATAATATTTCAAAAAAAAAAACTCAATTATCATGGATTCACAGCCTTGGAAAATAAATTTTACGCCAATGTTCTCAATATTTTGTGCATTTATTATTTCAGAATTGATTATTAACCACGTATTTATAATAAAAAAATACAAAAATTTTTTGTATACAAAATTCAACCTTATTTCTAACGTGCTTAGTGCTATGCACCTATAAGGTGCAATTTATATTTTATTCCTCATATTATGACACTGCACCTTAAAACAGTTTGTACTTAAACAAAACGACACACCACACCTATTCTTTCTCCTTCACGTATATATATACATTTAAAAAAAAACGGAAGTGTACATTCCTAAGTCTTCCTAGTTTATTTTAGGTCAATATGATGTAATTACTTAAGTGATTTACATACTATTAGTATGTACTTACACCAGTCAGCCGTATAAGGAACTAAATACGTTGACTTATGTATTAGCAACCGTGTGTGTACATGTCATTGAAGAAATATACATATGTAATGTAACAAGTTTGTATTGCATTATTTTATATTGAAGTGCATAATATAGATAACCCTCCAGGAAATGGATTCGTGATTCCGAACGTCAAAAAATATCTAAATTTTGTTTTCAGTGATCAAAAAATGAACATCGAAGTTTAGATTTTACATACTCGATCCTAATTACTTTTTTTTTTGTTCGGTTTTCTCAAATATATAGAAGGCAAAGGTTTTTGCATCTGCTTGCGCGGTGGTAACGAGACCGGTCGGTCGGACTAACGTAGTTTTTATTATTATAATATAAACTGTTTGCAAAAATTTGTGTCAGAGCTGCAATTCTCGGTTCGTTAGAAACATTATCTGGATTCAACAAACTGACCTATCTGCCATAATTCATTTCTATTTATGATAATGTTATTTAGTTTTTATTATTGTAGTTTTTTATATTAATATTTTTTATTATTAATATTAGTCGCCTATTTGAGAGGCAGTTGTTTAAACAATTAGTTAAATAAATACGGTAACCTTTCGCAAATAATTTTGCGTGTAAAAATTAGCGACAACTTGTATGACTGATGTATGGCTGTTGCATGATTATTGTATGTAAATGAGTTGACACTTTCTTTTTGCTAAACAATTACGGTAGCATTCATTTGTTTAAGGGTAAAGTAGGTGTGACTACGAGGTCGCTAGACTTTTGCATTTAATTAAATAAGTTTAATTGTAAAGAGACTAGATTATATAATGCGTGCAGGATATTTAGGGTAGA
Source organism: Monopis laevigella (assembly GCA_947458855.1). Classification (NCBI taxonomy): domain Eukaryota; kingdom Metazoa; phylum Arthropoda; class Insecta; order Lepidoptera; family Tineidae; genus Monopis; species Monopis laevigella. Next base: position 4,536,919 of record OX381596.1, on the reverse strand, counting down.
CCGGGTGCAGTTGTAGCAGGGTACGGTAATACCATCGCGATAATCTCTAAAACTAAGCGCTGTAAAGATTTTTTTTCGCGCAAAAAATTTTTTCGATCTAATATTTTTAATCATAACAGAAAATTAAAGCATTATTATCTACTCAGTGTCAGTTTAAAAGTTTTGTAAAATTGATGGCATTATATTGTAATCGTATTTGTGTAGTGTTGAGCATAAATTCACGAGAATTTTAGCCTTTTCGACAAAATTGACCTAGAGGGGACAATTGAATAATTTGTTCGGGGATAACGGTACAAACTGTACCCGTGGTTAACCCCATTAACGCAATACAAACATCGCTACGTCAACATAGCGTTTATATATTTCTATTCAGGGTGGATCATACTAAAATATGGCCAGGGCTCAGGGTGTAAAATGACGGACTTACTTAAAACAGCAGCTGTTCCACACGAAGGTCTCTATAACTCTGCTTGGCTGACTAAACCTAAACCAAAAAAAGAGTAAGAAACTTAAGATTAGGAAAAAGACGAAAGCGATTTACGTAGTAAAGAAGAAGAAGGGTGGTTTTGCTTGTTGTGTATGGAACCGCACGGTTCTAGTAGACCGAATGAGCAATGGATACAATGCATTAACTGCCATTTCTGGGCCCTTGAACAATGCACATTACAAGAATATGATTGCATTTGCCTCAATTGTGAATCAGATTAATGAAATCTGACAAGAGTGATACATTACAATAAGACTATTTTACTAGTATTATTTATATCTATTAAGTTATCATAATGAAAATTAGGACTGTTAGGTCATTCTTGAAACATAAAGAATGTTCAGCTAAATAAAAATATTCGTACTTTGTAAGGGATAATTGTACCACAGGGACAATTAATTGTACCACGTGAATTCCATATAATATGTTAATTAATAATTTACTGTGTTGACTGATTATTAGAATTATAAGTTAAAAATGTAGCTTAGTTTAATTAAGATTTTATTTATGAATGAATTATTAATTTTGTCAGTGTTAACATAAATTAAAATAAAAAATGAATACTTTTGTAAAAAAAAGGTACCATTCGATACATTTTATAATATTTTTTTTATTGTAATTAAAAATTATAATTATGTTATTTATGACATTCACATTTATATTTATGCATTATTAGTTACATTATTTTTTTATTATTTTTGTGGAACCATTCATTTATTTGCTTCACAAAAAAATACATATAAATAAATCTTAACTTAAATAATAACTTATTAATAACTATAATATTTGTTCCGTTTGGGGTAGAAACAATGGGACCGTGGTCCTGAAGCAAAAACTTTTTTCAAAGAAATTGCATTAAAATTAATAAATTAATGCCTAAGGCATTAAGTTCGTCTATGTAGGTACAATTTTATTTTGTAATTTTGTGCAAAAAAGTATTTTAAAATAAATAAAATAAAAAATTGGTGGACGTCACAGGGCGTCAGAGGGCTGGCTCATTCCTCTCACAAAGAATAAGCCTTACCATACAGAGTGGAAATGTAGCCAGCGTTTTGGGCACAGCGATTTATTAAATTTTGAGGTGTTTTTATTATTTTAATTTTAAATAGTTTTTATTAATAATCATGTTTTTTAAGTTTTAATAAAACCTAAAATTAAATTAACAATTAATAGTCCTCTATGTCACAGCTATTACTGTACCTAGTATTCTGGCAACATAACCTCTTTATTTTTATTTTTTTGAGTTTATAATGTTGCAATTTAATGTTCTATCAACTACTTACTGTATTTAACCTCAAAAAAGTCCCCCGTGATGATACATTTAATATTATTATCTAACACAAACTATAAATAATGCGCCCATTACGGAAGTACCTTCGTTTCGTTTCGCCTACTTCCTAAACTTGAAGGTTTATTTAAATTATTTGCATATCGCATGAATTTGTCACGCGTCGTGATGGATGCGCAAACTAAACGCAACCACTAGTGTTGTATGTGATTTGCTATGTCCGTCGCTAGATACTTCACTGTTGTAAGTATGGATCTCCCATAGGTTCTACTATGGGTTTGCGCATTGTAGCAACGTAACGTATTTGTTTATGTATACGTGTACAACAACCAATAGGGCCGCATTATTTATGGTAACAGGATTGAATAAAGCGATCCTATTGGTTGTTGCTCACGTATACGTATACAAATACGTTACGTTGCTACAATGCACAAACTCATGGTAGAGCCTCAAAACTGAAAATCCTGGAGAGTTGGTCCAACATTTGCCAGGGCATAGAAAGTAGCACTATAGTAGTGTTGTCCCAATTATTTAAAAACAAGGTTGTCGCAACCCTTGTCTCATAACTACCTATTTATTTTGTTTAAAGTTTATTTAAGCAACAAAAAATACAGATATTCACAATATGTCACTGCCAATAGCCCAAAGTGCAACTTTGAAAGGTTGCACTTTGGGCTTATATTAGGTTCTAGTGATCAAATCGAATAACTTTTCCAATAGAATTTGTGACACATGGTTTCATGGGAAAAGTTGTTCGATTTGATCAGTTCCTCATGAAAATGCAGTTTTAGTTTTTATCAAAATCGGCCCCGAGACTCTTTTGAGGATTTTTCGCTATTCCTTGTAGTTTAGGATTTGGCCTTAAAGGCACACTTGAAAAAATCAACCTGTTATATAGGTGCAAACTAGAGCTTATTTTGTAGCTAGGGCAATATGAGTGAAAATGGCCCGCACCATAATACTATTATTTAATAAAAAATACTTTTATATATACGTGGTGGCCGAGTTGGTTAGAACTTGGACTTAAAAACATTTTGGTCCCTGGTTCGAATCCCGGTGTGTACCAATGAGTTTTTAATTAAAAAAATTATGTACATTTGTTTGACAACACCACTATAGTGCCTCGGAGAGCACATTAAGCTGTCGGTCCCGGTTTCACTATACCAACTTGTGAAACTGTTTATAGATGGGTTATTGAGTCTATTCAAAACATCGCGACGAGCTAGCCACTTGTTCGGTGTAGACTCATACCATCGGTTTCGACGAGGTGGGATTAAAAACCCCTCCGCTGGGTACCCTGGGGCCGTCTAGGCGGTCGGCTAGGGCGCCGTAAGGCACCGGTGATGATATATATATATACTTTTCTAAAAGCTATAAAACTAGGTTCATACCTAAACTCCTATTTATGCACGATAATAGTATTCATAAATAATTTAATAATCAATAATAAATACTACAAATATACCTATTTAGAAGACACTTATGGCTTGTTTGTCGTTACTTATTCCATAATTGCACTAAGTACTAGAAACATATTATAGCAACCATAAGGTAGTTGTCAGAGACATTAAATACTAGACAAGCAAATATTGTACAAATAAATTACCACACTCAGCATGTGCAATACGTTGCCACTCCGACTGATCAATCGCAACAATTTACTTGACGATGGGCCCATGGTCCAATGACGCTCTGACCTTGTTCGCGAACTTGGTGATAAGCTTCGTTCGGTAACGGGTAACCCTTTGAGTAGAGACTACTTTATTCAAAGGGTCAGCCTAGCCGTACAACGGGAAAATGCAGCAAGCGTCCTCGGAATATTGCGCCCACCTAACATTCGCCATCTCATTTAACATTTAAATATTAATTAGGTATATTTGTTTTGCATAATTACTTACCATACTTATAGTAAGGTAAATGACATAATATGTACTTTTTCGTTCAAAAATATCGAATCGAGATGAATGTCGAAAAATGACTAAATATGTCATTTTTCGTTCAATATTTGTATATTTATTATTTAATATTTATAATTTATTTCTTTTAATGTTCGATATTTATAAACAAAAAATGGCATATTTAGTCATTTTTCGTTAAAAAATCTCGAATCGAGATGAATGTCGAAAGAGCGAGAATTGCCCACCAGGTGCGACTTTTGAATGTCATCGATGAGTTTTATATCACCAGCTAAATACAATAAAATTATTAAACGTAATGGAATAGAATCTACGACCTCCGGATACACCACCAAAGGCGCAACCACTAGTCTTCGGAGGCGGTAATTATTTAGTAATATCTCATTTTGACTTTTATGCTGTAGTTTTAGTGCTTAGGATAATGGATTAAACTTTGAATACCTAGGTAAGGTAAATATATTTTTAGTGATAAAGTCTTTATAGATAGTTGCTAGTCTATAGAATTAAGGTCTATGGTAGTTACTCGTAGTTAGTAGTTGGCCATGAAATATCTTATGCACGACAAATATTATTATATTCTTCTTTGACCTAGTTTGAAGTATTGTGTACATACATATTTACTGTATAATTAATAACTTATACTCAATCTTAAGCTATATAATTTTAGGTTTAAATTTAGTTTGTATTTGATATTTAAATTGTGTAAGACAGTATGTTTTGTGTGAAAGATTTTCGCTAGAATTTCGCACTGTAAAGTTTACTTTAGCTTCTTAAAATACTCGACACATTTAACAAACTTTATGATTGTTATTATTGTGGAATGAGTACTTCTGCAACTGTTAACAACTGAACTTTGAGTTTATTTTGAATTTGAATGTAGAACACATTCCACGAACCTACCTCAACTAAACCGTGTTTCGAAACTGGAAAACTTGTTTTAGTTTTAGCAAATAGGTTTAGTGCTTTCCCTAATAAATTGGTTACCAAATTATCGTATCGTTAATTTACACAATGTCTCCAAAATCACTTTCGGTATATTAACACTTTTTTACCAATTACCTACTACGGTTGCACTAACTTCATTTAACTTTAACCTATATCATTATTTGGTACATACTTACACACTTACTTACATACTATACACTATCACGCCTGTCCCTGCTATAGGATAGGCAGACAGTAATGTACACCACTCGCACGATCTCTACCTCTACTCCTAGCTTCCTCTAAATCCATACACTGATAACAATAGGCGCATCTGATATTTACCTTGAATTTCATCTTTCACCGGTGAAAATAATTTGACCGTTAGTTAAAGTTAAAATTAATCTCGGGCACTCTATCCTAGAATATGTAGAATTTTAAAGATGTAAATAGTGAATATGTACACAAATTGGTCACTTTCGCGTTAACTATGCTCAATTTAACAAATATTATATTGTTAATATCACGTTTTCACATATATTTGACAAAATTATAAAAGATACTTTAATCAAATTAATTGTAGTACTTTCTGTTCATATGCTGTATGGTCCATAGAGACCTTTGCCTCCTATATCTTTGAGAAAATCATACAGTAAATTTGAAGACTTTGCTGTATGGGTCATGCCCTTGCCTTTCCCACAAGGATAAATAAAACATCATCATCACCATACCGATAAAAAACACTTTCTGGTTTGGAAAAATATACTTTTTCTAATCTTTTTCATTTAAAACAATTTACTAGACAAATCACCTCTACTATCTGTCGACTTCGACTTGGCCATAATAGTCTACGGGACAGATCTGGGAACATTAGAACACTCTCTATTTGGTTGTCCCAATCAGAATATTTCCCTATATGATATTCTTCCACCCATAATCCCTCGTCCCACCAATTCAACTACTCTCTTATCACTGCCCAATTATAATGGAATACTGGCTATAGCAAAATATTTAAAAAAGTTAAGATTCTGATTATAAATATATTCCTATTATACTTCCTATGAATATTTATTTCTGGACCACTGGATCCGGTTTTTATTAGTTTCAGGGGCCCCTTGTATAAGTTTGTGCCTTAATATATAATAGAAGTTAAATTAAATTTTTAACTACTTTATATATCTAATATATGTTTCTTTTTCAGATCTGTGTGCCGTCCTGTATTGTCCACGGGCCCTTGTGTTCCCCTATGTTGAATTCTTTGTTTGTATTGTACTGTTTATACCTAGTGTTAAATGTTTAACCTAACTAATATTTATTGACTTTTTTTTTTATAAAACAATAATAGTTGTAATATCATATTTATACTCCTATGTGCCTTTTCAACAACTTGACATTGGCAGAGTTACGCGTCAAGCGAAAAGCCATGCACCAAAAATAATAATAATAATAATAATCTTTTTCATTGTTTTTTTGTCCTCTCGTCTAAAATAAAATATGTATAGTAAAATATGAGTAGACAGAGATAACCGAGTGCAATATTTTTCTATATTTGCCTCGTTGCCTGATGATAAGCAGTTTTACAAAAACCATAATCGCTCTCATTGTGCCGCCTAAATGATGCGGTTACGAAATGGGTCGCGATAAAGACGGGTTTGTATATACTCTCTGCTCACTCTGAAAGTTCAAAATATCGCACTAGTCTCCTAAGAACCCACAGACTAAAATTGAAACATGGAATTATTACTTTTTATTACCTACTAGCTTATTTTTAATTTCTAATGGAAGTTTATAGTCGGCTTAGAATTCGTAGACAACTAAATAAATATGTAGATGTTTCTGTCGCCTACAAAAAAAAAATCATTCATAAAACACCAAATGATATCCCAAAACATTTATGTCATTGACCCCAAGTCCTTTTTTTATACAAAAAAAATATATAGGTATTTTAGTGATAAAAATTATAGGTATTTTAGTGAAATTTAAATCTTATCACGTTTCAAGTTGCAATAAAGTTTAGTGACTGTACACATATTCTGAATGTTTGAAATGAAGCCAAAATCACTGACCAATTTTGTTGTTTTGATAGGAGTAAAGTAAAATAATAATAGTACCTAAAATAATATATCTTTACAAGCTGATCTGCGCAACTTCGTCTACGTAACTTTAACCGTTTACGCAGCGTACGCCCACAAAAGGAATATTTCCCCCCCCGTTTTTGCAACATTTTATATTGTTACTCCGCTCCTATTGGTCGTAGCGTGATGTTATGTAGCCAATAGCCTTCCTCGATAAATGGGCTAGCTAACACTAAAATATTTTTTCAATTTGAACCAGTAGTTCCTGAGATTAGTGCGTTTAACCAAACAAATAAACAAACTCTTCAGCTTTATAATATGAGTATAGATATAATATTATTTTGTATAATTTACTAGACCATACTGATGCAAAAACCCTTAAGTGACCTAGTCATGATTCGTATTTAGACTGTGTCCTGAAACCGCTTTTCTGGAGACTACTACAGTAAACTAACCGACAAAAAATTCCTGCTTCATAACTGCATCCTGAAAGGAGATCACTACATCAATAATAAATTGATGCAATAGTCTCCTAAAAACCTGTGAACCCACAGAGTAAAACCACAACATGACTAGGTTTCTTGACGGTTTTAGGCTCTGTATGAGCGGTGGAAACCGTCCGTTCGGTCAAACGAAGTCATATACCCTTCCTCTCACCTACAGAAATGAAGGATATTGACCGCCTTTGAAGAGTAGTTGTTGCGCATTTGGCATTGTATTCGGAGGTCCTGGGTTCGATTCCCGCCCATGGCAAAAAAAGTACCTAAGTTTGTATGAACAGTTTGTCATGGTCTGAGTGTTTATATAATATAATATCGGTATTATTAAAATAAAATACTTTATAAAAAATTATAAACGATATATTTCGCCACAGGCTTCATATCAGAATGAATCATCATCGCCATACAACTGACTCCATAATCAACAGTATCCTCCCTATCCCTACTCATGCTCGTACTCATAATTTAAAATTCAATGACTGTTTACTGTTAGGATCATTAAATCATTTCATATTATAACTAACATTCAATTACGTACTTACGAATCATCTTACATTTGGACTTTAGGAGCACATTATAGACCAGGACTTAACATACAACTATGACATATATAACCTAACTTTGTAAATCACACAAACACACAATCATACACGACATCACACAAACTAACACTCACACACATATATATATATTTTAAATATTTATTTATAATTTAAAAAAATAGATGTAAGATAGTTATTGGCTCTAATTGCTATTTCGTATATACCTAACCACCAGTTTACGCAGGCTGTCAATTTACTGTAGAAAATATATATGTTTATTATATATTTATTAAATATTTTTGGCTGTTTCGTTCCTCGGACAACGTTTAAGTTTGGCCATACAGAGAGGTATCGCAGCCAGCCTTTTAAAAACCCCTTTTAACCCTTCCTGCTGGTAGCGATTTAGAAGAAATATATAATAATATGTTATAGGTAAGTAGTTTTTGTTTAGTTTTTAATTCCTTTTAAGTTAATTTATTAATATATGATAAATATATATATATATATATATATATATGATAACCTTATATTTATATTGACAAGTTTGTTTATAAAAAAAACCATTTAGTATGTGTAACGAATAAGATTCCTGTTACCAACTGTACTTGCATAGTAACTATTCTATCTTTTGGAATAATGGCGCCTTATGTAAGGAAGATAAGGTGTAACGGGGCCTTTAAACAGAGGGACAAATTCTAAGCATGTGTACACACTGGCAGGGAAACAATGCAGGCAATGTCCTGTGTGTACAATGTTGTGAGGACGCAATATGTACAAGGTTTATTTGGATTTTAAAGGTCGTTGAACTTAGATATCTAAAGTTTCCGTGTTATTATTTTAAGAAAAAAAAACTTAGCTATAATTTACCTATAAATAAAAACGGCTGTCTGTCTTTTCCTTAAAAGTATGAATAAATAGAGAAGTGTCCTAAGCCGCACGTAAGAACTGATTGTGGAAAACCAAAACAAAAAGTGAAATTATTTTTACCAATCAATGCTCAAGGAAGAAAACAGAATATGGCGATTTTTTTTTTAATCAAAAGAAAAAAAAAGTTGATAAAGGATTTATTTGTACCCTCAAAAAAGAAAAAAAAATCTATCGTTTTAGTGGGCCCTGCAGTTAAAGCTGTAGGTGTAGGAACAGTTAAATAAAGATTCTTTAATAAAAACTCATGATTTAATGGGCGCATAAATCTCTCAGTAATTCTAAAATAAAACACGTAACTAGTCAGTTCCATATTGTACCTAGGTGGCAAATCTAGAATACGTGTAATGCCTACAATTACTCGGCTCCTGTCGCACCTTGTATGGGACCGACGGTGTTAGAAGTTGCCGCTGCGCAATGTTATATCACCATACTGACTGTGTTTGGAGTTTTCTTTGTAAGCGGAATGCTTATTTATGTTGGGAAATGTGTTACCTTTTTATTGTTGATCTATTTTTTTTAACAATATTAGGTATGTACAGCGACAATTACTAGAGAGCTTCTGGCGCAGCTTCTATAGGGCCGACCACAGGCGTTCATATCGGGGAAGGTTTAAGCTTCGAAAATTGTTATTTTTTTTAATTTTTGCCCAGAATTTATGAGCAAAAAAAAATCTGCCATCGTCACAATATCGCCTAATACCTCCTTGTCCTGAATTTTTGATGAGCAAAAAAAACTGCATCGTCACAATAACGCCTATTAATGTGTCTTAGATTAGATTACTGAGATGCGTGTCTTCACAATAATTTTGCGAGTACCCTTCATTACTTTTCGGGGGGGTTTCATCCTCTGACACCGCCCCCTGCCTACTCCCCGTGCCAACTTTATCTATTTTCTTACATTTCGGAAATTTTATACTCGTAAGGTCGACCTGCCAATTTGTATATGAAAATGCCCAACTAGTTGGGCAAATGGTGTGAACTATATAGGCAAATTTTCAATATTACTTACCTACAATATTTTGTTTTGTTTTCAGATTCCTGATGACTTCCTGCAACAGATAATTGTAAGTGTTTTCTTTATAAAATTATCATTAGTCCGTGCCAGACTTAAAGCAACGTAGCCCCACTCCTAGGCTTATGGTAAAAAGTAGTCCATACTGGTAATTCTACTAAAAGTCTGATAAATTAAAACAACAGCCTTTTCCATGAAAAACAGCCTTTCATTTTGGTAGAATATACATTCGGTACCTTTATAACATATACATTCGTTAATATAATAGGAAAAACTCAAAGCACGACATGTGACTTTGTATTTACCTGATGATGAGCAGAACTACAAAGTTCATGAATGGGGTCGATCAATAATTATTGTTTAACAACATTGAACGCTCCCACTATGCCGGCTAAATGATGCGACTATAAAATGAACAATTATTAATTACTGTAAAAACATCAGTTATTAAATGCTATCGGTACTTACCCCTAGTGTGAGTTTTCTAACTATTACTTTGCGTTTGAGTTAACTAAAAGTTGTATGGGAAATAGTTCAGAGGCTCTACCATGGGTTTGCGCATTGTAGCAACGTAACGTATTTGTATACGTATACGTGAGCAACAACCAATAAGATCGCTTTATTTTTGGTAACAGGATTGAATAAAGCGATCCTATTGGTAGTTGCTCACGTATACGTAAATGAATACGTTACGTTTCTACAATGCGCAAACCCATGGTAGAGCCTCAGTGCTCCAAGCGGATTTTTTTTTTTTTAATTTAGGAACAAAAAATGCGAGCGTGTGATTGGTCAAAATGTTAACGCAGTAGTAAAGTTAACGCGAACATAAATGTTAAAAAACTCACACTAAGGGCTACTGTAAGAAACCTGATTTCTAACCTAAGTAGATGTTATAAAAATAGGTGTGTAATACCATATTTTCCTTGTAACAAAATATTTTAATCTCTTGTCTATTTATATTATAAGATAAGATATTAGAACCAGTATTTAAGTACAATAATGAAGGAAGTCCAAGTTCTCATACGGACATGCACCTTATATAGAAATAATGCAACCTTGTTTTACCATAAGTGTTGGATTGTGGTACATTTTTCTACCACAAAAGGGTAAATGGAAAATTAAATTAAACGTAATTTTATTTAATTGTTGGGATACAAATATATTTTTATTATAAAGTGTTAAAATTTAGTTTTAGTAGTTTTTTTCTTTAATATCCCATTTGGCAGCCTCCGTAGATTAGTGGTTGCGCCTTTGGCGTTATATCCGGAAGTCGTGGGTTCGATTCCCACCCATGGCAAAAAAATATTAGCACCTTTTTTTCTGTACAGTTTGTCATGGTCTGGGTGTTTATAAAATATAATATGTATTATATCGTTGCTTCTGGTACACATAGTACAAGCCCAGAGCTTAGTTTGTGATCAGAGCAATATGTGTAATTGGTCCTACATATAAAAAAAAAACTCAAATGCTTATTTAAGGGCACTGCATTCGTAATCGCGACGTCTGCATACTCCTTCAAAATGAGCTTTTGCACTTCCTCAATTACTGTTTGTCTCAGAATGTTTTATCAGTCATTGTATTTATTTATCTTAAATAATAAAAATAACTTTTTTTATATTATAATACAAAAATATGTACCTACCTATTACCCACAACAGAAAGAAAGATTTTTGCGTACAATTACCAACATAAAAATAATAGTTGAATTTCGACTAACAACTAAGTTGTAATATTGGAAGTACGTTTGTTTGGGCGTCAAGTTGACTATAGAGTCCTTAAAAAGCTTTGTTTAGGTGACTATCTTAATATTTTTTAATGGCAGATCGCCTTTCCCCAATCAGTCGTACTTTTTCAGTATTGTAGACCGTTATGCGATTATAGAAGGCTTTTTTTGTGTTTCTGGGTGCTGTTGCGAAACGAGGATCGGATAATTGAGGAAAAATATTAGTATACAGAGAAGGAATTTTGCGCAAGTGTTAAACAAGTTTAGACATTAATTTTTAATAACCCGTGATGGTATTTTTATTAATTATTCTAAAAATAAATTAGAAAGACATGTCCACACTATTTTTAAATTAAGTTTAGGTATAATTGCATTGGAATTTCCGATCACTAATAATGACTGAAAATATTAATATTTCTACCTTATGTTACCCTGTGGTAATACCTAAACTCTAATTACCCCTTACGACATCGCAGTCGCGAAGGTATAATATTTAAGAGCAATAATGATGATTATAATTACTAGCACAAGATTGACATTAATTATTTGTGGTTTGTTAGAACAAATAGCTCTATTATCTATTATTATGACCGTATCATATCGTATGACATCTCTATTACTCTTGTTTCCATTATACTATACGTCACGATTTATAGCTTAGGGTTTTGGCCATTTATTTTCTATTAATTGTAAGATATTTTTAATTTGCAAAAGAATCAATACTTTTATTATTACCTCTATCACATTTCATATAATATAAACATATTTTCATTGTATTTCAATATATTGTTTTCCATTATCTTATTGCGTTGGTGTTGTTATAAAGCAAGCAACGTGTAAGTAATGTTTGATGGAATTTTCAAAAATAATTTTAAAAGGTTCATAAAACATACATCTAGCCTATACTATCATAGTATATGAATTAGGACAATATTATGATAACTTGTGAAAATCTAATTAAGAGCGGAGTCTGATCAAACATTTCCCATACATTAACGACCTTTTGGTCCTAACTGTTACCCTACACTAAATATTCATAGATGTTTAAGAGTTTTGGAGGCTTTATAAATAAGACCTATATCTAGGCTCGTACGTTTTCCTTTTTTTAAAGTTTGGTATAGAAAAAATAATATTGAAATTCGAAGAAAATCGTAAAAAAATCCTTCATATTAAAATAATTCCTATAAAATATCAAGGCAGAAAATTAAAAAAAGGAAAACGTACAGTCGTCGTTATTTTTCTCTCAAATAAAACGAGACCAATTTTTTTCAAATCCATTAAAGTTTAGGGGTAGAAAATAGTTATGGCCCGAAAGTCGTTTTGCTGTCTAAATTGAAGGTATAATCTCATACGTGCTCTTTCTCTTATTCGGGGGAAAGGTTTACATAAATGTATGGAAGGGGTAACGACTCACTGTCATGCGCGGGGAGAGGTAATCGAAGAACCTCACCAGACACTCATCGAAGAACCTCACCAGACACTCCTCTTAAAAGAGGCAAGGCTAAATTATTCTAATTTCGCCGGCTGAATTTTATTTTCTGAAGAAATATATTTAAATCCATTCCACAACTTAAATTTAATTTGATAAGTTATTATTTGGTTATTAATATTACTTTAGGTATTATTGTAATTTTTAGTTTGTATTTTTGTGTAGGTAAGTAAGTAAGCATATATGTTTCTTGTCAAAGAAGTTTATTGTATAGATATTAACAAAACACTGTTTTTAATTAGTTTAGGATTTTGATTTTAACGTGAAAACTATTTACCAGTTTCACGGGATAACATAGTATAATGGAAACAGTCCAGTGGCGGTCGCATGGGTGCTCAATGCAATTAAACCCTCATTTAAACTCTGATCAGCGTAAAATTGATTCTAAACGCTCTAAAACCGGAAATTTGATATTGAGTAGGATAAAGGAACATAATAAGTATTAATAGGGAAGAAAGTAGGATTTCAGAAACAAATTATTATCAGAGTAAAAGTATTTGTATTTTGGATAGCCCTTAATTATAACGGCTTTCTAAAATAAAAATAAATAAAATAAAAATTTTACTTTCTAGGTATATATTAATATACCTAGAGAGTAAAATTTTGAAATACCTAGTTATGTGTAATAAAAAAAACTACCACATTTTTTATTTTTGTTTTAGGTATCTAAATTAGTTTTTGACTTAAACAATAAAAAGTTTTTATTATATAAATTAAAAACTACTCTAAACCTTTCAATAAAAAAAATAGGATCTCTATCGATGGTCTGTTTTCGGATTGATAACGATTACCTTAAACGGATGTTGAATAAATTCTATATCATAGTGCTTACCCTCCAACAAAAGCCCAGCTGTGAAGATACAAAATATTGTCATAGCCGTAGGGTAACCGCATCTATTATAATAATGTGCACTTTAAACTGATTGATTGACGCACGATAGGGTAACGGTGGCCATACTTGAACACAATGGCGCTTTGTGTGACAGTGCTGACGTGCGCTTAGGTTATGACTACCATGGCAAGTTAGGGTTGTCAAAATTGCATAGCTCGGACACTAAACTCAAAATTGATGAAGAGTGCCTAAATCAATTGTCTACACTTGGACATTAGCCGAGCTGCATTTTTACAGTTAGGCCCATAAGTGTAAATAGGGCTTACACTGATATTGTGCGCGGTAAAATATTTTCGAAATGTTAAACGGGGAGATATTAGGTTAAAGATCAGAGGGTATCGAGGTTTGTCTATTTTATACCATTTGGTATTATGATTCTGGGTAAAGTGTCCCGTGAATAGACTTGTCTGGTCTCTGTTATACTTTCAGATTTTGCAATGATATACAGGGTGACTTTGAAAAGATGTACTTTGGGCTAATGAGGTTCGCCGATGAGGTTCTGCTGATCGAATTGAACAACTTTTCCCATGGAACAATTTGTCGCAAATGCTTAGCCACATATTAGCCCAAAGTAGGTACATAATTTGAAAAGTATTTCTATTTGTTTTTTTTCTGTTATGTTATATGTTTTCTTTGTGCCTTAAGGTAAGCTTTTCTATAACGTATTTTTTTTTTAATCTAGGACTTCAAAAGACATTTTTGTTATAATAATAAAAAATAACAAAGTTGTTTTGTCAACCCTATAAGAAAGGCACCGGAAGAATCTACTTACGGAGCGGACGCACCGTCATGCATCCAAACGAACCTATCCTACGCAACGACAGGGCTTTGTCGTCATTTATTATAATAACTTATGCATAATACTTAAAATGAACTTATTTTTTAGAAGTTCCTTTAAAACAAAAATAAACATTTAAAAAAAAAAAGCTCGGTGGTCACCTATTCTATTTTTTATTACCCGTCCCGTAGACTAGTAGTTGCGCCTTTGGCGTTATCCCAAGGTCGTGGGTTCGATTCCCACCCATGGCAAAAAAATATTAGTACGTGTTTTTGTACAGTTTCCCATGGTCTGGGTGTTTATAAAATATAATATGTATTATATCTGGTTTCAGGTACACATAGTACAAGCCTAGGTCAAGTTTGTGACCAAAGCAATATGTATTAATAATATAATTTTGAGCAAATGCAACATCGTAGCATTATTTTACGAATTTTTATACATTAGAATTTATTAAATTTTACATAAAGCTTTTAAAATCAGCAGCTTATTATTTACAATAAGTCTTAATTTTTTGTGTTTCAATATACACTTTCATTAAGGACACTGCATTCGCGATCACAAAGTCGCGTTCTCCATCTTTCTGTTTTGAGTTTTTTTTTAATATTATTAATAATACAAAAGTATTTATTAGGTAAAACAGAAATATTTTTACGTTCAATTATCAATAAAAAAAAAATGGAACTACGAGTACTAGGACTAACAGTAAAGTTGTAATATTAGAAGTTGCGTTAACACGACTGCAGAGCCCTTAAATAAAAGCTTTATTTAAAGGGGAATGAAATTAAAAAGCTCTTGAGAGCACTGTGAGGATAGTTTTACACTGGGTGATGAATTATATTTATTTTATGATATATCACATATGCTTTTTGGAGACCGCATAAATAATACCTAATAATAAATATCGGTAATAATAATAATAAAAACTTAATTTGCCAGAATATGGTATAAATACGTGGACATGTTGGCCGAGTTGATTAGACCTTGGACTTAAACACACTAAGGTCCCTGGTTCGAATCCCGGTGTGTACCAATGAGTTTTTAATATAAATAATATGTTTGACAACACCACAATAGTGCCTATAGTTTATAGACGGGATATTGAGTCTATTCATAACATTGTGACGAGCGAGCCACTTGTTCGGTGTAGACTCATACCATCGGCTACGACGAGGTGGGATTAAAAAACCCTCCTCTTGGTACCCTGGGGCCGTCTAGGCGGTCTCGGGCGCCTTCAGGCACCCGTGATGATATGCATGGTATAAATAGGGTGTTACAATAAAATGATATGTTCAAACATATTCTACCAACCAGTGGTGTGCAAAGTATTTTTTATACACCAAGTGATAGTTTTTGTTCCCATCTTCTCATCGCCGATAGTATTTTGAATCTACAACGAATAAGTGGCGAGCTTGTTACGGTTTTATACAGGTTGACTTTGAAAGGATGTACTTTGGGCTAATATGAGGTTCTGCTGATCAAATCTAACATTTTTTCCCATTGAACCATGTCTCGCAAATGTTAAAAAAAAAAAATTTAATATAATTTTTTTTATATATACCATCACGGGTGCCTATGTGGCTCCCGAGACCGTTTAAACGGCCTAGGGTACCCAGCGGAGGGATTAAACCCGTCCTTATTTCGCCGATGGTATTCGGAGGCAACACCTAACAAGTGGCGAGCTTGTTGCGGTGTTTATGATGAAATAGCCTCGTTGTATAAAGCGGTCACCCATCACAGGCCGGCCTTGTTGTCATCTGCTTAACCTTGTTTTAGTTGCGCAGATTAAACCACTAGGCTAGGGCCGCTTTTTTATTCATATAATTTTGTTCACTTAAATTTAAAAAACGCACCCCAGAACAATATGTGTGGAAAATGTCTTACATATTATTATTATTACCAAACATTAAAATAGAACGTTGTGGAACCCCAAGAATGTAACGACTCGTTATTAAACTGTAAAGTCGACCTTGAATCAAGTTTTGACGACTGATCGGGCAACCGGTCGATTGCTTAAGCCTGACCACCCTGTGTGAGGATTTGTTATAATTTATTAGTTTACTGGCAATAAATAAGGTGTAGTTAGTTTTATAGTCCACGTCTGTGGTCTAGTGGTTAAACTATTCCGCCTAATCCGGAGGTTTGGGTTCGATTCCTACTCATGGCAAAACAATATACGTAACGTTTATTTTGTGCATTTGACATGGTCTTTGTGTTTATAAAATGTAATATTTATTAGCATCGTGGTTTCTGATACACATATAACAAGTCTAAAAGCTTAGTGACCAGAAAAGAAAAAAATATATATAAAATATTCAATATAAGAATAAGTAAATATTTTTTTTTTGTAGTAGGAAGAATTATGGCCTTATTCATTAAAACTTATTGAAGCTTTTCATTTGCGGCACATGGTTCCATGGGAAAAGTTGTTCGTATTGATCAGCAGAACCTCATATTAGCCCAAAGTACATCCTTTCAAAGTCACCATGTATATAAACTTATATACATGGTGGCCGAATCCCGGTGTGTACCAATGAGTTTTTAATTTAAAAAAAATTTTTGACAACACCGCTATAGTGCCTCGGAGAGGACGTTAAGCTGTCGGTCCCGGTTTCACTATTCCAACTTGTGAAACTGTCTACTATAATACCGCGCAATTCGTCTGCGTAACTAAAGGCAGTGTCATACCAGGAATAAAAATACAAATTGCACTGTTATTATAGCACTAAGCCCGCAATAAATAAGGTTGAATATTGTATACAATAGTAATATTATATGTAACCTAATACATACATCACGGGTGCCTTACGGCGCCCGAGACCGCCTAGACGGCCCCAGGGTACCCAGCGGAGGGGGTTTAATCCCACCTCGTCGTAGCCGATGGTATGAGTCTACACCGAACAAGTGGCTAGCTCGTCGCGATGTTTTGAATAGACTCAATAACCCATCTATTAACAGTTTCACAAGTTGGTATAGCGAAACCGGGACTGACAGCTTAACGTGCTCTCCGGGCACTATAGTGGTTTACAAATTTCATTTAATACTGATTTGACACGCATAAAAGCAGCCGTCAATTGAATCAGGGCTATGGTTAGATACTTCCCTGTCCTTCTTTGGGAACATTCCTAGATGACCAATCGTTAAGAATTGCGGTCGCTTTAAGACTAGGTGCTGACATTTGACAATTCCTGAAATCAAGGAGTAAAAAACTATTTTTGATAAGTTTATTATTTTTATTATAGTAAATACGTGCGTGTTTAATAAAGAATATAACCGGTTAATAATCTATACTAATATAATATATTATTGTAATATAATAAAAAAGTAAAGTTTGTGTTTTAGTTTAGATAGCCCATTTATCTAGGAAGCTATATAACATCACGCCAGGACCAATAGGAGCGGAGAATCAATGGTTTTTTTTGGTAAAACGGGGGAAAATTTGTTCCTATTGAGAGCTTTCGTTGCGTGCGCAGACAAAGTTGCGCGGGTCAGCTAGTTTAGTATAAAGCTAATTAATTCTGAAATAGAAAAAGGAGGTACCGCACTAAATATTGAGAACTTCAACGTGATCTTTTGCTGAGATTTTGTGATTTCTCCTTAATTTTAATATAATTGATTGAATCAGGCGTTATTGTGCGGAATTCCATAATTTTGATATAATAATATAGATGTAATATTTACTTTATTGCAAATTCTTCCGCTAGTTAAACGACGACTTAAACGACGTCGACATGATTCGCTTCTCCACGAAGCATCTTCAGGACTGAATTTTAATTATGATGGCCGAAATAGGTTGAGGATAGGTGAATTTGTAACGTTGATTTGTTCGTTAATTAGGCTGTCTGTCGAATTTTTAACTATTTCTAATTGTTCCCAAATATTCAAATGTAATCCTTTTTGACAGGTATGTAGTATTTCCAAATTGTGGTTTATAGAATTTTGATGATTTTCTAAAATATGTTGAGCAAATCGTCGTTTAAGTCGTCGTTTAACTAGCGGAAGAATTTGCAATAAAGTAAATATTACATCTATATCCTTAATTTTAATTCAAAAATGTAAAAAAGTCACTAATACATACATCTCAAGCGAGAATTTATCATATCACTCTATTTGACATGAGATTATTGTGGACCTATACTATAAAATGTCACAACGTTCCATACATAGCTATATGTACACACGGGCAGATATAGCACTTATCTAAGTTCTAAAGAGGGCTTAGTGAAAGTGCGACCTGATGACCTTTGTTCCAATAGTGCATAGAACAGTGCCTAGATGCTAGATTTACTACTATTGTATGCCTTTTTTGCATATTGCAACTGGTTATAAATTCTTCCATATACTCAGTTGTTATACCTATTTGTTTTGTTCGAGCTGATTTCGAAATAGCCTTTAGGTTTAATAATTGTTTAAATAATTAATTTAAGCGATAAAATTATAAAGATTATATAATAATGCTCTATGTATTATGTGCCCAAAATATATAGAGCATTGCCTCTCTGAATTTCCAGCGATTCGTTGGAAAAAATAGGATCTTGCTCGATGGTCCCCAGATGCATCAATTAAATGTTTTCCATACCAAATTGTATTGCATCTGGTGACCATGATTCCAGAGTTTCCACCGAAAACGCTAGAAATTAGTAAGAGGAGTTATGTAACTTGTATTTTTTATTTTGGGCAAGCAAAGCTGCAGCACTAGAGGATCTTGTAGTGACATAAACGTTTAATAAAATAATTATAATTAAACCCAAAGTGTGGTCTTAAAAAATATTATTAACAAAAAAAAAGGAACCGACTTCAAAATCACTAATAAGTAAAAAAAATATAAAATTTACAAGTGTTATTTAGTCAGTTTACTGGAATTTACTTTATTTAGAAGTAACTGGCTTTTTGAAAAAGGTAACAGCATAAAGTTCCCACGATAGAAAAAAATCGCAAATTTAGTATTTATCTCCATTTGTTAACGATATTTCCTATTACTTCAATATAGAAAAGATTCATGTTTTTTATAAGTTATGTATAAGATCTAGTTAATGGCCTAGCGTTTTTGTAAATTTTAACATATTTTGAAAGTTATAGCAAAAAAATCTGTATATTTTTCCCTGGAATTCTGCACGAGTTTTTTTATTGTTTCTCACTCGCACGCTTTGTAAGAGGAATCTTTTATTTCATCTGTTTACGCCCTCTTAACATAAATCTAGTTTTTTACATACAGTCAATTATTTCATATAGGCAATTAAAACTGAGTTTAAATGAATGTTTAACAAATATATAATAAAATTGCTTGTACTATCCAAGACTAGAGATTAAGCAATTAGGAATACTAGCCTATAAATCGATTTAAATAGGCACCTCTTAGAATTAATGTAATGGATACACTTTATCTTATTTTTTTAAGGACAATTTGACATGCGGACTATTTTACGGACATGATTTATTTTAATCACAGATTTAATTTAACGAGAATTTAAATAGTTTGTAAGCTACTAGTTGCTCGATTTGTTTATGGAACTCTAGATAAAACATTATTAAAAAAAACACTAATGTAGGACAATTTACACATATTGCTCAGGTCACAAACTAAGTTCTATGCTTGTACTATGTGTACCAGAAGCAACGATATAATACATATTATATTTTATAAACATCCAGACCATGACAAATTGTACAGAAACAACGTAGGTACAATTTTTTTTTAGCTATGGGTGGGAATCGAACCAACGACCTCCGGATACAACGCCAAAGGCGCAAACACTAGTCTACGGAGGCTATCAAATTGTACAAATCGAGCTTAATGCCTAAGGCATTTTCTACCAGCTAATCTTTGAAACCAAGCTCTAGGCTTGTACTAGGTGCACCAGAAACAATTTATAATTTACATACATATCATCACGGATGCCTTACGGCGCCCGAGACCGCCTGGACGGCCCCAGGGTACCCAGCGGAGTTTTTAATCCCACCTCGTCGTAGCCGATGGTATGAGTCTACACCGAACAAGTGGCAAGCTCGTCGCGATGTTTTGAATAAACTCAAAAACCAATCTATAAACAGTTTCACAAGTTGGTCTATACCAACCCCCGGTTTGTCCCGGTTTCACTATTGGAACCGGGACCGACAGCTTAACGTGCTCTCCGAGGCACTAAAGTGGTGTTGTCAAACAAATGAACATATTTTTTTTTAATTAAAAACTCATTGGTACACACTGGGATTCGAACCGGGGACCTAAGTGTTCTTAAGTCCAAGGTCTAACCAACTCGGCCACCACGTATATATAATATACTAATATAATATACCTATATTATATTTCTTATAAACCCGAATGAAAGTCAAAAATTTAAAAAAAAAAAGTTAAAATACAATCCACCACGACTTATTTTACGATTATTCATAAAAATACTATATCACATCACAACCACTGCAATCAAAACAACCAAACAAAAATAAATATTAATAACTCGATACAGACAGCATTCGTTCGTAATCTTCTATTATTTATTTTTTAAACCACATCAATATAAGGCGTTGGCCACAGTTTATGGATCGTAACAATTTTTCCTGTTCCAATAAATTAGACCGGTTCGATGTAAATATCGGTTTTCGTTTCGGACTTGTGGCAACTAAATTAATCGTAATTAAGTGCGGAATCAATGAGATTAAATAGTGACAGGAGGCGCAATCAATAACTACATACATCGAATAAGTCTACTAATTTGAATTTTAGATTGGTTTTTCACATTATAACGTTTAGTATTTTATTATTTAAATTATCAATTTAGTGTCTTATGAATGTAAAAACATTAACAGGTTTTTTTTTTAATTGTTCTTTTATTAACATAAATATAATATGTGTACTGTATCATACGTAGAACAAGCTACTAACAAAGCAAGTGAACTTTTTTTTAAAGAAATTGATAAACAAAAGTAATAAATTGTAAAAGATTTTGATAATTTAATACTAAGTGTGAAATACTCTGTTGTTCAAAACTTATCGGCACTGATTATTATAATATATACCTACAAAGAACAGATGAGTCTCTTTATGTTATCCTGCAATCGCTCCTAATGGAATTTTAGCAAATCCTTCAGCTGTTGGGTTGTTCTCCGCGAAAACACGTCAGTCAGTATGTTCCCTGGAACAAAAAAGTTTGCCAACAATATACATGGTGAATTTGAATGGGTGTACTTTGGGCTAATATGATGTTCTATTGATCAATACGAACAACTTTTCCCATGGAACTATGTGTCGCAAATGAAAAAAAAAAATGCCTTCTCCATACAAACTAGTAAAGTTAAAATGACCAATTTGTATGGGGAAGCCATAATTTTTTTTCATTTGCGACACATGGTTCCATGGGAAAAGTTGTTCGTATTGACCAGTAGAACATCATATTAGCCCAAAGTACACCCATTCAAATTCACCCTGTATATACAGGTCAAAAATGGGAGTGTTAAAATAACAATCCCACCATACTAATCTAATTCTAGTTTTTTAAATTTGACAATTTATTATATTAGTCAATTTAGACTTGTTTTTTTTGCCACTATTTTTAGCGAATTTCTTTTGAATGGAATCCATCGGGCCCATTTAGGCCCATCATAAATGCTTTTTGCTTACTACTGGAATCTTGATGATTTGACTAAGTATTGAACATGTTTGTCGTGATAATAACAACAACATTTCAGCAAAAAAACCTAATATTTAAAACTAATGCCTCATTTGCCACTCCAGATATACTAATCTCACTGTGCAGAATGGTCAGTGGGTGGTTAGAAAAGTGCTGTTGGCTACAATTTGAGTTTGCTTGTCTGTTAAGTATCCACCTAAGTATACTTTACTACCATCACGCCGGCTATCTTTGGGGGTAGGGGGTAGACTGTACTGAAAGCAACTTGACACTATTTTCTTACTACTTTATAAGAGAAAAGTTTTGATTGTTAATTTGTTCCAGATAACCTCCAAAAACTGAACCGATTTTTTAAATTCTTTCACTAATAGAAAGCTATATTAAAGAAAAAGGCATTAGCAACCCAGACTAAATAATTATTAAAAAAGGAAATGGCTAGCTCTTTCGTTTGGTTTTCGGCTCACGCAGCCACGCCAGCGCTGCACCGTCGGAAACAGATAAGCCCCCCAAGCTCTCTGTATTAGTCAGTAAAAAAAATCTTACGTTTGGTCAGACCATTATAGTAAAGGTGCGTCCTATACATAGGTACACAGATTACTTACCTAACCTCCATAATGAGTCAGAAGTATTTGTCATCACAACATCCGCTGTTGCTTAAAATTTAGCTTAATTTAGTCTGTACGAGTATTTACTGTGTATTAAGGTTTGAATATTTAAAATACAATGCACGCAAACGATAACTTATTTAGGGACTTTTAACTAATTGAATATTCAAAAAACAGGACTGTGGATAAGACAAAAGGATAAGATGATAATTAAAATTTTAAGACAAGAAATCCAGTGTCCGCTCCCTTCTAAATAGAAGGGAGCGGACACTGGATTTCTTGTTACCTTTGTTGCATTTGTTGTTGTTGAAAAAATGTTAACATACAGAAACAACACACCCTTCTATAACCCCATAGTCAGGATGTGTCGCGCATATAATCAGTTGGCAAATTACGGTCATAACATAGATATCTATGGGAAAAAGTTCAATGTATTTAAGAAGAATGTGAAATGTTTATTCAAAAAAGATATTCAAGAAAAAATCTTATACATGGTGACTTTAAAAGAATATACTTTGGACTATTATGAGGTTTTACTGATCAATACGAACAACTTTTCCCATGGAACCATGTGCCTCAAATAAAAAAAAAATTGCCTTCTCACATTTGCGACACATGGTTCCATGGGAAAAGTAGTTCGATTTGATGAGCAGAACCTCATATTACCCCAAGGTCCATCCTTTCAAATTCACCCTGTATAATACAATTTATCAGAAAGTATACAGTGAAAACATTCGTAAAAGCGCGTACATTACAGAAAGACTCATTTAGATTTCATTATCTTCTAAAGTCAAAAGTCAAAATCATTTATTTCATGTAAATCTTTACAGATATTTATGAATAGTCAAAAAAAAAAAAAAAGTTTAACAATGCGGTCTTAGAGTGCGTTTGGTTAGGCAGCTATTCATTAACAAAATAACGACAAATATTAATTGAACTAAGACACGATGGAATGGAAATCTTAATATGAAGATTACTACCGAACCGAACACACACTACATAACCAACTAGTGTAAGACTAGGTGGTTAGCTGATTCCATTGACCTGTCAATCATTATCTGCCATACAAGAGAGCCACCAAGGCGACCAACTTCACCGACCATATCCATGCCTTAAATATTTGTTGTAAATAAAAGCTAAGTAACTATGCAATAACTTCAACACCGTTTTTTTGTAAGTTGGTAGGTTGTCGTTAAAAATGTCCAAGTCCGATTTATCCGAACCTGATAGCTCATTGTAAGTGTTACACATTGTATTGATTGGACTAAATAAACCTAAATTTGTTCTTGCACGAGGTCCGCCTAAGATGCTTATATTGGGTGTCAAGGCAAGTTGTATGGAACTCTTCAGTATCTCGTTAAAATCAATTCTGCCGATTATGATCTTGTGAAGCATGGTCATGCATTTTTCGTCGGTCGCCTATTTTTCGAAATGCCTCAGACGTTTATTATAGGTGGTATGATGTGAAATTTCTTTAGAGGAAAATGCAATGTGTCTTGAAAATGCTCCTTGTATACTTTCGAGTCTTTGAGACTTGTTAGGTGATTTCAAATCAAATATTATTTATTTCATGTAAATCTTTACAGATATTTATGAATAGTCAAAAAAAAAAGCTTTA
Source organism: Monopis laevigella (assembly GCA_947458855.1). Classification (NCBI taxonomy): domain Eukaryota; kingdom Metazoa; phylum Arthropoda; class Insecta; order Lepidoptera; family Tineidae; genus Monopis; species Monopis laevigella. The sequence goes on along the minus strand of OX381596.1, from coordinate 4,512,519 downwards.
ACAATAAGGTCTAGAGTGCGTTTGGTTAGGCTGCTATATATATTAATTAATAAAATGTGTCATTAAATAAAAAAAAATATTAAAAGAAAATTTTTTTTTTCAACCGAACGCACGCTACATAACCAACTAGTGTAAGACTAGGTGGTTAGTTGATTTCATTGACCATCCGATTATCATCTGCCATACAAGAGTGCCACCGAGGCGACCAACCTCACCAACCGTATACACGCCTTAAATATTAGTTCTTATATTATATTATTATCATTATATTAAATTTACTTACTTAATAGACATTGGTATGTAAAGCTGATGTAGGTAACCTTTAATTTTTCATATATTTTTATTGTTTGTATTTATTATTTGATGTGCCCCCTTTTTGTAAATAAATAAAGAAAAAAATGTGTGAAATTCTCTCGAATGTTTATAATAATTCTTCCACCCATAAATTCACTAATCATTTGTATTGTTTAAAATATTTAATTTGCATTTCATATTGAAGTTTTTTTTTATTTTTCTCAATTATTTCTTCACAGATTTCTATAGTAATACACATTGGCAGTAGTTCAAGCCTTAAATCCCACTTACGTTACTTAAGTTAGGGCGGGATAATAATTGAAATCAATCTGCCCACGCCTATAAATTCATTGAAGGGACAGACAGACGGACATAGTGATTGTGTGCTCATACGCATCATCGGTTATGCACACAAGCTATTGCAATATCTACAGAACCATCACATACGGATGCTACCATAAACTTATCGCACTTATCACTAGGTTTAGTGTTAATCAATTTAGAAAGAAAGGAAGAAAATAGTTTTATTTTACTTATGCTGATAATTTATACCATTTAACAAATATACCCTAGTCATGTATCGGTTTTAGTCTGTGAGTTCACCTGTTTTAAAGAGACCACAGCATGGTTTTCTTCTTTCTGGGTGCGACAATAAAGAAGCGATTCGTAATGGAAATTCCATCCGTGCCCATTTTGTAACCGCATCATTTAGTGAGAGTGATCAATGTAAAATAACAATGTATTGATCGATCCCGCATATGGACTTTGTAGGCCTGATTACCATCAGGCAGGTGCAAAGTCACATGTCGTACCTACTTTAATAAATACATTTTATAATTTAAAACAAAATTGGCTTTCAGCTCAGCATCATATGATAAACTAAACATGAGTTATTACAATTCATCATATATATGTATCGTCAAATCAACTTGTTTCGTAACCGCATCCTGAAAGGAGACTAACATGAAATCGATGCAGCGGGCCTGAACATCGGTGAATACACAGATTAAAACCAAAATTTTACTATATAATTGACAGTTATTGCATTTTTTTATAGATAAATCTTAAACTGCGTTCTCTTTTATTGCATTTACGCAGATGGACATTTAGGTACATGGCCAACTTTCCATCAGGGGGGTAACCACCGACTCCGATACCGTGAGTTCTCGTTCGAGTTGAGATCAAATATGACGTCATTTCATATAAATCATATTTACAAACTTCATAATATTATATATTTTTTTGTAATTAATTAGGTACTCAAACTAGTTATGCAATTCAAACAAAGATCTTTCAGTTTACGTAGTACCAAAAACATCCTTCTCGATTTCAACTCGAACGAGATCTCACGGTATCGGAGTCGGTGGTTACCCTGCAGGTCATAGCCCGTGCTTCAATAAAAAAAAACAATCTACACTTACTTAAATATTATAAAATCAAATATATAATAAAAAAATCCCTCATAAACCCATCAACAAATTAAAACGCGTCATCTAAAAATAAAACACTTAACATTTTCCAAAAGCACTACAGAGACAAGTTTGACGACCTCCAAAGGCCATTTGCCCCTGACCAGTACCCAAATTTGGTCAACCCTTACTGGTCCTACCTTGGAATGGTCGCTGGATATTGTTGGGTTCTAGGTACCGAAGGAGAATTTCACGGAAGACTTTTATGAGGTCATTCGTTTTTGAAATGTCACCGAATTGCTTTTTAATTGTAATTTTTATATTATATGGCGCCATTGAGACGGTTTTGGTTTCGTTAGACTGTAAGGCTATTTAGTTTTTAATACTAGAGGTGTTTAATTTCTGGCATACATAATATAAATAATAATACCATCATGGGTGCCTTTTTGGCTCCCGAGAACCGTTTAAACGGCCTCAGGGTACCCAGCGGAGGATTAACCCTTCCTCATTTCGCCAATGGTATTTCGAAGGCAACATTTTTTTTTTTTGTTGCGGCGTTTGTGATGGTATATTCGTTGTATAAAGCAGTCACCCATCCCAGGCCCGGTCTAATTGTCATTGCTTAACTTTGTTATCATTTGCGCAGTGACTGAACCACTAGGCTGGGGCCGCTTTTTTTTTGGCATGTAATGAGTTTTTCTAGTATGTAATGCAATGTCCACCAGGATTGCATACTACTGTTTAACATCGGGTAGGTGCAAGGTCTTATATAAAAAAATAGTACCTACCTACCTACACGTATGTTTATAAAGTATATTATACACCCGATGGTAAGCAACCTATAAAATCCATGAATAGGGTCGATCATATACAGTTGTTTAACAGCATTGATTGCCCCCACTATGCTATCACTTATACAGGGTGACTTTGAAAGGTCACAGGGAGCTTTGGGCTAATATGAGCATCTACTGATCAAAACGAACCACTTTTCCCATAAATACATGTGTCGCAATTGAAAAAAAAAATTTGGCTTTCCCATACAAATAGGTAATTTTAACATTACTAGTTTGTATGGCGAAAGCTTTTTTTTTCATTTGCGTCACATGGTTCTACTATGTTCGATTTTACCATTAAACCTCATATTAGCCTAAAGTTTTGTAGGTTGCTTACAATCTGGTAGATACAAAATCAAATGAATTAAAATAGTTTCTGTCAAATTTGTTTTCAGTCTTCATATAATACCTCTAAAGCCTATAATCGCTTGCATAAGTAACCACAGGTGGTACAAACATTGTCAGGTGTAACTAAAATTATCCGCAGAAATGTGTCCCTCGTCACCATTACAACAACCTTATAACACGCACTTCACTATCTAAGCCTATAAATTGGACAAAACAATGCGGTTGTACCAATGTTGGTAAAGTGCTAACTTATTAAGTAGCCTTGTGTAGTGAATTTACGAGAGGCCCTACACCTGAGAACTCTTGTCGGCGAGCACATGGGAACTCTTGTAGGCATTCATTTATACTTGTCTTCAACTTTAATATACGTGGTGGCCGAGTTGGTTAGACCTTAGACTTAAAAACACTTAGGTCCCTGGTTCGAACCCCGTTGTGTACCAATGAGTTCTTAATCTAAAAAAATATGTACATTTGTTTAACAACACCACTATAGTGCTTCGGAGAGCACGTTAAGCTGTAGGTCTATCCAAACATCGCGACGAGCTAGCCACTTGTTCGGTGTAGACTCATACCATCTACATCATTGCTACGACGAGGTGGGATTAAATACGGCCTTAGGATACTCCGCTGTCTAGGCGGTCTCGGGCGGCGTAAGGCACCCGCGATTATATATTTTTCAACTTTATTGTGCCGAAATTTTGTTTAATAGCATAGGAAAAGATTATACTATCTCTATTGATAGTAGACAAGCATGCAAAAAAATATTAAAATCAATCTATCTATATCAATACCTATGTAATTCGAACAAAGATATAGTCGTAAAAAAGACCGATATTGAAACTTCTTAGGCCCGGAACTCGGAACCAAAAGAGTATTGCTTAATTTAGTTTGAATTATTCAACTTTGACAAACTAAACCAAGCAATGTATCATAAATTGTCATTTTAAATTAAGATTGTCACGTTTATGAAATATGTCATAGATATTATGTAAAAAAAGCGGCCCCAGCCTAGTGGTGAAGTGACTGCGCAACTGATAACAAGGTTAAGCCGATGACAAAAAGCCGGTCCTGGGATGGGTGACCGCTTTATACAACGAGGCTATTTCATCATAAACACCGCAACAAGCTTGCTACTTGTTAGATGTTGCCTCCGAATGCTGACGAAATGAGGACGGGTTAATCCCTCCGCTGGGTACCCTAAGGCCGTTTAAACGGTTCTCGGGAGCCAAATAGGCACCCTTGATGGTGTATTTATTTATTATGTAAAAAGTACAAGTCTTTAATACCTTGTAACTCTGCTTACAAAACTTTTACTAGGTAATGCTTTATAAAATCTTTTGAGTTTTTATTGAATAGACAAAATGCACTTTAAAACTGCTTAATATATTCAATTATGTACCAAATATTAATTTTAGAAATGCGATGACAGTTTATTTTTAAGTTTCTATTTTACTTAGAACCTGGTTAAAATTAATAATTTTATTTTTTAATTATAACAACTTAGGTACACTTGAATAAAACGCCCTCCCATGTGTAGCTCTACCAGAATATCCTGCCCACGCGCATGGCATTCCTAGCGACTAGACCGCGGATGCCATTCAATTCTGTCCGTCTATCTGTCTCGAATTACTCAATTTGACAATCTTGATAGGTTCACTTAGCAACAACTTTGTATTTTGCAGGTGTTAAAGTATTTAGATATGTATAAGAAAAAAATATTTTAGTTCTTATATTTGTATCTTTTTTGTGTTGCAGATTAGGTACTGAACAATACAAAAGAAAATCGCGAGTAGAGAGAGAGGAAAACCAGCATCTCTATAATTTTTATACTAAATTTTGTTGATCTTATTCCGTAATATATTTTAATATAAATAATATGCCACTTTCAAATTGCAAAAAAAAACTCAAAAACATGCAACGTTGAAACTTTGCATAAAACACGTCTACCTATTAATTTTATAAAAATTGTAACTATATTTAATAAATAGATTTATTGTATTTAAAAAAAGTTAAAAAAATTTTAAGTCACGGATTCAAACCTCAGTGTTTACCCATGAGTTTTTGATAAAAAATATTATATACCAACATTTTTGAAACTTTGCATAAAACACGTCTACCTATTAATTTTATAAAAATTGTAACTATATTTAATAAATAGATTTATTGTATTTAAAAAAAGTTTTAATTTTTTTTAGTTACGGGTTCAAACCTCAGTGTTTACCCATGAGTTTTTGATAAAAAATATTATATACCAACATTTTTGATTTACAACAACACTATAGTGCCTCGGAGACCACGTTAAGCACTGTCCGTCGCAGTTTCACTATGCCAAGTTGTGAAACTGTATACAGTTTTCTTATTGAGTTAAACACCGCGGTATTCGGTTTAGACTCAGAAACACCGGCTACGATGAGGTGGAATCCCCACCGCTGGTTACCCAGAGGTCGTGTAGGCAGTCCCAGGCGCCCGTAAGCGACCCGTGATCGTACTTAATAAAAATGAGTCCCATACAGTAGATATACTGTATGGGACTAATTTTTATCTATATATATATATATTTGTATTCTATGGTTCCTTGATTGTAGACGATAAAAAAATGTCTGTTTAGTTCATTTGTTTGATTGCTTTAATTGATATCAATTTTGTTTATGTATAAATCACGTAACAAGATTCTATATAAACTTATTGTATATATAGTCTGTCCATATAAATAGTGTTACAATTAAAAATACAAAAATATTACATTTGAATTTGGAATCTGTCATTTTTATACGATTGTTCATTGGGTTTTCTCATTTTAGCGCCAATACATTGTACAATATTTTAATTAAAATTATTACAATATTATAATAATTTTTATTTAAAAAAGAATAGGGTGGTAAAATCGAAACAACTACTGAAGCGGTACGCAAAGGGAGGTCACAGAAAAAAAATGTTTACGGATGAGATTTTTTTTACAATTGAGCAACATTTTAACAAATAAAATGACTGCATTTATGCTCAAAGCTCTAAGGAAGCTTTCCAATTAGTCGACACCGGGCAACGTGGGCATTATCCGACTTCAGTGATGGTTTGGTGTTGGCTATGAAGGAGTGACTGAGCCATATTTTTGTTAAAAGGTTATTTAAACATCGCCACAAGTGTATCAAGATATTATTCATGACAAGGTAGTTAAGCCACTTCCTTAACAACACTATTCAATAATCAAGTATGGTCCTTCCAGCAAGACTCGGCGCCGGGTCGTAAAACTCGATCCACGCAGTCTTGGTTGGAAGCGAACGTTTCGGACTTCATCAGAGCTGAAGACTGGCCGTCTCGTCTAGTCCCGATATTAATCTGCTGGATTATATAATTTATGGACAGTTTTACAGAGTAGGGCTTGCTCTAAACGCCATGATAATTTTAGTCCCTAAAACAATCCATACGATTTTCAGTGAAGAATTTTCCCATGGAAAGAGTGCTTCTATTGATAATTGGCCTCAACGTTTAAAGGACTGTATTGCAGCCTATAGGGAACACTTTGAATAACCTTTTAATATTTTTAATTGTTTTATTTTTATGTATTAAACTAAAACACTGTAAAAGTAATAAATGTTATTTGAATAGTTTAGAAAAAAAACACTTATCTATTTATTTTAAAAAGTCTCCGTACCAAATTTTGTATCAAATATTGTCTTTAAAATTTTTAATATTGTTGTCTTTTGCGCCTTTCGCTACCATTTGTTTTTCAGAAATTCATTTATTAATTCTCCTTAGAAAGGATTAATAAATTTAATTTAAATTAACGAATTTTGATACACTTCTTAGTAGGTCCCTGGCATCAGTAGTTTCAGTTGAGGAGGGCGATAATGAATAAGTCAGTCAGTCAGGAAAAACTCTTTCTAATAGATTATATTTTTAGAATTCCTGCCCTTAAGATAGTTGTACTGTATCATTGTACGATAGTGTATCATTGTTGGAAGGTTGTTGTCGCACTCATGTCGCACTCTATAAAAGCACGCCTCGTTTCGTCACCCATGTGTGGTCCGTTGTCTGTCTGTCTGTCTGATATACATAACAATTCGGTCGGAAACGCCTTTGATTTCCGACAGCTGATGTCGTAAACATTTTTATTGGTTGAACAATTTAACTGTTCTATACAGTACAGTGGCAAACAATTTTTATTTGTTATAAAACAACAAAAAAAAAATTGGGTTTTAAAACTCAACTTTATGCAGTGGAATTCGGTTTAAGAGGAATTCCAGCAAAGTCTATTGAAGGATCTTGGTCTACATTTTACATACATACATACATACCATCACGCCTTTATCCCAGTTATGGGGTAGGCAGAGAGCAATGTACGCCACTTCGTACGATCCCTACATACTTCACTAGCTTCCTCAACATTCATACATCTTTTCATGCAGGCGCGTCTATTTTGGAGACTGCGAATTTGTCCCTTTCTCAGAATATCTCCTATTTGATCGAGATAAACGCGCCTTGGTCGACCACGTAATCCACTAACATTTTCGATTCTCGATTTTTGTTTTATAAAATTTATTTATGTCTACATTTTTATTCACCTAAAGTTGCCTCTCTTTCCATCGCGTAATTCTTTACTTTTCTGACGACGTTAGGGTTGTCTTCTTTTAATCAAAACCTAGGTTAGGTCCTAACCTAGGTTATAAATTAATAAATTAATTTAATAAATTGTTTTATGATCTACGTACTTACAACTAAGTACCTAACGGTTAGGTACTTAGTTGTAAGTACGCGTAATTCTTTACTTTTCTGACGACGTTAGGGTTGTCTTCTTTTAATCAAAACCTAGGTTAGGTCCTAACCTAGGTTTTGATTAAAAGAAGACAACCCTAACGTCGTCAGAAAAGTAAAGAATTACGCGATGGAAAGAGAGGCAACTTTAGGTGAATAAAAATGTAGACATAACCTAGGTTAGGTCCTAACCTAGGTTTTGATTAAAAGAAGACAACCCTAACGTCGTCAGAAAAGTAAAGAATTACGCGTACTTACAACTAAGTACCTAACCGTTAGGTACTTAGTTGTAAGTACGTAGATCATAAAACAATTTATTTTTGGGATGTCTGCTACATAGGTATTTTAACCTAAGAAGATACGGAAGCCATAAGACACACTACATTGTCTATGAAACTAAATATTGCTTTTCGGTGTATAGGCACAAAATAAATAATAGTAGGTACAAGTAGTATAGGTAGATTATGTGGAATGATATAAGTTCGAATAATACCTTTAAAGGAAACAGATTGTACCTACCTACTAAGTTGAAAGAAAAACTTACAAAAACATTGCCTCAGTATATTTGCTTACTCTATGTTATTTATTATTAAGCAACCTATGTAGGTACCTAATCGGGCAAATAAATAAGTATGTACGAGCAAGTATGTGTGTTGTCTACTTATCAAAACTGCATAATAGTGCACTAAGTATTACTACCTATACTTATCAAACAAAACTAAACCTGTAAACATAACTTATAAATACCTAGCTATACTATAGTAATTAAATATTATTATCTAACAAAGTACGTAAATACGAGAGACTTAGACAACTATAACAAAGGACAACATTTGGTGGTGAATAATGAAAATTCGCATTCTTATAAACAGACTACTAGACACACGTTTTGATATTGTTTAAGTGTACCTGCCTAATAATAACCTATAGGTAGGCATGGATTTATTTACTTTTTAAGGTGCGGATCATAAGCAACTGAATGTGGCACAATAAGCTTTAGACCTCATTTTAGTTAATATTTATCATACAAACATGCAACTCGGCCGGTGCGCGGAAGCCCTAAAAAAAACCCATCGATGGGTACGGCCGGGTACTTGTAGCTTTATACTTAAAGCGCGGAGTGGAACACCCTTGACAATAGGTAGGTTTACCGATAAGATCACAATTCATATTATTTTTTAAACGGTACAAATTTGCCAGCCCTATTGGTAGATCCGTAACTGTAGACGTTAGGGTATATAGTAAAATCATATGCAAAAACTCATAGTGTTAATGTTTTAGCAGGGTGAAAACGAGTAAATTAAACTCTTCATGCAAATCATGTCAAATCATGCTACTAATGTCGAAAGTAATATGTCTGAAAAAAAAATAAACAAACTCAAAAAAATGTTCGTGACATCTGTCGACAAATTCCACGTGACTGTACATAAAAATGACAGATTTTCTAACAAAAGCTTTGGGGATACATTTTTTCGTCGTTGCATAATGTTTACAACTGTACCGTGGCCAACGAATTATATTATTGATTTATTGAATATTTATAATGATCACGATTTTTTTATCAAAACTGTTTTAGAAGTATTATTGCATATCTATTGTCTATTTTTGGGAGATAACGGGTTATAAGTAGGTACATAAAATATATTTTCGTGGTCTCCATTATTCGCTAGGCCGACTGATCAAACCGTCAACTGACCTAGTCATTTTCGGTTTTTCTCTAAGGGTTCATCGGTTCACGAGACTACTGCATCGATTTCTTATCGAGGTGGTAGTCTTTTATCAGGATGCGTTTACGAAATGGGTACTTTATTTGACGATAGTGAAAATATTAAATTATGAAAATTCGTCTTTGTAGCCGCCTATTTCGTAACCGCATATTTTTTTTCTGGGATGTATCGATCATGTTAAACAAGAATGTACGATCAAGTTCCATTAAAAAAAACGGAACCTTAAAAATCGTATCAATTTAAATAGGTAAAATAATTTGTTATCTTGTTTCAAGAATAATAAACTTATAAGTAGTTATACTAGTAATAATAAATATATATTACTGGCTTTTTACGACCATCTTCCACTTTAATTTTTAGTCTGTAAACTTATAAATGATGTGATTTGTAAATAAATGGTCTTTAATAAGTTGATAAGAGAAGAATTGCCTTTTAAGGCTTGCAACATAAAATGGATGAAGTTCAAGTTTTAATGATAACCGTAATCTTTTATACTACAATTTATACATTAGTTAAAACTTGTATTGGCTTTGTCACTTATTAAATTATTATTTTTATTATATAAAAAAAAAAAAAAAATACTTAATACAAAGAAAAAAACTAGGTTTCTTCAACAATTTTATACAATAGAGCAATTTAACATATTTGCACTCTGAATCTCTAGCGATATACCAACGTTGAAAAAAATAGGACCTACGCTGACTTCCAGATGCTCCATTAAGTTTGCCAAGATTTTTCCTAGACTGGCACGTTGACTTCCAGATGCTTCATTAAGTTTGCCAAGATTTTTCCTAGGCTGGCACGTTGACTTCCAGATGCTTCATTAAGTTTGCCAAGATTTTTCCTAGGCTGGCACGTTGACTTCCAGATGCTTCATTAAGTTTGCCAAGATTTTACCTAGACTGGCACGTTGACTTCCAGATGATTCATTAAGTTTGCCAAGATTTTACCTAGACTGGCACGTTTACTTCCAGTTGCTTCATTAAGTTTGCTAAAAAAGTTTCGCAAGATTTTTCGGATATTTTGCATCTGAAGACTAGCAAATGTAAGAAATTAAAACGAGAAACAGTGTCTGAATTCATATTAATATTATGGGCCAGTAGTGCAGTAATAGAGAAGGTAGAACTAGGGGTTAGGGTATTCACACAGGTAAAGTCCCATACGCTAAAACCATTAAGTGACCTAGTCATGTTTCGGTCTTTGGGTCAGTCGGTCTTCCTCCCACTTAAAACAGGATTTAGATTAGTGTCATCATTACCTTCAAATCGGTCGTAAGACTGCTTAAAAACTATCAATCCCATATTATATTTTAGTCGTATATTGACCATACAATCTGCGCGAACTGTAGGTATGGTATCGACGTCTGAATGTATCAAAGCACGCTTCACCTACCACAAATATAAAATTTGGTGTAGGTACGAAAAGCAAGGATACATGTAGATACAATTCATCTCTCGATTCCAAGAAATATATCGAAGGCAAGGAGATATATTAAATATCGAGTGTAAGGAGTGGGACAATGGCAGATGTAGGGAGTTAGGCCTTTCCCCCAAAACTATCGAAATTTATCTAATATTGGACATTATCTGTTCGTCCAAACAAAAATAATATCCTGGGTCCGCCTGCCTGGCCTAATTCTAAACAAAATCTAGATTTTCCTTATCGATTTTCATTTTTTTTTCTTTTTGTTTTCAGCCCAGCCATGGAGAGTAGAGTGGGCTTGGACTACATAGTGGAGCATGCCGAGTACGTGGGCAAGTTGGCTGCGGCCCTCACATCTCCGGCAGCTCCCGTCAAAAAGCAGGTAAATAACAGTTTTGTAACCTCATCCTATCCTTATTGCAAAAATTACAAAAAAAATAACTTTATACAGAGAGACTTTTTATCATAAACATCGCAACAAGCTCGCCACTTGTTAGGTGTTGCTTTTGAATACCATCAGCGAAATGAGGACGGATTAATCCCTTCGCTGGGTATCCTGAGGCCGTTTAAACGGTCCCCGGAAGCCAATTACTTTTTTTTTTGTAAATAAATGTGCATTTTCTACAAACTTAGATATAATAACTTAATGCCATTCAAACATACCTACGGTATAGCTCTGCCAGCATCAAGTGAAGATAGAAAAGAGAAATCGAATTGTGGGATTATTTGAGATAACACAAACACCGAATCCCGGTGTGTCCCAATGAGTTTTTAATTTAAGAATTTATGTACATTTGTTTGACAACACCACTATAGTGCCTCGGAGAGCACGTTAAGCTGTCGGTCCCGGTTTCACTATACCAACTAGTGAAACTGTTTATAGATGGGTTATTGAGTCCATTCAAAACATCGCGACGAGCTAGCCACTTGTTCGGTGTAGACTCATACCATCGGCTACGACGAGGTGGGATTAAAACCCTTCCGCTGGGTACCCTGTGGCCGTCTAGGCGGTCTCGGGCGCCGTAAGGCACTCGTAATGATATGTATGTATGTACACAAACACCGAGATCACGGCGTTAATGCTACACTTCTCACACTTAAGATCACTACGAATGCATATTTTACAAAATTAGTACACTTTTGCATAATAATATTCTATCAAATTAAATTTGAAAAATATAACACAAACAAGCGTCTGGTTTTAGGGCTACCCTCAAAGAATCCACTATCAGTAAGTACAAAAAAATCTTTAAAAATTAACAAAAGGCGCAAGACCTCCGTGGGATAAAATAATAAAGACTAATACAAAGTGATAAGATAAATTTATCTTCCTCAGACCACTGAATGTACATATACATTTTGTTTAATAAAAAAAAAATTTAATACACATCGTATATTATATATTTTATTGAAGTATAACCACTGTTGCAATAACCGCTCGCTATGATCAGCTGCGAGCAGTACACTATATGTTGGTGATGAATTTAATGGTAATATTGATATGTTGTGAGAAAAGAAACCACTTGATTCTAGTAATTTGACAATTCTATTTATTTGCTTATTATTCGATTGATTTACAATTTTGTTTTACTTTTTATAAATAATATTCTTGGCCAGTGCCAACAACCACAGAAGAAATAATTGTACAAGTAGTACAACAAACAACAGTTTTAATTATTTATGAAGATTGTATTACATGTTTATTATATTTACATCAATTTTAATTTACAAGTTTATTTTATATATAACACAATAAAATATGCCAATAATGTTTGTCTTAATGTATAGATATACATTAAGACAAACATTATTGGCATATTCAGTAATCAATAATAATCAAGAACATATTATATGAATATGTATTATTAGATAATAATACATATTCATATAATATGTTCTTGATTTATTCGTTACTTAATAATTAATTATGCATAATAATATAAAGATTCATAATAATTAAATTATAAATACCTACATAATTAATATATTATATTTTAATAAAATTATTGGAACTAAGTATATTAATGGAACTTTTATTGACTAAAATATTAAAAAAAAAAAAAAAGTTGACGGGGTTTATAAAGAACTGTAAAGTTCGGTTCAAGAAAGAATTTCTTTGGAAGGGGCGCTGCAGCAAAGGGCTATTGGTAACCCCAGTTTTAAGACCACCCAAAAATTATTTTAGCGTGAATTCGATTATATATATATAGTGGGACTAAGGATCCCTCCGTTGGGTACCCTGGAACGGAGGGATCCTTAATCCCACCTCGTCGTAACCGTTGGTATGAGTGGTATGAGTCTACACCGAAAATGGCTAACATGGCTAGCGATATTTGGATAGACTCAATAACCCATCTATAAACAGTTTCACAAATTGGTATTGTGAAACTGGGACCGACAGCTTAACGTGCTCTGCGAGGCATTATAGTGGTGATGTTAAACAAATGTACATATTTTTTTAGATTAAAAACTCAATGGTACACACGGTCTTTGAACCAGGGACCTTAAGGTTTTTAAGTCTAAGTTCTGACCAACTCGGCCACCACGTATATTAAATAAAATTTATTTAGAAAATTATGTTGATATCGTAGGAACTAATATTTAGCACATTTTGTTACTCTCAATATTATTAGTTCCACTTTTTGCCGCAGGAAGTCTTTCGTGCAACGGACTATAATTCTTCCTTTTTTTCCAGGTGTTCGAGCTTCTGTCCGCGTTATGTGTGTACAATGCAGACGGATATGCGCGAGCGGTCGACACTCTGGACCGATATAAGGTATGAATATTCATAATGAACCGACCATAATCGACACCATCCAAGAATCTTTAATGGACTGCTTCCTGTTGATATAGAAGTAACAGTTTAGGTACTCCACAATTCAGGGTGAATTTGAACGGATGTACTTTGGGCTAATATAAGGTTCTGCTAATCAAATCAAACATCTTTTCCAATGGAACCATGTGGTGCAAATGAAAAAAAATGTTGGCTTCCCCATACAAATTGGTCGTTTTAACATTATTAGTATGTATGAAGAAGGCATTTATTTTTCATTTGCGACACATGGTTCCATGGTAATAATTGTGTCCCCATGGAATGATCAGCAGAACCTCATGCTTATTAGCCCAAAGTACATCTTTTCAAAGTCACCCTGTCTAATAAGTTTTTGGTTTGGCATACTCTACTATGTAGTCCAATCTTACTCTACTCTCCATAGCTGTTCTGAAAACAAAAAAAAAACATTGAAAATTAATGTGACTTCTTATTTAACCTAATTTTGCTTAAAATTAAGCAAGCTAGCATACAAATTAACTCCAGAGGTAGGCGGATAGGATTTTTTTTTAATTGTAATGTTGTCAAGATTACTGTACTGTTTATACTGTAAGAAAGAATCCATAAATGGGGTCGCTTGTTCGATAGTACAAATAAACCATTGCTATTGGTAAATCCTTTCAGTTTATAAATACAGTCTCATGGAAAAGAGAAATCGACATTTCTCCTCCATAGGTTCCCCTCTGTTGTAAGGAACCTCAAGTTCATACTTAATGGCATTTTTTCAGACATTAAAAAGCGATAAGTATCGTCTAAATGTGGTGGTCGAGGAGTTAACCAACGCAGCCACGACTGATTACAAGACTGCTCTGGTGGCCTTCATCAACTGCCTTATTATATCTGCGCCCAGACTGCCGGATAGGATACGAGTTAGAAATGAATTTGTTGGTGAGCATTTTTTACAAAGTTTCATTGTCTCTGCTGTGATCACAAAGGACACAATAGGGAATATGCATGTTTTTTTTTATTTCATTAATTGATAGAGTAACTACATTAGACCCTAAAAACAAATATTAAACATTTTTTAAAGGGTAAAACACAAAAATAAAAGGGTTTAAACTTTATCTGCCACTACCACAGTAAAAAACGGTACATCACTAGCCGCCATTTTGTGACATCATTCGTGCTCAAAAAGCATATGAGTTTAATGTTATTGCACCTCAAAAGTCAAAAGGTTTGCTTATCACAAATTATCGTAATAAAGGATAATAAATACCCGAGAAAACAAGAAACTGTAGACTACAGAACACACGTTGACATTTGTTTTCGCACGAATGACGTCGCATGCAGTGTTTGCTGTGTCGGAGCGTTTAGAAATGTGTTCCGTTTCCACAAAAAATTTTTTTGTGTAAATCGTATTTATAAAAAAAATAGCTAATCAAAATAAAATAGATTACTGTAAATATGTTCAAAGACATAAAAGGAACATTATATATTAAAATAATAATAATTGGCGTTACATGCATATTCCCTCTGACTTATGCAAAAATTTTGTCATATTTAAAATGAATACATTGAACACAAAAAACAAAATTGTATAAAGTTTTGACAACTCTGTTGAATATTAATATTACTCATGCAAATTTACTC
The DNA here is from genome assembly GCA_947458855.1 of Monopis laevigella. Taxonomy (NCBI): domain Eukaryota; kingdom Metazoa; phylum Arthropoda; class Insecta; order Lepidoptera; family Tineidae; genus Monopis; species Monopis laevigella. The sequence continues at coordinate 4,497,314 of OX381596.1, read as the reverse complement.
GAGTTTAGTGTAAACAGATTCTGCATTATAAATTTAACTTTTATCAGTATAAAAAGAGAACTAAAAGCTTTTCCATAAGTTTTGCTATTGTATTAACGTAGTGTTATTATTAGGTACCAATACCTACCAACAGTAAAAATTTATTTGTTTTGTTTTCAAAAATAAAACCATTGGTGGTTTCTCACGTATTAATGTTACGTTAATTTTATTGAAAAAAAAAATTCATGATGATTTTATTGAAAAAAAAAATTCATGGTAGTGTTACAGGTGATTTTGTTATCCATTGCCTATGTATTAGGCTAATATTATGTTCGTTAGAGAGTATAAAAAATTACAAGAGTGATATGTAGAGACCTTATTAGTTAATACCCTATTACCTATATAATAATAATAATAATTGACTGCCTCCGTGGTCTAGTTGGTGTCGTTGTATCCGTAGTTCGTGGGTTCGATTCCCACAAAGAGCAAACAAAATAATGCATGTTTTGTACAGTAAGCCTTGGTCTGTGTGTTTATAAAACTATTATGAGTGATGTAATGTGTCCTACAATTGATTATTATTGCTAAGTACTATTATTATTATTACGGGCTATAATAGTACAATAGTTTATGCTTGACTAGTTATAATATAGCTTCATAATAACTTAACAAATAATAAGATAACTACCATGTCCTTGTCGACAGCCATTAACTGGTACTGTCAAGATTTATGACAAAACAAATTGAACCGATTTAAGCTTCTATAGACAAATGTAACCATTTATGGAGGCTTAAGCGCTTTATATTATAATATCCCAGTTACCTACATTTTATTATATTGTACCTACATACATATATATATATATATATATATATATTTATTTTAAATGTGTAAAGATAAAAATGCAATGAAAAAATTCTAATATAAGATTATCCTAATAAGGAATTTATAAAATACTGAAAAAGTAAAAATAAAAAAACAGACTCCTCTGCCATCTAGTATTAGAAACTAGGACTTCTAACTTCACTCGTATAGAGTTATTAGAAGAAAGCCAATAGAGGGCGTCTTTGTATAAGTAGATAACAAGCAATGACAAAATTTGTGAGGGTGACTGGGACCTGGTTGCCTCAGCGGTTGAGCGCCTTGCCGCGATAGCGAGGTTCGTGGGTTAGAGTCCCAACCACCAGGATTTTTTTCAATTTTATTTTTTTTATAAGATTATCCTAATAAGGAATTTATAAAAATGCATATACATACAACCATACATACATACATACATACAAAACTACATACCATCACGCCTGTCTCCCTCTACATACATCTCTAGCTTCCTCGACATCCATACATCTCCTCATACATGCGCGTCTATTACGAAGACTACTTATTTTTCCCTTTTTAAGTAGATCATTTATTTGATCTGCATAGACGCGCCTTGGTAATCCACTCACTTTTTGAATTCTTACATCATATTTGTTTAGTCATTCGTTCATCACACATGCGTTCAACATGACCGAACCACCTTAACATTCCTCTTTCAATCTTTGATACAACATCGTCATTCGTTCCTTAACTAACACATATTGTACTTACTATTTATTAATACTCACATGTGTGCTACAAAGTCCATGAATGGGATCGATCTATACATTGTTGTTCAACATCACACTATGACGGTTAAGTGATGCGGATACGAAATGCGCGGCTACTAAAATGGCTTCCCAGCTTTAACGTTAAATCAACTGTCCTTTTCATAACGGCATGAAAGGAGACTACTACCTCAACCAGAATCCGACTGAGTAGTCTCCTGAAAACCGGCGAACCCACAGACTAAAACCGAAACATTACTAGGTGACTCCCTTGATGGTATAAACTTATTATTAAATTATTTACCAAATTGAAAAGAATTTAAAAACTGTCCAAAGAAATGTCTAAGCCCTTGACATCGGTGTGAAAGCTAAGAAGACATGGACATGGCAGGTAGCACTCAGTATCTCTGCCTAACCCTCAATGAACTTGGCATGAAGATAAGGTCATATAGAAGCTGGTATTTTATAAACATAGCTGGCCTAGAATTAACAAAACTAATTGAACACCACTATACCCACTATCTTTTTTTCTTTCAGGACTTGGTCTTCTGCCTATATTGAACAACTTAAGGTAATTTTATACATATATTTACTTGTTACTTAATATGAAACGCGGCCCCAGCCTAGTGGATAAGTCACTGCGCAACTGATAACTAGGTTAAGCAGACGACAACAAGGCCGGCCTGGGATGGGTGACCGCTTTATACAACGAGGCTATGTCATCATAAACACCGCTACAAGCTCGCCACTTGTTAGGTGTTGCCTCCGAATACCATCGACGAAATGAGAACGGGTTAATCCCTCCGCTGGGTACCCTGAGGCCGTTTAAACGGTTCTCGGGAGCCTAATAGGCATCCGTGGTGTTTTTTTTTTTTTTTTACTTAATATTATCGAAACCAATAAAGTAGGTTGGGCTATGGCATTCTTTTTTTAAATATGTATCTTAATAACCTTACTCTAAGACGTTACCTGCACTCGTTAGGGAATGTCATATCTGTCAATAACTCTCTCCACTTAAGGAACATCAGAATTCCTTATACGATGAGCTCAAAAAACTATCAAACTAAGGTACCTTGGAATCTTTCCTCGAAAATTCCTTAATTGGTCGAAGTTATTGACTTAAATGCATTCCTTAAGCAAGTTTTCAGATGAGGGAACGTCTCTAGAATAAATGGATAAGGAATTAAAACCCTAACCTTCAGAAACAACAATAGAGTTTATGTACAATAGTCATCTACAGTAAACATTTTTTTTAAGATTTATAAAAGGTTCTACCGAATATATACCCATTCGATAACATATTAAAGGCAACTGTTTCGACACTACTTTTTTGACCAATATCTGCCCTTGAAATAAAGGTTTTTATCGAACGTTCAAACGTGCGATGCGTAGGCGCAAAATTAACCACAATCCTTTTATGGTACCAAATAATGGGCGCAGATTGTTATACGATGATTATGCCACACTTAGATGGATTATTAAGTCTTTAACCTATTCTAGATCAGAGTTTGCACGTGTTGAACCAGATTATAGCTAATAGGTAGATGAGACTGGGTTGATTAGACTATAATACTTACAAATACTACATTTTTTAAGTCACACTTCAAACCCCGGTTCTTCTAATGAGTTTATATGTAGATGGGTTATTCAGTCTATCTAAATACCGCATCCAGCTGATCACTGGTTTGGTGGTAAAAACGTAATAGCATATACTACGACGAGGTAAAAATAAAACCACATCGATGGGTACCCGAGGCTGTCTAGGCGGTCTCAAGCGCCATAATGTCAAACTGTTAACAGATCATATTATCATTCTGTATAACTGGATTATCAAGATCTGGTTTCGACTCAATAACTACTCGTAGTCAGCTCCAATATTATCCAAATATTCCTAATAATATTTATAGGCACGAAGCAGCCAGCCAACCAGATTTGGGTGTCCAGCTCGATGTCTTCGAAGAGCAGAGAGAAAGTGACGAGGCCCAAGGTCCAGCTGGGATCAATCTCAATTCTCATTTGGATGTCTTTTATGCTATTCTTAAACAGGTAATAGAAAGTTTTTAGCAGACGTCGGTGGTGGTGGTTGGAATATATTCAAGGGAAATAAACTGCAAATTATTCCTTTACTAGCAGCAAATAAATAGTCGAATCTGTCAACATTATCTCTATAAATTTCGCCCTTCTAAATTATCGTCTCTATAACTCTATTTAGAGAAATTAAAAAAAAACTGCTATTACTTCATAAACATTATGCTGCAGATTGTTGAACAATTGAGTCATAAATTTTAAAGGAAACTTCAGCAGGACTTTAAGCAGTTCCGTTTTTTACTTAAATTAGTCATAAATATTTTTTTAGTAAACCAGTTTCCAATTTGTTCGTATAAAGATCAGACTCGTCGGTGTTTTTTTTCTTCAAATTTTAATTTATTTATTTTAAAATTACATTTAAATTTCAAAATTTTCACCTCCCAGGTTGCAGAAACTCCGCAAGAAATTCCCTTCCTCAGCATTCTCCAGCACCTTCTCAAGATAGACCCCAAGGAGGCTGTGAGCGATATAGTATGGGATACTGCAGAGACCCTGGTACATCGAGCCACACTATTGGAGAGCAGGGAAGATGCAGCCAAGCTGCTTAGAGCTCCAAGTGTTCAGGTAGGTACAGTTTGGAAAACACACTGAATGCAGATTGAGAGCATGTCACGTGATTATGTATTTGGGTAATAAGCTAAATATTCCGACTATATAAGATATGGTTACGAAATAGGTTGCAGATTGTCTGACTAGCAACCTTTATGACACTTAATTTAGGTTTAGTTTTAGTTTTTAGGAAAAACTCATTGAGTTTTAGCAAAATTTACAAATTGTCATAATTGATTTTTGGGTTATTTTTCATATTTCCTTTTCATTGGGACCGTATCTAGAGAAATAGGTATGCCGATTGGTATAAAATAATGTAATTGGTTTTTAGGCTAAGGTGGGATGTACCTGCCAACATATACCTAGTGGTGGAAGAAAACAGAGTCTACAACGGGCTCTGTCACCTCCTCCCCTGAATGCTGGTAAGTAACATTTTTTATTATAATTTTGAAGTATTTTAAAGTCCAGGAATAATAACAACCAGCAGATATTTTCCAGCTTATATGCTTATTCAAGTCAAGTTTGAAGATTGCATAAAAAAGTAGATTATAGGAGAAGAACCTATTCCATATTCTGATGATCATAAATAACCAATTTAAACGAGTATAACACTAGTATTATTTATATTTTCAGGTATACCGCCTCCACCACCCTTTTTACCAACAATTCCATCACCACCCCAAATTCCACCGCCACCTCCTCCCGGTTTTCCAGCTTCTCCCTTAATTCCACCACCTCCTGGGATCCCTCCACCCCCAGGAGTTCCACTACCCCCAGGATTTCCTCCACCTCCGGGGATTCCACCGCCTCCTTTAGGATCTGCGCCACCCTCTCCGCCTATTGTCGTTGATGTTAAACTACCTCAACAGGAAACTCCAATACCTAAGACCAAAATGAAGACTATTAATTGGAATAAAATTCCTAACAATAAAGTAAGTTATTCAGTCTTATAATATGTTAAGTTTGGTATAAGAAACTGTTATCATCATACCATATAATTACAGGTAATTGGTCGCAATAATATCTGGTCATTGGTGGCGTCGAGTCACAAACACACACAGAGGTCTGAACTTGATTGGGGAGAAATAGAAGGACTTTTCTGTCAACAAGTGAGTAAGCTTTTGGCAAAAATACCTAATTACATCATACCTGCTATAACTGGTTTATTAATTTAATAAATAACCGAGACTCAAGTCTCCACATTGCTACATGTGGAATGTGGACCCATATTAAATGCAATAATTTATTCGTTATCCTCTCGCTGGGATCTAACTATATCAATTGAATTATTTATTCAATTCATAAGATACTTGGTACACTTGAACACGTCAACCTGGTATGTGGGACTCGAACCCACGACCCTCGCTTTCGTAGCAAGGTACTTAACCAATTAGCCAATCAGGTACCAGTCACCCCTCACGAAAATTTTCATTGCTTGTATAAGTAGACAAAAGTCTTAGATTATCCTGATAAATCAATAAAAAAAAATGTAAAAAACAAAAAGAAAAAAAATATATATTCTATAAAATTTAAAAAAAAAATTTTTCTTTAGGACTATTTTTTAAATAATTAACCGGGGTTTTAAGTACTTGTAAAAGATTTATTTTACACGAGAGGGAGATATTTTTACTTCTTCCATTGGGCTTTGAAATATTGTTCTTCTTCTCTGTATAAGTAATTTAATACTACTCTATTCCAGATTCAACCTACAGGCTCTGCAGGGTCATCTCCAAGACTTGGCAGGAGTCCAATTTGTGATAGTTCTGGAGAAAGGAAACCGAGGAAAGAATCTTCAGAGATTACTCTTCTGGATGGAAAGAGGAGTCTTAATGTTAATATTTTCTTAAAGCAATTTAGAAGGTGAGATTTTTTTATTTTAGTAATAAAATACTAAAACTGGATGTAACAGGGTTCTACCCTATGAAAAAAAGTCAGTATATTCAAATTATTATTTGGTTGACTAAGCTATAGCAATAGATACTGTCCAGTCAGTGGTTTAATGTCATGTAGGCATGTAAGTCAAAAGTGTGGCCTAGTTGTTGAACTATAGAACGTTTACATTATCGTACTACAACAGTCCATTGGTGAACGTCGCGTCGATCATACGACTTACGTTACCGAAGACCTATTCTTTGACTTTAACATCCAAGTTCTACTAGCAATATTAAGTTAAACGTGACATTTACAATTTTAGTTCTAACGAGGATATAATCCAACTGATCCGAGAAGGTGCCCACGACGATATTGGTTCAGAAAAACTTCGTGGTCTACTGAAGATTTTACCAGAAATAGATGAATGTGAAATGCTGAAAGCGTTCTCTGGAGACGTCACTAAACTGGGAAATGCTGAGAAATTCTTGCTTCAATTAATACAACTGCTTAAGTATGTTCTGTGAGATTATATTGACTGTTGGCATTGGTCAGAAATAATATAATAAAAATATATAACACTTTTGATACAATGCTCCCACAAACCACCATAGTGTGGAGAAAATTTCAAATTGATTTATATTATTTGTAGTCAGTGCTAACATTGACTATACTACGACTTTTGCTTTTATTACATATATAATTATAAATCTATTAAACATATTATTTTAGTGCTATAATATTGATATAGACTCACAAATATTAGCAATCAAGTTTTCAGTTACCTGCTGGGTATTTTTTCTACTATTTATATGCAACTTGAGAGGCAACTTAATAGACTCTTAGTTACGACAATAATAAATACAGATTCAGCAGAGAATGGGAATTCATAGTTTAGTTATCACTCTTAAACAGTTAACACGTATGTCATATATACATACCAGTCACTATACCTACCAGTTTTTATAGGAAAAACTTCTTTTTCAGCTACAAATTGCGTATAGAATGCATGCTTCTGAAAGAGGAATGGGCCTCAACCGCCGGCTACTTAGAGAGTGCTATAAGTGCTATTCTTGATGCTGGAGATGACCTAATGTCTTCAAGACCTTTGCAGGTAACAAATATTACGATTCTTTTTGTTTTACGTCAGATATAAAATATTTTTTACTAAATTAAATGTTGTTTTGCTTTAGGAAGTTTTGTACATAGCCCTAATATCGGGTAACTTCCTGAACGCCGGTGGGTACGCGGGTGGTGCGGCGGGAGTCAAACTTAGTTCCCTTCAGAAACTTGCTGACATTAGAGCCAATAAACCTGGGATGAATCTCATGCACTATGTTGCTATGGTAAGTAGTAAAAAACTAAAAAGTATGTCATGATCATAATTAATAATAGTAATTAATTGCGGATCGAGAACTAATTTAAGGATATCAATTATACAAAATTAGAGTATGCACTTTTCAAAATTATAATAAAAAAAACTTGATCTACGTCACCATAACGCTTATACAATTATGATGTATTTTTAGCAAGCAGAACGCAAAAACAAAGAACTGATCCACTTTGCTGATGACATCAGGGTATTAGATGAAGCATCAAAAACTAGTGTCGAACAGCTTCACAACGAGATCAAAACCTTGGACCTGAGGATCGGAGTACTTAAGAAAGACATCCAATTGGCTACCCAGAGCGATATACAGGAACAAATGGGAGATTTCTTGCAAGTAAGTAGATGAAAATATGACTGAAACTGGACAATATGCTACTCAATTTTCACAAAGTACATAAACTAAATCAAAGTGAAGTTTCATATATTTCACTAGTAAGATATAAGCATTCTATGATAGGCCATGTGATATATAAGTAGTATGATAGGCTATATGATAAATGTGTTTCCTGTAAGGTTAGCATCATCCCAGTGTTGAAACCATGTGACTTAAATGTTGATAAAATTGTCAAGTAAAGTATATATTCTGGTGGAGAGTTTGAAGACTATACAGTCATATCAGTAAAATGGATTTAGTTAAATATAATGCTTTTCTATGTCCAATTAATTTAATTTACAGGTGGCTGAAAGAGAAGTATCTGCTCTGAAAAAAGACATGCAAGCAGTGGAAATCACAAGAAAATCTTTGTCCGAGTTTTTCTGTGAGGATCCAGACTCCTTTAAGTTAGAAGAGTGTTTCAAGGTACTGTTTTATTTTTTTGTATCGAATTTGTTGAACTGCCTGCGTCCGTGATAAATATAGTTGTAGTTGTAATATAAAAAAGTTAATCACGTTTCTAATAATTATAAGTACATTTTTTTTTAGTATCCATCCCGAGATATAGAACGGTATGGATAACTACTCCTATACTGTTCCCTTTACCCAGGTCATTATTAAAATTGTATAACGCCTTTTTTTATTTTATTAAGAAGAATATATATTATGTATAAAATTTCAATTTCGTTACAGAAATTAACTTTAACCTGTTAATTCCCCATTTTTTAGGAGGTACCTTGGGATCCGAATATTGATAAATCCCTTCCTAGTGGATTCATACCAATTGAAGCTACTGTTGGCTACACATTTTTTTTTGCTAGAAATAATAGGCAATTTTTATTTCTTATACCTTTCATAAGGACTAATAAACGATGGAAAACATCCTAATATAGTATTTAATTTGGTATGAATATATTTTCAGACATTCGTGACGTTCTGCAGCAAGTTTCGTTCAGCAGTCAACGACAATGAACGACGTCGTGCAAACGAAGAGTTAGCCGCTGCAAGAAGACGGGCCAGAGATGCAGCAGCCGCCAACAAGACTAGACCTGGTAAGTACTCCGTACACCCTATACTCTTTATACGAGTAGGTATACTGCTTGTCAATTTTTCATGATTCAAATCGGCAGCACCTTCCCTTAAGGTTAATAGTCAGCTACCGTGTCTATCACAGACTGAGTTCGAAGGGGCTTTTCGATCAGATCCCGAATGTAGACTTTAGCACAAAAAAAAAAATATTTGGCAAAGCATCTATAGCACAACAATAGAAGTGGAAAGCCTCTCAGCGTCTTATCTTTTACCTTCAATCCGGAGTCCTTAATAAAGACTAAGTTCCTAAAGCAGATGTAATTAGTAGGCTCAATCCATTCCAGCATTATATACCTAATCTTAGTAAGGAACATTAATGAACTTTTTATTGCCCTTAGCCAGTGTAATATCTTGATAGTCTTTCTCCATTTAAAACGAAATCCTTTCTGGCTGCCCATCTGGTGTGATCGTAATTGAAAACTTCAAAACTTGACAGTTAAATGTTTTGTCTTTGCAGGTAGCAGTATGTGCAGTACTCCAGTGTCGGAGTGTGAATCTCTTATGGAATCTCTGTTGCTGGACATTCGGAACGGACTGGGTCGACGCTCGCTACGGAAGACGCATGACGCTTCTCCATCTCCTGGTCAGTTAGAACTCCAATGATAGAACATATTTATGGAAAATTGGTCTACTGTGCACTTGTCGATAAAAAAACTGTCGTTTTTAAACTATTGAAGCTGTAATTATAATATGCCGATCGGCGGTTGATAGTTTAGTTTCATAATTATAGTAATATAATTAATTATAGATAATTTTAAACGTATAGGTACCTTAAAGTCTAGTTCATTTATTTCTTGTGCTCTCAATCTTTGCCCTGGCTACTGAATACTGAATGGGTTAACATGATATATTTTTGTTCGAGCACGACAGAACTACAAAGTCTATAAGTAATGCGGTTGCGAAATGAGCGGAGACAAATTTTAAATTTTAGTCTACTTAAATATCACAGCTGCTTTTCCAATCATAAAATTAACTCTACGAGTACCTATATAAATAAACCATTAATAATAATATGTAGGACAGTTTTATACATATTGCTCTGCAGGGTTATTACGCGTCTTAAGGTCGCTCGCACGTCAATCGTTATGACGTAATTTGCTAATATTTTTTGGAGCCATTGTTAAGAAGCCAAGCTTGATCTACGTCAGAATTACGTCATAACGATTGGCGTGCGAGCGAACTTAAGACGCGTAATCACCCTGCTGGTCACAAACTAAACTCTAGAGGCTTGTATTAATGTGTATCAAAAACAACGTTTTTATAAACACCCAGTCTATGAGAAACTGTACAGAAAAACGTACTAATATTATTTGCCATGGGTGGTTCGAACCCACCTTCGGATACATCGATACAATACTCAAAGCCGGTCTATAAAATAACAGTGTGAATATGTATGAACTAATATGTGGTATTTCCAGATGTGACTCCCACAGGCAGTCTCCGTCGCCGCAGTCGTCCTGGAGCGACGGGAGAGGAGGATGGACTGCTGGAGTTCCTGAGACACTCCTCTCCTGGAGCAGCAGACCTTAGGGAGAGATCTGCGTGGGGAAGTCTTGGTAAACAATATATACCTACTTTATAAGCCTTTATACTTTTCCTTTATAAATAAATCTTGAATGTGTTATCTATTAGACACTATAATTTAAGATGCTGACCGCAACTCCGTGTGACTACCCTGGAGCTGGCGTGCCACGAAGACACTAGCCTTTTTTATTGATTTCGCAATTTTTCATAATTCTTTCTAGATCGGTCGTGGTCCCGACGCAGTACGCCGCGTGCACGGCTCGAGCTACCGGAGAGAGAACGCACCCCGCAACAAGAGAGCAAGCCAAAGTACGTAATGATGATTATTTAAAAAAAAAAGTGCCCGTCATTGATCGCCTGGCAGATGTAAAACACCTCTAATAGTCTGCATTCCCATACAAAATGACCTATTGCACTTCCAGTGTTTTTCCGCGAATGTTTGTCGTAGAAATAAAATAATATGTTTGTCGGTCATTGTATTTATTAATCTTTTAGTTGATGACATTTTTATATAAATACTAGATTCGCCCTTGGTGTAACATAACGGTCCAGAAACAAAAACAACAAAAACAGATTTTTTATTATCAAGAAAATATTTTTCAGGGAATGGCGACAGAAAATCGAATCGTGGTTAAAAGCAAACAGCCAGGAGGAGAAGCGAGACGAAGAATCACGCGAACGAACGAGAAAGTTACAGGCAAACCGGCGGTCACTCGAAAACGATTCAGGTAGTCTATCCATTACGCTAGCAATCGAGTTCTTTCAGTTGGGAGGGATGTGTCTATATCTTTCCCTACACTTGCAAAAACCTATTAATAATGCCTTAATCGACCCCATTTATGGGTTTCATATCTGCAAAATCACATGCCATACCTACACCAATAAAAAAGTTCAGATTCTGAGGATGTAGGATGAGTTCAACATAAAACGCTCGGTCCATTTTAGCGAATGGATCGTCGACAAATGCTGGCGAGGCTACTCGAACCTCATCCACATGCTGAAGATCGTTAATGGTCGAAAGAGAACTGATAAAATCTTATAAAACCTTCCAGAGAGTGAACGTAGTACATTGGACACATTGCCAGAATCCCGACCCGAGTGGAGACCCGCAGTATTGAGGGACAGCGACGTCGTGCGTGCTATCGAAACCGTCGAAGGTAATATTTATACATACATACAAGCTCATATTTACACACGTACATAAATATGCATAAATATATAGATAGATACATAAATAGCTACCTGGTTCGAATCCCGGTGTGTACCAATGAGTTTTTAATTAAAAAAATTATGTACATTTGTTTGACAACACCACTATAGTGCCTCGGAGAGCACGTTAAGCTGTCGGTCCCGGTTTCACTATACCAACTTGTGAAACTGTTTATAGATGGGTTATTGAGTCTATCCAAAACATCGCGACGAGCTAGCCACTTGTTCGGTGTAGACTCATACCATCGGCTACAACGAGGTGGGATTAAAACCTCTCCGCTGGGTACCCTGGGGCCGTCTAGGCGGTCTCGGGCGCCTTAAGGCACCCGTGATGATATATATAGATACATAAATAAAGCGCGTAATAATCTTAACGCAGAATGGATTACAAGGCTCTCTCATAAACATATAATATTTTACTATAAAAAAAATGTGCTATTTTGTGAATGATACATTGAATTTCTTAATTTTCTTTCAACAGATGTGCAACCCCAAAAGAAAGATCGAGTCCCAGCATGGAGAAAGACTGAAGAAAATGAAGAAATGAGAAGGCTCCGACGTCAGAGATCCAAACAACATTTAGACACACAAAAGTCCCTCTGCTCCATAACCGAAGAAGAAAAACGAAAACTACCCGACATTAGAATCACTTCAGATCCAAGGGACAAAATAGATATACCCTCAAAAGATCGGACTGACAAAGTAGAAATAGATTCAGATAATATAGAGACGCCACCAGTCCAAAGAAAACATTTTAATCCACCGCCAGAAAAAGAACCCTGCAGGAAATTCCAACCTACTTTCCCCAACAGAATTAACATACAAAATGATAAAGCAGTAGCAGATATGAAGGACCTATGTCAAGAAATATTAGGCGACGGACAATTTGATAGGTTTTCTGCAGCAAGAAGAACTAGGCGATATAAAAGACCCGCTGATTCAAGTTCACCAGAAGATGAACCCAAAAAACCTGAAAGTCCAGTAGAATTAGTTGCAGAAACTCAAATTATAAGACCTTCAAAATTAGAGATACAAGCGTCTTACCCGATAGATCCTCCTGAAATAGCTAAACCTATAGAAATTATTACGAAAGATGATAAAGAAAACCGACTTAAACGGTGGCAAGATAGACTTAAAACGACGGAGCCTAAATCGGCGACCACACCTACCAAAGAAAATAAACCTACATATTCCAGAATAAGAAGACAGACGTCCATAAACCAAGAAGATGTTCAGAAAGCTATTAGGGAACTAAAATCTCCTACAGAAACTCCTACTGGTGTTTGGTCAAGAGGCACTTACCGCCGATCTTTAAATAGCAACACTCGGAATCCTGAAGGCAGATCGAATCAAAGCGAAAGGATGACGTCTCCGAAAGTTAAAAGCGAACACGAACTAAATGACGAAGGGTTTGAAGAGACGCAAAGCCTAAATTCTGAAAGCGCATCCCAAGGAGCTTCCTCAGGATGTAACGTAGAATGCGACTCTCCTACTCCACAAGCAAAACCCAAAAACGACATTCCAAAAAAGACTACCAAAGAATCGCGTCCCCCCGTGCGAGCCCCGGTCGATAAACGTGTAAACAATTTAGCTTCTAGAAGAAACAATTCTTTGCGAGTAGAAAGATCGGCTTCTAGAGCGAGTTTAAGAAGTTCTAGAAGTTCTTTGAACAGTTCTGCTTCTATAGCTACTGTTAAGAAAGCTCCGCCGGCGCCGAAACCTGCGCCTAAGCCTGTTCAAGCTAAGGTTCAATCTAGAATGCCGGCTTCTAGGTCATCTTCTAGTGGTAGTTCTATAGGGACTTCTAGACCTCCTGCTAAAAATGCAAACAGAACTTCGGGTTTTATGAGACCTACGCAAGCGTCGAAAGGTAGGGGTAATGTGACATCGTCGCAACAAAATTTGAGAGCCAGTGTCAAGTAGCCATAAGAAATATTCTTAGAAGAATAAGCAAATATTATTTTTACTAAATTTAAAATTAATTTGAGGAGTAAAGTGCTAATAAAATTTAGCAAGAGTAATACAGGAAATTCTATCATTAAAAGCAATGTAATTTTGTTTTTTTAAATTGTAATGAGTATTATTTTTTAATACATTTTTTCAATATTTTAGACATTTTCGAAAAATGTTAAAACATTTTTTATTTTATAAAGACCAGCTACAATGAGTTGTTAAATTTTAAAAGATATTATTGGAATCTTCAGATGATATTTAGAATTCGAATCTCACAGAATCTGAAGCTTTCAATGACTGATTTTTTGTTAGAATTTAGGTTAGATTAAAAAAATAATTTAATTATTACACCCGTACTAATTAATTTAACATTATCGACGATTTTATTTAATTTTATTTAAAAAAATATATATTTTATGTAAATATATTATTTATATTTATTATTAGTAGGTATTTTTAATTATGTATTGTATCTAGATTTAAAAAAAATATAGGGATTTTTCAATTAAATTTGAAAAAAAAAAGTATGTTTTCCCAGTTGTAAATGCAGCCATTGCTAATGTACGGGTATTAAACAATATTATATTAAAATATTATATTAATTTGTAAGAAGTAATTATATTTTAAGACATTTTTCAACCCTCCCAGTCAATATATATATATATTTTTCCATTAAAACTACTAATATTTTAATATTAGTTTTGGTAGGTATTTAGGATCAATTTTATAATTTTTTGACAATGTTAATTAATAATGATCTGATGTTAATATTATTTAAAATATATTATTTGATAATAATAAAAAAAATAGATTGATTTTTTAACTAGATTTTCAAAAAAAAAAAATTTTGATAAATAAATAAATATTCGATTAGAAATACCTACTTTAAAAATCAAACTATTTGTGTCACAAAATGCGAATAAAATACTTTTTTTTATATAAAGTAGATAATTAAAATAAAAGACGAATTTTAACAAATTGTTTTATTTGCATGTGTACTAAACAAAAATACAATATACTCGACAAATTATTTTGGTTTTTTATTTATTCCAAATAAAAACGGTGATTTTTTACCGCTATGGGCACTGCATACACTACTTTAAAAAAAAATGAGTGGTAAAGAGGCACCTAGTAAAACCTTTTTCATAAATTCTCAATATTAGGAAGTAAATAAATTTAATATTATTCATATTAAATTATTATAATATTAATATTATTGGTTATTTTCCTGAGAACAGTAATTGAGAATTGGCCTACTTCACTACTGGAATAACTTATTGGTCAAGGAACTTGCATCCTTTAGGTTTAGAACCGGGCTATCTACTACGACCAACTCCTGACATGTTACATTTCAAAAAATTCATATAAAAAAAGTTTTCCCGGGTAAATTTGAAAGGTTATACTTTGGGCTAATTTCAAATCAAACTTCTCTGATCAAATCTAAACAACTTTTCCCATGGAACCTGTGTAGCAAATGAAAAAATAAATACTAGTTTGTAGGCATTTTATTTTTATGTTAAAGTCACCAATTTTTTTTTTTATTTTCGACACATGGAAAAAGTTTTTTGATCAGTAGAACCCTATATTAGCCCAAAGAACAACCTTTCAAAGTCACCATGTATAATAAATGGCTTACATTTTATTTTGTTGAAAAAAAAAATTGATACCGTATAACAAAACCTGAATGAAACTTTAATATCTGTTTGTATCGTTTTCACACCACACACAGTGACTTTGTATCTACCTCGCTCCCACTATGTCGGCTAACTATACTAGACGGCAACAAAGGCTAATTTCTATTTTGAGTCTCGATAAAAGCAGCAACAAATCGACGCCTGTTTCGTAACCACCACAACAAGAAATCGATGCAATAATCTAAAACTGGTGAACCGATACAAACCGGCTAAAACCGATACATAACTATAATAGGTTCAATTTTCAACTGTATGGGCGTGAAAACAAAACTGGTCGGTCCTAGCGAGTTGGTCCATTTTAGTTGTACGGTATGGCCTACAAATATAATCATATTTGTACATAGTTTTGGGTAAAGCTTAAGAGTCATGAAAATAAAATATCAAGCGCTGAAATACGAAAAAAAATCCTAAAAAAAAACTAATTTTCCATTTTATATTTTATTTTCCATTCCTGATGTACAGTCATCGTTTATTTTCTCTTTGATAAAATGAGAGCATTTTTTTTTCTAATCCATTAAATATTTTTTTCTACAGAAGATTAGCTTAGAGATACAAAGGGGTAACGTAGCGAGCATACTCGGTACTATTGGTACTGCTGGGTTGGAAGAAATTTATTATATATATTTTTTTTATTATGTATATAATAAAAGCTTATTTATAACATTAAAAACAATATGAGCTAAAAAAAAATTTACGATTAATGTTTTAGTAAATTATAATACCAATACAAAACAATAAAAAAAAACATAGTTGTCGCTGAAGATATTGAGTATCGAAATCAAAGTTTTTTTTTTTTTTTTTTCAGAAACCCAATCTTATTTTTTTGTTTATTTGATTACTATTTTTATTCATATTATAACGTGTTTGCTGTATTTTTTTTTGCGCTTTTAATTTAATGCTAAGGCATCAAATATGACGAAGAGAAATGACACTTTTTCCCTTGATTTCACGTTGGTCTTAAATTGTATTAATAAAAAAAGATTAACTTACTAAATAAATTATTTTATTTTGTTTACTTGCTTAAATTTTATTTATAATAACCCTCCATCGACAAGTTCTTTGACCAAGTCCGTCATTTTTGCTCGGCAAGCCTTATTTGATGTCCAAACAGGTTTTTCACTGTGCGACGTGGCTACTTCAGTCTCCTGTAATAAAATAATAATTAGAATTTTCATCATTATTTGAAGTATTTACGGGTGCCTTACGGCGCACGAGACCGTCTAGACGGTCTTACGACGGGTTTTAATCCCATCTCGTCGTAGCCGATGGTATGAGTCTACACCGAACTAATAAAAATTCATCGCGTCGAGCTAGCATAACAAGTTATATTTAAATGAATTATTACCGAGATTGGAACCGGGGACTTAAAAAGTTGAGTTGGTTAGACCTCAGACTTAAAAACCCTAAAATTTTTACGTCTCAGCCACCACATATTTAAATTAATTAATTAATTTTAATTTATTATCTAAATAAATTTTAATTTATATTTATTTTATTTATTAAACTTTAATGTACATTTATGTAGGTATAATAAAAAAAAAATCTAAATAAATTTTAATTAATTTATCTCTAATATCAATTTATACCTATAATAAAAAAATGATTTATTTAAAAAAAATATATAATAATACCAATAATAAAATCGTAGACTATCCGTGTCTACGATTTTATTATTTATCGTCGGAAGAAGTGAGAAATAGGTAAGTAAATAGAATGTATTTTTTTGTCAGCTTGTTAGGCTTTTATCACGTAAGGTACCAGAGGGGAATAAAGGCCACCTTATTTTAAATCGCTTTAAATCATTTTTATTAAAAATAATTAATTTATAAGCCGGCAAGTGTTGCTCTTTGAGACTTTAAAGATGCATTTAGAAATATATATTAGTTTCATACACCGTAATTAATATAATATCAGAAACAAAATAGTGGTATTAGGTAGTCTATTAAAGGCCGGGTTGTTTATTAAAGCCCAAGCTCTTTTAAATCTTTTCGAAAAATCATGAAACGATATTTTTTTTTTTATTGAATGCATTTAAATGCACTTATCAATTTATACTTATATTAGGTTTATAATATTTGTAGGAATAGTAATTTTAAGCCAAATTACCTTTTAACAAAAGCCCTTATTATGCGCTGCGTGTGGGCCTTATTATCCGCGCTTTTTAAATATATTTTTGTAATAAGAATCACAGGATATGGATTATACTAGATTGGTCTTAGCTTTAGGCTTCCATGTATTTTGTTACTTCTAAATATTCAATGATATAACATCAACGTAAATTGAAATATTTCAAATGGGCCTTATTATACTCTGGCCCTTATTACCCTCTGGTACCTTAAAATCCATTGATTATATTTAAAACATAATACTTATAGATAAGCTTTATTGGGAGTAATATTTTGCGTTTATTTCATCAAATTCAAAGTACAATATCAACAGGTAAATTGTTTTAATGAGTAAGAAAACTCATAGTGCCACGTGCCGCGTCGAGTCACGCGTGCCCGGTTTTGGCGCGGTTTTTTTGTTTATAGGAAACAAATAATCCGGTCACGCTTCAAATACAGGTGTGTACCAATGATTTTTTTATTTAAAATTGTATGTACATTTGTTTGACAACACCACTATAGTGCCTCGGAGAGCACATTAAGCTGTCGGTCCCGGTTTTACTAAACCAACTTGTGAAACTACTTATAGATGGGTTGTTGAGTCTGTTCAAAACATCGCGACGAGCTAGCCACTGGTTCGGTGTAGACTCATACCATCGGCTACTACGAGGTGGGATCAAAAATCCCTCCGCTGGGTACCGTGGGGCCGTCTAGGCGGTCTCGGGCGCCGCGCCGTAAGGCAATCGAGACGATTTTGTTTGACTGTTTCTATAATTGATAATATTTATAAAAATATCTTTCTTTTCTAGCTTTTGGCAAAAAGAAAACAAACTTGATATATTTCCCGAAAATATAGGTAAAAATAATATATTTAGAATTTCTAGTATGTTTTTTTCTTAAAAACATATTTTTTCCAGAAATAAATAAAAAACCAACTAAATTAAATATTTTCGGTGAAAAATATGAAATACGTGTCTATCTGAAAACCTGAAAAAGTTAGGGAAATTCGTATCCGAAAAGTGGTCCCCTGTAGGTATTTATATTTATAAATGTTAAAAGAATGGTTTCAATATAATATTAATAATATGAAGGAAATACAAACATATTGCTTAGGCTACAAACTAAGTTCTAGGCTTGTAGATTTTGCCATGGGTGGGAATCGAACCCACGACCTCCGGATACAACGCCAAAGTATTAGTAAGTAAAATTAAAAATATCGCTATTTAAATACAGCAACATTATACCGTATCACTAGAAAAATAATACTTACTTTAGATTGGTATAGGTTAGGCGCCTCGTTACTGTCGCAGGTCATGATGGGGTACATGTCCAGAGCTATGCCCAGAGCGAATCTACTGCTTCTGCTGAACTCTTCGTGGATCCTACAAGTAATACGATCATACTAAGCATACAGGCGGTAGGAAGGTCTCTATACATATCCACACAGATACGGTTTAGTCTATGGGTTTCCTTGTCTCATTTAAAATTGAGGTTAAAACGGGAAGTTAATTTAATTTTCGCCGCTTATTACGTAACCGCATCAATTAGCCGACATAGTGGGAGCGATCAACAGCAATGTATTGATGGATTTTGTAGGTCTGCTTACCATCAGATACATACAATGTCACATGCCATGCTCCAGTAAAATACAGAAAGTAACAACCTACAGGTTAATTACGAAATGGGAATAAAATCCATTCGCTGGGTACCCTGAGCCGTCTCGTACACGTGCTTTATTATTATTTATATACGTGTGTCTTTGTATGTATTTGATGGTTAGCAGACATACAAAGTTTATTAATTCAATGGGGTCAATCAATACAATCTTACTTGCAACAGCATTGATTGCTTCCACTATTGGTGCGGTTAGGAAAATGGGCGACGACAAAAACGTATTTGCATTACGAGTCTACTTTAATATCTTCGCAGCTGTTTCGTAACCGCACCCTGAAAAGAGACTACTACCTCGACAAGTATTCGATTTAATACTCTCCTGAAAACCGGTGAACCCACAGACTAAAACCGAAATTAATAGGTCACTTCACTTTTTTTTGCATCTCTATGGGCGGTGGATAACAAACAGTTATATAGAAATACCTAATGCGATTGATAATTAAATGTCCAAAATAATATACTATCAGATGCGATGACGCATTGTCTATTCTTAATACTTACATCTGACTCAAGCAGTCTCTATTAGGCGATCCTCTGAACACAGATTCCTACCCGCTCATCTCCAACAAGCGAGAGTGCATCTGGTCCACATAGTAGCTACTCTTGTAGTGATAACACCTTGTCTATTATTAATACTTACATCTGACTCAAGCTGTCTCTATCGAGCGATCCTCTAACAGAGATTCCTCTCCGCTCATCTCCAACAGGCGAGGGTGCATCTGGTCCACATAGTAATCTAGTAGCCATGACACGTTGTCTATTCTTAATACTTACATCTGACTCAAGCAGTCTCTATTGAGCGATCCTTTGAACAGACATTCCTCTCCGCTCATCTCCAACAGGCAAGGGTGCATCTGGTCCACATAGTATTCTAGTAATGATGATACCTTGTCTATTCTGAATACTTATATCAGACTCAAGCAGTCTCTATTGAGCGATCCTCTGAATACAGATTCCTCTCCGCTCATCTCCAACAAGCGAGAGTGCATCTCGTCCACACAGTAGGTACTCTTGTAGTGATGACACGTTGTCTATTATTAATACTTACATCTGACTCAAGCAGTCTCTATTGAGCGATCCTCTGAACAGAGATTTCTCTCCACTCATCTCCAACAGGCATTGGTGCATCTGGTCCACATAGTATTCTAGTAATGATGATACGTTGTCTATTCTGAATACTTACATCTAACTCAAGCAGTCTCTATTGAGCGATCCTCTGAACACAAATTCCTCTTCGCTCATCTCCAACAGGCAAGGGTGCATCTGGTCTAAATAGTATTCTAGTAATGATGATACGTTGTCTATACTGAATACTTACATCTAACTCAAGCAGTCTCTATTGAGCGATCCTCTAAACACAGATTCCTTTCCGCTCATCTCCAACAAGCGAGAGTGCATCTGGTCCACATAGTAGGTACTCTTGTAGTGATGACACGTTGTCTATTCTTAATACTTACATCTGACTCAAGCAGTCTCTATTGAGCGATCCTCTGAACAGAGATTCCTCTCCGTTCTTCTCCAACAGGCAAGGGAGCATCTGGTCCACATATTTATCTAGTAATGATGTTACGTTGTCTATTGGTGCATCTGGTCCACATAGTATTCTAGTAATGATGATACGTTGTCTATTATTAATACTTACATCTAACTCAAGCATTGTCTATTGAGCGATCCTCTGAACACAGATTCCTCTCCGTTCATCTCCAACAAGCGAGAGTGCATCTCGTCCACATAGTAGCTACTTTTGTAGTGATGACACGTTGTCAAATATTAATATTTACATCTGACTCAAGCAGTCTCTATTGAGCGATCCTCTGAAAAGAGAGTACTCTCCGCTCATCTCCAACAGGCAAGGGTGCATCTGGTCCACATAGTAATCTAGTAATGATGATACGTTGTCTATTCTGAATACTTACATCTGACTCGAGCAGTCTCTATTGAGCGATCCTCTGAACACAGATTCCTTTCCGCTCATCTCCAACAGGCAAGGGTGCATCTGGTCCAGATAGTATTCTAGTAATGATGATACGTTGTCTATTCTGAATACTTACATCTGACTCAAGCAGTCTCTATAGAGCGATCCTCTAAACAGAGATTCCTCTCCGTTCTTCTCCAACAGGCAAGGGAGCATCTGGTCCACATATTTATCTAGTAATGATGATACGTTGTCTATTGGTGCATCTGGTCCACATAGTATTCTAGTAATGATGATACGTTGTCTATTATTAATACTTACATCTAACTCAAGCATTGTCTATTGAGCGATCCTCTGAACACAGATTCCTCTCCGCTCATCTCCAACAAGCGAGAGTGCATCTCGTCCACATATTAGCTACTCTTGTAGTGATGACACGTTGTCTATTATTAATACTTACATCTGACTCAAGCAGTCTCTATTGAGCGATCCTCTGAACACATATTCCTTTCCGCTCATCTTTAACAGGCAAGGGTGCATCTGGTCCACATAGTATTCTAGTAATGATGACACGTTGTCTATTCTGAATACTTACATCTGACTCAAGCAGTCTCTATTGAGCGATCCTCTGAACACAGATTCCTTTCCGCTCATCTTCAACAGGCAAGGGTGCATCTGATCCACATAGTAGCTACTCTTGTAGTGATGACACGTTGTCTATTATTAATACTTACATCTGACTCAAGCAGTCTCTATTGAGCGATCCTCTGAACACAAATTCCTTTCCGCTCATCTTCAACAGGCAAGGGTGCATCTGGTCCACATAGTATTCTAGTAATGATGACACGTTGTCTATTCTGAATACTTACATCTGACTCAAGCAGTCTCTATTGAGCGATCCTCTGAACACAGATTCCTCTCCGCTCATCTCCAACAGGCAAGGGTGCATCTGGTCCACATAGTATTCTAGTAATGATGATACGTTGTCTATTCTGAATACTTACATCTGACTCGAGCAGTCTCTATTGAGCGATCCTCTGAACACATATTCCTCTCCGCTCATCTCCAACAGGCAAGGGTTCATCTGGTCCACATAGTATTCTAGTAATGATGACACGTTGTCTATTATTAATACTTACATCTGACTCAAGCAGTCTCTATTGAGCGATCCTTTGAACACAGATTCCTTTCCGCTCATCTTCAACAGGCAAGGGTGCATCTGGTCCACATAGTAGGTGCTCTTGTAGTGATGACACGTTGTCTATTATTAATACTTACATCTGACTCAAGCAGTCTCTATTGAGCGATCCTCTGAACATAGATTCCTCTCCGCTCATCTCCAACAAGCGAGAGTGCATCTCGTCCACATAGTAGCTACTCTTGTAGTGATGACACGTTGTCTATTATTAATACTTACATCTGACTCAAGCAGTCTCTATTGAGCGATCCTCTGAACACATATTCCTTTCCGCTCATCTTCAACAGGCAAGGGTGCATCTGGTCCACATAGTATTCTAGTAATGATGACACGTTGTCTATTATTAATACTTACATCTGACTCAAGCAGTCTCTATTGAGCGATCCTTTGAACACAGATTCCTTTCCGCTCATCTTCAACAGGCAAGGGTGCATCTGGTCCACATAGTAGGTGCTCTTGTAGTGATGACACGTTGTCTATTATTAATACTTACATCTGACTCAAGCAGTCTCTATTGAACGATCCTCTGAACACAGATTCCTTTCCGCTCATCTTCAACAGGCAAGGGTGCATCTGGTCCACATAGTATTCTAGTAATGATGACACGTTGTCTATTATTAATACTTACATCTGACTCAAGCAGTCTCTATTGAGCGATCCTTTGAACACAGATTCCTTTCCGCTCATCTTCAACAGGCAAGGGTGCATCTGGTCCACATAGTAGGTGCTCTTGTAGTGATGACACGTTGTCTATTATTAATACTTACATCTGACTCAAGCAGTCTCTATTGAGCGATCCTCTGAACACATATTCCTTTCCGCTCATCTTCAACAGGCAAGGGTGCATCTGGTCCACATAGTATTCTAGTAATGATGACACGTTGTCTATTATTAATACTTACATCTGACTCAAGCAGTCTCTATTGAGCGATCCTTTGAACACAGATTCCTTTCCGCTCATCTTCAACAGGCAAGGGTGCATCTGGTCCACATAGTAGGTGCTCTTGTAGTGATGACACGTTGTCTATTATTAATACTTACATCTGACTCAAGCAGTCTCTATTGAACGATCCTCTGAACACAGATTCCTTTCCGCTCATCTTCAACAGGCAAGGGTGCATCTGGTCCACATAGTATTCTAGTAATGATGACACGTTGTCTATTATTAATACTTACATCTGACTCAAGTAGTCTCTATTGAACGATCCTCTGAACAGAGATTCCTCTCCGTTCTTCTCCAACAGGCAAGGGAGCATCTGGTCCACATATTTATCTAGTAATGATGTTACGTTGTCTATTGGTGCATCTGGTCCACATAGTATTCTAGTAATGATGATACGTTGTCTATACTGAATACTTACATCTAACTCAAGCAGTCTCTATTGAGCGATCCTCTAAACACAGATTCCTTTCCGCTCATCTCCAACAAGCGAGAGTGCATCTGGTCCACATAGTAGGTACTCTTGTAGTGATGACACGTTGTCTATTCTTAATACTTACATCTGACTCAAGCAGTCTCTATTGAGCGATCCTCTGAACAGAGATTCCTCTCCGTTCTTCTCCAACAGGCAAGGGAGCATCTGGTCCACATATTTATCTAGTAATGATGTTACGTTGTCTATTGGTGCATCTGGTCCACATAGTATTCTAGTAATGATGATACGTTGTCTATTATTAATACTTACATCTAACTCAAGCATTGTCTATTGAGCGATCCTCTGAACACAGATTCCTCTCCGTTCATCTCCAACAAGCGAGAGTGCATCTCGTCCACATAGTAGCTACTTTTGTAGTGATGACACGTTGTCAAATATTAATATTTACATCTGACTCAAGCAGTCTCTATTGAGCGATCCTCTGAAAAGAGAGTACTCTCCGCTCATCTCCAACAGGCAAGGGTGCATCTGGTCCACATAGTAATCTAGTAATGATGATACGTTGTCTATTCTGAATACTTACATCTGACTCGAGCAGTCTCTATTGAGCGATCCTCTGAACACAGATTCCTTTCCGCTCATCTCCAACAGGCAAGGGTGCATCTGGTCCAGATAGTATTCTAGTAATGATGATACGTTGTCTATTCTGAATACTTACATCTGACTCAAGCAGTCTCTATAGAGCGATCCTCTAAACAGAGATTCCTCTCCGTTCTTCTCCAACAGGCAAGGGAGCATCTGGTCCACATATTTATCTAGTAATGATGATACGTTGTCTATTGGTGCATCTGGTCCACATAGTATTCTAGTAATGATGATACGTTGTCTATTATTAATACTTACATCTAACTCAAGCATTGTCTATTGAGCGATCCTCTGAACACAGATTCCTCTCCGCTCATCTCCAACAAGCGAGAGTGCATCTCGTCCACATATTAGCTACTCTTGTAGTGATGACACGTTGTCTATTATTAATACTTACATCTGACTCAAGCAGTCTCTATTGAGCGATCCTCTGAACACATATTCCTTTCCGCTCATCTTTAACAGGCAAGGGTGCATCTGGTCCACATAGTATTCTAGTAATGATGACACGTTGTCTATTCTGAATACTTACATCTGACTCAAGCAGTCTCTATTGAGCGATCCTCTGAACACAGATTCCTTTCCGCTCATCTTCAACAGGCAAGGGTGCATCTGATCCACATAGTAGCTACTCTTGTAGTGATGACACGTTGTCTATTATTAATACTTACATCTGACTCAAGCAGTCTCTATTGAGCGATCCTCTGAACACAAATTCCTTTCCGCTCATCTTCAACAGGCAAGGGTGCATCTGGTCCACATAGTATTCTAGTAATGATGACACGTTGTCTATTCTGAATACTTACATCTGACTCAAGCAGTCTCTATAGAGCGATCCTCTGAACAGAGATGCCTCTCCGTTCTTCTCCAACAGGCAAGGGAGAATCTGGTCCACATATTTATCTAGTAATGATGATATGTTGTCTATTGGTGCATCTGGTCCACATAGTATTCTAGTAATGATGATACGTTGTCTATTATTAATACTTACATCTAACTCAAGCATTGTCTATTGAGCGATCCTCTGAACACAGATTCCTCTCCGCTCATCTCCAACAAGCGAGAGTGCATCTCGCCACATAGTAGCTACTCTTGTAGTGATGACACGTTGTCTATTATTAATACTTACATCTGACTCAAGCAGTCTCTATTGAGCGATCCTCTGAACACAGATTCCTTTCCGCTCATCTTCAACAGGCAAGGGTGCATCTGGTCCCATAGTAGGTACTCTTGTAGTGATGACACGTTGTCTATTATTAATACTTACATCTGCCTCAAGCAGTCTCTTTTGAGCGATCCTCTGAACACAGATTCCTTTCCGCTCATCTTCAACAGGCAAGGGTGCATCTGGTCTACATAGTACTCTAGTAATGATGATACGTTGTCTATTCTGAATTCTTACATCTAACTCAAGCAGTCTCTATTGAGCGATCCTCTAAACACAGATTCCTCTCCGCTCATCTCCAACAAGCGAGAGTGCATCTGGTCCACATAGTAGGTACTCTTGTAGTGATGACACGTTGTCTATTATTAATACTTACATCTGACTCAAGCAGTCTCTATTGAGCGATCCTCTGAACAGAGATTCCTCTCCGTTCTTCTCCAGCAGGCAAGAGAGCATCTGGTCCACATATTTATCTAGTAATGGTGATACGTTGTCTATTGGTGCATCTGGTCCACATAGTATTCTAGTAATGATGATACGTTGGCTATTATTAATACTTACATCTAACTCAAGCATTGTCTATTGAGCGATCCTCTGAACACAGATTCCTCTCCGCTCATCTCCAACAAGCGAGAGTGCATCTCGTCCACATAGTAGCTACTTTTGTAGTGATGACACGTTGTCTATTATTGATACTTACATCTGACTCAAGCAGTCTCTATTGAGCGATCCTCTGAAAAGAGATTACTCTCCGCTCATCTCCAACAGGCAAGGGTGCATCTGGTCCACATAGTGATCTAGTAATAATGATACGTTATCTATTCTGAATACTTACATCTGACTCGAGCAGTCTCTATTGAGCGATCCTCTGAACACAGATTCCTCTCCGCTCATCTCCAACAGGCAAGGGTGCATCTGGTCCACATAGTATTCTAGTAATGATGATACGTTGTCTATTCTGAATACTTACATCTGACTCAAGCAGTCTCTATAGAGCGATCCTCTGAACAGAGATTCCTCTCCGTTCTTCTCCAACAGGCAAGGGAGAATCTGGTCCACATATTTATCTAGTAATGATGATATGTTGTCTATTGGTGCATCTGGTCCACATAGTATTCTAGTAATGATGATACGTTGTCTATTATTAATACTTACATCTAACTCAAGCATTGTCTATTGAGCGATCCTCTGAACACAGATTCCTCTCCGCTCATCTCCAACAAGCGAGAGTGCATCTCGTCCACATAGTAGCTACTTTTGTAGTGATGACACGTTGTCAATTATTAATACTTACATCTGACTCAAGCAGTCTCTATTGAGCGATCCTCTGAATACAGATTCCTTTCCGCTCATCTTTAACAGGCAAGGGTGCATCAGGTCCACATAGTATTCTAGTAATGATGACACGCTGTCTATTCTGAATACTTACATCTGACTCAAGCAGTCTCTATTGAGCGATCCTCTGAACACATATTCCTTTCCGCTCATCTTCAACAGGCAAGGGTGCATCTGGTCCACATAGTATTCTAGTAATGATGACACGTTGTCTATTATTAATACTTACATCTGACTCAAGCAGTCTCTATTGAGCGATCCTTTGAACACAGATTCCTTTCCGCTCATCTTCAACAGGCAAGGGTGCATCTGGTCCACATAGTAGGTGCTCTTGTAGTGATGACACGTTGTCTATTATTAATACTTACATCTGACTCAAGCAGTCTCTATTGAGCGATCCTCTGAACACAGATTCCTCTCCGCTCATCTCCAACAAGCGAGAGTGCATCTCGTCCACATAGTAGCTACTCTTGTAGTGATGACACGTTGTCTATTATTAATACTTACATCTGACTCAAGCAGTCTCTATTGAGCGATCCTCTGAACACATATTCCTTTCCGCTCATCTTCAACAGGCAAGGGTGCATCTGGTCCACATAGTATTCTAGTAATGATGACACGTTGTCTATTATTAATACTTACATCTGACTCAAGCAGTCTCTATTGAGCGATCCTTTGAACACAGATTCCTTTCCGCTCATCTTCAACAGGCAAGGGTGCATCTGGTCCACATAGTAGGTGCTCTTGTAGTGATGACACGTTGTCTATTATTAATACTTACATCTGACTCAAGCAGTCTCTATTGAACGATCCTCTGAACACAGATTCCTTTCCGCTCATCTTTAACAGGCAAGGGTGCATCTGGTCCACATAGTATTCTAGTAATGATGACACGTTGTCTATTCTGAATACTTACATCTGACTCAAGCAGTCTCTATTGAGCGATCCTCTGAACACAGATTCCTCTCCGCTCATCTCCAACAGGCAAGGGTGCATCTGGTCCACATAGTATTCTAGTAATGATGATACGTTGTCTATTCTGAATACTTACATCTGACTCAAGCAGTCTCTATTGAGCGATCCTCGGAACACAGATTCCTCTCCGCTCATCTCCAACAAGCGAGAGTGCATCTGGTCCACATAGTACTCTAGTAGAGATGACACATTGTCTATTCGTTGTTCTTTACTCAGACAAAGGTACACAATGTAGACTAGGTCCAGAGTCGGTGACGCATAACGTACTAATTGAAAATCCACTAGGCACATCTGAAATTGATAATTTGGCTTAGAGTTGGCACACCCTGGAGACTCGATTCAAAATGAATGAATACTACTTCCATTTGTTTAATTTGTACTAGCTGGCAGCTTTGTATACGTGTTATTATAAACAAAAAAAATATCTTTGCTATTGCTATTTAACAGGAACCTACTAAGGTAAGGAAACATGTTGACCACAGTTAACATGCCTTGCTGCCCATCGTATCACTGATACAATAAAAAGTTGCCTACGCTCCGTAATGAATTTCAAACATCGAACACCTACCAATTACTGCAGTTGCCAAAAAATTTACGTGAAATGTTATGCTTGAATAAAAAAGAATAGTCATTTATAAAAAATATATATATTATTATTCAGTTATATATAATTTCGATATACCAAACTTTTCTTCATGGAACACTTTTTTCATCGCGTACGAGCGAAATTAGTGCGCGTATTAACCCTGTTTATCTATTTAAAAAAACTTTATTTTATTTATTTATTTATCTTCACGCCAGGTCCCTTACGGGGTAGGCAGAGACAACCGAGCGCCACTTGTCTCTATCTCTACATTCTTCTTTTGCCTCGTCCACAGTCATAACTCTTCGCATATATGCACGCCGATTTCGGAGACTTTTAACTGCACCATATTTTAGAACCTTTTCAATCTGATCATGGTAAGTGTGTCTTGGTCTCCCATGGCCACGTTTACCCTTCACCTTACTTTTATATATCTGGTTCGTCATTCTTTCATCACTCATTCTTTCTACATGCCCAAACCAGCGGAGCATGCCCTTCCTCATTTTTATGCCTATACTTTCATTCAGTCCCACTCGTTCTCGAATTACCTCATTGCGGATCCGGTCTGTTATTTTAACACCGCACATTCGTCGCAATGAGCGCATTTCTACAGCATTAATTCTACTTTCATCCTTCTCCTGACATACCCAAGCCTGACTCCCATACAATAGTGTTGGGACAAGCACTGCATTATGAATGGCTAGTCTTGCTTTTTTTGTAATATTTGAACTACCCACCAAATAACGCAGTGCGTCATTGACACTTTTGCCCGCATTCGCTCTCCTTTCAATGTCTTTTTCATATCTACCATCCCTAGTGAATACACTACCCAGATATATAAATTCAGACACTTGTTCTAGATTCACATTATCAACCATGATCGTCGCATTCGTTTTCTCGTTTCTTTCAAATATTAACACCTTAGATTTTCCCGCATTTATTCGGAGACCTCTTTCAGCACATCCATCTTTCATATCTGTGACAAGTGATTGAAGCTCTTGCTGAGATGATGCAATGAGTACAGCATCATCTGCATACAATAGCGTATTAATCAACTTATCACCCATTTTGATCCCACATCTATTTTCTTTCAGTCTCTGCAGGCATTTGTATAGGTATATGATGAACAGTCTGGTGGACATCACACATCCCTGTTTGACGCCAATATTGACATTGAAGCAGGGAGATAGCATGCCATCCACTCGTACGCTTGCTGTACGATTCTTGTATAAGGATTGTACAACCAGCATGAGACTGTCATCAATACCATAATCAGGCAAAATGTCCCACAGCTCCTTTGTTACAACTCTGTCAAACGCCTTCTCCAAATCCACAAAAGCACAGAAAACTTTCTGGTTTACGGCCAGGAACTTCTCTGTGATGTTACGGAGGAGAAGATTTGATCCGTGCATCCCCTACCAGATCTAAAATCTCCCTCCTTGAGCCTCCCAAAGTAATCCTTCAGTCATCATTGCCATTCTTCTCGAGAGAATCTTTCCATACACTTTGCTTCCCAAACTTATGGCTCTGTAGTTGGCGCAGTCTAATCTGGACCCCTTGCCTTTGTACAAGGGAACGATCACTGCGCACCTCCAGTCCTCTGGAACTCTTCCCATATGCCAGCATAAGTTGCACAATAAATGGAAAGCGCTCCAGAGTTTGTGCCCTCCATATTTGATCATTTTGGGTAGTACCTTATCAATTCCCGCTGCCTTACCACATTTCAAGCTTCTAATCGCTCTTACAATCTCTGACACATTAATTACATCCCATGCTTCAGACGTCAGTTCAAGTATCTCTGGAAGTGAAGTCCCGATAGTGACGTCGGGGATGCTACTTTCATACATCTCACCAAAATATTCACTCCAACGCTTTAACACTTCATCAGTGTTAAAAAAACTTTATAAAAAGATAAAGTAGGTATTTATTAGTTAAAGTTGAATTTTAAAGCCTATTTCACAGGATATAGGAATAATCTGTGAAAGGAAAGAGATAAAACCGTTATAAACAAGTCTGTATGAGTTTATGAAATTTTATCCCTGAAGCTAGTATCTAGAGACAACATATAAAGACATACAACAACAAACCTCGGCAATGTCTCCATTAACATAGCGAAACAAGAAATTATTAGTCCAGCAGTCCCCATGACTAATAACTGCCAGAGGTTCCTTGGGTTCTACCAGCTCCACCATAGTCTGGAAGAACGAGTCTATTTTGCAAAAACTGCGGAATTTGTCCAAATAAATTTCTCGATTTTCATCACCTTCCAGTTCCTCTTCGACCATAGCTATGGCGTTGCGAATAGCTTCACTATAGTAGTTTCGATAGTAATCCGCGTTTTCCGGGACAAAAAATACTGCAATCCAAAAAAAAATACTGTCAATAACGATTAAATTAAAACAACTTAAATTCAGAAAGACAGTTCAGTAAATATGTATATAATATATTTACAGTATTTTCGTACTGCATGCAATCCGAAGCGATTTCGGATTCATCAGACGCAGTGCATAAGCGATAACCGGATTTGGCCGAAGATTTTTCAGATCGAAAGCAATACCGAAGTTCATCAAGCATAAAAAATAATATAATAGTTTTAAAATAGCCTGAAATGATGTATTTTTAAATAGGCAGTCAAGGTACACACCTTCTGAAATTCCATCTTGTATATTCATAAGTTCAAAAAATCCGTCTGGGTCTTGGTATTTCATTGCCAATGAGAGAGCATGAAAATGTGAAAGATGTCTTAGGACATAGTAGCACTGCTCCATGGTTAAACCCAGCCTTCTATCCTGCATCACGAATCCCAACTGGAAATAAACATTTTTAGCATTATACCCAATTCTTTACGCAGTAGGCAGACACGGAAGAGGACTATTTGCCTATCTACGTATATAGGCACACTTCTCTTCTCTCGACCACAGTAATCTTTTCTAATATATGCTGGAGGATTTCAATAACTTTTTATTGCACCATATTATCTAATTTTTAATCCTCATGCGGCAATAATAAACGTTTACCCTTCACTGCACAAAAAGTCCTACATCTTCATTCTATCATCATTAATTCAATATGACCCAAATAAAGCCCTTCCTCATTTTTACTTAAATGTGTAACGGTCTGACAACGCATATACCGAAGGGAACCACGAGATTTACCATCAGAGTGTAATGGTGCTCGTGACTGGAAGACCCTCTTATTCACATTAAAGCGTATCTCTAGTAGTTAATGAGGCATCCAAAGATGATAAAAAACTTTTTCTATAGCACTATCCAAAACTTACCTCTTTCATGTCCTTAAGGATAACCAAATCATTTTGTGCCAAGTAACATTTAGGTATAGCTTGAAAAGGAGTTTTGATATGATCTATCCACTGCCTCTGGAAGTTCATGAGAGCTGGCCAGATTTTTGTGTAGAACCCCACTTCATTGCAGAATAGCTCGTCGCTTTTGAAGGCTTCCCTTCTCAAGATGCTTTCTGGCAGACATTTGTAGATAATAGAACCTTTCCAAGGATCTTCGTTTTCACATGAACCATCAGGTTCTAAGTGATTTTTAGTACCGTGTACGGTCACCCGGTATACCATAGAAGTGTAGTTGTCTCCGCGTTTAGAGCCCGGAGCACCCTGTATAATTTAGTTCTTTGTTAGCGCTGGCATAATAAACAAAACGTGGTGGATGAGTAGTAAAGAAAGCTCCAATTCTGGGCTCACCTTAGGACCTTGTCGTACCAAACCTTACCTGTTAATAGACTAAGGGCCGATTCTACCAAAAGAAGGCATAACTTATACCAAGATTAGTAATGTCCAATCACATATACATAATTATTCTAAATATTAATAATTTAATCTATGAATAAACATTTTAATGATTTGTATATGATTTGACATTACTAATCTTGGTATAAAATATGCCTTTTTTTGGTCGAATCGGCCCTACGTAGTTGGCCGATTCGACCAACTACGTGGTATTAATTACAATACACAATCATTTAGTAGCTAATACAAGATTTTGTTAAAAAGTGTTTCTTTTTAAATATAATTTAACAAATTAACTTTATCTTTTCAAGACTGATTGTAAGTAGAACTGCATATTTTAGTTTCACTAATGCAAGTATGTGAAATTATTCATAGAGAAGGTAATACTTAAAGCAAGCTCGCCTCTTGATACGGCAGTATGATCGGCAAGGAACTTTTCTAATGTTTTTTGTCCATTTACACCAGAGGTCCCCAAACTTTATTTTAGTGGACCACTTGCCGATTTTTTACCATACAGTTACTTTTCTAATAGGTACCTAGTGATAAATTTATACAGCAGGTCTGTATCACACAAATCAGACTGGCCAGAGAATGATATTATTATTACTACTGGTCATATAAGCTATGCATACCTGAGCATTAATTCTATAGTTGTGTATATCACAAGGGATGTAAAGCTCGGAAATCATTAAATTAAATATTATTAAATAATTTTACCTCAAAACTATGAATTGTGACATCAGGGTAATCATCCTTCAGCAGATTTTGCACAAATTCCAAGTTAACGATGTCTGACATAGTGTGTTCCTGGCAGTCTACTGGTCCGGATAGACTACTAGACGGAATAACTCAAGCGGACTGTACTAACCATAAAGATAGCACATCAACGACTATAATTTTAGATTAATCGCATTTGATAGGGTGTGCATGTGTTGGTTTTATTTTTAAATAAAATAAACAGGTAATAAATTAAACTAATCAAAAAAAAACATTTAGGTCATATCTAAACTAAAATAAATATATCCCATACAAAATCAAATGATCATATTTTTTTATATATGTATCCGCTTCTATCTATGCAGTTTTCCTGGGTCGAAAGTAACCAAACACTGGGCAGCGTTGCCTCTTTGTAGCACCAGTTATAAGCGTTATTTAGTAATAATTAGGCCTTGGGATAACCTGATATTAAATTTAAAACATATCAGTAAGTATTTCTTTTCAAAGTTATTGCCTCGGAACCCCAGACACCAGTTGTCTACACCGCAAAAGAGATTTCTTTTTTGTTAGTGTAAATAACTTTCATGTTTGCTTTAGCAGCAGCCTAGGCAGCCCATAAAAGTTTTAGATGGGTTTATTATATTGGAAACAAGTGACGTCCCAAATAAATAATATAAACGGGCCACGACAAAAGGTTTTTTTTAAATAATTAAACCAGCCAGGGGCAAATCCAGGATTGTTTTTTGTTTGTTAGGGGAAAAGAAGTCGTTAGCAATAGTAATAGTCCTTCAAATTTAATTAATGCGCAAAAATAAGAAAACGCTATGGTCAAAATATATGTTGATTTAAATCGTCTTCGCGTTTTTAAATAGTCATTCAGAGGGCCAGTCAATCTTTTTTTTTTCTTTTTTTTTTCCTACTACTTTCTAGTAAGTAGAAAAAAGTTTACACAAGTACCCAATAAAAATAGTACCTACCCAAGGGCACTATTTTTTTAAAGCCAATATAAAACATTCTTATTACCAATCAATCTTATTATCATACCTACAGTAGTCCTGTAGAAAAAATACTCGATGCCATGCCATCTCGATGCCGTATTGGATAGAGCGATGTTTGTTGCTAAAATCAATTGTAGGTATCTATATTTGCAAACATTTTTTATTTATTTACTTAATCAACAAACAAAAACAATTTAAATACATTATAAAAACAACTTACCGTGTAAAGTTTTAATTCTTTAAAATAAATATCCTATCGTTTGGTCACCCCACAACTACAGGATCATTATTGAATTGCCGCGGCTATTGGGGGACATATTTATTGGTTAAATCCGTTGAGTACAATCTCCATATCAATGTGATGTCCTTCCCGCTTGCGCAAGAGTCGCTCACAATGAGCAAGTGGGGGTTGTTTAAGTAGCTAATCGTTTAATAATTGTATTCATTTTGTATGTATAAAATTGCATGTAGATTTGCAGTCAAGAAATTAAGACGCAGACGAAATGGAAAATGGACCTCCTGACCGGTTTTCTTAGCACCACCCACACCCATAAAAAACCGTCAAGTGACCTAGGGGTTAATTACGACCTATGACTTCGGCGAGAAGACGATAAGTTAAAAATAAATATGAAAACATCAGTTCTATTCCGATCCATATATTTTATTGTTTTAGATCGGCTATAATAGGTAACTAATGCCGCCATCTTGAATACACGAGTTCTTCGCCTTGTTGATTTTTACGCCGAAGACGTATATTAAAATATACCTACTGATATTTCGGTTTACCGAATTTCAGAAGACTACTATATTATTTTATCGTCAAGGAGGTAGTCTAATTACAGGGTACGATAGCAAAAGAAACAGTTGATTTGTCGATAAAGCAGTAAGGATATTAAAATATATTCTTTACCCGAATAGCCCAACTCAATAGTTGCAGTGTGTGCTGTTTAAGAAATTTAATAAAAATCAAAGGTAAAATAATTTTAAAATACATTTTAATAATACCATATGCGACTCAGTTGCGCTCACATAAACCGCTCAAGTAATTGAGCGCAACTTACAAAACAAATCTGTTAATACAATATTTTAATGTGAATAAATAAATAAAAAAAAAACAATAATGGGAATAATCTAAAGATGAACCTCATACATGGATTTTGTAGGTAAGTAGATATAAGTAGAAAAAGGTATAGATACTAAACAAGAAAACTTACCTATTACGAATTTACAAATCCTTTAGAAACTTTGTAATGCTAAACGTTAGAAAGAAACGAATGTATATCATTAGCGAAGTTACAGGTATATATGCGAGTACAGCCTCTGAGGCTCTACCATGGGTTTGCGCATTGTAGAAACGTAACGTATTCATTTACGTAAACGTGAGCAACAACCAAAAGGGGCCGCTTTAATCAATCCTGTTTCCAAAAATAAAGCGATCCTATTGGTTGTTTCTCACGTATACGTAAATGAATACGTTACGTTTCTACAATGCGCCAATCCATGGTAGAGCCTCTGGTTACATACCTATTTGATTGGAGCAAGGCATTTGATTTTGTATCTATTTGATAGTAAGCAGACCTACAAAGTCCATTAATGGGGTAATTGTTGTTTTATAGCATTTGGTTGCTTCCTTCACGCTGGGTAAATGATGCGGTTCTGAGATAGGCGGCGTCAAAAATGAATCCTTGAATATCTTCGCTGCTTTATCGTTAAATCAACTTAAATTACTGTAAAACACGAATACTTTGTCTGTTTTAACATATTGATGGAATTGTGGCAATGTCAACTCCATACTTGTTTTTATTTTTTTCATTGGAGCACGGCAAGTGACTTTGTATCTACCTGGTGGTGAGCAGACCTACAAAATCCATAAATGGGGTAAATCAATAATTGTTCTTAAACAACATTGATCGCCCCCACTATGCCGGCTAAATGATAGATTACTAAATGGTCGACAAAGACGAATTGGATTACGAGTATATTTTAATATACTCGCTGCTTTACATTGAATTGACGATAACCTCAATTCAACCACCCATTTCGTAACCGCACCCACGAAAGGAGTCTAAAATTGTAAAGTTTTTTTGACCCCTGTCTCTGTAATTACACAACACTACAATTGGGCCCCTAGCGATATACAATGTTAATTAAATAAATAAATAACAAATAAATTTTCTTTAAAATCACTTTATTTCTATTACAGCACCACTATGCTGAGCTTTAGTATTAATAATCATAATATCACAATGTATTATGGTTTTCTGTCATTTCATTAACGCATTTGAGTCATTGATTAAAGAAAATACAGGACTTAGCTTGGCTTTATTTATTTTACATGTGTAAGTAAAATGAAGCTATGGTGCATACAAAAAAAAATGAAATAAAATGTATAAAAATGAATATTGTGTATAATGAATAATTTATATTTAACTAACTAGTTCTCTAAACACAAAAAAAAACTAATTTAGAGTCAAAGAAATAGGTACGTACTTCCAATAAGGGTTATTTGTTTCTTTTTTTTTTCATAAAGATATTTGGTGCATAAAAAAAACTAAATCACCACATGGAGAGTTACCTCTTTAAAGGTGTTAAATAATATCTAATATTGATGTATCAAACATGTAGCGGTTGTAGTTTTTATAATTGAGATAGGTAAAATTATTTAATGCATACCTTAAATAAAACATTTCATACAAAGAATCATTTATATCTTATTAAAATATGTTTATATGAATTTGAATTTTTTTTCGTCAACTTAGTTAACACACATTTAACTTTGTTTAAAACACATTTAACTTTGCTTAAAACACATTTAACTTTGTTTAAAATACATTTAACTTTCTTCAATGCAGACACAAATAAGTAGGTATCTAAAAACCTCTAGATGCTAACAATGTATTAACTTTAATCAACAATTCACATTACAACAATAAATTATTCTTTAGTTAATTACTTATTAATAAAATTACACATTTAAATTACAAAGTTTAAAATAGAATATTAAATTACGATTTTAATAAGCATTTTCTACACCAAAAGGTACAGCAAGAACTATTTACAAAGTTCAAAAGAATATCAAATACCTACATAACTTATTTTTTGCTCTATTATAAAATAGTAAACTACTTTATAATAAACACAACCAGACTAACACCAATATTCATAAAAAGTGTATTTTTTTTAGAAACAAAAATTAATATGAATAAAAGAGACAAAACCTATTTTAACTAAAGTGTTTTTCAAGGACTTAATAAGTTTTTATGAATAAAGAAAGATTATTCAGATAAGCCTACAAATAATGGGGATTCAATATACAACTTATAATTTAAGTTAATATTTGTATTATAAATTCAAATATTAACTTTGTATTATAAATTCAAATATTAACTTTGGCATTACTAAAAAGCAGTGGTGTGGCAGTAGACTTGTATTAAACACAATTTCTTGCACTGAATTGTATTAGTTAATTACATTTAAAATATGTCAACATGACAAGTACAAAAGATTATATATTAACAATAAGAAAAAAAGTATCAATCATTAGTAAAACATTTGAGACAAGTTAATTAATTTTACTCAATCATCGCATGATGATGATGATTAAATGCAACGCAAAAATGTGAGCTAAATTTGCTCAAATATAATATTATAGACATATATATGTCTAAAATCTTTACCATATAAAAAAAACACTTATAATATAGCAATAAATTTGGGCAAACTAATTATGTATCTGCACGGAAATTATTTTTGTTGAATTAAAAAAAAAATGCAAATGCCTATGTGAACTTACTACCCACTGTGGACTGAGTTTAAGTTTTTTGCCACTATGCCTAGAATGCTCATTTACATGTTCAGTCAGCTGGTAAATATAAATTTAAAACCCTAATTTATTTGTTACTATTTGCTTAGATAACAGTATTATGTTTAATGTTAACTAAGTTCATACCTTTTATCCCTGGTTAAATGGCATAAGATCACCCAAACAGACACTGGATGTTTTGTTTCCATAATAACAAAATTC
This sequence comes from Monopis laevigella, assembly GCA_947458855.1. Lineage (NCBI taxonomy): Eukaryota > Metazoa > Arthropoda > Insecta > Lepidoptera > Tineidae > Monopis > Monopis laevigella. Next base: position 4,459,546 of record OX381596.1, on the reverse strand, counting down.
TTTTATTATTGAGAATGATATATATTATTAATTTAAGGTTTTTATAATCAGTAATGTGTATATAATCAAAATACTATATTAACAATTGTACAATATATTAAAACAATAATTATTATAAATATAGAGATGTATATCAACTAATACTATATAATACTAGAAGGTGGTCAATTGAAAATGTAATTGCACCCTTAGGGTTCCATGCAATAAGAAATAACTGGGTTTTAACCATAGTTAACACTTTTTTTTTGTTATAATATGGATCATACAAATATTTAACTTCAAACAGTTTTCAAAATATAGTGTGGACTGACAAATAGACTGAATATACTATTTTACCTAATAAATATACAGAACCCTTAAAACATGATAAAATATGCCTTCCTATTAAAAGATATAATGATATATAGATAGTTATAATGTTAGGGATTGAAATTATATTTTGCACACCACATGTTGGTAGAATATGTAGAACTAATTATTCCAATGTAACAACTTTTGTAAACCATATTCTGGCAAATAAAGAATTTATTATTATTATTATTATAACAAAAAGTTTTTGCTCCACAATAAATTAACTACAAAATCATCAGTTTTGCTTCTTTGTCTTTGCAACATAAACATTGTTAATGACAACAATGTATATCCAAGAAAATATATTCTTATAAATACCTTAGAGCTTACCTCTAATTAAAACAAACATAATATTCATTTAATGTAAAACAATTTTGTTTATAAAAAAAAACTGAGCTGTGAACAGCTTTCTGATCGTGAATTAAATTGCATGCAAATTAGATACCACTAAAGGTTGTTCCAAAAATCAAAGATTATTACCTGAGCAATCCCTTGGGGAAAAGAAAGACTTGGACTATACACAAATTACATCTTTTTTCTCTAATCTCTTTCCCGAGAGACCCGAGACAGGTTAATAATATTTGAATTTGGGAACAGCCCTAACTTGTTATAATATTAGCACTAACTACATTATATAAAATAATCTTCAACATTACAAATTAGATAACAATATTCAAAACAAATGCATAAGCAGTCAAATAGTTTAGTATTTTCTACCTTAGTTTTCTTCTCTGGTGCCTTCAGATATTTCTACAGGTATATCAGATCGGGGCCTTCGAAATAGTAATACATGAGGTTCGGGAGAATGCACCATAAAGTGGAGCCAGCCAGGACTTTGCTGTACTCCTAAATTCCTCCATTCGGTTTCAGTCATTAAATGTGATTTAGGAACTAACCTAGCTATATCCGGCGGCAAAATAACGTGCCTGCAATTAAAGTGACACATTTCAACTTTTATATTATTAATAAATTGGATAGATACTTTAATAAGCTTACAGTTAAAATTATTAACCTGTAATTACCTGTATTCATAAACATCATCTTTGTATCTCTCCGAGTATTGTATTTGGTCAACGGTCATATTTATAGCTTCTTCTTCCTTAACTAAATACGCTACAAATCTCTCATGTAAATAATCAGATATAATAAACATAAGTGAAAAATACAGTTTTTTTTCGGCGAAACTTGAAAATTTTGCCCAACCAACAAATTACCTCGTATTTTTGAGGCTGACAGATGTCAATAAAAAAGACAGATAAACCTTGCGGTCCGATTCACGGCAAAATCGATGTCAGCGCTGGCAGCACCGGGGCTTTATTCCGAGTTTTGACACGTTCACCGTCGCGCATTTTGCGTAAAATACGGGTATTGAAATATAAGTTCTATCTTGTTAAATATAAAGTTGATATTCCAATGCTCTTAAGATCTTCAAACTTGCGAAGAATTCGTGTATTTCAAGATGGCGACATTATTATAGCCAACCTAATACATACTATATAACCATTGGAATAGAACTTATATTTCCATATTTATAGTTTGCGCAACGTCTTGTCGTGATTAGCGGTTGCAAATTCGGAATAAGGCCCCCGGTCCGTATGAGTGTAAGCGCGCTAACTAGAGATGTGACAATGGCGAATGATTTAATCATTTAGATAAGGTATTGTCAACTTGACAAGATAAAGAACTACGAAGATAAAAAACATTCGGTACTTTTGATAGAGACACAATATGCCGACCGAACGAAAGCAAACTGGGGCTTTATTCCGAGGTTTGACACTTTCACCGTCGCGCATTAAAGTATGGTTATTGAAATGTAAGTTCTTTCTTGTTAAATATAAATTTGAAATTCCAATGCTCCATACATGTTCAAACTTGCGAAGAATTCGTGTATTTAAAGATGGCGGCATTATAATAGCCAACCTAATACATACTATATAACCATTGGAATAGAGCTTATATTTCTATATTTATAGTTTGCGCAACGTCTTGTCGTGATTAGCGGTTGCAAACTCGGAATAAGGCCCCTGATAAAGATCGACATGGGACCGTTTGAACTCCGCGACCGAACGAAAGCAAACTGATAAAGATATGATCGAAGGAGGATAAAAAAATAGTGAAAAACGTCAACAGGGGCTCTAGAGAAAAATCAGGCGAGGCGACGTGTCGTGTCGCCTTCAACTGTAAAGACTTTGGCAGGTGACAGCGTACCTAACGCCTACTGTCACTGTCAAAATACGTACGTTTTTGACTGAGGCGATGCGACATATCGCCTCGCCTGCTTTTTCTCTAGGGCCCCTGCTGTTTTGTTGTTCGGAGTTTTAAATAATTAATTTAACTAGTTTAAAATTATATATTAAAAACACTATATACTCGTACATTATAATAAAACGAAAATAAATATAGTTTATAGCAATTTTTTCTATAAAAACTAACAGACGAGACATTACAGGTATTTATGTTTGGCGTTCCAATTAACTATTTCGTATGAAATCGTTATAAATTTTAAGTTTGATATTTTAGCTTGTTAATATTTACGAATATTAACTATACTATTTTCTTGTTCTTTACATGTTATGTAGGAAAATAACTAATAACCGTGAGTAAGTGTGAGGTCAATTTTATAATAAGTAGGTAGTTTTGTTGAACAAGTACTTATATTTTTAAACATATAGTTTTAATAACATTTCTTCTTTTGGATTAATAATAATTGGATTATTACTTAATTTATTTTTTATTATAAAGGGTGTCCAGCGGGAATTTTTCAACTATAAAATTTCATATAAAAAAAACTACATAGATTTTATTTATTTTTATTAAAACAAATGTACAACATTAATGCGGATTTCATTTCAAAAACACTATATCATTTAAATGATGACCGTTTTTTTGTACGCACTCCTGTAGTCGGACCCTTACATTTGCAATTACGCGACGGCAAAGCTCTGGAGCAATGCTTTAAACTTCACGGCGAATATTGGCCTGCAGGGCTTGAATTGTCCGGGGATTGTTCTCATAAACCTTCGACTTAAGCTAACCCCATAAAAAAAATCGCAGGGCGTGAGGTCGGGTGACCTGGGTGGCCATGAGATGTCTCCGTACTTGCTAAGCTGTATGCGGAGTGTCCTATTGTTGTAACCTGAATACAGCTGCAATTGCGGTAGCAGAAATTTTTCTATTATACGGCAATACATCGGAGAAGTGACTGTTTCTCCTTGGTTAAAAAAATAGGGCCCAATTACACCCCTAGCCGAAATGGCACACCAAACTGTGGCTTTCAAGCAATGTAAACGTTTCTGGTAGCGTTCTCTTGGGTTGTTCGGGCACCAGTATCTCATATTCTGTTTATTTACATATCCATCAATGTGGAAATGGGCTTCGTTACTAAACAAAATGTTTCCCAGCGTGGTAGATGTTCGAAAGCGTTCCAGCTTTGGATAAGGTATATCTTATGATTACTTATTTATATTTATATTATGCAGGTACTCTGTTATTTTCATTATATATTATTATTTAGTAAAGTGCCTGTACTCGTTAGTATTTGCAGTTTTGTATATTGGTACAGTAACCAATTGCTATACTGTTAAATAATCTGCCATAGGGTGTTTTAGTAGGTTCTGTAGTAGGATTAGAGCATTTAAAGTATGCTATATGCATATCGGTAACTCAATGGCTATGTTCCTCTGTTAGTGTGTGTGAAGCACCAGAGTTTTTTACTTGCTGGTACCTTTTTCTCCGGGGTGTCTCCGGGGGGATCGACTTTACAACTAGTGTTTAAAAAAAAAAAAATACCATCACGGGTGCCTATTTGGCTCCCGAGAACCGTTTAAATGGCCTCAGGGTCCCAGCGGAGGGATTAACCCATCCTCATTTCGCCGATGGTATTCGGAGGCAACACCTAACAAGTGGCGAGCTTGTTGCGGTTTTTATGATGAAATAGCCTCGTTGTATAAAGCGGTCACCCATCCCAGGCCGGCTTTGTTGTCATCTGCTTAACCTTGTTATCAGTTGCGCAGTGACTTAACCACTAGGCTGGGGCCACTTTTTGAATAAAATGAATGAACTAGTGTTTACGCTCTTAAAGATACCGATCCATATAACTCTTGTAATGCGATTGATGGTCATTCAAAAATATCTACAGCTAATATAATGATAATAATATAATATAAGAACTAATATTTAAGGCGTGGATAAGGTTGGTGCGGTTGGTCGCCTCGGTGGCACCCTTGTATGGCAGATGATAATCGGATGGTCAATGGAATCAGCTAACCACCTAGTCTTACACTAGTTGATTATGTAGCGTGCGTTGTGTTGATTGATTGTTATTTTTTTTCTTTTTTATTTAATGACACCTTTTATTAATTAATCTATAATGGTTATATATATAACCATTATAGATTAATTAATAAAAGGTGTTATTGAGGTGGCATTAAATAAAAAAGAAAAAAATATATATATAGCAGCCTAACCAAACGCACTCTAGACCTTATTGTTAATTTTTTTTTTACTATTCATAAATATCTGTAAAGATTTACATGAAATAAATAATTTTTGATTTGATTTGAGGATAAAGATATGATGGAAAGATAAGGATAGGCATGGGACCGATTGAACTCCGCGACCGAACGAAAGCAAACTGATAAAGATATGATGGAAGGACAAAGGCATGGGACCGAAAGGAAACAAAAGACACACTGATATAAACGCAATATGTTTTAATAGCAGACCGAATGGATTCGCAACCGGTGTGATGGTGGCTTGTCATTAGGGGTTATTTTTGTGGTCAGTTTTGACTCAATAATGTGAGAACCGTTAGTACAAATATATTACCTTCCACCCCCCCCCCATCCTTTTTTTTTTGTACTATATTTTTTTTTGCTCGTTCTTATGGCATGTCATTATGGGGTATTTTCTAGAGCCGTTAGTTAGTACAAATATATTACCATACCCCCCCCCCTTTTTTTTAAACTTTTTATTTCATTTTTTTTTAAATTTTTTTTTTTGCTCGTTCTCGTGGCTTGTCATTGTGGGGTATTTTCGTGGTTAGTATTAACTTAATAATGTTAAAGCCGTTAGTACAAATATATTATCAATTACTATACCCCCCCCCTCCTTTTTTTTTTTTGCTCCTTACATTGATTATTTTGTATCTTTTTTGATAGAATCTTCGGAATCCAATCGCCACCGCGAATGAAACAATTGGGAATCAATCCTGATAAATTTGTGATTGTCACATGTCTAGCGCTAACGATATATGATTTGACATTAATAGTGACGTCATTACAGACGCCATATTGGACTTAGGCTACGTTCGAACGAGCGTTTAATAAAGCGTTGGGAGTTCGGCGTTGGGAGTTTTTTTTTACCGTCTTGATTCGACGGTGTTGAAACGAGCGTTAAATTAACCACTTTGTAACAGCTTGCGCTTGATACGGACGCACGATGAATTAGGATGAAATTGCAGCAATCGAGATTTACGTTGTAAGAAGACGAAAAAAACTTTGAGTTCATCCAATTATTAATGAATGGTTAATAAAAGGCCAATTTGTGTCGCTATATGAAGAAAATATATCATTTTCTTCTTTTATAAGTAGTAGTAGGTAACATTTCACTCAATGTTTTATTGTAGTATTATAAGAGCTTGATTCCCACAACACAGCCAGAATACATAATTATTATTGGTATTTTTTTTTTATGAAATGAAAAAAAAAAAAAAATATATTATCCTGAGAAGTAATTTAACTACTTCAGAATGACAATGAATACGTACGACGAATTACTAGCCATTGTGGGTCCTAGAATAACGCTGCAAAATACAAATATGAGATTGCATATACATACACGCGCTTACTCGACGATATATTATCGACCACGCATATAACGAATATACTAATTTGACGCATTGGAAGATATATGTCGACTTTTATCGAAAATTGTAGCACGCAGCTTATTAACATCAAAACTAAACTGTCAGATTGTAGACAAAAGTCAATATATATATACAATTTTTATCACGTTTCTTTTAGGTGCTGATAAGTGTCGAAATTACTATTGCTTTGATATTTTTATTGATTTAATAGCGGAGAATAGAACCAAAATTGTTTTATTCTCGTTAGAAAAACTGTTATACGTAAGTGACTATAAATGTGCGTGTTATAGAAAAGTTGCTGAAACAACTGGAACCTCAAAAAACAATGATTTAAAAAAAAAAATTTGGATACCCAAACCAAGAAATAGATTATCAGAAAATAAGTATTTATGTTTCTAGAGTTGTGCTATTTAGAAAAAAATATTTAATTAATATTAAAATTCTTGTTTTATATTATTATCGTGTAAATATTTTATTTAATTTTATGTATTTATTATTATGAAATGGAAGTAGATTAGAAAGCGAACAAATCCTAGAGGGGACGATCACCGATCACTATTACACTACTTCGGTAACCCCTGAAGTTCAGAGGTTTTCAAGTTCAGATAGGTCTTGAATGCGGAATGTATTGATTGTTTAATGTAATTTGATTATTCAGCAGGCGACTAATTCAGGCTGATAATTAAAATAAATCATTCACACGTCGCCGTATTGCATAAAAATCAAAACATCCATAAAATAAAATATTTGATATATATCAATGAAGTATATTATTATAGGGAGGTACCTTAAGGCTTAATCGTCTTACCAGTCATAAGAACAAAAGATAGCCGCCCGCAATACAAACCAAAACAAATGGTGACACAAATGCGGTCATAACCAATCAATGCTAAAGAAAATATGTCTGACAATTCGTTTGAATATCGTTTTCAGGTCTTAGACCACTTCCGTATCTATACGTACTTTCCTTTATATTTTTTAAGCCGATCCAATGCCTTTATAAAGAAAAAACCTCCCCAAAAAAAAATTTTTTTTGGCCAAGGTAACGAGTTTTCTTTGGCTTTATTTTTATTTTGTTAAATATATGTATTTTTAAATATTTTTAAATTAAAGTATATATTTCTGTAACGATTATTAATAATAATTTAAAATTAATGCATCGTATAAGGTAATAATAATTTATTTATTACATAAATGTTTTTGAAATTGTCATCTAAAACACTTGTTTTAAGTAGTAGACAAAGCTCGAGAAATTTATCGATGTCGGTTTGCGTCACATAGGTTTGCGTGCTCACCAATTCGTTATAATTTTCGACAGCAGACGGTATACTGTCTTATATATCTTATCGTTGTTCGCGTGCTAAGCCCCCATGTTAACATTTGTTAGTATTTTAAGCAATGCAAACAAAACGATAAATTACCACAAAATACTGATTTCTGACATCTGCCATTTTGACATTTACCTTAAAAGTAAAAAAAAACAAAAATATAAATAAAAAAAATCTATTTCATCATCATCATTATCACATTAATATTATTTAATTTTTAAACAATTTTTGTATTTAATGATCTGTATTTTAGTTTGTTTTTGTGTATTACTATAAGGAAAAATGTTTTTGTAATTTGGTTGGGGCTGATGTCTCATGAACATGCCCTTTAATAAATTAAAATTAATTAAATTCATCATTATCATAATTTCTTCCAGAAATTAATGTTTTTATAAATTGTATCTCCAACAATTTTTTCTCCATTATTCAGTAAAGTAAATAAAAAACTAAAATCTACAGAGTAATTAAACACATAAATTAAACAATTATAAAACCAAATATTTATAGTTCGAAAGATAATTTTAAGATTAATAACCTAATACATTCGCGGGAAAATACGGATCGTTTGACATCTGTCGAAGATTAGCAATAAAATTCACCTCCAACGCGATGCTAAAAATGTTAACATTTCGCAAAAAAACTACTGTCGAAAAAATATCGATAAATAGGTATACCAACATCTGACGTTGTTAACGTCAAATGTTGGCATTTATCGATATTTTTTCCAAAAAAACCGACCAATGCTAGTGCCGCGCTAACATTACCAGGGACCTTACCAAAGAGCCAATCGATAATCGAATCGAAATACCCATCGAAAGCCAAATGTATGGGATTTGACGTTTCTCAACGATCAGGCTCTACCCATAGAGTAAAATTCCTATACATTTTTATCGATCGATGCGGCGATTCGATTGGCGATCGTGCTCTTTGGTCAGGCCCCGGCTAACAAAATGCGGCCAATGACCACGATATATATTTATGCGTTTTTTTTGAGATTTCGGTGGAAAAGTGGCGTCACATTGGCCGTTTTTTTTGGCCCAGAATGCTACTACCGCGAAACTGATCACAATGACCCAAGTCGATAGGTGAGGCGTTGTGATCTTATTTTGACATTTGTGATTGTGACAGTTGTTGTTGTTTTAAACGTCGCAGCCGTCTTATATTTTTAGGATCAAATTTATTGTATTTTAAATCGAAATGATTTTAGATAGCTTTCGCAAATGAAATTAGTGGATTGTACGACTTAACCTATATTTTATTTGACAAGTGACAGTAATCTGTTGACAGATTCGTGATAACAATTGCGTTTGATTTGGATAGTGGTAGATTCTTTGAGGGTAGCCCGAAGACTGTAGACGCGTGTTTCTACTACAGTTATCATATTAAATTTTATTGAATATTATTGTGCAAAAGTGTACTAATTTTGTAGAATAAGCATTCGTATAGTATTATTAAGTGTGATAAGTGTAGCATTTACGCATTGATCTCAGTGTTTGTGCTATCTCAAATAATCCCACAATCTTCAGTAAAATGGCGGTACCCATTTTACTGTTGATCCTTTTCCTCCTTCACTAGACATTGGCAAGACTATACCGTATGCGTTCATACGGTCATTTCGCCATTCCCTTTTCTACCTCTTGGAAAGGACCAGGTTTCCCAATTCCTTTCCATCCTATTATCCCACTTTCACTATAAATAAAAAACTTTTTACCTACTCGACACTGGCAAAATTACGCGCACGCGTAGAGGCCATTTACATAAGCTAATAATAATAATGGATAGTGGTAATTGTGGCATTGTGATTGAAACTAACCAAACAAACGCAAGTTCGCATAATGTTATCATGATCATTGTGATCATATTTCATTCCCAAAACGAACGGGCCCTAACAGTACCGTGAGTGGTCACATCGCGCTTTTTGAATCGGACGGAATACAAAATAAAACTGATTCTTGTTTGGTGTCGCAAGAAGGTTTTCCACTCACTCAAACAAAATGGTTAATTGTGCAGTTACGCTCTGTGTCAAAGACACAGCCTTACCTCAAATTTGCGGAATCTAAATTTCACTTTAATAAGTACGTTTGTAAACGATAGAAAAAAAAGTAGTAATATACGAAGTATACAACTTGACTTTACTTAACACATCGCGTAGTGCGGTGTGCTATCCCCGCAAATCTTATCTTTTTCTTTTGGTTAATGCCTTCAGCTCTATAGTAAAGATCATAAAGTTCGTATTTAAAGGGGAATGCCCAAGTCCTAAAGTAATTTCGGCCCATTGTGAACACTGTTACAGAAATTGTCAGTTTAGACTAAAACAAAGCTTAAAAAAGTGAAAAGGTTTACGTAAAACTTGGAATACTATTATTATATACGTCAAGGTTTTAATAGCCGGGGTCTTCGTGTGTAGCAAAGTCGTTCGCTGCGTCGGTCCTGGGAAAGAGTTTTGGGGGCTGAGCGTCGTACCTCCTAGCGGTGTCCCCGGGAAACGCTAGGTCCACCTTTCGGACCTAGTAGGCCAAACGACGACCAAATCTCGCGGTGGAAGAGCTTTATGCTCGCCTGGTCGCTACCACCATTCACAGGACGAAAAGCCCGTGAAGCGGTTAAAACCGTGTTTCGGAATCAGTCAGTGAAGTACCAATCCTTGAAGTGTTGTTGTCGCAATAACTTGCTTATGGGGCCTCTTGGGTGATTTAATTTTAGAATGAACTGCATTGACACGTCGGCCAGGGAGACCTGTAGAAACGGTTACTCCGCTGGCCGCCCGCTACTTAGTACAGGGGCCCACCTTTGTCTAACCACCAAAGGAGGCTGCCCCATCAAGTGGCGCATAATCCCGATGTGGCTTGTCGTGCCGGTTGGTGACCGGAGGGGATCCAGGCAACCACTTTCGGGGGGGTACAGGGGCCCTTCCGTCCGACGTGTCAGTGCTACTTCTTCTTTGGACACCTATTTCACCTAAGCAGTGCCTTTCCACGCATTTATGGTGACAACAACACTTTATATCACGCTTCCCATTTCCTTACCCCTATAAAAATAAAAACCGATGACAGCGCAAACAAAAAGAGACATTCGGACAGCGGTGCACATCCCCGACACCAAATTTGGCGTGAATTTTACAAATATCCGCGGGATCCACGCCAATCTAGTTGCCGTCCATCACCACCTCGAGATGGCTAAACCCGCATTATTGTTTCTGACGGAGACACAAATCCGCTGCCCGGCCGACACTTCTTACTTGCAATACCCTGGATTTACTCTTGAGGAGAAGTTCCTTCCCAAAGCCGGGGTCTGCCTATATGTTCGGTCGGATATTTGTTGTCGACGTCTACGCTGTTTAGAGGACTCCAACCTTTCTACCTTGTGGGTACACGTAGATCTGGGAACTCAATCTCGAATCTACGTGTGTCTATATAGCTCCCATAGGGGCGACCTGGAGACAACTCAATTTTATAATTATTTGAGCAGAGCGACAGATAAAGCACATGAACTATTTCCCTGTGCTGAGATCGTTTTTTTAGGAGATTTCAACGGACACCATGTACAATGGTTGGGTTCTCTAAAGACCGATCATGCCGGGAAATCCGCCTACCACTTTGCACTTACCCATGGCTTGACTCAGCTGGTTGATCAGACCACCAGGATCCCAGACATAATCAGCCATGCGCCCTCCAAACTAGACCTTCTGTTGACGAGTCATCCCGCCGGATATAAGGTGTCAGTCATGGCCCCCCTGGGGGGTTCGGATCACTGCATGGTGGTTACATCAGTTCCGCGTGTTCCTATTCCTCCTAGGAAGGCGACTGCACGGAAAGTCTGGCATTACTCGTCAGCAGATTGGGATGGACTGAGGGAGTACTTTCTTGAATTACCTTGGGGGCAACGCTGCTTTCAGGTTGATGACCCTAATGCTTGTGCTTCTGCTCTTGCTGATGAAATTCTTCTTGGAATGGAATATTACATTCCGTTCTCGTTTGTCACCAGCAAGGGCAACAGCAGACCCTGGTACGACAGCAACTGTACGAAGGCCGTCGCAGTCAAAAATACTGCGTACCGGGAATGGGTAAGGGGTCGCTCGACGGCTGACTCAGCCACCCTGAAGATAGCATATAACGTCGCCTCCAAGATGTGCAAGAAAGTATTGAAAAGAGCAAAGTTTAATCATATATCTCGGATCGGGAATGAGCTGCTTGAACAACCGGCAGGTAGCCGAAAGTTTTGGCAGCTTGCAAAATCGGTCGAAGTAAACTTCTGTCGCTCATCATTGCCGCCGCTGCGATATCCCGATGGTTCGCTGGCTCATTTGGCGACTAAAAAAGCCGATCTTCTGGCTCATATTTTCGCCTCTAACTCCAGACTCGACGATGGAGGCGCGCAACCGCCTACTATACCCAATTGCGGATTCACAATGCCAGATATTCATATCCGGCAGCGTGACGTGCGCGCGGCACTCCATTCTCTCGATGTTCGGAAGGCCAGTGGGCCGGATGGTGTTCCAGCGATTGTTATAAAAAACTGCGCTCTTGAGTTGTCTTCTGCTCTCACGCGACTTTACCGCCTATCATACTCCTCTGGTATGGTCCCCGCAGCTTGGAGGGAAGCGAATGTGCAACCTATCCCCAAAAAGGGTGACCGGTCAGACCCCAATAATTACCGGCCCATTGCCATCACCTCAGTGCTGTGCAAAGTTCTGGAAACAGTTATTAATGCACAGATTATGCGATACCTAGAAGGTCACTCCATTATCAATGACCGTCAATACGGATTTCGTAGAAAAAGGTCTACGGGTGATCTTCTAGCATATATTACGCATATCTGGGGTGAGGCAATGGATAGGCATGGAGAGGCCTTGGCAGTCGGCCTCGATATCTCTAAGGCCTTTGACCGGGTATGGCACAAAGCTTTACTCTCTAAGCTGCCAGCATATGGATTTTCGGCGCGACTTTGTGGCTGGATCTCAAGTTTTTTATCAGACCGGGCTATACGAGTCCTCGTTGATGGTACGACCTCGGGTCGCGAAACCATTAACGCAGGCGTACCCCAAGGATCTGTGCTATCCCCTACTCTGTTCTTGCTGCATATCAATGATTTGTTATCACTCGGTAACATACATTGCTATGCAGACGATAGCACTGTCCACGGTCAATACTTGATGCGTCAGCCCCCCAGTCGCGTCGAAACAGAGGAGTATAGGAGTTCTTTGGTAAATGAATTGGACCAAACCCTGGAAAAAATCTCAAACTGGGGTTCTCTTAATCTGGTCCAGTTTAATGCCCAAAAAACCCAGGCTTGCGCATTGACAGCAAAAAAGACCCCCTTTTCTCACTTTCCCTCCCTTCAGAGCACACGTTTACCATTGTCTCCAGTTCTCGATATCCTGGGATTAGAAATACGCTCCGACCTAAATCACCGCAACTATATTGAGAGCATTGCGAAGACAGCAAGTAGGAAGCTCGGCGTCCTTAATAAGGTGCGACGGTATTTTACTCCTCAACTCAGGCATCTGATTTATAAAGCTCAGATACGGCCTTGTGTAGAATACTGTTCGCATCTTTGGGGTGGATCTGCCAAATACTTGCTGCATGCTCTCGATAGTCTGCAGAAGCGTGCATCGAGAATTATCGAAAACAAAGAGCTCACGGACACTCTAGAGCCATTGCAGCTTCGCAGGGATGTAGCGTCGTTGAGCGTGTTTTATCGCCTTTATCATGGAGAGTGCTCTGAAGAACTTTTTCATCTCATTCCTCCTTCTCCTTTCCGGTATAGGACTTCACGAGCGGGTAACAAAATGCATGCATATACTGTGGCAGATATACCAACCCGCACTAAAAAATTTGGTGATTCGTATATCTGTCGCACTATTAAAATGTGGAATGCACTACCTGCTCGCGTGTTTCCTTCTTCCTATAATCTCGAGTCCTTTAAACGAAGCGTGAATAGGCATCTTAAGCCGGCATAATAGGTGCAATCAACGGTTACGTAGATCGTAATTGTTGGTTGCATTTGTTCTTGAACCTTCATACTGCTTTCCATCAGGTAGATGTGAGGTCACATGCCGAGCTCTCATAAAAAAAAAAAAAAAAAAAAAAAAGAGGGTGTCGTTATTAAAGTAATGAAATTCCTCTTGATTCCAAAAACACACAAAAAAAAAACGAAGCAGCGAATTTGGCCAAAAAAAACCAACGATGAAACGTCAAAATAAAACCGCATACCCTTTTGTGTTCAATTTTCTTATATGACAAAGGCTTATACAACTGGCAGCCTAGACTACCAAAAACAAATATGATTCGTTTAGAAGTTATAATGTATTAAATCATGAATAACTGCAGTATGAATTATATTAAAATAGATGATAGTTATAATCGAAATAAAATTAACTTTATTGAGTCAGATATTATTAATATTATTTTATCAAGTATCATGATCGAGACATGTTTTACCCTCCCATCGCGCAGTAAAAGAACAAAAGACCATTTAACTATCGAAATAATTTTATTCATATTAAAAACTTGTTTTATATTGTAATTTATTCCCTACTTTATAGTCCGGTCTCCAATAGACATAAAATTAATTTCCGTGGGACTCATCTCCACCATACAGACTACTGGTATGTACTTGTTTGGTATGTTTTCCTGAACACAAAAAGTGCGGTTGTGACTTCCTATGGGTATGGAGGGGGGAGCAGTGACGTAGCAAAGATGGCGGCCCGGCCATTCTATTAAGCGGTATTTCTAGAGAACTACTAAACCGATTTACCTAAACAAGGTGTCTAATGAAAGATCATGAAATGTACTTTATTTAACTTCATACATGCGTTCATGTAGAGCTAATAACAAATTAAATAGTTTAAAAAAAACTACTTCTAGAAAAAAAAAAATTTTTTTTAATAAAAATAGTTCCGTAACTTTTAGGATATGTTAAAAGAGTTATATTTAAAAAGTATTGCTACTTTTATCAGCTTTCTTATATACGTTAAATCATTACAATCGAGTAATAAACAATAAAGCTACACTCGTTTTAGTAAGCCGACCCCTGGTGCGCGTATTATCAAATTGATGTAACTGCTGGCTTCTAGGCCAGTCATGTTCTACATAAAAAAACGTGATATAAAGCTGCATTTTTGGTATCTTATTTGGACCTAAGGGGAGTGTAAAAATACGTATTGCAAGCTAACAAAAAAATTTTCTACCTGCATAATACGTAAAAAACTGCAAAATTTTGGACTTTTTCAGTTATATGCAGTTAAATTCAAAAGCTATGGGTTTTTTTTATTATTAAATTCTATTATCAGTTTTAAAGTAGGTATATTAAATTTGAACATAGCATGATTCGGTGATGTGAGAAATCAAGTTTTAGTACATTTCATTTGTACAGTTTGTCACGGATTGTTTATAATATATAATAATAAGTATTAAATATCATTGCTTCTGGTACACATAGTACAAGCCTAGAGCTTAGTTTGTGAACAAAGCAATATGTGTAAATTGTCCTACATATAAAAATACCTTTCATTAAGCACGAAACAGGGTCTATAAATCTTATAGTTCTAATGTAATCTTAAAAAAATAATTGAAATATACTAGTTTTAAACCTGATGTAATATACTAGTTATGAACCTACCCCTTTGGCCTACCCTCATTTAAATTGTGGGCATTCGGTGAAAAAAAGATTAAAGTTATTAAGTCATTGACATTTACTGACACACATTTACACAAAATAATTAAAATGTTACAAACAAATAAATTTGACTTTTTTTGAGTTCCGGAATTGTTGAGGCAACTTTAGATAACATAGGGTATGTTATCTAAAGTTGCCTCAACAATTCTAAGAAAACAACCTCAAAAGTTGTTGTTGTTGTATATGACGATATATTGTTCTTCATTGTCAGATTCGTTTATTATAATTGTAGGGACATTTTAGTATGACTTGCCCTGACAGAAATGACAGAGAACAGTTTTTCTCTGTTTTCTGGGACTTGCAACCTCGTCCAGAGCACTCTTCGCGGCACTTGTAACAAATTAGTTTTAAGATGGCTTGAGGAGCTGGGTCTTTTGTAGAAGTAATAAATAGCAGTCCCTGCTGGTGGTTCCAGCCCCAGTTGGTTGGTTCTTTGTCTACTCTCAAACAGTCCTGAACCTGGTGGTATTTTCGATATTCATGTTACGCTGCTGCCTCTTCAGTTGGGGCCAGATGAACCTTATATAGCGAGTTTCTTAACCGCGAGTCCCAAAAGCGCTGGTGACTCCTCCTGTAGGTATAGTCACAAGAAGTTTATTTCCAGCAGCGGCGGCTATTCTTCGCGAATCAGGCTTTAGGAAAATGGTAGCCACCTCAACCAATTGCGGATGTTTTTGGAGGACACGTAGCTTTTTCATCTTTCCATGTCCGAAAAGGACAAAAGTAGGCAGCTTGATCGTACGGCGAATATTTATAATATTTAAAGATATAACATTAATTAAGTTATATATTATTTACTCATTATTTACTGTTGCATACACCAATATGTAAGCACTTTAAAACCTATCAATACCATTCAATTCAGTGCTTTTGTCACAAAAAAAGTTTTTTTACAAACGCGACATGGTACTAAAATGTTAACATATTGATGCACGCTGTACTCACTTTTATAGTGCAATATAGAGTTAATTAATCCATTTATTTAAAGTGTTGTAGTAGAAACTGCTATCAAATGATGACAATAAGCGGCACATGCTTAGCTTGCTTTATTTGGATCCCCTCATTTTCAATCCTCAGTGAAGAAAGTAGATTTATTCGCTAAGGATTAGAAAACGAGGCGATCTAAACAAAGCAAACTATAGACTGCACTATAGTTACTTGTACTATTATTTCTTCTGTGCTATAGCACAGAATAAATAATAGTATAGTGTAAACAGCGTTAGACAAAAGCAGTGCCTATGAAAAAGCATTATAACTATAGGCTGTATACCTATTCTCCTAAATGGATTGGCTTCCAATGTGGATGTGATCTTCCAGAAAAGCGGTAGGGATGGATCTGGCTCCTTGCAGTTTTCCTTTTCATCTTTCAATCACACAGAGCTTTGTCTTTTTTGTGTACGCCATCTGTGGTTGTGACACTTTTGTGCTCTTTTCGGGCACAAAAAGATGAAAATATGACGCGTCCTCCAAAAACATGGCTGGTTGAGGTGGTATCATTTTCTTACAGCCTGATACCACTAAGGAAGAAATTTCCACAGTAGGAAATAATCTTCTTTTAACTCTGTTTGGAGGAGGATTCACCAGCACTCTTTGCACTCGCCTTTACGAAATCTTCGTACGATCAGCTGCCAAAGCTAAAGTTTATTTACTAGTCTTTCCCCAATTATATAGAGGATGCAGCTCAACATGCGTATCGAACATACCACCAGGTGCCTTACCGGGAAGCCACATCGACAAACCGATCGAAGCGTGGATGAAATATTGTCTATGGGTAGAACTTCATCGCCGAGAAACGTCAAATAACAAATGGAACTTTATTTTCACTTTCGATCGATCGACGTGTCGATCGGTATTTCATGTGGATTCTCATGTTAGGACCTCAGGTTTGGCACTGGTTGAGAGTAGACAAAGAACCAACTGGAGCTGGAACAGCATCTAGTAGAAACTGCTACCACTTAATTTTACAAACAACTCTGCTCTCCAAGCCCTCTTAAAATTCATTTCTTTCAAATGCCGCAAACTATAATTTAACTCTTCTTCAGATAACATGTCCCCCTCAATTTGAGGAAGACATGTTATCTGAAGAAGAGTTGTCTCAACCAAATGATCAAAAAAAAAACATTTTTTTTAAACTTATTTATTTTATGTACACACATACGTGTGTCAATAAATGTCAATGACTTAATAACTTTTTAGGTTTTTACCTATAATAGAATAAATAATAGTACAAGTATAAATGCCCACAATTTCATGTTAGGTTATTTTAAAAATTGTATATTGCAATTTTTTTTACGATTATGGGTTATATGGGCCCATTTTTGCGCTTAAATGAAAGGTTAAATGAGCTAATACTTAATTTCTCACAAGTTTTTCTTTTAGCATGATCGGTTGTGCCGATATTCGGCTAAAAATGTAATAAAAACACAAAATTTCAATATTTCTGAAAACCATTTAAATTTTTCAAGAGTCTGAAAAAATATTAGCCAGCTGTGTGTGGGATTCAATTATTTCAAATTGAATATATCTACTTTAAAAGATAATAGAAACAAATATTAAAAAAACCCATAGCTTTTGTATTTAACAGCGTAAATTGAAAAACGTCCAAAATTTTGCAGTTTTTCACGTATTATGCAAGCATTTTTTTTTGTTTGCTTGCAATACGCAGTTTTACGCTCCCCTTAGGTCCAAATACCAAAAAGCAACTTTATTACACGTTTTTTATGTAGAATATGACTGGCCTAGAAGCCAGCAGTTACATCAATTTGATATTACGCGCACCAGGAGTCGGCTTACTAAAACGAGTATAGATTCATTGTTTATTACTCGATTGTAATGATTTAACATATATTAGAAAGCTGATAAAAGTAGCAATACTTTTTATATATAACTCATTTAACATATCCTAATAGTTATGAAGCTATTTTCATTAAAAAATTTTTTTTTTTCAAAAAGTAGTTTTTTTTTAATTATTTCATTTGTTATTAGCTCTACATGAACGCATGTATGAAGTTAAATAAAGTATATTTCATGATCTTTCATTAGACACCTTGTTTAAGTAAACCATCGGTTCAGTAGTTCTCTAGAAATACCGCTTAATAGAATGGCCGGGCCGCCATCTTTGTTACGTCACTGCTCCCCCCTCCATACCCCTAGGAAGTCACAACCGCACTTTTTGTATTCAGGAAAACATACCGAACAAGTCCATACCAGTAGTATGTATGGCGGATATGAGTCCCACGAAAATCGTTATTTGAAGACTTTTTTACAAATGGAGACTGTACTATTAGATGAAGCGATAAAAATTAAACACATTTTATTTTTTACCAAAAAATATTGGTAATATTGTAAGTTTGCTTATTATTGGGGCAAAAGCAGGCATTACCCTTTAACTTTCAAAACCGTCACCTTTATTTAAAACACGAATTCTTTCTCATGTTTGTATTAAGGAAATACCACAGAGGAATACAAACTTTATATCGATAGACTGACGGCTTAATTTCTTAGGTAAAAAAATATCCTGGGAACCTCCCGCCACAAGCGTCGCATAAGGGGCTCTAGAGCCCCGGGGGCTTTAGAGAAAAAGCAGGCGAGGCGACATGTCGACATCTTCAATCAAAACTGTATAGACTTTGGCAGGTGACAGCGTACCTCACGCCTACTGTCACTGTCAAAATACATACATTTTTGACTGAGGCGACGCGACATGTCGCCTCGCCTGCTTTTTCTCTAGAGCCCCAGGCGAGGCGACATGTCGCGTCACCTCAGTCAAAAACGTATGTATTTTGAGTATTTACGCAGTGATCTTTGTTTTTGTGCTATCTCAACGAATCCCTTTATCTTCAGTAAAATGGCGGTACCCATTTTACTGTTGATTATTTCTTCCTCCTTCACTTCACACTGGCATCACTATACCGTATGCTTGCATACGGTCATGTGGCCATTCCTAATTCTAACCTAGTCCTTTCCCTATTCCTTTCCATCCTATTATCCCACTATTACCGTACAATATTATATTTTATAAATCTACCCACAACTCGACATTGGCAAAATTATGCGTAAAGCGTTGATGAAGGCCATTTAGGTAAAAGAAGAAGAAATTTAAGTAATTATAAAAATATTGAATGCCTACGCGTGGAGGCCATTTATATAAGCTAATAATAATAATCGAATGCCTAGCCTATATGTGTACATTTTACTTAAAAATATATTCTGACTAATTTATGCAGATTTCCAAAATATTCATCCCTAAAATAATATTGGAGACAATAGGGAATATGCATGTAACGCCAATTATTATTATTTTAATATATAATGTTCCTTTTATGTCTTTGAACATATTTACATTAATATATTTTATTTTGATTAGCAAATTATTTTATAAATACGATTTTAAAAATCTATTTTTTTGTAGAATCGGAACGCATTTCAAAACGCTCCGACATTAGCAAACACTCCATGTGACGTCATTCGCGCATAAACAAATATCAACGTGTGTTCTGTAGTCTACAGTTTCTAGTTTTCTCGGGTATTTATTGTCCTTTATTACGATAATTTGTGATAAACAAACCTTTTGACAAACTTGTGAAGTGTAATAACATTAAAATAATATGCTTTTTGATGATTGAATGACGGCCACAGAATGGCGGCTAGTGATGTACCGTTTTTTACTGCGGTAGTGGCGGATAAAGTTTAAACCTTTTTATTTTAGTGTTATTACCCTTTAAAAAATGTTTAATATTTGTTTTTAGGGTCTAATGTAGTTACTCTATCAAGTAATGAAATAATAAAAAAACATGCATATTCCCTATTCTATTGTAAAATTGTATTTTTACATAAAGCCCATTTTAATTTTTAAATCTTTTATTATCTAAATCAAGTGACATTTGATCTGACCATCGCATATAGGGGTATTTGATCAATCTAGGCGGCCAAAAATATTATTGTTTAGATTTTAGTTTCCAAGTCAGTTTTATATTGTTTTTGAGATAAACGTATAAATCGTCACAGTCGTAGAACATCGACGGTTCTGCTTTTTAGCAACTTTACAGGACAGCGCTTTGAAGTTTTGAGAATAGTATTTTTTTTATAACGTGGAAACCGTTGATCCCATTTGTTTCAATTTTTTACATTGTTTTAATCATGAAGGTAAAAACCGTGCCCGTCCGCGGCGCGCCCCTACTGGAGTAAGCATCATTCAATTTGCAGGGTGCCGCGCGAGTGACAAATTTGTCACTCACACACACCTTTACATTTTTTACATCCTCAGTCTGATTTGTGCGTTCGGCGGAGAAAGTCGAAAAGAGCTCCGCTTTTATTGTCGGAAAAATGTAACCATTGTGCATTAAAGCTGTGTAGAAACTACTATTAAAAAAGAGTACCTAGTGTCACGTTTTTCAAGTATGTATTTAACATGTTTTTCTTATATTAAACCTTAATAAAAAATTATAATAAAACCCATAATTAAAATATCAAAATCTAACGTCGTAACTATGGTAACTGTCAAACTATGTGCATCAGTTAGAAGTTGAAGAACTAGTGATGTGTTTTTATTTTTAATGAGAATTTCGATACTATAAAATAATTTATAATCTTTTCAATTTAATTTAATCAAAAGGTATGGCGACAACAGAAGCGTCCAACGAGGTTTGTCAGTTACTATTTAGTGATGTGATTTTATAGTTGATATACTCGATTTTTGTAAATACTCGTACTTTCATGGTTATGAGATATTATACAATTATTGTTTTTTTTATATAATACTAATTATATTTTCTATACATGATACAGTTTCCCGAAAGATCCGGCATTAAAACGTAAATGGGGAGGCAATTAAAAGAGAAGAAAATTGATAACCAACAAGAATACCCCGTATGTTCAGTACATTTTGACGAATCAAGCTACGATTTAATTGTTTTTCGCCTTTTGTAGTTTGAGTATAACTTCCTCTTGGAGGTCGGTCAAAAATGTTGAAATTGCGTTTAGTAGGTACATGTAGTTAGTTGTGCATGTGTTTTAATTTAATAAATAATTTAATTTAATAAAGTATTTTAATTTATTGTTATATTATTATATACCTACATTTTTTAAATCCACTAGTATTATAAATGCGAAGGTGTCTATCAGGGTGGATTTGAAAGGATGTACTTTGGGCTAATATGAGGTTCTGCTGATAAAATCTAACAATTTTTTCTATGGAACCATATTTCGCAAATGAAAAAAAAATGTACTTCCCCATACAAATTGGTCATTTTAACGTTACTAGTTTGTATGGAGAAGGCCATTTTTTTTTCTTTTGTAGAAAGTAGTTTTTTAGTAGTTTTTTGTTCAAAGTTATTGAGTCTATTCAAAAAATCGCGACGAGCTAGCCACTTGTTCGGTGTAGACTCATACCATCGGCTACGACGAGGTGGGATTAAAACCCCTCCGCTGGTTACCTTGATGATATGTGTGTGTATTACAATTGTATATCGATAAATAATTATTAATCTTTGATGATCTCTATAAATCCCAAAATATTTGGTTTATATCGATAAGTAATAATATTTGTTGTCGGTGGCAACACTATCGAAACTATTAAGTATGCAATTAAATATTTAGCTTTTTATAATAAAAAAACAATACACTTCATAGACACGCGCACACATTCGTGTTTGCTTGTATCTCTTTTTTTCTCAAGCAGTTTTTTAAGTGTCAGAAGCGTTGAGCTGCCATTTTAAGCCACACCTTTTTCCCCGTTCTTCATTTGTTCGACTCAGAAATTGGCGACACCGGTATCGTACTATTATGAAACAATTTATGTATCATGCTTACTCCATTGGCGCGGGGCGCGTTTTTTTAGCTTCATGGTTTTAATACTTATCCTTTAAAATGCTACGTATGATAAACTAGGTAAATATACCTAGATTTTATAGAAAGTCACATGCGACAGTTTACTACGGACAACTTTGGGGCGGATGAAATGAACCGACGTTATTCGACGGAATTTATCCAGATATTTGTTGACGTATTTAACTTTACGACATTGTTCTACGTAATATTGAATAAATATAATGGCGGATTTGATTTGTAGATTTGAATAAAATTCAATTGTAATAAAAAAATAATAGTATATCATTAAGAACATTTAATTAATATCACAGCAATCAATTTTGCGTGTTTTTATACTAAAACGTCACTAATTTTAATAACAGAATGATTACTTTTTTACTATACTAAAGTTATTAATACACTTTAAATATGAAAAAAAAATCTTAACACAATATACATTATAGAAACATAAAAAAATATATAACCAACTTAATAAACCAATCTTTCAAGAAAAAACATTTTAAAATTAATAAACATAGCACATTTATGTTATAAACATTAGTTCTCATAAACTTATTAATAAAAAATACTCCTAATCACAGCTTAGCTTTAGAACACATTTCAGAGATCCAACGTATAAAAATAAGAAATACGAAATAGTAACAAAATTTACTAGAATCGAAATAGTAACAAAATTTATTTAAGAGTAACTAAACTCATCCAATTTATATTTATAATGTATATTATAATAATAATAATAATAATATGGACAAATCACACATATTGCTCTAATCACAAACTAAGCTCTAGGCTTGTACTATGTGTACCAGAAGCAACGATATAATACATATTATATTTTATAAACGCCCAGACCATGACAAACTGTACAGAAAAACGTACTAATATTTTTTTGCCATGGGTGGGAATCGAACCCACGACCCCCGGATACAACGCCAAAGGCGCAACCACTAGTCTACGGAGGCTGTCGCTATATTATTAAGTTATATTTCATCAAAAAAAAGTCTTTGATTTTTGTCCATGCTACTTTATCATTAGCAATATTTTTAATCCAGTTCTTGTTTAATAAAAAGCTCTCAAACGAAACCTAGAATATGTAATTTATTTATATCTATAACGTTGTATAATTCGCCTTTAGTTTTAGTCCACCTGATCAATAATTTTCATTCTTCTGGTGTGTAAATTATTTTAATGAACAGAGACCCCCCGTTGTGTTTTTTTTTAATGAGAGCTCGGCATGTGATCTCACATCTACCTGATGGAAAGCAGTGTGAAGGTCGAAGAACAAATGCAACCAACAATTGCGAGCTACGTAACCGTTGATTGCACCCATTATCCCAGCTTATACACGCTACATTTAAAGGACTCGAGATTATATGAAGATGAACATGCAATCAGGTAGAGCATTTCACATTTTATAATAGTGCGACAGATATACGATTTACCAAATTTTGTGAAATCCTATCGGAAAGGAGAAGAAGGAATGAGATGAAAAAGTTCTTCAGAACACTTTCCATTATAAAGGCGATAAAACAGGTTTAACGACGCTACATCTCTGCGAAGCTGCAATGATTCTAGGGCGTCCGTGAGCTCTTTGCTCCCGAGAACTCTCGATTTACGTTTCTGCAGACTATCGAGAGCTTGCAGAAAGTATTTGGCAGATCCACCCAAAAGATGCGAACAGTATTTCACACATGGCCGTATCTGAGCTTTATAAATCAGATGTCTGAGTCGAGGAGTAAAATACCGTCGCACCTTATTAAGACCGCCCAGCTTTGTACTTGCTTTCTATGCAATGCTCTCAATATAGTTGCTGTGGTTTAGGTAGAAGCGTTTTTATAAGCCCGAGAGTTTGTGACAATGGTAATTAAAAGGGGCAGACAATGAAAAGGGGGTCTTTTTCGCCGTCAATGCACAAGTCTGGGTTGTTTGGCATTAAATTGTACCTGATTAAGAGAACCCCAGTTTGAAATTTTTCAGGGTTTGATCCAGTTCATTCCTGTACTCCTGTTTTAACGCGACTGGGAGGCTGACGTGTCAAGTATTGACCGTGGTCAGTGCTATCGTCTACATAGCAATGTATCTTACCGAGAGATAACAAATTATTGATTTGCAGGAAGAACCGAGAAGGGGATAGCACAGATCCTTCGGGTACCTCTGCGTTAATGGTTTTGCGACCCAAGGTCATACCATCAACGAGGACTCATATTGTCCGGTCTGATAAAAAACTTGAGATCCAGCCGCAAAGTCGCGTCGAAAATCCATAAGCTGGCAGCTTAGAGAGTAAAGATTTGTGCCATACCCGAAAGCTTTGTACTAACCGAATTCGAAAAGTTAATACTAATAGAAACAAGATACATAATATTAGTTAGGATATAGCTAACTTCTTTGAGAACATCTTCTGAGGGCACGTTACTAGGCTCATGATCTTCATTACCTTCAGAAAATACGACATTCCAAATATCTCTCATCTGCTTAACTGTATCTTCAATTTCAACCTGCAAAAAAACTGTTTTTGACCAAAATTTTAATTTAAACAAATACATTTACATACAAAAAACTGTATATTATAATTATTTAATGATTTTAAATTTCTAAAAAGAAGAAAAACAATCACTTTATATCTTAAAATGACGTATTTATAAATGTGTCCCAAGAACAAAGACGACTCCATACTACCGACATAAACATGTCCGTCAAACAACGACGGATTACAAAAACCGTCAACAATACCTCCCAAGAATAATGCCGTATTGTATATTTAGAAATGAATAGGCATAACATTTTTTATTATTAAATCAATTTAATTCAAGTTTTAAAGAAGGCAACAGGTACACTTATTGATATTCCTAGTATAGCGTCGGATTAGACCAACCGTCGTTTTAAAATTGTATATGAGGATAATTTTTTTTTTAGTACTAATTAATAAAATAATAATATTTATTACAAAATAAACTTACCAATATTACATCGTGAAGGAACGCTTAACACATTTTGGGATATTATACTGTTATTTTATTTTTTATTAACTTCTTCACAGTTTTTGTTTTTTTAAATACTAATACTAGTATTCGCTGAGTACGAGTCGAAGCCATTATTAAAACTATTGTTTATATATTATTATGTACAACATAAATCCCACCTAAATTAATTGCGCGAATGATTTAGCCTGGAACACTGTCGGCATTGACGATCCGTCACCGCGGGGCAGGGGTGTTTGCAATAGAAGATTCAAAGTACGAAGACGAATCAGCGATCACGTCTATGTTCTACGGTAGAAAATCAAAACCGTCGCTGTTCTAACTCAATATATCGAAATGTATGAAATATAGAATTAAATTATTTTATGCATAACATTAATACATTTTTTTCTAGGTCATTATTGCAATAAAAAACAATCTCAAAAAATCAGAACCGTCATTGTCCTACGATTGTGACGAAATATTCTTGCTTTTGCCCGCGGCTTCGCATGTTTTTAACAAGATAAATGTATATCTCAGCCCTGTCACATCATATCAGAATATAATATACTACCTATATGTTGACCTCCAGGTTTCAATTTACCTCCCTGCCATATTTTATTCAATAGTTTAGCCAGTAAACTCCCACAACAGACAGACAGACTCATTTTCGTTTTTATATTATTAATATGGTTATGGAAAAAAAAAACACAATAATTGCGAAGCAGGTTATATATTTGACAATAAATAGGATGGATGTAAAATAATAACCAATTAATACGCGGACCAATTAAAATCTACAAATCTATAATTTTAAGATTAAAACCTAATACATTCGCAGGAAAATACGGATTGTTTGACATCTGTCAAAAATTAACTCCAACGCGATGCTAAAAATGTTAACATTTATTGATATTTTTTCCAAAAAAAACGATCAATGCTAGCGCCGCGCTAACATTATCAGCTAACAAAACGCACCCATAGCTCACGGTCCGAATGGCGATAACACCGCTGTCAAAGCTGACATTCATAATCACCGGTCCGATTCAAAAAGCGCGATGTAATCACTCGCGGTGCTATTAGCGTGTTATTGAATCGGACCAGTGATAAAGCGCTCTCACAAGAACCTCTCTTGTATCTCCCTCTATCTTGCAATTAAAACTTATGCTCCTCTCACTCTGTTTTAATGTCAAATAAAATGTCGTAACAAATTAATGAATTTTAATGTATTTTGTATATTTGTTTAGGTACATAAATACCAAAATAAATGAGAACACAAGACTTTTAACTATCTACTTAATAATTGTTATAGGATTTTTATTACTTTCCTTAAAATCATGTTTCTAGATAAATGTCATGGGTCGAAGACAAGCCTAAAAAAATATATCAAAATCTGAGACCACAGAGCACCAGTCGCAATACAAAGAGAGAATAATATTATGAAGGACATCACACATATTTATATTATTTGCGCTGTAGCATGGTGCGGGTGACAGTTTCAGTAACGTTTCGTTTCACTCTTGAAAGTTGCCGAGATTCATAAATTATGACTTAGCATTTCAGCTGTACCACATTCGTAATATATTAAATCATTAATAACTGTAGTAAATTAAATTAAACCCAACAATGTTTTAGTCTACAAATAAAATCAAATTGAAAGAAAAATTAAGCAAAGTGTTATGCGTATAACGTAACGCAAAGTCTTATTTAGTGATGGAATGTGCTGCTACGATGGATAGTCGATGTTTTTATAATAAAAAACGTATATTGTGCGTAGTTAAATTTTTATTGTTTAAAAGTCTATAAATAAATAAAACAACAGAACATATAGGGTAAGGTTGCTTAAAAGGTTGCTAAGAAAAATACCTTTTATTCGTCTAAACTCATATCAGAGTCAAGAATATCTGAATTATCACTAAATTCATCACCTGAATCTGTGACGGATATTATAAATGAAGACTATATTAAAGAGAACTAGATTTATTCTGCGAGTATCGTAAGCAATAAAAAATATTAGCATAACGTCACATCCCTAGTAAACGTCATACAGGTAACTGTCACCCGCACCATGCTACAGCGCAAATACTATAGGTATTGCTATGGTCACAAACTAAGCCTTAGGCTAGTACTATGTGTACCAGAAACAACGATACAAATACATAATATTTTATAAACACCCAGACCAGACCATGACAAACTGTCAGAAAAACGTACTAATATTTTTTTACCATGGATGGGAATCGAACCCATGACTTCCGGATACAACGCCAAAGGCGCAACCAACTACTCTACGGAGACAGTCATTGATGCGGAGATATTCTGCTGGTGCTGGAGTCGGGCTTTGTAGCCGACCCGACGTGTGGTGCCAGCGACCGTATTCTGCGGGGTGATTACGTGCACGTGCAGCTTGGCGTAAGCTAAACTTTAATCGATATGAAGCAGTTCTAACGTAATGCAAATTGACAGACAACTACGGTGACTTTGAAAATTGACAAAAAACTACGTCATTTTGGTTAAAGTTTAACTTAACGTTGTACGGCGTAATTGTTTTTAATAACAGAAACGTTAGCTTGTCAAAATAACGAACTGCAACAACATGCACTAAAAAAAAATTGCACTCTATTCCCTTGTGTTACAGGTGCTTTTGACTTGATAGTCTTAGGCATTCTGTGTTGTGGCCACTGTACTTAAAGGATTTCGCTATTTTGACAAGCTAATGATACTGTTAAAAGAAATAGAATAGGGCCTCCGATGTGATTGCAACCTTCGGGAAACTTTTTCGCTTACTAAAGGTAATTGAATCAAAACGAAACGTTGGAAAAAAAGAAGTACAAAATAAAACAGGCTTTACTATGCTGAATGTTTATTTGGATTCATTAAACTTCTAAAACATTATAAACATAGTAAATATACAAATAAATGCAGAACATAATACATTTTAATAATAATAATATGATAAACGCCAAAGTATAATTTTCGAATAAAAACAAACTAATCAGCAATAAACAAATATAATAAAATTATTAACAATATATTAGTGTAGTTCCATTAACCTTATTAAAATATAAATAAAAAATTGTGCTTTCGTTTTTACTTAACTTCTATATTAGCCAAATTAATTTGTTAATACATAATAATCATTTAAAATAAGGTCGCTGACGATTTGGAATTACGAAATGTTGCCAGCTTAAATAAACTTTGCCATTTTCGTAATTCCAAAAAGGACCAAAACAAAAAGGATAAAATTGATGATATGATTAAATCGGAAGTCCCTTATAATAAATTCAACATTACTTAACATTCGTATAAAAGTCATTTTTTCAATATAACCTTATCTAAAAAGGTAGGCAGCGTTCATAGACACACGTATAAACTGTCAAAATAGTCGATATAATATTATTATACGATATTATTTATATAAATGTGAACGCGACGTAAAAAATCTTGTCCATTATATTATTATTCCTAAGTAAAAAAGTGCCGGCTCACACCGAGTTGTGTAAAATTATTGGTAAAATATTTTGTCTAAATACCTAAGAGAAGTCGTTCCAAAACACGAATATAGTTTTATTATTTTAATGAAGCGGAATTTACGAAAATTGCGATTTTATCTAAGAGTATATTTTGGATAACATGATATGATGTATTTCGTTTCGCTACAACCTACAACTACTTGCAAACATTTTATTTAACAAATTAAATAACAACTACGTGCCGCGTAATATTATTTATTGGTAATACAAATTCCTCTATAAGTCGTTTACATGATTCCTATAACATTTTAATACAACAACAGACCTATTTAGATCGCCTACTCTAAAAACATTTCGATCGTCCGACATTTTGTTAACCATAGACAAGTTTTTTTTAGACAAATTAGAGCAAAAACTCCGGCAGAAATATATGCATCAAAAAACATTTTTAAAGCTAACCTGTGTTCTCATTAAAGCTATTTGTCTAAAAATCGCTTATAAAATCAATTGTGTGATAGTTTAATATTATTATTACATAGTTTTTACATTGCTGTGAAAATGTATTTTATACAAGTTTTTATACAGCAAAATGATATGAAAATTTACAAAAATGTAAAATGATATGATAGCTTAAAACGTTGTACTAAAAGATATGCACTTAAACTGAACGATATAAAAGAGTTTAGTCATTATTTGGTACATTAATTTTATAGTAAATGCGCAAGACATGTCTTTTTTAATTATTTTTTTTCGCCTGGTAACATTTTAATAGATAATATAGAGGAGTATTATCAAAATAAATGGTTATTGTCCAAATTATACAAAGAGAAATGGTGACTCAATCACGAAATATCGTACTGCATAATCCTTATTACATACAAATAAGCGTTGCATACGAATACTCGCTTAGATCGGAATGTCGACAACTAATATTAGCTATATTAAAAAATATTAGCTCTTTAGGTTCTATAATCTATATTTGTGTATATTTCATTATGTAACACTACATAAATAAACAAATATTACGAAATATAATTTGAATCCGATCCTAATAAATTACATAAGTATACGAATCATGAATTTATGAAAGCTTTTTGTATAATAAGGTAAAGTACCTCTAGAATATAGTCGCTTGTGCAGAAGACGTTAGTGATGAGTCGAAAATTAGTATTAAAAAGGAGAAAAAGAATTTTAACAAAAAATGTTACCAGTAAAAAAAAAATGTATCGATATTGCCAATATTAAAAACAATCGGAATGATCTATTTAAAAATTTGGAAATTAGCTTAAAATTAGCAACACCGATTGTTTCCCTAAAATTTCATTAGATAATAATTTCGTTAGTTAGACGTTTTTCCGTTCGTATATTGTGGCGGTGCGTTTGACGGAGTGTGGTTGGGATCCTCTGTCATCACAGACACTAGTTCTTCGACAGCTTTGCCTAGGTCATCTGGAATAAAGGAAAAAAATGCATCTTTAATAAAAATTATATAAAAAACTACTAAAATGAAAAAAAAATCGTTGTTGTTTTTTATAAGTTTTGTATATCATTTGGCGATAAAAAAAATTCAAACTCAATCCATTTTTTATGTGATAAAATAATGTATGTTTTAAAGAAGTTATTACCTCAAGGTATACGTCCTGTGTAAGTTAGCGTAAAAACAAACAAAAAAACAAATTAGTACAATATTCATTTCGAAAAACCACTCAAAGCTCATACAATTCAATCATGCAAAAATCTACACGCCCGGCGGCTTGTATAAGATGCTATATTTTCTGAATATTTTAATGGATATTTAACAAAATTGGTATTTGTTAAATATCCTCTAAATTTTATAAAAAATCTCAAATCAAAATTGTTGCATCTGTAGTATAAAAATAAATAACGCAAAATTCTCAAAGTTAAAAAAAAACTATAATCAACCACTGCGAAAAACAAAAAAAAAAACTATATACATCCCAAGTGCTTTAAAAAACTAAACACTAGCGCAATTTTAATTTATAAAAAATATCAAAAACTAAACTTCTTCCAAGTGTATAATAAATACGCCATATTGTGGTTATTTATTGGATTATTTTTGCTACTACTAATTATATTACAGACTAAATCAATTATATTATAATTTATTATAATTATTTTACGTAACTAAACCAAAGTAAACTATTTGAAATTCCAAAACAAAAACTCTTTTAATTTACTTTTTTATTTATTCATTAGTTATAGCGTCCTTTAGTAAATAAAAAATAAATAAATAATATATAATATAATAAATTTAAGTATTTTATTTAGCAATAAAATTATTACCAGTAGAAAAAAATATTTGCCAAAATTTTCCGCAAAATGGCGTCGTCACTTTTATGCAACTGGAAGAGGTTTACTAATCGCTACACAAGTGACCACAACAAAAAGTATTAGAGTATAACCTGCGCAGTGCATGAGAGACTGCACGTTATGTGGAGGCGGCGGCGGGCGCTCGGATCCCTCGCGATCTGCGCACACCCAGCGACCGTCTTTGGAAGAGAGAGACAATGTACTTAGCTATCCATGGATACCCCGTGCGGGTGCCGGGTCCATCGCGTGGTTGCAAGGCAGGGGAATGAACTGCAGTGTTCCCGGACTTGTGGCCGCGAAGTAGGGTTAAAGGCCTTTTAACTCTCACCTGCACTGTATCAATACCCTCTCTACTCAAGCAAATACTATAAGATCCTTCGCGCCATCTTGGAAATACGTTTCATAAAAGTTCCGACGACCAATCTTGGAAGGCCAAGATCCTTCAATAGACGACAGCAAAGATTTTGCTGGAATTCCTCTTGCACCGACTTCCACTGCATAAAGTTGAGTTTTATTGTACAGTTTCTAAGAACGTAAACAATAAGTTATCGATTAATATATTTATCTTTCATACCTTACAATTAAATTCTGGGGCCCTACCGAGAAGCCAATCGAAATACCGATCGAAAAACCAAATTCGATCGAAAGATAAGGATTTGACGTATCTCGTCGATCGGGCTCTACACATAGACTAAAATTCTTATACATTATTAACGATCGTCGCGTTTGTATTTTACGATCATTCTTGCTGAAATGTAGCATGAGCATAACCATCATGACTTTGTGTATAGCTGATGATAATGACCCAATTAAATGGAGTAGATCATAACATACTATTTCGGCTACATGATGGGGTTACATAAAGGGCCGAGAAAAATAAAAATTTGGCATCATGATTCAACTTTAAGGGCTTTTTCGCGACTTGAGGTTTATACTTACTTCCAATATTACAATCTGGCTGTTAGTCGAAGTTCAATTATTATTTTTATGACCTCAACAAAACATCTAGTTTACTAAAAGTAAGCTCCTAAAAACGATTGATTATCTAGTCTAGGTCACTTAAAGGCTTATTACATTTATTTAATGGGCCTGATTTTTTTAAATAGGTATAATAAATATTCATACATAAAAAATTAAATCGTATACTTTCCGTCTGTATATTTTTTTTTTTGCCAAAAAGTGTTGGAAACGCAATATATAATATAATATATAATATAAATAAATAAGTAAAAGAAAGTAAAAATACATTTTATGAAATGTTTGCCTATTTGTTGGTTCGTTTTTGCATACATCAAGTAAACTGCCACCTACACAAAATGGAATTACTGAAAGATAAGATTCTTTCTTGAGGGTAACATTTATTTTATTAAATTATTTTTTATTAAACTGTACCTACTTAATTTTCCATTAAATATTTTTCTTTAAAGTGAAGTTTAATTGAGTACGTATTTGATTGATGAAATACTCAATAAAATTTCACTAAAAAATACTATAAATAGTTTTAAGAGGAGGCCATTTTGAATTTGCAATTTTAGTTCCCGGGGTTAACGCTGCGGCGTAAAGCCGGGATTTATTTACTATGTATTTGGCATTCTTCTCTTGTAGAGAGTAGTTCCTTGCTCAAGGCAAGACTTGGTCAAGGAATCGACCTACAAAACCAAAAGATATTAAATAACGTTTAAAATCTAGCTAGAAGGAAACCTCATAGCGCCAGGTAACGAGTATCCGGTGACAGACGTGGCGTAGTTTGTAGCGGGCATCAATCAGCTGGTACGAAATAAACTTACTAGTATGTCCGTCATGGTAGAGACCGTTGTGCATCTTGGCGGGCGAGTCCGTGGCGAGCTGTGAGGCGGTCACGGAGCGGGTCTGAAGCGTGCCCGTGCGGGCCGGAGATGCGCCCTGCTGCGGCTGGAACGGTAGGCATAACATTTATTACTATATACTGGTTAAAAGACCATATAAAGGCTAATAAAATCGGTGAAATAAAAGATGTCTGCTACAATGCGTGCGAATAACAAACAGAACTCACAAGAAACTTTTGTAAAAATACAATTTTGTTGCAATGTAACGATTAAAATAAAAAATGGCGTCGAATGTACCAGCTGTCATTCGAACCGCAAACTATATTTAGTACATTCGACGCCATTTTTAATTTTAATCGTTATATTACATTAATATACACTTTGGTACAACTCAGCCTAAGAATACAGATTTTCTGTGTACGCATTGCGCGTAATGTTGCCAATAGCAAGTGGGTAATTTTAAAGTAAAAAAAATATTCCGTAAAAGTCGGATAATAAAATGAAAAGGAACTGCAAAAGGACTAGGATAGAATGAGGATTGGCAACATGAATAACATAAATATAGTATAGTTCAGCAAAAATATAGTATAGTTCTGCCAAAGTCGAGTGAAGAAAAAAAAAACGAAAAATGGATACTGCTAAAATTATATTATTTTTAGGCCAAGAGCACCCTTTTTTAAAATTAATGGTTAACTATAAGTACTTACCTCATCCAGAAGTCGTCTAAGTCTCTGCAGCTGTGCCTCCAGCTGTCGGTTATGTTCCTCCAGGATCTGCATGCGCGCCTCCAGCCGACCCTTGTGCTGGCGCAGCAGACGAGCCTCGGCCATCATGTCCTATGCCGTACACACATTATTAGAAACTTGTCTATCAAGTGATAAAACTTCCGTATCATTAACATATTGCTAAAATTGAGTAAAAATATTCTTTCAAAATATTCTGTAAAGGAAAATCAACCTTCACAAAATCGTGCTTCAGCCATTATATCCTATGTCTTACAAACATTATTAGAAACTAGCCTTATTAAGAAATAAAATTAAATGGAACCATAAAACTAAAAATATACAGGTAGGGGAAGACAAGCATGAAAAAACATCCAGTGAATTTACTATAGTCGATATACTATATAGATATATTAAAATGATTTTAGAATACAAAATAAAATATAGTTCTTAAAAATTACAGATACATAAAACAATACTTAAATGATAACACAAAATGACAAAACAAAACCGTTGACATGGTTGCGCTATGGGCGTTGTTTTCGAAGTTCGTGGGTTCGATTTCCACCCATGTAAAAAATATTAGTACGTTTTTCTGTACAGATTGTCATAGTATATATAAAATATTTATATAATATAATATGTATTAATATCGTACACATAACACAAGCCTAAAGAGCTTATTTTGTGACCAGGGCATATGTATGTGTAACGCCCTTCATATTATTTTTATTTAAAATAACTGGATGATTATAAGTACGAAGTTTAAATTGAAATAGTATTAGTTATAATAAATATTAAAAAATCAAGGTAAATCTGTGGTCCGAAGTTTTGGATGGGTGTGATCAATTAAGGTCCTCCCACACCCACTTATATGAACAAAATAATTAAGAAGACAAACCTGATCAACAGGTTGGTTTCTTCCATCACCACCCATTTGTTCTTCAGGAGTAGACCCTGGCGTTTGTTTTGCCTTCAGTCGTTCGTATTCCGCTTGAAGCATGGCGTTTTCTTCTTCCAATTCCCTGAAAAATTTAATTAAAATATCTTGTGAATATTTATGCAGGTTACCTTAGGCGAGTATTTTTATTTATACGTTGGCAATACAGCTACCATGTTTAGTATTAATTGCTTAGTTTTGTATATATATTTTTTGGTATTTCCACAATAATTGGAAAGGCAAAGATTTTTCAACCATACTGCCTCGCTTATTTTGTAATTATTGTAAATTGTAAACAATTGCCAATAAAAAAAAAATACCGATGGATTATTGATAACAACGCAAATCATTTTAAATTAAACACTTCATCTTCATTTGACATAATAAAATGCTAGAAGAACGGTTCCGAGTCATAAATCAGAGTGTCTACATTAGAAAATATCATTAGTAAAAAATCCAGGGAGAAAATAGTTTTCAGCACATACCTTTAATTTCTTATTTTGTGTAAAATGCTTATGGCTTTATTCATAAAAACTTATTAAGTCTTGAAGAACACTTTAGTTAAAATAGGTTTTGTCTCTTTTATGAATATTCATTTTTGTTGCTAAAAGAGAGGTAAAATCTACTATAACTAAAGTGTTCTTTAGTTGCCTGACAGTAGTAAGTAGTAATGACTGACACACTGACCTGACACACGCCTCTAGCTCGGTCCTCGCCGACCGGTGAATGATGGACACCACTTGTACGGGAGAGCGCGGGGCATCTTCACCATCGGCACCGCCTGACAGTGACTGACAGTAGTGAGCTATCAGTTGATGCTCTTCGTCACTGGAAAAACAAACAAAACTTATATACATACTACTGAGATACAGGCTAACGTTAGTTACCTACTTTAGTGGTTGTTTGCTAACCTACTTGTTTGGCTATGTGGATTGGTTATACATATTTTTATATAGCATCCATTTTGCAGGGCATCATTATGCCGGATTATGTAATTTTTTGTATAATTAATTGTACCTAGACTAAGTTAAGTGAAATAAATAAAACATTCATTAATTAGTTGTAGACAGTATACTCAAGGATGCAGTTTCGGCCTAAAGATATAACATAAATATTAAGGAAAATATACCTATTTGTTATTGGCTGAATTATCGCATCAAGCGATAGAAAAAGCCAGAAGAAAAAAAAACAAATAAAAAAAAAGTTATAAATATAAATCGGTTATAAAATATAAAAGTCGAAACAAAAGTTCTTTACAAAATAAAGAAACTATGAAAATTTGCACAGGTTAACAATTTTGATATCTCTTAACTAAAGGTTCTAGAGAAAACCTATAGATTTCAAGAAGTTAGATTCTACGCAGGAGAGTGCACTCTAAAAATAAACTACATTTTCTGGAAAACAAATTACATGAAATAACTTTAATTACTTTAGAATGAAATTGAATGTCAACAATTCATAGAGAAGTAATGCTTAGATTTTTATATTGTCAGTATAAAATATTGAACATACAAAAATAGTTTTTTTTTTGTTTTAATGACTAACATACTTTTACACAATTATAAAGAATAGTTAATATAATATTAACTATAAAATCCTAGATTATTCCTTTTTAAATTGCAATTAGACATAAACTAGACAAAAAGGTCAAAATAAATTTTAAATTTCCAACATAGGTATTTTGAGTAGAATTTTCAGTGTAGGTATAAACTTCTTGGTCAAATTTATGTTTTTGCTTTCAGATACAATATTATATTTTTTTACTTTTTAGTCTGCACTCCAGGCGGTATCTTTGAACAGTATGGGTTTTATCAATTTTTGGTAAAACCCATACTGTTTTTGGCCTAATAATGTGAGTCATGAAGGATACGCCTGAAATATCCCCAAGACCTCAGCGTTATAGTCCAGTTTTCCAGAATTATTATCCTGGAAAGTGAACACGTTGGGATGGAGACCTTCTGGGTGGGTATTTGTGACAGGTTCCAGCCATGTAGTACCAACCTATCAGGAGTGTCGTGGTTGCCAGCCTCCACCTGCGCCAGTCTGCTGGCGTACAGCTCCAGGCGGGAGTGCATCTCGTCTCCTCCCCCCAAGGTACCTGTGCCGTGCTGAGGAGATGGCGCTGGAGACTCTAGGGCATCTCCTGAAATATTTATCTAATTTTAGGACGAAAATATGGTAATCAAAAAAATACTGTTCTCCGTCCTATAACCGGACCTAGAAAGTAAAGCCTAACTTTCCCTAGACAGGCAGTTGTAGGTATAAGTGGAATCAAAAATTTAAAACGATTAGCTGTATGGGAGTAAATCACCTCTAGTGCTTTAATGCATTTGTTACCCATTACTAAACCCATTTTTATTAGACATATACATACATACATACATAAGACCTAGACGGCCTCAGGGTACCCAGCGGAGGGGTTTTAATCCCACCTCGTCGCAGCCGATGGTATGAATCTACACCGAACAAGTGGCTAGCTCGTCGCGACTTTTTGAATAGACTCAATAACCCATCTATAAACAGTTTCACAAGTTGGTATAGTGAAACCGGGACCATGTACATATATTTTTTAATTAAAAACTCATTGGTACACACCGGGATTCGAACCAAGTTAGTCCAACTCGGCCACCACGTAAAAAAAATACTGATTAACAAAAAAAAACATAAAAATATGTGGCTCATAATCTAAAATAGATTTACAAAACATTCTCACAGAAAGTAAGGATTTAATATAGATTTACCTTCAAGTACAGTTTGTACGGGCAGATAACCTACTCGCGGATGTTTCTTGAAATATCTGGCAGACTTGAATTTATTCCGCAGCGCGCGTGTGAAGTCGCGCACATCTTCCCCTGATGTAGTCTGAAAAATATATTAATATACATATCGTTATAAAAAAAATATGGAGAATACAAAATGGCGACAGTGAAAAAATGGTTGTTTAAAGAAAACAAAATGGCGTCTATTACTGATTAAATTCCATTTTTTTTTTAAATTATAAAATACCATTCAACACTAGCCCTAGCGTTTTCTAACTATTACTTTGCGTTTGAGTTATCTAAAATATAGAACTAAAAATGCGGGCGTGTGATATTATAGTGAAAATGTTAATGCAGTAATAACTTGATGAGTTATATAGCCTCCGCTGATGACCCTTTTGCCACCATATCTCAAAAAATTTTATTTTTATTTCCTTGGTACAATGGTACATGTGCCTATTTTGTTGTTTTTTTTTTGTAACGTTTGTTTATTTTTGTTATATTTTATATTAATGGTGTGAGGTGGCAAATACATGTTTTCTTTCTTTCTTTCTAATATAGTTCACTCAAAGTAAGAGTTAAAAAAAGCTCACACTAGATACTATACATACTGATTATAAACCTTATATAACAAGAACAAAAACATAAATGACATAATATTAAAATAAAACTTACAGCAGTACAATATTCTTGCATGGGATGAGTCAGCTTGTGGTTCTTGGCTTTGCGACCGCTGAAGAAACATTTCTGACACATGTCAAAGTTGAAACACTTCAGACAACGATATCTGAAAAATAAAAAAAAGGTTGAGCTTCTGCATCATAAGCAAGAAAGTATGACTAATTAAGGAAGTGCCTAAATCACCTGTCTAAACATGAGAACAGAAGATTACCGTCATACAAAGCCAAAACAAAAAGTGAGAACAAAAAATATTATAGCCAATCAATTTATTGTTCAAGAAGTTCTTACTTTTTGTTGTTTATTTATTTCCTTTGTGTGTGGAGTGGAGCGGTTTTTTAATCCCACCTCATCGTAGGGTATGAGTCTACACCGAACAAGTGGCTAGCTCGTCGCGATGTTTGAATAGACTCGATAACAATTATACATACATTTTTAGATTAAAAGCTCATTGGTACACACCGGGGTTTGAACCAGGGACTTAAGTGTTTTTAAGTCTAAGGTCTAACCACTAAGTCTAAGGTATAAACACGTATTTATTTCCTCCTACGTATATTTAAATAAGTGCTAGCGAGACAGATGCATATTTGTTATTATGCTATATAAGGTGTATTATAGCACTACCATATTATTTATGCTTAAAGGATTATATGGATTGAATAATTTGAGTTTTTTAAATATATTATGGCTTGTACAATAAGTCCTTTAGCCAAACTTTGAAAACTTCTTTGTACGTATAAACTTTGCTTAAATATATTGATTGCTATACATACCTAAACCCTACTATAGGGTAATCCTTGCAGATGTTGCACTTGGCCTGATGCTTGGCTCCCTCGGCCGCAGCCAGGCGCTGGAGCACGGGCAGCCACACCACAGACTGAGGCTCGCGCTGCAGCCACTGCAGAAACTGTACCGCTTCGATGTATTGGGCAGGGGAATCCGGGAGGGGCTCCTCTTTGTCTTTTTCTGGTGACCAAAACAAATGATGTAGAATGATGACAGCCTCCGTAGACTAGTGGTTGTTCCTTTGGCGTTGTATCCCTCCGGATTTTATTCCCACCCATGGCAAAAAAATATTAGTACATTTTTTCTTGTACAGTTTGTCATGGTCTGGGTGTTTATGATCAGAGCAATATGTTTAATTTGTAGTCAGTCAACGGCAAGGTAATGGAATACCCCCATGCATTTTATGCCTTGGTATTAAGGGTCAGTTTACTTTAAAAAGTAAACTTTAGATTGTGAATTGTTTAAAAATTTACCATTTTTCCTTTCCAAGGTAGCAGTTTTATTTTCTTTCCCAACGCTGGCGGAGGCCTGCTCGAAGCAGCTACGAACCGACGGCTCTATGTTTGAACCTCCAAAAGCGGCCACTTCGCCTAACTGACGAGGAATCTAAGAAATCAAAACAAAGATTCATATTACGTCCTTCTATAATTGTCTCAAAAAGGTAAATTACGATTCACCTAAAAGTAAGTTATTGACGCGATCGAGCGGCCAAACGTGTTTTAAAGAAAAACAAAATTAAATATTACATACACCAACTAATATAAACATTATGTTTAACAATGCACCGTTTGACCGCCATGGCAAAAAAATATTAGTACGTTTTTCTGTACAGTTTGTCATGGTCTCAGTGTTTATAAAATATAATATGTATTATATCGTTTTTTCTGGTACACATAGTACAAGCTTAGAGCTTAGTTTGTGACCAGATCAATATGTGTAAGTTGTCCTACATATTATTATTATTATTTATTATGCATGAATATTTTTTTTGACCTCGACATTGGACGGTACCTGATTATACATACAGCCCATGAATAGACTACATCAACACCAGTATCACCGATACCTTGTTAGATAGCGTCTACTACATAGGTTTAAATAGTACTTTATTAAGGAAATTATATAAGGAAAAGGCAACTAAAAAGAATAATGATTTCTTACCTGAATACAGTCATGTAACAGTAGTCCAAGTTTCCTTTGATCAGCTCTACACGACGGGTCAGCAATCAGTCTGAATAAATATCTGAAATCATTCACAAAAATATATTAAAAAAGTGAATGATAAATTCAAGATGGCGGCGGAATTACTTCGTTCGTGAAAGGAAATTTAAAGGTAATGAAACCTCAATAAACTTTATTATTTTAAATCCCGTTTGCGGAATTGTAGCCGCTAGTAATAATAATAACACATAGTTGCCATGATAAAAAGCGAATGTCCACTTTTCTATTGTAAAAGAACTCGTGAAAAAAATTAAAGAATATCTTTTTTTATTTATTTGGGATCCCACACTATTTATATCTGTCAATCGTACATAAATATACTGCCATATCACTTGCATGCCAAGTCCGCAGTATTTTCTTGCGCGAGTGTCAAAGGAGTACATTGCCTTCTGTTTTACGAACGCACTTTAAGGTAAGAGAGGTAGATAATTATTTTCCGCAACAAAAAGAAACAAACAAACCTATATTTGTCTTCCAAATGTCCCCTACACAGCAGAACCAGTCCGACCTTGAAGCTCAGTACTCGGATCTGTCCAGTCCTCTGGCTGTCGTACACGTTGAGCAACCAGTTGATCGACAGATCTAGACACAGCGGCACGTTCACTGAGTTAGGGTTGTCACCTGCTATCACCTGTTTATAAAACAAAATATAATGTTTTATCAATACGAATTATAAAATATATAATAGTATTGGCAGACCCTATCTTTCTACTGATCCAATGGTTATCTACCACCTTACCGACTATATCCAGAGGCGGACTAGATATTTCGGCCGCCCTAGGCCGTTTAAGCGGCCGCCACATTCATCTTTGCAGCGTAGAAATGTAAAATTGTTCTGTGCTAAAAACAATATTGAGTTCGGTTCTTTTGTTTAATTTTTTCACCTGTCATATTCTCACCAGGATATAACTTAGATTTGGGAGCAGATTTTCCCCCTAATATTTGGCCACCCTAGGCCCGGTCCTAATCGGCCTTAAGGAAAGTCCGCCACTAGCTATATCTAATACCTATAAATGTAAATATAAAGTATGAAAATGACGAACCTCGTAAAGAGAAGTGAGAACGGTGATCATGTCAGGTATGTCTATGAGTCGATCGTTTTGTGCCCGCAGCCCGTGTGTGTCGAACGCCTCTAAAGCGGCTGGCAACTGCAGCATGTGCACTGAAACGAAAATATAATAACAGTTAATTAATAAAACATGTTTTTTTTTTTATAAAATCGCAGATTTTCCTAACTTAGTAGAGTACTTAGTAGGTACACCGACTTGGCCAATGTCGTTAATTATAAGGACTCTTCTATAAAGGCTGACCGATTTGCTTACAATTGCCCATAAAAACGAGCCTGTATTCATAAATGCTGTTTAAGTTTGATATTAACTAAAGTTTTTTTTAGACTCGTGGAAGGTCTATTCGACTTCGACTATATAGATGCAAAAACTAGTCAAGTGACCTAGTCAGTTTTAGTCTGTAGTTTCACTGGTTTACAGGAGACTATTGTATCGACATTCTTATTAAGGTAGTAATCTATTTTCAGGATGCGGTTACGAAGCGGGCACTTAATTTGATGATAAAGCAACGAGCGAGGCTATTAAAGTAGACTCGTAATACAAATTCGTCTGCGCCGCCTGTTTCGTAACCGCATCAATTGGCCGGAATAGTTGGACCGATCAATGCTGTTAAACAACAGGCTATGGATGAACTCCATTCATGGATTTAGTAGTTCTGCTTACCATCAGTCAATTAATTATTGTTGCTCTAGTATTCCTACCAATATTTTTTTATACGACAAAGTCCTAAAATTAGTCATAAATAAATTCGGTGTAATTAAAGGTACTTACTCTGCAACGCTTTCTGTACAGTCCTTAACTTAAGAGCAGTTCTGTAAGCCGAAAACCGCACCTCGTTGAGATCGCCCAGTGAGTTCATTAATTCAATCATCTTCGGATGGTCCCAGTGGGTAGTTTCTAATTCGTGACTGAAACAAATAATATCTGTATAGATATGGCTTTGACAACAATTTTAATTAGGCTATCATTTATTCATAGAGTCTATCATTCGTAAAGGTTCTCTTTTTTTTATTAAAGTTAGCAAAGGGAAGCAGTAAAACGAGCCCAGGATCTAGAAGTTTAAATGGAGAATACTTGTAAGTTTAAAAGCCCAACCAACAAAAAACTTTAACATCCTGTCAGTGCCACCTTGGAAACGTGTTTTATATAATTCCAGACGATTGAGCTTGGAAAACCAGGACTCATTAAACGATTTTTACAGTTAGATTTATTGCACCGGAAAGCATCATGTTATACTTCAGCATTTTCTCTCATTCCTTTGTAAAACTGTCCTTACTTGATATAATATGGCACATTGGCAGGCGTCACAGCTCTTTCCCAGGGTTGGTCGACGGAGCCAGCAAGGAAACCTTGGGCTGCCCCTGCTCCACCATCACGAGCTACTCCAGAAAGTTGGCGAACTCGTTCTTCTCCGCCCGCGGTTAGGGCTCCCACTCTGGAAAAATAGAGTTTAAATATTGAAATATCACAAAGAAAGCTGGTGTCTTCAACTAAGATAATTAACAATAACTTAAACAATAATTTAGAGAAGGCTTCACCAAGAATCTAAGGCTATTCAATTTACAAATTG
This sequence comes from Monopis laevigella, assembly GCA_947458855.1. Taxonomy (NCBI): domain Eukaryota; kingdom Metazoa; phylum Arthropoda; class Insecta; order Lepidoptera; family Tineidae; genus Monopis; species Monopis laevigella. The sequence continues at coordinate 4,417,187 of OX381596.1, read as the reverse complement.
GAACATCTGTATTTATTTTAGGTTCTATATAGCACAAAAAATGTAGACATGCCTGCTGCTTATATACCAGTTAAACCTGAGAGTAAAATATGCTTAGGAGTAATTTAGAACATTATTTTTAAGTAATATTTATATGGTACTTGCTTGACGTAAAACGAAGTCTGAATAGATACGTGTAACGCAACATAAATAGTGACAGTATTTATATACAATTTATAAATCGAGTGGTGATAAATATAAATTGGTAGTACAATTATCATCTATCACACCGATCACAATTTCGTAAGCACACCCTGTAAGGAGCTGTAAGGAGACTACCACAACACATCAATGCGGTAATATTTTCACCGGTATGTCCAGTTTAGTCCGTATATACTGGATAAGGTCATTTGACATTTGAGTTTTGTAAAGAAAATCGTCGTTGGATTTGAGTTCGTCATCAGAGTTTGTTACATATTTATAGCTCAGACTGTTAGATTTTAACACTTTTTCATATTTACTAATTTAGGGCCAATTTCACCGTTCGCTATATAAACTGAGTTTAGTAAAACTAAGTTCAGCTTAAACGAGTTCAAATTTTGAAATTGATCTCGGTTTACATCAATCCGATTTCACCAGCTAAATTTTGATCGAGTTTACGAAAACGGGTTTAGTACATTAAACGCACAGATTAAATTAAATAAACGGAATGCGTTTAGTATTTGCAACAGTTGAAAGCGACAATACGGTTTTATAACATATACTTAATAAATAATATTATAAGTATATAATATAATACTATAATATTTTCTTATATACTTAATAAATAATAAATAAATATATCAATATAATATACTTATCTAATTTCGAAACAAAAGAAACGAAACGCATTGCTTTTGTTAAAAAAAACTTTATAATGTTGTTTTTTCTGTATATATTAATTATACTCTATGATTTGAACGCGTTTAACTAAGCTAAACGACGAAAATCGGGCGTTCAGGAAAGTAAACTGAGTTCAACTTGAACTTAGTTTAATTTGTATGGTGAAACGTAAAAAGGAGCTCTAAATTTGGTTAGACACTTGAACTTGGTTTAGCTAGAACTGATCGCGTTCAGTGTGAATGGTGAAATTGGCCCTTAATCTTAGATTAAAATAAAATGAGAAGACACGGTACGTACATATGGAATGTGGACTCAGCAAAATTCGTCTAACTGTCGCACTTTTGTTAGTTCGCAACCTTTGTTCTAGAAGCTATTGCCCTGAGTGCCTTATATTTTATTTATTTTTAAATTATTAAAAAACAACAAGTTTCCTTACCTAGTATTCAAATCATCAAGCCTGGCCAAAACATGTTCTGGTAGTTGAATCTTGTCCCTTGCCAGTTGTTGTGCCTGGCTATGGAGGTCTTCCACCATTCTTCTCAAAGGAGGTATTAGAGCTCTGGCCCTGGATGCTGCATCTAGCTGGGTCCGAACATCTCGAGCATCTCCAGGCCCCCGCCATGATGAGCGAGCTGCTTCTGCTGTTTGGATACGACCAGCTAGGTCGTCTAGGGATGATGTGAAGGCACGTACCCGCTGAAAGAGAATAATAAGTATGTTAAGTTTTGGGTTAATAATTTACAAGCTGTGCAGTTTCACTCGCCATTTAAAAAAAATGAATCGAAAACTGAAATATATCCCATGTTACTGTTTATTGTTATACTAGCAGTGCTCGCGACTTCGTCCGCGTGGAATAGTTATTTTTTTATCATATAAACTTTCATCCCCTATTTTATCCCCTTGGGGGTAGAATTTATCAAAATCCTTTCTTAGCGGATGCCTACGTCATAACATCTACCTGCATGCCAAATTTCAGCCCGATCCGTCTAGTGGTTTGGGCTGTGCGTTGATAGATCACTATGTCAGTCAGTCACCTTTGAGTTATATATATTTAGATTATTCTTTAATACATATTTTTTGTGTATCTTGAAACGTTTTCACGGCGCACGCAACGGAAGGCTTCAAAGATGAAATAATTTCTCCCGTTTTTTACACATTTACCACTATATCTTTGCTCCTATTGGTTGTAGCGTGATGTTATATAGCCTATAGCCTTCCTCGATAACTGGACTATCCAACACAAAAAGAATTATTCAATTCGAACCAGTAGTTTCGGAGATTAGCGCGTTCAAACAAACAAACAAACAAACAAACAAACAAACTCTTCAGCTTTATAATATTAGTATAGATTGCCACCATTATTCCAACCGGAGCTCGGTTAAGTCCAAATATACAAAAGTGTATTTTTTATAATAGTTGTTATATAAAAAAAAATATAGGTACATAATAAATATATAGGTAGGTTACTCGCTGATAATGAAGTTTTCTATTCGTGAAAGAATTTGAAAAAATCGTTTTTTTATGTTTTTGAGTATATCTAGAACAAACAACCATTTGTTTTCTTTTCTTTATAGTATTAGTATAGAAAACGTTCAATTTTTTAAAATATAATTAAGGAGTTTTAACTGATTTTGCTTAATATTTTCATCTTCTACTCATACTAAGCATAGAAAAAAATGTGGGTCCTATGACGATAAAAATTATATGTAAGGTAAATTGCTTCTCATGTCTTAAACTATACATACATTAAACGTCGGATAAAATTATTCTGTTAACTCTTTGAACGTTGAGAGTATAATTGAATTACTTTGGAATAATATCGAAAATAGTTCCTAACCTAGTTCTATAGAAATCAGTACAGAGTAAACCAAAATCCATGCACAACCTGTACAGTGCGTGCGTGCGTGCTGATTAGGGTAGCGAGTTTTGATGCATGGAATATATTATTCCATTAGGATTTCAGTCCAGGGTTGTAGTTTTTTTTACAGAACCAAATTTTGAAATACATGCAAAAATTATATTATAAATTGTAACTTGCTTACAGGTTTTAGTCAATAATTTATACATCTTCATAGAAAAATATACATTGGAAGTTCATAAAATCTTATTGTTATTTATATATTGATAATTAATAATTTGTTTAATAGTCTGTCTATCTAAAATAGTTCTTTGACAGCCTCCGTAGACTAGTGGTTGCGCCTTTGGCGTTGTATCCGAAGGCCGTGGGTTCGATTCCCACCCATGCCAAAAAAAAAATATTATACGTTTTTTTCTGTACAGTTTGTCATGGTCTGGGTGTTTATAAAATATAATATGTATTATATCGTTGCTTCTGGTACACATAGTACAAGCCTAGAGCTTAGTTTGTGACCAGAGCAATATGTGTAATTTGTCCTACATATTATTATTATTATTATTATCTATCCGTTGAAATTTAATAAAAACATAATTGTGAACAGTGGTGAAACTAGGGTAATGCCAGCCTTGCCTAGGCACAGAGCGAAGACCCTGGATAGCCCAGCCCCCTACAAAGGCGGCAAGTAACTAATTTTGACAACAAAAATTTGGTTGATACTTAATACAAAAAAAAAAAATATCTTACCAAGCAATTTAATCACGCTATCTTGAGCCCCATGCTATGGGTGCATAAATGACCAGACTGTAACACGAATAAATATTGTGTTACATCCTATATGCCTATCTACACAATTAATTTTGAACCTTCCCGCTAATCTCTTATCAGGAATTTACTACTGCCATCTGTTGTCAATTATTTGTACTACATTGTACAGAATAGTCACCTGGTATCATTTTAACTCATATTTTTATATAACTTACTATTTCTACTTATAAATATTTAAACAATATAATAAAAATTGCTTTAATATATTTATAATATTCTATTTATGTCAATTGAAATGAACGCTTACTTGAGTTTATAATTTTTTAATAATAGCAACCCTGAGACACTAGTCAATTTTGAATTCTTCGTTGAAAACATTTTTTACAGATACCAACAAGTTTGGTTTATTGTGTTTTGTCTAAATGGTGGGTAGAATTAACACCTAGATGAAAGCAATAAAAGGTCGCTTCCCGACCATATAAAGGGTTTTACAGTCATGGAGCGGGCAAAAGAAACATGTTCATTGTTAGTGCATTGCGGCCATGGTGCCAACACATTCTTGAATTATAAAGTGCCTCCGGATATAGACTTCTAGATCCTCTCATGTAAGTAACCTTATGCTAACACTTTAACTCACCTCAAAGAAATATTTGCCTCAGTTCAGGTACACTTGAACAAATCTTATATCCGCAACAAACACTACTATAACAAAAATAGGCGTGATGTAGAATATAATGTAGGGCAAATAGTTTGGAAAAAAGAATATCCTTTATCTAATGCTGACAAGTACTTTGCCAGCAAGCTAGCTCCTAAGTTTCTTAAGTGTAAAATCACTAAGAAAATATCACCACTGTCTTACATCCTAGAAGACTTTCATACAGGTAAAAACCTGGGAACTTGGCATATCAAGGACATACTAAAGTCTAGTCCTTGCTAATGCACTAATTTAACTAGATATCTTAGGTCTTATGTAAACCCTAACTTATTATTCTAGATCTCTTAAAACCTACTTCTCTTTATCTAACAAAAATAAATATCTTTGTTAGATTATTATTATATCTTTACTTAGGTCTCAACCTAGCCAAACCTAGGTCTCCTTAGGTCTATAATACAAAAAAAAAAAAAATTTTTTTTTTTTTTTCACTAACTTAGGCGACTGCTCTCGTTTTCCCTCGTGAATTTAATTAATTGCTGTCCCCTCTTGCTGGTCAATACTGATCAAACTCTTGATATAAACACAATATTTTATGTAATTATAATTATGTAACTGGTATACTTAGTTTATTTTATATATAAACACAACTGCTTATGTATGTATATATACAAATATTTCACTCCCAACCCAAAGATTGAAAGATTTATTTATGTGAGATGAACTCTAAGTGATAGAGAATGGAAAGGTTTTTTTAATATTTTTTATTATTAGGCGCCAAAATAGATGAAGCATGCAAGGAAGTATACAGGGAGCATGAATGAATAACAACTTATTATAATATTATTTTATTTTACACATTACACTCCTTACACTCTGTCATAATGCCATGCAAATCTCAGCTGGGTGGTTGTAAAATACACATGATAAGAATTTATGTGGAAACCTTATTGACCTTTGCTGACATTATAGACTGCACACACACATAACAATGTAACATTTTTTTTATAATGACGACTAGGTGTTCCCTAACCCAACTAAACTCCTAGTTGGTAACTTGGTTATCATGTCTTAAATAAAACACACATACACATATTTATTATATCAATTGGAATAGGCAAAGGAGCAACTTAAAAAAAAGAAAAAAAAATTTAACATTTTTTTTCTAAGTAGGGCGGTATTGTAACACGAATAAATATTGTGTTACATCCTATATGCCTATCTACACAATTAATTTTGAACCTTCCCGCTAATCTCTTATCAGGAATTTACTACTGCCATCTGTTGTCAATTATTTGTACTACATTGTACAGAATAGTCACCTGGTATCATTTTAACTCATATTTTTATATAACTTACTATTTCTACTTATAAATATTTAAACAATATAATAAAAATTGCTTTAATATATTTATAATATTCTATTTATGTCAATTGAAATGAACGCTTACTTGAGTTTATAATTTTTTAATAATAGCAACCCTGAGACACTAGTCAATTTTGAATTCTTCGTTGAAAACATTTTTTACAGATACCAACAAGTTTGGTTTATTGTGTTTTGTCTAAATGGTGGGTAGAATTAACACCTAGATGAAAGCAATAAAAGGTCGCTTCCCGACCATATAAAGGGTTTTACAGTCATGGAGCGGGCAAAAGAAACATGTTCATTGTTAGTGCATTGCGGCCATGGTGCCAACACATTCTTGAATTATAAAGTGCCTCCGGATATAGACTTCTAGATCCTCTCATGTAAGTAATCATGTGCATACACACCACATTCAATTCTACCACATTTGTGTAAAGCATAGGCTGATTATTGCTTGTTTCTTGCACAGACTCTGCTGCAACATTCTGCTGTAACATTCTGCTGTGCAATCCACCTGCTGTCACAAAATACACATGCATCTACACTGCGTTCTGCCGCTATCACTCATCTACTGCGCTATTGAGTTTCTCTTCTACTGCCTGGTCACACCCTGGTGCTGACGTGCCTGGAGTTCAAGCCTGCTTGGAGTACTAGAGGGACACTGCTGCAAGCTCCTGGCCATAGCTGAGGTTGTCTCATTCTTAATCTTAAATTTCTAAATGATAACTACCTAATATACAAATAAATTCATCATATGTTCTGTGTTCAAGGGTACACCTACTAAACTATCTACTGCTTGATTTTTGTACTTTGCAAGCCTCTGCTACTTATTATACTACTCTAGTAAAGTGCATGGCGCCCATCTACTTACCTCTTGAACATAGACAAACTTAATAGCAACTTATTTTCTGTACAAATTAACTTAGGGTCTTGGAGACCATAGCTGTGAGAATGTCTGGGTGATAATCAAAAGGCTTCACCCACACCCTGGTTCATACTTATAAACTAATAGTAATCTGTACAATTTGTGAAACTCAGTGTTTAATATTTCTAGTGTAACTTTATTTAACTTAACTCTTAGCATAGTGCCATTCACAACTGCAGGTGAAAGCACTATAAAGCATTGTATTCAAACCCTTAGAATAAAGCTTTAGAGCTGTGAAGCTGTGACAGCACAGGAGTGCCAGCTCATCACACATTGTTGATTGTTACCTCTTAAGTCCTTTTTTTTATTAACTAATCTAACTGTTCTATTGTTCACCTGTTTAGGCTTGTGTATTTTTTAAATATATATCTGTTTCCTTCATTTTCACAAAATCTGAGTTCATAATTTCACTTCCTCTTAGGCTGCCTTTATATAGTGACTTTGGCTTTCTTCTCAGCTTAATATATATATCCAATTTAATAAAACTTCAGAATCTCTTATCATTATTTATTGATATATTGCTTTTAACGCTGAGAATAAGGCTGAAACACCCACTACCAAAAATCTAATGTTATAAGACAATGACAAAAATTTGCGACAAAAAAAAAAAAAAATATATAGATACATAATATATATATAGGTAGGTAACTCGCTGATAATGAAGCTTTCTATTCGTGAAAGAATTTGAAAAAATCGGTTTCCTTATGTTTTTGAGTATATCTAGAACAAACAACCATTTGTTTTCTTTTCTTTATAGCTGAAGTACAGACAAATTTTACTTACTTTTACTCAACTGTACGTACATATATAGAGAGTTATGTGACATTGTATACATACATAACCTTGTGGAGTAGGTACCCATGTAGCAATGTGTCGATTACACGCACAACCATAGAAACTAAATAGTATAGAAAGCAGAAGGAATACAACGTGCGCACTACTACGACTGATAATATTATGTGAATCAGGATTTTTTAAAATACGAGTAGGTACATATATAGGACATTTATGAAGCTACATGATAAAAGTACGTATCATAAAAGCATACTTAGGTTAAATTAGAATGAAGAGTTTATTTATGGGGTTAAAAGTGCCGTAATTTTAAGCTCGAGGAAGTCGTTTAAGCGAATATTACTTCAAAATCATATTTGTTGTCAAAAGAGAGACAATGTTTTTAGCAATCCATGGCTTCACCGTGCGGGTGCCAGGTCCGTCGCGTGGTTGAAAGGCAGGGGAATGAACTGCAGCGTACCCGGACTTGAGACCGCGAAGTAGGTTTAAAGGCCTTTTGAACCCTCACCTGCACTGTGTTTACTACCCTCTCTACTCAACCAAATACTATATGATCCTGATACATCTTGGACACACGCTCCATAAAAGTTCCGACGGCTGTTCTCGGAAGGCCAAGATTCTTCAATAGACGGTGCAAAGACTTTGCTGGAATTCCTCTTGCACCAACTTCCACTGCATAAAGTTGAGTTTTAAATCCGTTTCTAGTAATTTCGTTTTTGAGATCAAAATATTTGTTCGACTTGATGTTGTGGTCCTTAGGTATATTTGTTTCCCACGGAACGGTGAGTTCTATAAGTATTACTCTCTTCAAGTACCGAGAGTACACCAGTATGTCTGGTCTATAGGCTAAAACTGCTAGTTCGTCTGGAATCTTGTAATGTATTTTGAATGTATCCATGAATATTTTCCTCAAATACTCAAAAATAAATCACGTAATTTATTTATTTAAATCTTTATTGCATACAATTTAAAGGTATAAAATAGATGTTTTACATAAACAAATAAAACTAACCTAAAACTGTTTTTTTTTTCGACAGATACTTTAATCGCTTTTAACTATTATATTCTTGTAAAACTTCCGATTTAGTTTTACGTTTGTAAAATTATATTGTTAAAAAAACTACAGTTAGGCTATATAGGCATGGGCTCTTTTGCCTTTCCTTCGAAAAAAATAATACTTCAATCAAAAAGTACGGCAAGTAAAAACACGGCACGCGCGTTTTGTACTTGAAATGATAAACTTTGCCTGTCTACTTATTACATATCTGTGGTTAGAACCTTGAATACAAGAGTCTGGTTACAATGCACTTGGTTCCTTGAATCGTCTCCGGTAGAGTGACAGCAGTTGGTTGCTAATCATTGGTGAAGTACCAACATCAAAGTCGGAACGCAAAGTACTTTCAATGAAATGAAATTGTTTTATATTAGGTAATTTCTTTTTTTGATTTGAATTGTAGGTACTTTTATTATGTGACCCCCTTAGTAGACTAGTGGTTGCGCCTTTGGGGTTGTATCTGGAGGTCATGGATTCGATTGCCGTCACCTTTGGGACTGAAATTGTACGGTTTTTCTGTAGTTTGTCATGGTCTGGGTGTTTTTAAAATATAATATTATGAATTAATATCGTTGTTTCTGGTACACATAGTACAAGCTTAGATCTTAGTTTGTGACCAGGACAATATGTGTAAATTGTCCTACATATTATTGGCCTTATTCCTAAAAATTATTGAGTCCGCACACGAGTAAGAACACTTTAGTTATAGAAGGTTTTGTCTCTTTTATTTAGCAACAAAAATTATTAAGCATAAAAGAGACAATACATTATATAACTAAAGTGTTCTTCAAAGCCTCAATAAGTTTTTATGAAAAAGGCCATATGATTATTATTATCTATTATTATTTATATTTTTATTTAGAAAAGTACCTAATAAACTTTATAAAATAAAAATATTATAATTAAGATGTTATAAGAACTTGCTACAAAGTTTGTATATGTATATATATTTTTTTTATTACGTAGGACAAATTGCACAAATTGCTATGGTCACAAAAAAGCTCTAGGCTTGTACTGTGTGTACCAGAAACAATGATACAATACATATTATATTTTTATAAACACCCAGACCATGACAAACTGTACCGAAAAACGTACTAATATTTATTTGACATGGGTGGGAATCGCACCCACGACCTCTGGATTTAACGCCAAGGGCGCAACCACTAGTCTACGGATACTGTCAATATGAATATATGAATCACGTCAGCCGAGAGCTCGTAGATGTTTTCTTACAAAAAAAAACAGTCTTACCAGCGAGAAAATATTACTGACAGCTTCGTGGATACCATGTGGTAAAATAAAATTTAAAGGTAATAATAGAGAAGAAAACAATATAGACATATTTAAAAATCTAACGTCACACTAATATAGAGTAGTTAGAAGAAAGCATAGAGGGTGTCTGTGTAGTAGATAAACAAGCATTGACAAATTTCGTGAGAGGTGACTGGAATGGAACTTAGTTGGCTCATTAGTTAAGTACCTTCCGCGACAGCGAGGATCGTGGGTTCCAGTCCCGCATACTAGGATTTTTTTTAATTGCATTTTATCTTTAAAAAAAAAATATACTCGTACCTACTTTAAAAAAAAAAAAACTAGTCTAAAAAAAACTAAACTATATTTAAAAATAAAATGTTACTAAACCAATAATTGTGTAAACATTTAGTTACACCAACGTTGCTGCGTAATAATTATTTTTCCTGTACACAACTACTTTTGTAATAATTTAAAACAAAACTTGCATATATTAATTTTATTCTGGAAAAAAACAGTTTTATCTAAAATACAATACTTATATGAGTACTTAAAAACTAATAATACATATACACATACACACACATACATACATATATACATTGATACATATTATTTTCCAAAAGTAAACAAGGGCCTATTTCATAAACGTGACAATTGTAATTTACCATGACAATTTATAATACATTGCTTGTTTTAGATAGTTCTAAGTAAATAATTCCAACTAAACTGAGCAATGTATTATGAATTGTCATGGTAAATTACAATTTATAATACATTGCTTGGTTTAGTTTGTTCTAAATAAATAAATCAAACTAAACTAGGAAATGTATTATTAATTGTCATGGTAAAATACAATTGTCGCCTTTATGAAATAGGGCCCAGGTGATACTTAATTATTAATTAAATTCATCCTATACTTCTCACACATCAACATTAGATATAGCGTTATTATTATTATATTATATATTGCGCCAATCCAATTATTAAGAGAGTATAATTACTATAAGTAAAAAAACAATTTCGCGCACAAATAGTCGCACAAAAGGAAATAACGCGCATTATAAATTAGGCGTCAGATGCGGCTTCATAGCCTAGGTTTCACTAATATTCGGGAGCATATGGGATTTATTGTAGACAAAAGCACGGTCCGACGATTTACAACAGCTTCTATATCCTGCAATGGCCAGTATAAACCAATTTTGGTTTGTGGAAGACCAATTTTTACTGTCATATAAAAATAATAAAGCATTTGATTAACTATTGTTATTTAAACCATAAAAAAAATTGTGTTTAAGAGGCCTGTAGTCGATTTTCCCATACAAACGTACTTCCAATATTACAACTTGGCTGTTAGGTGAAGTTCAATTATTTTTTTCATGTTCGTAATTGTAGCAAAAATATTTCTGTTGTTAAAATATATTTTATTAAAGTTAAAAATAACTTTTTAATATTATAATTCAAAAATATTTATTACCTACCCGTAATAAATATTTTTGAATTATAATATTAAAAAGTTATTTTTTTTATTTCGAAAAAAATAAATAATAACACATAAAGATTAATAAATACAATGATCGATAAAAAAAAAAAAATCTGCGACAAACAGTAATCGGGTATTACTTATTGGAAGTGCGAAAGCTTATTTTATTTGGAGAACGCGGAGTTCGCGATTACGAATGCAGTGTGTTTAAGAGACATTTATATAGGTCTGTAAGTTATGTATATTTTCTTTTTAGCTCTCTATGATATGCCCGAGTGCGTGTAAATATCAAGTTAAGTTAAAAAAAAATATTTAAAGCTTGAAGAACTCCCAATACTATAGAAATCATTGAAGAAATATTTTTAATAAAGGTCGAAAAATTATGAATTTGTCTAAATAACTTAAATGTAAATTATAAATCAAATACAAATACTAATTTACTACTATTTTACAGATTTGTGTGAAAGAATTGTTAAAGACAGATATTTCGTATTCAAGAGAATTTCACCACCGTCCATACAGATGTAGAAACTGTCAAGAGTGGGTACTATTAATGTTTCGGTTTTAGTCTATGGACTTACCGGTATTCATTTTTCTTTTCTAAATTACGTCCATTGGTTAATACAATTATGATATATTATAAAGATTTTTATGCTCTATATAAGAAATATCGCTTGGAAAACCATAAAATTAATAATTCTTCTGATTTAAAACTGGTAGGTACAATTTTTTTTTGCACAAAAACACTATCTTCAAAGACTGATGTTCGTTTATCAATAAAGGTTGACTATTGAATATAGAAACGAAGCAAAGTATGTTCCAATGTTCCTCAGAAATTGGACAGATCCATCACATATCCTGGAGCCTGCTGCCACCATCAATCAAGGTGATTTGATAGGAGGGAAACAATCTGATTGGACAGTGTGTATACATCCTTTGGTATAAGAAATATTTAATATAATTTAGTCCATAGAGACGACTAAAACTGTATTAAGTATACATTTCAATGGGATGGGTGATCGCTTTATTTATACAACGAGGCTATACCATCATAAACACCTCAACAAGTTGCCTCTGAAATACCATCGGCGAAATGAGGATGGGTTAATCCCTCCGCTGCATGAAGGTAAAAACCGTGCCCGTCCGCGCGCCCCTACGGGGTGCGTTTTTTTAGCTTCATGCTCCGCTGGGTACCCTGAAGTCGTTTAAACGGGGGAGTCAAAAAGGCATCAGTGATGGTATTTATATTATTATTTATGTCAAGAAAATAGACTTATCAGAATCACATTTAAATCATTTCCGACTTCACGAACAGAGGCTCTACCATGGGTTTGTGCATCGTAGCAACGTAAGGTATACGTATACGTGAGCAACAACCAATAGGGCCGCTTTATTTTTGGTAACAGGATTGAATAAAGCGATACCAGAGGCTCTTCGATGGGATTGCGCATTCTAGCAACGTAACGTATACGTGAGCAACAACCAATAGGGCCGCTTTATTTTTGGTAACAGGATTAAATAAAGCGATCCTATTGCTTGTTGCTCACGTATACGTTACGTTGCTACAATGCGCAAACCTATGGTAGAGCCTCTGGTAGCAAAATATATGCATGCGGCAAATATAACAACCAGCACTAAAAAAAATGGTGATTCGTATATCTGTCACACAAAATGTGGAATGCTAAATCAACTGTGTATCAACGTCGTATCAAAGTTAACATTTGACACATTTTGTAAGGGAAATATGTCAAATTTTAACTTTGACCAATTCATTTACTAGAATAGGCCCTGTTTGCGGGGTTCCCTCATCTTATAATCTAGAGTCCTTTCAACGAAGTGTGTATAGACATCTTAAGCCGGTATAATGGGTGCAAACAGCTTGTAATTGTTGGTGGCTTTTGCTCTTGGATCTTCATACGGCTTTCTATTAGGTGGATGTGAAACATATAAGCCAAGCTCTAATTAAAAAAAAATGTACTTCAACGACCATTATTGTACACTAACTGACCTGCGCAATTTCGTCTGCGTAACTTTAAAATGTTCCGCATTTTGCAACATTTATTAGTCGTTAGACGTTATGATATATAGCCTCTAGCCTTCCTCTATAAATGGGCTATCCAAGACTAATTTCAATTCGAACTAGCAGTTCCAGATATTAGCGCGTTCAACCAAACAAACAAACAAACTCAAACAACTTTAGCAATATAGTATTAGTATAGATGGAGAGGATATTTAGGTAAGCTATTTGTTTACTAGCTTAAGGTAACCCGGCTTTATTAAGTAGGTAGTAAGTATAATTCTAAACAAAAAGAAAACACCAATTTCCCTCTAAATCCAGAACCAAAACAGGTCTGTCAGTCAATGTCGCGTCACAAAAATCATGATCCCTGATGTTGTCCAATTTTCTTTTTCGTATATTAGCTTAGTGGTGAGGGAGTTGGGGACCTAAGATGAAGGAGGCAATCCGTCGGTGCGTGCGACGCTGAATTTTAAGAGGATTCCCTTCCCCTGACAAATGGTATCTATGAGAGAACGATTTGGGCTTGTATCGTATCATTTTTCGACAAGTGATTTTGTACGTGGAGCTTTGTTGATACACTTACTTGTTTATTTACAAAGTTACGTAAGTAAAAAATAAATATTTTAGGACAATGTTCAGGAGGGAAATTCTCGCGTTTTTTTTAGCTGGACTGACCTAACAAGAAAAAGTTCGCTAGGTTTAGCCTAAACCTGGTTAAAAATGGGTTTTGATATGACATGGATTAGCAAGCATTTATAAAAGTTTCTTAAGTCGTTGGTGTTTAACAAAAACATACATTTTAGATAGCAGTGCAGAGGCAAATCCAGTATTTTTTTCTTAATTTTTAGTTTTATTTTGGCCTATTTGTTGAGATTCTTTGACAATTAAAAAGTTAAGTATGTTTTATCGACAAGAGAGTAGAGTAAAATATATATAAAAATAGAATATTAATTTTATAAAGAAATAATAATAATAAATGTAGGACCATTTACACATATTGCTCTGGTCACAAACTAAGCTTTAAGCTTGTACTATGTGCACCAGAAAAAACTATATAATACATATTATTATATTTTTATAAACACCCAGACCATGACAAACAGTACATAAAAACGTAGATACTAATATTTGTTTTGCCATGAGTCGGTATTGAACCCACGACCTCCGGATACAAAGCCAAAGGCGCAACCATAGTCTACGGAGGTAGTAAAACTACATAAAAATAAAATATTGTTCACCGACAAGAGCTTATCTATCTAGCTTTCAAATTTAGAAAGACACAAAGTATATATTTTGCTTCACCGACAACAGCTTAATCCGCGTAACAAATGTTTTCGCCTAGAAAGATATAGGTACTAATACGTACTTTCTTCTAAAATATTTTAGAATAACAGGTATTTTATGAATGACGCCCAACACCTCCCAAAAGAAAAGCTTAAATCTCCTCCAAAATGACCAACAGTTGCGGTTGAAAATAAGCTTGCAACGAACTGGTAGCTAAATTAGCTTAGCTAACTCATTCCAACAGCTCGCAGACACTTTAGCTAAGCTGCTCGAGCTAAAACTACTTGCATACTCGTTAGCTAAGACCGTTTACACGATGTAAGGTATTTTTATAACTTTGTTAATTATTTGGACTTTGGGCGATTTGCCCAGATCTACCTAAGTTCTAGTCCTACCTGTTTTATGAGTTTTGGAGGCGTTATAAATACGATCTATATCTAGGCTCGTACGTTTTCCTTTTTTTAAAGTTTGCTATAGGAAAAATAATATCAACCCCTGAAATTCGAAAAAAATCGCCATAAAATCCCTCACATTAAAATAATTCCTATGAAATATCAAGGCAGAAAATTAAAAAAAGGAAAGCGTACAGTCAGCGTTTATTTTCTCTTTAATAAAATGAGACCATTTTATTTCAATCCATTAAGATTTAGGGGTAGAAAATAGTTTTGTCCCGAAAGTCATTTTGCTGCCTAAATTATGTATTATATCATACGTGCTCTTTCTCTTATTGAGGGTCGGGGGGGGGTTTTACATGAATGTATGGTAGCGTTACCGACTCACCGTCATGCGCGGGGAGAGGTAATACTTTGCAGTTGAATCAGCATGAGCATCGAAAAGCCTCATCAGAAATTCCTCTTAACGCTTTTGCTTGAAACTACATGTGCATGTTATTTTGATAAAGAAAAAATCCTTTTAGTATAATGTATAAGGCGCTATCGGTTATGTTGACAACCGATTGAGTGCCTAGTAGTTTTGGTAGCTAGTGGCTACCTATGATGAGGTGTAACAAAAAGATACACATACATATCATCACGGGTGCCTTACGGCGCCCGAGACCGCCTAGACGGCCCCAGGGTACCCAGCGGAGGAGTTTTAATCGCTCCTCGTCGTAGCCGATGGTATTATTATAATTAGTCTACACCGAACAAGTGGCTAGCTCGTCGCGATGTTTTGAATAGACTCAATAACCCATCTATAAACAGTTTCAAGAGTTAGTATGGTGAAACCGGGACCGACAGCTTAACGTGCTCTCCGAGGCACTATAGTGGTGTTGTCAAACAAATGTACATATTTTTTTTAAATTAAAAACTCGTATGTACACACCAGGGACTTCGAACCAGGGACCTAAGTCTTTTTAAGTCCGAGGTCTAACCAACTCGGCCACCACGTATTGTTTATTTTTTATTACATATAATACTCCTACACTCTAAAAATTAACGATCAAGTAAGGTAAGAAAAAAAAGTCTCGTATGAATTTTCATCTCGCAAAAAAAAATCGGAACGCAAATCTATCGACGCAATCTCTGAACTCACCTCACCTTAAAAGTGTTTTTTAAATAACTAAAACTATCTTATTACCACCTCGGTATGCAGGACGAACACGTTATTTGAATAACTCATAACTACACGCTTGGATGAGCTTTTAAAGTGAACATATCTGTATCACTACGGCTTTATTACTGTGAAGAGGTAGCTGTAGATCTTTGTCTAGGGTAGGTAATATGTTTTCTTTAAACAATTTGTTAAGAAACATTTTTATTAGATTTATTATACAATTTATAAGGTCCAGTTCTTTTTAGGTCCATATTTAATGTTCAAAAATTTTGGGAATAAGGGAGCTTTGAAATTGGGCTCATTACGCCGTACAACGTTAAGCTAAACTTTAACCAAAATCGTAGGTAGATAGTTGTCTGTAAATTTTCAATGTTACCAGGTTTGCATTCATATCGATTAACCCAGTTGCATATTAAAATTATAACTATTTCGGAAAAACATATCTTTGACACAAAATAATCAAACTAAACTTCGTTTAATTTATGACTGTAACTAATATTAAATATATAAGATAATAGTTATATTAAAAATTATTATATTTTAAGATGGAGGACGACTTTGTTAGGCCGACCGACCCGTTAAAAATGTGTGTGATCTGGACACGTTTCGGTTATAGGGGTTCACCAGATTTCAGGAGCTTATACTCCATCGATTGCTTGTCAAGGCGGTAGTCTTCTTTCAGGGTGCAATTACAAAACATTTAAGAACGAAGGCGACAGTGCTCGACAGTGAAATTACCTATTTGCGTCTACTTTCCTATGATTTATGTCAGCATTGTAAGTACGGTTTCAGACGAGAGTAAGCAGCGTCGACTAGCAAAAGTCGCATGGAATCAAAATGTTGTAAGTCACAAAACATATAAATATTAATTTAAGAATAGCCTTTTTTTTATTTATAAATAGTAATGTCATAAAACCTTGAAAAAGAAAATTTCAGAGCTATTTTCACGATTTATTTCTACCGAACAATTTTTTTTTTTTTACCTTTCTGACTCAACAATTATTTCATATTATAATAGTATATTTATTATAGAGGCAATGCGGCTGCAGTTCTCGGCACCTGCGCGGCTCCAGAGGAAATTGAATTATATTAATTAATTTAATTATTTTATTTTTTAACTCAATTGAATATATACACAGTTTCATAATTACAATACTTATTTTATTAAACATTACACAATATCCTCCAGGTTAAAAAAATAAATAAATCTGTATCATCATCACGGGTGCCTTACGGCTCCCGAGACCGCCTAGACGGCCCCAGGGTACCAAGCGGAGGGGTTTAATCCCACCTCGTCGTAGCCGATGGTATGAGACTACACCGAACAAGTGGCTAGCTCGTTGCGATGTTTTAAATAGACTCAATAACCCATCTATAAACAGTTTCACAAGTTGGTATAGTGAAACCGGGACCGACAGCTTAACGTGCTCTCCGAGGCACTATAGTGGTATTGTCAAACAAATGTACATAATTTTTTTAATTAAAAACTCATTGGTACACACCGGGATTCGAACCAGGGACCTAAGTGGTTTTAAGTCCAAGGTCTAACCAACACGGCCACAATTTTTTTTTTCTGTTTGTCAAAAAACAGTAACTTTCTTGAAAAATTCAGAACTATCGACGCAATTTCTGAGCTCACCTCGCCTAAAGCAGCGAGGACCCATAATACAAATTTGTACCTACTGCATCGATTTCTTGTCAAGGCGGTAGTCTTCTTTCAGGGTGCAATGACGAAACGGCTCAACTAAGTTGATTTAAGAATGTTTTTTTTTAACATAATGCAATTTCGTCTTTGTTGCTGGCCATTTCGTACATCATTTAGCCAGCTTTAGGAGCGACCAATGGGGTTAACAATGTATTGATTGTTCCTTATCTTATGTCTGGAGTAATAGTCGTTGCCTAGCCTGAGCCATTGCTTGGAACTGCCAAGGTCGGATTAATAGTCGTTGCCTAGCCTGAGCCATTGCTTGGAACTGCCAAGGTCAGATTAATAGTCGTTGCCTAGCC
This sequence comes from Monopis laevigella, assembly GCA_947458855.1. Classification (NCBI taxonomy): domain Eukaryota; kingdom Metazoa; phylum Arthropoda; class Insecta; order Lepidoptera; family Tineidae; genus Monopis; species Monopis laevigella. The sequence goes on along the minus strand of OX381596.1, from coordinate 4,399,312 downwards.
TGAGCCATTGCTTGGAACTGCCAAGGTCGGATTAATAGTAGTTGCTAAGCAATTGCTAATGCTTAGCCAATGCTTCGGACTGTCAAACTGCATATAAAAAAACTAAATTTTGACAGTTCCAAGCTAAGGCTAAGCAACGACGATTATCGGATTAATAAATCCGACCATCAAAATTTAGTTTTTTTGCACATAGTCTGATAGTCCTAGGCATTTTTTTTAATTTTAAATACTTTATTACAAAAAATAAAATTGTACATAGGCGAACTTAATGCCTTAGGCATTTTCTACCAGCTAACTTTTGAGAGAGTGAAAGATTATGCATAGGGCTCAAAAGCTAATAAAATAACTGTAACTACTAGCATTATTAGCATTAGCTGAGCATTAGCAATAGCTTAGCAACAACTATTAATCCAGCTATTAGACTTTGTAGGTCTGCCTACCACCAGGCATATAAAAAGTTAGAAATTTATTTAAAAAAAGCTTTTAACGAAAAAAAACTCGTAAACTGTAGTTATATTAGTAAATTTATACGAAACATGCAACAAATATGTAAATGTATTAGTGCAACGTGACAGACTCGCTATACAGGGTGGTCTAAAGCAATCTGGAGCAGGCATCACACGGAACACGCCGTATAAGGAGACTGAAAATACGGGGTGGTCTCGACGCGAATAGAATATGTTAACAATACTAATTTATGTAATATAATTTGAATGACATTTTATTTGAGAAGAGAGATTTTGAAAAAAAAAAAAAATACACAAGCTAGATTACAAATAAAATATAGAGGACTATAAATAATAGAACCTTTTTGTCATGTAGTTTTAACACTAGTTTTAAGTAGGTACGTTTATTCAGTTCAACATCATTTGACAGCCTCCGTAGACTAGTGGTCCTTTGGCGTTGTATCCGGATGTCGTGAGTTCAATTCCCACCCATGGCAAAAAAATATTAGTAAGTACATTTTTCTGTACAGTTTGTCATTGCCACATCCATATGCTTATAAAATATAATATGTATTATATGGTTGTTTCTGATACACATAGTACAAGCTTAGAGCTTTGTGACCAGAGCAATATGTGTAAACTGTCCAAGATATTATTATTTTTATTAGAATACTACTACGTGACCCTAAGAATCTTTTAAAAAGTTCTATGTAATGATAAAGTACAAATAAAGAAGTTCTACCTTAAGACATAATAAATAGGCTTTAAAACTGACAAATCTCTGTACTAATCTCTTCGCTTTTGCTAAACCTAAAGTAACCGAACAAGCTCATACATCAGATCCCACCAGCTGATAAACCCCGGCAACGAATCCTTAAGGCACTGCTATTATACAACGACCCTTACCCACGTATTTAAAGTCCATGTTTTCCATTCCACTCTCTCATGGAACGTCTGTCTCTTTCTACCAAAAATCAAGAAAGATAGAATGAGACATCTTTCCATCCTTGAGTGAAAGTGGAGTGGAAGCGACTTAGAATACGGTTAAGCTTTAAAAACTATCACCAGTAACCATAAAAACTTATTGAGGCCTTGAATAAAACGTTAGTTTTAGTAGGTTTTGTCTCTTTCTTTAGGAACAAAAAATAATATGCGTAAAAGAAACAAAATCTATTTCTTTATCTTTGGGACTAAATATAAAAAGTAACTTGTAGCAAGCAAGTAGATTTGATATCTTCCGGTAGATTTTTTTTTATAAATTAAAGTTGGTATAATTATCCTATTTCAAAATATACATCTTACGATATTCATATAAAAAAATATGGATCGCTAATTAAATTTTCATTTGAAAAAAAATCTAAATGGCTAAACACTTAAGCTGATAATATAGCTTTCTATTGTTGAAAGTTTTTAATTGGTTCAGTAGTTCTTTCGAGTTTATCCGGAAATAACAATTAAATATTTTCTCAGATAGTCTGGCTATTAAATGTTGACCTCAGGAATAAATCCCTATCAGTTCTTTTCCATAAACAAAGTTAAAAGACCGAAAGAAAAAAACATAAGTACTCAAAAAAAAAGGACGCGAAGGTATGTCAGCGCCTTAAAGATATCCCGGGTATCGCCTGTCATATTCCAGGAAAATGTCCGGGCAAATTTTCGAGATACATGGCGAAGATAAGACCGTTGAACGTTTGTCCGGGCAAAAACTACCCGACCGTGTTTAGGGAAAGATAGTGCGGTATTCTTATTATGGGTCATTTGAGTAAAAAAATCTTAGAAAAAAGCAAGAAAATGTCTATTTGGTCTCTGGGGGTTTACATTCTTTATCCAAACAAAATATGATTTGATAACAAAACTTTTCCTTTTTTTTTATAAAAGAAATTTTTTTACTTGATCAAGAAAAAAATATGTTAAGATATTATAGAGTAAAATATATTAAAAAAAATTAAGATATTATAGAGTAAAATATATTAAAAAATGTTAAGATATTATAGAGCAAAATATATAAAAAAATGTTAAGATATTATAGAGTAAAATATATAAAAAAATGTTAAAATATTATAGAGTAAAATATTTAAAAAAATGTTAAGATATTATAGAGTAAAATATAAAAAAAAATGTTAAGATATTATAGAGTAAAATATAAAAAAAAATGTTAAGATATTATAGAGTAAAATATATAAAAAAATGTTAAGATATTATAGAGTAAAATATATAAAAAAATGTTAAGATATTATAGAGCAAAATATATAAAAAAATGTTAAGATATTATAGAGTAAAATATATAAAAAAATGTTAAGATATTATAGAGTAAAATATAAAAAAAAATGTAAAGATATTATAGAGTAAAATATAAAAAAAAATGTTAAGATATTATAGAGTAAAATATATTAAAAAAAAATATAATAGACTAAATGATATTATAAAAAACAAGAGTATGACTTAAAATATCAAAAAATTACAAGACAAGAAAAAATATTAAACAGGTAGTTGAGAAAATTAGTTTATAAGTATTATTAAAATAACGTGGTGGCCGAGTTGGTTAGACCTTGGACTTAAAAACACTTAGGTCCCTGGTTCGAATCCCGGTGTGTACCAATGAGTTTTTAATTAAAAAAAATATGTACATTTGTTTGACAACACCACTATAGTGCCTCGGAGAGCACGTTAAGCTGTCGGTCCCGGTTTCACTATACCAACTTGTGAAACTGTTTATAGGTGGGTTATTGAGTCTATCCAAAACATCGCGACGAGCTAGCCACTTGTTCGGTGTAGACTCATACCATCGGCTACGACGAGGTGGGATTAAACCCCCTCGGGGGGTACCCTGGGGCCGTCTAGGCGGTCTCGGGCGTCGTAAGGCACCCGTGAAGATATATATATATATATTAAAATAACGTATATTTGTATAATAAATAAAAATCTGGTAAAAGTCAAATATTTATTAATTTTAGCCACTCGTTTCTTATAAACTTAGATAACTGATATTCACTTTAATAATAATATTCTCTATTATACAAGACTTTCAGCAAATCGGTCTTATCAAAATTTGATATAATATCATAACTACCAAGTCAAAAAAATACATCCTACGTTTTAACTGGGAGTAAACCTAAAAAAACTAACACATTAAATGTAGTTGCTAGTTAAATACAACTTTTTTCTACGAATCGTAAATGCATTTATTTTTTCTCGGCATCATTTATTTTCGGACGCGACCCAAATATCTAAGCGTGTGTCTTACGATGAGAAATTAAAATTAACCAGTAGTCAGTTAGATAATAGATTAATTAACATTTCATTTTTTAAATTTAAATTACAAAATAAAAAATTACAAAGGTTAAGCAGATGACAAAAAAGCCGGCCTGGGATGGGTGACCGCTTTATACAACGAGGCTATTTCATCATAAACACCGCAACAAGCTCGCCACTTGTTAGGTGTTGCCTCCGAATACCATCGGCGAAATGAGGATGGGTTAATCCCTCCGCTGGGACCCTGAGGCCGTTTAAACGGTTCTCGGGAGCCAAATAGGCACCCGTGATGGTATTTATTTATTTATTTATAAATTACAAAATAACATTGTCTAAATTTAACTTTAGTTCAATTGCATTGTAATTTTGTCACATTTCGTATTCTGCTAATCAATCGCATGTAAATAAATACATCTGGACTTTGAAAGATTGTACTTTCAGCTAATGGGGTTCTACTAATCAAATCGAACCACTTTTCCCATGGACTTTGTGTCAAAAATGAAAAAAAAATGCCTTCTTCATACAAACTAGTACCTAATGTTAAAATTACCAATTTGTATGGAGAAGTAAATTTTTTCGACCAAATCGGGGACATTCTCAAAAAAGCTGGGATCCGTAGTGCCCATAACCGTAGAGCTTGTATGAAGAGAGTGATAGATGTGAAGGAAGCGAGAGAGTTATGCCAGGATCGTTGTAGGTGGCGCTCCCTTGTTTCTGCCTATCCCTGTGGGAAAAGGGCGTGACAATTTTATTATTATTATTATTAAGTAAATTTTTTTAATAAATACAAATTTGTCTTAAACGCCGCCCATTTCGTAACCGCATCATTTATCCAGCATAGTGGGAGTAACAAATGCTGTACAGCACTGTATTGATCGACCATTCATAGACTATGTATGAGTAGGACTTACCATCAGGAAGATGCAAAGTAAAATGTTGTACATGATTAAAAATAAAAAAAAGTGGTAAAAGATCAAATGTAGACATTCCCAATAAGCTTATTAAACTGTTTGAATTCAAACTGCATACTTTTTCCTTTTAAACAAACATTTTTAAGTATCTAACCTGTTCTTTACTAACACAAGTGGGTAGTAAAATTAAAAATAGATCGCGTAACTTGTAGATAAAAACGATAGCATTCAAGTTGTGTGTGCGTAACGCATTATCAGTTAAGGCAAGGTTAAAGAACTTGCAGGTTAAGGCGATGTTGTACCAACACATTTACAAACGAACGAAAGTTTCAAAATGCAATTAAAAACGATAAAACAGTTATAATTTACAAATAAATAATAGTGTAATAAATAAAATCATCAAACAACGATAGGCATAAACAGTATGTATCTATAAAATATAGTATATTTCTAATATTTGACGAGTGAAAGCCTAATTTCCTAATAAAAAATTGAATTTAATAAATTTAGTACAAGCCTAAAACTTACTTTGTTATCACGGTAATCAGTGATGATGGTCAGTGGATGTCTTACCTATTATTATACATTACTATTCTGTATTATTCAATAATAAAATTAAGTATAACAAAGAGTTTTAAAAATTAACAGAAATATAATATTACAAGTACAACAACCTTTTTTAAATCTAATTCGTTATGCAGAAAAGTTTAGTAGTATAAATTATATATCTAATAATTATTAAATATAATATTTTAAGTATCATAGCTTATATTTTTTGACCGCAGAAACACTCAAAAGGCGCAAATATGAAAATATAATGAATAGTTACATATTTGTGCCTTTTGCAGTGGAGACGCTAGGACCGTGGGGGCCGTGTGCACGACAGCTCTTCAAAGAACTGTCTTCACGATTGGTCTCCGTTACTGGTGACCAAAGGGCTGGCTTTTTCCTTGCACAAAAAAATAGTTTATGTATTCAACGAGGAAATGTTGCCAGCGTTTTGGCCACTATGCCACACGGACAAATATTAGATGATATATTTTTTTTGCAGTAGGTTTTTCCATTTTTCATTTTAGTATTATTATTTTTTCTTTATTAGGTAATTGTTTTAATTTTATTATTTTTAGTTTTGTACATACTATTTAATTTTGTTATGTGAAAATAAAGATTTTTATATTTTAAGTAATATAACCAGCAATAGTAACGGAACGGTAGTTATATCTTTGTAGGTTAAACTCATTAGGATTTAGTTAGGCATTTAGGTAACTATGGCAAACAGTGACCAAAATGTTTTGCTTAACTTAATTGTTATTTAATGTATTTAGAACTACAGAGAACTAACAAAGCATTTTGTAATTTGTTTAGTTTCGAATGGTGTATTGTCACGGGACGCAAATAGTTAGGATTTATAAAGTTTCATTGGTAAGTCTATTTTCCAGTAAGAAATTGTCCGGGATTATTTTAATTTAAATCATTAATCTCTTCTGTTTTATTTTTGTGTTTATTTTAATAATGTTAGACATTTAAATGTTTACGAGATAATTTATACTTTAATTGCTTTTTTAAAGTATTTAAACTATATAAAACTTATATAAATCTATATACCTACTAGTATTAAACAGAGTTATTGATTCTACTCAAAACATCGCGACCAGCCACTTGTTCGGTGTAGACTCATACCAGCGGCTACGACGAGGTGGGTATAAAACCCCTCCGCTGGGTACCCTGGGGTCGTCTAGGCGGTCTCGGGCGCCGCAAGGCACCCGTGATGATAAGTATGTATTAAAAAAAGTCGCATCTGTCTACGCTTAAATCTTCTAAACTGTGCGTAGGATTTTGATGCTGTTTTCAACTTTTCACTATTATTTAGGTATCATTCCAGAAGTTTTATATTTATAATACATAAGTACTGTGACATGTATAATTAGTATTAATCCATGCGAAACCAAGGCATGATAATCGGTTAAAAAAAATGTTATCAGACTTTTATTAATTTTAACTTATAGTTAATTTTATATACATATACGGTTGTGATAGTAATCTAAAAATTAAAGTGCCGCTCTTTGCCTTCCAACACCGCCTTAACATAAAACCAGACGCACACTAGGCGCGTATCACGGAAGTTCCAATACTTGTTTATCGCGAACCTATCGCCGAAGCAATTGTGCCCATATCCGCCGCTAAGCTGTGCCAAAGTGCATATTGAAACGTAACAAATATCGAATAAAAGTCTTGGCTATAGGCCTTTTTGGAGACTTACAAAACCTTTAAAGTACTTTAGCTAAAATTGGTAAAGGAAAGTATTTGAATGTTTTTTTAACGGAGCACGGCATGTGACTTTGTATCTACCTCATGTTAAGCAGACCTACAATACCATGTATGGGATCTATCAGTTGTCACATTGTTGTTTAACAATATTGATCGCCCTAACTATGCCTGCTAAATGATGCGGTTACAAAATGGGCGGCAGCATTAAGAGTCTATTTTAATATCCTTCCTGCTTTATCGTCAAATCAATCTCCCGTTTCGTAACCGCACCATGAAAGGACACTTCCCCTCGACAAGAAATCGATGCAGTAGTCTTCGGAAAACAGATGAAATCACTGACTAAAACCGAAACATGACTAGGTCATTTGACGGTTCTTGCATCTGTATCGGTAGTGGTAACAAGTCCGTTTGGTCGGCCTAACGAAGTTATAGAGGCCTTTCTCCCACCTAATAAATGGCGTCTAATGTACCAACAGTTGGTACATTCGACGCCATTTTTAACTTTAATCGTTACAATTATTTTGACGGACACTTAGGTGCAACTCAACCTTAATATAATGTATCAATATAATACATGGTTAGGTATATATAGGCATGGTTAGGTATATATGTAAATAGTATATATAGGTATATAGGCAATTCACTTTGAACAAACTAAACAAAGTAATTTATCATAAATTGTGATTATTGAAAATTACAATGATCGTGATTGAGAAATAGGCCCCACCGGCCAAATTCTATTTCTTAGAACAATTCAAAATAACTAAATCCTTTATAAATAACATTGAACAATCAGCAACAACATTAACTACAAAAGGCATGTACCTTATTCCCTTGTGTTACAGGTGCTTTTACTTTGACAGTTTTTGGCATTCCGTGTGGTAACAATATACTTAAAGCATTCCGTCATTTCCGTTTGACAATCTAACGTTACCTTTAAAAGAAACAGAATGTGGCCGCTGGTTAAATATTAAGCTCCTATAAAATGTGGTGGCCGAGTTGGTTAGACCTTGGACTTAAAAACACTAAGGTCCCTGGTTCGAATCCCGGTGTGTACCAATGAATTTTTAATTTAAAAGTTTATGTACATTTGTTTGACAACACCACTATAGTGCCTCGGAGAGCACGTTAAGCTGTCGGTCCCGGTTTCACTATACCAACTTGTGAAACTGTTTATAGATGGGTTATTGAGTCTATTCAAAACATCGCGACGAGCTAGCCACTTGTTCGGTGTAGACTCATACCATCGGCTACGACGAGGTGGGATTAAAACCCCTCCGCTGGGTACCCTGGGGCCGTCTAGACGGTCTCGGGCGCCGTAAGGCACTCGTGAAGATAAATATATATAAAATAAACTTCTGCTGTATCAACACTTGGTGTGTACACTTAACAAGTGGCCAGCTCGTCACAGTGTTTATTTAGCCTCAATATACCATCTTACTGTTCCACGGTAGTGATCCTAATATTTTTTAAAATGAAACATGTGGCTTTTTTGATTTTAAGAATTCGAAATGTGGACTTTTTATCCACCTAGTGTTAAGTATTAAGCAATTGCCATAATAATGGTGGCTTAAGATGACGCTTCACACTTCGTTTAAATGACTTTCTTTAGACTATAAAGATAATTTTTTTGTTAATTGAAACGTATTATGTGACTTTGTATTTACCTAATGTTGGTAGATCTATATTATACAATACAGGGTGAATTTGAAAGGATGTCCTTTGGGCTAATATGAGGTTCTGCTGATCAAATCGAACAACTTTTCCCATGAAACTATGTTCCGCAAATGAAAAAAAAATTTGGGTTCCCCATACAAATTGGTCATTTTAACATTACTAGTTTGTATGGAGAAGGCAATATTTTTTTTCATTTGCGGCACATAGTTTCATGGGAAAAGTTGTTCGATTTGATCAGCAGAATCTCATATTAGCCCAAAGTACATCCTTTCAAAGTCACCATGTATATAGATTTCCATACCACCAAAAAAAATGGTAGAGCGTTTCACATATATTTATATTCTGAAAACTGAACTAAACCTGTTAATAGATGGGTTATTGAGTCTATTCAAAACATCGAGACGAGCTAGCCACTTGTTCGGTGTAGACTCATACCATTGGCTATGACGAGGTGGGATTAAAACTCCTCCGCTGGGTACCCTGGGGCCGTCTAGGCGGTCTCGGGCGCCGTAAGGCACCCGTGATGATATGTATGTATGTATAGATTAAGAATTAATCAACATAATACTAATAATAATAATATAGTATGTAAGACAATTTACACATATTGCCCTGATCACAAACTCTGGTCTCTAGGCTTGTACTATGTGTACCAGAAGCAACGATATAATACATATTATATTTTATAAACACCCAGACCATGACAAACTGTACAGAAAAAACGTACTAATTAATATTTTTTTGCCATGGGTGGGAATCGAACCCACGACCTCCGGATACAACGCCAAAGGAGCAACCACTAATCTACGGAGGCTGTCAAATAAACATAAATACTTATAAAAGAATAAAGTCATTGGCCTCGTCCTCCAGTAGTGGAATCCAGTTAATACTCTAGAAGGCAGTAAAAAAAACACGTCTAAGCGCGGTCAACTGCATTTACATGCAGATTTAGTAGGAACTGCCTGATACGCCTCTAAAGGAAATCCGCCGTGATGTTATGTGTAGACACGCTACTACTCGTAGAGTAGGCGTTATATTAGTACATGCTTATTGTAAAGTTTTTTCCATGTTAAGGTGCTATTGTCCTAAAAATCACTTTTACTAATGCCCGACTCGATTCGACCAAAAGTGGGTATAACTTATACCGAGATTAGTAATGTCAAATCACATACAAATAATTATTCCGAGTATTAATAATTTAATCTACGAATAAATATTTGTATGGAATTTTACATTACTATCCCCAGTATAAGTTATGCCCTCTTTTGGTAGAATCGGCCCTAAGGCGGTTAAAATTATCACTGAACAAAGACAGAAAAACTTTATTTGTCACTAAAATAATGTGGTGCCTTGAAAGGTTGTACTTTGGGCTGATATGAGGTTCTACTGATCAAATCGAATTGAACTTTTCACATGAAACCTTGTGTTGCAAATCTTAAAGCAAAAATGGATGAAACCAGCTTTTACAACACAGTTCTAAGTGTTGGTTGTATTCATTCTTGGACCTGCATAAAGCTTTCCATTAGGCGGGTGTAAAGTCACATGCCGAACTCCTATAATATATACCTGTGTATATATAATAATTATTATTATATATAAAAACAAAATTTCTTTTCAAATCCACCTATATAATAATAATTATTATGAAGGATATTATATACCTATATAATTATATACATTATATTATATATAAAAGCAAAATTTCTTTTCAAATCCGTCCGGTATAATAATAATTATTATGAAGATATATATACATTATATTATATTACATTATATATCTATACTAATATTATAAAGCTGAAGAGTTTGTTTGTTTGTTTGTTTGTTTGAACGCGCTAATCTCAGGAACTACTGATTCGAATTGAAAAAAATATTTTCGTGTTGGATAATCCATTTATCGAGAAAGGCTATAGGCTATATAACATCACGCTACGACTAATAGGAGCGGAGTAACAAAGAAAAATGTTGCAAAAACGGGGAAAAAATATTCCTTTTAAGAGCGTACGCTGCGTAAACGGTTAAATTTAAACGCGCAGACAAAGTTGCGCGGGTCAGCTAGTGTATAATAAAATGTGTGTGTAACATATTTTTTAAGTTATAATTTACAAGTACCTTTAGATACCTTTTGATTTTTTTTTTTTTAATAAACACTGGTAAAAACAAACTGTCGCGATATTTCGGTAATTTTTTTGGTTGTTTACAGCAAATATCAACGTCTTTAGCCGTTATTTTTAATACAAAGGTTCAAAACACGTGACTCATAAGCAACATATGGTGTCTGGAATGAATAGACCTTACAGAATGCCCAAACCAAATAGTTAAACTCTGAACGTTCAAAATTGAAAGGTAAAAACAAAGCATTAGAGTCAAAAATCGTTAAACCAATAGAATTCGTAAAATATACGATAAGTTTTATTCCAGAAATTCAACACGGTAAAAGTGTGTAACTGACAGATATATTGCAAAACAAAAACAACTCTAATGTTGACAGTTTAAAGTTGGATTTAAAAATAATAAAGGGTTTGGTGCATTTGACATTTAGGTTGGAAACAGCTGGTTTGTGCATAAAGTTTTTATGCTTTCCTTGTTTTGTTTCATGGCGGGTATTGTCGGTGAGTTCGTTTAAAAATGCTTTTTTTTAAACAAAAAAAAATGCGATGAAAGGGACCATCGACTACTTCTTTTGTCTACGGCTTGTATTGGTTGAAGTGAGATGTTGTTAAAAAAAAACTTTTGGAATAAGTTTAATATTTACTACCATGAAAAAACGCTTTTTAAGGATCTTTATTTATACATACATTTTGTGTCCTTTATAGATAGTAATCCTCCAGATATAATAAAAAAAACATTATAATACTCACCAGGGTTTGAACCCGTAACCTAGTGGTTTGTTCGTAGTTGGTAGTAAACTAAATATATGTTTAAACCTAACCTGAATTGTGATAATGAGAAATGAGTAATTTCTTTAAAATGACGAGAAATGTTTTTGATTTGATATCAGCATAAGGTCAATTTGGTTAGTTTATTGTGACCCTAAAAAAAATATTGTAAAATCAAGTACCGAAAGGTAACAATCATAGTGTTGCAAATTTTGGCCTTCGACTGACATTTTAGTCGAATTGCAATTATAGTGTTGCAAAATAGCGCTTACACGTTTTGTAAAATGTCTCTTGCAATAACTGTGTCGAATTGGATGTACCTATTAGCCATCTGGCACAAATATTTCTTGTATGATACCCGTATTATTTTCAATTTATAGGACTTTGAAATGAGATCAAATAAAATCAGTGGCAGATTTAGTTTTGCCGCCAGTAGTCTACTCAAATCTTGCTGCCAGTAGACTATTTAAATATTCTTGCCGCCCCCACCGACATTACCTATTAGCGAACGATCATATCACCCTCAAAACCAAATCGCAAGACCTAACAACATTTATAAATATTAATGTAGAAAAGAATCATATTTAGATCTAAATGTTACATACATATACATACATATCATCACGGGTGCCATACGGCGCCCGAGGCCGCCTAGACGGCCCCAGGGTACCCAGCGGAGGGGTTTTAATCCCACCTCGTCGTAGCCGATGGTATGAGTCTACACCGAACAAGTGGCTAGCTCGTCGCGTTGTTTTGGATAGACTCAATAACCCATCTATAAAGTTTCACAAGTTGGTATAGTGAAACCGGGACCGACAGCTTAACGTGCTCTCCTAGGTACTATAGTGGTGTTGTCACAACAAATGTACATATTTTTTTTAATTAAAAACTCATTGGTACACACCGGGATTCGAACCAGGGACCTAAGCGTTTTTAAGTCCAAGGTCTAACCAACTCGGCCACCACGTATTTTAAATGTAATTTAAATGTTACAGTAAGATAAAAAAATAATTGTCCCCAAATTTGCCGCCACTAAAATCTGCCGCTTTAGGCTCCAGCCTATACTTAGCCTGCTGATAAATTCGCCACTGAATCAAACTATGATAAACAGTTGTTAACGGCAATTGCAAATCTTTCATATGGGAATATGGAAGAAGTCTGATTTTAAAGAGTATCATCGTTTATTTGTTAGGTTGTACCTCCGAATACCATCGGCGAAATGAGGACAGATTAATCCCTCCGCTGGGTACCCTGAGGCCGTTTAAACGGTTCTCGGGTGCCAAATAGGCACCCGTGATGGTATTTATTTTATTTATTATTCATCGTCGACTTACTGTAAGTTTCATGATATATAAAATAAAACTTAATTTATTGGAGTAATTTGGAGCACAATCCAATCTTACATATATTCTCAAACAAAGAACATTTATGTTGATGCTGATGTTAAGAAGACCTACTAAGTCCATGAATGGAACCAATCAAAACATTTTTGTTATACAGGATTGGTCGCTTTCATTATGCCAGGACAATGATGCGATTCCGAAATGGGCGACATCTAAGATAAATTACGAGTCGGTCGACCTAGCTTCCTCCCACCTTTATTTTTAAGTTATTATTGTTTTTAAGTTAATTAAGTTTCTTATTTCTCATACGAGTATATTATTATCTACTTTGATCTCTACCCATTTAATATAACTGTGTCTAACTTCTTTGATTCAATGACTTGTCCATGTCATTTTAATTAAATTAATAGTAAAAAACAACTAGTAGTATGATCGTAATTGGTACCGTGTCAATAAGAACCGTACGACTAGCGATTGCGATTTGATACGCAATTAGGCTTCAGTATAAAGACCCATACTTGGTCAGTTATGTATACTTTTTTTTTTAAAGATATAATGCAATAGTATCATAAACTAGGACTTCTAAATTCACTCTTATGGTCGGGTTAATGGTCGTTGCTTTTCCTGAGCCTTGGAATTCAAACATTTGTGTTTTCATCAGTTTGACAGTCCGAAGCACTGGTTAAGCATTAGCAATTGCTTTGCAACGACTATTAATCCGACCATTAGAGTTATTAGAAGAAAGCTAATAGAGGGCGTCTGAGTATAAGTAGATAACAAGCAATGACAAAATTCGTGAGGGGTGACTGGAACCTGATTAACTCAGTGGCTGAGTATCTTACCGCGAAAGCGAGGATCATGGGTTCGAGTCCCGCCCACCATAATAATTTTTCATTGCTTTTTTTTATCTTTTAATTTTTTTTAGATTATCCTGATAAATATATATATATATATACAGGGTGAATTTGAATGGGTGTACTTTGGGCTAATATGATGTTCTACTGGTCAATACTAACAACTTTTCCCATGGAACCATGTGTCGCAAATGAAAAAAAAATATGGCTTCCCCATACAAATTGGTCATTTTAACTTTACTAGTTTGTATGGAGAAGGCCATTTTTTTTTCATTTGCGACACATGGTTCCATGGGAAAAGTTGTTCGTTTTGATCAGTAGAACACCATATTAGCCCAAAGTACACCCATTCAAATTCACCATGTATATATGTAATATACATAATGTCTTTGGACTTAATATATATAATTATTAAATAATTAATGAAAGTCCCTAAAAACTGTAAAATGCAAAAAAAAAACAAAATCATATTTAGTTTGTTTTAATAATAAATAACACTCTAAAATGACGCAGGCACAGCTACATGTAAAAGTGACACTTATAAGAACGTCTATAATGACTTATGTTTGCTATATAGGCAATAACTAAACATCATGTATTACAGGCAACCCGACATTCGCAGATGGTATCAGCGATTGGTGCCTCGATCGCTTATCGGAGACAGACACCCCCGCAAGCAAACCTGCTATCAATAGGGTTACCAGATGAATGAAATAATATAATAATCAAACTAACAAAATCTGGTACGAAAGTAAAAATTTCAGTGATAAATAATCTGACAATTTAATTAGTCATTGAGATTCCACATTCAACAAGGCAGTAAACCAAAAATAAAGATAAGATAATATAGAAATAACTAATAATGACACTGATATTCCTATAGAGGAATATCACAAACTGACGAAAGATATTAATAATGTTGTAAAGAATAATTATATTTTTATTGTTAAACATATTATTATTATTAAGACGTTACAAGAAAATAATATTTTATAAGTGGCATTAAAACAAAACCTGAATATAATGTTAGCATTATAGTAATTATTCTGGGAATATCCAGTTAGAATTAGCTTGTGTACCCATTTAAAGTTAATAAGTCCAATAATATGTTACAGAACTATATCAGAAGATAACTAAATTATGGTTAAACTATTCATTGGTGAGCAATAACAATAAACCTTAGTACCTATAGATTAATCGATGTAAGTCGTACCAACCGGTTCTAAGAAAAGTGTTAGTTTTAACCCACAGTGAATTAAGAAATTTATTTAAGTTATTAATGAATTAAAGAAACAAGTCAATTACAAAATAAATATTGATCCGTTTAATCTGAATAAGACATTAATTTTTAAAATTAGGGCAACATTAATGGAGGTAATAATTGTTAAACTGACAATTATGAATTTAATAATTTACATTTAGAAAATCATATTTTTAAGATACTTTTAAAAAATATTAAAAAAATGCAGTCAAACAAGACGAAAGGCAGCTTTGCAACCCACACAGTTATAAATGCAGATTTCAAATTCTTATAGGATAATATCTTCCAACCAAGTTGACAGTGACTATATTCGTATTAATATAAGTGTCGTTAAAGTAACTATAGTTAAAATGTTACTCAAATAAATAACCAAAGATGATGTTGAACTCAGGTTAACTTTTAAACGTGACATAATATTAACAGATGCAAGTCTAAACAATATACGAAATACAAATTCATTCATGCAAAGACCAAACGTAGCACGCATTGTTCCACGTTCAGTTTTTAAATAAACAAACCAATATAAAAGAACACTTTAACAATATAAATTTAAGGCTTATAATGACGAAGCAGTTATATTCGTTGGACATTCAAAATTTAAATTTGACGTTTCATGCGCTAGCGCAGACACAGACAAATCGACGCATTCGTTACTAGCATCTCAGTTGGCTTTAGACACAACGAAACTGTTTGTTATTTTGTCATGCGTGGAAATTTATGAAAATATACACAATGTTTCTACAATGCAAATAGGTTCTTGTTGAACCAGTAATGAGTTTTTGAATGAAAGGAAATGTTAACAGAATAAGTATGGATGGACTGACGACAGAGCGTGGGAAGAAAATTACCATAAAAATGTAGTAATGAGATTCAAATGGTGACGAGCGGTTATGTAGTTTTTTGGTTTGCAAATTATTGGGAGGCGTTGCTAAAAATACTGAGAATACGAAATGTATTATATATAATTTTCATAATAATAGTAGAACTTCTCACGCATATTGCCCTGGTCACAAAATTAAGCTCTATAGGTGTGTACTATGTTATGATTTTCTAAATTATTTTACATATAGAAAGCCACATTATAAGCGAGTAAATATATGAAATACAGCCCATATTTCATTTTAGATCCGATTTCTTTTAAATTTAAACGGCGGGTGAAACCAGGCTTTGTTAAAAAATAATGAATTAAGTAGAGATCTTCTAATCTAAAATTGCGCGTCTCTAGATTTAATGTAGGATGTTGTATCCAACATGTTGATAAGCAATGCTGACTGAAATTCTTATAGGATAATGACGATGACCAAAATAGAAATCAAAATAGTTTCTGTTAAAAGCTTTATAAAAAGGTTTTTTCTTAAAAAAAAAACCAAACATTATTCCGAAAAAGATGATCCAAAATCAGGACAGCCCGGTGATTTACTAGTGTACACTCAATTTAAAACATAATGTGATATCGCGTGTGAGAAAATTGCGTAAAATTGCTTTCTGAAGCCCGCTATTAAAGTATTCGCAGAGGGAATTATATATAAAAAAAATAAGAAAGACGCCTATGCGTGACTACATGTCTTGGAATATATTATTTGTGTTGCTTATTTTTTATAATGAGTTATACAAATTTAAACTTTAAAGCTTTAGTATTCAAAGTAGAATTTTAAATCAAAGATAATTTTAAAAAGTAACAAGTAATTGCTTAATATTGTGAAAATACTTGTCGTCGTGTTATAATCAATATTTAATTTGTCCTTTACATAAGTATGGGTTCACAAAGTTTATTTAACATAAAGGATATTGAAAATGAAAAAAAATCACATGAGAATATGAAACCTAATATTGACGGATGTCCCTTAAAAAGCGACCATACAAAGAATCTAGCACCGCCAGTTTCAAATTACAACACCGATTTATTTTTATAAGTAAAGAAAATTAAATCAATAGGTAAGTTTAATAAATTAAACTAATCCCTAAAAGATATTGTATCTTGTATCTTTTTATTTGCGTCAATATTCTTAATACTGTTTGAATTTAATTGTAAATGAATATGTATCTAATTGTATTTTTTTTCCAATAAACTTTTTATTAATATTATTATTAAAAAAAACAGCTGCGTGACCTCTTATCAAGACTGTTATAAAGTGTCGCTGACCTCTGGATTTAAATTAACTACCTACCCAAATGTATGTATCGAAATTGGTTAAATGTAGTCTAAAACTGTCCACAAATTATATTTTTAAACCAATGTGCCGTTTAAAATATTAATTTAAAAGAATTCCTCGTTTAATTTTTAAAAAATCGGATTATTACACCGTTTTCCCTTAGCGTTCTTACTGATTTTTTTTTGCTTACCGTGATATTAAATAGCCTGTAAGCCCGCCTGCTAAATGATGCAGCTACGAAATGGGCGACAATATACGAAATATCCTCGCTGATTTATTGTCAAATCAATCGCCCCTTTCGTAATCGCACCATAAAAGGAGACTACCACCTAGACTAGTAATTGATGCAGTAGTCTCTGAAACACCGGTAAACCCACAGACTAAAACCGAAACATGACTAGGTGACTTGACGCTTTTTGCATTTGTATGGGTTTTGGTAACGAACCCGTCGGTCGGCCTAGCGAAGTTATAGCGGCCTTCCTCCCTAATTATTGAGCTATCAAATGCAAAAATATTTTTTTAATTGATCCGATAGAATTTTAAGAGCAAAGGTTATACATACCATCCTAGAACTTAACCCAGAAATATGTTCATGAACTAATGTGTACCGCCCGACACAGTTAACTTTGGGTTTGATTTTGCAAATTTATGCAAAACCGAAAATGCTAACGACCAAACCCAAACCTGTAACACCTGCTCTTGATTTTAACAAACCAGTTTTGGTTTAAAGCGAATTCGTTAAACAAATTGACGATGCATCTGAATACGACGACAATAAAAACGCGATGAAAAATGACAAACGTGACAATGTCATGACATTATAAATATAATGGGAAAGAGGTAAATAATTGCAAAAATCAAGGACAGTTACTTTCGTAACTTAACATAAATTTGCATTTGATTTTAATATATTAAATTTTGATTTATTACTAACAATAAGTGGAATAATAAAGATGTATCAAAGAACAGATATTTTAAAAACGTATACTCAAAGAAGTTTAAGATTAAAAATAAAATGTTTTGTTATAATCTAGTGAGTATCGATTACTGGATTATTTAGCTTAATTAGGGAATAAATAAATACGAAAAGTACTGAAAAGGAATTAGTAAATATTTATCGAAACAAACGTACCTGTACAAAAAGGTGTATGAGTAGTAACCTAACGACACATTTATGTAAATATCGTGTTAAGATAATAATATATTTTAGTGTTGGCAATAGTTATTCATCAAATAAAGTATATAGTTACTGTGTGTGTATTATTTATTTAAAATAACATACCCTTTCTTCTTCTTCGAGTACTCTAAATATCTCATAACAGAGTAATTCGGCTTCCTTTGATATGTTGACATCAGCAATATCTCCATTATTAAAGTTTATATCACCAGCTATATCCGCCAGAAGATGCATCTTCTTTACTTAGTTAACAGAGTAAACTTTCACGAAATCATATCATTATTTTTAAAGAATCACTTTAACGCACTTTCACTGTTTATGGCACATAAAGATTTTCATCAGGTAACTAAGTACCGTCATTATGAACTTTGGTTAGTTATATAATATATTATATTCTACAAAAAAAAATAGCTATAATTAAATGATTCACTATATGAACATAAGCTGTTTTATCTTCAAGATAACGCATAGCGGTTTAAATACGGATCTCTATGTTCTAGACAGTTTTATTACATTCCAGGACACTTCCAGGACAAACGCAATGTTCGATATACGTTCAGTTGCAGAAATCACTGGCTTATCATTAATATCATTAGGTTCATATTTCAGTGCAAGAACTTGATTAACTTCTTGTGGAGTTATGAATACAGTCATTTTAAGTCACGTCTCATTTATCTTTACTACTTTAGGTGTTTGGTTATTCATGCCGATTTATGAGAGATACAGATTCTTTGTTCCATTTGCGTATTTTCTTAACTACTCATGAGTTTTTTGAGTTATTTGTCCTTACCTCACATACACATTTTCAGGGGACAAGGGCGCTTTGCATAATATCAGCGATATCGTCGGTGATATTATGAATAAAACGGCATTTATATGCATTACCTAAGGATCGCCTATGTAAAGTTTTGTGCAATAAAGAAAATATACACTGTCATGTTATATCAATTTTGTCATAAGGCTTATATGTTACGAGATAACTTTATGGGCAGGTTCTCAGGAGACTGTATTTTAGATGTTTATTCCAGACGCTAGTTATCTTTTAGTTGCCAAAAAACACATAAACTTTATGTTTTATGATAAAGCAGCGAGGAATCTGTTTCGCCATCGGTTTTATTACATTTTTAAGCGACAGAGTTAATAAAAACTTATTGAAATTGCAAGACAAGAGGAATTTCTTAAATCTCTTATGCAGAATTTTACCTAAAGTGTCATAAAAGAGAAACCTAAATAGCAATTTATATTATTAAGGAAACGGTTATAACACCTCAGAGCTTAGCCGCAAAAGGAGCTATTAAGCTGTTATCCAGTCACATAAATTAGACAAAAATAACCTCTTGAAGGAAATGCTTGTGGTAAACTATCCAGGTCCTAACTCAGACTATTCCTAGACCGAGCAAAACAAGCCGTTAAGGCAGTCGACACGTCACTTGAGAAATAAGTGACAATTATATGGCTCAGTACAAGAATAGACGGTGTATTATTAGGGAAAATGGACGGAAATATATTAAATGTTTGCAACGATTATTCCTTAAAAACATTTTTTTAAGCCGACCGTCTTTCTATGCACAAAGGATATTGAAAAGGCGTATCAGTATTCGTCTTTTGTATCAAAATCTAGCCTGATATTGTATAAGTTGTCACTCCATATAGCTGCGTCGAGGAAGTCTATAATTTTCCAGCTCCAACGGTTGTCTAAATATCAGTGGGCTGATTCTAGTTATCATAGAACGGACGACTGTCTTGGGCTTACCAACGTAGTAAAAAGTCCATAAATGGGTTCGATCAATATCAAACTTGGTTGTTTAAAAGCATTGATGCCGGTTTACGATGTGGTTACAAAACGGGCGGCGAAAAAGACGAATTGCATTACGACTGCTATATCGCCAAATTAACCAGCCTAACTTTTTTTTTCATAACTGCACCCTAAAAAGAGACTATTATTTTTCCACAAGAAATCAATGCAGTAGTCTCCAGAAAACCGGTGAGCCACAAGCTAATTCTGAAATATGACTAGCTTAATTGACTTTTTTTAGATCTTTATGGACGATGAAAACATATATATCTAAACTGTGATAAGCCCTGATAGTGTCCACGTAAGTAATATATATTATTATATTACTTTTATTGTTGAATTTGAGAGTAAATATATTTTAAATATAGTTTTAATTTTAATTAAAATCACTTAACCAAAGGTTAACAATCTATTGACACTCTAATTTGATATTTAACATACGGTTAATGATTTTGGCATATCACTTACGAGAACGAATTTTTTTTATACTTAGAGGTTAATGACCCAACTGCTAGCAAAAAAATACTATAACTGGACTTTACAGTCATAATTAGAAGAGTTTTTTCTTTTGATTGTGAAGTGATTAAAACTGCAACCGACAGTTTAAAGTAAGATTAATTTTTGTCCCTTTAATACGAGAAGGTTAACGAACTTATGACATTAATATTCAGTCTGGCAACCTTGAAGATTAAGATAATGCTTTTTATAATTTGAAATTCAGAAATAATATAATAATATACGTGGTGGCCGAGTTGCTTAGACCTTGACCTTAAAAACACTTAGGTCCCTGGTTCGAATCCCGGTGTGTACCGATGAATTTTTTATAAAAAAAAAATATGTACATTTGTTTGACAACACCACTATAGTGCCTCGGAGAGCAAGTTAAGCTGTCGGTCCCAGTTTCACTATACCTTGTGAAACTGTTTATAGACATGGGTTATTGTGTCTATACAAAATATCGCGACGAGTTGGCCACTTGTTCGGTATAGACTCATACCATCGGCTACGACGAGGCGGGATTAAAAACCCCTCCGCTGGGTACCCTGGGGCCGTCTAGGCGGTCTCGGGCCCGTAAGGCACCCGTGATGATATATATATACAACCTTTCAGAATAGATCATTAAAATAAATCATTTCAAAATATCACCTAAAGATTTTCAGAGAAAATATACGAATTGGCAACCAAAGCAAAACTTTCTCAGGCTAAAAGTGAAAATAAATCGGCCTACATTTCCGAACAATATGTTGACAAAAGTAGCAGCGTTTTGCGGAGATTTGTATGCAAAGGTCGCTGGTCACTTCGGGTCGCTTTTACAAGGAAACTTCACCGAAACGCATGAATAAGTTATTATCACAGAAAACTTATTGTATTGGAATAGAAATGCAGAAATAACGCGATGCGCGTGATTATACTACGACATATAAATCATAGACGCCATTATGAGATGTAAACACGATCACTGTCACGTATAATTCTCCTCCATTTTTTGTACTACTAGGTGCAAGCGAGATAATCGACACGTAAAATTCGCGTTATGAATATCGGAGGTGTATCAAGAAGAGTAAATGCAATCAAGCATATTTTACTCGTAATGCACTAAATAGCGTTAATTGATAAAATGTATCCAGTATAGGATTGTACAACGTAGGGGATTGTACCTTTATACAACGAGGCTATTTCATCATAAACACCGCAACAAGCTCGCCACTTGTTAGGTGTTGCCTCCGAATACCATCGGCGAAATGAGGATGGGTTAATCCCTCCGCTGGGACCCTGAGGCCGTTTAAACGGTTCTCGGGAGCCAAATTGGCACCCGTGATGGTATTTATTTATTTATTATTTTTTATAGGATTGTTTTTGTAACACTTAAGCACTAGACAGTTTAATTTTATAAATTTAGCTGAATAGCGTTTGCCAATATTGTAATAGAGCCTCAGGCATTTACTAAACGCGCTGATTCTCCTGACTTTTTTATTCATTGGCAACAAATGTGCTGCAAATCTTAAACAAAAGTACTACTATTCCTTTTGAAGTATTATCTGTTAATAAATGTGGTTTTACCGCGAGTTTTGCAAACTATAGACACTAACGTCTGCAATTAGTAACCTCAGAATAGGAGATACTTATTTATATTGTTAACAAAATTAAATACAATTCCATTAGTAGCATTATAACTGTAGCCGCTAGCGTGTAGAGTTTGGAAAACACATAGTAGAGCTACTATCGTCAAGTCGTTTAGTGGTGAGACAAGCATTTTTTTTTTGCTGGCAAGGCTAGCAAAAAAAAAACAGACATGCGCGTGTTGTACTTAAGACCATTTATTTGGGCTTTCTACCAATTCAGGTCTGTGGTTATTGTCCTTCGACACGACTTCCGTTTATAAATTCAAAATGGTAACTTTATTTTTCTAGGGAATATATATATTTCCAGAATTGGTTTACAAAGTATAAATTTCTTTCGCAGTATCTAAACTGTTTGTTGCAGATTTTTTTTACTATACAACTTTATGATATTTCATACGGAAAGGATTCTACAAACCAAGGCTATCACCTAAATCTTGGTTTTCTCCTTTTTACATAAATATAGAACAAAAGTGACAAAAACATTTATTACCGGGTTTAGGGTAAGTCTATAAGGATTTCCCATTAGTTTTGCTATCATATTATAGGCTCTACCAAAAGGGAAATAAATAAATAAAATATTATCACGGTTGCCTTACGGGGCCCGAGACCTGTAGACGGCCTCAATTACTCAGCTACAAACAGTTTCACAAGTTTGTATAGTGAAACTGTGACCGACAGCTTAACGTGCACTATAGTTATGTTGTCAAACAAATGTACATATTTGTATACCGAAAGTAAGAATGTAAATTTATACTGTTTTCAAAAATAAAGATTTGGTGGTTCCTAATGTATTAATGTAAAGTTAATAGTATGGTAATAAATCACAGTAGATCCTCAGGTTTGAAGAAGTGATTTTATTTATAAAGAAGTTAAAAAGCTCAAAGGTTAGCTGGTAGAAAATGCCGAAGGCTTAATGCCTTGGGCATTTTCTATGTACAATATTATTTTGTAATTTTGTACAATAAAGTATTTTAAATAAATTAATTAATAATAGCGAAAGTAACAGAACACTATGCAGCTTATGCATTGCTTAAATATTTTCATAAGTAAAGGTATAATTTAATAAACAATTCTCAGCAATCAGCAAGTTTACGCACGTGCCAATGTTTCTATTGTAAGCATAAATAATTGTAAAGTACCTAAACCGGAGTAAGGAAATGACACGGCTTGTGACTCAACATGTTACAAACAGGGTTGTTATTCTACAAGACTAAGTAAATTTGCTCAAAATGACTTATTTTATGCTTAAAATAAATCAAACAATAAAATACGTACGGCGCATGAGACCGCAAAAACGGCCTTAGGGTACCTAGCGGAGGATATCATTCTGAGCCTACACCGAAGAAGATTGACGTATCACATGACGATTGATCCGAAAAACAATGACGTAGTGTTTGCACAGACTTATTACAGTTTCACAAGTTGGTATAGTGGAACTGTGACCGACACAAAAATGCCAAGGCACTATATAATAGTGGTGTTGTCAACACAAAATTTAATGTTACATGGTATACACCAACCGGGATTTGATTTCGTGAATAACGTTTGTGATATGTCTACACGTTAAGCACCTTCAGGGCATATTTATTAATTAAAATTATTTATTGCACAAAAAATCGAATATTTACTCAGCAATTTAATGTGATTATTTTTTGAGTATTTTATGTTGTTAAAAAATATTTAAATGCAGGGCCCATCTATTTCTTGAATTAGGATGCGAATACAAAACAAGCAGTTGACAATAAAAGCAACGATTACAAATTTTAAAACTGCATCACCGATCATTTAGCCGGCTTAGTGGATGCGACCAATGCTAATAAACAAAAATATACTAATGGACCCAATGCATGGTCTTTGTTAGTCTACATATCATTAAGTACATACAGAGTCTGAAGAAAACAAACGTTATAAATTTGTTGTATACTAACAAAATGTTTTAAAATTAACCTTTTGCTAGAATCTTAATTTGGACTTTGACATTGATAACCTAATTGCAGTTAACTTCTATACGTTAACAAGAAATGGCGTGGGAAAGAAGGATAAAGATCTATTATTATTATCACTGTTTATCTTTTAATATTATCATCCTTAATATAATATTGCCACAAACTCTATAAACGTTATCTTATCTAAAAGTTAGAGCATATTTAGCCCTCAAGTATTTCGACCCTATGAATCTTTTGTGCATTATTCTATTGTTTTCTTTTACCTTATACTCAAAAGTATTTGTAATAAAAACTTTAGAATAATATTTATTTTCAGAAGCTTATATGTACCTTCTGGATGTAGAGTATTAGTTAGATCTGGTTTTGATCAAGGCACTTTTACATCCTAAATTATCTTTTGTGCATTACCTTATTCCTTTGTTTCTCTTACCTTACTTATAGGTAATCAAATATCTTTATGATATACTTTAGAATAGGTAATAAGGTAACGTATAGATCTAGTTTTGATCAAGGCTCTTTTACAAGCCAAATTATCTTTTGTACATTACCTTATTCCTTTGTTTCTGTTACCTTACTTATAGGTAATCAAATATCTTTATGATATACTTTAGAATAGGTAATAAGGTAACGTATACATCTAGTTTAGATCAAGGCCCTTTTACAAGCCAAATTATCTTTTATACATTACCTTATTCCTTTGTTTCTCTTACCTTACTTATAGGTAATCAAATATATTTATGATATACTTTAGAATAAGGTTTGTATTCAGAAGACTATTTTATTTTATATAACTTCTTTAATAATTGGAGGTGATTTATATATACTTTCATCTTCTAAAACTTTTATGCATTATCCTGTTGTGCTCTTTTAACTTATCTAAAAAGTTATTCCTGATATACTTTCGTATAAGGTTTAGATTATTTTCTATAAGGTTTAGATTCAGAAGTCTTTTAGGATATATGTTGGGTATAGGTATGCCATAAAACTTATCAATAGGCTGGTTTTGCTTAGAGCAGTTAACTATCAAGAAACTTACACTACCTTATAATCATTTGTTGTTCTTTCACCTTATCCTCAAAGACATTCATGATCTGTGTTAGGTTGTAAATAAATACTCTGTCGGTGCAGCTGCATAATTATTTTAAAGATCATAATCTTCATGTGATTTAGATGCTTTTAATAATATTATAAATTTAATTATGTTTTTATATAAAGTTTTCTGCAATAGTCTTATGAAGCATAACATCAAAAGCCTTTTCAATAATTACCAATTCCTTATCAAAAAATTGAATAACGAACACGATAAAGCTAAGAACAATTTTACCATTCGAAATTTGAATCTGTTGCATTGCAGTATTGTGACATATAAAATAAGAAATTTAATTGAATAACAGCTCTATCATTGAAGCATAAGATTTATATCTTCATTTGAAAACATATTTGGATCTAAGAATGTGTCTCCATATTATACAATGGCTTTATCACGTTCTGTTATTGTATTACAAAATCAAAATAATCCTATTACAAATCAAAAGGTAACATTTCAATAATCTGATTTTAAGTAATAGTCACAATCGTGATCTTCTTTGGCTTAAAAATATCACGAATTATATTTTAATCGGTTGTTTTTAATTTTATAAGATTTTTAAATATTTGTTTAAATTATATTTGTTAATGGAATGTAAATTTATTTTAATTATTACGATTTCCGATTACTGATGCGTATAATTTGCGGTTTAGCGAAAATTAACGGATTATTAAATTATAACTTAATTAATTAACCACTAAAATTATATTTGCTTATTAGAATTTCACACATTATTATAAAAAAAAAAAAAGGTATTCACATAATCACGCACTAAACACAAAAAAAGTAAATAAACAAACTATGCGTTATCAAGATAGTAAATAAAAAAAACTAACAAAGTTAAATCAAAAATAAAATAACTTTTTTTTGTGAAGAAAAGAAAGTGATGATTCCGACAAAAAAAAATCATTAAAATAAAGGCATATAGCGCCGCCACGCGCGCGTTCTATAGGCGAGCCCCATTACACTGACTGACTGTACAAAATGCAAAAAGGCTCGTCGAGCGACCGGCGCTTGCGCATGTGTGAAAGAAACAAGGATCAACATTTATTAGAATAAAGATAGCCCTTCTAATTATAGATGGTATGTATTTCTGATTTCTCCTCACGGGGAGAGGTGCAATTTTATTCAAATGGATTGCTGTGCTAGTCGTATATGATTTGTAGCGCTATAAAGGCGTTGATAGTATGATGCATGATGGAATGTTAGTTGACAAAATAGTCTTGGACTTTAACGGGTCTAAAAATGAAGAATATATTTCTTTTGTTATGAAGCTTATTAAAATGGTAATCTAATTCTATACCCTTAACATATAAACTCTTTATTTTTACTCTTTCAAAGGTCAGCTGATAAAAAAACAAGGGACATTAGCTCGCCTATGTACAATTTTGTGCAATAAAGAATTTTAAATAAATAATAATATAGTGTAGCTAAATATGTTTTTTGATAAATCTTTATATATTTATATGCAAAAGTTTAAACATTAATATTGATTGATGATTGATTGTTAAAACATATAAACATTTTTGTTGATGATGATTGATGAATGATTGATTGTTAAAACATATAAACATTTTTTTTATGAAATTGGGTGCCATACCTAGTATCTATTCATCGTGGAAAAGTTTTCAAAAGATAGCACGTGTATATATGCATACATACGTGCTACATCATCTGAAGCAAATGTGACCCAGACACGTACCTATAACATGATAATATCATCATCATCATACCAGCCTTTCACGCGTCCACTGCTGGACATAGGCCTCCCCCAAGGATCGCCACAACGACCGGTTCTGCGCCGCCTGTAGCCATCGGCTTCCCGCGAACTTTTTCAGGTCATCGGTCCATCTTGTGGGGGGCCTGCCTCTGCTGCGTCCTCCAGCACGCGGTCGCCACTTGAGAACCTTAATGCCTCAACGGCCGTCCGTTCTGCGAGCTATGTGGCCTGCCCACTGCCACTTGTGTAGTGGGTAGGAAAAGGATTCGCGAACTCGAGCGTCAAAAAACATCTAAATGTTGTTTTCAGTTATAATAATTTTATATAATAAAAATATTTTTTGGAAAAAAAGAACATGGATGTGTAGATTTTATTTACTCGATCCTAATTAAGTACATAATTTCTTTATAAAAAATCTGTTAAGTTTTAAAATAGAAAACTAAAGTAATATTTTTAAAATCATAAATCAAACTTTGGGTGTCTTTTCAAAAGTTAATATATTTTTAATAAAAATACTATCTAATTAGGATCGAGTAAGTAATATTTACACCTCTACGTTCTTTTTCATTAAAAATAAACTTTGATATCACTAAAAACAACATTTAGACGTTATTGGACGTTCGAGATCGCGAAACCTTTTACTGGCTTCTTAAGTTTGGCGATTCTGATACTATATGAACATGATAATATAGACCTTATAAATTATATAGAAACATATATATGTATGAAGTAGATAGAAATAAATATAGAAACCATTAAATAGAAAACTTGATAATGTAATTAACAACCATAAATGTACAAATGATAAACGATTTAATAAAGCGTTCCATTTGGCCGCAATATGTGTCAGTCAGCCAGATTCGTAGCCATGCTCGTAAATACCAACTTTACTGTAAACCACAAATTCTAAACACATTCGTTCCAATTTCAGCATTAAATGCAACATTGTTGCAACACTTGCAGTAAGTAACTACTTGTATGTGAATAAAGAAGACATCGTAAAGACGAACAACGTAAAAGACAAGTTGTGAGTCTATAAAAATATAACAAATTATAACGAACAGAGCGTTGATGGCCTAAAATAGAGCAATTACATGTAAATAAAGTTAATAGACTGTTGAAATTTAATATAAACATCGCACACAAAGGAAGAATTCACGAGATTTACTAAACATATTCTCGAAGATAAGTGTAGAACAAAATGTTTACAGTAATACAGTTACCGAAGCAAACTTTCTCATAAACATTACAGTATATGATCAGGAAAGCAATTTATAGAATATAGAAGTAGCACTGATAAGCTAGAAGCACCCAATAATAATATTTTACAATCACCATCTTACTTTAATACAGACCATAAGTATGCCATAGTTATGCTATAAAACCGTAACGAAATACTTTAAATAAACTCGAGAAGCCAGACGGTAAGCAAGCACGTGAATAAATCAAAACCGGACGAAAAGCAGACAGTAAAAAACTTAATAAGGCTCAAGCAAGCATATTTATTTTAGGAAAATATTCGTTCTCTCTACGCTTTGAAAGGAAACATGCGAAAATACATGATGTTTGTGGAAGCGAAACATATAAACAAATAAGCGGGTTTAAACTCTATAGCATGTGAATTCATTTGAAAACATATAAAACATGTTTTTGATAAACGTAGGTATAAATAAATATATCTAAGGTCCCTGGTTCGAATCCCGGTGTGTACCAATGAGTTTTTAATTAAAAAAATTATGTACATTTGTTTGACAACACCACTATAGTGCCTCGGAGAGCACGTTAAGCTGTCGGTCCCGGTTTTACTATATCAACTTGTGAAACTGTTTATAGATGGGTCATTGAGTCTATTCAAAATATCGCAACGAGCTAGCCACTTGTTCGGTGTAGACTCATACCATCGGCTACGACGAGGTGGGATTAAAACCCCTCCGCTGGGTACCCTGGGGCCGTCTAGGCGGTCTCGGGCGCCGTAAGGCACCCGTGATGATACATACATACATACAAATAAATATATGACTTTAGAGAGAAAGACAGAATGACGGACCAGTTAAATAAAAGTAAAGTAAAGGATACGAAAGAGACCGAAATACACGTCTACCATGACCAAATTTCAAATACATTTATAATGCAAAATCTTTCTCTCTAACTGTCCTTTTGTACGCTTATGACTTGAAAACCACTTATTCAATTTGTGTGGTTCTTTTTTTTTATTAAAAATAAATTCTCTGTTCAGCTCAAGAGATATATGTATATTGATACGTTAGGTATCACATTCTTTGCGCTTAAAAGCTTTATAATCTTCGAAAATATTTTAAAAACGGTGCGACGAAAATCCCCGAAATCGGTGTGTATGTATGTGAAGAGTTATGTCTATGGAGTAATGTATAGATCTCAGGTACAGGTACAGATATAGAGATAGACCGCCTTCCCTGTCTTATGATAAAATTAACTTATATTAGAGGTTTTCTATTATTCATAGATATATTATTGAGGCTATGCAAACACACCGATCAATGTTGTTATACATCAATGTATTGATTATGGACTTTGTAGGTCTGCTTACAAGCAGGTGAAGTCACATCCCGTGCTCCTATAAAAAAAAATCCATGATTGGGTCGCCACTTGTTTACCTAGGGATAACAGGGATACATATTATGCATTTAAGGCGGGTATACTCGCACGTACTCGTATATATATTAAAATAACACGTACACGTATCTACATGTTTTTAGATGGGTTTACTGAGGTTGTATAAACACCAGCTAGAGATCGCCACTTGTTTACAGAAAAACATCGGTGACGAAGATGTGAGAATAAGGCAGTGCGTAGACGGTCCGACATTTTTGATAGAAAATATCTGACTGACATTTGACCCTTCTGGAGCCGAGAACAGCATCTACCTGGGAAACCCCTTTTGCATTGCATTCGAAATTTATTTTCTTGGGTGCGGGCTGCGCGCATTGTGGTTTTACTGAAGCATATTTAGGAAAGTATGCGAGGTCTAGTACAAAATAATGACACGCTTCCGACATTTTCTTTCTTTTTCGGCATTCATACGTCCTAGGCGGCCTAAAACAAAATGTACGTCTGGCGAAGGTTAGATATTTTCCTGACAGAAATTCGACTGTCTACGCACAGCCTAAAACCCTTTTGCTGGGTTCCCCCCTAAGGCAATTTATGCCGTCTCGAACGCCGTAAACCACCTATGACGACAGATAGCTACAATTGGCCAAATCTAGAACGTTTCCGTCCAAATTCTATAGCCAATGTGTTCTCTTACATAGGCGTAAATCCCAAAGGAAGACAATTGCTCAGAATAATTATACCATTTGGATTTGACAGTTGACACGTTGCTTTCAAATTGAGTCATGAATATTTATGGGCTTTAATTGTATAACACGTGTGCGGAGTCGTGAATGGAACTTTAAGAATCAGTTAAATATTGTATGATACATTTGGTTAGACAAAATCTATTTTTAAATGTCTATTAATAGTTTTTTTTTTCTTTTTGGGTAAATTGTATTGTAGCATTATATTTTTTTATATTGTAACTGATCAAAAATATATCTAACTATTATAGTTTGCGGTTCTGATACCCTTACTTACTATGATAATAAAACCACAAGTGCGGATTTTATTAGAGAAAAGGTTTCGTAATCCTTATCTATTTGTCTGTCAGTCATGGTCTTGAGAACCAATTTAGGTAGAAAGTTAACATTTTAAATGGTATTAATATTTTTTCGGTGCTCGAAAAAATATGCGAAAGAAATTTTGAGAGAAAAGTTATATTTTATAAAGACCATTTGAGATATTACATTGAAATTTAATACACTGTGGTTACTATGGATATCCACATTTTTTTTCGCAATTATACGAGTAATATTTTTGTAATATTAAATTCTCTCACTTCACTAACGGCTGATTTATCGAAAACTTTTATTATTACTTAACTGTTAATTAGTTAAAAAACACGGATTTTATAAGGAGCTCTCAAATATATTATATATCCATGAAAAACAACGATTTTAAATTATTTATCTAGTTATCCTTAAAAATTTTGAGAAACCGCCCATATGGTATATTTGCTACTGTTCTATTCCGTAATAATATAGTTATTTTTTCTTATTTATTTTATATTTAATATAATAATTTAAATAAAAGGCTTAGCTTTATCACCTCTTATAAGCTTTAAGAATACAGCTTTGATGGACAACCCCAGGGCACTATTATGGGTCCTTATTTATATTCTTTCGCAACTTCCTGCCATAGCTTCATACATCATTGACTGCAGTGCAATGACCGTGATAGCATTTGTAAGCATTAGGCGTTATGTTATGCATTTTCGATTTTTTATTTACTATCACTTTTGTCCATCTGCATTTGTCGCACTATTAAAATGTGAAATACTCTACTGACATACTTACTGAATCTTCACTAAAAGTTTGTATTTTTGTTTGTAATGAATAAAGCTACAGGATCAATTAAGAAAATTCTTTCACTAATAGAATGCTACATTATCACTGAGTAATATGGGATGTGAGACAACTAGTTTATCTTATAAACCTACTAATATTTAAAAACTTACCGTTTCTTAACTTCTAATGGTAGTTGTTTAGTTTAAACGTTTATTACCTGTAAACAAAATAAAACAAATATTAATACATTGTAGGTTAATTTAAACATATAGGCATTATCTCTAATACATATAAAATCCCTCTGTGTGTCTGTGTAATTATAAAATATATTTATTTGTATAAAGCATATAGGTATGTATTTTATATTATTTATACTTAAATATAAATTATTATATTAACTAATTTTCAAACCCCAATATTTTTTTATTTTACATTTACCTAAACTTTTATACAAGTCTAACAAATCATTATATATTCCTTCCTTTCGTAATATAAACATTAGGTCCTTGATATTTACAATTAAAATTTTTCATTGAGAAATTAGGGAAAAAAATTATAGAAGTTTCTGGAAATAGACGGCCTAAAAATTATTTAAACCAAAAAAAAATTTATAGTCGTGCACAACGAGGGAATGCAGCTAGTGTTTTCGTTTCATTTAATGAAGAAAGCTTCGTTGCGAGAGATTTTAAAGAAAATTTTTATATGTTTTAATTATTTTGTACTATTTTTAATTAATAAATCCTTTAAAAAAAACTTAATGTTCTAATGCCCTAAAGATTTGATTGTCAGATAATGCCCAGCGGTATTAAGACCGCGGTTGTATTATGCAATAAAGATTTATAAAAAAAATGCTTAAATATATTGCAGAAAATAACACATGGTATTAAATATTTAAAATAAACAACCCTAAATAAACCATTGGCTCAATGAATCATAACTGTTGAAGGAGTGATATGCGAGTTCGTGGACACTTATTTAAAGCCATGATGACTAAGGACTAAAATATCATTAGGTACAAATGTACAAACATAATTATGTATACATAGGCAAACAAAACTTTTATAAAGTAACCTTTCTTTAATAATAATATGTAGGACAATTTACAGATATTGCTCTGGTCACAAACTAAGCTCTAGGCTTGTACTATGTGTACCAGAAGCAACGATATAATACATATTATATTTTATAAACACCCAGACCATGACAAAGCGTACTAATATTTTGTTGCCATGGGTGGGAATCGAACCCACGACCCCCGGGTACAACGACAAAGACGCAAGACTACTAGTCTACGGAGGCTGTCAAGTTCTTTCTTTGTCATTAAAAAGTACCATAACAAGTTCCTTACACGGTGTCTGGGAATAAGGAGGTGCCCATGGGCCTTAAATCGCCTTTAAAATTTAATTTTTTCATATGCAGTTTAACAGTCCGAAGCACTGGCTAAGCATTAGCAATTGCTTAGCAACGACTATTAATCCGGACATGAGTGTTGATTGGTTAAAGTGAAAACAGAATATAGCGGCAACGAAATCGTTTGACATTTCGTTTCATAGGCCATTTAAGGCACTATGGCGGTTCCATATATTATTAGTTTCAGGGGGAATTTAGAAAAAAATGCAGATGAGGCGCTATGTCGCGTCGCTTCAGTCAAAAACGTATGGATTTAACAGTCCTTTGTCAGTCTAAACTAAACTAAGGTGACAAGCAAGTTAAAATCCATAGGTTGACTGAAGCTACGTCTCATCTGGTTGTTTCTGGTACTCATATATAATACTAGCTGATCTAGCATAGCAGATGATTTAACTGTTTACGTTGCGCAAGCTCTCAAGAGGAACAATTATTCCCCATTTTTGCAACATTTTTCATTGTTACTCCGCTCCTATTGGTCGTAGTTATTAGTTAATGTAGCCTATAAGCTTCCGCGATAAATGGGCTATCCAACATTAACATATTTTTTCAATACGAACCAGTAGTTCCTAAGATTAGCGCGTTCAAACAAACAAACTTTTCAGCTTTATAATATTAGTATAGATAACTCTAGAGCTTAGTTTGTAACCAAGGTTTGTCATTGTGCGAAATCCTACATATTATATATGTATATGTATCATCACGGGTGCCTTACGGCGCCCGAGACCGCCTAAACGGCCCCAGGGTACCCAGCGGAGGGTTTTTAATCCCACCTCGTCGTAGCCGATGGTATGAGTCTACACCGAACATGTGGCTAGCTCGTTGCGATGTTTTGAATACACACCGGTACACACCGGGATTCGAACCAGGGACCTAAGTGTTTTTATCCTACATATTAATTATTAATATAATCCTAAACTTTCAATATTTGCGCAACAAATATCTAAACACCAAAAAAATATTATTCAAAACCGATGGAAGATATTAAAAATAACATTATTAAAACGACTGAAAAATTCTTCCCGTTTTAAATTTTGGAATCCATTTGAAATCGGGTCACGCTGACAGATGAGATCATTTGAAAAAATACTTACATCCATCATTCCAGCAATTTTATACCATAACGCTTTTTAAATAACCCCACGAAATGGATGGGTGTACATTCCTACCAGAGAGCTTAAAATTGTATATATAGGTAGATATGAAAGAACTGAAATTTTAAAACTTGGTTTTTAAAACCCCAGAGCTTAAAATTGCATAAACATATGAAAAACTACAATTTAAACCAAATAACAATGAGTTAATAATTAAAGAAAAAAATTTTGTTAACACCACTATAACTTGGGAAATTGTTTTTAGATGGGTAATTGACTCCTTTTATATTTTATCGGAGCACGGCATGTGATTTTGGATTTCTTACCTGATGGTAGGCAGACTTATAAAGTCCATGAATGGGGTCAATCAATACATTGTTGTTTAAAAATATTGATCACTCTCATTATGACGTCTAAATGATGCGGTTACTAAACGGGCGGCGACAAAGACTGACGGTTATTAGTTAGGGGGAGTTTGATTTGAGAAAACAAAAAATATTGTTTCACTATTTTATCTTTTTTTTACCTCCATCGGATTTCGAGAAACAGACAGGCAAACGGGGTGATTCTTTTTAAAAACAGTATGAAACCCTAAAAACATAATTTCAAAACAATATTTTTCCAAAAAAATACGCGATTTTTTTTAATTTTTAGAAAAATATATTAGTAAAAGAAAGGTTATGAAAAAAATAAAAATAATAGAACAGTTAGTCTTCGCAGGCGAGTTTTTGCATTTAAATACTTTTTAATATGTAATTTAAGGAAGGTACTAGTGCGAGATGTTTTCGTCGCCCTCCGCAGGATGGTTTGTGATCTGTTAAATATTTTGTATGTAATATTATAGTGTTTTAGATATAAGTGGTGGTGGTTTATTTGTGTAAATTATTATTATTTGTTATGTTGTATTAAAAGATTATTCGGGACTGGCATAATTGCTAAGCGACCAAAGTCCCTAAATTAATTTAGAATAAAAAAAAAAGAAAAAGAAAAAAAGGAAGTTCTACCTTAGACATATCTAAAGATATTTTTT
Source organism: Monopis laevigella (assembly GCA_947458855.1). Classification (NCBI taxonomy): domain Eukaryota; kingdom Metazoa; phylum Arthropoda; class Insecta; order Lepidoptera; family Tineidae; genus Monopis; species Monopis laevigella. The sequence continues at coordinate 4,364,471 of OX381596.1, read as the reverse complement.
TCTTCTCAACTAGTAAAAATAGTATTTAATTATCCTGAAAAGCCCGAGAAGGCAGCTCAGCAACTCTTCTGTCTGCAGTTTTCATAATTAAATATAAAACTGAAGCTTTATCTCGTTATAAAGCACTCAAATTCTATTTCATTTTCTCCTTTCAGGGCCCCTACGTACTTTGGGGCCCCCACGTACTTGAGGCCCTGTAAGTGTGATGACTTTGAAGTCTTATGCTTTCAAAATTACTTTTTCCTTAATTTTACAATTCTCAAAGTACAAAACTCAACTCTGTTCTTTATTAGGTTAGGAAGCCCTCTATAACTTCGCTAGGCCAACCGACCGGATACGTTACTACCGCCTATACAGATGCAAAAACCGTTAAGGGACCTAGTCATGTATCGGTTTTAGTCTGCGGGTTCACCGGTTTTCCAGAGACTATTGCAACGATTTCTTTTCGAGGGGTAACCTCCTTTTACGGTACGTTACGAAACGGGCGATCGATTTGACGATAAACCTGCGAGGATATTAAATTAGACTCATAATGCAAATACGTCTATGTCGCCGCCCATTTAGTAACCGCACCATTTAGCCGGCACAGGGGGAGCGATCAATTTTTTTAACCAATAACGTATTGATGTATCTGCTTAACATCAGATACCTATAAAGTTACAAGTCATGTTTCATTAAAAGAAAAAACAGTAGATTAACCAAATATTATTTTATTTAATAAATTGTACATATCTTCACGGGTGCCTTACGGCGCCCGAGACCGTCTAGGCGGCCCCAGGGTACCCAGCGGAGGGGTTTTAATCCCACCTCGTCGTAGCCGATGGTATGAGTCTACACCGAACAAGTGGCTAGCTCGTCGCGATGTTTTGAATAGACTCAATAACCCATCTATAAACAGTTTCACAAGTTGGTATAGTGAAACCGGGACCGACAGCTTAACGTGCTCTCTGAGGCACTATTGTGGTGTTGTCAAACAAATGTACATAATTTTTTTAATTAAAAACTCATTGGTACACACCGGGATTCGAACCAGGGACCTAAGTGTTTTTAAGTCTAAGGTCTAACCAACTCGGCCACCACAGAATTTATTTGAATAAAGAAGTTCACAATGATAAATACAATAACAAGGTAAATTCATTTCAATTTATGATTTTAAAAATAAATAATATGTAGGTCATATTACTATTATAAATATTGAAAAAAAAAGTGGAGCAGCAGAATTCAAAACAAGTTTTTCGATTTTTTGACTGTCAGTCTGTATGTTTTTACACGTATCATACAAAAACTACTGCATGGAATTGAATGTAGTTTTCATCGCTGTATGTCAAACTTAAAATATAGGCTACATTTTAAAGTAAGAAAATATCTTATTTATAAATGTGAAAGTTTGTATGGATGTTTGTTACTCAATCATACCACAACTAGCAATGGCAAATACTTTTTTGTTTAATGTTGGATAGCCCATTTATCGAGGAAGGTTAAGGGCTTATAACATCACGCTACGACCAATAGGAGCGGAATAACAATGAAAAATGTTGCAAAAACGGAGAAATTATTCCTTTTGAAAGCGTAAGCTGCGTAAACATTTAAATTTGTTACGCGGATCAATTAGTTATAAATAAATGGAAGAACAGTTGACATTGTTTATTTATTTTTTTAGAGCACGACATGTGAGTCTGCACCCACCTGAAGTTAAGCGCTACGTGTACGTATTGTACACGTTGATCTAAAAGCCTTAGAATTAAGGTTTAATTTCCATTATAAATGCATTTTTATAAATGCTACTAATCCTAGCTATATACCAAATGTAAGTATATAAGTGTAATTGACATATAGTATGTAGTATAGGTTTTAGTAACATTGTCGTGAGGGTTCAAGACACGCGAGGTATGCGCAGACGCATCTTATTTGTGGAGGATTACAGTGAGACCAACTACACTTGGTACTTTACGATTTAAAATATATTTAGGTACGTTGGGTCTTTGGTACTATTTATATATTTTTTAATTTAATATTATATAATATACAAGCAGTTGTTGGCCCGGCTTAGCACGTCAAATCATTTGTATAATTTACACACGAAATTTTTAAACACTTGTCTGTTAATTTTCCGTGATAACACTTTAAAAAAAGCATGTCATTAAAACTTAAAACATGTGACACATGCCTAGTTTAATAAGAAGAGTACATACAAAATTTCAAGTTTACACCCTTCGTTCCTGGGATATAGAACGGATTTTCAAAAAAGAGTTTTTGTATCAAATTTAAGACTAAAGAAGAGTTTTTGTATCAAATTTCAAGACTGTAACTTGTTCCATTATCAAGATATGAACTTTCCTGTATATACTTTTATATCCCCTTGTGATACAATAAAAAAAAACATTATAGTACAAAAGGAAGTTACAGTCCAAAATGTAATTACCTAAGAAAATCATTATAATAAAAAAAAACATCTAGCTTTAGCGGCCATATATTTTATAGATTAACCTAGCAATTAAAATTAACTGATTTCAGAATTAGATAAAATATTAATTAAAACCCGATACGTACGTACGGGAATCGCAATTCAAAACCGGGATAATTAATTAAAAGTCAATTGCATACGTATTCATTTAATGAGTGCTACAACTACAGTAAATTGTACAAATTTATTCAACGAGTTCTGGACTAGCTAATTGAGTATTATGCAAATGCGCACAAAATACATGTTTTGATAACAAATTACAAACAAAACATTATTATAATTAAGCCACATCGCAAAAAACATCACTTCACATGAATTTTTGATGGTAGGTATATAAAAAATAAGGCAAGTATCAAAACTATTTATAGTCATAAACCATAAAACATAATAAATGTTTTGATAACAAATTACAAACAAAACATTATTATAATTAAGCCACATCGCAAAAAACATCACTTCACATGAATTTTTGATGGTAGGTATATAAAAAATAAGGCAAGTATCAAAACTATTTATAGTCATAAACCATAAAACATAATAAAATGGATCCCAATTAAGTCATTATAGTTCAATTGAGTGAGGAAAAAAAACATAGTTCACAAATTCCCAAATTTCGGGGCGAGATAAGAACTACTGGTATAAACCAAACCCACCGAAGGGGAAACAATGCTATGGTCACGCAACCCGCGTAAATAAATATACATAAATCTTAGATCCAGTGTTAAGTGAATAATACATAATTAATGGTAAATATTGTAAAATATAGGAAATTGTTAATTTAAAAAGTTTATACAATAATTTATTGTTGTTGTACAATTAGAGTTCTGTGAGTTTTCTAACTATTAATTGCGATTGTGTTAAATAAAATTAGTACTTATAGAAAATAGTACAGCGCCTCAACCGGAGCTTTTCGGAACTAAAAGCGTATTGGAAAGTAAACGTCAAAAAACTTACATATAAGATATATTTTCGTTACGCTTCTGATAGGTATTTTCTTATAGCTCATAAACTAGTAGAAGTAGAGTAGAAGAAAGAAATTGAACATTTGAGACAGAAAATGGCATATCTACATAACACATTACTAATTCTCAAACGGTATTAAAATTTAAATATGATCAAAATTTGTTCATCAGACCATATAATTAATATATAGTGAAAGATAATATATTGACGTATTGTTTTCCTATACAGTTTGCCTTGGTCTGGATGCTAGTAATTTATATTATTATTATAAACATAATACGAGTATGTATTTATAGTTATTTTTGGTACACATAGTGTAGGTCTAGAGCTTAGTTGTGACTAGGACAACATGTGTAAAATATCCTACATATTATAATTATTATAAAAAATAAAAATAGCCCACTGTTGGGCGAAATTTCAGTTAAGCTATTTAGCCTCATTGACCAATGAAAAATAAAAATTAACAAACGAGCCTAAAGAAGCAAAACATAAAAAGTAGAATGCACTTAAAATAATATAAAGATGCCACTTATAAATCAATAAACCGCTGAACCGATACAATTGAGTTTTGTTTTTATTGTACAATTGCATTGTCTGCAGTCGCTACTACTTAGACAATAAATCTTCGGACCAAGTGAGAATAAACACACAAATTGTAAAACAATTTATATACTTGGTTAACCTAAAGTAAACTTTGCCTTTAGCTTAAAAATCAAACTTGATTGTAAAGTGTTGTATTATTTAATTAATTTTACTTCTCTAGTAGCTAATGGGATCTTAAACAATTACATTTTCATTGCTAAATTTAAAGATTTTAGCGTATAAAGATATTTTTAGCTGAAAAGTATATTTTTACACAATATAGTTTATACACGGATATAAAAAAATCAGCGAAAAATACAAATATTATTTTAATACTAGTAAGAGTTATGTTCTTAACCCATGACAGCAAATAAAATATTTTACTTTATTTAAGATTTTTTCATTCAAAAATCTAATGTATATTATGTATGTTTCACGAAAGAATTCCCGCGGCAAAATATGGAACTAATCAAATTGAGAGTAAACAATATGAGCTAAGTATTAGTACATACAATGTCAACATAATTTTAGTTATATAAATATTATTTAATTAAATAACTCAAATTCATAAAATAATTTTAGGGGCAGTCTTAGAACTGAGCTTACCAACAACCCTTCGCGCGACTACAGCGCCCCGTCAAAAAAACTCTTTCGTGGAAAAAACTTTATATTAAAATATTTCTTATTGCACGTCCATTTTTCTAACGAGAATATCGGAAGGCACGAATATACATTTTGCACTAGACACATTATCAGAAAATTGTACAATTGTGCGTGGTGATGAGTAGGGTCGGGGGACAGGATCAGAATTTGCTCTCGGCATACAATAGTAAGTAAAAATTTATTAACAGAAAGTTGAAATTGTTTTCTAATTTGGCTACACAGTCAAAACCTTGTTAATTAAAAGTGTAAGAAATAAGTTATTTGTACATAACTTTTGTTTACTGTTCAATAAATTTTAAGTGATTAAATAAATAATTTATGAAATATCAAGACAGTGCAGTCGGCGTAGGTAAATGGCGCCAAGACACGAGCATGCGCGTGCGCAACTTACACAGAAACACGCAAATGAATCGTCCAAACAGCGCGGTTAATTTAAATCGCCTACACGTACGAGTATGTGCCCTAGGTTTCGTAGTCGTCTATTTAAACAAATACACTTTATTAGGGAAGCTGGCCATTTTGCCCAAGAACGGCCCAGTTATTTATTTTTAATAAAATTTTTATAAGAAATATACGTGGTGGCCGAGTTGGTTAGACCTTGGACTTAAAAACACTTAGGTCCCTGGTTCGAATCCCGGTGTGTACCAATGAGTTTTGAATTAAAAAAAAAAATGTACATTTGTTTGACAACACCACTATAGTGCCTCGGAGAGCACGTTAAGCTGTCGGTCCCGGTTTCACTATACCAACTTGTGAAACTGTTTATAGATGGGTTATTGAGTCTATTCAAAACATCGCGACGAGCTAGCCACTTGTTCGGTGTAGACTCATACCATCGGCTACGTCGAGGTGGGATTAAAAACCCCTCCGCTGGGTACCCTGGGGCCGTCTAGGCGGTCTCGGGCGCCGTAAGGCACCCGTGAAGATATATATATATATATATATATATATATATTATATAAGAAATATACGTAATGAAGACCGTTAGACCTATAGATTTTGAACAGTATTTAATACGGTATCTAATGTAGATCTACGTACAGACGGATAGATGAAGACCGTTAGACCTATAGATTTTGAACAGTATTTAATACGGTATCTAATGTAGATCTACGTACAGACGGATTGTTATTGTTATAAGATAACTCTAAAAAATATTTCTTATATAATATATATATATATATATATATTATATAAGAAATATTTTTTATATATATATATATATATTATATAAGAAATATTTTTTAGAGTTATCTTATAACAATAACAATCCGTCTGTACGTAGATCTACATTAGATACCGTATTAAATACTGTTCAAAATCTATAGGTCTAACGGTCTTCATTACGTATATTGGCGACAGCCTCGTACCCTAGACGTAGACTAGTGGTTGCGCATTTAGCGTTAAATCCGGAGGTGGTGGGTTCGATTCCCACCCATGCAAATAAATATTAGTACGTTTATCTGTACAGTTTGTCATGGTCTGGGTGTTTATAAAATATAATATGTACCCGACCTTAGTTTGTGACCATAGCAATTTGTGTAAATTGTCCTACATATTATATATTTTTTTATTTAATATTTTATCAATTTTTTTTTTTTTTTTTTTAATATGTGTCCTACATATTGCTCTGACGATATAATACATATTATATTTTATAAACACCCAGACCATGACAAACTGTACAGAAAAAACGTACTAATATTTTTTGCCATGGGTGGGAATCGAACCCACGACCTCCGGATACAACGCCAAATGCGCAACCACTAGTCTACGGAGGCTGTATATTAAAATAATAAACAAAATTAAAAACGATTAGTTGTGATTTAAGAGGAAAGCTGGTTAGAGCTATTAGCTTATCGGTTAAAGTTTCCCTCGGGTGTTGCCATGGCAACAGGAAACTGATTAAAAAGATTACATAATACTTTATATTATATTACATATATTACTGGGCGCTTGTAATAAGTTACTGGACCTGTCCGTCCGGAAGTCTGCACAGTGGACACGAGTAGAGGTAGTTTTTTAGCAAAACTATTTTTAAAATAATGATCGAAAGCTACCATTTTCCACTTTATTTTTTCAGGTTATTTATTTAAGTCAATATTCCAGTAGTAATAATTATCTTACTCAGTCCGCTTTTTAATATTAAATAACAAAAAATAGCTCATATTTAAGTTTTGTTAAAAAAAACATTTGTTTCTGTTTCAAACATTTTGAAAAAATTAATGTAAAGTTTAATTTTAGGTTTATACTAGATTGCTATTTCATTATTATTATTTAGGTTAATTTTATTTTATTATTGTTAAATTTAATTTTATAATTTATACTTAAATTAATTAATGGATTATACTTTTCTAACAGAAAAAGTTGTACATAGTTTTAAATATTTTTAGGGTCTCTTACTCCACCATTTGTATTATGTGAATTTATTTAGTTAGGTACATTATAATATATATTATTTATAGATGTTTCACACTTACACTAATAATAACAAAAAAAAAACACAAAAATTTGTTAACAATATTAAAACTACATAGCTAACAAAAATCGTTACTAATCCTGATTAATACCAAAATAATAAATTAGCTGTAGATTTGTTGCCTAACAACGCAATTAACTGTACAACAATACAACCTAAAAAAATCATACACAAATCAAACTCTCATACGTTACCCATTAATCTATAGACTAGCAAAAACTGTCATTTACATTTTGGCCAGCATCCAACAGATCAGGTCCACTGTGCGGCCGTAGATGCTATCTACGTTCCGATTAACATATTAATGTGATAGGTTATTAGCTAGCGTAACGGATGAACGGAACGGTGCTGCATTTAAGTGTATACCTATATGACATATAGGTAAGAGACATAGAGACGTTGTGAAGAAATGCATTTTTTTATATCATCACAGGTGCCGAAGCCTATATTGGGTACCCTAGAGTCTATGCCTTAGACCCTGGGTTCCGAACTTGGAAGTATTTACCCTCAGGTGGTTCCGCCGCAGGAGTGAACAAACAGCTATTCTTGGGGGTGATAGATAATAAATTATTAATGATTATTTATTGAAATGGTAGTTGATGTTCATATGAAAAAAAAAAATAAAAAAAAATATTCGAAGTTAAATTGTTACATTTCACCGCTCTTCACTTTACATATAATATTAATCTCCGTCATACATACTTACTCGTATACTTATTAATTATGTCTAATTAGAGTAGTTAATTAAAAAAAAAAAATAGTAGTTATTTACGTTAGTTAGGAGTAAAGTATAATATGTTAAATTAACTTTATCATATTTCATACTAGGGCACCAATATACTTTGATAATTTATAACACACACATACCACACACACCCATATGTATATAAATCATATACCCTTCTCATATACACATACACACACATGTTTTTGCTTTGTTAGGTTAGGATTTTTTTTTATCGGAGCATTACATGTGACTGTTTGACGACAGATAAGAAATAAATTCGATAGACTTTTGATAATCTACCAGTGAACCCACAGAGTAAAACGGAAACATGACAAGAGTATATTCTATGCTAAAAGTAACGGTTCGTTATTTCCATACAAAAATGACAGATCAAGCTACGGATGGTCGCGATGTCAAGATGTTTGTATTGGTATACCGATTTCTAGAAATTGGCAATAGGGCCTACTACCTAAATTTATAAAGCGAATATTAAATGTCAGATTGTTTGTTTTAATCAGGTGGGCGATTCTCGCGCTTTCGAGATTCATCTCGATTCGAGATTTTTAAACAAAAAATGACTAAATATGTCATTTTTCGTTCAATATATATATAATTCTTATTTATTAATTAATATTTATTATTTATTTCGTTTAATGTTCGATATTTTTGAACGAAAAATAGCATATTTAGTCATTTTTCGTTTAATAATCTCGAATCGAGATGAATCTCGAAAGCGCGAGAATCGCCCACCAGTAACGGTAATACTAAAAATGATGGCTCAATAATTAATTTTGATAAACTTATATAAGGAAATATTAAAAAATAAAAATTATCTTAATCTCTAATTTGTTAATCAAATTATACCAAAGATATTGTAATATTAATGTAATAGTGTTGATTGCAAACATCCTGTATAATATAGAGGCGACTATTCAGAGCACCTTGTGTACATAGTCAGCGGTTGATTAAATTATGTATAAATTTGCATATTAGATTAAAGATAACTAGACATCCTAAACTATAATATTGTTTATATTTGTGATATTAAAAACAAAATACAGCAAAACGTGTCTCAAAAGCAATATTAAGCTATATGACCTAGTTTCACTAATACTAACTAAAATATGTGGTGTTATTATAAATGTAACTTATCCGGTATCATACTGTTGTGTTGTATCTAGAGGTCGTGGGTTTTATGCCCTCTTAAGTGGACAGGAAAAGGATTCGCGAACTAGAGCGTCAAAAACATATAAATGTTGTTTTCAGTTTTAATAAAGGTTTTTTTTTTGGAAAAAAAAGAACATGGAGGTGTAGATTTTATTTACTCGATCCTAATTACATAATTTCCTTTCAAAAATCTGTTTAGTTTTAAAATGAGAACTAAAGTAATATTTTTAGAATCATAAATCAAACTTTGGGTGTCTTTTCAAAAGTTAATATATATATTTTTTAAATACTATCTAATTAGGATCGAGTAAGTAATATTTACACATCTACGTTTTTTTTCTGTAGAAATAAACTTTAATATCACTGAAAACAACATTTACACGTTTTTAGACGTTCGAGATCGCGAAACCTTTTACTTCTTAGGGCAAATAATATAAGTAAGATTTTTAGCTGTACAGCTTTTCCACGATTTGGGTATTTATAAAAAATATTTGTTAAAAAAAATTTATTGCACTAGAAGGTTTGTACAAAGGCAAGCTTAATGCCTTAGGTATTATCTACCAGCTAACCTTAGGAGAGTGAAAATTGTAATATAGGTTGCGCAGAGTAATGTAAATAGAAATAAACTGCATACAGTTATAGATATAAGTACATACATGCTTAAATATAAAACTACATAAAATATATAGTAAAATAAATACATGTTTAAACCTAACCTGGATTGTGATAATGAGAAATTAGTAATTTCATAAAAATAGCGGGAGACGGTGACTGTCTGATGTTCCAATTTAGTATATTGTATTAATATATAGTTGTTTCTGGTACAAGCCTAGAATTAACTTTAATGAGCAGAGTAATTTACCAATCTGGATGTATTTTTTTTTATCGGACTTTGTATCTACCTGGTGGTGAGCAGACCTACAAAGTCCACGAATGTGGAAAATCAATAATTGTTCTTAAACAATATCGATTGCTCCCACTATGCCGGCTAAATGATGCGATTACGAAATGGGCGGCGACAAAGATGTATTGCATTACGAGTATATTTTAATATACTCGCTGCCTTATCGTCAATTAAACCAAACATTTCGTAGCCGCGCCCTGAAAGGAGACTCCCACCTCGACAAGAAGTCAATGCAGTAATCTCCTGAAAACCTGTGAAACTAAATACTAAAACCGAAACATGACTAGGTCACTTCACGGTTTTAGCATCTGTATGGGCGGTGGTAACGAGACCGGTCGGTCATTATAGCAACAGAATTATTTTTTATTTACCATTAAACTGGGTAGTACTGCTTACCATTAGATAATTAAAGAGTTATATTCTGTGCTACAATAAAAAAAAAACAATACACATTTCAGTTTATAGCACTGTAAAGTTTTTATTAAAATGGCCGGTTAATATTCGTGAAATAAATAACCGACTGAAATAAACTGGGCCATAATCTTGAATTGTGATCACTGCCAGTTAACCAAAGTAATTGACTTTATAGTAGAAGGCAATAATAATCATTATGTAGCAATATTACCCAGAGTGAATACTGTCAGATATAATTATACTTTATTCGAAACTAGCCCGCAATTTCGTATGCGTTTTTTTTTGTAATATATATTTTTATTACTTATATATATTTATTCGAAACTAGCTCGCAATTTCGTATGCGTGTTATTGTAATATATATTTTTATTGCTTACAATATATATTTGGGCGGTAATTATAGTCTGTTAGGTTGGTCCTTATAAGTATATTGTTCATGTACATACATTGTGTACGTATATGTGTATTGTGTATGTATATGTGCATTGTGTATGTATATGTGTGTAATGCAGTGGACGAGCCGAGGGAAGGGGCAATGGGCTGCGCCCCCCCCCCCCAAACGTTCGAAATTTTCCTAAAATCTGCTACTTGTAGTTATTATAAAATTTGCCCTAAAAAGCTTGTCAAAAGGTCCAAGGGCCTCCACCAAAACCAAAAAAAAAACATCCTTGTGTAATGTTCTTCATATAAAAAAAAATGCATATTGCTCCTTATATTAAACCAAATTAAGCTTTAAGCTCTTTAAAATAACTCCACAGCTTTAAAATTTAATAGAGTATTTGACCTGCAAATTAAGTTGCATGCTACCGCACTATAAGAACCGCTTTAGTACTAAAATACAAGCAATAAATTACAAGAGAAATAAACTATGCCTAGAGAGAGTTACGGTAGGGAACATAAAATATACGTTACTATGATTTCGCATATAAAACAACAATGTAGCTTATTTGTTCCGTCGCGCTGTATAATAAAACGCGTAATAGTAAACGTTATTATTAAGTAGTTCAAAACTTATGGACCATAGAGTACTAGTACTAACTTTCTAGTTACTATATCTGATTCATGGGTGTATTAAATTAAATTAAAATTAAAAATACTTTATTTCAGTAACAAAAATCACATTACAATGTTACACATGGGTTGGAGTCAGCTTTTAGGTAGGGCACTACCTGTGTCAGCTAGCTCCGCACTTACAAACATAGTAGGTATTCACTGTATCAGTGATTATTATGCATATTATTTAATATTATAGTACATTTATATAATCTAGAAAACAAAAAAAAACAAAATAAACACAAATATTAATATCCATCCAAATATACAAAATAAAATTTTCAAGGTAAAAGTTATAGCGTGTGCATGTATCTGTGTTGTATGTGTGCGTGTGTGTGTGTATGAGTATGTGTGTGTGTAAAACTGAGTGGGTGTGCGTGTACGTGATTGTGTTTTTATAAAGTATCTACTCAATATTACATTTTACGAGTGTTTATTTATATATGAATATAGGTAACGGAAGGTTTTCCAGTTTTACCTATTTTAGAAAATCATACCTTTTAAATAGTGAATAAAATTTATGTTTTAGATAACCATTTTATTGGTATTTGTGTGGAACTCAAAACGTAATTAATATTACTTCGCTTGATCAAAAAACAAATTAATGATTCAAAAAGACTTTTAAATCATTTTTTTTTAAGTTTATATAAATCTTAGACCATTACGGCAAAATACTAATATGCCAAATAAAAATATACATCTTTTACTAAAAAGATGTGGGATTATATATTATAATAATGGCGCCAAATATTTTTTAAACAACATAATAGTGAAATATTAAGCCGCAGCGGCCTACTTGATTTACGATTTTGAACCTTATTTCTTAGCACAAAACCTTTTTAGTGAAAAACCTGCTGAATTTCCGGCCCAATTATGCAAGCTACTAAAAGCAGATGGCTGCCAGTCAAAAAACTAAACTAAATATTAAAAAGAAAAAAAAATACTTTGACCAATCAATGCTCAAGAAGTGAGAACAGAATATAGCGACAACGAACATGTTTTACATTTCGTTCACAAAAAGCTATTTATCTCTTTTACATAATATATGATAGTGCTGGTAGGGCGAAAATCAACAAAATTCAAAAATATTTCTCGCTGCGTGATTCTTTTGTATTTCTTCCTTTTGCTGTTGAAACCTTAGGATCGTGGCCTCCGGAGGCCAAGGAATCTTTATAAAATCCAGTGACCGTCGAGCTAAGTCAGTTTTTCTACAGAAGATAATAGCTTAGAGATACAAAGGGGTAACGCAGCGAGCATACTCGGTACTATTGGTAACACTGCAGGGCTGGAAGAAATTTATTATTGATATATTTTTTCTGTATCTTTTTTTTTATAAATCAATTATATAATAAATGTGTAAATATGTGATTTCAACTTTACAACGTCTGTTACAGCACTTATTTTTTTTACTTTTAGGAGCCGATTGTATAATAAATACTTTACTAATAAATATGACTAAATACATAACATATACGTGGTGGCCTAGTTGGTTAGACCTTGGACTTAAAAACACTTAGGTCCCTGGTTTGAATCCTGGTGTGTACCAATAAGTTAAAAATTTATGTACATTTGTTTGACAACACCACTATAGTGCCTCGGAGAGCACGTACAGCTGTCGGTCCCGGTTTCACTATACCAACTTGTGAAACTGTTTATAGATGGGTTATTGAGTCTTTTCAAAACATCGCGGCGAGATAGCCGCTTGTTCGGTGTAGAGTCATACCATCGGCTACGACAAGGTGGGATTAAAACCCCTCCGCGGGTTCTCTTGGGCCGTCTAGGCGGTCTCGGGCGCCGTAAGGCAGCCGTGATGATATGTATATATATCTACATAACATAAACCAACTTTTAGCTATTCAATAATTATCAATTAAAAAGTCTTCCTAAATAGGATGTAGTACTTCCCAACATACAAATAAATTCATGGTGACCTTTTAGGAGTACAGCTCGGTATGCCAGTAGAATACGCCCTATTTGCATTTCCGTAGTTGAAGTGAGTGACTTCACCTCGTAAATGATTTATCCAAATAGTAGAAACCTAAAAACGCAAAACTTTATCTTTATTAGATGTGGATTATGATAAAATAAGTAAATTTTCATAAAGATATATTTCACTTGCAATATTTTCATAAAATTTGGGTTGTGCTGAGCGCGATTCTTATTCTTATTCATTATAATTTCATTTAAAGAATATATTTCATTATTCAAAGATGACTCTTTGAACAGCTCATACCCAAATTTTAAAGCTTTCGCAGACCTGAAGTTTTGACAGAAAAACTAAAAATTTTTTTTTACAAAAAACTTAAAATGAGGTGAACAAAAAGCCTTGCCTGCGTGCGTTTTTCCTTCTTCCTTTAATCTTAAGTCCTTTAAGCGACACTTACCATCAGGTACATGTAGGATCACATGTCGTGCTCCATTAAAAAAAAGTGCGATTATGCGAAAAGGCAAATTGCTAACTAAATACGAGTACTAATACAAGTACAATAAATCATAGAACAAAAGTCTCCCATCAATAGCTTAGTGGTCCTGTAACATTAAGCAGACGATCCCAGTTCGTTGCCCGACGTTTCCTGTACTAAGCGAAGGTTGATTAAAGCCCCTAAACCGTGATGAACTAAATTCTTCGATTTGGAGTACGAAATTATAAGCGGAGCGTCTTTGGTCTTAAAGCGGAGTTTTCGCATTACTATAGGAATTATAATTTATATTATTATAGATCTGTAATTTGTTTTACTATTTTACGACATAAAATATTAAGTAATAGTGTAAGTAAACTAATAAACGTTAAAAAAAAATACATATACACTGTCTATACGTAGATCGGGGCTTATCATGATGTCTATATATTGAACGTTCGATAAAGTAAAGTTTATGATAAAACATTCATAAAATCGATATATACACTCACCAATTTAAAGAGGATGTCAATGCTGTTATATTCTTACGTTAAAATATCGACAGTCAATACACCACTATTGTGGGTAAAATACTTGGATTGAATTTCAAAAAACAGTTTTAAAGGTGAATAAATGGTATACAATACAATTTTCGTAGTAGATAAATAAAATATTTTACAATAAACAACATCAAACAAATTCAAAACCGATTTTGTTATTTACACAATAAATACAACTTCCGTTTGTTTTATCGCGCCTCGCAAATAAATCTCTAAAACGCCACAGCTTATCGCTTGTGGCATATTTCGTAAGCGCTAAATCCCGCAATTTGGGCCACAATATAAATGCACCATTGTACATCTGCAATGCAATTAAACTATTGCTATTATGTTCAATCACGAACTGTGACCGCGCTATCCTGACCAGGAAATGTTGAAATATTTTCACTGAGGACCAAATGGCACGTTTCAATATGTCCAATATTTTATATTCGTTCGTAGTACCGATTTTTTTTATTGACGTTTAGGAATTTTAGCATGTTACTTTGTATACGATACGCAGATCTTCAAAGTCCATCAATCCTTGTTGTATGACAGGATTAGGAACTCTCATTATGCCGGATAATGAAATAAATGAAAAATTAGGTAGTTCCATTTTTCATTAAAGAGCAAAATAAACGCCATCATCAAAATATATGTTGATGAAATTTTCGTCGCGTTTTGGAAAACTCCATTTTCATTATAGCAACAAAAAATATAACAAAATTTATAGTTGTGCTTACCATCAGGTGGATACAAAATCACACAAGTAAAAAAAAAGAGAGTGGACTCAACGCACTGTAGCTCGGTTTACATATTGCTACTTCATAAAAGATGGATGTAGAGTCCATGTCTTGCTTCATAAAAAAATCTAGGTAATACTAAGGGCCGATTTTTCAATCGTCAGATAAAGTTATTCGACAGTTAATTGACAAGTTAACTGTCGAATAACTTTATATTGAACCATTGAAAAATCTTCCCTACGACTCCAAAATTGAATTCCAAAACCTACCAAAATTTTAACTTGGTCTACAAACGTATAGCGCGAACTATATCGGTCTGAACTGAATCTGTTCTAATTGAAATAGTTCTGCTATAGTATGTACGAACACATAAACTGATTTCAGTTACCGTGTCCGTACATACATAGAAGATTATTACACTGTGCCCGTACGGTAAGCTATGCACTTAGAGACTTGAATGTAAATTGAAGACCAATGTATGTATGAGAGTCTCGAGTTGGGATTAGGCTATGGAAGATGTATATATGTTCTTGTATGTACAGTCTATGTAAGATTGATGTAAGCTTTAAATGCAAGTACGAATTTCGTGCCAAACTAAAGATTAAGAACCAAATATATTCCATTGGACAAATATATAGTCCATCAAAGCCTTCAAAGCCCATCAATCCATTGTTACTTGACAGGATTGGGAATTCTCATTATGCTAGGATAATGAGCGGATTCAGGATTTCATATTGGGTCATGGAAAAAAATGGTAGTTCGTCAATTGAATTCCAAAACCTACTAAGATTTTAACTTAGTTTTGAACTATATCAGTCTAAACAGAATCTGCTTATTAAAATAGTTCTGCTATAGTATGTACGGTGAGCTATGCACTTAGAGACTTGAATGTAAATTGAAGACCAATGTATGTATGAGAGTCTCGAATTGGGATTAAGCTATGGAAGATGTATATATATATATGTTCTTGTATGTAGAGTCTATGTAAGATTTATGTAAGCACCAAATGCAAGTATGAATTTCGTGCCAAACTATAGATTAAAAACAAATTATTTTAAGAATAGTTAACTAGATATAATTCAGCCTCCGTAGACTAGTGGTTGCGCCTTTGGCGCTGTATCCGGAGGTCGTGGGTTCGATTCCCACCCAAGGCAAAAAATATTAGTATGTTTTTTTCTGTACAGTTCGTCATGGTCTGGGTATTTATAAAATATATTATATCGTTGCTTCTGGTACACATAGTATAAGCCTAGAGCTTAGTTTATGACCAGAGCAATATGTCTAATTTGTTAAAAAAAAAACATACCTACATATCATCACGGGTGCCTTACGGCGCCTTCGGGCGATGATGCCAGTGAAGATATCCATTTTTTTAATCAAATAAAATAAAAATGGTAGGTATAGGATTTTTACTACTAGAAACATATTTTATGTGCTCCAATTAAAATCCCTAAAATCAGTATGCATGTATAAAAGGGTTATGACAGTTTGATAAGGGAAAAGTTGCATGTAGAGATAAAGACAAGTGATACTCGGTGGTCTCTACCTACCCTGCAAGGGATCTGTCGTAATGATAAATTAAGTATTTTTGGTATAGGGCAGTCTGGATACTTGGGTAGGCATATTTGAACAAGTATCAAGGTATCAAGTCCGTACTTGTGGCTAACAATGAATAATATACTTCGTTATCGAAGTCGTTATTCCGCACTTCTCCCGATATTCAACATAGGGATGGGCAGTTTTATTAGAAAATAAACTTATCGATATGTTTTAACAATGTTTAATACCTCGACACTTATTTTTAACATTAGTTTTAATCTGAAAAAAATCTATATGCATTAACATTTAGCTACTTCTATCCAACTATATTATATATTGCTTAAAATTAATATATTTTAACTACCTTTCCATTCATGTTATTTTTTTGTCTCATGGAGCACAGCAATACAGTGTATATCTGGCGTTATAATAATGTAAGGCGTAGGAAATACTCGTAACTCATTATTTGACAGTGGATGAGTAGTAACCAATAGGATCGCTTTATTTTTCAAATAAATATTATTATTATTATTCTCATTTATCTCTATCTATAGTTACCAACGACTATAGTAAAACATATTTGCAAAAACTTGTAGTAGATCAACAGAAAATACTTAGTATGCGACGGTTTTGCGGACGACATTCCTGTGAAATTGATTAAAAGTAAATACTAAATTAATTTATTTTATTAAAAGTTAAACTAGCTTTTTTATTATTATAATAAAACTATCGATATCAAGTAATTAGGCGCATCTCTAAAAGCAGCGTGGTGTAACACAGCCTCGTTAGAGATTGCATTCGCGAGTCCCCTTGCGGTTTCAACAATTTTTACAATTCTCTCTGGATAAAGCAATAATGATATAAACCCTGAACGATTTTTAAATCAATTGAAAACCGATAAATTGATTTGGATATTTTTATTTATAAATAGTGTTGGCAAGTTATAATACATAGCCGTGGCAAAAAAAATATAGTACGTTTTTGCCATGGTCTGGGTTGTTAATAAAATATAATATGTATTATATCGTTGCTTCTGGTACACATAGTACAAGCCTAGAGCTTAGTTTGTGACTAGAACAATATGTGTTAGTTGTACATATTATTTTTATTATTAATATTTATATGTATATCATAAATATTTACATGCAGAAACCGGGGACCGTAGTTAAAATTTATTTATTTATTTATCTTCACACCAGGTCCCTTACGGGGTAGGCAGAGACAACCGAGCGCCACTTGTCCCTACCCTACATACTCCTTTCGCCTCTTCCACAGTCATAACTCTTCTCATACATGCAGGCCGATTTCGGAGACTCTTAATAGCACCGTCTTTTAAAACCCTTTTAATTTGGTCATGGTACGAATGTCTTGGTCTCCCTCGGCCACGTTTACCCCTCACCTCGCTTTTATATATCTGGTTCGTCAGTCTTTCATCACTCATTCTTTCTATATGCCCAAACCAGCGGAGCATACCTTTTCTCATTTTTATGCTTATACTCTCTTTCAGCCCACTCGTTCTCAAATTATGATAACTGTATAAAACTGTAGTTTTATAGTCTAATGTTCATCTAATGTTTATATTAATTATTACTTATAGTGGATATTTGGGGCGTAGATATAGTCTGTTAGGTTGGTCGGCTCGGTGGCAACTTTGCATGGCAGATAACGATGGACAGGTCAATGGAACCAGCTAACCACCTAGTCTTACACTGGTTGGTTATGTGGTGTGTGTTCGGTTTGGTTTCTAATTATTTTATGTATACCAGAGCCTACCTAACCAAGCGCACACTTAGACTTTATACTAAATATAGTTATTTTTTTTGACTATGCATAAATACTTGTAAAGGTTTACATGAAATAAATATTTTTGACTTTGACTTTGATATATTAATAAAAATAATATATTGGACAATTTACAAATATTGATCTGGTCACAAACTAAGCTCTAAGCTTGTACACCAAAAACTATGTGTACCAGAAACAACGATATAATACATATTATATTTTATAAACACCCAGAACATGACAAATCGTTCAGAAAAAATCACTATTTTTTTGAAACCTATATAGATATAGGTCAAAATAATGTATTAAGTAATTGTATATCTTACAAAGATTTACACAAATATCTGAGATGGTATATGTCCACAGAATAGACATATATGTATATAAAACGCAGAGTAATCCTTTTTATTTATTTTTTATTATTATAAACAGAATCTGCGTTTGACCTGATGGAAAGTAACGACGAAGTCGAAGAAATAGCACGCTTACCTGCTATGTAAAAAGGAGACTACCGCCTCGACAAGAAATCGAAGCAGTAGTGCCCCGAAAATGTATATATATTCTAGCTTTATTCCGCAGTTTCGCAGGCATTAATAAGTTTGAAAAAAAAAGGTACTTAAGTAGTTAGAAGTACCTTTGAAACCATTTAGGTATTAAAGTCACCAAAAAGATTACATAAAATATAAACTTTCAAACAAAAAAATAAACAATATTCCTCAAATACTTTAATATTTATGCATATAAGTAACAAGCAATGACAAAATTCGTGAGGGGTGACTGGAACCTGGTTGGCTTAGTGTTAGAGCGCATTGCCGCGAAAGCGAAGTTCGTGGTTTCGAGTCCTGCCCACCAGGATATTTTTCATTGCATTTTATCTTTAGAAAAAAATATCAAATACTTTAATATTATTTAAAATTTTCTTTTAAATATTAATTAATCTTTTAGATATTACTAAAAAATAATTAAATTACCTACCATCTCTACGACGGAGAGGGAATTAAGCCCTACAACAGTGATTTCTTACAATAAATAAACTAGCTTATAAACAAAATTACGATAAACCAGACACAGAGTTTCAAACACTTGGACGAAGGACCATGTCTGCAAACGACAAACATTGCAAAATGGGTAAAACAGTCCCCTAATGTATGCGGGTGCACGCTCTACTCACACTGTTAGGCATATGCAGCGTATGTATTTTAACTATATTATAATATATCTACCTATACACTTCATGTAAAAAAAACATACTACATCATAATATGTTGATCTATAATAATCTAAGTAAGCACCATGAGAAACTGACGTGCACCTGCAGTTTGTCATGGTCTGGGTGTTTATTAAATATAATATGTGTTATATCGTTGCTTCTGGTACATATAGTACAAGCCTAGAGCTTAGTTTGTGACCAGTAGCCCTAGTGTGAGTTTTTTTAACATTTACTTTCGCGTTAAATATACTATTGCGTTAACATTTTGACCAATGACACGCTCGCATTTTTAGTTCTCAAAATTTCCGCTTGGAGCGCTGAACTATTTCCAATACAAATTTTAGTTAACTCAAACGCAAAGTAATAGTTAGAAAACTCACACTAGGGGTACAGTAGACCTAGTGTGAGTTTTTTCAACGTTTACTTTCGCGTTAACTATACTACCGCGTTAACATTTTGACCAATCACACAACCGCATTTCTAGTTCTCAAAATTTCCGCTTGGAGCGCTGAACCATTTCCCATACAAATTTTAGTTAACTCAAACGCAAAGTAATAGTTAGAAAACTCACACTAGGGGTACTGAGCGATATGTGGAAATTGTCCTTAAAATAAAATGAAAAAAATCAGGTTAGGTTGGTACGTTAGATTCTACCAATATTAATGGTTTATTTATCATGTTTTTTTAAATAAGCGATTTTTTTTTTATCGGAGCACCTCATGTAACTTTAAGCAAACCTATAAAGTCCATGACTGGGGTCGATCAACACATTGTTGTTTAAGAATATTGATCGCTCCCACTATGCAGGCTAAATGATGCGGTTACGAAATGGGCGTCGTCAAAGACGTATTTGCATTAAGAGTATATTTGAATATCCACGCTGCTTTATCGTCAAATCTATCGCCCGTTTCGTAATCGCACCATGAAAAGAGACTACTACCTCGACAAGAAATCGATGCAGTAGTTTGCGAGAGAACCCACAGACTAAAACCGAAACATGATTAGGTCACTTGTCGGTTTATGCATCTTTATGGGCAGTGGTAACGAGTAGTTACTCACGTATTAACGTTACGTTTACGCAGAAAACACTTATGGTAAAGTGTCTCTGAGCTATTAAGTAGTTAGGTGCTTCATTTTTATAACTAAGTACTTGGAGTTGTCGAAATATATTAAATACAATAATTATTAGCTTAAATATGTATTAATTTGTTATTGTTTTTTACATGGTAAACATTTTTTATGGAAAAAAATAGAGTTAATTAGTTAAGAAAAACATTATTCATTGGAGTTGTTCATTGTAATAAAACAATTTTATTAACACCGTTCTCTACTTACATTCAAAAGACTATTTTATAACTCCTAAATAACTACCTAACTATAATCCAAATAATAATAACAAAAACAGCAATAAGCGCCATCTATGAACATAATACGAAATCAAAACGCTTACAAAGCTGCGCAGGATTTTATTTGTAAAGAAGCTCGACCATTTTCTATTTAGTTCTTTAAGTTGCCAATAGATGGCGCTAAACTACACGGGCGTTTTTGTATCGTTATTGACAATTTTTATCATGCTTGCAATTTATATTAAACAAAAAATGTTTTTTTTTAATGAACCCTCCTGGCTGGTACCGTAGCCGCGTTGCTATGAATTAACCACTTCAGAAACTGAGATCTACCTTACCTATTATAGGTATTTTATGAATTGGTATTGCTATTATTTTATAAATTATAATGATATATAAAGTATTTAACTATAAATACTGATTTTTTGGTTAACTACATAAAAAAAAGATAATATACGTTACAACATGTAAATTATGCAAATAAAAATTAATTCCTTCATTTATTTATTCATTCGATGTAGAGAATTTAATTTAATTGGATATGATTCTCACTGGACCAAAGGGTCAAGTAACATTTTCACCAATCATATGCTCGCATTTTTAGTTCTCATAATTTCCACTTGGGGCGCTGAACTATTTCCCTTATATTATGTTTTTGTTAACTCAAACGTAAAGTAATAGTTAATAAATCACACTAAGGCTTCTGTAAGGCCCATAAATAAATAAAAAAAATTGTCGCATCGACTATTTCAACTAACATGGCGATATCTCAGCAAATGTGATTTTCTTAATTTTCGTATTTTCTTCAGTAAGTTACCACTAGATGGCGCCACAATTATACTGAAAATTTCTTCACATTAAACGTTCTGGAAGGCCGATACTCCAATGGTGGAGTTAGTAACGTTGAAAAAACTAACCTGAGTAGCTTCCTCGAGCACCCGTCCCCAGTTGTCGCTGCGATCAATGAGTGCGTTCCACTTTTCAGCCAACTTGGCGACTTCTCTACGAATTGATCTGGCTAGCTCTCTCGCTTGCTCTTCAGCCGTTCTGTAGCCGCGGGAGTCTCCTTCGCTGTCTCTTGCTTCTGTCGGATAAAAAAAAACATTGGTACACATATCATCACGGGTGCCTTGCGGCGCCCGAGCCGCCTAGACGGCCCCAGGGTACCCAGCGGAGGGGTTTTAAACCCACCTCGTCGTAGCCGATGGTATGAGTCTACACCGAACAAGTGGCTAGCTCGTCGCGATGTTTTAAATAGACTCAATAACCCATCTATAAACAGTTTCACAAGTTGGTATAGTGGGACCAGTTTCACAAGTTGGGAACTGGGACCAACAGCTTAACGTGCTCTCCGAGGCACTATAGTGGTGTTGTCAAACAAATGTACATATTTTTTTTTAACTAAAAACTTATTGGTACACACCGGGATTCGAACCAGGGACCTAAGTGTTTTTAAGTCGAAGGTCTAACCAACTCGGCCACCACGTATATCCTAAAAACATTGTGGTGAATAGATAAATAATGGTGGCCTAGTTATTTAGACCTTAGGCTAAAAATCGGTACAGTTTTTTAGGTCCCCGGTTCAAAACCGTGGACCAATGATAAAATATAAATAAATATCATCACAGGTACCTTACGGCGCCCGAATTCGGCCTCAAGGTACCCAGAATAGGGGTATTCCACCTCGTCGTAACCAATGGTATGAGTCTACCTATACAGAGCAATTGTGTCCATTTAACCGATATTTTGTTTCATGTCTAAATGTCATCACTACCTCCTACAGAAAAAAATATTAAATAAATATATATTTTTTACATTTTAAAATTCAAGTTCTTAATGACACCTTTATTAGTTATTAGTAGCTAAAGTATTTTTGTAGGACTCAATAAGTTTCGATGAATAAGTCTATAAACCTTTATATCAACCTTAAGTCTTCATATCAACCTTGCCATGATCGTATATTGAAATAAATTTTGATACAGGAAAATCCTTTTTGCACAAAATTCTACCAGACACATTGGTAAATAAATAAATAAAAAATAATATTATTTATATAAAAACGAGACATGGGTCAGATGCTGTCACTTGTAAGAAATATTGCTCGATTTATGGGAAAAATAGACGTTTAGTGAAAAATCCAAAGGAAAAGCTATACCTACTAGCAGATCCGGTGGACTACGTTTTACCTACAAAGATAATAGTTTTCCGACGCGCGAACCCGCGACATATACTGTTGTTGTCCGTGCGCGAAACAGTACCCCTAGTGTGAATTTTCTAACTATTACTTTGCGTTTGAGTTAACTAAAATTTGTATGGGAAATAGTTCAGCGCTCCAAGCGGAAATTTTAAGAACTAAAAATGAGATCGTGTGATTGGTTCCGTAAACTTCCAACGACTGGCCTTGTGATTTATTGGTCATCGCAAAAGCCAGTCGCACGGCGAATTATAGTACTAAAATAATTAGTAATAGATGACAGATTTATCAATTACTAAAATTATTGCTGTATGGTCGAAAGATATGTGCCTTTCCACACCTGAGGCCTATTTCATAAACGTCACAATTGTAATTAACCATGACAAATTATAATACATTGCTTCGTTTAGTTTGTTTAAAGTAAATAATTGCAACTAGACTAAGCAATGTATTATATGAAATAGGCCTCTGGTGGAAGAATAGAATTGTACTCTTAGAGGGCGCTGCTGTGTTTTAATCAATATATTGTTCCTCTAATTTTCTATATCATATGAATATATTGGTTTTGGTACGGCGACATTGGCTTTATCTACACCAATATAAAGCTGAAGAGTTTGTTTGTATGGTATATATATATATATATATATATATCTTCACGGGTGCCTTACGGCGCCCGAGACCGCCTAGACGGCCCCAGGGTACCCAGCGGAGGGGTTTTAATCCCTCCTCGTCGTAGCCGATGGTATGAGTCTACACCGAACAAGTGGCTAGCTCGTCGCGATGTTTTGAATAGACTCAATAACCCATCTATAAACAGTTTCACAAGTTGGTATAGTGAAACCGGGACCGACAGCTTAACGTGCTCTCCGAGGCACTATAGCGGTGTTGTCAAACAAATGTACATTTTTTTTATATTTAACTAGGGACCTTAGTGTTTTTAAGTCCAAGGTCTAACCAACTCGGCCACCATGTATATACACCACGTATGTTTGTATGGTTATATCTACTAATCTCAGGAATTGAAAAAAATGTGTTGGATAGCCCATTAGGCTGTAAAACATCACGCTACGGCCAATAAGAGCGGAGTATCAACGAAAAATGTTGCAAAAACGGGGAAAATTTATTCCTTTTTGTCCCACTCCTGGCAGGTGGGCCGATATGATAATAATAAAATTATTATTATATAAAAAATCAATTTAAAAAGTTGAATAAAATAAAATAAAAGGCTAAAACAAATCAAAATAAAACATTCAAGCCACGTCACAAATCTCTTTCAATCAAAATGGAATAGGGAAAAAATACGATTGTCCAATTTCTATCGACAAAGTGCCGAAATAACTGGCCCAAAAAAAGGCGGGAATTTAATAATTACAACGTTACTTTTGGAACGGAGAATTTGTGGGATTTGGTAAGCTTACATTGTTCAAGTTGACTTGAAATTTGACAGGTCAGTTACCTAGTCAGCCTTTGTACTTTATGAAATAAAATTATAATAATAATAAAGGTTAACTAGAAAACGATAAAGATTACAAAATTACTTATTAAAATTAATTTATTTAATTTTTATAATGGAGCACGACATTTAACTTTACTTTACGATGGTAGTTACTTTGTTGATTAATAATTATTGTTTATAATACTATGCCGGGTATATGATGCAATTACAAATTGGACGAATTTACATTTCGAGTTATTTTAATATCCCGCAGCTTTATCATCATATGTTTTGATGATAAAGTTACGGGGTATTAAACTAAATTAACTCCTGAAATAAAGCTGTCACTTCGACAAATAATCAATTGAGTAGTTCTCTGAAAACCGGTAAACATCCTAACACCGATTATACCTTAAATATATATTCAATATAAAGAGTATCCGTAGACTAGTGGTTCCGCCTTTGGCGTTAAATCCGGAGGTCGTGGGTTCGATTCCCACCCATGGCAAATAATTATTAGTACGTTTTTCTGTACAGTTTGTCATGGTCTGGGTGTTTATAAAATATAATATGTATTATATCATTGTTCCTGGTACACATAGTACAAGCCTAGAGCTTAGTTTGTGACCAGAGCAATATGTGTAAATTGTCCTACATATTATTATTACTATAATACCTTCCCTCTGAACTTCATAAGAGAAAGAACACGTATTATATATACTATTTAACAGCAAAACGACTTTCGGGTCATAACTATTTTCTTACCCTCAACTTTAATAGATATGAAAAATAATGGTCTCATTTTATTAAAGGGAAAATAAACTATAACTTTACGTTTTCCTTTTTTAATTTTCTGTCATAATATGTTATAGGAATTATTTCAATATTGGATTTCAGGCGTTGATATTTTCTATCTTATACCAAACTTATAAGATGTTCTCCTACGTATGATCATATTTATGACGCCTCCAACAGTCATAAAAATCCATGTTTAGGGGGGGTAATAGTCACGACCTTTTGTATGTTAAATCTGTCATCAGACGTTTCTCTTATTTTATTATCTCTTACTTTAAAAACATATTATCTTCTTTTTTAAGCTATAACATTCTTACAAAAAATTAAACTACCTACTATTTATAC
Source organism: Monopis laevigella (assembly GCA_947458855.1). Classification (NCBI taxonomy): domain Eukaryota; kingdom Metazoa; phylum Arthropoda; class Insecta; order Lepidoptera; family Tineidae; genus Monopis; species Monopis laevigella. The sequence goes on along the minus strand of OX381596.1, from coordinate 4,338,725 downwards.
AATCAAAACAAATACAACGCAAGCCTTACCTTCTTAAAAAAACTCGGTCAAGAACCTCCAAATTAAAGCAACTAAAATCTTAAAAGCACTTGAATGAAAGCGTTGAGTAGGCAAGTGTCTGAAAAACAGTAAACGAAGCACCACTTATAGTTGTGGGCAACGAATAGCAACAGCAGAGAATCCGAATTTTTTCGCTTATTATCGTTTGCGAACTACCCTCTTTGAAAAAAAATAAAAAACCGTGCGCCTCGTCTTTGTTTACAAAAAACTTGTGTTATATTAATATTTCTGAGAAAGTATGCATTAATTTATGAAAGGTTGGGTTTCAGAGTTTGTTGAGTCGCGTTTTTTTACAATTTCCTTGTTTTTACACGAGCGTAAATAAAAAAGTCACTGAATTGTTTTATGTTTTTTTTATGTATTCGGTATTTTAGCCTGGTATTTATATATATATATATATATATATGTATAGCTTTCACTCGAGTGTGTCTTGCTTCTCACCATTGTCAAGTCAAGAATGAATGAAAGAGAAATACGTTATTTGAGTAAATATATTACCTATTTTAGATCGATCCATACGGTTGTTAGCCTATAAATATACCTTACATATTAGAATAACATATAGGCTATTATAATATATATATATATATATTTAATTATAAGGGATATTATATCGTTATACAAATGCAAAACCCGTCAAAAGACCTAATCATGTTTTAGTCTATGCGATCACCGGTTTTTAGAAGCTAATGTTCTTTGAGGTTGCGGTTACGACACCAACAGTTGATAATCTTAAAAAGGAATGAGGATATAGTAGACAATATTATCTTTGTTTGCGCTAAATTCGTAACCATGCGGTTACGTCATTTAGCCGGAATAGTGGGAGCGATTAATGATGTTAAACAACAATGAATTGATCGACACCCTTCATGTGCTTTGTAGGTCTGCCGTAGGTAAGACTGTAAGGTAGAGACAAGTCATATGCCTATCGCTAATATATATATATATATATATTCTTGAAATGATATAACTCTCTCAGTTAGTTAGCTGGTTATAATCAAACAACGATGCATCAGCCCATGTAACAAACTGGCATATAATATAATATTTAATATATATAAATAAATAGCTGACCCTTGCAAAAGGAACAATTTTTCCCCGTTTTACCAACATTTCCTCCGCTCCTATTGGTCGTAGCATGATGTTATATAGCCTTCCTATATAAATGTGCTATCCAACACTAAAATAATTTTCAAAATCTGCTTAGTAGATCCAGAGATTATTCCCTACAAACTCACAAATTCACAAACTTTTATATTATTAGTATAGATAATATGTTGTGAATGGCTGTAAAAGTGTTAAATAATAATGGCTGTATAATGGCTGTATAAGTGTCTCATAAAATCTAGTCAAATTAATTGACCTACATAAATACAATCCCATAATATCGAAGGTACAAGCAAACCAGTCCCAAACGGACCTAGGAAAGATTTATATATTTAATCACTATTGCACAGTAAACGTTATGTAGAAAGGCCAATATATTTGTTATTTATGTATATTTTTATATTGCAACATCATTATATCCCACTATTATTGGAATTATATACGTGGTGGCCGAGTTGGTTAGACCTTGGACTTAAAACACTTAGGTCCCTGGTTCGAATCCCGGTATGTACCAATGAGTTTTTAATTAAAAAAAAAATGTAGATTTGTTTGACAACATCACTATAGTGCCTCGGAGAGCACGTTAAGCTGTCGGTCCCGGTTTCACTATACCAACTTGTGAAACTGTTTATAGATGGGTTATTGAGTCTATTTAAAAACATCGCAACGAGCTAGCCACTTGTTCGGTGTAGACTCATACCATCGGCTACGACGAGGTGGGATTAAAACCCCTCCGCTGGGTACCCTGGGGCCGACTAGGCGGTCTCGGGCGCCGTATGGCACCCGTGATGATACATACATAATATATACGAGTATATAAAGTGACGAATAAAATAACTTCCAAAAGAAGGTCAAGAAACGTTTTTCAAACTACGAACCAGGAAGGGGAGCGAAGGAAGACGATACTAAATCGCCATTTATATATTTATGACACGATCTGGGGTCCAAAGGGGAAACGGCTGAAAGACGTCGTAAAATGTGTCCGAGGAAGGATGGAAATGACGAAATCAAGACTGAAAAAAGTATTTTTTATGAAAAAAAAGTAGTAGAAAAACAATTGTTGAAAAATCAATTTGAAAAGAGTTAAGAAGAAGAAGAAGAAGAATATCTAAGTATTAGATTAATACTTAATAGATAAAATTGTAAATATTTTTTATAATAATTATAATATTACGGGATTTTTCTACCTCGTCGTAAATAACCATTAAGCACTCATTTATGTGCATATGATTACGAATGAAACTTTACCAAAAATATTTATTTTAAAAACACAATGGACTACTTGGCAGTATTTAATAAAAGTTATATTTCGTAAAACCTACCTAAATCTCTTTTACAAAATTTGATTGAAAATAAGTAATCGTGTCTGTAGTCAAAACGGACGTATCCGATAAATAGATGATCAGACATACAGCCAGGCTGCTATTTTATGTTAGGAATTTATGTGAGAGCCCTGCACCAAGAGGAAATTGAACGGTGAGGGAAGAAATATTGCATAATACCACTTAGGGTTGGCACAAATTTTGTTGAACTAGGCGATTTTATTGATTTAAGTTTACCAATGATATAGATTTACAAAGTCCATGAATAGGGGCGATCAATGGGGTTACGAAATAGGGAGCAATAAAGACGTCTTCTGGGTGGTGTTTTTACGCCTTCATTTGGAGAACCCTATAATTATACAAGTGGATGGTAGAAATGTATATCCCTTGTCCGCTTATAACAAAGTTAGTGGATTCTTCGCTAGGTATTAGAACAGAACTATCTATTAGTGGCCGCTGGAAACTTTAGCGTAAACAGTTAATGATTCTAAGTGAGAACTTTTGGATTATATCGTTTGTTATGTTTAATATTTTTTATTTTTATAATATTTAGGACAAATTACACATATTGCTCTGGTCACAAACTAAGCTCTAGGCTTGTACTATGTGTACCAGAAGCAACGATATAATACATATTATATTTTATAAACACCCAGACCATGACAAACTGTACAGAAAAAAACGTACTAATATTTTTTGCCATGGGTGGGAATCGAACCCACGACCTCAGGATACAACGCCAAAGGCGCAACCACTAGTCTACGGAGGCTGTTAATGATAGTAATGATAAAGTAAAACTAATATAATTAAGTATAATATAAAAATCCATTATCACAAATTACTTGGCAAATTTTTCTCATATTTTTTAATACACTGTAGTATATGTATCACATATATATAATGTTCGAACTGGATAGCGACGAAAAGGAAATAATCTAGAGTAAAAACTTACAAAAAAAATGTTTAGGAAAAAGTCTGCAATAAAATAAATATTTGTAAATTAAGAAGTTCCTATAGAAAACCATAAACAAGAAAATTTAGGGCTTAATATGTTAAAAAGCATATTAGGAGTTAATTAAAATTGGGACAACCCTATAATTATACAAGTGGATGGTAGAAATGTATATCCTTTGTCCGCTTATAACAAAGTTAGTGGATTCTTCGCTCGGTATTAGAACAGAACTATCTATTAGTGGCCGCTGGAAACTTTGCCGTAAACAGTTAATGATTCTAAGTGAGAGTTCTAAACTTTTGCATTATATCGTTTGAAAGTTGTGAACTTGTATTAAAACGATACACAAAGGTTATTGAGGCCACATTTTTTTTTAGAATTAGTTAATATATATATATATATATATATTTGTATACTTCTAATAATCATATAATCGTTCCATATTTATGTAATTATCTATTATCCTTCATTTTATGAAAATATTAGTTCGTTTTTATCAGAGATTAGGGCAAAGGGTAATTTAACAACATTTTTGACACTAAAACAATAAATATAAAAAAATACCTAATACGAACAAAGATGATTTCTTTCTATAAGTCTACTTTTTTTATTATTACTAAAGACCATTTCACCTGAACCCTTTATAAAAAAATGCCTTATACCCTTTTGCATACCTGTCACTCAATAAAATCTAGTATATATAACCATTTTAAATTTTAAAAACATAGGAACAATAGTTTTTGTAACATTTATGCGAACAGATAGAGGCGCTCGCCATAAGTGTCACTATTTGATAAATACAATTTTCGTGTTTGCGCATTGTAGAAACGTACGTATTTATATACGTATACGTGAGCAACAACCAATAGGATCGCTTTATTCAATCCTGTTACCAAAAATGAAGCGGCCTAAATACGTTACGTTTCTACAATGTGCAAACCTATGGTAGAGCCTCAGTTTTTGCCATTTTATTAACGTAACGTTAATACGTAATAAGGCACCAATATGCTTGCTTTATTTTTGAAAATGTAATTTTTACACACTATTGGTAAAAGCTATAATTGTTAACGCTTTAACGTTACGTTAAAACAATAGCAACCTGTTGGTAGAGCCCCAGGAAACTGACTTCCTAACCTTTAAAAAAACAAATCTTAATTTTAACTACACAACCTGAGGTATACTAAATAATTTAGACCCAAATATTAACATAAACCAAATTTCCCAACAAGGCCGAGAAAGGCTATCAATAGTAAGTCCCAGTGATCCTAAACAAGCATACAGTACGTCATAAATCACGTCAGCGGACATCCAGTGTAGTATGTACGTCCACAGTATATTGCCACGTCAGTCACGTCATACTGTCTGACGTGTACAATCTTGAAGTGACGGTTGGACAGCTGAGGGATTTTGATGTTAGGTGTAATGACAGATTATTAGGTATCGTATTGTATATATGTAGGTCTTATGTTAAGGGTAGGGAATAGAAAGATTTAGACATTATTTTTATGGATATTTATATATTAGAGGAAATAGGAAAATACTCTTTTAAGCTATTTGGCTAAGAAGCCAATAGCACGTTCTTTGAAAAAACTATTAATAAATCTATACTTATATTATAAAGCTGAAGAGTTTGATTGGTTTAACGCACTAATCTCAGGAACTATTGGTTTGAATTCAAAAATGATTTTAGTGTTAGATAGCCAATTTATCGAGGAAGGCTGTAAGCTAGATAACATCACGCTACGACCAATAGGAGCGGAGTAACAATGGGTAAACACGAGGAAAAACTATTCCTTTTGAGAGCGTATGCTGCGCTGCGTAAACGGTGAAAGTTACGCAGACGAAGTTGCGCGGATCAGTTAGTTATTATATAATTTTAAAACTTGCAAGCCAATTGTGCTAAAATTTACTCACCTTTTATTTACAAATAAAAGGTAATATTGTAACCAAATTTTGCAAATCAATTATCAAACCAGTAGTTTGCGAGATTAATACGAAATTTCCCATAGAAAACCTAAAATGTTATGTGAAAATCTGAAATAACGTATAACTTAACAATTACCAAAACCAAGTACGCCACAATCATGAATTTTCCACCACAATGACTGCACCTAAAACCGTGAACTTTAATATATGCTCCAACAATTTAGGCCATGGCATCCAGCGTCCAACGCCAATCAGAGACGACCTAGATTGGACTAATTGCAGATTCCGATTACTACCCGAACTATTGATAGCGTTTGATTGAAGCCTATGTCTGCAAGGTACACCTTAATTTGAAATTCACAGAGGTGTACTTTATGTGCCAGTTAGGATTTACTGTCAATAAATTTTGTTGGCGTCAAATCGATATATATTTACCTATACCGATCCAATTAATCTATATTTCTAGAAGGTTTACACAGCATAAGAATACATACACTCGAACTCACGACTTCCGGATACAATGCCAAAGGCGCAACCACTAGTCTACGGAGGCGGTCTTCATAATTGTAGTAAATCCTTTAAATAAATAATTTATTTATAATACTTACGTTCACTATCACTAGCGTCTGAGAGCGGTGGTTCACTGGCGATATATTGTCTTCCATTAAGGAGGTTGGTTTCGACGACTGGTCGCTTCTCTTCCAGTTGTCTTCTAAACCCTCTGTGTTCATCCTGCAAGGGCAAACAGAAGAATATCAATAATTTGTTTTATCATATCCATAACTTTATAAAGTAAAGATTTAAATATTTTGAATTGAATTGAATCTGTCGAAATTGAGGGAAGACAAATTCTATCATATCAAATCTAACAACTTTTCCCATGTGTCGCGAATGAAAAAAAAAAATAATACAAAGGAGATCGTTTTTTTTTTGTATGTGACGGATGGGCCCACAAAAACTTTAAACGTATATGGTTGAATTATATGTTATTTTAAACTCCAAACTTTTTATCTTGAGCAGTGTAAATATATCTGTTTTCTCTAAGCGGAATTATAACGCCTGAAAAAAAAAATCGCCAGTGCTCAGTATCGCTTCATTGAAATTATAGCGAATAAATTAAAATATTTATTATTTTTATAATCTCAATTTGCACGTTATTTGAAATAAATTAACAATTCCGGTTAGAATTTAATATTATTCTTTGTAATTTCTATTAATAAATCGCGACATATTTTTAAGGTATATTTTATCAATATACTTAAAAAATTTTGGGGCCCAAAAAAACTTATCTTCTTTGTCATTTTAACATTACTAGTTTGTATGGCCTCCTTATATAAGCTCAAAGTACGCCCTATCAAAGTCACCATGTACATAATATCGATTCCCATACAAAATGAGCATCGCACTTCCAGTATTTCGCTACTATTCTTTGCAGAAGAATTAAAATAATATTTTTCATCAGAAAAAATACTTAATACATACGTACAATTAACATAATAAATAAATTACGACCAACAGCAAGGTCGTACACTAGAAGTACGTTTCTATAGGCGTTAGCACGACTGGCGGAACCTTAAGTTAAGCCTAGAATTGACGAAAATTCAAAAGAAACCACTCAACAAAATGTTCATTGACATAAGCGTTAAATAAGCGAAGTGACCGCGGTACAAAGCCGCCTCGTCACGCCAGCCATCACTTCGGCCGCAAAATGCCCAACTCCGCTACGGGATTTAACGCCTGAACAACTAAGCTTAATGAAAAAAGAGGGAAGTGCCTTGAATCTGTCTGTACATTATACATTTTGCTTTACTTGGAATTGACAACACCACTATTATATTTTCTACCAGTTATTATATAAAAGTGGCTCCAGCCTAGTAGTTAAGTTACTGCGTAACTGATAACAAAGTTAAGCAGATGACAACAAGGCCGGACCTGGAATGGGTGACCTCTTTATACAACGAGGCTATAATATCATAGCTCCGCAACAAGCTCGCCACTATAATGAATACCATCGGCGAAATGAGGACGGGTTAATCCCTCCGCTGGGTACCCTGAGGACGTTTAAACGGTAGCCTAAAAGGCACCCATGATGGTATTTATTATTTTATTATTATATATTTCAGCATTTATATATAGATAAATAATCATTCCGTAAAATGTTTTTTATGAAGTAGTATAGGCACTAATTTATACTATTATCAAATTAAATAGCCTGATACTGCCTAGACAGCCTCGGTATATCCAGCGGGCAGATTTTATCCTAACTCGTCGTAGCCGATGGTATTTGAGTCTACACCTATCAATACGGTGGTATTAATTATCATATCGTATATAAAAATAATTCAGCACATGCAACTGAATGGACTGGACAAAGAGCTAAAGGAAGACCGCCAAAAAGATAGATACACGTAGATGATATAAAGGAAATTACTGGGGAACTATAGAAAGAGTCAACTTTGGACAGAAAAAAAGGAAAAAAATGGTGGCCTTCATTTTAACGATGTGTTAAAATTACTGTAATTTATAAGTATGCATTTTTATAAATTCCTTTTTATAGGATAATCTTATATTAAATTTTTAAAGATAAAAATGCAATGAAAAAATTCCTGGTGGCGGGACTCGAACCCACGAACCTCGCTATCGCGGCAAGGCGCTCAACCGCTGAGCCAACCAGGTTCCAGTCAGCCCTCACGAATTCTGTCATTGCTTGTTATCTACTTATACACAGACGCCCTCTATTAGCTTTCTTTTAATAACTCTTATACGAGTGAAGTTAAAAGTCCTAGCTTTTTGATACTAGATGGCAGAGGAGTCTGTTTTTTGTTTTTACTTTTTTCAGTATGAGGGCTGACTGGAACCTGGTTGGCTCAGCGGTTGAGCGCCTTGCCGCGATAGCGAGGTTCGTGGGTTCGAGTCCCGCCACCAGGAATTTTTTCATTGCATTTTTATCTTTAAAAATTTAATATGTAATTTATAAGGAAATAAATGGATTATAATAATATAAAGATAATTAATAGGTGTATGTATACATTAAAAAAACTGTGATGTTTACATATATAATAATACAAAGGTGTCTGTGCAGACACCTTTTAACAATTAGAGATTATCACGCGATTTTAAAATGAGCTTTTATTTGTTGCACTTCCCCATCTTTTTTATTTTTATTCTAGCATTGGCCACACAATGGTCTGCCACGCCGTTGGGATTTAACACCCGGACGTTGGCACTACGGACTTATTTGTCAAATTGTTTTTGTTTTCCCAAATCGTCGCCCGGTGTTTGACGGAAATGAATTTTTGGGCCTGTAAAATGTATTTTTTTGTTACAACAAACACGTTCGGTATTGTTCGAAATAATATTGTTTATTGTTCTGAATTATTGTTGTTTGTTTTTTTTTAATTTATTTTGTAACCAATAAGGCCCAATTTCACCATTGGCTTTATAAACTGAGTTTAGTAAAACTAAGTTCAGCTTCAACGAGTTCAAATTTCGAAATTAATCCCAGTTTACATGAATCCGATTTCACCAGATAAATTTTGATCGCGTTTACGAAAATCAAGTTTAAATACATAAACGATACGTTTAGTATTTTTATCAGATAAAAGCGACCTACAACTGTATTTTAACTAAATATTTTCTACTTTCGAAACGATAGAATCAAAACGCATACCATTTTGTATAAAAAAAAAACATATTTCTTTGTAGGATTGTTCGACCTTGACAGTAACACTTCTTAAACGAGATTAAGAGCTAAACGACGAATATCGGGCGTTCAGAAAGTAAACCGAGTTTAGCTTGAACTTCGTTAGTTTTATATTGGTGAAACGTAAAAAAGAGCTCTAAACTTGGTTAGACGCTTAAACTCGGTTTAGCTAGAATTGATCGCGTTTAGTGTGAATGATGAACTTGGCCCTTAGTCTAGCGTCAGTGCCCTTTAGCCAAGAACATAACAATCCAAATATGATATTTGATAGATAGCGTTGTCTATGTGTTCTTGGCTAAGAGTGCAGATTTTAAACACCTTCTGGGGCCTATTTCATAAACGTGACAATTGTAATTTACCATGACAATTTATAATACATTGTTGGTTTAATTTGTTCTAAATAAATAATTTCAACTAAACCAAGCAATGTATTATAAATTGTCATGGTAAATTACAATTGTCACGTTTATGAAATAGGCCCCTGGTGGACCTGATGGCATAAATATAAAAATGATAGATTTATTTATCTTTATTGCATAATACAAAAGCGGACTTAATTATTTACATTATCTGACAGTCAAACCTTCGGGACATTAGAACATTAAATTTAGGTAGGAGATTCTCAAAAACATGTTTTAAGAGTGGTGATTGTACAAAAAACACAATTTTAAAAAGGCCATACATACTTCAATAGTAGAGTGTTTAGAACTGCTTATAATTTAGTTTTTTTTAAACTCTCCTAGTAAGATAATAATAATAATATGTAGGACAATTTACACATATTGCTCTGGTCACAAACTTAGCTCAGGCTTGTACTATGTGTACCAGAAACAACGATATAATATATATTATAATTTATATCACTAGTGTACGGAGGCGGTCAAGATATTATGATTATTAATCTATATTTTATTTATTACCAAAAATGTACCAACGGTTGCCTTACGGTCCCCGAGACCGCCTAGAAAACCTTAGGGTACCCAGCAGAGGTATTTACTCCCATCTCGTTATAGCCGTTAATATTCTGAGTCTATACCGAACAAATGATATGCTTTTTTTTTTTTTTGATTTACTATAGTGGTGTAGTCACGCAAAAGATTTTTTATTTTATTTTTAATGGAGCCCGACATGTGAATGGATGGGGCCAATCATTAATTGTTCTTAAACAATATTGATCGATACTCGCTGCTTTATCGTCAATCCAACTACCCATTTCGTAACCGCACCCTGAAGGGAGACTACCACCTCGACAAGAAATCGATGCCACCTGAAAACCGGTGAACCCACAGACTAAAACCTTTTTTTTTTAATAAAAAAAAAAGTATTTTTAAGTTTGAGGTCTAACCAACTCGGCTACCACGTATATTAAATATTAATATACCCCCGTATAGGTAAAGGTGTTAATAGTGCAAGGTAAGCATCTTTTTCCCTATTCCCTGGTTCACTATTATTTCAGATATTTCGTCGTTTCAGCACTCTTCCAATATACAGGCTATAAATAGTTGTTGGTTCATATTTATTTCTACGGTCCTTGGGTTAGACATTTATGATTTTTTATGGACGCTTCTCATATTTTTTTTTATAAATATAGTTGGAAAATAAATTTAAGTTTTAAACATATCATATTTAATTGTCACATAATAGCATGAAGCCAAAAAATGCTGGGCACGGTTTTTACCTTCATGTATAATAGGTTTCATACCAATCTTGGCAGATCTAGTGTAATAGTAATATAACAATATGAGTTTTTGGCTTTTGCTTTATCATATTAAATCTTATGTACTTTACAGTTTTAAGATTTTTTTTTTTAAATCTAGGCTGAATAAATTTCTGAACTACTTACATGTAAAAAATATTTTTACGTTAAAAAAAGTCATTAAAGTAAGTAAGTTTAAATTAAGATCAGGAGTGCGATTTTTGAATCTCACCGAAGACTTTGACTTTAAAAATATTACCCAATACTCACAGGTATCACGGTTTATCAAAAGTAGTATTTTTGTAAGCCTTAGACGCGGAACTAAATTACGTATTATTTGTCATAGAAAAGGTATTATTGAAATAAAATACTTTATAAAAAAATATAAACGATATATTTCGCCACAGGCTTCTTCAGTCGTTTGACATATTATTTTATAATAAATAATTATCTTAATTTTTATTATATTTATATTTATTATATTTTATTTGTTTAGGTAGTTTTTCTTTTTTGCTAAATTAGGTACTTGTTTATTTTTAGGTAATATTTGTTTATATTTAGGTTTATAGTTTATATTTAATTGTAATTACATATTGAAATGTTACATAATAAATAAATTATAAATTAGCTTAAATCTATTTTTTTTTAAATTATAAATAAATATTTAAAAAACCATTTTTTTAAATTGTTTTTGTATGTTTGTATATGTGGTTGTGTGTGTGAGTGTTAGTTTGTGTGATGTCGTGTATATAATTTTGTGCGTGTGTTTGTGTGATTTACAAAGTTATTTAATTATATATATATGTCATAGTTGTATTTTAGCTAATAAGCTTACATACAACTATGACATATAATAACGCTAGTAGCTCTTGTCATAGAAAAGAGCTACTAGCGTTTTATTAAACGAAGAAAATATTGATTGCCGTTCTCGTTTCTCATAATAAATACGTTTTATAACAAACAGCTGTCATCGGTGACTTTATTTACGAGGAGCACTTGTATTAATATCATAGGTATGACATTTTAGTCACCCGAAGAGATTCAAAAATACGAACTTTAGAAATCGATGACAATTTTGACATTTCAGTGATATTCAAAAATCACACCCCAGAAATTAATTCTGACTATTTTTTTAATATTTTGGGTGTGGTAGTATAACTTATTTTTTTTTTTAAATATAATCTATGACAATTTTATATAGTTTATTACCTGTTGCTTTATCAATGAAGGTAGGTCGCCCCTAACTGGTTCATGAGTTGTGAGTTCAGTTTCCTTCCTGATCACCCATTCAGTCAACTCCCGGAGCGACAGCAGCAATGCTGACCAATGCTCAGCATTATTTTCTAGGCGATTTCTGTAAAGAAAGAAACAACAAAATCTTAATCTGAGAATAAATATTTCAGTGATCAGATCTACGAAGTCCATTAATCAGGTGGTAAGATCTACGAAGTCCATTAATAAGGACCATCAAATACAATGATGGCTACAAATTTTCCATTACACTGCTCGTTTAATTTAATTTCTATATTAAGCTAATAAAAAATATTCGATTCTTATGGTATGGCGCCCGAGACCGCATAGACGGCCCCAGGGTACCCAGCGGAGGGGTTTTAATCCCACCACGTCGTAGCCGATAGTATGAGTCTACACCAAACAAGTGGTTAGCTCGTCGCGATGTTTTGAATAGACTCAATAACCCATCTATAAACAGTTTCACAAGTTGGTATAGTGAAACCGGGACCGACAGCTTAACGTGCTCTCCGAGGGACTATAGTGGTGTTGTCAAACAATTGTACATATTTTTTTTAATTGAAAACTTATTGATACACACCGGGATTCGAACCAGGGACCTAAGTGTTTTTAAGACCAAGGTCTAACCAACTCGGCCACCACGTATATGGAATACGTATACGATTCTTATGGTAATTATTATTATTATTTCTAAAACTTTAACTATTACTAAATATATGAAAAGATTTTAACATGAAATAAATAATTTAAATGTACCTAAATAATGCGGTTACGAAAACCTATATACCTGTAGTATAGCATAACATTTCATCATTTTTGCTGCTCTATTATATTTATTTATCACTAAACGCTCGGTATGTAACCGCACCCTGAAAAAAAAACTACCAGCTTTACAAGTAATCAATACAGAGTCTATTCACTATATAGTCACGGCAATTAGAGTTATCATAGCTCGTATTTCTAATTTAATAAAGGCAAAGACAGATCAAATTACCTACAATCGAAGACGAAGGCAAACTATCAAAGTTTAGTAATTAGTTTATTTATTAAATTTTGAAACTTAACACCTCGGACACTCGCCTCAAAATATATGAAGTTATAAACGTATGTACGTTACGCGTATAAACCAATTTCCTATACGTTAATACCCACAATCGAAGACGAAGACAAACTATCAAAGTTTCATAATTATGAAACTTCACACCTCAGACATTCGCCGTAAAGTTTATGAAGTTAGTGTAAAGTAATTTCCTATACTTTAATTCCTACAATTGAAGACCAAGGTAAACTATCAAAGTTTCATAATTAGCTTAACTATGAAATTTCACACCTCAAACATTCGCCGTAAAGTGTGTGAAGTTAGCGTTAAGTATTTTCCTATACTTTATTTCCTACAATTGAAGACCAAGGTAAAATATCAAATATTTTATTTAATATTATTTTAAATATCTACTATCATTAATATTTATTTCCATAAAAACTTTGGAAACTAAATTTACTTTTAATAATTAAAAATACTTAACGATTCAGGATTTTACAACTTTTAAAGTCGTTTTCTACAAATTGTATTTTGTAACTTAATAAAGGGCAAGCTAGATGTAAAGTGTACAGCAGTGCTAGAAATTCGGCCAGCTCAAACTTTATAATATGTTTAATCCACGCCGGCTTCGCTACGGCATAAGAGTTTTAGGGATGGGAAAATAAATTTCAGTTTAGTCTATCGGTATTTCTTATTATTATTTATAAATCATAATTTACATTTAAGGCTGGTTTGCACCAAAATGAACACTCTGTAATTGTAACGATAAAAGTTAAAAATGGCGTCGAATTTACCAGCTGCCATTCGACTTTCAAAATAAAGCTGATACGCCATATTTAACTTTAATAGGTACTTTGGTGCAACTGAGCCTAAGTAATTTTATGTACGCGTACGCCAACTTTAATTTTAATAATCAATGATCTTTTAATATAGTCTAAAATAAACAAATTGTAAAAAAAAACACACTCTTTGGCATTAAAATGTTAAACGGACGTAAGTGCGATCCTGCTAAAAGTTTTTAAAATGAGTCTCGAAGATGTTTATATCTTCGGGTATAAGGTTTAAAATCAAAGGTAACCAAATTTAAATTTTCACTAAAATTTTGATACAAATTAAAACATTTCCAAAGATTTTAGCTTTAGGCATCAAGCTCGCCTATACAGGAACATATTAGAAGTTTAAAGCCTCCTATTCGTATAAAATTTTTATCGATATCGATAATTTAAAGTTAGGAGATAAGTACATCCCTATGTTTAAGTCCATATCTCAAGCGGCTCAATGTTTCAGTAGCAATTGGCGGGAGTTTTATTCGCAGTCGTTCTACTTTTACTTAATTTTAAGGGCAACATTTTATTTGGTTTCGTTTTCTTTAATAGTTATTATGATTAAATTTATATACCCAATGATGAAAGTTAACTTTTATATTGTTTTATGAAGTTGGAAATTTGAATAATATAGATTTACGTATATTTTTTTAGTGTGACCCTCAAAGACCAAATTGGAAATTGGGCTGAGAAAGAAAATCGGAGCATATGAAAATAATATATCAAAGGTTTAAATTATGAAAATTTACTTAATAGTTTTATGAAACATATTATGGTCTTAGTCTTAGGTAAATTTTTTTGTGTGACCCTCTAAGAAGTAGTGTACTGAGAAAGTAAAGTGGAACACAGATTATAATATTATAAAAGGTGTGTTAAGCTACGTTAAGCGTATGGACGATGAACAAAAAACGAAACAAATAAAATAAAACTACAGAATCTTAGTGGATACGTGCTCGACCAAGGCGAGTATTAACAATTAGTGTTACAGGGTTCTATGATGAATCAATAATTAACTTATGATTTGTTTGCTCATGATCCTGATTATCAAAACTTATTATATGTTAATATTACTATTGTTTATGCTTATAAGAGAGATTTATAAAGCAAAACCATATTGCGTTTAAAGTATGCATATTTTTTAGAGACGCGAGGTAAAATTTACGAGATATTTCTAGATCGAGTACGAAACAGTATCGTGACAAATTGTTTTTGTAACAAACGTTTTAAAATTTATGCTAAAGGCTCCTTATACAGCGTTTAACCACCTTATAGATAATGGTGAAGATTTAAGTCAATAAATGATATTTACACTTTCATATATTGATGACACGGAAAGTTTTGTCAAAATTTATAGACCACTTTTTTGGCCTACTGTACATAGAATAACTTACTTAAAATTAAGTACCGGAGAGTATTTAGGTAGGTATGCAATATATGTATATAAGTGGGTTTTATTTTGAAAGAAAATCTATATTACGAATTCTAAGTCAAAATAATAATTTCACCTAGAACTGCACAGATATTTATGACTAGCTAAGCCCCGTGGTTTCACCCGCGCCATTTAATTTAAAAGACATCTGCTCCCATATTACTTGCTAATAACGGAGCTTTCCATAGAGAAAAAAATCTATTAAATATTTTTAGCCTTTATCCCGAACAAAGAATCAAATCTTTTCTAATTATAATACCTATTAGTATAGATATTTTTTAACAATAAGGTATATGTGAGGTTGCTATTTCTCCAACACATGCTAACAAATGTTGTACACTATTTGTTTTTGGCCAAAGCCTTCACAAAAGAAAACTATTCTGGGTTTGCCCCCGATCGTCATCTGTCAATTTAAAACTTTTATTAGCTTATTCATTCGTTCGGTTCGGTGAAGCACCTTACCTGTAGCTCTTTTATAATAAACAAATCGATAAGGTCACTTTGGACCCAAAGACCGGTCAAAAGGTCAGGACACACGTTGCCTAAGAATTTGGGGCCCGAATACCTTCAACCTTCTGCAGAGGTATCCAGGGGAATTCCTGCCCACCTGGCGGGATCTCATAAGCGAGCCGCCCGCAAAAAGGTGCTATGTCAAAATTAAATTAAAGGCAGATTTTTATGAAAATTCCTTGAGCTTTTTTTTTTAGTTTTTTTTTTATGGTATTCTTTTACTTAAATTCTAAAGTATAAGAACGTTTTTTTATTATTTCATGCATAATATTTAGAATAAATGAGTAAACTGAATTCGAATAAAAAAGAAATAGAGGTTACACTGATATATAGGGTGAATATAGAATATAGGGTGATATACCTTGGAAGGTTGTATATGTATCATCACTGGTGCCTTACGGCGCCCGAGACCGCCTAGACGGCCTCAGGGTACCCAGCGGAGGGGTTTTAATCCCACCTCGCCGTAGCCGACGGTATGAGTCTACACTGAACAAGTGGCTAGCTCGTCTCGATGTTTGGATAGACTCAATAACCCATCTATAAAAAGGTTTACAAGTTGGTATAGTGAAACGGGGACAGACGGCTTAACGTGTTCTCCGAGGCACTATAGTGGTGTTGTCAAACAAATGTACATAATTGGTACATACCGGGATTTGAACCAGGGACCTAAGTGTTTTTAAGTCCAAGGTCTAACCAACTCGGTCGTTTAATATAACCACAATATTCTAACTAAACCAATATTGCAAAGCCATTTAATAGCACTAATTCTAAAATCTATTAACACCCATACTGCGAATAGAATTTCGTGTTAAAATAACCGCCATATATTGTTTTATACTGCAATAAAAGCGCCATCTAGCGGTATTGAGTTGACATTTTACGATGCCGCGTATGCAGATTGTTTTATATCCCGCTTTAATAGCCTTTATACAGCCTTTATCTATATAATAGGGCAAAAGTGCACCAAGTTAGTAAATACTTATTTTAACCAAAATGCGTAGGTATGTACTGTTCTATTCAAATATGTTTTGCATGATTTTTATTTTTTATTATAAACAGAGTCTGACGTCAATGTTGCATGATGGAAAGCAACAAAGAGGTAGAATGAGACAAGAGATAGAATGCTTACTCTGTTAAAAGTAGTAGTCCCCCGAAGACCAGTAAACCCATAGACTAAACCCGAAACATGACTAGGTTAATAAGACCGTAATAAGTTATAGAGACCGTCCGTTATATAGCTTAGGTAGTACATGGTGGCTTTTAAAATTTATACTTTGGGCTAATATGAGGTTCGACTGATCAAATCGAACAACTTTTCCCATGGAACATGTGTCGCAAATGAAAAAAAAATTGCCCTCTCCATACAAACTAGTAATGTTAAAGTGACTTACTTGTATGGAGAAGCCATTTATTTTTTTATTTGCGACACATGGTTCCATGGGAAAAGTTGTTCTATTAGATCAGTAGACCCTCATATTAGCCTATAGTACAACCTTTCAAATTCAACCTGTATATACAATTACGGCGCCAAAGACTCACCCACCAAGTACTCACCGGCGGAGTTTTATTAACCTATAGTAAAAATAAACATAAAAAAAAATCCATTTAATTATAATATGGCGATATATTTTCATCTTAAGACGACATAATAAAATAACTTTCTGTGTGTACGATTTCATAATACTTACACTCTTACATACACATTACACAAACACAAATTGTCTCCTTATCACATGAATGCTTCATATCATCCACACTTACACTCGCTCACCCATAAAACATTTATATTTATTGCAAAAACAACTGAATACACAAAAGAAGTAAGTTCAATTTCGTAGCCTCGTAGCATGACTACGCCATGCGTAGTACATAGTCCAAGAGCCCGTAGTCACAAAGGCCCTATTGTAATTCAAATGCATCGTGTATTTGTGCCTCAGTCACTGGCACAAAGCAAGGATCCTGGACTATTTAATTGCGGAAATTTTCAACTATTAGTGCTGTCTTCTTGGGTAGAAATTTGTGTATTGTAATGGTATGAATATAAATGATTTTTTTTCTAGGGTTTTACAATTTAAAAGTAGTTTTATTATATAATACGATATAGGATATGTCACAGATATAACTCTGGTCAGAAATTAAATTAAATTTATTAATTTGAGAAACAAAGGCTAGGTGTTGTGTTTTAAAACCATTAATTGGAAGTAAATTTTAAATAATTATGCACAAAATTATTACTATATTTTAAAAATCGATATAAAAAATTTGCGTGATTTTTTTTTATCTACTATAAAAATAAATACGTTGACACATTTTTTTTAATATAAGTTAAGTTGGAAAATGACAGCAATTTATTTATCTTCACGCCAGGTGTAGGCAGAGACAACCGAGTGCCAATTCTTTTCATCCCTATATAAATTCTATTCGTTTCATCCACAGTCATAATTTGTCTCATACAAGCACACCGATTTCGGATACTGTTAAATATAGCGTCTTTAAAAAGTCTACCTTGGTCTCTTGCACGTTTATACTTCACCTCGCTTTTATATATCTGGTTCGTAATTTTTTCCTCACTCATTAATAATGTAATGAAAATACGTGAATGACGTCGCCCATTTCATAACCGCATCAGCTAAATGATGTGGTTACGAAACGGGCGTTACGAAATGGGCATAGTGGGAGGGATCAATATTGTTGAAATATACATATTATATAGATAAGTAAATAAATTATATTTACATGAAAAGAACATAAATAAATTTCCATCACCAAAACATTTTTCCTTTAAAGGCACATCAAAACATGAATATTTTAAGGCATAGCGCAGATAATACGTAACCTAGACTAAATGTTGATATTTTAGGTATTTGCAAGCAACCAGCTCAAGGCATACCGCCCGCCCGGTAAACGATGTTCAGGTATTCTAAAAGAACCTTTCTGTGCAACTAGATTTAAAATAAGAACAGAGTAATGTCAAAACTTTAAGTTAAATACTACCACAAACATCTGGATAGCTGTTTCATTGTTTAACAAAGGATTTATTGATATTTTAAATGCCGCTGATATACTCAAGGTCTTAAAGAACTCTTTCATAATAAGTATAATTGGACCCGAATTTTCGTTTACACTAGTGAACGAAAATTCGGGTCCAAATATTCTGGGAAAAAAATTAAGTTTAGGTATACTTGCATAAAGGGTAATTAACTTATCTATAAGTAATGCAAATTCTTATTGCCTTATAAAAAAATACAGATAACATCCTTAATTTGTTCTATGATTTTCTATATTAACATCCGTAGATTATAGGAATCCGCCATTAGTAGGAGCGACCAAATACATTCTCTACCTCCTTTCATGGGCTTTCCATACATATAAATTAGTATAGATATATGTACAAGCGGCCCCAGCCTAGTGGTTAAGTCACTACGCAACTGATAACAAGGTTAAGCAGATGACAACAAGGTCGACCTGGGATAGGTGACCGCTTTATACAACGAGGCTATTTCATCATAAATACCGCAACAAGCTCACCACTTGTTAGGTGTTGCTTCCGAATACCATCGGCGAAATGAGGACGGGTTAATCCCTCAACTGGGAACCCTGAGCCGTTTAAACGGTTCTCGGGAGCCAAATAGGCACCCGTGATGGTATTTTTTATTTTTATATGTGTCTATACCTAAACAATTGACTGAACTTAAATACCGACTAGAATAATGACATAATTTTGATTAATATATAATATACTAGCCGCCTGTCCCCGCTTTGCACGCATGTACTAATAAATACAATGAGACAACTATTCCCTTTACGTTCATGTAATTTTCACTACTTTTTTCATAAAATAATCAAAACAACAAAGTTTTTTTCGGAAAAAAAATCGAGAATTTATTAATAAGTAACATGTTTAACAACTGTAACAATGTAAGAATCTAAACAGCTGAGCGTAAATCTGTCAACTTTCGGTTTTCAGGAGATTACTGCATCGATTTTTTGTCGAGGTGGTAGTCGCCTTTCAGGGTGCGGTTACGAAATGGGTAGTTGAATTGACGATAAGCAGCGAGTATATTAAAATATATTCGTAATGCAATTCGTCTTTTTCGCCGCCCATTTCGTAATCGCATCATTTAACCGGCATAGTGTCCCACCTAAATTACATTTTAATCAGTAGTCCTCAAGCCTCTACTTGTAAAAAAATCCAAATGAAGGTAAAATGGTTTTAAATGCCGAATACCTTCCATAATAACGTTCCAAAGCGACAGGTTTTCAGGCATTCTTCGAGTTTTTTTTTACATATTCGCGCATGAATATGCATGAGGAATTTTTCCGTTTTGTGAGTGAGTACAGAAATAAATTATCGACGACTGAATAGTTTTATTTTTCTATCATTTTTACCTGTACTATCCTTTTTTTGTATCCTTTGTTTGTAGCTGTACCACCTTTTATTTCTAACAAGTAAAACAGAAATTTTTAATTTCAAGCAATTTCTATTGGTAGACTGACTGACATATACCTATGTGACACGTGGTGGCTGAGTTAAAAACTTAGACTTAAAAACACTTAGGTCCCTGGTTCAAACCATTCATACACCGGAATGACCAATGATTTTTTAATCTAAAAATGTATGTACATTTGTTTAACAAAACCACTATAGTGCCTCGGAGAGCACGTTAAGCTATCGTTTATAGATGGGTTATTGAGTCTATCCAAACATCGCGACGAGCTAGCCACTTGTTCGCTGTGGACTCATACTATCGGCTACAACGAGGTGGGATTAAAAACCATAACAGTTTTAATTTTATACTGAAAGAAAGAATGTTTTTTGCTTTCTTGGATTCTTAAGTTATATTCCGCTCCATGCCATGAAAAATATATAATAAAAAAGAATAACGGTGGATACATTCTTTGAAAAATGTTAAACTTATATACTTTTTTTTTATATAACAAATACACTTTTGTAACATTTAACCGAGCTCCAGTTAGTGAATATCTTTAAAAAAATCCCACGAGCATGAGCTATATTACTGAAAGGTTTCATCAAAATCAAACATACACGTTTATAATATGTAGCATATTATTATATGACTCTCTACCTACGTCTTTAAAGCAACAGCGTCGTAATGGTGTATATATACAATAAGTACTAACTGAATCGCGCTACTTCGTCTGCGGAACTTTAACCGTATACGCAGCGTACGCCTTCAAAAGGAATAATTTTCCCCCGTTTTTGCAACATGTTTCATTGTTACTGCGACTAATAGTCGCAGCGTGAAGTTATGTTGCCTATAGCCTTCCTAGATAAATGGAAAAAAATATTTCCATCACTAAAATATTTTTTCAATTCGAACCAGTAGTTCCTGAGATTAGCGCATTCAAACAAACTCTTCAGTTTTATAATATTAGTATAGATAATCAATTTTACGAAAACAAATACCAATTACATTATCGTTAACACGTTAACAATAAATTCATCCCCTGTCTGGTTTTTCAAATGAAAAATTGGCTTCAAATCGAGTGTAGAGGGTATATCTCATATATTATCGGAAAGTAACAAAAAATACCCGATACATTTCTCGTTTCGAAAATAAAAAGGCCGCATTGAGGGGTTCCGAATTAATTGAAAGGAAAATGGTGGGGATGACTAGCAAACTTATGAGAATGTAAAATTATACTTTATTGGAAAGGAATAAAGGTTAGAATGTAACAAACTGGGTAAAAGAGTAGATTTATGATAGATCATTAGCGAGAAGTGATTAATTAGAATAGAAAACGAATGACTTTTTTTCAGTGGAGGAGAAAAATTTATTCAGTTATTTATTTGTTTTGCTTCAATATCTCTACATATAATAAATAAAGTAGTAAAATTGAAAATAATGTGTAGATTGATTTGCTAAAGAAATTGTATACTTGCATATCAAAATCAAAATTATACATATTTCCCATTAAAAATTTGTTAATTTTTGCCTTTGATATATTTATAGTAGAATAAGAATAGACCTAAAATCGGCTGCATAACTATAATCTAACATTTATAGAATTTGTGTCTGACTGTCTGTCGGTCTATTTATTACCATTTCACTTAAAAAACTACTGGATAGGTTTACATGCAGTGTTTTTTTTATTTAATATGTGTTAGCTCTGGTATATAGGGTATAATCTATTTTAATATAACTACAGAATTATATTTGGTAGACTCTTTATATCCAACAGGGAGATCCCCTAGGACCTTTGATATTTAGTTTAGGTATATAACCTATTATCAATTCATTGAAGTCCGAGCTAAATATTTGGTACCTAGATGATGGTACACTTGGCGGCGATATAAACACTGTCATTTCAGATTTGGAAAACATCACTTCTTCATTTTCCGCTTTAGGACTTGAAGTTAATTTTTCTAAATCTGAAATTTATAATTGTAGCGATAGTACAAATGAAAACATAAAGATTTTATTTCCGGGTATCAAAATAATAAATATTGAAAATTTTGAATTGTTGGGTGCACCAGTCACATTAGATTCTGTTCCAAATTTTATTGAAAATAAAATTTCCAAATTAAAAATCCTCCATGATCATTTGCCTCATATTCATTCCCATATTGCTTATACATTATTAAAATTTTGCTTTTCCATTCCCAAATTTACTTATTTAATAAGGACAACACCTATTTGGAAATTTCCAAATTTAATTTATAGCATAGATAACAAATTGAAATCTTGTGTTGAATTGGTTTTAAATATCAGTTTAACAGAATCTCAATGGAATCAGGCGTCACTCCCTATTAGATACGGTGGCATCGGAATCCGCAGAGTTTCGGATGTCTGTTTACCTGCCTTTATTGCTTCTTGTTATGGGGTCTCAGAGCTAGTCACTACTATTTTACCCGACTTAGGTGCAACCTCTGAGATTCCATATCTACTCGAATCAGTGGAGGCTTTTAGATCGACGTCTGAAATTCTGCCGGAGATCCAGTTGTCTTCACAGCGTCAATGGGACACAATAAATATTAAAAATAATTTAAACAACCTTCTGGCAACATTTTTGGGATCCGATTTAGCTCGTCTTAAAGCCTCTATAACACCTGAGTCTGGGTTATGGCTGGATGCACTCCCTTCTCCTTCACTGGGTACATTTCTAGATGACCAGTCGTTAAGAATAGCTATGGCATTACGGTTAGGCGCGAACATCTGCCAACCTCACCAATGTGAATGCGGAGTGCAATTCTTAACGAACGGCCATCATGGATTAAGTTACAGTAGAAGTGCTGGGAGATTGCCTCGACACCATAACCTTAATGACATTGTTCGCCGTGCTCTGACTTCAGCAAACGTCCCCTGTATTATTGAGCCCCGTGGGTTAAGTAGAATAGATGGAAAACGCCCAGATGGGTTAACGCTTGTGCCGTGGCAGAGAGGGCGAAGCCTTATCTGGGACGTCACTTGTGTTGATACATTTGCGGCATCACATCTTCAAGCCTGTGTAGGCTCAGCAGGGGCGGCTGCTGAGGCCGCAGCCAAGGCGAAACATACAAAATATCAAAGTTTAAAATCTGATTATTTATTTGTTCCATTTGCTGTGGAGACAACTGGGGTTTGGGGCTCTGAAGCCAAGGAATTTAGCAAAAAGCTATGTGCTCTTCTAAATGAGATCACTGGAGATTCCCGGTCCGGATATTTCTTTAAACAAAGGATATCACTGGCAGTACAAAGAGGTAATGCTGCCAGTGTTATGGGAACCTTCGAGCCGGGACAGAGTCGGGACATAGTGGATATTTAATTTTTTTTTATTATGTAGTAATTAATGGCCTAATTAAATATTATAAACAATTAAAATAAACAAATAAATTTAATTTGTTTTAGACTCTTTATATTAATAAAAATATATTAACTTTCATTTTAAGAACATTTTTTATTTGGCAACTGTAGTGTTTTGTTAACATATTAAAAAAATACTGAACCGCGCAACTTCGTGTGCGTAACTTTAACCGTTTACGCAGCGTACGCTCTCAAAAAGAATAATATTTCGTCATTTTTGCAACATTTTTCATTGTTACTCCGCTCCTATTGGTCGCAGCGTGATGTTATGCCTTTCTCGATAAATAGGCTATCCAAGACTGAAAGAGTTTTTCAATTCGAACCAGTAGTTCCTAAGATTAATGCATTCAACCAAACAAACTCTTAGTATAGATAGATAATTTACCGTCGGTTGTATACGAGCAACCAGGCGTTAGTATTATGAGAGAACACTAATTAACGAATGGAGTGCCAGTCAAACATCCAGTTTGGTAATTTTGTAACTAACTAGGAGTTTAGATGGATGAGGAGCAAACAAACTTGTATGGAACCTGTTTACCATATAATTAATTAGGAGGGATTCCTCCCTCTCTATAACTTCGCTAGGCCCACCGGTGTCGTTACATACAGACACAAAAACTGTTAAGTACCTAGTCGTGTATTGTTTAGTCTGTGAGTTTCCCGGTTTTTAGAAAACTACTGTGCGGTTGCAAAACAGGCGGTTGGTTTGACAATAAAATAGACTCGTAATGCAAAGTCTTTATATTATTATTTAGCCGGCATGGCGGGAGTGATATATGCCGTTAAACAATAATGTATTGATCGACCCCATTCATGGACTTATCTGCTTACAGGCAGATACAATGTCACATGCCGTACTCCAATATTTTTATAAGACAAAAAAAATTGTGACATAAGCTAGTAGGGTGGAGTTTTAATTTTTTTGGAGCACGGCACGTGACTCTATATCTGCCTAAAGGTAAGCAGACCTACAAAGTCAATGATTGGAGTCGATAAATACATTGATACTTGACAAGAATATTGATCGTTTCCACTAAAGCCGGCTAAATGATGCGGTTTCGAAATGGACGGCGACAAAGACGTATTTGCATCTTCGCTGGTTTATAATCAAATCAATCGCCCGTTTGGTAACCGCACCATGAAGGAGACTACCAACTCGACAAGAAACCGATGCAGTAGTCTTTCGAAAACCGATGTACCCAAATATAATAACAACTAAATAAAGGGTTTCAAACGAAAAAGTCAACATCTTCGTTTGAAACATTGTCCTTTATCACATTAAAATACTACAAATTTAAATATACCCACACAGTCTCGAAACAGGAGTACAGGATAAAGGGTCTGAAACGAAAAATTCAACATTCTTTTCCTTTCTCACATTAAAATATATACTATTTTATAATATACTATTTTGCTATATTAGTAAATTGCTATTAATAAATGCATAATTAAACCCTACCCAGTTTTGACACAGGAGTTCCAAAAATAAATAATTCAAAACGTAATTTGAACCCTGTCATATCCAAATTCGTCCCCGTGACCAGGTCCTTTCCAAACGAAAATTATCTCTGGATCTAATGTTAAAATTTCACTTAACGGACGTGGCTGGGGGCGAAATTTGAAAATGGAACACTTTCCTCTAAAATTACCGGCCATTACTCAAACGGAAATTTCAGGGTTGCGACATTTAAGTTAAATTCATTTTCCGAACGCCAAATTAATTGTGTCGACTTCAAAGTGACGAAATCGTCTAATTGGCAGGGTGGAGGGGTGCACGGCGTTACCCCCTATAGCCATGCATTCGCTTAGGTAATTTAAAAAAAATAGCGATAGCTTTTAAAAAGTCATTGTCACAATTAATTACATACACTACATATCGTTTGTTATGTAACGTATAATTTCTTTAAAATAATATTAGTAATATTTTACTAAATGTATCATAAGAGCCTGATTCACGCAGCACAGGGTCACTTAAACGGGATAAGCATTTTTTTTAAGTACAATTAACACAAACGATAATCCAACCATAATTTAAATAATAATAATAATATATGTAAGAGAATTTACACATACTGCTCTGATCACAAACTAAGCTCTAGGCTTGTACTACGAGTATGTGTACCAGATACAAGAAAGGCGCAAATATATAAATATAAAAATCTACTAAGAACTAAAAATCATTTAAAATGTAGCTAATTAAAATTCTCAAATACTTCGTAACATTATAAATACCGTTTGAACCAAAATTGAACTCCCAATTCATAAACTGAAAATACGTAATTTCATAACGAAACGCACGGTAAATAACGGGCTATAACGAAATTGCGTTCGGATTCATTTGCGGCTACACGCCCCTAATCTATTTAGGCTGTCGGACGGTTGGCAACCCTAACGGTTGAATTGATCGCCCGCAGGTGCGTTGGCGCGTCTGCGTTAGTTAGTTTATGACACCTTAGGGCTGTCTATAAACTGTTTAATGTGTTATTGATATTGTTATTTAGGGAAATACTCTTCGCAAAGTTGTTATTACATTTTATGATTTGTAATGAATAATCAATAGAGTTTATTTTATTAATATTTAGACAAACTTTTAGAATACTGTCTTGATATTTTATCTGTTTAACTGATATCATATGATATTAGTGAAATAAGTTATCAATTTTATATCAATAAAAAAATATTTGAACGGTAATATTTAATTTAAAATGTGTGTATTATTTTACTACAGACGCAACATACATAAACTATGTATGCGTATATACAGGGTGAATTTAAAAGGATGTACTTTGGGCTAATATGAGGTTCTGCTGATCAAATCGAACAACCACGTGCCGTAAATGAAAAAAAAATAAATTAAAATATTAATTAAATTGGTCATTTTAACATTACTAGTTTGTATGGAGAAGGCAAATTTTTTTTTCATTTGTGGCACATGGTTCCATGGAAAAAGTGTTAGTATTGATCAGTAGAACCTCATATTAGCCTAAAGTACATCCTTTCAAAGTCACCATGTATAAAAACTGTAATAAAATGCATTAAGCAAAAGTATGTCTTAAAAACAAGAATTATAATCAGGAAATAATAAGCGACAGCATTATATACAAGTATGTATATCGAAATAAAATCAAATCGATAATCATTATATAAAAACTAGCATAACTGCAGCGATTAAAACTCACATTTATTATATGACTTTACGCCAGCCAACGCTATTAAATTCTAAAGCAAAAAAAAAGTAACGCTCGATTTAAAGTGCAATGCAGCGTGAAACGGAACGCACATTTTTAAATGTCAAATCGGACATGACACATTGCTATTTGGCGGGAAAAAAGCGCGCCAAACGATATAAATCTCGGAAAACATACATATGACTATCGATTGTTCCATTTAAATACGATAGAAAGTGATGCATAGCTTGCTATAATTCAAAAATGAATGCTAGCCTTTTCGTTTTGAATTACTTCGAATTTTTGGGTATCCATTTTTTTTAAAGAATTATCTTTTCTTTTTTTGGAGCACGGCATGTGACTTTGTATCTACCTGGTGAGCAGATCTACAAAGTCCATGAATGGGGTCAATCAATAAATGTTTTTAAACAGCATTGATCGCTCCCACTACGTCAGCTAAATGATGCGATTACGAAATGGGCGGCGATAAAGACGAATTGCATTACGAGTATATTTTAATATACTCGCTGCTTATCATCAATTCAACCACCCATTTCGTAAAAACAGCCTAAAAGGACCAACCACCTCGACAAAAAATTGAAGCAGTAATCTCCTAAAAACCGGTGAACTCACAGATTAAAACCATGACTAGGTCACTTGACGGTTTTTGCATCTGTATGGGTGGTGGTAACGAGACCAGTCGGTCAGCTTAATGAAGTTATAGAGACCTTCCTCCCACCTAAAATGGTTAGACTAAGGTATGTCTGTCTCTCAGTCGGAATAGCCTAGTAACTGCCTATTCTGAAATGTTGAGCAGTAAAAAAATCGTTTAAGGTCTAGGTCAAAAAGGGTCTTAGTTTAAAATTAGAAAAAAAATATGATAGAATTTTAAAGAATTATACGAGTATGTTTAATCTACTTATATCAAAACTAATAATAAAGAAACATATAAGAAAATTTAATTCTATATCTCCTCTTGACTGCTGGAATACAATTTTCGACTAGTTTGTGAGCCAGGGTATCACTAGTTCTAGGTCCTAATATAGTTTAATAAGGCAATTGTTACTAATCTATAAATAATAAATGAGATTATTTCTGGTCATTAAGTTAAGGATTATATTTTTGATGATTGTACAATTAAATACAAATAAAATTGGGACGAAAAAAAAAAGAATAACAGCAAAAGAATCTTGAATCTTGCGTTGTTAAATGTTGTTTTATTCTGATTTATACCTGCCTACACTTGTATGATGTTACAGTACCTATGTAATGTATGACTTTAGTGTATAACCAATTTTGTCATTCCCGTGATGGTATTATTTATTCTTCATTGTATTATATTTAGATAGTGTTAGTTGTGAATCTGTATATAAAATTTTGTCGTCCCCTGTAAAATTGCTTAAAATTGTATACATTTGTAATTATAAGTAAACATTGAGTTATTCTGTATTACTCTAACACAGGCGTCAGCTGAAAATCAGTGCTTCATCCTAGAACGATGTAGCTTATACTGAGCTGATTACCTTTTAGTCGCCACGCAACTCCTGGTAAAAAAAAACAAATCATATGTTAATGTTTGTAATTATATTTGAATATATTCTATTAATTGTCTATGTAATTGTGTTGTAAGCGAAAATAAAGTTTTTCTTTCTTTTTTCTAAAGAATTTTGAAAAAAAAAAATGGTAGCCTCCCAAAGTGAGTTCAAACAGTAGGTATAGGAAAAGTCTCTCAATCGTATACAGCACATTTATATATTTTATGCGATATCTTATTTACTGTCCTCAGTGACTCGAGGACACTTACTACACCATAAAATAGACTATAAAAATATGCTTTCAATATATAACAGCAAGTATACGACCACTTTTAAAGTAAAAAGAGCATTAGATGTGAATTTATAACGCGGCAACACTCTGCCTTTTTCCATGAAGCAACCAATAAATAATTTTCAGGAAAGAAAAATAGTACCGAATCCACCTTACAGGCATGAACGAGTAGAGAGAAATTCAGACATTTTTCACAACACAAACTTTTCACGTTCAATTTTATGATGTGTTTTAAAGCTTTTAAAATAAATAAGGACTGAATTGGGTTCTGTCGTGGTTGTAGGATATAAAGTAGTAGTTTTTTAATTAGTTTTAAAAATATACAAATATAAAAGGGTTTTTTTTATTTTTTTGATAATTAAAAACAAATCGAGATGTAAGTATAAAAATCATATTAATTCATTTTTTCTCAATATAATGTATATAATGTGTGGTACATTTTTTTGGGCAATCAATATCACTTGCCGAGACTATTTTATATATATTTTTTTTCACATGGGCAACATTTTTATGGTCACCAAACCATTCCGTTTTAGAAAAAAAAATTAAATTAATTTACCCTTTATGGTTACAATAACTAAAATTATTATTTTAACATGAAATAAAACATAAAGGTTTGAAACTTGAGGTTAGTATAAATGTTGAAGTCATTTGGATACCATTTTATTGTTACTAACAGGAAAAATGCAAATTTAAATATTTTACCTGGGGCCGTCTAGGCCCAAACCGCCCCAGGGTACCCAGCGGAGGGGTTTTTAATCCCACCATGTCGTAGCCGATGGTATGAGTCTACACCGAACAAGTGGCTAGCTCGTCGCGATGAGATGGGTTATTGAGTCTATTCCTTATAGAATAGAATACCATATAATTAAATAGTACTTAACTTTTTTCGCTCAAAAAAAAACACTTAATCTTTGTATTATGTCTAGACTATTATTTTAATTAACTCAATTTTTTTCAAGCACCTGGTTAAAATACTTTTTTATAATTTAAATTGTAATTTTATTTTGTTAAAATCATTTGCCCTAAATATTTTGCATAAACAATAGCTTTTTGTGAAATAACCCAAAAACCTAAATTATACTTAATAATAATAATAACTAAATGTATGGTTGGCAGGAAAATATGTGCCCAAAGCCTCATTATAAAAAAAAGTTTACTTACCTAATAGCTACACTTTTGGCTTTCAAATTGTTCCATCTATGATTCATCTCATCCAGTCTTCTTTGTAACATAACAGCATCCTCCTGCGACGACAAGGAACCGAGCAACCGGCGTCCGGTTCCCGTAAGCGAAGCGTATACATCGCGATGAGTTTCTATTTCTAGTTGCAAGTCCTGTAAAAGAAGAAAAAAATAAATTAATAAGAGCAATATATGTAAATTGTCCAACATATTATAAAAAAATAAAGCATTTCTAAACTTCACGCCATACAAATAGCTCTTTTAAAATTTTTTTAGTATAAAAGTTCAGTTTTAATTAAATGGTATTATAAAAAATATAATTAAAAAAAAAAAAAAACACCACGGGTGCCTTACGGCGCCAGATACCGACCGGACGGCCTTAGCTTAATCAGCCAAGGGATTTTTTTTTCACCTCGTCCGCGTAACTAGTAATGTTAAAATGATAAATTTGTATGGGGAAGCCAAATTTTTTTTTCATTTGCGACACATGGTGCCATGGAAAAAGTTGTTCGATTTGATCAGCAGAGCTCATATTAGCACAAAGTACATCCTTTCAAATTCACCCTGTATAATGTAATGTCCCCTACATACATATAGGAACTGAGAAATATATACAAAGTAAGAAGCCGGATAGTCGGCGCGCTCTTTGCCGAATAGTCCCGGCTAGACGCCGACTATGATAGTGGCCGGATAGTCGGCTTTACCGACTAGTCGCCGACTATTCAGCACATCTCTAAAAGTTATCTACTTAATCATATTTTATAAAAAAAAAAAAGAAAAAAAGTCTTTAAATATAAAATTACATTTTAAGATTAAATAAAGCAGCTGACTAAAATAACCACATTACCCTATCTCTACCTTAAAGTGTAATTAAAAGTGTTGCCAGTTTAGCATAAAGGTCGACTTTTTGAGAGTGTCTCAGTCGATAACTTAAGTAAACACCATCAATATAGCGCCATGTTAAAGGGTTAGGGTTGGGCTGTAATATTATTATTATATCGATAGAATATAAAAACTGCTAATGTGTGAATGTACTCGTATGTTAAACTATTAAGTAATACATACTTTTAATATACTAACTAAAGCTGGTATATTAAAAGTTATATTATAGGTACGGATAAAAGTCCACATTTTTTTTAAATAACCATATGACAATCATACGCTATTATAAATATATTATTAAATAATAAATACTATTTTAATTAGGATTATAATAATATTCTTTAAAAAATATGTTACTCATCGTTTTTTTTTTCAAATCGGACTGGAAGTTTCTGATTATTGTATATTATTTAAGCTATTAAAGTAGCCAAAACAATCAAAAAAATTATTTAGTAAATTAAAATTATTAATCAACATTGATTCAGATTCAACAATGTATGTACATTCAGCTATTTCAAATTTATTAGTAGGACTAATTGGTGAAAAAAAATTTAAAAATATTTATTTAGTTTTAAAAAACATTAAAAAGTAAATAATAAACATTTTAAGTGTGTCGACTAAACCTTTTCAACTTAACAAAAATACTCAAAACAACAACAACAACTCAAACAGTAACATAATATGGATATGAATAAAAACTCAAACAACACCTGAAATTTGGGCGAAATTCCCTGGTTCTCTGTATTTTGGTTTTAACATAAGTGCTTGGCTTTTTGTCGAAACAACACTATGTAGATAACATGAGCAAACAACATCAATAGGGGACTTGTTACCGGAGACTAGTGATGTACTTAATTTCATTTATATTATATCGATACGAATTTTAAGTTTATAATACAAAATAATTACAAAGGTATTTTGAATTATTTATAATAATTGAAAACCTTTTTAAAAGTTTTTTTTAAATAACAACGTATCTCTCCCACAGATTACAATGCCTAAGGTATTTTAAATAATATAATAAAATAAAAAGTTTATCTTTTCAGTAGAAACCATATTCTTTTTCAAGTGTTAGAATTTTTAGGATAGTGACAAAGATTTTTAAACGCATTTTAACGTAGTCTTTTATGACTAAATTAAAAACTACTTTAAACAATTTATACAAAAAATATGTAATGCCAAAGCATCGATATCGATAAATATGGATTTTAAAATAGCAAACATAGGGTACAACTCTATAAAAGCCCGGCTTTTGGAGATAGGGTTGTAAGTATCGAAATATGAACATTCCATAATACCCCTTTCTCTTAGTTTTGTAGTTAACTATACAAAGAGGTTATTCTTTTGTTAAACTTAAAATCAATTTATAAAGTATTTACTGAAATATTAACACAAATATTTTACATTTTCCCGAAATATTATAAAAATGATTACGCTTTAAAAAAAACTAAATCGCTATCAAAGCTTAAATAAATATCTAAAGTTGAAGTGTAGTAAAATAATATAATATAAATACATGTATTTGTAAACTTTTGTTTACTTTATTTGCGTTTTTTTTTATATACGAGTTAGTTTTTATATGAAAGACATTACACGCATATTGCTCTGGCCACAAACTAAGCTCTAGGCTTGTACTATGTGTACCGGAAACAACAATATAATTAATGCATTATTTTTATAAACACCCAGACCATGACAAACTTTACAGAAAAACGTTCTAATATTTTCCTTTTTGCCATGGGTGGGAGTCGAACCTACAACATCCCGATATACAACGCTATAGACGCAACCTCTAGTCTACGGAGGCGGTCAAATTAATAAAAAATATAGTTTTATTTTTATTTATTTTTATTTTAACATAGCACTGGATACAAGTCCATCCATCGCACATTAAAAACAATATAGTTCTTTTCATTTACATTTTTTTAATTGTTAGTTTTAATTTATTACTTCATTCATCAAAGAGTGTTTATGTTTCAAATAGGAAAGAAAAAGTTTATTATTCACTATGTAAATAAACGAGTCAGATAGCTACAGATTTATAAATCAAACCGGGATTTCGTAATAGAATTCTTTTGCCAGAACCAACCTTCTCCATCCTTTTAAAAAGTCGAAAAATATAACACAACACAAAAAAACTAAATGGATGCGGTATAAATATATTATACTTACATCATTACACTGACTGTAGTTGTACTGGATAAAATTTGAAACACTAGTAAAGTAATATTATAACAAATAACAATTCCTATTATATGCATTTAAAATGATATGAAAAGTATTAAATAAATATCATTTAACAGGGTGGCCACTTTTTTTCGCATACGAATTTCCCTGACTTTTATTAGATTATGCAGTCACTTTTTTTAGATTTTCCCTGATCTTAATGAGCTCCATAAAGAAAAGAAATATCCCAAAAATATATTATTTGATTTTTTTTAATTGATTTTTGTAAAGAAAAAATAGTACGTGAGATAAAAATTATTAGAAATTAGAAAAAAAATATTCTTAGCAATATTTTTGGAAAATATAGAGCAACGAAATATAATTAATGTAATAAATAAATATAAATAATAATAAAAAAAAAAAAAAATTACTTTCATAAAAAAAATAAGCATACTTTGAACTTAGATGGAATCGTCCCGCTTAGGTTGCCAGTCGTTTATTAGTTTCCCTGACCTTCTAGCGTTTTCCCTGACATTTCCCTAACTTTTCCAGTCTCCATGTTTTCCAGAAAGTGGCCACCCTGATATAAGCAAACTTAAACATAATATAGGCTTGTACTATATGTACCAGAAACAACTATACTAATACGTTTTATGGACACCCAGAATGAATTAGAATGTAATTAGCTTTAAAAATAAATATATATATATAAATAAAATCTGTATAGAAAAATGTACCAATATTATTTCGTAATCGAACCCACGGCTTTAGGATACAATGGCGCAGTAACTAGACTATATATACTATACGATAATGATAGGACTAGCAATGAGTTTTTGCTAACTGTGTTTACTATAGCCGCTAGTAACTATAGATAGGGATCAACCAATAGGACAGGTTTATTTTAAAAATAAAGTGAGCCTATACAGTTAGCAAACTCATATAGTTAAAAAATACCCTGGTTTATATTAAAGGTAATTAAAGGGTTTTAAATCAAGTGGACAAATTATTTATAAAATTACTTTACTATTAGATAGTTGGTTTTACTTATAAATATACTTTTGTTTCAGAGAATGTAATTAGGCTTAAAAAATACTGGAATATTGACTAGATAAATTGACATGCTTAGGAAAAATCTAGTTTTAACATTCAAGTGTTCATCTTTTATAAAATTACTTTACTATTAAATGGGCTGTAGCCGATGGTGTCGTGCTATTAAAATGGGCAAACCCCGTGGTATTCGTACGGCTAGGAAGCACGTGAATCACAGGAGAGAGCAGCGATGGGCGGACAAGGAGTTCAAAAAAGCCCATATGGGTACAAGATGGAAGGCCAATCCCTTCGGCGGAGCGTCGCACGCTAAGGGCATCGTCCTGGAAAAAGTTGGTGTAGAAGCCAAACAGCCTAATTCTGCTATCCGCAAGTGCGTGAGAGTGCAGCTCATCAAGAATGGCAAGAAGGTGACTGCGTTCGTGCCCCGGGATGGTTGTCTCAACCACATAGAGGAAAACGATGAAGTACTAGTGGCAGGGTTTGGCCGGAAAGGTCATGCCGTCGGTGATATTCCTGGAGTTAGATTTAAGGTGGTGAAGGTGGCCAATGTGTCTCTTCTGGCGCTCTACAAGGAAAAGAAGGAGAGGCCCAGATCTTAATTACACTTTTATAAGAGGACCTGTTGGAGAGTTTTATTTTAAGTGTAATTATTTATAATGTAAAAATTCTAGTACATAATAAATTATGTATGCCAAAAAAAAAAAAAAAAAAAAAAAAAAAAAATTTATAGTAAAAGATAGTTGATTTTACTTATAAATATACTTTTGTGTCAGAGAATGTAATTAGGTTTAAAAAAACATAGGAATATTGACTAAGATAAATTGACATGAAAAATAATTAAAAAATAAATAAATATATCATCACGGGTGCCTTACGGCGCCCGAGACCGTTTAGACGGTCTCAGGGTACCCTGCGGAGGGGTTTATAATCCCACCTCGTCGAAGCCGATAGTATGGGTCTATACCGAACAAGCTAGCTCGTCGCGATGTTTTGAATAGACTCAATAAGTCATCTACAAACAGTTTAATAAGTTGGTATAGTGAAACTGAGACCGATAGCTTAACGTACTCTCCAAGGCACTATAGTGGTGTTATCAAACGAATGTACATATTTTTTTTAATTAAGAACTCATGGTACACACCGGGATTCACACCAGGGACCTAAGTGTTTTTAATTCCAAGGTCTAACCAACTCGGCAACCACATATGTATAAAAATAACAGAACCGGTAAAATTAAGTTCAAACTAAAAATAATTTTGACACCCGCGCCGGGTAAATGCCAAGCAATTTCCTTTAATTAATAGATAAAACTACCGCATCCAATCAATAGTTTTATAAATCCATGTATCCCCGTCCACTGTTTGCAAATCTCCTTACCCTAGACGAAGTAGGAGATATTACTGAATTTATCTTCGTTATAGAGGCAGCCCAAATAAATGTTACCCTTTTTTTTGGGTAAAAAATGCTCTTTCAGCCCTATCAATAGTGACTTCCGTCGGTTGGGTACAATGGACGAATTTTTGATGTGTTTACATAGGTCAATTTTTTTATTCTTAAAAATATTTATATAACTATATTTAACATAACTTTACGGGTATTTTAAGACACCAGAAACCTCCTATACAGCCTTAGGACATTCTGCGGCGGGCTTTTTTTAGGGACACAAATTAATATATTTAAAAGATATGTATGTAGGTGATTTTACTCATTTACTTAATATAAATTTATATGTACCTAAAGCTAAAATGTAGGAAAGCTTTAATTTTGCATATACCCAATCGCAAACTGTTAGTGATATATATAACCAGGAATTCAATCTTGCCATGGCTTACAATTTTTCCGCTGTGGGATTCTGTTGATTAAAATAAAATAAATAAAATATGTGATATGTCTTTCGAAGCTAGTACAAATACTTCAACAATCAAATTAACAAAAAAACATTCAATTAAAAACGTCCAAAAACCCACAACAACGCCCTCCAATCCAAAAAGGACCTAAGTCACATTCCATCCACGTAACAAAACAAAACATACCACAACGTCACAAGTTATGTTATGTTTTGCAAGTCCTAAATGTTACGACATTAATAATGGGCCCACAGGCAGAATAACAAATGTCACAGTTTATTTCACTGCACATGTCGTGGGGACTTGATGGGGACCACTTTGTAAGCCTGATATCTTTTTTGGGGCGAAATATGCTAAATATTTGTAATATTTAAAATTGAAAGAGGCCTATTTATAAAGTTAAGCGTGTTATCATATATAATATATATACCTTGCAACTTGACCGAAATATTAGAAAATATAATCGAGGCAAATAACGCTATAAACACATGTATTTAAAAGTACAATGACATTTGGTTAAAGATTCAATAAATATCTATATATTAATTTCATTACGTTAAATCGCCTTTAGACCTGTTATACCTATATTATTATATAATTGGACAAATTTATTAAAAGGAACATTGTGACATGGTTGAAACGTTAGAAAATATAATAGTTTCTCAAGGTAAATCGCCTTTAGACCAGCAAATAATTGGACAAATTTATTAAAAGGTGAATGTGACATGGTTGAAACGTTAGGAAATATAATGTAATCAAGGTAAATCGCGTTTAGACCAGCAAATAATTGGACAAATTTATTAAAAGGTCAATGTGACATGGTTGAAACGTTGGAAAATATAATGTAATCAAGGTAAATCGCGTTTAGACCAGCAAATAATTGGACAAATTTATTAAAAGGTCAATGCGACATGGTTGAAACGTTAGGAAATATAATGTAATCAAGGTAAATCGCGTTTAGACCAGCAAATAATTGGACAAATTTATTAAAAGGTCAATGTGACATGGTTGAAACGTTGGAAAATATAATGTAATCAAGGTAAATCGCGTTTAGACCAGCAAATAATTGGACAAATTTATTAAAAGGTCAATGTGACATGGTTGAAACGTTGGAAAATATAATGTAATCAAGGTAAATCGCGTTTAGACCAGCAAATAATTGGACAAATTTATTAAAAGGTCAATGTGACATGGTTGAAACGTTAGGAAATATAATGTAATCAAGGTAAATCGCGTTTAGACTAGCTATCTATTTGGACATATTTATTAAAATGCGTTATGGTTGAAACGTCAATAGATATACTATCACCAAGGCAAAACGCGTTTAGACTAGCTTTTTATTTAGACATATTAATTTTAATTGTTAATGCGACTTGATCGAAACGTTCGTATATTACAATATTACCAAGTTAAATCGCAATACGACTAGCGATTTATTTTGGCATATAATGATTTGATCGAAACGTCGGGATATATTAGACATGTTTATTTACATATATCATCACGAATGCCTTACGGCGCCCGAGACCGCCTAGACGACCCCAGGGTACCCAGTGAAGGGGTTTTAATCCCACCTAGTCGTAGACAAGTGGCTAGCTCATCGCGATATTTTGAATAGACTCAATAACCCATCTATAGACAGTTTCACAAGTTGGTATAGTGAAACCGGGACCGACAGCTTAACGTGCTCTCCGAGGCATATGGTGGCGCTATAGTATGTTTATTTAATGGATCAATATTTAATAGATCAATAGGACTTAAGTAGTTAAATACCAGGAATTAAAATATAATATACTTGGTCCTATTGCAGTAGATATTTACACTAAATAGTACACAGTAACTTTTAATGGCAATTTTTTAAATTCCGAATTAAAAAACAATAAAAACATTGTTTTCCGTTTAACAACGACAGAGCCAGTATTTAGTTCCTGAAACAATATTCTGTCAAAACTTTTCTACAAAATCGACACAAAACAAGTCCAAATGTATGTGTGGGCAGTTTTAAATTAAACGAGAGAAAAAACAAAATAAACCATGTTTCTCTCATGAATTTTGAGAAAAGTTTTAACGTACTGAAAATAAAAAACAGTATTTTTAATCCTGAAATAAGCAAAGGCTTCTATGATACTGGCATATATATTATTTACTTTTGTACGGTATCTAAATTTAAATAACTTCGCGTCATGACCTATATTATATTTTGATTACTTATAATATATATTTGGGGAGTAGGTATAGTACAGACCATCTGTTGGGTTGGTCGCCTTGGTGGCACTTTTGCAGGGCAGTCAACGATTGATAGGTCAATGGAACCAGCTAACCACCTAGTCTTAAACTGGTTGGTTATGTAGCGTGTATTCAGTTGGCTTGTTTTTTTTCCGGAACGACAATAGTTTAATAGTTTACTATCTGTTTATTTTTTATTATATTTTCAACATTTATCTGTGGGAGGAATGGCGACCCTGCCAAGTGCACACTAGGGCCTTATATATATTTTTTTGATTTTTCATAAATGCCTGTAAAGGTTTACATTAACTAAATATTTTTGACTTTGACCTTTGCGGTGTAGGCAGTGCCGACTAATTTTTATATCCCATCTATTCGTTTTATTTCGTCTACACTTATTACTGTCTAAATATACGAAAAAAACTGTTACGCGAGAGAATGTTAAGCCATCGGTTCCAGTTTCATTTAATCTTGTTTTTTTATAAACAAAGTGACGAACTCGATGAATTCTGTGTAGACTCCGAATAGTAGGCAGTAGGTAGGCTTCTCGACAAAGTGAGAATACATCCGTATTGCTGGTACCCTAAAACGGTCTAGGCGGTCTTGGCCGCCCCGTAAGGCACCCGTGATGGTAGTACTCTCTTTTAAATTTGATAGTTATTTATAGAAGTTCAGAATCAGCTCGAAACTAAGTACGGGGACGGCCTCAGGGCACCCAGTAGGTTTGGAGTTTATTCCCACCGATGATATTTTAAGAGTACCTACACCGTACAAGTGGCAAGTTCGTCACAGTATTTGTATAGACTAAACAGTTTCACAAGTTGGTATAGTGAAACTAGGACCGACAGCTTAACGTACTCTCCCAGATACACTATAATGTGTTGTCAAACAAATACATATATAATAAAAAAATGTTTTGTTACACACCGGGGTTAGAACCAGTAACCTAAGTGTCTTAACTCTACTGTCTAACCAACTCGACCACCACATACACCACATAGAGCAACAGGCTAAAAATAATATAACAACAAAATTAAGAGCGTTTTAAGAGAAACATTTAATAAAGCACTCTGTGTAAAATGTTCTGTGAAAAGTGTAGTAAACCAACCCAGACCAAACGCGTGGCCCCGAAAATTGTGCCCAAAATGTGTCCTTAGGGCATTCCTCGACGTTTTACTGTAAAACTTTGACAATGAGGGGAAGTTTTTAATTAATTGTTGAGTAGATTGCGTCTAACCGAACGTTATAGGATTAAGTAAGAGCTGCGTTGATTTTATACTTTACTAACATAATTGTGGTATCCTCCATTTTATTGGCTTTGGCATAGTTGCTGAATGCTTCTGATGAAATCATACATTCTACAAAGTAAATTCATGGTTTTTATAGCGCTTAAACTAAGTGTCTATATGAAGTCTTAACTTAAGTTTTTGAATAAAAATTAAAAAACTATTTAATTTTGTTACGATATATTTAGCCTTACTATCTTCAGTCGTATGACATTAATATTTAAAAATATAATATATATTTATATATATATAATAAATTTCCTATTTTTTTTATAGGATAAGGTATGAATGTCTGTAGTGTAGGTGTATGTGTGTATTGTGTATAAAAATAGTAAGTCAAGTCTGTGTATACCTAAATAGTTGGTATAGAGTAACTGGGACCAACAGCTTGGTTAACCATTGTTTTTTTCCGACATAAATTATTTTAATAATACGTTTTACCCAAACTACACAACCTATTTTTATAGTATTCTATTCTATAAAAAAAACTATACCTATGTAATATTTTGTTTTTAAACTAATAACCACTACGAGTATGTATATTTTTAACTGAATGAATATTAAAAAAAAAAAAATGCTTTTAATTAATAATCCTAAGTTATGGCTTTAAAAAGCTAGTGCTGCAATTTACAATAAAGACAGCGTGTTCAGTGCACCGGAAGGAGGCTGAAAATAGCTGCTGGGAGGCTCTTTCAGTAACGCTGCTACTGGAAGGCTCTTTTCAGGTCATTAAGGTGATGAATTGTGCTAAGGAGGAAGGCTGCAATTTTAAAGATGGCACTGTGAGCTTAAATGTACTACGTAAATATTTTATATGGTCTTATACTGTCCTAAAGTGTCCTACCCAAAGTTTCATTTATTACTTTAGTATTTTTTTTTAATTATTATTGTTATTATAAGCACGGGGACCAAGTAGTGTTTATATTCGCCTATTTTTTTTTCTTTATAAAATTAAAATTTACTACATTTTTTTTTTAATGGACTCTTTTGAGTTTTAAATCTATGTAATATAATTGCTTTATAGTTAATTACTGTATTGCACCTACCTCACTTATTATCTAATTTGACTATCCCAAAGGTTTAACTAGTAGAGAATGCCCAGCGGCATTAAGCATTAAGCAGCATTAAGTCCGCTTTTATATTTTATGCGATGAAGATTTAAATAAATTAAAAAAAATGATTATTATATTAGTAAACTACAAAAAAAAACTTATGCCAAGTCTAACTAAACTCCACTCAAACTAAACCAGGACTAACGACGTGAGTTAGTGAACCCTAAACCCTAGGACATAAGTTTAGTACAAAAGTTCAGAGTTATAAATTCTTACATTTTTAGTACGGTAAACACTCAAAAGAACATATATATGTTCCATTATGTTCATGGTAGAATACTTATTACACATTAATTATTCGACATGGACACTAAAATCCAGTATTTTAAAAAAAGCATTAAATATATATTATAAAACAATAACAGTATAAATACCCTAAAATAAAAAGAAAGGTCAACAACCACTGCTAAAAATGACATTTGTTTATTTTTATTTCAACGCTAGAACTAAAAATACAGAAAAGTTCTTTAAAAAATAAAACCATAATCTTCTAACTGAAAGAAGTTGAGAAGGATTTCATCAAATTAAGAAGAAAAAAGCACCACAACTACGTCGTAGGAGCTCTCTGTCCATAATAATGAGTTCAAACAATGAAAGTAGAGAAACACCAGAGTTTATAATACATACAAATAGATACCGCAAAATACATTGGTTCGCTAATATATTTTTTATTAAAGTCGCAGAGACTTTCAATTTCCTTCCTTCATCCTTACGCGCACCAAAGTTAGTTCGCACGCCTATCGCAATAACGCAGTTTTCTGTTTTATTTTAAAGCTTGAACTACGACATAATAATGTTAAAACAATTGGCGTGCGAGTGAATTTAGTACGCGTAACCACCACCCTGCAGTATCTTTCCAGAGAATTCGATCCGTTTGTATGGATCGAATATGGGTCACCCGTATTCTAATACTTTTCCTACTTCTTAAGCAATAAATAATTATGGCTTTATTCTTAAAAACTTATTGAGTCCTTGAAGAACATTTTATTGAAAGTAGGTTTTTGTCTCTTACGCAAATAATTTTTGTTGCTAAAAAATAGACAAGAATAGGTAATCTAACAAAAGTTTACTTTATATATTAATAAGTTTTTATGAATATATTAATAGATTTTTATGAATATATTAATAAGTTTTTATGTTAATCTTAATTTTTTAATATAATGGCTTCTCGAAAAAATGTTAAAAACAAAAAAAAATATTTACAAGCTACCCCGGTTTGCCTCGGATTCGAACCGGGGTGCACGACAATATAGCGTTGTCGGCTATCTATATGGGCTAGGAGTCCGCCCTGACGTTAGTCGCCTTATACGACACCCTGTCTCGTGATCACCAACCCATGGTGCTATTCGATCCCGGTGTCAACCAAATCATTTTTATTTTATAATATAAGGAACCATAAATGAGTTATTTTAAATAGGCATATAATATTAAGTGAAAGTAACAAAACCCAAATCTTGCGATTTTAGCGTATTCAGATGAAAAAAGAG
Source organism: Monopis laevigella (assembly GCA_947458855.1). Classification (NCBI taxonomy): domain Eukaryota; kingdom Metazoa; phylum Arthropoda; class Insecta; order Lepidoptera; family Tineidae; genus Monopis; species Monopis laevigella. Next base: position 4,296,864 of record OX381596.1, on the reverse strand, counting down.
TAGGTAAATGTATGATATTTTTTTTCTATCTACATTTATAGTTCTACAACGCAATAAAACTACACAAAACGTATTTTCAAACTTAAGCCTGTGTTTTAAGGTTCACATTTGGACTGAAAAAATTGTGAAGTTAGTTGTAAATTGTAAGTCACCTTCTGCCGAGTCATTACCGTGATGTACGGATATTACAGTCAACCGTCTGAAAAGTCGTTATATGTACGTTTATGTTTTTTTTTTAATAATACATATCGGATGATTTTTTATATGTTTGATGTTTAGACATAATTATATATTAGGGATTTTTATGTCGAAAACAATAATAATTGTATATATATACGTGTTAAAAGTATAAACAAAATACTTCTAACATATTTATTTAGAATATAAAAGTTGAAGTGCGCCCATTTTGATAGAATAAAAACATCTTTTGTGCTTTAAATCAATACATATATATCTTAATTTTTTAGTATAGGCACAAAAATAAAATCATTATGTGTACTTTGAAGCAAACTTAAAGTAAACGAAGAATTAAATTACCGACAACTTTAGTTTAAACAAAACTCTTAATTTAGTATTAATTAACAAATATTGTTGCAAGAATCAGACAGCCTCAGTCCTTAATCAGACAGTTACAGACAGCCTCCGTAGACTAGTGGTGGCCTTAAGCGTTGTATGCGGAGGTCGTGGGTTCGATGCCCCAGTCATGGCAAAAAAAGTACTCTTTTTCTGTACAGTTTCCCATTGTCTGGGTGTTTATAAAATATAATATGTATTATATCGTAGCTTCTGGTATACAAGAACAAGATAGAACAAGCCTAGAGCTTAGTTTGTGGCCAGAGCAATATGTGTAAATTGTCCTACATTATTATTACTATTATAACCCAAGAATATAAATAAGACTTATAATCTGGTAACATATATAGATAACAAATTACTCCCCGAAGAGATGCGAGCACATAACCTGGCAACATTACGAGGTATTACAGGAGGATTACAAAATAATTAGTGTTATCAACACTGAACTAAATAACAAAGTTTTAATTTTATTATTTTGAAGTAAAAACTATTTTAGGCATGTTAGCCACTTTTTGGGATGAGGAAAAGGACTAAACTCTCGTGACCGTTACGCTCAGATTTTTTTTTCCTTTTTTTATTATAACATAAACAGTCTGCGTTTGACCTTAATATTGCCAAACGCACTCTAAAACCTAATCGTTTTTTGACTATTCATAACATCTGTAAACATGAAATAAATGATTTTAATTTGATTTTATGTGTGACAACCCAAAAACAAATTTGTGAAGCTATGACGTGCAGTCATACAAATGATTCTGTAATTTTTTTATTATGCTTTTGGTTACTTGGGCATAAAATTAAAATATAAACATTTTTTTTTTCTTAATATTGTCTAAGTACCTAAAAAGGGTAATTTATAAAAAAAAGTATATATTAAAGTCTTACCCCCGTATTCTAAGACGTATTCTTAACTCCACTTTACACTCAAGGAACGTCTGTCTCTTTCCACCAAATGTCAACTATAAAAAGCAAGTTGAGACAGACGCTCCTTAAGGAAACGTCTTAGAATACGGGGGTAAAACTAATAAAAGTTATAAGCTGAACTGACTCGCAAAAATAGTTTTAAATTAAAAAAAAGTTAAATTTGTAAGGCCCCATCGCGATTTAAGGTTTCCTCCAATTTCTTCGATTGATCTCGATCTTTCTCTAGTTTTATCTAATTTTCCACTGCAATTTCTTTAAGGTCATCTTCTATCCATCTTTTTTGTGGGCTTGGCCACATTTTAATTTTATTTGATAACTTATCATATGGATATGGAACGATAAATGAAAGAGGTGAAAGACTAATATTTTATTTAGTTAATTAAAAATCTAATTTACCTAATTTAGAATTTTTAATTTACCTGGTTCAGAGGATCAGTATTGCTATCCAACGGGGTAACGCCGCTAGTGTCCTTGGTACCCTACGCCCATTGTCTCATTTCCAAAATTTTTAATATAGGTAATAATTAATTATTTTCATAGGTAGGTATATTTTATTATATTTTTTAGGCTTTTAATAATATTGACTGATTTTTTTTAATAAATAGTTATCATTCTAATAGATTAACCTAAAAAGATTATTTAACTTAAATAATATGTATACCTATATATGTAACTATGTTTATACATAGACATATATCTACCAAATAATCCATTTTTTTTCAATATTACAAAAAATACATGAATATTATAGTTATTAAACATTTATTAAAAAATATAGTTTTAATTGCAACAAAAATTGCCATTGAGGGAAGATTTATTACCTCCAATAAAAATCAACGATATTAAAAATATTCAATTTTTGACCATTAATTAAAAACCCTTTCAATTATTGCCGAACATCGAGAATTATTCAAAATTCGACCAAAGCATTCAGTTAAAATCAAAAAATCTTTTTTACGAGTACCATTGTTTATGCGAAAATTCGAAGTATTTTTATTAAATTAACCCTGAATTTAATTTTTACAGTAAGGCATTTTTAAGAAACGAACATGTTTATATTAAACATAAAACTTTTTTTTTAATTTATTGTTTTTTTATTGAATGAAACTTAAAAATTGTTTCAACTTCTTGTTCATTATCTAAATTATTTCATGACAAAACAATATAAGTACGTTTTCCTGTACAATTTGGCATGTCCTGGACCATATTTCATAAAAGTGACAATTGTAATTTACCATGACAATTCATAATACATTGCTTGATTTAGTTTGTTTTAAGTAAATAATCCCAACTAAACCAAGCAATATATTATGAATTGTCATAGTAATTTACAATTGTCACCTTTATGAAATAGGCCCCTGGTTGTTTATGAAATATAATATAGTGTAGTATACAAGTCTAGAGCTTAGTTTGTGATCAGGACAATATTTGTGAATTGTCCAACATATTATTAAAAAAAAAAAAAAAAACGGGTGCCTTAAGGCGGTCATTACTTTTTCGGTATAACTATCATATTTATCTATGATATAGGTGGATTTAATCGATATAATCGACCACTGAAATAAATAATTATATCTACCGAATTAAATATATGAAATTTGGAACCCGTCTACTATAAAAATCTTCATATATTATATAAATAGTCAGCTCATTTCACCACACCAACTCTAACAAACAACTTTTAACCTTTTCCCTCTGTCCTTTAGACTGGAAATCATACTGATCATTATTAGGTTATTTTGAAACCAAGTCTTTAAGCTCCAGCAAACAATTTTGAACTTTACCACGGTTTCCCATAGGACTCCAAATCGTGGGTTGGTTGTGCGATTTGATGAAACTAAGTACGTGTTTGGGTCCAGAGTTCAATTTGAGTTAACACCATTAAGTGCTGATTGGATAGTGGTGGGATGTGGAGTGGTAATAGTGACCAATGTAGTTAAATACGTAGTTCAGTCAAACTAGTACGGGTAACTATATGGAAAACGGTAAACTTATAAATTTGCTTAAAACTAAAAACAAGGGGATTTCAGCGACAATACATAAAAATATATATTTTATTTAATGTTTTTTTTAGGTGCAATTTTTCCGTCTATAAAAGGCAAAGGGACTGAGTCTATAAAGCCAACATTTCTTTGTTTTTAAATTATGGCATGGGACCTACTTATTTAGTTTAACCACCCATTTTATAACCGTGCCCTTAAAGAAGACTACTACACAAAAAAACAGTCTTTTGAGATCCCGTGAAACCATAAACTGATACCGACTAAGTAACGCAAAAGATTTACCATAGGTAGTAATCAAACCCAATCAACCTTTGGCGACGTTATACAGGCCTTTATTAGACTAATACCTAATACTAACCGTAAAATAGTAATTGCATATGCGCGTGGCATACTGAAAAGTCACAATTCTGAGGTGTTATTCCATGAATGAAGTCGATGTATCCTATAACAGAATTGATCGCTCCTACTATGCCGGCTTAATGACGCGGCTACGAAATGGGTGGTAGCAAAAACTAATTTGCATTACTATTTTACTTTAGTAGACTGCTTTATCGTCAAATTAACGCCCCAATTCGTAAGCGCACCCTAAAAGGAGACCACTTCGAGAAAAAGTCGATGCAATAGTCTCTCAAAAACCGGTGAACCCACATACTAAAAATGAAACATGACTAGGTCACTGACAGTTTTTGCATCTGGTAACAAGATCGGTCGGTCGATCTAGCATGTATCCAGTTCAATAAATATATATTATTTTGCTATTATTAAATTATCTAATATAACGTTTAAATAAAAGAAGTATGTATATTATTAGTATAGTATGGATATTTATATCTTAAAACTAGTCAAAGGAACTTAACTTATGAGCAAAAGTGTATTAAACATCACTTTCTACCCTTGACAATTAGGCGAAATATTGCAGATGTGACCTACCTTATTGATGTATTCCGCGGTAAGGTAGATTCCCCTGAATTGATTAGTCAATTAAACTTAAGGACCACGGGCTTGAGAACTAGGAGTTCTGCCATCTTCCATCTGCCTATTGCTTATACAAATTTTAGGCAAAATGCATATATTTGGAGGACGTGCAGTTTCTTTAATAGTAATTGTTCTTACTTAGACCTATTCTGTACGAAGCCGTCTTTTGCGCGAAAAACCCTAGCCAGATCATTCTGTGAGAGAATTTAGTTTTAGGTATAATTGGTAATTTTGTTTGCACTTCTTTATTGTTATTTGTTATTTTCTTTGTATTTTTTTTTGTTTATATGTTTGTTTGGTATAAGACTATTATTATGCATTACGTTACATTTATATGTGTAAACTTATTAATGGCCTTATATTAAAATACTATAACTAACTATAAATTTGTTAGCCGTAAGTTTACCTGAAATGTAATGAATAAATAAATAAATATTGAATAAATATTTTTTATATTTTATTCTATTTGTTTAGTTTTAAAAGAAAATTTAACCAGTAATAAAATATACCAGTAAAGAAGCCACTTATGGCAAATTTTACTATAGTAATGACGTCGTTCCGTAATCACCCGGGTCCCTCTCTCTTAATTAACACGAGCACTTTCGCCAAGTTACCTGCACTTGACATTAATATGTATATTTTTTTGGTTTTTCTCAGTTATGGTTTTCCCTCTCCATTCCAGGTTTGTGGTCATTGTAGGATTTCGCGCAGTTATTTTTGCCTCGAAATGCAATTTATTAATTAAACTACAGCATACGGAATGTATGTATAATACAGTTTTGTGACACCACAAAATATAATATCCTATTAATCTTCAGGGTTCAATTTATTTTTATACCAAATTTTATGTAAATCAGTTAAGTAGTTTATCCATTTAACACCTAAGAATAAATAGACTCTTTGTCACAAATATACTTAGGTATCCAATTTATAAAACTATAACAACTATTTTATGTACTACTAATATACGAAGGACATTACACACATGTTGCCCTGGTCACAAACTAAGCTCTAGGCTTGTACTATGTGTACCATACACAGTGATATTAATACATATTATGTTTACCCAGACCATGGCAAATTGTACAGATAAACTAAATTTTTTTTTGGCTATGGATGGGAATTGAACCGACGACCACCAAATACAACACCAAACGCCATTAGCCATAACAAATATCCATTTGTTCATTATAAAGCTGAAAAAAAAATTGTACAACAAGCATGTTTAATCTGAGAAACTACTCGAACGATATGTAATTTTACGTTAGATGTGTTTATTGAGGAATATTATCTATTCTAGGTTCTATAATACACTCTGAAGAGTGTGTTTTAATATCAAATCTCTAAACCTACCTATAGGATTATTTTATATTATGGAGCATACGCTTGTGAGTACGTTACAGACCCAGCTTACGTTTGTTTATTCTTACAAATGCAGCATACGGTTGTGTGACGTTACAAAAGCAGCATACGCTTGTGTATACGTTCCAAATGCAGCATACGTTTGTGTTTACATTATAAGCGCAGCATACTATTATGTAAACTTTACAAACGCAGCATACACTTGTGTATACGTTTCAAACGCAGCATACGCTTGTGTAAACGTTACAGACGCAGCTTACGCTTGTGTGTACGTGACAATTATTTATTAATGAATAAAGATTGTTTTTTATTTTTTTTCGACAAACGTAGCATACACTTGTGTATACGTTACAAACGCAGCAAACGTTGCTTACGCTTGTGAATCTTTGCGTACTACGCACGCATGTAATTAATTAGTTACAATTGCTTCATAAATTTTGAGACGAGTATCCTGGGTTTAAATTAGTTTATAGTATTCCTACAAGGCACATAAAATAGAAATACTCTTGATATTAAGTAATATGTTACAAATACACAAGCATTTAATACGAGTCACTTTATATTCCAGCAGCGTGAGTACTAGAAATTCTGTAATATTAGAAGTAAAGCACGTTTAACCGGAACAAGACGTGACTACACTCGACGTAGTATAACGGATTAGGTCACAGGCACATTAGGATTTTGTTTTTTATAAAAAAGGTAATGACTCCTCATTAATTTTCCAGTAGTTATTATTTATCGCAATAGGTGGCATTTATTCGCTATCTACAAAAACTGACATAACAGATAGTGGTAATATATCAAATATACCCGGTAATATATAAAATTTAGGGTAAAAATGAAAATAAAAAACTTAAATGTAATATTTTTTAAATTTAAATATCATCATATGAGTAATTCAATTTGAATGAAAAAAAAAATCAACTTAATTATTCTCAATTGTGTAGTGGTTTCAACGTTAGGGTCTGGGTAAATTCCCACGAAAAGGTAAAACCATATTAATACGTTTCTGTATACTATCCCTTGTTTTGGATGTCAATAAAATAAAGTGTTTTTTTTCTGGTACACATAGAATAAGTCTAGAGCTTAGTTTGTTACAATATGTGTAAAAAGTCCTAGATATTATTATTCTGTCACAACAATAACTACGTAGTCTCGAGAACGTGAATTGTTAGCAACGGATGTCCGAAGAAACTTGCGTTAAATTTATAACTTGAAATATAATATAGCACTAAAAAAGCAATTCATGAAACTAATAAATTATTTTACCATTTTTATTTACAAAATTAAAACTTGTATATTTTTATGTACAGATAAATGCTCTTTTTCTCAAGCAGGCATAGTGGAATCAACCAATTGAAGCAAGCATCATTACTGTGTATATGACTGTGCTAAATAATTCACAAGTGGTAGAATTGGAATGCCAGATAAAATATTTAAAATCAGAATTGTGTAGTGCACACAATAAGGTGGAACGCCTAAACCTGGAGAATTCCTTATTAAAATCCAAAATTGAAGATTGCAATATAAAATTATGCACATATAATAAAATATTAATTGAACACACACCAAGGAGAATCACTCCGATTAAGGCGAAACAAAAAAGCAAGGAAAGAAGATCAAATAGACAAAAAAAGGAATATGGCAACTTAAGTCTGGGTAATATAACGAATATTTTGCCAACGGAAACTAAACAGAGCTATGAACTAACAAATATAATAGATCAGAATAATAATATATATATGAAAGATAATTTTAAAGAGAATGAAGAGAATAACAGGCAACCAAGTATTGTTGTGATTACTGATGATCAAGGTCAAATAAATTTTTACTAAAGAAATACAAGGCGACGGCTTTCTCTAAGCCGTTTGCATCATCAGACCATGTATTTTCATCATATAATATATTTGCTAAAGACCTTTGTGAGGATGACTATCTGATAATATTTACTGGAGCAAATGACAAAAATCCTATAAAGTTTCTTGCAGATTTAGCTATATTATTGAATTAATGTAAATGTAAAATAAATGGTGGATGTAAGGTCACATATCCTGCTCTATTAAAAAAAAATGCTCTCGAATTATTGAAATAGCATAAACTATGCCTGCCTGGGTACTCTGGGTAGACATGCAAGTAAGTAGTAAGGAATCCGATATTAAAGAAATTTATGCGATTTATTAGGTTTACTGTGAATTTATAAATAAATCGATAAAGTTAATTCAAATTCCAAAAAATATAAGTGCCTATTATTTAGTTTTATTTTATTTTACCGAGTTTAAATAAACGAGTTTCTAACGGTTAAAATCGACGAGTTTCCCACTTATTCTGTGTAGATTCTGAATACCATACGAGGGGGGATTAAAATTCTTTTGCTGAAGCCATCTAGGCGATCTTGGATAACAAACATACTCCTATCAAAAAAAAAAAAAAAATTCAAAGATACATACATATCATCACGGGTGCCTTACGGCGCCCGAGACCGCCTAGACGGGGCCTCAGGGTACCAAGCGGAGGGTTTTTTTTTAAACCCACCTCATCGTAGCCGATGGTATGAGTCTACACCGTACAAGTGGCTAGCACGTTTTGAATAGACTCAATAATCCATCTATAAACAATTTCACAAGTTGGTATAGTGAAACTGGGACCGGGAGCTTAACGTGCTCTCCGAGGCACTATAGTGGTGTTGTCAAACATATGTACATTTTTTATTAATTAAAAACTCAATGGTACACACCAGGATTTGAACCAGGGACCTAAGTGTTTTTAAATCCAAGGTCTAACCAACTCGGCCATCACGTATATCCAAACTAAAAGAAACCAAACCAAAATATGTTATCAATTAAACTTCCATATAAACAGAAGCATTATAACTGACAAAACCTTAACACCTAATTAAGCCAACTCAAAACATTTGATTGAAATGCAAATCACGAAAAGGGTAGACCAAAAATGATTGGCATTTAACTGTTCTAAAGACAAATTAGCAAACTGTTTTCTCTACATATTTTCCCCGGTTAAAGCGTCCGGACACGGTTGTGACCCGAATCGCTAATACTTAGGGATTAACCGGGTGAAATGTCAAATCGGTTTTTGCTGACATGCCAGCTTAAATTGTGCAAATTATGTCGAGTTGTGTTGTTAATAAACGGTTTTTGTAGGTCGGTCGGCGTCGGTTTTTGCGGTCAGTTTGCTAGTCACGTCGGGTCTTTGGATTTGCCTAAATGACCGCAATTATGGGGTTTAAATTAATTTATTTTTAAGGTTTTATAATTGTATACAGCTGCGACTGTAGATTTGTTACTTATCAAGGAAAGAAAGTATGCCACTTACTTAAGAACCAGAAGTGGCGAAAATAGGAATCAAATAGGAAGGCGTCCATGTTGAAATGTCATTACATTGTCAGTATAGAATAATATACTTAAGAGAATCAAATAATAACAAATAGAGATAAAATGTTAATTATTTTATATATGATCTACTGATAAAACATCGCTAAAGTTATGTTATTTGAATAATAATAATAATAATAACTTGGGCGCCGTAAGGCACCGATGAATGACTTTAAATCAACAAAAAAAAAAGATTTACAAAATCCAATCACAACTAATACTTAAACCAACATGTAAACACAAAACGGAAAAAACATTCACTCGCTCCCGAAAGAACTATACGAAGTGAATAAATCAAGTAGACGGAACAACTGGGTAATCCGCAGCAGGGTTTACCCGGTTGTAGGTGGCTCAGGGTAGGTTTAACCGGCTTTTGGCTGCGGCCCACCTGCGATAACGAGAACGGTGTTCGTTTAGAATACTACCGATTTCTATAACAAGCGAGAGACTCTTTGAGGATTTGAGAAATGTAATTTGAATAAGTTGGAGAATTTTAAAAATGAACACAGACCAATAAGTTTCTTTATAAGTGATTTATTTATAGTTATAGGTAAATACATGGTGGCCGAGTTGGTTAGACCTTGGACTTAAAAACACTTAGGTCCCTGGTTCGAATCGCGGTGTGTACCAATGAGTTTTTAATTAAAAAAAATATGTACATTTGTTTGACAACACCACTATAGTGCCTCGGAGAGCACGTTAAGCTGTCAGTCCCGGTTTCACTATACCAACTTGTGAAACTGTTTATAGATGGGTTATTGAGTCTATTCAAAACATCGCGACGAGCTAGCCGCTTGTTCGGTGTACATATATATATATATATATTATTTATATTTAATTGAATTAGGCGTTATTTTGCGGAGGTTCATTATTTAAATGATAGTAAAATTATAATATTACTTTGCAATTATTTCGCTTTAGATGTAGGTGTACTAATTATGTGTTACATGTGTAGTTACACAAAGAAATATCACCAACAAACGAACACTTTTGTCGACACGTGTTACACCTCTAAACGAGATAAGTTAAAAATCTGATTTATTTAGTAAAAATCTTCATACGATTGGGATTTTAGCACGCCTTGGCTTGCAATTTTTTTATTATTTTCGTAAGAAAAAAGGCCAAGGGTTTACTTTCTTCATATATTATGCATATCTGGAGCAAAGCAATTGACAGACATAGAAAGGCTTTGGCAGTCGATCTTGATATCTCTAAGGACTTTGAGCGGATGTGGCACAAATTTCTACTCTATAAGCTAAGATATATTATTTATATGTTAGAATTTGGAAAACCAACTTACATAAATCTGTATCATCACGGAGACCGCCTAGGCGGCAATTCTGGGTACCCAGCGGAAGGGTGTTTAATCCCAACTCATCGTAGCCTAGTATAGATTCTTCATCGAACTAGTAGCTAGCTCGTCGCGATGTTTTGAATACACTCAATAATCCATCTATAAACAGTATCACAAGTTGGTATAGTGAAACCGGAACCGACAGCTGAACGTGCTCTCCGAGGCACTATAGTGGTGTTGTCAAACAAATGTACAAATTTATTTTTATTAAAAACTCATTGGTACATACCGGGAATCGAACCAGGTGTTTTACTTATATATAAACTTATGAACTTCCATAAATCATAACTTAAAAAGATAACAATAGGTTTTCACTAGTAGTATATGCAGCATATGGAATTTTTGGCAAGATATTGCGGCTGTACTTTTTATGGGCCCGGGAAATTAAAAAAAAGGCCTTGTTGACGGTATGAGATCGGGCCGCGAAACCATTAACGCTATAAGCATCTATCCTCGATCCTAGGGTCGAGCCTGATAGCCGCATCGAAAGAGGAAATTAGGAGGTCTCTGGTAAATTAATCGGAACAATTTCTACACAAGGTTTCAAACTGAAACTCTTCAAAGCATATAAATGACCATTGATTGATTGATGTGAGGTTTCATAAAAAAAATGCTTTATGCGAGTTGAAACAAATACCCTACATATATACACCGCCATAGAGGATTTAGTGAATCATGAACAATTAAAGAATTTTAATTATAGAATCTACTCTATAATAAAAGTATCTTTCTTATATTTTATTTTAACTAACTCTCTAAAAAGCCTCGTTTTTGGTTTACTAAAAGTTACTTAACCGTATACGGGTTATAAAACATATTTATTTTAATACAACACAACGATTAAAAAAAAACATGAATAAAAACTCTCACATTTTAAACCTAGAACGAGTAAATTTAAAATTAGAACGAGAAGCCTTGCACCTGAACTCAGTTAAACCTTTTAAGCGCTGAATAAACTCGAAGATAGATCTCACTTACAAACTCGCTATTTACCGGTTAAGTCACCAATTCTGTAGCTGGCTTAAATTTTGTTAAGTCATTAGAGTTGTGAGTAGTCCGGGATAAGTTTTCATCTTTAGACTTAGAGAAAAGTTTTCTTAAGATTTATAGAACTAAAAGGAAGAACTATTCCTGTTGGGTATTTATGTGTCATCACAGAAGATCGCTTAAACAACTTTAGGGGTTTATATAGAGTCTATACCAAACAAGTTTAGTGATGACCTCGTCACAGATTTCTTTTTTTTTTTATTGGAGCACGACATGTGACTTATCTACCTGATGGTAAGCAGACCTATAAAGTCCATGAATGGGATCAATCAATAATTCTTCTTAAACAATATTGATCGCTCCCACTATGTCAGATAAATGATGCGATTACGAAATGGGGGATGACAATGACGAATTATTTAATATACTCGCTGCCTTGTCGTCAATTCAACTCCTCATTTCGAAACCGCACCCTGAAAGGAGACTACCACATCAAAAAGAAATCTATGCAGTGGTCTCCTGAAAACCGGTGAACCCACACTAAAACCGAAACATGACTAGGACACTTTTCTTGACGGTGGTAACGAGACCGGTCGGTTGGCTTAACGAAGTTATAGAGACCTTCCAAATTATATTTTAAATTATATTTGTTTATTTGTCCTCACGGATAAAATTAGGATTCAATAGTACATAGTTACTAATAAAAACAAATAAATATCTTCTCTATAAAATTTACCGTCTCCGTAGTCTAGTGGTTGCTCCTTTGACATTGTAGCCGAAGACCAAGGGTAAGGGAATCTTACTCATGGCTAAACGGACAGTTAAATTTGACAAGAGCTTCTTTTTTTTTCGTTAGCGTCGCCCATTTTAAACCACAGACGATAATGTTTTCTTTGTCCTTTTCATAAACTATGTACCTAAGTCTGCATATCATCAGGTAGATTAAAAATCACATGCCGAGCTCTAAAAAATATATATTAATATATTTGGCCTGAAAGAATATACATAGGTACCATCACGGGTGTCTTTTTGCCCCCCGAGAATAATTTAAACAGCCCCAGGGTACCCAGCGGAGGATTTAACCCGTACTCATTTCGCCGATGGTATACGGAGGCAACATCTAATAAGTGGCGAGCTTGTTACGGTGGTTATGATGGTATAGCCTCATCGTATAAATCTGGCACCTCTTATCCGGATTTGTTGTCATCTGCTTAACCTTGTTATCAGTTGCGCAGTGACTTAACCACTAGGCTGGGGCCGTTTTTTAAAGGCTTGGAAGTCAAGGAAATTATTTAAAAAACTCACCTTCTCGAAGTGCTTTACCTCGGCAAGCAAAACATAGTTGATATGAATAAACCTCGCATCTTCACACGACCTGGCCCTCCTTCTATATCCTGGCTTAGATCTATAATAACTATAACCCGTATACTCCGAACTATCAATGTTCACTTTGAGGGCACCTTTAAAGTCATAGTCACCTCCGCACCCATAACACAGTCCTTTGGTCAAATATCTTTCCCAAATATCCTGGGTGAAAGGCCAAAGTGACCTGGCTGAATTTATCTTGGCCGCCCTCGCCTGGCCATTGCGAGGGCGGCCAGGCCATGTCCCTGGGTTCTCTTGAAACCTCAAGCCTTGTGAGGACTTTTGCAGCTTCCACTCTTCTGAAGGCCTTATATCAGCTGATGGGGCTTTGAATCTCCATTTTAATATCACTCGTGATTTTGATTTCACTTGGTTTAATTCGTTTTTTGTTTTATTCGATTATTTTTTTGGTGTGTATTTGTTTTAGACTTTTGTTTGCTTGGCAGCATTTATTGTTTTTTTAACACTGCTTCTAAATGAGATGTATCAATTATTGGTTCGTGTATGTTTAAATAGAAAAATGATAAAACGGCTCCAATATAAATAAAATTTGACACAGTGATTAAATAAAATATATAGAAGTACAGGTAGAACATGTTTTTTTTTATTTTATATCTGGAACAAGACTCTGGTAAAAGCATCTTGTATAATATTTCAACTAAATAATTATTTTAAGTTAATTTCTTTAAATTAATGTTACATGCACATCGGTCGCGGTCTTTAGTTTATTAGAACACGTCTTTGTGATGGTAAGCGGACCTACAAAGTCGATGAACGGTGTCAGTAAATACATTGTTGCAGTATTAATTGCTCTCACTATGCCGGCTAATCGATGCAGTTACGAAATGGGCGCAAAGACGAAATTGCATTATGATTTGTAAATGTGTGTAAAGTCTAAGTTAGTCTCTTCTAAGCGTGTGACAGGTATTTATTAAATAAATTAATCTAGCAAAGTTATCATCATTAAAACAATTCTCCGGTCCTAGGTCCGGAACAGAATCAGTAAATCATAATTTGGGAGTATCTTCCGACATTGGATGCCCATTAATCAAATAACACTCAGTGATTAATTAGCAAAATCAGCAACGAGTCGGAAATCGCCGAAATTAAGTAACTAAATTATGGAGTTGAGAAATTTATTGGAGGTGGTATTTTTTTAAATTATTATATTATATTATATATAGCTAGACTTACCACTGACTTTTATATATATACGTGATGGTGTGTACCAATGAGTTTTTAATTAAAAAAATTATGTACATTTGTTTTGTGCCTCGGAGAGCACGTTAAGCTATCGATCCCGGTTTTACTATACCAACTTAGTTTAGATGGGTTGTTGAGTCTATTCAAAACATCGCAACGAGCTAGCCACTTGTTCGATGTAGACTCATACCATCGGCTACGACGAGGTGGGATTAAAACCCTCCGCTGGGTACCCTGGGGCCGTCTAAGCGGTCTCGGGCGCCGTATGGCACCCGTGATGATATGTATGTATGTATTATATTTTACACATATGGGCTTAGTAAGCTTAGAGCTTAGTAGCAAACTAAGCTCTAAGCTTGTACCACGAGTATGTATACCAGAAACAAAGATCCCAATACATATTATCTATACTAATATTATAAAGCTGAAGAGTTTGTTTGTTTGTTTGTTTGTTTGGATGAACGCGCTAATCTCAGGAACTACTGGTTCGAATTAAAAAAATATTTTAGTGTTAATAGCCCATTTCGAGGAATGCAATTTAACAATTTAACAAATTTTTTTTGCAAAAACGGCGAAAATTATTACTTTTGAGCGTACGTAAACGACTAAAGTTACGCAGACGAAATTGCGCGGATCAGCTAGTGTTTTATAAATCTCTATATCAAGGACTATAGAAAAACGGACTAATACCTATTATTGTTTTCGCTAACTATGGGCCTCATGAAAAAGCTCACAGTCACACAAAGGGCGATGGAGCGCGCTATGCTCGGCGTTTCCTTGCGGGATCGTATTCGAAACGATGAGATCCGCAAAAGGACCAAAGTAACCGACATAGCCTCCAGAATCGCCAAACTTAAGTGGCAGTGGGCAGGCCACATAGCTCGCAAAACGGACGGCCGTTGGGGCATTAAGGTTCTCGAGTGGAGACCGCGTGCTGGAGGACGGAGCAGAGGCAGGCCCCCCACAAGATGGAACGACGACCTGAAAAAGGTAGCGGGAAGCCGATGGATACAGGCAGCGCAGAACCGGTCGTTGTGCCGATCCTTGGGGGAGGCCTATGTCCAGCAGTGGACGCGCGAAAGGCTGGCATGATGATGATGATGATTATTGTTTTGCCCTCAATGGGAATCTAACCCACGACCTCGGGTACAGCGTCAATGGAGTGACCACTAGACCATGGAGGCGGTCATTAGCCTAGCTAGATTCTTAACTATATTATTTTTAGTATTTATAATAGTTAAATCTCATTAATGATAGTTGCATATGACTTTATCTACCTGGTGGTAATCAGACCTACAAAATCCATGAATGGAGTCCAATACTCAGTTTATCAGTTTAATAGAAATGATCACTTCCACTATACCGGTTAAATAATACAAAATGTGTAGTGACAAAGACGATTGTCTTCCTGGTTTGGTTTTTTTAAGTGCAATATTATATATTTGTAAAATATTTTCATGGAGGCGGTCATTAGCCTAGCTAGATTCGTAATTAATTCATTTTTAGTGTTTATAATATTTAAATCCAATTGAAAAATGAATACAGGTAGTAAAATGAAGGTTAATGATAGTAATAGTTTGCTTATGACTTTATATCTACCTGATGCTAATCAGTCCTACAAAAACCATGAATGGGGTCAGTTTAGTTTAATAGCATTGATCGCTTCTACTTTGCACGTTAAATAATATAAAATGTGTGGTGACAACGAATTTTTTTCTGGTTTGTTTTTTTTTTCAGGTGCAATATTATAATAATAAATAAATACCATCACGGGTGCCTATTTTGCTCCCGAGAACCGTTTAAACGGCCTCAGGGTCCCAGCGGAGGGATTAACCCATCCTCATTTCGCCGATGGTATTCGGAGGCAACACCTAACAAGTGGCGAGCTTGTTGCGGTGTTTATGATGAAATAGCCTCGTTGTATAAAGCGGTCACCCATCCCAGGCCGGCTTTGTTGTCATCTGCTTAACCTGTTATCCGTTGCGCAGTGACTTAACCATTAGGCTGGGGCCGCTTTTTATATATTTATTATATATTTGTTAAATATATTCACTGCCTAACTACCTCGGTCACCCAGTATATGACCCAGCAGTAGCTAATAAAGTACAATATTTAATAAAGTGAACTTTATTAAATGTACTTACTGGTACATTTTATAGGCAGTACACATCTTATTATTAAGTTTATGTTTTTTCATAAAATGTGTCGTAAAAAATAAAGGTTCTAAAAAGTTTTTAACAGCATTGCTTTAAAAGAAATGAGTATCGTATAAAGTATCTAATTTAAAAAAATATCCTGACAAGTATATAAGTACTGACTGAATTTATATAGGTTGAATAAAGTTGTACTTAGGGTTAATATAAGACTTTACTGATTAAATCGAATAACTTTTCCCGTGGAACCATGTATTTGGTCTTTTTAACATTACTAGTTTGTATGGAAAAGCCTTTTTTTTCATTTACGACACATGGTTCCACGGGAAAAGGTGTTCGACTTGATCGGTAGAACCTCATATTAACCTAAAGTACAGCCTTTCAAAGTCAGCATGTGTAAACCTATACGTAATACTTCAAAAAGTAATAAACAGATTCAATTTGAGAACAAAATTTTCGCTAGAATTTTGTTCGGAAATCATGTCAGTTATATTTCGGTTTTAGTCTATGGGTTTACCGGTTTTGAGGAGACTACTGCAT
Organism: Monopis laevigella; assembly: GCA_947458855.1. Lineage (NCBI taxonomy): Eukaryota > Metazoa > Arthropoda > Insecta > Lepidoptera > Tineidae > Monopis > Monopis laevigella. The sequence goes on along the minus strand of OX381596.1, from coordinate 4,280,033 downwards.
TAATTTATTGTCCAGATCGTGATCTCCTTATAGGATGTGGTTACAAAACGGGCAGTTAAATTAATGATAAAGCAGCAAGGATATTAAAGTACATTCGTAAAGCAATTTCGCCTTTTTCGCTGGAAATTTAGTATAAGTAATATATTGATAGATTTTATAGGTCTTCTTACCTTATATACAAAGTTACTTACAGTGCTCTAGTTAAAAAAATATTTAGCTTAAACCATATAGAAAAAATATCGATTATTCAATGTCAATTAAACATAAAAAAATATATGGATAATAAATAAATAAATAAATACTATCACGGGTGCCAATTTGGCTCCCGAGAACCGTTTAAAAGGCCTCAGGGTCCCAGCGGAGGGATTAACCCATCCTCATTTCGCCGATGGTATTCGGAGGCAACACCTAACAAGTGGCGAGCTAGTTGCGGTGTTTATGATGAAATAGCCTCGTTGTATAAAGCGGTCACCCATCCCAGGCCGGTCTTATTGTCATCTATGGATGTAATTTAGGAAATTTACACAAAAAAGTCACACGTCTTTTCCAAATATTCAGATTCGTTTACGGTGTCAGTGCTCGCCAGTGGAATTTGCTTCCTCTGACTATAAGATCAGCCCCTTCCATCGGGGTGTTTAAACGCTTGCTCACTGCTCATTACCTGAACGCTTAAACCAGATCCTCGTGACAATTTTTGTTTGGTATGGTATGTATGTTTATGTATTACATTTATTATATTATATACAGTATTTAAGTAGTTTAAGTATTGTTATGCATCATTGTTAAAATTATATGTATATCCTTCTATCGAAAGTTCCGCACCCTAAGCATATTTCACTCTCGCAAAGGTTAGCTGGTAGAAGTCAAAGTCAAAATCATTTATTTCATGTAAATCTTTACAGATATTTATAAATAGTCAAAAAAAAAAAAAAAAAAAAAGTTTAACAATGAGGTCTTAGAGTGCGTTTGGTTAGGCAGCTATTCATTAACAAAATAACGACAAATATTAATTGAACTTAGACACGATGAAATGGAAATCTTAATATGAAAATTACTACCGAACCGAACACACATTACATAACCAACTAGTGTAAGACTAGGTGGTTAGAAAATGGCTAGCCTATGTACAATTTTGTGCAATAAAGAATTTAAAATAAATAAATTTAGTACTTTTAAGTCGTCTTGCCATATCAACTTTTTATAGCTCCAAGTGTTTCTACTCTTATGCCACAATCTTTTACTTTAACGACGAAGAGATTAATTTGTTCTTTCTAACATTATTTTGAGGCAACCCGAGCAAAGAACAAGCATTATTAATTAATCGCAATTTTGTTTGCAATTCTTGCACAATAAGAAAATTTTTATTAACAAAAATAATTTATAAAAATTTTGTTAAAATATATAAATACAAAACTGTATGGTACATTGTCTTCTTACTAGTGTTAAAAGAAATAAAATTATATATTCAAAATTTATGACAACGACTATCTGTCACTTTGGGGCGACTTCATCATTGACATGATGAAGTCGCCCCAAAGGGAGGCGAAATATTCAGCAATATATTTAATAGGGTCGATTTATATATTTTACTTAATAAGAAACAAAGATAAAAGATGGTTTATGAACAAAAACATTGAATAAAATCTTTAAAATTAATTAAAAAACATTTTTCCACTATTTGGTGTACATTACAAAATCAATACCGGTGGTCTAATTTTAGGATGCGTTTGGGAAATAGGTGGTTAATTTGACGTTGACGTTCCTCATAATTGCCGCCTGTTTTGTAACCGCATCATGTGAGCGATCAATGCGTTAAACAACAAATTATTAATCAATCCCAATTATTGACTGTGGAGGTCTGGTCATACAAAGTCCCATGCCGTGCTCAAAAAAAAAACTTCAATCCTGTATGGAGTATACAAAGTTTAAGTTACATGCTTTTGGACTTATTAATAAAAACTTAATGGACTTATTAATAAAAACTTAATGGACTTATTAATAAAAACTTATTTGAGTCCTTAAAGAACACTTTAGTTATAGAAGATTTTGTCTCTTTTACGCAGATTGATTTTCTATTTTACATTTTTAATGGAGCACGGCATGTGACTTTGTATCTACCTGGTGGTGAGCACACCTACAAAGTCCATTAATGGGGTCAATCAATAAGTTGTTCTTAAACAACATTGATTGCTCTATGCCGGAAAAAGATTCGATTACGAAATGGGCGGCGACAAAGACGAATTGCATTACGGGTATATGTGTTTTAATATACTCGCTGTCTTACTGGCCCATTTCGTAACCGCACCCTGAAAGGAGACTAATAAGAAATTTATGTAGTAATCACCTGAAATCCGGTGAACCCACAGACTAAAATCGGAATATGACTAAGTCACTTGGTGGTTTTTACATCTGCATGGGCGGTATAGCTGCGTTGTTGCTAATAAAAAGACAAAGCCTTCTATAACTAAAGTGTTCTAGGACTCAATAAGTTTTTTGAATACCGGTGTTTGACTTTAACATCCAGTATCTAATTAAAAAAATAGCATATTTAAACGTGGTGGCCGAGTTAGCTAGACCTTGGACTTAAAAACACTTAGGTCCGTGGTTCAAATCCCGGTGTATACAAATGACTTTTTAATTATATGTACAAAAAAAAATGTACATTGGTTTAACAACACCACTATAGTGCCTCGGAGAGCACGTTAAGTAGTCGGTCCCAGTTACACTATACCAACTTATAAAACTGTTTATAGATAAGTTATTGAGTCTATCTAAACATCGCGACGAGTTAGCCTCTTGTTCGGTGTAGACTCACACCATCGGTTACTACGAGGTGGGATTTAAAACCCCACCGTTGGGTACCCTGAGGCCGTCTAGGCGGTCATGGGCGCCGTAAGGCACCCGTGATGAGTATGTATGTATGTATGTAATTAAAAAATAATAATAAATAAATACCATCACGGGTGCCTATTTGGCTCCCGAGAACCGTTTTAAACGGCCTCAGGGTCCCAGCGGAGGGATTAACCCATCCTCATTTCGCCGATGGTATTCGGAGGCAACATCTAACAAGTGGCGAGCTTGTTGCGGTGTTTATGATGAAATAGCCTCATTGTATGAAGCGGTCACCCATCCCAGGCCGGCTTTGTTGTCATCTGCTTAACCTTGTTATCAGTTGCGCAGTGACTTAACCACTAGGCTGGGGCCGCTTTTTATGTATATATTGTATGTAATTAAAAAACTAAAAATTAGCAAAGCTAATTATAACATAAAATACAATAAGAAAACAATTGTTCAAACAGTACAGAAGCGATGGCTGGTAATTATATAGCCTCTGGCATTTCGCCAAATGTCGCAAAAGAACATACTGTATACCAAAACAACAATTAAGTCTATACACGAGACAAATATAAAATACAACTCTGTTACTAACTAATAAGGTTGTATTTTAAATAGCGATTTTTGGGTCAGTTATATTGTTCCGTGAATATTTCGGTAGGTTTAGTTCGGAAAGGATTTCGTGTCTGAAGACAATAAGAAGGTATAATGGGAGCGTATTGTAGTTTATATGCGAAAGCTTTTTGTTTCACTTATTGTTTGACTAGTTGATACAAACATGTTTTTTTTTTTTTTTTAGGACAAATTACACATATTGCTCTGGTCACAAACTAAGCTCTAGGCTTGTACTATGTGTACCAGAAGCAACGATATAATACATATTATATTTTATAAACACCCAGACCATGACAAACTGTACAGAAAAAACGTACTAATATTTTTTGCCATGGGTGGGAATCGAACCCACGACCTCTGGATACAACGCCAAAAGCGCAACCACTAGTCTACGGAGGCTGTCTATTTTATTAACATAGTTTTATTTATTTAAACACTTATTACACAGTGACTAAAAGTTATGTACAAAGGCGAACTTAAGGCCTTGGGCATTATCTACCTTTAAGATTGTGTACGAAGATGAGTCGGGTGCTTAATAAAAAAAAAAACTAATATAAATAATAATATTATACAGGGTGACTTTGAAAGGATGTACTTTGGGCTAATATGAGATTCTGCTTATCAAATCGGACAACTTTTCCCATGGAACCATGTGTCGCAAATGAAAAAAAAATTGGGCTTCCATATACAAATTGGTCATTTTAACATTACTAGTTTGTATGGAGGAGGCATTATTTTTTTCATTTGCGGCACTTGGTTCCATGGGAAAAGTTGTTGGATTTGATCAGCAAAATGTCATATTAGCCCAAAGTACATTCTTTCAAAGTCACCTTGTATATTCAATGTATGCCCTGTATACTTTGAAAGGATGTACTTTAGGCTAATATGATGTTCTGCTGATCAAATCGAACAACTTTTCCCATAGAACCATGTGTCGCATATGAAAAAAAAATTGCCTTCTCCATACAAACTACTAATGTTAACATGACCAATTTGTATGGGGAAGACAAATTTTTTTTTCGTTTGCGACACATGGTTCATTCTAGATGAATGAAATTAATTGTTACTGACTGGGGATCCGAATTGAATTATACGAAATATTTATTATTTCTCAAAACAAAAACTATTATTAATAACGTAAAATATTAAGAACGTTTTTTCATTAGAAAAATCTGTCATTGCGCCTTAAAACGTTCATTATACAACCTCGTTGATTAAAGCATTAAACCTGTTTTCTATAGGAAATACGGCAAATGAAAAGGAAATGAAAAAATCTCGTCAGCGATTCATCCCTTAGGAAAAGCGATGAAATTTATTTGAAGTTTATTTCTCTTAGGAAAAAACATACGAATTCGGTTCTCTTTGTATCAATAGAAACATCAATTTCATTTATTAGTTTGATTACAGAGAAACCTATCGAATAAAGTATGTTGAAATATCTTTTACTTTCCTAAAAACATATGGTCTTATTAATAAAAACATATCGAGTGCTTGAAATTTATTATCCACATTTTAGTTAAAATATGTTTATTTCTTTTACGCTTATGTATTTATTAAATATAATTACGTACTCAGTATAGGTAACAAAAATGGTTAAATTAATCGCCCGTTTAGTAACCGCACCATGAAATGAGACTACCACCTCGACAAGAAATCGATGCAGTAATTCTCGTAAACAGGTGAACTCACAGACTAAAACCGAAACATAACTAGGTCACTTGACGGTTTTTGCATCTGTATGGGTAGTGGCGTTATACATAACAACATTGTAAAATCCTCTAAATCCAAGAACACCTAATAAAGTAACTAAACCGAAAACCACCTTTACCCAACTTGCATTTGAGGCGGTCGACAATACATAACGACATTGTAAAACCTTCTAAATTCAAAACACCTAATAAAGTAACTAAACCCAAAACCACCTTTACCCCACTTGCATTTGTGGCGGTCGACAATACATAACGACATTGTAAAACCTTCTAAATTCAAAACACCTAATAAAGTAACTAAACCCAAAATCACCTTTACCCAACTTGCATTTGAGTCGGTCGACAATACATAACAACATTGTAAAACCTTCTAAATTCAAAACACCTAATAAAGTAACTAAACCCAAAACCACCTTTACCCAACTTGCATTTGAGTCGGTCGACAATACATAACAACATTGTAAAACCTTCTAAATTCAAAACACCTAATAAAGTAACTAAACCCAAAACCACTTTTACCCAACTTGCATTTGAGACGGTTGAAAATACAAAACAACATTGTAAAGCCCTTTGTTTAGGCGTTTTATTGTATTATTTTTGATTTATAATTTAATAGCTTTTGTTTTGCCAGTGTAGAAACGGAACGCACTCTTTTTTTATCATAATTTTCATACCTACCTTCCTTTTTTACTCACTTTTGCTTTGTGACAAATTTTCGATGCATCATTGCATTCTCTAATGCTAATATAACTTGCTTTTTAATTTGCGTACATACCATTTTAAAACCAACAAATATATCTAAACTAGCTGACCCGCGCAACTTTGTCTGCGCGTTTAAATTTAACCGTTTACGCAGCGTACGCTCTTAAAAGGAATAATTTTTCCCCGTTTTTGCAACATTTTTCTTTGTTACTCCGCTCCTATTAGTCGTAGCGTGATGTTATATAGCCTATAGCCTTTCTCGATAAATGGATTATCCAACACGAAAATATTTTTTCAATTCGAATCAGTAGTTCCTGAGATTAGCGCGTTCAAACAAACAAACAAACAAACAAACAAACTCTTCAGCTTTATAATATTAGTATAGATTATTCCTACTAGTAAATAGCCATTTAATTACAACTGTGAAGAAGTGTCAATGATAAGTATACTGTGAAAACCTCTGGACTTTGGACTATTAAAAGTACATGTGAACGGTGCACTCCAGGATTTGGATCAGCAAGTAAGTTGCATGCAATTGTTATCACAGAGACAGCTTCTTTCTATTTTGTTCCTTGCTGTCTTATATATATCTTTCCTATTCCGTGATAAAGAGCAACGGTGTGCAACCGAAGTATATGTGGCATTTCTAGTTAGGGAACCCCGATGGAGACATACTCCTAGTCTGTCTCCTGGTCCTTCAGCCCTTCATATGGACACAACAATAACAAGCCACTGAAATAGCACCCAAACGATATATATATAACATCTGAGGTTCCTAATTCCATACGGGTCATATGCCCCTGATGGTCTACTAGGTAGCACAAAAAAAAACACCATCCTCTAAATCCAAAAACACCTAATAAAGTAACTAAACCCAAAACCACCTTTACCCAACTTGCATTTGAGGCGGTCGAAAATATATAACAACATTGTAAAACCTTCTAAATCCTAGAACACCCAATAAAGTAACTAAACCCAAAACCACCTTCACCCAACTTGCATTTGAGGCGGTCGAAAATACATAACAACATTGTAAAACCCTCTCAATCCAAGAACACCTAATAAAGTAACTAAACCCAAAACCACCTTTACCCAACTTGCATTTGAGGCGGTCGAAAATACATAACAACATTGTAAAACCCTCTAAATCCAAGAACACCTAATAAAGTAACTAAACCCAAAACCACCTTTACCCAACTTGCATTTGAGGCGGTTGAAAATACATAACAACATTGTAAAACCTTCTAAATCCAAGAACACCCAATAAAGTAACTAAACCCAAAATCACCTTTACCCAACTTGCATTTCAGGCGGTCGAAAATACATAACAACATTGTAAAACCCTCTAAATCCAAGAACACCCAATAAAGTAAATAAACCCAAAACCACCTTTACCCAACTTGCATTTGAGGCGGTCGAAAATACATAACAACATTGTAAAACCCTCTAAATCCAAGAACACCTAATAAAGTAACTAAACCCAAAACCACCTTTACCCAACTTGCATTTCACTTGCAATTACATTTAAATACGACTCTAACTTCAAAATATATTAACTTAGACTCCATTAGAACTGAAGTACAGTTTAGTAAGGCCAAGACTTAAGGGTAAGAGGCAAAGCTTACAGAAACTTATCTTTAGAAGTAGTTTTAGGCAATAATACTCCGAGTCTATCGATTTTATAGGTCTATGTTAAAGAAAGATAACTATGGATATATCATTTTATAATTAAATTGATTTTTCCAGTAACTTCCACTTAAAATGTTGAATTTCATCCATAGTACATTGACTGATTATGTATATTATTATCCCAAGTGATATCCTATCTGTGCGCAAAAATTAATACAACCATTTTTTTAGTTATTAAGTAACAAACGTCAAAACTTTTTAAATTAAATATGCGCTTAATAGAAAAGTCTATTAAGTCTAGAATAAGTCTAAGTCTAGAATAAATATAGAAGTACAAAGCCTTATGAATAAGAAGCAAAGTTTACAGAAGCTTGCATTTAGTAGAAGTTTTAGTCAAAATACTAGGTCTAGTTGAAGATAGCTAACTAAGGACATTCCCTTTTAAAAACAATTATACTATCAATATAAAATAAACCATGTTTTTTTATTAATTAGGTGCCGTTAATAATGACTAATGTTTGAGTAAAATTATAAATATTTCATTAGTCGTATTTCATAAGTAAATAAGAAATTAATTTATTTTTAAGTTAGGGGCAAAATTTAATTTGTCTAGGATCAATGCGCGGACCGATAAAGCGCGGCCAGTAATTCGCGGACTGAATTGGTCCGCGATTTGGTTTATTTTTAATTCGATAATTATTAATAAATTCGGGCAAAGCATAACAAGTAAATTATATATTAGGTACAGAAAATATATAAGGTTTATAATGTAAAATGAAACCGAGTTATGAAGGCAATTTTTCCAGCGACATTAGACTCAAGCTCGAGGATCATCGGAAAATTGAAAGGCAATCGCTTCAGCTTTAATTTGCAGCTGGGGCTAGCGGAGCACTTTCCTAACTCGATTAAATGAATACAACTCGATATCACAATGAGTTATTACAATGGAATTTAATTATAAATAATTATGGAAGTGTGAATGTGCAAGTAAGTCTGAGTGTTTGTGGTCGTTTCACCGCTTAATAACTGAACCAATTTTATTTGGTTTTCAAATTTCATTCACTACGACGAGGTGGGAATAAAAAGACGTATATATGTAGATTCCGAAAAAAAGACAAGGTTTATATTAAAGGAGTTATTGCCTCTTATCTCACTAATACCTTAACAGTAATGTCCAATTGCTACCTTCTAACCAATAATCCTAAACCTTTATAATCCTCACCAAAATAAACAAAATCTACAATCAAGCACATATATTGCAGATATTAATTTATTAAACCAAAAAAATATATTATTGCACAAAATGGGGTTACGGCTTCTGCTTGTGACGGCCTTGGCTATTAAAATAATAATCACTATCAAAATTTTACACATTTTCGCCCTAACCACAAACTATGCTCCAGCCTTGTACTATGCGCCTATATATTGTACGAGTACATATAACGAGTATTTATCAGGCAGGCACAATAATATTAATATAATGCACGCACGCATAGTCCCTTTAAAGTTTTTATTTAAATTTAATTAGACATTGCTAGAAACAAAACTTTGGGTTACCATTGCCCAACCTGGTTCAAAAAACCGTAAAGTAACCTAATCATGTTTCGGTTTTATTCTGTGGGCTCTCCGGTTTTCAGGAGACTATTGCACCAATTTCTAAAAATATGTAATATGAAGAAGTAAAAAAAACTATAGGTATTCATAATTAAAAACCATCACTGAAGTGTATAATAGGGATTTTGAATCAGTCAGAATTGCTCTAGGGCCTAAATCATCTTTTTAAACATGAGAACAGAAGATATGGCCGACAACAAGACGTACAAACCACACAAAAAGTGAGAAGAAAAAATATTACAACCAATTAATGCTCGAGAAGTGAGAACAGAATATAGTGGGAACAAACATGTTTGACATTTTATTTCATTTGATTTATTATTTTTGCTCTAGGGCCTAAATCATCTTTTTAAACATGAGAACAGAAGATATGGCCGACAACAAGACGTACAAACCACACAAAAAGTGAGAAGAAAAAATATTACAACCAATTAATGCTCGAGAAGTGAGAACAGAATATAGTGGGAACAAACATGTTTGACATTTTATTTCATTTGATTTATTCCTTTTCAATATGTAGATTTGAATCAGTGCGAATGAGATATATGTATATTAGTGATTTATATTTTACAACACAAGATCGACCCTATTCATGGACTTTGTAGATCTGCTTACTATGAGATAGATACAAAGTCACAGGCCGCAGGGGCTTATTTAGGTTCAGTAACATCTAGGGCCACTTGCATTTGACTGCCCCCAGACCGTCCGCCATAGTACTTATTTATAAATGTAAATTTTAGTTTCTCAATCAATTTATATTTATCGAGCAAGATTTTTGACACCGGCCTACAATGGTCAATTGGCCCAATATGCCGAGACCTACTAATTCATTATTTCTATGAAAAAAATGGATAAGTAACCATTCGAGTTTGAAAAGTAACACACGACTAAAGAATTGTTAAGAAAACTTTAGTCTCTCTTATCTTAGTTTCTATTGATTTGGCTGAATAATTGAGCTGTTTTCCCAGTTTGTGGCTTCGGGTAGTACCTTATTAGACCGCCTGCGATCTGGATGATAGTAGGGGCCTTCTAATTGATATAGACAAGAACAAACTAGTTACAAACTTGGGGATACTCAATGAAATAGGTATACGAGTCAGCCTACGTAGACTAGTGGTTGCGCCTTTGGCGTTGTATCCGGAGGTCGTGGGTTCGATTCCCACCCATGGCAAAAAATATTAGTACGTTTTTTCTGTACAGTTTGTCATGGTCTGGGTGTTTATAAAATATAATATGTATTATATCGTTGCTTCTGGTACACATAGTACAAGCCAAGCGCTTAGTTTGTGACCAGAGCAAAATGTGTAAATTGTCCTACATATTATTATTTGTCGCAATGCAATTTTATAAAAACAACACAAACTACAAACACAAATCAAATGCATATTTATATTCTACCCACAACACAAATAAAGTTCACCAAACAGTTTTCCTAACAACGGATAAGAAGTAACAACTCAATAAATTCCTAGATCTGAAAAATCTCTCACATTTCAGAAGCGCATAGGTTTTGATATGCTAACCACGGACGGAAGGCGCTTTCGCAGAGTGCAACAAATGTCTGGATTTGCCAAGATATACACTTGTGACAAATATGCTGAAATTTGATATAAATTTTGTGAAGAGAGAGATGTGAAATTTTCAGGGATCAGTACTTTTTTTTTTAAAGTAACATACTGATATTACTCAGTCAGTTAGTTTAGGTGAATATCTAAGTTTATACGAGAATTGATAGGCCTACAGTTAGGTAAGAGATTCATCTAACTGTAGGCCTATTACGCCGCACAATGTTAAGCTAAACTTTAACCAAAGTGACGTAGTTCTTAGTCAATTTTATTCGATACCATGAGATCTCGTTCGAGTTGAGATCGAGATTTGGTACCATCATCATGGAATTGTGAAAATTAACCACTGCATAACTAGTTCGAGTACCAATATTCATATCGATTAAAGTTTAGCTTAGCTAAACTAACTAACCGATATCATATTTGTTAGAAGGCAAATATGCTGCTAGACCGACCGACCGTTTTTTACTAACACCCAAAAGCCGTCAAGTGACCTAGTCATGTTTCACTTTTATTAAATGGGTTCACCAGTTTTTAGGAGCCTATAGCATCGATTTTTTGTCGAAGCTAATATTGTGTATAAATTTTATATTTGAAACTTAAATATTTATCAATGTTGAAATAGAATAAACGTACATCTATCAGTTTAAAAATAACATAAAATCAGAATCTTTCGTAAATTACTTACACAAACAAAAAAAAAACAGTATTTTGTTACCAATTATTAAATGTTAAGCCTAAATATATTTATTATAATTAATAATTTCAGAGTGAACGATATTTATATTATATATAATATAGGAACAAAGTTGCTTCATACTCGTAAGTGACGATTAATAAATTTTAACATTTTAATTCATCGGGCTGATGGCCGAAATAAAAATTTGAGACAGAAATAATATCTCAAAGAAAATTAACATATCTAGATATGACTTTACATAATACCTAGAATACCTAAGATTTAAAATAAAATTTAAAAAAAAATAATGCAAGCGAAGTGGCAAACAAATTCTAATACAACAAACTTTTATTACCCAAAAGCCTTGAGAAATACAACGAAAAGCTATCGGGAAATGAAATTTATTAAGCATTCCACTAAAATAAAAAGAGAACGCTCGGATTCAGACCATAAACACTTCACGGTGCATTTCCCCATCCCTTTTAAGATTTCAACTCAGCTAGACATTTCACTTCCCTGTTCAGAAGCAATGTTAGCGAATACCGAGATTTTCCTGCAAGAACATTCCTTTGTTACTTACTATTTATGATTTAATGTTAAAAATCTTATTGTTTTATGTTAATATAGTGTTGTTTCATATTTAACATAACTTTATTGTTTTAAGTTATTTTATAAAGGCATAAATATTTTTATGTACATTTGTTTGACAACACCACTTTTACAAACTACGGTCACTAACTAAGCTATAGGATTGTACTATGTGTACCAGAAACAACGATATAATACATATTATATTTTATAAACACCCAGACCATGACAAACTGTACAGAAAAACGTACTAATGTTTTTTTGCCATGGGTGGGAATCGAACCCACGACCTCCGGATACAACGCCAAAGGCGCAACCACTAGTCTACGGAGGCGGTATGTATAATCATGTATGTTATATTTATAGAAAAATATAGAAAAGTTAGTGTTAGTGTATTAAATGACGCCACATTATATTACATAGTACCTACATTGCACCCATGCGAAGCAGAGTCGGGTAGGTAGCTAGAACCCTATAAATGTGATTAAATTTCATTGTATTTACTTTTATTTAGGTCCGCCCATAGTCTAGTCTTACAATAAAGTAATATTTATAGAACTACAAACAAAAAAAAACAGCATTACAAAATCAAAATGAAAGGGTACCAAAACGTATCCTAGAGGGACCCACGATATTGGGCTGTGATTAGATCAAACAAATAAAGAACCTGACCAAACTAATTGAATAAAAAAAAACAACATACAGGTTTATGAAGTTCATATTCGTTAAGTTCCTAATAATTGATGGGAAACCGAAATTGAAACATAAAAAAATTATAATTAAAAATGATTTTTTTATTTTATTAAATATTTTTAATTTGAAATCCACAGACTAAAACCTACAAAAGACTAGGTACTTTATTATTTTTGTATTTATGTGTGGTAACGAAACCTATTCAATAGGCCTTCTATTTTTTTCAATTATAGAGACCTTTCTCCTTAAAAAATACAACATAACTACTGAATTATATAGTTCAAATTCTACCTATTGATTGAGGAGAAACGGAAATTGAAATAACAAAAACGTCGGTGACGTGACTTAAAAGATTTACCGTGAAATTAGAATCCTTAAGATAGAAACGTTCCCTAATGATACTTGATTGATATATAGTTCTAAAGTGTTCACTGAAAGAACAAGCTTTTAAAAAACCTATTAAAAAGATGACCATAATGCAAATATTAAGTTTAATATGTTTTTAATATAAAAAAAGTATTATATTATAAACAACAATATATACAAAAAATCATTAAAGTAAAATGCCTTACTAAAAAATAATCTTTAGATGGTTTTTCTTGAGTAGAACCTCAGACGTATGAAATTTCGGTTAACTAAGTATTACATAGATATATATATCATCACGGGTGCCTTACGGCGCCCGAGACCGCCTAGACGGCCCCAGGGTACCCAGCGGAGGGGTTTTTAATCCACCTCGTCGTAGCCGATGGTATGAGTCTACACCGAACAAGTGGCTAGCTCGTCGCGATGTTTTGAATAGACTCAATAACCCATCTATAAACAGTTTCACAAGTTGGTATAGTGAAACTGGGACCGACAGCTTAACGTGCTCTCCGAGGCACTATAGTGGTATTGTCAAACAAATGTACATATTTTTTTTAATTTAAAACTCATTGGTAGACATCGAGGTTCGAACCAGGGACCTAAGTGTTTTTAAGTCCAAGGTCTAACCAACTCGGCCACCACGTATATTACAAAGATGTCCTACTGAATTCAATAATAAAGAACGATTAAACATTATTGAATTAACAAAGACACTACCCAACTGTTTAATTAAGCCGATTAAAACTTTATAGCCTTATCAATCTCTGAAAGCATTAATACAAATACTCTGACCACATTACGTGACCTAAGAGGCGATTACCATCATACTGGTCCATAACTTAAATTTAAACTTAACTTAAACTATAGAAAGGCGATCGGAGATAAGCTATCGGGTTGTGAAAGTTAATCCAAGATTAAGACCGAAATTCTGTTCAGAACTTTTGGGATAATCTGAGAACGTACCTATGTCAATGTTTGTTTATCGACATATTTAAAGTATATTGTATGTAAATTCTTGACATTCAAAAACCTAACTAAGCAATAGTTTATATAACCCTTCCAAATTGATGGATTTTATAGAATATATATATATATATATATATATATATATGTTAATAGGTGGCATAAAAGAAAATAAAACAGGTAAAATAAAATTATGCCTCTTAAAAGCTTGCAAGTGAGAAATAAAAAAAATCCCGCGCGGAATTCTTGCAAAAAATACATTTTTTTGCTATAACTTTCAAAATATTTTGAATTTTACAAAAACGCTAGGTAGTGCAATAGATCTTATACATATACATAACTTATATTAAACATAGCTTCATAATCTGCTCTATATTGAAGTAATAGGAAATATTGATAAAAAATGGTTAAGCCTAGTGGTTAAGTTACTGCGCAACTGATAGCAAGGTTAAGCAGATGACAATAAGACCGGCCTGGGATGGGTGACCGCTTTATACAACGAGGCTATTTCATCATAAACACCGCAACAAGCTCGCCACTTGTTAGGTATTGCCTCCGAATACCATCGGCGAATTGAGGATGGGTTAATCCTTCCGCTGGGACCCTGGCCGTTTAAACGGTTCTCGGGAGCCAAATTGGCACCCGTGATGGTATTTATTTTTTATTTTTATTTGATAAAAAATGGCGGTAACTTTGCGTTGCGATTTTTTTGTCTTAAGGCAACTTTATGCTATTACGTTATTAAAGAGCCAGTTACTTCTAAATACCTTGTATGATTACTATGTTTTTTTAAATATATTTGTTGGGTTTAAGTTATTCTCATAATCGGAGATCTAGATTTCTGTTTTGCTTCATGCGCCCTCTCAAAAATGTTGTATTGGATAAAATGTATATTGTGTAACCTATACTCAATAATGGGTACCGCTAGATAACATGATGTAAATGCCGGAAAAGTACCTGAAACAAATAAAGAAAATATATTACTACATTATAAATACAATACTAAATAAAAAAAAGGGGCTCCAGCCTAGTGGTTAAGTCAACTGATAACAAGGTTAAACAGATGATCAACGAAGCTATATAAACACCGAAACAAGCTCGCCACTTGTTAGGTATTGTCTCCGAATACCATCGGCGAAATGAGGACGGGCTAATCCCTCCGCTGGTAGGCCGTTTAAACGATTCTCGGGAGCCAAAAAGGCACCCGTGATGGGTGTTATTATTAGAAATACAATAGTGCGGCCTCAGAGGAACTTTACGAAATTTTAAATTAAAATTAGATTATAGTTTTTTTTTTATATTTGTTATACTATAGTTTTTCTTTAATATTTATTATAAATAAAAAAATAACTATTAAAAAAAAAAATGTATATTAGGTATTATATATGATAATATGGTGACATTGAATACAATACAAAAACAAACTACACTTTATTCAAATTAAACATAAACTTATGCTTGTAAACCAATAAACTAATACCATTTTACAGTTTAAACTAAATTAATACAATATTTCCTAAGTTTTCGGTAAAACAAACAATAGTTTATGTTACTATTAAAGTTTACAGTTATACAAGTTTATGATTAGAACGGTGAGAAACTTAAAAGCACTTGCTAATATTAAGGTGAGGTGAGTTTAGAGATTGCGTCGATAGTTCCGATTTTTTTAAGGAAGTTACTGTTTTTAGACGAACAGAAAAAAATATACGTGGTGGCCTAGTTGGTTAGACCTTGGACTTAAAAACACTTAGGTCCCTGGTTCGAATCCCGGTGTGTACCAATGAGTTTTTAATTAAAAAATTTACGTACATTTGTTTGACAACACCACTATAGTGCCTCGGAGAGCACGTTAAGCTGTCGGTCCCGGTTTCACTATACCAACTTGTGAAACTGTTTATAGATGGGTTATTGAGTCTATTCAAAACATCGCAACGAGCTAGCCACTTCTTCGGTGTAGACTCATACCATCGGCTACGACGAGGTGGGATTAAAACCCCTCCGCTGGGTACCCTGGGGCCGTCTAGGCGGTTTTGGGCGCCGTAAGGCACCCGTGATGATACATACAGAAAAAAATATTTTCTTAATATGGAAGATATTAGTGATATAACTGTTAAGTCAGAAACGTAAAATAAAATGTTTGTTCGATAGAAATAAATCGTGTAAATAGCTCTGAAATTTTATTTTTTCGGATTTCATGATATTACTATAAATGCTTAACATATTTTTTTTGTTTATTATATAAATGTATATATGATAACTAAAAAGAAGATTGTTAATTAATATTTTTCATTCTTTATGTAGTTTTTCTTAAATTTATATTTAAACGCATTGTGACTTACGACATTTTGTTTCCGTGCGACTTTTGGTAGTCCTCGCTGCTTACTCTCATCAGAAACCGCACTTATAACGCTGAGATAAAACATAGGGAAGATACAAATACGTAATTTTACTGACGAGCATACCTAGCCTTAATATAATTTATTAATGCCCGATTTTACCAACCATCCCTAACTTTAAAGGAGCCCCAACTGTACAGCCATACAACTGTCATTAACTGTCCCTTAACTTAGTTAGTGGAGTTGGTGAAATCGGGCATAAAACTAGCGGTTTTTATTAAAAAAGAACTAAACGCTAAATGGTTCCATGGTACTAATTAACTTTTTTTATATAAAAGATTTTATTACTCATTACCGGCAGCCAAAATTACTAAAACTAGGTCTATATCTAATTTGTATGTATACCTATGTATTTTTTAATAAAATAAAACTGCTTAAAAGCCATATTATTTTTATAGAAAATAGAGTAACAATTTCATATTAAAAATATTTGATGAAAATATAAATTCTACTTCATTCATTAAAATTTTGCTTTAAAATTTTGTGGTATATCTGTGTAGTAAACAAGACTATGTTTTTTGTTACTAGAGCATTTTACTAAAGTTTTTTATTACTATTTATATTACTTTATATTATTTTTATTACTTTATTAATGAAATTTAATTTTGTACCAAATTGACCGCCTCCGTAGACTAGTGGTTGCGCCTTTGGCGTTGTATCCGGTCGTGGGTTCGATTCCCACCCATGGCAAAAAAATATTAGTACGTTTTTCTGTATAGTTTATCAAGGTCTGGGTGTTTATAAAATATAATGTGTATTATATCGTTGTTACTGGTACACATAGTACAAGCCTAGAGCTTAGTTTGTGACCAGAGCAATATGTGTAAGTTGTCCTACATATTATTTATTATATTATATCCAATTAAAAATCTAGTTAGTCACGTAAATTAAAACAGTTTTAAAATACCATAATTGTTTGGCTAAGCTTAATAAAAAAGTTTGAACAATTTAATAAACTTTAATAAAACAGCAAATAAAAATTAATAAAACAAAGGTTAGAGTACTTATAATTAAAGTACTTTAAAACAAAGGCTTAAAATGTCCTCCGTGATTATTAAAAATAATTTTAAAGTACGTCGTAAAACGGAACGTTTAATTAAGCGCCAGATCCCAAAGCCCCTCGACTAATACAAGAGCCAAAAATATAGCCCTATAAAATCGCAACTGGAATCCTTAAAATTAGGCCATTAATTACGATATTAACTTATAACTTGAATTATCATAAAAAGATTACAGTAAAATTATATATAAATTGTATTTCCGTTCGGAAAAAAACTACTCCTGCTAGGAAATTTCTTTCTTTAATTTATAAAATTAGGCAAAACTATCATACAAATAACCGAATGGAAAAAACTTAATAATCCATTTTAAAGTGCTGATCAGGCAGAAAAAGTATAGGAAAATTTAATGAATTATCAAATATTTTTTATTGCATTAATAAAGTGTTTTTTTTTTTCTAAAAAATATTATTTTGCGCAATACTAAACTCTACCATTGTGAAAAGTTTCATCTAAATCAGTTCACTGTTTTGATTTGACGTGATTAACCAAAAAAAAATTTTTTTTAATTCGGCAAAGTACGTACATATCCAAACACGCGATGGATCCAACAACCACACGGAAAATCCTTAAATAGCTAAGAACATTGTATTTCATATAACTTAGATTAATAAATATCTGATACACTTTTGGCCCTTGTGCTAATACCTAAAATTTGCTGTACCCTCTCCAAAACCGTAACTTAAATGTCTGGTTTACGTATTTTGTCTTCTAGACACTGGCAAAATTCGCGAAAAGCGATGCTATAGATAAGCCTTACAAACAAGACGTTTAATTGAAATAATTTATAAAGAAAGAAATTGATAAAAAAAAACAAGACATTTTTATAATATTTAAAAGCTCAATCCAAACGAAAAGTACAGCACTCTGTAATAAAAATCTCCTTCTACATATTTTTCCGAAAATTATATTCAAACATTTTATTATTAAAAGTAGAAAATCTCAAATGGAGGAAAGATTTTAAAGTCCTGAAGCATTTATTATGAATATTGTCGTCAGCCACACCAGTGGAGTGAGAGTTCAAGATTCACGTGCCATTTCTCTAAGGCATGCAGTCTGTCATTCAAGGTGAAAAATGTCTGCGAAAAACTATTCTATTTTGGGAAGAGATGCGCTCGAACCTGATATATATTTTAAGATTTGAACTGGAATTGTGAAAGAAGTTAAAAGGGCGAATAAAGGCAAATAAAACAGGTGAAATAAAAGATGCTTCTATCTTACAAAACGTGCGAGTGAGAAAAAAAAATCTCGCGCGGAATTTTCGAAAAAATACAGATTTTTTGCTATAATTCTTAATTTTACAAAAAACGCTAAGCCATGCATTAGATCTTATACATAAACACAACTTATAAAAAACATGTCTTTATAATGAGCTCTATATTAAAGTAATAGGAAATATCGATAAAAATAAAGGTAAGTTTTTTCTATCGAGGCAACTTTATGCTATTACGTTTATCAAAAAGCCAGTTACTTCTAAATAGCTTGTATTATTACTATGTTTTTTTAAACTATATTTGTTGGGTTTGAGGTATTCTCATAATCGGAGATCTAGATTTCTGATTTACTTTATGCGCCTTCTTAATCAATACTAATATAGTAAAGAGTTTAGTATAGTATAGTTAAGTTTGTGAGTTTGTGAGGTTTTGGGGGTAAGTTTGTGAGGTTGTGGGGGTAAGTTTGTGAGGTTGTGGGGGTAATTTCTGGATCTACTGAACCGATTTTGAATATTTTTTTAGTGTTGGATAGCCCATTTATCTAGGAAGGGCTAACATCACGCTATGCGCTACGACCAATAGAAGCGGAGGATCAATGAAAAATGTTGGGAAAACCGTAAGGCACCCGTGATGATATGTATGTATATGTAAATTTAAATGACACTAATGTACAAAGGTTCTTAGGCCTCTTTCCTATTATTCATGCTTCAATGATATTATTACTTAATGTAACTGCTGTTAATCATATGGTACAGCTTAATCTGAATCAGTTCAAAGTGCATAATAATATAGTAATAGAAACAGCGCATAACCGCATTATGCCAATTTCCATATCGTATTGTATGATATCGTGTAACGAGCTTTATTAACTATGACGTCGTCAAACTGTCAATTATTACAATTTGCATACAGGAGACTGTATTATCACATTAATGTTAGAGAGTTTAAAATCCCTTGTATTTTATTTTACTAAAACAAATATTTATTTTATATATGTATCATCACAGGTGCGTTACGGCGCCCGAGACCGCCTAGACGGCCCCAGGGTACCCAGCGAAGGGGTTTTAATCCCACCTCGTCGTAGCCGATGGTATGAGTCTACACCGAACAAGTGGCTAGCTCGTTGCGATGTTTTGAATAGACTCAATAACCCATCTATAAACAGTTTCACAAGTTGGTATAGTGAAACCGGACCGACAGCTTAACGTGCTCTCCGAGGCACTATAGTGGTGTTGTCAAACAAATGTACATATTTTTTTAATTTAAAAACTCATTGGTACACACCGGGATTCGAACCAGGGACCTAAGTGTTTTTAAGTCCAAGGTCTAACCAACTAGGCCACCACGTATACAAATTTATTTTATGTCAGAATTAATACGCATACTCATTATAGTTTTATTTTAAATAAAAATAATATGTAGGATAACATGTGTTGCTCTGGTCATAGACTAAGTAAGTAAAATTATAAATAGCTGTATTGTAGAAAAAATATAACGTTTAGTTAATATTATTAATGTAAATACAATGGACATATCAATTGCTGATAAAGCATACAATTTAGATCCTAAGATATCTTCAGATTACCTACCTATATTTGGAAAATAACAAAAGAGATTATAAATAACTTAGTATATTATTAATAAATGCAATTTGAACTATCAGAAATACCAGTAACAGTTTTACAATAACTATTAGCAATGCACATAGCTCGCAGAACGGACGGCCGTTGGGGCATTAAGGTTCTCGAGTGGCGACCGCGTGCCGGAGGACGCAGGAGAGGCAGGCCCCCCACAAGATGGACCGACGACCTGAAAAAGGTCGCGGGAAGCCGTTGGATACAAGCAGCGCAGAACCGGTCATTGTGGCGATCCTTGGGGGAGGCCTATGTCCAGCAGTGGACGCGCGAAAGGCTGGCATGATGATGATGATGATTAGCAATGATATAAGTTTAACAAAACTAGTCCAAAAAACAAACTCAGAAATGAACCAGAGAAATAGTCCAAATAAAGCCATTAAGAACAAACTTCAAGAAAGTCATCCAGACCAACGAACCAGAAATCTAAACAGAAGGAAAACAATCCATCCAACCAACAAAAACATTCCCTCAAATCGATACCAAAATCAAGTACATTTACTGAAAAAAAATAGCCACATTTAAATAAATGATCAGACGAACTCGACCGGATAGGAGATGTCGTCGAGCTTAACAAATTGCCAACAAATAGAACGAAGTAGGGAGAAGGAAAAAAAAAGAAATGTCACAGATAGCGAGGGAATGATTGGCTTCAGACATCTAGGGTTACCAATTGATGTTACATTAACGGTTCTGTATTTTCTTCCATTATATTTTTACAATAAAATTATAAATAGCTGTTTTGTAGAAAATATATAACGTTTAGTTAATATTATTAATGTAAATACAATGGATATATCAATTGCTAATATGCTTTGTCAGAATCAATTTAGATCCTAAGATATCTTCAGATTAGGTACCTATATTTGAAAAATTACACAAAAAGATTATAAAAGAAGAGTAATAAAAACTTATTAAAGGAAATGAAGCATATCTATAAATGACAAAGCAAAAGAGGACATATACATGATAATTCACGATACAATAGAGAATTTAGAAACCGCTAACAAGCAACACGTGAAAAGTGGCAACCCTGTTGAAACGTAAACCACACCCACACTCCCGATTAAGTGGTAACACGATACCTCTAACGACAAACCGCTACTCTAGTGATAGTGGTCAGTTGATGAGCAACCACCGAGAAGGGAGGACGTTCTAATAGCCAGCAATATGTTAAACTAACGACAGCACTAAAGTAGTGAAAGAAAACGTCGATTTGTAACTGGAAACGAGTAGAGAATTAAGTTGAGTGGTTCTCAGTCCGCCCATTGGATTGCAGAGGTTAGATTTTTTTGGGCTTCAATTGGAGTTGCTGCAAATGGACTTTTGTTTATGCTTCAATAATCCTTCAATTTATTAACAGAAACAAGTAAAGGGGAATTACAATTTAGGGATAATGGAACAGTAAAATAATAATTCACTGCTCTGTAGCCTAAAGTAGGTAGGTCTGTACTACAGAAAATTTTTAGTAGGTATTGATATTTTGTTCTCAATTTTTTATTTTATTGGTATTGTTTCGTATGTATTTTTTTCCTTTCTCTTTAAATTATGGTATGTATAGCTTTAATAAGTTCATAAAGTATGTTTTCAACAACGCACTATATATAGTAATAATATGGCTGACTAGTTGCCTTTTATTATATTTCACGATTTGATAATTTATCTCAGATATTTATTAAAGAATTAAACATTAAGTAATTAATTCCTGGAAAAAAAAAAAAGCAAAAAATATTAAATTTATTAAAATTACATTCCCGAATACAAATATCTCTGTTATCTCGTTTGTGTAATAAAGTGTCATTTTATTAAGTATTATGAAAATCCTCAAAGATTAAATCAAATTTATGGCCCTCTGGCGTTGTTCGTCCAATATATTTGGTCAGTTTGGTCCATTCGTGATTTACAGGGTCCAAAATTGGCGTATAACTCAGGATGGCGTCGGAAGCTTTAAGCTATCAATTGGTAGTTGCGACAAAATTGGATTTCATTTGTTGTTCATAATTTTCAACTGCCTGCTGTTGTAAAATTAATATTAATTTATCTTTGATCTAATGGAAAACAATAGTGTCAGTCGGAGTTATGTTGTGGAATTATGCGTTCCAAATATATTTCAAAAAAGGAAACCTTATGGTCCTAAGCCGTCTGTCTGTGCGCATCGAATTTCTCAAAAAGAAATTTGAAATTGTTATAGGTTATGTGAAGTATGTAGAATAAAAAGCGAGGGAGTTGAGAAAGTAGTGTTTAGTTGTACTTGGGGAAAAATAATATTTTTTTATAACCTGATGTTTATACGACAGATATGTCGTACAATAAAAAAAATACAACTGTCAATTAACATTTTCCCATCTATTTTTAGCCCAGGAATAAATTAATAAAAATGTATTTATCATGACCTGCGGCCACATTCTGTTTCTTATAACGTGATCGTTAGATTGTCAAAATAACGATTTCCGCTATTAGCGCGCTCCCCGCCAATCAAAGTAGTTGTTTAACCTTCGCTGATTGGAGGAGAGAGCGCTAATAACGGAATTCGTTATTTTGACAATCTAACGCTCACGTTATAAGAAACAGAATGTGGCCGCTGCTATATTTCGTTGATAACATTATTGAAACTTACTTCGTTACTTACTATCAGGTGAATGTAATTCATATATTGTAAATGTCTTAAGGTATTTTTATGTACAACAAACGAGTTGCACAACACACTCGAAGAATTGTCGCAATTTACAATTTCTAACTTAAGCCACATTAATTCGGGTTGCAGTTACTACGACTTGCGACATCTGAAAATTATTTCCTATACTAAATTATTAAATCATGTTTATGATAATCCTTAGTATATATAGACTAGATTTCAAATTTGTTATCACTAAGTATCATCTTATACTTAACAATTTAGTTAGTTAATAAACATAAAATGCAACCATTTTTTTTAACGCTTTACCAGCTTTAAATGTATCTACTATAGTAATCATTAAATACATTTAACTTAAATATAAATTGTAAATTAAATATTGTAAACAATAAAAAGATATTAGTTATTCCCTAAAACAAATGTGTGTAAAAGAATTGTTGTATTTTTCTTTTTTTATTTACAGAAAGGGGCATATTAAATAATAAATATAAACAATGCAATTTAATAACGACGAGAGATACATATATACAAGTGTGCCTTCAAGGCCAAAACCTAAACTACAAGAAATAGCGAGAAATGGTCAAAGAAGTTTCGGGCCGATTTTGATAAAAACTAAAACTGCATCATAAGATTTGTGAAAAATTTATTCTCCTAGCCGGGAATCAAACCGGCTGATTTTGAAAAAATATATAACTCACCAGCTGATAGTGTCGCTTATAAAGATCAAATTCTGGTAAGTAATATCTTGTGGCAAACTAGAGGAAAGTGCTTATTTTTAATAAAAAAATATTCAAATAATAAAAAAAAAAACTTTACTACCGTCCACTTTACTCACTAATCAAATTATTTAAAATAAATGTTGAAAATATACAGATGCAAAAACCGTAATGTTTCGGTTTTAGTCTATGGGTTTACTAATTGGAAGCGTTTTCATTTACCTCTGCTTACATTTAACCACACAAGACTGTATCAAGACAGAATTATATATATATATATATATATATATCTTCACGGGTGCCTTACGGCGCCCGAGACCGCCTAGACGGCCCCAGGGTACCCAGCGGAGGGGTTGTAATCCCACCTCGTCGTAGCCGATGGTATGAGTCTACACCGAACAAGTGGCTAGCTCGTCGCGATGTTTTGGATAGACTCAATAACCCATCTATAAACAGTTTCACAAGTTGGTATAGTGAAACCGGGACCGACTGCTTAACGTGCTCTCCGAGGCACTATAGTGGTGTTGTCAAACAAATGTACATAAATTTTTTAATTAAAAACTCATTGGTACACACCGGGATTCGAACCAGGGACCTTAGTGTTTTTAATTCCAAGGTCTAACCAACTCGGCCACCACGTATAATTTTATATCCAACAAAATTTACACAAACAGCCTAGAAACCCAAGATTCCAAATAATAATCTACGTAAATGACATTAAACAAAATATATTTCTCACACAGATTACAAGTACCTACATTTAATCGAAATAATTGGAAATGGAATAATATCCTATCCCATAAGATAATCTGGAATAATCTCAAATGTTCGGCAGAAATAGATTAGAAGAAGCTTAAGGGTAATCGACTAAAACGATTTCTGTGTACATTTTTTAAAATATCTACCATTGTGTTTTGTGGGGATGAAATGCCAAATTTTATTCAATAGTAACTAGGTATGTTTATATACGTGGTGGGCGAGTTGGTTAGACCTTGGCCTAAAAACACTTCCCTGGTTCGAATCCCGATTTGTACCAATGAGTTTTTAATTAAAAAAATATGTACATTTGTTTGACAACACCAATATAGTGCCTCGGAGAGCACGTTAAGCTGTCGGTCCCGGTTTCTCTATACCAACTTGTGAAACTGTTTATGGATGGGTTATTGGGTCTATTCAAAACATCGCGACGAGCTAGACACTTGTTCGGTGTAGACTCATATCATCGGCTACGACGAGCTGGGATTTAAACCCCTCCGTTGAGTACCCTGGGGCCGTCTAGGCGGTCTCGGGCGCCGTAAGGCACCCGTGAAGATATGTATATGTAAGTATGTATTAGAAGCTTAAAGATGTAATAAAGTTGTTTATTTTTGTTTAAATCAATAATGTTTAAATATTTACGATTTTAAAAAACATGTCACGCAGACAAGTAATAAATAAATACAACTATAGAATTTATTGACCTATTTTATTGCGACCAATTACCCGAATAACTACGTGGAGTAAATACTTAGCTAACATTTAAAAAAAATCTCGGTCGGGCGCCGTAAGGCACCCGTGATGATACACAGTAACTAAGTATGTATAATTAAATTTTTAACGACAAACAAAATTTATATTGGTCAAAATAATCGCGTTTAGGTAAATTGGACTAGTAGTTCTAACATGACCTGCTATATTCGCTGATTACATTATTGAAACATACTTTGCTACTTACTATCAGGTATTACTATTTTATATATTGTAAATGTCTTACTCTATAAAAAAAATCATTCATTATATAAAGGTATTTTTTTGTACAACAAACGAATTACACAGCACTCGATGAATTGTCGCAATTTATAATCTCCAACTTAAGCCACATTAATTCAGCTTGCAGTTAGTACGACATCTGAGAATTATTTCCTATACTAAATTATTAAAACATGTTTATAATCATCCTTAGTACGTATGTATATTTCGATTTTTAACGACACACGAAAACGACAAACAAAATTTGTATTAGTCAAAAAAATCGCGTTTAGGTAAATTGGACTAGTAGTTCTAGATATATTTTAAATAACGTATAACTCAGAAATAAGGTATTAAAACAAATAAGGGCTACACTCGTAATTTTCTTTTACACTTAATATACACTATTAAGTCTAAAGTGTATATTAAGTAATTAAATACAATACATATTTATTTTGTATTTCTTCCTTACGTTAATATTTATTAATAATTAGCTAGCCGCTCCGGCTTCGCACGCGTGCAATACAATGTACTACGTAGATTCTACCTAGATACTACGTATGTATTACGTAAGTACTACGTAAATACTACGTAAATACTACGCAAGTACTACGTAAATATTACGCAAGTACTACGTAAATATTACGTAATTATTAAGTAAATATTACGTAAGTACTACGTAAATACTACGTAACTACTAAAAACTACGTAGTAACTAGTATGTTATTTTGATTTTTATAGTCACTGATATCAAAAAAAGAACCTAAAATATTATATTATTACGAAACATTGACTTTATATACTCGTATTTCTAAAAATTTTAACATCTTGTATTATATATAAATCATTGAAGTAGAAATTCTTTAAATTATAGTAAATATAACAAATATACGTGGTGGCCTAGTTGGTTAGACCTTGGACTTAAAAACGCTTAGGTCCCTGGTTCGAATCCCGGTGTGTACCAATGAGTTTTTAATTTAAAAATGTATGTACATTTGTTTGACAACACCACTATAGTGCCTCGGAGAGCACGTTAAGCTGTCGGTCCCGGTTTCACTATACCAACTTGTCAAACTGTTTATTGAGTCTATCCAAAACATCGCGACGAGCTAGCCACTTGTTCGGTGTAGACTCATACCATCGGCTACAACGAGGTGGGAATAAAACTTCCCTGCTGGGTACCTTGGGGCCGTCTAGGCGGCCTCGGGCGCCGTAAGGCACCCGTGATGATAAATATAAATATAAGAAAAACAAAATCATATTTTTTTACTATGTCAAAGGTTAGTTGTTCAAAAGGTTCGCCCTGCAAGAAAGCCTGCAACGGCGCAAATACTGAAATCTCACTGGAGGGTATGTATCTATGCCGGTCGAAGTAGAGACCATGGGACTGTGGGGGCCGGGAGCTCATGAAATATTTAGAAAACTATCAAAACGTTTGGGCGAAACATCAGGTGTCCAAAGGGTTGACTAGTTACTCGGGAAACGTATAGGTTTATCTATACAGCGAGGTAACGCAGCCAGTCTTTTAGGCACCCCTAGGCTACCCAGCGGAGGGGTTTTTAATCCCACCTCGTCGTAGCTGATGGTTTGAGTCTACACCAAATAAGTAGTAAGCTCGTCGCGATGTTTTAAACAGACTTAATAACCCATCTATAAACAGTTTCATAGGTTGGTATAGTGAAACCGGGACCGACAGCTTAACGTGCTCCCCGAGGCACTATAGTTGTGTTGTTAAACAAATGAACAAACTCATTGGTATACACCGTGATTCGAACCAGGGACCTAAGTGTTTTTAAGTCCAAGGTCTAAGCAGTTCGGCCACCACGTATACATTTTTCTTTGGTAAGTTATTTTTATTGTTAGCCCAAGTAAAGTTACTTTAAGTCATAAATAAAACCCCTAATTTTTAATTATTACTTAGTTTATTTTTACCACAAAATTATAATAATGACTAAAATAAACACACTAAATTATAATATTCCAAACAATATGTAACTTCTAATATAAACGTCAACAAAATGTCCTCTAAACGTTTTGAGCATTCACATGAAAACCCACTTAAACTCAATAAATTATTCAACGAGTTTCAGTCTTATGGATTAGACAATAAAGTTGAATCTGCCACAAACATAAAAATCCAGGGGAAGTACGAGTTAAATAGTTGCCACTTCAGGAAATAGTAACAGCTAAGCGATGTCGGAAAATGCATCTAATTTAGAAAATGTATATCATTCAGAAAATGTAGGTATCTCACTTAGAAATTGTGTATGATTCTGAAAATGGCAGTTGGCACAATACTACGAAAATTGTTTTATTAACGTTTTATTTGGAAATCGAAAACAAATATTGTCATTATTGGTTTTTCACCTACTTTATTAAATTAAATTAGAAAAAAAAAAGATAATTTGTTGCAGTAGAATCCGGAGGTTGTGGGTGCGATCCCCTCTTATGGCAAACAATAAAAGTATATTTTCTGTAAAGTTTGTCATAGTCTGGATGTTTATGATATTTTTTTTTTAAATATATTATATATTTATATTATCGTTGTTCCTGATACACAAAGTATAATTCTAGAGCTAAGTTTGTGACCAGGATTCACACATTATTATTTTTCCAAGATGGCGCTAACAGGATCATATAGTTTTTGGTTGAGTAGAGAGGGTAATGAACACAGTGCAGGGGAGAGTTAAAAGGCCTTTAAACCTACATCGCGGTCTCAAGTCCGGGAACGCTGCAGTTCATTCCCCTTCAATCACGCGATGGACGCGGCACCCGCACGGAGAATCCATGGATAACTAAGAACATTGTCTTTCTCTCCACAGATTTTTAATACAAATTATACCATCAGTAAAGTCTACTGCAATACATAGGTTTGTTTTTTGCAATAATATTCTAGAAGCTATATATAGATATACGTGGTGGCCAAGTTGGTTAGACCTTGGATTTAAAAACACTTAGGTCCCTGGTAGGAACCATGAGTTTTTAATTTTAAAAATTATGTACATTTGTTTGACAACACCACTATAGTGCCTCGGAGACGTTAAGCTGTCGGTCCCGGTTTCACTATACCAACTTGTGAAACTGTTTATAGATGGGTTATTGAGTCTATTCAATACATCGCGACGAGCTTGCCACTTGTTCGGTGTAGACTCATACCATGGGCTACGACGAGGTGGGATTAAAACCCCTCCGCTGTGTACCCTGGGGCCGTCTAGGCGGTCTCGGGCGCTGTAAGGCACCCGTGATGTTATGTATATGTATGTATTCTAGAAGCTTAAACATGTGATAAAGTTGTTTATTTTTGTTTAAATCAATAATGTTCAAATATTTACGATGTTAAAAAACATGTCACGCAGACAAGCAATAAATAAATACAACTATAGAATTTATTGACCTATTTTATTGCGACCAATTACCCGATTAAACTACGTGAAGTAAATACTTAGCTAACATTTAAAAAAAAATGTCGACAAAAAATATATGTTTGTTCAGAAAATTTCAAAAACTATAACGACTCTATTTAAATTACTTTCAATAAACCAAGTCTTGCTATACTTCGGTTTTCTCACATTGATATTTTAGGCAGATATAGGCTAAACCAGGTTTGTGTCTCTGAATAGATCAGTAAATGTTGTTGTTCCCAAAGGATGCAGTTACAAACTGAGCGGTAAAAAGAGCTAATTTTTGTTTGAAAAAATGGTAATAAAAAAAAAGGATAAAGTAAGAAAATAATATGATTACCGAAAAATTAAAGGTTTAAAGGAGAAAAACAATATACAAGATCAAAACCTTCCGCGGGCGAGTTTTCGCAAATAATTTTCTACGATTTTTCCACAACAAGGTGTTAGTGAAAACTATGAAAAAAAAAATCACCCCAAAACATTATTGGTTGTATTAAAATCATGAACAATCATTTCACCAAGGGGTATCTAATCTAAAAACTACGCGCCCTACCATTGATACTAGAGGTAATAAATTAGACATCATAATATAGGTATTTAGGTACAAGCCTAAAACTTAGTTTGTGACCAGAGCAATATATGTAAATTGTCCTACATATTATTATTCAACCACCCGTTTCGTAGCCGCACCCTGAAAGGAGACTACCACATCGACAAAAAATCGATGAAGTAGTCTCCTGAAAACCGGTTAACCCACAGACTAAAACCGAAACATGACTAGGTCACTTGTTTTTATATGCTTATTTATATTGTACAAAACTCTAATTGTGTTTTTGTATGAATTGTTATTTTAAATCTGTGCAAAAAATAGTAGATAGCGCGGCGTGACCGACCATTACGGAAAATGCACTTCGCATACAAATGTTGACAACACTAGCCGAGAGCAAAATGTATCGATTACTTACCCGATACAGGTAGTTAGTTACACATCACTAACGTGTGCACGACAAAATATAAATCGTGTACGTGAGATTTATTTTTAATTTTTAAGTTTGACGATGTGTTTTTCTCATAAATATGAACAATTTTCACTATGTGACCAACTCTGTTCACGAATAAAAAAATATACATTTCAGTTCAAGACGGAATAAATACATAGACCAGCTGTTTTTTTTTACTCTGGCAAAGATGGTCATATAGGGAAAGTTGTTCATATTCACGAGTACATCATACCATGTAATATTTCATAAACGTGACAATTGTAATTTACCATGACAATTCATAATACATTACTTGGTTTACATTCAATTATTTTCTTTTAATAAACTAAACTAAGCAATGAATTATGAATTGTCATAGTAATTTACAATTGTCACGTTTATGAAATAGGCCCCTGGACATATAGGGCTGTTGTCAAACAAAAAAATGTACGAGTCTTATGAATACTTATATAAAATTTTGATAACCACATACTCCGTGTTCTCCATACAAAATTAACTTTCACACTTCTAATAATACTCGATTGAAGAGGAGAAGAAGTTGTAATAATGGAAGTACGTTTGTATGGGCGTCAAGTCGACACGGCCCTTAAGCAGTCGGTCTCAGTTTCACTTGAACCAAATATTCGCAGGCTTCGCTAGTGGAAAGTGGGAAGGCAAAGTCATGTTTCAGTTTTAGTCTGTGGGTTCACCGGTTTTCAGGAGATTATTGCATTGATTCCTTGTCTAAAGCAAATTCATCTTTTAGCCATTCATTTCGTAACCACATCAACTATCCAGCATAGTGGGAGTGATCTATGCAAGTTTATAGGATTACTTAATTTTAGGTAGTGACATAGTCACATGCCGTGCTCCAAAATAAAAATTAACGGGTACAGCACTTGGTCGGTGAAATTTAATTTCGTTTTAAGATATTAGGCATTTTCCTAATATCTTAATATATATAGTTTTGTACCAGTATGTTTATTGATTGATTGATTGATACCATCACGGGTGCCTTACGGCGCCAGAGACCGACTAGACGGCCTCAGGGTACCCAGCGGAGGGGTTTTTAATGCCACCTTGTCGTAACCGATGGTATGAGTCTACACCGAACGAGTGGCTAGCTCGTCACGATATCTATTCAATAACCCATCTATAAACAGTTTCACAAGTTGGTATAGTGAAACCGGGACCGACAGCTTAACGAGCTTTCCGAGGCACTATAGTGGTGTTGTCAAACAAATGTACATTTTTATTTTTATTAAAAACTCATTGGTACACACCGGAATTCGAACCAGGGACAGAAGTGTTTTTAAGTCCAAGGTCCAACGAACTGGGCCACCACGTATGTTTATCCATCAGATAAATCAGGGAACTTAAATTAAAAATAATAGAAACATATAAGGATAAATTTCAAAACTATACTTAAGTGTGCACTCGCAGTAAATACATGGAAAAGGCGGAAACTACGCGAGAATCTACTTGCTTGGTTTATATTAAAACTTGAACATATAATACATATAGTACATTTCTAGGGTTCTTTAGATAAAAAAAATAACTAAACAACTTAAAAATAAGAAGATGACTTTAACTAGGAATCTGTTTTGATTGTTTAGTAACATTTTTGAATTATAATTATTTTATTATACGTGGTGGCCGAGTTGGTTAGACCTCAGACTTAAAATTAGTTCCCTGGTTAAAACCCCTGTGTATACAAATGAGTTTTTAATAAAAAAAAGTACATTTGTTTAACAACACCACTATAGTACCTTGAATAGCACGTCGGTCCCAGTTTCACTATACTAACTTGTGGAACTGTTTATAGATCGGTTATTGAATCTATCCAAACATCGTGACGAGTTAGCCACTTGTTAGGTGTAGACTCATGCCATCGGCTACGACAAGGCGGGGTTAAAAACCTCTCCGCTGAGGCCGTCTAGGCGGTCTCAGAGGCCGTAAGGTAAGGGTAATAAAAATATCAAGGAACATACTCTGGTTACAAAAGGCTCTAGGCTTGTACTGTGTGTACCAGAAACAACGATATCAATACACATTATTTTTTATAAATACCCAGACCATGACAAACTGTAAAGAAAAACGTAAATACTTTTTTTTTTGTTGCCATTGCATGGGTGGGAATCGAACCAACGACCTCCGGATACAACGCCAAAGGCGCTACGAATCGTTTTTGTGAAAATATTTTGCATTTCATAGCCCACAGAGCACGGAATCCACGCGCGCCGCTACTGGAGTGGGCAGCGCGCGGCGATTCCGTGCTCTGTGTCATAGCCTAATTCTTAAGGAAGGTTACAAAATCTATTTAGCATCACGCTACGACCTTTAGGAGCCAGGTGAGAAATTTTACTGCGACCGATACCGTGGGGCATAGCTGGAAAATTGTAAAGAACCTCAAGTGAACAAAAAAAAAATCGAACTTTACAAACATTTTTTTGCTGTAAAGAAACCTGCATTATTTTATGTGAAAACTTCTGACTTTAGTTTATACGAAATTAATATTTATGACTAAGTTTAAACTCGTTTAAAACTTAAAACAATATTTTTGGGGGTACTTTGAGTCTTGTAGTTATATAAAACAAATAATTAAAGATGATTTTTAATAAGTAAAAATCGCTACAAAAATAAATATATTTATGGAAAAAAGCCTGTATATTGTTTCTTTGGATCTTTTATTTTTTAGGTAGGGTAGTAAATAATAAAATAAAAATCTAAAAAAGATAGCAATAAAATTTTATAGCTTGAATTTATATATTTTACCAAGTAAGAATCTAAAAAAGATAAAATACTTCCTCAATCCCCGACATTACACCTACCGTGCCAAGAACTGATGCGGCATTGCCCCTCTGAATCGCCAGGCTGATATTTTGTGAGAAAAATGATCGTGCACGAGCATCCCCAGATGTTTGGATCAGCAGTCGACCAATCTGATCAACCAATTGTCTTGTATCCTTGCTCCAAGGCCCCAGCGTCTCCACAGCAAAAGCCGAAAATATATAATGATTTTTTAAATGCGAATATTTTATATTCTCAGCCTTTGCTGCAGCGAAGCCAGCACACTGTGAGGTGTTATGCAAGTAACTGGGGGCAAGAGTGTCAGAACATGTAGCATCCCGTAACAAACATTTGCCTTGGCTCGATGGCACCAGAGTCATTCCGTCAGGCCTCTTTCCATCGTCGCGAGAGACACCTGACGGTTCTAGTGTGCTTGGAATATTAATGGTATATAATATTATTTTTACGCTTAAACCGCTGAACCGATTTAGATGAAATTTAGTATGAACATAATTTGAGACCCTAGGAAGGACATACTATAGTATTTATCTCGAAAATCATCTTTCAAAGGTATGAAAATGAGGGTGGGGTTTTGATTCAGGAAAAAGTTGGCTTCTTGAACTACTAATTCTACGTATACGAAGTCGCCAAAATACAACATTATACTGAGGTAGTTTAAATTAAGAAAGAATAAGGTTTCACAATCTCATGAATAAAGCAAAGTAAGTCCTCATTTTGGATCCGACCGAGCCTTAATTTCCTTAATCTCCGTAAAAGCCCTTCGTAATACCATTCATCGGGATATTAATGTAAGAAACCCTTTCTTTTACTACAATCCCTTTATTATATATATTTCTTTATTTTGTACACTCCACTACAATATTTATTTATTCCATATTTTTATTGAATAAAATAAATAAATATCATCTAGACGGCGATGTTTGGATAGACTCAATAATCTATCTATATATACAGTTTCACAAGTAGGTATAGTGAAACTGGGACCATTATTAAAATTGAAATTTTAATAAATTAGAGAGTGACTATTCAGTTTTTTTGTTATTATACTATTGTAATTTAAAAAAAATGACTCAGACGTTATTTTGCGAAAGTTCATTTAAAGTTATAGTTAAAGTATAATGAAGATGCTGCGCTTAGTGGATAAGCGAAACACGTGTTAATGTATATTGGGCCCTGCATTTTTTGCATGCAACTCATGTAAAAATGCACTTAATACTAGCGATTTGATCTAGCGGAAAATAGCTTAAAAAATATTATTTTAACTATAATTAAAAATAATAATGACTGAAACAAATAAAGTGTGTTAGATGTGTTTCGTATTAGGTAAAATATTAACTAATTACGAACGAAAAGTTATATATAACGTTTGGTTTTTCTACTTTCTTTAAGTTAAAATCTTTTATGATGATTTTTTGGTCACAAATTAAGCTCCAGAGACAAATGTTAAAAATATAATAAAAAATAAACAGATAGTGAACTAATTCTTCTATTCTCTCTTAACTATTGACCTTGCGGGAGAAAAAAAAAACAACCGAACACACGCTACATAACCAACAGTTTAAGACTAGGTGGTTAGCTGGTTCCATTGACCTATCAACAACATGTGTAAAATCATTCTACATATTATTATTATAATGTACTGTATTAGATATTTTTTTAAGACTAGGTGGTTAGCTGGTTCCATTGACCTATCAACAACATGTGTAAAATCATTCTACATATTATTATAATAATGTGCCGTATTAGATAATTTTAATCAAAGATTAATTTGATTATTGTTCTAGAAAGTAGCCGTAATATTGTCGGTGAGTGTACTCAGACTTGGAAGTAGACATAAAAGCTGGGGCTGATTGATTGTTATACTCTGGCAAGTCGCTGAGCTTTCCCCATAGTTTGCAATGTAAGGGTTGAAAATAATTATAGGCTTTACAGCGCATTTGAGGCATGTAACTAAAAAAACGGTGGTTGAGGTTTGACCTCCTTCTTGGAATATTTTTTCATTTTATAATATTCCATAAAAAAAAACTCTTATTGGAAAATAATTTTTACGATAAAGTTCTCAATATATTGTGTTCTAGCGTTTTTATATATACAGGACAGGAAAATAATTTTCACGATAAAGTTCTCAATATATTGTGTTCTAGCGTTTTTATATATACAGGACAGGAAAATAATTTTCACGATAAAGTTCTCAATATATTGTGTTCTAGCGTTTTTATATATACAGGACAGGAAAATAATTTTCACGATAAAGTTCTCAATATATTGTGTTCTAGCGTTTTTATATATACAGGACAGGAAAATAATTTTCACGATAAAGTTCTCAATATATTGTGTTCTAGCGTTTTTATATATACAGGACAGGAAAATAATTTTCACGATAAAGTTCTCAATATATTGTGTTCTAGCGTTTTTATATATACAGGACGAATTATTCCAGGCCAAATCCTTAAGTAGAAGGAATTGCGACAAATGCTCAAAGGAGTCTCGGGGCCAATTTTAATAATTTAAAAACTAAAACTGCATCATTAGATTTTTAGTTTAAAAAAAAATATATATTTAAAATGAGTATTTTCCTTTACTTTTCTGCTAGATATTAACTTGCCAGAATTTTATTTATAAAAATCGGCCCAAGATTTTTTGAGCATTTTTAGCTATTCCTTGGTTTTTAGGATTTGGGCTTGAGGGCACACTTAAAACATTCACCTGTATACTAGATCATTAAACAGTTAATTTTTTTATTAAACACATATTTATAATAAAAAAAGAATTTAATTTTGATATCGGAAATACTTTATTCTTGTTAACAACAATATTCAACATTGTTTCTTATGGGCTTAGTGCTCTATATATATGCAGTATATAGAGTGCAATTTATATTTATACTCCTGGTATGATCTCTTGCTCCAGATACAAAACTTTTTTTAAACGATTAAATTACTGCTAGGCACTATAGCAGTATTGAATGAATGAAAAATTCTTTATTGCACAAAAGTTTAACACTATTGTACATAGGCGAGCTTAATGCCTTAGGCATTATCTACCAGCTAACCTTTGGGAGATTGACCAACAAAACAGGCAGAGTGCTATTTAAAGCAATATATAATATAAAATACAAGGTATATAAATAAATTATTATTAGTTATAGGATTGTCAAAGAAGTTACAAAAAAAAAACCACAATAGTACACACTGGGGTTAGAACCCGTGGCCTAAGTGTGTAACTAACTCAAGTCTAAATACTTCGGCTGCCATTTCAGTACTCACCAGTAAACCTTATGTCTATCTACACTTAACTATTATATAATAAGTTATCCTGAAATTTTAAGCCGTCGGCTTTATAGCAAGAGCTTCACGTTTCAGAACGCATTTTCAGAGCTTTAACTAAAATTTCTTCCATTTCTGAATAAAATACTGTTGCCATTAAAATACGGAACTAAATAAAAATAACGAATACGTTTCTTAAAAATAAATGTGTTGTTAAAATAATTTAACCTAAAAAGGAAAAGAAGTCAGAACAATAATACATATTTGAAATTTAATAGAAAACAAGTAGCTATTAATCTTTTTTGCTTTTGTTTTATATGAGTGCAAGTCAGATATAGTTGAATCTTCGTGATTTCTATTTTGCAAGGTCTGTTACGCACTTCCATATTATTCATGTTTTCATGATATCCTGAGTTACGCTTTTATACATTTTATTATCGTTGTGCTAAGCCATTGGCTAGCTCGCATGCATATACAAAAGGAAGGTGCCCATGTGCCTTAAATCACCTCTTCAGTTTTAAGAACAGAAAATGGCCGCCATAAACATTAAAACCAGACTTTTCGTGTTGTCGCTAAACTCCGCTTTAAGTGGGCAGGAAAAGGATTCGCGAACTCGAGCGTCAAAAAACATCTAAATGTTGTTTTCATTTATAATAAAGTTTTTTTTTGAAAAAAAAATAACATGGAGGTGTAGATTTTATTTACTCGACCCTAATTACATAATTTCTTTATAAAAAATATGTTAAGTTTTGAAATGATAACTAAAGTAATATTTTTAGAATCATAAATCAAACTTTGGGTGTCTTTTCAAAAGTTAATATATTTTTTATAAAAATACTATCTAATTAGGATCGAGTAAGTAATATTTACACCTCTACGTTCTTTTTCTGTAGAAATAAACTTTGATATCACTGAAAACAACATTTACCTACACGTTTTTAGACGTTCGAGATCGCGAAACCTTTTACTGGCTTCTTAAGTTGCAATAATGGCCGATATCCCATTATTTTGGCACGTGTTTAAGAAAATGTAATTTGAAGAGTTGGCTGTATGGCTCATGCCCTTGCCTTTCCTACAAGGATAAGTAAAACATCATCACAAATAACAAAAAATGAGAAGACAAGAAATCACTGATTGGTTGAAGTGAGAACAGAATATAGTGGCAATCAACTCGTTTGACATTTTGTTTTATAGGCCATTTAAGGCACTATGACGGTTCCATATATTAATACTAGTTTCATGCTAGCTCGTCATGGAATAATAATAAAAAAACAATCAAAGTAAAGTACAAATGCCGAAAACTGCGCAACTATTGTACATAGAAACACTATTCAAATTAGAATAGAGGTTTGTGGACAAAATATTTCCATGTGCAGGCAAAATATGCGGACATTGAACACTATGCATTCAATATCTGAAAGCTTATGTGCGGAAACTGCGCGAATAGAATAAAATTTGTAATAGAAATACTTTTTTATGATATTCCTAGTATTTATTTATTAGGTACAAATATATATATACCTAGTCTTGCCACAGATTAATATATTAAAAAAAAATATATATATTACAATATTATTTAATGTCCTAGTATTATTTTCTTCTCTTTTATTTCAAAAAATCATATTAATAAAATTATAGATAAAAATCGATTACGTGGTGGCCGAGTTGGCTAGACCTTAGACTTAAAAACACTTAGGTCCCTGGTTCAAACCCCAGTGTGTACGAATGGGTTTTTAATCTAAAAAAATATGTACATTTGTTTAACGACACTACATTGCCTCGGAGAGCACGTTAAGCTGTCGGTGCCAGTTTCACTATACCAACTTTTGAAACTGTTTATAGATAGGTTATTGAGTCTATCAGCCACTTGTTCGGTGTAGACTCATGCCATCGGCTACGAAAAGGTGTGATTAAAAACTCATCCGTTGAGTACCCTGAGGCCGTCTAGGCGGTCTCGGGCGCCGTAAGACAGTCGTGATGATTTCTTTTTATTTATAGAAAAAAATGCGTTTACATTTGGATAAAAATCTATTATTTTCAACAGATATCTTTAGGTAAACTAAAATTTTAATCTAAATATATATAACTCAAAGGTGACTGACTGACTGACTGACATAGTGATCTATCAACGCACAGCCCAAACCACTGGACGGATCGGGTTGAAATTTGGCATGCAGGTAGATGTTATGACGTAGGCATCCGCTAAGAAAGGATTTTGATAAATTCTATCCCCAAGGGGATAAAATTTATGGATGAAAGTTTGTATGATAAAAAAATAACTATTCCACGCGGACGAAGTCGCGAGCAAAGCTAGTTAGGTATAAAAATACTTAAAGTAACTATAATATTGTGATTTAATTAATAATAAATAAATTTTAATACTCGTTTCCGTACGTCGCCTCCAACAAAGTGGAACAAAACCCTTCAGCTGGGTATCCGAAAGCTAGATAGCTTTCTCTAGCTTTCGGATACCCAGCCATCTAATCTATCTAGGCAGCCTATCTAATCTATGACACGCGATAAATAAATATTTAAAAAAAAACTTCGTACAAAAAATAATTCTAATCTATCGGATTACATAAATAATTAGCCAAAAGTCAACGTTGGCAACCCTAAGGATTTCCAACTTATACAAGACACAGTACTTAACGAAAACTTAATACAGTCGACAACAAAACTTTTACGCATAAATATTTATAAAAAACTTGAACTCAAAGACTTCATAAGAGTTCTTTTTATTTTCTATGTTTTTATTGGGGGTTATGTTTTTACTCTGTCTATAGTAATTTAAAAAATCGAACTTAAGCATTAATCGAGAACACTCACACATCTATAACACTGTCACATTTAGAGATAAAGTGAGCAATGATTTATTGTGACTACTTCACAAAGTTTTATTTAGTACATGTTTTATTTTTCATACACGTAAACTACTTCAAATAAACTAACATCAATTCATAGATATATATTATATATATATATATTATTATAGTCATGCTCTTTTCCCTACGTATACAGAGGATAGGCAGAGACAGAGGAGCACAACCTACAATGATCCTGGCATAACTCTCTCGCTTTCTTCACATACATAACTCTCTTCATACAAGCTCTACGGTTATGGGCGCTGCGGATCCCAGCACTTTTTAAAATATCCTCGATTTGGTCATTAAATATTCTTTTTGGTCGCCCCCGCCTTATCATTTTATTCACCTCTTATTTATAAACCTCTTTTCATTTATGCTCTCAATGTGCTCAAACCAACGTCCATTCACATTCTTTGCTCAATCCTTGTCACTTCATGATAGTATGTTAAATAAGTCTTATTAAAATATTTAAATAAAGCTCATTTAATATAGTATCTTATCCTTTCATTCACCTCTTATTTATAAATCTCTTTCGTCAATCTCCTTTCATTCATGCTCTCAATGTGCTCAAACTAACGTAATATTCCTTTCTCAATCCTTGTCACTACATGATACTATATTAAATAAATCTTATTAAAATATTTTAATAAGGTGGATTATATAACATAGTATCTTATCCTTTCATTCCCGTCTTATTTATAAATGTCTTTTGTCAATCTCCTTTCATTCATGCTCTCAATGTGCTCAAATCAATGTAAAATGACTTTCTCAATCTTTGTCACTACATGATACTATGTTAAATAAGCCTTATTAAAATATTTTAACTGTGAAACTTATAAAAAGTAGGGTAATAAAAGAAAATTAGTAAGTTTAAAAATTTGATTACTTAATCGCCAATACATGTTTTTTTTTGTTTTTTTTTTATCTATGTTTTACGGTAGGTATAGTTTTTTTACTTTTAAAAACAAAAATATGCAACCAACTGTACATTTTTTTAATAATTTGCCTACCCTCTCAAGGGCATGGCGTGCCCTATCGCATTGTACTATCTCCTTACCCACTTCACCCCATTTACCCTCTATTATTACACATTTTCTTAGACGCAAAACCCAGTTAAGAGATCCATAACGGTTTTGTTTTGCATTAGAACCGAGAATGGAAAAGTTTTGATTATTTTAAATGAGTTCTTTTATTTGGTAATACTTGCGTTGGAAGAGGGGTTTGTTTTGAATTATATTTGTATTCGAATCTCGACTTCTGTGTTGGAATCTTGTAATGGTTTCAAACATCGTTTCCAACAAGTAAAACTTAGTTTTGCAGTTTATCTTTTTCAGGAAACTTCTTACGTACTAAATATTTAAGGGAATAAAATAATAATAGTTAATAATAGACAGAGTAGTTAAGAAGACCACTTTTTGGCAAACTGTACATATTGATGCCATCGAAATATGTACCCTTACGCCCTAGATGGTCTACTTAGTGGTGGAGTTTTATTCTCACCATGTCGTAGCTGATGGTATTCTGGTTCTACGCCGAACAAGTGGCAAGCTCATCACCGAGTTTATATAGACTGAAATAAAATACCAAGGAGCCAGTTCGTCGCGTTGTTTTTGGATAGCCTCAGTAATCCGATGAGCAGTTTCGAAGTTGGTATAGTAAAACTGGGACCGAAAGCTTAATATTCTTTTCTATGCTCTATAGTGGTGTCATCAGACAAATGTAATAATGGGATCGATAAATATAGTGTTTAGCACCATTAGTCGCTTAGACAATGATGACTAAATGATGCAGTTTTTGATTTACGACTGTTGTATATAAAAATCAAATGGCCCATCCTGTAGTTACAGTGGCATACTAATTTAGTTAGGTTAACAATGCTAATGATCTCCTTAAGCGGGGAGAGTGTTGTATATTAATGAAAAATATAAAATTAATATTTATAATTGGCAACACTCTCTCTTGTCTAGAAGCGCTAGATAAACGTGGACGTCTAAAGGTATTAATTATTTTACTTTATAAATAACTTCCTAAAGTGCACTTCTTGTGTTTATATATAAACTACCATCAGCCTAGAACCCATTGAAGATATAACAATGACAAAATCTATATTCCATTATATTATTAGGGGTCCACCTAAATAAATATCCTCGCTGCTTTATCGTCAAATGAACTACTCGTATCATAACCGCACCCTCAAAAGAGACTACTAAAAGACCTAAAAAACTAAATTTATGGATAAATTTCATACACTGATCGTGTACATACACACATATATATACATATCATCACGGGTGCCTTACGGCGCCCGAGACCGCTTAGACGGCCCCAGGGTACCCAGCGGAGGGGTTTTTTTATCCCACCTCATTGTAGCCAATGGTATGAGTCTACACCGAACAAGTGGCTAGCTCGTCGCGATGTTTTGAATAGATACAATAACCCATCTATAAACTCTCGTGTTGTTATTAAACAAATGTTTTTTTTTAATTAAAAACTCATTGGTGCACACCGGGGTTCGAACCAAGGACCTTATGTGTGTTTAATTCCAAGGTCTAACCAATTCGGCCACCACGTATATTAATTACACTGATCATGTACTTTTTAAAAGTAATTCTTCTATTAAAAATAACCGTTCATTTAAAACTATAACTAAAGGTATCGATTAACATTTACCCGTGGTTAGTAAACGGGATCCCTAGCACCCCGTTCGACGGTTAACCCTATAATTGGGTGCGGTCAGGTTGGCCGTATAATTGAAATTGGTAATTCGCTATCAGTGTTTTACCGCATTGTTGTAATCTAGGCACCGTCGAGAAACGTCCGCAGATATTTTGCGAGTTCAACGCGAACTAGTTGAAATACTTTAGGAGAAATTTTGAGGTTAGAATTTCTATATTGAATTTCAGGTGATTTAATACCAGTTTTATTAATTTTTAGTTTTGTTTAGGTGTAGGTTTAGTTTTAAAAATCTACTTATTATTTAATTGTCTTTATCTTAGAGGCTTAAGAAACACTTATGTCCCTGGTTCGAATCCCGGTGTGTACCAATAAGTTTTTAATTTTAAAATTTATGTAAATTGTTTGACAACACCACTATAGTGCCTTAAGCGCATTAAGCTGTCGGTACCGGTTTCACTATACCGACTTGTGAAACTGTTTATATATGGGTTATTGAGTCTATTTAAAACATCGTGACGAGCTAGCCACTTGTTCGGTGTAGACTCATACCATCGGCGACGACGAAGTAGGATTCAAAATCCCCTCCGCTGGGTGTCCTGGGGCCGTCTAAG
Organism: Monopis laevigella; assembly: GCA_947458855.1. Classification (NCBI taxonomy): domain Eukaryota; kingdom Metazoa; phylum Arthropoda; class Insecta; order Lepidoptera; family Tineidae; genus Monopis; species Monopis laevigella. The sequence goes on along the minus strand of OX381596.1, from coordinate 4,238,085 downwards.
CGGTCTCGGCGCCGTAAGGCACCCGTGATGATGTGTATGTGTGTGTTTATATAATTTATTTATTTACGTAGCACGGCATGTGATTATATATCAACCTGATGATGATAAGCAGGGGTCTGCTTATCATCATCACCTTTGTAGGTACAAAGCCCATAAAAGGGATCGATCTATAATACCCAGGTAGCATTTTGACGTCCCTATGACGTCAACTTAGTGTCATTCTTAACGTTATTGACGTCATAGGGACGTTAAAATGCTACCTGGGTAGTTGTTGTTAAACAGCATTTATCGTTCCCACTATGCCAGCTAAATGACGCTGTTACGATGAATCGGCATTACGTCCTTGTTGCTTTATTGTCATAACAACTGCCGTCTTCGTAACCGAACCCTGAAAGAATACTAACATAATAATTTAATTACAATAAAAAAATGCATAAATATAAAATTAACGATAAACTTAATGTTTTAATTACTTAAATTAACTCTCACAAAATCCGAAACAGTGCCAATAACAAAAACAAAAAAAAACAGTACAATTTATTAGGTTTAAAGTTACGTTCATTTTATCATATTGCTTTATAGTGAAAAGAAAAAAAAATACAAAGGTATTCAAACAAAAAAAGAAAAATCCATTTTCAAATTATAATAACATAACGGAAAGAAGTAAAACCCCAAAAAAATAACAAACCAACAAATCACGGGCTCAAATTTCAAAGGCAGAAAATCCCCTTTGAAGTCCAACAATTGTAACAGATAAAGGGAACAACATTTTTCACCCCGCCCTGGATGACCAAATGTCACTGGCGAAATACTCCGGTAATCCGCACTGGCGAAATACTCCGGTAATCCGCACTGGCGACAGGTTAATCCAGACACGGTCTCCGGATAAACTCGTTACAACTATCCCTGTGTCTCGTAGACCCTACTCTTATTTTAAGGGTTTATATTTAACGATATCTATTTACGGGTTGATTTTTGTTAGTTAAGACCAGGGTTTGTATTAACGATGGGACCATTTTTCACTGTTGAACCGAGTGGGGTAACGGTTCTATAAGTCAGGATTAAAATTGGAATAAAAATAGCAGTTTGTGTGTTCTACAGTTTTGGGGTAGACAGAAAATAATGTTAGTAAGTTTATAAATTTAAGCCCTTTAAAAAAGAGAAAAAAAAAAAAAAAAAGTTTATAAATTTACTTTTTGTCGTTGGATTTTATAGAAGAATTGCATACGGTATATGACCCTGTATCTATAATTAGCGCCTCCGTGGTCATAGATTCGATTCCCACTCAAAGCAAAACACTATTAGTACGTTTTTCTGTACATTTTTTTTTTATCTAAGTGTTTATAAAATATAACGTGTCTCGTAAAATAGTAGCTTTGTTGATGATACACAATAACAATCCTAGAGCTTTGGGTTATCAAAAATGTACTACATAAAAATTTAATATAATTAACGCCACACATGAAATGTAACAAATATAAATAACAAAATAGAACAAACTCTCACATATTAATTTTCAAAATGAAATTCTAAATTACGAAATACAGTCACACACAAAAGTCTTTAAGCAAAATGTCTAATTTGTTATACGGTATAATAAGCTAAATCATAATTTTGTTTGTACATAAATATTTGCTATTAAACTTAATATAAGCCAAGGAGGCTTCTCGCTAAACACACATGCGTGAAGTATGGGCTGACGAAATTTACATATAAGATAATAAATTGGAGGCTTTAGGTACAAAGGTTGTGGTTTGGGCCCTGTTTACAAATATTTGTATTTAATTAAATTAATCTCGTTTTGTAGTTTTGTGTTTAAAACTGTTTGTTTTAGAATTAATTTGGAGATGAATTAGATATTTGTTGTATTTCAATAGTAGCGGTAGATTAAAAGTTAAATGCAGTTTATTTATATATGACATTCTTTTTGTATCTTACATGATAAAGAGATACCATAATTTAAAGTTTTAAAATGTAATCTTTATGGTGAGATTCAGGTGTCTATCTGCCTGACCTTTCTATTTTACATGGAAACTTTGAAAGGTTGTACTTTGGGTTGATATGAGATTCTAATGATCGAATTTATATATCTGGGTAGTGTATTCACTAGGGATGGTAGATAATGTCAATGGCGCACTGCGTTATTTAGTGGGTAGTTCAAATATTACTACAAAAGCAAGACTAGCCATTCATAACGTAGTGCTTGTCCAAACACTATTGTATGGGAGTCAGACTTGGGTATGCCAGGAGAAGGATGAAAGTTGAATTAATGCTGTAGAAATGCGCTCATTGCGATGAATGTGCGATGTTAAAATAACAGGCCGGATCCGCAATGAGGTAATTCGGGAACGAGTGGGACTGAATGAAAGTATAGGCATAAAAATGAGGAAGGGCATGCTCTGCTGGTTTGGGCATGTAGAAAGAATGAGTGATGAAAGAATGACGAACCAGATATATAAAAGAAAGGTGAAGGGTAAACGTGTCCGCGGGAGACCTACAGACAGCAATTTTCACACATATAATGATTATGGCTAATTACCTCAATAATTTGGTTATTGAAGTATAATTATATTTAAGTGGGAGAAAGGTCTCTATAACTTCGTTAGGCCAACCGACTGGTCTCGTTACCAACGCTCATACAGATGCAAAAACCGTCAGGTGACCTGTGGTTTCACCGGTTTTCAGGAGACTACTGCAACGATTTCTTGTCGAGGTGGTAGTCTCCTTTCAAGATGCGCATACGAAATGGGTAGTTGAATTGCGGATAAGGCAGCGAGTATACTAAAATATACTCGTAATGCAATTCGTCATTGTCGCCCCCCATTTCGTAATCGCATCTGTTAGCCGGCATAGTGGGAGCGATCAATATTGTTTGAGAACAATTATTGATTGACCCCATTCATGGACTTTGTAGGCCTGCTCACCCACATGTCGCGCTCCAATAAAAAAAAATAGGTAGATACTATCGATATCAATATAAAACAGCACACCCCTAATCCATCAAAGAGCTACATTAAAATTATCCTTACATTGTAGGTATAGCGGCGATAGTATGTGTGGTGTACATTGTGATAGTAACAAGCTGTCGAAGCTACAACGACAAGTCATGTGCTGTGATAGGCAGATATGCCGGTCTAGTGATGTGCTCGATGTTAGTTATCGATAACAGGTTATATTATTATACAATTATCTTCAAAACGAAAAGCAGTGAGAGTATTGAATTTTGCAATACAATCCTAAAATATTTTATTATAATATTTCGATAAATCTTATACTTAAATATAACTTTTTAATAAATTAGATATTCATATTAGTATAACGTAAAACAATTGCCGATTCCTATTAAATAAATCAGACATTTTTTTATAATATACGTTAGTTAGGTATTCATACTATTCACTCTTATTATCTATACATTTCTAGCGTCTTATGGAAAAATCATTTTATACTTTTGCGATAGAGCTCTGGAGGCTTTGATTCAACAAAGTCTATGAAGTCATTTTGTACCACTTTCTGAGAACTGTTTTATTCCAACATTTTAAAATCATTATTAGCCAAATATTGTAACAAAAATAACCGCAAAAGCAATATCTATCATTTTGTAAACTTTATTTTTATCCCAAAATCTACCTACAAAGCAAATGTCAATCGTCAATAATCTATGATCTCAAAAACAATAGCTACAGAACTGAACGTCAGCAATCAGCTTTCAGCCGATGCGACCTATTATCCGATGTCCCATTCATGCGGGCGAGGGTGGGACACAACTAATATATCGATAAAATTATACAACACTATAAAAAGAAACATTATTTTTTTCTATATATTGCAAAATTGGGGTTAAGATTTTTAAATAGAATACTTAATTAAACATTTGATAACAAATAATAGAACAATATTAAAAAATATTTTGTAGTAATTATTTTTGTTAAATAAAGCTCCCAGTGTTTCGCCTAAATGCGGTTAAGAAACTTGCGGCGATAAAGATATTTTTTCATAATATAAGTATTTATATTGATATACTAGCTTTGCTTTTCATTGAAAACTAATGTTAACTTCGTACCTGCATATGCAATCGATATACCAATCTCCTAATACTGATCCATGAAATGATATTTCATGATAAACAAACTGATCCAATAAACATCACAACTTACTGAGAATTTCAATATAAAATTTCCGTACTTCATTTCAAATATTATAGTAGAGCAATATTAAATTTGAGCACAGCCTTTATCGCAGTCGTAATAATAATATTTAATATAGTGTTTAGGAGTCTGCCTAGCAATTCTAGATTATCTCGGAGTCTAGCAGACGATCGTCTAATCCGTGACAGAGTGAGACTTCCAGCTCTCTGAGGAGTAAATAGTCTTTAAACGTTGATAGAAAGCCCAAAAAAATTAAACATTACTTTTATTTGATACAATAATTTATATATCCGTATTTTTTATTGGAACAAGGCATGTGACTTATACAAAGTCCATGAATGGCGTCAATTAATAATTGTTCTTAAACAACATTGATCGCTCCGACGCTGCCAGCTAAACGATGCGATTACGAAATGGGCGGCGACAAAGACGAATTGCATTACGAGTATATTTTAAAATATCATAAGGATAATACGACGTCAACAAGAAATCAATGCTCCTGAAAATATCTGAACCCACAGTTAGATTTATCGGAACATGACTAGGTAACATGGTAACGAGACCGGTAGCCCTAGTGTGAGTTATTATAACGTTTACTTTAGCGTTAACTATACTACCGCGTTAAAATTTTATCCAATCACACGACCGCATTTCTAGTTCTCAAAATTTCCGCTTGGAGCGCTGAACCATTTCCCATACAAATTTTAGTTAACTCAAACGCAAAGTAATAGTTAGAAAATTCACACTAGGGGTACGGATGATCGGCCTAACTTTACTACACCTTCTTCTTTTGAAAATGTTCAATTCTTTTTTTTCTCCCTTTAATAGAGTATGGCATGTGACAACAAGGATTAGTAGCAAGGTAAATTTAATTCTAGAACTCAATATCTATACTAATATAATAAAGAAGTAAAGTTTGTGAGATTGTACAATTTCTACTAAACCGATATTGAAAATTCTTTATGTGTTGGATAGCCCATTTATCTAGGAAGGCTTTAGGCTATATAACATCACGCTACGACCAATAGGAGCGGAGCATCAATGAAAAATGTTGGGAAAACGGGGGAAAATTTGTTCCTTTTGAGAGCTTCCGTTGCGTGCGCTGCGTAAACGGTAAAAGTAACGTAGACGAACGTATGATTTTAGGGTATGTTAAAATAGTTTTTTTATACAATTTGTGAGAAATAAAATAATAACAAAAAATCTATTAATTCTTAGGTTAGCAGTTAGCTTTTCTTTAACAGTCCTATGTATATAGATTTCTACAATATGGCACTGGACTTAATATGATTTATTATAGTTGCGTTGTCTATTTTGTAGTATTTCAGTCATCTTGCTGTGAACAACAATATTCGCTTTTGTCGGAGACTGTACATAAAGCCTCGTATACATTTGGTTAAAACCTTATATCTAGAAGGCTTTAGTTCTGTTAAATCTAAAGAAAGATAGTAGGTAGTAGTAATAGCAAACGCCAAAATAGTTTTTTTTAATACTAATTATTTGTTTGTAAGATAATTTTATTTATATAATATTGTTTTTTATATAATAAATAGATCAAAAACAAAATACAGCACGTATTGCTCGCCGATAAAAGAGCTTTCTATTAATAAGAGAATTGTAATAATCGGTTCAGTAGTTTTAGAGTTTATCCAGAACAAACGAACAATCAAATGTTTTCTCTTTATAATACTACGTAATTATTATAGAAATCAGGACTTTTTTTTTCTTTTTAATGACGTCGATTTAATGTTAATTAAATCTGGTAATTTTAATTATTAGTAATTAAATTTTAACGTCTTAGGTTGTAGAAAGTATTTATTTATCGCGACGAGCTAACCATTTGTTCGGTGTAGGTTACCATCGATGGGCTTCGACGAGGTGGGAATAAAAGCTCTCCACTGGGTACCCTAATACCGTCTAGGCGGTCATAGGCGTCGTGATGGTAGGTACATAATTTATTTAAAGGCGAATACAATATCTTTTTCTTTTCCTGAAAGTGTTTTATAAACCAAAAAAAAAAATCATAAAACGCAAAAGCTAAACTCGAAAACAATTCCAAAACCACTCGCCAACACTTTTCACTTAATCGGTGATTATATTTAATCTATCCCTAACGCTAATTGCAGTTAAGGATCGGTACGAAAACGCGTTTAATGGGAAACCTAACGATTATAGTGGCTTGTTACCTGTAATGAGATAGCGAACCGGGATTATAAAATTGCCGATATTAAAATATCCTTGAGATATAAAGGTGCATCTTGTATACGTTATTACCTAGTTTAGAAGTAATATTTAAAATAAAATAAACTTATAGTTACCAATCTATATTGATAAAATAGAAAATGTCATACCTGTAACAGAAAAAAAAACAATTATTAATATAGGTATAATTATTTTAAAGCAAGTTAGCGAGTTATTTTGTTTTATTTTCATAAAAGGTACAGCAAACGAACAACAAGTTAAGTACATATTAATGGCACATTTTTTAAAGGATACAAGGTAAACTTGGAGTCCTCACAAGAGCTGTACTTAACATCAAACTAAATATATTAGTAAACACTTTAAACATATTAGACAAATCAAATTAAACATTAAATAAAAACATAAATTCCATATAAAACTGAGATTTGCAATAAATTAGTACTAAAGATTTTAAATAAATATACCTATACCCTAGATATAAGAGAGTTAGGTACATCTATATATATATATATATATATATACATATAACTCAAAGGTGACTGACAGACATAGTGATCAATCAACGCACAGCCCAAACCACTGGACGGATCGGGCTGAAATTTGGCATGCAGGTAGATGTTATGACGTAGGCATCCGCTAAGAAAGGATTTTGATAAATTCTACCCCCAAGGGAATAAAATAGGGGATGAAAGTTTGTATGATAAAAAAATAACTAATCCACGCGGACGAAGTCGCGAGCACAGCTAGTGTTACTATATTTCTAAAGATTTTATGTTTTGAATTTAATTTATAATGTACGAGACATTAGATAAATTAAATTCAAAAGATAAATTAAAAGCTAAAAATCGAAAACTACAAAATTATGACATTACATATTCATAGATATATTTCAAATATATATATATATATAAAATTCAAAATAAATTAATACACAACATAAGACAAAAGTTTTAAAATTAATTACTTAACATTACAAATTGCAATTACAAGTTAAAATTGTATTATTAGATTAGCATAAAACATAATATATATATATAGCAATTCAATAAATATATTGTTTTTCATTTGGGAATCCATCATTAAATATTTAAAAAATAAAATAAAGTAAATGTATTAATAGCTAATAATATTAATAGCTAATAAATAATGCCAGTGCAATATATAAATATATATATATATATATAATTTGTAATGTTAAGTAATTAATTTTAAAACTTTTGTCTCATGTTGAGTAATAATTTATTTTGAATTTTGTTAATTTTATTTTTAAGTACCTCCTTAAATGTTTTGTACCTTTCAATAATTTTCGTGTATCCTAATATAAAATTTTTTGTTAACAAGGTTTTGGGTAGCCTTTGTGAATGTACATTATGTAAAATGAATTGGGGCCCGCGATACAGGATTTTTTTCCTAGTTCGGGTCCTGCTGAAAAATATTGTAAATTGTCTAAAAAAATATATGAATAAACGAATTGAATTGAATATTTTATAGTTTTATTGTGATAGCAAGGTTAAGCAGATGACAACAAGACCGGCCTGGGATGTGTGACCGCTTTATACAACGAGGCTATTTCATCATAAACACCGCAACAAGCTCGCCACTTGTTAGGTGTTGCCTCCGAATACCATCGGCGAAATGAGGATGGGTTAATCCCTCCGCTGGGACCCTGAGGCCGTTTAAACGGTTCTCGGGAGCCAAATTGGCACCCGTGATGGTATTTATTTATTTTTATTTTTTATTATATAGTTTTTTAAGCAAGTTATAATAGGCGAGACTTCTTTAAGGACACGGCATTCGTAATAGCAAGCTCTGCGTTCTCTATAGAAAATGAGCTTTCGCACTTCCAGTACTCGATTTAAATACAAACTTTTTAAGTATTATAATACAAAAATAATTATTACCCATAACAGAAAGATTTTTGCGTACAATTACAATTATAAAAGAAATAATTGACCTCTGACTAATAGCCAAGGTGTAATATTAGATGTACGTTTGTATAGTATAGGCTGATGATGATGAAGATACGATTACGAAATGGGCGGCGAAAAAGACGTATTTGCATTACGAGTCTATTCAGTAATATAAGGCTCTATTATCAACGGGTCTATTTAATTTCCGATCCGATTTTAGTTCAGCAAGCGAGCTACATCTAACGAATTCTTAAATCATATTTAACAAAATTCTCGAGGCACTCTCCGTAACACAATAAGTTTATGACACTGATGCTACTGGCAGTTTTAAGGTAAACTTTCGGAACAAGAGTCTGCGGCGTCAGTTTCGACGCGTCAGTGACGCCGCAGTAGAGCGTCAGATGTAAGTACTATGCAAATGTATGGTATGTCATTAATTTTAGTGCAGTGTCACTAACGTCGTCGCGTCATTACCTACGCTGCTGCCCATGGTATTCGGAGGCAACGTTCTCATTTCGCCGATGGTATTCGGAGGCAACACCTAACAAGTGGCGAGCTTGTTGCGGTATTTATGATGAAACAGCCTCGTTGTATAAAGCGGTCAGCCATCCCAGATCCGGCCTTGTTGTCACCTGCTTAACCTTGTTATCAGTTGCGCAATGACTTAACCACTAGGCTGGGGCCGCTTTTAATATTAAATAAAAAAACAGAAAATAGCATCTGTCAAGTTGTTACTGAAGAAGATGATGAAATTTTTATTACACTGATGTCTCGTCATCCATTGCTTTATAATTTAAGCATCAAAGGTTACAAGAATACGCGAAAGAAAGACAAGATCATCTTATTTCTCTTTTTAAATAAATTTAAGTAGATCCACAATGAATTACTTTCTTATGAGCTATCGAGATGTGGTTGGCGCGGCAAAGCCGATGCCACTGTTTGACGTCTATCGCGGCAATCCATACGCGGCGTCGGTACGGCTATAAACGCCGCGTCATTGACGCTTGCTTCGAAAGTCTACCTTTAATAAGCACAACGTTCTGACGCCACGATGTCATTTACTTAATAGCTGAGATGGCGGTGAGATTTACTCTATTTGCGACAAATAGCGCCGAGGTTGTAATCAAGGTAAAAAATTCAGGAGTAAAACGTTTAAAAACCCTAAATTGATATTATGAAGTAGTGGTTTTACTGCATTAGTAGTAATATAAAATCTCAACTGGATTTTATTTTAATTTATTAATAATTATATCGATGACATAGTATAAATAAACACATGTTAACTTTTAAATTATGACAGACTCCGTAGACTAGTGGTTGCGCCCTTGGCGTTAAATCCGGAGGTCGTGGGTTCGATTCCCACCCATGGCACGGTTTTCTGTACAGTTTGTCATGGTCTGGGTGTTTATAAAATATAATATGTATTATATCATTGTTTCTGGTACACATAGTACAAGCCTAGAGCTTAGTTTGTGACCAGAGCAATTTGTGTAATTTGTCCTACATATTTAAAAAAAAAAAAAAAAAATGATACATGTGCAATAATAAACTTTAAAATTGTACACCATTGCTAAGTGTAGTTGGTTAAACCTTAAAGAATTCAGTTTTTAGGTCACAAGGCAATCCCAGTATTTACCAACCAAGTTTTTTATACAAAAACAATATGAATTATTATGCCTCGGAGAGCAAGTTAAGATGTTAGCCCAGTTTTACTGTACCAACTTATAAAACCATTTATTGATGGGTGAGAACTGTTCGGTATAGACACAGAACAATTTCAGCTACGACATAGTGGAAAAAAAACCCACTGCTGGGTTCCATAAGGCGTCGTAAGACACCCGTGATGGTACATTCATAATTAATGATATAAAAAAAACTGATTTCAGTAAGCTTAATAAACCGCTAAAATATTTTAATTAAACCACCAAACGACAAACGAAACACCGCGCCCTAATTAAATTAAACTCCTTAAAAAAACAATATCATCTATTATTAAAAAAAAAACAAAGCAGACACAGCTGTGGCACCAAAACAAGTGATGCCACTTCATTTCTAATCATCTTCCTCCTTGATTAACAATCCTGGCGCATCCCGGGGGATCCAATAAAGTAGGCCGGCCCTACCGAGCCTATCATACTACAAAAAGAATAGACACGGCGTTAAAAAAACTGCAATATCGTACACTCGATAGAAGTGGCAAGTGGGAGCTATCAATATTGTTAATTAATATCAGGTAGATACAAATTCACATGATGGCCTTATTTAAAAAAAAGTGATACTTTAAAAATAACACCAAGTACTTTAGCTGCGTGGTACCTATATATATAAAAATTGTATTAGTTTAAATTGTTGGGTATAGCGGGTATATTAAATATTGAATTAGAAAGATCCAGATTAAAATTTGTAAATTTATTGAAGTATTTTAAAATATTATTCTAAAAAAAATTAATTCAGCCACTAATATTTCATTAAAAAATATGTAGTAATTGCAGAATCAAAAATGCTTATAAAATCTCTGCCATCAAAAATATACATTAATGAGGCAGATACATTTTCTTCAAGGTATATGACATTTGTAATCATTCGTTTTGAGGAAAATCTTTTACCTTTGCGCTCTCTATATGACATAGAAGGCGAGCCGGGACTCATTTGCGAGATTGCCGGCTACACCGCGAGATCCCAGTTCAATTAATAATCTAATTCGTGGCACGCTATTTGATTGACACTGGGTTTTTATATATTTTTCTTGACTTTATTTTGTAACCTTTTTTAGGGTTGTGTTTTTTTTTTATTTAACCCTAGAAACAAAGCATTGGGTCATGTATAAACACCTAAAATATAAGGTTTCTTTGCTACATATATTTTTCCACGATATGCAGGGGGGATTAGGAACTGTTAAATTACTTGCAAAAAAAAGAAATATCTCGTAAACTATATGGCTATTAATACATTAACTGGTGCTGAGCTAATAACAGCTATGAATACTTCTTCTCCTATTACTAAATTAAATAAAAATGACAATTATCCAATTTCTTTATAGAGAAACTTTAATTTTTAATTTTCTGTTCTGTAAAGAACGACAGTCCGCCGAAATAAGATTGGGTTATTGTTTATAATATGCTTTTATAATGGCCTAAGGAGAAATGCACTACTGGAGAGTCCAGCGGGGGTACTTTTTTATTTTTCCAAACATCGCATATTTCTTTAAGATCACCCGTAACCCATTACGTCGTTCATGTACCTTAATTTAGATGTTGTAGCTCTAGGGTTAAATATATGTTTATTTATACAAATTTGCGAAAAACCCAACCTCCAACTTCACTATTATATTATCTCTATTAGGTCCATCATTATTTCTTAACCTTTATTATATGACGGACATACATACGAAAACATTGAGACATTAAAAATAAAAAAAATAAAAAAAAAAAAGTGCAAACAAAATTACCAATTATACCTAAAACTAAATTCTCTCACAGAATGATCTGGCTAGGGTTTTTCGCGCAAAAGACGGCTTTGTACATAATAGATCTAAATCAGAACAATTCCTATTAAAGCGCAAACTGCACGCATATTCATCAAAATGTCAATTATTTATTGTCCAAACTACTAATACCATCTTGTGAAAGTTGGGTTAATGATATTATATAAACACCATGAACAGCTCGCCAATTGTTCGCTGTAGACTCAGGCAGTCAGTGGCAATAAACCCTCTATTTAAAAACCTATATCTGCTGGGTAGATATGGGAAGTCTAAGGAGCAGTAATCACGTATATATTTAGATATATAATATCACATATAATATATAATATTGAAGGATGACATCTGGGTCCCTAAGCTAAACCAAAACTAATATATCATATATCTTGACACATACTCGAAGCCTCCCGCGGTCTGTTTATGGTAAATAAACATACGCCTCAAACTAACACAAATAATAGTAATAATATGCCATAGCTTTGCTTCATTTGTCATATTCGCAACGAAGGAAAATGCGTAAAAAAAACGTTTTATAATTATACAGGTTGAATTTGAAACGATGTACTTTGGGCTAATATGAGGTTCTGCTGATCAAATCGAACAACTTTTCCCATGAAACCATATGTCGGAAATGAAAAAAAATTTGGCTTCCCCATACAAATTGGTCATTTTAACATTACTAGTTGGTATGGAGAAGGCATTTTTTTTTTGAGTTTATCCAGAACAAATAAATAATCAAATTAGTACCATAGACCAGTTGCCATATTTTGTTTGTTAAAACGTGATCCTTAGATTGTCAAAATAACGCTTTCCGTTATTAGCGCTCTCGTCCAATCAGAGTAGTTATTTTAACATTCGCTGATTGGAAGAGAGCGCTAATAATTCGTTATTATTACCACCTAACGACGTTTCCGTTATAAGAAACACTTATAACGTGAGCGTTTGATTGTAAAAATAACGAATTCCGTTATTAGCGCTCTCGCTCATTGGAGAAGAGCGAACACTAAAAAAGTTATTCACTCTATTCCCTTGTACATTTGGCTTGATACTATATAATTTTGGTAGCATTCCGTTTCTTGACATAAACATAAATAAAAAATAAATGTACATAAAGGATTTCGTTAATTTAACAATATAACGTTACCTTTAAAAGAAACAGAATATAGCCTTTATTTCTCGTCGAAAACAATCGTAATGCTACAATACAGTGATAGTTCTGAAAAATAATCCTTTCAAGACCTTGTCAAAAAGCAACTCCCTCCAACCACCTAAAATAATGAAAATATCGTAGATCCACACCTCTGTAGTATATCCTTAATACCGAGATACTATTACAAACAACACATTCTTGACTAACATACGACGTTATCAATCTTTAACGTATCCCTACTAGTTTGACATTTACTAATTGTCAAAGTTTGACAGTGACATCGCAAGGACCTATGTCAGGAAATGTCAAAACACTTTGTGTAGCTTCGAGTTAAAGTGTCATGTTGGCAGCTGTAAAGAATAGAGTGTCCCGCAAGAAGATATGTCATACTGTACTAACTTATATACATAGTGTAATAATAATCTTATACAGCGAATAGCATTTGCCAGCGGCTTTACACGCGTTATTTATTGGTTTAAATATTTCTATACGTGGTGGCCGAGTTAGTAAGACTTTAAAAAAATCACTTAGATCCCTGGTTCGAAACCCCGGTGTGTACCAAAGATACCCGAGGCTCTACCATGGGTTTGCGCATTGTAGAAACGTAACGTATTCATTTACGTATACGTGAGCAACAACCAATAGGATCGCTTTATTCAATCCTGTTACCAAAGACTAAAGCGATCTTATTGGTTGTTGAACGTAACGTATTCATTTACGTATACGTAAATGAATACGTTACGTTTCTACAATGCGTAAACCCATGGTAGAGCCTCCGGTGTGTATCGTGATGTTTTTTATCTAAAAATGTGTGTACAGTTGTTTAACAATACCACTATAGTGTCTCGGAGAGCACTTTAAGCTGTCGGTCCCAGTTTCACTATACCACCTTGTAAAACTGTATATAGATGGTTATTGAGTCTATCGAAACATCGCGACGAGCTATCCACTTGTTAGAAGTTGACTCATACCATCGGATACGACAAAGTGGGATTAAAAACCCCTCCACTGGGTACCCTGAGGCCGTCTGCGGTCTCGGGCGCCTTAAGGCACCCGTGATGATATGTATGTAAATCTTTATAACAACGAGGCTATACCATTATAAACACAGCAACAAGCACGCCACTTGTTAGTTTGTTGCCTCCGAATACCATCGGCGACATGAGGCCGGGTCAAACTCTTCGCTGGGTACCCTGAGGCCGTTTAAACGGTTCTCGGGAGCCAAAAAGGTACCCGTGATAGTATTTAATGTTATTTTGTATGGCATGTACAAAGGTGGACTTAATGTTGCTAGACATTCTCTACCAGTCACAATCAATTCTCTACCAGTCAAATCTATTTTTTTTTTTAAACACTCAGTTGTGTTTAAAAAAAATTTAGATATTTTATTTAGGGCAATGACGATGGGCATCAGCTGAATATCTGCGCTACGGCCTAAAAAACTGTAACATTTTTCTTTTTCTTTGGAGCACGGCATGTGACTTTGTATCTAGCTGATGGTAAGCAGAACAACAAAGTCCATGAACGAGGTCAATCAATACGTTGATAAGGTTACGAAATGGGCGACAAAGATAAATTTGCATTACGAGTCTATTTTAATATACTGCTTTATCGTTAAATCTACTGCCTGTTTCGCAACCGCACTCTGCAAGGAAGCTACAACGACTATTATAATAACACAAAGAGAAGTAACAAACAGTCAACGATCCCAAAAGGCCGAATAATTCCATTCCCACACAGTTTTGAATTATTTGCCTTTGAAAGCCGAAATCCGAAATAATAAATTCACTTGCACATCACCAAGGGACAGTCCGTCTATCCGGAGTGAAGCAACAAATCAGAACAGAGCAAAGCATAGAAACAAATCTGGTTAAAAGGTCAGAGTGGGCGTGATCCGCGTGATTTAACTCTGACTTATACAGCGTACATATCATCAGACTCGTTAAAAAACCAGCTGAAAAGCTAAAAAATTTTGGAAAAAAATAAACGTGGAGGTACAGATATTACTTACTCGATCATACATCGACATAGTCTGTTTATAAAAAAATCTGGAAAGACAATTAAATTACGTTTTTATTTTTTATTATCTGAAAGAAATAAAGTGTGTTAGATGTGTTTCTTATTAGGTAAATTATTTAAATTAAAGCCCCGCCTCTGGGTAAATGTTATTGCCAAATATTTCGCCTCTCTTTGGAAAGTCGTCATCAGTGACAAATTTTTGAAATCTTACCTTAGTCAAATATACTTTATATATTATAGGTTTTTTTCTTCAGAAAAAAACCTATAATATATAAAATATATTTGATCCGCTTTATTACCTTTATCTAGAATGGTACCTTCTAAAAGCGGAAAATATTTTTACCTTCGCTAGGACGACCGGTTTTGTTATCACGCCCAGACTGTGGGTTCACTGGTTATCAGGACTACTGCATCAATTTCTTGAGGTTACCAAATGGACGGTAACACAGCTAGGAGAGACACGTAATGCAAATTCGTCTTTGACGCCACCCTTTTTGTAGGCTTTCTTACGAAATGTATGAAAACGGTTCATGTTCATGGCGGGCTCGATTGCCGTAATTAGCCAAGAGGTTACACGGACAAAAAAAAATCTTGTATTAAGAATATAATGTTTCATATATGGCGGAAACAATATATGCTTGAATCAAAAAAAATGTCTTGTATTAAGCAAATATTATTTTTGACTAAAGTAAATGTTCTTGACCCAAGGCAAATTTACTTAATTTAAGAATATTATTGTTTCCGCCATATATGAAACTATATATTGTTAAATGGTTTAATCCAAGAATTCCTTTTTTTCCGTGAAACGGAAAAGGAAATATTAAAAAAAAAATTAAAAAAAAATTAAAACAATATTAAAAAATTAAAAAATATTTAAAAAAAAAATTCTCACGGAAAAGGCCTATAGGCCTCGTTACCAGCCGACTACTATAGTCTATATAACCATGGCACGTAAAGCAAGCTCGTGAACAAGGCACGCGCGTTTACTATTTAGTAGAAACAGTACGTTTTCTATCATGGCTACCTAAATCTGTGGAGCTTACAGATCGACATGGACCAAACAATAAATTCTCTTATCAGAAATTGAATATGAATTTTGCATCGGAAGCGACCGCGGCATACTACAGTTGATGTCATTTGATAACAAACTCTTTTATTAAGAGTTTAAGGTTCTGTTTAAAATGTTACAGAACTGTAGTTATGTTGTATTTTTAATCTGCAATAGGATATTTATTTGGACAGTATTGCTTTTATTTTGTGATATTCATAGTAGTGTTTAACTTCAGCTTTTATGAATTTAATTCTAAAAATTAAAAATTCATTCATAAAAATATTTAGTAGTTAGCAAAACAGTTTTTTATTTATTTAAGTAAACTTGATTCGAAATCGTAGAGTCTGCGTTTTCCATACATCATGAGTTATCGCAAGTGTTTCTCAACTAGGGTACTGACTTGTAGTTTTGTAGGTCATTGTATTTAATAATATTTTACACAATAATACAAAACAATGTTTATGTACAATTACCAACATAAAAATAATAAATAACAGCCAAGTTGTAACACTGGAAGTACGATTGGGCATCAACACGACTGGTGGAGCCTTAACTATAAATTGAACTAACCACCCCAAACGAAGATCTCAGACCAAAATAACAACTAGTAAATCAATTTCACGTTTGTATAGTACAACCAAACATTTTTTTTAATTTTCCATCACAAAATATTAGGCACTAACATCAATGGTCCACCGGAAACCTATAACAATTAGTCAAACTGTCTCCGATAGGGTAATCGATACCCAGTCGGTAGTCGTAACATAGGAATTCCTGTACTAACCCCGATCCGTTAGGTATAGGCTTGCAAACATTTACCCTACCACAATATTAATGATATAACCAATTACTGGACCGATTCCGCTAATATATTTTTCAAATATTCCTTGAAGTCCGACGAAGATTCTAATAAATATATTTAGAGCCCTGGAGTCTTGACGCCCATACAAACATACTTCCAATATTACAACTTGGCTGTTGGTCAAACTAATTTTTTTTTATGTTTGTGATTATACTTAAAAATATTTCTGTTGTGGGTATTTTTTTTTTTGCGTTTATAGGTAGTATTTAAATAGTTTTTTTTCTGATTTTGAAAAGGAAATGACCCATCACAAAAAGATTAATAAATACAGTGACAAAAAAATCTTATTTTAATTCTGCGACAAACAGTAATCGAGTATTATTGGAAGTGCGAAAGCTAATTTTGTATGGAGAACGCGGAGTTCGCGATTACGAATGCAGTGTCCTTAATTGGAAAAATTGCTCGGAAAAACGTAGTTGACATTTAGTAGGTAAGTACTTAGTAAAACCCAAAATCATACCTATAAATCGGTGTTTTTAATTAATCATAAAATGCAAGCAACTTTTTTCAATGGCAATGATACGATGGGCACCAAGATGATAAACATGTGTTTAAAACATTTTTTTAATATACTTTGTTATAAATTATAATCAATAATATCGGAAAAATATTAGGGGTAATTTAACTACCCAAATATGGAACGAAATATACACGCAATATAGTACAAGCCTAGAGCTTAGTTTGTGACCAAAGCAATATGTGTAACTTGTCTTAAAAAAAAAATTATCTTAAAATCGTTAACCTAACTTTTTGGTAATCATATGATATAAATACTGAAAAGTGAACGTTTTTGAGCAACAAAAATAATATTTATTTAATCCTCGGGCGCACTTGTACGATTTATTGTTAATGTACTTGTTTGATAACTTATAAAAAATAATAATAAGTAATAACAAATAGATATACAAATATATAGTATGACCTATAGCTAATAAAACATCGGCCTAAACATTAAAATAAGTTTCTATAAATCGATGAAATAGGATACACACCTAACCTATTGACTTTACAAATTCAGCTCCTATTTGTTTAGGATAAGATACAAAATTGCTTATACATTTAGGAAAACCTACTTAAGACAGTACATTGAAATCGGGAGCTAGTGGTGCCAAATATGGCCAAGGTATTTCTGTGTCGATCCATGTTCTACTGCTCATGTCTCGGATATAACGGGGCATGTACTTTTGCCTTATTTTTAACCGGACATGCTGAATGAAAGTACAATTTTAATGTCAAAATTTAAATGTGAACGGCATGTGAAGAATTTACTGTTGAGATGGCCCACAATTATCAGTTAAATGGAATTAATTATCTTATTGACAAATTAAATAATATAAAAAGGTAACTTATTGGCTTTACAATCGAGCACACCTAAAATTTCGAACGCCAATTTTGAGCTAGCTCATTAGCTAATTATATTTTAGTAATATTAATATTATTTACTAAGGTAAACTGGTAACAGTAGGTAAAAGTAGAAGAGAACCTGAAATCTGATGATAACTTGAAGGAGGCACTAACAAAAATCGTCGATGTTGATAAGAAAATATTCTTATATAATAAAAAAAAAATTAAATATCCACTATGTCCCGACTCTGTCCCGGCCCGAAGGTTCCCATAACACTGGCAGCATTACCTCTTTGTACTGCCAGTGATATCCTTTGTTTAAAGAAATATCCGGACCGGGAATCTCCAGTGATCTCATTTAGAAGAGCACATAGCCTTTTGCTGAATTCCTTGGCTTCAGAGCCCCAAACCCCAGTTGTCTCCACAGCAAATGGAACAAATAAATAATCAGATTTTAAATTTTGATATTTTGTATGTTTCGCCTTGGCTGCGGCCTCAGCAGCCGCCCCTGCTGAGCCTACACAGGCTTGAAGATGTGATGCCGCAAATGTATCAACACAAGTGACGTCCCAGATAAGGCTTCGCCCTCTCTGCCACGGCACAAGCGTTAACCCATCTGGGCGTTTTCCATCTATTCTACTTAACCCACGGGGCTCAATAATACAGGGGACGTTTGCCGAAGTCAGAGCACGGCGAACAATGTCATTAAGGTTATGGTGTCGAGGCAATCTCCCAGCACTTCTACTGCAACTTAATCCATGATGGCCGTTCGTTAAGACTTGCACTCCGCATTCACATTGGTGAGGTTGGCAGATGTTCGCGCCTAACCGTAATGCCATAGCTATTCTTAACGACTGGTCATCTAGAAATGTACCCAGTGAAGGAGAAGGGAGTGCATCCAGCCATAACCCAGACTCAGGTGTTATAGAGGCTTTAAGACGAGCTAAATCGGATCCTAAAAATGTTGCCAAAAGGTTGTTTAAATTATTTTTAATATTCATTGTGTCCCACTGACGCTGTGAAGACAACTGGATCTCCGGCAGAATTTCAGACGTCGATCTAAAAGCCTCCACTGATTCGAGTAGATATGGAATCTCAGAGGTTGCACCTAAGTCGGGTAAAATAGTAGTGACTAGCTCTGAGACCCCATAACAAGAAGCAATAAAGGCAGGTAAACAGACATCCGAAACTCTGCGGATTCCGATGCCACCGTATCTAATAGGGAGTGACGCCTGATTCCATTGAGATTCTGTTAAACTGATATTTAAAACCAATTCAACACAAGATTTCAATTTGTTATCTATGCTATAAATTAAATTTGGAAATTTCCAAATAGGTGTTGTCCTTATTAAATAAGTAAATTTGGGAATGGAAAAGCAAAATTTTAATAATGTATAAGCAATATGGGAATGAATATGAGGCAAATGATCATGGAGGATTTTTAATTTGGAAATTTTATTTTCAATAAAATTTGGAACAGAATCTAATGTGACTGGTGCACCCAACAGTTCAAAATTTTCACTATTTATTATTTTGATACCCGGAAATAAAATCTTTATGTTTTCATTTGTACTATCGCTACAATTATAAATTTCAGATTTAGAAAAATTAACTTCAAGTCCTAAAGCGGAAAAGGAAGAAGTGATGTTTTCCAAATCTGAAATGACAGTGTTTATATCGCCGCCAAGTGTACCATCATCTAGGTACCAAATATTTAGCTCGGACTTCAATGAATTGATAATAGGTTGTATACCTAAACTAAATATCAAAGGTCCTAGGGGATCTCCCTGTTGGATGCCTTCGCTGGAGTTTATAATATGGTCATTATATAAAAGGTTAGATTTGTGAAAATAACATTGAAATAAAAAAGGATACAAAATAGGAATATGTTCTTTAACTTGTTGTAGCATGTGGTTCCGATTTAAACAATTAAATGCATTTTTTATGTCCAGTTTTAATATAATTTTGTCAGAACTAGTATTTTCTAAAATAAATTTTCTTGTGGCATGAATTGCCGCTTCACATCCTAAAGAGGTTCCAAAACCTAGTTGAGTGGGTCTTAGATGGTTTCCCATTTCTTTGCGAACGTGTTTGCAACATATTTTAGCGACAATTCTTCTGAAAACATTCCCTACTGCAATAGGTCTTATACCGCCATCTTTTTTAGTGAGTGCACACAAATTCGCACCATATAGATATGGACAAATATCAGAGTTTAATTTTCCTTCAAATAAAAATGTACATAATCGACGTATTGATGATAAAAGACGTACACCATGAGTTCCTGCATACTGAGAAATCAATTCTTTTAAATGGTTCGGTCTTAAACCGTCAAATCCACCTGCAGAACCATTATTAAAGCTGGTAATGGCATCCAGAATATCAATATCAGAAATCAACGGAAAACTGCTAGTATTAGCTGATGGATGAGGTGTTTGAAGTGAACTTATAGAGGATGGATGTTTTGAAATCAAAGATTGAAGTGTAGTATCATTGTTGGGGGCTATGGAACATTCTGAAGTTAAAATACGAACTGCACCTTTAATGTCACCATCATATACTTTAGATTCAGCTCTTTTATATATATTGGAACGACTATAATCAAATCTCAAACAACTGTTAGAGGTAGTATTTTGAAATAGCAGAGTGTTTTCTTTTACAATTGTTGTTAAAGTTCTATTAATGTTTAAGGGAGTTTTTACTTCTGGTACTTGTAATGCAATGTATGGAAATGATAATAATGCAAACCAACTTGTAGGAGTGTTTATAATTATTGCTTCATTTATTAACGAACAAAGTTTTTCTGCCACAACAGAACGTGAGCCTTTTGGTATATGTTTAAGCACTCTTTTACATTTTTTTAATTTCAAAAGTGTTTCAAATGTGTATTGCTGTATATCTGGTACCTGAAGGTTGGGAGTAACATTTTGGGTATCATTTGGAGGGTTCGTCGGCTGAGACAAAGTCTTGTGAATTTTTGATTTATGAATAGCCAAGCCATGTGCTCCCCTAAAGAGTCTGGTAGAATCTGGACATAGTGGGCATAATAACATGCAAGGTTGGGACCTATTTATATTCCTATCCATATACAAAATAAATTACGTATAACAAAATGCTTTTTTATACAATAGCCAGTGTTCTTTAAATATTATGCTGAAAAGTGCGATAACAAGGTTAAGTAATGTATATTTCACTGGCTATGGATGGGTAGCCGGAAATGTTATAAGCATAGATTAAATATCTATTATGAAACCACTTTGTAGAAATTAAGTATTGAATTTTCTATTGTAGGCAGCTTCAAACATAAAAGAATACACTGTCCACAAATGTGAAAGGATAAAACCAAAAAAAAATCACAGGTTTACGAACCAAAATAAACACGCGCGTCGATATAAACTGACCGGAGCGAGCTCTCTGCGACACGTCCTACCCGCCCAACAGCTCTCGACGGATTACTATATATATATTGATAAGAATAAAATAAGTGCTCTAAAAAAATATATAATAATAAGATTACTAATAGAACAATGATGGTTTGGCATCACAGTCCAGTTAATATTCTCTTAAATAATATACAAAAATGTATAAATTGAAAAGTTACATAATATAGAAAGAAATCAAATAAAAAAGAAAACAATACAAACATAACAGTAGCAGAATACGAAGAAGCACGAAGTTTTATTTTAAAAGAGGAACTAAACACAGTAAACGCATTAAGAAATCTGTTTCAAATCACACCTAAACGTGAATATAATGTGTTTGTTTGTACATTAAGATTTGGGATTATAAATCAAAAAGATGAAATCCATGTACCCATCATAAACCGTATCATGCTTCACGAGGTGGGAGGTCGATTGAATAAGCAAGCCCATAAGTTTGGTGAATAGAAAGTTTTTATTTAATAAAATCAAGATAGTGTAGATCACACACCTACGCAATAAATGATTTATATTCTAGTATGTAATTTAGCTATTATTGAAAATTTCTTTAGAGGTTATGTTTTATATTTTTAACTATTTAATATTGAAAAATTAGAGGGGTATACATTTATTAACTATTTCTGAAACTACAAGAGAAATGCTTCTTAAACATTAAAGTTAATTATTATGTCAAGTAATTCTTTCAATATATTTAATTTTTTCATCAGTTAATTCTCAATACTTTTATTGATGTGACAAAATACAATTTTGATGAAAATCGGACAAAATCAAAGACTATCTTGAGATTCCATTAACTCCTATATATTAGGTTAAATAATAATAATATGTCTAGGCTTGTACTATGTGTACCAGAAGCAACGATATAATATAAACAATTATATTTTATATACAACCAGACCATGACAAACTGTACAGAAAAAACGTACTAATACGTTTTTGTCATGGGTGGCAATCGATTCCACGACCTCCGGTTACTACTATTACTACTAAACCTATCTATAAAGAAGAAAGTATTAATGATATTAAAGTCGATAAGTCTAGGCAATTAAAAATCACAGGCGCTTTTTGGAAACAACTACCGAAGATGGAGGCTGTTGGGAGATACCTATTCGTATTATAAGGCCTATATAGTACATTGGTGTTATATTGTATGATTTATATAAGTAGTATATGTATTATGTGTATACATAAGTATTTATTTACATGTAATATTTAAGTGGTTTATATACTATTCGCTAGATGTCATTTAAATTGTTATTTTATTAACTTTTGCAACCTAAGCATCATCTTTCGCTCACTCAAAAGTTGGCTGGTATAAATGTTTAACACCCGCATTCTAAGACGTTTCCTTAACTCCACTCTTCACTCAAGGAGCGTCTGTCTCAACTTGCTTTTTATAGTTGACATTTGGTGGAAAGAGACAGACGTTCCTTGAGTGTAAAGTGGAGTTAAGGATACGTCTTAGAATACGGGGGTAAGACAGTAAGTTCGCCTATGTAATTTTTTTTTTTTAATTTTATTTTAGATGGGAGGAAGGACTCTTTGTTAGGCCGACCGACCTTGTTACACTGCCCATACAGATGCAAAAACCGTTAAGTGACCTAGTCATGTTTCGGTTTTAGTCTGTGGGTTCACCGGTTTTCAGGAGATTACTGCATCGATTTATTGTCAAGGTGGAATTCTCCATTCAAGGTGCGATTACGAAATAGGTTGAATTAATGATAAAACAGCAAGTAAATTAAAATATACTCGTAATGCAATTTGTCACCACCCATTTCGTAATCGCATCATTTAGCCAGCATAGTGGGAGCGATCAATTTAGTTTAAGAATAATTATTAATCGTTCCCATTCATGGACTTTGCAGGTCTGCTCACTACCACGCAGATACAAAGTCCCAATAAAAAAAAAGGAAGTATTATATGAATATATATATTATATATAAGAAGCAAATATTGTAATGTTAACAGAATGAATGGCTTTAAAGTGAACAGATTAGAATTTCGATATAGGTAATATGTTATGAAACCCATACGCAGTGCCCAGTTCTAGCGGCTAACCGCAAGTGTAGGGTATCGAGTAATACCTAACATGACTAACTTCCGTTATTTACCCACAATGGGGTTAGATCACTATTGGAGCGGCTAAGCTTGTATTTCCTACCCACAATTTATAAGCTTTAGAGGCAATACTTTACAAAGGATTTGGTTTGTATTGATTAAGAAATGCTTGGGAAATAATCGTTTAAGAAATTGTTTATACTTTTGGATTTCCAACGTATGCTCTTGAGACCTACTGGAGCGCCATGTGACTTTTGATCTATCTTATGGTAAGCAGTCTTTCAAAATACATAAGCAGTCTTTCAAAATACATGAATGGGATCCACGAAATTATTTATTTATGTATGTATATATATCTAGTTATTTATGTATGTCTATATATTATTATTTATGTAAGTTTATGTATACATGTTATATGTTATAATACCAGTATGTATTGTTATATTACCTAATAATTTATCTATATATCCTTGTATTTTATATTATATATTGCTTTAAATAGCACTCTGCCTGTCATTGGTCAATCTCCCAAAGGTTAGCTGGTAGATAATGCCTAAGGCATTAAGCTCGTCTATGTACAATAGTATTAAGCTTTTGTGCATTAAAGAATTTTTCATTCATTCATTCATCCACGGGCGTAGCCAGGATTTAATATCGGGGGGTTTAAACTTCGTTAAATTTTGTGCCCAGATTTTTTTATGAGTCACAATATCACCTAAATTGGTGAGATACGCCTTAACAAAAAAATATGTTGCGAGTAGCCTTCATTACTTTTCAGGAGGGTTTCATCTTATTTATCTATTTTCTATTTTCATATTTTGTTTGAACCCCCAAAACCCCCTTCTGGCTACGCACGTGATGGGATCGATCAATACATTGTTGTTTAACAGGATTGATCGCTAAATAAGGCGGTTACGAAATTGGCGACGATAAACACCAATTTGCATTACGTGTCTAATTTAATTGCCTCGCTGCTTTATCGTTAAATTCACTACCTGTTTCGTAACCGTGCCCTGAAAGGAGATTACCCCTTCGACAAATAATCAATGCAATCAATAGTCTCCTAAAAAGTGTCGAACCCACAGACTAAAACCGAAACATGACACAAAATTACTATACAACTGTTAATACAAAGCGTCACAACACTGTTTGAGTTTTATCAACTAGGTCATGCTGTTGTGTATTTGTCAGAATTCCTATTCATCATAACCCCACAATCATATCCGCGCACGTGTCTGGTCACTGCAACATGCGCACGCGCACAAATCATAATCCTTCCGCGTTCCCTTAAATACACTATTGACTTTGTTTGCCTTGGTTTGAATAAAGTCTTTTGTTTGAAAGACATTACCTACTTACGTATTTAATGTGTGTATATTTATTAAGTGGGATGTACTAAGTAAAATGTAAAGGACTCGTATTAGTTCACGCCCATTTTGCAAGCGTATCATTAAACCTGCATAGTGGGAGCGCCCAATGATGTTAAACAACAAATAAGTTACATTCTTAATTTTTTTTGCTTCTTCTGGCTTTTTCTGTATGGCTTATCTTGATGCGATAATTCAGTCAATAACAAATATATTTATATTAATGTTTTTGACATTGGCAGAGTTATGTATTAACCGAAAAGCCATTCACCATTCAATTTTAGTACTCTGAATCTGTGAGAAATAATATTAATATTTCTCACAGATTCAGAGTACTAAAATTATTTTCTTGATTTCTTTGAGGCTTGTTGTATTTATTGAGGCTTGTTTGTTATTGATTTAGTACTCCATATGTAATCTGAACTTTCTATTGTTTTTTTTTTGTATTATAATATTTAAAAAGTTTTTTCTGATTTCGAAAAAAATCAAAATAATGAAAAAGATGAATAAATACACCGACCGACAAAAATATTATTTTAATTCTGCGACAAACAGTAACCGATAGTTAATTTTGTATGGAGAACGCAGAGTTCGCTATCACGAATGGAGTGCCCTTAAGTACTCAATAGCGGTAAAGTACCTTAATAGATCTTAAACAAGGGCCGTGTTTGCGCAGACAAGGTAATTTCCATTTATAAACCAGTATCTCAAAACTGAGTGTTTGTTCACGGTAGACCTCCAAGAGTGTATTAACTTTAACTGTGACCCATTATGTGTAAATTTTAATATCGTCATTTAGTTTAAGGCGCGGTGGTATCAGATTGTTGTTATTTTATATTAATTATTGGAGCACAGCCAATATAATGACAATAATATAATATAAGAACTAATATTTAAGGCGTGGATACGGTTGGTGAGGTTGGTCGCCTCGGTGGCACTCTTGTATGGCAGATGATAATCGGATGGTCAATGGAATCAGCTAACCACCTAGTCTTACACTAGTTGGTTATGTTGCGTGCGTTCGGTTGGCTGTTTTTTTTTTTTTTTTTTTAATATTTTTATTTAATGACTCCTTTTATTAATTAATATATATATAGCAGCCTAACCAAGCGCACTCTAGACCTTATTGTTAACTTTCTTTTTTTTTTTGACTATTCATAAATATCTGTAAAGATTTACATGAAATAAATAATATTTGATTTGATTGCACTACTTTGTATCTGGTAAAAAGCCACACTAAGTCCATGAATGGAGTCGGTCTTATTGTCGTTAACAACATTCTTTGTTTCATAAACTATGAAATGAGTTTTTGTAATAAAAAAAGGAATTATATAAAAAATGCATTGTAGAAAAATATTGTTATATCTTAGAATTTAATTATGTATTCCCAAATAACACTAACATTATTGAAGTCATTTTCAGAACAAAAACCAATCCTCATTCAGAACAAAAACCAATCCTCATTCTAAGAAAGTATAACTTAAAAAGTACAGACAGTAGTTAAAATGACATGGCTTAACTAATGATTATGAACCCTCTAAAATGATGTTTAATTATTTCGTAAAAATTAAGTCACGCTTTTATTATAAAGTTAGTAATACTTCATATAAAAGCCTTTTTGAATAACCAGTAAATACAGATTCCTAACTTAAGTTAAGCGGTAAATTTACCTGAAATCTGCAAAAAAAAAGCAAAATACAGAAATGTACGTAATTAACACTAAGGTCGGCTTGCATACATGGTAACCTTGATATACGGCTTTACTGATCAAATAAAAAAAAGCTCTCCAAATTACAAATTGGTTATTTCAACATTACTAGTTTGTCATCAGCACACACTCATTTATCTTAAACCCCATTTATCAGAGTTAAATAAGTTATAAATGAAATGAAATGAAATCTCTTTATTTGCCTTAAAATATGGTTACATATATAGATATTAAATTGTAATAGTACAGCATATTTTACCGGTTTCGGCAAATCTTAAGTAAGTAGTAGGTATATAATTTATTCTAAGAAAAAAAATACATTCAAAATACCCAAATACAACAATACACATTAATTAGAAACATATAAAATATTACAGATTTCTATAACTATTATTATTATTTAAATATTTGTTCATTATTAGTACCTATTAAAATTGGGTAAGATATAAAATTTAATTGCCAATTATTTTGCCACTCTTTGGAGCGGCGTCGTCAGTGACAGTATTATAAAAAAAGTACCTACGATATTAATTTCCTGAACCCACCACCGCGCCTTAACACTTGTATTAGCATTTGAAACGATTTCGGAAGCACTGAAGCGTCAATAGTAAGATAGCGGATTGAGTTTAATTTTGTCAGTTAAGGTATTGTTTTAAGATTAATATTAGATATTAATAATTATCACACTTTAACTTTTCAACGGGAAAGGGAGAAAATGTGTGATGTTATCATCCTATATGAAAGGGCGATTTTTTTTCTACTTCTGTCCAAAATAAAAATAAAAATCTGCTTAGTGGCCACTAATTTTTCAGGCAAAGCCAATTATGAGATTCGAAAACGGCCATATTGTGATATTGACAATAAACATGATCTATATACTTTCAACAGGTATATACCTGGTGGTAAGCAAAACTACAAAGACCAATAGGGTTGTATCACAATATTGGTCGGTCCCACTATGCCGGCTAAATGATGCGGTTACGAAATGGGCGGCGACAAAGACGTATTTGCATTACGAGTCTCTTTTATTGTGCTCGCTGCTTTATCGTCAAATGAATCGTCCGTTTCGTAACCGCAGCAAGAAAGAATACTAACACCTCAAAAATAAATCGATGCAGTCTGTGGGTCCACAGTAAACCGGTGAACCCACAGACTAAAACCGAAGAATGACTTTTACTTATGCCTTGACGATTTTTGCATCTGTATTCACACCGCCCGGTGGTAACGAGTCCTTTCGGTCGGCCTAGCAGAGTTATAGAAATGAAATGAAATATTTTTTTAATATGCATTTTTCAGTCCGAAGCAATAGCGCCATAGCGCTTCCTAAGCAACGACTATTAATCCTAACATTAGTGCATGTCTATTTATACTCGTCAAATATCCCGCGCACTACTGAGCCGATATACGTGAAATTGGGAATGGTTATATAATTGTTGACACATATACATCAAAAGAGATGCTAAGTCAAAATTATAACTTTTCTAAAGAAGCATATTTTTTATAATTTGGATACTTCTTATTTTCATAAATATCCGATAAATTACCAGTCTCCTCTGCTTTTCTTTTTTAAAGATTAAAATTTTGGAACAAAAATTTATATAATTTTTCAAAAATTAAAGGTTTTTGTGTGAATATGTATTCGCACTTGTCACTTTATGATTATTTTTTAATGTGTAACCTATGTAATCGGTTTTCATAAAGGAGATAAAATAGGGACTCCGGCCCTTAAACCGCCATTCCAGTTTTGAGAACAGAACATGACCGCCACCATACAAATAAAAAAAGCGAGAAAAAAAAACAATCACTGAGCGTTGATTGGTTGAAGTAAGAACAGAATATAGTGATAACGAACTCGTTTGACATTTCGTTTTATAGGCACTATGGCGGTTCCATATATTATTAGTTTTCCGACATTCTATTTAAAAATTAAATGTTCATTAATACATACAGCTTCCCAAGTAAATAAACCATTATGCCCATCTACGACAGGCTGCAATAAACAAACAGTACCTAATGAATACAAAACCTGAGAGACTCTCACGCCGGCATTGTTCTATAATTGACAATAATTTCGACTACCGTTGGACGAACAAAAAGTTATTGCAAGACATTACTACAAATTGTATGAGGCGAATTAATTTGTTTAATAAAACTTTATTAAATACATTTTAGTTAATTTTTTTATAAGATTGTTTCAATTAAGAAACATTTATAATAATACTAACTTAAGCCCTGTGGCTTGTCTCGCATTATGAAGTCTTTAGAACTTTTTTGAGCACAGCATGTGACTTTGTATTTACCGAATGGTAAGCAGACCTACAAATTACCTCAATATCGCTACTAATATTATAAAGAGGTAAAGTTTTTGAGTGTATGAATTTGTGAGTTTGTAGGAGGTAATCTCTGGATCTACTGAACCAATTTTGAAAATTCTTTTAGTGTTGGATAGTTCATTTATCGAGGAATGCTAGAAGCTACCAATAGAAGCGGAGCATCAATGAAAAATGTTGCAAAAAAGGGGGAAAATTTATTCCTTTTGAGAGCATCCTTTGCGTGCGCTGCGTAAACGGTTGAAGTTACGCAGACAAAGTTGCGCGTGTCAGCTAGTTATTTATACTTTCCATAGAATAATTGTGTACAAAATAACCTCCGCCCGTCAAGTGACCTAGTCATGTTTCGGTTTTACTCTGTGGGTTCACCGGTTTTCAGGAGATTACTGTATCGATTTCTTGTCGAGGTGGTAGTCTCTTTTCAGGATGCGTTTACGATATGTGCAGTTGAACTGACGATAAGGCAGCGAGTATATTAAAATATACTCGTAATGCAATTCGTCAATGTCGCCCTCCATTTCGTAATCGCATCATTTAGCC
Organism: Monopis laevigella; assembly: GCA_947458855.1. Classification (NCBI taxonomy): domain Eukaryota; kingdom Metazoa; phylum Arthropoda; class Insecta; order Lepidoptera; family Tineidae; genus Monopis; species Monopis laevigella. The sequence goes on along the minus strand of OX381596.1, from coordinate 4,208,475 downwards.
GGCATAGTAGGAGCGATCTATATTGTTTAAGAACAATTATTGATTGACCCCATTCATAGACTTTGTAGGTCTGCTTACCACCAGGTAGATACAAAGTCACATGTCGTGCTTCAATAAATAAAAAACAAAAAACCTTCAAAATTTTTGTTTATATGTTTTTTACAATCTTGTTTAATGATTGCAATTTGTGTGGAACTCTGACAACCGGACGTGGTTAAACTTACATCTTCAATGTACTCGTAATTGGGTTCAATTTTAAAGTAGGTATTTGTTTTTGTAATATAAAGATTTTTAATTTTAATAGTTGTTTCTTGGACTTCCCTGAATATTATTGTTATCAAGTAATAATTGCAAATATATAAGTAAAGGCTTTTTGGTCAGGGAACTTTTTCAAACAAAAGAAATCCCGAGCAGTCCAAAGCTGCGAATGTGATACCTTCGGGCCGGGACCGGATTTGAACTTAGTGGACTAAAATTTTTATTTTTTTTAGTTAGTATTATACATACATATCATCACGGGTGCCTTACGGCGCCCGAGACCGCCTAGACGGCCCCAGGGTACCCAGCGGAGAGGTTTTAATCCCTCCTCGTCGTGCCGATGGTATGAGTCTACACCGAACAAGTGGCTGGCGTCGCGATGTTTTGAATAGACTCAATAACCCATCTATAAACAGTTTCACAAGTTGGTATAGTGAAACAGGGACCGACAGCTTAACATGCTCTCCGAGGCACTATAGTGATGTTGTCAAACAAATGTACATACATTTTTTAATTAAAAACTCATTGGTACACACCGGGATTCAAACCAGTGTTATAATATATAGTTAGTATTATAATTATATATAATAATATAGTTTTTTAATTATTAATTTAATTTATAGTTAACTTTAATTTCGTTTATTTTTAATGTCTTTTAATGTTGCTTGGTAAATAAAATATATTTTCTACTTTTTAGTTTTTGAGAAAAAAACTATAGATAGGCATTGGAATAGCAAGAAGTTCTCTAGATACTATTTGCATACTAACTTCTCTATCGACATACCAACTTATTTCGTATATACTAACTTATCCCCAATCATACATAACCCTTCTCACACATTCTTGCTTATTATATGACAAACAAATAATATAGACACATAACTTCGAATAGAACTCGTATATCTATATTGCCAATAAAATGCGCCGGGATTAAATAAACATATATAAAACTTGTGTGCAAATAACAAACAGACAGAGTGGACTACCGTTGAAGCAAAAGACTGGCGACCAAGTGCTTAAAGTGTATTCCAGGCATACACAGAGCGAGAAACGTCGCGTTATTTCTCGCTCTGCATCTTCCTTATTTTTCTAATCATATCGGCTAATAAATTATAAAAATTGTCATATAAATTATATAGTCAAAATGCCTTTTTGTTCATTATTTACGATTAAAATTAAAATGGCGTCGAATGTACCAAATTTATTTTGCAGTTCTAATGACAGCTGGCACATTCGACGCCATCTTTAATTTTAATCGTTACATTACATTAACAGACACTTTTATACAACTCAGCCTTAGGGTTCTAATGTCCCGAAGGTTTAACTGTCCGATAATTCCCAACGGCTTTTCAATTGTGGATTTCTATTTTTTTATAAATAAATAAATAGAAATCCACAATTAAAACTGTAAGAAAAGTTTTAGCAGCCATTACAGTTATCTAATTTAACGCGTGTGCTATATTTTTTATAATACCCAAAAGAACATTCCCTACATACCTACCTACATTATCCAACTATCTATATACATTGATTCATTTAGGACTGATTTTTGAATCGTCGGATAAAGTTATTCGACAGTTATCTTCTATGAAGAAGCTGTCACACTTATTAATTCTCCATTTAAGTTATCTATTAAATAACTTTATCTGACGATTAAAAATCGACTCCTAACAGTATAGAGTCACTCTTACAGCGCGTATTTGTTCGCGCTTCCATTTTAACACATCTCGCGACTCCCTTCCTAGGCCACATCCTTATGTTGACCGCACAGATGCTCGAGCGGTATTTGATTAACTTCGTATCGGCTTTTGGTGTCGCCAGTGTCACTAAACAACTCACAAATCAATAGTAGATGTTGTTACTTCTAAAATTGACTGTATTTATATAACAGTTTTCCAGTTTTAAAATTAAGTTTTAACCATGAAAATAATACCTTAAAAATTATAAAATATATGTCAAAGAAAACCATTTTATTGGTATTTGTGTCGAACTCAAACTTCGCTCGATCGAATATTTTTTTTAAGTTTATATAAATCTTAGACCACTGCGTCAAAATACTAATATGCCAAATAAAAGTACACTATTACATTTTTTTTTATTTTTTTTTAAATATAAGTCAATTTATTATATTTTCTTAATTTTAATGTCATACGACTGAAGACGCCACGTAAGGCGAAATATATCGTAACCAAATAAAATTGTGTTTTATTTATATTATTATATAACCATAATCCTAGTACGAATAAATCGTAAATAAAAAATATATAAATAAATAATAATACATCTTTTAATGAAAAGATAAGGGATTTTATTTTATAATAATGGATCCGATATTTGTAATCAAAATAATAGAGAATTATTGAGCCGCATCGGATTTGATTTACGATTTTGGACAGAAATAATATACAAAATGTTTACAGCCTAGACAGCTAGGGGGGGGGGGGGGGTAAGTAAGCTCTGGGCTTGTACTATGTGTACCAACAACAACATAATATAACATATTATATTTTATGTTAACGTAAACGTATATAATATAATATACATATAATATTTATATTCTATTTATGTTAAACGATAATATTATTAAATTGATAACTGTATTCGTTGTCTTTGTATGGCTGCTTACTACCAGGCAGATACAAAGTCACATACCATGCTCTAATAAAATAATAAAAAGCTGCCCAATAAAACTATGTGTAGTATAACATGAAAGCCCGCAAAGTTAATATGAAACGGGACACGTTGCCTTCTGTACTCGGGTACCACATTCCATATCCTTCTAGGACAATATTTATTTTGGCACCCGCCTGCCATTTCTCTGGTGTAAGCAGACACCTGCCGGGCTTGTTTGGGCCCTTACATGTTGGTTTCAAGTTTTACTTCTCTTTATGTAGTAGAATTTTAGTTGAGAGGCAGGTCTTTAGGCAAAAACCGTCAAGTGATGTAGACATGAGACTAGTTTTAGTCTGTATTAATAAATTAACAGTAAACCAGTGCGAGGCTATTAAAGTTCACTCGTCTCTACGGCAAAGGCGAATGCAAGTTATTCTTTGTCCTCGCCTATTTCGTAGCCGCATCACAAAATGACAGTTACAGTTTACATAGTATATCAGTGCTTCATCCTAGAACGATGTAGCTTATACTGAGCTGATTACCTTTTAGTCGCCACGCAACACACTCCTGGTAAAAAATAATTTAATATGTTAATGTTTGTAATTGTATTTGAATATATTCTATTAAGAGGAGTGTCTGATGAGGCTCTTCGATGCTCATGCTGATTCAACTGCAAAGTATTACCTCTCCCCCCGCATGACGGTGAGTCGGTAACCCTTATATAACATTTATATAAACCATCCCCCCGACCCTTTATAAGAGAAAGAGCACGTATGAGATTATACCTAAAATTTAGGCAGCAAAACGACTTTCGGGCCATAACTGTTTTCTACCCGTAAACTTTAATGGATTTGAAAAAAAATGGTCTCATTTTATTAGAGAGAAAATAAACAAAGACTGTATGTTTTCCTTTTTTTTTAATTTTCTGCCTTGATATTTTATAGCAATTATTTTAATGCGAGGGATTTTTTGCTATTTTTTTCAAATTTCAGGGCTTGATATTTTTTTTTCTATACAAAACTTTATAAAAAGGAAAACGTACCTAGATATAGGTCTTATTTATAACGCCTCCAAAACTCATAAAAATCTATGAACGTTTAGTGGGGGGTAACAGTTATGACCAAAAGATCGTGAATGTATGGAAAATGTTTGATCAGACTCCGCTCTTAATTGTCTATGTAATTGTATTGTAAGCGAAAATTTTTTTTTTTTTTCTTTTTTTCTTTAGTATGATAATATATCGGCTGAAAATCAGCGCTAAAGTGCAATCTATTTTGTAGCTTGTGCTGAGCCGATTGTTACCACGTAATACGCTTCTCAATTAGTTATAAGATATATTTATGACTAGGTTCTTAAGAAGTGAGGTATTATGGCACTATTATAATAATGTTTTTAAAACTTGAGTACTTATATTAGCATTGTTTGGTGTATGAATAAAGTTTTCTTTCTTTATATCTATGACTAGCTGTGCTCGCGACTTCGTCCGCGTGGAATAGTTATTTTTTTATCATACAAACTTTCATCCCCTATTTTATCCCATTGGGGGTAGAATTTAACAAAATCCTTTCTTAGCGGATGTATACGTCATAACATCTACCTGCATGCCAAATTTCAGCCCGATCCGTCCAGTGGTTTGGGCTGTGCGTTGATGGATCACTATGTCAGTCAGTCACCTTTATGTTATACATGGTGACTTTGAAAGGATGTACTTTGGGCTAATATGAGGTTCTACTGATCAATACGAACAATTTTTCCCATGGAACCATGTGTCGCAAATGAAAAAAAATTTTGGCTTCCCCATGACAAATTGGTCATTTTAACATTACTAGTTTGTATGGAGAAGCCAATTTTTTTTTTATTTGCGACACATGGTTCCATGGGAAAAGTTGTTCGATTTGATCAGCAGAACCTCATATTAGCCTAAAGTACATCCATTCAAAGTCACCCTGTATATATATATATATAAATAGATGGTTGTACCATAAAATTGTTTCATTGTGTACTTAATTATAATAAAAAAGTTGTGTGATTATGTATGTATCTATGTGAAGTGTGTTTATATAGATAGTTCTGTGTGATAACGATATGTATAAGTGATAGATGTTGCGTTCGGTATTTAGGAATAAATATTTATTAATTTTTTGTTAAAGGCTTCGCAATAGGCTGTTGAAAAAAATACCTTTACAGCTGCATAAGGTAGAAGGGTTTAGCTGAATACATACCTGGAAAGATAGAAAAAAATAACGTTAGTAGGAAATAATAATAAAATATCAAATAAATACATGTATATACGTGGTGGCCGAGTATATACGTGGTGGCCGAGTATATACGTGGTGGCCGAGTATATACGTGGTGGCCGAGTATATACGTGGTGGCCGAGTTGGTTAGACCTTGGACTTAAAAACACTTAGGTACCTGGTTGGAATCTCGGTGTGTACCAATGAGTTTTTAATTAAAAAAAAAAAATACATATGTTTGACAACACCACTATAGTGCCTCGGAGAGCACGTTAAACTGTTGGTATTAAACGATATTGTTTTCTTAATAATAAAATCTATTATAAAATTAAGGAATATCTAAACAATAATCATGTAAATAGTTGAATTTTAATATTTGTATACTGTGAAGTAGAAAAAAGCGATCTAAACTATTGTACCTTTTGTTCACGAATAAAATATGATTTGAAAGATTTTATACTCTTGAGTCTTTAAAGTACAGTCGACATAAGTAGTGATTTAAGGTCAATTTTGTCCTCGTGGTACCAAAATTAACAATTATAACAGTACTACTCACCTTTACCTACTAAAACCTTATCAGAATAGCCAGTAGGCTATATATAAAGCCAGAACCCACGCAATGATATTTACTTTATTTATTCACAAAATTGCCCATAAACCAACGAGTTATATAGCTCATCCACAACAATTAATAATAAATAAAATGGCTGCACTAACACAATTTTGTAGTATTACACGCAACTACACAGAATGATGTTGACAATAAAATTTATAACAACATATAACATGAAATGGTGTTACGCGGACACTTTAAAATCTTTTTTATGGGTGTTATTTTTTAATGGGACCATCCTTCTATTATTTTATGCTTACATTTTTTTTCTACGTTTTAATATACGTGGTGGCCGAGTTGGTTAGACCTTGGACCTAAAAACACTAAGGTCCCTGGTTCGATTCCCGGTATAAAAATTTATGTACATTTGTTTGACAACACCACTATAGTGCCTCGGAGAGCACGTTAAGCTGTCGGTTCCGATTTCACTATACCAACTTGTGAAACGATGTGTGTGAATAGATGGGTTATTGAGTCTATTCAAAACATCGCGACAAGCTAGCCACTTGTTCGGTGTAGACTCATACCATCGGCTACGACGAGGTGGGATTAAAACCCCTCCGCTGGGTACCCTGGGGCCGTCTAAGCGGTCTCGGGCGCCGTAAGGCACCCGTAAAGATATGTGTGTATGTATTTTTGTTCTGGACTACCGATTGAAGTAGAATGCTGAAATTTAGAATTGTACGTGGCGTAAGCGGTCTAGGGCTTGTAGTCACCGTGTTTTTTTTAGTGGTAATCAGACGTACAAAGTCCATGAATGGGGTCAATCAATAATTGTTCTTACAACATCAATTGCTCCTACTATATCGGCGAAATAATGCGATTACGAAATGGGCGGCGACGAGGACCATTGCATTACGGGTCTACTTTACTAGCTTCGATGCTACGAAATTAACTGCCCATTTCGTAACCGTATCCTAAAAGATGATGATGATGAGAAGACTTCGATGCAATAGTCTCCTCAATACCGGTGAACCCACAGACTAAAATTGAAACATGAATAGGTCACTTGATGCGGGCGGATACGTACGTTTTTATATACACGTTAATATAATATACACGGTGACTTTGAAAGGATGTACTTTGGGCTAATATGAGGTTCTACTGATCAATACGAACAACTTTTCCCATGGAACCATGTGCCGCAAATGAAAAAAAAAATTGCCATCTCCATACAAACTAGTATTGTTAAAATGACCAATTTGTATGGGGAAGCCAAATTTTTTTTTCATTTGCGACACATGGTTCCATGGGAAAAGTTGTTCGATTTGATCAGCAGAACCTCATATTAGCCCAAAGTACACCCTTTCAAATTCACCCTGTATACCTATTTGCCATTTTAATTTATAAGTTTGTTTGAATAAAGGAGTTATGCATTATTCATAAATTATAAGAAAAGTCAGGTAAAATCACTTTGGTTGATCTTGGCCTGCTGTTCTTGGGAACAATATTAGGTCCTATATAGCCCTAAACATGGACGCGTCTTAAGATCATCATTGTCAAGAGTTAACAGCCTGACTTTTATTAGTGGAATAATATTTTACTTATAAATACTCAGGGCTCTGGTTCAAACCCTGGTCGGTGTGTACCAATGAGTATATCAATAGTTCATTTGTTTAACAATTGTCGATCTCAGTTTCACTATACCAACTAGTGAAAATATTTATAGATGGGTTATTGAGTATATCCAAATCTCGCGACGAGCTACCCACTTGCTCGGTGTAGACTCATTCATACCTTACATTCAGACTCATTCACACGCTACGTCAAGGTAGGATTAGAAACCCTTCTGCTGGATACCTGAGGCCGTCTAGCCGATGTTTATATATATATATATATATATTACATTCCATTCTATTCTCTCTAAGTTGTAAAAGTTTCTTGTATGAATTGGTATGAGTTTTCTCTTTTATATGGTCTAAATAGCTTCTTCCTCTTTCTCTATTACCTACTTTATTATTATATTTTAAATATTATAATGTAAATTTGATTTGTCACAAGCAAATAAATAAATTAACTCTGATTCATTTAAAGTATATTTTCTTTCTCAAAATTTTAGGAGTGGAGTGGAATTCCCTCCCTCCCAATGGAGACTACCATAAGAAAACGATGCAGTAGTCTCCTGAAAACCGATGATGACGGTTTTTGCATCTGAGTTCAAACGCAAACTCAATTAATAAAGTTATATAAATACCTTAAAAGCGTAGGCAAGAACGCTATTAGGATGAAAGAAGAATCTACAATGCAATTCATTAACAAACTCAGCAAATTGCCCAACACAAAACACCTGTTTACGGTGTATACAAAAGTAGCATGTACACTTAGGACCATAAGAACTAAAAGCCAAATGAATTATGCAACATCACTTGTTTAAAAATGTCTGAGAAAGTTGAGGAAGGATCAATGGAGACAGTTTACTTTAATAAAAACTTGAACGCACCCGGTTTTCCGGTTCCAATGATTTAATTTATAAGTTACCAACTTCTGTTGACCCGGCTTTCCTCGTTTAAATACCATCACGGGTGCCTTTTTGGCTCCCGAGAACCGTTTAAACAGCCTCAGGGTACCCAGCGGAGGGATTAACCCGTCATTATTTCGGCGATGGTATTCGGAGGCAACACCTATCAAGTAGCGAGCTTGCGGTGTTTATAATGGTATGTTGTACAAAGCGATCACCCATCCCAGGTTCGGCCTTGTTGTTATCTGCTTAACCTTGTTTTTAGGTGGAAGGAAAGTCTATAAGTTCGTTAGGCCGACCAACCGGTTCGTTATCACCGCCCATACAAATGTAAAAGCCGTCAAGTGACCTAGTCATGTTTCGGTATCAGTCTGTGGGTTCACCGGTTTTCAGGAGATTACTGCATCGATTTCTTGTCGAGGTAGTGTCCTTTCAGGGTGCGGTTACAAAATGTGTGGTTGAATTGACAATAAGGCAGTGAGTATATTAAAATATACTCGTAAAGCAATTCGTCTTTTTCGCTGCTAATTTAGTAATCGTATCATTTTTTTATTTTTTTTTAATATGTGGACAATTTACACATATTGCTCTAGTCACAAACTAAGCTCTAGGCTTGTACTATGTGTACCAGAAGCAACGATATAATACATATTATATTTTATAAACACCCAGATCACGACAAACTGTACAGAAAAACGTACTAATATTTTTTTGCCATGGGTGGGAATCGAACCCACGACCTCCGGATACAACGCCAAAGGCGCAATTTAGCCGGCATAGTAGGAGCGATCAATGTTGTTTAAGAACAATTATTGATTGAGCCTATTCATGGACTTCGTAGGTCTGCTCACCACCAGATAGTACAAAGTCACATGCCGTGCTCCAATAAAATTAAAAAAAAACAGTTGCGCAACTGTTTATACTTAAACATTAGACTGGGGCCGCTTTTTTTATCATACTAAAACATTACTAAGATCTTTACGGTATCAGTTAGACCCTAATGTATAAATCGCAGTACGATCACGGACATAGTGTTCACTACGCCCTTCTAATCAAATAAGTTTTAATGTTACGTTCATGTGTCTTTAATCATTAATTTAATCATTAGAAGACCGACTCGTGAATGAAGTCATTGATTATTATGATAACGGTGGAACCAGTTATGAAGGCTTAACGTGCTAATAGCTAATGACCTTCTGACAATATAAATAAAGTGAGGCAGATAAACAAAAAAAAATTATAGTTAAAATAATATTATTTTATATTTTGCTATCGTCCGCTAGGTAATAGTTAAAGTTACATGCAAAAAAAAATTCAGGGCCCTACATATACATTAACATATTATGTGACTTGGCCTACCAATCTTCAGGACATGGTATTTGATAAATTTTGAAGTGGTTTAAATAGGCCGAGAAGTGGAGAGCTGGAAAAATTAGTTTGTTCATTCAGCAATGTAATGTTTATTTTTGATTATTTCAAGTTGTTATAAAATATTTAATCTCATACCTTTATTGCATTTGTGTAAAACTTCGTAGGTTACGGGTAAAGAGTGGTCGGTTTCTTAAATATGTTCGGCATAGTGGGATTTTTCAGGATGGTTGTTTCTTATATTCAAAAAAAGCGGGCCCAGCCTAGTGGTTAAGTCACTGCGCAATTGATAGCAAGATTAAGCAGATGACAACAATGCCGGCCTGGGATGGGTGACCGCTTTATACAACGAGGCTATTTTATCATAAACACCGCAACAAGTTCGCCACTTGTTGGGTGTTGTCTCCGAATACCATCAGCGAAATGAGGACGGATTGATCTCTCGGCTGGGTACCCACCCTGAGGCCGTTTAAACGGGAGCCAAATTGGCACCCGTGATGGTATTTATTATTATTGTTTCTTATAGCAGCTAGTAAATAGGACTCAGACCATGGCAGACTTCACAGAAAAACGTACTAAGAATAAATGGGAATCGAACCCAGGTGCAATATATTAATAAAAATATTTGTTTTGATTTACGCATCCATACTATATATTTACGAATAAAACATATAATGGAAAAATAAATTGACATTTTATCAGATGAACTCGAATAATGACGTTATCAAAAGGTAGATACGTCAAACATGGCTATAGACAGACAGTTTAAAGTCCTTTTACGATTCGCAGTTAATTGTTGGAAATCGTTAAATTTATAGTTTGATTGTTCTATCGATGTTAAATTACCGATTTTTATAGCACGTTTCATTTACGACAGATTTACGTTCGGCAGTTACGACGTTCCTGATGTACGAGTATGTATACAGTGTTATATACTTGGCGTGAATTTTATATACATGGTTTTACCGTAGATTTAATAAATAATCCTAATCCTAAAATAAACATATATAACACACACTCAAAAGATATTTATTTACATATACACTCACGACATAACACAAACACAATAAAACACACTCATCTACACACATCATTTCCTACTAATACAAAAACTTTTAGTTCTTATAATTTTGTTATTGTCATTATCTTTTTAATTAATTGTTTGACAACACCACTATAGTGCCTCGGAGAGCACGTTATGGTGTCGGTCCCGTTTTCACTATACCAACTTGTGAAACTGTGTATAGATGAGTTATTGAGTCTATTCAAAACATCGCGAAGAGCTAGCCTCTTGTTCGGTGTAGACTCATACCTTCGGCTACGACGAGGGGGGATTAAAACTCCTCCGCTGGGTACCTTGGGGCCGTCTAGGCGGTCTCGGGCGCCGCAAGACATCCGTGATGATACCTATGTGTATTCATACAATACTATTTTTTATAGGCTACAATCCTGGGAACCCGAGACACAGGCCTTGCCTAGTTCAGGGTTCAGTCTTACACTCTAATTATTGTTAAATTAGATTTTTTATTTCTGTATATTTTTTGTAAGAAAATAAATAAATAATTATAAAATCTTCAAGCGGCCCCAGCCTAGTGGTGAAGTCACTGCGCAACTGATCTGGGATGTGTGACCGCTTTATACAACGAGGCTTTACCATCATAAACACCGCAACAAGCTCTCCACTTGTTAGGTGATGCCTCCGAATACCATCGGCGAAATGAAGACGGTTTAATCCCTCCGCTGGGTACCCTGAAGCCGTTTAAGAAACGATTCTCGGGAGCCAAAAAGGGGTGCCTTTTTGATGGTATTTATTTATTTTATTATTCAATTTATTACTATAAATAGATAGTATATATAATGATGTTAAATAATAATAATTTAAGGAGAATCAGAAAATGTGCCCATAGAACTAACTGTATTTCCCCGTTGTATGGCCATTGCGATATTCTTTGGCCTAAAAGAAAACCTGAACGCGGATCCCCTGTTACCTGTTTAAGCTTTTTACCTAAAGACAATATAACGAATATAAAATTGCAGACCAAATACACATCCATTTTCTCGACAATGAATGGGACAAAAAAAAATTATACCTATATAATCTTTAAAGAGAGTTTTATATTAGCATGCATACATTAGCAATCCCATCTCAAATTATTATATTGAATAATATTCACGCTAAATTTGTGGTACCTATTGAAATAAATCCTAACGGGATTAAAGGCGGTCTCTGAACATGCGATGACATTGATAAACTATGATCTTATGATCTTAGATCTATGTAAAATAGGTACAAGACCCGAGTGACCTTGCGTTGATGAACTCAATTATGTGACACGATATAAATAAAAGGTCATAGAAATTTGCGTGATGGTCGGGTTAGCTTTAGACTTGGATACAGATTTTAGGTCACAGGTTCAAGCCTCGGTGTGTACCAATGTACTTTTTATAATAAAAAAAACTATACTATTAAACCACTTGGGTAATGTAAACCAGGTATTAGAGTGAACCCAAAATTACAACGTTCAAAGCTTACAGCGAGAAAAGTTTTATTTTCTGTTTAATTGTTCGTAAAATTGTGTTGGTTGACATAAAACTTTGTTGTAATTATAATTGGAAACATTTCTGTGAAAATGTAATCTTGCATTATTGTATCTGAATATATTTGCTATGAATCTAATGGACCTCATTGTCCCAGCGAAAGGGTTTTATTTTGTTCTCACGTCATCATTGCCGATTGTATTCCGATTCTACAGCGAACAAGTGCTAAGATTGTCCTAGTGTGTATAGGCATCTCCATACTATTATACATTCTACTAACATATTTGAGGAGATCATCTAGTTTGAGGAGCTTTCCGGGTGGGTAAGCCTGTCCCAGGTATTTCATTCTCTGCATGACCCTTGTATCGCAATGGCACAGTAAGTGCTGCATGGATTCCGGCTCATTAGAGAAAAATCTGCATCTGGGATCGTACCTTAATCCGAGACGATCCCAGATGCAGATTTGCTCTAACTACTGTGCCATTGCGACGCAAAAGTCATGCAGAGAATAAAAATACCTGGGACAGACTTACCCAGAACCGGAAAGCTACAGGCTCCTCAAACTGGAGGACGTCCTCAAATATGTCACCAACATGTTTGAAGATGGGACAAATGTGTGAGGTGAAAAAGAATAGAGAACACACAAAAGATCCCATAGGGTCCAAGAGTTTTGACTGATGTCAGCCCCAAAAACTAATAAGATAAGATAAGGAGACTTAAACAGTTTTACAAGTTTGTATATGACCGACAGTTTAACTTACTCCCGAGGCACTATAGTGATATTGTCAAACAAATGTAGGTACGTAAGTTTTATAAATAAAATAAATAAATAAATAAAATCTTTATTTGCCAAAATATGTTACAAATTTAGGTCTTAAATATAGTTTAGTGTTCTACATATTCTACCGCTTGCGGTGTGCAAATTACAATAATATTGGTTACATAATTATACAACATATTATTATTATTATTTCATGAGAACATTATAGAGAGGAAAACATTTTTCCAATTATATGTCAATTTTATCACTTAAAAAGTCCTTTGTGGAATAATAACACTTATCCAATATGTAATACTAGCTGTGCTCGCGACTTCGTCCGCGTGGAATAGTTATTTTTTTATCATATAAACTTTCATCCCCTATTTTATCCCCTTGGGGGTAGAATTTATCAAAATCCTTTCTTAGCGGATGCCTACGTCATAACATCTACCTGCATGCCAAATTTTAGCCCGATCCGTCTAGTGGTTTGGGCTGTGCGTTGATAGATCACTATGTCAGTCAGTCACCTTTGAGTTATATATATTTAGATTATTCTTTAATACATATTTTTTGTGTATCTTGAACCGTTTTCACGGCGCACGCAACGGAAGGCTTCAAAGATGAAATAATTTCTCCCGTTTTTTACACATTTACCACTATATCTTTGCTCCTATTGGTCGTAGCGTGATGTTATATAGCCTATAGCCTTCCTAGATAACTGGACTATCCAACACAAAAAGAATTATTCAATTCGAACCAGTAGTTTCGGAGATTAGCGCGTTCAAACAAACAAACAAACAAACAAACAAACAAACAAACTCTTCAGCTTTATAATATTAGTATAGATTAACAACTCTTTGCTAATTTCCAAGACTTAAATAACTAAAGAACTTGACGTTTTAAGGTCTATCCAAGTCCGTCACCACTTTTTGCAAAGGTAATAGCAATAGTATAATATAATATATGAATAATGGTCACAAACTAAGCTCTAGGCTTGTACTATGTGTAACAGAAAAAAACGATATTAATACATATTATATTTTATAAACACCCAGACCATGACATTACACGTATAAATGTACTAACATTTTTTCGCCTTGGGTGGGAACCAAGGACCTCCGGATACAAAGCCAAAGACGCAACCACTAGTCTACGGAAGCGGTCGAAAGTAATAGTTTATGTTCAATGACTTGCATAAATAACTAACAAGGTTTGTATTGTGCCACTTGGGCAAACTCCAAGTAAAATAAACTGGGTTTAGTACATTTCAATAATCTACTATTTCAACTGGTATTTAGTTTAAGGAGACTGGTAGTATCATAAACAGTTCCTTGTTCAATATTGTATAAATTCTTTAAGTGTTGGATAGTCCATTTATCTAGGAAGGCAATATTTTTCCTTTCTCATTTTGTAGTTGGTAGTATTGTGTATGTGCAGTTTATGTATGTATATATATAAGATATATTTATGTAGTGTATAATAGATTGTAAGTATTTTATATAATATTCACTGGTTTATATACTCAGTTACTGTATTGCACCTACCTCACTTATTAACTGCTTTTATTGTCCCGAAGGTTTGACTGGTAGAGAATGCCTAGCGGCATTAAGTCCGCCTTTGTATTTTGTATGCAATAAAGATTTAAATAAATAAATATACTATATGACATCACGCTACGACCAATAGGAGCGGAGTATTAATGAAAAATGTTGGGAAAACGGGGAAAATTTGGTCATTTTGAGAGCTTCCGTTGCGTGCGCTGCGCAAACGGTTAAAGTTACGCAGAAGACGTTGCGAACTTTTGCAGTAATATTGAAATTTATTTTTTATTTTTTAAGTTTGTAACTAGTGTAGTTTACGGGAATAAGAATTGTTAGCAAATTATTATTATAAACATGTACCTCCTTAATCCTGATGGTCAACACAAAAAGGAAAAGAAAATGCAAAAAAGCCAAAAAACAAAGCGAAAAAAAATTGCAATGTCACTTTCAGAATAAGATTGGCCTTGTACTAAACATTTCTCACATTGGCCTAGCACTGCCTAGGTCTAATTATCTAGACGCTTAGCACAGGTACGCTAACTGCTAGCTAAATTATGAGGTAGCTGCAAACTAACCATGTAAGGTTGCGGCGGTCTTTAACTGACGAGAATTTATGGTTCATAAGGAATAATTCGCAAACAACTTGAAAGCTATAGAGATTTATGATAATGAAGTTATGTTCTTGGAAATTGTTGTGATGATTAGAATATTTGCTTCTTTTGTGTATTTTTTTTTAATTATTGGAGCACGGCATATGACTATGTATCTACCTGGTGGTGAGCAGACCTACAAAGTCCATGAATGGGGTCAATCAATAATTGTTGTTAAATAATATTGATCGCTCCCACTATACCAGCTATGATGCGATTATGTAATGCAATTCATCTCGTCAGTTCAACCACCCATTTCGTAATCGTACCCTGAAAGGGAGACAAAAAATGGTTGTCTCCTGAAAACCGGTGAATCCACAGACTAAAACCGAAACACGACAGTTGACGATTTTTTATCTGTATCTTGTATCGTTCACATATTAATCCTTATCATCAGTTGATAGAGGAACCGAAAAATGTTAAGGGAAGAACAATGGAAAGATGCTTTTCATTAGTTTAGATATTAAAAAAGGAAATAATTAGAAAGAAATACTAATATAAGCCTCGCCACCATTTACAGAAACATATAATAATAAAAATAAATGTAAATATTCTAATCATAAAAACTTAACTAACAAAGTAGATACTATTATTATTATTAGAATAGCAATTCAATTTACTGTAATACAAAACACTATAAGAATTTAAATATTAACAAAAATTCCAATCTTCACAACAGTTTCCAAAGCAAAAATATAACATTCAAAATTACTTTAAAAGGTTAAAATAAATGAATGGAGAAAAGTGTAAAAGTGTTATAAATAAATATGTGGTCGGCATCACCGACAAGAGAGATTAAAGCGATAATCCTAAACAACGTTTATAATCCGCAGTAAACGAAATTAGAACGAATGTCACCGACACAGAAACGATTCAATAGAAAATTAAACTGCTTACTGATGTAGAAATAATTGCTTCCGACAAAATTACGATGGGTCGTAACTTAGGACCGGTTTTTTGTGAACTATAGATTCTATGGTCGCTGATGATGGTGAGAATGTCCATCCGAGAACGCGACTAACCGTTAACTTAAAGTATCGTATTTTACGAGTTAACTAAAAGTGTAACCAAAACTTTGTTTTTTTTATTGAAGCTTAAAATAATAATAATAATAATAATATGTAGGACAATTTACACATATTGCTCTGGTCACAAACTAAGCTCTAGGCTTGTACTATGTGTACCAGAAACAACGATATAATACATATTATATTTTATAAACACTGGGTGTTCAGGTTTGTATCATGACAAATTGTACAGAAATTGCGTACTAATATTTTTTTGCCATGGGTGGGAATGGTGAGAAAACCCACGACCTCCGGATACAACGACAAAGGCGCAACCACTAGTCTACGGAGGCTGTCAAAATGTAACCTGGGTATGTGTTAAGTAGTGTGCAATGTCCAGGAATGATAGCAACCAGCGGGTTCATGCAGAATTTGACTGCTCTGGCTGGCTTAAGATGCCTATACATATTTTCTTTCAAATACTAACTTATATAAGAAAGGGAACATGCAAATGTTTCTACCATATTGTGATGGTATGAGTTTCCAAATCGTTTAGTACGAGATGATAAGATATTTTCCATGATGCGTGCATGGATTTTGCAACCATTAACAGAAAAGGAAAGCGAGAATGTTGAAAAAAGTTTTTTAGAGCGATAAAATACGCTGAACGACGCCATATGCATGGAAAGGATCGAAGGTTTTAGTTAACTTTTCGTCATTAACAACTCAAATCTAGAGCATTCAGCAATTATTTGGGAATCCAACACAAAGGTTTACCACAAATAGCAATGTTATTATTACTTGTGCTAATTTGAATGAACCAAGAGATATTAAATAAAATTAAGCTTAATATAAATAATATTTTCTAAAGCGTTTAAAAAATATGTTGTAATATTTGAACAAATTTAGTTAATTCGGTTAGAGGTCATAAAAAGGTTCACCAAGGTAACGGTTTTGAAGTCACGATTTTTGGTGACCATTAAAATTTGTAAGAACGGTTACAAATTATCTACGTCCCGACTTGTCATTGTGGTATTGTTTGTAGCATTATTTATTTCGAAA
The DNA here is from genome assembly GCA_947458855.1 of Monopis laevigella. NCBI lineage: Eukaryota > Metazoa > Arthropoda > Insecta > Lepidoptera > Tineidae > Monopis > Monopis laevigella. Next base: position 4,191,370 of record OX381596.1, on the reverse strand, counting down.
CCAATTGTTTAAGTTGTTGACCGCCTCCGTGGTCGAGAGGTTACGCTCCGTTGGCGTTATCATGGAGGTCGTGGGATCGATTCCCACTCATGGCAAATAATATAACAGTTTGGCATGGTCTGGGTGGTTATAAAATATAATATGTATTAGTTAGTACCTATGTTTCTAGTACTTTAGTACAAGCTTAGAGCTTAGTTTGTAACCAAGGTAATATGTATGAAACGTTTATAAAGACAAAGCTACTACTACTAGTAAGAGGTTCTACTGATCAAATCGAAAAAAAAAATCTCATGGAACCATGTGTAGCAAATGATAAAAAAAATGGGTATACAAACTAGTATTGTTAAAATAATCAATTTGTATGGAAAAGCCGTCTTATTTTTCATTTGCCACACAAGGTTTCATGGAATAAGTTATTGGATTTGATCAGTAGAGCATCATTAACCCAAAATACAACCTTTTAAGTTCAGTATGTATATCGTTTAAAATTTTTAATTACTAGAAATTAAAGCCACAATTTAACATAAACTATTTTAAGGCGCTGTGTACCCACAATATTTAGCAATGAAATTTTCGTATACACATCACATCATTTTTTAACAGACATAGTGAGAAGTTAAGAAGAGATATCAGGTCGTGAAGTGACACGTTGCAGATCACTAAAAATGGAATTAAACCTAGGTACCCTGATGCTTATATACGTGGTGGTCGAGTTGGTTAGACCTTGGACTTAAATACACTTAGGTCCCTGGTTTGAATCCCGGTGTGTACCAATGAGTTTTTAATTAAAAAAAATATGTACATTTGTTTGACAACACCACTATAGTGCTCGGAGAGCACTTTAAGCTGTCGGTCCCGGTTTCACTATACCAACTTGTGAAACTGTTTATTGATGAGTTATTGAGTATATTCAAAACATCGCGACGAGCTAGCCACTTGTTCGGTGTAGACTCATACCATCGGCTACGACGAGGTGGGATTAAAAACCCCTCCAATGGGTACCTCTAGGTCGCCGTATATATATACCCTGAGGCCAGTCTCAGAGGTAAGAATTCTAAAAAATGTTTAATGTCTCATTGAGATTTGACGTCTAGAAATAGTTTGTATGACACCATATCTGATTTTAGAATTACATCATACAATTTGATTGTAAAGCTCATTGCAAAGGATGTAGTCAAACACGCCTTTATCTGTAGATTCGTAAGTAAAGAATTTGGGTCAAGGTGTTATAAATTAGGAACATTAATACCTTCGGTTATCATAATTTATGATCAAGACTAGTTTTTCAAAGTAATGAACGATCATTTAGGTTAATTTTTATTGTTTATTAGCAGTCTTTAGCTACCTACTGCGCTGGTGAAGTGGCTTTTAGATCAGTAATTCTTGTGTATTTGACCTATTTTTTTTAGCCAAGTAACCAATTATTACAAATTTTATCATATGGTCCCAAATATATACATTTAATTTAATTATAGAAGATGATAAACAATAATATTAATAATAATGTAGTAAGTGTGTGTAAACAAACAAAAAAAAAACGATTATTAAAACGAAATTTATAAGATCAGCCCCTTCCATCGGGGTGTTTAAACGCTTGCTCACTGCTCATTATCTGAACGCTTAAACCAGATCCTCGTGACAATTTTTGTTTGGTATGGTTTGTATGTTTATGTATTTATTACATTTATTATATTATATACAGTATTTAAGTATTCTAATGCACAATAAAGTTTTGTGCAATAAAGAATTTAAAATAAATAAATAAATTATAATATTCTCATTGACCGTGTAATAATGTAATGATTTATTAGTAAATGTGTAAGAATGAGTATGTGTATGTGCGTGCAGAGTGTGTAAATGTAAAATGTCTAACGTTAAATAAAGATTTATTATATTCTAGCTGACCTGGGGCCTTATTCCGAGTTTGCAACCGCTAAAGACGAAAAGACGTTGCGTAAAGTATAAATATTGAAATATAAGTTCTATTTCAATGGATATATAGTCTGTATTAGGTTGACTATAATAAAGCCGTCATCTTGAAATACGCTAATTCTTCGCAAGTTTGAACATCTGACGAGCATTGGAGTTTCAACTCTATATTTAATAGGATAGAACTTATATTTCAATATGTATAGTTTACGCAAAATGCGCGACGGTGAACGTGTCAAAACTCGGAATAAAGCCCCTGGTCAAAAGTCAAAAATATGTATTTAAAGGCATTTATGAAAACATTAAAAAAAAATAGGTATAAGGTCCAAGTGTGCACTTGGTTAGGTCACCATTCCTCCCACAGACAAATGTTGAAAATATAATAAAAATATACAGATAGTGAACTATTAGTCTATTATCCTTGCGGGAGAAAAAAAAACACCCCAACCGAACACACGCTACATAACCAACCAGTTTAGCTAGGTGGTTAGATGGTTCCATTGATCTGTCAATCGTTGACTGCCCTATCTGGTGAACTGCGTATCACCCACAAAGATGATTAGTTAGTGAAAATAATTAGTTAGCACCATTTCACTAACTAATCATTTTTGCTTAGCCACTTCACCTTAGCCTAAATCCTCTTCGTATAAACCACATTTTCATTCCAAATAAACTGAGTTGCCATAAACATGCGCGTGATTCATCACAAGTATCTATTTCCCTCCAAATCTGCGATCATTAACATTGCCAACCCATCTTATCGTACTTTATTGATTCACCACAAATTTCTTGGAACTACATCAGTTATTTGGTTTCTCGGTAAAAAATATTTACATAAATAACTGTTTGAAATTTACTCTTCAAATTTATTTGCCATCACGGATTTATTTAATATGTTATTGGGGCACGCACGGCACGTGACTTTGTATCTAAATGGTGATAAACCGATATACAAAGTCCATGAATGGGTCGATAAATAATTGTTGTTAAACGATTAGCTTAACTAACTAAATGCGATTACGAAATGGGCGGCGACGAATTGCATTACGAGTATATTTTAATAGCCGTTTCATAGCCGCATCCTGAATTAAGACCGCCTCGACAAGAAATCGATGTTGTAGTCTCCTGAAAACCGGTTAACCAACAGACTTAAACTGAGAAATGACTAGGTCATTTGACTGTTTTTGCATCTATAAACCACCCATTGGTTGACGTTTACCTAACGGTGCCCAAAACCCAGGAGGTTTTTTTCTATCCCGTACCAGATAATATTATAAGTATACACTGAACAAGTGGTAAACTCATTCCGAAGTTTGTATAGATTTATAAGTGGTGGTATCAAATAAATGACCATGAAACATTTGATTTGACGACCGCCAATTCTGTAACCAATTCTGCATCAGTTAGCTTTGTAGTTATACTACCATCAGGTGAATACAAAGCCACAAGCTTAAAAAATAAATTTTCAAATGTATATTATTAATTATGACTCTGTGCAACTAAGTAGGTACCCCATATTAGGCCGTAGTTTTTGCACTTATAATAAAATAATGATGTCTTAAAACCTTGAAAAATTAATGCCATTAGATAAGTGTAACGCACTCCCACGTAGCAGCGGCAGTTAACCTATCATTATGTAGTTAAAGTAATATTAGTACTGGCAAATACTAGATCATAGATAGTAAGATCATGGACAGTACGATCCTGCGATATGATCCATGATGAATATTAAACATCCTACAGTAATAGATGAAAATTATGGAGGAAAATGTGAAGCAATTTGCAGCAGGGAAATCGTTTTACTAAACTGGAATTTAACGCATCCAATATTGCATAGGATTGTTAGTTGTAATAAAGTTATATGTAACAAATTAAGTGTATTAAATGTGTTTCTTATTACTAAATATAAGTACAATATATTTACAAATACTAAATTAATAAGGCATTGTGATATATTTGGAAAAATCTCTACAAATTTTGGATGCCTTATGACGTCTCCTACCTAAAAGTACCCAGCCTAAGTATTTTATTACAACCTCGTCATCTCCGACGGTATTTTAAGTATACAATAAACAAGTGGAGAGTCCGTCGTTGTGTGTAATAACCCATCTACACATATAAACAGTTCCAAAAGTTGTAATAAGTAAAACTGGAATCGATGGCTTAACATGATCTCTCGGGCACTATTAATTGTGTTGTTGTTAAACAAATGTTTTTTTTTTTGAATACCAACTCATTGGTACACACCGGGGTTTGACCCGGGAACCAAAAAACTGTAGTATTTTCAAAACTAAGGTCTAACGAAATAAGCCACCACATATATTTACCAAAATTAAAAATAGAATTACAAATTTTAACGTTCCAAATTTTTTTTTTTTTTTGATTCATCCCATCCAATACAAGCGTAGGCAGTGCAACGCTTTATGTGGGAGTCGGTTACCCATGCAAGAGACGGCTTGTCTTCTTTTGATCATTATATCTAATAATGGACTGTTCAATTATTAGGTCTAAGTTCAATAATAGAAGCGGATATATTGTATATTTCTATACTTACATTGACTAATTGATCTATTGTTAAATTTTTTTTAGTGTGGGGTTTAAAGAGGATTGATAGAATGATGAATGATTTTTTTTAGGTGGGAGGGAGGAAGGTTTCTATAACTTCCCTAATATAACCCATGTATGACTTAATTATTTACTTAAAAAGAAAAAAAACACAATTCGGACATATCTTAAGCAATTTTGATTTATTTAATTAAATATTTCAAATTAGGCCCAAGAAATAAATGTCAGTATCTGATAATGGAATTAGAAGAAACAGGAAATCTCTTGATTAGAATGTAGAACGTTATTATTGTTATATTGTAAATAAAATTTTTTTATTTACAAAAAAAAAAATCAAGGAAATTATGTGGGATTATGGATATATTCCATAATACATACATATCATCACGGGTGCCTTACGGCGCCCGAGACCGCCTAGACGGCCTCAGGGTACCCAGCGGAGAGGTTTTTAATCCCACCTCGTTGTAGCCGATGGTTGAGTCTACACCGATGCTAGCTCGTCGCGATGTTTTTGAATAGACTCAATAACCCATCTATAAACAGTTTCACAAGTTGGTATAGTGAAACCGGGTGATATTCCATAATCCCACATAAAACTTAAGACAATATAAAAAGGTATTATGTCACATAGCAATTTAATCTAAATTGTCTCTTGTCAACAAGCGGACATAGCAATCAAAATCCTACAGCTGCTATAGTTATGCTGTTGAAAACAATCAGGTTAATATTGTGAAGTGGTAGAATTTATGACATAAACCCACTTATACAGTATGTTAGAAAATTTGTTTGTAGTAATTTGGTATGTTATAATATCTTTTAATGTTTATAATTATTTTTTTACGCGATTCTCAAGTATTGAGAGGCGAAATTCCCTAAGGGCACATAGGTTTATGCGATTCTCAAGTATCGAAAGTCTAAATTCCCTAAGGACACACAGGTTTACGCGATTCTCAAGTATCGAAAGGCAAAATTCCTTAAGGGCACACAGGTTTACGCGATTGTCAAGTATCGAAAGCCAAAATTCCCTGAGGACACACAGGTTTATGCGATTCTCAAGTATCGAAAGTCTAAATTCCCTAAGGACACACAGGTTTACGCGATTCTCAAGTATCGAAAGGCAAGATTCCTTAAGGGCACACAGGTTTACGCGATTGTCAAGTATCGAAAGCCAAAATTCCCTGAGGACACACAGGTTTATGCGATTCTCAAGTATCGAAAGTTAAAATTTCCTAAGGGTACACAGGTTTACGCGATTCTCAAGTATCGAAAGCCAAAATTCCCTAAGGGCACACAGATTTACGCGATTCTCCGGTATCGAAAGGTATAATTTTCATATGGGCACACAGGTTTACGTGATTCTCAAGAATCTAAAGGCAAATTTTTCTTATGGTTTACGCGATTTTCGAGTATCGAAAGGCACCCGTGATGATAATACTAACGGTTATAAAAAAATGTTAACAAAACAAATATTTTTTAATAATTTAATAATAATATGTAGGATTTACACATATTGCTCTGGACACAAACAAAGCTCTAGGCTTGTACTATGTATACCAGAAACAACGATATAAATACATTATATTTTTATAAACACCCAGACCATGACAAATTGTATTGAAAAAACGTACTAATATTGCCATGGGTGGGAATCGAAATCACGACCTCCGGATACAACGCCAAAGCGCAACCACTAGTCTACGGAGGTGGTCAAAATATTGGATAAAATAGGAAGTCAATAGAAGTAACATTGTAGGGACATAAACATCGATATAAACCCGGATAAAGAATACGAGCTGAAAGAGATTGGCTCTAAAGATAATTTTCTTTGTGGACATATTGTGTTTTACTTTATGTAGACTAGCTTGAGCTCTTTACTGCTGCCATAAAATGTAACACAGTATGTATTTTCGAAAACTACAAAGCGTGAAGTAACAGGTTTAAATAATATGCTTCAGCGCTCTGGAGTAAATAAAAAAAATCTTTTTTAAAGTATCATTGCATGTTACTTTTTATCTACTTGTTATTAAACGTATCTATTAAAATAGTTTTGCACCCGAAGCATATTTCCTCACTCAAAAGTAAAATATTTCAAAGCAATTAAGTTCACCTTTTTACAATTTGTGTGCAACAAATCTATATACTCGTATGTATACATACATTTAAGTAATCAATATAATGTTGTCTAGTAAATAATAAAATAAAAATAAAAACTATAATTTGATTATAAAATAAATTAAGTGACATAATTATTATGCTTGTGTTATTTATTTTTTAAATTATTACTAGAATCATAATATTCTGGTAGTAGCAATACTAACTAGTATAAAAAGCAAAAGAGGTTTGGTTGAACGCGCTAATCTCAGGAAACTGTTTCGAAATGAAAAATTGTTTTAGTTTTGGTTATATCGAGAAAGGCAATATAAAACATCACGCTACGACCAATAGGAGTGAAGCATCAATGAAAAAAATTGCAAAAACGTAGAAAATGTATTCCTTTTCAAAGCTTTTGTTGCGTATGCTGTGTATAAAAGGTTAAAGTTCGACACATACGAAGTTGCTCAGGTCAGCTAGTAAGAAATAACAATTAATGCGTATTATCTTTTAAAAACTAATAAACCCTAATTCATTTCAAAACAAGGTAATAAAAACCCAGTACACAATATTAAGTTAAAAAAAAAAACAAAGCGTTTAACTTTTAAAAACTTAAATTCAATAGTCTTAAGAAAGTGAATCTATAACAATCATTCATATTAGTTGGAAAAAAAAAACATGGATAAATAAAAAAAAAGGTAGCTAATAAAAAAGAATCATCCTGTGAACAGTTCCCACAACCATATATCTTCTCTATTTGACTGACTAAATCAAACCGACGACGCTAAATCAAATAGTTAGGGGAGCTTAAAAGGTTAACCGATTTGACATTGACATCTTTCAAAACTATATGAGAAAATATGCCGACTAATTATTAAAACTCACTCCCGAGTGTTCGGCTAGCCAATATGTAATGAGAAAATATGCCGACTAATTATCAAAACTCACTCCCGAGTGTTCGGCTAGCCAATATGTTATGAGAAAATATGCCGACTAATTATCAAAACTCACTCCCGAGTGTTCGGCTAGCCAATATGTTATGAGAAAATATGCCGACTAATTATCAAAACTCACTCCCGAGTGTTCGGCTAGCCAATATGTTATGAGAAAATATGCCGACTAATTATCAAAACTCACTCCCGAGTGTTCGGCTAGCCAATATGTAGTCATACAGTTGTGGATACAGTAAAAGCCTTTTTGTTAACTCTGAGAAACCAGCTAGTCCTAGCGTCAGATAACCAGCGGAGGAGCGGTCTTCAGGCACAACTGATAACAAGGTTAAGTAGATGACAGAACAGGGCCGGACCTGGTGACCGCTTTATACAACGAAGGTGTAATATCATAAACACCGCAACAAGCTCGTCACTTGTTAGGTGTTGAAACCGAATGCCATAGGCGAAATGAGGAAGTTTCCCTTCCCCCCCTCTGCTTCGCTTACCTTTACAGGGTGCACCTTGGAGCCAAAAAGTCACCCGTGATGGTATTTTTATTTTATTTTACAAACTCAAGCTTATATATATATAGTTTGTAGTATAAATAGACTCAGTATAGTTAATATAAAAATATATATATAAAAAGATATTGCTGCTGTTTTAGTTTTGATTTTATATTTTATTTTATTTTAAAGATTTATTGAATACAAACGACACATACAGATATTAACAGAAACAGATTTTTAACAAAATACATACATATGTGACAACAGCGTATTCACAGAAAGTTATACAAAATAAAGAGAAGTGTGACAGGACTGTTCTTATTCTTATATAATATAAATAAACAATATAGGTACTTAGATAAGTAGGTATATACACATAACAATAAATTATATATAATACTAGCAGCCCGTCCCGGCTTCGCACAGGTTTGTATAACTTTAACTATATGCTCAGCGCACGCCACGGAAGGCCTCAGAAACGATACTTTTCCCCCGTTTTTAAAACATTTTTGGTTACTGCTCCACAACTATAGGACCTAGCGTGATATTATATAGCCTATGTTACTTCTGAATAATGCAGCTTTCTAATGGTGAAAAAATTATTGCAATCGGTCCAGTAGTTTTTGAGTTTATTCATTACAAACATACAAAAATACAAATCTTTCCTCTTTATTATATTAGTATAGATAGTATAGATTTGTTTATATATTACACATAATTATATACAGATTAGAAATAATATATAAACAATAATTAGATTGTAGGTTTTAGAAGGGATTTTATTCCACTCTTATACTTGCCAACTGAGCTGTTAAAAATGTCGAGGGTAACAAAGCGCGTATTATATACAGTGCACATACGGTGTAGTGGGGCGCGTAGACCGGCATTGGTTCGGCTTGGTTGTAGATGGAATAACGCTTGTGACCTTGTGTTGTGTTTAGGCACCCGAAAGTGCACAAGTTCCAGAAGATCAGGACAGTCAATATGATTGTGCAGCAATTTAAACAAAAACATGGCATCCAATCCGGCACGTCGCTGCTGAAGGGTTGAGGTTTTAAATTTACTTATTAATAAGTCATATTTCATATATTTATGATGGCATCTAAAACTTACAATTTTAAGAAATTTTCTCTGAATTTTTTCTATACTGTTATTGTAAGTGTGGTAATGGGGATTCCATATAATTGATCCGTATTCTAAGATTGGTCTAACAAGGGAATTAAAAAGTGTTATGTAGGTGGTTGAATTTTTAAATGGAACCGCTGTACGTAAAGTAAATCCCATAAGTTTGAAGGCTTTGTTTATAATGTTGCTAATGTGAATGTCAAGAGTCAGTTTAGAGTCCAGTGTAATTTCTAAGTCGCGTATATTAGTAATATTCTCTAATGGATGTCGGTCAATAGTACAGGTTGTCATTACAGGAGTTATTTTTCTTGTGAAAGTGATAGATTTACATTTATTTATAATTAGGAGAATTTTGTTCATAGAACAATATAGGCTGAGGGATTCTAGGTCAAGTTGAAGCAAAATAGTATCATGAATATTATTTATTATTTTGTAAATTTTTAAGTCGTCAGCGTATATTAGTATATATGTAGGATATTTCTTACATTGCAGGTGTATGGAATTGTCATGTCGTCATTCGATTAGGTGTTAATCGAATGACAGGTTTTATTTGCTCTGACAGAGTTGGTCTCATAAAATAGTTCTTAATAATAAGTAGTTTATATAAGAAAGTAATATTATATATATAAGGTTTTCGTTATACCATAAAAAGGAGGTGTTTGGGAGCTGAAACTAAAAAACATTTTACTTTAAACAAAAAAATCAATAGAAAGAAACAAAAAGAAGTTTTACCATGAAATGTACAGTAATATATACAGATTTAATCTCGTATTAAAATATTAGTAAAGATTTTGTCTTAAGAAACTTATTTTCTATTAAGAAATATAAATGGAATTCTATCACAAATCCAATCAGAAAGCGATACGCATAGTGCATTAAGCTCTTCGGTGACAACTTAACTAACAAGTCAGTTAAAATTAGTTAAACTAGCGCCACAGGTTCGTTGGCACACGCGTGACTTAAGTTAAGCAATCTCAGGTACGGTTGCACGTTATAACCGGCATGTAAAAGTTAAAAAAAACGAGTTGTCATTTCTGATCACGATAAAACATAAGTTAACCTGCATTGCTCGTAATATTTTGTACTAGCAGTGTTACTTATTTTTCTATTATGTATATCCGTTCATACGCCTGTCTGACCACACCAAATATTTTGAAAACTACTAGCCCGTTTTACTTTAAGATGAAACAGTTATATATTAAGGTTTTTAATCAATCCAATTCTAAATATAACCCAATATCAAACAATTTTATAGGCACAAGTAAATGAGTTTAAGTGAAAAGATAAAATTTTAAGTTGTCACAAATATATCTAGGGGTATCAAAAACTTTGCTTATTTTTAAAACTATTTAATTTGGTTACCTTTCCCGTTAGAGCTTATATCCGAATATTGGCGACCGATTTTTTATTAAAAGTTAAGCGTTAATGTTACTTTGACGACAGATTTTACTAAGACGACGTTTCCAACAACCTAACCCAAGCTAACAACTTAGTGAAATATAAACAGCTGACTTGTAAAGGGCGGGACCCAATAGTGAGAATGAGAAGGTACAGTCAAGCCGACAAATTGCGTTTTTGAATTTATGAAGATAAATAGCATCTAGATAGTAAGACATAGATTAAGTAAATAACATATTTTACTTCAAAGTACATAATATTAAATCCGTCAAGTACAAATTGGTTTTCAGAAAATTATAATAATAATAGTCATTATATTGTTTGGGTGCTACTAGAAATTCTTAACTTCGTTAGGCCGACCGACCGGTCTTGTTACCACCGCCCGTACAGATGCAAAAACTGCCAAGTGACCTAGTCATGTTTCGGTTTTAGTCTGTGGGTTCACCGGTTTTCAGGAGATTATTGCATCGATTTATTTTCGGTGTTATATATTTGGAATTCAGTGGTTTTATTGGCGACAAGGCAGCGAGTATATTAAAATATACTTAATGCAATTCGTTTTTGTCCCCGCCCACTTTGTTATCGCATCATTTAGCCGGCATAGTGGGAGCGATCAATGTTGTTTAAGAACAGTTATTGATTGACCCCATTCATGGACTTTGTAGCTCTGCTTACCACCAGGTAGATACAATCTCACATGCCGTGGTCCAATAAAAAAAAATAAAAAAAAGTTTATTAGTTTCAATTCGTTTGTACAAACTTTTCATTAAGACATTGACGGTGTAAGTTAAGTGAATTTGAAGTGAATAAATTAAATATTCCTTAGAGAATGAAGACTAAAGAAAGATGGAAAAGTCAACAATTACCTAAGTAGATAAAGGAATAGATAAAGAGAGGATTAAATGTGTTTTAAGCCATTTATTGAGGGAATAGGGAATATGCATGTAACGCCAATTATTATTATTTTAATATATAATGTTCCTTTTATGTCTTTGAACATATTTACAGTAATCTATTTTATTTTTATTAGCTATTTTTTTTATAAATACGATTTTAAAAATCTATTTTTTTGTAGAAACGGAACGCATTTCTAAACGCTCCGACATTAGCAAACACTGCATGTGACGTCATTCGTGCAAAAACAAATGTCAACGTGTGTTCTGTAGTCTACAGTTTCTTGTTTTCTCTGGTATTTATTGTCCTTTATTACGATAATTTGTGATAAGCAAACCTTTTGACTAACTTTTTACGTGCAATAACATTAAATCAATATGCATTTTGAGCACGAATGATGTCACAAAATGGCGGCTAGTGATGTACCGTTTTTTACTGCGGTAGTGGCAGATAAAGTTTAAACCCTTTTATTTTTATGTTTTACCCTTTAACAAAATGTTTAATATTTGTTTTTAGGGTCTAATGTAGTTACTCTATCAATTAATGAAATAAAAAAAAAACATGCATATTCCCTATTAGGGACTTTTTTTTTGTAGCCCACGTGTAGAATAATAATATTACGGACATCAATACATATTCCGGCAGCCTCCGTAGCCTAGTGGTTGCGCTTTTGGAGTCGTATCCGGAGGACGAGGGTTCGATTCCCACCCATAGCAAAAAAAAATATAGTACGATTTTTCTGTACAGTTTGTCATGGTCTGGTTTATAAAATATAATATGTATTATATCGTTGCTTCTGGTACACATAGTACAAGCCTAGAGCTTAGTTTGTGACCAGAGCAAAATGTGTAATTTGCCTTACATATAAAAAAAATAAAAAAATAAACTTTGTCACAAACTAAGCTCTAGGCTTGTACTAGAGTATTTGTACCAGAAATAACAAAAATAATATATATTATATTTTATAAACACCCAGACTAGACCATGTACAATCACTTAATATAAGTCCTAAACAAAATGATTTAAAGTCTCTAAAACATATATCAGCATTTATTTTATTTTAGTAAAAATAATAGCACATTTAATACGAAAATTTCAAATACACTTTAAGAAAGACGAAGCTACAATATACTGAACGTTTTTTGTTACGATGAATATTCTTTTTATATTGATTTTTCCATGATGAAAATAATGAAACACGTATGTTTTCCTTTTAGTGTCGCCTATACTAAAACATAAAGATAAATAATTTAAAGTACAAAAAAGATCTACTAATCACGTTAACTTTCATACTAAACTCACGAATTAAAGCCTATCACTTGTCTAATTGTGTTTTACTTGTTAGTTACGAAGACTTATTATGTATTTGTAGGAGTAATTTTAAGCATATTGACGTTTGTTCGTATAATAATTTAGTTTTCGGACTTTTTTTTAAGAAAAAAATACTTACCTACCATCTTTTTTATTTTAAAAATAGGCTCTAAAAGTGATACTGGAGGCATCAAACCAGGAAAAAAAAAATTCCTTGTTAATAAAACACCCAATATATATATATATATATTTTAGATTATAGGTTACAATGGCTTCTGAAACAATTTTGTTGAAAGTGCGAAATTGTTAAAATACAGTATACAATAACTGCATAAACATATTTCTACCTTTAACCATAAATGGAAAGCTGTCAAATATGTACTGTCAATTGAAATTAGTCTCTATTGGAAATACACGACAGTCTATTTTCAACCAGTATCCGGCTTTGATATTGAATATGCAATAATAGAGGAAATGTCAAAGGCATGTGCTGTGCTCAATGTGCCAGTGTCCTTTATAAAGTACTGGACGTTATTCTAGATCCTACTGCATTGTAATAAGAGCCTGATTTGTTTAGCAATTGAAATGCTAGAATGAAATATACCGACTTCCATCACAAAGAGCCGGGATTCATGCAATCATTAGTTTTCTTCTTTTCATTATTTTTTAGGATTCCGCACTATAAACTTCATTATTAAAGAAGTTGAATTATTTTTCTGTTTGTCTGTGTAGAGTTTAAAATAGTTTACATTTTATCCAAGCACCTATAAATTATCAAATTAGTTACAAGACAAAAATAAATATGAAAAAAAAAAACTAACAAACTTCAAAATAACCAAAAAGTAAAAAAAAAACTACTTAAAATAATTAAGAGTGTTATTTTAGTACTGCTGTTTAGAAATCATTAAAAACAAGTCTTTATTTATACATTTATAATATGCAACGTAACGTTAAAGGTTAACTGGTAGAAAATGCCTAAGGCATTAAGTTCGCCTATGTACAATTTTATTTTGTAATTTTTAACCCGTCCTCATTTCGTCGATGGTATTCTGAGGCAACACCTAACAAGTGGGGAGCTTGTTTCGGTATTTATTTATAATAAGTATAGCCTTGTTATATAAAGCGGTCACCTATCCCAGGTCCGGCCTTTTTGTCATCTACCGAATTTAGTGTCTTTTTTAACTAAAGCTGTTTTCTGGCTAGGTTATAGGTAATATTTTGTGATTAGTAAATCGCGTAAAACTTTATAAATCAGACTTTATTAGTCCATTAGGAGATTTGAGGATACCCTCCTGCTAGTTATACTACGAGCTGGCCACTTGTTCGGTAAAGACTCTGTATACTAATAATAATAATATGTAGGACAATTTACATATTGCCTTGGTCACAAACTAAGCTCTAGACTTGTACAGTCAACGGCAACGTTATACTATACGCCCATGCACTCTATGCCTTGGTGTTAAGGGTCAATTTACTTTTAAAACGTATACTATACCTTACTATTGACTGTACTATGTGTACCAGAAACAACAATATAATACATATATATTTTATAAACACCCAGACCATGACAAACTAAAAAACTTACTAATTAATATTTTTTTGCCATGGGTGGGGACTCGAACCCTCGGCCTTCCGGATACAACACCAAAGACGCAACCACTAGTCTACGAATACTATCAGCTTTGACGTGGTGGCAATAAAAACTCCACCGCTGCGCCTGAGGCGATCTCGGACGCCGTAATAGGTCTATCTACCTTGTATACTATAAAATAGATCACATGAGTATGCACACAGAAAGTTTATAGTATTACATACAAGTAGGTATATCGTCAGAACCCTCTTCTCGGGAATGCTAATCGCTCTTGGCCATTTTTTCTCATCGTGTTTCGATATTACGTGGGATTTAAATCTATCTTTTAAGTGATATACGGATCGCAATTTGCAACGCAAATATTACAGCTGAATTGCAGATTTGAATAACTGATATTCTTTAATATTTATTTTATGTATTTTTTATTATCACGGGTGCTTTATGGCGTCCTAGACCCAGCAAAAGGGTTTAGCTTCCACTTCGTTGTAGGTGGTATTTTGAATCTACTTCAAACAAGTAGCGACCTCGTCGCGTTATAAATAATAGTAATATGTATGACAATTTATACATATTGCTCTGGTCACAAACTAAGCTTTAGGCTTGTACTATGTGTACCAGAAACAATGATATAATACATATTATATTTTATAAAAATGCAGTAAAATTATATATTAAAATCAATTTAACAATAATATGAAGGATATTACGAGTACACACATATTGCTGTACACGCATATTGTGTACCAGAAACAACGATATATTTTTATTAACACCCAAACCATGGCAAACTGTACAGAAAAACGTACTAATATGTTAATGCTATGGGTGGGAATCGAACGCACGGCCTCTGAAAACAATATCAAAGGCGCAACCAATAGTCTACTAAGGCATAGTTGAACATGAAATTCAGAATGAATGATAAAAAACTAATGTTTGCAACTAAACACCCAATAAAATCTTATCAAGATCATATAAAATAACACCAAAGCTATTATTTTAGTAATCAATGCCGTCAGTTTAATAACTAGTAAAGTATGTAACGGTTATTAAATATTACCATAGATAATGAAGAATAATAGACGGGATCTGCGAACTAACTAGGGACATCCTGTGCTAATCGTAAATCAGGGGTATAACATAGAACGGAAATCTTGACCGATCGATTCTCATTAATAAAAAATCTAAATGAGCAATTAAGAATATGTATAAAAAAGTACGAAATGGTGTTGTTGAACTCATTGATTTAATTTTACTTGAATTAAAGTTTTTTAAATATGAATCAGTCGATAATTACTGACTAAATAGGCTAGCTTAATTTATTACACATGATTGCTAAATTTATTTATTTTGGAAAAAAAACTGTTGGTATTTTGCGGATTGTAATAGGGTAGTATTACAATCCGCAAAATACCAACAGTTTTTTTTCCAAAATAAATAAATTTAGCAATCATGTGTAATAAATTAAGCTAGCCTATTTAGTCAGTAATTATCGACTGATTAAAATCCAGTGCCGTGTTAGTACACTCTTATATAATGAATCTAATATGAATCAGTCGATAATTACTGACTAAATAGGCTAGCTTAATTTATTACACATGATTGCTAAATTAATTTATTTTGGAAAAAAAACTGTTGGTATTTTGCAGATTGTAATAGGGTAGTAAGAGTGTACTAACACGGCACTGGATTTTAATCAGTCGATAATTACTGACTAAATAGGCTAGCTTAATTTATTACACATGATTGCTAAATTAATTTATTTTGGAAAAAAAACTGTTGGTATTTTGCAGATTGTAATAGGGTAGTAAGAGTGTACTAACACGGCACTGGATTTTTATCAGTCGATAATTACTGACTAAATAGGCTAGCTTAATTTATTACACATGATTGCTAAATTTATTTATTTTGGAAAAAAAAACTGTTGGTATTTTGCGGATTGTAATAGGGTAGTAAGAGTGTACTAACACAGCACTAGATTTTAGTAATGGAGGATTAGTTAAATATATATTTAGTAAAATAGGCAATGCCTTGAAAAAAAAATCTCGTTACTAAAAAAAATCCAGTGCTATGTTAAAATAAAAAAAAATGGAGTAAACGTAAATTGAATCAATTTAATTAATATAAAATATTTCAACTTAAAAAAAAAATATAAACTACATTATTTTTTAACAATGAATACTAAAACAATCTACGAATGAAAACCGGCTAGAATCACCAATTACAGACAACAAATAACCATTCAACAGTTCCGATCCGAGTTGACCGCGTGATCGTAAATACGGGAACGAATCAGATCGGCGATCCGTACCAAGTCCCGGACAAAGCACGTAAATCCCGGAAAACGAACGAGGCACTTCGTCCGATTACAATGCGATAGCGTGTGTGAACTGCTACGATTTTATTGTCATTTATTTATAAGCGGCCGTGTTTAACAGTTTTTTGGTGTTTAGATATGTACCCCAAATATACAGGGTGACTTTGAAAGGATGTACTTTGGGCTAATATGAGGTTCTGCTGATCAAATCGAACAACTTTTCCCATGGAACCATGTGTCGCAAATGAAAATTTTTGGCTTCCTCATACAAATTGGTCATTTTAATATTACTAGTTTGTATGGAGAAGGCAATATTTTTTTTCCATTGCGGCACATAGTTCCATGGGAAAAGAAGTTCGTACTGATCAGTAAAAACTCATATTAGCCCAAAGTACATCCTTTCAAAGTCACCATGTAGAGTATGGGACCGTCTAAAAAAATAAAAATTAAGTAATCCAACGCTTGGTTCGATTATCTATTTATAATTTATTTTATAAGATTATTGAGGAAAAAAAAAATTTTATGGCGAGTCTGTCACATCAAAACATTCGAGAACTACTGGTCCGTTTTACTTAAGGTTTTAAATTGTTACAGATCTTATTAACACAAGTGTTCAAGGTTCAGATGAAAAAGGGTACAAGTAAATTTAATACTCTTAAAAAGCAGCAAATAGGTCGTTTGAAACTTTGTTATTATAAGCTAAGTATTTGCTTATATTTACTTTCCCATAGTTTTATCTCATGCTTTCTGATGAGAGTAAGCAGCGTCGACTATCAAAAGTCGCACGGAAATAAAATGTCCTAAGTCACAATGCATTTAAATAATAATTTAAGGAAAACTACAAGAAAATTGTAAAATATGATTTGACAATATTTTATTAATTTATCATATATAGTTTTATAAAAAAATAATATTAAACATTTATAGTAATGTCATAAAGTCCGGAAAAAGAAAATTCCAGAGCTATTTTTCACGATTTATTTCTATAGGACAAACTATTTTATTTTACGTTTCGGACACGACACTTATTCTCTAATATCCTCCAGATTAAGAAAGCTATTTTGCAGTTCATCTAAAAACAGTTTCTTTCTTAAAAAAATCGGAATTATCGACGCAATTACTGAGCTCACCTCGCCTTAATCAAATATGTCGGAACAAATAACTCATTTCCGGTATTGTTAAATTATAATATATGTTATAATATAACATATAATTTAACATATTATGTTAAATTATACTCTATAGTGTGAAAATTTATACGAATTTGCAGGTTTTTGGGGTGAATAAACTAGTATATTTTTCTAAATTATGTTATTAGTAATTGGATTTTTTTGTAGAGTTTTATAACTTGTACGTCTTTATACATAGTTTAAAAAAATCTTACACCTCCAATAAAAATACCATTAAGTTTATTGATGTAATAAAGACCGGTTCCTAATATTAATACTAGAAAAAGATAATCAAAAATCGAATGCCAATGGCATTTATGAAATAACACTTAGGCTTATCTCGAAAAGCGCAGGTGCGGTTTTCGTTGACAAATTTTATAAATGAACACACCACATACTTGGTTGCCCATTAAGAATTAAAATGCAGGTTCGAATTTGGGTCTTATTGTAGGTGTATATAAGGTTGATATTTTAGTGCTATGTGACTTACCGTGAAAAGGTAATCGGGTACATTTGGTGCGGTCGTTGAACCCGATTGTTGTAGTTTTTGCTGCCTGTGGGACAACTTCTACAATTAGGGTTGTCCATTTTACTTTTCTTTGAAAGAACTTTAAAATATTTGTTGGGCGAACAAAGGGTTTAAATGCAGTTCCTTGCCGCGCCAACTGCGTAGTTATTTTTTACAAATAAAATACTTTTTACTATTTACAATTTTGTATAGAATTGAAAATAATTTTCCTTCGTAGGTATATTTAATTTAATAGGTTATAAACGAAATATTTTTAATGTAAAAAAAATATTATAAGACTTGAACTGTCTGCACTTTATAATTATCTGGATAGTTATACCTATAGACTATATTTATGCTGAAATTATTTATTTATATTTATGCGAGCTGATCATTTTCACGATAGAGCAGATGTATTAAACTAGGCCCGTAATGTAAATTTGTCTTTGTCGCGCCCATTTTGTAACTGCATCATTTAGCTGGCAGAGTGAAAGCGATTAGTGCTGTTAAACAAGAATTTATTGATCGACGACCCGTGTAAAAAATACACTACTGGGAAGTAATTATTGTATCCTTTAAGTAGGTATGTAATTATTATTATTTTTTTTGGAAAAAATAATATATTTTATTTTGCGATGACATTGATGGGTTTTTGTTGTTATCTTTTTCTTAAGTATTTTATTAATTGTTAGCTTTAAATTTAAATTAAAATAAATTGTCAACCCTAGCTCAGTCGATCGGGTACTACCGCGTTCCGGCATAGCTCTCACTCACCGCTTTTCAACTTAAACTTAGGCATTTTAATTACAAAGACATCACTTGAGATTTCTTTTCGTCGTCAGTATTAATGGCACGAAGTTTGGCCCCTTAACTTCCTAAAACAACTGTTAAGTGACTAATACTAGCGGTTAAGCACGTAACCAGATGGTGTTAAATGGTAATTGTTTGAAACTGTGCTTTACTTCCAAAAAAAAAAATTATAACGACAGACAATTATTTTTAAACAAGTGTAAGAGTGGTAAGTTTGGGTACTTGTTTTTTTTTTTATTGGAGCACGGCATATAACTGCATACCTACCTGATGGTAATCAAACCTACAAAATCTATGAATGCGTCGATCAGCATACCTACTGTTGTTTAACAACATAGGTCGCTCGCACAATACCAGCTAAATGATAAGGTTACGAAATGAGTGGCGGGAAAAACCAACTTGCATAAATGCTTTGTTATCAAATCTACTGCCCGCTTCGTGTAACCGCACTCTAAAAGACGCAACATAAAAAAAAGAAGTAATCCAAAAACTGATGAAACCCACTGACTAAAACCGAAACATGGCTAGGTGGTTGGATGGTTTGACAATTTTATTAACTAGTTACCTTTTAGTAACTTAATATTTAAGTTATCATAACTTATTTAAAAAAAAAAGTTAGTCCCTAAAAGATTTTATATACATTTTTTTTAACTTCTATTGTTTTTTTATTAAGCCTTACCAACGGCGACAATTAGGTGAAAACAAAACAACAGCTAACCACCTAGTCTTACACTAGATGGTTATGTAGCGTGCGTTCGGTTTGGTAGTATTATTCATATTAAGATTTCCATACCAACAAGGGACCGGACCTGGCATGGGTGACCGCTTTATACAACGAGGCTATACCATCATAAACACCGCAACAAGCCCGCCACTTGTTAGGAGTTGCCTCCAAAACCATCGGCGAAAAGAAGACGAGTTAATCCCTCCGCTGGGCCCTGAGGCCGTTTAAACAGTATTTTGATACAACTGCACGTTTAATTTCTAAATCTCATATCGAATAATAAAAAATTTAAAAATCGTCGTTCCTTTGTTAATGAACAGCAGCCTAACCAAACGGACTCTAAGGGTCGGATTAATAGTCGTTGCTAAGCAATGCTATTAATCCGACCCTTAGAGTCCGTCATATAAATGCTAATGCTTCGGACTGTCAAACTGCATGTGGAAAAACTAAATTTTGACAGTTCCAAGCAATGGCCAATATTAATCCGGCCCTAAAACCTCATTGTTTAAAACATTTTTTTGTTGACTACTCAATAATATGTATAAATTTACATGAAATATAAATGAGGAGGGGTTAATCCCTCCGCTGGGTACCCTGAGGCAGTTTAAACGGTTCTCGGGAGCCAAATAGGCACCCGTGATGGTATTTATTATTATTTACATGAAATAAATCATTTTAATTTACCCCTGAGGCCGTCTAGGCTATGTCATGGGCCCTAAAGCACCAGTGATGATACATACATCCTCATAACTAACTCAAATGAGAATCTGAACAAATGACTTAACGTGTAAACCCATCTGTCATGACTGGCCAAGAAATTTATAACAACAATTAAACAAAACAATAAAGATCACAGTCGGACGCACAGAATAGGTAATGAGGACATACAGACTATAAATGTAAATAGAAAAAACAAGACAAACAAAACCGTCTATTGTCGGTCTCATACAAAGGAGACAAACAAATTGAATGATAAGAAAACAAATGGTTAAGAAGTCACGGTTAGAATGAAATTGAAAGTCCATAAGTGAATGTTCTTTTTTTAAAATTCATTGTTCTTTTTTCAAAATGCATTGCGTGTACATTCCATGAGACAAAAACAATACCATAGATATAGATTAGGGTGTGTTAAATATATTTATTTATTTTAAAATTCGAATAAGTATTAGTGTAACTGGGACCGTCTACCTAGGTATAAAATTTACAGGCATATACAATACATTCGGCGTTTGTACAGACAAATAAACAGTGTCATAAGTTGGTATAGTGAAACTAATTCCGACAGCTTAACGTACGCTTAGAGGGCTCTACAGGGCCGTGTTCGGAAACTAACAGTTTAACACTGAGTTAGACAGTTAACAATATCATTACACTATATGCATCTTTTGTTCTCTAAGCATTTTTCAATATTTTTATCGCACTCCAGTGTTAAAGTGTTACGTTTCCGAACACGGCCCAGGGTGAGTTTTTCAAGTGGGCCTTTAAGGCCCATTCCTAAACTACAAGGAATAGCGAAAAAATTTCAAAGTATTCTCGGATCCGATTTTGATAAAAACTAAAATAGAATTATTAGATTTTTGAAAAAAAAAATCCTATAGCCGGGAATCAAAGTCGATAATTAAAAAAAAACACACACTCTTTATAGCCAGGTAAAAAGTTCCCATGGGATTACCGGGACAAATATTTATCATGAGTATAATAACTATGAATTAAATTGAAAATTCCAGACGCACGAAGTCGTGAACAGAAGAAAGTTTTAAATAGTATTAGATATAATTGTGGTACCGGGGCCTATTCTACTAAATGAATTGGATATCGAATGCCCGTCAAAATTAAAACTTGACATATTTCCTATACAAAAAGTGTACAAAATTTTAACTTTCATACATACTTTGATACATAATTACTTGAGTAGAATATTGCCCCTGGTGTTTTGAGGCTAAAATACTATTACGAAGGAAAGTTATCTGTTAACAACGCATGTTTACTCTATATTACTTTGATCACAGAATCTAAGAAATTACTACTCTGCAGTTAGTTTATATTTTTATGGAGCGCGGCATGTGTACCAAGTAAGCAGTACCTACAAAGTCCATGAATGGGATCGATTAATACATTCCTTTAACAATATTGATCACTACCACTATGCCGGCTAAACTATGCGGATACAAAATGGGCGTCTACAAAGACTTATTTGCCTTACGAGTCTATTATAATATCCTCGCTGTTTAACCATAAGCCCGATTTGTCCGCACCTTGAAAAGAAACCACCTCGACAAACGATGCAGTTGTCTCCAGAAAAGCGGTAAACCCACAGACTAAAACCGAAACATGACAGGTAAAAAATAATTAGGAAAGTGAATACTACAAAATAACATAAAAGCTATGACCGATTGGCTAGTTAGTTACGTAGTTGACACAGTATCCGGAGTTCGATTTCCATTCGTATCAATTTCTGTACAATATTTCCACTATTGGGTGGTGGCCATGACAATATGTGTCAATTAGGTTATTTTTATTTAGGTTTCTAATACTTTCAGGTTTTCCTATTACCTAAATTCTAATACCTTATATTCTAATTTAATTATTTTAAGTTATACTCGTAATAATTCGTAATTTGAAGGAGGATTTAAACATATTGCTCTGATCCCAAACTAAGGGGCTTGTACTATGTGTACCAGAAACAACAATATAATACATATTATAAACATACAGACCATGACAAATCATGTACAAAAAATCGTACTAATATATTTATTTATTTAGCCATGAGTTTCAAAAATTTTACAATGGAACCATTAGTTTTATTTTTATTGTTATCGTTTTAGATTTTTCTTAATGTCAATTTATGAAACTACAATTACGATTTTCAGTACATACATACATAGATACATGTCATCACGGGTGCCTTACGGCGCCCGAGACCGCCTAGACGGCCCCAGGGTACCCAGCGGAAGGGTTTTTTAATCCCACCTCTTCGTAGCCGATGGTATGAGTCTACACCGAACAAGTGGTTAGTCGTCGCGATGTTTTGAATAGACTCAATAACCCAACTATAAACAGTTTCACAAGTTGGTATAGTGAAACCGGGACCGACAGCTTAACGTGCTCTCCGGGCCACTATAGTGGTGTTGTCAAACAATGTACATACATTTTTACATTAAAAACTCATTGGTACACACCGGGATTCGAACCAGGGACCTAAGTGCTTTTAAGTCCAAGGTCTAACCAACTAGGCCACCACGTATATTAATTTTCAGTAGTTATAGACAAGTCTATACAATTTCAGAATTTCAGGTATGCAAGCTATTATATACAATTTGTCATGCTACATATTATTGGCCTATTTGACTTGACGATGGCAACACCATTGCATTTAGACACGCGAATTGTCAATATCACTAGGTGAACACTAAAATGCGATCTATTCAAAAAGGTTTATTGACTCATACCAAAATACAGATTTGTATAACATTTTTTTTTAATTCATTTAACATAGCATTGGTATATAACATTTAAATTATTCGGTAATAGTTTTTTTTGTAATAATTGGTGAGCACGCGCATCTATTAAATCTGCTAGAAAGTTAAATATATAAGTATTTAATTAGCAAGGTAATAATTACATTTTCATCGCGATAATTTTTTATAAGCAATGACTAATTAGTAATTATAAAAAAAAATAGTCTATAAGCAAAATAGGAAATTTTTAGTTACCTACCTATAAGTAGATAATACAAAAAATAATTAAGGTAGGTATCAACGTTAAATAAATTAATATCTATAATTAAAATTAACCAACAAAAACAATTTGGTATAAAAACAGCTGATCCGTTCCGGACATGCTATTTAAATTCAAACAAAAAAAAAGACTCACCGAAATAATAAAAAATCCTCATAAGTTAAAAAAAACTACAAAACACTACACGTGTACACAAACCACATTGATACATCTCATTTCCAAAACAATATTTTGACACTTCACATTCCAAAACACTGGCACAAAAAAAAGGATCCTTTCCTTTTTTTTATAACAAAAACAAACGTCAGCTGTCAGATTCGCGTTCTTTTTTTGAATGAAGCGGTGCGGCGCGCGTGCTCGCTATGAACTATAGTGTCTGTGTAACTGCGTGCAGTGGACCGATTTTCTGTCCCGTTTCCTCTTGCGTAATAGGTTCCGCTCATAGAGTAGGAGGGAGTGAAAATTTATAGATAGTCTTTTTGTTGTCATCACTATAGATCGTGCTTTATGTTTGGAATTATGATATTATATTAAATTAGTTACATTTGTTTATTATATGAATAGATTGATTATTTTTAATATTAGATTTGTTAAAAAAAAAAATAACCACAAAGAATAGTATTTATTTATTTTAATATTTTTTACACAAAATTTAATTTAAAAAAATTTTCTTCTGTGAATTAATTATTTTATAAAAAAAAATGTACTGTACCTAATAAAAAAAATATTAAATAAAATAATTTTAAAAAATTACCACCCTTATGGAATACAGGGGGTTGCGCCTTTGGCATTGTATCCGGAAAAAAATACGTATTTCTGTACAGTTTTGTCACGGTCTGGTTGTTTATAAAATATTAATTAATTAATGTGCTAATATTTAAATGCTTTGTAATGACTAAATTCTGGTTTAAAAGATTTAAAACATTAACTCTGATTCACCAAACTAGTTCAAGTTATTATTAGTTCATTATTTATTTATTTATAATTAGTATCTGTTAAACAAAGTATAAGCCTAGAGCTTAGTTAATGACCAGGGCAATATGTGTATTATATCTAATTATTATTACATTATTTTTTCCAGCTGACACAGGTATTATTTTACTTAATAGCTGGCACAAACCTTTTTAATATTTGTTATTGAAATTTTTATTTTATTTTATTTTTTTTACATTTTGTAACGTCTGTCCTTCCCTGATCTCTATCTTGAATTCCCGAGTTCGCTTACTTGGTCGCCCACATACGGTGCCCGAGCATTGCCTGTGGGAAATTACTACAATAATAGTCATTATCAACTACCTTTTTTTTTTTTCTTTTTTTTTTAGGAGCACGGCATGTGACTTTGTGTCCACCTGATGTAAACAATAAAGTTCATTAATGGGGTCGATCATTACATTGTTGTTTAACAATGCAAATTACTTATGCTGTGGCGACTAAATGATGAGGTTACGAAATATGTGGTGGCTAAGACGAATTAAAACCGTCAAGTGACCTAGTCACGTTTCAGTTTTAGTTTGTGGGTTCACCGGTTGCATTAATTTCTTGTCGAGGGTAAGTTTCTTTTCGTGTTACAATTACGAAACAGGTGATTGATTTGACGATAAAACAGCGAGGATATTAAAATAGACTCGTAATGCAAATACTTCCATGTCGCCGCAAATTTCGTAACCGCATCCTTAAGCCGGTATAGTGGGAACGATCAATATTTTTTAACAACAATGTATTGATCGACCATATTCATAGATTTTGTTTGCTTAACATCGGGTTAATACAAAGTCACATGCCCTGTTTCATAAAAAAATATATCTTACAATAAAAGGAAGCTGATAAAAAATGGGAGCATACCTATAGGCTTGAATAACGCTGAACCCACAAATTGAAACCGAAACATGACTAGTTAGGTCACTTAACGGTTTTTTATATCTGTGGCCCTAGTGTGAGTTTTTTTAACATTTACTTTCGCGTTAACTATACTACTGCGTCAACATTTTGACCAATCACACGGACGCATTTTCACTTCTCAAAATCTCCGCTTGGAGCGCTGAACTATTTCCCATACAAATTTTAGTTAACTCAAACGCAAAGTAATAGTTAGAAAACTCACACTAGGGGTACTGTACTAGCGGTGAAGTAAGGACATGATTATACTAATAGAAGGTGTTAGTGGAATCAATACGAATTGCTTAACATGCTTCCTGAAGCACAGCTCAGGGATTATTTTATTTATTCACCGAGATACCGAAAACTAATTTCTAAAATATTGGATTCAAACCTACGACCATCAGTTTTTTGAGTAAATTGGCATGTAACAATACTTATTAACAACTCTATTATTTTGAGCAAAAACAAAAACAATGAACATAATCAATAGCAACCTTCAAGTCGAAAAAAAACTATTGTGGGCAAGCCATGAATTATTTGATGTCATTAGTGAGTTTTTTTTATACTTAAGTACACTATTTTGAGTCATGCGGGTACGTAATATTGTACGAGCGGAATCTTATGGGCACTGCATTCATAATCGAGAACTCCGCGTTCTCCATACAAAATTAGCTTTCGTACTTCCAATAATACTCGTTTACTTACTGTTTGTCGCAGTAAGTAATTAAATTAAAATACTATTTTTGGCGGTCATTATTCTTTCTCTGTTGGGGGTTAATATTTTTATTTTTTTTAGAAATCAGGAAAAAAATCTAATATTGTAATACAAAAATATATTAGGTACCCGCAACAGAAAGATTTTGACAACACCACTATAGTGCCTCGGAGAGCACGTTAAGCTGTCGGTCCCGGTTTCACTATACCAACTTGTGAAACTGTTTATAGATGGGTTATTGAGTCTATTCAAAACATCGCAACGAGCTAGCCACTTGTTCGGTGTAGACTCATACCATCGGCTACGACGAGGTGGGATTAAAAAACCCCTCCGCTGGGTACCCTGGGGCCGTCTAGGCGGTCTCGGGCGCCGTAAGGCACCCGTGATGATACATAACAAAAAGATTTACGAACATAAAAAAAATAATTGAACTTCGACCAACAGCGAAGTTGTAATTGGAAGTACGTTTGTATGGACGTCAAGTCGCCTTTGTATCTACCTGGTAGTGAGCAGACCTACAAAGTCCATAAATGAGATCGATCAATAAATGTTCTTAACAACATTGATCGCTCCCACTATGCCCGCTAAATGATGCGATTACGAAACGGGGCGGCGACAAAGACAAATTGCATTACGAGTATATTTTATACTAGCTGACCCGCGCAACTTTGTCTGCGCGTTTAAATTTAACCGTTTACGCAGCGTACGCTCTTAAAAGGAATAATTTTTCCCCGTTTTTGCAACATTTTTCTTTGTTACTCCGCTCATATTAGTCGTAGCATGATGTTATATAGCCTATAGCCTTTCTCGATAAATGGATTATCCAACACGAAAATATTTTTTCAATTCGAATCAGTAGTTCCTGAGATTAGCGCGTTCAAACAAACAAACAAACAAACAAACAAACAAACTCTTCAGCTTTATAATATTAGTATAGATATACTCTCTGCCTTATCGTATATTCAATCAACCACCCATTTCGTAACCGCACCCTGAAAGAAGACTATCACCTCGACAAGAAATCGATGCAGTTATCTTCTCTAAACCCACAGACTAAAACCGAAACATTACTAGGTCACTTGACGGTTTTTGCATCTGTATGAGCGGTGGTAACGAAACCAGTCGCACTATACTAGCATAAATAAAAATACGTTCATTATCTAGGTATTAACTAATAAAAAACATGTATACTTAATATGGATCACAAGATATAAATATTTATGTAACCTAAGCCTAATTTACACTACATGAAACAAGTTACATGCATGTTGAAAATACATGCATGCACCTGGGATGGGTGACCGCTTTATACAACGAGGCTATACCATCATAAGCACCGCAACAAGCTCGTCAATTTTTAGGTGTCTCCGAATACCATCGGCGAAATGAGGACGGGTTAATCTCTCTGCTGGGTTTTGAATCACGTTTACATTCCGTTTTATTTTACCACGTAATCGTTTTTACCACCTCCGTAGAAAACGATTACGCATTTCGGCGTTATATCCGGAGGTCGTGTGTTCGATTCCCACCCATGGCAAAAAAAAAATACGTTTTTCTGTACAGTTTGTCATGGTGTAGATGTTTATAAAATATAATATGTATTATACGTTGTTTTTGGTACACATAGTACAAGCCTTTAGCTTAGTTTGTAACCAGAGCATGTGTAAATTGTACTACATATTATACATACTAGAATCTAAATTTACTAGTCTTATAACACTGCGTCATAAAATTGCAGTCAATTTTTTTTTTGTTGGTACGGTTGAAACAGTTTATTTATGTAATTTTCTTGTTTTTTAAATGCCAAGGGTACGCCAAAGAAAGACAAGTCGTCAGGATCAGGACATGAAGCTTTTAAAATGTCTATTAATTCTTAGTATATTTATGAATGAATTATGAAACTAGTGTCATGCAACAAGTAAATAATCAAGCCACTAATTTCTTAATCAAATAAAATCTTGTATATCTATTGTATAAATCTATTGTACTGTTCTATGCAACCTCCAAAAACTTTCAACGTCCTTCTTCTATCACCCGGTGTCTCTTGCATATGTTGCGTTAAGTAAAATGAGTGAGATGACAATACATAAAAGTGTTTGAGTAATAATTATTATCTGTATGTAATTGGTGTCCTTTTTCTTATTCTCTCATATTTATTTTGATTGTTTCGGTACCTACCTACTGTATCTAAAAGCCGCACGTCCTCTTCAAGGCATCAGCTGAAAATCAGCGTTACAGCAATCTATTGCTGTAGCATGTGCTGAGCTGATTTCCTGTTTGTCGCCGCGCAACAAACCTTTAACTTATTATATATTTGTATATTGTTAATTATTTATATACTATGTAATAATGTAATTTTATTTGTGTGTATTCTGTGCGTGGTGTTTAAATAAAGTTTTCTTTCTTTCTTTCTAAATCATTTATTTCATGTAAATCTTTACAGATATTTATGAATAGTCAAAAAATAAAGTTTAACAATGAGGTCTTAGAGCTTAGTTAGGCAGCTATTCATTAACAAAAGAACGACAAATATTTATTAAACCTCAATATCAGATTTAGAACTTAAACGCGATGTAATGTAAACTAAGCCTAAAATAAAAATAACTATGTTTAGATAGTATTAAACAAGGAAATATTAGTACTATGTCATAATCAATTCGTTACAGACCATCTACCAGATTGTGGCTTGACGTATGTAGTAAATACTACATTATGATAACATACCTACAATTCATAATATTATTCAACAATTACATTTTACAAACATCATTATTTAGGGTAAATTACCTAATAACTGTTCGTTTATATTACTTATTTAAAATTATTTATTTGCCCATCTAACCTTTGAAATATTATTAAGGTGCAAGTTGTAGTATAAACTTCGGTTTACATTCCATTTATATCTAAATTTACGATGACCTTGAAAAAGTTTTGGGGATTTATTTTATTTACTAGGTAAAATCTGTGTAAGCGAATTAAAACTGTCGTTGGTACACCTTTTCTTTTAATAAGAGAGCCTACATATTAGAACGCTAAGCCAATTTCAAAAATATTTCAAATTTTAATCTAATGCTATAAAATAACATACTTGTAGTACTTTTCCAAAATACTTCATTTACCCTGGGATTTACCAATACATATCTTAATTTTTCCAGTAATTTCTTATTGGATTTCTACTCCGCTTTAATTTGACTAGTTCATTTTTGTCTAGAGCCCTCGACATCTACCACTTTCGATATCATGGAAAGCAGTATAATGGAAAAAGTACAAAAATAGACAAAACCAAAATATACAATATGTAATAATGTATGTACAATATGTACAGTATGTAACCGTTGATTGCGCCAATTATGCCAGCTTAAGATTAACGTCATAATAACAATATATATTTCTCATACATTTTTTAATTAAACGTATATCCATAAAATAATAGGTAAATATTTTTAATTTATTTTATTTAGGTGACGGATAACTGTAGAGTTTACCCGACTTGTTAAGTCACGTAAAAACAACACCTTGACATTAAAGTTCACGGTGCTTTATTTGCTAATGGCATCTGCTAGATTGACGTTTGATTACCAAGGGCCTTTAGCGTTGTCAAATTAATAAATGACAGGTGGGGTAATAATAAAAGCGCAGGTATTACTCCAGTATATAAGGTTCCGTAGTATGGAATTTGTTATTGCTAAATTGACGTTTAATTAACAAGGCATTTTTACGTTGTCAAATTAATAAGTGACAGATGTAGTAATAATAAAAGCATAGGTATTACTCCAGTAAAGAAAGTTCCGTGGTAAGTAATTTATTAATGCTAAATTGATGTGATTACCAGCCTTTTACGTTGTCAAATTAATAAATGACAGGTGGGGTAATAATAATAGCATATGTATTACTCCAGTAAATACAGTTCCGCAGTAAGTAATTTATTAATGCTAAATTGATGTGATTACCAGCCTTTTACGTTGTCAAATTAATAAATGACAGGTGGGGTAATAATAATAGCATAGGTATTACTCCAGTAAATACAGTTCCGCAGTAAGTAATTTATTAATGCTAAATTGATGTGATTACCAGCCTTTTACGTTGTCAAATTAATAAATGACAGGTGGGGTAATAATAATAGCATAGGTATTACTCCAGTAAATACAGTTCCGCAGTAAGTAATTTATTAATGCTAAATTGATGTGATTACCAGCCTTTTACGTTGTCAAATTAATAAATGACAGGTAGGGTAATAATAATAGCATAGGTATTACTTTAGTAAATAAAGTTCCGCAGTAAGTAATTTATTAATGCTAAATGGATGTGATTACCAGCCTTTTACGTTGTCAAATTAATAAATGACAGGTGAGGTAATAATAATAGCATAGGTATTACTTTAGTAAATAAAGTTCCGCAGTAAGTAATTTATTAATGCTAAATTGATGTGATTACCAGCCTTTTACGTTGTCAAATTAATAAATGACAGATAGGGTAATAATAAAAGTACAAGTATCACTCTAGTAAATCGGGTTCTACAGTAAATAATTTATTAACAATCCAATC
Organism: Monopis laevigella; assembly: GCA_947458855.1. NCBI lineage: Eukaryota > Metazoa > Arthropoda > Insecta > Lepidoptera > Tineidae > Monopis > Monopis laevigella. The sequence goes on along the minus strand of OX381596.1, from coordinate 4,160,621 downwards.
AATTATTATGTAGATGTAGTAGTATACTAAGGATATTTGTACCACTATAGTTAGTTACATAACCCTAAAATTTATAACCAAGCCTATAGAAGGCTGGTGGAGTGCTTGAAAATGCACACAAAAGTTAGTGGAGGCGTCTATCGATCACCTCTTGACATATTGCTGTTTGCGGGCCGATGTGAAAGCCTCGACGTGTACCGTCAACCAGGCAACGTGTAGTCCAGGAGACTGCACTTATTTTCATGATAAACCTTTTTATTAATATTGTTATTATTATTTATAAATAATTGTTTAAATATATATTTTAAAAGTACGTATAAGCATATTAAGTCCTTACACTTAAGTGTGTAAAAGAGTATTAAAGTAAAATAATAAACTGGATTTGAAGCAAAACAGAGCGCAAGTAAAATATTAATGCTGATGGCAACTAGTTGACATTAATTAATGTAGTAATTCTAATCCTAAAATGATTTGAAATAATGTAATTTGTTGACTGTAATTTTTCAAGAATTTTGTAATTATTTATTTCATATTAATTAATTATTTATAAAATTAAGTTACACATATTAACTTGATGAGATTCAAAAAACGCTTCTAGTAACCATAAAGTGGCCTAACAATAATAAAATATATTAGATTTAATAATTAACTGAATAAAAAGTGACGCGAAATCTGTTTCTGTCTCTCGGTCTACAAACATCGTAACATAAGAGGCACGTGGGAAATGTTTGCACCTACCGTCAGCGCTGGGTCTAACTTTGGGAGCGGGTTTAATGACACAATTTTTTTTATTTATGTCAAGTCAAATTTAATTGTCTCCACTTTATAGCATTTGTGTCTGGGGACTGTAGCTTATATATCTAAGAATGAGCGTTAAAATACCTAGTCCTGTTTCCGTTTTAGTCTGTGGGTTCACAGATTTTCAGAATACTATTGCATCTAGTTCTTGTCGAGGTGGTAGTCTCCTTTCAGTGTGCGGTTACGATACGAAACCTGTAGTTAATTTGTTGATAAAGCTGCGCAAAACTATTAGAGTAGACACGTAATCACTGCCCAAATCGTAACCGTATGATTTAGCTAGCATAGTGGGAGCGAATATCATATCGGGTGGCCTCAAGGCGCCCGAGACCGCCTCGACAGCCCCAGGGTACCCAGCGGAGGGGTTTTTAATCCCACCTCGTCGTAGCCGATGGTATGAGTCTACACCGAACAAGTGACTAGCTCGTCGCGATGTTTTGAATAGACTCAATAACCCATCCATAAACAGTTTCATAAGTTGGTATAGTGTCTAACCAACTCGGCCACCACGTATATATTAATTTCTAACCATCAAGTTATATTTCTCATGTCATAGAGTGATAAAAAAAAAATATCTACCTTAGTAGGTATATAAAAAAATCTATAATAATAATATGTAGGACAATTTACACATATTGCTCTGGTCACAAACTAAGCTTGTACTATGTGTACCGTAAACAACGATATTAATACATAGGGCCCTAGCACAACAGCATCGATAAGCTCGATAAATCGACAAAATCGAAACATATCGATTTTATGAATGAATGTTCATTCGTAAACTTCATTTTATCGACTGTCAAACTATATTGATGTGGTTATGCTAAGCCCCAGAGTATATTTTATAAACACCCGGACCATGACAAATTGTACAGTTTTTTTTTGCCATGGGTGGGAATCGAACCCACGACCTCCGGATACAACGCCAAAGGCGCAACCATTATTCTACGGAGGTGGCCAAAAAAAAATTAAGTCAATTTACTCAAATAAACAATCACTTTCACGATTGGCTAACAATTATATTTATTCCAATTTCTATTAATTTGCAGGTCACGTATTGGTTGCCAATAATGGCGGTTAATGAAACCCAGAAATCTGATTGGTTAAGGCAGGTGAGATCAAATCACCACTAATGAGAAGCCAGAAGGTGTAAGGTAACCTGACCTGATTCATAATTAATAGATCAGGCTTAGTTTACTAAATGGAGCTAAGGAAATTCCAAAATCTTTAGCAGAAACCAGAAAGCTATAATATTAGAGCTAAATTGGTAGTTTTAAGATAAATTAATCTTTAAGTAGAATAGAATATAGTAAATGTTTAATATAATATAATGCATAATATAATAAAGTATTTAATTATTATACTAGCTGATCCGCGCAACTTCGTCTGCGTAACTTTAACCGTTTTTTTTTATTTATTTTTTTTATTGGAGCACGACATGTGACTTTGTATCTACCTGGTGGTGAGCAGACCTACAAAGTCCATGAATGGGGTCAATCAATAATTGTTCTTAAACAATAATGATCGCTCCCACTATGCCGGCTAAATGATGCGATTACGAAATGGGGGGCGACAATGACGAATTGCATTACGAGTATATACTCGCTGCCTTATCGTCAATTCAACCACCCATTTCGTAACCGCACCCTGAAAGGAGACTACCACCTCGACAAGAAATCGATGCAGTAGTCTCCAGAAAACCGGTGAACCCACAGACTAAAACCGAAACATGACTAGGTCACTTGACGGTTTTTGCATCTGTATGGGTGGGTGCATCTTTATGCAGCGTACGATCTTAAAAGGAATAATTTTTCCCCGTTTTTTTGCAACATTTTTCATTGTTACTCCGCTCCTATTGGTCGTAACGTGTAGCCTATAGCCATCCTCGATAAATGGGCTATCCAACACTAAAATAATTTTTCAATCCGAACTAGTAGTTCCTGAGATTAGCGCGTTCAAACAAACAAACAAACTCTTCAGCTTTATAATATTAGTATAGAAATATATATTTACTGTAATAGCTGTTGTGATATATTTGTTTTATATTTATAAATAAATAAATACCATCACGGGTGCCTTTTTGGCTCCCGAGAACCGTTTAAACGGCCTCAGGGTACCCATCGGAGGCATTAACCCATCCTCATTTCGCTGATGGTATTCGAAGACAACAACTAACAAGTGGCGAGCTTGTTGCGGTGTTTATTATAGTATAGCCTCGTTGTATAAAGCGGTCACCTATCCCAGGTCCGGTCTTGTTGTCATCTGCTTAACCTTGTTATCAGTTGCGCAGTGACTTAACCACTAGGCTGGGGCCGCTTTTTTTTATATTTACTCTCAAACAAACTTAAAAATGCATAAACAAACAAAAGTACAGTTAAAAATTGGGCAAAGGGTCATTGTAAAATTGTTGACAAGGCATTAACTATGGAAGGGCCAAAGTGACTGGTCCTCCCACACTGCTTGGCAATGGTCAGTGGTTAGGCAATACTTCCACACTACCTGTTTGAACATCGCAACCTTAATTATAGGCCTGCATCTGATCAAAACTTTTATCAATAGAATAAGTATATTGACCGCCTCCATAGACTAGTGGTAGCGCCTTTCGCCTTGTATCCAGAGGTCGTGGGTTCCGATTCCCACCCATGGCAAAGAAACGGTACGTTTTTCTGTACAGTTTATCATGGTCTTGGTGTTTATAAAATGTAAAAATGTATTATATCGTTGTTTCTGGTACACATTGTACAAACCTAGAGCTTAGCTTGTGAAGAGAGCAATATGGGTGTAATGTCCTTTATTATTATCATTATTATATTAGCCTATACTGTCCCACTGTTGGGCAAAGGCCTCCCTTCCCTCTTTCCATCTCTCTCTATTTTGGACCAGTCCCTCATTTATTATTATATTGTTACATAATTATGTATACATGTAGTCAGTCCAAGATAATTTCAGCAAAGTCTTTGCATCGTCTTTGGAAGAATCTTCGCCTTCCAAGATAGGTCGTCAGATTTTTTTTATGGAACACGTTTCCAAGATGGCGCTGATAGGATCTTATAGAATTTGGTTGCGTAGAGAGGGTAGTGAATACAGTGAAGGAAGGAGTTGAAGTTGATTTTGAAAAGGCCTTTAACCCTGCTTTGCTGTCTTAAGTCCAGGAATATTGATGTTCACTACCCAGCCTCCTAACCGTGCAATGCACGCGCACGAAGAATCCATGGATGTCTATGACAATTGTTTCTCTCTGCCTTAATATCTTTTTTATATTCGTGGTGGCTGAGTTGGTTAGACCTTGGACTTAAAACACTTAGGTCCCTGGCTTGAATCCTGGTGTGTACCAATGAGTTTTTAATTTAAAAAAATATGTAGCTCTGTTTGACAACACCACTACTGTACCTCGGAGAGCACGTTAAGCTATCGGTCCCGGTTTTACTATACCAACTTGTGAAACTGTTTATAGATGGGTTATTGAGTCTTTTCAAAACATCGCGACGAGCTAGCCACTTGTTCGGTGTAGACTCATACCATAGGCTACGACGAGGTGGGATTAAAACTCCTCCCCTGGGTATCTTGGGGCCGTCTAGGCGGTCTCGGGCGCCGTAAGGGACATGTTAATATCTTTATAATAATAACCGATATAAAGTATCTCAAAATGTGAAAGAAATGTACCTAATAATAGAAAGTTAAGTATCAATATAGATTTTTTCCTTCTGAAAAAAATAGGACACCAATATTTTATAATGTTCTTTGATTGAATTGACAATATTACCATCCCGGCATATTTATGAACGAAATATTATGCCAGGATTATTCGTAGGTGGAAAAAAGGTAATCTCTAAAAAAGAGTCCCTATTGCTCGATTTTATAAGTAGGTAATAAAAATCTATAAATTACAAAATTTGCAAAGAATTCATATATTTTACCAAATTAATTGAATAATTATTAAAAATATTATTAATAGTATTAAAATGAATTACCTCATGAACTTCAGAGCGAACTGTTACCTGAAACCAAAAAAACATTAATTAATATTTTTTTATAGAAACAAAAACAGCTATGTAACTACCAAATCATTTTAGTATGACGTTGGTATACGATTTTGTACCAAACAGTTTTTGAATATTAAAAAAAATATCATAACACTTTAATAGTGAGCATTTATTCAATCCTTAAGTAAATCGGATAAGTAGTTCTCTAGATATTTTTGCAGACAGAAACCTAAGTCTTCATCAAAAAAGTTACATATGTTTTGTTGTTTCTATGTTGAAACATATATTTCGTTGTTTCTATGTTGAAACATATATAAACAAATGTACATACTACATATAAGTATATAGCGGTTCGCCCACGTGGGTGTGTAGAATGTTTTGAATGAACCCGCTTCTACGATAACTGTTACTATCATTTCATTGATGAGTTTCTTTCGTAATACAGTGTGGACACAATTTTGTTGGCTTCTTAAATGAAGAAGATTTTTTAAAAATAGTAATACATAATAATGACATCAGTACATTTATATAATTAAAAAAAAAATTAAATAGTCTTTAAAAAGAACATATTATTATATCTAAAAAAAATACGGTTCATCTTTTGTCCGTCTATTTATATAAAAATAACAAATAATATAAACCATAGATAATATATAGAGAATGCCTAAGGCATTAAGTTCGCTTTTGTACATAACTTTTGTTTACTGTGCCATATAGTTTTTTAATAAATAATTAAACAACAAAAATGGCTGAGTCCCTATTCCCACATTAGGTTTTCTTGTCCCTTGAGAAAGAGTTCCTACCACTGAAGAAATATAAAACATAATATTATGTCTGTCACTTTATATTTCATTTATTTGCATTTCATATACACATATTACAATACAATTATTATTGTAAATAGAAATCGATGTATATCACCATGGTATTCATACATCATCAAAATTTTGCTATACAAAACCAATAGTCCTAAATATTAAATTAAACATACCTAGTTGTTTTATTTTTTTCACTTAAAACTACTATACAGATTTACATTAGATACACCATTAGACCATCAGCAAGATGAAGTGGGAATAAAAACGTCTAGGCGGTCTCTGGTACCGTAAAGCACCCGTAAAGGTATTAAAAAAACGCATATGACGTTACATTTTAAATAGAAGGCACGAAGATAGCGAGCTTTAACTGTAATGCATATGTAGTATAGCATAGAGAAGACATCGAGGTTTATTATCATGTTATAAATATTTATAAATGTAGGTGTTGATAAATTAAAGTGGGACACATATCTCGGTTGTCTATTAAATTAATTATTAACTGTTCTCTTCTAAATGTTTAATTAATTTAATTGATAAGTAAATAACTGAAGTTGTGTTTGATCAAGACTGGATGGTTATAAATTAATTGTTTTCATTTTAAAGATTTTAGCATACCGACGACACAAACGCGGTAGCAAAATAGTGGCGGAAAAGCGAACTATTAATTGTTCCAATTAAAAAAGGTTTTTATAATTCCATTATTTTGTTTTGACGCGATAATCTGTCCAAAAACAAACATAAATACATAACTAACATTATAGGTAGGTAATCACAGAAAGAATAAACGAGTTGCTACACATATATCAGTTGTATCTACCTGATGGTAAGCAGACCAACCAAATCCATGAATGTAGTCGATCAATACATTTTGGTTTAACAGGATTGGTCTCTCCCACTATACCCGCTTAATTATGCGGTTACGAAATGGGCAATTTGCAGTACGAGTTTACTTTATTATGCTTGCTGCTTTATTGTAATTTAACCGCCCTTTTCGTAACTGCTCCACTATACATACTTCGGACAGTGGCTCCTAAAAAACCCCACAGAATACCGAAACATCGATATGTAACTCTAATTGCTTCCCACTGTACCTGATTCAAATTAAATATTCATTAGAAAGCTGACTGTAGCGGTCTTTGTAGCAAAACACAATAGAATGAGACTACTCGTTAACAAAATAAGCGATTGCCTCCCATAGGACCTTGTGTCTGCAATACTAACTCAGTTATAGTCGTTAGGGTTTATAATGAAACTTTACCGCTATTAAATAGTAAAAAAAATAGCTAGGGGCGACTTTTTTATTTTACCTATTACATATTTTATATTTACCTGATAGTACCTAAGCATACCCAAAAAAACCATGAATGGGGTAGAACCATACATTGTTGTTTTTCCAACATTGATCGCTCTCACTATGCCGTCTAAATAATGCGGTTACGGAATGGGCAACGACAAAAATGAATTTTCATTACGATTTCATTTTAATATACGTTAAAATGTTGTGTTCGTCACGCAACCGCACCCTGAAAGGAAGATTACACCTAGACAAGAAATCAATTTAGTAGTTTAAAAAACGGTGAACACACAGAATAAAAAGAAACATGGCGGTTTTTGCAACTGAATGGGCGGTGGGTACCCAAATGAGACAACTTAGTTTTTTTTAACAGTGTGAAAAGTGAAAACCTTAAATTCTTATTTTTATGCAACAAATGTACAAAAATAGTTGATACTTCATATATATTCCAGTTAAGAATTAATTTGTAAGCAAAAGATTTTATAATACACAGTTCAGCAAACAAAATCGCGCTTAAAACCTGTTTTTTAATAACATTAAAGCCTATATCAGCTGTCAGAAATGATTCCATATTAGCTTCAAGGTATGCGCTACGAATTCCATTCAATCTACTAAGCAATCACACGACAGTTTCTGTTATCAATAAAATCTATTAAATGTTCTATTCCGACAAGTAATGCTAACTTATCTTACCTTCAAGCTTTTAATCTAAACGGCTTAACAAAAATGTCATGACATTCAAATTCAAAATGCAATGTATAATATATATAAGGTTTATTATATGTTGTAGGGTAGTAATCATTAATCTTAAGAGGTTACACACTATATTTAAGATATTAATATATGTCTAAGTTTGAAACCTTATGAAGGTTGTTAGTTACTTAACTAAGCTTAAGGGCGAAGTCTATTAAAGACACTACATTCGCAATTGTGAAGTCTGCGTTCTCCATATAAAATAAGCTTTTGTCTTCCAGTCAGAATTAAAATAATACTTTTGTCGGTCATTATATTAATTAATCTTTCTTTGTATGGCATTTTTTTTATTTTAAATCATAAAATAAAACTTTTTAAATAAAACGTATGTTTTTTCCACAACAGAAAGATTTTTGTGTACAATTACCAGCATAAAAATAATAATTGAAATTCGACTAACAACCAAGTTTTAATACTGGAAGTTCTTTTGTATGGTCAAGACGTCTACATAGCCCTTAAGAGGTTACACACTATATTTAAGATATTAATATACAGGGTGAATTTGAAAGGATGTACATACATACATACATATCATCACGGGTGACTTACGGCGCCTGAGACCGCCTAGCCGGCCTCAGGGTACTCAGCGGAGGGGTTTTAATCCCACCTTGTCGTAGCCGATGGTATGAGTCTACACCTAACAAGTGGCTAGCTCGTCGCGATATTTTGAATTGACTCAATAGCCCATCTATAAACCGTTTCAAAAGTTGGTATAGTGAAACCGGGACCGAGAGATTAACGTGCTCTCCGAGGCACTATAGTGGTGTTGTCAAACAAATGTACATATATTTTTAATTAAAAACTCATTGGTACACACCGGGATACGAACCAGGGACCTAAGTGTTTTTTAAGTCCAAGGTCTAACCAACTCGGCCACCACAAATAAAAGGATGTACTTAGGGATAGGTAATATGAGGTTCTGCCGATTGTCCGATCCGATAATTCTAACATAAATCAGAGCAGAAATAAGCAGATCTAAGATAAAGTCATCCAAGTTGTTTACTTAACGCATTTTGCCCTTAAGCTTAGTTAAGCAACTAACAACATACAGGGTGACTTTGAAAATATGTACTTTGGGCTAATATGACGTTCTGCTGATCAAATCGAACAACTTTTCCCATAAAACCATGTGTCGCTAATGAAAAAAAAATGTTGGCTTCCCCATACAAATTGGTAATTTTAACATTACTAGTTTGTATGGAGAAGGCATTTTTTTTTTCATTTGGACACATGGTTCCATGGTAAAAGTAGTTCGATTTGATCAGCAGAACGTCATATTAGCCCAAAGTACATATTTTCAAAGTCACCCTGTATGTTGTTAGTTGCTTAACTAAGCTTAAGGGCAAAATGCGTTAAGTAAACAACTTGGATGACTTTATCTTAGATCTGCTTATTTCTGCTCTGATTTATGTTAGAATTATCGGATCGGACAAAGTGGCAGAATATATTATATGTGGTTAGGATATATATACACACGACATATTTAGTTTACAAGATGACTAGCTTTACAAGGTTTCACCCGCCGTTCAATTTAAAAGAAATCTAAAATAAAATATAACCCGCTGATAATAGAGTTTTTTATAGGCGAAGGAATATTTAAAATAATTTCAGAGTTTATTCAGAACAAACTTTTTTTTCTCCAAATAATATTTGTATATACTGGTACAACTAAAAATAAAAATAATATTACAGTTAAATTTGGAATCTGTCATTTTTATACCATTGTTCTTTGTGTTTTCTCATTTTTTAAAGGACTATTGCAACCAATGGAGACCTCTTCGAATAAGCTTTTTATATTTTTAATTGTTTTTTTAAATATATTTATGTATAATTAACACACTGTAAAATTAATAAATATTATTTGCAATAGTTTTTTTTTTCTTTGGTACAATTTTAAGGCAAGACTAGGTATAATTATTAATGATATTATAGGGTATTGGGATTCAGTGAGGGTAGGGATTCAGTGAGGGTAGCCCTGAAGATGTGTGTTTCTATTTTATCGTTGGTTTTTTTTTTTCCTCTTCACTTGACATTGGCAGGACTATACCGTATGTTTGCATGCGGTCATGTCGCCATTCCTTTTTCTACCTAAGTCCCAATTCCTTGCCATCTTATTATACCTCTTTTACTATTAATAAAAAAAATTAAACCTACCCACTAGACATTGGCAAAATTTCGCATAATGCAAAGACGCCATTAATTCAAGAAAATAAATTATTTATTTGGGCGAGAACAACGAGATGGGTGCGAAAATACAATAGACTAATTTGTTGAGGTACCTTACGGTACCCGAGACCGCGTATACGACCTCAGGATACCCAGCGGAGGGGATTAATCCCACTTCATGGCCGAATCCCGCCGATGGAATAATCTACCTACACCGAACAAGTAGCTAGCTCATCGCGATGTTTGGATAGACTCAATAAAGAGTTTTATAAGTTGGTATAGTGAAACTTGTAACCAATAGCATAACGCACGCTCTATTATTACTTGTCAGGCGTAGCACGATTGACTTGGCAAATCGAGCTCAGTTGAAATACGGGACAAAGTCAGTCCTTCTGGGTAGTTTAAATTATGTCCGGAATACAGGACGTCCCGTGAAATACAGACGTCTGGCAACACTACGATACATAATTACCAATGTACCGCATATAGAAAGCTCTTAAATTAATTATACGTATAAGCTCTTAGTGTCAACAACTTGTCAAATCAATAATAATAGATGTCAATGTTGACAGCATTCCCAGCTGTCATGAATTATAAATTATATATAACCTTCACTTTAACAGCACCGAAATATTAAGTGAAAGTTGTTAAAATGGGTTAGTCTTAATACTATTCATACCATGTTACTAATATGATCTACCGTACATATCATCACGGGTGCCTTACGGCGCCCGAGACCGCCTAGACGGCCTCAGGATACCCAGCGGGGAGATTTCAATCCCACCTCAACGTAATCGATGGTATGTGTCTACACCGAACAAGTGGTTAACTCATCGCGATGTTTGGATAGACTAAATGACCCATCTATAAACAGTTTTACAAGTTGGTATAGTGAAACTGGGACCGATAGCTTAACGTGCTCTCCGAGGCACTATAATGGTGTTGTTGAACAAATGTACATTTTTTTTTATTAAAAACTTAATTGTACACACCGGGGTTTGAACCAGGGACCTAAGTATTTTTAAGTGGCCTTGTCACCAACCACGTACCTATACACTTTTATATATTAGATCATATAATATATTTTTTAAATAGTAATTATTTTTGTATCTACAGATGCAGATCTACAAAATTCATGAAATCCTATCAAAAATAAGTTGTTGTTTAACAACATCCCACTACGCTATACTATATCGCTCCCACTATGCTGGAAAATGATTTCGGTAACGAAATATAAAAAAAAGGATAAAAGTCGTGTTTAAAAAAAAATCTCTTATTTTGTCAAAATTACGTTTTAAAATGCAGAAGGGGGCAGTAACTTTCACCCCATTAGTATCGGATGGCGTGGGTTTTAGTAATTCACGGACTTAATCCGTCTCGCGCCCAGCTAGGGTGCGACTTACAATCATGTGCTGTTAAATATGATTACAAATTTGAAGTGGATATACTTGGTATTTTACTGTAAGGATTTGGACCACAAATATTATAATAATAGTCCATACATGGACTTTGTAGGTCTACTTACCATCAGGTAGTTGTCAAGTGACAAAGTCACACGCCGTGCTCCAATAAAAAATAAGACATTTAATTTTCAGACAGAAATTTAATTAAATGTCCTGCGGGGTAATTACGCGCACTAAGCTAAGCTAAACTTTAATCGTTATTATGCAATTCTCATGTAATGCAAACTTGGTGAAATTGACAGACAAATACGTAAGTTTAGCTTAACGTTGTACGGCGTAATTATAAATATACACCTAGTACAAGCCTACTGAGTGATTCCAAGAGTTGTTTTCTTTAAGAACGTAGGAACCCTAAAAAAATCAAGATTATGTTCTTGAAAAAGACCGAGAAAAAACCCACAATCCACTTATTAAACACCAACACTAACCTTAACAACAAATACAATCAAATAATTGTATTATTGTTATTTACGAAATCCCAGCAGAACCAAGGTTACCTTAGCCACATTTGGAGAGCTAGGTCGAGGACCACTCAGTCAGAAGTAGGCCACTTATGGAACAGGGAGATGAATATAGGCCTGTCCAGAATACAGAACACGGACTAAAATAATCTAGAAGGGTGAATTGGAGCATACGTGCGTAGTTGTACTATGATTAATACATCAGACGATTTTACTGAACTGTTACAAGCTTGGAGCTTAGTTAGGTAAAATATGTGTAAACCTTGAATAAAAAAAAATCTAGCATACTAAATGAATAATAATATTTGTTTGACACTACCACCTAAGCGGTCTTGGACGCCGTAAGGCAACCCGTGGCGTTACTTTTATTGTTTTAATAAATATAAAATATTATATATTTGACAAAATCGCAGCCTAATCACACACTCATCAAAAGCTAGTTAAAAAAATACAATAACTTTTATACACTAACTACAAATACAGTAAAACCAAAATAATGGGAGAGATCTATTTTGAAGGTAGTAAGTAAAGTAAGGTATAGGTCAATAAAAAGAAAGCACGCATAATTCCTACTTAATATTATATACTTGGCGTATTTTGCATTTATTTCTTGTTTAGTCTCTGGGTCTGACCATATATAGGTTTACAAGGAAATTACTATGAGCTAGCCAAATGTGGATCGTTTTAATATTTACATTTAGTATTAAGTAACGCTTTTTAATACACACAACTTGGCCTTCATTTTTAAATTTGAACTTAGTTGTGATTTCCTGTAGCTTCATTTTTGTTTACATTCTAATTTTAATATAGTTTAAGGTTATGGTAAGGTTAGCCTTTAATAATGATCGAATATTAGTTGTACACAAAATCAAATCTTCAGCCGTAACACTGTTGGTATAAAAGCTTTGTAAGGCAGAAAACGATTGGCAGGTCAATGGAAGAACCACATAGTCTTACACTATGTGTTCCGGTTAGGTCTCCGTTGTATTTTCATGCGAGTTGCCGTTTCACTGCGTGTTTGATTTTGATATCAGATATGACTCAAAATCAAAACAAGAGATGTACAACATATTAATGTGTGTATGGGAAGAATGACGGCCTAAAGGTCACACCAGGCGGTTTACTTTATATTTATTTCTATCTTTCATTCTTCATCTTTGAATGAACCGATAAACCGATTTTTTCACTCGAGCATCGGGGGTTTCCCCACTATAATGAATAACAACATAATGATTTTATTTCCCCAATATAATGAATAACAACAAATCTCAGATAGGCTATCAGGAATAGGCAAGGAAGAGACAAGGGTTCGCCACCTACAACAATCCCGGCATAACTCTCTCGCTTTCTTCACATGTACAACTCTCTTCATATAAGCTTTACGGTTATGTGCACTGTGGATCCAAGCATTTTAGCTGAAAATGTCCCCGATTTGGTCATGGAATATTCTTCTGGGTCGTCCCGCCTTATCCTTTTATTCACCGCTAATTTATTAATCATTTTCGCCAATCTCTTTGTATTCATCCTCTCTCATATGCTCAAACCAGCGTAACATTCCTTTCTCAATACTTGTCACTACATCTTCTTTTAAATCACACATATCACGCACAACTATATTCTTCACTCTATCCGCAATTGTTACTCCACAAGCACTCCTTAATGACCGCTTTTCTGCAGCATTAATCCTACTTTCATGCTTCTTCTGCCATACCCAGCATTCACTTCCATACATTAAAGTAGGAACAAGCAACCTATGTAATTATCTACAAAAAAACTATTTTAACTAGGTCATCTGTTTCATTCAAAATCTAAAAAAGTAAGCTTTTAAAAACCTACTCAAAATACTAGGATTTTAATGCACCTACATTTTCCGAGTTCATTAGATTGCTGAGTTTTCGCCGACAATCCACTGCCTTACTTCATTTAACTTCAATTCCATAGCTTCGGCAGAGCTTCAGGAGTTTAGTAAAATTTATCTCTATTCACTACTGCACCAATTTAGGAGAAAGCGCCTGATTTATTGAATGAATAATTTCGGATAGCTAACTAACATGACTAGATCTGTGTTATATATATTTTTTAAATTGTTTAGGAACTTTTTTAACAATAACTGGGTTTATGTAATTTTATTATTTAGCCGGCATAGTGGGAGCGATCGATATTGTTTAACAACAATTATTGTTCGACCGCATTTATGGAATTTGTAGTTCTGCTCATAACCAGGTGTATACAAAGTCACATGCCGTGCTCAATAAAAAAAATGTACGAGTATAAGAAGACTGATGTGGAAACCCGTTTTCAAAGACAAAAAATATATACAAAGGATTTGTATGTCGTACAATAAAGAACTGTCTTAAAATTAAATTATTTTAGCGTTGTAATTAATAGTTTTATAGGTTTATTTACCTATAAGACATTTACCTACTATAAATACCACTATAGTGCCTCGGAGAGCACGTTAAGCTGTCGTTCCCGGTTTCACTATACCAACTTGTGAAACTGTTTATAGATGGGTCATTGAGTGTATTCAAAACATCGCGAAGAGCTAGCCACTTGTTCGGTGTAGACTCATACCATCGGCTACGACACGACGAGGTGGGATTAAAAACCCCTCCGCTGGGTACCCTGGGGCCGTCTAGGCGGTCTCGGACGCCGTAAGGCACCCGTGATAATATGTTACCTACGTGCTTGTTCTAAATATCCTGTAGTTACTACAGGGTAATAAGCTGTCGTTACTACCTTATTACGTCGTATAAAAACATCAAGATATAAAAGTACCAGGATATACAATGATACGATGCACAGAAAAAACTGGAGTTTAGGATAATAATAAGAGAATAAAACAATTTTTTTTGTCATAAAAAAAAATGGATTCTTTAAGTATATTCCTTCAGAAAATTGCCAATATATTTTAACCACAAAGTTTGGGTCTCATGTAACAAACACCAGTTTTTTAGTCTAAAAATACGATTTTTTAAATTTATTAATAATTAATCAACCAATACAATAGCAACACTAATCAATCAATAAATATATTTTAAAAAAAAAACAGCTACTAACAGCAATATCCCATTTTAAATTCAAAACTATTTATTTAAACTCTTTATTGTATTAAAATATTTGTACAGAGGCTTAATGTATTCGGCATTATCTACCAGCTAACGTTTAGGAGAGTGAAAATTTTAATATAGGGTGCACAGAGATAAGAAAACTATAATCAACCAATAAATGTATTATATAAACTACTAATAACAATACGCCAACAGTTCAATAGCAACTACAACAAAGCTATAGTATATTCAGTAATAAAATATTAACAGTAATGCCCCAATAAAACAACCAACCAATTCAATAGCAACTATACCCAAGCAATATATAAATTCAGAAATAGACATCTAACAGCATACACCAGAAAGTCGATTAACCAATTCAATAGCAACTATAACCAAGCAAAAGATAAATTCCGAAATAAAATACTAACAGTAATGCTCCAACCAATTCAATAGCAAGCAACTATAATAATCAACCAATAAATATAATACCAATAAAATAGCAACTACAACCGATATAGATATATTCAGAAATAAAATACTAACAGTAATTTCCAAACAATTCAATAGCAATTATAACCAAGCAATAGATAAATTCCAAAATAAAAGACTAACAACAATGCCCCAAAAAATCAACCAACCAATTCAATAGCAACTATAACCAAGCAAAAATAAAATAGTAACAGTAATGCCCCCAACAATTCAACCAACCAATCCAATAGCAACTATAACCAAGCAAAAATAAAATAGTAACAGTAATGCCCCCAACAATTCAACCAACCAATCCAATATCAACTATAACCAAGCAAAAATAAAATAGTAACAGTAATGCCCCCAACAACTGAACTAACCAATTCAATAGCAACTATAACCAAGCAAAAATAAAATAGTAACAGTAATGCCCCCAACAATTCAACCAACCAATTCAATAGCAACTATAATTAACCAATAAATAAAATAGTAACAGTAATGCCCCCAACAATTCAACCAACCAATTCAATAGCAACTATAATCAACCAATAAATAAAATAGCAATAAAATAGCAACTACAACCGACCAATAGATAAATTTAAAAATAAACTACTAACAGCAATATCCTAAAGCAATCAGGTAAGTGGCTCCTACTTTATCGGATTTGCGGCAGAACGGGGTAACTTAGACTCGGTTCAATGTTAAACTAAATTATAACCCGACCCTCTTACAGGAGGCATTCGTTATTATGTCGAATGTAGCTGAGCCAATATTTTCAGAGAAATATCACCGATGATCAGTTAAACATTCTATATTTATTTATTTACTGGAAAGATAATTAATATAAACGATATTTTTATATGTATTTTAAAGAACGAAGCCATAATATTCAGTCTCTGTAGAGAGGGTTTGCGTTTATGGCGTTGTATCCGGAGGTCGAGGGATCGATTCCCACTCATGGCAAAAAAAAAATGTTTTATATCGTTTTTTCTGGTACACATAGTATAAGCTTATAGCTTAGTTTGTGACCAGAGCAATATGTGTAAATTGCCCTACATATTAATATATATATATATAGTATATCGACACCAAACCTATAGCTAGAATCTAGGTGAGAAAAAACAAAATTTGTCTATAGGAAATCATTAGATACCTACTCATAGATTGAACACATGCGTTCGTAGTAGGGGTGGGTTTGCGCATATTTGTGAACATTACCGAGGTCATGGGTTCGATTCCCACCCATGGCAAAAAAATATTAGTACGTTTTTCTGTACAGTTTGTCATGGTCTGGGTGTTTATATAATATAATATGTATTATATCATTGTGTCTGGTACACATAGTAGAAGCCTAGAGCTTAGTTTGTGACCAGAGCAATATGTGTAAAATTGTCCTACATATTATTATTATTATTACCATTGTTAGAAAAATCGTATTTAACTGAAAGCAAGAATGATACTATTAGCAATTTTAAAGATAAAATAACCCGCCTTAATTATTAAACTGAGCCCAAAATATATTTAAAATGTTGATGTAAAGAAAAAAAGATGACTTATGTTTTGTGTGTTAAGTTTTCATATATGTATAACAAAAAAATATATATGAAAACTTAACACACAAAACATAAAGTGCCTCACACATTAGTACAAACTTAAAGCCAGCACTTCACAAAGTATAAACATCTCCTATTTCCAAAAAGCGCCTGAATTTAAAATATTTGAGCATTCGGAAGGAATCCGTCTTACAACAAAAGTTTCAGGCGCTCCACAACTGCAAAGTCCACGCCATTCGGTCCTTATTAAAACTTGCTACAACTTCAGGCAGTAATTATTGCAATACTTTGTTGCTTTTGCTATTACTTCCCAGTTTATTATTTTTGCCGGTTTATTTTTGCAATACATTTTTTGCTGTTACGATTTATTTTTTTATTATTGAAAGAATAATGCTATGTATAAAGTAAAACATATAAGTAATAGTGTAATTGCAGTAATCAGAAGTATTTACCATAAGATAACGTTCGTCGAGGGTGCGGTTATAAAACAATTTATTAGACGACAAAGCAATAAAATCGTTTTCAACTTTAGCGTTTCAAATCTAACATTTGATTTGAAACGCTAAAGTTGATGATGATAATTTAAACAGATTTAAAAAACTTATTTTAAAGCTTTATTGAACAAAGTACCAAGACTAAGGATTCTCTACCAGTCAAACCTTCAATGTTATGACAATTTGATTATTAAGTAAGATGATAAGATGCAATCATTGAAAATAATAATAAAATGTAAAATAATTCACACATACATACATACATACCATCACGCCTATATCCCTGTTATGGGGTAGGCAGAGAGCAATGTACGCCATTTCGTACGATCCCTACATACTTCACTAGCTTCCTCAACATTCATACATCTTTTCATGCAGGCGCGTCTATTTCGGAGACTGCGAATTTGTCCCTTTCTCAGAATATCTCTTATTTGATCGAGATAAACGCGCCTTGGTCGACCACGAATTCCACTAACATTCTCAATTTTTGTTTTATAAATTGTTTTAGTTAAACGTTCATCACTCATACGTTCAACGTGGCCGAACCACCTTAGCATACCTCTTTCAATCTTCGATACAACATCGTCTTCCGTTCCACTTCTCTCTCTCAATATTCCATTTCTAATCCGGTCTCTGAGAGTCACACCACACATTTTTCTTACAGACCTCATTTCAATTGCATTAATCTTACTCGCATGCTTCTTCTGCCATACCCATGCTTCACTTCCATACATAAGTGTTGGTAGGAGAATACTATTATGCACAATTTTTCTAGCAGGTTTAGAGATATTTTTACTGCGCATGTATTTAAAGCTCCGTTAATTTTGTTTCCCGCGTTCACTCTTCTCTTAATATCCATATATATATATATATATATTTATATATCTTCACGGGTGCCTTACGGCGCCCGAGACCGTCTAGACGGCCCCAGGGTACCCAGCGGAGAGGTTTTAATCCCACCTTGTCGTAGCCGATGGTATGAGTCTACACCGAACAAGTGGCTAGCTCGTCGCGATGCTTTGAATAGACTCAATAACCCATCTATAAACAGTTTCACAAGTTGGTATAGTGAAACCGGGACCGACAGCTTAACGTGCTTTTCGAGGCACTATAGTGAATTATATCCATATATAATTCACACATATTGTGATAAACTCTTGTCTGTAGTTTTATAAACACCCAGACCATTACAATTTGTACAGAAAACGTACTAACATTATTATGTCATGAGTGGATATCAAACCCACGACCTCCTTCGAATACACGCCAAAGACTCAACCACTAGAGCACGGAGAAAATATAATAATAAAACCGTGTTTCGCGGTTTCAAGTCCGGGAATACTGCAGTTCAGTCCCTGCCTTCCATACACGCGATCATGGACTCGGCACCCGCATGGATTATAAATAGCCTAATACTGTCTCTAATAAGTTTACTAATGAAATAAAACATATTATTATATACTAAAACAGCTACTTATATACTAAACTATTATATATTTGATATAAATACTAACTGCAAGAGCGACATCAGTACAAAAGGTGAGACGACGAGACTAAAAACTAAGTATTAATGTATGCGCCTGAATATTTCGTAAGAGAGGAAAGACTTAAGTTTGCGACAATTGTCAGCGGCGCCAACAAACTTCTAGCGAAGTGAAACGTCGAGCAAAATAGCACAAAGCAAAGATGCCAGCGCTATTTAGCTACTATAATAAGTTTTGGTAAAGAAACTCCTGAAGTTATTGTCAAAGCAATTAACTTATAAGTGCAGCTAATAAGATTATTAGCTGATAATTCCGGTTTGACTTTATTTTTAATGGAGCACGGCATCTTCCTTTATATCCTCCCGATGTTAAGCAGACCTACAAAGTCCATGAATGGGGTCGATCAATAAATTGTTGTTTAACATCGCTCCCACTGTGCCGGCTAAATATGCGGTTACGAAATGGGCGGCGACATGGACATATTTACATTACGAGTCTGTTTTAATATCTTTACTGCTTTATCATCAAATCAATCGACTGTTTCATAACCGTACCTTGAAAGGAGCCTACCCCCTCAACAAGAAACCATAGACTAAAATCGAAATATGACTAGGTTACTTGACGGCTTTTGCATATTTATGGGCGGTGGACTAAGGACAATTCAGTCATAAAGAGCTGAGGCTATTTTTAAATATCGACTGGATATCAAATTCAATATATAATTATTATTAATTAATGCCTCCGAATACCATCGGCGAAATGAGGACCGGTTAATCGCTCCGCTGGGTACCCTGAGGCCGTTTAAGCGGTTTTCGGGAGCCAAAAAGGCACCCGTGATGATATTTTATAATATTTGTTATTAATTAAAATGAAATATCAAATTCAATGTAATATTTATTATACAACAGTGTCATCATAATATACTAGAGTACAAAAATGGCATCATTTCGGCCGTGATTTTAATTTCATTTATATAAATTAATCCGCTGGTAGAGGTATAATGAAAAGGTCATCACGGAGACCGCCTAGACGGTCACGGGTGCGATTTTTGAATATCAGCGAATGACTAAATATCACTGAAATGTCAAAATTGTCATCAATTTCCCAAAGTCCGTATTTTTTAATCTCATCCGTGACTATCTACATATGATTTCAATACGAGTGCCCGCCAACACGTAAATATAGTCACCGATGACAGCTGTTTGTTTGTTATGAAATAAATATATTTATTATGAGAAACAAAAACGACAAACACTATTTTCTTTGCTTAACGAAACGTTAGCTATTTTCTATGACAAATAATGCGGAAGTTGGTATCGCGTACGACTTTCAAAAATACTACATTTGATAAATTGTGATATCCTAGTCATCGGTGATATTTTTCTCACTGATGACAATAAAGTCATCGATGACATTATAAAATCGCACCCCTGGTCTCCATCATCCATCACCACTACCATCAGCACTCATAGTCGATGGGTCTACACCGAACAAGTCGCCAGTACGTCACGGTGTTTTGTAAATACTCAATAATCCATCTATAAACAGTTTTAGAAGTTGGTATTGTAAAACTGGGACCAACAGCTTAATATGCTCTCCGATTCTCAAATAAATATACAAAATCATCAATCTATACTAATATTAATATAAAAAAGCGGCCACAGCCTAGTGGTTAAGTCACTGCGCAACTGATAACAAGGTTAAGCAGATGACAACAAAGCCGGCCTGGGATGGGTGACCGCTTTATACAACGAGGCTATTTCATCATAAATACCGCAACAAGCTCGCCACTTGTTAGGTGTTGCCTCCGAATACCATCGGTGAAATGAGGAAGGGTTAATTCCTCCGCTGGGACCCTGAGGCCGTTTAAACGGTTCTCGGGAGCCAAATAGGCACCCGTGATGGTATTTATTTATATACTAATATTATAAAACTGGAGAGTTTGTTTGGTTGAACGCGAATCTTAGGAACTACTGGTTCCAATTAAAACAATATTTTGGTGTTGGATAGCCCATTTATCATGGAAGGCTATAGGCTACATAACATCTCGGTACGACTAATAGGAGTGGAGTAACAATGACAGGGAAAGACTATTTTTTTGAGAGCGTACGCTGCGTAAACGGTTAAAGTTACGCAGACCAACTTGCGCGGATAAGCTAATTAAAAAATAATTGCCTACCAATCAGGGTTTGAACCTTGTAACATAGAAAATTTGTCTCTGCGAGATATAAGCGCCATCTACCGTAATAAATAAGAACTAGTTAAACATCTATTATTTGAGTTAGGTAAAATTAGAGACCATGCTGCCATCTAGCGGCTAAATGTCAGAAAATCCATAGCGGATGTCAATGTCGATCATTATTATAGTTCATAAACCCACGATATGATACAGAATCAATAATTAGTCTAGTAAATATATTCTGTTAATCATTATACTTATTTAAATAATTACATAAGTTAATTAAATGCTAATTTAAAACAAAAGAAATAATAAACACTTGTGTTGAATGCCCGTTGCATTGAAAGAAAGTTTGTGATTGGTCAAAAATAAAATAAACCAATCACAACGATGCGCATCAAAATTTGTCCGTGGAAAGAATAAAAAGGAGCGCAAGTGGAAGCGTCCCGCATTTTATATCTAAATTCATAGCAATAATTTGTCTTTTTAAATTTATTAAGTGCAATTTTTATAAACCCGAAAGTAAGTGTAATAACGTATAAATCGAGTTCAAAGCCTGTGATTCAAATATTAATCGGATTGAATTTCACAGGGGTTCATGGTACCCGGTTAAAGTTACCCATGCGTGAAATGTCCGCATAGGATCTAGTGCTGGTGAAATCCGTCTGCGAGTTCTATCAGGGGCTGAGGAATTGATACAACGACCGAGGACAGATGCAGGACACCATCCACGTCACATCTTCGTCGTGAAGCTGGTGCTGCTGCCAAAAGGACCTCGGGCGTCTCCTCATCCCATGTGGAATCCTTGGCCTAAAAGGTGACCTATATGTTCTAAATTCGTGTTAGGCATTTGCTATACGCTTAGGCGGTAGTATGTCCCTCTTAGGCAGTGTCGCGGAACGTCATCTCCAGTCAATGCTATAACCCATATATAAAAACTTATTATATAAACTGTTATATAAATTGTACCTTTAGTCTTAAGTTAGTTTGTAAGTTTTATTGTAAATAAATTAATTTGTGTGATTGTGTAGTGTATTTAATTCCACCTCTGTCAAGGCGCCCTGAGAGTTATAGAGTCCCTTTCCTTGAGCCGGTGGTAGCAGATTCTCTTGTCTCGAGAGGGACAAGAAAATCGGTTACAACCTGTGTCCTAAAAACTGTAGTGATATTAAGTCCAACTCGGCTACCAAATATAACAAGGCAACAAATGTTAATTAAGCAAGGTAAAGCTTTGTAAAATATACAATGTAGTATGTTAATGTATAAGTAGGTAAATAGCTTTGTAAGTTACACCCTTTGGATAATGTGAGCTTTTAGCTTGTTAACACTATGACTGTGCAAACCTAAATTTATTGTACCTAGGTTAGCTTAGTTTGTTCGTATCTAACCGACGATAATTTCACGAGATCATAAATGAATATGATTTACAAAAATAATACAAGAATTAAAAAATACCTATATATATTATTGTATATTACGAGTATATAATAATAATACGGTATTTTTTTTATCCTATATTACATTATTATTATATTCACAAATTAATCTAAGCTTGTACCAGCTATAGTCTGTGCAAGCTCTGCAACGATAACGCCTGAAATACGTTTATAAGCAATTCATGGTAAAAGTCGATTTTCTCTCTATTTTAGCCATTTGTTTCTTAATTCCATTTAGTTTTTATTTAAACCATTATCATGCTTTAAGCATCAAGAACTTAAATCAGAAAGGTGTTTATAAATATAGTAAGTGTTATAATATTGTTGTTTCTGGTAGACATAGCACAAGCCTAGAGCTTAGTTTGTGACCAAAGCAATATGTGTAAATTGTCTTACATATTATTATTATCATTATATTATTGGTATTTCGTGCTTGTATTCTGCATACTGCTTACATCATCAAGTAGAGGTAGAGTCATAACAATATGTCGAATAAGCAATATAAAACATTTGTATATCTAAAGCTTTTATTTAATTGTGGTATTGAACAAAAAATGTACAAATTTTAAATTAGATTTTTCATCCGACAATGGTTCATCAGCGATTCGATAACAATGCTCTTTCATCAATCCCTAACGGGGCTTAGAAAGCAGATTTTGAGGCACTGAATAATTTCATTCTTAATAACATATACATAATAACGTAAAATATATTACTCTTAAAAAACTTTTCTTCTCACAATAAAAGTAACCTATAAATAAAATAATTTATAAAAACGCCTGAATTTATTAATATAATAATAATAAATAATAATAATAATATAACGTCAGATAATGTATGAATACTTTTAATGTCTGACGTTACAAGATTAATGCACTTAGAAAAACAGCTTTTTAGTTATTAAAAAATCGCCGTTAGTTGAATTATTATTTTGGTACCTTTTAAAATAAATAGGAGTGACAATGTCGCCTAAAAATATTTTTTTTTTATCTCTTCTGGAAAACGCTATTGAAATTTTGTTTTAAAAACAAATATGCACTCTAAAATATTGTAAAAACGCCACAAAGCATTTAACAAAAAATATAACCGAATTTTCACAATATAATCTAGACAAAGAAATTTTAAGGTTAAAATTTGTTGTTCACAATGATCGCTACGATGCATTACTCTTTAAATTGCTTCAGGAATTTGAGTATTAATTCCTTTAGAATAAAGTGCAGTTTGCTATGTGACTATTATAGGGTGGTAAAGGCGTCACATGAAGGCACTAACTCCTCAGTTTCATTTTAGCGGTTACAGCTGCATTGAAAAATTTGCTTTAAAACTTAACTTTTGCATTCTGCGTTTACTTTAGGTTTTTGGCACTTCGTTCTATAAAAATTGTTGTTTTAAATAAACAACAATTTTGTCATGCCAGCGGATATATTTTGTTTTTTAAACGGTAACATTATTTTCTCAAAATAACGAAATACTTTAATATCATACAGAAGCAAAACCCGTTAAGTAACATAGTCATGTTTTGGTTTTCTTGTGTAACTTTCAGGGTGCAGTTACAAACCGGGCGGTTGAGTAGACGATAAAGCAGCGAGGATATTATTATAAAATTGACTCGTAATGCAAATTTGTCCTAATTGCCTCACATTTCGTAACTGCATCGTTTAACCAGTATAGTGGAAGCCATCAATATTGTTAAAAAATAATTTATTAATCGATCCCATTCATGGACTTTGCAGGTCTGCTCACCACCAGGTAGATACAAAGTCACATGCCGTGCTCCAATAAAAATAAATTAAAAAAAGTTACGAAACAGGCGGTTGATACGACGATAAAGCAGCGAAGATATTATTAAAATTGACTCGTAATGATAATTTGTGCCATTTCGTAACCGCATCCTTTCGCCAGCACAGTGGGAGCGATCAATATTGTTAAACAACAATTTATTAATCGACCTCATTCATTGGACTTTGTAAATCTGTTTAACATCAGGTATATACAAGGTCACATGCTTGCTCCTATAAGAATATATATTTATTTATATTTTTATTGCATACAAAATACAAACGCGACCTTAATGCCGCTAGGCAATCTCTACCAGCCAAACGTTCGGAACAATCAAAGCAGTTAATAAGTGAGGTATGTGCACAGTAACTGAGTATGTAATGCAGTGAATATTTTATAAAATATAATATAAATATAATATATGCTGAAAACTTTCAAGGTACTGTACCTGTAATAGACCCTTGTATAGAGTGCATAACTCTTTACTCATCGTTATTGATGCTTGCTTCATGTCATTTTTAAAGGATTTCGTTATTCTGACAAGCTAACGTTTCCGTTATAAGAATCAGAATATGTCCACAGATACACTTTCAGAATAGGCATCAACCATCATGTAAAATGCACAGGGTAGTTGTTTTGGTATGACTGTTGGCAACCCTATTTAAAACACTATCAGTAGTAACTAAAAATCTCTTAAAAACCTTTACAAGGCCCCTTAATAATATTTGATCTGCACCAGAAACAGCTTAACGAAGTGATTACGCGCATAAGGCTAAGCTAAACTTCAATCGATATGATGCAATTCTGACGTAATGCAAACCTGGTGAATATTTACAGACACTACGTGATTTTGATTAAAGCTTAAAGTTCTGCGGCGTAATAGGCCTAAGGACTTAGTTTGTGACCAGGGCAGGACGAAATGTGATACATATTCCACATATAATTATTATTATATGAATGATTTTTATTATTTTACCGATATATAGCTCAGGGAACAGTTAAATATCTTATATAGTCAATAAGTTTACTTTAATTGAAGTAAGACTTCATCATGGACAAAAACCAAACAAAAACAATCCAACGATTAGAAATGCAATAAACATCTGTGCAGCGTAAACTTTCACCTAACATATTACAATACTTGAAAATGTTCTCAGACCAAACATTTGAAACTGATACGTAACAAGAAGACCATAAGAGTTAAATTTGAAGCCCTTTAAAGCCGTAGAGGTATTTCATAAAGTCTTCATCGTAGATTAAGTTGTATAGATAGTTGAAGGTACTGTTTTAACTAGAAAGAGCATGTGACTTCTTTTTGCTCCTACACACCCTAGAGATACCGATTGATCTATCTTTATTAATACGTTTGGTCACTTATTATATATTCGTATTACTGTTACTGATGACGCCGCTCCAAAGAGAGGCGAAAAATTTGGCAATAAAACTTTATAGCTTCAATTTATATATACATTTTACCCATGAAGGTAAAAACCATGCCCGTCTTCGGGGCGCGTTTTTTTAGCTTCATGATTTTACCTAATAAGAAACACATTGTCATCTACTTTATTTGTTTCAGATATTAGTAAGAATACATATTTAGGGCGTCGAGATGGTCAGCCAGGTCGTTGTATAGCAGATAATGATTGACAAGTCGATAGAGTCAGTCCATGGGTTACACTAGCTAGTAGGTTATTTTATGTAGCATGCGTTCGTTTGGGTAGTATTTTTTCATATTATGACACATTACCATTGCTCTGCGCGATTAATTTCTATATCAAAAGCTAACCTTCTAATGTTCGTTTAGTTATGAATAGCATCCTTACCAAATGCACACTAAGACCTTATTTAATTGTTAAGATTTTTGACATTTCATAAATATCTGTAAAGATTTACAAGAAATAAATTTTAATGAATAAATGAAAATTCTTCTTTATATAAAAGCTTAAAACTATTGTACATGGGCAAGCTTAACGCCTAAGGCATTATCTATCTGCTAACTTCTGAGAGGTCGATAAATGACAGGCAGAGTGCCAATTCAAAAATAAATTATTATTGGAGAAAGGCATGTGTCTTTGTATCTACCTCATAGTAAGCAAACCTACAAAGCTTATTAATGGGCCGTTCAATACATTGTTAACAGCATTTTTCACTGCAACTATTCTGGCTAAATTATGTTGTTACGAAATGGTAAATACTTTAATTTCCTTGCTGATTTATCGTCAAATAAGTTGCCTGTTTTGTAACCACACCCTGAAACGAGAATACCATCTCAACCAGAAATCGATACTTTAGTAATCTTCTGAAAACCAGGTACGCGTAGTACAAACGGAGAACTTAGCCTGTGACCAAAGCAATATGACTGTGAAATTTAAAAAGTCAATAAAATCAGGCTTATATTTTTCACTGCACAAATTTTCTATAATCCTGATACTAATACAAACAGCAAGTGACCAACTGCCACAAATCGATATTGAAGTCTCCTAAAAACCAGATACACTTAGGAAAATCCTAGAATGACCAGAGTTTATGACAATTCAAGTCAGAATAAAATCACCCTAATGCTAAATAAACCACTCTACCATTCTATAGCAACAACTTTGTCTATGGTCTTGATACTAGCAATGCAAATGGCAAGTGAACAACTGCCACGCACCTGGCCAAACACTGCTAGTTACAAACTTTGCTAGACCAGCATCCCCATTCACTCCACTTTACCATAATTGTTCCTGGAAAACAATTTAATTGAGTGAAGAATTATTAATTTATGATGGTTTGTATTTTAGCTTTATTTAAGTATTTGTATTGTAGAATGAATGTATCTTTATTTGTAAACAAAAGAATATATAAGTGGTCTTATTGATAAAAATACTTATTGAGGCATTGAAGCAACGCTTTAGTTAAAATAGGTTGTTGAAAAGAGTAGAGAAGATACGGAAGAGCATACTGCGCTCTAGGACGCGAATAGCCGATGCGCCACTCAGAAAGCCGCCATGCTCAAATGGGACTGGGCCGGCCACGTGTGTCGAATGCCAGGCGAATTGTGGGCGAGGATGACCACAGAGTAGGTGCCACAGCACAGGTCCGGAAAAGACAACGCGGTCGGTAGGCCCAAAAGGAGATGGCGAGACGAGCTAGAGACAGGAAAAGATGGAAGGAGACCTTTGCCCAGCAGTGGGACACAATAGGTTAAAAAAATAAGACAAAATTTTCTATAACTAAAGTGTTCTTCAAGGACTCAATAAGTTTTTATGAAAACCGGTGAAAGTAATTAAAATTTACAGTTCGCTATGTTCAGACCTTCGGTATGTGACTCTGTATCTACCTGATGGTAAGCAGACCTTCAAAGTCTATTAATTATACATTGTGTATAATTAATTGTTTGAGCCTACTATGTTGGCTTAAGGAACTAATTCACGCCTTGATGGGAAAATGCACGCAGGGAAGCGTGTTTATTGAGCGACATAAATGAAAGTAGCGCGATATAATGAGAAAGAATTGACATAATATTATACATATAATATAATGGCTTAATTATGCGGATTTAAATTGGGCAGTGATTTATTAAATATTATTATAAAATGTATAAGTATTTCTGTTTCTGGTAAATACAGTACAAGTAATATATCGTTGATAGCAAAATCACACGATAAAAATTTTATGACCCAATTAAATATTTAAATAATAATAATAACCCGTTTCTGAATGAAATAATTAACAAGTGTTATTTAATTGATTTGGCATACACTTTAAGCAAAAAGGTATAAATTAAATTAATAATATTTTAAATACAAGATTTTTTTACTGGTTAAACTTCTTGTTGTAATAAATTTTCATCAAAAATGGATTATAAATTATTTAAAAAATATAATTTATTAATTTTTTTGTTAATAATTTTACTTAAGGATTCATACTGTTCTTCAATGGGTAATATATTAAACTATTAAAGTTTGGAATATGAAGTAAGTAAAATAAAGCAGTAATATTTTGTTTTAGATTTTACAGACCCAAGTTCAGGAGCAAAAATAAATGCAGTCATTGAAAATAATGAAGTAAATACTGAATCAGTAGATTATCCTTTAACTACAATTTTAAGACTAAACATAATACTACCACCAGTCGTACTCAAGAAATACATAAATGTACCTGAAAAAAAGGACGTTTCGATGCCAGAAATTGGAAAATATAATCATAAAGATAAGAATGAGAATAAAAGTGAAACTGTTAGTTTTAGAAAAGATATAATTAATAAAATAAGAAAACGAAATATGACAGTTTTAAGTCCAAATAACATTACTCACAAAAAATATAATGGATCCCGTCATTTAAAATACCGTCCCAATAAAAAAATGTTTATAACAAATGAAAACAAAAACGAATCATATTCAGAAAAAATATTAAGTGAAGTTCAAACAAAGAACCAATGGGTGCCAAATTTCAAAGATGAGCAAGTAGTACACCCTGAAATTGAAAAAGAGCGATTTCAAAAATTTAAAAATCCAAATTACTCCATAATCGTTCAAAATAGTCAACAACATAAATGTCCTAAAACAACTAAAACCGTTTTATTTCGGGCACTAAATAAAAACAGCCACAAAACTAGACTTATATAACGTATTGTATAAATTGATAGATTTAGATTTTTTTATTGGAGCACAGTATGTAACTTTGTATCTATTTGATGGTAAGCAGATCTATATATCATTTACCATATACTGCCAATATGGTAAATGATATATATGGGTTACTGAATGGACGGCGCAAGGATAGATTTGTTTCATGAGTCTACTGCAATATCCTCACTACTTTATATTGAAACAAACTGCCTGTTTCCCAACCGCACCCTGAAAGGAGACTACTACCTCGACAAGAGATGGATGCAGTAGACTCCTGAACACTAGTGAACCCACAGACTTAAACCAAAATATATATTATTATGTGCAAATTTTACTCGTTTTTTTATACTTATAAAATTATCCAGTATGCAGGGAATTAAAAAAAAAGTATACCTTACGGTGCCAGAACAATTAATACCCATCTGCTGGGTACCCTGATGCCGTCTAGGCGGTCTCTGGGGCCATAAGGTACTCGTGATGATACTTGATGATATTTGCATTTGAGTTGAAGATACGACTTAGTGATTTTCTGTCAGCTAAATCTTCGAGAGAACAATATATCTTCTAGGAAGAAAAAAAAGGAATGTTTCCATAACATGTATATGGCCACATATCTTCGTCCATAAAAATTGTTTAAGGGTATATTATTATATTATTAACCGCAATGGTAATCGTTGTCCATACAGATGCAAAACCGTCAAGTGACCTGTTTTTGTCTGTAGGTCCACCGGTTTTCAGGGAACTACTGCACCGATTTATTATCGAGGTGGTAGTCTGCTTTTAGGGTGCGGTTACGAAATGGCCAGTTCATTTGAAGTGATAAACCAGCGAAGGTATAGCAAAAATGCGTAATCGTCTCATTTATCCGGCATAGTGAGAGCGATCAATGCTGTTAAACAACAATGTATTGATCGACCCCATTCGTAAACTACGTATGTTTATCATGATCTAAGGGCTGATTCGACAAAAAGTGGGTATAACTTATACCGAGATTAGTAATGTCAATTCGCATACAAATAATTATTCTGAGTATTAATAATTTAAGCTACAAATAAATATTTGTATGGAATTTGACATTACTATCCCCAGTATAAGTTATGCCCTCTTTTGGTTCAATCGGCCCTTAGTAACATAAATAAGCCGCGCTTCAATAATAATAAAAAAAAAACTTTAATAGTCAACTTACAAACCTTGCAAGTTATCTGTGAAGTGGAAATAATAGGAACTAACTAAATATAATATGGCCTCCATGTTGAAATGTCATTTGATTGTCAGTATTAATAATATAAAAAGCTACAAAAGTGAATCCTGGAAGGAAATCATTATTGAAGAAGATCGACAGCAGGTTCTTATTATAAATATACAGGGTGAATTTGAAAGGATGTACTATGGACTAATATGAGGTTCTGCTGATAAAATCGAACAACTGGAACCCTTGGAAATCATGTGTCGCAAATGAAAAAAAAATGCCTTCTCCATACAAACTAGTAATGTTAAAATTATTAATTTGTATGGGGATGCCATTTTTTTTTCATTTGCGACACATTGTTCCATATGAAAAGTTGTTCGATTTGATTAGCAGAACCTCATTTTAGCCCAAAGTACGAGTACATTCTTTCAAATTTAGCCCATATATATGACGACTTCTTTTAGTTCACAGTTACGAGTAACTATACTGTGGTAAAATATAGATATATAGCTTCGTTTATCTGCCAGTTCTAGGTCTTTGGGACAGACAGACTCATTAGTGAGCTTGCAGCATGCTTTTCCGGTCCTGGGGTAAAATACTGCCAGCGACAATGTTAAGAAAACATTGACAAAACATATTGCAAAGATATAAAGTTGGTGAAAATTTGAGATTGAATATCTAATACTGCTCTCCACTGTACCTTCGGATATTTCTATTTACTGTAAAAAGCATTTTACCTTCTTATTGTTTTGTAACCCTTTTATAAACCATAGTACATACCACAATGAACTGAATTGCTAATTGATATCACAAAAATTATAATTTATAGTTAGTCTAAATTAAAGTTTTTCAATACCTACCTATTCGTTTTATTTTCTTCAAAAATGTAGTTTCACTATTTCCGTAGTTACTGCCTAAAAAACTAAATCATGCTTAACCGCTCAAAAATCTAGCCTCAATCCAACTAAGAATTTATTAAGTAAAATTTTATAATTCATTGATTTTTTACCCCTGCTTCTGTCGGGTCCATTATTTTGTAGTATTGACACATATACAGACCGACTAAGTGATCTCGAAGATTTATTTTTTCTTTAAAAACATATGGAATCCTAAATAATTATAAAACTAAATTTTCACACACTTTAATATGCGTAAATAAAACGTTTCATTAATACCGGGCATAAAATTTAATTAATATTTAAATAACTGTATTATTTAAATGATTCGCCTTAACAAAATAGTATAAATAAACACATAATAAAACATTAATCAGTTACATTTCTAATACAAAAAATGTTGAAATATTATTTTGTGTATTTACTAATAGTGATAGGTTTATTAAACCTAAATTATGTTTGTGGTTATTATGATGACGCATATTCTCCTGAAGCACAATACGAAGAAGGATCTACATTAATTAAAATTAATAATAATGATCATAAATTTAGATCATCAGCCCAAAATAATAATAATATCTATAACCCACAATTGTCCGATGAAAAAGAATTCCCATCCGAAGAAGATAGACGTTCCTTGTTAGCCACTTACGATAATAAATGTGATGAGAATAATTTAACTGAAGAATTCAATGAAGTAAGAAGCTACATACGAAAGAGAAGTGGTAAGGGATCAGGCTTAGTCCTTTCTAAAGTCGAAAATCCCTTATCATTTAAATATGGTAGTCATAATCCTTTTAAACTACACATACATACAAAATATATGTCAGCTAATGTAAAAGCTCAAAATCAAGCCATAACGAAAATGTATTATGCTGCTCAAGCACAAGAGAGAGCAGAATCAAAAACTTTTGCTGCAGCCAAATCCTTACTTCAAGCAAAAATGTATTTTCGTTATGATAATTCTGCAGCAATTGATAGAGTCATAGCTCTAACTTTAACTTCTTCTAAAGCTCATAGTAATGCTGCAGCAAAATATCTAAGGGCAGCTAAAGATGTAAGACAACTTACAAAAAGAGTACAAGTTAGAATGGATACAAGTGAAGTAAGTGAAATTGCACAGGCACATACATCAATACAATTGCATAAAGCTGCTCAATCTCAAATCGAAGCAGCAATTAAAATACAATCCGCTGCACAAGCATTAAAGCAAATACACGAAGATTCTGGTAAGCAAGGTCTAAAAGTATTAAGTCAGGCTGTAGAAATATTACACTCGGCAGCCGACGCACAAGCAGATGCTATAAGACAAGGGCAGAGTGCCACAGAGTATTTGTCTGAAGACCAACGTTTAGGCCTTGGAAGTCCGGATTTTTCAGCCCGGATGCAGGAAATTGAAAAGATTCAAAGCAACTCTGCAGCTATTATGAATAGTAGTAATCAAGCAATAGAAAAGGCTAGAAAGCTTGTTAGAACCAACATAGATGAGTTTTATGTTAATTCCAACCCAATCCCTGTTATTTAGCATTGTATAGTTAAAGACGACCTCTGCATTATAAATTGTTTTAAAATAATATAACAAATCCATGCACACTTAAATGAAGATAAAGTACTTATTTAGACAAGTATTTAATTTCCATAGTTTTTAAGTAATAAGCCTTATCTAATAAATCATGTACGCTTTTTAAACATAATTATTTTTTATTAAATACCCATAAATCTTATACGCTAAGCGATTATACATAGTGTAGCATATATAATCGTTCAGGTTTATAAAGTGATGCTTATATGATTACATTTCATTTTCGGCTGAGTAAATCAGGAAATCCATCTTTACGCCGGGCTTCAATTTTATAGATATGAAGGCAGGTATTATTGGAAGCGTTTGCTTCCTAACCTACCTTATATCTTTATGCATTTCTGTGCAAGCAGTAGAACCAGATTCTGGTAATTTGTTTTTCTTACTATTTTGATGCTATTGTACCTACTATCGCCCGTGATCGAGTAGCTGATCTTAATCTTATACTTTTATTTAATGAAAAATTATAATATAATTTTATTAAAATTTTAGTTGATCAAATCTCCGTTGATGCATTTTTGAACTCAGATATCCAGCACGTCTTATCATTAGATGAAATAAAAAGGATAAAAGATGCTCAAACAAGTAAAGAAGAAAGTATAGAGAGTGAAGTAGATAGCATAGAAAATGTTGATGAGAATAAGTACAGACGATCTGGACAACCAGACACGGAAGAAGAAACTGATTTGGAGGGAGCGCTTGTTGAAAGGGCAAACAGAGCTCATGCTGTAAGGGCATTTGTATATCCTGATCGATTATATGGTAAGTGAAAAGCACACTCAAATAATTTAAAAACAAACCAAAACCTTAGCCACAGACTAATGCTAGACAAGACTAAAAAAAAAAAATACGATAAAAAAAAAACATTTTGGTACGTTTTTTTTGGTGACTTTAAAAAAAAACATTTATCTAGCTTATAAATTATTATATCTTCGATTATAGTTCTTAAGGTGTACATGATAATTAAGTTTTATGCAACATTTACATATGTCATTATTTTATTAAAACACTTTATTGCACAGTAACCAAATGTTATATGTACGTACAAATATTGTTCCACAAATATGTTTTTCATATTTTTTAACATATAACCTTTGTAAATGTGTCTCACAATTAATAAAAAATTAAATCAATTCATATCTTTTAATTCATAAATTTGTTGCTTTAATGAGTTTTAATAGGTTTTTTATTGTTCCAGGTTATCAGAACCTTGTGCAATGCAATTCTCAAGGAGAGATGTATTACCTTAATCTATTTGGGGATTGCCACATTTGCGTTTGCGCCGTTGAGTCGTCTAGCTTGGTAGCCAAATGTGCTCGATGTGACGACGAGTGTGGAGAGCCAGACCCTGAACCTGAACCAGAACCTACCCCGGAACCAAAATCAGGTATTTTTTTTATTTTTTTTTTTATTGGAGCACGACATTTTAGGTGGGAGGAATGTCTCTATAACTTCGTTAGGCCGACCAACCGGTCTCGTTATTACCGCCCATACAGATGCAAAAACCGTCAAGTGACCTAGTCATGTTTCGGTTTTAGTCTGTGGGTTCACCGGTTTTCTGGAGACCACTGCATCGATTTCTTGTCGAGGTGGTAGTCTCCTTTCAGGATGCGGTTACGAAATGGGTAGTTGAATTGACGATAAGGCAGCGAGTATATTAAAATATACTCGTAATCCAATTCGTCATTGTCGCCCCCCCCATTTCGTAATCGCATCATTACGCCGGCATAGTGGGAGCGATCAATATTGTTTAAGAACAATTATTAATTGACCCCATTTATGGACTAAATAAATCACATGTACACAATAAGCCACATGTCGTGCTCCAATAAAAAAAAATTAAAAATGTATTACATTTCACACTTTTGTTTGGCCACTTAATACGAAATGACGCTTATATAAAAATAATAATAGAAGGAAAGATTGGAGGAAAAAGGGGAAGAGGAAGGTTGAGAAGAAGATACATAGATCAACAAAAAGATAAAATAAGTGTCACTTCGTACAGGGAGGTGAAGGAGTTGGAGAATAGGCAGGAGTAGCTATTGCTCCACCGACAAGAGCCTAGCTTTTTATTTACATTTCACACATAATGCCCTGGTCACCTAAGCAATGTTTGTACTTGTTAATGAAAAACAATAATTATGATAGATATGCGATAAGTGCACAGGAAATGGATTTGCGAACTCGAATACCAAAAAATATCTAAATGTTGTTTTTAGTAATAATAAGAAGGTGTATATTATATTTACTCGATTTTAATTACATAAATTATTTATAAAACTCTATTAAGAGGCAACGCTGCTAGTGTTGAGCCAACCAGGTCCCAGTCAGCCATCACGAATTTTGTCATTGCTTGTTATCTACTTATACACAGACGCCCTCTATTAGCTTTCTTCTAATAACTCTTATACGAGTGAAGTCAGAAGTCCTAGTTTCTAATACTAGATGGCAGAGGAGTCTGTTTTTTGTTTTTACTTTTTTCGGTATTTTTATATTTATGCATTTTTTTATAAATTCCTTTATAGAAAAATCTGTGTATAAGTAGATAACAAGCAATGACAAAATTCGTGATGGCTGACTGGGACCTGGTTGGCTCAGCGGTTGAGCGCCTTGCCGCGATAGCGAGGTTCGTGGGTTCGAGTCCCGCCACCAGGAATTTTTTCATTGCATTTTTATCTTTAAAAATTTAATATAAGATTATCCTATAAAGGAATTTATAAAAAAATGCATCAATAAAAAATACTGAAAAAAGTAAAAACAAAAAACAGACTCCTCTGCCATCTAGTATTAGAAACTAGGACTTCTGACTTCACTCGTATAAGAGTTATTAGAAGAAAGCTAATAGAGGGCGTCTGTGTATAAGTAGATAACAAGCAATGACAAAATTCGTGATGGCTGACTGGGACCTGGTTGGCTCAGCGGTTGAGCGCCTTGCCGCGATAGCGAGGTTCGTGGGTTCGAGTCCCGCCACCAGGAATTTTTTCATTGCATTTTTATCTTTATTAATTATTATAATAAAGTATAGATTAAGAACACAATATCCACTTTTCTTAAAAAGCCACTACTACTTAAAAAGTCTTTATTTTTACGGGGTAATTTATTGAGCCATCACCACGTATATTATTAATATACGTGGTGGCCGAGTTGGTTAGACCTTGGACTTAAAAACACTAAGGTCCCTGGTTCGAATCCCGGTGTGTACCAATGAGTTTTTAATTTAAAAAATTATGTACATTTGTTTGACAACACCACTATAGTGCCTCGGAGAGCACGTTAAGCAGTCGGTGTAAGATATATATATATATATATATATATAATTTATTGAGCGATTACTGCCAGGACATTATTTTAAAAAACTATTTTTTTTTATCAATTCTTTTTCAGAATGTCACCCTTTCGAAGAAAATGTTCCATTTGAAAATCCATTAAATCCATGCCAGCTATGTTTGTGTACATTAAAACCATTACCTTTGGGAGAAGTAGATGTACAGGTAGCGTGTATAGAAAACCCTAAATGCGGTAAGTTTCATTCCTGATTTTTATTACAGCATGTGTATCAAATACTAGTCTGGTATAAAGCCACAAAGTCCTCAGAAGACAAATCCCCTAAAAAAAATATGAACGTAAAAACATTATTGGTCGTTCCAAAATAATAAAAATATAATAATAATTATATAATCCAAAATATATACATTTGGTGAACAACACGTGCGGAGACTTGTGAAACTGTTTATATATCTGATATTGAGTAAATCCAAACATCGCGACGAGCTAGCCACTTGTTCAGTGTAGATTTATACTATTTAGGCTACGACGAGGTGGGATAAACCCTTAGGCCGTCAAGGGCGCGTAAGGCTGTGATTATTATTTGTTCATAAAGTTAAAATTTTACATATTTTCAATGCAAAATGTGTCAATCTGATTTAGAATAAGGTAGGGCCTTATTCTAAAAAATGTGTGTCAATCTGATTTAGAATAAAGCCCTAGGTCATTTGACTGTTTTAATTTAACGTACTTTTTTAATAAATGTATTTATAATTATTTACGTCTTGTTTTAGTTATTGTTTCAACAAGTACAATAGAACTGCCAAGTAAGCCATATAATTTTATTTTTCTAAATTCACTTAAAATTACACAATACATTACACTGCTTTATATATCTATAAGTACTTATTATTTACTATCATCATTTACCATATTTCTACTTAATTATCTAAATTAATACTAACCTATAACATATATTGTGAATAGTAGATATATTATTAATTGGCTTTAACATATTAAGAATTTCGTGTCTTGACCCTTGTATATAAAGGATTTCGTCTTGACAATCTAACGTTACCTTTAAAAGAAACAGAATATGGCCTCTGGGGCCTTATTCCATAAACTTGATAAATTCATAATATTGTGTAGTTTAGTTTTAATTATTGACTTTGATAAAACTAAATCAAGCAATGTACTATCATATGCATTGTCATAGTAAATTAACAATGTCACGTTTATGAAATTTACCCCTGGTAACGATGGTATTTCATTTCATTTCTATTACTTTTACTTATATTTCTTACAGGCCCAACTACTTGGACTCCCTTTCCGCCATCAACACCTACAGGTATGGGTTTTTTTAAACTGACATAATAAAAAAAATTACTAAATAGCTGACCCTCGCAACTTCGGCTGCTTAACTTTAGCCGTTTAGGAAGCGCACGCTCCGAAGCTCTCAAAAGGAATATTTTCTCAGTTAGAACATTTTTCATTGATTATCCGCTCTTATTGGTCGTAGCGCGTAGTCTTCTTCGAATCTTTATATAAATGGCCTATCCAACACTTTTTTTTTATTCGAACCATTTAATTGATTAACGCGTTCTACCAAATAAACAAACTCTTCAGCTTTATTATATTATATATTAGTGTATAGATTAAAAAAAAAACTAAAATATTTAAAAAAAATTGCAGCTCCTACGCCAACGTGGCAGCCATTTCCGCCAACTACTGAAGGTAATTACATATTCTAATCTAATTATTTTTTATTCTAATTCTAATATATTTAACGATTATATATATTTTTTTGCAGTCGCCACAACCACACTAAGGCCACCACGTAAGCATTTTATTAATTTAATATTACTTAGCTTTTGTAGTCCTAGTTATTCCACTATTCGAGTCTTTTAATAAACAACAAGTGCGAAAACCCCAGGCATATGCGACTACTGAGGGTTCAGTTTTTTTTTTCTCAATAAACCTTTACTTTTCATCTTATATTATTCTATTATTATTACTGCCATCTATTGCAAAAGTTATAGTATTAAAGCTTACAATAAATATCACTAGATGGCGGTACATATATTCACTATTGGTCACCGCTACATTATGCGCGTAATTTTAAATTATACCACTTTAAAGACATGTTTTTAAATATTTTTGAATTATTTAGATGTCAACTGCTCACCGTTCATACATAATGTGCCTTACACCAACCCAGAGGACGATTGCGAAATTTGTGTCTGCAGAGAATACAAAAATCAATGGGCAACTGAAGTCGAAACTACTTGCAAAACCAAACCTGAATGCTGTAAGTAGATAGTTATATAAAAATTAATTTTGAAATAATTAAAAGAAACTATTGTGTAAACAATATCTAAAGCAAATTATATTTATTTAAGATAATATGTATCCTAAAATTAATGTTGTCCTTTATGGGCTTGTGTCAATTTCAAAAGCAAAGCGAAATAAAGCTATAATATAAATACTAAATGCATGTCAATTAGAAATTTTACTGTTTGTTTTTTTTTTTTAAAGTTAGATTAAAAAAAGTTAGTAAAATTTAAAATTTACTTCAATAAGAATAAAATTTAAAATTTACAGGTTTGGTACCAAATCCTGATCCCGCAGTGATTTATTTAAGTAAGTATTTAACTACCAATATTAATTTAGTTGTTATACCTATTCACATTTATGTTAATATTAATTTTTATTATTTTAAAGGTCCAATCTGCAGATATCATAATTTGAATGAAGTATTTGTTGTTCCTGGATTTTTGTGTAAACAATTCATTTGTCGAATAGAAAATCGCCATATCTATTTAGAAACCGTTCACGATCCAAAATGCGGTAAGTGCTGACTATACAAACTTATTAAAATTTTGTTTTTTTTTCTTTATAAAGATTTTTTTTTACAAGCCCATTTAATTTATAGTTATTAATCAATTTTTTTTTGCAGACAACAGTCATCTAATAGTTCCAGGTAAGAAATCTAAAAAACTCAATAAATATATTTGTGAAAATGGAACAAATAATTTAGTATAGGTACCATAATCATAATATAATCGAAATAATTGGAATAAATTTTAAATTATTTAGTAATCGATTTCTTGTCTAGTCAGTAGTCTCCTTTCATTGTGCTATTACGAAACGGGCGATTAATTGACGATAAAGTAGCGAGGATATAAAAATAGACTCGTAATGCAAATACGTCTTTGTTGCTGCCCATTTCGTAACCTCATCTTAGTGGGAGCGATTAATATTGTCAAACGTAGGTCTACTTACGATCAGGTAGATTATCTACCGGATTGTAAGTAGACCGTAATAGTAATATTCAAGAATTATTAATATTGAAGCACGGCAGATCCAAAGTCATATCATATCAATATCATATGCTTGAATATTAATAAACGAATTATGAACTAATGAAAAATAAAAAAAATCCTCAAATCCGTCATGTGGCATAGTTCCCAAGATGCTGACGGAATTTCTTTTTCTGATTTCTACTGATATTCTTTGTTTGTAATACTCGTCAGCCTTCGGGTCACCAGTAGCGTCGGTTAGGAGTCAAACCAAGGTTTTGTAAGCCATAGTCCTGACACCATAGACCAGGTGTTTTCACCGCGAAAACCAAAAATACATGAACATCTTGAAGATCATAGAACTCACTGCACCGTAGAAAACAAACATTCCTAAGCATACCATCTTTTATGGAACGTGTTTTTAAAGATGGCGCTGACAGGATCATATAGTATTTGGTTGAGTAGCAAGGGTAGTGAACACAGTGAAGGGAAGAATTAAAAGGCCTTTAACCCTACTTCGCGGTCTCAAGTCCGGGAACGCTGCAGTTCTTCCCCTACCTTCCAACCACGCGATGGACCATTTAGACCGATAACAATTTAATAGAAATTTCAAAAATGAAAAATATTAATCTTCATTTATTTGCTATTTCAGATTCCATTTGTAAAGACCGTACTATTGGTATAGAATTTGTGAACCCAATAGACCGATGCCGAGTCTGCCATTGCGAGATATTTGGGTCTGTTGTCGTACCTATTTGCAAAAAACAAACAGGATGTAAGTATATGTTATTTTTTTAGTTTCTATTGCAATTATTAATATTATCATTATCATCAATAATAAATAATTATCATATTATCATAATCAGAAACCTTCAGTCTATTCCTAAACTATCCCAACTATCCTGGTATATCCATTCTACAAATGCATTGGATATTTCACTGCATATCAAGTATACATTTGGCTATTTTCCATACTTTATATAGGCTTTGATATCCAATTCATTCAGTTGAATAAGGCCTATGATCCTTATTTAACTTATAAGAGTGCTTTCATTTCTTGTCGGATATTATTAGTCTTCTTTCAGGTGCGGTTACGAAACCGGCTTTAATGTTAAAGCATCAAGGATATTACAGGAAACTAGTAACAATTCGTCTTTGATGCATGTCGTAACCGCATCATTTACCCGCCATAGTGAGAGCGAACAATTATTAAAGAACAAAGGCAAATATAATAAGCTCACTATGACTAAATATTATTAACGTGTTTACCTTTGTATATCCATAACAAAGAAGAAAAAATCTAAATATAATATAGATAAAAGCTAGCTAATAAAGCGTTAACAAAACGGACACACATAATAAATAAAAGCCATTCA
Source organism: Monopis laevigella (assembly GCA_947458855.1). Lineage (NCBI taxonomy): Eukaryota > Metazoa > Arthropoda > Insecta > Lepidoptera > Tineidae > Monopis > Monopis laevigella. The sequence goes on along the minus strand of OX381596.1, from coordinate 4,120,223 downwards.
CCCGATACCCCCAAAAATTTTAATCCGCTAACCAATAAAATAAAACTCGCAACCGCAACAGGAGTACAAATAAAGTAAAAATTTACGAGGCGTGTCACATCCAAATGGACGTACGATGGAACCTGAAATAAAATTGACAAACGACATAAAATGCGAAAAGTCCACAATCGCCTCCAGGTAGGAAGTTAAAGCGATGAAAAAGTCTTTCTCGAAAAAAAAGCGTTCAATTTCGACGACTCGTGAAAATAGGCACTTAAATCAAACGCAATAAGGGAGAATATAAAGGGTCCAGCAATTGTTACGGCAGTTGAGGCTGAGGCAATCAATGGCCAATCAACGTAACAATCGGGCGTACAAACTGGTGTTTGGATGATAGAGTGTCGGTAAGCACAACCACCCCTTAAGTATATTGCTTTCTGAATTCTTTTCAGAATTCCTGAACCCATAACATGATAACAAAAAGAATATTGTGTTAGGTTTTTAAATTTAACTTTACTATAAGTTCTTTTTTTTTGTTACAGGTGGAGAACTGAGTAAGTGAAAAATATTTTGTCAATATGGATACAAAAATAATAAATAATGGTAGTATAAAAATCTAATTTAAACAATTTATTTACAGTACCAACAGTGTCTGCTAACATCATGATATTTGTTGGTAAGTTATATTTTTATATATTTTAAGTTTAATTAAAATCTAATTAAACTAATATATTATTTTTTCTTTAGCACCATTCTGTAAATATCAGCCACCTAATGTGGATGTAGTCAACGGCTGCAATGTCTGTCAATGCTCCTCAATCTACAGCTTTGTAGTTTCTAACTGTCGCCCAAGAGGACAATGTGGTAAGACTTCAAATAATAAATAAATAAATTCTTGAAAATAGATTTATAATAATTTTAATTTATTCTTTTATTTTAACATTTTAGAAAATCAACCGACTATTTCGAGCCAAGTAAACAATAATGATTTTGGTGTAGATTCGTCGTCATTAATTAAAAACAATGGTTTTGGTATAGAAGGCTCGTCACAAGTTATCAACAATGGATTTAGTGTGGACGGTTTGTCACAAGTTATTAACAAAGGATTTGGTGTAGATGGTATATCACAAGTTATCAAGAATGGATTTGGTGTAGATGCTTCGTCATATAATTTAAACAATGGATTTACTGTAGATGCATCACAGCCGTTGGGAAACCAACAATATTATCAAACACTATTAAGCGGGGGGCAACTAATTGGAAATAATGGTATTGAATCTGCTGCTATAAATGGTCAATTAGGAAACTACGGATATCCAAATATTCAAGAATCAAGTATAAAGTACAATTTAGGTTATGGAAATGAGAAAAATAATAATAATGGATATCCAAATGTAAAGGAATCAAGTATAAAGTATACTTTGGATGACGGAAATAATAATAATTACAATAATAATGGATATCCAAATGTAAAGGAATCAAGTATTAAGTATACTTTGGACGACGGAAATAATAAGAATTACAATAATAATGGATATACAAATGTAAAGGAATCAAGTATAAAGTATACTTTGGATGACGGAAACAATAATAATTACAATAATAATGGATATCCAAATGTAGAGGAATCAAATATAAAGTATACTTTAGATAATAACAATTACAATAATAAAAATAACATATACCCGAATGTAAAGGAATCAAGTATTAAGTATACTTTAGATTACGGAAACAACAATAATAATAAATATAAAAAGCCCAACAGCAATTACTACTATGGTGGTGTTGAGAGTAATAATGGTGGATGGAACTACAATAATAACAAATATCCAGTAAGAACAGGTCCACAAGTAGAGCAGATAATTAAAGCTAATGAAAGCGATTACATAGAAAACGAACCAAATGTCGAGGCATTAGAAGAACTTTTTGAAGATGATGACATTGACTATGTAAATGTAAAACCAGTAGAAATATCAAAAGCAAAGATAAAATCAGGTAATATTTAATATCATACGCGTCGAATAAATCTTGATTAAATTTTGTATCGTAAAACTTTGAAGGAAATTGTTTTTTAACTTTTATATTGTTTCAAATAATTCTTAACAAGCGAAACCCCGTAATCCCAGCCGAGGGCAGGTTTCCGAACCCTGACAACTTTTGGGACATAAATTAAAAATGTATTACAAGAGCAGATGTTATCCGTACCGAATGCAAATTTACTTTATCCAAAGTTTTATAAAAAATATCTTGATATTAAACTTTTTTTATGAGAGACTATAACCTGCGCAGTATATAACAGCATACAATATAGTTTTTACTTTAAGGGAAACGCATTTGTAATCGCGAACTCCGCGTTCTCCATACAATATAAGCTTTCGCACTTCCAATAATACTGGATTACTGTTTCTCGCAGAATTAAAATAATATTTTTGTCGGTCATTGTATTTATTAATCTTTCTGTGTTTGGTGTTTTTTTTTTTTTTTTCGAAATCAGAAAAAAAAACACTTTTTTTAAACTATAATACAAAAAAAATACCCACAACAGAAAGATTTTGCGTACAATTACAAACATCAAAAAAATAATTGAACTTCGACCAAGAGCCAAGTTGTAATATTGGAAGTACGTTTGTATGGGCGTCAAGTCGACTCCAGGGTCCTTAATATGTTATGTTTAAAATGTAATGCTTAAATTATAAATTTACTTATAATAAATAATAATATACATATAAATAAACACATTAAACCAAAATTAACACCATTTTAAGGCTGAGTTGTACTAAAGTGTCTGTTAATGTAATGTAACGATTAAAATTAAAAATGGCGTCGAATGTACCAGCTGTAATTCGAACTGCAAAATAAAATTGGTACATTCGACGCCATTTTTAACTTTAATCATTACATTACATTAACAGATACTTTGGTACAACTTAGCCTAAAAATATCCTTAATATTACAGGTCGTCCAGAACGGCGAAATCAGAGAGATTAAAGAAGGACGTCAAGTAGGAGATGAAATACAGATAACAAAACAACGACTATGGCATTTGAAGGAATAATTTCTCAATCCACAAAGAAAATTACGCACATTTTTTTGGATTCATGGAACTGTATTATTTTATAATCAATGAGCAAGAACACAAGACAAAGTAGGCTTAGTTTTAACATGTTTAACATACCTGTACATATTACAAATTATATTATTAATTTTGGTTTTATTTGTTGTCGGTTTAAATTATGTAAAAACATCTCTTGTTTTTTGCATTATCCCCAGATAATTTATACAAGGCCAAAAACTATGTCACAGGTTCGTATGTTAGAAAGCAATAAAAATCTTAAGTCAAGTATAGTGCTAATAAAATAAAAACAATAATATAAAATAAAATATAGGTATTCTAAAAAATATTAGCCAAAACATTGTAAAGGAAAATGGTGTTAACTACAAAAAAAATAAAAATATGAAATATAATTTTATTTCTATAATATTTCAATATTCATAAATATTTTATTGTTTCAACTTTATGCTAGGTTTGTGAAAAAAAAAACAATTTAAAATGCAGTTTATAAAAATATCAATAGCGCAATTTATTTATATTTTCGGTAAGCAAAACACATAAAACGAAACTATTATATGTATATCTATATATATATAATAGGTATTGATACTATTTTTGTATATTTTAAAGGTTCAGTTTGTTTAATTAATGCAATACAAAAGAATACAAAATTAACTCAAGTAAATGTTACACGATCTTCTATTAAAATGACTAAATACACTACAAAAAATACAACCAAATTGGCTAGTACGAAAATATATGAATTAAATAAAACGATTAATAAAATAGATACAGCAATCCTAAACAACGAAAAGAAGTCATTAGTTAATACTGAAATTAAGTTAGGTTTGACCGATTTATTAAAAGATACGAGAAGGGCTAATAAGAATAGTAAGAAAGCTATGAGCACTTCTTCATCGTCAGGATCTGAAAGTAAAGATAAAAGTTCTAAATCTGGCAAAGAAAGTTTAGAAATGACAACATCATCATCTAGTTCAGAAGAATTCAAAAAACGATCATATAAAACACCCAAATCATCTTCAGAAAGAAAAGGATGGTAAGTTTAATTATTGCATTAAAGAAAAGTAATTACACAAAATAAAAAATATGCCTATTTTATTAGGAGAAAATGGCATCGAAAATGTGACAGATGCGAAGAAGATATGAAAAAGAAGTGGCGAGATCGCAGCATTGCATGGATTTGTGGGGCATACCAAAGAGCAAGACGAAGTTTTAAAAGCGAATGTATGATGCATTACAGGAATTGTCAGGATGGAACTAGTAAGTAAATAAATACCTACAAAGTTGCTACATACCTATTTACAATTTTACTGCTTTTAGTAACCTGCATGGAATGACTAGCAGAAACTTAATGGGTTACTTTAGTGTATATAACATATTAATTATTATTTACTTTAAATTAACTATTTCAGTGTTTGTAAAAATACATGAACATAGATGTAAAAATGATAGTTACCATGGACACCATTTCTTTTACGATTACAAAGTACCAATCACAGATAAGTCTTCAAGTTCAGGATCCAGTGCATCTTCATCGTCAGAGTCCATTGGAGATTCTTCAGGTTTTAGGTTACATTCAGACGAAACCGACGAAAAAAGTTCACGAGAGAAAAAACCGAGGAAAAGAATAACACAATTCTTAGATGTCACTGCAAGAGTAGCTTATACTTAATATATAACTAAACTAACCCCCAATTTCTTGAACGTTGTTAATCAATGATTAATTTTAATCCACAATTAATTTCTTATTTCCATGATTGCCATGCTTATAAAATTTATTAAGTGACATTTAAGATAATTCATGCCCCATCTCTGTCATTGCTTATACAAAAAGTATGAAAATTACAGTGACAAAACACCAATTAGCTTAAACACGGCTTAATTTTTTTATGTTTAAAAAAAAAAAGTATTTTGAAAAAAGTTACAGAATAAATTTCTCTATTAAAATGACAATAAGCAATAGAATTTTCCAGTTAAAATGAGACTAATCGTGGATTATAGTTAATATATATATAATAATTCAAAAATGCGATTGCATTTTTTTTTTTATTAAATAAAACATAACTAAAATTGATGACAGTTTTAAATCAATTTCTTTAGAGAATTTTATCATGACGGATTGTACAACAGTGGTGGTGGATATAGTATTTGCAGCGCTACGAAGGATCCATTAATCGCAGGAGAAAGAGCTCTGGCAATTTGTCATAATACCGTCAGACAGTCTGAGAGAATAAAGGGTAAAAACCGTTGCGTGTCTGCCTTAATGCAGCACAAGTGGAACGCTTCTGTCTGGAGTTCTAGCGATCATAAATGTGTTTTTTTTTAGAGCATGGCATGTGATTCTGTATTATATAGCAAATCTGAAAAATCTTGAATAGGTCAATTTAAAATTTTGGTCGTTTCTGCTGTGCGGGATTTAAATACTACGGTTACGAAACTGGTGGCGAATGTATTTATTCTTGCTGCTTGTTTAGCTGTTTATTCAGTTTCTTTGCAACTAACTAACTTAAAGCTTTTTTGTCGAGGTCCCGACAAAAAATCTGGAAAACACTTTAAGCAAACATTCTCGGCATATTTTTTCTAAAAAACAAAATTCAATGATACACAAAAGAAAACAGATGAAAAAGTATTATATATCTTGGAATCTGAATAAAAATCTTTTTCGAAAAAGGGACCGAATAAATCCGGCTTTGGCATTTCAAAGCTCTATTGTTAACAATAATACCTTTACTTGGCAAAACTCTGAAAATGATTTCTTTTTATATGTATATCTAAGCTCGACATTTGCCTCTAAATCAATAGTTATATCTGTAAACTGATATATAAATTATGTCGGCCCACAAGGTCGCGGAAAGTCGATAGCTACCGGCAGCGCAGAACCAGTCGTTGTGGCGACCCTTGGGGGAGGCCTATGTCCAGCAGTGGACGAGTGAAAGGCTGGTATGATTATAATGATATAAATTATATTCTTCTTCTATATACTATATAATAATAGTTAGGATTATGCCTAATTGAATCTTTTAAAATGTATTATACTCTGTGACTTCAATTATATTTATCATTATGTTGAAGAACTCCTAAATTCAATTTACCTCCTTAAATTTTAAATACTTATAGACTCCTTAGTTCATTTCTAAAATAATTACAAACAGACATACAGACAGTTTTACTTTCATAATAATAATATTAGTAAGACATACAACAGTTTAGTTACGTGGTGGCCGAGTTGGTTAGACCTTAGACTTAAAAACACTTAGGCTCTGGTTCGAATCCCGGTGTGTACCAATGAGTTTTTAATAAAAAAAAATATGTACATTTGTTTGACAACATCACTATTAGTGCCTCGGAGAGCACGTTAAGCTGCACGTTAATCTATAAACAGTTTCACTATACCAACTTGTGAAACTGTTTATAGATAGGTTATTGAATCTATCCAAAATATGACGACGAGGTGGCATTAGAAACCCCTGAGGCGCCTAAGGCACCCGTGTTACAACAGTATGTAGCATTACTTACGGCGAGGCTGCCTAGACGATCTCAGAGTACCCAGAAAGTTTAATTCCCACCTCGTCATAGCCGATGATATTCAGAGTCTACACAAAACCAGTGGCTTATCACAGTGTTTAGACATACTCAATAACTCGTCTAAAAATCGATGCAGGATCTTCGGAATACTGGTGAACCAAAATTTAAACATAGCTAGTTTGATAGTTTTTATTTCTGTATATGAAATTAATCACTAAACATTGTTTTAAGTAATTATAAAGTTTGTTTTTGGAAAAAAAAACGTGGAGATGCAGATTTTACTTAATTGATCCTAATTACATAGTCTTTATAAAAAAAACTTTTATAAAGACTTTTATAATGAAATGACATCTAAGGTAAGATTTTTAAAATCAAAATTCGTACTTTAGGTGTGTCTTCAAAAGTTAATATATGTTTTATTAAGAGACTATTGAATTGGGATTCAGTAAGTAATATTACTTACTGAATCCCAATTACAACTTTTTTTTTTTTAAATGTAAAGCAAAGTTTTTAGGCGTCGAGCGGATCCATTACCTGGCTTCTTAAGCAAAAAAATTGTAGTAATTTAGTAAACAAAGGAGCAACCATAAGAACTTTCATTATCATACCAAACCTAAACGCTTACATATGTTAAACACATTTACAGTAATATGAAAATTTGCATAATGTAAACTGAACCTTTTTACAGTATACCCATCTTCACCCTCATTTACGCAATGTAGGGAAGGAATTTCTTTCACTTCTTGTAGGTACTGTTAACATAAAAGGAAGTTTACATGTACTAAATAAATAAAGAATTAATTAACATTATATTTTTTATTACCTTCTTATAAAAAAATTCAAAACCAAAAGTGAGAACAAAAATTAACATGAATTTCGTCTTATAGCCAAGTAGCTACTCGTTTTGTAACCGCATAAGTTAGCCAACATAGTGAGAATAACAACTACTATCTTTAACCAATGTTTTGGTATCATTCATGTGCTTTTTAGGTCTTACCACTAGGTAGGCTGCAAGACTTTGGAATAATTTACCAGTCAAAATAAGACAATAACCAAATAGAGTCATATTTAAAAAAAAGAGTATATGATAACTATTTAAATTCATAGGTAGTTTTTATTTTTCTTTCATTATTCTATTCCTTTCCACTTTGTTACTTCTCCTTTCTCATTTTGTAGTTGGTAGTATTGTGTATATGTAGTTTATGTATGTATATATATAAGATATATTTAAGTAGTCTATAATAGATTGTAATTTTTATTTGACTAGTAGTTACGCCTTTTTTACAAAAGGCGTAACTACTAGTCTACGAAGGCGGTGTCATATAATAATATTCGTTAATCTTGTTATAAGTAAACCAAATGTATTAAATATTTAACTAATAGTTAAATTACGGGTATTACAAATTAATACAACAGTTAAACTTAAAAGGGTGCATAAATTAACATTCGAATTTAGGACCCCTGTGTCAATAGTCGATTAATTGTCGTACTCAATGTGGAGAGGGTGCTTACGTAATCCTATATCTACAGGGGGTAAATTTGTTCACCTGGCATTTATGGTAAATTTAAGGTGCTAATAAGTGCTGATGACCTTGATAAGATTAAATTCAGAGAAGCTAGACTTCATTAATAACAATAATACTACTTGATGATAAGCAGACCTAGAAAACCGACGAATGGTGTCGATTCATATATTGTTGTTTTATAGCATTAGTTGCTTCAGCTATGCCGGCAAAATGATGCTGTTATGAAATGGGTATAATATACTTTATCGTCAAATGAACTGCCCTTTTTGTAACCGCACACTGAAACTGATTTTTTTAGCAAGTATAAGCTTTATAAGAATAAAAAAATAAGCACGTTTTAGTTAATGTCAATGTAAAAGAAGCCGGCATAATAGGTGCAATCAACGGTTACGTAGATCGTAATTGTAATACTGCTTTCCATCAGGGGCCTATTTCATAAACGTGACAATTATAATTTACCATGACAATTTATAATACATTGCTTAGTTCAGTTTGAATTAATTACTTAGAATAAACTAAACCAAGCAATGTATTATAAATTGTCATGGTAAATTACAATTGTCACGTTTATGAAATAGGCCCCAGGTAGGTGAGGTCACATGCCGAGCTCCCATAAAAAAAAAACATAAAATGCAGACTCAAATAAAACTTAAAGAGAAATACATGTAAAATTTGTTGTTATTATTCTCTTACAATTTTTTTTTTCTTTATATAACTAAAGAAAAAAAAAATTGTAAGAGAATGTTTTGCTGACTGTACAAACGACAAATATAATATGTTGCTTATCATGCTCCACGTCTCATTTGCTTTGCGGAATGAAATGTGTGAAAGAGGGCAATAAAAATACATTGTTTTTAAAAATATAATAAATGTTTTTTTATAGCATTTTTCTGTTTCCCTTGAAAGGTTTTTTTTTTAAATAGGATAAAAAAAATAAAAAAAATACCATCACGGGTGCCTATTTGGCTCCCGAGAACCGTTTAAACGGCCTCAGGGTCCCAGCGGAGGGATTAACCCATCCTCATTTCGCCGATGGTATTCGGAGGCAACACCTAACAAGTGGCGAGCTTGTTGCGGTGTTTATGATGAAATAGCCTCGTTGTATAAAGCGGTCACCCATCCCAGGCCGGCTTTGTTGTCATCTGCTTAACCTTGTTATCAGTTGCGCAGTGACTTAACCACTAGGCTGGGGCCGCTTTTTTAATTAAATATGAAATGTACTGAAAAGACATTAATTAAAATGATACTATTACAAATTTCAACATTTTACCTCATCCAGCTTTCGAGATATCGGTCTGGCCAGGCAGACGGAATGAATAATCATTTTAAATTGATTTAAATGACAGCCTCCGTAGACTAGTGGTTGCGCCTTTGGCGTTGTATCTGGAGGTCGTGGGTTCGATTCCCACCCAAAAAAATATTAGTACGTTTTTTTCTGTACAGTTTGTCATGGTCTGGGTGTTTATAAAATATAATATGTATTATATCGTTGCTTCTGTTACCCATAGTGCAAGCCTAGAGCTTAGTTTGTGACCAGAGCAATATGTGTAATTTGTCCTACATATTATTATATATTAAATAATAATTCTAAAATGTTGAAACAAGGTACATGAATGGTAGAAATATGACATGACGCGATGACGTGACTTTCCACCAATGATGTTCCATGTTAACTAATTTTAATCATAAGTTAATTTTATGATTACTATAGAACCTGCGGGTTAATATAACAAATAACACAGTTAAAATATTTACAACGGTATAGTCAAAACTAACTTTATCAATTGGAAATTGGAATGTTTGATAAAATGCCCCATCATAATAGTACACAAGGCGAGCCAAAATGCGACATGTCAACGACCAGCCAATCTGCGTTATTCCCAGATGACAGCATGGTCCGTGTCCCCTTAATTATTACAAGTCCCTGCCTGGGACCACGTACGATCTATAGCTCTATGACGTGTTATATGTTACACACTGTATAGACCTAAAGCTACCTATAGATAGCCAAACTCTTGAGATTTTGGCTAGAAATAAGGCCTGCTAGACTTCCGAATCCCGGTGTGTACCAATGAGTTTTTAATTTAAAAAATCACATTTGTTTGACAACACCACTATAGTGCCTCGGAGAGCACGTTAAGCTGTCGGTCCCAGTTTTACTATACCAACTTGTGAAACTGTTTATAGATGGGTTATTGAATCTATTCAAAACATCGCGACGAGCTAGCCACTTGTTTGGTGTAGACTCATACCATCGGCTACGACGAGGTGGGATTAAAACCCCTCCGCTGGGTACCCTGGGGACGTCTAGGCGGTCTCGGGCGCCGTACGTAATGATATTTTTATATGTATAAGGCATGCTTTCTCTTTGTTAGCTGCGCCTGTTTATAAGTCCCTGACTATAACCACATACGATTTATATCATAATTATTTATTAGTCTTTATTGCATATAAAATACATAATTGTGTCGCTAGGCATTCTCTACCAGTCAAACCTTAGGGACAATCAAAGCAGTTAATAAATGAGTTAGGAGCAATGAGTAAAGCAAAGTAATTATTATATAAAATACTTACAATCCAATATACTTAAATATATCTGATATATACATAATATTACCAACTACACAGTGATCTAGAAAATACCTATGTAAAAAGTATCATGTTATACGTCACTGTACAAGTATAGACCTAAAGCAACCTGTAGATAGGCAAACTGTATGGCTAGATATAGTGCATGCCTTTTCATTGTTAGCTCCAGTCATCTCGCCAGTTCATAAACAATCAAATCGAAAATATACTAAAAATCCCTGTCTAGGACCATTATTATGATCTACTCTATATATTATGCTATATGTTACACACTGTATAGTATGTGCCAAAGACCTAAGGCATTCTATAGATAGATAAACTGTATGGTCTTGGCTAGATATAGTGCATGCCTTTTCTTCCCTAGGTCCGCCTATATTTACTACTCTGTCACGCTAGTTCATAGACAATACAATCATAATTGTACTAAAATGCCAGTCTAGGACCACATATGATCTACTCTATAATATGCTATATGGTACACACTGCATTTACTACTCTGTCACGCTAGTTCATAGACATTAAATCATAATTATACTAAAATGCCAGTCTAGCACCACATATGATCTACTCTATAATATGCTAACGTTACACACTGTATAGTATGTGCCAAAGACCTAAAGCATCCTATAGATAGATAAACTATATGATCTTGGCTAGATATAATGCATGCTTTTTATTCGCTAGGTCCAACTGTCACGCTAGTTCATAGAAATTACAATCACAATTATACTAAAAATGCCAGTCTAGGACCATTATTATAATCTACTCTATATATTATGCTATATGTTACACACTGTATAGTATGTGCCAAAGACCTAAGGCATTCTATAGATAGATAAACTGTACGGTCTTGGCTAGATATAGTGTATGCCTTATCTTCCCTAGGTCCGCCTATATTTACTACTCTGTCACGCTAGTTCATAGACAATACAATCATAATTATACTAAAATGCCAGTCTAGGACCACATATGATCTACTCTATAATATGTCATATGATACACACTGCATTTACTACTCTGCAACGCTAGTTCATAGAAATTAAATCATAATTATACCAAAATGCTAGTCTAGCACCACATATGATCTACTCTATAATATGCTAACGTTACACACTGTATAGTATGTGCCAAAGACCTAAAGCATCCTATAGATAGATAAACTGTATGATCTTGGCTAGATATAATGCATGCTTTTTATTCGCTAGGTCCAACTATATTCGCTACTCTGTCACGCTAGTTCATAGAAATTACAATCACAATTATACTAAAAATGCCAGTCTAGGGCCACTTATAATCCTATAATATGCATTTAACTCTATAATATGCTATATGGTACACACTGCATAGTATGTGCCAAAGACCTAAAGCAGCCTATAGATAGACAAACCGTATAGGCTTGGCTATATAGTGTATGCCTTTTCTTCGCTAGCTTCGCCTATATAACACTACTCTGTCAAGCCAGTATCAATACGTAATTGTACCGAAGGTCCCTGTCTACACCTATATATATATATTATCTATTATAAATGTTATTAAAAATGAGTTCCGAATTGCACGTTCAAGGTCGTTGTGAATGATAGCGCCTTAATGAACCCGTTTGGGCACAAATCCATACACAGGGAAATACCTATGATTGTTTGAACTATTTTTTACTTCATTTATATTTATATATAAAAAAAAGTGGCCCCAGCCTAGTGGTTAAGTCACTGCGCAACTGATAACAAGGTTAAGCAGATGACAACAAAGCCGGCCTGGGACCGCTTTATACAACGAGGCTATTTCATCATAAACACCGCAACAAGCTCGCCACTTGTTAGGTGTTGCCTCCGAATACCATCGGCGAAATGAGGATGGGTGAATCCCTTCGCTGGGACCCTGAGGCCGTTTAAACGGTTCTCGGAAGCCAAATTGGCACCCGTGATGGTATTTATTTATTTATTTTTATTTTTTATTTAATTTTTATATTTATATCAGGTCCCTTACAGGGTAGTCAGATAGAGAGTACGACTTGTATTTGAGATACTTCTTTACCAATTCTACAGTCACAACCGTTAAAATACAAACCGATTTCGATCATTTTTTGGGTTTCAATAAATGGTTTATTTTACAGGTGTTCCTTATACGAGGCTTTCTGTTACATCATAAATATTTTAGGGTCACCCCTAGACCACCTCAGTTAGTATTCGTTTATAATTTAATAAGGTTATTGGAAAATTCAGGCCTAGCAATCTATAAAAGATTTATAGACTATTCGTAATAAAAATACGCCCGTGACTTAGGGTTGACACTTTTATAAATATGTATAAAAAAAAAAATTGAGCACTTACGTAATCTATGAACATTTAAGTTTTAGAAACACATGTTGATGATTACCTGAAAAAATAATATATCAAAATTAATATGTAATGTATATTCATATAATAGAAATAAGTGCAAAAAAAAATATTAAGTAGCTGGTTATTAACACTAGATTACAATGAGACTGAAAAGATCATGTGTGCTGATGAATAATTGCTAGATTTCTATAAATAATTTCTCTAGAATCTGTAATTTGTACTATTGTTGTTTTTTCTCTATCATGTTACCTATTCTGATAAAATAATTTAATATCTATGTATAGTCCTATATAGTTAAACAGGCCCAAAATTTTGGAAGACACTGACTCCTGAAATACAGTTTTTTTAACTAGTTTGGGAGTCAGGATATCACTAGTTCTAGGTACTAATATAGTTTAATAAGGCAATTTTTACTAATCCATAAATTGTGATTTTTGGTCAATAAAGTTATTATTAATATAGTTGGCATGTAAATTAAATACAATTGGTTTTGAGGTAAGTTTTCCGTGTGACCTATAACTATATATAAGTGTTTAAAATAGATTCAATAATCATCAAGGTTAAACAATATAGTCCTTTGCACTCTCTCCAAAACACAATTCTGTATAATATTTTGTTGCAGCATAGTACATGCCATGGCATATGACTTTATATCCACCTTATGGTAATTAGGCCTATGAAGTCCATAAGTCAATCTTCACACTGCTATTTAATAGCATTAGTCACTTTCACTATGCCGTAAAACTAAAGAAAAACGCGCTCTGGGTGGCAACTGACAGTTTTCTATAGGGAAACGAATATGTTAGTTTTAACTTGAATATATTAGTACGAAACATAAGTTTAAAGCGCCAAAATTAGCGCCTGTAGTCGAGTTTGGGAAGTTACTTCCTCAGCTATTGCAACCACTCCGAGTCTAACTATTAAGGTTTAATTCATATAGACAATTTGCACTTCACTATTAAAAATATAAAAATCGAGATTTCCCACTAACTTACTCATAATTATTGTAAAATAATAGTAGTTTAATATTTTTTTAATTTGTGACAACCCTAAACCATGTTATTTTTATTTTATTAGGTCGGCACACAGGTTCATAACGGTAGTGTTGCCCCCTAACACATCTGTTCATAAAATATTGCGTTTATGACGTCATTACATTAATGGGGCACTTTATTGTATCGTCCCTTTTTTGGGGCCATTTTTTGTTGAGATTTGCGTACCAAATACATGACAAAGGGCTGACCTAGACATATTTATTCATATTATAATATGATGGACATACAAAGCGCAATTTTATTTTGTGTAAGTTTATTTCTGGTCTATTGATAATTCTTGTATGGAAACATCTTGTAACCGACCGCGATCATTTAAAAGTCTACACCGAAGATGACTAAGTGGAACTCCGTAAAACCCATCAAAAATAACTCTTCAAGTTGATATAGTGAAACAGAAGCCGACAGCTTAACAGCGCCTACCGAGGCACAATGTGGTTTCAAACATGTTTTTTTTCATTATAAAATAAACGTCTAGTAAAAAAAATACATTTACACTGGTATTTATAAAAACTTATTGAGTACTTGAAGAACGCTTTAATTATAAAAGGTTTTGTCTCCTTTTTAGCAACAAAATTAACTTTATTAAATACAAGTTTTTTTTTTTTTTTTTTATAAGTTTGAATATGCTTAAAAGAGACAAAAGCAATTTTAACTAAAGTGTTCTTCAAGAAATCAATAAGTTTTTATGAATAAGGTCATTTAATTATAATATTTAATCTGCTTTTCATAGTATTTTATATATTTATCTTCACACCAGGTCCCTTACGGGGTAGGCAGAGACAAATGAATAGTATTTTACTAGGTTAATTTATCAATAAAATGTTTAAGATATAACACAAAGAATGCTTTTGCAATCTTTGTTTTCTCGCTGGCGAAATAAATATTTTTGATTCGTCATAGTGAAGTAATTTTTATCTGACCGTTAGAAAGTATCTTACTAAAACCAAAAACTTTTTTTTAGTTTATATAAAAAAGAGACAGCATTTATTATTTAAAAAAACTACATTAAGTACAATCAGCAACACAACACAAACGGATACAACTTCAAAAAAAATATGAAAGTTAAAAGCGAAGATATCAAGTAACCCTAGAATGCTCAGCGGCGCGGGGTATTCTCGACCCCACTTCAAACGCTACGTACGAGCTCATAAATATTTTATGCTACGCTCGTCCGTATTCGTCCCAGTTTTAACCCTTAAATAGGTTAGGAGATGTTAGCCACAATATTTGACTTATGATTTCGGGGATGTAAAATTTAATCTGTCTCAACCCTAATTAGATTAGGAATATGACAAAGAATTAGCGGTAGTTGTTTTCATTTGTTCATCATACGTAGAACGGGCAAAGGGGTCAAAGCCCATACAGCCCTGAGTAGTTTTTTGGATTTGGAATATTAAAAATAAATATTTAAGCACATAAATATGTTATGCTATGCTCGTCTGTATTCGTCCCAGTTTTAACCCTTAAATAGGTTAGGAGATGTTAGCCACAATATTTGAGTTAGGATTTTGGGGATGAAAAAATTTAATCTATCTCAACCCTAATTAGTTTAGTATGACAGCGAATTTGACGACGGCCATATAAATGTATGGATTACAACTTGGCCATTATTTTTATTTGTAGGCAAAAAAAATATTTCTGTTGTGGGTAATAAATATTTTAATATATTATAATTAAAAAAAAAATTATTTAAAAATAAATAAATCAACACAGAAATATTAATTAATACTATAATTATGACTTATTTTATTTCTGCAACAAATAGTATTAGTTGAAGTGCGAAAGCTCATTTTGTATGGAGAACGCGGACTTAGCGATTGCAAATGCAGTGCCCTTAAATTGTGGTTTCTAGTTCTCACTATAGCAAACTTGTGAAACTGTTTAAGATCATTTTACACAAATAAATTATGCAGGCACCATAAAAAGGCATTCGCTGAATTTGTAAGATAAAATAATAGATAAAAAGCGCGATACAATAGCGATACATGTGGAACACCATTACGAACTAATATAAATTTAATTCTATTAATGTAGGTACTAGGTAGGTTAAAGCGTCTAGATTTCGGAAATACATCTAATATTACAGCAGACATAATCAGTGCTTGAGTTGCATCGCTAACCACCTTATAAATTATTTACAGAACCCCTTTGAGATTGTCAGGCTACCACTCTTGACTGAAATGTTGTCTAATTTTGTAAATTACGGTTTTCCGGAGAGTACTGCATCGATTTCTTGTTGGCACCTTTCATGGTACGGTTACGAAACAGGCGATTGATTTTACGATAAAGCGTATGTCTATGTCGCCCGCCGCCTATTTCATAAACGTATCATTTAGCTGGCATAGTGGGACCAATCAATATTGTTAAACAACCATGTATTGATCGATCAATGGGATCGATCAAATCGATCATACTTTATAGGTCTGCTTAACATCGGGTAGATACAAAGTCACATGCCATATTCCATTAAAACAAATAGTATATACATGGTGGCTGAGATGGGTATTATACATGGTGACTTTGAAAGGTAGCTCATATTAGCCTAAAGTACATTTAGGCTAATATGAGCTACTGATAAAATCACAACTCTTCTTATAGAATTATGCGTCGCAAATGGCTAGTAATGTTAAAATGACCAATTTGTATGGAGAAGCCAATGATTTTTTTATTTGAAACACTTCCACGGGAAAATTTGTTCGATTTTTATTTGAAACACTTCCACGGGAAAATTTGTTCGATTTTTATTTGAAACACTTCCATGGGAAAATTTGTTCGATTTTATCAGTAGAGCCTCATATTAGCCCAAAGTACAACCTTTCAAAGACACCCTGTATAAGACATTAGCTTTATTCTATGTATACCAGAAACAACGATACTTGTACATACTATATTTGATAAACTACTAGGATCAAGGAAAATCTGTAATAAAAAACCTTATAGAATATTTAGTAGAAATCGAACCCACGACATCTGGATACAACGTCATCGAAGTAACCAATAGACTATCTGAGGCTATTAGACTCCGGACTTAAAAAAACGCTTAGGACACTAGTTTAAATTCCGCTGTAAACTAGTGAGCTTTTAATTAAGTTTTTTTTTTGGACAACACCAATACTGTACTTCAAAGAGCACGTTAAGCTATCACCCACCCACTTGGGAAACAATTTATAAGATGATTTTTTATTACGAGTTTACATCTATATCCTCAAAGCAATTGCCTGTTTCGTAACTGCACCCTGAAAGTAGGCTACCTCTATAAAATTCGACGACTAAAACCGAAACATGGCTAGGTCACTTACGGTTTTTGCATATGTTTGAGCGGTGGTAACAAAACCTAAATATTTCAACAAATAAAAATATAAACCAAGAAAAATAATACATTAACCCAACAACGTGTTACGCTTAAAATTGCATAAAAACAGAAGTTGTACGGTTAAACCACAAGGTTGTTTTCACCATTTTTTTAATATCCACAATTACCCAGGCAACCTTTGATCCTCCCGTGAGAATTTATTAAAAAATAACTCAAATGAAAAAGGTTCTTCAAAGAGAAACGCTGAACGCTCCGTACACCATGAAACCATGTAAATATAAACAGACAATGGCTGTGAATTTTGTTTTTTTTTTTAAGATTCCGAATAAAAACAGTTGCATAAAATCCTGTTTCGGTTTTAGTCTGTGAGTTCAGCGATATTCATTTTTCATTCATTCAGAAGCCTACTGCATCGATTTCTTGTCGAGGTGAAAGTCTTTCAGGGTGGTGTTACGAAACGGGCAATAGGAAATATGCATGTAGCGCCAATTATTATTATTTTAATATTGTTCCTTTTATGTCTTTGAACATATTTACAGTAATCTATTTAATTTTGATTAGCAAATTTTATATGCAGTCGGTAATAGGTTTTAAGTTATAATAAAAAAAAAACATAATTTTAAATCAAAAATCAGTTTATACTTGACACTGCATCTTGCATTTGATTTTGATTTGATTATTATTATTATTTTAGTTGATATTATGCCTTCCTCACATATTTCCTATATATTTTTATTTTTATGTACATTTTAACATATATTATAATAATAATAATAATAATATGTAGGACAATTAACACAAATTGCTCTGGTCACAAACTAAGCTTTAGGCTTGTACTATGTGCACCAGAAACAATGATATGGTACATATTATATTTTATAAACAACCAGACCATGACAAACTATACAGAAAAATGTACTAATATTTATTTGCCATGGGTGGGAATCGAACCCACGACCTCCGGATTCAACGCCAAAGGCATAACCACTAGTCTACGGAGGTTGTCATTATGTATGTATATATCATGGATTCACAATATAATATGATTTAATTGACGATAAGGCAGGGAGTATATTAAAATATACTCCCTGCCTTATCGTCAATTAAATCATCTATTTTGTAACCGCACCCTAAAAGGAGACTACCACCTCGACAAGAAATCGATGCAAAAATCTCCTGAAAACCGTTGAAGCCAAAGACTAAAACCGAAACATGACTAGGTCACTTGACTTGGTTTTTGATCCGTATAACCGAAACATGACTAGGTCACTTGATTTGGTTTTTGATCCGTATAACCGAAACATGACTAGGTCACTTGACTTGGTTTTTGATCCGTATAACCGAAACATGACTAGGTCACTTGACTTGGTTTTTGATCCGTATAACCGAAACATGACTAGGTCACTTGACTTGGTTTTTGATCCGTATAACCGAAACATGACTAGGTCACTTGACTTGGTTTTTGATCCGTATAACCGAAACATGACTAGATCACTTGACTTGGTTTTTGATCCGTATAACCGAAACATGACTAGGTCACTTGACTTGACTTGGTTTTTACATCTGTATAGGCAGTGGTAACGAGACCGGTAGGTCGGCCTAACGATGTTATAGGGATCTTCCTCCCACCTAAAAAAATATACAACAATATTAAGTTATGTATATATGTATACGACACTATGCTGCGCTGAGAGCCCATTTTGTTTCAAATTATGTGTTTTTATTTTGTTTATTGATGATTGTGTTTAAAGAGTATTATTTTTGGAACAATAAACCATTTCCTTTCTTCTTTCTTTCTTTTATTGAAAAAAAAAATCGATTTGAGGAATCGAACCTCATATTAGCCCTTTCAAAGTCACTCTGCATATGGATGAAATCATTGGTGATGAATTAATGGGGTCCCCCATTAATTAAGTATAAAAATCAACCTCTTCAAAGAATCTAAGTAGACTCAAAAAAAAATTGTCTCTAATTATAGTTGAATAGAGTTTAGACCCCCAATAAATCTTCTCGGTCTCTTATCTTCCACAGTTTCCTCCTTACGTTAAACAAAAGCCATAACACTGGCAGAATATAATAATTTTAAAATATTAATCAAATAAAACATTTAAATGTAAAACCTCCGGAATACTCCGGATATAAGACGAATTTCCTAAACCAAGTCGGATAACACGGCTCATTTAATACCAAAAATTTATATTCGTTGCGCCCTGACACGATAGGGATGTGCCATTCCTCACTTTGTTGCAAATTAAATCAACTCTTTGAAGGGACCTATCAAAGAGCAAATCGATAATCGAATCGATATACCCATTGAAAGCCAAATGTTTGGGATTTGACGTTTCTCGTCGCTCTACCCATAGAGTAAAATTCCTATACATTTTAATGGAATGATTCGGCGATTTGATTGGCGATCGTGTTATTGGCCCAAGGTTATCTATAGTGATAATTGCACTTATGACGAGTTGCTATTTTGTTATTAGGGATCATCTAGGCTAAGTTCCAAAACGATTTAATTATTACTTATCATCGTATATTCAATCGAATTTAACTGAAAGTTACTACAACTTGACAAACGTTATAATTATTGGTGATTTCAATGGTGTAAAGATTACACTGATAATCGAGTAATATAAATGCAAAATGACAGAAAGATGATTTACAAAAGTGATTTTAAATATTTTATGGTAATTATTTTGTTTATTTATGAAAAAAAAAAGATATTGAACACTGTAGCTCTACCATGAGTTTTTATTAACTTATTGATCCCTATATATAGTTACTAGCGACAATAGTAAACACAATTAGAAAAGACGTATGGTAGAATTGGTAAATATACTGCTGGTACGATTGAAGGCCTATATACAGAACTAAGTTTTCAGTCGTGAAGATGTAAAATTGTAGATAGGATAGATAAATAAAAATTAAAGGAGTTTTTTTGAGCTGAGTTAACTCATATTTCATCCCCTCCCTAGCCGTCTGGGTAAGCCCACGAGAAGCGGACGTCTGTAGGCTTAAGTCTGCACATTTACATTTATGAATAATGCGTTGACGCGGTCATGCCTCCGTACTTACTGTTTTATACCAAATATCTACTGCTCCATGAATTTAGTACAGCGGTGAAATAGAATATTTGCATACAACATTGTTTCACTTCTAAATTATCGGCAAGTAGCAGTTACCGACATAGTGGGAGCGAACATTAATCCTGTTAAACAATAATGTATTGACCGTCCTCATTCATGGGCCTCCTAGATGTGCTTACCAATAGTAGATACAAAGTCACATGCCGTGCTCCAATAAAAAGAAATTTAAAAAAATCAACAAGGGACTTTATTTTTTTAAACGGCATGTGACTTTATATCTACCTAATGGTAAGTTCACCTATAAAGTAATTTAATGGTTCAAACATAGTTCATGCTCTCACTATGGTGGCTAAGCGGTTATAAAATAGTCGCCGACAAATACGTATTTGTATTACGAATCTACTTTAATGTCCTCGCTGCTTTATTGTCAAATTGTCTGTTTCGTAACCGCATCCTGAAAGGAGACTACTCCAACTATAGAACGATGCAATAGTCATATTAACCCTATGTACAAAAATGACAGCTCAAATGTCAAACAGACATTGGAATGGCTCCATGGGAAAAGTTCGATTTGATCAGCAGAACCTCATATTAGCCCAAAGTACAACCTTTTAAATTCACTCTATACAGGGTGAATTTGAAAGGATGTACTTTGGGCTAATATGAGATTCTACTGATCAAATCGAAAAACATTTCCCGTGGAACCATGTGTAGCAAATGAAAAAAATTGTTGGCTTCCCCATACAAATTGGTAATTTTAACATTACTAGTTTGTATGGAGAAGGCAATTTTTTTTTTCATTTGCGGCACATGGTTCCATAGGAAAAGTTGTTCGATTTGATCAGCAGAACGTCATATTAGCCCAAAGTACATCTTTTCAAAGTAACCATGTATAAGTTAAATTAAGATGAGAAACCTTTTCCTTAGTAACAGTTTATTTGGTAACAAACTACGAGTACAAAGTAAGTATGTACGTACACATAAATAAACCAAAACATATAGATAATCAAAAACAGAGGCGCGTATGAAAGCGACTAATATATCAAAACATATAGATAAATATATCAAAACATATAGATAAATATATCAAAACATATAGATAAATATATCAAAACATATAGATAAATATATCAAAACATATAGATAAATAAACCAAAACATATAGATAATCAGAAACAGAGGCGCGTATGAAAGCGACTAATATATCAAAACATATAGATAAATATATCAACACATATAGATAAATATATCAAAACATATAGATAAATATATCAAAACATATAGATAAATATATCAAAACATATAGATAAATATATCAAAACATATAGATAAATAAACCAAAACATATAGATAATCAGAAACAGAGGCGCGTATGAAAGCGACTAATATATCAAGGGAACAGTTCACACAATGTCCGAAGCTGGTTCAGCTATTAGGCAAAGTGCCAATATGTGAACGACCAGCAAAAAACTTACACAGAAAAAAATATCAATGACTTATCTATCGTATACCATTTTTAATAAAAGCACTGAAAAGCTATAATATAAAATATATTTAAAAAAACTTTTTTTAATTATTAATGCACGGCATGTGATTTTACTGTTTACCTAATGGTAAGTCGATCAATACATAGTTGTTTAATAATATTGATTGCTTTTACTATTCCGGCTAATTGATGCGGTTACGAAATAGGCGGCGACAAAGACTAATTTGCTTTATGAGTCTGGCTAACTAAATATCCTCGCTACTTTATCGTCAATTCGCATCCTGAAAGGAAACTACCACCTCGACAATAAATCGATGCAATAGTCTCCTAAAATCTGTGAACCCACAGAACGTTTTTTTTTAAATAGATAATTGTAGCTGATAGTTAACTCCATGAAAAAAAATTACAGCTCAAAAGTCAAAAAGAAAATACTAAAAAGGACAATTTACACATATTGCTCTGGTCATAAACTAAGCACTAGGCTTGTATAGTACCAGAAACAACTACATTTTTTTTTTTTTAAGTTTTAGGTTCTAGTTTTAATATTTGTTTTAATATTTTCAGGGGTTATTTTTTCTATATTAAGTTTTAGTTTTATTTAGTTCTAGTCACTTTACTTATTATTTTATATACATCGAATAAAACTACATAATATATATATGTATATATTGCCGAAGGTGGGAATCGAATCCACAACCTCTGGATACAACGCCGCAACCACTAGTCTACGGAGACGGAAGAAGAGTTATAATAGAGGTTAATATTAGGTAAAATAGTATATAAATTGAACGATTAAAATTATAGAAAATAAAAATATTCTTGCTTAGAATAACAATAAGAATTCATATCAGATTTCCAATACATCAACGCTTCGAAATATCGCTTTAGTATAAAATTTACTTTCGAAGCCATGATAGATAGACATTATTAAATTCAGTGTCAGATAGGGAAAAATAGTTTATCATAAATATGAATATAAAAAGCTTTTTAAAACGCTAGTTTCAAACTCATATACAACCTATAGGTAAAACTTGCTATATACTTCTTATGCATCATCAAGAGTCATGGCCAAGTCAAGGTATATAAATACAAATACATTTATTTCAGGAAAATAATAACAGTATTACGATAATCAGCGGGTCCTGCACTAGGAAACACCTGTATCGCGGGTACCCAATCATTCATTATCAGTACAAATATTTTCAGCTACCAGGAGACATATGATTAAAACCAACAATTAAAAACATAAGTCTGTCAAGTGAATAATTTTTCCATTTATAATAAAGTATTTTAATATCTACAACAGAGTATGAGTCCATTTATATGATTATTATCCAGACAAATAAACTCATATAATACAAAGCAATACTAACAAAATGAGTAGGTACTATAAAATCTAAATCTAAACCACCTTAATCATTTTTAAATATAAAAGGAAGTGTGTGTTTGTGTGAAAGTGTATGTGTATTTGTGTGAATGTGTGTTCTTAAAAGTAGTTACGTGTCTACTCGGAGCTCCTAATGTCCAGATGTATGATAATTCCCAGGTGCGTAGTTGAATATTGTTAATTTTATGAAATGATGATATGATGATAATGAATTTGAAATTGTGAATTCGAGCGTGAGATGGTATTGGTAGTATGCTATTTATGATGGAATCTGTGGTATGGTGATGATGATTCATACGGATGTGCAATGGGTTTATTGTTTCACCTATGTAGAATGATGGACAATGGCGGCATTCCAAAATGTAGATGACAAATTTCGTTTTGCAATTGCAATTTGGTTGAGATTTCAATATGCTTGTGAAGGTTTGTGTGGAGATGGAAGTGTCTGAATTAATAATGGGACAAGTTTTGCATCGGGGTTGTGAACATGGAATGGTTCCTGCGGATGATATGATGATGTATGATGACTTATGGAACTGAAACGTGGTCTCTTACTATGGGCCTTATAAGCAAGCTCAAAACAGCACAACGTGCTATGTAGAGGGCTATGCTCTGAGTCTCTCTGCGAAATTGAATCAGAAATGAGGAGAACCGTAGACGAACCAAAGTTACAGACATTGCCCACCGAATCAGCAAGTTGAAATGGCAGTGGGCAGGGCACATAGCACGCAGAAATGATGGTCGATGAGGCCGTAGAGCTCTCGAATGGAAACCAAGCAGCGTAAGACGGCAACCTACGACTTTATTAAGACCTCAGAAACTCGCTGGATGCATGCCGCTTCCAACCGGTCCTTTTGGAAATCTAGAGGAAAGGCTTATTTCCAGCAGTGGACGTCCTACGGCTGATAATATACAATTGTACAAGTTGTTTTATTGAAACTGGGACCGATAGCTTAACGTGCTTTCCGAGGCTCTGTAGTGATTATATCTATATATTTTGCACTTCTTAGCTCAATTTAAATTTAATTATTAATTATAACTTATAATATGTAGGATTTTTTACTCATCATGAACTGCTTGTATTATGTGTATCAAAAAAAACTATATTAATACATAAGGCTTCATAATATACGTGGTGGGGGAGTTGGTTAGACCCAAGGTCCTAAAAACACTTAGGTCCCTGGTTCAAACCCCGGTGAGTACCAATGAGTTTTTACTTTAAAAAAAATATGTACATTTGTTTGACAACACCGCTATAGTGCCTCGGAAAGCACGTTAAGCTGTTGGTCCCGGTTTTACTATACCAACTGGTGAAACTGTTTATACATCGCGACGAGCTAGCCACTTGTTCGGTGTAGAATTCTACCATCGGTTACGACGAGGTGCGATTACAAACCCCTCCACTGGGTACCCTGAGGCCGTCTAGGCGGTCTCGGGCGCCGTAGGGCACCCATGATGATATTTATATTTATTTATTTTAACTCCTAAGGCGTATCCACTAGTCCTAGGAAGCAGTCAGTTGGTATAGTGAAACTGGGATCGGCGCTTAACGCTTTCCGCACTATAGTGGTTAGTTATAAACATCTATAGTATGCATTTATTAGCTAAATTTAGGTACAGAAAATAATATGTTATGTCGCCAAATCATGGTCTTTGCTTTGGGATTTTCTTGCCTTAACGTTTCTCTGTTCCGCGGCAGATATATACCCTGTTGCCACTTTAGCGAACTAAGTTTAAAGCTTTGACGACTTCTCTTCCGAATACTGTCTCAGCTCGAAATATAATTAAAGACCGACCGGTCTCGAAACCGCCGATTCAAATCTGCTCAGCATCAGGTAGATACAAAGTCACATGCCGTGCTCAAATAATTCAAACATATATAGTGCTTCGAAGAATACGTTAGCTGTCGGTCCCAATTTCAGTATAGCAATTTGTGAAACTAATTTTAAATGGGTTATTAAGGCTATCTAAACATCGCAACGAGCCTAGCGACTTACTATTGACGAACTGAGATGAAAACCCCACCGCTGGGTACCCTAAAGCCGTATAGGCGGTCTCGGGTGCCTTACGGAGCCCGAGACCGCCTATGTAGTGATATTTATTATTTTATTTTTAATAGTGAGTAGGTTTAAAGTCCATAGGTTTCCATTCATTATAAAAATATTAGTAGTTTTTTGTTCAATTTGCCATGATTCGGACGTCAGAAAATGGTTCTTGAAATACATGTCATGATTTGTCTCGAATTTTTTAATTAACTTTACTTCAATATTTTCATAATCGCATCGCAATAAAATCATAATAGCTTAATTTGTTACTATTAGTATGCTATTAACCAATCTCCTATTGTCAAAAAACTTCCAAAAAATAGCGAATATGATGTATCATATTCGCTATTTTTGTCCAGTAAAAAGTACCATGATTTATTAAAATTTATTAAATTGAGGCACCCGACTTAACACAATGGCAGATAATGCCTAAGGCATTAAGTTCGCCTTTGTACATTTACTTTACCGTGCAATAAAATGTTTAAATAAATTATTATATTAGAGTACGTTTAAATTACGTACGTTTAGAGGATTGAGGCCCAGGGTAATGTATGTAATCTCCTACAAATAGTTAAAATAAATTAAAGAAGGATTCAAGATTTTATTGAAAAAGTAGTTACCTACTTATTCTTCTTTCTTAAATAAATAAAATAAATACCATCACGGGTGCCTATTTGGCTCCCGAACACCGTTTAAACGGCCCCAGGGTACCCAGTGGACGGTTTAAACCATCCTCATTTCGCCGATGGTATTCGGAGGCAACCCTAACAAGTGGCGAGCTTGTTGCGGTGTTTATGATAAAATAGCCTCGTTGTATAAAGCGGTCACCCATCCCAGGACCGGCTTGTTGTCATCTGCTTAACCTTGTTATCAGTTGCGCAGTGACTTAACCAGTAGGCTAGGGCCACTTTTTATTTTAAATTAAAGAGCTAGGCTCTTGTCGGTGGAGCATTCGCGACTCCTGCCAACGTTTTCACTTCCCTG
Organism: Monopis laevigella; assembly: GCA_947458855.1. Taxonomy (NCBI): domain Eukaryota; kingdom Metazoa; phylum Arthropoda; class Insecta; order Lepidoptera; family Tineidae; genus Monopis; species Monopis laevigella. The sequence goes on along the minus strand of OX381596.1, from coordinate 4,093,839 downwards.
TATGAAGTGACACTTAATTGATTATATTTTTTTTTTAATATGACTTAAACATTGAATAAAGATATAAAGAAAATAATTCAGAAATAGATTCATAAATCTCTTTAAAGGTGTCACGGCTTGAGATCATAAACTCTTATAAAAGAACTATATAACATTTCGCCATATTTCCCGCTAAGTTGGAGCCAGCAAGAGAAATGCGCGATAAAAGCATCAATATAAAATTTTATTACATCGAAGTTGCACTTCTTTTCTGAAGTCATTCAGGATGGAAAGATGAAATTTTTTGGGTAATGGCAAAACTTTGTACGGAAAAAAAAAGACAATTAAAAAATACATGTTTTATAAATTTATTAATATTACTGACTAGATTGAGAGAGATTAACAAAAAAAAAGTGTTGTAGAAACAATTTATGTAATAATGCATTTATTTACAATATATAATGTTTTTATAGAAAGCCATCTTATTTTTCAATTAGCAATTTATAGAAAAGATGTTATTTGAAAAACTAAAATATCAATATTTTATACAATACAATACCTAAAGACTTTAGACAGAAAAAAGCTTATTATTATTGTCTCAAATTATATGTTATAACAATCCCCTAATAACTAGGAACTACGAGTACCGTTAGCAGAGTTAGATATTATGAAGGCGATATTTTTATAGAAAAATAAAAATACAACATATAAATATAAATTAATGAATATGGCGTAATATCTTTTACTAAATATTTTTTTCCAAATTTATGAACAATTTATTTTTCTGACTGTTATCATGGCCTCATGGGTAGCCAGCGAAGGGGTCCCACCTCATCGTAGCAGATGGTCTACCTACATCGAACAAGTAGCTAGCTTATCGCGATGTTTGGATATACTCAATAACCCATCTATAAACAGTTTTACAAGTTGGTATAATGAAACTGGGACCGACAGCTTAACGTGCTCTCCAAGGTACTATAGTGGTGTTCTCAATAATTTTAATCGATATTTTTTTATATATTTACCAAATAATAAATAATTAATACCTATTAACAATATAAAGCATTTCGCCATACCGCGTTTTGGCGGCGACACCGGGAAAAGTGGCAATTGCAAATTTTATTTTCTCTCCCGCACTTTGCATCGCTCGAACCAATTTGTAGTCATATAAAATATTACTATTAGTAGCTCAATAAAGTCCATTATTGAACAAAAGCCATTTTATATAAAAAACGCTAAGTGTTTTTATTATATCTGTACTAGAATAATTGATATTCACGTTGTTCGAGATACCGATGTTTTAAAAAAAATAAAATTCAGTATTATGACCATTGAAGATTTTTTTTTTCCGGATTTAAAAACCCCTACGTTTTATTTTACATGTTTCTAGTTAATACATTTATTGTTTTTTTATTGTCTAATAAATGTTCAACCTAATAAGTACACTTTTAGGCCAAAATAATAACTAAAACATTTAGTAATGAGCTGTCAAAGTTAAATAAAGTGTTAAAGAAAGAAAAAAGTTCAACTTAAAAGTTTTAAATTTGGGCCTCAATGGCCCTAATACTGAATTTGTATTTACTAAATCGCACTGTATTTTTATAGGGGAGAGGGTGTTGCGGTCAGATGCATGAGGATGGTAACAAAATCATCCTGAAATAAATATGTTTTATAGGACGTTTCACACATATTGTCCTTCCTGGCTGGACACAGACTCTAGGCTTGTACTATGTGTACCTGAAACTACTATACTAATACTATATTTTATAAATGTATATATCTATACTAATAATATTATAAAGGGGTAAAGTTTGTGGGCTTATAGGGGGTAATCTCTGGATCAACTGAACCGATTTTGTTTTGAAAATTCTTTAGTGTTGGATAGCCCATTTATCGAGGAATGCTATAGGCTATATAACATCACGCTACGACGAATAGGAGCGGGGTACCAATGAAAAATGTTGGGTTAACGGGAAAAAATTGTTCCTTTTGAGAGGTTCCGTTGCGTGCGCAGCGTAAACGGTTAAAGTTACGCAGATGAAGTTGTGCAGGTCAGCTACTATTTTATAAAAACCCAGACCATGACAAACTGTACAGAAAGGCATCGATATTTTTTTACCAGGAGTAGGAATAGAACTCTACACCTCCGGATACACTAAACCTAGCGCAACCACTAGTTCACGTAGGCGGTCAACATACTTCCTTAGCTTCCACCACATTAAAAAAAGCGCGACTGATTTTTTAAAAATCGTTTGTGCAAAATTCTATTTGAAAAAGTACATAAGTTGAATTTGCTCCAGCAATATGTCTACAAAGACACTTTAGTTTGCCAAAGCGACAATCTTTTGAAGCATTAACACCTAAATCCTTGGGCACGAATTGTACAATCCTCTATGCATTATCTAGACTTTGTACAATTGAAATTTGATTGTGTACCTTGTGATTCAAGTTATAAAAATTGAGCGAAATGAGTAAATTTCAATTTCTTCTAGGTTTGGGTAAAAATTAAATCAATAATATTTTTAAAAAAAGTTATATAAAAGACCCGAGTTGATGTATTTTTTATATGTATTTGGTTTCAGCAGGAAACCTTGAATAATATATGAAAGTTATGTAATAGATATGTTGTTTTATCAATTAACATATATTATAAATTAATCTTTTGTCACATAATAGTATGTAAAATAAAAATAAAAACTAATAATTATTTGAACAATTTGAGTTTATAAATATTGCCAACCATTGGTTGTCAAATGAAAATTTATTAATTGATATTTGTTCAATAATGAAAGAATACTAATAAAATGCAGCATAAAAATTAAATTAGACTAGAAAAGCTGTCACTATAATACTTAGGTAATTGAAAAAGCTAGTGTTTTGGCTACTTTTTCATTAAATCCTTAATTTCATCTTCAAAGTCAAATCATTTATTTCATGTAAATCTTTACAGATATTTATGAATAGTTAAAAAAAAATTTACAGTGAGGCCATGGTTAGGCAGCTATTAATTAACAAAAAAACGACAAATATTTATTAAACCTCGATATCAGATTTAGAACTTAAACGCGATGGAATGAAAATTATAATATGAAAAATAATACCGAACCGAACACACACTACATAACCAACTAGTGTAAGACTAGGTGGTTAGCTGATTCCATTGACTTGTCAATCATTATCTGCCATACAAGGGAGCCACCAAGGTGACCAACTTCACCGACCATATCCACGCCTTAAATATTTATTCTAAATCAAATCTTGGTCATATCAATTTTGTATTGCACCTACCTCACTTATTAACTGTTCTGATTGTCGCGAAATTTTGACTGGTAGAGAATGCCTAGCAGCATTAAGTCCGCCTTTGTAGTTTATGCAATAAAAATTTAAATAAATAAAAGTTTTACAATAGTTGTTAAGAATAAGTTAATAAGACGTAAGAATAAATTAATTATTCGTTATAATTAGTTGTCTCAACATTGTAAAATAAAATAAATAAATAATTATACAAAAATTTGCAATAAGATTTATTTATAATAAAAGATTTTTTTTTTAAATCTTGAACCTATAGTTAAAATGTGTATCATCACGGGTGCCTTACGGCGCCCGAAACCGCCTAGACGGCCCCAGGGTACCCAACGGAGGGGTTTTGATCCCACCTCGTCGTAGCGATGTTTTGAATAGACTCAATAACCCATCTATAAACAGTTTCACAAGTTGGTATAGTGAAACCGGGACCGACAGCTTAACGTGCTCTCCGAGACACTATAGTGTTGTTGTCAAACAAATGTACATACATTTTTAAATTAAAAACTCATTGGTACACACCGGGATTCGAACCAGGTACCTAAGTGTTTTTAAGCCCAAGGTCTAACCAACAAGTTAAAATGTGTAAGGAATTTAAAAGCTCCTATCAATTAATTCCAGAATGGTTCCATAGGAAACTATCTGCGGAATGAAAAGCTTAAAACTGCGGACTGAAACCGATCTTTCGGACCTACCCTCCAATAAATCTTCAAACATTTAAGTCCGTTAAAGGAACTTTCTAGATTTATCGCCCTCTTCATGTAAGTACTTACAACTCTAACGAATTTTCTCAAATTGCTTAAAAATATATTTTGTAACAAATTCACGCTTTTTCAGGTAAGAAAAGAAAAAAAATATTAAGGAAGTCGTTAAATAATAAAATAAAAAATTCAGTAGTTAGGAAACATCTTAAGAGATTTTCCAAGAAAAAAAAACTTTGAAGAAAATATTATAATTCTCATATTTCACTGAATTAGAGACAGACAGATATCAAAAAGACATTTTTGTACAAAAATATAGGATCTTGATAAAAAAGCGGTCGAGTCGATTGGTGTTTACGCAATTAGGTTCCGTACGAGTAAAAAAAGAGTGATGTAGATATTTTAACATACAAAAACTAGTCTTAAAAAAATATTTACATCAAATTGTACCTTATGACTATATAGTTGGATTTATAGTATGTATTGTTATATATTCGTCTACGGGTGATACAAAATAAGTTTTATTATTATTTTAAATATGTATATAAAAAGTTGACTATTAATTTTAACTTTGTAATTCGATGACAAATAATTACTAAAAAAATATATTTGGTTAAAATATTTTATAATATATATTTTGTTGATTTGTGAATAAAGCTGCTTAGCATAATAAAATAGACTCGTTTGCAAATTCGTCTTTTTCGCTACTCATTTTGTATCCTTAAACAACAATTTATTGATAGACCCCATTGATAGACTTTCTAGGTCTGCATACCATGAGGTAGATAAAAAATCACACAACGTGCTCCACTGTAAAGAAAAAAATATCACAGATTTTATTAGGATTAAACTAGATATAGGGCTGATTTATCAATCGCCAGATATAGTTATTTTACAGATTGTAGGAGAATGATAAAATTTGACAGTTCTTCATACATGTTAACTGACGATTGAAAAATCTGCCCTAAATGGTAAAAAAGGTTCCGTTCCCCTTTCAAGGTAACCCTAAAATATAGAATTGTAACAAAAACCGATTTTTTATGTCACGTAGACAAGAAAAAAGTTTTTGTCCGCAAAAGAACGAGAAATTTTGCCCACCTCCAACTTTGCCCATTACAGAGGTTAGATTAAACGTGTCTTGTGTTAAATTGACGCTGAAATGTTTACATCTTTTCCCCAAGTTTTTGCTATACGTGTCATTCGGTAAACGGTTAAATTTAACCGAGTTTAAGACCGTTACGTGTCATTTAGGGGTTAAAAAGTTAAAATACTGTACTGTAATGTGACACGTTTAGAATATAATATTAGGGGATATGTAGACTGTAGATAATGCAATACAAATTAATTCGGGAATCATGGGTTCGATTCCCACCCATGGAAAATAAATATTAGTACGTTTTTCTGTACAGTTTGTCATGGTCTGGGTTTTCATAAAATATAATATGTATTATATCATTGTTTCTGGTACACATAGTACAAGCCTAGAGCTTAGTTTGTAACCAGAGCAATTTGTTTAAATGGACCTACATATTATAATTATTACTAATGTTAATAAAATGTGAAATAAAAAAGATTTATTTAAAACTTTCGAAAGAGACTGGAGAATCTTTTAAAATAGAAAACGAACGCTTTTTATTAACTGTTTGGTATACCGTACCTTGATAGGAGTCTTTCTATCACTTCTGAATAATAAAACGAAGTTTCTGTCAAATTTATTGAATAATTCAACTTAATCGTTGACAAACACACATTTGAAACAATAAAAAAAAACTTAATTTTATAACTTAAAATGTTTTTTTTTTTTCTTTTTTTTTAAGGCTGCATGGTCGAAAGATCTTTGCCTTCCACACTGTGGAAAAAAAAAATGATTTTCTGCTTACAAATGACTAATTCACTGATAAAAAAAAATACGTAAAATGTACAGGTTAAAATGATGTTCTGCTTACCAATCTTCTAGGAACTAGTAACTCGCTATGGTTTCCATTAGGTGATTTAACTTCGCTATGGTCAGTGATGTCACTTCTCTATGGTCAGTGATTTCACTTCTCTATGGTCAGTCGATGGATGGATGTCTAGTAATCAAAGACGGTAGCCCTGGCCCAATTATATTAAAATAATTTACTTCGATCGAATCGGAATCGCATTATAATAGATTTTTTTGACAGTTGTCTATTTGTTAGCAAAATACGGAATGTGTCAAATTTAACGATTGTAAAGTAATAAATATTATATAATATGTATTTATTTATAAATATAAATAAAAACTAGGTCATTATATTTTTTATTGCACACCTACCTAAACTTAATGTTCTAATGTCCCGAAGGTTTGACTGTCAGATAATTCCCAAAGGCATTAAGTCCGCCTTTGTATTATGCAATAAAGTTTGATAAATAAATAAAGTAGGATTGATTCCCTGGCTATTTATTAACCATAGGCCTTTATTTATGAATGTGTTAATCTGTGTAAGAAGCTAGGTATAATAAAAGTAAAATTAGTAGAAAATAATATACCTATTGTGATATTAATATTAATGACAATGTCAGGGCGCAAAATTAATGGACCGGGGCCTAAGTTTAATAAAGGGCCCCGTAAATGATCGTACCTGTCTGTAGTTTTATTATATTAAATAATTAAGCAAATAAATGATATCTAGGTACCAGTCTAAATGTTATTAATGATTAGCAATCTCACAGTTTCACTTGCGTAAGAGGAGCTTTAGATTTTTTTCCCCGAAAATAATAAACTAGAGGTAATATCGAAAGATTAAAAAAGGTATTGTAAAACTAAAAAGATATATAAACTAGTATAGAAATAAAAATAAAATCTTTAATAAATGTATATAGCTGAATATGAAAGAAAACTGGTTTTGAAATAAATAAATAAATAATAAGTAAGTCTTATATGTCACAGGCGCAAAACAAACATGGTAAAATAAATAAAAAAAAACCATCACGGGTGCCAATTTGGCTCCCGAGAACCGTTTAAACGGCCTCAGGGTCCCAGCGGAGGGATTAACCCATCCTCATTTCGCCGATGGTATTCGGAGGCAACACCTAACAAGTGGCGAGCTTGTTGCGGTGTTTATGATGAAATAGCCTCGTTGTATAAAGCGGTCACCCATCCCAGGCCGGTCTTGTTGTCATCTGCTTAACCTTGTAATCAGTTGCGCAGTGACTTAATCACTAGGCACTTTGGTTTTGAAATAAATAAATAAATAATAAGTAAGTCTTATATGTCACAGGCGCAGAACAAACTTTGTAAAATAAATAAATAAATATATGTTTAAACCTAACCTGAATTGTTATAATGAAAAATGAGTAACTTCTTAAACATGGCGGGAGACCATTTGAACATTGCCACTTACCATCAAGTGGATGTAAGATCACATGTCGTGTACCATTGAAAAAAAAAAAAAATTAACCTACACCTATTTACAGGTAAAAGTAATTATAATAAAACTTTAACATTCCCATAATCACTTCACAAACATTAAATTTGAAAGCTAGGGGATGGTTTTGGTCAAACATTACGTACCCTTTATTTGCCAAGGGATTGCCCTCATCTGATGTGGTTTTGTACAACCCTATTGCGGTAAGGGTATGGACACAAAATGTATGCGTAGTGACGTCACATCCGGGGCTAAGGGTGTCTTTGATGAGGACAATGGGTTGAATTATCATATAGGTATTTATAAATTTGGGTTTATTATTTTATGCTTTAAGTTAAGGTGATATTCTATTATTAAGCGTTTACGATTCGATTGAAGTAGGTTAATTATTGGGAATTGGGGCCTTAGTCAAATGGTTATGCGCCATTCGGACAGCTTTGTGTCTTATCGGCTCATTCCGACATAGCACTCTCAACAATTCCTGCACTCGATAAAATACTGAAATTTAAAATTTGGAGGAAATGGGAATAACCCAATAAATTAAGGACACTGCATTCACGATTGCGACGTCGGCGTTCTCCATACAAATGTAGTTTTTACTCTTCCAGTATTTCTGTTATGTTCTATCTCTTCCTGTATTTATTTATACTGTTTGTCGCAGATATTTTTTTTCTTTGTACTTATTAATCTTTCTGTGTTGGACGTTTATTTATATCAAAAAATAATAAACAAATAAATACCATCACGGGTGCCTTTATGGCGTCCGAGAACCGTTTAAACGGCCTCAGGGTACCCAGCGGAGGAATTAACCCGTCCTCATTTCGCCGATGGTATTCGGAGGCAACACCTTATAAGTGGTGAGCTTGTTGCGGTGTTTATTTTATTTAAATTACTTTATTACATAAAATTACAAAATAAAATTGTACATAGGTGATCTTAATGTCTTAGGCATTTTCTACCAGCTAACCTTTGAGAGAGTGAAAGATTATGCATAGGGTGCAAAAGCTAATAAAATAACACATTTAAAAAACATAGCGAATAGTATATAAACTACTAACGAAACGGAAAATGCTAAAGAAAAAATAGGCAGTTACTTATTTGGTGAGTAGACGTTTAGAGAAAGAGGAAGTAAATTCCATTGACGAGCAGCTGACACAGTAAAAGAATCGGAATATTTGATGGAGGTGTGCGACGGGAGTTTAGGATGTTATAACCTGGTTGTATAAAGCGGTCACCCAAATACGACTGACAGCCTAGTTGTAATATTGGAAATACTTTTGTATGGTCGTCGACACGACTGCAGAGCCCTTAAGTCGGATCCGCACCTCACTTTTCACCCAAGGAACATCTGTCTTTTCCACCAAAAGATAGAATGAGTTATATAGAGTGAAAAGTGGAGTTAAGGGATATACATTGACTTAAAAATACGGGAATAAAAGAATAAAATACATTATAGCTTTTATTAATACCTCACATTGACATATAAGATTTCGACCAAAATCCGTAGATTATGCGGGCTCAATACAATGAACCTTTGTTAAACTGACCTTTTCATACATACTGTATATAGCATATTCTGATAAGACACTATATTAATTAAAACCATAAATTGTGAAATACCTACACAATATATCTTGAAATTTAAAAAATATATTTAAATACCCATGAAATGTTTTGAATCAAAATGTCAATCATAAGTTTTTCTTTAGTATTTCGATTTTTTTTATTTTTTTTTGTTTTTACCGTATTTTTTTAAGTAAGCTGACCAACAAAATGCATGAATGGGCTCGTTCAATACATTCTTGATTAACAAAATGTATAGCTCCCACTATGACGGCTAAATGATGCGGTTACAAAATGGGCAGTGACAAAGACGTATTTGAATTAGGAGTCTATTTTAATATCCTCGCTGCTTTGTCGTCAAATCAATTAGCCGTTTCGTAACCGCACCATGAAAGAAGACGAGATAAATATAAAAAAATATCCAATAATGGTGGGTACCCTAAGGCCGTATAGGCGGTGATGATATATATATATATATATATATCTGACAAAAAATAAAAAAATCAGTGCCTAGAAGAGAATGTAAAACTTAACCAGTGTCAGTCATTGTTACATATATATTATTAATAATACAATTATAATATATAATTGTAATGGATTAAACTAAATATTATATTCGAATTATAAGATTTAGAACCACCACAATAATTCGATACACATTACCATAAACCCGCTGTTCAATTTGCATACAAACTAATCGTTTAAACCCGATACAAGAACACATTCTAAATTCAAACAAAACAATACAATCCACGACACAGCATCACCACTTCAGCGTCTTGCAAATTTGTTTCGCAAACTTACACCAACCTACCAAAACTTAACTCTATACAAAAGCCAATAAAGTCGAAATTCACAAAGCTCCCCAAACGACTTGTAGAACAAACTGAAAAAGAACAATCTAAATTGAACCTTAATCGTAATACAATACATACAAACTTTGTATGCAAGATAATTTTGCTCCTAAGACAACATGAGAGACTCCTAATACTCTCGTCTTACCTCAAAATGGCTAAAGTTTGAACAGAATTTCTATTACGCGTTTACCGATTTGTTAAAGTGTTAATCTGAAATGTGCCATAAGTTTTAGAGGATAAGGTATAAGTTTGTAAGTAAGTGGCAGTTCTTCACAGGATGTGACAATGATGTTCTGAAGTTGAAAGTGGGTGTTATGCCATTTTTAAAGAAAGCGTTTCACCTGTTGCCATGAAGGATATAATTTGAATTTATTTAAAGAAGAATGTAAATGTAAAATTGAAATACAAAAATAGGTAAATATAGGTAGGTATAAAAATAATATGAATTTAAAGTGTGAACGAGAAAAAGAATAGGTTAAGTCCACAGAGCACGGAATCCACGCGCGCCGGCCGCCGCTACTAGAGACGGCATGTTCAACATATTTCATACAAACCAAGCGTGGGGGTGGGCGTTACCTTTAACTCACTCCGGTGACGTCTTGGAGTGCTGTGGCTGGGTCGATATTTTTTTTATCGACATTATTTTTTATGGGCAGAAATATATATTAAGTCATATACAATAAGTCATAATTAAAACACACGGATTTTTAGGTAGACGAAGTTAAGTGACACTAATAATTTTTCAATTTGGCAAAATTAGTGATTGAAACTGGTTTATAGTAAATCTTGTACATAATCTTAAATACAATTTGATATAACAGACAGAGATATAATAAATAAATAAATAAATAAATAAACAGTGACCTAGTTAGTTAGACCCAGACATAATATTTTGATCAAATAATAATACATTTTTATTTGATAGACTTGTATTTATATATTTGAATTGCGTTTTTTGGTAATCTAATTAGGGCATGCAATATCGAATGATTTACAATCCCGGAACTGATTTTCGATACTGAAGATGTAATTCCGGAACTGGAAGGCGGCGATTTCTAATAAAAATAACGACTTCAAAATAAAACATTTTTGTAAAACTTACAGCCTCGAAATTAATAGAGCAAATTGAGTCACGTTTTTGAGGAAACCAGTTATACTTTCCTGTCGCTTGTATCCATTTGCCTTTTATATAAGGATCTTTGGGAAACCTAAAAAGATAATTTGTGTAGAACAAATATTAGTTACTAGTTTACAGCGTTTGATAGTTTTTGAGATATTTGATGCGTGAACACACAGGCACAACTACTGGAACTAAGAAATTTTCTCATACATGCACGCCTATTTCGGAGACTTTTGCTGCACCTTCTTTTAATTTGGTCATAGTATGTATACCTGAGTCTCCCTCGCCCATGTTTACCCTTCACCTCATTTTTATATATTGGGTTCGTCATTCTTTCATCACTCATTCTTTCTACATCCAAACCAGCGCAGCATGCCCTTTCTAATTTTTACAGATATACTTTCTTTCAATGTCACTCTTTCTCGAATAACGTCATTGTGAATTCGGTCTGTTATTTTAATTTTGTCTTAAACCCTTTTTACCCGAGCCTATAAAAAATTACTTATACTCTTTTGTATATATGTGGGTCAACAATATCTATTACCATTCCGAATTTCAAGTAACTTTGATCAGTAGTTGTATCAGTGTGTAAGATAATTTATACGGACAGACAGACAGACACCAAAGGCTCACTTCACTATAGGGGTGATTACACTTCCTTTCTTTTTTGAAAAAAAAATCTTATTACTAAAAACATTTAACAAGCAATATAGCTTTCTTTCGATGTGACTTATTTGCCTCAACCTTTTTATTTATTTGTATATTGTTTACTTAGACCATGTTTAACCTGAACCCAATTGAAAATTATACTGGTTGGCATACATGTAGTTAAATAAAATCTGTAACCATTTCAAATCGGATCAATAGGTTTTAAGATATTCCTGCGGACAGACAAGGTATCTAAGTGTCACCTTATGTGAAGCGGCCAGTCATTAAATGTTTTTTTTCGAAGTTTGTAATAATACACAAGATACTATAGAAATAACAACTTTACAATGGCAATTAAAATATATTGGTACTCTATGGGTACGCTAACTTGCATTATCGACATGATGCCAATCAACGCGTGCGTCCCCTCACTATTGCATTCACTAATGACTCGCGGCTTTCGCACGGCTGCATCGACGCACATTTTTAAAAAAGCTAAAAATTAACATTATTTACTTACTTGTGATATGATACTCCAGAATTTTGTTTGTTAATGTTTTTACTTTGGTTCTTACACCAAATCACAGCGCAATGAGGCATTTTTATCGATTTAATATTAATGTTTATTCCGCAACGTACGAAGAGCAACTGGCGGCCGATTGCGCTCATATGTGCGCGCAGCGCATTTCTTTGCCACGACTATTATTATTACTACCGTCTCTAGGAGTAGGCAGCGCGCGGCGATTCCGTGCTCTGTGGTTAAGTCACTCCATACTACCTATCTGTGTCGTTCGCACACAATTATATCGCCCGACTCGCTCGCATGCCAATTCGAGAGCGTGCGAACGAATCAAACAATTCGGTCGCACGGTCTCGAAAATGTTTGCGAGCGATAGAGACAAGAAGTCTAAAAGCGTAGAAATTCAAGAAGTGTAAAATAACAAAAACCTTCAAAAAATCTTGTTAAAATATAAATTACTGGATTTACCCGGTTACCAGCGCCTTTTCCTGTATTTATCTATGAGTCAGTAGCCATTTCATTAGTTTGTAGTAATTATTACTAGATTTAGTAAGATTTCATTTGTGTAGTAAGATTTGTGTTTTTATTTTATTTTCTGCTATCAGGCAACGAAAAAAGCCCGTTAACTAATTTTAACATACTAGTTTGTATTAAGAAGTATTTTTTTTTACATTTGCGATATATGGATCTTTGGGAAAAGTTGTTCGTGTTGATCAGTAGAACCTCTTATTAGCCAAAAGTACATCCTTTCATAGTCACCATAAATTATACGACTAAAAGCCTAGTTGTAATATTGGAAGTACTTTTGTATGGTCGTCGACACGACTGCAGAGCCCTTAAGTCGGATCCTCACTTCACTTTTCACTCAAGGAACATCTGTCTTTTTCCACCAAATGATAAAAGTGAAAAGTGGAGTAAAGGGACACACGTTGACTTAAAAATACGGGAATAACAGAATAAAATATGTTTTTATTCATACATCACGTTGACATATAAGATTTCGACCAAAATCCGTACATTTGCGTAATATGGGTCTATGGGAAAAGTTGTTCGATTTGATCAGTAGAACCTCATATTAGCCCAAAGAACAACTTTTCATAGTCACCATAAATTATACTTTTCAGCCCCGCTGAAAACTGTGAACGACAATGTAATTTCCTTGGACCTTTTTTGCAATTCATTGCAGAGGTTGTTCTGTAATGTATTTCGATAAAGTCGCCGAGAAAAATGTTCCCGACATGACAAATGAGAATTTTACTTATAGTCGTTTTTTTTGTTTATGGTAATTTATCTATACTTCTATAATTAAGAGGTAAAGTTGGTTAATATAAAAAAGAGGAGTTTGTAAGGGGGTAATATCTGGATCTACGGAACTAATTTTGAAAATTCTTTTAGTGTTGGATAGCCAATTTATCTACGAAGGCTATATAACATCACGCAACGATCAATAGGAACGGAGCATCAATAAAAAATGTTGAGAAAAAGGGGAAAAATTGTTCCTTTTGAAAGCTTCCGTTGCGTGCGCAGACTAAGTTACGCGGGTCAGCTAGTCTTTTAATATACGCGGTAGTATGTTATAAATTAATATATAAATATTAAGAGTCTAAACGCGATTTACCTTAAAATATTTCGACCAAATTGAATTGATCGTGGTCACGGGACGATCTGTAAATTAATTTATAAAGACTACATGCGAAAGTACGCTGTCTGTTCTGCCAATAAAAAAATTACGAATGGTATAAAAAACAATTAGAATCTAATAGGAACTTGTAGATCTTGATAATATAAAAAAAAAAATACAAATTTTGACCTTGCCCTACTTTTACACTTTCGATTTATTTTATTTTACATATTAATTTTGTATAGATAGAAGTGTCTGCATACAATTTTTTAATATTGCAGTGCTAGGCGTTCCAGAAATCAGTCAGTCAGGACAAAACTTTTTTTTATAAACTGTAGTAAGTTTAAGTTACTAGGTCTTTTTAAACATGGTGGCGCCGCCAAAAATAATAAAAATTGACCGCCTCCGAAGACTAATGGTTGCGCCTTTGGCGATGTATCCGGAGGTAGTGGGTTCGATTCCCACTCATGGCAAAAAAATATTAGTAAGTTTTTCTGTACATTTTGTCATGGTCTGTATGTTTATAAAATATAATATGTATTATATCGTTGTTTCTGGTACACAAAGAACAAGCCTAGAGCTTAGTTTGTGACTAGAGCAATATGTGTAAATTATGCTACATATTTTTTTTATTGGAGCACGGTCTTTTGTCTTTGTATTTTGAATTACGAGTATATTTTAATATTATACTCCCCGCCTTATCGTCAATTCAAGGAAACTACCACCTAGACAAGAAATCGATGCAAAAATCTCCTGAAAACCGGTAAAATCGGAACATGACAAGGTCAGTTGACGATTTTGGGCGGTGGGCGGTTGGTCGGCAGTGGTAACAAGACCGATCAGTTGGCCTAACGAAGTTATAGAGACCTTTCTCCCACATAAAAAAAAAAAGTTTAATTTAAAAAAAAACATTCACGTTTTAAAGTCTTACCGTTTAAAGTCGTCCTTCATTCGAAAGGTTTCGCTTTCAGTGGTAACAAAATAATATAAAGTGACAGTAAAACGTTTTTGCTTATCTAAAAATTACATCGAGGTTTCGACACCTCTGCAAAGGGCACGGAAGGAGGTCTCGGAAATAAACTTCGGGTTCAGAAATTGGATTTCAGAAGGTTCCTTTAAAAAAATATTATTCATAAAATAAATTGTTAAAATCTTGTAATAAATCTTAAGATGGAAAGTATGAATTTAGCATTAATTTAGAGAATTTTATTATTTTTGTTTAGAGTTGATAAAAAAACGACGAGGTGGGATTAATTAAAACCCCTCCGCTGGGTACCTGAGGCCGTCTAGGCGGTCTCGGGCGCCGTAAGGCAAATTATATGTATTTATTTATAAAAAACTATCTGTACACCGTGGTTTTGATCACCACCAGGCACAAAGTACCAGATACAAAGTCACATGCTCCTTGCTCCAACTAAAATAAAAAAAATAAAAATCGGTTCAGTAGTATTTGAGTATATCCGGAACTAACAAACAATTAAATCTTCTTTCTTCATAACATTAGTATAGAAGGAATACAAATATACCTGCTATACTAATCCCAGTTTAAGCTACTAGCATCTGTTAACCAGTAGCTATAGACGCTAGTAACTATAGTCGACTTGACACCCATACAAACGTATTTCTAATATTACAACTCGGCTGTTAGTCGAATTTTAATTATTTTTTTCATGTACTTGTATGTAAGCAAAATTCTTTCTGTTGTGGCTAATAAAATATTGGTGTTAATTATATTAAAAAAAAATAAAAAATATTTCGCAAAAAAATAACCCAACATAGAAAGATTAATAAATACAATGACCGACAAAAATATTATTTTAATTCTGCGACAAACAGTAATCGAGTATTATTGGAAATACGAAAGTTCGTTATATTTTGTACTAGCTGTGCTCGCGACTTCGTCCGCGTGGAATAGTTATTTTTTTATCATAAACTTTCATCCCCTATTTTATCCCCTTGGGGGTAGAATTTATGAAAATCCTTTCTTAGCAGATGCCTACGTCATAACATCTACCTGCATGCCAAATTTCAGCCCGATCCGTCCAGTGGTTTGCGCTGTGCGTTGATAGATCACTATGTCAGTCAGTCAGGAGTCAGCGATTACGAATGCAGTAACCTTAAGACAGGTTTATTTGAAAAAAAAAAGTGATCCTATTGGTTGATCGCTATCTATAGTTACTAGCAACTATAGTAGAAACTGTTTGCAAAAACTAGTGGTAAATGTGTAAAAAACACTCCCTTTTCTAAATAAATTTGAGAAACACGTGCCCATTATGGCGTGTGTATAAAAAAACCCCTTACATTGTTTTTATAGAGGTAGCACCTGACATTTTTGAAATATGGAATGGTATTAAAAAACTGCCCCTACCTTTTTTATTTTTGAAAACTATTAAAATAATCCTATTTTTATAAACCTATAGTTATCCTAAAATTTATATAAAATGTTGTTATGTTATAAAGTTAACCTTGGACTTAAAAACACTTAGGTCCCCGGTTCGAATCCCGGTGTGTACCAATGAGTTTTTAATTAAAAAAAAAAAATGTACATTTGTTTGACAACACCACTATAGTGCCTCGGAGAGCACGTTAAGCAGTCGGTCCCGGTTTCACTATACCAACTTGTGAAACTGTTTATAGATGGGTTATTGAGTATATTCAAAACTTCGCGACGAGCTAGCCACTTGGTGTAGACTCATACCATCGGCTACGACGAGGTGAGGTTAAAACCCCTCCGCTGGGTACCCTGGGGCCGTCTAGGCGTGATGATATGTATGTATATGTATAGTTATCCTATTATTATTATTTGATTTATAAAATTTACAGAAAGCTTATATTATATATGCGTTTATATCATTTTAACTTAAAAATAAAATATCCTTAGTTATTTGTTACTATATTTAAATTAATATTATTTATTGAAACATAAAATAAATTTACCACTTTACACTTTTTTTGTTAAATATTCTAGTAATAAAGTAAAAAAAAAAAAATTCACTTAGAAAAATACATATTACATTTAAGTAGATAGTTGACAGGTATATAAGATTACAAAAAAATGGCACGCCTTGCTAGAATAGTCCGTTGCAGGGGTTACAATAGGTAAGTCTTACGACAAAACTCCAAGCAAATATAAACCTTAACACCAAATAATAAAAACTATAATTACAAAGCCAGATAGCGTCAACAGTCATAACAAAAAACACAAAGTAGAACCCAAGAAAAAAAGTACATTCGCCAACAAAAATGCCTATCTAGCGAGGGGTGATAGAAAAACATTTGTACAGTCGAGAAAAAAATAGTCTTGGAGAGTCCCGAACTGTTAGAAAAAAGAAAACGAAGGTGATTTATTATTTATTTGAAACGGTTCCGTAGATTTTTAGTTTTATATTTATTTGGCGATTCTATTAAATTAAATAAATTACATCAAGGGTGCTTCACAGCGCCCGAGACAGCCTCAGGGTACCTAGAGGAGGAGTTTTAATCATACCACGTCATGGCCGATGGAATAAGTCTACAACGAACAAGTGGCTACCTCGTCGCCATGTTTGTATAGACTCATTAACCCATCTATAAACAGTTTCACAAGTTGGTATAGTGAAACTGGGACCGACAGCTTAACGTGCTTTCCGAGGCGCTGTTAGTGGTGTTGTCAACAAATGTACCTTTTTTTTTCATGAAAAATTCAGTAGTCAAACACACCGGGGCGGGGTTTGAACCGGGGACCAAGAAAGAAGATGTAGAGTTTTAAGTCTGAGATCTAACCAACTCGGCCACCACGTATATTACGATTCTATTTGGACGAAACTACTTTAGAAAAAAATATTATTGCTAAATAAATAAAATTATTTATTTCTTTACAAAACATTAATAAAAGCAATATTAAAGTTTTAATTAAATAAATCTGGAGAGTACGGAACCCAAATTGATAGAACTGAAGGAAACTACTGGGCAGAACATGTGTCAAACAGGCCGGAGACAAATGGTTACAATGTGTAGGTTAGTGATTTTGCTGTTTGTACAAAAAAAAACTAAATAAGTGGTAATAAAATTTTTTTTTTTTTTTTTTTTTTTTTATTACTTGACAGCCTCCGTAGACTAGTGGTTGCGCCTTTGGCGTTGTATCCGGAGGTCGTGGGTTCGATTCCCACCAATGGCAAAAAATATTAGTACGTTTTTTTCTGTACAGTTTGTCATGGTCTGGGTGTTCATAAAATATAATAGATATTTATATCGTTGCTTCTGGTACACATGGTGCAAGCCTAGAGCTTAGTTTGTGACCAGAGCAATATGTGTAATTTGTCCTACATATTATTATTATTATTATTATTATTATCAGTCTCGGATAAGTCTCGGATATACGTGGTGGCCGAGTTGGTTAGACCTTAGACTTAAAAAAAATACTTAGGTCCCTGGTTTAATGCTCTATAATCTAAACAATATAATTCTAGCTATAATTCGATGCAAGTTTTAAAAATTTGTCAATAAATTATTATTGACAAATTACAATATATATTTATACAAATACCAACTTACAATTATTTCATCTAATTGGAAGCATATCTATAATAAACCCACTTTTAATTTCTATCTGAATTTCACTTTTATAACTTCGCTATGCCGACCGACCGATCTCGTAACCACCGCTCATATACAGGTGCGAAAACCGTCAAGCGACCTAGTCAGTTTCGGTTTTAGTTTGTGGATTCACCGGTTTTCTGGAGACTACTGCTTCGATTTCTTGTCGAGGTGGTAGTCTTCTTTCATGGTGTGGCTGATATGACAGGCAACGATAGTCATTTTATTTTTCGCCACCCATTTCGTAACCGCATCATTTAGCCGGAATAGTGGGAGCAATATTGTTGTACATACCGTAACTGGTGGAATAGGCGGTCGAAGAAAAAATGTTACACCAACTATATACCTAATTCCGTTAATTCATTCATTCATTCATTCGTTAAACAAGATTTATTAATCGATTTAACAAATCTACATAGTCCATTAAAGGACTTACAATCGGGTAGATGTAAAGTCACATGCCGTGCTAAAATTAAATGAAGAAAAATATTAGGGTTTATTAAAAGTTTAGTGGAAATAAAATATTAGGGTTTATTAAAAGTTTAGTGGAAATAAAATATTAGGGTTTATTAAAAGTTTAGTGAAAATAAAATACTCGTACAAAAAGTATCAGTCTATTTTAAAAGGAGAAGCTTTCTTATAACAATAATAACAAAATGAAGAACGGGCCCCTTTATGTTCACACATTATGTGTCCCACCACAAGGCATTTAACGCACAATGGGGCCCTTAGTAGAGTGGAGCCCTTTTTGCGGAAAATTTCAGTTGGTCATTTTCGGAAAACATATTTCTTTATCAACAAATTTGGTTAGCCTAATATACCAGATATTATTCATACTAATATATATTATATAGATTAAAAAACCTTCAAGTGAACTAGTCATATTTCGGTTTTAGTCTGTGGGTTCACCGGTTTCAGGAACCTACTGCATCGATGTTGTAGTCCCCTTTTAGATGCGGTTAAGAAACGGGTATTCGATTTGGCATATAAAAAAACTAATAAAACATTTAAAGGATAACTATTTATAAGAAATTATTAATGCGTCTTCGTATAATATAGTTCTTTGAAGATGCATTTTAAATCGGCATAGTGGAGACAATTAAAATTGTTATTTTATTTCGACTGATTGTTGCCTTCATTCTTACCCCCGTATTCTAAGACGTTTCCTTACCTCCACTCTTCACTCAAGGAGCGTCTGTCTCAACTTGCTTTTTATAGTTGACATTTGGTGGAAAGAGACAGACGTTCCTTGAGTGTAAATTGGGGTTAAGGATACGTCTTAGAATACGGGGGTTAGCCTCTATAATATTCTAGACACCACTTACCGCCAGGTGGGTTTAGAGTAGTGTTGACAGACGTCCCGTATTTCGGGCGTAATTGTAGATGTCCCGCCGGGACTGACTTTGTCCCGTATTTTAACCGTGCTCGATTTGTTATTACCAAGTCGATCGTGCTACGGCTGACAAGTACTCATACGCAACGTTCGTACAAAAAGTTTGTTTGTACCTATGATCATAACTTAAAATGATCATTTAACAAAAGTTAATGATCATTTTAAGTTATAATAATAACTGTATTATTTTTTTCTAAAATATTGTGTTAAATCCAACAAAAAATAGTTTTTATTGCCCGTTCAACAGAAATCCCATTAAAAAATATTTTAATTTAAATGTCCCGGAAAAAAATTTGAAAGCCTGTATTTTTGCCCATTTAAGCATTTGTCTCTTAAAGTCTGAATAAAAATCTGGCAACACTAGTTTAAGGTCGCATTCCGAGCATTAAACAAAAAAGAAGCCGCAGACAAAAGTTAGTTTGCAATTTTTTTTTAATGGTAATTGACGGAGTAATAGGCTATTTGACTACATTAAAAATATACTATAAATTGTGGTCATTTATTGAGACAATGACGTAAAAAAACATACTTCACTTTAATTTAAACTAAATTATGTATATTTATTGTAGATAACACGAAATAAAATTGAATATTTTTTACAATTTTATCTATTAATGTTACGTTCTATGTATTCTCTATTTATTTAATCTGTGCTTGTTTGTTTACTTGCGTGTGACGTCACACTCTGCGCCATTACCGACACAGCGTTTTTAGCGCCATTGTGGAAATTCAAACTTTAACATTGATTTTTATTAATAATAGAGCAGACATTCCGGAAATATAAATGTAGTGGGTTTATTATGTAATGAAGGATCATATAAAACCAGTTTCTAAAAGTAGTCCAATAGCCTATTGAACGCACTTTATATTGAACGAGCTATTAAATAAATACTATGGGGTAAGATGCTTTGTGTTGCCTTAATATAATACGACCAACGCTTCCAACTAAAACCTTCACTAACTTTGTAAATACTAGTCTGATTTAGCTCATTTAAAAATTTCAATTACTACAAGAAAACAAAGCTAAAGAAAAAACACAAAACCAATCAACAATAACCCAGTAAAATAGCATTTTTCAAACGTTCAAAGCCAAGACGCTTAGGAACGTTTTAAATTCATACCAACACCATACAGAGGGAAGGTAGTATTATGCGAAATACCGGTTTTTATGGCTCCATAACCGTTCCTCGAAGCACAGAGCCTTCCGCAACAGGTAGACGAGTAAATCGGTTACAGGCGCTCTGGACTTATTAGAATTTAGAGATCGTAAATTTAGAAATAACATTTGGGTAGGGTAGAAATAATATTGAGTTAATTTAGTTATTGTAATAATAGATTAATTAAGACTAGCTTTAAAACTATTACGTAAGAGTAAATATTTATAATAGTTAGGTGGGAGGAAGGTCTCTATAAGTTCACATGGACCGCCGCCCAATCAGATGCAAAAACAAGTGTTGGTTTTAGTCTGTGGGTTCACCGGTTTCATAAGACTACTGCATAGATTTCTTGTCGACGTGGTAGTCTCCTTTCAGGACGCTGTTACGAAACAAGTGGGTAAATTAATATATGTATGTGTTTTAGCATAAATATAAAATTCTCTCGAATTCGGAATATCTGTGTTTAACAATTCTTTCACACAAATATGCACTGCACAACGGATAATGCCGTACCTAGGATGGGTAACTGCTTTATACAACTAGGCTATACCATCATAAACACCGCAACAAGCTCGCCACTTGTTAGGTGTTGGCTCCGAATACCATCGGCGAAACGGGGGCGGGTTAATCCCTTCGCTGGGTACCCTGGCCGTTTTAACGGTTCTCGGGAGCCATAATGGCATCCGTGATGGTATTTATTTAATTGTTCAAGGGTAAACAAAAGCTTATGGAGTAGCTACTGATACCGCACCCACAAGTTAGGGATCCCTTACTCACGAGACCGGATAAAACGGTCTGGAAGACCTAACGATTACCCACCTACAGATGGTACCTATTCAGTCGGAGTGTACGGTAGGGGAAATGGGTTTAGACTCTTCTAGGGATTATTAAAAAAAAGTTGAATTGCACTGCGGTGATAAAAAAAAATGACATTTTAAAAAGTAGGTAGAATAATATGTTTTCTGGCAGACCTAACAATTGTATGTACCGTGCTGTCTCAGATAGTATTCAGTCTGAGGGTACGATAGGAGAAATGGGTTTGGACCCTTCTAGGGTTTATTTTGAAAAGTACTGCGGTGATAAAAAAAATTGACATTTTAAAAAGTAGAGATAAAAAAAGGCTTGTAATTCTGCACCTGCGCGTGAGTGGGAAGTAGAGTACCTACAACAATAAATACTATAAACGATCAGATTAGGTTGATGTTTCTATTTGTCTTTACGTGTCATTTAACACATTATACTATAATTATACTATATTTTTTATATAATAACTAGATAATAACTTAATCTTCTCTTTTTTAAATTTAAAGAATGGCCTTAATTGTAGATTATATATTTAAATATAAAAAAAGGAAACTAAATAAAGATACAGATGCAAAAACGGTCAAGTGACCGAGTCATGCTTCAGTTTTAGTCTGCAGGCTCACCGGTTTTCAGGAGAATACTGCATCGATTTACTGTCGAGGTTGTAGTCTTCTTTTAGGTTGCGGCTACGAAACGGGTTAACATTTACTGGTAATGCAATTCGTTTCTGTCGCCGCCCATTTCCTAATCGCATCATTTAGCCGGCATAGTGAAAGCGATCAATGTTATTTAGCATCAATTATTGATTGACCCCATTCATGGACTTTGTAGGTCTGCTCTCCACCAGGTAGATACAAAGTCACATGCTGTGCCCTATTAAAAAAAGGGGGGCCTAGCCTTAAGGTAAAGAAATTAAAACAGGTCTATCTAATATTCTGGTAAAAGTTAAGTCGAATCACAAATTCAGGCCCAGTTTTTATTATACAGTAACCTAAATCAAAAAGTCAACTAACAATCCCTGCACTAACTTAGACATATGAAAAAAAAACCCACCCAAGCACTATCAGCAAAAACCTACCTTATCACCTAACACCCAAAGCATAATTTTATTTGCCAAACCTAAACTATAACCCAAAAACTTTAATTTACGTAATTTAAACTCTAAATCAAACGACAAAAGGTCCAATTTACAGCGCAAACAAAATGCAGGGGTGTTCAACCTAAGTTCGTATCCTGAATTATTAAAAAGATTATTTCAGGGGAGTGCGGGTACGGTAATGGAGCGGCGCGATATCTCGTGTAATTACTTTCTATATGAAATGCAGAGGTGGAACACCTTTGGTGTAGTCATTTAGATGGGAATGATATGGAGTTACAGATGTCGTAAATTTGAACGTTTGAAATGTGAACTTTATCTCCATGATATGGGGTCGTAATTTGATAGAATGTTAGATAATAAAAATAAGGCGTAAAATTACTAATCAAAGCACGGCATTTTGCATATAGGTTGTCATCTTTAGCTGTAAAGCGCTTAAAAAACGAGACTACCTATGTGGTCTATGTGGACTCAAGTTTCGATTGTCTTTCTCATTCATTCTTGATCAGACATTTGGTAAAAAGAGACAAGACTTGAAGTTTATAAGCTTTGATTTACAGTGAATTTAAAATCAATATTTACTTAAATTAAGTAAATATTGATTTTGATGAATATAAGTCACTGCTACTTTTAAACTTAAAATATTTCATAATTTAAATTTCATTTAATAATTAGCTCTCAACATGTGACTATCTGAGGCCTATTTCAGATTCAAAATAATATTAATGTATAGTGACAACAAGTGAATAATTCATTTGAATTATATATAATAAGTGAATAATTCATTTGAATTATATACAATAAGTGAATAATTCATTTGAATTATATACAATAAGTGAATAATTCATTTGAATTATATACAATAAGTGAACAATTCATTTGAATTATATACAATAAGTGAATAATTCATTTGAGTTATATACAATAAGTGAATAATTCATTTGAATTATATACAATAAGTGAATAATTCATTTGAATTATTATTATCAATGAATTATAAATTGTCGGTGTAAATTTTATTACATAATTTTATCGAGGTTTAATAAATATTTATCGTTCTGCCTAACCAAACGCACTCTAAGGCCTCATTGTTAAACTTTTTTTTATGGACTATTCAAAAATATCTGTAAAGATTTACATGAAATAAATGATTTGACTTTTGACTACAATGGTCATCCATATGAAATAGGCCCTGTTGGAAA
This sequence comes from Monopis laevigella, assembly GCA_947458855.1. Lineage (NCBI taxonomy): Eukaryota > Metazoa > Arthropoda > Insecta > Lepidoptera > Tineidae > Monopis > Monopis laevigella. Next base: position 4,069,911 of record OX381596.1, on the reverse strand, counting down.
GAAGTATGCAGAGTCCATTAGAATAAGAAACTTTCCCCTTGTCACCTCGTTCTGCTTTTATTACAATTTAGTCTTTATTATTTTGTATTTGGTTTGTAAAAAAAATATAATATTGATGGCGACTGGATAAGAGCAACCTGCTTCAATGACGTTTTAAAATGGAAATGAATATCATTCTCAACTGTCAATAAGGTGAGCGATCGCGTAACCTTATTGACAGTTGAGAATGATATTCATTTCCATTTTAAAACGACATTGAAGCAGGTTGCTATTATCCAGTCGCCATCAATATCATATTTTTTTTACAAACCAATCAATCAATCTCATCTGTATGAACTATCACATTTCGTTCGTTCAATGGGTTTCATGTCAATGTTAATGGATTTCTATTTCCATTGCGTTCTGTGATACGAATTGATGTTTTAAAGTTCATTAATGGACTTCAAATGTCAAAATAAGCCCCAATTCGGTTACCATTGCAGTTACGGGATAGGCCTACTGGTCACAGACTCTATGACAAAGCTATAATATATAGGCTTATACTATTTATACAACGATATTTACCACATATTAAATTTTATAAAAACTTTGACCATGGCAACATGTACACATAAAAAAACAACAATTTATGAGGGGAAATTGAAACCCCAACCTCCAGATGGAAACTCAAACCAAAAACCACTAACGTGGTGCACTCAAAATATTTAAAAAAATATCCTAAAACCTTCTGCTATGGGGAAAAGTAAGAAAACCTAAATAACTTCTAGGTGACTGAATTTAATTACCGCCACAAAATTTAAAACCGCTGTACGCGCGCCGTACTTAAAAAAACTTTGGACCAAAATAATTTAAAACCCTGGACATGTTATTAACACGACATTATCCAGCAAAGCTTCTAAAGTACACAACATTATTCATCCTCATCGCCATTTCTGAAAGTTAGCAAAATTCTCAAAATTAATTACGGCTATAATAAGTATGTTAGCTTTACCTAACTAAACACATAGATAGAGATTTTGTCAACTCATCACCGCGGCCATAATGCCGGATTAACTAATACATAGCTCAGATTAACCGAGGTTTAAGCAATAATACCTGTTACAGACGCGCCAGATTATGTTATTAACTTAGGTTTGGTAATTTAAATCCTCCGTCAGTTTATTTTAGAACATAGTTTGGACAGAAATGTAATTATTTTGTTTAAATTAAAAGAATCATGAATTTATAATATTAGATATACGTGGTGGCCTAGTTGGTTAGACCTTGGACTTAAAAACACTTAGGTCACTGGTTCGAATCCCGGTGTGTACCAATGAGTTTTTTAATTAAAAAAATTATGTACATTTGTTTGACAACACCACTATAGTGCCTCGGAGAGCACGTTAAGCTGTCGGTCCCGGTTTCACTATACCAACTTGTGAAACTGTTTATAGATGGGTTATTGAGTCTATTCGAAACATCGCAACGAGCTAGCCACTTGTTCGGTGTAGACTCATACCATCGGCTACGACGAGGTGGGATTAAAACCCCTCCGCTGGGTACCCTGGGGCCGTCCAGGCGGTCTCGGGCGCCGTAAGGCACCCGTGATGATACATACATAGATGGGGGGAAGGTCTCTATAACCGACCGGTCTCGTTACCACCTCCCATACAGATGCAAAACCTTCAAGTGACCTACCCATGTTTCGGGTTTAGTCTGTGGGTTCACCGGTTTTCAGGAGATTACTGCATGGATTTCTTATCGAAGTGATAGTCTTCTTTTAGGGTGCGGTTACGAAATGGGTGGTTGAATTGACTATAGTGCAGCGAGTATATAAAAATATACTTGTAATGCAATTCATCTTTGTCGCCCCCCATTTTGTAATCACAACATTTAGCATAGCAATCAATGTTGTTTAAAAACAATTATGGATTGACCCCATTTATGAACTTATAGGTTTGCTAACCCCCAGGTGGCTACAAAGTCACATGCCGTGCTCCGATAAAAAAAATGAGGTCACAAAAAGGTTTTGTTCAAAACTTGAGAACCTCTGCTGACGTCCTACAAAAAAAAATGTAGATATTACACGGAGTTTATAACAGTTTTTTTTATAACAGAAATCTTTATTTTTTGGCAATTATATATTTTTTTTAATACATACTATAAACCTTTTTTTTTACAAACAAAAAATTGAGCTACAATTAGCTAAAAGTCATTTTAATAACTTACAAACTAGTTATATGAAATAGATTTTAGATATAAACCAAAGTTGTATTTCTTCCCTACATAACCTATTTGTCACAACTTAAAAAAAAACAAGTAAATGTATAAATACATTTCCGACTTCTATTGTGTATGGGGTCAACAAGATACATGACCTTACGCCAACTCAACTGACCCAACTATTACCCGCAAGGTCTTTCACAATAAGTATATGTATCAACAGGGGTACCTTACGGCGCCCGAGACCGCTTAGACGGCCTCAGGGTACCCAGCGGAGGGGTTTTAATCCCACCTCGTCGTAGCCGATGGTATGGAGTCTACACCGAACAAGTGGCTAGCTCGTCGCAATGTTTGGATAGACTCAATAACCCATCTATAAACAGTTTCACAAGTTGGTCTAGTGAAACTGGGACCGACAGATTAACGTGTACAATTGTTAAACAAATGTACATAAATTTTTAGATTAAAAACTCATTGGTACACACACCGGGGTTTGAATCAGAGACCTAAGTATTTTTAAGTCTAAGGTTTAACCAACTCGGCCACCACATACGTATACGTATACGTCTTTCACAATAAGAGTATTTAGAAGACCCTTAACTTACCAAATCAGTTTCGGTCTTTCACAAAACTGAACTATTAAAATAATAAAATAAAATAATTGTGTGAACCACTTTATTTTATAGCCAAGACATTCAGCTTTTATAAACGTAAAAAATAAAATATGACGGGGCTAATGCAAGGTACGTGTAACGTAAAAACTTGAACCTACGGTTTTATCGGAAAAATAATATTATATATATATATATATATATATGTGTCATCACGGGTGCCTTACGGCGCCCGAGACCATCTAGACGGCCTCGGGGTACCCAGCGGAAGGGTAATGCCACTTTGTTGTAGCCGATGGTATGAGTCTACACCGAACAAGTTGCTAGCTCGTCGCAATGTTTTGAATAGACTCAATAACCCATCTAACAGTTTCACAAGTTGGTATAGTGAAACCGGGACCGACAGCTTAACGTGCTTTCCGAGGCACTATAGTGGTGTTGTCAAACAAATGTACATATTTTTTTTATTAAAAACTCATTGGTACACACCGGGATTCGAACCAGGGACCTAAGGGTTTTTAAGTACAAGGTCTAACCAACTCGGCCACCACGTATATTAAAATACTACTACTGAAATATTAAAATAATAAAAAAAAAAAAAATTGTATGAACCACTTTATTTTATAGCCAAGACGTTGAGCTTTTATAAACGTAAAAAATAAAATATGTCGGTGCTAATGCAAGGTACGTGTAACGTAAAAACTTGTACCTACGGTTTTATCGGAAAAATAATTTTAATGGGTATGAAATCGATTAAAATTTTATTTAAACCGCTTTTACTATTATAATAATTATAGGGTATATAAATTCAGCTATATTAAATTTTATGTTTTTTAAGGTAAAATAATATACTATAAATAAGAAATTTTACGAAAATAACGTATCATGTCGAAATCGCGTTTGGGATGAAAATGGTAATTAAATTAAATTATCCAAGATTTAATAAAAAAAATCTTGTTAATAAAAATACGAGTACATAAAAAAAAATCAAGCGTTCTGATGCCTTATACTAGCAATTTAATTGTGTACCAATAAATATATTTACTAAGGCATATCAAATTAAAAATCCAACATTTTTCTATATAAAATGTATTAAATTCTGCCTTAGATATGCAGTTAATATTAAATTTATTTTGCAAAATAAGCAGGGGCAGCTTGGGCAAATTACGTTTCGTTTTAAAAAAGGGCACTTACATTACGTAAACTTTAAAACGAAATTTGCGAACATACCGTTCAAGAATCTCGTGATCAAGCCTATACAAGTACCGAGCGTCCATACTTTTTTTTTACTTATTAGAAATATAAAACCTTCTATGATCTGAGAGTTAAGAACGTAAGTAGTATAGAAATATATTTTAGATCCGAATTTAATGGCATATCAGATTTATTATGGCACCTTGCCATAATAAATTTGATATGCCATTAAATTAAACAGTTCATAACAGTTCATAATCAAATATAACATTCTATTGCGAATAATTCGTATCGAAACAAAATTTGTCAATTATTTATCAGGTAGAATTAATTATATAAAATTATGTTGGACTGAATTAAGTAGTTCTATTCAGCTTTATTATTACAGGGTGACAGATATATTACGAATAATTCGAATCGAAACGAAATTTGCGTCATTCGTTTATGACGTCATTCGTGTATAAAGACAATTTGGACTAGTTCTAGTATGAAAAATGTGTTCTGCAAAGCTTTTGGACCGCAATGTTAAACGGGAGGTCTCCTTATGAAAAAGCCCCTAAATCAGAGTACACTTCACTCACATCAAGTGGCGGTCCTCGACGAAAAGTGGATACGTGACTAAAATCGCCAAAAGAAATGTAATAAAATTATATTACTCTTTATGGTAAAAAATGGGGTTAAATTTATGAACGTAATGTATGACGTAATAGGCACTTTATTGCCTTTTAAGGGGTATTATTTAAATGTAAAAGGGAATTGAATGTTTGATTAATTGATTTATTGCCTCCGTAGTATGTCATATCTGGAGGTCGTGGTTTCAATTCCCACTTAGGACAAATAATATGAATACCAATTGTCTTAGAAGGACAAAGTGGAGCCTTACTTTATTATAAAATAAAATTCAAAAAGATTTTAGTTAATGATATAATGATTATTATATCATTAACTAACATAACTATTTTAGAGATTTACAACATTTCTAATACATGATTATTAAGATAATTTAGAATTTTGTTATTATGTGGCTGAAGGCCTAGCTGTTTAAGTTAGAAATCTTTAAGTTATGTTGGGAATTACAATAATAAATAATAAATTTATTTATTAAGTAACATAGACTCAATTTGTTAGTGACATCCTAATACGAATAAGTACCTATTTTATTCTATTTATATATTAAATCGCCCCGTACATGTACGGCCGTGCAGCGGGACATGTACGGGGAGTGTGAGAGGCACCCAGCAACCATTTGTAGAATATACAGCCTCCGTAGAATAGTGGTTGCGCCTTTGGCGTTGTATCCGGAGGTCGTGGGTTCGATTCCCACCCATAGCAAAAAAAAAATTGTAAATATTTTCTGTACAGTTTGTCATGGTCTGGGTGTTTATAAACGTATAATTTGTATTATATCGTTGCTTCTGTACACATAATACAAGCCTAGAGCTTAGTTTGTGACCAGAGCAATATGTGTAATTTGTCCTACATATTATTATTATTAATATAGATTTTCTTTTTTAATTAGGAAATTTTGAAATACTTGCAATTATGATAATGCTGATTAAAATTAAATAACAATAGAGCACAAATCAAATCAGAATAAATAATACATAGGCGTTCTAAAAGCGTAGGATTTAGCACCATTTTTTTGTAACAATTTGTAATGGTCTGAGTATTATAAAAATAAGTATAATAATAATAATAATAAGTAGGACAATTTTACACATATTGTTCTAGTCACAAAATAAGCTCTAGGCTTGTACTGTGTAAATGTATTAATAGTATAAGCTAAGCACCAAGACCATGACAAACTGTACAGAAATACGTACTAATATATTTTTCCATGGGTGAGAATCGAACCCACGATCTCCGGAGTGTATGTGTTCTTCATTTTAAGTACGAAGGAAGGTAAAAATAAACGTACTTATAACTTGACTACTTCTATGTTTATTGTAATTTGGTTAAGTTTAAAAACTTACTTGAAAAACAGTACATTATTTACTTAAATAGATATCCAAAAAATTACCTGAAACAAAAAAAAAACTAAATTAGTAAATATTCTATTTACAGCAAATATTTTAAATGGGAGAGTTACCACAGATGCAAAAACCGTAATGTGACCTAATTAAGTCAAGTTTTAGTTCTAGGCTTTGGGTACGCCAGTTTTCAGGAGCGTACTGCATCAATTTCTTGTAGAGGTGGTCTCCTTTCTGATGCAGTTGCTAAACGGGCGATTGATTTGTCATTAAAGCAGGAAGGATTTTAAAGTAGACTCGTAATTCAAATTTTAATTATTTAAAATGTATGTAGATTTCTTTGACAACACCACTATAGTGCCTCGGAGAGCACGTTAAGCTGTCGGTCCCGGTTTCACCATACCAACTCGTGTAACTGTTTATAGATGGGTGTATTCAAAACATCGCGACGAGCTAGCCACTTGTTCAGTGTAGACTCATACCATCGGCTACGACGAGGTGGGATTAAAACCCCTCGGCTGGGTACCCTGGGGCCGTCTAGGCGGTCTCGGGCGCAGTAAGGTACCCGTAAAGATATGTATATGTATGTGTCGTAATTCAAATGCGTTAAACAACAATGTATTAACAACCCAATTCATGGACTTTGTAGGGCTGCATACCAGGTAGGTACAAACTCATATGCCTAGGTCTAATAAAAAATATATTTAAAAAATCCTCTCTTAACCCTTATACATACATACATATCTTCTCTTAACCCTTATACATACATACATATCTTCTCTTAACCCTTATACATACATACATATCTTCTCTTAACCCTTATACATACTCGTACATGCATATCTTCACCGGTGCCTTACGGCGCCCGAGACCGCCTGGACGGCCCCAGGGTACCCAGCGGAGGGGTTTTAATCCCACCTCGTCGTAGCCGATGGTATGAGTCTACACCGAACAAATGGCTAGCTCGTCGCGATGTTTTGAATAGATTCAATAACCCCATCTATAAACAGTTTCACAAGTTGGTATAGTGAAACCGGGACCGACAGCTTACGTGCTCTCCGAGGCACTATAGTGGTGTTGTCAAACAAATGTACATATTTTTTTTTTATTAAAAATTCATTGGTACACACCGGGATACGAACCAGGGTCTTAAGTTTTTAAGTCCAAGGTCTAACCAACTCGGCGACCACGTATATTATAACCCTTATATAATCTTTAATTTGAATATGATATATCATATATGGAATATATTACACATGTGAAATATATTCCATATATGATATAACAAAGGATATATCTAAGACAGACACTAAAGGCTTTTGGGTACACCCCAAAAAGGGTTCAAGTGCTGAACTCTCTCCATTCGAAGTTAATTTAGCGTTACATCGTTTTTGTCCACAACACTTAAGCATTATTACGTCAATTACTGAATAGGGTACTACTATATCATGGAAGGTTTAATAGGATGATGATTCCACCTATTCCCACTAGTTCCATCGTTGAACTAATGGGAATATTTTTTCCCACTGGTTCAGCTGACTGCATTTTTGCTGTTGAACTACTCTATTTATACACTTGCGCCCTCTTTATGGGTCGTATCTTCTAATTACATCATAATATAGTAAATTTAGAATTTCAATTTTACAACGCTAGACGGCAGAGGAAGATGTAATTTGTTTTTTAATATATATATAAACCAGATAACAATATTTTAAGTAAAGAAATAGAAAAGTGTATGAAATATGAACCACTGAGAAAAGAAATAGACTATATTAATCTGAGGATAAGTAATCCCAATAATTGTAGGATACACAGGAATAGTTACAAATAATCTACATAAATAATATGAACAATAATTGTACAAAGTTAATTGAAATTGAAAAAAAACAAGCTGCCTTAAGCATACCTAAAATAGTTTTTTTTTAATAGAGCAGCAGGGTTATTACGCGTCTTAAGTTCGCTCGCATGCCAATCGCTATGACGTTATTCTGACTTAGATCAAGCTTGGCTTCTTAACAATGGCTCCAAAAATCTTAGAAAATTACGTCATAACGATTGGCGTGCGAGCGAACTTAAGACGCGTAATAACGCGCAGGACATGTGACCCTACATCCACCTGATGGTAAGTGGCAATGTCCAAGAATGTTCTAATCAATAGTAGTAATGATGCTTGCTTCAATTGGTTGATTCCACCATGTCTGCTTGAGAAACTTATTCGCCACACTTAAAGCACTCAGGATTAAAGGAAGAAGAGAAAACGCACGCAGGCAAGGCATTCCACTTTTTTTTATCAAACAACACCTCAACAGCAACATGAAATTTATATACAACATGGCGAAAAATAGTAGCTCTAAGTGACAAATAAAAAATATTAAAACACATTTTGTTTCAACTGGCTGATGACGAGTATTGGATAAATACCAGCAGCAAGCTGTAAGAGAAATAACTTCTCGAAGAAATCTATACAACAAATTAATTCGAACCCACAAACTGATACATATAAACATTACTCACAGCCTTTATAGACTAGTGGTTACGCCTTTGGTGTTGTATCCGGAGGTCGTGGGTTCGATTCCCACCCATGGCCAAAAAATAGTACTGTCTATTATATCATTGCTTCTGGTACACATAATACAAGCCTAGAGCTTAGTTTGTAACCAGAGCAATATGTGTAATTTGACCTATTATTACTCTTTACAGCAATTAAACAATTTTTGCAGACTAAAATGCATAAATTAGGTTAAAAAAAGAATTGAAGCACCCGCACCGCCCGCCCGGTATACAAGTCCATGAATAAAATCAGTCCGGCGGATACAGAGGTGAATAATGAGTCCCTTTGTTTGAGGCTAATTAGGGATTCCGGCGTAGTACGCGGCGTAGTAGTAGTGACCCGACCAGAGGCGGTGTCTGGGAGCGTGGTTTTATTTGCAAAATATCTCATGTCGCTGCTGTTTAAATTCTTTATCCGGGTGTACTATTGTACTAATGTTATTAATTTAAATGTCTGTCTGATTGTGGTAATTTTACAAGTATACTGCTGAACCGATTTTCACCAAATTAGATAAAGAAGCTATAGAAATTATATCGAAAATATATATTTATTATATCCGTTTAAAAGGCCTCAGGGTACCCAGCGGAGGGATTAACTCGTCCTCATTTCGCCGATAGTATTCGGAGGTAACACCTAACAAGTGGCGAGCTTGTAGCGGCGTATATAATGAAATAGCTGGTAAATGTATAAAGCGGTCACCCATCCCAGGCCGGCCTTGTTGCTTAACTTTGTTATCAGTTGCGCAGTGACTTAACCACTAGATAGGGGCCGCTTTTTTGTATATTTTATCTTTATATAATCATATAATGAATGAAATTGAAATTAAAAACCAATAATAATAGTTTGAAAAATGTACAAAAAATACTTAAGGGCTCTGCAGTAACGCTCATACAAACTTAAGTACTCCCAATATTACAACTTGGCTGTTAGTCGAACTTCAGTTATTATTTCTATGTTGGTAATTGTACGTAAAAATCTTTCTGTCGTGGGTAATAAATATTTGTGAATTAAAATATTAAATAAGCTATTTTCTAATAAAAACAAACACCCAACACAGAAATTAATTGATACAATGACCGACAAAAATATTATTTTAATTTTGACAAACAGCAGTCGAGTAATACTAAAAGACAAAAGGTCATTTTGTATGGAGAACGCAGACTTCGCGATTACGAATGCAGTGTCCTTATACAGAGTGAATTTGAAAGGATGTACTTTGGGCTAATATGAGGTTCTGCTGATCAAATCGAACAACTTTTCCTACGGAACAATGTGTCGCAAATGAAAAAAAAAATAGATTCCCCATACAAATTGGTCATTTTAACATTACTAGTTTGTATGGAGAAGGCATAATTTTTTTTCATTTGCGGCACATGGGAAAAGTTGTTCGTATTGATCAGTAGAACATCGTATTAGCCCAAAGTACATCCTTTCAAAGTTACCATATATATAAATGACCTAATTATATATTTCCTTTAAGATCTAATTTTCTATGGTTATATTACATAACTGTCCTTTCTCTATGGTTAATTATCTAATTATTAAAAAAAAACATGATCGAATCGATCGATCGAAGATTATATCAAAATTAATTTAAATCGGACGACCGGTCTCAATGTATTATTTTCAGTTCCAAACAAGCTTCACACCATTAAAAAAAATGATTCCAACCCAATAAAAAGCGAGATTTTTTTCTTAAATTTCCTGAATTTCTTAACGATAAATTACCCTACAATGAAACCCCCATAATCAAAGAAGATGAAAAATATTTAACGCATCATATTAAGAAGCCAGTAAAAGGTTTCGCGATCTCGAACGTCCAAAAACGTCTAAATGTTGTTTTCAGTGATATCAAAGTTTATTTTTAATGAAAAAGAACGTAGAGGTGTAAATATTACCTACTCGATCCTAATTAGATAGTATTTTTATAAAAAATATATAAACTTTTGAAAAGACACCCAAAGTTTGATTTATGATTCTAAAAATATTACTTTAGTTCACATTTTAAAACTAAACAGATTTTTTATAAAGAAATTATGTAATTAGGATCGAGTAAATAAAATCTACACCTCCATATTCTTATTATCCAAAAAAAAAAATTTATTATAACTGAAAACAACATTTAGATGTTTTTTGACGATCGAGTTCGCGAATCCTTTTCCTGCCCACTTAAGGCCTCAAATTTTGTTGGCATAATGTTAATAAAACATAAATGTTTCGGTTTTAGTCTATGGGTTCACCGGTTTCAGGAGAATACTGCATCGATTTACTGTCGAAATGGTAGTCTCCTTTCAGGGTGCGGTTACGAAATGGGTTAAATTGACAATGAGGCAGCGAGTATAATATTAAAATATACTCGTAATGCAATTTGTCGCCACCCATTTCGTAATCGCATCATTAAGCCGGCATTGTGGGAGCGGTCAATTTTGTTTAAGAACGTGGACTTTGTAGGTCTGCTCACCACCAGGTAGATACAAAGTCACATGCCGTGCTCCAATAAAAAAAGAAAGCTTTAAAAATAATCTGACAGGTGGAATTTCTTTTCCATAACTGTTTAATAAAAAGATTGTAGTAAAATAATAAAGTATTTTTAGGTATTTCTATAACTTCGTTAGGCCGACCGACCGGGCTCGTTACAAATGCAAAAACCGTCAAGTGACTTAGTCATGTTTTATTTTAAGTATGTGGGTTCCCCGTTTTTCCAGAAACTACAGTATCGATTACTTGTCAAGGGAGTAGTTTCCTTTCATGGTACGGTTACGAAACGGGGCGATTGATTTGATGAAAAGCATTGAGAAAAATAATTTATGTTTGTATGTATGTATCATCACGGGTGCCTTACGGCGCCCGAAACCGCCTAGACGGTCTCAGGGTACCCAGCAGAGGGATTTTTACTACCACCTTATCGTAGCCGATGGTATGAGTTTACACCGAATAAGTGGCTTATGTCAAAAGAATTAGTGAATAAAAATACAAGTACAATTTTAAGTCCATAACCAAACCAATAACCCTCTGATTGCAGTTAATTACCCAAACAAAACGCGACCTCAGAACTATAGCAAGAGTTACAGTTGATTCCACAAACTCAGCTGCGCATAATCAGATTATAGAGTTGTCACTAAACTTAGTTGTTCAGAATTGTGAACTAGGGCAGGCGGAGGTAGAGTCAATAGAGGAGTTATTCACCTAAATAAATCCACTAAAACCTACACTGTGGGTTGAAAGGCGAGGCTAACTAATATATTGTTTGTAATACATATTGGATAAACCTTTTCAGATAAAAGGTTAAGCAGATGACAACAAGGTCGAACCTGGGATGGGTGACCGCTTTATACAACGAGGCTATTTCATCATAAACACCGCAACAAGCTCGCCACCTATTAGGTGTTGCCTCCAAATATCATCGTCGAAATGAGAAAGGGTTAATCCCTCCGCTGGGTACCCTGAGGCCGTTTAAACGGTTCTCGGGAGCCAAATAGGCACCCGTGATGGTATTTTTTTTTTATATAAGCTTTTATAAGAGAGTTCCTTCTGTTGTTGTATTATTATCCATATTCTGCCAACCTGGGGGCCTATTTCATAAACATGACAATTGTACCATGACAATTCATAATACATTGCTTGGTTTACTTTCAATTATTTACTTTTAACAAATTATGCAATATTTACTTTTAACAAAGTGTAATATACGTGGTGGCCGAGTTGTTTACACCATGGACTTAAAAACACTTAGGTCTCTGGTTCGAATCCCGGTGTGTACCAATGAGTTTTTAATTAAAAAAATTATGTACATTTGTTTGACAACACCACTATAGTGCCTCGGAGAGCACGTTAAGCTGTCGGTCCCGGTTTTACTATACCAACTTGTGAAACTGTTTATAGATGGGTTATTGAGTCTATTCAAAACATCGCGACGAGCTAGCCACTTGTTCGGTGTAGACTCATACCATCGGCTACGACGAGGTGGGATTAAAACCCCTCCGCTGGGTACCCTGGGGCCGTCTAGGCGGTCTCTATATATATTGGATAAACCTTTTCAGAAGAAATAAAATGATTTTATTAAATCTAACATTAACACCAATTAGGATTTAATATTGTTCCACCTCATCGAAGCCGATGGTAGAAGTCTACACAGAACAGCGCCGGATTTAGACTTTGGCGGCCCATAGGCAGAGCATGTGGTGGAGGCCCTCAAATCGTTTGTTAACTGTTGAAAGTTTCTATTACGGTCAAGGTAAAGAAGAGAGCAACATAATAGGGTGGCTAACATAAAATTTATTCAAAATGAAACTTAGGTACCTACAAGCTAAATTATTTTTCGCCTGACTTAATTCGTGCTGCTTATCTTGCAGATTTTTAAATGTTAACTTTTCACGCTTAAAGAAAAAAAATGGTTTTAAACTCAGTATTTTTTGCTTCTACTGAGCCTTTATCGATTTAATTTAATTTTTATTTGTGGTGTGGTGGCGGCCCCCTTGTGGTGGCGGCCCATAGGCAACTGCCTATGTTGCCTATGTTTAAATCCGGCACTGACACAAAACATATGTTTATTTACTAGTTACTATTTTGTTGATTGTTGATTGAATCAACAAGCTTAACATACCAGCTGGTTGATTTATGAAGTTGTATGGTTACCTGGGGCCTGACCAAAGAACACGATCGCCAATCGAATCGCCGCATCGATCAATAAAAATGTATAGGAATTTTACTCTATGGGTAGAGCCTGATCGATTGAAAACGTCAAATCCCATACATTTGGCTTTCGATGGGTATTTCGATTCGATTATCGATTGGCTCTTTGGTAAGGCCCCTGACAATTAAAATTTAGGGGTTGTATTGAAAAGGACGCTATTCAATTCCAATTAATTGTAACATTAAGATAAAATAATCTATGGCATATAACTCTAGTTTCTTTCTTGTCTACTGTCTACAATAATCTGTACAACTGTGTTAATTTTTATAAGTGCTTACTAAATAAAAAGAACAATTAAAATCCAAGAAATCTTTTATTTAAAAGTGAATAGTTTTTTTTTGTTTTATTGATTTTATTTACTAATTTTCATAACGATATAAGCTTTTATAAGGGAGTTCCTTCTGTGGTTGTATTAATCCATCTTCTGCCATCGTTTATCACTACCGGGGGCCTATTTCATAAACGTGACAATTGTACCACGATAATTCATAATACATTGCTTGGTTTACTTTCAATTATTTACTTTTAACAAACTATGCAATATTTATTTTTAACAAAGTATAATGTGGTGGCCGAGTTAGTTAGACCTTGGACTTAAAAACACTTAGGTCTCTGGTTCGAATCCCGGTGTGTACCAATGAGTTTTTAATGTAAAAAAATATGTACATTTATTTGTTTGACAACACCACTATAGTGCCTCGTAGAGCACGTTAAGCTGTCGGTCCCGGTTTCACTATACCAACTTGTGAAACTGTTTATAGATGAGTTATTGAGTCAATTCAAAACATCGCGACGAGCTAGCCACTTGTCCGGTGTACACTCATACCATCGGCTACGACGAGGTGGGATTAAAACCCCTTCGCTGGGTACCCTGGGGCCGCCTAGGCGGTCTCGGGCGCCGTAAGGCACCTGTGATGATATGTAACAAGCTAAATCAAGCAATGTATTAATTGTCATATTAATTTACAATTGTCACGTTTATGAAATAGGGTTCTGGTAACAAGCATATCTAAAAATATAACGCCTATCAATCGTTGTAAGCCGCCTCACTATTCTGGCTGATGCAGTTACAAAACTAGCGGCGACAAAGACGAGTAGGACTGCACTATGTAGAGGCTGGGTCACATGCCGAGCTCTCATAAAAAAAGGTGCGACAATCTATTATAACCTAAACAATTTGGACCCCATCTGAAGGTACACATTTATCTTGTCGCGACGTTTCTATAGATCCGCCCCCATTGTGCGTTGGACATTTATTTGTGGCACGAAGGGTAAGTGATTGAGATTAACCTGCTTATTTAGGTCTTTACAATAGTGTTACCCTAATTTATATCTTGTTTTGGGTTAACAGATTTGAGTTATATTTTGTTTGTGTAAAGATATATGTTCTATTTATTAACCCAGTTAGTAAATAACAAATAAATTATTAATATAAAATCGGCACCAGCCTAGTGGTTAAGTCACTGCGCAAGGTTAAGGCCGATAACAATGTTGCCGGACCTGGGATGGGTGATCGCTTTATACAACGAGGCTATACCTTCATAAATACTGCAATAAGCTCGCCACTTGTTAGGTGTTACCCTGAGGCCGTATGGTTCTCGGGAGCCAAAAAGGCACCCGTGATGATAAAAAATAAAATAATCTTTAATATGGTGTTTAGTTTGTGTATTTATAGATTTAATATATATATGTTCTATTGTTAGTTTAAGATATATTTTGTTGTTGTAGGTATATAATAAAGTAAATCCTATTATATTTTAATAAAACCTTACTTTAAGAAACAAAATTAGGAAAACTTTCCATAAATAATAAATATTTTCTACGAATCACAAATTCGTCTCAAGATTTGATTTCAGAAAATAATTTTCGTCAAACGAAATGAATAACCGTCTGAACACAAACACCGCCTAGAGACGTCTGTCACAACATTGATCGATGCCAAATCTTTATTTAAAAAAGTATACAGCTTTTGTAGTGGAAATGAAAAAATAAAAACGTTCAAGAGCGATGTAGTTTGCTCATTTATAGGGTTCCGTACAATAGAAAAAAAAGAGAGAATAGGAAAAAAAAAAGAAAAAAAAAATTAAAAAAAAAAGGGGGGAAAATGGACAGTTGACTACCAGGTAATTTGGAAACAATGAAATAATAAATAATATTATCACATTATCAATTTAATTTTTAACTATTATGTATCATCACGGGTGCCTTACGGCGCCCGAGACCGCCTAGACGGCCCCAGGCTACCCAGCGGAGGGGTTTTAATCCCACCTCGTCGTAGCCGATGGTATGAGTCTACACCGAACAAGTGGCTAGCTCGTTGCAATGTTTTGAATAGACTCAATAACCCATCTATAAACAGTTTCACAAGTTGGTATAGTGAAACCGGGACCGACAGCTTAACGTGCTCTCCGAGGCACTATAGTGGTGTTGTCAAACAAATGTACATAATTTTTTAAATTAAAAACTCATTGGTACACACCGGGATTCGAACCAGGGACCTAAGTGTTTTTAAGTCCAAGGTCTAACCAACTAAGCCACCACGTATATAACTATTAATAAGCCATATATAACTTTTTTTTTTACTAAAAACAAAATTTCCCCCGTGAAGTTATAAAATAGGGAAGCGCCCTAAGGCCTAAAATGTCTTTCCAAACCCGAGAACAAAAGATGGCTAATGGCAGAAGATGGATAACATAAAACTAATATAATAGGTTTTAATAATGAAAAGGATTTCTTAATAAAATCGTTATGAAAATTATTAAATAAAATCCATAAGACCAACTAATAACTACCATAGAATGAAGTACAAAATAAATACGGGGTCAAGCGATTACAGCGCCACCTATAATTAAGCTTTGCGTTTTCTTCTAAATTTATGTCTGCCTACCCTGCAAGGATCTAGGTATGAAGATAAATAAACAAATTGACTTAAAAGTGTGAAATTAAACCATTCACCGATTTTCCGGAGACTACTGCATCGTTTTCTTGTGGTAGTCTCCTTTCAGGATGCGGTTACGAAACGGGAGCAGCGAATTTGAATTTGACGATAAAGCAGCGAGGATTTTAAATTATACTTGTAAAGCAAATACATTTAGCCGGCATAGTAAGAGCGATCAATATTGTTAAACAAAAATGTTTATTGATCGACCCCATTCATGGACTTTGTAGGTCTGACTACCATCAGGCAGATACAAAGTCAAATGCCGTGCTTCAAAAAAAAACATCAAAATTTAATGAAAAGCGAAAACCGGATCTTCTTCTGAATAAATATTCAATGAATCAGAGTCAGTCCAGCTGAAGCGAGTTGCTAATTTTATTTCAGTACAAAATTAAATTTTATTCCGTAGACAATAAATACTAAATTCGTTTAGCAAATTATTGATTATATTGTGACATTGTTATTTCAAAACAAGTTGGGGTCTAAACAAATTAAACGGGGCCCGAAGATGAATAAGTTAGGGGCTGTTTGTATAGTTATTGAATTATATATTACCCCAAGAATTTAGCGCAAACAGGACTTGTTTAATATTTATGTAATTAACACGTTTAAATTGTACTCGACTCACAATAATGAGTTTAACTTTGTTAAATTAAATGTATATTTATAATAAGTACCTATTAAATAATAATTTATTAAATAATAATATATTAAATAATAATTTATTAAATAATAATTTATTATATAAAATAGGTTCGTAAGAAGATACTTTCTTTTGAGGAGCATAGCATAGGAGTCTGTATAAACATAATGGTATTCGGAGATCATGGGGTCGATTCCCACCCTTTGCAAAAAAAAAATTACGTTTTTTTGTACAGTTTGTCATTGTCTGGGTGTTTATAAATTATAATATGTATTATATAGCTGTTTCTGGTACACATAGTACAAGTCTAAAGCTTAGTTGGTTACCAAATCAATATGTGTGAATTGTCCTACATATTATTAATACCTATATAGTATTACTTCCACTATGCCGGCTAAATGGTGCAGTTACTAAATGCACGACAAAGACGAATTTGCATTAAGTCTACTTTAATATCCTCACTGCTTTATCCAACCAAATGCCCGTTTTTTAACCGCATCCAGAAACGAGACTACCACCTCAAACAGAAATCGATACGTACAGTAGTCGCCTGAAAACCGGTAAACCCATATACTAAAACCGAAACATGACCTGTACCCCTAGTGTGAGTTTTCTAACTATTACTTTGCGTTTGAGTTAACTAAAATTTGTATGGGAAATAGTTCAGCGCTCCAAGCGGAAATTTTGAGAACTAAAAATGTGAACGTGTGTTTGGTCAAAATGTTAACGCGGTAGTAAAGTTAACGCGAAAGTAAACGTTAAAAAACTCACACTAGGGCTATAGGTCGCTTAACGGTATTTGCATCTAATTATTCTATTGGACAAGACTTATATTTCGAGCTCTGAATAAAATTATTTAAAAAAAAATCTTCAAAAATAAAGACAAGGATCTCTAAAATAAAAAAAAACTAAATCACAATAAAAACCGAAAAATACATCAATTTAACGAGTAAAACCGTCGCTAACCCAGCTGTGTGGGTAATTCATACCTAGTACCGTGGGCAAAAAAATCTTATGTCGTACGTGTAGAATCTAACTCTAAAGGCATAGGGAGAACGTCTGTATTTCTGGTGTTGTTGCAGACTCTACCTACCTTACTCATAAGAAGGTAACACCTGACACCAAGGGTACAATATTAAAGAAAAGGTATACATAAGGCAAGAAACAATACTGACTTCGCATTGTATTATATTTTAAGCTATAAAAACTTCAATGCTTATACACATTAACAAAAACAGTTCCCAAGCATACCTGCCCTAATATACATAAATGCACACTTATACAGACAGAAATACATTATTTTCAAATTGGTCCAATAGTATAAATAAATAAACATAAATTATATATAATAATATAAATGTAATATTTACTTTATTGCAAATTCTTCCGCTAGTTTTTGCAATAAAGTAAAT
Source organism: Monopis laevigella (assembly GCA_947458855.1). NCBI lineage: Eukaryota > Metazoa > Arthropoda > Insecta > Lepidoptera > Tineidae > Monopis > Monopis laevigella. Next base: position 4,051,697 of record OX381596.1, on the reverse strand, counting down.
ATTACATCTATATTATTGTATTATTATATAAAATAATGGAATTCCGCAAAATAACGCCTGATTCAATCTATTACATAAATTATAAACAATAAACGTAATAAATAATAATTATTATAATAAAATTCAGTCACAAATCGTCAAAGAGACCAAACATAGTTAGCCAAAAGATTAAATTTTACAAGCCACACCTTTTTTTTTTTATGTAAAAAAAAAAAAAAATACTTATATAAAAAAATATATATATAATAATAAAAAAAATACACATAAATTATGAAACAGTATGTTTAATGACGACAGGTACTATTCATTTTCTTTCTTAATTTTAATTGCTTTTGTGTTTTTGTTGTATGTACATTCTGTTGTCGGCGTATTTAACTATGTAAAAAAATCCATTTAAGTGAATATTGTTTTGTTCTTATGGATATGTTAAGTTCTTTAAACCTTATGTTCATACATATCATCACGGATGCCGAGACTGCCTCAGGCTACCAAGCGGAGAAGTTTGTAATACCACTTCGTCGTAGCAGATGGTAGGAGTCTAAACCGAACAAGTCGCTAGGTCGTCGCGATGTTTTGAATAGACTCAATAACCCATTATTGAACAGTTCCTCAAGTAGTTTTGTTGATACCGGGACCGACAGCTTAACGTGCTCTCAGAGTGATGTTGTCAAACAAATGTACATATTTTTTTAAATTAAAAACTCATTGGTACACACCGGGATTTGAACCAGGGACTTAAGTGTTTTTAAGTCCAATGTCTAACCAACTCGGCCACCACGTATTAAAATAGGATTTTGACTGATTTACTGCAGTAAAATTAATCTATACTAATATTATAAAGTTGAAGAGTTTATTTGTTGAACGCTTTAATCTCAGAAACTAGTTGTTCGAATTCAAAATTTATTTTAGTGTTGGATAGCCTATTTATTGAGGAAGCCTATAGACTACATAACGCTACACCAATAGAAGCGGAATAACAATAAAAAGTGATGCAAAAACGGGGAAAAAATGTTCCTTTTGAGAGCTTACGCTGCGTAACCGGTAAAAGTTAAAAATGAGTAACCCTTGTATTGCAAGTTGAACAAAATCTGAAAAGCCAATTGATAGTATAAAAACTTGCAATTCCTCATTTGCATTGAAAACAAAAAAAAAATACAAAACAAGACAATAACAATTTACAGATTCGAAACCTATCGAACAAAAATATTCAATCGAATCGATAATATGCAAATGTATCAGACTATTCGAATACATTTTCTCAATTTATTCGCGGAAAACCACACGTTTTTTGGGTGCAAAAAAAAAAGAAATAAACATTCCCATATCAGTACAATCGTCAACTCAATAACGGCGTGAAAATCGGCACAATTTAGAATCTATTCTTCTTATTCCCCTTTTTTCTCAGATTTTTCTAATCTTTAGCAAGGTGTTTTTGAATAGAGAACGCAAAGATAAAGTTTTCATAATAATAATATGTAAATTTTATCTCACGAGAACTGATAGTGACGTTATCGCGTCTAAACGTACTCCGTTATACACAAGAAAGTAAATATCGTTTTGATATCGCTACTGTCTATAGTAAATAATGTAAAGTAACATTTAAATGAATAAAACGACATTTCGTGGCCGTTTAGTCATGCGTAGTACTGCATTATCTGTTAAAATCTGCCGACGTCACTATCAGTTCTCGTGAAATAGAATATATGACATTTTCAGATATTGTTACAAACTAAAATATAGGCTTCTATTATGTATGAGTGGGTTCGATTCCCAGCCATGGCAAAAAAAATATTAGTACGTTTTTCTGTACTATTATATAAATATCTAGACCATCACAAACTTATAATGGTCTAGATATTTATTAAATATAATATGTATTATAAAATATATTATATATATTGGATTATAAAATATTATATATATGATGTATTACATTATATGTATTATGTATTATATCGTGGTTGCTGGTACACTTATTACAAGCCTAGAGTTTAGTTTCTGACCAGAGCTACATACACAAAACATTCACACTCACACACATTACACAATTACCTCATTCACACAATTTACCTTTTTTCTTAATTTACTCGAGAACTTGTATATTAAGTTAAGTATTTCATAATTAAGCATGCATAGGTTTGTAAGGGAAGGACACTGGTGCCCGAGATACAGGTTAACCTAGTTTAGGTACCAGTGGCTTTTACCAATTATTGTAAATGTATGTCTATGTCTATAAATAAATAAATAAATAAATAAATAAATAAATAAATAAAATATGTGTAAATCTTCCTACATATTATTCCCACTAATAGAAAACAATACATTTCTGTACAGTTTGCCATAGTATGGGTATTATTATAGTACATTACTGCCGCGGTCTATAATGACTACTTTGCTGGTCGCAGCTCCAGGCCGACACAGCGCGGTCAGCGTGCAGCACTTAATGGACGAGCTAAGATGAAGGTCGAGGCCTTTACAGCGAGGACAGCAAGGGCTGCAATGATGGCCAAGCTGGAAGGCCTAGAGCGTAGCTAGGCTAGCTCGAGGCAATCATAGCGTAACCAGCGAAGCAGTCATAGTGGGCCAAGGCTTGTATAGTGCTTTACTCAAAAATGCAAGTACCTAATCTAAATAAAACCAGCAAGTAATTTAAATAAAATATATATTAATTAATATATATTTTATTTAAATTACTTGCTGGTACTAGTAATTTAATTAAAATTTAAATTTAATTAAAATTTAGCAAAAAAATCACTAAATAAAAATTAAATTTTCGCTGAACCGCGCTTTTGTTACTTCTTTGTTTTTTTTTTAGCAATGGTAGTTGGAACTATACAGCCAAATACAAACAGCTGTGTTTTTAATAGAATCTTTTTGCATTTGATTTTTTATAACGTTGAAAAGTCAAAATAACGGCCGGCTATGTTTTGCCGGCCTGTTAGAACGACCAGCAAAACTTTGCCGGCCGCTCCTTGAAACAGAAAGGCAAGGTCGACTTTGCTCAAACAAGGTTGTCAAAATAATGACCACATTACATGCATTTTTGAGTAAAAATATAATATGTATTAATATCCTTATTTCTACACAAATAGATACAAGCCTAGATCAGGGAATTGCGCAAAATATACTTTGAAGAAAAATACAGTAGAAATATAATAAACTATCTAAAAATTTACTAGCTCATATTTCCGACCAAAAGAGCCTAAACGCATGTAAATTCAGAGATGATACGCTGATATTATCGAATTTACATTTCCCTATCGCGAAATAAGGTATTCCAGTCCTAAGACGGGAACATTCGTCTTATTTTGACATCTCACTTCTCTGTTCACGAAGTTATTTGTTCGGAAGTGAGTTAACGAAATTTGCCAGACGGGTCATTAGGCGTGTTTTTATTTACGAGCCGTTCTGTTAATATTATAATAATGATACCTATTTGTTGAGATTTTGGGATTAAAACAAATATAATAATTTGAAATTATACAGAGTGATTTTTTTAAGTGTGTCTTCAAGGCGAAATCCTAAACCACAAGGAATAGCTAAAAATGCTCAATGAAGTCTCGGTGGCCGAAATTTGATAAAAACTAAAACTGCATCATTACATTAAAAAAATATATCCCCTAGACGGAAACGAACCGGCTGATTTTGAAAAAAAAACTCAACAACAATTAACAATTATTGCACCAGATGATAATGTCGCTTTTAAAGATCAAATGGTACACAGCTAACTAAAGCAATTTTTTAAGAGAATATGTTTAATGTTTTTAAGCCCTAATTAATAAATTACGTGGTGGCTGAGTTGGTTAGACCTTGGACTTAAAAACGCTTAAGTCCATGGTTCGAACCCCGGTATGTACCAATGAGTTTTTAATTAAAAAAATTATGTACATTTGTTTGACAGCACCACTATAGTGCCTCGGAGAGCACGTTAAGCTGTAGGTCCCGGTTTCACAATACCAACTTGTGAAACTGTTTATAGATGGGTTATTGAGTCTATTCAAAACATCGCGACGAGCTAGCCACTTGTTCGGTGTAGACTCAAACCATCGGCTACGACAAGGTGGGATTAAAACTCCTCCGCTGGGTACCCTGGGGCCGTCTAGGCGTTCTCGGGCGCCGTAAGGCACCCGTGATGATATGTATGTATATAATAAATTGTCACAATAAATATATATATATTAATATAGTGTTGTTGTTCACTGTTCAATGAGGATAGGTTTTGAAGAGCATTATTTCAAACAATTTGATTAGTTGGTTGGTTAAGTATGAATATTTTTTGATTAAAAATAAGCACTTTTCTTTAGTTTCCGCTTGATATTACCCATCAGTGTTTGATTCTTATAAGCGACACTACCAGCCAGTGCAATAAAAGGCACACTTAAAAAAAAACTCTTTGTATATGCCTCGAGTGTCTTACGGGACGGGCGGCACCCGAAACCTTCTAGACGGCCTCAGGGAATACCCAGCGATGAAGTTTTATTTCCAATAGCGCCGTGACATCGTGGTATTCTGGGTTTACACTGAACAAGTGTCGAGTTCGTCGCTGTGTTTATATAAGTTCGACTAATAAATATATTAAGCTATTAGCGCTTAAAAAAATAATCACGCAATCGCTTTTAGCGAAGCGTAAGGAAGAATGAGAATATATTTTATAATAACAAAACTCTGTTTAAATATCATCATATCAAATTAAATCATCATGATACATAAATATAAACTTAATAAAACAAAGGCAAACGGATAAAAATTAAACGTTTTATGAATGGAGCAAAATTAGAAGAATATCGGAGGTAGAAAATGGAGCTTCCGGTAAAAGAAAAACTTGGCGATTCTAAAATTAGAAACAAAACGTATTTAGATAATATTAAAAATTTCTTATTTCTCCAAGTCCTGTCAAGTGAAACGATATATAAAAAAAAAAAAACATTTTTAGAACGACGGGTACTGTAGATTATAGCTTGAGAATTTGACCGCTTCCGTAGACTAGTGGCGCGCATTTGGCGTTGTATCCAGAGGTCGTGGGTTCGATTCCCACCCATGGCAAAAACATATTAGTACGTTTTACTGTACAGTTTGTCATGATCTAGGTCTTTATAAAATATACTATGTATTATATCGTTTTTTTCTGGTATACATAGTACAAGCCTAAGGTTTAGTTTGTGACCAGAGCAATGTATGGAAATTGTCCTACACATTATAAAATTTGAATGTAGACCATGGTGATAATAGGGAAGTGGCCTAAAGCCGAAAAGGAAATGGCCAACCGCTATACAAACCCAAAACAAAAAGTGAGAATAAAAATAATTAGGTACAACCAATCATTGAGAATTTATTGGTTGAAGTGTAACATAATATGTCGGCAATCAATATGTTTGACAATTAGTTCTATATGCGGTTTTAGGGCACTCTCGTGTATTATTCTTACTTTCATGATATCGATTGTCAACTCTTCTTTTTTTAAAATATTAATAGAAGAAAGCGAGGAAAGATCACAATAGTCACGGGAAATTAAAAGACAGTTGTTGTAATGTGAAATGTTATACATTGTGACGGCCAAATCCGAGTCAATACTATTATACCATCACGAGTGCCTTTTAGGCTCCCGGGAACCGTTTAAACGGCATCAGGGTACCCAGCGGAGGGATTAACCCGTCCTCATTTTGCCGATGGTATTCGGAGCCAATACCTAACAAGTGACGAGCTTGTTGCGCTCTTTATGATGGTATATCTTCGTTGTATAAAGAGGTCACCCCAGATCCGGCCTTGTTGTCATCTGCTTAATTTTGTTATCAGTTGCGTAGTGACTTAACCACTAGGCTCTTGCTGTTTTTTTTTTTGCCAGGTTAACACGAGATAGTAATTTACTATCTTCTTCTTCTTAAATTTAAGAGCTAGGCTCTTTACGGTGGAGTAATCGCCACTACTGCCTATTTTCGGCCAACTTCTTCACCTCCCTGTACGAAGTGACACTTCTTTTCTCTTTTACTTGATCTATGTATCTTCTTCTTAACCTTCCTCTTCCCCTATTTCCTTCATTTACTTTACGCGATATTAAATAACTTAACAGTTCAATAAAGCACATAACTTCTCTTACAAATATACAAGTTGGCACAGAACTGGAGTTTGATCGCCCAACTAATTTTCTTGGCATCGAGTCGCCCATTCACAGTTGCCCAGTGAAACATTTTTCTATTTTTCTTTAACGAAAGCTACAATTTTGTCTCTAATAAGCCAGATGAGGAAGGAACTAAATTCACTTAATAATTTTATAAATCGTTCAAGAAAATATGTAGTTTATTTTTAAACAATATTATGGTAGTACGAGTAACTACACAGTTTGCAATTTAAAATTTGGATGTTTTTAGGCATACGACAAAAAGAAAAAAAGACGAACCCACGGTCTTCGCTTTCGCGACAAGGTACCAGATCCTCGTGACAATTTTTGTTTGGTATGGTATGTATGTTTATGTATTACATTTATTATATTATATACAGTATTTAAGTAGTTTAAGTATTGTTATGCATCATTGTTAAAATTATATGTTTATCGAAAGTTCCGCACCCTAAGCATATTTCACTCTCTCAAAGGTTAGCTGGTAGAAAATGCCTAAGGCATTAAGCTCGCCTATACAATTTTGTGCAATAAAGAATTTAAAATGAATAAATAAAGGTACTTAACTACTGAACCACCCAGGTTCCAGTTACAACACTCACAACTCACGAAATTTGTCATTGCTTGTTATCTATTTATACACAGACGCTCTCTATGCGCTTTCTTATAATTACCCTATATTAGAGTGAAGTTAGAAGTTCTAGTTTCTAATACTAGATGACAGTAAAGTTTTTATTTTTATTTTATTCGCTGTATGTTCTGTTTGACAACATAACTATAGTGTCTCGGAGAGCACGTAAGATGTCGGTCCCAATTTCACTATACCAACTTGTGACACTGGGACTCAATAACCCGAGTCTATTCAAACATCGCGACCAGCTAGCCATTTGTTTGGTATAGGTAGACTTATATCATCGGCTACGACGAGCCGTGATTAAAATCTATCTTATGACGCGCCGGGGCGCCCTAAGGCACCCGTGATAATATATATATATTTTAAATAAGAAATAATATCCATATTAGGTTTTTTAGGTTTATTAGTTAACTAACTAACACCAAAAGATGTGTTTCTTCTATTGTACAGAACTCTAAGGGCGCAAAAGAATTCAAACTTGTAAGTTTTATTTTTAAAGTAATTAAAGAAATTACTTTAAAAACTAAACAAATAGTCTGAAACGTCTCACTTGTAGTGTTGGCTGTACAATAAAAACTAGCGCAATGGCTACTTAAAAGCACTTAAATAAAACTCTTCCTTCACATAAAATGATAAATGCTTCACAGACAGAGTATACTGCAACAGTACCTGTTCGCCATAGAAAACTAATATACCTAGAAAGACAAAGAGTGTACAAAGCGAGAATTCACTCTGATATATATATCATACTCCAAATAACGCATACTTATTGTATATACCCATTACACTGTTGTTGCATTGAGCGCTTCCTCTACAGTAGCGGGTACATGATGCGCTTACGAAATAGAAATGGGCGGCGACATACACGAATTCCCTAGCCGCTTTATAGTAATTTGACAAATGCTAGTTTCATAACCTTACTTTAAAAGTCCCCTTTCACCTCCTTGATAATATATATATATTTATAACGTTCACAAATTTTATTTACTTTTGATTATTTTTAAAGCCACTAGCAATGCACAATAGCATAAGTTCGACAAAAATAAGCACGATCGATTTCTATCTGACACAAAATAGTCTTATCTACCTATTCAAATCTATGGTATTCAACTAATGACAGAGAAAAATAATCTCTTTCTTACTTGCATTAAAGTCTTTAATAATAACGAAACGTAAGTTCTGTCAAGTTGTTTTATATGATGCAATAGTTAGTTCGTGAAACTCTGACAAGCAGAAAAGTTTTGTCATTGAATATGACATATGTTATGTAGTTCCCACTATACCTATTATAAATATAACAGGCACATAATAATGTGCCATTCATAAACATACTTATTATAAAGGTTTTATGATTAAAATTAAATTGTACAAGATAAAACCGATTCCCATACATATAGCTTACATACAAACCCTTATATTAAGGGTAAATTTACTATAAATAATATACGTGGTAGCTGAGTTGGTTAGACCTTAGGTCTCCGGTTCAAACCCCGGTGTGTCAAATTAGTTTTTAATAATAAAAAAAATATTTGAAAACACTATAGTGCATCGGATAGCACGTTAAGCTGTTAATGTCGGTCCCATTTCACTATACCAACTTGTGAAACTGTTTATAGACGATTGAATCTTTACAAAACCCGCGACGAGAAATTCGCCGTTGTCCCGTCCGTTCCGTAACCGCATCATTTAGCCGGAATAGTGGCAGCTACCAATGCTGTTACACAACAGTATATTGATTGACCCCTTTCATGGACTCTGAAGGTCTGGTCACAACCAGGTTGATACAGAGTCACAAGCCGTGCTTCAATAAAAAAAAAACTATTATAAAGTTGCTTATATTGATTGATATAGTTTTGAATTTGGTAGCTATTTTATAGCATCAAGACTATAATATCACCAATATGGAACTCCAGTTTCAAATGAAATCAATTAATAGTATATTACTGCCGCGGTCTATAATGACTACTTTGCTGGTCGCGCTGATGATGGCCGACAGCGCAGCTCCAGGCCGACACAGCGCGGTCAGCGTGCAGCACTTGATGGACGAGCTGAGATAAAGCCTTTACAGCGAGGATAGCAAGTGCTGCAATGATGGCCAAGCGGGAAGGCCTAGCTAGAGCGTAGCTAGGCTAGCTCGAGGCAATCATAGCGTGACCAGCGAAGCAGTCATAGTGGGCCAAGCCGGACACCCGTGATGATATGTATGTATGAACGCACGCTACATAACCAACTAATGTAAGACTAGGTGGTTAGCTAATTCCATTGACCATCCAATTATCATCTGCCATACAAGGGTGCCACTGAGGCGACCAACCTCACCAACCATATACACGCCTTAAATATTAATTATTATATTCCATAGTACCTAGAACTATTGTGAGGTTAGGTTTCGTAAAAGTTTAAAAACATTTTAAGGGTTAAAAACTCATCGCTGTTAGACCCGTAATACTTCACAAACTTTATAATTAATAATGTTAAACCTAGATGTAATTAACATATTTTTGTTATTAAAATAAACTTGTAGCTAAAAGGTTATATAAATAGTTTAAACAGATGTTATTTTATGTATTTCAAATTAGTTTTTGCACAAAATTTTACAATGGCCAGCTTAATGCTTTAGGTATTTTCTAGCAGCTAACGCTTGAAGAGTGAAATATACACATAAATACGGCGCCCGAGACCGCCTAGACGGCCCCAGGGTATCCAGCGGAGGGGTTTTAATCCCACCTCGTCGTAGCCGATGGTATGAGTCTACACCGAATAAGTGGCTTGCTCGTCGCGATGTTTTGAATAGACTCAATAACCCATCTATAAACAGTTTCACAAGTTGGTATAGTGAAACCGGGACCGACAGCTTAACGTACTCTCCGAGGCACTATGTTAAGGTTACAAATATTCTTCTTTGACATATACTTAAGTAGCTATTGTTTACCCGGCTTTCCTCGTGATATTATTTATACAAATAACACATTTCACATAAAAAAAAACTATTTATTTCTCTTGACATAATAAAAAAAAAATCTTAGGTACACATTTTCACTTTTGTAGCACCTTCACGATTTATATGGAAAACCAAACTTCATCATTTTTTTTAATTAAAAAAAAAATTCAAAAAATATGTGTATGAAATTTAATTTCTGTATATACGTTCCGTTATCGAAATATGCTTACAGAGGCTCTACCATGAGTTTGTGCATTGTAGCAACGTAACGTATTTGTATACGTATACGTGAGCAACAACCAATAGGGCGCTTTATTCAATCCATGGTAGATCCTTTGATTTTTTTTGCACTGATTGTATTATTTATAATAACGAGTGCTTACCATTAGGTAGTTAGAGTATAGAGTCGAATGTCAGGGCCAATACCAACACAACTAAGTATTGTAGAACACTTGTAGCCAAAATAAACTTGGCGAAAAGGGCACCTTGCGTAGCATTATACTATGCTACGAATATATGTCGTAGTAGGAAGTGAAATTAATTATACATTTTGTTTATTTTTTAATTGGAAACTTTTTATTGGAATACGGCATGTGACGCTGTATCGACCTGATTGTAAGCAGACCTACAAAATCCATAATAGGGTCGAAATAAAATAATTATGGCTGTAGATGTAGATATTATAGAATGAAAAAAAAAATGAAAGACGAATTTGCATAATGAGTATTTTTAAATTAAAAAAAATACCATCACGGGTGCCTATTTAACTCGCGAAAACCGTTTAAACGGCCTCAAGGTACCCAGCGGAGGGATTAACCCGTCCTCATTTCGCCGATGGTATTCGGAGGCAACACCTAACAAGTGCCGAGCTTGTTGCAGTGTTTATGATAAAATAGCCTCGTTGTATAAAGCGGTCACCCATCCCAGGACGGCCTTGTTGTCATCTGCTTAACCTTGTTATCAGTTGCGCAGTGACTTAACCACTAGGCTGGAGCCGCTTTTTTGGAGTTATATCAGGAGGTCGTGAACGCTACCAAGTGAATCTACAATAAAAAGAAACAACCCATAATCGTACTGTTTATACGTCAAATAAACGCTTAATGCTAGATCGTAAAAGAATTGTCTTCAGAGTTGTTGCAGTTCAGATACATGCGACGATACAATTGAGAAAAAAACAATGAAGCATTAACGTAGTTACTAAAAAGTTATTTACCTAAACATAATAATCGTTTCATAATCGTACTGTTTATACTTCAAATAAACGCTTAACGCTAGATCGTAACACAATTGTCTTCAGAATTGTTGCACTTGCGACGATACAATTAGGAAAAAACAATGAAGCATTAACGTAGTTACTAAAAAGTTATATACCTAAACCTTCTTCAGTAGTAATACATACTTAATAAAGCCTTTTTGAGCGTAAAAATAGCTTTCAGTAAGTAAACAAATAAATTTACGTTTCTCAACTACGTTGCCATTCTAAGGCTAAACGCTACCAACAGAATTTACAAATAAAAAGACACAACTCATAAACGTACTGTTTATACGTCAAATAAACGCTTAATGCTGTATCGTAATAGAATTGTCTTCGCAGTCCGGTCCAATATAGCGGACACTGGCGACGATACAATAGGGATATACAATGAAGCACTTACGTCTTTTTACGATGGACATAAGAAGCCGCACGTATAAAATGGACCGTAAATTTTAAGTGTAGACGCTAATTTTTATTCAGTATCACTTTTTTATATTTTTTTGGCGTTAATAAGTTAGCGTATTTTATCTTTTTTGAGATTTCAATCGAGTAATCAGTGAAATGTGACTATTATACATACATATCATGAGCAGATGGGTTTTAATGCCACCTCGTCGTAGCCGATAGTATGAGTCTACACCGAACAAGTGGCTAGCTCGTCGCGATGTTTTGAATAGACTCAATAACCCATCTATAAACAGTTTCACAAGTTGGTATAGTGAAACCGGGGCCGACAGCTTAACGTGCTCTCCGGGGCACTATAGTGGTGTTGTCAAAAAAATGTAAAAAACAATTTTAATTAAAAACTCATTGGTACACACCGGGATTCGAACCAGGGACCTAAGCGTTTTTAAGTCCAAGGTCTAGCCAACTCGGCCACCACGTATATATTATATTTTTAGTGACTATTATATTTTTTTTAATTAACCAGTCCCAGCTGACGTGTCGTTAACAACAATTAAGGACACTGCATTCTTAATCGCGAAGTCTGCCTTTTTTATATAAAATTAGTTTTCGCACTTCCAGTATTCGATTACTGTTTGTCGCAGAATTAAAACAATATTTTTGTCGGTTATTGTATTTATTAATATTTCTGTGTTTGGTTATTTTCCCATATCAGAAATCTTTTTAAAATACTATAATACAAAAATATTTATATGCATAATTTATTACCCACTACATAAAGATTTTTGGGTACAATTATTAACATAAAAATAACAATTGAACTTCGACTAACACCCGACTAACATATTACAAATATTGGAAGTACGATTGTATGTAATATTGGAAGTACGTTTGTATGTAATATTGGAAGTACGTTTGTATGTAATATTGGAAGTACGTTTGTATGTAATATTGGAAGTACGTTTGTATGTAATATTGGAAGTACGTTTGTATGTAATATTAGAAGTACGTTTGTATGGGCGTCAAATCGACTACGAAGCTCTTAAATTATTTTTTAATGTATAATTTAAAAGTTATATATAAATGATAATGATAATGCAATAAAAATGTCTAATGCATTAATTTCAACAGCATTAACTGAATTATGATAATGAAAATGTTAGTTGACGATTAAAAAAAAAAGTTAAAACACAACAGTAATAAAAACTTTTTAACTTATAACTGTGTAGTAAAATAACTACTCTAATGTAAATTACATTAGATTAGTATAATTTACAAACATTAGAATAGTTATTTTACTACACAATTATAAGTTAAATTCTTGAACAGAACTGTTATTTTTGTCCGCATAACTAACGTACTAACTACTAAATTAATGTATGCGTTAAAAAATTGTTTATGTACGAATTATCCTACAATTAGGTATATTAAAGGTCACAAAAAAACTTTTAAAAAGTGTATTTTTTTATTTGTTTACCAACCTGGGAAAATCTCTCCTGAGCATCAAGAATATCGATGAATAACGACAACTTCTGATCCATGATGGGAAACCCATTCCTGGGCTGTGATAACAAATGAAGCACCGCCTCTCTGACGGCAGCTGGCGTGCTTGGCGTCATAGGAGCTGACACCGATGTCGGCACACAGTTGGTCAAGGCGGCCAGACCATGAAATGTTGCAGACGGCTTAGGAGGCCTCGAAGGACCACCTCCAGGTAAAGAAAGTCTTCTATTAGTCGACGGCGGAACAGCGCCATAGCCGTTCGTCATAATAGCTGGTCTTTGCAACTGATAATCACTTCTAGATGTAGGAAGTGTTCCGTAACCACTAGGGTGCTGTAAAGTTGGACGAGGACGTCTTGGAACAGGTTGCAAGATCGGGACGGAAGGCCATCCATCATCAAGACCGCCAATGCTATGTGGTCTTCTAGATGTAGGGGGTAACATGCTCCTAGGAGCGACAACACTATGAGGTCGCCTAGGAGGTGCCGGTCTTCTCCTAACTGCTTCCGAAGCAGTATACGGACTGAAGCCGCCGAAATCATCTGGGAAAGGCACCGGGCCTGGTTGTCGGGGTTCGGGCGCTGGTGGCGGCGGATCGTCCCACACGCGGGGCCAGCTTAGCGGCAAGGAGTCCGGTTTCCGGGGCGGCGGCGGTCTAGGTCTCGCCGCCCCACCGGTCATGTCGTAGGGCGCCGGCACCGTGTCACATGCCAGGGCGGGCGGCCGGCGCGGAGTCTCGCGAGCGACTGCCGCGGAGGCTGCGCGGCTACTCTCTCGCTGCATAAAGCTTTGCATCGCCGCAGCGGAGGCCTACGTTATATGAATTGCTAAAGTGCGAACTAATTGACGGAACGACGAACGTCTGTATTGTGTTATTGCTATTATAGAGAATTGCTTTAATATATATTTGTTGAGTTTTTCTTAATCTCCAAAGCTATTTACTATTTTATTTTAAAGAAATTTGAGAAGCTTTGTTTAGGCATTTAATAAATATTGAATTGCATAATAATCACACACACCACACCGCACACACACCACGCACATCCATAAATCATACACACTCTTCTCATACACAAAATATACATTCACATTAACAAATGTTTTTGCTTTTGTTAGGTTATTATTATTGTATGTTTCTTGTGTATTTTTGCTTAGATTACTAATTGTGAAGATTGGTTATTGATCATTTGAATCATATAATGTATGTTGTGTTCTAATATATTTTTGTATCGCTGTAAATATTCTTACATACATACATACATACATATCATCACGGGTGCCTTACGGCGCCCGAGACCACCTAGACGGCCTCAGGGTTCCCAGCGGAGGGATTTTTAATCCCACCTCGTCGAGCCGATGGTATGAGTCTACACCGAACAAGTGGCTAGCTCGTCGCGATGTTTTGAATAGACTCAATAAACCATCTATAAACAGTTTCACAAGTTGGTATAGTGAAACCAGGACCGACAGCTTAACGTGCTTTCCGAGGCACTATAGTGGTGTTGTCAAACAAATGTACATAAATTTTTGAATTAAAAACTCATTGGTACACACCGGGATTCGAACCAGGGACCTAAGTGTTTTTAAGTCCAAGGCCTAACCAACTCGGCCACCACGTATATTACTCGGCCACCACGTATATTGTATATAAATATTCTTAAATAAATAAATAATAATAATAAGCTACTTCGGTGAAATTTCTGTCATCATCCTTTATTACACTATTTCGTTTTAAGAATTGTATATTATATGCCTCGTAAGATTATAAAGATATATATTATATCAAAGCAACATAAATCTAAAATACGAAAGTATGTTTTAGGTTAATGTGCCTAAGTTAAATTAGGGATGCTGAAGGGAGTTGAAAATTCCTTGTGGTTATTCCCTACAGAAAGGGTTACACTAAGGCATACAGGGTGTGCCTAAAAACCCTATATATATATTATTACAGGATGTTCTATTTGTTAATATCAAAAACTGTATCAAAGCGAAAAAGAAACGTTTTTATATAAACAATTCATGCCGATATAGTTATATATAAAAATTATAAAAAGTAAACCCGTAAAAAAATAAAAAAAAAAAAGTTCATCACAATTTTTTTTTTAAATCAAAATCACATTGTGTTATTAAAAAAATAAAAGTATGCTAAACAAAATTATGTATAGAAAAGTTTAAAGTAAAAATATAGACCAGAATTAACGATATTAATATATATTATATTTCATAAACACCCAGACAATTGTAAACTTTACAGAATAAGGCTTGTACTATATGTACAAGAAACAACGATAAACATATTATATGTTTATAAACACCCAGACCATGACAAACTGTACGGAAAAACGTATGTATTTTTTTTACCATGGGTGGGAATCGAACCCACGACTTCCGGATACAAAGCAAGCAAGGTCCGCAATACAAAAATAACCATCTTCTATAAAAATATTTACTTACCATTAATGGGAATCAAAACCACAAAACAAATTTATTAAAAGAATATTAGAAAAATATTTTAAGAAAACTTTAAAGAAACTACTGAACCAAATTAAATGAAAAGAGTGTCCAATAGAAAATAAATATAACACCTCGACCCAATGCACTCGAGTGTCGGCCACGGTCCCAGCACATACCTATCCAGAGCCTCTTAACTTCCAATCTTCTAAACAACTAAAGTCAACCAAAAACACCTGGCATTAAGGTCGTAAATAAAAAAGCTACAGGCATTGTTTGTATAACTAGAATTGTGACTTTCAGTTGCTTCTGTTTTTCAGCTGAAAGAGTTATAAATTGTTAGATAGGGTGTAATAGCTTTATTGTTCTTAGCTGACATATGATAAATATTATCATAACACATAAACATACTACCAAGGGGGCCTATTTGGCTTCCGAATCAAATCAAATCAAATTCTTTATTTGTGAACAGAGGTTATTACATAGATGTTTTTACATTTGGAGTTCTCTTCGTTTTACCTTGCGGTATACAAATGTTAGGTACAATCATGTCTTTAATTATAAAATTTATGCATTACATTAATAAAATTTTAAACCATAATGTCAATTTATATTAATACCCACTCTAATAACAACATTCGAGTAACATACCGAGTAATTATGCAACATCATATTTTTAATCATTCATTTTTCAATCGTTATGAAAATAAAAAGCGGCCCCAGCCTAGTGGTTAAGTCACTGCGCAACTGATAATAAGGTTAAGCAACTGACAACAAGGCCGGGCCTGGGATGGGTGACCGTTTTCAACAACACAAGCTATACCATCATAAAAACCGCAAAAAACTTGCCATTTGTTCGGTGTTGCCTCCGAATGCCATCGACGAAATAAGGACGGGTTTATCCCTCCGCTGGGTACCCTGTGGCCATTTAAGGATTATTTTTATTGGAATTTAACAAAAACCTACATATGTACAACACAAGTTGTTTGGTCTGTCTATATATTTTTCTATACAACATTTATCAAAATACAAACAGCACAGGTGAAGCTATGCGAGCAGTCGGAATTATTTCTGGATAGATCGATAGGTCTATTCTCGGCCTAAATAGTCCACCAAACCAGTAAGTCATTGATATAGAGGTAAATCCAGGCGTTATTTATTGCCATTACATAGACATGGCGTTGGGAAATTAAAATAATCCGGTGATGTTTCGGTTTTAGTCTGTGGGTTCACCGGTTTTCAATATAATAAAAATGCAAATTCGTCTTAATGTTTCAACACATTTTGTCATTATTTGCAATATTTATTTTTTATAATTTTATATGAAGTTTGATACTTGTAACAGGTTTTAAGGAAATACTCGCTTAAACATCCCCAAACAGGATGAAAATGCAGTTTAAACCCCATTGGTGCATTGCGTAAAATCTATTAATATAAATTAAGTTTGAACGTATATACGTAAAAACACTTAGGTCCCTGGTTCGAATCCCGGTGTGTACCAATGAGTTTTTAATTTAAAAAAAATATGTATATTTGTTTGACAACACCACTATAGTGCCTCGGAGAGCACGTTAAGCTGTCGGTCCCGGTTTCACTATACCAACTTGTGATACTGTTTATAGATGGGTTATTGACTCTATTCAAAACATCGCGACGAGCTAGCCACTTGTTCGGTGTAGACTCATATCATCGACTACGCCGAGGTGGAATTTAAAACCCCTCCACTGGGTGGGTCCCTGGGGCCGTCTAGGCGGTCCCGTGAGTCGTAAGGCACCCGTGATGATATGTATGTATGTAAGTTTATAAAATGTTTATATTCGAATAAAATGTTTTAAACGAATATATGCAGCCGTAGAAGAATTTCGATGCGTGCGATGACAGCTGATGATGATATATAAGTATATCATCACGGGTGCCTTACGGCGTCCGAGACCGCCTAGACGGCCTCAAGGTACCCAACGGAGTGGCTTTTAATCCCACATCGTCGTAGCCGATGGTATGAGTCTACACCGAGACTTAATAACTCATCTATAAACAGTTTTACAAGTTGGTATAGTGAAACTGATACCGAGAGCTTAACGTGCTGTCCGAGGCACTATAGTGGTATTGTTAAACAAGTGTACATATTTTTTTAGACCAAAAATTATGAATATATTAAAGCTGCTGATGATTATGTGTGTTTTATATTTATCCTTGTTAAAAAGGCAAAGTCATAAGCTATACAGCCACTTCTTTTGCAATTAATGACAGCTGACTTCTTGTCTCTATCACTCGCGTATTATTAAGCAATTGACTCCATTGCGCGGTATTGGAGTGCGAGCGATTCGGCAGTATATTTGTGTGTGAACGACAGAGATCGGTAGAGTGGGGCAGATAAAGGTTTTTTCAAAGTTAGTACCATAACATACCACTACAGTAGCATAGTGTTAAGTTTAAATATTGATAACAACTAAAATAATATTTTTTTAAGCCGATCGGCCCAAAAGAACGGTTTTGTTACCACCGCCCATACAGACGCAAAAACCATCAATTGACCTAGTCATGTTTAGGTGTTAGCCTGTGGATTAATCAGTTTTTAGAATCTACTGCATCGTTTCCTTGTCCAAGTAGTAGTCTCTTTTCAGGGTTCAGTTACGAAACTGGCAGTTGATTTGAAGAATTTGCATTTCGAATCTATTTTAATATCATCAATGAATGTTAAAATAGATTCGAAAAGCAAATTCGTCTTTGTCGCCGCTCTTCATAACCGCGTCATTTCGCCGGCATAGTGGGAGCAATTTATGTAAAACAACAATGTATTGAGCGACCCCATTTACAGTCTTTATAGGTTTGCTTGCCCTCAGATAAAAAGTCTAAATAAAATGTAAAATAAATTTAATTACTTATTAATTAAGGCGTAATTTCATACAATAATTTTTATTTCACTCAATTATAGTAAGTATATAAAAATAACAAAATTAATTCACCAGCAAAATGTAATATTAAAACAAGAACAAAAAATATATATTTAAAAATTCAGTGTTTTCAAAATGTTTTTCAAATGAACAAAAAAAAATCTAGGTTAAGTAACGCTTGAAAGCTTGAGACCGAAATGGACAGATTTTAGCTCATACTTTTTAACCCCCGACCCAGATTTTTATTTAAAAGACCTTATGTATACATACGCCTTCATTACATAACTTTGTTTAAGGATCTTCACAAGCACAAGAATATTCTTTACAATTCATAAAATAATAAGATAGTTGAAACTCTGTTTTCTCCCTGTCACGTTGATATAGCGCTAAACCATGGTTTAGCCTAAACCTGGTTTAGGAAATAGTTCAACTAGCTTAGAAATGATTCCGAATAGAGCAATTAATTATTATGACAAAAAGGGCTTAGGGTACCAAAACAAAAGTGACAAACATACATTTATTACAAGATTAACGATGCGGAGTCTGATCAAACATTTTCCATACATTCACGACCTTTAGGTACATACTGTTACCCCCTCTAAACATTCATAGATTTTTATTAGTTTTGGAGGCGTTATAAATAAGACCTATATCTAGGCTCGTACGTTTTCATTTTTTAAAGTTTGGTGTAGAAAAAATAATATCAACCCCTGAATATCGAAAAAACGCGCAAAAAAAACCCTCAAATTAAAATAATTCCTATAAAATATCAAGGCAGAATTATTAAAAAAAGGAAAACGTACAGTCATCGTTTATTTTCTCTCTAATAAAATAAGATAATTTTTTTTCGAATCCATTAAAGTTTAAGGGTAGAAAACAGTTTTGTCCCGAAAGTTGCTGCCTAAATTGTAGGTATAATCTCATACGTGCTCTTTCTCTTATTGAGGGTCGGGGGGAAGGTTTACATAAATGTATGGTAGCGTTACCGGCTCACCGTCATGCGCGGGGAGAGGTAATACTTTGTAGTTGAATCAGCATGCGCATCGAAGAACCTCATCAGACACTCCTCTTAATTCTGAGTATTAATGATTTAATCTATGACTAAATATTAGTATGGAATTTGACATTACTATCCCCAGTATAAGTTATGCCCTCTTTTGGTCGAATGGGACCTTAATACAGCAGAAAGTCATCAATAGAAAATGTTCAGTATTACTAGTTTCGGAACGGATCTTATTTTTTTTTATCACAGAGTCAGATAAACTGTGTCACTTATTAGTCTGCAGAGTCTAGGTGTACTAGGAAATGTTTATCTAGGTGTGACTTTTTTATTAATTGAGTAGCATTTTGCCACCTAAGTTCGGAGATAAATTAAAGGTGGCCTCTAACTTTGTACCACTACTATGTATGTATCATCACGGGTGCCTTACGGCGCCCGAGACCGCCTAGACGGCCCCAGGGTACCCAGCGGAGGGGTTTTAATCCCACCTCGTCGTAGCCGATGGAATGAGTCTACACCGAACAAGTGGCTAGCTCGTTGCGATGTTTTGAATAGACTCAATAACCCATCTATAAACAGTTTCACAAGTTGGTATAGTGAAACCGGGACCGACAGCTTAACGTGCTCTCCGAGGCACTATAGTGGTGTTGTCAAACAAATGTACATAAATTTTTAATTTAAAAACTCATTGGTACACACCGGGATTCGAGCCAGGGACCTAAGTGTTTTTAAGTCCAAGGTCTAACCAACTAGGCCACCACGTATATACCTACAAAACAAACTTAATATATTTAACTATAGCTACAAACAATAAAATCTACTTGTTAATGTTATTAGATTTTTATAAAATGCTAAAACCCCGCATCCGGTATTACAGACAAAAATAAAATGTACAGTCATAAACAAAAGTCAATACCGAGCCACAGACCAGCCAGCCCACTCAGCCCCACTCCAGATTATAAACCACACCATTCCTTGGTGTACTTTACTCAACTTTAAAATAGATGCTCTTGAAACAGATTCGATGCAGGTTCAACGACTGAATGCACCACTTTAGCATCCCAATTTAGTATACAAATTGCCGCAGAGGTTTCTGAATTGATTTATTTATAGTTATCATATTTGAATAAATTTTGTTTGTTCAGCTTCGATATTGATTTTGTTGTTTGTTTATTACATTTGCTTACTTTATTTAGTGGAAAGATTTATTTGTTGTGTGTAAATTTTGTATAGTTTATTATGTTTTCAGTGTGAGATCTTGTAAATAAATTAAAGAAACGAAGGTTAAAATGCAAGATTTTGGGTTTAGTGTGTATTTTAGGTAAAAATTAAAACAATTAGGTTTTGAGAGACAAATAAAACAAAAGCGGTACTCTCTATAGTTTAAAGTTGACAACATGTTTTAGTTATGTAATTTAGATTAAATCTGCTATAAACTTTAAAAGATGTAACATTAATTAGAGTTTTAAGTTTTGGTAGATGTACTATTAATTAATTATTTTATTCATTGACCTTAACCTTAAAGGTTAGCTGGTAGAAAATGCCTAAGGCATTAAGTTCCTATGTACAATTGTATTTTGTAATTTTGTACAATAAAGTATTTTAAATAAAATAAGAAACCTTTGTAATATAGTTTTTTTTAGTCTATTCACTTTTTTTTTTATGTATGGCTGATAAGCAAGTAGAGATCGTGCGCAGTGGTGAATATTATGGTATGCTAACTATTCCTTAACAGGAATAAAGACGTATGAATGATGTATTTAGCTCAAAAGTCTATTATTCGATAAATAACTGTCAACCAAATCCCAACAGATCTATTAAAGATTGTGCTCCCGATTGTACCCCATCCATCTATCCCACCGGCTGGATATCTATCCAACGTCGACGAGTCGAAAAGTAATTACATTTCCCCACACAAAAGACGGGGAAAACAAATATTTCCACTTATCTGGGTACGATCCGAAGATACAGAGCGGAACATCCACGCTGCCCGCTAGCGACCCTTCGATGGGATTTTTTGGACAAAGAATAAAATAAGCACTAAATTCAGATGGCTCATATGTTGGATAAGATCAGAACATAACTAGTAGCTGCCAAGAATTGTCAATGAACCAGTTGTATAAAGAGAATGTTTGAGGGTATTTTTTGCCAAAGAATAAAAGGAATATAGAATTCCTATAGTCTTTAATGAATAGGTTCATAACTTTAATTGTTAAATCAAGCTAGTTTAAAAAGGTCAGTCAGAGATGTACGTAATAAATGGATATTTAATAGTGGGTCAGTTTTTTGTTATAATTTTAGAGTTCTGATACCATATAAAATCTTCAAAGTTTATTATTTGGAATTAGTAATATAGTTGTCATTTATATATCAAGCTAATGAAAAATAATCTATAATGATTATATATATATAGCAGCTTAATCAAACGCTCTATGGAACTAAATTTTTGTTTTGACTATTTATAAATATCTGTAAAGATTTACATGAAATAAATAATTTTTATTTTATCAAATGGGTTAAATAATCGTATAATATTTACACGTATTACTTAAAAAAACCCTAGTAAAAATTATTATAAAATATTAAATAAATTAGGTTTTGCTATTCACGTCAATATTTAATAAATAGTAGATATTTTAATATAGCGATTGTGTCAAGAGTCTCAATTCTCTCTACATACTTCTCATTAGTGATAGACACGATGTATTTCAATCCTATTTCATTTTATAATATATTTTTTTATGTCAAGTCACATCTGCACGTCAGTTATCTTTGCCTTCAGCTCCTTCAGGCGTCGAAGGACGGGCGAGCCTGAAATAGTTACGATTGTGTTTCGGAGATATTTGGGAGCGGTTGTTTGAAATAACGCAATGCAGACTGACTAATCGTATACGGCGACTAAGATATACAATTACGTAAAATACCCGCCTCCGTAGACTAGTGATTGCGTCTTTGACGTTGTATCCGGAGGTGGTCGGTTCAATTCCCACATATGGCAAAAAAAATAGTACAACGTTTTTCTGTAATGTTCATGGTCTGGGTGTTTATAAAATATAATATGTATTAGTATCATTATAGTAAAAGCGGCTGCAGCCTAGTGGTTAAGTCACTGCGCAACTAATAACAAGGTTAAGCAGATGACGACAAGGCCAGTCTGGGATGGGTGACCGCTTTATACAACGAGGCTATTTCATCTTAAACACCGCAACAAGCTCGCCTCTTGTTAGGTGTTGCCTCCGAATACCATCGGCGAAATGAGGACGGGTTAATCCCTCCGCTGGGTACCCTGAGGCCGTTTAAATGGTTCTCGGGAGCCAAATAGGCACCCGTGATGGTATTTTATGGTAGTATCATTGTTTCTGATGTACATAGTAGGTACACACCTAGAGTTAAGTTTGTGACCAGGGCAATGTGTCTCTAATAAAAAAGAAAAAATAATAACAAAAAAGCCGGGATCCGCAGTGCCCATAGCGTATAGCTTGTATGAAGAGAGTTGTGGATCTGAAGGAAGCGAGAGTCATGAGCCAGGATCGTTGTATGTGGCGCTCTCTTGTTTCTGCCTATCCCCGTGGGAAAAGGGCGTGACAATTTTCCTATTAAATTATACTATTCGCTATATGTCCTTTAAATTGTTATTTTTATTTGCTTTTGCACCCTATGCATAATCTTCCACTCTATCAAAGGTTAGCTGGTAGAAAATGCCCAAGGCATTAAGTTTGCCTATGTACAATTTTATTTTGTAATTATGTGCAATAAAGTATTTTAAATAAAATAAATAAACAATTTTAGTTTACTAAATACAATATCATTCACAATTGCTAAAGCTCCCAGAACCCCTTATATGTAACTATTTTTTGTAGTACAAATGGTATGATAATATATTTATTTTATCTTATTGGAGAACGACATGGTACTTTTTATCCACCTGATGGTAAGCAGATTAACAAAGTCCACGAATGAGGTTTAAAGTAGCAAAGTTATAGAGACCTTACTTCCACCTAAATGATTACTCTGATAGTAGATAAGTTATATAAAAGTCTAATAAAGATTTATGTATAGAAGATACAAGGAGAATTTTTAAATGACACATTAAATTTAAACTTAAAGAGTTATAGAGTTATTCCTGGATTCGAGCAAGATTATATTGTTATAAAAGGCGAAAGCATGATCAAAGTACTGTAACCTTCTCTATTGTAGAGTAAGGACTACTGGCCATTTAAATGTTAGTTATTTTATTAGAATATTTATGAAATTTGTGACGGGAATAAAACAAATCGAAGAAACAAAAGATTCGAAAGGGAGATAAATAGAGGGACACACGATGTAAGTGTGGTTTAATTAATTTAATATAAAAACGAATAGAAAACGCGATTAATCTTCACAGTTTGAGTTTATATAGCTTTGTAGGAATGTTATATTCGATAGGGAAATAAAGAGAATATAAAAATAAACGTATAAAACGTATTTGAAGTATTTTAAAGAGGTATCTAGAGGAGTTAGCTGAGGAAATTGGGTACGGTGACTGAAGAGTAAAGTAAATCATATCTTCGGTCACAGTACCATTCTAAAGCTTAATTTGTGACCAGGGTAATACTCTTTCTAGGTCTTATGATTTGAATTTCTTTAATCTCTAGTAGTGATATAACACTATCGAAGATATTAACGATTGCCTACATTGTAAAGTATAAACCGCCGCAATAATAAAACGTTTTGAGAAGAATCGTTAGAACCGCTGCACAGCAATAATCGCAAGAGAGCATAATGACATTTTAATGGACAGGAATTTGGTTTGAGCAAAACTCCTAAAGACTTGACATCGTTATTTTTTTGTCCACCAAGAAAACAGTACGGGTTAAACTTCTTCTCCTCAATATTTAAAAAAAAAATAATATCAATTAAATATTATTGGTTTCTTTATTTTCTTACAAAAAAATATACAGTAAATATAAAATATCATCACGGGTGCCTAACGGCGCCCGAGACGTCTCTGGGTACCCAGCGTAGGGGTTTTTAATCCCACCTCGTCAAAGCATGAGTCACGGAATAAAAAAAACATTGAGTCTACATCGAACAAGTGGCTAGCTCGATGTTTGGATAGACTTAATAATCGATCTATCTATACCGATCAAGTGGCTAGCTCGATGTTTGGATAGACTTAATAACCGATCTATCTATACCGATCCAGTGGCTAGCTCGATGATTGGAAAGACTTAATAACCGATCTGTCTACACCGAACATGTGGCTAGCTCGATGTTTGGATAGACTTAATAACCGATCTATCTATACCGATCAAGTGGCTAGCTCGATGATTGGAAAGACTCAATAACCGATCTGTCTACACCGAACAAGCGGCTAGCTCGATGTTTGGATAGACTTAATAACCGATCTATCTATACCGATCCAGTGGCTAGCTCGATGATTGGAAAGACTCAATAACCGATCTGTCTACACCGAACAAGTGGCTAGCTCGATGTTTGGATAGACTTAATAACCGATCTATCTATATCGATCAAGTGGCTAGCTCGATGATTGGAAAGACTCAATAACCGATCTGTCTATACCGAAGAAGTGGCTAGCTCGATGTTTGGATAGACTCAATAATCGATATATAAACAGTTTCACAAGGTATAGTGATACTGGGACCGACAGCTTAACTTGTTCTCCAAGGCACTATAGCGGTGTTGTGAAAAAAATACATATTTTTTTAGATTAAAAACTCATTGGTACGCACCGGGGTTTGAATCAGGGATCTAAGTGTTTTTAAGTCTAAGGTCTAACCAACTCGGCCACCACGTATATACATTACACTATACGTACATTTTATTATTATTATTATCGTATAGTATGAAAAGAAAAAAAAATCTAAACTTATCTTTGTTTCTAAAGATAAATCTTAAACTAATAGAAAAGAAGATTGATGTAAATATTTAAATAGGATAAAAGAGAAGTTAATTTAGAACAAAATGACGTAAATCTGTTTAATTAGTGAACACAAAACGTTAACGTCATGGTTTATGTTTGAATGTGCTTTTGATGTTTACACAAACTGAAAACGTAAACACAGCTTTGCTATTTAAAAAAGCTCATAAGTTCATAACCTTAAACAATTACTTATAATTACGTTTAGTTACTGTTTTTTTATGCCGTTACATTTTTAAGACAAATAAAATTGGTAAACTTAGGGCCGATTCGATCAAAAGAGGGTAAAACTTATACCAAGATTGGTAAAGTTAAATTACATACAAATAATTATTTTGAGTATTAATAATTGAATCTATGAATAAATATTTGTATGAAATTTGACATTACTATCCCCAGTATAAATTATGCCCTCTTTTGGTCGAATCGGCCCTTATGCATAGTTATCATAAGCGTGTTTAAATTTGACCTAATCTATGCTTTCCCATCAGGCACAATTGTAGTCAAACGCAACCTATATCAAATGGATAAAACTATATTTTATACATACATAGATATCATTACGGTTGCCTTACGGCGCCCGAGACCGCCTAGACGACCCCAGGGTACCCAGCAGAGGAGTTTTAATCCCACCTCGTCATATCCGATGGTATCAGTCTATACCGAACAAGTGGCTAGCTCGTCGCGATATCTTGAATAGACTCAATAACCCATTTATAAACAGTTTCACAAGTTGGTATAGTGAAACCTATAGTAAAACTATATTTTATATTGTTTTTTTTTTTTGTTATAAATAAAGTCTGGGTTTGACGTCAATCTTGCCTGGTGGAAAGCAACGATGAGGTCGAAGAGATAGCACGATTCCTCTCTATAAAGGAGACTATTACCTCCAGAACCCACAGACTAAAACCTAAACAGGACTAGCAAAAATAAATTTATTCCAAAATTTAAAATTTGACTTCCGGTTTAAGATCTAAACACTTGTATATTCAAAGTTAACGACATTTTAATGTTCTAACTTTGAACCTATTTCACTTAGGTTACCTAGGTTACAGCTAGACGCACGTACAGCCACTGTAGTCGACAGGTGACCTTAATACTCTACTTAGGTCTTAGGGCTGCTGTACATTACTTACAAACGTAATTTTACCGTAAAAAAATATAATTTTACCGGGAGTAACGAATTAATTTTCTATAGTAGATATAAGGGTTCTTTAATTTAACCTGCAGAATATTGTTAAAACCAACTAGTCCTAAAATAAAAATAAAAAAGTTGTTAATAAAAAGAGAATAAATGTGGAATGTTGAAAATTAGTTCAATAGAACTAATTTTCAACATTCAACATTTAATTCTCTAATAGCAATAACAATATATTCCACACATATACTGTTTCGTGTGAAGGAAACATTCTTGTGTCATCAAAAATTAAAAATCTTTAACTCAAGCGGATAAATATCTAAGGTAAAAGTGCTTAAACTCTAGACAAATTTTATTTAATTCAAGAATATATTATTTCCGCCATATATGAAACAATTTTTCTTAAATGGTTTGATCCAATAATTGATTTTCTTATGTGTACAAACTATACTCTAGGCAGTACTATGCACACCAGAAACCACCACACCAATACATATTATATTTTATATACACCCAGACAAAACTCTACAAGAAAAATGCACTAATATTAATATTCCAAGATCAGCCGTCGCAACTTTTATGGAACGTGTTTCCAAGATGGCGCTCATCATATAGTATTTGGTTGAGTAGAGAGTAGTGAAGTTAAATGACCTTTAAACCTACTTCGCGGTCTTAAGTCCGGGAACGCTGCAGTTCATTCCCCTGCCAATCACACGATGGACCCGGCACCCGCACGGAGAATCCATGCATAGCTTAGAACATTGTATCTCTTTCTCTTGCCATGAGTGGGACTTGAAACCACGACCTTGCAAGATTTTTTTCCCGTTACACCATTAGTAATATTTACGTTTTTCTAATAGTGTATCACAACCCTAATACCTCACTTAGATATTACCCAACACTCACTTAGCGTGTTTAAGACATTACACGGGTTGCCGACGGGGCGCAAAGTGCCGCTAGGTTTATAACTATAACCTATATCAGACCTAGAATACTAGACTTAAACCTATCAATAAAAGCTAATTAATTTATGTTATAGTTATTATATTAGGTTTAATTGCCACCACTTTATCAAGTTATATAAATTAATATATCAAAGAGGAAAACTAAACTGGCCTATATTTTTTAGTTAAAAAAAGATTTAATGAGCCTGTTTTGAAGAATAGAACCAGTAATTAATTCATTTAATCAATTTTTTTAATGTAAATAACATAAAAAGTATCTATTAGTATTTATAGGCAATTTACATTTATTATTACATACATACATACATATCAACACGGGTGCCTTACGGCGCCCGAGACCGCCTAGACGGCCCCAGGGTACCCAGCGGAGGGGTTTTAATCCCACCTCGTCGTAGCCGATGGTATCAGTCTACACCGAACAAGTGGCTAGATCGTTGCGATGTTTTGAATAGACTCAATAACCCATCTATAAACAGTTTCACAAGTTGGTATAATGAAACCGGGACTGAGAGCTTAACGTGCGTCCGTGATCGGGTGCTGCTGTGGGGGCCTTGGATCTCCGCTGGGCACGCACGTTTGATTGTTATCATATAAGAAGCGGAGATCTCGAAAAATCTTCTCGAATAGGCCGGCGCTGGCATCAAAGAAATGTTGTGTTCTGTAATTCTGTACTTTCAATATTGTAAGATAGTATATCTGCCTTGGGGTGTTCTACTCGTGCTCTTCGGTAGGATGAGAGTATATACCACATGCTATAAGCATAGGTTTAAGTCAATAACCATGCAGGACCATGCTCCTCCGATGATACGGTACATGTGGAAACCTTTTTCTCCAGGGTGTCTCTGAGGCGACCGACTTGTGATCAGCGTTTGCGCCCTGATAGATACCTTTCATCTATCTACTTGTAGGTATATTTTGATTACCTATACTAAAGTATGTATATTTGGGGCGTAGCTATGGTCTGTTGGGTTGGTCGCCTTGGTGGCACTTTTGCAGGGCAGTCAACGATTGACAGGTCAATGGAACCAGCTAACCACCTAGTCTTAAACTGGTTGGTTATGTAGTGTGTGTTCGGTTGGGTTGTTTTTTTTTTCTTCCCGCAAGGACAATAGTTTAATAGTTTACGATTTGTTTATTTTGTATTATATTCTCAACATTTGTCTGTGGGAGGAATGGCAACCTGGCCAAGTACACACAGGACCTTATATATACTTTTTTTTTTTTTTTTGACTTTTCATAAATGCCTGTAAAGGTTTACATGAAATAAATATTTTTGACTTTGACTTTGACTCTCCGAGGCACTATAGTGGTGTTGTCAAACAAATGTACTTAAATTTTTAAATTAAAAACTCATTGGTACACAACGGGATTCGAACTAGAAATTAATTATTAATGTTTATTTTTATTGATTTTTTATTTGAAATTATTTAATATCAAATTAAGTTGTAGAATATCATTACAAAGACTTCGTTTGTTCAGTTAATATTAACAAGAGATTATTGATTAGTTCCCAGTGTTAACGCAAGAGGACTTAAAACAATTGCTTTAATGATGTTGAGGATAAAGCGTCTAAACCAAATTAGAACAATTATTAAACTTTAAGGTGAGGTGAGTTCAGATATTACGTCGTTCCGATTTTTTAAAGAAAGTGGCTATTTATAGAACACCAAAAAAAATATTTTCTTAATCTGGGGGATATTAGTGATATAACTGTTAAGTCAGAAACGTAAAATAAAATAGTTTGTTCAATAGAAATAAATCGTGAAAATAGCTCTGAAATTTTCTTTTTTCAGATTTTACGACATTACTTTAAATGTTTAAGATTATTTTTTTGTTTATAAAAATGTATATGATAAATAAAAAGTATATTGTTAATTCGTATTTTTCATTTGTTATGTAGTTTTTCTCAAATTAATATTTAAACCGTAAAGTCGAACGGAAACAAAATGTCGTAAGTAACATTTTGTTTTCGTGCGACTTTTGGTAGTCCACGCTGCTTATCATCACAGAACCCGTTCTTATAACGCTGAGATAAATAATAGAAAAGTAGATACAAATACGTAATTACACTGACGAGCATACCTCGCCTAAATTTAATAACTATAAAAAAATAGTAAGTAGATGGATAAATCAGGACATGATGTTTCTATTTCACGATTTATTTTTTTAAATAATACTAGTACTAATAATTTTCCTAAAAAAAAATCATCTTCTGAAATAATTAAAGCCTAAATTCCAGCAAAAGGGCACAGAGTCAAAAGCGTTTACGTACACGGTGACACACAAGTGTGAGATCGTATTCGCTCCGCTAGGCCGAAAGACGAACGCCATGACAGCAAGCGAAATGGCACACGAGTGTTGATGCGAGCCGAGCCGAGGCGAATGCCACGCTTTAGCGCCATTTTATGGGAAGAAGGAATTCCCTACGCGAATTAGGACAGATTGCTTGTAGTTTTGTGTTGTAAAACTACTTATGTTTAGAAGATTTTGATTTGTTTTATAAATTTATGTCCCAAGACTTTCTTTTATCTAAGGTTACCCAGCAGAAGGGTTTTATCCTCATCTCACCTAGTCGTCGCCAATGGTATTCTGGTGAGCCTACACTAGTGACCAGCTTGTTAAAGAACCTGTGATGGACTTTTTTTATAATTTTTATTATTCAAAATGTGGTTAACGCCATATTTGTTGTCACTTCTTGAAAATTTATTGATTATAATAACTTTTGTTCTTGCTTTTTGTTTTGGGCTTTCTTTTCATTTTACAACAGATGTTTTTAGTCCTTATTTATATTTAATGGTAATATTTATTATTATTAAATTGTAACATAGTAAACATATTTAAAATCAAAGTAATTACACTTAATTTATTATGTATTAACATAAATAAGTAAATAAAAATACAATATCAATACAAAACAGTTTTAAAATGTTTATTTTTATTATGCTTCACACAGGATGTAACTCTATATCTACCTGATAAGTAGACCTACAAAGTTCATAAATGGAGTCTATCAACACATTGTTATTTAACATCATTGATAGCTCCTATGCCTGCAAACCAATATGATTACGAAACAGGCGCATGTCAAAATCAACTGTTTATTTCGTAACCGCATCCTGACGGAGCCTACGACCTCGACCACAAATCGATGCAGTAGTCTCTTGAAAACCGGTAAACCCACAGACTAACAGAAACAAGCTTGTTTGTTTTGCTTTTCCTATCAGTTGTACTTATCTAATTTCAGTTGTACTTGCTACGTTTTGATTTGAGGCAGTCAAATATACAAAGTGTTCTTTCGAGCATATAAATGATAAATAATATAACAAAGGTATATCATTGTACAATAGCATAATAAAGGAAAAATAAGACTAAAGAAGAAATATTTAAGAACAGTCTGTCAAAAATATTATTAATTATAAGGACAGGAGTCTTTAAATACCACAGACATTCTTTTAAAGATCCTTTTAAAAAAAAAGAAAAAAACTTTGGAGAAGCGGAAAAATTACACTTTGTTTTTACAATAGAAAGAGGAATATTTTCAAAAGAAATTCGGTTGACAGGCGGCACCCTTATTGGACAAAATATTTTTGTACATAATCGAAATGTTTTACTTAAAATATTGGTATTTCGTTAAAATTATTTATTTTAAAACAACGATGAAAAAAATATTGAAATATTTGGGTACTTTTGAAGGTATTTCTAATTTGTATTATTTAATATTCTTTTTAGCTTTCTAGTATATATATATATATATTGTAGAGTTTTCTTTATAGTTTACTTAATTATATAGGCACCTTAAGCCGGCATAATAGGTGCAATCAACGGTTACGTAGATCGTAATTGTTGGTTGCATTTGTTCTTGGACCTTCATACTGCTTTCCATCAGGTAGATGTGAGGTCACATGCCGAGCTCCGATAAAAAATATATATATATATTTAGGTTCATTAAATACGTGTGGCCGAGTTGGTTAGACCTTAGACTTAAAAATATTTAGCTCCCTGGTTCATATCCCGGTCCGTATCAATGAGTTTTTAATCTAAAAAAATATGTACATCTGTTTAACAACACCACTATAATGCCTTGAAGAGGACATTAAGCTGTCAGTCCCAGTTTCACTATACCAACTTGTAGAACTGTTTATAGGGGTTATTGAGTCTATCCAAACATTGCGACGAGCTAGTTACTTATTCGATGTAGAGTCATTCCATCGGCTACGACGAAGTGGGATTAAAAATCCCTCCGCTGGGTACTCTTAGGCCGTGTAGGTGGTCTAGGGCGCCGTAAAGCATCCGTGATGATATGTTTGTATATACTCGTAACTATAGATAAATCAGTCTATCCCTTTCGCACTTATTATAGTAATAACGTTGGCAATATCGTTTTATCTTGCAGTAGTCAAATGGCATGTGCCGCGCATCTCATGCATAAAAATGTATATAAAAATAACTTATGCTTTATGTATTTTCTAGATGGAGACATATTTTATTAATCATTTGGAAATGCACGGTCGTTTAATAATAAAGGGGTTTGGCTTTACCAGTGCCTTGTTAAGGAATTTTATTAATATATTTTATCATAATTAATATACAACTAGCTTATATCCTCGGTTTTGCACGCATTAAAACATACTTTTAGATATATTCATATTATTTAGCCGGCATAGTGGAGGCGATCATTGCTGTTAAATAACCAACCCCATTCATGGGTTTTGTAGGTCTGCGTACCATGAGGTAGATAGAAAGTCACATGCCGTGCACAAAAGAAAAAAAAAGGTTCTGTAGGTGAAGGTCTCTACTACCTCATAACGGACTGCTATTTTGACGGTAAAGCAAGACGAATATTAAGGTAGTCGACTTGATGCCCATACAAAATTACTTCCAATTACAATTTGACTGTTAGTCGAAGTTCAATTATGATTTTATGTTGGTAATTGTATGCAAAAATCTTTCTGTTGTGGGAAATAAATATATTTGTACCTATAGTAATAAAAAAGTTTTTTTTCTGATTTCGAAAATAAAAAAGAACCTCAATAAAAAGAATAATTAATACAATGACTGGCAAATTTTTTTTTTTATTTCTGCCACAAACAGTAATGGAGTATAACTGGAAGTGTGAAAGCTCATTTTGTATAGAGAACGCGGACTCGCCATTACGAATGCAGTGACCTTAAAGTAGAATTCGTAATGAAAATTAGACTTTTCGCTAATTTCGTAACCGCATGATTTAGACGGCATAGTAGCGATGGATGCAATTAAAATACAATCTATTAAACGAGCCTATTCGTGGTCTTTGTCTCAATAGCTTCAGGTAGGTGCAATTGAGACTCCAATAAAGAAAATGTATGTATGTTATACATACACAGCTGTAATCATAATAACCTACAAGTATAAAGGTACCTTCTTATGAAATTTCTTTAAAATTGGTACAGTAAGGCCGTGAAGGTGTTCTAAGACGCCAAAAGGCACCCGTGTTGGTTTTTAAAAAAATGTATTCGGTCACCTTAGAATGTATTTGTGCCAAATAAAAGATCAATTATTATCATTTATGATAACCGTAATTTTAATTATCATTTATGATAACCGTAATTATTATCATTTATGATAACCGTAATTTTTTTACTGAAACTAATATAAAGTACACTTACCTATTTTACTTTACTTGGTCCTATTCAATTCAATATTTTGAAGACTTACCTGAAAAAAAAAGATAATTTATTAATTAGTTACTTACATTAGTTTTTTTAAATATAATAATGAAGAAGTGTTGACAATGGTAAAAGAAAAGATTATTATTGGAAGTAATAGAAAGCAGGAAGGGCAAGATGTTTGGGCACTTGATACGAAATGACGTTTATCTAAAAACAATAATAGATGGAAGATAGAAGGAAGATTGAAGGAAAAGGGGGAAGAGGAAGGTAGAGAAGATTTTTTTTAAGTTTTTTTATTGGAGTACGACATGTGATTTTATATCTACCTGGTGGTGAGCAAACCTACAAAGTCCATGAATGTCATGGTCAATTAATAATTATTCTTAAACAATATTGATCGCTCCTTCTATCCCGGCTAAATGACGCGATTACGAAATGGGGGCGACAATGGTGAATTGCATTACGAATATATCTTAATATACTAGCTGCCCTAACGTCAATTCTACTCATTTCGTAACTACCCATTTCGTAACCGCATCCTGAAAGCAGACTACCACCTCGACATTCCTAATTGTACGTACACATATTTCTGTTGTAATAAATACTTTTGTATTATTAACAGAAAGACTACTTTTTTACCGACAAGAATATTTAAAAAAAAATCAAGAATCAAAAATTATTTATTTTATGTAAATCTTTACAGATATTCATGAATAGTTAAAAAAAAAGTTTTAACAATAAGGTCTAGAGTACGTTTGGTTAAATTGCTATATATATATAGCAACCAATATAGATTAATTATTAAAAGGTGTCATTAAATAAAAATAAAAAAAAATTACCCAACCGAACGCACGCTACATAACCAACTAGTTTCATTGATGATACATTGGATGGAACTACGATTATATTATTTTAATTCTGCGACAAAGAGTAGTGAAGAAATACTGGAAGAGCAAACAGCTAATTTTGTATGTGTCCAAAAAAAATACGTGGAGATAAATTAAACGTAGAAATCTACCAAATTTAAACTTGGTCTGTATTCACGCCTTAAAAATGTGTTGACCGCGCAGTATTGGTTAAAACTTTAATAGTGCAATCTAAACTTAAGTCCAGAGTTTATTGTTAAAAAGTTATGATTATTCATAGGCAGGTGGAATTTTGATGATAACTTTGCTCGCTTTTCTATCTAGCTAGACTGATATTTGGGAGAGTTTGAGACTGAAAACTGAAAAATAGCACCATTGCGGGTGCCTTTTTTGTCTCCCGAGAACCGTTTAAACGGCCTCAAGGTACCGAGCAGAGGGATTAACCCGTCCTCATTTCGCCGATGGTATCGGAGGCAACACCTAACAAGTCCATCCCAGGTCTGGCACCTAACAAGTGGCGAGCTTTGTATAAGGCATTGTTGTCATCTACTTAACCTTGTTTTCAGTTGCGCAGTGACTTAACCACTAGGCTGAAGCTGTCTTTACCAACTGAAAACTGTATTTATACAAGCTACTCAAACTTAATATTTACTTAAGTTTATTTTTTATCAACTGTCTAAACTAAGCTAAACTAATCTTTTTTAGCTTTTTTCCCACGGGCATAGGCAGAGACAAGGTAGCGCCACCTACAACGATCCTGGCAAAACTCTCTCGCTTCCTTTACAACCACAACTCTCTTCCATACAAGCTCTACGGTAATGGGTACTACAGATTCCAGCTTTTTTGAGAATGTACCCGATTTGGTCAAGGAACATTCTTTTGGGTCGTCCCGCCTTATCCTTTCATCCACCTCTGATTTATAAATCTCTTTCGTCTTCCTTCATTCATCATCTTAATGTGCCCAAACCACTGTAATATTCCTAGCTCAATCCTTGTCACTACAACTTCTTGCAAATCACATATGTATATCACGCACAATTGTACTCAATTGGTAACAGGCTAAAAGGTCGTGGCTGTATGGGAAATGTTTGAACAGGCGCTCCTCTTAACCGACTCTAGTTTAACGACCGCCTGCTGCAACTATCTTCGACTGCTCATTGGTTAAGAGCAGAGTCTGATCAAACATTTCCCATACAGTCACGACCATTTGGTCCTAACTGTTACCCCCCACTAAACATTTTTATGAGTTTTGGAGGCGTTATAAATAAGACATATATCTAGGCCTCGTACGTTCTCCTTTTTTTAAAGTTTGGTGTAGGAAAAATAATATCAATCCCTGAAGTTCTAAAAAATCACAAAAAAATCCCTCACATTAAAATAATTCCTATAAAATATAAAGACAGAAAATTAAAAAAAAAGGAAAACGTACATCATCGTTTATTTTCCCTCTATGAAAATGAGAATTTTTTTTTTCAAATCCATTAAAGTATAGGGGTAGAAAAGTTTAAAGTTTTGACCCGAAAATTGTTTTGCTGCCTAAATTGTAGGTATAATCTCATACGTGCTTTTTCTCTTATTAAGGGTCGGGGGGAAGGTTTACATACATGTATGGTAGCGTTACCGACTCACCGTCATGCGCGGGGAGAGGTAATACTTTGCAGTTGAATCAGCATGAGCATCAAAGGACCTCATCAGACACTCCTCTTAAGTCCCCCTGAGAGGGCAAGCCGAAATACCTAAACTCCTAAACTGAGGAGTGAAATAGGCCTGATATTATTTCAGTCCTTAGTTCTCAATAGCATTAGCTATAGGATATCAATCAATCTCCATCACATTAAAGCACTTAAGGAAATGAAATCTTTAAATTACTATTACAAATGTACATTCGTGTTTCTATAGATACTACCCAAATATATTAAGGCGCTAACAGCTATCAACGACCTTGGCCATACAAATCATAGGGGTAACAGACTATACTTTATATTTATAAATTTTAGAGGATTGATATTGATTTTATTTTATTAATTATTAATAATTGTAATTTATTTATAGTTAAATATATATTCCGAGTTTTGTTTATGTTCTTTTACGTCTACGTTTATTTAATGAAAAAAACGTTTTGGTATTGATAATATAGTCGTAAGGTACAAAAAATAAAGTAGGTATTTAGATATTTTCGATACATATAAAATACAACAACCGTTCGTTTGTATGTTTGTAACTGTAAAAGCACTTATTCCATTTTCTTTGTTATATTTTTAAATTATAGCTGGTTGTAAATTATATTAGTTACTTTCGATATCATATTCTTTGCGCGAAACCAAGCGGTCTGGATAAAAAATGTGAGTTTTGTTAATCTTTTTTTTATAGATACAAAAGTTTATTTACAATGGATAACTTATGACAATAACTTTGTCTAAATTTTTATAGACAGTATAATAAGAGTTGTAAAATAAAAGTGCTACGAAATATCAGGTATTATTATCGCCTTAACAAAGCTTCCTTCACACGGACCATTAGGCTCACACATTCGTAGAACAAATGGGAATTTCCAAGAAACAAAGCCGGGCTGAGTTTTACATGAATTTTCGCCAAAACGTATTTTAACTTTCGAGTTGTAAGTAACTTTACGCTTAATGCGTTTTTGTTTTAATTATTTAAAAAAAGTTTACCAAAAATTACACTTAAAAATAAAAAAATCCTAGGATGTGTGTTATGCGAGACTCAATAATTAATCTAAAAACAGTTTGGATTATTATTGTAGCTCGCATGTTACTTTGCATCTACCTGATGGTAAGAAGACCAGAAGACCTAAAACATCCATGAATTGGGTCGATTAATACATTGTTGTTTGACGGAATAGATCCCTCCCACTTTGCAGGTTAAACCACTGCCCGTTTCGGAACTGCACCTAAATGGATACTACCTAAATCAAAGCATAAATATTAAAGAAATCGATAAAACCGGTGACCCACAGACTAAAACTGAAACAAATCACTTGACGGTCTATTCGTCTGCATAGAATAAAAAAAATAAACCTCGAGAAGTTATTGCATTCTCAATAGAAAATGAAGTAAAAAATATTTAAAAAAAAAAAATCTTAATAAAAAATACAGCGTCAAGAAAGTGCAGGACACAATTTGTATTTAAACTTCGACCAACTTGCAATTTATTGTAGAAAAATTTCCAATTCTATAGTGGGTTATTTGGTGAAAGTTGGTCAGGACGGGGTGGGATTATGCAAAACTGCTGCCTATTCAGCCCGCAATAGCTAAACTTTGGCGTCGCCGTCGTTAAAGAAAAAAGCGAACAAGTTCGATTAGTATTCATTTATTATGGTTTCGTATAATTATTTAGTAAATTTCCCTTATACAAAGACAAACAGCCTCCGACAGCCTCCGTAGACTAGTGGTTGCACCTTTGGCGTTGTATCCGGAGGTCGTGGGTTCGATTTCCACCCATGGCTAAAAAAGATTAGTACGCAATTTCTGTACAAATTGTCATGGTCTGGGTGTTTATAAAATATAATATGTATTATATCGTTGTTTCTGGTACACATAGTACAAGCCTAGAGCTTAGTTTGTGACCAGAGCAATATGAGTAAATTGTCCTACATATAAAAAAAAAAAAAATAGACAGTTTTTGTAAAAGTTTTGGTGACTGAAACCTATTAGAAAAAGCTAACATCTACCGGGAAAAAAATCGCTTTGATTTATGATGATATCAGATATTGTGATTATGATGTAAATAAAATATTAGATCGATTATGGATATATGAATATCAACTATATAATCAAATACTAACAGTATTCATTTTCAAAACCGATAAAGTACGCTCATTTAATGCCTTTTTGAATATTTTTAATTTATCATATAATAATAGATAATATTCAGAAAGGTATGTCCGTCCATATTGTTTTTAAATGGAGTTTATTATATATATACATTTTTAAAGATAAAAATGCAATGAAAAGAATCCTGGTGGGCGGGACTCGAACCCACGTTCTCCTCGCTTTCGCGGTAAGGCGTTCAACCACTGAGGATCCACGAATTTTGTCAAAATAAATATGCGTTCGAGTTTGGCCCACTAGGATGATTTTCAGTGCATTTTTATATTTAAAAAAATATATAAAAGATTACCCTAATAAAGAATTTATAAAATGTATAAATATAAATGGTTTATGTATAATTGCACCCGAACTTTCGATCACTAATTATTATACAGCAAAAATTAAAAACGTATATTGCTCCCTACTTACCGTTTGACAGAGTTACATGCGTGATGGTGTGTATACTTATTAATTTAATTAAAATAAAAACTATAGAAAATACCAGGGTTTATTATACCGAACCATCAACAAGTAGATTTTATTGACTATGTTTATTATAAACCAAAGAGTTCTCTTGTAGTCAGAATAAACATGTACAATGTACATAATATGTAAATACCGTTTTTTTTTTCGCGTGTTTAGGGAATCCTAAAAACAGCGCAACAATAAAATTATGGGGTTTAATTTTGTTTTAAAACTTGTTTAGTGCAGTGAAACTAAATACGTTTAAAACTTTTGTACCTATCTACTAAATAAATGAACCGCCATTTTGTTTTATTACTATTAGTAGGTACTTAATTTGAGCAATAAAGTTTTAAATATTTATTGATATAACACTTTATATACAGACAAATTTCACAAGCAAAGAGTTTATAGCTGAATAACCATGGGAAGAGGAGGTATTTAGCCGCAAAAATAAAATGGTAACACAATTTTTTTTTGCGGCCAAATACCTCAAGTAATTATAACAACAAGAGATGTACGATTTTTTTTTATTGGATTCCGGCATGTGACTTTCTATCTACCTGGTGGTGAGCAGACATGCAAAGTCCATGAATAGGGTCGATAAATTATTATTTATAAAGAAAATTGATCGCTCCCACTATATCGGCTGAATGATGCGATTACGAAGAGCGGCTACAGAGACGAATTGCATTACTAGTCAATTTTAATGATCTCGCTGCCTTATCTTGTCAATTCAACCACTCGTTTAGTAACCGCATCCTAAAAGGAGGTTACCACATCGACAAGGTAAATCGATGCAGTAGTCTCCTAAACACCGGTGAACCCACAGACTAAAACCGAAACATGATTTGACGGTTTTTTCATCTGTATGGGCGGTAGTATTAACTCAATATACCATTATAAACTGTCACAATTTGGTATAGTCAAATTGGGACCGACAGATTAACGTGCTTTCCGAGACACTATACTGGTGCTGTCAAACAAACGTGCATAATTATTTTATTGTTTAATAATTCATTGGGTTTTAAACCCTTGCCAGAAAAAAAAAAAAAAAGTCTAAGGTCTAACCAATCGTCACCACGTATAATAAATAATATAGTATTTTTTTATTTAATTAAGCTTATTATATATTATTTCATTATCATATTTTTGTCTATTATTTAGTTTATTAATATTATATTTTGTTTTAATAGGGTATCCTTTATTTAAAATAATTTATTATGTGTTTAATAACTTTGTTTAAGATTGTTATAATTACTTAAATAAATAAAAAATATACCTAAGTACTAACTACCAATCTATCCAACTCAAATAATACTATTAAAAAAAAATTTACAATACCTATGCAAGTTAAAACAATATAGCCCTTGCTTTTATCCATTGTACGCTTTCATCCCCATACCATATCTAGGCCAGTTATTTCGTCAAAAGTTTACGAAAATCTCGGAGTAAAATAAAGCGTAGTAAATCCATCTAAGACCTCAGAATTAAGCGTAGACGTCCCGGCGTTCAACATTTTTCTTCAAAAAATTTAATTTAAAAAGTACAACGAACTAAGAAAATTTACTGCTGAATGAAGGAGTGGGTATTTTTTTTTTTTTTACAATTAAAAAAAAACTTACATTGCGAAATTAAGATAATATATTTAATAAATACCATCACTGGTAACTTTTTAGCGCCCGAGAACCGTTTAAACGGCCTCAGGGTAACCGGAGCGGAAGGATTAACCCGTCCACATTTCGCCGATGGTATTCAAACATCGCAACAAGTGACGAGCTTGTTGCGATGTTTGTGATGGTATAGCCTCGTTTTAAAAAGCGGTCACCCATCCCAGGTCCGGCCTTATTGTCATCTGCTTATTCTTGTTATCAGTTGCGCAGTGACTTAACCACTAGGCTGGAGCCGCTTTTATTTACTAAACAGATATGTATTTAGTTTTTAAAATAAATGGTAGGTGGTGTCATTACAGGTAATTTGCGAACAGACAGACGTTGCATTTTTCTGATTTAATATGTAAAAAAAAAGTATAAAAAAATGCAACGTCTGTCTGTTAGTATGCTTATGATTTGAGAACCACTTATCCGATTTTCGTAACTTTTTTAATTATAGATAAGTTCACTATGCAGGTTATAAGCTACTAGCTGACCCGCGCAACTCTGTCTGCGTAACTTTAATTGTTTACGCAGCGCACGCAAAAAACGGAAACTCTCAAAAGGAACACATTTTCCCCGTTTTCCCAAAATTTTTCATTGATGCTCCGCTCCTTGATAAATGGGCTATCCAACATCCAACATTAAAAAAAAAAAAAAATCGGTTCAGTACATACTACATACATATCATCACAGTACGACAGTCGATAAAATTAAGTTTATGAATGAATATTCATTAATAAAATCGATATGTATAGATTTTGTCGATTTATCAGGCCTATCGATGCTGTTGTGCTAAGGCCCAGCAGGGTGATTACGCGTCTTAAGTTCGCTCGCACGCCAATCGTTATGACGTCATTCTGGCGTAGATCAAGCTTGGCTTCTTAACAATGGCTACAAAAAATCTTAGAAAATTACGTCATAACGATTGGCGTGCGAGCGAACTTAAGACGCGTAATCACCCTGCTGTATAGATTACTGTTAGTTATGAAGATTCAGTTCAATAAGAAAACCAATAGATGGCGTTAGTATAATAGATAACTAGATTTTTATTGTTGAATGTGTTTTTATTTAAAATAATAAGTAGGTAGGTAGATATTTAAATAACATAAAAAACTGTTTTTAAATATTATTAATGAAAAAATATTTATGATGGTTAAGTATTAACGATCTCAATCAATAGTTATTTTTAAAATGTATAAGTGTCGAATTCTCTATAGATTTACCACCTCTACTAATCCTAGAACTAAATGTAACGTAAGATTGGCGTTTAGATATCAAGAATTTAAAATGCAAAATGTAGGATTTAATAAGAAATATATACCTACTCTGTATTAATTAGACAAGATGGCGGGTGGTCTTAGATATGTATTAAGTATTAAGCATGTTTAAGTAAAAACCTTGGAAGAATCAATAATTATAGAAATGTTATAATACAGTAGAATGCACAAATATGTATCTGTCTTGCTCGCACGCATTCAACTAAATATAGAAAAGCGATAAATATTTACTTTTTGTTTCTTTTAATATTCGAACGAAATAAAACAAGTTCTCTTTGCCATCATAATTTGTTCTCGCAGCTATTCATAATGGATTAGGTTTTATTTCCTTGCCTTTACTTTAAGTTTCTGTAAATACAGAGTACAATACAGAGGCTCTACCATGGGTTTGCGCATTGTAGAAACGTAACGTATTCATTTACGTATACGTGAGCAACAACCAATAGGATCGCTTTATTCAATCCTGTTACCAAAAATAAAGCGAACCTATTGGTTGTTGCTCACGTTTACGTAAATGAATACGTTACGTTTCTACAATGCGCAAACCCATGGTAGGGCCTCTCGAGTACAATACTTAATCAAAACTACCAGCAATAAGTGAGTTGGACATCGCATTAGTTACTTGCTTAATAACAGGTGGATGCAAGGTCGCATGTTAAGCTCTTACATGAAAGTTTATTCAAAGTAAAGAGAAAAATAAAGTAGTCATTAGGTGGGAGGAAAAGATTTATTACTTGCTAAACCGACCGGCCACCTTGTTACCTCTGCCCATATAAATGCAAAAACAGTCAAGTGACCTAGTCATATTTTGGTTATAGTCTATGGGTTCACCGGTTTTCTGGAGTTTTTAGCGATTGATTACTTTTCGAGGTCGTAGACTCCTTTTAGGGTGCGGTTACGAAACAGGTAGTAAATTTGACGATAAAGCAAAGAAGCTACTAAAGTAGAGTCGTAATGAAAATTCGTCTCTGCCGCCGCCTATTTCGTAACCGCATCTTTAAGCCGGCATAGTCGGATCGATCAGCGCTATTAAACAACAATGTATAGATCGCCCCATTTATGAATTTTGTAGGTCTGCTTACCATCAGGTAGATACAAACAAATTTACATGACGTAATCTAGTAAAAAAAAAACATATAGGTATTTAATTGCAAGTTCCTAAGTAGTAAGAACCTAAATATTATAAAAAACTTTTATATTTCCTAAAATATATTTCGTATGTTTTCAATTCAAACAATAGGGACCTTCATCCAGAGTTGTAGAAACTTGACCAAACGAAAGTATTTTGAAGCGACAAACTTTAACTTCAAATCGAATATAAAATTCAATTCGCGAATCTCGGAAATTCAAACTCGAAACTTTCAATCGAATCGAACTACATATACATAGTATAAGTACCTACTATATGTATATTTAGTTTGAATAAGTTAAATTTTACCAGAAAAATTTTATAGGTTTATTTGTTAAAAAGCACACTGACAGTAATTCATATTTCATTGCTTAGTTTTTTTAATTTTGTTTTATTTATTTATTTAGTTTAAATTACTAACTTTGAACAAACGTAACCAAGTAATGTATTATAAATAACAATGGTTCGAGAATACAGGGAGAATTCAGGGCATATTAGCGGATTTGGCCACAAACTAAGCTTTACACTTGTACTATGTGTAAAGCTTAGTCCGATACTAATATGTAGGTATTAAGTTTTATAAAGGCCCAAAAAAGAATAACGTGCAATTTTTTTTTGCCATGAGTGAATCGAACCCACATCCTCCGGATGCAACGCCATAGGCACAACCACTAGACCATTGAGGTTATATTTATTGTCATTGTAAATTACTATTGTTTAGTTTATGAAATAGCCTAAAGAAAAATTGGTGTGCCATCGTGTATATAGAGGGCGCTTTTGTGTTTTTATTTATTTGTTTGCGTTTTTTTCATATCGTGATTTTATACCTGATAAATATTTGATTACTTTTATTATAGTTTATAATAGGTAGGTAATCTAATTGTTCCTAATTTTTTTTAAATATAAATAAATTATAATAATCACATTTAAAACATGCGGCGAAATCCCGAAACTTATTTTTAACTCCTTTTTTCTTTTACCAGCTGTTGTTCGAAATAGTTTCCCAAGTTACCGGCAGATGGTTTGGAAAAAGCACCATAGCTCACGAACATGTATTAAAATTTTACTCAAGTTTTCCTTTCAGCTTGAAATAGTTATCTACAGTTACCGACAGATGGCTCTTGCAAAACGCCATCTCACGGAGGAGAAGAAGACTTCTTTCACAACGACAACATTAAAAGGTTCAAATAAAAAATTATAGATGGCGTTGCAAAATAAACGACATCTATCGTTTATATTTTGACTTATTTTGAAAACAAAAATTTGAGCAACTTAATAATTCCGTTATCAAGCTATAGATGGCGTGTTAGTGGCCGAAAGTCACAAAAACAAACTGTAAAATCGCCATGTACTTTTTATAATAGCTACTAAACAAGTATTTATATAGTCAAATACTGAAACCCTAGAGGTATAGAGTAGAGCCTTATTCATAAAAACTTATTGAGTCCTTTAATAACACTTTAGTTATAGAAGGTTTTGTCTCTTTTATTTAGCAACATACATTAATATGCGTAAAAGAGACATAAAATTCTATAACTAAAGTGTTCTTCAAGGACTCAATAAGTTTTTATGAATGCCAGTGTAAATATTTATGAACAAAAGAAAAGCAAAGGAAAAAAATATATAAACAGGCTTTATAAAGTACTGTTTATAAACAACAATAACCTATCTAACTAACAAGTTAATGTATTGGAACAAGGACCCATGGCTTAACAATACTAACCTTAAGCATTTTGGAGTCATTCTCTGCAGCGTCAGACAAAGATTCAGCCTCGCTCAGCCAAGCGACGAACTTCTCCAGCGAACGGTCAAAGTTCTGTAGCGACGACACCGCTGAATGGAGCGCTTTTCCACGTGCCACTATGCTGTAATTAATATAAAAAATTATAATATATTGTATACGAAATATGATTTAAGAGAACAAGTGAAAAAACGAATGCGGGATATCAAATAATACCATTATAATTCTTCAATAGTAGATAGATGTTGTCGACATTATACCGGCTTGAATAGATTTAATAATTATTAATTATTAAATCTATTCAAGCCGGTATAATGTAATACAATGTAATCTATTCAAACAGGATTCCTTATTTTATTCTTTTTTTTTATTGGAGCACAGCATGTGACTTGGTATCTACCTGGTGGTGAGCAGACCTTAAAAGTCCATGAACGGGGTCTATATAGAATTGTTCTTAAACAACATTGATTGCTCCCACTA
Organism: Monopis laevigella; assembly: GCA_947458855.1. Lineage (NCBI taxonomy): Eukaryota > Metazoa > Arthropoda > Insecta > Lepidoptera > Tineidae > Monopis > Monopis laevigella. The sequence continues at coordinate 4,007,392 of OX381596.1, read as the reverse complement.
TGCCGGCTTAATGATGCGATTACGAAATGGGCGGCGACAAAGACGAATTGCATTACGAGTATATTTTAATATACACACTGCCCTATTGTCAATTTAACCACACATTTCGTAACCCACCCTGAAAAGGCTCGACAAGAAATCGATGCAGTAATCTCCTGAAAACCGGTGAACCCAAAGACTAAAACCGAAACATGACTAGGTCACTTGACGGTTTTTGCATCTGTATGGGCGGTGGTAATGAGACCGGTCGGTCGGCCTAACGAAGTTATAGAGATCTTCCTCCCTCCTAAAGCCTTATGCCTGAGCCACGAAATATAAAAGCGACGCTCGTGGCGTTTACTCGCTACAAGCGTCATTTTACAGCGTCGAAATAAGAGCCACGAAACTTGACGCTTGCAGCGATATGTACGTACTACAGTCGGGGGGGGAAGGTTGTACGGGCTCAGTATTAACTTGCATATTTAGAAAAATGTTTGTAGATGAACCTAGATGTCCTTCCTACTAACTTAAATGACATCTTTTTTTAACAAAGCGCGTGTGATCGTTAACTCCTTTTTTTTGTTGTAGTTTAAAATTATATATTAACTATATGTCCTATAAAATAAAAATATTAGTGACGTCTAGGTCAAGGGTATTAAAAAGCGCCATCTTGTGCGGGCGAGATATTTTTTTGGAACGCGAGTTGCTTATCTATTCCCTTTATAATATTGTATTATCTATGAAATAGTTGACGACAAGATCCGCTACACAAACTCTTTAATCAAATGGCAGACAATCAGCTGTATAGTAAATTCTCATTTTCTCTACTAATTTTTAGAAAACGTCAAACTGTTGCACTATTACAAGCCTTGCAGATATGACCCCGTACGTTTGGATTTTGACGCTTGCAGCATATAGCGAAATCGCTTGAAGCGTCGGTTGCGTGGCCCTCTTGCAATTATTAGGCCTTAGAAGGCGCATTATAAAAATATAAATCAGTGCGAATAATAAACGAATTGAAATGGGAAGTTAGATTTCATGAAGAAATTACTCTCTCATTAACTGGGTACTTCATATAGAAAGTTTTAGATGACATACATACATACACACATATCACGCCGTAAGGCACGGGTGCCGTAAGGCACCCGTGCCTTACGGCGCCCGAGACCGCCTAGACGACCCCAGGGTATCTAGCGGAGAGGTTTTAATCCTATCTCGTCGTAGCCGATGGTATGAGTCTACACCGAGCAAGTGGCTAGCTCGTCGCGATGTTTTGAATAGACTCAATAACCCATCTATAAACAGTTTCACAAGTTGGTATAGTGAAACCGGGACCGACAGCTTAACGTGCTCTCCGAGGCACTATAGTGGTGTTGTCAAACAAATGTACATATATATTTTTTTTTTTGGTACACACCGGGTTCGAACCAGGGACCTAAGTGTTTTGAAGTCCAAGGTCTAACCAACTCGGCCACCACGTATATTTGTATAAATATTGGGATGACCATACTTGTAATACCGATAAACGAAATTAACGTACGAAATTTGCGCAAACTCTTCAGATTTATTAACGAACCTGTTATTTAACTCGTTGTACCGATGGTTAATGGCCTCGGTAGCTCGTTTGATACGGCTGGTATCGTCATTGCGGTATACGGCGATCAGGCGCTGTGTAAGTTGACCAAACAGTTCAATTTGGTGCTTGTATTGGTGCACTTCGGCATGGAATGACTGAAATAAAAAAAAAATTTTTGTTAATATTTTTTGACGAAGTATATTTCGATCAATGGATTATGGCAAAGAGGTGTCTGTCGCATTTTTATTTTTTTATTGGAAAACGGGTTGTGACTTTGTATCTGCGTGATGGTAAGCAGGCCATTTCGTAAAAGGATCATTTAGTTGGTATTAGCGATTAAGCAACAGTGTAGTGATCGACCCCATTCATGGATTTTGTAGGTATGCTTATCAAGTAGTTGTAAAGTCCATGCCATTCTCCTGCAATAAAAAAAAAGTGTTAGGTAGATCCATGGAGGTATTAAGAATGTTTGCGAATTTGAGAATATGTCGCCTCATTCTACTAAATGAATTGGATTTTAACTGGATATAAAAACTTAATTTGAATTATTTTGATAAACCGTTGATATACAATTTGGTTTAGTAGAATTACCCTTGAAAATGGAGCCCGCCATATAGACTAAACAAAAATTGTGAATGAAAATTATTATATTTATTTATTTAAACGCTTTATTGCACAGTAAACAAAAGTTATGTACAAAGGCGAACTTAATGCCTTAGGCATTATCTGCCAGCTAACGACTTCCGTATATTGTCTTGCTATCATGGTTAGAACATGGTCATAATAATAAGCGGCCCTTAACCTAGTGGTTAAGTCACTGCGCAACTGATAACAAGGTTAAGTAGACAAGGCAGATCTGGCATAACGAAACGGTTCTCGGGACCCAAGAAGGCTCCGTGATGGTATTTTATCATCATGGATATACCTATGACTCTTTTAAAGTTACTGCTCGGATGTGAACCTTATGAATAATTCTGAGGCCACACTAAACGCCGTTAATTATCGCAATGTTGGTGGTTAAACGTAGTTAATTTCGGCATTCATTCAATTTATGTTGTTAAAAATTAACGCAATAATTATGGCGATGACGGGCATTGACGTTCCCGTTAGAATGGCCCCAGCATTAGAGTTTTTAAAACTCAATATTATCAACTTTCTTAGTCATTAAAATTAAGTGAAATTAATTGCAAAGTACAAGCACGTATATACGTCGACTCCGCAAGTAAAATATGCGGACATATTTATTGCGTCATTATACAAACGGCCCAACTTTGCAGACGGTGGGCCATATTTTTAGGGATTTTCGCATAAAACGGTCTCCGTGAAAAGATATTGGGCTAAATGTTGCTTAGAAATTCTTTTTTGGTTTTAATCTTTATATAAAATAAGGATTTATTGCTTTAACAGGGACTTGCACCCAAGACCTTAGGATAAAGCGCACGGCGCGATACCAATGGGCTTCCAAGAAAAAAAAAAAAATGCTTGATTTCGATAATATAGCCTAAAATAAAAAAGTCATTTCGTTTTTTTTTAAATATATAACTGGTGTTTGAGATATTAATATTTAAAGTCTGAAATACAAAAAATCTGCGTGACGTCACAGGCACCTTATGACATAAAAAACAGACCAATTTTAAAATCAACACCGTGCATTATCATTTTTTTATTTTCGTCGGAAGCCCATTGTGGTCAACATTTTCCGGACCCAGAACGTGGTTTATTGGTTGCGCCTTCGGCTTTGTAACCGGAGGTCGTGGGTTAGATTCCCACTCATGCTACACTAAATAATATTAGTACATTTTCCAACAGTTTGCCACAGTTTGTTTGATTTTTTATAAAATATATTATGTATTATGACCGTTTTTTTCTGGTACACATAGTACAGGGTAACAGGGACTTGCACCCAAGACCTTAGGATAAAGCGCACGGCTCGATACCAATGGGCTTCCAAGAAAAAAAAAAAATGCTTGGTCGAAATCTCTAAGGCGTTTGATAAGGTGAATCATTCCATGCTTTGTAGTAAGTTGTCAGGGTACGGCATTCACGGTAACTTGCTTCGCTGGGTCGAATCATATTTGACTATGAGAACTCAATTGGTCGCTATTAGGGGCGAGTTGTCTTCTCCTATATTTGTCACCTCTGGGATACCTCAAGGCTCACATTTGGGACCCCTTTTCTTTAATATATTCATAAATGATCTGATTTCTCGCATTACTAACCCTTGCTTATTGTATGCTGATGATCTAAAGGTTTTTTAGGAGGTTGCTGATGTTCATAAAGCAATAGTTCTGCAACGTGAACTTGATGCTGTATCCGAATGGTGTAAGAGTAACTATATGTTTCTTAATGTTTCTAAATGCCATATAATATCATTCACACAAAGAAAATCAAAACTGGTATATAATTATTCTATCCAAGGACAAACTTTGGAACGGAAAACAGTAGTTAAGGACTTAGGTATCTACTTTGACGAGAAGCTGTCATTTCGTCATCATTTTGACCATATGATTAGTAGCAGCTTTCAAGTACTGGGATTTATTATAAGAAGCACCAAAGAGTTTAAAAGCAACGAAAGTGTCATGTGCCTATATTATTCTTTGGTAAGGAGCATTCTAGAATATAATTCTGTTGTGTGGTCTCCGTATTATAGTATACACTGTAGTAGAATTGAGGGTGTACAGAAGAAATTTTTAAAAATCTTATGTTTTCGGTCCAATTTTGGTTATCGCTCTAACTCTATTTATTCACAAACACTATCTAAATTTAATATGTCTAGCCTCGAATCTCGTCGAAATTGCTTAGAGCTTGTAACATTGCAAAAAATAATTCATGGTAGAATCGATTCCCCAGCTCTCCTCTCACTAATTAATATCAACACCAGGTATGCTAGCAGGAGGCCCATAACATTTACTCTTAATGTGCATATTAATAACACCTCATTTTATAATCCGGTAGTCAGAATGTGCCGCCGTTACAACGAACTTCAAGCCTCGCAACACGTTGACATATTTATTCCCAATCTTGGTACATTTCGTAATAGCTTAAAGAAATTATAATAATAGTTGTTAATTTGATTGAATTTGATCTGTTTAATATAATTCTTTATTTTGTTTGTAATTTGGTATAATAATGTAATTTTATCCATTATTTTATATATTTTTTTGTTTTGGTTATTTTGATTATGTTTTTATTATTATTATCTTAATTTCTTAGTTATTTTACATGTATTATTTTTATTTTGTGTAATTTAATGCTTTAATTATTTCTGGGTGTGTACTCTTAGGGCTTTAGACTGGTTAAGATCTGTTTTGTTAACTGTTATAAATATTCAATGTTTTGTTTAAAGGCCGTTGTACAACCAATAATGAAATAAATAAATAAATTTCGATAAAAAAGTCATTTCGTTTTTTTTTTAAATATATAACTGGTGTTTGAGATATTAATATTTAAAGTCTGAAATACAAAAAAATCATTAGGTAAGTTTCATTATTTTAGTTACTTGTCGTTCAACAAGATCTGTAACCATTCCAAATTTCAAGTATATCGGACCAGTGGTTCATAGTGGTTATAAGTTTAATTTTTTTCTTGCAGCAAATACGATGTATACTTTTAAAGTAAAGTTTTGGTGAATAACTGGGGGTGTTCCGTTTGTATATATGGATGAATGTATGAGTGTGTGTATATATGTATGTATGAGTGTATGCATGAGTGTGTGTATTGCATGCATGTGGGAAGGACCTAGGATTATGATTTAGAGAGAATATTGATGAGCATTTGATAATTTATGATATGAGAACTAATATAATTTAATTAGTTTGCAACTTAAAGTTAAGCCAAGTTGTTAGCAGCTTCTTACATATACAATATTATTAACTTATTGTATGTTTATATTTTATTATAGGTATAGTTGGATTGACTGAGTATAGAACTGTTTTGACGCAAATATAATGAGATAATAAGTAACAAAATATATAACATTGCCACCTTCGGGTTCTAGTGGTTATGCCTTTGGCATTGTATCCGACGGTTGCGGGTTAGATTCCCACTCATGGCAAACAATATTAGTATATTTTTCTGTACAGTTCGCCATAGTCTATGTATTAAATATGTATTAGTATTGTTGTTTTTGGTACAATTATTAAAATATAAAATATGAGACATATTAAAAAACTGACCTTCTGCTCTCTCATCTGCAACTCCAGAACATCAGCAGTATGAGCAGGCGATGCCATGGCAGCAAGTCTAGTTTCCATCCTGGTAAGCCAGGCGTCAGCGTCACGCCGTCTCGACTCATACCGCTGGGAGTCTCCCAGCATGGCATCCAGCTGGGCTTTACGCTGCAAAACCCGGGTGTTGGCTTCATCCCAGTGTTCTCTTAGAGCTGTCACTGAAAATTTACAAAAAAATAACTTTAGTTTCTGAAGATATACGGCTTCGTTTATCCAAAGATATCGGGGATAATTATAGGCGAAAATCATACCAAAATTAGTTATGAACCCTTCCATCTACATCTACGAAGCCACGAACTTCAGTTACGAAACTACGACCTTCAGCTACGCACCTATACCTACAGGTACGTAACTACGACTTACTACTAAGAACCTACAGCTACGAAACTACGACCTTCAACTACGCACCTACAGCTACGTAACTACGACTTACTACTAAAAACCTACGGCCTAGAGCTACGAACCTACAAACTACAGCTACGAACCTACGACTTGAGAGTAATTTATTTATTTTTATTTAAAATACTTTATTGCACAAAATTACAAAATAAAATTGTACATAGGCGAACTTAATGCCTTAGGCATTTTCTACCAGCTAACCTTTGAGAGAGTGGAAGATTATGCATAGTAATGAACCAGCTACCTAAAGCTACGAAAGTGCAACCTATAATCGAACTTAGGTCATACAGCTACGAACCTACAACCAACAGTTACGAGCCTACCACCGACAACTACCTACCTAAGACCTACACCTACGTACCTATGACTTACAGCTACGTAACTACGACCTACAGCTACGTAACTACGACCTACAGCTACGTACCTACGACCTACAGCTACGAATCTACGACCTACAGCTACGAACCTACGACCTATATAACTACGTATCTAAGAACTATAAACTAATAATATTTTTGGCGTTGTTAATATTAAGTTTTACATCCGTGCCTTTTTTATTTTCCTTTCTAACAGAATCACAGTGTCTATAAGAGCAATACATGAGAAAATACGGGCAAAATCTTTTAAAGTCCTTGGCAAAATGAAGTGGTCTGTACAAGGGCCTAAGTCAACACTTCGCCGTCTAAGATTGGATTTAAATTATAATGTACTAAGCTTGCTATTTGTACAGTAATCTCCTTTGTTTGGACTGGAATTGCAGGATTTTTTTACAGTTAGAATTCTTGTCTTTTTAAAATCTTTGCTTATATTCGTAGGTTGGCTTAAATCACATAGTAAAAGTTGAAGTAAAAATTATTCATATTCCAATTAAAAATCTTATGAATTATCCATGAGTTTCCACCAAGAAACCTAACATTCTTGGAGGAAACTCTTGGTTTACTCTATGGTATCAGGAGTAAAAGTGAATTGGCAGTAATTTTTACTATCTTTTGACCTTTTTGTGTGGCCATAGTATGTGTTTTTGTAACATTTACTTCTGATGTAACTATAATACAGTGTTATTATTTTCACCAATCACACGCTCTCATTTTTAGTTCCCAAAATTTCCGTTTGAGGCGCTCTGCTATTTTTATACTAGTTTTAGTTAAGTCAATCGCAAAGAACTCACACTAGGGTACAGAACAGATGCAAAAAGGTTAAATTTTAATAACGGATAAAATATTAATAAATGCTTCTGGGAACCATCGTTGAAATCATATTTTATTCAGAGAATATCGGTTAAAATTCAGAGGGGTAATGCTCTAAGAATTTTGGGCACATGCTCAGTAATAAACGGGGCAGTTTGTTTTATCTCAATAAATTAGAGTTTTGTGTATCTATACATATAATAACATTTTACCAGAAAGTTAAATGAGTAAAAAACTTTTTTAAGCATTGTTTAAGCATTAAAAGAGCTATTGTGACAAGCTATAAATGTATAAGCGTGTAATATATTATAGTAAGTTTTATAAGAAAATTCACCCAAAAATTCAAGTAAGAAATTCTAAATCTATTGTTATATTCACTTAACTACACACTACCACACACACACATATATATACATAGTCTTATATACACACACTTATACACACAGGGGGTTTCGAGCACATTTTGAGCGTTCCTTATTCTATAGTGTAAAGATTACGTCGGTTGCGAAATGAGGAGTACGTGAATCCATTATTGTTTGAAAGGCAACATGTTTTTGTATGTAAATCTGAATAAACACGCGCTAGCGGCCTCAAAAGACACTCGCTTTTTGTCCGAAAAATATGTTTGAATTTGCTTGAATAAATATTGTGGAAAAATATTGAAACAAAATATTTGTTATAAAAATAATGACAGTATTTATTGAGGCATAATATATGCAGGTATATTTTTTATAAAGAGTGTGCAACGTACGTTTGTACATTGTACTTAATAACATAAACTTTTAATATTATATGTTGAGCATTATCAGTCAGAAGAAATTGTTTATTATACCGTTTAATAAGTAGTAAAAGTTAATAATGGGCATGCAATTATAAAAACAATAATATTTTTTTATATATATAATAATGTCATGTAAACTGTGTTATATAGATATAAATATATGTGTATGTGTATGCGTATATGAGTAAATGGAAATAAATATTTAGTTAAGTGAAAGAATTCATAAGGGCCGGACAGACGTTCGAGCAAGTACGCGTACTTGTTGCTCGTCAACCTTTCTCGCCCGTGTATCATCCTAAGTACTAAAACCGCCGAGAAGTTTTTCGGCGACCCAACATGTTTAAAATTTTGCTCGTAGCCCGCCGTCAGTCTTCACCACGAGTCGCGAGTCATCATTTTCTTTCAGCAGTCGTGATATTTCATGGTATTTAGCATTTATTATGTGTAATTTTTAACCGACGGATTTTTTAATGTAAAAGTCGTGTTACAGTGTGAGTAAGCTTGCACGTGTGTCACCGCGTCAAGCCGAGTAAATACGCGAACTATAAAACTGCAATTTTAAAGCTTGTACGTCTGTCCGTGCCTTTATAACTATATTTAATTTTAAGAGCTGACGTTTCAATCAGCAGATAAAGTTAATCGACAGCTTGTATGAAGAATTCCAAATTTATTCGTTCTTGTTTGATTTATAATCCTGGCATATTCTTATTTATAAAGAAAAATATATTTTTGACTAACTTTGTATATTTTTACAAAGTGACATTTTTTCTGTTATAATATAATTGTAGTTTACTTCCTTTTAATAAATTATGTTTTATTATATTTTAATGTGTTATAATTGTTGTGTCCTGCATAGGTACTGCTTAAGCTGATGGTTATGAGTTCTTAATATAAGTTATTTATTGAATAACTTTATCAGACGATTGAAAAGTCGGCCCTAAGTAAATTATAACTAATTGTATTATTATTAATAATTATAACTTATTATACAAAAGGTTTATTTTCCACAATTAAATCACTAATTAAAAAGGTCAGTTATAAAGTTCTAAATTATAAAAATAAAGTTTTGAAACAATTAAAATTCGTTATTAAAAATCCAAAGACATTTTCATAAGCCCAATGGAGTTTTAAAACTCTTATCAAAATGAAGGAATTAATTTATAAGGCAGTGGAACCGCAACCCTTTTGCACAGTGGGCTAAGCTATTATTTACAGCAGACAAATAGGCGCAATACAAATTCTCATTATGCCAACGATACTTGCTCCGGCCCTCTGTGCGCGGAATTGGATGTCATTATTTGTCGTGTCATACCATATTTTATGATACGTGTGCGTTACGTTATACGCGCTTTTCGAGTAACTTGACATCTTATTTTATTTCTATAGATTGCTATAATTTTTTATGACGTGCCTTTCTTTATTTATGTGTAAAAAAAGATAAAAAAATCACCGTGTGCCTTTATGGCTCCCGAGAACCATTTAAACGGCCTCAGCGGAGGGATTAACCCGTCTTCATTTCGCCGATGGTATTCGGGGGCAACATCTAACAAGTGGAGAGCTTGTTGCGGTGTTTATGATGGTATAACCTCGTTGTATAAAGCGGTCACCCATCCCAGGTCCGGCGTTTTGTCATCCGCTTAACCTTGTTATAAGTTGCGCAGTGACTAAACCACTAGGCTGGGGCCGCTTTTACTAGTCTGGCAATGCATTAAATGTTTATTATGAAAATAAAAACTCATTTTAGGGTTTTTTTTTTTGAGTTGTTTAAATTTAATGGTTTTATTGTATTAAAAACGTAAAATAAATAAAATAATAATAAAAGTAAGAAATTACGATAAAATTAATGTTACATGAAAAGCTTATTCAATATTTAAATTACAGTAAAGTTTGTAATTTCAAAGGATTTATTATCATATTTATTTATATGTATTTAAATTCTTTATGCCAACATTTGTACAGAGGCGAGCTTGCCTTAGGCATTATCTACCAGCTAACCTTTAGGTGAGTGAAATTTTTAATACTAAATGGTGCACTACAGAGATACCAGAAAAATGTAAAAAATAGATATACATACGCAATAATACAATAATAAAATAAAATATATGTTTAAACCAAACCTGAATAAGGAGAAACGAGTAATTTCTTAAAAACGGCGAGAGACGGGCACTGGCTGATGTTTATCATATAATAATAATAATAACAGCCGGCCAAGCGGCCCCAGCCTAGTGGTTAAGTTACGGCGCAACTGATAACAAGGTTAAGCAGATGACAACAAGGCCGGCCTGGGATGGGTGACCGCTTATACAACGAGGCTATTTCATCATAAACACCGCAACAAGCTCGCCACTTGTTAGGTGTTGCCTCCGAATACCAACGGCGAAATGAGGACGGGTTAATCCCTCCGCTGGGTACCCTGAGGCCGTTTAAACGGTTCTCGGGAGCTAAATAGGCACCCGTGATGGTATTTTTTTAACAGCCGGCATAGTGGGAGCGTTAAAATATATCATTACGGGTGCCTAACGGCGCCTGAGAGACGGCCTCAGGGTACCCAGTGGAGTTATTAATCCCACCGAACAAGTGACTATCTCGTTGCGATGTTTTGAATAGACTCAATAACCCATCTATAAACAGTTTCACAAATTGATTATAGTGATAGTGAAACCGGGAACGACAGCTTAACGTGCTCTCCGAGGCACTATAGTGGTGTTGTCAAACAAATGTACATACATTTTTATACCGGGAATCGAACCAGGGACCTAAGTGTTTTTAAGTCCGATGTCTAACCAACTCGGCCACCACGTATTTACTTTCTATATTATTATTTATTATACCAGCCAATTAAATTTAATAAAAGATCAATTAAAAACTTAAATGATTACCACCAAAGCAAAATGGTTAACTATTCAACGCATAGTTGGCAGTTTCCATTATATCCTTGGCCAAAAGTTACGCCGAAGTTACTGTTACAGACTTCAGGCATTTGCCTAGGTAATCCAAAAACTTTGAGACTACCTAACTTTTGGGCACATACCTATAGCACTTTAACATAACTTTGAATAATAATAATAATATGTAGGACAAATTACACATATTGCTCTGGTCACAAACTAAGCTCTAGACTTGTACTATGTGTACCAGAAGCAACGATATAATACATATTATATTTTATAAACACCCGGATCATGACAAACTGTACAGAAAAAACGTACTAATATTTTTTGCCATGGGTGGGAATCGAACCCACGACCTCCGGATACAACGCCAAAGACGTAACCACTAGTCTACGGAGGCTGTAAATAATAATTGTTTAATAATATTGTGATAGATTTATAATACATGTAGGTACTAGTCATGTTTCGTTTTATCCGCCGTTGTAGACTAGTTGTTGGGCCTTTGGCGTTGTATCCGGAGGTCGTGGGTTCGATTTCCACACATGGCAAAAAAAAATAGTACATTTTTCTGTACAGTTTGTTATGGTCTGTATGTTAATCTATACTAATATTATAAAGCTGAAGAGTTTGTTTGTTTCGTTGGTTGAACGCGTTAATCTAAGGAACTAGTGGTTCGAGTGAAAACATATTTTAGTGTTGGATAACATCACGCTACGACCAATAGGAGCGGAGCATCAATAAATATGTTAAAAAAACTGTGATATTTTTTTTGAGAGCTTACGTTGAATGCCTGCATAAACGAATTAAAACGAATTAAAGTAGCACGGGTCAGCTTAGTTTATATTAACAATTAAACACTGTACTTTATGCAATAAAGATTTAAATAACAATACATTAAGCACTTTATTTTAACACTTATATTAAGCGTTAAAACGTTTACTTCTTCATAATACCGCGCTACGAAGCATAGTTTGTAATATGTATTTATTTTAATAATTGTAAACCGAATACCCATAGCACAGGTTTTCCTAGTATGGGATCCGGTAAGTTAAATTATAAATTGTAAACGTCTATTACGTTGGAGCAGGCGGATATTGGAGTGGAGACCACGTCTTGGCGCACGTAACGTAGGACGCCCCGCAGCTAGATGGACTGATTTGACCTGCGGAGGGTGGCTGGCAGAGACTGGATGCGAAGAGCAGAGGATAGGGATCAGTGGCGTGTCTTGGGAGAGGCCTATGTCCAGCAGTGGACTGCGATAGGCTGATGATGATGAAACGTGTATTATAAATAAAGAATTATTATCTATAATAATACTTCACAAATCTTCTTTCAAACTTAGACTACGTTTTAAAGTTATCCCAATTTATATTTATCATAATTGGTATTATTAAAATAAAATACTTTATAAAAAAATATAAAAGATATATTTCGCCACAGGCTTCTTCAGTCTTTTGACATATTATTTTATAATAAATAATTATCTTACATCTATTTTTTTAATTGCATTTGTGTGTTTGTATATGTGGGTATGTGTGTGAGTGTTAGTTTGTGTGATGTCGTGTATGATTGTGTGCGTGTGTTTGTATTGATTTACATAGTTTGTTTGTGGCGAAATATATCGTTTATATTTTTTAATAAAGTATTTTATTTCAATAATACCTATTTTTGCGAAAAACGTTAATCAAAATATACTTATTTAAGAATATTCATCATAATTAAAATGCAAATGTACGTTTAGTTTTTTAATAAAGAGCCCGCGCACATCTCTAAGGTGCTACACTAACAAGCGTCTAACAGCTATTGTGTACTTGAAGCGCAGCCTCACCTAAATTAGTATGCAAGAAGGATGACCCAGTGGGCAGGTTAATTCCTGGCTTAGACAAAATTAATAAAAAAAAAGTTTTTGTTTTTTTTTTACTACTATTATTTTAATTTTGAAACTAGCTGTGCCCACGGTTTCGCCCGCTGTTTAATTTATAAAAACTTTTTAACAAAAAAATAAACCGACTTCATAAACACTAAAAAGTATAAAAAAAAAGAATATTTACAAATGTTATTTAGTCCCGCTGGATTCTACTTATGAAGTTGGCACCAGTTAATAAAATATTGGTCATTAATATAAATAACTAACTCTTTCAATTAAAAAGGTAATTTTCAAAACCGATAAAGATTACACAGAGATTGAGGTAACATCCCCAAAAAACATACGCGTCGAATTGAGAACCTCCTCTTTTTTTGAAGTCGTTTAAAAAGAAATAATGTTACTCGCAGATAATGTAGCTATCTATTAGTGTTTATCTTTTAATCCGTTTTTGAGTTTATCAGGAACACACATACAATCATATCTTTTATTTTTATAATATCAGTATATCTATACGAGATTTGTATCTCAATCTTTGGAGTAAAAGTCGCTGGTTTAATATGTTTAAGGTACCAAAAAGATTAGACGTCAAAATATTAGTCAAATAGTCAAAAGAAATCATTTTGTATTGTTAAAATTGAAACGACTTAACGTTCTGCGAATAATTAAAATAGTCTTGTATAATTCGTTTTTTTTTAATACTCATTAGTGATAGAACTTAACTTTAAATAGGTCTTATAACCTCCACTAGGTACGTATTTTAAGTCGTAATGCGAGTTAATGTACAGAAAGTATATTGTGGACTTCAGAGTTTATTCTTGTAGTGTTCATAAAATTTTATAATTCAATCTTTACCGTGCGGAAAGTTTATTTTTGTTTTGTTTGCATTTTATTGCTTACTATTTCGTAGGATCATAAACTTTGTGCCGTAACTACTGTTCTCTGAGTGATAGTAAATAAAGCTATATTTCTATAAATAGATAATATATCTATGGAATAAAGAAAACAAAGCAAATAAACGTGGCGTCTGAGTTGTTTAGACTTTAAAAAATCACAGAGTCACCACCTAATTCAAAAGGAAGCTAACTGCAAATTTCATGTAGTTAGGATAGATAGATCAATACATTATATTTTATTTAGAAGATATAAAATATAATATGGATTAGAAAACTATTCGTTATTCTTATTTTATCTTCTTCTAATTAATAGTTTCTACGCATTGTGCGTAGATTTGTTACATTGTAAAATGTGAGAATATAATGTAAAACATGGATAATGGGATGGAAAGAAATTGAGAATGGTAACATGACCGTATGTATTATTTATTTTATTATAAAGTGCAATTTATATTTATGTCAGTGTGGAACTATTTTAATACCAATGTTATAAATGTGAAAGCTTGGATGTTGTTCACTAAATAATCTATACTAATATTATAAAGCTGAAGAGTTCGTTTGTTTGTTTGGTTGAACGCGTTAATCTCAGGAACTACTGGTTCTAATTGAAAAAATAATTTAGTGCTGGATATCCCATTTAATGAAAAAGGCTTATAGATATAACATCATGCTACAACCAATAGGAGCGGAACATCAAGGAAAAATCTTGGAAAATCGGGGAAAAAAATTAAGTGACGAAGATGCGGGTCAACTAGTTTTTTATAAAGTTTTGCACACAGGTAGGATCATATCTGATGGCTACTTAGTAATTGGCCACTTTATAATCCGGTATAAACGTTGAGCGTTGACGTTTATAATATTACTAGGACTGGTCCGCCACTTGTACGATAATATTTATGTCCCGGTAATTAAAGAGATCCTCTTAACCGCCTCCGTAAATTAGTGGCTGCGCCTTAGCCGTTTAAACCTCCGGTTGTGGGTTCAATTTCCACGCATGGAAAAAAATTGGTCGTTTTTCTGCAGTTTGACATGGTCTGGGTGTTTATAGAATACAATATGTATTATATCGTTGTTTCTGGTACACATAGTACAAGCCTAGAGCTGTACTACATATTATTATAATAAGTAAAACAGCCTATAAAACGTCGTAAATGTCGTTGGAAATGTAGTTTGACATTTTTATTATTGCTAATGGTATTAGTCGAAAGTCGAATTATTAATAGTGTTATTAAATTTAAACGATGAAAATGTTACTCTAAAAGAACATTTACCTACTATTTAATAAATAAACCATCAAACAAATTTCCGTAAATATGAGCAAGTTAATTAACAAAACCATAGTCCGAAAACTAAACTTTGACCAAAATAGCTTTACATAAAATGTTTTAATTTTGTCCAACGTCACAGTTCGAGCCCACTGTGCAGTCGTATGCATAAACCACTCCACAAAAGTCTCATTCGCATTGTGTCATTTACAACTTCAGAGTAGAGTAGAGACACAGAGTAAGTTTACGTACAGGGTAATACTCGACTCACCGTGTCGGCAAGTGTTTTAGTAAAAAGTGGTGAGTCGATAGTACGTAACAAAAGGGATGTTTTGTAAACTTGGCTAAATATAAAACGGATATAATTAGCTTAGATAAAAAAAAAAAAAAACTAATTTGCAAAAAAAAAATATTTTATATTTATCTCGTGTTTTATTTATTCATATGTAAAAACTTTATTACACTTGTATCATTCATTGGAACAAAATAAAGCATATCTTTTTCATTACGATGCTTACGATGCGAAGTCCCACTCATTCGCGAGTAACGTCAATGGTGACGCGATGAGTTTTATTTTTATAATAATGCCTCACAACGCAACTTACATAAATAATGATGGTGACTTTGAAAGGATGTACTTTGGGCTAATATGAGGTTCTACTGATCAATACGAACAACTTATCCCATGGAGCCATATGCAAATGAAAAAAATTACAAACTAGTAATGGTAAAAAGACCAATTTGTATAGGGAAGCCAAAATTTTTTTCATTTGCTACACATGGTTCCATGGGAAAAGTTGTTCGATTTGATCAGCAGAACCTCATATTAGCCCAAAGTACATCCTTTCAAATTCACCCTGTATAAGTATTAAATTCTCTGTACTTGTTGTTACTCTGTCGTTAAGTACCTACACTAAGCACGTGCGCGTTTCAACGCCGTTTTGCATATTCGTCTTGCTTATTACAATTTTCGTTGAACTATTATAATGTAGCATCACTTTACTACACTTTACATTATTTTATATATTATAAAATAATGTTCAGCTAAACATTACGGCGCCCGAGACCGCCTAGACGACCTCAGGGTACCCAACCAGCAGTTATTTTTAATGTGGTATTAAAAATTACTCGTCGTAGCCGATGGTATGAGTCTACACCGAAATAGTAGCTAGCTCGTCGCGATCTTTGGATAGACTCAATAACCCATCTATAATATACAGTTTCACAATTTGGTATAGTGAAACTGGGACCGACAGCTTAACGTGCTCTCCGAGGCACTATAGTGGTATTGTTAAATAAATGTACATACATTTTTTACATTAAAAACTCATTGGAACACACCGGGGTTTGAACCAGGGAAGTGTACTTTCAAGTGTAAGGTCTAACCAACTCGGCCGCCACGTATATATGTTTTATATATTATATTCCGTTAAAAACAATAAAAAAATGGAAAAAACATTATCGCGATAGCTTGTAACGCAGAAAATGTACGAAGCTTCGGCACGGACTGCTTTATGGCGATAAACGCCGAAAGACCAAGGCATTATACTTAGGAAATAATCGTCTGAGCAAACTTAGCGTTTCCACCCTGTATACTTAATAACATACCGGTACTTTATAAATGCGCTTTTATATATAAATAAATACAATTTCTAAACGAAAGCAGCGGTCGTACTGATGAGTTTCAAAACGTTTGAGCGTTCCAATAGAGCGTAATCACTGCACTCTGATTTTGAATTTAGAATGAACTAAACATTCACTGAATGAGTGAATGAATGGAATGGAACTTTTCCTAAATTTAGTTTTAGAAGCTTTCATTTAGTTCAAAAGCTGATTGAATTTTTGTGTTCTGTAAAACTTTTACATTTGTAGTTAAATTAAATGTATATTTTTAACATGAAATATGAAGTAACAAAACATATTCATGGGTGTTCAGATTATAAATATGAACAAGTTTCACTTAATATATCATTATTTAAGTTGTTATTTTCAGAAACATTTTAAAACACCCTATAAATCTATATTTTTTTTCACGATCGCCGTTGTAGACGTGGGTTCGATTCCCACCAATGGCGGAAAATTATTAGTACGTTTTTCTGTACAGTTTGTCATGGTCTGGTTGTTTATAAAATATTATATCGTTGCTTATAAAATATTATACACATAGTACAAGCCTAGAGCTTAGTTTGTGACTAGACCAATATGTGAAAATTGACCAACATATTAATTTAAAAAAGTTGTAATTTACTTTAGGCATCAAAACAAAAAAAAATTCATAAAAAATAAAAAAAACACCGCAAAACACGTTCCTAAATAAAAAAAAAGAATACATATTCAGAATTTCCGAATGCTTTGCTTTAATTTAAATACGGACTGCCCGCGAGTATTCTTGCGTAATAATTTGCAGTCCATTGCGTCAGTCAATATTTTGATTGTGAAAGCGATGGGTCGTCTAACTCAATGTTCACTCATTCATATATTCAGTTTATTTAACGCGAACTTAAATAACAGAGTGGACACTGCCACCGCTGGGGTGGGGTGGGGATACATGTGGGGTTGAAATATAATATTTTGGTCGCTTCCGTTTGTTTTAATTTAGATAGCTATGGTATGGCTTTAGGCCGGTTTCTAAAAACTTATCTAAAATTACGTTTATTATACTATCATTATAGTAAACATAAGTTGCAGGTGGGATGAAGGTTCTTCGACTTCGTTAGGCTGACCGACTGGTCTCGTTACCACCGCCCATACAGATGCGATAACCGTCAAGTGAACTAGTCATGTTTCGGTTTTAGTTTGTGGGTTCACCGGTTTTCAGGAGATTACTGCATCGATTTTTTGTCGAGGTAGTAGTCCCCTTTCGAGGTGCGGTTACGAAATGTGTTGAATTGACAATAAGGCAGCGAGTGTATCAAAATATACATATCCATTTCGTAATAGCATCTTTTATCCGGCATAGTGCGAGCGATCAATTTTGTTTAAGAACAATTATTGATCGATCCCATTCATGGACTTTGTAGGTCTGCTCACCACCAGGTAGATACACAGTCAAATGCCGTGCTCCAATAAAAAAAAATATATTTGTAAACCTTTCTTTTCTTCGGAGATTTTTATTTTTTATATTATAATTATTAAATCGTTAAATAAATAATGTCGAATCAAGAACCTTTTCCTTATTTAAAGACATTAATACTAGAATATCGAATTAATACTTACCTAAGTTAATTTTATTAAACATTTATTATTAAATTAGTAGGTATATTTATATTTTATATTAATAACATTAAATAAATATAACAAAAACACCACAAAATTATTGTTTATTACATTATACAATGTTAATATATTTTAATAAATTATTGAATATACATAAAAAAATCATATATATCGAACCTTTTAACAGAGATCTCATATGCAATAAAAATGGACTCGTTTTCGAAACGGGAAAGCCAGTTATGTCAGCTGAAATAGATATACATAAATATATATACATATTATTAATACATATAAATAAATATTAACTTAATAAAAAACTTTAAAGATATCATGTGCACTGATTACATAATTAACTAGGATAAACGGTTTTGTTACCACTGTCAATAAAGATACAAAAACCGTCAAGTGACCTAGTCATGTTTCGGTTTTAGTCAGTGGATTCACCGGTTTTTAGGAGACTACTGCGTCGATTTCTCGAGGTGGTAGTATCGTTTCAGGATGTGGTTACAAAACGGACGATTGAATTGGCGATAGCGCAACGAGGATATTTAAAAGTAGACTTTAAATGCAAATTCGTCATTGTTAACGCACATTTCGTAACCGCATAGTAGTAGGAAGGCCAATTTTGTTAAACAAACAATCTATTGATCGACCCCATTCGTGAACTAAGTAGGCCTGCTTATTATGGGTGGATACAAAGTCACATGTGGTACCACAAATTTTTTTATTCATAAAATAAAATAATAGCCAGCAGGGAAAAAATCCAGATAACGTCATCATCTCTGAGAAGCCAGACCAACAAAACCATATATGTAATGGTAGATAGAAATTTATTTCTATACAAAAGAAAAAGAGTATTGACTGATTTAATTCCTCCGTAGACTAGTGGTTGCGTCTTTGACGTTGTATCCGGAGGTCGTGGGTTCGATTCCCACCCATGGCAACAAAATATTAGTACGCTTTTTCTGTACAGTTTGTCATGGTCTGGGTGTTTATAAAATATAATATGTATTATATCATTGCTTCTGGTATACATAGTACAAGTCTAGAGCTTAGTTTGTGACCAGAGCAATATGTGTAAATTGTCCTACATATAAAAAAAAAATGATTAAATCAGGCGTTATTTTGCGGAATTCCATTATTTAACTAACGTTGATGGAATACGAGTATTTCATATTTACTTTATTGAAAATTCTTCGTTATATGTCTATATGACTACTAGCGGAGGAACCGCAAAAAAAAAAACCGGAGAAGCCGGCATAATAGGTGCAATCAACAGTTACGTAGATCGTAATTGTTGGTTGCATTTGTTCTTGGACCTTCATACTGCTTTCCATCAGGTAGATGTGAGGTCACATGCCGAGCCCTTTAAAAAAAAGAAAAAGAAAAAAAAAAAACCTATATTATTTTATTAAATTATTGATTGATTGTAATTGACTGGTTGCAATTTTTATTGTGGCTTGGTGCGACGGCCATCTTATGTTCTTATTAAAAAAAAAAATGTTTATAATATTATAGGAGGGGCTTATAATGCTATTTTTTATTCATATTTATAAGATATATAGCTGTGGCCCCGTAACACCCGCGCCGTATTAACAGAAATCTGATCGAAAATAAAATACATCCCATTTTGCTGATAAATAAAACTTTAAATTGCTGAATGAATTTTTAAAAACGGTTCAGTAGTTTTTGAGTTTAACCAGAACAAACAAACGACCAAATATTTTGCCTTTATAATCTTGGTATAGATAAACACCGCGAGGAGCTTGCTACTTGTTCGATGTAGACTCAAAATATGACGACGACGAAGTGGAAATAAAACATATCCGTTGTATACCCTAAAGCGGCCTAGGAAATTACGTGTTTTATGAGTAACCGTAAAACAAAAAAATCCCTAACTAAAAAGGGAATCTATAATCTATACCAGATATTCAGCCTATATCCACCTTTGAAATCAGTTATACAGAACTTTAGGCTATTTTAAGTGTTAGCTGGTCAAATCGAACAACTTTTCCCATAGCACCATGTGTCGCAAATGAAAAAAAAAATTGGCTTCCCCATACAAACTGGTGATTTTAACATTAACTAGTTTGTATGGAGATGGCAATTAGGAAAAGCCATGGGAGAAGTTGTTCGATTTGATCAGCAGAACCTCATATTAGCTCAGGTACATTCTTTCAAAGTCACCCTGTATGTATATTATTATTCAGTTATTGTAAATAGGCCATAACTAATTGATGAATAAATATTTTCTTATTTTATTTCTATTTTAGGACAACTCCTTATTGTTTTACGGTATTAAAGGTTTCTTATCACAAACACAAATAATTGGTAGAAAATTTTTCGGTCCTAAAAATAAATTGAAATAACAATACCAATTAAGATTTATTTATTATAAGAACAGCAACTAAGGACAAATAAATAAAAAATATTAATATCAACAAATAAATAATATAAATCTCGTCAATTAATAATATTGTCATTTTATGAGTCTAAAATGGGGTTAAAATTTTCTTTTTATTCCGCATGAAGTTGTTTAAGCAACTGTTTCCACAGTATCTGTCATATATACTTATATACTTAAGTTTTAAATAACTTTTACTGCCGAAAAATTACGAAATATGTTCAAATATCCTTTTATTTTTTTAAAAATAAATAAAGCTTATATAAAAACTTACAATTGCTTTTTTACTAAATACTTTTGTTGTTTTTAAATCAACTTTTAACTACTGTCTAACTAAACAAACCAAATTATTTATTTGCAGAAATATAGGTTACAAAATAGTAGTGTTAAAATATTTATGAGAAGCTCTCTATATACATGTATAAAACTAACACTTTAAGATGCTTTTTACATTATGAAAACCAATTAGCCAGCAGACATTTAACTCTATTGTTTTCACCCTGTATACGTATCGTATAAACAAATACCTATAAGCACAAGTGTCGTAGAACAGTATCATTAGTGTGTGGTATACACTGAAGCTATAGGGGGCTACGTCCTCGCCGCCGTTAGGATTTCTCGTTTACAGGACATTTTCATTATCTCTGGCTCCAACACATTATACGCTAGGAGACAGTTTTCAAAATTGAAACGAAGTTTTATTCGCGGTCATACTCAGTTATAATACTAATATTATCTTTTTTTTATAACTATATGCCCTCATGATGCATGTTTCGACTAAATGAATTGTATCAACAGCAAATTTAAGTCAAATATTTGACATATTCCCCATACAAAATATCTCAAATTGTGCTATTGATATGAGCCTACTAAATGATTTGATTTTTGATACACTAGCTACAAATTTACTATCATTATTTGAAATACTCTACTCTATTGCATTGTATTAAATCATCTTTATTATTTCCTTCTAAATATATAGTAATAACAAAACGTGGTGGTCTCTTTGTGAACACGGATTAATAATGGAATTAATAATAATCACGGATAGTCCTCATTAACAGATGGCTCTGTTTACGGCTAACATGGTAATTCTAACTAACATAACACAGTATAGATTAGGGGAATAAATAGCATGAGACTAAATTATATGCCTGATTTTTTGTGAAGTCCCTAATTAGTTATAACAAAAAACGTCGCAGTCTCTCGGTCAACACGGATCGGCAATAATGGAATAATCGCGGGTAGTCCGCACTAACTAGGGACATCTGGCGGACGATAACAGATGGCGCTGTTTTCAGCTAACATGGTAATTACTACCGATGTGTGACTAGGTTGGAGGAATGAGTCTAATCCACGGGAATAGAATATTGGTAGTTTAGATTTTAGCTTTAGATGTAGCAACTTAAAAACTGGACTTAAAAATAGTGCGGTTATGAAACTGTAAAATGCACATTTATGAAGATTTTTTTTACCCTAACCGTAAGCATTCTTATGTTTTGTATTTGTCTGCGACACAAAACAATTGAACTCGATATAAGCTAATTGTTTTTATAGGATCGCGTAGACTAAATCCGGAGGTCGTGGGTTCGATTCCCACCCATGTCAAAAAAGTATTAGTACGTTTTTCTGTACAGTTTGTCATGGTCTGGGTGTTTGTAAAATATAATGTGTATTATATAGTGGTTTTACTCATATCTTAAAAGTTCTAAGGCGATTTAAAAAAAATATGATTACTGAAAACTGAACAATATAATTTTCCTAGATTTTATAAAGAAACCTCTATTCTTTTTTATTTTATTTTTGCAGTATTAAGACAACTTACGGCTAACAATTATCATATTATAACAGTTATCACAAATAGTTTATCCTTATTACAAAAATTACAAAAAAAAAAAAAAAAAACTCATAAAATTTTATATATTTCTATTTAAAAACTCCTGGTTCTAATTTCAAACTTGCTGTAATTTTATTTCCCGACCGTCCCAGCCAATCTCGACTGTCACGTAGTCTTACTCTATCTGTAAACTAATTAGTCTGTATTCCTCGTCTTTTTCAGGATTCGTGTCCTCCTTAGGATTCTCTTGTTTCTTGAAATTCTTTTTTTATTCAGCACCGTAGAGATCATTAAACTAATTAGTCTTTTATCTATTTTTGCCTTCGACCTTATAATCTATTTTTAATTGTTATATTTTTTCATTATTATTTTTAATGATTAAATATATATATTAAATATATCTACATATAATCACGAGTGCCTTACGGCGACCGAGACCGCCTAGACGGACCCAGCGGAGGGGTTTTAATCCCACCTCTTCATAGCCGATGGTATGAGTCTACACCATGGGTTATTGAGTCTATTCAAAACATCGCGACGAGCTAGCCAACAAGTGGCTAGCTCGTCGCGATGTTTTGAATAGACTCAATAACCCATCTGTAAACAGTTTCACAAGTTGGTATAGTAAAACCGGGATCGACAGCTTAACGTGCTTTCCGAGGCACTATAGTGGTGTTGTCAAACAAATGTATATATTTTTTTTAATTAAAAACTCATTGGTACACACCGGAATTCGAACTAGGGACCTAAGTGTTTTAAGTCCAAGGTCTAACCAACTCGGCCACCACGTATATTATTCTTTAAATATAATTATACTAAAACAACATTTTATGTAATACTAGCTGATCCGTGCAACTTCGTCTACGTAACTTTAACCGTTTACGTAAGCGTTAGCGTACGCCGGTCCCATTGGTCGTGGTGTGATGTTATGCAGCCTATAGCCTTTCTCGATAAACGATCTATTCAACACTAAAATATTTTTTTAATTCGAACCAGTAGTTCCTGAGATTAGCGCGTTCAACCAAACACACAAACTCTTCAGCTTCATAATATTAGTATAGATAGATACCCAGTCCACGGGAAACTGTAGAGAAATATATTTACGTTTTAAAATTTGTATTTTGTTTTGCCATGAGTGGGAATCGAATCCACGCCCTTGGGATACAACGCCAAAGGCGCAACCACTAGATCACGGAGTCTGAGTTATAGCTTTCTTACTACTATTATATTACTACCTACTTATCGCAACTTTTACTATATCTTTTACAGTAACTCACTTCACTAAATATTTTTATATTTATATAGTATGTATCATCACGGGTGCCTTACGGCGCCCGAGAACGCCTACACGGCCCCAGGGTACCCAGCGGAGGTGTTTTAATCCCACCTCGTTGTAGCCGATGGTATGTGTCTACACCGAACAAGTGGCTAGCTCGTCGCGATGTTTTTGAATAGACTCAATAACCCATCTATAAACAGTTTCACAAGTTGGTATAGTGAAACCGGGACCGACAGCTTAACGTGCTCTCCGAGGCACTATAGTGGTGTTGTCAAACAAATGTACATATTTTTTTTATTTAAAAACTCATTGGTACACACCGGGATTATATATATTTAAATAGTATTTTCAAAAAATCTAATTATATAGTATTTTCAAAAAATCTAGAAGAATAAGTGTCGTTAAATCTTATACCTACAGATAATAAAAGATACTACAATAATATTTAAAACTCTAGTAAGATAATAAAAAAAAGTATTGAAAACTTCGACTAAGATCCGACATCTTCTTTTTTCTCTTTCCCCTCCAATTTTCTCCTTCACAGTTTGCGAAGGGGCTTGCATTTATTACATTGTAAGCAGGAGTCTGAAGGGGAAACCCCTTACCCTTGTGTTATACAATTACGCTGAAGACTCTCGTAATTACGGTAACTTTGAATTTGGAATTGTATTACCAATGATATTGTTCCAAATTCAAAATCTTTGAAGACACGTAAATTCATTCTAATGAATATTATATAATATAATTAGAGATTATGTATGAATAATTGTGTAAATTGGATATTAAATTGCTAGTTAAGTCTACATAATGACGAGGTATTGAGTATCTAAATAAATATCACAGGATGCCCAAAGGAGGGGTTTTAATCCTATCCTGTCGTAGCTGATGGTATGAGCAGTGAGTGGCGTAGCGTGCCTTGGCGGGGCCCTGTATAAAAAATTGTTTAGGGGCCCTTAGGAAGATTGAAGATTTCTCACAAAAAAAATATTTGCATAAAATTAACAGAAATATTTATTTATCATAATTATCTATCTGACAATTTTTCCAATATTTTTATAAACAATTCAAACTAAATTCTCCACTCTCCTTGCCTTTATTTCGGCAAACTGATTTATTAAATAATGTTGCTGATGTTCACTTTAGTTTTTCTAGGCGTTCAAGTTCCATCGAAGTTCTTAGGTAATTTTTTATCAATTTTAATTCCCCCGTTAAAGTAAATAACTTGGAAACAATGACGGGGTAATCCTGCAGCCCCCGAATAACCGTAGTAGGGTGTTGCCAAATTTTGAACGCACGCTTTACGCGGGAAAAAAAGATTATTGAAATATTGCTTTTGTCATTTATGAAATAAAATAAAAATTGGGAAGTTTTTATTCATTTTTGCTTACGCAAGTTGGGGGCCCCCGTGGCCCGGGGGCCCCCAACGGATTGATACGGAAGATACGGCGGTAGCTACGCCCCTGGGTATGAGTCTACACCGAACAAGAGGCTAGCTCGTCGCGATATTTGGATAGACTCAATAAACCCTTCTTTAAACAGTTTCACAAATTAGTACAGTGGTGATGTCAAAAAAAAAATACATATTTTTATAATAAAAAAACATTGGTACACACCGGGGTTTGATCCGGGTAAATAACTAAAGCTTTTATATTTTTTGATAAAAACATAACCCTTCCTGGGGCTCTACCGGTAAGCCAGATCATACCGATCGACGCGTCGATTGATAGAAATCGAACCTCAAATGTATGGGATTTGAAGTTTCTCGTGGAAGTTCCACCCATAGACTAATTTTCCTTAATCAATTGTCGATTGATACATTTTTATCAATCGACGCATTCGATTACAATGTCGATGTAGCTTCCCGGGCCCCAGAAATAAATAGAGTATTATTATGTAGCAAAAATGGTTTTTATAATAAATTTTACTATACATTAGTAATCTATACTAAAATTTAATATCCAAAATAAAAACAGGACTTTTTTTAAAATAGTGCAATTACATACTTAACTAATAAAAAAACTTAAATGTTAACAGATAAAACTTTAAGCAAGCATCTAATCTCAAATTCATAATTAAACCTTTCAAAGATTAACCCTTTCAAAGTCATTGCGAGAGAAACGAATTTTATTCAACGTTATAGTCAAAAGAGCCCCTTTGAAGTATCTAAATAAAGTTTGTCTGAAAGGGTTAAGCTTATAATATGTGTTTGTTAAAGCTTCGAAAACATAATGAAGTCGCAAGACACTTGTTTTTTGTTTCTTAATTATTTTAATGGCTGTTTTAGACCTTTGTTGTGGGAACTGGCTCGGAGCCGAAAAGTTGGACTCAGAATTCTGGGTAACAAATTAAAAATTCATCTTTTAGCCTACTGAAACAAAGTATCCAGTAATAAACGAGTAAAAATAGTTATATTTTTTTATATATAAATATCATCACGGGTGCCTTACAGCGCCCGAGACCGCCTAGACGGCCTCAGGGTACACAGCGGAGGGGTTTTTAATCCCACCCCGTCGTTGCCGATAGTATGAGTCTACACCGAACAAGTCGCTAACCTCGTCGCGATGTTTTGAATAGACTGAATAACCCATCTATAAACAGTTTCACAAGTTGGTATAGTGAAACCGGGACCGACAGCTTAACGTGCTCTCCGAGGCACTATAGTAGTGTGGTGAAACAAATGTACATACTTTTTTTAATTAATAACTCATTGGTACACACCGGGATTCGAACCATGGACCTAAGTGTTTTTAAGTCCAAGTTCTAACCAACTCGGCCACAACTAGTTATTTTTCCCCCTAAAATATAGCTTAGATGGGAGGAAGGTCTCTATAACTTCGCTAGTCCGACCGACCGGACTAGTTACCACCGCCCATACAGATGCATAAACCGTCAAGTGACCTTAGCCATGTTTCGGATTTAGTATGTGGTTCACCGATTTTCTGGAGACTACTGCATTGATTCTAAAATATAGCTTAGATGGGAGGAAGGTCTCTATAACTTCGCTAGGCCGACCGACCGGACTAGTTACCACCGCCCATACAGATGCATAAACCGTCAAGTGACCTTAGCCATGTTTCGGATTTAGTATGTGGTTCACCGATTTTCTGGAGACTACTGCATTGATTCTAAAATATAGCTTAGATGGGAGGAAGGTCTCTATAACTTCACTAGGCCGACCGACCGGACTAGTTACCACCGCCCATACAGATGCATAAACCGTCAAGTGACCTTAGCCATGTTTCGGATTTAGTATGTGGTTCACCGATTTTCTGGAGACTACTGCATTGATTCTAAAATATAGCTTAGATGGGAGGAAGGTCTCTATAACTTCACTAGGCCGACCGACCGGACTAGTTACCACCGCCCATACAGATGCATAAACCGTCAAGTGACCTTAGCCATGTTTCGGATTTAGTATGTGGTTCACCGATTTTCTGGAGACTACTGCATTGATTCTAAAATATAGCTTAGATGGGAGGAAGGTCTCTATAACTTCACTAGGCCGACCGACCGGACTAGTTACCACCGCCCATACAGATGCATAAACCGTCAAGTGACCTTAGCCATGTTTCGGATTTAGTATGTGGTTCACCGATTTTCTGGAGACTACTGCATTGATTCTAAAATATAGCTTAGATGGGAGGAAGGTCTCTATAACTTCACTAGGCCGACCGACCGGACTAGTTACCACCGCCCATACAGATGCATAAACCGTCAAGTGACCTTAGCCATGTTTCGGATTTAGTATGTGGTTCACCGATTTTCTGGAGACTACTGCATTGATTCTAAAATATAGCTTAGATGGGAGGAAGGTCTCTATAACTTCGCTAGGCCGACCGACCGGACTAGTTACCACCGCCCATACAGATGCATAAACCGTCAAGTGACCTTAGCCATGTTTCGGATTTAGTATGTGGTTCACCGATTTTCTGGAGACTACTGCATTGATTCTAAAATATAGCTTAGATGGGAGGAAGGTCTCTATAACTTCACTAGGCCGACCGACCGGACTAGTTACCACCGCCCATACAGATGCATAAACCGTCAAGTGACCTTAGCCATGTTTCGGATTTAGTATGTGGTTCACCGATTTTCTGGAGACTACTGCATTGATTTCTTGTCGAGGGGATAGTCTCCTTTAATGGTACGGTTACGAAACAGGCGATTGATTTAACAGCAGCGAGGATATTAAAACATACTCATAATGCAAATAAGTCCATTTCGCCGTCTATTTTGTAACCGCACCATTTAGCCGTGTAGTGGGAGCAATATTCTTAAACAACAATGTATTGATAGATCCCATTCATGGACATTGTAGGTCTAATTAATATCAGGTAGATACAAAGTCACATGCCGTGCTCCATTAAAAAAAATATAGAAATCGTGAGCAATGACTTATATGTACTTGGATAGCTAAGCAGCTGAGTACCTTGACGCGAATAAGAGGATCTTGCATTTGATTCCCACCCACGCAAAGCAATTTTATCTTTATATTTTAAATATAAAATGGTTTTTGATATATAAATTAAAGAAATTGCTTTGAAATACACTAAACAAAGATTTGTGAGTCTTGAAGCAAAATAAGAAAATAGGTTTCTTATTTTGGTCTAAAACTTAGGAATATAATTTAAGGACTCTGCAGTCGACTTGACGCCCATACAAACGTACTTCCAATATTACAACTTGGCTGTTAGTCGGAGGTCAATATTTTTTTTCATGAACGTAATTTTACGCAAAAATCTTTCTGTTTTGGGTAATAAATATTTTGGTGCTATAATATGATTTTTTTTATATGAAAAAAAAAAACACAACTCGGAAAGATTAATAAATACAATGACCGACAAAAATATTATTTTAATTCTGCGACAAACAGTAATCGAGATTTACTGGAAGTGCGAAAGCTTATTTTATATGGAGAACGCGGAGTTCGCGATTCCTTAACAATTCGTTTTTTTTTTATTTTATGTTTGCTGAATAAAAGAACACAAACAACTAAAATAGATAGGTAATAGTTCAATACTCTATTTAGCACACACTTTGAATTAACGGGAATTTAAAAATTAATAAAAATATATATGAATAAAACCTATTACTATTTAAAAAAAGCAAATTTCAACGGACGCACAGACTGATCGACTAAGAGACCCCATAGAGTTCGGTTTTTTGTTTAAAGCGTACTTGAACCTAAAATATATTTTATAACCACAGCGTCCATAAAAGAAAATAATTGTACGGTCTCAGGGTTCCCAGCGGAGGGGTTTTTAATCCCACCTCGTCGTAGCCAATGGTATGAGTCTACACCGAACAAGTACCAAAAGTATTGTACCAAAGTTAACAAATAAAGAAAAAGAAAAGTGTCTAGCTCGTCGCGATGTTTGGATATACTCAATAACCCACCAATACACAGTTACAACAAGTTGGTATAATGAAACTGAAAACGACAGCTTAACGTGATCTCCAAAGCACTATAATGGTGTTGTTAAACAAATGTACATACATTTTTAGATTAACAACTCATTGGTACACACCGGATTTTGAATCAGGAAGTTTCCTGAGTGTTTTTAAGTCTAATGTGTAACGAATTCGGCCACCACGTATATTTGTTTTTTTTTTACCTAAAGCAAAAATATAAAGATGTAAGTACTTAATACAATCTGGGCAAGGAAAAAAATGTTTTAACCCTTAACTGCCGAAGTTGATGCGAGGGTGTGCTGAAGATAAATGGGGCCCACGGGACATTCATTAGTTTTTGCAGTATCTTTCGCAAAACACCGGCCTACTTGGGCTATTCCGTCGCCATTAATTATGCTTTATACAAAGTCATTATTCGAATAAGCATTCATTGTGAAGATGTGTTCGTTCTGATTTTTCTTTAATAATTTCTTGAACCGAGATTTTCAGGTGGTTTAACTGGTTTGTTGGCCAAATAGTTTTTATATGTAGTATATTTAAGATATTGCTTTGGTCACAAACTAAGCTCTAGCCTTGTACTATGTGTACCAGAAACAACGATATAATATATATTTATAGATATAATAGTTAAAATTTAATCTTGGACACTAAGACACAATTTCTCTTATTAAACCGGCGTTTATTTAACCTACGTGATATCCGAGTTGGTTAGACCTTAGACTTAAAAACGCATAGGCCCCTGGTTCAAACCCCGGGGTATACCAATGAGTTTAAAAACTAAAAAAATAATAACATTTGTTTAACAACACCACTATAGTGCCTCGGAGAGCACGTTAAGCTGTCGGTCGCAGTTTTACTATACCAACTTGTGTAACTATTTATAGATGGGTTATAGAGTCTATCGAAACATCGCGACGAGTTAGCAATTTGTTCGGTGTACACTCATACCATCGGCTACGACGAGTTGGGATTAAAAACCCCTCCGCTGGGTATCCTCAGGCCGTAAGGCACCCGTGATGATATTTATTTATTTAACCTGGTGGTTAAATATTTTAATGTATTGATGATTGTAAAAGTATATGTTCAGTTTATTTTGGCCATTTCATTTCTCAAATAAACTTAGTTGGTTTTAACTTTGACATGTGATTTAAAGCTACCATACTTTCAGGAACTGTGTCAAAAAGAATCAAAAGCGCTTTTATAACGCAGCCCTAATCTATTGTATCGACTATAAATACCGATAAATTAGTACAATATGTGTTATTTTAGAAAAGACTTGTTGGCCTGCATTAAGATGTATATGCTCGGATTCACAATTACTAGATAAAAAGCTTAAAATGTTATATTGTTATATATATATATATATATATATATATATATATATCTTCACGGGTGCCTTACGGCGCCCGAGACCGCCTAGACAGCCCCAGGGTACCCAGCGGAGGGGTTTTAATCCCACCTCGACGTAGCCGATGGTATGAGTTTACACCGAACAAGTGGCTAGTTCGTCGCGATGTTTTGGATAGACTCAATGACCCATCTATAAACAGTTTCACAAGTTGGTATAGTGAAACCGGGAAAAAATCAATTAAAATTTAATCACCACGTCCGTAGTTGTAAGTTGACTTGTAAATGTTATTAACTTAAGTTAAGGTTAAGCAGATGACAACAAGGCCGGTCTGGGATGGGTGACCGCTTTATGCAACGAGGCTATGTCATTATAAACACCGCAACAAGCTCGCTGCTTGTTAGGTGTTGCTTCCGAATACCATCGGCGAAATGAGGACGGGTTAATCCCTCCGCTGGATACCCTGACGCTGTTTAAACGGTTCTCGGGAGCCAAATAGGCACCCGTGGTGGTATTTATTATTATTTATTAACTTAATACCAGTCAAGAACCCGATAAATTTATAATATCCTTTTGGTTTAGTAAACCTTAATGAAAACTACGAAATCAGACAAAATCCAACAATATAACAAATTCATTCATAATAATTTGTAGAAAATTAAATTAAACCATTGTCAGCTTAAATCATGAATGTACAGTGAACCACGAACTCGGTAATAATACAACGAACTTTAAACCTTAAAACCAAGTTATAGAGTACAAATTCTAGTAGAAATTCAACTATAAAAGTGATTGGTAAAATATTCCCGATTGCAATTTCCATACAGATAAAAATTGGCAAATAAATTAAGTTGGAATTTGTGTTGGACATGAATAATTCCCTGATAGTTGTGTCAAGGGATATTATTTATGTTCGTGGAGGGGCCCATGGGACCCCACTGCTGTTTAATAGGGTTAACATGACAGTGCATATGTACCACCTACTCTTGACCAATTAACGTGTTTACTGTAGCTAGGTAAGTAAATTACTTAACGTAGGTTACATTGCGAAACTCCTGGAATTTTATTACCTGGAACAAAATAAAATAGATCGTTAGTAATTGTATTTACTTAAAATATTCATACATACATATCATCACGGGTGCTTTACGGCGCCCGAGACCGCCTACACGGCCCCAGGGTACCCAGCGGAGGGGTTTTAACTTTTAATCCCACCTCGTCGTAGCCGATGGTATGAGTCTACACCGAACAAGTGGCTAGCTCGTCGCGATGTTTGGATAGACTTAATAACCCATCTATAAACAGTTTCACAAGTTGGTATAGTGAAACCGGGATCGACAGCTTAACGTAGAGCACCTATGGAGGCACCGAGGCACTATAGTGGTGTTGTCAAACAAATGTACATAATTATTTTAAGTCTAAAACAAATTTTAAAATACAATAGAGTACATATGTATTCTATATAATAATAAATTAATTAAATTATGCTTTATAAAAATTAAATCGTAAGTGAACAGGAAATGGATTTGCGAACTCAAATGTCAAAACACATGTAAATGTTGTTTTCAGTGATAATAAGTTTCTTTTTGTAAAAAAAAAAGCTTGGAGGTGTAGATTTTACTTACTCGATCCTAACATAATTTATTTATAAAATATATATTTTTATTCGTTTTGAAATGAGAACTAAAGTAAAATTATTAGAATCATAAATCAAACTTTATTTAATTTTAAAGATTTATTGAATACAAACGACACAGATATTAACAGAAAACAGATTTTTAACAAAATACATACATACGAGTATGTGACAACAGCGTATTCACAGAAAATTATACAAAATTAAAGAAGTGTGACAGGACTGTTCTTATTCTTATATAATATAAATAAGTAATATAGGTACTTAGATAAGTAGGTTGGTTGTCTTTTCAAAAGTTAATAGATTTTTTGTAAAGACACTATCTAATTAGGATCGAGTAAGTAATAGTTACACCTTTAGTAATATTTTGTTGATTCGTATATCTGTCGCACTATTAAAATGTGGAATGCTCTACCTGCTCGCGTGTTTCCTTCTTCCTATAATCTCGAGTCCTTTAAACGAAGCGTGTATAGGCATCTTAAGCCGGCATAATAGGTGCAATCAACGGTTACGTAGATCGTAATTGTTGGTTGCATTTGTTCTTGGACCTTCATACTGCTTTCCATCAGGTAGATGTGAGATCACATGCCGAGCTCTCATAAAAAAAAAAACCTCTACGTTCTTTTATTTTTTATTGATTTTGATATTACTACAAACCACTTTTAGATGTTTGAGTTCGTGAATCCATTTTTTGGCTTAAGTTAATAAAACAAAGACAATGTAATTAATTGAACTGGAAACATCCTCAGCTTCTGCATGGTGACTTATCTTGGTGAATAGGCTTACTTATCTTGGTGAATAGGCTTTTGTGGCAGTTATAATCTTACAATAATCCATTTGTCTGTTTACTTAAAGTAAATCCGTTGTATTCGGATACGACCTCCGAATACAACGGTTCGATTCCCACCCATGGCAAAAAAAGTACGTTTTTTCTGTACAGTTTGT
This sequence comes from Monopis laevigella, assembly GCA_947458855.1. Classification (NCBI taxonomy): domain Eukaryota; kingdom Metazoa; phylum Arthropoda; class Insecta; order Lepidoptera; family Tineidae; genus Monopis; species Monopis laevigella. Next base: position 3,974,248 of record OX381596.1, on the reverse strand, counting down.
CATGGTCTGGGATAAATAAATAAATAATATGTAGGACAAATTACAAATATTGCTCTGGTCACAAACTAAGCTCTAGGATTGTACTATGTATACCAGAAGCAACGATATAATACATATTATATTTTATAAACACCCAGACCATGACAAACTGTACAGAAAAAATGTGCTAATATATTTTGCCATGGGTGGGAATCGAACCCACGACCTCCGAATACAACGCCAAAGGCGCAACCACTAGTCTACGGAGGCTGTATCTATATGGGATATCTTTGCTTCTGGTAGTACAAGCCCAGAGCTTAGTTTATGACCAGAGAAATATGTGGAAATTGTCCTACATATTATTATTATTAAATAACAGATCGCGTCAATTATAAAAAAATCCAATTCGAAAAGAACATTACTTTCAAAGAAAAAGGAAAAAAGAAACCCAGAAGCGAAAGCAACTAAATTGAAAATCATAATGAATAAGTTCCATTACAAAATGAAAAGAAAATATGAAACAGTGGATATTATAGAACAAACATTATCTTGAAGAAAACAACAATTTTAACCATTAAAGTAGAATCTAACGAAAGGAGAACGGTCATTCTGGACCCAACCGTAAAAGCTTAGCGTTCACAAACAACGATATGCTTACTTAATAGTTAATTTAATTCCTCTATCGAACTGGATAGGTTTTATTTTTGAACGCGGCTTCTGGGTCTGAAAATACATGGGCTATGACCGTTCTTTTTAAACCCTAAAACAAGACGGAAATCGTACCGGGATAATAAAATTGAATATTTGAATTGAAAAAACAAATGAAACTACGAAGAAAATTAAATATTGTATTATGATTAAGTACCACAACATATAACGAGAGCTATCTGCCGGCAAACTATTATACAACTAATAAATATATATATATATAACAATAATAAACTATTAAACTATTATATACAGTTTAGCAGAAATCAATATGGACACCATTATCGTCCAGTACTAGGGTCCGGGAAGCCACATCGACAAACCGATCGACGCATCGATTGTTAAAAATGTATAGAAATTGTCTATGGTTGGGACTCGATCGACGAGGAACGTTAAGAAACCAGTAAAAGGTTTCGCGATCTCGAACGTCTAAATGTTGTTTTCAGTGATATCAAAGTTTATTTTTAATGAAAAAGAACGTAGAGGTGTAAATATTACTTACTAGATCCTAATTTGATAGTGTTTTTATAAAAAATATATTAACTTTTGAAAAGACAACAAAAATTTGATTTATGTTTCTAAAAATATTACTTTAGTTCTCATTTTAAAACTAAACAGATTTTTTATAAAGAAATTATGTAATTAGCATCGAGTAAATAAAATCTAAACCTCCATGTTCTTTTTTTGAAAAAAAAAAACTTTATTATAACTGAAAATAACATTTAGATGTTTTTTGACGCTCGAGTTCGCGAATCCTTTCCCTGCCCACTTAAATCTTAATATACTTGATTTTCAGAATCGACAAATCGACGTGTCGTTCAGTATTTCATGTTAGCTGGATACTAAAGTATGTGTACATCATATAACGCAGTCACGTAGGGTGAGGGAGCGCTTAGTTTTAGATGAAATAATCTAAATTTATGGTATTTTTTTAGGCTAATAATCATAAAAATATGCGTTTTTAACAACTTTCTATCAACGCATGAGATTAAAATAATTATACGAACGTTCTTATTAGTCTTTTGTTAACTAGTGCTTCCTCTCATTTTTTATTTTTAACTCATAGGTACTGGTGGTCATACAACCTTGAAACACTGAAGAAATTCAATTTAATATTAAAAAGCTAAACAAAATTTAGCTTTACAACTTTAAGTTATTCAATATTAAATACTCGTTTTTATCTTTTACTTTCTAAGAATCACGAAAATTTCATTGGGAATATTTAACTTAAAGTTGATAGATAAATTATGAGTTTACGGGCTTTGTAGATGCTTACTAAAAGGTGAATTTGAATTACGAGTCTGGTTTAAAAATCTCGCTGCTTTATTGTCCAATCAATTGCCCGTTTCGTAACCGCACCTTAAAACGGGACTAAAACTTCGACAATAAACCTGCTGTATATATGTTTCACTACAATACAAAGTGCAGCATCATAAAAGACTACAATAACACAACTTCTAGAATCATAGCAATAAATATCAACTCTTACTTCTAGAAGCAGAGAGAGATATAAACTTTAACAAAATACCTGACAGAGTTAAGACCTCTCGGCAACTCTGCTGTCTTATTTTAAAGAACAATATGTAAAATAAAAAAATATATATTTGGAATATTTTACTGGTGTTTTAGTCGTACTTTTTTTTCTCGTTTAATTTAAGTTACTGAATGCAAAACAAAATATACGTAATTTAATTACACCAAAATCCACTAAATGATCCAAAACGGTAAAATCTTAATTACATAAAAGTTAATTTCAATACGTGTTATATATCAAAGCTGTTTCTTAGTTTAACATGTTCTCCAGTAAACGGAATAGTGATGTTTAATTGATGAAATTACTTAACACATTAATAACAACAATAATTCCAATAATAATGATAATGATTTAAATAATAACAACTATGAAAATAACATAAATGATACAATCACAAAAGTAGTCGAATGGTTAAACTTACATAAATTGAAAATTAATATTGGAAAAACTAAATATATGCAGTTCCGCAATAAAGGTGCTCATAGCCGCTATCTATCTATCTATCTATCTTTTTAGGGATAACTATTGATGAGCATTGCGACTGGTTTGGACACATAAAATAAGTATGTGCAAAAATTAATAAATTTGTTTTCGCTCTATATAAATTAAGGCAAACAGTCTCGCAGGAAACGGCATTGTTGGCCTACCATGGATATATTTCCTCTACTCTTCGCTATGGCTTAATATTGTGGAGAAATTCTTCTGAGGTACATAAAGTGTTCCTCGCTCAAAAAAAATGTTAGCGTGCAATATGTGGTATACCGCCTTTTGAATCCTGTCGGCCATTATTCAAGAAATTTTAGATTCTAACATTAACAGGATTGTATATCTACGAAATGATCATGTTTCCAAAACAAAACATCCACCTATTCGTATTAAGAAAAAACGTATTGACACGTAATTCTAGATACTCAAATAAATTTATAATAGACCAACACATAAGTACTAGGGTAACAAGTAAAATTATTGTAATTTTTCTTTTCTCGTGAGCGCGTACGCTGCGTAAACGCTTAAAGTTACGCAGACGAAGTTGCACAGATCTGGGGCCTTATTCTACTAAATCAATTGTGTCTCAACGTCGTATGAAAGTTAAAATTTGACACATTTTGTAAGGGTTATTGTAAAATTTTGAAACTTTGGCGTGCAGTTGATATCCAATTCATTTAGTTGAATAGACCCCTGCTAGTTATTTATAATGGCTTTACCACTGTAAAAAACTAGCATATGCATAGCATATCATCACGCGTGCCTTACGGCGCCCGAGACCGCCTAGACGGCCCCAGGGTACCCAGCGGAGGGGTTTTTAATCCCACCTCGTCGTAGCCGATGGTATAAGTCTACACCGAACAAGTGGCTAGCTCGTCGCGATGTTTTGAATAGACTCAATAACCCATCTATAAACAGTTTCACAAGTTGGTATAGTGAAACCGGGACCGACAGCTTAACGTGCTCTCCGAGGCACTATAGTGGTGTTGTCAAACAAATGTACATAAATTTTCAAATTAAAAACTCATTGGTACACACCGGGATTCGAACCAGGGAACTTAGAACGTGTAAAAAACTACATTAGATTAATAAATAAAATTATATTTAGATACTATATTTTAGATTATATCAGCAGCTCCTTTAGAGCTAATAAATTTGTTACATTGTAAACTTTCATTTCGCTGTTAACCAGCTTATTGTGAGTTAGTGGCTTTACATGTACAGTGGCAAACAAGACATAACACTACCAATTGCCAATGTATATTAAACTTTAATACAAAGGTATAGAGTCGGTCCGAAGGTTGATGTTCACTATACCAAATTATAATTTATATTACAAGTTTCTAATGTTATTGCCAAATTGCTTTGTGTTCTTAGCATATATTTAATAATAACAAATGTTATGTTATACATTGTAATTGTTATTAGTACAAGTCATGAATAACATTAACAATGATCATAGAATATATAATTTTGTAATATCTTAATTATCATAGAAATGTTATTAAATTATTAACGTAATGTCTAATACATTTAAAATTCTTTCTCATTGTGTGTTTAAAACTCGAGAGCGGCTTTTTTAATTAGAGTACAGCATGTGACTTTGTATCAACCAAGTCCATGAATGGGGTCGATCAATATAAAGTTGTTTAACAATGTGTTTATTTAGGAATTAACCTAAAGTCAATACGAAGTAAAAAGTCATTGTAGAACTTATGATAATTATAAAATTGTATAAAATTATTAATATGTTTTTTTTTGTAGAATTTTAACATGTGAATCAAGATAATGATGAATGATCTTTTCTTTTAGTCTATACTAATTTAAAAAAAAAAAAACAAGTATAACTATAATAACTAAGGCATATAAATAAATAAAGGACTTTTATTGTTCATATATAAAATGCAGTAAATATTTAGGTTAAACAACAGTGAGATTTTCATCATTTATTTTATCTTCCAAAAAAAAACATTTTCTAAATAAACAAGCCGACATCATCAATACCCTTTTAACCGGAAATATGTCCAATATTTGCTATTCCGGACTTATAACCCGAGCTTACTCACCAACAGAGGGCGTATGGGTCGTTCCGGCCTACAAGATATTGGCTTTATATATCATCACGACATGTTTTGCTGTAACATTCACGGAATCGGTAGGGTGACAATGAATACACTTGCTGGGTGCAAGACTCTACTTGAAAAGGCCATTATTCGCTCCGTCATAATATAGTTCTAGAAATTATTTGTGAAGTCTCAATATTGCTAGAGCCAGAAAAGGATTATCAACAAATGAAAGATTGGCTGCTTTTGTAAAGTAGGGACCACTCAAGAAAACTCAAAGTAAACTCAAAATATTGATGGATACATTCAAAATACATTACAAAATTCCAGACGAACTAACAGTTTCAACCTAGCCATACTGGTATAATCTCGGTGCTTGAAGAATGTAATACTTATAGAACTCACTGTTCCACAAAAAAAAAACATTCCTTGGGACCACACCATCAATTCGAACAAATATTTTATGCCCGACTTCACCAATAAAGGAGCCCCTAAATAAGAATTTTGACATATTTGCTATGAAACAACTGTCATTAATTGTCTCTTAACTTAGTTAGCCCGATTTCACTAACTCTAAGGGAGGGCCCTTAGAGTTAGTGAAATCGGGCATTAGTCTCAAAAATGAAATTACAAGTAACGGTTTTAAAACTCAGCTATATGCAGTGGAAGTCGATGCAAGAGGAATCCCAGCAAAGTCTTTGCATAATCTATTGAAGGATCTTGGCTTTCCGACATCAGCCATCGGATCTTTTATGGAACGTGTTTCCAAGATGGCGCTAACAGGATCATATAGTATTTGGTTGAGTAGAATGGGTAGTGAACCAGTGCAGGTTACAGTTAAAAGGCCTTTAACCCTACTTTGCGGTCTCAAGTCCGGGAACGCTGCAATTCAGTCCCCTGCCTTCCAACCACGCGATGAACCCGCCACGGGGAATCCATTGATAGCTAAAAACATTGTACCTTTCTCATTGTTTTCAAGAAGCCGGCTCATTTTAATTTAAAATATTTTTTTTGTTTTAGTTGATGGTTTTTTTTTTAAACCGAATTCGTTAAAACTCGTATATTATTTTATTTGATAAGCTTTATTCAAAATTTGTTAATATCCAGGAATTGTGGTCAAATTTGGACTTAATATTACTAGAAATCTATAAATTAGACCGTCAGCGCCTTATTATCCGAGTCATATTGCCTTGAGTAAACACATATAATATTAGTATGTATTTTTCTCCGATCAGCCTACTTTTGGGTACGAAATATAATTATATGTTTTAGTATAATTGTTTTTAATACACGCCCATGCCATGGTTACCCTACACACTACTCGATAATAGTTTGGCATAGATGGAATAGAAAAAAACATATTGAAAGAACATTTTCAGGACTACGTGTAAGTGATTGCTTCTTTTATAAAGAGGTCTTCGAATCTGTCATCTCTTTTCTTGGCAACCTGTTATTTATTTAGACCGGTATTGTTGTGTTACGTTATAAATAAATACTTAGAAAATGGAATAAAAAAAGTCAATCTTCATTAAACCTTTTTAAGGCTACGTAAGTAAGGGTAGACCGAGCGGATTATAGGGCGGAGCGGATCACATGGAGAAGCGGATCACATGGAGAAGCGGATCACATGGAGAAGCGGATCACAGGGCGGAGCGGATCGAGGTGGGTAAAAGTAACGTTTTAAATGATTGCAAATGTATATTAATGGTAACTTTGAAAGGTAGTACTTTGGGCTAATATAAGGTTCTACTGATCATATCGAACAACTTTTCCGACCGTCCGGTCTCGTTATCACCGCCCATACAGATGCAAAAGCCGTGAAGTTTTCATGCCACCAATATGTCTCTAACCGAACATTGAACTATTATCGCTTTACTATCGCTTTACCCCCAAGTAAAGCAATCAGTTGCATACTTAAAAAAACATTAAAAAAAGCAATATTAAAGCCGATTAGTACTACTTTGACTTTTTTTACCCTTTACAATCACGTTCACTTTAATTAGTAGTCTCCTTTCAGGGTGCGGTTAAGAAATGGGTGGTTGAATTGGCGATAAGGCAGCGAGTATATACTCGTAATGCAATTCGTCATTGTCGCCCCCCATTTCGTAATCGCATCATTTAGCCGGCATAGTGGGAGCGATCAATATTGTTTAAGAACAATTATTGATTGACCCCTTTCATGGACTTTGTAGGTCTGCTCACCACCAGGTAGATACAAAGTCACATGTCGTGCTCCAATAAAAAAAAAAAAAAAAAAAAAATTAGACCTATTGGTACGCATATTTAAGTTTTAGTCATTCCCACTTTAAAGATTACTAAACTAGCATTAAAAACGAAGTTTGCTTTACAAGTCTACTTTAAATTGGGCCGTTTTGAAACATTATAAAACAAAGGCATAGAGGTTAAAATTGTATAAATTTATTTTCCATAACTTACTATCCATTGCTCGAAAATATATAAAAAAGGTAACATAAAAATTTAAAAAATTAAAATAAATGGTTTAAAAAAGAACTTGACATGACTGACTAATATACTTTAGCATGCGATAAAATTCTCTTTAACATGAAGTACACTTTCATGATAGGAAATCTCTTTCAAATTTCGAGCCCTGAAAGGATAAAATTTAGTGAAATTTTAATGGAAAATGTAGCGGATAAATACTGTCTTTTAATTTTTTAATCAAAGCACGGTATATTTTTGAGGGATATATTTGTAAATAGATAAATAAAACACAATATATATTCAAATAAATTTGCTATATTTCGCCTTCTTATAGGCGTGGATATGGTAGGTGAAATTGGTCGCCTTGGTGGCTCCCTTGTATGGCAGATAATGATTGGTCAATGGAATCATCTAACCACCTAGTCTTACACTAGTTGGTTATGTAGTGTGTTCGGTTGGGTAGTATTTTTCATATTAAGATTTCCATTCCATCGCGTTTAAGTTCTAAATCTCATATCGAGATATAATAAATATTTGTCGTTCTTTTGTTAATGAATAGCTGCCTAACCAAACGCACTCAAGGCCTCATTGTTATATATTTTGCCCGAAGACGCCAAAAGGACACAAAAGTTTAGCAAATTGATTTATATATATATTGTGTTTTATTTATTTACTAGCTGACCCGCGCAACTTTGTCTGCGCGTTTAAATTTAACCGTTTACGCAGCGTACGCTCTTAAAAGGAATAATTTTTCCCCGTTTTTGCAACATTTTTCTTTGTTACTCCGCTCCTATTAGTCGTAGCGTGATGTTATATAGCCTATAGCCTTTCTCGATAAATGGATTATCCAACACGAAAATATTTTTTCAATTCGAATCAGTAGTTCCTGAGATTAGCGCGTTCAAACAAACAAACAAACAAACAAACTCTTCAGCTTTATAATATTAGTATAGATGTACATCTATATAATCTCAAAAACTTAAAGAAGCAGATTTCCATGGAAAAGGTTGTTTAATTTGATCAGTGGAGCCTCATATGAGCCCAAAGTACTAACTTTTAAAGACACCAGTATAATTGGTTTTAAAAAAAAAAATACTGAATACAGCCTTTAGCGGGATCAAAGACTAGACGGTATAGAAAATAAAAACAAAATGAAATGTACACAAGTAATAAGAAAAAATATCGAGGTTTCTTAGGTAGAAAAAAAAAGATTTTTCCTCTATCCACTAACTCTGTTTATTGATAAATGAACTTAGGGTACGTCACACCTTTATCAAAGATAATTCGAACACAATGTATGGGCTGAAAATGCTGAAAAAGTCTTAATTTGTTGTAGTAAAAGGGAAGATATAATATGTAGGTCCTAGTTTCTACGACATGTGTTTGGTGACATTTTTATAGAAGCACAGGCATGTGACTCTGTATTCACCTAATTAAAAATACGAATTTATTTAGGAACAGCAATAAACATACAGTTTAAAATAAAAAATAAGGATATACATAGAAAAAAGCGGCCCCAGCCTAGTGGTTAAGTCACTACGCAACTGATGACAACAAGACCGGACTTGGGATGGGTGATCGCTTTATACAACGGGGCTATACCATTATAAACGCCGCAACAAGCTCGCCACTTGTAAACCTATAACCTTTCATGCTTAAAAGCATTGGTCGTTATGCCTACTAATGATGCGGTTACTATATGTACATGTGTGTATACATTATTTATTTTAATTTTATTATGTAAGCTTATATAAATCAAATTATATTATTTAAAGTAAACAATTAAATGTCCGATAGGTGTATTTTTTAAATACTAATACATTCACTAACACACAAACACACACACACAAAAGCACACACTATACACATAACCACTAGTAACTCTGAAAAATCAGATCTGAAAAGATAAAAGAAATCCCAAATAGGTATTGTATTGCTTCCTTTCATTTTCCTTTTTATATGAATTTAATTTTTTAATATATATTTGTAAAATGGTGACTATTTTTGTAATGTGCTGTGGATTTTTGTTGGATTAAATAAATAAACTCATAAACTTAAGTAGCTTTGAAATTAACCGAGAAAATATAATCCATACAATATAAGTATGGGTATATGTACGTGGGTATATATATGTACATGTGTGTATACATATTTTTTTTTTTTTATTATGTAAGGTTATATAAATGAAATTATATTATTTAAAGTACACAATTAATTGTCAGATAGGTGTATTTTTTTTAAATACCAATACATTCACTAACACACAAACACACACACACAGACTTACGTGTAAGTAGCTATATATGTTATTTTCATATTTATCAATCCCATACGATATTCTATCAGTGTAATAAAAGGAATCAGTAAAAGAAAAGCCGTTAAACAACAAAGCAACCTAACCTAAACAAACAACTCCAATTACTAATAAAATGTATCGATTAAAGTTAATCGATTGCTAATTATTCTCAAAGCTCTTCGAATTAAGTACACTCATTAAAGTCATTAATTACTCGAACACATAAATTAACGTAAACCAAACCAATAAAATAGTATAGGGAAACCAAGATTTTTAGTTTTAAAAAGATTCTTTACATTGAAAAAATATTCTAGTATATTATTTGTAACGTCAATTCGATACAATAGTTTACTAAAATATATACATTCATAATTCTCTACACAAAATATATTTAAAAATAAACTAAACATTTTCTGGAGATAGTCAGTCAAAAATTATTTATAACAAAAAAAAAATCTATAGAAGTGCAACATGGAAATGCAGCCAATATTCTCGGTACTATTATTCAATAAATTTTTGGTGGTAAGAATTTAAATGAGTACAAGTGAATATATATATTTTGCCACTCAAATATGACGTTGGAAATAAATAACAAAACACAATGCGACAACCATTTGTAGGGGCCTAATACATGGCGAACAAAACACTACATATATAAATGGTATATCTAATAGGCCGCACATAACTAATAACATCACTTTACGGAACAAAAACTCTATGCACAAATCATATTAGAAACAAAATAATTACTAAGGACAAAAATCGTGATATTTTTCAACTTTTCTCTTAACCGACTGACATAGGTTATAACCACAGATTAGCGTCCATAGAGCATTTATCTAAATCGAACATACATAGATACATATATCTTATGTTTACTATACATTATTATCGTGCATAGATAGGTACTAAATTCAACGTAAATTCTATTAAAATGTAAATATAAAATCTAACAGAAAACCAAAACTATTTACTTTCATTAAATAATATCAACCCATGCGTAAACATATCCCAACTATACATGGTATATAAGCAATCAAAAGTGGATCCGCAAAAGTAATTCTGTGCTATTACGTCATAGCGTCCGAAATATATCCTGGAAATATATTTATATGGCTCAGGTGAATAATGTAGCAAGCGACCGATGTCAGTGAAAGGAGAGTAGGGTGACCGCAGCTTTATGAATATATAGGATACTTGTAAGGACATACTTTAATATTTATAAGATTATATATGTAATAATAATGACACGCCGGAATTTTTAAAATTTCGCCGAGAAATATATTTACTTAAGATACTTTGGTGAAAAATGTAAAAATAAATATCATCACCGCCTAGACGGCCTCAGGGTACCCAGCGGAGGGGTTTTTTAATTCCAACTCATCGTAGCCGATGGTATGAGTCTATACCGAACAAGTGGCTAGCTCGTCGCGATGTTTTGGATAGATTCAATAACCCATCTATAGACACAAGTTGGTATAGTGAATCTGGGACCACAGCTTAACGTGCTCTCCGAGGCACTATAGTGGTGACGAGCTAGCCACTTGTTCGGTATAGACTCATACCATCGGCTACGACGAGCTGGGATTAAAAACCTCTCCTCTGGGTATCCTGAGGCCGTCTAGGCGGTGACAATATATATATATATATATATATATATATATATATATATTAAAAGATTCAGTAGTTATTTTTTTTTTTTTTGGAACAAACAATCAAATATTTATTTTTTATAATAACCGTATAAGATATAAGTAGGTTTTTCTGCAAAAAAACTACTTTTATAAAGAACAAAAATTCGTTCAAACAATAAAAAGTTTAAAATAATTGTTAAAGGCAGTTAAACGTGAAGGGTAAACCATCTGTAATTGTCGGGTAATTCACCGGTGCGTTTGTTGTGTCGGGGTAATTGGCCGGAAGTGTGTTGGGTTGGGCCACTTTTTGCGGAAACTCGGCCAGATTGTGTTGTACCTAACGCATGAAAGCCTATGGCGGTTACGTTACTTACGAGTACTTTTTTTAAAAATTGAATTAAATAGAATAGGCACACACACTAACAGATCAACAATGTACTTAAAATTTTAGATAAAAACTCATTGGTACATGTCATGTATTTATGTAGTCTAAGTGTTTAAGATAAATAAATTGTTAGTCTATAAGTCTGTCTGTAAAATGTATTAAAATTAATAAGTCTAAAATAAAGTGCTCTAAATAGTATAACAAGTATTTATATTGAAGAAGATCAGAAGACATCCCCAATCAAGATTCCCCAAAACATAAAAGTACACACCGGGGTTTAAACCACGGACCTAAGTGATTTTAAAACTAAGGTCTAACCAACTCGGCCACCATGTATACATTTGTTTTTAACAAAACCACTATGGTGCCTGGGAGAGCACGTTAAGCTGTCGGTGCCAGCTTCACTATATCAACTTATGAAACTGTTTATTGATTGGTAATTGAGTCTATCCAAAACATCGCATTGAGCTAACCACTTGTTCGGTGTAGTCTCATACCATCGGTTGCGACGAGGTGGGATTAAAAACATCTCGTTTGCCTAAAGTTATCAAACTCACACCAAATTGATTGTAAACCCCTTTTCTTTTAATATATCTAAGCTTTGCTCTCCTGTAGTTTGTAGTATAATTTAATTTATATTTCTGTCACCCCTCTAAAATCTTGACAATGTACATAATTATATTAATTAAAAATTTATTGATACCTACCGGGGTTTAAATGGGGACCTAAAATTGTAACGTATTAATTCTGAGGTCTAACCAACTTGGTTACCACGAGTGTATTAGACGGGATGACTTTGGTACCTTGGAGTTTGGGACAGTCTCTTGTATGGGATTTTACTTGTTGTGATACATTGGCTCCCTCCCATCTCCAAGGTCGAAAATATCAATCAATTATTAAAGATTATATATTTTCGGCGTTTGCTGTGGAGACGATGGGTCCGTGGGGGTCTGAGGCAAAAGCCTTTTATAAGGAAATTGCCCCTAGGCTCGTCGATGTTTCGGGAAACAATAAAGCTGGCAGCTATTTCATACAAAAACTGAGTATAATAATTTAAAGAGGAAATGCTGCCAGCGTATTGGGTACCATGCCACTAACAGACAGTGATTTGGAAGACTATTTTAATTTATAGGTAAGTATTTTTAATTTTAATTTTGTTTTTAATTATTTTATAGTTATTATTTATAATTAGTTAGTGTATTATATATATTCTGTTAATTATTTAACTCATCAAAATATTTCTTTATGTCTTATTTATATAACCTTAGAAATCTAAAAACCAAGTATAAAGAGCTACAGAAGAGAAAATGCGAATCTTTCCCGTAAAGACTTCGCTAATACAAAAGCCATGTTTCCAACTCTAACCAGATGGTAAGTCTACGTGACTGGAATAGTAAAGTACTGCCAATCGTAAATAACTCGGTGAATAATCGTGTAAATAGAAAAGGCAAAAAAAACCTTTAGAAGGGTTGCTAACTCGACTGTCTATGAATTTTGTTCCAACTATAAAGTTAATCTATGTATACATTATAATAAAATTGGAAATGGCAAAAAATCCCTATTGATTTGATAAAAAAAAATAGAAAGATGGACTTCATCAAAAGTCTATAATTTATAGTATTCAGGTCTATCTGTCTGTTTGTTTGTACATGCATCACTTAAAAACTACTGGATCGATTTCTATGCAGTTTTTTAGGTTGAACAGCTATTGGCTCTGGATTTTTTTTTATATTCCTATAGGCAGCTCAGATATTTGCGTTTTAAGAAGAAAGAGCCACTAAGAAATAAATTAAAATTGTTTTTTTTTTGAGGTTCTGAAAAAGAAAAGCCTCTATTCTGTCTGTACTCATCAAACTCGAGAACTACTATTCCCCTTACTTGAAATTTGAATGGTTATAAAAAAAAACGCTGCTTCAAATAAGTAAAGACGTTGCGCAAACTATAAATATGGAAATATAAGCTCTATTCCATGGTTATATAGTATGTATTAGGTTGGCTATTATAATGCCGCCATCTTGAAATACACGAATTCTTCGCAAGTTTGAACATGTATGGAGCATTGGAATTTCAACTTTATAATTAGCAGGATAGAACTTACATTTCAATACCCGTACTTTACGCAAAATGCGCGACGGTGAACGTGTCAAAACTCGGAATAAAGCCCCTGGTGTGAAGATAAATAAAATAAATAATTATATATTTTTTTCGTTATAAAATAGGTACCTAGTTAATTTCTTTAAATTAAATTATTAAACAAAGTCAAAGTGTGTAGGTCCAACAAAAATATTTCAAATAGATAAAAAAGAAACATAATTCTCACTTCACATAAAACAAGAAAACACTCATAAAAAAATAACTAACCAAAAAAGAAAACACAAAAATATAAAACAAACAAAGATTATAGCGGCTAAAGATTTAAAAAGGATATTTTCCCTCTGAAGAGGTATTTTTCAGGATTTTCCTTTACCCGTCGACTTACATCAAAGAAGCCCTCATCCACTGACTGTAACCAAACTGAGAGATGAAGATGACTTGGTAAAGAAGAACGTGCGTATACTATGCTAAAAAAATGAAAGAAAAACAAGTCTTTGTATAAAAGCGGAGATTAAATAAACAATTTTATGTTAAAAACATTTTTTTTTTTTTTTTGAAGCACGGAATTTAACTTTGTATCTATGCGATGGTAAGCAGATCTACATAGTCACATAGTCTATGAATAGGGTTGATGCACAGAATGTTGTTTAACACAACCACACACACACAAACACTTATGGGAGGAAGCCTAGTACGTTTTTCTGTATAGTTTGTCATGTTCTGGGTTTATAAAATATAATGTTTTTGGTACACATAGTACAAGTCTAAATCTTAGTTTGTAACCAGGGCAATATGTGTAAATTATCCTACACATTATTATTATTTATAATGACTAATTGGTATATTCAAATACGAAATTAGAGAACCTGAATTAAGGAGTAAGAAAAAAAAATGCATAAAATCCTATAGGAATATTTTGGCTTTAGGTATCCAAAAAATAAATATGTAAAACAATTAATTGAACTGAATTAATCATCTCATAATAATTTAAAAAAAAAGGAATTTCCATATTCATTTTGCTGGATAAAAATAAATGATGAAAACCGCGTAACATCATTATAAAGACGTCCGTCCAAGTCCTTGTAAGTCAATTATCTTTTATTGTGTAAAACATGAAACGAAATTGACAAGGACTTTCTTATAAATTATTCAAAAACACTTGGCTGTTTTCTTGAATATTGTTTGTCTAGACTAGTTTTGTTGTTTATGGTTTTTTTTTAATAACATTTTTATTTAGTAGATCCCTTAACTTAACTAATGAAAAACAATCTATGTACATTTAGGGCTGATTTTTCAATCGTCAGATAAAATTATTTGACAGTTAACTTGTATGAAGAACTGTCAAATTTATTAATTTTCGATACAAGTTATTTGTTAGATAGATTTATCCAATGATTGAAAAATCAGCCCTTAGTAGTGTTTTTTGATTAATAGCAGCTTAATAGTTTTTAAGTTACCTTATAAGAAAATATGTAATTGCAAGAAATAGCTGATAGTTTTCTGGATATATAAATAAATACCTAAACACTGTTTAAACACCTACAAAAATATTTTTAACTTTTCATAAATGTCTGTAAAGAATTACGTGATTTTTTATTTAATTTAGATGCCTTTACCTATTTAAATTTAATGGAAAAAAGGTAGTGTAGTACGTATTATATTTAGATCCTCTTGGGTAGACTAAAAGAATATGTATGTCCATATTTATTAAATGTCTATTAGCTATTTACCACAAATTTGTGCGAGCTTCTATTTGAAACAAAAAAATCATTGATAGTGTTTTTTAATAGTTACCTATTATTCCTATCAAATCTTCCCATCCATCACTGCCTAAATAGTAATTTCTGCACTCCAAAATGAAATTAAAAAATAAACAATAAATTTATAGGTACATTTTTGCCCTCATATCTAATAGAACAAAATTGTTTTAAGTGATATGTGATCAAACAATTAAATATGCAGACACGTATTAAAAAAAACAGATTATGTATTTAGAGTCGATCTGTTTTTAAACCAAGGTTATTTAATACTTTATTATACGTTTAACTAGCTTGTACCCGCGGTTTTGCACCCATTAATAAGTTTTCCTTAAAAGAAAGGTACTTAAATAGTTTTAAAGTTTAGTAAGTACCTTCGAAATCATTTAGGTAAGTAACCAAAAAGATTACATAAAATATCAACTTTAAAACAAAACAAATATAATATATTCCTTAAAATTTTTCGCATTAAAAAGTTCTATAAGTTCTATACAACCTATATTCTTTCTCAGGTTCTAGACTACCTCTGTAGCAAATTTCATTTAAATTGGTTCAGTAATTTAGGCGTGATTGCGTGACACACAGACAGACAGAGGTACTTTCGCATTCATAATATTAGTATAGATCAGAATTATTTATTATAGTGCCTCGGAGAGCACGTTCAGCTGTCGGTCCCGGTTTTACTATACCAACTTGTGAAACTGTTTATAGATAGGTTATTTAGTCTATTTAAAACATCGCGACGAGCTAGCCACTTGTTCGGTGTAGACTCATATCATCGGCAACATCAAGTGGCGAGCTTGTTGCGGTATTTATGATGAAATAGCCTCGTTTGTATAAAGCGGTCACCGTTGTCATCTGCTTAACCTTGTTATCAGTTGCGTCGTGACCTGACCACTAGGCTGGGGCCGCTTTTTATATTTAGATCTAATATAAATAAATATTGATTTTTCAAGTAAATAATATATAAATCAAGAGACTTCGTCACCAAGAAGTAGATATGAAGTCAACATGGCCACTAATGGATCCCAGTTTTGGGGTAATGACCCAAACAAATTGATGGGTATTCGCGAATGACATCGAAAAAAGCTTTTCCTGTAACCAAGTAGGGTGGGACACTAAAAGTTATCGATGAAAAAATAAATATAAATATCATCACTGGTGCCTTACGGCACCAGTGCTGGGTACCCTGAGACCGTCTAGACGGCCTTAGGGTACCCAGCGAAGGGGTTTCAATCCCAACTCGTCGTAGCCGACGGTATAAGTCTACCTATAGGGACTAAGTGACTAGCGCGTCGCGATGTTTAGCAAAATTCAATAACCCATGTATAAACTGTTACACAAGTCGGTATAGTGAAACTGAGACCGACAGCTTAACGTGATCTCCGAGGCACTATTCATTTATATTTATTTAAATCTCTTTTGCATACAAAATACAAAGGCGGACTTAATGCCGCTAGGCATTATCTACCAGTCAAACCTTATATATATATATATATATAGTCAGTCACTATAGTGGAGTTGTCAAACAAATTAAATAATAAATCGAAAATAATAACTAAAAACCGTTTCTGATTTACAAAGTAGAGATGTTATTTTAGGACCAACTCAACAAATGGTGAAGTACCCTGATAGTGGATGGCTCGCTGCGGCCGTAAGATACGTTCATACGTAACATATAAGCTAAGCCTAATATAAACATTAAAAAAATCATATTATAAAAAAAATAAACTTTTAATAATATGTTTTATAGAGTTATATGATGTAGCTTGAGATATGATAATGTTATTTGGAACGTAGGGATATATGATATAGGTCGGAAATAGCATTTTTTGTTTACGTTGTTTGTACAGTTTGGATAATAATATAAAGAAATAATAATAATAATAATATGTAGGACAAATTACACAGTTATTGCTCTGGTCACAAACTAAGCTCTAGGCTTGTACTATGTGTACCAGAAGCAACGATATAATACATATTAAATTTTATAAACACCCAGACCATGACAAACTGTACAGAAAAAAACGTACTACTTAATTTATTTTTGCCATGGGTGGGAATCAAACCCACGACCTCCGGATACAACGCCAAAGGCGCAACCACTAGTCTACGGAGCTGTCGTCAAACAAATAAGTTTAGTTTGTGTCACATTTCTATACTCTATAATTAAATGAAATACTTTCTTGTAGTAATCACAATAGTTTCAAGAAATAAATAAAAAGACAGACCTAGCATAAACATTATTTTATGTACAACTCTATATCCAGATGTTATGCAAACAAAACTTTTAAAGATAAAATTCCGAAAAGTAAATTGAATGAGACGTAGCAAGTTAAAAAGTATCGATAAAACCGCCCAGTGTAGGCGTTTCCCAACACTAAACGCCAAACCCCTTTGTATCTGAGGTAGCTACATTAATCGACTCTACCTTTTCAAATATTTATAACCTTACCCCTACTATTTTCGTTTGTATTTATGATACCCGGGTAGAAAGTAGTAGATTCAATATTAGGTATCATGAAAGAAAAATTATAATGTTGACTGTTTGTGTGGTCACTAAATAAAATTGCGCCATTTGTTGCTATAATTTGTTTAGGGTGTATATCACAGTTACTCCAAGAAAACCTATTATCAGTAAAAAACAATATCTTTATATGTTCTATCAGACAAATTTTATTTTTTATTAATATTTCACTATAATTTTTATTTAACAATATTTGAAGCCATTATAATAAAATATAAACCCACATCTTTTTAGTTATTTGGTATATTATTATTTTAACATATTGGTCTAAAATTTATATAAACTTTAAAAAATCCAAAGAGTGTTTTTTAAATCATATTACGCATTTACCCACAAAAATACCAATAAAATGATCTTCTATGACATATATTTTGTTTACTATTTAAAAAGTATAATTTTCACGATTAAAACCTATAAAATTAATAATTTATTAGCTTACTGAAAATAACAATTAACACCTACAAATGAAATACAAACCTAGAAGAGTAATATACAATAATATGATAGAATAGCTGAATGCAGCCACCGTAATTGGAACTGCCAGGCAATTGCTGACGTCGCTGCAGAGAATGCTGATGCAAATTTAGCAAAGACTAAATTATTTAAGCTTACTTCAGAAGACATTAAAATTATTTAAGCTTACTTCAGAAGACATTAAAATAGATACATTTGAAACTAAGGATAGTACTATTCTTAATGTTGGTAAGGAAAGCTTAAACAATTTTGATAATATTAAAATTGTTTTAATTAACTTACCTACTACTAATATTAATTGTTACAGTTATATTAAAAGATATAACAATTAAAAACAAATTGCGATTAAAAATAATTACAAACATATCATCACGGGTGCCTTACGGCGTCGAGACCGCCTAGACGGCCTCAGGATACCTAGCGGAGAGGTTTTTAATCCCACCTCGTTGTAGCCGATGGTATGAGTCTACACCGAACAAGTGGCTAGCTCGTAGCGATGTTTTGAATAGACTCAATAACCCTTCTATAAACAGCTTCACAAGTTGGTATAGTGAAACCAGGACCGACAGCTTAACGTGCTCTCCGAGGCACTATAGTGGTGTTATTAAGCAAATTTACTTACATATTTTTTTTTATTAAAAACTCATTGGTACACAACGGGATTCGAACCAGGGACCTAAGTGTTTTAAGTCCAAGGTCTAATCAACTCGGCCACCACGTATTTAATTATTTAAAAATAATTAAATAAATGAAATATACATGGTGACTTTAAAAGGTAACAATACAGGCATATTTCACTCTCTCAAAGGTTAGCTGGTAGAAAATGCCTAAGGCATTAAGCTCGCCTATTCACAATTTTGTGCAATAAAGAATTTTAAATAAATAAATAACTGTACTATAATAGGACGACGAAAAATATAATAAAATAAAGCAAACCAGTGTTATAATAATAAAACAAGTTATCAATATTAAACTCAAGTAAAAAATTAAACCTAAATAATTTTTATTAATGTTTATCAATGGCTACACTGTTTATTTTAATGGTAACGCTAAATTGGCAAAACACCGAAATTCTTTATGTACCATGATGAATGCACGTCACGGAATGCCAAAAACTTTTAAGGCAAAAGCACCTATAATAAAAAATAATAAATTGCTTGGCTTTTTTAGTCCTAATTTCTATAGCATTTCGTTATTTTAACAAGTTAACGTTACCGTTATAAGAAATAGAATATGGCCGCTGTTTTTTTCTTAAAGAAAATGTATCAAGTGTTTATATCATTTCTGTAGAACAAAATAACAGATTACTCTTTGAAATCAGTTAAAGCTCGTTAACCCGTGGGGCGGTTGCGAACCCCAGGAGCGAAACTTATCAGTTTTGATGTAAATGGATTTCCTGATATTCGTATTCAATTATGTCCAGTATGCGAGATCAAAATATTAGCTACGGAACCTTTAAGATCTTCTACATAGTGTACTTTACTTAATAGATCAAAATATATTATGTAAAATATTTTAATGAAACATACTTATTATGATTTATGTAAGTAGTATATGTGTTTTGTGTATATTTATGTACCCGTATTTACATGTAATATTTAAGTAGTTTATATACTATTTGCTATTATATATGTCTTTTAAGTTGTTATTTTATTAGCTTTTGCATCCTATACCTATTCTTTCACTCTCTCAAAGGTTAGCTGGTAGAAACCTATGTACAATTGTATTTCGTAATTTTGTGCAATAGAGTATTTTAAATAAGTAAATAATTATTTATTTCTCTTTTATTCACATAAAGTATTCTTATTGTTTTCTGAGAGAAATCAAAATGTTTAAAACTCCACTATTACCTATCATTCCACTCTATCTATTTATTGCCACTTTATATTTGTTGACCCCCATAGACTAGTGGTTACGCCTTTGACATTTGTATCCGTAGGTGGTGGGTTCGATATCCACCCATAGCATATAAATATTAGTACATTTTTCCGTACAGTTGGTCATGGTCTGGGTGTTTATAAAATATAATATTTATTATATCGTGGTTTCTGATAGTACAAGCCTAGAGCTTAGTTTGTGACCCGCGCAACTTCTTCTGCGTAACTTTAACCGTTTACGCAGCGTACCGCTCTCAAAAGAAATAAATTTCCCCGTTTTTGCAACATTTTTCATTGTTACTCCGCTCCTATTCGTCGTAGCGTGGTGTTATTTAGCCTATAGCCTTTTTTGATAAACGGGCTATCCAGCACTAAATCATTTTTCAATTCGAACCAGTAGGTCCTGAGATTAGCGCTTTCATCCAAACAAACAAACAAACTAAACAAATCTCGGTGTATTTAAACGTCTACTCACCACTTATTATCTGAATAAGTAACTGCCAATTATTCCTTTAGCATTTTCTGTTTTGATATGTACAATATGTATTATATTGTATGATTTATATTTTGTTTAATGAATAAAAAAATAAATAAAAAATTAAGTAGTTTATATACTATTCGCTATATGTCTTTTAAATTGTTATTTATTTACTTTTGCACCCTATGCATAATCTTCCACTCTCTCAAAAGTTAGCTGGCAGAAAATGCCTAAGACATTAAGTTCGCCTATGTACAATTTTATTTTGTAATTTTGTGCAATAAAGTATTTTAAATAAATAAATAATCTCTTCAGCTTTATAATATTAGTAGATTCTATTTTATTCATTTTATATTATTTCTTTTCTTTTCATTAACAACATTCAGCCTTACTAAAACGTTTTATGTAATATTATGAAAACACAATTCATGAATTTATATTGCTTCTTTGGTAACCGTCAAGTCACCTCGCTTTGAAACTTCTGCGGCAATAATTTGTTATGAAAATCTCGAGCCGTTAAAAGATGGCGATCTTGAAGCAGCGGAATTGAAAACAACTTTAAATGACTTGACAATATTTGTGAGAATTCGTAATATTAAGATTATCATTATAAATTTCAAAAATTAAATAATAATAGAGGTATTCGTCCTATAGGCGATAGTACTCCTCTAGACCGGCAGAGAGCGGTAGTGTTCCCAGAACGCCAGCAGCATTGCCCCTTCGAATTTCCAGGCTTACATTTTGAAGAAAGAAGAAAGGCACTCTAAGACCTCATTGTTAAACTTTTTTTTTTGACTTTTCATAAATATCTGTAAAGATTTACATGAAATAAAGGATTTTGACTTTTGACTTTTTTTGCGCGGTTTTTCGGTCTTTTCCTTCAAGATTTTAGAAAGACATTGTCTAAAATCTTTGGCAGAGAGCGCTAGTGTTCCGGGAACGCCGGCAGCATTGCCCCTTTGAATTTCCAGGCTTACCTTTTGAAGAAAGAAAGCTCCGGCGCGCAGTTCTTCGGTCTTTTTCTTCAAGATTTTAGAAAGACATTGTCTAAAATCTTCGGTAGAGAGCGTTAGTGTTCCGAGAACGCCGGCAGCATTGCCCCTCTGAATTTCCAGGCTTACCTTTTGAAGAAAGAAAGCTCCGGCGCGCGGTTCTACGGTCTTTTCCGAGATTTTAGAAAGACATTGTCTAAAATCTTCGGTAGAGAGCGTTAGTGTTCCGAGAACGCCGGCAGCATTGCCCCTCTGAATTTCCAGGCTTACCTTTTGAAGAAAGAAAGCTCCGGCGCGCGGTTCTACGGTCTTTTCCGAGATTTTAGAAAGACATTGTCTAAAATCTTCGGTAGAGAGCGTTAGTGTTCCGAGAACGCCGGCAGCATTGCCCCTCTGAATTTCCAGGCTTACCTTTTGAAGAAAGAAAGCTCCGGCGCGCGGTTCTACGGTCTTTTCCGAGATTTTAGAAAGACATTGTCTAAAATCTTCGGTAGAGAGCGTTAGTGTTCCGAGAACGCCGGCAGCATTGCCCCTCTGAATTTCCAGGCTTACCTTTTAAAGAAAGACAGCTGCGGCGCGCGGTTCTACGGTGTTTTCCTACAAGATTTTAGAAAGACATTGTCTAAAATCTACAGCACCGGGGGACCACATGTAACTAAGTTTCTCAAGCAAAAATAGTAGAATACTCGATAAATTTGTCAATTCTTAAGGAAATAAGCTTAAAAAGACAACAAGGTGACTGAAGTCCGAATTCATTTTAGCTATTCAACATAGATTATATAGGCGAAGAAAGGGTACCCATTTAGGGTACCTTTTCTTCGCCTCATTGACTTGGTTATCTTGCCACTTAAGCTTGAAATAAATAAATATTAACTAATCTATATTATAAAGCCGAAGAGTTTGTTTGGTTAAACGCGCTAATCTCAGGAACGTTCGATTCAAAATGAAAAATTATTAATTGATTGACTGATTGTTGGATAGCCCATTTGTCGAGGAAGGTTATATAACATCACGCTATGACCAATACAAGCGAGAAAAATTTTAAAGTTATAAGAGTAAAATTCGATCAAATGTTGCCAAATCAAATATTGTTATTCTTGGTTAAGAACTTCAAATTGTCACTTATCATCAGATGGGTATTGAGTCTCATTATATAATCTCATAACTTCACCGCTAGATATTAAAACTTATAATCTAAGTTGGTTTCGGTGTTACTAGAAATTAATTGAGTTGGTGCAAGAACCAATCAGAATGCTATCTTTTTCGTTACCTATACTTTTCATAAATCAAAATCAAAGTCAAAAATATTTATTTCATGTAAACCTTTACAGGTATTTATGCATAGTCAAAAAAAACTATATTTACTATAAGGTCAAGTGTGCGCTTAGTTAGGCTCATGCATACATAAAAATAAATAGAAACCAAACCGAACAAATACCACATAGCCAACCAGTGTAGACTAGGTGGTTAGCTGGTTCCATTGACCTGTCCATATACTTTTAAACATATATTAAAAGACTTAAATCAAAACATTTTACGAAAAATACATACATTTTGATTTCGTAACCTAAACTAACCGAGATATAGCTACTAATAATAGATACTTATATACCTATCGTGCGCAAAAATATGTCGGAATCTTAATTAAAATAAAACATACCTCCATGAAATAAAATATCATCAAAATTATTAAAGAAGTTACAAAAATATGAATACAAAATGTTTGTTGAAGAAAGCAGTATCAAAGTTGAACAATACATTAAAACCAATAGGCCCTTGATTAATTTCCAACATTTCCTCTCCAACACAAACGACTATGACATCAAGCAAATCTACATCCAATTCTTTTCCATCAAAACTTACTTTTGCAGCAACGCTCTCATAAAAAGCAATGTAATGCGAATTTAGCGGTGAAATATTTGTTCTGGGTTTTCTATATTACCAGCCAAGGCGTCTGGTTCTTTCTACCCCAGTAATGGCGTTCGGAGATATGCTAATACACCCTTTATGGTTTGCGCCACGCAAAAGTGATTAATAAATATTTCACCTTTTGTTATTTCTATGGAAACCATTATCTTGATTTCTAAACACGTGTTTTAATGGTTTTGAAATTTAGAAATTGCAAACGGGTAAATTAAAATATCGGTGTTTATATGTTGGAGGACGCAGCAGAGGCAGGCTCCCCACAAGATGGACCGACGACCTGACAAAGGTCGCGGGAAGCCGATGGATACAGGCAGCGCAGAACCGGTCGTTGTAGCGATCCTTGGAGGAGGCCTATGTCCAGCGGTGGACGCGCGAAAGACTGGCATGATGATGATGATGATATGTATGTGATTGTCATTTTTTTTCGAAAATATAGCTAAATATAATTAGCACGGTATGTAACTTTGTATCTATCTGGTGGTGAGCAGACCTACAAAATCCATGAATGGGGTAAATCAATAATTGTTCTTAAACAACATTGATCGCTCCCATTATGCCGGCTGAATGATGCGATTGTAGAATCGCAAACAAATTCTGGGATTTGTACAACAATAAAAAAACCCGTTGTAAATTTTACTGTTTGTATTATAAACAGTAAATAAAATTACTGTTTGTCAATTTAAGATTTTGTTTAACATTTCATAGTGAATAAGAAAACATCAAAATTTAATTTAGTTAAGAAACATTAATTATATACCTAAAAACACAACGCCAAAGTGCCTCGAAGAGAGCGTTAAGCTATCGGTGCCAGTTTCACCATAACAATTTTTACACCATGAAGATCTTACTACTGGTTCGGTATAGAGATTGTATAGTATCATAAATTGTAAGAGGTGGAAATGAAACCCTCCGCTGGGTACCTGAAACCATATAGATGGTCTCGTACTGTGATGATAAGTCTATGGTATGGTTTCTTCTTTTATATAATGGCCTCTACGCCATAGGCGTAATTTTGCCAATGTCTAATAAGCGGGTATATTTTTTATATAAAGTAAAAGTGGATTCGTTGAATGTAGTCCGAAGACTGTAGACGTGTTTGTGTTATATTTTTCATAGTTAAGTTTATAGGATATTATTGTGCAAAAATAAATATATATAAATATATACCTGGTGGCCGAGTTGGTTAGACCTTAGACCTAAAAACACTTAGGTCCCTGGTTCGAATCCCGGTGTGTACCTATGAGTTTTTAATTAAAAAAAATATGTACATTTGTTTGACAACACCACTATAGTGCCTCGGAGAGCACGTTAAGCTGTCGGTCCCGGTTTCACTATACCAACTTGTGAAACTGTTTATAGATGGGTTATTGAGTCTATCCAAAACATCGCGACGAGCTAGCCACTTGTTCGGTGTAGACTCATACCATCGGCCACGACGAGATGGGATTAAAACCCCTCTGCTGGGTACCCTGGGGCCGTCTAGGCGGTCTCGGCCGCATAAAGGGGAATATACGAGTATATATATATTGTGCAAAAATGTACCACTTTTGTAGAATAAGCATTCATAGTGATGAAGTGTGAGAAGTGTAACATTTACGCAGTGATCTCGGTGTTTGTGCTGTCTTAACGAATCCTTTTATATTCAGTAAAATGGCGGTACCCCATTTACTGTTGATATTTTTTATTTCTTCACTTGACACTGGCATAAATATACGGTCATGTGGCTATTCCTAATTCTATTCTAGTCCCTTCTCAGTCCTGTCCATCCTAATATCCCACCTTTACTTCCTTCTTCTTCTTTTATATAATAGCCTCTACGTGTTACACGTAATTTTGCCAGTTGTAGAGGCTATTATATAAAAGAAGAAGGAAGTAAAGGTGGGATATTAGGATGGACAGGACTACAACTGGCAAAATTACGTGTAACACGTAGAGGCTATTATATAAAAGAAGAAGAAGGAAGTAAAGGTGGGATATTAGGATGGACAGGACTGAGAAGGGACTAGAATAGAATTAGGAATAGCCACATGACCGTATGCAAACATACGGTATAGTTATGCCAGTGTCAAGTGAAGAAGGAAATATAATCAACTGTAAAAGGGGTACCCCCATTTTACAGAAGATTAAGAGATTAATTGAGATTAACACAAACACCGAGATAACTACGTTAATGATACACTGTTCTGCGAATACTTATTATACATAATTTGTACATTTTTGTTACACAATAATCTATATAATTAATATAATTATAATAATTTAATAAAGAGGTAAAGTTTGTGAGTTTGTAGGGGGTAATCTCTGGATCTATTGAACCGATTTTGAAAATTATTTTAGTGTTGGATAGCCTATTTATCTAGGAAGTCTATAGGTTATATAACATAACGCTACGACCAATAGAGCGGAGCATCAATAAAATAAAATACGGGAAAATTTGTTCCTTTTGATATTTTTCGTTGCGTGTAAACGGTTAAAGTTACGCAGACAAAGTCGCGCTTATCAACTAGTATCCTATAAGCTTAAATATAAAACAAATTAACACAAACCAACGACTACAGTTTTGGAGTCACACTCAAACAATTATGGTATGGCTATACATAATAAATATTAGAAATATCTAAACCCTAAAACAATAAACGAACCTTAAACTATAATAAAAACATAGCGAAAGTATCTAACCTAAGCTATAGCTCGTATGAGAGTAGATACAACTCGAAGCGTGAGAGGCGAATCAGTGGCAATGAGGGCGTGATATAAAGAGATATGGCGCGCGATACGCTGAGAGGGTAGCGCAGAGATATAAGTACTTAATCGAGTCTACAGCGCGAAAGAGTAAATTATATTGTAGGTATATATTTAATATTATATGAAATAAATATAAATCAACAATAAAAACGAATAATGATGACAAAATTTGAACAACTCCATAATTTTTTTGTATTTTTTTTAAATACTGTCTTGATTACTCTCGTCTAGACACAAAAATATCATTGCTTATTTATTCCCTTGTTGCCTATTTATAGATCGAATGAAATTGCAAAAATAATACATTAAAGTACATCACGGCTATTTCCCTCATAATACCATTTATAGCTAGAAAGCAATGTATTTAAATTCGTATAACATTTATTAATCGGTATATTTACATCAGTAACGGTTGACTATATTTTATTACTATCAGGGGCCTTATTATGAAACAGCGGAAAGATGGCGGTTTGTCAAAGCATTGCAAATTTTAATTGTCATCGCTCTTATTTCCTATGCAATAAATGCTACGACAGCTCCAATTATATATCACGATAGCGATCTGCCAAAATTTCGTTTTATAATTAGGGGGCAGTATTAGATTGTAATTTAACCGCTTATCGCTCTTCTTTACTGAAGCTACGCTGTTTAATATCGTAGCCATATTGGAAGGTGTCTGACTGAATGTCGGAAAGTTACACCAACTACCATTTTCCCCTTATATTTCTGAAAACTTTGAGGTAGTGTATACGGTTTTCAAGTTACCTTTTTTCTTATGTGTGTAGGTGTGTATATCGGATTTACACCACAAATATAATATTATGATTAATTGGACGAACTATTGGAAAATAAATGAAAAAAGAGGCCCTAGCCTAGTGGTTAAGTCATTGCGCAACTGATAACAAGGTTAAGCAGATTACAACAAGGCCGGCCTGAGATGGGTGAGCGCTTTAAACAACAAGGCTTTTATCATCATAAACACCGCAACAAGCTCGTCACTTGTTAGGTGTTGCCTCCAAATACCATCGGCGAAATGAGGATTCGACGGGTGAATGCCTCCGCTGAGTACCCTGAGGCCGTTTAAACGGTTCTCGGGAGCCAAATAGCACCCGTGATGGTATATTGGAAAATTATTAATAGATGCTTCTGGAGACCAACGTGCAAGATCTTTATTTTTCCAACGAATATCGCTAGAAATTCAGAGGGGCAATGCTTTAAGTATTTTGGGTATATACTCAGCAAAGGAAGATTTAAATGAAAAAATATTCCTATTGAGAGCGTAATGATCAGATACAAGAAGGACAAAATACAACAAGATCTATAATTTTCTAAATCAGACCAATAATTTTTTAACCAACATTCATCAAAATGTTCTAGTATTTTGATGAATGTTGGTTAAAAAAAAAATCATCCAAAAAACTACCTACCTAGTATTCATCCCTTCGAGTAACACCCGGATATTAATTATACCCCGCCTCCACTGCGAGCAGAAGTTATAGTTCTTCCGCTAGAGTAAAAGCGGACAAATTTGATAATATAAATGCAAGACGAGTAGACCCAACGATATTACTAGCTCGCAATATTAACACTCCCGGTTAGGGTTGCCAACTCAAAGTTTTAATAATGAAAGTAAAATTATAATATTACTGTGTAATTATTCCGCTTATGATGTTGGTATACTAATTAATAACTCTGCTAGGCCGACCGACTGGACTCGTTACCTAGCCATGCTTCGGTTTTAGTCTGTGGGTTCACCAGTTTACCGTACTACTCCATCAATTTATTGTCGAGGTGGTAGTATGCTTTCTTGGTGCGATTACGAAACGGACGACTGATTTAACGATAAAGCAATGCAAATACGTCTTTTGCGCCGCCCATTTCGTAACCGAATCATTTAGCTGATATAGTGAGAGCGATCAATATTATTAAAAAATATGTATTGATCGACCCCATTCATGGACTTTGAGGTCTGCTTACCATCAGGTAGATACAAAGTAATATGCCGTGATCCAATAAAAAAAAATCAACAAACGAACACTTTGTCGATACGTGTTTCACCTCTCAACATAATTAGTACACCAACATCATAAGCGGAATAATTGCAAAGAAATATTATAATTTTACTATCATTTATAAAATGATATTCCGCCTGATTCAATTAAATATATCAAATTTTTAATTTACTTTAATTTATTATTAATGAAGTTTCCGACAGCATGAGCCCGTTTATCTGTGTAGTAAACATACTTCAATTTATTTATTGATGGCAAAATAAAAATAGTACGTTTTTCTATACAGTTTGTAATGGTCTGGGTGTTTATAAAATATATAATAATATGTAGGACAAATTACACAAATTGCTATGGTGACAAACTAAGCTCAAGGCTTGTACTATGTGTACCAGAAACAATGATATAATATGTATTATATCTTTGCTTCTGGCATACACCGTACAAGAGTGACTATTAAGATCTTACTTTGTGACCAGACCAATATGTGTAAAGTATCCTACATATTATTATTACTATAATTGGTGTTATTCAACAAGGCACGTCTTTACAAATGAAATTCGAGATGTCCTTAAAAAAACACAAATTTAAAGTCTAAAAAACAGACCCGCCTTTATGAAACGGTGCATGGATGTCGAGGAAGTCAGGGAAGTGTAGAGAACGTGCGAAGTGGCGTACATTGATCTCTGCTTACCCCTTAACAAGGATACAGGCATGATGGTATGTATGTTTAACAAATTTATTGTCCCTTCGTCTATGCTATTAGTTGGTGTTAATTCCATAGAATTGACCGCAAATTTCGTAATCGCACCCTGAGAGAAGACTACCACTTTTATTTTTATTGGAGCACGGTATGTGACTTTGTATCTATTTGATGGTAAGTAGTCCTACAAAGTCCATAAATGGGGTTGATAAAAAAATTAAAACAAAAAACCGACTCCTCTGCCATCTAGTATTAGAAACTAGGACTTCTAACTTCACTCATAGAGTTATTAGAAGAAAAGCTAATAGAAGGCATCGTTGTATAAGTAGATAACAAGCAATGACAATATTCGTGAGGGGTGACTGGAACCTGCTTGGCTCAGTGGTTGAGTGACTTGCTGCGAAAGCGAGGTTCGTGGGTTCGATACCTGCCCACCAGGATTTTTTTCATTAAATTTTATCATCCACTGCTTTGATTCCTTGTTTGGTGATTATCTCTTTTTAGGTGCGGTTACAAAACGGGTAGCTAATTTGACTTTTAGCAGCAACAATTTTAAAGCAGACTCGTAATGCAAATACTTCTCTGACGAAAGCCAAAAAAAAAAAAATGTTTGGGTGATGAACCATAACAAAATAACAATATGTTTAAAGCAAATATATGATTGTGCACTCCAAAAAGTACATAAAAATACATAAGGTATCAACAAAAACATATAATATAAACATATATTAAATACAACATTGAAGCTTCTAAAGTTTATAGTGAAATTTAATATTTTATAATCTTAAAAATAAATTATTTACTTTCCAAAACCAACTGATAATAATAAACCAAAATTAAAGGCGAGCCTGAGTTTATTTGTGCGAAATTTTAGAGAAAACAAGTTTACAAAATTGCTAAGTATAAATGAAAAAGTTTGTTTCCAAGAAGCTTGAAATCAATTTGAAGAACCAATTTCAGTTGGCTGGTTTCAGTAGATTATTAATAATATATAAGGTATAGTTTTCTTTATTTTATCCTTTAACAAATATTTATATGCCTTTTAATGTTATTCCCTCATCGTTTTAAGAGCAGAGTCTGATCAAACATTTCCTATACATTTACGACCTTTTGGTCCTAACTGTTACCCCCCTCTAAACGTACATAGATTTTTATGAGTTTTGGAGGCGTTATAAATAAGACCTATATCTAGGCTCGCACGTTTTCTTTTTATAAAGTTTGATATAGGAAAAAAATTATCAACCCCTGAAATTCAAAAAAAATCCCTCACATTAAAATAATTTCTATAAAAAATCAAGGCAGAAAATTAAAAAAAAGAAAACGTACAGTCATCGTTTACGTTCCCTCTAATAAAATGAGACCATTTTTTTCAAATCCATTAAAGTTTAGGTGTAGAAAACTGTTTTGGCGCGTAAGTCGTTTTGCAGCCTAAATTATAGTAACAATCTCATACGTGCTCTTTCTCATTAAGGGTCGGGGGGAAATATACGTAAATGTATGATCGCGTTACCGACTCCCTGTCATGCGCGGGCAGAGGTAATACTTTGCAGTTGAATCAGCATGAGCATCGAAGAACCCCATCAGACACTCCTCTTAAACATTAGAATCTCTCGCAGTCTAACTCATGCGTATCGAATTTTATATCACACTATCTTACCCGCGGATTCGCACCCATTAATAAGTTAAAAAAATGCGATGTTAATATACGATACATGTATTCTTAGTAATTTTAGTTTTAATAGTGTTAGTTTAGTAAGTAGTCAAAAAGATTATAATAAATTTAAACAACAAAAAATACTTAAAAAGTAAAGATATCATATTATATCATCACGGGTGCCTTACGGAGCCATTATCATCATCAGCGGAGGGGTTTTAATCCCACTTCGTCGTAGCCGATGGTATGAGTCTACACCGAACTAGGCTAGCTCGTCGCGATGTTTTGAATAGACTCAATAACCCATCTATAAACAGTTTCACAAGTTGGTATAGTGAAACCGGGACCGAAGATAAATTCAAATATATATTAAAGCAGTTTTATGTCATTTTAATATACCCAACATATCTTCATAGAACATTTTCCTCTTTCTGGTGTATTCAAAAACTTGCTCTAAGAGACTTAAAACACAAAAACACCCTGTATATCTTCACTCCATATAGCTATGTCGAAAAATGATATACGCTATGTCCTTCCCAGGGTCTCAAACTATCTTTATACCAAATATCATCTAAATCGGTGCAGCGTTAGACATGAAAACGTAATAAACAAACAGAGATAGAAAAAGAGTTACTTTCGCAACGATTAGGCATGGACACTAAGGCCGAAAATTGCCTGTATAAAACATGCTAACTGAAAATCGCGGACTTTTATGGAATGCGTTTCACAAACTAGTGGTTGCGCCTTTGGCGTTGTATCCAGAGGTCGTGGGTTCGATTCCCACCCATGGCAAAAGAATATTAGTACATTTTTCTGTACAGTTTGTCTTGGTCTAAATGTTTATAAAATATAATATGTATTAAATCATTGTTACTGGTTCACATAGTACTTCACGTAGTTCACGTAGACTTCGGGTTCTTAAGTCCAGAAACCATGGATGCTCTCATGGTAAAGAAAGAAATGCGAATAACGATAAGTTGTCATAACAAAATTGAGTAATCTGCATGAACAAATGTTACCACTTCAAAGCCTCGACAAAATTGAATGAACAACCCGACGAGGAAGCAATTAGAAACGCGTAAATAATTGATTATCTACAAATGAAACAGTTTCACATCCATATATGGGTTTGAAGTTTTGAGTATTTCATATGAATAATAAATGTATTTCTCCCTACTGCTTTTTTTTTGTTTTTAGGGATCCGTACGTATTTAAAGTAAAATGGTACTCTTATGAAATTACTCTGTCTGACCAGGTGGGCGATTCTCGCGCTTTCGAGATTCATCTCGATTCGATTCATTTTGAACGAAAAATGGCATATTTAGTCATTTATCGTTTAAAAATCTCGAATCGAGATGAATGTCGAAAGCGCGAGAATTGTCCACCTGGACGATATTTCGAAACCGGTGGAAGTATAAAGTTTAAATTTGAAATAGTAGATGTTAATTACTTTGTACTAAGGTATTTTGATTTTCTAGATCGTTTTGTAGTTGTTAGTATTAAGTATATGTATGTATATATATATAATATATATTTAAGTAGTGTATATTAGATTGTAAGTAATTTATTTTATAATCACTTTGTTTAAAACTCTGTTACTGTATTGCACCTACCTCTCTTATTAACTGCTTTGATTGTCCCAAAGGTTTGAGTGGTAGAGAATGCCTAGCGGCATTAAGACCGCCTTTGTATTTTGTGTAATAATTAAATAAAATAAAAATAAATAAATAATAATAACTACGCCTTAACTATCATATTTCAAAATGCTCTCAAGTTTAGATTTTAGAGAGAAATTATTACCTAAAATTAGTAACCATTTGAAATAACTTAAAAACTAAAAGAGCTAAAATCCTAAAAATATGTGTAGATATAATAAGCAAAAATTTATAAAATATCTTTTATTTGTATCTATCTGATACGGTACCTGAGATGGTAATTATATATATTTTTTTTGAAAGCAAGGTTGTTTAACATATTCCGTCTTTTTATATTGTACAGAACCCAGTCAAGTCCTCACACCATTTGCACTTGACGGTTTTTTTAATTTATTTTGTTTGTGACAACCCTATAACTTAGTAAAGTTTATTCAGGCCTTTGTAAAGACAATAATGTTGAATGAATTATATTTGAATAGTAACTCTAAAATGTCTTCAATGTGATTTAATTTAAGGAAATACTCATTTGAACAATGGAATCCATTTCGAATGACTTAAGGACTAAATTCTATTAAATTAAATATAATATTAAATCTTCCAAGGTTTTATAATTTTATAAATATAAAAGTATTAATATAGTTCTATTGAAATAAATAAATAAAAAAGTTTTTATTAGAAAAAACCTGATATCCTAAATGAAAATAAAGATATTACACACATTAAAAATACCTATCAAACAAATAAAACTAAAGACTACAAATATTTATATATTATGTAGGGACAATTTTGCACATATTGCTCTGGTCACAAACTAAGCTCTAGGCTTGTACTATGTGTACCAGAAACAATGATATAATACATATTATATTTTATAAACACCCAGACCATGACAAACTGTACAGAAAAACGAACTAATATTTTTTTGCCATGGGTGGGAATCGAACCCACGACCCCCGGATACAACGCCAAAGGCGCACCACTAGTCTACGGAGGTTGTCGAAATAAAAACTATTATATCTAAATTTAAAGAATTCCCGTCAGGAATAGTGCCAAGAAGGCTGGCGACGTTGCCACGCTGAATAGCGAGGCTTTTATATCCTAAATACAATAATAAAATATAACAATATTTTGGATTTACATATACGTGGTGGCCGAGTTGGTTGGACCTTGGATTTAAAAATACTTAGGTCCCTGGTTCGAATCCCGTTGTGTACCAATGAGTTTTTAATTAAAAAAAATATGTACATTTGTTTGACAACACCACTATAGTGCCTCGGAGAGCACGTTAAGCTGTCGGTCCCGGTTTCACTATACCAACTTGTGAAACTGTTTATAGATGGGTTATTAAGTCTATTCAAAACATCGCGACGAGCCTAGCTAGTTCGGTGTAGACTCATACCATCGGCTACGACGAGGTGGGATTAAAACCCTTCCGCTGGGTACCCTAGGGCCGTCTAAGTAGTCTCGGGCGCCATATATATATATATATATATATATATATATAATATAGTGCTACTGAAATAAATAAATACAACAATAAACTATAACAACATTTTGGATTTACATATGGTGGCCGAGTTGGTTAGATCTTGGACTTAAAACACTTAGGTCCCTGGTTCGAAACCCGGTGTGTACCAATGAGTTTATAGATGGGTTATTGAGTCTATTCAAAACATCGCGACGAGCCAGCCACTTGTTTGGTGTAGACTCATACCATCCGCTACGAAGAGGTGGGATTAAAACCCTTCCACTGGTGCCGTATAAGTATTTTAGATTTATATCTACACAGTTATTTCACTGACAAAGCAGTCTGGCCAAAACGGAGAAATAGGATTAAGTCTGGGGGTACAAGTTTGTAAAGTAGTTAGGACTTGCATTGTGCGGACCGTATTGCTAAGTCCATGTTTCTTGACACTTTGAATACTCATACTTGGATTAAATTTTCCGGGGAAGGAAAACTTATTGGGTTAAATTAGACTAGTAGATTTAGGATTTAACACGTTTTCATTTAATAATGTGAGTTTTTAATTAAAAAGATTAATGTACATTTGTTTGGCAACTATTATAGTGCTTAGGAGTGCACAGGAAATGGATTAGTTAGAACGTCAAAAAACCATCGAAATGTTGTTTTTTAGTGATAATAAAGTTTTTTTTAAGAACAAGAAGGTGTAGAATTTACTTAGTCGGCCCTAATAACTTAATTTATTTATAAAAAAATTGTTAATTTTTGAAATGACAACTAAAGTGATATTTTTAGAATTGTAATACAAACTTTGGTTGCTTATTAAAAATTTCATCGTTTTTTATAAAGAGTACAACATTTAGGCGCGAATCCATTCATACATATAAATATATACATAGTTTAATATCCAAGAGTAGGTCTAACAAAAATGTACACAGTTATTTCACTGACAAAGAAGTCTGGCCAAAACGGAGAAATAGGATTAAGTCTGGGAGAACAAGTTTGTAAAGTAGTTAGGACTTGCATTGTGCGGACCGTATTGCTAAGTCCATGTTTCTTGACACTTTGAATACTCATACTTGGATTCAATTTTCCGGGGAAAACTTATTGAATTAAGTTAGACTAGTAAATTTAGGATTTAACACGTTTTCATTTAATAATGTAAGTTTTTAATTCAAAAGATTTATGTAGGTGCATTTGATTGATAAATACTATAGTGATTAGGAGTGCACAGGAAATGGATTAGTTAGAACGTCAAAAAACCATCGAAATGTTATTTTTTAGTGATAACAAAGTTTTTTTTTAAACAAGGAGGTGTAGATTTTACTTAGTCGACCCTAATTACATAATTTATTTATAAAAAATTAGTTAAGATTTGAAATGACAACTAAAGTGTTATTTATAGAAATATAAATAACTGTTTGGTTGCCTTTTCAAAAATTCATATTTTTTTATGAAGATACTATGATATAAAGATCGAGATAATCGAGATATGATAATAAAGATCGAGTAAGTAATTTTTACACTTCCACGTTCTTTTTTCTTAAAAAAAAACTACAATATCACTAAAAACAACATTTAGACGTTTTTAGACGTTCGACTTCGCGAATACATTTCCTGTCTTCTTAAGCTGTCAGTCCCAGTTTCACTAAAACAACTTGCAAATATCACGACGGGCTAATCACTATCTTCGGTTTAAACTCAAAATAACATGGGTTACTAGTTTAAATAAAACCCCACCGCTGGGTACCCTGGGTTTAACACGCTCCGATGTAAACCGGACCTCAATACCTGTACATGTAAATGTCTTTCAGATATACCTGTATGTGTGTGGCGGGCATTATATTGGGTGTTATTTTTAGAAAGGAAATAAAATTGTTATGCCTAATGAATCACTTGTAGAACCTATTTTAAAAATAAATAAATAAGGAGCACATATTACCTATTTAAAAAATAATGCTCGTAAAATAAATTATCATTTAAACGTCTATATGCTTAAAAATACTCCAACAAATATTTATTTTCTTTGTACCAATCAAATAAAATATATTTAGAGAAGTGGCAGGGTTGCAATAGTGAGTTTAGTATAAAAGTTGAAGTGATTTAGACAAGTGGCAGGGTTGCAATAGTGAGTTTAGTATAAAAGTTGAAGTGATTTAGACAAGTGGCAGGGTTGCAATAGTGAGTTTAGTATAAAAGTTGAAGTGATTTAGACAAGTGGCAGGGTTGCAATAGTGAGTTTAGTATAAAAGTTGAAGTGATTTAGACAAGTGGCAGGGTTGCAATAGTGAGTTTAGTATAAAAGTTGAAGTGATTTAGACAAGTGGCAGGGTTGCAATAGTTAGTTTAGTATAAAAGTTGAAGTGATTTAGACAAGTGGCAGGGTTGCAATAGTGAGTTTAGTATAAAAGTTGAAGTGATTTAGACAAGTGGCAGGGTTGCAATAGTGAGTTTGTAAGTGATTTTTAGGTTTTCCGGAGACTACAGCATCGATTTCTTGTCGAGGGAGTACTCTCTCCTTTCATTGTACGATAAAGCAGCGAGGATATTAAAATATACTCGTAATGCAAATACGTCCTTGTCGCCGCCCATTTCGAAGCCGCATCATTTAGCCGACATAGTTCATTCATCAATAATGATCGACCCCATTCATGAACTTTATAGGTCTGCTTAACATCAGGTATAAAAAAAAATGTATGGACAAAACTAATAGTACATTACTGCCGCGGTCTATAATGACTTTGCTGGTAGCGCTGATGATGGCCGACAGCGCAGCTCCAGGCCGACACAGCGCGGTCAGCGTGCAGTACTTGATGGACGAGCTGCGATAAAGGCCGAGACCGTAGGTCGAGACCTTTACAGCGAGGACAGCAGGGGCTGCAACGATGGCCAAGCTGGAAGGCCTAGAGCGTAGCTAGGCTAGCTCGAGGCAATCATAGCGTGACCAGCGAAGCAGTCATAGTGGGCCAAGGCTTGTATAGTGCTTTACTCAAAAATGCAAGTACTTAATCTAAATAAAATCAGCAAGTAATTTAAATAAAATATATATTAAAACGTTGAAACGTCGAAATAACGGCTGGTAATGTTTTGCCGGCCTGTTAGAGCGACCAGCAAAACTTTGCCGGCCGCTCCTTGAAACAGAACGGCAAGGTCGACTTTGCTCAAACAAGGTTGTCAAAATAATGACCACATTACATGCATTTTTGAGTAAAAATAATAAATAACTTACTTTCTATTTAATTATGCTTTTTGAAAAAGGAATCCTCTTTCTTACCTGAAACAAGAAAATAAAAATTAGTTAGGTTAAATAAATTAAAAAAATCTAGTTATAATCTAAATTCAGCTGGAGCGAGATGACGTTATTGTAAATAAACACCGGTTCGAAATATTTTTGCTCACACACTATAATCAGGTGGTCCACTGTTAATTTTGTACGGAAATAGAACTTCATATACACACATTGACTTACTAAATTATAGGTTAACAAAATAAAACACTGCACTGCTGTATTTTAATAGAACATGCAATGTGAAAAAAGCTGTGTGGTTAAAAAAAAACGGGCCAAGCGTGATTTCTGTAGCGCACTTATGGTTCCGTAAGTATATCTAAGGAAAAATAAAAAGATTTATAGAGGGTAAACTTTGATTTTGGAATTAAATTATTATGTTATGTTGAAATTTAGAATAATTGTACATATGGATCTTCTTCACATTTAGTTTTTTATTATTATTTTAGTTTATTATATCAAAAATAGTTTTTTTTTATATAAGAGATTTTTTTTATTGGAGCATGTGACTTTGTGTCTACTTGTTGGTGAGCCGGACTACAAAGTCCATGAATGGGGTCGATTTATACGTTGTTGATTAATAGCATTAGTGACTCCCACTATGACAGACTATAACGAACAGACTGATTTTATAAATGTTCCGTTTTTCTTTAATACGATTCCCACCCATGGCAAAAAAATATTAGTACGTTTTTCTATACAGTTTGTCATGGTCTGGGTGTTTATAAAGTATAATATGTATTATACTTAATCGAAAATAACAATAACCATTTAGAAACGAAAATTTTTAAATCAATTCATAAAAAACTAAATAATAACAATTTAATTCTTACAAAAGCTGATAAAGGTAATACGACAGTAATTTTAGAAAATAATTCTTACCTTCAAAAAGTTGAAGATATTATTAAAGGAGATGATTTTGTAGAATTAAATTTTGATCCTACTAATAAATTTATTGTAGAAATTAAACTAGCTTTAAAAAATTCAATATACATCTTTCAAAATTTTAAACAATTCTATAATACCTATGAATCCACAACCACCATTCTTCTACGGTTTACCAAAAATTTATAAAGACGATATTCCCATTCGTCCAGTGGTATCTTATATAGGAGCTCCAGCATATAATTTAACAAAACAATTAAATCACATAATAATACATAAGTCTTCATTTAATCCTAAATATAGTTTAAAAAATAGTTTAGATTTGATTAATAAAATAAAAGATATACATATACCGTCCAATGCATTATTGTTATCATTAGATATCGACAGTTTATTTTCCAATGTTCCATATGAAGAATGTCTCACTATAATAAAAAACCGTTTTGGAAAAAAGAAACTTTCATATGAAGAAAGTTCTGAATTACTAAATATTACCAAAATATGTATGCAACAAAATTATTTTAAGTTTAATAATAAATTATATAAACAAAAAGAAGGATTGGCAATGGGATCTCCATTAAGTCCATTAATGGCAAATATATTCATGGATTTCTTTGAAAACTTATATATTATATACAATAAAAATATTTTGTATTACTATAGATATGTTGATGATATTATAATATGTTGGACGGGTACACAGAGACAACTTAATTAGTTTCTCATTGATTTAAATAAAAAACATCCAAAAATTAATTTTAAATTGGAAAAAGAAATTAATAAATCAATTAATTTTCTCGATTTAACAATTTCAAGATTTGATAATACTCACAAATTTAAAATATATCGTAAACCTACACATACAGATACTACTATTTCTGCATCTTCATGCCATCCATGGAGTCATAAATTAGCTGCCTTTTATCATTTTGTTAATAGACTATTGACTATCGCTCTTAATAAAGAAGATTATATAGAAGAATTAAATATAAATTATCAAATAGCAGAAGCCAATTTTTAACCCAAAAAAATAATGATTTAACACTCAACAATAAATATAAATCATCATAAAACAGACCGTGGAAACAAAACCTTGTTATAAATCATAATTTGTCACTTTCGAATATTATGTATTGCTATTTCATATTTGATGGCACTACATTATTCCATTCCATTTGCTAATGGGATTAAATTTATAGTGACTAGCGAGACTCCATGGTATTTTTTTAAATTCACTGAATTACTAAAAGTTTTTTATATATATTTTTTGATCCATAAAAATAATTTGCTGGGATAAATGATTTCAAAACAGACACTACATGTATGCCAAATATAAACCCTTATAAATATGACCAATATCCAAGAACGTACGTTTATCCCTTTTTTTTAAGTTAGGTATAGGTATAAAAATATCATACACTGAAATCCGAAAAAAAAAGTACTATACAATCTCTCATATTAAAATAATTCCTATAAAATATCAAGACAAAAAAATATTAAAAGGAAAACCAATAGTCATCGTTTATTTTCTCTTTAATAAGTTTACACATTTTTTTTTAATCCATTAAAGTTTAGGTGATGAAAACAGTTTTGGCCTGAAAGTCGTTTTGCTGCCTAAATTGTAGGTACAGACTCTTCGTGTTATTTCTCTTGTTGAGGGTCGGGGGGGAGGTTAACATACTTGAACATATGTATATATAGCGTTACAGATTCACTGTAATGCGCGGGAGAGGTAATACTTTGCAGTTGAATCAGCATGAGCATCGAAGAGCCTCATCAGACGCTCCTCTTAAACATACCACAGACACCTACAGTGGAATCAAACCCATGAACTCCCCATCCAACTACAGTATACATTTAGGTATACACACTTTGGACACTCTTCGCCGCTGATCTTGAACCTCAAACCACGGACGACACTTCTAGACATTTTGACCGCGCCCGATTTCTGTGTTGATTCCTATGCTTTGAGTGTACGTGTTCAATGTCCAAGCCTTCAAGGCTAATTTAGTTTTATCGCTTTATATATTTTGAGTAGAGTGTCCGGGTTGTGATACAACGCAATACGGTTACCTTATTGTATCCAATGAGATCTCAGGAATGGGATTTAAACTGTAAATTGACCAGTTCAGACTATCCTTAACAAATAAAAAAGGATTTTAAACAGATTAAAAAAAAAAAAAAAAAGATTTTAGAATTAGAGCATGGCATCTACCTGATGGTAAGCAGGCCTACAAAGTCTATGAATGGGGTCGATCAATATATTGTTGTTTTTTTATATGTAGGCATTTCACACATAGTCATAAATTATGCTTCAGGCTTGTACTATGTGTACTAAAAACAACGATATTAATATGTATTATATTTTATAAATACCCAGAGCATGTTAAACTCAATTCAACCCAAGACTACACGATACAATTCCAAATGCGCACTTAGCTATTGCTTATTTGTCTATAATCAATTGATCATTACTATATTACAAAATACTATCTTTTCGTAAACTTTAGTAAACATTTCGATCTTAAAACCGGGTTTAATTATACTGTCACGATGCATATCAGTTATATGAACGAGCCGCGTCGAACCCAGTTTATGTTTTGGAAAGAGGCCAATGTCCGAAATATGTACTTTGTAAACACCTTGGGGGAGTAGAGACCGCATACTCCGAGTATATAAACAAAAATTCATAAATCAAACCATTTAAGAATATAATAATATAGTTTAATATATGGTGAAAACAATGTACCTACGTACTATCTAAATATATATAACTCAAAGGTGACTGACTGACTGACATAGTGATCTATCATCGCACAGCCCAAACCACTGGACGGATCGGGCTGAAATTTGGCATGCAGGTAGATGTTATGACGTAGACATCCGCTAAGAAAGGATTTTGATAAATTCTACCCCCAAGGGGATAAAATAGGAGATGAAAGTTTATATGATAAAAAAATAACTATTCGAACGAAGTCGCGAGCACAGCTAGTTCTTGAATAAAAAACACCTTGAATTTAGTAAATTTTGTTTTAAGGCGAATTTTTCTTAATTCAAGAATATATATATTAATTGTATAATATTTAAAGTGCAATAAAGATTTATAAATAACGGTGCACTTTTTATTTGCATAAATTAATGATTACCAAAACCAAAACCGAGCATTTTTTGTTCCTCTTCAAATTGACCTAGTGATTTGATAATTTTACCATATGAATTCAATTCTTGGGATATATGTACTTGGTAATATTGAAACAAAATGAAAATACAAAAAAAAAAAAAATCTATATGTATAATTCTGATTTCTTTAAAATAACAATTTAAAAATAAACATTACAGTTAAATATTTTGTTTAAATTAAAATGTAAATTAATGTATAAAAATGAGACCGAATTCCAAAAAAAATATCTTATGCCCCCGATTACGGACACATATACCTATGTCTCAAAGTTTTTAATTCGAATTAAAACAAAGAATCATGTCATGTTACAAACATAATTTTCACAAATATAAACCATGTTTTTTTTTTTATATTTTGAATGCCGCTCTCTAAGTTCTATGAGAGTGACAGCGTAGAGTAGACATATCGATTATTACTTGTATTTTTAACTCTATTCATTTATCACTTCCTTAGTATGCGACATTCTACTCAGACGATTTTTTATTTTTTATATTTTACATTAAAAAAAATAAAATATATAGCGTGTAATGAATCTAGCAAGTTTGGTATTAGTTATTATTTAAGTGGTTCCCATAAATATAGTATCGATGTTTCCTTTTAAGGTGCGGTTAAGAAACCTCCTGTAGGTTCAATAAATAAGTGGTCAGTGTGAGTGATGGTTGTGTACCTAGGGTTCAACAACAAAAAAAAAGGGGGAATAGATGCAAAGTTTAACTTCAAAGAAAAATATTAGTACCTCAGTAACCATTTACGATTAATCGACACCATCGTATTAGTCGTCGCCATTCATGGCCTTCCTAGGCCTGCTTATCATCATAGATACAAAGTCACATACCGATCGCTATATAAAAACAAAATTTAATACCTAGTGAAAAGCTAAATGAAAAAAAAATCGTATCGGAAAACGCTAATTCACTTTGGATTAGCTTAATTTATAATAAATATAATTTATTCATATTATGCGTTAAATTAAAAAAAATGCGAGTACCTAAGTAGATATTACGCCTGCCCCTAATCGGCTCTGAACATAATTTACATAAGCGCTAAAACGAAAAAAATACCAACTCTAAATACTGTAGAGTTTATATTATACTAGCCAGCGTACGCTCTCAAAATGAATATTTTCCCCCCGTTTTTGTAACATTTTTCATTGTTACTCCGCTCCTATTGGTCGTAGCGTGATGTTATATAGCCTAAAACATTCCTCGATAAATGGGCTATCCAATACTAAAATTTTTTTTTTAATTGGAACAAGTA
This sequence comes from Monopis laevigella, assembly GCA_947458855.1. Lineage (NCBI taxonomy): Eukaryota > Metazoa > Arthropoda > Insecta > Lepidoptera > Tineidae > Monopis > Monopis laevigella. The sequence continues at coordinate 3,931,759 of OX381596.1, read as the reverse complement.
GTTCCTGAGATTAGCTCGTTCAACCAAACAAACAAACTCTTCAGCTTTATAATACTTGTATAGATATATTATAGCAAAAAAAAAACTAATTTAGATTACAAGAAATGAAATTAGAATTACAATGAAATCTTAAGTGTACTCGTATATATTTTATTCAAAAGAATATTGCTCCAATTTAGTTTTTTTCTTCCCATTATACTCGCATCTTTACAGGATGAGTAATGAGATTTATATAATAAATTTATTTCACATATTTGTTTAACTCACCTAGATCTACTCTATAATTTAGTATAGTTTTTACAAGAACGGAAATAGGGAATATACATGTAACGCCAATTATTATTATTTTAATATATAATGTTCCTTTTATATCTTTGAATATATTTACAGTAATCTATTTTATTTTGATTAGCTAATTTTTTTATAAATACGACTTAAAAAACCCATTTTTTGTAGAAACAAAACGCATTTCTAAACGCTCCGACATTAGCAAACACTACATGTGACGTCATTCGTGCACAAACAAATGTCAACGTGTGTTCTGTAGTCTACAGTTTCTTGTTTTATCTGGTATTTATTGTCCTTTATTACGATAATTTGTGATAAACAAACCTTTTAACTAACTTTTGTGGTGCAATAACATTAATCTAATACGCTTTTTGAGCACGAATGACGTCACAGAATAGCGGCTAGTGATGTACTGTTTTTTACTGCGGTAGTGGCAGATAAAGTTTCAACCCTTTTATTTTTATGTTATTACCCTTTAAAAGTGTTTAATATTTGTTTTTAGGGTTTAATGTAGTTACTCTATCAAGTAATGAAATAAAAATAAAAAAGCATACTCCCTATTGCCAATAAAATTGTCTACTTAATTTTATTAATTCTGTAATTTTCAACGCTGTAATCACGACAGAAGTCGTTAAATATCATTAAATATGCTTTAGTCTAAATCCATTAGCTGATTTCCGTTTGGTGTGACTTGTGGTAAGTCTGGCAGACAAATCACACCAATTAAACGACTCTGTCAAAGCTTTTCAAAACCTTGTAGTATTTAATTCATTTGTGGTGAAATTTCCTGTCAAAATTTCACAGATTTACATTTGTTTACATTTTTTTAGTTTAAAATGTAAATGCATACGTCTACTCACCGCTCATTATCTGAATAAGTCACAACCTATTCTTCCTTTAGCATTTTATGTTTTGATATGTACTATATGTATAATACATTGTATGATTTATATAAGTAGTATATTATGTAATATTTAAGAAGTTTATATACTATTCGCTATGCCTTTTAAATTGTTATTTTATTCACCTTTACACCCTATGCATTATCTTTCACTCTCTCAAAGGTTAGCTGGTAGAAAATGCCTAAGGCATTAAGTTCGCCTATGTACATTTTTGTAATTTTGTACAATAAAGTATTTTAAATTAAATAAATAAATAAATAACTTGCAATTATTTATTTTTAACAAACTAAATCAAACAATGTATTACAAATTGTCATAGTAATAATAATAATATGAAAGACAATTTACACATATTGCTCTGGTAACAAATCAAGCTCTTGGCTTGTACTATGTGTACCAGAAACAATGATATAATAATATATGATATTTTATAAACACCCAGACTATGATAAACTGTATGAAAAAAAGTACTAATATATGTGTGGGAATCGAAGCCGCACCCTCCGGATACAACGCCTAAGACGCAACCACTGGTCTACGGAGGCGGTTTGTAGTATAATTGAAAGGTTATATTAAAAATAAGACAAGGGTTAATAAGGTTAAAATGTATTTTTCTCGATACTAGAACTTGAGACTTCTAGGTTAAAATCATACATCATTACTCGACCATCATGGTTTTTTATTTAAAAAATAGTTTTCTTCACATTATGTAGTAGATGTATATACCTATATTTTAATTTTAAAATGAATGTACATTTGTTTGACAACACCACTATAGTGCCTCGGAGAACACGTTAAGCTGTCGGTCCCGGTTTCACTATACCAACTTGTGAAACTGTTTATAGATGGGTTATTGAGTCTATTCAAAACATCGCGACGAGCTAGCCACTTGTTTAGTGTAGACTCTCATACCATCGGCTACGACGAGGTGGGATTAAAACCCCTTCGCTGGGTACCCTGGGTCCGTCTAGGCGGTCTATGTATAAGTATGTATGTATACCCTATAAGTTGATACAAATAAGTATAATGAGGCCTTTTTGACATGATAAAGCACTTAAAAATAGTACATATGGATATTTTTTTTATTTCAAAAGACCCAAAATACAGTAGGCTCTAATTCACCGCATCTAAATCGGTCCAAACTTTTCAGAGGTAACTGTGTGACGCAGCACGTCAGGCTGTAACTCACTGAAAACAGTGAAGGCTATACAAAGGCAGGACACGACGCTCGTGTACGTACTATGATATATAAATCAGATTTTGATAAAGAAAGCGTTCATCTTTGTCGAGAGCCCGTACCCTCTACCGCCTAGACGGCCTCAGGGTGCCCAGCGGAGGGGTTTTTAATCCCACCTCGTCGTAGCCGGTGGTATGAATCTACACCGTACAAGTAGCTAACTCGTCGCGATATTTGGATAGACTCAATAATCCATCTATAAACAGTTTCACAAGTTGGTATAGTAAAACTGGGGCCGACAGATTAAAATGCTCTCCGAGGCACTATAGTGGTGTTGTTAAACAAATGTACATACATTTTTAGATTAAAAACTCATTGGTACACGCTGGGATTTGAAGCAGGGACCTAAGTGTTTTTAAGTCTAAGGTTTAACTAACTTACGCATAATATCTAGTTAAGGCGATGCCCACGTCCTATCTACTGATTAAGAGGTCTGCCACAATCCCTGTCGAGATCCGCTGCAATAATGGATGTGGCTACAAATAGATCCATGCGAACCAAAGCCAAGCCCAACTACAGAGCACTGCCACTGGCATGAAATGCATGTACAAACAAACAAATCCGAAACATCTTGTTTGTATGAGATAAATTTATCTGGTAAGATAGACGTCCACTCTTTTCTCCTTATTAATCAAAACTGTTAACATTTAATTTAGGTCCCTAGTTCAAATCAAGGTGTGTACCAATGAGTTTTTTAATAAGAAAAAATATGTACAATTGTTTAACAACACCAGTATAGTGCCTCGGAGAGCACGTTAAGTTGTCGGTCCCGGTTTCACTATACCAACTTGTGAAACTATGTGTAGATGGGTTATTGAGTCTATTCAAACATCGCGACGAGCTAGCCACTTGTTCGGTGTAGACTCATACCATCGGCTACGACGAGGTGGGATTAAAATCTCCTCCGCTGGGTACCCTGGGGCCGTCTAGGCGGTCTCGGGCGCTGTAAGGTACCCGTGATGATACATATATTACATAAATTATTATGACAACCTCTATACATTAATGGAAGGAAGCCACGTAAAACATATATCGGGTAAACACTATGTGATTACCCAATAGAACAATCGATAGTAGTAGTAGTAGGTTTATAGTTCAAACGACGACAAATTAGGGTAATCCGTACAGAACAGTCAAGAACAGTAGAAAATTATGAAAAAATAAAGAAACTATGTCATAAAATCATACACATACAAATACACAATCTATTGTGTACCTACTTTGATTTATTCCAACTTTTTGATAATAAACAGCAATTTTTTTTTAAATAATATAAATTGTAATATTCAACAATATATTTTGCTAGGAATTGGTTATAAAACATAAACAATTCCTAACAAAGTAAAACAAAATAACAATAACAAAGAATTTTTAAATAATTATAACCAAAAGAACATTCAAGAAATCCATAAAAAATATATGAAACGTGATGTGGCAATAAAGACAACACCTACACTTAACAGAATTGGCTCAAAGAAAACAGAAATCATTAAGAAAACAATAGTTTTTACAGTCGTAACATCAAAAGAAAGCTTGAAAGCATTTATGAAAAACATAAGGAAGAACAATCAGAATTGCAAAACAAAAATGAAAAAAAAAACTTTAAACATAAACTGGAGCTATGGCAAAATTAATATATACTAAAGCCTTTTCAATGAGAAGAAGTTAAAACCACGGAATTACATTTTTATTTTGAAATATATCTATGGAAAATAGGTAGAGTCAGATCCTGCGACTAAAACTCGAACTAAAAATAACTATACCTGCATAATACATTTTTTTTTTGTTACTTAATAAATAAATCAATATTTTTATTTTAAATAAGTTTCTCTTTTGAACTAAATCTGTGGCTAAATAAATTTTCTTTCAAACTAAAGCGATTGTATTTAATCTATTGCAAATAGTAGAAAAGGAAATAACTCTCATTAAAGATACAATTTATTTAGTATAAAAATAATCAATACAATAAACCTAATTACTATTACATTTTTCTTAATAACTTTGAATTAAAAAAGTTAACGCCATGAAAATATTTTCGATTTAATAATAGAGATTATATTGTACTAGTTCTTGCCTTATATTCTGTATTACCTAAAATAATGACAGCTTAGTCATTATGGTACCTTAAACTTACAAAAATGATTGTAAAGGACTATAATTTAAGTGATAGAATTTATTAACTTGCAAATAGTAGAAAGAACCTTATTATAGTACACTTTACTTAATAACTTTGAATTAAAAAAGTGAACGCTATAAAAATATTTTCAATCTAATAACAAGGGAACATTAAGCTCGTTTACGGTACCTTCTACCCTCCGAACATCATTCTAAAAGATAATAACAGTTACAAAACGCAATTTGAAACTCGTAAAAGCTGCCTTAGAAGGTATATCAGAGCCTGAGTTGGTTTATCGGGACAGAGAAGAAATTGAATCAGCGCTATCTGACTGGAATCGGAAAATGAGGGCGACTTTAACATTTGAAATTGTAGCTTTTTATTTAAACGCGTAAGTGAACTTTGATATATCTTATATATATTTTTTTTATAAGAGCTCAACACCTGACACTTACCTTGCATCCACCTGATGTTAAGCAGTATGCAATGTCTAGGAATGATAGTAAGCGGATACATACGCTGGTTGCCATCATTATGCCGGCTTAAGATGGCATAATGATTGCAACTTCACGCTTTGATGCCTATTCACGCTTCGTTTAAAGGACTCTAGGTTATAAGAGGAAGGAATTATATTCTAATTAATAATATATTGGACTTACAAGCATACATATACATGCATACTATTATGCTTATATCCCTGTTAAGAGATAGCCAGAGAGTAATGTACACCACTATCTCTACATACTTCCCTAGCTTCCTCCATACCTATCTATGCGCCGTATGAATATACAGCTTGAATATGTACACGCGTTTGTTTTTTGTTTCTTAAATTTGACCTACACAACAATTTAAAAGGTATACTAACTCTTCCACTAGATAGAAAGAATAAATAGATTATACCAAACAAGTGGCAAGCTCATAGAGGTGTTTGTGTAACTTATGAACAGTTTCATAAGTATGTAATGTGAAACTAATGCCGCCAGCGTAATATTCCAAGTCACTCTTGTCATTGAAATTAACATACATTTTGTAATTAATAAGTAATTGAAACACACCGAGGTTCGAACCCGTAAACCCTATACGTGTTAACCAACAAGTAGAAACATATGTGTATTTAGTAAATTAGTTAACTATACCATACAATACATTTAGGAGTGGTCCAAACTGCACTAATGATTAAATACAAGTGCAGATAATACGTCAGTCAGTATAGGTATTCCGCAAATAGAATCACTATAGTCTAAATGTAGGTTAGGCTAGATGATATTATTAGGAAACTAGACTGCAGGTCATTGGGTTAAGTGAGACAAAAATAAAAGTATAAAAAAATCACATTCCTCAATAATTGATGAAATTAAAAATTAGGAAAGGATAATTTTAATACGTAATTGATGATATTAAAAATATTTTTTTAGTAATATTTGTTGTGGTTAATAAATAATTAATAGTTTATTTATAAATTCTCTCACAGGGACCATAAAGGTGTTGTCAAACAAATGTACATATTTTTTAATTAAAAACATAATCTAAATGTATTAGATTAGGCTAGGTGATATAAGGAGTTCCCTATATCACCTATAGAACGGCAGGTCATTGGATTAACTGAAACAAAACTAAAAAGAAGCGCTAGTATAAAAATTAAGATAGGAATATTTTAAAATCTTCCTTATGAAATGAATATTTTTTTAATCTTCCTCAATTACTGATGAATAAATATATAGTTTCTTCAATAAATATACGTGTCCTAAGTATTTTTATTCAACCGACTAACCAACTCACTATACTCAAGAAAATAACTTTTGTACTAAAGTTATTCAAACCACAATAACACTTGCAATAAACTTGCAAGTTAATGAACCCATAGAATGTATTTTTGCAACAAGTAACGTAGTACAAACTCGGGCATGAATGGGATCGATTTAGGGGTGAGAAGGGGTACCCACCCTCATCCACCAGTCTTGCATCCCTCTTCGGTTCGTGCGAGCGTACTTTGACCCTATTCGATTGTACAACAGGCTAAAAAAATTTAATAAAATATGCAACTTTTTTTTATTTTTTTTATTGAGGTATCTAAAAACAAAAAAGTATTGATTATTTATATTTTTTGACTCAGGTTCGTCTGTTTTGTTAAGGGTTGGTATAAAAACATATCGCCTCAAATTTCTGTTCGCCTCCATGGTCAAGTGGTTACGCCTTTAGGTGTATCCAGAGGTCGTGGGTTGATTCCCATTTATGGTGGGGTGTTATCAAATATAATATGTATGGTTGTTCCTGGTGCACATACGAGTAGTACAAGTTGCTATCATCATATAGCATCATAGAAATGTTATGTCATACCTATTATGCATATACGCTGAATATTGTAAAATTGTATTGTAATTTGTATTTGTAATTATAATTGTTATATTTAAAGTTAAGTATCTAATAATACATAAATGTCAAATTAAATATTTTAAAGGGCATTAATTTAGACTTTATTGCTTGCCGTAATTTAATTTCCGCAGGTAAATTACAAATGATACTTAATTAGTGGAATAAACACCGGTGTTGGGGGACCATTTACTGTGAGGTGAAGCGAACACCGATACACAATTGGTTGAACCATATATCTGTCGCTGAGGTGTGATGAGTTTTTTAACGTTTAAGAGGAACGTCTGATACAGATTTCTTATACAAAAGGTCGTGACTGTTACCCCCTTAAAGATCCATGAATTTATATATTTTTGGAGGCCTCATGCTCGCAGGCTCGCACGTTTTCCTTGAAAATAACAACCCCTGAAATACAAAAAAAAAAATCCTCAAAATTTACTATAAAATTAAAGAGAAAAACGAACAGTCATCTTTTATTATCTCTTTAATATAACTTTTTTTTTTTATTTATTAAAATTTAGGGTAAAAAACAGTTAAAGTCCGAAAGTCTGCCTAAACTGTGAGTATAATGTCAAGCTAAATGCAACGTGCTCTTATTGAGAGTCGGGGAGAAAGTTTACATACATATGTATGGATTGTTTTGCGCGGGGAAAGGTAATACTTTGCAGCGTTTTCTCAAATACCTAACCATCAAAAAGAGCCTCATCAGACACTCCTCTTAACTTGCCACCGCTTTAAATTGTTATTACTTGCCGTAATTAGTTTTTTTGCAGCTAAGTTATAAATGTTACTTAATTAGTAGAATAGCTAACTGTGTTTAAACACCGGTGTTGGGGGGACAATGTACTATGAGGTGAGACAAACACCGATACACAATCCGTTCAACCAAGGCTTTGTGGCTGAGGTGTGAGTTTTTTATCAATTAACTTGCTACCGAAATAATTGCTTTAAATTTCTAGCCATTCAACATACGATTTTTTTTTGTTTTTTCAGTACAGCATGTGACTTTGTATTTACCTAGAAAGGTAGACCTACAAAGTCTATTTATTCGATTTAGTCCATTTAATACCATTGTTGTTTAGCAGAATGAACTCTGTGGTGGTTAAATGACGCGGTTACGAAATGGGCGGCTACACGACGAATTTGCATTAGGAATCAACCCTCGGATTCGTAATCGCACCCTGAAAGGAGACTACCACCTCGACAGCTGTCAAACAGATACTTTTGGTTTTATATTAAAAGTTCATTGGTACACACCAGGGTTTGAACCGGGAATCTAAAAAAAATTGTATTTTTTAAGTCTGAGGTCACTAGTTTTGCTATAAAATCTTATAATCTGTAATGAGTCTATGCGAACACCGCGATTTGCTTGCCACTTCTTCGATGTAAAATCCATCGAAGAAGCATCCATCGGTGGTGGGATTTAAACTACTCTGCTGGGTTCCCTGAGGCAGAAATACCGGATTGATGGTACAGAAAATAGTAATCCAAATTTGATAATACCGACATCTTTGAGTAATTAAATTCGTAACAAATTTAAAATTCAATCGTAAAGGAATTTATGTAAATTTTATTACGGCAACATCAATTCAAAATTATTCAGGTACGATCGAGTTTTCAGACGAATCTCGAGTTTGTATAAAATGTTATACCTTGTCCAATCTTTACTCTCGAACCTTAGTCTGAAGGGGCCTGGACAAATTGTCTTTTGTTTTTAAATTTAATAATAAATATTTAAATGTAAGCAATAAAAAGCGGCCCTAGCTTAATGGTTAAGTCCCAAGCATTGATAACAAAGATTAAGCAGATGGCAACAAGGCCTGAGCTGGGATTGGTGACCGCTTTATACCAGGAGGCTATACTATCATAACACCGTAACAAGATCGCCACATGTTAGGTGTGGTCATCGAATACGATCGACTGAGACCGTTTAAACGGTTCTCGGGACCCAAAATGGCACCCGTGATAATATGGTATAAATTTAAGAATACTTATTTAATACTACAGGTGGTCTCTATAACTTTGTTACACTTCGTTACCACCTCCCGTCAAGTGACATGTTTTGGTTTTAGTCTGTGGGTTTACCGGTTTTCAGGAAGACTATTGCTATCCATTTCTTATTGCGGTAGTAGTTTCCTTTCAGGATTCGATTAGGATTGCGGTTTAAAGTAGACTCGTAATGCAAATTCGTCTGAAGTCGCGTGTTACGTGACTGTATCAATTAGCCGGCACAGTAGAAACGATGAATGCTGTTAAACAACAGTGTTACATACACATACACAGACTAAAAACGAAACATGACTAGAAATATAACATAAATATTTATATTTCTTACTTTTCTACTAAAGTACTGCCGAGAAAACGCAGAAAAATTGTTCCAATGCCCAGACTGTCGTTTCTGGACACAAATACCGCAATCAACGCACTGTAGACAAAAGTTATTTTTATTATATTTTTTCCTGAAAATATAATAAAAAAAACTTGAGTATTGCGAAACGTTTTATTCATAATTCATTTATTCAAGATAAAAGCATAGCTATTGATTGGCTTATGTTATATAGCATATATTTATAGTTACTCAAGGTGCCCACCACTGATCAGCATGCGTAAAACACCCTATGACAGATTATTTGTTACTGTACCAATGTACAGAGTAGTATAAATTAAGTATAAATAAGTAGGTAATCATCAATGATTACCTTATCCAAAGACAAATACCGCAATCAACGCACTGTAGACAAAAGTTAATTTTATTATATTTTTTTCTTGAAAATATAATAAAAAAAACTTGAGTATTTCGAAACGTTTTATTCATAATTCATTTATTCAAGATAAAAGCATACATAATTAGTTGCACAATGGGCCCCGCACTAGGAAATCCTGTAAAATTGTGCCCCAAAAAAAAAAAAAAAAAGTAATGGGGTTAGCATCATAATAAACTAAACTTTATTGAATATTCCGAAATAAAGACTAAAAATGCGAAACCTAATTACTTTATTTTGGTTTAAAAAGCAGTAGGTTTATTAAGTTAGGTCACAAAATATTTCATGATGTCTCACTACTCACTTTCTTTAATTTCTATTTTTTTTAAACAGTTTTATTATTTAGCATGTATGTAAGAGACGTAGATATTTCAACCATCCCTAATCAACTCTAGTAAAAATATGACGTAGGCGCCAAATATATTTTCATTTACACCTTTTAAAATCAATTATTTTTTTTTTTATTAAATTTTTTTATTTTATTTTTTCAAATAAAAACACAAAAATAATTTAGATGAAAATGACCTTGGCAGTTATCAAGGCATGTAAATTTATTTAACGCTTTTTTTAGTCCGCACCTTAATAGAAATGTGGGGTCAACATACGACAATTCTTTCGTAATACTTTAGGTAGGTAAACAATAAATAACAAGATTTTATTTATGAACTAAGAAAATAAGGCACAGGAAACAGGAAAATCAGCCATAGTCAGTACGTAAGCCAGATTGTGCCATTTATCTTTTGCTGTCACATAAAACTAGGATACGGTAGTTCCAATAATTAAGCCTAGCGGGTGTGCGTGTGTGTGAGCCTTTATTTCGTCAGTATACGATCTCCCTTTCCAAACTTCTTGCTTAGACGAAAATTTATTACTCCTACTAAAAACCATAAACGGGAGTCGAGTTTTAATTGTGGATTTGGGTAAAAGTGTATAAAACACTAACTTTAGCTTCATTAAGATTTAAACACCCTAAAGTCAAAAGAATGGCTAATTTTATGGTTTTCCAAACGATATATTTTATCTTGAAGTTACATAAAACATAATCTTTATCATAAATACATTTATAGACGTGGTGGTTGTTTAGACCTCAAGACTTACATATACACTAGTTTTTAATTTATAAAAAATTATGTACATTTTTTTCACAACGTTAAACTATTGGTCCCAGTTTCACTATATCAACTTATGAAACTGTTTATAAAAGGGTTGTTGAGTCTATCCAAAAACGCAAGGAGCTATCCACTTGCTGTAGACTCATACCAAAAACTACGACGAGGTGGGATATAAAATCGGTCTCGGGGGGTCGTACCTGTGATGATATTTATTTACATTTATTAAATCGAATCGCCGAAAAATATCATATAAAAGCTCATGAAAAAATAAAATATAATAATAAAATTTGTTCAAAACACAAGTATGTGTCCGTCACAAGGATCCCAACATGATTGGCTGATCATCTGATCCCAATGTAACCTATGTTGGGATCCTTGTGATGGACGAATTCAGCCCAATATATTGAATTGTCTTGTATAAAAAAACTATTTACATTTTAATTATACGAGTTTTGCCACATCTTCCTGACTGATGTGTTTTTACCGGTGTTAGACGATCAGTCAATCATGTGAATTCATAGATTATTTTAGACTATTTAAGTCAGGCAGTTGTGGTAACATTTTAAGACCTGCCTTTTCGATTGGCGATTAACGACAAACAGTCAAGAAATAAAAAAAAACGTAATTTTTGTTTTTAGTGCAATTGCCTTATAAGCCAAATAAATGTGAGCTAAACATTAAAGAAAATAATATTTACCTGATTCAGTGCTCTGTCCAAGAGAAACAAGATCTTGCTGCGATCGTCTGCGCTGACGATATTCCGTGCGATAGTCAGGCCATCTCCCGTACTGAGCTGGAGCGTTCAAATACTCCTGCGACGAAAACCGAGAAGCTCGAGGAGGCGAAAACCCCATCTGAGCGTAATAATCCTGTCGAAACACAACATCAGGGTGCGCCGCATTAATGCCCCCAGGAACAATCTGGCTTCCAAAGTGCGATCTGTGTCCCATATACTCATTGCCTTTTATAGGTCCATCCATAAATTCATGTCCGTGTACAGAGGTAGACCGCTGGGGGCCATAGTCTCGCATTCGTTGGGGGTACTCGAGACCCATTCTGTGTGGGGAGTAATCAAGACCTCGTGGACCCATTTCGAAATGACCGTGCTGTCGACTCGAGCGGTAAAACTGAGGGGAGAAAGGGTTCTTATTCTCTTGTCTGGAGTGAGCTGGACTATAATTATTAGAGTCATTAGTTGTCTTTTGTTTTTCAGATTCTTTAAGTGATATCGGACCATTTTTGTCTGGTCCGTTCGAGTTAATTTTTTTGTCTTTTTCTGCAGTATTGTTAACTGTAGGTTCTTTGCGAGGAGTGCTCTCTTGGCTTGAGTTTCGGCTTTTTTGATGTATCGGAGATTCAGACAAGTCTTGCGACGCTCGTCTGTTAAATTCTTGCACCTTTTCAGGTACGAATCCTTGTTGAGGCAATTGGGACATTTTTGCCTTAATAATATTCTTTGGTTATAATTGACAATGTCTAGTTTCTTTATATCGTTAAAATCACCGTTTCCTATTAGGTACTATTGTATAATCTTCTAAAGTTATTTACTTTCTACTTAATATTGTATAAATGTAGGAAAAAAGTTCATCACAACCAATGTTAAAGTCGATACTGATGAAGTACACAAAATAATAATTTAGTTATAAGTAATTATTAATGATATATTTGGTGAGAAATGCAAAGTTAAATTTAACAACAATCATTTGATTAATATATTAAAATAAACCTTCCATTAAAAAGATTCCAGACAAGAATTAATACTAAATCATTGAATTATGACAGTTACCGCCAGAGACCATTATTTACTTTCATATTCAACTCCTAACACCCATAAAACATTTGGGAGGGGGGAAGCAAAACGACGGAACAAAGGGGAACAAAAGCCTTCAATTTATTCCCCCCTAAAAACAGCCATTGGATGCCGTCTTGGAATTCTAAGAACTATGCAGTTCTTCCATAAAATGTGAGAGGAAAATTCTTTATTGAATTTAGAGTGGCATTTGAATGTTTAAACTTTTGATCCATGGCCGGTTTCTAACAATCAGATATAAAATGCTAAACTGAAGTTTAATGTGTCTGTTGAAATACATTTAAAATATTATACATACAACTGTAAGAGTAGATGTTTTAAAAAGAAAAGGGATTTAGCAAAGTGGTCGAGCAATTTGAAATGTAAAAGAAGACAATTTTCTTTTATTATTATTGGTGCTAAAGCGAAGAAGTCCAGATTGTATCTTACCACGCGATTTACTTTTACTGTTTACTGTCCTCAATACAGCTTTGTTTACTTTTTAGCATTGGTAGTTTAGTAACCTTTTAGTATTCACTATTTTTTTAAAGGAAAATGAAACCCTAATGCAACTTAGTGCGGCTGTCTGTCCGACCAGACCCAGGCATCACCACTTTCTTCAACAGTTTAGTAACTTTTAGTTATGCACAAAAAAGTTACTTACGTTACTAAAGTAACTTAACAAATACTAAATGTAATGTTCTAAAGATGTTCGCATTACAAATCTACTTTAACATCCTCGCTGCGTTATCTTCAAATCAACCTACCCTTTTGTAACGGCACCTCTGGTGGTAGAGGACTACCTCCTAGACAAGAAATCAAGGCAGTAGTATTGGAGACATATCCTTCAATAGGTACAATAAAAAATAGATTCAATGACATTTCTCGAGATATCTTACCAAAGCTGCTACTCAAGAAAATAAACGCCAGTGTCAGAGATTCATAGAGGTAACAAATTTCGAGAGTCTTTGATTTCAAACACCATCATCAAGGTGTAAGTTGATAGGTTCTCTATTTTGAGTAGGTAACAACTGAATTTTGAGTCCACATTTTAAGAATATTTTCTGTATCTTACTCTGTCTGCGGTCGTTTACAGATAAATAACGATTTCAATGAAATTTGGTAGGACGGTAGACTGCATCCTAGAGGTTAATATAGGATATTTTTTTTACCTGGTATTAAGCAGTATGCAATGTCCAGTAATGGTAGAGCATTTCACATTTTAATAGTACGGCAGATGTATGAATCGCCAAAACGTTTGGTACGAGTTGATACATCCGCAACGGTATACATATGCATATTGACATAGTATGAAATAGCTGTAATATACAAACATATATAAGTCCCTATATTTTAAGGCTAAACGCCTTGCATAGTAAATTATTATTTTGCCGTGAGGTAGATGCAAGGCGTCTAATTAAATAACATAAAAAGTATTTGTGATTTATCTGAAAAAATATAACTTATAAGACTATAACATAATAACTTATAGAGAAAAATATTGAGGCTAAAAACTGGAATAAGGATACAACAAGAAACTTCACAACACTTCTACACTTCTTGTCGACAATTCTATTTTCTAGAAACCCAGTTCTCGCAAATTCTAAACCATTTTATAGAGTTAACTTTATAAAGTGGCGGGTTTACGCGCTTTAAAATATATATTAGTTTGTTATTTCTTTTATAATATTTTAGACATATTGTCGGCACAAACTGAGTGTGGTAAATACGGGATGGCCGATTTGGTCAGACATTATACTTAGAAACACTACACTTTTCAGGTACCCGGTTCAAACCTTGGTCAAAGAGATTTGAATTAAAAAATGTATATAAACCTTGCGAGGAAGAACTGTAAACCTTGCGAAGAAGAACTATAAACCTTCCAACCATCATTTATAAAAAATGTCCACAGAATTAAAGTCAAACAGTTTAAATAAACTCCAAACATAAAGCAAATGTTTTCTTTCAATCTAAGTTTTAGTTTAAGAGTCCTTTGTGATGCAGATGGAGTGAGCTGACTAAATAATAGTCCAGGAAAAGTTAAAGCTAGTTTTTCTTCTTGAAATAGAAATGCAGCAATTATTCTTAAGAAAATGGAAAATATAAGTACTATTATACTACGTGCTATGACAAAAGAGTTCTATACAACTTTTGTAAACATAAGAAAACTTTAATTCTACGTTTTAAAAACCTGTCAAACACTGTTTATTTTATACTAGCTGTGCTAGCGACTTCGTCCGCGTGGAATAGTTATATTTTTATCATACAAACTTTCATCCCCTATTTAATCCCCTTGGGGGTAGAATTTATCAAAATCCTTTCTTAGCGGATGCCTACGTCATAACATCTACCTGCATGCCAACTTTTAGACCGATCTGTCCAGTGGTTTGGGCTGTGCGTTGATAGATATCTATGTCAGTCAGTCACCTTTGAGTTATATATATATATAGATTATTATTTTAACCCGGTGAGCATTTGGTATAAAAATGGTTCGTCGAGAATAAGGTCATGATGACCCTGTATTTATTCGGCTAGCGAATCTCGCAGCCACGCCACTGTTGGAAACAGATAATGCCCCTCAGGCTCCCTGTATTAGTCAGTCAAAGAAAAAAAAAAGGTCGTGATGACCCTGTATTTATTCGGCTAGCGAATCTCGCAGATACGCCACCATTGGAAACAGATAATGCCGCTCAGGCGTGTATTAGTCAGTCATAAAAAATAAATAAGGTCATGATGACCCTGTATTTATTCGGCTAGCGAATCTCGCAGCCACGCCACCGTTGGAAACAGATAATGCCGCTCAGGCTCCCTGTATTAGTCAGTCATAAAAAATAAATAAGGTCATGATGACCCTGTATTTATTCGGCTAGCGAATCTCGCAGCCACGCCACCGTTGAAAACAGATAATGCCCCTCAAGCTCCCTGTATTAGTCAGTCAAAAAAAAAAATGGTCATGATGACCCTGTATTTTATTTGTGTTTATTAGTATTTTATTTTATTAGTATTTTATTTGTTTATTAGTATTTTATTTTTTAAACTTATTAATAATTGACAGGACGGAACTATATGTTGTTGATAAATGTAGGTAATTGGTATAGGTTGACTGGAGGGAAGATGAGTTCAATAACTCCAGCTAAAGAGAGTTCGACAGTGTACGACTACCGGACAAAAACTGTACTGTTTGTGAACCGTTTAAATCTATTATATCTAGAGATACCATGAGTGGAAATCGAACCCACGGATTTCCACTCATGGCAAAAAAATATTAGTACATTTTTTGTATAGTTGGTCAAGGTCTGGGTGTTTATAAAATATAATATGTACATCGTTGTTACTGGTACACATAGTACAAGTCTAGAGCTTGGTTTGTGACCAGAGCAATATGTGTAAATTGTTCTACATATTATTATTATTATAGAGAAGGAAACCGTGTCAACAAATGCTGGTCTAAAACTATTTATAAATACTCATTTGGCCTAGCATGCATGGAAGAGCTAGTAATTAATAAAGTGCACATAATATATTATCAGTGTCAAATTAGCATATTAAATTTATCGCTACGATAATCTCTGGTGTGCTAAAACCAATATAGACGTATATTATCTATCTAGCATCAAATTTCCTTTATTAATAGCATAATACGATAATGCAGTTATAAATTCACAGCCTTCAATAGAAAATTTGTTTTTCTAGCATTTTTTTTAAACACGGCATGTGACTTTGTATCTACCTGGTAAGCAGACCTACAAAGTCCAAGAATGGGGTCGATCAATACATTGTTGTTTTACAATATTAAAAACTCCCACTATGATGACTAAATGATGCGGTTACAAAATGGGACCTTAATAGCCTTGTTGCTTTATCGTAAAATTAACTTCTCGTTTCGGAACCGTAACCGGATAGGAGAGTAACAGCTTGATTACAAACCCATGTGATATTTTCCTGAAAACCGGTGAACCCACAAGCTAAAATCGAAACATGACTAGGTCACTTGACGGTTTCCGCGTCTGTTTGGGCGGTGGTAACGTCTAAAGCGGGAGGTATAACCTAATAAAATCATTTTTTTTTATTATTGGAGCATGGCATGGACTTTGTATCTTCCTGGCGAAAAGTAAACTTTTAAAATGAGAACTATAGTTTATTTTTTTTATTTAAAATCATATTTTAGTTGTTATTTTGAAAGGTTACAGGTTTTCTATAATAATAATATGTAGGACAAATTACACATAATGCTCTGGTCACAAACTAAGCTCTAGACTTGTACTATGTGTACCAGACGCAACAATATAATACATTCTATTTTATAAACACCCACAAACGGTACAGAAAAAACGTACTAATATATTTTGCCATGGGTGGGAAATGAACCCACGTCCCACGACCTCCGAATACAACGCCAAAGGTGCAACCACTGGTATACGGAGACGATCTATAAATACTATGTAATTAGCACCGTGTAAGTAAAATCTACATCCCCACGTTTTTTTTTATTACCAAAAAATACTTTATAATCACAGAAAATAACGTTAATAAAATGTTATTTAACGTTCTAGTGCGCGAATTCATGCCCTGTGCTCTTAGATATATTTACCTAACCATAAAAAAGCTATCCAAAAAATTTTCGCGTGACAAAGAACACCCATGTCCAAGGGCATACCAATAAATATGTATGAGAGGTACATGAGGGATCATAAGATATGAATGTCGCTCACAATCGCCCAGCGATCCTCAAAGGACTAAGCGCTTGTAAATATGAAGACTTATTGCAAATCACGTATCGTGTATGATCCCATGTTTTATTGAGTCAATTTTTATGTCGGTATAGTTTTTTTTTTTATTAGAGCACGGGATGTGACTTCGTAACTTCCTGAAGGTTAGCAGACCTATATAAAGTCCATGAATGGGGGCGATCAATACAGTGTTGTTTAATATATATATTTTTTAATAAAAAAAAAATGTAAAGTTAATAAATATTAATTATAATTACCTAATTGCGTTACTTTGCGAAAGTTAATTAAAAATTATAGTTAATTTTTTTATTTTTATATTTGAACCATTACCTAACGGAAGATAGCTAAATATAAAATAATATTATTTTAACTATAATTTAAATATTAATTTGTTTTTATAAATATAAATTATATATTTTTTTTTTGATTAGAGCACGCACGAGATCTCACTTTGTATCTTCCTGAAGGTAAACAGACCTACGAAGTCCATGAATGCTATCAATACATTGTTGTTTAATAATATTCATCGCTAAATGATGCGGTTAAGAAATGGGCGGCGACAAAGATGAATTTGCGTTACGAGCCCATTTGAATATCGCTGCTACTTTATGGGTAAATCAACTGTCTGTTTAAAAGGAGGCTACCACCTCGATAAGAAATCGCTGTACTAGGCTCTTGAAAACCGGTGAACCCACCGAGTTAAACTGAAACATGACTAAATCACTTAATGGTTTGTGCATATGTATGGATGTTAGTAACAGGATTGTCCTTAGAACATAATATACAAACCCTGTTTTAATAAACCTAGTCAGAATAAATACTAGAACTAATTAACAAAACAACAAGTGACCATCGTGTGTGTTGTACGACTATGCATTTACCACACTCACAAATCATCACGGGTGCCTTACGGCGCCCGAGACCGCCTAGACGGCCCCAGGGTACCCACCGGAAGGGTTTTTAATCCCACCTCGTCGTAGCCGATGGTGTGAGTCTTCACCAAAAAAGTGGCTAGCTCGTCGCAATGTTTTTGAATACACTCAATAACCCATCTATAAACAGTTTCACAAGTTGGTATTGTGAAACAGGGACCGACAGCTTAACGTGCTCTCCGAGGCACTATAGTGCTGTTGTCAAACAAATGTACATTTTTTTTTAATTAAAAACCCATTGGTACACACACGGAATTCGAACCAGGGACCTAAGTGTTTTTAAGTCCAAGGTCTAACCAACTCGGCCACCATGTATATTATCACACTGTCAACAAAAAAAACAACAACTACAAAAATATTTAACAAAGTCCTTTATATATTTTGTTGGGCAGAAACTTCTTGCGAGAGGAAAACTAATGAATCGGAAATATTTCTCTTTTACATATTGCCTTAATGTTTTTTTTTGGAACAAGAATATTTGATAAAAATACCCGTACTATAGAATAAAATAAATAAGTATTATATTTTATACATGGTGATATATATAGGGTAAATGGATAAAAAGGATGTACCTACTTTGGACTAATATGAGGTTCTGCTGATCAATCCGAACTACTTTTCTTATGGAACTATGTGTCGCAAATGAAATAAAATTTAGGCTTCCACATACAAATTGGTCATATTTACATTACTAGTTTGTATGGGGAAGGCAATTTTTTTGTTGATTTGCGACAGATGGTTCCATGGGAAAAATTGTTCGATTTGATCAGCAGAACCTCTTATTAGCCCAAAGTACATCCTTTCAAAGTCACCCGGTATACTTCTATATCCTATTCATGGACTTTGTGACTACCATCAGGTAGATATAAAGACACATGCCGTACATAATAGTACATAGTAAAAAAAAGATAAAACCTAACCGCCTTGTATCTATACTATAAATAAAGAGGTAGTTTGTGAGGTTGTAGGGGGTAATATCTGGATCTACTGAACCGATTTTGAAAACTCTTTTTAGTGTTAGATATCCCATTTGTCTAGCAAGGCTATAGGCTATATAATATCACGCTACGACCAATAGGAGCAAAGCACCAATGAAAAATGTTGAGAAAAATGGGGAAAGTTTGTTCCTTTTCAGAGCTTCCGCGTGCGCAGACTTAGTTGCGCGGGTCAGCTATTTATTTATACTTATAAATAGGTATTAAACAATAATCAAGTTAAAATATCTATGAAGTACAAAGGACTTCTCTGACCACCGATGTTAAAATATTTTATTATATCACGGAAAGGAATAACGTGGTCATACTGACGAAGAAAAAATAAGTTGATACAAGCGTTGAGTAATCGTCCTATTTTTTTAAGCTACATTTTTGAAAAATCTACAGAACACACGTTATATTTAAATAAGGAATTCAAAGCTTGTACGATTGTAAAAGTTTGAATTTGTTTAAAGAGTGTATTTTTTTTAAAATATTACTTGATTTAAACCTAACTTCTACGAGTATATCAAATATCATAAACAAGATTGAGTTTCCATTTTAGTGCAATGTTCATCAACAAATCTACACTTTTTCTTTAAATTTCAAGCCAAGTGAATTATTATTAAAAAATATATATATATATATATATATATCATATAATAAATCATAATATAGGTTTTTTAAACTAAAAGTTTTTTTTTAATTATATAACTTTTATTCATTTATACATCATCAAAACTTTTTTTTTGCCAATACCACTATTGTCCTCGGAGGGCACGTTAAGCTGTCGGTCCCAGTTTCACTATATAAACTTGTGACACTGGTGGGTTATTGAGTCTATTCAAAACATTGCGACGAGCTAGCCACTTGTTCGGTGTAGACTCATGCCATCGGCTACGACGAGGTGGGATTAAAAGCCCCTCCGCTGGGTACCCTGGGACCGTCTAGGCGGTCTCGGGCACCGTAAGGTACTGGTGATGATATCTATCTATCTATCATCAAAACATAAATAACATTAGGAAATTACAATCAAATTTTTTTAGTGGTAATCCTTTTTGTAGTTCCTACAAACAGATAGACCGAATTAATAGTCACTTTCAAAATACTAGTACATATATAGATAAAGGTAAAAATAGACCCTTGCTTATGGTTATTTAGTATAATAGAAAAAACTCCTAAAGGAAATACTAATTAAAAATACTCATTAGTAAAAAAAGGATTTCGTAATTTATTTTTGGTGAGGAAAAGTTTCAGTTAACGAGAGGATGTCAATTACAGGAGTTTCTTTGAAATACTTCTTAGGGTTTAATTATATTTCTTTTCGTAGGATGGACGGCAAGGCTAGACTTGTTATTTATTTGAAGCAAAGGATACGCTATGGAACTTTACTTTGCAGGTTTTTATACACCAATTGGCGTATTCAGAGTGATAAAAAAAATATTTATATACAGAGTGAATTTCTAAGGTTGTAGATACTTTGGGCTAATATGAGGTTCTACTGATCAAATTGAACAACTTTTCCAATGGAAACATGTGTCTAAAATAAAATAAAAAATTGGCTTTTCCCTACAAACTGGTCATTTTGATATTATTAGTTTGTATGGAGAAGTCATTTTTTTTTCATTTGTGACACATGGTTCCTTGGGAGAAGTTGTTCGATTTGATAAGTAGAACCTCATATTAGCCCAAAGTAGAACTTTTAACAATCCATATGTATATTAGCTGACCCGCGCAATTAGCTTAACTAAACGTAACTTTAAAGGTACGCACAGACCAACGCGATCAATCTGCGGCCGCGGTGGCGATCTCAGCCGTTCACACCAACGCGTTTAGGATATCTGCGTTCGGGCGGAGTGAACCAGTGTTGCCAACAACATTATTTTTTAAGGGGTCGTACCAAACACTAGAAAAACTCGTATTTTGGGTATAAATCTACAAAAAAAAATTAGTACGCATTGAAATTTCAATAAAACAATAAATTTTAATCTTACTTTTTTTTATATTAAATTTTTAAAGATAATAAAACATAGAAAAAAATCATGGTGGGTGGGACTCGAACCCACGAACTACACACTCTATACGAGTGAAGTTAGAAGTCCTAGTTTCTAATACTAGATGGGAGTGTTTTTATTTTTACTTTTTTCAGTATTTTATATTTATGCATTTTTATAAATTCCTTATTAGGATACATAACCACTAAGAAAAACCACCAGCCACTAAAACAAAATTTCCCCGCTGAAAGACTGGTCTAAACAACCAATTTTAGTGGAAAATCCACTAAGTTGGCAACACTGGCGGCCGAAGTGATCGCGCGTGCAGACTCTGTACGGATCGCGCGGGCGGCCGCAGAACGCGTTTGGTTTGAACCCGTCGATACAAGTACTACAGTAAGTAACTGATCGCCACCGCGGCCGCCACCGCCACCGCCACCGTCACCGCCACCGCCACCGCGTTGGTTTGGCCGAACCTTAACTGTTTTACCGTTTAAGGGGACTACCATTTTAACAATAAATCGATGCAATAGTCTTCTGAAAACCGGTGAACCCACAGATTAAAACAGAAACATGTCTAGGTCAGTTGACGGATTTAGCACCTATGGGCGGTGATAACGAAACCGGTAGGATGACCTAGTGAGCTCGATCTCACCTAAAAAAATTACGTTATTCCAAAATATAATTATGGATATTCCAATACTGTAACCACAGGAATCAATTTACTAACCTACCAAATTTCATCGAAATCGAAGTAGTAGTTTCAGAACACAATTATAATAATAATATGCAGGACAATTTATACATATTGCTCTGGTGACAAAATAAGCTCTAGGATTGTCAGAAACAATCATATAATACATATTATACTGGATGTTTTTTGTCACGGTGATAATAAACATTTATATTGTGTTCTATGATGAAAATAATGAATCACGATTTTTTTTCTTTAAGTGTTGCCTATTAAAAAAAAAGATAAATAACTTAAAGTACAAAAAAGACCTACAAATCACGTTAACTTTAATACTAAACTCACGAATTAAAGGCTATCACTTGTCTAATTATTGTTTTACTTGTTAGATACGAAGACCTATTATGATTATTATTATTAGACTTATTATTATCGGCCCCAGCCTAGTGGTTAAGTCACTGCGCAACTGATAACAAGGTTAAGCAGATGACAGCAAAGCCGGCCTGGGATGGGTGACCGCTTTATACAACGAGGCTATTTCATCATAAACACCGCAACAAGCTCGCCACTTATTAGGTGTTGCCTCCGAATACCATCGGCGAAATGAGGATGGGTTAATCCCTCCGCTGGGACCCTGAGGCCGTTTAAACGGTTCTCGGGAGCCAAATAGGCACCCGTGATGGTATTTTTTTTTTTTTTTTATTTTTTATTATTATTTGTAGGAGTAATTCTAAGCATATACACGTTTGTTCATATAACAATTTATTTTTCGGAGTTTTGTTTGAAGAAAAAAATACTTAACTACCTTTTTTATTTTAAATGATACTGAAGGCATCAAAAAATATTATCATTGTTAAATAAAACACCCAGTATTATAAAAACACCCAGACCATGACAATCTATACAAAAAAAAAAACGTACTAGTACTTTTTGCCATGAATGGGAATCTAACCCACGATCCCCGGATACATCGCCAAAGGCGCAACCACAAGTCTACAGAGGCGGTCATAATACCGGCATAGATAAATAAAAGTAACTTAATTATAAAATGTAGTAATTAGAACTCTGAAGTAATTCAAAGTCCACCCTAAGTCCAAAACCATACGGCACAAGTTACAAAGTCAAGTCGCAAGTCCAACTTAGTTAAACTTGTACATTATTTTAACCCACAATTAAACTGCCGAAGTTTTCAGTTGACCAATGGAATTCTAAGGATTGTTTCGTTAACCAACTCATTTAGTCTAGTTAAGTTAATTTATAACTTTAACATATACTTTATATACTTTAAGTTAATTAATAACTTATAAATAACAAAAAACCGCCCCTAGCCTGGGCCACTGATAACAAGGTTAAGCAGATGACAATAAGGCCGGACCTGAGATGTGCGACAGCTTTGTACAGCGGGGCGCAACAAGCTTGCCTCTAGTTAGGTATTGCCTCCGAATACCATTGGCAAAATGAGGACTAGTTAATCCCTCCGCTGGGTACCCTGGGCCATTTAAACGGTTTTCGGGAACCAAAAAGGCACCGGTGAATTATGAGGTTTGCCACCAATGCAATAGTATCCTGAAAATCGGTAAAGCAGACTATACCAGAAACGTGACTAGGTCACTCGACGGTTTTTGAATCTGTATGAGCGGTGGTAACGAGCCTGGTCGGTCGGCCTATCGAAGTTGTAGAGACCTTCCTTCCACTTAAAAACTTGTAGCATATAAACTTATATATATTATAGGTATTATTTGAGGTTAACTATATTTATTTAAATGTAAAACCGTTATAAGTACCAAAACAAGTTAGCCACTTATTCGGCGTAGATTTAGAATACCTACAGCAAAGACAAGAAAAGATTTTAATACAAAAAAGACCCTTCCGCTGGGTACCCTAGGGGGTCGTGGGGGTCATGCCAGAAAAATGAGATAATACCAGAAGGCATTAGTGAAATTTGTTAAAATAATGTGCTATATACTTTATTTTAATTACACAAAAAAAGTAATCATATGAACTCTAAATAGATAATCATCCAATTAAAAATATATATTATAATATATTTAATTGAATCAGGCGTTATTTTGCGGAAGTCCATTTTATAATGATTAAAATTGGAAATTATTATGCAGTTTCTTCCGCTTATAATGTTGGTGTATTAAATTATATGTTAGATGTAACAACACAAAGAAATATCACCAACAAACGAACACTGTAGTCTTCGACACGTGTTTCGCCTCTTAACGAGGCATCTTCAGGACTGGTTGGTATGGTTAATTATATTATAACAAAAACATATCATGCAATTTGATTGAAAATAATGATTTACTCTTTTAAAATACTATCCATTTATAAGTAACATAATTGTAATATTAATATTTAAATCTATCCAAAACCCTTTGCGATTTCTCACCAAAATATCAAACCGGAAAAAAATACCAACACTTTTATTTATACAACAAACAAAATTTTACACACCTTACAAACTAAACACTCAACTACTGATATGTGATTATAGGCACAGTTTAATACTAAAAAAACTAAATTATATTCCTAGAATTATGTTTTAGAACACATGGCTGTTTTTACAGAACAGTCCACCGGTTTTATTTTGGCTAAAAACCCCGGTAGGTGAAAGCCAAGCGCCTCTGTCGGCGTTCTAGCGGCGACTGCTTAGGGCGGGCGGCGCCCCTCTCGGCCAGGGGCAAAGGCGCCCTGATATGGGTTAACGATCAGATCTCCTCATGGAAGTGCTTTGATGTGTACCCATGCGTTTGTTGTGATTATGTCATTTTGTTAGTCTAGGTTAGTTTCCCAAGTAGCGTGAACGCCATGTGATTATGTGAAACAAGAAACTTGGTAGCGAAAGTTCAAGTTTTAATTGTTTTTGTAAGTTTAAAGTTTTTTATTAGTAAATTAACGCTTTGAAAACTTTGACTTTGTTACTGTTATGTTAACTAGAAAGTTTTGTAAATTAAAAAGAAATGAAAGTTCAACGTTTTTAGCACCTAAAGTAGTAAAAAAATCGTAGATAGAGGAATAAAACTCTATACTATTTTTTACTTAAAAACATTTAGGTCACGGTTATAACACTGAAAGTACCAATAAGTTGTTAATTAAAAAATAACAAGATCACTATAGTGCCTCAAAGTACACGTTAAGCTGTCGGTCCCAGTTACCAAATTGTGAAATTGTTAAAAGTCTATAGCATTACCTCAAGCTAGCCTCTTATTCGCTACTATCTTAAAATACCATCCGTCTAGCACCTTAACGTTATGTAGAATTTATGTAAAACTTCTTCAAAAAAAAAGCTTAAAAAGTCAATCCACTCTAACAAAAAAAAAAAACACCAAACAGCAATCGAAAAAATAAATAATTGAAAATCGCAAAGTCCAAAACTCAGTACGTGATTCAAATACTGAGGTCCCAACCAAATAGTGCTGCAGTGTATGATTCATCTAACGTTTACGGATTTGGACATCCAACACGTGACGTTTATACAACCTTTTTTTATATATACAAACAGGGTAACTTTGAAAGGTTGTATTTTGAGCTAATATGACACTCTACTGATAAAATCTAACAACTTTTCCCATGGAACCATGTGTTTTTTTATCATTAGCGGCACATGGTTACATGTTTATTAAAGCACGGTATGTGACTTTGTCTATCTAATAGTAAGCAGATCTACAAAGTCCTTGATTATGGTCTATTTAATACATTGTTTTTCAGTATTAATTGTTTCCACTATTTGGGCTAAATGATGCGCAGCAAAAAAGGCGATTTTACTTTGGGAGATAATTCAATATTTTATCATTAAAAGTCTCGTTTTGTAACAGCAACCTAAAGGGAGACTTCCACAAAAAAATATAATGTTTATTACGCAATTTAATTAACCTTTAGACAAAAGTTAAAAAAATAGATTTTACTCGTCAGTCAGTTGTAAAGATTAGTAGATACATACATACATATCATCACGGGTGCCTTACGGCGCCCGAGACCGACTAGACGGCCCCAGGGTATCCAGCGGAGGGGTTTTAATCCCACCTCGTTGTAGCCGATGGTATAAGTCTGCTTAGTTATTATTAATGCTATTTTGCTGTAAATCTTATAGATAAAACAAATTAAAATAAAAACAAACCCGTTTTATAATACTCTGTATAACACCCTAAAGCTAATATAGTTATTCAGGGTAAGTATTTAAGGGTAGCTTTTAACTTTAAGGGTTTAAAGTTAAGTTTATACTAACCCCAAAATCTTTTACGAAGTCTATCCTAGGCTTAAAGCCTTCATCGAGTATTAGCAACCGTATCCTTAGCACAATGGCATACTATCCCTTTGTTTGTTGGTCCCACATAACGTACAGTTAGTACGCCTATATAGTATAGTGGAACAGTGCGCGGTCACCTAAGTCTAGCTCAACCAATATTGACACGTTTCAGACGTCCATTGCAAAGGAAACCGCACCAGTCAAGAACTGGCTTTTAAAGTTATCGATTTTTTTTTATTTTTTTTTTATTGGAGCACGTTATGTCAAGTTTTGTATTTACCTGATAATGAGCAGGTACGAAGCAATAATATTGATAGCTCCCACTTTGACGGCTAAATGATGTGGTTATGAAATGGGTGGCGACAAAGACGTGTTTGCATTACGAGTCTGTTTTAATATCCTCACTGCTTTGTCGACAAATCATAACCGCACCAAGAAAGGACATTATCACCTCGACAAGAAATCGATGTAGTAGTCTCCCGTGAACCCACAAACTAAAACCGCAGAATGACTAGATCACTTCAAAGTTTTGCTATATGTGTAATAAATATAAAATATAACTCTATAAATATTATTATTTAATTCAATGTAATTGACTTTATTTATTTTATTACTTTTTACTTTCATATAAAATATTAAGGGAATCTGGATTTCTTATATGAAAATATATAAAAAAATATTATGAAAGGCAATATTTATCAAAATTATACCCCAATTTCCAATTACTGCTTATACCAGTTACATATATTAAAAAAAAAAAGTTTACTTAATTTAAATTATAATAAACAACAAAACAATCGATAACTACACAAAGCACAACACTAGCAAAAGCCAGACGTGTCTGTCCCCTAAAAACGACCCTTGTCGTAGCACATTCAGAATTCCCCTGCTACGCCGTAGACGCTACGACCCTACGCACTGGGGTGGAATTTTTAAGTAAAAAAATATTTTTCAAGTGATGCCATTTTATAGTGCTTAGCATGCACTTACTTGAAGTAGGGTGACTGACGCAATTTTAGTCTTATTTTGTCTAGAAGTTTTTATTTCATTGTTTTATACAGTTTTCTTCTAATTAAAAAGCATAAAAGTAAAAACCGTGCCGTCCGCGCGCCGCTCTTTTTTTAGCTTCATGTTAAAAGTCTTTTTATTATTTAACGTTTGCTTGTTTGAGTGTTTTTTTTAACTTGATGGTAAGTCCATGAATATTTTCATCTAAGAATACCCATAGTTGAGGCTACTGTGTCTGCTGAAAGAACATATCCACAAAAAAAAAAAAAAAAATTACGGGTGCCTAAGGGCGCCCGAGACCGCCTAGCGGCCTCAGTTGGGTACCCCAGCAAAGGGGTACTATTTTTTTTAATTTAATCCCACCTCGACGTAGCCGATGGTATGAATCTACCTACACCGAACAAGTAGCTAGCTCTTCGCAATATTTGGATAGACTCAACCCATCTATAAACAGTTTCACGAGTTTATATAGTGAAGCTGGGTCCAACAGCTTATATATTATTAATAAAATAAAATGCAATAATTATGAGAATTGAAATTTAAAGAAAGCTATTTTTATTTATTACCTACGATATTATTAATTCTACAAAACCAACTAAATCATAGCACATTGAAGTTACTTAAAAGACAAAATCATAGCACATTGAAGCTACTTAAAAGACAAAATCATAGCACATTGAAGCTACTTAAAAGACAAAATCATAGCACATTGAAGCTACTTAAAAGACAAAAAGCGGCAATAAATTTAAAGATTTTAGGAAAGCTTCTGAAATATTAATTAAATAAAAAGGAAACAATAGAAATGTTAAAGACAAACGTGCCGAGTTCGTAATAAGTATAACAGAATTATTGTCACATTTGCCAGAGAAATTGCTTCGGTTATATTGTTAGCAATTTGTAAATTAAATTATTAAATGCTTTCAGAGATATCACAAAGATTACGAAATCATAAAACGATATGTTTTTCAAAAGACTTAATGGATTTTTTTTTTTTATCATTTGTCTTTCTAGCAATCATTATGTTTTTTTTTGTATTGCAGATAAAAACTATGATAAAACACTTCCCACAAACCACGGTCCCTGGTTCGAATCCCGGTGTGTACCAATGAGTTTTTAATTAAAAAATGTATGTACATTTGTTTGACAACACCACTATAGTGCCTGTCACTATACCAACTTGTGAAACTGTTTATAGATGGGTTATTGAGTCTATTCAAAACATCGCGACGAGCTAGCCACTTGTTCGGTGTAGATTCATACCATCAGTTACGACGAGGTGGGATTAAAACCCCTCCACTGGGTACCATGGGGCAGTCCAGGCGGTCTTGGGCGCCGTAAGGCACCCGTGATGATATGTATATATGTATGCAGATAAAAAATGTATCTAGACGACAATTAACAAATGCCTTATGCAATATTTACTAGCTAGGAGACGGTACTTCAAAAGGAAAAAAAAACGATCTTTACTTTGTTGTCCGTCAATCAGGGGCCTGACCAAAGAACACGATCGCCAATCGAATCGCCTCATCGATCGATAAAATTGTATAGGAATTTTACTCTATGGGTAGAGTCCGATCGCCAAGAAACGTCAAATCCCATACATTTGGCTTTCGATGGGTATTTGGATTCGATTATCGATCGGCTCTTTGGTAAGGCCTCTGATTTTTTTATTGGAGCACGGCATGTGACCTTGTATCTACCTGGTGGTGAACAGACTAACATAGTCCGTGAATGGGGTCGAACAATAATTGTTATGTTTAACAACAATTATTGATCGCTCCCACAATGCCGTCTAATGATACGATTACGAAATGGACAGAGAAATAATAACAAAAATAATATGTAGGACAAATTACACATATTGCACTGGTCACAAACTAAGCTATGGGCTTGTACTATGTGTACCAGAAACAACGATATAATACATATTATATTTTTATAAACACCCAGACCAATGCAAACTGTACAGAAAAAAACGTACTAATATTTTTTGCCATGGGTGGGAATCGAATCCACGACCTCCGGATACAACGCCAAAGGCGCAACCACTAGTCTACGGAGGCTGTCAAGAAAATATAAATAATAGATAAATATGGTTTAAAACATGTATTTTTTTCGGACTAAAATTAAATTAAAAGTAAAATATGATGAAACAAATAGATATAAAATATGTCTTTAATTTTATCACAACACCAAACTCGTAGGGTAACCATGATTAAGTAAAAAAATTGAGTTAATAAAATTAAAAAGCTATTTTTGCCTTTATAAAAAATTTGGCCAATATTCTTTTGAAATTTAATTACAAAAAAAAAAAAAATATTATGTGAAATGTATACAACACTTTTTAAACCTACTTTTTTCTACCTGCCACTGGCTAATATGACCTCGATAATGCAATGGGGTCATATTATATTTAATAGAACTAATATCTTCATCATTTTATTGAAAGCTGTAACTGGCCCATAGGACCTTCCAGATGAAACTAAACAAACGATTTTAAGCGATTTTAGAAACAAAGGATTATTTTACATTTTGTCACTAATTATTTGCACGTTTTTAGTTGGTTACTAGTATTTTTTATTTTATTTATAATATAATCATTTTTATTAATATTTATTTTAATATTAACTGCGAATGTAACTCCCTTATTTAAAAAGTTAAAAAAGTATAATTTTAAAACCTATAATTATACAGTCATTTTCTACCAAATGAAAACATTTTATATAACTAAGGCTGAGTTGCTAAAAGCATAGTAGCTGTTAAATCGCTTGTCCAAGTTAAAATCAGTACAGTTTATAAAAGTTAATAAGTGGCTAATATTAACCTATATTTGACTTTTAATATGTATGATTTTTTTTTTTAAATCATTTTAAATTTATTTTATATTGGTCTGAAATTCGATTACACATTAAAATTTAACCGCCACGTCAATTTAACTTTGGTTACCTAATGACAATCGTGCTGTTAACATATTTTGATCAACACATTAACTAAATAATAACAATAATAACAATCAACGGTTACGTAGATCGTAATTGTTGGTTGCATTTGTTCTTAGACCTCATACTGCTTTCCATCAGGTAGATGTGAGATCACATGCCGAGCTCCCATAAAAAAAAACGGTTTTTTAACTTGTCATTTTATTTTTCTTCAAGAAGTTTGGTGACTCTAGTCTGACATATAAACGTAACTGCCCTCATAAAAACATGTCGTAAATGTGTCCGCCGGTCGTGCTAAAACGATTTGGTTACCCTGGACTTGTAATACATTTCAATTCACTTTTACAATAATACTTTTTTTAGAATGTATTTCCATGTTCAAGAAAACTTGATACAATTAAGATATATAGTGTAAATTATTTTCTTAAGTTTAAACGTCTTGTTTTAGACGTTTAAATAAAAGCCATTTAAAAGAACAGCATAAAATAATTTAAAAAAAAAAATCTTCAAATCCCCATATTATTGTAAGATTAAAGAAAACTATCACCTACTTTATTTCTATAAATCAATCAAATTCTTTATTTGTAAACAGAGGTTATTACATAGATGTTTTTAAATTTGGAGTTTGTTCTCTTTGAAAAAAAAATTATAAAAATAAGATTATTATATTTTGTATTATTTACTGTTATAAAGATGCTAAACCTATTTCATTAATTTAACAAATTATGTACATTTGTTTTGACAACACCGCTATAGTGCCTCGGAGAGCACGTTAAGCTGTCGGTCCCGGTTTCAATATACCAACTTGTGAAACTGTATATAAATGGGTTATTGAGCCTATTCAAAACATCGCGGCGAGCTAGCCACTTATTCGGTGTAGACTCATACCATCGGCTACGACGAGGCGGGATTAAAACCCCTCCGCTGGGTACCCTGGGGCGCCGTAAGGCACCCGTGATGATATGTGTGTATGTATCTACTTTTTTAGAATGAGAATGTATTTCCATGTTCAAAAAAAAACTGATACAATTAAGATATACTACAGTGTAAATTTTCCTAAGTTTAAACGTCTAAAGCCATTTGCTTATAAAGGCCATTAAAAAAATTTTTTTTTTCATTAAAAGCATAAAATAATCAAAATATAAACTTGACAATGTTAGAATAAAAAAAACTAAGTAAATCACATTTAATTCGCCACATTATTGTGAAATTAAATGTAACTCACCTTCTTTATTTATAAAAATGAGATATTATATTTTGCTTTATTTACTGTTATATGCCATTTCTTTATATAAACTTTAAATCACCAACAACACAACATTTTTTTTTACGGTTTGCTTCATTTTTATCAATCATTTATTATATCCCTAATCTCTGTGGACAGTTTGACCCTGTTTTACAAGACCCAACCAATCAGTTCAATCCGAATGATATTATACATTATTCCTTTTCTTATACTGTTTTTACTCGGCCCCAGCCTAGTGGTTAAGTCACCGCGCAACTGATAACATGGTTAATCAGATGACAACAAGACCGGTCCTGGAATTGATGACCGCTTTATACAACGGGGCTATACACCGCAAAAAGCTCGCCACTTGTTAGGTGTTGCCTCCAAATACCATCGGCAAAATGCGGACGGGTTAAACCCTCCGCTGCGCTGGGTACCCTGAGGCCGTTTAAACGGTTCTCGGGAGCCAAAAAAGCAACCCGTGGTGGTATTTATTTATTTTTAGTTAATAAACACTAATCAGCTTAAAATGAACACAAGAACCCAAAATTATCTTAGAACATATTCAATAACCCAGAAGCAAAATTCCAATAACAACTCTTAATAGCCACTTACCTTTTCCATGCAACTGCTGTCGATTCTCCGTACCCTTCAGGCTCTCAGCCGTGTGGAGAAGCTCATCCAATTGGGGTTTCTTCTGATCCAGTTCTCGTAGAACACCCTGTGAATACGGAAATATCACTTAATTAGAGGATGAAAGAGAAGGGTGTAACTACAGATATAAATCAGGAAAAAGACTGAGTGCAAAAACTTAAGAAGAAATCGTTCGTGCTGTCTTTTTGATATCCACCTATATTTGGCGATACATACAAGGCAGTCCTTTGTTTTTTGGCGTCTTAAATAGAGAATATTAATATTTACATAAGATAAAAATATGTTTGTACTCGTATGTTATTGGGTCCGCTCTGCCACCACCAGGCCCAAACGACAATAAAAATTATTAAATAATTTCGTATAAGACATTTCGCGGGTCGAAAATTTTAGGTTGTTTTGACTGCATTGGTATATTTATAAAGTGGGATCGTGAAAGAGAAATAATTTCGTACTTTGACCCCTTATTACTTATCTCGGCCGTTGCGCATATATATATATATGCCAACCAACACTTCCAAGTCAAAAGTATTTCTAGGACGAAAAAAATCCCTTTCAGCGTTCGTAATTTAGTATGTTATTTTTAATGTTATGTTTAAGACATTTAGGAAAATTTTAAAAATTAAAAAAGGATAATAAATATAAATAAATAAATACCATCACGGGTGCCTATTTGGCTCCCGAGAACCGTTTAAACGGCCTCAGGGTACCCAGCGGAGGGATTAACCCGTCCTCATTTCGCCGATGGTATTCGGATAAAAAAGGATAAGTCCGGAGTATACCCGCTTGTATGAATATATGTACTCGTATGTGTAGAAAATTAAGGAAGTAGGTAGACGTAGTGTAGACGACGTGGCATACATTACTTTCTGCTCACACGAATTTCATGATGGTATGAAAATGTATATAAAAACATATAAAAATTAGTAAAATCCTTGATTTATACATCATAGTACGACCACGCTTATCGAAATCATTCCGTCCGTTCTAGACCGCTACGCTACCTTGGTGCTAGCGCCCTGTGTATATGAAGAGTTACAGCTTTACAAATGTATGATTGGTTTCCAGAAGAGTTTCTTTTTGTATTTGAGTTTGTAAAGATTTCTTGCAAGTAGAGTTAATTAATAATAAAATAAATACCATCACGGGTGCCTATTTGGCTCCCGAGAACCGTTTAAACGGCCTCAGGGTCCCAGCGGAGGGATTAACCCATCCTCATTTCGCCGATGGTATTCGGAGGCAACACCTAACAAGTGGCGAGCTTGTTGCGGTGTTTATGATGAAATAGCCTCGTTGTGTAAAGCGGTCACCCATCCCAGGCCGGCTTTGTTGTCATCTGCTTAACCTTGTTATCAGTTGCGCAGTGACTTAACCACTAGGCTGGGGCCGCTTTTTTTTATAATAAGAGTTAATTAAATATAAATAAAAAGAAAAGGAGCAAATAATGCTTAATCCACGCAAACTGTCCAGTGGACACACTATTATATTTTCATTATTCATCGCAAGTTTTTGTCCCGGTGGTATACATCGGGTAGACGCTATTATTTCTAGAATTTAAATTTAGAATGAATTATATAATACACAAACCAATAAACTACAAACAAACAATATGGGATCGAATTTTAGGATTGTGTATTGTGTTACTGCGTATTTTCGGCCTGCGTGATCAGCAGCGCGTACTTTCTGCTGTCATCGTGATGATGTCGATCAATGGGTGCCGGTAAATGGTTTTGTCCATTACTCAGTGTGGACTGGACCATTAATTATTATTACACGAGACCTTAAATATTTTTATTAATTTATGATTATTTTTTATGTTTTGTCGATATTGATATTTTCTCTGGCTTTCAGAAGAGCTGTGGCGGGATGGTTGGAGTCTTCATTTTAGGCGGCTGACGTAATAGCCTATGCTACATACACATGTGTGTGTCTGTACATACATACACAATAAGTCACATGCACTACACTCACATCTTCTAAGCGGTATGTTCTAATTTTATTGTAATGCCGGGACGGGCCGCTAGGCCCGTCCCGGCTTCGCACAGGTTTGTATAACTTTAACTATATGCTCAGCGCACGCCACGGAAGGCCTCAGAAACGATACTTTTCCCCCGTTTTTAAAACATTTTTGGTTACTGCTCCACACCTATAGGACCTAGCGTGATATTATATAGCCTATGTTACTTCTGAATAATGCAGCTTTCTAATGGTGAAAAAATTATTGCAATCGGTCCAGTAGTTTTTGAGTTTATTCATTACAAACATACAAAAATACAAATCTTTCCTCTTTATTATATTAGTATAGATAGTATAGATATGTGAAATCATATTTATTTACAAATGGCCGACCATTTCTAATATTTTTATTATAGTTTTGTATATTTGAATTTTTGAATCGCTGTTGATATACAAATTTTATAAAATGAAAATAAAAATCATCTAGTGTGCCTTACGGCACCCAACGGAGGAGTTTTTAATCCCGCCTCGTCGTAGCCGATGGTATGAGTCTACCTACACCGAACAAGTGGCTAGCTCGTGGAGATGTTTGAACAAACTAAATAACCCACTCGGTTCAAACCCAATGGTTGTACCAATGATTTTAGAATTAAAAAAATGTATGCACTTTTGTTTTTACAACGTCACTATTAGTGGCTCAGAGAGGCATTAAGTTGTCGGTCCCAATACCAGCTTGTGATACTGTTTTAGTAGATGGATTATTGAGTCTATCCAAACATCGCGACGACCTAGCCACTTGTTCGGTATAGACTCATACCCATCGTCTACGACGAGGTGGGATTAAAAACTCCTCCGTTGGGTGCCGTAAGGCACACTAGATGATTCCGTTGGGAACCCTGAGGCCGTCTAGGCCGTCGAGCGCCGTAAGGCACCCGTGATGATATATATATATATCATTATGTGTTTATTTACACATGGCCATGTTTCAGAGTTGATGGCACATCTCCTTTAAACGGTTAAAAAAATATTTCACAGAAAAATGAGATCCAAATATTAGTACGTTTTTTTCTGTACAGTTTTTTTTTTATTTTTTTTAATATGTAGGACAAATTACACAAATTGCTATGGTCACAAACTAAGCTCTAGGCTTTTACTATGTGTACCAGAAACAATGATATAATACACATTATATTTTATAAACACCCAGACCATGACAAACTGTACAGAAAAACGTACTAATATCTATTTGCCATGGGTGGGAATCGAACCCACGACCTCCGGATTTTATGCCAATGGCGCAACAACTAGTCTACGGGAGCAATATGTGTAATTTGTCCTACATCTTATTATTATTATTATAAATGAATTCGCCAAAATTAAATAATATAGGAATAGGAGAAGAAAAACACAAGCGAGGCGTTAGATAGCCTTTAGGTATCTCCAAATGATAACCCTAAAGGTACACAAAGGCACGATAAAAACAAAATCCGTTCAGATCAAAACCCTTACTGTACCAATATTGTGTTCCTGTAATAAAAATCTCTGCTCTTCAATGCTATTCACATAGTTAGTGATGGGACACTATCGATGAGGAAAATATCGATATACCAATATTCTACTTACTGAATCAACTTTTTTGGGGAGCGGTATGTAAAGTGCATACTAGCTTACTAGCTTTATTTTATTTATTAAAAATATTATTTTATAGACCATAAAATGCATTATTCTATGGACCTCTATTATCAATATCTGCTAATTATAGTGCATAACTCGATCGATCCTGCGCTTAGGATTGGACGCTTTTTATTCTGTTTTTTTTTTATTGAAGCACGGCATTTTACTTTGTATTTACCTGATGCTAAGCAAACCTACAAAGTCCGTGAATGGTGTCACACAACATAATGTCGGCTGGTTTAGAAATATGCGGCAACAAAGTCGAATTTGCAGTACTAGTAAACTTTAGTAACGAACGTTCGAGATTTTCGTTCAGATGTATTAGATAATATGGCACTTCAATCTCAATACCAAAACTACATTTTTCAACAAAAAAAAAACACAAAATATATCACCACCGCTGCCTACGGCTCCCGAAACCGCCTAAACGACCTAGTAATAAGTTTTTAATTCCACCTCGTCGTATCCGATAGTATAAGTCTACCTACACCGAACAAGTGGCTAGCTCGTCGAGATGTTTGAACTAAATAACCCATCTATAAACAATTTTATAAGTTGTTATAGTGAAACTGGAACAGACAGCTTAATGTGCTCTCCAAAGCACTATAGTATTGTCAAACAAATGTAATTTTTTTTAAATGAAAATTTATTGGTAAACACCGGGGTTTGAACCAAGGGACCTAAGTGCTTTTATCTAAGGTCTAACCAACTCTGCCACCACGTATATAAATAAACTTATTCATATCATAATTATAACAGTCCAATAAATAAAAAATACCTACTTGTTTATAAAAACATCGATAGTTTGTCAAGTAAACAACAGAACATCACTAGAGGTGAAGGCTTTGCAGGAAATAAGGTAAATAGGCGAGTTTGTCGCTCCAGGCGCGATTTACTAAGAGCACAATATTTTTCTCTCATCTCTAGACTTTTCACTGAAGATCCTGAATGTAATTTGTTACTGCCAGCAGTGTGACAATTCACACAATTTTACTGTCCCCAGATAGTATTTTTTTTTATAACATCAAGGGTGGCTTACGGCGCCCGAGACCACCTAGAAGGCTTCAAAGTACCCAGCGGAGGGGTTTTTAATCCCACCTCGTGGTAGCCGATGGTATGAGTCTACATTAAACAAGTGGCTAGCTCGTCGCGATGTTTGGATAGCCTCAATAACCCATCTATAAAAAGTTTCACAAGTTGGTATAATGAAACTAGGACCGACAGCTTAACGTGCTCTTCGAGGCACTATAGTGGTGTTGTTGAACCAATGTACGTATTTTTTTAGATTAAAAACTCATTGGTACACGCCGGGGTTTGAACCAGGGACCTAAGAGTTTTTAAGTCTAAGGTCTAACCACGTATACTATTTTATGGAACTTGTATATTGTTATGCTTTATTGGACTGCCTCCGTAGACTGGTGGTTGCGCCTTTGGCCTTGTATCCGGAGGCCGTGGGCTCGATTCCCACCCATGGCAAAAACATATTAGCACGTTTTCTGTAGTCTGTCATGGTCTGGGTGTTCATAAAATATAATACGTATTATATCGTTGTTTCTGGTACACATAGTACAAGCCTAGAGCTTAGTTTGTGACCAGGGCAATATCCTTGTAATGTCCTACATAAAAATAAAAAAATAATAAGGAAGCAAGGATATTAGCTTAGACTCGAAATTCTAAATTCTAATATAATGTGCCTCGGTGAATACGTTAAGCTATCGGTCCTAGTTTCACTATACCAACTTTTGAAACTAAGTATTTGTAGAAGCATTATTAAGTGTATCTAAATACTGCGAAGAACTGGCCACTTATTCGGTGTAGATTCGAATACTCGGCTACGACGATATGGAATTAGGACCCCTCCGCTGGATATTTCGGTCACAAGTCCAGAACATGCCAGCCCCTAACATGTTTATCTCTCCCTTTCTCTCTGTCCTGTTCCACTAATACGACTAGATTAACCACATTACTCCACAATCTAATAGCAATTACTTAATTACAAAGTTAAGGCTGAGTGGAAGCCCGAAATAGACATGTATTTTGTGTAAAGTGGGATGTGCCATAGTAATAATATAAAAAAATATAGTATAACACAAACGTTAATAATGTAAATAAGCTAAATAAATTGTTTTTAATAAAAAAAAAATTATCGCGAATTTATTTTCCTACAATTTTTTTTTTAACTATTTATAAAATATGAATTTATTTTTCAAGACCAAGTTTTTATCTGTTTCATTGTTTGATTTATTTTTACAATCACCGAGACCGGCCTCAGGGTACTCAGCGATGGGGCATTATTCCCACCTCGTCGTAGCCAATTGTATTCTGAGTCTACCCCGAACAAGTAGCCATATTACCTGCTCTCGAGACACAATGGTGATGTTATTAAACATTTATTTTATTTTATTGTGTTTAGTCTTACCAACTCGGCCATCAATGGGCGAATTTACCTATTGAACATTTTAATTTATTATTTGTTATCAGACATTATTTTTATAATTTGTCCAATAGCGAATATAACCAAAACACCTTATATTTATTTTATTATGACTCCTGAGATACCACCGCGCCTTAATAACTAATCTAAGGCGAGGTCTAGATTAATCTGGACTTCAGGATAATTAAGTAAGTCATTGGACAAACATTTATTTGCTACTCGTATAACAGGGAAGACTATAGAGATGTTGGTGTAAATGTAATACAGGTTTGTTATTCAAGACATTTCAGAGGCGTAGCTAACGCCGTATCAATGACACAGGGCCTCCGGGCTACAGGGCCCCCGTGCAGAAGCAAAAAATCTCACTTAAACTCTTACTTATGTTTTGTCTCTTTTTTTAGCAACAAAAATAAATATGCGTAAGAGAAACAAGACTATAGGTTTTGTACTAAAACACACAAACAAAGCTCTTGGCTTGTTCTATGTGTATCAAAAACAACGAAACTAATATGTATTACATTTTATAACAGGGTGACCACTTTTTTTGGATGCGAATTTCCCTAACTTTTCCAGATTTTCCAGTCACTTTTTTTAGATTTTCCCTGACCTCAATGAGCTTCAAAAAGTAAAAAAAATCCAAAAAAATATTATTTGTTTTTTTTAATTTAAGATTGAAAAAAAAGTATTTGAGATGAATAATATTAGAATATAGAAACAATTATTTTTAGCAATATTTTCGGAAAATATAGAGCAAAAAAAAACGAACTAGATGGAAATCGCTCCGCTTAGGTTGCCATTCGTTTACAGTAGCAAGTTGTGTGTGTACTTTAAATATTTTCCCTGGCCTTCTAGCGTTTTCCCTGACATTTCCCTGACTTTTCCAGTCTCCGAAAATTCCCTGACTTTTCCCGGTTTTCCATGTTTTCCAGAAAGTGGCAACCTGTATAAACACTTAAACCAGTGACTAGATTACGCTCATAAAAGTTGTCAAGATTATGCTCATGTCAATCGCGATGACTGAAATTTTAAAGATTTTTTGTTGCCATTAAGAAGTCAAGCTTGAACTACTTCAGAATGACGTCATAACGACTGGCGTGCGAACGAACTTAGGGCGCGTAATCACCCTCCAGTGCTTATGCGCACCAAAGTTTTTTTTTTTTTTTTTTTTTTTAATATGGACAAATGACACATATTGCTCTGGTCACAAACTAAGCTCTAGACTTGTACTATGTGTACCAGAAGCAAAGATATATTACATATTATATTATAAAAACACCCAGACCATGACAAACTGTACAGAAAAACGTACTAATATGTTTTTGCCATGGGTGGGAATCGAACCCACGACCCCCGGATACAACGCCAAAGGCGCAACCACTAGTGTACGGAGGCTGTCAAAAAGTTAGCACGCTTATCAGTGGCGATGACGTAATTTTCTAAGATTTTTTTAAGCCAATGGTTAAGCAGCCTTGATCTACAATCGTGCGAGCGAACTTAGAACGCATAATCACCCCTGGACAGAAAAACTTACTAACATTGTTTTTCCATGAGTGGGAATCGAACCCACACCTCCCGATATAACGCTACGGCGTAGCCACTAGTCTACGGTAGAGTCTAAAATAAGCCTGTTTAAAACCGGCGGCGAAAAGGACGAGACTGGAGT
This sequence comes from Monopis laevigella, assembly GCA_947458855.1. Classification (NCBI taxonomy): domain Eukaryota; kingdom Metazoa; phylum Arthropoda; class Insecta; order Lepidoptera; family Tineidae; genus Monopis; species Monopis laevigella. The sequence continues at coordinate 3,892,054 of OX381596.1, read as the reverse complement.
TACAAAGTCCATTAATATTAAACAACCTTTACCAACTACACTTTTGCCAGAGATTTAAAGTTATACTTATTAATGCACGCGTTAAAGCTATATAAAACTATAACCTACAGTTTTACGTGTTACCTAAGGTACATTAATGTGGTTTATGGTGGTAGGAAGGACCCTATAACTTCGCTAGACAAACCGGACTCGTTACCATCGCCCATACAGATGCAAAAACCATCAAGTGACCTAATAATCATGGTCTGGGTGTTTATAAAATATAATATTTATTATATCGTTGTTTCTGGTACACATAGTACAAGCCTAGAGCTTAGTTTGTGACCAAAGCAATTTGTGGAATTAATTTGTCCTACATATTATATTATTATTATTTTCATTGACCTCCATTTATGGACTTAGGTCTACGTACCACCAGGTAGATACAAAGTTACATGCCGTGCTCCAATAAAATAAAAATCAACTAGTTTACTAAGTATTTTTATAATTGGCTTACTTATAGCTTTGTCTACAGACTTTTTTTATTATAATAAACAGAATAACAATAAATATTTATATAAGAAAAACATGACACGCAGTCACACGTTCTCTTTACAACAGTTACAAAATAAGACACGTGCGACCCAGCTGACAGTCAGCCAACTAATGACAGTTGTACCGGCGACTTCTCCCCCCACTCCTTTTTATCGATCCCCCCACCCCAGCCAAATTCCGTGGTTCACACCTTCGCCGTATAAAAGACGGTAGATATACTTTTTAATACATTGCTGCTTAATGAAGAAATAATATTTTTTTAAAGATCTCGCTGCAAATGATTAATGAAAGTTTTTTATTAATATTCAGTTTTTGTTAATTAAATTTATTAAAATTAAAAAGTATTATTGAATAAATTTATTTAAAATTTTTGGTTTTCTTAATTGAAAACTATGGATTTTGTTTATATATCATCAGCTGTTTCTAATAAAATTATTAGTAATATAAAGGTAAGTATAAATTATTAGGTAAAATAATGGTCTTGGGTTCAAGATTCGGCATACCAAAGAGACATAAAAAAAAATATAAATAAATACCAAGACGTCGTAGTCTTGGTATTTATTTTTGTACTTGGTATCAATACTAGTTTGGTATGTTTTTTTTTTTTTTTAATAAGTAATATTATATAAAAAAATGTTAAAGTAAGCATGAAGAGTGAAGTAAGCTAACACGTGGTGTATACCGGCAGTCTGGTTGCTAGGCAACAAATACCCTCAAAGACACCCTTACTCATACCTTTATCTCTATCATTCATTAGTGATGGGCGTATTTTTTATCGATATCGAGAAAAATCAATTAAATAAGTACAAATAAAAAAATCGACTAATGAAATCGTATTTTTTATTTCATTATTTTTTTAGATTAAAAAAAATCATAAGAATGTTTGTTTTAAATCTTATTGTTGATTTTTTAAGTAATATTATTATAAAAATAACATAATAAAAAAAATACGAGAGATCTACCAAGGAAATTAAAGAAATCACCGAACCACACGAACAGTTTAGAATAAGGTCCAATTTGCACTAAAAAGTAACTACAATATAAAATGCACATATTATTACTATAAAAAGATCTTTTCAGTTATTTCGATATTTATTTATTATTTCTTATACAAGCGACAAATAAAGAGATACTTTATAATTTTGTTTTATTATACCTTTTTAAACTCTATCTAATACTTTAGCCCTTTAGCAATTTTTAATTACCATTTAATTTATTACTATTTAATTCACATTTACACACCCGCACATATTACACATACCACAAACACACACATCACACATACAAGCAAATTAATTCACTTTTAATCATTAAACACACCTTTTAAAAGTATTTTACCCTTTTTTATTTTATTTGTTGTGTTTTGTTTTTTTTTTCTACTAATCAGTTTATTTGCAATTTTTTTTTCTTTATACATTTCTTTAGATTACAACATTATGTAAAATAGAATTTCATAAAGCAAGATCTTTGTATCCACACCTGAAAAAAACACTGGCTCCTGTAACACTTCAGTGCTAGCACAGGTTCCAAAAATTTACATTTATTTTTGGTATAACTATCGATAAAAACGTATAAGTATCGATATATAAAAATCTATCGATAACCGTACGTCATTAAAATGGGCCTTACGCATGCGCAATATAATTTATAAACATGGCGGTATATATAATATTTAGTCACCCTGAAGAAAGGATGACGAAAGAAAATTAATGAGCTTTCGGATATTTTTTATGTAAACACACTAGTTATTGTTTACCCGACTTCGCCTGTCATACTGTTGTATACAAATAACAATACATAGTTAAATTATGATTATTTGTTCTTTCTACCTTCATTTAAAAAAAGTAGTAGAATACTCGCAAATAAATAAGCATGTCTCCTGATGGTCAGGTACATATGTGGATCGCCAGAGTTTTTTATTTGCTGGTACCTTTTTCTTCAAGGTGTCTCTGGGGGACCAACATGCGGTCAAGTTTGCGATCTGATTGATACATTTTTGTATTTTTATATTAATTATTATTTATAGTGGATATTTATGGCGTAGATATAGTCTGTTAGTCTGTGAACAGGTAACGCAGATAACGATGGACAGGTCAATGGAACCAGCTAAGCACCTAGTGTTACACTATGTATGCATGAGCCTAACCAAGCGCACACTTAGACCTTATATTAAATTTAGTTTTTTTTTAAATAAATATTTTGACTTTGACTTAGTTTTATAGAAAGAAACTACTTACAAAGTGTTATTGTTCCCGTAATATTATGAAAAATAAAAAATCGATTTTCCCCCACCTTCACCTATTAAATAAAAATACTAGTCTATTAGTTGTATAAGCTAAATATACCCATAAATTAAGACCGCCTCCGTAGACTAGTGGTTGTGCCTTTGGCGTTGTATCCGGAGGTCGTGGTTCGATTCCCACCCTTGATATGTACGCTTTTCTGTACAGTTTGTCGTTAATAAAATATAATATGTTCATTATCATTGTTTCTGGTATACATAGTACAAACCTAGAGCTTAGTTTGTGACCAGAGCAATAAGTGTAAATTGTCCTACATATTATTATTATTATTATTAAATATATTATTTCTATATACCTATGTTAAAATAATCTGAACAAATAATAACTACAAGAGTAGTTATAAAACTAATAAATAAAATAAAAAATGTAACCTATTAAAAATACTCCAAGGACTATAAATGTAGATAAGATGGTATATACTAAATACCAAGGATTTATTAACTACTTTATTTTTCATACTACAATATAAAATTATAATTTATACCGCTTTTAAGTTGGGTGCGGTGATATTAGGAACTAATAGCAAAATGCTGTTGTTAAAATTACAAAACATAATATCACGGATGGTATATTTGTTAACTACGACAGCAGCGCCCTCTTTTACGTCCAATTTATAGTAGCAATAAAGACTAGGGAATTTTACCGCCATCTAGCGGTTACAATAACAAATATATTTTACAGCACAAGTAGCGACATCTGGTGTGTTTCAGCGGAACGATCATGAAAACCAAAGAGCTTCAGAAGCTTCGCAAGGATACAACTATAGTAGATATGAAAATATCCGCTAGATGTAGCTTTAATAGTTTTTAGCGACTTAGAAAATAATGTATAAATAAGTGTAAACGGGTTTAATATTAGGCTAACTAATGTATAAAACAGTAAGGCGATGGTTTAATGATTTTCTAGAATAATATAATATATAAATATTCTAACAATATTATGACTGGCTTCGTGGTTAGTGGTAACGCCGCCGTTGGCGTTGCATCCTGAGGTCGTGGGTTCGATCCCCCTTCAAGCAAAACAGTAATTTATAAAACTAAATATCAAATAGTTCTTGTAACACATAGTACAAGCCTGTAGCTTAGTTTGTTACCAAGGAAATATGTTTTTAAATGTCCTGTATAATATTAATGCTATAAAAAACATGTTTTAAAATAATGCATGGCATAGGTTTTGTAGGTGGGAGGAAGGTTTCATAACTTCATTAGGCCGACCGACCGGTCTCGTTACCCATACAGTTACAAAAACCGTCAAGTGACCTAGTCATGTTTCGGTTTTAGTCTGTGGGTTCACCGGTTTTCAGGAGACTACTGCATCGATTTTTTATCGAGGTGCTAGTCTCCTTTCAGGGTGCGGTTACGAAATGGGTAGTTGGATTGACGATATGGCAGCGAGTAGATTAAAATATACTCGTAATGCAATTCGTCATTGTCGCCCCCCATTTCGTAATCGCAACATTTAGCCGACACAGTGGGAGTGATTAATATTGTTTAAGAACAATTATTGATTGACCCCATTCATGGACTTTGTAGGTCTGAGATATAAAGTCACATGCCGCGCTCCATAAAAAAAAAATTAGAACCATCGCTGATTTCTGCATTAAACAAGCAATATGGCCGTTGCCCCGCGTTCCAACTTGGTTTTTTAGCAACTCGGCTTTAAAAATAATATCGATATACAGAGTATAGTGATACCACAGAGTTCTTCCTATTACTCTGTGAGTGCCACCACTAGCGGTGACATTGGGAACTAAATAGTAAAAAAAAAATCTATTGGTTCTGCCATAACAGTTACGCTTTTATTACACTATTATACCTGCCGTCGGTCCCAGTTTCACTATACCAACTTGTGCAACTGTTTATAGATGGGTTAGTGAGTCTATCCAAATATCGCGACGATATAGCCACTTTTTTTTTATAATGAAGCACGGCATGTGACTTTGTATCTACCTGATGTTGCAAGCTGAGGTAAGCAGACCCAGAAAGTCCAATAATGGGGTCTATCAATACATTGTTGTTTAACTGTTTAACCAAAGGAGACTACCCCCTAAGAAATCGATGCAGTAATGTACGGAAAACCGGCGAACCCGCAGACTAAAACCGAAACATGGCTAAGTCGCTTGACGGTATTTGCATCGGTCGGTCGGCCTAGCGTTATAAGTTATAGAGGCCTTCCTCCCACTAAAAACTTATTCGGTGTAGGTAGACTTATACCATGAGCTACGTCGAGGTGGGATTAAAACCCTTTCGCTGGGTACCCTGAGGCCATCTAGGCGGTCCCGGCCGTCGTAAGGCAACCGTGATGATATATTTATTTTTATACATACTTTATACCATTTTATACATACATTTATACCATTTTATACATACATTTATACCATTTTATACATACATTTATACCATTTTATACATGCATTTATACCATTTTATACATACATTTATACTATTTTATACATACATTTAAACCATTTTATACATACACATACCAAAAAGTGATACATATTGATTAAAAATGAAATTCAATTACAATTTAATTCACTTAAATTTGTAAATAGATATTAAACTAAGGTGAGGTGTCTTAATTAAAGATTTACTGCCCAAGAAAATTATATCTAAAGCCTTATTAATTACTTCCAAAAACCAGCAGGTACACCAGACGTGTCCCACAGAGCCTGAAACGTCTACTGCATACTAATATTACTATATTGTCAAATGTAGACCGAGAGCTAGATACAAAAAATAAATCATTTTGAAACAAGCAAATAAATAACATGACTTTAATTCGTTTATAGACTTTTATTACTCCTAAAAATCAGAGGTATATCAGGCGTGACCCTCAGGGCCCTAACGTCTATATATATATATATATCTTCACGGGTGCCTTACGGCGCCCGAGACCGCCTAGACGGCCCCAGGGTACCCAGCGGAGGGGTTTTAATCCCACCCCGTCGTAGCCGATGGTATGAGTCTACACCGAACAAGTGGCTAGCTCGTCGCGTTGTTTTGGATAGACTCAATAACCCATCTATAAACAGTTTCACAAGTTGGTATAGTGAAACCGGGACCGACAGCTTAACGTGCTCTCCGAGGCACTATAGTGGTGTTGTCAAATAAATGTACATAAATTTAAATTAAAACTCATTGGTACACACCGGGAATCGAACCAGGGACCTAAGTGTTTTTAAGTCCAAGGTCTAACCAACTCGGCCACAGCGTATATCCTAACGTCTACTTCATAATAATATTACTACATCATATATTTTAGTAACAGAAACAATGAGAAAAAAAACCAGCTGAAAACCCGATAATTCAATTGTCAGTTGTAATAAAGCAGTATAGAAAACAATTACAATATCGTAGCGATCGGAAACAAACCTAAGAGTATAAGTTATACACTAACAAATTTTATTGGCACATTTTTTAACATTTAACAGTGTCGAATTTTAGTTAAAAATTACGGATTTGCTATCCTCGTTTGACATTTAGAATCTGTTTCAAAAAAAAAAACGTCTAGTTTGGAGCAGTGTTTTGTGCTCGTAAAATATCTTTAATCTCCTAGTCTATGTATGTTTTACACATACAAATTCACACAAGACTTAACTGAACCTTCTGTTTGTTTTAATTTTATACGTTTATCTCTGTCAAGACTCTTTAGATAGGTTTTAGTTTAGTCTATCTGTCTTGATCTTTTTTATTTTTATAAAACTGCATCTGTTGTCTAGTGGTCGTTCGATGCCCGCTCATGAATAATAATACTAGTACATTTTTCGTTACTTCTACTTAACTTTTTTTTTATTGGAGCACTGCATATTACTTTGTATCTACCTGGTGGTGAGCAGACCTACAAAAACAACATTGATCGCTTCCACTATGCCATATACTATGATTACGAAATGGGCGAAGACAAATTGCATTACGAGTATAATTTAATATACTCGCTGTCTTATCGTCAATACAACCACCAATTTCGTAACTGCATCCTGAAAGGGGACTACCACCTCGACAAAAAATCGATGCAGTAATCTCCTGAAAATCGGTGAACCCACAGACTGAAACCGAAACATGACTAGGTCACTTGACGGTTTTTGTATGGACGGTGGTAACGAGACCGGTCGGTCGCCTAATGAAGTTATAGACCTATACCTAAATACATATCCTACATATTATTAATATTTTATAATGTTTCACATGAATCAAATTCGCTCATTGTATACCTACCTTGACAAACCATATACCAGTTTTTAAAAAAATCTACTGTCTCTACTAAATAGACGTTCGTATATCGGTCGGTACAGTCACAAACAGAATACTGATTTAGGGGTCTTTCAAAAAGGGTTTTTCTATGCATAAAGGACCCCACAACCATAGAATAGAAATCTTTATATCCGTAGTGAGAGGGTCTGCATTTTATTGGCATATTGAGCGCAAAAATTGGGGACATATTTGTTTCCATAGAATTTGCGGATTTTTTTACGATTTCATCTTTACAGTATTTATTTTGGGTTTAGCAAACGTAAAATATTCCTACAGCATAAAAAAAAAAATACACTGTGTGACAATGATTTTTAATGAAAAAAAAAATTACATTTATTTGATAACACCACTAAAGTGCCTCGGAAAGCAAGTTAAGCTGCCGGTCCCAGTTTTACTATACCTTATTATTATGAGTCCTTAACGCCTACTGCAAGAAAATTTTTTTACCTAGCACGAAATATCAAAAAGAATAAGGGCTTTAAGTTCTGCTGGATCTCTAAGGGTAAAATTTTTATTAAAGCTGAGGAAGGATCTTCTACTATTCGCATCCAGTCAATTAACCCTAGAAGCCTAATCTATTTCGGAGGTACATAAAGCCTTAACATACGTCTCTGAGGCGTATATATATTAAAGATCGCCTGTAAGCTAAAATATACCTAATTATATATATATTTTTAAAGGAAATGTAAGGTTAGGATATAATTTATAATAAAACATACTTTTATTAATAGACACTATACTCACAGTTATTTATAACAAGAAAATAAATAAAAATACCTAATGTTCAAACTAAAAAATCAACTTCTCAGAAATCAACTGAAATATGTATTTTTATTTTTGTTTTAATCATTTTTAACATCAAATACTTATTATTAGGATACATATTAAAAGTTATCGGCAATCTTTTAATGAATAGCTATTATTTTAGAGCAATCTGCACAGATAGCAAGTATGTGTTCACAATATTCATAATTTTTTGACCCTAATTTCGACATATTATTTTTTGTAGGTGCAAAAGGCGCAGTATTTACATGTTTTAGGCTCTGATTCTCCTGTCTAACGTTCATTACCTGCATCGATAGGTTTTTCGATAATTTGACTTATATTTTCTCATAAAAAACTATTAGTAGGAGCTTCAAGTCACTTCTTCATCCAAGGTTTGACCAAATCTGTGCTGAGTTTCTTCATTAATTCCCTTCTGTTCAAGGGTTTTTTTATTATTCCTGAACATGTTGCGGTCGTAAATTGCAGCATAACTAATGAAACCCATAGCAGGATGCCGTGGAATACAGCCATTGACCATCTGTTAGCCTTGCAGCTACACGATATTGCATAACATATTTTATTGAATGATTTATTTATTTAACAATTTATTTATTACAAAAGGGCGGACTTAATGCCTCTAGGCATTAATGATTCTACTCCTTTTGCTTGGTTGTAAAAAATAATCATGTCTGGTTTGCCACTTGAATTATTATTTACTGCATTGACATCACAAGAGGATAAGAGGTATACCTCTTTATAGGTTTTGGCTTGTAAAATACAAGTTTCAGAAGGCCAATGAATTCAAATCAAAACATACAACTGACAACTACAGGTGGTGATCTAAATAGTGCCTACTAGAATCTAGAGTACCTAGTAGGCTGCTGAAGTAGATTTTTAGCCAGTGGCACAGATATGAACCAGTTATTGCACATAATGTTCCATGAATAATCTTTGACAATTTTTTAAAAGTTACGCAAAGCCTAAACATACGTCTCGCAGGCGTACAGCACCTCAATAATTTAAAAATAGTGGAACTTAGCTTAACGATACAAACACTATTGACAAGCTCCCATTGGCCACTGAGATGTCTAAACAGCACCAGGCGCTAACTTCACCCGTTAGAAAGGGATAAAGAATTTTCAATTGCGTGTACGCCTCGCAGGCGTAGATAAGGCTTCTAGGGTTAAACAAGCTGAAGCAATGCTGGAGTCTAAGACTAATGACCGCTAAGTTTATTACTAAATCTATGCATTCTATTTATCCTATGTATTATATTAAATCTTATATATGGTATTGTTCCCTATATATGGTATTGTTCAAAGTAATATGTACCTTGTACCCACTTCTATTATTATATTGTAATCTGTGGTTTATTTTGGGCTGTCAATCATATACTTTAAGGTACGTCTTACGTACCTTAGTAAAACAAACACTAAAACATGAAATGTACGATGTATGTACATTATCCAAGTTTACCATTACAGATAATGGCTAACCTAAAAGATATAACTATCGACATTGACTCCAATGTCAATGCCGGCTCTACGTTTATGATTGACAGTCCTGATGATTTCCAATCCTTTTATAAACATTACCCCCTTAATTTAAATATAATTATCTTTGAGCGAGGAATGAGCCAGTCGTATTGTCACTGACAGAATAATTTTTTTTTTAGGAACACGGCATGTAACTTTGTATCTATCTGATGCCAAGCAGACCTACATATTCCATGAATGGAGTCGACCAATACATTATTATAATGATGAGGTTATGCAATGGATTAGCGCGGAGTAATTTTTTAAATATATATTTTTAACAATGACTTACCTTTTGCTTGTCGAGATGGTTTAGAATCTCGTCGACATCTCCGACAGCCACCGACTGGGACCGCAACATGTCTACCTCCACTGACAACCAGTCCCGAATCTATAACAAATGAACTGTTTACTTAAAAGGAAACTACAAAAATATTACATTAAAACAAAAAAGTTGATAAATAAATAAATATATGAAATCGCCAAGTCTTACGGCGCCCGAAACCGCCTAGACGGCCTCAGGGTACCCAGAGGAAGGGTTTTTAATCCAACCTACAGTTTACACCGAATAACTCGTCGCGATAGACTCAATAATCCATCTATAAACAGTTTCACAAGTTGGTTGGTATAGTAAAACTGGGACCAACAGCTGAACGTGCTCTCCGAGTCACTATAGTGGTGTTGTTAAAGAAATGTACATACATTTTTAGATTAAAAACTCATTAGTACACACCGGGGTTTGAACCAGAGATCTAAAAGTGTTGTGTTATTCTAGGGTCTAACTCGGCCACCACGTAGGTATATATAAAAAAGTTAATTATAAATGTTAAAAATATCAGGCTTACTATTTTAAAGACCTGAAGTCTAAGCTAGCTGGCAACAATACAAAAAAAATCTCACGGCAACTGATTTCAAAGCCTATAGGATGTTAAAATCTTTAATATTTGTCTTTTATGTGATACCCTTTCGTAATAAGACTATTAAGATGTATTATATCGTTGTTTCTGGTTCACATAGTACAAGCCTAGAGCTTAGTTCAGAGTAATATGTGTAAATTGTCCTACATATTGTTATTATTATTTCGACTGGACCGAGGATATTCTAATCTAGTATGCAAATAAGGGTTTTGTTTTTTATAGTCCTAAATACCAACGTTTAGCATTTATTTTATTTTAGTGTAGCACAGACTTTGTATCTACCATGTCTATTAATAGGGTCGATCAATACAATATTGTTTAACAACATTTATCGCTCTCATTATGCCGACTAAATGATGTGGTTACGAAATAAGCGGCGACAAAAACTTATTTTCATTACGAGTCTATTTTAATATCCTCGCTGCTTTATCGTAAAATCAATCGCCCGTTTCGTAACCGCATCAAGAAAAGGGCGTCCATATTGACAAAAAATAGATGCAGTCGCGTCCGGAAAACCGGTGAACCCTCAAATTAAAACCAAAACATGTCTAGGTCACTTGACGGTTTTTGCATCTGTATAGGCGGTGGGAACAAGTTCGGTCGGTAGACCTAACCAAGTTATGGAGGCTTTTCTCCCACCTATATGTTGTATGTAGATTTGTCTATATTTAATTTTCAGAAAGTTATTTTTCATTAGGTACGGTATACATGTCGTTTTCGAATATTCAATGTAAATATAATGAATATTTGAATGTTAGGAGACGTTACTTTCAACAAAACCCTTAAACAGGGGTCGATTTTATTACAGATCCCGATCGAACAACATTTGCTATTCAAGCCACATTGCTAAGGTCATGGCCTATGCTATGCTTATACCTATTTAGATATTTTAGGAGTCGAAGCACGATATATTTTCCTTTCAAGACCAAATATCTTAATATTGATTTTTTATTTAATTTAGGTTGTTTTTAAAAAAATAATGACTTTTGAAATATATTATCTTCGAAATATATGGAAAATATCTTAAGGCAATATAAATCGTTTTTAACCAACCACGGAAAGAGGGTGTTATAAGTAAATCCTTTTTGTTTGTAGCTCTTATGCTACAAACAAAAAGGATTTACCCCGTAGTCTAGTGGCATTGTTCAATTTGGATGGGAAGCTTTTTTAACATCACTATAGTGCCTCGGATAGCACGTTAAGCTGTCGATCCCGGCTTCACATATTGAGTCTATCCAAACATCGCGACGAGCTAGAGTCTTGTTCGGTGTAGAGTCCTACCATCGGCTATGGCGAGGTGATAATATACGAGCATATGTTTTATTTGTTTTTATATATTATTTTTTGGTCTTCCAGTTTATTTTATGTATTTTTTATATTTGACAATCAATTAATCACCGATATGCATAAAAACTTATAAAGTGCTTAAAAAAACACTTTAGTTAAAATAGGTTTGGTCTCATATTCATTATTGTTGCTAAAAAGACTCAAAACCTACTACCTATAACTAAAGTGTTCTTAAAGGCCTTAAAAAGTTTTTTTTTTTATGAATACCGGTAGACAAATATAAAAACTTTATTCAATATGTTATAAGAAATATCAAAACAATAAGATTTCCAGTTTAATAAACCACAAAAAAAATACACAAGTAAACCATAAAATCTTTAACAGATCTTTCAGTAACTTTTAACGTAAGAAAATTCAGACGAAAAAAGATATATTAGCTTAGGCCGGATTTTATTTCCTACTAAAAGAACAATGTATGTAAAACATGTGACGTTTTTCTACACATCCAAGAGGGGAATTTACATATATTTTGAAAGAAAATGTTGCCATTTGCCGTTTATTATTTGTTACAAAGCTCAAAAAATATACAACACAATTTGGTTAACCAAAAAAGATTTTTTAAATTCAGTATAGTCATTGTTTCATATATACATGGTGACTTTGAAAGGATGTACTTTGGGCTAATATGTGGTTCTACTGATCAATACGAACAACTTTTCCCATGGAACTATGTGCCGCAAATGAAAAAAAATATTGCCTTCTCCATACAAACTAGTAATATTAAAATTACCAATTTGTATGGGGAAGCCAAAAATTTTTTTCATTTGCGACACATGGTTCCATGGGAAAACTTGTTCGATTTGATCAGCAGAATGTATATATATATATATATATCATCACGGGTGCCTTACGGCGCCCGAGACCACCAAGACGGGCGGCCCCAGGGTACCCAGCGGAGGGGTTTTTAATCCTACGTTCATGCTTCTTCTATGAGTCTACATCGAACTACGTGTTGACTAGCTCGTCGCCATGTTTTGAATAGACTCAATAACCTATTTATAAACAGTTTCATAGATTGGTATAGTGAAACCGGGAGCGACAGCTTAACGTGCTCTCCGAGGCACTATAGTGTTGTTGTCAAACAAATGTACAAAATTGTTTTAATTAAAAACTCATTGGTACACACCGGGATTCGAACCAAGGACCTAAGTGTTTTTAAGTTCAAGGTCCAACCAACTCGGCCACCATGTATATATCATTGTTATATTTTATTAAAGCTGATTTACAGGAAATTAAGTACTTTTTTAAGGAAGCACGGGATATGACTCTGTACCTGTCTTAACTTGACTTAAGACAGTGTCATACCTCAAATCGCATAAAAGAAGAATCTTTTGACGTCGAGTTCTACCACTTGGAATAACATTCCAAGCTTAAATAAAATTTAATAGATACATGAGGATATACAAAAGAATATTTACAGAGAGAATTTAAAAAAAATGTTTATAATATTCCACATAAAAAAATATCAAATATCGCCTTGGGAAATAAATTACACTTCGAAGTTCTCAATATTTTAAGCGGTACCTACATTTTTTTACTTATGAATTAGTTAGATTTATTATTATACTAGATTATTAACCAGTTACAATTTATAACATAGGTATTCCTTTTTAATATATTATTTTAATATGTAGGACAATTTACACATATTGCTTTGGTCACAAACTAAGCTCTCGGCTTGTACTATGTGTACCAGAAGCAACGATATAATACATATTATATTTTATAAACACCCAGACCATGACAAACTGTACAGAAAAAGCGTACTAATAATTTGTTGCCATGGGTGTGAATCGAACCCACGACCTTCGGATACAACAAATATATAAATATAAAAAAAAAATGCATTTTACTCTATGTTTTCAGATAATATTTAATACATTATTCTATTGTGTATAAGTAATATTCAATCTTATTTCTTGCTTGCGGGCTACGTGCTATACATAACGGTGCAATTTGTATTTTTATTCCTGCTATGACACTGCCTTAACTAGAGTTTTTTTTCTGTTTTTTTTTAGAATTACACATATTGCTTTAGTCATAAACTAAGCTCTAGGCTTGTACTATGTGTACCAGTAGCAACGATATAATACATATTATACTATATAAACATCCAGACCATGACAAACTGTACAGAAAAAGCGTACTAAACTTTTTTTTTTGCCATAGGTGGGAATCGAACCCAAGACCTCCGGATACAACGCCAAAGGCGAATCCACTAGTCTACGGAGGCTGAGGCAGTTATAATTTAAAACCGATCATCGGCCTATAGCAAAGTTTTAATTAAATTAAAACTTTTAGAGTATAATGATTTGGAAAAATAGATGGTGTTAAACAGAGAGATATTACTTACAGTAATTGATACAGTGATTTTTTATTGTTTTGTCAATTTGTGTTAATAATATAAGAAGTAGGTTTGTGTGGAAGTGAATGCTGGGTATGGCACAAGAAGCATGAAAGTAGGATTGATGCTGTAAAAATGCGGTCATTATGGAGTGGAGGTGTTAATGTTGTTATTGCTGTACAGGCCTAAAACTTCTTTTGTGACCAATAATTTGTGTAATATTTTAAGGGCTCTGTAGTCGACTTGACGCCCATACAAACGTATTTCCAATTTTACAACTTGACTGTTAGTGTAAGTTCAATAATTATTTTTATGTTGGTAATTGCAAGAAAAAACCTTTCTGTTCAGGGGAATAAATATTTTTTTATTATAATATTTAAAAAAATAAAGTTCTAAAACTACAATGACCGACAAAAATATTATTTTAATAATATTCTGCAACAAACAGTAATCAAATATTACTGGAAGTACGAAAGCTCATTTTGTATGGAAAACGCAGATTTCACGATTACGAATGCAGTATCCTTAACTAGGTATATTTTTATTATTTTCTATAATATATTAGTTAAAAACTTTGAAATTAACAAAATCTTTCGCTAACAATTTTTAACTCCACCAAGTCACGTCTTGCTATAAAATATAGGGGTCGTTCCAAAAACAGCCCCCTATTTCATCAAGAAGTTTTCTTAACGAATTAATATTCGTTTGGGAAATTCTAATTTTCATTCAGAACTTAGTAGCAAGAGGCGTTATTCTGTATTGATGTAATTAGATCGGAGGTCATTCTCGGGGTTTTAATTAGATATTTAAATATTAAATGTAGTTGCTCACAACTCATTATCTGAATACTTAAACTAGATCATTGTGGCAATTTTGTTTGGTATGGTAGGTATGTGTGATGATAGACTCCGTAGACTAGTGGTCGCACCTTTGGCGTTGTATCCGGAGGTCGTGGGTTCGATTCCCACCCATGGCAAAAAAATATTAGTACGTTTTTCTGTACAGTTTGTCATGGTCTGGGTGTTTACAAACTATATAATGTATCATATGTAGCTAATTCTTTTATATATAGGTCATGTAAGATACATAACGAAAGGCTTACAAATGTTGATATTTTCAATATTTCGTTAGCTCAATTAAAAAAACTAATACATGAAATACAATTTATTGATTAATTGCTGTTTACCCCGACCGGGCCTTGTTTATCTAACACTTATTTAATAATTTTTGATTATTTATTATTATTATATTAATTAACTTTTATTATTCATTTTATATTTCTATAAATTTTGTATTTGTTTTGTGTAAGATGTTTTTGTTTTTGTGTCATAATTTTGTATTTGTTTTTATTTTTGTGTCATAATTTGTGGATGCTATTTTGGTTTTTGTTATTCTAAGATGATTGTTAATCTGATTATATTCTGTATGTATCCCTAATAACAATTTAATAAATAAATATCGTTGCTTCTGGTACACATAGTACAAGCCTAGAGCTTAGTTTGTGACCAGAGCAATATGTGTAAATTGTTCTACATATTATCATTATTATGTATTGCGTGTATTATATTATATACCGTATCTAAGTACATTAAGTATTGTTATGCATTAATAATAACATTATATCTATTTCTTTTATCAAAACAGTTCTGCACCCAAAGCATATTTTACTCTCTCAAAGGTTAGCTGGTAAAAAAATGCCTAAGGCATTAAGCTCGCCTATATACAATTATGTCCGCCTTCGTAGACTAGTGCTCCGGAGGTCGTGGGTTCGATTCCAGGGCAAAAAAAAATGTAGGTACGTTTTTTCTGTAAAGTTTTTCAATGGTATGGATGGGTGTTTACAAAATATATGTATTATATCGTTGTTTGTGGTACACATAGCACAAGCCTAGAGCTTAGATTGTGACCATAGCACTATGTGTCTAATGTCCTTCTTATCAAACCAATGTACAGATTTTTTAAGTTTAAATACTGCTTTATTAGTATACATAATAGTAGTCCCAAAAACATCAAACAAATTGGGGATTTAATCGAGAAATTTACGAAAATTAATGCCATTCAATATTAAGTCGAGGAAGGCGTATTCTGAATTAATCTAATTATTTTAAAGTCTTTTAAAATTTCAAATTCTGTTAGAAGGCAGCATAATCTCGTGCCTTAGCTATCTTTGGATTGGTTGTTGGCCTTCCAAAATATTTTATTTATATTAATTAGAAGAGTAAAAGCCTCGGAGAGCACGTTAAGCTGTCGGTCCCAGTTTCACTATACCAACGTGTGCAATTGTTTATAGTTGGGTTAATTAGTCTATTCAAACATCGCAACGAGCTAGCCACTTGTGGTGAAGACTTATACCATCGGCTACGACGAGGTGGGTTTAAAAACCCCTCCGCTGGGTACCCTGAGGCCGTCTAGGCGGTCTCAGGCGCCGTTCAAACATCGCAACGAGCTAGCCACTTGTGGTGTAGACAGCCGACGAGGTGGGTTTAAAAACCCCTCCGCTGGGTACCCTGAGGCCGTCTAGGCGGTCTCAGGCGCCGTAAGGCACCTGTGGCGTTATATTGTGGGTTCGATTCCCACTCATGGCAAAAAAAAAGTACGTTTTTTTTGTACAATTTGTCATGGTCTGGGTGTTTATAAAATATAATATGTATTATATCGTTGTTTCTGGTACACGTAGTACAAGCCCAGAGCTTAGTTTGTAATCAGAGCAATATGTGTAAATTGTCCTACATATAAAAAATATATACCTATTTCTATATTATTTTCTATATTAATATATGTCCTAGTTGTATTTTTTATGGACATATCACACGTGACACGTGCCTTTGGCGTTGTATCCAGAGATCTTGGGTTCAATTCCCACTCATGACAAAAAAATATTAGTACGTTTTTGTACAGTTTGTCATGGTCTGAGTGTTTATAAAATAGAATATGTACTATATCGTTATTTCTGGTACACATAATACAAGCCTGGAGCTTAGTTTGTAACCGAAGCAATATGTGTAAATTGTCCTACATATTATTCTTATTGCCATGGTTACAAATAAAGACTTGTGTACCAGAAACAACGATATATAAGCCGACATAGTAGACTCAACCAGCGACGTATCTGTAGATTCTGGCGTTGGTGGCGCCTATTCATGGACTGCATAATCTTCTTACCATCTCAGAGTTATGCAGTCACGAGTCGTAATATTATATTTTTAAAAATATACGATGGTAATAATACATAATACCTATATTTTGTAAACATTTCACAAATATTATCCAAACAAAATAAATTATATTTCATAGAAAAAATGTTTTTGCGCAGATACGTGCGAAGTTTTTCGGAGTATTTTCCGCGAATTATATTGATAGATATTATTTTGATGTCATTCATTACCCACAAATATGTCAAACAACATTGTTTTGCCCCAAACACGTCTTGGTTTCGACACAATATGTCAGAAAATATCACGCGAAAGAAACCCCTGAAGCGTGTAAACACAAGAAATTGGCAGTTAGGTGAAATTTCACGGAGCTTAAAATATTTATTATTAGAAACTTGTTAATATATAATGGTATTATAAAACATATACGTGGTGGACGAGTTGGTTAGACCTTGGACTTAAAAACACTTAGGTCCCTGGTTCGAATCCCGGTGAGTACCAATGAGTTTTTAATTTTAAAAAATATGTACATTTGTTTGACAACACCACTATAGTGCCTCGGAGAGCACGTTAAGCTGTCGGTCCCGGTTTCACTATACCAACTTGTGAAACTGTTTAAAGATATTGAGTCTATTTCAAAACATCGCGACGAGTTCACACTTGTTCGGTGTAGACTCATACCATCGGCTACGACACGGTGTGATTAAAACACATCCGCTGGGTACCCTGGGGCTGTCTAGGCGGTCTTGGGCGCCGTAAGGCACCCGTGATGATATGTATGTATGTATTATGAAACATTAGCTAAACTTAGTACTAACTTAGTTATAAATTTGATCGTGAAAAACTTCACACCGTTCGAAATAAAATGGTAGCCATATTTAAATTTATTTTTACTGAAAAACCTTAATTATAATATAGATCTAGACGTCCTCGAACAAGAAAAATATTAATTAAAAAGCTTGATAAAATGTCTTTTATGTAATAAAATAATTTAGTCTAAAATAATAACACAAAAATATGATAAATAATAAATAAAATATCTCGCATAACTGCGTAGATTTTAATAAGTATAAGCAAGACAAGTTAGTAATAGTTATCATAGAGGAACATTTTTTTTTTTTTTTATTTCAGCTAAGATTTATTTATATTTATTTTGTTATTCTTTTCTTTTGTGGAGTAAATAATGAGAGGTAAATAATAATATAAGACAGGTAAATATTTTTGATATCTACTTTACAAGGTATAACAAAACTTCCGTATATTATTTATTTTATTTCAAATCTTTATTGCATAAAATACAAAGGCGAACTTAATGCCACTAGGCATTCTTTACCTGTCAAACCTTACTATTCATACTCTCAAGGAGAGAACACAGACTATAGGCCTAATACGCCGCACAACGTTAAGCTGAACTTTAACCTAAGTGACGTAGTTGTCTGTCAATTTTTAATGTTACTACTAAGTTTAGCTTAGCGTTGAGCGCGTAATCACCCCTGAGGTAGATTTGATAATTGTTTGTTACCTGCAGAGTACTGGTGTCGAAGTGGGCGAGCAAAGCCGCCGTGGATTGTTGAGAAGATCGCCGCCGTCCTGAAAGACGAGCACTCCAGTCTGAAACAATACCAAAAAATATATATTAGTACAGAAGAACCACTCTTTAAAGATACTTAACTAAATACCGATTCTCGTCTCCCCCCCCCCCCCCATCTCCCAAACATTCTTAGATATTATTGGACTTTTGGAGAACGTTATTAATATGACCAATATCTAGTCGCTAAAAAATCCCTCATATTAAAATAATGCCTATATAAAATATACAGTCATAAAATTATTTAAAAAAAAACTTAGTCATCGTTAATTTTCTTTTTAATAATAAGAGACCATTTTTTTTAAATACATTTAAGTTTAGGCATAGAAAACAGTTTTTGCCTGAAAGTCGTTTTGCTGCCTAAATTATAAGTATAATCGCAACGTATTCTTTCTCTTATTAAGGGACGGGGGAAAGTTTACATACACGTATGGTACGTTACCATACCGTCATGCGCGGGAGAAGTAACCTTGCAGTTTAATGAGTATGCGCATTGAAGAGCCTCATCAGAACTCACACCTCGATACGACCGAAATTTATATTTATACAAGCTGATTTATACACGCCTTTTGAAAGCGTGCGCTGCGTGCGCAGTGCACGCAGCGCACGCTTTCAAAAGGAATATTTTTTCCCCGTTTTTGCAACATTTTTTATTGTTACTCTGCTCAGCGTGGTGGTAGCGTGATATTATGTAGCCTACAGCTTCCTCGATACAAGGGCTATCCAACACTAAAATATGTTTTCAATTCAAACTAGTAGTTCCTGAGATTATCGCGTTTATCCAAACAAACTCTTCAGCTTTATAATATTAGTATAGATTTGTGTAGTCACGTGTAGTGTAGTGTGCAGTGAAGGCGAAATATACCGAATCAGTTCGCACGAAAACTTATTTTTCGTTAACAGACTTAAGTTCATTATATTAAGGCATTCCTCGACTGCTTATTGGTCAAGTCAAGCCGAAATACCTAAACTGAGAAGTGAAACAAGCCTGACAAATACTGTTGACACTATCATTATATTGGTTTTTCAGGACAATATACCATCACGGGTGCCTTTTTTTTTGGATCCCGAGAACCGTTTAAACGGCCTCAAGGACCCAGCGGAGGGTAAAACCTGTCCTCAGTAGTATTTCGCCAATAGTATTCGGAGGCATCATCTAACAAGTGGCGAGCTTGTAACGGCGTTTATGATGGTAGTATATAGCGGTAACCCATCTTAGGTCCGGCCTTGTTGCCATCTTCTTAACCTTGTTATCAGTTGCGCAGTGACTTAACCACTAGGCTGTGGACGCTTTCTTTTTTTCAGAACAATACGGTATACATTTATTGTCGAGGTGGTAATCTACTTGCAGGGTGCGTTTACAAAACAAACAGTTGGTTTCACTATTAATGAAGCGAGAATATTAAAGTACACTCATAATGTAAATTCGTGTTTATCATTTAGCCGGCTCTATGTACGAGTATTAATGAGCTGTACTACTTGTACTATTATTTCTTCTGTGGCTGTACCTAGATTGAAATGATTAACGAACGTTTAATAAAATCAGAGGGCAAATAACAAAACAGAGAGCAAAATCAATAAGGATAAATAAACAAGTCATTATAAATTTGCAAAACATCAAAATTTACCAATTAATAAATGTGGTAATTAACTTGGTAAACAAACAATCTGGTAAAAGACAAATTTGCCGCTAAAATAACGGAATCCATCTACGAAAATCGCAATCCATCAACTTCGCCAAGGATAGATATAACAACGAAACAGTAGATAGAACTAGTTTATCAGTTACAAAATTAGCATATAAATTTTCTTTTTCTCAATACCGACTAGCATTCTGCCTGTACCAAAGTTAAAAAACATCGAAAAGAGTCTGTGATTTTGTGAAATACATTCTAAATAGACACCATGAAAGTATGAATAACATGACAGTGCTGTACGTATCTTGTAAGTAAAAGCCACAAATATTTATCGATCTCGCTCGCACTTATTAAAACCTATGAAAACAGTTGAGCATTGATTGTTTATAATAATGTATGTTCTCACTTTTTGTTTTAGGTTTGTATGCCATCGTAGGCCATCTACCGTTTTCATGATTTTTTTTTTATATTAGAACATGCTACTGATTAACTCTGAGATGGTAAGAAGATTATGCAGTCCATGACTAGGCGCTACTAACTCCAGAATCTACACATGCGTCGCTGGATTATAATGAAGAGGAACGACAAACGCTGGCAATGCATTCCACTTTTTTATTGTACGACGTATAAACGTTTAGTCAAATTTTTGAGTCCTCGAAGGAATATACCCAACGGTATGGGGAGGCATCTTCTATGGGGTGCGATTTTTGAATGTTAGCGGATGACTAAATATCACCGAAATGTCGATTTCTAAAGTTGGTATTTTTGAATCTCATCGGTTGACTAAAATATCATACCTGTGATATCAATAGGTACGAGTGTCTCCAACCACTCGTAAATAAAGTCACCGATGACATATAATAATCATCACAGAATGTATGTTAAGTTCCGTTCCACCATTGAGTCTTTATGATTTAGCATAGACATGTCTCTTCTCTTTCTCATAATAATTATGAGAAACAAGAATGGCTTATTGAACGACAAACGATATTTCCTTCGTGTAACGAAACGGTAATAGCTCTTGTGAATGATCAATTATTTATAAGTTGGTACATGACTTTCAAAAATAGGACTTTTGATAAATCGTGATTTCTTAGTTACCGGTGATATTTTATTCACTGTTGATATCAAACTCATCGCTGGCATTCAAAAATCGCACCTCTGCACGCGCACGAGAGCGAAAGATTGAGGTGGAGAAGAACTCCACAATTTAATATTGTGGAGTTCTTCAGAACACTCTCCATAAGACAGGTTTAGACAGGCGATTTAATTATAAACCTTCCATAAAATTTTATAGGTTATATTTAGATAGCGAGGTTCGTGGGTTCGAGTCCCGCCACCAGGATTTTTTTCATTGCATTTTTATCTTTAAAAATTTAATATAACATTATCCTATAAAAGAATTTATAAAAAAATGCATAAATATAAAATACTGAAAAAAGTAAAAATAAAAAAACAGACTCCTCTGCCATCTAGTATTATAAACTAGGACTTCTAACTTCACTCGTATAAGAGTTATTAGAAGAAAGCTAATAGAGGGCGTCTGTGTATAAGTAGATAACAAGCAATGACAAAATTCGTAAAGGCTGACTGGAACCTGGTTGGCTCAGCGGTTGAGCGCCTTGCCGCGATAGCGAGGTTCGTGGGTTCGAGTCCCGCCACCAGAAATTTTTTCATTGCATTTTTATCTTTAAAAATTTAATATTCCATTAAATTCATAATTCCATTCTGAATATCATCATATTTTTGCATAGACTATCAATAAAGTAGCTTATCTATGGTCCGGGCCACATTTCTATAGTAACTTTATGCCCGCGTCTGGGGAACGAATTGCCCAACTTCCTAATATCGATTACACATTTTTCACCAAAGTCTTCCGCAGGTGAAAGTTCGAGGTAAGATATTTTATATATTTAATAGATGTGGTAAATATATTTATTATTTTTTAATATTAGATAGGTAAATGTAATTTTCTTTTTTGGTAAATTTTACCAAAAAGCACAACTAACTAAACTAAAATTGTCACGCCTTTTTCCTACAGGGATAGGCAGAAACAAGGGAGCGCCACCTACAACGATCCTGGCATTACTCTCTCGCTTCCTTCGCATCCACAACTCTCTTCATACAAGCTCTACGTTATGAGCACGATTAAAGGCACAATTACACGTTTATTAAAGAAGTTAAGCAATAAACCTATTTTGAAAAAAACGTAATTGGTATTGGAAAACACATAGATCAACAATGTAAGGCTACCTTTCAGAATATTTCAAGACGAGTTGAAAAAAGTATGAAAATAATCAATAATCAAATTCCATATTAATGATTTTGACAGTTTTCAGTCGGTCTCTAGGCATAACGGCATCTGTAAAAATCGATACTTTTGGACTGAAGGCGATTCCATCGATGGAATTTGAAATGCAGTTGTTTTACTCAATGGTCTTTCAATTTGTAGCGGGTAAATATGTGAATAATAAATAAATATGTTAATAATAGTAAATATGACGTCAGAGAGCTGGGATAAAAATATTAAGTGGTAGAGGTATTCTGCACTAGTAAACGCTGTTTGTTACGCAAATATGCAGTATATAGTTAATGAATAAATAATATACTGATGATTTTGAAAAAAATCAAACGTTTTTAGTATTTCTTTGCCACATCAAATCTTTTCTTCTTAGCTTCATGAAAAGGAAAAAGTTAGTGCGGACTTAAGACTCGGCGCGACTCGAATGAAATCATTTCGATGTTTTTACGATTATTTCTGTACGAGATACGAATACAGGAATTTCATTATACAAAAACTTGGCTTTTTTTCGTACGAAAAATATATTATTTTGTTGTTGATATCGCAATTTGAAAGATTTCTCAAATATTTCTTACTTTTTATAAAGAATGCTTATTTCATTATAATATAATATTAAGTTGTTATTTATTTAAACACTTTATTGCACAGTAAACAAAAGTTATGTACAAAGGCGAATTTAATGCCTTAGGCATGCCAGCTAACCTTTAAGATTGGGTTCGAATTCAGGTGCTTAATTTTAATAAACTTATATATATATATTTTTATTATTTTTATAAAGAAATACAAAAGGCTTAATTAATCTATAGTTTACAAAAAATGTCTTTGTAAAAGTAGGTAGTGTGTGTATGTGTATATGCGTGTGTGTGATTTTATAACAATTTTGCGAACATTTGTATTTATCTTAATGTTAGTCTTCCATTGACTGTAGAAAGGCAAATAGCGTATGTGAAATAAAATATTTATAACAGGCAATATGTATACAATAACATATAACGTTCGAGTGAGAAGTGAAACAGTTCTATTATCCCCCTTGAAATAGTTTTATGAAACATATTTTCGTATTGGGATCCCTATATTTTTTTCATATTCGTAACTACAGTAGTTTCAGTTGGGCAATGATGAGTAAGCCAGTCAATACAAGCTCTTTTTTATATATATGTAGGACAATTTACACATATTGTTCTGGTCACAAACTAAGCTCTAGGCTTGTACTATGTCTACCAGAAACAACGATCTAATACATATTATATTTTATAAATACCCAGACCATGACAAACTGTATTGAAAAACGTACTAATGTTTTTATAGCCATTGGTGGGAATCGAACCCACGACCTCCGGATATGATAGGAAGCGGTCTTTTACTACAGAAAATAGCTCGTGATTTTTTATTATTTTTGAATGGAGCACGGCATGTGATTTTGTATCTACCTGGTAGTGAGCAGACCTAAAAAGTCCATGAATGGGTTCAATCAATAATTGTTCTTAAACAACATTGATAGCTGCCACTATGCCGGCTAAATGATTCGATTACGAAATGGGCGTTACGTATAATGATGTTATTACGTTTATTCTTTTGGTTTCTATATTTTTTACGCCCAACTGCTATTAGCGATTATACGCCTTTCCATTACGACTAAGTACAAAAGACGTACAGTGAAACTACGAAAGTACTTAATACTTCTTAGGAGTTCATTCACTGAAGACATTGTAATGCGATTAAAACACACTTCCTTCGTTAACTGACAGGTAGACTGACAAACTTTCACATCTAGATTATATTGGCTAGAGTGCTCCTAGTTTATGTTTTGGTCGTAATATTACCAGGTTTTTATATATTAATAGGGGTTAAAGAATAAAATTGCCCTTTTATAAACTTGTTTAAGAAAATACATATACATTAATTTTCTCAAAGGATTTATTGCCAATATATACAATATACGTGGTGGCCGAGTTGTTTAGACCTTGGACTTAAAAACACTTAGGTCCCTGGCCGGAATCCCGGTGTGTACCAATGAATTTTTAATTAAAAAAATTATGTACATTTGTTTGACAACACCACTATAGTGCCTCGGAGAGCACGTTAAGCTGTCGGTCCCGGTTTCACTAAACCAACTCGTGATTTATAGATGGGTTATTGAGACTATTCAAAACATCGCAACGAGCTAGCCACTTGTTCGGTGGAGACTCATACCATAGGCTACGACGAGGTGGGATTAAAACCCCTCCGCTGGGTACCCTGGGGCGCCGTAAGGCACCTGTGATGATACATATACCAATAGGAGCGGAATAACAATGAAAAATATTGTAAAAACGGGGAAAATTATTCCTTTTGCGAACGTACGCTGCGTAAACGGTTAAAGTTACGCAGACGAAGTTGCACGGAACAGTTAGTTTGTAATATTTGCGGATATATTACAACAAGAAAAACACTAGGGACCCAATGGGCCCCACGCAACTAATTAAAGGTTTATTAATAATCACTATTATTATTAAGCCATTTATTTCCTTATAAATTTACAATTAAGTTACTTTAAATTAAATATACATTACAATATAAATTATCACACAACATAGTTACTTTTTTTTTAATATATATATATATATATATATATATATATATATATATATATATATATATATATATATATATATATATATATATATATATATATATATATATATATATATATATATGTATATATATATATATATTATTATTTACAAGGTCCCTATGAGAGTATAGGCCTCCTCCAATTTATTCCACTTAAATCTGTCTTTTGCTGTTTCCATCCATTGTTCTCCCACTGTCTCCTTTATGTCATCTAACCAACGCTTTGGTGGTCTCCCCTTTGGTCTTATTTTTTTCTTTGGTCCTGTCCATTCCGTTATTTTCTTTGTCCATCTACTATCCTCTAGTCTCGCTATATGTCCTGCCCATTTCCATTTCATTTTCTGGGCATGTTTGAGTGCATCTATAATTTTTGTTGTTTTTCTTATTTGTATGTTTGGTATTTTGTCTTTTAATTGTATTGACAGTAAACTTCTATTATACTTACGTTTAATAAAAAATATAATAAAAATTGGTACATGCCAGGAAAAGCTTGTTACAATTCGTTAACATTCTTACCAAATTGGTTACCATATATTTACTAACCAAATACTGACTAAACAAGAACAAATAATTTTAGTATGTAACCGTAGTAAACATTTGGGTATATATTAAAAGCCTTCACAAAAGCCTATTGTTAAGAGCTTAATGACTAAACTGTCTTATCGCTGTAAACTTCACACGTTCTAAGCTTCCAACTGAATTCATGGACACACGTGTAGGGGATGGCATAGTTAGGACAATTAATATATTACTATCATACATAAAGATTTAAATAAGTTTGCCTTTTTCAAAGCTTTATTGCACATAATTGGCCATTATCTACAAGGTAACCTTTAAGAGAGTGAAAAATGCTTAGGGTATAGAACTGTTTTTATTAGCCGTATATACGATACACAAACGTGCATATACATAAACTTTACATACATAAATATACAAATACACACACTACACCCACACTTGATTGTGCAAGTGTGAGTTTGTGTAGTGTGTTTGTGTATGTATGTATATGTTTACGGATTTGAATGTTTCTGTATATGCATGTTATTGTATTTATTTATTTAAATCTTTATTGCATACAATATACAAAGGCAGACTTAATGCCGCTAGGCATTCTCTATTAGTCAAACCTTCGGAACAATCAAAGCAGTTAATAAGTATGTGCGTTTATACCCTGTGTTTGATTGTGTGTGTTTAATCGTTCAAATCTACTTTCTAAGTTGTTTAAAAACCCATAGAAGTAGGCAGCTTTCTGCTTCCTGGTAACGGCCATGTTAAATAATATATGTTAATAAGTTTTTTATTGAAATAAAAAAAGACCTTTGTATATCTACAAATATATATAATATAACACCACTATAGTACGTCGGAGAGCACGTTAAGCGGCACGTTAAACCTTAATTAGCCACTTGTTCGGTGTAGACTCAGAATACCATTGGCAACAAAACCTCTTTTGTACTCGAGGCCGTCCGTTAAGCCTATATTGTTAGAAATTATTCCAAGTAAAGTTCAGAACAGTTTTTCTAAGAACATAAGTTTTGGACATAAATCTGTTACACGCGCGGATGTGGGCTAAGTTTGTACATTAACTGAAGGTTGTGGGTTCAAACTACACAAACCCTAAGCCTTGGGGACTATACCTATTTACATTACATATTACCTTAGTTATTAATATTGTTGGTTTATTATTTTATTGTGCAGGGTGCTTAATAATATTTTGGTCAAGACCAAACATATTAGTTAAATTTCCAGGCGATTATTCCGTAATGTAAAATGACATTCTTAACATTTTTTAATTAAACGAGTTAGAACAAAGAAGCACTTAAAATACAATAACACTTATATGTTATAAAGTATTTTATTTTAATTGATAACTATTTATTGAAAAATCGCTAATAAAAATATTTTTGTTTCAACTAAAAATATAAATTTGTAACATAATATATAAATTGAAGCTATAAAATTTATATATTTTACCTAGTAAGAAACACATCTAACACACTTTATTTGTTTCAGATAACATAATATATATTATGTCAAATCCATTCAAGGATTGTTTGCTTACCATCAGATAGAAATCTATCCTCTCCGTAATTAATCTATATTCCGTAAAAAAACATATAATAAGCTCAAGCGAAATAACTAATAAAGTTAAAAAATTAACGACAAATAAATGTCCTAAAAAAAACTATAATGTTTATTTCAAACCCCTATTTTATAGGATTGTTTTATGCCCATTTTTTTTCATCATAAGCAATTTAAGAATAAAACTTCAAATTTTCAGGAAAACTAAAAACTAAATTAATCATATATTTCAAGCTATATTATCGGTGATATAATCTTTCTTTCTTTTTGTCGTAAATTCATTAGGTCATAATGATACGAGTAAATGCGTCTTGATCTCAATAGAAATAGTAAATCATAGCATTCATAAAGCGTTAACATTTATATGAGGTAAAAAGATAAAAAAAATCCCGGATTTCTATATTTTTGAAGAGCGATTCGTGGAATTTCTCACGCCAGATTACTGAAGTTAGGGTAAGGTATCGGAATCCATCACGAATACCCACAGGATAAAGTAAAAGGCAGTTCAACTTGAAATACGACCAAAAAAGTTTTACTATTCTTCTTAGTAGATAAAATCCGAGCGATATATATATAGATTTTTCAAAAAAGAAACCCTTATGGTGAAATTAAGGTGTCAGTCTGTGCGCAACAAATATACCTAATCAAAAGGCTATAAAAAAAAAGTAAAAAAAAAACCATAGAAAGAGCTAAATGTAATCGAATATGTTCGAAAAATACGACGAATTAGTTAATCAGTGTAATCAATGGCTGATTATTTTTTTTTAATCAGCTGGTAATAATATGGGTACCTTTATAAATTTGGTCTTCTGGGAATTGAACCCTTAAAATATTTATAATAATTATTTAAAATATTTTAAAGGACAATTTAATATAAATATAATTACATTATCACGGGTGCCTTACGGCGCCAGAGGCCATTGGTCGGTGGTCGTCTAGTGGAGAGGTTTTTAATCCCACCTCGTCGCGATGTTTGTATACGCTCAATAACCCACCTATAAACAGTTTCATAAGTTGGTTTAGTGAAACTGTGCAACGTGTGTGAAACGTGTTCTCCGAGGCACTATAGCGGTGTTGTTGAAACAAATATACATATATCTTTTAGATTAAAAACTCGTTGGTACACACCGGGGTTTTAACCAGGGACAAGTGTATTTAAGTATAAGGTCTAACCAACAAAGGTGTAACCAACTCGCCCGCCACGTATTATATAAATATAATTAATTATAAAAATTGAATTAATTTTGTTCTTAAAAAGAAAAATACAATACAGAAAGTTCAACAAATCACCTACAGATAGATGATATTAGTACAGCTTTTCATCAAAATTTAACAATAAAAGCGAAAAAACCGTCTTTCATTTCCAAAAGGTCGTGGAATCTTTTCATCCACCCTACCGAAAGGGTCTTTTGTCAAAGTTCGACTTTGCATACAAAAACCCTCCCATACACCGGAAATAATAAAAAAAAGCAAGTTATATTGCAAGGATAATGGTTTATTAAAAAAAAAATCATCAACTACAGAACAGAACCAACGGGTAGGGCGGTGATTAAGCGTTCAACGCTAAGCTAAACTTTAATCGAAATAATGCAATTCTAACGTAATGCAGTGACATAAAAAAATTACAGACAACTACGTCATTTTGGTTAAAGTTTAGCTTGCTTGTACGGCGTAATAGGCCTACAGTAAATCCCTTAAAAGTATATAATAATACGGAAGTTTCCCAAGGCCTAAATCGCCTTTCCAAACACGAAAACAGAAGATGGCCGCTCGCCATACAAACCAAAACAAAACAAGAGAACGGAAATTATTATAACCAATTAATGCTCAAGAAGTGAGAAAACAATATGGCGACAACGAACATGTTTGACATTTACTACTAACCACCTAGTCGTAAACTAGTTGGTTATGTAGCGTGCGTTCGGATGTGTTGTTTTTTTTTTCACCAGCAAGGACAATGGTTTAATAGTTCACTATATTATGTTTATTCTTTATTATATTTTCAACATTTGTCTGTGGGAGGAATGGCGACCTAACCAAGTGCACACTTGGACTTTATAGACCTTACGTTTATTTTATTTATTTATTTAATCAAACAAAAATCCACAGCACATTACAAAATAACAAAAACAGTCTTCATTTTACAAGATAAATATTATAAATAAAAAAATATATAAAACTGAAAACGAAAGCAAAACAAAACTTTGCCGTTTAGGATTTATTTTATCTTTACAGGTAATGATTTGTGCAGAGTTAAAAGTGTTTATGTGTGCGTGTTCGTTTGTGTTTGTGTGCGTGTGTGCGTTAGTGGTCTTATCCAGGGGCGCCGACTCCGTGGGTGCTCGAGGGCTAGAGCACCCATGAAAGCTAAATAGTGGGTGCAGGGCACCCATGACCAGACATAAAAATGGGTCAATATCCGGTTTTATAGGCATAGAGGTACTTACTTACTAATATTACAAATGCGAAAGTAACTGTATGTCTGTCTGTCTGTTAAGTTTTCACACTTAAAGCGCTGAACTGATTAAATGAACATTGGTATGGAGATAGTTGAAGACCCTAGAATGGAGATAGGGTAAATCATATCCAATGTAGGTAACTTTGTGTTACCATCTTGCCATCGTTTATAAAATGCATCATCTTCAATGTCATCTTTTAGTCCTACTTCTATATATTCATAAAATGAGCACCCACGAGGTAATCTAAAAGCCGGCGCCCCTGGTCTCATCGGAAATTAAATAAATTCATTTGTACTTCAAAGAAATAATTTAATTTATATAAGGTTACATATACCCATAATCATATTGTATACATTATTTTGTTTTTTGTTTACTTTTCATAAATGCCTGTAAAGGTTTACATGAAATTGACTTTGACTTTGATTTCGTTCCAAATTTATAAGAAACAAAAAATAGCTATTATTTGTAGGTTAAATATGAAAGGTTGTACTTTGTGCTAATATGAGGCTCTACTGATAAAATCAAACAACTTTTCCCATGTCTCATACATGAAAGGTAATTTTGGCTTTCCCATACAAATTGGAAATTTTTACATTACTAGTTTGTATGGAGAAGGCATTTTTTTTATTTGCGACACATTGGTTTAATTGGAAAAGTTGGTCGATTTGATGAAAGGTAATTTTGGCTTTCCCATACAAATTGGAAATTTTTACATTACTAGTTTGTATGGAGAAGGCATTTTTTTTATTTGCGACACATTGGTTTAATTGGAAAAGTTGGTCGACCAGTAGAACCTCATATTACCCCAAAGTACAACCTTTCAAAGTAACCATTTATATCTCTTTTCTATATGGAGATTTAAATGAGTGCGAGCGAGATATATATTGTAATTTTTACTTTATGAGGTGTATTACAGCAATTAATAATATATTATTCATACGTTCATGGTAAATATCATATGAAGAATATCATTGAAACCCATGTGTACCAATGAGTTTTAAAAATCTAAGTATGTATGACAACTCTAGCACGTTAAGGTGTCGGTCCCAGTTTCACTATACGAACTTGTGAACTGTTTCTAGATGGATTGTTAAGTATTTAAACACCGCGGCGATCTGGTCTCAGGCACCATGGTGGTACTTTAAAATCCAAAATTAGGCTTTAATCTCTACAAAGGCTGTCATCTCAGTATATATGTATATACTAGCACATAAGTAGCACGTAATTTCAGAAAGGTGGCACATAGTTTCCAATTCGCTTGTTATCTATAAAACCCATTGAACAGAACTAATACAGGATGTTCCATTAAATTGTTATCTTTGTGTTAAAAAACCAAACCGAATTCCAAAAATATTTCGGTCAATATTACATTTCCGAAAGAGCTGCGAAGGAATTTCGGAGGGTCGGTATTGGAATAACATCGTAAATTAAATGTTTTATTGTCCCATTTCGGGATCATAAAAAATATTGTGTAAATATTTTTAGTATCTTTTGCCTATATAATATTATCAGTTATATCTTGAAGTCATTAATATAAGTGCTCGCATAGTTGACTTTGAATATACAGACATAAAACACTTAGGTCATAGTTTTAAAAATACTTTATATTTTTCTTGTTATGTACATTTAGTTGAAGTCAAAATTCAATATTTATTAAAAAAAATTACAGGCATTAGTAAAAAATATATATATTTAGTATTAGGTCTAAATGTGCGCTTGGTTAGGCCTCCATTCCATCAGGACTATATACCACCAAAATAAATAGCAACCAAACCGAACTCACTCCACATAACCAACCAGTGTATTACCAGCTAACCACTTGCATTGTTAATAGCTTCGCTATACCAAATTGGGAAATGCGGGGAAGGTCAAACAGACGTAATACGCAGGTTTAACAATTTGTAAGTGGGATGTTATACAGAAAAAAATATTAGCGAAATCTGGTCAACAAAGGTCATTGGGCACAATCCGACCCAATTTGTGAAGGTTTGCCTACAGAAACAAAATTACTTTTAAATTAATAAGGTATATCCCACTTTCCATTTTAAGTTTTTTTTTTTTAAACCATGGGAATAAAATATTACAAGTGATTTAAAAGTTGAAGATATTTATTGCAAAGAACAAAATAGAATTTAAATGAAGGAATTGTATTAAAAAACACCATAAAAGGCGTATGCGTATTTTTAGATGATACAATTGTACCAGTTGATATTGATGGAATAGAATAAATCTTATAAATAAATAAATAAATCTTTTTTTTTACAAAATGATGTAAAATCGTACATGATGGCATGAACGATTATTGAAATTCTCTACACTATTTTATTTCTGTAGATTCTGGATATATTTTTTGTACTAAGTAAGATAGTACGATAGCACCTGTAGATATTAATCAAGTTGAAATAAACCTCAGTATTTTTTTTTCTAAGATACAGAATTTCATTTTCTGTCTGATTCCCATTATTTATGGTAATGCGACCCATATATTCGTAAACCAGAGATATATGTCGGAACATCCCACATCAATTAATTTCTGTAGGTCGTGGTAAAATTTTCATACTTAAGTGCCCAATGACCTCAAACTATTTCAGTGTAGTACAAAAGTAACAGCATTGCAACCCTTGCTTGCAGATTTTTTTTGAGAGTATATACCTTATATAGCACAGGGCTCACAGTTGCTAAAATAATCTAGCTGGATAATTAAGTCTACGTTAAGCACACCGACACAAAATGAAAATATACTTTAATCGATAGCAATTAAGTAAAATTTTGAATAATGCGTGATATATTTAAACGAGTCCTATATATTTGCAATCGACACTAAATACTTTCATACCAATCTCGTACCAAAATAAACCCCGCTGAGCGAATATACAGGGGTCGCAATAATTGATTCGGAAAACCATTGCGTAATGGAACGCCCTGTAGCTTTTCTATAGAAAATATCAATTTAGTCACTTTATATACATAATATATTATTGCTTATAAAGACATTGGGAAAGGATTATTGGGATAATAGATAGCTTATGTTCTCATTAAATTGGCATTAAAATTAAACGTTTAATTTTGTAAAGAGCAATATAATTCATTTTTCAATTAGGATAAGTTAATAGCGACTCTCAAAAACGTTTAGAAAGGTGCTTAGTTCTTTTATTTGTTTTATTTTATTGTCCTCCTCTTCGATTTTGCTTTTATCTCCTACCAAAATCATGTACACGAACATAAATGAATGAATGAAAAACTATTTATTGCCCAAAAGCCTACCTAGTACTTAGAAAAGGAATAAGCATAGTACCTAGGCAAGCTTAATGCCTTAGGCTTACCAGCTAACCTTTAAGAGATTGACCAATAACAGGCAGAGTGCTAATGCAAACATATAATACGATATATATAATAATTTATAATATACAAAAAATATTATAATCAATCGTTGAGCGTTGATTGGTTGAAGTGAAAATACAATATGGCGGCAACGAACACGTTTGACATATTATTTTATAGGCGATTTAGACCTTAGGGCGGTTCCATATATTATTCTTAGTTCTAGTAGGTAAGGGTAGCGAACTAGCTACCCTATCCTACTAAGAAAAAAGAGGAAGAGGAAGTTTAAGAAGAAGATATATAGATCAAAAGAAAAAGTACCTAAGTGTCATTTCATAAAGGAAGGTCAAGACGTTGGCCAAGAATAGGCAAGAGTGGCGATTGCTCCAGCGAGCAGTGCCTTGCTCTTAAATTCCCTGAAAAGCCTTACGTGAAATAATTTTAATTTGATTACACTTCAGTAAGTACGATGGGCAGCAAACCCATTGTCAAGGTAAATTGAACGTAATTACAAAGGCACAGCACACAGAATGTGTTTTACATTTATAACAATTGTACCACGTAGCATCATCAATTCCTTGGTCACATTGCAGTGACGTCTGACCATTGCAGTGACGTCTGCCCATTGTAGTGACGTCGCCCTTTGATGTCGCGTTTCAGGGTGGTCATTATAGGAAGCACATCGGGTGCATGATTGCTGCCTTTTGGTAGACGAGTTTTAGGCCTAACCTACTCTAGGTGATAATGATTTCAAATGTAAATTTATCAAAAAATAAAGTACAATGCTACTAAATGTAAAAAAAAAACATCTGAAGTTGTAGAAAGTAGTCTTGTTTAGCTACTGAAATCAAATAAAAATATATCTTTTAAGCAAAATGCATGTAATGTGGTTATTATTTTGACAACCTTGTTTAAGCAAAGTCGACCTTGCCGTTCTGTTTCAGGGAGCGCCCGGCAAAGTTTTGCTGGTCGCTCTAACAGGCCGGCAAAACATTACCAGCCGCTATTTTCAATGTTTTAATATATATTTTATTTAAATTACTTGCTGGTTTTATTTAGATCAGGTACTTGCATTTTTGAGTAAAGCACTATACAAGCCTTGGCCCACTATGACTGCTATGCTTGTCACGCTATGATTGCTTCGAGCTAGCCTAGCTACGCTCTAGGCCTTCCAGCTTGGCCATCATTGCAGCCCTTGCAGTCCTTTATCTTAGCTCGTCCATCAAGTGCTGCACGCTGACCGAGCTGTGTCAGCCTGGAGCTGCGCTGTCGGCCATCATCAGCGCTACCAGCAAAGTCATTGTAGACCGCGGCAGTAATGTACTATTGATTCACAATAAAGCTTCTAATTTTTAAGTAACTATGATTTTGAATCCAAAGACTTTTACGTAACCGGCACTCTAACAAACAAATAGACCAAAAATTAAAAAAAAAAATGATTTTATTTATTTCTCGAGCCTTCCAGTACTTTTTGTACAAAAATCTACTAAAAACTTCCATTTTATTTTTAGAGTAAATTTTTTAATTAATTTTGGAGTAAAATAGACGACAATTAGTCAGTACAAATAAAAATAGTAATAAATAAGGTTTGGTTGAAAATACCTAGCAGCATTAAGTCCATTTTTGTACAGAAAAGCGGCCCCAGCCTAGTGGTTAAGTCACTGCGCAACCGATAACAAGGTAAAACAGATGACAACAAGGCCGGTCCTGGGATGGTTGACCGCTTTATACAACGAGCCTATACCATCATAAACACTGCAACAAGCTCACCACTTGTTAGGTGTTGCCTCCGAATACCATCGGCATAATGAGGACGAGTTAATCCATCCGCTGGGTGAGTAACCCTGAGGCCGTTTAAACTGTCCTCGGGAGCAAAAAAGGCACCCGTGATGGTATTTATTTTTGTACAGAATTTGCGCAATAAACTTGGTTAATGAATAAATAAAGTAGGCCTAAGTGAAAAGATTTCCTTGTATAAACAGAAACAACAAAAATAAAATTATAAAAACAAAAAACCATTTCTCCATCCGTCCATAAAACACGAATTTATTAGGAAGGCCAAACAAACCAGTAACATCAATTTCACTTAAAATTGAAGAAAAAAAATCTTATTTAGAGTAAACAGTATTATTTCCACATACTAATGAGTGAGCTTTACTGCGGAACCCTCCATCTGAGAGCTCTTAGAGATCCCTGGGAAGGGGACGAGTAATCCTTAAATATTACCGCAGCTACCGAAGGAGAAAAATTATGAAAGCAAAATGCACAAAAAAAAATGCAAATAATTGAGGCTGGATATTAAATGTAATATTTGAAACTTTTCTCTATGAAGTAGTAGTATTTAATTTTTATCACCGCACATACAGACAACACCGTCAAGTGACCTAGTCGTGTTTCAGTTTTAGTCTGTGGGTTAACTAGTTTTCCGTAGACTACTGCATCGATTTCTTGTCAAGGTGGTGTCTCCTTTCATGGTGCGGTTACGAAACGGGCACTTTTGACGATAAAGCGGCGAGGATATTAAAATAAATTCGTCATGCAAATACGTCTTTGTAGCATATTTTTATTCTTATTAATGGAATCACTACCAATAGATATTTTTAGCCTACTTGGTTAACAATATTAAAGTAAAAAATTCATTACATTAGTTTGTATCGGGTTTTAATCAACATTGCTTTTTTAAAGCCAGATTTCCAACTATTAATTATAAAATTTTTAATAATTTTATGTAAAAGAATTGACTTAAAAACAGATAACGGGGCAACGTGTTAAACTTTTTATATTTCCATAAATAAAATTATCCTAAACTTTTTGAATTAAATTTAAAGTCGATCAAAGGTGGTACACAAAGGCACGGAATCTTTATAAAAAATACTTTTCCAACAAGTCCGAAAACAGAAAAGTTTTACGAAACTCAATTCAGAATAAAACAAAAGGCTCTAAAAGAAAAAAAAAAAATATTTGCTTGCGAATCTTTTTATTTTAGACCCAATTTTCTGTCTATTTCCAATTTGGTTTTACAATATAGATACCAACAAGTGGCCTAGCCATGTTTTTTTTTTATTGGAGCACGAGATGTGTTACTTTGTATCTACCTGGTGGTGAGCAGACCTACAAAGTCCATAAATGGGGTCAATCAATAATTGTTTTTAAACAATATTGATCGCTCCCACTATGCCGGCTAAATGATGCGATTACGAAATGGGGGGCGACAATGACGAATTGCATTACGAGTATATTTTAATATACTCGCTGCCTTATCGTTAATTCAACTACCCATTTCGTAACCGCACCGTGAAAGGAGATTACCACCTCGACAAGAAATCGATGTAGTAATTTCCTGAAAACCGTTGAACCCACAGACGAAAACCGAAACAAGACTAGGTTTTAGTCTGTGTGTTTCAGGAGACTACTGCATCGATTTCTTGTATAGGCGGCAGGGATTAGACGATAAATCAACGAGGATATATAATATGTTGTATAGTTGAGTACGTACATATCTCTGTGTACCCTATACTACAATTTTCACTCTCCTAACGGTTAGGTTAGATAATGCCTAAGGCATTAAGCTCGCCTTTGTACAAATCTTTTAATACAATAAAGAATTTTAAATAAAATATTAACTAGTAGGCTCTTAATACAATTTCGTCTTGGTCGCATCGTGCGGTCTATTTAATAACCGCATCATTATCTGGCATAGTGGAAGCGATCAATGGTTTTAAACAACAATGTAATAATCGACCCCATTCATGGACTTTGTAATAATAGGTGAAACAAATTCACATGCTAACCAAGATAATGAAGTAGCTATTATTAATAATAACAATAATAATAATAATATGTAGGACAATTTACACATATTGCTCTGGTCACAAACTAAGCTCTAGGCTTGTACTATGAGTACCAGAAACAACGATATAATACATATTATATTTTATAAACACCCAGACCATGACAAACTGTACAGAAAAAGCGTAGTAATATTTTGTTGCATGGGTGAGAATCGAACCCACGACCTCCGGATACAACGCCAAAGACGCAAGACCACTAGTCTACGGAGGCTATCAAATATTAATGTCTTTATTGTGTGTATATCTTTCCTAAAAGTAAATTTTAAAAGCTAATTAATATTTATAATTAATCCCTTTAATAGGTCTCTAAGGATTCGTCCCAAAACCATCGATCAAACCCGAGGACTGGTGTAAAAATCCCCATATTTTATACGGATTTCGCCCAAGCTTTGACGTTCCAATTTGTGTGTCCAGTCTTTGACACACCACTCCCTACAATTTGCTACTTTATTTCATTAAAATAGGGTTTAATTTAGATCAAAACTTGGAAAGTCTGATGGTAAGTGACACAAAAACGAAGGGTCTCCTTATTTAGCGGTGACTGGTCTAAATTGATTGCTATTTTCCTAATTTACAGGCGATTATTATCTAATCACACATTAGATATATATATATATATATATATTTAACGATGTGACTTTTTATTGGAGCACGGCATGTACCTTTGTATCTACCTGGTTGTGAGCAGTACTACAAAGTTCATGTATAGGGCTAATCAATAATTGTTTTTAAACATCATTGATCGCTCCCACTGTTCGGCTAAAGATGCGATTACGAATTGGGCGGCGACAAAGACGAATTGCATTACGAGTATATTTTAATATACTCGCTGCCTTATCATCAATTCTACCACCATTTCGTAACCGCACCCTGAAAGGAGACTACCACCACGATAAGGAATTGATGTACTAGGCGGTCTCGGGCGCCGTAAGGCACCCGTGATGATATATTATTCCTAATAGAAATTACCACGTATCTTGATATATTAAATCTTGCATTGGTAAAATAAATCTTACATTAATTACTCGGACAATTGTACAAAAATATGTTAAAAAACCCACTAAAATAAAAAATAAGCTTTAAAAAATAAAAACAACAGCCAAAAGCGCTGATTCTCAATCCCAACTTAAATTGTACATACAAGCCCGCAGCTTAGCAGCTACCGATTAGCGGCTAAAGCGCTGTCAGGATCTTCCGGTAGGGCGGCCATGAACGTTCAAAGGATTATGGGCGGCGATGTAGAAACAGGTTTTCGGAAGGGTTCGTGATGAGGGATGGCATAAGATGACGGGAAAGGTGACGTCAAGCGACGTCCCATTTCCAAATTTGGGCCAGAAAATAATGTAAGCAATTTAAAACACGACAACACCTGTGTTATTTGTGATAGCCGAAATACAGGGACGGAAATAGAAAAATATTTATTTTCTTATTTGGATTTAGAATTTAGTGGTGAGAATTACGAGGTAGTTGAGTTGGTTAGAACGTCGACTTATAATTTAAAGTCAAAAGTTCGATCATCGGTCGTAACCTATTATAATTTTTATTTTCAAATAAGTTTATTTTTATTACCGTTTTTCGCATAAATAGGTATTATTTGAAATAAAACACTTTTATGAGTATTTTTATGTACTCGTGTAAGTCATGCATATTTTTTTTTGCCAAACGAATAAGTTGCAAGTATGCAAAATTATTTATTTATGTATGTATATATATATACTTATTTTTGTATGTCTATATATTATTATTTATGTAAGTTTATGTATACTATTAAATGTTATAATACCAGTATGTATTGTTATATTACCTAATTATTTATCTATATATCCTTTGTATTTTATATTATATGTTGCATGAATTAGCACTCTGCCTGTCTTTGGTCAGTCTCCCAAAGGTTAGCTGGTAGATAATGCCTAAGGCATTAAGCTCGCCTATGTACAATAGTATTAAGCTTTTGTACAATAAATAATTTTTCATTCATTCATTCATTGCAATGCTTGATCATAAAGTAGAACCTCATATTAGCCCAAAGTACATTCTTTCCAAAGTCCATGTATATTAACGGTAAACACTTAACCTTATTAGGTTATTAAGATATTTTTAGTCTACTTCCTACTTGTATGTTAGCACTTTTTCAAAACCTAAGGGGGTATTACAAGTAGCGCTTCCTAAAAGGAAATTTAAGATTTCCCCATAGACCCCGGGATGAGAACACCTCGAGAATTGGATCCAAAGTGCTTGCTCCAAAATTACACTTCAATTTTCAAAATAGCTGTAAAGTTTTGGCTTTATATGTTAGGCTATATATTTTTATCAGACTAGACTAGCTGTTGCATGTAAATTAATATAAGTTATTAGATTTTATATATCAAGTTATTATTTATTCAAGATAATCAAATTTCCTAAACAGAAAACTGCACGTTAGCAAAATGTTTTTATTGCGCTTTGTTATTAATTAATTAATGAAAATTAAATACTTATTTTTTAGTGTCTCCGAGATATTATTGTCTAAAACACACATTCCACACACATGTTTATTAATTTTCTGTGATATAATTTAATTTAAAAAAAGTTATTTTAGGCTAGTCCTTACCCTGTTAGATTTAAAAAAAAAAAAACATATATTATATGAAATTTTAAATATTCAAATTCTAAATTATAGTAACTCAATAATTAATTTAATGTATCACATACTAATAATAATAATACTAAATAGCTCATAATATTTAAAGTAAAATCAATACACAGCCATGAATACAAACGGACACACTTTAATTTTCAAATACACACACACACACACCCCCACACACAAACACATACCTAAACATAATTAACAGTATAATAAACAAAAAAGAAATCTAACAATGGCCAAAGTTTGGTCTGTGATGTAAATTTTACTACTATATATTGTAATGTGCTGTAGATTTTTGTAATGATAAATAAATATATATTTTCACTTTTATAGCACCAATCGTTCCAAAGATATATAACAGCATGGAAAACCACCCCTATGCATATATATATATATATCTCCTCCCCCGCCCAAGGACTTCTAATTTCACCCCTAATACTAGTAGTGAATCCAATTAAAAGAATGCAGATAGAGGGTGTATGTCTAAATGAATAGGTGAAAAGCAAATTGATGACTAATTTAAAAAGGGTGAATTGACCTGTATGACTGTTGAGTACCTTGCCGCGAAAGCGAGGGTCGTGGGTTCGTAACCCACCCTCTAGAAAATGTTTCATTGCAGTTTGATTTTGATATGATGATTGTGTATGATGACAAATTTAGTGCAAAAGATTTTTTTCAAAATGTTAAAGGTTAAATAAAACTATATCGGATAAAGTTTATATATATATATACATGGTGACTTTGAAAAGATGTACCATGGGCTAATATGAGGTTCTGCTGATCAAAACGAACAACTTTTCCCATGGAACCATGTGCCGCAAATGAAAAAAAAACTAGTAATATTAAAATGACTAATTTGTATGGGGAAGCCAATTTTTTTTTCATTTGCGACACATGGTTCCATGGAAAAAGTTGTTCGATTTGATCAGTAGAACATCATATTAGCCCAAAGTACATTCATTCAAATTCACCCTGTATATATATATATTAGTTATAAGGTAATTTGACATTAACATATTTTTTGTTATTTTACTTAGAGGGTAGTGAACACAGTGCAGGTGAGAGTTAAAAGGCATTTAAACCTACTTCGCGGTCTCAAGTCCGGGAACTACATAGTTCATTCCCCTGGCTTCCAACCAATCGAGATCTATGGATAGCTAAGAACATTGTCTATTCCTCGTTAGTAGTATTTTTTACAAAAACTTTATTTTATTTGTTAATCATTAATTACTATTATTAATTGAAAACCACAAGTTTATAAATAATACACCTAAGTTTCTTTTGTTTTTTTTTTTTTGAATTCGAAAAAAAAAAAAAAACAATGATATGGAATTTATCGAATATAAATATACTGCATACTAAGAATGAAGTTGTTGTAAGTTTTAAAAGATTTTGAATTCGCAATTAGCGAATACACGAGCGCGTATCGGGAAGCGGCCGGCGACAAGTGTACATAAATCGATTTACAGGCAAATCGAGATGTCTGGCGAATTTGTTTGTTTTTGTTCATGTCATTCTGTTTGTGCAAACATGGCTTACCCTGTTACTAAAACAATGCTATTTTTATATTTAAAGGTTTTTTTATATATAATAAGACTCTTGAAATTAACATTTATTTATTCTTTCTATATTTCTTTATTCTTTTTTTTATATTTCTATACTAAATATACACACAGCCACATGCACACAATACACAAACACACTCTGGTACATAAAACATTACAGACACTAACACGTACTCTTATCATACATACATAATTTACTCCAGTACAAACAAAAAAATACATAATAAAATAAAATAAAATGTGAAGAGTGTAACATTATTATTTTATTTAAAAAGTAATATTCATGAATAGCCGGGGAGATCTATTATATTGTTATTTCTTTATATACATGGTGACTTTGAAAGGATGTACTTTGGGCTAATATGAGGTTCTACTGATCAATACGAACAACTTTTCCCATGGAACCATGTGCCGCAAATGAAAAAAAAAATTGCCTTCTCCATATAAACTAGTAATGTTGAAATGACGAATTTGTATAGGGAAACCAAATTTTTTTTTATTTGAGACACATGGTTCCATGAAAAAGTTGTTCGATTTGATCAGCAGAACCTCATATTAGCACAAATGACATCTTTTCAAATTCACCATGAAGATATACAATTGTAAAGCTGTTGATCTTTTTAATAACTCTGTGCACCCTTATTACAATTTTCACTCTTCTAAAAGTTAGCTGATAGATAATGCCTAAGGCATTAAGCTCGCCTTTGTACAAACCTTTTAGTGCAATAAATCATTTTAAATAAATAAATAAATAACCTTAAAGTATTTTAATTTATGTACATTTGTTTGACAACACCAATATAGTGCCTCGAAGAGCACGTTAAGCTGTCGGTCCCGGATTCACTATACCAACTTGTGAAACTGTTTATAGATGGGTTATTAAGTATATTCAAACATCGCGACGAGCTAGCCACTTGTTTGGTGTAGACTCATACCATCGGCTACGACGAGATGGGATTAAAAACCCTCCGCTGGGTACCCTGGGACCGTCTAGGCAGTCTCGGGCAC
Source organism: Monopis laevigella (assembly GCA_947458855.1). Taxonomy (NCBI): domain Eukaryota; kingdom Metazoa; phylum Arthropoda; class Insecta; order Lepidoptera; family Tineidae; genus Monopis; species Monopis laevigella. Next base: position 3,849,849 of record OX381596.1, on the reverse strand, counting down.
CGTAAGGCACTCGTGATGATATGTATGTAACATTAAAGTAATTAAATAATTTCTTATATAAACTTCAAGAAGTAAGTTCATAATAGACACAGAAAATAAAATAATGCCAATACCTCAGTAGAAACATCGAGTACGGGTATATACTAACTAAGGGACTGTATAATAAAACAATTGAAAAATACTAGTAACGTTAAAAGGGTAAGGACTAAATTTATAATTGTAATTTTATGTTAATTTCTTCATTTAAATACATTTATTTCCCCTTTTCTTCATTAACAAGGAAGCCTACATAATTTTGTGGAAATAATAACATAAGTATGTAAATATAACTTTTAAATTTATAAATAATAATTGCAAGTAAAATCAGTCCTATCCCTGTGGTTAAAGTTTTTTTTTATTGGGGCACGGCATGTGACCTAGTATCTACCTGATGGTAAGCAGACTTTCATAGTTTATTAATAGCCTCTATAAATATTAGTTGTTATACAGCATTGGTCGCGCCGACTATGCTGGCTATGTAAATGATGCGGTTACAAAATAAGCGACGATAAAGAAGAATTTTAATTATGGGTCTACTTTAATATCGTCGCTGCTTTAATGTGAAATCAATTGCTCGTTTCTTAAACGCATCTTTAAAGGAAACTACCACGGGATCTATTAAATCAATGATCTAGGCTCCTGAAAACCGGTGAACCCATAGACTAAAACCGAAACGTACATATTTCATTTTTTGGAATACCTTTAGTCTTTTTTACTTTCTGTTATGTAGTACTACCCTACGGTAGTATAAATAGCTGTGTCGGTGAGACAAGCGGTCAGTCGTGGAATAAACTAAATCCGAATAAGCCATTCATTACCTCCGCCCTTAGTACCTACTACTTTTAAAGATCAAATTCGAGATATACTTAAAAAATAATATATACGAAATCTAAAAAACAGACGCCCCTATATAATAATAATATGAAGTACATTAGACACTTTGCCCTGGTCACAAACTATGCTCTAGCTTGTACTATGTGTACCAGACATAACGATACTAAATATATATTATTTATTTATAAAAACACAATATTGTAACTGACAGTACACATTACTAAAACATTACAATATGAACAAAATATATTATTATGAAACACAATACATGTTGTTAGTTATAATGAGATAAGTACATATTATATCTACATTATTTATTATTATATTATTTATACATGAATCCTTCTAGCATTCTCTTACATTCTTTCATCAGACACTCCACTCCATCCACAAACAGGTCACTGTGGAGCTTCATCCAGCCAGGAGTTGAGTAGAGCAAGTCCACGAGGCAGTGGGGAGTGCCGATACACGTTAGTCAGTGAGGATGGAGTGACAAGAAGACTATGACTCCTGCTTCTGATGTAGTTATCAGACAAATACAGTATTAAAATCTTATTTACAAGTGACATGCAGTCTATTTATTTTATTATATTTTATAAACACCCATACATTAACAAACTGTAGAGAAAAAAAGCGCTATTTTATTTTGTCATCGAACCCTCGAATTTCGGATACAAATCCAAAGGCGCAACCACTAGTCTACGGCACATATGAATATGTGTATGTATGTGGACGTAGCCCATTGCTCTCTGCTTACCCTTAACAGGCATACAGGCGTGATGTTATCGTATGTCTTTAAATCTACACCAATAATATTATAAAGAGGTAAAGTTTGTGAGGGTAGTCTCTGGATTTACTGAATCGATTTTGAAAATTCTTTTGTATATGTTGCATAGCCCATTTATCAAGGAAGGTTACAGGCTATATAACATCACGCTACGACCAATAGGAGCGGAGCATCAGTGAAAAACGTTGGGAAAACGGGAAAAAAATGTTCCTTTTGAAAACTTCCGTTGCGTGCGCTGCGTAAACGGTTAAAGTTACGCAGACTAAATTGCACTGCACTAGTATTTAAAAAGCATAATAAATCGTATTAAACCGCAGTCAAAAACTAGCAAGGCAAGTATATAAATATATATATTAATATGTAGGACAAATTACACATATTGCTCTGAGGCTCTACCATGGGTTTGCGCATTGTAGAAACGTGACGTATTCATATACCTATACGTGAGCAACAACCAATAGGGCCGCTTTATTTTTGGTAACGGAATTGAATAAAGCGATCCTATCGGTTGTTGCTCACGTAAATGAATAAGTTACGTTTCTACAATGTGCAAACCCATGGTAGAGCCTCTGGTCACAAACTAAGCTTTCGGCTTGTACTATGTGTACCAGAAACAACGATATAACACATATTATATGTTATAAACACCCAGACCATGACAAACTGTACAGAAACTAAAACTAATCAGTTTCTGAAAATAATCTCCCCAAAAAGCTACTTTTTAAGCTAAAAGTCGTATTCTTTAACGCGCCTGAAAATTAATAGATTCAGGCTGTAGCAATAAATAACGTTTACGATGCGATATCTTTGGCTTCATAGCTACTAATGCCATTTAACTAAATTAGGCATAAATAAAAGATGACGATACAAGATATTGTTAATAAAATTAATTGCGACAAAGTTATCAAATATAATGTGGTTTTCTAAAATACAAATACAAAACTGTATAGTGCATTACCTTTACCATTGCTAACAGAAATAAAATTACTTTTTCAAAATTTATGACAAAAAACTTCAGTCACTGTCACTGATGACGCCGCTCCAAAGAGAGGCGAAGTATTTGGCAATTAAATTTTATAGCTTCAATTTATATATTTTACCTAATAAAAATTTAATGTGGCTAAGATTTAAGGGTAAGTTGCTCTTCGCACACAATCTTAAATGTTAGCTGGTAGATAATGCCTAAGGCATTAAGTTCGCCTTTGTACATAACTTTTGTTTACTGTGCAATAAAGTGTTTAAATAAATATGTTGGTTCAATCCCAGTCATGAAGCTTTTATCTTACAAGTACAGTTTGTATGCTCGCCGGGATAATGAGGCCTACGTGCATTGTTTAACGCAATTCATGGAGGTCTGTTAATCATCAGGTAGATACAAATATAAACCCGCAATTATTTTTTTATTTTTTATATTCTTTTTTATATTCCTACAGTGGTAGGAACAAATTCTCACATGACAGGAAAACCTAGTGTGGGAATCAGGAACTTAACCATCTTTGTTTATTTGTATTTCTTTTGTTAATTTTTAAATAAAATAAAACCCTATGAGAATATTTTTTCAAGTAAAAAGTAACCAATAAAACTTCGAAAAAATATTTATTTATTTGACAGAATATATATATATATATACGTGGTGGCCGAGTTGGTTAGACCTTGGACTTAAAAACGCTTAGGTCCCTGGTTCGAATCCCGGTGTGTACCAATGATTATTTTTCCGACCCAAATATCGACCAATAGAATTGCACCATTCGACGTCACGTGGTACAACCTACATGGTATTATACTGAGAATTTTTTTTGAATATTTTCTCTGGTAGTTGCTATATATAAAAAACAAAACATAATCCAGGTGCAATTCTATTGGCCGACATTTGGGACGGAAAAATAATCCCCCAAATACCACACGAGCTTCAAAATTATCTGGCATTTCCCTCAAGGTTCCCTGCAAACAAATAAAGTCGTCAAGTTTTTCAGGAAAAATCACTCGCGCTTCGCGCTCGTCGCGCTTCGCGCTCGTGATTTTTTAACCTGAAAAACTTGACTCCTTCATTTGTTTGCAACGAACCTATCGGAAAATACCCGATAATTTTGAAGCTCTTGTGGTATTACAAGTGAGTATTTAATTAAAAAATGTATGTACATTTGTTTGACAACACCACTATAGTGCCTCGGAGAGCACGTTAAGCTGTCGGTCCCGATTTCACTATACCAACTTATTGAGTATATTCAAACATCGCGACGAGCTAGCCACTTGTTCGGTGTAGACTCATACCATCGGCTACGATGAGGTGGGATTAAAACCCCCCCGCTGGGTACCCTGTGGCCGTCTAGGCGGTCTCGGGCGCCATAAGGCACCCGTGATGATATGTATGTATGTAGATACAAAGTCACATTCCGTGGTCTAATAAAAAAATAATTTAATGTTTTTACTATTTCTTTATATATTCTTTAACTCATTAATTATTCCTTCTCCATCCACAAAATAAGAAAAGTTTATAACAAAAACAAATGAAAGTCTTAATCAGTAAGAAAACTTTCCCTCGACGGGTCTATAAAAAAAGACTTGGAGTAAAATATTATAAATATAATACTGTGTTTAAAAATGCAGAATAATCTGCTTAAGTTTTGCTAAGTCCATAAATTATTTCTTCCGTCTCGTTTCGGAGATTTTTCCTTTAGCCTTATTATTTAGGATTTAGTATTTAAATCATAGCTTGTCTGTCTTTACGGCTGAGTCCATAATAATTTTATTCGTGGTCTATAATTAAAAAAAAATGTATACTAATATTATAAAGCTGAAGAGTTTGTTTGTTTGGTTGTTTGGTTGAACGCGCTAATCTCAGGAACTACTGGTTCGTATTGAAAAAAATATTTTAGTGTTGGAAAGACTATTTATCAAGAAAGGCTATTATAGGCTACATAATATCACGCTACCACCAATAGGAGCGGAGTAACAATGAAATATGTTGCAAAACCGGGGAAAATATTCCTTTTGAGAGCGTGCGCTGCGAAAACAGTTAAAGTTACGCAGACGAAGTAGCGCGGTTAGTTAGTCTTATATAAAACGTAGTGTTCCTCCACTAAATTTCAAGGTGATATAATATGCGTAGATTATGTAGATACATGCTTCTACTTCCGAATTCATACGGTGGTTGAATGACCCGGTATTCTAAGTTGATCATTAACTGCACTTTTCACTTAAGAGCGGAGTTTGATCAAACATTTCCCATACATTCACGACCTTTTGGTCCTAACTGTTACCCTCCACTAAACATTCATAGATTTTTATGAGTTTTAAAGGCGTTATAAATAAGATCTATATCTTGGCTCGTATGTGTTCTTTTTTTTAAAGTTTGGTATAGAAAAAATAATATCAACCCCTGAAAAAATCGCAAAAATATCTTCACATTAAAATAATTCCTATAAAATATCAAGGCAGAAAATTAAAAAAAGGAAAACGTACAGTCATCGTTTATTTTCTCTCTAATAAAATAAGATTTTTTTTTTCGAATCCATTAAAGTTTAGGGTTAGAAAACAGTTATGGCGCGAGTCGTTTTGGTGCCTAAAATGTAGGTATAATCTCATACGTGCTCTTTCTCTTATTAAGGGTCGGGGGGAAGGTTTACATAAATGTATGGAAGGGTTAGCGACTCACCGTCGTGCGCGGGAAGAGGTAATACTTTGCAATTTAATCAGCATGAGCATCGAAGAGCCTCATAAGACACTCCTCTTAAGGAAGAATTTATGCTCGAAATTATTACATTTTCTCTCTGGTTCAAACCTTGGTACACACCGGGGAAAAATGAGTTTTTAATCTAAAAAATATGCACATTGTTTAACAAAACTACTATAGTTCCTCGGAGAGCACTTTAAGCTGTCGGTTCCAGTTTCACTATAACAACTTGTGAAACTGTTTATAGATGGGTTATTGAGTCTATCCAAACATCGCCATGAGTAAGGCACTTTTTCGGTGTAGACTCATACCATTGCATCGGCTACGACGAGGTGGGATTAAAAACTCCTCCGCTGGGTAACGGCACCCGTGATGATATATATTCATTTTATTCATTAGTACACCCGTGCGAAGCCGGATCGGACAACTAGTATACAAAAAACTAAATATTTTGCAGTGTGAAACAACCCTTACCAAAGCTCGCTGGTCTTAAAATAAAAAGCGAACAAATTTTTAAGCTTTTAAAATTACTAAGTACGGTACATAATAGCATTTGAGTTTGCAGAGGTAAGCTTCAAACGGTCTATTTAGAGTTATACCGCCACCAGGGGTCTTAAAGACACAAACTTTTGTTGACTTTAACTTGTCACAAAGTAGGTTCTAATATTCATTTATAAAAAAAACTTTTAGGGGTTCCGGAACATTTTGGTCTTTCCCCACAATACAGCCCCGAAAGCTCTATACTTCTATATTAATCTATAACTTCTATACAATCATTATAAAGAGGTAAAGTTTGTGAGGTTGTAGCGGGTAATCTCTGGACCTACTGAACCGATTTTGAAGTAGGATATATAGGAAGGCTATAATGCTATATAACATCACGCTTTAACGAATAGGAGCGGAGCATCAATGGAAAATGTTGGGAAAACGGGGAAAATTTGTTCCTTTTGAGAGGTTCCGTTGCGTGCGCAGCGTAAACGGTTAAAGTTACGCAGATGAAGCTGCGCGGGTCAGCTAGTACAAAATAAGAAAGTATGGGTACAATAAAAAATACTTTTTTATTCATAGGACATGTTACAAACATGTAAAGAAAAGTCTCGATCTTACGATCAATGGCTCTACCATTACTTTTTCTATCGTATTAACGTTACGTTAATACGTCAGGAACTATCTTTAGGATAGGATTATTTTTGAAAAAATAACAAGTTAACCTTAGGGTACCCAGCGGAGGGGTTTTAATCCCACCTCGTTTTAGCCGATGGTATGAGTCTACACCGAACAACTGTTTATAGATGGGTTATTGAGTCTATCCAAAACATCGCAACGAGGCTAGCTTGTCCCATTGTTTTGGATGGACTCGAGTTTTGGATGGATTGTTGACGCTAGACTCAATAACCCATCTATAAACAGTTTCACAAGTTGGTATAGTGAAACCGGGACCGACAGCTTAACGTGCTCTCCGAGGCACTATAATGGTGTTATTAAACAAATGAACATGCACATTTTTAGATTAAAAACTTATTGGTACACACCGGGGTTTGAACCAGGGACCTAAGTGTTTTTAAGTCTAAGGTCTAACCAACTCGGCCACCACGTTTATATTATTAATATTAATTATAACATTAGTATAGATGAAATAAAAATCGTATTTTAAATGTTTTCCTTTGTATTTATTTTATATAAAAAGTAAAAAAAACACCTATTAATTATTCTAAAGTGATTTTAAAACAAAGTTTGGCAAAAAGTATAATCGAAAAGTTTTTTTTTTAAATAAAAAGCCATTTCACAAAGGTTCTGCTTTATATACATTCCGACCCTTTCTAAGATAATTTTGTTTTTGGTAAGAACCTTTTATTACCTAAATACCTAACTAGAAATTTCGGAGGTTCTTAAATTACGTTGCGAGGTTTTACGGTAATTTATTTAGATTTTCTTTTCATAAGAAATTTGTAGACTGTATTATGTACTAATATTTTTTACATATATATATATACATATCTTTACGGGTGCCTTACGACGCCCGACACTGCCTAGACGGCCCCAGGGTACCCAGCGGAGGGGTTTTAATCCCACCTCATCTTAGCCGATGGTATGAGTCTACATCGAACAAGGGGCTAGCTCGTCGCGATGTTTTGAATAGACTCAATAACCCATCTTAAACAATTTCACAAGTTGGTATAGTGAAACCGGGACCGACAGCTTAACGTTCTCTCCGAGGCACTATAGTGGTGTTGTCAAACAAATGTACATTAATCCTTTAATTAAAAACTCATTGGTACACAACGGGTTTCGAACCATGGACCTAAGTGTTTTTAAGTCCAAGGTCTAACCAACACGGCCACCACGTATGTATTTATTTCTAAGATAATTTTTGTTATGATTTATGAGGCAAGCAGTTGATACAACAGTTGATAGAAAAGCCTATTCTTGTGTGTTAAATATTTTTTGCAGCACCCCTAGCACGGCCAAGCCATAACAAGAGATAAAGTCGCGAACCAATGTCAAAAGTAACTATTTTTTTAATATCAACCAATCAGAGCGCTGCAAAGTGCACCTGATTGGCTGCAACTGATATAAAAAAAATGTTTTGTTTGACATCCGCTCGCGACTTTATCTCTTGTCCTGGCTTGGCCGTGCTACGGATGCTGGTGTGGTTTAAAGTTGTATAAACGATTTTTAAATTGATTGATGGTCTCAGTTGAGACTACTTCTTAAAAAATCAAAGTATTTAAGATATTTTATTTACTTTCAAAATATGACAGTACCTAATATATGTTATTTAAAACATAAAAAAATATACACTAGGTGATTTTTTTATCAGTTTCACTATACCAACTAAAAATCGGTTATTGAATCTATACGAAGTATCGCGACGATCTATCCACCTAGGTCCTAGAGCTTTTTTTGAAAAATAAAAAGATCACGTTTCTCATTTTCTTCTTTGCTTTAATGTTGGAATAAACTAAAGGCAATATAAATATATGTATAATTTTATAACTAACATTTTAAATAACATAAAATATTTATACCTAACAAGTTATATACTGCATAAGCGTATATCTGCGTAACGGAATTTTACAGTGCAGAATGCAGAGTAATGTAAAAAAAAAAATTTCGTTATTTTATTTATTAGTTGATTTCTATCTATAGTTACTAGCGACTATAGTAGAAACTGTTCGCAAAAACGTATGACCTATGAGTACCAGAAACAACGAAATTAATACATTTATATTTTATAAACACACAGACCATAACAAACTGTACAAAATAACGTAATAAATAAAAGTTTTAGAGTACGGGTGATTACTAATATTTGTGTATAAAATATGTAATAATATGTAGTAAGCATTAAATACCCACGAACACAGGATACAGGAACCAAAGGCACTACCAAGAAAGACGGTCTTTTTGTTTTACACATAAATTATGACGTAAACAAAATGTTTTATTTCATGTAAATTATTATTTCCTGAAAATTTGTTCCTGAAATTATTTATAAAAATAAAATAAATACCTGAAACCGACTATCGTAAAAGATAAAATTTAAAGCACAATTCCTCACTAACACAATCACCGACACAAAAAACAAATCACTGCACCAAAATTAATAATAACAACAAAAAACAACACGTTTCATCCAACACGTAACACGGAAAATGTTCACGCAAAACACGTGTTTTCTACAGACACCCAAACTGTATACTGAGGATTTTCTAAGTGAAAGGGAAAACAACCCTTAGTTTGGTCGCCCTTTTTCTCTCATTACTCGGGATATAACTATCTCTTTCTACTTTCCCAGGCTGTTTTCAATGTCTTTCATTGAAGCTGCCTAAAAAGCTTTCGACTTGTATTTACATTTTTGTTAATTTTGTATTGTATGTTTTAGTGTCTATGATTTAGGAGTAGTTTAAATGTTAAGTTCGATTTTCAAATTAAGTTAAGTTTATGTATAAAATAAAGTTCTATATTCAAAAGTATGTATCTACTGTAATAATACGTAGATACGTATACAATCACGGGTGCCATATGGCGCTAGGGATCGCCTAGTCGGCCCCAGGTTTTATTCTCACCTCATCATAACCAATGGTATTCTGAGTCTACACCGAACAGGTGGTCAGCCCATCGCGGTGTTTGTATAGGCTCAATGACTCATCTATAAACTGTTTCACAAGTTGGTATAGTGAAACTGGGACTGACGGGTTAACTTGCTCTCCGAGGCACTATAGTGGTGTTGTCAAACAAATGCATACCAATATTTTTTACTATCTGATCCGCGCAACTTCGTCTGCGTAACTTTAACCGTTTACGCAGCGCACGCAACGGAAGCTCTCAAAAGGAACTAATTTTCCCCGTTTTCCAAATTATTGTTATATTTAATAATCATAAATTATTTTACTGTTGGATAGTCCATTTATCGAGGAAGGCTATAGGCTACATAACATCTCGCTGCGACCAATAGAAGCGGAGTAACATTGAAAAATATTGCAAAAACGGGGGGAAAATATTTCTTTTGAGAGCGTGCGCTGCATAAACGGTTAAAGTTACGCAGACGAAGTTGCGCGGGTCAGCTATTATTTTATTTAACATCTATTACATCTTTTGTAATAACAATAATAAAATAAAGATTTATGTCGTGGTTGCAAAGTTGGTTAAACCACAGACTTAAAAATACTAGTTTTGTTGGTCCTCGGTGCAAGCCCCGGTGTGTACCTACAAATTGTGTTTTCATTTTCAAAACGTTCGTACATTTGTTTGTCAACATGCCCATAGTACCTCATAGATAACCTTAAGCTGTCGGTCCCAGTTTTACTATACCAACTTGTGAAACGGTTATTTAATATATCCAAACACCGCGACTAGCTGACCGCTTGTTTGCTGTAGACTCAAAATACTATCGGTTACGACGAGGTGGGAATAAACCTAACTGCTGGGTAACCCCGTAGGCCGTCTAAGCGGTCTCAGGCGCCGTAAAGTACCCGTGATAGTACATTAATATGACCCCAAATGCAAGTAATTATATAAATATTTAAATATAGGTACTTATATATATATATATGTTGGTTAGACCTTGGACTTAAAAACGCTTAGGTCCCTGGTTCGAATCCCGGTGTGTACCAATGAGTTTTTAATTTAAAAATTTATGTACATTTGTTTGACAACACCACTATAGTGCCTCGGAGAGCACGTTAAGCTGTTGGTCCCGGTTTCACTATACCAACTTGTGAAACTGTTTATAGATGGGTTATTGAGTCTATCCAAAACATCGCGACGAGCTAGCCACTTGTTCGGTGTAGACTCATACCATCGGCTACAACGAGGTGGGATTAAAACCCCTCCGCTTGGTACCCTGGGGCCGTCTAGGCGGTTTTGGGCGCCGTAAGGCACCCGTGATGATATATATATATATATATATATTTATAATTTATATACATATTTACATTCACACAGTAGCTGTATTTAGAGACGTTAAATAGTACACGAATAGTCTCCGAGCAATTTCGCCAAGAGGCCGCGTTTAATTGTGGCGTTAGTGTGCAAACACGATCTTAAGGACTGTGTTATGTAACAAATACTATTTTAAATAAAATTGCACAATAGGCTATTTGACTACATTAAAAATATACTATAAATTGTGGTCTAGGCTATTTGACTACATTAAAAATATACTATAAATTGTAGTCAGCCTATCAGACAATGGCGTAAAAAAATCATATTTCACTTTATTTTAAACTAAATTATGTATATCTTTTGTAGATTACATGAAATAAAATTGAATATTTTTTACAATTTTATTTATAACAAAAACATCTTTGATTGGTTGATGACGTCACACGCAAGTAAACAAAACATTAGACAAATTATAAATCATGTGAATGAAATAGAATAGAGTATAATATTATATAGATTATTTAATCTGGGCTTGTTTGTTTGTTTACTTGCGTGTGACGTCACACTTGACATAGACGGCGAAACAGCGTTTTTAGCGCCATTGTGGAAATTCAAACTTTAACATTGATTTTTATAAATAATAGAGTAGATATCTCGGAAATATCAATGCTTATTATGTAATAAATAATTATATAAAACGAATATCAAAAAAGAGTCAAATACCCTATTGGGTCGTACATATTAACTTACTGGGTTAGCAGCTAACATATTATTTTTCTTATGTAACGAAAACGTTAGATTATCAAAAGAACGAAATCCTTAAAAAAAACATTAAACAACCAGCAACAACGATTAATAAAAACGTCGAAAAGTAGTACAAATAGATAACTTAAAATAGGTAGAACAATATAGATTGTAGCATAGACCAATATTTTCCTACTGATAGGTATTACAAGTGCTTTTGGCTTTAAATCATTTTGCTTTACGCGCCGTGGCCATTTTAAGTCAATGATTTCGGTATTTTGACAATATTACGTTACCTTTAAAATATGCAAAATATGGCCGCTGGTAGATATACCATCATCATCATCACGCGTACTTTTTTGGCTCCCTAGAACCGTTTAAACGGCTTTAAGGTACCCGGCGGAGGGATTAATCCGTCCTCATTTTGCCGATGGTTTTCGGAGGCAACACCTCAGGCTGGTAGATAATACCTAAGATTAAGCTCTATGTACAATAGTTTTAGTAAAATAAATAACTTTCATTAATTTATTCATATTATTATTAATAATAATAATAATAATATGGACAATTTACACATATTACTCTGGTCATAAACTATGCTCTGGGCTTGTACTATGTGTACCAGAAGCAACGATATAATACATATTATATTTTATAAACACCCAGACCATGACAAACTGTACAGAAAAACGTACTAATATATTTTTTTTGCTATTATTTATATACTTTAGGTCCTTAGTGACCTGATACTTTGACATTTTCTCCATTATTGGGAAAATTGGAGGCTACTTTTTTCAAGGCATAGGGATCAAAGAGGCAATGCTGCTGCAGTTCTTGGCATATATGGTCATTCCGGTTTTAGTCTAATTGGATTTCAGAAGACAACAGCTTCAATTTCTTTATGAGGTTGATGCGGGTGAGATTATAATACAGGTGGTTTATTTGACGATCATGCAGCGAGGATAGTATAGTAGATTCGAAATGCAAATTCGTCTACAACAGTCTTCCATTTCGTAACAGCATCATTTAACATAGTGTAAACAATGCATTGATCGACCCCATTCATTGACTTTGGGCTTCCAATCAGGTGGATGGAGCGGAGCTGTGACACAGCTCCGCTCCCGCGCATTATAAATTATATTAATCCTAGTAAAACCGCTAATTACCCCAAAAACATGTGATCGGAGTATTGTCCAGAATATTGTGAAACCTATAGTGCTACCTAGGAGGCTGTGCCCTCTTAGATTTATGGAGAAAGCGCTTTAATTGATGAACCAGCCGAATAAACTTGGATTGTCAAACAAAAATCGGGTAATCCTTTATATCTATCATCTTTTGTCTCCACTCTTATAGCGGTATTTTTTTTTTTCTAATAGGAAGAATTGAATAACGCCGTCCCTTTGTCAGTTCATAGTAATTTAGCAGTTTAATTAAATATGTAGTGACGGAGCTGTAACTTAGCTCGACTGCGGGTTAACTTACATCCAGCTATATCATTACGACTCTATCATTGTAGGGTAGTCTAATGAATCACGAGTTAAAAATAATTAAAAAAACACAAACGACTCGTGTTTTTAGTTATACAGAAGTGATATTGCATGTCAGAAAAATCCTAAATTATATTCAGCATTGGTTTTGGTTTTAGTGTATGGGTTCACGGTTTTAGGATAGTATTGCATCAATTTCTTGTCGATGTTTCCAGTGTGCATACAGCATAATAACAATAATATGTTTTTATTTGCTAGAACATAAGATCAAATATAAAATATAAATAAGTCTAAGGCTAATTCACAGTGAAAAAAACATACAATTTGAACCCCCGAATGAATAAAAAACAAATAGAACTCTGTCCAAACCATTAAATATAACCATAGCAAAACTTGTAAATGATACCAGCAGTGCTCGCTGAGCAAACAAAACCTAATAAGGAGTGAAACCTAGAAGGGTTGAGAGGACAATACAAGCGTGCCTGTACTACGACATATTAATCAGGGAATTTAATAAATGTATGTGACTTTGTATATAAAGACAAGGCGGATAACGTGTTATACCTAAAAGAGAATTGATGTTAAAAATATTCTTACTGACTATCTACTAAATGAAATAGACAAAGAGTACTGATATTTTAAAATACGGTCCAATGCTACTTAAAAAATAATTTAAAATTATTTTAAGTCTTAGCTGGCTAACTATTCAATAAACAAAGCCTTTGCTTAATAAATAAACTAATAAATAACAATAAAACTAATACAGCAGTACTGAGTTAGTATTCAGTAGCGCACCATCTGTATCAGTTAGCTCTGTTCTTCCAAATAAACATATTAGGTTAATATATATTTTTTTAGTAAACAAAAATAGTTTTATACACTAATAACAAATGTAAGGACGAGAATAAATGTCAACTCGGGTAAGACAAATTTTTATTGACAAAAATACTGAAAAGAAAAAACCAAATCATTGGTAAGTTCTAGATAAATATTTAGTATTCTATGTGATGAAATACATTATCAATAATAATTTTGTGCCATATAAATTGCATTATCATAGAACTTAGTGGAATAACTGTCAATAAAACTGACGTAGTATAATGATGACATACCGGCGTAATCAGCAAATCAAAGCACGCACGATAAATATACACTTGCCTATCTATTTATTTATTGAGGTATCTATATAGATGCGAGTGTAAAGTCTCCACAAGATAAGGCTAAGGGAGCAAACGACGCGGATTATTGACAAATATATTGTTTTCCGTCAAGGTCTCATCCACCCCTAGAGGGGGAAGTACTCTCGCCGAGCATGTGCGAACTCACGACGTTTACAAGGGCGGAAGCACAGAAATATATTAGGATCGAAGTGGCAAATGGGTAAGAGGCGCGGCTGACGACGCTGAGACGCTACAAGACATAGCGCATATAACTCGTAGCGTTGAGTTACGACTACTACATACTCGTAGCGTTATACAACAGGGAAATCAAACTAGTGCTATAAGTAGTATGAATAGAGGGAGCCAGAACCCCTGTATTCATACTACTGCTGTACCTAAATCCTATCGGCTTCTGTAATAAGTTACAAAATATACAGATTATATAGATAAAAAATATTTTAATTAATAGATTTAAGATGGATAAAGGTCGTACCTCCCCCAACTGAGATGTGAAACTAAAAGTATTACTTTCGTTGTTTTAAATAAAGTGATTTGTGCCTGTTGCCAAGCTTCTTCGCCAAACATTTTTTTTAAATCTTCCGGCCAAACTTTTTATAGATTTCGGACTATTTAATACTAACAATCCAATGACATTGTAATATGATGGTCTTGCTATTAGTTAGTTACTATCTTCGCCACTTTACAGTTAACTTGGTTGGTCTATAACTTATTATAACACTTCTATTTCGTATTATTCCTATTTCTGTGTCACGTGAGTATTAGAGAGATGTGTTTTTTGTTATTATTAGATCAGTATATATTCCGTTTTGTTACAAAATATTTCTGGTGTAGAACCTTCAATGAGAAATAAAACAATAGAAATAAAATACAAAATATTGATTTTATAGTTACATCTCTTTGCCATATTTTAGAAAGTGCATAAAAATCTCTGGACACCTAGTGTTACTTTTCTATTAATTTGCGATTGGTGTAATTAAAGTTTGTATAGAAAATAGCACAGCGCCTCAAGCGGAAAATTCTGGAACTAAAAACGCGATTTTGTGATTGGTGAAAATTTTAACGCTAGTCTACTTGAAAAACGCACACTACTGTACTATAGCCTTCGTACGTTCGGCGATTGCATTATGTGAATATCATTTCTTCTTTTCAATATACTTAAAAATTACATTATACAGTAGGCTCTGTACTAGGATGGATTGATGAACTTAATAAGGAAAGCTTACCATTAGTTGGATACAAAAAAAAAACATCACGGGTGTCATTTTTTTCCGAGAACCGTTTAAACGACCTCAGGGTACCCAGCGGAGGGATAAACCCGTCCTCATTTCGCCGATTGTATTCGGAGGCAACACCACAAGTGGCGAGCTTGGATGATACAGCCCCGTTGTATAAAGCGGTAACCCATCCCAGGTCCGGCCTTGTTGTCATCTGCTTAACCAGAAGTTAAGTTTAATTAGTTTTTGTTTTTCAAAGCGGCCCCAGCCTAGTGGTGAAGTCACTGCGCAACTGATAACAAGGTTAAGCAGATGACAACAAGGCCGGCCTGGGATGGGTGACCGATTTATACAACGAGACTATTTTATCATAAACACCGCAACAAGCTCGCCACTTGTTAGGTGTTGCCTCCGAATACCATCGGCGAAATGAGGACGGGTTAATCCCTCCGCTGGGTACCCTGAGGCCGTTTAAACGGTTCTCAGGAGCCAAATAGGCACCCGTGATGGTATTTATATTTAATTTTTAGTTCTTGTTTTAAAGTTAGATACAATATCATAATGTATTTATGCCGTGCTCTGATATAATAAAATAAATAGTACAGCCATCGACTGTACGAACTCTCACAAATATCCTCTGCAATGTCCTAGTGTACAGTTCATAATTGACAAAGTCATCACATCTGGTCACCCTCTGCTCCCCTGGGACCTTTGTCGTACAGTCCATCTACTATTGTCGTCTCAATTGTCGGCTGAATTTTCGGCGGCATACGTCCATATAGAGAGGACGTGTTTTTAACAAATCAATCAATAGGTATTTAAATAACAATAATAAAATTATTTATTGACACACACATAAATACATTTTAAAGATAAAAGTACTTCATCAAGATTAAAATTATGTACCTAATTAATTATATTCGAATCCCGGTGTGTACCAATGAGTTTTTAATTAAAAAATGTATGTACATTTGTTTGACAACACCACTATAGTGCCTCGGAGAGCACGTTAAGCTGTCGGTCCCGGTTTCACTATACCAACTTGTGAAACTGTTTATAGATGGGTTATTGAGTCTATTCAAAACATCGCGACGAGCTAGCCACTTGTTCGGTGTAGACTCATACCATCGGCTACGACGAGGTGGGATTCAAACCCCTCCGCTGGGTACCCTGGGGCCGTCTAGACGGTCTCGGGCGCCGTAAGGCACCCGTGATGATACATATATCTAGCTGTGCTCGCGACTTCGTCCGCGTGGAATAGTTATTTTTTTATCATATAAACTTTCATCCCCTATTTTATCCCCTTGGGGGTAGAATTTATCAAAATCCTTTCTTAGCGGATGCCTACGTCATAACATCTACCTGCATGCCAAATTTCAGCCCGATCCGTCTAGTGGTTTGGGCTGTGCGTTGATAGATCACTATGTCAGTCAGTCACCTTTGAGTTATATATATTTAGATTATTCTTTAATACATATTTTTTGTGTATCTTGAACCGTTTTCACGGCGCACGCAACGGAAGGCTTCAAAGATGAAATAATTTCTCCCGTTTTTTACACATTTACCACTATATCTTTGCTCCTATTGGTCGTAGCGTGATGTTATATAGCCTATAGCCTTCCTAGATAACTGACTATCCAACACAAAAATAATTATTCAATTCGAACCAGTAGTTTCTGAGATTAGCGCGTTCAAACAAACAAACAAACAAACTCTTCAGCTTTATAATATTAGTATAGATTAGTATAGATTATATTTACATTTACAAATTATTGTTGATCCCTAGTGTTAGTGCTAGGTTACCCTTTTACAGGAACCAGTTATAACTACGATGATAATTCTAATTTTTTTTTTTTTTCCTTGTAGCACGACATGTGACTTGTAACTACTTAGTAGTGAGTAGACCTATAAAGTCCATGAATGGAGATGATCACTATTTTTTCTTAAACAATATTCATCGCTCCCACTATGCCTGCTAAATGATGCGATTACGAAATGGGGGGGCGACAATCACGAATTGCATTACGAGTATATTTTAATATCCTCGCTACCTTGTCGACCTTAGTGACCTTCCTCCCACCTTAACTTATTTTTAAGAAGCTCAGAAAACACAGAAACACCAGATTTGCAAATACTTATTAATGCGGGCGAATTTCCAGGTAAGTCTGTTTTGTAACCGCATCATTTAGCTGGCATGTGGGAGGGAAAAATGGAACATTGTAAAGTTATAGTCCGATGTTACCCCGTAGGTATTTTTACTATGAGGTAGATCAATGTCACATGCTAAGGGTTTAATTTAAAAAAAAGCTTGTAATAATACAAATAACTCTGCATGGTTGCTGCAGTCCATAAGGCTGCATGGTTGAAAGATCTTTGCCTTCCACGTCGTGGAAAAAAAAACAAATAACTCCAGTACCTTTATCAAAATCCAATTTGAAACAGTTACAGATTTTTTCACAGAATCCTGAACACATTTAAATAGTTCCTTCATCCCTTGCCCATGATATTGGAAAGGGACAAAAAAATATCGTGTTACTATTTCATTAGATGGTCGTGTAAAATTGTAAGGGCCCGTTTATATCTTGATGTGTTTATATTATTCATTATTTCATAGCTTTTAAAAGATGAAAACAGTTGAAAAGCGCAACTTTTGAAGCTTGCCAGAAAGAACTTACTCGTATGATAAAAAATTAATATTACAATTTTGGAACAAATACAATAATCATAACTAGCTGTGCCCCACGGTTTTACTTGCGTTAAATTTCAACCCTTATAGTGAAACTCCGATATATTCACTTAAACATTGAAACTAAATTAATATATGTAGGTAACAAGACCTAAATAGTTTTTGAGAAACCAAAACCAAACCTAAACCCTTTTTAATTCATGATATCTTTTGAAGGGAATGTCCGATTTGAATAATTCAAAAAGTAATCCATAGGTACTGAAACAACCTAGATTAAGAAGTGATTTATACATACATCTTATTATCTTATCTTATTAGTTTTTTTGGGGCTGACATCAGACAGGACACTTCGACCCAGTGGGATCTTTTGTGTATTCCCCAGTCCTTTACCCCTCACTCGTCCTTCCCATCCTCGAATATGCTGCAGACATATTTGAGGACGTCCTCCAGTTTGAGGAGCCTGTAGCTTTCCGGTTCCGGGTAAGCCTGTTGCAGGTATTTTATTCTGTGTATAGCCCTTGCATCGCACTGGCACAGTAGATGCAGCATTGATTCTAGCTCGTCAGAGGAAAATCTGCATCTGGGATCGTCTCTAACTCCCATTGTATGTAGATGTTTATATGTCGTGTAATGTCCCGAGAAGATTCCCACCAGTAGCCTTATTTGTGTTTTGTTAAACTTCCAGATCTTATCCAGACCTATTGCCCTTATACCAATGAATTTCTTGGAGTGTGTTAGGCCTTGTTGAGTTGACCACCAAGTTGTATGTTTCTCATTGGCAAACTTCTATATACATACATACATATCATCACGTGTGCGGCACCCGAGACCGCCTAGACGGCCCCAGGATACCCAGCGGAGGGGTTTTTAATCCCACCACGCCGATGGTATGATCCTACGCCGAACAAGTGGCTAGCTCGTCGCGATGTTTTGAATAGAATCAATAACCCATCTATAAACAGTTTCACAAGTTGGTATAGTGAAACCGGGACCGACATCGACAGCTTAACATGCTCTCCGGGGCACTATAGTGGTGTTGTATTTTTTTACACCTTGGGTAACATTTTCAAAGTTATCCGCTCAACTTTATTATTCCCTAATATTTTTGAAAATAAAACATAGCCTATGTTACTCAGTGATAACGTAGCATTCTATTGTTGAAATAATTTTTAAACACCGTCCAGTAAATTTTTAGTCTATTCGTTACAAACAAAAATATAAAAATATAAATCTTCTCTCTTTATAATATTGGTATAGATAGGAATTAGAACAATATTTAATAATTTAATAAAAGTGCTTATAAAAAAAAATACAAAAGCTTGTCCTGATTTCCTCATGGTCTGGGTGTTTATAAAATATAATATGTATTATATCGTTGCTTCTGGTACACATAGCACAAGCCTAGAGCTTAGTTTGTGACCAGAGCAATATGTGTAATTTGTCCTACATTTTTTTTTTTTTTTTTTTTATTGGTGCACGACATGTGACTTTGTATCTACCTGGTGGTGAGCAGACCTACAAAGTCCATGATTGGGATCAATCAATAATTGTTTTTAAATATATTATCACCTGTCCATTGTTTAAAAATTTGGAAGTTTGGTCAACAAAGGTTTTTTTTTTAATCAAATATAATTACCTAATATAAAAACATAAAGTTAACTTGATGGCAATTTCCTTTTTGTTTACAATAAAGAATTTAAATATATTATAAATAAATATAAGTAAATTATATTTTTTTACTAAATTAATCAATCACACACTTTAATAATTTATTAAATTACAAAATAACCTTAGGCATATAGAGAAAATACTGCCAAAGCGAACAATTTCTATGAAACAAGATTGTTAAATTATTTGACACCAATGTTTCTAAATGTAATATTATATATATATATATAGTATTTGGTCTCTATTTACTTATATTTTTAGTAGTAAATAGAGACCAAATTCTAAAAGGTTCTTCCTCAAGCATACAAGACCTAACAACAAAAATATTTAATGTAAGGTATAGATATATATACGAGTATAATTAAAATATTTGCGACTTATGCACCACATATAAACCTTAAAGGTCTCCGTTGGTGTGTGACATACTTTTTTTTTTGTTTTTCCACAATTGGAAAGGTAAAGATTTTTAACCATACAGCCTAGTCTGATTTCAATTCCTGTAATCATAACTAGTAAGGCCGTAGCCAAGTCTTATATTCATTGTCATGTTTGTTAATGTTTTTAAGAATAATAACCATGTCTTTCTTTCTTGTCATATCCGTGCTTTTGATAAGTAAAGCTAAAAGCCATGTCTTCTTTCAATCTCGTTTAGGTCATTAGGGTAATTATCATTGTATCTTTATACTCTCTCATTGGTCTTCGATCTTTAAATTTTCAATTCATGTATGTTATCCTTTTTTGTTTTTTACATATATACATGTTATACATTATTTTTTTTAAATATTGTGTAGGTAAATGTGTAACATACGTTGTAAATTAGTTATAAGTATTGTTGAATAATAAATGAAAAAAAAAACTTTATTGCACGAATAGAATACAAAGACTATAATGAATGCGGCCGATGGACTTGTATCCAGTGCTGTGTTAAAAAAAATGCCTTAACACCGCAATTACTATTGATAAAAAATACTTAAGACTAGGCTATGCCTTTATTGGAATTTATAAGTATAAATAAAATAATAAACAACGAAGACTAGATTGATATAGAAGAAGGACAATACTAAAGACTAGTCCGTATGGGTACTACCTTTTGCCTTCCCAAGAGAAAATTGTAACAAAAAAAAAGAAACAAAGGCGGATTAAATGTGGTTGGCCTTTTACTGCGCTTTCTATGCTAAAAAGCTTTTAGTTCGTCGATTCGTTTTCAAATCGAATTGGCTCCAAATTGAATCGAATAACGGTTTTACGATGTAATGAAATATACGACCTCGTGAAAATATTTGTGTAAACGATATACAAATAGAATATTATAATAATATTTAAATCGTTTTGTGTTTACATTAAATAAACTCGTGTTTAACTTCAAATATTAAGCGAAAATTGTTCTTTAATTATAATAGTAGAACATTAGATTTATTTATGTATTAATTAACATAAATTTATAAATAAATATAGAAATTCATAAATTAAGCTTAAGGAAAATCTAATTATAATTGATGCCTATAAATATTCCTTTAAAATACTGTCAGTTAATTTGTTGGGTTCCTAATTTAGAAATTAGAAAATGAAAATATGCCTATTTAATTAGTAAAATAATAATTTTACTAATTTAACATACTGGGTGTTTTTTGTCACAGTGGAAAAACAAGTAGAGTTGTGATATATGATGAAAATAATGTTTTTTTTTCTTCTTTTAGTGTCGCCTATACAAAACTAATAAGATTGAAATAATGAATGATTTAATGTACAAAAAATGTCTACAAATCACTTTAACTTTTATACTGCCACTAATCTAAAGGTATTTTATTTGCTTGATACGAAGACAATATGTATTCGTTGAAGTAATTTTAAACATGTATAGGCGTTCATATGATAATTTGTTTAATACAATTTCACTGTCAAACGGATTTCATTAGAAATTAAAAATATATATATATATATATATCCCTAGGCGGACTCAGGGTACCCAGCGGAAAGGTTTTTAATCCCACCTCGTCGTAGCGTAGCCGATGATCGAGCTAGCCACGTGTTCGGTGAATCTACAGCAAACAAGTGGCTAACTCGTCGCGATTTTTGGATAGACTCTAACTGACCTAACTATAAACAGTTTCACAAGTTGGCATAGTGAAACTATGACCGACGGGTTAACGTGCTCTCCGAGGCACTATATTGGTGTTGTTAAACAAATGTACATATTTTTTTAGATTAAAAACTCATTGGTACACACCGGGGTTTGAACCAGGGATTTTAATGTATGTACCATCATGGGTACCTTACTGCGCCCGAGACCTCCAAGACGGCCCCAGGGTACCTAGCGGAGGGGTTTTAATCCCACCTCGTCGTAGCCGATATAGTATGAGTCTACACCGAACAAGTGGCTAGCTCGTCGTGATGTTTTGAATAGACTCAATAACCCACCTATAAACAGTTTCAGAAGTTGGTATAGTGAAACCGGGACCGACAGCTTAACGTGCTTTCCGAGGCACTGTAGTGGTGTTGTTAAACAAATGTACATATTTTTTTAGATTAAAAACTCATTGGTACACACCGGGGTTTGAACCAGGGATTTTAATGTATGTACCATCATGGGTACCTTACTGCGCCCGAGACCTCCAAGACGGCCCCAGGGTACCTAGCGGAGGGGTTTTAATCCCACCTCGTCGTAGCCGATATAGTATGAGTCTACACCGAACAAGTGGCTAGCTCGTCGTGATGTTTTGAATAGACTCAATAACCCACCTATAAACAGTTTCAGAAGTTGGTATAGTGAAACCGGGACCGACAGCTTAACGTGCTTTCCGAGGCACTGTAGTGGTGTTGTTAAACAAATGTACATATTTTTTTAGATTAAAAACTCATTGGTACACACCGGGGTTTGAACCAGGGATTTAAGTGTTTTTAAGTTCAAGGTCTAACCAACTCGGCCCCCACGTATATATTAAAAAATGGATTTAATATTCATTCGATGTAAACAAGTGCGACGCGACTCATGCATAATAAACATTCATTCAAACAATGTGAACCTTTGTGCCAAAGCTGTCAATATGATAATGACTGCCTTCGTGTTTTTAAAGGTTTGTTTTTAATGTTGGTTTAGTACGAATTTATTATAGAGACTGAAGGGAAGTTATGGAAATATTCCAAACTAATTATAAATATCATGTTTACTAATTTTGTACAAAATATTTAGTATGTTTATGTAACCTGACCATTGCAGTCCTTTTTTTTAAGGTAGTCAATTAAATATATATTTTTTTTTTTCGCGAGCTAAAGTCTCTCACAGCTTATAATGATGCTGGAATTATAATTATCATCGGTCCATTCACCCGATGGAAAACGACGATAAATATTTATTTTCTTGTATAGTTATATTTTAGAGCAATTTCTTCCTTTATTCTTCAATAATTCTAATTGCAGTTGTATTTACATTATTCGACAAGAATTTAGATACTATTTTGGAGGTATTTATTGCTGCTTGTTTTTGCATTATATCAATTCTAATTTCTGATGATAATTTTTCACAAAATTTTGATAATGTTTTCGAAATTATTCCTGTACAGCCAACAATTATGGGGATTACTGTAACATTACAATCATATAATCTTTTCATTTCATTCTTCAAAGGTTCATACTTCATGCATTTTTCAATTTCTTTATTCAATACATTATAATCAGACGGTACCGAAATATCTATTAAATAAATTTCATTTGTGTTTTTATTGGTGTAAACTATATCTGGTCTATTGTGTGGGATATTTCTGTCTGTTTGCATAGTTACTTCCCATAAAATTTTTGCTTCGTTATTTTCTACTACACTAATTAATTCTGTTGTCCACCATTTTGAGTTGTAATTAAATTTATGTTTCTTTAATAAATTCCAAAAAATATATTTGACCAAATTATTATGTCTGTGAATATATAAGTTATGAGCCAAAACAACGCATCCTGATGTTATATGTTGAATGGTTTCATCCTTTTCTTTGCATAATCTACATTTGCCATCTATGTCTTTTTTTTAAATATCTCTTTCTATTTGGTTAGTTATGACAGATTGGTCTTGTATTGCGAATATGCTTAGCTCCAATAAAGGTGGTATATGTTGAGTTTTAATCCAAGAAAATGAATTAATTTTATGTATATAACTATTGTCTATAACTTTTCTTGCAAATTGTCCTCTTATGGATTTTTGTCTCCAATTATGATTTAAATATTCATTTTCTGCCACTTTTATTAAATTTTCATTAATATTATTTTTGTTTAATTTAAACTCATCTGTATAAATTTCGCTTTCTTTTATAATACTATATTTTTCTTTTATATTTTCATAAAAATAAATGGTTTTTATGATCTTATCATCAGAACTCTCTAAATAATTATTATATAGTATTATAGTCCTTTTGTATAACAATTCCAAGTTTAATAATCCGCGCCCACCATCTTCCTAATTTAAATATATTCTAGTACTGTCAGCATTTTTTTGGTGAATTTTGTATATAGTTAAAAATTTTCTAGTTTTAATATCAAGGTCTTGTAAATTTTTTGTGGTGTAATTAATGACTCCAAACGAATATAAAATTACGGGCACTGCATAAGTATTAATTGCTTTTATTATATTTCTTGAATTTAATTTAGTTTTGCATATTTTTTTTATTCTATGTAAATATTCTGTTTTTAAATTACATTTAACATTATTGTAATCAATTTTTCCATGTTCTGGTATTCCTAAATATTATATATATATGTGTGGGTGTATATATATATATATATATATATATATATATATATATATGTGTGTGTGTGTGTATATATATATATATATATATGTATATATATATATATATAAACTTTGACAGCTCATTACTAAATCTTTTAGTCTTCATTTTGGTCTAAAATTGCATTCATTAGATTGAACATTTCTTAGACAATAAAAAATATATCTATTAAGAACATTTTTTTTTTTTTTATAAACAGAGTCTGCGTTTGACCGCAATCTTGCCTGATAGTAAGCAACGATTAGGTCGAAGAGATGCTATATAGCTTACTCTGTAAAAAGGAGACTATGTCGACAATAAATTGCTGCAGCAATCCCCCGAATCGGTAAATTTTAGTAACGGTATTTATTTTACTATGGAGTCGATTATTAGGCTATATTTAACATAGCCCTAAAAATTTATTCACCCCCTTACCTAGGGTTGTAAATTTTAGCTCCAATCACGTAATGAAAAAGTAAACTTTCTAAAAAAAAACATCAAATAATCATTATGGTTAAATAGTCTTCGTAGGAACGTTCATGACTGAATTTTTATCAAATTATTCCTTTAGGGTTGACACAAATATATATTTAATAAATTAAGTAAAAGGTTTGTACATTTAATAGAAGTATGAATAATAGGAAGGTACCCTTGCAAAGAAGATATCACAATAATATATACAGAAATTGGTGGAATTACATTATTCCAGGAGGCTTTTCAGCCAATTGCTTATTCGGCCCAAACTGTGATATGCCCATTACACTGATATCTTATCTTTAAATATATATCTATAAAGTTTACTAATTAAAATATCAAATTAAATAGTATTAATTGCACAAAAAAGCGGCCCTAGCCTAGGTTAAGTCACTATGCAACTGATAACAAGGTTAAGAAGATGACAACAAGGCCGGACCTGGGATAGGTGACCGCTTTATACAACGAGGCTATACCATCATAAATACAGCAACAAGCTTGCCACTTGTTAGGTGTTCCCTCCGAATACCATCGGCGAAATGAGGACGGCTTAAGCCCTCTGCTGGGTACCCTGAGGCTGTTTAAACGTTTTTGGGGGCCAGCCAAAAAGGCACACCCATGATGGATGGTATTTATATTATATATTGCACAAAAAACGCCCCGAAATCTATGAAATTAGATGATACATTTTGGTACAGGAGTAGGCAGGGGGTGGTGTTGGACGTAATGAAAGATGAAGGGCACTCGCAAAATGTTTGTGATGAAATCCGTAACTTACTAATCTAAGAGACATAAGGCGTTTCTATATATAATAGGTGATATTGAATCCTGGCTACGCCCGTGGTCTATAATATTTTCTACATTTTTTAATAGCAATGCATGTTACCAAAAACCAGATGCTTTTCAGAGACCGCAATGAGTCGCGCTCGATTACAGTCATCTGGGCATCGAGTGAGGAGCCTTGCTTGTGTCACTTTTAAAAATATTTGTAATAATATAAATACACACTTGAGGTACGTTTGCAGTACACAAAAAAAATACACATAGAACGATGATTGTTCTCCTCGAACGGACCAAAATGTAATTCGTCATGATGACGTCATATATGACAACCCTCGTAATATTTGTGAAAGGCGAAGTTTCTCGCGTGAAAGTCGTGGAAGTCATTAGGGGGCGCTTGTGTCGTCATCTGCATTCATATCATTTTTACTGCTAGCCCTTTTTGGTACACGTTCGATGAGTAATTTTTAGTACATTATTTTATATAAGTACATTAAAAAATAGATACGTAATAATAATAATCTAAATATATTAAATAATATAATGAACTTTACAGACATATTGCCCTGACCACTAACTAAGCTCTAGGCTTGTACTATATGTACAGAAACAACTATACTAATATTTACTATATTATATTTTATAAACACTCAGAACAAACGTACATGTGGTGGCCGAGTTGGTTAGACCTTGGACTTAAAAACACTTAGGTCCCTGGTTCGAATCCCGGTGTGTACCAATGAGTTTTTAATTAAAAAAAATATGTACATTTGTTTGACAACACCATTATAGGGCCTCAGAGAGCACGTTAAGCTGTCGGTCCCGGTTTCACTATACCAACTTGTGAAACTGTTAATAGATGGGTTATTGAGTCTATTCAAAACATCGCGACGAGCTAGCCACTTTTTCGTGGTAGACTCATACCATCGGCTACGACGAGGTGGGATTAAAACCCCTCCGCTGGTGGTCTCGGGCGCCCGTAAGGCACCCGTGTTGATATGTATGTATGTATGTGTGTGTCAGAACATACTGTACAGAAAAATACGTACTTACTAATATTTTTTTTACCATGGGTGGGAAATCAAATCCACGACCTCCCGATACAACGCCAAAGGCGCAACCACTATTCTACGGCTGTGGTCTTACGGATATATTAGCTGTGCTGGAAAAAGTATATTAGGCCAATTAAAATATATATATGTATATTTATATTCATTGTGTACTTAAATTAATATATTTTTATTATTATTATTTATCAATATTAAAGGGGGCAGTTGATTTGGTGATAAAGCAGCGAGGATATTAAAATAGACTCGTAATGCTTATTTGTCTTTGTCGTAACCGTTCAATAATCCGGCATAGTGGGAGCCATCAATATTGTTAAACAACATTGATCGACCTCATTCATGAATTTTATAGATCTGCTTATCATCAGATAGATACAAAGGAAACGTAAGAATATTAAATATAATATGTATTATATCGTTGTTTCTGGTAGACATAGTACAAGCCTAGAGCTTAGTTTGTGACTAGAGCAATATGTGTAATTTGTCCTACATATTATTATTATTATTATTATATTATTTTGTCATGAGTGGGAATCGAATCCACGACCTCTTGTCTTGATACAATGCCAACGGCGGGCGAGCTGTTTGTGTAAGCAATATGTGTAAAATATCCTACATCTATATATATATAACTCAAAGGTGACTGACTGACATAGTGATCTATCAACGCACAGCCCAAACCACTGGACGGATCGGGCTAAAATTTGGCATACAGGTAGATGTTATGACGTAGGCATCCGCTAAGAAAGGATTTTGATAAATTCTACCCCCAAGGGGATAAAATAGGGGATGAAAGTTTGTATGATAAAAATAACTATTCCACGCGGACGAAGTCGCGAGCACAGCTAGTATTATATTATAGTTACTAAATTAAGACCTGTGTAATAAAAGTTTGCTAAATAAAACTTTTCAAGTTGCGGGCAACGGCAGTTTGACTACCTATTAAATTGGGCACAATAAACAACAAAAATATTTAAACAATCACACGAAAACAAAACGTAAAAATCCGTACGTTCCAAATGTGAGTGTATTTTTTCAATACGCCAGCATATAAATTACAGGGGCAAATTCCTCGCTGGCATTTTTACAACGAATTTCTGGCATAACTGGCTGCACGTCCACTTCTCGTGTTAGGGTTGATACTAAATATTAATTAAATTTATTTCTTAAACAGTACGTACAAATAATAATTATTGTAGAGCATTTAACAACCTAGGCCCTAGGCGTACTCATAACTATGAACCAGGAATAATAAATTTAAAGCAAACTGTAGAGAAAAACAAACTGATGTTATTTCACCACTATCAACGATTTAAGAGCCTGGCTCTTGTATGGTGGAGAAATTTCCATTCTTGTTTGACCTTTATCAGACGTTTGATAAAGGTAAAAAAGAAATGATAATATATTATTAATTATTTATAAATTAATATTTTTAATAAAAATATATTTTTTTAAATACCCAATATAATTTACAAAAATTTAAATACTGATAAAATAATGCTTAAATTTCGATTGGAGCGTCATATGGACCGATGTTTATCAATGGGCACTTGTTTACTTTTACTTTGTATATACAAAATAGAGACTGGACGCATCACCAGAGTTGGACGACTAATAGGTATTTATTTGTATTTGTCCCTAACAATCCTAAAAAAAAAACAAATTTAAATATCTTCAATTTTATTTGTGTACAATGTAGGTAAACTATATGTATGTTTATGTATATTCGTATATATGTATGTATCATGATATATTGTATGTATATGTATGTAACATTGATTATATATTATAATTTTTATGAGTTTTATTAATTAAGCACCCGATTCATATTCGTACACAATTTTAAAGGTTAGCTAGTAGATAATGTACTATGTACATAACTTTTCTTTACTGTGCAATTAAGTGTTTAAATAAATAAATAACAATTCTTAATTATTTTTATTTGACAACATTGAGACATTTAACATTAACACAGAAAAGTAACATACACAGGGGAGGAAAGAAATAAAAACAACAAACCAAGCTTGGTTAGAATCCTAAAAATAGTAAAGAACATTAATTTCTCCAAAATAACTATACCAAAAGAACGACTGATAAAATTAAATTATAATAATAATATACTGCATTGTAAATTTTACACAAACCGTTAATCAAATTTATATTCAATAACCCAAAAGATAATCTGACAACCCTATTGGCGACGGTGACAAACGTTCGGTCCGCGCGGCCGTGTTCGTGCGATATGAGCTACGAGCTGCATTGCGGATAGTTCCGAGAATCGTGGTCACACTACTGTTAAAGACTATTTACAAATTGTTACTCATTAGGAGATAAACTTACATAGAATCTTCAAAAGAATAATAATTATTTGTAGCATTTTACAGAATAAACTTGTATTATGTGTATTAGAAATACCAATATTTATATTTTATAAACACTCAGACCATGTCAAACTGTACAGAAAAGCGTACAAAAATGATTTTACCATTAGTGGAAATCGACCCCACCACCTACGGTTAATTTGAGCCAATTAAAATAATAACATTAAAAAAAATTGTGTTTCAATTATTTAAACATACTATAATATAATTCATGTGTCAAGACTTGCTTGCACAAAATTGATATTTGGGCGAGCCAACAGTTTAATAGTGCGCGAGTAACAGAGATAAATAGTGTGGGCCAACGTACGAAATGTTTTCTCTTCCTCGTCTGTATTTTGGCAACCCTATACGCAACGTACAAACGTCAGGTCCGCACGGCCGTGTTTGTGATATGAGCTACGAGCTGCATTGCAGATAGTCGCGTGAATTGTGGTCACACTAGTGTTCAGGACTAATCGCCTGTACATGTTAGGCACTTGTTATTAAGGCGACTACAGTTGTCAACAACCTTGGTTACACGAATTATTAAAATCACGTGACTTAAAATTTAAACAAAGCTCTAACCCCCGTATTCTAAGACGTATCCTTAACTCCATTTTACACTCAAGGAACGTCTGTCTCTTTCCACCAAATGTCAACTATAAAAAGCAAGTTGAGACAGACGCTCCTTGAGTAAAGAATGGAGTTAAGGAAACGTCTTAGAATACGGGGGTTAGGCACAGTAAATTCTCCGGTACCGCATCCATTGTGAAGAAATATGGCAAAGTAGTGTAATTAGCGAATCGGACTTTGTCCTTTTATGTTGTAGGTTCCTTAGTGGGAATAAGATTCAAATCCTAAACGGGATAAAAGGGAGGAGGGAACAGTTTTCAAGAATTATTAATATATCGTTTACAAAAGGTAGGCTTGAAATTTGGTACTTTACTCTGAAATAAAATCTAAAGGTGTTTAATAATAGTTATTAAATTATTATATGTTTATAATATTATACTAAGAGTTGGGAAACCAGGACGAAATGTGTAGAGGGCAGTTCCCGTACGGTTTTGTTGTTTTTTTTTTATAGGAGCACAGCATGTGAACTTTGTATCCACCTAATGTTAAGCAGACCTACAAATTCTATAAATGGGCTATAATAGCGACGAAATGGGCAGCAACAATAACGAATTTGCATTACGAGTCCATTTTAATCATATCCTCGCTGCTTTATAGTCAAATCAACCGCCCGTTTCGTAACCCCACCCTAAAAGGAGACTATCACAAGAAAAATATACAGTAGTCTCCTGAAAACTAGTGAACC
This sequence comes from Monopis laevigella, assembly GCA_947458855.1. NCBI lineage: Eukaryota > Metazoa > Arthropoda > Insecta > Lepidoptera > Tineidae > Monopis > Monopis laevigella. The sequence goes on along the minus strand of OX381596.1, from coordinate 3,819,398 downwards.
CAAAGACTAAAACCGAAACATGACTACCCAAGCAGCACTCAAGCTTTATAGAAGCTGCATTTAAGTTGCCTTTTATACTAAAAGCGTTTAATTAGGCTGTATAAAGGTTTTAGAAGCACTTAAACAGACCTTATAATTACAAATTGGGCCCCAAAATAAACAGCTTTAATAGTTATTAAAGCTGTATAGTAGCTGTACAAGTAAAGAAGAAGCTGTTTAAAAGCTGCTTTATCGCTGTTATTAGGTGTACAATAAAACCCTAAATCTTTAATTATTCTTTTGTAAGTATTTTGTAACGAAAAATGATTTAAAAAAGTTTTTAAAGAGAATAAATGTAAAAACAATGAAGAGAAAATTATATTATGGCGACATAATTTTATCATAATTGTAAAGTGTACATGTTTAATAAGACTTGAAAGCTGTTAATATTCGTAAATTTTCAGTGCGGAATAAAATTTATTGTGTTATGGTATACATTTTAAGTGAAAATATTAACGCGCCCTCAAAACAATAAGATTATATTAATAAGGATTTGTTCTAAATACGGTAAGTACAATTGCTTTTAAGGTAGGTACAATCAAAATTGATTTTAAAATATTTTATGTAATATTCAACACCGATTATGTTTTATACTAACAGATACTAATACGTTCATCACCGACCATGATATTTTAGTTATATATTTAATAAATTTGTTTTTAATTATCGAAAATGGCGATAATTTTTTAAACAGCCTAACAGATATTTTAAAAGCATTATAATCTAAATAGCTGTAAGTAGTTTGTTACGGATTCTTTTAGTCAGCTATAAGCTGCTATTTAGCTGTTTAATGGAATATTTTTATCGTTCAAGAGGTTTAATAGATAATTTTCATATCTTGTAATTCTTAAAAAAAAGGTAGTTAATGAATATCCATACACTTTGAATTTTAGAGATACGTTAAAGATGTGAAAAAACCTCTCTTATTGTATATTTTATATTCAAATTTACTTTGTCAGTAAGTGAGCAAAAGAATTTCGTTTCACAAGTGACGATGGATGAAAAAGAAAATAGCATCACGCTACGACTAATAGGAGCGGAGCATCAAATAAAAATATTGCAAAAACGGGGAAAATTTATTCTTTTTGAGAGCTTGGCGGGCGGTCATGTGGGGGACGGCGCGGTAGCGAGGTACAGGGTTGCCATTTGTACGATTTAAATCGTATTTGTACGATTTTTTGATGATTTTACGCAAGTACGATCGAAACATCGAAATCGTACGGAAAACGTACGATTTTTTATAATCCTTTTTTTTTACTTTTTTTCATCGATTAGCGACTATATATTTGCCTATTTCTTAATATGGCATATAACAAAACTTATTTAAGATGCAAATTTTTCTTTTTCTGGTATATTTTTTTAATTGTCTTTTTAATTTTTAATGTGCGAGGAACAGACACGTCTGACAGACGAAGTTGCGTAGGTCTGCTAGTAGAACATAAATTGTTATGTGTGTTTAATTTATACATGAATTATTGTGTAACTTATTTACTTTATTTTATTTTTCAGAAATTGCCGTTTAAAATTGTGAAAACTGTAGAGAAAGGGAAAAAAATCTGTGCATAATACCAAATGGGAAACAAAAGGAGAGTTAAGGTGGCCAAAAAAAACGAGTTGACATCGCTAGATTTGTCAAAAACGAAAATTCGAGGCCGTTCGCCGGTTGGACCATAATTAAATGTTACATAAAAAGGCATTCTATACGATCGTATATAACCAAAATAGCACCAGATCGTTTTATTTTTTTCCATGTAGATTTATTTTCCATTTTACTCGAACTTGCACAACAATTAAAGTAAAGCTGACTAAAATCTGTACTGTAGCTGCAATTTATTCTTGAAGTATTTTAACACCCCACTATACATAAGTCATAGAACCAATGTCTTTACAAGAGCGTAGAGTTACACTTTAAATATAAGTTTTATTTTAGATTTAGCATGTACCATTGTACAGATAAAAACATATAGTGATACTATAATAACACTTTAGGCTTTAATAAGTCAGCTTCAGGTGCTTAATAAGGTCTTTATACAGCTTTAATGATAAAAAACAGTGTTTAGTGTAAAAAGATGTTTAAAGTTGTACAGTAGTGTATTTGTATTCTTTTTAAAATGCTGAAGTTTTTGTCTAACACTTAATACAGCCCTTATAAAATTTGGGCTGTATACTAAATAACAAACCGTAATTATAAAGTCAAAAGCGTCTTTTAAAACTCTTTTACGGCTCTAATGGAACTTAAAGTTCTTATTGCGCTGGTATATTGATGTTGAAAACGCTTGCTTGCTGCTTGGGTAGGTCACTTGACGGTTATCTCTGGAATGAGAAACGTGTGCTAAAAGTGAAAATTTGTATGTTGTAAACTCTAGTAAGTTTTTTTTTTATTTTAACCGAGGACACCCTGGCAGAGCTTGGCCTCATGTTTGTTTTTTAAATATTATTATGGAAAATAATATGCAAAACAACAATGCCAATGAGAAACAAAATCAAATGGGCATAATAAAAAAATAACGTTCCAGTTTGGAAATTGGCCGCTTCAATATTGTGACTGCATAAAATGTACAAATTGTCGGCAATCGTTCTGCGACTCTCCCTCCAGTACAGGCAGCGACACAATCATCTAGAAAAGTTTTTCTCGAGGTAGAAAAAAATTAACAACATGTACGCGAAAAATAACTGTATGTTTGGGCGAGTCAAAAGTTGAATAGTGCGTGAGTAACAGATATAAATAGTGTAGGAAAAATAAAAAATAACCGCCTTTGTGGTCTAGAGTTGCCGTTCTCTACAATCTCGTATAAAAAGAAAAAAAATATTGAAATAATAATGGAAAACCTGGAATAAAATATAGAGCTAAAATTTGTTAAAATCCACCAACAAGCAAGAAAGAAGACTATCGTTAATTCCATTTCGACGAAGCCGATGTTCATGGTATTGGTCTACACTCTAGACTAAACAAGTGTGGCAAGCTCGTCGCGGCGTTTATATATAGGTACTCATAAATCGTCCAGGCGGTCTTATGCATCCGTGATGATACGTACTATCTTCATCTATAGAATTAATTAAGCTGATTTTAAAGCCTTAAAAAGTAAGAAAATGGTGCTGACTGTACCGGCTACATTGTAAAAAGGCAGAATATCTCAATAAATTCCACACGTCTGTCGTCTATGCAATTTTGACACAACCTCCCTTGCGCATTGCACAGACCGGTGTATATATGCGTATGTGTATGTTTACATGTACTTATGTTTGTGTGTATGTTTTAGCAATAACATACTTTACTGTGGAAGAGGCGATTATTAGTAGACTGCATCAAAAGCCGCTACCCTTCGATACTATATTAGAAATAATATTTTGACGTGAAAATAGTATATTGAAAAAAAAAAGATATTTCTATGCAGTTTTTAGCTTTTGTTTGCAACTTTGTGCGTGTTATTAAAAATAACTATTTGATGTAAAACCTATCATATATCACAGCCATAATAGAAAATTGGCAGAGCTCTATATGAGTTTAAATATAGTATTCGTATAATTTTGGATTTTATACTTTATGTCAATTAAAAAACAACAAATTGGTGAGACGTAAACTTCAGATTTTTTCTATATTTTTTTATCATTCTTATTTTTACTGAAGTACGGCGTGACACTTTTTAATTTCCTAATAGTAAGGAGGCCTACAAAATGCATGAATAGGGTCGATACATTAATGTTAACAGCATTGATTGCTCCCACTATATCGGTTAAATGATGCGATAATGAATCAACTGCCCTATTTGTAACCGCACCCTGAAACGAAAAGACCACCTCGACAAGAAATTGGTGCAAGGCTCCTAAAAACCACTCACAGACTAAAACCTTAAGAATTAATGAATTCATAATATAGTTCGCCTGGGTACAATTTTATTTTGTAATTTTGTGCATTAAAGTTTTTTTTTTAATAATAAAATCGGCCCCAAGCCTAGTGGTTAAGTCACTGCACAACTGATAACATGGTTAAGCAGATGACAGCAAGGCCGGACCTAGGATGGGTGGTATGTGTTTCCTCCGAATACCATCGGCGAAATGAGGAAGGGTTAATCCCTCCGCTGGGTACCCTGAGGCCGTTTAAACGGTTATCGGGAGCTAAAAAGCACCCGTGATGGTATTTATTTTTAAATAAATAATAAATTTATGTTAGTTTTTTACATATCCTACATTACTCGGTTGCAATGTCAACAGCAATCTACAGGGAGGTACTTGCAGTAGCATCGCCTATCGACATTTCGCGAGGCAATGGGGAAAAATGTTACCCCACCTTATTTCTTATAGAGCACACGCTGTATAATATCTACCTGTTGATACAAGCGATAAACGATCTTATGAGGTTAAGTTAAAGTTAAAAATCTTTTAGTTTTTTATGATTATTATAGGTGTGATATACAGATGGCGACCTTTCTATATTGTTCGCTCCAATTTGTATGACATTTAAAGCGGTGTGAATTATAGTATCTCTACCATATATACATAAAGTTTTCTTTTAGTTTTTTTTACTGGAGTACGATTGTATATGTATTCCCTGGTGGTAAGCAGACAAAATCCATGGATGGGGTCGATCAATACCTTTTTTTTTTTAAACAGCAATGATTGCTCCTATTATGCCAGAGTAATAATGCGGTTACAAAATAGGCGGTGACAATTAAGTTTTACCGTTTCTTTACTTATTTATGTATACTTCTTTACTTATTTTTGAATTTAAAGCTTATGTAGGCCATATTATTTAAGATTTAATTTTAATTTTAGGATTTTGGGTGTAGCAATTTTTTAGGATTCCTTTTTTTTTCTTATACCAAACTTTAAAAAAATACGAGCCTAGATATGGGTCATATTTATATAGCCTCCAAAAATCATTAAAAAAATATGAATGTTTATGGGGGGGGGGTCAGTCACGACCAAAAGGTGGTGAATGTATAGAAAATGTTTGATCAGACGCTGAATGAGTTTGGACGACGATATTTGGCAGTGGGTCTGAGAGACATGTCGCGTCGCCTCAGTAAAAAACATATGGATTTTGACAGTGACAGTAGGCGTGAGGTACGCTGTCACCTGTCTATACAATTTTGATTATAGGCGAATTCTTTGAGGGTAGCCCGAAGACTGTAAGTGTGTGTGTTACAGTTATCAAATTTTATTTTATTGATTATTATTGTGCAAAAGTGTACTAATTTTGTAGAATAAGCATTCGTATAATAATGTGTGAGAAGTGTAGCATTTACGTAGTGATCTTGGTGTTTGTGCTATCTCAACGACTCCCTTTATCTTCAGTAAAATGGCGGTACCCATTTTACTGTTGATTATTTCTTCCTTCACTTGACACTGACATCACTATACCGTATGTTTGCATACGGTCATGTGGCCATTCCTAATTCTATCCATATTATCCTTTCCATCCTATTGTCCTGCTTTCACTTTTATACTCGATTTTTTTTTATCTACCCTCAATCAACGTAACATTGGCAAAATTAAGCGCACGCATAGAGGCCATTAATAAAAGATAATAATAAAAATTATTGAAGGCGACACGACATGTGGCCTCGACTGATTTTTCTCTAAGGCCCAAGGTCAAACGAACGCGACTCTGTGAGATAAAAATTCTTTGATGGCTCTCAAAATAGATATTATAAAATAAAGAAAGGCTCTTAAAAGAAATCGGAGCAAGAAATTGCAATACAAAACTGCCCTGCGTTTCCAATAACAAATACTATTGTTACATTAAGCCGCGTTCATCAATGTAATAGGAGTGTACCCCAGCAGTCAGTCCCTCAGCGATGCTAGCGCCAAAGCGATTCGTTTGATCTGCTTAATTGTAGTGCACCAAGTGCAGCGAGGGCTAGAACTTGGAGTAAAGAATTGTCGTGGAGACGTCATAATATGGATGTTTATTTCTAGATGCTGTTTTTTTTTTGGCGCACGGTGATACAAAGTGTACGTGATGTTAAGCAGACCTACAAAGTCCAATTATAGAGGCAATCAATACATTGTTGTTTTTGTTTAACAATATTGATCGCTCCACTATGCCGGCTAAATGATGCGTTTATGAAATGGGCGTATTTGCATTACGAGTCTATTTTAGTATCCTGCTTTATCGTCGAATCAATCACCCGTTTCGTAACCGTACCATGAAAGGAGACTACTCTCTCGACAAGAAATTGATTCAGTAGGCTCGGGAAACCGGTGACCCCACAGACTAAAACCGAAACATGACTAGGTCATTTGACGGTTTTTGCATCTGTATAGGCGGTGGTAACGAGTCCCGTCTGTCGGGGGCCTTCCTCCCACCTAAACTGCTTGAACAAGTCATTTGGTAAAAATAGGTCTAATCCACTTACTCAAGGATAGTACGTCTCATTCTACCTTTCTTGATTTAATATTTCGTGCAAAAAGACAAATGTTCCTTAAGTGAAAGTGGAGTGAAAAACACGACTTAGAATACGAGGGTAAGGATGTCTTGGTTAAGTAAACGTTACTAGACTAGTTACTGAAAGCGTCCTAGTAGCTAATTTGCATAAAAAAAATACATAGTCAGAAGAGAAAATAGGTTAATTTTAGCCACTCTTTTCACTTCATTTATTTAATTATTTAAATTTTTATTGCATACAAAATACAAAGGCGGACTTAATGCCGCTAGGCATTCTCTACCAGTCAAACCTTCGGGACAATAAAAGCAGTTAATAAGTGAGGTAGGTGCAATACAATAACTGAGTATGTAAACCAGTGAATATTATATAAAATACTTATACACTACTTAAATATATCTTATATATATATATATATATATATATATATATATACAGGGTTACAGGAAAAGTCGTGCTGGATCCGTTCAGGGCGTGGAGTACCCATCAGTTCTGACTTATTTCTCTATGAAACACCCTACCCTAAATTTAATCCTTTTCAAGATTTTTTGACTTTTAATTTTTTTATTGAAAATTGCCGATTTTTGGGCTACTAAAATTAATTTTGTGTGCCTTATTATTATTATTATTGTGTAATAAGATGCTTTAGGACGTTAATCATTAAAATAGTGCATAAGTTAATTGAATAGGCTGTAGTAGACAAGTGAAAGTTAAGAAATTACAAAAATAATTTGCAAGTTTTTTTTTCTCTAAGGGATATCTAAAAAAAATATTATGTCAGTTGTTCGGCTGATGTATTTTAAAATATCTACGTATCATAAGCTATCTAACGAGGTATAACAATCTAGAATTTGTATTAGATTTCGTGGCAAAAACTTAGTTTGATAGGCGACAGTGGGAAAGAAAGTTAATACTTAGCCCTTAAAAGTAAAGTAAAACAATAGGTAAGCAAGAAATGTTATGTATTAAATCAGGTTTTCACACAACTTTTTCTTACTCTACAGTTCATGTTCAACATGGCCGCCTCTGTTTCTAACACATTGTCGCATCCTTCTACGGAGACCAGTCTTCACTAATCCAGTTGTCAACGTTGTCCTCATTGGATTTTCTGCATCCACAATCCTTTGAAACTGGATTTGGATCGCTGTAGACAAGACTTTTCATGCGCCCCCACACATGAAAATCCATGGGGGTTAGGTCCGGACTTCTTGCTGGCCATGGCAACGGCCCACCTCGTCCATTTGTTTGGATAATTTGTGTCCAGCCAGTCTCTGACACTTCTCCTGAAATGGCCAGGGCAGCCATCTTGTTGGAACCACATGTCCCTGATCAAGTTGAGTGGCAGATCATCCAGCAAATCATTCAAGTCTCCTCTGAGAAAGTTTTCGTAGCTTTCCCCATTTAGATTGTCCGGGAGAAAGTAAGATCCAATCAAATGATTGGAGATAATGTCCATCCACACATTCACGCTGAATCTTCGTTGGGACCCCTTCACTCTTTTCTTATTGGGATTCCTTCGTTCTTTTGGGGCCCAGTAATGGGCGTTGTGATAGTTAGTTATGCCATCTTTATCAAATTTGGATTCATCTGTCTACAAGATATTTCTTAGAAAATCTGGTTCTTCTACGTCAGCATTTAGCATGAATCTGCAGAAGTCTAACCTTCTTGCGGGGTCTCCTTCTTCAATAACGTGTACCGGCGTGTAATGGCAGGGGTATAGGCCAGCAGTATGCACTGTAAACCATACTCTCCATTGCGAAAGTCCCAGATCACGGGCAACAATATTAGTGGAAGTAGTCGGATCCGCTCGAAAGCGTTGCACTATATCATTGTCCTGTTCTTCGTTATCATCAATTCGTGGTCTTCCCATGTCTGTACTTCGTCTCAAAATAGAGCCAGTTTCTCGAAGTCTTCGATAAACTCTGTCAAAAACGGCCACATCCGGCACTCGACGACTGGGGTAGCGAGTTATGTATTCGTTGCGAGCTTGCGCAGACACACAATCGCAGTATCCATAACAAATAAGCATATCAGCATATTCCTCAGGTGTGTAAGACGTCATCTTCACACTTCCGTATCACAAGTACAAATCAGAGTCCGGTTAACAAGCACAGTAGTCACAAATCAGAAGAAATAGTCCAGAATCACAGCCAAGTCGAGAAAAAGAGCAAAACGATATCACATCTACTATGTACGAAGCACAAAAGCAGAATACCAACCAAAACAATATCCTGTGTTGTATTCCCAGCCCTAATCAGTCTCTACACATTTTTTCTTTCACTTACACCTGCATAAATCATCACCTGTCTCGCTCGCACGGTGCGTCTTAACTTGAAAAACAATAGGTGCGGGTCCGTTAGAACTACTACCTGAAGCGTCCCAACTACTTTTTTTCCACGAAATGTAATACAAATTCTAGATTGTTATACCTCGTTAGATAGCTTATGATACGTAGATATTTTAAAATACATCTGCCGATCAACTGCCATAATATTTTTTTTAGATATCCCTAGAGAAAAAAAAACTTGCTAATTTCTTAACTTTCATTTGTCTACTACGGCCTATTCAATTAACTTATGCACTATTTTAATGATTGACGTCCTAAAGCATCTTATTACACATGTAAAAATGCAATAATAATAATAATAAGGCACACAAAATAAACAAAATTAATTTTAGTAGCCCAAAAATCGGCAATTTTCAATAAAAAAATTAAAAGTCGAAAATCTCGAAAAGGGTTAAATTTAGGGTAGGGTGTTTCATATATAAATAAGTCAGAACTCATGGGTACTCCACGCCCTGAAAGGATCTAGCACGACTTTTTCTGTAACCCTGTATACATACATACATAAACTACACATACACAATACTACCATTCATTGGTTCATTTTACTCCCTCAGTCCACACGCACATACTATAAACGGGAGGAAAAGGAGACTAGAATACCAAGGATTATTCCGTGCTATTATCACATGAGTAAATAAACGGAACAGAGTCCAAGCTCTCTAACAACGTGCAAAACTTATACCTATTGTCATAGGGTTGACACCTGTTGCAGGTTAAAAATATTAGGGAGAAAAAAAAATAAGGCAGGTTCATAATAAAATGTGTATTTATGTGAAAAAGCAATAATGTTTAGTGTACTTGACACATATGTACTAAAGTAACATTAATAATAAATGACGAACCCTATAAATATATGTTTTTCTTAAAATATATTATAAATTTTTAAGGTGTGGTACAGTCTGAATCTAATAATAGTTTCCTTAAATAATGTTTGGAAAACATTCGCACAAACGTGCACGTGACGTAGCGCCAGCGCACAATGGACTGGCAGCCCTGTCGTTCATACCGCAACTGGGCCGGTTTTTACCCCGGCGCGGCGCGTCTGTGAATCCGCCGCGTCGCCGCGCTTTGTGTAAGTGTCTACAATGGGCCGATTATAGGCACCTTGGACTCTAAGTTTATTTACTCATGTGTTATTATTACAAGGGAATCTTGACAAGTCAGTCCTGTGCTAAAATTGGCTATATAAGTCACTGAAAGACTCACCAGCGACGAGTCTCTGAGTTGAATGCAGTCGCCGCCGAAACTGGCTTGAAATAATAATAATAATATACTACTTACTTAATTCTTGCCACTTGCAAGCCAAGTAACTTGCAAGCTGTCTACTAGCATCCCAGTGCAATTTACTCTTATAGCATCTCCATTACTTTCGCTGCGCCTTTCTATCAAGTAATTGCATCAGAGATTGAAGTGCGACGGGTAGACGGCTTAGTTAATATATTTAATACATTTTTTTATTATTTGAAGTCCTTTAAAGAAATTTGTTGACGTATTTGTTTTCGTATGTATGACTTTTAATTTTAGTCATTTTGTTACACTCTTGAGCATATATTTTTAGGGTTAGAAATCGTAGTAAATATACTTAGTATGATTTGAACTAAGTTAAAAAGTATATTTAAAAACATGACTTTTGTTACAACGAGGCAATACCATCATAAACACCGCAACAAGCTCGCCACTTGTTAGGTGTTGCCTCCGAATACCATCGGCGAAATGACGACAGGTTAATCGCTCCGCTGAGTATCCTGAGGCCGTATAAACGGTTCCCGGGAGGGAACCAAAAGGGCACTCGTGATGGTATTTATATTGTTATTGGCTGCTTATTAGCAAACCTATACTAAGTCCATGAATGTTGTTTTGTAACTACATGATGGGATTGGCAATAAAAACAAAGCATTCAAGTCTACATTAAATATTCTATCTGTTCTATCATCCAACACTAAAATATTTTTACAATTCATTCAAACCAGTGGTAGATATCCTGAGAGGAAATTATAGGAACCAGCCATAAGTATTTTTTTTTATCTGTAGAGTAAAATAATGATTTAAGTCTAGAAAAGTTATTAGTATTAAAAAAACAGTATTTTGGAACCTCTCTGTTCTCATTTTTCATCATGAAGGTAATAATATTAGAAACATCTCTAAGGCCAAAAGTAGCCTATCGAACGAAATGGCAAACACGTTCACTGCATCCATATTTTGTTCTCGCTTCAATCAATCAAGGCTCAATGATTGGTTATAATAATTTTTGTTCTCAGTTTTTATGTTAAGTTTGTACGGCGGACGCCTTTTTTAATTTTCTCGTTTAAAAAGCGATTTTAAGCCTTAGCGTACCTCCATATTATATACCTTATGAGGTATTAAGGAAATACCACAAGGCTTTAACTGCCTAAAATTATTATTAAACTTCCAAACCCAAAAATTATTATAACCGAACATTACTCAATATGGCGGCAACAAACATTTATTTGACATTTCGTTTGATAGACCATTTTAGACCTTAGGGCTGTATTGTATTAAAACAAAGTCATGAATAGTTTAATTAATTTATTATAGATTGGACTTACAATATTAGTATTATAACTTAATATCAGACGATGACGATGAAAAGCTCTCATCAATGTATGGCTTTCTAGATTATGATTTGGTTTACTTTGATAAGTCTGTATCTCAAAATATTTGGCATTGCATGTACCCCTAACATCATGTGAATTGCTTCACTTCATAAGTACAGACTAGTTGAGTATGGTTATTGCACTTATTACAATTTCTACCTAATGCGTTCCATTGCGTTTAGTTATTCAAAGCCATAGATTACATGGGCATCTCCCTATATCTCCATGTTTTTCATACTCATTAGGCTACGCCATTCCATTTCCTTTTCACTACACGCCCTAGAAACCTAGGTCTTTGTCACAACAAGGCTTTCTAGGACAAACAAAAAGATATAACCACCGATCGTTAAACATACAATAATGATCTTTAATTGTATGAGATTAAGGCAGATAGTAAAAGACCAGTTTGATAGATATCTGTATTGTCTTGGGTATTGTTCTGTGTTCGGATAGTAAATAGGAAGAATGTCTTTTCCTTTTTTTTCATTGTTTTCTTAGAGTGGATTGGATATAGTTATAGTTTTTTTTTATTAACGGATATATTTTACCGGTTATTTATTTGTTGATATATACGTGGTGGCCGATTTGATTAGACCTTGGACATAAAAACACTTAGGTCCCTGGTTCGAACCCGGTGTGTACTAATGAGTTTTAAATTAAAAAAAAACATGTACATTTGTTTGACAACACCACTATAGTGCCTCGGAGAGCACGTTAAGCTGTCGGTCCCGGTTTTACTATACCAACTTGTGAAACTGTTTATTGATATTGAGTCTATTAAACACATCGCGACGAGCTAGCCACTTGTTCGCTGTAGACTCATACCATAGGCTACGAAGAGGATTAAAAACCCCTCCGCTGGGTACCCTGGGGCCGTCTAGGCGGTCCCGGGCGAGACGTAAGGCACCCGTGATGATATGTATGTATATTATTTCTTTGTGTATTTTCAGTAGTAGCTTTTCTTATAATTTAATTACTTATTTAAAACATATGAAAAACATAGTTTTAAAATGTTCTTTTACGCGACCTATTTGTTTCAATCTCGTTTTTATTTGTTTTAACTAGACATCACTTAGACCCTTTTTAACTGACCCTTTAAGATTATTTTTAATGTTAGTCAACAAGATTAAGTATTTAACCATTAAAAAACAAAATCGGACAAATATGCCAATTAAATGATGCGGTTACGAATTCGGTGGCGGAATTGACGATAAGGAAGCATAATATACTCGTAATGCAATTCGTCTTCGTAGCCGCCCATTTCGTAATTGCATCATTTAGCTGGCATAGTGGGAGCGATCAATGTTGTTTAAGAACAATTATTGATCGATCCCATTCATGGACTTTATAGGTGCTCACCTGATATACATAGTCACATGCCGAGCTTCAATAAAAGGTCAAGGCGGGAAAGTTTGCAATATGACCAATACCAAAATATTTGCCTACCCCCAAATCTGGCGTCACATTGCACAAACTACGTCATATGTCACGACAGCAACCTGCATATAAATTTGTTTCTAGCAGCACCAATGTATGGTGGGCAGAAAGATTTAGTTAAAGTTTAGGTATATTGTCTAAAACCACGTATAATTGAACCTAGAATTATGGTCAACAAAGTCCACTAATGGGGTTGATCAGTACATTGCCTAAAATAACGTATAATATGTTTAATTACTAAACATTTTATTTTATTTTGGAGTACGTGGTAGCAGACTTGGTACGTGGTTAGACCTTAGACTTAAAAACGCTTAGGTTTTATTCAAAAAACAAGTACATTTAATTAACAACACCACTATACCTAGTGCCTCGGAGGGCATGTTAAGCTATCGGTCCCGGTTTCACTATACCAACTTGTGAAACTGTTTGTAGATAGGTTTATGAGTCTATCCAAACATCGCGACAAGCTAGCTATTTATTCGGTGTAGACTCATGCCATCGGCTACGACGAGGCGGGATAGGATACACAGAGGAGGGGTATTTACCCTCCTCTGGGTACCCTGAGGCCGTCTGGGCGGTCTCGGGCGCCGTAAGACACCCGTGATGATATTTATATTTATTTTTTTAACGGGAAGTATTTCAGTTTTGCCGATTCTTAAATTAAGCTTTAATTGTGAAAATGATACATTTTAAATAGTAAACAAAATATATTTTATTATAAAAGACCATTTTATTACTCCGATATATTTTACGATTTTGAACCTTATTTCTTAGCACTAGTTCATATTTGTTTCTTACAGTACCAATGTATGGTGACAGAAAGTTTAAAAACATTGATCACTCTCACTATGCCGGCTAAATAATACGGTGACTAGGGTGGGTATACCTTTAAAACGTGTTTAATTAATAATAATTTTAGAAATCATTTCTGAAATTTAATAAAAGTCAAATTTGTATAGATTTATTTTTAATTATCTTTAAAACTAATTACTACATTCGTGTCTTAATAAACATTTTTGTATCTAAATTCTTAAACAATAAACTAAAAAGCCATTATCTAAAAAATTGGTATAAAATACCCCATTTTCCAAAGGCAATTATTCTACAAAGTTAATTCTGTATCAACGCCAAATCAAAGTTAAAAATTGACATATTTTCTATGGAAAATATTTTAAATTTTAACTTTGAGTAAAGAAATCCCCAGTTTTATGGACTAATTCCATTGAATGTTTCAATGATCATAGAGTTTAGGAAAAGAGTCAACCAAAAATAAAATTTAATAATAACATGTAGGACAATTTACACATATATATAATCAGTCATTAATATTTTTGTAGGGGAATAACGGACGGCAGATTATAGGAATCCGTCTTCTCACCCAAGTCAACTACCACCTAAAATGAACGCAAAAGTAATTATATTTTGTTAAGACAAAGTTGGTCTTATAGTGAAAGTTGTTCATTTCATATTCATAGATTGAACACTTAGTAAAACGTATATAGGGGTTTTGTAACAGCCTTTATATAGATAATAAATATATGTAAGTATACAATACCATAGAAACTAATTAAAGTTCATATATCTTAGGAAATGTATTTAGAGAATTTAACAACCGTTTTAGAACAGAATTTTACATCGTACCTTCAGAAGCGACAAAATTAAACGAAAAACCGACGCTAACATACCAAACTATACTTTAATCTAGGGCATTAAGGTTACATTTTGAGCGAGTACCTACCCCAGGCAGTGTTACGAGTACGTACGCTAAAACGTGCAGGCTTTTGACTTGGAATTTGATACTTCCACGGTTAAAGCAGAGTATTTAGTATTTTCTTAGTACCTACGAGTACCTACAGTCAAATAAATTTCTGACCCGCTTTATATATATAATAGCTATTATATATACGTCATAAATTTATTCAACCGATTGTAATTATTCAAAACAAATTTACAAATATTATTTAACTTTAATAATTAAATGTATAATTAACCTAAAACGATTGCTAAAAGTTATAAAAACCAAAAATGACAAAAAGAAATTAGGCCTAAAAACAAACACAAAAGACAAAAACTTCCATAATTATGTTCCACAATACTTTCACGAAGGCAAAAAACGTATGTCGCATTAACCCAAAAAGAGCTGAAACCACAGAAATAATTATATGATAGAAGTGTCATATTATTATGTGATGTAACTTAGAATGAGAATAACGTTCGTTATGTTAATTTTATTCTTACAATATACAACCAACAAGGTATCCAACTATAAAAAAAAATGCTGAAACACATGAAATAACTTAAATACAGATTCCCATCCAACGAGAATTTATCAGATTAAAGGACGGATTTTAATTCATCTTAAAACACTGCTTTACGTCTAAAATTTGTGACTTTCGAGTATATTTTGAGATCTACTACAGTTCCTTAAAATAGTTCATTTTAAGGAACTCCAGTGATAAGATCTCCACGCCCAAGGTAGAAAATTATTATTTCAACATAAATTGCCTTTAGATTCAAGGATGGATAATAAATTTTACAAATAGTTTTTCACGATTATTCAAACCTTAAGATTTTTTTTTTATAATAGTGATAATATGTAAAACAAGCGTAACCAGAATAGTTATTAATCTAAAACAAATTCTAGTTCTTTTTTTTTTAATGGTACCTAATTAAGTTATGCCACTTCTATCGTCTGATAATTTCTATGCGAATACCCAAAAAGAGCTAAAAGGCACAGGACGGTTAGGGAAGGCGGTCTAATGAAAAAACTTAACTCGTCAATGCTCGCCTGTGTTCACTTATAAGCTATCCAGCTATATTATACATTGTAGGGACACCATCTATTAAGTTTTTTTACATATTTTTTTTTTCTTTTACATTTTAAAGTTTGAAGGGCTCTACAGCTGTCATGACGCTCATGAAAACGTACTCGTACTTCCAATATTACAACTTCGCTGTAAATCGGAGTTCAATTATTATTTTTATGCTGGTAAGAAATATTTCTGTTGTGGGTAATAAATACTTTTGTATTATAATATTCAAGGATTTTTTTTTCTGATAAAAAAAAGCCAATCGATTAATTAATAAATACAATGACCGACAAAAATATTATGTTAATTCTGCGACAAACAGTAGTACTGAAAGTCCGAAAGCTCAGTTGTATGGATAACGAAATATTTCTACAGGGTTTCATATGTAGGTTTAAAAACATATATTGAGTACTAGCTGACCCGCGCAACTTTGTCAGCGCGTTTAAATTTAACCGTTTACGCAGCGTATGCTCTCAAAAGGAATATTTTTTCCCCGTTTTTGCAACATTTTTCTTTGTTACTCCGCTCCTATTAGTCGTAGCGTGATGTTATATAGCCTGTGCCCCGTTTTAAACGTATTTAAGTTTAAATCAAATTTCTCTTTCACTAAAATATTATTTTAATTTCTTACCAATTAAAATAATATTTACAGAAGTGATAATATTTTAACGTAAATACAGGATTTTCATTTTGTAAGATATTTTACTTGAATCATTAAAAGTTTTATACAACTAAGCTTAAACCCTTTCATTTATACTAGATACGATACGATAAGTATGTATGTTGCTTAGTTATTAATGTCATTTTAAAACGTTTGGCATTAAATACGCTAATTTAATATTGTAGTCAACTAAAATAGTATATTGTTGTGAGATAATAATATGATTTTAGTTAATAATTAAAATACATAATATAAAAGAAACTTCTTTATTTTGTTGAAGTCACGTTCTGACTAAGCTCTTTTTGTTTTTTTTTTTTTTTTTATTTATTTTGATAAAATATATTAAAATGTTATGAAAGTGTGGTTACCCTATTACGTCTGAACGGGGGCTTTATGAAGTTTACGCGCGAATTAAACTTATTTCGGACCAAATTAGGGATTCGTTACGCTCAAACTACTTACTTTTTTTTACCTTACTTGTACAACTTAATAAACACAAATGTAAAAAAAATTTAAATAAATAAATATTTAAGTAACTTGATAAGTGTTGTAATTAATTTGACTAGATCTTTGACTAGGTTTTGTATACTTAAGTATATTTCAGATTAATTTACAAGACAAAATTATTTTTTATAACAGTATTATCGATAAAATAAATAAAAAAACACTGAAAAAAAAAATCATGTTAAAAAAAAACAATAAGAAATCAGACGAAATCAAACAACTAAAAAATATATCGATAAAACTAAATAAATGATATAAAAACAGCTCCGAAAAAAAAGCCAAAAAAACTAGTTACAAATAGAAAAAAAAACAAAAATAAAATTCACTGAAAAAAAATGTAGAAGAAAGGTAAAAAAAACAACTCACCACTAGCTTGAGAGTCCACAGAACTTTTCCGGGAGTCATTTTCAAAGGATTGTCGAGGCGAAACCGAATCCGGAGATTTACGGATCTCCAGAACGCGAGCGGACGCCCGAACCGCTTCCGAACTTTCCCGAGTCCCGACCGAACTTTCCCGAGTCCCGACCGAAGTTTCCCGAATGGAAACCGGAGAACCGATATCGGAGAAAACGCGCGCGCGCACATACGACCAATCCTCCTTTAACTTGATGACTTTTTCCCGGATTTCCGGTGACACGGTTTGCTTGGCGGCGATGCATTCCTTCTCTATGTTATTATAGTTTTCAAGAACTTCATGAACCTCTGTTTCTCGGTCCGTTATTGATATCTGTAAAATTATTAATATGTTTAATGTGTAGAGTCGAAAACACTACTTAAGTCCGCCCGATAGCCGTGGCGCTTCTGTAGCACACTTCTGTCAAACTACAAGACATTTTTTAGTTCCAGTTTTAGCCACAGGACTTAAGTGCCAGGTATGAAGATATAGATATATAGAGAGGCGCCCTCCATACAAACTCAAAACATAAAATTATTATAAGCAATCATTGAGCATTGATTGGTTGAAGTAAGAACACAATATGGCGGCAACAAATAGTTTTGACATTTGGTTAATTTTGAATTTGGTATTTGGATTGCATTATGGAAAGCAACGATGACGTTGAAGAGATAGCACGCTTACTCTAAACTGCATTCTTGTCTTTAAAATATAATTAAATGTAGGTACTCGTTAAATACCGAACAGGGGCCTTATTCCGAGTTTGCAACCGCTAAACACGACAAGATGTTGCGTAAACTATAAATATTGAAATATAAGTTCTATTCCAATAGATATTTAGTCTATATTAGGTTGGCTATAATAATGCCGCCATCTTGAAATACACGAATTATTCGTTTAAACATGTTTAGAACATTGGAATTTCAACTCTATAATCAACAGGATAGAACTGTGTTTAGCGGTTGCAAACTCGAAATAAGGCATTAACATTTTATATTTAATTAAGGTTTCCATTCCTTCTGCGTTTACTATTGGATACTATAATAACCCAGAATGAAATTGGGTACATTTGGACAAAAAGTTCTCAACGATAAATTTGTGCCAGGTGTAAGATCTTGATCCCTATGGCCTTACTCCTGTTTTATTTGAAGTACTACAATGATAATTACCGCAATATTGTCGAACACGTTATCCCGCTCCTTCTGCGTGAGGTCATGAGCAATGTTCACCCTGGTCTTGGTCTCCATCACCCAGCTGATGATGGCGTCGAGACGGTTGTTGTATTTAGCCAACGCCATCAGCTTAGAGTTTATGTAGTCTCTATGAGCTGCTAGATCATTTTGGGCCTGTTGGATGAAAAAAAAATATATAAAAAAATTCTATATTATATCACGGCATTTGGCAGCAGTTTCTTATTATATCACGGCATGTGACTATAAAGGTCATAAATCAAGTCCATCAATTCAGTTTTTATCAGCAATTAATGCTCCAACTATGGATAATGTTGCGGTTTAAAAATGGGCGGCGGCAAAGACGTTTTTACATTAGTAGTCTACTTTAATATGCTCGCTGCGTTATCATCAATTTAATCCGTCTTTTTTGAAACCGCACACTGAAAGGTGACTAAAACGGAAACATGACTAGGTTACTAGTCGGGTTTTAAACCTATATGGACGATGAAAACCTATTATCAAAATTCATTATAAAAACAATACATTGTATACAAATTAGCGCTTAATTACAAAGAAGTGCCTTAATCGCCTTTCCAAACATAAGATAGCCGTCCGCCATACAAACTAAAACAAAAAGTGCAAACAAAAATTATTAGAGCAAATTAGTACTCAAGAAATGTCAACAGAATATGGCATGTTTGTCATAACGTTCGAATGGCGATTTTAGGCCTTACGACACTTCCGTATTTATTCATACTTTTACTTAAACCAAGTTCTCAATATTCTGAACTAAGAACTACCAACTCTATAAAGTCAGACATTATTGTTTACAGCAGTAAGCATTGGGAATGCAGCCAAGAGCTATCCCAGTGCAATACCTCCCGGAACTTGCTCCTGGCCAGGTCAGACAGGTGGAATCCATACACTTGTCTAACTCGAACTCACTACATGTTACAGAATGTTTTTCATAATTGCAACATGTAACCCAACCCCTAACACAGTATTAATAATAACCTTTTAAAAGGAGTATAATTTGTTTAACAAGTTTATATTTATTGGAGCGGGTGTTTTTTTTATTGGAGCACAACATATGACTTTGTATCTACCTGGTGATGAACAGACCTAAAAAATCCATGAATGGGTTCGATCAATAATTGTTATTAAACAACATTGATCGCTCCCACTATGCCGGCTAAATGATGCCATTAAGAAATGGGCAGTGACAGGAAATAATTGCATTACGAGTCTATTTTAATACCCTTGCTGCCTTATCATCAAATGCAGTAGTAACGTGTGATAAAGCAGCGAGTATATATGTACATATTATAGACTCGTAATGTAAGATCGTCTTTGTCGTCGCCCATTTCGTATTCGCATCATTGAGCTGGCATAGTGCGAGCGGTCAATGCTATTTTATAACGGTGTATTGATCGACCCCATTCATGGGTTTTGTTTACCATTATGTAGATCCAAAGTCACATGCCGTGCTCCAGTAAAAAAACGGATTTTTATTTAACTACATAAAAAAAAATCGCTCTTGCAAGTCACTACCCTTTCCCTGTTATATAATATTCTTAAAATCCAAATTCTCCTTCTTATCTCAAATCCCGCTTTCAATTTCTATGCGACGCTCACGATAGCGACCTCCATTCCACTGATAATAAGCTATTAAAGATTTCGTCACATGCCTCTACCAAATATTCTGACTCATTTACGATGTCAGCTGCTCGCCAGTGGAACTTGCTCCCCCTGAACATCAGACAGTCTCCGTCTCTAGCCATTTTTAAGAACTTACTCATTTCTCATAATCCAGGTTAGGTTTAAACATATATTTATGTATTTTATGTAGTTGTATATTTGAGTATGTACATCTATAACTGTATATATTTTATGTATATTTATCTTTTTTTTTAGATTTATCTTTTTTTTAGATTACTCTGTGCACCCTAAATTACAATTTTCACTCTCCTAAAGCTGATAGATAATGCCTAAGGCATTAAGTTTGCTAATGTACAAATCTTTTCATGAAAAAAAGAATTTTAAATAAATAATAAAACTACAAGTAAATAAATAACTTCGAGGAATTTATGAGAAACTATTAATCGAGTTTTCAAAACATCACTTGGAAGTGGGTCCACGATTTAAGTACATCTAGCGATCCGTTGGTCCAAGTGTATAGCGAGACAGGATCCAATCCGTCTAGTTTGTTTCTATAAAACAACTCCGTCACTGTACAGTAAGGACGATTTAAGTTGAAACGTGTTCAGAATATCTTGCCTTTTAAATTTGTTTTTTTTTCAGGAATTACGTTTTCTGAATCAATTGATCTTTTACTGGTGTTTTTTTATTGAAATATATCGAAATTAGTTTTTTTTTTCAAATAAAAACTCTTAGAGTAAAATAAATGTATATTTACTGTCTGTACCCCGCTGTTTCATTTGTGTTGTTAAATTTTAAGGCAATTGGATTTTTACTTCGTTTAGCGATCTTTCTGGATTTTGTTCGGGTCCTCGAAATTATTAGATTATTATTACAATACAAGATTTTTTTTAACCTACTCGTAAGTACTATAAGTTTTCTTGATGACTAAAATAATTTATCAATTTGTTTTAAGATGTTTTTTACAAGAATAGTATATTGTTTGTCTTGATGAAGAAGATATTGTTCGAACCTAAGAATTAGTTTTTATGTTCTAAAGATTGCCGCGTTGAAACAAAAAAACAACTCTTAGCTTCATTATATTAGTATAATATAGACTCTAATAAGAATATAATTATAAATCCCAGAACTAAACGTCCAACGCTTATAAACTTCAACACCTGCAAAAGACAGGCTTAACCTGTAAGACAAAGCGACCAGCTCTCTCATAGCACAAGAAACTATGCCAATAGATTAGGTACACAGCCCGTCCGTAATTTGGGGTAAGGGATTCTGGGTCTAGGAGGCCATAAACCAGGCGGGTCTCTGGGGCCCTTCCGACCTTTGCAGGGTTTGGTATGCAGGTAATAAATTGGAATAGAGTGCAGAGTACAAACTGAAGGTGTGGTTTTACTGCGACAGGAGAATCAGGCTTAATGAATTGGTTAAAACTTTATTTTGTTGTTTTTATTTAAATTAACAAAGCTTTGTAAAAAAAAACGGAGTATCGGGGGTCTACCGGACAAAAACTCTCATGCATCGCTTATATTTTGAGGAGTTCTGTCTGTCCAGCTCCAAAAGTTTTTTTTATTTTTTTTATTGGAGCACGACATGTGACTTTGTATCTACCTGGTGGTGAGCAGACCTACAAAGTCCATGAATGGGGTCAATCAATAATTGTTCTTAAACAATATTGATCGCTCCCACTATGCCGGCTAAATGATGCGATTACGAAATGGGGGGCGACAATGACGAATTGCATTACGAGTATAAACTCGCAGCCTTATCGTCAATTCAACCATCCATTTCGTAACCGCACCCTGAAAGGAGACTACCACCTCGACAAGAAATCGATGCAGTAGTCTCCAGAAAACCGGTGAACCCACAGACTAAAACCGAAACATGACTAGGTCACTTGACGGTTTTTGCATCTGTATGGGTCTTCATAAGATCTTCACAATCAGAATTATAAACATATTATTTAAAGCGAGATAGATTAATATTTGTAATTTCTACTTTATAATGTCTAGCGAACTTCTGTATATTCATACTTTCAAGGCACCAAGACTGTTAAATTAATTTTATTTTACTTTTATGCGTCGTAATTATGTTTAATAGGCAACTTTACCAATGATCGCGATTTCTTTTTTATTACAGATTTTATGGGACCAACTTGGTGATTTAAAATAAGTTTAGTTTTGACGAAGATATAAAATAACACTACCCAAAAATAAAGAAAAATAAGCGTCAAAGTGAGAGCGTCCTCCTTCCTTGAAGTTGATTAAAAAGAAGACACACGTAATTACTACTTGACACTATAAACTCGGGCAGTCTACTTTTTGAGATCTGTAGTTAGGTACAGAAGTGGCCACGTCCTATGGGCCGTTTGTAAGTTATGACGGTGATCTGATTTCGTTTTCGTGACGGGTCGCGCGGTGAGAATTTAAGGGTTTTTTTGGTATGAGGGTATAACATTCGCTCGAACCGATTGCTTGGTAGTGTTTCTATTTTTTGAGGTTTGAGGGTGTTTGTTTTCTATTACTAATATTGTTTCTGTGATTTGTTATTGCATAGTTTGCAAAAGTTTTCTACGAGTATGTTGAACATAATATTTTTTTACTATTTTCTTTCTTTTATATAATAATGCCAGTTTTTACTCATTTTAATTTTTTTAAAGAGAATTAGATTACAATCTGTAATCTAAATCTCTTCCTTTTCTCCGATTATGTAATGTTTTAGAATAAAAATGTAATAGAATATAGCTTCCTGGATAGAAAAAAATACACAAAGTTACGTCGATTTTTTGTTGACACTTCCTATTAGTTCATTATAGAGTAAATAATAAAGCCGTTTTTTATAAGTATTTGTATTTGATTATATTAAGTAAGTTTATGTAAGTGCACAGTAGTGCCTATGTATCTAGAATGCTGGTTACAAATAGATTTATCTAATAACTCAAAAAATAAAAAAATTAACCGCCAAAATAAAACGGCAAAAAACTTAAACGTCCACAATGATTTGCAGGAATATGAAGAATACGCAAAAATGATACGTTTGTTCGCATTAATTTGTAAAACATCTCCCCTTTTGTTGTAGAGAGAAGAGAGGAAGTCACGGAAACTTTGTAAGAGCAGAGGTGTCATAATAGAAAAAAATCTACCAATATAACGATGTTTTAATAAAACTAAATTATACATTTTGTCCTACTAAAATTATTCACATATAATTTTTTCCTATTTAATTATTGAATATTTCACGCCATTCACTATACAGCCAACTTACTATTATGCTGCCAGGCCGATATTTTTTATTTTATAAAAAGTCATATTAATACATGTATATTAAAAGTGCATTGTCGAAAACAGGTTTCATGAACTTGTTCACTTATTGAAGCGTAATAGAACAATAAAAAATACGAATGTGCATTTTTTTTTTTTTTTTGTCGGACTAATTACACATATTGCTCTGGTCACAAACTAAGCTCTAGGCTTATACTATGTGTACCAGAAGCAACCATATAATACATATTATATTCTATAAACACCCAGACCACGACAAACTGTACAGAAAAATCGTACTAATATTTTTTGCCATGGGTAGGAATCGAACCCACGACCTCCGGATTCAACGACAAAGGCGCAACCACTAGTCTACGGAGGCTGTCAATTACGAGTGATGATTACATTATTACTATTATTACTTATAGTGGATATTTGGGGCGTAGATATAGTCTGTTAGGTTTGTCGGCTTGGTGGCACCTTTGCATGGCAGATAACGATGGGCAGGTCAATGGAACGAGCTAACCACCTAGTCTTACACTGGTTAGTTATGTGGTGTGTGTTCGGTTTGGTTTCTATTTATTTTTATGTATGCATGAGCCTAACCAAGCGCACACTTTATTTGCTAATAATAAACATTAACGCGCATGAGCATTCTCTTATAAAGCATGCTTGTTTACTAGCAGGACCTATAACTGCTTACACAAAATCATGTCTCGTGACTCGAGGTGATGACAGACAGCACGCTACTAGCAAAATTTCAAACATGTTGGATCGCCGACGGACTTACTCGGCGATACCGAGATGTCACACGGGCGAGTAAGGTTGTCGAGCCACAAGCACGCGTACTTGCTCGCACGTTTGTCACTCCCTTGAGAGTTACTCAAAAAACTCCAAGAAGTCACTCTCCGCTTCAACTTTATACTCCACGTTAGGAATGCAAATCCAGCGGCAAACACTTTCCCAGCAGTCTAGACTAGAGCACTCTACGCTCTACAAGACACTTGACGCGAGACTTGTATATCCGAGGGGCAATTACCGTAACAGACGAATGTGCACCATAAGGGCTTAGATAATAGGCGCGGTCTTGTTTACAAGGTTTATAGTTGCAATGTTTTGCAAGCGACAATTTTTTGGCGCATCTACTGGGGATACAATTCGATTGCTTTAGTTTTAAGCTATTTTCAGTCTAAAGTGCTAATATACGAAAGTGCCCTAAGGCATATAAAATGGCATTTTCAAATGAGAACAGAAGATGGCCACCTGCCATACAAATTAAAAACAAAAAGTGAGAACAAAAACTATTAAAACCTATCAATTTCCATTAACTGAAAACAATGGCGGCATCGAATATTTTTGACATTTCGTTCAAAAATTAAAAGAAACATTTTTTTTTATTATTATAATATAACTACTTTTTTTCTTTACTAATATAGTTTTATATATCGTGTTGATTTCATTTTTGCATAAATTGAATTTGTCACGCACTGTTCCAAAAATATTAATGGTTAATTTATGTTTTGTATAATTTAGATACTTCTTTATCAGAATATGTCTAAGCTACTACATAAACCAAGCCAAGCGTTAAAGCTTTTACGACTGGAAAAACTAAGCCTAAAATTTCTGCCTAATAATGTTTGTATGGCTTCAGCGCGAAATATTTTATAAGTTATTTTAGAATCTTGATGGAATAATAATGTTATAGAAACTAACTTTTTAAAAGGGAAAATGGTGAATGGATCACCGGTTTACTAGGGACTACTGCATCGATTCATTATCGAGGTGTTAGTCTCCTTTCTTGGGGCGATTACGAAACAGGCGACTGATTTGACGATAAAGCAGCGATACGTCTTTATCGTCGCCCATTTCGTAACCTCATTATTAAACCGATATAGTGGGAGCGATCAATATTTTTAAACAACAATATATTGATCGACCCTATTTATAGGCTTTGTAGGTCTGCTTACCACCAGGTAGATACAAAATCACATGCCGTGCTCTAATAAAAAATATAAAAAACTGACATATTTAGAGCAAAAAAATGGGAAAGAAAAGGAGCGAAAATTTAGCCCCTTTATAAAAATAAGTAAAGATTAGTGGTTTATCTCTTGTATATGTATTTATTGACATAATTCATAAGACTGATAGTGACAGAAAACTAATTAGCTTAACAAATGCTACAATATTTTTTAGAAGGCCACAATTATTTTTTATATCTTTTTGTATACTGTACAATATCGTAATAGAATATCCTAAAGTGAACTCAAAGTCCGCTCAACGTGTATTAAAGGGCATGTCATAGAATTCCAACTTATTATATTTACCCAAAAACATCACACAAGCAAACAATTCTAATCCCCTCACACACCATTACCTCCCATTCAAATCCTTCCCCATTACCAATCATAAACCCCATTGTGCGACCGTGAAACTAGTTGTCATGGCAACGTGGTGAGCCCCCAATTACTGCCCCGTCTCTATTATGTCCCCACTGGATTGTAGTCTAGACTTGGTAATATAGGCTTATGGATGGATTTAGCTAAAGGTTTCTATCAAATTGCCTTTCATGGTATAATGCAGGACATAACTAGTTTTTTTTTAAATTAAAGATCTCAAAAACAATAATATTCAGTAGTTCATTTAGATTATTAAAACATATTAAAACTTTAATGGCCGAGTTGGTTAGACTTTGGACTTAAAAAACACTTAGGTCCCTGGTTCGAATCCCGGTGTGTACCAATGAGTTTTTAATTAAAAAAAATATGCACATTTGTTTGACAACACCAGTATAGTGCCTCGGAGAGCACATTAAGCTGTCGGTCGCGGTTCCAATATACCAACTTGTGAAACTGTATATAGATGGTTTATTGAGTCTATTCAAAACATCGCGACGAGCTAGCCACATGTTCGGTGTGGACTCATACCATCGGCTACGACGAGGTGGGATTAAAACCCGCTGGGTACCCTGAGGCCGTCTAGGCGGTCTCGGGCGTCTTAAGGAACCCGTGATGATATGTATGTATTACAACTTTAAAGTTACATTATAACGATAAACGAATACGGCCTTACATGAAAAAAAACTTCATGGACGATTTACCATTGTAGTAACTAATAACTACTAAACGGTAATTATATTTTTTCTACCTAAATCTATTTTTTAAGCGTTCAGTTAACGCTTTCTGGTTATACCTCAATAGATTCATGATTATAGCTTTAAGGGCTAATTAAGGGAATTTGTTTCACGTCTCGTTATGTTCGCGGGTGGAGCGTCATTACATTGAGAGTGCCTATTTGCATATTATTTGCACTAAACTTTAGCCGTTAATTTCCCCCTTACCCTGAATATGGCCTATTATGTCTGTGTATGACAATATGGTGCCTCATTGATGTCAGAGTTAGTACCGTATGACAATGAGAATTCAACCTTTATATAAAGGTATAGAGTGGCTTGTAAAAAATAATCTTATAACATTTCATGACATACATTCTTATGACATTGCTATTTTATCACTATGCTGCTGGCCTTGCCATGGATTGACCAGGTTTTGATGTATTTAGTTACCACACATATACAACAGTGTAGGTTTACTGGTTTACAGAAGACTATTGCATCCATTCAACAGGGTACAGTGACGAAACGGGATATTAATTTGACAATAAAACAGCGCGAGGCTAATAAAGTGGACTGGTAATGCAAATTTCTTCTTTTTTAGATTTATATTTGTCTTTGGCGCCGCCCATTACGCCGATTACGAACCGCGTTATTTAGCCGGCACAGTGAGGTCGATCAATGTTGTTAAACAACAATGTCTTGGTTACCCAAAAATAAACCCATTAATGGGTTTTGGAGGTCAGCTCATCATCAGGTAGATTAAAATTTACATGCCGAACATGCCGTACTTCCGTAAAAAAAAACTAATGGCTTAACATGCTGACCTAGAAATTAAATGGTATTCGTAACTTAGGGCTTAAGTTTTTAATCCTCTGATAAAGTTATCCAACAGATAACTTGTATGGAGAAAATATAAATTTAACAGTTCTTCATACAAGTTAACTGTAGATTATATTATCTGACGATTGAAAAACCAGCACTTAATCTAATAAACGTTAAGCTTACCTTTTCGATGTCAGCTTGTATGTTGACGAGCTGATCTCCTTTAGGAAGCTGCTTAGACTTCCTCAGAACTTCCATCTCCTTTAATTTGTTGGCCAGCTCTTCCTCACGAGCCTGCAAACAAGCAATACCATAAAAATATACCCAAAATAATGTACGGTATAACTTAAATATATACTACAACAAAAAAATCCCTTAAGTCCTTGTATATTTCCATAGATCCAGAGAATTGGCAATTGTCTTTGTTCCAAGGTTTTTTTTTTGCAAGAAATAACTGTCGTTAAGTTTCCCAAAATATTAAAACATTGTCTAAAAGACTGTTAGATATAACATTAAGGGCCTTAGCACAACAGCATCGATAAGTTCGATAAATCGACAAAATCGATAATCGATTTTATGAATAAATGTTTTTTAATTCATAAACTTCATTTTATCGACTGGTAAACTATATCGATGTGATTATGCTAAGCCCCTATGTAGATATGTATTATGTAAATATTATTTGTATTTATTTATATTTCTATAACGAAAATATAATATATGTTTATGTATAGTACTAAGTATGCCCTAATTTAAATTATATCAAAATTAAGCACCCGATTCCGAACACAATCTTAAAGGTTAGCTGGTAGACAATACCTAAGGCATTAAGTTTGCCTTTGTACATAACTTTTGTTTACTATGCAATAAGGTGTTTTAAATAAATAAAAAACGAAAAACAATTTGCTTTCTATACAAAGTTTATATTAATTCTTAACACTTTCATTATCAAATTAAAATCTGCTTCAATTAAAGAATTTATTAGTTTTGTCATAATATTGATAATAGTTATTAGTAGTAGGCTATGACCTAGACCTAAATCAAAACTGTTAACATTTTTTTTTACTGTATGCTAATTTATTTATTTGTATATGTTTACATATATATATATATATATATATATATATATTATACAATTTTTACTCTCCTAAAGGTTAGCTGGTAGATAATGCCTAAGGTATTCTTTGTACAAACCTTCTTAGCGCAATAAAGAATTTTAAATAAATAAATATGTCTATGTATTATTATTTATGTATACTATTAAAAATAACGTTTTATTATATTACCTAATAATTTATTTATATATCCTCGTATTATATATTTGCATTAGAACTCTATATTATATAATTATATATTATATGTATGTCATTAGTCTGTGGGGGCTGCTGAGGTGAAATGAAACTCCCACATATATAATAATGTATATTGTCTGTATAAATGAACTATGCTAGTGTTAAAGTTAAAGCTAGGAGGAGACGCGGTTGGCGAGAGCGGTCTCGCGGTGATTGCAGGTGCGTGAGCGTTCGCGATGTCGGTCCTGGGATGCACTGTCACACCGATGCACCGAAGCGTGCCTCGGCGTGGGCTCCGACGGGGGGAAACGCTGGTGCATTCTTATTGGCTGTACAGAAATGCTGACATGGCAACCGTCGCTCGCTACCATATTTGGTAAGCGTGGAGCGGACAAAGGAGATTCCGTCATGTTGCCATGCGCCACGTGGAATGCAGCCACAAGTCAATCTCCCAAAGGTTAGCTGGTAGATAATGCCTAAGGCATTAAGCTCGTGTATGCACAATAGTATTAAGGTTATGTGCAAAAAAAAAATTCATTGGAGCACGGCATATGACTTTGTATCTACCTGGTAGTAAGTAGACCTATAAAGTTCATGAATAAGACGTTTTGAGATTTGCATTAAGAGTATATTTTAATATTCCATCTGACTTATCGTCAATTCAACCGCCCGTTTCGTAAAAGCATCCTGTAAGGTCACTACCACTTCGACAATAAATCGACGCAGTAGTCTCCTGAAAACAGGTCACAACATATCGACAACTAATAATAACTCCATACTTTATCGACCAACACATCATTATAGACCAACAATTCTACCTCAGCCAAAACAATTAAACATCGACACACAATAGTGATGGGACAGGAGTCGATACAACGGTTTCTCCGACATAAATCATAATTTTCGTGCTTATCTCTACCGCACAGACCACTGCGTCGCTTATTCTACGTTAGGGTTGCTAACTCAATTCAAAACGCGACATTATGAATAAAATAAAATGTTATAAAATAAACTGTTTTATGTATTTTAGGACGCATTGTATTTGCGTGGGGTGAAAGAATTATTTCTAACTATTATAAAGAAAAAAGATTTCACCAATAGAAAGCTTTATTGATTTTGGGGAGTGTTACTCCCTGCGCTGTATTTTTTTTTTTTTTTTTTTTTTTCAATTAAACCGCGGGGCACAACACAGCTAGTATGCAAAAAAATAAATGGTGCAAATAGAGCAAAAGTGTTTATTTACAAATTGTATTGAATCTAGCATAAAGCAGGCCTCACACATTCGCAAGAATTATAGGACGATATTCGCATTTTATGACTAAGCAAATAAAGTTTTCTGTAAAGACAAAAATAAATGGGAGTGTCCAATCATGTTATATGCTACGTCATTAATATCGTAATTTTAGTTATCACCGCCTACTCAGATGTAAAAACCTTCATATTACCGTAATGTTTCGGTTTTAGTCTTTGGGTTTACTGGTTTTCAGGAGCCTGCTGCGTCGATTTATTGTCTAAGTGGTAGTTACCGTACAGGATGCTAGATGGTAGACTATTAGGGTGCGGTCAAAAACGGGCAGTTAATTTGACGTTTTACTAATAATTAGTCTTTGTGGCCGCTCATTTAGCCGGAATATTGGTAGCTAGCCATTAAACAACAATGTATTGATCGATACCATTCATGGACTTGGTAAGTCTTCTTACCATCAGAAGATACAAAGTTACAAGCCTCCTATAAAAAAGTTAAAAATAAACTCTTTTACAAGATATTTATTAAATTTAAATTAAACAACCTAAAAAAATCTAATTAAATAAAGTAAAATAAGAAAAGAAAAAAAAACCCTATCAATATAATGCCTAACAAAAAATAAAAACGCAATACCAAAAAAAAAAACATTACACGCCCACTAAATCCAGGCTCTGGCCCACTCCGATAGTACCCATAACACTGGCAGCATTGCCTCTTTAAACTGCCAGTGAGATGCGTTGTTTAAAAAAGTATCCGGAGCGGGGGTAGCCAGAAGTGATCAGAAGTCTCATTTAAAAGAGCACTCAGTTTCAGAAAGACTGAGCCTCAGAGAAATTTATTTGTTTATTTTGGTTTTCGAGAACGGATCACTTTCTGTGACCGAGCTGGCTCAAGTTGGCATGGGGTTGTCTATTTACAGACTAGCGACATCTATCCTAATATAGTTAAGTTTCAAAGGAAAGCAATAACTAAACACCATTAATATAGTTTACGTGTGTAGTAACGTTATACCATTTCCTTATGGGCGATGAATAGTTAGCGACTCGTAGTTTTATGGAAATGAATAGACTGTTCATTTTAAAACCTAATAGCTATTTTTTTTATTAATAATAGTTTTATTATTTTATTAATGGCTTGGATCACAATTTGTCTTAAAATTCGTACTTATTTTTGTAATATATTATTATATTTATATATATTACATATATTAATAATTTATTAAAATAAATATTTACAACTTATAAAGAAAATATAAACTAAAACTATAACATAACAAAATAAAATCGCCTATTAAACCTATATAAATAAAACCCTATAAAAATTTTATTATAAAATTTGCTTTATTATTTAGATATATCGTATTTATTTATTCTTAATATTATAAAGAGGTAAGGTTTGTGAGGTTGTAGGGGGTAATCTCTGTATCTACTGAACCGATTTTGAAAATTATTTTAGTATTGGATAGGTCATCGAGGAATGCTATAGGCTATATAACATCACGTTACGACGAACCGGAGCGGAGTATCAATACAAATGTTGGGAAAACGGGGAAAATTAGTTCTTTTTTGAGAGCTTCCGTTGCGTGCGCAGCGTAAACGGTTAAAGTTACGCAGACGAAGTTGCGAGGGTCAGTTGGTTTTTTATACAGGGCGAATTTGAGAGGATGTACTTTGGGCTATAATGAGGTTCTGCTGATCAAATCGAACAACTTTTCCCATGGAACCATGTGTTTTTATTATTTTTATGATTTATCTTTCATACATCACCATTTTTTATTTTTATTTATCTTTGTTATACAACACCTCAGAAAGCCTCAGTGCCCCAGCGATGGTTTTATTGCCACCTCATCGTAACCGATGGTATTCTTAATCTACACCGAACATCTGGCCAGCTCGTCGCGGTCTTTGGATAAGCTAATAACCCATTTATAAACAGTTTCCTAAATTGGTATAGTGAAATTAGGATCCACAGCTTTACGTTCCCTCCGAGGATATAACTATAGTCCGCCTTTGTATTTTGTATGCAATAAAGATTTAAATAAAATGAATACTAGTGTTGTCAAACAAAATATACATGTATAGGTACTTTTTTTTTACTATAAACTCATTGGTACACAACTGGGTTTGAACCGGGAACCTAAAAACTGTAGTATGTTTTAAGTCTAAGGTCTAACCAACTCAATCATCAGATATATTTTTATTTATATATTTTATTTTAAACTAGATTTTTTAACAAAATATTTTCAAAAACCTGACAACCCTGCGAATAAGGGATTCACTCATTTATAAATGAAGCAACCGCGTCCGCGTTTATTGTAAACATTTAATAGCATTTTCTTTGCCCCAAAAGTGTTTTAGAGGAAAAACTCTTTTGTAAACCGTCCCTTATTCCCAACAAAGGACTCCTAAAAGAAGAAATTTCACAAAAAAACTCATTCGTAATGTAAATTTAACTAAAACTGTCGAATACCGAATCAACCCATACAGATGTAAAAACCGTCAAGTGACCTAGTTATATTTCGGTTTTAGTCTGTGGGTTCACCGTTTTCAGGAGACTACTGCATCGATTTCTTGTCGAGGTGGTAGTCTCCTTTCAGGGTGCGGTTACGAAATGGGTTGAATTGACGATAAGGCTCGAGTATATTAAAATATACTCGTAATGCAATTCGTCATCATCATTTAGCCGGCATAGTGGGATCGATCAATTTTGTTTAAGAGCAATTATTGATCGACCTCATTTATGGACTATGTAGGTCTGTTCACCACCAGCAGGCTGATTACGCGTCTTAAATTCGCTCGCACGCCAATCGTTATGACGTCATTCTGACGTAGATCAAGCTTGGTTTCTTAACAATGGCTCCAAAAATATTAGAAAATTACGTCATAACGATTGGCGTGCGAGCGAACTTAAGACGCGTAATAACCCTGCTGGTAGAGCAAAATCACATGTCATGCTCCAATGAAAAAAAAAAATGTTTGTTTAAAAAAAAAAAATTGCACTTAGTATAGATAATTTTGTTCGCTATAATATTATGATTCTATACTATCTATTTGGATAGTAGATATACAGGGTGACTATGAAAGGATGGACTTTGGGCTAATATGAGGTTCTGCTGACCAAATCCAACAACTTTTCCCATGGAACTATGTGTCGCAAATGAAAAAAAAAATGTTTTCTCTATACAATCTAGTAATATTAAAAAAAACAATTTGTATGGGGAAGCCAATTTTTTCTTTCATTTGCGATACTTGGTTACATGGGAATAGTAGATCATAGTCGATTGATCAGCAGAACCTCATATTAGCCCAAAGTACATCCTTTCAAATTCACCCTGTATAGATAGTAGATTCTATTCGAAATACTATACATACATAGAATACATACATATCATCACGGGTGCCTTACGGCGCCCAAGACCGCCTAGACGGCCTCAGGGTACCCAGCGGAGGGGTTTTTAATACCACCTCGTCGTAGCCGATGATATGAGTCTACACCGAACAAGTGGCTGGCTCGTCGCAATGTTTTGAATAGACTCAATAGCCCATCTATAAACAGTTTCACAAGTTGGTATCGTGAAACCGGGACCGACAGCTTAACGCGCTCTCCGAGGCACTTAGTGTTTTTTTTAAATTAAAAACTCATTGGTAGGTACATACCGGTATTCGAACTAGGGACCTAAGTGTTTTTAAGTCTATGGTCTAACCAACTCGGCCACCACGTATATACTCGGCCACCACGTATCAAACGTAAATTAGCTACCTATATTACAAAATTACACTTAATAGAGATAATTTTGTTAGCTAGAATATTATGATTTTATACATTTCTATTTGGAAAGTATTCGAAATACTATTATACTATTCGAAATACTATACATACATAGTGCAATTATATTAAAGTACTTAACGTTAGTAAGTAAAAAATGAGTCAGCACAATTAGAACAAAGACTTACGACATGACGTGTGCAACATTGTACTTTGAAATTATAGGGGTTCTTTTTGTAAGCTTTATTTGAATATGAAAAAAAAAAAGAAATTAATGAATAGTAAATTTTTCCGTTAAACTTAACCTAGGTAGTGTAGAATTTATTTTTTATGTATGTTTTTATAATAATATATGCTGTTGGTCCTAGTTTTACTATACCAACTTGTAAAACTTTTTATAGATAGAAGGGTTATTTGTTTATTCAAACATATCGCCACGGTTTAGCTTACCGGTTGATTTTGAAATAAAAAACTCTAATATTTATACACTACAGCTGATAGTGTCGCTTATACGGATTAAATGAAAAGTAACTTCAAACGTCACGCTAAAGAAAAGGGGTCATTTTGTATAAAATATTTTTTTATGTCTTTAAGCCATAACTAATATTCAGCCATAATTATTATTAATTATAATACTAACTTGTCCGAAATGATAGCCATTATTTTGAATACATAGCTGGATTATAATCCATAGTTTTTACACAAGATTTTACAGATGATATTATAGTCTACTATGTTCCGCCTATAGGCATATCATATAGAAGTACACAGTTAAACAAAACTAAATACAATAATACAACACAAAAAAGGCCTAAAACATTCAATACAAAAACTCCAAACATCTACGAATTCAATGTCCCAAGGTTGCACCAGCTGATTTTTTTTCCAAAATGTTGATTTTGGAAAAAAAATCAGCTATTTTTTTATTATTATTATTCTATTCCCGACTATGAGAATCATCATCATCACGCCAGCCTTTCGCGCGTCTACTGCTGGATATAGGCCTCCTCCAAGGATCGCCATAACGACCGGTTCTGCGCTGCCTGTATCCATCGGCTTCCCGCGACCATATACTATGAGAATAATATAATTAAAATAAAACTCTAATGATGCAGTTTTAGTTTTTTAGAAATTCGGCACCGAGATGCCTTTGAGCATTTTTTGCTATTCTTTGTAGTTTAGGATTTGGCATTGAAGGCCTACTTGAAAAATTCACCCTATACATGTACAGATATAGATTATTACTGTAAACACAGCTATTGGCCTTTCGATTCTGTTTGCATTTAAAATGAGATTTGCCTATAAACAGTGAACTCGGTTAGCTCGGCAGAGTTATACGACCTATAATACAGACTGCAGACGACATAAATTCCTATTTAATGACCTTCCGCCAGTCTGGGGTAGCCAGCGCATACCTATCACGAATTGAAGCAATCGATATCATATTTAGTTTTATTGTAGCACGGCATGCTACTTTGGTTAGCATGCCTACAAAGTCCATGAATATTGTCAATCAATCCATTGTTGTTTAATAGCATTGATTGCTCTCACTATTCCGACTTGTTTATTTACACACAAGGATTATTTATTTATTTATACACTATTGCAGAGTAAACAAAAGTTAAGTACAAAGGCGAACTTAATACCTTAGGCATTATCTACCAGCTAACCTTTAATATTGTGTACGAAGATCAGTCGGGTGCTTAATTTAAAATACTAATATAAATAATAACATATATTTAATGTATACATACAATATATCATAATACATACATACAAACATAGATAAACATACATATAGTATACCTACACTATTAACAATTAAAATTTAGTTTGCATAACAAGTTTACTTTAATATTCTCGCTCCATTATCTTCAAATCATTTGCTCGTTTTGTAACTGCACGCTGAAACGACCAACTGACAATAAACCTATGCAGTAGTTAATTGAAGACCGGTGAACCAACAGACTAAATCGGAAACATGGCTAGATCACTTAGTTAGACCGCCCTCCTAAATCAAATAATAAAGTTATAGAGACTTTATTCCGATCTAAACTAATATTACATTATATAATAATAATAATATGTAAGACAATTTACACATTTTGCTCCGGTCACAAATTAAGCTCTAGGCTTGTACTATGTGTACCGGAAACAATGTTATAATACATATTATATTTTATAAACACACAGTCAATGACAAACTGTACAGAAAAACGTACTAATATTTTTTTTGCCATGGGTGAGAATCGAATCGACCTCCGGTTATAACGCCAAAGGCGCAACCACTAGTCTACGGAGGGCTGTCTTTATGAACATAATACAAAATCAATTACTATGTAAACTGCACCAAGAAATATAACAACGAAAGGGGGATACAATTGACTATAATTGAACTAGAAATATATGGAAAGGTAATAAAGTACACCCTTTTACAGTGTTGCAAGCAATTACTATCAGGTTATTGAATTTGTAGACCCTTTCTACGGTATTGCCAATTCTAAAAAATAATCAGTTTTAAAACAGCAATGTTATTATTTGTAATCCAATTAAAAATAAATTATTTAAAAAAAATACCATCACGGGGCGCCTTTTTGGCTCCCGAGAACCGTTTAAACGGTCTCAGTGTACCCAGCGGAGGGATTAACCCATCCTCATTTTGCCGATGGTATTTCGGAGGCAACACCTAACAAGTGGCGAACTTGTTGCAGCGTTTATTATGGTATAGCCTCGTTGTATAAAGCGATCACCCATCCCAGGACAGGTCTTGTTCATTGCTTAACTTTGTTATCGGTTGCGCAGTGACTGAACCACTAGGCTGGGGCTGCTACAAATAAATATATAAATTATTATAAAATGTATTTATTATTTTGTACATACTTATTTATATACCTATTTTATTTGATACTTTATTTAAATTTTAGATTGGTTTAAAGAATTTTATTGTGTTATAATTTGAAATTTATTTTGTTATTTTCAGTTATTAAGCGCCAATATTAATACATTATTTAAATATACTTATTTTATTTATTAAAAAAAAAATATTGCACAAATTTAGTACAAAGGCGGATTTAAAGCAACTAAGCATTCTCTACCAGTTAAACCTTTGGGACAAATTAAGAAGTAAGTAGGTAAAATAGGTATTTATCTTCACACCAGGTCCCTTACGGGGTAGGCAGAGACAACCGAGCGCCATTTGTCCCTATTCCTACATACTCCTTTCGCCTCTTCCATAGTCATAACTTTTTTCATACATGCACGCCGATTTCGGACTTTTAATAGCAAACCTTTTCAATTTGATCATGGTACGTATGTCTTGGTCTCCCTCGGCCACGTACCCTTCACCTCACTTTTATATATCTGGTTCCTCAGTCTTTCATCACTCATTCTTTCTATATGCCCAAACCAGCGGAGCATGCCTTTTCTCATTTTCATGCCTATACTCTCTTTTAGTCCCACTCGTCCTCGAATTACGTCATTGCGTCAAATAGAGTTTACTAATACCTATTATATTATATCGTATCTTTATTTCCACCATAGGTACATTACAGAACACTTGGTTATCGTAACAAAATAACAAATCAAAGGAAATACAAACAAATATGAAAAATAATAACAATGATACAGCTACTAACCAAACAGTACATATAAAATACAAAAGCTATATAACATAAAATTAAATTAAGAAATGTACAAACAACAAGAAAATAAAATAAATAAAAAACAAATCATACATACATACTAATACTCACTACATATAAAATATATTCAGTAATATTAAAAGAATTTAATTTCGAGTGGAAAAACTAGGGAAGGTGAAGTAGGCACAGTTTTTATTGTACATACACACTCACACCACACATTAACACACTCAATACACACTTAGATTTGACTTAGTTACTTATTATAATTTTCTTTTTATAAGTTTTAGTAACATTTGTTTTGTTGTAACATAATATATAAATATATAATAGGTTGATTTTCACATAGCAGGGTAACCCAAAGTGGTAACTGCATACCTACTATACCAATGAAACTTTATATGAAGTAAATAAATATAATATACCCTATTTACCCCCAAAGCTAATTAATATTTAACAAAAAACGCTAATAAATCGCTCCAGTAGTTTTTAAGTGATGCCCTGACAAACAAACGAATAAGCAGACACACACGATTCTAAAAATTATAAAATTATTGTTTTGAATCCTATTTAGAGTCGAAAAGTTTAAATTTACAATTTTATTATATACATATATGCCACAAGCAGGTACACAAAAAAAAACATTTCAAGACTCACCCACAACCGTGAAAAAAACATCCAAGCTACCAACCAGGAGTCACACCAAGCAACCAAGCAACCAACCAGGAAGCAAACAAACACTCAGTAAAGCACGAACTGAACTAAGTGAACTCCCAACTAAACTATATTTCATTCAGCCATACCAATCTGTTTATAAACGTGTAAACATATAAAAATAACTAAAATTCAACGTTAAACTAAAGGGATTAAAATAGTGTTTAGAGACGGGACCTAGGAGTATATAAGACGTTTTGGAACTGAATCACTCTCATAGGATAGGACAGAAATATTTTCATAGAACCAGAAATAGAAATGTCGTTGGAACGCGACTAAATTTTGATTTTTGATTATGGTTTGTGATTTTTTGTTACTTTCGGCCTTATTTGGTATTTTTTATCTTTACTTCAGGTCCCTTTTTTATTATTGTTACTATATGCCTACAAAATCCATGAATCGGGTTGATCAATAATACCTTATATTTTAAAATCATTGCTGATCGCTCCCACTATGTCAGCTAAATGGAGCGGTTACGAAATGGGTGTGGACAAAACCGAATTTGCTTTATCATCAAATCAATTGACCATTTAGAGTTTTTAATCTCCTTTCCCATTACAAACTCAACTCCTAAAACTGTTATCACTGGACTCCTGAAACAGCTGAACCTCAGACTAAAACTGAAACACGACTGGGTCACTTGACGGCTTTAACAACATTACACGGTAGACGAGTTGTTTAGACTTAAAAACATAAAAAAATTTAGGACCCCGGTTCAAACCCCAATTAAAAACATTATGTACATTTGTTTGACAACATCTAGTGCCTCTGAGAGCACGTTAAGGTGTCCGTCCCAGTTTCACTATAGCAACTTGTGGAACTGTTTATAATAATAATAATAATAATATGTACGACAAATTACACATATTGCTCTAGTCACAAACTAAGCTCTAGGCTTGTACTATGTGTACCAGAAACAACGATATAATACATATTATATTTTATAAACACCCAGACCATGACAAACTGTACAGAAAAAAACGTACTAATATTTTTTTGCCATGGGTAGGAATCGCACCCACGACCTCCGGATACTACGCCAAAGGCGCAACCACTAGTCTACAGAGGTTGTCAATATATAATAATAGACGGGTTATTAAGTCTATCCAAACATCGCGATGAGCTAGCTACGTGTGGACTCATACCATCGGTTACGACAATGTGGTATTTAAATTCCTATGCTGGGTACCCTGAGGTCGTCTAGGCATTTTCGTGCGACGTAATGCACCCGTGATAATATTTAAGATTTGGAAAAAATAAATCCCGGCTGAAGTATGCTGTCATCAAAGCGATTAACCCGCTGAAAGGTGTTTTCATCGCGTTTTGTTAAACATTACTCACCCATCTCCTGAATACATAAATTTCAGCGTACTTATGAGTGATTCATTGTAAAGTTTCAGTGATGGAAAATAGTTTGTGCTTTATACTCTTGAGTGTATATTATTAGTGAATCCGTGTAAGAATAACAGCTAGGTCTGTATATTTTATATACATATATAAACGTATTTATTCTGATTCACTTTTCTGTAAGTAATCACATAATTCTGTCAGTTTCATTTTTTATATATACTCGTATATACAGTCATATCTACCTATATTATGTGTATCGTTGTTTTTGGTACACATAGTACAAGCCTAGAGCTTAGTTTGTGACCAGAGCAATATGTATCTAATGTCCTACATAAAAAAAAACATTACTTACGGCGCTTGAGACCGCTAGACGGCCTCAGGGTACACAGCGGAGGGATTTTTAATCCCACCTCGTCGTAGCCGATGGTATGAGACACCGAACAAGTGGCTGGCTCGTCGGGATGTTTGGATAGACTCAATAACCCAACTATATACAGTTTAACAAGTTGTTATAGTGAAACTGGGACCCGCAGCTTAAAGTGTTCTCCGAGTGGTGTTGTTAAATAAATGTACATTTTTTTTATGCCTATAAATGTATCATTTAATTTAGCTACATAAGAACTCATATAATTATCGAAATAAGAAGATTTTTTGGAATTGTACATACCCCAACGAAAGGGTCAAAACAAACCAGCAAAGAAAATCTAATAAAACTCGGAAAATAAATCGTGAAAGCCACAATTTCCTCACAACTGAGGCAATTATGTTCATACAAAAATCCGACATATTTCGTCTATTCAGAAAAGGGTAAGCAGGGTACAATAAAATAGTGGGAAAAGGTTATAAATAAGGAAGCAATGCGGGAGCAGACGAGGGGGGAAGCGGGTGCGATTGTATCAAAAAGCACCGTCAGCCCGCAATCACCATAAACGTGAAATATGCCAACTTAGCCACCTTTCCCCTTTTTACAGTACCACCACGGTATATTTAATCATACAAATATAATTTAATTATATATTTGTGCCGTTTGGGGTAGAGACTATGGGCTCATGGGGCCCAAATACATTAGGATTTATAAAAAAAAATATCATCAGACCTTATTGACGTCACCGGTGACCACTGGCTGGCTCTTATCTCTTCCAAAGATTAAGCTTGATCATTCAAAGAGGTAATGTAGCTAGCGTTCTGGGCACTATGCCGCGCGACAACTGTGAGGATTTTAAAACACTTAGGTCCCTGGTTCGAATTTTAATTTAAAAAAAATATATACATTTGTTTGACAACACCACTATAGTGCCTCTGAGAACACGTTAAGCTGTCGGTCCCGGTTTCACTATACCAACTTGTGAAACATTCAAAACATCGCAACAATCTAGCCACTTGTTCGGTGTACTCATACCATCGGCTACGACGAGGTGGGATTAAAAACCCCTCCGCTGGGTATCCTGGGGCCGTCTAGGCGGTCTCGGGCGCCGTAAGGCACCCGTGATGGTATATATTATTATTATATCTCTCAATACTTGGGTATAAATATACAGGGGTCGCACTGTATAGCACAGTAACTGCATATTTGGCTGTAGGCCAAAACTGTCACTTGCAATAAAAGCCTTCAACGTCGTAAACGGCGCACCTCCGCTTTTTAATGTGAACATTGTCAGATTAAATAATATTTTCTGGATGAAAGCTGACGCGGTGCTCAAATATTGAGTTTCTAGTAAATTGAGCAGTGAACTTTACTTAAGAGGAGCGTCCGATGCTCATGCTGATTCAACTGCAAAGTATTACCTCTCCCCGCGCATGACGGTGAGTCGGTAACGCTACCATACGTATTTAAATCCCGACTCTCCATAAGAGAAAGAGCACGTATGATTATAAATACTATTTAGCAGCAAAACGATTTTCGGAATATTTCGAAAAAAATAGGTTTTCCTTTTATAAATATGGATTATTTTAATTATGACGGATTTTTGGGATTTATTTTTGGATTTCAGCGTTTTATATTTTCTTTCCTAAACCAAACTTTAAAAAAAGGAAAAAGGTTAGAGCCTAGTCATCGGTTATATTTATGTCACCTCCAAAAATCCATTAATGTTTAGGGGAGGGTAACAGTCAAGACCTTTTATATGTTAAATCTGTCATCGCTCCTCTAATATTTATAAGAGATTGCTGGTAAATTAAAATAAAACCAGTAACACAAATTCGTTATTTTTTAATAACATTACGAAAGTCTGAAAAGTTTAAGGTTAAACCAGACATGTACTCGTATTTATTGTTGTTTTAATTGACCACAAACAGTTCTTCATAGTTGTGTCTATAATAATCGACCACAAACAGTTCTTCATAGTTGTGTCTATAATAATCGACCACAAACAGTTCTTCATAGTTGTGTCTATAATAATCGACCACAAACAGTTCTTCATAGTTGTGTCTATAATAATCGACCACAAACAGTTCTTCATAGTTGTGTCTATAATAATCGACCACAAACAGTTCTTCATTGTTGTGTCTATAATAATCGACCACAAACAGTTCTTCATAGTTGTGTCTATAATAATCGACCACAAACAGTTCTTCATAGTTGTGTCTATATTAAAATAATACTATAAATACTACCATCACACTTAGTCATTTTAGAAGCTAAATACATATCCCAATAAAATAAATTCAAAACCAAAACACGATCCTGATAGCCAATCAATTTTGAGTTAAAAACAAACCGAAAACGAAGAAAAAACAAACTCCTTTGCCCATCAGCAATTACACAACCGTGTACCAAAACGGCATTCAAAATAGAAAAAAATAAACGAATACAAACTCGATTTAAGTTCAAGAGCAGAGTTGGCACCGGGCCAGGGTTAAGATGGCTGCATACGAGAATTATTATTGTAACTAACACATATATTCGCATATAATCGCGGGTGGCTTACGGCGCCTGAGACCGCCTAGACGGCCCCAGATACCCAGCGGACGAGATTTTAATCCCACCTCGTCTCCACCTCGATGGTATGAGTCTACACCAAACAAGTGGCTAGCTCGTCGCGATGTTTTAAATAGACTCAATAACCCATCTATAAACAGTTTCACAAGTTGGTATAGTGAAACCGGGACCGACAGCTTAACGTACTCTCCAAGGCACTATAGTGGTGTTGTCAAACAAATGTTCATATTTTTTTTAAATTAAAAACTCATTGGTACACACCGGGATTAAGGATTAAGTCCAAGGTCTAACCAACTCGGCCACCACGTATATTTTGTCAACCTTTCCCATAATTTCAATATACGCCTAGCCTAAGTCAAAATAAGTGAAAACAGTCGTATCTATCCCGCACATGTATGCGACTAGGAAATGATCGGCGACAAGCGCGTAAACATATATAGATGACAAGATGTTAGCACCGACGACGAATGCCCTTTGTGAGTAATTTACGCAAAGAAATAAATATATATAACGCATGTTTATTTTATCGGAGCACGAAATATGACTTTGTATCTACCTGGTGGTGAGCAGACCTATAAAGTCCATGAAAGGGGGCAATCAATAATTGTTCTTAAACAACATTGATCGCTCGCACTATGCCGGCTAAATAATGCGATTACGAAATGGGCGGCGACAAGACGAATTGAATTACGATTATATCTTAATATACTTGCTGCCTTATCGTCAATTCAACCACCCATTTCGTAACCGCAACCTGAAAGAAGACCATCATTTCGACAAGAAATCGATGCAGTAATCTCCTGAAAACCGGTGAACCCACAGACTAAAACCGAAACAACTTGACGGTTTTTGCACCTGTATGGGGGTGGTAACGAGACCGGTCAGTCGGCCTTACGAAGTTACTATAAATATAGAACCATAATGTTTAACATTATTTTTTTGTTTATAAAAGTGTATATAATAGAAGAACATTGTTAATTAATATTTTACACATTGTGACATTTTCCGTGCGACTTTTGGTAGTCTACGCTGCTTACTCTCATCAGAAACCGTACTTATAACGCTGAGATAAAACATAAAGGGGAAGTAGATACAAATACGTATTTGTATCTACTTCCCCTTTTCAACACCTCGCCTTAAATGCATTATACGCTTAGCTTAAGTAAAAATAAGTGAAAACAGTCTACACGGAAATGGGCGGCGACATGTAGACATTACGAAGCACGCGAATGTAAAATATAGATAGTTTACGAGACGACGAACGCAATGCGCGTATCCTTTGTGATACCAATTTTAAAGTGTCATATTTAATAGTACACCTTCATTATAATGGTTGTTTTGTAACGTGAAATGGTTCGCAATAAATGGTCCAAATTGTTTAATTTAAAACATAATAATATAAAATTAAACAAAAAAAAAACAAAACACACTTATGCCATTATTTCAAAACTATATAGGTAGACATGTGACAATCGCGAATGATTCAATCATTCAGATATGGTATTGTCAACTGACCAAGATAAAGATAAAAAACATTCGGTACTTTTGATTGAGACACAATGCCGACCGAACGAAAGCAAACTGATAAAGATTGACATGGGACTGATTGAACTCCGCGACCGAACGAAAGCAAACTGATACAGATATGATCGAAGGATAAAGATATAATAGAAGAATAGAGATACATATGGGACCGAAAGGAAACAAAAGACACACTGATATAAACGCAATATGTTTCAATAGCAGACCGAACGGAATTCGCAATCGATAACAATTATCTACCGATAGAAATTCTGTTAATTTTGTGTATTGTACAATGTACGTGCGTGCGTGATGGTGGCTTGTCATTAGGGGTTATTTTTGTGGTCAGTATTGACTCTATAATATGAGGGCCGTTAGTACAAATATATTACCATACCCCCCCCCCCTTTTTTTGGTTTATTAATATATTTTTTGTACAATATTTATTTAATTTTTAACTTTTTTTTCTCGTTCTTGTGGCCTGTAATTATGGGGTATTTTCGTGTATTAGTATTGACTAAATATTGTTAATGCCGTTAGTACAAATATATTACCATACCCCCCCCCCCTTTTTTTGGTTTATTAATATATTTTTTGTACAATATTTATTTAATTTTTAACTTTTTTTTCTCGTTCTTGTGGCCTGTAATTATGGGGTATTTTCGTGTATTAGTATTGACTAAATATTGTTAATGCCGTTAGT
Organism: Monopis laevigella; assembly: GCA_947458855.1. Classification (NCBI taxonomy): domain Eukaryota; kingdom Metazoa; phylum Arthropoda; class Insecta; order Lepidoptera; family Tineidae; genus Monopis; species Monopis laevigella. The sequence continues at coordinate 3,775,013 of OX381596.1, read as the reverse complement.
ACAAATATATTACCATACCCCCCCCCCCTTTTTTTGGTTTATTAATATATTTTTTGTACAATATTTATTTAATTTTTAACTTTTTTTTCTCGTTCTTGTGGCCTGTAATTATGGGGTATTTTCGTGTATTAGTATTGACTAAATATTGTTAATGCCGTTAGTACAAATATATTACCATACCCCCCCCCCCTTTTTTTTTTGGTTTAAATATATTTTTTGTACAATATTTATTTAATTTTTAACTTTTTTTTTCTCGTTCTTGTGGCCTGTAATTATGGGGTATTTTCGTGTATTAGTATTGACTAAATATTGTTAATGCCGTTAGTACAAATATATTACCATACCCCCCCCCCCCTTTTTTTTATATATATTTTTTTGTTTTGCTCGATCTCGTAAATTTTTGTATCTTTTTTAATAAAATACTGGGAATCCAATCGCCACCGCGTATGAAACAATTGGGAACATATCCTAAAAAAAATTGTGATTGTCACATGTCTATATATGGGACTTCTAAATTTACTTTAATATGGAGTAATTAAAGAAATGTTTTAAGAGGGTGTGTGTGTGTATAAATAGGTAAAGAGTAATGATAAATTTCGTGATTGCTCATTTGTACCTGGTTAGCTCAGTGTTTGAGTGCTGCGAAAGCGGTGTCGTGGGTTCGAGTATTACTCACCAGGATTTTTTTATTTTAAATTGTATCTTTATAATTTCAACTTAAGTATAAACTATGTTCTTATATTTGTTGTTGGATATGCATGGCGGAATTTTGTTCTCAATTTTGAACACGCGAATTTAGGCCTTAGGGCACTTTAATATTATTCATAATTCCATTAGTTACAGCAAAGAAGTTCCGATCTCCTTGATCGATATAGATTCCGTGAATTTATATAAATGTAGTACTTATAATATTAAACAATACGTAATATTGTAGATAATATTTTACTATATTCTACCATAGGGTTAAAATCACTTTTGTAATTCAACCTAGATATCCCAAAAAAAAAAAAAAAAAAAATTATTTATTTAAATTGTTCATAGGCGAGCTTAAAGCCTTAGGCATTACCTACCAGCTAAACTTTCCAGAAGAAAATGTATTAATGGGAACAGAATGAGAAATGAAAATGTTAACTAAAATATTAAGTAAATATATATATAAGTATACGTACAGACAGGGGCGCCGTCTCCGTGGGTTAGCTCGAGGGCTAGAGCACCCATGAAAGCTAAATAGTGGGTGCAGGGCACCCATGACCAGACATAAAAATGAGTCAATATCCGGTTTTATAGGCATAAGTACTTACTTACTAATATTATAAATGCGAAAGTAACTCTGTATGTCTGTCTGTCTGTTAAGTTTTCACACTTAAAGCGCTGAACTGATTTAGATGAACATTGATATGGAGATAGTTGAAGCCCCTAGAAAGGAGATAGGGTATATCATATCCAATGTAGGTAACTTTGTGTTACCATCTTGCCAACGTTTATAAAATGCATCATCTTTTAGTCCTACTTCTGTATGTTCATAAAATGAGCACCCACGAGGTAATCTAAAAGCCGGCAACCCCTGCGTACAGATATAAAAATATGTTAACATATATAATAATACATGTCTATATACATAGAATACAAATTACTGTACATAAAATACTTGCTATTCAAACATATAAGTACATTGCTAAAAGAAAGAAGTACATTCATTTAAATTTTAAAGATTTTAAATTGTATAAAGTATATTTTTTTTATTGTACGGTTCTGCTCTTACATATACCTAGTCTTGTCATAAATATTGTAACAAAGAAAAAAAAAATTTAAACACAATGAACAGTCGTATAAAATTAAAGATTCATGATGAACTTTGTCGGTCTGCTCAACATCATGTTGATACAAAGTCACATGCAGAACTCCAATAAAAAATAATCCAAATTCAAATGTTTTTTTTATTTTTTATTGTAACAGTATTTTTGGCCAGACTATGTATAAAGAAGTAATATGTAAAAAGAGTAATAATGGCTAAGACTTACCCGGACCAAGCTGAGTCGTATGGACAGCGAGGTATCATCAGCGGGGTTAGGGCTGGTGTTGTGTAGGATCTCTAACACCTGACGCAGACAGGTTCGGCTGCTCTGGAGCCAGGACTGAGCGCCATCCTTTATCACGTTGCAGTTCTCTGCACTTTGAATCCTAAGACACAATAAACAAGTTTCAGAAGTACAGTCTGCCAAGAATGTGGTCTACTTTACCCTAGAGTTGAAGTTTATTTGCACGTTACATAACTACAAGATTCGTTTTCCCATGAAGAATATTCTGACAGTTAATAGTATCAGTTTTCATTTATGTCAGTGACGTTTGCATATCGCTTAACCTTAACGACTTTTTCATGCCACGGGAAGTTAGTCAAATATGATAGACTACTTTATTGGTCAAATGTAAATAGCTCAAAATACTTGGCTACGACGAGACGATAGCTTAAGATGCTTGGCTACGACGAAGAGACGATAGCTCAAGATACTTGGCTACAACGACGAGGCGATAGCTCAAAATACTTGGCTACGAGGACGAGGCCATAGCTCAAAATACTTGGCTACGAGGCGATAGCTTAAGATACTTGTCTACGACGACGAGATGATAGCTCAAAATACTTGGCTACGACGAGACGATAGCTTAAGATGCTTGGCTACGACGACGAGACGATAGCTCAAGATACTTGGCTACAACGACGAGGCGATAGCTCAAAATACTTGGCTACGAGGCGATAGCTTAAGATACTTGGCTACGACGACGAGATGAAAGCTCAAAATACTTGGCTACGACGAGACGATAGCTTAAGATGCTTGGCTACGACGACGAGACGATAGCTCAAGATACTTGGCTACAACGAGACGATAATTTAAGATACCTACTTGGCTACGGCAATGATCTAATTATAGCTATAGTTACTTGGCTACGATGAGTTTATGACGTTGACGTAACTATAGCGAAAGGTACTTACTGTGCAGTCAAGTCTTGATGTTTAGCGACCAACATGAGCCATCGGTCGTGAGTGATGTCCACCTGGTCGTGGACGTCCCGGCATAGTGGGGGCGAGCACGACGATATCACTGTGCGAGACAGGGATGATACTTCTGATACTTGGCTACGACGAGATGATAGCTAAATAAAAAATAATCATTTACGTTTTCATATCGATATGCATCTGTCACGTTTTAATAAATCATTAGTGAAAATACACAGTGAATTTAAATTAGTATAACAAATGAATATGTATGTCATACAACAAATTATTAAAAATGGCGTTTAAACTATGTTAAACAAATTATAAACCTATACAACAAGAGTGAAATAAAAACTTCTAAACTGATACATTAATCTATATAACAAAAATCAATAATAAACCCAAATAATAAAAATAAAAAAATTTGACCTAGATCCATATTTAATCCTTGCAGGTTGTACTTTGGGCTAATATGGAGCTCTACTGATAAAATTTAACAACTTTTCCCATGGAACCATGTATCGCAAATGAAAAGGTTTTTCCATACTAATCGGTTATTTTAACGTTGCTAGTTTGTATAGAGAAGTCAAAAAAAGACAATTTACGACACAGGATCCATGGAAAAAGTTGTTCAGCTTCATATATAATTCAGCTAATAAGCCCAAAGTATAATCTTTCAAAGTCACCATGTTTTTTTTATTATTTAGGTTTATTATTGATGTTGTATGTTAAGAATAGTGCAAAACTTAATATTGTTCATTTCTTAATTTGCTGTTTTTTTTATTATTTACGAGTATTTTAATTAAATATTAATTGTCGAATGTGTAAGCGCATAATTTTAGAAAGCAGCATCTATTTAACTTTTTTTTTTTTGAAAAATCGTACGTAATAGTAAAAATAAAGTTAAGTATATAAGGCAGTTCCAGTAGCCCTAGCGTGAGTTTTTTTAACGTTTACTTTCGCGTTAACTATACTACCGCGTTAACATTTTGACCAATCACACTACCGCATTTCTAGTTCTCAAAATTTCCACTTGGAGCGCTGAACCATTTCCCATACAAATTTTAGTTAACTCAAACGCAACGTAATAGTTAGAAAACTCACACTAGGGGTACTGATAGTAAGTACCTGTTTATCTAAATCCCTTAGTTTTTGCTTGGCATCCTTCAATGGCACAGAGGGCTTGGAGGCAGCTTCAGCGATCCTGGTGGCAGAGTCCAGCCACTCTCCCAACTGTTCTAGCAGCTGATATAGTCTGGCCCACACTTGTTGGCATTTGCTCCATCTGATATCAACAATTATTTACAAGTTAATATATCTATAATTCTATACTAATATTTTAAAGCTGAAGAGTTTGTTTAGTTGAACGCGCTAATCTCAGGAACTACTGGTTCGAATTGAAAAATTCTTTTAGTGTTGGATAGCCCATTTATCGAGGAAGGCTATAGGCTACGTAACATCACCCTACGACCTAGGAGCGGAGAAACAATGAAAAATGTTGCGAAAACGGGTAAAAATTATTCCTTTTAAGAGCGTACGCTGCGTAAACGGTTAAAATTACGCAGACGAAGTTGCACGAGTCAGCTAGTTTTTTATATACCTATATTTATTTTTTAAGTTCGTTATATAGCATTGTCAATTTAATAACTAACCTGTCATGTCTCTCCTTATATCCCTTATTAACAGCATTCCACTCCTCCTTCATTTTGTCGTGGACGCGTTTGATTTGGTCTGAGTGTTCTTTTTTACACTTCTTCATGAGTCCATGGTACTCCTTGTCAATTTCCTCTATAGTAGGCTGGAGGTCCGATATTAAAGATTTTATTTTCTGTAAAGATATTGAGTATTTAGAAAAAAAATCATTACGGGTGCCTTACGGCGCCCAGACCGCCTAGACGGCCTCAGGGTACCCAGCGGAGGGGTTTTAATCCCACCTCGTCGTAGCTGATAGTATGAGTCTACCTACACCGAACAAGTGGCTGGCTTGTCAAGATATTTGGATAGACTCAATAACCCATCAATAAACAGTTTCACAATTTGATATAGTAAAACTGGGACTGACATTTTAACGTGTTCTCCAAGGCACTATAGTAATATTTTTTTTTTATTATAGAAATGCAAAAATAAAGAAATATCAATATTAGTCTGTCTGTTTTTGGAAGCCGCGGTAACATAGTTCTATCGTTGGTAATATTTGGTATGTGTATCCCTAAACATAATATTAGTGTGTTCATATACGGTCCGAAAAACCTAAGATGATATTCTGATTTAAGTTTTTTAACATAATTCGCTGAATACATTTTGTAATTAGGTTTTTGTATAATAATTTGAGCTCCAAAGATACAACAAGGAACACAATTTATAAAAACTACTTATACATTGATTTCACAAACGATAATCACTTAACTAACGTTTATCTATTTCATTCTGTCTTGATTTGACATTTGGTGAAAAGACAAGAGATACTTGAGTGAATATTGAATTTAAGTAGCATTTATAAATATCAGCTTTGAAGAATCGGAAGAATGTGGTATGTGGCATTTAATATATGGTTCCCAGGACCCACCATATTGCGGCCCACTATTATAAATAGATTTTATTTGTGCGACGTGCTTGGTTTTCTTTTATGTGGTAGCGGTGTTTTCTTATTAAAATGCCCAAGGTATATAAATAGTTGTTAAATTTAAGTACGATCTAATAATACTAATATAGTATTAGTAAATAATAGTTAATAAAAAAAAAATTGCATTCGACGTGACATTACTTTAACTATCTAATCTATATAGATTTTTTAAGCTTGGCAATGTGAAATAAATTCCAAAGAGCTTGACGAAATATGTGATATATTTAAATAAACTTGACGATATATTGTATGATCATTTTAAAGGAGCTTGACGAAATATGTGTTAAATTTAAGAGAGCTTGACGAAATAAGTGATATTTATTTATGAAGTTCTATCTAAGTTCTTAAAATGAAAGTATACATACAGACAAAGCATCCTCCTGTAATGGAAATTCGTCATACTGTTTTCCGTTGAGCGGCGCAGAGTTAAGCGTGCGAGATATGACTGACGCCGACGACCGAGCGCGGTTAATCTTGGTAACATATTCTGAACTCTTCAGTTCCATTGCATCCTGGAAGATATTAATTATTAAAAAAAACGATACCATATTTAGGGTATGGTTTTCATTCACTTTTGTAAAATACAACCTTAGGTGGGAGAAAAGTCTTTATAACTTCGCTAGGCCGACCGACCGGTCCGTTACCACCGCCCAAACTCGTAATGCGAATTGTATTACGAGTATATTTTAATATACTAGTCTTTGTCGCCGCCCAATTCGTAATCTTTAGCCGGCTTAGTGGCAGCGATTAATGTTGTTTAAGAACAATTATTGATTGACCCCATTCATGGACTTTGTAGGTCTGCTCACCACCAGGTAGATACAAAGTCACATGCCGTGCTCCAATATAAAAAAATCAAACCATTATTATCATAGTTAAATGAGTTAAAAAGCTAAATAAATTTAAATGGTTAAAGATAGTGTTTTTGATTTACGTGTCGGTACGAGAAATTCGAATAAAAAGATAATTTAAATATATCAAGCCGATAAAGATATCGAAAGCGCGAGAATTACTCCCCTGCATTACAACTCTAGTATTCTAGTAAAATATGAAGGTATATAAAAGGGAAGTGCTCTAAGGCTTAAAATCGCCTTTCCAAACAAAATAATAGAAGATGGTCGATGATTAATACAATTTTCACTCTCCCAAAGGTTAGCTGGTAGATAATGCCCAAGACACTGAGCTCGTCTATGTACAATTTTATTTTATGTGCAATAATGATTTTAAATAAAAAATAATAATGGCCGCCCACCATACACTAAGCAAAAAGTAAGAACAGAATATGACGGAAACGTGCATGTTTGACATTTTGTTCGATAGGCGATTTCCGGCAAATGGCCACCACCGTGTATCATGCTCATGGTGATATCCTTTGCCAAACAAATTTATTAGTAATTGCGATCAAATGTTATTCTAGCCTATTCATATGTTATTCTTACTTTCATGAGTAACCTATGTTTCCTTTGTCAATCGAATAGTTTAACGTAAAAAACTCACGGCTTTGTTCTTCTTGTCCCTTCCCTTAGCGGTGAGAGTATCGAACACTTGTCGCGCCTTCTCCCAGGCGGCATTTATGTCCGTGATACATTTCTCGGGGTACCCAATGTGTTCCGCTTTTAATTCTCTGCAGAGCTCATTCATTTGTTCCATGTCCTGTAAATTATATATTTTTAATAAAGTGTGACGTGTAAGCGGTATGTAGAATCCAAGAATTAAAACTATCAAAATTAAGATGAGTAGAGGTTTCTTTGAGGGTATCCCAAAGACTGTAGTATTTGTAGTAGTTGTAGTATTTGAGTTATATTTTTCATTGTTTGCACAATAATATCCTATATACATATTTATAGAATATGATTGACGAAAAATGTACAAATTTTGTAAAATAAGCGTTCGTAGTAATCTAAAGAAAATGGCTTCCCCATACAATCTAGTAATGTTAAAATAAACAATGTGTTAAAAAATGGTTTCTTCTTTATGAAGAAACCATTTTTTTACATTTATCACACATGATTCGCCATATTAGAACCAAAGTACAGCCCTTCATATTCACCCTGTACAAAAATATCTATACTAATATTATAAAGAGAAAAGATTTGATTGTTTTGTTTCGAACAAACTCAACAATTATTCATTTACATATAGACAGATAATATCAGAGAGTAACATGGGTTGTAATTTATTTTCGATCCAATTTATTTTAATAAATGGCGGGTGAAACCACGCGTACCGCTATTAAATAAACAATACTTGTAAAGAAATACCTGTTCCCTATCATGGAACTGTTCCTTTAGCCCGTCTATCTTCTCCCCGCTCTTGATCTCATTCTCAATCTCCTTCAGCCACTTCTGCATCACCTCCACGAATCGGTTTAAGTCCTTGAGGTTGTCTTCGGCCTTCATGGCGAGGTTCCTCTTGCTCTCTATCTCTGACATTACCATAGACCATTTGTTACGGAGTTTGTCCTGGGAACAAAATACAATTACTATTTATGTTGGTAATTGTACGTAAAAATCTTTCTGTTGAGATCAGCCGTCGGAACTTTTATGGAATGTGTTTCCAAGATGGCGCTAACGGGATCATATAGTATTGGTTGGGTAGAGAGGGTAGAGAACACAGGGCAGGTGAGAGTTAAAAAGCGTTTAAACCTACTTCGCGGTCTCAAGTCAGGGAACGCTGCAGTTCAACCTTCCAACCACGCAATGGACGCACGGAGAATCCAAGGATAGCTAAGAACATTGTCTCTGTCTCTCAAAATTTAAAAAATATAGCGACAAAAATATCATTTTCATTATTCAAAAAATAGTAGTGGAGAAATACTGGAACTGCGAAATCTAATTTTGTATGGAGAACGCAGACTTCGCGATCGCGAATGTAGTGTCCTTAAGACTACATGCTCGCTTACGTACAATTTTGTGTAAAAAAATATGTTTTAATAAATTAACCAATTCCATAATTATAATTATTCAATGATAAAATATAACTATAACAGCATAATTCTAAAAGTCTCATAGCGTAGTTAAATAATTCTATAATAAAAATGAAAATTGATTTATTATGTCAATGTCCAAATACTTTGTACCAAATTTTCTATAAAGTGGTAAAAATAGGAACTAACTGAATAGAAAGGCCGCCATGTTGAAATGTCATTCGATTGTCAGTATTAATTATGCCGAAAGCTAGAAAAAGTAATGACCAAGGAGGAAGGATTTTTTTACTTATTTATTATATTTACATACTCCATTCTATTTAAAACCATGTACACTTTTTAGTTAGCAACATTATTTCTTAACATATATTTTTTTTAATAGAATTGAACATTAACCCTAAAATTAAAAATGTTAATTTTATTATGATACCCTCAATATTTTTTTAATTAAGCATTACCTGATAATGTGACTGTATGTACTCGGCTAGAAGTGGATTCTCCTTGTGTTTTTCATAGACAAGGGAATCTCCTCGGGATATGAGGGAAGCTGCATCTGGGGCCAGCGCACCCAACTGGTTCTTTAGCATCTGATAAAATAAACAAATAAATAAATAAAATTATTCCATGAAATATACATACATACATACATATCATCCTTACGGCGCCCGAGACCGCCTAGACGACCCCAGGGTACCCAGCGGAGGAATTTTAATCCCACCTCGTCGTAGCCGTTGGTATGAGTCTACACCGAACAAGTGTCTAGCTCGTCGCGATGTTTTGATTAGACTCAATAACCCATCTATAAACAGTTTCACAAGTTGGTATAGTGAAACCGGGACCGACAGCTTAACGTGCTCTCCGAGGCACTATAGTGGTGTTGTCAAACAAATGTAATTTTTTTTTTTAATTTAAAACTCATTGGTTTACACCGGGATTCGAACCAGGGACCTAAGTGTTTTTAAGTCCAAGGTCTAACCAACTCGGCCACCACGTATATATGTTTGGTAAAAAAAAAAAAATAGTACATAAACACTCTCTACCAATTAGATGGGTTTGCTTGTACTAATGTACCTTTATTCACCTTGTAAAGCTGTTTATAGATGGGCTATAGAGTCTATCCAAATACCGTGACAAACTGGCCACTTGTTCAGTGTAGCCTCAGGGTTACGAGGTAGGAATTTTTGGTTGGAGGAAAGACTCTATAGCTTCACTTGGTCTCATTACCACCGCCCATATAGAAGCAATAACAAGTGACCTATACATTTTTCCAATTTAGTCTATGATATTCACCGGTTTTTAGGAGACAATAGGGAATATGCATGTAACTCTAAAATATGTATATTTCATATATGTTGTGCCTTTTTTATCTAGAAACACAGCTGACAAAATATTTTTATTTAAATTGGTCCATTATTTTCTAATTTCAAACCAAAAATGTTTTATTTGTATAATTACCATCAAGTAGATACAAAGTCACATGCCGTGCAGATACTAGAAGCTTACCTCTAATCTCTTTCCAGGATCCCTAACAGAGCTGACTCCTCCCACAGTCAAAAGCATGACGTCCATTCTGCGACACATTTGCTCGGCTTCCTGAGAGAACTGCTGGACGCGAGAATCTGACTCTAGGGAAAACACTTTGAGTGGAGAAGTCGAGGTGTCGATCTGAAAACCAACCGTTCATTATCATTTCTATACCCTTTTTTATTTTCATCGGATGCTGAAAGTTTTTTTACAAATATAATAACCGTAAATACTTGTAACATTCACAGTAAAGCTGATTTGTGTAGTTTTTAGTCAACGCTTCTAACATATTTTTTTTATATCTGGTTATTGAGTTATATTTTTCAATTAGAGTTAAGTAATCAGAGGAGAATAAGCTGGGAAAACAATACAAAAAACTAAAATAATAAAATGATTAGCATTTTTTTAATTAGAAAAATAGATAAGAAATACTTTTTTATTTTCACTGCTAAATATTACTTTACTATATTCTATGGATATCAATGATTTTAAATAAACCCTTATAGCCAGTGTTTCCTTCATCCATAACGAATAAATTACATTTATCTTAAAAACTAGGGAAACCCACATTAAGGCTAGTCTATGAAGTTTAAAGTAATTCTATGTTCAGGCTGTATTAGCCTATTCAAATGTTGAACATAGGTGTTCTACAAGTCCTAATTGAAATTGATCTGTCACAGTCTAAAGTTACAAGTAATGAAATAATGTTTAATTTTATAATTATTGTCCTAGCAAACTGGGACTTAAAATCCTATTAATATTAGTGGGAATCATACTATAGGATACCTGTTAATAGTTTGGAAAATAATTTAAAAAACTTACACTTCCATAATCATGGGTTAGATTATATTTCTCATTAGGAGTAGTAGGCTTGGATCTGTCCTTGACAGGAATCAAAGATTTCTTCCCCAAACTTGGACTAATAGGCGACTCAGGAGTCCTGGCAGGCTTTGGCAAAGGACTCGGTGGAGATTTTTTGGATTTAGATTCTTCAGTCTTAAGTTCTTTGGCGTCAGCAGAACGCGACAGTTTAGGAGACATGGCTACTACGTGCACTTGGTTTTTAGCTTTGTCTTCCTGTTTTATTGGTGTCGAAGTCGAAAGGGGAAATTTATCAATAAATTCACTCGAAGGACTTAGTTTTGTCTGGAAATTCAAAGCATTTTATTAGTATGTTAATATGGATGTAGAATTACCACTAATTGTTCGCATTACTTGAACTTTTTCAAACAGCAATTTTTCAAGGTACTTTTAAATAATAAAACACAAACAATATTAAAACCCTGACGACTTGATGGGGTAATTTTTAATTCGGGTGAGAGTTTACTCCAATCATAGTAAAAGAAAATTTTGTAATTATTGTCACAGATTGTGTCAACATTTTTATTTGCCTATTATACGATATGCACGATAAAATTTGTCCAGGAAACTAAAATAACTACCTGAGAAGGGTTTTCGTCAACTTCAGAATAAATTTCCTCCTCGTTTTCGTGAAAAGATACTTTTCTAACTGGCTCCGGACTTTTAATACCAGACTTCTTAACGGGTTTGTTAACAGAATCCATTATTTGTTTTTTTCTAAGTTCAATCAGTTTAGTGTCACTAGCAAAAACTTCATCAGTTAGAGACTGTTCCGGCAAAGCAGCTTGATCTTTTGGTACTTCGTCAAGGATCAAATATTCGTTTACTTCGTCTTGCCTGAGACTTCTTTTAGCTTCGTTATGTCTTATAGCCAAGTCGTATAGTAAAGGACAGTCTGCCTCATCTTCGTGGCACGGTGTTGGCGGTGGTGTATTCATAGACTCATCTTTACATATCTCAGTAGATGGTATCAAATCTGGTACATTATCGAAATTCAATCTCATAACTTTTAAATTATCATCATCACAACTGTTTTTTCGTTTTAAAACTCCAAGTGTAGGGTTCATTTTTTCATCGCATTTTTTTACTTCGACAACAAATGTTTGAGGCTCTTTGCCTAGATCGATAGAAGGCCGTTTGTCATTTAATGGTGATTTCAAATCATCGTAGTCTGATTCAGCTTCGGTGTCATCAAATATTTCTACTGTCTCAACCGTTTGAGGCACCAACTGTACAACGGTTTCGATTGCATCAGAGACATTCATCTCTACGGGTTCCATTGACAATACCGAAGACTTTTTAATTTCGTGTTCTTTTATTTCTACCACATGATACTTCTCACGTTTAGGTTTCTTAACTGGTTGCTCTGTATGTTTAGGAGTTTTGTTTTTAGATATTTGAGTAAATAATTCACTATCTTTCAAAAGATTAAATGTACTACTGTCGTGTCGAGAAGTATCAGGTGTCGAGGCTGCGGAGCTGCAAGAAGCTGTGGGATCTATAGCTGAGTCTGTCGACAGATTACTCGTCATGCTATCACTCATTGGACTATCTGGAGTTTTCCTTTTGCCTCTCTCGAAAGATGACGGACGACCTTGAATGATTTCCTTTCTAATAGGCGACGGACTTTTCAAAGCGATAGGTATTTTAGACTTTTTAGGCTCAACTTTTTCGGTTTCAGGAGTATTAACGGGACTTTCAAGTCGTCTCTTTATTGTGTCAGTGACGTTTTCATATTCGACTATGACTTCAGGTTCCTTAACTGAGCCGTCCGTGACTTTATCCATATAAGTCTGTAATTTTGAAACAATCGTGTCGTGAGAGCGATTATCAAAAGTCAACACCAACATTCAAAACACCAAAACAACACAGCACTATATACATGGTTAGTGAAAACGTGAGGCTTATTTATACCGTCCTGATGGATTTTAATGATTTTTTTTTTGTGTAGTAATGATGCAAAAAGCCCCGGTTTGTGTAGTAATCCAAGAGTAGCTTCAAGCGAATGTGTCCCAACCAATGTGATTTCAAAGCTTGTGTAATGTCCTATCTATATAATATCTCTTTCACACCACATAAAATTGACACCAACACCAAACATATATTTACATTTTAGTGTATTTACAATTATAATATGATCCTTGATGTTGATTTTAATTTCAGCGTTACGTATTATGTTTATGTTTAGTCTGTACATGATTTTTCTAGTTATATTTTAGTAAACACTTCACACTTTGGTAACATCTGTTAAATTGTGTTACTTATAGCTGTTATTTTCCTTTTTTAACACATATAATTCAAAACATTACTTACCCGTTAAGCCAAATTAGTGCACGCAATTATAGACAGTGATATAATGAAATAAGCGTCAATATTACAATAACTAAAATGTAGATATGCAGTAATGATAAAACCCACAAATGACAAATCAATAAGCCTGTTATTGTTGCAATTTATTATTTATGTATTACAATTAATAAAAGATACGAGTATGTAAGCCCCGGGCCTAAACTATTGTATAAGTTAAATCATATTTGCATATCTATAATAAATTATGAGGCAATATTTAAAATTTGTATTATTTAAAAAAATCTAAAACTTATGATAGAATCTTGTCAAAAATAAATATTGCCTCAACAAAAACACAAATAAACTTACCGAAATAATTCCTAAAACTTTCTCCCATTGTTTTGTTAAAGCTTTATTATCTAACTGTTCAACTTGATTAGATTTACCACGAAGTTCTTCTTCCAATTTCTTTAAAGCATCAACTGTTCCAGCATCCCCATTTACCACTTCATATTCAACTGTATTCAAATACTCTTGCAGCATTTCAATTTCATTTCCTCGCTTAACCAAACCATGTTTCTTCAAATAATCCCAACGATTGTTAGTGGCTTCTATTTGGGATCTTAAATTTTCTAAGTAAACCGGGTCACAGTGTTTAGCGAATTCTTCATGATTAGCATTTAGTTTATTTTTAATAGCTTCCATTCTAGACATTTCTAATTCTAAGGTTTGTTTACCCATATTCGAACCTAACCCATCTAGCCAGTTATTAAGTGATTGCAAATCATTTTGGATTTCTCTGGCTGTTAGAAGAGCGTTTTCTAGTTTGGTTTTGGATTCAGTGATTTGAGCTCCAAGTTTATTGTATAGTTCTTTGAGTGTATCAATCTTTTTTGAGAATTCTTGAGGTTCAGGCATTGCTTTTTCTTCTACCATTTTTCTGCCCGATTTAATTATTGTTTCTACTTCAGATTTTATTTCGCTTAGAGTTCGATAGAATCTCTGTAATAAAATAAAATAAATATTTAGTGAGTTTTTTAAATTAAATGTTTAACTAAAACCCCAGTATCACGTAATTAAACTAAGTAATTGTACAGACAACGATTTAATTGTGTTTATACGACATAACGTAACTCTGTATATACTCAGTGGTAAGCAGATCCTCAACACCCATCGTACAATTATAACAGTATATTTAAGAACAGTATTGATCATACATACATATCATCACGGGTGCCCTACGGCCCTGGAGACCGCCTAGACGGCTCCAGGGTGCCCAGCGGAGAAGTTTTTAATCCCACACCGTCGTAACTGATGGTATGAGTCTACACCGAACAAGTGGCTATCTTGTTGCGGTGTTTTGAATAGACTTAATAACCCATCTATAAACAATTTCACTAGTTGGTATAGTGAACCGACAGCTTAATGTGCTCTCCGAGGCACTATAGTAAGGCTAAAATATTTGGTTACAAAATGAAAGTAAACTTTCTAATTTGGCCATGATATTGGCTATTAACACGATTTGATCAAATTTTGTTAATTATTCTTTCTACATGATCAAACCAACAATCGATCAAATCACAATAAATTTACCTGATTTTTATAACGTTAATAATCAAATTCAAATGTATTAATGTCGACAGATAAAAGACAAAAAAAAAAAAACTTACAATCATTTTGTAAATGGTCACCAAAGTCGCTATAATGACGTAAATAAATTCCCAACTCATGTCTTATTGCCTTCGCAAATTAAGACCGAATTCTGCGAAATAATACGCGAACTAACACGAGCCCAATCCAATAGTGAGTTGTGGTTATAGCGCGGTTTTATACCAAGAACTATGATTTTTAAAGGAGGTGTCAATTAAATATCCAATAGTTATCTGAATAAAACTATTTTTTTATGTAAAAAAAATACTAAAATAATAACTAATCTATAATAATATGTATAATAAATAAATAATATGATATAAGATTACTTTTCTGGAACGGATTTTTAAAAAATTACCGCTGGTCTGACGTAAAATCAAAATTTTAAATACTTTACTGTTAGATATGGGGAACATAGACTAAGCGAACTTTAAGAAGCCAGTACTTAACTCGACCGTCTAAATTGTACTTTATAGGGCTTAGCATAACCACAATTAATAACGCTTTAATCGTTTCCTGGCCCCTTATTTATATACAGAAATTAATAAATTGCTTCACTTCAAAATGATAACTAAACGCAAATGTAAGAAAGTTGTATTTGACTGGCTATCTGACAAAGACTATAACAACACTGAGACACTCATGACAATTACGACATGACTGATTGACATTCACCCATTACTATATACCTAATACATCACACTTTTACTATACCTAACTTACATCACACTTTTTCTTTTTACTTTTAATTATTATATACCTACAGACCACATACACACCAATCATACAATTACAGAACCTTTAGTTACCAGATGGAGAACTGGCTACTCATAGTACAGAGAATTCTAGTTTGGGAGCCAGGAACCCCTAGATACAAAAAGCTTACAACCCATCATTATAAACGAACAAACACATTCTTATAGTAATATGTAAACACCACAATCTATTACATACACTACAACCGCTCGCCGCATGGCATTACTATTTTTTTTTGTTAAACCTAATATTAACCTTTTTGTACCCTAGATATAAGACTTTTTGTAATATTTTAAAAGAAATAAAAACATTATTAATTTATTATTTATTTACATCGATATAGTTTGACAGTCGATAAAATGAAATTTATGAACATTCATTCACAAAATCGATATGTATCGATTTTGTGAATAAATGTTTGAAGAAGAATGAATGTTTGAAGTATATTTATAGCTTAAAAAAAACATGAGACTGTAATTTTTACTTAAACGATCCTAATTACATAGTCTCTTCATATATATAAATTTTGTAAAACTTTTAAATTATATTAGTTTAGATTTCTTATTTTAAAACGTTTTTTTTTTATCAAATAAATATGAATAATTAATATTCAAAGAGCATGTTTTAGGCGGTTAGGTCTGCAATTTATTCAACTGGCCACTTGATTTCTTAAAAACAAATATTATGGGAAAAGAACCATATTATGGTAATAGAAAAGCACTAAAAATGAAATATTTTGGCGCTAACTTTAAGCACACTGACATAATAATAAATACCGCATCCAAATAAACGCGGATGAATGTACGCCATGTTTATAAATGAATGTAGTATGGCATCACTGAAACCTATCAATGCAATGATGACATGCTCTGCACGCGACTTTGTAAACTATGATCACTATGATACCTATTATAGATACGTATAGCATATAAAAAAATAGCTTTACGTAGTAAATCTGAAAAAAACTGTGTACTGAATACTAACGGCGACAACTATGTTTATTTAACTTGACTTTGTATCCATTTGATGGTAAGTACACCTAAAATATTGTACATTGTTCTTCAACAGTATTGATCGCTCTTACTATACCGGCTAAATGATGCGGTTAGGAAATGGACGTTCCTATTTGCATTACGAGTCTACTTAGCCTCGTTGCTTTATTTCCAAATTAACCGCCCATTTCGTAACTGCAAGGAGATTTGTAGTTATAAAATCCCTCCACTGGATAAACTAAGACTTCTTATATGGTCTCGGGCCCTAAAAAGCATTATATTTAAAATAAAAATAGATAATTAGTCGCCTAACATTTATTAAAGAAGTATCTGTGAGTTTACAATCAACTGTTATGGTTGGTAAACAGAGTCCTAGAATATATACAACCAATTGATCCAGTCAATTATTTTTTTGTAAAGTAAATATCATCACGGGTGACTTATGACGCCTGAGGCCGCCTAGACAGCCTTAGTCTACACCGAAAAAGTAGCTAGCTCGTCGCAATGTTTGGATAGACTCAATAACCCATGTAAATACAGTTTTACAAGTTGGTATAGTGAAACTGGGACCGACAGCTTAACGTGCTCTTCGAGGCACTATAGTGGTGTTGTTAAACAATTGTACATATTTTATAGGTTAAAAACTCATTGGTATACACCGGCGTTTGAACGGGATTTCTTTTGTATATTTTGTTAATTCTACATATTAGATAAAATTTTATATAATAAGGTATTTGAAATTGAACCTTAGACAGAAACAAAAACAACACCACTATAGTGCCTCGAAGAGCACGTTAAGTCGGTCCCGGTTTCACTATACCAACTTGTGAAACTGTTTATAGATGGGTTATTGAGTGTATCCAAAACATCGCGACGAGCTAGCCACTTGTTCGGTGTAGACTCATACCATCGGCTACGACGAGGTGGGATTAAAACCCCTCCGCTGGGTACCCTGGGGCCGTCTAGGCAGTCTCGGGCGCCGTAAGGCACCCGTGAAGATATATATATATATATATATACAGAAACAAAAAGTGCTTTTATGCCTATATTTTTATTTTATTATAAAGAGTACAAACCATATAGTTTGAAGAAGAGTGCACAAAAACTAAGACATCCATAACAATTTCACAAACAATAAAAATCCGACCAAATAAATATACTTCGAAAATCGTTCAATAAGGCTACAATCAATGGCCTTCAGAATTCAGTTAAATAATAACGTATTGTATAAGTAGTAAACGTATTGAGTTGTATAGAAATACTGGATGATTGTTAGATTTGATAGGGTAAGGTCGAGTTTGAAGGAAGGTTAAAGTAAAAACCTCCGTTAAAGTAAACTATAAGATAAAAAAGTTATTATCTTGTAGCGCCTTATGGATTTAATTTTGTGTTAGGTGGAAGGAAGAACTCTATAAGTTCGCTTGACCAACTGACCATTTTTTTACCACTACTGACCTAGTCATGTTTTCGGTTCTAATCTGTGGATTAACCGGTTCTCAGGGGCCTTATTCCGAGTTTGCAACCGTTAAAGACGACAAGACGTTGCGTAAACTATAAATATTGAAATATAAGTTCTATTTCAATGGTTATATAGTCTGTATTAGGTTGGCTATAATAATGCCGCCATCTTGAAATACGCGAATTCTTCGCAAGTTTGAACATCTGATGAGCATTGGAATTTCAACTCTATATTTAATAGAATAGAACTTATATTTAAATATTTATAGTTTACGCAAAATGCGCGACGGTGAACGTGTCAAAACTCGGAATAAAGCCCCTGGAGACTTTACATCAATTTCTTCTCGATGTGGTAGTCTCCTTTTAGATTGCGGTTACTAAACGGACAGTTTATTTGACGATAAAGCACTGAGGAAAAAATTGGCCCCAGCCTGGTGGTTAAGTCACTGCGCAACTGATACCAAGGTTAAGCAAATGACAACAGGGCCCGACCTAGAAGGGTGACCGCTTTATGCAACGAGAATTTACCATAATAAACACCGCAACAAGCTGGCGACTTGTTAGTTGTTGCTTTCGAATACCATCGGCGAATACCCTGAGGCCGTTTAAACGGTTCTCGGGAGCCAAAAAGGCCCGTGATGGTATTATTATACATGGTGATTTTGAAAGGATGTACTTTGGGCTAATATGAGGTTCTGCTGATCAATACGAATAACTTTTCCCATGGAACCATGTGCCGCAAATGAAAAAAAATATTGCCTTCTCCATACAAACTAGTAATGTTAAAATTACCAATTTGTATGGGAAAGCCAATTTTTTTTTCATTTGCGACATATGGTTCCATGGGAGAAGTTGTTTAATTTGATCAGCAGAACCTCATATTAGCCCAAAGTACATCCTTTCAAATTCCCTGTATATTAAAATGGACTCGTAATACGAATTCCCATATCATAACCTCATTAATTAGCCGACATAGGTTGGATCCATATAATGCTGTTAAATAACAGTGTATTCTGTTATATGATCGACCCCATTAATTGACTTGGTAGGTCTAGGTTATACAAAATCACATGTTGAGCTACAAAAAAACCCTTTTTTTTAGAATCAGTGTTTTCAGTCGGAAAATGTTGGTCTATGACACATTTATACTCTTCTACCTATTTAAAGTTAGGTATTGTACTGTTTTTCCTCTAATACAATAAAATTAAATAAAAGTTAACCTCGGTTAGTTACGTGTAACCGGGCGTTAGCATTGTCATTAGTGGAGCGTGACCGACGGGCCCAACTGTGTATCAAATATCTACGCCTAGACCTGTGATTACCGCCATCCAATATGTTTATGGAAGGTGTTAAATGATCAAATCGGAACTAAACTAGAACTTGATTCTACGACCTAATAGGCTATTTAACTACATTAAAAATATACTATAAATTGTAGTCATCCTATCAGACAATGGCGTAAAAAAGGATATTTCACTTTATTTTAAACTAAATTATGTATATCTTTTCTAGATTACACGAAATAAAATTGAATATTTTTTACAATTTTATTTATAACAAAAACATCTTTGATTGGTTGATGACTGGTAACGTCACACGCAAGTAAACAAAACAATACACAGATTATAAATCATGGGGATGAAATAGAATAGAGTAGGTATAATATATAGGGGATTATTTAATCTGTACTTGTTTGTTTAATTGCGTGTGACGTCACACTTGACATCGCTGCAAAACAGCGTTTTTAGCGCCATTGTAGAAATTTAAACTTTAACTTTGATTTTTATTAATAATAGAGTAGTCATCCCGGAAATATCAATGTAGTGTGATTATTATGTAATGGAGAATCATATAAAACGGTTTTCAAAAAGGAGTCAAATACCCTATTGTGGTGATCAATGTGTTATCACCGGTCTCGTTACCATCGCCCATATAGATGCAAAAACCGTCGAGTGAAATGAAATGAAATGCACTTTTGTTATTAGATATTGATAAAAAAAAAAAAAAAAGAGCGGGGTCTACTGGCACAGTTGTTCTATATACTTAAAAGTAGATCCCAAAGTAACTTTGTAACTAGTTTTAAACATTTTTGTTACCTACCTAATAAATAAATATTTCATTTCATTTTGAGTGTTTTTAAGTCTAAGGTATAACTTGTGCTTCAATTTAAAAATAAAAATAAATTATAAACGTGGTGGCCGAGTTAGACCTTAGAAACACTTAGGTCCCTGGTTCGAACCCCGGTGTGTAACAATGAGTTTTTAATCTAAAAAATTATGTACATTTGTTTCGCGACACCACCTCGACAGTGCCTCGGAGAGCACGTTAAGTTGTCGGTCTCAGTTTCACTATACCAACTTGTGAAACTTTATAGATATTGAGCCTAACCAAATATCGCGACGAGCTAGCCACTTGTTCGGTGCAGACTCATACGCTCGGCTACGATAAGGTGGGATTAAAAAACCCTCCGCTGGGCACCCTGAGGCTGTCTAGATGGTCTCGGGCTCCGCCCGTAAGTTTCCGTGATGATTTTTTTTTTTTATGAATTTCTTACTAGCGCAGCTAAGTGTTATATTCATAAAAACGTTATTGAGCGTTTTAGTTCAAATATGTTTCGTCACTTTTGTACTGATGAAAATTATCTTTGGCAGAAAAGAGATAAAAGACAATTTGAACTAAAACCAGGGAAGTTCCACTCCGCGCTTTAGGTATGAAGCTATAAGTACCCGGCCGTACCCACGGATGGGTTTTATTTTTGAGGGCTGCACTAACTATTACTAGATATACTTATCAAACAAAACTATAGTAATTAAATATCTAACATTTGGTACAACCCTGCTGGTGTAGAGAAGTAGATAACTCACCAAGCACGCGACAACACCTTCAACCATCACTGTAAGTATTGGGCTAACTTACAAAACTGCAGGCAGGCCAGAGAGGCGGTCACCAAACCTAGCCCACGCCTAGCTCGGAACCTGCTCAATCTCAACAGAGGTAACCTTCGTATGGTGGTGGGTATACTTACCAGACACTTTCCATTAAACATACACCTTACAATTTTAGGTATCACCAACAGCCCTCTATATAGAAGTTGCATGGAGGCTGATGAAACATCCACCCATGTGCTGATTCATTGATCGGGTGGCTTAACAACGGGCGAAAATTCTCGGAACACCGAGGTCGCTTCTTGAGGCCTGTGGAAGACCCGGACTTCTTGTCGCCTTCTGGAAGGAGCTGGGCTGGCTAGAATAGTCAGCTGACTCACGCAAAAAGGCCTAATCTGTTGGCTAATTGCGGAAAATGGGCCCGCCATAAACATGAACAACTTACCAAGCAGTGTCGCAGCTGAGCCCTAACCGTGTCGGGCTCGGCTCCAGCCAGCTGCAGCAGACAGGCGGCCCCGCGCTGCACGTTACGCAGCTCCGCGATAGCGCGCGCCACTCTCCGCGCGAGCTGGGCGCTGGCCGTGCCGCCGCCGAATGTGGACAGGCGGTCCTCCGCGATTGAGAAGTTACTCTGGACGTTTAATAATTACAGAATTAGGTTTTATTCTAAGAGTCCTAGGTCTAACATCGCCTTTCCAAACATGAGAACAAAAGATGGCTGTTTGTCATACAAAACCAAAATAAAAAGTGACAACAAAACCTATAATAATAACAATAATATGTAAGACATATTACTTTGGTCACAAATTAATCTCTATGTGTACCAGAAACATAATATACTATTTTACCTACTTACTGCTTAATTTGTCCCAAAGGTTGGACTTGAAGAGAATGCCTAGCGGCATTAAGACCACCTTTGTACTAAATTAGTGCAATAAAATAAAAAAAAAAGATAACAAATAATATAATACATATTATATTTTATTTTATAAACACCCAGACTATGACAAACTGTACAGAAAAAACGTACTAATATTTTTTTGCCATGGATGGGAATCGAACCCACGACCTCCGGATACAACGCCAAAGGCGAAACCACTCGTCTACGGAGATAGTCATATTTCATATATTATAACTAATCAATGCTCGGCTGTTAAGGCGTGACTACAAAATATGGCGTCAACAAATATGTTTGACTATTCGAAAATTAAAATTAAATTTAGTTATATATCTCTTTTTTGTGTCGCACTCATTCAAATCTACATATAGAAAAAAGAGATATATAGAAGAAAGAAGAATGTGTGGTTTCTATTTTACAAGGTGTATTACAGCACTTCCATATACATGGTGACTTTGAAAGGATGTAGGTACTTTGGGCTAATATATGGTTCTGGTAATTAAATCGAACAACTTTTCCCATTGAACTATGTGTCGCAAATGAAAAAAAAATTGCCTTCTCCATACAAACTTGTAATGTTAAAATTACCAATTTGTATGGAGAAGCCAAAAATGTTTTTTACTTGCGACACATGGTTCCATGGGAAAAGTTGATCGATTTGATCAGCAGAACCTCATATTAGCCCAAAGTACATCCTTTCAAATTCACCTGTATTATTAATACTTCATGACAGATTTGGTTTTATCATCATTTAGTGAATTTATTAATTTTATCAATATGTATACAGAATAAACTTTATACCTAATAGAACCGGTCCAGTTAGCTACATAAAATAAATATGAGTTTAAGTAGGATTAATTATGACATAGTATAATACACGCGATAATAAGAGACACAGAATAAAATTACAAGCCAAGTTGATACAAAAATAATGTCTTAAAATTTTCCTTAATATTTTTTACCCTATTGTAATACTTATTATAGACACTTCTATGTGGCGAGCGAGTAGTAGATTTAACGGGATCTGCGGCCACTCTGATTGGAGGAGAGATCGTTAATAGCGGAAATCATTATTTTGACAATCTAACGCTCACGTTATAAGAAACAGAATATGGCCGCTGGGGCCTAACCAAAGAACACGATCGCCAATCGAATCGCCGCATCAATCGACAAAAATGTATAGGAATTTTACTCTATGGGTAGAGCCTGATCCACGAGAAACGTCAAATCCCATACATTTGGCTTTCGATGGGTATTTCGATTCGATTATCGATTGGCTCTTTGGTAAGGCCCTTGAAGCTCGAATTCTCATTTGAATATAGATCTTTTCTGCGAGGTTGAAGCTAACAAGGGTAGTTTTTCTTGTTCTGTAGATTCTAACCAATAATTTTACAATATCTATCTAGCATTAATCTATTACGATGTTGTCTATTTATATATATATTATTATATTTTATATATTTCTACTTGTAACTATCTTATCCCGATGCCAATTTTATATTTGTGAAGACCTTCAATGGTCCTTAGTTTTTTGTATTATTTTCCTTATCTTTTTTAGGTGGGAGGAAGGTTTCTATAACTTTCTTAGGCCGACCGACCGGTCTCGTTACCACCGCCTATACAGATGCAAAAACCGTCAAGGGACCTAGTCATGTTTCGGTTTTAGTCTGTGGGTTCACCGGTTTTCAGGAGATTACTGCATCGATTTCTTATCGAGGAGGTAGTCACCTTTCAGGGTGCGGTTACGAAATGGACGGTTAGATTGACGATAAGGCAGCGAGTATATTAAAATATACTCGTAATGCAATTCGTCTTTGTCGCCGCCCATTTCGTAATCGCATCATTTAGACGGCATAGTGGGAGCAATCAATATTAAGAACAATTATTGATTGACCCCCATTCATGGACTTTGTAGGTCTGCTCACCATCAGGTAGATACAAAGTCACATCACACCATGCTCCAATAAAAAAATATAAAAAACTTTTATCTTGTTACCAAATGTCTTCCTATAAGTACCAATTTTTTTTTTGTCACACAAGGTGTGTGTATATGTCTTCAATAAAAAAAATATACCTGAACATGTTCGAGCTGCTCCTTCAATCTAATCGCAGCCTCATTTTTGCCCGCGGCTTGGTACGCTGAGATTTGTTTCTCTACCTCTTTCAGGACACCGCGCTGAACCTCAAACTCTTCAACGAGTTGCTGTAAAAAAATACACTTATAGTTTTTTGAATACCTGGTTGTAAATAGGAGTCAATATCCTTTGTGCCAAACTTTTCAACCAGATGGCGCGGCTGTCTTGGTATGTTTGAACTTTCAATTTCCATAAGTGTATTGTAAAAGTTTTAATATCTTTGTAATATTTTTTATTATTTGTGTGGCATTTGGTTCTCAAGACTCTGGCGCACACAGATTCCCTTTTGGAAAAAATTGGGAATATGTTTAAATAAGTCCAAAAATCCGTTTCGACTAGGTCTGCTTTCTTTCCGTTGCAGGGTAAATATTTTTTTTTATACGCAAAAATTATATACACGTAAGGTGATTTACATTATGATTAGATAAAAACACAAAATTTTACGTACGCGCGGAATTTTAAAACACATTCAACGGCTTTAAGTGGCCTAAGTGCAAGAAACAGGCGAACGAATCTAATTGTTATTTTGAAGTTATAACAGCTTTATACCTAACGTGACTATACGTCCCGTTTTGAATGGGATTGTCCCTATTTTCACTACCCTGTCTCGGTGTCTCCGAGGAAAGCGTCGGGACGCCGAAATGTCCCGTTTTCCGTTTCATAAAGGTCAACACATGAAAACTCAAAATCTCTATTATAAAAGAACCTTTCTTAATGTAAAACTAATTGAGTCATCGTCGTAGACACCTGAAAAAATATATAGCATAGCTTCTGATTTCTGTTCTTAAAGCCATGTTGATAACGAAAATGAATATTAATAAAAATATCATAAAAAAACATTATTGTAATTGTCTCAATAGTTTCCATTCCAAAATGTCCCGTTTTGAGTAAAAATAAAAATGGTCACCTTATTTATACCGCGTCGCGTTTAACATAACTTTCTTAGGATGGTGTTTAATATTTTCCTGAAAAAATACCAACCTGATGGTCTTCCGGCACATCGTTCGCAGTCAGATCCTGGTCGATT
Organism: Monopis laevigella; assembly: GCA_947458855.1. Taxonomy (NCBI): domain Eukaryota; kingdom Metazoa; phylum Arthropoda; class Insecta; order Lepidoptera; family Tineidae; genus Monopis; species Monopis laevigella. The sequence goes on along the minus strand of OX381596.1, from coordinate 3,749,997 downwards.
CTGTTGGTAAGCTTGGCGTTGACTTCTGTGAGCCACTGCTGTAGGTTATCCACAGATACCTCAGACTTGGTGGCCTCTTTAGCGGAGTGCACGAGGAGTTGGGTGCGAGTGGCAGCCTTGAGTGACAACAGTTATGGTGTATATACATTTAGTACATGCGTGGGTTTTAGATAAAGACAGAAGAAAATAAAGAAAAGAATTTGAGAGTTTGTATGGTTGTTTAAAGAAGTCCAATGAACTAAAAAAGGATAGCAAGACCGCAAAAGGATATTCGTGTACGTTAATATTATAAAATAAAACAATAATACATTGTACAGTGTTCACTGAGCGAAGAAATTCACCAATTACCAACAAGTAATTTGAAGCCTAAGGAGTAAAACATGTTTTATAATTGCGAGGAAATAATCTAATGGTAACAAGAAATAAAAAAACACACAGCTCGTACTAATTCGCAATTGATTGTCATATATTTTTTTCGTCTGCATATTTGTTTGATAGTAACCAATAATGTACATTCTGTCTAGGTTATTGTGTGTATATGTTAGGATATGTATTTTATATATTTCCCATTATATTGTCTTTTATTTTTAGTACGATTTTCTTTCCTATTTTAGTTCATAGTTTACAAATTGAAGTTAAATGAATTATAAAATGTGATACCTATCTTAGCCTAAGGTTGCATAACATTTATTTCTTCATTCTCCTCTAGTACTAAATGCGTATTAAAATTATTAAAAAGCACTGATTAACTTGTTTTAGTATATAAACAATACAAGTATATTTTTTATTTCATACAAGTAATATTATCATATTGTTTATTTTTTAAGGTAAACGGGATTCCGTTAAGAAAAAAATAATAAGTTTAATATCTCTGGAGTTAGATAAATAATATACTTATAAACTATTTTTCTTTACAAGTAGGTACATAAAAATAATAAAAAATATTAAAAATAATACTTATATTTTTTTTAAAAAGTAGAAACATATTTAAGAACCACATCCATATTTTTAAAAAAAAGCTAAACAAAGACATAGGTACATAGATTTAAATTATCATACATACATAGCTACTTAACTACAGGCCTGATTATTCTAATAGAACTTGATATATTTTGTGTAGAAAAAAATACAAATTTAGACTTTGATATCTAATTTATCTCGAAGAATCACGCCCCAGTTATTCTTTAAATGTCTCAATAGAGGAGTACAACGCTTTTGTTTTAAAGTGAGTTATTTTGGTACGAGTTACACTATATAATTATCAGTTACTTTTTATTTTAATGATACGGTAACGTTAGCTTGTCAAAATAATAAAATCAGCTACAACGAAAACTAAACAAAGTCATGGATTCTACTCCCATGTGTTACAGGTGCTTTTGGATTGATAGCTATTTACGTTCCGTGTCGTAGACATTAAATTTAGAGGATTTCGTTATTTTGATTTTTTAAGGTTACCTTCAAGAGAAACAGAATATGGCCGCAATTCAGTTGGACGCCATTTTGATTTTTATTGCGATATGAATAAAAATCAAAATGGCGTCCATTTTTATCTTAACTTAGGTACTTATAATCTAATGACTTGTAATATACTAACCTGTCGACTGAGTGTATTCCATCGATCGGTAACATTGTCGATTTCGGCTTGGATCCAGCCCGGCATAATGTGAGCGTCGATAAGTTGACGACCGATGTCCTGGATTCTTAACAGACGATCGTCTGCGTGGTTCTGTATGTATGTTTCTAGATTCTGTACGATAAAATCATATTGTTAAATTCTCACGTAGGTGATTTCATTATTAATTAATTTAATTACTACTCATTTGAAAGGTAATAATAACTGATATGGCGTCGATGAGTTGTCATGCGAACGAAATACTAAATTAATATTATGGATTATGAGACAATGTTCTACCTTACAATTTACGGATAGCAATATCCGTAAATTGTCCAATGTGTGGTTAGGAGGCTAGGTAATTAACTGCAGTGTTTCCAGAAGCAGAGTTAAGGGCACTGCTTTCGTAATCGCAAACTATATTTTCTCCATACAATATTAGCTTTAGCACTTTCAATAATACTCGATTACTGTTTGTTGCAGAATTAAAATAATATTTTTGTCGGTTATTGTAATTATTCAGGTTATAAGAAACAGAATGTGGTCCCTGGATACTTTTAATGTATACTCACACAGAGGTCATCCTCTATCTCTTCGACATCAGCGGGAGCGTTGGGGGAGCGGCGCAGGCGTCTGGCCAGCCCATCCAGCCAGGCAGCCTCTTGGGCCAGCCAGGCCCTAAGGGACGCTGTCTCCTGCCAAGCCTCGTGAAGTACTCTACAAAATGTATGCCCACTCTTAGTTATTTATGTTAACACTCGTTAATAAAAAAGCGAAATACAACAAATATAATTGAGAAAGCTCATTTCGTATGGGGAACGCGATGTCTGCGCTCTCCATACGATGAGCTTTCGCAGTTCTAGTATTTCTTCACTACTGTTTGTCTCAGAAATAAAATAATATTTTTGACGATGCTTGTATTTTTTTATTAGAGCACGGCATGAGACTTTGTATTTGCCTAAATGTAAGCGGAAGTACAAAGTCCATGAATGGGGTCGATCAATACATTGATCGACCTTTATTGTTTAACAATATTAATCGCTCCCACTATCTGGCATAGTGGGAGCGATCTAAATGATGCGTTTACGAAATGGGCGCCGACAAACGAGATTGTATTACGAGTCTATTTTAATATCATCGCTGCTTTACATTGTAAGTTTTTTTAAACTTACTTATATCTTTCATAAACACCGTCAGTGACTTGCGTCCATCTAGCGTTGAGATGAGTGAATCGTTTTGCCAAACTTGTGGGCGGCTTGTCTTCGGCTTGTAACATCAAATCGCTACCTATTAATGTGAAAATAAAACAATTAAATATATAAGAAAATCCACAGCATAGAAATCCATAAATACAATAGGGAATATGCTAAAATATGTATATTTCATATATGTTGTGCCTTTTTTCTCTAGGAACACATCTGACAAAATATTTTTTATTTAAATTGGTCCTTTATTTTCTAATTTCAAAACAAAAATGATTTATTTTACAAAAACGGAACGCGCTCCGAAACGAGCGCTCCGAAACGAGCGCTCCGAAACGAGCGCTCCGAAACGAGTGAGAGTTGACACTTCTGACGTGATAACGTCACAGCAGCCGAAACAAACAAATATTGCGGTTGTAATATACTTCTAACCGTGCAAAAGAAGAGATGAGAACCATTGTTGGTTTAGTGTGCTGTGACGTCACAGCAATGGCGTGCTAGTGATGCGCCGTTATCGGACATTAAAGAATGATAAATGTTAATCCCTTTTTTTAAGGATTATCACATTAATTTTGTAGTATTATATATTTTTCAGGGTTTAGTAAAGTAAATACTACCAAATACAGCAATAAAAAAAAATCATGCATATTCTCTATAGCAGAATAATATACATTAAATGTGTCTATGTAATTTTATGGTCGCTCGAATTTGAGAACTAAGAAAACGGTATATCATACAGTATATAGTTCATAAATTATTTCTACAATAATTCTCAATTGGTACATCCGGTTCCCATATCTGGTATCTTACGGTAGTGCTTAATGTTTATTGGTAGAGGGCGCTGCATATGTTATCTAAAGTGTAGTTTGTTAGTGTTAAACTAAATCATATAGATTTTATTTAGTACTTAAAGATGTAAATGTGGGTCACTTAACTAAAGCAAATTGGCAGATTGATTATATAGTAATGCCTCTGTGGGTAGTTTTACAGTAATAGTAGTAATTATCACATAAATACTCACCAGTCTCATTTAAACTTCTAAAGGCGTCAGTTTTTTCATCACATTTTTCTTTCAGTGACTGGAACCGAACCTTCATTTGGTACAGCTCTCCAGAATCCCGTATGGTACACTCATCCTCTCTAGGTATTAATTCTTCTATCTCTTGCAAAAACTTTTCTGTCTCTTCTATTTTACTAAGAACTAATTCAGTTTTTTCTAAAGTTCTTCTTAAAATTTCGTTTAGCTTAAAAGATTCTTTAGTAACGTATTCGAATTGTTTCTTAAAGTTTTTCGTGTCATGTTTAATATTTTTGCCGAGAGTGTCCTCGCAGTCTTCTAGGATGGTAGCTTTTAGCGATTCAATATTGTCTAATTTTTCCTTGTATTCCGGTTTTTGGTCTTCGTATTTCTGCAATATATATTTATTAGAAATAATATTTATTGGTAAATAGTCGTATTTTATACAACGTAGAGTCAGGTATTATATGATAACAAGGTTAAGCAGATGACAATAAGGCCGGATCTGGGATTTGTGACCGCTTTATACAACGAGGGTATGCCATCATAAACACCGCAACAAACTCGCCACTTGTTAGGTGTTGCCTCCAAATACCATCGGCGAAATGAGGACGGGTTAAGCCCTCTGCTGGGTACCCTGAGGCCATTTAAACGGTTTTTGGGAGCCAGAAGAGGCACCCGTGATAGTTTTTTTTTATTACAAAATAGAGACAGGTATTATACAAAATGGAGACGGATATTATACAAAATGGAGTCGGATATTATACAAAATGGAAGCGTAGTTTATACAAAGATTAAAAAATATGAAAGTAAGACCAATTAGTTTTCAAAAAAAACTCAAAAACAAATGTTATCAAATATATAATGTTTTTTGAGACAAATCCATGTTTTATGTAGCTTAGTTGCACCAAAATGTCCGTTTAAGTAATTGTAATGATTAAAGTTAAAAATGGCGTCAAATGTACTAGTACTATTTTGAGAGCCGAATGACAGCTGGTACATTCGCCGCCATTTTTAACTATAGTCATTACAATTATTTTAACGTACGCTTTAGTGCAACTCAGGGTGAGTAGTTTAATACATTTTGTACTTACGTTACTTTGGTCTAATATTTTCTCCAACAGCTCGGGATCGCCGATGGGTATTTGTCCGTTATCCTTCACAAATGCCTCCAGATCCTCAAGCCAAAGATTCAAGTCTTTTACTTGGGAACGTAATTCACGTACTAAATGTAAACCTGAAAAGTAATAGGAAATATTGTTACATACGGATGTCTTACGACGCCCAAGACCGCCTAGACGCCCTAGACGGTCCCAGGGTACCCAGCGGAGGGGTTTTAATCCCACCTCGTAGTAGCCGATGGTATGAGTCTACACCGAACAAGTGGCTAGCTCTTCGCGATGTTTTGAATAGACTCAATAACCCATCTATAAACAGTTTCACAAGTCGGTATAGTGGCACCGGGACCGACAGCTTAACGTGTTGTCAAACAAATGTACATAATTTTCTAATTAAAAACTCATTGGTACATACTGGGATTCGGGAAATATTGTTACCTAATGTTATTGTATTATCTTAAGTCTATAAACATATATATAATTATTGTGGGTAACAGGTTATCTACAGTCTACACTAATAAAATTTATAATAAATGGATATATATTATTTTACCTTTTTCTAATTTCCCAATTTTCTGGTCCAAAATAGTTTTAGTATCACCAAACTTAATAATCAGGTTATCGACACTACTGGCCAATTTCATTCCTCGGTTGCCGCCATTTTCTGCATATTTCTCCTTTTTCTTTTCCACCACATCTTCGTAAGAATTTTGTAAATCATCAAAATCTTTTTGGATTTTCTTTAAATTTTGGATTTTATCTGTCATTTTATCTTCGGAAGATATCATTGCATGTTCTTTTAATAACACAGATTCTATAGTACTAATTTTGGTTTGTAAATTTTTATAATCTGATTCAGTTTTCGTACCTTTTTTGTTAATAGATTTTTTTATTTCAATTTCTTTTTCACTTAATAACTTGACTAAAGTGTCGTATTGTTCGTTTATTCGTTTCGAATCGTTTTCGATTTCCGTTTTATGCGATTCCGGAATCGATTTCGATAGAAGAACTATTGATAGCGCGTTTAGTTCTTTTAGTTTCATTTCGTTTTGTTTCAGAAGCCTGAGTTTGTTTCTTAGATGTATGAGTTGATTATTTGTTGGTTTATCTTTGAGTGTTTTTTCCTTCCAAGCTAATACTTCGTCAATATCTTTTTGTAGGGGTTTGTGGTTTTTGTAGTAATTATCTTTGTCTTCCAGCAAGTTCATTATGTTCCTGATTTCTAGTATGTTTTGTTGAATTTTTTCCCAGCGTTTTTTTAGTTCGTTAATGTTTTTAGCGTGTTGTTTTGCTTCTTCTGTAAATAAATAAAATAAAATGGTCACAGTCATGGAGATATATATTGGAACCCGCCGAAGGCCTAAAATCGCCTCTACGACTAGACTGTATGGGCAGATGACCTTTGCCTTTTCTTCGGGAAAAATAATACTACTACTACTAAAATAGCCTTCCAAACGTGAGAACAGATGGCCGCCACCATACAAACATAAAACAACAATTTGATTGGTTGAAGCGAACACAATATGGCGGCAACGAACACGTTTGACATTTCGTTTTTAGGTGATTTTAGTCATTAGGACAGTTCCATGTATTTTTATTCTTAGTTTCAAAGTCACAGTACAAACCAAAAATTAAATTAACCTTATAATAAATACCTGTTAAGGAATAAAATTATTACATGTAGAAGTTTTTTAAATAAATTTAATTAATTAAGTTATTTAGTAAACATACCTTCAAGCCCACTCTCTTTGCTTAATTTCCTTTGAATGTCCTCAACATGTTTGAAGTCGTTTCGCTGAGAATCAACCTCAGACTCCAGCTTTGCTATGACCACTGAGATATGGTTCCTATTTGGTGATTGAGTATCCAGCTCTTTGTAACAATCCTGTAGGCTGGATTCTGTATTGTTTGCCCAATCTTCAAACACTTTAAATCCTGTAAATTTTAAAAAGGATATTTTAAAACTTGAAACATTTTTTGACTAAAACTACTATTCTGCTTTATATTTTTAGTAAAATAAATAACTTAAATGAAATGAGAACAGGTTTATCCTTTCGCTGCGTACCCTGAGGCCATTTAAACGGTTCTCGCAGGCCAAATAGGCACCATTTGGCTTGGGAGAACCATTTAAATGGCCTGATGATGAAGAACCGTGATGATCTTAATTAAATAACTTACCAACTTGGAAGTCCACCGAGCTGACTTCGTCAGAAAGTCTGGGCTTCTTAGACGCGCTTTGTCCGTGGTCGGAAGTAGGCGTGGTCGTGGTCGTCGCGTTGGTCGTCTCTACAGTCATTGTGGTCGTTATGGTCGTCGTACCTTCAACGACCATGGCGTCTGAACTGTTTATGTTTATCTCGAAGCCCAGCTCTTTTATCTGGAATTGATTAATTGTATTCGATTGCATTAAAACATTGGAGAACTCGTGTTTAAATTCTATACTGTGAACGCGGTAAAAAACAATAAATTTCGGTGACACCACACTGTTGAACTTTGACGCTCGTGAATTATAAAGCACTCGTCGAACAGAAATAACTTGTGACAGGAAGTCAGCTGTTTTGATCAGATTCATTTTCCTTGCACGTCTGCACTATTTCAGCACTTAATGTTAAGCAGCTATGGCCAATCGAAACAAGCTTATAAATTTAGAGTAATACTAACATACCTAAAATTGTAATTTTGAATAGACAAAAACCAAAACATCGCAATCCCAAAAAATAAAACTAAAATAGTCACCACATTTTACCACGAGAATAGGCAGAGACTTGGCATAACTCTCTTGCTTCCTTCACATCCCCAAATCTCTTCATACCAGCTCAACGGTTATGGGCACTGCGGATCCCAGCTTTTTCTATAATGCCCCCGATTTGGTCCCGGAACATTCTTCTGGGTCGTCCCCTTATCCTTTCATTCACATCTGATACATATATTTCTTTCGTCAACCTCTTTTTATTCATCCTCTCAATGTGCCCAAACCACCGACCATTCGTTTCTCAATCCTTATCACTACATCTTATTTCAAATCACACATATCACGCTCAACTATATTCTTCACTCTATCCGCAATTGTTACTCCACAAGCACTCCTTAATAACCGCATTTCTACAGCATTAATCCTACTTTCATGCTTCTTCTGCCATACCCAGCATTCACTTCCATACATTAAGGTAAGAGCTTCACCTACAATATTCAAAAACTACTCACCCTCTTAGCTTGGACTTCGATAATCATCAAGAGAGCATCAAATCTATCCTGTAGATTCTCCACCCTTTCTAAATAGTCGTCCAACCCATTGTCATTGGACTCCTGAATGAGGTGGTTAGTTAGTTCCAGGTGGTTAGTCAGGTTTGATTGTTGGACGTTGATGGAATGCTTGATGTGTTGCAGCTGCTTTATTCGCTCGAGGACTTCGCCTATTTCGCTTGAAGGGTTTGCTTCCATCTGTTTGAAATAAAAAAACACTTTGTTTTCAAATAAAATTAAAACTGATAGGAATAGTTTATTTAAACCGTAAAACAAGAGATTTTGTACTTATAAACTGTTAAATAAATAAAACAATTGAAAGGGAAATAGGAAATTTGTATTAAAATATGTAAGTAATATTGCCTAGTGGCATTAGGTTTCAAAATGGCGACTGAATGCTCTAAGGGAACGTAAATATGGCGGATTATATTATTATTATACAATTTAAACTGAATTTATGTTGGGAATATTTGTAAATAATTTATAGATATTATAATGTCAAATATAATTATGTTAAGTTAACTGTAAATGTTCTGAATATAAATAAATAATATTTGAAGAATTTATTAACAAAAAATATTTTATTTTTTGTATAATCTTTGGTCAACCCTATTTCTTGCTAAACCTTTCATTTGAACATCCTGCGTCGACCAGAGGGTTCAAATGGAACCTTCTGCATGAAAGTTATAAATTATAATATGAATTAGTATATTTTAACCTGTTTCAGAGCACTCTCGACGTGGTCACAGTGTAACAACAAGGTATCGTATTGCTGTTGTAGTTCTTCCCACTGAGTCTTCATGGACTGAAGCCGCATGGTTTGTGATTGAGTCCATTGGCAGGTGTGCGACCATCGCTCTCCCAGAGCTGTGAGCTGATCCTCAATCTCCATTACACCTGGAAAAGACAGACAATGTTCTTAGCTATACGTGGATTCTCGGTGAGGGTGGCAGGTCCGTCGCGTGATTGGAAGGCAGGGGAACGAACTGCAGCGTTCCCGGACTTGAGACCGCCAAGAAGGTTTAAAAACCCTTTAACTCTCCCCTGCACTGTGTTCACTACCCTCTCTACTGAACAAATACTATATGATACTGTCAGCGCCATCTTGGAAACACATTCCATAAAAGTTCCGACGTCATCGTAAATCGTCATCAATTAAAGGGACTTGGCCTTCCACCGATTTTGGAAGGCCAAGTCCCTTTAATAGACGATGCAAAGACTTTGCTGGAATTCTTCTTGCACCGACTTCCACTGCATAAAGTTGAGTTTTAAAACCATTTTTAGTAATTTCATTTGTGAGATCAAAGTGTTTGTTTGACTTGATGGCGTTGCCCTTAGGAATGTTTGTATCCCACGGAACGATGAGTTCTATTAGTAATACTTTCTTCAAGCACCGAGAGTATACCCGTATGTCTGGTCTATAAGCCTATCATGTGAACGTATCTCACCAGTATCATGGCCGTCTTCATCAACAACCACCACGCAGTTGGCCAGGGAGTCCACAATGGCTTGTTGCTGGGTTAAGTCCTCTTGCAGCGCTAGGACGGCGTTCAGTTGAGACAATATCTTCCTGGGACCACCTTTAGGGGTGGACATGTGAGATATACGATCTTCGGTTTTGGTCAACCATAGTCTGTAAGAAATGTTTAACGTAATGTCTAATATATGTATCACAGTATTATACAAGGAGCATGAAAGTAGGATTAATGCAGTAGAAATGCGGTCATTAAGGAGTGCCTGTGGAGTAACAATTGCGGATAGAGTAAAGAATACAGTTGTGCGTGATATGTGTGATTTGAAAGACGATGTAGTGACAAGGATTGAGAAAGGAATGTTATGCTGGTTTGGGAAAATTGAGAGGATAAATAAAAAGATATTGATGAATGAGATTTATAAATCAGAGGTGAATGATAGGATATGGCGGGGACGTCCCAGAAGAATGTTTCATGACCAAATCGGGGACACTACCAAAAAAGCTGGGATCCGCAGCGATTCTATAGGTGGAGAGTCGACGTTGTTTCTCTTACCTTTATTGACAGACTCATTCTATCAGTTGTTCATCATTTATTGTCATTAATTTGTCAGTTATTCATATAGATGATAATCATTCTGTCAACGGTTAATCATTCATTGACGATCGTAAGTAATACATGATTAATTATATATATATCTTACCTAAACTTGTCTAGTTGTGCCATTTGCCCCTTCATAAGTGCAGCGTGCATAACATTCTGGGTGTCCATAGCTCTCACTCTGAGATCTTCCCAGCGGGAGTTAAGCAGTCTCATCTGCAAACGAACTTCGTTACACTCTTCCCGAGATAACGAACCTTCGTTAAGTAGACGAGCACCTTCTTCTAGAACTTCGCCGATTTTAGTTTGACGTTGCGATAGTTGGTAGAGGAATGTCTGAAAATATATTTTAACGTTTACATTTAAAATAAAAGTGAAAATTAACAAGTAGAATTGATGACTGAGTTTATATGCAGGGTATGGTTGCATATCGTGAATATCAAAGTTGTTGGCTGTAATTGACGCCTTTGGTGTATTTCGAGATCGTGGGTTCGATTCCCACTCATGGCAAAACAAATTAGGAAAGTGTTCCTGTTTTACCAGGCAGTTTGTACAGATAGTACAAGTTTAGAACTTACTTTGTGACCAGGAATATATGTGAGAATAGTACATTGTTCACCGAGGGGAGAAAGTCACCGATTACTAACGAGGGCGAAGTTTGAGGCCCGACGCGAAGCGGAGGGCCTTAATTCGCTCGAGTTAGGAATCGCACTTTCTCGCCGAGTGATACATAGTGCTTTATACTACACCTACGAGGAAAATAAAAAATAAAATCTCTATTAATTAAAGTTTATATTAAAATTATTACAGTTGTTAAAACTTAATAAATCAAAAATGCAAAGAAAGTAAACAGCCAATAAACCAATACTTTTATTTTATTTTATTTTGATTAAAATTTCGAACTTGTAAAAAAAAACTAGGCTGTATGGCTTTGAACCCTTGCCTTTCCTAATTTGGAAGAATTGAAGAAAAAAAATTAAAAAAAAACTAGCACGTTAACAATGAATTTTCATATACTTTTTCCTCCCGCTTAAGCACGTTAACAATGGATTTTCATACACTTTTTCCTCCCGCATATTTGTACGACTACAAAGACGTACTTTCTGACCTATTCTTACGCAAATAAGAACCTACTTTCCGAGCAGGTGTAGTATAAATAACATTTCTCACCTCCTTTTCATTTATGTCTTTTTACCTAAAATCCTGTAATGGTGTAAGGTTAATCCCAATATTATTGCACATCATACTGTTATTTAAGCTTACTCAACTCTCCCGGACCTTGAACTGGGGAAATTCTAAATCTACATCCAGGCTACTTGGGGCCACACTAAGAATGATATTGCATGCCCAGCAGACGGTTTCTTTATCAGTCAGTAAATTATATGGGTACCAATGGGTAGCTCTCTATTATCATTTTTTATTGGCGCGCTGCATGTGACGATCTACCTGGTCGTAAGCAGAGCCATTGACAAGTCCATTGATCGCTCTCACTATGCCGGCTAAATGATGCAATTACAAAATGGGCGGCGACAAAGAAGAATTGCATTTCGAATCTTTAAATATAGGTTCTCGATGCCTTATCGCCAATACAACCACCCATTTTGTAACCGCACCTTAAAAGGAGACTACCTCCCCGAAAAGAAATCGATGCAGTAATTTCCTGAAAACCGGTGAACCCACAGACTAAAACCGTAACTTGACTAGGTCACTTGGCGGTTTTTGCATCTATATGGGAGGTGGTAACGAGACTGGTCAGTCGGCCTAACGAAGCTACAGAGACCTTCCTCCCACCTAAAATATTTGCTAAGAAATGCTGTCACAAACAGATTTTTGTTAAAAAAAATGCCTGAATCTTTACCTCATGAGCATGGAATTCCTCCTTGAGCTTGTTGAGGTCATTCTCATCAGGCGGCTGGTACTTGGCGAGGGTGTCTTCAGCTTCCAGGAGCCAGGTCAGAACCTCTTCCAGCCCAGAGCTGTAGCCTCCCAGCTCTACGGACGCGTTGGTAGCTATAGACAACGGTCTGCTGGGGGGACACTGGAAACATATCATATGGAAGCTATCACAAATATGTTTATGGATATAAAATTACTCTATCTATAGTATTTATTTAAAATTCCTAATTGCATAAAATTGTACAAAGGTAAGCTTAATGCCTTAATGCATTTTCTATGGGCTACCTTTTATAGAGAAAGATGTATGCTTAGTGTGCAGGACTATTTTGAAATACACAGTTATTAGAATGTGATAAAAATGTAAACAATAACACTATAAAAATGTCAAAATAAGTGTTTTTAAGTTATTTGTAGGCTTTGGATATGAATAGTGTCATCCATTTTTTTTTTATAAATGATTCCAGAAAGACAAGGTTTTATGGAGGATGTACTAAGATCAATTTTAATCTTTATATGGTGGATTTATATTAGAATTGGGAGTATCAATAAAGACTGTACAGCAAGAATTATTTATTAATTATTACTTTTACGAAATTATAGACTAATTTAAGAAACTGTCAAAAAGTTTTTTTTCATAACAAATGCGTCACACAATTAACTTTTTCAATAATTTATATCTACTAAACTAGCTTTTATAAATATTTATATTATGTAATCTGAAAGTTTTTTTTTGTCTAAAGAAATTAAATTAGAAACGAAATTATTAGATACATTTCCGAAAAATCAACGAATTCTTGTAATAAGTACAAGCAAAGAGTCTGTGGCTGCATTCCACGTGGCGCATGGCAACATGACGCATCTTCTTTGTGCGTTCCACGCTTACCATATATGGTAGCGAGTACGCACGCGCATACAGTGCATCCCAGGATCGGAATCGCGAACGCTCGCGCACCTGCACTCACCGTGAGACCGCTCTCGCCAACCGCGTCTCCTAGCTTTAACTTTAGCACTAGCATAGTTGTATCTTATACGGACAATATACCTTATTATATATTTATATGGGGGACTTTAATTCAATCACCTCAGCAGCCCCCACAAGTCTATTATTTGCTTTATAGCTTTCTTGCAAAATATTAGATTCATATTTTACGATTTTAGTTTAAATTAATTAATTTATGTGCCAAAAAACAATAGCAAGTCGTTTCTAACTCACCTCAGAGTCTGGAGAAGCCAAGGTCCCGGCTTCGAGCCCGGTCTGCAGTTCTGTCACGGCCTCTCCTGAGTGAGGAAAACTCTCAAACATGCACATGAGGTACATCATTATGGACTTCTTGTCTGGTACCGATGTGTTTACATCTGAAATATAACGTTAAATGTTAATAAAGTGAGTATTACGCGGACCGAACTCGAATGCTCGGTTTGTGCTGTGGGTTTGTTTAGGTATTATTGCCGTGCGACCATGAACAATGTATAGGGAAGTGGTCAAACATGTTCGTTGCCGCCATGTTGTGTTCTCACTTCCTGAGCTGTGATTGGTTATAATATGTTTTATTGATTAGGCTTAACGACAGGAAGCTATCTTTGTACTCATATTAAAAAATATTATTTAGAGGCCTTAGGGCACTTCTGAATAGTATCTAACATATACTTCAATACTCTGTGGATTAATCCGTCTGCGTATAATTGGCTCCTAATAAAGTCTATCGAATTTTTATTCGATTGTATTCATGGTACATTTAGCTTTGGAGATTCAACTTTTTGCTAATGCGCTGTCTTCCTCTCATGATTCGTTGAACCTAAATTGTTTTATAGCACAATTTTCCTTAGATGTATGCGGGAAATCATCAAGTCTTAATAAATAAATGGATCGGTAATTTAATAATTTAAATTAACAAAGTAAACTTGAAATGAGATTTCTTTTAGAACTGTTTGAATTAGGTATCGAATACCCGTACAAACCATGGAGATGAAGTACTTTTTGTTACTTGAAATAAAAGTTTATTATTATTATAAAGATATCGGTGCCAATGGGCCTTAAATCGCCTTTCCAGTTGTGAGAACAGAAGATGGCCGCCGCTATACAAGTTAAAAATAAGTCAGATAAAAAGCAATCCGTGATCGTTGAATGGTTGACATAATATAGCGGCAACGAACTCGTTTGACATTTCGTTTTATAGACCATTTAAGGCACTATATCGCTTCTATATATTATCATTAGTTTCAGGTACAAACGCTGCCCGTAAAAAATGGCGCAGGGCGCGGCCATATTTGTCACCTCATAGAAAAGTTCGTTTATTTTCATCAGGTTTTTATTTACCTTCAGGATCCAGAAGTTTATCAATCTTGAGGTGTTCGTCAGCCAATCGGAAGGCGTGCTCGAGTCTCGCTGATGGACTCATGCGTATTACACTGGCGTACTCAAACAGTTGGGGTTTCCAGCGATGCAGGAGAGCGTTGAACGCCAGCCCGTCTGACCAAGATGTCGTGAAATTCTTTATATTAACTCCTGAGTAGTTCTGAAAAATTATAGTAATAATGCAAATGTATTATTGATTCCAATTAGGAGCTTCCATTGCGCGCGCAGTAAACGATTACTTAAAGTTAAATAAATATCATCACTGTGTCAGCGCCGTACGGTACCCAAGACGGCGTCAGGGTACCCAGCGGAGAAGTTTTTAATACCACCTCATCGTAGCCGATGGTATGAGCCAAGTGGCTAACTCGTCGCGATGTTTGGGTAGACTCAATAACCCATCTATATACAGTTTGACTAGTTGGTATAGTGAAGCTAGGACCGACAGCTTAACGTGCTCTCCGAGGCACTACAGTGGTGTTGTTAAACAAATGAACATATTTTTATATTAAAACTCCTTGTTCAACCGGGGTTTAAACCAGGGACCTAAGTGGTTTTGTTTTAAGTAAGTTTAAGGTCTAACCAACTCGGCCACCACGTATATGACACGCATATGTATGTATGATTAAAGTTACGCAGACAAAATTGCGTGGGTCAGTTAGTTAAAAAGTGATATTATACTGATAGAGTATAATATCACTTTTTCTATGCTATGATTTTGTTTTCAATTTACAGTTTTTCAGGGTACTTGCATCTGCTTTCGACAGCTTTACTATGGCCTAGTGGACCACAGGACTCCCTTACCCTCTAGTCTTCAGTATTAGTCGTTTCTACTGTATACTGCCTATATACTGAGGTCACAAAGTCACAAAACTGGCGGCGATAAAGAAATTATAAAAACATCTCGATAATAATTTGTTTTAGTCCTAAGAACCGGTGAACCAAAGATTGCCACCGAAACCTGACTAGAAATTTGAAAACCGGTCAACTTTATTATAAAGGTAGAATTAATCCATACCTGAGTATTCTGTCTGCACCAACCAAGGAGCGTCTTCTCCAGGTCTCTCATGTGAAGTTCTGGCATCAAGTCTTTGAGGTGGTAATGGACTTGCCAGTGAAGAATAATGCTCCATACTAGACCTGGAATAGGTACACATAATATTAAGTAAAACTTATTCATCTTCCCGTTTCAAACGCACACAGGTGTACAAGTTTATATCTATACTTCTATAGTCATATTATAAAGCTGAAGAGTTTGTTTGTTTGGTTGAACGCGCTAATCTTAGGAACTACTGGTTTATAATTATACTCTATGTACTGGTTTGAATTGAAAAAATATTTTAGTGTTGAATATCCCATTTATCAAGGTGGGCTATAGGATACATAACACCACGCTACGACCGATAGGAGCGGAGCATCAATGAATAATGTTGCAAAAATGGGGAAAATTTATTCCTTTTGAGAGCTTCCGTTGCGTGCGCTGCGTAACCCGACTGACTGACTTACACATCACAGCTCAGTCGATAAAGAAAACTTTCAAAATATATAAATTTTATTTTCGTAAACGCAATCAAAATTTAGCTAATGAAATCGGATTCATGTAAACCGAGATCAATTTCGAAACTTGAACTCGTTTAAGCTGAACTTCGTTTTGCTAAACTCTGTTTATATAGCGAACGATGAAATTGGCCCTAAGTGTGATGTTTAACGTTTAATATGACAGGTAAATCAAAGAAGTAAGGCCGCTTGTACACGTCAAGAAAAGTCACCGGCCTTACGCAAGAATTAGTGTCGTTTCTACACACGAAATGTGTACACTGCCAAGGTGTTAAAAAATAAAAAAAATGTCTGCGCTAAACACGACACACTCTCTGTTGTTGCGGTATCATATAATATGCAATTATATTTTTTTATGCTTTGTATTAGTTAACATGATCACAAACAATCGAAAATAAATACAGTCTGGACTAGCGCATCCAATCATACCCTATGCACGAATGCATTGGCGTAGGGTATGATAGGGTGCACTAGTTCACGACTAACAATCTTATCGTTTAGACTGTCTTGTCTGCAGCAGACATGACAAGTTTTCGTATCTAGGTCCGACAATATGTTTGTCGTGTACACGATGAATTGTTCCTGTCTGCAGCAGACAAGGTGAATTTTTTAACGTGTACAAGCGTCCTAAGTCTATGAATATGCTTACCTAGAGTGAGTTTGGGGTTGCCGTCCACTATGTCGTTGCTGCTAATGTTGACGAGCTTCACGTTGTTAGCCTCCAGTATCTGTATGGCCGTGTTCACGTTGTTGATGTGATGGACTCGCATACGACCTTTTTCGCGTTTCTGAAATTATTCCAATTAGAAGTTATATACATATAAATATATACAATAAATATATTTAAACTATATTTATGATAAATAGTGTTATTTTGTAAAATATTTGTTTTTTTTTTGACTGATTTTTTCTTTAAAAAAGTTGAAGTTAAGAAGGAAAGGGTGTTTGAAAGTGTTAAAAAATAAAATTGAAATAATGAGCCTATACCTATACCTATACTAATATTTTAGGGATTAATTGAAAATGCAATTAAAATATCACCTTAGGAAGACGTATCTATATAAGATCTTGTGTACCATATTTTTAGCAAATAAAGTATTTATTCATTATTTAAAATAATATTAATAAAAAATAAAATTGTCATAAGTGAGGGGTTAGTTATTTATGTAGGGCCAATTTTTGAATCGTCACATAAAGTTATTCAACAGATATTTTTTGTGGGGAATAAATAATTTTTGTAGGGAATAAATAATTTTGACAGTTATCCATACAAATTAAATTTTAAATAACTTTATCTGACAATTGAAAAATTAGACCTTAGACATGCCCACTGAACTATTGGAGTATAATAGAAATCTACAGCGAAAATAGAAAAGAGAAGAAAATATATTTATTCAATAAAGTAAACAATACAAAAACTTATGCTAATTTATAAAATAACTCACAATAAAAAAGAACTTAAAAAACTCAATATTATTTAATGACTTGGCACATCCTCAGCTTCAGCCTGGTGACTTTACAGTACACCACGCGCTGTACATATGAAATATTGGTCTAAAACAGCCACGCTGACCGTTATGGTCAGTCCTGTTGGTGTGGTCCAGATATGTTGGCTTGATTCTGAAGAGTTGTAGCCCATGTGGGCTAGCATGGTCCTAACAGGTTGGAAAGGTACAGACTGCTTAGCAAGTTATTTTAAGATAAATACTCACATATTGCTGTGCAGTTAATATTTCCAATAAAGCGAGGAGTATTTCTCCATCTCGAAGGTCCAAGAATAGGTCGTCTACTAATGGTTTGCCGTTCTGGAATTTAACAAACACAAAACAATTAAAAATAGTGGATCATCATCATACCATCGCGGGTGCCTTTTTGGCTCCCGAGCACTATTTAAACGGCGTCAGGGTACCCAGCCGAGGGATTAACACATCCTCATTTCGCCGTTGGTATTCGGAGGCAACACCTAACAAGTGGTATTTATGTTAATATAGAGTCGTTGTATGAAGTGGTCACCCATCCCAGGTCTGGCCTTGTTATCAGTTGCGCAGTGACTTAACCATTAGGTTGGGGCCATTTTTTATGTAATAAATATATAATGATGGATGTAATGCGGAAAAAAACTGGCAACAAATATAAGTATTAGTACTTGTAGAATTATTTCTATTGTGGTATTAGATGTAGTAATTCTTCGAGTATAGAGTTTATAATGAGTAGTTTGACAATGAAAGTGAGTAAAAACTAACCGGCAGAAAACGTCGAGTTATGTTTTGTTTTAGTATGCTAGTTTGCCGGTTTTTGGAAGACATCGATTATCGATCGACATACTGCATCGATTTCTTGTTGAGATAATATATTTTTTCAGGGTATGGTTACGAAAAGAGTAATGGATCGATGATAAATCACCGACGGCATTAAAGTAGACTCGCAATACAAATTCGTCTTTCTCGTCGCCTGTTTCGGACCGCAATATTGTTAAACAACAAATTATTGATCGACCTCATTAATGGACTATATGTATAGGTCTGCTTAATACAAGATAGATACAAGGTCACATGCTGTGCTCCTATTTTTTTTATTTACTTTTTTTTAATGAATTATAGCCTTTAAACAGAACATTAAGAACAACTGGCCACTGGCCTCCATAAAAAACATTTCGCTAGTTCTAGTTTCAATGTTGTAGTGCATAGCATTGGACTGTCTCAGTTAAACTTACCTTGACTAATTGAGAGTTAATCCATTTTGCGAATGTTTTCTTTTGTACGTCTTCTCTTTCATCTGAAACAAACGATAGACAAGTTTTAATATGCCTATATATATACCTAACTACCGATTATTATTTTATAGGAAAGAACTTATATTTAAATTTTTTTTTTTAAATTTTTTTTTTTTTTTTTTATCAAAAGTACTACCGATTATTATAATTATGAGAGTGTGAAGTTTACCAGGAAGACCACTACCTACTTACTACCACTACTTATGGCATTATTATTTGAACACTACATTTAAATTAGTATAAAATAGATAGTATAAAATTGCTTTCAATTACTAAAAAAATAGAGTACATTTTTGTAGTACGAATATTCAATTTAGTATTAAATTTATAAGCTTTAAAGAGAAGAGTTGAAGACATAACTTAGAATACGGGAGTGTTTGCCTTCCCAAGTCCAAGTCAGATTCTAGAAAATACTGCAATGTAATGTTAAAAATAGCTTCGTCAAAAAACCCATTCTTTAGTAATATGAGTATGTAAAATATCTCGGATTATATCTCGAAATATGTGTTAATAAATCACTAATAATTTGTAATTATTTGTAAATATATACGTGGTGGCCGAGTTGGTTAGACCTTGGACTTAAAAACACTTAGGTCCCTGGTTCGAATCCCAGTGTGTACCAATGAGTTTTTAATTTTTTTAAAATATATACATTTGTTTGACAACACCACTATAGTGCCTCGGAGAGCACGTTAAGCTGTCGGTCCCGGTTTCACTATACCAACTTGTGAAACTGTTTATAGATGGGTTATTAAGTCTATTCAAAACATCGCGACGAGCTAGCCACTTGTTTGGTGTAGACTCATACCATCGGCTACGACGAGGTGGGATTAAAACTCCTCCGCTGGGTAATACATGGGTGCCGTAAGGCACCCGTGATGATATGTATGTATGTAATAATTTGTATTGTTTAAAATATTTAATTTGCAATTAATTTTTAAGTTATTTAATTTAAAGTGGTATGTTTAGTCCTTTTTCGTAGTTGTTCAAGCCTAAGGATAAAGCAGCGGGGATATGCAAATTCATCTTTGCTCGCTTCGTAACCGCATCATTTAGACGGAATAATGAGAGGGAGCAATGATGTTAAACATCAATGTATTAATTTACCTCATTTATGCATTTTGTAGGTCTGATCATTTGTATGTTTTCTCAAAGAAAAAAAAAAGGTTTTCTAAACGTTTTCTGGTAGATAATTAAGTAGACAGTTTTAAGCTTTTAAACAATAAAGAATTTTTATTCATACATATTATTAATTACAAAAATATTTATTCCATCATATGCTAACTAGTTATCCAAAACTATCTAATAAATCAATTCACTAAACGACCTTGTTTGTATATTTAAATTCCTAATCGCATGCTGATAATACCATTATAAATATTAATTTAATTATAAAACCATGGAATTTGTTGGTTCTTAGTCTTACCCTAGTAATAACTTTAGAAAATAAATCGATTATTCAAAAGGTTAAAAATAGTGATGTATCGATAAATGCGTTATTTTTTAAACAGTTAATATAAAAATATGTGACGAGAGCAATCTTAGACTCTACCATGGGTTTGCGCATTGTAGCAACGTAAAGTATACAAGTAAATACGTATACGTGAGCAACAACCAATAGGATCGTTTTATTCAATCCTGTTACCAAAAATAAAGCGGCCCTATTGGTTGTTGCTCACGTATACGTATTCGAAAACGTTACGTTTGTACAATGTGAAAACCCATGGTAGAGCCTCTGACGACAAAACATTGCTATAGTGGCAGAGAAATGTTTGAAAAATTCTGTGTTTTTTTTTTGTTGGTTCAATTTAATTCAAAATATATTTCATGTAATGATTTATTCAATGTATTATTTACAGTACTTATGTGAGTTTTCAAAGAAATAGTTCAGCGACCCAAGCGGAAATTTTTGGAACTAAAAATGCGAGCGTGTGATTGGTGAAATTGTTAGCACAGTAGTATAGTTTACTCCTCAGTAGGCCTAGTGTGAGTTTTTTTAACATTTACTTTCACTTTAACTATACTACTGCGTTAACATTTTGACCAATCACACGCTCGCATTTTTAGTTCTCAAAATTTCCGTTTGGAGCGCTGAACTATTTCCCATACAAATTTTAGTTAACTCAAACGCAAAGTAATAGTTAAAAAACTCACACTAGGGGTACAGATCAGTAAACTATACTGTAAAGTAGATCTGAGGTTTATTCGAAAGCTAACGTTTAAAAAATTTATGATGAGTAAAAAAAATATATTCGATACGTGGTGGCTGAGTTGGTTGGACCTTAGACTTAAAAAACACTTAGGTTCCTAGTTCAAAATCCGGTGTGTACCAATGAATTTTTAATCTAAAAATGTATGTTCATTTGTTTAACATCACTACTATAGTGTATATACTTGTAAAACTGTATAGGTATAGATGAGTTATTGAGTCTATCCAAACATCGCGACGAGCTAGCTACTTGTTCGGTGTAGACTCATACCATCGGCGACGACGAGGTGGGATTAGAAACCTCTCCGCTTGGTACCCTGAGGTCGTGTAGGCGGTCTCGGACGCCGTAAGGCACCTATTTATTTATATATTTTTATTTTTAAAAAAATGTTTTTAACAATGACTTCTTCATACCTTTATTATGATAAATACAATTTTTTATAAAATTAAATGCTACTGAATTGTAAATATTACTGAATTGATTCTTTTTTATTAGTGAATAACTTACCACTGGCATAACTACCGGCAAAAGTTAAAAGCGCTTCGTAAGTTTTTAAAAAAGTTATCATAATCTCACTAATTACTTTTATTTTCATACAAAAATATAAATAAAACACCAAACACAACTGTATGGGATCGATTAAACGTGTTTACAACAGTTTTTATCTATAAACAGATAAAAACTCATATGTAGAGTGACTAGTGCGGATTATCGTTTCATTTGGATTTACTACAAACTTTTATCTAACTTTAGTATAGTAAACTGTTTAATTCAGTACCGAATCAACTATGAAACTATACTGATATGTATGATGATCACACTTGATTGATATTAAATCACAGAAATTATACAAAAATAGATGTGGCTTACCAAAGTGATGGGCAATAAAAAAATATATTTCAATAAAATGAAAAATATGTGAAATATATGACACATTGTACGTGAAATTTTCAATTCAATTTTTTTTTCCGAAAAAATTCAATTGTTTAAAAATTTCATGAAATTTACCCATCCCTAAGTCTCCCAACGCAACCTCGTGCCATAGTGAAACGCAGAGGAAAGGGACTAAGAAGTATTTCCGTCTCCGTGGTCTAGAGGATACGCCACTGGTTTTGTATCCACAGTTCGCGGGTTCTATTCCCATTAAAGGCAAATAATAATAGCTATAAAGTTTTTCTGTCCAGCTTACCATGGTTTATAAAGTATTAATATCGTTGTTTCTGGTAAATATAGTAGAAACCTAGAGTTTAGTTTATGACCATGGCAATAAGTGTGTAAATTGTCCAACATGTTACGCTAAATCTGGTTCTAAATGTGTTTTTTTTTTGGTTTTATCTCTTGTTTCATATAAATGTAACATAGGTTTAGTTCATTAAAATTTAATATTTCTCGTCGTTAGTATTTTTGCCAATTGCTATCTCTATAATGATTTATTACAGAATTATTTTTATTAATACAGCAACATTGCTGTAATAAGCAATAACTGCGATAACGTGCATTGATGTCTTTATTTGATAGCGATAGTAATATACATATCAGATCGCTTTTGTATTAGGGATAGATAAAAAACATCTTATTTAAATTTTACGTCAATTAATATTGGCTAAGTAGGAGAAAACGTATGAAGATCATTAAAAATAATATCACATATTTGCTTTATTTATATTTTATTAACATATATGTAATTTATGTTTATGTTTACATAATTAAGAACTGTTTCTGAAATGATAAGACAGAATAAACTATAAATTAATATCGTGGGAAAATATTCAACATCGAAATTATTTATGATCAATTATATTTTGGTCCAGGTACTTTATAATTTATAAATTAGAAACATATTAAAATAGAATATTTTTTTAAGGATTCCTAAAACCTATGGTAACTGTTCGTTATTCCTATTTAAAAATGACAGATAACTCTAACTTCATCTGTCATTTTTACGTCACGTGAACATTTTTGTATGAGAATAACCAACCGTTACCGCTTTTAGGGACAACCAGGGGCTCTAGAGAAAAAGCAGGCGAGGCGACATGTCGCGTCACCTCAGTCAAAAACGTATGTATTTTGACAGTGACAGTAGGCGTGAGGTACGCTGTCACCTGCCAAAGTCTATACAGTTTTGATTGAAGGCGACGCGACATGTCGCCTCGCCTGCTTTTTCTCTAGAGCCCCTGCGGACACATTCTGTTTCTTATAACGTGATCGTTAGATTGTCAAAATAACGTTTTCCGCTTTTAGCGTGCTCTCTTCTAATCAGAGTAGTTTGTTAACCTTCGCTGATTGGACGAGAGAGCGCTAATAACAAAATTCGTTATTTTGACAATCTTACGCTCACGTTAAAAAAAAACTGAATGTGGCCTCTGATCACCAAATAAAACTTTTGAGCAAAGATGTATCTATCTTTACTCTACTACTTCTATCACAATATAATTTTTATGGCGATCGACTATTGACGGCATGATTTCGTCTGACACGGTTCATAGGACATAAAAGTACCTAAGTGAGATCACTATTGTTCTATTATGTATTGAAAGTGTCACATATAGAAACAAATATACGGGCCACCTTGAGATTTTTACATTCATGACTCTACTCCCATTAGGTACTAGGTACTAAACCAGAAACAACTATACTAAAACATCTGCCAGGGACTTCACTAAAAGCTGGCGCCGCCGCTTCTACGGTAGAAAATCTCAAACGGCGCAAATACGCAGTTCTCAGCAGGGACTATGTGTTTGAGCCGTTTGGGGTCGAAACTATGGGGCCGTGGGGATCAGGAGCACATAAAATCTACAACCACATTCCCAAGCGTTTGGTCGACGCATCTGGTGACCGAAGGGCTGGTTCGTTCCTCGGACAGCGTATCAGTATTGCAATACAACGAGGGAACGCAACCAGTCTTTTGGGGACCCTTCCTATTGACGGCGATATGGAGGAAATATATTATTTATAAGTTTTTTTTTATATTTTTATAGGATATTTGTTATTATGTCTTTTTTTACAATTTTTTTTATTTTAGGTATAGTTTTAATTTTATTAGTATAACTTTATGTTTTGTAAGTTTCTTTAATTATAATAAATAAAAAACATATATATATATATTATATTTTACAAACACCTAGCACAAAGCAAACTGAGTGCAGTGGCGGATCCAACTATGCCGACTCCCCCGGGTGGGGGACATAGCTAATATTTAAGGAAATTTTCCTTACAACCTTATATTTTGTTATGATATTACAAAAAAATCCTCTAAAAAGCCTGTCAAAAGGCCCTACCTAGGTCCCCCCAAAATCAATCGTCCTGGATCCGCCCCTGATCGAGTGGGAATCGAACCCACGATCTTCGGTCAAACAACCCCAAAGGCATAAGGTCGCGCCGGGAACAGAGGGTCAGTTTTTTGGGTGTATAATAATTATTGTAAATAATTGAACCTCTAACGCATCCCTCTGTACTAATATTGTTTTGTGAAAATCGAACCTACGATAAGCGCTATGGGGTCAAGTGTGAAACATGAGCATCAGGTTTGAGGGACACATTTTGGTAATACGAATTTGCTAATAATTCTTATGTCAGACAGGAGTTTATTATGTAAATCGAGCTAAGATTTGTAAAAAAAAACCACACTTGTAAAAAAAAAAACAGGAAATTTAAGTGAGGTTCGCATAGTTCGAGGATATATTTTGTTACTGGGGTTGATCAATAAATACATTTTTGTTTAATAGCATTGGTCTCTCCGGTAAATGATGCGGTTACGAATTTGTCAACGAAAAGACGAATTGGCATTACGAGTCTACTTAAAAATCCTACAACTGCCTATTTTGTAACCGCACCCTGAAGAAAGACTACCACTTTGACAAGAAATCGATACAGTAGGCTTCTGAAAACCGGATTCATGACCTTTGTAGGTCTGCTCACCAACTAGATACAAAGTCACATGCCGTGCTCCAATAAAAAAACCCTGAGGCCGTCTAGGCGGTTTCGGGCGCCGTAAGACACCCGTGATGATATTTGTTTATTTATTATTATACCTACCTATTAAGATGTAGGTAACCTAAACCGTGATCATATGACCAATGTAGGTATAATACATAGATAATTGTAGGCAGTTAAGGTCAATGGCATCTACCTACAAGTTCAGAGCATTTTAATCATTTTTATCCGGCATCATTGTTCTACCAAATAGTAATAATGTTCGAAATGTACATATTAATTGCTGACTCACCATAGAACCTTGTCGTAGCAATTGAAAATATTTAAGTTAAAGTATTATTATTATGTAGGTATTAGGTACGAGAAAGAATTAGAGATGGAACTGGAGTGAAAGTCTGTGGTTTCGGCCTACCCCGCCCCGCAAGTAACCAGATTCTGATTCATTAATTTCGTTCGACATTCATATCGTTGGTACGATATATTCGATTGAAACACAATGGAATCTGTCAATTTTCATTCGAAAATATCGCTGACACGCAAGTCGAAAGTGCCAGAATTAGAAATAGTGCTAATTCTGGCCTACTAATAATAAACCTATTTTTGAAATTATTTAATTTGTTTTTCTTAACTTTAGAGTCTCAATCTGAATTCTGTAAACATTAAATCGGTATTATTTATTCAAAGAAACAAAAAAAAAATGGATACAAATTAATAATAAAAAATAAATAAGTAAACTTACATAAAACAAAATTTGAAGGACCAATTTGTTGTGGACCGTAGTTTAGATTGTGTAATATATAGGTCTTGTTGAAAGTATAAAATAACAAGCACTGAATTTAACTTTTTTATTAATACACACGAAATTATATTATATGTAATATAATTTTTAACAGTTCTCGGCACCTGCGCGGCTCCAGAGGAACTCAATGAATTATATTCATTAATTTAATTTCTATTATTATTATTAATAAAAATAAATAAATATGGAATATGTATATTAATTTAGGGTGATAATAATGAAATGTAATAATAAATTAATGAAATAACGCAATGATTTACCTAACTAATTTATATATGTAATTAAAATATATAATATATAATGAAAATAAGACTGAAAAAATATATATATTTGTAAATCATATGACGTTGATACACAATTGATCTAGTAGAATAAGGTTACAGTTTATACCTATGGTCTATTGTCTGAACCTGCTGGTTCGTTCGTATTTTGCAAAAGTATCATATATATAGAGTTCTTTCCAGCATTTTAAGGCGGTTCGGTCACGTTGAGCGTATCGATTAGGGATGATCGAAGACGACTTAAATATATAAAGTAAAAATAAAGAACATTATTACGTGGCCGACCAAGGTGCGTCTTTACAGGTCAAATTCGAGATGCCCTTATAAAAGGATAAATACAAACAGATGCGCATGGATTTGGAGGAAGTTAGGAAAGTATGTAGAGATCGTGCAAAGTGGCATACATTACTCTCTGGCATGCTTACCCCTTACCAGGGATATAGGCGTAATGGTGTGTATGTATGTATGATTTTTTTTTATGTACCTAGGTACTTAATTTTATACTTCTTTGTATTATTTTATATCTTTCTCGATATAAATATACAATATCTCACTCCGATCTCCTTTTTTAGCAGAACGACTGTTTACATCTAAGTACTTGACGCCAGCAAACCTACAAAGTTCATGCAAGTGGGGTCGATCAATACATTGCTGTTTAACATCATTGGTAGCCTCTAAATGATGTGGTTCCGAAACGGGCGGCGACAAAGACGAATTTTCATTACGAGTCTACTGTTGCTTTATAGTCTAATCAACTACCCTTTTTGCACCCTGAAAGAAGACTACCACCTCGACAATCATTTCTATCTATAAATCGATTTAGTAGTTCTACAATAAAAAAAAAAACATGTTGTTTTGAATTTATAACATTAGTATTATTATTACCTTATTAATTATTAGGAGCATTTACTCAAATGGGATGCTCTTTAAACTTACATTTGTCATTAAATAAATAGTTGCGAGTCTTTTTGTCATATAAACTTGTAGTAGATGCTTTGCTGGTTTTATATAACAGTCAATGTTAAACTTAGTGAGAAAACCGTCAATGTATAATGCAGCATTAGTGACACACTAAGTAAAGTGAAATCATGCATGATTCAGACATGATAATTGGTAACACTATTACTGATTAGAAAATTTCTGTTAAAATTTCAACTTTATAGCATTGTAATAAAGTTCTTTTGTGTATAGTTACATTTGTGGCGGAATACAGCGATACTTATAAAGTATAAAAACCAAGCATTTAGTCGACGAATGTTGAACGGACCAGATGAGCAATTTTTATGCACATAAATTCATTCTGGCACTATTGTTTTGACACCGTTAAACGGAATAAGATGGTAGCGGTTATAATAACTCAATAGGGTGTAATATAAATATAAGTAACTAACCAAAAATAAAATGTAAGTTTACTTTAGGCTGAATTGCACCAAAATGAACTATTTGTAATAGTAATAGTTAAAAATGGCGTCGAATGTGCCAATTTTATTTTGCAGTTCCAATGACAGCTGGGACTATCCCTTCGCCCATGATATCATGGTTTGTATAAATATTTCCAAAATAAAAAAAAACTGTCTAAGTATTAATTTAACGGTGATAATTTTTCCTCAGCCTTCCCCTAATAAAAATAAAACAAAATATTAAGCACGTGTCTATTAGTTTTATAAGAAGAATCTACATACAAATTTGCAAGGTCGCATTTGTCGTTCCAGAGGTATAGAACGTTATGAAAAACCACTCCTAAATCTTTTAAACTATTCACCCCGCTCTTACTGAAATTAAAAAAAAAAATAGTGAAACACATCTTTTTATTTTCAAAGAAATGTATGTATACCTTGTGTTATTAATACGATATGATATACAAATTTGCTAATAATTTTTATGCCAGTAGTTGGTATAAATCGAGTTAATTTTTGTAAAAAAAAACTCAAGTTTGTAAAAGTTACAATAAAAAAGTTACATGGGAGTCTTCTTTTTCATATATTTCCGTTAACACTAAACGGATTTAACAGAGTGTTATTTTGAAGTTTGTGTGGTTCGAGAATGTATTTTTTTTCAAATGAGACCTATTTTATAAGTTTACTTAACTAGTGTAAACTATATGATACTGAATTGCACTTTAATAAAATTGTAAGTTGAGCACGGCGCGGCGGGCCAACTATAATCCCATGTAACTTTTTTTTTACAAATTTATGTTAGATTTTTGCTAACAGCACGAATAAGAATTTAAAAAAAACTTATTATAAAATAATGGTCCCTCAATCCTAATGCTCACCCAAATATTAATCAATTTGTATTAAAATATTTATAAATATGGACTATAGAATCGTGTAGCTTCTCCAAGCAAGGTCATTAACAACTATTAGTGCCTTAAACGATTCATTCTCAGACAGGTGTCTACGATAGGGCATTAGCATAACAAGTCCCGACACACTGACAGCGGCAAAACAATCGACATAATAGGAAATGGAAAGTGTTTACCATTTGGTTGAAGAGCCGACATGAGGCAGAAGCCAATGGCCGGTCAAGTGTGAAGCCAAACACTGTGTCAATGGAAACTGTGGTAAATGAACACTGTAGGTTTTTTTATTTCGCTCTACTCATGGTAGGCTACTTTCTGGAAAACCAGGAATAGTCAGAAATTTTCGAAGTCTGGAAATGCTAGAAAGTCAGGGAAAATAATTAAAACAGACAACTAGCAACTGTAAACGTCTGACAATTATTTTACGAAAATATAGCTAAAAGATTTTCCAATATTTTTTAACCGAAAAAAAATATTTTTACTTATTGGGGGAAAAAATAATATCTTTTTTTTCGAATCCCAAGCTCCTTAAGGTTAGGGAAAAATCTTTAATAGTGTCTAGAAAACCTGGTAAAGTCAGAAATTCGTATCTGATTAAAAGTGGCCATCCTTTTAGTACTGTTAACAAAAAGACAGATTTATTTGGAAAATAAAGTGATTCTAGGTTGATCCTTAACTATAGTTACTAGCGACTATAGAAACACACTAAAAGGATGGCCACTTTTTATCAGATACGAATTTCTGACTTTTCCAGGTTATCTAGACACTTTTAAAGATTTTTCCGTATTCTTTTTCCATAAACACACGAGCTGATAGCAAAAACTCATGATAGAGATAATCCTACAACATGGAAACCTTCGAAAGAAGCGAGAATCGACATTAATCTATCCATTCGACATTCTACAATCTATCGATATCCATTACGCCGCGATCCAGGTGGGCAATTCTCGCGCTATCGACATTCATCTCGATTCGAGATTTTTGAACGAAAAATGACATAATATTTCATTTTTCGTTTCGTCGTACATAATGTTTTTAATTAAAAACTCATTGGTACACACCGGGATTCGAACCAGGGACTTAAGCGTTTTTAAGTCCAAGGTCTAACCAACTCGGCCACCACGTATATATTATTTAAAAAAAAGCTTTTTGTATATACGGTTACGAAATAGGTAGAATTGACGATAAGCGAGTATATTAAAATATACTCGTAATGCAATTTGTCGCACCCATTTCGTAATCGCATCATTTAGCCGGCATAGTGGGAGCGATAAATTTTGTTTTGATCGACCCCATTCATGGACATACCGTGCTCCAATAAAAAAAAATGCTTAAAAAAAAGTTTTTTTTGACTTGGGTAAGAACTTTAAATAAAAAAATACTTTAATAATATTCTGGGAATATTTGTTGAATTCCTATATAAACTCGCTTTCATGATGAGGGTTTGAGAGCAGACTTATTCTGTTTAATTAGTATGACATCATCTGGTAAGTTGTCGGCACTACTGACCGACATGGGGTCAGGATGACTAGAGGTTTTGTTGGAACAGACGGTCTCAAATTTCGTCCACACAGATAAAAAGTAATTGTTCAGCTAAGATGTATTCTCAAAATATTGTTTTAATAAAAGTTTTTTAAACTAAAACAATATTTTACTTAAACGCAGTGTCTACAAACGTACTTCCAATATAACAACTTGGCTATTAGTATAATTGAACTTAGTCGAAGTTCAATTATTATTTTTATGTTGGTACGCTAAATCTTTCTGTTATGGGTAATTAATATTTTTGTATTGTATTAAAAAAGTTTTTTGTTCATAAAACAAAAAAAAACTAAAATAAATAACCAACACAAGAACTTTTTAATAACGCTGATTTTTTTATTTGCCCTCAATGTTATGAATATTTAAAACAAAAAATGTGGAGACCCTAAATTTTAGGGTCTCCACATTCTAAAAATACTCGTTTTACAAGGTTCCGAATCCTAAGCATCCGCAGGCCTCAGATCCCGAGCATCAGAGCACAAGAAGTAGTAGTTTTGTAGTAAATCCTTTTACTTCAGCCGCTTCCGTGACTCAGCCGTGCAAAGACTATTTAGTACAATGACTGACAAAAATATTATTTTAATTCTGCGACAAACAGTTGTCGAGTAATACTGGAATTGCGAAAGCTCATTTTGTATGAGAACGCTGATTTCGACAGAATTTAATTGTTGTTTCCACAATATAAGAAACAAAATTTGTCTTGACTAAGAAATTATTTTTATCCGTGTAAATATTAGTCAGTTTTAATGCTCAAATGACTTTTCGAGAAACCAAGTATAGCAAGACATAGAAAAAAAGTGACGACACGCCATTATAACCAGGTTTAGGCCAAACCTGAGGATCTACCATGGGTTTGCGCATTGTAGCAACGTAACGTATACGTGAGA
Organism: Monopis laevigella; assembly: GCA_947458855.1. Taxonomy (NCBI): domain Eukaryota; kingdom Metazoa; phylum Arthropoda; class Insecta; order Lepidoptera; family Tineidae; genus Monopis; species Monopis laevigella. The sequence continues at coordinate 3,719,199 of OX381596.1, read as the reverse complement.
AACAACCAATCGGATCACTTTATTCAATGCTGTTACCAAAATAAAGCATTGGTTGTTGCTCACGGGCCACCATTTATTTTGCGCCGCCATCCATCCACCATTTTTGTCGGAAAAAAATGCTCTACCCTTTTCTCTGTTGGAATTCTGTACTATTCGTGAGCCAGAGTTATTGCAGATAAAAGTATGACTATACACAGAGGCGCCGGCTTTTAGAATACCTTATGGGTGCTCATGTTCATTTGATGACTCGAAAATGTGGTTTGAGGAAGGAAGAAGAGAAAACGAACATTTTGATAACGGATACCGCATCAGTAAATAATAAATTGAGACAACATCACATACATTGTCCTGGTCCCAAACTAAGGTTTTGCTTTGTACTATGGAAACCAGGAACAACGAAGGTACCTAGACCCAATACAAATATCTGTTTTATCAACAAACATTTGTGTTTGGTGCGGAAATCGAATCCGCGACCCTTGTGTCTCAACCGGCGCTCTAAACCACTGCGCTAAACCGGTCGTCGGATAATAAAAACACGACCATCCCTAAAAGGATCTGATCTTGATGTCTATTCTCAGGGGTGCCGAGTGCACCCACTGTTTATTTCTCATGGGTGCTCGAGCTCACGGAGTCGGCGCCCCTGACTATACAAGATCCTAAGTCTGTGGCATTGACGTAAATAGATCTATGGTCTGTGGATTCTATATATCTGACTAAAAAAAATATACTACTTAAGAATAAGGTTAAACTATTTTATTCACCTTCAAAATTGTCAAGATTTTTTCAAACTACCTACTATTAATGTCCTGAATTGTAACTTTTCAAAATGAATTTCACCAATGAATTTCACAGATAATTTTAGTACCTACTAGGATTAAAAGTACAAGAATAGTGGCGGTACTTTTACGGTAAAATATAAGAGAAACAGATAAACAAAATAAAACTAATAGTGCAATTTAAATCAAGTTTAAGATGAGATTCGTTCAGTTACTTAATGATTTGCAAATGTATAAGACATAAAAACAAACGACCTTGTCTACGATGACTTTGTTATTTCAATTTCCTTAAAACTTTGTTTTTCTGCCCACTAACTTAGAAGAACCTATTTGCTAAATTTTTACGTCACGCACTCTATCACGGGATCTATATGGCTCTATAAAATCCTGGCCAATGCATCAGGCTAGAAATTTTCGAAAAACCTTACATACTAGCAATACAGCTTATATACCAGAAATATTGATATACTTTCGGTGCTTAAAGTAAATTATACTTGCAGAACGTGGGAAACTATCATTCCAGAGGACCACTCCATCAAGTCGGTCAAATACTCGCCCGAATGCGCTGATCTGCATGACGAATTACAGAAAAATCCTTTGAAAGAACTTGGCCTTCAAAGATTATCAGTCAAGTACAAATTTCTAAGATGGCGCTGATAGTATTTGGTTGGTTTGTGAACACAGTGAAAGGGTGTTTTACATCGTGAAGGGTCGTATTGTAAGCTGTATCCTTAACTGCACTTTTCACTCAAGGAAAGTCTCATTTTATATTTCTTGATAGTATTTGGTGGAAAAAGAAAGACATTCCTTGAGTAAATGTGGAGTGGAAAACACGACTTAGAAATTAGGCTCGCCGCAAATTGATCCTAGCCCATACACACGGACAGCCCTCATGTAACCCACGCACGCTTTTCCGCATATTAAACCCAACCTAAATATAGCCAGACCACGTTGCTGGGTTGATGATATCGGACTGTTTCTCTCAAACTAAAAAAAATCCATAGCGCAAAACCCACGGACCAATGAAAAGTGTTTTTCACAACGATTCCCATGCAACACTGGCGTGTGGCGAGGGACCAGCATGAGGTGCCCCATAACTATACACTATTCACAAGTCTTTCCATGCGTGGCCTGGGTTTGATTTGCGGCGGGCCTTAAACCTATTTAGCGGTCTCGAATTCCTTCGTCTTGTAGCGTACCTCGTACGTAAAGTAGAACATGCATAGATAACCGTGCTGGTGGCTGGTAAAGCCCGGGTACAGTAGACAAAGGTTTGATGGATGTCTATTTCCAGCAATAGACAGTAGAAGCTACGTATTAACTACATTTTGTCGAAATCGGTTTTAAAGAACTTGCACTGTCACATATGTACATATGTGCAGTATTGATTACTCCAGCCCCGCTGGATATATAGACGATAGGGTTTAGCAAATATTGGATACGATAGTTCGAGATCTTTGGCGCACCTTATATATCCAAGTCTCATAAGGAGCCAAGTATATCACAGATTAGATAAACAGGATCCATATCCTGGTATACATACTTAGAACCTAGACTATTGAATGTGGCAGGTCTTAGGTCATGGTAGAGCATAGAATGTGGCTGGCGGGTATTAGTAATGAAAGACGAAGGCTCACTCAAGATATATTTGGCGTGCCTTGACAAATATCGATGATGGTAAACGATTCTGTTTCTATTCTATTAATTAGAGAACTGCTATCAAAGTAGATCGCTGATTAATTAAACATTTCATTAATATTTTCGAAGTCGCTTTTCTCTCTCGTTTCGATTGCATAACTACACTAGTCTGTATAGAATGTGGCTGGCTGGTCTGGCCTGGCTGGCTGTATTAAAAACGGAGAGTCGAGATTTTGGCCCTCTATGTGCATTCTTCTGACTACTCCATATTTAGAGGTTAGAAGTCCTAGTTTAGAATATTAGATGACAGAGGAGTGCCTTTTTGGTTTTACTTTTTTAGTATTTTTTTAAAGCCTCCGTAGACTAGAGGTTGCCTTTGGCGTTGTATCCAGAGGTCGTGGGTTCGATTCCTACTCATGGTAAAAAAAAAATCGTAAGTTTTTTTTTGTACAGTTTGTCATGGTCTGGGTGTTTATAAAAATATAATATGTATTATATTTTTGCTTCTGGTACACATAGTACAAGCCTAGAGCTTAGTTTGGGACTAGACCAAGGGTTTGAGCATTGTAGCAACGTAACGTATGCGTCGTGTATACGTGAGCAACAACCAATAGGATCGCTTTATTCAATACTGTTACCAAAAATAAAGTAACCCTATTGGTTGTTGTTCACGTACCTATACGTATACATTACGTTGCTACAATGCGCAATATGTGTAATTTTTCCTACATTATTAATATTATTACATTTTTATAAATTTCCTTGTCAGGATATTATTTGGGGTTATTTTTTATGGTATTATTTGTTACCTATCAATGTAAATATACAAATAGTTAAATATACCTAATAAGATAGTCCGCTTACGTATTCATGCTTATTACGGAAGTAAAGATAAGTATGCTAATCTGTCGACTTTATATGGCGGGTCCCGTAGTGTGACAGGTGTTCCACGCATCCTAACTAGCCTGGGGTGGCCAGCCCGTTAACTTTATGGTTATACCGTTTATTTCGGAGAATAGCTATAAGTTGTATGGGCGTACTACATCCCCCAAATCGGCGTGCATGTGTGAGAAGAGTTAGGAGTGTGAAAGATGCAAAAGGAGTATGTAGATATATATATATCATCACGAGACCGCCTAGACGACTTCAGGGTACCCAGTGGAGGGGTTTTAATCCCACCTCGTCGTAGCCGATGGTATGAGTCTACACTAAACAAGTGGCTAGCTCGTCGCGATGTTTTGAATAGACTCAATAACCCATCTATAAACAGTTTTACAAGTTGGTATAGTGAAACCGGGACCGACAGACAGACTATAGAGCCTCGGAGAGCACGTTAAGCTCTCCGAGGCTCTATAGTGGTGTTGTCAAACAAATGTACATATTTTTTTTTAATTAAAAACTCATTGTGTGAGTTTAAAAAAAATCGTAGATATAGAGTGGAGTACAAGTGGCATTGATTGTCTCTCTACTTAGGTATTGTTCCAAAATTAAAAACCAAAATATACCTATATTTGGGTTTTTAATTAGAAACTTGGATTTCAAAAAAAAACGAAACGCTAATAAGAAATATATTCTATATAAGAATCTAATTACTCTATTTTTTGGAAAAAAAACTATGTTCGAGATATATTTTTTTAATTGCAACATTCAGTATATAACGCAGTTTTTAATAGAGATGTATGTAACATATTTGAGCCGTTAGGAGTAGACTATAATATAAGGGCTGTGGGGACCAGGTTCACATACAATATGAAAGGGCACTGCATTCATAATCGCGAACTCCGCGTTCTCCATACAAAATTAGCTTTCGCACTTCCAATATACTCAATTACTGTTTGTCGCAGAATTAAAATAATATTTTGGTCGAGCATTGTATTTATTAATCTTTTTGTATTGGGTCATTTTTTTATTTTTTTCGAAATCAGAAAAATAACTTTTTTTATACGAACACAAAAAAAAATTCAACAGATAATATTATAAAAATAACCCTAATAAATATATTAAACATACAATTATCTGAAAACAATTTTATTCAAGCTTCTCTTCCGGTAAGGTTTGGTGGTACTGGTATTCGAAGAATTAGCGACATCGCTTTACCAGCATTTTTGGCTTCAGTTCATGGTTCTAGTAATCTCATCGGTTCTATTCTAAACCAGTCTATCGTCGAGATTGCGGACATGACTGAAGCTATCGATTCTTGGCGGCATATTTGCAATGTTTCAGATTTACCAATAACACTAAACTCACAGAAAGCTTGGGATACTCCAACAATCAAACTAACCCATGATTATCTTTTGAATGGTGGTTCAATTTCAGGTCATGCTCGTTTATTAGCATGCTCTGGGCGTGAGTCTGGTGCATGGCTTCAGACATATCCCTCCCCACAACTAGGTACACTTTTAGATAATAACTCCATAAGAATATGTTTCGGTCTTCGCGTTGGTGCCAAAATTTGTCAACCACACAATTGTGTTTATGGGGAAAGGGTCGACGAGTTTGGTCACCATGGGCTCTCATGCTCCAAAAGTTCGGGCAGAGTGTCCAGGCATGCTGCTTTAAATAACATCCTACACAGGGCTCTCGTCTCCGCTGATATACCTAACGTCTTAGAACCTACCGGTCTTTCCCTAGAAGATGGAAAAAAACCAGACGGTATGACTTCAATACCTTGGGCGCGCGATAGAGCCCTGATTTGGGATGCAACATGTGTGGATACTCTTGCCCCAAGCCATTTGCAACTATCATATACCAAAGTTGGTTCTGCAGCTGCAAAGGCTGAAGCGACAAAACATAATAAATATAAACATCTTAAAGTTCATTATGAATTTTCAGCCTTTGCAGTTGAAAATTTTGGGGCTTGGGGCCCTGATGCTAAATACTTCGCAACACAAATTTCACGGCATCTTTATAATAAATATAGCCACAAGCTGGCTCACCATTATTTGGTGCAGAGGGTCAGCATGGTTATACAGCGCGGAAACGACGCCAGTGTACAGAGGGTCAGCATGGCTATACAGCGCGGAAACGACGCCAGTGTACAGAGGGTCAGCATGGTTATACAGCGCGGAAACGACGCCAGTGTACAGAGGGTCAGCATGGCTATACAGCGCGGAAACGCCGCCAGTGTCATGGGCACATGTCATGCCGCTTATGACAGGGGCCTATTATTTTAAGCCGTCTTATTTTACTTCCTACCCTTTTTAGTTATACGATTAGGTTTATTTTAGTTTTAATTTTTCTTACTTTTTATACTTTATATATTTTTTTCTGAATAAATGATAAGAAAATATTAAACAGCGAGGTTGTAATAATGGAAGTAGGTTTGTATAGGCGTCAAGTCGACTTCAGGGCCTTAACAATACTACAAACGAATGATTTTATAATTAATAATATAAAACTAAAAGTTTCTGAAGTTTAATAAGTTCTTGAAAAAAACAATTAATGATCTATTCCCTGAAACCATTTAAACATTACCCGTATGGTACCTAATACGATACGCACAAACGATTTCTATAATAATAATTGTTTTTTTTCTTAAAATGTTCTTTTCGAAATAAATCAAAATAATAACCAAACACAGAAAGATTAATAAATACAATGACTGACAAAAAAAAATTTTTAATTTTATGCGTAATCGCGTAATTGGAAGTGCGAAAGCTAATTTTGTGTGGAGAACGCGGAGTTCGCGATTACGAATGCAGTGTCCATCATGGCCAATGGACATTCTTCACTTGAAAGTGGCATTTTTATTAATATACACACTGTTTGGTATTGTGATTTTTTTTTACTGTAATTTTTCTATGTCACACCTATAATAGGATGTGTAAGACATTGTTTATTTTTCTTATAAACTATAGAACCCTACAAAACTAATTTTACTTCTACATGGTGTTTTACTTTTTATTAGTTTATTGTTTTTGTCTCATACAAGTAATAACTATGACATAAAAGGAACAGGGTGTTACTATATTTGTCACTATTTCTATTATTAGGACCAAAATGGTTGGACTTGTTTACGTTAAATTTTACTGCCGGGTTAATATTTACTTTTACCAGTTATTTAAGGGTTACAGACCCAACTCTGCTATTTTGTAACAGGTTCATTATTATAAAATAAAATTTCTGTAAAATGTATCAGAGATTTTTTTTAATTTGTTTTTTTGAGCACGGCATGTAACTTTGCTATCTGATGGTAAACAGACCTACCAAGTCCATGAATGAGGTCGATCAATACATTGTTGTTTAACAACATTAATCGCTTCCACTATTCGCTGTTTGAGAAATTTGTTAAAAATCAAATGCAAAAACCGTCAAGTGTCATATTTCGGTTTAGTCTGTGGGTTTACCGGGTTTTAGGAGATTGTATTAATTTCTTGTCTACAGGTCTCCTTTCAGGGTGCGGTTACGGGACGGGTAGTTGGTTTATCGATAAAATCAGCAAGGATATTAAAATACGACTCGTAAAGCAAATTCGTCTTCATCGCCGTCTATTTCTTAACAGCATCATTTAGTTGGCAAAGTGGAATTAATGTTGTTAAACAACAATGTATTGATCAACCCCAATGATGGACTTTGTAGGTGTGATTACCATCAGGTAGATACAAACTAAGGACATTGTTGCTGCCTATTGCTAATTCAGACTAGCTAACCCGCGCAACTTCGGCTGCGTTACTTTAACTGTTTACACAGCGCACGCAACGGAAGCTCCCAAAAGGATTTCCAGTTTATTTTATATTCATTATTTATTTCTTCCCAGTTTTTGCAACATTTTTCATTGTTGCTCCTCTCCTATTAGTCGTAGCGTGATGTTATATAGCTTATAGCCTTCCTCGATAAATAGGCTATCCAACACTAAAATATGTTTTCACTCGAACCACTAGTTCCTGAGACCAGCACGTTCAACCAAACAAACAAACTCTTCAGCTTTATAATATTAGTATAGATAAGTAATACCAATTTGATTAGTAAAGCATAACAAGATTTACAGGTAGCTTGAGAATGGATAAGATTTCAATACTTTCTACATTTGCTGCTCTATGTAGACAGTGATAATTGGTGCATAACATTTGGTTCACAGAAACAACATGTCATATTAGTTGTTACCAATATGGTGTTGTTGAAATTCCTTAAGATATCTATATATATGAGCATGTACCATTAAAGCGCATAGAAGGCCTAAGAGTATCCAGTGGTGGGATTTAATTCCCACCTTATATCAACTGATGGTATTATGATTTTACTCCAAACAAGCGGTCGGCTTGTTGCAGTGGATAGATTTAATAGATGGGTATCTATAGTTTCACAAGTTGGTATGGTGAAACTGGGTTTGACTGCTTAACATGCTCTCTGTATTATTTTTTTTTTTAAACTAATTCAAGCACACAAGGGACCCAAAAAAGTAATGTTTTTAAGTCTAAGGTCTAACTAACTCAGCCACCATGTAAATTTTACCTTTAAACTTGTATTTATTGCTGCCATTTTCCTAACAGTGTCATTTAGATGGCAGCATAATTGCAATACTGTTGTTAAACAACATTGTATTGGTTGTCCCCATTCATGTACTTTGTAGGTCTTTATCTAAACAGAGCCAAATGTCACACAGGCAGATACCAATGCTGCATGATCTCATATTTTTTAATGACAATATGTTCAGATGGAAAACGTTTCTATATTGTTCCTTTTAAGAGGTAATAATAATTACCTTTGCAGTGTCTCAGAAAAAAGAAAAGATAGAGTTATTTAATATGTTTAGAGACAATGTTCTTAGCTATACGTGTATTTTCTGGGTGGGTGCCAGGTCCATCATGTATACAGTCATAGTGAACTACACTGTTCCCAAATTTGAGACCATAAGGCTTAATTTTCCCCGAGAGATGCACAGGTAATCATATTAAAATATTGGAATGCACTCTAGATAAATAATGATATTTCAAAAACAATGCACAAAATAATGCTATTTTTAGGCTTTATAAAATATAAAACAATGTAAGTGTGTCTACTGCTTTATTATTATTTTTACAAGAGTAGTACTAGCTTTGAAGCATGTGAATTTGTCCGCCTAATGAAACTCATTTAAGTAAGAATTTAAGGAATAATTACATCCAGCCCCACTTGCACAGCGGCAAGCTAACCTTGACAAAATATGTATATTTGATCATTTAAAAATTCAATACAACTTTTGAAAAATTAATATATGAAATATTGAATTTTATCACACTATCTTGAGCACCGTGCTATTGGGGCTGAACATATAAGAAAGCTTGTAAATGTTGGTTTCATCCATTATGCTAGAGTAAGATTCATTCATTTTGGGAAGGTCTCAGGGTTATAGGATGAGGGAAAGATGCAGGCAGGTAGAGCATTCCATTAATATTCAATCTTGTGAAGCCCTGTAAATGAAAGGAAGAAGGAATAAGATTAAATAGGTAGTTCTTCAGAGCACTGTTCATGTTAAAGGTGGTAAAATATGTTTAAGAATGCCACTTTATATAGCTGAAGAGTGGTGTTTGTGTGCTCTTTTATATCAATAATACAAGATGTACAAGTGTACATCTTGTATTCAGACCATTAAGAGTATGTAGCAAGTATTTATATAATGTATATTGCAAAATATGTTCTATAAATATATTACATATATTTATATGTTGTAGAAAAAATTCCCTCTGGGGAAACAATATTGATATATATATACTTATATAGGTATTGTTTGCCCTGGTTTAATGTTATATTTTTAGGTATTGTAGTTTCTAGTCAACATAATAAAAACCTAGTACCAAAATTATGTATTCAGCCTTACAAGTAAATTAAAATGCTGGTTAGGAGTTAAAACTTTTGACCTCCTGCAGTCTGTCTTTAGTTATTGGTCTTGTATCTGGATGTTGAGGGTTCAATTCCTACTAATGCAAAACAATATTAGTAAGTTTTCCATTTGCAATATTATGGGTGTTTATAAATATAATATGTATTTATATATTTATTATTATTGATTTTGGTAAGTACATCAAGTCTAAGAGTTTAGTTATGGCAATATTAGGTAGTTATCAATAGGGACGTATTAAGGCTTTACTGCCACTTCATCACTCATTAAACTGACTGCCTGTTTTAAGACTTCACCAAAAAAAAATCAACAGTTTCCGCCTAAACTAATTTCATAGACGGAACCAAAAACATGGCTATGTTTTTGGTAACATTGATAATAAAAAAAACAGAGCATCCTACACTTCTGCTTACTTTTAAAACTATTTTAATACTATATTATCTAAAAGAGAAGATATACTATGACACTAAGAAAGCTTATCTATATGATAAATATCTTCTGTAAACATACTCAGAGGAAAGTCGCCGGATTTTAGAAGATAACAGATTAAAGATAAAACTTTGGTACTAATTATAATAGTTTTTGATGAATTATTATTGTAAAATCTTACAACATTTAACACCTGGCTGGTTTATATGACATTACCTTACCTACTTTAACGGCATTGCATCACAATTTAAACATACAAATGATATAAGCACTTGGACGCAACTTTCAAGGTCTTCCAATATCTTAAATTCCTTAGACTAGCTTGTAAGAAAACTACTTACCGACGTAACTAGACTCCATGATTCGTGGAATAATCTTCGATAGAAGAACTTCAATCAAGTTTATGTGATAAAAAGTAATTCGAAGACATGACCGACACACACCACTCCCAAGTTAAAAAGTTTATGAAAAGTTTTAAACACCAAAAACTTGGTAACCTCTCAAAAGAGAGCACTAAATGCCCTACAGTCTTAAAGAATAACACAAACTTAGAGTAATTATGCACAGAAAAATCAGATTTAATTATAATAAACACTATTAATTATTAAAAACATAAGTTAAGAACAGTAGTAAACTGACAAGCGGCAACCACATACACGCACACATTCAAACTAAGCAAGTTTATTTACTTCATCGCTGCTTAAGATTGTTGCCATTTAAAAAAAATACAGCATTTGGTAGTTTTCACTTAATATTATTTTTTAAATTATTCCTTATAATATTTTACAGTTATATACACAAAATATAATATTTACGTGGTAAACATGCATGAATTATAATTTATTAGTTATTTATATTTAATAGTGTGTTTAATAGATAAATAAATAACATACTCCATTAAAGCCTCAGATTAATAATAATAATAATAGATGGAAGGTCAAAAAGGATAAATTAAAAATATATACGAACTTTTCACTCATATGGCTTTTCTAATGAGCCAAACAGAGATAGCAATTGGTTGTCAATCCACTTAAGAGGCAAGGTTGTATCTTCTTTTTTGATTAAACCATAAATTACAATTGAACCGACCGTACAATTTTTGTATTTAAATTTTTTTCACATAACCTCAAAATTTATGTGAAAAATTCTAATAAGCAGCAGCAGTTTTTAGTTTTTTATCTTTTACATTTTTTTTCCACTAAATTTGGTGAAAACTTGGCTTTTTATGTCCCTAACACATTGTAATTTTTTTTATTTAAAATTTTCTTTTTTTTCATCTTATTTTGACTTAATATCTGCTTTTTTTTTTTAAGTCGGCAGGCTTTTTGTTTGTTAAAATCTGTACTATCTGATGGTGTAAAAAAAAGATACATTACTATGGTAAATGTTCTCAGAAAATGCAAAGGAACGGAATAAACTCGAATCCGAAATTAGGCCCAGACCCTCTTAGCCCCATCCCCACTTCTCTATGAAATCTTACAGGATGAAGGGACCATAAAAGCCATTATTGACCACTCAATATAACCGTTTTTGTTAAATATGACCGTATTATATATATCTGTAGGTTGTGTTAGCTGCTTTGTTATATAATGAATTTTGATTCGAAACACTTTAGAAAGAAACTTTCTAAGGTGTTTCGAGTAAATAAATACCAAAAATAATTACCTTTGGAAAGTAATATTTTCGGCTCTGTTTTCTTTCCTTGACAAGTGAGTTTTGGTTTGATATTTTAACCAAACCATTTCTCTACGTTTATATATCACTAAATAGCACTATATCAATTATTATTACACTATAGAACACTTCAAAAATCTTTTTGAAAATTTAGCTATACAACCGCACCATATTGTTTTGCAATGAAATATAACCCGACTAAATAAAAAATACTAAATGAAGATATTACACAAACGGCATCAACTTAAATTCACATTTCGGGCGGTTAACCCAACAAGTTGGACTCCAGTTTTTTACGAAGTTGACATAAGATTAAAAAATCACCACTAGTTATCTCTTTCTCACTTATGTAACATTTTAGTTGGCATGACACGATAAACTATAGACTTATTATTATTAATCCGAGATTAAAGCTTTCTCCATTATCGATGGTTTCAAAACTTACCAATAAGATAATGCTTTTGTGTATAGAAGCTAAGAACGCCGGAAATACAACATAACATTAACTTTTTAACATTATTCCCCCTTCCCCTTTCCGTTACAGGATAACACGCACTGGTTGCGAAATGCATATGTATACCGTGTCGGATGTACCAACTCGTACTAAACGTTTTGGCGATTCATACATCTGCCGTACTATTAAAATGTGGAATGCTCTACCAGCTTGCGTGTTTCCTTCCTCTTATAACCTAGAATCCTTTAAACGAAGCGTGAATAGACATCTTAAGCCGGCATAATGATGGCAACCAGCGGTGCACCTGTATGCATCCGCTTGTTGCTATCATTCAAGGATATTGCATACTGCTTAACATCAGGTGGATGCAAGGTCACATGTTGAGCTCTCATAAAAAAAAAACATGTGATGGTGGCACTCACTTGGTGTAGCGTATTTGTGTATTTGCCTTATTCGTCCGAATCGCCCATATGCAGAGGGGGTAATCGTGCCTATTTGACATATCGGTGCAAACCGCGATTTGCACAGATATGTCAAATAGCAAATACTTGTTTCCGTCCGCTTGTCGGTTTTTGGTCACACATCAAAGGACTCAAATAGGCAATCGTGATAACGTCCACACCTGGTTCGCTAAAGTTCGTTTCATTAGCGTGCGCCGTCACTAACCATGTTTCCGTATATAATTATTACTTTTTTCTCTGTATTTCATAAACATAAATCACAATGGACTGGACAAACAGAACTGTTTTGAGATTTATGGTTTTTAATTCAGTTGACAAATGACAAGGCAAACATTCAAGTAATAACTTTTTCACAAATATTTTGTCAAATACAGCAATACCGCTACAAATGTTAAGTGCTTTACCAAGTGAAGTGCCACGATGAGTTATATCGTAGTCCTAATCCACCTAAACGGATTGGTAGTGTGGTTTGTAAACATGAAGTGTTATTTAAAACCCTAGACTCGAAATATTTTTTCCGTGTTAGCTCCTGCTCGCCTATAGGGCGGAGCCCCCCGCAGACATCACTGTTTTGCCGGCTAACGCAGGCAAATATTTGCTATTTGGCGCGCTTTTACGAACAAAAATGAATGTAAGTCGTTTTTAATATGTTTATTTTATTTATCAAAGTTAATATTAATTACAAAAATATTAATTTTGATTACAAATTCTACAACTAACATTAGTTTTCGATTGGATTTCGATTACCGCATCGTTAGAACCTCTGTAAGCATTGGCACAGATTAGGCCAGACTAGGGCCTAATTATAAAACAACGAACGCAATAGCGAATTATTAATGCGTGGGTAATTTAAATTGTCAACGCTCTTATTCCCAATCCAATAAAGGCTAAGACATTTCCAATTACAATCTCTCGCAATAGCGATATACCTAAATCATGTTATTATCTGTTAAAGCTCTAGAAACAGTTCCGTAAGATAGAAAATGGTCATTTTCTATTTATTTTAATGTATTCAAAATGTCGTAAGTCAATTTTTTTTTTATTAAATATACTTTTAATAAAAAGTAATTTATAGAGGTAAATTTTACCTTTGCTCCTAATGACCTTTATTAGTTTTAACCTCTGTTACAGTCATACTTGACACTTGAACGCTGAGTAACGAGTCCATTGATTTTAAAATGAACCTCATTATTACGTCCCCATATTCCTGACCGGCTCACCCAAAAACATATAAAAGATTTTTTAAAAGTAAAGTTTAGGCCGCAATTTTATATTTTAAAATGAACCATAAACTCATGATAGGTTCACCTAAAAATCTAAATAACGGTTCTCATATCGATTTTTTAAATAAAGTTAAGTCTGTCGTTTTGGATTTCAAAATAAATATATATTCGTGATGGGCTTTTCCAAAAACGTTTTCCAATTTTGTTTTTTTTATTAAAGTGAAATCCGCCATTTAGGATTTCAAAATGGGCTTCATATTCGTCATCGGCTCACCGAAAAACTTATATACAAATTCCATATAAAGTTTATTAATAAAGTTTAAGGCCGCCATCATGGATTTTAAATAGGATATAAAATAGAGATTATTCGAATTTATTTTAAATCAGGCATTAAATTATTTAAATCTGAAATAATCTAATTTAAATATGTTTCCTGCTATAGTTAATTTTAAACTTGTATATTCACATTTATATGTGAATGTATAAGTTTTATATGTTAATGTTTAAGTTTTAGTTGATGTGTTTTTAAAATTAAAATAATATTGTATCGAGCAAATACTTACATTTACTATGGTGGACATGTTTTTCATAGGGCGCATTTGTATATGCCGGCGCTTCTCCAACTTCGACAACCCACGTGACTTTTCTTTGCTGAAGTAAAGACGACTGAGATGACATCTTGCGGTAAACTAAAACACGACACTAGACTAAAAATATTCAAGAAAGCAATACACAACACCCATTTTTTATTTACGGTTTCACTGCTTCAGGTCAAGTATTGTCATAAGGCATTCATTGATTATCATATTTTCAATCACATCTAGCTCACTGATAATTACTCTTCTTTATTTTTGTTACCTGCATATTTAATAAATTATATGTTGATCACAAATTCTTCTAGGCTTCTATATTATAATGTATAACATATGGGTGCACTTATTAAACTTATCATAATGATTTATTGCAGCAAATATTAAGATTTTGATAAACCAATCGATGAGTATTAATTGCTTATCTTTCAAAATATTTTAACGACAATAGAGTAAGCGATTAGATTTTTTTTTTATATAATATTTAAAAGACTATTTGAAATTATTCCTATAAAATAATAAAATTAAAATATTTCTATAATTAATGTGTTTAGTATTTATTTAAACATGAACAATCGGTTGTAAGGATTATCCATACTACTGTTAGACTTTTATTAGTTTACTGTACTTAACTGTTTTTGAATAAGATAAGATAGTAATTTTTTACAACGTCAATTTGACTCGACTCTAAGAGGTTCTCACGAAGTTTGACACTAGCATGTATTAGCGAAAATTTATATGTACCGATGTACTGGGAACTAATATATATATATATATATATTATTAACACGATAGTATTATTACGATAATATTTTGTAATAGTTAGATACTATTTAATTACCGTAAATGTACCGGTTTTATTTATTTAAATAACAACACTTTTTTGATTCACTGTTGTCATTAAATATTAAGAAGCTAATAGGTATAATAATAAAATATTATTGAGGAGGTACATTTTGACGATGTTTCTTTTTTCATTAGCACATAAATGAAAATGCAGGAGTTTCACCGCGACAACGATTTAACATAACAAATAATGAAATTCTGGATTCGCCCCTGGAGACAGGATAATAATAACACGTTTTTCTGTCATTATTAACAGGTCATTAATCAAAGTAAAATTGTAGTTCCGAAAAAAAAAATGGTAGTTTTTCGTTCCAATTCTGGCAACATTATATACCACTTCTAATCCTATATCAGTACCTAAAATTTACTACCTGTTTCCGAAATTGTTATCTATTATCTATCCATTAGGTACATACATGCATTAATACATTTATATATTTACTATAATTATTTAGTAGTTTGTTGCTGACCACTCGATGACCGTTGTAGTTAGCTAGGTACCTATTTCTTTTTTAATTTATTTTAACATAGCACTGGATACAAGTCCATCGGCCAGCTAGGTACCTACTTACTTAGAAGTCTTTTTTTCATAGCCTGTGTTCATAGTAACTAGGAAAGCATGCTTGGCTTGGCATGTACGCAACAGAGACAGGATCATAATGAAAATTAGGGCCCAATATTATGCCGCCATAACGCACCTACCTACTTCTTGGTGACTATCTCATTTGTCAAGTCTGGTATTACTACTTGTACCTACTATTATTTCTTCTGTGGTAGGTACCTATTACATAGAGATTTGAAGATGTCAGTGGGTGGTCACGGCATAGATTTCCTTGAGTCTGTCTCCCACACTAAATTATACATTTTAATCCGTTATTTAAAATTATAATTTGTTCTACAGACTATTGTACCTGTCTAATAATAAGTTTTTGTACAATTTTCTACGTGGTGGCCGAGTTGGTTAGACCTTGGACTTAAAAACACTTAGGTCCCTGGTTCGAATCCCGTGTGTACCAATGAGTTTTTAATTAAAAAAAAAATGTACATTTGTTTGTATAAATAAATGTACCTACATATTTTTTTTTTCTCAAAGAGCACTTTAAGTTGTCGGTCCCGATTTCACTATAACAAATTGTGAAACTGATTAAAGATGGGTAAGGCCATCATCCCTTCTATAAATGCTACTCTAACTTAATTTGTAGTAACTCACTCAAGTGCTCTTGTCTCTAGAACTCCGCGTTCTCCGTACCAAATGAGCTTTCGCACTTCCAATAATACTCGATTACTGTTTGTAGCTGAATTAAAATAACATCATTATACCGACCTATAATATGTATGATATATGACCGCCTCCGTTGACTAGAGGTTGCGCCCTAGGCGTTGAATCCGGAGGTCGTGGGTTCGATTCCCACCCATGGCAAAAAAATAAAGATTGGTACGTTTTTCTTTACAGTTTGTTATGGTCTGGGTGTTTATAAAATATAATATTTTATGTATTATATCGTTGTTTCTGGTACACATATGTTGGCAACATCGAGATTCCTGCCAAATCGAGATGGAACAGCACGGGTCTATGGTGGATAACAGATAGAGAGTAGTCAGGCCGAACATGTTTAATTATATTATCTATACCAGTGATTAAGTTAGTTTATTAGTGTAATAGAAATTAGCTATGCTTGAAATACTTGTTAAAGGTGCATTCATACTCTTAACACATAGTACAAGCCTATAGCTTGTCTCAATTGTCCTACATATTATTATTATTATTATATATTTTAGTTATTTTTAACCATTTGCATGAAGTTCTTTCTTTCTCTTTATATTTTTGTCGGCCATTGTATTGTATTTATTAATCTCTCTGTGTTGGGTTATTCTTTTTCGAAATCAGAAAAATAACTTTGAAGTAGATATTATAATACAAAAAAGAATTACCCACACAACCACAGAAGAAATAAAAGTACAAGTACCACAACAGAAAGAATACAGCCAAGTTCTAATATTGGAGGAGATAGTTAACCCAATAAAAAAATGGACTTTGTAAATCTGTTTAAAAAAAACAAACAGAGACATAAGGTACTTTAGGTATTATACATACACGTGTCATCGTATCATGTGACATCATCACGGGTGCCTTACGGTGCCCGAGACCGCCTAGACGACCCCAGGGTACCCAGCGGAGGGGTTTTTAATCCCACCTCGTCGTAGCCGATGGTATGAGTTTAAACCGGACAAGTGGCTAAGTCGTCGCGATGTTTTGAATAGACTCAATAACCCATCTATAAACAGTATCACAAGTTGGTATAGTGAAACTGGGACCGACAGCTTAACGTGCTCTCCGAGGTACTATACTATAGTGATATTGTCCAAAAAATTAAAATAAGTTTTTAAATTACATACTCATTGGTACACACCGGGATTCGAACCAGGGGCCCAACCCAAGTGGTTTTAAGTCCAAGGTCTAACCAACTCGCCCACCACGTATTTTAGGTATTATAAAATAAAAAAATACCATCACCTGTGCCTAATTGGCTCCCGAGAACCGTTTAAACGGCCGCAGGGTACCCAGCGGAGGGACTAACCCATCCTAATTTCGCCGATGGTATTCGGAGGCAACACCTAACAAATGGCGAGCTTGTTGCGGTGTTTATGATGAAATAGCCTCGTTGTTGTCGTTTTAGGTATTATACACATACATACATATCATCACGGGTGACTTACGGCGCCCGAACCGCCTAGACGGCCCCAGGGTACCCAGCGGAGGGGTTTTAATCCCACCTCGTCGTAGCCGATAGTATGAGTCTACACCGAACAAGTGGCCAGCTCGTCGCGACGTTTTGGATAGACTCAATAACCTATCTATAAAAAGTTTCACAAGTTGGTATAGTGAAACCGGGACCGACAGCTTAACGTGCTCTCCGAGTCACTATAGTGGTGTTGTCAAACAAATGTACATATTTTTTTTAATTAAAAACTCATTGGTACACACCGGGATTCGAACCAGGGACCTAAGTGTTTTTAAGTCCAAGGTCTAACCTACTCGGCCACCACGTATATCTTTAGGTATTATCTCGCGCTTTAATAAAAAGTCGACATGTGCGAAAACACGCTTTTCTTTCGGTAATAATTATAATTATATTACTATCTAGGGCATTAGTAAAATATTACTTAGCACTGTTTACAAGACTGTCTTGTGGGTAGTTGCGGGATAAAGTTCATCAACTTAACGTAAGGTTCACAACAAACACGTTTACTACAAGGCAAACTAGATTTAACAAATACTACACAAAATAATAATAAAAGAAAGCCTTTTAATATTAACCTCTCTTTTTGTATGATTCAAAAGTGAACAAGAGCGGTACACAATTAGGGTTCCGTCTAATATATTTCACTTAATACGCCGCGCCCCTCCACTAAATTTAATACGCCGTGCCCCTCCACTAAATTTAATACGCCGTGCCCCTCCACTAAATTTAATACGCCGTGCCCCTCCACTAAATTTATGTGACCGTCCTATTCTATGTGTGCATGCTGTCTAAGGTTGCCAGACGTCCTTTAATGTTCACATTTTCACCTGTAAAAATAGTTAACGAGTGGTTAAGTCACTGCACAACTGATAACAAGGTTAAGCAGATGACAGCAAGGCCGGACCTGGGATGGGTGACCACTTTATACAACGAGGCTATAAGATCATAAACACCGCAACAAGTTCGCCACTTGTTAGGTTTTGCCTCGAAGTACCATCGCCGAAATGAGAACGGGTTAATCCCTCCGCTGGACACGCTGACTGAGGCGGTTTGAACGGTTCTCCTTAGTTTTCTAACTATTAACCTTTGCGTTTGAGTTAATTAAATATTGATGATTCTATTAAATCTAATAAAATCATCAATCGAAAGTTTTAAGAGCTAAATATGCGAGCGTGTGTGGTTGCTCTAACTTCGCTAGGCCGACTGACCGGTACACACAGATGCAAAAACCTTCAAGTGACTGGTTATCAGGAGACTACTTCATCGATTTGTTGTCGGGATGGTAGTCTCCTTTTAGGGTGCGAACGTTTAGTACTTTGACGATAAAGCAGCGCGAAACTATTAAAGTAATTGTGGTGCAAATTTGTCTTTATCGTCGCCCATTTCCTGATTGCATCATTTAGCCGGCATTGTGGGAGCGACTAATATATTGATCGATCCCGTTCACGGATATTGTAGGTCTGCTTATCATCAGGTAGATACAAAGTAATATACAATGCTACAATAATAATATATATTTATGTAGGTATATATAAATTGATTTTTATTAGTTTTCATCTCATCTTCGCACACAATCTCAAAGGTTAGCTGGTAGATAATGCTAAGGCCTATGGCATTAAGTTCGCCTTTGTACATAACTTTTGTTTACTGTGCAATAAAATGTTTAAATAAATAAATAAATAATAATCTACGAAGGGTTCTGATCCGGTAGGTGATTTTTATTTAAAAAAAAGAAACTACCTGTACAGAGAAATTCATTGCCATTTTTTTTCATTAACAACCTAGCTCTAGGTCACCTTTAGCAAGTAATTAGGTACAACTGCAAAGTGCCGATCAAATGCTGTCTTTTGCCATTTAAAGGCATAAAATAGTTGCGTGCACACATTTACTTAGCTCAGCTTTCACATTAGTGGCAAGCCAATGCGTATACGCAATGAGTTTTAGGTTCTTTTATATCAATTACCGACTAAACCGATAAAACCTATACGTATGTACATACCTGAGGACTTAGTTATGTAATAACAAGATATAAACTATTTGATTATTATTACTATCTTAAACATTTCATGTTTACCAAAACGTTAATAATAAAATATGGCGCAGGATACCGTCTATACGGTTATCAGCTGTGGGGTTATATTCTCACTTTGCCGTTGCCGTTGGTATTCTGAGTCTACCCCGAACAAGTGGCAAGCACGTCGCGGTGTTTGTATAATGATAAACAGTTTCATAAGTTGGTTTAGTAAAATTGGAACCGATAGCTTAAAGTGCTCTCCGATGTATTAAGAATGTACCTATCTACATAGGTACATTTTTACATTTTAAAAAAATTGGTACACACTCGGGTTTGAACTCGTGCCCAAAAAGGTAGGGTCTAACCAACTCGGCCATCACGTACCTAGGTGAAAAAAAATGAATAAAATAATTAGGTGGGAGGAAGGTCTCTATAACTTCGTCAGGCCGACCGACCGGTCTCGTTACCACCGGATGCAATAACCATCAAGTGACATAGTCATGTTTCGGTTTTAGTCTGTGGGTTCACCGGTTTTCAGGAGATTACTGCATCGATTTCTTGTCGAGGTGGTAGTCTCCTATCAGGGTGCGGTTACGAAATGGGTGGTTAAATTGATGCTAAGGCAACGAGTATATTAAAATATAGGTACTCGTGCTTCTTTGGCCCATTTCGTAATCGTATCATTTAGCCGGCATAGTGGGAGCGATCAAATGTTTAAGAACAATTATTGATCGTCCCCATTCATGGACTTTGTAGGTTTGGTTATCACCAGGTAGATACAAAGTCACATGCCGTGGTCCAATAATAAAAAAATATATAAACATAACATAAAACATAAATACTAGTTGCAAGGGTTTATTTTCTTAATTTAAACAACTCAAATATTATATACCTACAAACCTAACATGTCAAATTGATATTGAGAAATCAGAGGTACCTATGTGATGAATTATAAAGGAAAATGACCAACTTTCTTCATTCTATAATATGTATCTATTAATTTTATTAAATGCATATTTCCATATATCTTGGTAGTGACGTAGTTCTCTATCTATCGTTTTTGACCGGTAGTAATCATGATAACTACCGAAAATTTTACCTATGGGTACTCTCCGTAAAATATCTATATTTCATTCTGACCAAAATTTATAATTCTTACAAAATATATCAATTGGAATTAACGTTACACTAATTAATACCTATAAAGTTCCGATTACTATCCTTCAAAAAATATAGAATATATATTGACAATCCTCATAAGGGGAAAAATAATAATATTAATATGCAAATTAGTATAAATAAATATATTATGACCATAATAAATAACGCCTATGAACACCTACTCCTAAGAGAACACACTACCTACCTAACACAACTTATAAGTAGGTATACTTAAACCAAAGATTAATGTAAAAACATAAATCAAATTAGATAAATAAGTAACACTTTAATGGACATAATTTTAAACTTAGATAAAGGATAATGACGTTAAAAAACACTTTAGAGTGTGTTCCAAAAAGAAAAAACCCGTGCGATATCTCGGAGAATAGAAAGAGCTAGCTGGACACTAGGTATATCTCCGAATCTTTCTTTTTTCGCGCAAGTTAATTATAGCCTAATTTGGAACAGTAAATGTATAAAGGATGATGGTCAAAATGTAGGTTGTGTTAAAGTAAAAAACCCTATTTCATAATTTTTTTATAGTTTGTACCTATCTACATAAACATAATATACCCTACATTCTATAAAATGAAGTTTTAATTTATTATCAAGGTCAATACCAAAAATACTTAGTCTCTTAAAATTTGCAT
Source organism: Monopis laevigella (assembly GCA_947458855.1). Classification (NCBI taxonomy): domain Eukaryota; kingdom Metazoa; phylum Arthropoda; class Insecta; order Lepidoptera; family Tineidae; genus Monopis; species Monopis laevigella. The sequence continues at coordinate 3,697,722 of OX381596.1, read as the reverse complement.
AAGGTTTTTCACTAATTCATTCACATTTAGAAATACGCACGGAATCAAACATTCTTAATTTATTTTTTAAGTAAATACAAAGGTATAATTATTTTTCGAGGTACCTAAGTACACCTTGAAATAAAATCAAAAGGAAGTTAGGTACCTACTTAAGTAAACGAAGTAGAACTGAAAAGTGACGAATTGGCCAAGGTCATGGGTGTATCGTGTAACTAATCGTAAATCCACATGTAAAAAAATATTACTTATAAATATTTATTTGTTACAGTAAAACCGATTTTAATTGTGATAGAAAATAGCAATACCAATAATAATATATATAGATCATAAATATTAATCAATAAATTATCTAATCGCTACACTCCAGTAACCTAATTAGAAACTCTTCCAAGTAATAAACTACACCAATTAAGCACAAACACAATGCACCAATAAACCAATAACTTAAACTTTGTAATTAAATCCATACATAATAATTAGGTATATTTTTGAACGCTACCGGAAAATAATAAAGCGCGCGAAAATACGACCACGCGCGCGTTCGTACAATAACCAACTGTCAAAAAATGGCGCGAATCGTCGCCAGCGGGTGCATTATCCGTTAAATGCACTTGTTAAAACAATCTATCATCATTTAACTATCTAAGTTTTAATTATTTGTATCGTCTGTAATTGAGGCTATTGTATTTTGTAATAAAATAAATTATGAATGAATGCGATAACCTCAAAAGAAGTTTGTTTTGAAAGCTATGTTATACGGTGAAGTTGTTTTATAAAGGCTATGTTTTTTTTTTTTTTAATTTGACTTCCCATTTACTAATATTATAAAGACAACAGTTTAAATTGTTTGGTTTATTTTAGATAAACTCAAAAACTACCAAAGGGGCCGTCCATAAATTACGTCATCGATTTTTTTCAGATTTTAGACCCCCCCCCCTATAATCAACCCATCGTCATTTTTTAATGACCCCCCCCCCTTCTCCCAAAATTGACGTCATTACTAGTTTGACAAAATAAAACATTGCAGATTTGAGTAAAATAGGGTATTATATGATTGACTTGATTATAAAATAATGTAGACATGCCTTGACCTTGTAATAAATAAATAAATAATGAGTTCAATAATTAATACCATTAAATACTTGCAAAATATCACAAGAACATTATCTTTTCTTAGTATGAGACATGTATTTAAGTATAAGTATAGCATTAATATGTACTTTTATTAATTATGTAATGTTGTAGTTATTATTTAAGTATTGTGTTTATTATCAATACATAGTATAAAACAAAGTCGCTTTCGCTGTCTGTCCCTATGTATGCTTAGATCTTTAAAACTACGCAACGGATTTTGATGCGGTTTTTTTAAATAGATAGACTGATTCTTAAAGAAGGTTTATATGTATAATACATGTAAGTACCACGGGCGAAGCCGGGGCGGGCAGCTAGTATTTTACTAGGTGTGCTGGAAGAAATTTCTTTTTAGAAATAATCTTTTTGTACGTGAAAAATAAACTATAAATAAGAATGACGTCAATTTCGAAACACCCCCCCCCCCCCATCTATCATTTACCGTCATCCGCAGACCAACCCTCCCCCCCCTAATTTAGAATGACGTAATATATGGACGGCCCCAAAGCGATATAAATGATTATTTTAACAAAGGAAAACTCTTTTATTAGCGAGTAGGCTATATTAAATTTTAATCAAATTTGTTATAAATTAAACCTTTAAAATCGCGGGCACAGCTGTACTTAAGTAGGTAGGTAGGTATAACTCTTTTTGAGCTATTACCTACATTACCTACCTAACTAATTGGGAATAAACTGAAACCCAAATTGTTTTTTGGACTTATATTATTAGATTTTTCATCCAAAAGAAATTATATAATTTTATAACACAAATTTATATGATTTCTATTCCCAGATTCTTTTAATATCTATACTAATATTATAAAGCTGAAGAGTTTGTTTGTTTGTTTGGTTGAACGCGCTGATCTCAGGAACTACTGATTCGAATTGTGAACTTGAGTAAACTTTAATAATTTACATGAATATGAGTTATAGTCTATATTAAATATATTATAATCAAAGACCTCGCCAATAAAATCGAAAACGTCAAAGCATTACAAATACCTAGACCTCCTAGGTGGCAACATTGTCATCAATAAAAAAACATAACTATCTGAGATTTGAACATGATTCCTACACATCCCAACAAAATCTGTGCATCAATTGAGCTATGTTTTGAGCTATTACCTACATTACCTACCTAACTAATTGGGAATAAACTGAAACCCAAATTGTTTTTTGGACTTATATTATTAGATTTTTCATCCAAAAGAAATTATATAATTTTATAACACAAATTTATATGATTTCTATTCCCAGATTCTTTTAATATCTATACTAATATTATAAAGCTGAAGAGTTTGTTTGTTTGTTTGGTTGAACGCGCTGATCTCAGGAACTACTGATTCGAATTGTGAACTTGAGTAAACTTTAATAATTTACATGAATATGAGTTATAGTCTATATTAAATATATTATAATCAAAGACCTCGCCAATAAAATCGAAAACGTCAAAGCATTACAAATACCTAGACCTCCTAGGTGGCAACATTGTCATCAATAAAAAAACATAACTATCTGAGATTTGAACATGATTCCCACACATCCCAACAAAATCTGTGCATCAATTGAGCTATGTTTTGAGCTATTACCTACATTACCTACCTAACTAATTGGGAATAAACTGAAACCCAAATTGTTTTTTGGACTTATATTATTAGATTTTTCATCCAAAAGAAATTATATAATTTTATAACACAAATTTATATGATTTCTATTCCCAGATTCTTTTAATATCTATACTAATATTATAAAGCTGAAGAGTTTGTTTGTTTGTTTGGTTGAACGCGCTGATCTCAGGAACTACTGATTCGAATTGTGAACTTGAGTAAACTTTAATAATTTACATGAATATGAGTTATAGTCTATATTAAATATATTATAATCAAAGACCTCGCCAATAAAATCGAAAACGTCAAAGCATTACAAATACCTAGACCTCCTAGGTGGCAACATTGTCATCAATAAAAAAACATAACTATCTGAGATTTGAACATGATTCCCACACATCCCAACAAAATCTGTGCATCAAATGTGCACGCACCCGTGTTTACAGCACGCTATTTATACCACCAAACCAAATGTCATGATTATTTTCTTCTGACATTTTATATTTATAGTATTTTATTTGCAGATTACGAAGTTAGTATCGTATGTGCCCTGACCTCCGATAACAAGATTTATTTTGACTGATGACGAATTCATTTGTATGAATTATATGCACTTGTATGAGTGAGATAATGTGCTTTAACATTACTCATATTGGTTATTCCCAAAACTATAACAGATCTTAATACATTTTCTTCGTGTACAAAATAATATTAATGAATTAGCTGATGCAGTGTTGAGACACACTAGAAGCAACCATAGGGTTGCTTTTAGAAAATAATATTTAATGATGTTATTATTTTGATAGGTAATTATTTATTTACATGTAGTTTATTGTAACACATACATGATCGTTATTTGAGACAGACAGTCTAACCTACAATAATAATAATTTCTTGTGATTATTATTATTATAGATTAATAATTTGGAATAAATACCTATTTATTCCAAATTTAGTTAATATTATTTTTACATTAAAACTGCCTATTTATTGTGTAGGTAAAGAAAATACTAACAATACAATACACACTGACTAGGTATATACACTATAACATCATTCCATAGTTACATTTTATAATCCCTGCAACAAACATTAGCAACAAATGTAAACATAAATTATTTTTTAAATTTAGTTGCTTTTTGATTTTAATTATAATTCTCGGCAAGCTAAACGAATTTTCTTGTACTTTACTTACACGACCTAAAATAATTTTCATTTTATTTCTAGTAGGTAGGTACTTCTTAATTTACTAGATTATGATTATTTGTTAATTTGAAATCAAACGCTTTCCGGTTTTCTGTCCCTTTTTTAACGTGCCATAATCCACATGAAATGTGTATCACAAACATTGTTATCAAAAAACTTATCTTTTTATATAATAATACGGTTGATATCACTAACAAAATTGGTGAACCCAGCCTTCATGGTGATGGGTTTAAGGTTGAAAATGGTTGATGATCTGTTATCTAGTCTAGCTGGTGTCATAATGGTAGGAGCATTGACCGTCACTTGTCCCCCAATTAATTTTTTAATTCTTCTCACGACCCGTTGGGTTCCGTTCTTAGTTTCTATAACCTATTTGTTTGTTAGGGATTTTTTAAAGTAAATATTTATGTTGTCTAAGTGTAATTTTTTTACAGTATATGCAATATTAATTAATGTGGCCTAAGTGCGAGTTTGTTTTAACGTTCTCACTGCGTTAAATGAGTGCTCTGCACCAATAGGATCACTTAATTTATTTATTAATGCCCGATTTCACCAACAACTCTAAAGGAGCCCCTAAATAAGAATTTTGACATATTTACTATGAAACAACTGTCATTAATTGTCCCTTAAGTTAGTTAGGGGCTCCCTTAGAGTTGGTGAAATCGGGCATATAAGCCAGTCAAAATAAGCTAATCTGATTGGCGGAGAGCGCTCACTTACTATGATGAGAAAGTTAAAAAAAACGTGCACTAGGGCCTCTGATTAATAATCACTTATTTCATTAATTAAAATCAAAGATTAAACAATAACAAATTTGTGTTTATTGGTATCTAATTGTAAAATAAACGGCAAGATTTGTGGAATAATTGCTATGTTTTGGTATTGATTCAGTATGACTGAGTGGGTACCAATCAATAAAGTAATTGTCAGTCTCAATCTATAAATAAAAACAATAAACAGTGGAATGTATATTACACTTGTTTAATAGACCAAGCGGTGTCTAACCGTTCTAAATGACACTAAATTGATATGAATTACGCACTATTCTATTATAGTGGTAGGGATTCTTGCTATTAAATTTTATATTTGGGACAATGTTCTTAATTTTATTAATATTTTCGGTTGACTTTTATATGTCACTATTAGTTCTTCTAGGTAAGAATGCATATTTGTCTAACATTCTGATTAAAATTATATCATGAGTTCACATTCATAATTATATTTATCAAGAAAAATATTTAGAAAAATATATAATATACTAATTATATAAGAAAATTAGCCTAAATATCGACGATCAGAAATAATTCATGTTACAACTCTTACAACACAATTCTAAAAGCTGGTTGTATTCATTCTTAGACCTGCATACTGCTTTCGATCAGGTGGATGTGGGGTCACATGCCGAGCTCCTATAAAAAAAAAAAGTTTTAAAAATTTGTCCTACAGCTATTCCTTCCTTGAGGTATCCTGAAGGTCCTTTTGCATTTGACAGAAAATGCTCTTGTTAAACAATAGGTAACCTTCATAGTCAAATTTATATCAAAAGACGATTTTACCGCCCCTTCTATATTTTCTTTGATTATCAGGATACCTATACCAATAGCTGTACCCCTAGTGTGAGTTTTTTTAACGTTTACTTTCGCGTTAACTATACTACCGCGTTAACATTTTGACCAATCACACGACCGCATTTCTAGTTCTCAAAATTTCCGCTTGGAGCGCTGAACCATTTCCCATACAAATTTTAGTTAACTCAAACGCAAAGTAATAGTTAGAAAACTCACACCAGGGTCACTGTACTAATTTTCAAAACTACACGAATTATTTCGTATGATTTAATTAATTTGCTTAGGCTACAAATATTTAAAAAATAAATTAAGTAAAAAGGTATGAAATATGAATCTAACTAGTTAGATATTTAGGTATTACAAAAAAAACATTCTATTGGAGTACGGCATGGACTTTGTATCTACCTGATAGTACAGAGTCTGTAGGTCTGTACTACAGACCTACAAAATTCATGAATGGGGTCGATCAATACATTGTTATTTAAGAGCATTGATCGCTTTCACTATGCCGGCTAAATGATGCGGTAACGAAATGGGCGACGATAAAGACGAAGAATTTGCATTACAGTCTACTTATTTGAATGAATGAATGATACTTTATTCACGGAATAAGGTTTACATAAGGTAATGTTTTACAGATTTTTAGGATCTCTTACTCCACCATATTTCTTTATACATACATGGTGAAATTGAAAGGATGTACTTTGGGCTAATATGAGGTTCTGCTGATCAAATCGAACAACTTTTCCCATGGAACCATGTGTCGCAAATGAAAAAAAAAATTGGCTTCCCCATACAAATTGGTCATTTTAACATTACTAGTTTGTATGGAGAAGGCCATTTTTTTTTTCATTTGCGACACATGGTTCCATGGGAAAAGTTGTTCGTATTGATCAGTAGAACATCATATTAACCCAAAGTACACCTATTCAAATTCACCCTGTATATCCTCGGTGCTTTTTAGTCAAATCACCCGTCCGTTTCGTAATCGCACCCTGAATATTATTAATAAATATGTGTAAATAAAAATGCCGAAAGCAAATCCGATGACTCCTACATATCTTAAAATAAAGGAGGCTACATGGGCATCCTCCTTTATTTTAAGATTTGTATGAGGCGTACAGGCACAGAAAAAATAATAGTACAAGTAGTACAGGATATATGTATATGTATCATCACGGGTGCCTTACGGCACCCGAGACCGCCTAGACGGCCCCAGGGTACCCAGCGGAGGGGTTTTAATCCCACCTCGTCGTAGCCGATGGTATGAGTCTACACTGAACAAGTGGCTAGCTCGTCGCGATGTTTTGGATAGAAGATATGTTTACATATGTGTTTAAATGATATGGGGCATAAAGCGAATCAGTAATCTAGATGCCCAACCAAAAACTATTTATTATAATATAAACTTTATAAAATAAAGGGATTAGTCTGGCTATACAACGTGGCAATGCTGCATCTGTCCTTGGGACTATTGGCCCTATGTCGGGGTTGGACGATTTTTTTTTTTTTTTTTAATTTTATGTAGGTTTATATTTTTTCTTTTGTTTAGGTATTATAATTGTGATAGAGTTTTTTTTTGTCATTTTTTAATATATTTTATGTTACATTAATTAATAAATGTTGAAAACTAAAAAAAAAAAAAACTTTATTTTAAATACAAATAGCATAAAGTTTCCTCGATAGAAAATAATCGCAGGGTTATTATATTTTTTATATATTATTTTAAGCCATATATTTGTATACTTAGAATAATATTTGTATAATATCGATAATGTATAGTTTATTATATTTTGTAAGTTATATCCCTCTTAAATACGAGTAGGTATACCTAATAGGTATGAAAATGCAGAAATACTGAGGAGGAAACCGACCGGTCTCGGTACCACCTATAAGACGAAAACCATCAAGTGACCTAGCCATCGATGTATAGATCTAGTCATGTTTTGATTTTAGTCTGTGGGTTCTCCGGTTATATACTGCGTCTATTTCTTGACGAGTAGTCCCTAAGCCGACCTACCATGGACCGATCGGACTCGTTACCCCCGTATACAGACTCAAAACTTTCAAGTGACCTAGTCATCGATGTGTAGACCTAATCATGTTTTGGTTTTAGTCTGTGGGTTTTCTGGATTTTATTACTGCGTCAATTTCTTTATATACCTATAGGGTGCTTTACAAAACGGGAAAATTTGTATTTGTCAATGCCCATTTCGCATTGTTTAGCCAGTATGTTAGTGGGAGCGTCGACTTGATGCCCATACAAACGTACTTCTTATATGTATTACAACTTGACTGTTAGTCGAAGTTCAATTATATTTGGTAGTTATTAAAAGCTCTTTCGTTGTGGGTTATAAATATTTTTATATGAGACAATGTTCTTAGCAATCCATAGCTTCACCGTGCGGGTGCCGGGTCCATCGCGTGGTTGAAAGGCAGGGGAATGAACTGCAGCGTTCCCGAACTTGAGACCGCGAAGTAGGTTTAAAGGCCTTTTGAATTCTCACCTGCACTGTGATCACTACCCTCTCTACTCAACCAAATACTATATGATCCTGTTAGCGCCATCCTGGAAACACGCGCCATAAAAGTTCCGACGGCTGTTCTCGGAAGGCCAAGATCCTTCAATAGACGGTGCAAAGACTTTGCTGGAATTCCTCTTGCACCAACTTCCACTGCATAAAGTTGAGTTTTAAATCCGTTTCTAGTAATTTCGTTTGTGAGATCAAAATATTTGTTCGACTTGATGTTGTGGTCCTTAGGTATGTTTGTTTGTTGTTAGGTATGTTGTAATATTAATTTTATTTAATTCATAAAAAAAAAACCCAACACAGATAGATTAACAAGTACAATGACCGAGAAATATATTATTTTTATTCTGCGACAAACAGTAATAGAGTATTACTGGAAGTGCGAAAGCTCATTTTGTATTGAGAACGCAGATTTCGCGATTGCGAATTCAGTGTCCTTCATCGAAAACCAAATGTATGGGATTTGACGTTTTTCGTTGATCAGGCACTACCCATAAATATATTATTTATTCCTATACATTTTTATCGATCGATGAGGCGATTCGATTGGCGATCGTGTTCTTTGGTCAGGGATCCCATTCTTGTACTTTGTAGGCCTTTTCACCATCGGGTAGATACCTGATATGTCACAATAGCTAATATGCGTACTCCGTATATTAGGTAAGTATAACTATTTTTTATACTTGAACATATATATTTCGAATCAACATAAAAAAAACTATCAAACATGACAGTGTTTAGTGTTTGTCCAAGAATGATAGAACAACGCTAGGTATTGTATTAAAAAGTCGCATTAGAAAAAGGTGACAATCGCGTGTGGGATGACAGATTTACAGTAAGAAGCAAGTGAAAGGGACATCTCTACTGTAATTTGGAGATGGGCACAGTGAAAGTAATTTGACAGTTTTTTTTAAATTTTAGCTGAGATTTATGCATCACTTAGATCGTCTTTAGAATTAGACCAAAGTTAACTTGAAATTACAGAATTGTTTCAAATTGAATGCTGATCTCGTACTTAGGGTTTTGGTATAAAAGAATAAAAGGGTCTGTGAGTTTAATTTAAAAAAAACAATATATTATTATCTCAGTAACCAGTTGAGTTAAAAAGTTTAAATTTAGAATGTTTTCATATTTATTTTTTATGCCCATTATCATTTGTTTTTTTTTTTCTAGTATTTGTGTAGGTAAGTAGTCGATAATACCTACAAACACCTTGGAGTATTATTTTTAAATATGCTAGAGTTCAATAATAATAATATGTAGGTCAGTTACACATTTTGCTGTGGTCACAAACAAAACTCTAGCCTTGTAGTATTATCCTTTTATTCGAAATTGTACCTTTCTACGTCAACCAGTTTTTCAGATATCGGTCTGGCTCGACACACAGACAAATCTTTGCCTAATACTGATTTTTCTTCAAAACCCTAAATTCAAAAACAGCCACACAGTTATAGCGCCATCTATAAATAAACAGACGAACTTTTGTATAAACTACACGACATTTTAGTCCCATAAGTTTGTAAGAGATGGCGCTTTACAAAATATGGTGCATATTCTAAGACTTGAATTCTGTGACTGTGTGCATGTGTATATTACTTTATGACTGTGTGCACTACCACAGAAGAAATAATAGAACAATGCACAACACAAAGTAATAATTATGTCCCCATTCTATTTGAAATAATAAAATGTATTTAGTTTTTATTAATATTAGGTAGACAATGGTAAACTTCCGGCCACTTATAAACATGCAATTTGAAAAGTAAGACCTATTCTAGCCGTCTCGTCCACCGTAGGCTCTAACTACTATAAAAAAGAAAACCTTAAAATCTAAATAGGCATTATTTTATTTATTAAAATTGTTAAATTACTTATTACAAAATTAACCAAAAGTAAATTACCTACATAACGTAGGTAGGTAGGTAGTATTTTTTTAACATGAGTAGCATAGATTAATCCTTTCGGTTCAATACTTTTTTCTTTCATAAGTCACAAACAAAGTCGCGAGTCAAAACCAAACAAAAAAATAAAATTCCTCCGCACGACATTGAAATAAAAATTGACATTTCCGACTCTATTGTTACGGCGTAAAGTTCATTTTTAAAGTTTTTTTTCAGATGTATTTAAGGGAGAATTGGCCAAAATCAGACAGTGGGGTTGGAATTAGGTGAAGTGAAGAGCTACGGCGACATCTCAGGGTTGCACCGCGTGATTGGGTTTATACAGGGGCGGACTTAAAACTTGTTTTTTATTTTTAAATAAATATTTATTAGGCGTTTTAGCATTTATATCAACAAATTTTAGTTAAAATGTTATTTTTGGCCATAGTAGATTCTCATTGTAAGAATGATATGCAACACCATATTATATAAAATGTGCGATAAAGATTTTATGAGTAAGGGAGAAAGAAGGATGGCAGGATAGGTGTCGCTTATTTAGAATGAGCGGTTGTTAAAGAGAGTATGTGCATTTTATAAAGCATTTTAAGTAGTTTATTTTCTACGTAGTAGATTTTTTTTTAAACCCATAAGAGAAGAATGAAAAAAGTTAACTAGATACCTACCTATCCACACAAATAAGAGAGAGAGAGACACTGTTCTTAGATAATAATAATAATAAGCAAAATAATTTACACATATTCCTCCGGTCACAAATTAAGCTCTAGGCTTGTACTATGTGTACCAGAAACAACGATATAATACATATTATAAATACCCAGACCATGACGTACGAAAATGTACAGAAAAACGTACTAATGTTTTTTTGCCATGTGTGGGAATCGAAACCACGACCTCCGGATTAGTCCGGATACAACGTCAAAGGCGCAACCACTAGTCTAAGGAGACGTTTTAGGTATCCATGGAATCTCCGGTTGTGGGTGTCGTTTGCGAATTCAACTCTTCCCTTAACTCTGTTCACTACACTCTTTAGAGAGTAAACATATACCTAAAATAAAATCTGGATTATATACCCAATTTTTGTAAAAAAAAATAGGCAAGATGTTCACTAAATAGACTGTAGAATATTACTTTTTTAATTACTGGACAATTATAGTTTTTTTTTGTTAAATAGCTATTAACTCTAAGGGTAAAATAGGATAATACTATATTTCAATATATCTATAAGGAGCTCACATATTGATGTTGGGTTTTAAGATTCTCATAAGAAAATCTTTTAAATACATCAGAGAGAAAAACAGTGTTCTTGTAGTAAAGTGTGATAATGGCATAAAACTGAATCAAATTAGGTATTTTTAATTTTATACTTATTTTTATATTTATTTTCTTTAAATGTTAACATTTTATGTCAACTGTAGTTATTGGTAGGTAATTACTTATAAAACCCAAAATTATACCTAAGTAGTATTGTACCGTCTCAAATATTACATATTCCCGTTTCCGTACTTCACGCACTGGTATTAAAATGCATACACATACAGCGGATGACAGGACAAAAAGGTATGGTGACTCTTATATATGTCGCACGATAAAAAAGTGGAATGCTTTGCCTGCGTGCGTTTTCCCTTCATCCTGAGTCCTTTAAGCCAGGCGTGAATAAGTTTCTCAAGCAGACATAGTGGAATCACCAACTGAAGCAAGCATCATTACTCATATTGGTTGAGAACATTCTTAGACGTATTGATTGCCACTTACCATCAGGTGGATGTAGAGCCGCATGCCCTGCTCTATTAAAAAAAAATACTGTCGAAGGCAAAGTAGGTAATAAATATTTACGGAAATATCTAGTATTTTTTTAATACGTCCCTGTATTAACCATCTAGAAATACCTACGTAATGCTACAACAGTTTTCTATACCCAAGCATTAAACGTACCAGCTACGCCAGTCGCGCCTTCAGCCCCTTAGAAAACGGATATAAACCCTTTGCACACAATACAAAACGAGTGTCAAAATTATAGTGCAAGTGACAGTGAGTGGGGGCCTTTAATTACTTAATTGACACTTAACTTTAAAGGGCTAATAAACTTTCAACGACTTCCGAACATTCCGTAACCATGTTTAAGTTATTGTTTTGTTTCTTTAAATTTGTCCTTAACAGGATTTCCTTTTGTTGTATTTTGGTAGTGATTGTGCATAGAGGGTGATGAAGATGAATAGTGGGAGATCGGATGCATCCACTTCTACGGATGACATTAGGGTACGTAAACTATTACCTTATTTTAAATTGTTCTCTAGAACCAAACGCTGTCATAGGGTTAGCTATAGTGCATTTAGGGAATGCACCCCTGCTGCACCGTCATTATTAGCTTATTTGAAATCCCACAACTTTTTTTGCGGGATTTCAGAAAGTCCATGGGTGGGGTAGATCAAACATGTCATTTAACAGCATCGATCGCTTCCACTATGCTGGAAAATGAGGCAGTTACGAAATGCTGGCGACAAAGACTTTTGCATTACGAGGATATATATTCTTCATCGTCGAATCAACTGCTCGTTTCGTAACCATACCATAAAAGGAGATTCACTTGACAGAATTTATATGAGATTCTTGCAAATTTTTTTTTTTAATATGTAAGACAATTTACACAAATTGCTCTGGTCACAAACTAAGCTCTCGGCTCGTACTATGTGTACCAGAAGCAACGATATAATACATATTATATTTTATAAACACCCAGACCATGACCAACTGTACAGAAAAAACGTACTAACTTTTTTTGCCATGGGTGGGAATCGAACCCACGACCTCCGGATACAACGCCAAAGGCGCAACCACTAGTCTACGGAGGCTGTCGCTTTTAGGTTTAGATGTTAAAATCCAACATACAATAATGTTAAAAGAGTCTAAGTTCGATTTGGTTGTTTTTCCCAAAACATCACCAAATGTAAACTATGCAAAATATATCTTCCATTTGATGACATTTTGGGTAAAATAGCAACCAAATGGAACGCACAGATTGTCATTTATTTTAAGCATATCAATTGATGTTTCAGGGCCGTCCACTCTGTCTCTTTTACTTCACTCACCCTTTCGGAGTTCTCTCTCCGGACCCGCCGACTATCACAGCCGCTCCAGCCAATATCACCCAGGCCTTCATCAACATGGAACCTGTCTCACCATACAACTTCTGGAGCTCGACCACTACCCACGAGTCATACAACACGTCTCCAACTTCCAGCTCCAAAGTTTCCTATGACGTTGGTAACGTTATGATACCCAAGAAGCCAATTAATTTAGCCAGCGTACCCAAATATACAGTAGACTTTAATCTTCACAGAGAATCTGTATCGTCTTCTTTATTTTCAAGTGATATCTGGCTGAGTACAAGTTCAAGCGGTGCCAGACCGAGGAGAATTATTCCTTGTAACAGGATATTACCACCTCTAGCTTTACCAACACCTAACTTTACTGAAAGTTCCGATGAGTTTTGGACTGCAAAAACATATGTTTCTAGTAAAGTGTCTTTGCCACCAATTGATAATATTCCGAATAGAAGCAAAACTAAGCGACGAAAAGTTTCAGTGGATTTGTTTAGTGATGAAAGTGTTAAAGTAGAAGTGAATAAGAGTAGCAAAGTGGTTAAGGTAGCGGGAGTAAGGAAGGCTCGATCACGTCTCAAGTTCAGCGGTGTGAGAAGAATGGTGAACTGTTTAATGCAGAGAGCTGTGAAAGGTGAGTTGTATTACTTTTGTTATTAAAAATTGTAGGTACGAGCCGAATTGAATCATAGGCGGATCCTGATCAAAGTACCTTTTACAAAGAAACCGCAGACATAGTGGGAGCGATCAATGTTGTTTAAGAACAATTATTGATAGACCCCTTTTATAGGTCTGCTCACCACCGGGTAGATACAAAGTTACATGCTGCTCTCCAACAAAAAAAAAAACGTATTGAACTCATTTGGGGCCTCAGTTTGCAACCGCCAAACATGACAAGTCGTTGCGTAAACTATAAATATAAGTTATATCCTGTAAATTATAGAGTTGAAATTCCAATGCTAATAAGATGTTCAAAATTGCGAAGAATTCGTGTATTTCAAGATGGAGGCATTATTATAGCCAACCTAATATTTCAATATTTATAGTTTACGCAACGTCTTGTCGTGTTTAGCGGTTGCAAACTTGATATAAGCCTCCTGGGGCCTTATTCCGAGCTTGCAACCGCTAATCACGACAAGACGTTGCGCAAACTATAAGTATGGAAATATGAGTTCTATTCCAATGGTTATATAGTATGTATTAGTTTGGCTATAATAATGCCGCCATCTTGAAATACACGAATTCTTCGCAAGATTGACCATCTTATAAGCATTGGAATTTCAACTTTATAATTAACACTATAGAACTTATATTTCAATACCCGGACTTTACGCAAAATGCGCGACGGTGAACGTGTCAAAACTCGGAATAAAGCCCCTGGTCTTATTCATAAATACTTTTCGAGTCCTTGAAGAACACATAGGTACAATAGGTTTTCTCTTTTACGCATATATATTTTTGTTGATTAAAAAAGAGACAAAACCTAAACTAAAGGGTTCTTGAAGTCCTCAATAAGTTTTATAATAATAGCGTATTATTTTGATAAAGAAATACTAACGATGAGTGTTTTGAACACCCTAAATTGTTTGTTTGCGTTAGGAATACTTACTTATACACACCTTTTAATGCATTAGGAATACTTATATACACCTTTTACTGTATTAGGAATACTTACTTATACATAGTTTTTACTGTGTTAGGAATACTTATACACACCTTTTACTGTATTAGGAATATTTACTTATACACACCTTTTATTGTGTTAGGTATACTTACTTATACAGACCTTTTAGTGTATTAGGAATACTTATACAAACTTTTTACTCTATCAGGAATACTTACTTAGACACCTTTTATTGTGTTAGGTATACTTACTTATATACACCTTTTACTCTATTAGGAATACTTACTTAGACACACCTTTTATTGTGTTAGGTATACTTACTTATACATACCTTTTATTACTGTATTAGGAATATTTACTGATAAACTCCCTTTAAATACGTAAAAGGAATACTTACTTACGTATTTTTTTTTATGTAGGTCTTAAAAATCAGCTGAATATATTTGTAGGTTAGAAATACTTACACTTATATTGAACAAAAACAAAATAAATATTGTAAATTTGTTTATTAACTTATCTTTGAAAAACACAAAGTACTTTTTCTAAAAAAAAAGCGTACATAGAGCGTGATGGTACTTCTTAGTTTAATATTAAGAACTTAAACATATTTAGAAAGTATAAGCTTTTTTTTTAAATTAGGTTTTTTGCCAAAAAAATACATTGCTTAGTTTACTTTCAATTATTTACTATTAACAAACTAGACCAAGTCACTACTATAAATTAATTTACAATTGTCACGATTATGAAATAGGCCCCAGGCAGTCTTGTGTCACAAATAGGCCCCAGGTACTCCTGTATCACAAATAGGCCCCAGGTAGTCCTGTGTCACAAATAGGCCCCAGATACTCCTGTGACACAAATAGGCCCCAGGTAGTCTTTTGTCACAAATTGGCCCCAGGTAGTCCTGTGTCATAAATAGGCCCTAGGTACTCCTGTCACAAATAGGCCTCAGGTACTTCTGTCAAAAATAGGCCTCAGGTAGTCCTGTGTCACAAATGACGTGTCATTTACATAACTTTTAACCTGTTATTCATGAAAAATTTAAGGGTTTTAGTTAAAATAGTGTTTTATCTTCTGTCAAAGTTGATATTCATTGATAATGAAATACCATTTTTACAAAAACTATCTATAACCTTTTTATTAAATATATACAGGGTAAATTTGAAAGGTTGTACTTTGGGCTAATATAAGGCTCTACTGATCAAATTAAACTTTTCCAAAAGAACCATGTCGCAATTGAAAAAAAAATATGGCTTTCCTTCAAATTGGTCAATTTCATTACTAGTTTGTATGGAGAAGGCAATTTCTGAAGACATTTAAGACACATGGTTCTATGGCAAAAGTCATTACCGAGGCTGAAATACCATCGTGGGTGCCTTTTTTAGCCTCAGGGTACCCAGCGGAGGGATTAACCCGTCCTCATTTCGCCGATGGTATTCGGAGGCAACACCTAGCAAGTGGCGAACTTGTTGCGGTGTTTATGATCTTATAGCCTCGTTGTATAAAGCGGTCACCCATCCCAGATCCGGCATTGTTGTTATCTGCTTAACCTTGTTATCGGTTGTGCAGTGACGTAACCACTAGGCTGGGGCCGCTTTTACAATAATACAACAAAGCAAAAAAAGGGGCCTAAAACATTCAATATTACATTCCAGAACAATTATTTATTTAAGTGTTACATCTGTGTACATTTGACAGCCTCCGAAGACTAGTGGTTGCGCCTTTGGCGTTGTATCCGGAGGTCGTGGGTTCGATTCCCACCCACGGCAAAATACGTACTAATATTAGTACGTTTTTTTCTGTACAGTTTGTCATGGTCCGGGTGTTTATAAAATATAACATGTATTATATCGTTGCTTCTGGTACACATAGTACAAGCCTAAAGCTTAGTTTGTGACCAGAGCAATATGTGTAATTTGTAAAAAGAAAAGAAATCTTCCATAAACATTTACTATACTGTAACACCATATTCTTGCAAAATAAACATATTTCATTTCATAAAATTACAAATTTTGTAATAGCACTTATAACTTAATAGTTTGTACACTTTGTCCTTAAGAGGGCGCATAATGCAAATCAGAAATCTAGATCTCCGATTATGAGAATACCTTAAACCCAACAAATATATAAAAAAACATAGTAATCATACAAGATATTTAGAAGTCACTAGCTTTTTTGAAAAACTTAATAGCATAAAATTCGATAGAAAAAAATAAGACTGCAGACTCGATAGAAAAAAATCGCAAAGTTTTTATCATCCATTTTTTATCGATATATTCTATTACTTTAAAATGGAGCAGATTATAAAGCCATGTTTTTTATAAGTTATATATATATATATGTATAAGATCTAGTGCATGACCTAGCGTTTTTATAAAATTCAAAATATTTTGAAAGTTATAATAAAAATACTGTATTTTCCAAGAATTCCGCGCGAGATTTTATTTTATTTCTCTCTCGCACGCATTGTAACAGGCATCTTTTATTTCACCTGTTTTATTTGCCTTTATACTTACTCTTAAAGACTGCATATTCATCAATATTACACGCATCCCTAGGTAAGGTAACTTAATATAATTGGACAATTTTTTCCTATGGAAAATAATTTTCTATACCATAATAAAATGTATCGAGAAGAAGAAGGATTAAGAAGGAGTGTCATTATCTAAGTCTTCTAAATGTTCTATTTTAACCTTAGTAGCAGCACTTAGTGTTGAAGATTCTTCTCCGTTTAAAGAGGAATTACCATTTAAATAAGATCTGTTAAGGCATTGTATGTTTCGTAATACATTAAGAATTTCAATCCTAGCAGTAAGTTTTTGCTCATAATCCATATGTTTAAATGCTGGTACGAGTGATAATAGAAAATGTTTGTCTTCATTAACAACATCCATTTTTGGACTGTCTATATTATCAGGTTTAAGATACGGAGATTCATCACTTTCACTATCACTAACATTATCATAATTGTCATCTGTATAATTTAGATTTTTTCTATTACTTGTCATTATCATTATTTTTTTCTTTTTACGGACCTGTTTATACTGTTCTCTTATAACCGGTAACAAAAATTTTAGTCTGTCGTAATTTTTGTATTTTCTCTTGATTTTTTCGCCTTCATCTTTAATTAAAGATCTCCGGTAATCTTTTCTGAAGCAGTCTTTTAAATTTCTCCATTTTTTTTGTAGTTCGTGAACTGTAATATGCAATAAAATAATTAATCTAAATAATATTATGGCGTAATAAATAATATAATAAAACATAAAAGTTAAAATTATTATAAACTAGCTGATACGCGCAACTGCTCTCAAAAGGAACAATTTTTCCCCGTTTTCCCAACTTTTTTCATTCCGCTTCTTTTGGTCGTAGCGTGATGCTATATAGCTTATAGCCTTTCTCGATAAATGGGCTATCCAACACCCAGGGAATTTTCAAAATCGGTTCAGTAGATCCAAAGTTTACCCCCTACAATACCACAAACTTTACCCCCTACAATACCACAAACTTTACCCCCTACAATACCACAAACTTTACCCCCTACAATACCACAAACTTTACCCCCTACAATACCACAAACTTTACCTCTTTATAAGATTAGTATAGATAAGAAATTGGTAATTATTTTTTACGGTGTAATTGTATAACAAAATTATTTTAATTTTTAAAAATCTTTTTTGAAAAAAAATATTACGGAAGCCTAATAACACTTTATAACAACTAATCATGTTTTTTACTTATAAATATAAATATTTTGTTATAAATTTGCACCGGTATTCATAATAACTTATATAGATAGCTTGAAGAACACTTTAGTTATGGAAGGTTGTCTATTTTTATTAGCAACAAAAAATTTTTTTTTTTTTTTTTTTAAACAGTATTTTTTTTTCACTGCTATTTAAGTTCAACAGATAGTTTTAGTCACTAGATAACGACGAAAAATGCGTAAAAATGCTTGAAAGGAAGAAATGGGCTTAAAAGAGAGGAAACCTTCTATAACTAAAGTGTTTTTCCTGGCGTCAATAATAAAAAAATAATAAATACTATCACGGGTGCCTATTTAGCTCCCGAGAACCATTTAAACGGCCTCAGGGTACTCAGCGGAGGGATTAACCCGTCCTCATTTCGCCTAACACCTAACAAGTGACGAGCTTGTTGCGGTGTTTATGATGAAATAGCCTCGTTGTATAAAGCGGTCACCCATCCCAGGCCAGGATAAGAACTAATAATATTTTTTACTTATAAATATGTTAAAAAAAAAGTTTTTTTTTACCAGTTTCATTTTGTTCTACAGTAGTCTGATTGGACCAGTTAGGGACCAGAGTTTGGCAGATCTCCCTCCACAGCACGTCCCTGTAGTCGGGGATCAGATCCCTGTCAGGATGGTTCGGGTCATACAGGGGCCGGCGCCGCTCTACTTGGTCAATTAGATCTTTGGGGTCAATCTTAATAATGAGCGAGGAACCATTTTCTGTAAAAGAAAATTAAACATTTTGTGATTTTATAAAAAAAAAAGCTATCGGTCCTAGTTTCACTATACCAAATTGTGAAACTGTTGATAATGATATTGAGTCTATCCAAACAGCAAGACGAGCAGAAGCGAGGCAGAGAATCATCGCTTTCGCTTTCGTATTCACTTTCGTCCGGGCGATGACAGCGATCGTTTCGTTTTGAAACCTAGACCGAGTGGGTACGTCGACGGTTCGTTGTGATATAAATACTCTAAAAATACCTATTATTTCACATAACTTTATCTATGACATTCGTTATTGGACGAAGCAACAGGGGTTCTAGAGAAAAAGCAGGCGAGGCGACATGTCGCGTCGCCTCAGTCATAAACATCTGTATTTTGACAGTGACAGTAGGCGTGAGGTACGCTGTCATCTGTCAAAGTTTACACGATTAGTTTAGATTAATCAAAACGATTGAAGGCGACACAACATGTCACCTCGCCTGATTTTTCTCTAGGGCCCCAGGTGTCACTACGTATTTATACTATTTTTTTCCCCGCATAGGTAGTTCCATAACTCTAACTTAGTTAATCTATAGTTTTTTTTTTATAAATAGGTCATCCGCTGGTATTCTGAGATCGTCTAAGTGATATTTTTTTTATAAAACAGAAAATTTAGGAACAACAGTCAGCTAGATTGCTCTAAAATTTTTTTTTTTGTAATTATAATGATTAGGGGAGAGCACAATAAGTCATCATATCTTCACGGGTGCCTTACGGCGCCCGAGACCGCCCAGGGTACCCAGCGGAGGGGTTTTAATCCCACCTCGTCGTAGCCGATGGCATGAGTCTACACCGAACAAGTGGCTAGCTCGTCGCGATGTTTTGAATAGACTTAATAACCCATCTATAAACAGTTTCACAAGTTGGTATAGTGAAACCGGGACCGACAGCTTAACGTGCTTGTACATATTTTTTTAAATTAAAAACTTATTGGTACACACCGGGATTCGAACCAGGGACCTAAGTGTTTTTAAGTCCAAGGTCTAACCAACTCGGCCACGTTATACGTATATGGTGTACAATAAGGCATGTAAAAGCAAACCTAATTGCTATATCAAAATAATTTCAAATATGTTGAATTACCTGCATATCTGGCTTTAATAATAGTGAAGTACAGTTTTGATATAAAATAGCATAGCAAACTTATGATGAATTTCCCAAAAAATGGAAATCGTACGAAAGAACCCCGTGAAAGTACACGCGGGGTAGCTTTGTACATAGTAATTGAAAAGTCATTAGGGCATTTTTTATTTAAAGATTTAAAAAAAAAAAAAGTTATGTGAGTTTTAAAAGATAAATAAGGTAGGTATAATTTTTTATGAAATAGGGACAATTATGAAAAGTAAAAATAATGGTGTTTAATTAGCCGGCATAGTGGGACCGACCAATATTGTTAACCAACAATGTATTGACCCCATCCATGGACTATCTAGGTCTGCTTCCCATCAGGTAGATACAAAGTCACATGCAATGCTCCAATAAAAATAATAGTCCATTTCGAGTCATCCATACAAAATGAACGCGTAAAAGAAAACGCCTAAAGCGAAATTAACGCGCACAAATTGCGTAAATTTTGTACCTACATCTCCTAAAACCCACCAGTAAAACGCAAAGACATACTATGCGACCGTAAACATAACCGCATCCGCTAGAACGCTGTAACCGAATTCATCACGCCATCCGTCCTTTTTTTTAGCGCCCCATTTTGTATTTCAAACAAAACATTTCGACACTTAGGTAAAATTACTAACCTTTCTTAACTTTCGGCATTTTAAAACAGTTAACTTGTTAATTATAGTTAAGTTAAACTTAGTTCACGATAATCGATTATTACACTGACTGACTGCGGGAACATGGCGGCAAACTGACAGAATCGCGCGGGCAGGGGACGGGCGCGGTGCGATTACCGCAACAGTAGTGAGGTGCATCAATTAAACGCTGGGATTTATATCGATAAAAATGCGATGTTTTAAGAAATCTGTTAAATATATAAATTAATTAACTCTTAAAAAGTTGTTAAAACCCGCCCAGGCCGAGTGGTTAAGTCACTGCGTAACTGATAACAAGGTTAAGCAGATGACAACAAGGCCAGACCTGAGATGGGTGACCGCTTTATAAGAGGCTATTTCATCATAAACACCGCAACAAGCTCGCCATTTATTAGGTGTTGCCTCCGAATACCATCGGCGAAATGAGGACGGGTTAATCCCTCCGCTGGGTACCCTGAGGCCGTTTAAACGGTCTCGGGATCCAAATATGCACCCGTGATGGTATAATGATGATGAGTTAACTCTTAATGCAAATTACCGTTTTGTAACCGTATCATTTAGGCGGCATAGTGTCTTCATTAAACGACTTTAGGAGGGTCGAGTATACGCGTAGGTATACGCGTCGACTTGTACGTCGACGCGTATACCTACCTACATATATACCTTTTCTATATATGTATACGTTGGTCAATTTTGGAATTTTGATTTTTGTACGATAGAAGTAGGTTCAGTGGTGGTACAATGTAATGTCATCATGATGAGATAATGGAAACCCAGAATTTTATACATTTTTCTTACTCGTAATTAGATTACCAGGTTTCAAGTGAAATAACGACATCCGATATTTAAAGATTGTATCAACGAGGTTAGAAAAACTTAAAATTAAATTAAACTCTGTTAAAGCTTTTGCGGACAATAAATAGATTATTCTCTATTTATAAATATTTTTATATTATAATTTTATAGCACCCGATATACCGTCGTTCTCGATATATCGACAGATTGAAAATCACATTAATATCCCTTATATAAACATATTTGAATGGTGAAATAGCTAGGTATCGATTAATTTTAAAGAGGACACAATCCTTAAAAACATCGATTAACCATTTTATCGAAAATACATAGCGCATCACTGACACCACTGACGCCATCTGCTGGTAAAAGTATGCGCTTTTTGGAATTGTATGTAGGTATTTCATTTCGTTCGGTTTTGTCTTGCGTTACGAAATATTGGATTTGTTTATATTTTTTGACGCGGGGCGGCTTCTAGCTCACGTCGACCCCTGTCATACATCCGTCATAATAGAGGTTTAAATTGTAATAATTGAGAAAAAAAAAATACTTCGCACTGAATCAATGGCCAGTTTAGTAAATATATTTGTAATGCATATATACAATACACACGTATCATCACGGATGCCTTACGGCTCTCGAGACCGTCTAGACGGCCCTAGGGTACCCAGGGTTTTTAATTCCACCTCGTCGTAGCCGATGGTATGAGTCTACACCGAACAAGTGACTAGCTCGTCGCGATGCTTTGAATATACTGAATAACCCATCTATAAACAGTTTCACAAGTTGGTATAGCGAAACCGGGACCGACAGCTTAACGTGCTCTCCGAGGCACTATAGTGGTTTAGTCAAACAAATACATATTTTTTTAATTAAAAACTCATTGGTACACATCGGGATTCGAAAGGGATCTAAGTGTTTTTTTAAGTCCAAGGTCTAACCAACTCGGCCACTACTCACCACGTATATGTATATTTGTAATGGTTTTATATATTTTTAAAAAATCTGTGTATACATAGACACACATTGTATATTTCCATATAGAGTACTGCCTGACTGCTTAATACACCGTCTGAGTGTTGCCTCAAGTAGCCTGGATTAATTTTTCAAATTTCCCCAGGTAAAGGTCCGGGAAGGGGCAGACCTTCCCGCTTATACCCTGTCTTCGTGCAAACATGTCCTTGCACCCCGCCAGTGTGCACTTTATTCCTTAACGAATAAAGTGCACAGAATAAAGAAACATATGTCCATATATATATATATCTTCACGGGTGCCTTACGGCGCCCGAGACCGCCTAGACGGCCCCAGGGTACCCAGCGGAGGGGGTTTAATCCCACCTCGTCGTAGCCGATGGTATGAGTCTACACCGAACAAGTGGCTAGCTCGTCGCGATGTTTTGACATATGAAACATATGTCCAGTTAATCAGTAAACATTTTTTTTAAATTCGAGCACGACATGTGACTTTGTATCTGGTGGTGAGCAGACCTACAAAGTCCATGAATGGGGTTAATTAATAATCGTTCTTAATAGTCCGAGTATATTTTAATATACTCCCTGCATTATGGTCAATCCAACTACCCACTTAGTAACCGCACCCTGAAAGGAGACTACCATCTCGACAAGAAATCGGTGCAGTAGTCTCCTGAAAACCGGTGGACCCCACATTTTGATGATTATAATCATGGAAAATGTGGTTCCAAACGTGTTTTGTATTAATTTGCTGTTTGATAACAAAAAAGCAACAAACTTACAATGTTATAATTAGAGGTGGAACAGTCATTCATGTTTCTTGCATTCTCTATGATCTTGACCCCTAAATATAATAAAATGTGCCAATCAAATTTAGATTAAAAAGACTTTTCAAAATAAATAAATAAAACCGACGCCAACACTCATGTCTAATAGTTCCTTGAACATTGAATCCATAAAGCTAAGAATAATATATTACTATGGAGATGCCATAATACCTAAAATCGCCTATAAAACGAAATGGAAACGTGGTCGTTGTCGTCATATTGTGTTCTCACTTCAACCAATCAATGCTCAATGATTGCCTAGAATATTTTTTGTTTTCAGTTTTTATGGCGGCGGCCATCTTCTGTTTTCACTTTTGGAAAGGCTATTTTAGGCCTTAAGGCGGATTTCTATAGGTAGGTAGGATAGGTATATATATATTTTATCCGACATCCTTTGTAGAAAAAACATAGGGGCGCTTTTGGTGATATATCCGGAGGTCTTGGATTCGTTTCCCACCCATGGCAAAAAATATTAGTATGTTTTTCTATACAGTTTGTCATGGTCTGGGTGTATATAAAATATAACATGTATTATATTGTTGTTTCTGGCACACATAGTACAAGTCTAGAACTTAGTTTGTGACCAGAGCAATATGTGTAAATTATCCTACATATTATTATACATCATCGAGGACAGTATTAAGATTGGTGTAAGCGCCTGCGAAGTATATCGTTACTGTGGCGGAATAAGTGTAGTCGTTGATAATGATGGTTGTTGCATTTTCAAAAGTTCAGGCGTCTTATGTTGACGACTATTGCCAACATGTCGAGCAAGGTTCCTGTAACTTCTTTATTGTCGTTTGTGTGACTTTATAGCTAACTGATGGTAAGCAGAGCAACAAAGTCTATTTATAGATTCTTGTTTAACAGAATCGGTCGCTCTCAGTTTTCCATGAATTTCGGAGTCTACGGCTTTATCGTCAAAGCCACTACTCGTTTCTTAACCGCAACCTGAAAGGTGCTACCACTTTGACCAGAAAACGATGCAGTAGTCTCCAGAAAACCGGTGAAGACACAGACTAAAACTGAAATAAAACTGGGTACTTCATTTTGCGATTTTATATCTGCATGTATAGGTGTGTGGTAGGGAAACCATACTTAGTTAATAAATGTAGGACAATTATTTTGTATTCGCAACAAATCTATAGTAAAACTAATAATAGTATATGTAGAACAAATTACACATATTGCTATGTTCACAAACTAAGCTCTAGGCTTGTACTATGTGTACCAGAAACAACGATATAATACATATCATAATATATAAACACCCAGACCACGACAAACTATACAGAAAGAACGTACTAATATTCTATTGCCATGGGTGGGAATAGAACCCAAGATCTCCGGATACAACGCCAAAGGCGCAACCACTAGTGTCAATATTCAAATTATTGAGTTATTAACTTTATTTATCTTCATGCCAAGTCATTTGGAATGTAGAACCGAGCGCCTGGCTCTATTCATATCTTTTATAGATAAATGTAGTTTATGTATTTTGCTTTCTTTTTATATTATTCTGTCCACCCTTTATTAAAATTTTCATTCTCCTAAAGGTTAGCTGATAGATAATGCCTAAGGCATTAAGCACGCCTTTGTACAAATCTATTAATGCAATAAAGAATTTTAAATAAAATAAATAAATAAAACTTTTGCCTTGACTATTAGTAGTTATAGCAATAAAAGTTTTAAGCTTTTAATAGTCAACTAAAATAATAATTGGTTAATTATATTTTCCTTTGGTAGGTTTTATTTTTATTACAATTTTATTAGTCTTTATATTGTATTAGGAATGTTATTTTGTTAATTATTATTTCTAATACATATAATTAAATTGACTAATAATAAATCGACCTACAAGACAATAAAAGTAAGCAAATAAAAAGGATAGACGTATAGACTACTTTCGTAGAAAAAGTTATTTTAAATATAGTCCGCTATGTTCCGACACTATACCGGCTCAAAGGTTTCCATAAACTTCAACTAAAGCACCTTTTTTTTATTTAACAAAGTGTAAGTAGGCAAGTGTTAACCCTAGGGCTTTTAAAGCTCTAGCTATTCCTCGAGGCTTAAAATGTTGATTCAATCATTTAGTACCACACGGCCTTTCCTACAGGCCACACGCGGCCGCGATACGCACGACAGTTAGAGCCTTTAAGGCTGAACTGACACGAGCGTTGCCAAAAATTTTATTAAAAAATATAAACACTTTAAAGTGTTCCAATTTTAAAATAAAATAAAACTTCGAAACTCCGACCGGTTAAATAGAACGTATTCGTTTTTCAAAAAAACCGGCTCGGTGTTCGAATTTAAGAAATAAACAGCTTGTTCTGTTATCTTTGTTCGAATTTTCGTTTATCGAAGTTACATTTTTCGATTTTTTTTTCGGAAAATTTTGTGAAAGGTCGCGAGGGTTTTCCTTCGACCGTGGTAGAACCGTAAAACACTTCGGCTGCCGTCAACGTAGTCCAAGTAGGTATTGATTTTTCATTTGTTTCTGTGTATTTTCAGGTAGGTATTTAGTTACTCGTGTTGTTCAACCCATGTACATTTACCTAACTGTTTTATGGACACTTTTATATTATTAATACCTGAGAAAGGTTGTAAGGGTTAGACAATTTTATATATTAATAATTATTATATTAAAATAATAATAAATTTTATATTAAAATAATTTTATACCAAAAATACCTTAAAGCTAGTTTTTTTGGTAATCTCATCGTAATATTTATTTATTTATAAACGATATTATTTACATTGCAGACTTTATATAAATTTTATCGGTGTCCATTTCGTAACCGCAAAATTTAGTCGGCATAGTGGAAGCGATCAATGCTATTAAACAACAATGTATTGATCTACCCCATTCATGGATTATGTATTACTGCTTACCTTGAGGTAGATACAAAGTCACATGCTATGCTCCAGTAAAAAAAAATGTTTTTAGTAAATAAGTTATACAATTCTACTGAATAGGTGAAGTTTTAATGCCTACACAATAGGACCTATTGAATAGGCTATAAGCCCGTCCTGTGTTCGGTCTATATTGTGATCAGTTAATCGAAAATTATACCTAAAATAGCAGCATATTCGCTATATTTTGACACATAGTAGTAATACGACTACAAATTACTATTTTTTTTATTTGCGATACATGTTTTAGTAAAGCCCTATATTAAGCCAAAGTAAAACCTTTTAATATTACCAAGTATAAAGCTGTTACTATTGGTACCTTTATTTTATAAAAAAGAAAATGATATTTAGGTACCAAAAAGGTAATTTTTCTTGAAAATAAAAAAATGTATTTAAAAAAAAATGTAAATGGAGAGTGGATGAGTCATAGTTGTTGCGTGAACCTGAAACTTTGCGTGTTTGCAGGTTAGTGATGTCCTATTTTTAAGGTGTAGGTCTATCGATATTTAAATAAAAAAATATCGACTATATATAAACTGCAATAGGTCTAGTAGGCTAATTTTTGTAAATTAATTATTGGAAAGAGAATTAAAAAAAAATCGTTTAGTTTGATAAAATATAATATTTTTTTGGTGTAAGTTGGATGTTATACAAATGATATGACGGGTCGGGTCAACAAAAAATATAGTTAATAATAAATAAATAACTTAGGTAGCTAAATAGCTTATATAAATCAAATTAAAAAAAAATACTCGTGAAAAAGTCCCTTAAGCTCTACCACAAGTTTTTGCAAACAATTTTTACTATAGTCGGAAGTAACTATAGATAGGAATCAACTAATAAAAAAGGTTTAAAAGCTCTCCTTTGCTACCTACAATAGCACCTTTTACGACCTTTTATAGTAAACGGTTCCCGTAAAATGAGACATTTCTAATGTAATTAAATAAATAATCCTAAGAGCACCTTCGGGGTATCCACCGACTCCGAAACCTCGAGATTTCGTTCGAGTTGAGACCGAGAAGGAAATTTTTGGTACTACGAAAAGTGAAACATCGTTATTTGAATTAATCACTGCATAACTAGTTTGAGTACCTAATTAATTATAAAAAAAATATATACCGGATGTTTTTTGAACAATGATAATATTTTTTTGAAGCCTCCAGTATCACTTTTAGAACTCATTTTTCTTATTTTTTTTATCCTAATTCCGAAAAATAAATTATTATATGAACAAACGTCTATATGCTTAAAATTACTCCTACAAATACATAATAAGTCTTCTAATGGATCTAATAAGTAAATCACAATTAGACAAGTGATAGGCTTTAATTCGTGAGTTTAGTATGAAAGTTTGCGTGATTTGTAGATCTTTTTTGTTATTTATCTTTGTTTTTGTATAGGCGACACCAAAAGGAAAAATTACGTGTTTCATTATTTTCACCATAGAACACAATATTAAAAAAAATATCACGTGGCAAAAAACATCCAGTATAATATAATAAAATTTGGAAATATTGTATTTGTATGAAATGAGGTTTTTTTTTGAACTCGAACGAGAACTCACGGTATCGGAGTTGGTGGTTACCCCTCTTCTAATATTATAAAGAGAAAATATTTAATTGTTTCTTTTTTCCGGATAAATTCAAAATCTACTGAACCGATTAACAATATATATATATATATATATATATATATATATAGAATGCTACATTACTAGCATTATCGAATAGCATTTCATTTTCGATCGCATTTTCTTTAAATTAAACGGCGAGTAAAACCAAGAGGTACATCTAGTACCTTATACAATGTTACGTAGTTAGGAACGAAAATTATTATAAAAACTTTTCAGGTGGTATTTATTGAATATCCGACATTGTTGGCAACACTAAAGAATTTATTAGCTTTAGGTATGTTGTTCACCTACAGCTTCTGCATTGCGTATAAAGTGAAACATACGAGTATTAAGTACTTTTTGCTTATTAAAAATATATATCTGGGTCTTTATATTTTTTTTAAATAAGAACATAGCATGTGACCTTGTATCTATCTGATGTTAAGCACACCTACAAACTCCATCAATAAACTGTTGTTTAACAATATTGATCGCTCCCACTATCCTGGCTTAACGATATAATCATCATCATCATGCCAGCCTTTCGCGTAGCCACATAGGCCTCCCCCAAGGATCACCACAACGACCGGTTCTGCGCTACCTGTATCCATCGGCTTCCCGCGACCTTTTTCAGGTCGTCGGTTCATCTTGTGAGGGGCCTGCCTCTGCTGCGTCCTCTACCACTGCCACTTAAGTTTGGCGATTCTGGAGGCTATGTCGGTTACTTTGGTCCTTTTGTGGATCTCATCATTTCGAATATGATCCCGCAAGGAAACGCCGAGCATAGCGCGCTCCATCGCCCTTTGTGTGACTGTGAGCTTTTTCATGAACGATATAATACCTAATATGTATTAGTAACATTATTCATGTCCCTGAAACAGCCAAGATATCGTAATATTTTTTTGAGGATATATAACTTCTTTTGGCCGACTGACCGTACTTGTTACACCGCCCATAAAAATGCAATCCGTAAAGTGACCTATGCCTGATATCACCAACTCTAAGGGATTCCCTAAATAAGTTAAGGGATAACTAATGACAGTTGTTTCATAGCAAATATGTCAAAATTCTTATTTAGGGGCTCTTTTACAGTTAAATCGGGCCCTAGTCATATAGTTTCCGATTTTTAGGAGACTACTGCATCGATTTTGTCAAGGTGGTAGTCTCTTATCAGGTTGCGGTTACGAAATTACGATTTGTTGAATAAAGCAGCGAGGAAATTAAAATAGACTCGCAATGCAAATTCGTCTTTGCCGCTGCCTATTTCATAACTTCATCATTCAGCCGGCATAGTGGGAGCGCAACGATCAATATTGTTAAACACAAATGATAGATTTTGTAGGTCGCAAGCCGTGCTCCAATAAAAAGGGAGTTTTTTATTTTATTAAAAACAGTTAAATTTTCTTCGTCAAAAGTAAGTTTTTTTACCGCTGTGCTAGGGGGACTGGTAAACATAGTACAAGCCTAGAGCATAGTTTGTGACCAGTGCAATATGCGTAAAACGTCCTACATATTATTATCATTAAAGTTTGACAGTCTTAAGTAGCATAAACTTTTGTTTCCTCAACCAATCTTCATATTATCCTTAAAAGAACATTCCAGGGTCCTTCCTAATTTGCCACAGACTAATTTAAACCGGAACAGAAGGCGTAACCTTCAAACGGTGTCGCGACTATCTACACCGCTAACAAAATAATCTGTGTATGACTCAAGAAGTAAATGGTCAAGAAAAACCGGGTCTAATGGTTAGTTCACGCCTTTATATGGCCTGCCTTACTTTTGTGAAGGTTTATTGAAGGATTTTACATTTTATTTCCATTAACAGAGAGCTCTGAGTTATGTGTCATCATGTCCTTTTAAGCTCTTATCTAAATAACATTTTATAGGATACCTAGGTAGATTAACACTAACTGAATGTATTGACCTAGTTATACTAACGATTTGGTATGGAAAATTAAAAATAATCATATTGGTTGGACTAACATATGAGAACCTAAGCTTAAAAAAAAGTGATATGATACAATTAAAATATCTGATGAAAAAGTCTGATTCACCAAACTGCGAGGTTTGCAACAAAAAAGAACATCTTGAACATATTTTGATGGAATGTATCCAAAATCAAGACAATAGAAATTTTGTATTTGAAAAACTTAAAATTAATAGAACAGATGTAGGAGCAATTTTTGATGTTTTAAAGGAACCGCATAGTGATGGTTCAATACTGGTTTACAATTTTATTAAAGTATATATGAATAGATTAGATGCAAGTTAAGTGTACATAATATTTGTGTTTATGGGTCACACACACTTTTTATGTTAATTTAGTATGTGTGACACAAATTCATGAATAACGTATTATTGATTGGATGGGACTGACATAATCTTAAACAGATTAAAGTCCCAAAATTAAAATAGAAAAAAAAATACAATTAAAAGAATTATTATTGTGAATGATGGAGTTTTTTATTTCATAGATATTTATGAAGATTTAAAAATAAAAGAGTTTTTTAGTATAAGGTCTTAGTGAATTGGTTAGGCCGCCATCGCGCCATTTGGAAAATTACCCTTTTTCCGAATAAATCGTTCCTCAAAGTTATATAACGGGCATTTATATATATTTTTATTTTAGACATATTCGTATACCTATTCACTCTAGGTGAAGCAAATTTCAAATCATTTATTTCTAGAAAACTATCAGCTATTTAATACATACATTTTCTTATAAGGAAGCTGAAAAGCTATTGATAAGTTTTTACTATTAAGTAATGACGATCTCATAATTTAGATATTAAAATACATTTATCACAAATGAAGACAACACTAGCTTGTAAATAATTAATAAGCGTATATTGTTACATATTATTATACCCGTGTTCTGTCCGTTCATCATCACCATTACATATATTATTCACTATTGTAGATAGAACACTATTACAAACCGGACTAATTTTAGAGATATTCTTATTATTTCATATGGATAGACAGACAGAAGGCTTGTCTTGTCTTATGGTCGGATTAATAGTCGTTGCTTAGCCTGAGCCATTGCTTGGAGCTGTCAAAATTTAGTTTTTTCATATGCAGTTTGACAGTCCGAAGCATCGGCTAAGCATTAGCAATTACTTAGCAACGACTATTAATCCGACCCTTAGTGTTCCTTTTATGAAGACATATTTTTTACATATATTTTCAGAATGTTAATCGTGAATATTTCGGAACGCTAAAAATATTTGCATTGTATATATAATTTTTCCAGAAAAAGAAGGTAATAATAATAATATGTAGGACAATTTACACATATTGCTCTGGTCACAAACTAAGCTCTAGGCTTGTACTATGTACCTACCAAAAGCAACAATATAATACATATTATATTTTATAAACACCCAGACCGTGACAAACTGTACAGAAAAAACGTACTAATATTTTTTTGCCATGGGTGGGAATCGAACCCACGACCTCCGGATACAACTCAAAAGGCACTAGTCTACGGAGATACATTTTTATTTAATCATACAAAACTACACACACAATATAGGATTGCAGTCGTAGGTATAAAAGAGTTAGTTGTTTAGGATTCAGGACAAATACGTATATAGGAACGTGATGTCCTAAATTATCCTGAAAGAAAGACGAATAGGTCGAGAGACAAAGACGTGTATGAAATTGAAATACTACTTGTTTGTGAACAAGTTATATACCTAAATACATACCTAAGTAGTATAGCTATTGTTTTATATAGTAGTTAGTACACACAAACTACTGTATATAAAGAAATTTCAAACCAAAATATGTAGTAGGTACAAAGTATTATAATAGATAAATGCTCCATGAAAGTGTTTTTCTAATATTTATTAGGATTAAAAGGTTACTACCCAGGTACCCAGCGGAGGGATTACTAGTTAATCCCTCCGCTGGTTACCCTGAGGCCGTTTAAACGGTTCTTGGGCCAAATAGGCACCCGTGATGGTATTTATTTAAAAGGCCGCATTTCCATATTGCACAGCTACAGTTTTTTTGTTTGTTTTAAATACCTCAAGGACCAGTCTCTATTGTGAAAGGAAGAAATATGTAATAAAAAAAAAATCAGTAAATTATAGAAATATGAGTTTGATATGATCAGTTGACGACCACTGAGAGTTTAAGATTATTACAGTACTAATATCACTATTAAAAAATGTGTGTAATTGTAGAAGAGAGAAAAAAATTAATGCCAAATGAAAAAAAAAAAAAAAAATTGTTCAAAAAATACATTTTGGTGTGCGCCACCCTTATCACTTAGAGGTATAAGAAATAGTTTACTTACCTATATAACATCAGTATTGTGCGGCGTATGATAGAGACTGACAAAAGAGTGACCTATCAGCATATTCTGACAAGCTTAGGCATCGGTATGAGTCAAGTGCACAAAATCTTCCATGAAAATTTAGCGGTCAGGAAGCTTTGTGCCCGGTGGATACCTCATAATTTAACCGAGACCCAAAACTCCGTCGTGTTGATTAGTGCCGTGAAATGCTTCAAAGGTTTAACGGAGGTGACTCAAAAGCTGGATTTACTGTTATGCTCCGGAAACTAAAAGACTGTCTGCGCAGTGGGTGTTTCCTACCGAGGAGTTGCAAACTAAAGTGAAGAAAGGTCGAAGTGTGGAAAAAAAAATGGTGGCCTCGTTCTTTGAAAGGACAGGTCATTACGCGACAATTGATTTAGGGGATCAAAAACCTTTGAAAAAGTTCGGGAGAAACGACCTCGCAGTAGGATCCTCCTTTACCACGACAACGCCTCGTCGCACACCACCGGGAAAACGATTGACTATTTAGCGACGTCAGACATGAAATTACTGGGTCACCCGTATAGCCACGACCTCGCACCTTACGATTTTTATTTATTCCCTAAAATAAAAGAAACTTCGAGGAAAACGTTTTATGGACGTAGAGGAAGCAGTGGCTGCGTTTCAAAAGACCGTCGAAGAGACCCCTAAGGACGGCGATGTATGTGAATGGACTCTATTTTGAAAAGTTATAATAAAACTAATAACTTACTAGTTTTTTTCAGTTTTTGATTTCCTAAGAACTTTCAGTTTGACCCTCGTTATGTTTTAAATGAAAAAGAACTAGGTATAAATAAAATTAAAAAAAAACCCGCGTGCGATATTGCAAGAAAGCAATTTAACAGCAAATTTCAAAACTGAGTCTTTTTTAAATATTTTTATCATAACGTTTTGCAACGACCTCTAGACGTCACAATCCGAATTAAAATAATTGCAATAAATGCATCGTGAACCAACCATTATTTCTTTACTTTAATTAAATGTACCTTTATATTAAATATAGATTATGCATTAGCATATAATTAAGTCCATGCATTAATCGACCAGTTGTTGAAGATATAGTATTGAAGTGTCGTTCTTGCTCCCTCAAGTTCACAGCTTTCACGGTCAATGGGGTACCGATAGCAAAATAAATCATAGAAATAGATACAACTCGAGGAATATAATCTATCAATATAAACTTGTCAAATTTAGGATGACAATTTTGACAGCTCATGCCTATTAAGTGTAGTAATTTTTTTTCGATAAAATATGCTATAGGTAATGTTACTTTAACGTTGCTGCAATGCTGATTTTCTGTTTGAATACGTTAGTTTTTAGGATTGCAGCAACGTATATTCGTAATATTGTCACTTTCGTTGTCAAGTGTCATAGTCGTAATATGTCTGTGGCAGGGTGGCCACTTTTCTTTTCCAGATTTTCCAGTCCCTTTTCTTAGATTTTCTCTGGCCATAATGAGTTTTAAAAATAAAAGAAAAAATCCCAAAAAATATTATTTAGTTTTTTTAATTGATTTTTGGAAAAAAAAATATTTTAGATAAAAATTATTCGAAAATAGGAACAATAATTTTTTGCAAAATTTTCGGAAAATATAGACCAACAAAATATATTTCACATTCTTAAAAAAAAACAACTTGAACTTAGATGGAATCGCCCCGCTTAGGTTGCCCAGTCGTTTACAGTAGCAAGTTGTGCGTGTACTTATTTTTTTTTCTTCTAGCTTCTAGCGTTTTGACATTTCCAGTCTCCGAAAATTTCCTGACTTTTTCCGGTTTTCCAGAAAGTGACCACCGTGTGTGGTTTTACCAGTTTTTAAAACCCTTCAAAATATTCGTCGTATTATTTGTTTCGCCCGCTGATCAACAACAGTCAAATTATCAATTAGGCATGTGATGTCGGTCAATCATACAACATTCAAATAATTTGATTCGATAATTATTATCGAATGTATAGCCGGCATAGCGGTGACGACCATGAATTGATAGATCCCATTCTTGTACATTGTGGGTCTGCTTGCCATCATGTACATACAAAGCCACATGTCGTGCTCTAATAAAAACTTGTGATTAGTAATAAAATTAGTAGTAGTATTATTTTTCCCGAAGAGGGCGTGTGCCCATACAGCCTAGTCGTAGAGTAATTAAGAATAGATTAAATCTACTGAACTTTTTTTATTGCCAGAGCACGGCATGTGACTATTGTGACCAAATTTATAAATGGGGTTGATTTTCTGTTTAATATTATTGATCGCAGCCACTGTGCCGGCTAAAAGATACGGTTACGAAATGGCAGGCGACAAATACGTATTAAGATTACGAGTCTACTTTAGGATTATTTCCATCGTTAGTATAATACTAAAATGTAGGACAATTTACAAATATTGCTCTGGTCACAAACTAATCTCTAGCCTTGTACTATGTGTACCAAAAGCAACGATATTATACATATTATATTTTATAAACACCCAGGCCATGACAAAAACTATATAGAAAAACGTACTAATATTTTTTGCCATGGGTGGGAATCGAACCCACGACCTCCGGATACAACGCCAAAGGCGCAACCACTAGTCTGCGGAGGCTGTCAAGTATAAGTGCTAGCAAGTTATTTTTAATAATGTCAATTCATTCCAGATTTGTTTGCTACCGTTACCTACAAAGACACACTTTGATCGTCGGATAAAAAGTAGCCGACCTCCCGGT
The DNA here is from genome assembly GCA_947458855.1 of Monopis laevigella. Classification (NCBI taxonomy): domain Eukaryota; kingdom Metazoa; phylum Arthropoda; class Insecta; order Lepidoptera; family Tineidae; genus Monopis; species Monopis laevigella. Next base: position 3,662,630 of record OX381596.1, on the reverse strand, counting down.
TGCCTTGGTAACCACTGTGCTACATTCATTAGTCTACCGCTTACTCGCCGGTCGATAGCTAATTGTAATCGTATCCTCACGACTAGCATTGTGTTGTGGGGTATTCAGGGACTTACTGGCTTATCGTACCTACAAGTTTAATGAAGTTTTTTTTTTAATTTATTAAGGCATTGGTAGCAAAGACTATCAGCCTAAATTTTATAGAATTTTATACCATTTAGTAGTAATTATATCAAAGTAAATCTTAAATTATTAAAAAAAAAAAACCAAAACTTATATTTTTATGAGATAATAACATGTGACTTGTATTGTGGGTATTATCTACGAAAACACACTGTATAAAAAAAAATAATTGTATTTTACGAATCGATTAATAATATTTTTACTATACAAAAAGTATGAACAGCCAACCCATGCCCATTAAGCGAGAACACAATATGGCGGCACGAACATGTTTGACATTTCGTTTGGAAATTAAAAGAAACAAAAGCAACTATCTTTTTTCCATATTTTTTTTTTTTCCATAAATATATTTTTTTATTGTATATTTGAATGAGTACCAGAAACAATTATACTAATATTATATATATCATCACGGGTGCCTTACGGCGTCCGAGACCGCCTAGATGGCCTCAAGTACCCTGCAGCGGAGGGGGTTTTAACACCACCTCGTCGTAGCTGATGATATGTGTCTACACCGAACAAGTGGCTAGCTCGTCCCAATGTTTTGAATATACTCAATAACCCATCTATAAACAGTTTCACAAGTTGGTACAGTGAAACCGGGACCGACAGCTTAGCGCTCTCCGAGGCACTATAGTGGTGTTGTCAAACAAATATACATATTTTTTTTAAATTAAAAACTCATTGGATTCGAACCAAGGACCTAAGTGTTTTTAAGTCCAAGGTTTAACCAACTTGGCCATCATGCAGTAGGAATCGGCCCCACGACCACCGGCGCGGCGTATACATAATTAACTAACTACATATAGTGCAAAAGTCAGTCTAAGTGTCGCCAAGAATAAGAATCATTTGTATAGTTCTAAAAATAACTAAATCTAAATAAAAAGAAAGTAAGAGTCAATATATTAATGTCAGAAAACACACCCACACATAACACACTTTCTGCGTCGTCGTTCAATACTTTACACACACACTGTCACACACATACTAGTACGACTCACTTAGGCCTTTTTATGTGTATTTAAAAATAAAACAAAATAAACTTAAACATAAAAACTTACAAAATATTATTATATCTATGTAAAATTAAAACAAAGAATGATCACAAGGAAGTTTTGGCAGATACAGCTCAAATTATTCCTCCAATCTGACCATCGGCATTGGACCCATACTCTTTGTTGGGTAAATAGCTCTCAAAACACCTGTAAGGTCTAATAGGAAGCCTAGGTTTTATAAAATTGTTTGGTATTTTCGCTCCTAGGACCCATTGTTTCCACAGCAAAAGCAACAAATCTCACAATTATTTAAGATGTTATTTTATCTAAGGAGTTTATTGCCTTCCATGGTACTGACAGATGATCCCTGGATGTAAGATTGGGCCATAATGTGGGCACAAGTCTCTCTTTCAGGGAACTAAAGTCATACCATCAGGCCTCTTGCCATCGTTTCTGAAAATACCTCGAGGTTCGAGTATCGAAGGCAATGAAACAATGGCAAGATTACCTACGGATGTTATTATTGATATTTGCGTGCCGGAAGATACGGCTAACACTTTTCTTGTACGCTAGCCCGTGGAGCCTATAATAACTCTTAAGCCACATGGACATTAATGGGGTTCGCATAATTTGGCTCCTAAACGCAGACAAACGGCAAGCCGAACCGTGCTATTATCCAAGAGCTCTGCCTGCAGCCAAGCACACCGAATCCGGTGTTGTAACTGCCAAAAGCCGTGTTTTGTCATAATGAGAGAGGCATTGCATAGCAAAGAATTAAGGTATTTTTGTATAATGGATTGGTCCATTGTTTTTGAAGGTTTAATAATGCAAAGTAATGATTTCCTTAAATTTATTGCTTCGTCTTTATCCACAACTTTAAAATCACGAGCAAGTGATGGATTAAGAAACCAATAACATATTGGGTGCAGAAACATAAGCAATTATTGGCGACAATGAAACACTAATTTTACGAATTCCAAAATAGGCACCCAGAGCCGATAGGGTTGCTTGATCCCAAGAATAATTGCCAAATGTAAGGTTGTAAATTGTTTCTAAAGTGTTTTTAACTATAAATCGGCTACTAGTTCACTGGACGTTTTATGTTTTACTCAAGGAAACTTAGATCTCTTTTTCCACCAAAAGTCAAATCAATAAAGATAGAAAAAGATAGACGTTGCTGGTATGAGTTAAGGATACAATTCGTGGTAAAAAGGCACCTTTTTATCGGTCGGCCGATGACTTTAGCACTTTAGTCAATATAAGTTCATAGTTCAAGTACCTACAATTAGAATTAGAGTTTTCATGTGTGAGTGAATCTGATTTACGATTCTATACCTTTATAATCGCTGTATGTATGTAGGTTTACACTTCACTTAGCTTGCGTTCGTTTTGGGACATAAACATGTTCACAACGATCACGATGTATATTTATGCGTTTTTTTTGAGATTTCGGCGGCAAAAGTGGCGATGTGATCTGCCACAATGGCCGTTTTTTTTGGTCCAGAATGCTACCGTGAACTGATCACAATGACCCCAGTCGATAGGTGAGGCGTTGTGAACATATTTTGACATTTGTGTTTGTGACAGTTTTAAACGTCACAGCCGTCTTATATTTTTAAGATCAATTTATTGTATTTTAAATCGAAATGATTTTAGAAAGATTTGGCATATAAAATTAGTGGATTGTACGATTTATCCTATATTTTACTTGACAAGTGACAGTTGACAGATTCGTGATAACAATGCGTTCGATTTGGATAGTGGTAATTGTGGCATTGTGATTGAAATTAACCAAAAAAAACGCAAGTTCGCATAATGTTATTATGATCATTGTGAACATATTTCGTTCCCAAAACGAACGGGCCCTTAGGTACATGTGGGCGTACCATTACTCATATGAGTCATGGGTATTAGAGAAATCTGGAACGAATTCGATTAGTTGATTATTTTGTAGGTATTCTGTTTTATTTGGACAGTCAAATTTTCAGTATACTAGTACTCGATGAGTCCAATGAAAGAAATAAAAAATGCAACAAAAAAGGTTTTTTGTTTTAATTTTACAAACTGATAAATGAAAAAGATAGTAATTGTACTGAATGTGCATTTCGTTTACAGTGTCTAAAAACTACAATACAAAACGATACTAAAGGAAGCTGCTGTATGTACAAATTTCATATTAAAAATGTCCGGTACCTAGTTTCAGGTGGGAAATGATAGTAAGTCAGTCAGGATAAACTCTTATAAAGATTTTACAAGACCACTTCTCTTTTTTTTAGCAACAAATAAAAATATGCGTAAAAGAGACAAAACCTTCTTAAAGTATTCTTGAAGAACTCAATAAGTTTTGTTTATCGTCTCGTCGCGGTGTAAAAACAATATACCCAATATATATTCTTGCTGTAGTCATGTCAAAGTACGGTATGTAGGTCATAGGACGATAACCCTTAAAATATACATACAAGTCTATTTACATGAATATAGAGGGTAGTAAGTAGTGTTGCCAGACGTCCCGTATTTCGGGCGTAATGTCCCGCCGGGACTGACTTTGTCCCGTGTTTCAACCGTGCTCAATTTGTTATTACCAAGTCAATCGTGCTATGGCTGGTTAGATAATTGATAATTTTATTCAAGAAAAAAGTAATAAAACTATAATTTAAAACTATCAGTAACTTGGATTTAATATGGATTGTTGGATTTAACTTACTTAAGAAAAAAATGAATGATTATAATTGTTGAAAATGTTATATCCAACAAAAATATGTTTTTATGGCACATTCATTAGAAATTTCATTAAAAAAAAAATTGCTTTAAATGTCCCAGATAAAAATCTGAAATCCTGATGAACGGAGAATCCATGGATAGCTAAGAACCCTTAAAGTTTGAAAAAATATCTGGCAACACTAGTAGTAAGGTTTATAATAAATAATTTGTATTAGGATGAAATAATAATATAAGTAGTTGTACTATGTTGGTCTATGAAGGTACAGTAGAAGTCAAGTCCATGAATAGAGACAAGTAATACTACTGTAAGTAGTATAATGTTCTCCAAAAGTAGTAAGTAGGTGGTAAGTTAAGAAGTTTAGTCTGTATGGTCAGATGAGATAGCATAGACAAATGCAGTTTAGGTTGTCTTACATAACTTGTTATAGAAGAAAATGTGCCATTCTGGACTACCCAGTTTGTCTCTCCGGGCCAATATGTCGAATATGGGTTAAAAAAATTGATGTTTGGAATACTATTAGATCTGGTCAGTGAAAGAATAATAAACCTAAAATTTGGAAAATAAAAATGAGGTTATACATGTTTCCATTTTTTTATCAAAAATATTACCTTTCTATGTGAAGGTTTGTACTTCAAGATTCTAGAGGATTTTTTGGCACAAATATAAACAGTTTTACTTCTGGTAGTATAATGTAGTATTCAGTCTGGTAGTATTATACCAATAATAGAACTGGGGTTGATAACTTAATGTTGCAATGGTCAAAGGTTGTGTTATGGCATAGTATTTAGAGGTTGTCGGTATTGTCTCGGCTAATAAAAATCAGCTTTTGACTTATACAAAGCGGCCATCAAATGTTTTCTTTTTTATAACAATATTACAGGCCTTTGTATTTTGTATGTAATAAAGATTTAAATAAATAAATAAATATTTTAATTCCATTTTTCAACTCAATTTAATTGTCATCTGTTTGTCACATTTATATAATTTCATTCTTTATAAATTCTCATATAGTATATAAGCTATTTATTCATCAGTCTTGCTTTACTATTCCAAGAGCTTTTATTTTAAGTACCCAGTGCATACCTGCAAGAAAAGGTACAGTCCCAATACGGACAATTACCAACTGGACCAGACCAACTTATTGGCTACAAGGAGGTTGTCAATTTGATGAAACTAATAACAATATAAGTATGTAACCGCCATAGTGCCATAAATGGTTAAACAAGTTTGTTGCCGCTATATTCTGTTCCTACAAAAACCAATCACAGAGTGTTAATTGGTTGGACCAATGTGTGTTGAACTCGGTGATAGGCTTTGGTTCTCAATTTTTTTTAATTGTATGGCAGCGGCAATCTAACAGCGTTGCTACCTAAGCACACCGATCCTGACCATTTTGTTGACCAAGCACGCTGATTTGTTTTTTTAAACTATATATAAGTTATTTTTATTGTTTAGACTCCTAATTTATTTAATTAATTCTCCGGAGGCTACTCATTCTGTATAATTTTTTAGCTTCAATTTATACATTTTACCCAATAAGAAACGCATCTAACACACTTTATTTCTTTCAGATAACTAAATTATTAATATTAAATCAAAATAATCATTAATAAGCAAGGTCAGTTAAGTTATGATTGAAACATAAATATGTACCTGATGCAGATGAAGTCTCACTAAGGTCAACATTTTTTTCACATTCTTCATTGTGGCATTCAAACTTTGTGGGAATACACCCAGGTTTCATGCGGACCTGCGCCACAAATCCCATCACATGATACTCCATAAAATTGTCCATATCTTTTGGTAACTGGAATATGAATAAAGTACCCATTAAGATAAACCGTGGTAGATAAACAAGAGATGAAATATAACCTTTAAAAAAAATATATAAATATTTTAGATATCAAATGAAGTAAAAAGTAAAAACTTACGTCAAAGTGATCTTCACAGAAATAAATTGGAGAATTTATACTTAAAGTTGTTGGATCTCTCCGTGCAAGTCTAAGCCACTTATATCTCATTGTTTTATTGTTTGGAACGTAAACAAACAACTTGTTAGGAGTTTTTATTGATGTGTTTATACATTTATCGACCACACACCACTTATATACTTTAGTATTCATTATTTAGGACCCAAAATAACTAGGTATATTATTAATGAAACGTTTGTTTGCAATTTTACATAGGCGCAGTGTTGCCACCTTGATTTATGAAAAGGAGCTAGTGGGCACGCAAAAAAGGCTAGATTTTACAAATTCAGTCTTGAAAAGTGGGGCTAGAAAGGGCTAAATATAAAAAAAAAAAATTTAATTAAAATAAAATTTTAATCAACTTGAATCAAAGTAAGTGAATAAATTATCTAATAATAATCGAAACACAATGTCATTGAAAAATCAAATAACTTAAATGTTAGGTACCCAGCTAACAATAAAAATCATCAAAACACAGGCCAGATGTCAATAAGCACTATTCGAATACAGATGTTGAACGAATTTTCTGTTCTATTAGGACTAGAACGACACTAAATGGACTAGAACGGCAGATACCAATCACTTAAAACATACTGGTACTGCCAAATCAATAAGGAGCGAATTTATTTAAATTCTTCTCAGTAAAGATGGTAAGATTGAGAGGTTTATGTTAGTATGTACAAAAAGAGCTAGATTGCCCTTTTAGGGCCACATAATTAAATCTGGAGAAATCTGATCGTAAAAGGGGCTAGATCTAGCCCCAAAAGGGCTAAGGTGGCAACACTGCATAGGCGTGACGTCCAATTCAGTGTTGCAAGCAAATATTTTTTAGGGGATCGTACCAGGAAACAAATAATTATATGGAACCGCCTTAATCTTAATCTATTATTTCTTCTGTGTCTTAATGCTAATAGGCGTATATAAGGGGAAGGAGCGCTCGGCCGTGCCGTTCATATATAAAATAGCAATTCCAGCGGCCTCATTCTGTTTCTTATAACGTGATCGTTAGACTGTCAAAATAACGAATTCCGTTATTGGCGCTCTCTTCTCCAATCAGCGAAGATTTCTGAACAATCAGTGAACTATTCTGATTGGAGGAGAGCGCGCTGATAACGTAATTCGTTATTTTGGCAATCTAACGATCACGTTATAAGAAACAGAATGTGGCCGCTGGGCTTATTATTAAGAAAAAATAAAAGTATATATTCCGATAGGCAATTTTTTCTCTCAAAAAAATTAAGTTTAGAAGAGGAGTTTTCAGTAGTTATTATTTAATACAATAGGTGGCGTTTAGCCGCTATCTACAAAAACTGTCAAAATAGATAGTGGTTATATTAGGTTGTATGGTTCATAGAGACCTTTGCCTTCTTTATATTTGAGAAAACCTAAAAAAAAAAAGATAGTGGTTATAAATAAAATATACCCAAAATTTAGGGTAAATAAAAAATACTTTCATATGATTATTTATAAAATTTACTTAACTTTGTAGGGCTTAGCACGCGGACAAATATAAGATATATACCGACTCGAATTATACCGTCTGCTGTCGAAAAATATATCGAATTGGTGAGCACGAAAACCGACATTAATAAATTTCTCGAGCTTTGTCTACTAGGTAAAACAAGTATGTTTTCGTTGACAATTTCAAAAACATATTTGTAATAAATAAATAATTATTACTTTATACGATGCGTTTATTTTATATTATTATTAATAATCGTTAAAGAAATATATTTTTTAATTTAACCTTCCGCATACAACGTGGAATAAATTTACAAGTTGTACAACGTGGGGTCTAGTAAACCCCAACATTATATTAAGATTTTAGGTAATACAGATTTATTTAAATTAAAGTTATTATATATTTATATTTATATTCTAACGCTCAATAGGATGAAAATAATAAATAATTTAATTTTAATCATTTATTACAAAATGTCACCTTTTTACCTACAAAAATAATGTAATATCTTAAATGAATAGCCAAATGTATAAATTATATCATTACCTACTAACATTGTACTATATTTATTAATATAGAATAGAATATAAAAAAATATATATTTTATTAGATATTAATATAGAATAGAAAATAAAAAAACATACAAAAAATCAACGTCAAATGCAAAATAAGAATAAAAGTTAGTCACGGTCTGGCTCGATATTCTCGATTTTGTGCAAGAGTAATGACAATGTTTTAATTATATATGGGAATTGCATTTCTGGTGATAACTTGGTTTTTCTGTCCATTGAACTAGGATAAATACAAATCTGAACCTGTGAACAGGAATTGGGCACTATATATATATATTATATATCTAGTAAGCATTTCGTCAAATTATAAATTACTTTGAAAAAACGATACGATAATATGAAATGCTTCAATCTCTGTTCCACCAGAGACCCACAAAGTACTTCTTTGTCTTATACTAATAAACCAAGAAGTTCTTCAAGTCAAGAGCTTATTGCTTTTTTTTTATTTTTATGAGAGCTCGGTATGTGACCTCACATCTACCTGATGGAAAGCAGTATGAAGGTCCAAGAACAAATGCAACCAACAATTACGATATACGTAACCGCTTTAGACATTATCTACAGTTTTTATGTTTTCAAACTTCCAAATTCATTTTATATTTCTAGTAAGCATGTCGTCAAATTATAAATAACTTACTAATAAAAAGATATGTTATATGAATTACTTCTATGCCTGTTCCATCAGAGGCCCACAAGTAGTTATTTGTCGTATACCAATAAACAAAGAAGTTTTTATAGCCAAGAGCTCATTGCCTCAGACATTATCTACAGAGTTTTTTTTTCCAAACTTAAAAATTCATGGTATATTTCTAGTAAGTAAGTCGTCAAATTATAAATTACTTACTAATAAAACGATATGTTAAATGGATTGCTTCCATGCCTGTTCCATCAGAGGACCACAAGTAGTTATTTGTCGTATACCAATAAACCAAGAAATTTTTATATTCAAGAGCTCATTGCCTGAGCCATTATCTACGGAGTTTTTTTTTCAAACTTCCAAATTCATGGTATATTTCTAGATTTTCTAATATGTCGTCAAATTGTAAATTACTAACAAAACGACATAATAATATAAAATGCTTCTATGCATGCATTCGCATGATCGTCCCCTCCATTCCTCTGTCAATAATCTTCTAAAAATCCCGTCACACGTCTCTTTCAAATATTCAGATTCGTTTACTCCCGCTGCTCCCCAGTGAAATTTGCTTCCTCTGACTATAAGATCAGCCCCTTCCATCGGGGTGTTTAAACGCTTGCTCACTGCTCATTATCTGAACGCTTAAACCAGATCCTCGTGACAATTTTTGTTTGGTATGGTATGTATGTTTATGTATTACATTTATTATATTATATACAGTATTTAAGTAGTTTAAGTATTGTTATGCATCATTGTTAAAATTATATGCATATCTTTCTATCGAAAATTCTGCACCCTAAGCATATTTCACTCTCTCAAAGGTTAGCTGGTAGAAAATGCCTAAGGCATTAAGCTTGCCTATTTACATTTTTGTGCAATAAAGTATTTTAAATAAATAAATAAATATGACTGTTCCATTATCGAAAGTAGTTATTTGTCGTATACCAACAAATAAACCAAGAAGTTCTTCGAGCTCTGTTATTATAATTTATGTACTAGTAGGGCCTATCCTGCTTTCGATGAAACAAAATTGTAATCTTCGTCCGAAAAAAAGATATGGAGTTATTTTGTAGTTTTCATAAGGCTTCACTTAAGGTGCATTTGCTAGATATCTTCTGACAATCTCTAGCCCATCTCTTCACATCCATGGCAACTATGGGGCAGCACTTGATAAATGTCGTAGGATGGGCTCTTCTGATTGATAAAAGGGTAAAAATATTTTTCAGTAAGTTATGTAGGCCGATGTTGATTATAGACATAATATGTATACCGTACGCTCACTCAAGTTGCATATGCATCGCTGAAATGATCAAATAAACAATTAATATGGTTAGGTTAATCCTCTCCAAGTCTTCAATATAATAATATAAGAAGAAGGATGACTCTTATATATTACTATATTCTTCCAAATACACCTCTCTATCTTATGGTCTTTCAGGCACTCAAATGTTATAATAGCTATGTAGGTAGACCTAAAAAATATAAGTATAATAAATATAAATTAAAAACCGCAATGCATAAAACTGTACACTATGAACATTGACGTGCTTTGGGTGATGGCCGTGTCCAGCAGCTGACACAGGCTCATGATACAATAATTTAAATTATAATACATTAAAAACATGTCATAAAAACACATGTTCAGGCGACGCGACATGTCGCCTCGCCTGAATTTTCTCTAAGCCCCCGGGGCACCATTTAGACTAAATACATCTAATCAGTCGATTTGGCAATGTCGCTCACGAGATTAGCTGGAGGATAATAGCAGCAAAATTTAATGAGATATATTCAATATTACGTCTGGGGTCTATTAAACCCCACTTTGTACGCGAAAGGTTAATAAAGACTTAAAAATACATATATTTAACAAAATACAAGTAAAACTGAAGAAAACTCGTTACCTTGGCCTAAAAAAAATAATAGTTTTTTGGTGAGTTTTTTATATTTATTAAGGCATTGGTTAGGATGAAAAAATTTAAGTGAAAGTACATACATACGGAAGTGGTCTAAGACCTAAAAACGATATTCAAACGAATTGTCAGACATATTTTCATGAGCATTGATTGGTTATTATTGCATTTGTGCCAAGTTTTATTTTGGTTTGTATTGCAGTGCAATCTTTTGTTCTTATGACTGGTAAGGCGGTTTGGGCCTTAAGGCACTTCTCTATAATAATGTACTTTAACGATATAAATGATTTTTTTTTATGGATGCTTTGAATTTTATACAATACGGCGGCGTGTGAGTGATTTTAATTATCAACCTGAATTAGTCACCTGCTGAATAATCACATTACATTACACAATACATTCAAGACCTATCTGAACTTGAAAACCTTCGGGGGTTACCGAAGTTCAGAGGTTTCACTCTAGTAGTGATCTTGCCCTCTAGGATTTGTTCGCTTTAAAATAATAAGACTAACCTACTGACACTTTTTTAATATAATAAATAAATAAAATTATATAAAAAAAAAACACGATAATAATAAAATAAAACAAGAATTTTAATATTAATTAATTTATTTTTTCTAAATAGAACTCTAGAAACAAATACTTATTTTCTCATCATCTTATTTTATAATCTATTTCTTGGTTTGGGCATCCAGATATTTTTTCAAAATCATTGTTTTTTGAGGTTCCAGTTGTTTCAGCAACTTTTCTATTCCTATTTTCTATAACACGCACATCTATAGTCACTTATAACAGTTTTCCTAACGAGAATAAAACAATTATGGTTCTGTTTATCGCTATTAAATCAATAAAATATTAAAAGTAAAAGTAATATCGACACTTATCAGCACCTAAAAGAAACGTGATAAAAATTATATATATATCGACTCTTGTCTACAATCTGAAAGTTTAGTTTTTATGCTACCGTTTCCGATAAAAGTCGACACATATCTTCTAATGCGACAAATTAGTCTATTCGTTATATGTCGTGGTCGCGCGTTAGCTTTGTATGTCTTATCGATCGTATGTCATATTCGTATGTCTTATCGATCGATATTTATCGAACCGATGTCGCGCGTGCTCGGCCCCATTTATACACATATATCTTGGGCACTTTGCTTAACGGCACTTTTATTTTAAATATCATACCAGTAATTAAATATATTGGTATTTTTTTACGAAGGTTTTCTTGACAGGGTATCTACTAAAGATTATAGAGAGCAAGAATATAGAGTAGTTAGATACATTCAAAAGTGACAAAATATGGTAAAAGATTATAACACGTCTTGCACTACTAATATTTAGTTTGAAGTTTCAGTCATAGAGGAACTAGACACTAGACATATGGAAATATAGACTAGATACTTAGATATAGGAACAGCCTTATTCACAGTTTTTTTTAAATATCTCTCTTGCTGCCATCTAGTGCAATATTTTGGAACCGTCAAAGGGAAAACCAAAGAGTACTTTGTTTTACTAGGGAAAACTCCTCGCACCCGAATTTCAGACCACAAGTAATAATATGAGACAGAAATTTTTTTAGCTATCCTATCCATGGTTTCTCCGTGCGGCTTCCGTCGCGTGGTTGGAAGGCAGGGGAATGAACTGCAGCGTTCCCGGAATTGAGGCCGCGAAGTAGATTTAAAGGCCTTTTAAAACTCTCACCTGCACAGTGTTCACTACTCAACCAAATACTATATGATCCTGTTAGCGTGAAACCCGCTCCATATAAGTACCGACGTGTCGGATCAGCAGCCGTCGCGACGGCTGAGGCTCTACCATGGGTCTTTGGTTTGTACCAACGTAACCACGGAATAAATAAAACTTGTTTTATTTATTCCGCGAACGTAACGTTAAAACGTGAGGAACCACCAACAGGATCGCTTTATTTAATCGCGTTACCTATAATAAAGCGGCCCTATTGGTTGTTGCTCACGTATTAACGTTACGTTGCTACAAAGTAAAAACCCATGGTAGAGCCTCTGAGGCTCTACTATGGGTTTGCGCATTGTAGAAACGTGACGTATTCATTTACATATACGTGAGCAACAACCAATAGGGCCGCTTTATTTTTGGTAACAGGATTGAATAAAACGATTGGTCTATTGGTTGTTGCTCACGTATACGTAAATGAGTACGTTACGTTTCTACAATGCGAAAACCCATGGTAGAGTCTCTGATGTCTATATATGAATTATTATCCAGAAAATCTTGAAATTTAAATTAACATTAGGTTTTTTTTTCTATAAATAATTTACTAGAAATTTAAAGCATCAAGGGCCGGTTTCTTGATGGATAGTTTACGTTACTATAGTTAAAAATGGCGGGTGTTCTATGATATGATATGTTTTTACAAAAATCTCATAGAACACCCGCCATTTTTAACTATAGTAACGTAAACTATTCATCAAGAAACCGGCCCTAAGGCGGTTCCATATATTATTATTAGTTCATGTCATGGTACACACCGGGGTTTTGAGGCTCTACCATGAGTTTTCTAACTATAACTTTGCGTTTGAGTTAACTAAAATTTGTATGGGAAATAGGTCAGCGCTCCAAGCGGAAATTTTGCGATCTAAAAATGCTAGCATGTATTTGGTCAAAATGTTCACGCAGCAGTATAGTTAACGCGAATGTAAATGTTAAAAAAAACTCACGCTAGGGCTACCGAACACTGTTCTGAGACTAAGGTTTAATGGTGTAAATTAAATCTGACACTACGTATCTCTCTTTATTATACTTACGCTGTTTTAAATGCCTGGGTAATTCCAGGTCGCAAGGATCAAAATTCTTCTCCGGCTCTCCAAGAAGTCCTGAATACCATCAGGGAAGCTTGGACAGAACCCAAATCCTTGCTGGAACGTTGGTAAGTCATTTTTATATACATAATAACCTATCCCGAAAAAAATACACCTAAGTCCAATATTTTAGTAATTTCAATACGCCTGACAAAATCGAAATCCTAGAAATCTCAAAACGCCTGAAAAATAATGATTTTATTCTTCTACTATGAGGTAGGATTAAAATCCATTTCACTGGGTACCCTGAGGTCGTCTAGGCGGTTTCGGGCACCGTAATGCACCCGTGATGATATGTCTTTTTTTATATTAGTGTGATTGTGTGACAATATTGGATCTAATTTATGTAACTAACCAATTTAATTTCAATTCTTAAGTATTCCACCGCCCATACATATGCATAAACTGTCAAGTGACATAGTCAAGTTTCGGTTTTAGTCTACCGGCCAGTAGACTACTGTATCGGTTACTTGTCGAGCTGGTAGTCTCTTTATGCACCCGGCGTTTATAAAACGGGCGGTTAATTTTACGTTAAATAATGCAAATTCGCCATTGTCGTCGCTCATTTCGTAACCGCATCATTTAGCCGTCATAGTGGAAGCGATCAAAATTGTTAAACAACAATTTTTGTAAATCTGCTTAACACCAAGTAGATACAAAGTCACATGCCGAGTTCAATATATAAAAAAATACAATTCCCATAGAAAGGCAAGGAGTCATCGCAACATATAATTTAATATAAAAGCCTAAACCTCAAGTGGATAATAGACTTATTTAGCACTTGAGGGCCTTGAAGTCGACTTGACAAACGAGTCCATACAAACGTACTTCCAATATTATACATACCCAACACAGAAAGTTTAATAAATACAATGATCGACAAAAATATTATTTTAATTCTGCGACAAACAGTAATCGAGTATTATTGAAAGTGCGAAAGCTAATATTGTATGGAGAACGCGGAGTTACCTAGTAACTATAGATCAACCAATAAGAGAGGTTTATTTGAAAAATAAAGCGAACCTATTAAAAAAAACGTCGATTTATTTTTAACTAGCGGCCCGTCCCGGCTTCGCACAGGTTTGTATAACTTTAACTATATGCTCAGCGCACGCCACGGAAGGCCTCAGAAACGATACTTTTCCCCCGTTTTTAAAACATTTTTGGTTACTGCTCCACACCTATAGGACCTAGCGTGATATTATATAGCCTATGTTACTTCTGAATAATGCAGCTTTCTAATGGTGAAAAATTATTGCAATTCAGTCCAGTAGTTTTTGAGTTTATTCATTACAAATATACAAAAACACAAAAATACAAAAATACAAATCTTTCCTCTTTATTATATTAGTATAGAAGTATAGATTAGTATAGAAGTATAGATATCCTTGTTAGTGCTAAGTTTATTGGGTTGGGAATGAAACAGCTATTTTTATACAACCATATTACTGCTTGCCTACTATCTAAAACTACTTTTATGAAGTAATAAGAGGTCATAATATTTCACAAACATGACCTACTTGCGACCTTTTGACCTAAATCTCGTGTAATTTTACGACACTAAACGACTTAGCCCAGAACCACAATGACGTAAGGCAATTTCCTTAGAATTTTTATAACTGTATAGTACTTGTTTACTGCACAAATTATACACTTTGAAAGTCAGGTAGGTAATATTTTGTTTAATAAAAGTCAAAATGAGCAATTATTATTATTTATAGAACTTACCCATTTTAATATTATTTAATTTATATTCCTCGTACGGCTCACAAAATCAAAATTGTTTTCTATTCCTGCTACGGACCAAAAGATGTTCATAGTTCCTGAAATTGGTGTGCATGGAAAAGTAGTGTTATGACTGTGGACGAGGCTTAACGAGTATGTTAGGCACTCATCTTTCTCTATGTCTAATATAGAAGTGAGTGCAATCTCTCTCTCGATCACGAGACCTCATCTTTTCTAAACAATTTTACTGCATTCGTAATCGCGAAGTCTGCTTTGTCCATACACGCACTGTTTGTTAGAGCCATCTTTTATTTTACTTTATATTTGCACAGTAAACAAAAGTTATATACAAAGGCGAACTTATCTACCAGCTAACCTTTAACATTATATTCGGGATTGATTAAGTCGGGTGCCTATTTTTTTATGGTATAGGTATATTTAGATTTTTGTTACTTAATAACTTCATACGGCTGAACCAATTTGTTTAAAATTTGTAGAAGGTAGGGTAATGTTTGGTACTTTATATACTAATGAGAAATTCCCTTGGAATTACTGGGAAATACGTACACAATCAGTCCGTGTACAATTTCGGTCCAAGGAAAAGTCGCGGTCAGAAACTAGTCTTATATATCTATATAATATGTATAAACATAGGTAAATTGTACAGGGGCCTGACCAAAGAACACTATCGCCATCGAATAGCATCGATCGATAAAAATGTATAGGAATTTGATCGACGAGAAACATCAATTCCCATACATTTGGCTTTCGATGGGTATTTCGATTCGATTATAGATTGGCTCTTGTAAGTTTTGGTAAGGCCCCAGAAAAACCTAGCTAGGTACTTATACTAAGGTGGGAGAGATGCAAAAACCGTCCACTGACCTTATCATGTTTGATGATAAAGCAGCAAGGATATAAAAAAAGACTCGCAATGTAATGTTAATTTGTCTTTGTCCCGTCCACTTCTTTGCCGCCTAAACTAGTCGGCATAATGGGAGCGATCAATACTGTTAAACAACAATTTATTCATCGACTTTGTAATTATAAACGTTTCTCTTAAAAAAAAAAGTAGTAAGCTCCGAATAGGAATCGACAAACCCATGACCTCAGCTTGCAACAGACATCGCTATTGCAACCACTAGACTACTTAGGCGGTATAAGGTAATCCTAAATTACTAATAGTTTTAAACAGACATACAAAGTAATTCCCTACGGAACCCTACAAATGATCCATAAGCTACTACTGCAACATGTGCGTGATCGTTTATAGTAACGCGAAACCACAAGGGTGCCTTGTGTACTGGTACATACAACAAAAATTGGATCACGCAAGGGCAGACGCTACTTACTACGACATTACATCACTAGAAATCATGAAAGTACGGAAATAATAATAAATTCTTTTTTCATATAGAGGACTATTTGACTCCTAAACTAGTATTAAATTTTTAAAGATAAAAACCTCGCTATCGCGGCAAGGCGCTCAACCGCTGAGCCAACCAGGTCCCAGTCAGCCCTCACGAATTTTGTCATTGCTTGTTATCTACTTATACACAGACGCCCTCTATTAGCTTTTTTCTAATAACTCTTATACGAGTGAAGTCAGAAGTCCTAGTTTCTAATACTAGATGGCAGAGGAGTCTGTTTTTTTGTTTTTACTTTTTTTCAGTATTTTATATTTATGCATTTTTATAAATTCCTTTATAGGATAATCTTATATTAAATTTTTAAAGATAAAAATGCAATGAATAAATTCCTGGTGGCGGGACTCGAACCCACGAACCTCGCTGGGGAATTGCTTTAGGTAGTGAGTCTACCACAAGAAAGATTCTTGACAATCTGTTGAGGCTTAAATTTATTAATAACAACATAATTGTCAGAGGATTGATGGTCTCATTTTAGATTTGTAAACATTGAAAAAGTATTGAATAAATATATACTTAAAGGAATTATTACAGTTATATTAGTGTTGAGTCTTAAATTTATTAATAACAAAATAATTGTCACAGGATTGATGGTGTCATTTTAGATTTATAAACTTCGAAAAAGTATTAAATAATTATACCTATTATTAAAGGAGTTAATATTGTGTTATTCTTTTGTAGTGTTTGGTGAAAATCTAATATAACTGTAATAAATCTAATTAATTAAGTATTTATTTTTTTGTAACTTATTTACCATTTAACAATAAAATAATCAAAAATAGGTACGTTAGCATAGTTAGTTCTATTTGTAGGATCATACATACTCGCACATAAGTAATTATATTAGTAATTTCTCTGATTCTTTGTTGATATCTCTCTCAAAGGTTAGCTGGTAGAAAATGCCTAAGGCATTAAGTTCGCCTATGTACAATTTTATTTTGTAATTTTGTGCAATAAAGTATTTTAAATAAATAAATTCAATGAGGCAAGGATATTGTGATTTTTTAAAAGGAAAGTATGTATGTATGTATCATCACGGGTGCCTTACGGCGCCCGAGACCGCTTATACGGCCCCAGGGTACCCAGCGGAGGGGTTTTAATCCCACCTCGTCGTAGCCGATGGTATGAGTCTACACCGAACAAGTGGCTAGCTCGTCGCGATGTTTAGAATAGACTCAATAACCCATCTCTATAAACAGTTTCACAAGTTGGTATAATAAAACCGGGACCGACAGCTTAACGTGCTCTCCGAGGCACTATAGTGGTGTTGTCAAACAAATGTACATATTTTTTTTAATTAAAAACTCATTGGTACACACCGGTATTCGAACCTAAGTGTGTTTAAGTCCAAGGTCTAAGCAACTCGGCCACCACGTATATAAAGTGAATGATTATGAAAAACCCTAAATATTTTTTTTATTTATTTATGTTTTTATTATTTTGATTGTTACTTATATAGGAAAAAATAACAATTATATTAAAAATTAAAAACTAAAAAAATAATAAAGTTAATTGGATGAGGGTAGTGTTCCGAGGACACTCGCTGCATTCCCCCGTTGCACAGCGAGGCTGACCCTTTGAATAAAGTACTCCTTACTCAAAGTACACCCGTCACTAACCGGAGCTTACACTAAGCTCGCAGGAGCGAAATAAACAATAAAAGTACCTAAAAATGATTTTAGGCTTTAGGACATTTTCATAAAGCCTAAAATATTTTTTAGCCTTTCGAACGAAATGTCAAACGTGTTCGTTGCCGCTATATTGTGTTCTCACTTCTTAAGCATTGATTAGTTGTATGAGTTGTATTTAATCTGGTTCTGTGGCGGGCGGCCATCTTTTGTTTTCATGTTTGAAAAATATATTTTAAGCCTTCATTATTTATATATTTTCATTCTAGAAACCCACTTTGTCAGAGCCAGGTAATCATTAGCCATAGTGTAAGTTTTCTACCTAGGAATTACTTTGCAACTAAAGTTTGCATTGGAAATAGCTTAGCGTAAATTTTAAGATAAACATTCGAGCGTGTAATTGGTTAAAATGTTAATGCAGTAGCTAGTATAGTTAACAAGAAAGTAAACTATAAAAAAAAACCTATTGGTGAACTCAGTCAGCAAGCAAAGATTGTTTTGTAACTATTTATTTAAAAAAATCTCAAACTACTGTAGGTACGAGTAAATACGTTTACTATGTAGATACACTGAGAAAAATATACCCAAGTTTTTAATATGAAATCAGCGCCCGCTACGCGTAATACCTCATAAAAAACGACTAGGCGTCCGAACCAATAATTTATCCGTATTCCTTTCTTGCATAAGCATTCTAATATATCATTACTCATCCTGTTAAAATCGAAATGAAATTACAGAAAATAGTCGGAGTCACACGTTAAAAGGAAAGATTCGGTAAAAGTTGACCGGCATGAAATGATTTGCATGTAAGACATCATGATAACTTATCGTTGCAACATTTATCATGAAGAGTTGTGATATTTTCCCACTAGAAGCGCCTCGTAGATAGAAAAGGCATTAGTTAGTTTAACGACATTGCATTCGTAAAGACTGATCTTATCGGCGTAAAACTTAAAATTTATCGATTAACCGACGATTTTCAATTACATCAAATATCCATTTTTCTCAGTGTACGAATTTGAACAGCTGTTGTTTTGTCGTTCTATAGCCCTGTAGCTCCACAAGTTTTGTACACAGTTTCTACTATAGTCGCTAGTAAGTATAGATAGTAATTCACCAATAGGATCATATAAACCTCTTTTATTGGTTGATTCTTATCTATAGTTACTAGCGACTATAGTAAAAATTGACTGCAAAAACTTATGTTAGAGCTACTGGGGTTAATCCGCCACGTTCTCCTAACATAATACGGTTACTAAGCTGTTGTTTTTAGTTCTACATAGCCCTGTAGCTCCACAAGTTTTGTAAACAGTTTCTACTATAGTCGCTAGTAAGTATAGATAGTAATTCACCAATAGGATCATATAAACCTCTTTTATTGGTTGATTCTTATCTATAGTTACTAGCGACTATAGTAAAAAATGACTGCAAAAACTTATGTTAGAGCTACTGGGGTTAATCCGCCACGTTCTCCTAACATAATACGGTTACTAAGCTGTTGTTTTTAGTTCTACATAGCCCTGTAGCTCCACAAGTTTTGTAAACAGTTTCTACTATAGTCGCTAGTAAGTATAGATAGTAATTCACCAATAGGATCATATAAACCTCTTTTATTGGTTGATTCTTATCTATAGTTACTAGCGACTATAGTAAAAATTGACTGCAAAAACTTATGTTAGAGCTACTGGGGTTAATCCGCCACGTTCTCCTAACATAATACGGTTACTAAGCTGTTGTTTTTAGTTCTACATAGCCCTGTAGCTCCACAAGTTTTGTAAACAGTTTCTACTATAGTCGCTAGTAAGTATAGATAGTAATTCACCAATAGGATCATATAAACCTCTTTTATTGGTTGATTCTTATCTATAGTTACTAGCGACTATAGTAAAAAATGACTGCAAAAACTTATGTTAGAGCTACTGGGGTTAATCCGCCACGTTCTCCTAACATAATACGGTTACTAAGCTGTTGTTTTTAGTTCTACATAGCCCTGTAGCTCCACAAGTTTTGTAAACAGTTTCTACTATAGTCGCTAGTAAGTATAGATAGTAATTCACCAATAGGATCATATAAACCTCTTTTATTGGTTGATTCTTATCTATAGTTACTAGCGACTATAGTAAAAATTGACTGCAAAAACTTATGTTAGAGCTACTGGGGTTAATCCGCCACGTTCTCCTAACATAATACGGTTACTAAGCTGTTGTTTTTAGTTCTACATAGCCCTGTAGCTCCACAAGTTTTGTAAACAGTTTCTACTATAGTCGCTAGTAAGTATAGATAGTAATTCACCAATAGGATCATATAAACCTCTTTTATTGGTTGATTCTTATCTATAGTTACTAGCGACTATAGTAAAAAATGACTGCAAAAACTTATGTTAGAGCTACTGGGGTTAATCCGCCACGTTCTCCTAACATAATACGGTTACTAAGCTGTTGTTTTTAGTTCTACATAGCCCTGTAGCTCCACAAGTTTTGTAAACAGTTTCTACTATAGTCGCTAGTAAGTATAGATAGTAATTCACCAATAGGATCATATAAACCTCTTTTATTGGTTGATTCTTATCTATAGTTACTAGCGACTATAGTAAAAAATGACTGCAAAAACTTATGTTAGAGCTACTGGGGTTAATCCGCCACGTTCTCCTAACATAATACGGTTACTAAGCTGTTGTTTTTAGTTCTACATAGCCCTGTAGCTCCACAAGTTTTGTAAACAGTTTCTACTATAGTCGCTAGTAAGTATAGATAGTAATTCACCAATAGGATCATATAAACCTCTTTTATTGGTTGATTCTTATCTATAGTTACTAGCGACTATAGTAAAAAATGACTGCAAAAACTTATGTTAGAGCTACTGGAGTTAATCCGCCACGTTCTCCTAACATATACGGTTACTAAGCTGTTGTTTTTAGTTCTACATAGCCCTGTAGCTCCACAAGTTTTGTACACAGTTTCTACTATAGTCGCTAGTAAGTATAGATAGTAATTCACCAATAGGATCATATAAACCTCTTTTATTGGTTGATTCTTATCTATAGTTACTAGCGACTATAGTAAAAATTGACTGCAAAAACTTATGTTAGAGCTACTGGGGTTAATCCGCCACGTTCTCCTAACATAATACGGTTACTAAGCTGTTGTTTTTAGTTCTACATAGCCCTGTAGCTCCACAAGTTTTGTAAACAGTTTCTACTATAGTCGCTAGTAAGTATAGATAGTAATTCACCAATAGGATCATATAAACCTCTTTTATTGGTTGATTCTTATCTATAGTTACTAGCGACTATAGTAAAAATTGACTGCAAAAACTTGTGGTAGAGCTACTGGTGTTAATATACC
The DNA here is from genome assembly GCA_947458855.1 of Monopis laevigella. Lineage (NCBI taxonomy): Eukaryota > Metazoa > Arthropoda > Insecta > Lepidoptera > Tineidae > Monopis > Monopis laevigella. The sequence goes on along the minus strand of OX381596.1, from coordinate 3,641,218 downwards.
ACGTTCTCCTAACATGATACGATTACGAAATGGGCAGTTAATTAGTCGATAAAACCAGGCTACACGTAATGCTCATTCGTCTTATCGCTGCCCATTTCCTAACTGCATCCTTCAGCCGGCATTGTGCCACAGACAGACAGACGGACTAAGTGATCGCTTAAGGGTTCTTTTTTAATTAACTACGGAACTCTAATAAGGCACTCTCGATTGCCACTTGAAGCATTACACTGCGCTTGTCTACGTCCGTAACAGTATGGTTCAATTTCAATACAAATTGCAGGATGGCTGACCTATATACAGCTTCCTTCTTTCAAAACCATTCAAGATGTTCGGTGGGCATTGCTTTGGTTATACTGATCTGCAGTAATTAATTATATCTTTAAAAGCTTTTAGCGATGTGATGTCTTAAAACGTCAGCCGCTCAATATTTTTGCACGTTTTGATTCGATTGGACGTTTTCAATAATCGATCCATCTTTTTTTGATCGATAGTAAGACAATTCGTAAAGTATCAGTATTAGGTACTATGGCCATCCATAGTGATTTTTTTTTATACGTATACGTGAGCAACAACCAATAGGGCTGTTTTATTTTCTGTAACCGGATTGAATAAAGCGATCCTATTGGTTGTTGCTCACATACATAAGCAAATACGTTACGCTGCTACAATGCGTAAACCCATGGTAGAGCCTCTGTATAGGCAGTGGTATGGAGTTTTTAAGAAAATATTATAAATTATAACTTAACTAAATAACTATCACAATGTCGCACTGTTCTCTAAAAACATAATAAATATTAATTAAAAAAAAACAATCTATACATTTTTATTTGTTTGTCACAAGTTTACTAATGATCTAACCTAAATACCATTTCGTCGCGTCTCGGAATTTTAAATGAAACGGGGTTAAATATTTCACCGATTTCTTATTTTTGTTACATAATAATTAAACTTTATTTAAGTACCTACTTTTTTTTTTTTTTTTTTTTTGTGAAAATGGTGTGAATGAGAAAGGCTTAAGGTGCTAATATTCGTCAAAGACCTTGACCATAACATTTGATTATCATTCACTTTTAAACTATCACAATACTAAAATATTTATACTACGTGGTCTGTACACATGTCATAATATGACAAATTAATTTTCAAACCAGCTAACCAGCTTGGTATATAAGCAGCACAACACAAACTAAACTTGTTAACACCTTTGTAACCTTATGAGCAAATATAGAGTTTATTATTATTATTGCATACATAGCCGTCATCATTTTATTATTTTATATATTTTTTTATGTACCTATATAATTCACAAAAAAAAAACTTGAGTAGGTACTGTAACAGCTCTTACCATTACCTGCCTAAAATTAGGCTCAAAATTATAGATTTTAAGTAAAAAGCAATTGATTTCAGAATTATTTTGTAATGTTCATAATACAAAAGAAAATATAGTATTATTATTATATTAACCTATCCGATACTCGCAAAATATCTATTGCTCCCTCTGATAGCATTTCTGTGCACTACACATTAAGTTTAAACTTAGAAAGTATTAAGAAATCAGTCCTCTCCAGCCTGTACCAGAATGTGTTCAGCAATAGGGTATACAGTACTGTTTTTTAACTAACCTCATCATCACATACCTAATGCATCTCTAGCCAATAGAAGCACACCATATAAAAGACTATTCAGGCGCTTCTAACACATAGGGCTGTGGAGACCAATATGCCTATTACCCTTTAACACAAATTAATCGCAATGAGGTGCCATTTTTTATGATTTTTATTTATGTAAAAGGCGATTACTAAATAATAAAATTAAAAATTATAAAACAAACTATCACGGGTGTCTTTTTGGCTCCCGAGAACCGTTTAAACGGCCTTAACCGGTAATCGGTACCCAGGGTCTTGTTAGGTATTACCGAATACCATCACCGAAATGAGGAAGGGTTAATCCCTCCCCTGGGTACCCTGAGGCCGATTACTAAATAATATTGTTTTGTAACAAAACTGTCTAAGTATGCGTTATATGTTAGGGTGCCTGCCGCTTTTCTGATTTTTTTTATAAGTCAAGTGGCCTTATTTATAAAAACTTATTGAGTTAAAATAGGTTTCGTAACTTTTACGCATATTAATTTTTGTTGCTAAAAAAAGAGACAAAACCTTCTATAACTAAAGTATTCTTCAAGGACTGAGTAAGTTTTTATGAATGCCAGTGAAGGTCTGTAACGCATATCAGCACCTTAACTTATAATAGGTATTCTCATGCGTTACAAATCACGATACGATAGCTATTAGAGTTATTGTTATCGTGATATAATGCGGGAAATAACTTCTCAACATGCACTGAAATACTCTCTGTATGTATGTGCATATATTGTTTCTCTTCTTAAGATGCAGTTATGCGAATATAAGACATAATTGTACCTATGTATTTCTTGCAACCTACTATTCTCTGTTCACTTTCAAATGAGCTCTCGGGCTATTGTAGATTTTGAAAATGTATCTTTTTATAGGAGGCATTGTATCCACCTGACGGTAAGCATACCTACCAAGTTCATGAATGGGGTCGATCTACACATTGTTTACAGTATTGTTCGCTCCCACTGTGCCGGCTAAATGGTGCGGACGTTCCAGTTCTTATTAATCTTATTAATTGAGTACCTATATATATATATATCTTCACGGGTGCCTTACGGCACCCGTGAAGTTAATTGAGTACCTACTTAAACTATTGAGGGTACCCAGCGTAAGAGTACCCGAACAAGTGGCGCGTTTGCCGCGGTGTATATAGGGTGAATTTGAAAGCATATACTTTAGGCTAATATGAGGTTTTGCTAATCAAATCGAACAACTTTTCCCATGGAACCATGTGTAGCAAATGAAATAAATATGTTGGCTTCTCCATACAAATTGCTCATTTAAAATTACTAGTGTGTATGGAGAAGGCAATTTTTTTTTCATTTGCGACACATGGTTCCATGGGAAAAGTTGTCAGATTTGATCAGCAGAACCTCATATTAGCCCAAAGTAGATATTTTCAAAGTTACCCTGTATTGACAGGCTAATTAAAATACATATAATATATTTACATATATGGCGACTCTACATTGGGAAATTCCATAAAGATTTCTTGTTTATGAATCATTCTTTAAAAGCATTATTTTCTAAAATTGCAGCTTAATAATGTTCCTTGAATGTTAAACACATGCGAACGTTATTTCGACGGATCAACTGAAATTCATGCTTCCACATTTATTATGCAAACAAACTGTTAATAACATTAACTTTTACATACATTGCTGTTCGTTTCATACTAAATATTGTTTTTCTCCATACAAAACAGTAATGTATCATATAATGGAAATATGTATAGTTTATGAACAGTTTTAGGTAGAAGTTGTATAGTTTATTCAGTTTAGTTTGCTTGCTTAGTTAGAATTCAGCGGTTGAAGCGTTCAAACGTAAAATGGAACGCAAGTGTATTTCGAAATTCGAATCGAACGAAAATAAATAGAAAATTGTGTTTGAATAGTAAAGTAGATAATTATATATTCCCGTAGTAGATAGTAATTATTGTTATTAGTGAAACCCAATGGGATAAAATACTTGTAGGTGAGTTCTTGAAATACTATTTACTTTTATTTTACTTATAAGTATTTATAAAATTATATAGTTACTTAGGGCACATCTATAGAGATTCTAAAGTTATAACGACAATTTTATTTAATTTTTTTATTGGAGCACGGCATGTAACCTTGTTTCCACCCGATGGTAAGCAAAGTCCATGAATGGGTCGTTTAATACTTTAATGGTTTGTTTAACGATATTGATCGCTCCCACTATGCCGTCTAGTTGATGAGGCTACGAAATAGGCGGCTACAAAGACGCGCTGCTTTATCGTCAAATCAACTGCCCGTTTCGTAACCGCGTCCAAGATAATACCCTCGACAAGTAATTGATATAGAAGTCTCCTGAAAATCGGTCGGTATACAGACTAAAACCGAAACATGAGAAGGTCACTTGACGGCTTTTGAATCTGTATGGGCGGATTAACGTGATTGTTTGTTTGTTTCGGATAAATTTTAAAATTACTGAACCGATTTAAACCAACTTAACATCAACATTATTTTAGTTATAGTTTTTTAGCTTATTTTATTATCAGCGAGTACTGAAATTTATTTTCGATCCGATTGCTTTTAAATAACCGATCGGGACGGATGAAACTAGTTAGTCCAAAATAAATGTATTAAAAATTTAAAATACGTTTAACGAAAAAGTGTTTTTTTTTGTCTAATAAAGATTCGTAAAAACTTATTAAATCGGGTTTTCTCTTTTTTAGCAACATAAATAAATCTGCGTAAAATAGACAAAACCTATCTTAACTAAGTGTTCTTTGGGGACTAAATAAGGTTTTATGAATAAGGCCATAAATAGGTAAATTTTAAAACCTGTAAACTGAAATATATTTTAGGGCCAAGAAACCTTTTTTTAATGTAACAATCAATGTATAAAAACAGTTTTTCTTTAAAATATTCACGCCGTTTTTAGGTAGGAAAGGATATGAAATTATAGTACCTCCATAGTTAACCAGCGAAGTGGCATACCTAGCTTATACTCGTATGTTATATTCTACCTACCCTCTAGAAAAAAAGGTAGCGTGATGTTATGTTTTCATGGCATTATAAATTCATTAAAAAAAAAACAAATATGATGTGCAGAAATCGTGCAAAATTAACTCTTCTACTATTTTAAATTGTATAGATAATTTTATACTTTAGAATATATTATCTTTCTCTACATTCTTAGAAATTGTGTTAGATATATAATGACTACTACATAATATGCATATTCTTGTTTATAAAGTATATACCTATATCGTTTACTTTTTTATAGACTAGCGCAACTTCGCCTGCGCAACTTTAACCGTTTACGCAGCGTACGCTCTCAAAAGGAATAATTTTTCCCCGTTATTGCAACATTTTTCATTAGAGTTAAAATAATATTTTTTTAACTCTAATTTAAAATGGCTCGAATCCCGGTGTGTACCAATGAGTTTTTTAATTAAAAAAAATATGTACATTTGTTTGACAACACCACTATAGTGCCTCGGAGAGCACGTTAAGCTGTCGGTCCCGGTTTCACTATACCAACTTGTGAAACTGTTTATAGATGGGTTATTGAGTCTATTCAAAACATCGCGACGAGCTAGCCACTTGTTCGGTGTAAACTCATACCATCGCTACGACGAGGTGGGATTAAAACCCCTCCGCTGGGTACCCTGGGGCCGTCTAGGCGGTCTTGGGCGCCGTAAGGCACCCGTGATGATACATATACATATATATATAATTGAAATTAACTTTCGCGCAAAATAACGCCTGATTCAATTAATTACATTTTTCATTGTTACTCCGCTCCTATTGGTCATAGCGTGATGTTATGTAGCATATATCCTTCCTAGATAAATGGGCTATCCAATATTAAATAGATTTTTCACCAATTCAAACCAGTAGTTCCTGAGATTAGCGCGTTCAAAAAAACTAACTCTTCAGATTTATAATATTAGTATAGATATATACAATACATGTAGTATGGCCAGCTCGTTGCGGTGATTAGATATACTCAATTAACCTATTTGTAAACAGTTTCACAAGTTGGTATAGTGAAACTGAAACCGACAGCCTAACGTGCTCTCCGAGGCACTATACCTTGTGGTGTTGTGTGTAATTGTAACAGATGTACATTGTACATACTCGTTTTAAAATTAAGAACTCATTTTTACACAACGGGATTTAACCTGAGACCTAAAAACTGTGCATTACCACGAGTTTTATGTTTACTATAGTCGCTAGTAACTATATATATATGGTATTAACCATTAAGACAGGTGTATTTGAAAAATAAAGCGATCCTATTAGTTAGCCCTTATCTATAGTTACCAGCGACTATAGTAAACAAACTTATGGTAGAGCAACTGTAATGTTTATAAGCCCAACTCGGCCACGACGTGTATAATCAAAAAAAAAAAAGTATTATAATTTTGTTTAGGCTATTATATTGTTATTTTATATTTTGTAGTCTCTCGTTAATTCAAAACTCGAGGGACTCTTACAATATTACGATGATGGTTCGAAATTTTCTATAAATGGTTTTAATGTATAGATTTATTTCAAAATATAAAGAAATTTTGTATACTAATTTGGAACTAGTAATAACTTTGAATTATAGAGAGGTTCGAATTATCGCAGGTTTGAATTAACGTTTTAATTTTATAGTGTTTAATTTTATTATTAATTATTTCTATAGATCCTTTATTTTTAGGTAGTCCTTTTATTTTACACAAGCTACATATTTAATGTTTTGTTTTGTTGTTATAAAGTATATATAATTTAACTTTACGGTTATATAAACTATAGCCATAAAGCTGCCATTTATAATAGAGAACTCTTGTGAAGGTCGCTGAATACCAAAACATAGGACTATGTTGCCAAAACATTGCGGATATACTTCCTATAAAATAACAAACAGATTCACGTGCATGCATAGTATTTTAAATAATTTAACTAAGATTGTTTTTAACCTAAAATATTTACATACTATAATAAGTACCTAGATATTTGATCGTCTTTCTCCTTCGTGGGATGGGTAACCGCTTTATACAACGAGGCTATTTCTACTCGCCACTTGTTAGGTTAGGTTAATCCCTCCGCTGGGTACCTTGAGGCCGTTTAAACGGTTCTCGGGTGCCAAATAGGCACCCGTGATGGTATATTTCTCCTTCGTGGGATCGATTACCACCATGAAGCTAAGCCGCGCGGGACGGGCACGGTTTTTACCTTCATGATTACCACTAATTGCCAAGTAATATTTATTTATTTAATTTATTTAAACACTTTATTGCACAGTAAACAAAAGTTATGTACAAAGGCGAGCTTAATGCCTTAGGCATTATCTACCAGCTAACCTTTAAGATTATATTTAAGAATAATTAGTACGCTTTTCTGTACAGTTTATCATGGTCTGGGTGTTTATAAAATATAACGTGTGAGTATCGTTGTTACTGGTACACATAGTACAAGCCTAGAACTTACCCCCGTATTCTAAGACATGTTCTTTACTCCACTTTACACTCAAGGAACATCTGTCTCTTTCCACTAAATATCAAGTAATACTAGCTTTCTTTACTTGATATTTAGTGGAAAGAGACAGACGTTCCTTAAGTGAAAAGTGGAGTTAAGGATACGTCTTAGAATATGGGGGTTAGTTTGTGACCAGAGGCTCTACCATGGGTTTGCGCATTGTAGCAACGTAACGTATTTGTATACGTATACGTGAGCAACAACCAATATAATCATTTTTTTCAATCCTGTTACCAAAAATAAAGCGGCCTTATTGGTTGTGTATCACGTATACGTAAATAAATACGTTACGTTTCTACAATGCGCAAACCCATGGTAGAGCCTCTGGATTGAATAAAGCGATCCTATTGGTCATTGCTTACGTACCTATACGTATACAAATACGTTACGTTGCTACAATGCGCAAACCCATGGTAAAGCCTCAGAAGTGTTCTAATTTATAATTAAATTATCTTTTGGGTATCTTATCTGGGTAAACGAGATCTAGATATAGGTAACTGAAATGGTTACATTTTCAAATAAAACAGACCAGTAGTTCTTGGTTTGGCGATATTGTTGCATACACAGTCCCACTACAGGGTTACTTCCAATATATCCTATAGAAAATTATGTTTTTTTTTTTTTTTTAAATAATGCTGTCCAACCATAAAGTTATTAGTGTCCAACGATCAACCTACCTTATAATAAGATATAATTTTGTAGGACAGCACTTTGGTACAGTGCAACGTATGTATCTTGAGGTAGATATGTGGTTAGACCAAAATATCAGGCCAAGGGTTTTGCGGTCGATATTTTCGAAGCATTCGTTACGAAATTTATTTATTTATGCTATCGTATTAACGTAGAGAAACGTTGGGTTACTAATAGGAAAGGTTTATCCTGTTTACATAAATATAGCAATACTATTGGTGGTTCCAAACGTATTAACGTTACGTTAATACGTTAACAAAAACTCATAGTAGAATTTACGTTACTTTAACTGCACTCATAACTAAGTTATCGGAAATAGAAAAAAATGCCAATTGAATATTTTTTTCTCGGGAAAAAAATTAGTTTAGGCAAAACTGTACCCAAATTTCCGATTTCTATTTTTAGGGGACAAAACGGATACCTTATGGAATATCAAAGTCCGTTCGATCGATATCTCAAAAACCGGTTTAGGTAGAAAATTTTGACATAGTACCGAGTGGTAATTCGGTACTATGTTTCTTCTCAGTGGGTACCAAAATTATCACATTTGATAAAAAATGCGCCTGATAAGAAATAGGAAGGAAATTCAAAGAAACTTTCCTACGTGTCACCATTTTTTACTCTAATTGTTTTTGAATTTCCCTACTACTACTATTTAATAAGACTAATTAAATAAATTTAATAAGCTTCATGGTAAGTTTTACTGCGGAAATTGGTTTGCCCACTCTTTAAATTCCTCTACAACAGTGGTTTGCTACTACCTAATTAGTTTTTTCTGCGTACCACTCCAAAAAAGACTCGCGTACCCCTTATTGCAGGAAAGATAAATATAAAATGAAATCAGATGTATTTTACATTTATACATATCATCACGGGTGCCCGAGACCGCCTAGACATTTATTATCATCAAAATACATTCTAATGAATGACGGAGAACACCAGTTAAATTAATGTGAGAAATGTGCACGTTTTTCCTTGCACATCTCTGAAAATCTGGTTGTATTTTGGTAAGATTAAGTCTCAAGTCCCTTTTGCGTACCCCTTGATGCAACCTCGCGTACCCCTGGAGGTACGCGTACCATTAATTGGGAAACACTGCACTACAAAAACCCAGAAATTAAGGTAAAATTCCGAGAAACAAAACATAACTAAACCTACTTAGGTATAATTTAGCAAAACGTGAGTCAGTGAAATGGACGGGAAACAGGCGTAATATATTACAAGTTGAAGTCGGAGATCTCCAATGAGTCACTGTACTAACATGATGCATGTATCAGATTAAACTCAAGTTTATACCCAGATGAGTACAGTAGACACCAAGTACAGATAACGCTTACCTACTCATTGGTACTTTCTTCGTCTTTGTCGGCGCCCATTTCGTAATCGCATCATTTAGCCGGCATAGTGGGAGCGATCAATTAAAAAAAAACTATTAAGAGATGTAATAGTAGCTACACACATACATACATATCGTCTCGGGTGCCATACGGCGCCCGAGACCGCCTAGACGGCCCCAGGGTACCCAGCGGAGGGGTTATTAATCCCACCTCGTCGTAGCCGATGGTATGAGTCTACACCGAACAAGTGGTTAGCTCGTCGCGATGTTTTGAATAGGCTCAATAACCCATCAATAAACAGTTTCACAAGTTGGTATAGTGAAACCGGGTCCGACAGCTTAAAGTGCGCTCCGAGGCACTATACTGGTGTTGTCAAAGTACACACCGGGATTCGAACCAGGTACCTAAGTGTTTTTAAGTCACAGGTCTAACCAACTCGGCCACCACGTATATAATATGTAATATTAGTACCTATAATTAATATTAATAATAAAATAAAAAAACTAAGTTAGTGCAAGTTCGAACCTCCAAACACCCTAATGATTGAACTGTAGTTAGCGTTCATAAAATTCACAATACTCGGCCGCTACGTACCTATTAATGAAACTAGAACCAAGACGGTTTAACGTCGGAAACTTTAGTAGCAAATTAACTTTTACAAAAAAAACAGAAAACTCGATTCAATACTTGATCATTTTCAAGTTATAGTAAGATATATTAGTAACTATTAAGAGATAACTATATCTCTTACTACTAAGTAACTATGTTTTAAGATATATAGTAGTAACTATATAGAGATATAGTAGTAACTATGTATTAAGATATATAGTAATAACTATATAGAGCTATAGTAGTAACTATTAAGAGATATAGTAGTAACTATTAAGAGATATAGTAGTAACTATTTAGAGATATGGTAGTAACTATATAGAGTATAGTAGTAACTATTAAGAGATATAGTAACTATTTAGAGATATAGTAGTAACTATTTAGAGATATACTAGTAACTATTTAGAGATATAGTAGTAACTATTAAGAGATATAGTAGTAGTATTTTGATCATATAGTCAAAGTCTAAAGACATACCATGGAGATATAATAGGAACGTGCCCATGACCCTTAAATCGCCTTTTCAGTTTTGAGAACAGAAGATGGCCGCCACCATACAAAAAATAGTGAGAACACAAGCTATCCTCAGCGTTGATTGGTTAAACAGAATATGGCAGCAACGAACTCGTTTGATATTTGGTTTTATAGGCCATTTAAGGCACATTAGTTTCATGGCATAGACAGACAGACAAACTAAACACTAGGTTCGCCAACAACCCGTTGAGTCAGAGTTATGTGCAAGTCGTAGACGTGCCTGTAATATTAGCGCGCGTTCGTTTTGTTTTAGTGGAATACCAACGCAAGGGTGCGGGTTCTATTTTCGGAGTACACCTAAACGAACGAGAATATTATGCTAAAATAGACAACGACTGTCTGTCAAGTGTGTTTTGATTTAATGTTTCTGGCAACTTTTGCTTTTGTATGCGACTATTATTAGCTATGTTATTGCCAGAAGTATTATTAGGTACTTATTAGTTTCAACCAATTAACTTTTTTTTTATACTAGTAAAAAGAAAATAATTGATTGTTTGTTTCGGCAAAACGCAAAAATCATTAAACCGATTTTTAAAAAACTTTAACCAAAAGAAGCTACATTATCAGCAAGTTATATGGGATAATAATATATTTTATTTTCTTTTTCTATCCAATTTCTTTAAGAAAAACGGCCGGTATAACCATGAAGCACAGGTAGCTGATATCTTAACTTTTTTTAACAAACGTCATATTTAAACCTAAATATGTAATGATCAGACCATCAATGGAGTGCCACCATATAGGCTAATTGATGTGGTTACGAAATGGGCGGAGACAAAACCGAATTTGCTGCTGAATCAATGAGGACTTTGTTGTCCGTTTGGCTAACCGGATGTACTCGCGTGCAGATGCGTCAGACCACCCACATATACGGGACCTGGCCCCTCTGCACTCAAGACCACCGGATGCCACACGAAGACTACCGCGGTACCTGCCCCCCTAGCCAAGAGCATGGTCGCCTTTTACGCTGGAACGTCGCTGAAGCGTAAAAGAGAGGGAGATAACAAATGTATTATCCTATTGGTGTATCTATATTATTGTCTCGTTTTGGTTATTTCTTCAACGATAAAAACAAAATTCACGTCGTCGTCAAATGTCATTTTCATACAAAAGTTTCGTTAGCGTTATTTACAACTGCGCTCTTGGCTAGAGGGGGCTGGTATCGATCGCTGCGAGTGGTCGATTAGTACACAGATTTACCACCAAGTCCTCATCATCACACCTTCGACCAACTATAAGGTCACCAAAGACCTATCCGTAGTAACGGTTAGCGAACAGCTACTACTGTTACAGCTACTACTGTGAGACCACAATCTCGTCACAGTTGCCCATCTCCCGTTGGGGGGACAGAGAAGACTAGATAGTAGTGCTGAATCGTTAAATCAACTGGCCTTTCCGTGGCCGCACTCTTAAGGAAGATTACCTACTACCTCGATCAAAAATCGTTACAAACCACAGACTAAAACCGAAACTAGGATCCTTAATGGTTATTACGGCTTTTGTACCGCCTAAATAACGAATCTAGCCGGTCGGCCTAGCTAAACTTTATTATATTTATATCACTTAAGTTTTCATTATGACTTTGTCCTCTGATTAATACGGCTAAGGTCATTGGTGTCTATCATCACCTTAACGGCAAGTTTTAGTTTAGTATTGATTTAAACGTTTTAGCTCCCACATTTATATCAATAATATGGTCCTCTGTTAAATTTATATACATGGTGACTTTGAAAGGATGTACTTTGGGCTAATATGAGGTTCTACTGATCAATATGTGAATATTTAAGTTTTTCCTGACGTACAATAAATTCTCATAAATATATTGAGATGGTAGTGTCAGTACCTCAATCATAGAAAAGATTTCTCGAAGAGAATCACTAGCTTTCATGTTATATATTGCCGAATAGCCCTCTTTTGTAGAATAAATATAGTATCATATCATCAGTTTGTATGGAGAAGGCATTTTTTTTTCATTTACGGCACATGGTTCCATGGGAAAAGTTGTTCGTATTGAACAGTAGAACCTCATATTAGCCCAAAGTACATCCTTTCAAAGTCACCATGTAGGTATATATGTATTATTATTATTATTACCAGCGAATGTCTATCTGTACCTTAGGAAAAGCACTAGTTCTTTCTAAGGTCTGTACACTTAGATCTTCTAAACTACTTACGAAATTTTTGTAGCTCTACCATTAGTATTTACTAACTTTGTTTTCTATAGTCGCTAGTAACTACAGATAGGGATCAACCAATAAGACAGGTTTATTTGAAAAATAAAGCTATTGGTTGGTCCCTATAGTTACTAGCGACTATAGTAAACATGGTAGAGATACGGATCTCGGATTTTGATGCGATTTTCACTAACCTTTACAAGGAGATATTATTGAGTAAGGTTTATTACATGCATAACTATAAAATAAAAACAATTATTGATAATTATTGTTAAAAATAACAATATATTCGATTCAGTAATTTAAACCGACTTTTTGTAAGAAATAGATAAACAACTCTTTCGCATTTAGTTAAAAATAAAACGGGTATTTTGCTTCGCTTCAAAGCACCCGTTGTGTTGCGAATGTTGTGATAAATGCAATCAAAGAAAAAATGTAACAAATCTTCAACCGACTAGAAACAGAGAAAACTGCAGCATCCGCGTGTTTTCTTCTTATAGTGCGTTTTTATATTACTTAGTTATTATTATTATATTTTTTTGTTAACGGCAGGTTTTCCAGTTTAGCTGACTTTTTTCTCTCTTTTTTAACTGTGAAAATAAAAATTGTTAAAATATAATATACAGGGTTAATTTGAAAGGATCTACTTTATGCTAATATGAGGTTCTGCTGATCAAATCGAACAACTTTGAAAAAAAAAATTGGCTTCTTCATACAAGTTGGTCATTTTAAAGTTAGTAGTCAGTAAGTAAGTCATTACTAGTTTGTATGGAGAAGGCATTTTTTTAAATTTATTTGCGGCACATGGTTCCAAGGGTTCCAGTTGTTCGATTTGATCAGCAGAACCTCATATTAGCCCAAAGTACATCCTTTCAAATTCACCATGTATATTGACACAGAATACACATGTTGATCCATGTGCTATGATACCCTCTGTTACAGACACCAGTTATAACCGCTTCATGCTTATCATAAGTAGGTATAATGTTAAAAAAAATACATACATGAGTACCTAAATTAATTGAATGTATGTGCCTGTGATTTTGTGTGTGTTTCATTGTGGATTTGCATGTGAATGTGTGATTGTGGGTGCGCGCGCACGTGTTTGTGTGTGTTTGATTGTGTATTTGCGTGTTTGTGTGTGTTATTGTGTGTGCGTGTGTGTGATTGTGTGTGCACTGTGCATGCGTGCGTGATAAAAATATACAAGTAAAACAAATTAAATAAATGCTTAATATTATAGCTTAGAATAAATATGTCGAGACGGAGTTGATATTAGTGATGCTATAATTTCGTAAACTAATTTATGTAATATCATTTTATTTATTCGTCCTCACACCGGATTACTTACGAGAAACGCAGACATCATCGAACGCATCTCTACATATTCAAAAAAATCCTAAGCAACATAGAAAGCCAAACGATGAACTAACGCCATTGAAAAGCTTTTAAAATTTGGTCTAATCTTTAATGACGTAACCATAACAGGATCATAATATTAGCACGCATCTAATCAATTTAATGGAGTTCGCTTTATGATATTAAGTGGGTTCTTTGGAAGAAGGTCAGTAGAGATATGACGATAAATGACGTCATATTTTGGGAGGTTCGAAGAGTTCCTAATAATAGTAAACTTGTTTTCATCCCCAATGTTGGGGAGTAATAGTTCTACTCTACATCTACAGTACATAGTCATGCTTCAGTTTTAATCTGTTGGTTCACCGGTTTTCAGGAGACTACTACATCGATTTCTTGTCGAGGTGGTAGTCTCCTTTCAGGGTGTGGTTACAAAATGGGTAGTTGAATTGACGAAAAGGCAGCGAGTATATTAAAATATACTCGTAATGCAATTCGTTATTGTCGCCCCCCATTTCGTAATCGCATCATTTAGCCGGAATAGTGGATGCGATCAATATTGTTTAAGATAAGTTATTGATTGACTCCATTCATGTATTTTGTAGGTCTGCTCACCACCATACAAAAAGTCACATGTTGTACTCCAATTTAAAAAAAAACAGTTTTATTTTTAAATCTATATATATAGTTACTAGCTACTATAGTAAACACAGTTAGCTATATCTCATGGTAATGCTACGGAACCTACTTTTCAAATAATAATAATACTATGTGGTACAATTCACACATATTGCTCTGGTCACAAACTAATGTACTATGTGTACCAGAAACAATAAAATATTTTGCCAATTTTACCGGCGCGAGCGCAGCGTAGAACGTCCACCCAGGTGTGCCTTAGGAACTCGCAGGTTCTTTTGGAGGTCTATAGGAGAGGCTTATGTCCAACAGTTGACGTCCTACGGCCTACGGCTCATTATGAAGTTGATATTTATTTGCCATGGGCGGGAATCGAACGCACTATAACCGGATACAACGCCATAGGCGCAACAACTAGTCTACGGAGGTGGACAACGTAAATGTTTGAGTATTCGTTCACCACTCACTCACTGTGACGAAGTGTCACAAGTCAAGATAACATTTCTGTCACTTGTCGTCATTACACTATTTATGTTAGCTATTAACTTTTATCGCTTAAACCACTTCATTGGCATTAGTCCAGATTATACTTAGGTACCGTAAAATACCGCATTAAGCTTTTATTTCTCGTTATCAAATAAATAAAACTTTATTAAGTGATTAAACTATTAAATATGATCAAATAAGCAAGATATTAGATATTATTATAATAAGACAATCACCAAATAGAGTCATATTTAAAAAAGAGTATATGATTACTATTTAAATTCATAGGTAGTTTTTATTTATCTTTCATTATTCTATTCCTTTCCACTTTGTTACTTCTCCTTTCTCATTTTGTAGTTGGTAGTATTGTGTATATGTAGTTTATGTATGTATAGACATATTTAAGTAGTCTATAAGAGATTGTAAGTATTTTATATAATATTCACTGGTTTATATACTCGGTTACTGTATTGCACTTACCTCACTTATTAACTGCTTTTATTGTCCCGAAGGTTTGACTGGTAGAGAATGCCTAGCGGCATTAAGTCCGCCTTTGTATTTAATAAAGATTTTAATAAATAAATAGATAAATAATATGAGAAATTTATTAAAAAAAATGTATAATAGGTAATTATAATAAAAATCTAATTTCTAATAATTATGTAAGGTGTAAATACTATCTCTACATTACCGGTACGGCTTTTTTAAAGAAAGGCAAAGTTAGAGGTCAGAGACTTTACCATGGGTAACTTTTTTGACTTTTTGTATACGTATACGTAAGCAACAACCAATAGGATCGTTTTATTCAATCCTGTTACCAAAAATAAAGCGGCCCTATTGGTTGTTGCTCACGTATACGTATACAAATACGTTACGTTGCTACATGCGCAAACCCATGGTAGAGCCTCAGTTCGCGCACAACTGAAAAAAAGAGGTAGGATATCTATAGGGGGAAATGGAAATATATTTAGCCATATAAATGCACTAGCGGTCCTAGACTCGATTATGTTCGAATTCCAATATTATAGGGTTTCTTTTACAAGCTGCATAAACCCTCATAAATATAGATTTGACAATCTGAAGTCAGTTTGAACCATGGACTTAATAGTTTATATATTAAGTCTATGGTTTGAACTATGTATAAAATTCAATGCATTTTCAATCATAGTCAGGTAAATGTCAATTTTTCGATTTATTATTTGGCCGTGTTTACGTCGAAATAACATTGGTACAACGTTGAACTATATTATAGGTATACTTCTTAGAAATATAATGTATATACATACCAATAATAGGTAAACAATATGAGACTTAAACCAAAGGTAGAGTATACAACTTGAGACTTAATCCAAAAGTACAATTTTTAATTATATTTATACCTGCTTTTACCAATTGACATACAGTTAAATATAAATAAATATCATCACGGGTGCGTTACGGCTCCCAAGACCGCCTCGACGGCCTCAGAGTACCCAGCGGAGGGGTTTTTAATCCCACCTAGTCGTAGCCGATGGTATGAGTCTACACCGAACATGTGGCTAGCTCGTCGCGATAAAATACAGTTAGTAACTAAATAGCCACAAATTGTACAATTATTGGTTAATAGTTAGGACCTAGCTGCTTTTCTCATGAAAGGTACAATCTTTAATCTAAAAGTAAACAATTTAAGATTTAAGGCAAAGGTACTTATAGTAGAACAAGTGCGCTATACATACCTATAGTGCGCTATACATACCTATTTATCATATTGTTAGGTAAACAATATGAGACTTAATCTAAAGGTAGAGTATACAACTTGAGACTTAATCCAAAAGTATAATAAATAAACAATTTGAGACTTGATCTATGCAGCGCGCATTTTTTAGATTACCTACTATCGAATGAAAGATTATTTAGATTAAATATTTTTTATTGTATCTTCTAGATTATTATATTTATATTATTATTATTATTGTATTTTTACCTTTGGATTTATGTCTTAAATAATATAGGTACTACTCAAATTGTTTACTATACCTTTAGATCAAGTCTCAAATTGTTGACTATACCTTTAGATCAAGTCTCAAGTTGTTTATTGTAGTTTTGGATTAAGTCTTAAATGAGTTACTAATTTATTCAAAAATATAACATAACTTATTTTTAAATTTAATTACCTAGTAGTAATATATCAAGTCCGCGTGGTATGGTGGCAAGAACACTCGCTGCATTTTCCCACTGGATCGCAATGCTAATTCTTTGAGCGAGGAATGAGCCAGCCCTCTTGTCACCAGAGGACGCTATGAGACGAGGTCTTATGTCCTTAACAAATTTTTTAGCGCTTTGGCCCCATGGGCCAAACTGTAAAATAGTCTCTACTGCAAACGGCACAAATATGTGATCTTTCATTATAGATCCATATTTGCGCCGTTTGAAGGCCTCTGCACTCTCCGCAGCGGCCCCCGCTTTATTGACTGTTCCACTTAGGTGAGAGGGGGCTAGCGTGTCGACACACGTGGCGTCCCACACAAGGGCCCGGCCCCGCTCCCATGGGATCAACGTCATACCATCGGGTCTCTTGCCATCATCGCTACCAATACCAGTAGGTTCTAAAATAGCTGGAACCTCGATGGAGGCAAGAGCCCTTTTTATTGTATCGTTGAGGGAGCCGTGGCGAGAGTACCTGCCAGCACTTTTAAAACATGAGAGCCCATGGGCCCCAAAGCGATCGACCTCCTTTCCACACGGACAATTATGTTCTACGCATATTGGTGCCCCCAGACGAAGGCCGATGGAGACACGAAAAGTTTCGTTATCCAGCAGCGTACCGAGGTTTGATGAAGGTAATGCATGTAACCAGTGGCTGGATTTCTTTTCAAGCGAAGCTAAGAGTCGG
This sequence comes from Monopis laevigella, assembly GCA_947458855.1. NCBI lineage: Eukaryota > Metazoa > Arthropoda > Insecta > Lepidoptera > Tineidae > Monopis > Monopis laevigella. The sequence goes on along the minus strand of OX381596.1, from coordinate 3,623,392 downwards.
GCACGGTTTACATCAGCATGTAGTGATTGCGTTAATTGTTGTAACCTGTTTTGAACCAATGGTGTATCCCAAAGTGTTTGTTCATTTAATTCCTTTGGGATATCATGGTTAGGACATTTAGATTTCCAGGCATCAATTGCCTCCGATGTACCGGTTATTGCGATAGGTTTATGATTTAAAATTTTTGAAGTTAGAGCCTGGACACTGTGCACCGACGAAAGAAAAGCCGGTAGGGCAATATTTGAAACTTTTCTAACACCAATGCCACCATGTTTAAATTAAATTAGTCTTAAATTGTTTACTCTACCTTTGTATTAAGTACTATATTGTTTACCTACTATAAGTACCTTTGCCTTAAATCTTAAATTGTTTACTTTTGGATACCTAATATTATATTAGGATATATATATACTATAGACTATAACTAGACAAATTTAAGAGAAAAGCCAGCTTGCATTATTTAGCAGCTAGGTCCTAACTATTAACCCAAAATTGTACAATTCGTGGCTACTAACTTTATGCCAATCGGTAAAAGCATTTAGGGTATAAATATAATTAAAAGGATTAAGTCTTAAATTGTATATACAGGGTGAATTTTTCAAGTGTGTAACTAAATAAAAGTAAGAAAAAAAAAATCAAAATAATGGCTATAATTTCGAATAATTTATTAGTTGTCTTTAAAAACATTAAACATATTTTTCTTAAAACATAGCACTTTCCTTTAGTTTGCCGTTTAAAGTTACATTCCACCATTTGATCCTTATAAGCGACACTATCAGCTGGTGCAATAATACAAGTGAGTTTTTTTTTCAAAATCAACCGGTTCGATTCGGGACTAGGAGAATATTTTTTTTTACAAATCTAATGGCATCATTTTAGTTTTAGTTTTTATCAAAATCGGCCCCGAGAGTCCTGTAAGCATTTTTTGCTATTCCTTGTAGTTTAGGATTTGGCCTCGAAGGCAAACTTAAAAAATCATGCGGTTAAGAAATAACTTTGAATCAATGCTTAAATTACATACCTAACTGGCCGTCGTACCTACGAGTATTACAAAGCGCACATTATCACCTTTAGATTTCTAATTGTATCGGAAGTATTTAGCGTTTTATTAACCATTTCGTTACGCCATTACATATTTTTGGATAGTTAACACGAAGTCTCACTAAAGTAAGTAGGCTAGGAATGAGAAGAGTTTGGTTTTCACCTTAGGTACCACCGCCCATACAAATGCAAAAACCGTCAAGTAACCTAGTCATGTTTTGGTTTTAGTACCGGTTTTCCGGAGACTATTGCTACGATTTGATTCGAGGGGGTAATCTCTTTTCATGGTAAGGTTACGAAACGGGCGATTGATTTGAAGCTGCAAGGATAACTTGTAATGCAACACGTCCTTGTCGCCGCCCATTTTGTAACCGCATCATTTGGCCGGCATAGCGGGAGCGACCTATATTGTTAAACAACAATGTATTGATCGACCCCACTCATGGACTTTGTAGATCAGGTCTAATGCCGTGCTCCATTAAAAAAAAGATACTTAGTGGTTTTTAAGTTGTATTTAAGTTGTAGTGAACGATTTTATTATTTGTTGGTTAAATCATATTATTATCTAACTAGCGGCCCGTCCCGGCTTCGCACGGGTTTGTATAACTTTAACTATATGCTCAGCGCACGCCACGGAAGGCCTCAGAAACGATACTTTTCCCCCGTTTTTAAAACATTTTTGGTTACTGCTCCACAACTATAGGACCTAGTGTGATATTATATAGCCTATGTTACTTCTGAATAATGCAGCTTTCTAATGGTGAAAAAATTATTGCAATCGGTCCAGTAGTTTTTGAGTTTATTCATTACAAACATACAAAAATACAAAAATACAAATCTTTCCTCTTTATAATATTAGTATAGATTAGTATAGATATATTATTCAATGCAAACTTGTAGAAGGCTTAGGTAGGCACGGTCCAGTATGTCGAACCATCCGATATATCGGACCGTGCCTACCGAAGTAGAAAAAAATCTGTGGGGTGAGCCCTCTAATTTCGAGGTCGACTAATGTTAGCCAATGGTGTTTTTATAGTATGATACTAACTCAATTTTTTTAATACAATATGCCTTTTAATTTTCTCGAGATACCTATTTAAGGTGGCCGAGTTGGTTAGACCTTAGACTTAAAAACACTTAGGTCCCTGGTTCAAACCCCGGTGTGTACCAATGAGTTTTTAATCAAAAAATGTATGTACATTTGTTTAGCAACACCACTATAGTGCCTCGGAGAGCCAGTTTCACTACTTATACCAACTTGTGAAACTGTTTATAGATTGGTTATTGAGTCTATCTTAAACATCATTAGCCACGTGTTCGGTGTAGGCTCATACCATCGGCTACGAAAAGGTGGGATACAAAATCCCTCCGCTTCATCGGTACCCTGAGGCTGTCTAGGCGGTCTCTGGTGCACCCGAGAGAAATAGAACGGCATCTAAATTTGTAAAGTACCTAGGTACCCTTTCTTTTTACATTAACCATTAAGATACAATCTTAACTCAACATCAACGACCGACATACATTTACATTGCAATTAATCGCTTTCTTTATACTTTCTATGTTTTACAACGTTAAATATCCCATCAGCTCGTAATAATTGAATTCTGACAGATAACGTAACGCTGCTCGAACACGCAAACACATGCAAATCACTTTACGGAATCTGTACCAAATGAAACGTGTAATCAGATGCATGACTCTGATTTCTGCCTAATTAGTTCTCGTTCCTTGTAATTATTTGATTAGAAAGTACTTGTAAATAAGTACAGGAGGTTTGTTTAGAGAAAACGTCGCGTTGCCATCAGTCAAAACAGTATGGCTTTTGACAGTTACCAGTCTGAACGATAGGCGTGACGTACACTTTCACCTGAGGTTCTACCATAGGTTTGCGCATTGTAGCAACGTAACGTATTTGTATACGTATACGTGAGCAACAACCTATAGGATCGCTTTATTCAATCCTTTTAGCAAATACGGCCCTATTGGTTGTTGCTCGCGTATACGTACAAATACGTTAGGTTGCTACAATGCGCAAACCCATGGTAGAGCCTCTGGCAGGACCTACCTGAGGCTCTACCATGGGTTTGCCATTGAAATGTGATCGTCTTGTCGCCTTAAGAAAAAATTAAAAAGGTTGGGTATAAAAATGGTGCTATTTGGAATACACGAATTGTTCGCCTCATGGGCGTAGCCAGGATTTCATAACTGGGGGGGTTGAGCCTCTTAAAATTTTAATAATTTAGCTGCTGATTTATTTAATGAGCAAAAAAATAAAAAAAACGCCGTCGTCATTAAATCACTTAATATGCAAGAAGGTAGGTATATGAAAACCGACCGTTTTTTTCCGCACGCCGGTCTCGAGGTCTTGTATCTACTTATCCAAGGATTTTGTTAGCCAAAGAAAATATAAAAAACGTCGCAATATCACCTCTTAATAGTTTTTCTTACATTTAAGTACCGTACAGTTTATTAAAGTATCATTACTCTTCGGGGGGGGGTTCAACCTTCAAACACACAACCAGTGCCTATCCTTAACTGCTCCCCCATACAAATTTATCTATTTCCATACATTTCGGGGGGGCTACGCCCATGGTTCGAACCTGGTTTGAACATGTTTATATTTTATAATATGGGAATTTCAACCCAAACTGTCTGGCAGTTTAATTTCTAAAATACAAAACTGACTTGCGAACTTCCGTTTTTTTAGATATCAGATTTCAAATATTAATATTTCAAAAATTAGTTTTAGATTTAATAATTAAACGAAATTCGTTTCTTATTTTAGGCTATATTTTTATTTTTGTCGGATGCCCATTAGGTACTTAAATCTTTTTACATAACTGAGAAGAGAGAAAATTAAATTTACATAGCTTTTAATATTAGGTAGTCGGGTCCTTGTTATAGACGGCTTTTGCATAGAGGCAGTTGGAGTTCACACAGTCCTCTGCTAGATTCGTGAATTCAACAGTCACTCTATGCGTCCAGTACGTACTACCCTCTCTACCTACAAAATTAGGTACCTACCATAAATCCTTTCAGCGCCGCCTTGGAAACGCATTCCTTTGAAGGATGTAAAACTATAGGTTTATGCGCCCCGCCCAAACTATCGAATAAGAGTTTGACCTGCTACCTCAAAAAAAGTACAATTTTGGACATACCTACATAATAAGAATAGTTCTAACAAAAAATAGTAGAACTACATCTCAAATATTCCCAGCTTGCACCCTTAATAAAAATAGTTTAAAATTTAATAAAAAAGTTAGATGTTGTCTAAATTTCACTGTCATAAACTATGCAAGTTAATGTATTGATGGAGATGTACCCTATAAATATTAATGCCGGGCGCCCCCCTGCCTCTAAGGGTTTCTACTGAAATTTATTGATATTTTATCATACTCGCCTTATCTAATTATTCTTTTTTTTTCCAGCCGCGCGCTATCTCGCAATTTAAACGCAGAACCCAGTGGAAGAGTGAGAGACAGCAACACAGAACAAGAGAGCTCATCCATAACGATGTTTAAGAGATCACAACTAGCTGAGCTGCAGTCGCGGCCGGGTGCCTCGCCTGGTCTCCTGCGCCGAAGATACTCTATGCCAGAGACTATTATGAGAAAGTAAGCCGAGCTAGTTACCCCTTTACCACACTTTTACACAAATACTTACGTAAATACATTATAGTAAAATCAATCGTTTGCCCAGCTAGAGTGGTTATAATAATCTAAAGGGATCACTAAAAAACAAGAAATGTACAATATTAGTTGGTGTGTATGTGGGTGGAATGTCCTAACCATTTTTGCCTGTAAAGAATTTGAAAACACTTTGAATGGATATTGCAGTTACATGGCAGCTCATAATTTTAAAGTTCATAAACCTATAAATAATTATGTCTGTTGATGTCAATTACTGGCTAATTAACACATTCATAACATACCATTATTATATAGTTTATAACATACCATTTACTATTTTCAGGTACCGGTTAGCTCAGCAACGATCAGATTCGGAAGACAGCATCGCTAACACAGCTCCATCTCGTGCTGTATCTCCAGCGTCACCCTCTCCTCCACGAGGGTCCTGCGCATCTCTCTGCGAACCCCCTCACAGGTTCATTCGCAGAGATCGCGAGCTCATGCGAAAGTCAGCTCTGCTGCGACGCCTCTGGGCTCGACCCAACCCCTGCCCCTCCTGCACCTATTGCAACGGAGATCTCTACGACTCACAAACAGACTGCGGCAGGGAAACAAGATCTTTAGATGGATCCAGATCGGAACTAAGGCACTTATCCAGCAGCCTCACGTCATCCAGATACTCCAAAGAATCACACATGGTAGCCGGCTGGGCTACCCCCAAACGACAAAGACTCGACTCCCCTAATAACTTCCACGGTAGCGACGAAATGCTTAGAACAGCCATGAGAAATAGCTATGATAGAGCCGAAGAGTTGCGACATGAAAGGGAGGCCCATAATGAAATGTCAGACTCCACTTTTCAATCTCACCATAATAATCAAGAACTGACATCAAACAATGCCATGTCTACTGACACGCAATTTACCGACAGTACCAAATCTAATAACTCGAGAAATACGGACGAGTCTTCGGATGGTTTTTGTTCTGAATGTGTTACAGCACAGGCGATTTCTGAGCGCACTATATCTCAGGAAACAGAAGCGACATCGAAAGAAAATACAAATTCTGACGAACAAACGTATAATGAATCTGAAAACATAATTTCTACATCTACTGTCAAAGAAAATTCAGACAAAGTATCATTAAATCCTGAAATATCTAGGTATAGACACATTAATTTACATATTAACGAAGATGTTGAGAACTTAGAAAATAATGATTGCACTAATGTCCAATTCAATAAATCATCTTCAACCGAATCCCCTTACGAAATATTGGAAATAGTAGTATCTGAAACATTAAATTCTTCAGCCTTTGATCAAGCTACTAAACTAGCAATACAAAATTCATCGCCTCGCAAAATAAATGAGGATTACCACAATAAATTACCACTGGTTAATAAAAAAGATATACATGGTATCGATTTAGATGAATACGTTTCTAATATACTTGTGGAGAGTTTAAATTCATTAACAGATCAGATCGAAAACATGAATGCTTCTATTGGATCCGACAGGAAAATAAGTATAGTAGAAAAAGAAATTAAAGTGAAATTACAAAATACTGGAGTTAATACTATTGTTCATTTAAGTCCTACTTCCAATAATCAAATTATATTTGGTAATGCAGAACTATACAATAAAGACTTTTGTAATAACAAACATGATCACGATGTTGGAGTACGTGAAGAAGTCAACTCCGTCGAATCTAATAATAATTATACTAATCCAACGGAAACAAGTGAAGAACAAAATCACTATTCTAATGGACAATTTATAAATGACAGTTATGAACCAATAGTACCCCATGAGACGGTAAATAAAGCAGTTTTACAACAAATTCAAAAATTATTTCAAGATGAAATGCAAAATATTGATCTAGAAAATTATGCGCCTAATTCGATACCAGGCATATCTCATATTGAAATATCTAATGTTGATGTTTTCGTTGAAGATAATAGTAATACTAGTCAGGAAATAATAGTAACTGATGACACTATTCGTCATGATTATAATTATCATCCTGACATACTGAGTAGTGTCGGATCAGGAAACTATTATAATGACTTCGACGAGCCTGTATTAGTTCCTAGGTTTTCAGCTCTTCCACATAGTGAGTCAATGGAAGTCAATACCTCATCTTCTGAAGACGTAGATATAATGGGTTCCGAATGTCCTAGTTTAGTTGACAGTTTAGACGATCCGAATTCACCAAGATCTATATTCCAAAAGAGATCATATAAGCGTAATGAATTAGTTCGATCAGCTATTGATGTATTGGATTTATTGCCTGAGAGTACGAATGGGAATGAGTCTTATCCTAAAGAGAAAAGCGAAGCATTTTTCATTAGAATTAAAGACGATGACTGTGATTGTGAAAAAGAAAATATAATTGTTGCTGATCACATGCCAGACAAAATTAAAGAACGACTATATCGGCGTCATAAAAAAAGAGAATTACGAATGGAATGTGCTAAAAGAAAGAAGATCAAACAATATAAGAGAGAATTAGAAAAACTTAGAACTAATGATGGAGGCATATCTAAAAAAGAAATTGAAAAAGAATGTGTGGCTATTGTTAACGCTTTAGTAAACGAAGTTATTACTAAAATAGCTCAAGAAGAATATAAATATATGAGAATAAAAGAAAAGTCTAATATCAATAATAATATGAACAATAATAATTTAACATCACAAAAAAGAAGTACTTGGAAAAAAGACGTCGATATTTTAAACAAAATGAATTCTTTTAAAATGAGTACTAGAACTCGTTATGACAGTAAAGATGATCAAGATAAACTAAGGCGCTCTAAAGATAACCATCAAATTTGCGGAAAATTATCATTACAGGCTCATTCTTTAATAACGCCTGATGAACAGCCTAAAAGAATTTATCAAAAATCTGAAATTAGGGATGGAAATAAATGTATAGAAATATTAGAAATTTTAGAATACGTAGATTCAGCACAGAGTTCACCAGAGACAACGACCTCGGATGAAAATTTTAATTACAGCAAAAACAGAAAATCTAGAATCCCAGTACCGATATCTGAGAGGGTGAATAAAAATTGTAACTCAAAAAATAGAAGACCATATAGAAGTTCTCCAATATTGAATTATGTAGAGGCGTACGATAATAATTTTAATGACGTAACTATAAAGGAGAAACATGATGACGTTACACCACAATCACACCCGAGGAGGGCCTCTGTTCCACATGAAACCCGATCTAGATCTAACTCGCTCCGATTCAAACAGGTTTTTGACATAATCCCCGAGGAGAAAAGCAGTCTAAGTCTCGAGTCACCGAGCGAGGATATCAATTACAACAGGAGAGTTTCTGCTCCAAATCTCAGCAAAAATTTCGTTGGAAACAACAATAATGTTAGTAATGTAAAACTTTACGATGAAATCGAAAGGCAAGGTACACTTTGCCCAATAAAGAAAGATACTAAAAGTATAGGGACTTCGCCTCTCAGTGAATCTTCTGATAATAAAACTAAAACTCCACCAAACATAAATAATAACAAATATACAACTACATCGCCTTTTAAGAAATCTATCGCTACTAGTCCTATTTTATCCAAAACGGAGAAAGACGCTAAGCCTCCGACCAATAGTGCGAAGAAGTCTTTGTCGTCCCACGGTACGAGAGCCGGCTGGCTGGGGTTCTATAAACCAAATAAACAAGTATTGGAAAATGAAGGTATGAAAATTAGTTGCGCACCCTGTCACTGATACACCCGGCTTTTGAAGCATTTATTTTATGTTTTATGTAGCTTAGATATTTCAGTGATAGTTATATTAGTATTAAATTAATTCACAATGTTATTATTATTTATGAACTGTTTATTTGTTATTGGTCACTTTAACATTGTTATATATTTGCACAAACGATTGGTGCACTATTTATTTTGCATTGTAGAGATTGCATTTTGTATGTCACATTGTTTAAATTATAATAAATGGATGTTGTGACACATTTTGTTTTATTTCAAAGGTTTAAAGGACAACAAAAGTAGTGAAAAGGGAAGTCCCCAAGATCAGGAACCCATTACGCCACTCGATGTAGAATCAATTGTACAAACTACGGTAAGAACAATTGAAAGTACTAAAGCAGAGCCAATAGTGATCGGTAATGATAAGCCTCGTAATCGAAGTGAAAAGTCACAAAGCCGCGAAAGTAAAAGTAATATTGACAAACAAAAAGAGGGTAAGAAAAAGAAAGTAGAAAAACTTAAACAAGAAACTGAAGTTAGAGATAGGAAAAAAGTGTTTAGAGACTGTAGTCTGGTGAGATCGTTGAGCGATCCACAGAACGATATAGATTGGAAATCTGATAAAAAGATGGTTAATGCTATTGAAAAAAGCGAGGAGGATAGTCCAAAATCTTTAAAGTTACCGAGCGCATTTAAAAATAAAAATCCAGATTTGAGTACGAGCGAAAGTGACAGCGACTCTGGTAAGAGTTTGCTTTGTTCTCTGGCTCCGAAGTGGTTGTCAGTCGGGAGCATGCGACAGAAAAGGCAAGTTAGGAAAAAGACATCGCAAGACCATCAGACTCAACAGGGTTCGGCAGGTAAAGCCGAAGTTTATACGATACAAATGTAGATAATGCAATTTTGGTCCTGCTCTCACTTGCTGCAGGTTTTTTTAGGTAGTTTCTGTTTATTTCTTATAGCACTTAGAGTTTGTTGCATTTTGATATTTTTTATGATAAAAAATGTGGTTTGTTTACATGTCTAAATCTAGTTTGTTCGTATAGAAATGCTTGCTTATTTCACTATAGTTTAACTAATATAATTCGTGTCAATGCCTGATTTACCAACTATTAGGGAGCCCAGTTATTTACAGTTGTTTCATAGCAAATATGTCAAAATTCTTATTTAGGGGCTCTTTTAGATTTAGGGATTGTTGGTGAAATCGGGCATAAGTTCAACAAAAAAAAAACATTTAATCCTATTTATTCCGGATTTATTTAAATATTCCCAAAGTCAAATAGTTACAAATCCTCCGAGTAGAAATCACGCTTTCACATATAATTTAAGGCACATTGCTGCAAGTACACAAAAATTGGATGCAAAAAAACTAATGACTAATAAGTGATATAATATTAATAATTTGCAAAATAAATAGTTTATTAAAAATATAAGTAGATAGATTTCAAAGCGAAACCGAAAAACATAGCACGCTAACACATTGTGTGTAATTCTTTATCGCATCGCTAAGCGTTTAGCACACATTCTTAGGCCGTTCCGCTTTTACATATTATACCTTATTAACATGTAACTAAAAACTAAATAGGTGTAACTTCAACAGGAGGCTGGTCAGTTACAGTAGCAGGTAACTGTTACACAGCTCTACCTGCAGACGTAGAAATGCGCCTGAGCTTCCCTAAAAATGCCACAAATCAAATAACCAGCCAATCAGATTCGGGCTTCGGGGATGACAGCAGATCCCGGCGACCAATCGCGGCGTCGGCTAAGGGCTGCCAATGTCGGCATTGTGATAATTGTACCTGCTCCTATAACAAAGGGGAGGAGGGACACAGTTATGCCCCTATTTTGCCGCCGGCACAAAAGATGACAGTTACTATGAAAAAAGAGTCTTCAGGTATGTTTATATATTGGTTATTATGATGTTTATTTTATTGGTTAGACACTTCTTTTATTCTGAATTCAATTAAAGACGGATTCCTATAATTTACGAAACCGTTATATTTTTTATTGCCATATTAAATTATATATAAATAGACCAGCTATGGACTTAACGGATTCTATGGGAATAACGGACTTTTAATGTGTTTTTTTTTACTGAAGCAGAACATTGTGACTTTGTATCTGTCTGATGATAAGCAGATCAACACAGTTCTTGAATAACCACTAATACTTAAGAGGACAGGACATGTTACTTTGTACCTATACTGTTTAATAAATAAAGCATGCAAAATCCATAAATTATATATTTGCACAAATCACATTTATGGATTTTGTATGCTACAGCGGCTAAATGATGCGGTTTCGAAATGCAGTCATAAGGACAAATTTGCATTACGATTCTACTTTAATAACCTCGCTGTTTTAATGTCAAATTATCTGCCCGGTTCGTAACTGCACCCATCATTTGCCCGGTTCGTGACTGCACTGATTGACGGTTTTTGCATATTAATTCATAACTAAATAATATGAATAATAATAATTCATTTATTTCTAACAAAAGGTTATTTATAGATAACATCAATTGATACAAAATTTTTGAAACTGGAGGAATAAAATATGTATAACAAAAATTCAGGTTACAGAGTGTTTTACTTATCAATCTTTTGATTAACTTTCACAGTGGAAAAACATATTTCAGAGAAAATAACAGCTGATTCATACATTTTATTCGAGTCTTGTCGAGTAGACTTATCATAAGTTCCTAGTTTAATTGTCTACCTATTACTTTACGATTAAGTTACTATTTATATGGAAAATAGTTGCGCCCCCAAGTGGAAATTTTGAGAAATAAAAATGCCAGCGTGTGATTAAAAAAAACTCACATTAGGTCTTCAACAAATGTATGGAACAGCTGATTTATTCATCTATTTCTGTTGGCTGAAAAAAACTGCTCACAGCTTTTTTTTTGCTTAGGGGGCGTAGAGTTTATGACTATATACCTAGATGATAAATCAAACTTGTAATAATAATAATAACATGTACGACAAATTACAAATATTTCTCTGGTCACATACTAAGCTCTAGGCTTGTACTATGTGTACAAGAAGCAATGATATACTTAATACATATTATATTTTATAAACACCCAGACCATGACAAACTGTAGAGAAAAAAACGTAGGTAGGTTATGTTTTTGCCATGGGTGGGAATCAAACTAACGACCTCCGGTTACGACGCCAAAAGCGCAACCACTAGTCTACATAGGTTGTATTTGTCTGGAATATTTATAAGTATTATGGATTTTTAATTTGTAATTGGATTTATCCGAAATTATAGGTTTAATTTTTTTTTTAAAGAATAAACAAAAACAAAACTTCAAAAATTCCAGTTTCTAATTCCTATCGTAATTTTTAATATATAAATATTAATATTATATAATATACTCCCTCGATGAAGTAGGTATCTATAATATCTTTTATTTAATTTTTATATTACTTGTTCATGTTTTAATTATAAACTTAATTAGTTGTAGGGTAGACCGGGGACAAAAGTAACACTTTTTGCAATATGACCTATTACACAAAATTTACTTGCATTATTCAAAGTTTGGATCATTTGGTTGTAGGTTAATTTCATTGTCTTTAAGCTTTTATTTTTGAATAACACTTAAATTTTATATAACGTAGAAAAAACTAGTTTTAATTCGACGGGTCTTACTGCTACTTTTGACCCCTAGTATGGGTCAATTGTAACAACATTTCAAAAGTCAATAAAGAGACAGATTACCTGAATATTACCATTTTTATTTACTTCAATGTCTAGTTCAATCACTTATCTATCAGTCTTTAATTATAAGAAATCTTGTTTTCATAAACCTGTTAAATAATTAACATGGAAGTCCACCAAAATCTTGTTTTCATAAACATGTTAAATAATTAACATGGAAGTCCACCAAAATCTTGTTTTCATAAACCTGTTAAATAATTAACATGGAAGTCCACCAAAAACTTGTTTTCATAAACATGTTAAATAATTAATATGGAAGTCCACCAAAATCTTGTTTTCATAAACCTGTTAAATAATTAACATGGAAGTCCACCAAAATCTTGTTTTCATAAACATGTTAAATAATTAACATGGAAGTCCACCAAAATCTTGTTTTCATAAACCTGTTAAATAATTAACATGGAAGTCCACCAAAATCTTATTTTCATAAACATGTTAAATAATTAACATGGAAGTCCACCAAAATCTTGTTTTCATAAACATGTTAAATAATTAACATGGAAGTCCACCAAAATCTTGTTTTCATAAACCTGTTAAATAATTAACATGGAAGTCCACCAAAATCTTGTTTTCATAAACATGTTAAATAATTAACATGGAAGTCCACCAAAATCTTGTTTTCATAAACATGTTAAATAATTAACATGGAAGTCCACCAAAATCTTGTTTTCATAAACATGTTAAATAATTAACATGGAAATCCACCAAAATCTTGTTTTCATAAACATGTTAAATAATTAACATGGAAGTCCACCAAAATCTTGTTTTCATAAACCTGTTAAATAATTAACATAGAAGTCCACCAAAATCTTGTTTTCATAAACCTGTTAAATAATTAACATGGAAGTCCACCAAAATCTTGTTTTCATAAACCTGTTAAATAATTAACATGGAAGTCCACCAAAATCTTGTTTTCATAAACATGTTAAATAATTAACATGGAAGTCCACCAAAATCTTGTTTTCATAAACATGTTAAATAATTAACATGGAAGTCCACCAAAATCTTGTTTTCATAAACCTGTTAAATAATTAACATGGAAGTCCACCAAAATCTTGTTTTCATAAACATGTTAAATAATTAACATGGAAGTCCACCAAAATCTTGTTTTCATAAACCTGTTAAATAATTAACATGGAAGTCCACCAAAATCTTGTTTTCATAAACATGTTAAATAATTAACATGGAAGTCCACCAAAATCTTGTTTTCATAAACATGTTAAATAATTAACATGGAAGTCCACCAAAATCTTGTTTTCATAAACATGTTAAATAATTAACATGGAAGTCCACCAAAATCTTGTTTTCATAAACATGTTAAATAATTAACATGGAAGTCCACCAAAATCTTGTTTTCATAAACATGTTAAATAATTAACATGGAAGTCCACCAAAATCTTGTTTTCATAAACATGTTAAATAATTAACATGGAAGTCCACCAAAATCTTGTTTTCATAAACCTGTTAAATAATTAACATGGAAGTCCACCAAAATCTTGTTTTCATAAACATGTTAAATAATTAACATGGAAGTCCACCAAAATCTTGTTTTCATAAACATGTTAAATAATTGACATGGAAGTCCACCAAAATCTTGTTTTCATAAACATGTTAAATAATTAACATGGAAGACCACCAAAATCTTGTTTTCATAAACATGTTAAATAATTAACATGGAAGTCCACCAAAATCTTGTTTTCATAAACATGTTAAATAATTAACATGGAAGTCCACCAAAATCTTGTTTTCATAAACCTGTTAAATAATTAACATGGAAGTCCACCAAAATCTTGTTTTCATAAACATGTTAAATAATTAACATGGAAGTCCACCGAAATCTTGTTTTCATAAACCTGTTAAATAATTAACATAGAAGTCCACCAAAATTTAATATAGTTTGTTAGTAGCTTTAATTAAAACAATAATTAAGTTTAAGTAAATACAGGAACGCTTTGTGCCAAAAACTTGTGAGTATTAATATTAGTTGAGAAAAAACAAATCGAAAATGAAATTATGGCGCACATTTGCTCACTAAGTCAACACGCTATCACAATAAGAAGATATAGTGTAAAATACTAGCTGACAATATTTTAAAAGATGAACCTACGCATAAAACTGAGGCTCTACCATGGGTTTGCGCATTATAGCAACGTAACGTATTTATATACGTATATGTAAGCAACAACCAATAGGGTCGCTTTATTCAATCCTGTTACCAAAAATAAAGCAGCCCTATTGGTTGTTGCTCACGTATACGTATTCGAATACGTTATGTTGCTACAATGCCCAAACCCATGGTAGAGCCTCTAAACAACTTTTCCCAAGGAACATAGGTCGAAATAGGAAAAAAAAATACAAGCTTTAAAGTAGGTACTAACAGGCCTAAATATCGCTTAGCAAGACATATTTACCAGACAGGCGTACATTAAAGATTTGAAAAGGTATGAGTATGTGTCAATTGAAAAGTATTGGGTCAATTGTACCACGGGGTTGATTGTACCATTACAATTGACCCCTTCCCTGCTGTTACAATTGTCCTCAAGTAGAAAATTTGAGAAAATATGAAATTTGCAAGACCATTGAAATTTAACAGCGGAATTATAACAATTATGGAAGTCAATGACCTTAGCAAACAAGTGATTACAATGATTTAACTATAAATCCTCATTAACTACATAAAAAATACTTATTTCAGACTTAAAAAAAAACTTGTGGCGGTCGAAAAACCAAAATTCCCTCTAAGTACTTCTGTTTTACAGCGAGCACGTCGCCTACTGTTGAACAGGGGCTTTATTCCGAGTTTTGACACGTTCACCTTCGCGCATTTTGCGTAAAGTATGGGTATTGAAATATAAGTTCTATGCTGTTAAATATAAAGTTGAAATTCCAATGCTCATAAGATGTTCAAACTTGCGAAGAATTCGTGTATTTCAAGATGGCGGCATTATTATAGCCAACCTAATACATACTATAAAACCATTGGAATAGAACTTATATTTCCATATTTACAGTTTGCGCAACGTCTTGTCGTGATTAGCGGTTGCAAGCTCGGAATAAGGCCCCTGGTCGAGACACGTTAGACGCATGATCTGACGCTAGCACATTTAAGCGTTGTGTATGTGTGGAAATATCGCCGATGTTACTATTGCACCTTGTTACTTTTGTCCCCGGTCTACCCTACTTATTATTGTATTACGTATATGTTTCTTATTATTGTGTGAGGTATATAATAAAGTGCTAATGTGCATTAAAACAAATCTTTCTAATGTTTATCATAATTTTTTTTGTTTATAAAAGTGTATATGATAAAAAAAAAAGATTGTTAATTCATATTTTACATTTTTTATGTATTTTTTCTAAAATTAATATTTAAACGCATTGTGACTTACGACATTTTGTTTCCGTGCGACTTTTGGTAGTCCACGCTGCTCTCTAATCAGAAAGCATACTTAAAACGCTGAGATAAAACATAGGGAAGTAGATATAAATACTTAATTTCACTGGCGAGCATACCTCGCCTTAAATACCTATAGGTATGTTAACAAACCATAGAGAAACAAACTAACCAAAGGCTGTCAAAAAATATACTTTGTTTAAAAGGATATCATATTTTTTTAGGTTCTTCTATTCTTACGTCAAAGAGTATGAAGAAGTATACCGAGCCTCTTCCAGAAGTAGAAACCTTTAAGTCTTCCAGAAGCAAAACGAAAAGCTCCATGAAGGTAAATATCTAAATAACCGCTTATTTTTTTATTTTTTTTTTCATTTATTTAAGGCTTTGGACAACCCATCAGCCTAACCATGAGATTACAAAATTCATATCTATATATGGAGTTACAAAGTAAAATATAGAGGAACATAAATCAAAACATTTAAAAATAAAAGCAATTCACATTATAACATATTATACTAAAGACCTACCCTAACAAATAAAAGAAAACATAAGCAAACCGCCTAATTATATACATCCATAGCGCATAGAGTGAGTATATGCCAATAGCTCAATTTGAAAACTTATTTATTTTACATTTTATAATGATATAACATGACATTTATATACATGGTGGCCGAGTTGGTTAGACCTTGGACTTAAAAACACTTAGGTCCCTGGTTCGAATCCCGGTTTGTACCAACGAGTTTTTAATAAAAAAAAATGTACATTTGTTTGACAACACCGCTATAGTGCCTTATATTTGGAGGCGTTATAAATATGACCTATATCTAGGCTCGTACGTTTTCCTTTTTTTAAGTTTGGTACAGGAAAAAAAATCGCAAAAAAATCCTCACATTCCTATAAAATATCAAATAAAAAAAAGGAAAACGTACGAAGTCATCGTTTATTTTCTCTTTAACAAAATGAGACCATTTTTTATGGGGTAGAAAATAGTGTTGGCCCGAAAGTCGTTTTGCTGCCTAAATTGTAGGTATAATCTCATACATACTTTCTCTTGTAGAGGGTCGGGGGGAAGGTTTACATAAATGTATGGAAGGGTTACCGACCTACCGTAATGCCCGGGGAGATGTAATACTTTGCAGTTGAATCAGCATGAGCATTGAAGAGCCTCATCAGCATTCCTCTTTTTGTTGCCGCCGATTTTATAAACGCATTATTTAGCTGGCAATGCCCCTTTTCATGGCTTTTGTAGATCTATTTACCATTAGGTAGACAAAGTCACATGCCGTTAAAAAAATACTACCTATCCGCTTGTTGCTATCATTCCTGGACATTGCATACTGCTTAACATCAGGTGGATGCAAGGTGACATGCTGAGCTCTTATAAAAAAAAAAAACCTAATCAAGTTTCTGTCACGAGCGTAGGGTTGAGAAACAAAGGACGACCTCATTTTTACCCCTAAAAATACTCGTAGATAGTGTTATATATATTTTTTAATAAAGACTAAAGGACAATATACCCAGTGCTTTATTCCAGTGCTTAATAAAAGCCTCTATTGCACACCATAACAGAGCGTTTGAATGAAAACAACATTATGTCCCTTATTTTCTCTTAACAAATCCTCTATAATACAAAACGGGAGCTGGCAACCCTACACGGGCGTGCATGCTAAGGAAAGAGTTAAGAGGGCGTATAAATGCAGATAAAGCAGGTGAAATAAAAATTGTCTCTTACAAAGCGTGCGAGTGAGAAACAAAAAAAAATGTCGCGCGGAAAGCTTGGAAAAATAGTTTTTTTGCTTTAAGGTTCATGATATTTTAAATTTTACAAAAACGCTAGGCCATGCACTAGATCTTTTCTTCATATACCTACATAACTTATAAAAAATATGCTTTGTAGTCTGCTTTAGATTGAAGTAATAGGAAATATCGATAAAAAGTGGTGGGCTATTTGCGATTTTTTTCTATCGAGGCAACTTTACGCTATTACATTTTTTAAAGAGTCAGTTACTCTAAATATAACAGTTTTTTAAATATTTGTTGGGTTTAAGGTATTCTCATAATCGGAGATCTAAATTTATGCGCCCACGATCTAACTTTATCGTGCCATAACTGTTACAAAAGCAGTAAGGTTTTAAGGTATCCATTGTTGTGCACTGCGTCGGCCCGAAGCAAGTTATAGGATGGAGCGAGACCCAATTATTTTAAATATTGCTATATAATATAATAGGGCGCTATAATTGGCGCCCCCCTTGCTTGGCCCTAATATCAGTTGTTCTTGCAAGTATAAAACTGGCAAGATTTCGACAACATCATAGGTGTCCTCCTCCACAGGTCAGCCTCAGTTAATGTCAGCAATTTTATATATATTGTTTTGTTTCTTTTTATTATATTAGAGATAGGCAGTTAATTTTATATAATTAATATGTATAAATCTGTGCAAATAGCGTAATTCATATTAGGGCTTCAGCCTAGTAGGTACAGTATAACAAAAAAATATTGCATTAGGTATATACCTTTTGTTGATACCCGTTTCTATACCTACATACCTATTGTAAATAAATATGTAAATTGTCAAATTGACATCCTGTATAGACCTGGTTTAGGACGTTTGTTACACATTGTAAAAGGTGTTTCTGGCTACCCTGATGTCACAGCATCGCGCGGTATTGACATCTTGCAGACGGTTGTTTCAGATGCGGCGAGGATTCTCCCTACACTGCTGGCTCCCGGGAGACACTCCTCCACCGATAACGTAAGTAAACATCTTGCAGACGGTTGTTTCAGATGCGGCGAGGATTCTCCCTACACTGCTGGCTCCCGGGAGACACTCTTCCACCGATAACGTAAGTAAACATTTTGCAGACGGTTGTTTCAGATGCGGCGAGGATTCTCCCTATACTGCTGGCTCCCAGGAGACACTCCTCCACCGATAACGTAAGTAAACATCTTGCAGACGGTTGTTTCAGATGCGGCGAGGATTCTCCCTACACTGCTGGCTCCCGGGAGACACTTTTCCACCGATAACGTAAGTAAACATTTTGCAGACGGCTGTTTCAGATGCGGCGAGGATTCTCCCTACACTGCTAGCTCCCGGGAGACACCCCTCCACCGATAACGTAAGTAAACATCTCGCAGACGGTTGTTTCAGATGCGGCGAGGATTCTCCCTACACTGCTGGCTCCCGGGAGACACTCTTCCACCGATAACGTAAGTAAACATTTTGCAGACGGCTGTTTCAGATGCGGCGAGGATTCTCCCTACACTGCTGGCTCCCGGGAGACACTCTTCCACCGATAACGTAAGTAAACATTTTGCAGACGGCTGTTTCAGATGCGGCGAGGATTCTCCCTACACTGCTGGCTCCCGGGAGACACTCTTCCACCGATAACGTAAGTAAACATTTTGCAGACGGCTGTTTCAGATGCGGCGAGGATTCTCCCTACACTGCTGGCTCCCGGGAGACACTCTTCCACCGATAACGTAAGTAAACATTTTGCAGACGGCTGTTTCAGATGCGGCGAGGATTCTCCCTACACTGCTGGCTCCCGGGAGACACTCCTCCACCGATAACGTAAGTAAACATCTTGCAGACGGTTGTTTCAGATGCGGCGAGGATTCTCCCTACACTGCTGGCTCCCGGGAGACACTCTTCCACCGATAACGTAAGTAAACATTTTGCAGACGGCTGTTTCAGATGCGGCGAGGATTCTCCCTACACTGCTGGCTCCCGGGAGACACTCCTCCACCGATAACGTAAGTAAACATCTCGCAGACGGTTGTTTCAGATACGGCGAGGATTCTCCCCACACTGCTGGCTCCCGGGAGGCACTCCTCCACCGATAACGTAAGTAAACATCTTGCAGACGGTTGTTTCAGATGCGGCGAGGATTCTCCCTACACTGCTGGCTCCCGGGAGACACTCCTCCACCGATAACGTAAGTAAACATCTTGCAGACGGTTGTTTCAGATGCGGCGAGGATTCTCCCTACACTGCTGGCTCCCTGGAGACACTCCTCCACCGATAACGTAAGTAAACATCTCGCAGACGGTTGTTTCAGATACGGCGAGGATTCTCCCCACACTGCTGGCTCCCGGGAGGCACTCCTCCACCGATAACGTAAGTAAACATCTCGCAGACGGTTGTTTCAGATACGGCAAGGATTCTTCCCACACTGCTGGCTCCCGGGAGACACTCCTCCACCGATAACGTAAGTAAACATCTCGCAGACGGTTGTTTCAGATACGGCGAGGATTCTCCCCACACTGCTGGCTCCCGGGAGGCACTCCTCCACCGATAACGTAAGTAAACATCTTGCAGACAGTTGTTTCAGATGCGGCGAGGATTCTCCCTACACTGCTGGCTCCCAGGAGACACTCCTCCACCGATAACGTAAGTAAACATCTTGCAGACGGTTGTTTTAGATGCGGCGAGGATTCTCCCTACACTGCTGGCTCCCGGGAGACACTAGACACAGTTAAAATACATTTGTGGAGAAGCCAAAGATTTTTTCATTTGCGACACATGGTTCCCTGGTTATTCATTTGCGACACATGGTTCCCTGGTTATTTATTTGATCAGTAGAGCCTGATATACCAAACTTAGTCCAAAAGTACAACCTCCCAAAGTCACCGTGTATACCAAATACCGTGTCTTATGGAATAGAATAGCTATTTCTTTAGTATACTGTGCTTATATTTAGAAACATTTGTATTTGACGAAATATACCGGATTATATTCGGGATAGTCCTGGATTTGTCAATAGGCCGCAGCCTAGGGGCAGCAGCGTCCTAGGGGCGGCAGATTTCAGAGGACGCTCACTTGATTTCAGAGGATAAAAGAACTGGTTTTCTCATAGTTTTTTATAAGTACTAAAACGTTAAGATAATAATATTTTTAACAGTGTATTTTATATTGTACCACACGATGTAATACCATATAAAATAATGTTGGGTCAAAGTTTTTTAAAATTTTTAACAGTAATATTTAATAAAGGTACAGTCACTGTGTTGCCTTGTTTTCAGCAGAGTTGGTTTCAGGAAATGAATAATTTAATTAATAATATTGGTAAGTGTAATTTATCATATTCTATTTCAGGTAGTTTTCAGGTTAAAAAGTTAGTTGAGCAAATAATAAATGAATATAAACCAATTAAAACTAAAGAAGCTCCAATTGAAATGAGAATTATTTTAAAAGATGAACAACCACTGGCACAAAGACCAAGAAGATTATCATTTAAAGAACAAAAGGAAGTAGAATTACAAATAGAAGAATGGTTAAATAATAAAATAATAAGACCAAGTTATTCTGAGTATCATTGAGTTATCCTCCAAGGCCATTGAAAGATTTTTTCGAAAACGACTTTTCTGAGTGCTATTTATGGCTCTTACACTCTTTCATGTCTTTATACCAAAGCCGAATAAAACACACAGAAACTGCAGATATTTCCGTGAGTGAAGTAATTGACCAGGCTTCACAAATAGTAAACAACATTAATGAACGACTGGTAAATAATTTTTGCCCAATGAAAGTTAACGGAATTTTACGACGTCTGTCGGAGTCTCATCAAGATCAGGTGGTAGAATTTAAAGAAAATATAAAAACCATGTACAACATTGCCAAAGATTACTTGAATTCATGGACACATAAAATCAGCACAGAATTGAAACACTTTCAATGGATGACATTAACAGATATTCCTAGCTGGGAACAAGCAGCAGAAACGATAGAAAGTTTAAGTAGAATGAATGTCCAATTAGATGACAGTAAACTTTTTGATCAGTGGCAAAACTTCATAAAATTTTTACAGCAACATAAAGATGATTCCGAATTTAAAAAGCTATTAGCACATAAAAAGTGGACCGCTTATTTTAAATCATTACATAATGAAGAATTATATTCAGAACTACTTAAAGTAGCAGAATTTTATTTTGCAATTCCAGGCCACAACGCAAACGTTGAACGTGTTTTCTCTTTAATAAACGCCGAGTGGACAAAAGAACGCAATAAGTTGCAAACAGATACAGTTGCAAGGATGATGTTCTTATTGTGAAAGAGACAAAACCTTCTATAACTAAAGTGTTCTTCAAGAGCTCAATAAGTTTTTATGAATAAGCCCATTAGTTTGTGACCAGCGGCTATATTTTGTTGCTTTTAAAGGCAAAGAAATCCTTATGTAGGTATAATACAATTGTCAACTCTTGGAATGCTAAAAACTGTCAAAGCAATAGCACCTGTAACACAAGGGTATAAAAGTGCTTGCCTTTTTAGTTATTGTTGTAAAAAGATTTTGTTATTTTGTCAAGCTCCGTATCCGTTATAAGAAACAGAATGTGGCCGCAGGGCAATATATGCAAAATTTCCCAAATATTATTATTAATTCAAAAGTAGGCTCACCAGCGAACACAAGAAAACTTATACACACATATGATATTTTTCAGGAACAGTAATGGCTTATCAGTGTTGGGCAGTGCCATCATCCCGGAAATCAAGCCTCGAGTGCCAACCATGAGCGAGCGGGATCTTACCAGAATCTATACCCCAAGGAACTATCTGCGGTCTTAATACCAAACTGTCTCGACTATGGCATATTAGTCTGGGCAGTGCCATCATTCCAGAAGTCAGGCCTCGGGTTCTTTTCATCAGCGAGCAGGATCTTCTTAAAATATACCCCAAGGCACCATCTCCGGTTTTAAACCCAAACTGTCTTAAACAACCCAAGGCAGTGTCTGTGGTCTAAAACTCAAAGCTACTTAACTTATAATGGCTTACGTGTTACTTAGTTAGGCGGTACCATAATCCCAAAAGTACTTATGCTTTTTTAAAGTGTTGAAACCTATTTAAAGTACTGTTTACATAACTATCCAGTACAGTTAGAGAGATTTTGTTTAGTATTTCAGTGTATTAAGTGGGCGGGAAAAGGATTTGCGAACTAGAGCGTCAAAAAATATCTAAATGTTGTTTTCAGTTATAATAAAGTTTTTTTTTGGAAAAGAAGGAACATGGAGGAGTAGATTTTATTTATTCGATTCTAATTACATAATTTCTTTATAAAAAATATTTTTAGTTTTAAAATGAGAACTAAAGTAATATTTTTAGAATCATAAATAAAACTTTAAGTGTCTTTTCAAAAGTTAATATATTTTTTATAAAAATACTATCTAATTAGGATCGAGTAACTAATATTTACACCTCTACGTTCTTTTTCATTAAAAATAAACTTTGATATCACTGAAAACAACATTTAGAGGTTATTGGACGTTCGAGATCGCGAAACCTTTTACTGGCTTCTTGAGGCGAGAAATTATAATCTACAAAACTATGAAATAAGTTTTTTTAAACCGCTTAATACCTGTGCGCCTAATTCTAGGGATTCTATTCAATAAATTAACTTTATTTAATCATCTAGTAAATAGTATAGAAAAAGTATTATACATCCGAATAATATAGCACTATTCATAATATACGATTGTGTCAAAAAATAACGTTGTGTGATCCTAATAAGGCAGTTGCTAAAAGCGTGGTAGCGGTTAAATCTATTATAAATTAAATTAATAAACAACTAGCTGGTGGGCAATTCGACATTCATCTCGATTCGAGATTTTTAAACGAAAAATGACTAAATATGCCATTTTTTGTTTAAAAATATCGAACATTAAACGAAATAAATAATAAATATTAATTAACTGACCTGTGTAACTTTTAGCATTTACGCAGCGCTCGCAACGGAAGCTCTCAAAAGCAGCAAATTTTCCCAACATTTTTATTTGATGTTCCGGGGCCTGACCAAAGAACACGATCGCCAATCTAATCGCCGCATCAATAGATAAAAATGTATAGGAATTTTACTCTATGGGTAGAGCCTGATCGAAGAGAAACGTCAAATCCCATACATTTGGCTTTCGATGGGTATTTCGATTTGATTATCGATTGGGTCTTTGGTAAGGCCCCTGCTCCTATTGGTCGTAGCGTGATGTTATATAGCTTTCCTCGATAAATGGGCTATCCAACATAATTTTCAAAATCGGTTCAGTAGATCCAGAGATTACCCCCTACAAACTTTGCCTCTTAATATTAGTATAGATAAATTATTATGAGTCGATCATTGGCTATATTTTTTATATAAAGTGAATTTGAAAGGTTGTACTATGGGCTAATATGCCCTCATATTAGCCCATATATATGCATAAAGCCTATCGACTATCGACATATATATATATAATTTCTGATTACAAAAAAAAACAAAATATAATAACCGAACACAGAAAAATAATAAATACAATGATCGACAAAAATATTATTTTAATTCTGCGACAAACAGTAATCGAGTATTATTGGAAGTGCGAAAGCTAATTTTGTATGGAAAACGCGGAGTTCGCGATTACGAATGCAGTGTCTTTAATCGCTACCACGCTATCAGAACTTGGTCTGTGTCGGTTATAAAGTTAATTTATCAGGGGGCTGACCAAAGAACACGATCGCCAATCGAATAAATATAGGAATTTAACTCTATGGGTAGAGCCTGTACCCCTAGTGTGAGTTTTCTAACTATTACTTTGCGTTTGAGTTAACTAAATGTTGTATGGGAAATGGTTCAGCGCTCCAAGCGGAAATTTTGAGAACTAGAAATGCGGTCTTGTGATTGGTCAAAATGTTAACGCGGTAGTATAGTTAACGCAAAAGTAAACGTTCAAATCTCACACTAGGGCTACTGATCGACGAGAAACGTCAAATCCCATACATTTGGCTTTCGATGGGTATTACAATTCGATTATTGATTGGCTCTTTGGTAAGGCCCTCGGTTACCCCTAGAACGGCCTAATCGTTTCTTTTATTTCTTTTTGGCAACATCAAAACTACGCTTTTAATATTGATGTATAATGTTAACATGCTAGCGGTGTTAGTTCGCACTAAAAAAGAACTTGTATTATATAGAAAGTAGTCCAGCACAATGTTATTGTAATTTTATAAATTCTTTATTAAATGAAACTAGTTTTATTATTTTTAATTTGTTTTATTCTCTGATAAATACTTAAATAACATGGATGAACATTAAATTTGTATGTTAAAATTTACATGAAAACTATAGCAATAATAAATAGGCATATTTATAAATAAATGATGATATGATAATGAAGGCAGTCCAGAGTTCGTATTTTTGAATCTCATCGGGTGACTAAAATATCATACCTGTGATATCAATACGAGTGCCTCCTACCACTCGTAAATAACGTCACCGATGATAGATAATAATCATCACAGATAATGTATGTTAAGTTCCGTTCCACCATTGAGTTTTTATGTTTTAGCATAGACATGTCAATTATTTTGAGAAACAAGAATGGACAAACAATATTTTCTTCGTGTAACGAAACGCAAGTAGCTTTTCATCGGTTATATTTTTCTCCATGGTGATATCAGTGACCTTCAACAATCGCACCACGGCCACATCACGGGCTGCGATCATTTTCGTCGACAAGACGTTTTAGTAAACAATAAAGGAGTACGGTCATTCTGGGCCCAACCGTAAAAGCTTAGCGTTCACAAACAACGATATGCTTACTTAATAGATAATTTAAGCATTATTTTCCAGTAATCAAAATAACTTTAGACGTTGGGAAAAAAAAGTTCTGACAACTTTTGTTACGTGCTGATTCTTCTGCCTTTTCTGCACATTTGTACACATTATGCAGAAAAAAAAATGCTTTATACATTAAATAATATTATTTTTGCTTATATGGATTGAGATTTAACAATATAGAGAGATTTCACATTATTTTCAAAGAAAAAGAAAAGGCCGTAGAGAATAAAAATAAAATATAGCGACGATAGGCCGATGGACTTGCATCCAGTGCTATGTTAAAATAAATAATTTAAAAAAAAGAGCGACGATATATCATCCACAGATTATATAATATAATTCTGTCAGTGCAGCACAAGGAAATACTACAAATAATTTTGCAGATTAAATAATTCACTGACCGAAATTGTTCGTACTAACCTAATAACTAGTCATAACATAACCTCAAATTGAAATTCAAATGAGAATAACTTTTTTCTCCCAACTTCTCGAACTTCGATGTAATAAACAATTTTATTATATGTATTTTCCTCTAACAAACTGGATAGGTTTCATTTTTCAAACGAGAATAACTTTTTTCTCCCAACTTCTCGAACTTCGATGTAATTAACAATTTTATTATATGTATTTTCCTCTATCGAACTGGATAGGTTTCATTTTTGAACGCGGCTTCTAAGCCTGGGTCTGAAAATACATGGGCTATGACCGTTCTTCTTTGGAAATATAAGTTCTATAAAGTTTCATATAGAGTTGAAATTCCAATGTTCAAACTGGCGAAGAATTCTTGTATTCAAGATGGCGGCATTTTTATTGCCAACCTAAAACATACTTTATACCTAACCATCGGTATAGAACTGATATTTTGATATTCAAATTTTACTTAACGTCTTGTCGTCGAAGACGAACGCGGGCTGCATAATGAGGCCCCAGAAAAATTTTAATCATGACCATATTGCGGATAAAATTGAAATTTTGGAAATTTTTTTTGCAACAATTTACACATATTGCTCTAGTCACAAACTAAGCTCTAGGGTTGTACTATGTGTACCAGAAACGACGATATAATATATATTATATTTTATAAACACCCAGGCCATGACAAACTCTACAGAAAAATGTACTAGTATTTTTTTGCCGTGGGTGGAAAACGAACCCACGACCTCCGGATACATCGCTAAAGTCGCAACCACAATAACAATAAAACGAACGCAGATTTTTATTTTAGTGGTAGCAGGGACGGATCCAGGTTTTAATATTTTATTTTGTCGAGTTTATTTTGAACTATTAAATGTGGTTTAGGGGGGAGGAGGGGTGCATAACCCCCCTGGATGCTCCTCTCGGATTCACGACGCGACTGATTAATTTAGACTTAAACATATAACCTTGAAACCAATGTTTACTTGTTGCCTCATATATTTTAAAATGCCATTTAGTTTTATATTAGTTTTTTTTAAATATCCCGCCATTTTGATTACAAGCCGGCGGACATCTTAGATTCAAAATGGCGGATTTTTTTTTGCAGTGACAATATTAGTGGAAAAATTGGGGTTTTATTTCCAGATTGTTTTAGAAGTATGTTCTATAGTATTATAGGAATGACATAACGTTCAGTCATAAAAAAAAACTTTTCGACATTATTTTTAAACACGATTTTTTTAATACAGAAACATCAAGCCAACAAACTTACGAACTACTTTGTACTTCAAAAAGGTTTTTTAAGGTAAACCCATCTTTTGGAGGCTGTACCGCTAACCCTAAGTAAGGGGAGTACACCGGCTGCTCCACAGAAGTCTGTTGCTGAGAAGCTAAGTACAGATGGGGACCCATTTCTCCACGAGGTTCACCTATCTCTTCCAGGTTATCGAATTCAGCAGATTCTGGGCGTTTTGGTGGCTGTAATTTAATAAACATTGTGATTATTCTTTTATTTGTTTAATAAAAAATATATAATTATAATAATATGTACATTATAAATAGAGATGTGCCGAATAGTCGGCGAATATTCGGCAAAGAGCGCCGACTATCCGGCTTCTTACTTTGTATATATTTCTCAGTACCTATATGTATGCAGGGGAAATTACAGTATATAAAAACCTTGATTATTTATCAATATTATTATTTTATCATCAGTCACATTTTGAAATGAAAAGCAAAGCAACCTTTCCTTTGGAAATAAGGTCTTAAAATGTATTAAAGGTAAATTATGATGTAAAAAAACTAAAGCCTCTGCCCTTTTGGCAGCAATCGATTTCGGCGGCGCGGCGTTTGCGACTTTCGCGCGAATCAGCTGTAAACGAAACGTCACGGAAGTCCCCGAAACCGTGACCGGCTTGGCCGAGTAGTCGGCCTCTTTACGACGACTAATCGGCTAGTCGGGCAAAGTCATAATCGGCACATCTCTAATTATAAATAATATTTTTAAATTACTTTTGTTTAAATATGTGATGAAATGAATGATAGTTTGTAATTTTGTGTGAACTCAATGTAAGTGAATGTTATGTATGTTCTTACACACATACATACATATCATCCCAGGTGCCTTACGGCGCCCGAGACCGCCTAGACGGCCCTAGGGTACCCAGCGGAGGGGTTTTAATCCCACCTCGTCGTAGCCGATGGTATGAGTCTACACCGAACAAGTGGCTAGCTCGTCGCGATGTTTTGAATAGACTCAATAACCCATCTATAAACAGTTTCACAAGTTGGTATAGTGAAACCGGGACCGACAGCTTAACGTGCTCTTCGAGGCACTATAGTGGTGTTGTCAAACAAATGAACATATTTTTTTTTAATTAAAAACTTATTGGTACACACCGGGATTCGAACCAGGGACCTAAGCGTTTTTAAGTCCAAGAGAGAGACAATTCAAATTCACCGTGCGGGTGCCGGGTTCCATCGCGTGGTTGAAAGGCAGGGGAATGAACTGCAGCGCTCCCGGTCTTGAGACCGCGAAGTAGGTTTAAAGGCCTTTTGAACTCTCACCTGCACTGTGTGCACTACCCTCTCTACTCAACCAAATACTATATGATCCTGTTAGCGCCATCCTGGAAACACGCTCCGTAAAAGTTCTAACCAACTCGGCCATCACGTATATTATGTATGTTCTTATTTGAGTTAATAAATATTCTTAACCTTAATTCCTCCCATTGCCATTTCAACTTGCTATGTCGACAACTTCTCCATTACTAAGTATGTATCAAATACAGTATCGGCTAAGCCAAGCTAGTCGTGTATAAATGCTAAAATAATGTATTACCTGATCATTCCAAGTGAACTCGACTCCAAATATGGGTTTATCGTTGTAGGCATGATGTAACCCGACCAGTTCGACAAGTATCTGCCGCATCCGGTCCGCGGGCTCGGCTCTGAAGCCCAGCACGAAGCCTCCACAACCCGGTCGGATTACCATCACTAGGGCTTGACCAAACTTTGAATCTCTTATTGTTAGCTGTAATATTAAAAATTATATTTAAAGTGTAAAATAAGTAAAATGAGCTTCCGACGAAAATAAAAAAATAACAATTTTATTTCGAAAATATAGTCCGAATTAAAAACTAATTTGTTACTGAACTGGTTTTTGAGATATTCATATTGGAAATCTAAAAAATGTGCGTGATGTCATAATAAACTAAGGGCTGATTTTTCAATCCTCTGATAAAGTTATCCAGCATATAACTTGTATGGAGAAAGAATAAATTTGACAGTTCTTCAAACAAGTTAACTTTCGAATAACTTTATCTGATGATTGAAAAATCAGCCCTAAAAGACGTTGAAAACAAACGATTGGATAAATGTGGTGCGATATATATATATATATGATATTTATTAAATGAATGCGTAATATAATATATATATATTTTATAGGTTGATTATAAGTACTTACATTATCTATAGTGATATAGGGCATAGAGACATTGAAGATGGTGTTGTGGTCCGCGAACCAGACTACCCTCACGTTGGTGACCACCAGCCGGCCCAGGTTACCAGAGTCACTGGATAGGTTCCAAATGCCATGCTCATTCATTACTATCTGGAAGTGGGTTAGTAAACCAAATGGTCAGGACTGGGCTTCACAGAGCAATATCTTAGGCAAGGATCTTTTGAAGGTAGACCGAAAATTGTAGAAGTGCTTTATTTTATTGGGGCATGTGATTTTGTATCTACCTGGTGGTGAGCAGACCTACAAAGTACATGAATGGGGTCGATCAATAATCGTTCTTAAACAACATTGATTGCTCCCACTATGCCGGCCAAATGATGCGATTAAGAAATAGGTGGCGACAAATTGCAATACGAGTATATTTGAATATATTCGCTGCCTTATCGTCAATTCAACCCATTTCGTAAGCGAACCTGTTAGTGTTAATTATATGTTAATTTCTAACCCCCGTATTCTAAGACTTATCCTTACCTCCACTTTACACTCAAGGAACATCTCTCTCTTTCCACCAAATGTCAACTATAAAAAGCAAGTTGAGACAGACGCTCCTTGAGTGAAGAGTGGAGTTAAGGAAACGTCTTAGAATACGGGGGTTAATCTGGTATTGGGCCAATAAAAAATATTCTACATTCTTTGGGTAATGAATAGCAGCATAACCAAACGCATTCTTAGAGGCAGACAATATATTCTTTGTATGAGACAACGGGCACTAGGCAGACTATATATTCTTTGTATGAAATTGTATGAGACAACGCAAACCGGGGCCTGACCAAAGAACACGATCGCCAATCGAATCGCCGCATCGATCGATAAAAATGTATAGGAATTTTACTCTATGGGTAGAGCCTGATCGACGAGAAACGTCAAATCCCATACATTTGGCTTTCGATGGGTATTTCGATTCGATTATCGATTGGCTCTTTGGTAAGGCCCCTGGGTTGGGAATCGACCTCTGGATACAATGAAAGGCAGTGCTACTAAAGTGCAGTGCAAACATTACTCTATGAAGTCTGTCAATAACTGTTCCAATTTTGTAGATTAAGTATTCGTATGAAATTATTAAAAAATAGATATATTTATATATCTACTTGACATTGGCAGAATTACACGTTAATCAAAAACATGGACCAGTAGTACTCTGACTAAATAGTTAGGGTTTTAACAAAAATCTAAAACTCTAATATAAGAGTTAATAAATTTATGACAATAATAAAATGTTTATTTACTCAAACAATACATACCTTTTCTAATGGTAACAGTTTTAACTGTTTATTGTGTATAAAAGATCCTCTCATCTTAAGGTCTCTGTACAGTCTAGAGTTGGTATAGGCTCTGAAATAAATATTATATAAACTATAATCATTATTTAGCAACAGTATAGGCGATTACCACTATGCTGGCTAAATTATTCAGGTATAAAAAAGGCAATTAATAATAATAATATGTAGGACAAATTACACATATTGCTCTGGTCACAAACTAAGCTCTAGGCTTGTACTATGTGTACCAGAAGCAACGATATAATACATATTATATTTTATAAACATGACAAACTGTACAGAAAAAAACGTACTAATATTTTTTGCCATGGGTGGGAATCGAACCCACGACCTCCGGATACAACGCCAAAGACGCAACCACTAGTCTACGGAGGCTGTCATAATTAATTAATAAAGAATAGCCAATATTGTTGATTAACAGTCAGATAAATTATTATTGCGAAATCCACAGTACAGTGTATTTACTTCTTATCTTATCTTAATGGTTTTGGGTTTGACATCAGTCAAAAACACTTCGACCCTTTGGGTTCTTTTGAGTGTTCACCATTCCTTATGGACCACAAACGTCAAGTGCCCAAATATATTGTTGACGTATTTAAGTACACTAAGGTCGGTTAGCCTGTAGCTTTCTGGATCCGGATAAGCCTGTCCTACGTATTTGATTCTTTGGATGGCCCTAGATTCACAGTCGTACAGTAGGGGTCGCATTGATTCGGGCTCCTTACCACAGAATCTGCATGTAGGATTGTTTCTTACTCCTATAGTATAAAGGTGTTTGTTAGTAGTATAGTGTCCTGAGAAGACTTCCACCTGAAGCCTGTTAGTTTCCTTTAGGGTTTGATTACGAAACAGGCACTTGATTTGACGATAAAGCAGTAAGTATATTCAAATAGACTCATATGCAAATATGTTTTGTTGCTGCCTATTTCGCAACCACAACATTTAGCCGACATAGTGGGAGCAATCAAAGTTGTTAAACAACAATTTATTAATCGACTCCATTCATGGACTTTGCAAGTCTACTTACCATCTGGTAGATTTAAAGTCACATACCGTGCTCCAATAAAGTCACATACTGTGCTCCAATAAAGTCACATACTGTGCTCCAATAAAGTCACATACCATGCTCCAATAAAGCCACATACCGTGCTTCAATAAAGTCACATACCGAGCTCCAGCAAAGCCACATACCATGCTCCAATAAAGTCACATACCGAGCTCCAATAAAGTCACATACCATGCTTCAATAAAGCCACATACCGTGCTTCAATAAAGTCACATACCATGCTCCAATAAAGCCACATACCATGCTCCAATAAAGTCACATGCCATGCTCCAATAAAGTCACATACCATGCTCCAATAAAGTCACATACCATGCTCCAATAAATTCACATACCATGCTCTAATAAAGTCAAGTACCGTGCTCCAATAAAGTCACATACCATGCTCCAATAAATAAAAATACTTACTTATGAATACCGACAACAGAAGTGTAATGTCGGACGCACTTTGGTGCCAAGTTGGTGAAAATGAACTCATATCTGTTATTATTGAAAGCAGCAAGAACATACAAGGCCTGTGTGGTACCTCGGAGGCCTGAGTTAACCACTTTACTGTTTGTTGATAATATACAATTCAGTCCTACTGCTGTAATTAAACAATAATAAAATATTATAGTTTTAATAGGAGAGAAAATATTATTATATATATATTTAATGTGCAAGAATGGGTACTACAAAACTGGACTAGAATCAATGAAGCTAAAGCGACCAGGGGAGCATTTGTCATTTAATTGAGTTTTAAACATGTAAACAAGTAGTGCAAAAGAAGTATATAATAACAATATAGGGATAAAAATAAAAATACCACGGGTGCCTTTTTGGCAGCCGAGAACTATTTAAACGGCCTCAGGGTACCCAACGGAAGGATTAACATGTAGGGATATTACACACATATTGCCCTGGTCACAAACTAAGCTCAAGGCTTGTACTATGTGTAACACAAACAACAATACTAATACATATTATATATTATAAACACACAGACGAATTATATAGAAAAAGGTTCTTTTTTGCCATGGGTAGGAATCGAACCCACGGCAGGGGTTTTCCACTCCGCGCTTTAGGCATAACGCTACAAGTACCCGGGCGTACCTATGGAAAGGTATTATTTTAGAGGGCTGCCGCGCACCGGCCGAGTCGCACGTATGTTTAATATTCACTCACGCGCCGCATCGCAATATTAGTATTAACTAAATAAAGTCTAAAACATATTGAATCATATTCAGCTGCTTAAATAATACTAACAAGGATCCGGGCCTTACGATTGGAAACCCTAATGTTGTAAGAAAATAAAAGAATTACGCAATACGAACGAGAGGCAACATTTAGGTGAATATAAATGTAGACCATTAGTGCTATGCGATCTGAACTATATTGTGTCAGTGCAGGAGTTGCTATTTATTTAATTGATTTTTCAGAGTAGAGCTTCTGTACTTGTACTATTATTTCTTCTGTGCCTACGGTCACCAGTTACAGTGCCATTAGTATTTAAAAGAATATAAAATAGTGGAGTTATACATGACCAAAACTTAATAACTATACCCTATAAACTATAAGTACTATGAGAATATGATTTAATAAATTATAAAAAGGTATATTTTATTACATTAACTATCTGAATAAAATATACCTTGAATAATAAATATAAAGGCATATAATTGTAAGTTTAAATATACTATATATGCTAGAAGGAATTTATAAAAATGCATAAATATAAAATACTGAAAAAATATAAAATAAAAAACAGACTCCTCTACCATCTAGTATTAGAAACTAGGACTTCTAACTTCACTTGTATAGAGTTAATAGAAGAAAGCTAATAGAGGGTGTCTGTGTATAAGTAGATAACAAGCAATGACAAAATTCTTAAGGGGTGACTGGAACCTGGTTGGCTCAGCAGTTGAGCGCCTTGTCGCCATAGCGAGGTTCGTGGGTTTGAGCCCACCCACCAGGATTTTTTTTCATTACATTTTTATATTAAAAAAAATATATTAACACCTAAACAAACACAATATGGAGCTGGTGTCCAAATAGCTATTATTTTTATCATCATTTTTGCATTTCAATAAAATTAAACCAGGGACCGGGCCTATATCCCCTTCGGGGGTTTTTAATAAGGGTTTGCTTACCAAACCTGTTGCACCTCAATAGTAAATTAAAATGCGCTAACCTATTGAAATCAAAATAAGCATAACCCTATCAATTATATCATATCTACCAAATAAGGTAATCAAATGCCTTTGAAAGTGTAACCAAATGAATGGCAAACCATTCATTTTTTTAAGGAAATTAAACGATTTTGATATTACTGTATAATAAAATAAGAGACATCTTAGTAAATTTTTTTTTTGTCAGCGAAATATTCAATGTTAATTAACTGCAATAACCTTACAGGCTAACCGGTTAAAACATGGGGGCTTCCCTTTCAAGGGTTACCAAAATGTATAGGATAGCAGTTGAATTGGGTAAGCAAGTTCATATGGTAATTTGTCGTAAGAGGTACACCTTTTAAAGACTTAAGCCGGGGAATGGGTTTCCCAGTCCCTGAATTAAACTAAATACTAACATGCATCATTTAATAAATATTATATATTTTATTAATAAATACTTACAAAAAAAAATTTCTGTGCAATGTGCGTTTTTTCATGTGATTTGTGAACACACTAAACTTTCATATTTACATAAATTTATCCTCGGGGAGCTTAAGGAATGCCAAATAATCCTTAGATTGGTTATCACCATTCTTCCTTTCATTCCACTGTTGCCTTTTGTGTCTTCTATAGGTTCAATTCTTTCAAATATTTTTTCTCCTGCCCGCAATCTTAAGTAACTAATAAATAATAAAAAAAAATATATAGGTACAGCCTTTAAAAAAGGTTAAATTAACAAAAAAATTGAGTAGGTATGTGTATTTATTATTTACAGCTGTAAGTAAATGAAAAAGATTAAATAACTATCCAGTCATAATTACTTAGGTACCAAGTTATATAGTATAATGAAGAAAAGGAATAAAATACTTACTTAAAAGGCAAATCAAACAATACTTCTCGGTCTTCCCATACTCCAGTGCTTTTAGGTGCCATAATATTTATTAAAAATATAGTTGTACCTTAACGTTTTAATATTGATTGTTTTTTTAGGCATAGGCAATAATAATTTAAAATAAACTAAACAAACATTAGGCAATAATATTATTATTATTAGCCACAGAGCCCACAGATAAAATAAATAGAGTACTTATTTAGCTTATATAAATGGCCTCTACGCTTGCGCGTAATTTTGCCAGTGTCAAGTAGGGTAGATTAAAAAAACTTTATTAATAGTTGTTATAAATTAATTGACCGTATGACTATAGATTTAAACGACGATTTGACGAGACTGTGACATAGAATGACAGTTACTTTGACAGGGTTCTATGATATACAACGACATCAAACAGACGACAAATACTTATAAAAATAATATTATAATAAAGCCTTATTATACGACCGGCATATTGGTTTTATTTTGACCAATATCCTACAAGTGGTCCTTCGAGAAAAGTACGACATCAGTTTTGTGGAAAACGGTCCAAGTGATTTGTGTGAGTGTTATTTATGATAGTGACACGAAGCCAGGCAAAGAAGATGGAATCTGGTAAGCATGACGACATGACAAATGCTGCCGGAACCATCACTCATGACGACAACATCGGCCACACTCGTGCTCACACCAGAGACTCATCACCAGCCAGATCAGACCTCTCGACACGTAGTGCAACATCCAGTTGCACTTCATCAGTCCGAAAACAACGACTTTTAGACCTACAACTTTAAAGTGCCAAAAACATCGCTGAAATTGAAATAGAACATCAACGACGAATTGCTGAAATTCAAAAAGAATTGGAGCAAGAAAAACTACAAATTATAGCAGAATACGAAGACTCGAAATCCCTTGTACTTTCAAGAGCTAGTTCCGTTTCTAAATTGTCCAGAAAAAAATCTAGAATTGAGTGTTTTAAACGTCCAGCGATTCCTAATGTCGAACCTTCCACATCAAAACAGGCTAATGAAAATCTTCCAAATTCCAGTATCGAAAAATTTATTGCAAGACAAACATGTATAAAAGACCTACCAATATTTTCGGGAAAACCAGAAGAATGGCCAATGTTCTTTAACCAATTTCAAAATACAACAAGACTGTGTGGTTATACAGATGAAGAAAACATCGCCCGAATTTATAACTGTCTCCGGGGAGAAGCGAGAAGCAGTGTTCACGCATTATTAATGAGTTCATCCAACCTGCAAAAAATCATATCAACATTAAAATTACGTTTTGGAAGATCAGACTTCATCATTGACACAATTTTGACAAAATTACGGAACATGCGCGAAATACGTCACGACGACATCGGTCAATTGTTGACATATGCGACAGAAGTGCAAAATACAGTTTCCATTATGACTTCAATGAATAAAATTAACCATTTAAATAATCCAATCTTAGTTCGATATATTAGCGAAATTACCGTCGACTTTAAAGTATCTTTGGGGACAAGAAAAGCAACGTAGACACATAACAATAAATAATTTGCAAGACTTATCAATTTGGTTGATGGAAATTACGACAGCAACAGCTGATTTTATACCTTTGGCAAGTACACATGCACTTAATAACAAATTAAATTATCAAACTAAAGATAAACAACATCATCGAGTCTTGAATACAAAAAAATACAAATTATGTCATAAATGCAAGGGTGACCATGAACTTAAAGACTGCCCGGAATTTTTAGAACTTTCTACGGACGACAAATGGAAATATGTGACCTCAGCAAAGATATGCTTTTCGTGTTTATCTATTAAGCACCAGCTTCAAACCTGTAAATATAAAACCAAATGTAACTTTAATAATTGCCAGAGGTATCATAATACTTTATTGCATGCTGAACCTATACCAAGACAAGGTATGAGGGAGACTACAGACATCAATATGACAGCACCGGCAGTTTCCATGCCGAACCCTGATACTTTAGTGACAAACTTGTCTCATGATAATAATACCGTCCTTCTCAAGGTTGTTCGAGTCATGTTAACCGGACCCAGCGAAGATTTTGAGGCAGCTGCACTTTTAGACGAGGGAGCCGCCGTCAGTCTTATCGACGCGTCGTTGGCAGCACGCGCTGGTCTGGATGGAGTCCTCGCCCCCTTGCGTATCTGCGGTGTCCACGGAATGACGTCGATCGACCCGACATCTAAATCAGTGTCGTTTAATATTCGCGGTAGTGCTAGTAATAGTGTAGTTTATAAGATGTTCCAACTTTCGGTCCGTAAATAATTTAAAATTACCTATAAACAATTTTAGTTATAAGAAAATTGTAAATAAATTTCCTTATGTTTGTAAATATATAAATTTGACTGACATTTCTATAAATAAAATTGAACTTCTGATTGGACAAGATCACATTGACTTGATAGTAACTAGGAAAATCATACAGGGTCCAAAAAATGCACCGATGATTTCAAAAACTAACCTGGGGTATGTATTACACGGTGTTATCTCCAGCCCGCATATATATGACAAAGCTGACATACTTCATCTTTGTTCATGTGACGAATTGACTGAAACTTTGAAACGGAGTTTTAGGACAGAAGACTTCGGCATCAAGTTACAGGTAGACACTCCTAGGTCTCGGGAGGATATTAGAGCGCTAGACATCATGTCAAAGACTACTCGTTACATGGGAGATAGATGGGAAACTGGTTTATTGTGGCGGACAGATGAAGTTAGCTTACCTAACAGTTATGCACAAGCACGAGCCAGACTTGACGGAATAAACAAAAAGATGAAAAAAGACTTAGACTTTTGTAAAAAATATAATGACAAAATTAATGATTACCTTCAAAAAGGATACGCGACTAAATTGACACCTGACGAAGCTCTGCAAAAAACAAAAAAGACTTGGTACTTACCTCATTTTGCCGTATTTAATGTAAATAAACCAAATAAATTTAGGTTTGTTTTTGACGCAGCCGCTAAAAGTAATGGTAAATCATTAAACGATTTTCTATTACCTGGCCCTGATTTTCTAAATTCTCTTCCAGGTATTTTAATTAGATTTCGATGCCATCAGTTTGCAGTAATGGGAGATATTCAAGAAATGTTTCTTCAAGTTGCAATTACAGAGGAAGACAAAGACGCGCAACGATTTCTTTGGGGAAACGAAGAGTACAGGATGAACATGATGATTTTTGGTGCAGTTTGCTCACCGTCATCTGCACAATATGTCAAAAATATTAATGCGGAAAAATATAAGAACAGTCATCCGAAAGCGGTAGAAGCCATCATGTACAGACACTATATGGATGATTATATAGATTCCGTAACTTCTGAAGACGAAGGTATTAAATTAGTTCAAGATATAATTCAAATCCATAAAGCATGTGGATTTAATATGACAAAAATATTAAGCAATTCTCGCAATATTCTTCGACACCTTCCGGAACAAAATTTATCACCTACAGGAATCAAAATTATTAGTGACGCTGATGAAAATTTGACAGAGAGAGTTCTTGGTATAAATTGGAAACCAGACGATGACACATTCAATTTTCAACTAAATTTTTCCAAGATATCTGAAAACTTGAAATTTGGAATTAAAAGGCCTACCAAACGTGATATTTTGAAATTGATGATGTCTGTTTTTGACCCGTTGGGATTAATTCTAAATATTACAATAAAAGCCCGAATATTTTTTCAAGAAGTATGGAAAACAAAAATCGGCTGGGATGACGAAGTTGATGTGGACATTTTTAAGCGTTGGCAATCCTGGCTGCGACAACTACACGATGCTGTAAAAATTAAGATACCAAGATGGTTTCTAAAAATAAATTCTGACCTGTCAACGCCTGTAGAAATACATGTCTTTTGTGATGCTAGTTCTAAAGCCTTTGCTAGCATTGCATATATCAGATCCCGGATGGAAGATGGTAGTTACCATATAGGTATAGCTTTAGCCAGAGCTCGAGTAGCACCACTCAAAGTTCTCAGCATACCTAGACTGGAACTTCAAGCTGCTGTAATGGGTACCCGAATGTGTCAAACGTTAACAAAATACATTGACCTGAAAATAAGTCGTGTAATATATTGGACTGATTCCAAAACAGTGTTAAGCTGGATAAAATCTGATTGTGGAAGATTTAAACCCTTTGTATCTCATCGCATAAGTGAGATTTCAGAATTTACGTTACCTGAACAGTGGAGATGGATACCGACTCACCTGAACCACGCAGACGACGCTACAAGAGACTGCGATAATGACGACGACACACGATGGATATTAGGACCTTCATTCTTAAGGTTTCCGGAAT
Source organism: Monopis laevigella (assembly GCA_947458855.1). Classification (NCBI taxonomy): domain Eukaryota; kingdom Metazoa; phylum Arthropoda; class Insecta; order Lepidoptera; family Tineidae; genus Monopis; species Monopis laevigella. Next base: position 3,584,671 of record OX381596.1, on the reverse strand, counting down.
CTGAATGGCCTGTAGAAAAAAATGAAAATATAGACTTATATAATAATGACCCTGAAATAAAATCAATTTTACTTACCTCATATGTAAATAATGCATACTTACCTGACGACGGACGATTCTCCAACTATTGGAGACTGATTAGAGCTACTGCCTGGATACTACGACTACGACATAATTTAATTAATAAAAATAAACGTAAAGGTGACTTACTTACCTGTGAAATTATTGAAGCTGAAAAAATGTGGTTAAGAGAAAGTCAAAGTAGATATTTTATAGAAGAACTTACCTTATTGAGGACAGGACAGCCTGTAAATAGTGACAGCAAAATTTTTCAATTAACTCCTTTTCTAGATGAGGATGGAATTTTAAGAATCTATGGACGAATAGAGGCTGCATCTATAAACTATGACATCAAGAATCCTATTATTTTACATCCACAAGACAAATTTGTTAAACTTTTAATAATGAAGTATCATAAAGATTGCAACCATATGGGAAAAGAAAGTGTATTGAACAATATTAGACAGAAATTTTGGATTATTCGTGGACGAAATGCAGTGAAGGCTTCTTGGAATGACTGTCAGTCATGCAAAAATAATAGAGCGCAACCCATTCCACCCCTGATGGGACAAATTCCGATTGCAAGACTCACCGCGACATTCAAACCATTTTCATTTACAGGACTTGATTATTTTGGCCCTCTAACTATAAAAATTGGACGTAGACATGAAAAAAGATACGGTGCTCTTTTTACATGCCTAACTGTCAGAGCCATTCATATTGAGTTAGTGAGCGATTTGTCTACCAACAGTGCCATATTAGCTCTTAGAAGATTTATCGCTAGACGTGGCTGCCCACACGAGGTGTGGAGTGATAATGCAACTACATTTAAGGGTGCAGCAAGAGAACTCAAAGAATCTGTGGCTAACATAAATAAAAATGAATTGGATCAATTTTTCAGCACCAGATATATAACTTGGAAATTTATACCTCCAAATAGTCCGCATCACGGGGGGTGTTGGGAAAGGATGGTGCGCTCAGTTAAAACATCCTTAAAAAAGACTTTAACAGAATGTGTGACCTCGGAACAAACGTTAATAACTTTATTGGCTGAAACGGAATTTATTATAAATAACAGACCATTGACTCATATTCCAATAGACACCAACGATGACTTACCTTTGACTCCAAATAATTTCATTTTTGGACCAGCTCATAACGTGACCTACCCAATGAGGCATTTCGACGATACTGACCTACTGAGGAAAAGCTGGCGCGAATCCCAAAGGCTGACCGACCTTTTGTGGAAACGCTGGATGAAAGAATATGTACCAACACTGACTAGACGGACTAAGTGGCACAAAATAACTGATCCAATTCAAGTAGGTGACATAGTGATAGTTGCGGACGATCAATCACCAAGAAATGTGTGGCCTAAAGGTATGGTCAATAAAATATACCCAGGTAAAGATGGGGCAGTTAGAGTAGTTGATGTACAGACTAAAGATGGGACTTACAAACGACCAGTGACTAAACTTTGCAAACTAGACGTACGACGGTTAGACTAGACTTAAGCGTTGACTAGCAATACTGGGGGGAGAATGTTATAAATTAATTGACCGTATGACTATAGATTTAAACGACGATTTGACGAGACTGTGACATAGAATGACAGTTACTTTGACAGGGTTCTATGATATACAACGACATCAAACAGACGACAAAATCTTATAAAAATAATATTATAATAAAGCCTTATTATACGACCGGCATATTGGTTTTATTTTGACCAATATCCTACAATAGTGAAAGTGGGATGATAGGATGGAAAGGAATTGGGTAAGGACTAGGATAGAAAAGGGAATGGCGACATGACCGTATGAAAGCATACGGTAGTCTTGCCAATGTCTAGTGAAGGAGGAAAAGGATCAACAGTAAAATGGGTACCGCCATTATACTGATTGTGGGATTATTTGAGATAACACAAACACCGAGATCACTGCGTAAATGCTACACTTCTCACACTTAATATTACTATACGAATGTTTATTCTATTACAGTTATATTCGATCTTCACTAGGAATAACACAATATTAACTACTTTAATAATATATTTATTAAATAATATTTCAATGTTTACAAAAACTAAATATGACACCATCAATCCTCTGACAATTATCTTTTTATTTTTATATTAATAAATTTAAGCCTCAACACTATTCCCTCCTCAGTAACTTAGTTGGGTGCTTAACCAATATACCTACACTAAGTTACGATAGTTTTTTTATTAACGTCCTTTCAATTATTTTTTATTAATTATATTTTTTATTAATATTTATTTTTTTAAGTTCATCAAATTCATTATATATAATATTTACCCTATTTACCCTATTAGTAAAAATGTTATAATGAAAATCTATCTGGAAATCGTACATGCCTTCCACATCTTGTTACTCTTTTGTTAGAATTATTAGGTATTTCCTTATTTATATTATTACTATTATTTAGAATATAGGCCGGTTTTAAACGATCTATTGAAATATTAACATTTTTATTTTTAATATCAATTGTATAATATTTATCGAAACGATTAATTACTGCAAATGGTCCATTATAAAAAGGCTCCAAAGGTTTTCTAACTCTATAAATTTTTAAAAATACATGCGAATCTTTATGAATAAACACGTTTTTATTAGGTATACTTAAATTTTGCTTTCTAGGTCTTAGGTTATCCATAATATTTTGTAAATTGTTAACAAAATTATCCGAATCTATAATATTATTAGATTTTTCTATAAATTCTCTGACAATTATCTTTTTATTTTTATATTAATAAATTTAAGCCTCAACAATTCTACAAAATTAGTACACTTTTGCACAATAATATTCAATAAAATTAAATTTGAAAAATTTAATATAAACACGCGTCTACAGTGTTCGGGCTACCCTCAAAGAATCCTCGCAATAATATAATATAACCCTTGCGGTCCGATTCACACCAAAATCGATGTCAGCGCTGTCATCACCGGTCCGATTGGGCGTAAGCGCGCTAACGATAGCAATTTGACATAGATAGTGACGTCATTACAGACGCCATATTGGATTTACAGTGATTTTGCTTGTGGGTGAAATCGCTGTGAGCGCTGTCAGAATGACATTTATCTAGAAACATGTTTTCAAGAAAGTAATAAAATTCCTTAAATAATTATTAAGTAGATAGTTAAAAGTAATGTGTTCTCATTTATTTTAATATTAATGTAAACAAATATATAAAATAACATTAAAATTCATTAATTTTTTATTGCGTTTTATTTGACATTCAAACAGAGTGAGAGGAGCATATGTTTTAGTTGCGAGATAGAGGGAGATACAAGTGATGTTCTTGTGAGCGCGCTTAATGACTGGTCCGATTCATTATCACGCCAATAGCGCCGTGAGTGGTTTCATCGCGCTTTTTGAATCGGACCGGTGATTATGAACGTCAGCGCTGACAGCGGTGTCATCCCATTCGGACCGTGAGGAACGTCGTATTTGAGTCGTTATTATTATTAGCTTATATAAATGGCCCCTACGCGTGCGCGTAATTTTGCCAGTGTCGAGTAGGGTAGATTAAAAAAAACTTCTTTATTTATAGTGAAAGTGGGATAATAGGATAGAAAGGAATTGGGAAAAGACTAGGGTAGAAAAGGGAATGGCGACATGACCGTATGAAAGCATACGGTATGGTCTTGCCAATGTCTAGTGAAGGAGGAAAAGGATCAACAGTAAAATGGGTACCGCCATTTTACTGAACATTGTGGGATTATTTGAGATAGCACAAACACCGAGATCACTGCGTAAATGCTACACTCATCACACTTAATAATACTATACGAATGCTTATTCTACAAAATTAGTACACTTTTGCACAATAATATTCAATAAAATTAAATTTGATAACTGTAATAGACATACGCGTCTACAGTCTTCGGGATACCCTCAAAGAATCGTATTTGGTCGTATTATTTTAAATAATATGTCTCCACAGATTATTATTATTATTAACTTAAATTAATGGCCTCTACGCGTGCGCGTAATTTTGCCAGTGGGTAGATTTAAAACAACTTTTTTATTTGTAGTGAAACAGGGATAATAGGATGGAAAGGAATTAGGAAAGGACTAGGGTAGAGAAAGGAATGGCGACATGACCGTATGCAAACATACCACGGAATAGAAAAAACAAGTGGAAATGCTATAAAGCACCAAATGTATTAGAACCGGTGTCGCCAAAATCATAAATCTATAAGTATTGAATCTATAACCACTTCGTCCTGATTGGTTGCAAATATACACAGCAATTTTAAACACTATTCTCCAAATAATTAGATTTAAATTCATATAAAAAATAATCATGCCATCTATCATAAAGTAGTAAGAACCTCCTATAAAAGGTTCTGCTATTCCTACAAAGATGGCGTGATTACTACAACATTCGAATAAATGTTTTGTTCAGTCGACATAAGGCATATTATCTTTTATATAAAAAAGTATTTTAGTTTATTCTAGAACTTTCCTTGCATAAAAATATAATAATTCAAAGGCGGCGACATAATAAAATATTTAAAGTATCGATATCGATGCTTTTTTTTAATATAAATGTGGTCTATATATTTAAACGCAGATCGAAGGGAAAACATAGCTATAAAACTTTTAGAAAATATAAAGGCTTAAAAAACTGATTTTTGAGATAAGTATATTTTTTTAAGTTGAGTTGGGTGACGTTGTCGTGACGTGAGCACGAAACAAAACTTTGGGACGCAATCTTAATATAACTAGTATTTTTGTAATAAAAATAAAGAAATTAGGCAAATGAAGAAATTATTTTTGCCTGGAATATTACATTATTTTATAAAAATATTTTTTATCGTTATTTAAAAAAAATGAGTTTTTAGTCGCAATCTGTACCATTGCGACTTTTGACCCGACCCCAATTTTGTTTGGGCATATGACGTGACGAGTCTTAATTAAACATATAGGTATCTCAGAAACCATTTTTTTTATTTGAAAAATAATAATTTAGGTATACAAGAAAGGAAATCTTTTCAGAAGCCCATTGATTTGGATGGCTGCTGCGCTATAAAGATGTATGTGTTTTAAGGTAAACCAACCAAATTGTGCTCCCTTCTACATATAGGGAGTTTATCGTTATAAAGAGTTTACACGTACATTTTATTATTCTAAGCCCATACTATTAAAAAATTGTATGCGATACAATATGAATAAATATTAAAAAAAATATGTAAGTATATAATTTTGTATAACTGCCGAAACTGTTTTTTTTTTCCTTTAAATAAATAAGTTATATCGATAAGCACCCACTACAACACTAACCGAGTAGCAAAGAACTTTTGAAATCCAAATTTCAATCTAAAGTATTTTTTATTACAATTACATAAGGTTGATTTTAACTTCATTTAAACTACAATTATTAGTAAACTAAAATAAGCTAAGGTTTTTAAAGAATACTAACAAAATCGTACTTACCGATGATAGGAAACACCTCCATCACGAAGATTTTTTCTCCTACTATCGTTTTTGCACTTCAGAATGCAACAATACGGCATATTTACAATAATATATATTTACAACAATATTTAGGTGGGAGGAAGGTCTCTATAACTTCGTTAGGCCGACCGACCGGTCTCGTTACCACCACCCATACAGATGCAAAAACCGTCAAGTGACCTAGTCATGTTTCGGTTTTAGTCTGTGGGTTCACCGGTTTTCTGGAGACTACTGCATCGATTTCTTGTCGAGGTGGTAGTCTCCTTTCAGGGTGCGGTTACGAAATGGGTGGTTGAATTGACGATAAGGCAGCCAGTATATACTCGTAATGCAATTCGTCATTGTCGCCCCCCATTTCGTAATCGCATCATTTAGCCGACATAGTGGGAGCGATCAATATTGTTTAAGAATAATTATTGATTAACCCCATTCATGGACTTTGTAGGTCTGCTCACCACCAGGTAGATACAAAGTCACATGTCGTGCTCCAATAAAAATAAAAAATATAATATGCGGACAAATCACGCGGAACGACGCGAGACTACCAACTCGAAGCGATGTTAGACATGACTGATAACGACTGGGATCAAATAAGCGTACCTACGCTTAATTGTGCCACACTAAACACGCCTACTTTGCACTTCCACTTGTTTTTTCTATTCCGTGAAACATACGGTATAGTCCTGCCAATGTCAAGTGAAGAAGAAGGGAGAAACAACAAGAGATAACACAATCACCGAGATCACTGCGTAAATGCTACACTTCTCACACTTAATATTACTATACGAATCATGAAGCTAAAAAAACGCGCCCCGCGCCAATGGAGTAAGCATGATACATAAATAGTTTCATAATAGTACGATACCGGTGTCGCCAATTTCTGAGGCGAACAAATGAAGAACGGGGAAAAAGGTGTGGCTTCAAATGGCAGCTCAACGCTTCTGACACTTAAAAAAGTGCTTGAGAAAAAAAAAGAGATACAAGCAAACACGAATGTGTGTGCGTGTCTATGAAGTGTATTGTTTTTTTATTATAAAAAGCTAAATATTTAATTGCATACTTAATAGTTTCGATAGTGTTGCCACCGACAACAAATATTATTACTTATCGATATAAACCAAATATTTTGGGATTTATTGAGATCATCAAAGATTAATAATTATTTATCGACATACAATTGTAATACACACACATATCATCAAGGTAACCAGCGGAGGGGTTTTAATCCCACCTCGTCGTAGCCGATGGTATGAGTCTACACCGAACAAGTGGCTAGCTCGTCGCGATGTTTTGAATAGACTCAATAACTTTGGAAAATATACTTTGGGCTAATATGATCAAATCAAACAACTTTTCCATGGAACCAAGTATCGCAAAAGAAAAAAAAATGGCCTTCTCCATACAAACTAGTAACGTTAAAATGACCAATTTGTATGGGGAAGTACATTTTTTTTTTCATTTGCGACATATGGTTCCACAGGATTTTTTTTTAGATTTTATCAGCAGAACCTCATATTAGCCCAAAGTACATCCTTTCAAATCCACCCTGATAGACACTTTCGCATTTATAATACTAGTGGATTTAAAAAATGTACCTAGGTATATAATAGTATAACAATAAGTTAAAATACTTTATTAAATTAAATTATTTATTAAATTAAAACACATGCACAACTAACTACATGTACCTACTAAACTCAATCTCAACATTTTTGACCGACCTCCAAGACGAAGTTATACTCAAACTACAAAAGGCGAAAAACAATTAAATCGTAGCTTGATTCGTCAAAATGTACTGAACATACACGGGTATTCATGTTGGTTACCAATTTTCTTCTCTTTTAATTGCCTCTACCCATTTACGTTTTAATGCCGGATCTTTCGGGAAACTGTATCATGTATAGAAAATATAATTAGTATTATATAAAAAAAAACAATAATTGTATAATATCTCTTAACCATGAAAGTATTTACAAAAATCGAGTTTATTAACTATAAAATCACATCACAAAATAGTAACTGACAAACCTCGTTGGACGGTTCTGTTGTCGCCATACCTTTTGATTAAATTAAATTGAAAAGATTATAAATTATTTTAAAGTATCGAAATTTTCATTAAAAATAAAAACACATCACTAGTTCTTCAACTTCTAACTGATGCACATAGTTTGACAGTTACCGTCAGATTTTGATATTTTAATTATGGGTTTCATTATTATTTTTAATTAAGGTTTAATATAGGAAAAACATGTTAAATACATACTTGAAATACGTGACACTAGGTACTTTTTTTAATAGTAGTTTCTACACAGCTTTAATGCACAATTAACCATTTTTCCGACAATAAAAGCGGAGCTCTTTTCGACTTTCTCCGCCGAACGCACAAATCAGACTGAGGATGTAAAAAATGTAAGAGTGTGTGTGAGTGACAAATTTGTCACTCGCGCGGCACCCTGCAAATTGAATGATGCTTACTCCAGTAGGGGCGCGCGGACGGGCACGGTTTTTACCTTCATGATACGAATGCTTATTCTACAAAATTAGTACACTTTTACACAATAATATTCAATAAAATTAAATTTGAAAAATATAATATAAACACGCGTCTACAGTGTTCGGGCTACCCTCAAAGAATCCTCCACAGATTAAATAGATTATTATTATTATTAGCTTAATTTAATGGCCTCTACGCGTGCGCGTAATTTTGCCAGTGTCAAGTGAGGGTAGAATTAAATTGTTTTTTTTTATTATAAAGTGAAAGTGGGATAATAGGATGGAAAGGATTAGGTTAGAATAAGAAATGGCCACATGACCGTATGCAAACATACGGTATAGTTATGCCAGTGTCATGTGAAGAAGGAAAGAATCTACAGTAAAATGGGTACCACCCATGGGCGTAGCGAGGTACGGGCAGGGAGGGGCAGCTGCCCCCCCTTAAAATAGCAGTCGTTCGCTGGTAAACTGTAATTCTGACGAGCTTCATAGCTTGCGACGCTATTATAAGACCAAATAAACTAAGTCTGCCACCCCCTATATAAAATCCTGGCTACGCCCTTGGTACCACCATTTTACTGAAGAAATGGATTCGTTGAGATAGCACACACACTAAGATCACTGCGTAAATACTACACTTCTCACACTTAAGATTACTTATGAATGCTTATTCTACAAAATTGGTACACTTTTGCACAACAATATCCTATAAACTTAACTGCGAAAAATATATTAGAAACACACGACTACAGTCTTCGGGCTATCCTCAAGGAATCATTAAATAGATAGATATACTTAATTGTTTAGTGGATAGATAGAGTACTACGTACGTAGACATGCGTCCGTCCGCGGTCCGATATATCAAAACAATTTTAAAATCAGATTTCTAACACAAAATCGGTTTGTATCGATTTCACAGCTAGAAAATCCAATTTTACAAATCGACCTAGCCGAACCAAACGATCTATCTATAAATACCACCAAACGACAAATTGTATGTGTGTGTATCCTAACGCAAACAGATGCAAATTCGCTTTCTCTCTTTTTAAGCAAACGTAACATAAAAAGAATAAAAAGAGAATTTTGCGATAGATTTGTGGTTTGGTTTGTTGGTTACGGAAATCTATTGCTCATTGATCTATGCAATTAATACGATTCCTACTGCTAAGTACTTAAAGTCTATATTTGTAAGATTATGTGTTGGTTTATGGTTTTGTTTTCTAGAAAGAAGTACTTCTTTATCGTAATAATAAAATAAAAAATACCATCACGGGTGCCTATTTGGCTCCGAAGAACCGTTTAAACGGCCTCAGGGTACCCAGCGGAGGGATTAAGCCGTAATAATAATAAAAAAATACAAAACAAAAAAATCATTTAACCTGGATCCAAACGCATTTCTTAAATAATAATATTAAAAAAAAAAAAAAACAATCTGATTCTTAGCATACGGTACATTAGATTTGGGTTTGTCGTTAGCTAATAAAACGAAATCTAAGTACGCAAGCGAATTGGGGAAACTAAGCGCTACTGAAATCGGATATCTAAAAACGGATTTTGAAATTTAAAATCAGATAAATATCGGTTTGCGTTAAAATTCAAAAACGCCCATGCCTAGCATAGACCCAATGTTGCCAACTTTTTTGTGCCAAATCCACAATAGGTAAACCACTAAAAACATAAACACCCTTAGAGCAACGTGGCGCAATACAAAAATGTCTGTAAATTTTTGATGGAGGGGTACCATGCACTCATCAATACATCTGACAAGCGATAAGAATAAAACTAATTACGCACACATCAACACAAAATATTGTAAAAACTAACATTTACATGTAGTAGTTGATGTCAACGGCTAGGGCTACCCAAATGTCGATATGTCATATAGCTATATATCGATAAAATAAGGAATTCACAATAAAACAAACATAAACTAAGGACCGATTCGACCAAAAAAAGGTATAACTTATACCAAGATAGTAAAGTCAAATCACATACAAATAATTATTATGAGTATTAATAATTTAATCTATGAAAAAATTTTTGTATGAAATATCACATCTATCCTCAGCCAAGCTAAGATAAGATATAAAGTCGCAAGCAGATATCAAAAGTAACTATTTTTTAATATCAATCAACCAGAGCGCTGCAAAGTTGCACCTGTATGGCTGATATAAAAAAAAAAAATTGTTTGACATCGGCTCGCGACTTTATAACTTGCCTTGGCATGGCCGTGCTATGGGTACTGTATGGGTGTCCCACTCCGCGCTTTAGGCATTACAATACAAGTACCCGGCCGTACCTATGGAAAGGTATTATTTTAGAGGGCTGTCGCGCATCGGCCGAGTCGTGTCATTAATATTAACTAAAATGAGGTCTAAAACGTTTTGAATCGTAATCGGATACTTAAATAATAGTAACAAGGATCCGGACATCACTTTTTGACACTTCCAAAGGACATTAAAAAAATATATAATAATCTACGCCTACCTATAGGTTATTATTAGGCTATACACAAAAAAAATATCAAAACAAGTGTCCAATCTGTTTATAAGAATTTACATTATTCGTCACCTTTCCTATCTATCAAATGTTGACCTTTGTTATAGTTATTTATGTCTGTCGTATTTACGTTTTTTGTTAGATATTTAATTACCTACTATATAATAGTATAGATGCACTAACTATTACTAGAAATATTATGCAGTTTTAATAAGTATTTACTTATTTATTTGCCCAATTAGGTACGTAGATTGCAATAAATAATATAGAATAAGCAAGTATACTGAGGCAACATTCTTTTAATATACTTAAATCATAAAATACTAATATAGTTAAAGTAACAAGAACCTTACGGGACAAATACATCGTGGTCTTGCCTTAGGAAGTCGGAAGTGTTAAAGTGGTCTGAACAAATGGCGCCGTTTTTCGACTGGGACCCAATCGACACTTTTTTACAAAACCGCCTCCACATTTCTTTTAAATTTGAATCCTTAGGAAAACAGCAAAAATAAAATAAAGTAATTCAAAAAAATAAATTTTATTATCAGGCTCAAGTCTCGACCCATAGAGTAAAATTCCTATACATTTTTATCGTGTATACATTGACGATCGTGTTCTTTGGTCAGGCTCCTGGACCCTCAGCCTGGACCGAGGTTTGAGTAAGCTTCCACATCAGTTACGCGCGAACATTTACATAGCGAGCATACTTATTTTTATTCTCTCGTATTTTTATTTATTTACATATTTACATAGTTTAAAACTGAAATTGATTAGTTGTCATTTCTATAGTATTAAAGCCCTAATCTTTAACTTTATAGTGGTATTTATTTACAGATGAAATTAGCAATATTATTCAATTTATTATAAATCAAAATATTGTTGTAGTACCTACAATATAAAATGAATATTGACTATAAGTTAAAGACAAAGTATGCAAAATTAGTCTTGAAGTCGTGACAATTATAATAACACCTTAACCTAAACTTGAGCATAAATTTAACACTAATAATGACTAATATTTAAAAAAAAATATAAGAACACATTTGTAATTAGTTTTAATATAACCACCACTTATATAAAAATAGGTATTATCACGACTAGTTTTAATACTTAAATGCCGCCTTCACCCAGTGTATCTCTAACAATGCTACAATTTTTAAATTCATTCAGTGGCATTGGTAACCATTTGGTAACTTATATAAAAGGTAATAAATAAGGCTAAAATATTGATTTTACTGTCAGTTTAAAATAGGTACACATTATGTATAAGCAAAATAGGTACCTATAATTATATTAGACGCTTGATAATTATAATAATACATTTATTAAAAATATATCAAAACAATTAACTGTAATAATGGCTAACATTTATAAAATAATAAGAACACATTTATATACGTGGTGGCCGAGTTGGTTAGACCTTGGACTTAAAAAGACTAAGGTCCCTGGTTCGAATCCCGGTGTGTACCAATGAGTTTTCAATAATAATAAAAAAGGCTAAAATAATGATTTTAAGGTAAGCAACACAAAAAAAAACTATAAGTTTAAAACATAGAAGGCAAAATTACTCTTGACGTCGTGACAATTATAACAATACCTTTAACTAATAATGACTATAATTTATAAATTAATAAAAACATATTTGTAATATAATAACCATTTATATCAAAATAGCTATTAATAAGACTAGTCTTAATACTTAAATATCGCCTTGACCCAGTGAATCTCTAACAATGCTATCATATCAAAATTTGAGAACCATTTAACAATTTGATAACTTGACTAAAAAGTTAACGCAATTTTATTGATTGTGACATACGAACAGGGATTCATTATAATCGCTAATTTCAAAATCTCTGACGCACGCAACAATATTTTCCTCCTTACTTGTCAGATGATACATTGATTTTATTTTTATTTTCTTGATTTGTTTTCCTTTGACTTTTCGGCAACGTTTTTGGACAGAATTGGTCTTTTCACTTTATTTGCTTCCGATTTTCTTTCGTTCTTCAGCTATCAGAGTCTTTTCAGGTGTATCAGTGGTCACCACACTTTTTTTCAATTTTCGTACCTTACTTCTTCCAATTCGAGGACCAGCTTTCTAAAATGGCATGAAATCTTTGAGAGATTTAAAGTTTGTTTGGTTATAAAACTTATAAGAAGACTTCGATGTACTTTCTGTGATAAAAGGCGCTGTCGATCTTTTCGCGGGTTAGAAGTCCTAAGTATCATGTAATACTCAGATTGTTAAAGAGGGATTCTCTATTATTTTGGGGAAAAGCACAGTGGGTGCAGTAATGTCAAAGTCTAGTATAGAGGGACTTTCAGGATTCATCTCGAAATCAGATATAGCGGTGTCAGGAATGTTCTCAATTAATGGCTTTCCGCATTATTTATATCGGATAAGGGACTTATATTTCTACTGTCATCTCTATATGTCACTGATGATGGCAAAAGTCAATTTCGGTGAATGCATCTGCGTCATATGGAATTATACCGCATTTTTTAAATGCAGCAGCAATATTCTCTAGGGTCATTGCTTCATCAATGCCATACTAAAACATATTATACTTTATAAAAACAGACCATAATAAAGTGTAAAGAAAAACGTACCAATATTTTATTGTATGGCTTAAACTCTCACTACCACGGTCCGGGGCGTATTTAGCCATAGTACACTATGATATTTCTTCTGTCATAGTACATTTTACATCCCACTAAGTAGGTGGTTTAGATATGAATGGGCCCACTAATATTAAAACTAATTCCGCTAATTTTAAAACTTTGACTTAGTAACACGATCCAAGACCAATGGCCTTATTCCGAGTTTGCAACCGCTAAGGGGGCGTCCATAAATTACGTGAGGTGTTTTTTTTAATTATCCGTTCCCCCCCCTCTGGTGAGATGTCGTGAGATTTTATTCAACCCCTCCCCCATCCCCCAATCTCACGTGGGATTTTTCAAAATGTGGGTTTCTTACGTAAACGCGTTGGATTGTTATTGTAAAAAGAATTTTTTTAAAATCCTTCGTGCTTTTATTTACGACTAGTTAAGACTAGTAATCAATATTGCTGAGAGTTTTATTATAAGTGTAATAAAAAATTAACAATAGAATACTTAAATAGTAACTACTGTGATTAAAAAAAGAATATCTACTCTAATTCAGTCCAAGGAGATCATGCGCGGTCTCAAGAGAGACTATTGGAACCAACATGTCCATAAGATTTTCAGTAAAATCTGCTCCTTCAACTTCGTTCTGATCTAGTTACTCTAAGCCGTTGGCGCGTTTTGATTGAATGACAATCCGTGAGGGTCGCACTTTGCGAAACATACGCGCTTGCTTAGCTGGTGCAATGTGGGCTGCCTGTGCTCTGCAGCTTTTGTGATAGATGCAAAGTAAATACCGCATGTACTGCAGCATCTATTCTCTAAATCATCACGTACACTTGGGCAATAGAGATCATAAGGCGTGTGCTGATGAAGGCATTCAGCGGTTGAATCGGTAGGAAGTGGCTCTCTGTCATGCTCTTTAAAGTCCGGAATTGTCAAATGTCCATCAACCTGAGTGATCTTAATAGTATTACGATTACGCTTAAGATTAAATCTTAAGCGTGTACAATCTGGATTAAATGGACCAAAATAGTTTTTTTTATGTTTCAATAAGAAAAAAATTGCGTGATATTTGCCGAGACCCCCCCTCTCCAACGTAAGATTGGATGAGATTTGACTCGACCCCCTACCCTCCTTAAACATCTCACGTAATTTATGGACGCCCCCTAATCACGACAAGACGTTGCGTAAACTATAAATATGAAAATATAAGTTCTATTCCAATGGTTATATAGTCTGTATTAGGTTGGCTATAATAATACCGCCATCTTGAAATGCACGAATTCTTCGCAGGTTTGAACATGTGTGGAGCATTAGAATTTCAACTCTATAATTAACAGGATAGAACTTATATTTTAATATTTATATTTTACGCAACGTCTTGTCGTGATTAGCGGTTGCAAACTCGGAATAAGGCCACTGGTCTGGAGTCGACTTGACGCCCATACAAACGTACTTCCAATATTACAACTTGGCAGTTGGTTCGTAGTCGTGTGGACGTCGTAGGTATAGGTACACGTCGCTGACTCGGCATACCTTTCTTTTATTTTTTACATTTTTTAATGGTTTGCTCGTTATAATGAAATAAAATATAATTACATCTTTTATTCTTATTATTTTGTTTGGATATACTCAATAACCCATAAACAGTTTCACAAGTTGTATTATGAAATCGGAACCGACAGCTTAACTTGCTTACCGGGCCCCTATTATAGACTATAATAGTCATGAAGCTAAAAAAACACGGTTTTTACCTTTATGATAATAGTGGTGTTGCCAAAAAATGCTCATATTTTTTTATTTAAAAACTCATTTGGTAGACACCGGTGTTTGAACCGTGGACCTAAAAACCGAAATTATTAATTAAATATATTTTTCATGGCAGTACATCCACGTAAATGTCCTATCTCTGGACCATTTCTAATGTCTCTGGCTTTGGCACTATCGCGAAATAAACTAAATTCCATTATTTTTTATGAAATGTTTTGTCAACATCTCAAATCAGCAACTTTTGTTAAATGACATTATAACAGAAGTAAAACTATTGAGAGAACTTTAAAAATTAATTGTAATACCATAAAAAAACCTTCCATACACGATTGGAATAGTAGAATACCTAGTTGGTCTAAAAGTCGATACAACGTTCAATTGATATCCATTCGATGTACCATTGACAGCTAATTTTGTTTGTAGAATACCAAAAGTCTTACCCATTGATATCCAATACATATAACGTTGATTTATCAGAATTGAGCCAGGGATCAATGTGTTTGAGGTAAATCAATTTTAGATCCGCTATATTTAAATAATAATTTATTTTCGTTAACTTGAGTAAGTGTATAAAAGTAAAGCTGGATGCACCAAAATAAAGTATCTGTAATTATAACGATTAAAGTTAAAAATGGCATCAATAGTAAGTACTACTATTGACGCCATTTACTATTCGAACTGCGAAATAAAATTGGTGCATTAGACGCCAGTGTTCAACTTTAATCGTTACAATTACAGAGAATTAATTTTGGTACAATGCAAGTAGTAGTAGGTATAAATTAAATACTAATGGACTATGGCTTCATACCCAACGAACCCAAGACGTTGACAAAAATCATTGGATGAGGATGATCCTTTTTTAATTTGCATCAGATAATTTTCTACCCATTTTAAATCAAGTTTTTCACAAAATATATTGATAGTTTTTAAAGACTGTCCGTCTGCAAATTTAATCAAGATTTTTGTTGAACAATCGAATAAATCAACCTGTGATTGTTTTTTCCTAGAAATTGTCCTATTTCTTCTTTTTCTAATCAAAGCATTATTTGGAATTAAATCAGAAATGATTGGTGAGGGAACAGTATTTTTATTTACCAAATAACGATTAGATGCACCACTATTAACTGATTTAGAAGTTTTAATAAAGGTTGCCAGCTCATCATCAAAAACAGGTGTAACATATCGAAGAGTACGACGATGCCTCGAAAAAGCCACAAGGGCATGGCTACGAGAATTGTAAATATTTTCCTTATTTCTTGAAATTCGAATAACTACAATATGATCTGCTTGCTTGCCTTGAAACTCGTGGATGCTATGCACACACATGAATCCTGCATTTAACAAGTCTTGTTTCTCTTTTTGTTTAAAAGTCAAGTAAACTTTACCCTTATTTTTACGAACATTGCGAAGGTGGGTGAATTTCTCTAGAAAACAATCATTAAAAATTTCATTTACAGAAGTCATTCCAGAAATATAAAGAGGCGACAATGTGGCAGCCACAGACAAGGTACACCTAAAACTGGTATTTAATGTTATTTTACTTCTCCAAGTAAATACGTCAAGAGGATAAATGTACTTCATTTCATTGTTAGGTGTTCTGTTAATAAATGGAATTTGTTGGGAATCTCCTATCATAAGGACTGATTTTGCACCAGACAAGTGGATTGCATAAGCAATCTGTCCAGCGTGCAACATCAATCCCTCTTCAATAACTAAGACAGCAAACTGTTTTCTACCTCTCCTAACTCTATTTATCAGATAGGAATCAATAGTCATAACAAACTTAGTGACTGACTCCGTTTCTACTTTATCACGTTTTACTAATCTCTCTCTAATCTCATTTGCACTTTCCCTCGTTGGAGTCAAAATAAGCATGGTATTTCCGCTATATGCATTCCTAGGTACATTTTCAACAATGCAATGGGTCTTTCCACAACCAGGAACACCCTGTACAAAAATAAATTTACGATCTGCTAAATCTACAAATTTAATGGAGACTGTCTCTACAGACTTATAAAGTCTTACATGCTGAAAAAGTTCAAGAGACTTTCCTGTCACATAAAAAGTAGAGAATGTTTCTAATTCCTTCAGTTCCTCCCAATAGATGAACCGTTCACCATCAAAAAAAACTTCATAGCTTTCAGCGCATGGCACTACAGGCGCTACAAGTAATGAAATTAAACAACGCCGTGATTTTGTAAAGATAAATACTGAAAAATTCTCACTAGATTTATCACACATTTTCCGCAATTTGTTTAAGTCAATATCTTTAGAAATCAAAGTTGAATCATAGAATTTTTTGTAAATGTCATAAAAAACCACTTCTCTCATTTTCCAGTATTCTTTGATTTCAAGCATGGAATCACGAATCTTTTCATTTGAATTATCTTGCACGTGCAGGGTCTCAAACTCTTTACACAGATCTGCTACAACCTCTTTGTGACTTTGCAAATGCGGAGCTTCTGCAAATGTTATGAACGAAGTGGTTAAATTAATTTAATAAATATATATATATATATAAACTGGATTTCGTATATTATTTATTTATTTAAATATTTATTGCATAAAGCACAAAGTCGGACTTAAATGAGCCGCCGCACGCTTGCACGTCATAAAAAAAGTCTCTTCTTTAGTGGTTTTCCGTGATATTATATTGCCTGCCCTTGTAACATTAAGGTAGTGCAAAAAAAATAAGCTAACGTAATTAATGGCATGCAATTCAATGCATGAGAAAATAAAATAAGACATTTCCGTCACGACCACAAAAAAAATCTGCGAAAATTGGCATACGCCCCTTGTATAACTGAGGGTGGAAATTTTTGGGAAAATATTGTGAAAATTCAATACCACTTTTCCGTGATTTCAAATACTTTTAATAAAGATAAATATTAATTTTATGACGTAGTAATTCTTAAATACAAATGGCATGCATGTTGCACATGATCATTTTATTTTAAGTAATAACAAAAGTTGCCAAAAATGTAATAAACATTTTCGCGTTTTTTATTTGCATACCGTTTAGAATTTCATAAAAAAATATTATTTCAAGTAAAAGGTTTTTCAACAAGAACTTTGTTTAAAACAAAATATTTAGATGAAGGTCAATATTTTTTTTATTGAATTACAAAGAGAAAAGTTCGGCAATTATGAACGACCATTAACATCACCGTAGATTCGCTCAATACATATGCATGTTTTTTTTTAAGTCATTAATTGATAGAGTAACTACATAAGAACCTAAAAACAAATATTAAACATTTTTTAAAGGGTAAAACACAAAAATAAAAGGGTTTAAACTTTATCTGCCACAACTGCAGTAAAAAACGGTACATCACTAGCCGCCATTTTGTGACATCATTCGTGCTCAAATAGCATATTAGTTTAATGTTATTGCACCTCAAAAGTTAGTTAAAAGGTTTGTTTATCACAAATGATCGTAATAAAGGACAATAAATACCCGAGAAAACAAGAAACTGTAGACCACAGAACACACGTTGACATTTGTTTTTGCACGAATGACGTCACATGCAGTGTTTGCTAATGTCGGAGCGTTTAAAAATGCGTTCCGTTTCTACAAAAAAAAAAAAAAATTAATCGTATTTATAAAATAAATAGCTAATCAAAATAAAATAGATTACTGTAAATATGTTCAAAGACATAAAAGGAACATTATATATTAAAATAAAAATAATTGGCGTTACATGCATATTCCCTATTCATTCAGAAACAACCCGCTAGTTTTTCTGAAAAAAACTTTTTTTCAGTCGAAGCCGAATTGTGAAATTCGGAAATTGTCAAAAAGCAAAATTGCCGCTTTTTGGGCTTCTGAAAATCCTAGGGCGATTATTGAAAAGCCTTTGCATGCTTAACGTGTCACTGTATGGTGCGTTATGTGGTCTGGAGGCGTGATTGAGTAAATTTTTTTCGAAGATGAGGCTGGAAATGTGGTAACGGTCAATGGATCACGCTATCGCGAGATGTTAACAACTCAATTTTGGCCTATTATTGATGACGTGGATATCACCGACATGTGGTTTCAACAGGACGGTGCCACATGTCACACAGCCAATGAAACGATCAATTTATTGCAAACTAAATTTCCCGATCGCATAATTTCACGAAACTCAGTTAAGTGGCCAGCCAGACCGTGTGATTTAACACCACTGGATTTTTTTTTGGGGCTATGTTAAGGACAGATTCTATACGGATCTCCAATCGATTTGATTGCAGCCTTAAAACTCAAAATCCGTGATGTGATTAACGAAATAGTCCCGCCGTATTGTCAAAAAGTGATTAAAAACTTTGATTTCATCAAAATCGACAACTGTCAGCGTGCTTGTGGTGGACATTTGCCAGATATCATTTTTCATTCATAATTGCCGAACTTTTCTCTTTGTAATTCAATAAAAAATTTAATCATTTCATCTATTTTTTTTGTTTTAGAAAACAAAGTTCTTACTGAAAAACCTTTATTATACCTTTATATATCGAAAATGGCATGCGTGTGGAATAACATCATCGTATTATAAATAATAATAAAAGTTACATAAAATATATAAAATAATTTCGTGTTATTAATTTGCATGCCATTTTGTATTTTATAAAAAAGTTTTATTTTGAGTTCATAAAATGGCATGCATATTTGTATCACTAGTTCAACAGCAAAAAGGTAAGAAACTTTTTTTTTTTTTTTTTCAATTGTAATAATTGCAAATACCCGGACTTTGTGATCGAAATGTTGCCCATTGAAAGAGGCCATAAGTCATAAAGGGCCATATTATTTAAAATTATTTTTTAAAAATATTTATTTTAAAGTCTTCAAAGATTTATACTTTATTTGTATACAATTTATTGTAGGTTATTATTATTATGATGGTTAAAATGTGTAAAAGTTTCAACGATCTTCTTACTTATTTCATGTTAAATACATAGATAGTTGCAGTGCATGCTGTTTGAGAAATTGTTAAAAATCAAATTTAAAATAATCTTAAAATGTACCTAATTTACCATATGCGACTCAGATGCGCTCACATAAACCGCTCAGGTTTTTGAGCGCAACTTAAAGAACAAATCTGTTAATACTTTTGATGTGAATAAACAAATAAAAAAAAAAAAAAAGAAAAAGTTAATAAAAAAAGTATTATAAAAAGAATATGTTTAAAAAATGACATTTATATTGAATTGGAACAATTTTTACACAAGACATTTTAATTTAAAAAGTGAAAAAATACATATTTATAATTCCTTAATTATTCTTCCAGTTTGAATTTCCCTCTTAAATAAAATTGAAATACCTATCTCATTATTTTTTGTTTATTAAAAAAAATTGTTATACCTATCTCATTATTTTTTGTTTATTTTGATAAAACAAACATGCATGCCATTTTTTATTAGAGTTTAAAATAATATTTACTTACAAATAGGTATAATACTAAAATGCATGCAAAGAAAAAAACACGAAAAGGTTACTTATTTTTTGTTGAAAAACTTATATTTTTTATGTCACACATGCATGCCAATTTTCTTATTAACTTTAAAAAATGTTTTTTTTGAAATGAATATGATCAAAACAGCTTTGATGAAATACATATTTATTAGAGAATAAAACACGTTATAATTGTACTATTTCGTTTATTATTGTCATAATCCACTGCGGCTGCACCCAAAACAACATCAGTATTGTCGCCATTCTTTCACGCGCACGTAAACTTTTTTTTCTTCTATTAATTAAACCTAATTCATTGATAATGTAAACCACTTTGGGTGTAGGTAAATGACTTTTGCGTGTAAAGAGAAGCTATTATACGGCGTGCAAAATAAAGTTGCGGAAATTTTAACTGCGACTTTTGCCATTTTTGTCATGCATGCCACTATTTTGCAACATCCTGCTGTGCATGCGAAATTTCCTAACGTCAATATATTATAAACATTAAAGTATTTTTCAAATAGCATGCATATTTAAGTAACGGAAAAGTGGTATTGAATTTTCACAACATTTTCCAAAAAAAATCCACTTTTCGCAGTTTTTTTTTGTGATGGAAACTTTAATGTTTTACCCGGCACGCATTTTGACAACACGGAAATGTACGATTTTTTTTCTTATTTTCACACAACCCTTTGAGCTCACTCGGCCGTTGTGAATTGCATGCCATTAATTACGATAGCTTGAATTTGTTTGTACTACCTTATGTTACAAAGGCAGGCATTATAATATCACGGAAAATCACTAAAATTCTCTACAGAAAGAAAATGCATTTTCTTTATGACGTGCCAGCGTGCGGCGCCCAATAACCGCTCTATCTTTCATATTTTAGGGTTAATTATTAATTCTTAAAAAGGCATGCAGTAGAAAATGGGACGTTTTTGTCATCATCTCCCAGTCTACTAGGCATTCTCTCCAGTCAAGATTTCGGGGCAATCATTGCAGTTAATAAGTGTGGTAGGTACAGTAATATGGAATAAAACGTATAGGTTGTTATTTTAAAATACTTATAATCTACTTATAATCTAATTTACACTGCTTAAATATATTTTATATGTAAATATACACACATAAATTACAAATACACAATACTACCAACTACACAATGGTCTTGTAAATTTTAAATATATTACACGGAGTGGAAAGCTTAGCCTCTATTATTTTTTGAATAAAAATAAAAAATATAGACCAGCGGCCACATTCTGTTTTCTATAACGTGATCGTTAGATTGTCAAAATAACGATTTCCGCTATTAGCGCGCTCTATTCCAATCATAGTAGTTTTTTAACCTTCGCTGATGGGAGGAGAGAGCGATAACGGAATTCGTTATTTTGACAATCCAACGTCCACGTTGTTAAAAACATAATGTGCACGCAATGTCCGTTGTAAGAGTTTTTTTTATTTACCAGCTCGCCAATCGATACGATCGATTCAATTCGATCGTTGACCAATAGGATCGCTTTATTTTTCGAGTCTGTTGAAATTAACTTATTTGTTTGGTAGAAAAGTTAACCCAGTGCCGTAGTTAACTCGATAGTAAACGTAAATAAAACTCACACTATTTAGTTACATGTTTTTTAATGAGTTTTTTTTTTCAATATTTGAAAAACGTCTTATTTCAATGGCTTATCTCTCTAATGGGGTTGTTTGTGCCAAACTTTTCAACCAGATGGCGCGGCTTTCTTGTTATGTTTGAAATGTCAATTTCCATTAGTTTATTGTAAAGTGATTTAATATCTTTGTAATAATTTATTATAATATGTATTTGTGTGGCATTTGGTTCTCAAGAAACTGACGCATACAAATTCCTTTTAGATGTGAAATTGAGGAAAACGTGGAAATATGTTTTAATCATTACTAAGTCCGTGAGAGAATGGCGGCAATACTGATGTTGTTTTGGGTGCAGCCGCAGTGGATTATAACAATAATAAACGAAATAGTACAATTATAACGTGTTTTATTCTCTAATAAATATGTATTTCATCAAAGCTGTTTTGATCGATTTACACGATACATGACACAAGATAGCAATTTACTTTTTCTCCGAAAGATATTGAAGATTACCTTTTTCTAACACTCCTCCTTAATCGCAATATTTTCCATACTCATAGCTGTTAGTTCTCAACTACTACATACTCATATATTCATAAATTTCTCACACTTACTCTGATATACAAAACTCATTCTCGGAAGCGGCTTTGTCATAGCATCAGCTATCATCTCAGTAGCCTGAAGATATTTCAGTTCTATTATACCATCATGCATAAAATCTCTCACAAAATGATATCGCACGTCGATATGTTTTGTTTGTTGATGATGAATAGGATTTTGCGCTATAGCCATAGCAGATTGACTATCGCAGTAAACAGTGACAGTTTATGTAACACCTGTTAACTCCTCTAGGAATCTCTTCAGGAAAACTGCCTCTTTAGAAGCCTGGGATAAGCTGACATATTCGGCCTCTGCACTGGATAATCCCACCATCCTCTGTTTCCTGCTTTCCCAAGAAATTGTACCTCCTGCTAATTTAAATAGAAAGCCTGTATAGGATTTTCTATCGGCAATGTCACCTCCGTGATCTGCATCTAGTACATCTACATAGCATTTTAAGTTAAGGCACAGAAGAAATATTAAGGGTCAATTTTGTATAATACAAACCAAAACTCTTGGTTCCTTTTAATTACCTCAGTACGCGCTTGGCAGCTACCCAATGCTCCTCATTGTAGCAGTTGTTAAACTGACTAAGATAGTTGATAGCATATGCCATGTCCGGTCTTGTACCAACTGCAACATACATTAGTGAACCTATAAGTTCCTGATATGGGATGTTCTCTGGCAGTTTATAACTTTCCTCTTCTGGCTTAGTTTATCTCTGACCTGCTGCCAATGGCGTAACGACTGGTTTACATTCTACCATTTTAAATTTATTTAAAAGTTTGTCAATATAATCTTCTTGATCTATTTATTCCTTCTTTTTGTGTTACTCTTATACCTAAAACTACTCGACTTTACCTAAATCTTTCATTTCAAACTTGCTCATTAATTCTCTTTTTACATTTAACATTTCCTTCTTGTTCTTCTAAAATATTAATAAATCATCTACATAAACTGCAATAATTATAATAGATTTGTCTGTACATCTCATATATACACAAGGCTCGTTCTCGGGTTTTCTAAAGTTCATATTCCCTAAAACATTATTCAGTTTATCATTCCAAGCTTTAGGCGCTTGTTTAAGGCCATATAGTGACTTCTTCAATAGACCAACATAATTCTCTTTTCCGACTTCTTCAAATCCTTCATGTATACAGTTTCGGATAATTCCACATTTAGAAATGCACATTTTACATCCATATGATCCACGTACAAATCCAGTTCTACTGCTAAGGCCAATAGTAACCTCAAAGAACTATGTCTCACCACTGGTGCAAATGTTTCGGCAAAATCTACTCCTTTTCTCTGTTTGAACCCTCTGGCTACTAATCTTGGTTTAAACCTCTTCTTTCCCCCTTCGTTTTTGATTCGAAGAACCCATTTCGAATCAATAACATTTTCACCATCTTTTACTAGTGTCCATGTTTGGTTTTTCTTTAAAGCTTCTAACTCGTCTTAAATTGCTTTCTTCCATTTCACTTTACTGCTGCCTAGCAGTACCTCTTGTACTGTTAAATTAGATTCATCTTCATCTAATATAGCTTGGTAGCTTAAAAAAATCAGGATACTCTTTCCTTTTTCTATCTCTTAATGGATATCTTCTTTCAATAATTTCTTCATTTGTATTTCCATTAATAACTTCATCTCTATTTACAAATTCATTTATACTTTCTTCAAAATTATTTACAACATCCATCTCTCCTCCTTGACTAGAGCTCTCTACTGTGACGTCTAAATGTCTCTTTCACCTTGGACTTCTTTACCGTCATCACAATTATCATTCAAAGGGGTATTCTCTTCAATAGGGTTCGCTAATATACAGTCTACGTTAGTCTGATTTTCAAAAAATACTACATCCCTAGCTTTATATATTTTTTGAGTGGTCGGATCAATTAATTTATATGCTTTAGATTCTCTACAGTAACCAATAATAATTCCTTACTTTTTGGATCAAATTATGTTCTCTTTTGATCAGGAATGTGCATGAATGCTTTACAGCCAAAAATTTTCACTATACTTAAATCTGGTTTTCTTCCTGACCACGCTTCCTCTGGCGTTGTAGCCTTCACAGCTAAAGTCAGTGACCTGTTTTTTAAAAATACTGCTGTGTAGCCTCTGCCCAATACTTAGTGTCAAATTTTGCATCTTGCGGCATACTTCTTGCTTTCTCGGTTAACGTTCTAATAGCGCGCTCTGCGACACCATTTTGTTCAGGTATATAATCGACTGTTAATTGATGTAAAATTCCGTTTTCCTTCATAAAAATACTCATCTGCCTATTTACATATTCTCCAACGTTGTCAGTCCTTAATTTTTTTTACATTTCAGCAGTTTGCGTCCCAAAAAAATCTTAAATTCACAAATTCTGTCAATTATCTCACTCTTCTTTTTTAGAATACATATATATAAGTCATTCTCGACTTATCGTCTATCAAAGTCATAAAATATCTATGACCACCTAATGACTCTTCAAACATTGGTCCACAGAGATCAGAATGTACAAGCTCTAATACATCTTCACCTCTAGAACCATTCTTTTTAAATGGTTTACGAGTTTGCTTACCTTTTAAACATGATGCGCACTCCAATTTTTCAATATTTGAGAAATTAACAACCGATGCCATTGTTGTATCTCTAAGCAGCTTCATATTGTAAAGACCTAAATGTCCCAACCTGCGGTGCCACAAGAAAGTGTCACCTTTTTCAGCTACTGTCAAGGCAACTCCTTCCTGTAAACAGTACTTGAGTTTATATACACCCTTCTCCTCTGCACACACACTCAAGAGTCAACTATACACTTATCAGCATTGAATATTTCGCATCCTTTCTTAGAGAATGTCACAACATAATTTTTATTTACAAGGGTACTCACGCTCAACAGATTAGCTGACGGTCCAGGTACACACATCACCGTATTTACAGAAAATTCATTAGTCACCGATACCTTCTCCATATATCTTGTTACCATTTGCACACTCTACTTCAACTTTATCACGATTTACATAATTACCCAACCAATCCTTTCGATTTGTCATGTGCTAAGAAGCTCCTGAATCCAGAATCCAGTCTTCGCTATGACCTCTCTCAATCGTTGAAAATGCATAGTAGCTCGATCTCTTTCTATCATCTGGTTCGTTCTTTTTCCTGCTAGGATTATCTGGACAGTCTATTGCTTTATGGGGTCCTCCACAGATAAAACATTTAATTTCATTCTGCGTATTTTTCTTAATAGATTATTTTCCTCTTTTATTAATCAGGAGAGCAGAACTTGTCCCCATTGAGCTTGATCCACTAGATAGATTTCCATCCATTTGAAGAAGTTTCGTCTTCATGTAGTCTGATGTCAATGCGATATTTGTATTCTCCATAGCTAAACGCATTGGTGTATAACTCTCAGTTAGACCTTGAAGCATTAGTACAGTTAACATTTCATCGTCAACCTCTTTGCTGGGAAATCGTCATTATCTCCGTGACGTAATCTCTGTCACTACGAAATTGTTCGAGTTTTAATCCAACCAATTTGCCCAATAATCTACAACGATTGTTAACGCCTGCATCCTCGAAAGCAACTTGTAAAGCTTCCCACGCTTGTTTTGCTGTTGTTGCTTGCCTTACATGAACCAAGCAATGTGGCTTTATCACTAGGCATATTTTAGCCCGCGCTCTTTGATCTCTTCTCAAAGCATGCGTCTCATATGCTGCCGGAGTAGTGGAAACATATTCCCATAAGTCTTTATGAACAATATATAGTTCCATGAGAAACTTCCATGTATTGTAGTTGTTCGATTTTGATATATAGTCTGGACGCTAATCTGTGGTCATGACCTTTGTCAGATCAGTCAGTGAAAATGCTTTTGTAAAATTGTATAATAATTGTGAACAAGTAATTGTTTTGTTTTCTAACTTGGAATAGTGTTCTTGCTCCGCCAGTGAGTATGGGCGGCCTATTAGAAATCCCATTTACATATGTAGTGTTTGTTCGCCATTATTCTGCGCCTACAAGTGATTCAGATTTGTGGCGTTGTTAATATTACATGGTTCCAACGCCGTATTTTACGTGGCTTAGTGCTTTTGGTTCAACGTCGAAGTTATTGCATCCCTTGGGTACCCAGGGATCTCGACGCTGAAGCACCACAAAAGCCTTACGGTAAGTCTAGATTTTAAGTTTAGCAATTAACTTTTCGCGGTTCGAATCGCACCCGTGTGAGAAGCCTGGACGAGTTGTGTTTCCCGGCATCTCGCACATTTCTGGTAGCAGAGCGTGGTTAGTACACATTCTAGCACATTTTGTTGGTGGGTTTTTTGATTTACCCATCTGTGCAAATTTTGAGGTTATACACATAAAAACTTCAAATTATTTGTTCCTAGCCCAGTTTAAAAACTGGTTTGTTGGCTAGATTTAGTTTATTTTGTTAATTGTTGGTTTTGTTGTACCATTTGATTTGGATAAATCATAAATTCTACCAAAGGTACACCTTCATTTATTTTTTATTATTAGTTATTATAATTTTGACCTTATGTTGCTTGTCTGCTTTGCTACTGTTTTAGGGTCAGGCAGGTCAGGTTAGTTATAATATTCCTAGTGCAGTTCCAACATAATTAAGTAGGTTTTTTTAAATTAAAATTAAGTTTATTTTCTTATTAACCCCGTAGAGGATGAGTTCCATGCAGCGGTCACTTGTGACTATGACCGTGTAGCGTCGGTACTCATAGACACCATTACCGAGAAGGTTCGCGGAGATATTGATAGGTCGGTTAAGATGGACCCCGAGCCTTCGCCAGCTGGTTCTTCTCCCGGGCTTTTGAGCAGTTTGCCAACCCTTGACCTCCCACCATTTGAGGGACGACTTGATGCCTGGGTAGGCTTCCTGAACTTGTTCGATAGTCTGGTGCACGGGCGGGGGGACCTCACCCCCAGCCAGAAGATGGCATATTTGTTGTCCTCATTGAGAGGAGAGGCTCGTGGCATCGCCCAACACCTACCTGTGACGGACGAAAATTATAAAATTGCTCGTGAGCTTCTGACCAAGCGGTATCAGAATATTAGGCGTTTGGCTGACACTCATGTCAACCAAATATTGGGGTTGCCTATAGTTGGTAAGGCACATGATTTGCGCAGGGACTTCTTGAATCCATTGATGATTGCGGTGAATGCCTTGCAGTATCTCAACCTACCAGTAGATTCTTGGTCATTTATATTACTAAACATTGTGCTCGGGAAGTTGCCCCCGAACTTAAGCTGCGCTTTGAACATAGGTATGGTGGTAACAGCATTGACTACCTACCATTGTTCTCAGACTTGTTGAACTTTTTGGATGAAGAGTGCCGAATAGTAGATAACTCTACAGGTGCAGGGCGGTCAAGATTTGTTGACCATCAGATGGTCCGGCCCCCTGTTCAACCACATGGTCAAACTGGCCAGCGTCCCAGGAATCGGTTTGCTGTGGCCGCTGTTGAAGCACAAAATTGTTTGTATTGTAGCGACCCTGGACATTTGGTGCCGCATTGACAACAATTTTGTAACTTGCGGGTCCAGGCCCGACGTGCCATGGCCCGACAGAGGCAATGGTGTTATGTGTGCTTGGGCAAGCACCACCAAAGGGATTGCCGTGAGTCGCGGCCATGTTCGCAGTGCAGTGGCCGCCATCATCTTGTTTTGAGTGCCAATTTAAATATGGGAGGCCGCTAACTTGTTCACTATGAACCCCAGGGTGCTAGGGAGGTACGATCGCCGAGGTTTTATGACTCCTCACGTACTGAGGACCGGCGCCCCTCACCCCCCTATATTCGGAGTTCACCCCCAATGTTCGGAGTTCACCCTCCAACGTTCGGAGTTCACCCCCCAGGAATGGTGGCCGCACCCCCCTTATGGGCGGGGGCAATGCTTCGCCCCCTCGCTTCGCTCCCATGGGTCGTAACCGGTGTGCAGCGCAGCTACCTGCTGTAAGGTCTCGTTACCAAAAAAGACCTTCAGCGCGACATGTTGTCGAGCCAATGCCATGGGACCGATCACATGAGATCCACAACTACCAGTGGATCCCGAAACCGAATGTTCCCGTACGTCCGGTTCAAGAGGAATAGGTATTCGCTGCCCGCTCACCAGCCGCCACCCTCTCAGAGACTGTAATTTTACCTACAGCCTCTGTTTGTGTTTGGGGCCCGAAGGGCAACTATTTGGTTGTTCGTGTCCTTTTAGATTCGGGTGCCCAGGGTTGCATTGTTTCGGCTTGGTTAGCGAGTGGCCTATGCCTAGCTTTGAATCCTCACCGGGATTCTGTTCGGGGAGTTGGTAATGTGAAAGTTGTGAATTTGATTGGTAACACCACTTTCACATTCTCCCCGTTCTCGGTTTCCTGTCCGAGCATCACTGCTTCGGCAATAGTATTAGAAAATATATTGGGTCAACACCTCCAGGTAAAGTTGTCCCCAGCTGTGGTGACCCTGACAAGGTGTTTGTTTGTGATTTGTTGCTTGGTGCCGATGTTTTGGGAATGTTGCTTCTAGGTAATGTGAAGCCCCTAGGTACAGGTGGCCTCGTAGCGATCCCCACAATCTTGGGATCTGTTATAATGGGCCCAACCCATATTCCTCCCCCACCTGTTGTTGATAACCGTTTTGTTGACATTTGTCTTTCTCTTTCTGAGGCGGTTCAGAGATTTTGGGAAGTGGAGGAGCCCCCGGCTGCTACGAAGGTCAATCCTGTTAATCATGAATGTGAATTGTTCTTCCAGAATAATATTGGTCGTTTAGATTCTGGTCGTTTTTACACCAGACTTCCTTTTCTCCCCTCACGACCCCCATTGGGTGCATCGAGGAGTCTTGCTGAGAAAAGGTTGGTGTCCATGGATAATCGCATGAGGCGTGACCCTGTCTTCCGCAAGAAGTACATTAAGTTCATGCGGGAGTATGAGGTTTTGGGACACATGACGGTTTCAAACTTGGACTGGCGTTCAGTGGAACATTATTTCATTCCCCATCACGCAGTCTTCAAGCCTCATAGTGAGAAGATAAGAGTGGTGTTTGATGGCTCTGCCCCCGCGTCTTCGGGTGTATCTTTGAACCAGTGCCTGCATACTGGCCCGAAGCTTCTCCGGGATATTTCGGATATCCTCATGGACTTTCGCCGTCATCAGATTGTCTTTGTGGCCAACATCCGCATGATGTTTCGGCAGACACTCATCCACGAGGATGACAGGTGCTACCAACTCATTTTATGGCGGGAGAAACCCTCTGATCCCATGCTTGTCTATGAGCTGAATACCAATACATATGGTTTGCGGTCTAGACCCGTTCGTGGCTATTCGTTCATTGTTGGAGTTGGCCAAGCGTGAGCGTTTGAGGTTTCCTCGAGCTTCCGCCATCTTGGAAAATTATTTGTATGTTGATGATGAATGCACGGGAGCCTCCAGTGAGAAAGTGGCTTTGATCTTGAGGAATGAATTGATTGGGATAATGAGGGCTGGAGGCTAAGAAAGTCGATATCGAACTCCCCGACTCTCCTGGCTGACTTGCCATTAGAGTACCAGCAGCCTATAAGAAATCCCATTTACGTATGTAATGTTTGTTCGCCATTATTCTGCGCCTACAAGCGATTCAGATTTGTCGCGTTGTGTGTTGTTAATATTACATG
This sequence comes from Monopis laevigella, assembly GCA_947458855.1. Taxonomy (NCBI): domain Eukaryota; kingdom Metazoa; phylum Arthropoda; class Insecta; order Lepidoptera; family Tineidae; genus Monopis; species Monopis laevigella. The sequence continues at coordinate 3,554,489 of OX381596.1, read as the reverse complement.
GTTCCAACGCCGTATTTTACGTGGCTGAGTGCTTTTGGTTCTACATCAAAGTTATTACATCCCTTGGGTACCCAGGGATCTCGACGCTGAAGCACCACAAAAGCCTTACGGTGAGTCTAGATTTTAAGTTTAGCAATTAACTTTTCGCGGTGCGAATCGCACCCGTGTGAGAAGCCTGGACGAGTTTTGTTTCCCGGCTTCTCGCACGTTAGTTATCTTGACCATCAAGTTTATCGATGGAGGGTAGACTACCAGACTCCGATTTACCTCTATATTGATCCTGTCCATCTCTGCCAGCGATCATCTCTCGTGTACCATTCTCATTGTGTTTCATGCTGTAGGACAATAACCTGGTGTTATTTTGGGAGCAGCTGCAGTGGATTATGACAATAATAAACGAAATAGTACAATTATAACATGTTATATTCTCTAATAAATATGTATTTCATCAAAGCTGTTTTGATCGATTTGATACATGACACAAGATGAAAATTTACTTTTTCTCCGAAAGATATTGAAGACTTTTTCTAACAAATACAACATGCCATGTATAGTGGCGCCCTCTGTAAAAAAGTTTTGCCGAAACTACCCCATTGACCGTGACGTTGAAAATTGACAGATAACAATGTAATTTTGGTTAGAGATTAGCTTAACGCCCGTACAGGCGTTATACTGCTCTAGGTACGTTCTGTAGCTGCAGAGTTGGGGCCTATCACAAGCTGTCATCGCCTACGACGACAAAACGTTAAGTGAAAATTAAATATCGAAATATCAGTTCAATTTTAATGGTCATATAGTCTGTATTAGGTTGGCTTTAAAAATGCTGCCATCTTGCAATATACGAATTCTTCGCCGGTTTGAACATGTTTGGAGCATTGGAATTTCAACTCTATAATTAACATTATAGAACTTATATTTCTGTAATTTACTCAACGTCTTGTCGAAAACGAATGCTTCAGGCGAGGCGACATGTCGCGTCGCCTTCAATCAAAACTGTATAGACTGTAACAGCTGACAGCGTACCTCACGCCTACTGTCACTGTCAAAACCCATACGTTTTTGACTGAGGCGACACGACATGTCGCTTCGCCTGAATTATCTCTAAGGCCCCAGCTCGTGATTAGGCTCTTTAGTCTGGGCACAAAATAAAAAATAGTACTTACTTCCCCATCTTTTTTTTTTACTGGAGCACGGCATGTGACTTTGTCTACCTGGTGGTAAGCGGACCTATAAAATCCATGTATGGGGTCGATCAATACATTGTTGTTTAACAGTATTTATCGCTCCAACTATGTCGGCTTAATGATGCGGTTATGAAATGCACGAAGACGAATTTGCATTACGAGTCTACTTTAGTAGTTTCGCTGCTTTATCGTAAAATTAACTGTACATTTCGTAACCGCACCCTAAAAGGAGAATACCATCTCGACAAAAAATCTATGCCTCCTGCAAACCGGTAAACCCACAGACTAAAACCGAAACATGACTAGGTCATTTGACGGTTTTTGCATCTGTATGGGGGCTTAATAAATAAATAATAACCACTCACCCTGTATATAGCTTTGTTGTTGTATGCGGAGGTCGTGAGTTCGAATCCTATTCATGCCCAAACTAATGTGATTTTGGCATGAATGACTCATGAAACCCTCACGGTTTCCATATAGTGTGTCATAGTCTGGTTCATAGTCGTAGTCTGGTTCATAGTCGTAGTCTGGTTCATAGCCGTAGTCTGGTTCATAGTCGTAGTCAGGTTTTAGTATCGGGAGCCTTCTTTGAGACGAGGCCGACTTTGCTGCAAAAGCGATAAGGGTCTGTCAACGCGCTGATAATTTGAGTTGTCATCGCTCTTATTTCCAACGCAATAAAGGTTACGACAGCTCCAATAGGGAATATGCATATATTATTTTTATTCTATTACTTGAACATTATAGAGTAACTACATTAGATCCTAAAAACAAATATTAAACTTTTTGTTTAAACTTTATCTGCCACTACCGCAGTAAAAAGTATTCTAGCAAATAAAGATCATTTCATTTCATTTCAAAAAACGGTACATCACTAGCCGCCATTCTGTGGACTTTTTGATGTTTAATGTTATTGCACCTCAAAAGTTTGTCAAAAGGTTTGTTTATCACAAATTATCGTAATAAAGGACAATAAATACCCGAGAAAACAAGAAACTGTAGACTACAGAACACACGTTGACATTTGTTTCTGCACGAATGACGTCACATGAAGTGTTTGCCAGTTTGTAATGTCAGAGCGTTTAGAAATGCGTTCCGTTTCTAAAAAAAAATGGATTTTAAAAATCGTATTTATAAAAAAATTAGCTAATCAAAATAAAATATATTACTGTAAATATGTTCAAAGACATAAAAGGAACATTATATATTAAAATAATAATAATTGGCGTTACATGCATATTCCCTATTGCAATCGATCTCGATAGCGATATGTAAAAAAATCGTTTCATAACTTTTCTTGCACTTTAATTATAATATATTAATAATAATAACAAAATAGGTTAATAATGAGGTTAATTTTCGGATGTCGGAAAAAAATATAAATGATAAATAAAAGTAGGTATTTTAGAAGAAAATCGACAAAAAAAACAAGGCAAATCGCCCGACAAGAAAACGAAAAAATCTAACTAATATTATAAAGCTAAAGGGTTGGTTTGTTTGTTTGATCGTGCTAATCTTAGGAACTACTGCTTCAAGTTTTTTTAAAGTTACTATTTACACATTCATATTGCTCTGGTAAACTAAGCTCTAGGCTATACCTAATATGTATTATATCGTTGTTTCTGGTACACATAGTACAATTGCAGTGCTGCCTAAATAACATATGTTCAACCATTTAAAATCCCTCGTAGCTCAAGCGCACTCGCGTCGTCAACGTATAGTAATGACGTACAATTATTATGTAATAATGACTCACCAATAAACAATAGGGTTTCGCAATAATACAAAAGACTTACCTGAAGAAAATATGCCACCCATTGTAGATTACAGAATTAATTTTGTATAAAAAAAAGGTATAAAAATAAATGTTTCAACAGGATTTACGATTTTTAAAATTAAATACAAAAAGCACGCCCGAACTAACACGTATGTGTTGTATGTATGCAATGCATTTGCGCAGGCACAGCACAGTCATGAGTCAGTACAGTCACACAACAATTAAAAAAGAGTTACCCAATTACTATTGTTTTCCCAAAATTTTGGGTAATCCGTTAATGTGTAAATTATTCTGTTCCATACCGTAACTTTCTCCTTCCCCTTTCCGTTACAGGACAACTTACACTGGTTGCAAAATGCATAAGGTCCGTGGTCGATGTACCATATAGCAGAAGCGGATCCAGAATTACATAGGGGGTTGGGGACTGGGGTGGCCTTGTCAAGATTTTTTGTCAGAACTATTATAGATAATGGGGCTTAGCACGCGGACATCGATAAGATATATACCGATTCGAAATATACCGTCAGCTGTCGACAAATATATCGAATTAGTAAGCACGCAAACCGACATCGATAAATTTCTTGAGAAATGTCTACTAGGTAAAACAAGAGTGTTTCGTTGACAATAGGGAATATGCATGTAACGCCAATTATTATTATTTTAATTGTATAATGTTCCTTTTATGTCTTTGAACATATTTACAGTAATCTGTTTAATTTTGATTAGCTATTTTTATTATAAATACGATTTTAAAAAACTTTTTTTTTGTAGAAACGGAACGCATTTCTAAACGCTCCGACATTAGCAAACACTGCATGTGACGTCATTCGTGCAAAAACAAATGTCAACGTTTGTTCTGTAGTCTACAGTTTCTTGTTTTCTCGGGTATTTATTGTCCTTTATTACGATAATTTGTGATAAGCAAACCTTTTGATTAACTTTTGAGGTTCAATAACATTAAACTATTATGCTTGTTGAGCATGAATGATGTCACAAAATGGCGGCTAGTGATGTACCGTTTCTTACTGCGGTAGTGGCAGATAAGGTTTAAACCATTTTATTTTTGTGTTGTACCCTTTAAAAAATGATTAATATTTGTTTTTAGGGTATAATTTAGTTACTCTATCAATTAATGAAATAGATTAAAAAAACATGCATATTCCCTATAAATAATTATTACATTATACCATGTGTTATATTTTATATTATTATTAATAATCGTTACAGAAATATATATTTTAATTTAATAAAGACTTAAAAATACTTTATTTAACAAAATAAAAATAAAGCTAAAGAAAACTTATTTTTTTAGGTCAAGGTAACGGGTGTTTTTTTGTTAGTTTTTTTATTTATTAAGGCATTGGACAGGATTAAATAAATTATATGCAAAGTACGTATAGATACAAAAGTGGTCTAAGACCTAAAAACGCTATTCAAACGAATTGTCAGACATATTTTCTTGAGCATTGATTGGTTATGATCGCAAATGTGTCACTTTTTATTTTGGTTTATATCGCGGGTGGCTATCTTTTGTTTTTATGACTGGTAAGGCGATTTAGGCCTTAAGGCACTTCCCTACATACTTGAAGTATGTAGGGATATAATTTTTTTTTCATGGATGCTTTGAATTTTATGCAATACGGCGACATGTGAATGGTTTATTTTAATTATCAGCCTGAATTAGTCGCCTGCTGAATTTAATCATATTACATTACAAAATACATTCCGAATTCAAGACCTATCTGAACTTGAAAACCAACCTCTGAACTTCAGGGGTTACCAAAGTTCAGAGGTTTTTAGTCTAGTAGTGATCTTCCCCTCTAGGATTGGTTCGCTTTAAAATAATAGGACTAACCTACTGACATTTCATAATAATAAATAGGTACATAAAATTATATTAAAAAAATACACGATAATAATAAAATAAAACAAGAATTTTAATATAAATTAAACTATTTTTTCTAATAGCATAACTCTAGAAACATAAATACTTATTTTCTGATAGTATTATTTTCATAATATATCTCTTGGTTTGGGCATCCAGATATTTTTTCAAAATCATTGTTTTTTGAGGTTCCAGTTGTTTCAGCAACTTTTATATTCCTATTTTCTATAACACGGACATCTATAGTCACTTATAACAGTTTTCCTAACGAGAATAAAACAATTTTGGTTCGGTTTTTCGCTATTAAATCAATAAAATATCGATACTTATCAGCACCTAAAAGAAACCTGATAAAAATTGTATATATATCGACTTTTGTCTACAATCTGACAGTTTAGTTTTGATGTTAATAAGCTGCGTGCTACCGTTTTCGATAAAACTCGACACATATCTTCCAAAGCGTCAAATAAGTATATTCGTTATATGCGTGGTCGCGCGTGTTAGCTTTGTAGATATATGTCTTAATGATCGATTTATCGAATCGAATGAAATAAAATTAAAACTGATCAAGTACCTATAGGTACGACGACGTTTTTCGTATTGTTCTGTATAATAACGGGAAAATTAACTTTTAAATATATATAGTATATTTAAAAGTTAATTTTCTAGTCTAACTTTCACTAAAAACTGAAAATAATAAATTTTCTTTTCCTAATTGTGTATTTTTTTTTCCGATTTATACACATATTTTAAATACATTACTACTAATATAGTTTCTCAAAATATTAGCATTAAACGCATCATAGAATGTTTACCCGATAAAAAATCTGAAAGTTGCATTTTACTTACTTACAGAGTGGGATAAACAAATATTTATTAGTATATATAGCAAGTGTATTGAACTTTATGTTTATTATTTGTATTGCTGTGATATACGACTAGGATTTGTGTGCCACGGATTGGCTAAATGTAGTGAGCTTATCAAACCTTTTTGTAACCTACATTCCGACGAGTAGGTACATTATTTATATATTTATTTACTTTTGAGTTTTTTTTTCACATTTATTTCTTGATCGTTGAATTTGGATACAAGAATAATGGGTGTAACATTAAGAACTAGAGTGAGGACATCAAGTAGCAAGACTACGCTATGTTTGTGAATACATGGGGTAAAAAAGAATGAAGCAAAAGTTTTTTTCACAGATGAGCCGAGATTTTCACTATTCACTTCCGATAGAAGACTAGGAGTCTACAGGCGACCTGGTGAGCGATACATTTAAGCCTGCTTCGCATAAAGAGTGTATGGGCTGGAATCTCTTTAGAAGGTCGCACAGAGTTATGGGGCTCTAGAGAAAAAGCAGGCGAGGCGACATGTCATGTCATGTATGTATTTTGACAGTGACAGTAGGCTGTCACCTGCCAAAGTCTATACAGTTTTGATTGAAGGCGACCCGACACGTCGCCTCGCCTGATTTTTCTCTAGAGCCCATGGTATTAGTAGAGAATAACATCGCCTCTAAAGTATTGCATAACATCGCCTCGTCTTAAGTATTGCAAACAGGTTCATAGTTGTCAGAGCCCGAGGTGGCAATACCAGTTTTTAAAATAAAAATAAGTTTGAGTATTTTGGTAAGTTAAAAATTGCATTTTCTTTTTCCATAAAAGTACATCAACCAAGACAGATATTCCAGTGTCAAAAAACAGGAAACATGAGTTTTTTCTTGCATAAAAAAAATATTTTAAAGTTTTCCATCAAAATATAGCTGGCCTTATATCTAAGAAAGACCTTATTGAACTAACCTTTTCCGATTGGTCATACGATAACAATCCTGGTGTTCTTTGCTTTTCTGAGACTTTTGTAAAACATGGGGATGAAAAAAAATTTAGAATTAAAAACTATAAACTAGCAACATGCTATTGTAGAAATAAAAAAAGAGGTGGTTCATGTATACTTGTAAAAAACGAAATAGATTATAAAGAAATTAAATTTATTAATGAAATCAGCTTGGAAAAAATATTTGAATGTTGCGGTATAGAAATTCTAATGCACAAAATACTATTGATATGCATATACAGGAAACCGGGTTTATTAAAGATTCAAATATCACGCTTTTTTGAAAAACTGGAAAACTTACTAGATAAACTATCAAAATTTAAATTCTTTAAATACAGAATTATTTTAGCCAGGGATCTTAATATAAATACTTTAATAAACAATAACATAACAAAATAGTTACAAGATATATTGAATAGTCACCATATGAAACTACATATTACGGAATCTTCACGCGGTGCGTCATGTATATATCACATAATTAGCAATGTTGATGGTGCAATGGGTACTAACATACCTCTAGGATTAAGGGATCACAATACCGCTCAAACAATTATATAACGAATTTCACGATTTGTTTCACCTAATATATATGCTATGCTTCCCTAACATTAAAACTAAAATACGCACTACTAATAAACAAAAATGGATTTCTAGAGGTTTAAAAATAAGTTGTAAGACAAAAAGGCATTGTAAGGCAAAACGCCAAACGAACAATCGTAGGTAAACTTAATGAGTTACAATTTTTGGTTACAAGCACGGCTCCACCAGTTTAAAAAATCTCACTTCCAGTTGAGATTTCGAGTAGGAACAAGGAGTTATAGATTCATATAGACCTAATTAATTAAAAACGCATGTTACCAAAAAGTAATTTGATTCATAAAAATCAAAAGAAAGCGATTTTTTGCATTATTGGTATGTGGCCGTATTTTGAGTGGCATGGCATTTTTTCATCTTTTTGGCAACAGTGATCGGTAGGTAAGTAAGTACGTACTAAAACCCAAAATTATTGCCAAAAAAAAACTCGCTAGGTATATTTCCCGAACATAAGAAGCCAGGAAAAGGATTCCTGATCTCCAACGTCTAAAAACGTGTAAATGTTGTTTTCAGTGATACCAAGGGTTTTTTTATGATAAAAGAACGTAGAAGTGTAAATATTACTTACTCGATCCCAATTAGATAGTATTTTCATAAAAAATCTATTAACTTTTGAAAAGATACCCAAAGTTTGATTTATGATTCTAAAAATATTACTTTAGTTGTCATTTCAAAACTTAACAGATTAAAAAAAAAAAAATTATGTAATTACGATCGAGTAAATAAAATCTACACCTCCATGTTCTATTTAAAAAAAAAAAAAACTTTATTATCACTGAAAAAAAATTTGACGCTCGAGTTCGCGAATCCTTTGCCTGTGCACTTAATATTAAAATTGGGTAATTTTAAACTATTACTAGCAACACTAATATATTCGGGAAATCCCTATATAGCGACCCGGCTTTATTTAGATGCGTTCAAGATATCATTTGATTGATTGAGTTCGTTTAGAAATATAACAGAGGCTCTACCATTCATTTACGTATACGTTACGTTTTTACAATGCGCAAACCCATGGTAGAGCCTCTGAAGAATGTAAATTAGTTGATAAAGGTAACTTAAAATCACAATGACTTTTGGGTATCCTTTTCACATTCGAGCAAGGTCAAAATAAAATCAACACTGGTGCCTTACGGTGCCTGAGACCGCCTAGACGGCCTCAGGTTACCCAGCGGAGACATTTTAATCACACCTCGTCGTAGACCTACACTACTAAGTCTACCTACACGTTCTACACCGAACAAGTGGCGCTTGCTCGTCGCAATGTTTGGATAGACTCAATAAAATAACCCAAATCTAAAAACAGTTCACAAGTTGGTATAGCACAATCACAAGGGACTGTAGTGGTGTAGTCATAGAAATGTATCTACCTATTTTTTTATTTTTATAAAAAAAATATTACGGTGATGGTGGGCAGATGGCTTCGTGCCAAGAGCCGGATTCCTTGCAACAAGAAGCTATATAAGTCTCGCTTGTACAAGATAATCATTTACAACAACTCTCATACGTTAGTGTAACGAAACGTCACCGCAGGCCCTCCCAACCGTTAGTTACCAAATCTAGTTGCCAATGGTAGACGTGTGAAGTTATAGGGACACTTTTCTGTAACGAATGGTAGAAATTGTTACCATCCGCAAGCCAAACGGTTCGTTTGAACATTATAGGGACTGGGCATTAAACTTTTTAGTGTTCTTATAGGTATTTGGAATGCGCCATATTTTTTATGTATATGTATATTGTAGTATTGGAGTGTTAGGACATTTTAACTTCCAGAAATCTATTGCCTCAGTCACCCTTACGTCTATGCGTTGTCAGCGAGTCTCTTTCCTTTATCATATAATCCTTCAAGCGAGTATAGCACTGCTAAAACACTGATGAAACAATTTCTAATTAACTAATTTCTAATACCTATTCTAATGACAATTATACATATTTTATATTTTCCTTTAACAGTGGCATTTGTAAAAAAATGTGTATATCCTTGTTTCAGCAGTTCTATATTATTATGATTAGTTATCTATGACATTGTTATTATAATTAGTTATCGTAGAATAACAATGACAGATACCTACAGCAGATATCTACGAGTAATCTTCTTTGTAATATTATTAATTTTTCATTATCATTTTGTTATCATTATCGTTTTGAATTATTGTTTAATAGTTTAAACCAAGACTGAACTAGTTTTGGTCTTGATTTGGGCATACTATATAGTATGTAGTGTAGCATGACCACAAAACAACTAACAGTACTAGGTTATTATTATTATTTTCTTGGGTTAATGGCGTCTTCGCATTACGCGAAATTTTGCCAATGTCTAGTGGGTAGATTTATAAAACTTTTTTATCTATAGTAAAAGAGGGATAATAGGATGGACAGGAATTGGGAAAGGACTAGGGTAGATAAAGGAATGGCGACATGACCGTATGCAAACATACGGTATAGTCCTGCCAATGTCTAGTGAAGAAGGAAAAATCTACAGTAAAATGGGTACCGCCATTTTACTGAAGATTGTGGGATTATTTGAGATAACACAAACACCGAGATCACTGCGTAAATGCTACACTTCTCACACTTAATATTACTATACGAATGCTTATTCTACAAAATTAGTACACTTTTGCACAATAATATTCAATAAAATTAAATTTGAAAAATATAATATAAACACGCGTCTACAGTGTTCGGGCTACCCTCAAAGAATCAAGCAGTACTAGGTTACCGAAATTGCACTTCTTTGATCTTATTTATTTTCTTGGATTAATAGCTTCTTCGCATTACGCGAATTTTTGCCAATGTCTAGTGGGTAGATTTAAAAAACTTTTATAGTAAAAGAGGAATAATCGGATGGAAAGGAATTGGGAAAGGACTAGGGTAGAGAAAGGAATGGCGACATGACCGTATGCAAACATACGGTATAGTCCTGCCAATGTCAAGTAAAGAGGAAAAAAAAACCAACAATAAAATGGGTACCGCCATTTTATCGAAGGTTAAGGGATTCATTGAGATAACACATACACTGAGACACTGCGTAAATGCTACACTTCTCACACTTAAGATCACAACGGAATGCTTATTCTACAAAATTGGTACATTTTTGCACAATAATATCCTATACAACCGCAAACCCTATTTCAGTAAAATTAAAGAGTAAACTACGCAGAATGTACCTACATTTTTACCTAATTCGCGGAACGACAAAAAAATTATAAGACCTAACCTAACGAAACAACCTAAACAAACATTTTTTCATAATAAACGTCAGGTTTACAGAAACGGCTCAGAGTGCTCCGCCTTGCTCAATACACAACCTTGCTCGTCGGGATATGGCTTGTGTGGCATTTCGCACCATCGTCGGTGTTATTAAAGTGAAAACCGATCTAACCCGCTGTCATATCTCGGCAACCGTTGGGCAATCGGAGAAAGACACTCTGTCCTTCACATAACCCCCCAAAAAGAAGTCCAAGGGTGTGAGGTCTGGAGAACGAGCAGCATCGGTTCCATAGCATCGGTTCCCCGCGGCCGATCCATCCTCGCGGAAAGCGAACGTTACGATGTTCTCGTACTTTGCGAGCAAAATGTGCCGGAGCTGTTACAAAATACCCCGTAAAAAATATAATTAATAATCGAAGCCAAAAATATTGTCAACCCTAGTAAGCTGTCATGTCAGGGAACCAAGATTTTTCAACAGAAAGGCCTAAGTTCTATTTTACCTAATAATTGTCTACTTTAATAGTTTCATCATAAATACCGCAACAAGCTCGCCACTTGTTAGGTGTTGCCTCCGAATACCATCGGCGAAATGAGCACGGGTTAATCCCTCCGCTGGGTACCCTGAGGCCGGCCCTAAACGGTTCTCGGGAGCCAAATAGGCACCCGATACTATGGAAATAATCCACTTTGCCTATTTCCATAGTATTATGACTTATAGTCTTATTATCTGGGGCTCAGCGGCAGACATAGAAACCATATTTATCTCGCAGAAAATAACTATTAGAGCAATTTACGGCATGAAGACCCGGGAATCCCTTCGAGAAATCTTTCCTGAAATTGATATAATGGCACTGCCCTCCCAATACATATTTGAGAACTTATTATATGTTAAGAAAAATTATAATATGTTTAATAAAAATGCAGATAGGCATACCCGAAACTTAAGAAATATAAACAAAATTGACATACCAAGATTCAGATTACAAAAAACTAATAAATGTTTTCTAATAAACAGTATTAGGCTATTTAATAAATTACCAAAATCGATTATAGAACTAAATGATATAAAATTTAAAAATTGTATAAAGCAAACTTTAATAGCCAAGGCGTATTACAAAGTTAATGATTATATTAATGGTAGAGATGTCTGGAATCAGTCCTCTCTGCGTCTGGAATCTCTAACTAAACTAATAGTAACTGTCATATTGTAATAATTCATAATACTTACTATTATAGGTTTATATTTTTTTATACTACAATAGGTATTTTTTTAATATATTTTTGGATGAGGTAATAACTTGTTATTACTATAACCTTTTATTATTATATTAATTTTAAATATTTATTATTTTCTACAAGGTAATAATTATATATAATTAGTTATTACTTAACATTTATGTTAATTTGTTTTATTTATTTTAAGTTATTCTGTTAACGGAATTATAGAATACATTTCCATGTTTTTTTTTAACTAGTTGATGTTTGCGCAGGCCTTGGATTTAGCTATGTATTGTATTTATCCAGCGGATTTCCTCTCCTTTGAAGGTCATTGCAGTGGTGGCGCGTGTGCCGGGTTCTGGTCTGCACCCTAAGGGCCTGGTTGAGCAGAAGGATGGCTGACACATACGTTACGTCCGTGATCGGGTGCTGCTGTCCCCACAGCAGGACCTTGGATCTGTTTGATTGTTATCATATAATAAGCGGAGATCCCGAAAAATCTCCTGCTGATAGGCCGGCGCTGGCATCAAAGAAATGTTGTGTTCTGTAATTCTGTACTTTCAATATTGTAAGATAGTATATCCTATATGATATATATGATAGTATAGCCTTGGGGTGTTCTAAGCGTGCTCTTCAGTTGGATGAGAGTATATACCACATGCTATAAGCATAGGTTGAAACAACTACTGAAGCGGTACGCAAAGGGTCAGGTCACAGAAAAATTTTGTTTACGGATGAGATTTTTTTACAATTGAGCAACATTTTAACAAACAAAATGTCCGTATTTATGCTTAAAGCTCTAAGAAAGCCTCCCAATTAGTCGACAAAGTGCAACGTGGGCATTATCTGACTTCAGTGATGGTTTGGTGGGGTATTAGCTATGAAGGAGTAACTGACCCATATTTTTGTGAAATAGGTATTAAAACATCGGCACAAGTGTATCAAAATACCATTCTTGAGAAGGTAGATAAGCCCCTTAACAACACCATAACCAAGTAACTTAACCAAGTCCTTCCAGCAAGACTCGGCGCCGGGTCATAAAGCTCGGTCCGCGCAGTCTTGGTTGGAAGCGAAGGTTTCGGACTTCATCAGAGCTGAAGACTGGCCGTCGTGCAGTCCCGATCTTAATCCGCTGGATTATGATTTATGGTCAGTTTCAGAGAGCTTGCTCTAAACGCCTTGATAATTTGGGGTCCTTAAAATAATCCATACGAATGGCAGTGAAGAATTTTCCTATGGAAAGAGTGCGTGCTTATATTAATAACTGGCCTCAACGTTTAAAGGTCTGTATTTCAGCCAATGGAGACCGCTTCGAATAAACTTTTTATATTTTAAATAATTTATATTTATGTATTAAACTTTCACACTGTAAAAGTAATAAATGTTATTTGAAATAGAAAAAAAAAATGTTTTTCTTTGTTACAATATTTATGGCAAGACTATATAACTTATTAAGTTAAATTAATTATATTGTAGTCGCTAATGACCGTGTTGTTAGAACGAGTTAAAAAATAAAATAAAAATAAAGTGTTTAAATAAATAAATGAATAAAAAAAAAATGTAAACTATTGTTTTATTATTTTACTTTAAAATCGATTGCTTTATTATGGAAAAAAAAATGTGCGTAGGACATTGACTTTTAAAACTAGACAACTATGGCGTGTATGGCGGGTGTACCACAGCAATGATGCTTAGCTCCCCTATTGGTCGTGATGTTATATAGCCTTCCTCAATAAATGTGCTATCCAACACTAAAATATTTTTTCAATCGAACCAGTAGTTTCTGTGATTAGCGCGTTTAAGAGCAGCGTCTGATCAAACATTTCCCATACATTCACGACCTTTTGGTACTAACTGTTACCCCCCCTTAAACGTTCTAGATTCGTACGTTTTCCTTTTTTTTAATTTTGGTATAGGAAAATAAATATCAATCCCTAAAAATTCGAAAAAAAGTTCGCATAAAAGTACTTCACATTAAAATAATTCCTATAAAATCATCAACACAGAAAATAAAAAAAATAAAAACGTACAGTTATCGTTTAATAAAAATTTTAATAAAAAAAAAGCGGCCCCAGCCTAGTGGTTAAGTCACTGCGCAACTGATAACAAGGTTAAGCAGATGACAACAAGACCGGCCTGGGATGGGTGACCGCTTTATACAACGAGGCTATTTCATGATAAACACCGCAACAAGCTTGCCACTTGTTAGGTGTTGCCTCCGAATACCATCGGCGAAATGAGGATGGGTTAATCTCTCCGCTGGGACCCTGAGGCCGTTTAAACGGTTCACGGGAGCCAAATTGGCACCCGTGATGGAATTTATTTATTTTTATTATTAGTTATCGTTTGTTTTCTCTTTAACAAAAGACAATTTTTTTTTCAAATCAAGTAAAGTTTAGGGGTAAAAAGGTAGAAAACAGTTTTGGCCCGAAAGTCGTTTTGCTGCCTAAATTGTAGGTATAATCTCATACGTGCTTCTTCTCATATTGAGGGTCGGGGGGAAGTTTTACATAAAAATGTCGGTAACGCTACTAGACATAGCATTACCGCATGTGCGTAGCCAGGATTTGTTATGGAGGGGAACGAGCAAAAAAATTTACAAATTTTTTAACGAGCAAAAAATAAAAATAAAAATGCCACCATCATCGGGGGGGAGGTTTCACCTACAAACACTCAACAAATATATTTTGCGCCCGAGTGTTGCACTTCTACTTTTCATCACCCTCTATGAGAAATAAAAGGCGCCTCATATTTTATTGTAATATTATTATAATGAAACATAGAGTAACAGCTAACTTGAAATTAAATAGTATCTAATAATAAGACAATTAAAAACTAATATTTACATTTGAGACATTTTCGCAATTATGAAAATTATTGTTACAGTTTTATTAGGAATATAGATTGTTGTATAATAATATAATATAATAATATAATATAATAATATAATATAATAATATAATATAATAATATATTATTATTGTAGACCATAGGCTTTATATTTCTCCCGGGATTTTGCAGGTAATAGATTATCCATCCTTGCGTCAGTTCATTCAGGAGTTCATTCTATACTGTCACTTTAAGAACTCATTTTTCAAAACAAAACCACAAATTTCTAACAATCCGTGAAAATTGACGAACTCGTGGGCTGTAGTTCGTACGTTTTTAATTTGATTTCTTTTTTTTTTATTCTAATAGCGCGCGCGACTATGGGCTGTCGTACCAGCCAGTCTTTATTGCGCCGGCGCGTGCGACTATGGGCCGTCGTACCAGCCAGTCTTTGTTCAGTGGGCGCGCCCGACTATGGGCCGTCGTACCAGCCAGTCTTTATTGCGCCGGCGTGTGCGACTATGGGCCGTCGTACCAGCCAGTCTTTGTTCAGTGGGCGCGCCCGACTATGGGCCGTCGTACCAGCCAGTCTTTATTGCGCCGGCGCGTGCGACTATGGGCCGTCGTACCAGCCAGTCTTTGTTCAGCCGGCGCGCCCGACTATGGGCCGTCGTATCAGCCAGTCTTTATTCAAACAATATTTTCGTTCGATTTCTTTGGCGCTGAATACTAAGATGTTCCAAATTCAAAAAGTGCGCGGCAAAGATAATTGCGGCGCACTTATAAAGAGGATAGAAAACTCATTACTACCCGCTAAAAGTTTCTTATAGAAAACACCACCTTTGGGTGCCCTAAAGGCGAACCAAGTCGTCGTTTCGAATAGATGGAATGAAAAGAAATTCTTAATGGTCCATACTACTGTTTTGCTTTCTTTAATTTTCCTGAAGACTATATATATATTTTTTAATATATCTTAGTTTTTTCGTTGTATCCTTAATTTCACTTTTCACTCAAGGAACGTCTCACTTTCGATTTTTTCCGATTTGATATTTTGTGGAAAGAAACAGGCGTTCTTTCTTACTTACGAGTACATGTTATAAATAATCTCTTTCTACCTAATGGTAAATAAAACTACCGAGTCCAAGAAGTGACAGCCAATATATAGTTGTTAAACAATAGTATTGGTCGCTCCCATTATACCGGTTTTTAAGGATGAGGTTACGGAACGTGTGGTGAATAATACAATTACCTAAATTTGTTTTAACAAAGCATCTGACAGAATCATCATCATCATCATCATGCCAGCCTTTCTTTGCGCGTCCACTGCTGGATATAGGCCTCCCCCAAGGATCGCCACAACGACCGGTTCTGCGCTGCCTGTATCCTTCGGCTTCCCGCGACCTTTTTCAGGTCGTCGGTCCATCTTGTGGGGGGCCTGCCTCTGCTGCGTTCTCCAGCACGCCATTTTTTTCCCATCTGACAGAATACAGATGGGAAAAAAATGGCGTAGGTACAGGCGTTCTTGAGTGAAAAGTGAGGTTTAGGATACGACGGTTACACTTTTTAGGTGGGAGTAGATCTCGATAACATCGCTAAGCCGACCGACCGGTCGCCGCCTATACAAATGCAAAAACCTAGGGACCTAGTCATATTTCGGATTTAGTCTGTGGGTTCACCGGCTTTCAGGTGACTATTGCATTGCTTTCTAGTCGAGGTAGTAGGCTTCTTTCAGGGTGCGGTTACGAAGTGGTAAGTTAAGTTCATGATAAAGCAGCGCGAGGCCTTATACTCGTAATGCAAATCGGTCTTTTTCGCCACCCATTTTGTAATCGCATCATTTAGCCGGCATAGTGGGAGCGATTTATGCTGTTAAATAGCAATGTATTGATTGAATCTATTCATGGATTTTGTAGGTCTGCTAAAATGATGACTGTTTTTTTTTTGTTATGTTTTGTAGACTTTTGTTTGATTAAACAAATAAATCCATTAAAGGCGATGAAAATGACAAAATAAGTAGGTAGTACTTAAAAAGTCCAAACAGTGTTAAATTAGTCTGAACATCCTAAAAGCCAGTCTCTGTCAGAAGTTATTGAATTTGTCAATCCAAAAGCAATTATGGACTTAAATTTGGCAAATCCTAATTGACTGACGATCTTAATCAAAATTCTGAATAACTTTATCACATTCAAATTTGCTCCCTTATCATTATCCAGCTTTTTTGATTATTGGCCACGGACCTTTAGATAAAATTTTCAGAGAGTTTTTTTACCAGAACTACTAAAACTGACACAAATCGTACGTTACAAAAAATAGTAGAAAAATAAAATTTCGTTAGCATATACTAGGCATATAGCATAAAAATATGCTCTAATTAATCAAAAAAACAAGTAATGATTGATAGTGACTGACCTGGAGGAAGTTGTTTCTGAAATGAGTAGAAAGTTTACGCTTTGTTGCACAAACTTATAATAATAAATACCATCACGGGCAATTACGGCTGCCTTTTAGGCTCCCGAGAGCCGTTCAAAAGGCCTCAGGGTACCCAGCGGAGGGGTCAGGGGCGGATCCAGGATTTAATTTTGGGGGGCATTTAGGCAAAAAAAAAGTCGGATGTAATAAAAGAACTCAAAACTCCTTCCATTTTTTATTAATAAGCCAAAAAAAAAACGCCATCGTCAACGGCTAACTTCATACATTGTTATTCATAAGCATCAATTATATGTTCATATACTTACCCCCGTATTCTAAGACGTTTCCTCGCTCAAGGAGTGTTCGCTCAAGGAGTGTCTGTCTCAACTTGCTTTTTATAGTTGACATTTGGTGGAAAGAGACAGACGTTCCTTGAGTGTAAAGTGGAGTTAAGGATACGTCTTAGAATACGGGGGTTAGTGATCGTTTCTAAGTTGCTTACTTCACCATTGCCTAAACACTACATCGTCACTATCTTATACATCGCGAAAACAACAACCATCACCTTTTTGGGGGGTGTACACCCCTCAAAAGGAATTTGTCAAAAGGGTTAAACCATTCTCATTTCACCTATATTTTACCAATACAGGCTAAAATAATACTCTCACATTCCTCCAATCATAGCTATAGGGACGATTGCTATCCCGACATTACCAGAGATCAGTCTGAAAATTATGCTAGCTGCTATTAAACAGCTGCATACGGTTTATCTTCATTCTTCATCATTTCACTTTTATGAAATAAAAAAAATATTAGTAAGTTAGGTAATCTATATAATCTAATCTATACTTACAGAATTATTAAAGTAGCCGATATCCGTTTCGCCGTAGGTATATCAGTCATAGAATATATATAATGCGAAAGTGAGTCTGTCTGTCTGTTTGGTTTAAAAGTAAAACATAAATGTTGACCCCCGGGATTCAATCAACCTCCCTACTAAATTTAACCAAAATCGGTTCGTTTTCATCATACCTGTTGCAAGCTCTCGATGCTCTACAGAAGCGTGCAATTCGAATAATCACGACCAGAAACCCTGGAGACTTTGCAGCGTCGCAGAGAGGTGGCATCCTAGAGCGTATTCAACCGCTTTTACGGACAGTGCTCTGAAACTGCAAGATCTCCAGAGTTTCTGGTAAACTTCCCCATTCCAAAAAAAAAGCGGCCCCAGCCTTGCGCAACTGATAACAAGGTTAAGCAGATGCAAGGCCGGACCTGGGATGGGTGATCGCTTTATACAACGAGGCTATACCATCATAAACACCGCAACAAGCTCGCCACTTGTTAGGTGTTGTCTCCGAATACCATCGTCGAAATGAGGACGTGTTAATCCCTCCGCTGGGTACCCTGAGGCCGTTTAAACGGTTCTCTGGATCTAAAAAGCACCCGCGGTGGTATATTATATTCCCCATTGCGTTTCCGCACTACACGCACTGGTATTAAAAAAATGATGCTATGCGAGGCTAACACATATACGACGGGATAGTGGTTGCGCCTTTAGCGTTGTACCTGGTGGTCGTGGGTTCGATTCCCACGCATGGCAAAAAATATTAGTACGTTTTTCTGTACGGGTTGTCATGGTCTGGGTGTTTATAAAATATAATATGTAGTAATATCATTATTTCTGGTACACATAGTACAAGCCTTGAGCTTAGTTTGTTACCAGGACAATATGTTTGTAAACGTTCTACATATTAGGTATATTATAATATAAGCCCACCAGAACAAAAAGATATAGCGATTCTTAAATAGACCTTAATATATAGTACCTGTTCTTTTATCCATATTCTTCACATTTTGCATACATTCTTGACACATACACAACACGCACGCATCACACACATTATCACATACATTATACCTACGGAACTTCTTTAAAGGTTCTATTTAATATAAATTAAGAATTTATATTTTTTCTTATAATGCATACACATTTTATAGGATCTTTATAATAGAACCTTTAAAAAATTTCCGTAGGTTTAGGTTTCTTTTATATAATTCTTGGGCTAATAGGTATCTATAATAATAGGTATGTTGGACATTTACAGAAAATTATAATTTTAAGGAACGGTTATTACTGGTTCCTGCAACACAGGGAAGCATATGCTAAGTTTTAAGTTTAGTTAAGCTAAGTTCACATGAACCAGGGATACAATCGTCCATTTTTAGGTGTAAATTTTTATATATTATATAATTATTTTCCATTGTAAATTGTTACCTTTTGTTTTTGTGAGTCAAAATTGTTTGTTCCTATATACTCGTATGTCGCAGGATAAAAAAGTTAAATGCCTTGGCTGCGTGCCTTTTTCCTTCTTCCTTTAAGAGAAGCGTCTGACCTTTCACAACGACCTTCTCCCCCATCATTTTTTAATGATTTTTGGAAGTGTTATAAATATGACCGATATAATAATATAGGCTCGTACGTTTTCCTTTTTTTAGGATAAAATAAACCGACTCCTGAAATCTCTTATATTAAACTAATTCCTATAAAATGTCATCTTTTATTTTCTCTTTAATAAAATGAAAACATTTTTTTATCCATTAAATTTTAGGGGAAGAAAATAGTTTTGGGCTTAAAGTCGTTTTGCTGGCTAAATTGTAGGTATAATCTCTTTCTCTTATTAAGGGTCGGGGGAAGGTTTACATACATATGTATGGTAGCGTTACCCAATCACCGTCATTCGCGAGGAGAAGTAATACTTTGCAGTTGAATCCGCATGAGCATCGAAGAGTCCCATCAGACGATCCTCTTAATCTTAGTCCTTTAAGCGAGTCGTGAATAAGTTTTTCAAGCAGTCATAGCATAGTTGGATCAACCCATTGTAGCATCATTCTTATTCTTGGTGGAGAACATTCTTGGACTTTACATTACCACCATCAAGTGGATGTATGTATAGTTAAAAAAATACTTTTAGATTTAAAAAAAAATATTTATTCACTTCAAAAGTATTAGGTAATATATTGGTTCTATAAGTTGCGCTCAAAAACCTGAGCGGTTTATTATTTAAATAAGTAGGTTATTTATGTTTATTTGATAGCCTCCATAGACTAGTGGTGCGCCTTTGGCGTTGTATCCGGTCGTGGGTTCGATGCTACAGATGGCAATAAATATTAGTACGTTTTTTCTGTATAATTTGTCATGGTCTGGTTTTTTATAAAATAAAATAAGTATCATATCATTGCTTCTGGTACACATAGTATAAGCCTAGAGCTTAGTTTGTGAGCAGAGAAATATGTGTAATTTGTTCTACTTATTATTATTATTTAGTCTTTGTACCTAGTATTTAATTTAGAGGCGTGAATAATATTTATTGTTATGATATCATTAAAAACAATATCTCCAAGCAAAAGCAGATTTAGGTAATCGTTATAAAGTTAGTTTGTCGGAGATTCGACAACGGAACACCGGATATTGGACACAACATCCGGTTGGCCCGGAAGTACGCTATCTATACGACAGGGGTAGTTTTCCGGGTCATCTTTAACCTTTCAATTGAATTTAGATTGTTTTAAACGGATTTTGATTCGAAGTTAGAAAATTAGAGCAGAAATTTTCCTATGACAATAACAATAAGCGATAGGTATGATTCTGGAAATATGTATGATTCTGGAAATATTTTTTAATTTTCTACTATGGCGGAAGTCTCAAACTGTTTTAAGGAAAAATAATAATATGTTTTCATGGTAAAAATAATGTGCTAATTTTAAGAGAATAATACATTGTATTTAGAATATAGAATTACGTCATAAAAAATCAAAAGAATTGACGAACGGGTGAGAATTTTGAATGTCAGCGATGACATTGATGTCATTAGTGAGAAAAATATCACAGATGACTAGGATATCACGGTTTATAAAAAGTCGTATTTAAAAAGTTTTATGTGCGGTACCAACTTACAGATAATTTCTTATTCATAAGAGCTATTTGCGTTTTGTTACACGAAAAATACATTGTTTGTCTTTCAATATTGGATTTATATCAATATTTATTTGTCTTTCTTGGTTCTCATAATAATTGACATACGTATGCCCCTATATCTATAACACAAAAAATCAATGGTGGGACGGAACTTAACATATATTATCTGTGATCATTATTATCTGGCATCGATGACTGTATTTACGCTGTAGGCACTCGTATTGATATCATAGGAATGATATTTTAGTCACCCGATGAGATTCAAAAATACGAACTTTAGAAATCGATGACAATTTTGACATTTCAGTGAAATTTATAGTCTTCCGCTGATATTCAAAAATCTCACCACACTGGTATATGAATTTGAATGTCAGCGATGACTTTAATATCATCGGAGAGAAAGATATCACTGATGAATAGGAAATCACGATTTATCAAAGGTCGTATTTTTGAAAGTCATAGTATGTGCGGTACTAACTTACAAATATGTTTTCATTGAAAGCTATTTGCGTTTCGTTACACGAAGAAAATATTGTTTCTCATAATAAAATGAAATGATTTTGCTAAAACATTAAAAACTCTATGGTGCAACGGAACCATTTAATAAGACGAAGCTTGTGAAATATAGAGTAGTTAGAAGAAAGCACATAGAGGGAGTTTGTGTATAAGTTGATAACAAATGACAAATGTAAGCAATGACAAATTTCGTGAGGGGTGACTTGAACCTGGTTAATTCAGTGGTTGAATACCTTGTCGCAAAAGCGAGGATCTTGGGTTCGAGTCCCGTCTACCTGTATTTTTTCATTGCATTTTATCTTTAATTTTTTTTTATATAAGATTATCCTGATAAGGAATTTATAAAAATATAAAATACTGAAGTAAGTAAAAACAAAAAACAGACTCCACTGCTATATAGTATTAAAAACTAGGACGTCTAATTTTACTCTAATATAGAGTACTTAAAAGAAAGAATTTAGAGGGCGTCTGTGTATAAGCAGATAACAAGCAATGGCAAATTTCGGGAAGGGTGACTGGAACCTGGTTGGCTCAGGGTTGAGTATCTTGCCGCGAAAGCGAAACTCTTGGGTTCGAGTCCCGTCCACCAACAAGTTTTTCATTGCATTTTTCCTTTAAAAAAATATATTTAATTAAAGTAATGATAACGATTAAAGTTAAAAATAGCGCCTAATATAGCAACAGAACTGTTATTTCACTTTCAAAATTAATCTAGTACATTGACGTCATTTTTAACTTTAATTGCTACACTTACTTTAGCGGACACTTTAGTGAACTGGAGCTTAGTCATCCGCTGACATTCAAAAACCTTACCTCTGTAAGCCAAAAAGAACATTAAAGAGTAATCAAATCAAATCTAATATTATTTATTTCATGTAAATCTTTACAGATATTTATGAATAGTCAAAAAAAAAAGTTTAACAATAAGGTCTAGAGTGCGTTTGGTTAGGCAGCTATATATACTCATAACAGTTTACAAGTAACTTCCCAACAGACTGCTCATTCTGAGAGCATAGATGTTCCAGGTACCTGTTCTTCTTTTTCAGACAAATTATCTTATTGTAAATTAAATGTACCCTTACTAAAAAGAATACCACGTGGTGCCCGCAAGTTCGTAGCAGATAAACTAACACAAATAATAAACATATGTATCACTGAAAATAGTCTACAGGCATCCCTTATCGGCCTTACCAAAAAGAATGGAGGTATTCGTCCTATTGCAATAGTACTCTTAGACGTTTAATTTCGAAAATTATTTGTGAGAAAATTGATGACTGATTTTGGTGAAAAATTTAGACCGTTTCAGGTAGGGTTTGGAACTCCTTATGGCTCAGAGGATGCGGTACGATGCTGCTAGAACATTTTTGGAGACTAAAGATTATGAAATATTTATTAAAATGGACGTCAGAAATGCGTTCAACTCTTTAGAACGCGACTCAATGTTGGAAGCTGTCAAAGCCGAATTTCCCTCCGATTGTAAATATTTATGGCAATGTTACGCTAACCCATCTCATCTTTTCTATAAAGACAAAATTATAAGTAGCCAAGTAGCATGTCAGCAAGGCGATCCATAGGGTCCCGCTATATTTAGCCTTACTATTAATAATGCGATACAGAGTCTCTGCTCAGACTTCAATCTTTGGTATCTTGATGATGGAGCTTTAGCAGGTAAAGCAGATTCAGTTTTACTTGACTTGAATTCTATTATAGCAAATTTGGAAAAAAATAGGTT
This sequence comes from Monopis laevigella, assembly GCA_947458855.1. Taxonomy (NCBI): domain Eukaryota; kingdom Metazoa; phylum Arthropoda; class Insecta; order Lepidoptera; family Tineidae; genus Monopis; species Monopis laevigella. The sequence continues at coordinate 3,531,319 of OX381596.1, read as the reverse complement.
TAGACTTAAATCCTACTAAATGTGAAGTATATTACAATCCAAATTTATCCGACTTTAGTAAAAATAAAATACAATCTACCACACACATGCATGTGTGGTTCTCAGGTTATTAATTAAAATTAATGGTTATCACGGACTTAGTTGTAAACGGAGCGCTGGCAGGTTTCCGCGTCACTATGCCCTAAATGATGCCATTAAGAGGGCATTATCAGCAGCTAATTTTCCATCTGTTCTAGAACCACCTGGCCTTAGCCGATCAGATGGGAACAGGCCAGATGGATTGACTCTTCTTCCTTGGCGCCGAGGTCGCAGCTTAATATGGGATGCGACATGTGTAGACACATATGCCTCTTCCCATATAAATGGCTCCATTATTAAAGCCGGATCAGCTGCGGAATCTGCTGCTAAGACCAAACACCTTAAATATTCATATTTGGAACAAAATTATTTCTTCGTCCCCTTTTCCGTCGAAACTTCGGGTGTTTGGTCTTTAGAAGCCAAAAATTTTGCTTGTGAATTAGGTTCTCTCCTTAAGGAAACGTCCGGTGATGTCCGAGCTTACTGTCATTTTATCCAAAAAATATCTTTCATCATCCAGAGAGGGAATGTGGCGAGTATATTAGGTACTTTTTGTTCTAAAAATAGCTGGGACATGGAGGCCTTTTAAATATAGCTTTAGGATTAGTTTTATTATCTTTATTGTATGTAATGATGATTATAAAATAAATATAGCTAAACGAGATCTAGGTATAATGAAATCTAACCTAAACAATTTATTACAAGGTATAAAGGTAAACACAAATCTTGATTTAAATTTACTAGGAGCAGCTATCACCTCCGAAGCTATCGAACCGCTATTACAAAAGAAGAACGAACAAATATGTTTATTAATTAACCGGCTTAATAATATAAATTGTCACGTAGCTCACGTATTTACTTCAACATTGTTTATTTATGCCTCGCTTCACTTATTTTCTTAGATCTATGCCAATATTTCTACATGCAGATAACATTAAAGAGATAGATAATAAATTTAAAATATGTGTAGAAAATATTTTAAATATAAATTTTAATTCAGAAGATTGGCATTCGCACACCAACGACCTACCAGCATTTTTAGCTTCCGTACATCACAGTCTCAATCTTGTAGGTAAAATTCTTCCCAAGTCACTTGCTGACTTTCAGATGAGCTGTATGAATCGAAGCTTGTAGAGAAACTTGTTCGATGGTAAGCTAACATACCATCCAATCCAAAATCACAAAAGAATTGGGATATACCAATAATACAAATTATTCAAAATGATCTTTTTTTAAATTAGATACGAGAAATCACGCGCGCCTCTTAGCCACATACGAATTCGAATCTGGAGCTTGGCTTAAAGCAATACCTTCACCTCATCTAGACACTTTATTTGAGCCGCAATCTACTCAAATTGCCGTGGCGCTCCAACTCGGGGCACCCATATGTCGTCCACACAAGTGTGTTTGCGGTAGCGATGTGGATGAGTACGGTGTTCACGGGCTTTCTTGTCGCTTGTGCGCCGGTCGTATTTCACTTCACAATAAAATTAATTTCATTATTAGTAAATCTCTAACAACAGCAGGCTTTTCAAACGTTTTAGAACCCCCTGGTATCATACGTGACGACGGCCGGCGTCCAGATAGCACTTGTGCCGTGAAAACGAGGACGTGCCCTGATTTGGGACGCAACGTGTATGAATACAGTAGCGCCATCACACGTGCAGGCCTCCTGTTCATCAGCAGGGACAGCCGTGGTACAGGCTTAAAACTTTAAGCGGGCCAAGTACGCCAGTGTTTTGAGCTCCTTTGAATTCATAGGTTTTGCAGTGGAAAGTTTCAGCATGTGGTCCCCCGGTGCCAAAGATTTTCGACAATGTATTTCTAAAATCTAGAAGGAAAAGACCGGAGAACGGCGCGCCGGATCTTTCTTTCTTCAAAATATAAGCCTGGAAATTCAAAGGGATAATGCCGCTGGCGTTTTCGGAACTCTACCACTCTCTGCCGGTCTAGAGGAGTTCTATCGCCTATAGGACCAATACCTTCTAAACTTACCTTAATTTTAAATAAACCCCCATATTATTTAACATTACACAATGATCTAGAATATCAAAATAATTACCTATCTAATAAGTGGAATTTCTTTCCACTTATATTTAAGGAATTAAACATTTAATATCATTTAAATATATTAAATGATATTAGTTTATGTTTGTCGCTGTTATTTATTAAAATCCCCATAGTATATAATATAATTTTCCATCTCCGCACATGAGACCTCACAATCACGTTCAACTGTTAGTTTTACAATATTCTTCCGCTCTTTGCATTTTAGTGTTTCTTAATTAATAATAATTTAATAGATCCACCTCTCTCACCGGAGTTTCTATTGAAAAAACTTATTTACAAATTTATTTATACTCAAAACATAATTTCTCTGCTTTTAACCAGGATTCTGTAAAACACATCAAATCTAAATCATATTTTTCAATTAATAGTTCAATGTCAAGATCCTTGCGAGAGAAGCTTTCTATATTTTGGTGTATTAAGGTAAGTTTACAATTGACCTTCTCTATTGTCACATCTATAAGTTTAAAATAGGTTGTAGCAGAACATTATTAGTACTAGTACTAAATGATGATGTGGAGTCAATACTTAATAATATATTTTTAGCTACCTTTTTAGCAATACTTTTTTGTACTTTCATAGGTAGTTTAAAGCTATCCTGGATCATATTAATATTCTTAACAAATTTGTTAATATCAAATAAAGTAAACAAATTATTGTAACATGTCAAATTATACACATTATACGTATATGTCTATTCTGTGAGGTGGAATATAGGTTTGAATAAAGGAATGTACATATTGTAACATTCCTTACACCAATTTCAGACAAAAGATCCACACTGTCCAATAAGTCTTTTTTGCTTGTGTTCAATCCATTTCCTATCATAATAAATATATTACTATAAGAATTGTAAAATTTGGAGGAAATGGATTTTACAATATTCTTAAAACTGGCATACAATAGTTTGTCACAGAATGATCTAAATTATAATAAAAAAATTGACCTATTCCTGTACCAGTCTCATCTTTTCATAGCATATGAAAAGATGTTGATCAAATCTCATTTTGCTACTTACTTACTTGTGACTATGCCTTTTCAGTAGTCTCATTGCAAGTTTTTTTTGAGACGGAAGTCTTGCGTATAGGTATATATGATTTGCATAGGTAGTATAGGTGTGATGTTATCTTTCCATATAAAAACCATTCCGTAGGTACTTTACAACACGAAAAATGCTAGTATAGGTAAATCAAACTGCATTACGGGCCACTTTGTCAAATCTATTAGGTAGCTAACTATACGGGGGGTGAGATAAATATTGCAATTGATGCATTTATTAATAGTGTCTGGGGTAATCTCCCATCATAGAAATAAAGAGCATTTAATATTTCATATAATAATTATATTAAATTAATTATAACGTACAAATTACACTTAAAAATGTTAAAATCGTACCAAGTAAAGTTGGTCAGCGAAAATTTGCCGGTTATGATTAACGTAGGCGTCAAAATGGTCAACTTTTTCTGTTGCAACCAATAATAACCAATTTTAGTTTTAATCATAATGTTATGATTAAAACTAAAATTGTTCACTACCCATATTATGGTGTGGCTCATGGCATATACATGCGGACAGGAGTTTACAGGACTAACACCAAATAAGACCAAATTTAATAATAATAAAAAATATGTATTTGACAATATATTATTAGAAAATATATTTTTGAAAAAGATGGCGATGTACTTACACTGAGAGAACTGGCAAAATCATTTACTCTATCATTTTGTGAACTATGGACCTCGGCGATCCGTCATATTTATTAAGCGATTTCATAAAAAATGGCGATTAAAAAATAATTAGAAATAAATGTTAACACAACTTTATCTTAAAAATTACATAAGTTTATACTTAAACAACTATCATTAACATTTACGTTTACATTATGATTAAAACTAAAATTGGGTTGCATCAAAAACAACGTTGTCCAATGTAACGCTTACTTTAACGTTAATCATAACCGGTGAACTTTGACTGATGCAAATTACAGTTACAGAATTTGTTGGTGCAACCTGTATGGAGTAAATGCCAATGTAATCGTAATTGTCACCGTTCACGAAAGATACAAATCAATGTGGGGGTGAATGGGTTTAAGACGGTCTATAAAATAATTGGATCTATTATTTTAATTCCTGGTAAAATATTATTTCTCAAAGTAAAAATATCGATTTTAGCATCCACAGAAATTTAAGGTAAAAAAAATCAGTTTGCCAGTTCTCTCAGTGTCGTTTCACACCAGTATGTCTGGCCTATAGGCTGAAACTGCTAGCTCGTCTGGAATCTTGTAATGTATTTTGAATGTATCCATTAATATTTTCCAGTCTTGTGCTTTGTCCAGGTTTGAGAAAGGTTTAATTTGACTTTTCTTGAGTTGTCCCTCCTTTACAAAGAGACAATGTTCTTAGCAAACCATGGATTCACCGTGCGGGTGCCGGGTCCATCGCGTGGTTGAAAGGCAGGGAATGAACTGCAGCGTTCCCGGAATTGAGACCGCGAAGTAGGTTTAAAGGCCTTTTGAACTCTCACCTGCCCTGTGTTCACTACCCTCTCTACTCAACCAAATATTATATGATCCTGTTAGCGCCATCTTGGAAACACGCTCCATAAAAGTTCCGACGGCTGTTCTCGGAAGGCCAAGATCCTTCAATAGACGTTGCCTTATTATAATTAATATTCCAAATTTATTCCCGTATTTGTGGTAATGTTATAGTAGAAATATAAATCTCTTTTTCGGCAAAAACAGTACAGTATAAAATCAAGTACAGATTGCCAACAAGGTGACCCTCTTGGCCCGCAATTTTCAGTTAAGGTATACAAGATATCATTCAATCACATAAAAACTCTATAAATTTATGGTATTTAGATGACGGAATTTTAATCGGTAAATCTTCAACTATTGTAGAAGACTTGAAAACTTTAATTGAAAAATTTTGCTCAATTGGGTTGGAAATTAATACTAATAAATGCGATTTTTTTTTACCAAAAATTTCTGTGAATGCTAAAATCGATATTTTTACTTTGATAAATAATATTTTACCAGGAATTAAAATAATAGATCCAATTATTTTATAGACCGTCTTAAACCCATTCGGCCCCACATTGCTTTGTATCTTTTGCGGCATTCTCTTTGTATTCCTAGATTTACATATTTCATACGTTTATATCCATTTTGGCATTCATATAATGATCTTATGAATACATTTGATGACACTGTAAAATTTTCAATTGAACATTTCTTAAATTAAAATTTTAATTCAAATTCTTGGCTTCAGGCCACTCAACCAATAGTTTTTAGATAAATTATTCGTCGTTTGGGCGACCTCGCTCTTCCGGTTTTTATCTTCTATTTATCTTTCCGCTGATCTTATTGGATCAATTCTTAACCCATTACTTGGTAATTTTGAGATCAGTGGAATGAATGAAGGTATTAGCCGGTTGAAAGAGGTCTGGGGCCTAACCAAAGAACCCGATCGCCAATCGAATCGCCGCACCGATCGATAAAAATGTATAGGAAATTTACTCTATGGGTAGAGGCTGATCGATGAGAAACGTCAAATCCCATACATTCGGCTTTCGATGGGTGTTTCGATTCGATTATCGATTGGCTCTTTGGTAAGGCCCCAGTTCAATCGACGAATTACCTAGTCTACCAAAAATTCAAAGAAGTTGGGATATAGCAATCATTAAAAAACTAAACAATATATTACCTATTTATAAGTTCTTCAGATTGTTATTAAGTTTTATTTAGTTACTATTATTTATTATTTCTGTATATTATGTGAAAATAAAGTTTGGAGTAAAATTATTATATATATATATGTATATAACAGAAATTATAATTGGTAACTAAAATTTAATATAAAATGTTTGCATTTGACAGTCCTGACCATTTGCCCTTGCTTGTTACGGTAACTGTAATGTTGATCAGCCAAAAAAATTCCGGTTATGATTAACGGTACAGTTTACGTCAAATTTGTCAGCTTTTTTGGTGCAACCCAATTTTGGTAATGTTCTTTCTACTCTATGGTTATGTTGACATAAGCGTAATCGTTAAATCAGTGTTTAGGATAATTTACACACATGCTCTGGCCACAAACTCTAGGCTTGTACTATGTGAACCAGAGTACAACGATACTAATATTTATTATACTTTATAAACACCCAGACCATAACAATTTGTATAACATCAGACGCTTTTCTTAAGACAATATAAATTCCACTGCGCGTGCGCACGCTACCTCACTAATATATATATATATATATGTAAATATTTTTTTAATTAAATAGGTACCGAGTGGATTAGATATGAATACCAAACGCACTCTAGACCTTATTGTTAAAACTTTTTTTTTTTTTACTATTCATAAATATCTGTAAGATTTACATGAAATAAATAATATTTGATATTTGAATACGTCTCGTGACCAGGATCAGTGTGTTTGAGGTAAATTGCGTTTAGACCCGCTATATTTAAATAATAATTTATTTTATACTTTGCAAACTTGAGTAAGTATAAGTGTAGTAAGTAAGGCTGAGTTATAACAAAATAAACTCTCTGTAATTACAGAATATTTTTAATCGTTACAATTGTAACGATTAAAGTTTAAAATGGAGATCGCTATCATTCGAATTGCGAAATAAATTTGGTACATTAGACGCCATTGTTAACTTTAATCGTTACAATTACAGAGACTTCGTTTGGTGCAACTCAGCCTAAGTAGGTATAAATTAAATATTAATGTACTATGGCTTCATACCCAGCGAACCCAAGACGTTGGAGAAAATCATTGATTGTGGATGTTTTTTTTTTAATTTGCTTTAGGTGCATTTCTACCCTTACTAAATCAAGTTTATTACAAAATATATTAATAGATTTCAATGACTTTCCGTCTGCAAATTTAATCAATATTTTTCCTGAGCAATCGAATAAACCAACAACAATGTTTTCATCGATAACAATAATTTCGCTTCTAACCTCTGAGTGTCCGATACTAGTAGTTATCATATTCCTTCTATTTCTAATAAAAACTTCATTTGGAATTAAATTAGAAATTATTGGTGAGGGAACAGTATTTTTATGTACCAAATAACAATTAGATGCATCACTAGTAATTGATTTAGAAGTTTTAATAAAGGTTGCCAACTTATCATCAAAAACCGGTGTAATATATCGAAGAGTACGACGATGCCTCGAAAAAGCCACAAGGGCGTGGCTACGAGAATTGTAAATATTCTCCTTACTTCTTGACATTCGAATAACTACAATATTGTCCGCTTGCTTGCCTTGAAACTCGTGGATGCTATGCACACACTTGAATCCTGCCTTCAACAAGTCATATTTCTCTTTCTGCTTAAAGGTCAAGTAAACTTCACCCTTGTTTCTACGAACCTTGTGAAGGTGAGTGAATTTCTCTAGAAAACAATCGTTAACAATTTCATTTACAGAAGTCATCCCAGAAATATAAAGAGGCGACAATGTGGCAGCCACAGACAAGGTACACCTAAAACTGGTATTTAATGATATTTTACTTCTCCAAGTAAATACGTCAAGAGGATAAATATACTTCATTTCATTGTTAGGTGTTCTGTTAATAAATGGAATCTGTTGGGAATCTCCAATCATAAGGACTGATTTTGCACCAGACAAGTGGATTGCATAAGCAATCTGTCCAGCGTGCAACATCAATCCCTCTTCAATAACTAAGACAGCAAATTGTTTACTACTTCTCCTAACTCTATTTATCAGATATGAATCAATAGTCATAACAAACTTAGTGACTGACTCCATTTCTACTTTATCTCGTTTTACTAATCTCTCTCTAATCTCATTTGCACTTTCCCTCGTTGGAGTCAAAATAAGCATGGTATTTCCGCTATATGCATTCCTAGGTACATTTTCAACAATGCAATGGGTCTTTCCACAACCAGGAACACCCTGTACAAAAATAAATTTACAATCTGCTAAATCTACAAATTTAATGGAGACTGTCTCTACAGACTTATAAAGTCTTACATGCTGAAAAAGTTCAAGAGACTTTCCTGTCACATAAAAAGTAGAGAATGTTTCTAATTTCTTCAGTTCCTCCCAATAGATGAACCGTTCACCATCAAAAAAAACTTCATAGCTTTCAGCGCATGGCCTTACAGGCGCTACAAGTAATGAAATCAAATAACTCTGTGATTTTGTAAAGACAAATACTGAAAACTTCTCACTAGATTTATCACACATTTTCCGCAATTTGTTTAAGTAAATATCTTTAGAAAGCAAAGTTGAATCATAGAATTTTTTGTAAATGTCATAAATAAACACTTCTCTCATTTTCCAGTATTCTTTGATTTCAAGCATGGAATCACGAATCTTTTTATTTGAATTATCTTGCACGTGCAGGGTCTTAAACTCTTTACACAGATCTGCTACAACCTCTTTGCGACTTTGCAAGTGCGGAGCTTCTGCAAATGTTATTACGAAGTGGTTAAATTAATTTTACAAATATATATATATATTTAAAAACTGGATTACGTATATTATTTATTTATTTAAATATTTATTGCATAAAGCACAAAGTCGGACTTAAATGAGCCGCCGCACGCTTGCACGTCATAAAAAATGGCTTTTCTTTAGTGGTTTTCCGTGATATTATATTGCCTACCTTTGTAACATTAAGGTAATGCAAAAAAATCAAGCTAACGTAATTAATGGCATGCAATTCAATGCATGAGAAAAAAAAATAAGACATTTCCGTCACGACCACAAAAAAAAACTGCGAATATTGGCATACGCCGTATATTGGTATAACTGAGGGTGGAATTTTTTTGGATAATATTGTGAAAATTCAATACCACTTTTCCGTGATTTCAAATACTTTTAATAAAGATAAATATTAATTTTATGACGTAGTAATTCTTAAATACAAATGGCATGCATGTTGCACAGGATCATTTTATTTTAAGTAATAACAAAAGTTGCCAAAAATGTAATAAACATTTTCGCGTTTTTTATTTGCATGCTGTTTAGAATTTCATAAAAACATATTATTTCAAGTAAAGGGTTTTTCAACAAGAACTTTGTTTAAAACAAAATAAAACAAAAAAATTAGATGAAGGTGATTAATTTTTTTATTGAATTACAAAGAGAAAAGTTCGGCAATTATGAACGACCATTCACATCACCGTAGATTCGCTCAATTCATTCAGAAACAACCCGCTGGTTTTTCTGTATGGTGCGTTATGTGGTCTGGAGGCGTGATTGGGCCGTTTTTTTTTCGAAGATGAGGCTGGAAATGCGGTAACGGTCAATGGATCACGCTATAGCGAGATATTAACAACTCAATTTTGGCCTATTATTGATGACGTGGATATGACATACACCGACATGTGGTTTCAACAGGACGGTGCCACATGTCACACAGCCAATGAAACGATCAATTTATTGCAAACCAAATTTCCCGATCGCATAATTTCACGAAACTCAGTTAAGTGGCCAGCCAGATCGTGTGATTTAACACCACTGGATTTTTTTTGGGGCGTGTGGCATGTGCAAATGGCATGTGTGTGGAATAACATCATCGTATTATAAATAATAATGAAAGTTACATAAAATATTTCCGTGTTATTAATTTGTATGCCATTTTGTATTTTATAAAAAAGTTTTATTTTGAGTTCATAAAATGGCATGCATATTGGTATTACTAGTTCAACAGCAAAAAGGGTATGAAAAATTTATATATAAATATTTTTATTGTAATAATTGCAATTACCCGGACTTTGTGATCGAAATGCCGCCTATTGAAAGAGGCCTAAAGGTCATAAAGGGCCATATTATTTAAAATTATTTTTGAAGTCTTCAAAGATTTATACCGTAAAACGGGGGGAATAGGGACAATTTCGTACTTTGACTGAAATTTAAGCTTACTTCCATTAAGCATAGGATAACTTATTGTATGGCAGAAAGTTATCTCATAACCTCTTTTTTAATTTAGAAAGTTTTATTTAACGTTAATGTTGCCAAATTTCGAGAAAAAAACAAAAAACTACTAGATCCCTAGTCACCCCGCACTGGGGGGATTGGGGACAACACAGGGGTGAAACAGATCGTTGACAAGGGCTGTCACTAAGAAGAAAACACAGTTTGCTCAAGCAAGGTATTCAGAAATTAGATATATTTAAAAAATAAGGGATGGGTAAATTCTTAATACGGTAATATTTTTAATAGTCTGTATTAATTTTGAATTAAATCTATTAATTTGGCTAAAACAGGGGCAGATTTATTAAATACTACGTTCTTTTTTTTATTTTAATCATTTTATTTTTTATTTAGTTTAAACGAGCAGATTTTTTACAGCAATTTACACCCATACCTTATTTGTTTACGAGTTGGCGATCGTCCTTAACGACAAGACGTAATGTAAACAATAAATATGGAAATTAAGTTCAGCGGCCACATTATATTTCTTATAAAGCAAACGTTATATTGTTAAAATAACGTTATAAGAAACAGAATATTGTCGCTGTTTCTTATACCGTGAGCGTTAGATTGTCAAAATAACGATTTTCGTTATAAGCGCGCTCTCTTCCAATCGGAGAAGGTTTAACAATTACTCTGATTGGAGGACAGCGACAGAGTTCTTCGATAGCTTGTTTTAATAAAAGCTCGTCATACTTTTTGTATTGTTTTGCTCCCGGCTTGGGTTTATAGGTACGAGGCATTCTGTAAATAATTAAAATATATAAATTATGAATCATCATTGAGAAAACCTCTTACATAGAAGCAATTGTAAATTAAAAAAATAAAGTAAGCCAAAATTAGAATAATCATTTGTAAAAACTATAAAAGTAACTCGCTTGATTATTTTATAAATATAATTTGATATATTTCCCAAAAAAACTTTTAAAAAAACTAGTCAGAAAAAAAAGATTACAGGGGCCCTATCGGAAAGCCACATGTAATAGCGATCGACACGTCGATCGATCGAAAGCGAAAATAAAATGTACCTATGTGATTTGACATTTCTCGGCGATCGAGATTTTATCCATCGACGCGTCGATCGGTTTGTCGATGTGGCTTCCCGGTAAAGCCCTAGTACAGAAAACTCAAGAAAGAACCTACAAAAGTCTACACAAAATAGGAGAACATACTTTTTAAGCCGGGCAAAAACTTCAAAGTCATTAAAACTAATTTATGATATTTTTTCTCAACCCTATTCAGAAAACCCAATTCACCCCACAATTGGTCCTAAAAACCCCTGCTCCCTTGTTCACGTCCCTAATCCCCCCTTTACATATCCCTATTCCCCCCTTTACGTGTCCCTATTCCCCCCTTTAGTAGTCCCTATTCACCCCTCACTGGTATCTTTTCACCCCAAATTAAGGTGCATTCGAAGTAATTTACAATACTTGTGTTTTACAGTTATATCATTGGAATTTGCGCTTACTTTTTATGTTTTCTATAAAATTGTTAAAACCAAGAACAAAATGTAAACGTCTCCACCACACTAAAAGTAGAATTTATTTTGAAAATTTAAAGTCAAAACCGCGAACATTTCTTCTTCTTCTTTTAACTATATGGCCTTCTACGCTTTAAGCATAATTTTACCAATGACTTGTGGGTAGATTTATATAAAATTATGAATATGTACGGTAAAAGTGGGATAATAGGATGGAAAGGAATAGGGAAAGGACTAGGTTAGAATTAGGAATGGCCACATGACCGTATGCAAGCATACGGTATAGTGATGCCAGTGTCAAGTGAAGGAGGAAGAAATAATCAACAGTAAAATGGGTACCGCCATTTTACTGAAGATAAAGGGATTCGTTGAGATAACACAAAAACCAAGATCACTGCGTAAATACTACACTTCTCACACTTAATATTACTATACGAATGCTTATTCTACAAAATTAGTACACTTTTGCACAATAATATTCAATAAAATTAAATTTGATAACTGTAGGAGACACACGCGTCTACAATCTTCGGGCTACCCTCAAAGAATCCGCGAACATTTCACGACCTTCCAACTGTTGATTTTGACTATTTTTTTTTTAAATTATTTGTATAGCATGGAATTGTAATGTTACCAGGACAAAAAAGACAAATAATTCAACTTTTAAAAAAAATAAGAGGTAGCGTTGCTGTGCTTGCGGTATGAATTATACGAGACGATTGAAAACTATCCGTCTTTTGTCATATATATAATACATTTTCAAGTTAATTGAAAAAGTATTATAAAGAGAATACGTTTAAAAAATGACATTTATATTGAATTGGAACAATTTTTACACAAGACATTTTAATTGAAAAAGTAAAAAAATACATATTTATAATTCCTTAATTATTCTTTCAATTTGAATTTCCCTCTTAAATAAAATGGAAAGTAATAGTACTGTCAGTAAGGTTTCTTGCAATGTTGCTTCTGCGCATTTTCATGGCTACTCAAGATTCCTGTGAACATATGTCGTATCAAGCGGCTGACACTGAAGCGTAAAACTGGTCATAGCGTGAAATAAAAATATGAAAACGTGCTTAGAGAAAAAGAGATGCAAATATTGTCTTTCGTTCCTTACCGTGTTACCACATTTTGAGGTGACCTATCGCCATGACCTAACAAAGTCATTTTAAATACCTACATTTTATCGCGGTTTTTAAGCAGAAACTTATTTTCTCTAAAATTTTAATTAGATTTTAGTTAAAATTATGTGTTAAAAAAATATTGTGTGTAATTGTGTATTATATTTATAAAGCAATTTATAAATATTAAAAAAAAAAAATGTTATACCTATCTCATATTTTTTTGTATATTTTGATTAAACAAACATGCATGCCATTTTTTATTAGAGTTTAAAATAATATTTACTTACAAATAGGTATAATACAAAAATGCATGCAAAGAAAAAAACACGAAAAAGTTACTTTTCTTACTTTTGGTGAAAAACTTAATATTTTTTATGTCAGGCTGTTGACACATGCATGCCAATTTTCTTATTAACTTTAAAAAATGTTTTTTTTTTATGAAATATTAAACGGCATGCAAAATAAAGTTGCGGAAATTTTAACTGCGTTTTCGTCATGCATGCCACTATTTCGCAACATCCTGCTGTGCATGCCAAATTTTCTAACGTCAATATATTATAAACATTAAAGTATTTTAAGTCACGGAAAAGTGGTATTGAATTTTCACAACATTTTCCAAAAAAAATCCACTTTTCGCAGTTTTTTTTTGTGATGGAAACTTTAATGTTTTACCCGGCACGCATTTTGACAACACGGAAATGTCCGATTTTTTTTCTCATTTTCACACAACACTTTGAGCTCACTCGGCCGTTGTGAATTGCATGCCATTAATGAAGATAGGTTGAATTTGTTTGTACTACCTTATGTTACAAAGGCAGGCAATATCACGGAAAATCACTAAAATTCTTTACAGAAAGAAAAGCCATTTTCTTTATGACGTGTCAGCGTGCGGCGGCCAATAACTGCCCTATCTTTCATATTTTAGGGTTAATTATTAATTCTTAAAAAGGCATGCAGTAGAAAATGGGACGTTTTATGTCATCATCTCCCAGTCTACTAGGCATTCTCTACCAGTCAAGATTTCGGGGCAATCATTGCAGTTAATAAGTGTGGTAGGTACAGTAATTTGAAATAAAACGTATAGGTAGATATTAATAATAGTTGTTATTTTAAAATACTTATAATCCAATTTACACTGCTTAAATATATTTTATATGTAAATATACACACATAAATTACAAATACACAATACTACCAACTACACAATGGCCTTGTAAGTTTTAAATATATTACACGGAGTGGAAAGCTTAGCCTCTATTATTTTTTGAATAAAAATCAAAAATATAGACCAGCCGCCACATTCTGTTTCTTATAACGTGATCGTTAGGTTGTCAAAATAACGATTTTCGCTATTAGCGGGCTCTCCTCCAATCAGAGTAGTTTTTTAATCTTCGCTGATTGGATGATTTTTTAACCTTCGCTGATGGGAGGAGAGAGCGATAACGGAATTCGTTATTTTGACAATCCAACGTCCACGTTGTTAAAAACATAATGTGCACGCAGTGTCCGTTGTAAGAGTTTTTTTTATTTACCAGCTCGCCAATCGATACGATCGATTCAATTCGATCGATGACCAATAGGATCGCTTTATTTTTCGAGTCTGTTGAAATTAACTTATTTATTTGGTAGAAAAGTTAACCCAGTGCCGTAGTTAACTCGATAGTAAACGTAAATAAAACTCACACTATTTAGTTATATGTTTTTTAATGAGTTTTTTTTTTTCAATATTTGAAAAACGTCTTATTTCAATGGCTTATCTCTCTAATGGGGTTGTTTTGTGCCAAACTTTTCAACCTGATGGCGCGGCTTTCTTGGTATGTTTGAAATGTCAATTTCCATTAGTTTATTGTAAAGTGTTTTAATATATAATAATTTATTATAATATGTATTTGTGTGGCATTTGGTTCTCAAGAAACTGACGCATACAAATTCCTTTTAGATGTGAAATTGAGGAAAACGTGGAAATATGTTTTAATCATTACTAAGTCCAAAAACTCGTTTCGACTAGGTCTGCTTTCTTTCCGTTGCAAGGGAAAAAGCTTCTCTTTACACGCAAAAGTCATTTACCTACACCCAAAGTGGTTTACATTATCAATGAATTAGGTTTAATTAATAGAAGAAAAAAAAACAAAAAGTTTACGTGCGCGTGAAAGAATGGCGGCAATACTGATGTTGTTTTGGGTGCAGCCGCAGTGGATTATGACAATAATAAACGAAATAGTACAATTATAACGTGTTTTATTCTCTAATAAATATGTATTTCATCAAAGCTGTTTTGATCGATTTACACGATACATGACACAAGATAGCAATTTACTTTTTCTCCGAAAGATATTGAAGATTACCTTTTTCTAACACTCCTCCTTAATCGCAATATTTTCCATACTCATAGCTGTTAGTTCTCAACTACTACATACTCATATATTCATAAATTTCTCACACTCACTCTGATACACAAAACTCATTCTCGGAAGCGGCTTTGTCATAGCATCAGCTATCATGCATACAATCTCTCACAAAATGATATCGCACGTCGATATGTTTTGTTTGTTGATGATGAATAGGATTTTGCGCTATAGCCATAGCAGATTGACTATCGCAGTAAACAGTGACAGTTTCTGTAACACCTGTTAACTCCTCTAGGAATCTCTTTAGGAAAACTGCCTCTTTAGAAGCCTGGGATAAGCTGACATATTCGGCCTCTGCACTGGATAATGCCACCATCCTCTGTTTCCTGCTTTCCCAAGAAATTGTACCTCCTGCTAATTTAAATAGAAAGCCTGTATAGGATTTCCTATCGGCAATGTCACCTCCGTGATCTGCATCTAGTGCATCTACATAGCATTTGAAGTTAAGGCACAGAAGAAATATTAAGGGTCAATTTTGTATAATACAAACCAAAACTCTTGGTTCCTTTTAATTACCTCAGTACGCGCTTGGCAGCTACCCAATGCTCCTCATTGTAGCAGTTGTTAAACTGACTAAGATAGTTGATAGCATATGCCATGTCCGGTCTTGTACCAACTGCAACATACATTAGTGAACCTATAAGTTCCTGATATGGGATGTTCTCTGGCGGTTTATAACTTTCCTCTTCTGGCTTAGTTAATCTCTGACCTGCTGCCAATGGCGTAACGACTGGTTTACATTCTACCATTTTAAATTTATTTAAAAGTTTGTCAATATAATCTTCTTGATCTATTTATTCCTTCTTTTTGTGTTACTCTTATACCTAAAACTACTCGACTTTACCTAAATCTTTCATTTCAAACTTGCTCATTAATTCTCTTTTTACATTTAACATTTCCTTCTTGTTCTTCCAAAATATTAATAAATCATCTACATAAACTGCAATAATTGTAATAGATTTGTCTGTACATCTCATATATACACAAGGCTCGTTCTCGGGTTTTCTAAAGTTCATATTCCCTAAAACATTATTCAGTTTATCATTCCAAGCTTTAGGCGCTTGTTTAAGGCCATATAGTAGACTTCTTCAATAGACCAACATAATTCTCTTTTCCGACTTCTTCAAATCCTTCATGTATACAGTTTCGGATAATTCCACATTTAGAAATGCACATTTTACATCCATATGATCCACGTTCAAATCCAGTTCTACTGCTAAGGCCAATAGTAACCTCAAAGAACTATGTCTCACCACTGGTGCAAATGTTTCGGCAAAATTCCTTTTCTCTGTTTGAACCCTCTGGCTACTAATCTTGCTTTAAACCTCTTCTTTCCCCCTTCGTTTTTGATTCAAAGAACCCATTTCGAATCAATAACATTTTCACCATCTTTTACTAGTGTCCATGTTTGGTTTTACTTTAAAGCTTCTAATTCGTCTTGAATTGCTTTCTTCCATTTCACTTTACTGCTGCCTAGCAGTACCTCTTGTACTGTTAAATGAGATTCATCTTCATCTAATATAGCTTGGTAGCTTAAAAAAATCAGGATACTCTTTCCTTTTTCTATCTCTAAATGGATATCTTCTTTCAATAATTTCTTCATTTGTATTTCCATTAATAACTTCATCTCTATTTACAAATTCATTTATACTTTCTTCAAAATTATTTACAACATCCATCTCTCCTCCTTGACTAGAGCTCTCTACTGTGACGTCTAAATGTCTCTTTCACCTTGGACTTCTTTACCGTCATCACAATTATCAGTCAAAGGGGTATTCTCTTCAATAGGGTTCGCTAATATACAGTCTACGTTAGTCTGATTTTCAAAAAATACTACATCCCTAGCTTTATATATTTTTTGAGTGGTCGGATCAATTAATTTATATGCTTTAGATTCTGTACAGTAACCAATAATAATTCCTTACTTTTTGGATCAAATTTTGTTCTCTTTTGATCAGGAATGTGCATGAATGCTTTACAGCCAAAAATTTTCACTATACTTAAATCTGGTTTTCTTCCTGACCACGCTTCCTCTGGCGTTGTAGCCTTCACAGCTAAAGTCGGTGACCTGTTTTTTAAAAATACTGCTGTGTAGCCTCTGCCCAATACTTAGTGTCTAATTTTGCATCTTGCGGCATACTTCTTGCTTTCTCGGTTAACGTTCTAATAGCGCGCTCTGCGACGCCATTTTGTTCAGGTATATAATCGATGTTAATTGATGTAAAATTCCGTTTTCCTTCATAAAAATACTCATCTGCCTATTTACATATTCTCCACCGTTGTCAGTCCTTAAAATTTTTAACTTTTCAGCAGTTTGCGTCCCAAAAAAACTTAAATTCACGAATTTTGTCAATTATCTCACTCTTCTTTTTTAGAATACATATATATAAGTCATTCTCAACTTATCGTCTATCAAAGTCATAAAATATCTATGACCACCTAATGACTCTTCAAACATTGGTCCACAGAGATCAGAATGTACAAGCCCTAATACATCTTCACCTCTAGAACCATTCTTTTTAAATGGTTTACGAGTTTGCTTACCTTTTAAACATGATGCGCACTCCAATTTTTCAATATTTGAGAAATTAACAACCGATGCCATTGTTGTGTCTCTAAGCAGCTTCATATTGTAAAGACCTAAATGTCCCAACCTCCGGTGCCACAAGAAAGTGTCACCTTTTTCAGCTACTGTCAAGGCAACTCCTTCCTGTAAACAGTACTTGAGTTTATATACACCCTTCTCCTCTGCACACACACTCAAGAGTCAACTATACACTTATCAGCATTGAATATTTCGCATCCTTTCTTAGAGAATGTCACAACATAATTCTTATTTACAAGGGTACTCACGCTCAACAGATTAGCTGACGGTCCAGGTACACACATCACCGTATTTACAGAAAATTCATTAGTCACCGATACCTTCTCCATATATCTTGTTACCATTTGCACACTCTACTTCAACTTTATCACGATTTACATAATTACCCAACCAATCCTTTCGATTTGTCATGTGCTAAGAAGCTCCTGGATCCAGAATCCAGTCTTCGCTATGACCTCTCTCAATCGTTGAAAATGCATAGTAGCTCGATCTCTTTCTATCATCTGGTTCGTTCTTTTTCCTGCTAGATTATCTGGACAGTCTATTGCTTTATGGGGTCCTCCACAGATAAAACATTTAATTTCATTCTGCGTATTTTTCTTAATAGATTATTTTCCTCTTTTATTAATCAGGAGAGCAGAACTTGTCTCCATTGAGCTTGATCCACTAGATTGATTTCCATCCATTTGAAGAAGTTTCGTCTTCATGTAGTCTGATGTCAATGCGATATTTGTATTCTCCATAGCTAAACGCATTGGTGTATAACTCTCAGTTAGACCTTGAAGCATTAGTACAGCTAACATTTCATCGTCAACCTCTTTGCTGGGAAATCGTCATTATCTCCGTGACGTAATCTCTGTCGCTACGAAATTGTTCGAGTTTTAATCCAACCAATTTGCCCAATAATCTACAACGAT
The DNA here is from genome assembly GCA_947458855.1 of Monopis laevigella. NCBI lineage: Eukaryota > Metazoa > Arthropoda > Insecta > Lepidoptera > Tineidae > Monopis > Monopis laevigella. The sequence goes on along the minus strand of OX381596.1, from coordinate 3,512,677 downwards.
TGTTAACGCCTGCATCCTCGAAAGCAACTTGTAAAGCTTCCCACGCTTGTTTTGCTGTTGTTGCTTGCCTTACATGAACCAAGCAATGTGGCTTTATCACTAGGCATATTTTAGCCCGCGCTCTTTGATCTCTTCTCAAAGCATGCGTCTCAGATGCTGCCGGAGTAGTGGAAACATATTCCCATAAGTCTTTATGAACAATATATAGTTCCATGAGAAACTTCCATGTATTGTAGTTGTTCGATTTTGATATATAGTCTGGACGCTAATCTGTGGTCATGACCTTTGTCAGATCAGTCAGTGAAAATGCTTTTGTAAAATTGTATAATAATTGTGAACAAGTAATTGTTTTGTTTTCTAACTTGGAATAGTGTTCTTGCTCCGCCAGTGAGTATGGGCGGCCTATTAGAAATCCCATTTACATATGTAGTGTTTGTTCGCCATTATTCTGCGCCTACAAGTGATTCAGATTTGTCGCGTTGTTAATATTACATGGTTCCAACGCCGTATTTTACGTGGCTTAGTGCTTTTGGTTCAACGTCGAAGTTATTGCATCCCTTGGGTACCCAGGGATCTCGACGCTGAAGCACCACAAAAGCCTTACGGTAAGTCTAGATTTTAAGTTTAGCAATTAACTTTTCGCGGTGCGAATCGCACCCGTGTGAGAAGCCTGGACGAGTTGTTTCCCGGCATCTCGCACATTTCTGGTAGCAGAGCGTAGTAGTAGTACACATTCTAGCACATTTTGTTGGTGGGTTTTTTGATTTACCCATCTGTGCAAATTTTGAGGTTATACACATAAAAACCTCAAATTATTTGTTCCTAGCTCAGTTTAGAAACTGGTTTGTTAGCTAGATTTAGTTTATTTTGTTAATTGTTGGTTTTGTTGTACCATTTGATTTGGATAAATCATAAATTCTACCAAAGGTACACCTTCATTTATTTTTTATTATTAGTTATTATAATTTTGACCTTATGTTGCTTGTCTGCTTTGCTACTGTTTTAGGGTCAGGCAGGTCAGGTTAGTTATAATATTCCTAGTGCAGTTCCAACATAATTAAGTAGGTTTTTTTAAATTAAAATTAAGTTTATTTTCTTATTATTAGGGTTAGGTAGTTAAGGTTTTGTAAATTGTTTTATGTTTGTTTTCCCTTAGTAAGGGAACTTAAAACTTGTTTCAATAACAAAACTTGTAAATTTATTTTGATTTGTTGCAAACTTAAACTTTATTTTGTGTTTATTTGTAAGTTTGTTTTTTATTTTTAATTAATATTGTGTTTACCTACTTACTTGTAATTATGTCTGTAAATAAGAACTCAAATAAAATTAAGGCTGTCTTAAGGTCGCATACATGCGCTGTAGATTTGGTAGACAGACCGACCGCTCCGCTGCTCTTTTGGTGCGATTTGAAAAGATATCAGAGTATGAGCGGGACTTACATAGGGCCTTTGTGGACTTTTTGGCTTTGAACCCCGTAGAGGATGAGTTCCATGCAGCGGTCACTTGTGACTATGACCGTGTAGCGTCGGTACTCATAGACACCATTACCGAGAAGGTTCGCGGAGATATTGATAGGTCGGTTAAGATGGACCCCGAGCCTTCGCCAGCTGGTTCTTCTCCCGGGCTTTTGAGCAGTTTGCCAACCCTTGACCTCCCACCATTTGAGGGACGACTTGATGCCTGGGTAGGCTTCCTGAACTTGTTCGATAGTCTGGTGCACGGGCGGGGGGTCCTCACCCCCAGCCAGAAGATGGCATATTTGTTGTCCTCATTGAGAGGAGAGGCTCGTGGCATCGCCCAACACCTACCTGTGACGGACGAAAATTATAAAATTGCTCGTGAGCTTCTGACCAAGCGGTATCAGAATATTAGGCGTTTGGCTGACACTCATGTCAACCAAGTATTGGGGTTGCCTATAGTTGGTAAGGCACATGATTTGCGCAGGGACCTCTTGAATCCATTGATGATTGCGGTGAATGCCTTGCAGTATCTCAACCTACCAGTAGATTCTTGGTCATTTATATTACTAAACATTGTGCTCGGGAAGTTGCCCCCGAACTTAAGCTGCGCTTTGAACATAGGTATAGTGGTAACAGCATTGACTACCTACCATTGTTCTCAGACTTGTTGAACTTTTTGGATGAAGAGTGCCGAATAGTAGATAACTCTACAGGTGCAGGGCGGTCAAGATTTGTTGACCATCAGATGGTCCGGCCCCCTGTTCAACCACATGGTCAAACTGGCCAGCGTCCCAGGAATCGGTTTGCTGTGGCCGCTGTTGAAGCACAAAATTGTTTGTATTCTAGCGACCCTGGACATTTGGTGCCGCATTGCCAACAATTTTGTAACTTGCGGGTCCAGGCCCGACGTGCCATGGCCCGACAGAGGCAATGGTGTTATGTGTGCTTGGGCAAGCACCACCAAAGGGATTGCCGTGAGTCGCGGCCATGTTCGCAGTGCAGTGGCCGCCATCATCTTGTTTTGAGTGCCAATTTAAATATGGGAGGCCGCTAACTTGTTCACTATGAACCCCAGGGTGCTAGGGAGGTACGATCGCCGAGGTTTTATGACTCCTCACGTACTGAGGACCGGCGCCCCTCACCCCCCCATATTCGGAGTTCACCCCCAATGTTCGGAGTTCACCCTCCAACGTTCGGAGTTCACCCCCCAATATTCGGAGTTCACCCCCCAGGAATGGTGGCCGCACCCCCCTTATGGGCGGGGGCAATGCTTCGCCCCCTCGCTTCGCTCCCATGGGTCGTAACCGGTGTGCAGCGCAGCTACCTGCTGTAAGGTCTCGTTACCAAAAAAGACCTTCAGCGCGACATGTTGTCGAGCCAATGCCATGGGACCGATCACATGAGATCCACAACTACCAGTGGATCCCGAAACCGAATGTTCCCGTACGTCCGGTTCAAGAGGAATAGGTATTCGCTGCCCGCTCACCAGCCGCCACCCTCTCAGAGACTGTAATTTTACCTACAGCCTCTGTTTGTGTTTGGGGCCCGAAGGGCAACTATTTGGTTGTTCGTGTCCTTTTAGATTCGGGTGCCCAGGGTTGCATTGTTTCGGCTTGGTTAGCGAGTGGCCTATGCCTAGCTTTGAATCCTCACCGGGATTCTGTTCGGGGAGTTGGTAATGTGAAAGTTGAGAATTTGATTGGTAACACCACTTTCACATTCTCCCCGTTCTCGGTTTCCTGTCCGAGCATCACTGCTTCGGCAATAGTATTAGAAAATATATTGGGTCAACACCTCCAGGTAAAGTTGTCCCCAGCTGTGGTGACCCTGACAAGGTGTTTGTGTTTGGCTGACCCCACCTTCGACATTCCGGGATCAATTGATTTGTTGCTTGGTGCCGATGTTTTGGGAATTTTGCTCCTAGGTAATGTGAAGCCCCTAGGTACAGGTGGCCTCGTAGCGATCCCCACAATCTTGGGATCTGTTATAATGGGCCCAACCCATATTCCTCCCCCACCTGTTGTTGATAACCGTTTTGTTGACATTGTCTTTCTCTTTCTGAGGCGGTTCAGAGATTTTGGAAAGTGGAGGAGCCCCCGGCTGCTACGAAGGTCAACCCTGTTAATCATGAATGTGAATTGTTCTTCCAGAATAATATTCGTCGTTTAGATTCTGGTCGTTTTTACACCAGACTTCCTTTTCTCCCCTCACGACCCCCATTGGGTGCATCGAGGAGTCTTGCTGAGAAAAGGTTGGTGTCCATGGATAATCGCATTAGGCGTGACCCTGTCTTCCGCAAGAAGTACATTAAGTTCATGCGGGAGTATGAGGTTTTGGGACACATGACGGTTTCAAACTTGGACTGGCGTTCAGTGGAACATTATTTCATTCCCCATCACGCAGTCTTCAAGCCTCATAGTGAGAAGATAAGAGTGGTGTTTGATGGCTCTGCCCCCGCGTCTTCGGGTGTATCTTTGAACCAGTGCCTGCATACTGGCCCGAAGCTTCTCCGGGATATTTCGGATATCCTCATGGACTTTCGCCGTCATCAGATTGTCTTTGTGGTCAACATCCGCATGATGTTTCGGCAGACACTCATCCACGAGGATGACAGGTGCTACCAACTCATTTTATGGCGGGAGAAACCCTCTGATCCCATGCTTGTCTATGAGCTGAATACCAATACATATGGTTTGCGGTCTAGCCCGTTCGTGGCTATTCGTTCATTGTTGGAGCTGGCCAAGCGTGAGCGTTTGAGGTTTCCTCGAGCTTCCGCCATCTTGGAAAATTATTTGTATGTTGATGATGTATGCACGGGAGCCTCCAGTGAGAAAGTGGCTTTGATCTTGAGGAATGAATTGATTGGGATAATGAGGGCTGGAGGCTAAGAAAGTGGATATCGAACTCCCCCACTCTCCTGGCTGACTTGCCATTAGAGCACCAGCAGCCTATAAGAAATCCCATTTACGTATGTAATGTTTGTTCGCCATTATTCTGCGCCTACAAGGGATTCAGATTTGTCACGTTGTGTGTTGTTAATATTACATGGTTCCAACGCCGTATTTTACGTGGCTGAGTGCTTTTGGTTCAACATCAAAGTTATTACATCCCTTGGGTACCCAGGGACCTCGACGCTGAAGCACCACAAAAGCCTTACGGTGAGTCTAGATTTTAAGTTTAGCAATTAACTTTTCGCGGTGCGAATCGCACCCGTGTGAGAAGCCTGGACGAGTTTTGTTTCCCGGCTTCTCGCACGTTAGTTATCTTGACCATCAAGTTTATCGATGGAGGGTAGACTACCAGACTCCGATTTACCTCTATATTGATCCTGTCCATCTCTGCCAGCGATCATCTCTCGTGTACCATTCTCATTGTGTTTCATACTGTAGGACCATAACCTGGTGTTATTTTGGGAGCAGCTGCAGTGGATTATGACAATAATAAACGAAATAGTACAATTATTACGTGTTATATTTTCTAATAAATATGTATTTCATCAAAGCTGTTTTGATCGATTTAATACACAAGATGAAAATTTACTTTTTCTCCGAAAGATATTGAAGACTTTTTCTGAAAAATACAACTCCCATGTATAGTGGTGCCCTCTGTAAAAAAGTTTTGCCGAGACAACCCCATTGACCGTGACGTTGAAAATTGACAGACAACAATGTAATTTTGGTTAGAGATTAGCTTAACGCCCGTACAGGCGTTATACTGCTCTAGGTACGTTCTGTAGCGGCAGAGTTGGGGCCTATCACAAGCTGTCATCGCCTACGACGACAAAACGTTAAGTGAAAATAAAATATCGAAATATCAGTTCAATTTTAATGGTCATATAGTCTGTATTAGGTTGGTTTTAAAAATTCTGCCATCTTGCAATATACGAATTCTTCGCCGGTTTGAACATGTTTGGAGCATTGGAATTTCAACTCTATAATTAACATAATAGAACTTATATTTCTGTAATTTACTCAACGTCTTGTCGAAAACGAATGCTTCAGGCGAGGCGACATGTCGCGTCGCCTTCAATCAAAACTGTATAGACTGTAACAGCTGAGAGCGTACCTCACGCCTACTGTCACTGTCAAAACCCATACGTTTTTGACTGATGCGACACGACATGTCGCTTCGCCTGAATTATCTCTAAGGCCCCAGCTCGTGATTAGGCTCTTTAGTCTGGGCACAGAATAAAAAATAGTACTTACTTCCCCATCTTTTTTTTTTACTGGAGCACGGCATGTGACTTTGTCTACCTGGTGGTAAGCGGACCTATAAAATCCATGTATGGGGTCGATCAATACATTGTTGTTTAACAGTATTTATCGCTCCAACTATGCCGGCTTAATGATGCGGTTATGAAATGCACGAAGACGAATTTGCATTACGAGTCTACTTTAGTAGTTTCGCTGCTTTATCGTAAAATTAACTGTACATTTCGTAACCGCACCCTAAAAGGAGAATACCATCTCGACAAAAAATCGATGCCTCCTGCAAACCGGTAAACCCACAGACTAAAACCGAAACATGACTAGGTCATTTGACGGTTTTTGCATCTGTATAGGGGCTTAATAAATAAATAATAACCACTCACCCTGTATATAGCTTTGTTGTTGTATGCGGAGGTCGTGAGTTCGAATCCTATTCATGCCCAAATTAATGTGATTTTGGCATGAATGACTCATGAAACCCTCACGGTTTCCATATAGTGTGTCATAGTCTGGTTCATAGCCGTAGTCAGGTTTTAGTATCGGGAGCCTTCTTTGAGACGAGGCCGACTTTGCTGCAAAAGCGATAAGGGTCTGTCAATGCGCTGATAATTTGAGTTGTCATCGCTCTTATTTCCAACGCAATAAAGGTTATGACAGCTCCAATAGGGAATATGCATATATTATTTTTATTCTATTACTTGAACATTATAGAGTAACTACATTAGATCCTAAAAACAAATATTAAACTTTTTGTTTAAACTTTATCTGCCACTACCGCAGTAAAAAGTATTCTAGCAAATAAAGATCATTTCATTTCAAAAAACGGTACATCACTAGCCGCCATTCTGTGGACTTTTTGATGTTTAATGTTATTGCACCTCAAAAGTTTGTCAAAAGGTTTGTTTATCACAAATTATCGTAATAAAGGACAATAAATACCCGAGAAAACAAGAAACTGTAGAGAACACACGTTGACATTTGTTTATGCGCGAATGACGTCACATGTAGTGTTTGCTAATGTCAGAGCGTTTAGAAATGCGTTCCGTTTCTACAAAAAAAATGATTTTAAAAATCGTATTTATAAATAAATTAGCTAATCAAAATAAAATATATTACTGTAAATATGTTCAAAGACATAAAAGGAACATTATATATTAAAATAATAATAATTGGCGTTACATGCATATTACCTATTGCAATCGATCTCGATTGCGATATGTAAAAAAATCGTTTCATAACTGGGGGCTTATGCTATATTACCAATACATGCAACTTTTCTTGCACTTTAATTATAATATATTAATAATAATAACAAAATAATGAGGTTAATTTTCGGATGTCGGAAAAAAATATAAATGATAAATAAAAGTATTTTAGAAGAAAATCGACAAAAAAAAAACAAGGCAAATCGCCCGACAAGAAAACGAATAAATCTAACTAATATTATAAAGCTAAAGGGTTGGTTTGTTTGTTTGATCGCGCTAATCTTAGGAACTACTGCTTCAAGTTTTTTTAAAGTTACTATTTACACATTCATATTGCTCTGGTAAACTAAGCTCTAGGCTATACCTAATATGTATTATATCGTTGTTTCTGGTACACATGTACAATTGCAGTGCTGCCTAAATAACATATGTTCAACCATTTAAAATCCCTCGTAGCTCAAGCGCACTCGCGTCGTCAACGTATAGTAATGACGTACAATTATTATGTAATAATGACTCACCAATAAACAATAGGGTTTCGCAATAATACAAAAGACTTACCTGAAGAAAATATGCCACCCATTGTAGATTACAGAATTAATTTTGTATAAAAAAAAGGTATAAAAATAAATGTTTCAACAGGATTTACGATTTTTAAAATTAAATACAAAAAGCACGCCCGAACTAACACGTATGTGTTGTATGTATGCAATGCATTTGCGCAGGCACAGCACAGTCATGAGTCAGTACAGTCACACAACAATTAAAAAAGAGTTACCCAATTACTATTGTTTTCCCAAAATTTTGGGTAATCCGTTAATGTGTAAATTATTCTGTTCCATACCGTAACTTTCTCCTTCCCCTTTCCGTTACAGGACAACTTACACTGGTTGCAAAATGAATAAGGTCCGTGGTCGATGTACTATATAGCAGAAGCGGATCCAGAATTACATAGGGGGTTGGGGACTGGGGTGGCCTTGTCAAGATTTTTTGTCAGAACTATTATAGATAATGGGGCTTAGCACGCGGACATCGATAAGATATATACCGATTCGAAATATACCGTCAGCTGTCGACAAATATATCGAATTAGTAAGCACGCAAACCGACATCGATAAATTTCTTGAGAAATGTCTACTAGGTAAAACAAGAGTGTTTCGTTGACAATAGGGAATATGCATGTAACGCCAATTATTATTATTTTAATTGTATAATGTTCCTTTTATGTCTTTGAACATATTTACAGTAATCTATTTAATTTTGATTAGCTATTTTTATTATAAATACGATTTTAAAAAACTTTTTTTTTGTAGAAACGGAACGCATTTCTAAACGCTCCGACATTTAGCAAACACTGCATGTGACGTCATTCGTGCAAAAACAAATGTCAACGTTTGTTCTGTAGTCTACAGTTTCTTGTTTTCTCGGGTATTTATTGTCCTTTATTACGATAATTTGTGATAAGCAAACCTTTTGACTAACTTTTGAGGTGCAATAACATTAAACTATTATACTTGTTGAGCACGAATGATGTCACAAAATGGCGGCTAGTGATGTACCGTTTCTTACTGCGGTAGTGGTAGATAAGGTTTAAATCATTTTATTTTTGTGTTGTACCCTTTAAAAAATGATTAATATTTGTTTTTAGGGTATAATTTAGTTACTCTATCAATTAATGAAATAGATTAAAAAAACATGCATATTCCCTATAAATAATTATTACATTATACCATGAGTTTATTTTATATTATTATTAATAATCGTTACAGAAATATATATTTTAATTTAATAAAGACTTAAAAATACATTATTTAACAAAATAAAAATAAAGCTGAAGAAAACTTATTTTTTTAGGTCAAGGTAACGGGTGTTTTTTGGTTAGTTTATTTATTTATTAAGGCATTGGACAGGATTAAATAAATTATATACAAAGTACGTATAGATACAAAAGTGGTCTAAGACCTAAAAACGCTATTCAAACGAATTGTCAGACATATTTTCTTGAGCATTGATTGGTTATGATCGCAAATGTGTCACTTTTTATTTTGGTTTATATCGCGGGTGGCTATCTTTTGTTGTTATGACTGGTAAGGCGATTTGGGCCTTAAGGCACTTCCCTACATACTTGAAGTATGTAGGGATATAATTTTTTTTTCATGGATGCTTTGAATTTTATGCAATACGGCGACATGTGAATGGTTTATTTTAATTATCAGCCTGAATTAGTCGCCTGCTGAATTTAATCATATTACATTACTAAATACATTCCGAATTCAAGACCTATCTGAACTTGAAAACCAACCTCTGAACTTCAGGGGTTACCAAAGTTCAGAGGTTTTTAGTCTAGTAGTGATCTACCCCTCTAGGATTGGTTCGCTTTAAAATAATAGGACTAACCGACACTGACATTTCATAATAATAAATACATAAAATTATATTAAAAAAATACACGATAATAATAAAATAAAACAAGAATTTTAATATAAATTAAACTATTTTTTCTAATAGCATAACTCTAGAAACATAAATACTTATTTTCTGATAGTATTATTTTCATAATATATCTCTTGGTTTGGGCATCCAGATATTTTTTCAAAATCATTGTTTTTTGAGGTTCCAGTTGTTTCAGCAACTTTTATATTCCTATTTTCTATAACACGGACATCTATAGTCACTTATAACAGTTTTCCTAACGAGAATAAAACAATTTTGGTTCGGATTTTCGCTATTAAATCAATAAAATATCAAAGCAAAAGTAATTTCGATACTTATCAGCACCTAAAAGAAACCTGATAAAAAATGTATATATATCTACAGTTTAGTTTTGATGTTAATAAGCTGCGTGCTACCGATTTCGATAAAACTCGACACATATCTTCCAAAGCTTCAAATATGTATATTCGTTATATGCGTGGTCGCGCGTGTTAGCTTTGTAGGTGTTAGCTTATACAACAAATACATTTATTTAGATAAAAATTACATAAGTTGTTTTACAACGGGCCCCGCACTAGGAAAACCTGTATCGCGGGCTCCCAACGATGAGTTAACATTTTTTTCCTTGTTTGAGCTACCAAGACACATTATTATGAATTTAATAATACAATTTAATTTAATAACACATAACAAGTAGATTATTACACATATATAAAAGTAAAGACAAAAACAAAAACAAAAAACACAAACATTCGCTGGTATTATTACCATTATTATTAATGCCACTATTATCATTATTATTTTCAATCAAAAGTACCTATATATTCTAATTAGAAACACAGTACATAGGGTGCATGTGTGCCAGCAAGTTCGTGGGTGTACATATTAATAAAATCTATACAATACTAAAATCACCATTCTAATACATTAATTTTATTTTTTTATTTTTTATTATTATTATTATTACATTAAATTAACAGAACAATTAAACTTAAATTACTATCAAAAACAATCATTAAATTATTATAAAATTACAAATGAAAAACATAATACAGATTAAAAATAAATAAAAGTAGCAATTTTGTAGGTAACTATATTATTAACAAAATATAAGACATATATATTTATTGATCGATTTATCGAACCGAATGAAATAAAATTAAAACTGATCAAGTACCTATAGGTACGACGACGTTTTTGGTATTGTTCTGTATAATAACGAGAAAATTAACTTTTAAACATATTATTATCTATACTTTTCTATATATATATATAGTTTGAGTTTTTCACTAAAAACTGAAAATTAATAAATTTTCTTTTCCTAATTGTGTATTTTTTTTTTCTTTCGATTTATACAAATATTTTAAATACATTACTACTAATATAGTTTCTCAAAATATTAGCATTAAACGCATCATAGAATGTTTACCCGATAAAAAATCTGAAAGTAGCATTTTACTTACTTACAGTGTGGGATAAACAGAAATATTTATTAGTATATATAGCAAGTGTATTGAACTTTATGTTTATTATTTGTATTGCTGTGATATACGACTAGGATTTGTATGCCACAGATTGGCTGAATGTAGTGACCTTATCAAACCTTTTTGTAACCTACATTTCGACGAGTATGTACATTATTTATTTATTTACTTTTGAGTTTTTTTTTTCACATTTATTTCTTGATCGTTGAATTTTGATACAAGAATAATGGGTGTAACATTAAGAACTCGAGTGAGGACATCAAGTAGCAAGACTACGCTATGTTCGTGAATACATGGGGTAAAAAAGAATGAAGCAAAAGTTTTTTTCACAGATGAGCCGAGATTTTCACTATTCACTTCCGATCCGGAAGACTAGGAGTCTACAGCCGACCTGGTGAGCGATACATTTAAGCCTGCTTCGCATAAAGAGTGTATGGGCTGGAATCTCTTTAAAAGGTCGCACAGAGTTATGGGGCTCTAGAGAAAAAGCAGGCGAGGCGACATGTCATGTCATGTATGTATTTTGACAGTGACAGTAGGCTGTCACCTGCCAAAGTCTATACAGTTTTGATTGAAGGCGACACGACACGTCGCCTCGCCTGATTTTTCTCTAGAGCCCATGGTATTAGTAGAGAATAACATCGCCTCCAAAGTATTGCATAACATCGCCTCATCTTAAGTATTGCAAACAGGTTCATAGTTGTCAGAGCCCGAGGTGGCAATACCAGTTTTTAAAATAAAAATAAGTTTGAGTATTTTGGTAAGTTAAAAATTGCATTTTCTTTTTCCATAAAAGTACAAAACCATCAACCAAGACAGATATTCCAGTGTCAAAAAACAGGAAAACTGAGTTTTTTCTTGCATAAAAAAATTATTTTAAAGTTTTCCATCAAAATATACCTGGCCTTATATCTAAGAAAGACCTTATTGAACTAATCTTTTCCGATTGGTCATACGATAACAATCCTGGTGTTCTTTGCTTTTCTGAGACTTTTGTAAAACATGGGGATGAAAAAAAAAATTAGAATTAAAAACTATAAACTAGCAACATAGCTATTGTAGAAATAAAAAAAGAGGTGGTTCATGTATACTTGTAAAAAACGGAATAGATTATAAAGAAATTAAATTTATTAATGAAATCAGCTTGGAAAAAATATTTGAATGTTGCGGTATAGAAATCCTAATGCACAAAATACTATTGATATGCATATACAGGAAACCTAGTTTATTAAAGGTTCAAATATCACGCTTTTTTTAAAAACTGGAAAACTTACTAGATAAACTATCAAAAAATAAATTCTTTAAATACAGAATTATTTTAGCCAGGGATCTTAATATAAATACTTTAATAAACAATAACATAACAAAATAGTTACAAGATATATTGAATAGTCACCATATGAAACTACATATTACGGAACCTACACGCGGTGCGTCATGTATATATCACATAATTAGCAATGTTGATGGTGCAATGGGTACTAACATACCTCTAGGATTAAGGGATCACAATACCGCTCAAACAATTATATTTAATATAGAAACAAAAAAAATAAAATCTTTCACATACAAAAGATGTTATTCCGATGAAAATGTTAAAAGGTTCAAAAATCATTTACTGTCATTGTCATTTTCTGAAGCATAACAATACGCAGACGTTAACAAAGCTTTGAACGAATTTCACGATTTGTTTCACCTAATATATATGCTATGCTTCCCTAACATTAAAACTAAAATACGCACTACTAATAAACAAAAATGGATTTCTAGAGGTTTAAAAATAAGTTGTAAGACAAAAAGGCATTGTAAGGCAAAACGCCAAACGAACAATCGTAGGTAAACTTAATGAGTTACAATTTTTGGTTACAAGCACGGCTCCACCAGTTTAAAAAATCTCACTTCCAGTTGAGATTTCGAGTAGGAACAAGGAGTTATAGATTCATATAGACCTAATTAATTAAAAACGCATGTTACCAAAAAGTAATTTGATTCATAAAAATCAAAAGAAAGCGATTTTTTGCATTATTGGTATGTGGCCGTATTTTGAGTGGCATGGCATTTTTACATCTTTTTGGCAACAGTGATCGGTAGGTAAGTAAGTACGTACTAAAACCCAAAATTATTGCCAAAAAAAAACTCGCTAGGTATATTTCCCGAACATAAGAAGCCAGGAAAAGGATTCCTGATCTCCAACGTCTAAAAACGTGTAAATGTTGTTTTCAGTGATACCAAGGGTTTTTTTATGATAAAAGAACGTAGAAGTGTAAATATTACTTACTCAATCCCAATCAGATAGTATTTTCATAAAAAATCTATTAACTTTTAAAAAGATACCCAAAGTTTGATTTATGATTCTAAAAATATTTATTTAGTTGTCATTTCAAAAACTTAACAGATTTAAAAAAAAAAAATTATGTAATTACGATAGAGTAAATAAAATCTACACCTCCATGTTCTATTTAAAAAAAAAAATATTTTATTATCACTGAAAAAAAATTTGACGCTCGAGTTCGCGAATCCTTTGCCTGTGCACTTAATATTAAAATTGGGTAATTTTAAACTATTACTAGCAACACTAATATATTCGGGAAATCCCTATATAGCGACCCGGCTTTATTTAGATGCGTTCAAGATATCATTTGATTGATTGAGTTCGTTTAGAAATATAACAGAGGCTCTACCATTCATTTACGTATACGTTACGTTTTTACAATGCGCAAACCCATGGTAGAGCCTCTGAAGAATGTAAATTAGTTGATAAAGGTAACTTAAAATCACAATGACTTTTGGGTATCCTTTTCACATTCGAGCAAGGTCAAAATAAAATCAACACTGGTGCCTTACGGTGCCTGAGACCGCCTAGACGGCCTCAGGTTACCCAGCGGAGACATTTTAATCACACCTCGTCGTAGACCTACACTACTAAGTCTACCTACACGTTCTACACCGAACAAGTGGCGCTTGCTCGTCGCAATGTTTGGATAGACTCAATAAAATAACCCAAATCTAAAAAAAAATCACAAGTTGGTATAGTAAAACTGGCACAGACAGCTTAACAAGCTCTCCAAGGGACTGTAGTGGTGTAGTCATAAAAATGTATCTACCTATTTTTTTTTTTTTAATAAAAAAAATATTACGGTGCCAAGTGATGGTGGGCGGATGGCTTCGTGCCAAGAGCCGGATTCCTTGCAACAAGAAGCTATATAAGTCTCGCTTGTACAAGATAATCATTTACAACAACTCTCATACATTAGTGTAACGAAACGTCACCGCAGGCCCTCCCAACCGTTAGTTACCAAATCTAGTTGCCAATGGTAGACGTGTGAAGTTATAGGGACACTTTTCTGTAACGAATGGTAGAAATCGTTACCATCCGCAAGCCAAACGGTTCGTTTGAACATTATAGGGACTGGGCATTAAACTTTTTAGTGTCATTTGGAATGCGCCATATTTTTTATGTATATGTATATTGTAGTATTGGAGTGTTAGGACATTTTAACTTCCAGAAATCTATTGCCTCAGTCACCCTTACGTCTATGCGTTGTCAACGAGTCTCTTTCCTTTATCTTATAATCCTTCAAGCGAGTAAATAAAGCACTACTAAAATACTGATGAAACAATTTCTAATTAACTAATTTCTAATACCTATTCTAATGACAATTATACATATTTTATATTTTCCTTTAACAGTGGCATTTGTAAAAAAATGTGTATATCCTTGTTTCAGCAGTTTTATATTATTATGATTAGTTATCTATGACATTGTTATTATAATTAGTTATCGTTATCGTAGAATAACAATGACAGATACCTACAGCAGATATCTACGAGTAATCTTCTTTGTAATATTATTAAATTTTTCATTATCATTTTGTTATCATTATCGTTTTGAATTATTGTTTAATAGTTTAAACCAAGACTGAACTAGTTTTGGTCTTGATTTGGGCACACTATATAGTATGTAGTTTATCATAACCACAAAACAACTAACAGTACTAGGTTCAATTCAATTTCTTGTTTGTATGGCCTCTCGCTTTTCGCGAATTTTGCCAGTGTCTAGTTGATTGAGGGTAGGTTCAAAATTTTTTTTTATTACAAAAGTGAAAGTGGGATAATAGGATGGAAAGGAAAAAGGAAAGGACTAGGTTTGAATTAGGAATGGCCACATGACCGTATGCAAACATACGGTATAGTGATGCCAGTGTCATGTGAAGAAGGAAAGAATCTACAGTAAAATGGGTACCGCCATTTTACTGAAGAAATGGATTCGTTGAGATAGCACAAACACTGAGATCACTGCGTAAATACTACACTTTTCACACTTAAGATTACTTATGAATGCTTATTCTACAAAATTGGTACACTTTTGCACAATAATATCCTATAAACTTAACTGCGAAAAATATATTAGAAACACACGACTACAGTCTTCGGGCTACCCTCAAGGAATCTCTTTGATCTTATTTATTTATTTTCTTGGATTAATGGCTTCTTCGCATATTGCGAAATTTTGCCAATGTCTAGTGGGTAGATTTAAAAAACTTTTATAGTAAAAGAGGAATAATCGGATGGAAAGGAATTGGGAAAGGACTAGGGTAGAGAAAGGAATGACGACATGACCGTATGCAAACATAAGGTATAGTCCTGCCAATATCAAGTGAAGAGGGAAAAAACCCAACAATAAAATGGGTACCGCCATTTTATCGAAGGTTAAGGGATTTATTGAGATAACACATACACTGAGACACTGCGTAAATGCTACACTTCTCACACTTAAGATCACAACGGAATGCTTATTCTACAAAATTGGTACATTTTTGCACAATAATATCCTATACAATCGCAAACCCTATTTCAGTCAAATTAAAGAGTAAACTGCGCAGAATGTACCTACATTTTTACCTAATTCGCGGAACGACAAAAAAATTAAAAGACCTAACCTAACGAAACAACCTAAACGAACATTTTTTCATAATAAACGTCAAGTTTACATAAACGGCTCAGTGTGCTCCGCCTTGCTCAATACACAACCTTGCTCGTCGGGATATGGCTTGTGTGGCATTTCGCACCATCGTCGGTGTTATTGATGTGAAAACCGATCTAACCCGCTGTCATATCTCGGCAACCGTTGGGCAATCGGAGAAAGACACTCTGTCCTTCACATAACCCCCCAAAAAGAAGTCCAAGGGTGTGAGGTCTGGAGAACGAGCAGACCATAGCATCGGTTCCCCGCGGCCGATCCATCCTCACGGAAAGCGAACGTTATGATGTTCTCGTACTTTGCGAGCAAAATGTGCCGGAGCTGTTACAAAATACCCCGTAAAAAATATAATTAGTAATCGAAGCCAAAAATATTGTCAACCCTAGTAAGCTGTCATGTCAGGGAACCAAGATTTTTCAACAGAAAGGCCTAAGTCCTATTTTACCTAATAATTGTCTACTTTAATAGTTTCATCATAAATACCGCAACAAGCTCGCCACTTATTAGGTGTTGCCTCCAAATACCATCGGCGAAATGAGCACAGGTTAATCCCTCCGCTGGGTACCCTGAGGCCGGTTAAACGGTTCTCGGGAGCCAAATAGGCACCCGATACTATGGAAATAGGCCACTTTGCCTATTTCCATAGTATTATGACGTATGGTCTTATTATCTGGGGCTCAGCGGCAGACATAGAAACCATATTTATCTTGCAGAAAAGAGCTATTAGAGCAATTTACGGCATAAAGACCCGGGAATCCCTTCGAGAAATCTTTCCTGAAATTGATATAATGGCACTGCCCTCCCAATACATATTTGAGAATTTATTATATGTTAAGAAAAATTATATATGTTTAAAAAAAATGCAGATAGGCATACCCGAAACTTAAGAAATATAAACAAAATTGACATACCAAGATTCAGATTACAAAAAAACTAATAAATGTTTTCTAATAAACAGTATTAGGCTATTTAATAAATTACCAAAATCGATTATAGAACTAAATGATATAAAATTTAAAAATTGTATAAAGCAAACTTTAATAGCCAAGGCGTATTACAAAGTTAATGATTATATTAATGGTAGAGATGTCTGGAATCAGTCCTCTCTGCGTCTGGAATCTCTAAACTAATAGTAACTGTCATATTTGTAATAATTCATAATACTTACTATTATAGGTTTATATTTTTTTATACTACAATAGGTATTTTTTTATATATTTTTGGATGAGGTAATAACTTGTTATTACTGTAACCTTTTATTATTATTTTAATTTTAAATATTTATTATTTTCTACAAGGTAATAATTATATATAATTAATTATTACTTAACATTTATGTTAATTTGTCTTATTTATTTAAAGTTATTCTGTTAACGGAATTATAAAATACATTTCCATGTTTTTTTTTAACTAGTTGATGTTTGAGCAGGCCTTGGATTCAGCTATATATGTATTGTATGTATGTATTTATCCAGCGGATTTCCTCTCCTTTGAAGGTCATTGCAGTGGTGGCGCGTGTACCGGGTTCTGGTCTGCACCCTAAGGGCCTGGTTGAGCAGAAGGATGGCTGACACATACGTTACGTCCGTGGTCGGGTACTGCTGTGGGGGCCTTGGATCTCCGCTGGGCACGCACGTTTGATTGTTATCATATGATAAGCGGAGATCACGAAAAATCTCCTGCTGATAGGCCGGCGCTGGCATCAAAGAAATGTTGTGTTCTGTAATTCTGTACTTTCGATATTGTAAGATAGTATAGCTGCCTTGGGGTGTTCTACGCGTGCTTTTCAGTTGGATAAGAGTATATACCACATGCTATAAGCATAGGTTGAAACAACTACTGAAGCGGTACGCAAAGGGTCAGGTCACAGAAAAAAATTGTTTACGGATGAGATCTTTTTACAATTGAGCAACATTTTAACAAACAAAATGTCCGTATTTATGCTCAAAGCTCTAAGGAAGCTTCCCAATTAGTCGACAAAGTGCAACGTGGGCATTATCCGACTTCAGTGATGGTTTGGTGGGGTATTAGCTATGAAGGAGTGACTGAGCCATATTTTTGTGAAATAGGTATTAAAACATCGGCACACGTGTATCAAAATACCATTCTTGAGAAGGTAGATAAGCCCCTTAACAACACCATAACCAAGTCCTTCCAGCAAGACTCGTCGCCGGGTCATAAAGCTCGGTCCACGCAGTCTTGGTTGGAAGCGAAGGTTTCGGACTTCATCAGAGCTGAAGACTGGCCGTCGTGCAGTCCCGATCTTAATCCGCTGGATTATGATTTATGGTCAGTTTCAGAGAGCTTTCTCTAAGCGCCATGATAATTTGGGGTCCTTAAAATAATCCATACGAATGGCAGTGACGAATTTTCTTATGGAAAGAGTGCGTGCTTATATTAATAACTGGCCTCAACGTTTGAAGGTCTGTATTTCAGCCAATAAAGACCGCTTCGAATAAACTTTATATATTTTAAATAATTTATATTTAAACTTACACACTGTAAAAGTAATAAATGTTATTTGAAATAGAAAAAAAAAAAGTTTTTCTTTGTTACAATATTTATGGCAAGACTATATAACTTATTAATTTAAAGAGCGACTTAATAAAATATATATAATAATAATAAAGTGTTTAAATAAATAAATGAATAAAAAAAAAATTTAAACTGTTTTATTATTTTACTTTAAAATCGATTGCTTTATTATGGAAAAAAAAAATGTGCGTAGGACATTGACTTCTAAAACTAGACAACTATGGCGTGTATGGCGGGTGTACCACAGCAATGATGCTTAGCTCCCCTATTGGTCGTGATGTTATATAGCCTTCCTCAATAAATGTGCTATCCAACACTAACATATTTTTTCAATCGAACCAGGTGGGCCGTTCTCGCGCTTTCGATTCGATGACATAATATGCCATTTTTCGTTCAAAAATATCGAACATTAAACGAAATAAATAATAAATATTAATTAATAAATATATAAATATTGAACGAAAAATTTAGTCATTTTTTGTTTAAAAATCTCGAATCGATATAATAGAATCGAGAAAGCGCGAGAATTGCCCACCAGTAGTTTCTGTGATTAGCGCGTTTAAGAGCAGCGTCTGATCAAACATTTCCCATACATTCACGACCTTTTGGTCCTAACTGTTAGAGGATGGGTTAATTCCTCCGCTGGGACCCTGAGGCCGTTTAAACGGTTCTCGGGAGCCAAATTGGCACCCGTGATGGTATTTATTTATTTTTATTATTAGTTATCGTTTGTTTTCTCTTTAGCAAAAGACATTTTTTTTTTCAAATCAAGTAAAGTTTAGGGGTAGAAAGGTAGAAAACAGTTTTGGCCCGAAAGTCGTTTTGCTGCCTAAATTGTAGGTATAATCTCATACGTGCTTCTTATCTTATTGAGGGTCGGGGGAAAGTTTTACATAAAAATGTCGGTAACGCTACTAGACATAGCATTACCGCATGGGCGTAGCCAGGATTTGTTATGGGGGGAAGTTTAAGACTCGTAAATTTTAAAATGTTTTTTGGTCTAAATCTTTGAACGAGCAAAAAAATTTTTATAAATTTTTTAACGTGCAAAAAATAAAAATAAAAATGCCACCATCATCGGGGTGGGAGGTTTCACCTACAAACACTCAACAAATATATTTTGCGCCCGAGTGCTGCACTTCTACTTTTCATCACCCTCTATGAGAAATAAAAGGCGCCTCATATTTTATTGTAATATTATTATATTGAAACATAGAAGCTAACTTGAAATTAAATAGTATTTATTTATTTTATTTATTTATACATAAGGTTTACACTACGGATGATAATCAAAATAATATTAAATAATTGAAATAAATTATATACCAAGATTATGTAAACACAGTTACAATGAAATATTTTAACAAGCTTAAGATTAATTCTAAAAACGAAATAGGAATGAGCTATAGTTTAAACATGCAAACTTATTAAGTACCTAGGTATACAACATAATTGGTATAATTGAATATGGGTACATAAATTAAAAAGAAAAAAAAAAAAAAACTTAACTACATAATTAAAAAAAGTATCTAATAATAGGACAATTAAAAACTTATATTTACATTTGAGACATTTTCGCAATTATGAAAATTATTGTTACAGTTTTATTAGGAATAGAGATTGTTGTAGACCATAGGCTTTATATTTCTCCCGGGATTTTGCAGGTAATGGATTATCCATCCTTGCGTCAGTTCTAATACTTTCAGGAGTTCATTCTATATTTTCACTGTCACTTTTGTCACAGTACTCATTTTTCTAAACAAAACCACGAATTTCAAACAATCCGTGATAATTTACGAACACGTGGGCTGTAGTTCGTGCGTTTTTAATTTGATTTCTTTTTTTTATTCACCCGGCGTGCGCGACTATGGGCCGTCGTACCATCCAGTCTTTATTGCGCCGGCGCGTGCGACTATGGGCCGTCGTACCAGCCAGTCTTTGTTCAGCCGGCGCGCCCGACTATGGGCCGTCGTATCAGCCAGTCTTTATTGCGCCGGCGCGTGCGACTATGGGCCGTCGTACCAGCCAGTCTTTGTTCAGCCGGCGCGCCCGACTATGGGCCGTCGTATCAGCCAGTCTTTATTGCGCCGGCGCGTGCGACTATGGGCCGTCGTACCAGCCAGTCTTTGTTCAGCCGGCGCGCCCGACTATGGGCCGTCGTATCAGCCAGTCTTTATTGCGCCGGCGCGTGCGACTATGGGCCGTCGTACCAGCCAGTCTTTGTTCAGCCGGCGCGCCCGACTATGGGCCGTCGTATCAGCCAGTCTTTATTGCGCCGGCGCGCCCGACTATGGGCCGTCGTACCAGCCAGTCTTTGTTCAGCCGGCGCGCCCGACTATGGGCCGTCGTATCAGCCAGTCATTATTCAAACAATATTTGCGTTCGATTTCTTTGGCGCTGAATACTAAGATGTTCCCAATTCAAAAAGTGCGCGGCAATAGTACATTGTTCACCGAGGGGAGAAAGTCACCGATTACTAACGAGGGCGAAGTTTGAGGCCCGACGCGAAGCGGAGGGCCTTAATTCGCTCCAGTTAGGAATCGCACTTTCTCGCCGAGTGATACATAGTGCTTTATACTACATCTACGAGGAAAATAATAGTACTTTTTAACATAGAATACAAAGACCACAAAGTACTTGACTTATACTTTTGCGCTTTTTCATTAAAATAAGATAATAATACATTTTCAGAAAAAGAATGCGCATTTTTCTCGCTTTTCCATTGTAAAAAGACTTCATACGCCTTGTTATATTTATTCTTAGATTTCTCGGGTAATAGGTTTTCAATAACTTCTTGGGCAGTTACTTTTAATTCTGGCGGCGTTGTCAAATCTTCACTATCGCTACTAGACGACATTTCGAGTAGAATATAGTAATTAAAAATAACAAAACACAAATTGAAAGTTCACAAGGAACAAGAAAGCAGTCTGCGCGCGCTTTTTTTTTGTTCGTTTAACGTAGATAGAGAGGCAAGGGAATCATGCTCTATGCAGCCTCGCCAAAATAATTAAATTTAGAAAAGAATCTATGCTACTTTTCTAAACTTAATAAATCAAAAATGCAAAGAAAGTAAACAGTTAATAAACCAATACTTTTATTTTATTTTGATTAAAATTTCGAACTTGTAAAAAAAAACTAGGCTGTATGGCTTTGAACCCTTGCCTTTCCTAATTTGGAAGAATTGAAGAAAAAAAAATAAAAAAAACTAGCACGTTAACAATGAATTTTCATATACTTTTTCCTCCCGCTTAAGCACGTTAACAATGGATTTTTATACACTTTTTCCTCCCGCATATTTGTACGACTACAAAGACGTACTTTCTGACCTATTCTTACGCAAGTAAGAACCTACTTTCAGTACCCCTAGTGTGAGTTTTTTAACATTTACTTTCGCGTTAACTTTACTACCGCGTTAACATTTTGACCAATCACACGCTCGCATTTTTAGTTCTCAAAATTTCCGCTTGGAGCGCTGAACTATTTCCCATACAAATTTTAGTTAACTCAAACACAAAGTAATAGTTAGAAAACTCGCACTAGGGGTACCGAGCAGAGGCTCTACCATGGGTTTGCGCATTGTAGCAACGTAACGTATTTGTTTACGTACACGTGAGCAACAACCAATAGGATCGCTTTATTTTTGGTAACAGGATTGAATAAAGCGATCCTATTGGTTGTTTTTCACGTGTACGTAAATGAATACGTTACGTTTCTACAATGCGCAAACCCACGGTAGAGCCTCAGGTGTAGTATAAAGATAATTGCGGCGCACTTATAAAGAGGATAGAAAACTTATTACTACCCGCTAAAAGTTTCTTATAGAAAACACCACCTTTGTGTTCCCTTAAAGGCGAACCAAGTCGTCGTTTCGAATAGATGGGATGAAAAGAAATTCTTAATGGTCCATACTACTGTTTTGCTTTCTTTAATTTTCCTAAAGATTTTTTTTTTTTTTTAAATATATCTTAGTTTTTTCGTTGTGTCCTTAATTTCACTTTTCACTCAAGGAACGTCTCACTCCTTCGATTTTTTCCGATTTGATATTTTGTGGAAAGAAACAGGCGTTCTTTCTTACTTACATGTTATAAATAGTTTAAGACAATTGTTGCACATTTTTAAGTAAAAAAAAAATACCATATACCAATTATATTCCCAAGAAATGTATAATGTTATGCAACGTTTGTCTCTCTCCATCACGTGCGTTTTATTGGAGCACGACATGTGACTCTCTTTCTACCTAATGGTAAATAAAACTACCGAGTCCAAGAAGTGACAGCCAATATATAGTTGTTAAACAATAGTATTGGATTCCCACTATACCGGTTTTTAAGGATGAGGTTACGGAACGTGTGGTAAATAATACAATTACTTACCTAATTTTTTTTTATCAAAACATCTGACAGAATCATCATCATCATCATCATCATGCCAGCCTTTCTTTGCGCGTCCACTGCTGGACATTGGCCTCCCCCAAGGATCGCCACAACGACCGGTTCTGCGCTGCCTGTATCCTTCGGCTTCCCGCGACCTTTTTCAGGTCGTCGGTCCATCTTGTGGGGGGCCTGCCTCTGCTGCGTCCTCCAGCACGCCATTTTTTTCCCATCTGACAGAATACTGATGGGAAAAAAATGGCGTAGGTACAGGCGTTCTTGAGTGAAAAGTGAGGTTTAGGATACGACGGTTACACTTTTTAGGTGGGAGTAGATCTCGATAACATCGCTAAGCCGACCGACCGGTCGCCGCCTATGCAAATGCAAAAACCTAGAGACCTAGTCATATTTCGGATTTAGTCTGTGGGTTCACCGGCTTTCAGGTGACTATTGCATTGCTTTCTTGTCGAGGTAGTAGGCTCCTCTTAGGGTGCGGTTACGAAGTGGTAAATTAAGTTCATCATAAAGCAGCGCGAGGCCTTCTTATACTCGTAATGAAAAATCGGTCTTTTTCGCCACGCATTTTGTAATCGCATCATTTAGCCGGCATAGTGGGAGCGATTTATGCTGTTAAATGTATTGATGGAATCTATTCATGGATTTTGTAGGTCTGCTAAAATGATGACTGTTTTTTTTTTTGTTATGTTTTGTAGACTTTTATTAAACAAATAAATCCATTAAAGGCGATGAAAATGACAAAATAAGTAGGTAGTACTTAAAAAGTCCAAACAGTGTTAAATTAGTCTGAACATCCTAAAAGTCAGTCTCTGTCAGAAGTTATTGAATTTGTCAATCCAAAAGCAATTATGGACTTAAATTTGGCAAATCCTAATTGACTGGCGATCTTAATCAAAATTCTGAATAACTTTATCACATTCAAATTTGCTCCCTTATCATTATCCAGCTTTTTTTATTATTGGCCACGGACCTTTAGATAAAATTTTTAGAGAGTTTTTTACCAGAACTACTAAAACTGACACAAATCGTACGTTACAAAAAGTAGTAGAAAAATAAAATTTCGTTAGCATATACTAAGCATTAAAAATATGCTCTAATTAATCAAAAAAACAAGTAATGTTGGCAATTACGGCTGCCTTTTAGGCTCCCGAGAGCCGTTCAAAAGGCCTCAGGGTACCCAGCGGAGGGGTCAGGGGCGGATCCAGTATTTCATTTTGGGGGGCATTTAGGCAAAAAAAAGTCGGATGTAATAAAAGAACTCAAAACTCCTTCCATTTTTTATTAATAAGCCAAAAAAAAACGCCATCGTCAAAGGCTAACTTCATACATTGTTATTCATAAGCATCAATTATATGTTCATATACTTACCCCCGTATTCTAAGACGTTTCCTTAACTCCAGTCTTCGCTCAAGGAGCGTCTGTCTCAACTTGCTTTTTATAGTTGACATTTGGTGGAAAGAGACAGACGTTCCTTGAGTGTAAAGTGGAGTTAAGGATACGTCTTAGAATACGGGGGTTAGTGATCGTTTCTAAGCTGCTTACTTCACCATTGCCTAAACACTCACTACATCGTCACTATCATATACATCGCGAAAACAACAACCAGCTCCTTTTTGGGGGGTGTACACCCCTCAAAAGGAATTTGTGAAAAGGGGTAAACCATTCTCATTTCACCTATATTTTACCAATACAGGCTAAAATAATACTCGCATATTCCTCCAATCATAGCTATAGGGACGATTGCTATCCTGACACTACCAGAGATCAGTCTGAAAATTTTGCTAGCTGCTATTAAACAGCTGCATACGGTTTATCTTCATCATTTCATTTTTATGAAATAAAAAAAATATTAGTAAGTTAGGTAATCTATATAATCTAATCTATACTTACAGAATTATTAAAGTAGCCGATATCCGTTTCGCCGTAGGTATATCAGTCATAGAATATATATAATGCGAAAGTGAGTCTGTCTGTCTGTTTGGTTTAAAAGTAAAACATAAATGTTGACCCCCGGGATTCAATCAACCTCCCTACTAAATTTAAACAAAATCGGTTCATTAAGTCCGTCCCATATGTGCGAAGTATTTCACACATGGCCGTACCTGAGCTTTACATACTAAGTATACTATGTGACATTAGATTTTACATTGAAACTATATTCAACCATGTTCTACCGCGATGTGGTACATAAATATTAAAATAATTTCATAAATCCAGTTTCATTGTACGTACTAATAATTTTTATGTGCGATTTTAAAAGATATAGCTGCCAAAGAGAGCTCGCCTGACTGTTTGTTTGGAAAGTCAAGGCCTATAAATACCTATTGCAAGCTCTCGATGCTCTACAGAAGCGTGCAATTCGAATAATCACGACCAGAAACCCTGGAGACTTTGCAGCGTCGCAGAGAGGTTGCATCCTAGAGCGTATTCAACCGCTTTTACGGACAGTGCTCTGAAACTGCAAGATCTCCAGAGTTTCTGGTAAACTTCCCCATTCCAAAAAAAAGCGGCCCCAGCCTTGTGCGCAACTGATAACAAGGTTAAGCAGATGCAAGGCCGGACCTGGGATGGGAGATCGCTTTATACAACGAGGCCATCATAAACACCGCAACAAGCTCGCCACTTGTTAGGTGTTATCTCCGAATACCATCGTCGAAATGAGGACGTGTTAATCCCTCCACTGGGTACCCTGAGGCCGTTTAAACGGTTCTCTGGTCTAAAAAGCACCCGCGGTGGTATATTATATTCCCCATTGCGTATTCGCACTACACGCACTGGTATTAAAAAAATGATGCTATGCGAAGCTAGCACATATACGACGGGATACCGACCGCCTCCGTAGACTAGTGGTTGCGCCTTTAGGGTTGTACCCGGTGGTCGTGGGTTCGATTCCCACGCATGGCAAAAAATATTAGTACGTTTTTCTGTACGGGTTGTCATGGTCTGGGTGTTTATAAAATATAATATGTAGTAATATCATTATTTCTGGTACACATAGTACAAGCCTTGAGCTTAGTTTGTTACCAGGACAATATGTTTGTAAACGTTCTACATATTAGGTATATTATAATACAAGTCCACCAGAACAAAAAGATATGGCGATTCTTAAATAGACCTTAATATATAGTACCTGTTCTTTTATCCATATTCTTCACATTTTGCATACATTCTTGACACATACACAACACGCACGCATCACACACATTTCACATACATTATACCTACGGAACTTCTTTAAAGGTTCTATTTAATATAAATTAAGAATTTATATTTTTTCTTATAATGCATACACATTTTATAGGTTCTTTATAATAAAACCTTTAAAGAAGTTATCTATAATAATAGGTATATTGGACATTTACAGAAAACTATAATTTTAAGGAACGGTTATTACTGGTTCCTGCAACACAGGAAAGCATATGCTAAGTTTTAAGTTTAGTTAAGCTAAGTTCACATGAACCAGGGATACAATCGTTTTTTATATATTATATAATTATTTTCCATTGTAAATTGTTACCTTTTGTTTTTGTGAGTCAAAATTGTTTTTTCTTATATACTCGTATGTCGCAGGATAAAAAAGTTAAATGCCTTGCCTGCGTGCCTTTTTCCTTCTTCCTTTAAGAGAAGCGTCTGACCTTTCACAACGACCTTCTCCCCCATCATTTTTTAATGATTTTTGGAAGTGTTATAAATATGACCGATATAATAATATAGGCTCGTACGTTTTCCTTTTTTTAGGATAAAATAAACCAACTCCTGAAATCTCTTATATTAAACTAATTCCTATAAAATGTCATCTTTTATTTTCTCTTTAATAAAATGAAAACATTTTTTTATCCATTAAATTTTAGGGGAAGAAAATAGTTTTGGGCTTAAAGTCGTTTTGCTGGCTAAATTGTAGGTATAATCTCTTTCTCTTATTAAGGGTCGGGGGAAGGTTTACATACATATGTATGGTAGCGTTACCCAATCACCGTCATTCGCGAGGAGAAGTAATACTTTGCAGTTGAATCCGCATGAGCATCGAAGAGTCTCATCAGACGATCCTCTTAATCTTAGTCCTTTAAGCGAGTCGTGAATAAGTTTTTCAAGCAGTCATAGCATAGTTGGATCAACCCATTGTAGCATCATTCTTATTCTTGGTGGAGAACATTCTTGGACTATACATTGCCACCAAAATACTTTTAGATTTTTTAAAATTTATTTATTCACTTCAAAAGTATATTAGGTAATAGATTGGTTCTATAAGTTGCGCTCAAAAACCTGAGCGGTTTATTATTTAAATAAGTAGGTTATTTGTGTTTATTTGACAGCCTCCGTAGACTAGTGGTGCGCCTTTGGCGTTGTATCCGGTCGTGGGTTCGATGCTACAGATGGCAATAAATATTAGTACGTTTTTTCTGTATAATTTGTCATGGTCTGGTTGTTTATAAAATAAAATAAGTATCATATCATTGCTTCTGGTACACATAGTATAAGCCTAGAGCTTAGTTTGTGAGCAGAGAAATATGTGTAATTTGTTCTACTTATTATTATTATTTAGTCTTTGTACCTAGTATTTAATTTAGAGGCGTGAATAATATTTATTGTTATGATATCATTAAAAACAATATCTCCAAGCAAAAGCAGATTTAGGTAATCGTCATAAAATTAGTTTGTCGGAGATTCGACAACGGAACACCGGATATTGGACACAACATCCGGTTGGCCCGGAAGTACGCTATCTATACGACAGGGGTAGTTTTCCGGGTCATCTTTAACCTTTCAATTGAATTTAGATTGTTTTAAACGGATTTTGATTCGAAGTTAGAAAATTAGAGCGGAAATTTTCCTATGACAATAACAATAAGCGATAGGTATGATTCTGGAAATATGTATGATTCTGGAAATATTTTTTAATTTTCTACTATGGCGGAAGTCTCAAACTGTTTTAAGGAAAAATAATAATATGTTTTCATGGTAAAAATAATGTGCTAATTTTAAGAGAATAATACATTGTATTTAGAATATAGAATTACGTCATAAAAAATCAAAAGAATTGACGAACGGGTGAGAATTTTGAATGTCAGCGATGACATTGATGTCATTAGTGAGAAAAATATCACAGATGACTAGGATATCACGGTTTATAAAAAGTCGTATTTAAAAAGTTTTATGTGCGGTACCAACTTACAGATAATTTCTTATTCATAAGAGCTATTTGCGTTTTGTTACACGAAAAATACATTGTTTGTCTTTCAATATTGGATTTATATCAATATTTATTTGTCTTTCTTGGTTCTCATAATAATTGACATACGTATTTAAAAAGTTTGTATCATAGCAAAATCTATTTATATTGGATCTAAAATCAAACAGTCAGATAATAAATCCAAGTGTGTATGGAAAATGATAAACACTGAAACTGGAAAAAATCTAATTAGGCAAAATAATATTTCAATTAGACATAATGGAGTTATGATATCGGACAATAAACAAGTTGCTGAGTTATTCGAAGATTTTTTTACTAATATTCCATTACAAATCACGAACAGTATTAAATCATCAGCTAGTACTGCTAAGGAATTTTTAAAACAATATATTAAAATACCAAAAATACCTAATTTTACTTTTATTTATGACACCTTTTATTAATTAATCTATAATGGTTATATATATATATATATATATATATATATATATATATATATAGCAGCCTAGCCAAACGCACTCTAGACCTTATTGTTAAAACTTTTTTTTTTTTTTTGACTACCTATTCATAAATATCTGTAAAGATTTACATGAAATAAATAATATTTGATTTGATATGCCCTATATTTATAACACAAAAATCAATGGTGGAACGGAACTTAACATATATTATCTGTGATGATTATTATCTAGCATCGATGACTGTATTTACGCTGTAGGCATTCGTATTGATATCATAAGAATGATATTCTAGTCACCCGATGAGATTCAAAAATACGAACTTTAGAAATCGATGACAATTTTGACATTTCAGTGAAATTTATAGTCTTCCGCTGATATTCAAAAATCTCACCACACTGGTATATGATTTTGAATGTCAGCGATGACTTTGATATCATCAGAGAGAAAGATATCACTGATGAATAGGAAATCACGATTTATCAAAGGTCGTATTTTTGAAAGTCATAGTATGTGCGGTACTAACTTACAAATATGTTTTCATTGAAAGCTATTTGCGTTTCTTTACACGAAGAAAATATTGTTTCTCATAATAAAATGAAATGATTTTGCTAAAACATTAAAAACTCTATGGTGCAACGGAACCATTTAATAAGACGAAGCTTGTGAAATATAGAGTAGTTAGAAGAAAGCACATAGAGGGAGTTTGTGTATAAGTTGATAACAAATGACAAATGTAAGCAATGACAAATTTCGTGAGGGGTGACTTGAACCTGGTTAATTCAGTGGTTGAATACCTTGTCGCAAAAGCGAGGATCTTGGGTTCGAGTCCCGTCTACCTGTATTTTTTCATTGCATTTTATCTTTAATTTTTTTATATAAGATTATCCTGATAAGGAATTTATAAAAATATAAAATACTGAAGTAAGTAAAAACAAAAAACAGACTCCACTGCTATATAGTATTAAAAACTAGGACGTCTAATTTTACTCTAATATAGAGTACTTAAAAGAAAGAATTTAGAGGGCGTCTGTGTATAAGCAGATATCAAGCAATGGCAAATTTCGGGAAGGGTGACTGGAACCTGGTTGGCTCAGGGTTGAGTATCTTGCCGCGAAAGCGAAACTCTTGGGTTCGAGTCCCGTCCACCAGCAAGTTTTTCATTGCATTTTTCCTTTAAAAAAATATATTTAATTAAAGTAATGATAACGATTAAAGTTAAAAATAGCGCCTAATATAGCAACAGAACTGTTATTTCACTTTCAAAATTAATCTAGTACATTGACGTCATTTTTAACTTTAATTGCTTGCTTTAGCGGACACTTTAGTGAACTGGAGCTTAGTCATCCGCTGACATTCAAAAACCTTACCTCTGTAAGCCAAAAAGAACATTAAAGAGTAATCAAATCAAATCTAATATTATTTATTTCATGTAAATCTTTACAGATATTTATGAATAGTCAAAAAAAAAAGTTTAACAATAAGGTCTAGAGTGCGTTTGGTTAGGCAGCTATATATACTCATAACAGTTTACAAGTAACTTCCCAACAGACTGCTCATTCTGAGAGCATAGATGTTCCAGGTACCTGTTCTTCTTTTTCAGACAAATTATCTTATTGTAAATTAAATGTACCCTTACTAAAAAGAATACCACGTGGTGCCCGCAAGTTCGTAGCAGATAAACTAACACAAATAATAAACATATGTATCACTGAAAATAGTCTACAGGCATCCCTTATCGGCCTTACCAAAAAGAATGGAGGTATTCGTCCTATTGCAATAGTACTCTTAGACGTTTAATTTCGAAAATTATTTGTGAGAAAATTGATGACTGATTTTGGTGAAAAATTTAGACCGTTTCAGGTAGGGTTTGGAACTCCTTATTGCTCAGAGGATGCGGTACATGCTGCTAGAACATTTTTGGAGACTAAAGATTATGAAATATTTATTAAAATGGACGTCAGAAATGCGTTCAACTCTTTAGAACGCGACTCAATGTTGGAAGCTGTCAAAGCCGAATTTCCCTCCGATTGTAAATATTTATGGCAATGTTACGCTAACCCATCTCATCTTTTCTATAAAGACAAAATTATAAGTAGCCAAGTAGGATGTCAGAAAGGCGATCCATTGGGTCCTGCTATATTTAGCCTTACTATTAATAATGCGATACAGTCTCTGCTCAGACTTCAATCTTTGGTATCTTGATGATGGAGCTTTAGCAGGTAAAGCAGATTCAGTTTTACTTGACTTGAATTCTATTATAGCAAATTTGGAAAAAAATAGGTTTAGACTTAAATCCTACTAAATGTGAAGTATATTACAATCCAAATTTATCCGACTTTAGTAAAAATAAAATACAATCTACCACACACATGCATGTGTGGTTCTCAGGTTATTAATTAAAATTAATGGTTATCACGGACTTAGTTGTAAACGGAGCGCTGGCAGGTTTCCGCGTCACTATGCCCTAAATGATGCCATTAAGAGGGCATTATCAGCAGCTAATTTTCCATCTGTTCTAGAACCACCTGGCCTTAGCCGATCAGATGGGAACAGGCCAGATGGATTGACTCTTCTTCCTTGGCGCCGAGGTCGCAGCTTAATATGGGATGCGACATGTGTAGACACATATGCCTCTTCCCATATAAATGGCTCCATTATTAAAGCCGGATCAGCTGCGGAATCTGCTGCTAAGACCAAACACCTTAAATATTTATGTTTGGAACAAAATTATTTCTTCGTCCCCTTTTCCGTCGAAACTTCGGGTGTTTGGTCTTTAGAAGCCAAAAATTTTGCTTGTGAATTAGGTTCTCTCCTTAAGGAAACGTCCGGTGATGTCCGAGCTTACTGTCATTTTATCCAAAAAATATCTTTCATCATCCAGAGAGGGAATGTGGCGAGTATATTAGGTACTTTTTGTTCTAAAAATAGCTGGGACATGGAGGCCTTTTAAATATAGCTTTAGGATTAGTTTTATTATCTTTATTGTATGTAATGATGATTATAAAATAAATATAGCTAAACGAGATCTAGGTATAATGAAATCTAACCTAAACAATTTATTACAAGGTATAAAGGTAAACACAAATCTTGATTTAAATTTACTAGGAGCAGCTATCACCTCCGAAGCTATCGAACCGCTATTACAAAAGAAGAACGAACAAATATTTTTATTAATTAACCGGCTTAATAATATAAATTGTCACGTAGCTCACGTATTTACTTCAACATTGTTTATTTATGCCTCGCTTCACTTATTTTCTTAGATCTATGCTTATATTTCTACATGCAGATAATATTAAAGAGATAGATAATAAATTTAAAATATGTGTAGAAAATATTTTAAATATAAATTTTAATTCAGAAGATTGGTTACAGGTATCCTTACCAATTAATAATGGAAGCTTCGGCATTCGCACACCAACGACCGTTGCCCTACCAGCATTTTTAGCTTCCGTACATCACAGTCTCAATCTTGTAGGTAAAATTCTTCCCAAGTCACTTGCTGACTTTCAGATGAGCTGTATGAATCGAAGCTTGTAGAGAAACTTGTTCGATGGTAAGCTAACATACCATCCAATCCAAAATCACAAAAGAATTGGGATATACCAATAATACAAATTATTCAAAATGATCTTTTATTAAAATCAGATACGAGAAATCACGCGCGCCTCTTAGCCACATACGAATTCGAATCTGGAGTTTGGCTTAAAGCAATACCTTCACCTCATCTAGACACTTTATTTGAGCCGCAATCTACTCAAATTGCCGTGGCGCTCCGACTCGGGGCACCCATATGTCGTCCACACAAGTGTGTTTGCGGTAGCGATGTGGATGAGTACGGTGTTCACGGGCTTTCTTGTCGCTTGTGCGCCGGTCGTATTTCACTTCACAATAAAATTAATTTCATTATTAGTAAATCTCTAACAACAGCAGGCTTTTCAAACGTTTTAGAACCCCCTGGTATCATACGTGACGACGGCCGGCGTCCAGATAGCACTTGTGCCGTGGAAACGAGGACGTGCCCTGATTTGGGACGCAACGTGTATAAATACAGTAGCGCCATCACACGTGCAGGCCTCCTGTTCATCAGCAGGGACAGCCGTGGTACAGGCTGAAAACTTTAAGCGGGCCAAGTACGCCAGTGTTTTGAGTTCAGATTTTAGACAATGTATTTCTAAAATCTAGATGGAAAAGACCGGAGAACGGCGCGCCGGATCTTTCTTTCTTCAAAAAATAAGCCTGGAAATTCAAAGGGATAATGCCGCTGGCCTTCTCGGAACTCTACCACTCTCTGCCGGTCTAGAGGAGTTCTATCGCCTATAGGACCAATACCTCCTAAACTTACCTTAATTTTAAATAAAACCCCATATTATTTAACACTACACAATGATCTAGAATATCAAAATAATTACCTATCTAATAAGTGGAAAGAAATATATTAAAGAAATTAAACATTTAATATTATTTAAATATATTAAATGATATTAGTTTATGTTTGTCGCTGTTATTTATTAAAATCCCCACATATAGAAATTCGTTTATTTAAGTCATATATTTTTGACAGGACATCCTCGATTAAGTAATACAATTAGATAATGCAGAGGCGGGGTCTGTATATGCATAGTATATAATATAAGTATCCATCTCCGCACATGAGATCTCACAAACACGTTCAACTGTTAGTTTTACAATATTCCTCCGCTCTTTGCATTTTAGTGTTTCTTAATTAAAAATAATTTAATAGACCCACCTCTCTCACCGGAGTTTCTATTGAAAAAACTTATTTACAAATTTATTTATACTGAAACATATTTTCTCTGCTTTTAGCCAGGATTCTGTAAAACACATCAAATCTAAATCATATTTTTCAATTAATAGTTCAATGTCAAGATCCTTGCGAGAGTAGCTTTCTATATTTTGGTGTATTAAGGTAAGTTTACAATTGACCTTCTCTATTGTCACATCTATAAGTTTAAAATAGTTTGTAGCAGAACATTAATATTACTAGTACTAAATGATGATGTGGAGTCAATACTTAATAATATATTTTTAGCTACCTTTTTAGCAATACATTTTTGTACTTTCATAGGTAGTTTAAAGTATCCTGGATCATATTAATATTCTTAACAAATTTGTTAATATCAAATAAAGTAAACAAATTATTGTAACATGTCAAATTATACACGTTATATGTCTATTCTGTGAGGTGGAATATAGGTTTGAATAAAGGAATGTACATATTGTAACATTCCTTACACCAATTTCAGACAAAAGATCCACACTGTCCAATAAGTCTTTTTTGCTTGTGTTCAATTCATTTCCTATCATAATAAATATATTACTATAAGAATTGTAAAATTTGGAGGAAATGGATTTTACAATATTCTTAAAACTATTACCTGGCATACAATAGTTTGTCACAGAATGATCTAAATTATAATAAAAAAATTGACCTATTCCTGTACCAGTCTCATCTTTTCATAGCATATGAAAAGGTGTTGATCAAATCTCATTTTGCTACTTACTTACTTGTGACTATGCCTTTTCAGCAGGGTTATTACGCGTCTTAAGTTCGCTCGCACGCCAATCGTTATGACGTAAATTTCTAAGATTTTTTGGAGCCATTGTTAAGAAGCCAAGCTTGATCTACGTCAGAATGACGTCATAACGATTGGCGTGCGAGCGAACTTATGACACGTAATCACCCTGCAGTAGTCTCATTGCAAGTTTTTTTAGAGACGGAAGTCTTGCGTATAGGTATATATGATTTGCATAGGTAGTATAGGTGTGATGTTATCTTTCCATATAGAAACCATTCCGTAGGTACTTTACAACACGAAAAATGCTAGTATAGCTAACTATACGGGGGGTGAGATAAATATTGCAATTGATGCATTTATTAATAGTGTCTGGGGTAATCTCCCATCATAGCAATAAAGAGCATTTAATATTTCATATAATAATTATATTAAATTCATTTTTATATTTATTCAACAAAACTTAAAAAACATTAATAATAATACAAATAAAATACCTATTAATATATTAAATAGAAAAATTAAATTAATTATAACGTACAAATTACACTTAAAAATGTTAAAATCGTACCAAGTAAAGTTGGTCAGCGAATTTGCGGGTTATGATTAACGTAGGCGTCAAAATGGTCAACTTTTTCTGTTGCAACCAATAATAACGTTAATATTAGGAAATTATTTGATGCAACGCGTTTGGAGTTATTGTAAATGTTACCGTCAATCGGTAAATTAACGAACACTTTTAATGCATCTGGGCCTTAAAAGTAACTGTTCACTACCCATATTATGGTGCGGCTCATGGCATATACATGGACAGGAGTTTACAGGACTAACACTAAATAAGACAAAATTTAATAATAATAAAAAATATGTATTTGACAACAAATATTTTATTTGAAAATATATATTTGAAAAAGATGGCGATGTGAAACGACACTGAGAGAACTGGCAAAATCATTTACTCTATCATTTTGTGAACTATGGACTCCGACGATCCGTCATATTTATTAAGCGATTTCATTAAAAATGGCGATTAAAAAATAATTAGAAATAAATGTTAACACAACTTTATCTTAAAAATTACATCACAACTATCATTAACATTTACGTTTACATTATGATTAAAACTAAAATTGGGTTGCATCAAAAACAACGTTGTCCAATGTAACTCTTACTTTAACGCTAATCATAACCGGTGAACTTTGTAAAAATATCGATTTTAGCATCCACAGAAATTTAAGGTAAAAAAAAATCAGTTTGCCAGTTCTCTCAGTGTCGTTTCACACCAGTATGTCTGGCCTATAGGCTGAAACTGCTAGCTCGTCTGGAATCTTGTAATGTATTTTGAATGTATCCATTAATATT
Organism: Monopis laevigella; assembly: GCA_947458855.1. Classification (NCBI taxonomy): domain Eukaryota; kingdom Metazoa; phylum Arthropoda; class Insecta; order Lepidoptera; family Tineidae; genus Monopis; species Monopis laevigella. The sequence continues at coordinate 3,477,432 of OX381596.1, read as the reverse complement.
TTCCAGTCTTGTGCTTTGTCCAGGTTTGAGAAAGGTTTAATTCTTTTCTTGAGTTGTCCCTCCTTTACAAAGAGACAATGTTCTTAGCAAACCATGGATTCACCGTGCGGGTGCCGGGTCCATCGCGTGGTTGAAAGGCAGGGAATGAACTGCAGCGTTCCCGGAATTGAGACCGCGAAGTAGGTTTAAAAGCCTTTTGAACTCTCACCTGCACTGTGTTCACTACCCTCTCTACTCAACCAAATATTATATGATCCTGTTAGCGCCATCTTGGAAACACGCTCCATAAAAGTTCCGACGGCTGTTCTCGGAAGGCCAAGATCCTTCAATAGACGTTGCCTTATTATAATTAATATTCCAAATTTATTTCCGTATTTGTGGTAATGTTATAGTAGTAATACAAATCTCTTTTTCGGCAAAAACAGTACAGTATAAAATCAAGTACAGATTGCCAACAAGGTGACCCTCTTGGCCCGCAATTTTCAGTTAAGGTATACAAGATAACATTCAATCACTTAAAAACTCTATAAATTTATGGTATTTAGATGACGGAATTTTAATCGGTAAATCTTCAACTATTGTAGAAGACTTGAAAACTTTAATTGAAAAATTTAGCTCAATTGGGTTGGAAATTAATACTAATAAATGCGATTTTTTTACCAAAAATTTCTGTGGATGCTAAAATCGATATTTTTACTTTGATAAATAATATTTTACCAGGAATTAAAATAATAGATCCAATTATTTTATAGACCGTCTTAAACCCATGCACCCCCACATTGCTTTGTATCTTTTGCGGCATTCTCTTTGTATTCCTAGATTTACATATTTCATACGTTTATATCCATTTTGGCATTCATATAATGATCTTATGAATACATTTGATGACACTGTAAAATTTTCAATTGAACATTTCTTAAATTAAAATTTTTATTCAAATTCTTGGCTTCAGGCCACTCAACCAATAGTTTTTAGATAAATTATTCGTCGTTTGGGCGACCTTGCTCTTCCGGTTTTTATCTTCTATTTATCTTTCCGCTGATCTTATTGGATCAATTCTTAACCCATTACTTAGTAATTTTGAGATCAGCTGAATGAATGAAGGTATTAGCCGGTAGAAAGAGGTCTGGGGCCTAACTAAAGAATACGATCGCCAATCGAATCGCCGCATCGATCGATAAAAATGTATAGGAATTTTAATCTATGGGTAGAGGCTGATCGATGAGAAACGTCAAATCCCATACATTTGGCTTTTGATGGGTGTTTCGATTCGATTATCGATTGGCTCTTTGGTAAGGCCCCAGTTCAATCGACGAATTACCTAGTCTACCAAAAATTCGAAGAAGTTGGGATATAGCAATCATTAAAAAACTAAACAATATATTACCTATTTATAAGTTCTTCAGATTGTTATTTAAGTTTTATTTAGTTACTATTATTTATTATTTCTGTATATTATGTGAAAATAAAGTTTGGAGTAAAATTATTATTATATATATATATATATATATATGTATATAACACAAATTATAATTGGTAACTAAAATTTAATATAAAATGTGACAGTCCTGACCATTTGCCCTTGCTTGTTACGGTAACTGTAATGTTGATCAGCCAAAAAAAATCCGGTTATGATTAACGGTACAGTTTACGTCAAATTTGTCAGCTTTTTTGGTGCAACCCAATTTTGGTAATGTTCTTTCTACTCTATGGTTATATTGACATAAGCGTAATCGTTAAATCAGTGTTTAGGATAATTTACACACATGCTCTGGCCACAAACTCTAGGCTTGTACTATGTGTACCAGAGTACAACGATACTAATATTTATTATATTTTATAAACACCCAGACCATAACAATTTGTATAACATCAGACGCTTTTCTTAAGACAATATAAATTCCAATGCGCGTGCGCACGCTACCTCACTTATATATATATATATATATATATATGTAAATATTTTTTAATTAAATAGGTACCGAGTGGATTAGATATGAATACGTCTCGTGACCAGGATCAATGTGTTTGAGGTAAATTGCGTTTAGACCCGCTATATTTAAATAATAATTTATTTTATACTTTGCAAACTTGAGTAAGTATAAGTGTAGTAAGTAAGTAAGGCTGAGTTATAACAAAATAAACTCTCTGTAATTACAGAATATTTTTAATCGTTACAATTGTAACGATTAAAGTTTAAAATGGCGATCGCTATCATTCGAATTGCGAAATAAATTTGGTACATTAGACGCCATTGTTAACTTTAATCGTTACAATTACAGAGACTTCGTTTGGTGCAACTCAGCCTAAGTAGGTATAAATAAAATATTAAAGTACTATGGCTTCATACCTAGCGAACCCAAGACGTTGGAGAAAATCATTGATTGTGGATGTTTTTTTTTTAATTTGCTTTAGGTGCATTTCTACCCTTACTAAATCAAGTTTATTACAAAATATATTAATAGATTTCAATGACTTTCCGTCTGCAAATTTAATCAATATTTTTGCTGAGCAATCGAATAAACCAACAACAATGTTTTCATCGATAACAGTAATTTCGCTTCTAACCTCTGAGTGTCCGATACTAGTAATTATCATATTCCTTCTATTTCTAATAAAAACTTCATTTGGAATTAAATCAGAAATGATCGGTGAGGGAACAGTATTTTTATGTACCAAATAACGATTAGATGCGTCACTAGTAATTGATTTAGAAGTTTTAATAAAGGTTGCCAACTTATCATCAAAAACCGGTGTAATATATCGAAGAGTACGACGATGCCTCGAAAAAGCCACAAGGGCATGGCTACGAGAATTGTAAATATTCTCCTTACTTCTTGACATTCGAATAACTACAATATTGTCCGCTTGCTTGCCTTGAAACTCGTGGATGCTATGCACACACTTGAATCCTGCCTTCAACAAGTCATATTTCTCTTTCTGCTTAAAGGTCAAGTAAACTTCACCCTTGTTTTTACGAACCTTTTGAAGGTGAGTGAATTTCTCTAGAAAACAATCGTTAACAATTTCATTTACAGAAGTCATCCCAGAAATATAAAGAGGCGACAATGTGGCAGCCACAGACAAGGTACACCTAAAACTAGTATTTAATGATATTTTTCTTCTCCAAGTAAATACATCAAGAGGATAAATATGCTTCATTTCATTGTTAGGTGTTCTGTTAATAAATGGAATCTGTTGGGAATCTCCTATCATAAGGACTGATTTTGCACCAGACAAGTGGATTGCATAAGCAATCTGTCCAGCGTGCAACATCAATCCCTCTTCAATAACTAAGACAACAAACTGTTTACTACCTCTCCTAACTCTATTTATCAGATAGGAATCAATAGTCATAACAAACTTAGTGACTGACTCCATTTCTACTTTATCACGTTTTACTAATCTCTCTCTAATCTCATTTGCACTTTCCCTCGTTGGAGTCAAAATAAGCATGGTATTTCCGCTATATGCATTCCTAGGTACATTTTCAACAATGCAATGGGTCTTTCCACAACCAGGAACACCCTGTACAAAAATAAATTTACAATCTGATAAATCTACAAATTTAATAGGGACTGTCTCTACAGACTTAAAAAGTCTTACATGCTGAAAAAGTTCAAGTGACTTTCCTGTCACATAAAAAGTAGAGAATGTTTCTAATTCCTTCAGTTCCTCCCAATAGATGAACCTTTCACCGTCAAAAAAAACTTCATAGCTTCCAGCGCATGGCCTTACAGGCGCTACAAGTAATGAAATCAAATAAAGCTGTGATTTTTTAAAAACAAATACTGAAAACTTCTCACTGGATTTATCACATATTTTCCGCAATTCCTTTAAGTCAATATCTTTAGAAAGCAAAGTTAAATCATAGAATTTTTTGTAAATGTCATAAATAACCACATCCCTCATTTTCCAGTATTCTTTGATTTCAAGCATGGAATCACGAATCTTTTCCTTTGATTTATCTTGCACGCGCAGCGCCTCAAAATGTTCGCACAGATCTATTTCAAAATCTTCGGAAAACAGATCTTCTTCAAAATCTTCCGAAAACAGATCTTCTTCAAAATCTTCGGGAAACATATCTACTTCAAAATCTTCGGGAAACAAATCTACTTCAAAATCTTCTGGAAACAGATCTACTTCAATATCTTCGGGAAACAGATCTACTTCAAAATCTTCGGAAAACATATCTACTTCAAAATCTCCGGGAAACAGATCTACTTCAAAATCTTCGGAAAACAGATCTTCTTCAAAATCTTCAGGAGGCAGATCTACTTCAAAATCTTCGGGAAACATATCTACTTCAATATCTTCGGAAAACAGATCTTCAAAATCTTCAGGAGGCAGATCTACTTCAAAATCTTCTGTAAACATATCTACTTCATAATCTTTGGGAAACAGATCTACTTCAAAATCTTCGGAAAACAGATCTACTTCAAAATCTTCGGGAAAGAGATCTACTTCAAAATCTTCGGAAAACAGATCTACTTCAAAATCTTCAGGAAACAGATCTACTTCAAAATCTCCGGGAAACAGATCTACTTCAAAATCTTCGGAAAACAGATCTTCTTCAAAATCTTCAGGAGGCAGATCTACTTCAAAATCTTCGGGAAACATATCTACTTCAATATCTTCGGAAAACAGATCTTCAAAATCTTCAGGAGGCAGATCTACTTCAAAATCTTCGGGAAACATATCTACTTCAAAATCTTCGGGAAACAGATCTACTTCGAAATCTTCGGGTAACACATCTACTTCAAAATCTTCGGAAAACAGATCTACTTCAAACTCGTCGCACTTGAGCGCTTCTGAAAATGTTATGAAAGTAGTGGTTAAATTTAATTTATAAACATGATTTGGCATCGAATAAAATATAAACAGGGTTACGTATATTATTTATTTATTTAAATATTTATTACACAAAGTACAAAGGCAGACTTAATACTGCAGAGCATTCTCCATCGGTCAAACTTTCAGGACAATCAGCGAATAAATGAGGTAGGTGCAATACATTAACTATGAAACCAGCCGCATAGGTAGATATTAGTAATAGTTGTTTAAATAACTGTAAGTATAAGATGACATGTTATAATGATTTGTTCACTTTATTTGATTTTAACAAATTTGTTAAAAATATTTATATGACCCAGGATAGCTTTAAACTACCTATGAAGGTACAAAAAACTATTGCTACATTGGTAGCTAATAATATATTATTAAGTATTGACTCCACATCATCATTTAGTAGTTGTTCTAGACATAAAGATTTATTTAATGTAATAACGCAGCAACATTAATTATATTTTTTATCCGTGACAACTCTACGGTTGCCATGGCTACTTTTGTTGTTGTTATTAAATGGTTTAAGTCATATGTATTAATTTTATAGTATTTTCAGTCTTATTTTCATTGTAATATAATTTCGTGTGTATTAATAAAAAAGTTAAATTCAGTGCTTGTATTTTATACTTTCACCGGACCTATATTCCACAATCCAAACTACAGTCCACAATATACTTATCGCAAGTATTTACATATCTAGTGTGTTTAATTATTATTATTGTTTTTTTTAATTAATCAATTATGGAAGAAGGTGATGTGGAACTTGTCCGCGAGGCCAAAATGCGAAAACTAATTGTAAAAAGAGGTATTTATAAAGGTACCATTACACGTATTTTGACGTCGTTGGTAGACTCCGAAGACGAAGGAGAATACAGTAAAGACTGGTTATTAGCTCAAAAAGATAGGATCAATGTAGCAATTGGAAAAATAGAGGAGTTAAATGTAGATATAGATGATGATTTAGATATGTCAGAAATTGAGTAAAAATATTTAAAAGCCACATCAATTATTAATAAAAGGTTATATGTATTAAAGTCACAATCCAATAATAATATTGTAAAGTCATGTTCCTCGAACTTAAAGTTGCCAAATATTAAAATACCAGAATTTGATGGCAAAAGTTACATGAGTTTTGGTCCAATCAATAAAATGTTTGAGGCAGTCATACATAATGATATGTCCTTAGCGGACATTCAAAAGTTGTACTACTTACGTACCTTTTTAAAGGATGAGGCGTACGACTTAATTAAACATCTACCAATAGTAGATGAAAGCTATCCAGAAGCAATACAAATCATTAAAGAGCGGTACGACAACTATAATAGGGTTGTCAATGATCACTTTATAAATTTATTAGATATTATTCCTATGAAGTCTCAAAATGTTACTCAACTAAGAGCCTTTATATCAAATGCTAAACAGCAGATTGCTGCATTAAAAAATATGGGACAACCTGTAGATAAATGGATGACATTGTAGTTTGTATATTGTCAAGAAAACTTGACATGCAAACCAATAGATCATACCAGTTAGATAGGGACAATAAAATACAGCCTATTTTAAAATATTTTCCGAGTTTTAAGAAAGACGAGCTACAGCTTTCGAAAATAGTATGGAGGCTGGTTGTTCTACAAACATTGCAATGAAAGGTACTGGTTGCAGTTACTGTAAGTTACCTCATAAATTATATTCTTGTAAAAAAATTCAAATCGCACCAATAGAGGAGCGTATAAACCATATTAGTGATAATAATTGTTGCAAAATTTGTTTAAATAGTCATAAAGTTAAGTGTAGATATCATTTTAAGTGCAAAAAATGCCATGAAGAGCATAATACTATTTTACAAGTGGAAACAGAAATAGTTTCTAATTCAAGCCCGGTAACTTTGTTTACTAAGGCACCCCAATTACAAGTGCTTTTGCCTACTGCTAAAGTTAGGTTAGTTACAAAAGATGGCAGAAATATTTTTGTTAAAGCGCTTTTAGATAGTGGAAGCCAATTATCATTTATAATAAATGAGCTATTAAATGTTTTAGGATATAGACCAACACTTAGCAATACTGGGTTAGTAGGTATTTCAAACACGCACCAAACAATTCAGTCGTGTATACAGGTAGACATTTTTTCATGTGTTTATAGAGGTATATACAGAAAATACTTCTGAACAACAATTATGCGAAGATATTTTTAAAAATACAGTAACTTTAAATAATAATAAGTTTGAAGTTGCTTTACCATTAAAACTATCTATACAGCAGGTTAATGACACGTTAGGTGATTCATTTAATCTAGCATTAAATAGGTCTCTCAATTTAGAGAAACGCTTTACAAAAAATAAAATATTGTTTAATGATTACAATAATTTTATTAATGAGTACATTGCATTAGGACATGCAAACTATATAAATATTAATACTTATAATTTAGAAAAGGATGCCGTTTATTTTTTATCTCACCATCCAGTTATTAATGAGAATAATAAAACAACTCGACTTAGGGTAGTATTTGATGGTTCTATGAAGACCAATATAAAGATATCACTTAATGACATTTTACTAAATGGTTCAGTGGTTCTAAATGATTTGTTTAACATCTTAATTTTATTTAGGCTTCATAAGTACATATATATAGCGGACATTAAAAAAATGTTCAGAAATATTCTTGTCAAACCTGAATACAGGTCTTTATTAAATATTTTATGGCGGGAATCTCCTCAGGAACACAAAGTGTTTACAATTAAACACAGATACTTATGGTTTAAAATCTTCATCATATTTAGCTACACGGTGCTTAAAGGAACTTACAATTTTATATAATACAGAATATCCTAAAGCATCAGAAATTTTACAAAACAACACGTACGTTGACGATATTTTAGTTTCTTCAGAGTCTAAGTCGGATCTGAAAGAAAAACAAAATCAATTAATACAATTATTAAAATTAGGTGATTTTACACTACATAAATGGTCATCTAATATTGCAGATATTTATAGCGATATCCCTAAATAAAATGTAAATATATCGCATATTGAATTTCAGTTTCAAAATATGTTTTAAAACTTTAGGTATAAGATTTAATTTGCATACATATTCATTTGAATTTTCATGTCCTTGTAAATATACTCGAACGGACACAAAACGTGAAATTTTAAGCTTTATAAGCAAGTTTTACGACCCTTTAGGTCTATTAGGGCCAATAATAGTTATTGCCAAAATAATAATGCAAAAATTGTGGCAAGAGAATATAGGTTGGGATAATCCACCATCAAATGAATTAAAAGTTGAATGGCATGCATATACAGATAGTCTCTTAAAAATGGCATATATTAATATAAAAAGACAGGTAGATATTACTAATTCTAAAATAACCCAAATAATTGGGTATGCAGATGCTTCTTCTAAAAAAGCATCTAAGGCATTGATAAAAATGATAATGTAAATATTTCCTTAATATCTTCGAAATCTAGGGTAAATCCAAAAAATAATACACTTACAATCTCTAGACTAGAACTTAATGCTGCATTACTACTTGCTAAATTAATTAATAAAAGTTATAATACATTAAAAAATAAATTAAATATAAATAAGGTCATTCTATATTCAGACTCTCAAATTGTTCTGTGTTGCATAAATACAGATATAATAAAATTAAATGGTCAATGGCTAGAATTACCAAAGTGCTACCTGGTAAAGATGGTAGAGTAAGGGTTGTAGAAGTAAAGACCAATTCTGGAACATTTCTACGATCTGTAACAAAAATATGCGTATTACCTATAGAAACTTAATATATTTTATTATTACAATTTAATTAATAATTTTATAATTTAGGTTTACGTTATGTTAATATTTTATTAATAAAAACAAATAGGTACTTACTGTTCTTGGTTACAACTTTGCAGATTGTATATTATGTCACAATACCTTTTAATAACTAAGAGCATTTTTAATTTGATTTAATAAATTTATTTAAGTTTTTTCCAGTAAATAAGGTAATTACTTTCTTTATAATTAATCGATGATTAATAATTAATGTTGCAAATAATAATAAATCAATATTTTTAACTTTATTATAATGTTTTTGCTTGCCCGCAGCATGTTCTAGACAAAAAGATTTATTTAATTTAATAACGCAGCAACATTAATTATATGTTTTATCCGTGACAACTCTACGGTTGCCATGGTTACTTTTGTTGTTGTTATTCAATGGTTTAAGTCACATGTATTAATTTTATAGTTTTTTTCAGTCTTATTTTCATTGTAATATAATTTCGTGTGTATTAATAAAAAAGTTGAGACTGCCATTTTTGACGCTAATTGAGATACGTGTGCTTCTTATTAAATTTCGATATTCTTTATATTTTGTTGCCTATTCCAATTTTTTTTATGTTTTTTTTAATTTTTGTAATTAGACTGTGTTTTTTATGTTTTTACTAACCGGTAAGTAGTTTGTAATGGATATTGCAAATCTTAACCCCGATCCCGACCCAAATAAAAACGATTTTGATGATATGGAGTTAGAATTTAATAATACTACCAGTCAAGTACCCTCTGTGGGAGCTAATATTATCATTAAAGCGAAAAAGAACAAAGATTTGAAACATTCGCTTAAAAACAAACCTAAAGAAATCATAATAAATAGCAATAGTTTAAAAAAAGTCCTTGCTATCAATTGCGAAGCAATTAAACCAGTAAACATCAACATGAATAAGAAAACTGACATTCTCTCACAACCTGCAGACATAGTCTTGTCTTCAATAACTCAACCCTTACAAACACAACCCTCTACTTCACAAACTCAGACTCCAATAACACAACCCCTTACACAAATCTCACAAACTCAATCTTCGCAAAACCAGACATACACTAGAACTCAGTACACTGACACAGATTCAGGCCCTTATGTTGTATATATAGAAAGCATAGAGGATAGCCCTTCTTCTGGAACCACCCTACATCCCCTTAAGTTCGGTGCCCTTTTGCATGAACTAAATATAACTTCCATTATGGATGATGGTATTAAAAAAGTTGGTCGGAACCGTCTGTCCATACAATTCTTAAAGTTTAAAGATGCAAATGACTTTATTAATAGTAAAATATGGAGCAATAAAGGATATAAAACCTTTATCCCCACTTTTAATATCACCCGCATGGGGGTTATCAGGGATGTTCCAAAAGACTGGACTTCAGAGAAAATTATAGACTCAATAAAGGTCCCAGAAGGCTATGGTCGTATCATTAAGACCAGACGCGTTAGTAGGAAGTCTCGGAATGAGGATGGTATTGTTTGGATACCAACACAAACGGTAATATGTACATTTGATGGACAGAAGCTCCCAAGTAAAGTTTTTTCATACTTCTCATCTTTACCAGTAGAGCAATATGTTTACCCTACTGTACAGTGTTTCCTTTGCTGCCGTTTTGGACACACCAGAATGCAATGTCGCTCTGCAACTAGATGTTACAAATGTTCTGAAGAACATGACCCAAAAACTTGTACAGTTAATATATCAGAAGCAAAATGTGTACTCTGTTCAGGGAACCATTTTGCTAACTCAAAATCTTGTCCTGAGTTTCTCAGACAGGTAAACATTAAACAAAATATGTCTTCAATGAACATTTCCTATGCCGAAGCTAACAAAAACGCTCCTATAGCTAAAACCTCTTATGCTGACATTGTTGCCAACTCAAATAATGTTACTCCCATGATCCCTCCTTCATTTCCTAACTTTTCAAATAACCCTAATACTCCTAAGACTACTTCTTACCGCAAAACTGTTGTGCTTCCTCCCTCTCACCACTCTCAACCCGCTCAAGACCCACACTATATTGCATATAAAAAAATGATTAATGACTACAATATCCCTACTAGTGCAAATGGCTGTGGATATCCTAAAAATAACACCATAGATCCCTCCATTTCCGCACAAACTAGTAAAATCCTTCCCAATAATGTTAACAATATCTCCCCAGAACTCATTACCTTTCTTTTTTCATCCATCCTTGATATAATCCTTAATAGCTCATTACCGTACGACGTCGCCATCAAGCTCATGCAGGACATCTCTGTCAATATTCTCAATAAAATTCACGGAGTTCATCATTCAGTGGAACTGTAGGAGTATCGTTCCAAAAAAAAATGAGTTGATTTACCTATTAAATAAATATAATTGTAGAGTCTCAGCACTATCGGAGACCTGGCTCAAACCCAACAATCACTTTTCTATTCCTGGATTTCATTGTCTTAGGAATGACCGAGATGATGGTTGGGGAGGATGCTGTCTCCTAATCAAAAAACAAACCACCTTTTCCCTTATAAAAACCCCTTCTTCTGACAAATTTAATCTTGTTGCTGCTCGCATAGAAAATATTTCCTATATATCCCTATACATCCCTAAACGAGATGAATCCATCTTTCCCACATTAAAAACTATCTGTGAAAATATGCCCTTGCCCATTGTTCTCCTCGGAGACTTTAATTCTCATCACCCTCTCTGGGGAGCCCCCTCCAGCGATCGCTTTGGTGATAAATTAGTCAATCTCATAGATGTATTAAATTTATGTATTCTCAACAACGGCTCACCAACTCGAGTAACTGTTCCAGGAACTAATGACAGTTTTGTTGACCTATCCTTTTGCTCCAATAACCTCTCCTCACTTTTTACCTGGAACACTGCTACTTTATCATACGGCAGTGACCATTTTCCTATAATAATATCCTCACCCTGCAAAAATCCCCGACCTTCCCCCCTCCCTCCTATATCTCCCTTTGCTCTGAAAGGCGTTGTAGACTGGGACCCCTACAATACTGCTATAGAATCTGTAATAAAGACATTTCCTGATCCCACAAATGATAATCTTCAAGCTTCTTACTTAAAATTTGAAAGTGTGGTTATTAACAATGCAAATACTTTTTTCCCTAAAAAGATTCATCCTTCTCAGGGTAGAATTCCATCACCTCCCTGGTAGGATCATGAATGTACAGAGGCAATCAGGTTAAGAAAAGATGCGGAAAAGAAATGTCAACGCTTCTTAAATACAGAAAACTTTCTTAATTACAAAAATATCCAAGCAGCCACTAAAAGATTATTAAAAAAAAAGAAATTCCAAGGATGGAAAACATTTTGCTCTTCTCTTAACCCAACCACTCCCTCTTCCCTTATATGGCAGAAAATCCGACATTATCGTTCTGCTATTAATTCCTGTCCTATGGATTCTTATTCTCTCTCCTGGGTTGATAAGTTTACAGATGCTTTAGCCCCATCTTATGTCCCATTAGACTATTCTTCCACAATAGACACTACAAATAGTCATAGTAACCCCGTGTTAGATGTTCCTTTTACCTTAGATGAACTTAAATATATCTTAGATAAGGTCCGCCATGACTCAGCCCCTGGACCAGATAAAATCCCATATGCATTAATTGTTCACTTGAAACCCATTGCCTTGTCTTATCTTTTAAAATTGATCAACATAATAATAACTTATTGCAATATTCCCCCCTCCTGGAAATCTCAAACCATAATCCCAATTTTGAAGCCTTATAAAGACCCCTCTGACCCTTCTTCCTATCGCCCCATAGCCCTTTCTTCCTGCTTAGCTAAAATCACTGAACACCTCATTAAAAGTAGACTGGAATGGTTCCTAGAAAGTAACAACTTACTGTCGAAAACCCAGTTTGGATTTAGAAAAGGTAAAGGCACCACAGACAACCTTGCTATATTCACATCAGACATTCAATTGTCCCTATCAAGAGGGGAATCTTTGGTTGCAGCGTTTCTTGATATAACTGCGGCCTATGATAATGTTAATCTTTCAACTCTCAGGCAAATTTTGCAACAGCTGAAAGTTTCTGCAAAGATAGCAAATTTCCTCTTTAACCTGTACATAGAAAGAATTATTTTAATTAGGGTCCCTGGCTCACCTGTTGCCCCTAGAACAATTTGGAAAGGCCTCCTACAAGGTTCAGTTTTAAGCCCTTTATTATATAATGTTTACACAAACAGCTTAGATAAAAAAATATTACAATCCTCCCGTGTTTTACAATATGCTGATGATTTATTAATTTATGTTTCCAATGTTGATATTACCACAGCTTCTAAAATTTTAAATGATTCTCTAAACCACCTTAAAAATTGGTTATCCTCTCATGATCTTTCTCTCTCTACAAAAAAAAGTTCAGTAATAATATTTTCTAGAAAAATGGAAAAAAACATCCCCCCAGTCCAAATTCTGTATAATAATGAAGTTATCCCTCGGTTCCATGAAGTTAAATTTCTAGGTAAAATTTTTGACTCAAAAATGACAAATTCTCAGCATATAAATAAAGTGTTATCCAAATGCGAAAAAAATATCAATATTCTCCGATCTCTTAGTGGTGTCTGGTGGGGAGCCCACCCATCATCTCTTCGTATTGTATACAATGCCATCATAAGAGGCGTTTTAGACTATGGCTCCTTCCTACTAAGCCCCTCCAACAAAAAAGACTTAAATAAGCTCAATGTTATTCAACATAAATGTCACAGAATAATTTTAGGTGCAATGAAATCCTCCCCAACTAATGCCCTTGAAGTAGAGTGTGCTGATCCCCCTGCTAACCTCAGGAGACAATTCCTTGCAGACAGATACCTGTTCAAATCTAGACTTTTTAACAATCACCCAATTTTCCCAAAATTAAAATTATTAAATGAATATTGTCATAACAACCAATACTGGAATAAAAAGAATTATCCTTGTCTTATTAATAGTTATAGAAACCAATCCTTAATTAAATCCCAAATTAAAACACTTCCAACTTTGCCAATATTTAACAATAGCTACAATACAATATTATATAGGCCCAAAACAATATCTATAGGTATTTCAAAAGACACTATAAATCCCGACAAAGCCCTCTGTAAATTTTTAAACTCCCACTTCTCTGATTCTGATGTATTTTTCACTGATGCCTCCAAACTTAGTTAAAAAGGGATCAGTTGGCTCCGCTTTCTTTCATTACAACTCAGGTGTGTCCAAAATGTTTAAATATCCATACCAAACTACTGTTTTCTCTGGAGAATATATGGCCATTAAGGAATGTATTAAATTCATATCTGAAAATAAGTTAGACAAAGCTATTATCCCCACAGATTCCCTTAGCTGTATTCAATCCCTAACTACTAACCCTTTTAAAAAAAATGAACTATGTCACTTAACCCTAGAAACTAAACACCTTCTTAGAAGTTGCCAGGAAGATAAAATTGATGTTACACTCGCATGGATCCCCAGCCATGTTGGTATCCAAGGAAATGAAACAGTGGACCAACTTGCTAAAATTGCCACCACACATGGAGAAAAAAACAACTTTATTATATACCCCCATGACCTTCTGCAGATACCTACACAAACTCTTATTACTAATTGGAATAATAGATGGAAAGCAGCTAGTAAAAATAAGGGTAGACATCTATTCAATATACAGCCTCAAATAAAACGCAAACCTTGGTTTACTAAATTGAAGTTAAAAAAAAGCATTTCATCTACTATAAGCAGACTCCGCATTGGTCACTCATCTCTAGCCACACATCTCCATAAAATTAAAATCAATAGTTCTCCTCTCTGTGAATGTGGATCTGGCAACCAAGATCTAGATCATTTGCTATTTTCATGTTCAAAATTCATCACAAAACCCTTATACCAAATCCTTTCAGAATATAAAGTCCCTTTACCTGTTAATTCAAACTCACTCCTAGACCTTAATGACAAAAAAAGTATAAAGGCATTAACCCATTTCCTCTCATTTCATAAAATTAAGTTGTAACCATTCATACCAAGCATATAAACTTCCACTTAACCAACTCATTATCCTTAGTTAAGTTAATCTAAGTACCTAGTTCAATAAGTTAAGTATTAATTAAAATTAAGAGTGTTTTATTTTTATTTAATTTTTTTATTATTTATTCTAACATAGCAGTGGATACAAGTCATTGGTTTTTTTTTTTTTTTTTTTTGGGTTATAACGTTTTTCTTACATTTGTTTTTCTACTAATTATATATTTTTTTTACTAACAAACAGGTTGTGGCAACAAGCTAGTTTAAATTCATTTAACACACGACTCCGGCAGTAATATTTCGTACATAAAAAAACGGAAAATCAAACTCCCCACATGACTCTGGCACTATTACTCCGTATACAAGATCGGAGTCTTTGCCATTAAATTAAAGAAGAAGAAGAAGAATAAAAAAGTTAAATTCAGGCTTGTATTTTATACTTTCAACCAGACCTATATACCACAATCCAAACTACAGTCCACAACAGTAGTAGTACTAATAATGTTTTGGTACAACCATGTTTAAAATTTTAGATGTGACAATAGAGAAGGACAAACTTACCTTAATACATCAAAATATTCAAAGCCTCTCTAGCAAAGTTCTCAATATTGAATTATTAATTGAAAAGTATAATTTAGATTTGATGTGTTTTACAGAATCCTGGCTAAAAGCAGAGAAAATGTGTTTCAATATAAATAACTTTGTAGTAGCTAGTTTTTTCAATAGAAACTCCTGTGAGGGAGGTGGATTATAATTAAAGATACGCTAAAATGCAAAGAGTGGAAGGATATTGTAAAACTATCACTTGAACGTGTTTGTGAGATCTCATGCGCAGAGATGGATACCTATATTATTCTATGCATATACAGACCCCCTGCCTCTGCTTTACATACTTTTATTAATATAATGGAGTATGTTTTGTCAAAAATATATGACTCAAATAAACAAATTTTTATATGTGGGGATTTTAATATAGATATCTTAATAAATAACAGCGACAAACAAAAACTTATTTCATTGTTTAATTCTTTTAATTTAAATAACGTATTCATGAAACCGACTAGGATTACTTCAACTAGCCGGACTTGTATTGATAATATATTTACTAACTGTTCTCTCTTAAGTAACTCTATTATTACCGGAGTACCCCCCGACCATAAATGTTTGTTAGTTAGCTTTCAGTCTCAAATTAAACCTATAAATAAAATTATTAAGTATAGGCCCTTAACAATAAACTTAATAATTTTAATGAAAATGTAATGAGTGAAATGTCCAGATTCATATATAATATTAATCAACCAAATATTACATACTCCAATCTACATAAAATTATAAATCAAGAATTCAATAAAGTATGTAAAATTAAAACAAAGAAAATTACTGACAAATTAAATTTTGCTACTTAGGCCGCTAAAGGCATGAGAATAAGTAGGGATACACTGTATGATCTATATGACAAAAGATCATATACATCTGACCAAAATTTCCATAACTATGTTAGGAATTATTCAAAATTATTCAAGAAAGTTAAAGCTAAATCTATTCAAATTGGATCCAAAATCGAACAGTCAGATAATAAATCCAAGTGTGTATGGAAAATAATTAATACTGAAACCGGTAAAAAAAATTCAGACAAAATATCATTTCAATTAGACAAAACGGAGTTATGTTATCAGATTAAAAACAAGTTGCGGAGTTATTCGAGGAATTCTTTACTAAAATTCCGTTACAAATCACGAACTGTATTAAATCATCACCTAGTACTGCTAAAGATTTTTTAAAACGATATATTAAAATGCTAATTATATCTAATTTTAATTTTAAAAATGTCACAAATGAGGATATACTAAAAGACTTTAAAATAAAAATAAAAAAACTGAAGATTTATGGGGGCTATCTGTCAAAGCTATCGAATCAATCATTCTTACTATAGAACCGGTACTCGCTGATATTTTTAATGGGTGTGTTAATGAAGGAATTTTTCCCGACCTCATGAAAAATAGTAAAATAGTTCCCATATTCAAGTCCGGTCGTAAGACAGATCCAAATAATTATGGTCCTGTTTCTGTCCTGCCAGCCTTAAGTAAAATATTCGAAAAAATACTTCTTGGTCAGCTGTTAAGTCATTTTAATACTCATAAATTGTTACATGATCAACAATACGGGTTCACAAAAGGTAGAAACACAACAAATGCTGGTACAAGATTGATTACTGAAATAATTGACGCTTGGGAAAACTCTCAGGATCTCGTTGGCGTTTTCTGTGGTCTGTCTAAAGCGTTTGATTGTGTTGACCATCAAACTTTGTTAGATAAGCTGGAATTTTATGGCATTCGCGATATGGTACAAGAGATGGCGCAGATAGTGCTATTTGCTGATGATAGATCCCTACTTTTTAAAGTTAGTAGGAAAGATAATATATTATCGGCAGCAAATGACACTCTGAAAATGGTT
The DNA here is from genome assembly GCA_947458855.1 of Monopis laevigella. Taxonomy (NCBI): domain Eukaryota; kingdom Metazoa; phylum Arthropoda; class Insecta; order Lepidoptera; family Tineidae; genus Monopis; species Monopis laevigella. Next base: position 3,460,326 of record OX381596.1, on the reverse strand, counting down.
TCAAAATGGTTCACGGCAAATAATTTAGTTTTAAATGCAAAGAAGACTAAGTGCCAATTTACGTTGCCTAATGTATCTAATATTAATGCAACAGCCAGACCAGTATACTTCGCCTATTTTCATAGTATGATGACATATGGTCTTATAATGTGGGGATCTGCGGCTGATATTGATACAAATTTATTGAAATTTATTCTACAAAAGAGGGCCATTCGGGCAATGTATAACATGAAAGCTAGTGATTCTCTTCGAGAAATCTTTCCTATGATTGAGGTACTGACACTACCACCTCAATATATTTATGAGAATTTATTGTACGTCTTTTTTTTTTTTTCATTACATTATGTAAATTTTGTCTTTGGGTAAGGTAATCATTGATGATTACTTATCTATTTATACTACAGTATACTGTGTAGCTCTGTACATTGGTACAGTAACAAATAATCTGTCATAGGATGTTTTACGCATGCTGATCAGTGGGGTGCACCTTGAGTATGCTACTATATATAGCATATATATGTAAAAAACTCTAGTGCTTCACACAAACTAAAAAAGGAGCACAGCAATTGATTGGCTTATACTATATAGCATATATATAAGCCAATGCTATATAGTATAAGCCAATCAATAGCTGTGCTCCTTTTTTTTTTTCATTACATTATGTAAATTTTGTCTTTGGATAAGGTAATCATTGATGATTACCTTATCTATATATATGCTATATAGTATAAGCCAATCAATAGCTGTGCTCCTTTTTTTTTTTCATTACATTATGTAAATTTTGTCTTTGGATAAGGTAATCATCAATGATTACCTTATCCAAAGACAAAATTTACATAATTTACATAATTACTATATAGCATTGGCTTATATATATGCTATATAGTATAAGCCAATCAATTGCTGTGCTCCTTTTTTAGTTTGTGTGAAGCACTAGAGTTTTTTACATATATATGCTATATATAGTAGCATACTCAAGGTGCACCCCACTGATCAGCATGCGTAAAACACCCTATGACAGATTATTTGTTACTGTACCAATGTACAGAGCTACACAGTATACTGTAGTATAAATAGATAAGTAATCATCAATGATTACCTTACCCAAAGACAAAATTTACATAATGTAATGAAAAAAAAAAAAAGACGTACAATAAATTCTCATAAATATATTGAGGTGGTAGTGTCAGTACCTCAATCATAGGAAAGATTTCTCGAAGAGAATCACTAGCTTTCATGTTATACATTGCCCGAATGGCCCTCTTTTGTAGAATAAATTTCAATAAATTTGTATCAATATCAGCCGCAGATCCCCACATTATAAGACCATATGTCATCATACTATGAAAATAGGCGAAGTATACTGGTCTGGCTGTTGCATTAATATTAGATACATTAGGCAACGTAAATTGGCACTTAGTCTTCTTTGCATTTAAAACTAAATTATTTGCCGTGAACCATTTTGAAACCATTTTCAGAGTGTCATTTGCTGCCGATAATATATTATCTTTCCTACTAACTTTAAAAAGTAGGGATCTATCATCAGCAAATAGCACTATCTGCGCCATCTCTTGTACCATATCGCGAATGCCATAAAATTCCAGCTTATCTAACAAAGTTTGATGGTCAACACAATCAAACGCTTTAGACAGACCACAGAAAACGCCAACGAGATCCTGAGAGTTTTCCCAAGCGTCAATTATTTCAGTAATCAATCTTGTACCAGCATTTGTTGTGTTTCTACCTTTTGTGAACCCGTATTGTTGATCATGTAACAATTTATGAGTATTAAAATGACTTAACAGCTGACCAAGAAGTATTTTTTCGAATATTTTACTTAAGGCTGGCAGGACAGAAACAGGACCATAATTATTTGGATCTGTCTTACGACCGGACTTGAATATGGGAACTATTTTACTATTTTTCATGAGGTCGGGAAAAATTCCTTCATTAACACACCCATTAAAAATATCAGCGAGTACCGGTTCTATAGTAAGAATGATTGATTCGATAGCTTTGACAGATAGCCCCCATAAATCTTCAGTTTTTTTATTTTTATTTTAAAGTCTTTTAGTATATCCTCATTTGTGACATTTTTAAAATTAAAATTAGATATAATTAGCATTTTAATATATCGTTTTAAAAAATCTTTAGCAGTACTAGGTGATGATTTAAAGTCAAAGTCAAAAGTCAAAGTCAAAAATATTTATTTCATGTAAACCTTTACAGGTATTTATGCATAGTCAAAAAAAAAAAAAAAACTATATTTAGTATAAGGTCTAAGTGTGCGCTTGGTTAGGCTTTTGCATACATAAGATAATTAGAAACCAAACCGAACACACACCACATAACCAACCAGTGTAAGACTAGGTGGTTAGCTGGTTCCATTGATCTGTCCATCGTTATCTGCCATGCAAAGGTGCCACCGAGCCGACCAACCTAACAGATTATATCTACGCCCCAAATATCCACTATAAGTAATAATTAATATAAAAGTACAAAAATGTATCAATCAGAGCGCAAACACTAACCGCATGTTGGTCCCCCAGAGACACCCCGGAGAAAAAGGCACCAGCAAGTAAAAAACTCTGGCGTTCCACATATGTACCTGACCATCAGGAGATATGCTTATTTACTAGCTTATAATATGTGATATTTTATATATGATAATTTACCCTCATCCTGCTGAAGAGCACGAGTAGAACACCCCATAGCAGATAAACCATTTTTTTACAATATAGAGGTAGTACAGAATCACAAAACACCAAAGCCCCCCGATGCCCGCGCTAGTCTATCCGACAATTTTGCGAGACCTCCGCTTTTAACATAATAATTAAACTATGCATGTCCAGCGGAGATCCAAGGCCCCCACAGCAGCACCCGATCACGGACGTAACGTATGTGTCAGCCATCCTCCTGCTCAACCAGGCCCTTAGGGTGCAGACCAGAACCCGGCACACGCGCCACCACTGCAATGACCTTCAAAGGAGAGGAAATCCGCTGGACACATCATATTACTAGGACACATTACTAGGCCATATGCATTATAGAATCTGAGACACGCGCAAACATCGAAAACGGATTCGTATTATGTAGCTCTGTTAACAAAATAATAATTTAAATATATGAAAAACAATAGTAGGTATATTACCTAGCCAAAATACTTAATATTAAAAATAAATTAAAACAAAAGAAAAAAAAAAATAGTAATAACAAGTTATTACCTTCTCCAAATATAACAAATTACCTAATGTAGAATAAAAATAATATAATAAGTACTTAGTAATGAATTATTACTGCATCACATTTATTAGTTGAGAGATTCCAGTCGCAGGGAGGTATGTTTCCAGACGTCTCTGTCATTAATATAATCATTAACTTTGTAATATGCTTTTGCTATTAAAGTTTGCTTAATACAATTTTTAAATTTTATATCATTAAGTTCTATAATTGAATTTGGCAATTTATTAAATAACCTGATACTGTTTATTAGGAAACATTTATTAGTTTTTTGTAATCTAAATTTTGGTATATCAATTTTGTTTATATTTCTTAAGTTACGAGTATGCCTATCTGCGTTTTTATTAAGCGTAGTATAGTTTTTCTTAACGTATAATAAATTTTCAAATATGTATTGGGAGGGCAGTGTCATTACTTCAATTTTAGGGAAAAATTCCCGAAGGGATTCGCGGGTCTTCATGCCATACATAGCTCTTATATTTGCGCATTTAATACAGTTCGTGATTTGTAACGGAATTTTAGTAAAGAATTCCTCGAATAACTCCGCAACTTGTTTTTATCTGATAACATAACTCCGTTTTGTCTAATTGAAATGATATTTTGTCTGAATATTTTTTACCGGTTTCAGTATTAATTATTTTCCATACACACTTGGATTCAAAAACACTTTCTTGAAGTCAAAGCTATCGAATCAATCATTCTTACTATAGAACCGGTACTCGCTGATATTTTTAATGGGTGTGTTAATGAAGGAATTTTTCCCGACCTCATGAAAAATAGTAAAATAGTTCCCATATTCAAGTCCGGTCGTAAGACAGATCCAAATAATTATGGTCCTGTTTCTGTCCTGCCAGCCTTAAGTAAAATATTCGAAAAAATACTTCTTGGTCAGCTGTTAAGTCATTTTAATACTCATAAATTGTTACATGATCAACAATACGGGTTCACAAAAGGTAGAAACACAACAAATGCTGGTACAAGATTGATTACTGAAATAATTGACGCTTGGGAAAACTCTCAGGATCTCGTTGGCGTTTTCTGTGGTCTGTCTAAAGCGTTTGATTGTGTTGACCATCAAACTTTGTTAGATAAGCTGGAATTTTATGGCATTCGCGATATGGTACAAGAGATGGCGCAGATAGTGCTATTTGCTGATGATAGATCCCTACTTTTTAAAGTTAGTAGGAAAGATAATATATTATCGGCAGCAAATGACACTCTGAAAATGGTTTCAAAATGGTTCACGGCAAATAATTTAGTTTTAAATGCAAAGAAGACTAAGTGCCAATTTACGTTGCCTAATGTATCTAATATTAATGCAACAGCCAGACCAGTATACTTCGCCTATTTTCATAGTATGATGACATATGGTCTTATAATGTGGGGATCTGCGGCTGATATTGATACAAATTTATTGAAATTTATTCTACAAAAGAGGGCCATTCGGGCAATGTATAACATGAAAGCTAGTGATTCTCTTCGAGAAATCTTTCCTATGATTGAGGTACTGACACTACCACCTCAATATATTTATGAGAATTTATTGTACGTCTTTTTTTTTTTTCATTACATTATGTAAATTTTGTCTTTGGGTAAGGTAATCATTGATGATTACTTATCTATTTATACTACAGTATACTGTGTAGCTCTGTACATTGGTACAGTAACAAATAATCTGTCATAGGATGTTTTACGCATGCTGATCAGTGGGGTGCACCTTGAGTATGCTACTATATATAGCATATATATGTAAAAAACTCTAGTGCTTCACACAAACTAAAAAAGGAGCACAGCAATTGATTGGCTTATACTATATAGCATATATATAAGCCAATGCTATATAGTATAAGCCAATCAATAGCTGTGCTCCTTTTTTTTTTTCATTACATTATGTAAATTTTGTCTTTGGATAAGGTAATCATTGATGATTACCTTATCTATATATATGCTATATAGTATAAGCCAATCAATAGCTGTGCTCCTTTTTTTTTTTCATTACATTATGTAAATTTTGTCTTTGGATAAGGTAATCATCAATGATTACCTTATCCAAAGACAAAATTTACATAATTTACATAATTACTATATAGCATTGGCTTATATATATGCTATATAGTATAAGCCAATCAATTGCTGTGCTCCTTTTTTAGTTTGTGTGAAGCACTAGAGTTTTTTACATATATATGCTATATATAGTAGCATACTCAAGGTGCACCCCACTGATCAGCATGCGTAAAACACCCTATGACAGATTATTTGTTACTGTACCAATGTACAGAGCTACACAGTATACTGTAGTATAAATAGATAAGTAATCATCAATGATTACCTTACCCAAAGACAAAATTTACATAATGTAATGAAAAAAAAAAAAAGACGTACAATAAATTCTCATAAATATATTGAGGTGGTAGTGTCAGTACCTCAATCATAGGAAAGATTTCTCGAAGAGAATCACTAGCTTTCATGTTATACATTGCCCGAATGGCCCTCTTTTGTAGAATAAATTTCAATAAATTTGTATCAATATCAGCCGCAGATCCCCACATTATAAGACCATATGTCATCATACTATGAAAATAGGCGAAGTATACTGGTCTGGCTGTTGCATTAATATTAGATACATTAGGCAACGTAAATTGGCACTTAGTCTTCTTTGCATTTAAAACTAAATTATTTGCCGTGAACCATTTTGAAACCATTTTCAGAGTGTCATTTGCTGCCGATAATATATTATCTTTCCTACTAACTTTAAAAAGTAGGGATCTATCATCAGCAAATAGCACTATCTGCGCCATCTCTTGTACCATATCGCGAATGCCATAAAATTCCAGCTTATCTAACAAAGTTTGATGGTCAACACAATCAAACGCTTTAGACAGACCACAGAAAACGCCAACGAGATCCTGAGAGTTTTCCCAAGCGTCAATTATTTCAGTAATCAATCTTGTACCAGCATTTGTTGTGTTTCTACCTTTTGTGAACCCGTATTGTTGATCATGTAACAATTTATGAGTATTAAAATGACTTAACAGCTGACCAAGAAGTATTTTTTCGAATATTTTACTTAAGGCTGGCAGGACAGAAACAGGACCATAATTATTTGGATCTGTCTTACGACCGGACTTGAATATGGGAACTATTTTACTATTTTTCATGAGGTCGGGAAAAATTCCTTCATTAACACACCCATTAAAAATATCAGCGAGTACCGGTTCTATAGTAAGAATGATTGATTCGATAGCTTTGACAGATAGCCCCCATAAATCTTCAGTTTTTTTATTTTTATTTTAAAGTCTTTTAGTATATCCTCATTTGTGACATTTTTAAAATTAAAATTAGATATAATTAGCATTTTAATATATCGTTTTAAAAAATCTTTAGCAGTACTAGGTGATGATTTAATACAGTTCGTGATTTGTAACGGAATTTTAGTAAAGAATTCCTCGAATAACTCCGCAACTTGTTTTTATCTGATAACATAACTCCGTTTTGTCTAATTGAAATGATATTTTGTCTGAATATTTTTTACCGGTTTCAGTATTAATTATTTTCCATACACACTTGGATTCAAAAACACTTTCTTGAAGTCAAAGCTATCGAATCAATCATTCTTACTATAGAACCGGTACTCGCTGATATTTTTAATGGGTGTGTTAATGAAGGAATTTTTCCCGACCTCATGAAAAATAGTAAAATAGTTCCCATATTCAAGTCCGGTCGTAAGACAGATCCAAATAATTATGGTCCTGTTTCTGTCCTGCCAGCCTTAAGTAAAATATTCGAAAAAATACTTCTTGGTCAGCTGTTAAGTCATTTTAATACTCATAAATTGTTACATGATCAACAATACGGGTTCACAAAAGGTAGAAACACAACAAATGCTGGTACAAGATTGATTACTGAAATAATTGACGCTTGGGAAAACTCTCAGGATCTCGTTGGCGTTTTCTGTGGTCTGTCTAAAGCGTTTGATTGTGTTGACCATCAAACTTTGTTAGATAAGCTGGAATTTTATGGCATTCGCGATATGGTACAAGAGATGGCGCAGATAGTGCTATTTGCTGATGATAGATCCCTACTTTTTAAAGTTAGTAGGAAAGATAATATATTATCGGCAGCAAATGACACTCTGAAAATGGTTTCAAAATGGTTCACGGCAAATAATTTAGTTTTAAATGCAAAGAAGACTAAGTGCCAATTTACGTTGCCTAATGTATCTAATATTAATGCAACAGCCAGACCAGTATACTTCGCCTATTTTCATAGTATGATGACATATGGTCTTATAATGTGGGGATCTGCGGCTGATATTGATACAAATTTATTGAAATTTATTCTACAAAAGAGGGCCATTCGGGCAATGTATAACATGAAAGCTAGTGATTCTCTTCGAGAAATCTTTCCTATGATTGAGGTACTGACACTACCACCTCAATATATTTATGAGAATTTATTGTACGTCTTTTTTTTTTTTTCATTACATTATGTAAATTTTGTCTTTGGGTAAGGTAATCATTGATGATTACTTATCTATTTATACTACAGTATACTGTGTAGCTCTGTACATTGGTACAGTAACAAATAATCTGTCATAGGGTGTTTTACGCATGCTGATCAGTGGGGTGCACCTTGAGTATGCTACTATATATAGCATATATATGTAAAAAACTCTAGTGCTTCACACAAACTAAAAAAGGAGCACAGCAATTGATTGGCTTATACTATATAGCATATATATAAGCCAATGCTATATAGTATAAGCCAATCAATAGCTGTGCTCCTTTTTTTTTTTCATTACATTATGTAAATTTTGTCTTTGGATAAGGTAATCATTGATGATTACTTACCTATTTATACTACAGTATACTGTGTAGCTCTGTACATTGGTACAGTAACAAATAATCTGTCATAGGGTGTTTTACGCATGCTGATCAGTGGGGTGCACCTTGAGTATGCTACTATATATAGCATAAATATGTAAAAAACTCTAGTGCTTCACACAAACTAAAAAAGGAGCACAGCTATTGATTGGCTTATACAATATAGCATATATATAAGCCAATGCTATATAGTATGAGCCAATCAATAGCTGTGCTCCTTTTTTAGTTTGTGTGAAGCACTAGCATATATATAATTATATGCTATATAGTATAAGCCGATCAATAGCTGTGCTCCTTTTTTAGTTTGTGTGAAGCACTAGAGTTTTTTACTTGCTGGTTTCTTTTTCTTCGGGGGGTCTCTGGGAGATCGACTTTACAGTTAATGTTTACGCCCTTAAAAATGCCGATCCTTATACCTTTACTTATATGTGATTGGTAACTTTCCTTTTATTTATAATAAACATTATATATGGTCGGTGAAGTTGGTCGTCTTGGTGGTTGTATGGCAGATAATGATTGACAGGTCAATGGAATCAGCTAACCACCTAGTCTTACACTAGTTGGTTATGTAGTGTGTGTTCGGTCCATTCGCGTTTAAGTTCTAAATCTGATATCGAGGTATAATAAATATTTGTTAATGAATGCTGCCTATCCAAACGCACTCTAAGACCTCATTGTTAAACTTTTTTTTTTGACTATTATACAGACATACAGACATAAATATCTGTAAAGATTTACATGAAATAAATGATTTTGACTTTTGTTATTTTAAAATAATTATAATCTAATTTACACGGCTTAAATGTATTTTATATGTAAATAAAAATACATTAATTACAAATACTACTGTGCCGGCTGATGAAAATCAGCCTTTGCCTGTTGCAAAGCAGCCAACAAATAATTTTGATTTTTTATACCAAATTTCCTTTACATTTTCAAATCAATTTGATTGTCATCTGTTTATGTCACAATTTTAATATTTATGTTCTTTATTTAAAATCAAATTTGATTAATAGTAAATTTGAATTAAAATAAAGAACATACCTAATTATAAAAATGTGACATAAACAGATGACAATCAAATTGATTTGAAAATGTAAAGAAAATTTGTATGAAAATCCTATTATGTACCAAATAAATCAGTCTTGCTTTACAATCCGAAGAGGTTTCATTTCAAGTACCCAATGCGTACCTACAAGTAAAGGTCCGGTATCAATACGGACAGTTTCCAACCGGACTGGACCAAATTCTAATGACGACCAGGAGGTCGTCAAACTACCAAACTACACAATGGCTGAAAATGTATACTATATTACACAGAGTGGAAAGTAAAAATTAACACAGATGGAAATACCAGATAATGAAATTGGTTAAAATGGTTTTAGACTTAGTAGTACAAGGCAATTCAATAATATTTCTAAAATAGCCTTAACTCCATTTTTTTTTAACAAAAATATATTGACCTGTGCCACAGTGAGAGTTTTTACTTTACCAACTCGCCATTAGATAACCCTCCTATTGGTTACCTAATGGCGAGTTGGTAAAGTTATAGCTTTATTTTTTCGAAAATGACGAAATGAACTTAATTAATTGGTAAAAAAGTTAATGCAGTAGTGTAGTTAACTGGATAGTAAACTTCAATAAAACTCATACTATTTAGTTACGTGTTTTTATTGAGGTTTTTTTTTGCATTAGTTGAAAAACGTCTTACTTCAACTCTCTAATTGACCAGCGGCCACATTCTGTTTCTTATAACGGCATCGCTAGATTGTAAAAATAACGATTTCCACTTTTAGTATGCTCTCCTCCAATCAGAGTAGTTTTTTAACCATCGCTGATTGGAGGAGACAGCGCTAATAACGGAATTCGTTATTTTGACAATCTAACGCTCACGTTATAAGAAACAGAATGTGGCCGCTGAGGCTATCCTGAGGCTCTACCATGGGTTTGCGCATTGTAGCAACGTAACTTATTGGTATACGTAAACGTGAGCAACAACCAATAGGATCGCTTTATTCAATCACGTTACCAAAAATATAGCGATCTCGTCTTGGTCTCCCGCGGCCACATTTACCCTTCACCTCATATCTGATTCGTCATGCTTTCATCACTAATTCTTTCTACATCCCCAAACCAGCGGAGCCTGCTTTCCCTAATTTTCATACTCATTACTTTCTTTCAGTCTGAATTACGATTAATGAATTATTGAGGATTCGCCATTTTAACACCGCATATTTGTCGCAATGAGTGCGTTTCTACTGCATTAATTTTGCTTTCATCCTTCTCCTGACATACCCATGTCTGACTTCCATAGACTACAGTGCGCCATTGACTGTATTCACTCTTGTAAATTACTCTTGTAATTTTTTTATCTACCACCCTCAGTGTAAACACTACCCAGATATATAAATTCACACACTTGTTCTAGATTGTTTTTTTTATTTAATAGGATTTATTTATTAGATTTATTATTTAATATATACAGGGCTGCCCTGGAGTAATTCAGGGCAGCCCTGGATTTGTCAATAGGCTGTATAGGCCGCGGCCTAGGGGCGGCAGCGTCCTAGGGGCGGCAGATTTCAGAGGACGCTTAATTGATTTCACAGGATAAAAGTCAAACAAGTCCACTGGTTTTCTCATAGTTTTTTGTACTAATACGTTAAATCCCTATAGAAACTCATTTCTATCGAAAATTATTAAACCTAGGTTACCTACAGTTACTGTTATTACCTAGTTTAAGTAAAAGAAAGGAATTGGCTCATCCATTCGGATAGCAAAGGCTCGGTATTCTGCTAACCCTGAAACGATGAATAACAAAATAAGTACAGAATAAAGGCTGACTATGGAAAAGTTTGTTTCTACTCAAATGAAAATACTAGAAACGGTTTTAAAACTCAACTTTATACAGTGGAAGTCGGTGCAAGAGGAATTCCAACAAAGTATTTGCATCGTCTATTGAAGGATTTTAGCCCTCCAAAATCAGCCGTCGGAACTTTTATGGAACATGTTTCCAAGATAGCGCTAACAGGATCATATAGTATTTGGTTAAGTAGAGATGGTTGAGGACATAGTGCAGGTGACAGTTAAAAGGCCTTTAGACATACTTCGCGGTCTCAAGTCTTGGAACGCTGCCGTTCATTACCCTGCCTTCCACGCTTCGCTCTAAGAATTCCTGGATGGCTAAAAACATTGTCACTCTCTCTCTCTCACGACAATATCCATCTTTCCTTAACGAAGGAAATTTAAAGAGGGTTGTGGGTATTACATTATGCCTCTGGAATTTATAGCAGAGTTTGAGCCAAAATAGAAAGATATGCAAACCAGGGATCAGAAACAACTTGCAACCTATCGAAAACTGTCTGCGACGAATTCATTTATTTAATGGCTGAAAAAGTACTGATATACATCAGTGATGAGATAAAAAGCAAAGTACTTTTCTATGGTTGTGCGGATGCAACACATTTCCTCGTAGATCAGCTAAAACTTGTGTAGTTTTAGATAACGGAGAACCATGTGAATTTCTCACATGGTTCCCAAATTCTTACCTTCGGTAGGACACAAGACTCAAGAAATGTTTGATGCCATTACTATAGAGCTAAACTGCGTGAATAACCTTTTAGCTCTTCTCTACATAGAAGCAAAAATAATAAACACCATAAACTATGATGATATTATATTTAGATTATTTTGCTATTTAAAAGTCCCGTAAAAAAAATATCTTATTTCTCTTTTAAGCTTTTTCGTAATGACTAATTAATTCGTTTATTTAACTTTAGTGTTTTCCTTACTACAAATAAAAATAAAAAAATACTTTACCCCATGTACCTTTCCATGGGGCGGCGGAAAAAAAGTGGCCTATAGTCATAAAAAAATATAAATCCGGCACTGCTGCAGGGGCCGGCAAGTAGTTTTAAGTGTGGTCCGGATATTGTTCAAAAGTTTTATCGAGGTCCAGAAAAACAATGATTAAGTTTATTTTGCTTTCAAATTAAGTTATTATTAAAACAAATTACGTAAAATTAATGAGAGAAATTGCATAGACGGTCTTGAGCTAGTTTTTATAGTTTGGTTGACGTGGGGAACAACAAATGCGAAGTGTGTTCAAGGTGGGCGTCCGTTAATCTTATGTTGAGCCAAACATAGTGGTCAGATTGATAGCTAATTTCTTGCAATTTTCATACTTTTCTGCAACATGTTTACCCCAAAATTCTTTAGTGGATGCAGTTTTATACATTTGCAAGAAAATATCTTCTTGCAACTCAATTATCTCCATTTGAAGTAAAGGCTTTGAAAGACTGAACAACTTAACAGTCACATCAATCCATTCTGCCGATGCATCAAAGGCGATTTAAGGAATTGAGAAAGCTTCCCCAGCTCTGCAAAGTCTTGGAATCTTGTAGCAAATTCGTTCCTAAGATCGGACAGAAATTTTAAAAACACTGCATTGTCTTCTACATAGTTCTTCTTTTTGTATTCAAGAATTGGTGGGAAATAAACAAATTTTTGTCTTGCAATATTTTTTTCGAAAATATTCAGCTTGCGACGAAAAGCAGACACGCTTTGTATCAGGTCAGATATTAATTTTCCATTTCCTTGTAACTCTGTGTTGAGCGCATTTAAATATTTCAAAATATCTTTCAGAAAAGCCACATCTAGCATATTGAGCTCGTTTGTTATGAATTATTAAAGGTATGGCAGAAGAAGCATGCGAGTAAGATTAATGCAATTAAAATGAGGTCTGTAAGAAAAATCTGTGGTGTGACCCTCAGAGACTGGATTAGAAATGGAATATTGAGAGAGAGAAGTGGAACGGAAGACGATGTTGTATCGAAGATTAAAAGAGGTATGCTAAAGTAGTTCGGCCACGTTGAACGTATGAGTGATGAACGAAAACTATACCAATTTATATTAAAAAAATCGAGAATGTTAGTGGATGTTAATGTTAATGGTCGACCAAGGCGCGTTTATCTCGATCAATCGGATTGATGTGACTGTTAAGTTGTTCAGTCTTTAAAAGCCTTTACTTCAAATGGAGATAATTGAGTTGCAAGAAGATATTTTCTTGCAAATGTATAAAACTGCACCCACTAAAGAATTTTGGGGTAAACATGTTTCAGAAAAGTATGAAAATTGCAAGAAATTAGCTATCAATCTGACCACTATGTTTGGCTCAACATAAGATTAACGGACGCCCACCTTGAAGACACACTTCGCATTTGTTGTTCCCCTCGTCAACCAAACTATAAAAACTAGCTCAAGACCGTCTATGCAATTTCTCTCATTAATTTTACGTAATTTGTTTTAATAATAACTTAATTTGAAAGCAAAATAAACTTAATCATTGTTTTTCTGGCTTTTTTTTTCTGTACCTCGATAAAACTTTTAAACAATATCCGGACCACACTTAAAACTACTTGCCGGCCCCTGCAGCAGTGCTGGATTTATATTTTTTATGACTATAGGCCACTTTTTTTCCGCCGCCCCATGGAAAGGTACATTTTTATTTGTAGTAAGGAAAACACTAAAGTTAAATAAACGAATAAATTAGTCATTACGAAAAAGTTTAAAAGAGAAATAAGATATTTTTTTTACGGGACTTTTAAATAGCAAAATAATCTAGATATAATCTCATCATAGTTTATGGTGTTTATTATCTTTGCTCCTACAAGTATGTAGAGAAGAGCTAAAAGGTTATTCACGCAGTTTAGCTCTATAGTAATGGCATCAAACATTTCTTGAGTCTTGTGTCCTACAGAAGGTAAGAATTTGGGAACCATGTGAGAGATTCACATGGTTCTCCGTTATCTAAAACTACACAAGTTTTAGCTGATCTACGAGGAAATGTGTTGAATTCGCACAACCATAGAAAAGTACTTTGCTTTTTATCTCATCACTGATGTATATCAGTACTTTTTCAGCCATTAAATAAATGAATTCGTCGCAGACAGTTTTCGATAGGTTGCAAGTTGTTTCTGATCCCTGGTTTGCATATCTTTCTATTTTGGCTCAAACTCTGCTATAAATTCCAGAGGCATAATGTAATACCCACAACCCTCTTTAAATTTCCTTCGTTAAGGAAAGATGGATATTGTCGTGAGAGAGAGAGAGTGACAATGCTTTTAGCCATCCAGGAATTCTTAGAGCGCAGCGTGGAAGGCAGGGTAATGAACGGCAGCGTTCCAAGACTTGAGACCGCGAAGTAGGTCTAAAGGCCTTTTAACTGTCACCTGCACTATGTCCTCAACCATCTCTACTTAACCAAATACTATATGATCCTGTTAGCGCTATCTTGGAAACATGTTCCATAAAAGTTCCGACGGCTGATTTTATGGGCTGGCCTAGATTGCTTAAGGCTGATAAATGTTGGCGGGAATGCGAAATTAAAGTTCTCAGGCTGGCAGAAGTGCCCTTGGCTATTGGAGGACAATCTAATATATTGTGTACATGGTTAATAATTAATAAACATTTATTATCATATCTCTCCTTCAGCAGTGCCATAGCCTGCTTGTAGGAGCCGTTGCTCAAAGGCAGGCTCTCTATAAGAGCTAATGCTTCCCCTTTACAATACTTCCTTAAATAAAAAAGTTTTTGAATTTCACTAAGCCGGTCGTCCTGGTGAATTACAGAGTCAAAAAGATCATAAAATGGCTGGAATTTTGTGATTTCGCCTCCGTCGAATGATGGAATTTCGATCTCCGGCAGCTTGACGTGGTGTTTACTGGCGGGGGGTTTATTGTTAAGTAACCGTTGAAGTTTTGAGATGATATGCATCGAGCATTTATCCGCGACGTCATCTTCACTGAAGTCACCCTCCTCATATTTGCCCTTCAAAAGCTGCAGGTCGACCTTATAGTTCATATAATTATTTAATGTAATTTTAAGTTGTTCTATTCTCGTCGTTAAACCCTCGCCGTCTAGAATTACTTGGGACGCTGGCTCCCGCAACAAAGTGGCTGCTTTGGTTATTATGCTTTTGCGCTGGGAGATTTTTGCGCTTAACTTTTTGGCGTCAGTTCCCATTGTGCAAAGTAATATGACAAAAATATACCTTAATGTCGGTCACTTCTTGTCTGAAAAAAATCCAAAATCCATGTGCCCACGCGGCGTACGGTAATTTTTATTTTGCGTTCCAACTTCAAAAAATCCAGGGTTTTTTCTGCTCCCGGGTTTCGGCACCATTTATTTGTGTCGGGGAGAGCTCCAGTTTGTTCGACACAAATAAAAATCGTTAATTTATTTTAAAATATATTTATTGCGTCCATAGATCTCGACACCGAGTAGAAAAGAGAAAAAGAAAAGTGTTGCCAATTGTAATTTAAAGGCCGGTGTTAAAGACTAAAATAATAATTTAAGGTATAATGGTTCGTTTCGAACACACATAATTTTTTAGGTACTAACTATGAAAGTTTTAAATGGAAACAAAGGTTTACAATATATATTGTTATTACTACATTCTGGTCGCCAGTCTGGAATACTCTTTCTATTTCACAATAGGCCTGGAACTACATAGTAATTCCATGGTTTTCTAAAAACTTCTCCAACTTTATGTCAATCATTGACGTAAATATGATGTCAATATAACATTAAAGTAATAAAAATGATTGTATGTTTTATTTATTTGCCTGTTTTTTATTGTTTACCACTATGGTAAAAATAAACCTTGTTCACATGTTTATGTGTATTTTTATTGAAACACAAGCAACTTTAATGACCATTCATGGTCAATAAAGTGCATGAATTACTACTTCATATATAATAATATATTACTGTGCGGGCTCAAGGGTGCAGTTATAAAATTAAGAGACGACACAATGTTCTTAGTTATCTGTGGATTCTCTGTGCGCGTGCCGGTTTCATTGCATGGTTGGAAGGCAAGGAAATGATCTGCAGCATTAATTATGTTATATTCCTAAGTAGGCATAGAGTGTATTTTAGTTAATGTTTTATTGCATTTGCATTATATGCATACTTCTACATTTTTACTTTCAAATAAATAATGACTAAATCGTAGATGTGAGACTATTAGTGGAGAGTTCTCCAAAGTTGTAACGTGATGAAAACATTAACTTTAAACTTGCACTAGGGCTACTGAAATCTTACAGTTTGTATATGAAATATAAAATGTAAGATTTGAAGAAGAGAGAACTGCACTGCACAATATTTTAATAACCATTCTTGATAAAATTTCACGTTGAAAATAAATCTTGTATATTTCAAAACATGTGTTAAAATCTACAAGAAAGACAATATTCTTAGCTATCCATGGATTCTCCGTGCAGGTGCCGGGCCATTGAGCGTGGTTGGACTGCAGCATTCCTGGACTTGAGACCGTGAAGAAGGGTTAGTTAAAGGCTTTTAAATTAATCCCGGCACTGGGTTCACTACCCTCACTACTCAACGAAATACCATATGATCATGTTAGCGCCACCTTGGAAACATGATTAATAAAAGTTCTGACGGCTGATCTTGGTAAGCCAGGATCCTGCAAAGACTGCTGGAATCCTCCTGCACCAAACTTCCACTGCATAAAGGTTTTAAAACTATTTCTAGTAATTTCATTTGTAATATCAAATTATTTGTTTGACTTGATGGTGTGGCCCTTGAACGGTGAGTTCTATATGTATTACTTTCTTCAAGCACGGAGAGTATATCTTGTCTACAGACTGAAACTGTTAATTTGTCTGGAATTTTGTAATGAATTTTGGTTTGCTTGAAGATGTCAATAATTCTTAAAATATAGCATTAATTCTATACCTGGCTTGCTCAAACAATGCCAACATTTTGAGAGGGACTATTTGTCTATAGTTTGGCCTGCCGGGGCTGACGTTATGAACCTAGATATTTTATGATTCATTACATTTAGAATGCTTGAAGTTCAGCCTTCTACACGTACACATTACTTCCACTCAATGAAAACTTTTCTTAGAGGGCCTAGTGATCACAGATAGTCTAATTAATATATCATGATCATCGTTGCAGTTCCAGTCACTGGTGGTATAGTTAGGTCCTACATTACTGCGTATTCTAGTTCTGCCAGTCATATCTCGCTAATCTTTACTCCAGTTTCTCTCAAAACATACAAAAATCTGATTAAAAAGAATCTACAAAAGTTTTACAAAATCAATGTTTGTTTACATTTTGTTTATTTCACTAGTATCAAAACGGTAAAACATCGCAATTTCCACGGAATTTCTCGATGAAAAATTACATTATTATTGCCATACGCAAAACATTAATAATTATTTTAATCTTAAGTCAACAATATTTACCAAAACAAAATTAAGAAAACATCTTAATATATTATTATAAACATAGTAAATTACGAGTATATTTATTTAAAACATACTGTCCCTATATGAAATAAATTTGTTTTTTCACCTGGTGTATATGTTTTTCGTACGGTATATTCGTATATATATATTCCGTGAAAATAGCCACCGCATTGGGGAGAAGATTTATATACATATGTATGGTAGCGTTACCGACTCACCGTCATGCGCGACGAGAGGTAATACTTTGCAGTTGAATCAGCATGAACATCGAAGAGCCTTATCAGACGCTCTTCTTAAGTTAGTAAATTTTAGAGAATTGGGGACCATAAAAAAATACAAAGGACTTTGTTATTAAGCTGTGAGTGAGTTGGGCGTAGGTAGACGAACCCTAGATGAGGTCACTCTCTCTAACCCGAAAAAAGCTATTTATTTTAATATCAACAATTTGTTAAATGTAAACATTGTAACATAATGCTCATACGCACGAACCATGCTACACAACTGCACAATACAATTATTGTTGTAAAAATATCATTAAAACTTGAACTATATTTAGAGGCATCTTGTAAACAAAAGTCTATAATATAGTTAAACCAAAACTTTAAAACCTTGAACTTCTAAATCCTTTTTAATCTGGATTTCGGTGCGGTCAAAGTTAGTGTTGCCAGATTTTTTTTCAGACTATAAGGGACAAAAAATACAGGATTTCAGAATTTTTGTCCGGGACAATTAAATATAAATATTTTTAAATGAGATTTCTGATAAACGAACAACAAAAACATATGTTTTTTTGGAATATTTAAGAAAAAAATATAATTATTTAAAACGAAAGAAATAATTGTTTTTTTTTCTTAAATATGTTATAAGTATATTATAAATAATTAACATATTAAGCAAGGGTACCTACTTGTACTATTATTTCTTCTGTGGCAAGGGGTACATTTATTTCGTACCACGTTGCGTATGAGTACTTGTCAGCCGTAGCATGATTTAATAAAATAACAAATCGAGCACGGCTGAAATACGGGACAAAGTCAGCCCCGGCATGACATTTAAAATTACGTCCGAAATACAGGACGTCTGGCAACATTAGTCATAGTATTACTTCAGCTTTAAAGTAACTGAAGATATTAGAAATGGCATGGATGAAACCAAGGCATTGCATGATGCCACATGCTTATATATAATTATTACATACATAATTTTAGAATATGTCTCAAAATCAATTTAGGTACAAGAAGAATTTTACTTGTAAAAGTTAGTACAGGGGCCTTATTTCGAGTTTTGACACGTTCACCGTCACGAATTTTGCGTACGCTTTTTCCGTTTTCGACGATCACCTTTGTATGGGATGACAGCTGTCATTTTTTAAATGGTATTACGAGTAATTAGCGAAATTTTCGTCACGCACGGTCGCGCATTTATTGTTTTGTCTATGAATTTTAGTATGGATTTCTTGTAATTTTGTATTACGAGTTGCATGCATTCAAACAAACCATGCCCCGACTCAATGTGTTCCAAGCGGTGTACAAAATAAGTCAATTTCCATATTATTAACATTAATTATTTACTCCTTGTATAGTGCATTCCTCTCAAATCTGAAATTGCCACTTAAATTCAGTTAAATTACCTGTAAATTGACGTATGAAACACTATTCTCGAGTACTTGGGTGCCAAATTATGGCGACTCAAAACAAAAGGTGGTCCATTGTCAACCAACCCACCCTATTGTTTTTTGTGAAAGTCGTGTCTGGTGATCGAAGTATAACTTTTTTATTTATAATTAAATATAGGCTTGTTGTCCTCAGCCCGAAAAAAGGAGGAAGGCACAAGTTTAATTAGAGGTCAAACAGTAATACTCAAAAAATACCACCAAAAACTTCTGACTCGGGGAAAGCAACAGATAAGACATGAACATTACGCGGTGTTGGTGTAGACTAGTATACTCTCGGTTAAGTAATTCTCGTAGAACTTACCATTCATGGAAAACAATCATTCCTAAGGGACCACACTATCAAGTCAAATACTTTGATCTCACAAAGGAAATTACTAAAAAAGGTTTTAAAACTACCAGTAAAAATTTAATCCATGGGTAGCTAAAAAAAAATCTCTGAAAGGTTTGATTGTTCAATTAAATTTCACCATATAACATGTTCAGATGTTATAAAGCCTTAATAATAGTAAATACCCTGCTTCACGGTCTCAAGTACCAGGGAACACTGATGTTTAATCGAACCTGGATCATGCTCCTGTGCAGTGAATCCATGGATAGCTAAAAAAAATATCTCTCCGAAAGGTATAAAGCCTTAATAATAGTAAATATATCTATGTTGCTAATATAAATTTTTATTCTGGTTATTTTATTATGTTAATTTATTATATTACCAAACAATTGTAATATTAAAACTTATTGCACAATAGATTTAAAGTCACTAGGCATACTTTACCAGTCAAATTTGTAGTTGCGCTTTTGGAAATGTGTCCGGAGGTTGTGGGTTTGATTCCCACACATGGCAAAAAAATATTAGAATGTATTTCTGTACAGTTTGTCATGGTCTGGGTCCGGGCTGGTACGGTGGCTGTATTGGTCTATGGTCTGGGTATATTAAATATATTTTGTATTATATTGTTGTTTCTGGTACATAAGTACAAGCCTAGAGCTTAGTTTGTGACCAGAGCAATATCTGTAATATACCCTACTATATAAAAATTAATAGAAATATAACATTCCTATATCAAAATAACAATAATATTACAATTATACACATATATAAATCATAATATTAGTTTCAAAGAAAGTCATGACTAGTAAAGGGTATTTATCAAGAGGATTCTGCTAACTTGGTTTTATGAACAGACTGAAAAGTTGTTGATGGTAATCACCTAATATGTTACTGCAGGGCAGCCCTGGATTTGTCAATAGGCTGTATAGGCCGCGGCCTAGGGGCGGCAGCGTCCTAGGGGCGGCAGATTTCAGAGGACGCTCAATTGATTTCACAGGATAAAAGTCAAACAAGTCCGCTGGTTTTCTCATAGTTTTTTGTACTAATACGTTAAATCCCTATAGAAACTCATTTCTATCGAAAATTATTAAACCTAGGTTACCTACAGTTACTGTACCTAGTTTAAGTAAAAGAAAGGAATTGGCTTATCCATTCAGATAGCAAAGGCTCGGTATTCTGCTAACCCTGAAACGATGAATAACAAAATAAGTACAAAATAAAGGCTGACTATGGAGAAGTTTGTTTATACTCAAATGAAAATACTCAACTTTATACAGTGGAAGTCGGTGCAAGAGGAATTCCAACAAAGTATTTGCATCGTCTATTGAAGGATTTTAGCCCAGTTCCAAAATCAGCCGTCGGAACTTTTATGGAACATGTTTCCAAGATAGCGCTAACAGGATCATATAGTATTTGGTTAAGTAGAGATGGTTGTGGACACAGTGCAGGTGACAGTTAAAAGGCCTTTAGACCTACTTCGCGGTCTCAAGTCCTGGAACGCTGCCGTTCATTACCCTGCCTTCCACGCTTCGCTCGAAGAATTCCTGGATGGCTAAAAACATTGTCACTCTCTCTCTCTCACGACAATATATATCTTTCCTTAACGAAGGAAATTTAAAGAGGGTTGTGGGTATTACATTATGCCTCTGGAATTTATAGCAGAGTTTGAGCCAAAATAGAAAGATATGCAAACCAGGGATCAGAAACAACTTGCAACCTATCGAAAACTGTCTGCGACGAATTCATTTATTTAATGGCTGAAAAAGTACTGATATACATCAGTGATGAGATAAAAAGCAAAGTACTTTTCTATGGTTGTGCGGATGCAACACATTTCCTCGTAGATCAGCTAAAACTTGTGTAGTTTTAGATAACGGAGAACCATGTGAATCTCTCACATGGTTCCCAAATTCTTACCTTCGGTAGGACACAAGACTCAAGAAATGTTTGATGCCATTACTATAGAGCTAAACTGCGTGAATAACCTTTTAGCTCTTCTCTACATAGAAGCAAAAATAATAAACACCATAAACTATGATGATATTATATTTAGATTATTTTGCTATTTAAAAGTCCCGTAAAAAAAATATCTTATTTCTCTTTTAAGCTTTTTCGTAATGACTAATTAATTCGTTTATTTAACTTTAGTGTTTTCCTTACTACAAATAAAAATAAAAAAATACTTTACCCCATGTACCTTTCCATGGGGCGGCGGAAAAAAAGTGGCCTATAGTCATAAAAAAATATAAATCCGGCACTGCTGCAGGGGCCGGCAAGTAGTTTTAAGTGTGGTCCGGATATTGTTCAAAAGTTTTATCGAGGTCCGCATTTGTTGTTCCCCTCGTCAACCAAACTATAAAAACTAGCTCAAGACCGTCTATGCAATTTCTCTCATTAATTTTACGTAATTTGTTTTAATAATAACTTAATTTGAAAGCAAAATAAACTTAATCATTGTTTTTCTGGCTTTTTTTTTCTGTACCTCGATAAAACTTTTGAACAATATCCGGACCACACTTAAAACTACTTGCCGGCCCCTGCAGCAGTGCCGGATTTATATTTTTTATGACTATAGGCCACTTTTTTTCCGCCGCCCCATGGAAAGGTACATTTTTATTTGTAGTAAGGAAAACACTAAAGTTAAATAAACGAATAAATTAGTCATTACGAAAAAGTTTAAAAGAGAAATAAGATATTTTTTTTACGGGACTTTTAAATAGCAAAATAATCTAGATATAATCTCATCATAGTTTATGGTGTTTATTATCTTTGCTCCTACAAGTATGTAGAGAAGAGCTAAAAGGTTATTCACGCAGTTTAGCTCTATAGTAATGGCATCAAACATTTCTTGAGTCTTGTGTCCTACAGAAGGTAAGAATTTGGGAACCATGTGAGAGATTCACATGGTTCTCCGTTATCTAAAACTACACAAGTTTTAGCTGATCTACGAGGAAATGTGTTGCATTCGCACAACCATAGAAAAGTACTTTGCTTTTTATCTCATCACTGATGTATATCAGTACTTTTTCAGCCATTAAATAAATGAATTCGTCGCAGACAGTTTTCGATAGGTTGCAAGTTGTTTCTGATCCCTGGTTTGCATATCTTTCTATTTTGGCTCAAACTCTGCTATAAATTCCAGAGGCATAATGTAATACCCACAACCCTCTTTAAATTTCCTTCGTTAAGGAAAGATGGATATTGTCGTGAGAGAGAGAGAGTGACAATGCTTTTAGCCATCCAGGAATTCTTAGAGCGCAGCGTGGAAGGCAGGGTAATGAACGGCAGCGTTCCAAGACTTGAGACCGCGAAGTAGGTCTAAAGGCCTTTTAACTGTCACCTGCACTATGTCCTCAACCATCTCTACTTAACCAAATACTATATGATCCTGTTAGCGCTATCTTGGAAACATGTTCCATAAAAGTTCCGACGGCTGATTTTATGGGCTGGCCTAGATTGCTTAAGGCTGATAAATGTTGGCGGGAATGCGAAATTAAAGTTCTCAGGCTGGCAGAAGTGCCCTTGGCTATTGGAGGACAATCTAATATATTGTGTACATGGTTAATAATTAATAAACATTTATTATCATATCTCTCCTTCAGCAGTGCCATAGCCTGCTTGTAGGAGCCGTTGCTCAAAGGCAGGCTCTCTATAAGAGCTAATGCTTCCCCTTTACAATACTTCCTTAAATAAAAAAGTTTTTGAATTTCACTAAGCCGGTCGTCCTGGTGAATTACAGAGTCAAAAAGATCATAAAATGGCTGGAATTTTGTGATTTCGCCTCCGTCGAATGATGGAATAAGCTTGACGTGGTGTTTACTGGCGGGGGGTTTATTGTTAAGTAACCGTTGAAGTTTTGAGATGATATGCATCGAGCATTTATCCGCGACGTCATCTTCACTGAAGTCACCCTCCTCATATTTGCCCTTCAAAAGCTGCAGGTCGACCTTATAGTTCATATAATTATTTAATGTAATTTTAAGTTGTTCTATTCTCGTCGTTAAACCCTCGCCGTCTAGAATTACTTGGGACTCTGGCTCCCGCAACAAAGTGGCTGCTTTGGTTATTATGCGTTTGCGCTGGGCGATTTTTGCGCTTAACTTTTTGGCGTCAGTTTTCATTGTGCAAAGTAATATGACAAAAATGTACCTTAATGTCGGTCACTTCTTGTCTGAAAAAAATCCAAAATCCATGTGCCCACGCGGCGTCCGGTAATTTTTATTTTGCGTTCCAACTTCAAAAAATCCAGGGTTTTTTCTGCTCCCGGGTTTCGGCACCATTTATTTGTGTCGGGGAGAGCTCCAGTTTGTTCGACACAAATAAAAATCGTTAATTTATTTTAAAATATATTTATTGCGTCCATAGATCTCGACACCGAGTAGAAAAGAGAAAAAGAAAAGTGTTGCCAATTGTAATTTAAAGGCCGGTGTTAAAGACTAAAATAATAATTTAAGGTATAATGGTTCGTTTCGAACACACATAATTTTTTAGGTACTAACTATGAAAGTTTTAAATGGAAACAAAGGTTTACAATATATATTGTTATTACTACATTCTGGTCGCCAGTCTGGAATACTCTTTCTATTTCACAATAGGCCTGGAACTACATAGTAATTCCATGGTTTTCTAAAAACTTCTCCAACTTTATGTCAATCATTGACGTAAATATGATGTCAATATAACATTAAAGTAATAAAAATGATTGTATGTTTTATTTATTTGCCTGTTTTTTATTGTTTACCACTATGGTAAAAATAAACCTTGTTCACATGTTTATGTGTATTTTTATTGAAACACAAGCAACTTTAATGACCATTCATGATCAATAAAGTGCATGAATTACTACTTCATATATAATAATATATTACTGTGTGGGCTCAAGGGTGCGGTTATAAAATTAAGAGACGACACAATGTTCTTAGTTATCTGTGGATTCTCTGTGCGCGTGCCGGTTTCATTGCATGGTTGGAAGGCAAGGAAATGAACTGCAGCATTAATTATGTTATATTCCTAAGTAGGCATAGAGTGTATTTTAGTTTGTTTTATTGCATTTGCATTATATGCATACTTCTACATTTTTACTTTCAAATAAATAATGACTAAATCGTAGATGTGAGACTATTAGTGGAGAGTTCTCCAAAGTTGTAACGTGATGAAAACATTAACTTTAAACTTGCACTAGGGCTACTGAAATCTTACAGTTTGTATATGAAATATAAAATGTAAGATTTGAAGAAGAGAGAACTGCACTGCACAATATTTTAATAACCATTCTTGATAAAATTTCACGTTGAAAATAAATCTTGTATATTTCAAAACATGTGTTAAAATCTACAAGAAAGACAATATTCTTAGCTATCCATGGATTCTCCGTGCAGGTGCCGGGCTATTGAGCGTGGTTGGAAGGCAGGTGAGTGACTGCAGCATTCCTGGACTTGAGACCGTGAAGAAGGGTTAGTTAAAGGCTTTTAAATTAATCCCGGCACTGGGTTCACTACCCTCACTACTCAACGAAATACCATATGATCATGTTAGCGCCACCTTGGAAACATGATCAATAAAAGTTCTGACGGCTGATCTTGATAGGCCAGGATCCTGCAAAGACTGCTGTTATTCCTCCTGCACCAACTTCCACTGCATAAAGTTTTTAAAACTAATTCTAGTAATTTCATTTGTAAGATCAAAGTATTTGTTTGACTTGATGGTGAGGCCCTTAAACGGTGAGTTCTATATGTATTACTTTCTTCAAGCACGGAGAGTATATCTTGTCTACAGACTGAAACTGCTAATTTGTCTGGAATTTTGTAATGAATTTTGGTTTGCTTGAAGATGTCAATAATACTTAAAATATAGCATTAATTCTATACCTCCGGCTTGCTCAAACAATGCCAACATTTTGAGAGGGACTACTTGTCTATAGTTTGGCCTGCCTGGGCTGACGTCATGAACCTAGATATTTTATGATTAATTACATTTAGAATGCTAGAAGTTCATCTTTCTACACGTACACATTACTTCCACTCAATGAAAACTTTTCTTAGAGGGCCTAGTGATCGCAGATAAATATATCATGATCAGCGTTGCAGTTCCAGTCACTGGTGGTATAGTTAGGTCCTACACTACTGCGTATTCTAGTTCTGCCAGTCATATCTCGCTAATCTTTACTCCAGTTTCTCTCAAAACATACAAAAATCTGATTAAAAAGAATCTACAAAAGTATTACAAAATCAATGTTTGTTTACATTTTGTTTATTTTACTAGTATCAAAACGGTAAAACGTCTGGCAATACTAGTCATAGTATTACTTCAGCTTTAAAGTAACTGAAGATATTAGAAATGGCATGGATGAAACCAAGGCATTGCATGATGCCACATGCTTTATATAATTATTACATACATAATTTTAGAATATGTCTCAAAATCAATTTAGGTACAAGAAGAATTTTACTTGTAAAAGTTAGTACAGGAGTAACTTAAATTCGTCTGTAATTTTGGCAATTGTATAGTTTTGTTTGACAGTTACCCATCCTTACTAAAACGGTCGTAATATCGGGTTTCATACAAAAAGCAAAGCTAAACTTTGACTTGTATTTTTTATAAGTTGGTCGTCAAACAGAAGGTCATGATCACATATTAAATATTTTGCACTATTTTACCTACTTAATGCTTTATTTTTTTTAAATAACGTGTAGGACAATTTACACATATTGTTCTGGTCACAAACTAAGCTCTAGGCTTGTACTATGTTTACCAGTAACAATGATATAATATATATTATAAACAACCAGACCATGACAAATCTATACAGAAAAACGTACTACTTAATTTATCCCAAAGGTTTGACTGGTAGAGATGCCTATTGGCGTTATGTCCGCCTTTGTACTAAATTTGGACAGTTTAAAAAAAAAAACTTCAATTAACCTATGTATCAAAAAAAAAAAAATACTATCACGGGTGCCTTTTTAGCTACCGTGAACCATTTAAACGACCTCAGGGTATCCAGCGGAGGGATTAACCCGTCCTCATTTCGAGCTTGTTGCGGTGTTTATGATGATATAGCCTCATTGTATAAAGCGGTCACCCATCCCAGGTCCAGGCTTGTTGTCATCTGCTTAACTTGTTATCAGTTGCGCAGTGACTTAACCACCAGGCTTTGCTTTTTAATGATACTTTCATTTGATTATAATTTTGGTTGCTTTTTACGCCGACATTTTTTTTTATGTTGAAGTAGGTACTCATAGAAACTATTTTTTGTACTTTCTGATTTGGTGTTTTTTTAATGCTTTTGATTTTGAGTCATCATAATTTCTTATGTTTGTTTAATTAATTACTTTCAATATACAATAGGTAGGTAGATAAAATGTATAGATTTTGAGTCATATTTTTATCTTTATATATTCCTATATCTTTGAAACAAAATAGATAGCCGACGTACTTACTAGGTAAGTAAGTACGTTTCTGTAGCTGCAGAGTTGGCGTGGTCACATTATAAATAATAATCTAGCACGTAGTCTGGGTGTGTGTGTCCTTTGTCTCAATTGTCCCATCTCAATATTATTTAGGTGGGCGGAAGGTCTCTATAACTTCGCTAGGCCGACCGACCGCCCATACAGATGCAAAAACCGTCAGTGACCGTGAGTGATGTTTCGGTTTTAGTCTCTGGGTTCACCGGTTTTCAGTCGATTTATTGGCGAGGTGGTAGTCTCCTTTGCGGGTAGTTGAAGTAACGATAAGGCAGCGAGTATATTAAAATATACTCGTACTGCAATTCTTCATTGTCGCCCCCCATTTCGTAATCGCATCATTTAGCCGGCATAGTGGGAGCGATCAATATTGTTTAAGAAAGATTTATTGATTGACCCCATTCATGGACTTTGTAGGTCTGCTCACCACCAGGTAGATACAAAGTCACATGTCGCGCTGCGATAAAAAAAAATCTAACTGATATTTATTTATACGTGGTGGCCGAGTTGGTTAGACCTTGGACTTAAAAACACTTAGGTCCCTGGTTCGTACCAATGAGATTTTAATTTAAAAAAATTATGTACATTTGTTTGACAACACTACTATAGTGCCTCGGAGAGCACGTTAAGCTGTCGGTCCCGGTTTCACTATACCAACTTGTTAAACTGTTTATAAATGGGTTATTGAGTCTATTCAAAACATCGCGACGAGCTAGCCACTTGTTCGGTGTAGACTAATACCATCGGCTACGACGAAGTGGGATTAAAACCCCTCGGCTTGGTACCCTGGGGCCGTCTAGGCGGTCTCGGGCGCTGTAAGGCACCCGTGATGATATGTATATGTATGTATTTATTTAGGTATTCGGTATACGCTATTACGGTATTGAGTCTACACCAAATAAGTAACAAACTCGTCGCAGTGGTTATATATAAACAGTTTCACAAGAGTGAAATTGACTGTTGAGATATTGTGTTACTTTTCATATAAATACGCCGAAGCACGCCACTCGTTCGATGTAGAGTCTAGACTAGACTCACAATATCTATTGGGGACGAGAAGGTCCACTAAACTGAAACCGTTTATTCGGTCTCAGATACCGTATGGTACCCGTGATAAATAATAAGGTTTCGCAATTATACAAAGGACTTACCGAATAGAAATGTGTCACCCATGGTCGATTAGAGAAATAATCGTACTTCGTAAATAATAAAATAATAATTTAGAAAAATAAGTCTATTTACTTTTACACAGAAATTATGATTATTAATATTAAATACAGAAAGCGCGCCCGAACTGACTCGCCTGTGTTTGTTGTATGCCTTTGCGCACGCACACAATCAATTAAAAAAGTGTTACTCAATTACTATTGTGTTCCCAAAATTTTGGGTAATCCGTAAATGTGTGTTACCGGGCCGTGTTCGTAAACTAACACTTTAACACTGAGTAATGTCACTACACTATATGCATCTCTTCTTAAGCATTTTTCAATATTTTTATCGCACTCTGTAATACTACCCAGTGTTAAAGTGTTACGTTTCCGAACACGGCTCCGGTAAGTATAAAATCCTTCTGCTCCATACTGTAATTTCTCCTTTCCGTTACACTGGTTGCAAAATGCATAAGTTCCGTGGCGGTTGGACCATCTAGTACCAAACGTTTCGGCGATTCTGTACAGTTTGTCATGGTTTGGGTGTTTATTAAATAAAATAAGTATTATATCGTTGTTTCTGGTACACATAGTACAAGCTTAGAGCTTAGTTTGTGACCAGAGCAATATGTGGAATTGTCCTACATATTATTATCATTATTCATACATCTGCTGTTCTATCAAAATACCTAACTATCCCCTTATAACTTAGTGCTTTATACTGCAATAAAATATTTTCGATAACTCGGCCCCCACGTATATAAAATGATTTATCAATATCTTTCTTTATTGATAAATCATTTTATATACGTGGTGGCCGAGTTGGTTAGACCTTGACTTAAAAACACTTAGGTCCCTGGTTCGAATCCCGGTGTGTACCAATGAGTTTTTAATTAAAAAAATTATGTACATTTGTTTGACAACACCACTATAGTGCCACGGAGAGCACGTTAAGCTGCCGGTCCCGGTTTCACTATACCAACTTGTGAAACTGTTTATAGATGGGTCATTGAGTCTATTCAAAACATCGCGACGAGCTAGCCACTTGTTCGGTGTAGACTCATACCATCGGCTACGACGAGGTGGGATTAAAACCCCTCCGCTGGGTACCCTGGGCCGTCTAGGCGGTCTCGGGCGCTGTAAGGCACCCGTGAAGATATGTATGTATGTATTTTATATTTTAAATTATTATCTCGGACATTGTTTTTTATGATTTGGCATTACAAATACATATAGGTAACCCTTAATGTTCACCCTTCTACCACAAACCCCCATTTTTTAATAGCGATATTAGTACTGTAATAATCTTCAACTCTCAGTGGTCGACTAGTGATCAATTAAAATCTATCGATCAGTTTATTCTAAAAATATTATTTTATTTGATAGATATATTTACTTAAAGGTATATTTATATTATTTACTGAACAATTTTACTAACCTTATATTTTTTTATTGGAGCACGGCATGTGACTTTGTATATACCTGGTGGTGTACAGACCTACAAAGTCCATGAATGGGGGCGATCAATAATTGTTCTTAAACAAAATTTATCGCCCCCACTATGCCTAACCACCTAGTCTTAAACTGATTGGTTATGTAGCGTGTGTTCGGTTTTGTTGTTTTTTTTCCCGCAAGGGCAATAGTTTAATAGTTCACTATCTATTTACTATTTTTTTTTGATTTGATAAAGTTTTATTTACAATAATATAAAACTAAATATATAATAGAAATAAAATATATAACTAAAAACATAATACTAATAAAACCTTACCCAAATATAGACTAATGAAAAAAAGAAACCTACAAAGAAACATAATAAAAAAAAGTTCTAATATAAATATATAAACCTATGTGTCCACTAAGTCCAGACCCTTTCCCGCTCCGAATGTTTCCCATGGCTGCATTCCTCCTTTGCACTGCCAGTGATACGCGTTGTTTGAAGAAGTATCCGGAACGGAGATCACCAGTAGCCTCATTTAAAAGAGCACACAATTTCTTTCCAAAGTTCTTGGCTTCGGAGCCCCATACCCCAGTCGTTTCCACAGCGAATGGGATAAATAAAAATTCATTTTTTAAATATTTTAATGCATTTTTATAAATTCCTTTATAGGATAATTCTATTAAATTTTGATATTTTTGATGTTTAATTTTGGCTGCTGCTTTGGCAGCCGCTCCCGTTGAGCTTACACAGGCCTGTAGGTGGGAAGCCGCAAAAGTGTCGATACAAGTGGCATCCCAAATAAGGCAACGGCCTTTTTGCCACGGGATTAGTGTCAACCCATCTGGGCGTTTCCCATCCACTCTACTTAACCCATGAGGCTCGAGAACACTGGGAACATTTGCCGAAGTTAGAGCTCGACGAACAAAGTCGTTAAGGCTATGGTGCCGAGACAATCTACCTGCACTTCGACTGCAGCTTAATCCATGATGACCATTCGCTAAGACTTGCACTCCGCATATACATGCATGAGGTTGGCAGATGTTAGCACCTAACCTTAATGCTATGGCAATTCTTAACGACTGGTCATCTAGGAAAGTACCCAGTGACGGTGAGGGGAGTGTCTCTAGCCATAACCCTGACTCTAATGTTGATGCTGCTTTAAGCCGTGCCAAATCAGTGTAAGAAACGTTTTCCAAAAGAGTTTTATGGGATCTTTTTTGTATTTATGTAATATTTATCATATCCCATTGACGTTGTGATGGAAGAAGCCCATCTGATGGGAGTCTAAATGCTTCTAGTGCATCAGTTAGATATGAAGTCTCAGTACTGATACCCAAATTTGTCAAAATATTAGTGACTAGATCTGAGACCCCACAACATGATGAAATAAAGGCAGGTAAACCCACATCAGATACCCTTCGAATTCCAATACCACCAAACTTTATGGGAAGAGATGCTTGAATCCATTGCAAATCAGTTAATTTCACGTTTAATACTAATTCAACAGATGATTTAATGCAATCATCTATTAAAGTACATAAATTTGGAAATTTCCATAATGGGAAGTTCTTATGAGATATATAAACTTAGGAATCTAAAAAGTAGACTTTAAAATAGTATAAGCAATATGTGAATGAAGATTAGGTAAATGCTCATGTAATATTTTTAATTGAAAAATGTTCTTATTAATCAAGGATTCTACTGAATTTAATGTTATTGGTGCACCTAAAAGTTCAAAATTTTGATCAGTTATAATTTTAATGCCAGGAAATATATGTTGAAAATCAATAGTACTTCTATCGTTACACAGAAAAACTTCAGATTTGTCAAAATTTACCTCCAATCCTATATTAGAAAACGACGTCCTAATTTTTGATAAATCTGATATCACTGTATCCAAGTCACCACCTAGGGTTCCGTCATCCAGATACCAAATATTTAGTTCGGAAGATAATGAAGAAATTAATGGCTGGATTCTAAGACTAATAAATAAAGGACCTAAGGGGTCACCTTGGTGAATTCCCACACTTGATTTAATAATATTATTGTTGAAGAAAAGATTTGATTCATAAAAATAGCATTGGTAAATAAAATCATACAAAAGCGGAACATGTTCTTTTACTTGATTGAGAATTTGATCACGGTCAAAACAATTAAAAGCATTTTTAATGTCTAATTTTAAAATAATTTTGTTTGTATTTAGGTTATTTAAAATAAATTTTCTAGTGGCATGAATTGCTCCTTCACAGCCAAGTAGCGTCCCAAACCCCAACTGTATAGGTTTTAGGCTACTGCCCCATATCTTGTCTAATATGTCTACAACAAATTTAGCCAACGAGGCGTCTAAAGACATTACCCACAGCTATCGCTCTTATCTCACCGTCTTTTTTTGAAAGGGCGCATAAATTAGCACCGTATAAATAAGGGCATATTTCAGGATTTAATTTTCCTTCAAGTAAAAATTGACATAAACGTCGTATAGATGAAACAAGACGTACCCCGTTATTACCTGCAGTTTGTGAAGTTAATTCTTTTAGATGGTTTGGTCTCAAACCATCTATGCCAGCTGCTGAACCACTGTTAAAACTATTTAAGGCATCTATAACGTCATTTTCTGAAATAATGGGAAAATTTAAGTTTTCCAAGGACGGATCAGGTGATACAATTGCATGGGATTTTACAGGATGTTGATGTGTCAAAATGTTTAGAGTGTTTTCATTATTAGGTGCTATGGAATTTTCTGATGTTAGTAATCTAATTGCACCTTTTATATCATCATCAAACTCTTTAGTTTCGACTCTTTTGTATATTGTTGTCGAACGATAATTAATTGGTCTACGTGACGTTATATGCTGGAATAATATGGTATTTTCTTTTACTATAGATGTTAATGTATTGTTTTTATATGCTGCATCATTTTTATCGGGTAATTGTAACGCTATAAAAGGGAAAGACAAAAGTGCGAACCAGCTTGAAGAATTATTTGTGGTTATGGAATCAATAATTAAGGTTTAATTTGTCTGCTACTAGACAACGTGAATTCTTTTAATGACTATTTTAATTTTTTTTAAATCTATAAAGGTTTCATAGGTATGTTGCATAACAGGTACCTGAACGTTTGGAACAGCATTGGTGTCAACCGTAGATGAGTTACTATGTGATATTGATCTCTGAACATGACACCTAGATTTGTGAATATTCAAACCGTGTGCTCCTTTAAATAGTCTGGAAGAATTTGGACACAGTGGACATACTAACATGCAAGGCTGTGAACTACGGAAGTCCATTCAAAAACTAATAAACATAAAACAATAAAAAATATTAAAAATTAAAAAATCATACAAAGCTAAATTGTTTAGAAAAATATTTCATATGGATGATTGTAGTGTAGATAACTAGTTAAGGGTATCCAGCGCCTGTAGTGTATGTATCTCCTTTGGTATATTTGGAGTATTTTTATTATTATAATGTTCGTCACATCCTATTAATCTTGAATATTGAGTTTCATAAATGATGTTTCGAAATCTGAGGTCTGACCACTCGGCCACCACGTATATTCACCCGGTATAATAATAGTACAACAAAGGTTCAAATTTCCATCCTGTTTAAACTAAACTGTAATAACAAAAAGAACAAATGATCTTTGTTTATATTGTCGATTTCATTATGTATAATAAACACCATTAACAAAAGTAGATAAGCTTACTCATTGTATACCTTCCTATGTAACCAACAATAATAAATATATACAAGTGCGCGTAAATAGTGTAGGTATGTTACAGGGTAGGGATTCCGTTTTTGTAAAGTTTCGTTCAGCATGAATATTCCGAAAACCACTCAACTGATTTACTCGAATTATAGAAGGGTTATCTAATAGATCTTGATAAAAGTTGTTCATGTTTTTTAGTTTTTTTTTATCGGAGACGGCTTTGTCAACCTGGTGATAAGTAGACCTAAAAGTCCATGAATGGGGTCAATCAATACCTACATTGTTTCTTAACAATATTGGTCGCTCTCACTCTACCGACAATGATGCGGTTAAGAAACGGGCGGCGATAAAGACGTACTTATTTGCATTACAAGTCTGTTTTAATATCCTCGTTGCTTTATCATCAAATCATTCGTTTCGTAACAACACCATCAAAATAAACAACTACTTCGACAAGAAACCAATGCAGTAGTCTCCGAAAAACCGAAGAAGCCACAGACTAAAATCGAAACATGATTAGATCACTTGACGGTTTTTACATCTTTATGGGCGATGGATATTCAAAATGTCCATGAATTACAAAAAAATGGAAAAATTAGTAAAATTAAGCTTCTAACTTAGCTTACCTATAAATTAAATATAAAAAGTTTAGTTTTTATCATAAATATCAGAAAAACAAGAGTTCAGTCTGCTACTGTTTTACTCGTAATGCAAATACCTACGTCTCTGTCACCACTCATTTAGCATAGTAGGAACGATCAATATTATTAAACAACAAAGTATTGATCGACCCCATTCATGGACTTTGTAGGTAGATAGAATACAAAGTCGCATGCCGTGCTCCAATAAAAAAAAACATAGAAAGTAAAATTACTTTACTGAAATAAAATTAATTCCTCTAATGAAGAGCATCAGCGAAAGCATTTAATTGAATAGTGCAGCAGGTTGAGCGTTTTTATCTTTCTTCCCTATTTAATGGCTTTCAATTAGTACTCAAACTTCGCTGAAAACGGGTCGAGTTCGTAAAAAACAACCATTTTATAAACGATCCAATGAAAGCTTTCTTCTACTGTTTTAACTTTTTTTTTTTTTTAATTATTAAAGCAGGAACATATCACTTTTAGTTCTTCAACACATTTAAAAATCAGCTAATACGTTTTATTAGCTTTCATCCATTACCGCGGATACGTCGTTAATACGATTTTTAACTTTAATAGTTACAATTACTTTAACGTACACCTTGGTGCCACTAGCTATCCTAAGTAAAATCTAAAATAAAAAATCATCATCAAATTTTGAGGTTATTTATTAATAACGAGTTTACTTAGATATGGGGTAATGCGTTTTTATAAAATATAGAACTTACACCGGAACTATTACCATAAGTTTCTGCTTGTTAATACGTGACCACTGACCACACGAATAAAGACATCCTATTGGTAGATGAACATTAATTCTCGATACATATCGATTTTGTGAATAAACATTCATTCAAAATCGATATGTATCGAAAATTCGATTTTTTCGATTTATCGAGCCTATCGATGCTGTTGTGCTAAGGCCGTAGGGTACAGGAATGATATCGATATATTTAATCCAAAATTTTCATCATTCAAAAAATCTATCCAAGATATTCTTCACAAACACTTAAACTTAAAACAGAATTTTTTTACGTTTGTAATAATAATAATATTTTTTTGGAAAGACTCCGTTATGTTTTTATTAATACTTAATAGTTTTTTTTTTATATAATTTAGTTTTACATATATACATACTAGCCGGCCCCAGGGTACCCAGCGGATGGGGTTTTAATCCCACCTCGTCGTAGCCGATGGTATGAGTCTATACCGAACAAGTGGCTAGCTCGTCGGGATGTTTTGAATAGACTCAATAACCCATCTATAAACAGTTTCACAAGTTGGTATAGTGAAACCGGGACCTACAGCTTAACGTGCTCTCCGAGGCACTATAGTGGTGTTGTCAAACAAATGTACATATTTTTTTTTATTAAAAACTCATTGGTACACACCGGGATTCGAACCAGCCCCCCTAGCCAAGAGCATGAGCGCTAAAAGCGCGCACGAAAGTTTTGTATGAAGGTGACATTTGATGATGACGTCACTGTCGTTTTTATCGTTGCAGAAATAACCAAAACGAGACAACAATATAGATACACCAATAGGATAATAAATTTGTTATCTCGCTCTCTTTCACGCTTCTGCAACGTTCGAGCGTAAAAAGCGACCATGCTCTTGGCTAAGGGGGCAGGGACCTAAGTGTTTTTAAGTCCAAGGTCTAACCAACTCGGCCACCACGTATAATTTTAATTTAGTTTTAAGTCTCTTATTTTTTTTAATATTTTACTAGTTGGGTTAGGTTAGTAACAATAAAACACTCACACATGATAATGTTGGTGCACTTTGCTTGGGGCAACAGCCCGATCAAAAATTTTGGTATTGTTACCTTACTATTTTTAAAACCATTGTTGTTGTTTTGTTTGTGTGTAAATTAATTAATAAAAAAAAATAGTATTTTTTTTACAATTGGAAAGGCAAAGATTTTTCAACCATACGTCCTAGTCTGATTTCCGGTATTTATAACTAGTCTGCCAATAGTCAAATTATTTTCAAATAAATATATTTTTTATGTGAGTTATATGTGTTTAGA
The DNA here is from genome assembly GCA_947458855.1 of Monopis laevigella. Lineage (NCBI taxonomy): Eukaryota > Metazoa > Arthropoda > Insecta > Lepidoptera > Tineidae > Monopis > Monopis laevigella. The sequence continues at coordinate 3,424,500 of OX381596.1, read as the reverse complement.
TATTAATTGAAAAAATATTAGAATATTATACAAATCAGTTAGTATAAGTTGGTGTATAGAGGTGTCATTTCAAGACGCTATTAAATACATCAGCTATATTTTGGCCCGTGTTCTTTTACCTATAAAGTGGGGTCACCTTAGACTCTACCATGGGTTTGCGCATTGTAGAAACGTAACGTATACGTAAATGAATACGTTACGTTTCTACAATGCGCAAACCCATGGTAGAGCCTCTGTAATATGTATACTTTACCTTAGTAAAATAAAATAATAATATGTTAATGTAGTACACACATTGCTCTAGACGCTAGCCACAAACTAAGCTCTAGGCTTGTACTATTTGTACGAGAAGCAACGAAATACTTTACAAACACCTAGACCATAGCAAACTATACACATTTTTTTTTGCCATTTTGTAAAAGTAGGTACTCGTACCTATCTAGTAAAAAACAAGCATTTGTTTGCTGTTTTAAATGAACACTTGAGTTTCTTGAGTGTAGGTACTATAACTCCTCCTATTTGGAACGCAACCATGGTACTGGCCTGGTGGGTAATTCTCGCGCTTTCGACATTCATCTCGATTCGATATTTTTTCGATTTCGAGAATGAATGTCGAAAGCGTGAGAATTGCTCCCCAGAGGGAGGTGACCATATTATTCTTAAATTAATTTCCTATTTTTAAATAATTTTATGGTCCACGGACATGTGACGGGAGACAAAAGAAGTAGTTGATTATTCGTTTGGGTTAGGTTGGAAAAAGCAGCGAATGGCTGCAATAATTTAATTATTATAAAAATATTTAAATAATTTCATAATAATTTGTAAATAATATAATAAATGACATTGGATGGAAAGTCAATAAAATAAGTCCAAAGATAATAATAGTTTTAATTTATTTCCAATCAGTTAGGTAGGTAATGTAATTGTCACGAAAACGGCTGTTACAGTACCTACTGTGCCGCAACAATGTATTTACAGTATCTACTGTGCCGCGATAATGTATTTACAGTACCTACTGTGCCGCGACAATGTATTTACAAACACACTTTGTTGGTCACCACTGCTCATTATGGTAGCTATAATATGACCAATAATTATTTCGTCTTACAAACGTTATTCATAACATGATAAGGCAAACTGGGACGCAAAACCTACTAGTGTAGTTTCTTTCCACTGGAGCACGGCATGTAACTTTGTATCAACCTATAATAGACAGCCTCCGTAGACTAGAGGTTGCGCCTTTGGCGTTGTATCCGGAGTTCGTGGGTTCGATTCCCACCCATGGCAAAAAAATATTAGTACGTTTTTTCTGTACAGTTTGTCATGGTCCAGGTGTTTATAAAATATAATATGTATTATATCGTTGCTTCTGGTACACATAGTACAAGCCTAGAGCTTAGTTTGTGACCAGAGCAATATGTGTAATTTGTCCTACATATTATTATTATGATAATAAGCAAATTAACGAAATCCATGAATGAGGTCGATCGATACATTATTGTTTAACAGCATTCATCTCCATCGCCCCCACTACGCGGGCTTAATGATGCGGTTACAAATTAATCCAAAAAGGAAACTACAACCTTGATAAGAAATCGATGCAATGATCGCCTTAAAACCAGTGAACCCACAGACTTAAACCAAAACATGTTACATGACTAGGTAGTAAACCTCTGTATTCAGCCGGTCATAAACCAGGTTCAACTAGGTTTAGGCTAAACCTGGCGATTTTTAGGTAATTATAATGTCGGTTTCGTTCAAGGTAAAAGGAATGCAATTTCTTTACACTATTACTAAATATTAGTTGTTCTATGGGAGCGTTCAAGTATTACGTACCGCATTTCTTGAAGATTTTTGACCCCCCCCCCCCATGTAACGCGCCGTAAAGTTGTTATGTACCCTCCCAAACAAATGAGTTTTTATTCAATTTTTTTTTTAATTTAAATAAAAAAAACAATGTTACGTAACACGTTGTTTGAAAACCCCCTCCCGCCCCTGTAACGCATCGTAAACGTTTTACAAGACCCCCCTCCCCCCCAATTACGTTACGTAATACTTGAACGCTCCCTATGGTCATGCGAAAATAGATACTGTATAGTGTTGCCCAAATCAGCATTGTTGCATTAATATTGCATTACAATAGTGGTCTCGATCTCCTTATTGTTCTTGCACTCTCAGTCTTGGTTTTGCGCAAGAGTCTCGCACAAACCAAATGTTTACCAGATCTATCAGAATCAGAGTCGACTCGACGCCCATACAATCGTACTTCCAATATTACAACTTGGCTGTTGGTCGTTCAATTATTTTTATCATGTTCGTAATTGTAAGAAAAAAATTTGTATTTTAATATTAAAGTTTTTTTTTGATTTCGAAAAAAAATAAAAAAATTACACAAAATTGACATTTTACCTACCTACATAAATATACGGGTGTGAAGTTGGCAGTCAAAATCTAGCAGCCTTTATAACCCGACCACTTTAAATAGGTTTTAAATAAATATTTGTTTTTATATATATGCGATAATATATTTAAATGTTTAACAGGTACAGTCTTAATATAATAATAAAGAATCATAAGAAAAAACTGTTAAAAAAAAATCTTATATATTAACAATTTTATTTCACATGAATTATAACGGAATATAGTGGTTAGCACTATATTCCGTTATATCGTCTTTACTAAAACACGATTTGAATCAATTAGAATGATATCTAGAATATGAAAAAGTCACCTGCGTCATTTTTTCCTGAAATCTCAAATAACTTATGAAAATTCTTTACATATTTAAAAAAGCTGCTAGGCTTATAACTTCTATATTAGACATGGAATATTAACTAAAATCGGTAAATAGCTAGAATACAAAACATAGAGTAGCATAGGCATTGCCACCTGCGCTCTATTTTATTCTAAACTACAAAAAAAAAACTTTAAGTTTACTTACGAAAATTCTTTACATATCTAAAAAGGCTGCTAGGTTTATAACTTCTATACTAGAAATAGAATATTTACTAAAATTGGTAGATAGCTAGAATACAAAACATAGAATAGGATAGACATAGCCACCTGCACTCCATTTTCCCTGAAATCCTGAAAAAAAATCATTCATGTACTTTTGATTTTTTTTCTCAATTCTAAAAAGTCTGCAAGGGTTACTACTTCCATCCTAGACATAGGATCATGATAAAAGTTGGTAATTAGCTAGAATATAAACTCTAAAATACTATAGCCATACCCACAGTCGCTCCATTTTCCCTGAAATTCTGAAAGAAAAAAAGAAAAATATACTTTATAAATTTTAAAATTTTCTAAACAGTTTGCCTATGCTATTCCATGTTTTATATTCTAGGTATTCACCATTTTTATTGACATCCTATGTCTAGTATAGAAGTAAAGAACTCTAATCTGTTTAGAAAAGTTTATAATTTATAAAGTTTTTTTTTTTTTTTCTTTCAGAATTTTAGGGAAAATGGAACGCATGTGGGTATGGCTATGGTATTTTAGAGTTTATATTCTAGCTAATTACCAAATTTTAACAAGATTCTATGTCTAGTATGGAAGTAGTAAACCTAGCAGACTTTTTAGAATTAAAAAAATAATCAAAAGTACATGAATGTTTTTTTTCAGGATTTCAGGGAAAATGGACTGCAGGTGGCTATGTCTATACTATTTTATGTTTTGTATTCTAGCTATCTACCAATTTTAGTTAATATTCTATGTCTAGTATAGAAGTTATAAACCCAGCAGCGTTTTTAGATATGTAAAGAATTTTCGTGAGTATTTTTTTTATTTTTTTGTAATTTAGAATAAAATGGAGCGCCGGTGGCTATGCCTATGCTACTCTATGTATTATATTCTAGGTATTTGCCATTTTTCATTGACATCCTATGTCTAGTATAGAAGTAAAGAACTCCAATCTGTTTAGAAATTTTTTAAATTTATAAAGTAGTTTTTGATATTTTCTTTCAGAATTTCAGGGAATATGGAGCGCATGTGGGTATGGCTATAGTATTTTAAAGTTAATATGCTCGCTAATTACTATTTTATCATGATCATATGTCTAGTATGGAAGTAGTAAACATAGCAGAGTTAATGTCAGCTAGGAATTGAAAAAATAAATCAAAGTTCTTTTTCTTTCAGGATTCCAGGAAAAATTGGACGCAGGTGACTTTTTCATATGCTAGATATCATTCTAATTGATTTAAATCGTGTTTTAGTATAGACGATATAACGAAATATAGTGGTTAGTTAATTAATATAAAATAAAATTGTTAATATATAAGAGTTTTTTTTTCAACAGTTGTTTCTTATGATGCTTCATTATTATATTAAGACTATGTACCTGTTAAACATTTAAATATATTACCGCATATATATAAAAACAAATATTTATTTAAAACCTATTTAAAGTGGTCGGGTTATAAAGTCTGCTAGATTTTGGCTGCCAACTTCATACCCGTCATAAATATTGTGTTCTTGCAAAAAAATTAAGCAATTGTGAATTATATTGGGCAACACTAATTAATACTATACTACTAGATAAAATCTATTTAAATTGAAAATTGAATTTAGAACGATAATGATAACAAAATGATAATGAAAAATTTATTATATTACAAAGAAATTATTATTAAACAAAATACTGTAGGTATGGAGTCATTGTCATTCTAAGAACTATGATGACTAAATTCATTTGTAATATTTTTACTTATCATATATACCTAAATATAAATATCTGTGGCAGTGGCTAGCTCGCCGCAATGTTTGGATAGAATTAAGAACCCATCTATAAACAGTTTCACAAGTTGGTATAGTGAAACTGGGACCGACAGCTTAACGTGCTCTCTGAGACACTATAGTGGTGTTGTTAAACAAATGTACATACATAAAATTATTTATTACAAGATTGACATGGAAACTTGGCAGGTCACTGGTATGGGATGCAACATGTGTCGATACTCTTGCTTCATGTCATATCCAGTCGACCCCATCAAGTGCGGAGGCAGCGGCGGTCTCTGCGGAGAATCTCAAGCGGTCTAAATATGCTAATATAAGCGAAAGTTACCTATTTGCACCGTTTGGGGTCGACCTTGGGGGCCTTCAGCCAAAAGCATGGCCAAGGAGCTGTCCAGGCGTCTGGTAGAAAGTTCAGGCGACAAGAATGCTGGCAACTATTTTTGCCAACGAATAAGCCTCGTTATTCAGCGTGGAAACGTCGCCAGCCTTCTTGGCACTATTCCTGACGGGAGTACATTAAATTTAGATAATATTTTTTATTGATAGTCTTTAGTTTTATTTGTTTGTTAGGTATTTCTAATGTGTTATAATATTTTTGTTGTTAAATATATTTAAAAAAAAATTTTAATCCCAAACAAAAAATCGATGCAGTAGTCTCCTAAAAAACGGTGAACCCACAGACTAAAACCGAGTGCTTTATTTACACACTTCGCTTGTAGAACCCTGGAATATAAGATAAAGGAAGATTCCTTGAGGGTAGCCGAAGACCGAAGGCGCGTGTTTCAGTTTTATTTTTCATAGTTAAGTTTATAGGATATTATTATGCAAAAATGTACTAATTTTGTAAAATAAGCATTCCGTTGTGTGTGATCTTAAGGGCCCTGGAGTCGACATATAGACGCCCATACAAAAGTACTTACACCAATATTACAACTTGGCTATTAGTCGAAATTCATTATTTTTATCATGTTCGTAATTGTAAGCAAAAATCTTTTTGTTGTGGGTAATAAATATATTTGTATTTAAAAAGTTTTTTTTTTAATTTCGAAAAAACTTAAACTAATATCCATAGATTTACGTCAATTCTAATAACCCAACACAGAAAGATTAATAAATACAACACCGAAAACACTTGGTACACTTGGCGGCGATATAAACACTGTCATTTCAGATTTGGAAAACATCACTTCTTCCTTTTCCGCTTTAGGACTTGAGGTTAATTTTTCTAAATCTGAAATTTATAATTGTAGCGATAGTACAAATGAAAACATAAAGATTTTATTTCCGGGTATCAAAATAATAAATAGTGAAAATTTTGAACTGTTGGGTGCACCAGTCACATTAGATTCTGTTCCAAATTTTATTGAAAATAAAATTTCCAAATTAAAAATCCTCCATGATCATTTGCCTCATATTCATTCCCATATTGCTTATACATTATTAAAATTTTGCTTTTCCATTCCCAAATTTACTTATTTAATAAGGACAACACCTATTTGGAAATTTCCAAATTTAATTTATAGCATAGATAACAAATTGAAATCTTGTGTTGAATTGGTTTTAAATATCAGTTTAACAGAATCTCAATGGAATCAGGCGTCACTCCCTATTAGATACGGTGGCATCGGAATCCGCAGAGTTTCGGATGTCTGTTTACCTGCCTTTATTGCTTCTTGTTATGGGGTCTCAGAGCTAGTCACTACTATTTTACCCGACTTAGGTGCAACCTCTGTGATTCCATATCTACTCGAATCAGTGGAGGCTTTTAGATCGACGTCTGAAATTCTGCCGGAGATCCAGTTGTCTTCACAGCGTCAATGGGACACAATAAATATTAAAAATAATTTAAACAACCTTTTGGCAACATTTTTAGGATCCGATTTAGCTCGTCTTAAAGCCTCTATAACACCTGAGTCTGGGTATTGGCTGGATGCACTCCCTTCTCCTTCACTGGGTACATTTCTAGATGACCAGTCGTTAAGAATAGCTATGGCATTACGGTTAGGCGCGAACATCTGCCAACCTCACCAATGTGAATGCGGAGTGCAAGTCTTAACGAACGGCCATCATAGATTAAGTTGCAGTAGAAGTGCTGGGAGATTGCCTCGACACCATAACCTTAATGACATTGTTCGCCGTGCTCTGACTTCAGCAAACGTCCCCTGTATTATTGAGCCCCGTGCGTTAAGTAGAATAGATGGAAAACGCCCAGATGGGTTAACGCTTGTGCCGTGGCAGAGAGGGCGAAGCCTTATCTGGGACGTCACTTGTGTTGATACATTTGCGGCATCACATCTTCAAGCCTGTGTAGGCTCAGCAGGGGCGGCTGCTGAGGCCGCAGCCAAGGCGAAACATACAAAATATCAAAATTTAAAATCTGATTATTTATTTGTTCCATTTGCTGTGGAGACAACTGGGGTTTGGGGCTCTGAAGCCAAGGAATTCAGCAAAAAGCTATGTGCTCTTCTAAATGAGATCACTGGAGATTCCCGGTCCGGATATTTCTTTAAACAAAGAATATCACTGGCAGTACAAAGAGGTAATGCTGCCAGTGTTATGGGACGGAGTCGGGACATAGTGGATATTTAATTTTTTTATACTTAGGATAAATATATTCCCTCGCGAATAAATATAATAACAACTTAAAAGTTCATCTCCATGTTCATTTTATTTACCAAAAATAAAAATCTTACACCGAAAAAATTTTTTTTTTTATTCTGCAACAAACAGTAATCGAGTATAACTGGTAAGTGTGAAAGCTCATTTTGTATGGAGAACGCGGAGTCCGCGATTACCAATACAGTAGCCTTAGTGTGAGTTTCTTTAACGTTTACTTTCGCGTTAACTATACTACCGCGTTAACATTTTGACCAATCACACGACCGCATTTCTAGTTCTCAAAATTTCCACTTGGAGCGCTGAACCATTTCCCATAGAAATTTTAGTTAACTCAAACGCAAAGTAATAGTTAGAAAACTCACACTAGGGGTACAGTACCCGTTTTGGAAGAGGTTTATAATATGTGACCATTCAGAAAAATACCAAAACGCTTTGCAAATGTAGTTTTTATGTGGTAAGGATTACCTAACTAGAAACCACGACTTTTTAAGATTTTTGGGTTGTCAACTCAATTTAACACAGTTGCTACTGCAGTTTTTATAACGAAGAGTTGTCGGACCGACAGAATCTCAGCTTCAGAGCAAATGTAGGATACCGGAATAGTTTCAACATTATGGCGCTCGCAATTATTTTTCTATGGCGGTGACTCCCGTCTTTCAATATGACGTCTCTTAAGATTTATTATCAAAACGCCCGAGGGCTGCGGGGTAAGACCAGTATTTTTAAACGCAACTTATACCTCAATAATTATGATGTAATATCTATTACCGAAACTTGACTTTTGGACGGTATCCATAATGAAGAGTTGTTTGACGATCGCTACATAGTGTGGCGTCGTGACAGAGACAACTTTAACTATATGCTCAGCGCACGCCACGGAAGGCCTCAGAAACGATACTTTTCCCCCGTTTTTAAAACATTTTTGGTTACTGCTCCACAACTATAGGATCTAGCGTGATATTATATAGCCTATGTTACTTCTGAATAATGCAGCTTTCTAATGGTGAACAAATTATTGCAATCGGTCCAGTAGTTTTTGAGTTTATTCATTACAAACATACAAAAATACAAAAATACAAATCTTTCCTCTTTATTATATTAGTATAGATTAGTATAGATAATAACTTTCCATCCAAAAACAATATATCAATCAATAAAATTTTAACCTAAATAAAACAGCGGGACCCGATAGTATATCACCTTTTATAATAGTAAGTTGCGCTGAAAGCTTAGTTTACTCCCTATCCATTATATTCAAACGTTCGATAAATGAAGGAATAATGCCAAGTATCTGGAAATCGGCATATATAACTCCAATTCATAAAAAAGGCGATAAAAGTAATATTGAGAACTATAGGCCCATATCCAAATTATGCATATTTTCTAAGGTAATGGAAAGGCTGGTATATAGTCGGGTCTATTCAGCGCTAAAAAGTAATATTATCAACGAGCAACATGGCTTTGTCTCTAACAGATCAACTACATCTAATTTATTAATTGCAAATGACTATATAACTTCTAACATGGACTCAGGGGTTCAAGTGGATGTTATATTTACTGATTACAGCAAAGCATTCGACAGAATAGACCACAAAATTTTATTAAACAAATTAGCTTATTCAGGAATCCACGGTAGTTTGTTGCGTTGGTTCATCTTACATAGAAAATAGGTCTCAAATAGTAGCTATAAACGGTTTTAAATCCATAAGTACCCATATCCCCTCAGGAGTCCCACAAGGTTCTATTTTAGGACCATTATTATTCATATTATTTATTAACGACGTGTCATCTTGTTTTTCTAATTCAAAATTTTTACTTTTTGCCGATGACATGAAACTATTGAAACATATCAATAAGACCAGTGATGCACAGTTACTACAAGAAGCGTAATACTTCGAAATCTATTGTTATATAAATAGGTTGAATCTAAATGTGACAAAATGCCATGCTATGACTTTTTCCCGGAAGAAACTAAATGTAGTGTACCATTATTCACTTAAGGGCGAAACATTGTCTACTGTGGAGAAAATTAGAGATTTGGGAATAACACTTGACTCTAAACTGATTTTTACTCGCACATTGATAATATTGTATCAAGAGCCTCAAAAACTTTGGGATTTGTCATCAGATCCAGCGCTGACTTTAAAAATATTTAAACCATATAAAAATTGTACTATTCTTACGTCCGAGGCATCCTCGAGAATGCGTCACAAGTGTGGAATCCTCAGTATAAAGTGTATTCATCCAGAATTGAAACAATTCAGAAAAGATTTTTAAGGTATATCCAGTTTAAGTCAAAGGTGTTAGATGATGGATATGAATCGAGATGCAAAAGACATCATATATTGCCCCTTGAAGTTCGACGCCAAATTGCTGACACAACATTTTTATTAAATATCGCTCAGGGGAAAATTGATTCTCCTGAACTACTCGAAAATATTCAGTTACATGTCCCTTCATTGAATGCTAAATATCGCCCTGTACTAGCCGTACCCTGGGCCAAAACTAATTATAGGCGGGGCTCGTATTTTCAAAGAATTTGTAGAACATGGAATTATCAGAATATCGATATTCATTGCGACAGCCCTGCACTGGTTCGACGGTTGATGACTGAGCAACATTTTCATAACTATAAGTGTTAATAATTTCCTCCGTACATCTCACATTGTTTTAATGCATTTTTTATATTGGTAACTTAGTTTTTGTTTATTGATTCTGCTGTTTATGTTTAATATTTTTTTTATTTAATTTTTCTTTGCTTGTTTCTTTTTGTTGTATTTATACGCGAAATCTTCTTAATGGTTTCCTTGTATGCACTAGTAATTTAAGTAAATTTATATATATCCGTAAGTTTTCCTTGTAAAATAAAATAAATGAATTAAAAATTAATAAATTATTTCCAGCCCTATCATGATCGACTTGTAGGTGCCACTCCAAACACTTATACAATAGGTTATGACTGACTGACACAACGGTAAATTCACGGCTTTATGGAGATTCCACGACCCCACCCACCGCTCGGAGTATACGCATAGTGTAGCCTTCTTACTTTACCAATCACAACGGTTATTTGTAATTTAAACAACGACAGGGGCAAAAAATTATTTAGATATATTTTGAACAGGGTTGGCCCGAAAACACTGCCTTGAGGGACGCCAAATGAGGGGATGCGTTGTTGGCTGTAGTGTGTGGCAACATTGATAGAGTGTTTTCTGTTAAGGAGATAGCTTTGAAACCAATTATACTTCGTATCCCTCCGAAGACGATTACATTACAAGCAGCAGTACGTTGTATGGTGCCGGTCGTTGTCACATTTTTACAGAACATAGACAAACAGAAAAAAGGTGTCTGTCTCGCTCACACCCGCTCCTTACCGATGCCGTAGCGCCCCCGCATCATTACGTTTTTGTGTGCGGTCAAGGTCGAATGCGCTTGTTGAGTGATTTTTATTCTCGCGAATTAAAACTAGCGTGGGTTTCTTTTTCCGCCATTTTGTTTTATTATAAAAGCTATGAGAAAAAGAAAGACATCAAAAGAAGGCAACTACGAGAATATAATGAAAAAAATTAAGAAACTCGAGAGAAAGGTAAAGAATCGGCAGGATTTCAAATCCGATTCCGAAAACAATAGCTGTGACGAAATATTTCCCGAAGGTAAGTTTTTTTTGTAGATACCTAACCAGGGTTAAAATTTAATATATTTTTATCAGTATTTAACGCTAAGTTTGCTATATGCAATTCGGTTATACAATTCTTATTGCCTTTTTATGAACACGTAAATCGTGTATTTCATTTTATTTATCCAAAAACGAATAAAGGAGGAAAGGTTCCTCTCATGAAGTATTTATTGTACTTTAATTAGTTTTTAGTATCTACCTACTTGTCATAGCTAAACGTAAATCGTTTATTAGCATTATATGTAGGTATTCTAAAAGGATACCTCAAAAATAGTTAATTTTTCGTTGTTACGTAGCGTAAACCGTTTGTGAACAATATATTTTATTCTAAATGGATAAGATTGCCTAAAAAGAAATCTAAATGGTTTTGTTGTGCTTATTCAATTAAATATATTTTATTCTAAATGGATAAAATTGCCTAAAAAGAAATCTAAATGGTTGTGTTTTGCTTATACAATTACATTTTATTCTAAATGAATAAAATTGCCTAAAAAGAAATCTAAATGGTTTTGTTTTGCTTATACAATTACATTTTATTCTAAATGGATAAAATTGCCTAAAAAGAAATCTAAATGGTTTTGTTTTGCTTATACAGTTACATTTTATTCTAAATGGATAAAATTGCCTAAAAAGAAATCTAAATGGTTTTGTTTTGCTTATACAATTACATTTTATTCTAAATGGATAAAATTGCCTAAAAGAAATCTAAATGGTTTTGTTTTGCTTATACAATTACATTTTATTCTAAATGGATAAAATTGCTTAAAAAGAAATCTAAATGGTTTTGTTTTGCTTATACAGTTACATTTTATTCTAAATGGATAAAATTGCCTAAAAAGAAATCTAAATGGTTTTGTTTTGCTTATACAATTACATTTTATTCTAAATGGATAAAATTGCCTAAAAAGAAATCTAAATTGTTTTGTTTTGCTTATACAATTACATTTTATTCTAAATGGATAAAATTGCCTAAAAAGAAATCTAAATGGTTTTGTTTTGCTTATACAATTACATTTTATTCTAAATGGATAAAATTGCCTAAAAAGAAATCTAAATGGTTTTGTTTTGCTTATACAATTACATTTTATTCTAAATGGATAAAATTGCCTAAAAAGAAATCTAAATGGTTTTGTTTTGCTTATACAATTAAATACAATGTAAACAATTAAAACATGTTACCCAATATTTTTAATAAATATGACCTATTTCATTGTAAACAATTAAATCATGGCCAAGCAGCCCACAAATGTCTAAAATGTGGTTATTATATCATATATTTATACTAATGATGAGGTACCATCTGTACTGTACTGATTTGTTGGACATACTAGGACTTGTCAAATGATAGAACCCTTGGGGAGAATAAACATAAAGATTTAACTTCTAGATGGAAGTATATTTTACTTAATGGCCTTAGTAAGGACTCTAAGTCAGATCTTTTGAAAAAAATTATACCACCAGCTACGGCAATGGCCCTCAAAAGACCTATAGCCACTTCATTTACTCCTCGAGCAACTTTAAACATACGGGGGACTTTACGGGTAGCCGCTGAGCAGCGAGTGAACCCCGTAGCACGGTGGCAGCCTCAGCGCCAACCCCAGCGTCAACCAGACCTGACTCGCCAAAACAGGCCAGTGCAATTCCGCCCGAGGAGATATTGACCCAGGTAAATAATATAAAATTAGCTGGTAGATTACAAAATTTCTATAAGAGGTGGCAGGAGATAATTAATGATCACACAATACTATTATGGATCAAGGGATGTAAGATTCCTTTTGAAAAGGAACCCATTCAGTGCTATATACCTAAAAATGTAAATTATTCAGAGGCTGATTGTACTATTTTGATAAATGTGTAAGTGAATATCTTAAACTAGAGTATATCTCTAAATGTACCTTGTGCTGAGCAGTATATTTCCCAATTTTTTACAGTTCCAAAGCCGAATAAAAAAAAATTAAAAAAAAAAAAAAAAAATGAATTCATTACAAATATACATTTTAAAATGGAAGATTACCGTATGGCTTTGAAACTATTAAACTACAAGAATTATATAGATCTTAAAAATGCTTACTTCCTATTATCAGTTAATAAAGCTGATAGAAAGAAGTTATGTTTCTTATGGAATTCCATAATTTGTACCAAGGACATATTGTAAATTTCTTGGATTTATGTTTAATACTTCCAACATGACAATTTATTTACTACAAGAAAAGAAAATAAGAATTAAATATGGGCAAAATGTTTATTTCTCAAAAAAAAATAATTAAAAAAAAATAAAAAAAATAAAAATAAAAAAAAATAAAAAAAAATAAAAAAATGTACTATCAGACAGCTGGCTCAATTTACTGGTATTCTTACCTCAGCATGTCCAGCTGTGAGTTATGGTTGGGTTTATACCAAGCTGTTGGAAAGAGAAAAGTTTTTGGCACTTAACTACACTGGTAATTACAACAAGAAAATGTCTTTAGGTCCTCATCTGACTATAGACTTTAAATGGTGGTTTAATAATTCTCACCTAAATAAATTGTCACGTGACATATGGCAGTGGTGTGAAGACTGCAATATATTTATTTTTGCTTCTTATATAAGATCCGCTGATAATGTTGTTGCTGACCATGCCTCGCGAAAACTCTCATCGGGCACGGAGTGGGCTCTTGCACATTATGCATTTAAACAAATAACATACACATTTGGCACATCAAATTTTGATCTCTTCGCAAGCATACAGAATCACAAATGTGAGAGGTATGCTTCGTGGAAGCTTGATCCCCAATCTGAAGTTGTGGCTGCATTTACCTTTAATTGAAAAGAGTTAAAATTTATGCCTTCCCACCATTCAGTCTTATCACTAAGGTGGTACATAAATATATAACTGATAATGTTGAAGGTATTTTAGTAGTTCCATATTGGCCTTCCCAATCATGGTTCCCACTATACCGAAAGCATATAATTTCACAGGTTACTTTCTCCTTTCAGAGAATCTCACCCACTCCATGCAGATCTTACCCTGGTGGCAGCGAGATTATTAGGCAGTCATTCGAAAAACGAGGTGTCCCAAATTCGTCTCTAAATTTACTTATGGCATCCCTATCGAAAACAACATTAAGTCAATATAATTTTGCCCTTAAATCTTGGTGGATTTTTGTGAAAATAACAGGTTTGATTATTGTAATGCAAATATAACCCAAGTAATATCAAACTTGACAGAAAGTTTTGAATCTGGAGCTAGCTACAGCACCTTAAATACCTCTAGATCGGCTCTAGCATTGGTTTTAGGCACAAATGTAACATCTAATAACTGTATTACTAGATTATTAAAAGGAGTTGAATACTCCTTTTAATAAGCTAAGGTCATCCACACCCAAATAAGACATTACTTGGGATACCATTATTGTTATTAATTACTTGAGCCAATACTATCCATATGATAATGTAACTCTACAGGACTTATCATATAAAACCATAACACTTTTGGCTATTGCTTCTGCACAAAAGATGCAGACTCTGAATCTTATTAAAGTTACAAATATAACTATTAATGAATCTAACATAATAATTAGGATTGATGACCTCATAAAGACTTCTAGGCCTGGGTCCTTTCAACCACTTGTTAAACTGCCTTACATAAAAGAAAACCCAAATATATGCCCGGCTCTAGCTCTTAAAATATCTTAGAACAGACTCTACTAATAATTTGTTTATAAGCTTTAGAAAACCTCACAAAAAGTAAAACTTAGCTTACAAAACAGTGGTATAGACATTTTAATATTTGGGGCACACAGTACTCGCCATGCGTATACTTCTGCAGCGCGTAGGAAAGGAATTAGTTTACAAGTGGTTCGGAGGACTGCGGGCTGGAGTGATTCCTCAAACATATTTTTAAAATATTATAATAGAGAGGATACAGAAAACGTGGATTTTGTAATAACATTATTTTCCTGAAACTTGGTCTGTGGAACCAAAGTTTTAGGTAACTGCATTGTTTCGATTGAAAATCAATATAGTACTTGGTAAATTTTCAAAATTTTTTATAACTTTAAACATCTGCTTGTAATGTAATCGTCTTCGGAGGGATACGAAGTATAATTTAGAATTAAACGAACTTACCTGGTGAAGTTCGATTCTAATTATACGAGTATCACGAAGAAGACGATTACCTAGTTCCCTCCCAACCCTTTAATATTTATTTTTACCCATTATTTTATTTTTTTCAAAATTTTGAAATTTTAGTATAAACTTTAAACGTAATGATGCGGGGGCGCTACGGCATCGGTAAGGAGCGGGTGTGAGCGAGACAGACACCTTTTTTCTGTTTGTCTATGTTCTGTAAAAATGTGACAACGACCGGCACCATACAACGTACTGCTGCTTGTAATGTAATCGTCTTCTTCGTGATACTCGTATAATTAGAATCGAACTTCACCAGGTAAGTTCGTTTAATTCTAAATTAAATGTCAATTCTCTAAGACCCATGATTTGTAGATTTTCCAGGAGTATATGGATTGATACGGTATCGAATGCTTCCTCAAATCGAGAAAAACCCCAAGGCAGGGCTTGCCTACATTCGAGTGGCGGACGACTATATCTACAAGCTCTGTTACTGTGTTTTCGGTAGATTTCCCTTGTATGAAACTGTATTGTCTTGCCGATAACATTTGATTAGTTTCTAAAAATGTTACTAACTGTTAATGACAATATTTTCCAGTGTTTTTAAAAATACACCTAGGAACGTGTATACAAGTTTCTATCTATGTTATTTGAAAAATGGCGGTAGTAGGATGTTTTATGTATGAAAATAGAGCACAGAATATAGTGCTAATGTTTCGTATGCCACTTTGAATGTAAGCGCTGAAGTGGGTAACGAATGTATGCAATCAATAAATACATTTGATAACAGCATAACCTTTAGATCGTTAATTTCGCGTTCTTGACCCATTTATTATTTTCATTTTTGGTAATATTTATACTGAGAGTAGACGTGATGGATGAGAAATTATTATTTAATTGATTAATTTCCTGTCTCAAGAGAGATATTTCCTCGTGCTTTTTCCTTGTAAGGTCCCTAAGTTCACCTCTCATTAGTCGAATTTCCGAAGTCAACGTCAATAGGTCACCATCAGGCATTCCATTTCCCGGGTTTCCCTTAAAGTGTTTATGTTGTTGCAGGAAGTATAGGTATATTATTTAGAACCGCGGTAGGACGGATAGGTGTATTATCGTACTTCGGTTGGGTATAATCAGAACCAGGGGCTTTACCAAAGAGACAATCGATAATCGAATCGAAATACCCATTGAAAGCCAAATGTATGGGATTTGGCTTTCTCGTAGATAAGGCACTATCCATAGAGTGAAATGCCTATACATATTTATCGATCGATGCGGCGATTCGATTGCCGATCGTGTTCTTTGGTCAGGCCACAGGACAAATCCAATATTAGAGCCTTCAGAACTGATATTCAAACAAGCAACATGATAAACATCCCTATATTTACTGCATTCTATCAATTCGATGGGATCCCTACAAGCATTACATGATGTAGTAAACAAAACTTTATTTGTTCGAAGTATTTGCTATTCAATAACTATTAGTAGGTAGGTAGTTTACTTATCTGCAGCGATGTGTCGACCGCTCTCGTCGCTTTATTTGGACCGCGCGCGCTGAGTCACCCATAAAGTAAGAGTCACCGTCGCACAATAGCGCCTGCTGTAGTACTTAGATAAGAGCCGGCAGTGGATGTCCGTTGATCAAAATATTTAAAAATGAGTTATGGTTTGCAAGAAGTATCACTATGTAGATCTTTTTACTGGCTATCGAATAGTGTAAAAAACCACTATAAGGTTTAATTTTTACTACTTTTTTTGATTTATTTAGGGAGAGCAACAAAAAATACGTGTGTGCGTAAATGTCTCAGTTCATAGTCCTATATAACTAATGGTCGGATTACTCGGATTAATAGTCGTTACTTAGTCTGAGCCATTGCTTGGAACTGTCAAAATTTAGTTTTTTCATATGCAGCTTGACAGTTCAAAACTTTGGCTTATTATTAGCAATTGCTTAGCAACGACTATTAATCCGACCGTGAGTGTTTACACATAAGAAAGTTGAGTAATATGACTGAGGCAATAAATTGGCGAAAAATATCCAAACACTGCAATACCACAATATGCATGTACCTACACAAAAATATGGCACATCCAAAAATAAATATATTAAAAATAACAATAAATATCATTACGGGTGCCTAACACATATCTTTATCACCTATAACAGAATACTTGTATTTGCATCTGTAGAAGCTAGAGTTATCGACAGGATTGACTTATCCTGTCTATTTCTGATGGAACTTTTAAGGCCTTTCCAAAAACTTTTGCCCCACTGTAAGCTATAGATGGCCACTATCTGATTGGATAGTGGTAGGAATAATACAAATGTTGTTCCTTAAATTTACGCCTTATTACTCAATAAAACAAAATAAAAGTATATACATTTGTCGTCTTTGCCGACGCCCATTTCCGTACTTGCTGCCATAACTGATAACAAGGTTAAGCAGATGACAATAAGGACGGCCTGGGATGGGTGACCGCTTTATACAACGAGGCTATTTCATCATAAACATTGCAACAAGCTCGCCACTTGCTAGGTGTTGCCTCCGAATACCATCGGCGAAATGAGGACGGGTTAATCCCTCCGCTGGGTACCCTGAGGCCATTTACGGTTCTCGGGAACCAAATAGGCACCCGTGATATTGATAACCCGCATACAATAAAACTTGATTACCTCTTTTTGAAACAAAAGTGTATTTTGCGAGGTAGATATTTCTATAGTTGGTACATGGTGGCCTAGTTGGTTAGACCTTGGACTTAAAAACACTTAGGTCCCTGGTTCGAATCCCGGTGTGTACCAATGAGTTTTTAATTAAAAAAAATATGTACACTTGTTTGACAACACCACTATAGTGCCTTGGAGAGCACGTTAAGCTGTCGGTCCCGGTTTCACTATACCAACTTGTAAAACTGTTTACAAATGGGTTATTGAGCCTATTGAAAACATCGCGACGAGCTAGCCACTTATTCGGTGTAGACTCATACCATCGGCACGACGAGGAGGGATTAAAACCTCTCCGCTGGGAACCCTGGGGCCGTCTATATACATATATATATATATATATATTTCTTCGTCCTGTGATGGCATTTCAAGAATATGGTGGTAGAACAGCACAGCGCATTAAGCAGCAAGAAGTAGTAATTGGTTTAGACGTCTCGGGTGGCGCCAACCTAAAAATATATAAGTTTGTTTTTAAACACAAAGTAAACATAGAAAAAAGTGATACGACACAGGCGGTTCAAATAGAACACAAACCACGCCACACTGGTAACTAATAAAAATACTAAAGTCCCCTAAAAAAAAATTGGGTTTAATTTGTAAAATATTTGTACGCCTAAGGGAAAACTTTGAGCTTCATTACTAATAATTATACTAAAACCTATTGTACCAAAGTTAACAAATAAAGAATTTCATTTAATTTCATTACTCACTTTTATTCATGTATGACACTTTTTTCAGCAACAACAAAACACTGAGGCAATTCATTAATCCGCGGAGACAAGTTCAGGAATGAAATGCTTGAGGGTGTACGTGTATATATATTGGACTTACACCCTCAAATAAAATAAGTGGTTGGAAATTGTTTATGTGGCTAGGTGGTCGCCATTGTCTCTTTGAAGGCTTTGTCTTTATGCGACAGACGCGCTAAATCAGATAGTCTTATTAATAAGACTAACTGATAAAACAATACAAAATAGTTTTGCATTTTGCTATTGTTTTTAAATATCTATTATAAGAAACCAAGTTAGTTACTTACTAGAAAAAAATATTAGTACGTTTTTTTTGTACAGCTTGTCATGGTCTGGGTGTTTATAAAATATAATATGACGTATTATATCATTTGCTTCTGGTACACATGGTACAAGCCTAAAGTTTAGTTCTTAGTTTGTGTTCAGAGCAATATGTGTAATTTTTCCTACATATTATTATTATTTAACTGAGTTTTATTTGGTTTTTGGCAATATTGGGAACACACATGTGAATTAATTTAATCACTCGATTTTCATCAGTTGTAGTTAGACCAGTACCTATACTTCATTAATTACCGATTAACACAACTCCACGTACATGTTCCATTTCTATTTACTCTTAATAAATGATTGCCCAAGCAGTCCAAATTAGTATTCATAAATAATAATATTAAAAAATTAATATAATTATTGTAAATAAGCTGATTGTAACTACATCACTACCGTTATTTTTTTTTATTGGAGCACGACATGTGACTGTGTATCTATGGTGGTGAGTAGACCTACAAAGTCCATGAATAGGGTCAATCAATAATTGTTCTTCAATAATATTGATCGCTTCCACTATGCCGGCTAAATGATGCGGTTACGAAATAGGGGGCGATTACTCGCTGCCATACCTCAATTATTATTTTTTGGGAGGCGAAAACGGAATTACCGATAGGTATTGAAAGTTCACCCGGGCGAAAACGGAATAAATCAAAATTATTAAACAGTTACCTCATGATACATGTTCAGTTGACTTCGCTGGCAACGAAATAAGAAAAAAGTTGACATATGTAAGAACCAAGCCTCTTGCCTGGAAAGAGACCCAATTCCTAATTTATACAAAAAAAAAACACTTACCTTGGTTAAAGAATAGAAATAATACCAAAAAAAAACCATCATTTACGAGCATTAAAACATCACTTTATAACGCTCGCAATAAAGCACATGGTGTTAAAAGAACATGTTTAATAAATACTGTTACAATAAAAATAAAAAATAAAATACATTTGAATTTGGAATCTGTCATTTTTATTCGATTGTTCATTGTATTTGCTCATTTTGGCGCCAATACATTGTACAATATTTTGCGATATTAAAATGTGGGGTGATAAAGGGGTGACCGAATCGCTGTGATTGCATTACAATTATTATATACCTTGCTTCTTGATCTTGCTTCCAGTTCAGGTGAGTACCAGTGATTTTTAATTAAAAAAAATATGTACATTTGTTTGACAACACCACTATAGTGCCTCGGAGAGCAAGTTAAACTGTCAGTCCCAGTTTCACTATACCAACTTGTAAAACTGTTTATAGATGGGTTATTTAATCTACCCAAACATCGGGACGGGCTAGCCGTCGGCTATGACGAACTGGTATTAAGGACACTGCATTCGTAATCGCGAACTCCGCGTTCTCTATACAAAAAGAGCTTTCGCACTTCCTGTAATACTCGATTACTGTTTGTCGCAGAATTAAAGTAATATTTTTGTCGGTCATTGTATTTATTAATCTTTCTGTATTATTTTTATTTATTTTGAAATAAAATAAAACTATTAAATATTATAATATATATACAAAAATACGTGGTGGCCGAGTTGGTTACCTTACACTTAAAAAACAATTAGGTCCCTGGTTCAAACCCCGGTGTTTTTAATCTAAAAAAATATGTACATTTGTTTAACAACACCACTATAGTACTTCGGAGAGCACGTTAAGCTGTCGGTCCCAGTTTCACTATACCAACTTATGGAACTGTTTATAAATCGATTATTGAGTCAATCCAAACATCGCGATGAGCTAGCCACTTGTTCGATGTAGACTGTAACGATGTAAGGCACCCGTGATGATATTTTTTAACACATTACTCGGTTGAAATACTCAAATGAAATCTTGAACGCATCCGCGTCGCTAGGTAGGAATTTTCTTAACATATTAATGTTGCTAGTTAGGCTGAGTTGGACCATAATTAACTCTATGTAACTGTAATGATTAATGTTAAAAATGGCGTCGAATGTTCCAATTTTATTTTGCAGTTCCAATGACAGCTTGTACTATTGACGCCAATTTTAACTTAGTGTTACTCATGAAGCTAAAAAAACGCGTAGCGACGCGCGGACGGGCACGGTTTTTACCTTCATGGTGTTACTAGTTTAAAATTATGTACCACCTAGACGGCCTAGTGTACCCAGGCGGTAGGGTTTAATTCCACTATTAATTTTCGCAAAATAACGCCTGATTTAATAAAATTTATAAAACAACTAGCCGCCCATCCCGGCTTTGCACGGTACTAATGAATCAAATGTTCGGACTCACTCGGCACTCATTCACTTTTTTATATGGAGATTTTTAACCCTAATTTTTAACTTTCAAAAGCGCAAAAAGTTGCCCCAGCCTAGTGGTTAAGTCACTGCGCAACTGATAAAAAGGTTAAGTAGACGACAACAAAGCCGGCCTGGGATGGGTGACCGCTTTATACAACGAGGCTATTTAATCATAAACACCGCAACAAGCTCGCCACTTGTTAGGTGTTGCCTCCGAATACCATCGGCGAAATGAGGATGGGTTAATCCCTCCGCTGGGACCCTGAGGCCGTTTAAACGGTTCTCGGGAGCCAAATAGGCACCCGTGATGCTATTTATTTATTTTATTTTAACTTTCCCATACAAGGGGTTCATGAAAATTTGATCATTGATTTCGGAACGTATTGATTTTTATTTATAGAGAAGATAGTAAGTAGGTATATATTTTTTTAGGTGCGAGGAACGTCTCCATAATTTCGTTACGATTAAAAAACCGTCAAGTGACCTAGTTATGTTTCGTATTTAGTCTGAGGGTTCACTGGTTTCAGAGAATACTGCATCGATTTATTGTCGATTTGCCGCTACCCGTAATCTCATCATTTAGCCAGCATCAAAGTTAAAGATATTTATTTCATGTAAACCTTTACAGTCATTTATGAAAATAAAATAAAAAAGAATATATAAGATCCAATTTGCACTTGGCCAGGTCGCTATTATTTCCAGAGACAAATGTTGAAAATATAATAAAAAATAAACAGAACTATTAAACTATTGTCCTTGCGGGAAAAAATTACAACCCAACCGAACACACGCTACATAACCAAGCAGTTTAAGACTAGGTGGTTAGGCATAGTGAAAGCAATCAATTTTGTTTAAGAACAATTATTGATCGACCCCATACAAAGACATATGCTGTGTCACGTTACACATGCTCCATGTTTATGTATT
This sequence comes from Monopis laevigella, assembly GCA_947458855.1. Classification (NCBI taxonomy): domain Eukaryota; kingdom Metazoa; phylum Arthropoda; class Insecta; order Lepidoptera; family Tineidae; genus Monopis; species Monopis laevigella. The sequence continues at coordinate 3,402,381 of OX381596.1, read as the reverse complement.
TTATTTTTCTATATATCATCTCATACATATTTTATTTTATAATGACCAACAAATTGATCACCATACACCAATAACTGGAAAAATTCCAGGTAGTAAAAACGTGGTTAACAGATGTAATACTCCAGAATTTTGACAGCTAGAAATTTATCCCTTCTGTGAACGTTCCAAATTTTTCATTTCATTTTCACGTCATGTTAGGCTTGGCTATGGTTTTCAAATTAGATTCCAAACATTTTAAATTTAAATTTTAATTATATAAACTATGCATTAGTGAATATTGTAAATTCAAACATATTTTTTAGGTATTTTCACATTTTTAGACACTTAAAACACTAACTCTTAGCGTCTCTTCTGACCGCTAGGTAGCTTCAAACGTACCCATACAAATCTAAAAACACTGGCACTCTATAAATTAAAACTAAATATTTATATTTAATTAATAAACTATAATTGCCTAGACTCCACCTCGCTCGGGCGTCCGCTCTGAGTGTTGGAGAACCCGCTTGCCGCAGGACCTCGCCTCGGGCTTCGAGCTTTGAGTGATGGGTCCATCTGACTTCTCGTCTTAGGCATGGACCTGGGAGACGGGAATTAATCTCTACGTGTACGGCTGACTCTAAAGCCGTGCCGCCCGCTGTCTGCGTGCTGCCTTCGTGCAGCCGCCTTCCCCTTGCTGCCGTCATCGTGCCACTGCTTCACGGACCTCACCTCAGGCCTAGACCCCTTGAGAGTCGAGGTCATCTGAGTTCTCGTCTCATCGTGTGCAGCTGCTGCTACAGTCGTGCTTGCTGCTGCTGCCATCGTGCCACCGCTACTGTCTACGTTCCAGTCCTCAAGCCTGTCCCTCATCAGTCCCTCCAATCTTCCCATACTATACGGTCGGAGTTTTAGTTTATAATAAGCATCTCCATTGCAGGCAGGGCAACATTTATTAGGTAGGTCTCTTATATAGTTACTGTACTCAAAACCAACTTTACTTGAAAATATTTATTTTAAATATACTTGTTTCAACCTAAATAAAACTTTCTTTTTCATTCTTAAAACCCACCCGTTAAAGCCGTGCTCCAATAAAAAAAAATCAAGGTACCTAAGTAAAATTGTTCAGTAAATAATAGAAATATTCCTTTAAGTAAATATATCTGTCAAATAATATTACATTACTGCCGCGGTCTATAATGCCTACTTTGCTGGTCGCGCTAATGATGGTCGACAGCGCAGCTCCAGGCCGACACAGCGCGGTCAGCGTGCAGCACTTGATGGACGAGCTGAGATAAAGGCCGAGACCGTAGGTCGAGGCCTTTACTGCTTGGACAGCAAGGGCTGCAATGATAGCCAAGCTGGAAGGCCTAGAGCGTAGCTAGGCTAGCTCGAGGCAATCATAGCGTGACCAGCGAAGCAGTCATAGTGAGCCAAGGCTTGTATAGTGCTTTACTCAAAAATGCAAACGTACCTAATATAAATAAAACCAGCAAGTAATTTAAATAATATATATTAATTAACTAAAAATTTAATTAAAATGACAATTATGAAAAGTACAGTTACTTTAAAATGTTGAAACGCCAAAATAACAGGTCGACTTTGCATTTTTGAGTAAAAATATATTTTTAGAAAAAACTGATCGATAGACTTTAATTGAATCGAGTTCAGTTGTCGACCACTGAAAGTTGAAGATTATTACAGTACTAATATCGTTATTAAAAAATGGGAGATTGTGGTAGAAGGGTGAACATTAAGGGTTACCTATATGTATTTTTAATGCCAAATCATAAAAAAAAATGTCAATAAAATTTTGCGGTGGCCCACCCTTATCACTTAACAGGTATAAAAAAATGTTTACGGCCTATTCTCAGACCTATCGAATATACACAAAAAAAACATAATCGGTCGAGCCGTTACGGTATGGAACAGAAGGATTTTATACTTACCGGTAACACACATTTACGAATTACCCAAAATTTTGGGAAAATAATAGTAATTGAGTAACACTTTTTTAATTGATAGTGTGCGTGCGCAAAGGCATACAACAAACACAGGCGAGTCAGTTCGGGCGCGCTTTCTGTATTTAATTTTAATAATCAAAAATTCTGTGTAAAAGTAAAAACACTTATTTTTATAAATTATTATTTTATTATTTACGAAATACTATTATTTCTCTAATCGACCATGGGTGACACATTTCCTTTGGGTAAGTCCTTTGTAAAATTGCGAAACCTTAATATTTATCACGGGTACCATACGGTATCTCAGACCGAATAAACGGTTTTGGGGACAGTTTGGTGGACCTTTTCGACCCTAATAGACCGACCCGAAGAGATAATATTTCAAGTAACTCTACATCGAATGAGTGGCGACCTCCGGCGTATTTATATGAATATGTAACCAGTCAATTTCACTATACTACCTACTTAACTTGTGAAACTGTTTATAAACACTGCGACGAGTTTGGTACTTGTTTGGTGTAGACTCAGAACACCGCCGTATAGGGTATACCGAATACCTAAACATTTTAAAATCTGCGAGATCAAGCAGCACGAAATAAGTCAGACGAAAAATAATTTAGCTTGTAGGTACCTAAGTTTAATTTTGAATAAATTTTATGTTAGCCAACTTATTCAGTTGCTCTCTTCTTTTTTTTTACATTGACCGTAATAGAAACTTTAAACAGTTAACCACAAACGATTTGAGGGCCTCCACCACATGCTCTGCCTATGGGCCGCCGAAGTCTAAATCCGGCGCTGGATGGGATACAAAGGGCACCCAGACTACGAAGTAAACTACTATCTATTATGACAGCCTCCGTAGACTAGTGGTTGCGCCTTTGGCGTTGTATCCGGAGGTCGTGGGTTCGATTCCCACCCATGGCAAAAAGTATTAGTACGTTTTTTTCTGTACAGTTTGTCATGGCTGGGTGTTTATGAAATATAATATGTATTATATCGTTGCTTCTGGTACACATAGTACAAGCCTAGAGCTTAGTTTGTGACCAGAGCAATATGTGTAATTTGTCCTACATATTATTATTATATTATGTGACCACACGTACTTAGAGCAGGTACCTAAGTACGTCCGCTATCTATTTTGTTTCAAATTATCATAGATATATATATAAAGATAAAAATATGACTCAAAATATATACATTTTTTATCTACCTACCTATTTTATATTGAAAGTAATTAATTAAACACGTACGCTATTTTACCCTATATATTTTTTTTAAATTAAGTTCAGAGATTGTGTCGATATTTTATGAAAGTGACTTACGACATTTAGTTTCCGTGCGAATTTTGTTAGTCCACGCTGTTTACTCTCATCAGAATTTTGTTAGTCCACGCTGTTTACTCTCATCAGAATTTTGTTAGTCCACGCTGCTTACTCTCATCAGAATTTTGTTAGTCCACGCTGTTTACTCTCATCAGAATTTTGTTAGTCCACGCTGTTTACTCTCATCAGAATTTTGTTAGTCCACGCTGCTTACTCTCATCAGAATTTTGTTAGTCCACGCTGCTTACCACGCTGCTTACTCTCATCAGAATTTTGTTAGTCCACGCTGTTTACTCTCATCAGAATTTTGTTAGTCCACGCTGTTTACTCTCATCAGAAAACTTATTTATAATGTTGAGATAAAACATAGGGAAGTAGATATAAATACGTAATTTCACTGACGAGCACACCTCGCCTTAAGCTGTAAGTAGGTAAAATATTTGCAATTAATATATTTTAGAAATATATATAATAAGAAATTCATTAAAACTTGCTAATAAAAAGAGACAAAACCTTATATATATATATATATATATATATATATCTTCACGGGTGCCTTACGGCGCCCGAGACCGCCTAGACGGCCCCAGGGTACCCAGCGGAGGGGTTTTAATCCCACCTCGTCGTAGCCGATGGTATGAGTCTACACCGAACAAGTGGCTAGCTCGTCGCGATGTTTTTGGATAAACTCAATAACCCATCTATAAACAGTTTCACAAGTTGGTATAGTGAAACCGGGACCGACAGCTTAACGTGCTCTCCGAGGCACTAACCTTCCATAACTATAGTGTTCTTCAAGGAAGTTTTTTATGAATACCGATGTAAGTAGGTATACAAATATTATACATACATACTTATACTTACGTTAATATTACATATATACATATCACGGGTGCCTTACGGCGCCCGAGACCATTTAGACGGCCCAGGGTACCTAGTGGAGGGGTTTTAATCCCACCTCGTCGTCGCCAGACAAAGAATCTGAAATCCTGTATTTTTTTTTTAAATTGGCAACACTAACTATGACCGCATCGAAAACCAGATTAAAAAGGATTTAGAAGTTCAAGGTTTTAAAGTTTTGGTTTAACTATATTATAGACTTTTGTTTACAAGATGCCTCTAAATATAGTTCAAGTTTTAATGATATTTTTACAACAATAATTGTATTGTGTAGTTGTTGTATTGTGCATGGTTCATGCGTATGAGCATAAAGTTACAATGTTTACATTTAATACATTGTTGACATTAAAATAAATAGCTTTGTTCGGGTTAGAGGGAGTGACCTCATCTAGGGTTCGTCTACCTACGCCCAATAACCTTTGTATTTTTTCTATCGTCCCAACCAAAAGGTTTCGCGATCTCGAACGTCCAATAACGTTTAAATGTTGTTTTCAGTGATATCAAAGTTTATTTTTAATGAAAAAGAACGTAGAGGTGTAAATATTACTTATTCGATCCTAATTAGATAGTATTTTTATAAAAAATATATTAACTTTTGAAAAGACACCCAAAGTTTGATTTATGATTCTAAAAATATTACTTTAGTTCTCATTTTAAAACCAAACAGATTTTTTATAAAGAAATTATGTAATTAGGATCGAGTAAATAAAATCTACACCTCCATGTTCTTTTTTTCCAAAAAAACTTTATTATAACTGAAAACAACATTTAGATGTTTTTTGACGCTCGAGTTCTCGAATCCTTTTCCTGCCCACTTAAGAGGAGCGTCTTATAAGGCTCTTCGATGCTCATGCTGATTCAACTGCAAAGTATTATCTCGCCGCGCATGACAGTGAGTCGGTAACGCTACCGTACGTATGTATGTAAACACTCCCCCCGACGCTCAATATGAGAGAAGAGCACGTATGAGAGTAGAAAACAGTTTTGGCCCGAAAGCCGTTTTTTTGCCTAAACTGTAGGAATAGCCTACAGTTTAGGCAGAAAAACGGCTTTCGGGCCACAACTGTTTTCTACTCTTAAACTTAAATTTATTTGAAAAAATAAAAGTTTTGTTTTACTGTCTTCGTATTTTATAGGAATTATTTTAATATAGGGGATTTTTTGCGATTAGTTTAAAACATGAAGGATTTCAGGGGTAGGTATTTTTTTACCTATACCAAACTTAAAAAAAAAGGAAGACAAACGAGCCTAGACTATCATCTTTATAACACAGGGGCGGGGAGTTGAAATCAGAAAGAAAACTTTTATAAACAAATAAATATATATAAATATCAAACATGAGGATTTAGGATCTAGGATTTTAATCCCAACTCGTCATAGCCAATGGTATGAATATACACCGAACAAGTGGCTTGCTCGTCGTGATGTTTGGATAGACCAATAACTCATTTATATTTAGGTACTCATTCACAAGTTGGTATAGTGAAACTTTTATAATTTTATTAATAATACCTACAAAAAAAAAATCAAACAGTAATTTTTACGTATAATTAGAAACGAAAATAAACGAAGCAATTAGAGCGATCAATACAATTAAATAATAAAATTATTATATTGATCAAACCTGTTCATGACCTGAATGTGTCATTCCGTAATAAGTGTCCAAACAAATTTCTCCCCTTGTTTTCTATTATTTACAACATAAGGTTCTTTTTTTATTAAACAGTGTTTTCCTCAGTAGCTCTACCACAAGTTTTTGTCTAATAAGGTCGCTAGCGAGTTTAGAACTGATTTTGTATGGAAATTTGTTCAACACCTCTACTGGTTACTACAGGAACTAAAATCGGCACCACGGGCTTTTCGAGCAACTATTTTCATCCGGACTACACCAGCTATAGCGTAGAAAGAATATTGGCGTAGTGTAGTTTAGGCCTAAATTCATACAAATCGGTACCACAAGTGTTATTTTTGACCAGCCAACTATAACCAAAGTAGTTACGGCAAATAATATTTATTTTACTGGCAAAGTGTTTTTTAATAGAACTAACAGAATTAACTTTAGAATAAACATTGATATTGACATAATCGTGTTGACCGAATGTTGGATCAACGAGATCAATACTTCAATCTCTAAACGGCTATACCTACTACAAAATCTCCAAATATATTAATAGGTCAGGAGGAGTGGTTGTATATGTTAAAATTAAATGGTCTCCTTCTATAAACGAGCCAATTTTGGAAGAAGCTAACTGTTTGCATCGGCCTCCTTCTTTTACTAATTCTACTAACTTCTCCCAGTCCCTCGAAGAACTACTTAAAGTCTTAAATAAAGGCCCGTGCTTTATACTTACTGGATATATTAACATAGACATCCTAAACACGGGGTAAAGGAGAAGCAGACTACCGAATATATGTGTCTGCTAGCTGAGGCGAGCTTAGTATCCGCTGTCGATAGACCAACATACACAAAGGCAAGCTTGGATTCTGTTTTTGTTAAAACTCGTTACAGAATTGAAACAGTGGTTTGTGATGTTGATATTACATACCACTCCATGGTTATTGCTGGACTGTCCATTGGTCGGTAGTCAGCACGTTCTATACACAAAAGGCCAAAAATTAAATATGACTATGACATGATAACTGATTCTATCAGTAAGGTAGATTGATCATTGATCCTCTCCGAAGAGCATGCTGAAATCGTTGCAAAATAAACTTTTTCGTAGTGTATCAATAAATGCGAGTATATAATATCTATAATCCCGAGTAGTTAACATTAGTAGAAAAAAGTACACTCTTAAACCTTGGATGACAGCAGGATTGATCAGGTGCTCTAAACATCGTGATCGACTACATCTCGAAGTACGTAAACATTCAGAAGATCCCATAAAGAAGCACATCTATATACGATTTTTATAATAGTTATATTAAAAAACTTAAGAATACAAACAATAGGCTGCAACTGGAACAAAACGAAAACGACCCTAAAAAATTGTGGAAAACAATTAAAGATATCACATACTCTAAAACTAAATCCAATGTTACCACTGAACTCCTAAAGTGCAAGAACACACCTGCCGAGTCTTGAACGTGTTTGTGAGATCTCATGCGCAGAGATGGATAACTACATTATTCTATGCATATACAGACCCCCCGCCTCTGCTTTACATACTTTTATTAATATAATGGAGGATGTTTTGTCAAAAATATATGACTCAAATAAACAATTTTTTATATGTGGGGATTTTAATATAGATATCTTAATAAATAACAGCGACAAACAAAAACTTATTTCATTGTTTAATTCTTTTAATTTAAATAATGTATTCATGGAGCCGACTAGGATTACTTCAACTAGCCGGACTTGTATTGATAATATATTTACTAACTGTTCTCTCTTAAGTAACTCTATTATTACCGGGGTGCCCTCCGACCATAAAGGTTTGTTAGTTAGCTTTCAGTCACAAACTAAACCCATAAATAAAATTATTAGGTATAGACCCTTAACAGATAATAAACTTAATAATTTTAATGAAAATTTAATGAGTGAAATGTTCAGATTCATATATAATATTAATCAACCAAATATTACATACTCCAATCTACATAAAATAATAAATCAAGAATTCAATAAAGTATGTAAAATTAAAACAAAGAAAATTATTGACAGATTAAATTTTGCTACTTGGGCCACTAAAGGTATTAGAATAAGTAGGGATACACTATATGATCTATATGACAAAAGATCATATACATCTGACCAAAATTTCCATAATTATGTTAGGAATTATTCAAAATTATTCAAGAAAGTTTGTATCATAGCTAAATCTATTCACATTGGATCCAAAATCAAACAGTCAGATAATAAATCCAAGTGTGTATGGAAAATCATTAATACTGAAACCGGTAAAAATATTATCAGACAAAATATCATTTCAATTAGACAAAACGGAGTTATGTTATCAGATAAAAAGCATGTTGCGGAGTTATTCGAGGAATTCTTTACTAATATTCCATTACAAATCACGAACTGTATTAAATCATCAGCTAGTACTGCTAAAGAATTTTTAAAACGATATATAAAAATACCAATTACATCTAATTTTAATTTTAAACATGTCACAAATGAGGATATACTAAAACACTTTAAAATGTTAAATAAAAAAAAAACTGAAGATTTATGGGGGCTATCTGTAAAAGCTATCGAATCAATTATTCTTACTATAGGACCGGTACTCGCTGATATTTTTAATGGTTGTGTTAATGAAGGAATTTTTCCCGACCTTATGAAAAATAGTAAAATAGTTCCCATATTCAAGTCCGGCTGTAAGACAGATCCAAATAATTATCGCCCTGTTTCTGTCCTGCCAGCCTTAAGTAAAATATTCGAAAAAATACTTCTTGGTCAGCTGTTAAGTCATTTTAATACTCATAAATTGTTACATGATGAACAATACGGGTTCACAAAAGGTAGAAACACAACAAATAATAATAATAATAATAATATGTAGGACAAATTACACATATTGCTCTGGTCACAAACTAAGCTCTAGGCTTGTACTATGTGTACCAGAAGCAACGATATAATACATATTATATTTTATAAACACCCAGACCATGACAAACTGTACAGAAAAAACGTACTAATATTTTTTGCCATGGGTGGGAATCGAACCCACGACCTCCGGATACAAAGCCAAAGTCGCAACCACTAGTCTACGGAGGCTGTCCGGAAATGCCGGTACAAGATTGATTACTGAAATAATTGACGCTTGGGAAAATTCTCAGGATCTCGTTGACGTTTTCTGTGATCTGTCTAAAGCGTTTGATTGTGTTGACCATCAAACTTTGTTAGATAAGCTGGAATTTTATGGCATTCGCGATTTAGCTTTAAATCTAATAAAGTCCTACCTTTCTAATAGAACTCAAGGTGTTAATATTGATGGTTGTGTATCAGACGGAACCCTTGTAAAGATGGGTGTCCCCCAGGGATTAATTTTAGGCCCATTCCTGTTCCTAGTATACATCAACGATCTTCCACATATGGTACAGGAGATGGCACAGATAGTGCTATTTGCTGATGATACATCCCTACTTTTTAAAGTTAGTAGGAAGGATAATATATTATCGGCAGCAAATGACACTCTGGAAATGGTTTCAAAATGGTTCACGGCAAATAATTTAGTTTTAAATGCAAAGAAGACTAAGTGCCTGAAATTTACTTTGCCTAATGTATCTAATATCAATGCCACAGTGAAGATAGGTGGTACTGACCTGGAATTTGTAGACTCGACTGTGTTTTTAGGGATCACAGTCGATTCCAAACTACAGTGGAAAGCTTACCTTACTTCTTTATTCAATAGACTGAGCTCTGCTGCATATGCAGTCAGAAAAATCAGAAAGTTAACTGATGTTGCAACAGCCAAACTAGTATACTTCGCCTATTTTCACAGTATAATGACATATGGTCTTATAATGTGGGGATCTGCGGCAGATATTGATACTATATTTATTCTACAGAAGAGGGCCATTCGGGCAATATATAACATGAAAGCTCGTGATTCTCTTCGAGAAATCTTTCCTATGATTGATGTACTGACACTACCATCTCAATATATTTATGAAAATTTATTGTACGTTAGGAAAAACTTAAATATGTTTAGTAAAAATAGCGATAGACATAATTTAAACTTAAGAAACATAGATAAAATCGATATACCAAAGTTTAGACTGCAAAAAACTAATAAATGTTTCGTCATTAACAGTATAAGGTTATTTAATAAATTACCTAAAAGCATTATAGATCTGAGTGAAATAAAGTTTAAAAATTGTATAAAACACATATTAATCAATAAGGCTTACTATAGTGTAAAAGACTATCTTAACGATAAAGACGTCTGGAACCGTCCTGATATGCAATTGAGGTCTCGCAACTAGTAAACAAATTGCTTATGTAGAATCTACCCTAGTTTAGTAGGTATATAATGTCCGATATTGTAATAATTTTATATTACATAATTTATTTTCATTACATTATGTAAATTTTGTCTTTGGATAAAGTAATCATTGATGATTACCTACTTATTTATACTTAATTTATACTAATAGTATACTGTGTAGTTATGTACATTGGTACCGTAACAAATATTCTGCCATAGGGTGTTCTACGCATGCTGATCAGTGGGGTGCATTTTGAGTATGTTACTATATATATATATTATATATATATATGCTATATAGCATAAGTCAATCAATAGCTGTACCCCTCTTTTAGTTTGTGTGAAGCACTAGAGTTTTTTACTTGCTGGTTTCTTTTTCTCCGGGGTGTCTCTGAGGGGATCGACTTTACAGTTAGTGTTTATGCCCTTAAAAATACCGATCCTTATACCTTTACTTATATGTGATTGGTTACTTAGCTTTTATTTACAATAAATATTTAAGGCATGGATATGGTCGGTGAAGTTGGTCGCCTTGGTGGCTCTCTTGTATGGCAGATAATGATTGACAGGTCAATGGAATCAGCTAACCACCTAGTCTTACACTAGTTGGTTATGTAGTGTGTGTTCGGTTCGGTAGTAATTTTCATATTAAGATTTCCATTCCATCGTATCTAAGTTCAATTAATATTTGTGGTTATTTTGTTAATGAATAGCTACCTAACCAAACGCACTCTAAGACCTCATTGTTAAACTTTTTTTTTTTTTTTTGACTATTCATAAATATCTGTAAAGATTTACATGAAATAAATGATTTTGACTTTTGACTTTTGAGTCACTTGATTTTTGCAATGAATATTTTGCTACGGTGGGCCAAAAACTTGCACATGTGGTTCTAAATGATATCAAAGAATCACAAAAACCTGGCATCCAAAGTCTCCACAGATCACTCACCAACAAACTCTCTATTCCTTCATCCCACTAACTTGGCTGAGGTTGAAAGCCTAATTTCAAAATTAAAGGTAGATTCTGCTCCTGGTCTCGATGGAATTACTAACAATATAATTAAAAGTATCTTCAACCTAAGTCTAATGGAAGGTATTTTCCCTCGAGACTGGAAGTATGCAGTCATTGTTCCTATTTACAAGGGCGGAGACAGGAGCTGTCCAGAAAACTACCGCCCGATCTCTCTTCTCGGAGCTTTTTCAAAAATGTTAGAGAAGATATTTCACAACCAGCTTATGGAATTCATAGAAACAAATAAGATCTCATCTCTATCGAAACAACAGTATGGATTTTGCAGGGGTTAGCCCACTGAGGATGCTTACCTGATTAACAACCTGATTAACAAAGTCGTAAACCATTTAGACAACGGTAGGACTTGTGTGGGTGCTTTCTTAGCACTAAGGAAAGATTTCGACACCGTGTCAATCGACACATTAATGGAGAAACTTCATAGGATGGGCATCAGGGGGTTAAGAACAGGTAGCTGTTCGACAGACAGCAGTTTGTCCGAGTGGATACACAAAGTAGTCTTTCGCGGTCCTCTCTCTTTGGCATACCGCAAGGAAGTATCTTGGGACCTACATTATTCATCATCTACATTAACGACATATTTAAAGTATCGTTGAGGAATGCAGATATTATTTGTTATGCAGCAGTTGTCTTCCATGGTACTTCTTGGCCTGATGCATTTAATGCAGCTGAAGAAGGGATGGCCCGCTTAAAAAAATGTTTGGACTACAATCTCCTTACAATTGGAATGGATATTGGACGCAGAATATCAGATTTTTTTTTCTTCAGTAAATCATGATCTCAATCAGACCTCAATCACTCCTGATTGAGGTCTACTAAATGAATAGAAGGCAATGGCAATGGGATTTATGCAAGAAAGCAAAGCGGAGAGATGTGTGGTATTGTCTACCAATCGCTTATTATGTAAGTCGATTAGTAGATGATAGTGGCGAAGGAAATCAGCACCGAGAATGGTTCGACATCGGCAACAATAAATTGCCATTGGTATTTTCGATGAAGGCCTAAATTTAATGTGGGTGTTTTTGATCCGAAAGTTTTGATGGGTGAGTTGTTTGCGGCGTAATTAATGAGATTTCCTGGAAGTGATTTTCGTTTTACAGCAATAACTGATATGTCTGCTCCAGTATATACTAGAAAACGTTCTCTTGTGTCTCGTTCAAAAATAGGATTACTAGAATTTCTATCAACTCCCGCCACTGTCGATGGAGTAACCAGTTTTTTTGATACTCTAATTTACACGAACATGGAAAAGAGCATTTTATAGCTTTTTCTCAAATTAGCGGTGATAAAAACAGATGTTAATTTGTAATCCAATGACATTTTTTGTATTTGCAAATTGAATAATATCAAGTTTTGTTGGTTTATTGGTCGTTGGAAAGGGCAGCGATAGAAGATTGTGAAGAAATGGGTGGTTGTGAAGTTATAGCGATGGATGGATGTTGGTCTTAGCTTTTTAGCATTAGGTCTGCCATAGAGGCTAAAGAGTCAAGGGAAACATCTTTGTTGATGGCAAGCAAGCTGGGTGCTTCATATGACCTGGGCGCCGTCAGGAGCGAGAGAACCAGCAAGTTTCCTCATCTTCCTCAGAAGCTGGAAGGGTTTATGATCGCTAAGTTCTAGCGCGCTGATGAGTTTTTTGAGTTATTTTTCTTCGGAGTCTTCATTTACTGACAGTAGGCGCTCGTTGAGGACTTTAAACTTGCGGGAGTAAGAGGGGTTTAGAATGATATCGCTAATGGAATGAAGGTCAGATGGTTGAAGAACGCCCATGACATGCCTACACTTTTGATCAACGGTAGTTCTTGATTAAATAATAATTTCGAATTGTGCGAACCAAAGTTTGGGTGATATATAAAATACATTTAAGCCGTTCAAATTAAATTATAATTATTTTAAAATAACAACTATTATTAATATCTACCTATGCGGCTTGTTTCATAGTTGTATTACACCTACCTCATTTATTCTCTGATTGTCCTGAGAGTTTGACCGATAGAGAATGCCCTGCAGTATTAAGTCTGCATTTGTGATTTGTGTAATAAATATTTAAATAAATAAATAATATACGTAACCCTATTTATATTTTATTCGATGCCAAACCCTGTTTATAAAATAAATTTAACCACTACTTTCATAACATTTTCAGAAGCGCTCGAGTGCGACGATTTTGAAGTAGATCTGGTTCCCGAAGATTTTCAAGTAGATCTGTTTCAAGAAGATTTTGAAGTAGACCTGTGTGAAAATTTTGAGGCGCTGCGCGTGCAAGATAAATCAAAGGAAACGATTCGCGATTCTATGCTTGAAATCAAAGAATACTGGAAAATGAGGGAAGTGGTTATTTATGACATTTACAAAAAATTCTATGATTTAACTTTGCTTTCTAAAGATATTGACTTAAAGGAATTGCGGAAAATGTGTGATAAATCTAGTGAGAAGTTTTCAGTATTTGTTTTTAAAAAATTACAGCGTTATTTGATTTCATTACTTGTAGCGCCTGTAAGGCCATGCGCTGAAAGCTATGAAGTTTTTTTTGACGGTGAAAGGTTCATCTATTGGGAGGAACTGAAGGAATTAGAAACATTCTCTACTTTTTATGTGACAGGAAAGTCACTTGAACTTTTTCAGCATGTAAGACTTTATAAGTCTGTAGAGACAGTCTCTATTAAATTTGTAGATTTATCAGATTGTACATTTATTTTTGTACAGGGTGTTCCTGGTTGTGGAAAGACACATTGCATTGTTGAAAATGTACCTAGGAATGCATATAACGGAAATACCATGCTTATTTTGACTCCAACGAGGGAAAGTGCAAATGAGATTAGAGAGAGATTAGTAAAACGTGATAAAGTAGAAATGGAGTCAGTCACTAAGTTTGTTATGACTATTGATTCCTATCTGATAAATAGAGTTAGGAGAGGTAGTAAACAGTTTGCTGTCTTAGTTATTGAAGAGGGATTGATGTTGCACGCTGGACAGATTGCTTATGCAATCCACTTGTCTGGTGCAAAATCAGTCCTTATGATAGGAGATTCCCAACAGATTCCATTTATTAACAGAACACCTAACAATGAAATGAAGCATATTTATCCTCTTGATGTATTTACTTGGAGAAGAAAAATATCATTAAATACCAGTTTTAGGTGTACCTTGTCTGTGGCTGCCACATTGTCGCCTCTTTATATTTCTGGGATGACTTCTGTAAATGAAATTGTTAACGATTGTTTTCTAGAGAAATTCACTCACCTTCAAAAGGTTCGTAAAAACAAGGGTGAAGTTTACTTGACCTTTAAGCAGAAAGAGAAATATGACTTGTTGAAGGCAGGATTCAAGTGTGTGCATAGCATCCACGAGTTTCAAGGCAAGCAAGCAGAGAATATTGTAGTTATTCGAATGTCAAGAAGTAAGGAGAATATTTACAATTCTCGTAGCCATGCCCTTGTGGCTTTTTCGAGGCATCGTCGTACTCTTCGATATGTTACACCGGTTTTTGATGATGAGTTGGCAACCTTTATTAAAACTTCTAAATCAATTACTAGTGATGCATCTAATCGTTATTTGGTACATAAAAATACTGTTCCCTCACCAATAATTTCTAATTTAATTCCAAATGAAGTTTTTATTAGAAATAGAAGGAATATGATAACTACTAGTATCGGACACTCAGAGGTTAGAAGCGAAATTATTGTTATCGATGAAAACATTGTTGTTGATTTATTCGATTGCTCAGCAAAAATCTTGATTCAATTTGCAGACAGAAAGTCATCGAAATATATTAATATATTTTGTAATAAACTTTATTTATTATGGGTAAAAATGTACCTAGAGCAAATTAAAAAAAAATCATCCTCATTCAATGATTTTCTCCAACGTCTCGGGTTCGCTGGGTATGAAGCCATAGTACATTAGTATTTAATTTATACCTACTTAGGCTGAGTTGCACCAAACGAAGTCTCTGTAATTGTAACGATTAAAGTTAAGAATTGCGTCTAATCTACCAATTTTATTTACAGTTCGAATGATAGCGGTACTATTGTCGCCATTTTTAACTTTAATCGTTACAATTACAGAGAGTTTATTTTGGTGCAACTCAGCCTTACATACTTGCTACCGTATTACTTACTCAAGTTAGCAAAGTATAAATTATTATTTAAATATATCGAGTCTAAACGCGATTTACCTCAAAAATATTGATCCAGTACCCCTAGTGTGAGTTTTCTAACTATTACTTTGCGTTTGAGTTAACTAAACGTTGTATGGGAAATAATTCAGCGCTCCAAGCGGAAATTGTGAGAACTGAAAATGCGAGCGTATGATTGGTCAAAATGTTAACGCAGTAGTATAGGCAGATATAACGCAGATTTTGTTCTTGAATAAACAAAATGAGTTCTCTATCTTAAGAATATTTATACTTAGTATTACTTTCTCTTAATAAAACATTAACTTATATAATAATATATACTTATATTATATATTATTATATACGTGGTGGCCGAGTTGGTTAGACCTTGGACTTAAAAACACTTAGGTCCCTGGTTCGAATCCCGGTGTGTACCAATGAGTTTTTAATTAATAAAAATTTATGTACATTTGTTTGACAACACCACTATAGTGCCCCGGAGAGCACGTTTAGCTGTCGGTCCCGGTTTCGCTATACCAACTTGTAAAACTGTTTATAGATGGGTTATTGAGTCTATTCAAAAACATCGCGACGAGCTAGCCACTTGTTCGGTGTAGACTCATACCATCGGCTACGACGAGGTGGGATTAAAACCCCTCCGCTGTACCCTGGGGCCGTCTAGGCGGTCTCGGGCGCCGTAAGGCACAAATTATTAGTTAATGTTTTATATATATATATATATATATATATATATAAAACATTAACTAATAATTTATCACTAAAATTGAGTTTTCTATCTATAGAGATAAAGTCGCGAGCGGATGTCAAACTAAACATTTTTTTTTTATCAGCCAATCAGGTGCAACTTTGCAGCGCTTTGATTGGTTGATATGTAACGGGGGGGTTTTAAGATATTTAAAAATGAAAGATTAAGTTAAATGGGTTAAATACAAGTTTATTTAAAATTAAATATATTTACAAGTAAAGTTGGTTTTGAGTACAGTAACTATATAAAAGACCTACCTAGTACATGTTGGCCCTGCCTACAATGGATATGCCTATTATAAACTAAAACTCTGACCGTATAGTATGGGAAGAATGGAGGGACTGACAAAGAACAGGCTTGAGGACTGGCACGTCGACTGGCACGCAGACTGGCACGTAGACAGACGACGGCAGCAGGTGTAGGCAGGCAAGCAGGAAGGCTGCGGCACGATGGCAGCAGCAGCAAGCATGTACGACTGTAGCAGCCGCACACGATGAGGCGAGGCCTCAGATGGCCTCCACTCTCAAGGCTCTAGGCCTGAGATGAGGTCCGTGAAGCAAAGGCTTGCGGCACGATGTCGGCAGCAAGGGGAAGGCGGCGGCACGACGGCAGCATGCAGACAGCGAGCGGCACGGCTGTAGAGGCAGCCGTTCACGAAGTGGTGAATTCCCGTCTCTCAGGCCAATGCCTGAGACGAGAAGTCAGATGGCCTCGTCACTCAAGGCTCGAAGCCCGAGGCGAGGTCCTGCAGCACAAGGAGGTTCTCCAACACTCAAAGCAGACGCCCGAGCGAAGTGGAGTCTAGGCAAATCCCGGAGGCCGCAACCCCAGGACCCGGAGTCTTCAAGGAAGTGTGACAGGATCGGGCCTGGTTCTCGACGTAGCAGGTTCAAGGTTTCAAGGATGAGAACCAGTCGATCACTGCCACTGTAGCTAGACTTCTTCTTATTTCTTAAGCTTCCTCGAGACTCACGAAAAATCGCCGGTCCGAGATATTTATAGACGATTTTAGAGCACTACGATTAAAATTCATATTAAGTTTTAATTTATAGAGTGCCAGTATTTTTTTGGTTAGTAAAGCTACCTAGCGGTCAGAGGAGACGCTAAGATTTAGTGTTTTAAGTGTCTAAAAATGTGAAAATACCTAAAGAATATATTTATATACGTGGTGGCCTAGTTGGTTAGACCTTGGACTTAAAAACGCTTAGGTCCCTGGTTCGAATCCCGGTGTGTACCAATAAGTTTTTAATTTAAAAATTTATGTACATTTGTTTGACAACACCACTATAGTGCCTCGGAGAGCACGTTAAGCTGTCGGTCCCGGTTTCACTATACCAACTTGTGAAACTGTTTATAGATGGGTTCTTGAGTCTATTCAAAACATCGCAACGAGCTAGCCACTTGTTCGGTGTAGACTCATACCATTGGCTACGACGAGGTGGGATTAAAACCCCTCCGCTGGGTACCCTGGGGCCGTCTAGGCGGTCTCGGGCGCCGTAAGGCACCCGTGATGATACATATATATATATTTTAATTTACAATATTACCTAATACATAGTTTATATTTAAATTTAAAATGTTAGGAATCTGATTTTATAACCAAAGCCTAAGTTTTCATGAAAACTAAATGAAAAATTTGGAACGTTCACAGAAGGGAAATTACTAGCTGTCAAAATTCTGGAGTATTACATACAAATATTAACCAATTTAACCATGTTTTTACTACCTGGAATTTTCCCTGAAAATGGTGTATTATGATACATTTGGTGGTCATTTTAAAAAAAATTATGAAATGTTATGAAGACAAATAAAAACTTTGGCGCCCCTCCTTATCGACGCTACCGGCGACCCAAGAGCTGGCGTGTATTTTAGACAAAAAATTTCTATATCAATTCAAAAAGGTAACGCCGTCAGCGTCTTGGGTACTATGCCTCAGGACAAACTTGAGGAATATTTTAATTTAATTTAGTTAATTTTTAATGTAGCTTTACTTATTTTTTATTATTAATTTGTTTTAATAAATTTTATTTGTATTGAAAAAAAAAAAAAAAAAAAAAAAAAAAAAAAAAAAGACAAATAAAATAAAATACCTACATAAATATAATATGGAGCGGGTGTAACGTGACAGATATTAAAAAATAGTTACTTTTGACATTGGTTCCCGACTTTATATCTTGTCTTGGCTTGGCCGTGCTACGGGTGCTGGCGGACTGATTGAACTGATACTCGTGGTTTACGCGTGTCGTATAGTCGAAAAATCAGTTATTTATACTAAGCTACCCTTAAAAGTCATTAAAAAATAATAACAAACACCAGAATAGCTTAATTTTTTATTGCGCATTTATGGGTGAAAGTTTTGTTCTGATCGGTCAAGTAATAAAGAAGTAGTTGCACGATCTTTGTATTTTGATAACTTTAGGACCATTTTTATTTATACATAGTTACAGTTGCAAAATTTACATTTTAGCAAATATAATTCTGCGGAAAGTAAATTATTTTACAGTATTTTTTTTTCACTGCTATTTAATGTTTAACAGATAGTTTTAGTTACTAGATAACGACGAAAAATGGCAAAATGCTTGAAAAAGGAAGAAATAGGCTTAACGCGAATTTAAATGTTAAAAAAACTCACACTAAGACTACTGTGGCCTTATTTCGAGCTTGCAACCGCTAATCACGACAAGACATTGCGCAAACAATAAATATGGAAATATAAGTTCTATTCCAATGGTTATATAGTATGTATTAGATTGGCTATTATAATGCCGCCATCTTGAAATACACGAATTCTTCGCAAGTTTGAACATGTGTGGAGCATTGGAATTTCAACTTTATAATTAACTCTATAGAACTTATATTTCAATTCAAAGTATGGGACTTTACGCAAAATGCGTGACGGTGAACGTGTCAAAATTCGGAATAAAGCGGTCACGAGACGTATTGATATCTAATTACAAATAACAAATACAAATACAAATCATTTATTTACCAAAATACATATTATCGACATATAATTTAATGGACCCCACACTAGGCAACGCCTGTCCTGTGGGACCTAACAATGGGTATACCAGATTATAATATTTGACACAAATATAGTTACAAACAATTTGATTTTAATTCAACATATAAAGGTTAATAATAAAATATATATTAAGATATAATAATAAAATATATAATAATAATATAATAATATAATAAGAAATTTATTAAACATACTATTACATAAATTATGAATAAATGAATGACAAAAAAATATAAATCAATTAAATATACACACATTACACAGTTACCCTGAGAAGATTTTCAGTTTCAATATAATTTAGAATGAGTAGAAATTGTCGTACCATTTGTTTTGCTCTGAGAACGGAGGAGTTTGCCAGTTCTTTTCCAAACACTTTTAATACTTTATTATAGATGAATGGGAAACTAGTTCTGTTAAAACGCTTAGCAAACGTGGTTTTCACAGGAGTGATAGGGACCCAAACAGTTCGTTTTTTCATTATATTTAAGTAGTCGTTAGAATTTATGAAACTTTTGTGCGCGTGCTCGACAGCTTTCAAAATATATAATTGCCTTACCGATGGTACTTCGCATTCCCTATACAAGTCGTAAGTAGGATAACGATATGGTTTCCTCAGCATTACTTTTAACACGGAGCGCTGGGCTCTTTCGATTTGAAGCATGTACGTTTTGGCCGCGTTTCCCCAAGTACCTATACAGTAAGTCAATAATGACTGAATTCACTTGGTACCTACTTAATAACATGTTTTTATATATATATATATATATATATATATATATATATATGTGAGGTAGCGCAGTCAGATTTACATTGTCTTAAGAAAAGCGTCTGATGAGGCTCTTCGATGCTCATTCTGATTCAACTGCAAAGTATTACCTCTCCCCGCGCATGACGGTAATTCGGTAACGCTACCATACATTTATGTAAACCTTCCCCCCGACCCTATATAAGAAAAAGAGCACGTAGGAGATTAAACCTATCACATAGACAGTAAAACGACTTTCGGCCCAAAATTTTTCTACCCCTAAATTTAAAGGATTTGAAAAAAAAAAGTCTCATGCCCGATTTTACCAACTCTAAGGGAACCCCTAACTAAGTTAAGGGATAATTAATGACAGTTGTTGCATAGCAAATGTGTCAAAAATCTTATTTAGGAGCTCCTTTAAAGTTAGGGATGGTGAAATCGGCCATCATTCTATTAAAGAAAAAATAATGATGGCTGTACGTTTACCTTTTTTAATTTTTATGTCTTGATATTTTATAGAAATTATTTAAATATGAGGGATTTTTTAGCGATTTTTTCGGATTTCATGAGTTGAAATTGTTTTTTTTTATAACAAAATTTTAAATAAGGAAAACTTACGAACATAGATATCGGTCATATTTATTACGCCTCCAAAAATCTTCCATTAATTTTTAGGTGAGGTGGGGGGGGGGGGGGGGGGGGGTAGGTTAAGTATATTAGTATCGTTGTACTCTGGTACACATAGTACAAGCTTAGTTTGTGACCAGTGCAATATGTGTAAATTGTCCTACACACTGATTTAACGAGTACGTTTACGTCCACAGAGTAGGAAGAACATTACCAAAATTGGGTTGCACCAAAAAAGCTTACAAATTTGACGTATATACTATACCGTTAATCATAACCGGAATTTTTTTGGCTGATCAACGTTACAGTTACCGTAACAAGCAAGGGTAAATTAAAAAAAAAACATTTTAAATTTTAGTTAAATAATAAAACGCCTCAGGGTTTAACCCGTCCTCATTTCGCCGATGGTATTCGGAGGCAACACCTAACAAGTGGCGAGCTTATTGCGGTGTTTATGATGAAATAGAGTCGTTGTATAAAGAGGACACCCATCCCAGGTCCGGCCTTGTTGTCATGTTTAACCTTGTTATCAGTTGCGCAGTGACTTAACCACTAGGCTGGGGAGAGACTAAATTTTAGTTACCTATTATAATTTGTGTTATATACCTATGTATATTATAATAATGAAATTTTTGTTATTTTAATGTCGACAATTTAATCCCTCCGCTGGGTACCCTGAGGCCGTTTAAACGGTCCTCGGGAGCCGAAAGACAGCCGTGATGTTATATATATCTTTTTTTAAATTTAAATTCTTTTTAGTTTTCCTATTTTTTTCATAAAGTGGGAATTTATGAAAAAAATAGTCCCCACTAATCATTAAAGTTTAGAGGTAGAAAACAGTTATGGCCCGAAACTCGTTTTGCTGCCTCAATTGCAGGTAAGTATAAACTACGCATGAGTTTATACTATAAACTCATGCGTGCTCTTTCTCTTATTATGGGTCGGGGGAACGTTTACATAAATGTATGGAAGGGTTACCGACTCACCGTCATGTGCGGGGAGAGGTAATACTTTGCAATTGAATCAGCATGAGCATCGAAGAGTCTCATTAGACACTCCTCTTAAAGTAAGCGTCACATTGAACGTCAAATCATAATGTTAACGTAAATGTATTCGTTAAATCAGATGGTCCAACCGGGTCAAGTTGGCTCCACTATAATACAACATGATGGGTGTTTAAGTATAACCTTTTGTAATTATTAAGATAAAGTTGTTTTAACATTAATTTCTAATTATTTTGTAATCGCCATTTTTATTGAAATCTTTTAATAAATATATAATTTTTTCAATTATTAAATTTTCTTTTATTATTTTAGAAAAAAGATGGAGGGACACTTTGGTGTTTGTCCTGTCAACTCCTGTCCGCACCATAATATATGTCATGAGCCGCACCATAATATATGTCATGAGCCGCACCATAATATATGTCATGAGCCGCACCATAATATATGTCATGAGCCGCACCATAATATATGTCGTGAGCCGCACCAAAATATATGTCATGAGCCGCACCATAGTATGGGTAGTGAACAGTTACCAAACTATCCTTATGAAATATATGTCCTTTTAAGGGCCAGCTGCATTAATAGTGTTACAATTGATTTTAACATTTAACGGTGACATTGACGTAATATATTGGCATAGTGGGAGCAAATTATTTATTGCTTTAACAGGAATGTATAGGGCAGACAGAACCAAGAAAACTTAAAAAAAAATTAAACCTGCAATATATTTAAAGATTATAGAATATAGGAGCCATAAAACCTGTCCAACAAATTTAAATTATTGTTGCTCCCCGATTTAAATAATAATATTAATACTAGTCATTTTAAATTACATGATACCTTACTGTATTTAAGTTAATAAATAGTAATGGAGTTTTTTGGCTACTAATCCTAATATGCCAATTTAGGTGAAAAAAATATCATGTTAGAATTAGAATCCTTTTTAGAAACAGTTTTTTTTGTTTTATTCTTATAAACTATAAGGTTTTCCTTTGTGTACACCAATATTTTTTCAATGTCTAGATGACTGCCTTATATAAGTGATTCTTATTACGGCTCTATATAATGCATAAAATATATAGATATAGCTGTTATTAAATAGATATCTCACACTCGTTTATATATAATGGCAAAAAGGAACAATTAATTCCTTATGGAGATACACACACATGTGCTTCAAGGTTAGGTTGGGGCACAACTTGTGTTACAAATAGGGACGTCCAGCTCATGGACCAATAAACACGGATCACTTATAAAAAACTAGAACATTAAGACAACCTGTTTTGGTTTGCACTGCTTGGCTAAAAATAAGTGTAACTGTAAAACACTTTTATATATTAACAATACATTAGCCATCTCACAATTGTTTAGGCGTTCAATATCCCCTCCTATACAGAATAGCAAAGGATATTAATTTGGCAAAGGTGTGAAAGCCATAACATTTACATTATTTGCATTATTCATAAATACCAAAGAAAACATTACCTATTAATGCCCCCAAAATAAAAGAAAATAATAATTATAATATCAAGAAATTAAGAATCAGAGATAGACCTGTAAAAAAAACAATTATTTCTTCCCACTCTATATGATTTTACCTAACCCTTAAATTGCAGTGCAAATGGAATAGTTCTTGTACTATATTGGGAGACTCAACCTTAGGATCCATTATTTATGAAACCTGGTGATAGAGTTTTTATCACCGTCAATAATTCTCCCGGATACAAAATTACTTACCTTGCGCATTTCCAGATAACCGCACCTATCCTTGTTAGTCAGTTTGGTTGGTAGCCAGAAGTAAATATATATATAAAAGTTTGAATGCCAAGGCAGTTAATATTAGGTAAAGGTCTTTTGTCAGATAATATTTTTAAGTAATATTTTCCATATATAGCGGAGTATATAAAATAAAAAATAAAATGCTGAAATAAGCAATATAATTAATATAATTTAATTTTAGGGCAAATATTTTATTTATAATTTTATTATTAGTTTTAAATATGTACCTATCTACTTGAGTTTTTTAATTAATAAATGAACTTATTAAAATAATTACTTATTTACCAGAAAAATAGCAACCAAGATATACCTTATTCTAGATTTATCAATACTAGATTTGCGTTTTCATTATATGTAGGACCCAAAGTGGGTGTTTACGATAAAATCAATTAATTAAGGGTTTCTTCCGACTATGATTTAGGGCTAAAATATAAATAAACTCGGGTGGGATTTGTCAATAGTTGTTGATTATATTAAAAATAGTTATACAGAACTGAATAATCTTAAAAAGTGTTCTAAGAAAACTTTTTTTTTTTTTTTTTTTTTTAGCCCTACCAATAAATATTAATTAATGACATTAACATTTAACGAAGTATTAATATTTTAAAATTACCAAATTACTAAACTTATCTGGGCCTAAATGTGCGTCTACATTTTATAACTCTGTTTTGCTTTAATACTAGACCTAATGTAGGTACTGCTCAGGTGTAATCAATTTGCTTTAATACTATACCTAATGTAGGTACTGCTCAGGTGTAATCAATTTGCTTTAATACTAGACCTAATGTAGGTACTGCTCAGGTGTAATCAATTTGCTTTAATACTATACCTAATGTAGGTACTGCTCAGGTGTAATCAATTTGCTTTAATACTAGACCTAATGTAGGTACTGCTCAGGTGTAATCAATTATTAAAAATTGAGCAAAAAGTTTAAGAAAGAAAGACAATCATCAACATGACTAAATTTGCAGACCATTGCACCAGACATGCTGCCACATCAGCAGTTTTGAGGAGATGAGCAATTAAACTAATGATAAAATAAGACGAACGGCTGGTTGGACTGGCCAGTTCAACATGTTTTTGGTGGTTTAGTAACTGCCCAATTCTTACATTGGTCATAACTCTTTAAGCTTTGTGGAATAAGTTTTTTTTAAGCAGTAATTTTAATAATTTTTGTAAAACTTTAGTCTAGTGTACGACTATATAGAATAATACTTGTTAATTGGTAAAACAAAGACTGATTCTACAACTTTACTTTGAACATCTACATTGTGAACTTCCATCGTCGAGGAGAGACTATGAGGTTATAATTTAATAATCAAACGAACTTACCTGTTAGTGATGTTCGATTTAAATTATACCTCGTAGTCCCCCCGAAGACGATGGAACGCACCCTCTCTTAGTCAATTTCATTACCCCATAAGCGTTGTAGAATCTGGAGCAGCATCCGAAACGAATTACACTTCAATGCGCGGGAGTGCAGAGCGACAGTGGAGGATGCGTTCCTTTATTGCTTTATATATATATATATATATATCATCACGGGTGCCTTACGGCGCCCGAGACCGCCTAGACGGCCCCAGGGTACCCAGCGGAGGGGTTTTAATCCCACCTCGTTGTAGCCGATGGTATGAGTCTACACCGAACAAGTGGCTAGCTCGTCGCGATGTTTTGGATAGACTCAATAACCCATCTATAAACAGTTTCACAAGTTGGTATAGTGAAACCGGGACCGACAGCTTAACGTGCTCTCCGAGGCACTATAGTGGTGTTGTCAAACAAATGTACATAATTTTTTTAATTAAAAACTCATTGGTACACACCGGGATTCGAACCAGGGACCTAAGCGTTTTTAAGTCCAAGGTCTAACCAACTAGGCCACCACGTATATAACGTATACACGTATTGCTTTTTAATTTACTTAAAACTTATGTGACGCCGCTAGCATCGATTCGATACTACATTGTGAACTTGTAAACTTCCATCGTCTTCGTGAGAGCCTACGAGGTATAATTTTAATTGAACTTCACTTACAGGTGAGTTCGTTTGAGTATTAAATTATATTTTATATAAATGTCAAGTCAAAATCAGATATTTTATTTAAATCTTTACAGATATTTATGAAAATATAAATAATAAAATAACGCCTGATTCAATCCATTAGATATTTGTAAGTCAAAAAAAATGTTTAACAATGAGGCCTTAAAGTGCGTTTGGTTAGGCAGATATTCTTTAACAAAAGAACGATAAATATTTATTATACCTCGATATCAGATTTAGAACTTAAACGTGATGGAATGGAAATCTTAACCCATTTGAAGCTATAGATAGTCCTTTTAAAAGCAGATGTAAATCTAGCTAGCGTTGCATTAATGTAAATCTAGTGAAATTTGAGGGTATTATTATAAAATTAATTTGATACCAGAAATTGGTCAACATAAGTATCAAACTGTTCAATGCTCTTGAGAGTGGTTTAATTTTATTTGGTGTAGTAATTCGGTACTTTGAATTTTACTGTTTCTATTATGAGTTATCAAAGGTAAGTTTATATACATGTATAATCAATGTAATATTAAAATAAAATAAATAACCATAAGAGGAGAGTGTTAACAATGTATTAAATTTTATAGTATAACTTATTTTAAAAAATATATAAGGATTTTTGATGAATAAACTAGGTGTTCTTTATAACGTAATTTATATAATAAATTTATTATACAGACACTTGACGCTCAATTAAATTTTCGAGGAATTGGAAAAAGATGACGATCAACCCATACCCAATAGTGTCACTATTTTACCACCAGAAAACTATAATGCTGGTATTACAGATGAGGTTCTGGTGATGAAAATCAGGTTTTATTGCAGAACTTGCCAGGATCCCAACTATGCGGAGGTACATTTCGGTGAATTGTCAAGTGAGAGTGATGACGAGCTAACTTTATCTGACTTAGACGTCTTCAATACATTGACGTAGATATTTATATCTATGCTTCAATAAGAATAATAAATAAAGATTTGATGATGAAATTATTGCGATGATTGTGGATTACACCAATATCTATGCTTCCCAAAATAATAAAGAAGGTGATGTGACAATTGGCGAGATAAAGTGCTTTCTGGAATCCTTTTGTATAGTGGATATGTTGTACCTAGGCGATATATGTATTGACAAAATACGTCAGATTGCGGTATGCATATTTATAATGTTATGTCCAGGGATGTCTGTTCCCCGTATCACAGGGCGACCTAGCACGGGGGACAGGGAACCAAACCTTCTAACACATACTCACTTACTTGTTTTGATGTACATTACCTTATACTGATGTATTTTTGTTTGGTATCAATAAACATATATTTCATTTCATTTCAGGGATAGATTTAAATTCACACTTCCACTGTTGTGATAACACAAAATTGAACCTAAAGACAGATTTGCTAAATTAATTTGATATAATGAACAAAAGGTTTCAAGAATACGCTCCAATGGAAGAGGACCACTGCATTGACCAGGCTATGGTTCCATATTACGGAGGCCATCCCTGCAAAGAGTTTATTCGTGGAAACCCTATTAGATGGGGCTAAAAGTTCTGGGGAGGATCCACACGCCTAGGTTACGTGATTTAGTTTGATCCATACCAAAGTCAATCAGCTGAGATTACAAATATTTACAGTATGCTGAATTAGTTCGTAAATTAGATTCCCACTCGCCTTTTCATCTCTTTTTCGATATTTTTTTCACATCTATCCCACTTATCGACGAACTACGTCTGAGAGGTCTGAAGGCTACTGGCTCAGAAACATTATAAATGTTTGGATATTTTCAAATTGTTTAATGTTTGTGTTAATTTAGAATAAAATTTTCTTATAATAACATGGTTATTTTAATTACCTACCAACTAATAAAGTGAAACATTTGATCCGTGCGAAAGTTCTACCTTGTGGGTACACGTAGATCTGGGAACTCAATCTCGAATCTACGTGTGTCTATATAGATCCCATAGGGGCGACCTGGAGACAACTCAATTTTATAATTATTTGAGCAGAGCGACGGATAAAGCACATGAACTATTTCCCTGTGCTGAGATCGTGTTTTTAGGAGATTTCAACGGACACCATGTAGAATGGTTGGGTTCCCTAAAGACCGATCATGCCGGGAAATCCGCCTACCACTTTGCACTTACCCATGGCTTGACTCAGCTGGTTGATCAGACCACCAGGATCCCAGACATAATCAGCCATGCGCCCTCCAAACTAGACCTTCTGTTGACGAGTCATCCCGCCGGATATAAGGTGTCAGTCATGGCCCCCCTGGGGGGTTCGGATCACTGCATGGTGGTTACATCAGTTCCGCGTGTTCCTATTCCTCCTAGGAAGGCGACTGCACGGAAAGTCTGGCATTACTCGTCAGCAGATTGGGATGGACTGAGGGAGTACTTTCTTGCATTACCTTGGGGGCAACGCTGCTTTCAGGTTGATGACCCTAATGCTTGTGCTTCTGCTCTGGCTGATGAAATTCATCTTGGAATGGAATATTACATTCCGTTCTCGTTTGTCACCAGCAAGGGCAACAGCAGACCCTGGTACGACAGCAACTGTACGAAGGCCGTCGCAGTCAAAAATACTGCGTACCGGGAATGGGTAAGGGGTCGCTCGACGGCTGACTCAGCCACCCTGAAGATAGCATATAACGTCGCCTCCAAGATGTGCAAGAAAGTATTGAAAAGGGCAAAGTTTAATCATATATCTCGGATCGGGAATGAGCTGCTTGAACAACCGGCAGGTAGCCGAAAGTTTTGGCAGCTTGCAAAATCGGTCGAGGTAAACTTCTGTCGCTCATCATTGCCGCCGCTGCGATATCCCGATGGTTCGCTGGCTCATTTGGCGACTAAAAAAGCCGATCTTCTGGCTCATATTTTCGCCTCTAACTCCAGACTCGACGATGGAGGCAACCGCCTATTATACCCAATTGCGAATTCACAATGCCAGATATTCATATCCGGCAGCGTGACGTGCGCGCGGCACTCCATTCTCTCGATGTTCGGAAGGCCAGTGGGCCGGATGGTGTTCCAGCGATAGTTATAAAAAACTGCGCTCTTGAGTTGTCTCCTGCTCTCACGCGACTTTACCGCCTATCATACTCCTCTGGTATGGTCCCCGCAGCTTGGAGGGAAGCGAATGTGCAACCTATCCCCAAAAAGGGTGACCGGTCAGACCCCAATAATTACCGGCCCATTGCCATCACCTCAGTGCTGTGCAAAGTTCTGGAAACAGTTATTAATGCACAGATTATGCGATACCTAGAAGGTCACTCCATTATCAATGACCGTCAATACGGATTTCGTAGAAAAAGGTCTACGGGTGATCTTCTAGCATATATTACGCATATCTGGGGTGAGGCAATGGATAGGCATGGAGAGGCCTTGGCAGTCGGCCTCGATATCTCTAAGGCCTTTGACCGGGTATGGCACAAAGCTTTACTCTCTAAGCTGCCAGCATATGGATTTTCGGCGCGACTTTGTGGCTGGATCTCAAGTTTTTTATCAGACCGGGCTATACGAGTCCTCGTTGATGGTACGACCTCGGGTCGCGAAACCATTAACGCAGGCGTACCCCAAGGATCTGTGCTATCCCCTACTCTGTTCTTGCTGCATATCAATGATTTGTTATCACTCGGTAACATACATTGCTATGCAGACGATAGCACTGTCCACGGTCAATACTTGATGCGTCAGCCCCCCAGTCGCGTCGAAACAGAGGAGTGTAGGAGTTCTTTGGTAAATGAATTGGACCAAACCCTGGAAAAAATCTCAAACTGGGGTTCTCTTAATCTGGTCCAGTTTAATGCCCAAAAAACCCAGGCTTGCGCATTGACAGCAAAAAAGACCCCCTTTTCTCACTTTCCCTCCCTTCAGACGTTTACCATTGTCTCCAGTTCTCGATATCCTGGGATTAGAAATACGCTCCGACCTAAATCACCGCAACTATATTGAGAGCATTGCGAAGACAGCAAGTAGGAAGCTCGGCGTCCTTAATAAGGTGCGACGGTATTTTACTCCTCAACTCAGGCATCTGATTTATAAAGCTCAGATACGGCCTTGTGTAGAATACTGTTCGCATCTTTGGGGTGGATCTGCCAAATACTTGCTGCATGCTCTCGATAGTCTGCAGAAGCGTGCATCGAGAATTATCGAAAACAAAGAGCTCACGGAAGCTCTAGAGCCATTGCAGCTTCGCAGGGATGTGGCGTCGTTGAGCGTATTTTATCGCCTTTATCATGGAGAGTGCTCTGAAGAACTTTTTCATCTCATTCCTCCTTCTCCTTTCCGGTATAGGACTTCACGAGCGGGTAACAAAATGCATGCATATACTGTGGCAGATATACCAACCCGCACTAAAAAATTTGGTGATTCGTATATCTGTCGCACTATTAAAATGTGGAATGCTCTACCTGCTCGCGTGTTTCCTTCTTCCTATAATCTCGAGTCCTTTAAACGAAGCGTGAATAGGCATCTTAAGCCGGCATAATAGGTGCAATCAACAGTTACGTAGATCGTAATTGTTGGTTGCATTTGTTCTTGGACCTTCATACTGCTTTCCATCAGGTAGATGTGAGGTCACATGCCGAGCTCTCATAAAAAAAAAAAAAAAAAAAAAAAAAAAAGTAGTATATAAGGCTAGCGTCCGTTTAAAAGAACACCAATTTTCCGCTTTCCCAGTGAAGAAATATTTTATTTTATATTTTTTCTGGTAAGAGAGTATCCTAAATTATAACATATATAAAAAACATTAAAATCTGCGCAAATAAAGAGTTTCAGGCTCATCTGGGTTAATATGAAAAATACTACCAAAACGACATGGATATCTCGTGGAATTAAACTATCCAGTAAAAGACAAAGACAGTTTCTCTGGCACTATAGACGTATGCCAACTACTGCTAATAGAGAAAGACTAAAAACTTATTCACAAAGACTCAAAAAAATAATTGAACTAACTAAAAAAGCTCAAAATAATAATTTTATACAACAATCGACAAATAAAACTAAAGCGACATGGCAAATTATAGACACAAACAAAAATAATTATCCAAAGGAACCTATACTAAAAATTAAAACTAAAAACTGTTATATTAGTGACCCGACAAGTATTGCAAACGCATTTAATACTTTTTTTATTAATCAAATTCAGGAAACAGTGAAATATAAATCTATTATTCCACAATCATACCCCCAATCAATGTATATGTTCCCTACTACATCGCAAAATATAATTACAATAATAAAAACACTAAAAAATACAAATACTGTAGGTTATGACGAAGTAGCGACAAAGGTTATTAAGGTAGTTGATACAGTAATTGCACCACACCTTAGTTACATAATAAATATGTGTATCACTGAGGGCATTTTTCCAAATAAACTTAAGCTAACAGTAATCAAACCGGTATTCAAAAAAGAAGACCCAGAAAATATGGAATTTTATAGACCAATTGCTTTATTATCTATATTTTCTAAAATTTTTGAAAAGGTAATATACGAATCAATTTATAATTATCTAACTAAATTTAATATATTATGTGACGAACAAAAAGGGTTTAGAAAAAACAAAGATATCAATATGGCCATATATGATTTACTTAATAATATACTGACAAATGTAGACAAAAAAATACCTATATGTGCTATTTTTACAGACATGACTAAGGCTTTTGACTGCGTAGAACATGACAGATTATTGTATAAACTACACTGCTATGGAATTAGAGGCAATATTTTGAATCTTCTTGAGACTTATCTTAAACAAAGAACACAGTTTACTGAAATTTCCAGAATATGCTCAAAGACCCTACTTGAAATTAAATACAAGTCAGTTACTTTAGAATCTAAATTTGGTGTTCCACAAGGAAGTGTTCTAGGCCCACTTCTTTTCTTATTGTACATAAATGACATGCCGCAAAAAGTTCCTTGTCCGATGGCTCTATTTGCAGACGATAGCACAGCAATAATTAAATGTAAAGAACCTAATAACTATGAATCTGACATTAATATTGCAATTAAAGAAGTAATTGAATGGCTTGATAATAATAATTTAATGATAAACCTAGAAAAAACTAAAATTATGCACTTTCAACAAAGAATAAAATCACCAGACATACAAGTGAATTACAATGGACAAAATATAAATGAGACTGACATAACAAAATTTTTAGGATTAATAATAGATAAAACATTAACGTGGAAACCACAAATTGATGAAATATGCAAAAAATTATCAAGGTTTTCATATGCTTTATTTAAACTATCCAAAATATCAAGTGAACAAACTGTTCTAACTGCCTATCATGGATATGTAATGTCATGCCTGCGCTATGGAGTAATATTTTGGGGAAACTCCACTGACAGAGACAAAGCATTCAAAGCCCAAAAACGATGTATCCGCTCAATGTATGGTCTAAAACCAAGTGATAGTTAGTTAAACCAATTTTCAAATCCCTTAAAATATTGACATTACCTTGTATATGTATATATATATGAAATTTGTATATTTGTGAAAAACAATCCAAATCTATTTGTTAAACTCTCTACAACACTAAGGCAACCAATAAGACAACAGTATAAACATAAACTCTGTATGCAAAAATGTCAAACAGCACTCCTACAAAAAAGCGTGCTTAATATGGCCCCTACTATCTATAATAGAATTCCAGATGAAATAAAATTATTAAAAATTAAGTTATTTAAAACGAAACTATTTTCATTATTATTACTAAAGTCTTACTATTCTATTTCGGATTTCTTGGATGACAAAATATAGCTTTTTATTTTACTTGGTTTTTAGTGCTTGTTATTTTATTATTAAAAAATGTTTACGAAATTATCGTCATATTATATTATTAATTTATATAATTCAGATAAATAATAGACATAAAATATAATTTATTGACATATTAAATTAATTTTATATTTTTAAGAATAGGTAAAGTTATAAAACTATTTTGGCTGAATTTTGTTATTAGAGTAGGTATTAATATATGTTGACATTATGGTTTGTAATTTTATTAATGTAATGCATATATTTAATAATTAAAAACATGATTGTACCTAACATTTGTATACCGCAAGGTGGGACAAAGAGAACTCCAAATGTAAAAACATCTATGTAATAACCTCTGTTCACAAATAAAGAATTTGATTTGACATACACGCACGCTACATAACCAACTAGTGTAAGACTAGACTAGTGGTTAGCTGATGTCAATCATTAATTAAAAAAAAAAAACGAAAATTATTATTTTTGTCATATTTGTTTTAAACTGACTTAGATCCTTTTTTACCTCAATTTTATTTGTACGACATTTTAAACTTTTTTTTTTAAATAAAAGTTTAAAAATTCCATACATCTATTAACCATCACAAGTAAATCGGATCGGTAGATAGTAGATAGATAGACATACGAACACCTGAGTTTAACACAATATTGGCACACATTTACAAACAAAACATTACAATGCATTTAATAATACCAACAGGTATAAAGTATACGTGGTGGCCGAGTTGGTTAGACCTCGGACTTAAAAACACTAAGGTCCCTGGTTCGAATCCCGGTGTGTACCAATGAGTTTTTAATTAAAAAATTTATGTACATTTGTTTGACAACACCACTATAGTGCCTCGGAGAGCACGTTAAGCTGTCGGTCCCGGTTTCACTATACCAACTTGTGAAACTGTTTATAGATGGGTGTATTGAGTCTATTGTAGCGGGGGGTTTTTAAGAATATTAAAATGAAAGATAAAATTAGATTGGTTAAAACAAGTTTATTTAAAGTAGATATACAAGTAAAGTTGGTTTTGAGTACAGTAACTATGTAAGAGACCTACCTAATAAATGTTGGCCCTGCCTACAATGGAGATGCCTATTATAAACTAAAATTCTGACCGTATATTATGGGAAGATTGGAGGGAGTGACGAGGGACAGGCTCGAGGATTGGCACGTCGACTGGCACGCAGGCTGGCACGAAGACAGGCGACGGCAGCTGATGTAGGCAGGCAAGCAGGAAGGCGGCGGCACGATGGCAGCAGCAGCAAGCACGCACGACTGTAGCAGCCGCACACGATGAGACGAGGCCTCGTCTCTCAGGCTGATGCCTGAGACGAGGACTCAGATGGCCTCGACTCTCAAGGCTCTAGGCCTGAGATGAGGTCCGTGAAGCAAAGGCTTGCGGCACGATGACGGCAGCAAGGGGAAGGCGGCGGCACGACGGCAGCACGCAGACAGCAGACTGCACGGCTATAGTGGCAGCCGTACACGAAGAGGTGAATTCCCGTCTCTCAGGCCAATGCCTGAGACGAGAAGTCAGATGGCCTCGTCACTCAGGGCTCGAAGCCCGAGGCGAGGTCCTGCAGCACAAGAAGGTTCTCCAACACTCAGAGCAGACGCCCGAGCAAAGTGGAGTCTAGGCAAATCCCGGAGGCCTCAACTCCAGGATCAGGAGTCTTCAAGGAAGTGTGACAGGATCGGGCCTGGTTCTCGACGAAGCAGGTTCAAGGTTTCAAGGATGAGAACCAGTCGATCACTGTCACTGTAGCTAGACTTCTTCTTCTTTCTTAAGCTTCCTCGAGACTGACGAAAAATCGCCAGTCCGAGATATTTATAGACGATTTTAGAGTTTTACGATTAAAATTCATATTTAGTTTTAATTTATAGAGTGCCAGTATTTTTTTTGGGTTAGTATGGGAACTTTTAAAGCTACCTAGCGGTCAGAGGAGACACTAATATTTAGTGTTTTAAGTGTCTAAAAATGTGAAAATACCTAAAAAATATGTTTTAATTTACAATATTACCTAATACATAGTTTATATAATTAAAATTAAAATTTAAAATGTTAGGAATCTGATTTGATAACCAATGCCTAAGTTTTCATGAAAACTAAATGAAAAATTTGGAACGTTTACAGAAGGGAAATTTCTAGCTGTCAAAATTCTGGAGTATTACATACACATATTAACCAATTTAACCATGTTTTTACTACCTGGAATTTTCCCTGAAAACGGTGTATTATGATACATTTGGTGGTCATTTAAAAAAAATGTATGAAATGATATGAAGACAAATAAAATACATAAATATAATATGGACCGGGTGTAACGTGACACTATTCAAAACATCGCGACGAGCTAGCCACTTGTTCGGTGTAGACTCATACCATCGGCTACGACGAGGTGGGATTAAAACCCCTCCGCTGGGTACCCTGGGGCCGTCTAGGCGGTCTCGGGCGCCGTAAGGCACCCGTGAAGATATATATATATATATATAGGTATGAAGTAGGCCACGTGCGCAGCCAGGTTTTAGTATCGGGTCAACAAAAAGTTTGGAGGGAAAGTACTGTAAATATTGATGATGGCAAATTTTACTGAAGGGAAACATACTTTTATTTTCAAAAATAAGTAAAAATTTTTTTTTTAAATATCCGAAAATCGAACTTACTGAAATAATAAAAAAAAATATCTGTGCCCTATAAACCGGGAAGCCACATCGACCGACGCGTCATTTGATAAAAATATATAGGAAAATCTGTCTATGGGTAGAACTCGATCGACAAATCAAAGAGAAAACGTCATTTTATTTATTCATTATTTAAATTTTAGGTTTCGATCAATCGACGTGTCGATCGGTATTTCATGAGGCTTGCCAGTACCACAGAAGAAATAGTATGTACAAGTACCAGTACTTTTATTGCACCAATCCATCCATACTAATATTAAAAATGCGAAAGTAACTCTGTCTGTCTGTTTGACATTTTCAGGCTTTGACCGCTGAACCGAATTAGATGAAAAAGTTATATTTATTTTTTGGGGTCTAAAGTTTTTTTAAAAAGTATTTTATGTTATGATATTGGCTACTTAAATAATTTAGTTGAAAAAACATGCTAAACTGTATAAAGTATTATTATTGTTTTTATTAAAAAGGCGGTCAAGCGTGAATTTTGTTCACTTACTTAGGGTTCCGTACAACAAAAGAAATGGGGGAGAATAGGAGGTATGTCTCATTACATAAATAATTTATAATCTCAGCAACCATTTTAGATAGACTTTTATAAATAAAAAAATAAAAAAGAAGATAGAAACTTGAATTTTGGAATATTAAATAGAAAACAGATATTTATAACATTAATGCGTATAGCCGCGGGAAATAGTAACTGCAATTAAATAAGACTAGGAGGTAATATGAAAAAGAAAAACCGAAAAATTACGTTGCGTAGCAAAGTTCCATTCGATTTTTAGTTTTTTGTTTGGTATTCGATGCAACTGGAGAAGGGAGATGTGCTGATTTCACATAAAAAAAAAAGCACAGCATGATACCATACGAAGGTCGTAATATACCGAATGTCATCTTACTATATTAATTTATAGTTCTCGCATCTCCTTATTTCATACATTTCGAAAGAAAACCACAAACAACCCCTGACTAGGCCCGTGGACTAGGCATGAATGCCTTTCATGACCAATGACATAAATATATATATAACAGATTACCTAATAATGACTTATATACAATGGCTTAAATTAAAACTGTACAATGCCACAAAGTAACTTATACCTATACAATGACACAAAACTTAAGTTTAAAATAACACAAACTAAACATACACAATGATGGGTTTTTGATAAAAAAAAAGGTTTTTGGAACCTTAAAAATGGTAACCTACAAATTTCGATTAACTTTTGTTTCCTTCACGATAAGCGAGGGCGAAGTAAGTCTTCATATAGCCCACATTTATTACTGCAATAAATAACGCTAAGTTTATGACACGTATAAAAACATTCGCCCACCACAAGAAGGTAAATTTTTAATTTCCTTTTACAAGAAGCGAGAACGAATAAAATTTTTGATTGATACGGTATTTTCAGAAAAAAGGTTTTACTATTATAATATATAATAAGCCTTTATTTACCGATAAATATGTAACAAAATAAATCAACATTGGCAATTATACAAACAACAAATTATCTGTACGTCCTTCGACGAAAGCTTTCTCCAGCATTTTCCATTTCTTTTTTTCAGAAGCAAGTCTCATCCTTGTCGGGCCACTTACATTTTTTAATTCATCCGCCCATCTTCTGTGTTGTCGTCCCTTTTTTCTTTTCCCATCCCGAGGGTACCATTCCGTCAACCTTTTAGTCCATTTTTGTGTTTTTTCCCTTAACATATGCCCTGTCCATTTCCATTTCAATGTTCTTACTCATTTTATGACATCTTCTACTCCAGTTATGTCTCTAATCTCTATGTTTTTAATTTTATCTTTTCTTGTTATGCCTATCATACTCCTTTCCATACCTCTTTGGCAGACTTGTAGGCTGTGTATATTGCCTTTTGACAAATTCCATGTCTGGACCAAATGTCATATAAGGCAAAATGCATGTATTAAATATTCTTTCCTTATCTGACATATGGTATGTTTTGTTCTTCATTATTATCTTCAATGATCAGATTTTTTTCCATGCATTGGATATTCTAAAATTTCTTTGTTCATCTGGTCATTGAAAGAAATATATTGCCCAAGGTAAGTATAAGTGTTGACTCAATATTTTCATCTTCAACCATTATATTAATCTCTTCTCTATTAGTTATAATTTTAGTTTTGGCTTTATTTAGGCAGAGCATGGTCGCGTTCCGACCTCAGCATCGCTGCCACGGATCGCTGGTTTTTTAGCCCAAGTCGTTCCAGCGCCTGGAAATGTTAGCAAGTTACCACCGTTCCGCGAACAGAAATTTTAACACGAAAAGTTAGCCAGACTACTTTTTGACTTTTTGATCTACAAATAGGAATTTAATTAATTATTTTATATATTCATATCTGCTTTAGTTTTAAAAGCTCGATTTATTTTTTTATTTAAATATGATACTCACGACAAGATGTAGCCATTACATTGTTGCAAAAGGCTTAAGGTACACAAATTGAGCTAACATCTGGACTACATCTTACTATTATGAGTATACGATATAATATTTAGTACGATACAGAATTTTAGAATAAAAGACTTTATATAAAGAAAGAAAAAATCAAAACTACATGCAATTCATTAAAGCAAACAAACGAACATAATGAATAATAAAACATAATCAAGCCAAAACAAATCTACATAAAACAAATCGAAGTCAATAAGTATTGACCTTACTATTCCTGCATATCTTTGCTCCATTACCTCTACAAAATCTCTCTGTTCCTCAATTTTATCTAATACAACATGTAATTTAGAACAATTTCATCGTGAACCGGAAGCTCTTGCATTGTGGAAAACTCTCTCGTTGGAAGACTTACCACCTTTAACATCTTCACAAAAAGATTGGGATAGTCCTATAATAAAAAATATTTACCATACTTTATCTAGGCAATCAATAATAGAAGAGGCCCGCCTGAAAGCATCTTGTGTGAGTGAGGCTGGCGCCTGGCTACGTGCTATACCTTCCCCTTATACGGGCACACTGCTAGACGCCAACTCACTCCGCATAGCGGTAGCATTGAGGCTGGGCTGCAAAGTATCTACTCAACACATTTGTATATGTGGTGACCCAGCAGACGAATTAGGTCGCCATGCATTGTGCTGCCAAAAAAGTGCTGGCAGAATCTCAAGGCACTATGCGATTAATGACATCTTGTCAAGGACGCTGGCATCTGCTAACATTCCCTGTATCCTTGAACCATCGGGGATATTTAGGTCTGATGGGAAGCGTCCGGACGGGATGTCATTGATCCCGTATAAGCGTGGCCGCGCACTAGTTTGGGACGCCACATGTGTGGACACACTCTGTACATCATACGTGACATCCAGCCATAAAAAGTCGGGGGCCGCTGCAGAGACGGCAGCACGTCTAAAACGTCACAAGTACGCGGTAATTAACACCAATCACCATTTCATTCCATTTGCAGTTGAAACGATGGGCCCGTGGTCCGAGGATGCTCTTGCGTTTTCCCGCGAACTTGGCGAAAAACTTCGCTCAGCGACGGGTGACCCTTTGAGTAGATAATACTTTACTCAAAGAGTCAGCCTCGCTATTCAACGGGGGAACGCCGCCAGTGTCCTCGGCACACTACGCCCATCGGACGGTATTAATTTTTTAGTTTTATAATTTGTAAATAATTTAGTTTTTAATCATTTATTAAGTAGTTTTAGTTTTTATGTTAATATTTTGTGAATCAATTATGATAGTACTTATTTTTTTAAATATAAGTATTGTGGTAATAATTAATAACTTAGAGAATATCTTGTAATTATCTTTTTAAATTTAAAAGGCTAGAGTCAAAGATATCAATGTCCCTGTGCCTGCTGCTTACCTCATTATACAACCGACACATTCTAACTATAGGGTTAAAATACGAAGTATTATTTTTGTACACCTGCAATGAGACGTACTAGGAAGACGACCTTTATGTCGTGTGTTAAAGTTAATCATTGTCAACAAGTTAGGTGAATCTATCCTACCGTGAATAATTTTGTGAAGGCACACAAGGTCATACCTTTTACGATGATCTTCTAGTGACATCATTCGAAACCAGGACAATCGATCATCGTAGCTGGATACCTTCCGACCAAGGTTACACCGATATGACAAAAATTTTAAGTAGCGCTTTTGAACACGTTCTACACCGTCGATGTGAAACGGCGACCAAATGGGACACGCATACTCCAGCACAGAACGAACCAAACTGCAAAAGGTTGTTGTAAAGCTTTGTGGCCTATTAAAGTCTTTAGTTGATGGAACTATAAAACCTCCTATATATAAGAACACCTCCACCCTGAGTTTTTGAGAACCTGAATCTTGGCGGTCTCTTCGATAAACATTATACCTTTCATCGAAGAGTTCGCCATTGTAAATACTATCGTTAAGGTTTGTCTCAGTCAGGCATATAAGGTCATATTCATTATTTAAGACACCAAGATAAATTTCTGTGAGTTTCGTCCTAGCTCTGTTAACATTCTGATAAAATATATTCATGCACACAAATATATTTATTGAAAAGATGCAACTATGTAAGAAACTAACAAAATTAAGCAATTATTGAATTATAAAGAGTAATTAGAATTAATTTCGACTCTTCGCCGTTTAAGTCAATTTTTACTAGAGGGAAAATTAAATCCCGTAATTTGCCCATACCTATATGGTGCAAATTTATGTGCCCTCACAAAAAAACTGGAGGAATAAGGCAAATAGCTATAGGAAACGTTTAGACGCCTCGTAGCTAAAATATGTTGCAAAAATGTAAGAAATAATACGGGCAATATTTTAAGACCAACCCAACTTGGATTCGGTACATCTCTTGGCTGTGAGGCAGCAATTCACGCTACTAGAAAATTTGTATTAAATAATATTAATTCAGACAAAATATTTTTAAAAATAGATATAAAAAATGCCTTTAACTGTTTAGATCGGGACCAAATTCTTAGTCAAGTAAAAGAACATATTCCATTTTTATATTCTTTTGTTTTTCAATGTTATTTTCATGAAACTAATCTTTTTTTCAATAATAAAATCATTAAATCGAAGGTCGGTATACAACAAGGCGATCCTTTGGGGCCTTTACTTTTTAGTTTAGGAATTCATCCCATCATTTCTTCGTTGAATTCGGAACTTAATATTTGGTACTTGGATGACGGTACTTTGGGTGGTGATTTTGATAGTATCATTTCTGATTTTAAAAAAATTCAATCATCCATTTCAGACATAGGTCTCGAAGTAAATTTTGATAAATGTGAAGTATTTTATTGCAATAATAACAATACGTCTAATTTTAATGTAATGTTTCCTGGAATTAAAACTATAAATAGCCAGAAATTTGAATTGTTAGGAGCGCCAATCACTTTACATTCAGTAGAAACTGTCATTAATAGGAAAATTATGAAATTAAAAACGTTGCACGAACATTTATCAAATCTTCATTCTCATACTGCATACATTATTTTAAAGTACAGTTTTCCTATTCCTAAATTTACATATATAATTCGAACGACACCAATATGGAAATTTCCAGCTTTAGCTTCTTCTATAGACGAATGTATTAAATCTTCAGTTGAATTATTTTGAATATTAGGTTATCAGATCCTCAATGGGTTCAAGCTTCCCTTCCAAAAAAGTATGGTGGCTTTGGAATCCGAAGGGTATCGGATGTGGGTTTATCTGCCTTTATTGCATCTTGTTATGGAGTCTCAGAACTGGTCACTACTATTTTACCTAATTTAGGTGACAGTTTTGATATCACATATTTATCAGATTCTTTAGAGGCATTTAGATCTTTATCCGATTCCCTTCCTCCGCCCCAGTTGTCCACACAACGACTTTGGGACAAAATCATTATACACAAAAATTATAACAATCTTTTGGATAATAGTTTTGGTACCAATATCGCACGTTTAAAAGCGGTTTCAACATATTAGTCAGGACTATGGTTAGATACATTTCCATCACCTTCTCTAGGTACTTTTCTAGATGACCACTCGTTAAGAATTGCCATCGCACTAAGGTTGGGCGCTGATGTCTGCCAGCCTCATATATGTAGGTGCGGTGAGCAAGTCTTAGCGAACGGTCATCATGGATTATGTTGTAGTAGAAGTGCAGGGAGAATTTCTCGACACCATAGTCTCAACAATGTTGTTCGCCGAGCTCTTGCCTCTGCTAACGTTCCCAGCATTCTCGAGCCTCACGGATTAAGTAGAGTAGATGGCAAGCGCCCTGATGGGTTGACACTGGTGCCATGGCAGAGAGGCCGTTGCCTGATCTGGGATGCCACCTGCGTCTAACATTTGCGCCTTCTCATCTACAGGCATGTTTGAGCACGGCAGGAGCGGCAGCAGAGTCAGCAGCTAAAGCGAAACATTTAAAATACCTAAATTTAAAAAATATTTTTTATTTGTCCCATTTGCTGTGGAGACAACTGGAGTCTGGGGCTCTGAGGCTCAGTCTTTCGCAAAGAAACTGAGTGCTCTTTTAAATGAGACTTCTGGCGACCCCCGCTCCGGATACTTTTTTAAACAACGCATCTCACTGGCAGTTCAAAGAGGCAATGCTGCCAGTGTTATGGGTACCTTCGGAGTGGGCCAGAGCCTGGATTTAATGGACGTGTAATGTTTTTTTTTTTTTTTGTTAGGCATTATGTTGATAGGGGTTTTTTTTTTCTCTTTTTATTTTACTATATT
The DNA here is from genome assembly GCA_947458855.1 of Monopis laevigella. NCBI lineage: Eukaryota > Metazoa > Arthropoda > Insecta > Lepidoptera > Tineidae > Monopis > Monopis laevigella. The sequence goes on along the minus strand of OX381596.1, from coordinate 3,360,996 downwards.
TAATTTGTTTTTTAGGTTGTTTAATTTTAATTTGCTAATGTTATTTAAGTTTTTTATTAATAAATTGAATAAATGATTGTCATTAATTATATTAATGACAATCATTTATACAATATATAAATTTATTTATTAAAACTAAAATTTGTATATTTACAATGTTAAAAATTATAAATTAAAAATTTCTTGTAGATCCTCCGTAGCTGCGCATGTGCCCAAAATACATAGAGCATTGCCCCTCTGAATTTCCAGCGATATTCGTTGGAAAAAATAGGATCTTGCTCGATGGTCCCCAGATGCATCAATTAAAAGTTTTCCAAGATTACTTCCAAATTGTATTGCATCTGGTGACCACGGTCCCAAGGTTTCCACCGAAAACGCTAGAAATTCGTAAGAGGAGCTATGTTTCTTGTATTTATATATTTTTTTATTTTGGGCAAGCAAAGCTGCAGCACCGGAGGATCTTGAAGTGACGTGGGAATAACTTGGTGCAAGGGTGTCCACACAGGTGGCGTCCCAGATTAGAGCTCGACCTCTATACCATGGGACTATCGTCACACCGTCCGGTCTCTTGCCATCGTCAAGATCCAAACCTACAGGTTCAAGAGTGCTGGGTATACCAGCAGAAGCAAGAGATCGTTTAATAACATTATTTATGTTATTGTGTCTGGATATACGGCCAGCACTCAGCCTGGAAGTTAAACCATGGTGACCGGATGGTGTAACCGCGGTTCCACAAATACAGTAATGAGGTTGGCAAATTGGGGCGCCTATCCTGAGGGACACCGCTATTCTAACGGTTTGCCTGTCTAGTAAAGTTGCCAAAGAAGGCGATGGAAGTGCTTCAAGCCAAGCGCCTGATTCTTTACATTGAGCAGCCAACATTCTAGCTTTGTCGGTATTCGAGAGTGTGTTTATGAAATTACTAGCTGTGCTCGCGACTTCGTCCGCGTGGAATAGTTATTTTTTTATCATAAAAACTTTCATCCCCTATTTTATCCCCTTGGGGGTAGAATTTATAAAAATCCTTTCTTAGCGGATGCCTACGTCATAACATCTACCTGCATGCCAAATTTCAGCCCGATCCGTCCAGTGGTTTGGGCTGTGCGTTGATAGATCACTATGTCAGTCAGTCACCTTTGAGTTATATATATTTAGATTATTCTTTAATACATATTTTTTGTGTATCTTGAACCGTTTTCACGGCGCACGCAACGGAAGGCTTCAAAGATGAAATAATTTCTCCCGTTTTTTACACATTTACCACTATATCTTTGCTCCTATTGGTCGTAGCGTGATGTTATATAGCCTATAGCCTTCCTCGATAACTGGACTATCCAACACAAAAAGAATTATTCAATTCGAACCAGTAGTTTCGGAGATTAGCGCGTTCAAACAAACAAACAAACAAACAAACAAACAAACTCTTCAGCTTTATAATATTAGTATAGATTTATTTAAAAGCGGCAAATCCCAAAATTTTAGAATATTTGTATGTATTGGTAAGTCTGTTGATATTTCTCCATTCATTATTGGATTCACTCAAAAAGCATACTCCTTTGTCCAAAATGGACGGATTTAAAACTTTTACCAATAGAGTATTGCATTTGTGTATTGAAGCCAAAAATGCCGGGAGAGCTACATCAGATCAACATCTTAAACCCAAACCACCCAATCGAATAGGCAAAGTAGCTTGAAACCATGAGTTATTATTAAATGAAATATTTAAAATTTCTTCTAAGCTTGTTTTAATTTTTTGATCCATGTTATAAAGAATGTCAGTATGTAACCAAAAAGGACATGATCTGAGAAAATAAGTAAATCTTGGCATGCTAAAGCAGTTTCGAAGAAGAATCAAAGACACATGAGGAGTGATGTTCAAAATTTGATTTTTTTAAAATTCTAATTTTTGTTGTTTTTGTAACATTAAGGGTCTAAGAGAAATTTGTAAAATTGGGGCACCTAACAAAAACAAATTTTTATTGTTTAAAGTTTTGAAGTTTGGAAGTAAATTTTGAAAGGTGTTAGCCATATCATGGATTTCATGTTGTTGTAGATTAGGGTCATTTATTAATTTAAAAAAAAATATAGAATTAAAATATAAATTAAATTATTATCAAATTACAAAGATCAATTACAATTAAAATATTTAAATAAAATTTCAAATAATATATTTATTATATAGAAATTAATAAATAAGAATAATTAAAAAGTTAATGAATTAATTACTTATAATGAAATATTAAAAATAAAAATTAATCTATTCTATTTAAATAATCTAAATTTTTAATTATTATCGGGTTTGAATTTTCGTTTTTACGTATATATACCTTATTAAATCGTACCCAGACGTTCTTATTCCGTGCCACCTGTCTAGTTGCAGAGTGAAGCTGCTTAAGTTCAGGTGGGTGATGTTCAGATACGTACACGCTCTTTGTATCACCCTGAAGCCCAATATGCGCTGTATGCAGCTTCTCTTTTTTACCTTTATTGAAGCGGTGAGTGGCCGATAGCACAGAATCCCGAAGACGAGGAGACGTTAAAGTGACAATAATATTCCGAGGATGTTTTGAACCAGGATTAACTTTAGCACGTCTACAGGCGTGAATGTCACTGTCAGAAATAGTTACGTTGACAGTTTTACATAAGTTTTAAAAAAGTGTCACCAAGTTTTCATTTCGCCCCTCTGGAACACCCTGTACTTCAATGTTACGCTCCCGTGACAGCCTATCAGTAGTACGTGGTGGCCGAGTTGGTTAGACCTTGGACTTAAAAACACTAAGGTCCCTGGTTCGAATCCCGGTGTGTACCAATGAGTTTTTATTTAAAAAATGTATGTACATTTGTTTGACAACACCACTATAGTACCTCGGAGAGCACGTTAAGCTGTCGGTCCCGGTTTCACTATACCAACTTGTGAAACTGTTTATAGATGGGTTATTGAGTCTATCCAAAACATCGCAACGAGCTAGCCACTTGTTCGGTGTAGACTAATACCATCGGCTATACGAGGTGGGATTAAAACCCCTCCGCTGGGTACCCTGGGGCCGTCTAGGCGGTCTCGGGCGTCGTAAGGCACCCGTGAAGATATATATATATATATATATTAAGCTTATGTGCAATAACATTTTTATTCATTCATTCATAAATATCTACGAATGTCTTAGAAGAAAAAATCTATATTAATATTATAAAGAGGGTAACCCCTGGATCTACTGAACCGATTTTGAAAACTATTTATTGTTGGATAACCCATTTATCGAGAAAGGCTATATTTAACATCACGCTACGACCAATAGGAGCAAAGCATCAATGAAAATGTTGGGAAAACGGGGAAAATTTGTTTCTTTTCAGAGTTTCCGTAGCGTGCGCTGCGTAAACGGTTAAAGTTACGCAGACGAGGTTGCAACAGTCAGTTAGTATGGAATGAAATGCCATATCCATTACCCGAGTGCTTTAATGTAAAAGATATCTTATTCAGTTAGGAAAACCAAAGCTTTGAGTGAAAACCGCTTCTGAAAAAAAATATTATAAAGCGTTTTCCTGCTGAAAATTTTCTAGCCACAAGCCTATTTATATATCAGTGTCGTATTATTCTTCAATTTGATATAATGATTATATCACTTTGTGTCCTTTTTTTCGGTCCTTTGTATATAAATAAAAAAACAGTCAGTGCGAACGCTTTTCGGGAACTTGTGGTTCCGCGCAACAGAAAAAAAAAGAAATCGTGAAAAAGGTTGATTTTAGAAATCAAATATAATAATAATTTTAATTCTGGGGAGGGATTAACCCGTCATAAATTTGCCGATGGTAATGAATGAAAAATTCTTTATTGCCCAAAAACTTAATACTATTGCACATAGGCGAGCTTAATGCCTTAGGCATTATCTACCAGCTACCATTTGGGAGATTAACCAATATAGGCAGACTACTAATTAATGCAATTTATAATATATATTACAGTGATATATAAGTAAATTATTAGGTAATATAACAATACATACTGGTATTGACATTTAATAGTATACGTAAAAATATATAAATACTAATACTGTGCAGGCGGGAGAATGAGAGAAAAACAACTAGTTGAGTCGAAGAGCGTTTAAAGACTAAATAGGTACTATATCTAAGGCTGGTTCGTACACCAGTACAATACATAGATATACATGAATAAGTAGACATACATACATACCTACATATCTTTTAAGTCCAAGTCCGAGTGTATAATTTAAAAAAATATGTACATTTGTTTGACAACACCACCATAGTGTCAAAAACACTTGACCCTTTGGGATATTTTGTGTGTTCCCCATTCCTATTAACCACAAACCTCAGTACCGTCCCCAAATATGTTGTTGACGTATTTAAGGACATCACTAAGGTCGGTTAGCCTGGTCGCATTAAGCCTTTGTACAAATAGATATATGTGGTGGCCTAGTTGGTTAGACCTTGGACTTAAAAACACTAAGGTCCCTGGTTCGAATCCCGGTGTGTACCAATGAGTTTTTAATTAAACAATTTATGTACATTTGTTTGACAACACCACTATAGTGCCTCAGAGAGCACGTTAAGCTGTCGGTCCCGGTTTCACTATACCAACTTGTGAAACTATTTATAGAGGGGTTATTGAGTCTAAAAAGGTGTAAATTCTTACCATCGGCCATGACGAGGTAAGACCCCTCCGCTGGGTACCCTGGGGCCGTCTAGGCGGTCTCGATATGTGTATGTGTGATATTAAAATAACAACGACACATTTGGATGGCACTGTATCAGTGGCGGATCCAGGGGGGCCACGGGGCTACCCCCGAACCAATTAAATTAGCAATAAAACCTACTATTTTGTAATAGTTATTACAAAAATTCCTCAGCTTGTCAAAACCCCTAGCCACCCCTCCAAAAGCCAATCCATGTAGGCATAGCTTTTAAAATTACACGTACTAATGATCACTTGGTGGCGACTTTATAAAGTAGAATCCATCCATCCTAGTTTTATAATACTAGTGTTTACAAAACTTGTATTAGACTACAGACTATTTATTCAGTGGTTATGTAATTATGTAATTACCTAGCGATAATATTTAAAAGAGTTTTTCTCGAAATTATAATATTCAATAGATTAAGCCATTAAAATAAATAAAGTTCTTTGTTCCAATGTTCAATACGTTTCTCGTTAGAGTTAGGTTTAGTAGGTTCTATTTTAGGCGATCACCTGAAAATAGGCTGTAAGCCCTAGAATAATGGGGAAACGAGCAATTAAAGCCTTACATATTATACGACTATGTGGGCCGCTGGGATCATACTAAGAACAGCAAGAGGCATGGAGTAGGTTATTTTTTTGTTATACTTAACAATATATATATTGTTGTGAGAATTTTAAACTTTTAGGTTATTGTTAAATACATTTTTTTTGATACATGATAAATATTTGTAAAGATTTAAATAATCTTAATTTTTAAAAACATATTTTATAATTTAAAAAAATACAATGTCGTAAACATTACATTAGGTTTTAAAATTATAAATTAAAAAAAATCTTGCAGAACCTCCGAAGCTCGTTTATCCAAAATAAATTCTATCTCTGAATTTCTGTGTCCGAAAAAAGTTCTTAAATTACATTACAATGTTTAGTTTTTAAATACAAACCTCGAAGTACACAAACGTATCATATGTAACACTACAATTTTGCTAGAAATAGCTATAATATAGCAAAAAATCTTCAAAAATTTGCCAATGGAAATTAAAGAACTTCCTATTATTATATTTAATAGAAATTTGTATAAATTTCTGATTGAAAAATGTTTTTATATAGAAAATATATGACTGTCAATTTTAATTAAATACTGTAAAATTACCCAATATATTACATACAGCCTCCGTAGACTAGTGGTTGCGCCTTTGGCGTTGTATCCGGAGGTCGTGGGTTCGATTCCCACCCATGGCAAAAAATATTAGTACGTATTTTCTGTACAGTTTGTCATGGTCTGGGTGTTTATAAAAATATAATATGTATTATATCGTTGCTTTTGGTACACATAGTACAAGCCTAGAGCTTAGTTTGTGACCAGAGCAATATGTGTAATTTGTCCTACACATTATTATTATATTATTATTATTATACATACATATATATCTTCACGGGTGCCTTACGGCGCCCTAGACCGCCTGGACGGCCACAGGGTACCCAGCGGAGGGGTTTATAATCAGGGTGTAGACTCATACCATCGGCTACGACGAGGTGGGATTAAAACCCCTCCGCTGGGTACCCTGGGGCCGTCTAGGCGGTCTCGGGCGCCGTAAGGCACCCGTGATGATATGTGAATGAATGAAAAATTCTTTATTGCACAAAAGCTTAATACAATTGTTCATAGGCGAGCGTAATGCCTTAGGCATTATCTACCAGCTAACCTTTGGGAGATTAACCAATAACAGGTAGAGTGCTAATTAATGCAACTTATAATATATAATACAAGGATATATAAATAAATTATTAAGTAATATAACAATACATACTGGTATTATAACATAAATGAATGAGTAGATCTGCTCACCACCAGATAGATACAAAGTCACATGCCGTGCTCCAATAAAAATAAAAATAATTATGAAAAGACTATTCCACAGTTTTTTGTCCAGCAATTGCCGCGGACATCTAGCCAAAGTGCCTGTAAAGGGGTGAGAGGACATTTTCAGCGAACAGTATTGTCTGAACCGGCTCTGAGTGTCACTTAAGTAGGCTATTCCTTCGTTAAGACCCATTAGGGCTTCAGTAAGAGCCGTTAAATAGTTTAGACTTTGGCTTTTAACCAGGCTGCCGTATTTGTGTCATCGGGTATTACTGATAAGTTGGGGAAAAGATTAACATTATTAAGAATGACAGGTACATAAAGAAAATGGAGTTTGCTTAGGTTGAAAATCTGTATTGGCCACAGAGTTATAACTCTGTAAAACTGACACATAATAATAATAATGTTGGGTTATGTACCCTGGTGGGTGGGTGGCACTCGAACCCACGAACGCTCAACCGCTGAGCCAACCAGCAGGGTAACCACCGACTCCGATACCGTGAGATCTCGTTCGAGTTGACATCGAGAACGATGTTTTTGGTACCACGAAAAGTTAAACATCGTTATTTGAATTGCCCAATGCATAACTAGTTCGAGCACCTAATTAATTACAAAAAAAAAAAAAATATTATGAAGTTTGTAAATATGATTTGTATGAAATGACGTCATTTTTGATCTCAACTCGAACGAGAACTCACGGTATCGAAGTCGGTGGTTACCCCACTGTGGCGTAACCACCACCCCTCACTAATTTTGTCATAGCTTGTTATCCACTTATACACAGACGCCCTCTATTAGCTTTCTTCTAATAACTCTTTACGAGTGAAGTTAGAAGTCCTAGTTTCTAATACTAGATGGCAGAGGAGTCTGTTTTTTATTTTTACTTTTTTCAGTATATTATATTTATACATTTTTATAAATTCCTTATTAGGATAATCTTATATTAATTTTTTTAAAGATAAAAATGCAATGAAAAAATGTAACATTTCGGAATACATATTATTTTTGAAGATTATAATAATTAATAATATAATAATAATAATATGAACAAATTACACATATTGCTCTGGTCACAAACTAAGCTCTAGGCTTGTACTATGTGTACCAGAAGCAACGATATAATACATATTATATTTTATAAACACCCAGACCATGACAAACTGTACAGAAAAAAGTTATAATATTTTTTGCCATAGATGGGAATCGAACACACGACCCCCGGATACAACGCCAAAGGCGCAACCACTAGTCTACGGAGGCTGTCATTAATACATCTACCTGATGGAAAGCAGTATGAAGATCCAAGAACAAATGCAGCCAACAATTACGATCTACGTAACCATTGATTGCACCCATTATACCGGCTTAAGATGCCTATACACGCAAGAATAGTTCGCGGACAGTTTTGGCACTGACTTTTTTTTTAATATTCGTGCCGTTTTTAATATTGTGATTATGTTTTTTTTGGGATTTCCTTTGTATAACTAAGTAACCCTTAAAAATGGTTTGTCATTTATACTACAAAAATGCTCTCACATCGTCACTAACTCTACACGTCGTCAGTTAGCATGTGCGGCAGTTAGCGTGGCATGAACAAAACTGAGGCTCTACTATGGGTTTGCGCATTGTAGAAACGTAACGATCACTTTATTTTTGGTAACAGGATTGAATAAAGCAATCCTATTGGTTGTTGCTCACGTAAACGTAAATGAATACGTTACGTTTCTACAATGCGCAAACCCATAGTAGAGCCTCTGGGCAAAAGAGATGTTTGGAACCCATTGTTATTCCTAATGTATGGTAATTGCCGTAGGTATAATAAAATAATAATAATAACAATATAGTATAAATAATAGTAATAATAATATTATGTAGGACAATTTACACATATTGTTTTGGTCACAAACTAAGCTTTAGGCTTGTACTATGTGTACCAGAAGCATCGATATAATACATATTGTATTTTATAAACACCCAGACCATGACAAACTGTACATAAAAAAACGTAGTAATTAATATAATTTTGCCATGGGTGGGAATCGAACCCACGACCTCCGGATACAACGCCAAAGGCGCAACCACTAGTCTACGATGTATGGGAATAGCCTACTGATTTCTTGTCGAGGTGGTAGTCTCCTTTCAGGGTGCAGTTACGAAATGGGTAGTTGAATTAACGATAAGGCAGCGAGTATATTAAAATATACACGTAATGCAATTCGTCATTATCGCCCCCCATTTCGTAATCGCATCATTTAGCCGGCATAGTGGGAGCGATCAATATTGTTTAACAACAATTATTGATTGACCCCATTCATGGACTTTGTAGGTCTACTCACCACCAGGTAGATACAAAGTCACATGTCGTGCTCCAAATCCTTTTGTTATTTTGGGTGGGAAGAAGATCTATATAACTTGGTAGGACCTACTGAACGATTTCATTACCCCTACTAAATAATAAATAAATAAACTGTACAAAAAACGTATTAATATTGTTTTGACATAAGTGGGAATCGAACCCATCACCACACTCTGGTGAACATATAGACATACAGACAGACTGACCGACTCTACTTGCTAACTACTGTACAAATATTTTATGTTTGAAATGACATCTCTTTCAAACAATACCTATAAAATAATTAAATACTAAAAATATACATATAAATTAAAATAGTCTTCCAAATCACTGTCTGTTAGTGGCATGGTACCTAATACGCTGGCAGCATTTCCTCTTTGAATACTCAGTTTTTGTATGAAATAGCTGCCAGTTTATTATTTCCTGAAACGTCGAAGAGTCTAGGAGCAATTTCCTTATAAAAAAAATAGTGGTAAAAGGGTAAAAATTAAGGGTTATGGCTTTAAAAAAAATTACAACGAGAATGACAGCTTACCTAATTACGACACAAGACAGGACTAAATTTAATAAATATAAATTAAAAGACGACGAATTTCATTGCATCAGCAACAAACACCATAGGGAATAAAAATAAAATTAGCACTATTTTGGTTGCGAAGAAGTAAAATAATAATAATAAATACCATCACGGGGTTCCTTTTAGGCTCCCAAGAACCGTTAAATTGGCTTCAGGGTACCCCCAGCGCAGGGATTAACCATCCTCATTTCGCCGATGGTATTTCAGAGGCAACACTTAACAAGTGGCGAACTTGTTGCGGTGTTATATGATGGTATAGCCTCGTTGTATAAAGCGGTCATCCATCCCAAGACCGGTCTTCTTGTCATTGCTTAACTTTGTTATCACTTGCACAGTGACTGAACCACTAGGCTGGGGCCGCTTATATAAAGGAAGAAGTAAATTTTATGCATATTATCTAGGGTTAAGTTTACTCTCATACCTAGAACTGTAGCTCTACCACAAGTTTTTGCAGACAGTTCCTACTATAGTCGCTAGTAACAATATTCAATTCAATTCGTTTATTCAGATATTATTTTTACACAGTTTACAATATTATGCAGCAGGGCCCGAACTAGGAAAAAGAATCCTGTATCGCGGGCCCCAATTCAATTAACCTAATGTACATTCACAAAGGCTACCTAAACCTTGTTAACAAAAGATATTATATTTGGATACACGAAAATTATTGAAAGGTACAAAACATTTAAGGATATATCATAATAAATTATTACACAACATAAGACAAAAGTTTTAAAATTAATTACTTAACACTACAAATTGCAAATATTACAAGTTAAAATTTTATTATTAGATTAGCATAAAACACGGAAAGACGAACAATAGTAACAATAACACAGAAATTTATAGATAGGGATCAACCAATGGAATCACTTTATTTTTTAAATAAACATTTCTTATTGGTAATCAACCAATAAGTTTGCAAAAAGTTCCAGAAATTAGGGGGTAACTGACCCGTATAAAAGTTCTCCCTGAATAATTTATAACAAATCGGAAAGTCAACGTTACAGTAAAGCAACAGTTTTTCCCTAATTTCATGTAAAATCTGTCATATTTCTAGCAAACAGGAGCTAAGAAAGTTTTACTGTAGCGACACAGATGGCGGCACCAAATTTAAATTTGTTCCTTCAATTTTATTAAAAAAAAAACGAATCCACTTACCTACCTACGTACTTTTTCTTTGGTCTTTGAAACTTAATCGAAGTTTGTGTGTTTTCAAAGTTTCATGTTTATAAAAAGTTTAATGAAGTTGTCATATATATGGTTTTTGTAAGTGGAATTTGTAGTTCCACAACTATTTTTAGCACAGAACTTCTAACAACAAAACAGTCTTCTGAAATAAAAACCTATAACTGCGTAAACTCCGGTTTCTTCTGGTTATTTTTTTCTCTCAACAACCTTTGTTTATTCAGCAATAATTTGTTTTCTTCCTTATTTAGTTTAATTACCTACAACCCATAATTAAAAAAAGGATCTGCTGCTAATTTCTAAGATAAGGACGGTGCATCCGACATTTGTAAATGTAACTAAAACCGAATTAAATAAATAATATATAATAATAGCTATAAAATAAGCAAATAATAATGCCGTTGGGCATTATCTGACAGTCAAACCTTCAGGACATTAGAACATTAAGTTTAGGTAGTGTGCAATACAAATTAAATTATTTATTTATTTATGTAAGTAGTATAAATAAATAAATAATTTAATTTGTATTTATGTAGTATAAATAAATTAATAAATTATTTATTTATTTATGTAAGTAGTATAAATAAATAAATAATTTAATTTGTATTTATGTAGTATAAATAAATAAATAATTTAATTTGTATTGCACACTACCTAAACTTAATGTTCTAATGTCCTGAAGGTTTGACTGTCAGATAATGCCCAACGGCATTAAGTCCGCCTTTGTATTATGCAATAAAGTTTGATAAATAAATAAATAAACAATACACAAACTTATGCTAATTTATAAAATAAAACTTAAATTATTAATAATATATAAGATATACGTGGTGGACGAGTTGGTTAGATCTTAGACTCAAAAACACTTCGGTCCCTGGTTCAAACCCCGGTGTATACGAATGAGTTTTTAATCAACAAAAAAAAACATTTGTTTTAACAACACCACTATAGTGCTAAATTGTTTATACATGGGTTATTGAGTCCATCTAAACATCGCGACGAGCTAGCCACTTGTTCAGTGTAGACTATACCATCGACTACGACGAGGTGGGATTATAAAACCTCACCGATTGGTACCCTGAGGCCGTCTAGGCGGTCTCGGGCGACGTAAGGAACCGGTGATGTTTTTTTTTATAATTAATAATAGCAAGACATTATTATTTATTGAAGTTTTTGATACCCAATAATACCCATTATCCGTAATCGCATAATTTAGCCGGCTTAGTTAAAGAAATCAATGCAGCATTGATGCTCCAACTACTCCTATTAACCAAAAAGGAATATTACCATTCATGGACTTGTATGTCTGCTTACTATTAGATAGATAAAAAGTCATGCCTTCCAAAACACTTCGGGTGACTTTATGCACATTCAAAGTTATTCAAAGTGATTAACACCCGTATTCTAAGACGTATCCTTAACTCCACTTTACACTCAAGGAACGTCTGTCTCTTTCCACCAAATGTCAACTATAAAAAGCAAGTTGAGACAGACGCTCCTTGAGTGAAGAGTGGAGTTATGGAAACGTCTTAGAATACGGGGGTAATAATCATAATTCTACAGTTCATTGTCTTAATTTGGTAAATTTATTAAACAAATAAAAGAGGGCGAAATGAAAGAAAAATGAAGACAAAATGAGTGCCTTAGCAAAGACCGCGACCGCGTTTAATAAGTCTTGGACAAAATTTAAATAAAAAATAGCTCCATATTACGGCCTAAATAGATATCATTAATTCAGAATTAAACATTCTCTGCTCACTCTTTGTCTTTACGGAATAAATAACAAAAAGAAGGGAAGTGACACAGATACAGAGACCCCCGTATTCTAAGTCGTGTTCTCAGCTACCCTTTTCACTCAAGGACAGTTTGTCTTATTCTATCTTTCTTGATTTGATATTTGGTGGAAAGAGACAGGCGTTTCTTGAGTGGAAGTGGAGTGGAAAACAAGACTTTGAAAACCGAGGTTAGACGAAAATGGTGCATTTTCCTTATTTATCTTAAACATTTTTCTTCGATGAAAGGGAAAAAAGATTCAATCGCTAGATTCTTTAGGCCCTTGGTCACCTGATGCTATAGTAGTTTCACTATTATTGGGATTTTTATAAAATAACTATGATAGCGTAAATTTATATTTTGCCTTGAGTTTTTTTCTTGATGTGTAAGTAAAAAAAACATCCATGTTCTGTAGTTTACGTTAAGATGTGGACTGTATTCATTCATGTCTCAGGGTCGCATTAATAGTCGTTGCTAAGAAATTGCTAATGCCTAGCCCAATGCTTCGGACCGTCAAACTGCATATGAAAAAACAAAAATTTGACAGTTCCAAGCAATGGCTCAGGCTAAGCAACAACTATTAATCCGACCCTCAGAAACACTTACCTTATTGTTGAGGTTATATTATACCTAGCTACAAAAACTGCTATTTTAGATTTTTAATTATTTACATATCTACTTTTACTAGAATATTTATTATTAGAATATTTTTGGAATTTAACAAAAAATAATTTTATTTTAGTTACTTTCTCTCTTTTTAGTTAGTTTTTTTGCTTTGTTTGTAGGTTTTCTTTTGTCGCAAGTTCTGTGCATAATGAAACAAAAAATACATTGGAGTGTAACGAACCAGCTCAAAACGGTCTTTGCTTATATTTTGAGCTTTTTTACTCGCTTAGGTTTTATTTAGTTATTGTTTCATAAAATTTCACACCTAATGCAAAATTCATATTTTCTTTTTTGGTATGTTTTATTCAATTTTCGCGCAAATTAACTATTGATCAGGTTATATTCGCACACAATACCAAAGATTAACTAGTAAATAATGCCTAAGGCATTAAGTTCGCCTTTGTACATATTTATTGTATACTGAGCAATTTAACACACTATCGCGATATTGGTTTTTTGTACTAAAATTGGCAATCTAATCGCACGAACAACCAATAATCGCACGAACAAACAATAATCGCATTGCATTGTCAAATATCAGGACCTAATTGGCCATCAATCGCTCGCATAAAATTTTTTTTTGTATGAATAAATAAAATATTATATACGTGGTGGCCGAGTTGGTTAGACCTTGGACTTAAAAACACTTAGGTCCCTGGTTCGAATCCCGGTGTGTACCAATGAGTTTTTAATTAATAAAAATTTATGTACATTTGTTTGACAACACCACTATAGTGCCTCGGAGAGCACGTTAAGCTGTCGGTCCCGGTTTCGCTATACCAGCTTGTGAAACTGTTTATAGATGGGTTATTGAGTCTATTTAAAAACATCGTGACCAGCTAGCCACTTGTTCGGTGTAGACTCATACCATCGGCTACGACGAGGTGGGATTAAAACCCCTCCGCTGGGTACCCTGGGGCCGTCTAGGCGGTCTCGGGCGCCGTAAGGCACCCGTAATGATATGTATGTATGTATGTAAATAAAATATATACCTATAGGTATATTATAAGGATCGCACGAACACGTTAATATCAAATAGATCACTCAATAAATAAGTGTATCTACGTAAAATTGTATATAAAAATCTGTACTAACATTGATTTGGTTAAAAAAACTACATTAATATATTTAAAATTTTATAGTTTGTGAATTTCTAAAGTTGACTTTTATTTTATGTCACGTTTATGGCAACTACAATAATTTTAGTAAACCAGTGATTTAAATTTAATGGTGTAGAAGAAGAAATAGTTGCATAAGTTTTTAAAGAAAAATTTAACTCTTTGGTTATTATGAATTATGGATAATATATATATAAACATACAAACGGACTGAGTGAGTCCGTCTATATGTCTATCCAAAAGCATATACGTACATCGAAAACCGATTCAATATTTCCGTGTGAAATAGTGCTGAAAGTTTGATTTCAGTAACCATCTGATAAATAAACTGGAAATTGGGAATAGTTTCTTTCTCCTGACCTGTCATATTTAAAAATAATGATTCCCAAGAAAAAATAGAGGCCTACATTTTTATTTAATTAATAGGGAATTAAAATGTTACGTATTACATACACGTCTATTCACTTAAAATTTTTAATAATCTGTTGTGATTTTTAACAATGTGCTTTATTCCGAGTTTGCAACCTCTAAAGACGACAAGACGTTGCGTAAACTATAAATATTAAAATTTAAGTTCTATCCTATTAAAAATAGAGTTGAAATTCCAATGCCCATAAGATGTTCAAACCTGCGAAGAATTCGTGTATTTCAAGATGGCGGCATTATTGTAGCCAACCTAATACAGACTATATATCCATTGAAATAAAACTTATATTTCAATATTTATAGTTTGCGCAACGTCTTGTCGTGTTTAACGTTTGAAAACTCGGAATAAGGCCCCTGGTGATGTGATTATAGTTTCTTTTTGCGAGCGATTGTTATAATTCCTAGTCGAGATTATGCGGACTTTTAATCGCGCGCAAAACGCTTTTTTTGTAGTGCGAGCGATTAGCAATTACAAGTAGGTCCAACGTCCTATGATACACAAAACGAACAGTTGTTCTATTATTTTTTTGTTAAAACGAAATATACGAAAGGTACCTACGCCAAAGCTTTAAAAAAAACTCCTTTCGTGAATAATAAGTAAAGTAGAGCGTGTAACAGAATACGGATTGATCTAAAATACTACCTTATTTCCACTTAATTGAATCGGTAGAGAATATGAAAAGATATTTTGACAGCTTTTAACTCTAAAATCAAATAGAACGGAAACAAAACTATTAGTAGAATACGACTGATTAAAGTTTCCGTAGAGTCGAACAATTAAACCTAATCTATCTACATTAAGGAAAGATAATAAATAACAACATTCCAAATATTATCCAACACCAAACTTGCAAAATCCACGTGAAAGTAAAAACAATTAGACGAAATATCTGTGCCTCTAGTGAAAACAGATATAAGTCTTAAAATGCAACTTTACAGGAGAAGCAAAAAACACTTAGCACCAGGAAAAAAACGAACTTATTTTGAAATAACTTTTGTTTTATTATAGCTTGAAAGTTCTTAAATATGTAGAATCACAATAAAAATGATGCTTTTTCTAATGGCAATCATAAAATTTTAATAAACCAAACGAATAAAAAAAAAATAGACTTATATCCAGCCGAAAAAAAAACTCAAGTTAATTTATGCTCTTTCTCACCAATCATTTGAATTAAACATATTAGTGAAAAAGGGTACGCATTTGAAATGCATGTTGCATAACTTGTGTATTTTATTTATTAGACCACTGTTTCTTAAGTAAACTTTATTTGTTTAATATATATCTTTAAATTGATCATGCAATTCTTGTTAATTTTTATAAAAAAGTTACTTATATCACTTGTCACAATAGTTTTTTATGTGTCAAGTGGTATTAGTCTAGATGTATTTATATATTTTTTTTATTATATTTACTTCACGTAGGCATTGGGCAATAATTTAATAAAATAGCAATGTACCAGACTTAAAACTTTATTATAAATATATAAAAATCAAACAGTAATTATTAAAACAAGTTAGGAAATTTATTCTACATATTATTATAATCAAAATCTTCATCAAATCCATCACTATCCTATAAAGGGTGGGTGTCCCGTGCATCGTTTACCAAGAGATTATTATAGAAATCTCTTAACACTTGGGTTAATTAGCATAAGCAGAGTTAGTAAATCACGCTTTTTTTCTGCTGGTACAGGGATTGGACCACTGTAGGTACAATCGGGGAATATTTCTGTGTCAGGTTGGTAGCGGAGATTTGCCCCTCTTTCTCTGCTTTCTTAAGTCAGACTCGGGTCCTGCTTTGGACTCGCTTACTCGAATACTCATTTTATTTTACTCGAGTATGCCACATTCGATTGGCGTTCGATTTTGGTGCTCGAGTCTTAGTTGACTCGATTCTAGTACTCAATAAAGTACTTAAGAATGTCTCTATTCACTTAAAATATGCCAACATAGATAGGTCTTATAATATAGGGTGTATGTAGGTACATATCACCTTTCGGCATGTAAATTTTTATAATATTATTTTAACATCTTGATATTTTATGTACTACATATCATATTATCCAATATCTATAAAATATTATACAATTGCAATAATATTTTTTGTCCATGAGATAACTTTACTTGTAGATTCTTATTAATTATCTTCAGCAATTTGATCAACTAGTAAGAAAAATATTTGAGGTAAACTGCCCCTAATTATAAAACGAAATTTTGACAGATCGCTATCGTAATTGGAGCTGTCATAGACTTTATTGCATTGGAAATAAGAGCAATGACAACTCAAATTATAATCGCATTGACAGACCGCGATCGCTGTCGCTGTTTTATAATTAGGCCCCTGGAGTCCGTAGTCGTACTATTGTTTTAAGAGAGACGAGACAATGTTCTTAGCTATGCATGGATTCTCCGTGCGAGTGCCGGGTCCATCGCGTGATTGGAATGCATGGAAATGAACTGCAGCGTTCCCGGACTTGAGACCGCGAAGTAGGTTTAAAATCCTTTTGAACTCTCACCTGCACTGTGTTCACTACCCTCTATACTCAACCAAATACTATATGATACTATTCGTGCCATCTTGGAAACATGTTCCATAAAAGTTCCGACGGCTAATCACAAAAGGATCTTTCATTAAACGATATTCGTAGGTATTCGGTAATCGGATTCTAAACTTGAATCCTAGACTTCTAAACTCGATTTCAGACACGAATCCTGGACTCGAAACCTGGAGTAGTTTAATCCCAAACAAAACTCAAGTTCTGTGCTCGAGTCAGGATCCGAATAATAAACAAACTATTCGAGTTGATTCGATCACACAAAATGACGACTCAGCACATCACTACTCGTGCGACTGAGGATTGCGTATAAGCGCGCGGAGTTTCTTTTCCTTTTTCTCGGTTACTCTTTCTTTGCAATCACATTAACTCTTTTATTTTATTTGCCATAAATTAAGTTGTGTGAATTGAATAATTGTGTATAATGATATAATTTAAGTTATTGGCAATAATTTATGTATTTTTTTTGTGTAAAGAGATCTATCTACATTTATTACTTTGCCCACATTCAACCTAAAAATATATAAATACAAGTAACCCTTTTTACCCCTAAAAAGGATTGAAAGTCTAATTGTGAGAAATGATATAATTTAAGTTATTGGCTATAAAATACATATTTTTTTTGTGTATAGAGTATTATCTACATTAGAACCTTCGCACACAAACAACTTAAAAAAATATAAATACAGGTAACCCTTTTTTCACGTACTATGGAATGAAATTCTGCAGTTTAATTAAAATTAAATCCATTGGAACAAAAAAACAGAATTATTATTTCGTTTATAAAAATACTATTACACTTATATCCAAAATGTGTGCTAATTGTACCGTTTTACACAACTCTATTTTCGTCAAATGAATAGCTATCTTAGATTCGTTTACACCAATGTACGCGTCTTTTTTTACTGATCATTTTGGTATAAAAAACTCATTTTGACCATTTTCAGACTTATATCCGTTTTCACTAGAGGCACAGATATATTCGTCGAAGTTAAAAGGGGCCAACGTTCGTTTGCTAATACACCAAATTCATAGTTAGATCACAATGAGAAAATACAGCATCTTGTGAAAGAAAATATATAGATAAGTCCTATATACAGGGTGAAATTGAAAGGCTACTTTGTGCTAATATGAGGTTTTGCTGATCAAATTGAACAAATTTTCCCATGGAATCATGTGTCGCAAATGAAAAAAAAAACCTTCTCCATACAAACTACCAATGTTAAAATTGTTAATGGGGAATTTTTATGGGGAAGCCAACATTTTTTTTCATTTGCGAAACATGGTTCCATTGGAAAAGTTGTTCAATTTGATCAGCAGAACCTCATATGCCCAAAGTACATCCTTTCAAATTCACCCTGTATAATAATATATATATATTTAAAAAAAAATGTACATCCTTTCAAATTCACCCTGTATAAATAGGATAAAATTCTAAAATCACATCTACCTACCCTACTTAATTTAAAGTAAACATAATTTGATTTTTATTATACCAAAATTATGTCCTGGCCCCTGGCTACGGGCCTAAATTATTAAATGAATTGGATATTAACTGCATCTCTTAGATACAGTTTGTACGGGAAATTATGTCTCCCCTGGCTATGGGCCTATATTATTAAATTAATTGGATATCACCTGCATCTCATAGACACAGTTTGTACGGGAAATTATGTCTCCCCTGGCCATGGGCCTATATTATTAAATGAATTGGATATCAACTGCATCTCATAGACACAGTTTGTACGGGAAATTATGTCCCTCCTGGCCATGGGCCTATATTATTAAATGAATTGGATATCAACTGCATCTCATAGACACAGTTTGTACGGGAAATTATGTCCCTCCTGGCCAAGAGCCTATATTATTAAATGAATTGAATATCAACTGCATCTCATAGACACAGTTTGTACGGGAAATTATGTCCCTCCTGGCCAAGAGCCTATATTATTAAATGAATTGAATATCAACTGCATCTCATAGACACAGTTTGTACGGGAAATTATGTCCCCCCTGGCCATGGGCCTATATTATTAAATGAATTGGATATCAACTGCATCTCATAGACACAGTTTGTACGGGAAATTATGTCCCTCCTGGCCATGGGCCTATATTATTAAATGAATTGGATATCAACTGCATCTCATAGACACAGTTTGTACGGGAAATTATGTCCCTCCTGGCCAAGAGCCTATATTATTAAATGAATTGAATATCAACTGCATCTCATAGACACAGTTTGTATGGGAAATGCGTCAAATTTAAACTTTGATATGCCGTATATACACAATAAAATTATTAGTAGAATAGTTTGGCAAAAATACATTAGATATTTAAAATCACTTACATTTTGTACATAATATTATACATATAACATATAATAATAATTCATAAAAAGTCATCTTGACATCTGACAAGAACATACATATTTTTTGAGAATTTTATTAAATATTACCTTTTTTATTATTAATTTGAATAGAAACTTTCAAATTCACCAGTTTTCAATTAAATTTAGCAAATACAAATGTTTTTAATATAATATTGTGTCAAACAAAGTTCAGCAGAAGACAAGTGCACGAAATTTCATTTTCAGCTTTTCAGCCTTTCATTTCAGTAATTGTTTATTTATGGTGAATACCTACCACATATATTGTTGTGGCAATCAACATTGTTGAAATCTATTGGATAATTTGAACCTCAAAATCCGGACGCAATTCAAAAAGAATAAAACGAATCTGATAATTTTAAAAAATATCTGTGTGCCTCGTGCGTGTGTTATGAAAGAACTTCTTGCCCTTGATCGCCAGTGTCTTGAGGATGAAAACTGTTCTACTTTATTATAAATTTATTCTATTATTGTTAGTTATTTTGTTTATTTACTCTATTAATTTATATTATATACATTAATTATTGCTAGTTCCTATTAAGGTTATATATAGGTTTATATAGGTTTTTTTATGGACTTACAATTATCTTCGCCCCCACCCGTACCATCCACGTCAAATCAATCCATTCTGCAGTCACAAAACCTTGAAATTGACTATGTTCGTTGTCATAAATGTGCCGAGCCGAAATTCTTTAAAGGTTCGAGAGGACTCAAAATTCATGAAGGTAAAAAACATAACTCTACAAATAATCCAATACAAAATGTTTCATTGGTTAATAGTCCTAACAATAATAACAATCCCATTCAAAATTTCCAAACTAATATTTTGGAATTAAAAAAAACGGTACCATTAGTAAAACGAATTCCTCGGGGTGCAAGATCATGTGTAGCTAAATGCTTCTCAGATCATATTGAAAAGGTTTTTAGTAATGAGGTAAACGATTGGCAAAACTTATTTTTGCTGCCTTATAAAGTTTTACATGCTAATCCTACAAATAATGGCACTCTCACATATAAAATTAAACAAAATACACAAAATCTCCCTGTTCCTAATGTAAATACAAATAAAAAGAAAATTTCTATATATAAAGCTGTTGAAGAAAAAGTTTACGATGGAGACATTAGAGGAGCGGCACGAATTTTGTTTTCCAACGATACCCTGGCTTTAGATAATACGATTACATTATCAAATTTATTGAAAAAACATCCCACATCACCAGTACCGATCTCCCCCACGACAGATTCTACTCAACTTTCCAATTTGCAAATAGACGAAGAAAAAATAATTGAAATAATCATGTCTTTTCCCAACGGGTCAGCTGGTGGAATAGATGGTTTAACACCCCAACATATAAAAGATCTAACATCATTTTCAGCAGGAGAAGCGGGAAAAAACTTTATTAAAAGTATTACAAAATTATGTAACTTCATGTTAGATGGCAAGGTATGTAAAGAGTTTTTACCGTATTTATATGGAGCGAAATTATGTGCATTTAATAAAAAGGATGGAGGAATAAGACCAATCGCTATTGGTTGTACTTTCCGCCGTCTCGTTGCTAAAATAGCTTGTCGTCAAATATTTTCCAAATTAAAAACTATATTACAGCCATTTCAAATCGGGTTTGGTAGTAAAGGCGGCTGCGAAGCAGCCATACATTCAGTTCGTTCATTTTTGTCCACCGATGAAGCTGAAATTTTATTAAAATTAGACGTACAAAATGCTTTTAATTCTATAAGTAGAGAGTGCTTGTTAAAGGAATCCTACAAACACATTCCCGAAATTTACTCTTTCTTGAATCAATGCTATGGCAATTATACCCATTTATTTTTTAATTTAAATCAAATAAATTCTGCAGACGGATGCCAACAAGGTGATCCATTAGGCCCGGCAATATTCAGTCTCGCAATCCAACCACTAATTGAGAACTTAAAAAGTTCATTTAACGTGTGGTATCTAGATGATGGGACCTTGGGTGGTAAAGCAAATATAGTACTAGAAGATCTAAAGAAAATAACTGACAATTTTGACAAAATTGGTCTAAAATTAAATTACAATAAATGTGAACTTTATTTAACCAATAACGTACTTGATATTAATAAAGCTAATTTAATCAACTTAGCTAACTCTCTTGCACCTGGTATCAAAATAACCTCAAAAGAAGAACTATCTTTATTAGGAGCTCCAGTATTTGAAGAAGGAGTCATTCCAACATTAAATTCCCAACTTAATATTTTTTTAGAAATTTCTGATAGATTAGAAAAAATAAATTGTCATACAGCCTATTCTATTATAAAATACTGTACATTCCTCCCAAAATTTTTATATTTATTGCGTACAAGTCCAGTTTGGAAATTTTCAGAAATCATGTCCTCAATAGATGACACATTGAAAATTACACTTCAGAAAATACTAAATTTGAATTTTAATGATATTTCATGGGCTCAATTAACACTCCCAATTAAACTAGGAGGCATTGGTATACGAAAAGTTAGTAGTTTAAGTATACCAGCCTTTATATCATCCATTTATAGCATCTCATCTCTTATGTCAAAAATTCTCAGAAAACCTTTCGTAGAAATAAACAAAGTAAACTTAATAGAAGCAGAACAAACATGGAAAATATCTTGTCCTGAATGTGATATCCCAGTGGAAAAACACATACAAAAACATTGGGATACACCTTTAGTTCAAGCAACACATAAATATATACATGAACAACAAAATAATGATAAAGACAAAGCTAGAATCCTAGCGCTAACACAAAAGGAGTCAGGATATTGGCTACACGCCATTCCATCTAAAAATTTAGGCACATTTATGGACAACATTAGTTTCAGATTAGCTATAGGGTTGCGGGTGGGAGCGGAAATATGTAGTAAACATATTTGTCCGTGCGGTAGTGACGTCGACCAATATGGACACCACGGTCTTAGTTGTTTTAAAAGTGGAGGTCGCTTTTCTCGCCATTCCTCACTCAACGACATTCTGAAAAGGTCTCTTGCCGTTGTAGACGTTCCTTCAATTTTGGAACCGCCTGGATTATCTAGGAACGACGGCAAGAGACCGGACGGAATGTCGCTGATTCCATGGAAGATGGGCCGGTGCCTGGTATGGGACGCAACCTGTGTAGACACCTTGGCATCGTCTCATCTACAAGGGACACTTCGGAGTGCGGGAGCAGCGACTTTAACTGCTGAAACACACAAAAGGCGCAAATATGAAAATATTTTAAATGATAATTACATATTTGTGCCTTTTGCGGTGGAAACACTAGGACCGTGGGGGCCTTGTGCAAGACTTTTCTTTAAAGAACTGTCTTCACGATTGGTCGCCGTCACGGGTGACCGGAGAGCTGGCCATTTCCTCGCTCAAAAAATTAGTATCATTATTCAGCGAGGAAATGTTGCCAGCATTCTGGCCACCATGCCACACGGAAAAATTTTAGAAGATTTGTATATAATTTAATAGGGTTTGTAAATATATATTATTTTTTAGATATAGTTTTATATTTTTTATTAGTATTACTTATTTATGTTTTATAAGTTTTTTGTGTAAATAATAATTATACTTAATAAAAAATAAAATAATAATTATACTTAATAAAAAATGTAATAATAAATATACTTAATAAAAAATAAAATAATAATTATACTTAATAAAAAATATTATAAAAATTACACTTAATAAAAAATATAATAACAATTATACTTTTTTTTTGTGTAGGTAACTATATTATTTGTAGTTTCTAACCTTATCAGACCACTGAAGTACTAGCTTTAATTTTAATATTATAATTCTTATGGGAAATAAAAATTTCTTTAAACCTACTACTCGCAACTAACAAAAAGCCAAAATATATAACTAAGTTTAAATCGTACATTTTTTTTTCAGTATTTAGCCATCACTGGTGGCTTTTCACAAAGAACGCCATGGCTTTTTATATCCAGGTCATCTTCTGACTGTATCGCCATCTAGCTACACGCGCCCTAAACAACTTACCTACCTCTGCTCTAACTGTATTATACAGTGTGGTTAATATTTTTAATTTATAATTTGACATAACTTTCATAGTTTATTACACTCAGCATAAGATAAAAGTACAATCAAAATAACACTTTAGCATTAAAATGGTATTTTAACATATTTAATTTATGATGTTCATAGAAATATTCACCAAGGACACTGCATTCGTAATCGCGTTCTCCATACGCCTTATATCATTAAGGTTATATTTTTATTGTAGCAACACGACACAAGGTGTGGAGCCACCCAATAAACATGTGAGCATGTAACCATGTTTATTTATAAATAATTGTAAAATACCGAACTTTGCCAGCCTTTGTATTTTCTGTGCATAATAATAATTTAGTCTTTCAAAAGAATCGTATACTGTCCATCTAAAGCCCGAATAGTGGTAGTGTTTGGACAACGACAGCAGAACCCAGTGTTTTTTGTAGCGGCAACACTGCCAAAAGAGTCATCGTGACCGCCATCATAGCGTTTTTGACATACTCTATCTATACAATCAGTGTTACCTAGTTATTTTTTTTTTATTTGCCGCGTTTTGCTTGGTTTATCTTTCGTTAACCCTAGCTTGCTAACTTAATAGTTTTAAGTGTGAGGCTCGTCCAGGGGCTTTATTCCGAGTTTTGACACGTTCACCGTCGCGCATTTTGCGTAAAGTATCGGGTATTGAAATGTAAGTTCTATCCTGTTAATTATAAAGCTGAAATTCCAATGCTCCATACATGTTCAAACTTGCGAAGAATTCGCGTATTTCAAGATGGCTGCATTATAATAGCCAACCTAATACATACTATATAACCATTGGAATAGAGCTTATATTTCGAAATTTATAGTTTGCAACCGCTAAAGACGACAAGACGTTGCGTAAACTATAAATATTGAAATATAGGTTCTATCCTATTAAATATAGAGTTGAAATTCCAATGCTCATAAGATATTCAAATTTGCGAAGAATTCGTGTATTTCAAGATGGCGGCATTATTATAGCCAACCTAATACAGACTGTATATCCATTGAAATAGAACTTTATTTCAATATTTATAGTTTGCGCAACGTCTTGTCGTGTTTAACGTTTGAAAACTCGGAATGAGGCCCCTGATATATTGTGGTTTTCAAGTCTTCTTGTATCATCATATCGTTTTCCAATAAAAAAAACTAAAAAATTACCTACCTATAAATACGGTTCCACGGTCCAGTGGAGTTGAACTTCTTCTTCCGGCAGATGGCGTCGTGATTGATGAGCATAACTTAATTATAATATTTACGGAATTTATTCTTTACATTACTAAGTTCTCCATTCGCCTTCCAAATTTTCCTGCATTCATTTTTACTTACCTTCGCTTTATATCGATCCCCTACCGTCTTTTATTTTAATATGTACTAGGGATGTTACTATGAATGATAAAAAAATATCGATAATTAAAGTGTTTTTTTTTATTCACAGACAGCCTCCGTAGACTAGTGGTTGCGTCTTTGGCGTTGTATCTGGAGGTCGTGGGTTCGATTTCCACCCATGGCAACAAAATATTAGTACGCTTTTTCTGTACAGTTTGTCATAGTCTGGGTGTTTATAAAATATAATGTGTATTATATCGTTGATTCTGGTACACATAGTACAAGGCTAGAGATTAGTTTGTGACCAGAGCAATATGTGTAAATTGTCCTACATATTATTATTATTATTATTATTATTATTATTATTATTATTATTATTATTATTATTATTATTATTATTATTATTATTATTATTATTATTATTATTATTATTATTATTGGAGCACAGCATGTGACTTTGTATCTACATGATGGTAAGGAGACCTACAAAAACCATGAATAGGAATATACAATACATTGTTGTTTCAATCATCGATCAATATATTGATCGCTCCCACTATGTCGGCTAAATGATGCGGTTACAAAATGAGCGACGACTAAGCCGATTAGCATTACGAGTCTATTTTAATATCCATCCGACTATTAGCTTTATCGTTAAGTCAATCGCTAATTTCGTAACCGTACCATGAAATGAGACTACCACCTCGACAAGGAATCGATGCAGTCTCCGGAAAACCGGTGTGACGAAGTCCTACCTACAGGTATAAATTGGCTGTGAGGTAATGAAAATAACGTACATACAATAAAAATAAATATATATTAAAAGATACCTAACTATTTAAAATTTATAAAGAGCGAAAGAGAGAGACAGAGAGAACTATAAGAGAATGGGTTCTATCACCATCCAGATTATGTCATGGGAAGAATGCTACTGCCCTGATTATACGACGATCGGGGAGGGCAGCGTCCAACGTCCTTCAGTGGCAGGGCAGGCTCCGGGCAGCGGTCTGTTAAGGCCGGCTATGGCAGGCCGTGACGTCTGCTGAGCAGACGGTGTCCAGGCTCCGGATGAAAAATCCAGGCTGAGTTCAGCTATGACCAGCGGGATGTCTGTAGACGGTGGCAGACCAGGCTTCAGAAAAAGGTTCCAGGCCAGGTTCTGCCGTAGTGGTTTTTTCTACCTCGGACTTGATTCTCCACCTCGGACTTAATTCCTGGAATCATTCGAAGGGAAGCCTAAGCACACTGCTTCCAGCTCTCGTTGTCTTCAGTTTTTGGCAGGGCAGCAACAATAATTGTGCATTGCGTAAAACTGCAGGACGGAGGCTGGGTGCCGTGCTAGACAGACGCACGGACACAGTACAATATCTATATAAATTCTAGTGAACCCTAAAAACGTCCCTATGAAAGTACTGTATAATTAACTCACCAAATTAATGTTGGAACTCCGAACTTTGTGCGTCACTATTATATATTTTTGTAACTAACAAATTATTACAAACACACACTCACGATCTTAGCAATTTATCAAATGGCCTGCGGTACTCTGACCGCGGCCTATTTATGTTAATTTTGAAGTAATACGTTACTTCGACTTGTAAAATGCATTTATTTAAACTACCTGCCTCTTTTGCATTTTGCACTTTTGCAAAGGGCAATTTTAAATCCTAAACTATGCGTTCCATTTCGTGGACCATCGCAAATTTTGTAACATAAAAAGTAACGTTCCGTTACACCGGTGAACCCACAGACTAAGACCAAAACATGACTAGTTTTTGCATCTGTCCTGATGGTTTTTGCATCCATATGGGCGGTGGTAACGAGTCCGGTCGGTCGGCCTAACAAAGTTATAGAGGGTGCATTATAGGTTATTCAGGAGCCTTGAAGATAATACAACGAAGATATTATTATTTTGATTACTTTCATATATATTTGGGGCGTAGGTATGGTCTGTTGGGTTGGTCGCCTTGGTGGCACTTTTGCACAGGTCAATGGTCAATGGTATTTTATTATCATATTAATAAATAAATAAATACCTTCACGGGTGCCTATTTAGCTCCCGAGAACCGTTTATACGGCCTCAGGGTTCCAGCGGAGGGATTAACCCATCCTAATTTCGCCGATGGTATTCGAAAGCAACACCTAACAAGTGGCGAGCTTGTTGCGGTGTTAATGATAAAATAGCCTCGTTGTATAAAGCGGTCACCCATCCCAGGCCGGCCTTGTTGTCATCTGCTTAACCTTGTTATCAGTTGCGCAGTGACTTAACCACTAGGCTGGGGCCGCTTTTTAGTTTCATTATCGTTATATATTATACTAGCTGTGCTCGCGACTTCGTCTGCGTGGAATAGTTATTTTTTTATCATATAAACTTTCATCCCCTATTTTATCCCCTTGGGGGTAGAATTTATCAAAATCCTTTCTTAGCGTATGCCTACGTCATAACATCTACCTGCATGCCAAATTTCAGCCCGATCCGTCTAGTGGTTTGGGCTGTGCGTTGATAGATCACTATGTCAGTCAGTCACCTTTGAGTTATATATATTTAGATTATTCTTTAATACATATTTTTTGTGTATCTTGAACCGTTTTCATGGCGCACGCAACGGAAGGCTTCAAAGATGAAATAATTTCTCCCGTTTTTTACACATTTACCACTATATCTTTGCTCCTATTGGTCGTAGCGTGATGTTATATAGCCTATAGCCTTCCTCGATAACTGGACTATCCAACACAAAAAGAATTATTCAATTCGAACCAGTAGTTTCGGAGATTAGCGCGTTCAAACAAACAAACAAACAAACTCTTCAGCTTTATAATATTAGTATAGATATTATCATATTAGTTTATTATATATTATTTTATTATATATGATAATTGCTTATTATTTAGTTTATAATATAATATTTGTTTTATTAAGGTATCTTTTTTTTTAGAATTAATTTATTATGTGTTATTAATAACTGTAGGCGCGGAATGCCTACGCGGTGCGATGCGGTTATTAAACTTATTTTTAACTAGCGGCCCGTCCCGGCTTCGCACAGGTTTGTATAACTTTAACTATATGCTCAGCGCACGCCACGGAAGGCCTCAGAAACGATACTTTTCCCCCGTTTTTAAAACATTTTTGGTTACTGCTCCACACCTATAGGACCTAGCGTGATATTATATAGCCTATGTTACTTCTGAATAATGCAGCTTTCTAATGGTGAAAAAATTATTGCAATCGGTCCAGTAGTTTTTGAGTTTATTCATTACAAACATACAAAAACACAAAAACACAAAAATACAAAAATACAAATCTTTCCTCTTTATTATATTAGTATAGATACAAAAATATAGGTATATATAAATTCGAAGGACCTGCGATAGCTCAGTATGTTCATGAATGTTGGGTTGTAAAAAGAACACCGGTAAACCCTATCGACTGATAAAGGAGAAGAAATGGAAGGACTCACCAATATCCTGAGTTTGTTTTGCACAAAACCATCCAAATAATAATAATAATAATATGTAGGACAAATTACACATATTGCTCTGGTCATAAACTAAGCTCTAGGCTTGTACTATGTGTACCAGAAGCAACGATATAATACATATTATATTTTATAAACACCCAGACCATGACAAACTGTACAGAAAAAACGTACTAATATTTTTTGCCATGGGTGGGAATCGAACCCACGACCTCCGGATACAACGCCAAAGTCGCAACCACTAGTCTACGGAGGCTGTAATAGCTAAATAGCAGAGTAATCAAGCTTCACATTCTATATTCCTCAAAAAGGGCAGATGCGGGTGCGGTTTCAATAAATGCGTTACTTTTAAAATATAATGCAGTTCTACATGCTACGAAGCAGTAAGCAAAGCAGCAGACTTCCACTTGGCTGAATAACGTGTCACCTGACCTCCAGCCAATCAGAGGCCTCGCGCGTCACGTCAGGTATGGCGATCGGATTGGTCAATAAGTTAATAGTGGGAATTCAAATTAGTAAGGCGTCAACTGAAAGCGCATATCGGCGCAAACAATAACTTTGTATAAGATTGTTTTGATCTATAAATGATATAGTGCATTTGTAGTACTATGGTGACAGTGAAGGGATCGAACACGTTTTCCCATGGAACCATGTGTTGCAAATGAAAAAAGTAACAATCTTTCCAAGTCACCGTGTATATTGTTTTATTTCTAATTAATTAAATAAAAATATTTTTATGGTAAAAAAATAATTGCCTTTTAAAAACCTTTCCGATGGTCATGATGGATACGTGTCCCTACACATGTTGGTCTGCTGCGGCCATATTTACTCTTTATCTAACAAGAACATCTAGATATTATACTATCACGTTCTTGTTCATACCTAAGTGTTAATGTACCTACTTAATTATGATAAATAAATAAATTCAATTGGTTGTTAAATAATATTAGTTAATAAATATTGTGTTCAGTAACAATTTAGTTACCTATAAGAATCTCACGGTGCGCCATGAAAATCAGTACTGCAAAGTATCCGCACACAAGCTGAGGGTGTAACCGATTCACTAAATTTACAACATTTTAATATAATGTTTGAATCGTGCTATAAATTGAAATTTCTCGTATTTATAAGTTAGTGTAAGATAATTTTGTTACTTTTTTGTATTTTATTTAATAAATTAAAAATTATGTAGGTACATCTGTTTGACAACACCACTATAGTGCCTCGGAGAGCACGTTAAGCTGTCGGTTCCGGTTTCACTATACCAACTTGTAAAACTGTTTATAGATGGGTTATTGAGTCTATTCAAAACATCGCGACTAGCTAGCCACTTGTTCGGTGTAGACTCATACCATCGGCTACGACGAGGTGGGATTAAAAAAAAACCCGCCGCTGGGTACCCTGGTGCCGTCTAGGCGGTCTCGGGCGATGTGAGGCACCTGTGATTATATATATAGGAGAAATATTTTTGCTTGCTCCAGTTTCTTACCAGATCCAGCCTATTAGAATAGAATAGAATAAAATTTATTAAATATATATTTATATATATATTATTCTATTCTATTCTAATAGGCTGGATCTGGTAAAAAACTGGAGCAAGCAAAAATATTTCTCCCAATGATTTATTACAACAAACAGACCGTGACGTCATCGGAACTCCATTAACAAATTGATTGTTTTTATTTATTTGAATCCGTTGTGTTGGCTCCCCTGTAATCAATCAATGCGAAGTAAAGAGTTGCGCTTCTGAATATTTGTCAACGAAGATAAATCTTTGTCTTATTTGTTTGTCTAACATTTTCTGTATTATAGTGATGTTCCGATGAACTACGATTATTTATCGATTTTTTTTTGTGTAATTAAACTATCTACAATATACTTTAGACTACTTTATAGCTTCTCAAACTTTTTTGACGACAGAACCCTAATATAATAAAAATATGTTTCATGAATATGTATTTATTCATATTCCATTATATGTGATTATTAATAAGGAATACATATTATGTATTCCTTATTAATCATATTCATTTTCGGATTCATTCATATTCCATTATGGAATATGAATGAATCTGATTTTAGTTATTGATAGTAGTTTTTTAACTTTATGTTGGAATATTTAGATTTTTTTTTTCATTATGACCAACCAGTATTGCTGAGCCCCAATAGAGGCTTTGCGGAG
Organism: Monopis laevigella; assembly: GCA_947458855.1. Classification (NCBI taxonomy): domain Eukaryota; kingdom Metazoa; phylum Arthropoda; class Insecta; order Lepidoptera; family Tineidae; genus Monopis; species Monopis laevigella. Next base: position 3,330,371 of record OX381596.1, on the reverse strand, counting down.
CCCTAGGTTTCCGCGGAGCACACTTTGAGTATAGCTGCTGTAGTGTTATTTAAATAGATTTCTTTTCGAAGCTAATAAAATTATTTTATATCGGTTATTTTTCATTTCCTTGAATTTTTATATCAAAACTAAAAACCCGCTCTACATCTTCACACACTACATCACCACCAAGGCGACAAAATTCAACGGCTATACACCTCAAATGTTTATTTTATTTAAATTCTTTTTGCACAGCAAAAAGATTTGTATAAAGGCGAGCTTAAAGCCTAAAGTTAAAATTGATCATATAAAAAAAAAATTTACATTATTTTTTTAAGTGAAAAAAAAAATTATATTAATTTTTATGAGAACAATTTTAAATGCTAAATTTTTTATGCGAAAAGTTAAATGCATAAACAACATTTTAGCAATTTAGCTTTTGTATGACATAATAATAATTAATCTATATTATTTTTGATCATCCCTAACGAATATGATCTGAAATCGGACTTGAAAGGTTGTACTTTGGGCTAATATGAGGCTCTACTGATAAAACAAAAAAAAAACGCAATGGAAAAAAAAACTTTTCCATACAAATTAGTATTTTTCCATGGAAAAAGTTTTTTGATTTAATTAGTAGTTGGGCACCAAAATCAGGTTGTATGAGCAAGTTAAAGACAAACAATTTTAATCGATAACAAATTAGTAGGTACATCACTATTTTGACCAATTCACAATATTGAAAACAATGGTATAGATTATACATTTTATGGGTAGAACCTTTCATTCTGATCTAGATCGATCGACTTGTTAACGCCACGCTTAAAGGATTCTGGATTAAAGGAAGAAGGGAAAACGTACGCAGGCAAAAAGTAGAAAAATGGTCCATGGGAAAAGTAGTTCGATTTGATCAGCAGAGCCTCATATTAGCCCAAAATACATCCTTTCAAATTCACCCTGTATTATTAGCATTTTTTTTCACCTCGGTTCATTATAAAATTATGACTTATAAATAACTGTACAAGTTATATCATTTTTTATTATTTTATTTAGAGTACAGTACGCTCACAGACAAACATACCTATAGGAAGAGAGTAACAAACGGTGTACCCTTAAGCAAATAAATTTTTACTTAATAAGAAGACATTTTGGAAGAAAAGTAACATATAAAGTAAATTAAAAAGAAACAATAACTATAAGTTGGTAATAAAACAACAAATACTAAATTATGGAAATAGGTACTATTGGCCTTATTCATTAAAAGTTATTGAGACCTTCAAAACACGTTCGTATAGAAGTATTTTGTCTCTTTTACATATTTATTTTTATTGCAAAAAAAAGACAAAACCTTCTGTAACTAATGCTCTATGAATACCTGTACGGAAAATATATCAATGCTGTGCGTATTTTTTTTTTATAAGAGCTCAACATGTGATCCACCTGATGTTAAGCAGTATGCAATGTCCAGGAATGATAGCAACAAGCGGATGCATGCAGGTGCACCGCCATCATTATGCCGGCTTAAGATATTATAATTCACGATTTGTTTAAAGGACTTACTAGACAGGTTATAAGAGGAAGGAAACACGCAGTTGGTAGCGCATTTGGTAGCGCATTTTAATAGTAGGTAGATTTGAATCACCAATATATATATATATATATAATCACCAATATATATGTATATATATGTTATAGTGATCATAATTGGATCTAAAAAATTTTTGGTGTAATTTGTAAAACAAACATGCTAAAATCTAGATTTTTCGCAATCCAATTTCTTCCAAGAGCCGGCCCCTTGGTGCACATATCATAGCATCCTAAGATGGGTCTCACGATAGTCCTTACAATCCACAACTGTCCGTCATTGAGGAAATAAGGAAAAATGACAAAAAGCCGTCCTTTTTCTTTATCTAATGTAATATTTAGAAAGTATACTATAGTGTGGGCATGTCTTTACTTTCGACTATCTAAGAAAATAGTATATTATATTAATTATATGTAGGACAATCTATACTAATATTATAAAGCTGAAGAGTTTGTTTGTTTGTTTGTTTGTTTGTTTGTTTGAACGCGCTAATCTCCGAAACTACTGGTTCGAATTGAATAATTATTTTTGTGTTGGATAGTCCAGTTATCTAGGAAGGCTATAGGCTATATAACATCACGCTACGACCAATAGGAGCAAAGATATAGTGGTAAATGTGTAAAAAACGGGAGAAATTATTTCATCTTTGAAGCCTTCCGTTGCGTGCGCCGTGAAAACGGTTCAAGATACACAAAAAATATGTATTAAAGAATAATCTAAATATATATAACTCAAAGGTGACTGACTGACATAGTGATCTATCAACGCACAGCCCAAACCACTAGACGGATCGGGCTGAAATTTGGCATGCAGGTAGATGTTATGACGTAGGCATCCGCTAAGAAAGGATTTTGATAAATTCTACCCCCAAGGGGATAAAATAGGGGATGAAAGTTTATATGATAAAAAAATAACTATTCCACGCGGACGAAGTCGCGAGCACAGCTAGTTTACACATATTGCTCTAGTTACAAACTAAGCTCTAGGCTTGTACTATGTGTACCAGAAATAACGATATATTACATATTATATTTTATATACACCCAGACCATGACAAACTGCACAGAAAAATGTACTAATATTTTATTGCAATGGATCGGAATCGAACCTACGACCTCCGAATACAACGCCAAAGGCTAGTCTACGGAAGCTGTCCGGTGTATTGTCCGGAGTATATAGGGTATATACTACGGATAATATTGAAGTATTAGTCATTATCACATAGCCTTACGGTGCCCGACACCGCCTAGACGGCCTCAGGGTACCCAACGGAGGGGTTTTAATCCCACCTCGTCGTAGCCGATAGTATGAGTTTACCAACAGTGAACAAGGCTAGCTCGTCGTGATGTTTGGATAGGCTCAATAACCCATCTATAAACAGTTTTACCGCCCCAGCGCCCGCCGCGTCCTTTTCGGCCGCCTCCAAAGCGGTCGCCAATGTCATCGCCCCAGCAAAAGTCAGCTTTTACTCGGCGAATAACCGTTGGCGTACGACGTCGCTGCCGATGCCGCAGACGAGCTGGTCTCGCATGTTGTCTTCCAGCGCCCCGCCGAACTCGCAGAATCTCGAAATTTTCTTTAGCTTGGCTATGTACTGCGCTACAGACACCCCTGCTTGTTGCCTCCGCTGACTGAAGCGATACCGCTCCGCCGCCGTCTCCGAGGGCTTCGCCTGCAGGTGATCCCCTATGAGCGTGATTATCTCTTCCAAAGTGTGATCCATGGGATTCCTGGGACTAGTGAGGTTGACCATCAACTCATTGGTTTGGATCACCCACAAGGGTGATTAGCGTCGGCAGTTGTTCTTCCACCTTGATTTTGTTGAACATCCTCAGGCGACCGGTATACGCTGCCCAATTTCCATTCTTCAGGTCGAACTCCTTGATCTGCCCAATATTTTATTACGTGTTAATTTTAAAATTTTAATTTTTAATCCTCGTCTCCATTTAGTAGGTACTAAGAGGCGGAGGTAATGAAACACAGCTTATTCAGATTTAGTTTATTCCACGACTGACTGCCTGTCTCACCACTATTTATAACCTTGTAGGGTAATACTACATAACAGGTATATGAAATAGTGGTGTTATCAAACAAATTTACATACTTTTTTTTAATTAAAAAATCATTGGTATACACCGGTGTTTGAACGGGGGACAAATCTGTAGAGTGATTGAACTGAGGTCTAACCAAGTCGGCCACCATCAGTGGAGTTACAGATTAGGCATCACTAGGCTATTTAAATTGTGCCGCCCTAGACTTCAGCATACTCAGCCTGCTGGTAAATGTTGCCACTGCGCACCACGTATAAATAATATTGGAGTATGCCTATAAAGGATTTTTTCTTTTTAATACTTAATTTGAAATGAATTTATAATTTATTTATCTCCACGCCAGGACCCTTACGGAGACAACCTCGCCACTTGCCTCTATCTCTAATATACTCGCTGACTTATTATCAATTTGGTAACCCATTTGGTAACCGTACGCTGAAAGGAGACTGCCACCTCGACAAGAAATCAATGCAGTAATGTCCTGAAAAACGGTAAAAGATATATACATACTGATTATACATGCTGCATCCATAGTCATAACTCTTCACATGCATGTGCGCCGATTTCGAAAACATTTAAATGCACCATGATTTATCTTTCCAGTTTGATCACGAGTGTGCCTTCTTCTTCCTCGGCCACGTTTACCCTTCACCTCGCTGGTTTATCATTCTTTCATTATTCATTCTGTCTATAATAATAAAAATGCTACACAAATAAAATACAAAGTAGTATAATAAAGTACAAAGTCGACTAAATGATGCGATTACACAATGGGCATCAAAAAAGGCGAATTTACTATTACGAGCACAAAAGTTAAAGCTCGCTTTTTACGGTATGGAACACTTGGCACTGAACATCTTGACTAAACTAATTCTAACAGCACAACATCAGCTGTTTTGTCGAATGTATTTTGCGCCGCTGTAAGTATTAATATAGATCAATGGCCAGGTATAACCTAACCTAACCTAACGAACGGTCCCCAAACCCAACAACACAATGGAGACAAGGCAAATGAAAAGAAAACGATTGACGCCGCTTCCCGAGGGTTACCGTCGAGGCACATCTGGAGCCGATGCTGGATGTCTCAGCATACGAACCATCGGCGGCGAGCGGTTGAGCAGGCGGGCCCCCGTCGACCAAATGCAGGTTACAGCCGAAAAATCACTTTCATCATCTACATCTTCTATCTCACTATATTCTTCTATACATTCTTTATCATCTTCTTCAATATCAAGGCTGTTGTCAATATCTTCAATATCATGTTGAACAGGAGGCAAATGCCTTTACTGAACCCACCTCTGGTCTCAAGCGTTATAAATGGAGTTCAGAAATGAATAAATTTATACTCCATGCTTATTACACACTTATATCTTTAGAAACTAATACCAATTCATATCTTACCGATCTCCATACACAATTCATAAATAAATATCCACATATGCAAGCCAGTAAGCAAAGAGTAAGTGATCAACGACGTGCTATTTTAAAAAGAAATTTATTATCAGACGACATTATTCATCAAATAAAAATAAATGTCTCAGAAGAACTATCAACTAGATTGTAACGTAGTCTTTTGCCCGGGGCTCACAGACCATGAAACAACTCAGGGCAGGGTACTGACAAGGAACAACAAAGAAAAGAGAGAAAGGTTAACACTATATATTTACAATAAAAGACAACAGAGAAACACAAATCAAACTTAAAATTATACTTAAACTAAGGAGCCTTATACTAACAAATATAAAAATAAAAAAATTACTCCCCGGGGACTGTGACAGCTCCTCAAGGGAACCCCGTCAGATCAAGCCTGTCCTGCACAGCCACCGTAACGCACCACCAGTGCTGGGAGTAAGCAGCGTCCGCTCCAGATACAATTACTGACCTGTTAGACAACAATATTTAGGCTTCTATCTAGGAAACAATTTCAATACTATTCTGCTGTTCCACAAAAGCTGTACTTACAATTTAGATGCCGGGACGCTGACACTTTTATTTTATTTATATTTCAAACAATACAATGTCGTGTTAGCCTCTTTGGTTTGGAAAGGAAATGTGAGCGATCACCCCGAGCCTGGTAATTTATAGACTCGGTTCCTAAACTCAAAATGAGGTAGATTAAATTTAATTATAATATTTTCAGGTAGCGATCGAACACATTTCCCTTCAACAGAGGTTACCTTTTTGACGTTGACAGTCATCCTCGGTGTTGCCAAATTAAGATTTTTAATTTGCAACACTCCGATAACTGTCACATTCAGCGCTAGATGGCGCTATTTCGTTACAAGATTACCACAAGAACAGCCTCAAAACAACATAAACAATAAAACATCAAGAATGAAATGGTCAACCGATATAAACGAATTTATGGTAAGACAGTATTTTATAATAACAGAATCTGAAATAAATAAAACAAGCTACAGGAAACTACAACACCGAAAGTTTTCAGAACAATATCCGAATTTATCTCATATTACAGAACAAAGAATTGCCGATTAGCGAAGATATATATTTTTAATAAAATTAGTTCACGAGGACAGAATACAACAAATTAAAGACGAAGTACATAGCAATATAGAAAATAACAGACCTTTAGATACTCCGACTCAGATTGAACAAGTTAATTATATTAATACAGAACCTCATCCGACTAATGAGAATCCAACTACAACAGAAGAAACCTCAAATACAGAAGACATAGAAAGCTTAGAAAATATGGATATTGACTTAGATTCCATAAACACAAATATTGACGAAATATATACACAAAATCTTGAACAATTCATAAATTCTAACCCAATTAATAGACCTTACTTACCTAGACAAAAGAACAACAAAAAAATTCATAACGTTGTTACCTACATAAATACAAAAATTTTACCGCAACACCCAACACACAATCAAAATTTCCTAAAATTTCATACAATATTATACACTGCATCGTACACAGCAGTCTTCTGCACTGGAGCAAAACTAAATAACATGGTAAATAGTACTACCAGAGGACCAAAAACGCCAAAATGGCAAATAAGATTGGAAAATAAAATTCTAAAATATAGAAAACACATAGGTCGGCTTGAACAATATAAAAACGGTAATAGGAGCCATATAATAACAAGTTTCGTTGAAAAAAATAATACAAAATACATACACAGCATGAAAATCCTAATACAAGTACTGAATAGATACAGATATATGATATTCATAGATACTCTAAAACAAAAACTAAGCGCAACAGCAAATAGATTACGTAGATACAAAGAATGCACTTTAAGGAAAACACAAAACAATAGATTTAATAACAACGAAAAACTATTCTATAGAGATTTACAAAAAACCACCCGATACACAGAGGATGAAGGAATGCCTGTACCAACAAAAAAAGATTTTCAAAATTACTGGTCTAATATATGGTCCAATCCTGTTGAACATTTGGAACCCACTTGGATAAATAACACACAAAACATACCAGATATGCATTATTCGAATATAACAATAGAAACTTTTCAAAACGTTTTGCAAAAACTACAAAATTGGAAGGCAGCTGGATCGGACAAAATTCATAACTTTTGGTATAAAAAAATTACAGCAATTCATCCATATTCACACGGCCATATAAATAAGCTAATTTCAGAGCCCTACTCAATTCCACCATTTATCACTCAAGGAACAACTTACATGATACCAAAAAATAACGCAACACAAAACCCTGCCAATTTTAGACCTATTACATGTTTACAAACTATTTACAAAATTATAACCTCTTGTATTAGCGAAAATATATACAATCATCTACATAAAAATAATATATTAGCTGAACAACAAAAGGGATGCCGTAAAAATAGCAAAGGGTGTAAGGAACAACTGATAATAGATACGACAGTAATGAAGCATGCTTTATCTAATAAACGTAATATATATTCTATGTATATTGACTATCAAAAGGCATTTGACTCCGTCCCACACAGTTGGTTAATTTACATTCTCAAACACTATAAAATACACACAGACTTAATAAACTTCCTACAAGCGGCAATATTAAATTGGAATACTACAATAAATTATAAAGATAGATGTGATGATCAATAGTTACTGAAATTATTCCTATAAAACAAGGAATATTCCAAGGTGATGCATTAAGCCCCCTTTGGTTTTGTCTAGCATTGAACCCACTCTCAGAACTATTAAATAAGTCAGATATACTCTCCCATCTTCTTTATATGGATGACATAAAACTATATTCAACTAATAAAACAGATTTATTTCATCTTGCCAATATTACACAAACATTTTCGAATGATATAGGTACACATGAGCTTCGGTATAGATAAATGCAAGATATGATACTTTATATATAGCATATTATAAATATAAACCTGAAATTATACTGGAAAATGAAAATCATAAATTATACTGGGATCGAGCAATAATAACTGATAAAACAATCCACCGCAATAGACCTGAAATAACGCTTATCGACAAAAAATAGAAAACTGCATATCTTATCGACATAGCTATCCCAAATACACATAACCTGGCAAAAACACAGTCAGAAAAAATAGCTAAATATACGGACTTATCCATAGAATTAAAAACTCAATGGAACATGAAAACAGTCAAAACCATTCCTATTATAGTTTCATCTACTGGCGTTATCCCTCGCACACTTCACAATAGTCTTCAAAAACTTCAATTAAAACAAAATATATATATGCTACTACAAAAAGCCACTATTTTAAATACCTGCAGAATAGTCAGTAAATTTATGTCAAATTAATGATTACTCTATATCGCTTGGCTCCGGCCCGCGTGTAGAGAAAATCCCTTTTTTAAGGAGAAAAGCTTTGCTTTAACAATAATAATAATAATAATAATAATAATAATAATATGTAGGACAAATTACACATATTGCTCTAGTCACAAACTAAGCTCTAAGCTTGTACTATGTGTACCAGAAGCAACGATATAATACATATTCTATTTTATAACCACCCAGACCATGACAAACTATACAGAAAAAACGTAAGTACTAATATTTTTTGCCATGGGTGGGAATCGAACCCACGGCCTCCGGATATAACGCCAAAGGCGCAACCTACATATGTACTAGTCTACGGAGGCTGTATATATCTATTATTTTAATTAAATTTAGCTCAAATGATAACTTTCATGAAACACATGCGTTATTATCGCTCTCACTTTTTTTTACTGTTTCGATAATTTTTGGCGGTGTGTTTATTGTTTGAATAACAAAATTAAACAAATTGTCTATTAATATTTGCTGGTGTATAATAAATTAAGTTTTTTTTTAGTTATACATATTTCAAAACCTGTGGCCCCAGCATTTATGTAAATGTAAAACACGAAAATATTCTTACAAGCATCATATCAACCCTTAGGTGCTGTGCACACATCGTAATGGCTCAGTGGTCCAAACAGCTGTCAGAGGGTCTAAGGGTCCGCTGAGTGGACGCGTTAATCCCAGCCCTAACCCTTATCAGTGGCCCATCTTGTCCCTTTGCTAAATAAACATCGCCACTCGATAGTTTACGAGAGTATTTTGAGGTTTTTTGTTGAAAAGAAATATTTACTTGCTTACTTGCTTGTTTATGTATTTATATATTTTTGAAAAGATAGATTTTCTTGCCTTCTTTATTTACCTATTTATATATATAACATATAAGTATATCATCACGGGTGCCTTACGGCGCCCGAGGCTGCCTAGACAGCCTCAGGGTACCTAGCGAAGAAGTATTTCAATCCCACCTCGTCGTAGCCGATGGTATGAGTCTACACCAAACAAGTGGCTAGCTCGTCGCGATGTTTTGAATAGACTCAATAACCCATCTGTAAACAGTTTCACAAGTTGGTATAGTGAAACCGGGACTGCAAGGTTAACGTGCTCTCCGAGGCACTATAGTGGTGTTGTCAAACAAATGTACATTTTTTTATACTTAAAAACTCATTGGTACACACCGGGATTCGAACCAGTCTCTGGTTAAAAGTTGGTTAGAGCTTGGACTTAAAAACACTTAGGTCCCTGGTTCAAACCCCATTGTGTACCAAAAAGTTTTAAATCTAAAAAAATATGTATATATTTATAGTGCCTCGGAGAGCACTTTATGCTGTCGGTCTCAGTTTTACTATACCAACTTGTGAAACTCATTTTATAGATGGGTTATTCAGTCTATCCAAACATCGCGACGAGCTAGCCACTTGTTCGGTGTAGAATCTTAACATCGGCTACCACGAGGTGAGATTAAAACCCCTCCGCTGGGTACCCTGAGGCCGTCTAGGCGGTATCGGGCGCCGTATATATATAAAATAACTTAATTTTGGCAAATGTTTACAGCGCCCATTTTTGGACTTAAAAAATAGACTCAAATTTTGGAAAATAACCTGTTTTAGAACTCTATAACTTCGCTACGATATACGTAGATACAAAAACCATCAAGTGACCTAGTAATGCTTCGGTTTTAGTATGTTGGGTTAACTAGTTTTCAGAAGCCTTGCTGCACAGATATATGTTCAAGGTAGTAGTCCCTTTAGAATGCGGTTACAAAACGGCCAGTTGATTTATCAGTAAAGCAGCGAGGAAGTAACGCAAATTCGTTGTCGACCACATACCTACGCTCTGTCTACTTACCATCAGGTAGAACCAAAGTCACATATCGTGCTTAAATAAAAAAAGGGGTTTCTAAAGCATTCGCATAGACATAAAACAGAAACCTGCGAACGCAATTTGTTCGTGCAACCAACTATTTTTACTTGTAACTTTTTAATCTTGTATAAGGTAGCAATTTTTCAGAATTTTCCTCGTGAAGACAAATTAAGCCCGCGCTCTGGGCAGGTCCGCGGAAAATTAAACATGGCTCCCGTTCCTTTATTTATATAAAAATAAACGTAGTTTTGCGCTTATTATCTCATCTCACGTAGTGTTTAACCTTTCTGCTGCTTCTAAAAATATATACTTACATCTTTATTAAGGGGGGTGATGTAGACAATTTTACACAAATAAAAAACAAAAAAATAAAATTAGATGATAGGTATGTACCTATCATCTAATTTTTTTTTTTACTGGAGTACATATGACTTGCTACCTGATGGTAAGCAGACCTACAAAATCCATTAAAGGGATCGGTATTGTATAAATGTTTATTTATCTTCTTTTTGATATTTTTTTTAAATTAGAATTTAACGAAGTTTAACTGCAACAATTAAAATAATATATAAGATTTTTTTTTGGGAAATAATACCTATTAAAGATTGGAGAAAAATTATTTTAGAAAAAACAGTAAATAGTTATATTATAAAAGACTTTTGAAAATCTTTGAGTGAACGACAAATAAGACGCATCAATAATAAAAATTAAACTTTTAAAATATTTACCTATATAAAATATTTTATAATAGGTACCTGAATTTTTTGTGCGATCAGATAAATTATACTTGTTATTTCATTCCAGGTGAGTAAAAATTATGCAATAAAGTCAGCAGAATGCATGCAAGATAAAGAAAGGTGCTTTAGAAATAGATTAATAATAAAAAGTTAATTTTTAAGTAGTTTGGTTTCTGAATATTTATTTTCATCACCTTTATCGTCTATCCTTTGTCCGCATGATAAATCTACGATTATTGGCATTCATTTTTGTGGATTATTTCACAAAACTTGCCTATATTATACATAAAAGTATGTATAATTTTTTTCATAATATTTAAGTGATATATTTTTATCCAATATTATATTAATATTGTTTTGTGAGGCCTTTGCACTTTTAAAGTTGACTGCACTTTAACGACAGACATCTCCTTAACACTTTTCCAGTGAGATAAAATGTTTACTCTATATTAAGGCTGCTATATTTCTGACTTATTTTGTTAGTAGTTTATGATTTTGCTTTCAGCTGTTCTTGTTCAATTAATTTATTAAAAAAACAACTTTGATTGCGTTAGATTTTTTTACTCTTGTAGCAGCACAACTGACAAAGTGAAAGAAACAAGTGAATGTCCTAAAAAGGACGAGTTTCGCAACAGTAAAGAAACAAGTGAACGAGTTGCGCAACAGTAAAGAAACAATTGAACGTCCTGAAAAGGACGGTTATTCGTAAATGTTCTCAAAAGTACATAAAATTATTGTGTGGGTAGTTCATAATTTTCTCTCGCAAAGAAGATCCATCTCGTGACTGATGTGATAGCGCCGTGCACCAAGTTGAGGATTCAGCGTCGCCGTGTCGTTTTGAGACCGCTCGATCGCCCCGACAGCCGCTAATTCACCCGCAGCGTAGTTGGCGTTCACAGCTGCACACAGCTTCACATGGCTCCTCTCGTCTCGACGGCCGCCCGGTAAAAGAGCGCGCGCGTCTAGTCATCTCTATCCCCCCTTGCAGGAGACGGGAAATTGTTACGAGGTCGTGACCTCTTTCAATAACAGCTGTTCGCTACCCGTGACTACGGATAGGTCTTTGCGTGACCTTTTTACTGGTCGACGGATTCGAGGGGCTCTGTGGAGAGTCTGTGATGCCGGTCCTTCACGTGAAGCAATCGTGCTAGCCGTCCGAGTCGCTTTCGCTTCCCGAACTGCTATCACTCTCGCTCGTGAGAGGTACCAGGTCGCGCGCATATCGTCGTTTGGCATCCGGTGGTCTCGCATGCATAGGCGTCAGGTCCCGAATGTGCGGGTGGCCTGATGCATCTGCACGCGAGAACATACGGGTGGTCAGACGAACGATGAAGTCGTGCAGTGTTTCCATCCGGAGGTCTCGTCGCAGCGAGTCATTGCGCATATAAATCGGTGCGCCAGTTATTGCGCGCAGGCTTCTGTTTTGTTGCGCCTCTATTTGCGCCCTTTGTTTATTCCCACACAACGCGTACCAAGCTGGTGACGCGTAGGTGAGAATAGGCCGAACATATAATTTATAAATGGCCACTTTTGTTTTTAATGGTAATCCGGATGAAAACACTGGACGCAGCCTACAGCGTGCGACCGCCGCTTTAGCTCGCGTCATTGTGACGTGCGGCTTCATTTTGAGTTTGTGGTCAATTTTGACTCCGAGGTACATCACAGATTTGGACCAGTCAACGGACTGTCCACAAAGCTGGAGCGGGGGCGGGGGGGTACGGCCTACACCCCGGTCCTCTCTGCGGATGATGATCGCCTGGGTCTTTTTAACGTTTACACGTAGGCGCCATTTCGAGAGCCAGTCTGGAAGTAAATCGAGCTGTCTCTGCATGTAGACTGCCGCCATTTTCGCGTTCATAGAGAACGAGAAATAGGCAGCGTCGTCCGCGTACAGAGCCAGCTCCACGTCCTTCTCAGCCAGCGAAATATCGTCAGTGTAACAGCAGTAGAGAACCGGGGAAAGACAGCTTCCCTGCGGTACGCCCGCTGCTATGGGGTAAGTTTGTGAGCAAAGACCTTCAACAGTGACGTGGTAGCTACGGCCCTCTAAGAAAGAGGCTACAACTCGTACTACGCGACGAGGTATTTCGGTTTGCAAGATTTTGAACAAAAGCCCGTTATGCCAGACTTTGTCGAATGCTTTTTCCATGTCTAGGAGAACCGCACAGGAGAAGATTCGCCTATCAGACGCCATCGTCATCCTGTGCAGGATTCTCGTCAACTGGAGAGTCGTCGAGTGCTCGCTACGAAAACCAAATTGTTCGTCGCGAGGAGAGAAATGAGGTACGATATGTCGCAAAAGTAGCTTCTCAAAGACTTTGGAAATCGCCGGTAATAAAGTTATCGGACGATAGCTTTCTGGGAGCTTGATATTCTTCCTAGGTTTTGGTATCATAATGATGCGCCCCTCCTTCCACATTGTTGGGAAGTGACCCGTGCGCATTATGCCATTGAATAGGCGGGTGTAGGCTGCGATTGTTCGCGGTGGCATGCACCTGATGGCCATATTGTTAATGCCATCGGCCCCGGGGGCCTTCCTGGGTTTTACGCGGCTGAAGGCACGCGCTACCATACCAGGGGAGAATATCACTGAGGGTTCCGTCTCGGGTATCGCGTCTTGGAGGCCGGCCTCCACTACGCGATCTACCTCTGCGACATGATCTATGGAATCAGGTGGGTTAGGACGAAACTGTCCTTCTAGGCATTCGGCAAATATCCGGGCACGATCTTCCGTTCGAAATCTCGGGGCTCCGTCGCTATCGAGGAGGGGATGAATCGGTGGTGGCGCACCGGACATCGAGGCGCACAGCCGATGAACTCCCTGTAGGTCACCGGTTGCGTCCTGGATCCGAGCTTCCCAACGGTCGGCGTAAAGCTTGTCGAGGGCCTTCCTCACTCGAGCCGCGAGCGCGTTTAGGTCGGTCTTCACCGACGGGCAGCGGGTACGCTGCCACAGTTTCCGCAGATCCCTCTTACTTTTCAGTAAGTCTCTGATGTTCTGGGGAAGGGGTGGTGAGCCCCTTTGCGGGGGGGACTCCGTGGAGGCCCCCTCTAGGGACTTGCGGGACTGTACAGTCAGTTCGGACGCGAGCCTATCCACGTCCGCCGGCGTCGAGATGGGGAAAGTCGGTGTGAAATCGTCGAGCGACCTTGTAATTTTTTCCCAGTTAACGCGTTTACGTGGTACTGGAAGAGAGGCCTTGGTAGGGAGGGTGGACAGGGTGACTAGGACCGGGAGGTGGTCGGAGTCTAGGTCATTGAGAACTTCCTGCTCCGGGGAACAGGGCAGGTTACGGTGAACCAGTATGTCCAGCACGTCCGGCGAGAGCGTACTCTGCACTGGCACGTACGTCGGGCCGCACGGGCCGGACACACAGAACCCCGCCCGCTCCGATTCCCGTAGCAGGAGTTTCCCCGCGGGAATAATTTGGCCGGAGTTCCAAGCTGGGTGCTTGCAGTTGAAGTCGCCGGCGACGAGGATCGGGACTTGCGTATCCAGCAGTTGACGCAGTCCCCTCGTATCAAGCTTCGCCTGCGGCGGCTTATAAGCGGCATATAGGTGCAGCTCTCTGTCACCTATATGCAGTGCCACACCCAACGTATAGGGGGATTGGAGTGACAGGATTGGAAGGGGTTGGTGGATGATGTTCCTACGTACCAAGACCATTAGCCCACGATAGGCGCGGCCCTGGTCCGTAAGCTCATCTTTTCGGTAGGCGATGTAATTGGGAATCTTAAAGGGAATCGAGGAGGAGAGGAGGGTCTCGCTAATCAGCGCCACGTCTACTCTCTGGTCTCTAAGAAAAATTTGCAAAGTGCGACGTTGCTCTCGCAGTCCGCGGGCATTCCAGTGCACCACGCGCAAGTAGGCGTGAGGCGCCTTACTCGTCTCTGCTAATAGTAAGTCCGGCGAGTCCGGACATTATTGCAGATTGAGGTTCCTTCCCGGCCTCGATAGCTCGTAATATATCGAGGAGGAGCGTGGCTACAGCCTTCACTGGAATGAGTTCCAGTGCTCTTTGCGCCACGTATGGTATCGCTGATGGCGGGGGAGCTGAGGGCCCCCCCCTTGGAGCGGTGGAGTCCGGTCCGGCTCGTGCCTTACGGCTTTTGCTTTTCCGGCCCCCTCGCTTTTTGCGCTTGGGAACGGTACTCCTCGGCGTTGGGTCGTTAGCCTGGGGTTGGAGCGTGGTGGGCAGAGAAGGGCCCCGCGCCACCTGTCCTGTCCTCTCCGGGCCCGAAACTGGGGCCCTACCAAGAGCGCGCGCACACGCCGTGCTCGACTATATGCGACACCCGCGCCATCGAGTACTGCGGAGGGGAGGCTACGTCATCGGCATTAAGGCGGGGACGTTTCTTATTGGAAAACTATTTTAAATTATTATGTTTTGTTTACATTTGTTTTTAATAATTTCCTTTTATAAAATCATATATAAATACGGAAATTAAATAAGTAAATTCATTCAGTCACTACCAACCAAGAGTTTCACTTCTAAACCTACAAGTACACAAGATCCCTAAAGTGGTGACCCCGAAGAACAAACAAGCCCTGCTGAAAAATGACGGAAGAAAACCAAGAAGTAGAAGTCTCTGCAATTTCGCTCTCACTGCGGATACCACCATTCTGGAGAGATAAACCTCGTCTATGGTTCATCAGTTTCGAGGCAGCAACAAGCGAACTCAAGAAAAGCCAGACGCAACTAGCTCAGATGGTCGTCGCCAAGCTCGAAAAGCAAGACATCGAGCAAATAACAGATTTGCTGTACAACCCGCCCAAAGCCGAGCAGTATGAAGTTATAAAGAAGCGCCTCATAACCACATATGAAGAGTCAGATAATAGACAATTTCAAAAACTACTATCAGAGATGGAGTTAGGTATATGATATAGTAGGGACACAAAAGCCGTCACAACTTCTACGTAGTATGGATAGAGTAGGGACACAAAAGCCGTCACAACTTCTACGTAGAATGAAGAATTTAGCACGGGAGAAAATACCTGACGCAACCCTGCGACTTATGTGGAGCAATCACCTTCCAGCTCACATAAGATCAGTACTCGCCGTCAGTGAATCAATAAACCCAGACACTAAGCTCGACGAAATCTCTCTGCTAGCTGACACAATAGCAGAGACAAGCTGCTCGCAGGTGTCTACAATAGCCACTTCACTGCCAGGATCGCAAATAGAGGAGACATTGAACATCACGAGCCAGTTAAAAAAATTGACAATGGAGATCGCCGAACTCAAATCAAGACCTCAGTACAATAATCGGCCAACCACAATCGAAAACACAAAACATTGCTCCCGTTGCAACTCAAGATCTCGTGCACGACAAAACTCGCAATCACCATCGCGTTTCCGGTACGGCTCGCCATTACCGTATTGCTACTATCACCAGCGATTTGGAACAAAAGCAGTCAAATGCACACCGCCGTGTTCTTTCAAGAAACCCCAGGAACAATTGTCGGGAAACTGGACAGGACGCTAAACGTGGCGGAACTTGGCGTCTCCGAAGCATCACACCGCCTATTTATTAACGACAAGTTAAACAAATTAGTATTCTTGGTAGATACGGGTGCAAATATATCCGTCATACCAAGAAGAAAAGGCATGCAAACCCAACCATTATCCTTCTGCCTTTACGCCGCCAACAACACAATCATCCCAACATATGGAGAAAAAACACTAGAATTGGACCTCAACCTGCGCCGAAGATTCAAATGGAAGTTTATCGTCGCAGCCGTATCCAAACCAATTCTAGGTGCGGATTTCCTCAAACATCATCAGCTCATAGTCGACGTCAGGAATAAAAAATTGATTGATGGGACAACAAACCTTTCATCGAAGGCCACTTTCGTTCAACCTTCCGACATACCTACAATCCGCAGTATTGACATGGGGAAGTCTTATCATGACGTATTGGCAGAATTTCCTGGAATCACAAGATTAACTTCGATGCAGCTGAGCTCTAAACACGAAGTCAAACATTTCATCGAAACAACTGGACCTCCACTTCATTGTCGAGCACGTCCGGTACCACCACATCGCTATGAACAAGTCAGAAAAGAGTTCGAAAACATGATCCAGCAAGGATTATGTCGACCTAGCAAGAGTCCATGGGCATCACCCCTACACATCGTGCCAAAAAAGAATGGAGACCTGCGTGTATGTGGCGACTACCGAAGACTGAATGCAATCACCAATCCCGACCGCTATCCCATACCAAGAATCAAGGATTTTACATACCAGCTGTCCAAAACCAATATTTTCTCAACAATCGACCTCAATCGAGCCTACCAACAACTTAGTGTACGAGAAGAAGATATCGAGAAGACAGCCATCATAACACCAATGGGACTGTTCGAATTTCCACGTATGTGTCCAGGACTAAAGAACGCCGGTCAAACATTCCAACGATACATCCATGAAGTTCTGCGTGGTCTGGATTTTGTATTCCCATTTATTGATGACGTATTAGTTGCATCATCAAACGAAGAAGAGCACAGAGAACATGTACGCATAGTATTACGACGATTAGAAGATAGCGGCATTACTATAAACCCTGCAAAATGCCACTTCGGACAAGAATCAGTCAAATTCCTTGGCTACACAGTTTCTGAAGATGGAATCAAGCCTCCAGAAGAAAAAGTCAAAGTTATCACAGAATATCCGAAACCAAAAACTGTAGAAGATTTAAGACGTTTTCTCGGCATGATCAACTTTTATCGAGAACATGTCCCGAAAGCGGCTGCATTACAAGCGCCACTTAATGCCTACATACACAACGCCAAGAAGAAAGACAAGACCGTCATTGAATGGAACAGTGAATCTAATGAAGCATTCGAAGCCTGCAAAGCTAGCATATCAAAGGCAACTCTGCTCGCTCATCCATCACATAAAGCTGCATTAGCAATCTTCTGTGACGCGTCAGACAATTCTGCTGGAGCCGCACTTCATCAATTTGTGAAAGAAGAATGGCAACCACTAGGCTATTTTTCCAAGAAGTTCAATGATGCCCAACGAAACTACAGCACGTTCGATCGAGAGCTACTTTCAATCTATTTATCAATCATCCACTTCAGAAAAATAATCGAAGGACGTGACGTCATCGTGTTCACAGATCACAAACCACTAACTTACATTCTCCAAAAGCCACCATCAGTCACAGAAACACCACGGCGCGCAAGACAATTGATGTTTATCAGCGAATTCACAACAGACATTCGTCACATCAGCGGCAAAAACAACGTCGTTGCCGACGCCCTAAGTCGCATCGAAAGTATTTTTTGCCCATCTATGCTAGATTTCGTGCAAATAGCACATGAGCAAGAAAGAGACAGAACCATACAAGAGCTGGCACAACGAAGCAATATAACTTTGAAGAAAGTAACACTGCCGCAATCAGCAACACAAATTTACTGCGAAACATCATCGTCCAATTTTCGACCATACCTACCAGAATCATTCAGACGAACAGCATTCGACGCCGTGCATAATATCAGTCATCCAGGAGTCAGATCAAGTCGAAAGCTAATGTCACAGAAATATTTCTGGCCTTCAATGAACATTGACGTTGGAAATTGGGCTAAACAATGTGTTCGATGTCAAGAATGCAAGATACAGCGTCACACGAGGAGTTCCCTAATGTCATTCCCACCTGCTGATCGATTTCAACACATTCACATCGATATCGTCGGGCCACTTCCTACATCATCTCAAGGTCATCGTTACTTGATTACAATCATCGATCGACTAACAAGGTGGCCAGAAGCGATACCTACCGAAGATATCACAGCCGAAACCGTCGCAAAAGTTGTATATGAAAATTGGATCACTCATTTCGGTTGCCCAGAAACGCTGACTAGTGATCAAGGTCGTCAATTCGAAAGTGAACTATTTGCCAAACTAATGAACACCATGGGGATCAACAAGACTCGTACGACACCTTATCATCCACAAGCAAACGGCATGGTCGAGCGATGGCACAGAACGCTCAAGACTGCATTGAAAACCAAACTATCGGAAAGAACAGAATGGATGACCCAACTGCCCACGGTTTTATTCGGACTACGAGCTGCCGTACGATCCGATACCGGCGTCAGTGCGGCAGAACTAACATACGGCCACAACCTTCGGCTGCCTGGTGATTTCTTAATTATACAACAACCTGAACGAGATATGGACCACAATTACGTCAGTCAATTACGGAACATCATAAACGCACTCAAACCATCTCAGGCACAAGCACAATCACACGAGAATAATCTGCCAATATTTGTGCACCCAGCCTTACATACATGTGAACAAGTATTTATAAGAAACGATGCCGTAAAAAAACCATTGCAACAACCCTATGAAGGCCCGTACGCAGTAATCAAACGGAATGACAAAACTTTCATTCTGCAATTACCCACACGCAAAGCGACTATTTCTATCGACCGTCTCAAACCTGCGTACATCGTCAACGACTACCAGTCTGCATCCAGCAGCAGCACTCACTCTTCAAGCAACATCAATCATTCTTCAAGTAACAACACAGACAGAACAAGCAGACCAACGGATCCAGCATCTATCTTAAAATCAAGTACCACGGTTACCAGATCTGGACGCATAAGCAAACTGCCGGTACGCTTCGCTTGAGGGGGAGCACTGTAGCAGCACAACTGACAAAGTGAAAGAAACAAGTGAACGTCCTGAAAAGGACGAGTTTCGCAACAGTAAAGAAACAAGTGAACGAGTTGCGCAACAGTAAAGAAACAATTGAACGTCCTGAAAAGGACGGTTATTCGTAAATGTTCTCAAAAGTACATAAAATTATTGTGTGGGTAGTTCATAATTTTCTCTCGCAAAGAAGATCCATCTCGTGACTGATGTGATAGCGCCGTGCACCAAGTTGAGGATTCAGCGTCGCCGTGTCGTTTTGAGACCGCTCGATCGCTCCGACAGCCGCCAATTCACCCGCAGCGTAGTTGGCGTTCACAGCTGCACACAGCTTCACATGACTCCTCTCGTCTCGACGGCCGCCCGGTAAAAGAGCGCGCGCACACGCCGTGCTCGACTATATGCGACACCCGCGCCATCGAGTACTGCGGAGGGGAGGCTACGTCATCGGCATTAAGGCGGGGACGTTTCTTATTGGAAAACTATTTTAAATTATTATGTTTTGTTTACATTTGTTTTTAATAATTTCCTTTTATAAAATCTATACTAATATTATAAAGCTGAAGAGTTTGTTTGTTTGTTTGTTTGTTTGTTTGTTTGTTTGAACGCGCTAATCTCCGAAACTACTGGTTCGAATTGAATAATTCTTTTTGTGTTGGATAGTCCAGTTATCGAGGAAGGCTATAGGCTATATAACATCACGCTACGACCAATAGGAGCAAAGATATAGTGGTAAATGTGTAAAAAACGGGAGAAATTATTTCATCTTTGAAGCCTTCCGTTGCGTGCGCCGTGAAAACGGTTCAAGATACACAAAAAATATGTATTAAAGAATAATCTAAATATATATAACTCAAAGGTGACTGACTGACATAGTGATCTATCAACGCACAGCCCAAACCACTAGACGGATCGGGCTGAAATTTGGCATGCAGGTAGATGTTATGACGTAGGCATCCGCTAAGAAAGGATTTTGATAAATTCTACCCCCAAGGGGATAAAATAGGGGATGAAAGTTTATATGATAAAAAAATAACTATTCCACGCGGACGAAGTCGCGAGCACAGCTAGTCATATATAAATACGGAAATTAAATAAGTAAATTCATTCAGTCACTACCAACCAAGAGTTTCACTTCTAAACCTACAAGTACACAAGATCCCTAAACTCTTAAAACAACCACCTTTTCAGCAGATGGGGGCAGGTCTCTATAATTTGGTCAGGCTATTTGACCGGTTTCTTTACCACTGCTGTAAGAGATGTAAAGACCTTCAAGTGACCTTGGAAATGTTTTATTTATTTATTTAAAATACTTTAATGCACAAAATTACAAAATAAAATTATACATGGGCGAACTTAATGCCTTAGGCATTCTTTACCAGCTAACCTTTGAGAGAGTGGAAGATTATGCATAGGGTGCAAAAGCAAATGTTTCAGTTGGATTCACTGGCTTTTGGAAGCCTATTACTTTGATTTCTTGTCGGGGTGGTAGTAGCTTTTAGAATGCGGTTACAAAGCGAGGTAAAGCAGACTTGCAATTAAAATTCTTCTTTATCGCCGCCCATTTGGTAACCTCATCATTTAGGCGGCATAGTGGGAGACTTATACTGTTAACAAACAATGTATTGATCCCCATTCATAAATTTTGTAGGTCTGCTTACAATCAGGTACATACACAGTCACATGCCGTGCCCTAATAAAAAAAAGGGGTGTTACACAATACCAATTTGCGGAACTGTTTAAAGAATAACTATTTAGTCTGTACAAATACTGCGACGAGCTTGGCACTTGTTTGGGCTAGAGTCAGCTACTAATTATAGTGGCAGAATATCCCGGTAGCTTGAGGCCGTCTAGGGCCTAGGCGAAGAAAATTCTTTATCAATAGTGTATGTGAACAAAGTGATTAAATGTTTAAGACACAATATTAATATATAAAGAAACTTACAGCGGTGATAAAGAAACCAGTCAAATAACCTAACTAAATTATAGAGACCTGCCCCCATTTGCTGAAAAGGTGGTTTTATAGCAGTAAAAAAATCTAACGCAATCAAAGTTGTTTTTTTAATAAACAATATATTTAATTCTGAAGACATTTTCTTAATAATAGATTGTATAGTGAGACTGAAAAGGGCTGGCCCTAATGGGTCTCCTTGTTGGCACCCTTCTGATGACATTATAAAGAAAAACAATTTAAGTAGCAACAAGAATAAGAGGACTTTAAATCCCTACGCATGATTCAAAACATTCAATACATTTATTGGGGACTGCATGGGCCTATCCCTTCTATTCATAGTACATGGGTTTTCACTCGCATTTCAAATGATTTGTGGTTATATGGAATAGAGGAAAAATGTTCCCAATAATACTTTACATTTATGCGGTTGGAATAAACCTACAAGAAATTATATGTATATATAAATATGTATATTATTATGTTTATCTGTACTTCCTTCCCGAGAAAACTCATGGATTTATGATATTTAAAATCTTGTATAGATTCTATTTGGAAATGGATGAGGCGATTTTTATATTACAAAGGCCTGTAATATAAAAATGTTATATGCAATGATAATATTTAATCGACAAATGACTGCAAACAAAGCTATTTATATCAACTAAAGTCTAGTTATAAATATAATTGACTTTTAAATTAATACAGAAACTCTTTATTCTTAAAGCGACTTAAAAACTTCAAAAGCGCTTCTATGTTCCAAAAGCGATAAAATGTCTTTTGGAATTTAAACGACTATTTTCCAATCCAGGGGCCTTATTCCGAGTTTGCAACCGTTAAACACGCCAAGACGTTGCGTAAACTATAAATATGGAAATATAAGTTCTATTCCAATGATTATATAGTCTGTATTAGGTTGGCTATAATAATGCCGCCATCTTGAAATACACAAATTCTTCGCAAGTTTGAACATGTGTGGAGCATTGGAATTTCAACTCTATAATTAACAGTATAGAACTTATATTTATAGTTTACGCAACGTCTTGTCGTGTTTAACGTTTGCAAACTCGGAATAAGGCTTGGTCGTTAATTTGCGACAAGTGACTGCAAATTAAAAGGGATTTTTATAAACTAAAAGCGAATTCTTTATTCTTACAAATGGGAATCTTTATTATTAAAAGGATTCAAAAATTCTAAAAGCGCAACATTTAATCGACAATTAACTGCAAATAAAAACTAAAAGCTAGGAAAAAAAGAATACTAAATTATAAAAGAGACTCTTTATTCTTAAAGCGACTTATATATTCCAACGACAAGTGACCACAAACAAAAAGCGATTTAGATAAAAGCAACTTCAAAATTCTTAAAGCGACTAAAATTTCCAAACATGACTTCTATATTTCAAAACCCCACAAAGCAAGGACGTAGCAATAAAAAGCGATTTATATAAACTAATCGCTAGATATAAAAACGAATTTTATTTTTTTACAAAGACTCTTTTTTCTTGCTGTGACTTAAATATTGTAAAAACGATTTCTATATTTCAAAAACAACTTCTATATTCTAAAAGCGACTTCTATATTCCAAAGGCCCACAAAGCGAGGATATTCAGTCGACAAGTGGCTGCAAACCGTCGGATGGTTCCGCTATTGACGAGTATTAAGAGCTTTGGACTTGGCCGCTTTCATTTCCTCTACCAATCTGAACATATGAAAAACTCAACCCTTCAATTTCCTGCCAATTTCATAAATAACTTTGTCTTGATGTAATGTAATTTAAAAAAAGGATATTTATTTATCTATACATACTATACTTGACCACCTCCGTGGGTTCGATTCCCACTCAAGAAAAAAAAAATGTCCGTCAGGATTGAGGGGCTAAATGTTTATAATACAAATTTGCTAATAATGTTTATGCCAGAAGTCAGTAAAAAGCGATGTAAAGTTTGTAATTTTTTTTTTTTTTTTTAAATATTTTTGTTAATTTTAAACGGATTCAAAATGAGGTTAGCGTGGTTTGAAAGTATATATTTTTACAAACTCTAGACATGTTTTCTAAGTTTGCAACTAGTATAGATTTAAAGATATTGAAGTTTACTTTAATGAAAACGTTAGCACGGAGGGGCCAACTAAAAACCCATATAACTTTTTTATTTTAAGTTTTACAAACTTGAGACTTTTTTTACAAACTTTAGATCGATTTTTACTAACTGCTGGCATAAACATTATTAGCAAATTCGTATTATAAAAATGTGGCCCCCCAATCCTGACGGACATAAAAAAAAATAGTACGTTTTCTGTACAGTTTGTCATGGTCTGGGTGTTTATAAAATATAATATGTATTATATAGTAGTTTCTGTGACCAGAGAAATATGTGTAAATTGTCCTACATATTAAATATATGCAGTTTTTTTTATTTTTTTATTGGAGCACGGTATGTGACTTTGTATCTACCTGGTGGTGAGCAGACCTGCAAAGTCCATGGATGGGGTCAATCAATAATTGTTCTTAAACAACATTGATCGCTCCCACTATGCCGGCTAAATGATGCGGTTACGTAATGGGCGGCGGCAAACTCGTATTTGCATTACGAGTCTTATTTTAATACCGTCGCTGCTTTATCATCAATTCAACCACCCATTTCGTAACGGCACCCTGAAAGGAGACTACCACCTCGACAAGAAATCGATGTAGTAATCTCCTGAAAACCGGTAAACCCACAGACTAAAACCGAAACATGACTAGGTCACTTGACGGTTTTTGCATCTGTATGAGCGGTGGTAACGAGACCGGTCGGTAGGGTAGTTATAGAAACCTTGCTCAAATATGTATATAAAATAATGAAGTGTTAAACTTGTACTTTTTAATGGCTAGATCAATTCCAAATAGGCTTTATAGGTAGAACCATAATCTAACGTTTTTACAATACCTACCTGCCTGTCTATTTTTTTGTAAAAACTACTGGATCGATTGTCATGCGTTTATTGTGGTTGTATAGTATAGCTGTACAACCAACTATATATCTATATATACGTGGTGGCCGAGTTGGTTAGACCTTGGACTTAAAAACACTAAGGTCCCTGGTTCGAATCCCGGTGTGTACCAATTTATTAAAAAAAAAAAAATGTACATTTGTTTGACAACACCACTATAGTGCCTCGGAGAGCACGTTAAGCTGTCGGTTTCACTATACCAACTTGTGAAACTGTTTATAGATGGGTTATTGAGTCTATCCAAAACATCGTAACGAGCTAGCCACTTGTTCGGTGTAGACTCATACCATCGGCTACGACGAGGTGGGATTAAAACCCCTCCGCTGGGTACCCTGGGGCCGTCTAGGCGGTCTCGGGCACCGTAAGGCACCCGTGATGATATATATATATATATATATATATATAGTACCTACAGCTATACAACAGCAATAAACGTATAACAATCGACCCAGTCCCAGACCCAGTTGTATAACAAAAACAATTTGTAAACATTCGTAACTGCATCATTTAACCAAAATAATGGGAGCGACCAATGATGTTAAATAGCAATGCATTGATCGACCACATTCATGGACTTTGTAGGGCTTCTTACCATTAGGATACAGAGTTTCATGACGTGCTCCAATAAAAAGTACTGATCGGGATTTATAACGTACCTACCACCATGTAGATACAAAGTCATACATTCATCTATACATTAATCATATTTTTATTACCGTTCGATATCTTTATAGGCATCTTTTTACATCCCTCAATCGTTCGTTTTTGTTTTTAATATACCAAATGTAAATTTTATAGAATATAGTGTTACCGAGGTAATAATTTTCCTGAAATGCTTTCACCCTCTTGCGATATGATATTAAAAAAACACTTTTAGTGAACCCCTACAATACAAAATAGCTAAGGAAAAAAAATAGATATTAGTTGCCCACTATGCTGGCTCAAAGATGCGATTATACAACGGGTATCTCAACTCAAAGACGCTTATTTTAATAGTGGATATTTACTATTTGGTAATGCCGCTATTTCAGGAGATATTACAGTAGCTTATCTGTCACAGTAATAACAACGTTTACAGTCAATATCAGACTTGTATTATAAGCTATAAAACTGAAGCCCAAACTGTAGGATCAGCGAGAAGCGCAGCGTTTGTAATTTATTTAACTATAGTTCGCGTGCACTGAAACTTTATGTACTTACAGTGGTAAAAATACAAATGAAAAATCACCGGTATTCAGAGCTTCCTGTATGAACAGCTGCCCAGCTGCTGCTCATTCGACGACAATGCAAAGAATCGTAATTTTTTACTTCGTTTCCGCTAATTTGTTAAAAGCGTCATCATTTAGTCGATATAGTGGGACCGGCCAATACTGTTATACGGCAATGTATTGGTCGACCCCAATCATGGGCATTGTTTACCATATATAACAACTTTATAGGTACCACCGTGGGAGCACGTATATTGTCGCACGTACATAATACCGTCATATTTTGCGAAGAGACATCCAATTTTAAATTAGACCATATCTGCGTCTGTTTTGACGAAAATGTGTTACTTATTGACTCAACACGTGGTGCTAAGAGTAAATATCTTTTCATTATGTAGGTCGATTTTGATAAAATAACCGATAAAATGTTACTCTCAATAAATGTTATTTTTTAAATGGCTTTTGTGTAATGCAAACAAACAAACTGATAAATATACATTGGTTATTACGTTTCTGTCTGAAAGACGCGAGATAAAAGAAATAGATGTTATTTATTGCGTCTTTCAATACTTTTTATCAATAATCTTTAATGTACAGACACGGAAAGTTTACGAATTTATTGTACGAGTATTTATAGGTAAAAAGGACAATCGCCACGCTCATGACTCGGGCGGTAAATGAAAATAAAATCAACACAATTTGTATTCAAGAATCGCGACTCGTGTTCAGGGGTTCGGCATGTAAATCAATCTTGTACTGCTGTAGGTCGTAAACCTTCACGGCAGTTCCTACAGAGATATACAGCTTTGCATTTTCAACGACAACTTCAAGGTCGGACTACATTTTACTTTACACTTTTCTTTAGAAACAATAAAAAAAAAAAGTCTTATCGTGAGTTTGTTGATCTGTCCGCATCAAATATCTCGAAAAGAACTACTAGTAGTTCATTTTACTTGGACTTACAATTGGTATTATTAAAGTTCTTATAGACGCCATAATATATTCCACAGATTTAGGATCTTGTAACCTACACTGACTATGATAAGTACGAGTATATTCAAATAAATGTAAGTCAAACTTGATTGTTGGTCTGTCGCATTAAAAATCCCGAGAAGAACTACTAGTTCAATTTACTTGAAAATAAAATTGGTATTGTTAAAGTTCTCATAGACCCCACATATCTAGGATCTGGTAACCTACACTGTCTATGATAGACACGAGTATATTTAAATAAATATAAGTCAAACTTGATTGTTGGTCTGCCGCATTAAATATCCCAAGAACTACTAGTTCAATTTACTTGAAAATTGGTATTGTTAAAGTTAATATTGACCACTATATGCCACAAGCCTAGAACCTTGCTGTCTATACTTTCTATATTTGATATATCCAAATAAATGTTAGATAATGATTTTTAATTTATAGGTCTTTCATTGTTAAGTATTATTTGTTAAGTAGTTATATTTTGTAGTTTAAATTTAATTTATTGAATAAATTACCTGATATTATGAATAAAAGTAGGTAAAATTTCATTTATTGGTTTGGGTAAAAAAGGATCTAAGTCAGCATAATAATATTATGAAAGGAAAAGATCCTATGCGAATTCGGCTGACATTGATGCTTAATTTCTCACTTATAATAAATATAACTACAGGTTTGACCCTGAAAATACATTCTAGTTTATGACATATTCAGGATATTGAGGATCTAAGTCTGCTATGCAAGGAAAAGATCCTATGCGAATTCGGCTGACATTGATGCTTAATTTCTCACTTATAATAAATATAACTACAGGTTTGACCCTGAAAATACATTCTAGTTTATGACATATTCAGGATATTGAGGATCTAAGTCTGCTATGCAAGGAAAAGATCCTATGCGAATTCGGCTGACATTGATGCTTAATTTCTCACTTATAATAAATATAACTACAGGTTTGACCCTGAAAATACATTTTAGTTTATGACATATTCAGGATATTGAGGATCTAAGTCTGCTATGCAAGGAAAAGATCCTATGCGAATTCGGCTGACATTGATGCTTAATTTCTCACTTATAATAAATATAACTACAGGTTTGACCCTGAAAATACATTCTAGTTTATGACATATTCAGGATATTGAGGATCTAAGTCTGCTTTGCAAGGAAAAGATCCTATGCGAATTCGGCTGACATTGATGCTTAATTTCTCACTTATAATAAATATAACTACAGGTTTGACCCTGAAAATACATTCTAGTTTATGACATATTCAGGATATTGAGGATCTAAGTCTGCTATGCAAGGAAAAGATCCTATGCGAATTCGGCTGACATTGATGCTTAATTTCTCACTTATAATAAATATAACTACAGGTTTGACCCTGAAAATACATTTTAGTTTATGACATATTCAGGATATTGAGGATCTAAGTCTGCTATGCAAGGAAAAGATCCTATGCGAATTCGGCTGACATTGATGCTTAATTTCTCACTTATAATAAATATAACTACAGGTTTGACCCTGAAAATACATTTTAGTTTATGACATATTCAGGATATTGAGGATCTAAGTCTGCTTTGCAAGGAAAAGATCCTATGCGAATTCGGCTGATATTGATGCTTAATTTCTCACTTATGATGTAACTACAGGTTTTACAAATAGTTTGACTCTGAAAATACATTTAAGTTTATGACATATTCAGAGTATTGAAACAATTTAAAAAAAGGACCATTACAGTGCTTTACGGTGGTTTTATTTCCACCTCGCCATAGTCGATGGTATTCTGCACCTAACAAGTGGACAGCTGCTCTTCGCTGTAAAAAAAAATTATTAAAATATAAAATTTGTATTCCAATATTTTAACCAGTAAACATTATCTATTTGTGTCTCTTTTTTAACAAACAAACGCAATCAATTAATAATACAATAGAAATTTATAATATGTAAATGATTTTAGTTTCAAAATACAAGTTTCAATCTCATTAAGTGTATATTTGGCCGCACAAGCTTCACCAATAGTGTATGCGGAGTGGCGACTAGGGATGGCAGTTTTATGAAACAACCAACTCGAAAATTGCTTTTAAAATTAGCACCACAGCTTTCGAAAGGTCATTGGGCACAATCCGACCCAATTTGTGAAGGTTTGCCTACAGAAACAAAATTACTTTTAAATTAATAAGGTATCCACTTTCCATCTTAAGTTTTTTTTTTTTTTTTAATTACCTATGTATTTCTTATTAGGTAAAATAAAACATATCTAACACACTTTATTTGTTTCAAATAAATTATATGTTTTTTATTTACAGTATAGCTCCTTTTTTATAGGTTACTTAGTTGTAGGTATATTCAATTACACACATAAATAAAGACACAATATAATATATTATAACTTGCTTATTTCGCCTTATTAGGGCGTTTTCAAGCCATTTACAGAATAAAGTACATGACTAATTATATTTTTATAAATAAGCAAAGTTATTAAAAATGTTCCAAATGTTTGCATTTTTGCCATAACTAGAGCAGAAATGTTTGAAACATTTTTTTTATTTTTTAATGTTTCATACATTTCTATATATATATGGCAAACATGTATGGATAATTTCCTTTAATTTTTGGTTATTTAAAAAAAAAAAACATGTGCATTATTTAAAAATTTTAGCTGGTAGAAAATGACTACAAATGGCATTAAGTTCGCCTATGTACAATTATATTTTGTAATTATGTGCAATAAAGTATTTTAAATAAAATAAAATATTTTTATGTGCATAAAATAATTTAAATAATAATCATTGGCTTCTACTGAAAGTTTGTGTAGAGACTGAAACCAAGACGAAGACGGCACAAAAATTTTAATTTGGAAAATATAATTCCAATATTTCGAAACTCCAAAACTTAAAAGGCATGCCCTAATGAGGACTAAATTAACAGTTCAAATTACAATAGTTAGGTTTAAAGAAATTTATTTTCCATAAGAATTATAAAATTCACTTAAGATGGATAATATTAAAATTAAAGTTAGTACTTCAGTGGTCAGACAAGATTAGAAACTACAAATAATATAGGTACCTACACAAACAAAAAACAAATAATTTCACAATAGATGAAACAGCAAACTGCTCGCTTACTAACAAAACAAAACTATTATTTACTAATTTTATTAATTATTTGTGTAAATCATGTGGGTAGGTAAACAAGTACAAGTTGTATTTGTCGGCGGGCGATCTCTGTAACCAGCTTTGTATAGGAATTTGTGAATGAGTAGGTACTGTCCGATGGAATTTATACAGTATGATGTTTATATTGTTGTATTTATTAATATTTTTCTACATTAGTTTTCTTTACTTTTTTTTTTATTTTATTTTTTTATTTTGTACATTTATTTATTTTTACTAATTATTTTAGATATATGTAAAGTTTTTATTTATAGTTTTGTATATGCATTATTATTACTACTTATACGACTGTAGACTGTAGACATAAATATATTATATGCTTACATATATCTATATAGTGCAATTGTTAATAATATAGGTCTTGAGACACTTTTTAAATAGAATAGTAGATTGTATATGTTTAATTTGTTTTGGTAAACTATTGTAAATTTTTGCTCCCTCATAGCAAATTGTTTTTTTTCCCTGATCAGTTCTAGGTTTAATATTAAAAGTCGATATATGAGATGCGCTCCTTAAATTATATTTATGTATTTGGTAGTTAAATTTAAATGTTATCTTTGAGTGCGTGTTTTTGTCTAGGATTTTTTTTACTAGAAGACATATTTGATATTTGTATAGTTGTTTAATATTCATTAGATTTGTTTTTTTATATAGTGTTGCAGTTGGGGTCCATTAACCGGTGCTGCAGTGCATGCGGTCGGAGCGACAAATTGAATTAGGGAATGTTTGTTTTGGGAGATCTGTTTTGTATTATTTATTGTAATATCTCAATTTAATTAATAAATTTTAAGTATAGATTATATTATACGCTTACAAAATAAAAGAAAATAGTCCCGAACTAGCGGCGCCGTATAGCTATACATCTATATTATAAAATTGTGTAACAAAGATGCCAAAAATATAAAAGTGAAACAAAAGAAAGAGACCACTAGCGTTTGTACACTAAAGCACGCGTCAACTAGTTCGCTCACTTTTTCTTCACCTGAATATGGTGTCTTTGCCTCAGTTATAAGATTATTTGGAAAAATAATTGAATTATACTAAATAATAATGGTCAGTTATGTAATAGTCCTCCACCAAATAAAACTACCCATATGGCCCAAACTGAAACAAAAAACAATATAGAACTCAAGTTCGCTCATTCTTTCTTCACCTGAATATGGTGTCTTTGCCTCAGTTATAAGATTATTTGGAAAAATAATTGAATTATACTAAATAATAATGGTCAGTTATGTAATAGTCCTCCACCAAATAAAACTACCCATATGGCCCAAACTGAAACAAAAAACAATATAGAACTCAAGTTCGCTCATTCTTTCTTCACCTGAATATGGTGTCTTTGCCTCAGTTATTAGATTATTTGGAAAAATAATTGAATTATACTAAATAATAATGGTCAGTTATGTAATAGTCCTCCACCAAATAAAACTACCCATATGGCCCAAACTGAAACAAAAACAAAATATAGAACTCAGGTTCGCTTTCTCTTTCTTCACCTAAATATGGTGTCTTTGCCTCAGCTATTAGATTATTTGGAAAAATAATTGAATTATACTAAATAATAATGGTCAGTTATGTAATAGTCCTCCACCAAATAAAACTACCCATATGGCCCAAACTGAAACAAAAACAAAATATAGAACTCAGGTTCGCTTTCTCTTTCTTCACCTGAATATGGTGTCTTTGCCTCAGCTATTAGATTATTTGGAAAAATAATTGAATTATACTAAATAATAATGGTCAGTTATGTAATAGTCCTCCACCAAATAAAACTACCCATATGGCCCAAACTGAAACAAAAACAAAATATAGAACTCAGGTTCGCTTACTCTTTCTTCACCTGAATATGGTGTCTTTGCCTCAGCTATTAGATTATTTGGAAAAATAATTAAATTATACTAAATAATAATGGTCAGTTATGTAATAGTCCTCCACTAAATAAAACTACCCATATGGCTCAAACTGAAACAAAAACAAAATATAGAACTCAGGTTCGCTTTCTCTTTCTTCACCTGAATATGGTGTCTTTGCCTCAGCTATTAGATTATTTGGAAAAATAATTGAATTATACTAAATAATAATGGTCAGTTATGTAATAGTCCTCCACCAAATAAAACTACCCATACGGCCCAAACTGAAACAAAAACAAAATATAGAACTCAGGTTCGCTTTCTCTTTCTTCACCTGAATATGGTGTCTTTGCCTCAGCTATTACATTATTTGGAAAAATAATTGAATTATACTAAATAATAATGGTCAGTTATGTAATTAGTCCTCCACCAAATAAAACTACCCATATGGCCCAAACTGAAACAAAAACAAAATATAGAACTCAGGTTCGCTTTCTCTTTCTTCACCTGAATATGGTGTCTTTGCCTCAGCTATTAGATTATTTGGAAAAATAATTTAATTATACTAAATAATAATGGTCAGTTATGTAATAGTCCTCCACCAAATAAAACTACCCATATGGCCCAAACTGAAACAAAAAACAATATAGAACTCAAGTTCGCTTACTCTTTCTTCACCTGAATATGGTGTCTTTGCTTCAGTTATTAGATTATTTGGAAAAATAATTGAATTATACTAAATAATAATGGTCAGTTATGTAATAGTCCTCCACCAAATAAAACTACCCATATGGCCCAAACTGAAACAAAAACAAAATATAGAACTCAAGTTCGCTTACTCTTTCTTCACCTGAATATGGTGTCTTTGCTTCAGTTATTAGATTATTTGGAAAAATAATTAAATTATACTAAATAATAATGGTCAGTTATGTAATAGTCCTCCACCAAATAAAACTACCCATATGGCCCAAACTGAAACAAAAACAAAATATAGAACTCAGGTTCGCTTTCTCTTTCTTCACCTGAATATGGTGTCTTTGCCTCAGCTATTAGATTATTTGGAAAAATAATTGAATTATACTAAATAATAATGGTCAGTTATGTAATAGTCCTCCACCAAATAAAACTACCCATATGGCCCAAACTGAAACAAAAAACAATATAGAACTCAAGTTCGCTTACTCTTTCTTCACCTGAATATGGTGTCTTTGCTTCAGTTATTAGATTATTTGGAAAAATAATTGAATTATACTAAATAATAATGGTCAGTTATGTAATAGTCCTCCACCAAATAAAACTACCCATATGGCCCAAACTGAAACAAAAAACAATATAGAACTCAAGTTCGCTTACTCTTCCTTCACCTGAATATGGTCTCTTTGCCTCAGCTATTAGATTATTTGGAAACATAATTGTAATCTAAATATCTTTGTATACTCACATGTGGTATGAGATCCCTTGCATTTTTTTTTTTTTTACTTTATTAAGAATAACAAACAATTGCACTATAAAATAGAATCATCAAATTATATCAATAAGAAACAGTTATTTTGCACAATTCACATCGTTATCCACTGATACATTATACAGAATTGTGACTGAGCTACTAATTACAAAATATATTAAAACAATATTATATTAAAACAACATTAATAAATACAATTAAACATTAAAACATTATTTTTCTTTATACAAAGAAAAAATACAAAATCTCACAAAAACATCTAAAATTTGATAAATAGGTACAACATTTCTTTTTTTAAATATACCAAGAAGCTACACAAATAAACATTACATAAATAAGAACAATAATATGGTTACTTAAGAGGTGAATAAATAAATAAAGTAAGTATATAGCTATATATAATATAATAAAAGGAAAACTAGAAACGGTAATTTAAAAGTAAGTAAATGTTAATTACTACCACACCCAGATCTCAGTTTTTGTATTAAAGTTTTTTTTTTATTAAAGTTATTTTGTCTACTTTGTAGTCATAAATGGTACACTTCCAAAACACATACATTAGCATTTTGATAAGGACAGAGGTCTACAGTGCGGCACTCTCGTGAAGCAGACTAATTACAAGACCTCCCAATTGGGAGGTCTTTGAAAGTTCACAGCGCGAGCGCTTATAATATATTATTATTATCATTTTGTTTTTTATAATATCATTGCCTAAAACACATTTCGTTACCGTACTACACGCACTGGCAATAAAATGCATACACATACAGTGGGTAACAGGCCCACCAGAACAAAAAGGTATGGTGACTCTTATATATGTCGCACGATAAAAAGGTATTTGCCTTGCCTGCGTGTGTTTTCTCTTCTTCCTTTAATCCAGAGTGTGTTTTCTCTTCTTCCTTTAAGCGTGGCGTGAATAAGTTTCTCAAGCAGACATAGTGGAATCAACCAATTGAAGCAAGCACCATTGCTACTATTGGTTGAGAACATTCTTGGACGTTACATTGGCACTTACCATCAGGTGGATGTAGGGTCACATGTCCTGCTATATTAAAAAAAAAAAAAAACTAAATAGTGTCATATCACGTGGTATTTGTATTATACTTCCATCAAGAATACCCAGAGGCTCCTATTTGTTATTACATACGAAGCAAAAACTTATGGTAAAACTTCTGATAGCGGGTCAGCGCACAAAAATGTCACTCACACACTAAAAGTGTTAGCTCTTATTTTAAATTAGTATCATGAAGACAAAGATGACACGAATGAGATTCTTGATTCTTTGGGCATTTATAATAATAATAAAAAAATATTAGGTATATAAGTTTTGACTGATAGATTAATGCCCGATTTCACCAACAATCCCTATAAAGGAGCCCCTAAATAAGAATTTTGACATATTTGCTATGAAACAACTGTCATTAACTGTCCCTTAACTTAATTATGGACTCCCTTAGTGTTTGTGAAATCGGGCGTAAGTCCACCTTTGTACTGTGCAATCGAGAAAAACCTTAGGACCAAAATTTTATTCCATCGATGGCGGTTCTATCGATTCAGTCAAAAAGTATGGATTTTGCCAGTTGACAGCGGCTGCGAGGAGGCCTCGACTGAAAACTGTCAAAATCCATATTAATTTGACTGATGGCGATTCCATAGGCCCCAGATGTCATTTTAGCTACTTTTAAATATAAATTAGTTTAATCATCGTTCTAGATACTGGCCGTAACTACAAATCTATTTGTCTTAATATTTAAACGAGAGGAAAAGAAAGATATAATAATAAATATTAAATAGCGATGGGTTATGTAAATCAATTTCTAAAAACCAAAATTGCGCGAAAATGGTTGTATTGTAATATTGTGTATATAAAAAGAAAATAAATATTATAATAATGGTGAGTTATGTAATAGTCCTCCACCAAATAAAACTACCCATATGGCCCAAACTGAAACAATATAGAATTCAATGTAGGTACGTAAAATATCTAGATTTACTATGAATTAGGTATTTGTACAAATTGGTACAATGGGTTTTAGATTTTATAGGTCAGTAAGTAAGTGTATACGGGAATCCGCATTGGCAACACATGCTAACTGAATTAGTTATGGCCTTCGATCCATGAATTAAATAATCACATTACATGACTTAGTTACGGAATAATATGCTGTTTATTTAATAATAATAATATGTACGACAATTTCCACATATTGCTCTGGTCACAAACTAAGCTCTAGGCTTGTACTATGTGTACCAGAAGCAACGATATAATACATATTATATTTTATAAACACCCAGACCATGACAAACTGTACAGAGATAACGTACTAATATTTTTTTTTTATTTTGCCATGGGTGGGAATCTAACCCACGATCTCAGGATACAACGCCAAAAACGAAACCACTACTCTACGGAGGCTGTCATTATTAAGAGGATCGTCTGAACAAAAAAATCCCATACAGTTACGATCTTTTGGTCGACTGTTACCACCCCTTAAGCATTAATATTCATAGATTTTGGATGTCCGATATCTAAGCTCGTACCTTTTCCTTTTTTTAAAATTTTGGTATAGGAATGAAAATATCAACCCCTGAAATCAGAAGCGATCGTTAAGAACTCCCGCATATTAAAATAATTCCTATTAAAAATGAAGACTTAAAATTAAAATAAGGAAAACATACGTTTTTCTGTACGGTGAACGGATGTTGATGGTTATTTCATCTAAATATGACATTAAAGACTGAAAAAGTTTTCGTTTTATGAAGAGATAGATAAGTTCCTTCAGCACAAACATCCCAAGCTTCATTAGAACCATCATCATTCATTAGGCAGAGTACCCTAAAAATATTAATATATTTATGACATTATTCATTTTTTATTAGAGCACTGCATGTGACTTTGTATCTACCTAGTGGTGAGCAGACCTAAAAACTCCATGAATAGGGTCGATCAGTAATTGTTCTTAAACAAAATTGATCGCTCCCACTATGCTGGCTAAATGATGCGATTACAAAATGGGTGGCGACAAATTGCATTACAAGTATATTTTAATATACTCGCTGCCTTCAATTCAATTCTTGTCAATTCAACCCATTTCGTAACCGCACCCTAAAAGGAGAGTAATCTCCTAAAAACCGGTGAACCCACAGACTAAAACCGAAGCATGACTAGCGAATAACTCATTTCTTATTATCATAATTCAGGTTACGTTTAAATGAATATTTATGGATTTATTTTATTATATTATTTATGTATTTTATGTAGTTATATTTGAGTATATACTTATATCTTATATAGTTTATGTATTTTGCTTTCTTTTTACCTTACTCTGTGCACCCTATATAAAAATTTTTGCCTCTTAAAGGTTAGCTGGTAGATAATGCCTAAGGCATTAACGCCTTTGTACAAACCAGCCCTTAGTACTTGTACTAAATATTATATATTCTTCTGTGCCTTTAGTAACTTTTTTAGATTAAAAAAAAAAATATTATAAGAACTCAACATGTGACCTTGCATCCACCTGATGTTAAGCAGTATGCAATGTCCAGGAATGATAGCATTAAGCGGATGCATACAGGGGCACCGCTGGTTGCCATCATTACATTAGATTCATAAACTTTTTCATGAACGAGGAGTGACTACCTACTAATTGGTTTTGTGTCACAATTTGTGGTGCTATTCGGTTTTGGCTAATATTTTTTTTTAAGTTAAATATTAATTTAATTATTTTATTGCGTATGGTAGGGGGAAGGCCTCTATAACTTTGTTAGGCCGACCGACCGGTCTCGTTACCACCCATACAGATGCAAAAACCGTCAAGTGACCTAGAGTCATGTGGTTGATTTGACGATATAGCAGCGAGGATATAAAAATAGACTCGTAATGCAAACTCGTCTTTGCCGCCGCCCAGTTCGTAACCGCATCATTTAGCCGGCATAGTGGGAGCGATCAATATTGTTAAACAATAATTTATAAAAAAAATGATAAATACAAGAAACATAGCTCCTCTTACGAATTTCTAGCGTTTTCGGTGGAAACCTTGGGACCGTGGTCACCAGATGCAATAAAATTTGGAAATAATCTTGGAAAACTTTTAATTGATGCATCTGGGGACCATCGAGCAAGATCCTATTTTTTCCAACGAATATCGCTGGAAATTCAGAGGGGCAATGCTCTATGTATTTTGGGCACATGCGCAGCTACGAAGGATCTACAAGAAATTTTTAATTTATAATTTTTAACATTGTAAATATACAAATTTTAGTTTTAATAAATAAATTAAATGAACAATAATTTATTGGTCTAGTCTAAACCATTCATGGATCTGTAGGCTGCTTGCCATCACATTCCGTGCTCCAAAATAACTAAATAAAATAAATAGTTATCGACAAGAGGAAAAATAAAGTTTAACATGTTCTTGTTTAGCGTTTAGCGTTAACGCTTATAATTTTGTTTAGCGTTAACGTTAACGCTTATAATTTGGTGAAGGCATTAACATTGTTTATGGAGGTAGTTTAGGAAAAGACGGCAATTAGCAGGTGAGGAAACAATTTATATGTAAAGCGGCGGTCAATTTGTTTCGCTCAGAAAATGCTGTTATATTTATGACTTGTTATGCAACGCGCCTTTACATTTTATTTTGGCTTTAGCACACAAGAAATAATAGTATAAGTAGCTTTAGTCCAAATGTTTTAGGTATAATTCGTTCTAACCCGTTAGGTTGGGTCATAATGACCCACGGTTTATTTATTTATTTATTTAATAGAAAAATTGTACATGTTTTCAAACGTGGATATTTATATTTATAAAGTGACGGGGTCTCGTTTTTCTAAGGCTACAGTTAAAACTATTGTTTCTAGTATGTGCTTAGTAAGAGTGGATCCAGAATTTTATTAGGGGAAGGGGGTGGGGGACTCTTGTTCCTTAAGATTTTTTATCAAAACTATTATAGATATTATAGTTTATATTATAGTTTTTAAATAAAAAAATTATGTACATTTGTTTGACAACACCACTATAGTGCCTCGGAGAGCACGTTAAGCTGTCGGTCCCGGTTTCACTATACTAACTTGTGAAACTGTTTATAGATGGGTTATTGAGTCTATCCAAAACATCGCGACGAGCTAGCCACTTGTTCGGTGTAGACTCATACCATCGGCTTCGACGAGGTGGGATTAAAAACCCCTCCGTTGGGTACCCTGGGGCCGACTAGGCGGTCTCGGGCGCCGTATGGCACCCGTGATTTTACATATTATAGATAATGTGCTAAATTGTAACATTTCAAAAATATGCTTGTGGGTTTATGTTTGTTTAGTCTGTGTACGCCTTCACAGGGAGTTAGATAAACATTTAAATCCCAACCATATATTTGATGAAGCCATTTTTTGTTCCAATTACGTTTATTTTATATTTATGCGTACATTCCTTTTTTATTATTTTTAGGTTATACTTGCACAATCAATCGAGAAAATGTAAAAAGCAGCGAATTTTTGCGATATTGGAGGAAAGTCATTCGGAAGAAGTTAGAATCTTTTGGAGAATGAGGAAGATACTCGTAAATAAATGAGGAAGATACTCGTAAATAAATGAGGAAGATACTCGTAAATAAATGAGGAAGATACTCGTAAATAAATGAGGAAGATACTCGTAAATAAATGAGGAAGATACTCGTAAATAAATGAGGAAGATACTCGTAAATAAATGAGGAAGATACTCGTAAATAAATGAGGAAGATACTCGTAAATAAATGAAGAAGATACTCGTAAATATATGAGGAAGATACTCAGAGAGAGACAATGTTCTTAGCAAACCATGGATTCACCGTGCGGGTGCCGGGTCCATCGCGTGGTTGAAAGGCAGGGGAATGAACTTCAGCGTTCCCGGACTTGAGACCGCGAAGTAGGTTTAAAGGCCTTTTGAACTCTCACCTGCACGGTGTTCACTACCCTCTCTACTCAACCAAATATTATATGATCCTGTTAGCGCCATCCTGGAAACACGCTCCATAAAAGTTCCGACGGCTGTTCTCGGAAGGCCTAGATCCTTCAATAGACGGTGCAAAGACTTTGCTGGAATTCCTCTTGCACCAACTTCCACTGCATAAAGTTGAGTTTTAAATCCGTTTCTAGTAATTTCGTTTGTGAGATCAAAATATTTGTTCGACTTGATGTTGTGGTCCTTATGTATGTTTGTTTCCCACGGAACGGTGAGTTCTATAAGTATTACTTTCTTCAAGCACCGAGAGTACACCAGTATGTCTGGTCTATAGGCTGAAACTGCTAGTTCGTCTGGAATCTTGTAATGTATTTTAAATGTATCCATGAATATTTTCCAGTCTTGTGCTTTGTCCAGGATTGAGAAAGGTTTACTTTGAGTTTTCTTGAGTTGTCCCTCCTTTACAAAAGTAGTCAGTCTTTCATTTGTTGTTAATCCTTTTCTGGCTCTAGCAATACTGAGACTTACAGCTTCACGAATAATTTCTAGAACTTTATCATGTCGGTTGCGAATAATGACCTTTTTCAAGTAGAGTTTTGCACCCAGCAAGTATATGTCTGGCCGTCCCTACAGCAACACCGCACAATGTATATGTCTTATCTGTTGCCTTCCCCCATCTTACCAGATTAATCTGGTCAGGTAGGGACATTTGAAAGGCATTCAGATAGAACTTAATAAGTGCCGGAGACCAATCGTACATGAGTGTGCGCCATTTCAGGGCTGGAGGAATACAAACTTCCCCCAAAGTAAGCCATTCATTCTGTACTTCTAGGGTCATCGCGTGAACTCTGTAGCCATGCTCTTCATCTTCCCTAAGAAAAGATTTAATAACATCTTTATCACATTCCTTTTTCTTCCCTTTTGCTGATCTGGGCACCGCTCATAAATGATTTATGAAACTGAAGTCTTGACTCCATCTCAGAGGCCAATGAGTCTTTTGAAATGAAATGAAATGAAATATGAAATGAAATGAAATATGAAATGAAATGAAATGAAATATGAAATGAAATGAAATATGTTTATTTTGCAAGAATATGGTGTTACAGAATGGTAAATGTTGATATTGATCTACATACTCTGCCATTTATGGCGTGCAAAATTTATTTGTTGTACACAATTATAAATGTTAACAATTAATTAAATTTTCCTAATATGTGATATATAGAATCGTTAAGACTATTTTTTTACAATCTTATATACCTACACTTATGTTTTAAATATTACACAATTATGAAGCCATGTATTTAACAATTAATGTAAGTAAGTAGGATACATTTAAATTTAATTAATACAATTAACATTATTACCAATACTAAATATTAGCTATATTTTTAGTTTTGCTATATTTGAATGTCTTTTTAATTACTATCATATATATATTAATAAGATCATTACTATTATTATATATTAATATCAAAATAATTAAGGCTTACTATATTTTAATATCATTTTATACTATACAGAATACTAACAATTGCCATACACATACAATACTACATATTAGTTTAATAATTATCATATTTTAATGTCATTTGTCATTACTATACAGATAATTAATAATTATTTTGTACATCTATTCCATTACCATAATTACAGTTTCAATATTATTATTTTGAGCATTTTTCATTATTACCATTATTATATTACTATTATTATTATTATATTAGCATTATTATATTATTATTATATTAGCATTATTATATTACTATTATTATATTATTGTTTTCATATATATAATATATTACTATTACAACATATTAAAGTCCATTATTACGTTTGAATGTATTTTTAGAATATCAATAATTATTAGGTATACATAATATATTTATTTTATTACTATTATTATAATTACAATTTCTTAATATTAATTATATTATTATTATTAGGTACATAATTTAAATGAAATCAAGATCCACCTTAATAAAATACAGTAGCAATAATTGGAAAACAATATGGACAATACAACAATATCTTTTCGTAGAACTATTATTAATATTCATGTTTTTTTACAATTAAATAGTCTTTTACTGAGTAGAAACATTTTGTCGTTAACCAACTATGTAATTTTCTTTTAAATAATTTTAGAGGTAGATCTTTTAAAACGCTAGGTAATTTATTGTACAATCTTATAGACATAGGATAACTGTTTCTACTAAAGAGATCCGTCTTCATAGAAGGAAGTAATAATGAGTCCGGATATCTTGTTGTTAATTTTGAGACACTACTTAGAGTTGTATACAATTTTGGGAGAGATGCAATCAGATTATCCGATTATCATTATTACTCAGGATTTGTTGCTTGGTTACACGTAGATGTTTGTACAACTCAGATGGTTTTTTAAAATTCATCCCAAATTGTTGCTGTCCCCTGAACAGCGTAGAGGAGTCAGCGCCCTGAGCTAATCCAAGCCAAGACTTAAGTTTTCTTATGACAGTTGCATCCAGATTTACCAAAAGAGTTTTGTTGAAGTCGTATACAAGAAAAGGCCATGTTAGACGAGATGTTAGGTAGTTGTCATAAATCCAAGCTTTCTTTACTAATTGGCTGTTGATCTACCTTGTTGATGTCATTAATAAAGCGTTCCACAACCACATCTAAGGATGGTGTTCTTCCTTTAAAATCGATCCTTCTGCCCAGAAATTTGAAAGGCATGGCTTCCTCTACTGGGGCTACTTTCTGCCCTGCTATGAATAGTTCTGGGTCGTATGACGTAAACCTAGTATTTCGTCTGCCCAGACACAGACAGAAGCATTTTGATGGTTTTGTTCTCATGCCGTTCGACCATACACAGAATTCGTCTACCAGAGTAAGCAAATTCTGGCATTGTTTTGGATTGCGTGTTAGCACTGCTAGGTCGTCTGCAAATGCTAAGATGGACTCCGAATATACATTATTTAACTTAAATCTATATCCCCACTTCTTTTCACTAGTTTTAAGTTTGTCAATTAAGATGTTAATAATAATATTGAAAGCTATTGGTGAGAGGCAACAGCCTTGAAATAGCCCAACATTATATTTAAGAGGATCTGTGAACCCATCTTTATTTGTAATGACAAATCTTAAGTTCTTATAATAATTAGCAATTATATCCATGATCACTGTTGGGAAGTTATACCATTTTAGGGCAACTTGTAGCAATTTATGCTGGACCGATCCAAAAGCATTTTCCAAATCAATCCAGCAGACACTCAATTGACGCTCGTGCTCCCTGGCATCCTTCAAACATTCCGAAAGTAAGGTGTTGTGTTCCAAACAACCAGAAATTCCCGGAAGAAATCCTTTCTGGTGCTGGGATAAAAAGTACTTGTTTGTGATAAACCTCGACATTCTTGCTTGAAGTATAAAAAAAAATTTTGGCCATAGTGTTTGTTAACGCAATAGGTCTTGTATCTTTAGGATCAGTAACCTCAGGCTTTTTTGGTATAAGAACAAAAGCTGCTTCTCCGAACACAGTCGGTACTTGTTTGCTTGACCATATTCTACAGTAGATGTTATGTAAACACTTGCGAATGTGAGGACACTTTTTATATACAATGTAGGGTATGCCATCCGGACCTGGTGCTGACTTTACGCTTTTCTTCTTCACTTGCTCCTCAGTCTCTTCAATGCTTGGTGGATTGCATTGAAAGTCTACTGCAGGATTATGCGGTCGTGTTGAAGGTGGATCCGGGTATGCTACCTCTCTTTGTGGCATTGCATAAGTCTCACTGAAGTGTTTATAGATTTGTTCTTTGGTCAGCGAAAGTCTTCCACTATTTTCACTGAAAATCTTCTTAGCATAAATAAAAGGGTTTTTGTCAAATCTAACTTCCTGCTGGGCTCTATTAAATTGGATTAATTTGAGAATAGACCTTAATGCCCTGGCTAACTTGTGGCACAGGATCTTGTCTCCCATCGCTTTGGCCCAGCGAAGTTTCTTTATGAGCTCCCTCTTTTTACGCCTCATTTTCAGTTTAAAAGCATTTTCTTTCTTGGTATATGCATATGTGGATTCCGGAGGATAGTGCTCCACAAAGTAATTGTATACCGTAGACTG
Source organism: Monopis laevigella (assembly GCA_947458855.1). Lineage (NCBI taxonomy): Eukaryota > Metazoa > Arthropoda > Insecta > Lepidoptera > Tineidae > Monopis > Monopis laevigella. The sequence goes on along the minus strand of OX381596.1, from coordinate 3,287,052 downwards.
GAAGGTTTGTACCTGGCTGTTAATATCTTGCTTGGAACCAGGGCTATCGAGCAAGACTGCCAAATTAAATATATGAGGAAGATACTCGTAAATATATGAGGAAGATACTCGTAAATATATGAGGAAGATACTCGTCAATATATGAGAAAGATACTCGTAAATAAATGAGGAAGATACTTGTAAATATATGAGGAAGATACTCGTAAATATATGAGGAAGATACTCGTAAATAAATGAGGAAGATACTCGTAAATATATGAGGAAGATACTCGTAAATAAATGAGGAAGATACTCGTAAATAAACACCGAAGAAGAAGGCTTCGGTTAGAGATGGCGATATACTTACCATTGCGTGTTAAATAATTAGGTCTTGCTCTTCTCTGTCATCACTTGAGCATTCGCAATGTATGTATTACGTTTGCCTACAGAGATGCGTAAAAGAGTAAGAGAGTTTACAGGAGAACTTTCAGAGAAGCCACTTGCTTAAATTCATGGGGTTTTAAAACGATGCCAAATATGTCCTGCAATAAAATATAGGAAAACTATATCAGCTCTAAGCATATAATTTCTTACTGCGTTGGATGTGCCAATTTACATGTAGATTCTAAAATATTTAGTATATAAAAGTTTATATACCTATATACATATCTTCACGGGTGCCTTACGACGCCCGAGACCGCCTAGACGGCCCCAGGGTACCCAGCGGAGGGGTTTTAATCGTGGGATTAAAACCCCTCCGCTGGGTCGTAGCCGATGGTATGAGTCTACACCGAACAAGTGGCTAGCTCATCGCGATGTTTTGGATAGACTCAATAACCCATCTATAAACAGTTTCACAAGTTGGTATAGTGAAACCGGGACCGACAGCTTAACGTGCTCTCCGAGGCACTATAGTGGTGTTGTCAAACAAACGTACATATTTTTTTTAATTAAAAACTCATTGGTACACACCGGGATTCGAACCAGGGACCTTAGTGTTTTTAAGTCCAAGGTCTAACCAACTCGGCCACCACGTATATAAAAGTTTAGTATACAAAATATAAATATTTTGTTTAGTATATTACTAAGATTACCGAAGTTGTATATTTGTTATGGATTTTATAGTCTTTTCGTAAATACATATTTGATTTGTTTTTATTGTTTTTCACAAAAATACATAATTAGGTAATGGTGTACTTTTATATTAAATTATTAAATTGCCTGGAAATATTTAAATATAATACAGTTTAATATCCGGGTAATTTTGATCCACCATAGATTTGTTGTATTAGTTTTCTATTATTCTGTACGCCGGGTTAAGGAAACGAGAGCTTTCACTTACATAATGGTAGTACTATATGTACCAGAAGCAACGATATAATTAGACATTATAAGTATTTTATAAACACCCAGACCATGACAAACTGTAACAGAAAAAACTGTATTAAAACACTTGCAAATTTCACAAACTATTATTTAACAATCATTTATCTTTGCAATAAAAATATAAGAATTTTAATTAAATATTTGATCAAGTATTACATGTCCATTCGGACCACAAAAAAAAAACATCGAGCCGAATTGTGTATCTCCTTTAAAACCCGGAAAAAATACAAGAAACAAAACGTTTTTAAATAGCGCTGTTTAAGCCCAATAAACAAGTTAGTAAAATAATAATAAATCTAGACCGTAGTCCCCGACAAAAGCTGGCAGGTAATAAACCTAGCAAATAGGTGAATAGACCAAGCTATGCCCCCGGGACCAAGTTTCTGCCGCATTTGTCTAAGTTTAAACTATTCTTAGTGTAAAAGTTTTAAAGCAATAGCTATATTTTATACTTCTTCTTACATAAAAGCTTACCTAATATTTAAGTTGGTTAACTTTAAAGATATATTGGTCTAAATTTTACCGTTAATAAACGATGATATTTTTCTAAAAAAAAAAAAAAGGGGCGAAATATTTGGCAATAAAATTTTATAGCTTCAATTTATATATTTTACCTAATAAGAAAAACATCTAACTTTACACTGTTACACTTTATTTGTTTCAGATAACCATTAATAACAACGTTTTTTAGGTCTTTATTATTAAATGTATAAAATAAAAATAACTCTTAATTTCATTTAAAAAAAATATTTAAGTAACTATTCCTTTTTTAAATGCATCATTTCTTAAAAATATATACGCTGTTGCAAAATTGGGAAAATTGTAAAATGACAATTATTGTGACTACAATAAAATTGTGTATCAATTAAAACCTATTATTCCATATTTCCTAAAAATAATATGAATACACACCATCACGCCTATATCCCAGTTAAGGGGTAAGAGCAGAGCAATGTACGTCACTACGCACGGTCACTACATACTTCCGTATATAGCTTCCTCCACATTCATGCATACATACTTTCGTACAGTCTGTTTGTAGACTTTGCCATTGATCTTCTTTTAATTTATAGCGTTTCTTATCAGTAAAATTTGCAGCCGTTCGTGTTTTTCAACTTGCTAATAAAAGATGCAGCTTTTATCGTTTAAGGGCACTGCAGTCGTCTTGACGCCCATACAAACGTTTAAAGAATCTTTATTTCTATAAGAAATTTTTATTTCTATATTTTTATTTTTTTTATTTATAATTTCTATAATTGATATTTATCAAATAGTTTTTTTTTGTTTCTAATTATTTCATAGGTATTATTTATTATTAGTTTTTAAATATAATTGTTATTTTGTAATATTATATTATTGTTGGAATACAAATAAATGAAATAACAAAACAGTGACACAAAGAAAAAAATAAGACAAACAATAAAAGTACCTACATTAAAAAATTGGTATTACCTAAGGGCGACACCATGTACTATTATTTCTTCTGTGGCGACACCCAGGGCATCTAGAGAAAAATCAGGCGAGGCGACGTGTCATGTCGCCTTCAATCAAAACTGTATAGACTTTGGCAGGTGACAGCGTACCTCACGCCTACTGTCACTGTCAAAATACATACGTTTTTGACTGAGGCGACGCGACATGTCGCCTCGCCTGCATTTTCTCTAGAGCCCCTGATCGCTAGACAAATTAATCCAACAGTCAACTCGTGTAAAGAACTGCAAAAAATATTTATTCTCCATACAAGCCATCCGTCGAACAACCCAATCCGACCGATTAGCAATTCGGACCTAATTGTATATATTATATAATAATAATAATATGTAGGTCAAATTACACATATTGCTCTGGACACAAACTAAGCTCTGGGCTTGTACTATGTGTACCAAAAACAACGATATAATACATATTATATTTTATAAACACCCAGACCATGACAAACTATACAGAAAAATTCGTACTAATATTTTTTGCCATGGGTGGGAATCGAACCCACAACCTCCGGATACAACGCCAAAGGCGCAACCACTAGTCTACGGAGGATGTTATAAGGAAATTAGTAATATTACCGTACCGAAACAGACAATTCTATAGGAAAAATAGGTACTTACTTATTCAGATAATGAGTGGTGAGTAGATGTTTAAATACACCGATGGTTGGAGCCTGTCTTATACACAGAGGAAGCAAACTCCATTGACGAGCAGCTGACACAGTAAAAAATCGGAATTATGTTGTAAAAAAATATTTTAATTTTGGTAATTGTACGCAAATATTTTTTTCTGTGGTGCCTAATAAATATTTTTGTATTATAATAATAAAAAAAATATTTTGTTATTTAACTATTAATAAAGAATGACCGAAAAAAATTGTGCTTTAATTCTGTGACAACGTAGTCGAGTAATACTGGAAGTGCGAAAGCTCTTCGACTCTTTTAGGTGGGAGGAAGGTCCCTTATAACTTCGTTAGGCCGACCGATCGGTCTCGCTACCACTGCCCATACAGATGCAAATACCGTCAAGTGACCTAGTCAAGTTTCGGTTCTAGTCTGTGGCTTCACCGGTTTTCAAGAGATTACTGCATCGATTTCTTGCCGGGGTGGTAGTCTCCTTTCAGGCTACGGTTACGAAATGGGTTGAATTGACGATAAGGAAGCGAGTACGAGTATATTAGAATATACTCGTAATGCAATTTGTCGACACGCATTTCGTAATCGCATCAATTAGCAGACATAGTGGGAGCGATCAATTATGTTTAAGAACAATAATAAATATTGATTGACCCCATTTATGGACTTTGTAAGTCTGCTTACCACCAGGTAGATACATGCCGTGCTCCAATAAAATAAAAAAAAGCTCAATGTGTATGGAGAACGTAGACTTCGCGGTTGCGAATGCAGTACCCTTAAGCTTAGATATCGACCACATAACAATGCCTATAACATTAAAGGTAACGACGTAGATAGATTAGTGAGGCGGCCTCACTATTAATACTGTATGAGACGGTATGTAGGACACCTGGTTTTCTTTAGAAGGCGAGCGAAGTTAGTTATTTCTGTCCGCTGCCGTCGGGTAACGAAGTATTATTATACATTTTTTGCTTCACAAATTAGGGGTTTGTATTGTGATTTGTAAAATTATAGACGTGTCTGGTTTTTAAAAGTAATTTTTTACCAATATATTTTTATGTATTTTTTTACTACGCACGGAATTTGAATTTGTGTCTATTTCCTGCCTGATTGTAAGCAGACGTACAAAGTTAATAAATGGGGTTGAACAATGAATTGTTATTTAACAATGATCGCTCTCACTATGCCTGCTAACTTATGCACTTACAAAATTTGATGTATTTTTTTTAATCCTCGCTGCGTTAACGTCAAATTACATAATATATATAATCACGGGTGCCTCACGGCGCCCGAGACCGCCTAGACGGCTTTAGGGTACCCAGCGCGGGAGGGGTTTTTAATCCTACCTTGTCGTGGCCGATGGTATGAGTCTACACCGAACAAGTGCTCACCGCTCATCGCGATGTTTGGATAGACTCAATAACCCATCTGTAAAGAGTTTCACAAATTGATAAAGTGAAACTGGGACTGACAGCTTAACGTGCTCTCCGAGGCCTCTATAACTGCTACACCGACTGCCGGACTCGTTCCACCACCCATACAGATGCAAAAACCTTCAAGTGACCTAGTCATGTTTCGGTTTTAATCTGTGGTTTACCGGGGACTACTGCATAGATTTATTGTCGAGGTGTGGTCTCCTTCTTGGTGCAGTTAAAAAAAGGGCTGATTTGACGATAAAGGAGGGAGGAAATTAAAATAGACTCGTAATGCAAACACGTGTTTTTCGTAACCGCGAAGTCTGCGTTCTCCATACAAAATGAGCTTTCGCACTTCCTGTGAAACTCAATTACTGTTTGTCACAGAATTAAAAATTTTTTTTTTAATCATTGTATCAATATATTCAATTTTCTGTGTTGTTTTTTTTTATTATTTTTATCGAAATCGTTTTTTTTTAAATACTATAATTAAAAAAAAACAATATTAACCACAACAAAAAGAATTTGACGTATCTTACAAAGACCATGAATGAAGACGATCAATACATTGTTGTTTAACAATATATTTAGCTGGCAGTGGGAGCAATCATTATAATATTAAAAAAAAATCTGATTCCGATAAAAAAAATAAAAAAGCCCAACACAGAAAATTGAATAAATACAATGATCGAAAAAAAAAAAATTAATTCTCTGACAAACAGTAATTGAGTATTACAGGAAGTGCGAAAGCTCATTTTGTATAGAGAACGCGATTACGAATGCAGTGTCCTTAAGTATAGGTACTAATAAATAGACTAGGTATTAAAGTCCTATTTTTTTTTGTTTTTGCATGATCACGATAATTATTGGGTGGGAGGAAGGCCTCTAACTCTGCTAGGCCGACCGATCGTGGACTCGTTACCACCGCCCACGTAACCACCGCCCACGTAACCACCTAGTCTTACACTGGTTGGTTATGTGGTGTGTATTCGGTTTGTTTCTAATTATTTTATGTATGCAAGAGCCTAACCAAGCGCACACTTAGACCTTATACTAAATATAGTTTTTTTCTTTGACTATGCATAAATAAATACCTGTAAAGATTTACATGAAATAAATATTTTTGACTTTGACTTTGACCCATACAGATGCATAAACCGTCAAGTACCTAGTCATGTTTCAGTTTTGGTCTGTGGGTTCTCCAATTTTCTGAAGACTACTGCATCGATTTCTTGTCGAGGTGGCAGTCTTCTTGCATAGTGCGGTTGCGAAACTGTAGATTGATTTGACGCTAAAGCGGCGAGGAGATTAAAATAGACTCGTATTGCAAGAAAATACGTTTTTGTCGACGCTGAATCATTTAGCCGGTATAGTGGGAGCGATCAATATTGTTAGACAACAATGTATTGATCGAGCCCATTCGTGGACTTTGTAGGTCTGCTTAGCATTATGTAGATACAAAGTCACATGGCGTTTTCCGATAAAAAAACTACTTTATTTGCAGAAAAAATCACCAGTCAATTATATTAACAATACAAACCTATTATAAATAATAGGATCGAATAACCATTTTGGTTAGATAGGTAGGTACGTGTATTTATACAAATTAAGCTAATTTTGCGACTCGATATTTTTGTAAACGAAAATTGCAATTGTAACAATAATTTATAACCATATTATTCTGAGACAAATTTGAAAAAGGTTCGAGAGAATTTATAGAACCTTCCTCAGGTGGGAGGGAGATCTCTATAACTGATTTTTCGGTTTTAGTCTGTGGGTTCGCCAGTTTTCAGGGGCCTTTTGCTTTCCTGGTGAAGTTTTTCACTTTTTTTTATTGCAGCACGGAATGTGATTTTATATCTGTCTGATGGTAAACAGACCTACAAAGTCCATGAATGCGGTCGATCAATACATTGTGGTTTAACAATATTAAATGATGCGGTTGCGAAATGGGCGGCGACAAAGACATATTTTTAAAACTTTTAGAGCTTGTAAAACCACGAAGTTTGAAGCTTATCAATGTGTTCATGTTACTTGTAGCATACAGTATCTATATATAATATATATATATATACTGTATGCTTAATTCCTTTAATTCAAGATAAATAAATGTATAACATCACGGTGTTTTTTGTGGTTTTTTGTGCCTTACGGCGGCGCACTAGGCCGCCTATAGGGCCTCAGGTTACCCAGCTGTCGATGGAATGAGTCCACCTACACCAAACAAGTGGCTTTGTAAATAAAAATATATAAAATGGTTTTGTGGACGAGTTATAAACTCTGCTTTTCACTTCGATTGCGAGGAAATAAAACAGTAGATAACATAATATTTCTTTAATTAAAGTTCAAAGTAAAATTAATACAGTTTTGGATACTGAAGAAAATTGTTTTTATGTGTTAAAAACCACATAAGGCAAATAAATTTAAGTAAATATTATAAAATAACAAATTCTATCTATGAACTTCTTATTGTGTTTGGCTGTATGGCTCATTTTCTTTGCCTTAAAATAGATACATTTATGAGTAGATAGGCACTTGTGCACAAAATTTGATTTTGTGCAGCCTATATCCTGCATAAATAAGCACTTTTAGAGCATGAGAAGTGAAAATTTTATTATTATATTGTTTAAAATAAATTGAATAAAATAATTATTTAGAGTTATTTTTTCAGATTTCAGTCGGTAGTTGGATTTAAGCGCATTAAAAAAAAACTATGTATGCAATTTTACTTATTAAAAAAAAATGGAATGTTTTCTTTCTGTAAAATTTTCCATCGTAAATTTTTTAAACTCCTCTAAAAAACTCCACAGGTAAACAAAAGCCGTAAGGTTTATTTATTTATTTATAAGCCATTTCCTTACAAAAACAAAACACAACATTAATAATTTTACACAATATAATGTTAAGTTTTTAAGGTTTCGAGTATACCTATGCCTCCTCCTTTTTTTCCATTCATCACGTTCTTTCGCTATTGTCTTCCGGTGTTCTCCTACAATCTCCTTTAATTCGTCTGCCCATCGTTTTGGTGGTCTCCCCTTCGGTCTATTCCTTGTATTTGAGCTTTTCCATTCCGTTATCAGTTTTTTCCAAAAAAAGCCGTAGTTTACCAAAACAAAATACAAATAAAAACCAAAAAAACACAGTCAATAATATACCTATATACGTGGTGGCCGAGTTGGTTAGACCTTGGACTTAAAAACACTTAGGTCCCTGGTTCGAATCCCGGAGTGTTCCAATGAGTTTTTAATTAAAAAAATAATGTACATTTGTTTGACAACACCACTATAGTGCCTCGGAGTGAGTCTATTCAAAACATCGCGACGAGCTAGCCACTTGTTTGGTGTAGACTCATACCATCGAGGTGGGATTAAAACCCCTCCGCTGGGTACACTGGGGCCGTCTAGGTGGTCTCGGGCGCCGTAAGGCACCCGTGATGATGTGTAATATAATAGAAATCAATTTAGTTATATTATCACAACTATTAAAAAACAATAGTTATCTCAATAAACGATGTCAATATTTCAAAATCTTATTTTTCTTAATAAATACTCGCATCCGCGCCTTATTTCCGGATATCATTAGCCTGTTCCACATTTCTACGGCAACGTAAATACGAGTTCGTACCCACCGCTAGGTACTAGTTCTTTTATGTACCATTACCTACATTAGTGGCGGAACCAGGTTGGGTTACACGGAGCAAAAACATCATAAGTGCTGAAGAAATGGTAACAAAAGCTCTTGTAATCAGTGTAGGGCCCACCCAATATTTTTGTTTCTATCGTATCGGAGGAGCACTGCGATGTATAAGGTAGGGGACGATGTAGTTTTATTTAAATTATTATTTTTGCTTATTAATGTTAATGGTAGTTATAAAAAACGCGACGACGATATTAATTAACATAACATGTATTTTCACGATGGCGTTTTTTTTACTTTTTTTGCTCATAAATGACAAATGGAACAAATGGAAATAGTTTTCTATTAAGCGCCTTGTAAACGTTCAAATAATTTGTCAAATTTTACGTGTTTGACAAATTATTTGGTAGTCTACAGTTATGTTTGACGTGTTTGTCAAACTAATGTTTGATAGAAAATTTGATTGACGGTATGTTTGTCAAATTTATTTGGCTGTCTGCATTCATGTTTGTCAAACAAACGCGCCATTTTCACATGAACGTGACCGGTGGCAAATCTCACTGCGCATTTTTGGGTGTCGCCAAAAATATGCCTCCTTTACCCCCTCCCCCAGTCCCTAAATGGCATTTTCAAAAATGATGAAACTCCTTTAATTTATTTTCAAAGATTTATAAAGAGTATATGTGCCGAAATTAAACTCTGTAGCATTTTCCATTACCGAAATATTTACCGTTCTAAAAATCGTTTATACCGCCTTTAAAATATAAAAGGAATCTACTGTCCAAATTTCATAATCTCTAGCTAGCAGCTTCGGCTGGGCAGTAGTGAGTCAGTCTGTCAGGCCCTACCGGTAAGCCATATTGACATACTATAATCAGAGATGTGATTTGACGTTTCTTGTCGATCGAGCGCTACCCATAGACTAATTTTTCTATACAATTTTATCAATCGACACGACGATCGGTATGTCGATGTAGCTTATTGGGAGGGCCCCTGTACAAGCTCATGTATATAGATATTCTATTTTATATCTATATCGGCGAAAACTTCGTTGAAAATGCCACTTTGCTTGACAAACAGTGTTTGTACGTGTACACTCGTGTTTGATGAAAACGTAATGTTTGACAAACATGTTTGTAAGTTTACAGGGCGCTTTACTCCTTTAACCAACAAATTATAGATTTTAAGTAAAAGTAAAGTAGTTACATTTTGGAATTATTTTGTTATAATATTCATCATACAAAAGAAAGTATAGTATATTTATTTAATACAATTCAATATTCAGCTAACTTGTTGCTTTCCAACCTATCCTGATCCTTGTAAAATTATATCTGCTCCCTCTGGTGACATTTTTGTGGACTTAATATATAAGTTTAAACATAAAAAAAATTGTAGGAAATTTACTGGTCAGCCTCTCCAGCCTGTACCAGGATACGTTCCGTATAATAGGGTGGTTACCAGTACGTTGAAGCCGTTCAGGCTGTCCCGGGCGCCGTAAGGCACCCGTGACGATGGTAAAGTATGCACATGGATTGTATAGGAACCCTTAAATAATATCAGCGAAAGAACGTCTGTCTGTTTGTAACTACTGAATCGATTTTGACGAAAATATTGTGGGAAGTAAATTAAACCTCAAACGTTATATCCCCGACACACAAAGTAGATACAACGTGGTTTTTTAGTGAAAATTATCATCAGATAACGTACGTACACGCAAAAAAAACATGTGTCTGAAGTTTGAACCGATACAAAATTTAATCAATTTAACCTTAGTAGCAGCGGGTAAAATCTATTTGACTACCAATATGATTTTATTTGTGTCCGTGCGGGTCTGACGCTCTTCAAATACCTGCTAACAGATAACTGACCGGGCTGACTGACATCACTGACCTCAGCTAACGTAATTTTTTATTCATCCCCAACAACCTAAAAATAAATGGTATATTTCTGTACTGTACTTAAATCATTCGTAGTTACATGTGCTGTGGAAGTGTGTAATAAAGGTAGTATATATAAGGCATAATAATATATTACTATGAAGACACATAATTAAGTCGACTGTAAATTTCGATCTGATTTAGTTAAAGGGAATCGAATTGTTGCCACTCTTTAAACATTCGAAGGTTGTACTGCTTTCGTTTTCTAATTACTAAAGCATCACAGTTTATACCTGCTGGCTATACTATATATATATATATATAGCTTTCATATTATTTCGTGACCCAGCCAGCTTAAGGCCCCAGCTAAGCTGGCACAATTTTTATGGAAAGTGCATAAGCGCCCCCTAACATAGTCAGGAAAAGTTGGGTTGGTCAGATTATAATTATTTCCTTTCCTTATATCTTATATTTGTGTCTAGATAATATGTTTCTACGTCACCCTATGAGCTACATATTTACAAAATTTTATTTAAAGAACAGCGCGCCGGAGATTCCGTTCTGCAAAAGGTAAGCCTGGAAATTCAAAGGGGCAATGCCGCCGGCGTTCTCAGAACACTTTCACTCTCTACTGATCTAAGAGAGTACTATCGCCTATAGGATGAATTCTTCTGTTATTATTTAAATTTATGTAAAAATGAGATGTACATATGTAATGTTTTCTTTGAAATTACTAAATGTCAATTAGTTAATAAAGATTTAAATACCGCCAATATAAAAAAAAACTATGTCTAATATTACTGTTTTCCATTATGATGTAACATTATTAAAATTTGTATATACGGCGACACCGTTTGAGTAGAAATATACTTGTATAGTTTTATTATTATAACGAAACCATTGTTATAAAAATAATTAAAAAAATATAATAATATTATAATTATTTATATATTTCTTACAAAAGCTTATTAATAATTCACAACATCCATTGATACAAAATTTGTGAGACTGGAGCTTGAATTAGTCACAAAGCCTTATACATTTTATCATGAACTATAAAAAGATTCAAATTTTAAAACAATTAGTAAACTCATAAAGACATGCTAACGCGAATTTAAAAAGTAAAATAATAAAAAAAATACAGTACGCCAGTATTTAAAAAAATAAGATTTTATGTGGATGTGGTGTGTAGTGAGTGTACTGATTAAAAAAAATGGGAGGGTTAATAGATAAGCTTTTATTTATTTTATTTTATAATAAAATTAAAAGTATAATAAAAAAATACATAAAGTAAATATAAAAATAAAACAGTAAAAACCGACATTAATAAATACAACAAAATAATGCATAAGTAATTTAATCAAACTAATTAACATCTTTACCGCCATAGTGTGGTATTTGAGATCGAAACGTTATCGAAACTGCAACGAAGTCGTTTGTTTAGAGAGTGCATCGCAAACTAACCCCAGCCAGTTAGATCGGTAGCCCTATAAATAACACATGAGCTCCTGCACACCTGCTGGCCCGATACAACTTCAGATATGTTCCCAATAGAAAATAGCTTATAGCGAACTACCATTTTTCTCTCAAGGAAAATGTTTTACAATACGATTTGACGTTATTTTATAGTGTAGAGTTCAGTGAACTTTCTGATGGGATTTATAGGTAAAAAAAATATGTTGCACAATAAATTAAATTCCATTACTGCAACAAAATTCTTAGTTAGGCTGACATGAGCGGTAAAACTTTATTTTTCCCGTTGTAACAGACGTTTTCACTATTAAATTCAATTAGCCATAATAATATCTAATAATTATTATAAATAAATTCCATTCAACAAAAACTACAAGTTTTAAATTTATTATTGGCTAATATACTATTTTAGCTACTATTTTAAGCACACTCGTAAATGTTCACTTCAATAATCTGCGGACTGATTTTGCGCAGACAAAGCAGTTCGCTACTCTATGCGCATTTTGTAACCTAAAATAATTCGTTTTTCTATGAGAACCACTTAGCCAATTTTCTGACCCTGAATGTAGCAGACAGCAGACAAAAAAAAACTTAGAGGGATACCTCCGAGACAAAACAGATAAGTGAAATTTACTACATAGGGAATTGTTTGTTGTCATATTACCTACATATGGTAAGGTTCGGAATATTTTTTCGACTTATGATTTTTTTTTTTAATTAAAAAGAACATTTTGGGAAGCTCTTAAGGTACACACAGACCAACGCGATCAATCTGCGGCCGCGGTGGCGGTGGCGGTGGCGGCCGCGGTGGCGATCTCAGCCGTTCACACCAACGCGTTCAGGGGCCTTATTCCGAGTTTGCAACCGCTAATCACGACAAGACGTTGCGCAAACTATAAATATGGAAATATAAGCTCTATTCCAACGGATATATAGTATGTATTAGGTTGGCTATTATAATGCCGCCATCTTGAAATGCACGAATTCTTCGCAAGTTTGAACATGTATGGAGCATTGGAATTTCAACTTTATAATTAACAGGATAGAACTTACATTTCAAGACCCATTTTTTACGCAAAATGCGCGACGGTGAACGTGTCAAAACTCGGAATAAAGCCCCAGGATATCTGAGTTCGGGCGGAGTGAACCAGTGTTGCCAACAACATTATTTTTTAAGGGATCGTACCAAACACTAGAAAAAGTCGTATTTTGGGTATAAATCTACAAAAAAAAAAAAATAGTACGCATTGAAATTTCAATAAAACAATTTTAATCTTACTTTTTTTATATTAAATTTTCAAAGATAATAGACTCTATACGAGTGAAGTAACTTCACTCTATACGAGTGAAGTTAGAAGTTCTAGTTTCTAATACTAGATGGGAGTGTTTTTATTTTTACTTTTTTCAGTATTTTATATTTATGCATTTTTATAAATTCCTTATTAGGATACAAAACCACTAAGAAAAACCACCAGCCACCAAAACAAAATTTCCCCGTTGAAAAACTGGTCTAAACAACCAGTTTTAGGGGAAAATCCACTAAGTTGGCAACACTGGCGGCCGCAAGTGATCGCGCGTGCAGACTCTGTACGGATCGCGCGGGCGGCCGCAGAACGCGTTTGGTTTGAACCCGTCGATACAAGTACTTCTGCAGTAACTGATCGCCACCGCGGCCGCCACCGCCACCGCCACCGCGTTGGTTTGGCCGGACCTTTATAGAGCCACCCAGTGTCAAAAATTTTTTTAATTTTATATTTAGGCTTATTTTTTGTTTCTCTAAAGATGGCCATTTTTCTTATTTTTACCCTGGAACATTCTGGAGCTCATAACTACATAGAAACTTAATTTTTTGAAAAAAAAATGTATCATAAGTTCGTTTTTGAAAAAAACTACATATGGTATTTTTTGTTTTATAAATTTTTTTCTTATTCATTCAATATCTTCATCTCAAAATTTTTTCAATATTTTTGACTGCGGATACCAAGTTAAAATATCATAAAAAATGAAAATAAAAAAATATCATCTTTAAAATTTCAAAACGTCTAAAGATGGTATTATTTTGTTTTAAAATTTTTTTACTTGTTTGTTCAATATCCTCATCTCAAAATTTTTGATATCCAATACCAAGTACTCATCTTATAAACAACATATCAACAAGTTTTTATGTAGTTATGAGCTCCAGAATGTTCCAGGGTAAAAATAAAAAAAATGGCAGAAACCATCTTTAGGAAACCAAAAAATAAGCCTAAATTTTTTTTTTTTTTTGACAATGGGTGGCCATAAGAGCTTCCCAAAATTTTCTTTTTAATTTAAAAAAAAAATTCAGAAGTCGAAAAAATATTCCGAACCTTACCAAGGTAATATGACGACAAACAATTCCCCATGTAGTAAATTTCACTTATCTGTTTTGTCTCGGAGGTATTCCTATCTAAGTATTTTTTTTGTCTGCTGTCTGCTACATTCAGGGTCATCCAATTTTCGTAATTATGTTTTAAAATTATAGTTAGGTTCTCTGACTAGGTTATTGACTATATAGTGTTACATTATGAATTTTTGTTTCTGCACAAGAGCCGTGCGAGTAAAGCTTCATCAAAATCGGTTTAGTAGTTTAGACTTTAACTCATGTTAACCTATAAAGTGTATGTAAGTAAAATGCTGTTATTTCTAGTAGGTTATAGCCATATGACCCCCACGAAATAGGTTTGCCTAGTGTAACCTATAGTTTAAATTGGATATAAAAAATGTTTTTTTCGGTGTTAACAACTTATGGCTAAATCACAAATATGAACTATGTAGGTACTCATATATTTTGGGAAAATCAACATCTATCTATATATCCCATCTAAACATCATCACGGGTGCCCTTTAGGCGCCCGAGACTGCCTAGATCATGAGGGTAAAAACCGTGCCCGTCCGCGCCGAGGCGCGTTTTTTTAACTTCATGACCTAGACCGACCGTCAAGTGAGTCACGTTTCGGGTTCACCGGTTTTCAGGAGACTACTGCATCGATTTCTTGTCGAGGTGGTAGTCTCCTTTCAGGGTGCGGTACGAAATGGGTAGATGAATTAACGATAAGGCAGCGAGTATTAAAATATACTCGTAATGCAATTCGTCATTGTCGCCCCCCATTTCGTAATCGCATCATTTAGCCGGAATAGTGGGAGCGATCAATATTGTTTAAGAGCACAACCTATTGATTGACCGCATTCATGGACTTTGTAGGTCTGCTCACCACCAGGTAGATACAAAATCACATGTCGTGCTCCTATAAAAAAAAGACTGCCTCAGGGTACCCAGCGGATGTAGGTAACAAATTAACCTAGTTTAATACAATTACCTATATCTAGCTATATAGTAATAGGTAGATAGATCCTCGCGAGTCTTAAGAGGCTATGGAATGGTGGAAATAGATGGATTCTGAAGAGCTGATCTCTAGTGTAGTGTCAATACAAATGGAATGTGATCCCGTCTGCTAGCGGTACCAACTTTACTATTCAAACTGGATAGCATAACTATTAATTATGTCTTAGAACTTCAAGTAATAGTTTATTTATATGGTAATGTCAATATTTTAAGGGATTTTAAAATCGATATAAAGATAAATGAAATTAAATTAACAATACCTAATTAAAAACTAAGACTGAAAAATAAAATTACCCTATTTAGGTTAATTAATATATTATAATATATATAATAATATATTAAATTACCCTAAAGAAGAGATAATTCATAAGAAGAGGTAATACGTGGTGGCCGAGTTGGTTAGACCTTGGAATTAAAAACACTTAGGTCCCTGGTTCGAATCCCGGTGTGTTCAGTTTGACGACAGCCTCCGTAGACTAGTGGTTGCGCTTTTGGCGTTGTATCCGGGTAGTGGGTTCGATTCCCACCCATGGCAAAAAATATTAGTACGTTTTTTTCTGTACAGTTTGTCATGGTCTGGGTGTTTATAAAATATAATATGTATTATATCGTTGCTTCTGGTACACATAGTACAAGCCTATAGCTTAGTTTGTGGCCAGCAGGGTGATTACGCGTCTTAAGTTCGCTCGCAGGCCAATCGTTATGACGTCATTCTGACGTAGATCAAGCTTGGCTTCTTAACAGTGGCTCCAAAAAATCATAGAAAATTACGTCATAACGATTGGCGTG
Organism: Monopis laevigella; assembly: GCA_947458855.1. Lineage (NCBI taxonomy): Eukaryota > Metazoa > Arthropoda > Insecta > Lepidoptera > Tineidae > Monopis > Monopis laevigella. The sequence goes on along the minus strand of OX381596.1, from coordinate 3,271,010 downwards.
CGAGCGAACTTAAGACGCGTAATAACCCTGCAGAGCAATATGTGTAATTTGTCCTAAATATTATTATTATTTAATATATGTAGTAATAATAATAAAATGTATATTTACGAAAATCATATAAGTAGGTAGGTACTATAATATAGTATACTGACTGGGTATTCTAAAAACTCTATTCCTGCATAATAAATTAACGCTTTATATAGGGTGATCTATTTATGTGTATTCATATGTTTCACTATAAGGCCAATTTTGTAAGTAAGAAAAATTGTGAAGGGAAAAGTGGCCGCATATCTTATTTTTTCAATTAAGATAAAATCGGTGTAATCAACAAACATATTATATACAGGGTGTTTGGAAGGGAGCTGTACATACGCCTAGGGTAGAAACTAGGGATAGTCTGCTACCTACCCCCGCCCAATATATTGACCTTGGCCCCAAGTTTTTATTTTTAATTTATTTATATTATTTACTAGGGCACTTTAAGCAAAAATTTCAACTAATGAAAATTAGTAATTAATTAAAATTAGTAATTAATTTAAATTTGTAATTTAATGACATTAGTCATTACCAAATTTTTTGTTTCATTTGCCATCCTTTTACGATCGAACACATTTAATTTTCATTAGTTGAAATTTTTGCTTAAAGTGCCCTAGTTGCGGAAATTAATTAATAACTTTAAAACTAAAAGTGATAATTACACTTTTAGCATATCGTTAGAAAGGACATGGACTGAGGATGTTTTAAAAAATCAGAAGAACTCCAACCCTGTTAGTTTTTTTTTAAACCCCATAGAAAGTTGCCCTTAAAATTATTTCTTTACCTTACTACGGTACTTCAGGCCCCATAACTTTTCTTCTCCACAATTTTCAGGTGTAAAATATTTTTTTGCAGGACCCTAAGACTCTAACGATTAAAACAAGACCATTAGCAGACCGGTCCCATGGATAGATTTTGAGCTACAGGTAGTTTTAGTAAAAAATTCACAAAAAAGTCAAATAAAAATTAAAATAAATTTAAAAAAAACCTTGAGGCCAAGGTCAATATATTGGGCGGGGGTAGGTAGCAGACTATCCCTAGTTTCTACCCTAGGCGTATGTACAGCTCCCTTCCAAACACCCTGTATACTCGTAAAATCATGTGCAATAAAGAATTTTAAATAAATAAAATAAAATAAAATGATATTATTTAGTATTGTTCGATTTTGATAATAGTCTATGGACTATGGACGCTAATCTGTGGTCATGACCTTTTGACATGTCAGTTAACGAAAAAGGTTGAAAAATGTGTGATTAATTCTTTGTAAAATGGTATATATATTTTGTTTCTAATATGATTTGTGAATAGAGTTTAGTTCCGCAAAGTGAGTTTTTGGTGCGGCCTATTAGATATAGATTCCTTGAGAGTAGCCCGAACACTGTAGTCGTGTGTTCCTAGTATATTTTTCATAGTTAAGTTTACAGGATATTATTGTGCAAAAGTGTACCAATTTTGTAGAATAAGCATTCTTATGTGATCTTAAGTGTGAGAAGTGTAGTATTTACGCAGTGATCTCAGTGTTTGTGCTATCTCAACGAATCCCTTTATCTTCAGTAAAATGGCGGTACCCATTTTTCTGTCGATTATTTCCTCCTTCACTTGACACTGGCATCACTATACCGTATGTTTGCATACGGTCATGTAGCCATTCCTAATTCAAACCTAGTCCTTTCCATCCTATTATCCCACTTTCATTTGTGTAATAAATTTTTTTTTGAACCTACCCTCAATCTACTTGACATTGGCAAAATTACGCGCACACGCGTGCGCGTAATGAGAGGCCATTAATATAAGATAATAATAATAATATAAATCAAAGGTCTTTATTTAATTTAAAATGATTCACAAAATATTAACATAAAAACTAAAACTACTTAATAAATGATTAAAAACTAAATTATTTACAAATTATATATATATCATCACGGGTGCCTTACGGCGCCCGAGACCGCCTAGACGGCCCCAGGGTACCCAGCGGAGGGGTTTTTAATCCCACCTCGTCGTAGCCGATGGTATGAGTCTACACCGAACAAGTGGCTAGCTCGTCGCGATGTTTTGAATAGACTCAATAACCCATCTATAAACAGTTTCACAAGTTGGTATAGTGAAACCGGGACCGACAGCTTAACGTGCTCTCCGAGGCACTATAGTGGTGTTGTCAAACAAATGTACATACATTTTTAGATTAAAAACTCATTGGTACACACCGGGATTCGAACCAGGGACCTAAGTGTTTTTAAGTCCAAGGTCTAACCAACTCGGCCACCACGTATATTTACAAATTATAAAACTAAAAAATTAATACCGTCCGATGGGCGTAGTGTGCCGAGGACACTGGCGGCGTTCCCCCGTTGAATAGCGAGGCTGACTCTTTGAGTAAAGTATTCTCTACTCAAAGGGTCACCCGTCGCTGAGCGAAGTTTTTCGCCAAGTTCGCGGGAAAACGCAAGAGCATTCTCGGACCACGGGCCCATCGTTTCAACTGCAAATGGAATGAAATGGTGATTGGTGTTAATTACCGCGTACTTGTGACGTTTTAGACGTGCTGCCGTCTCTGCAGCGGCCCCCGACTTTTTATGGCTGGATGTCACGTATGATGTACAGAGTGTGTCCACACATGTGGCGTCCCAAACTAGTGCGCGGCCACGCTTATACGGGATCAATGACATCCCGTCCGGACGCTTCCCATCAGACCTAAATATCCCCGATGGTTCAAGGATACAGGGAATGTTAGCAGATGCCAGCGTCCTTGACAAGATGTCATTAATCGCATAGTGCCTTGAGATTCTGCCAGCACTTTTTTGGCAGCACAATGCATGGCGACCTAATTCGTCTGCTGGGTCACCACATATACAAATGTGTTGAGTAGATACTTTGCAGCCCAGCCTCAATGCTACCGCTATGCGGAGTGAGTTGGCGTCTAGCAGTGTGCCCGTATAAGGGGAAGGTATAGCACGTAGCCAGGCGCCAGCCTCACTCACACAAGATGCTTTCAGGCGGGCCTCTTCTATTATTGATTGCCTAGGTAAAGTATGGTAAATATTTTTTATTATAGGACTATCCCAATCTTTTTGTGAAGATGTTAAAGGTGGTAAGTCTTCCAACGAGAGAGTTTTCCACAATGCAAGAGCTTCCGGTTCACGATGAAATTGTTCTAAATTACATGTTGTATTAGATAAAATTGAGGAACAGAGAGATTTTGTAGAGGTAATGGAGCAAAGATATGCAGGAAAAGTAAGGTCGGATATTTTTCTAATTCCTAGTCCGGCAAATTTAACCGGGAGAGATGCTTGCTGAAATTGATCGAAATTGAGACTAACATTTAATATCGTTTCGAGTGTTAATTTTAAAATATTGTCTATGTCAATTAATATATTCGATTCCCAACAAGGTGTGGTGCGTAAAGTATATATAAACTTGGGGGCAGCTAGACAATTTTTTAATAGGAAAAAGGCGATATGTGGTTCAATTTCTTCTAATCTGTTTGAGGCTAATTTTAATAAATCGTGTTTTTCTTTTAAAGCGATAGATTCCTATCGCTTTTTGTGAAGATGTTAAAGGTGGTAAGTCTTCCAACGAGAGAGTTTTCCACAATGCAAGAGCTTCCGGTTCACGATGAAATTGTTCTAAATTACATGTTGTATTAGATAAAATTGAGGAACAGAGAGATTTTGTAGAGGTAATGGAGCAAAGATATGCAGGAAAAGTAAGGTCGGATATTTTTCTAATTCCTAGTCCGGCAAATTTAACCGGGAGAGATGCTTGCTGAAATTGATCGAAATTGAGACTAACATTTAATATCGTTTCGAGTGTTAATTTTAAAATATTGTCTATGTCAATTAATATATTCGATTCCCAACAAGGTGTGGTGCGTAAAGTATATATAAACTTGGGGGCAGCTAGACAATTTTTTAATAGGAAAAAGGCGATATGTGGTTCAATTTCTTCTAATCTGTTTGAGGCTAATTTTAATAAATCGTGTTTTTCTTTTAAAGCGATAGGAATGCCGGAATCAGTGAGATATGTTCCCAGTAAGGTAATATTATTACTATTTTGGACACGGATTCCAGGAGCAACGTTTTGAAAAGATTTAATAACGTCGTCGCTAGGTTCTGAGAGAAAAAATAACTCGCATTTAGATGGGTTAACTTCTAGGCCAAGGGCTTGTGAATCTGTGATAATTGATTGGAAATCAGAGAGAACAGTGCTGGGGTCACCGCCAATTGTACCATCGTCTAAGTACCAGACGTTCAACTCTGAAGTCAGTTTGCTTATTATAGGATGAATGGAAAGTGAAAAAGCTGCGGGGCCCATCGGGTCACCCTGTTGACAACCAACTTTTGAATCAATAACTTTGTCATGGAAAAATAAATAAGTAGGAGTGTGGTAACATTGATGCATATAATTAAATATGCTGGGACATTTATTCTTAATTTCATTAAGCATGCAGTCTCTTTCTACAGAATTGAAAGCATTTTTGTAGTCTATTTTCAAAATTATTTTTGACGACGTGTGTTTCGAGTGAATAAATTGACGGGTAGCGTGGACAGCAGCTTCACAACCATTCGGAACAGCAAATCCAACTTGAATAGGTTGAAAATGAGAAATAAGAGAATTTGAAACATTCCTACAGGCAATTTTGGATGCAATCCGTCTAAAAACATTTCCAACTGCTATAGGCCGTAAACCACCTCCTTTTTTTTCTAGTGCGCAAAGAGAACCGCCATAAAGGAACTTTGTGAAGTCTTGATTTACAGAGCCGGCCAACATCATATTTATCAAACCACACAGGTGGTCCACAAGTTTAATTCCTGCTGCACCGGCTGCAAAAGAGATAAGGTCTTTTAAGATCTGTGGTCTAAGGCCATCGAGGCCACCAGCAGAGCCCGTCGGGAAACTCCGAATTGCGGTAGTTATGTCATTTGGAGAAACCTTAATACAGACGGATTCAGTAGGTGGGTGAGGAAATAATAATGGTCTTGATGGGGAAGGATGTTTATCAAGAAGAGCTTCAAATGTTGATTCATTATTTGGGGCAAAATCATCGTTCGATAACAATAAACGTACGGCACCACGTACATCGCCATCTGCGACTTTTAATTCAATTCGTTTAGCAATGTTAATATGACGTTTTATTATTTGTTGATCTGGAATGTCAAAAGTATTAAAGTTTTTGATATTATCTTTTACAGTGGAGGTAAGTGAAATTTTTGAATCTTTATTTTGAGGTATACGGAGAGCAGTATATGAAAAAAGAAACAGGTTTTGCCAGGTTTGGGTGGAATTGCTATCAATGCAGCTAGCTATTAATTGGCACAGTTTAGTAGCGGCCTGATGACGAGCTCCTTTCGGGACTCGTTTGAGTACTTTACAACTTTGTCTATGATCTCTAATAAATTCTTCAAAGGATATATTATGTGAAACTATTTGGCTACTGTCACTTGAAGCTATTGATGTTAGTGTATCGGTCGGAAGAGGGATTCCCTTATGCATTCGAGCATAGTGGATACGAAGGCCCCTCAATCCTTTAAGATTTTTTTTGTGACATATGGTGCATTCTATATGAGTTAAGTTAGGAACATCCGGTCGGGACTGAGTCTGGGAGGCCTCAGCATCAACACACGTCTGGCACAACCAATTATCAACAATATTAACGCCGGTACAGCCACTATGCAGCCAGATTCCGCAGCCAGTGCAGAGAACGGCCGGAGTGTCCTGAGTGGATCCGAGAACGAGATAACCGCACAAGCACGCGGTAGACATGAAAATGTATGAATAGTGGAAGAAACAAAACAATATAATAATATAAAATAAAATAATATAAATAATCTAATATATATAACAAACATATATATACACTATTTTCTAAATCTTCAAGGCGGCATATGATTAAAATAGAGAGTTGTATCGAAATCCTGGCTATAATCTTCTATATAATTTTTGAAAGTCTTCTACTATTGTTTCTATTTATGTCTTATTGTTACAGTGTTAGGAACTGGTTACCTTTCCTTTTGATGTGACTGCATTCGTTGTAGACTAACATATATTGGCAATAGATACACGTAGTAAGTGCACTTTATTCAGGGTGCATTATTGTAAGCACAACTTCCGTGAAAAAAAATGTTGAAAATATAGTGGGTAAAATTACCTTTTTATTGTTGATTATTAATGAGGTATGTTACTGTGCAATCCAGGTAAAATCTGATGTGTATGAGTTCTAGTTTTTAGTACCTCCTAACATTCATGAATACTGGAAATTTTTTGATCAAAATGATAATTTGGTATTCTTCATAATTTATACTAATATTAGATATACCATTTATATATGTATTGTTTTATTCGCCATGTAGTAGGCGCCTACAAGTGATTCAGATTTGTCGCGTTTTACAAGCTGTTATAAGTCAAAGTCAAAAATATTTATTTCATGTAAACCTTTACAGGCATTTATGAAAAGTCAAAAAAAAAAAAAAGTATATATAAGGTCCTGTGTGTACTTGGCCAGGTCGCCATTCCTCCCACAGACAAATGTTGAGAATATAATACAAAATAAACAAATCGTAAACTATTAAACTATTGTCCCTGCGGGAAGAAAAAAAAAAACAACCCAACCGAACACACACTACATAACCAACCAGTTTAAGACTAGGTGGTTAGCTGGTTCCATTGACCTGTCAATCGTTGACTGCCCTGCAAAAGTGCCACCAAGGCGACCAACCCAACAGACCATAGCTATATAGTGAATAGGTATTATTATATATATCCTTTTCCGCGATTTAAGGCAGGCCTTATAACAAGTATATTAGAGTAATACCTAATTAAATATTAGGAAAAAACTGAAGAAAACACGTTGGTAATATAAATAAACATTTATTATCAACAATAGTTAGAAGGTATCTAAGATTTGACAAGATCCAAAGATGAGAGAGCGATTCATTCGGGTGATGAGTAGATATGTTAAAGTCATAGTGATTAAATAGATATTATACATAATGGCTGGTTATTATATAATATGACTAAATTGTATAGACAACGTGATAAATTAATCACTTTATCCAGATGTTATTCATAAGTCAAAGTTAGTCAAAGTAATAAATAACTAAAGCCGATGATAGAAATACATATAAAAGCCGTTATAATTTCTCAGGAGCCAGAAGGAGTGTATAAGTTAGGCACTAAGCATGGGATTCTAAATCAACTTTACACTAGGAATCAGTACATGTTTGTAAAGAAACATTTATTACACTGTATAATTACACGATATCATGTGTAATTTACACTTTAATAATCAAACGAACTTACCTGTAAGTGAAGTTCGATTGAAATTATACCTCGTAGTCGTAGTAAATTAAAAAGCAATAAAGGTTTTGGAACGCATCCTCCACTGTCGCTCTGCACTCCCGCGCATTGAAGTGTCATTCGTTTCGGATGCTGCTCCAGATCTACAACGCTTATGGGGTAAAGAAAATGATTAAGGGAGGGTGGATTCCATCGTCTTCCGAGAGACTACGAGGTATAATTTCAATCGAACTTCACTTACAGGTAAGTTCGTTTGATTATTAAATTATAACCTCATAATCTATCCTCGACGATGGAAGTTCACAATGTAGATGTTCAAAGTAAAGTTGTAGAATCAGTCTTTGTTTTACCAATTAACAAGTATTATTCTATATAGTCGTACACTTAGACTAAAGTTTTACAAAAAGTGAAAAATCTTAAGAAAAAACTATTTATGTATTATTAAAATTACTGCTTAAGAAAAAACTGATTCCACAAAGCTTAAAGAGTTATGACCAATGTAAGAATTGGGCAGTTACTAAACCACCAAAAACATGTTGAACTGGCCAGTCCAGCCAGCCGTTCTTCTTATTTTATCATTAGTTTAATTGCTCAACTCCTCAAAACTGCTGATGTGGCAGCATGTCTGGTGCAATTGTCTGTAAATTTAGTAATGTTGATGGCATTATCTTCTATGTTTTTTTTTTTCTTAACTTTAGCCGATTGTACTGAGAGTTACAACATGTGAGGTTGTTCAATTTGATTAGTTTGTCTTTCTTTCTTAAACTTTTTGCTAGATTTTTAATAATTGATTACACCTGAGCAGTACTATGGTCTAGAAATATGGAATTAAAGCAAGACAGAGTTATAAAAGGCCTATTTAAGCCCAGATGAGTTTAGAAATTTGGTAATTTTTAAAATACTAATACTTCGATAAATTTTAATGTCATTAATTAATATTTATTAACCCCAAAATTAATCTCTTTTATCTGGTAAGGCTAAAAAAAAATTATAAAAAGATAAAAATTAAAGTTTTCTTAGAACATTTTTTATAACTATTATATTTTAACTATGATATTTTTTTTTAATAATCAACAACTATTGACAAATCCCATCCTATATTCATATTTTAGCCCTAAATCATAGTTGGAAGAAACCCTTAATTTTTGGATTTTATTGTAAACACACACTTTGGGTCCTACATACAATGAAAAAGCAGATCTGATATTGATAAATCTAGAATAGAGATATACCTTGGTTGGTATTTTTTTGGTAAATAAGTAATTATATTAATTATATTGCTTATTTCAGCATTATATTTCTTATTTATATACACCGCCATATATGGAAAATATTACTTTAAAATATTATCTGACAAAGACCTTTACCTAATATTAACTGCCTTGGCATTCAAACCCCTATTTATATATATTTACTCCTGGCTACCAACCAAGCTGACTAACAGGGATAGGTGCGGTTATCTGGAAATGCACAAGGTAAGAAATTTTGTATGCGGGAGAATTATTGACGGTGATAAAACTCTATCACCAGGTTTCGTAAATAAAGGATCCCAAGGTTGAGTACCAATATAGTACAATAACTATTCTATTTGCACTGTCTGTATCATTTCAAGGGTTAGGTAAAATCATATAGAGTGGGGTTTTTTTTTTTACCATTGGTAGTAATTCTTGAACAAACAGGTATATATCTGGTTGTCCAAAATTTGTAATAATTTCTTGATATTATTATTATATATTTTTTTTGTCATTAATAGGTAATGTTTTCTTTGGTATTTATGCATAATGTAAATGTTATGGCTTTCACACCTTTGCCAAATATCCTTTGCTATTCTGGGTAGATGATAGCAGAGGGGGATATTGAACCCCTAATCAATTGTGAAATGGCTGATGTATTGTTAATATGTAAAAGTGTCTTACAGTTACACTTATTTTTAGCAAAGCAGTGCAAACCAAAACAGGTTGTCTTAATGTTCTAGTGTTTTTATAAGTAATCCGTGTTTATTGGTCCATGAGCCGAACGGCCCTATTTGTACCACAAGTTGCGCCCCAACCTAACCTTAAAGCACATATGTGTGTATCTCCATAAGGAATTAATTCTTCCTTTTTGTGTATTATATATAAACGAGTATGAGTATGAGATATCTATTTAATAACAGGTATATCTATACATTTTTTGCATTATACAGGGTGAATTTGAAAGGATGTACTTTGGACTAATATGAGGTTCTGCTGATCATTTCGAATAACTTTTCTCATGGAACCATGTGTCGCAAATGAAAAAAAATTTTGGCTTCCCCATACAAATTGGTCATTTCAACATTACTAGTTTGTATGGAGAAGGCAATTTTTTTTTTTCATTTGCGGCACATGGTTCCATGGGAAAAGTTGTTCGTATTGACCTGTCGAACCTCATATTAGCCCAAAGTACATCCTTTTAAAGTCACCATGTATAATGCCGTAATAAGAATCATTTATATAAAGCAGTCATCTAGACATTGAACAGCATTGAAAGCTTATTCATTATTAGATCCATAATTCTGAAAAAAAAAAAATGGTGTACACAAAGAAAAACCTTATAGTTTATAAGAATAAAACAGAAAAACTGTTAAAGTTTGTGAAATCTTAAAAAGATTAAAATACTACGATGATATTTTTATCACATAAATTGGCATATTAGGATTAGTAGCCAAAAACCCCATTACTATTTATTAACTTACATACAGTAAGGTATCATCTAATTTAAAATTACTAGTATTCATATTATTATCGAAAACGGAGAGCAACAATAATTTGAATTTATTGGACAGGTTTTATAGCTCCTACATTCTATAATGTTTAAATATACTGCAGGTTTATTTTTTTTTAGTTTTCTCGGTTCTATCTGCCCTATGCATTCCTGTTAAAGCAAGGAGGGGCCCACCAGTTTAAAAATGGATGATTGAGGGGTCTCAGGGAGATTTAGTTTGGTTATTTGTCCATTTTTGGTTGGTAGTACACAGCTCCTGACTGGATCTTTGAACAGTCCTAGCTGTTTTTATTATTTCTAATAGGTCACTTCTAAACACAAGAGCATCTGGATTTCCGTGAAGACATTCAAGTTTTTATTAGAGCAGATAACAAAAAACCTTTTAGAATGTATTGCACAGCAGTTTGACTGCCTCATGAAGACATTTAATAACTAAATTGTAATTTATTAAATGAATATATATTATTTATTTTCTTTTGCAAGTGCAAATGTAGGACCTTACTAGTGCTACTTTGCTGATCTTATATTACTATGTATAGAGGAATGTACAAAGGATGTCTCCTGGTCCGTTTTAGTTGGCCCCAGCAAATATTCTACATCTATTTTGGGTTAAAGTATGTGTATTCTCCTGTATATGAGTCTAGTAAAGACTGTTAAGTTTTCACAGAACCTGCTATATAAAATTCTGATTGTATTGTAAAATATTTTTGGTTCATTTAAAATTAAAAATGAATAAAAGTTTAGTAGGTATTGTGAATTACACTACTAGGTTTATTATAAATCATTGTCATTCAATACTCTTAACAGTATTGCAATGAGATTATATTTTTCACAAATTCTGCTATATAAAATTCTGTATTGTAAAATATTCTTGGACTTAATTGATCCTAAAGATGCAGGTATAAATTGTTTTTATCAATTACATCAAATTATTTTTATGAATTACTTACCTACATTTTTTTTTTTATAATTTACAGCACCAGACTGATTATAAAAGACATTCAATACTCTCAACAGTATTGCAATGAAATTGTTATTATTATTTTGAACATAGTTAGCTATATAAAATTCTGACTGTGTAGTAAAATATTCTTGGACTCAATTGATCATGACGATACTTACATAGCATTACGGGTGCCTTACGGCGCCCGAGACCGCCTAGACGGCCCCAGGGTACCCAGCGGTGGGTTTTTTATTCCCACGTCGACATAGCCGATGGTATGAGTCTTACAGTACTAGACTCATTACAGAAGTCATTGAATACTCTGATTCAGTATCGCAATGATATATAAAAATGAACTTTTAATGTGAAAATTATTCTTACCTCTTAACAGTGAAGGAATGGCGAAATATCTAACCATATACATTCCCAAAGAATGTCCCAGGTTACAAAAGTCATTCAGTATGTCCCCGGTTACAAAAATCATTCAATACTCTCATTCAGATCGCAATGAAATAAAGTTTTTCTTTCTTTCTTTTCTTTCAATGATATATAAAATTCTAAAGTAATGGCGAAATATCAAACCATATACATTCCCAAGGAATGTATCAGGTAACAATATGTATTTTTCAAGAACACAAAGTTGATTACATTACATAATAGTTGAGCGTTATGTATTTTCGATAGGATTTTAATAAGAGAAATAGAAATTTACCTTTGGTTTCATGATCGCTTTAAACGAACCATTTCTTCACCATTTTAAAGAGTTTCCTAAATTTTGTATTTTCTAGTATTTGAAACTATTCTCATATTTTCTTTTTCTTATTTTTAATGTTTAAACACAACTTAAAATAACTAGAAAAAAAAAAAATTTTTTTGTAAGATGCGACGCCAACTTGACATAAGAAACGAATGACACTTCAATGCGCGGGAGTGCAGAGCGACAGTGGAGGATGCGTTCCAAAACCTTTATTGCTTTTTAATTTACTTAAAACTTATGTGACGCCGCTAGCATCGATTCTATACTACATTGTGAACTTCCATCGTCGAGAAGAGACTATGAGGTTATAATTGATATCGTTCCTCAAAACGAAGTTACCATCCGAGAATGTGCAAAAAGGAGTCACATCTTGGCGGCCAAGGATTTCAGCATTGATGAATGCGTTTCTAATAGATACAAATGTAAAAAGTTAAGCCTCTTGTGTAACTTAAAATGTCACAAGAGCCTTACTTGTAAGAATAAATAAATATTTATTTATTTTATTAACGTAAAAACTACCATCCCGCTAAGTTAAGCACCTAAAAAAGTTGTCTTGTCATAATAGCACAGCCTCCGTAGACTAGTGGCTTTGGGGTTGTATCCGAAGGTCGCGGGTTCGATTCCCACCCATGGCAAAAAAAATATTAGTACGTTTTTTCTGTAGTTTGTCATGGTCTGGGTGTTTATAAAATATAATATGTATTATTTCGTTGCTTCTGGTACACATAGTACAAGCCTTGAGCTTAGTTTTTTGACCAGAGAAATATGTGTAATTGGTCCTTCATATTATTATTAATATTAGAATATTATTTGTCATGTCAGTTGTTTTTAAATATTATATTATTGTATTCGTTAAAGGGCTATAGGTACCAAATACTCATACCATTGATCTTTGTGTTTTCTATTTTGTGTTATCGCTAGTGAACTTTCAATTTAGATTTTTTAAATATTTTCTATGACAATATTAATAATTATAATATTTTGAAAAATTATAAGAAAGATTATATTTATTATTTTAAATAACAGCAATTGTTGCTACTCATATAGTTATGCTTAAGGCATATTGAAATAAAAAAATATAATCTTCACCTATACTTGTTTTATTACTTTATCCAAGTCTTTCAACATATTATATAAAATATCTAGTTAATGTGATTAATTCTATATTAATTATCACTTTGTATAATTTTAGAAGATATTATACATAATAGTCAGATAGTATATATAATATCCGGATTTATTACTTTCGCTGTAACAGATACACAATGATTTTATATTAATTATTTGCCTAATCATGCACAATGAATGACAACTAAATCGTAATATTTTCACTAATACATGGTACACCTAAGGTCCCTGTCGCAGTAATTTGTTAATTCAGTAGGTCACGAATTATATAAAAGAGTTTGCCCTGACTAACTTAGTTATTCTCGTCCAGCCGAAAATTTTTAAGCTAGCTATTTGAAACGTAGCATTTCGGTGAATAGAATTAGGTAATAAATGTGTTAAAACCACCTAACATAGAGAGTTCATCATATCTAGGTAGATAACAAACAAATCATATGTGACGGCAATAAATGTTTAGGGACGCGATATGTGACGGCATCCAAAGTAGTTTCATCATCCATTTTAATGCAATACTTTTCGAGAAATTTTTCAAAAAACATGGTTAAGAAATGGGCCACGTTTTTAATATTTTTGATAAAATTATTGTAGTCACAAACTATGAAAACTTAAGAGACTGCCGTCACATACAATTTGTTATCAACCTAGATATGTGAGAACTCTCTACATTAGGTGGTCCAGCCATCCCGGGGCCTTACCAAAGAGTCAATCGATAATCGAATCGAAATACCTATAACATATTTTGTCAACGTTATTTAGACTTTTAATAGTGTTAAAACTTGTACTTATATATTTTTTTACCAAGTCGCTAAGCTAGTAACATGTACCTATGTACCATACATGTTCACTCTAATAGTGAAAATAAAAACATTGTTTCCATACTTGTAATATAACATATTTTTTTATTTGCAATTTTTGTTAAAGGATAGGTGTTATATTTTCAGATTTCTAACGATTCGATAGACCTTGGAGGTTGGAGGGAAAGTATTCTAAATATGCATGATGGCATTTTACCGAAAGGTAACATTCTTTTATATCCAAATATAAGCAGAACTTCATACGTAGACAATATTTTTTTGAAAATACGTTTGGGAATCAAAATACCGCCCGCGGGAATCGAACCGACTCTAATCTGAAAAAATAACTCCTATACTTTTAAAGCACCAACAGATAGGAATTTCAAACAAATAATCAAAATCCTGTGAGCGCATTAATGAAACTAAACGATTTTTCCACATTATTAAATTATTGGGCAACTTTTTTAATAATAGTTCAAAAAGACAAGCATTTTATAATAATTATGCTGATTTAAAAAAAAATCCTCGCGTCGTTGAAACTCGTTGGACTTATTATTCGCAGACAGTTAATGTAATTTTTAATTCTAGTTTACGTTTAATTAACTTCAATTTCAATTATTTTAATTGAAAGCAACCCTAAAATTATATCAAATTAATTTAATGATTATTTTATAAATATAGACCATAATAAAAATGATCACAAAACAAAAGAATACTCTATTAAAATACAACATCATAGCAGTATATTCTTGACACCTACCACTGATGCAGAAATTGGGCGTATAATAAAAAACCTTAATAACACGCGATCAGTGGGATTTGATAATATAAGTACAGAAATCTTAAAGAAATGTACTGTTGTAATTGTACCCGTACTTAATTACCTTATTAACATGTCTTTTAGTAAAGGCACTTTTCCCGACCGACTTAAAAAAAAACAGTAATAAAACCTATATATAAAAAAGGGGATGAACTAGAGATGAACAATTACAGACCAATAGCGCTGGTACCTGTTTTATCTAAAATCATTGAAAAGGCAATGTATACTAGATTAGTCAGCTTTATAGATAAATATGACATTATCAAAAAAGAGCAACATGGCTTTCAAAAAAATAAGTCCACTGCCCTAGCAGCCTTTAACCTAATACATGAAGTTAATAAAAACCTTGATAAAAATATTCCCACAGCAGTAATATATTTCGACATGACTAAGGCATTTGACTTTGTTGATCATGACCTTTTGCTTCATAAGTGTGAACAATATGGTTTAAGAGGACCAGCTAATAATTGGCTGAAAAGCTATTTAAAAAACCGTTCACAATATGTGGAACACACGCACGTTGATGTTAGGAGTAGACAAATCGCAGCTAAATCTGTCACTAAATTCAATCATAGAGGCGTACCCCAAGGCAGTATACTCGGTCCTCTATTATTCCTGTTGTACATCAACGATTTACCTGAGTCCACTCTATATAAATGTACCTTATTTGCTGACGATATCTCCATGATCGTAAAGTACTGTGAGGATAAAAACTATAATACAGTTATAAATACATCTATAATAGACATTGTAGACTGGCTAGACACAAATAATTTAAAAGTAAACATTAATAAAACCAAATATATGCAGTTTTATAATAGATGTAAAAAAGACTTAAATTTAAATATTAAGTACAACAACAAAAGAATTGAAGAGTGCAGCAATACCACCTTTCTTGGAATAGTAATAGATAATCAATGCTCATGGAAACCACATATCCAAAAAAATTGTACAAAAATAAACATATTTGTCTATCCATTATGGAGACTAATTAAAATAGCAAGTCAAAAAACTGCTCTACAAGCATACCATGGATACGTTGTGTCCAATATAAGATACGCAATAATTATATGGGGAAACTCAGTAGTGGTTAATAGAGTTTTCATAGCACAAAAGCAGTGTATACGGGCGATATGTGATGTTTCCCATACAACTTCTTGTAAATCTCTATTCATTCAACTAAAATTGTTAACAGTTCCTAGTATTTACATATACGAATGCTGTGTTTTTGTAAAGCTACACCCAGAACTATACAAAACTTTAAGTAGCGTGTCTCAACTGAGCACAAGATACCCGGACTCATTGCTGCTCCCCACAATGAAAACAGAACTCTTTAACAGGAACAGTTATCAGTTAGACTATATAATAAATTACCAAAGAATCTAAAAGATCTACCTCTAAAACTATTTAAAAGGAAACTGTATAGTTGGTTAACATCAAGGTGCTTTTACTTAGTAAAAGAATACTTATTTTACTAAAAACTATTAAGTAGTGGACTAATTCTATAAATATAATAATATGAGTTTGATTGGAAATGACATAATAATAATAATTATAGGAACATGTAACATGTATTAATCTATTAAATTGTGAATCAGTTCAAATTGTAAACCACATTATTTTGCATGCCTAGTAGGCTAATTCTGTAGACACAACTTATATTCTACCATCTTGTAAACTCGGAATTACTGCAAATAAATAATTTCATTTCATTTAATATTTTTGAGGAAATGGCAGAAAATGATAGCTCTTGGGATGGGGAAACCCTAACTCAAGCTTCGGTGTTATTAAGTACGAGTAGTTTAAAAGATTTTGAATTTCAATTTTTGCTTCATGTTTTTCATAAAATTTTTGCCGAAACTGATATTTTATACCAAATTATTCAAAATAAGACTTCCGACGTAACTTATTGTATTCAAAAAATTAAATCCTTTGAATTGTTTTTAAATTCTCTTAGATCTCAATTTGATATAATTTACGAATCCGTGAAAATAGTTACGGGTCCACCAAAAAGCAAACAAAATATATTAGATCCTAAAATAAATTTCAAACGGATTTTCATAGAAGTAAATGACAATATAGAGCGAATGTCGTCAGCATTATCACTACTTTCAATGCGTATACTATACTACCTATTGTGTAAATTGGATACTTCAGGCTCCTTTAAGGGCCGCTTCGAGTATCCGCAAAATGATATGTTCAAATATTTTTAATCAGTCATTTTGAAGATATGAGAGGTGGCTAAATCCAGCATCATTTTTCCTGAAATAATGCAGTAAATTTTGGTAAGTGTTTTTTTTTATAGTATGTTTTTGTCTACCCTGCCTAAAACACCTATGCACGCGACTGCTTACACATTAATTTATTTTAGGTCTTCGTGGGCAAATAACGTACAGTTTTAAACGCATTGGAAATCTGTGCACAATGTTATGTAAAATATGTGAAATGCTACTGAATGAAGTCAAACTCTTTTCGGATGGGAATACTCTAATATGTATATAATTTAAAAATTAAATTAATTTAGTTTTTAATTAAAAAAAATATGTACATTTGTTTGACAACACCACTATAGTGCCTCGGAGAGCACGTTAAGCTATCGGTCCCGGTTTCACTATATCAACTTGTGAAACTGTTTATAGATGGGTTATTGAGTCTATTCAAAACATCGCGACGAGCTAGCCACTTGTTCGGTGTAGACTCATACCATCGGCTACGACGAGGTGGGATTAAAACCCCTCCGCTGGGTACCCTGGGGCCGTCTAGGCGGTCTCGGGCGCCGTAAGGCACCCGCGAAGATATATATATTATTTCAAAAGAATTATCTAACTGTAAGCCTGGCTTGCCATCAAAAAGAATTTGAAGAGTTTCTAGAAAAACGGTATAATTGTTTCATACTTTATTACCTTACTCCCTCTATAACCCCCCCCCCCCCCGAAATGTTTGGAAATAGATAAATTTTGTATGGGGTAGTAGATGGGGCGGCGTATGCTGAGTGTTTGTAGGTTGTGACCCCCCCCCCCTAAATATTGAAGCTGTAAACACATATTAGGTTATATAGGAACAAAAAACATTTCAAAATTTAAAATTAACGATCAAATCCTGGATACGTCCATGGTCCCATGAGTGCACTTTCAAAAATTATTTAGTAAATGGGAAACCAACCCAGAAGTTTTATGTACAGATAACTATAAATATATTTAAGAGGAATTCAAATTGGATACTTTTGTGTAGCTGGTTGCAACTACAGTACAAACAAAAAAGTATAAACAATCGTGTTACATTTAAAAGAAAAATTGAAAATGGTGTAATTTTTTTCTTTGTAAAATGGTATAATTACTTGTTTTATTGTGAATACAGTTTTTGTTCCGAAAAGTGATTTCCGTGCGGCCTATTAGATATACCATTTATATATGTAGTATTTTCTTCGCCATGTATTAGGCGCCTACAAATTAAATAGTGTATCAGATTTGTCGCGTTGTATGTTGTTCTTATTATTATAATGTTCCAACGTCGTATTTGAGTGGCATTTGTGTTGTTTGAAGACATCGGAGTTATTGCATCCCTTGGGTACCCAGGGGTACCTCCCGTCCAGAAGCTAACCACAAGCCATTCCGTAAGTTTAGTTTTTTAAGTTAATTGCGGTGCGAATCGCACCGGTGTGAGAAGCTTGGACTGAATTGATTTGTTTTCCGGCTTCTCGCACATTTCTGGTAGCAGAGCGTGGTTTGTACACATTCTAGCACATTTTGTTGGTGGGTTTTTTAATTTACCCATCTGTGCAAATTTTGAGGTTATACACATAAAACCTTAAATTATTTGTTCCTAGCTCAGTTTAAAAACTGGTTTGTTGCCTAGATTTAGTTTATTTTGATAATTGTTGGTTTTGTTGTATCATTTGGTTTGCAGAAATCATAAATTCTTCCAACGGTACACTTTTATTTATTGTAATTTTGACCTTATGTGACTTGCCTATGCTTTGCTACCTTTCTTAGGGTCAGGTAGGTCAGGTTAGTTTGTATAATATTCCTAGTGCAGTTCCAACATAATTAAGTTTTTTAATTAAAATTAAGTTTTTTCTAAATTATTAGGGTTAGGTAGGTTTTGTAAATTGTTTTATGTTTGTTTTCCCTTAGTAAGGGAAATTAAAACTTGTTTTATTAATAAAACTTGTAAATTTATTTTGATTTGTTGCAAACTTAAACTTTATTTTGTGTATATTTGTAAATTTGTTTTTTATTTTTAAATTAATATTGTGTTCACCTACTTATGTCATTATGTCTGTTAATAGGAACTCAAACAAGATTAAGGCTGTCCTAAGGTGACTTACATCCGCTGTGGATTTGGTAGACAGATCCGACCAAAATGTTAGGCGTTTGGCTGACACTCATGTCAACCAAATATTGGGGTTGCCTATAGTTGGTAAGACACATGATTTGCGGAGGGACCTCTTGAACCCGTTGATGATTTCGGTGAATGCCTTGCAGTGTCTGAACCTACCAGTCGATTCTTGGTCATTTATACTGCTTAACATTGTGCTCGGGAAGTTGTCGCCCCAACTTAAGCTGCGCTTTAAGCATAGGTATGGTGGTAATAGCATTAACTAATAATTAAAGTTCAACAAATCTGAGAACAATGGAAGGTACCATTGTTCTCAGATTTGTTGAACTTTTTGGAGGAAGAGTGCCGAATAGTAGATAACTCTACCGGTACAGGGTGGCCAAGATTTGTTGACCATCAGATGTTCCGGCCCCCTGTTCAACCACCTGATCAAACTGGCCAGCGTCCCAGGAATAGGTTTGCTATGGCTGCTGTAGAAGCACAAAATTGTTTGTATTATAGGGACCCTGGACATTTGGTTCCGAATTGCCCACAATTTTGTAACTTGAGGGTCCAGACCCGACGTGCCATGGCCCGACAGAGGCAATGGTGTTATGTGTGCTTGGGCAAGCACTACAAAAAGGATTGCCGTGAATCGCGGCTATGTTCGCAGTGCAGTGGCCGCCATCATCTTGTTCTGTGTGCCAATTTAAATATGGGAGGCCGCCAACCTGTTCACTATGAACCCCAAGTTGCTAGGGAGGTACGATCGCCGAGGTTTTATGATTCCTCACGTACTGAGGACCGGCGCCCCTTGCCTCCCCATTTTCGGAATTCATCCCCCCATATTCAAAGTTCACCCCCCAATGTTCGGAGTTCACCCCCCAGGAATGGTGGCCGCACCCCCCTTATGGGCGGGGGCAATGCTTCGCCCCCTCACTTTGCTCCTATGGGTCATAACCGGTGTGCAGCGCAGCTACCTGCTGTAAGGTCTCGTTATCAGTGAAGACCTTCAGGACGACACCCTCATGTTGTCGAGCCAATGCCATGGGAGTCATGTGACCGATCACATGAGATTCATAATTACCAGTGGATCCCGAACCCTAATGTTTCGGTACATCCGGCTCATGAGGAATAGGTATTCGCTGCCCACTTACCAGCCGCCACCCACCCAGAGACTGTAATTTTGCCTACAGCCTCTGTTGTTCGTGCCCTTTTAGATTCGGGTGCCCAGGGTTGTATTGTTTCGGCTTGGTTAGCGAGTGGCCGAGCTTTGAACATCTTCACTTTTACATTCTCCACGTTCTCGGTTTCCTGTCCGAGCATCACTGCTTCGGCAATAGTTTTAGAAAATATATTGGGTCAACACCCTCAGGTAAAGTTGTCCCCAGCTGTGGTGACCCTGACAAGGGGTTTCTGTTTGGCTGACCCCACCTTCGACATTCCGGGACCAATTGATTTGTTGCTTGGTGCCGATGTTTTGGGAATGTTGCTCCTTGGTAATGTGAAGGCCTTAGGTACAGATGGCCTCGTAGCGATCACCACAATCTTGGGATCTGTTATAATGGACCCAACTCATGTTCCTCCGCCACCTGTTGTTGATAACCGTTTTGTTGACATTTGTTTTTCTCTTTCTGATGCGGTTCAGAGATTTTGGGAAGTGGAGGAGCCCCCGGCTGCTACGATGGTCAATCCTGTTAATCATGAATGTGAATTCTTCTTCCAGAATAATACTAGTCGTTTAGCTTCTGGTCGTTTTTACACCAGACTTCCTTTTCTCTCCTCACGACCTTCATTGGTTGCATCAAGGAGTTTTGCTGAGAAAGGGTTGTTGTCCATGGAGAATCGCGTGATCCTCTCTTCCGCAAGAAGTACATTGAGTTCATGCGGCAGTATGAGGATTTGGGACACATGATGGTCTCAAACTTGGACTTGCGTTCAGTGGAACATTATTTTATTCCCCATCACGCAGTCTTCAAGCCTCATAGTGAGAAGATTAGAGTGGTGTTTGATGGCTCTGCCCCCACGTCTTCGGGTGTATCTTTGAACCAGTGCCTGCGTACTGGCCCGAAGCTTCTCCGGGATATTTCGGATATTGTCATTGACTTTCGCCGCCATCAGATTGTCTTTGTGGCCGACATCCGCACGATGTTTCGGCAGACACTCATCCTCGAGGATGACAGGTGCTACCAACTCATTTTATGGCGAGAGAAACCCTCTGATCCCATGCTTGTCTATGAACTGAATACCAACACATATGGTTTACGGTCTAGCCCGTTCGTGGCTATTCGTTTATTGTTGGAGCTGGCCAAACGTGAGCGTTTGATGTTTCCTCGATCTTCCGCCATCTTGGAAAATGATTTGTACGTTGATGATGTATGCACGGGTGCCTCCAGTAAGAAAGAGGCTTTGATCTTGAGGAATAAATTGATTGGGATAATGAGGGCTGGAGGCTATGAACTAAGAAAGTGGATATCGAACTCCCCCACTCTCCTGGCTGACTTGCCATTGGAGCACCAGCAGTATCCCCTCCTCTTTGAAAATATTGATAATCCTAACATGTTGTCTGTTCTTGGAGTTCAGTACAGGCCAGTCCAGGGTTTTTTTACCTATCGGGTGGATCTTTCTCCGCCCAGGATCTGGACTAAGCGCTTGGTCCTGTCCACTGTAGCCAGAACATTAAATTCAAGCATTAGCCCAGTAATATTTTGGGCTAAATGTTTCCTCCAGAGACTTTGGACTGCTGGAGTTGGTTGGGACGACCAACTCACTGACACATTGTTAAAGGACTGGGTTTCGTTTGTTACTTCACTTCCAGAAATAAATGAAGTCTCTTTACCCAGACCTTTCTTTCCAGCTGGGAAGTACACGGCGAGCCTCCATGGGTTCTGTGACGCTTCCGAGCGAGGATATGCAGCCGTGGTCTATTTGCGTACTGTGTGTCCTATTGGAAATGTAGCGTCAGTAAATTTGGTCTTAGCTAAGAGCAAGGTTGCTCCCCTTCGAACTCGACTTACGATTCCGAAGTTAGAATTGTGTGGGGCTGCTCTTCTTACGCAATTATTGAATGACGTTTTTGTAACGTTGAGAAGCACTGTTGATATTGGTGACGTGTTTGCCTGGACTGACAGCCAGATTGTTCTCTCGTGGCTGAGAGCTGCTGTCCATACACTCGAAGTCTTTGTGGCCAATCGCGTCTCTATGATTTAGGCTTTTGATGCTCCGTTCATCTGGAGACATGTTCCAGGGGAAATAAACCCTGCAGATGTTGCGTCAAGGGGTTGTGCTGCCCCAGATCTTTTGCGACACTCACTTTGGTGGGGCCCCGATTGGTTGACGTATCCTGAGTCGTCCCGGCCTCATGGCCAGCCATTGTTGACTGATTCACTACCAGGTGTCCGCGTATTTGCGACGGTGAGGTCCGTGGAGTTGGATCCTGAACTTCTATTGAACAAATTTAGCTCCCTGGATAAATTGTTGGGTGTAACTGCGTGGATTAAACGCTTTATTTTTAATTGTCGACACCCCCGGGAGGAACGCTAGTCGCCAGTCCTTACACCATGTGAACGGAAGGACTCGCTTTTATATTGGATTAAGGTTGTTTAGGACGATCAGTTTAAGGCTGAAATCGAGACTCTGCGGGCTGGACGTTGTAAGCTCAAGGGAGCAATTGGACGCCTAAATCCGTTTTTTGATAATTTGGGCTTCCTTCGTAGTGGAGGAAGACTTCGGAATGCCAATTTGCCCTTTGGAGCTCGTCACCCCTTGTTATTCCCTAATTCTGGTCACTTGGTGAATTTGTTGGTTGCTGATCACCACATCAAGAACTCGCATGCTGGCTGTAATGCTTTGTTGGCCATCTTACAGCGCGAATATTGGATTCCGCCAGATGAGTCATACGAAGTGTGATTTTCCGATGCATGCTTTGTTACAGACTCAAGGCTACTACCATGCAGCCTCAAATGGGAGATCTGCCATTGGGCCGTGTGAATGAGTCTCGTCCCTTTGCTGGCGCGGCTACAGATTTTGCTGGCCCGTTCTCTGTGAAAGTGTCACACCTCAGGAACGCTAAAATTGTTAGGCCTATTTGTGTGTCTTTGTATGTCTGTCCACCAAAGCCGTACATTTAGAATTGGTTTTTGCCCTAAGCACTGCCTTCGTCGCTGCCTTTAGATTTGTGTCCCGCCGCGGTTTGCCATTGTTGATCCGGTCCGATTGTGGAACAAACTACAAGGGGACCGACCGTTATTTAAATGATGTATATAAATTTGTAGCCGATAATCAGAATGTAATTGGAACTGCACTCTCCCAACGTGGAATCAGATGGCTTTTTGATCCACCAGCATATCCACATTGAGGAGGAATATTTGAAGCTGTTGTTAAGGCTGCCAAAACTCACTTACGTAGGGTGGTAGCCTATCACCTTAGAGGAACT
The DNA here is from genome assembly GCA_947458855.1 of Monopis laevigella. Lineage (NCBI taxonomy): Eukaryota > Metazoa > Arthropoda > Insecta > Lepidoptera > Tineidae > Monopis > Monopis laevigella. The sequence continues at coordinate 3,247,739 of OX381596.1, read as the reverse complement.
TGCTACGGTATTTTGTAAAATTGGATAATAAAATCTCTAATACCTCCATGCTTGTGGTCCCACTACTATAAAATAATAAGTTATTAATCAGACAAGTTAGTGTGACCACAAGTCCTAAAATATGTTTAATGAATGAACCAGGTGGTAATGAAAACTGGACTTAAGAATATGTAATATTTTTATGAATATCAGAATGCCACACCCTAAATTAGTTTAGTAAAGATTTCATCAATGAAAATATGTACTAAAAATGAGAGTTTACAGTGTTATATACATAAATTATAAAGCAGGATTACCACCCTGATAAATGTAAAAATATTGAATGACATCTTATATTTCCGTGCTTGGCGTGAATGTTGACATGTCCAAAATGGTAATTTTGCAAGGGAGCGATTTTAAAGTTTGACCTTTTCTGGTAAATCCATCTTTATACCAAATTTAAATGTTTAACTTAATTCCAGCAAAAACTATTGAGGGATCTTGGCCTTCTGAGATTAGCCGTCGGAACTTTTATGGGACGTGTTTCCAAGATAAGGGCAGTGAACATAGTGAAAGTTAGCGTTAAAAAGCAGTTCATTCCTCTGCCTTCCAATTACGCGATGGACCTGACACCCCGCGCGGTGAATACATGGATAGTTAAGGACATTGTATCTCTCTCTTCCATGAAAGTGAATGTGCATGAATGTTATGGAAAATAAAGATTAATTATACCTAAAGGTTAGCGTAGTATATCTCTTGTATGTTACTTTTGTTTTGAGTAATTTCTATTTTCTCCGGCTATTCTCACAAGGAGTGTTATTATTACTGAGCCAAGTCTATTTATCTGCAATGAGTTGACTTAAGTATGTGAATTTTTCAACTGATTTTGTTAATTTAACTTTTAACCTCCATTTATATTTTTTACAGGAGTTGCAAATACGCCGCCATTGACGGAGCCTTCTCAATAATTCGTCTGACTTTGGAATACGACTCTCCTAAAATAAGAACTACTGTTAGGACAGTCTATCTATGTTCCATATCTTTACATTTCGTTATTGGTTCTTAAATAAATAATGCAATTTGTGTGAATTAAATATAGGTTATAATTTACACAAATTGCATTATTTATTTAAGAACCAATAACGAAATGTAAAGATATGGAACACACACATTACACACTCAAAATTATGATCAATTAAAATGTTTCAAAATTGAGACAATATTTTTTTTCTGGTAGGAACAACTTTAAAATTGACTTATTAATTACTCATATGCAATAAGTACTTGATTAAATTAATTGTATATCAACTTTTTGAAAGTATCAAAATTACTTGGCTGAACATACCGGCGAGTATCTCAACTAAAACAGTTACTAACCCTTATTTGACTACGCATAGGTTTCTTCAATATTTACGGAAATATTAACAAAAATCTAAATTAAAATAAAATAATGACAGAGTTTGACGTTGTTGCCAGGTGAAATTAATATATTTATTTATTTTTTAATTAAGAGAAACCAGAAACTGTATATACCCTATAACTGATATGTTTAATAGAACTTTAGATGTACAATTTGGGAAATCAAATAAAACTGCATAACCTGCTATTAACCATACCTTTATATCTGCTAATGTCAATTTATAATTTAAAAGTAGAAGTAAGAAATAAATGCATAAATTAAATTATCAAGTTAAAACTTTTAGACTTGAGTTGGTAATATATTGATAACTTATTTTATCAATTTATGATTTGTTGATACTGCAAAAACATAAATGTATTAATTTAAATATCTAAATATGTTCTTTATTTGATTATTGGACATAAATTGATAAAATGACATATTTGATTCTTATTCATTAAAACCCAAATATATTTAATTTATAAAGTCATGAACGTCAAAATCAGAGATATCCATGTATTACCAAGTGAAATAAATGCATAAATTAAATTATCAAGTTAAAACTTTTAGACTTGAGTTGGTAATATATTGATAACTTATTTTATCAATTTATGATTTGTTGATACTGCAAAAACATAAATGTATTAATTTAAATATCTAAATATGTTCTTTATTTGATTATTGGACATAAATTGATAAAATGACATATTTGATTCTTATTCATTAAAACCCAAATATATTTAACTTTATAAATTAAATATATTTGGGTTCATGAACGTCAAAATCAGAGATATCCATGTATTACCAAGTGAAATTACAAAAAAAAAAATGAATGTTTTGTTGACCTGTATTTTTTTTTCGTATAAATTTAGGTGCGCGGGAAGCCTATGGACTAATAAAAAAAAATCCTACATGTCGAGTTGTCAACATATTCACGCCAGGGACGGATTTTTTACTTATAATAAATATCATCACAGGTGCCTGACGGTGCAGGAGACTGCTTCATGGTACCCAGCAGAGGGGTTTTTATCCCACCATGTAGCTGATAGAATTTTCCTTACAGTTACGCTTTCATTATTGATACATATAGTCTGTATTGCCTAGTGTAATGAAAAAAACATCAGGTTTTCATTACTTCAGAATCATATGGTATAAAGTTTAGTTTAGCGTTGTGTGCGTAATTATCCTGCTGATGTTCATAGATTTTTAGTTTAGCGCTGTGTGCGTAATTATCCTGCTGATGTTCATAGATTTTTAGTTTAGCGTTGTATGCGTAATTATCCTGCTGATGTTCATAGATTTTTAGTTTAGCGCTGTGTGCGTAATTATCCTGCTGATGTTCATAGATTTTTAGTTTAGCGTTGTGTGCGTAATTATCCTGCTGATGTTCATAGATTTTTAGTTTAGCGTTGTGTGCGTAATTATCCTGCTGATGTTCATAGATTTTTAGTTTAGCGCTGTGTGCGTAATTATCCTGCTGATGTTCATAGATTTTTAGTTTAGCGCTGTGTGCGTAATTATCCTGCTGATGTTCATAGATTTTTTTAAGACAGAAACATGTTGGTAAACAGTCCTATGTATATATGTATATAATTTTGGAAAGAACAAGTTATACATGATGATTTGTGGATAAATAAAAACCGTTAATTATGATAACTTTGTAGTTTTATTTAATTAATTAATCTTATATGGTTCTTCTTGTGTAATGTTTTCTATGTTGGCATTTTAAACTGAAAATAAGGCATTTTATGACAGTTTCTGGAAGCATGTTAGCGGATATCCCGTGAAAGTAAATACTAGCGTATATCTTTATTCCGTGAAGTGAGCGGCTAAAATTTACTTAGTAAATTTTTATCATGCATTCAAATAGGTATTTTACGTCATTATATTTTTTTGTTCTTACAATGTTTAAAACTGCCATTATAATACTTATATTTAGAGCCTTCGGTTGCTGGTATCTATTCGATCGACGACGGCGATCCGACGAGCGGAGTCTGATCAAACATTTCCCATACATTCATGACCTTTTGGTCCTAACTATTACCCCCCACTAAACATTCATAGATTTTTATGATTTTTGGACGCGTTATAAATAAGACGTATATCTAGACTCGTACGTTTTCTTTTTTTTAAAGTTTGATATAGGAAAAATAATATCAACCCCTTCAATTCGAAAAAAATCCTTCACATTAAAATAATTCCTATAAAATATCAAGGCAGAAATTTTTAAAAAGGAAAACGTACAGCCATCGTTTATTTTCTCTCTAATAAAATGAGAGCATTTTTTTCAAATCCATTAAAGTTTAGAGGTAGAACTCAGTTTTGGCCCGAAAGTCGTTTTACTGCCTAAATTGTAGGTATAATCTCATACGTGCTCTTTCTCTTATTGAGGGTCGGGGGGAAGTTTACATAAATTTATGGTAGCGTTACCGACTCACCGTCATGCGCGGGGGAGAGGCAATACTTAGCAGTTGAATCAGCATGAGCATCGATGAGCCTCATCAGACACTCCTCTTAAAATCTACGTGAATTTCATAATAGAGCAATTAGGTAGTTAAAATTGTAATGAAAATTTGTTATATTCGCAGCAGCCCCTGTTGTGCATTATGCCGGAATTGTGGGAGCGACCAATGCTGATAGTGGACAACATTATTTTTATCATCCCATTCACGAAGTATGTAACATAGAACTTTACTACTTACACAAATTTAAACAAACAGCCTCAAAGTAATGCAGAATTACTTAACACTTGTAAAAGTCCTACTGACTCTGCGGATCAACTCAACACTGATTTCATTAATGTTGGTAAGACACTAGCACAGCAGATAAAAAAAGACTCTAGTGGAACCTCTGCATACTTGGCATCATTACCCACTCAACTAAATTCTATCGGAACTATAGAACCCGATTCCTCGGAAATAGAAATAATAATAAATACACTAAAAACTGAATCAGCACCTGGATTGGATAATATACCTACAAAATTCATAAAACTAGCAAAAAAAGAACTCATACCTGTTATAACTTACCTTAGTATTCTCTGTTTTCGACTAGGAATCTTTCCCAACAAACTTAAAAGCTCCATAGTTATCCCTATTTACAAAAGTGGTGACAAAAATGACTTTAATAATTACAGACCAATTTCGATTTTACCAGTCATATCCAAAATAGTTGAAAAATTAATTAATAACAGACTGATTGAATTTCTAAAAAACACTAACTTCCTTTCCAAAAGACAATACGGCTTTAGAGAGGGAATAAGTACTGAGGACGCTATTGTTGACTTGACAAATGACATCACTAATCACATTGACAATAAACAAAATGCATTATGTATATTTCTTGACTTGAAAAAGGCATTTGACACAGTCTCTGTTCCCATGCTTCTTTTAAAATTAGAAAAAGCCGGGATCAGAGGAAACTTTTTGACCTTACTAACTGACTATCTCCAAAATCGGACACAACGAGTTAAATTAGACAATAACTTCTATAGCAATGACGAGTACATGACTGACTATGGTATCCCACAAGGCAGCGTCCTCGGTCCAACCTTGTTCCTAATCTATATAAATGACTTGACAGACCTTTTATTACAAAATGGCCAGGCCTTTTCATATGCGGACGACACTGCCCTCCTTTTTTATGGTGATAACTGGCTAACTGTCTATAACTCAGCTGACGCAGGACTTCAAAAAGTTATTAATTGGCTAAAGCTTAATCTTCTTACCTTAAATCAAACGAAAACCTACTATATCCCCTTTTCTATTAATGACTCTAAAAAACCTAATCCCGACTTATATCTGACTGCACATATATGTAATAATAAATTAACAGACCCTTGCTCATGCACCCCAATCATTAAAGTTGACTCGATAAATTATTTAGGTATAAAAATTGATAAAAATCTGTCCTGGTATCCACAATTGGAATCAGTTGCATCTAGAGCTAGAAAACTGATTTGCATCTTTAAAAAACTACGTAGTGTAACAGATCAAAAATTATTGATTTTCATATATAAAACACTCTTTCAATCGATCTTACTCTATTGCATCGTTGTATGGGGAGGTACATACAAATCCAAATTCATAGGCATAGAACGCTCACAAAGACGGATCCTAAAAATAATGTTATGGAGGAGGAAACGATATTGTACTACCACACTGTACAGCGAGGCAGAGGTGTTATCTGTGCGAAAACTATATATCCTTCAATGTATCCTAAGGATACATAAAAGAGAAACAATAGATCCTAACAAGCTCAGAAAACGCAATAGGGTAATATTTAGTATGAAAAGTGTTCGAACACAAATGGCGAAAAATCAGTTTTCAAATAAATCTGCTGATTTATATAATAAATTAAATAAAATATTAAATATTTATCCAATGACCTATTTTGAATGTAAAAAAACCTTAACTACATGGCTAAAAACGCAAAATTACAATGAAATAGAAAAAAATATTAAACAAAACTAAAATATGTACCTACACAAATTATACCGGAACTTATATTGTCATGTTGTATGACAATATACTCACTCACACTCTCTCACACACACTCACACGAGGACCTACACATACAAAACACCTAAATTTACCTAATGCTTACATAGTCACCAAAATGCATACAATTCTGTACTTAGTAATAATTATAAGTTATAAGTACCTACATTATATTTTAATTCCTCCGATTACCCACTCGTCTATTTATATAGCTTAATACTGAATTCCTAAAACTAATACCTACTTATATTGTATTGGTTTTTGTTTTGTGTTTATTACTGTTACATTGCAAAGTTAGAAAACATAGCATTCTTATAATACTTGCTTAGTTAATGAAATGTAAAATACTTGTATTACAAAAAAAAAAAAAAAAAAAAACTGTATAGATTAAGATTAAATTAATTGTAACTAATTATAAGTATTACTACTGGGGAGACGGGCTGCTCCTAATACAGGTTATTATAACTTACAAGGAGCAGCCCAGCTGTACAGTAAAATTGAGTAAATTTGGTAAATGAATAAACATTATTATTATTATTATTATTATTATTACTACTACGTTGGTATAGAATTTTATGACACAACTCTTGTCAAAATCAGAAATGTCTTGTCTTCTGTGCTATAGGTATGGATGGATACAGCAATATACTCAGGACAATAAAATTAAAAATCCTTTTAGAAGCAAATCATATTACTTTTTGAATAAGACCCTTCTAAATCTGAAAATGCTTGTTACCAACTCGAAATGTCAAACGGAAGTGAGTTAGGTATTCAAGATGGCGGCCAGCACCCGCCGCACTTTAGGTTAAAAATTCTAATTGATCATGTTTATCTACGAGGTCGTTTATGGTGTCGTTTAGTATTAACTAAGGACGAGGAATTATTTTTTAAAGATATTATTATACTCGTAGTAAAATTTCGAAATTTTTACTAAAAATAAAGTACTCTTTTTATAGTACACATAATATTTTAAAATAAAAAAAAAGAGCACTACTATTCTAGTTTCTAAAAATATAAGCATTTATATAACGTGTCATAGAATATCTACTTGAAAAAAGATCTAGAAGGTAGCGTAAAGGCTTAAAAGTAGACCCGTAAATACCTAGACATCCTGCCATAATATACCTAAATTATCATGGTTTTTAATTGTAAACTGGAGTTAAATATAGTTTATATGATTGTACCTAGTATAAGAAGCTAGGTACTTATTAAATGAAATTTATTTATTATTATTTTTATATCAAATAACAGTAAAAAACCTATCTATCTACAGTTTATGATCAACTGTAAATAAATCGTTTTTTTATTATACGGTCCTATATGTTTAATACACGAGTAATTTCGCGTCTGCTTTTAGGTAAAAACTTCATCGTCACCGCGCTCCATTTCAAATTTATTTATTTTCGGGTACATCTTTTATAATTAATAATATAAATGCTTATGTTTAGAAACTAGAATAGCAAAGCATTTATTATCATTTTTTTTTATTCAGGTAAATGTTGGGTTTAAATTTTAATCTGATATGAAAAAAAACTATACCGTAATTACACCATTTTTATTAATTTCTTGAAATTTTGCTATAAAATATATTCTTTATCCTTGATTTATTCTAAGACCACATCAAAAATGTGTTCGTAGATAAACTTTATAATTTTTCGTTTTAAGTACGACGTGACTGTGCTCTCGACCATTTTGGAAATATCACTTCTGGTTAAATTTTTTAATTTAAAACAAGTATTTTTGGATTTGGACCTACTTTGTTAAAAAAACACTTGTTTTAAAGAAGTAATAAAATTTGATACCAAGATTGTTTTAACAATCTTAAATTACGAAATTACTAGCAAAAAATTTTCTTTTGAGTCTTTTAAATCTAAAGCCAAATTAAATTACTTTATAACAACATGTGTTATTAATTAGGCCCCTTTAAATCCAAAAATTCTACATCTACGAAGACGTTTTTGGTGTCGTTTCGTATAAAAACTATGAATACAATTGGTAGAAGTTTATGGAGAAAGCCGGTCTATAAAATATTGAAAACAAAAAATGTGTGCAACATGCACTATGCATATGCGTTGGTAAAGATTACATAAAAAGAGTTTATTATCTGTTATAATTATTTTGAACTATTTTTTATTAATAAATTATTTAAAAGTCATATAAAAAATGTGCTTCGTAGGTAAACTAGATCAGTTATAATTTTTGGTTTGAAGCACGGCGAGTGCTCTTCGCCATTTCGAGTTGGTAACAAGGATTAGTTAAAAAAGTCATGTTACCAAAAAGTAGTATGATTTGCTTCAAAATTCAAAAACTCCAAACGTTCAAATCGACTCCAAAAGTAAGTAGTAAGTAAAGTAACAATAATCTAACGAAATGAGGATTCGTGCCTTTCTCGAATCACAAAAAACTACTGCACCGATTTTTTTATTAATATCATCAAAGTCAACGAAAACTGTATAATATATAGTAATTAGAATAAAGCATATAGATGGCGTCGGCGTATAAGTTGATCACAAGCAATTACAAATTTCGTGAGGGGTGACTGGTTGGCGCAGTTGTTGAGTTGACTTGCCGCGAAAGCGAGGATCATGGGTTCGAGTCCCACCCACCAGGATTTTATAAACTAAAAAAACATAGTACTGTACTAAAACTTCCTCGAATACGAAGTGATTTACTAGGCTAAAGCCTTGGTCTAGTTCCTACTGGCATTTCTATTAACTTTCCATACATAAAGAATTTGATATAGTGACATAACTACATATAATAGTTTAACATATGGTACCGCGAACTATTTTGTAAATATTAATGTGTTCTCTAAATCTGTAGGTACATTATTTTGTTACAAATCCCATACATTTGGCTTTCGTTGGGTATTTCGATTCGATTATCGATTGGCTCTTTAGTAAGGCCCCGGGATGGCTGGACCACCTAATGTAGAGAGTTCTCACATATATAGGTTGATAACAAATCGTATGTGACGGCATTCTGTCAAATTTTCATAGTTTGTGACTACAATAATTTTATCACAAAATATAAAAAAAACGTGGCCCAGCCAGTCAGAATTTCAGCTGTTCGAACACATCAGATCTCAGCCCTGAAAGTGTTTTAGGGGCCCATTTCTTAACCATATGTTTTTTGAAAGATTTCTCGAAAAGTATTGCATTAAAATGGATGCTGAAACTACTTTGGATGCCGTCACATATCGCGTCCCTAAACATTTATTGCCGTCACATATGATTTGTTTGTTATCTACATAGATATGATGAACTCTCTATGTTAGGTGATTTTAACACATTAATTTCCTAATTCTATTCACCGTAATGCTACGTTTCAAATAGCTAGCTTTAAAATTTTCGGCTGGACGAGATTAACTAAGTCAGTCAGGGCAAACTCTTTTATATAATTCGTGACCTATGAATTAATAAATTACTGCGACAAGGACCTTAGTACCTTCCTAATACATGGTACCACACCATGTATTATTGAAAATATTACGATTTAGTTGTCATTCATTGTGCATGATTAGGCAAATAATTAATATAAAATCATTGTGTACTCATCACCCGAATGAATCGCTCTCTCATCTTTGGATCTTGTCAAATCTTAGATACCTTCTAACTATTGTTGATAATAAATGTTTATTTATATTACCAACGTGTTTTCTTCAGTTTTTTTCTAATGTTTAATTAGGTATTACTCTAATATACTTGTTATAAGGTAGAGGATATGTATAATAATACCTATTCACTTATAACAACTTGTGAAACTGTAGATGGTTATTAGGTTAGTTATAATAATATAGAAAAACACCAAACTACAAGGAATATCAAAAAATGCTCATGGGGCCGATTTTGATAAAAACTAAAATTGCAAAATTAGATTTTTGCAAAGAAAAAACTCCAAGCCGGGAATCGAACCGGTATATTCTGAAAAAATAATGCTGTATTATTGCACCAGCTAATAGTGTCGCTGAAAATGAATAAATGGTGGAAAGTAACTTCAAATGGAAAACTAAAGGAAAGTGCTCTTTGTTTATATTTTTGAAACCCTAACCTTATCAAGTGTTTGATTGTTTCAAATTCCTATCTATTGGCGCTTTAAAGATACAGGTGTTATTTTTTTAGATTTGGGTCGGTTCGATTCCCGAGTTTGGTATTTTGATTCCCAATCGTTTTTTTTTTAATCTTTGTACCTATAAAGTTTTGCTTATATCTATTTAAAAATAAATTAATGTTTCTTTTCAGTAAAATGCCATCATGAATTAGGATACTTTCCCTTCAACCTCCAAGGTGTATAGAATCGACAGAAATCCGAAAATATAACCCCTATACTTTATCAAAAATATGTTATATTATGAGTTTGGAAACAATGTTTTTATTTTGACTGGAGAGAAAAGATGATATATATAAGGGATTACCCGATTTTTGTTTGGCAATCCAAGTTCCTTCGGCTGGTTCATTAATTAAGGCACTTTCTCCATAAATCTCAGAGGGCACAGCTTCCTAGGTAGCACTATAGGTTTCACAATATCCTAATCAATACTCCGATCACTTATTTTTGGGGTAATTAGCGGTTTTACTAGGTTTTAGATAATTTATAATGCGCGGGCGCGGAGCTGTGTCGTGGCCGTAGGTCAGCTCGAGACACACTAACTGTTCTCACTTGTTTGAACTCGAAGAAATCGGGCTTGTTAAGGTGAGGAAAGAATGGATATGAGTTTCAAGAGGTGCGTTTGTGAGATGTAATGTGTGTGCGTGTGTTATGTAATTTTAATAATAATAGGAGGTATATAAATATATACAATGCGCGCATCCATTCCCCTCGGCATGAAGTTTCTTCATTAAAGAAAAAATAAAAAAGCGAAAACTTATACTAAGAATAGCGAAAATCTTATGTACTAGCGAGTAAGCGAATTGCGGAAAACGAGTTTAAAAAAATAGCGAGCTTATATCTAAGAATATAAAAAATGTAATTTTATTGTAGCGGTAGCGGGCAGAGTCGTACAACGGGGCGTACGTATACTCCTGTTTGAGTTTTAACCTTTGCGGTTCTTATCACGCCATCCTTTCCAGGATATACTTCCTGGACGATGGCTAGCGGCCAGTATAGCGGGGGAGATCCTGTCGTCTTTAATGACAACTATGTTACCAATTTGTATTGGTTTAGAGTGAACGTCCCATTTGTACCTACTCTGAAGTGATGTCAAATATTCGAGGCTCCATCGTTTCCAATACGATTGAATGTGCTTGTCTAATAAGTGATATCTCGTTAAGCGGGATTCTTTTGCATTTGAATAGTCTTCTGCGGGTAAATATTGTAGGGGGGTGACGTTCAAGAAATGCGCAGGAGTGAGGGCGGTCAGATCCGAGGGATCGGAGCTGAGCACACAAAGCGGGCGGCTGTTGAGGAGTCCCTCAATCTGTACAAGAACCGTGTTAAGTTCTTCGTACGTAAGAATTTGCGAACCAATCGTTTTGTATAACTGAGTCTTAACCGAACGCACGTTGCTCTCCCATATTCCCCCAAAGTGGGGAGAATAGGGGGGGTTAGTCTTAAATTCGATTCTTAAATCCGATAGCTTGCGACACATATAGTTATCATGAGTATCTGCAGATATAAAAGAATATAATTCGTTTATAATATTTTTAGAACCTAAAAAATTAGTACCTCCATCACTGACTATGGTAGATACGGGACCGCGGCGAGAGATAAAACGTTTGAAGGCGGCGAGAAATAGTTCACTACTAAGATCGGTGACCAACTCTAGATGGAGAGCTTTAGTCGTCAAGCACACGAATAAACAGACATATGCTTTGTGACTTTTTATACCCTTACGGCGAATATGGGTTACGAAAAATGGGCCTAAATAATCTACCCCGGTGTTGACGAAGCTTTTGACTTCGCTCACGCGGAACTTTGGTAGGTCACCCATCAGCGGTTGAGTTGGACGCGGGCGGAGTTTATAACAAATGTTACAATTTTGTACGATTTTACGAACTGAGTTACGAGCTGAAATTATCCAAAATTTCTGTCTAAGTAGCGAGAGTAATAGCGCGGGTCCTGCGTGAAGATTAGTTACATGAGCGTGTTCGATTATTAATTTTACAATTATGTCTTTAGCGGGGAGTACTAGCGGATGTTTCTTTTCAAAATCTAACTGCGAATGTCGCAATCTACCACCAACACGAATAAGATCGTCTTGTATAAACGGGTTTAATTTTCGTAATGCGGGGGAACAGAGTTTATTAGTTTTTAAAGCGTGTATATCAGCGATAAAATATTTATTTTGTATAATACGGATTATATAGCGTTCAGTAAAATCTAGTTCTTTGATTGATATTATTTGTTTGCGGGTTTTTAATATATTAGCGAAGCGTAAGACATAAACTATTGTTCTTAGAAATTTCATCCAATTAGAGACGCGGGCAGCTATGTCATAAATAATATGATCAGTTTGCGTGATTAGAGTTAAAATATTAGTTTTAGTTTCAGGTAATATTTTATTAAAATCATGAATTTGATTAATTGGCCAATCAGAGATAGGTGACGCGGCCCAGCGGGGACCGTGGAACCAAAGCGTGTGATCTACGAGATCTGCGGGCGTAACCGGACGAGAGACTACATCAGCGGGGTTGTCATGACCTGCTACGTGATGCCAATGACTAGCGGGGATTTTAGATGTAATTTCAGTTATGCGGTTGGCTACGAATGTTTGGAACCTGTAAGCTTGTGAACTTATCCAGGCGAGCGCGACTGTCGAGTCTGAGAAGGCGTATAAATTGGAGATTTTACATCTGTCACTTAGGTTGTCACGAACTGCGACAAGTAAATCGGCAAGAACAAGACAAGCGCAGAGTTCGAGTCTGGCTAAAGATATAGTTTTAAGCGGACTTATGCGTGATTTAGAGCAGACGAGAGTGACTCGTCCTAGGTCATCTTCATTATCACTTACTTTTACATACACTGCGGCGCCGTAACAGCGTTCGCTAGCATCTGTAAAACCTAACAAAGTGATATGAGAGCCTGTAAAGATACCTAAATGTCTCGGAATAAGTATATCCGAGAGCCGCGGGAGCTGCGATAGAAATGAATTCCACCGGTCTGAGATGTGGCGCGGCACATCGTCGTCCCAGTCGAGCTTCAGTTTCCAGCACTCTTGTATCAGTAGCTTCATGTAAGCTACGATGGGACTGATAAGACCTAAGGGTCGAAAAGACAAGCGGTAAATGATAAAATATTGCGTTTGGTACAATTTAAATTATTAAAATTAGTTTCAAAATAAAAGTTATCACTAGCGGGGTTCCACTGCATGCCTATCACTTTAGTGGAAATATTTTCGTCAAAGTTAACTACATGAGAGCTTCTAAGTTCCACCGGTATGCGTTGCGTAAGTTGTTTACTATTTGAGATCCATTTTGTAAGTTTGAAACCTCCAGCGTTAAATAAGTTAATCATATCGTACATTATTTTCTCAGCATCTTCTACCGTTGCTATACTAGTTATATAATCGTCCATATACATGTGACGTTCTGCGGCGTGCGAAGCCTCGGGCCAGCGAGCGCGCTCGTCGGCTGCGAGCTGTCTGACGGCGCGCATGGCGAGGTACGGGGAAGAAGCTAAGCCAAATGACACTCGATTGAATTGATAAGACGATATGTCATCAGTTGAATTAAATCTAAAAAGTATTTTCTGAAATGAGCGGTGTTCTTTATTTAAATAAAGTTGAAAGTACATTTTTTCAATGTCTGCGAAGAGTGCGATTGGAAATATGCGTAAGTTTAATAATAAGTCGAAAATATTAGCTTGTAAGTTTGGACCGGTAAATAATATGTCGTTGAGAGATTTTCCAGAAGTAGTTTTACAGCTTGCGTCGAGAACTATGCGAATTTTTGAAGATAGTTTGTCAGGTTTGTATACAGCGTGATGCGGGATGTAGTACGAGCTGTGAGGTAAGTCGTTATCTAACTTAGTTAAGTAGCCATTAGTTATGTATTCTTGTATAGTATTATTATACCCTAGTCGTAAGTCAGGGTTAGCGTTAAGTTTTCTTTCTAGGGTGAGCAGGCGGCGGGCGGCAGTAGCGTGTGAGTCTCCGAGAGCGGACGGAGATTCTTTGAAAGGTAAGCGTACTATAAACCGACCTGCGTCGTCGCGTTTGTACATTGACGTAAATAGTAAGGACGGGCCTCAAAACATGTTTCTTGTGTACTAAAACATTGGTGCTAAAAAATCAATTTCGCACCAACGATACGTCAGTCTGTGACAAGCAGCGGTAGCGAAAAGTACTCTAAATAACTTGCCAAGATCCCGTATTGTGTAGTAAAACGTTGCACAAATTACTCGACAAAGTTCAACAAAAAGAAAGACAATATTTCTTATCATCGGATAGTCAAAAATTTCATATTTAAATGTTAAAAATATATATTTAGGTTATGTTTCATTCGTTCAATTTCAATGTATGGAGAGATTATTATCAACGACTTAACCTTGTAATGACGTTACATATTTTAACGCCTATAATACTTATACTGAATACAATAAGATATGTCAAACAAACAAAATTCGAATGAAAAAGTGTGAAACTTTAATAAAAGTTATGATTATCTATACTTATATTCTTAAGCTGAAGATTTTTTTTGTATTATGTTTAAACGCGCTAATCTCAAGAACTACTAGTCCGATTTGAAAAATTGTTCTTGTGCTATAACTCCTGTTTAACCTGTTACGTATATCTTAACCCCCTATACAAAAATTAAATAAATAAATATCCTATACGTAGCCTTCCTCGCTATGTATAGGCTATTAAAATTTTATTTTTTATACAGAGGGCTAAGATATTCGTAATTATACGGGATATTCGGATTTTAAAGAAACTCTTAGAAAAAGTTTTGATATATAACAGATAGATGAAAATAACGCAAAGATGCGCATTTTTGCTTCATAATAAAACATAAAGCTGTATTAAAATATATACGATTTTTATTGGGGATTTAAATGCGGTTCTAAAACAATAGTTTTTTTTTTTTCTAATAGTTTTTTTTTTAAGATTTCCTGCTAATGATATACGAAGGGAAGTATGACGAGTCCATACTTCCCTTCGTATATCATTAGCAGGAAATCTAAAAAAAAAAAACTATTATATAGAAAGATTGGCCGGAAACTGCCACTGTCAGCTTTGTAAATAAAAAAATATAGACACAAACTTAGATTTTAAATATTAATTTCTTGAAAACCAGTTTAAAAAAAAAGTTTTTTAAGATAAATTATAAAATTAGGACATTTTATTATTTCGCCAGAAGCTCATTCTGTATGTTTTAGAGATGATGTTTTTGGAGTAACCTTTTTTTACGTGGTGGCCTAGTTGATTAGACCTTGGACTTAAAAACGCTTAGGTCCCTGGTTCGAATCTCGGTGTGTACCAATGAGTTTTTAATTAAAAAAATTATGTACATTTGTTTGACAACACCACTATAGTGCCTCGGAGAGCACGTTAAGCTGTCGGTCCCAGTTTCACTATACCAACTTGTGAAACTGTTTATAGATGGGTTATTGAGTCTATCCAAAACATCGCGACGAGCTAGCCACTTGTTCGGTGTAGACTCATACCATCGGCTACAACGAGGTGGGATTAAAACCCCTCCGCTGGGTACCCTGGGGCCGTCTAGGCGGTCTCGGGCGCCGTAAGGCACCCGTGATGATATATATGGTTCATTGTTGTTCGGTACTGCTGGCTCACGGTATCCATTATCGCTCTTTGTGTTAGAGTAAACTCCTTCTAACACAAATAATTTTCATTTAACGGGAGCTAAACTGTACCTAATTTAACTACATAAATAATGTTTTATAAATAAATACCTTTCAGGTGACACCCCGCATGACCTAATTTGTCCCAAATTTATTAAATTTTCTATATACACCCTTTTTCACTCGAGCCTATAAGTAACTATGACTTATACCATTTTGGATGAATGTGGGTTAACAATAGCCAGGGGCGCCGAATCCGTGGATGCTCGGGGGCTCGAGCACCCATGATAAATAAACAGTGGGTGCCGAGCACCCCTGATAATAGGCATCAAGAAACAGATCAAAATGTTCATTATTGCGCGATGCCGATGCGAACAAAACGACAGCTCAAAACTCTTCAACCTTCCTCAAACCACTTTTTTGAGTCATCAAATGAGCATGAGCACCCATGAGGTTCTAAAATCCGGCGCCCCTGTTTATAACTATTCCAAATTTCAAGTCAGTCGGACGATTAGTTCTCGAGATATTTGACGCTAAGATGTAGATTCATAGACAGACTAATTGATAAACATACATATCGATATACAAACACCTGAGTAATATCCACATATTTATGAAAAAAAAAACGGAAACATAAAAATAAACTATGAAAATGAAAAATATTAGTTTGGCTAATTAAATTCGTACGCCCTTACAACGTCACATCATACTAAGTATTAGTTCAAATTCTTACCGCTAGTGGCGCTAGTTGTCACTTTATTGACAAAAAATCGTTGGGTTTTTGTATGGAAGGGCCTATCTTGATATTTATATCTATGCGTTTGTAGGTATTTTTAAATATGCGTTCGCATTCAGAGTCATCCGGACTTATGACCTTATGGTTTGGGACAGATTCTAGTTCCCAGAACCTTTTAGTTAGCGTTTCTAGCGTGGGTTCGACTAGCGTGCAAAATGATCTAGTATTATTATTATTCTGCGGCTGCGGTGGCACGTAACAGTGTGCCTTGCCCATAAGTATATAGCCAAGGGTAGACTGCACGGCGAGTGCGGGGAAGTTATCTTATCTGAACCTAGTAGTAGCGGGAAGAGCTCATTGCTAATGAGACAATCTATTTCAGCGGGCGAGTGATAGTAATCATCAGCGAGGGGTACACCTTGGAGATGATGTAGTTGAGAAGTATCTATATAAGCGTTAGGTATATGATCGGAGATTATATTAATTACGCGAGCGTTTATAGTATAATTACAACGGGTGTCGAAGCGAGAGCGGATAGTGAAACATGCGAAACCTAAAGCTGTCGTCTCGCTCTGACCGATGCCTTAGACGGTAGAGGGGACGCGAGAAATATTTATATTTAAACGATCACAACAAGATTTAGTTATAAAATGACTCATGGAACCACTATCAATAAAAACCCTTATTTTATGCGAGTTGCCAAAGTTATCTGTAACAAAGACGGAAGCGGTAGGTAACAGTACAGTCGTATTTTTATTATAATTATTATTGCAAGGTTCGTTGACCGACGTAGTGAAGCTAGTTATATTGTCTTTATTCAAAGTCAGCTGTTGCTGCCGTGACGTAGCGGGTGAGGCGGTGCGCTCGATCGGTGGCGCTTGCGTCGCGCTATGCGATAGTGATGAGTGTGCGAGCGAGAGGGAAGTCTGCTGAACAGCTGATTGACCGTTATGTACAGAGTTGTTTTGATTGCGAGTTTGATTAAAGTTAGATAAATGTAATTTTGTTTGGTGATTTTTACCACAAATAAAACATTTATTTATTGATTTACAATTTTGAATATTGTGAAACCCTAAACAGTTTTTACAATAGTTATTTTGAGCTACAACGTTATTTCGCGAAATATTATCTAATTTTAAGAAAGATTCACACTTGTATAGCGGATGTTGAGAGTTTTTACAGAGTATGCACGACTTTGAAGTTGAGTTGTTATTGTTATTATTTACTACGAAAGACTGAACAGTTTTAGATTTGTTATATTTGTTGTTATTGTTATAAGGTTTTATATTGTTATTGTGTACAGCGGTATATTGATGCGGGTTGCGTAATAGGTGAATTTTACTTTGTTCTTTTATGAATTTAACTAAATCTTGGAAAGTAGGTATAGCGTTAGCGCGTTGTGATTGTTCGAAGAGGTTTATTGTAGACTTATCTAGTTTATTAAGCGCGAGGTGAGTGAAGATAAAGTCTGACAAGTTAGTAATATTTAATTGTTGTAATGCGGCTTCTGCTGAGCAGAAAATTTCAATAAAAGAGTCTAGCGAGTTCGAGGATGCGGTTTGTATGGATTTGAAATTAAGAATCTGTTCTAGATACATAGTCGCGAGCATTCTTTTGTCCTGATACCTATCTATCAGCGCGTTCCAAAGTATGGAGTAGTTGCTGGCGACCGGTGGGATGCCGGCGCACACAGCGAGTGCTTTACCAGATAGTTTACCTACCAAGTACTGCACTTTTTCAGCGTCACTAATATGAGGATTATCGTGGATAAGACCCTTAAAGTTTTCATAAAATAATATCCACTTGCTTGGAGAACCATCGAATGACATCAGTTCGAGAGGCGGGAGTTTTCTACAAAGGTCTGAGACTTGCGGTGTGGGATTTTGTGACAGCTCCTTGCTGGTGGAGCTAGAAATGTTATCTTCTATAGACTTTATGTAACAAAACATTTCATCGAATGATTGTAAAGAATTAAAATTAGGAACATAGTTTTCATTAATACTTAGATTAAGAATGTTGATGTCTTCTACGACTTTGATGAAGTCGACGCGAGTTAAGTCGATGGATTTAGCGCGGATTATAAATACATTTCGAGATTTTCGATCTGTGAGATTTTCACTTAAATCGAAAACCCGTTGAACAATTTCGAATAAACTATTTCGCTTACTTTCTAGAACAGCGATTTGCGTTTTAGTACTTTTTTCTACGAGAGACATTTCGTCTATATTGCTCTGGACAGATTTTGCCATTTTATATGATAATTAATTAATTTTAAGAAAAAAGTAAGTAGGTAATGAAAAATATGAATGCGCGAGGATATTAAACTAGATGCTCAATATTTAAAATATAAAATAAAAATAAATACGTGTATAATATATATACGAGAGAAATAAGTACTTTTATTACGCAAGAAATTTTGTAAAAATAATTAACGTAATAAATAAAGCGGGTTTTTATAAGCGGAAATCATAAATATTTATGTATAAATATATAATGATTGAGTGTATAAATGCGGGTTTTAAATATTTGTGAAAAATATTTTTTATTGAAATTAATTTCAATATTGCGGTAGGTGGTATCAAATAAAAGCGGAAAAATTATGCACGTATGCAGTGTTTTTTGTTGCGTATTTTAGAGATTTTGAGTATTTTGTAAGGAGGAAATATGAAATGAGGATTTGGATTAGAAGGACCAGAGGATTATGGAGAGAAAAGATGATAGATATAAGGGATTACCCGATTTTTGTTTGGCAATCCAAGTTCCTTCGGCTGGTTCATTAATTAAGGCACTTTCTCCATAAATCTCAGAGGGCACAGCTTCCTAGGTAGCACTATAGGTTTCACAATATCCTAATCAATACTCCGATCACTTATTTTTGGGGTAATTAGCGGTTTTACTAGGTTTTAGATAATTTATAATGCGCGGGCGCGGAGCTGTGTCGTGGCCGTAGGTCAGCTCGAGACACACTAACTGTTCTCACTTGTTTGAACTCGAAGAAATCGGGCTTGTTAAGGTGAGGAAAGAATGGATATGAGTTTCAAGAGGTGCGTTTGTGAGATGTAATGTGTGTGCGTGTGTTATGTAATTTTAATAATAACAGTAGGTAAGTATATAAATATATACAATGCGCGCATCCATTGACTATTAAAATAAACATGTATGGTATATAGCAGGTACGCGACTTGGTAAAAAAAAAGTACCAGTATTAACACTATTAAAAGTCTGAATAACGTTGACAAAATATGTACCTATATTAGAAGGAGCACTGTTTGAGTTTCTTCAACATAAGGATCCATTATTTCACGGCATCTAAATATTTAATTTTATAACGGTGTAGGTACTAGTATTAGGTTTGCCAAAAATCGATACATTCTTGGTATCTTAGTATATAAGAAAGAAATAATAGAAGAAATAATAATACAAGTAATCATAAAAGGGCTCTATATCACAGACGATATAAGGTTCTCTATACCTATAAAAAAAATAAAAAACTCTTTTTGTATTACACCAAGAAGCAAAGATAACCACACCATTATTCATTTGTATTATTTAAAAAGCCAGTAAAAGGTTTTGCGATCTTGAACGTCCAATAACGTCTAAATGTTGTTTTCAGTGATATCAAAGTTTATTTTTAATGAAAAAGAACGTAGAGGTATAATACTTACTCGATCCTAATTAGATAGTATTTTTATAAAAATAATATTAACTTTTAAAAAGACACCCAAAGTTTGATTTATGATCCTAAAAATATTACTTTAGTTCTCATTTTAAAACTAAACAGATTGTTTATAAAGAAAATATGTAATTAGGATCGAGTAAATAAAATCTACACCTTCATGTTTATTTTTTTCCAAAAAAAAAACTTTATTATAACTGAAAACAACATTTAGATGTTTTTTGACGCTCGAGTTCGCGAATCCTTTTCCTGCCCACTTAAGTGAGCAGGAAAACAACATTTAGACGTTATTGGACGTTCGAGATCGCGAAACCTTTTACTGGCTTCTTAAGGAAGTGGTTTACATCTATGTTCTCCCCTAATGACTTCCATCGTGTAATTTTGCCAATGATTTCCAAGACGTTAGCAGCGCCAACTGTGTTAAATAGCGGAGCTATTTTTTTATGCAGAGTTTTGATACTAAAAATTTATAATTTTCTTCTCGGACTGTAATCTCTAATGTTAGCCATTGATACAGCAAAATTTATACATAAATAAGTTCCAAATGTTTTCCGATTATCGCAAAATGCAAAATTTCAAAGCTAGCGACTATAATATTTACGTAATTAATTAAAAACCATGATTTTGCGACACAAGCGCCATCTCTTGCAATTAGTTTCCATACCCGAGCTGTTGTGTGGGAAATAGTTCAGCGCTCCAAGCGGAAATTTTGAGAACTAACGCCGTAGTATAGTTAACGCGATAAATGTTAAAAAACTCACGCTAGGGATACAGATAGGTCAGGGGCTCTAGAGAAAAAGCAGGCGAGGCTACATGTCGCGTCGCCTCAGTCAAAAACGTTTGTATTTTGACAGTGACAGTAGGCGTGAGGTACGCTCTCACCTGCCAAAAATCTATACAGTTTTGATTGAAGGCGATACGACACGTTGCCTCGCCTGATTTTTCTCTAGAGCCCCAGATACACGTTGTTGTGCAATAAAAAAAAGAATTTAAAAAAATCTAAAAAAATATTTTTAAATATTTTAATACAAAAATATTTACCTATTACCCACAACAATTACCAACATAAAAATAATAATTAAACTTCGACTACAGCCAAGTTGTAATATTGGAAGTGCGTTTGTATGGGCGTCAAGTTGACTTACTCGAAAAGTGATCTCCATACCAAATTTCATCTAAATTGGTTTAAAATTTGGCTTGTTTGCTGCGTTTTCAAATCAACAAAATCACATTTATAATTAGTATGGATTGTACTTGTGTGGGCCGTTACCCGTGGGCCATCCTGTATGTAGCCCTAGTGTGAGTTTTTTAACATTTATTTTCGCGTTAACTTTACTACTGCGTTAACATTTTGACCAATCATACGCTCGCATTTTTAGTTCTTAAACTTTCCGCTTGGAGCGCTGAATTATTTCCCATACAACTTTTAGTTAATTCAAACGCAAAGTAATAGTTAGAAAACTCATACTAGGGGTACTAATCGATAACACAATCTATGTAACTTTGTATCTACCTCATGGTGAGCAGACCTACAAAGTCCATGAATGGGCTCGATCAATATGACCAATATGGGTTCTTAAACAACATTGATCGCTCCGATACCGGCTAAAGATGCGATTACGAATTGGGCGACGACAAGACGAATTGCATTACGAGTATATTTTAATATACTCGCTGCCATATTATTAATTCAACCACCTATTTCGTATCCGAAGTTATTGAGAAAAAAAAATCATCTTTTCATTTTGACAGTTTTCTATTTTTCTATGGCGGAATGTGATCAATTAAGTGATTGTAATTCTTACAATTCGATACGATTGAAGTTTAAAATGGCGTCAAATGTACCAGTTTTATTTTGACAGCTGGTACCTATATTAGAACAATTACTTTAACAGACACTTTGGTGATGAATTTTAATTTAAGTGAAGGTTTTTTACGTGATAGAAAACCGATCGTCACTTGTCTCTATGTCTACTAACTACTTTTTCCTCGTTCAGTCAAACTTCTTCAAAGTCTCCAAAATCGGCGCGCATGTAGATTTTGGAGACTTTGAATTGCACCGTCTTTTATAACTACTTCGTGTGCTTCACGGCATGGAAGCTATTAAGTACATTTAAATTAGACCGATGCAAATTTGGTCAAAAAATATGGATTTGATAAGATTTGGCATTCCAATGACATTTTCTTAAATCCTTCGCTTACTGTAAGCAGTAAGTAAATGATTTAGTTTAACAAAATCTCACGGTAGAGAATGGATTTTAGATAGCTGATCGATCTGTTAGTTGGTAAGTAATTCGATCATCATTTACTCTATTGTCGGGCGTCATCGGATTATATAGGTTGTAGTAATGTACGCGCTCTTATTATTTTACATGTTTGTTTCGATCTACCGAGTTCGGCCGGCAACGCCCGAGAATACTTTGGCTAATGACGGATTTAGTGTTGATTTCCAGCTTTACATAATTAGGTATATTTTTTTAGGAAAATAACCATCGAGAATAACTAAAATCAAGTTTAAATGAGCTAACCCGGATATAAGGTAGCAGTTAGTGAGTTAGTAACCGTTAGTCCCAAGGTACCGCATCCAATTAGCAGTTAACACGTTACGGTCCGCAAAGGAACCGTTCCATTAACACATCGCTGCTACGTACACGTTACCATAATGCTAGTTTAAGATACGCGTTGCGAAATAAGACTCTTTAAGACATTTTTTTAACAGAGCAAGTTTTTGGTTAAAGTGGCGAAGTAAAGTGTATTAATGTTCTTAACCAACAATAGTAAGTGGAATGTTATAGTTGTTTGTGTCCACTATGTATATTTGTTAGATAACACAACTATAGTGTCTCGGACAACACATTAAGCAGTTGTTCCCAGTTTCACTATGCTTAAGAAACAGGTTATAAGTCTATATAAACACTGAAGCGAGCTTGCTACACTAGGTAGAATCAACCCGTTTTTTAGGAACATTTTCTAAATAAGGTGAGTTTGGAGAAAAATCTTAAAGACAATCGTCCCGGTGACAAGGCGGGTTGGGTTTTTAATTGGTATTACCCGCGCCAATAAAGGAACGATTTATAAATATTGTCGTTTTATCTCGTTTATATTATATTTCTGTCTATACTCACACACTACACATTACGGAAAGGTTCCCGAAAAAAAAGTACGTTTGCATAACCCACGCTACCTTGACGCTCCTAAATATTGAATACGTTTCGTTAATATTTTTATAATTACCGTTGCATTTTATTAACCTTGGTTGTTAAATGTTTAAGTATTTATATTATACTTAAACATTTTAAATAAAAAAAAATCACATTAGCCTTCTTTGCAGACAATACCAGGTCACCTATTAATCGCTTCTTCATTAGCGCATTGGTGAAATCCATTGCCAACATTAAAGTATCAATAATACTCGTAGGTCTGAAAATCGCCTGCTAAATACATAACAGAAAATAGTCGCCCGCTATACCAAAAAGTGAGAACGAAAACGATTATAACCAATCAATGCTTAAAAAGTTACAAAACATTTTTGATATTTTGCCCGATAACTAAAAGAAACAAAAAGTAGCTTGTCCATATGTATTGCGAACGAGACATAACAATTTTATGATATCATTTTTACATGGTGTTTTTAGCACTTGTATTATCATAGGTACTCTCATGGTTGCCATGTTGACCATGTTAATAAACCTGTCGCTTATCGCAAAACCCAACACGTTGCTTAAGTCATAAAACACAACATACCTTGTTTACTTGATTGGCCATGTAGCTGGTTGAGATTCGACGCAGCAGCTCTGGGCTTGCACTTGTGTAGACGAAGCTCTCATCCAAATTACTGTTGTCTTTTATTTTATTCGTCAGGCAATCGTTTTTTAGGTCCCTGGTTCGAATCCGGGTGAGTACCAATGAGTTTTTTTATTTTTAAATTTATGTACATTTGTTTGACAACACCACTATAGTGCCTCGGAGAGCACGTTAAGCTGTCGGTCCCGGTTTCACTATACCAACTTGTGTAACTGTTTATAGATGGGTTATAGAGTCCATTCAAAACATCGCGACGAGCTAGCCACTTGTTCGGTGTAGACTCATACCATCGGCTACGACGAGGTGGGATTAAAACCCCTGGGTACCCTGGGGCCGTCTAGGCGGTCTCGGGCGCAGACTCAATAGCCCATCTATAAACAGTTTCACAAGTTGGTATAGTGAAACCAGGACCGACAGCTTAACGTGCTCTCCGAGGCACTATAGTGGTGTTGTCAAACAAATGTAAATAATTTTATTTTATTATTTTATTAATTATATTTAAGTCCAAGGTCTAACCAACTAGGCCACCAAGTAAATACTTATTATCTTTGTATCAAACAAATAAAATACTTTAGGCAAGTGGCGTGGCCTCAATTGTGAGTTTAGTATAAAAGTTTAGTGTTTTGGTGCCTTTTTTGTATTTATTGAGGCTTTAAAGAATACATCAGTTAAAATATGTTTTATCTCTTTTACGCATATTTATTTTTATTTGCTAAAGAGAGATAAATGAGAGATAAATTATTTATTTTTTACTATTGTATTTAAAGTGTTCTTCAGGGCATCAATATTTTTTTATGAATACCGGAGTCAATATTTGTGTACATTTGTATATTGTGTATATTTGTGTGTGTATAAGTAGATAACAAGCAATGACAAAATTCGTGAGGGGTGACTAGAACCTGCTTTGCGCAACGTTTGAACGCCTTGCCTCGATAGCGAGGTTCGTGGGTTGCGAGTCCCGCATACCATGATTTTTTTCATTTAATTTTTATCTTTAAAAAAAAAAATGTTTAACATGTCATAGAACACAATATTTTAAAAAAAATCCACGGTCACAATATAATTGGTAACAAGAAAACAACACAACAACTTCTGGGCCTTCTCAAATTTAATATTGATTTAGAGATGAGACAGTTATAAGTAGAAATAAGTATATAAAAAATAGAAAACATTACAACACACATTTTTTATATATTTTATATTGGGACACTGCATATGACCTTGTATCTACCAGATGGTATGCCTAAGGCATTATGCTCGCCTATGTACAATTTTGTGCAATAAAGAATTTTAAATAAATAAAATATGGTAAGCAGACCCAGGAAGTCCATGAATGGGGTCTTTCCATACATTGTTGTTTAACAATATTGATTGCTCCCACTATGTCGGAATAATGCGGTTAGAAAATGGGCGGCGACAAAGACGTATATAATATGTATTATTGGGTTTAAAAAAATTTTGCTAGCTTCTGCAATAGCAAGCTGCAAAGTCTTAAAGCTGAGGATTTATCCAGTTGAATAAATAACATAGTTTTTCTATTATTAAGTTAAGTTAAGCTTTATTTTATAAATTACATTACGTTTGGGAACTATTGTTTTGTTGATTTTTATTTGTATACTCTTTTCTATTTTCGCTTCAATCAACATGTTGATCAAACTATTTTATATTTATGCAACTCCTTTATAGGATAATCTTATATTAAATTTTTAAAGATAAAAATGCAATGAAAAAATTCCTGATGGGTGGGACTCGAACCCACGAACCTAGCTATCGCGGCTAGGCGCTCAACCGCTGAGCCAACCAGGTTCCAGTCACCCCTCACGAATTTTGTCATTGCTTGTTATCTACTTATACACAGACGCCCTCTATTAGCTTTCTTCTATTAACTCTATACGAGTTGATAGAAGATTAATTTTTTGAGCGCCTTGCCGTGATAGTTTTCATTGCATTTTTATCTTTAAAAATTTAATATCAAAGTATTTTAGGTATTCTTTATGGTACAGGTATAGTAATAATACTCAGGTAGTATTTTGACGTCCCTATGACGTCAATTACGTCGAGAATGACACTAAGTTGACGTCATAGGGACGTCAAAATGCTACCTGGGCATTATGGCATATCATGTATAGTACTATAGTACTAGGCAGAGATAACCAAGTGTCCCTTGCCTCTAACTTCACTCCGGTGCCTCTATCTCTCTCTACATTACATACTCATTTTAAAAAAAAACACTACCTATTTTAATAAGTTTTTTTTAGTGGATCACAGCTTGTGATATTCATTACTTAGGTGGGAGGAAGGTTTCTATAACTGCGTTAGGCAAAACGACCGGTCTAGTTACCACCGCCCGTACAGATGCAAAGACCGTCATGACCTATTCATGTTTCGGTTTTAGTCTGTGGGTTCACCGCTTTTCAGGATGTTACTGCATCGATTTCTTGTCGAGGTGGTAGTCTCCTTTTAGGTTGCAGTTACGAAATGCGTGGTTGAATTGACGATAAGGCAGCGTGTATATTAAAATATACTCGTAATGCAATTCTTCTTTGTCGCCGATCAATTTTGTTTAAGAACAATTATGGATTAATCCATTCATGGACTTTGTAGGTCTGCTCACCACCAGGTAGATACAAAATCACATTCCGAACTCTAAAAAAAAAATGACAGCATCTACCTGGTGGTAAGTTCATACAAAATCCATGAATGGGGTCGATCAATATATTGATGTTTAACAGCATTGATCGCTCTTACTAAGCCAGCTCAATGATGCGGTTACGTAATAGGCGGCGAGTTTGCAATACGAGTCTAAATTAGTAGCCTCGCTGCTTTATCGTAAAGTTAACTGCCCGTTTCGTAAACGCGTCCTAAAACGAGACTACTACCTCGACAAAAATCGATGTAATAGTCTCCTGAAAAGTGGTGAACCCACAGACTAAAATCAAAACATGACTAGGTCACTTGTTCGGCCTACCAAGTTATAAAGACCCTTCCTCGCACCTAAATAAAATATCTATACCCTCTGTATATATATTTTCAATTTTTATTATGTAGTATGTAAATCCAATAGTAATAGGTATATTAAGTATTTCGGGCGGTGGCGACTATAATATAACAAAAGAACATCAGGTTTGAGGAGCCACATTTTTTATAATAAGAATTAGCTAATAATTCTTATACCCGTATATATATATATCATCACGGGTGCCTTACGGCGCCCGGGACCACCTAGACGCATTCTCCCAGCGGAGGGGTTTGTAATCCCGCCTCGTCGTAGCCGATGGTATAAGTCTGCACCGAACAAGTGGCTAGCTCGTCCCGATGTTTGGACTCAATAACCCATCTATAAACAGTTTCACAAGTTGGTATAATGAAACTGGGACCGACAGCTTAACGTGCTCTTTGAGGTACTATTTAAAGTGGTGTTGTTACAAAAATGTACATATTTTTTTAGATTAAAAACTCATTGATACACACCGGGGTTTGAACCTAGGGACCTAAGTGTTTTAAGTCTAAGGTCTAACCAACTCGGCCACCACGTATTCATCTTATGCCCGTAGTAATAAAAACCTGAAGTTTGTAAAACTTAAAATAAAAAGTTACATTGGATTACATTTACCCCGTCGCTGGTTGTTAAAGTGCACTTCAATAACATCAAAACTACACTAGTTAGAAAATAGATATTAAGTTAGAGCATTAGATTTTATTTTATGAGATAATACCTGCAATTTAGGTAGCAAAAAGACCAAAAGGGCCAAAACTGTTTTCTACCCCTAAACTTTCGAGCCAAAACTGTTTTCTACCCCTAAACTTTAATGTATTTGAATAAAAATGGTCTCATTTTGTTAAAGAGAAAATAAACGATGACTGAACGTTTTCCTTTTTTAAATTTTCTGCCTTGATTTTTTTATATGAATTATTTTAAAGTGGAGGATTTTTTAACGATTTTTTTCGAATTTCAGGTTTTGATTTTTTTTTCTATACCAAACTTTAAAAAATGGAAAACGTACGAGAAAGCTTTGATTTTTTTCGAATTTCAGGTTTTGATTTTTTTTTCTATACCAAACTTTAAAAAATGGAAAACGTACGAGCCTAGATATAGATCAAATTTATAACGCCTCCAAAAATCATAAAAATCTATGTTTGTTTAAAGGGGGGGTAAAAGTTAGGACCAAATGGTCGTGAATATATGGGAAATGTTTGATCACACGCTGCACTTAACGGAAATATTTAAAAAAGAAAAATCATATGTAACTTTTTTTTATTTTAACTTAGCTCGATATTACCAACTACTGGCATAATTGGTATCAAAATGTGGCCCCTCAATCCTGATGCTCATTATAACAATAGAGATAATTGTTTTTTTAAGTGCGTTCTTTTAACGTGTTAATAAAATCTGCAGAAAAGCTTCCAGGCAATTAACGCTATCTGTGGTGTTGAACGAAATTATGGCGCTTCTAGCAAGGATATATTATGAATGATTTCCACTGAAAGCTATTAAACTCTTCTTAAACTAGCTCTAACATTTATTGAACGATATTTGGCAATAAATATTAAATAATAAAGTTGGTTAACATAATGTCAAATTGTCTGAAAATTAAAAAAAGTAATATATTATTGTAACACACATTATTAAGTAGAAAACATAAATATACAAACAATTGAATAACTCCATTGCAATGTGTTTGTAAGAAGATGTGAGAAATACATTATATATTTATTATTGTATTCATTTGTCTCACTCGGACTTTAAAATGTATGTAGAAGTGAGATAAATAAGGGTTTTGTTTGTAATAATATAATTGTATTCGTGTTTATGATGCCAAAAAAAGAACAAGTCGTATAACAAAAGAATAATATTTTAAAAAAAATTGTAGTATTAATAGTTCTAATAATTTTGTTCAAAATTGAACGAAATTATTAGAAGTACTAATACAATTTTGTTAATTTTTGTTTTTTTTAATATACTTGATTATTTTTTCATAGTATGAATTAGTCATACTATGAAAAAATAACAAAACACTGAAAAAATAACAACACTAGAAAATTTCAAATGGCTTTATCTGGCGATTGAAAAATCACCGTTAACTAAATTATTAGCCGATGGCATAAAAAAAGTATATTTGAAATACCAAAGACAAAGGACAGAGGTCACTATGTGTAACTCTTAAGAAAAAGTACTATAATATGCGTGTAGAATACTTTAGAAAGCAAATAAATGATTTTATTTGAATTAGTCATAACTAGCTCGCTCTGGATCAGCGACCTAACTCACTCACGTATTTCGATTTCCCTCTAGTTTGAAGATTAAAACTCGATGCTCGCGGTATCTCCAGTTAATCTCCGGTGTATGTAGAGTCGGGTTCCCCAAATAACGTGTCTGCAACAGATTTATGGGTCTATGTTGCTACTTTAGCGTTTTGCTTAATTACCCACCTTACTCGCTTAACTTACGGAAAACGTTTTACTTCCTTGTACGAAATTTTTGAGGTTTTCAGGGAGTTAAATGTTATTTATTTTATCAAAAACCATGTTATATTTTAATCTCGGAAATAAATTGTTTAATGAAAATAATATTCTTAAAGAAATTAATTTGTTTTTTCGAGTAGTTTTTTCATTTTTCTTATGACTAAATCGTGAAATGGTATTAATGATGAACGTTGTATCCGGAGGTCGTGGGATCGAATCCCACCCATGGCAAAAAAAAAATACAGTTTTTCATGGTCTGGGTGTTTATAAAAATATAATAAGTATTATCGTTGCTTCTGGTACACATAGTACAAGCCTAGAGCTTAGTTTGTGACCAGAGCAATGTGTGTAAATTGCACCACATATTATTATTATAATTAGTTACTCATATAAAATTTATATGAAATGTGTCACCATTTAAAACTGTATTGTGTTAGAATTTCAATATTAATTACTAAAAAAAAAAAAAAAATAGATATCATCACGGGTCTTCTTACGGCGACCAAGATACTAAACGGCCTCAGGGTACCCAGCGCAGGGGTCGTAGTCGATGGTATACTATAGCTATGGAGAACTATAACTAATGATATTGTCAAACAAATGAACATACATTTTTGACCTAAAAACTGTGTTAGACCCTACACTTAAAAATACTTCTCGGTCTCTGGTTCAATCCCCGGTATGTACCAATGAGTTTTTAATCCAAAAATGTATTACACTTGTTCAACAGCACCACTATAGTGCCTCGGAGAGCACATTAAGCTGTCGGTGCCGGTTTCACTATAGCAACTTGTGAAACTGTTTATAGATGGGTTATTGAGTCTATCCAAACATCCCGACGAGCTAGCCAATTGTTCAATACCATCGGCTAGGCTACGATGAGGTGAGATTAAAAACTCCTTATAGTACCCAGTACCCTGAGGTCGCACGGTCTCGGGCGCCGCAAGGCACCCGTGATGATTTTTTTTTAACAAGATACCAGCTATACCATATGCCATAATTGTTGTAACAAAGAAAAAAAAATGTCTATTGCAAATAACATTTATTACTTTTACAGCGTGTCATCAATATAAAACAATTAAAAATATAAAAAGTTTATTCGAAGTAGTCTCCGTTGGCTGCAATACAGTCCTTTAAACGTTGAAGCTAGTTATCAATAGAAGCACGCACTCTTTCCATGGGAAAATTCTTCACTGCCAATCGTATGGATTGTTTTAGAGACTCCAAATTATCATGGCGTTTAGGGCAAACCGTACTCTCTAAAACTAAGCATAAATCATAATCCAGCGGATAAAGATCGGGACTAGACGACGGCCAGTCTTCAGCTCTAATGAAGTCCGAAAAGTTCGCTTCCAACCAAGACTGCGTGGACCGAGCTTTATGTCCTGGCGCCGAGTCTTGCTGGAAGGACCATACTTGGTTATTGAACATGGTGTTCTAAAGGGGCTCAACTACCTTCTCAAGAATGGTATCTTAATACAATGTGTGCCAGTGTTTTGTTACCTTTTTCACAAAAATATGGCTCAGTCACTCCTGTATAGTTAACACCCCACGAAACCATCACCGAAGTCGGATAATTTGCTTTGCACTCTGTCGACTAGTTGGGAAGCTTTCTTAGAGCTTTGAGCATACGCAATACGGTCTTTTTGTTTGTTAAAATGTTGCTCAATGTAAACATTTTCTCATCCGTAAACAAACATTTTCTGTGACAATAGTTGTTTCGATTTTACCACCCTATTCTTTTTTAAATTATCAGTTAAGAAATGACCAGTGCGTCTCTTATAGGCTGCAAGTCCTAATCTAGGTGCTATCTTCATCTCCCAATATAAAATCTTTTGCTTTCGGACAGGATTTCTTCGAATTCTTTCCCTTACTGCTTTTACCACCTATTTCGTACGAACACTACGTGGACGGCCAGATCTTTTTCTGTCACAAACAGAGGAGGTCTCATTGTACCTATTAGTAGTCCGGTACACAAACATTTGACTAATGCCAAGTGTATGGAGAGTTTTAAAAATTGCATTTGGCTCCAAACCTACTTTCTGTAATGCAATCACAGCGATTCGATTCTCTTTATCAGCCCACTCCATTTTAATATCGTAAAATATTGTACAATGTATTGGCGCCAAAATGAGAAAACACAATGAACATAAAAATGTCAGATTCCAAATTGAAATATAATATTTTTTTAAATTTTTAATTGTAAAAGTATTTATTGCCAGACTATGTATAACTGGCTGGATAACTTTGTCAATAGTTAATTTATACGAGAATAAACATTTTTTTGAAATCTACTTTTATCATATCATATTAGTAATAATAATATATATATTGCACAAACTATGCTCTAAGCTTGCACTATGAATACCAAAAACAACGATATACTACATAATAATATTATATTTTATATATTAAATCAATTTGCATAACCGCCTCCTTAGACTAGTGGTTGCGCCATTGGCGTTAAACCCGGAGGTCGAAGTTTCGATTCCTACTAGTATAGATTTAACGTCTCGGTTAGGTAGCTACCAGAAATATACCTAAGCAAATATACATAATTAAATTATAAATAGACTAGACTTCCGATAATTTGATCCAATATATCAGACATAAGTAATATAACAGAGTTATTGGCGACAACAATTCAATGAAATTTAACAGCCGAAGTAATGACATTCCGGCGAAGGAAACTTTTGAAACAAAACCTTGCTTACCGCTATCTTGTAAAATGGAGTATCTTTAATGCGGTAAAAATCCTACAAATAGGCGGTAAAATTGCCAGAAAGCATCAGAAAATCGACATGTTGGTGTCGATGTTGGCTGCAACTGATATTATTTGATAATATCAAAATAAAAGTTATTTTTATGTAGTTAGTTACTAGCTGGTACCCACGAGTTGTCCACGTAGAATAATTATTTCACTAGCAAAGATAAAAGCATTGAAATGAGGAGTTTTCCAGTAGTTATTATTTAACACAACAGATGGCGTTTAGTCGCTATCTACAAAAACTGTCAAAATAGATAGCGGTAATATATAAGATACACCCAAAATTTAGGGTAAATAGGAAATCAAATACCTTTATAAGAATAATTTATAAAATTTACTTAACTTTGTTTAACATATACACTAATATCCTGAGCACATTGCCTTACGGCACCAACTTAAGCAATATTTTTTTCTTTTAAATATCATCATGTTAGTAATTAAATATGAATTTCTAAGGTACCATAGTCTTTTTTACAAAGTTTTTCTTGACAAGGTATCTACTAAAGATTATAGAGAGCAAGAATAACGAGTAAGTAGATACATATAAAAGTGACAAAATATGGTAAAAATATAACACGTCTTGCAATACCAAAATTTAGTTTTAATTCATATAGAATTTAGAGTCTATATTTGAGTATTCTATATAAAAATATAGATTACTCATGTATAGAAACAGCCTTTTTTGACAGTTTTTGTGGATATCTCTCCTGCTGCCATCTAGTGGAATATTTTGGAACCGGCAAAAAGAAAACTCTTCATTATACCCTCCACCGTGTTTTGTTTTTTTTAACTATTTTTTATTACTTACTAAAAGTATAATTGTGTTGAGATTAATTTCTTCCCTTGGTTGGTAAACTAGTAGTTTTTGTTAATGTTTTGTTTTTCTTTTACCCTTTTTGATGTATTTATTCGCGAAAATTTCTTAATAGTTTCCTTGTATTCAATCTATAAATTTAAGTAATTTATATACAAATAAAGCGTTAGTTTTTCTTGTAAAAAAACAAAAAAGTTACGCCAAACAAGTAAAAAAACATGGCCTAAAAAAAATTATGGTCAATGGCCATAATACTGAATATGTATTTCTAATATACGTGTTGGCCGAGTTGGTTAGACCTTGGACTTAAAAACACTTAGGTCCCTGGTTCGAATCCCGGTGTGTACCAATGAGTTTTTAATTAAAAAAATTATGTACATTTGTTTGACAACACCACTATAGTGCCTAGGAGAGCACGTTAAGCTGTCGGTCCTGGTTTCACTATACTAACTTGTGAAACTGTTTATAGATGGGTTACTGGGTCTATTCAAAACAACGCGACGAGCTACGGTGTTCGGTGTAGACTCATACCATCGGCTACGACGACCTCCGCTGGGTACCCTCGGGCCGTCTAGGCGGTCTCGGGCGCCGTAAGGCACCCGTGAAGATATATATATATATATATATATAATGTATTTTCTAAATACGCTGTACCTATTCGGCCTATAAGTTTGGCTAACCCTCTACCAAACACCCAGTATTACATCACAAAACGAAATAATGCGTTTTGCCATTTGCACTGCATTGCACGAACAATGAATAGAGTTGAAACTTTTGCTAAAGGCGGAATTTATGCAAGTTCTTCTCTCAGCAGACGGAGATTACCTGTGGAGACTTACGCCTTACATTTTGGGTCACCCTGCAGTTTCCATGACCTAGCTAGTGCACCAAGAATCTCATTTCAACTATTTTTAAAGATGATATTATTTTGGACTTAAAAACACTTAGGTCCCTGGT
Source organism: Monopis laevigella (assembly GCA_947458855.1). Classification (NCBI taxonomy): domain Eukaryota; kingdom Metazoa; phylum Arthropoda; class Insecta; order Lepidoptera; family Tineidae; genus Monopis; species Monopis laevigella. Next base: position 3,213,904 of record OX381596.1, on the reverse strand, counting down.
TTGAATCCCCGGTGTGTACCAATGAGTTTTTAATTTACAAATTTATGTACATTTGTTTGACAACACCACTATAGTGCCTCGGAGAGCACGTTAAGCTGTCGGTCCCGGTTTCACTATACCAACTTGTAAAACTGTTTTTAGTGGGGTATTGAGTCTATTCAAAACATCGCGGCGAGCTAGCCACTTGTTCGGTGTAGACTCATACCATCGGCTACGACGAGGTAGGATTAAAACCCCTCCGCTGGGTACCTTGGGGCCGTCTAGGCGGTCTCGGGCGCCGTAAGGCACCCGTGATGATATATATGTATGTATGTATACCGTCATAAACACCGCATAAAGCTCGCCACTTGTTAGGTGTTGCCTCCGCTGGGTACCCTGAGGCCGTTTATACGGTTCTTGGGAGCCATATAGGCACCCGTGATGGTAGGATGATGTATGGTGGGAGCGATCAACATTGTTAAGCAACGATGTGCTGATCGACCCCATTCATGAATTTTGCAGATCTGCTTACCATCAGGTAGTACAAAGTCACATACTGAGCTCCAATTATATAAAAAAATCTATATTAGTGGTGATATAACAATGAAAATTTCCACTGAACTAATACAAATTGATCCGTCACAAAAGTTTCTGAAACCGCGCGAATAAAAAAATGACGGCAAATTCCACCTGCAACCGGCAAATGATCGATTGACGATTCCACGCCCCAGTTCATCTCGATCAAACTATTGGCTATACAACGCGGGAAACTTAAGCCTTAAAACTATGGGGATAAGGTTTATATTCTTAATTATGTAGCTATAGGTAGTATAAGGTATGTGTGAGGTTTCGCTCGAGCTTCGACAAATAAAAACAGTTGCACACCGCTCTTGAAAATTTGTTAAATAAAATGTTTATAGTTCAAATTAAATACTTTTAGTGTAAAATTGGAAAGATTAAAATAATACCTTTTTAATGTATTTTTATGTTATTTAGATTCAATTTATTTAGATCAAGAGGGCCTACAAAATCCATGTATGGAGTACAATTTATATTGATCTTTAAAATAAATAAATAAAAAGTGGTCCCAGCTTAGTGGTTAAGTCATTGCGCAACTGATAACAAGGTTAAGCAGATGAGAAAAAGACCGGAACTAGGATGGGTGACCACTTTATACAACGAGGATATACCATCATAAACACCGCAACAAGCTCGCCACTTGTTAGGTGTTGCCTCCGGATACCATCGGCGAAATGAGGACGGGTTAATCTCTCCGATAGGTCCCTGAGGCCGTTTAAACGGTTCTCGGGAGCTAAATGGTGCCTATTTGTCTCCGGTGATGGTATTTTATAAAATAAATAAATATACTTTATTACCAAGAACATTGTACAGAAGTTGTTCCCACTATGCCTCTAAATGATGGTTTCACGAAATGTTTTTTCACATTACGAGTTTCCTCGCTGATTTTATAATAAATAGCTCGACCCGGTATCTCCCATCATATTGTACAACATCTGACGTCCAAAATGTACAACACCTAATTTCCTATTAATTTCCCGTGATAACATTTAAAAAAACAGGCCTTTTTGACATTTTCCTCACAATTAAAATATATAAAACACGTGTCTATTAGTTTGATAAGGAGACTCTACATAAGACTTTTCCAGATTTTCCAGTCACTTTTTTTTTAATTTTCCCTGACCTTAATGAGCTTTAAAAAGAAAAGAAAAAATCCCAAAAATTATATTAATTGTTTTTTTTTAATTGATTTAAAAAAAAATGGTATTTAAGATACAAATTATTAGGTTTCACTATAACAACTTTTGACACTGTTTGTAGATGGGTTATTAAATCTATTCAAAACATCGCGACGAGCTAGCCACTTGTTCGGTGTAGACTCATACCATCGGCTACGACGAGGTGGGATTAAAACCCCTTCACTGGGTACCCTGGGGCCGTCTAGGCGGTCTCGGGCGCCCGTAAGGCACCTGTGAAGATATGTATGTGTATGTAAATTATTAGAAAATATAAACAATTATTTTTAGCAATATTTTCGGAAAATATAAAGCAAAAAAATATATTTTACATTCTTAAAAAAAAAAAAATTTAGAACTTAGATGGAATCGCTTCGCTTAGGTTGCCAGTCGTTTGCAGTAGCAAGTTGTGTGTGCATTTAAAAAATTTTCCTTGATCTTCTAGCAACCTAAGCGGAGCGATTCCATCTAAGACTTTGACTTTTCTAGTCTCCAAAAATTACCTGACTTTTTCCGGTTTTCCATGTTATCTAGAAAGTGGCCACCTTGGTATATATTCGGCCACCACGCGTAAAACTACCTATTACTAGCAGTCATCTGAAACAAATAAAGTGTGTTAGATGTGTTTCTTTATAGGTAAAATATATAATTTGAAGCTATAAAACTACTAGCAGTCGGTGTATTATACATGCTGTGCATACAGCTCAAAAATGTTACATATTTTAAACGTAAAAGATAAGTTACAAAGAATATATCGACGGTCCGAAACTTGGAGAAACTTCGATAGCAACTAGAGTAGGCTTTGTTCAGATACTGTTGCAAAATATATTACTCGAATGCGATGCTCACTGTACTGGAAATTTGTTCAAAAGCACCTTCCCTCAGTCGGATGCAGCAGTTTAGGTTTCCAAATAATATTTTGTAATAATACTCACGTTCCTACAACTACTAACTTTACAATTTAATGTGTAATATAGTTTATATTTGTAACCATAGATTAAATAGGGTCCTACTTAAACACCATCTGGTATAGTGGGGGTAATTTCGTGCCGACTTTAAGGAATTAAATAAAATACGTTTCTTAGAGAAAAATTGTTTCTGCAACATTTAATGTTCAAGCTATTTGCCGGAAACTTTTCTTTAGTAGGTATAGCTAGACCGTTTCACGAAAGAATTCGCGCGGCAAAAAGTGGAACTAAAAAATTGTTGTAAACAAAATGTGCTAAATATACTTACATACATCGTTATACAAAATTTATAATATTTAAAATGTGGAATGCTCTGCCAGCTTGCGTGTTCCTCCATCCTATAACCTGAATCCTTTAAACGAAGCGTGAATAGGCATCTTAAGCCGGCATAATGGATGAAACCAGCTCTTACAACACAGTTCTAAGAGCTGGTTGTATTCATTCTTGGACCTGCATACCTTTCGATCAGGTGGATGTGGGGTCACATGCCGAGCTACTATAAAAAAAAATAACGAAAACAATGTTGTATAAAATGTATTTACTAAAATGCCAAATTCGATGTATTTACTAAAATAAATCGAATTCAGCCTATAATTATTTTAGAGAGACTTAAAACTGAATTCGAAAACGAGTGGGACTGAATTAAAGCATAGGCATAAAAATGAAAAAGGGCATGCTCTGCTGATTTGAGCATGTAGAAAGAATGAGTGATGAAAGAATGACGAACCAGATATATAAAAGTAAGGTGAAGGGTAAACATGGCCACGGGAGACCAAGACACACATACCATGATCAAATTGAAAAGGTTTTAAAAAACGGTGCAATGAAAATCCCCGAAATCGGCGTGCATGTATGCGAAGAGTTATGACTGTGGACGAGGCAAAGAAAGAGACAACCGAGCGCCACTATCTCTACTACTAGTATCTCTACATATACTAGTAGTAGAGATAGTGGCGCTCGGTTGTCTCTGCCTACCTCGTAAGGGACCTGGCGTGAAGATAAATAAATATTAAAACTAAGGTTAACAATATTTTATCTCGCGACTATGGCGCCTTGTCCAAAGGAAATATTTCGTAAAATGAACTTTACACAAGCAAAAATAATGTAAAGTTACTATTAGTAAGATAGGTTACTAGTAGTAAGATATATATTTATAAGGCTGAGTTGCCCCAAAAGTTTCCGTTAAGGTAACTGTAACGATAAAAGTTAAAAATAGCGTCGAAGGTACAGCTATTATTCGACTTACAAAATAAAACTAGTACATTCGACGCCATTTTTAACTTTAATGGTTACAATTGCTTTAACGGAAACAATGGTGCAACTTAGCTTTAAAGTTATATCTTACTACTAGTAACCTATCTTACTAATAGTAACTTTTAATTATTTTTGCATGAGTTAATTTTGGTGCAGTTCAGTCTAAAATGTAGTAACATATATTTTAAAGTTATATGGATAAAAGATAAAAATATAAAGATAAAATATAGGGTCGACATATTTCAGTTACTTCGTGGAATTTTCACTTTATTTTATTGGAGCATGGATTGTGCCCTGATGGTAAGCAAACCTATAAAGTCCATGAATAGAATCGATCTATGCACTTTTGGTCACTCGCACTATGTCGGCTAAATAAGTCGGCGGTATGAAAATAGTCTCTACAATTATACATACTTACAACTAAACTTTATAAAGCGCTTCGTCTCTTTCTTACTAGGAAATAATCTTTAACAGAGAAAAGAGATAAAACCTCACATTAACTAAAATGTTCTTTAAAGTATTTATGAATAGACGTTTACAATTTTTTTTTTTGTTAATTTATATTCACGAGGTGAATTATTTTATTCTCTACTTTATGATAAATATGTACCTATATGAAAAACAGGCCAATTTTTAATTTTATACATACGACGAGGTGGGATTAAAACCTCTGCGCTGGGTACCCTGGGGACGTCTAGGCGGTCTCGCGCGCCGTAAGGCACCCGTAATGATATGTGTGTATACAAATTACAAATTAATTACAAATATTGGTGTTGTTCTAAGTCAAAAGTTAGTGCAGCACTATTTATCGTATCGAGTTCGATATATATTTTACACGTAAATACACATCTAAACGTTTGAAGATTTTCTGAGAATAACTTTACGGCTTCAACTCTAGGGAGTGAGAAAAACTCGTTCGACACAAAAACTAAATAACTTCCAAGAATAGAAGTTTAAAAATGTTCGAAGAGTCCTTGCGATATTTCATGCTGAATATTACGTGTAGAATGAAACTAAAGAAATGTTATTGTTCGTTATTGGAATGATGTAGAACGTAACTTCATATTACTGTATTTTTTTTTTAATATACACATAATAATATCATCGCGCCCGAGACCGCCTAAGGGTCAAATTCAAAATTATTGTACAGTAACAAAAAAGAAACAAAAATGAATAACGTTACAAATATGAATAATGTTACAAAAAAGTAACAAAAAGGAATTGTAAGGGTTTCTTCACACTATGGTCATTAAATAAAAAAAATATTTAACATTATTTAATATAAACATATATAATAATAATTAAAATTTAAATTTGTGTTAAAATTTTATTGATATCTTAGAGCAAAAAAGCACTAAGATATCAATAATATTTTTTTTTTATTAATAAGAAATAATCAACTTCAATAATAATTTTGTTATCACTTAATAATAAGATAAAAATAAACTTCAGTAATATCAATAACAAGTTCTATGTTAGTAATCTTAAAACAGGTAGTCAATCAATTTCAGTATAATTTTTAGTACAGTGGGCAGCATTTCACGGTATTCACTTCTGAGGCTCTGCCATGGGTTTGCGCATTGTAGAAACGTGACGTATTTGTATACGTGAGCAACAACCAATAGAGCCGCTTTATTTTTGGTAACAAAATTGAATAAAGCGAATAAATATTGATTGTACTATTTTTCTGACTTTCTGATAATTTTGCAATTTTAATATATTTACTCTTAATCCGTTTCTCGAATTTCTTCAATTTTTTTTTTATCATTTTGTTTTAGTCTTTCTCTGTAAAGGCGTTGTCTTTGGCATTTTCTATAACAAATAATTAAGACATAGATATTTAAAATCTTATAAAATACTTATTTAAAAAACAATGCTATTTTATATAGCCATATAAATATTATTCTTGTAAAAAGTAAACTTATTTTTTACGTTCATTAACCTAATGTGAAATAGCCTTTATTTCATTTTTGTTACATCATTTTTGTAACGTAACAAAAAAACGTAACGATTTGCTACAAAAAGGAAAACAAATCACATGTTTAAAATATAACCCTTAGCGATAAAGATACAAATAAACTTCTAAGATTAAAACAATAATCAGTTTCAAATGTATTATAAACAGCATTTTACATAGTATAGTAATAGTTTATCATTTACTTGTCGTAAACTATACAGGCTAAACAAGAAAAAGGAATATATATTTGTTTAAATAATTGAACACGTAAAAAAACACACGTGTGGCACAACCATTTCACGCCATCAAAATGGCTGACTGCGGCCGCAAGACGGATGCTATTGGTCGTCCTTATATCAAACTGTTGCAAGCCCAAAAATTTTGAAATCTGCTAAAATGAATGTTACAAAAGGGAATAACCAAAATGAAAAATAATGTGGACACGTGTTTAATTGTAAATAATTAATGTACCTCTGTGTTAATTTTATTGATTTTATAAGAATTACGTGGTAATGATCATAATGCAGTTAGATAAATTTATAATTATCTAAAATTAAATAGATTTTTTTTTTTAATTACTTTTTTGTAACACACGTGTGTCTGGAGACATAATTATTTGTATGAACCAAGTACGATGTGTATATAGCAAAACAGATTTTTTAATACTTACCGGTATAATTTATTTGTTTATGAATACTAGAGGTATTAGTTTGGAAAACCTATATTTAAAATATATAGATCTTATTTAAAAAATATTAACCATTTCAACGCTATTCACAAGGACGTTTTGAGATGTTAAAATGTACAAAAATTTTGAATACGACCCCTAAACGGCCCCAGGGTACCCAGGAGGGGTTTTTAATCCCACCTCGTCGTAGCCAATGGTATGAGTATACGTTTTGAATAGACTCAATAACCCATCTATAAACAGTTTTTATTAAAAACTCATTGGTACATACTGGGACTCGAACTAGGGACCTAAGTGTTTTTAAGTCCAAGGTCTAACCAGCTAGGCCACCTATATTAAATATATACATTGTACATTATTGATTTATCATAATATATTTGGTAGTTCGTATATAATTCACGGGCGCCTTTTTGGCTCCTGAGAATTGTTTAAACGGCCTCAGGGTACCCAGCGGAGGGATTAAGCGAAATGCCGATGGTATTCGGAGGCAAAACCTAAGAAGTGTCGAGCTTGTTGCGGAGTATTTGATGGTATAGCCTCGTTGTATAAAGCGGTCACCCATCCAACACCCAGCCTTGTTGTCATCTGTTGAAATTCATAATTAGTATGGTTTTTTTTTTTTTTAGGACAATTTACATATATTGCTCTGGTCACAAACTAAGCTATAGGCTTGTACTATGTTCGTATGTTTGATTCTTTTTATTTTGTGTGTACCAAGAAATGGATTCGCTATCTCGAACATCTAAACTCTTTTTATTTTTTTTTGTGATAATAAAGTTTTTTTTTAATCAAAAAGAACTTGTAGGTATAAATATTACTTACTCAATTCAAATTAGATAGTCTCTTTGTAAAAACAAGGTCATAGCCCATGTATCTTCAGACCCCGGCTTAGAAGCCGCGTTCAAAAATGAAACCTATCCAGTTCGATAGAGAAAAATACATATACCTAGTAAAATTGTTAATTACATCGAAGTTCGAGAAGTTGGGAGAAAAAAGTTATTCTTCAATACTATACGGCCTTTTCTTTTTCTTTCAAAATAATGTGAAATCTCTCTTTATTTTGTTAAATCTCAATCCATATAAGCAACAATATTATTTTTTAATGTATAAAGCATTTTTTCTGCATAATGTGGACAAATGGCAGAAGAATCAGCACGTAACAAAAGTTGTCAGAACTTTTTTTTCCCAACTTCTAAAATTATTTTGAATACTGGAAAATAATGCTTAATTTATCTATTATTAAGTAAGCATATCGTTGTTTGTGAACGCTAAGCTTTTACGGTTGGGTCCAGAATGACCGTTCTCTTTCAAAAAACAACCATAGTTTGATTTATAATTGAAAAGATATTACTTTATTTGTCATTTAAAAACTTATGTACCATATTTTTTTTTTTCAAAAAATCTTTATAAACAACATTTATGTTTTCTTCTATCTATTAATTTATATATTGAGGCTATTTCATCATAAACACCGCAACAAGCTCGCCACTTATTAGGTGTTGCCTCCGTCCATCCATACCATCGGCGAAATAAGGACAGGTTAATCCATCCGCTGGGTACCCTGAGGCCGTTTAATCGGTTCTCGAGAGCCAAATAGGCACCCTTGATGGTATTTATTATATGTTTTTTGACGTTAGAGTTACCGAATCCATTTCCTTTGAACTTAAATCCTTTTATAAGATATTTTACAGCTGGCTCTTAAATTTGTTGCGTTACATGCTATAGTTTGAGTTTGAAGTGTAAACATTAAAAGTGGAGCGACGCAGAGCACCTGTTACTAGTACCAATTGTAAATTATTATACCTGGCCACCTTAGTTACAGGAAATCACAGAAATTTTTACTTCGTTCGAAGTGAGCTTTATTTTATCTAAGTATTATTATTATATATTATTGTTTAAACCTTCTCTATGTACGTATGTATCATCACGGGTGCCTTACGGCGCCCGAGACCGCCTAGACGGCCCCAGGGTACCCAGCGGAGGGGTTTTAATCCCACCTCGTCGTAGCTGATGGTATGAGTCTACACCGAACAAGTGGCTAGTTCGTTGCGATGTTTTAAATAGACTCAATCTATAAACAGTTTCACAAGTTGGTATAGTGAAACCGGGACCGACAGCTTAACGTGCTCTCCGAGGCACTATAGTGGTGTTGTCAAACAAATGTACATAATTTTTTAATTTAAAAACTCATTGGTGCACACCGGGATTCGAACCAGGGACCTAAGTGTTTTTAAGTCCAAGGTCTAACCAACTAGGCCACCACGTATTTTGAAACACCACGTATGAAACCTTCTCTAGGAGACTACAAAAACATAATCATCCCTTTAGGTATATCGAAATAGAATATAGGTACGCTATTTTATCGCCAGGGTTATCAACGAAAATATGAATGTAAATCAGTTCAGTAGTTTTTAAGTAAAACATAGGTAATGAATAAGTATTTGGTTGTGCTTTAGGCAGTGGACTCTAGGTATATAATTTTGTTTCTTTGCGGAATAGCTCGGCAATATTGCATCTATATTTTGGGCTGCTTATTTTAAAGGGACTTCCCTGGTTCACATCCAAGCTAGGGGATAATCAAACCTGCTGATCTAAGTGTTAAGAAAATAGGTAACTTGGAGGATTAAGACTAGGTACTCACGGTTCAATGACGAATAATAGCAGGGCCGGCCAAGCACTACACTTTTCACTTATTTTAATTGTTCTTTAATGATATAATTGTATTATTTAGGTTTTATTAATTTATTTCTATTTTTAAAGGTGCTAGCAAGTGTCACGTTACACCCGCTCCATATTATATTTAAGTATTTTATTTTATTTGTCTTCATATCATTTCATACATTTTTTTAAAATGACCACCAAATGTATCATAATACACCATTTTCAGGGAAAATTCCAGGTAGTAAAAACGTGGTTAAATTGGTTAATATTTGTATGTAATACTCCAGAATTTTGACAGCTAGAAATTTCCCTTCTGTGAACGTTCCAAATTTTTCATTTAGTTTTCACGAAAAGTTAGGCTTTGGTTATGAAATCAGATTCCTAACATTTTAAATTTAATTTTTTATTATATAAACTAATACATAGGTGATATTGTAAATTAAAACATATTCTTTAGGTATTTTCACATTTTTAGACACTTAAAACACCAAATCTTAGCGTCTCCTCTGACCGCTAGGTAGCTTCAAAAGTTCCCATACTAACCCAAAAAATACTGGCACTCTATAAATTAAAACTAAATATGAATTTTAATCGTAGAGCTCTAAAATCGTCTTTAAATATCTCGGACCGGCGATTTTTCGTCAGTCTCGAGGAAGCTTAAGAAAGAAGAAGAAGTCTAGCTACAGTGGCAGTGATCGACTGGTTCTCATCCTTGAAACCTTGAACCTGCTACGTCGAGAACCAGGCCCGATCCTGTCACACTTCCTTGAAGACTCCGGATTCTGGAGTTGCGGCCTCCGGGATTTGCCTAGACTCCACTTCGCTCGGGCATTTGCTCTGAGTGTTGGAGAACCCCCTTGTGCTGCAAGACCTCGCCTCGGGCTTCGAGCCTTGAGTGACGGGGCCACCTGACTTCTCGTCTCAGGCGTTGGCCTGAGAGACGGGAATTCACCTCTTCGTGTGCGGCTGCCTCTACAGCCGTGCCGCCTGTCTGCGTGCTGACGTCGTGCCGCCGCCTTCCCCTTGCTGCCGTCATCGTGCCGCAAGCCTTTGCTTCACGGACCTCATCTCAGGCCTAGAGCCTTGAGAGTTGAGGCCATCTGAGTCCACGTCTCAGGCGTCAGCCTGAGAGACAAGGCCTCGCCCCATCGTGTGCGGCTGCTACAGTCGTGCGTGCTTGCTGCTACTGCCATCGTGCCGCAGCCTTCCTGCTTGCCTGCCTACATCTGCTGCCGTTGCCTGTCTACGTGCCAGTCTGCGTGCCAGTCGACGTGCCAGTCCTCGAGCCTGTCCCTCGTCAGTCCCTTCATTCTTCCCATACTATACGGTCAGAGTTTTAGTTTATAATAGGCATATCCATTGTAGGCAGGGCCAACATTTATTAGGTAGGTCTCTTACATAGTTACTGTACTCAAAACAAACTTTACTTGTAAATATATTTTAAATAAACTTGTATATAACCCATTTAATCTTTTATTATAAAATTCTTAAAACCCCCCCGCTACACAAGGGCACACTGTTTTTAGGTTAATTTCCGATTGGTTGCGCTTGCGCCTCGCCGATGAGGTCACGTGACGATGCCGCGTAAATTCAAATGTGAATAGGACAGATATTGGGTTCTAGGAATAGGCAAGGAAACCAAGCCACAACAGTATTTATTTAGTTTAGTTTTCTTATTACTTGTATCTAGAAGGATGTGTAAAACTTTTAAAAGTGGGTGCAGATCTCGAAAAATCTAAAAATTTTGATTAATAAGGTTTTAACATGTACATGTATGGGACATTCCATATTTATATAAATAATAATAATAATATAAAGGTACAATTTACACATATTGCTCTGGTCACAAACTAAGCTCTAGGCTTGTATTGTACTATGTGTACCAGAAACAATGATATAATATAAATTATATTTTATAAAAAACCAAATCATGGCAAACTGAATGAAAAAAACAAAAACGCACTAATATTTTTTTTTGCCATGGGTAGTAATCGAACCCACGACAATTTGATTAGTTAGTAAAGTAGACGTTGTAAAAAGTATGAAAATTGTTTAATTTAATATGTGAACGATTGTGACAACAAAGCCGGCCTGGGATGGGTGACCGCTTTATACAACGAGGCTATTTCATCATAAACACCGCAACAAGCTCGCCACTTGTTAGGTGTTGCCTCCGAATACCATCGGCGAAATGAGGATGGGTTAATCCCTCCGCTGGGACCCTGAGGCCGTTTAAACGGTTCTCGGGAGCCAAATAGGCACCCGTGATGGTATTTATTTATTTTTATTTATTAATATGTTTTTTATTAAAAATGAGCATTTTCCTTAGTTTGGTTTCCTTTAGTTTGCCGTTTGAAGTTACAATCCACCATTTGATCCTTATAAGCGACATTATCAGCTGGTGCAAATAATATTACAGGGTAAAATTGTATTTTTCAAAATCAACCGGTTCAATTCCCGGGTGGAAAAATAAATTAAAAAAAAAAATCTAATGATGCAGTTTTAGTTTTTATCAAAATCGGCCCGAGAGACTCCTTTGAGCATTCCTTGTGTATAGTTTAAGATTTGGTCTTGTTACACTTGAAAAATTCACCATGTATATATACTTATGGCCTCATTCATAAAAAACTTATTGAGTCCTTGAAGAACACTTTAGTTATAGAAGGTTTTGTCTCTTTTATTTAGCAACAAAAATTAATATGAGTAAAATAGACAAATCATTCCTACAACATAACTAAAGTGTTCTCCAAGGCCTCATTAAGTTTTTATGAATAAGGCCATAAGTATCTTTAGTCATCCCTAAATTAATTAATTAATAAGTGCACCTATAAATAGGTTCAGTAACCTATTTTTAGGTGTACTTATTAATTAATTTATTATTAGGGCTTTACCCTCTGAGTATTCTCTAGAACCTACAGATGTTAGCTTCTAATCGGGTCGCCAGATTAAGTAGGTAATTGAAGCAAAATACCTAAACCTAAGCCACGCCCATGACGGTTAGGTTGTTTTAATCAAAACGCGCTACTACTGTGCGGTGCTCTGTAGCCCTAGTTATGTTATGTTAAAAAACTCATAACATTTACTTTCGCGTTAACTATACTAGGGTAGCCGGTATAATGATTGGCACCTTAAGACGTCCATCAACTTTGAACCTTTATAATTCGAAATAAAGTTTGAAATCGTAATACGTTTTGTGGCCAGTCGTTTAGTAGGAATATCAGTATGACAATAACATCTTGCCCATGATAATATTTCTCCACTTTTGCTACTTTATTGCTAAGAACTTAAAACATCTCCTAAAACTACAATCATTGGCCCCAAAATATAGTGATTGGCATAATATTAGTATAACGATTAGCATGACAATAGTTGTATTTTGTGTTTATTAGCATTGCCAATTATTATACCGAGTAATTGCCAATCACTAAAATTTTGGTTGAAAATACACGATAGTGTTGTATACTATTACAACTTTACTTTTATCGATTTATGGGTAAGTAATAATAACAAAGCAAAAATATTATTGGAAAATATTTATTAGTAACTATAAAAAGGCCATAATCAAATAGGTATAACTTTAAATATAATAGATGCATAACTTAAAAATTTACAGGAAATTGTGCTAATCAATATTAACAACTTTTACTGCTTAATGGAGCAACTCTGTCAGGGTGAAAAAAAATCACTTTATCATACATTTGCTCTGCATCTACCCGATTAAAATGTATAGAATTTTTATTTTATTTTTTTGGGCAGAGTTGTTCCCATAAAGAATGTTGTTCATTTGTATAACAACTTGTAGGGTGCTATATATAAGGTTTTTGTTACATTGAAGGCGACGCGACATGTCGCCACGCCTGATTTTTCTCTAAGGCCCCTTTGCACCTAGTCGTCGTAGCCGATAGATAATATTCTAAACAAACATTGGACAAGTGACAAGTTCGTAAAATAAAATAAATACATTTTATTGATATATATTTTAGTTAAATTATCAAAATCTTAATAAAAGATTATACTATGTTATTTTAAATTATATCGACACAATAGGGCATCACTATACATTTTTTGATTCTTTTGTATAAAGATTGGCATACATATGAGTACAAAGATTGGCATGCCAAGCACGTAAAAAGTATAATGATCAGCACTGCCAAGATTTGGTTACAACTATCATAATCCACTTTAAAGTATATACTACAAAACAATATTATCTATAGTTCGGATCAAGAGAATAAAATTGTATCATTATTTTAAAGCACAACGTACTATGAATGGCACCCCTGCCAATCAATTAGTTGTCCATATATATCGACGGCACTAATTTCGGCATAGCAAATTTTAAGTTAATTTAAGATTTTTTCCTTCAATTTATATTTATAAACCTAAAAGAAATGTATATTTACATGATAATGTCGCATAATACCTAATTTGATAAAAATACAATAGGTATATAACAGTTTAAAAGTACTAACTTCTTAAGATTTTCCTAATAAAATTAACAGTACACCACTTTAGGATGTTGCATTCACAATTTATTTTTTTAATCAGTATTACCAGTTATAAAACATAAAATCTACCTATTTATTTCAAAGTGTTGTTAATAAAGAAAATATATATATTTATTTTTTAGTAGTTTGTCAAAGAAAACTCTTAATAATTAAGATTTAAATTCATGCGGCCAATCATTGTAGGGGGGCCAACATTAGTACTACTTACCCTACTACGTTAACATTTTGACCAATCACACGCTAGCATTTTTAGTTCTCAAAATTTTCGTTTGGAGCGCTGATCGAATTCCCATACAAATTTTAGTTAACTCAAACGCAAGGTAATAGTTAGAAAACTCACACTACTCACACACGGGGTACTGAGCGAGCACCATAGAGCGATTTGGCCTGGTGGGCGATTTTCGCGCTTTCGACATTCATCTCGATTCGAGATTTTTAAATGAAAAATGACTAAATATGTCATTTTTCGTTCAATAAGAAACGATACTTTTCCCCCGTTTTTAAAACATTTTTGGTTACTGCTCCACAACTATAGGACCTAGCGTGATATTATATAGCCTATGTTACTTCTGAATAATGCAGCTTTCTAATGGTGAAAAAATTATTGCAATCGGTCCAGTAGTTTTTGAGTTTATTCATTACAAACATACAAAAATACAAATCTTTCCTCTTTATTATATTAGTATAGATTAATTAATATTTATTTCGTTTAATGTTCGATATTTTTAAACGAAAAATGGCATATTTAGTCATTTTTCGTTTAAAAATCTCGAATCGAGATGAATGTCGAAAGCGCGAGAATCGCCCACCTGGACTTAAAAGAATAGAGTGTTGGAATTTAAATTAATATTTATACAATAAACTAGAACGTGAGTTGTAGCTGAATCCTTTTTTTTATTATTTATTTGACGGCTCTGGATACATGTCCTTTTTTGGCAATCTTAGGGTACATACATATATCATCACGGGTGCCTTACGGCGCCCGAGACCGCCTAGACGGCGGCTCTAGGGTACCCAGCGGAGGGGTTTTTAATCCCACCTCGTCGTAGCCGATGGTATGAGTCTACACCGAATAAGTGGCTAGCTCGTCGCGATGTTTTGAATAGACTCAATAACCCATCTATAAGCAGTTTCACAAATTGGTATACTGAAACCGGGACCGACAGCTTAACGTGCTCTCCGAGGCGGCACTATAGTGACGTTGCCAAACAAATGTACATGTTTTATTTTATTAAAAACTCATTGGTACACACCGGGATTCGAACCAGGGATCTAAGTGTTTTTAAGTCCAAGGTCTAACCAACTCGGCCACCACGTATATACTACAATCTTCGGGTATTATTATTTTTATTTTTCTTTTATTATTATTATTTATTTCTCTTATTTAAGCTAACTTCTTTCTTCATTTCAGTTCTTAAAGGTATTTCTTCTGACCTATTTAAACGTTTTTTAAATTGTGTTTTGAAGAAATCCAAAATTAAAATTAAACAAAAAAAATCGTCTGTCCTAGTCCGAAAACAATTGAAAATCGTCCGTTTTAAAAAAAAACACCAAATGTTATATATTTTTTATTTTTTGCTAGTGGCTTTTAAGGACCGAGTGCGTATATTAAACACGTTAATTAAAATCCTAAATAAGAAAATTGAAATTTTTTATTGATTAATACAGTTTAATATACAAATATATTAAACTTTACATAAAGAGCAGAAGAAAATGTAATATTAAACTTCGTTAAAGTAAATAAGCTGGATTCTATGTTGATTTCCTTTTTCAGTAAAATCACGAAATACGGGGCGTTGTATTGGTTTTCGGAGTCCAGAATAATTGATTAGTAGGTTTTTATAAATACACACAATGCTCCCGACGCCCACATTGGCTTGTCTTTTATTTTTAGCCAGAATACTGTATAGTTTTATTTTTGACCCTGGAATGTTTTTTTTTTTTTTTATATGTAGGACAATTTACTCATATTGCTCTTGTCACAAACTAAGCTCTAGGCTTGTACTATGTGTACCAGAAGCAACGATATAATACATATTATATTTTATAAACACCCAGACCATGACAAATTGTACAGAAATTGCGTACTAATATTTTTTAGCCATGGGTTCCCACCCATGGCTAAAAAATATTAGTACGCAATTTTATCAAATTATCAAAAAATTGGGAACCCATTTTAATTCGAACCCACGACCTCCGGATAAAACGCCACAACCACTAGTCTACGGAGGCTGTCAAAATAGTTACTTACTATATTGTGTTTAAAAAGAAAAATGTAATTCATTCAGAGACAGCTCCGTAGACCGTGGTTGTGCCTTTGGGGTTGTATCCGGAGGTCTTGGGTTCGATTCCCACTCATGGCAAAAACAAAATGTATGTTTTATTCTGTATAATTTGTATAGAAAAACGTACTAATATTTTTTTACCATGGGTGGGAATCGAACCCACGACCTCAACCACTAGTCTACGGATGCTGTCAAATGTGACTTAAATGCATAGATTTTACAAATGTTATTTATCTGAGACAAAAAGCTGTTTTTATTAGGTATACCTATATATATATATATGTCGGCAGGATGTGTGGGCGTTCGTTGCCGGACTGGTCATCTTACATTATAGTACCGAAATAAGACTTGATATCCAATCAATCGTCTATATTAGAATGATTTAATTAACAATTGACACGAAATAATTACACAGAAATCGGATGTATACGGATTACTATTGGAACGCGGCGAGGTCGGAGCGAGGTTGCGCCACGTGCGTTCAGTTCGATGTCTAATCACAAAGTGTGTGTAAAAATGCCGGAATCTTCAATGACAGCTCGCACAGTGTTGCCAACCCCCGTTTCCGAATACGCCCAAGTCGAATCGATTCGGTTCGGCTTGACGTTCCGTTTCGAAATCCACGACATATATATATATAAATAGAAGTTATTAAATTTATTTACATATATTTCGCACCTAGTTGAGGCGTGGTTAATTATTAACTGTCAAACATTATTTAGTAATTTAGTTATTAATATATAATTTTGACATTTAAGCAATCATTTCAGTACATACATATGATTATAGGTTTGATTGTAGGTTCAACGGTTTTCAGGAGGTTTCAGGTGGTAGTCTCCTTTCAGGGTGCGGTTACGAAATGGGTAGTTGAATAGACAATAAAACAGCAAGATACTAAAATATACTCGTAATGCAATTCGTCTTTATCGCCGCCCATTTCGTAATCGTATCATTTAGCCGACATAGTGGGAGCAATCAATGTTGTTTAAGAACAATTATTGATTGACCCCATTCATGGACTTTGTAGGTCTGCTCACCACCAGGTATATACAAAGTCACATGTCGTGTTCTAATAAAAAAAAAGGTAGCCTCTTTGTGGACTAGGTAAGCTTAGTTCAAAAACTTTATATTATATACCTATAAGTAATTGTTTATTAAAAAAGAAATAAAAGAGTCACTTGGGAAAATAAAAGGAAAACTCCAAGACGAACAAATACGGAAGATCCTATGTGACGTCTGAACAAACGGGAGTATCGGTTTCCGATTATTTCTCCGGATTAGTCGTCTTAAACGGAAAACTCTTTCCTCCGTATCCGGAAACAAGAAAGCTGTATGAGTCAAAATAATAAGCGCACTTTGACATTATCAAACTTATGGGGTTTCGTAAATTTTGTCGGCTTCGCATTTTCAGTATTTCTCCACTAATGTTTGTCGCAGAATTTAAATAATATTAATTTTGTCAGTCATTGTACTTATTAATATTTCAGCACCTGTAGCACGGCCAAGCCAAGCCAAGACAAGATATAAAGTCGCGAACCAATGTCAAAAGTAACTATTTTTTAATATCAACCAATTAGAGCGCTGCAAAGTTGCACCTGATTGGCTGATATAAAAAAAATGTTTAGTTTGACATCCGCTTGCGACTTTATCTCTTGTCTTGGCTTGGCCGTGCTACGATGTTTTTCGATGTGCTGTGTTGTTTTTCTTTTGAAATACTTATAAATATTTTTTTATTTAAACTTTTCTAGAACAAGATAATCGCGAAATTCGAGATTTTAAACGTTTTATCAGGGTTAACGACTCCGGCATTTTTTTTTGGTTGTGTCTACTCGGGTCAAATCTAAAAAATAATGTTGTTTTTTTTAATTTTTATTGGAGCACATCATATGACTTTGTATCTACCTGATGACCTTCGAAGTCCATGAATCGGGTCGATCAATTCGTAGTTGGCGACATGGACGTATTTGAATTACGATCTATTTTAATATCCTCGCCGCTTTATCGTCAAGTCAAGTCAATCGCCCGTTTTATGGTGCGGACCATGAAAGGAGACTATCACCTCGACAAGCGATGCAGTATTCTCCGAAAAACCGGTGAACCCACAGACTAAAATCGAAACATGACTAGGTCACTTGACAGTATTTGCATCTGTATGGGCGGTGGTAACGAGACCGATCGGTCGGCCTAGCGAAGTTATAGAGACCTTCCTTCCACCTCTTGGTTGCAGCCACCTACGATGTATTAAAAGATTTAACTGTCAGATAATGCCCAACGGCATTAAGTACTTTGTATTTTTTTTTTAATAGAGCACGGCATGTGACTTTGTATCTACCTGATGGTAAGCAGACTTACAAAGTCCATAAATCGGGTCGATCAATCAATACGTTGTTTAACAATATTGATCGCTGCCACTATGCTGGCTAAATGATGCCGTTACGAATGCGCGGTGTTATAAATTTGATTCAAATAATACAATAATTTTTGATATGTAAATACAAACAATAATTTCAAACCACGCCAAGCAAACAATAAATTAGCCAAACAGAAAGCTTTAAAAGCGCTCATTTAATCAACAGAATAAGGCCAACAAATTGTAAGTCAACCCACAATCTATTGAAAAGCTATTTCAGCGGATTACTTATTCAAATCACGCTGTTTGACATTCGTAATGAACACTGCGAAAACTTGCTCAAAACTTCAAACAGTATAACCCGACCGCGCAAACAACACCGCTTTAAGACAACAATTCTAATCATATGTGACTTTTTAATTTTGTAGAGTTATACTAAAGTAACCCTTAAAAGGAGGGATGAAATTTTCTTCAGTTAGTCAGTCAGTATTCGTTTGACTGCTGAAGGGGATGGTCGCGCGTTTGTATGAAATTTGTTTCGGGATCGCGCGAAGTATTATTTTGAATAATATACAGACTTGAAGTGTGTAACTTTTATTTATTTTATTATTAAAAAACTGTTTATTTAGTTGATTAAGTTTTTATTATTATTGTTTGGTTTATTT
The DNA here is from genome assembly GCA_947458855.1 of Monopis laevigella. Lineage (NCBI taxonomy): Eukaryota > Metazoa > Arthropoda > Insecta > Lepidoptera > Tineidae > Monopis > Monopis laevigella. The sequence continues at coordinate 3,194,835 of OX381596.1, read as the reverse complement.
GCTAAATGTTTGTTTATGCTTGTGAAGTTTTACAAGGAAATTAATGTTGATATTTCAACTCACGTTTACTTGGTAATTAAACTGTGGTAAGAAAATTAGTTTTATAACAGTTAATTAATTGGTGTTTTCAAAATATTTTGATATGTATTTAAACTCTGCTTAGGTATGTCTTTATAAAAATAATAAATAAAAATAAATACCATCACGGGTGCCTATTTGGCTCCCGAGAACCGTTTAAACAGCCTCAGGGTATCCAGCGGAGGGATTAACCCGTCCTCATTTCGCCGATGGTATTCGGAGGCATCACCTAACAAGTGGCGAGCTTGTTGCGGTGTTTATGATGAAATAGCCTCGTTGTATAAAGCGGTCACCCATCCCAGGCCGGCCTTGTTGTCATCTGCTTAGCCTTGTTATCAGTTGCCCAGTGACTTAACCACTAGGCTGGGCCGCTTTTTTTTCAATCGTAATAAGATTTTTTTATATGTAGGACAATTTACACAAACTAAGCTCTAGGCTTGTACTATGTGTACTAGAAACAACGATATAATACATATATACCAGTCAAGATTATTTTAAAAGGATTATCTAAGTCTGACTTAAAGGGTAATACTTGATTTACCCTTTAAGTCAGAATTAGATAATTCAAGAAAAAATAGTAAGTATAAAAAGTAAAAAGAAAATAATATAATATATTTTATAAACACCCAGTCCATAAAAAACAGAAAACGTACTAATATTTTTATGCAAGGGTGAGAATCGAACTCACGACCTACGGATACAATGCCAAAGGCGCAACCACTAGTCTACGGAGGCGTTAAAATTAACTAGTATTAATATTACAATAAAATAGTACATGCTTACTTAGGTAGTTTTTTTAGTTATATATACATACATATCACGGGTGGGTGCCTCACGGCGCCCGAGACCGCCTAGACGACCTCAGGGTACCCAGCGGAGGAGTTTTTAATCCCAGTCGTAGCCGACGGTATGAGTCTACACCGAACAAGTGGCTAGCTCGTCGCGATATTTGGATAGACACAATAATCCACCTATAAACAGTTTCACAATTTGGCATAGTGAAACTGGGACCGAACAGCTTAACGTGCTCTCCGAGGCACTTAGTGGTGTTGTTAAACAAATATATTTTATTTTTATTTTATTTTAAGCTCATCGGTACACACTGGGGTTTGAACCAGGGACCTAAGTGTTTTTAAGTCTAAGGTCTAACCAACTCGGCCACCTCGTATATTATTAGTTATTATATACATTATTTTTTAAATTGCTAGGAAGTGCTACGAAATAGGCTACGATATAATTTAATTTAGATTTTTTATTTGAAACCTAAGCCTTGCAATTCTATTTGTAGGGTATTTTCGAAATAAGTGAGTGAAAATAAATTAAAATGATTAAATAAAAAATAAAAATATTGAATCCGACGTTATTTTAACTACTAGCGGAAGAATTTGCAATTAATTAAATATTAATTTAGCTTTTTTATTTGAAACCTAAGCCTTGCAATTCTATATATATCTTCTATTACTCTATAACTTAACACACTAGGCAAAGACCGGACTCGTTACCACCGCCCATATAAATGCAAAAACCGTCAAGTGACCTATGTTTCGGTTTTATTCTGTGGGTTCACCGGTTTTAGAGAGACTACTGCATCGATTTATTGTCGAGGGAGTAGTCTACTTTCATGGTACGGTTTCGAAACGGGCGATTGACTTGACGATAAAACAGCGAGGATATTAAAATTGACTCGTGTTGCAAATCGCCGCTCATTTCGTAAACGCATTATTTAGCCGGCATAGCGGGAGCGATCAATATTGTTAAACAACAATATATTGATCAACCCCATTCATGGACTTTGCATCTGCTTAACATTAGTTAGATACAAAGTCACTTGCCGTGCTCTATTTTTAAAAAAAGGTACGACTAGGCCACTATACCTACCACACGTGCGACCTGAAATTGCAGGTACATTGCTTATTTTTCATTAGCTATACACTTTTTTTTTTGAGCACGACGTGTGACTTTGTATCTACCTGGTGATGAGCAGACCTACAAGGTCCATGAATGGGGTCAATCAATAAGTGTTCTTAAACAATATTGATCGCTCCCACTGTGCCGGCTAAGAGATGCGGTTACGAAATGGGGGGCGATAATGACGAATTGCATTACGAATATATTTTAATATACTCCCTGCCTTATTGTTAATTCAACTACCCATTTCGTAACCGCACCCTGAAAGGAGACTACCACCTTGACAAGAAATCGATGAAGTAGTCTCCTGAAAATCGGTGAACCCACAGACTAAAACGGAAATATGACTAGGTCACTTGATGGTTTTTGCATCTTCTGTGCTGTTATTTTATATTTTCTGTGCACCCTATATTACAATTTTGACTCTCCTAAAGGTTAGCTGTTAGATAATGCCTAAGGCATTAAGCTCGCCTTTTTACAAACCTTTTAGTGCAATAAGAATTTAAATAAAAATAAAAAAAGTGAGATAAAAAATAAATAAACTTTTTTTGCCACTAGATATAATACCGACCTCTTAAATATTTACCACCTCCGTAGACTAGTGGTTGCGCCTATGACGTTGTATCCGGAGGTCGTGCGTTGAATCCCACCCATTGCAAAAAAAAAATAGTACATTTTTCTGTACAGTTTGTCATGGTCTGGTTGTTTATAAAATATAATATGTATTATATCATTGTTTCCGGTACACATAGTACAAGCCTAGAGCTTAGTTTGTGACTAGAGCAATATGTGTAAATTGTCCTTCATATTATTATTATTATTATATCGAAATTAAACGGATGGTAGAATTGCATCTTAATATGTATGAGAACGCTAATCACATGTGACCAACTAGTCTAAGACTAGGTGGTTAGCTGATTGTATGTATGAGAACGCTAATAACATGTGACCAACTAGTGTAAGACTAGGTGATTAGCTGATTGTATGTATGAGAACGCTAATCACATGTGACCAACTAGTCTAAGACTAGGTGGTTAGCTGATTGTATGTATGAGAACGCTAATAACATGTGACCAACTAGTGTAAGACTAGGTGATTAGCTGATTGTATGTATGAGAACGCTAATCACATGTGACCAACTAGTCTAAGACTAGGTGGTTAGCTGATTTTATGTATGAGAACGCCAATCACATGTGACCAACTAGTGTAAGACTAGGTGGTTAGCTGATTGTATGTATGAGAACGCTAATAACATGTGACCAACTAGTGTAAGACTAGGTGGTTAGCTGATTGCACGAGTATGTATGAGAACGCTAATCACATGTGACCAACTAGTCTAAGACTAGGTGGTTAGCTGATTGTACGTATGAGAACGCCAATCACATGTGACCAACTAGTCTAAGACTAGGTGGTTAGCTGATTGTATGTATGAGAACGCTAATCACATGTGACCAACTAGTGTAAGACTAGGTGATTAGCTGATTGTATGTATGAGAACGCTAATCACATGTGACCAACTAGTGTAAGACTAGGTGGTTAGCTGATTGTATGTATGAGAACGCTAATCACATGTGACCAACTAGTGTAAGACTAGGTGGTTAGCTGATTGCATTTACCTGCCAATCGTTATCTTTTAATAGGTATTTTTTTATTTAAAATTATACGTGCTAAACTGTAATACCGTAGACTTAAAGTTTTTTAACTCACGAGTAAATGAGTTTTTAACAATATAAAATTAATTAAACAACCATTAATCTGTCAGTTTCAGATTCGCTATACTTGTGATTGGTTATTGAGTTTATATAAAAACCTCGGCTAGCCACTTGTTTAGCGTAGACTAAGAAGTAGTAATTTGTAGTTTAGAGTTGTAAAAGATAGTCTATTATTATTATATTTAAAGCAGTTTTGAGATCTATATATGATTCCAACTCTATCAAGGGCGGGTATAGATTTTTATGCAAATTTGAACCCTAATGGAAAAGTTAGACGAGTGTGTTTCCGGCCTGCTGCCCACTATACCGACATAGTTTATTTAGAGTTTGGGGGAGAGACTATCATAGGTCATAGTGGCTGGAGTTATGATTAAGTTAGAGAAAGGATAATTGTCTGGTTGTTTTAAACGAAATATTATTTCATTTAGTTAAAATATTAACAAAGATTTAAGATTAATTTAAGGTTTATTTAGATTTTCTAGATCTTTATGTAGTTGGTATATATATAATATATATTTAAGTAGTGTATAAATTAGATTTTAAGTATTTTATATAATAATCACTTTGCCTTTTACCCAGTTACTGTATTGCACCTACCTCACTTATTAACTGATTTGATGGTCCCGAAGGTTTGACTGGTAGAGAATGCCTAGCGGCTTTGTGTTTTATATGCAATAAAGATTTAAATAAATAAAGATAAATAAGATAATAGAAAATTAGCTAGACGAAAAGATTACCCATTAATGCATACTAATATTATAAATGCCGAAATGAATCTGTCTGTACGTCTTAAAGCAAATACGTCTATTTCACCGTCAATTTCAAGTCCGCATCATTTGACTGGCATATTGGGAGCGACTAATGCTGTTAGTACACATATATGATCGACCCCTTTCAAGCGCTTATTACCGTAAGTCACATGCCGTGCTTCAACACAACAAAACTCGCATGACAATCGGTTCAGTAGTTTTAAAGTGATATGTGTATAAACAAACTAGTGGACTAGTGATTATTACGCCATTGGTGTTGTATCCGGAGGTCGTGGGTTCGATTCACACTTATGAAACAATATATTAGTACATTTTTCTATATATGTCATGACCTATATGGTTAATGAAATATTAATGTATTGATATCGTTGCTACTGGTACACAAGACTAGAGTTTAGTACTATAAAAAAACGGAGAGACAAATACTAAAAAAGTTAGATTATTATTCAAAGCCTATAATGTATACTTTCATATACTTTTTAAGTTTATAGTAGGCTAGCTGTGCTCGCGACTTCGTCCGCGTGGAATAGTTATTTTTTTATCATACAAACTTTCATCGCCTATTTTATCCCCTTGGGGGTAGAATTTATCAAAATCCTTTCTTAGCGGATGCCTACGTCATAACATCTACCTGCATGCCAAATTTCAGTCCGATCCGTCTAGTGGTTTGGTCTGTGCGTTGATAGATCACTATGTCAGTCAGTCACCTTTGAGTTAAATATATATATAGATTTTACAACAAGTGCACAAAAGGGCTGATAGTAATGTCGAGGATGAAATGGTTTTGTGGAACTCTGCTTTTCACTTCGATTGCGAGGAAATAAAACAGTAGTATAACATAACATTTCTTTAATGAAAATTAAAATTAGTACAGTTTTAAATACTGAAGGAAATTGTTTTTTGTCTTAAAAAACACATAAGGCAAATAAATTTAAGTAAATATTATAAAATAACAAATTCTAACTATGGATATGTGTTTGGCTGTATAGCTCTTCTTCTTTGCCTTAAAATAGATACATTTATGAGTAAATAGGTTAATGCACTTCTGCATAAAATTCGATTTTGTGTAGCCTATACCCTGCACAAATAAGCACTTTCAGAGCATGAGAAGTGAAAAAAAAAAAATTGTATTAATAATATTAATTGGAATCATGACTATATGTCATAATAAGTGTTTTGTAAGCCCTTTGTCTACTGGATTTAAAAGTAATCGCAATATCCTGAAATTGGAATAAAAATTTCTCTCACCACATATAATAAACCTTTCACAGTGTACACAAGAATAGAGATGAGTCAATAAATATTTATCTCCCATTTATATATCGATAAAATATTTCAAAAATCTTAAATAATATTTGATAAATCTATGAGTTCACTGAGTCCATCGTTTAAAACAGGAGTCACTGATTCGCACTTGTGAACAAACATTTGGTTTAAGGGCTCTCTATAAATTCAACGCTTATCTTCACTACGTTTAGTGCCATCATTTTCTATCAAATAGGTTATATAAAATCTTTATGGTGCCGTCTTGGAAAACTATTTCATAAAAGTTAGAATGGCCTATATTGTTTTAAGATCCTTCATTTCTCTTACATCAACTTTCACATAATGCTTTTGCCACATAACACACAGTACAGCTAGCACAGTAGAATTTATTTTCTCCTGAAAATATTATTTTTTCCAAATCACACTATTCTACGTGATGATACATATACATATACACTATTCTACCAGGATAAAATAAGATTCATATTAGGTGGAAGTGAGTTCCTTAGGTAGACTGACCGGATTTGATCCGCAAACGATGCAAAAACCGCCAAGTGACCTAGCTATGCTTCGGTTTTAACGTGTGGGCTCATCGTTTTCAGGAGCCTAATGCATCCATATCTTGTCAAGGTGGTAGTTTTTTTCACAATAAAACTTCGAGAATATTAAAGTTGATTCGTATCACAACGCCGCCTATTTGCCGGCTTACGAGTAGAGTGATAGTGTAGAGTGACCAATTCCAATAAACAACAATGTATATTGATCGAACATATTCATAGATTTTGTAAATCTGCTTACCATCAGGTACAAGTCACACGCCGTGTTTTAATAAAAAAAACTGTTTTCTGCATCCAAATTTTATTCACATAACGGTATAATATTGCAGGTAGCTACTAGATTTTTGTCGATAAATATTATCGACATCTCCCCTCACTAGTCGAGCAACGTATTCAATACAATGCAAATAGGCCCTGACTCTGTCCAAAAGAGATACGAGCATTAACATATATCGACGCTTTGTAGTATTAATCTTGGCTTTAGCAGGCCGATTCAATGTATGTTAACATGAAAAAGGTTAGCGTATCATGCGCACTGCTTTATTGGAAAATGTCTCAAAAAAGGATCATTTTTAGAATAAATTATAAACCAAACAAACTATTAATTGTTCGAAATATATCCACAAAAAAGCGGCCCCAGCCTAGTGGTTAAGTCACTGCGCAACTGATAACAAGATCAAGCAGATAACAACAATACCGGACCTGGGATGGGTGACCTCTTTATACAACGAGGCTAAACCATCATAAACACCGCAATAAGCTCGCCACTTGTTAGGTGTTGCCTCCGAATACCATCGGCGAAATGAGGATGGGTTAATCCCTCTGCTGGGACCCTGAGGCCGTATAAACGGTTCATGGGAGCCAAATAGGCACCCGTGATGGTATTTTTTTATTTTTTTATTTTATATCCACAAACTGTGGTAGATGTAGGTACCTTCTCTTACTAAATGTTTTGTCAATTCTTCGTTTGTCACGATTTATAAAAAAATACATGCTATACTGTGTTTTTCTTTCTTCATATAATATGAAGTCCTTTAAAAGAGGCGTTAATCGGCAACTCAAGCCGGCATAGGAGAGACAGCCAATAAAACAACCTATGACTTTATTCATAAAAACTGTTTTCTTAGCTAAATAAAAAATGTTTTTTTTTTATAATAATGCCACGTTTTATTTTTATTTCAACTGCTTGTTGTCTTTCTTGGAGTCTACGTTTACCCTACTACGTGGTGTAGAGTCACATAACGTGTTTATTAGGAATTTGTGACCCGATTGATGAAAATACTAAATACTATCAATTTTTGACAGCCTCCGAAGACTAGTGGTTGTGCTATTGGCATTGTATCCGGGTTCGATTTCCACCCATGGCAAAAAAATTTTAGTATTTTTTTTCAGTACATGGTCTGGTTATTTATGAAATATAATATAATAGGTATTATATCATCGTTTCTGCTACACATAGTACAAGTCAAGGCTTAGTTTGTGACCAGATTAATATGTGTATTTTTTTCTACATATTATTAATAATTATGTAAATTTTAACTTAATTTAAATTTTTTTAGGTAGTTTATTTTAATTAAAATCATTAGAAAATATAAGCATTTATTTATTTCAGTTGTTATAGTGAAACTAAGTCCGACAGCTTTCAGAGGCACTATAATAATAATAATAATATGTAGGACAATTTACACATATTGCTCTGGCCACAAATAAAGCTCTAGGCTTGTACTATGTGTACCAGAAACAATGATATAATTACTTATTATATTTTTATAAACACCCAGACCATGACAAATTGTATAGAAAAAACGTACTAATATTTTTTATTGCCATGGGTGGGAATCGAACCCACGACCTCCGGGTACAACGCCAAAGGCGCAACCACTAGTCTACGGAGGCGGTCACATAATAGTGTTGTCAAACAAAATTTTATTAAATTCTTTACCTGAGACAACAGAATTTACTTGAAAGAAAAACTTATTAAAGCTACTCGTATAATATAATTTAATTAACATAAATTTAAAAAAAGTTCCACGAACTGTTGTGCCACTTGGTAGAGTAAGTACCTATAAAACTGGCAACATTGCCACGTTGAATGGCAATGCTGACTTCTTCAATTATTAATATTGTAAAATCATTTATTGGTATTATTTTATGAAAATTTTCACTAAAAGCATTTATTTTTGCAGCATATTATTTTATTCAGCGTTTTATAACAAACTATTCGAGCGCTTTTAAAATATACTGTAAATAATTTGGGATTGAATTAAAAACGGTTTTTGTTTTTATCGGCATGTGACTTTGTATCTACCTGATGGAAGCAGACCTACAAAGTCCATGCACGGGGTCGATCAACACATTGTTATTTAACAACATTGGTCGTTCCCACTATACCAGCTAAATAATGCGGTTATGGAATTGGTGACACATCCTGAAAGGATCTTTTTACCTCGACAAGAAATCGATGCAGTAGTCTCTTGAAAACAGACTAAAATAGAAACATGACTAGGTCACTTCACGGTTTTTGCATATCTATAGATACGTGCCGGTCAAGAATGCCTTACGGTTTAGGGTTTTATTCCCACCTCGTCGTAGCTGATTATATTCTGAGTCTACACCGAATAAGCTAGCTCGTCGCAGTGTTTTGGATACACTCTATAACCATCTTTATAAACAAGTTGGTTCAGTGAAACTGGGACCGACAGCTAAATGTGCTTTCATAGGCACTGTAATATTGTTGTCAACAAATATATCATAATGTTTTTAATTATATTACCATTAATATATGTATTACATATAAAAAAAGCGGCCCATGCAGCCTAGTGGTTAAGTCACTGCGCAACTTATAACAAGGTTAAGCAGATGACAACAAGGCCGGGTCTGGGATGGGTAACCATTTTATACAACGAGGCTATTTCATCATAAACACCGCAACAAGCTCGCCACTTGTTAGGTGTTGCCTCCGAATACCATCTGCGAAATGAGGACGGGTTAATCCCTCCGCTGAGTACGTATCACCAGCAAACGAACACTTTTGTCGACACGTGTTTCTCCTCTCAACGGGGCAGCTTCAGGACGAAATATCTTATGATGAGGATGTTAAGTAGATTGTCTTTGAAATTTAGTAAAGGGGAGCTGGAAATATTAATTTGGTCATTAAATATTAAATATCCCTCTACCAATATAATGTTATTGCTGCCTAATTTCAAGTTAAACGGACCAGTAGTTCTCAAAATATTTAATGGAAAAGACAGAAAAACAGACCATCAATGCCCGATTTCACCAACTCTTAGGGAGCCCCTAACTAAGTTAAGGTACAGTTAATGACAGTTGTTTCATAGCAAATATGTCAAAATTCTTATTTAGGGGCTCCTTTAGAGTTGATGAAATAGGGCATACAGTAAATAGCTTATAAAAAACCTTTTTTTATATTTTGGTACCCTGAAGATTACAAGCAAATATTTTTGTACTAAAATCAATATAATTTTCAAGTATTGCTCAGTGATTCTACCGTCTATACGGTCTTCAGTTAGAATAACATTTTGTTTTAAAATAGGGAATAACATTTTACGGAAACAAAAAACTGACTCCTCTGCCATCTAATACACACACCGGCAGAATTAGCGGAACACAAAAAAGGGAGAGTATAAAATAGTTAGCTTTATTTTTAAACAAATAATAATTAAACATGAAACAACAATTAAATTAATATGTCTTGACATTAATTTGCAACACCATACTTAAAGTTTAATGAAAAAAAAACTTAATCAAACAAAATGCATTTTTCTTAGATTTCGTAGTGACAGAGAAACAGTTGATAATTTTTGATTTTATGACTGTTTAAAATTAATTAAATATATGTTTAATAACGAGTGTTTCTCCCCCGTGCCCTGATTAAGGTTTCCATCCGTCTGGGCATGCTGCGAATGATGTTGTCAATGATTTCTTGGGGCAACCTCTGCCATTCTTCAACTAATGTGTTTTTCAGCTCGCCCAGATTGATAGGAGGTGGCGTTCTTGATTTGACACTCCTCTTTAGCAAGTCCCAAACGTGTTCAATCGGATTCATATCCGGGGACCGTGCTGGCCACTCCATCACCGTAACACCAACATGGTTTAGGTATGCCTGTACTGAGCGAGCACTGTGAACCCGAGCATTATCCTGCATTAAAATGAAGTCGTTACCAATAAATGGGGCAAATGGCACAACATGTTCCTCTAAAATCTCTCTGATATACCGATCAGCATTCAGATTCCCGCCGTCGACTATCACTAACTCCGTGCGAGCTCCTACACATATCCCTCCCCAGACCATAATTGAGCCGCCGCAATATACCACTGTATTTTCAAAATTAGACTGTAAATAACGCTCTCCTTTGCGTCTCCATACTCGCTGCCTTCCATCAATCTGATTTAACAAAATTCTACATTCATCAGTAAAGAGAACCTGTCCCCACTCGTCAAAGTCTCAATGATGATGTTCACGAGCAAAGTATAGTCGGTTTGTGCGGTGGTGTCTCTCAAGTTTTGGTGCTTTGGCGGGTATAAATGAGCCTTATAGCAACTTCCTCGAATCTTCTGCAAACTGTCCGCTCAATCACTCTTACTCCTCGAACCTCCTCTAATGCATTTCGGGCCTGCACCGCCGTAAGTCTCGTGTTCCGACGAACTTGAAGTTATAGAAAAAGGTCATCTCTCCTTGAAGTACCTCTTCACCTTACGTACGTACACCTCTTCCTGCCTTGTCCTCTTCTCCTCACTACTGATGATATTTTCAAATTAGACGTTTTTAAAAAATATATGTAAAAAATTATAAAAAAATAATGTAACCGGCCAGTGCTACGAAAAAGGTATATTAATTCTTCTTTTTAATTATGTTCCGCTAATTCTGCCGGTATGTGTATTAGAAACTAGGACTTGTTAATAAGAGGGCGTTTATGTATAAGTAGATAACAAGCAATGACAAAATTCGTAAAGGGTGACTGGAACCTGGTTGGCTCAGTGCTGGTTGAGCGCCTTGACACGAAAGCGAGGTTCGTGGGTTCGACTTCCGCCCACTAGGATTTTATTTATTGCATTTTATCTTTAAAAAAAAATAATATTAATATTTTATTTTATATTAATTTCCTATTTTATTTTATTAGTTACAGTGTTAAAAATGTAATGTAATACAAAATTATTATGTAATAACGAACATAAAGTGATAAAACTTTTCCAAAATGGTGTCGAGTTTTGGCTGGAGATGCTGTTTGAGGAACTTGATTATTTTGACTGGGCTGGCTGGCTTGTGTACAGCCAAAGTCGGATGGGGCGACGAAAATGAAGACTTGGGTAAGTTATTTTTTTTATTTTATATTAGAGCACTTCTGTTAATAATCTTCTGAAAATCCCGTCACATGTCTCTACCAAATATTCAAATTCGTTAACGGTGTCTGCTGCTCGCCAGTGGAATTTGCTTCCTCTGACTACAAGATCAGGCCCTACCATCGGCATCGGTGTGTTTTAACGCTTGCTCAAAACTCATTATCTGAATACTTAAACTAGATCCTTGTGGCAATTTTGTTTGGTATAGTATAATATAATAATAATAACAATATGTAGAACAAATTACACATATTGCTCTGGTCACAAACTAAGCTCTAGGCTTGTACTATGTGTACCAGAAACAACGATATAATACATATTATATTTTATTAACACCCAGACCATGACAAACTGTACAGGAAAAACGTACTACTTAATGCAAACAAAATGACATGCCGTGCTCTAACGGCATGTAACTTTGCTTTAACCTGATGGTAAGCAGACTTATAAAATCCACTTTTGTTTATCGTTTAGCGTCGGCATTGTCGAATTTGCATTATGTGTAAATTGTTTGTTTTGTATTGTTTATGTGTAAATTGTCCTACATTAACTTTCGTAACCTTAAATTTATTAATATATATACATCATCACGGGTGCCTTAGGCACCCGAGATCGCCTAGAACTTGGTACCCTGCCAAGCGGATGGGTTTTTAATCCTACCTCGTCGTCGTAGCCGATGGTATGATTCTACACCAAACAAGTGGCTGGCTCGTCGCTAGCCACTTGGATAATAAATTTAATAATAACAATTATAAAATAAGAAATAAATAATAATAATAATAATATGAAGCTGTCTTGTTACATAATACCCGTGATGGTACATCTATTAGGTGAATGACCTCTTCTAATAAACACGTCGTTAATAAATAAATATTATTCAAAAACCCATTTAAAAGCCATCAAATGTTATTAATTTACTTCTTTGATGATTATAATTGTTGGCCTTTGTTGAAAATGAATGAAAAGCATTCAGAAATATGAATCAATTAACAAATAATATAGCGTTTTAAGTACTTCTAAAACAATTTTTTTATGCGTTAGGTTCTTACTCTGTTATAAACGAATTAAAACCGTGTTTTTTTATTTATTTATACACCTTTATTTATAGGGAATATCTACTTATATCTTTAGGGTGATTAAAATACCTATATATGTTTTTGCATTATGTAATGTGTAATGAAAAATATGTAAATTTAATGTATTATTTACTAAAGGTTTAAGTCACTGCGCAGCTGATAACAGAGTTAAGAAAATGACAACAAGGCTGGACCTGGTATCGGGTAACCGCTTTATACAACGACGCTATACCATGATAAACACCGCAACAAGCTCGCCATTTGTTGGGTGTTGCCTCCGAATATCCATTCAATACATACCATCGGTGAAATGAGGATGGGTTTAATTAAACCTTCCGCTTTTCGCACTTTCCACAACTCTGAAGCTACGTAAAGCCTCCAAAAAACTATATAAAATTTGGGTGTGTATAATTATGTTAATAAAAACTATTGAAAATCGACCCCAGCCTAGTGGTTAAGTAACTAAGCAACGGATACCTAGGTTAAGAAGATCACGACAAGGCCGGACCTGGGATAGACGACCGCTTTATACAACGAGGCTATACCATGATAAATAGCGCAACAAGCTCGCCATTTGTTAGGTGTTGCCTCCGAATACCATCGGCGAAGTGAGGACGGGTTAATCCCTCCGCTGGGTACCCTGAGGCTGTTTAAACGGTTCTCGGTGGAGGCGTTTTGGGGGTTCAAACCCCACCCGAAATCTATAAAAAAAACCCCATATTAAATCCTGGTTACGCCCGTGAGTTGGTGGCGCTTTATGATGTTAGCACATGAAGTTAAACGTGTGGTTATATAGAATACGAGGTAAATAAAAATCGCCATATTGTTTGTTCTGGTGTATTTGTTTTCCACGGAAATAAAATGGAGAATGGATGACATCGGAAAATTTATATACATAATAATGTATCTATGTTTGTTATGCATAAACAAATAAATAGGTAGACTATATGCCTACGTACTTATTTATAACCTACTAACTTATATTTCCCGTTAAAATTTCCTATTAGAAGATCTCATATTTCAGTAAAAAGTTGAACAATTTGCATTGAAATAGCGCCCAAATTACGCCCGTATTTTTAACATAGCCGTTCCTTCATAACTCTAGCCGAAGTATTAAGTTGTAAAATAAGGCTTTATTGAGACAGAAATGAGGTATTTTTTATGTAAAAATATAAAATGGAAGTGGTAGCTGAGTTGGTTAGACCTTAGACTTAAAAATACTCCAGTGTTTAGGTCATGAGTTCAAATCCCAGTGTGTACCAATGAGTTTTTAATAAAAAAAAATTAGGACATTCGTTAACAACACCACTAATTAGTTTTGGAGACCATGTTAAAAGTCGTTGCTTTCAGTAATATTAAAGATATTTTTGAAAAAAAAAAACGTGGAGGTGCAAATATTACTAACTCAATCCTAAAGTACGAAAGGAGAATGAGCAAAAATATATGAAGCCTGGTACTCGGCCCAATAGCCATAATATATATATCATTGAAAAGGTCTTTTTACAAGGATTAATGATAACCGGGTTGCTTGTCTCTATTTGCTGTCGGAACGGAGTTATTTTGTGTTAAATATTTTTTTATTTTTGTTTGATTTTGTTAAGATAATGGTGATATTATATCGTTGTCTTGTATATAATCATGTGTGTTTTGATTAATAAGTACTAAAATAAATAAACACTCAGGGATAATAAAGAAAAAATAGAAAAGTAAGAAACATTATTTATTTTAGTATTAAATAAAATGAATAAACACTCAGGGATAAAAAAGAAAAAAATAGTAAAAGTAAGAAACGTTATTTATTTTTAGTACTAAAATGAATAAACACTCAGGGATATAAAAGAAAAAATAGTAAAAGTAAGAAACGTTTTTTTTTTTTAAACGTTGACAATAATTACATCGTTGAGGAATGCTGCAGGAGCAGTGAAGCCTTCATGTCTAGCAAATCCCAGATACCACACGATTAAAACTATGTGAGCACAAGTGCCGACTGTTCTTCGTCCGGTCAAACACGTGCAGTAATAATTGCATAAAATGTTATAAATATTAGTTTCATTTTCGTTAACATTGTTTTTTACCAATACATAGCAATAATAAGTTTTTGACCGTGCGTGACGCGACTGTATGCGTCCACGTAAAAGCCAAGCATCTTCGTTTATGCCATATTCATGTAAATCTTGGAGTGCGCTTTCTCTATAATTTTCTAAAATGTATAGTCCATTTGACAAATGCTCGCTGCATGTTTTCACCCATGTACGTAATATCTTATTTTTGCAATTATGATATCTACTAAAACTGGAACTTTTGGGGGCTTCCCGTGGGTTTCGGACAAGGATTTGCGACAAGTCGCCATAGTATTTTTTTTTTTGCATATTAAAAGACCTATCCAATGACACCACAATGATTGCTATTGGAGCGAGTACCAAAATGCCCATTCTCCTTCGATTTTTTTTAATATACAACATCGTTTAGATATTATTAAAATTTGAAGTACGAGTTCGTGAATCCATTTCCTGTGCTCTTAAGCTGTCGGTACCAGTTTAACTATACCAAGTTGTCGAACTGCTTATAAGTCTATGTACAAACAACTGACAAGCTTGCCACTTATTTGGTGTAGACTCAAAGTCTACAACTCTACACTAAAGTAGTATTTTTTGTTTTGCATTAATATTCTAAATAAGTTAAGTTACCGAAATTGTTTCGATAGAAATTTCAAAAGTCAAAATAATAATATATGTAGGACAAATTACACATATTGCTCTGGTCACAAACTAAGCTCTAGGCTTGTACTATGTGTACCAGAAGCAACGATATAATACATATTATATTATATAAACACCCAGACCATGACAAACTGTACAGAAAAAACGTACTAATATTTTTGCCATGGGTGGGAATCGAACTCACGACCTCCGGATACAACGCCAAAGGCGCAACCACTAGTCTACGGAGGCTGTCAATCATTTATTTCATGTAAATCTTTACAGATATTTATGAATTGTCAAAAAAAAGTTTAACAATGAGGCCTTATAGTGCATTTGGTTAGGCAGCTATTCATTAATAAAAGAAAGACAAATATTTATAACTGCTGAGACATACTAAGTTACATTAAAATGGTTCAGTAGTTTTGACATGAAACTGTCGAAAACAGACAGACAGACAAACTAATGCCTTTATATATTAGTGTGGATGTTATCGCTTTTAGAAAAATCTTCGTCTTGTTTGAATATAGTGATGTGAGAGCAGTGTACCTAGTGTAATAATTTAAATACATATTTTTATGTTTATTACTCATTAGAGTGAAGTTAGAAGTCCTAGTTTCTAATACAGATGGCAGAGAAGTCAAGTCAAGTTTGTTTTAAGTATTTTCAGTATCTTATATTTATAAAATATTATTATATTTTAAATATACAGGGTGACTTTGAAAGGATGTACTTTAGGCTAATATTGAAAATTTAATTTAAAAAAAAAATTGCCTTCTCTATACAAACTAGTAATGTTAAAATGACCAATTTGTATGGGGAAGCCAAAATGTTTTTTCATTTGCGACACATGGTTCCATGGGAAAAGTAGTTCGATTTGATCAGCAGAACCTCATATTAGCCCAAAGTACATCCTTTCAAATTCACCCTGTATATAAAACATAGAAAAAACCGTTAAAATCCCAAACGGCTTGTGTGTGAAAATTCGTAACATAACCTAGATAGAAAATTTCATTTCATTTCATTTGAAGTGCTGTAATGGTCAACGCTACGAACGAGTTTTGTTAATGAAATTTAATAACGGATTATGAAAGGTAAAATGATGGATTAATATTGAATAAATGATAACTACATATTTAATTGATGCATTAGTTTGCAGTAATCTTTATTATACGTATACGTGGTTACACGTATACTTATATACGTGGTGGCCGAGTTGGTTAGACCTTGGACTTAAAAACACTTAGGTCCCTGTTTCGAATCCCGGTGTGTACCAATGAGTTTTTAATTTAAAAATGTATGTACATTTGTTTGACAACATCACTATAGTGCCTCGGAGAACACGTTAAGCTGTCGGTCCCGGTTTCACTATACCAACTTGTGAAACTGTTTAAAGGTGGGTTATTGAGTCTATTCAAAACATCGCGACGGGCTAGCCACTTGTTCGGTGTAGACTCATACCATCGGCTACGACGAGGTGGGATTAAAAACCCCTCCGCTGGGTACCCTGAGGCCGTGTAGGCGGTCTCAGGCGCCGTAAGGCATTCGTCATGATATATATATATAATCTTTATTATTAATTTAGTTGAATTGTTACGGGAATTTGTTAATTCATACGTAGAAGTTATTGTTGGCTTATAGCCTAAGTTAAAGTTAATTTACCTTGTGCACTTCAGGCCCACAAAGTTAGAACTTGTTGGTATGATTGGGCCTTGACTTATACAAACTTAACGATAAATTAATTACTACCCGTACGTACGAGTAGTAGTATTCGTCACCACGCCCAGTTCTGAAATATTAATAAGTTTTTCTTTTCATGGCATTGAAACTGATAAAAAACCCCTTATTTTAGGAATCCTTTAATTTTTGGGCTTTTTCCACTTTGTACCCGCGTTCATGTCCACACATTACTAATTAATTAACTTAATTTTATACCTGAAATGATAATTAACAATACGTGCTTTCTTCGTAATAATGAATATGTAATCTATGAAATTTCAAATTATTATTAATATTGAATAATAGGGAAACAGCATATTGCTGATGGATATATTAAGCCATTGCTGAAGATAGGTTATGTTCATTAAACTATAGTTTTTGTTTTATAATCTACTGTTTAATTCACTAACGATTAACCACTTGCCCAGTTTATTTTTAAAACTGTTAACAGTGAAAGATTGCATTATATCTTGTGGTAGCTAGTTCCATGCATTCACTACTCGTGTTTGAAGTGCAGAAGGTGTTAAAGTAGTTCTTAATATGAGTTTGCTTTAACGTTCTCACTGCGTTAAGTACTCTTCAAGGATATTGCTCAATTTTTCTTTGGTTTTGTCTCTTTTTTTAGCAAAATAGATGAATATACTTAAAAGAGACAAAACCTATTGTAAGTAACTACAGTGTTCTTCGAGGACTCCAATAAGTTTTTAAAAAATAAGGCCGTTAATCTTTACGTCAAACCCCTTTTTATACGAATGATAGACGAACTTGGCCGTTTTTTTTCGTTATTATTTTCTCGTTAACAAAACTAATTAGTCTAAGTAAACCTGGGGGCGGGTTGAATACATTTTGAGGTGCAAACAGAGTCGCGGTTACAGTTTTTAGGGGTCCGAAAAAACCTAATTCAAAGCAATCAAGCTGGACCGATTTACGAATGAAATTGTAAATGGGTGTCATGTTGATCCACATACTAGTATATCCGTATAAAAAGGATTCAAGTCATAAATATATGATCAAGTGAAAATGGGTCTAAAACTAAAAATAATTACGATGGAAGTTTCATTCAATATTAAATTATTACAGTTTTCGTCTCTTTATTTAAGCAACACAATATGTTACTAAATCGAGTAAATGTTAAAATATAAAATAAAATGTTTATTATTGCATATTGTATAAAATTGACATGACCGTCGAGAGTGAGGGAAAAGTTCCAATGGTTGAAAAATAAATGAAATTAAATTAAAATAAATGTTTATAAACTATTGGCCGACGAAAAAATTTTTTTTTTTTTCATTAGCAGTCCTACACCGGTATTCATAAAAACTTATTGAGTCCTTAAAGAACACTTTAGTTAAAATAGGTTTTGTCTCTTTTTTTAGCAACAAAAATTAATATGCGTAAAAGAGGCAAAACCTACTAAAACTAAAGTGTTCTTCAAGGACTCACTAAATTTTATGAATACCTACAGATGTATGACAAATAATGATAATTAAAAAAAAAAAAAAATTGCGGATAAACCTTTTTACAAATAAAAACCCAAAAAAAAAAGAAATAAAAAAAAAGAAAAGAATTTAAAGAAATACAATACAACAATATACAGCCTCCGTAGATTAGTGGTCTTGTGTCTTTGGCGTTGTATCCGGAGGTGGTGGGTTCGATTCCCACCTATGGCAACAAAATATTAGTGCGGTTTTTCTGTACAGTTTGTCATGGTCTGGGTGTTTATAAAATATAATATGTATTATATCGTTGCTTCTGGTACACATAGTACAAGCCTAGAGCTTAGTTTGTGACCAAAGCAATATGTGTAAATTGTCCTACATATTATTATTATTATTAATATTATTATTATTACAATAATCAAGATCAAAACCCTCTGCGAGTTTCCGTTTTCGCACTTGTCGGGTTTTTTCATTCAACACCTACAGTAAAGAAGAGAATGAATAATTGTTTAGTTACTACCTATATTGTTCGGGCTACCACAAATATTTTTATGTAAATAAATCTGTTACACACGATAGCATTTGTTTAAGGGCTCTGCAGTCTTGACGCCCATACAAACATACTTCCAATATTACAATTTGTTTAGTCGATTTTCAATTATTATTTTTATGTTGGTAATCGTACGCAAAAATATTTTTGTTGTGAGTAATCAATATTTTTGTATTAGAATATTACAAAAGTTTTGTTAATTTATTTTTTATTTTTATAAGAGCTGCATTACGAGTCTATTTTTATAAGAGCTGCATTACGAGTCTATTTTAATATCCTTATCGTCAATTCAACTCCCGTTTCTTAACCGCTCCCTAAAAGGAGACTCTCGATAAGAAATCGTTGCAGTAGTTTGCTGAAAACCGATAAACCCACAAACTAAAATTGAAATATGACTAGGTCACTTGACGGTTTTTGCATCTATAGTAACGAAACCGTGGGCCCCTAGCGAAGTTATAAGAGACCTTCAGCGGTTTTCCGGAGACTACTGCAACGATTTCTTATAGAGGCGTTACGTAGTCTCCTTTCATGGTGCGGTTACGAAACGGGCGATTGATTTGACGATAAAGCAGCGAGGATATTAAAATAGACTCGTAATAGTAGGAGCATTAATTAGTTAATGTATTTGCATTACGAGTCTATGCTCCTACTATGCTGGCTAAATGATGCAGTTACGAAATAAACATATTAATGTCCATTAAAAAAAAACTTTTCTCAAAATATTCCAAGTATCATAAGTTTAATAGATAGCGCTGGGTTTATAAAGGGTTTTAGAAACTCAGTCTAATAATATTAAACATAGCCCGTATCTGTAAAATTTTCTTTGTCCCCTGAAGCCGTAAATTTAGCAAAACTCTAAGACTTACGTCCCTTTTCACTAGACCCACATCCGTTAAAAATTAACGGAATTCCGGATTATCCGGAAAGTTTCTGGATTTTATCACGAAATATGATACCCGGAGGAGGAAGTTTATTACGGTTTGTTAATATTAAACGAGTCTTGTACGATACGTGAAATTTTGTTCGAAATATTATTTCGCGATTTTTTTTTTACTAGAGCACGGCATGTGACTGTTCACCCGCCTGGTGTGAAGCGGCATGTAAAGTCCAAGAATGAAAACCACAAAAAGAGAAATGAAATAATAAGACTGTTGGTTGTATCCACTATGCCGGCTTGAGATGCGATTCACGCCTTTTTTAAGAGACTCCATATTGTAGGAAGAAGGAAAAACCACAGGCTGGTAGAGCATTCCATTTTTTTTATTGTGCGACAGATAAGAATTGCCAAGGCGTTTATTACGAGTAGACACCTGTCACAGTATGCGGATGCATTTTCCATTAAATAGATAAAAAATATATATATAAAATATATATGTAATGTAGCGTTGGTCACTTATATTTAAAGATTTTAAGAGGTTATATTAGTCTGCCAACAATATTAAAACAAATATCTCTGTTTGTACCCAATAACTACATGCGTGCGCGCAGACATTCGCTATTTGCCGAGATGAGTGCTCGCACATACCTACATCAGCGTACGCCGGTGCCTCGCGCGATTATTTTGTTATACAGAATAGGGCAAACATATGAGGAATTTGGTGTATTTGCATTATCTAATGGTGAAACCAGCCGGTTAGTACTGAGATGCTTAAAGCCATTATAGTAAATATATTATTTAGAATAAATAAGTTCTGTTATGTACAATTTATAGTTTAATAAATGAATAATAAAATAATCAGCTCGCTGTACGATTCACTGTACGATTTTTCGTATAATAAAAAGACAGAAATAATTTATTCATCACCAATCAATATTTTATAATAAAAATAAATTTTTAATATCTACTCAAATATTAAACACTTAAAAAATACTAGAATTTTACAACTATTTATACCTAAATGAGAGCACTACGATAAACAGGTGACCAGCTCAGCACAGGCTGTAGCACTGATTTTCAGCTGATGCCAATAAACCTATAAATAATAATATGTGGTACAATATACACATATTACTCTGGTCACAAGCTAAGCTCTAGATTTGTACTATGTGTACTAGAAACAATGATTAAACAGTAATATTTTAAAAACATCCAGGCAGACAAACTGAAGAGACACCATACTAATATTTTTTGCCATGGGTGAGAATTGAACCTACTACCTCCGGATACAACACCTAAAGAGTCTACGCTCGGAATTTGTTAGCAATTATTCTTAATAAATAATCGATATACTTACTACCTATTATTATACTCATGCATAACTATCAAATAAATCAATTAGTTGAACGAATCTATTAAAATATATAATACATATGAATAAAAAAATAATACTGACGAACATACACAGGGGCCTTACCAAAAGATCAATCGAATCGAAATATCCATCGAAAGCCAAATGTATGGGATTTGACGTTTCTTGTCGATCAGGCTCTACCCATAGAGTAAAATTCCTAAACATTTTTATCAATCGATGCGGCGATTCGATTGGCGATCGTGTTTTTTGGTCAGGCCCCAGGTATATATATATAAACATACACATAAAAAAAACGTACATACCACCTACTTAATATAAGAATTAATTTTTTTTTTTAATTTATATCTATAATTAAACGCAATTAAGTATACTACGTAGTTTGATAAAAATAAGTCCGCGAAAAAAGACTACCAGAGTACCAGATCCTTAGTATTTCTATTCTTACATATGTATACTCAGTAATTGAGTTTGTATTCAAGGGAAGACCGCAGAATGTCGCGCTGAATATATGGAATTAGTGTAGCGAAAAATATTTTATATCGATAACATTTATTAAGTAGTATGCTATTTTTTATACAACGAAAATGACGCAGGGCACTGTTTATTTAATCCATTGCATAATTTAGATACTTTATATGATTTGTAAAATATTATTAATTTACGCGGTTTCCAAAATCGGCTTAAGATATTGTTTTAGACAGACTTATGTTTAGGCACTTGTGAACTGTAAAAAAAAATTAACCGCTAGAGCCCGCACATTTGTTTTCAAACTTCAATCCTACCTCTAACGATGTTCGATGTTTATTTTCGAATAACGACAGAAATCCTACCTCTATCGAGTGAAAAGTTGTATTTTTTCTTATTATCTACGTATTTAATGTAAATTTTATTGGTAACGACCCAAAACCGCTGTTATAAAGTAGTGTGTTAGTCGTCACTATTAATGGACTTTTCAGGTGGAAATTTGTTATATTTTAATTGTTTATAAATAGGCAAGTATGTGTGAAGTTCGTAGGTAAGTATAGAAATATGTTTTTTTTTAAACTTTATCGATATTATGAAATGTCTCATCACTATGGGTTTCCTTGTGCGGTCGGTCGCTGCCAGACGATTGTCCACAGTGAATTAGTGATGTCCGCTACGACAGTTTGTGGTGAAGGAATCTCATGAAATGCATAGTATGAAATAATACTATATACTCGTATTTTTTATTTTACTTTTTAATGACGCACGACTTGTGACTTTGTATATACCTGATGCTAAACATATCTACAAAGTCTATAATGGGGTCTATTAATACATTGTTGTTTAACAATATTGATCGATTCCACCATGCCGGATAAATGATGCGGTTACGAAATGGGCGGCGATATGGACGTATTTGCCTTATCGTCTAATCAATCGCCCGTTTCGTAACCGTACCATTAAAGGAGACTACCCCCTTGACAAGAAATCGATGCAGTAGTCTCCGGAAAACCGTTGAACCCACAGACTAAAACCGAAACATGACTGGTCATCTGACGGCATCTGTATCAGGATATTAGTGTATTTTCTGTACAGTTTACCTAGTGTCTTCTGGTTCATTCATCCTTTGTTTCCTCTTACATTATACCATCACGGGTGCCGTTTTGGCACCCAAGAACCGTTAAAACCGCCTCAGGTTACCCAGCGAATGGATTAACCAGTCCTTGTTTCACCGATGGTATTCGGGGTAGTGATGCAACATACCTCTGTTTTTGATGAAACAGTTCTAAACATCCGCAACTGTGGAAGTTTCTGATGAAACAGTGCAAAACATCCGCAACTGTGGAAGTTTCTGATGAAACAGTGCGAAACATCCGCAACTGTGGAAGTTTCTGATGAAACAGTGCGAAACATCCGCAACTGTGGAAGTTTCTGATGAAACAGTGCGAAACATCCGCAACTGTGGAAGTTTCTGATGAAACAGTGCAAAACATCCGCAACTGTGGAAGTTTCTGATGAAACAGTGCAAAACATCCGCAACTGTGGAAGTTTCTGATGAAACAGTGCGAAACATCCGCAACTGTGGAAGTTTCTGATGAAACAGTGCAAAACATCCGCAACTGTGGAAGTTTCTGATGAAACAGTGCAAAACATCCGCAACTGTGGAAGTTTCTGATGAAACAGTGCGAAACATCCGCAACTGTGGAAGTTTCTGATGAAACAGTGCGAAACATCCGCAACTGTGGAAGTTTCGCTTTTACACATCTGTTCCTGCTTCTTTTTCCGCAACTTTTATAACGGAGTTTTAAACGAAATATTTATTTATGCATCCCACAGCGGGAAAACTGTAAGTCATGGCAAGAATAAATTCCTGGTTATACATATCACTAAGAGTTTCCTCAAGGTGTAAGATTACAGCATGAACAATTGGGTATACAAAATAAAAGCTATTCTACATTTTAGCTTAGACGATAAGACGCGCGGGTATAGCTTTTATTAGCTGTGAAGTAAGCACACGTGGTTTTTAAAATCAATTTATTAAAAATTCTTTAAAAAAATTTGGTAGGTACTTTTTATTACACTTCTGATTCCGCATCCGTTTCCGCTAAAATAATATTTTGACTTCTGGTTCTGTTATGTCATTTACATGGCATCATTAATTCAGAGGCAACACCTAACGTGTCTAGCTTGTCGCGGTATTTATAATGGTACAGCCTGGTTCTCTCATTACCAAGCGATCATATACCATACAAATGTGGTCGTGCTTTGGTCTGGGATGCGACCAGCGTGGACACACTTTGTCGGAGTCACGTTTCGTCATCTTCCAAACGTGCCGGAGCTGCAGCTGAACAAGCAGTTCAAATAAAGTGCAATAAGTGGTCCGAGGATGCTAGCGAATTTATCCGTGGTCTGGGTAGAAAAATTAAAATAGCAACTGGTGATCCTCTGAGCAAGGAGTACCTGGTTCAGAGGATCAGTATTGCTATCCAACGGGGTAACGCCGCTAGTGTCCTTGGTAACCTACGCCCGTTGTCTCATTTTCAAAATTTTTAATATAATTAATTATTTTTATAGGTATGTATATTTTATTTTTCATTTATATTTTTTGTAGAGTAAATAATTTTTTTATGTGAAAGCTAAAAAAAAATTTTTAGAACCTAGAAAAATAAAACAAAAATGCCAAAAAAAAATGCTACAAAATTATCATTTCGTAGCATTTGGGGTCGAAACTTCTGGAACCTTGGGAACCGAGAATCGCGGATTTATCCGAGACCTCGAAAAACGACTCTTCTTGGAATGTGGAGACTAGAGATCCCAAATTACGCATATTTAAAACAAAAAATCAGCATTGCCATACAAAGATGCATGATTTTTTCTTATTAGTTTCAATTTAGTTTTATTTTTCTTAGTACTTACATATTATTATTTAATCCTTTGTGACAACTTTGCCTATGATTCGTTAGTATTCACACGACGCACTTATTATGTAAATTACAGGAGACATTCAGCGGCAAAGCCTCCAAATTAGGCTCCCATTTATTTATTACAAATGTGCGAAAACGTATCATGGTCAAATTGCAAAGGCTTTTCTGCTGTGCATATATGGAAAGAGTTTTATAAGACTTTGGACAGAATTATTTTAGTGAATTATATATTTATATGCACACACCTCCCGCTTTATTTTTGGTAACAGGATTAAATAAAGCGATCCTATTGGTTGTAGCTCACGTATTAAATGATTCTACAATGCCCATGGTAGAGCCTCAGTAGTTGGGTTGTTAGTTCAGTCGACCGAACTAATGAAACTATTCAGTAGCATTAGTTCGGTTATTATTTTTTATTGGAGCACGGCAGTTAAAGTCAGTTGAAATTTCATCACACGTTAATTGCAATTTTACATCTATACTAACATAGAATTATAGCGTTATTATTCTAAGGGTCGATTTTTCAATCGTCAGATAACGTTATCCAACAGTTAATTTGTATGAAGAACTGTCAAATTTATTCTTTCTCCATACAAGTTATCTGTTGGATAGCATTATCTGACGAAAATCGATGAAAAATCGGCCCTAAGTATACTAATATAATAAAGAATGAAAGTTTGTGAGGTTAAAGGGGGTAATCTCTGGATCTACTGAATCGATTTTGTTATTTTTTTATATAGGAAAACTAAAGGCTATTTGACATCATACTACGATCAATAGGAGCGGAGCATTAATGTAAGATATTGGGAAAACGGGGATTTTTTTTCCTTTTGAAGGCTAGTCTCTAATAAAATCATCCCTTTCCATATCTTTCGTATTTATTCTACAAAGCTTCTCTATTTACGTGTGTCTTTTAAATAAAATTTAATAAGAGAGAGAGTTAACAATCTTTTCTTTTTCTATTAAATTCGTTTTTATCGCCGCTCATTTAGTAACCGCATTAATCAGCTTGCATGCAACAACATTTATCGCTCTCACTAGAGCGATAAATGTTGTTAAACAGCAATGTATTGATCGAGCCAATTCATGGAATTTGTAGGAGTGCTTACCATCAGGTACAAAGTCACCTGCCGCTCTCTAAGAAACAGAACTAGATATAAATATAGTAATATATTATATTCTGAACTTAACTACAATGTATTACCTATGTATATATTTTGACTACTTTTGTTGATAATTCCCATTGATTGTGTAATTGTGTAATCAGTTACTGTATTGCACCTACCTCACTTGTTAATTGCTTTGATTGTCCCAAAGGTTTGACTGGTAGAGAATGCCTAGTGGCATTAAGTCCGCCTTTGTATTTTGTATGCAATAAAGATTTTAATAAATAAATAAATAATTCTTAGTATATTATCAAAGGCAGGACATAGCTTAACAAAATGTTTGTAAAATCTTGTAAACCTATGATCCTACAATAAAGAAATTTGAAATTGAACTAATGCTACTAAAGGACAGACATAGTTCGGTGTTTTACACTAACCGGACTAGTGCTACTGAATAGTTCTATTAGTTCGGTACCGGACTAACAACTGAACTGCTGCTACAGACTGCCCCTGCCTGCCATAGTGCCAACATCACGGCAGGAGACATCTTACGGTGGAATGAGAAACTTTATGAGGAACAAATAAAAGAACAATTTCGAGGCAGATAAAAGAATTACATATTTATTTCAGAAAAATACAGAGATAGGTAATTTTGAAAAAAGTAAGTTGGTTACAGAAGATGAAGGTACAGGATATTCATAGTTTTTTAACCGCAGTTGGGGCATTGAGGGTCTGGTTGATTGATCTCGGATACCGCTGCTGCAAAAAAAAAAATAAAAATCCATAGTAATATTATAAATGCAAAAATAACTCTGCTTGTTTGTTGCTTACGTTTTCACGCCTAAACCGCTGAACCGATTTAGGTGAGATTTGACATGGAGATAGTTTAAGACCCTGAGAAAGATATAGAGTTTATTTGTTGACTTAGCTATATGGGAGTGCAGATATACAGGGTGTTTGTATTTTTTTTAATTCTATTAGAAAAAGTTTTTAAATACACCAGATAGAGAAAAGTGCTCTGTGAAAAAAAGTTGGCTATATTAAAATACCATAAAACTGCATTAAAATATCTTTAAACTTTTTTAGGTAAATATTTTTTTGTTTTTAAAAGTTAAAATTTATCGCCATCTTTTTGGCTACTTAAATAATTTGGTAAATAATAAAGTTGCTTATGATAACTCAAAAAATATAATTGCTTATGTTCTAATAATCAACCTCCGTAGACTAGTAGTTGCGCTTTTGGCGTTGTATCTAGAGGTCGTGGGTTCGATTTCCACCCATGGCAAAAATAATAGTACGTTTTTCTTGTATAGTATGTCATGGTTTGGGTGTTTATAAAATATAATATGTATTACATCGTTGCTTCTGGTACACATAGTACAAGCCTAGAGCTTAGTTTGTGACCAAAGCAATATGTGTAATTTGTCCTACATATTAAAAAGAAAAAAAGCGGTCAAGGGCGAATTCGGTTTGGACACTCAGGGTTCCGTATAACAAAATAAAATAGGGAAGAATAGAAGGTATAAGGGAAAGGCGGTTACATAAATATTTTAGTCTCAGCAACCATTGTAGACTATATACATAATAGACTACAAATTTGGAATTAAAGAAATACTTTTTTTTAAACTTATTAATGCGTACGAAAATCTAGTACAAAATAAAGGTAGCAAAAATGTATTAGACATCTAAAATCGTTGAAGAGTTCAACTACTGTCAATGTCTGTCGCTATGGAAATCCATTGAGAAAGTAATTAAAAATTGAACGAAAGCCTCCGTAGACTAGTGGTCGCGCCTTTGGCATTGTATCCGGTGGGCGTGGGTCCAATTCCCACACACATGGTAAAAATATATATTAGTACTTTTTTCTGTATATTTTGTCATAGTCTGGGTGTTTATAAAAATATAATATGTATTAGTTATTTTCTAGTACAAGAAACATAACAATCAACTATATAAAATATATATTTATAATAAAATAATAAATACCATCACGGGTGCCTATTTGGCTCCCGAAAACCATTTAAACGGCCTCAGTGTACCCAGCGGAGGGATTAACCCGTCCTCATTTCGCCGATGGTATTCGGAGGCAACACCTAACAAGTGGCGAGCTTGTTGCGGTGTTTATGATGAAATTGCCTCGTTGTATAAAGCGGTCACCCATCCCAGGCCGGCCTTGTTGTCTATAATATATATTTATATTTTTTATTAATATACAAGTAGCCATAATAAATCATTAGCTTAGTATGTGACCATGCAATACAATTTATCGGATATATTGATAAAAGTTGAAGCCCGACTAGCTGCAAGTTGCAAACGCGAGTCTGGCGCCTGGCTGCGTGCTATTCCCTCTCCATATACAGGCACGCTACTGGACGCTAGTTCTATTCGTATAGCAGCTGCTTTGCGCCTGGGTTGCGATATTTATGAGTCCCATATTTGTGTTTGTGGGAATCCAGTAGACTCACAAGGCCATCATGGCTTGTCTTGCCAAAAAAGCGCTGGTCGTTTTTCCAGACATCAAAATATCAACAACATTATCTGTCAATCATTAGCAAAAGTACATATTCCGTCCGTTCTTGAACCATTAGGTCTACAAAGATCAGACGGTAAAAGACCAGACGGAATGAGCGTTATACCATATAAATGTGGACGTGCTTTGGTCTGGGATGCAACTTGTTCGGATACGCTTTGTCAACTGTCAAAGTCACGTCACTTCTTGTTCAAAGCGTGTCGGTGCCGTGGCCGAGCAAGCAGGCAAGATTAAACGTAACAAGTATGCAGAGCTCCTGAACTCATACCTGTTTTTGGCATTTTCGGTTGAGACGATGGGCCCATGGTCCGAGGACGCTAGTGAATTTATCCACGATTTAGGAAAAAAAATAAAAATTGCTACTGGAGATCCTCTGAGCAAAGAGTACCTTGTTCAGAGGATCAGCATTGCGATCCAGCGTGGTAATGCAGCTAGTGACCTTGGTACACTGCGCCCATCGTCTAACATTCAAAATTTTTATTTACAGAAAGAAGGCAAGTAGTTATATAGGTATATATTTATTATATTTTTATTGGACATATTGGAAGTAATAAATCTTTAAATATTTTTAGAAAGTATACGAAATTAGTCAGGTATTTGACACAAGTTCCTGGATTTACATTTACATTATAATTTCCTGAAGTAAAAGCATATTTGATCTAAACATATAACACAACAACATACCAAGTGTAGCTTATGGCGGAGTTGGAGAACACTGTTTCAAGTTCCAATACAAAGTTGGAATTCTAAAGGACATTTTAGACTAAGCTAATAGACTAGACTGAAGCCAAATAGACTAGAGCTTACAACTAATTTGAATTATCTTCTACTATCTAGGAGTTATTTATTATGTTATACGTGGTGACTTTGGACTGTAAAGGATGTACTTTGGACTAAAATATGAGGTCCTGCTGACCATATCGAACAACTTTTCCCATGAAATCATGTGTGGAAAGAAAACAAAATTTGACTTCGCCATACAAATTGGTCATTTTAACGTTACTAGTATGTATGGAGAAGGCAATTTTTCTTTCATTTATGACACATGGTTCCATGGGAAAAGTTGTTCAATTTCATCAGCAGAATGTTAAAATGACTATATTTTTTTAATATAGTACCGTCAACTCACATTGTAATGAAGCGACAAATACAACACTAACGATTTGCTCTGTTCTGCTTCGCAACTCGCGCTTAGTGTTTTTTCTTCTACAGTAAGGGTAGTCGGGTATTTAAAATTCTTATCAATTCTTTAGTTTTAATCCATCGTTTGCTAACTATTTGCTATTAGACGCTTGTATTTTTAATATTTTTTTCGGTCAGATTGTATAAAACAAAGTAGCTTTACGCTTCTGTCTGTCTATTCGCTTGAATCAGTCATTCTTAAAGTGGTCTATATACCCCCAGGGGTCGATCGATATTGACTGCTGGGGGTCTATGACGATGAAAAATAATAATGGGGGTCTATCAAATGTGTGATGAGGGGTCTATGCCAGTGAACCCCGTTTACTGGCATGCCGTTACCATATTAAATACCATAGAAAAGTTCAACCGTCTATAAAAAGTATAAAGAACTACTTTCGGGCCATAAGTACCTACATATGGCCCAAAAGTAGTTCTTTATACCTATTAGAAAAGCAGGGGGTCTACGCTATAGATGGTCTATAAAACAGCAAGTGGTTTACGAAAAAAAAATGGGGATTCTCTTCTAAACTACGCAACAGATTTCAATGTTTTGTGTATCAACATTGGAACGATGCCCGATTCTGCAAGTAGAACTACCCAAATTTGTAAAATCATATTATTTTGATACCATTTATTGTTAACGCTAACTTTATGAGAAATATCAAAGTAATGTACTATGGGATTATGTATCTTATAAAGATCTACATAAAACTCCACCCTTTGACAGAAGTGTACAAATCATAAAGTTTAAGTTTTTATTGGCAAAAAAAGAAATATGGTTGTATACTAGGGTGTCGAGATATGCTGTAGGGTCAAAACCTGAATAGCCTCTAACGGCAAATGTATAAGCCCTCCACTGACCCCGCCGCTGGGTTCTCATGAAAAATATACCTTTATGATACATATAGTATATATTATATAAATGGAGGGTAAACGTTATATATAGTTATGTTTGAGGCGCCCAGGGGCCCAGTATCTGGGATAGGAGGGAACTAACCGCCCCCTGGAGCCTTGTGACTGAATCTGAAGGACAGATCGTACAAAATTAAGATTTACTTATATTTTGTTGAAGAAATGAAAATTCTTAAAACGAAATATTTAGTTCTTATAAGAAATGGCATATTATAAAATAGAGTTCTGTACCATCAAGGTGCCTCACGGCGTACCAAGTTACCTCGGGGTACCAGGCGTCGAGGTTGTATTCCCACTATAAACAAGTGTACAGCTCGTCGCGGTGTTTTGGATAGACTCAGTAACCCATCTATAAACAGTTTCACAAGTTGTTATGGTGAAACTGGGAGCGACAGCTTAACGTTCCTTCCTAGGCACTATAGCCGTGAAAGTAAAATTGTATAAATTAATAAAATATTGCATTAACATAGAGTTCTACATATAATAATAATATGTAGGACAATTTACACATATTGCTCTGGTCACAAACCAAGCTCTAGGCTTGTTCTATGTGTACCAGGAACAACGATATAATACATATTATATTTTAAAACACTTTTTTTTTTGCCATGTGTGAGAATCGTACCCCCGACTTCAACGCAATTTTTTTATTATTATTTTTTGCCTATAACATACTCATACATATACATACCATCACGGGTGCCTTACGGGGCCCGAGACCGCCTAGACAGCCCCAGGGTACCAAGCGGAGGGGTTTTAATCCCACCTCGTCATAGCCGATGGTATGAGTCTACATCGAACAAGTGGCTAGCTCGTCGCGATGTTTTGAATAG
Organism: Monopis laevigella; assembly: GCA_947458855.1. Classification (NCBI taxonomy): domain Eukaryota; kingdom Metazoa; phylum Arthropoda; class Insecta; order Lepidoptera; family Tineidae; genus Monopis; species Monopis laevigella. Next base: position 3,163,496 of record OX381596.1, on the reverse strand, counting down.
ACTCAACAACCCATCTATAAACAGTTTCACAAGTTGGTATAGTGAAACCGGGACCGACAGCTTAACGGGCTCTCCGAAGCATAAAATAGAATTGTGATGCAAATTCGAAGTTTGACAATCCGAAGCAACGGCTAAGTCTTAGGACTTTTAAGCAACGACTATTAATGTTAGCCTCATGGGCTTAGCATAGCCCATGGAGATAAATATGATGGGAGGCGCCCATAGGCCTTAAATCGCCTTTCCAGTTTTGAGAACAGAAGTTGGCCGCGGCCATACAAATTAAAAAAAGTGTGAACAAAAGCAATCACTGAGCGTTGATTGGTTGAATTGGTAACAGGATATTGCGGCAACGAACTCTTTTGCCATTTAGTTTTATAGACCACTAGCTGTGCTCGCGACTTGTCCGCGTGGAATAGTTATTTTTTTTATCATACAAACTCTCATCACCTATTTTATCCCCTTGGGGGTAGAATTTATCAAAATCCTTTCTTAGCGGATGCCTACGTCATAACATCTACCTGCATGCCAAAATTCAGCCCGATCCGTCCAGTGGTTTGGGCTGTGCGTTGATAGATCACTATGTCAGTCAGTCACCTTTGAGTTGTATATAATATAGATAGATGTAAGGCATTAAGTGGGCAGGAAAAGGATTCGCGAACTAGAGCGTCAAAAAACATCTAAATGTTGTTTTCAGTTATAATAAAGTTTTTTTTTTGGAAAAAAAAGACATGGAGGTGTAGATTTTATTTACTCGGTCCTAATTACATAATTTCTTTATAAAAAATCTGTTTAGTTTTAAAATGAGAACTAAAGTAATATTTTTAGAATCATAAATCAAACTTTGGGTGTCTTTTCAAAAGTTAATATATTTTTTATAAAAATACTATCTAATTAGGATCGAGTAAGTAATATTTACACCTTTACGTTCATTTTCATTAAAAATAAACTTTGATATCACTGAAAATAACATTTAGACGTTTTTGGACGTTCGAGATCGCGAAACCTTTTACTGGCTTCTTAAGGCGCTACCATATTATTATTAGTTTCTTGGCATAGCCACATCGATATAATTTGACTGGTCGATAAAATTAATTTATAAAATCGATATACAGAGTGTATTTGAAAGGTTGTATAGGCTAATATGAAGTTCAACTGATCAAATCAAACAACTCTTCTCATTGAACCATGTGTCGCAAAACTGCAAATTAAAAAAAATATTAGCTTCCCCATACAAATTGGTCATTTTAACATTATGGTAGTATGGAGAAGGTTTTTTTTTTTCATTTGCCACACATGGTTTCATCGGAAAATTGTTCTATTTGATCAGTAGAACCTCATATTAGCCCAAAAGTACATTCTTTCAAAGTCACTATGTATATCGATTTTATCGAGGATTACGAACTTTTTTTTTTATAAAGATTTACACGAAATAAATAACTTCAATTTGAAAATACATACCAGCTACATAAGCTGCTGCTACCAAACACAGTGTGATTATAGTTTTAATATGAAACATTTTGATGCGTTTTGGTATATGTGCAGATCTTTCAATTGCTTAATAATGAATAAAAACCTTAGACAACCTCCTCCTTTTTTATATTCCGTAAAGGCATGCGAGAATAATAGTTTACTTATTTAATAATGTGCATTAGTAAATAAAGTGTGACGATAAAATTATTGCCTCTGAGAAAACCCGACAAGTACGAAAACTTTTTTTTTTTCGGTGAGTTTATTCGGGTAATTAATTACGTAGTAATTGTAATTTATAAAAAAAAAGTCAACCCGCATATTTGGGGATGAGGGGTAATGGTATTTTTTTTTGCACGGCATTGTGACTTTGTATCTACCTGATGGTAAGCAGCCTATAAAGTAGTACACATTTGGGAGTTGTTTAAGCCTTAAACAGCATTTTAACATTTTTTTTATTAATAGGTACTCGTTTTTGCGTAGCGATCTTTTTGACTCTTTACTTTTTGTTCGGCTCCTAAAGGGTCATAGCGTTATGTTATTTTTTATTATTTACTTTAAAGCCCCAAGCCTTCCCCAAGCCTTCCCCAAGCCTTCCCCAAGCCTTCCCCAAGCCTTCCCCAAGCCTTTCCCAAGCCTTCCCCAAGCCTTCCCCAAGCCTTCCCCAAGCCTTTCCCAAGCCTTCCCCAAGCCTTCCCCAAGCCTTCCCCAAGCCTTCCCCAAGCCTTCCCCAAGAATTGAGCTGCAAGAAACTTTTAAAACCAGCTGGCAGCTTGAGAGATAAGCTCGTTAAAATGAAAATAAAAATCTTGGGATTTATTTTATTAATATATATATAAATAAATATATATATATATATATATATATATCATCACGGGTTCCTTACGGCGCCCGAGACCGCCTAGACGGCCTCAGGGTACCCAGCGGGGGGGGTTTTAATCCCACCTCGTCGTAGCCGATGGTATGAGTCTACACCGAAAAGGTGGTTAGCTCGTTGGGATGTTTGTATAGACGCATAACCCATCTATATACAGTTTTACAAGGTGGTATAGTGAAACTGACAGCTTAACGTGCTTTCCGAGGCACTTTAGTGGTGTTGTTAAACAAATGTACATATTTTTTTAGATTAAAAACTCATTGATACACACCAGGGTTTGAACCAGGGACCTAAGTGTGTTTAAGTCTAAGGTCTAACCGACTCGGCTACCACAAATATTTTATTAGTATATATAAATTAAATAATTTGGAAATCTCTACTAATTCTGTTGATTTCAGTCTAAAAGAACAGACAGACAAAATAAGGTTTATTTTTCTTTTTAACGAACCTTATATTGAATATTAATATAGGAAATGCATGTCTAAACTATTGGTTATGGGTAAATGCGTATACGCAGATAAATACATACGTTTAATACCTACATTACACTTACTTATGGACGCTATAGGTATAAGATTAGTCATACTTGATTAGTGAAGTCATAATAAAAATATATTTATAAATTAACTCACACAAAATACACACAAATATATACGTGGTGGCCGAGTTGGTTAGACCTAGACTTAAGATCACTTAGGTCGCTGGTTCAAACCCCATTGTGTACCAAAGAGTTTTAAATCTAAAAAAATATGTATATATTTATAGTGCCTCGGAGAGCACGTTAAGCTGTCGGTCCCAGTTTTACTATACTACTTGTGAAACTGTTTATAGATGGGTTATTGAGTCTATCCTATATACCTAATGGTAAGCAGACCTACGAAGTCCATGAATGTGGTCGATCAATACATTGTTGTTTAACAATATTGATCGCACCCACTATGCCGGCTAAATGTTGCGGTTACGAAATGGGCGGCGACAAAGATTTAGTTATTTGCATTACGAGTCTATTTTTAAATCCCCGCTGCGTTATCGTCAAATCTATCGCTCATTACGTAAACGCACCATGAAAGGAAACTACCACCTCGACAAGAAATCGATGCATTAGTCTGCGGAAAACCCACAGTCTAAAACCGAAACGTGACTTGGTCACTTTACGGCTTCAAGTACCACAAGCCGAAGATAAATAAATATTATTTATTCATTATAATAAAAGCGGCCCCACCCTAATGGTTAAGTCACTGCGCAACTGATAACAAGGTTAAGCAGATGACAATAAAGCTGGACCTAGGATGGGTCACCGCTTTATACAACGAGGCTATACTATCACAAACAGCTCGCCACTTGTTAGGTGCTGTCTCCGAACCATCGGCGAAATGAGGACGGGTTAATCCCTCCGCTGGGTACCCTGAGGCCTGAGGTATAAACGGTTCTTAGGAGACAAAAAACAAGACACCCGAGATGCTATTTACTTATTTATATTTAATCATTAAAAACCCCGTGAAATACCAAATAAAAACCCCTTTTGGATACCAAAGCAAATTATTCATAAACATCAGAACGTACGCGAAGGTATTTTATTCTAAACGCTTCCTATCTCGCTAGTTCAGTTCTATTTATGCAGTATACCAAATTGCTCCCTCGACGAACTGACAGCCACGCAAGCGACTATACAAACCCCAAAAGTATACACACAAATTCAAACTCTATTTTTGTGGTATTAAAATTTGTATTTCATAAGAACGCTTTAAATGGAAAGTCTAGCTTAAAATGTGGGCGCGAAATAGGAAATTTACATGAAACTTTACGTATTATATGTTGGTATTTTGAATTTTGAAAGTACTTGTGTGTAAATTTGTTTCCTTAATAGGCGTCAATTATTTGGGTGGTTAACAAGGGTGCTTTTGCTATTATTTTATCTGAAAAACTTAATACGTTTTGGTAGTAAGTTTGTATCCTATAAATAATCAAATATAATAATAATATGTAGGACAATTTACACAAATTACTCTGGTCACAAACTAAGCTCTAGGCTTGTACTATGTATACTAGGAACAATGATATAATACATATTATATTTTATTTAATATTTTGTTTGACAACACCACTATAGTGCCTCGGAAAGCACGTTAAGCTGTCGGTCCCGGTTTCACTATACCAACTTGTGAAACTTTTATAGATGGGTTATTGAGTCTATTCAAAACATCGCGACGAGCTAGCCACTTGTTCGGTGTAGACTCATACCATCGGCTACGACGAGGTGGGATTAAAACCCCTCCGCTGGGTACCCTGGGGCCGTCTAGACGGTCTCGGGCGCCGTAAGGCACCCGTGAAGATATATATATATATTTTATAAACACCCAGACCATGACAAACTGTACAGAAAAACGTACTAATATTTATTTGCCATGGGTGGGAATCAAGACCTCCGGATTTAACGCCAAATATATGTTGTTGACATACTTGAGGACATCACCAAGATCGAGGAGCCTGTAGCTTTCCTGGCCCGGGTAAGCCTGTCTTAGGTATTTGATTCTTTTGATGTCCCTTGCGTCGGGATTCTGACACATTACCACAAAATCTACATGTGGGATCATCTCTTACTCCTATAGTATGAAGGGGTGCCTGTGCCTTATTTAAGTTCTATTGAATTTCCAGATTGTCTCCAGGCATATTGCTTTCATACCAATGAATTTCTTGGTATGTATTAGGCCTTGTTGCGTTCCACCATCTTGTGTGTTTGTTCTCGGCAAACTCCGGTAGATACAAAGTATTTTAGAAAGTAAAATAAAAGCTTCATTTTGTCTAGTTCTTTTCAAACAACAAAATGAAATTGTAATAAATATAGGTACAGGAAAAAATATAATTTTAAATAAGTGATTCGATAAATCTTCAAAAGGTTTTGTAAACGCGTTGAAACTTCAATGAATACAATATGTATACCTACATACCTATGTATACAACTCACTCCATTCCCTTCCTTTGTAAGAAATAACGCGTTAAGTAAAAATATTATAATGTTTAAGCGAGAAATATTGCAGAATTCATTTTGTTTTATAAAGAATTCTGTTCTTTAAAAGATAAAAAAATACTCATAAAGGACTACCGCGCTTACAAATGCAGAAACCGTCAAATGACCTGGTCATACTTCGGTTTTAGTCTGTAGTTTTCAGGAGCATAAGTAGTCTTCTTTTAAGATATTACGAAATGGGCAGTTAATGTGATAATAAAATAGCGAGGATATAAAGTAAGTAGGATTGCAAACCCGTCTTTGTCGCAGCCCATTTCGTAATCGCATAATTTAGCCGGCATAGTGGGAGCAACCAATGCTGTTAAACTTCGGTTTTAATCGGTGGTTTTCAGGAGCAACAGTAGTCTCCTTTTAAGTTACATATTATTTGACAATAAAGCAAATCCGTCTTTGTCGCAGCCCATTTCGTAATCTCAAAATTTAGCCGGCATAGTGGGAGCAACCAATGTTGTTAAACTACAATGATTTGATTGAATCTATTCATGGACTTTATAAATCTACTTACCAACAAACAGTACATAACAAAGTTATATCGTGGAAAAAGATAAAATTGCGGTGAAAAAAACCCTGGTGAGTGGGACTCAAACCTACAGGGTAATTAACATAACATAGAGGGCGTGTGTGTATAAATAGGTAAAAACAATGACAAATAGTTTAGGTGGGAGGAAGGTCTCTTTAACTTCGTTAGGCCGACCGACCGGTCTCGAGTAACCTAGTAATTTTTGGATTTTCGTCTGTGGGTTCACCGGTTTTCAGGATACTACTGCATCGATTTCTTGTCGAGGTCGTAGTCTCCTTTCAGGGTGCGGTTACGAAATGGGTAGTTGAATTGACGCTAAGGCAGGGAGTATATTAAAATATACTCGTAATGCAATTGATCATTGTCGCCTCCCATTTCGTAATCGCATAATTTAGCCGGGAGCGATGAATATTATTTAAGTACAATTATTGATTGACCCCATTCATGGACTTTGTAGGTCTGCTCACTACCAGGTAGATACAAAGTCACATGACTTGCTCCAATTAAAAATATATTAAAAAAAGAGGTGACTGTACCTGCTTGGCTCAGTGGTTGAGCATCTTGTCTTAGATTAAGTATTTAATCTGAGTACCTTGCCGCGAAAGCGGGCGTCGTGGGTTCGAGTCCTACCCACCAGCAAAATCTTCATTGCTAATTTATCTTTATAATAAATACAATAAATTTATAAATAAACGTTAAGATAGATATTACCTTAAAAATCTTGAATATTACGCATACAATATTACGCATACAATATGCGACTTCTGAAAGCGCCTGAAACTAAAATACCGCATAACGACATCTTATAACAATCTCATTTAAAAACAATTTTAAAACCGGAATAGTTTTGCCGCCGAGCGATATTTTTGCAAAAGCGCTTAGCGACAATAATATATAAAGGAGAGACGAGATATAAATGTATGGATACTACCTTTTATTTTATTACATATTTTTTGTATCATTACGTTTTGTATCTCGCAAGGTATTTGTATACGTATACGTGAGCAACACCCAATTTACCAAAAAATAATAAAACTGATCCCATTGGTTGTTGACGTATACGTATACAAATAGATACGTTACGTTGTTACAATGCCCAACCCATGGTAGAGCCTCAGAACCCAGTACTAATTGTGTGTACTATAATAGCAATTTATCATATTCATGCCCAGGAGTTTTCACTTTGGTTATGATAATTGTGTATATGTTCACATCAACCTTTCCTATATATTTTGTGACAATTTATTATAGGGTGATTACGCGCTCTAAGCTTTCTCGAACGCGAATCGTTTTGAAGTCATTTGACGTAGTGTCTCGCAACTTCAAAAAAACAACGTCATAGCGATCAGCGTACGAGCTAACTAAACTTTGGTGCATTGCCTTGCTCTTGGAAAAGCTAGGAGCACAAATGTCTTTATTTCACTATTATTCTATTTTTTGCCATCAATATAATATATAATAAAACATCGCAATTAATATTATGATTTAATATAATCATATTAATCTAATATACTAAAAAAAGTGATTAAAAATCGACTTGAAGTATAATAATGCGGCCAAAAGAAACTTTTTAACAAAATATATAAATCGATCTTTTAAGATTACTAAAACGTTTCAAATTAAGATTATTATCAGAGTTTATATTATTTAGTTTCGTGGGTTTTCTATGTTTAAAGTTCGCCCCAACTATGAAAAATAAACCTAATAATACAATATTTATAGGTGCCTAATATTGTTATTATAGGTCGAAATTGGTGACTTGGTACATGGCGGCGACTAAAAATGTAGAATACAAAAATAAATAATACAAACTCAGATTAATAATCTTTATTTTATACTCTGTATTAGTGTTCAAGTAGTTTTAATTTGGTTAAAAAGTTTAGCGATCCTGTTTTTCTTTGTAACAATGCTCCTTCAAAATAAAAAGTAATTCGATTCGTTTTTTCGCTAGCCTCGCAACTGATATTATTCCGTTAATAAATTAATTAATAAAGATTTCAGAGTTTCCTCCAAAAGCTCATCCATACTTTGCTATCATTTAAGGGTAGTTCTTCCGCGATATCTCGCTCGTAGCGACAGGAAGTAGGCATAAAGTCTGTGGGCAGAATCCCGCGTATGAAGGGACCCTATAAATACGGCGCAGGTGAGTATTATGTGCACTCTGTCATGGCTTCGAGTTTTATTGTTTAGAAAAAGCTTGGGTTTCTTGTTTTCTACTTGTGTAAGAAAATACAGTCTTTAAAAAAAAGTACCATTGTTAAGGCGCTGTAGAGAGGCAGCAGAGGTTTTAAACAGTTTCGTAAGTTCGTATAGCGAAACTGGGGCCAACAACTTAATGCCTTTTCAGATAGTGTATGGGATATGAATTTGTTCTTCAATAATAGATAAATCTTCAAAGTAACATCATATATTTAAACTTTTCAACATTATTATAATTAAACAATTTACGCGTCCATCTTACTGGTCGGGAGTGAAGTGTTACTCTATGAAGGGTACTGTCACAGTGTTATAACTTAGAACAAATGCGCGAAACATAAGTTACAGATTTAAGTTGGTACCTATGCCCTTACTTTACTTATTTGGTTGTTGGTTACTATACTTATTTCAATTGTATATTGAAATTATGCGTATTATAATGGAAAAGTACATTGCACTAAGCGTAAGGGGTCGTGTTAATCAATGATAATTAATAAATGTGTTAATGTTATTTCTGTATATATTAATTATACTCTATGGGTACTGTCAAATTATGTTTCTTTAATATTTATAGTTTTAAAGTGGCTTTTACACAAGAACGCTTTTGGCCATCAGCAATATTGAATAGGAACTATAGTGGTGTTGGAAATTTTATTGGTAAATACCGGGTTTTTAACGGTATGATTTTCTTTTTGTATTTTTAGTTTATTATGTCCCAGATGACCGTAGACGAGTCAAAAAAAAAATGTAGAGATAAAGACAAGTGGCACCCGGCAGTCATAATAAAAGGTAAAATATATTTTACAGGCGTTTATAAAGAGTCAAAAAACTTTCTTAATTATTTAGTGTGCATATTCAAATTATTATTATATTTTTAATTTATTTTAATTGAGACAATGTTCTTAGCAAACCATGGATTCACCGTGCGGGGGCCGGGTCCATCGCGTGGTTGAAAGGCAGGGGAATGAACTGCAGCGTTCCCGGACTTGAGACCGCGAAGCAGGTTTAAAGGCCTTTTGAACTCTCACCTGCACTGTGTTCACTACCCTCTCTACTCAACCAAATACTATATGATCCTGTTAGCGCCATCCTGGAAACACGCTCCATAAAAGTTCCGACGGCTGTTCTCGGAAGGCCAAGATCCTTCAATAGACGGTGCAAAGAATTTGCTGGAATTCCTCTTGCACCAACTTCCACTGCATAAAATTGAGTTTTAAATCCGTTTCTAGTAATTTCGTTTGTGAGATCAAAATATTTGTTGGACTTGATGTTGTGGTCCTTAGGTATGTTTGTTTCCCACGGAATGGTGAGTTCTATAAGTATTACTTTCTTCAAGCACCGAGAGTACACCAGTATGTCTGGTCTATAGGCTGAAACTGCTAGTTCGTCTGGAATCTATCATCTCTTCTCAAATCTCGTATAAAATGCACTTAATTCGTCTTTTCTATCTTTCTGAATGTCTGTCCGTTTGAGTGCATGTGCACTCGATAATCACTTGTCCGGTTTTCGTGATTCTTTTTTGAATTATACACAAATGTCACTATGGGTATAGGCTATACATATATAACTTTATTAAACTTTTATCATATTTTGATACTTTGTGAATCGGATTTTTGGAGTTTTAGGACTGCACCTACTCTCAACAGCTTTATTATAATAAAAAATGTTTGGTAGATGTTAAATGGCGATGGCATAATATATGAATTATTATTATCATTAATGATTTTAAATAGACTAAAAATTTTCATATAATTAAGTATATTTTTATTATTTTACTTCTCTGCCATCTAGTATTAGAAACTAGGACTTCTAACTTCACACATATAGAGTTAATAGAATAAAACTAATAAAGGGCGTCTGTGTATAAGTAGATAACAAGCAATGACAAAATTCGTGAGGGGTGACTGGAACCTGGTTGGCTCAGCGGTTGAGCGCCTTGCCGCGACAGCGAGGTTCGTGGGTTTGATTGCCACCCACCATTTTATATATATATATCTTCACGGGTGCCTTACGGCGCCCGAGACCGCCTAGACGGCCACAGGGCACCCAGCGGAGGGGTTTTAAGAGGGGGTTTTTGAGTCTACACTCATACCATCGGCTACGACGAGGTGGGATTAACAACCGAACAAGTGGCTAGCTCGTCGCGATGTTTTGAATAGACTCAATAACCCATCTATAAACAGTTTCACAAGTTGGTATAGTGAAACCGGGACCGACAGCTTAACGTGCTCTCCGAGGCACTATAGTGGTGTTGTCAAACAAATGTACATAATTTTTTTAATTAAAAACTCATTGGTACACACCGGGATTCGAACCAGGGACCTTAGTGTTTTTAAGTCCAAGGTCTAACCAATTCGGCCACCACGTATATCTTAAAAAATTTAATATAAGATTATCCTAATAAGGGATTTATAAAAATGCTTAAATATAGCATATTTAAAAATATATAAAGATATTATCTAATATAAGTATTTTATTAACTCTCTCAGTCAAGTTACATTTTTATAGGAGCACATTAAAAGCATGATGTCGACCAATTGTTGTTTTACAATATGGATCGCTCCCACTATGCTAACTAAACGATGCGGTTATGAAATGGGCGGCAACAAGGTTGAAATTGCAATACGAGTTTATTTTAATATTATAACCCCGCTGCTTCATCGTCAAATAAACTGCCGGTTTCGGAACCGCACCCTAAAAGAAGGGTACCATAAGAAATCGATCTGGAATACCCTGAAGACCGGTGAACCGAAACTCGACTAGCTATTAAAACATCAGTTTAAGTTACTCGTATCATTTACATAACTTTTTTTTTGGTTAAAAATCTTTTTCTCTTTCCATCACTTTATCTTTTAATATTAAACTACATTTCGGTGTAATATTCAGAATCGTTTGTCTCCCGTCACATATCTGCCGCAAAGTGACGTCATAATAAACCCCCGGGGCAAAAACGACGTGAGACCCAATTTGTTTTTGCTCTCAACGTCCGACGTTTTCTCCAAAAGGACATTGTGTCATTTTTTACTTGATGATATTTTAAAGTGGTATAGGTTATATTAGCATGTTTTTTTTTTCATACGTTAGCAAAATAAATAAATATAAATGTCATCACGGGTGCCCGAGACCGCCTAGACGGCCTTAGGGTACCCAGCGAAAGGATTTTTAATCCCACCTCGTCGTAGCCGTCGTAGCCGTCTACACCGAACTACTAGGCTAGCACGTCGCGATGTTTGTATAGACTCAATAACCCATCTATATACCTACAGTTTCATAAGTTGGTGTAGTGAAACTGGGACCGACAGCTTAATGTGCTCAACAAGGCACTACGTTATACGTCATACGTGACCATTGGCATAATATGTTAATACATTGCTGGAATGTAGTTTTCCTATAAAAGAAAATTAGGAATTTTTCCTCATATTCTAAGTTAAGTTTACTTTTCACTTCAGAAGACTCACTAAATGTTTTTTTTTTATATGTTAAACATCTACACTACAAACTTGCTCTAAAGCAAGCCTAGGCTTGTACTATGTGTTCTAGAAACAACTACATATACTAATACATATTATATCTTATAAACACTCAGACCATGACAAACTGTACTGAAAAATTTAGTAATATTATTTTGCCATGAGTGGGAATCGTACCCACGACCTCCGGATACAACGCCAAAAGCGCAATAACCATTAGACAACGGTGACTGTAAAATTAAGAAAAAATTAAGGTTTCTATTTATTTATTTTTATTTAGTAGATAATAATTAATATATTTTTTTATGTGACTCAATCAGTTTTTATGAATACACTGTATTTTTTTTTTACTGGAGCACGGCATATGACTTTGTATCTACCTAATAGTAAGCAGACCTACAAAGTTCATGGATAGGGTCGATCAATACCAATGCCAGCTAAATGATGTGGTTAGGAAATGGGCAGCAACAAAGATATATTTGCGAGTCTATTTTAATATCTTCGCTGCTTTATCGTCGAATCAATCGCCTGTTTCGTAACCGCACCATGAAAGGAGACTACCAACCTGACAAGAAGTCTCTGGAAAACCGGTGAACCCCCAGACTAAAACCGAAACATGACGGTTTTTGCATCTATAAATGTTTTAGAGCGTCAAAATTATCTTTCAATTCTCTTTTCTAAATGTATTTTATTAAAATATCGATACGATATGGTAATATATCGATATTTTTTGGCACTTTTGCACATACATATTGTATACAGTTTTTCCAGCCTCTGTCACGTAATATTAAAAAAAAACGGATTATTTTTATTCCAAATTCTATTCATAGAAACTCGATGAGTTCGTAAATATTTCATTTGTATTCAAAAATACATTGAATTTTAAATTTGTAACAATGAAACATTTTAGACTGTAATTGGAATAAAATACAAAAGGATTTATTTGTATAAAAATATATAAATTCCATATATTCAAAAATGTAGGGACTTCCATTTTTTCTGCATAATAACTACCTAAATATAGGTAATTAACTGACTACATACATACATATCATCACGGGTGCCTTACGGCGCCCGAGACCGCCTAGACGGCCCCAGGGTACCCAGCGGAGGGGTTTTAATCCCACCTCGTCGTAGCCGATGGTATGAGTCTACACCGAACAAGTCTAGCGATGTCGCGATGTTTTGGAATAGACTCAATAACCCATCTATAAACAGTTTCACAAGTTGGTATAGCGAAACCGGGACCGACAGCTTAACGTGCTCTCCGAGGCACTATAGTGGTGTTGTCAAACAAATGTACATAATTTTTTATTAATTTAAAACTCATTGGTATACACCGGGATTCGAACCAGGGACCTAAGTGATTTTAAGTCCAAGGTCTAACCAACTCGGCCACCACGTATAATTAACTGACTACCTACTTTAAAGACTCCTCAGGATCAGTAGAAGGGTTTTATTCTCACATCGTCGTAGCCAAAATTCTGACTCTACAACAAAAAAGTTTCACAAGTTGGTAAAGTGAAATCGGGACTGATAAATTATAACTCGCGAGACACTATATAGTGGTAACAATGAAAAAACACATTCCCTGAATTAGAAACTCACACCAGAGGTTAAAAATTCCTTGAACTAAGTGTTTTATTTTTAGTCTACGATTTAGCTAGCTATCACGTATATCTATAATTATAAATAAAACTAAATATTAGTCGTTTAATGATAGGGGTGGTGAATTTAAATTATATATCTATACCCTTATAACTTCTATTTTTAGTAAGTATATAGATGTTAATCGCACTTCAAAATAAGTCTCTACCAATAGGAAATTTATTTTATTTTTTTACTTTATGACGTCATTTATTAACAAATTATTATAACAGATTAAAAACATCTTTAAAATTTCTACCACTGAAATTTTCTTGATTAAAAGTACCGAGAACACTGTCTGCACTCCCACGTAGCAGCTACAGTGGTTTTTGTTTTAAATAATTTTTAGACTGACTATCTCTAAATACTTCTATCAAAAAAATGGTTTATTAATTTGCTGCAGAGACTCTGAGCCCGTGGACTCCAAGTGCTAAACAATCTATAAAGGATGTACAACACGCCTTACCTTATTACGTCCTCGCGTATTAACGTTACGCTAATACGATGGCAAAAACATATGAGCCTCGCTTCTAAAGCTTTGTTCTAATTGGCAGTCCGCATCGCTCGCGCTATTAATGGATGAAACTGCTCGCACGAAAAGAAAACCGATCGCATCAGCGTCAATTAGGCATGGACGTACAAGCAGTGCGATGATCGCATCGCATAATCGATGATCGCATCGCATAATCGCACGAGTTACGACCAATTTGGACAAATTTGGAGGCTATAGGTACTAAAATAGGTACCTATATATAATAAACTTATTATATTATGTGTGGGTTCGATTCCCATCTGTGGCTAAAAATATTTATTAGTAGGTACATTTTTTCTGTACAGTTTTTCATGGTTTGGGAATTTATAAAATATATGTATTATATAGTTGTTTCTGATACACATAGTACAAGCCTAGAGCTTAGTTTGTGACCAGATCAATATTTGTAAATAAAATTGACGTACTTATTATTATTTACTAAAGAAAATATTATCGCGATAAATCTCGGCGTTATTTTATCGGCGGAATACCGCGCTATATATTTCGCTACAAACAGCGTCAGCTAATTAGCGTATGTTTTAAAATTTTATATTCACGTACAGTCGACATTAATAATAAAATAGCTAATTGAAATTGTGAAATGAAATGAAATAATATTTATTTGTAAACAAAGGTAATAATACATAGTCATAATTTACAGTTCACTATGTTCCGCTTTTCGGTATACAAAAATATTATTATAGTACCTACATTAAACGTGTACAATAGAAAATTAATATGATATTTTTTTTTTATATTTGTAAGATTTTTTTTTTATAGTATGCCTATTTGACATGCTAACATTTAAACATCTAATTTAACGCGTAAAACGCCATTTTAACAAACAGCTCATTTATTTTGAGCCATACATACAGTACAGTAACTCAGTAAGTAGCTCCTTGGAAAATATACTTTTTTTATCGAATGCCGAGTCATTTAGGCCGACGGAACCCGGGCGCGTCGTTATTTTTTATGAGACACAAAATGTGCTTGCTGAGTGCGCTCTCAGAGAGTTTCTTGTAGTATTTAACGTATATTAGTGGCAAAAATGAGCTATATAATGAGAAAGTAGTTAATTCTTAATGCGGAGTTCTAATTTCGAAGTTGAGTCCAAATTTGAATTTCTGTTGTAATGACTTTATTTATTTATTATAAATTCTTTATTGCACAAAATTGTACATGGCGAGCTTAATGCATTAGGCATTTTCTACCAGCTAACCTTTGAGAGAGTGAAATATGCTTAGGGTGCGGAACTTTCGATAGAAGCATATACCTTCATGACTTTATGCGTAAATGATTGAGGTTGTATTCACTTGAAATTGAATAGTTATATAGTTACATCACGGGAGCCTTATGGTGTACCGTCTATACGGAAAACGGTTTATAATTATTACCTCGTCGACGCCGATGGTATTATTTTTTTAGGTGGGAGGAAGGTCTCTATAACTTCGTTAGGCCGACCGACCGGTCTCGTTACCACCGCGCATAATAGTCAAGTTTCAGTTTTAGTCTGTGGGTTCATCGGTTTTTAGGAGACTACTGCATCGATATCTTTTCGAGGTGGTAGTCTCATTTCAGGGTGCAGTTAC
Organism: Monopis laevigella; assembly: GCA_947458855.1. Lineage (NCBI taxonomy): Eukaryota > Metazoa > Arthropoda > Insecta > Lepidoptera > Tineidae > Monopis > Monopis laevigella. Next base: position 3,148,170 of record OX381596.1, on the reverse strand, counting down.
GAAGTAGATAAATTGACGATAAGGCAGCGAGTATATTAAAATACATGGTGACTTTGAAAGGATGTACTTTGGGCTAATATGAGGTTCTACTGATCAATACAACCAACTTTTTTCATGGAACTACGAGTATGTGCCGCAAATGAAAAAAAAAAATTGCCGTCTCCATACAAACTAGTAGTGTTAAAATTACCAATTTGTATGGGGAAGGCAATATTTGCGACACATGGTTCCATGGGAAAAGTTGTTCGATTTGATCAGCAGAACCTCATATTAGGCCAAAGTAAATCCTTTCAAATTTACCCTGTATTCTAGCAATGCAATTCGTCATTGTCGCCCCCCCATTTCGTAATCGCATCATTTAGCCGGCATAGTGGGAGCGATCAATATTGGTTAAGAACAATTTTTGATTGACCATATTGTCACGTTTTTAGGGGGGTGACATAAATATATATTAAATTATACTATATTCTTATGTATATTTATAAATTCCTGTATAGGATAATCTTATATTAAATTTTTAAAAGATAGAAATGCAATGAAAAAAATCCTGGTGGCGGGGCTCGATTCGTGAGAGCTGACTGGAACCTGGTTGGCTCAGCGGTTGAGCGCCTTGCCGCGATAGCGAGGTTCGTGGGTTCGAGTCCCGCCACCAGGATTTTTTTCATTGTTTTTTATCTTTAAAAATTTTATATTAAATTATACTACAAACTTCAGGAGAGCAAAACTTAGATATATTAAAAGAAAAGGGATTTACAATGAAATTGGTGTGAGTTTAAAAAAACTTTAGACTATCCAGTCTGCATTCCACGCTTGTCGTAGGGTACCTTCCCTAATGCGACGTCGAAGTCCAGGAGGTTCAGGGTCTCTTCGGTACTCGTTTACAGCTAGCGAACTTTCAGTGTCCAGGAGAGATTGCAATCTTCTGAGGCTCCGTGCTTTTAACGCCGAAACTAGAACCCTGGAATGGACGAGGTAGGTGTTACATTCCAATTGGAACATAAGGATTCACCTGGATTTTATCGACTATATTTTACTAGAGGACCGTTAATGATATTAAGTCAGTATTTTTTATTGACCGCCACTGTAGACTATTTTTATTGACCGCCACTGTAGACTATTTTTATTGACCGCCACTGTAGACTATTTTTATTGACCGCCACTGTAGACTATTTTTATTGACTACCACTGTAGACTATTTTTGGCGTTGTATCTGGAGGATTGCCACGCATGGAATAAAAATATTAGTATTTTTTCTGTACAGTTTGTCATGGTCTGGGTGTTTATAAAATATAATATGTATTAGATCGTACTTTGTGGTACACATAGTAAAAGCCTAGAGCTTAGTTTGTGACCAGAGCAATATGTGTAAATTGTCCTAAATATTATTAATATTATAGATAATAATATTTACGAGTGTACCTACTTTGTAACTAAAATTAAATTAATATAAATAGCCTAGACGGCCTCAGGGTACCCAGCGGAGGGGTTTTTAATCCCGCCGATGGTATGATGGTGTGTCTACCTACACCGAACAAGCGGCTAGCTCGCCGCGATGTTTGGATAAACTTAATAACCCATCTATACACAGTTTCACAAGTTAGTATAGTAAAACTTGTCCGAAAGCTTAACGTGCTCTCCGAGGCACTATAGTGGTGTTGTTAAACAAATGTACGTACATTTTTACATTAAAAACTCATTGGTACATGCCGGGGTTTGAACCAGGGACCTAAGTGTTTTAAAGTCTAAGGTCTAACCAACTATAGCCGAGTTAGTTAGACACATATATTAAACTAAATTAAAATGTTTACCTATATTAATATAAGAGATTGGACACATTACGTTTAGACATGCAAGATACCGTGTTTAGCTTATCGTTCGGCAACACTTCACTTTGTAGAGGAAAATAAACGAAAATTGGTTAAGTGCTTTTTGATTTTCCATAATCTTGTTCATGCCATATCATCTGGCCCAAATAGTTATGCTAGTTCCAGAATTGTTTTAGAAAAAATAAAATATGTATATGTATGTATCATCACGGGTGCCTTACGGCGCCCGAGACCGCCTAGACGGCCCCAGGGTACCCAGCGGAGGGGTTTTAATCCCACCTCGTCGTAGCCGATGGTATGAGTCTACACCGAACCAGTGGCTAGCTCGTTGCGATGTTTTGAATGGACTCAATAACCCATCTATAAACAGTTTCACAAGTTTGGTATAGTGAAACCGGGACCGACAGCTTAACGTGCTCTCCGAGGCACTATAGTGGTGTTGTCAAACAAATGTACATAAATTTTTACATTAAAAACTCATTGGTACACACCGGGATTCGAACCAGGGACCTAAGTGTTTTTAAGTCCAAGGTCTAACCAACTAGGCCACCACGTATATAAAAAATAAAAGAAACTTAATTTTTCCTTAAAATTAAGACCATCGTATGTAAAGATTATGAGTGATCACAAAATCAGGCGAGGCGACGTGTCGTATCACCTTCAATCAAAACTGTATAGACTTTGGCAGGTGACAGCGTACCTCACGCCTACTGTCACTGTCAAAATACATACGTTTTTGACTGAGGCGACGCGACATGTCGCCTCGCCTGCTTTTTCTCTAGAGCCCAAGGACGTATTTGCATTACCTACGACTACGAGTCAATTTTAATATCCTCGCTGCTTAATGTCAAATGAATCTCCCGTTTCGTAACCGTACCATGAAAGGAGACTTCGGTGAAACCACAGACTAAAACTGGAACATGACTAGGCGACTAGATATACTCAAAAACCTACACTTATTAATAATTCATTATTTTTAATAAATACATAATATTAATGATTGACCCACCTTAAATATTAGGTACCTAATAAAATATCTTTAGGCTCTTTCATCTTTTTATTTTATTCGAATAAAAATTGCTAACTGCCCACAAGCATGCGATCAAAATAAAACTCTAAAGCTCGTCTCGATCGCTATTCGGTTCGCAATTTATTACGTATAATCAAACCCGTAACGTTTGTGTTCGCGTGTCTATGAACACACTTCATAGCCACCGTACCAACGTTTCATATCATCCACTGAAACCTGACCGAGTCACGCGATGTCTGAAAAACACTGACTAGCGTTATTTGGAGAAGACATACTTGTATCCGTAGGTATGTGATCGTGCAACAAAGGAGTACGATAATTCTGGACCCAACGGTAAAAGCTTAGCGTTCACAAACAACAATATGCTTACTTAATAATAGATAATTTAAGCATTATTTTCCAGTATTAAAAATAATTTTAGAAGTTGGGAAAAAAAAGTTCTGTCAATTTTTGTTACGTGCTGATTCTTCTGCCTTTTCGAGGGATTTTTTTGTGATTTTTTTCGAATTTCAGGGGTTGATATTATTTTTTCTACTTGGTGTAGAAACTTGGTACTTTAAAAAAAGGAAAACGTACGAGCCTAGATATAGGTCTTATTTATAACGCCTCCAAAACTCATAAAAATCTATAAATGTTTAGTGCGGGGTAACAGTTAGGACCAAAAAGCCGTGAATGTATGGGAAATGTTTGATCAGACTCCGCTCTTAAGCGCGGGTCAAGGGCGGGTCAAACCGCATGCAGCGCAGAACAGCACAGAGCAGCTTATGACGTTGTAATATATAAAATACTATGAGAAATGACACACCAAATGCACGATGCTGTACAGCGCTGCACAGCTGCGCGCGTATCCGCGCATCAAGCCACGCAGAGACAAACCGAGCGCGCGAACGCAGCAGGCGATGTGGAACGTCGCTTACTTAAATTGGCTTACTTAAGTTGACGTCACACCGCGGACGACTACGCGCGTAGATGTGCAGCGCCGTACGACACGTTGCAGCAGGAAAACGGTGATTTGTATTCAAATACAAAAATGGATGCGGAAATTAAAGAAAAATTAATAGATTTAGTTCGGAAATACAAGTGTTTATATGAGCCGAAAGATAAAAACTATAAAAATACGCAACGAACAAAGTACCCCATGTATTAATATTTAGATGCCTTCCAATATTTTGCCACAATAAAGTTTTATATTCACTTGTATTTCCGAACTAAATCTATTAATTTTTCTTTAATTTCCGCATCCATTTTTGTATTTAAATACAAATCACCGTTTTCCTGCTGCAACGTGTCGTACGGCGCTGCACATCTACGCGCGTAGTCGTTCGCGGTGTGACGTCAACTTAAGTAAGCCAATTTAAGTAAGCCAATTTAAGTAAGCGACGTTGCCACATCGCCTGCTGCGTTCGCGCGCTCGGTTTGTCTCTGCGTGGCTTGATGCGCGGATACGCGCGCAGCTGTGCAGCGCTGTACAGCATCGTGCGTTTGGTGTGTCATTTCTCATAGTATTTTGTATATTACAACGTCATAAGCTGCTCTGTGCTGTGCTGTGCTGTTCTGCGCTGCATGCGGTTTGACCCGCCCTTTAATTAGTGCAAAAAAATGCTAAGAAGTTAAAACTGCGCTTATAATAAATATTATTATTCTTATCGCGTCAACTATTACATACACACATACATATCATCACTGGTGCCTTACGGCGCCCGAGACCGCCTAGCTAGATGGATCCAGGGTACCCAGCGGAGGGGTTTTAATCCCACCTCGTCGTAGCCGATGTTATGAGTCTACACCGAACAAGTGGCTTAAAATATACAAATCGAGATTTAAATTTTATATGATTAAAAAGAACTATGAATGCACTTTTTATTGCATTCAAAACTTTGTTTTTCCCACCCTATCGGTCATATCTTAAAAGGTAGAATATTGTATAGAATATAAAGGTTTTTTTCTATAAATTAGCAAAGCTTTACATTTTTTGTTAATTTTACAGTCGCCTCTATGAAAGCCTCTTCGTGCATAAGGGCAACATGCAAAACCTGTGTAATAGCAAGAGTATTAAACACATTCCTTCCCGACATATCCTTACCGTGCTTTATTTGTAAATTATTATCTAACATTCCAAGCATTTTGCCAGATTAACGATTTTACGAAAACTTTTGTAAGTATACTAGTTAGGCTGAGTTGCACCAAAGTGTTCGTTAAAGTAATTGTAACGATTACAGTTAAAAAAGGCGTCTATAGCACAAGCTGTCATTCGAACTGCAAAATGAAATTGGTACATTCGACGCCATTTTTAACTTTAATAGTTACATTTGACAGCCTCCGTAGACTAGTGGTTGCGCCTGAGGCGTTGTATCCGGAGGTCGTGGGTTCGATTCCCACCCATGGCAAAAAATCTGGGTGTTTATAAAATATAATATGTATTATATCGTTGCTTCTGGTACACATAGTACAAGCCTAGAGCTTAGTTTGTGACCAGAGCAATATGTGTAATTTGTCCTACATTTTATTATTATATTATTATTATTATTAATTACAGAGAGTTAATTTTGGTGCAACTTGGTCTAAGTATATACGTGGTGGCCTAATTGGTTAGACCTTGGGTTTAAAAACACTTAGGTCCCTGGTTCGAATGCCGGTGTGTACTAATGAGTTTTTAATAAAAAAATATGTACGTTTGTTTCACAACTTCACTATAGTGCCTCGGAGAGCACGTTAAGCTGTCGGTCCCGGTTTCACTATACCAACTTGTTATATGTGGGTTTTTGAGTCTATTCAAAACATCGCGACGAGCTAGCCACTTGTTCGGTGTAGACTCATACCATCGGCTACGACGAGGTGGGCGCCATAAGGCACCCGTGATGATAACATTGGTCTAAGTGTGTCAGTGGTGACCGAGTAGATTAAACTTTTAAACACACTACCGATAGGTCACGAGTTCAAACCTGTGAACCGGTATGTACTAATTTAAGTACATTTGTTTGAAAACACAATTTTATTGCTCATAACGCATATTAAGCGGTCCCAGTTCACTATACCAAAGCGTAAAAGTATTTATAAATCTATAAATGATACACCGCAAAGAGCTTGCCACTAGTTCGGTGTAGACTGAAAATGCCAACGGCTACGCTACGACGATGTGGTAATATAAATAAAAGATCCTATATATAAACTAGTAGGATCCCTATTTTTTTCATATATAAAAATTTTCTTCCTCTTTTATTTAACTGCCCTAAAAAGCGTAACTAGGAAGTGTATTTCTTAGTACCTAGTACTTAACTTTATGACTATAGATCTGAATAATTGTTTGCTATTCATTAAAAACTTTCTTTCTTTAAAAATAGAGAAAGATAAAAAAGTGCTTTCAAGTGAAAAAAGGTATTTGGATCAGTGATTTTAAATATTTATATTATCGTTCAGATATCTTGCAAAGAATATTTGATATTAAATTCATGGAGTTTGCGTCAGAGTTAAGTATTTTATGTTTATAATTAATTGAATCAGGCGTTATTTTATGTTTGTATAACGACATCGTCTACAATCATAAAATAGTACTTTCGGTGAAAATTTCTGATGAAAAGCCAAAAGAAGTATATACTGAAAATACTATAAAATTCAAGTGCACTTTATTATAAATTGAATGCATTTTAAAGATTGATTAAAAAAAACAGAAATGCAACGTTATTACGGATTTGGGTGTCTGTTTTGACTGGGTGCGTGTTCCCTTCTTCCTTTAATCCAGAGTCCTTTAAGCGAGGCATGAATAAGTTTCTCAAACAGACATAGTGGAATCAACTAATTGAAGCAAGCACCATTAATACTATTGGTTGAGAACACTCTTGGACGTTACATTGCCACTTACCATCAGGTGGATGTAGGGTCACATGTTCTGCTCTATTAAAAAAAAAGTGTCCATTAAACGAGGAAGGCTATAGGCTACATAAATCACGCTACGACAAATAGGAGCTGAGCATCTGTGAAAAATGTTGCAAAAACGGGATCTGCGTAAACGGTTAAAGTGACGAAGATGAAATGTAGCGGGTAAGCTTGTCTACTTATAAAATTACCCCCTCCTAGTAGTTGCGCCTTTGGCGTTGTAGTCGTTGGTTCGATTCCCACCGATGGCAATAAAAATTTAGTACGTTTTTCTGTACAGTTTATGGTTTGGGTGTTTAAAAAATATAATATGTATTAAATACGTTGTTTCTGGTGTACATAGTAAAGGCTAAAGCTTTATTAGCCTTTACTATGTACCCAGTAGGCCTAGTGTGAGTTTTTTTAACGTTTACTTTCGCGTTAACTATACTACCGCGTTAACATTTTGACCAATCACACGAACGCATTTCTAGTTCTCAAAATTTCCGCTTGGAGCGCTGAACTATTTCCCATACAAATTTTAGTTAACTCAAACGCAAAGTAATAGTTAGAAAACTCACACTAGGGGTACTGGTCACAAACTAATTGGTTTGTGACCAGGCAATATGTGTGTGCACTTGGTATTATTATTGAATATATATACAAATTATAATATATACATAATATTATAATTATATATAATATAATATTATTATACATACATACATACATATCATCACGGGTGTCTTACGGCGCCCGAGACCGCCTAGACGGCCCCAGGGTACCCAGTGGAGGGGTTTTTAATCCCACCTCGTCGTAGCCAATGGTATGAGTCTACACCGAACAAGTGGCTAGCTCGTTGCGATGTTTTGAATAGACTCAATAACCCATCTATAAACAGTTTCACAAGTTGGTATAGTGAAACCGGGACCGACAGCTTAACGTGCTCTCCGAGGCACTATAGTGGTGTTGTCAAACAAATGTAGCTACTAAAAACTAATTGGTACACACCGGGATTCCAACCAGGGACCTAAGTGTTTTAAGTTCAAGGTCTAACCAACTCGGCCACCACATATATATTATTATAATAGTTTATTATTATATATAAGTAGGTTAATATTTTTGAAGGAGATTTTCTAAGATAAACAAAACATCTTATTGGAAGAAAATACTTTTGTAAATATCTATCTATAGGTAGTCTTTTTTTAATTTTTTTTTAATTTATCTAAAGTTTTTTTTTCATTCGGACACGGCATGCGACTATCTACCTGATAGTAAACGACCTACAAAGTCCATAAATGAGTCAATTAATACTATGCCGTTTAATGATGCAGTTACAAAACGGGTGTTGACAAAGGCATTTTGCATTAAATGTCTACTTTAATATCCTTCCTGAAAGGAGACACTTCGTCAAGAAATCGATGAAGTAGTTTCCTCAAAACGGGTAAACTCACAGACGAAATCGAAACATTTCAATTTTAATGGTTAGTATGGCTAGCTTATGATAGGTCAATGGAACCAGCTAACCACCTAGTCTTGAACTAGTTTTTTATGTAGCGTGTGTTCGGTTTGGTTGTTTTTTTACTCCCGCGAGGACTATAGTTTAATATTTCATTATCTTTTTATTTTTTTTTCAACATTTGTCTGTGGGAGGAATAGCGATCTCAAAGTCCAAGTCAAAAATATTTATTTAATGTAAACCTTTACAGGCATTTATGAAAAGTCAAAAAAAAAGTATATATAAGGTCCATGTGTGCACTTGGCCAGGTCGCCATTCCTCCCACAGACAAATGTTGAGAATATAATACAAAATAAACAAATCGTAAACTATTGAACTAGTGTCCTTGCGGGAGAAAAAAAAAACAATCCTACCGAACACACACTACATAACCAACCAGTTTAAGACTAGGTGGTTAGGTGGTTCCATTGGCCTGTCAATCGACTGCCCTGCAAAAGTGCCACCAAGGCGACCAACCCAAAAGATCATAGCTACCAACCCAACAGACCATAGCTAGCCAAGTGCACATCTGGATCTTATATTATATACATTTTTCGTAACAAATCCTTTTTAATAAATAAGGTGACTTACTTCTGGATATGAAAATGGCTTAAATTTGCCTTAAAGTTGACATATTTGCATGACTTGGTATTTTTAGCAAACGCAGTAATTGTATAGGTATCTGCCAATATTATTACTAATCAAAAGTATACCCATAAATCGAAGTTCTCCACGAATATTTTCTTAATTTATTAAAAAAAAAAAAGATTCTTGTTGCAGGATTCCGCCATTTGTTTTTTGTAATACCTATCAGTAGGAAAATGTTGGTCTATGCCACATGGAAGCTCTCAAAAGGAATAACTTTTCGCCGTTTATGCAACATTTTTCATTGATGCTCTGTTCCTATTAGTCCTAGCGTGGTGTTATAAATAGGCTCGGGCTTTCCACCTTTTAAATATGTTTTTAATCGGACCAGTAGTTCCTATACTGTTATATATACGTGGTGGCCGAGTTGGTTAGACCTTGGACTTAAAAACACTAAGGTCCCTGGTTCGAATCCCGGTGTGTACCAATGAGTTTTTAATTAAAAAATTTATGTACATTTGTTTGACAACACCACTATAGTGCCTCGGAGAGCACGTTAAGCTGTCGGTCCCGGTTTCACTATACCAACTTGTGAAACTGTTTATAGATGGGTTATTGAGTACATTCAAAACATCGCGACGAGCTAGCCACTTGTTCGGTGTAGACTCAAACCATCGCCTACGACGAGATGGGATTAAAACCCCTCCGCTGGGTACCCTGGGGCCGTCTAGACGGTCTCGGGCGCCGTAAGGCACCCGTGAAGATATATATAGTAGTTCCTGATATTAGCGCGTTCGACCTTACAAACTATTTAGCTTTATTATATTAGATAAAGATAGTTTATTAGAATAGATGAAAATTAGGTTTATAGTTGGTATTCAGTCTTATTTGTTATATCGTCTAAAAATGGCTAACAAGAAGGCAACCAGTCATCCGCCACATTGCATTGTTGTCACCCCGCACCACTGCATAGTGCCGTCGCATATGAACATTCTGCTAGGAACAGCCAAAGAGATTAACGAATAGAGCCGCACCCACATTCATAATTTTATAAGCCAATAATAATAAATAAATTCATGATCTAATAAAACCATTAAGCGTGACCTAGTCATGTTTTGGTTTTATTCTGTGGGTTCGCCGGATTACGTGTGACTATTATATCGATTCCTTTCAAAGTGCGTGTTCGATTAAAGGGAAGCTCTTTAATCTAAAACGTTGATAATAATTAAAAAAATAACTTTTTTTGACGTAACAGTTATAACTTTTGCAGTTGTTCTTTTTCACTTTCAATTTCGTATTCGTATCATCAGATACATATTAGTTTAACTTTTTTAATCATTATTGCATACTAAAGTGTGATCTTAAAAATTCAACATAACTTAGTAGCCTTTCTCAGGCACTGCAATATGTGGCAACATTATAGCCATATTCATATAATATACATAGGTACTTTGCCTTTGTCTAGACTTTCAGTGATCTCGTCGTTTTTATTACTACAATACTAGTCCTATGAATACAATTAATCTCATTCTCATAAAATATTGTGGCATTTTAGGTCATCAAGACAAACAAATACTCTTCATACGAATGAAATTAATCCCAGGTAGCATTTTGACGTCCCTATGACCTTAACTTGTTATTCTCGACGTAAATGACGTCATAGGGACGTCAAAATTCTACCTGAGATAGAAACGATTTTAAAACTAAACTATATGCAGTGGAAGTCTGTTCAAGAGGAATTTAGCACAAATTTTGCACCGTCTTATGAAGGCCTTCCAAGATCGGTTGTCTGAACTTTTAAGGAATGTGTTTCCAAGATGGCGCTGACAGAGAGGAGAGTTGAATTCAGAAAGGCCTTACTGCTTCGCGGTCTCAAATCCAAGAACACTGTAGCTCACTCCCCTGCCTCTCAACCACTCGACGGCCCATAAAGAATCCATCGATAGTTTTTATTTTTGTTTTTTTTTATTGGAGCACGACATGTGACTTTGTATCTACCTGATGGTGAGCATACCTACAAAGTACATGAAAGGGGTCAATCAATAATTGGTCTTAAATAATATTGATCGCTCTTACTATGCCGGCTAAATGATGCGATTACAAAATGGGGGGCGCGACAATAACGAATTGCATTACGAGTATATTTTAATATACTCGCTGCCTTATCGTCAAGTCAACTACCCACTTCGTAACCGCACCTTGAAAGGAGACTACCACCTCGACATGAAATCGATGCAGTGCTCTCCTGAAAACCGGTGAACCCACAGACTAAAAACGAAACATTACTAGGTTTTTGCATCTGTATGGGCAGTGGTAACGAGATCGGTCGGTTGGCCTAACGAAGTTATTAGAGATCTTCCTCCCACCTAATCCCAACATTGTCTCTCTTACGTCTCTAAATACCATTAATCTCACTGAGACAACATTTTGCTGACGTTGCACATCTGTAGTATTATCTCCAGAGAGTCCGAGGAGTGAGTGGCACGTCGCTGACTCTACTAGATTAGTTGCAGGCAGCCATCAAGTGATGAAACTACAAATATATCATTATAATACTTCATACTTAAATACGTTGTAAATATTTATCTTTTTATTTATTTTACATTAACTGGATGATTCCTTGAGGGTAGCCCGAAGACTGTGGACGAGTGTTTGTGTTCTATTTTTCATAGTTAAGTTTCAAATACAAATATATTTATTGCTTAAACTCTGTGTTTACAAGATCGTAGTGGTACAATTTTATTATGGTCATCAGAATTTACCTTTTTACAGGTGTGCAAATTTCATGTTTACGTTAGTTTCAATTAAATTCTAAAATCTTATACATTTACATTATAATTAAATACATTTACCTATATAATTTTATATAATCATACATTAACGTCCCTGCAATAAAGCAAATAAACTTACAGCAAACAAAATTAATAAAATCAAATCACACAATACAGTAGGTAGTGAGTAAGTAAACATATTTATAATATTATACGATACTAGCTGTGCTCGCGACTTCGTCCGCGTGGAATAGTTATTTTTTTATGATACAAACTTTCATCCCCTATTTTATCCCCTTGGGGGTAGAATTTATCAAAATTCAATTTCTTAGCGGATGCCTACGTCATAACATCTACCTACATGCCAAATTTCTGCCCCATCCGTCCAGTGGTTTGCGCTGTGCGTTAATAGATCACTATGTCAGTCAGTCAGTCACCTTTGAGTTATATATATATTTAGATGACTGTGCAAAAATGTACCTATTTTGTAGAAGAAGCTATGAATGTAGTGATTTTAAATGTAAGAAGTGTAGATGTGCGGTGATCTCAGTACTTGTACTATTTCAATGAATAAAATGGCGGTACCCATTGTATCGTTGTTTTTTCTTTTCCTCTTCATTTGACATTGGCATAACTATATCATATGTTTGCATTCAGTCATGTGGCCATTCCTCATTCTTTCCTAATAATATTTACTAATAATATTTAACTTACCTTAACTAACCTCTAGTTGATATTGGCAAAATTACACGCAACGCGTACAAGCCATAAAACAAATTATAAAATAATATTACCCGCAACTTCAAATACGTATTGTTTATTATAGATTTTTCGGGATAAAAAGTAGTCTATGTAACTCTTTGACCCCTAAACTACTACTATACAAAAAAACATCACAATCGCTGCTCTTTTAAAAAGAAGAAAGAAAAATCCACGGAAACCCTATACGACTATAATCTATTTATGTGCCTGAAATTTCATTGAAATCAGTTCAGCCGTTCTGGCATTATTTAGTTACAAACATCCAACCAAACTTTCGCATTTATAAAAATAAAATAAATACCATCACGGGTGCCTATTTGGCTCCCGAAAATCGTCTAAACGGCCTCAGGGTCCCAGCGGAGGGATTCATTTCCTTCAAGAACACTTTAGTTATAGAAGGTTTTCTCTCTTTTACGCATAATCATTTTTGTTGCTAAAGAGACAAAACCTTCCATAACTAAAGTATTCTTCAAAGACTCAATAAGTTTTTATGAATAAGGCCATAAGTTTTTAGGGCCCGGTTCTAACCCTAAATAAAAAAAAAAGAGTTATTCCGTATACACTCAGAATAACATCGGTTACGACGAGGAAGAAAATCCCGCCACTGTACCCTGAGGCAGTATAGGTGAATTCGGGCGCCGCGCCGTAATATCTGTTTATATTTAGAATAGCTGTGTGCTGAAGTTTCACTTACCGTTTTATTTAAAAGAAATCAGATTGAATTTAAGATATATTCCTAGTTACCTACTCGCTGATAATAGACCTTTCTATTGGTGAAAGATTTTGTTAATTGGTTAAGTAGTGTTCGAGTTCACCTGAAACAAATAAACAATCAAATCCCTTTATAATAGTGAAAGGAGAGTACAGTAGATTAGTACATAGATAACAATTCTTAGTACCTAGGCTCTTATCTCTTACAGCATTAGAGCTTCTAAAAAAAATATATTGATAATGGAGCTTTTGGGTAGTGTTTTATTATATAATAGTCTTATATTATATAATAGTCTTATATCAAACTTACTTACAAAGGCTTTCGTCCGTGTCGTAAGACTTTCTTTTTGTTTTAATTTAAGCCATTATGGCAGGAGGTGTTAGTGAAACCGACAGCTTATCGTGTTCCCAATAACCTAGCTGTATAATGATGTTGTTAGATTTTTGATAAAAATCCTTCAGGGAACCGATTTTATTCTATAAGGTCCTTTGAAAATAGTACTTAAATCTTATTTTAAACCAGTGGAACAAAACTTTAGAAATATAGTAATAAAGTAATAGTAAACACTATAGTAACACCACAGACGCCTTTCCTCACATGGCCCTCCGAATGACCTGCCGAATGGCCCGCATCCGCCACTCCAGGCCCACAGGACGGCGAGGAACGAACGAACACCATGTCTTCCGCCGCCCCGCTCCCTCATCCGGTCACTGAATGAACATTAGCCGGGTTGTAGGGCCTCTTCCAACCCTCGAGGGCCAGGCGGACTCCACAGCGCAGAGTCGTCCCAGAGTGACAGCCGCCCACTATGGGTCAGACGCTGACGAATTTTCGGCAACCGCTCGTTCCGAGACCGCCTAAACGGCCTCAGGGTACTCCAGCACTGGGGTTTTATTCTACATAACCCATATATAAACAGTGACACAAGTTGGTGTAGTAAAACTTGGGTCGACAGCTTAACGTGATCTCAGCTATATAATTTAATGGCATTCTCGGAACTCTACCACTCTCTGCCGGTCTAGAGGAGTTCTATCGCCAATAGGACGAATACCTCCTAAACTTACCTTAATTTTAATTAATATTTTTTTTGGTTGTAAAATATAATAATTAATTATTAATTTAATGTAAAATGTTTATAATAACATAACAATCTACCTAAAACACATAATGTGGAAGTTCTATAAAACTTTTCCTCCGTCAGAACTAGGATTTCTTTTATCTCTGTTGGCCGCTTAAAAACAAACATCCAATATCGTTAGAGCCGGAAGTTTGCGAACAATTGCGACAAATGTGCGGGCTCTAGCGACGCTTTATCTTGTCTACGGGTCCGTAAGTACCTATTACGTGCACCTTATCTATACCTAAATAAATGTCTAAAAAGAGGACAACGAGATCTTGAAGGGCGGATAAGGTATTATAATTTTCATTTTTGGTGGCCATGGCGATCAGACCTATTATTATTATTTATTGTTTTTTAATGTTAAGTTTTATGTCCTTTTTTTCTATTTTAATTTAGGATTTAAGATTATGTCAGTCATATTATATCATAAAATAAATAATAAAAATAAAATAAATTGAATATATAAATAGCGTCAATTTACATGATTGACATTTCGTTTGAAAATTTAAGAACAAAAGGTAGTTATTTATCTCTTTTCTATATGTATGAACAAGACAGACTTATATTTGTGATTTCTACATTACAGGGTGTGTTACAACCATTCCGTATATAAATTATTCATACAGAGCACTGAATCAGAACTGTCTGACATTAATCTAAGGTCTGACATTCTTTTCCTTAATCTAAGGTCTGACATTCTTTTCCTTAATCTAAGGTCTGACATTCTTTTCCTTAATCTAAGGTCTGACATTCTTTTCCTTAATCTAAGGTCTGACATTCTTTTCCTTAATCTAAGGTCTGACATTCTTTTCCTTAATCTAAGGTCTGACATTATATTCCTTAATTTAAGGTCTTACAGCATTTTTCTTTAATATAAAATACTCTCGTGGCTGAAGATCTTGTTTCTATGCCATAATAAATAAATAAAAAACTCTCTGTTTTGGTTTGAAGGTGGATATAGTTCAAGAACTATTTATTTTATTAATTTCTTTCTTAACTTCTTTAGGGTGAAAGTAACGCTTATATTTATTAGATTTTTCTTTTTAATTAGGTAATTAATATTTAGTGTACTATATTTTGTTTACGCACAAATGGCCCACAAATGGGCAATGTCATATAAAGTTAAATAAATAAAAAAAGTTACTCTATTAATAAAATATTCACAGTAGTTTAATTGCAATCAATTTCATAAATACTGCAGCCAAAATTAAATATCTATTATCTCCTAATTAAAATATCTTCTCTAAAATTGGCAGAAATATTTTGGGAATTCCGAATAGTGGTTCATATAGGTATTTGGTAAAAATATTTTTGGAGGATATATTTTGAGCAAAATCTAAATATTTTATTTTTTGTAGCTGTGCCAGATAAGTGTGAATGAAGGTTTAAAAGCAAGGGCTCCTTAAAACATTAACACCTGCTAATGAAACTTTGATAATGGTATTACACTTGCCGGATACCATAATGGGTGCCTTTCGGGTGGCTCCCGAGAACCGTTTTTTAAACGGCCTCAGAGTACCCAGTGGAAGGATTAACCCGTCCTCTTTTCGCTGATGGTATTCGGAGGCAACACCTAAAGAGTGGCGAGCTTGTTGCGGTTTTTATGATGGTTTAGCCTCGTTGTATAAAGCGGTCACCCATCCCAGATCCGGTATTGTTGTTATCTGCTTGATCTTGTTATCAGTTGCGCAGTGACCACTAGGCTGGGGCCGCTTTACTTGTCGGACCAACATAGAAACAAGGGCTTTTTTTTACTTTGTCATTTTCTAATGAGATTAAACAATAGTTTTACCTGTGAATGGGCTTTGTTTATTTATTTTGAACCGGCGCGGGCGGCGCATCGAATGGAAAAATTAGAATAATATAGTTTGCCACTGTTAATTAGTCCATATTAGTTAGTCACTTCTACAGTTGCCTGATTCTATCATATCCACTATTATAAAATAAAAACTATTAAAAAACAAAACGATTAATTAAAAAATACCAAAATCTGCTTGCATGTATAAGAACCTCTCAAGCAGACATAGTGGAATCAACCAATTGAAGCAAGCACCATAGCTACTATTGGTTGAGAACATTCTTGGACGTTACATTGGCACTTACCATCAGGTGGATGTACGGTCACATGTCCTGCTACATTAAAAAAATAAGAAGAGTTATGACTGAGAATTAATAAAATGAGTATGTAGAGAGTAAAGGTCAGCTGTCTCTGCCAACCCTTGGTATAGACCCCGATAAACGAATACATATTTTGACGAATTGACAAATAATTTGATAAATTTATCAGATTATACGAAAATTTGATTATCAATTTCTAAAAAGACAATACATAGTCAATTACCAGGCCTTTTAGAAACCTTAAAAAAACCTTTATAAATGAAATCTCTTCTCTAATAACCGCTCTAGTATCCAGTTTAGGTATTATTGTGCTTCTAGGTTTTACGATTATGTCTAACCTAGCACTAAGTACGTCTGAGAGCTGATCCCAACTCTTAACTGCACCAAGAACAGTATCAAACCTAACATACCAAAAGAACTCTAAACACAACGGCTTAAAGCACAAAATTGAATCAAAAAAATTCAAACAACATGTTATTTCCCACTCAAATGATCGCTGAAGTGCTTGACGTTCTATAGCGTCTAGCCAAAGGAACGTATTCAGTGCTGCATTAGGTACATATTGCTGTATTGTTTGAAATTCTTCAGTCTGAAAATTTAATAAAGTAAAAATATGATACCTGAACCATTTTGTTCGTTTGATGTCAATTTTATTTAATTTGGAGAGGAATAGATTTATTGAATATAGCTTTACATATATAATTGTTTGTTTATATTTTATTACTTACTTTTTTAAACAACGTATTTCACTGGCAGTTCAACGAGGTAATGCTGCCAGTATTATGGGTACTTTCCATGAAGCTAAAAAATCGCGTTACTTTCATGGGTACTTTCGGACCGGGACGGGGTTTGGATATGGTGGACAATGAATAATATATATTATTTTTATATATTATATATTTTCTTTGGTAGGTTTAATTTTTATTGTAGGTTTTCATTTTTGTTTTAGGAGTGTTCCTTTTTTATTATTTATAGGTATTAATTAATTTAGTTATTTATTTTTCTATTTTATAAGTTCTAATATAAATATTATTATATTTTGTTTTATTGAACTTTATGGAAATGATGTGACTAAAATATCTGTCCATCTACATGAAATAACTCGTGAACTACTGGTCCGATTTAGTCGTTTGGAATGATTATAGATCTTATTATATATAATTCGCCACCCTCCATTGTTCGCCCAGCTATTCGATTGTCGCGCGTGCATCTTTTTTATAGGTTTAACGCCTTTTTCATAAAATCTTATTGAGTCCTTAAGAAAACTTTAGTTAAAAAAGGTTTTGTCCCTTTTACGCATATTTATTCTGATTGCTAAGCAAAGAGACAAAACCTACTATAAATAAAGCCTTCACCAAGGACTCGAATAAGTTTTCATACTTCTGTCTTTTATATCCCTACTTATAAACTCATGATCGGCGGTGTAAGTGTAGTTAATGTATATCGAAAACTCTTGCCTTTTTTTAGGTTTTATTTTAATTTTTTTTTTATATACAGGACGAATTTGAAAGGATGTACTTTTGGCTAATATGAGGTTCTGCTGATCAAACAGGACAACTTTACCCATGGGTCCATGTTTCTCAATTGAAAGTAAATTTTGGCTTCACCATACAAATTGGTAATTTTAACATTACTAGTTTGTATGGAGGCAAATTTTTTTTTCATTACTATTTTTCATTTAGTTTCATGTGAAAATTTGATTTGATCAGGAGAACCTTATATTAGCCCATAGTACATCCATTCAAAGTCACCCTGTATATAAACAATTTCGAATTTTGTTTCCATAATTGTGTTAACATTTATCTGGTGACCAATAACCCTTATTTTTGAAGACAAATTACACGCTATCGTTGATGGTGCGCTTCTTTTACCAGAAACGTGATTTTTTCATTCATTCATTCATCTTCACGGGTGCCTTACGGCGCCCGAGACCGCCTAGACGGCCCCAGGGTACCCAGCGGAGGGGTTTTAATCCCACCTCGTCGTAGCCGATGGTATGAGTCTACACCGAACAAGTGGCTAGCTCGTCGCGATGTTTTGAATAGACTCAATAACCCATCTATAAACAGTTTCACAAGTTGGTATAGTGAAACCGGGACCGACAGCTTAACGTGCTCTCCGAGGCACTATAGTGGTGTTGTCAAACAAATGTACATAATTTTTTTAATTAAAAACTCATTGGTACACACCGGGATTCGAACTAGGGACCTAAGTGTTTTTAAGTCCAAGGTCTAACCAACTCGGCCACCAACGGCCGAAACGTGATTTATTATTATTAATATCCTTTTGTAATACATGAAATAGTATAATCCCACAAAGGAAGAACCAATAAAACAGGAAAAAGCTTAGGTTTTAATATCACGAGAAATAGAACACCACAAGCTTTGAAAGGGAATCTATAATGCCAATATATTGGCAGTACTTAACTTTAATTCGATTTTTATTGCGTGTCTACTATGCTTTGTTTGAGGTTTTATCTGTTACTGTTTTTTTTATGGGAACAAGACATGTGACTTTGTATCTACCTGATGATAAGTAGACCTACAAAGTCCATCATTGAGGTCGATCTATACATTATTGTTTAACACGGTTGATTGTTCCTACTATATAATATACTAGCGGCCCGTCCCGGCTTCGCACAGGTTTGTATAACTTTAACTATATGCTCAGCGCACGCCACGGAAGGCCTCAGAAACGATACTTTTCCCCCGTTTTTAAAACATTTTTGGTTACTGCTCCACACCTATAGGACCTAGCGTGATATTATATAGCCTATGTTACTTCTGAATAATGCAGCTTTCTAATGGTGAAAAAATTATTGCAATCGGTCCAGTAGTTTTTGAGTTTATTCATTACAAAAATACAAAAATACAAATCTTTCCTCTTTATTATATTAAGTATAAGTATAGAAGTATAGATAGTATAGATCACGGGTGCCTTTATCGCTCCCGAGAATCGTTTAAACAGCCTCAGAGTACCCAGCGGAGGGTTTTTTTAATATTTTTTATTGGAGCACGACTTGTGACTTTGTATTTTGGTGGTGAGCAGAATATAAAGTCCATGAATGGGGTCAATCAATAATTGTTCTTAAACAATATTGATCGGTCCCACTATGTCGGCTAAATGATGCGATTACGAAATGGGGGATTAACCCGTCCTCATTTTGCCGATGGTATTGTGGCGAGCTTGTTGGGGTGTGTACTAAACCATCATAGGTTTATAAAGCGGTCACCCATCCCAGGTCCGGCCTTGTTGTCATCAGAGTCTCTATATGATTGTTGTACCCACGGAATAGAAAAAACAAGTGGAAATGCTATAAAGCACCAAATGTATTAGAACCGGTGTCGCCAAAATCATATATAACCACTTCATCCTGATTGGTTGCAAATATACACAGCAATTTTAAACACTATACTCCAAATAATTAGATTTAAATTCATATAAAAAAATAATCATGCCATCTATCGTAAAGTAGTAAGAACCACTGAACAAATAAGTAAGAACCTCCTATAAAAGGTTCTGCTATTCCTACACAGATGGCGTGATTACTACAACATTCGATTAAATGTTTTGTTCAGTCGACATAAGGCATATTATCTTTTATATAAAAAAAGTATTTTAGTTTATTCTAGAACTTTCCTTGCATAAAAATATAGTAATTCAAAGGCGGCGACATAATAAAATATTTAAAGTATCGATATCGATGTTTTTTTTAAATATAAATGTGCTTTATATATTTAAACGCAGATGGAAGGGAAAACTTTTTAGAAAACATAGCTATAAAACTTTTAGAAAATATAAAGGCTTAAAAAACTGATTTTAGAGATAAGTATATTTTTTTTAAGTTGAGTTGGGTGACGTTGTCGTGACGTGAGCACGAAACAAAACTTTGGGACGCAATCTTAATATAACTAGTATTTTTGTAATAAAAATAAAGAAATTAGGCAAAATGAAGAAATTATTTATGCCTGGAATATTCATTATTTTATAAAAATATTTTTTATCGTTATTTTAAAAAAAAGAGTTTTTAGTCGCAATGGTACCGATCCCAATTTTGTTTGTGCATATGACGTGACGAGTCTTAATTAAATATATATCTCAGAAACCATTTTTTTTATTTAAAAAAATAATAATTAGGTATATTCACAAGGAAATCTTTTCGGAAGCCCATTGTTAAATTTTCATGCATCCTGCCGATAACATCGGCAGGATGCATGAAAATTTAACAATGTGCAACTTTTTTGCTCTACATTGTGTTAGAGCAAAAAGTTATTTATAAAAATTATTTTGCATTAGGCGGCCGGTTTAATTTACAATAAAACAAATATAGTATATTTCTTAGTATATTTCACACAATATCTCACTTTGTTTGTTTGTTATCACACAAGTCTTTGATTTTTTGTTTGTAATAGTTTTATTTTTAGGCTTTGCTTTTTAATTTTGCTTTGACAAAATCTTGGTTGGCCTTTGAGTTTCTTCTTTCTCGGTGTTAAAGAATGTGAAATGGCTGTTGGTTATATATTTTTAACTTCATCATCTCTTTCTGGCTGAATTATACTGTCAGCGGAATGTTGTTGCACAGGAAACTGTTCAAGTTGTTCTATAATATCTTTATGAAGTCGATTCTTCTTTTTCGGCTGTACCTTAAACTCGGAACTCTCCAAACCACCTTGCCTTTTTGAAGAATTTGCAGCGTTCATTTGTGTCTGAAACCAAAATGAAAAACAATATAACAAAAACAATGAACAGGAGGAAAACTAAATTTAAAATAGTGTGAAATAGATTTGATATTTAGTCAACAAAAAACTCTTTTTATCGGTTATCTTATTCTTATAGAACAATTGACTATTATGAAACATTTTAATATCATATCATAAACACTTCCAATGCCTCTATGTATGTAGTAATAAAAAAAAACACGGTAACTTACTTGATTAAAAAGCTTAACGATTTTCAAAGTTGGAAATGCTGTTAGTTTTGTATATTTGTATCCTTTATTTGATATTAAAATATCATCTTCTATAAAATGTTCAGAACATATGGTGCTTGATTTTGTTGGCATCCAATTTATTCTACCTGTAGCATCAATCCATTTCTCTTTGACAGTGGCGTCTTTGGGAAACCTAAAAATATTTTAAATGAAGGTTAGAAAGTTGGTTAACTTATTGATGACATTTCAATGATTTTAATGAAATTATATTTAAACCGCTCATTGTAACAATATGGTAAATGGTAAGTAATGGTAATGGTAAGTAATTGTAACAATGGTAGCCTACTAAATTTTAATTATTCAATTTTATAAACTATTAATTTCAATTTCTTTTTACAAACCACTGTTACTGTGTCTAAATATGATCACAATTCTTCGTAATATAAAATGGCTGCTGCGCTATAAAGATTTTGTTATGTATGTGTTTTAAGGTAAACCAACCAAATTGTGCTGACTTCTACGTATAGGGAGTTTATCGTTATAAAGAGTTTACACGTACATTTTATTATTCTAAGCCCACACTATTAAAAATTTGTATGCGATACAATATGAATAAATATTAAAAAAATATGTAAGTATATAATTTTGTATAACTGCCGAAACTGTTCCTTCTTTTCTTTAAATAAATAAGTTATATCGATAAGCACCCACTACAACACTAACCGAGTAGCAAGAACTTTTGAAATCTAAATTTCAATCTAAAGTATTCTATATTACAATTACGTAAGGTTGATTTTAACTTCATTTAAACTACAATTATTAGTAAACTAAAATAAGCTAAGGTTTTTAAAGAATACTAACAAAATCGTACTTACCGATGATACGAAACACCTCCATTACGAAGATTTTTTCTCCTACTATCGTTTTTTCACTCCAGAATGCAACAATACGGCATATTTACAATAATTATGCGGAAAAATCAGGAATGACGCGAGACTACCAACTCGAAGCGATGTTAGACACGACTGATAACGATAGGGATCAAATAAGCGTAGCTACGCTTAATTGTGCCACACTAAACACGCCTACTTTGCACTTCCACTTGTTTTTTCTATTCCGTGGTTGTACCAGTCTAGAAATTGGCGGAACCGCACTTAGACTGCGGAAATAAAAACAATAAATTTAAAAAAATATTTTTATTATTTTATTAATATAACTTTCCCAAAATTACTACTTTGTATATTTTTATTTAGATTTATCTACTACTATTTACCCATAATGACCAATTGTGAAAATTAATAACTTAAAAGTCACTTTTCCAACCCCATAAACAGATAACAACGCCTCCCTACTACACAATCTGTAACAATTTAAATCCATAGAATTTACAGAGAAATTTTACAGCGATTTTCATAACATAAATTATGAAGAGTTCCGCGACAACTGGCAAGCGGCAAGATAGCCCGTGACGGATGACGCCACAGATTGCAGATTGCTGTATGGATGTATAAGTTATTTATACAGTTAATGGGCGGAGTTATACGAGTATATGCCACATTTTGTTAATGTAATATGTATTTATCATACCTATGTACAAATTTATTAATATGTATAGTAATTAAGGCAAGATAATCCGTGACGAATGACGCCACATTTTGCAGATTGCTGTATGGATGTATAAGTTATTTATACAGTTAATGAGCGGTTAATAATATGCCACTTTTTGTTTATGTAACATGCATTTAACATACCTATAAGTTCATTTAAATGTTATAGTAATTAAGGCCGGACCGGAGGATGCAACGTGGAAGGCCCAGGAGGAGATAAAGGGATGAGTTGGACACCTTTTGCTATTTAGGCCCTCTGGTCCAAAATAGCAAAAAATAGAGAGTGATGGAAAGAGGGAAGGGAGGCCTCCGCCCAACAGTGGGACAGTATAGGCTAATATATATTAAGGCAAGATAATCCGTGATGAATGACGCCACAGTTTGTAGGTAGATTGCTGTATGGATGTATAAGTTATTTATACAGTTATTGAGCGGAGTTATATGTGCCATATTTTGTCTATGTAATGTGTTAAACTTGACATACCTACTAAGTTTATTAAAGCGGCGGGCATCTTATAGCTTGATGAACAAAAAGCGCACAGGAGTGGACATAGCTTAATTTTTAAAATATCATCACGGGTTCTCTACGGCGCCGGAGACCGTCTTGAGGTACCCAGCGGTGGGGTTTAATTCCTTACCTCGTACTAGCCAATGGTATTCTGGGGCCTAATTATGAAGCTAAGTTTTGACTGATCTATTACTTTCGATTGTAATTGGAACTGTCATAGGCTTTAGTGCATTGGAAATAAGAAAATGACAGTTCTAATTTTCAACGCATGACCGATTTATAATTAGACCACTGAGTCTACACCGAACAAGTAGCCCACTCCCAGTGTTTGAATAGACTAAAAACCCAACTATAAACAGTTTTGTATATAACTTAACTTGTATATGCTTAACGTGCACTCCGAGGCACTCTAGTGGGTGCTGTCAAAGAAATGTACCTACATTCTTTTAAATTAAAAACTCATTCTAATGCACGTGGTGGCCGAGTTGGTTAGATCTTCTACTTATACTATTATATCCGCTTAGGTCCCTGGTTCACCCCGGTGTGTACCAATAAGTTTTTAATCTAAAATTGTATGAATATTTGTTTAACAACACCACTATAGTGCCTCGGAGAGCACGTTAAGCTGTCGGTCACAGTTTCACCATACCAACTTGTGAAACTGTTTATAGATGGGTTATTGAGTCTATCCAAACAACGTTGCGACGAGCTAGGCACTTGTTCGGTGTAGACTCATACCATCGACTCGACGAAGTGGGATTAAAAACCCCTCCGCTGGGTACCTTGAGACCGTCAAGGCGGTCACGGGCGCCCTAAGGCACCCGTGATAATATTTATTTTAATGTTATACGCCGGGGTTTGAATCGGGGACCTAAAAAAGCCCGTAATTTAAGCTAGGGTAGAGAATTCTAGCTTAATTAAAAGATAGTGGATTTTGTTCCAGTGTCCACCGCGGACATCGAGGCAGTGGTCGGTCGGACTGCTTCTCTCCCCTGCGACATCGAACCCGACACTAAGGAGGACCGAGTCTACATGGTGCTATGGTTCAGGCATTCGGGTGGAAAACCACTTTATAGGTAAGTCAATGTATTATATAGAGCAAGAAAAGACCTTCTAAAACGATAATAATTATTTAAACAAAATATTTGTTTCCTAATTAACGCAAAATCATTGACACCCTAATTAGTATGGTGACAATGATTTTTGTTATAACAAGGATTTTATTGAGAAAATAAATATGCTACTTAAATGCTAATTATTATTATTAAAAATAGATTGTATAACCTATTGATAAAAATACCTACCTACATAAAGCAAACTATATTTCTTTATTGTTTATATTATTTAATTAAACAATTACTTATAGAATGATTTATTTAAAGATTTGCGTTAATTTTGAAAAATATGGAAATCAATATGTCAAAGTGAAGTTATGTTTGGACTAATATAGTCAAAGCTATTATGTCTTTACGAGTAAGAGCTTGTCCTGACAGATTGACTGACTAATTTATTCATCATCGCCCAGCCGAATGCTACTGTATATAGGATTATTTAATTTGGACAATAGCTTTCTATTGTATTGTAGTCTACTAAGAAGAGATTTTAGAAATTTCAAATCCCAAGAAAAAGAGGGATACCTACTTTTTTTTTCATACAATTATTTATTCATAGATATTAAAGAAACTTACAAAACATAAATAAGTTATACTAATTAAAACATAATAATAATAATAAAAAAATAAGTTATATTAATAGTTTTTTTTTTTCATTTAGGGGAAGGGGGAAAAAGGGTCTGGTTTTTATAGCTGTGTTGTATCTTCGGAACGACGGGTGCTATAATTGGGAAACTTTGTATGTAGACTCTTATGTTAAATCTGTTTGACTCAATGGTATTATAAAATTGAGTAATATCTAAATGTTAAAAATATGAAACATAATTTTTAATATTGAAGATAAGCGATTTAAACTATTTTAACATCTCTATTGTTCCTTTGTTCACAAATAAACAATTTGATTTGTTTAGACAATGTGTCACTATATTTCGAAATTTGAGTAGAGAAAATGTAAGGTATTGTTTTTTCATAAAATCGCAGGAACCATGAAAGTTGGTGTTTTTTATTAATTTCAATATGGTTTGGGGACGGGATAAAAAAGGTAGTTTTTTTACGTAACATAACATAGCGGGAATAATGACAATTTGTGTATCCACTGCTTGCTTTAATATTTTTTATTTTAAGCCTATGTACAATTTTTGCAATAAAGAATTTTAAATACATCAATAAAATAAATTAGGGGAAGGTGGGGGAGGATGAAGTTTATTTTTCATAATATGTTTCCGTTATAGTGGTTCTGTTATGTGTACAAATAATATAAGGGGCGAAGCTGGGTGACAAAAGCTAGTTTCCTATATAAACTAAAACAGCACCATTTTGCGAAACATTCCAATAGTAACCCATTGACCTGTGCAACAAAATTCAGTTTTGAATTCCCAAAATTAGTGTTGGGACGTGATGATTGGTACAAACGTGTGTAGAAACGTCATGTGAGCGGTGAACTGTACCACGATAACTCCGGTTCGTTAGGACAGACTAGGGATGTAATGTTTCGTTATCGATAAAAAGTTTAGAGTAGGTGCTCAATATTGTTAATATATATATATATATATATATTTGTTATCATACAACTGTTTAGGAGCGTAATTACAAGATAAACATACATTAAGCGTAACAATAATTTCGTCTAATTCACAGATAACTCTGTGATCTAATTCAACAGTGACAGTCGCTCTATTCATTAGGTACAGAAGAATTTAGAAATACAAAATCGTTACCGTGTATATCTCGTACGTAATCCCCCTTCAGTTAATATATAAAATTTTATTATAAGCTGGTTTGGAAAGAAAACTTCGCAATATACCTATATTTTATTTTAAGCAACTGATCATAACGTTTGCATCAATATATTTGATCAGGATTAGCAATATATTTTAAGCAATATCGATACCTATCTATAATACATTTAAATAAATTTCTAGTACCTACCTACTCGAAATTTGTTTAAATGTGTTCAGCGATAAAAAAGATTGCTGAGTCAATCCCTAAAGTCTAAAACAATTAATGACAGTATTGAAAGTAAATTCTGAATAAAAAACAGAGTTTAATTTTGTAACGTAGCACAAGGATGATTAAAATATCGATATTGATAAAACAGCACATCACTAGTAGGGAGTGGGCGTTAGAGCGTGTTCCAAACGTATTTATACGCCCAAAGTGACGCGCGAATCAATCAAATTAACTATGTAACTGGAAAAAAATACCTCTGTAAAAGATTTAAGTACCTATGTAACTTTTTTAAATATTTAAAATAACTAAACCAAAGTGCATTATGTTATTAATATATATAATAACACTAGCTGATCCGCGCAACTTCGTCTGCGTAATTTTAACCGTTTACGCAGCGTAGGCTCTCAAAAGGAATATTTTTTCCCCGTTTTTGCAACATTTTTCATTGTTACTCCGATACCATTGGTCGTAGCGTTGTGTAGCCTTCCTCGATAAATGGGCTATCCAACACTAACATATTTTTTCAATTGGAACCAGTAGTTCCTGATATTAACGCGTTCAAGCAAACAAACTAACTCTTCAGCTTTATAATATTAGTATAGATAATGCACTTAAGTACTAATTAGTACACCTACTTCCTCAAGCAAAATAATCATATTCTTTCTAAGATACCTATTACACTTTCAGAAAGTGTAATAGGTTTTTTTTTTATATGTAGGACAATTTAAACATATTGCTCTGGTCATAAACTAAGCTCTAGGCTTGTACTATGTGAACCAGACACAACGATATATAATACATTATTATATTTTCTAAACACCCAGACCATGACAAACTGTATAGAAACGTACTAACATTACTTGAGCGGATTCTTCTTCTTCAGATATCTACCTAGGCTCTCAATGCTTTAATCTTATTAATATTTTTAAAGATCTTTTGTTTCATGGTACTAATTGTGTACCTGGGCTAACCAAAACTTGGGGATTACCTTAGGGGGTCAGGGCATGGCTGCCATATCGCCTGGCTGGTCATTTCTCCCAGCCATACATTTGGCGCTTTAATTTTGATTATGGTCTAAAGACTAATAACGGTTCATTATTCCTATATAAAAATGACAGATCAAGCTATTTTACCGTAACAGTTTCACAAGTTTGTTTCACAAGTGGGTGGGATAAAATATTCCAAGTTCTATAATAGAACTTGGAATATTTTATCCCACCCACCTCGCCGTAATTTCTCCATTCTACAATGGTTCCCAATGTGATGCTACACTAATTTCCATTCACAAGTCTAACCAGTGGGGTTACCACCGACTCCGATACCGTGAGTCCTAGTTCGAGTTAAAATCAAAAACACCGAACAGGTGACGAGCAGCGGGGTGATTACGCACACAACGCTAAGCTAATCTTCAACCGATAGGATGTAATTGTTATGTAATGCACACCTGGTGACATTGAAAATTGACAGACAGTTACGTCATTTTGGTAAAGTTTAGCTTAACAAGTAGGCTGGTATTTGAAAAGACTCAATAAATCTATAAACTCATATATATCACAGTTTCACAAGTTTGTATAGAACTATTATATAATAATAGTACCTAATGAAACTGCAGGAACCGACAACTTAACGTGCGTTTGCGTTCAGAGAGCTGAACGCAAACGCACGAAAAACTGTACTTTTTTTTGTTAAATAAAAAAGTCATTGGTATTGGTACATATCGATATTTGAACCTCTAGCCAACTTGGCCACCACATTATATTATAACATGCTTCAACAAACAACAATACCTTTAATTATGACATAAACAGTTAATCTTTACATTATCCGCCAAAGGGATAAACAACTGCCTGGTCACACTACAATAATGCACTTAATGCAAAAGGAGTTAAGTTGAAATTTCTCCAAATCTGAGTTAAATGGCTTTGGCTGCTCAGTCAGATAGATAATGCACTAATTGCCGCAAACATGTATGTAATCTATGAGGAATTGCCGAACATACGCACAATTAGATTAATTTAGGTTAGTTAAGTCCTATTGATAACTTGACATAACTACGGTTCAAATGACCTAATATTTTTAAATAAACAAATATTTCGATCAAATTGATTGATAACATATTTGCATCGACAAAATTAAACTAAATGTTGGACAATATAACGCTAATGACGCTGTCAATGCGTTAGTAATTTAAACTGTCATTTTTTTTATTTCCGATGCAATGAAGGTTATAATAGTTCCAATTACAATAGATCGCGTTAGTGATCTGTCAAAATTTCGTTTCATAGTTAGGGCGCTGGTTATACCGGTAAATATTTATTTATTTATTTTACTTTATTAAGAATAACAAACAATTGCACAATAAAATAGAATCATCAAATTATATCAATAAGAAACAGTTATTTTGCACAATTCACATCGTTATCCACTGATACATTATACAGAATTGTAAAATAGATATTTTATTTATAGGTATTACAAATTAATATATTATAGTAGCACAAATGGCACTTGTAACTACCCGGGTAGCATTTTGACGTCGCTATGACGTCAATTACGTCGAGAATGACACTAGTATTGAAGAATAGTGCAATTGCAAGATTTACCAATAAACCCGAGCAAAACATTGGCAATGCTGTTCATAATGAAGAGAAACCTAACGGGACTGGACATCTCTGAAACCGTTCAAATGTGAACTACAGTGCTTTTCAATGCCCTTCACCCCCTAAATCAGCTCTCTACACAAAACATATTTAAAAACCAAAAAAAAACTGTTACGTAACTTGCCTCATTATACAGAGATGTAAAAAATAACAGGCAATCTGTCATCTCGTCCTATCCTCTAAAGCATTTGACCAATTGGCTTATAACAGAAAAGGATAGAATTGTAACACGTAGTTAGGGTAACAAAACATTTCCGTTCCGCTAATCCCGCTCCGCTTCGCACCGCTCGCAACGCTCCGATCCCCGACTGGAGCGCGATTAGTACTAATCCCGTAATTGGTTGCACAATCTTTACCTGTAGTGACTACCCGCAGCTTGTAGAGTGACCAAGCTTTGTTTTTGTAATGTTGCTAAATAGAATACTTTTTTTGTTTTGCGTTTAGTGTCACAATTAGATAATAGTTATTTAAATAATACTACTATGGGTCCTAGCATAACAGCATCGATAGGCTCGATAAATCGATAAATTTGATGCATATCGATTTTATGAATGAATGTTCATTCATAAACTTCATTTTATCGACTGTCGATATATATCGATGTGGTTACGCTAAGCCCCTATGAATGTAATAATTATAAAACTGTTTTACTAAAATATATGAATCAAACTAGGTTGTCCCTGTATCTCAGCTGAGAATAAATAACGTCTTACAGTAAACTACAAGGTTTAGCAGCTATTATCAACAAAAGCAAATACTACCAAAATAAAAATACTTTTGATACTGTGACTTTTGTATATACTGAGTCTACAACAAACACGTGACTAACAATCTTTGTAGTTGGGATCGATTAATAAAAGTGGTATATTTACGTATGGGCTAATTGGGCCATTGACCAGGGCGGCCAATTGTCAGGGTGGCTAATTGTCAGGGCGGCCCCGGCGTTTATCAAAAATCTCACTCAATAAGAATAAAAAATATGAACACTCCTTTTTTTATTTACTCATCGATGACACAAAGTTATATCACACATATCTGTTAAAACGTTTTTGCGTGATTGATTAAAAAAGTAATTTTTACATTTTTAATTAGTGGGTTGTGAAAAAATAAGTACTATGGTCCGTTTGCCGAGGTGAGATTGAACCTAAATACGCACCTGGGGCTTTATTCCGAGTTTTGACACGTTCACCGTCGCGCATTTTGCGTAAAGTACGGGTATTGAAATGTAAGTTCTATCCTGTTAATTATAAAGTTGAAATTCCAACGCTCCATACATATTCAAACTTGCGAAGAATTCGTGTATTTCAAGATGGCTGCATAATAATAGCCAACCTAATACATACTATATAACCATTGGAATAGAGCTTATATTTCAATATTTATAGTTTGCGCAACGTCTTGTCGTGATTAGCGGTTGCAAACTCGGAATAAGGCCCCTGGTGGGCGATTCTCGCGCTTTCGAGATTCATCTCGATTCGAGGGTTTTAAACGAAAAATGACTAAATATGCCATTTTTCGTCCAAAAATATCGAACATTAAACGAAATAAATATTAATTAATAAATTATATTTTCTATTATTAATTAATATATTCTTTATTATATTTTTACAGGTTTTTTTTTTAAGTTTTAGGTTCTAGTTTTATTTATTGTTTTAATATTTTCAGGGGTTAATTTTTCTATATTAAGTTTTAGTTTTATTTAGTTCTAGTCACTTTACTTATTATTTTATATACATCGAATAAATTTATCATTAATAAATATATTTGAACGAAAAATGACATATTTAGTCATTTTTTGTTTAAAAATCTCGAATCGAGATGAATCTCGAAAGCGAAGAATCGCCCACCTGAATTGTATTTTTAAGTAAAGAAACATACATATATACGAGTATATTACTAGAATATATACTTGTTTTATAACATAACGGAGTTTAAACCCGTGACCAAATTTTATTTTTTCTACGGTTCAACTAACATTTGCTACCATGAATAACTATAGTATTAATCGCCAACACTATTCTATAATTCCAAAGATCGTTTCGTCTATCAGACAAAAGGTTTCACAGCATTACATTTACATACCACTAGGCCCTAAATTGGTTAATGCTACTATACTGTAGACATAAATTAGACTTAACCTAGAGCCGCGTTTAGAAATGATTTAGGGCACACGATTTTAGAAAATCCCTTAATAATCCTAACGCATGGTTACTGTACACAATGCTCTGCCTGGCAATATAGAATAACTGCGATCTATGTACCTAATAAACAGGATTAGTTAATACACTGTTTTTTTTTTTTTTTTTATTGGAGCACGGCATGTGACTTTGTATCAACCTGATGGTAAGAAGTACAACGTAGTGACCACGAATTAATGGGGTCGATTAATGCATTGTTGTTTAACAAAATCGATCGCTCCCACTATGTCGGCTAAATGATGCGGTTACGAAATAAGCGGAGATAAAGACGTATTTGCATTAATACGAGTCTATTATCCTCGCTGCTTTATCGTCAAATCAATCGCCTGTTTCGTAACTACACACTATGAAAGAAGACTACTACCTCGATAAGAAATCGATGCAGTAGTCTCCGGCTCCGGAAAACCGGTGAACAGCCAGACTAAAACCGAAACATGACTAGGTCACTTGACGGTTTTTGCATCTGTATGGGCGGTGGTAACAAGTCCGGTCGGTCGGCCTAGCGAAGTTATAGAAGCCTACCTAATTTCCTTTCATACTTCAAAGAGGAATTAATACTTACCTATAGGTATAACCAAATGTTCTCAAAATTAATTTCTAAACTTAGACAGCTTCCACTTCAGTTTCCTCCTTTTTAGATATTTCCTGAAAAATCCTTACACGAGGAGAAAAATGTACTGTCAAAGGTTAACCCCCATATTCTAAGACGTATCCTTAACTTCACTTTTCACTTAAGGGACGTCTGTCTCATACTAGCTTTCTTTACTTGATCTTTAGTGAAAAGAGACAGACGTTCCTTGAGTGTAAAGTGGAGTAAAGAACATGTCCTAGAATACGGGGGTAAGACTTATGGAAGTATGAGTTATATTTGAAAGAGCTGTAATTTACACATCTTGTAAAGAAGAAAATATCAGAAAAAAACGCACTGTCTCGTCTGCCTCGCGCACACTCATTCAAACCTACATATGACATATATAGAAAAGATATAAATAACTTTTTTTTTTATTAATAAGAGCGCGGCATCCATTTATATCTTCAACTTTTTTGTTGTCATTTGTTCTCACTTCTTGAACATTAATTAGTATAATATTTTCTGTTCTCAGTTTTTGTTTTGTTAATTCCAAATATCGTTACTATCACTACTACAGATGCAAAAACCGTCAAGTGATCTAGTTGTGTTTCGGTTTAGTCTGTGGGTTAACAGGTTTTCTAGAACCTCGATGCATCAACTTCTTGTCGTCTTCTTTCAGTGCGGTTACGAAACGGGCAGTTATTTGGCGATAAAACGAGAATATTAAAGTAGTCAACTTTGGGCTCTGAAAATTCGCCGGCATAGTGGAAACGATCAATGATTTTAAACGTACTTTTGTACATAATCGAGTTTAATAGATTATAAAATAAAAATTAAATATGTGGTAGCCGAGTTGTTTAGACCTTGGACATAAAAACACTTAGGTCCCTGGTTCAAATCCCGGAGTGTACCGATGATTTTTTAATTAAAAAAAAATATGTACATTTCTTTGACAACACCACTATTGTGCCTCGGAGCACGTTAAGCTGTCAGTCCCGTTTTCACTATACTAACTTGTGAAACTGTTTATAGATGGGTTATTGAGTCTATTCTACTTAACAGCTCAGTTGGCAAGTATAAGAGTGGAATAAAATCTCTTCTAAAACTTTCAATCTAATTATTGTTTATATATTATTTCTAATCTGTATATAATCATATACGTGGTGGCCTAGTTGGTTAGACCTTGGACTTAAAAACGCTTAGGTCCCTGGTTCGAATCCCGGTGTGTACCAATGAGTTTTTAATTTAAAAATTTATGTACATTTGT
This sequence comes from Monopis laevigella, assembly GCA_947458855.1. Classification (NCBI taxonomy): domain Eukaryota; kingdom Metazoa; phylum Arthropoda; class Insecta; order Lepidoptera; family Tineidae; genus Monopis; species Monopis laevigella. The sequence continues at coordinate 3,115,093 of OX381596.1, read as the reverse complement.
TTGACAACACCACTATAGTGCCTCGGAGAGCACGTTAAGCTGTCGGTCCCGGTTTCACTATACCAACATGTGAAACTGTTTATAGATGGGTTATTGAGTCTATCCAAAACATCGCGACGAGCTAGCCACTTGTTCGGTGTAGACTCATACCATCGGCTACAACGAGGTGGGATTAAAACCCCTCCGCTGGGTACCCTGGGGCCGTCTAGGCGGTCTCGGGCACCGTAAGGCACCCGTGATGATATATATATATATATATATATATATATATATATATATATATATAATTATGTAACATAAACAAATATTATTGTTATGTTTATATACCTACTTATCCAAGTACCTATATTGTTTATTTATATTATATAAGAATAAGAACAGTCCTGTCACACTTCTTTTATTTTGTATAACTTTCTGTAAATACGCTGTTGTCACATATGTATGTATTTTGTTAAAAATCTGTTTTCTGTTAATATCTGTATGTGTCGTTTGTATTCAATAAATATTTAAAATAAAATAAAATATTCAAAACATCGCAACGAGCTAGCCACTTGTTCGGTGTAGACTCATACATTGGCTACGACGAGGTGGGATTAAAACCCCTCCGCTGGATACCCTGGGGCCGTCTAGGCGGTCTCGGGCGCCGTAAGGCACCCGTGAAGATATGTATGTGTAGGTATAAAATAAAATTGTAAGTATTTCTTACCAGCCAATACATACAAAGTCATACGCCGTGTTATATTATTATTTACAATGTTAAGGTAAACGTAGGTACACCCGCATAACGTATCTTGAATGAAATCGACATTTCTTTGACAATTTGTAGATATTTGTCAGCTCCAAAGCCGTATTAAGCGCGCATGTACCTAACGAGAAAATATTTGAAAAGATGCGCCGGAAATAAAGTCTTCTTATTGAAATGCTACAGAAAAGAGGGATTAACATGCGGTGTTAGGAAAACCGGGATCTTTGAGGAAATATAAAAGCTTTGGTATTTTTTTGAATTTTGTAAGTAGGTACTTTGAAAAAAACAGAACTCCAAAGCATCTCTGAAGTAGATTAAATACATAATAATAATAATTTGAAAGGTTGTACTTTGGGCTAATATGAGTCTCTACTATCTACTGATCAAAACGAACAGCTTTTCCTATAGAACCATGAATATATTTATATTCAATAATCCAAAATAACATCGTCATAGTAAGATCGTTCGTCCTGAAGATGCCTCGTTGAGAGGTGAAACACGTGTCGACAAAAGTGTTTGTTTGTTGGTGATATATCTTTGTGTAGTTACATGTAACACATAATTAGTGCACCAACATCATAAGCGGAATAATTGCAAAGTAATATTATAATTATACTGTCATTTAAATAATGAACTTCCGCAAAATAACGCCTGATTCAATTAAATATATTTATATTTATACAAATGGGTTATTACTAGTTGCGTGTGAAGGAAGATTTTATATTTGTATTTGCGACACATGCTTTCATTGCTTTCTTTTGTATTATATATGTATAAACATAATTAATGTAAGAAAACTTTGTAAACTCAAACAAGTGAACTTAAATGTATTTAATGAGTACCCAATAAAGATATTTGTTATTAAACAAGGAGGGGAGGTTCGGGGTTGGTTTTTCTAACTATGTTTTATATCTTAGAGACGACGGATGCTCCAATAGTGACTCTTATAAAACTGTTGGGCACATAGTGGAGTATTTTTTAATCAGGGTTTTGTCTCCTCCCATTGAGTACACATAGTTCCATATTAGCCGATCTGTACCTACATAAACTGACATCAATTACCTAAGCACACAGAAATTAAATCGAAAACGCGCCGAATTAGAAAGTAGCTAAAGCGCTTTATAATTTTAAGCTCGCAGGCGTTTAGTTAGAGCGGGAGGAAGCGTTCGCCTCGTGTCTCGTTGTGCCGCTAACGAAGCATAAACGTGAGCCGATCGACTTAATCTCGCCGGTGTTTGACGGCGATGTATTCCTTCCTGTCACCGGATGTAGCATTACTCTGAACTGGGTCATGTGCTAAGTTATCCATGTTCGAACGTTTGATTACGTATATTTTATTTAGATACATTAGCTTTGGAGGGTTCTTCTGGTGATTTCTTTGTGCGGCTACAAAATGGGCGGCTATACACGGATTTACATTACGAGCCTACTTTAATCTTCTCGCTGCTTTATCGGCAAAGCAGCTGCCTGTTTCGTAACTACGCCCTGAAAAGAAACTCTGGTAGTCTCCATTATCGACAATAAATCAATGTATTCTTTTAAAAACTATAATATATGTATGTAAGGTGGTAACAAAATGTCCAGCAAAGTTATAGAGAACCTAGTAACACCAATAGCAAGAATGATGTTGTATGTCTACATTTATCTTAAAATACACTGACTCCTGTAATACAGCTTAAATATTCTTGATTTAGATCGAAGATCAGAGATTGCTCATAGTAAAATCATATTATTAGGTGCGACAAAAAATAGAGATATTAAGAAGAGCTCACTGACACCCTAGAGCCACTGCAGCTTCATAATCAGCGAGGTCATTACGCGACAATGATGCAAAATTAAGCTAAACTTTAATCGATATAATGCAATTCTGACGTAATGCAAACCTGGTGACATTTAACAAAGAGACTAGTGTATAAACACTTTCTGAATGTGTGAATGTGTCTTCTCCTTTTTATTATTCGTTTGGGCTTACTATCTTTCTCTCTCTCATCTCATCCTGTGTTTCTGCTTTAGATAATTATTGAGTGCTATATTGTGCTGTTGCTGTAATATTTGCTATTTTAGTATTATGTTAATATAATTTATGATATGTATGTATATGTAGTCAGCATTAGTGTGTATGTATAATATTTGTATACTCTATTTCTTAAATGTATTTTACTCATGAAGGTAAAAACCGTGCCCGTCCTCGCAGCGCGCGTTTTTTTAGCTTCATGATTTTACTGCCTAAATTATCCCAAAGATTGGACTGGTAGAGATTGCCTAGTGGCATTAAGTCCGCCTTTGTACTAAATTTGTGCAATAAAGTTAATATATTTAAAATTGGTAACTACTGAACAACAATTTAAACTAATTCTTCTTTTCCTTTTCCTTTTCAGGACTCCGCGAGAGTGTTACAGAATGCATGCGCATATGTGGCCGATGTACAAACTTGCATTAAAAGATTGTGTTCCTACATCTGTCGCATTATTAAAATGTGCGGAATGCTCTACCTGTTTGCGTGTTTCCTTTATCCTATTACCTTGAGTCCGTTAAACGAAGCGTGAATAGGCATCTTAAGCCGGCATAATGGATGTAACTAACACTTACAATATAGATATACATTCTAGTTGCAGGGGCGTACCCATTTCCAAGGGGTACCCTCCCCCCGAAGGTGTTATACATACAAAATAAAATAAATCCCTCAATACAGCAATTCTGATCTGCGGGATAATTATTATGTTAAAATTGATTTGCTACGAGCATTTATGTCCCAGAAGCTTTTAAGTACTGTACTTTAATCATTTACCCAAACGGCCAAACGGACCCTACAAAAAATCTTGGGTATAATAAAAATAATATGTAGGACAATTACCACATATTGCTCTGGTCACAAACTATACTCTAGGCTTGTACTATGTGTACAAGAAACAATGATATACCACATATTATATTTATAAACACCCAGACCATTGCAAATTGTACAGAAAAACGTACTAGTATTTTTTTGCCATGGGTGGGAATCGAACCCACGACCTCCGGATACAACACCAAAGGCGCAACCACTAGTCTACGGAGCCGGTATATGCTTGGCTGGTTTTATTCGTTCTTGGGCCTTCATACTGCTTTCCGTCAGGTGGATGGAACATGCCGCGCTATTATTAAAAAAAAAAAAAGATCTGCGGCCAAGTTTAACACTGCATTTGTAATCGCGATAATAATATTTTGTTGGTGATTGTTTTAATTAAATCTTTCTGTATTGGGTTTTTTTTAATATTATAATACAAATATATTCATTACACATAACATAAATATTTTCGCGCACAATTACCAACATAACAATAAAATATAAAATACTGAAGAAAAGTAAAAACAAAAAACAGACTCCTCTGCCATCTAGTATTAGAAAGTAGGACTTCTAACTTCACTCGTGTAAGAGTTATTAGAAAAAAGCTAATATATGGCGTCTGTGTATAAGTAGATCACAAGCAACACAGACAAGCAATGACAAAATTCGTGAGGGCTGACTGGGACCTGGTTGACTCAGCGGTTGAGCGCCTTGCCGCGATAGCAAGGTTCGTGGGTTCGAGTTCCGCCACCAGGATTTTTTTTTATCTTTAAAAATTTAATTTAAGATTATCCAACATAACGATAATAATACAACTAACAGCCAAGTTGTAATATTGGAAGAATTACGTTTGTATGAGCTCCTCTTTAAGCACTATGCTTCAATGGCGGCTGTACTAATACCTACGTGAATATATCGGTGTAGTATAGCGAATTACTTGGTAAGAATAGAAGAAAAACAAACAAGGATTACTCAATAGTAAATGCGAAAACCTTTACAAATCTAATAGACAACCCCGCAGGTGCGAAAACACCTCGGACTCTGGCGGTTCCGCAATTCAAACCTTTGTAAATTGTAAGATAGAAAATTTCAAACATTTCAGCTTAAGGGTATATAGTTTAGAGGCCGAGGTTTCTGATATATATATACTTATAATAGAACCTAATTACTAAACACGTAATATGTAAATATATATCTACGCTTGGGATTAAAGGTGTGCGAACCTCATCGCTGTCTGTGTGGCAAAGATGTCGGCGAGATGGGTCACCACGGACTCTCGTGTTCTAGAAGTGCTGGCCGATTTTTCCGTCACAGTGCCTGTAATGACCTATCAGTAGGACGCTTGCCATGGTCTCGACTCCGTCTATTTTGGAACCCACGTTAAGTCGAGACGATGGCAAGCGACCAGACGGGATGACTTAGGTACCCTGGAGTTTGGGAAATTCTCTTGTATGGGATTTTGCTTGTTGTGATACATTGGCTCCCTCCCATCTTCAAGGTACCTCAGTGAAAGCAGGGGCTGCGGCGGAATAAGCGAGCTAAGCAAGCGTCGTAAATATCAATAAATTATTAAAGATTATTTATTTTCGGCGTTTGCTGTAGAGACGATGGGTACGTGGGATTCTGAGGCAAAAGCCTTTTATAAGGAATTGGTCCTAGGCTCGTCGACGTTTCGGGAAACAATAAATCTGGTAGATAATTCATACACAAGAACTAAGTAAATTAATTCAAAGAGGAAATGCTGCCAGCGCAGCGTATTGGGTACCATGCCACTAACAGACAGTGATTTGGAAGACTATTTTAATTTATAGGTAAGTATTTTTTTTTTGTTTTTATTTTAATTATTTTATAGGTATTATTTATAATTAGTTATTATTATTAATTTATATGTTTATTGTTCAATGTATAAATTGAATCTATAGAATTAAATATATTGAATATGTAAAATGTCCTATATAATATTATTATTTAAAAAATAAATCTATTCTATAGATTCCTAACAGAAGTTGCTAGCGTTAACTACAGTCCTCTCTCTACAGCATATATACACGTAGGCAATGCCCGTAGGTCACGATTCGTGCGGGTCGAAAAATAAAACTAAAAGTTTTAAACTCACGTTTTTTTATTCTTTTTAAATCTCTAGTGGCAAAATAAATTAATATAGTTTAAATATAAGGTACGTTTAAATAGACTTATTTAATAATAATGATTATCTATAAGGTTCTTTGCAATTTTATTACAGAACCCAGAAACACTCAAACAATCCAGCGAGGTCTAAATCGTGTTAACCCTTGTCTAGGGTCTAAAAGGGACCCCATTTAACCACCGGTGTAAAGAAAATCATGCTAATGAATCGAGAGTATCATCTTTTATTTATAAATAAAGAGATGGTTATATATATTTATACATAAAAGCAGGGGCGCTGACTCCGTGGGTGGTCAGGGGCTCGAGCACCCATGAGAAATAAACAGTGGGTGCCAAGTACCCTTGAGAATAGACATCAAGAAACAGATCAGTAATCGCCTTTTAGGGATGGGCGTCTTTTTATTATACGGCCACCCTTAGTTTGGGGCCGGACAATGTGTGTGATATTGCAATTATTGTGTGCGCAGTATGAAAGTAGGACATTTATTTATTTGTCGGTCGATTAGTATGCATTTATGTACTTTCTCACACTTCGCCACTTTTTCGAGTCATCAAATGAGCATACAAATGAGCAGTGTATACGTGGTGGCCTAGTTGGTTAGACCTTGGACTTAAAAACACTTAGGTCCCTGGTTCGAATCCCGGTGTGTACAAATGAGTTTTTAAATTAAAAATTTATGTACATTTGTTTGACAACACCACTATAGTGCCTCGGAGAGCACGTTAAGCTGTTGGTCCCGGTTTCACTATACCAACTTGTGAAACTGTTTATAGATGGGTTATTGAGTCTATACAAAACATCGCAACGAGCTAGCCACTTGTTCGGTGTAGACTCATACCATCGGCTACGACGAGGTGGGATTAAACCCCTCCGCTGGGTACCCTGGGGCCGTCTAGCCGCCTCGGGCGCCGTAAGGCACCCGTGATGATACAAATGAGCATGAGCACCCATGAGGTTTTCTAAAAGCCGACGCCCCTGCATAAAAGGATTGTTATATTTAGTTTTTATACAAGGGTTGGTTAATAAAAAAGCGGCACGCAGCCTAGTGGTTAAGTGATAACAACTGATAACAAGGTTAGGCAGATGACAACAAGGCTGGCCTGGGATGGGTGACCGCTTTATACAACGAGGCTATTTCATCATAAATACCGCAACAAGCTCGCGACTTGTTAGGTGTTGCCTCCGAATACCATCGGCTAAATGAGGAATATTATCCCTCCATTAGGGATAATATTCCTCATTTAGCCTCTCTATTAGATATATTAATCCCTCCGCTGGGTACCCTGATGATGGTTTTCGGGAACCAAATAGGCACCCGTGATGGTATATTGGTTATTTTATTTTTCTATGATTCTTCCACCAGTGTGGAAAGTTTGCCTTTCCATCTTCTGATCTTTTGACAGTATGGTCAAAATAAGGGTTGGTCATATTTTTACAAATGCATTTTCTTTATACAGTATTTTTTTTAAGTTAATGGCTTCTACGCATAGCGGGTGTTTTTGCCAATGTAAAGTGGATATGCGAATTGTAATTTATAATAAGTAAAAGAAGGATTAAAGAATGAAAAAAGACTGGAAAGGAGAAAGGACTAGTAGAGAATAAGGAATAATAACATGACCGTATGCAATACGGAATTTGTTCCAATGTCTAATTGAAGTTTTTTTAAAATTTATTATGCGACTTTGTATCTACCTGGTGATGAGCAGACCTACAAAGTCCACGAATGGGGTCAATCAATAATTGTTCTTAAATAATATTGATAGCTCCCACTATGCCGGCTAAATGGTGCGATTACGAAATGGGGGGCGACAATGACGAATTGCATTACGAGTATATTTTAATATACTCGTTGCCTTATCGTCAGTTCAACTACCAATTTCGTAACCGCACCCTGAAAGGAGACTACCACCTCGACAAAAAATAGATGCAGTAGTTTCCTGAAAACCGGTGAACCCACAGACTAAAACTGAAACACTTGACGGTTTTGGAATCTGTATGGGCGGTGGTAACGAGACCGGTCGGTTTAACGAAGTTATAGAGACTTTCCTCCCACCGGAAGTAATAAAGAGGAAAAATAACAATAAAATGGTACCGCCATTTTACTGTTCATTATACTGCCCTTTAATGCAACACAAACATCGCGATCACTGCATTTATAGGTACACTTATTAATTTTAAGATCACTACAAATGCTTATTCTACAAAATTGGTTCTTTGTGCAGATAACCCTATATAAAGTTTAATTGTAAAAAATATAACACAAACAAATATTATGTTTCGGCTATACTCAAAGAATCCCAGCACAGTATTTGGTTCATTAAAAATGTTCGCATTTTGCCTGAAACCAAGTAAATTAAACAGAAAACAGTTCGCTTCATTACGTTTACTTCGCTAGATTTAATTCAATAAAATACCTTATACACGTATTGATACGTCACGTTACAATGAAGATGTCTACCACAAAAAAATAAAATAACGCTAATAAAGTATAAAATAATAAATTATGTAAGCACAATAACTTATAGATAAAGTAATAACTTTTTATTTGCACAAGATTTAGATTAAAACTCCTAAACTAGGTAGACCTATTAATATAGGAATCGACACTTCTTACAAAAAAAAATCATTGTATTTAGACCGCCTCCGTAATCTAGTGGTTGTGCCCTTGTCGTTGTATCCGGAGGTCGTGGGTTTTCCACAAAACAATATCAGTACAGTGGGTCTTTATAAATATATGTATGTGTATATGAAGATAGGACATTACAAAGATATTGCCTGAGGGTCTACCATGGGTTTGCGCATTGTAGCAACGTTACGTATTTGTTTACGTATACGTGAGCAACAACCAATAGGATAGCTTTATTAAATCCTGGACCAAAAATAAAGCGGCCCTATTGGTTGTTGCTCACGTATACGTATATAAATACGTTACGATTGCTACAATGCGCAAACCCATGGTAGAGCCTCTGGTCCCAAACTAAGCTAGTACTATTTTTACCAGAAACAACTATATTAATACATATTATATTTTATAAACACACAGACCATGATAAACTGTACAAAAAAACGAACTAATATATAAATATATATATATATATATATATATATATTAGTATCATTGTTTGTAGGAGAAATATAGAGGCCTAGTGCTTAGTTAGTGACCAGGGAAATATGGGTGAAATGTCCTACATTTATTATTTATTTATTTAAAATTCTTTATTGCACAAAATTGTATATAGGCAAGCTTAATGCCTTAGGCATTTTCTACCAGCGGGGTGAGAAGGAACTTTATTTAACACTTTCGCTTTCGTCAGTGGAATTGTTTTCGTCTTGTCTATGGTCAGAACCTGTATGAATAATATACGGAAGTGCTGTAACAGATCATGTAAATTATTAAAACTGTACCATAATTCTTTCGATTCAACTTATAGAAAAGAGATAAATATAAATTATTCGTTTCTTTGAAGAATTTAATCGAAAAATCATCAACCTACTAATTTTGAAGATGCATTACAGCACTTCCGTATATTATTCATACAAGTTCGGACCATAGACAAAACGAAAACGATTCCACTGACGAAAGCGAAAGTGTTAAATAAAGTTCCTTCTCACCCCGCAGCTTACCTTTGAGAGATTACAAAATCTTCAAATAAATCTTGTTTATTTATTTCGTAACGTAACGTGACGTATACTAAAATTGTAAAAAACTGTTCGTGTATACGACCTTTAACTTCAAGTAACATGTACTGTAATGACGTCACAACATTCGAATAATTACTCCATTCCAAAGGGCTGGATTAGAAGATATCCACAACAATAACAACTGTGCGTAGTTAAGGCAAACGAGTCATCAGCTTTTAAGTATGTACTACTAACAAATAATTGTTCTTTGAAGGGAATAAGCTCTATTGGTAAGGAAATAAGGAGTGGAATCTATTAATGATAAGGTAAGAATGATAATGAAATAGCATAACGAGTGAACAAATAAAATTATTTTAGACTACTAATTTTAAGATCAAGGAATAAAGTCCGCCTCCGTAGACTAGTGGTTGCGCCTTTGGCGTTGTATCCGGAGGTCGTGGGTTCGATTCCCACCCATAGCAATAAAAAAATATTGTACGTGTTTTCTGTACAGTTTGTCATGGTATGGGTGTTTACAAAGTATAATATGTATTATATGGTTGCTTCTGGTACACATAGTACAAGCCTAAAGCTTAGTTTGTGCCCAGAGCAATATGTGTAAATTGTCCTACATAAAGTGTAATATTTTAGTAGAATTTATTATTAGGAAACCTTGTGGATGATGTTTTTACTGATGCTGGAGTGTATAAAGTTAATTTAACTGTAACCGCAAACTTTTGATAACAATTTAATGGATGGTAATAATTCATTTTAGACGTTATGGACTCGGAAAATTACGGCTCAGCTGAAGTTTAATTGACTTTGTGCATCCAGGCTTTTTGTCTAAGGTTTTTTAGTTACATTAATACCATACTTCTTAGATTAAAATATATAAATATCTAGGTATATTTTGGGATCAGTCTTATTGAAATTTACGGTTTTCTATGACTGTTAGTCTCTAGTTAAGAGAGAAGACACCAAGTTATATATTATTAATATGTGAAAAAAATTGTAGGGTTAAGATTATAAAATGACTAGGTAATTCGCATAATGGAATTCCGAGAAAAATATTGATATATACAGGGTGACTTTGAAAGGATGTACTTTGGGCTAATATGAGGTTCTGCTGATCAAATCGAACAACTTTTCCCATGGAACCATGTGTCGCAAATGAAAAAAAAATTATTGGATTTTCGAAAATATAGGCTAAAATAATATTATTATATAATAATAATATATTCATATGAGTTTGAACATTTTAATCTATTATTTTTTAAATACGTCATTATCACGCTAGCAAAGAAAACAGGCTTTTTTAAAGAAAAAATATGATTGAAAGTTCTATTGGTATATACCGCGAAGTGAAATGAAAATTTGGGTCCGATAATACTCTACGGTTTATTAAGCGGTATGCGTGTTTCTAGAAACTTATCTACTAAACAAGAAATCTTGTGACGCTTTTATTGTTGACATAATCTATAAGAATAGCAATAAAAATTAAAAATAATACTTTTTATTATTACCATGCTGTAAGATACATAATCAAAATATTATAATAAATTACGCATAAATTTAATAAAGGTGCATACCGCACCACATTTATCCAATAATTTATTTTCAACATTTTTTGTCTATTACAGCGTGTACGTAGTATTCTATTTAATCTGTGATAGCACGCTTGTGACGTCATGCAGATTTTTTAGATTTCAAATATTAATATCTCAAAAACCAGTTAATTATTTTTAAAATAAACGAAATTAGTTTCTTATTATAGGCTATATTTCCGAAATATTTTTTTTTAATTTTTTTTATTTACTTCAAAAGCCTATTCCCCTTTTTTTTTTTTTTTTAATGGACAAATTACACATATTGCTCTGGTCACAAACTAAGCTCTAGGCTTGTACTATGTGTAACAGAAGCAACGATATAATACATATTATATTTTATAAACGCCCAGACCATGACAAACTGTACAGAAAAACGTACTAATATTTTTTTGCCATGGGTGGGAATCGAACCCACGACCTTTAGAAACATTAGGTAGGTATAGTAATATATGAATTCATTATTTTGTCAAGTCAATCAAAAATTAGGTACTAATTATAATTTCATTAAGAAGCATCTTTAAGGACACTTTTTATTTATTTCATTTATTAAGTAAGCAAAAATACAAGATATATTCAGACTGGGCAAGTCCCTGATCCCAACACTAGGAGTCCCTGTCACGTAGGAATCAGTTTCCACCACATAAACTGGTTATTACATTTAACTCTTACAATCTATTTATACATCAAATAATGGAATACAATATTAATAAAAATAAAAAAAAAACTATATAAACTAAAAACTAAGATTAATTATTAATCATAACTTAACTCTAAAGTAAACAATGATAGAAAATAAATAAGTAGATTCTATACATTAATCAAATACTTAAACAAAATACTAAACAATAAAAGTATTAAAAAGTTAAAATAATACATATAATGAAATGCAAGGTTATTTTGTAAATGTTTATATACCTATGTATGTGTATGTGTAGTGTGTATTAGTGTTATTCTTACTTTAAAATTTTGTAAAAGTTTTTCAGTTTGTGAGTAGTTAAAAGACATTAGCCATTTATTTATAGTTAATTTGCAAAACGATTTTGATAAATTGACAATATTTAAAGATTTACTGATTTTATTATATAAATAACTGCCCAGAAAGCTGATTTGTCTTTGTGCAAAGGTGGTTCTTACTTTAATCGGAGGAAATATTTGGTCTTTTCGCCTCTTTCGAAGTGATTCAAAAACATTGACTAGATCAACCTTTTGGTATTGGTATAAACAAGTTTTTAAGCATTCGTAACTGCAACTTTAGCACTGCATTCGTAACTGCAAAGCCAGCGTTCTCCATACAAAATGTGCTTTTGTACTTCCACTCTTAGAATAATAACGCAATTGTTCTATGCTTCCAGTAATACTCGATTACTTTTTGTCGCAGAATTAAAATAATATTTTTTTGTCGGACATTTTATTTATTACCCTTTCTGTGTTGTTATTTTTTTATTTTTTGAAATCATAAATAAAATAAAAAAACTAACAGCAGTAAGAGTTTTGCGTACAATTACAAACATAAAAATAATAATTTAACTAACTAACAGCCAAGTTGTAATATTATGGCGTCAAGTCGGCTACAGTAGATTCGAGATGTTCTTAAAAGGGACAAATACTAAGTCTAAAAAAACAGACGCATCTGTATGATTCGATGTATCGATGTAGAGAAAGCTAAGGAAGTATAAGAAGATCGTATGTGTGTACGTGCATTGCACTCTGCTTACCCCTTAACAGGAATACAGGCGTGGTGGTATATATGCATGTATGTATGATATACATGGTAGCCGAGTTGGTTAGACCTTGGACTTAAAAACACTTAGGTACCTGATCTCGGTGTGTACCAATGTTTGACAACACCACTATAGTGCCTCGGAGAGCACGTTAAGCTGTCGGTCCCGGTTTCACTATACCAACTTGTGAAACAGTTTATAGATGGGTTATTGAGTCTATTCAAAACATCGCGGTGAGCTAGCCATTTGTTAGGTGTAGACCCATGTGCTACGACGAGGTGGGATTAAAACCCCTCCGCTGGGTACCCTGGGGCCGTCCAGGCGGTGAAAATATGTATGTATGTATGATATCGGGTATGTCGATATTCCGTCGCTTCCCCAACTTAATTGTTAGGTCTGGGTGTACCTAACAATTATCTAGAAACACAAAATAATAACGAAGCAATTAAAATGAATATTAGGTTGCATAATATTTAATTAAAGCCGAACATCTCGTAGGTACATGTATGAATAATTCCTATCAAACGCTGCAGCCCGTTTGATGCGGTTTCACTAACAAATCGGGCCATAACACTTAGGTTAAGTTAAACGTAGGTCCACCATTAATTCGGAGAGAAAAATCAGGATAAAGACAAATAAATAATAATAATCATATGTATAGTAATCATATGTATAGTAATCTATGGAGAGGGCTATGCTATGAGTCTCTCTGCGAGATCGAATCAGAAATGGGGAGATCCAGAGACGAACCAAAGTTACCGAGTTCTAAGTGCTGGTTCTATTCATTTATGGACCTGCATACTGCCTGCCTTCCATCAGGTAGATGTAGGGTCACATATCCTATAAAAAAAATATATAAAAAAAACCTAGCCCATCGCATTAGTTGAAATGGCAGTGGGCAGGGCACATAGCACGCAGAACTGATGACCGATGGGGCCGAAAAGCTCTCGAATGGAGACCACGCACCAGCAAGTCTACGTCCGCATCCAACCGGTCCTTTTGGAAATCTATAGGAGAGGCTTATGTGCAGCAGTGGATGTGGATTATGTGGTAATATTAAATAAGATAATCCATGACAATTAAAACAATATTTTACTTAATTTCAGATTTTATTTAATTCCAGATTTTTTTTTTTTTTTTTTGACCAGAGAGTTTTTATCTAATAATTTACTTATCCGTGCAACTTAACTAAGTTAAAAAATAATATATCCCGTTTAAACACTAACTTATGGTAGCTCTAGTTAAACGGCCTTTTAGCAAAATTCACCATCGCTTTAATTTAATAATCATACGAACCACGCCAGCTTAAATTAAACGTTAGTATATCGATGTTTATACAAGAAGGCAAGAATATGTGTGTGTTTGAGATATATCAATGCGGTTAGCGTTAACACCGTACTTTGATGTCAAAACCATCAAATGAACTGGGATCAGTTATTAGAAACTTAGCTGTTTCCATATTTGTTATTGTTGTTTTCTATGGTTATTACAAATTAGATTTTTCATTATTGTGTTAAAGACTAGACGACAGACGTCATAAATGGGGAGTAACAGAAACCGAAGGATTTACAGTAATTACGTTGAAAAAATCGTTAGTTAGCTATATAATGTCGGCCATGTTTTAATTTTGTGTAATGTTTTTTTTTGTAAATGACTTAGTTTGAGATCCCAATAACAAATTTTGTTGAAATACCCAGTATATTTTTATGAAATGCGTGGACCTATAACTAACGAGTATAGGTTCTGTATATATTAATTATACTCTATGAGTATAGGTATGCAATCAATATAGATAAGCTAACTGTGATAAAATACTTTTGACATATAATAATTTAATTGTACATAATATACAATTTTTAAGCTATTTTATCACACTATCTTGGGCGTGCTACGGTTTATGATTTACTGATGCAAAACCCGTCAAGGGACCTGCAGGGTAACCACCGGCTCCGATACCGTGAGATCTCGTTCGAGTTGAGATCGAGAACGGTGTTTTTGGTACTACGAAATGTGAAACACCGTTGTTTGAATTAACAACTGCATAACTAGTTCAAGTACCTAATTAATTACAAAAAAAAAAAAAAAAAAATTGAACTTTGGAAATATCTTTTGTATGAAATGACGTCATTTTTGATCTCAACTCGAACGAGAACTCACGGTATCGGAGTCGGTGGTTACCCCCCTGTTTTGGTTTTAGTCTGTTTTAGGAGACTATTGCAAAGTTTTTTTGTCGAGTTAGTATATAGTCTCCTTTCAGTGCTCGGCGGTTACGAAGCGGGCAGTTAATTTGTCTATAAAGAAGCAAGGTAAATAAAACTTGTCTTAAAATGCAAATTCACCTTTGTCGCCGCCCATTTCGTAACCGTATCATTTGCCATAAGATAGTATTGATCGACAACGTTAATGAATTTTAAACGTCTCTCTTATTAGGATCTTTCTTCAGTAAAAGAGAGGGTTTCCACGCCTAAATTTGCACACTATCATCATTTAGCCGGCATAGTGGAAGCGATCAATGCTGTTAAACAACAATGTACTGATCGATCCCATTCATGTATTTTGTAGGTCTGCTTGCCCCCAGGTTGATACAAAGTCACATACCGTGCTCCAGTAAAAAACAAAAGCTATACATTTATATTTTAGCCTCCTGCTGTAATTTTTGAATATTAATTGCTGTAATTCGCCATTGTCCACAGTTTCGACGTTCGCGGAAGAAGTTTTAACAAAGCCCTGCACTGGTCGGATCCCCTGGCCTTCGGAAGACGAGCTTACTTCGTGACCATGTCCCAACCTTCGTCTCTGAACGTGGAATCTGTCCAGCTGGATGATGAAGGGGTGTACAGATGTAGAGTGGACTTCAAGAATTCTCCGACGAGAAATTTTCAAATCAGACTGAATGTTATTGGTAAGTATGAGGTAGCAAACAAATAATTCTGTCATCTAGTGTTCAAAAACTAGAACTTTAAACTTCACTCAAATTATTCACGGGTGCCTTACGGCGCCGAGACCACATAGACGGCCTGAAGGTACCCAGCGGAGGGGTGTTTAATCCCACCTCGTCGTAGTCGATGGTATGAGTCTACACCGAACAAGTGGTTTTACCGTTTAGCTCGTCGCGATGTTTTTGAATAGACTCAATAACCCATCTATAAAAAGTTTTACAAGTTGGTATAATGAAACCGGGACTGACAGATTAACGTGCTCTCCGAGGCACTATTGTGGTGTTGTCAAACAAATGTACATTTTTTTTTAAATTAAAATCTCATTGGTATATACCAGGATTCGAACCAGGGACCCAAGTGTTTTTAAGTCCAAGGTCTAACTAACTCGGCCACCACTCTAATACTGGGTAATTTGAAGAATGCGCATTGTGAACGTGTTATAAGAGTTACAAATCAATGACAATTTAGTGAAGGCATAGCTTTACTCCACGCTTTCTCGGCAAATGCTCAACTTCTTGCCGTAGAAAGCGAGGTTATGGATTCGAGTCCCATCGTCTAGGATTTTTTCATTGAAATTTTATATATATCTACATATAATAAAATTGTAGACTTCCGTGTTGACATTAAAGGTTTTTGCAGAAAAGGTTTTTTTTGGCTCCCGAGAACTGTTTAAACGGCCTTAGGTAACCCAGCAGAGAGATTAACCACCCCTCATTTCGCCGATGGTATCCGAAGTCAACGTCCAACAAGTGGCAACATATGTTGGTATAGCCTTGTTATATAAAGCGGTCACCCATCCCAGGTCCGGCCTCGTTGTCATCTACTTTACTTTGTTTTCAGTGCAGTGACCAATCACTTGGATAGCGCAGTTTTTTATTATAATCAAAAATGACAGAAAAATTATTTTAATTTTAGTAATTAAAAATAAATATTAAAAAAGGTATGAGCTACATATATAAGGTAGAACATAATATAATATGAAATACTTGTCTACCCTAGAAGCAGCGACTATATTGCAAAGTAAATATTTCATACAAACAATACATCAACATTTTCTGCTTGAACAGTCGCTAGTCGCTACGAAAAATAACCTGTCTTGTAGTCAGATAAATGCAACTCCTATATGAAAAGTTGGCTCTGTTCTTGCTGTTTGTTTAGAAAATTGAAAAACATACTAACTTTGCCTTATCCCAAACAGTGTCTTACCCCCGTATTCTAAGACGTTTCCTTAACTCCACTCTTCACTCAAGGAGCGTCTGTCTCAACTTGCTTTTTATAGTTGACATTTGGTGGAAAGAGACAGACGTTCCTTGAGTGTAAAATGGAGTTAAGGATACGTCTTAGAATACGGGGGTTAAATACTCGCTGAGTAAAGTTTAACTTAATAAAATGATTAATAAGTTGATATTTTCTTTCATATAACAAACTTAAAAAAAACTAAAAAGTACGAGCCTAGACATCGGTCATATTTAATGACTACTCCAAAAATCATTCAAATCCATGAATTATTAGGGGGAGTAACAGTCATGACCTTCTGAGCACGGCATGTGACTTTGTATCTACCTGGTGGTGGACAGACATACAAAGTCCATGAATAGGGTCAATCAATAATTGTTCTTAAACAACATTGATCGCTTCCACGCGACAAAGACAAATTGCATTACGACTATATTTTTATATACTCGCTGCCTTATCGTCAACTCAATCACCCATTTCGTAACCGCACCCTGAAAAGAGACTACCACCTAGACAAGAAAACGATGCAGTAATCTCCTGAAAACCGTATGTCTTGTGAAACTGTTTATATATCTATACAAAACGCGACGTAAGCTTGCCACTTATTTGGTGTGGACATAGAATACTATAGGCTACGTCGAGATGGGAATATAATCCCCACGCTGAAGAGGGCTTATTAAAAGACTAAACGTGGCCGTCGGAGACTAAAGAACAAGAATCATGATCTGATTGGAAAAGTTTTAAAAGATGGTGCAATTAACAGTCTGTGAAATTGGCTGCATATATGAGGAGGGATATGACTGGAAACGAGGAAAAAGCAGTATGTAGAGATAGAAGATACAAATGGCGTTGGGTGGTCTCTGCTTACTACGGCTTTGAGTCGGGCGTCAATGATACATGTCATTGGGACGCAATTTGTCCGTTTTATGATTAGCCGGGTTAGACTGAAACCCCATTCAAATGAAATAAAAGTACTGCGTGGCGAAAGATAAGCACGTGCTGAGGGGCGTAAGCAAACACCACCGGTCAAATGAAAAAAAAAGAATCTATCAAGCTTGAAATGAACTATTTTAGCATTCGAATATACCGAACTTATTAAAGTTTTTCTAAATTATTTTGAACTTTTCGTGTTCTAACGCCGCCGCTGAGACGACTTCTTCACTTTGTGGAAACGCCTGGACTGATTCATGAAATAGACTGAGTGTTGAACACAAAGCACGGAATCTCGGAATTTCGCGCGGTGATTCTGTGGTCTGTGGTGTTGCACATGTAAAGGCAGAACTAAAGTTGTGAAGATTAAAAAAAAATTGCCGGCATAGTGGGAGCGATCAATATTGTTAAACAACAATGTCTTCTGCATCTTTGTATCTACCTGATGGTAGATACAAAGTGACATGCCGAGCTCCTATTAAAAAATAAGCAAAAATAAAATTATTATTGATCAGAAATCTCTATACATATAAATATATTAAATTCCAGTAAAGAAACGATACATTTTAGTAGCCGAATTCTGGTTATACCCTTATTTACAATATTCACAAAATAGTGGACTCAGGGAGTTGCCAAGTCTACGATTTCAAAGGAAAACTTTATTTTCCAGTCGGAGGAGCCTCGGGATGTGCGCTCGCCGTGTAATAGGCTGGCTTTAATTTTAAATTTACTCTATTCCTTTCCTGCACTCTAATTATAGAGTCCTTTTTGACCCACCTTCCACCTTCCTTCTTGAAATGAGAGGATTAGGTAATTCGTGTAATTTGTTTCTCTTGATGTTGTAGAAGTTATTTTAAAGTACCAACTTAATAGCCTTTAGGCAACTGTTTGATGAACTCAAAGCAATAGTAATTTAGGTATTTATTTAGTAATCCGAACTTTTTTTGAGGTGGAAGGGAAGTTCGTAGAGGTGGAAGGGAAGTTCGTAGAGGTGAATGGGAAGTTCGTAGAGGTGGAATAGTTCGTAGAGGTGGAAGGGAAGTTCGTAGAGGTGGAAGGGAAGTTCGTAGAGGTGAAAGGGAAGTTCGTAGAGGTGGAAAGGGAGGTTCGTAGAGGTGAAAGGGAAGTTCGTTGTAACTTCACTAGACTGGTTATGTTACCACCGCACAGCAGACGCAAAAACCGTCACGTGACCTAGTCATGAAATTCACTAGTTTCCAGGAGTCTACGGTACTGCATCGATTTCATGTCGAGGTGGTAGTCTCCTTTTACGTTGCTGTTACGAAACGGGCAGTTGATTCGACGATATAGCAGCTAGGATACTAAGGTAGACTCTAGGTAATGTGTAGTGGTCGCCACCTACTTCACAACCGCATCTTTTTTATAGTCGAAACGATCTAAGAACAATGTTTTGATCGATTCCATTCATGGACTTTGTTGGTCTGTTTACCATCGAACCGGTTGGCTAATAAATTTAAAAATATTAGTAGCTCTACCATGAGTTTTAGCTAACAGTGTTTACTATAGTCGCTAGTAAATATAGCAATTATATCAAGCTTAGTTATTGTCCTATACATAATAAACAATGGGTATGGATCAACCAATAAGATCGCTTTTTTTCTAATAAACCTGTCTTATTGTTTGATCCCTATCTGTCCTGGGCACGGGACAGTTCGAGTTCAGGTTAGTTCGAAATTAAAGTGCACACGCAGCTTATCAGACTTGAACCATTTTTGTTGTGTGGTTTCAATTTATCGCCGCTGGGGGCCCTTTCATAGGACTGGATTATGGGTAGGAAAAAAATTGGAATACAGCTAGTTACCTAACACTATCTATAGTTACTAGCGACTATCGTAAAGACGATTAGTATGGAATAGCTACATACAGTTTCGAAGGAACTCCTCTTTTGTTATGGCCTCTAAATAGGTTATGACTGACTTGAAGGATACATGATATCATTAAGATGTTTGTTACAGTTCCACCACATCAACTCCTCCTGTATGATGAGGCTGGCAGAGACGTCGCTGGAGTGGTCGGACCTTTAGAAGAAGGAAACAATTTCACACTGCTCTGCGAACTAAGAGGAGGTACATACATACCATCACGCCACACTTATTTTACCAAATCAATTGTATACTGCATATCAAAGTTAAAATTTGACATATTACTCTTTTTTATTTTTTATTTTATATTATCATCGGCGAAATGAGGACGGGTAAATCCCTCCGCTGGGTACCCTGAGGCCGTTTAAACGGTTTTCGGGAGCCAAATAGTGATGGTATTTATTATTATTTTGTTTTACAAAATGTGTCAGGTTTTGTGTTTAATATCCAGTGGATATCCAAAGGCTGCTTATTACTATACCTGTAACACATGTCCAGCAGTTTTATAGGTATACTATACATACGTTGTATAATACTGTTAATTTTTATTATAAATATAAATATCATCACGGGTGAGTCTACACCGTATCAAGTGACTAGCTCGTTGCAATGTTTGGATAGACAGTTTCACAAGTTGGTATAATAAAACTGGGACGGAGAGCTTAACGTGCTCTCTGAGACACTATAGTAGTGTTGTTACAATTTAAATGTACATATTTTTTTAGATTAAAAACTTATTGGTATACACCGGGGTTTGAACCAGGGACCTAAGCGTTTTTAAGTCTAACCAACTCGGCCACCACGTATATACTAATATATATATATTTAAATTGCTTTTAATAAAAAAAAAATCGGCAGCACAATTTTTTTTTTATATAAGGGCAAAATATCTATGGTTGCATATTAAATGTTATTTATCTTAGGAATCCAGTAATTATCCACAAATATAATTAACAAAATATTATATCTATATATATATATATCTATATTGAAACGAGAAATTTATTACATACATACATATATATCATCACGGGTGCCTTACCGCGCCCGAGACCGTCTAAACGGCCCCAGTTCTAGTCCTCGTCGTAGTCGATGGTATGAGTCTACACCGAACAAGTGGCTAGCTGGTCGCGATGTTTTAAATAGTCTCGATATCCCATCTATAAACAGTTTCACAAGTTGGTAAAGTGAAACCGGGACCGAACAGCTTAACGTGCTCTTCGAGGCACTATAGTGGGGTTGTCAAACAAGTGTACCTACATTTTTAAAGATTAATGATTTTTAATCAGAAAGTTATTGCAGTTATTAATTATAAATCTATGTAACACCTATTTTAGTATTTAGGCTATTTTGTCTTAAATACCAATTCTAAATGTAAGGAAGGTACGCAATAAAACTTTTTGAAAACACTTTGAAACTAACAACTTTCTAAATAGATACGATTTATAATAATAAATATATGTAACACCTATTTTAGTATTTAGGCTATTTTGTCTTAAATACCAATTCTAAATGTAGAAAGGTACGCAATAAAACTTTTTGAAAACACTTTGAAACTAGCAACTTTCTAAGTAGATACGATTTATAATAATGAATGATAGTGTAATATTTTATTATATCTAAAAGAAAAGCACAAAAACTTCTTTTGTTACTTACAAATGGCGCTTCAAGAACATTTTTTACCATCCATCATATTCAGGACCGTTTTTACTAGTAGGTGAGTTATGTGATACCTTGAGGGATGGAAATGTTCCGCAAACGTAGGAAATATTTTGGAAGAAAATTTTAATAGTCTCCTGAAGACAGGAAAGATTTAGCTGTGAGTAATATGGTTTGGAACTGACATTTTTTTTTGTTTAACAAAACTTACTTAGCTATTCATATATATAAAGTTTCTGTAAATTGTCTCTGCTGTAATTTTCGTGGGAATTGGGTAAACGATGAAGATGATAAAAAAGATTGGTATAAATTCAGGAAATAAATATCTGAAAAATATTTATAAATCTTTATTTTATTTTAATAGAGGGCGTCTGTGTATAAGTAGATAACAAGCAATGACAAAATTCGTAAGGGGTGATTGGAACCTGGTTGGCTCAGCGGTTGAGCGCCTTGCCGCGATAGCGAGATTCGTTGGTTCGAGTCCCGCCCACCAGGATTTTTTTCATTGCATTTTTATCTTTAAAAATTCAATATTTTCTTTTAACAATTTATTCAACAACACCAGTATAGTGCCTAGGAGAGCACGTTAAGCTTTCGGTCCCAGTTTTACAATACCAATTTGTGAGACTGTAAATAAATAGATTATTGTGTCTATCCAAACATCGCGACGAGCTAGTCACTAGATCAGTGTAGACTCATACCGTTAACTACGACGAGGTGGGATTAAAAACCCCTCCGCTGGATACCCTGAGGCCGTCTAGCATCCGTATATGATTTATATATATATACATACAATTTATTTATTCTCTATAACTATAATGGCTATAACTTCGCTACCCCGACCGACTAGTCTCACTACCACCGCCTATACAGATGCAGTAACCGCCAAGAGACCTAGTTATGATTCGGTTTTAGTCTGTGGGTCCACTGGTTTTTAGTAGACTACATATTTCTTGTCGAGGTGGTAGTCTCCTGAATGGAGATAACACCTCGACGGTTATGAAACGGGAAGTTAACTAGAAATAAACTCGATGCGGTTGCGAAACGGGAAGTTACTTTGACGATAAAGCAGCGAGGACATGTAATGCAAATTCGTCTAAATCACCTCCCATTCCGTTCATCTATCATAACATCATTTAGCTCGCATAGTGGGATCGATCAATATTGTTAAATAACAAGGTATTGATCCACACCATTTATGGAATTTGTAGGTATGCTTACCATCAGGTAGATACAAACATCACACTCGTGCTCCAATAATGATGATAAATAATCAAAACTATATCTTGCACCTTAAAAATGTTTTCTCAGAGATTTCTACAATAACTATAATACTTATAAACTAGTAACTGTCACTTGATTGACAGGTCAATGGAATCAGCTAACCACCTAGTCTTACACTAGTTGGTTATGTAGTGTGTGTTCGGTTCGGTAGTATTTTTCATATTAAAATTTCCATTCGCGTTTAAGTTCTAAATCTGATATCGAGGTAAAATAAATATTTGTCGTTCTTTTGTTAATGAATGCTGCCTAACCAAACGCACTCTAAGACATCATTGTTAAGCGTAAAGATTTACATGAAATAAATGATTTTGACTTTTGACACTTTCTAACATAAAATTTTCAATCTCGCGAAATCCTGACATTGTGATCTTGCTTAGATTACATTCCCTTGTACAATCCACCTGGTGCTGCAGGTACAAAACTCATCTCAGCATTTGCCATCATAAAAAGTTATAGTACCAGTTAACCAAAGCGATGCAGACAGACTCAGAAATAAATTTTCTCCACAGACAAATAAAAACGGTACGGCACCTAAAATTTTTAATACCCAGGAAAAATCCCAATGCAATAGTTTCCACCAATCGAATGCAATTTGTGAAAGTTGGGCAATTGTTGAGAGTTGAATTTGGAGTGAGAGCCGATGTCCGGAATGTACTGAAAGCGATTCCTTTATTTATGAGCGGTCGTTAAATTTTATTTTGTTCAATTTCTGTTCGCCACCCACTTTATTACGAATTGACGTCCGACGGCGGATTTACAATTATGTGTTGTGTTTCATTAATTACTACTTTAATTGTATAAAAAAAACTTTTGTTTACATCATATTTTTTTTAGGCCTGATAAATTAATTAACCTAAATAGAAAATTTTGGTGAAGATTTAAAGCTACATTGTTAAGCATAAATAACAAAAAAATACACTTAAGGCATTGCCATTTGAAATTCCAATGATATTCGCTGGGTAGAAGTATAGATAATGTTTCCAGGTGCAGGTTGTAATTTTCCATCTGGAAAATTAATCATCTGTATTTGCACCTGGAGACCATAAACCAGGAAAACCACCATCTTCGATACCGAGAGATGTAGATCGTTATTTGGAAAAAATGAGACAGCGTTGTTTGAATTGACAATTGCAATGGGTAAATTCGATTATTTGATTAATTACATAATAAATGTTGCTAAGATGTAATATATATATATATATGCATTTTTATAATTCCTTTATAGGATAATCTTATATTATTTTTTTAAAGATAAAAATGCAATAAAAAAATACTGGTGGCGGGATTCGAACCCACGAACCTCGTTATCGCGGCAAGGCGCTCAACCGCTGAGCCAACCAGGTTCCAATCACCCCTCAAAAATGCGGGGATTACGACAACAGTACAAAATACTTTTTATTGTACCTATATTCCGAATATATTTCGGAATATAGGTACAATAAAAAGTATTTTGTACTGTTTTCGCAATCCCTACATAACTTAACAAGAAATATAATTAGTGTTAATTTTATTAAATAAAACAACCAATAATTAATGAGAAACAAAGCTTTGTACTACGATATCACATACTTCACTAAATTTATTCATTATAAACTACTACTACTTTTTGTCTGATACACAGATACTAATTCAAGAAATATCTTTAAGAGTTTCTGTAGCCGTATAAGTTGCCATTAAAGCGAGGGTTGTGGTTCGAGTCCCATCCTCTAGAAATTCTTTTATTGCTATCTTCAATCAATTTAAATTAAAATACAACTTTATGCCTAGGTCTTAAATATTAAAATTAAATTTAACCCAGGTACACAAATGTAAGAACATATTTTCCTACAATTTTTTTTTTTTTTCTGAGACAAAAACTTAACATTAATGAATAAAGAATTGTGTAAACATTTTTTTTATATATATTATTTTTATTTACTCATTAGAAGAAAAAACAGCGGTATTATAAAAATAGTATGAACACATATTATAATGTAAATAAAAATTCAAACCAACCAATAATTGAACTTCACATTAGTATAATAATATGCTAATTATATAAAACAATGAAAAAGTATGAATTACAAAATTATGCTATGAATAACAATAACTTAATGCAACAATATTGTATTATTCGTGAGTTTAAAGTATGATGTTTGTGTAGTATGTATAAATAAATAATAAAACCTATATTTAACTAAAAACACGACGGAAAATTCAATCATCTAGATAGACAACAATTTCGAACGAAATAAAAATCCTTTGACCGTAAAAAGGTAATATTCACTGCCCAAATTTTATTTTTCAATATTTGCAGACCTATCAAAAGCACAAAGTTGAAAGCTAAAAAAGGCTTTCCGATTGCAATCTTGAAATAAGACTGCAGTTCTGCGCTAGTGGTATTTGGAAATACGCGTCAGAGATTTCAATGGTTTGTAGGCGTTTCGATAAAAAACGATTCATTTTTTCTTCACGATTTTATTCAGTGAGGAAGCAATTTCTTTGGCAGGTTAATTTGGCGCGAGCCTTTTCTATTATGTTTCAATAAAATTGGACGGTTTTGTCATGGAATAAAAACGGTAATTGTTGTTTATTGTACTGGTTGTCAACAAATTAGATTTATATTTGAATGAAAAACATTTTTTTTTAATTTCTAAAGCTGAAATCTATTATGTTGAATATTAAATTTTATTGTATATTTATTATAGGTTTGTACATTTATATTTTATTCTTTAGGCAAAGTAGATTTAATAGGAATACCAGTAAAGTTCTTATTATTGAATATTTTTGTATATGATGTAATAAAAACAAATGTTATAGATATATAAATATTAATAAATAAAAGTGCGTATAAGTCAGAAACATATGGTTATCTAAAAAAACGTTGATACAGTAGGCTCCTAAAAACCGGTTAACACACATACTAGAACCTGAACACGACCAGGTCACTTAGCGGTTTTGCATCTGTATGGTTGGAAGTAACGAAACCGGTCATTCAGACTAGCAAAGTTATCTCAATAAAATACCCCCCCTTCCACCTTAAAAAAAATATTATGTTTCACAGGTCGTCCCCAACCAACTCTAACCTGGCTGATCAATACACAATCAATAGAAGACCACACGATCCTAAAGAAGGACAGTAAAGTGATTATCAGCAAAATCCAGGTGGATCGAGTGGATAGGTCTTGGTTAAACACTACTATCAGGTGTCAAGCTACCAATACCTTACTTCTGAGTCCGCATGAGAGAACTGCTAGGGTCGATATGAGATGTAAGTATCCTAAATAAGGAAAGTAAAATGATCGTCAGTAAGATCATGGTAGACTTACGTATAATAAGTAGGTATTTTTTCAACAGAGATTGCTTTAACCTAATGGTAAACTCACTTACAAGCCCATGAATACTAAATGATCAATTTATTTTATTTATTTATTTGTTCTATGGTGGAAAACTTACAGCATTAAAGTGATATTAGTGATATTACAATCTAAATATGAGACAAGAAGCATTTTAAGTTTTCACAGATTACCAAAATTATTAATACTTATATAATATGTAAAACAATTCATAAATATACAGTAACACAATTATCTGGGTTCTATAATATATAGATTTTCCCTACCTAGCAATCTGTTATTTCTACTCATCAAATACTACTAGTCTTATATCTACTATGCTGGCCAAAGACCTGGCCAGCCATTAGATTCTTTAGCCATAAGATCGTTGCAGAAACGTTTTAGTTAATACAAAAAACGAATAACTTATACAAATTAATAATATCATCGTTTAGCAGTTACTCTCATTTGATAGACGTAATTTGTTATAGTGAAACCAACATCAGTAGTAATAACAAATAAGCCTGGAGAAGTCGCCGCTGATGCAGAAGTGACCCTGGTCTGTATCTCCCATGGAAGTAGACCACCAGCACAAATCACGTGGTTTAGAGATAATAGACGATACACGCGTGGAAAGGTGAGAATATAGGCATGTACCTAACTCTCTTATTTAGGTGTTTAGGTGACCATTGGTGGCAATCAGACAAGGATAAAATTGTTAAATAAGAACATAAAGATAAAATTGCAATTTAAAAAATCATGAAGGGTTGAAACGGCCGTTTGATGACAGATTTCTCATACATGACTGTTTAAATTAGTCGGAGGCGGTCAAAATCAATCACGGGGTAGTTATAAAGAGGCCACGTATTGCTACTTGTCTATCTCTGAATATTCTTTTGGCTTAGTTAACAAATATAAACTACGTATGTATTATTCAGGTGTTTTGAAAAAATATCGTTATTTAAAAAAATGCTGCATTCAATA
Source organism: Monopis laevigella (assembly GCA_947458855.1). Classification (NCBI taxonomy): domain Eukaryota; kingdom Metazoa; phylum Arthropoda; class Insecta; order Lepidoptera; family Tineidae; genus Monopis; species Monopis laevigella. The sequence continues at coordinate 3,088,197 of OX381596.1, read as the reverse complement.
AGCAAAATTTATAACTCATCTCAACATATATATATACAATATATATAAATCAACGTTAAGGGCAGACAGTATGGAACAAATAGAGTACTAGCGTGCTAGAGAATAGCAGTTGAGAGAAACAAAAAAGAATAATAAAGCTATATTCCGAATTGTTTACTTGCTACAAATTAGATTAAAGAAAACCTCATTGAGATTATTTTCAGAAATTGCAAAAGAAAATATTATTATCACAAACAAATGAAAATCTTAAAATACGGCCGAATAAAAATATATCTACCCTCGAGATACAAGATAATTTTGATGAGATTTTGCAGACCTCAAGGCGGGATTACTCCCAAATTACTATCAATAGATATTGACTTCTTATCTAATTCTTAAAATCTAACTTTAGTCCTTAACCTCATAGAATTTAAAGCTTTCTGTCTCTAACTTAAAGGTTGTGTTTCCAACAGCATTATGACTTCACAAACGACACTTCGTCGGTGAGTAGACTGACTATGATCCCGCGGCCCGAAGACGATGGAACTCTTCTTAAATGCAGAGCAGACAATCCGATTCTCATGACAGCAATCGAGGATTCTTTGAGAATGAGAGTTATTTGTAAGTAAACTCCTTTAATCGCAGTTTTATAATCTTTTAAAGAAAAGTTCAATCCAGTGACATTTGAAAAGGAGACTTTAAATGTCTTCAGTTAATCCATTAGATTACCAATGATATTTATCTTCTGTTATTAAACGAGTAAAATACATATAGATTTAATAAAAAAAATTGTTTTTCATGTAAGATTTAATATAAGGTTATTTAACCAAAACTATAACAAGAAAAATGATTACAACTTTATTGTTTCGCTTCCTGAAAATTAAATATACAACTTTTCTTTTTTCGTATAATATATTATTTTTGAACAGTTTTGGTTTTACATTATTTTAGCTTGTGTGTTTTTAACGGGTACTGTAAGGCACCCGTGATGATCGTATATTATATTATAGCACGCTTTAAGGGTTTTAGGAATGCTGTGAACAGTCAAATTGAATACATAAAACTAATTTTGACAGTTCGGCGCTCAGAATCAAATATACCTATTATTTATATTCTAAATTAACAAAAAGCTAAGTTCTTGCCTTGCTTTAACTAATAAAAGCACCCAAAATAATGCTTTTTCGAAACATTGTCTTTTCTATAAATATAACATGATATAGGTGTTAGTAACAAAATCCGTTAAATGCTTTAGATTTTTTTTATTTACTTGACACTTTATTTATTATAAAAGGGCGGACTTAATGTGTCTAGTCATCTAATAGAACATCTAATAGTACAGCTAAGCACATAAAGAGACACAGAAAGCGACTTTGTTTCATATTATATGAACAAAAACCATTAAAAATAAGGGGTTATTGAATTAATACCAGTGCTAGCTCGTCGAGTTTTTAATAATATGACCTAATTGCCTGGCGGTGTTCGTCTGTATTTATATGACTACCACAATATTTATAATCATTGATTTTAGCTTTGAGCTCTAATATGATTAAAAATAAAGTCCTGATTCATCTGGATTGATCCTGATTTGTAATTTTAGGTTTATAGTTTATATGTATTTAATTATAATATTTTTTCTTGAATAAATTTAACTGATTCTGGATCAGTTAGACTTGAACTGAAATCTAGTTTCACAGATTTGTCTGCAGTAAGCTTTGAGCTCTAATTGAGTTATTAACAAGGTCGTCTTTCCCCTGAACCAGTTAGGCCTGTGCTGACCATGTCTCTGGGAAGTACCCTGAACCCCAACGACATCAAGGAGGGCGATGACGTGTACTTCGAGTGCAACATCAGGGCCAATCCGAAGGAGCACCGGATCTCCTGGTACCATAACGTGAGTGAGTCCTTTGATATGTACCATTATACCAACTATATGTTTTTTTTTGTTCTCTACCTAGTAGAAACGTGTATAGGCATCATAAGCCGGCATAATAGGTGCAATCAACGGTTACGTAGATCGCAATTGTTGGTTGCATTTGTTCTGGACCTTCATACTGCTTTCCATCAGGTGATGTGAGGTCACATGCCGAGCTCTCATAAAAAAAAAATTACAAAAGTTAGCGACCCTGCATTATTGAACGTCATTGACCGTATGCATATTATTGTATATATGTTGGCTTATTTGGACCACTTTATATATTAATTTTGTAAGTACACTAAAATGTTTAAGATCTTTATTGGGTACTCATAAAAAACAATTAAGTTCACTTGTTTAAGTTTACAAAGTTTTCTTACATTAAAGTATCTGCATCGAGATCGTAACATAATAACATAACATTACTAGTAATTTACATACTATAACATAGAAAGTAATTTAAATAACATTTGTAGTAGGTGCTTTATATAACATAATTTTTTATTTTATTTTATTTTAAAGATTTATTAAATACAAACGACACATACAGATATTAACAGAAAACAGATTTTTAACAAAATACATACATATTTGACAACAGCGTATTCACAGAAAGTTATCTATACTAATCTATACTTCTATACTAATATTATAAAGAGGAAAGATTTGTATTTTTGTATGTTTGTAATGAATAAACTCAAAAACTACTGGACCGATTGCAATAATTTTTTCACCATTAGAAAGCTGCATTATTCAGAAGTAACATAGGCTATATAATATCACGCTAGGTCCTATAGTTATGGAGCAGTAACCAAAAATGTTTTAAAAACGGGGGAAAAGTATCGTTTCTGAGGCCTTCCGTGGCGTGCGCTGATCTTAAGTCCCCCCGTGCGAAGCCGGGACGGGCCGCTAGTACAAAATAAAAAGAAGTGTGACAGGACTGTTCTTATTCTTATATAATATAAATAAGCAATATAGGTACTTAGATAAGTAGGTATATACACATAACAATAAATAATATATAATATTTGTTTATATACTTACACATAATTATATACAGATTAGAAATAATATATAAACAATAATTAGATAACATAGTAATTAATAATTATTTTACTGTAATACAATTATTTGGGGAAATTTAAAGAAGTTGACTGAATCGACATACATATATATATATATATATATTATTATAAACATTGTTTTGTATATAATCAAATAACGTACTGCTCTATTCCTTTTGTAATTATTGCTGAAGCAATATGCTGACCGGTGCATCCAATAGAATAAATAAGACAACATTATACTTAAGTATGAGTTAATTATAACCATAAGCATAAATCTGATAAAAAGATTCCCTGCTGCAGCTTGCAATTCCATCTGACTAAATTTTAATGCGCCAAATTTGAAATTCATCCTTTTATGGAAAAACATTTTTTTTTATCGGTTAATTTATATACAGGGTGAATTTGAAAGGATGTACTTTGGGCTAATATGAGATTCTGCTGATCAAATCTAACAACTTTTCCCATGGAACCATGTGTCGCAAATGAAAAAAAAAATGCCTTCTCCATACAAACTAGTAATGTTAAAATGACCAATTTGTATGGGGAAGGCAATTTTTTTTTCATTTGCGACACATGGTTTCATGGGAAAAGTTGTTCGATTTGATCAGCAGAATCTCATATTAGCCCAAAGTACATCCTTTCAAATTCACCATGTATATAGAGGGAACATTCGGGCCATGACAGAATCGGGACATAGTGGATATTTAATTTGTTTTTTTTTGTTAATATTTTTCCCTATATTTTTAATGTTTAGTTTAGTTTATATTGATAGGCCTTTTATTTTTAATATTATTAATGTTTTTTAAGTTTTCTTTAGTTTAGTTAAAAAAATTATAACGCTCGCCTTATAAACATTTGGGGTATGTCGCTAGTCAGCTTTAAGGATTTTTAATGTAGGTATATTTTATATTAATTAACTACCCATATTTTAATAAAATATCGGTTAATTATTGATTCGAAATGTATACCTCCTCCTTTTGAAGCCGGCAAAAATCAGATATATCAGCAGGTAAGACAGTCTAGCATGCTCTTAATATGGAAAACGGAACTTAAATTTTATATGCTTTTTATAGGATCTTTGCCATCACTAGCTTTGTTCGATTATATTTACCTACCTAACTAATATTAAAAAAATATTTTACATCTCTCTATGTTGTACTTGCGAAACTCTAAGTCTTTGATGTTCACAGAGCCAACCTACTACCATTTTGAGATCGCGACATTATGCGTCTGATCGACTTCTGAAATCATAAAAGACGATATTACGAGACGTAACCAGCATCGTTTGTAAAGCTTTTTCATGGTATTGGAATCTCAGCTCTATTTCTACATGTTTTGATTTTCAAATCGCAAATTGCATCTGACTTATGTATGGAAATGTATAAAGACAGACCAATTAAATATGTAGTTATTAGTCTTTGAGTTATTAATATTAATTTGATGGTATCTGCTCTTTGATATTGATTTATATCATTATTATAATGCACTTTAGATTTAAAAATAATTATTTTGAAAATATAACAAGTTTTTCAACAGAAACAACAACAAGTTTTTGATCAAAAAAAAGCTGTATACCTACTTAACATAAAAAAGCTGTATACCTACTTAATATAAAAAAAACTGTATACCTACTTAATATAAAAAAAGCTGTATACCTACTTAATATAAAAAAGCTGTATACCTACTTAATATAAAAAAGCTGTATACCTACTTAATATAAAAAAACTGTATACCTACTTAATATAAAAAAACTGTATACCAACTTAATATAAAAAACTGTATACCTACTTAATATTTAAAAGCTGTATACCTACTTAATATAAAAAAGCTGTATACCTACTTAATATAAAAAAAGCTGTATACCTACTCAATATAAAAAAAACTGTATACCTACTTAATATAAAAAAGCTGTATAGATACATAATATAAAAAAGCTGTATACCTACTTAATATAAAAAAGCTGTATACCTACTTAATATAAAAAAGCTGTATACTTACTTAATATAAAAAAGCTGTATACCTACTTAATATAAAAAAGCTGTATACCTATTTAATATAAAAAAGCTGTATACCTACTTAATATAAAAAGCTGTATACCTACTTAATATAAAAAAGATGTATACCTACTTAATATAAAAAATAGCCAGTTTTTAAGTTAACCCATTTGTTAATAAAATTAAAGAAAAAGTAAGTAACTAAGAAAATGTTAGCTTTGATTAATGAAATATGAAAAGGTTTTGTACGTCTTCGTGAGACTGAGAATAATTCGAGAAGTTCATCAGACTGTATCGAGTTAATTGAATCACTTGACTCATTGATCTCGTACTTGAGTACCGATAACTAAGAAATTTGAGAGAAAATTTGCGAAAACATAGTGACTTTGAAAGGTTGTACTTTGGGCTAATATGAGGGTCTATGGATCAAATCGAACAACTTTTCCCATGGAACATGCAAATGATTTTTATTTTATTGGAGAACGGCATGTTTCTTTGTATCTACCTGGTGGTAAGAAAACCTACAAAGTCCATGAATAGGGTCGATCTAAAATTTTTGTTTAACAACATTGATCGCTCTCACTATGACGGCTATATGATGCGAATTTTTTTCTCATACATCTATAAAGTTTTACATGAAATAAATATTTTTAAATTGTAAACGTACGTAACATTGAATGTGTACTATGACTTTTTAATGTAAAAATATAAGAACATTTGTTTGACTACACCTCGTAGTGCCTCGGAGAGCAAATTATTCGGTCGGTCGCAGTTTCACTATACCAAGTTATAAACCTATTTATAGATCAGTTATTGAGCGATATTAACGTCGCAACAAGCTGGCCATTTGTTTGGAGTATGCTCAGAATACCATCGTCTACAACGAGATGACAATAAAACCCCACACAAAACCGAGAAACTGACAACCTAATACAGAAGCATGTTTAGGTCACTCGACGGTGTTTGCATATACCTAAATAGGTATAAGAAAAAAGTACTTAGGTAGTAAGTTAGTATTATCATCAACATTATTATCTTTTGATGAAGTAATAATAAGTTTTTATATAACCCAAAAGTAAAAGAGTTCCGCAATAGAAATGTGAGCAAGTGAATTTGAAATAAAAATGTTACGAACAGTTTTTATATCGTAAAATAACTATATTTTTTTGTTGTTCATTTTTACTATCCATTGTTTGGCCGAATGCTATACAGAACTAATAGTGCTATGACACTTTAAATGTACCATTATGAGTACCTATCTTACGACGCCCGAGACCGCCTAGTATATGATTATGTATTTATTTATTTTAAGTAAATCTCTTTCAATTTTTTAAACATTACCAATTCCGTCCGAACATCGCCAAAAGCAATGATCGGCTTTGCCGACTAGTCGGCTTTTTTTCAACCAAACAGTCAACTAGGGCTAGTCGGCCAAACTCATAGTCTGCATCACAAGTAGGTACTGTAAACCCTATTATGTGGAAAACATTCTGGTACAGGCGGGAAAGGCTGACCAGTAAATTTCTTAATATTATCGTGGTAAGAAGGAAAAGCAGCAAGTTGGCTGAATATTCATTTGTAATCAATCAATATACTATAAATTATTTTGGATAATCAATATAACAAAATAATTCCAAAATCAATTGGTTTTTACTTAAAATCTATACGTTTGAGCCCAATTTTAGGTAGGTAATGTAATGGCTCAGTACCTCTTTATGTAGCAAAGTTTAAAAAGTTTTTTCTCTTACTTTTCATACACATAATCCAACTAAAATTTCCGTTTTTTTTATATTAAAACGCAGAGCGAACTCAAACAATATACGAGTGCGTGTATCGCGTAGACCGTAAGCAACATCACTTGCGGAAGCAGTGTTACACTTTAAATATAGTTGTGCAAGCAGCAGGGAAACCAATACTCTCCCCACTTCTTGCAGCCCGCGGTTCAGGAACGCCCAGGAGCCCCAGGGGGCTAAAAATTTTACTTATTCTATATTACCCGGGTTCAAGGGCGTCGCCAAGGAGGACAGGGAGGGGCAGCTAAATAGAGATTCAAAAAAGTTGTCAAATATAAATTAACTGAAGTTTTAAGCCTAAGTACTTTGAGCTTTACACGTTGGTCTCTGTACCGTTGATATTACAATCGCCGTAGATGTAAGGCTCGTACAACAAGTGAAAAGCTTCACAACTTTACCTACAATTCATACTTTTCTCATTCTCTATATCAGCTGAAAGTTATCTTTGTTGGCTGAGCAGACGGGGATTACTTCATCCAGTACTGGTGACGAGTAGTCAGGATCCCTGGCTTCCAATCTCAATCGGCCTGTTGTTAGGCCTTGTTCTGTTACCCAACCCAAACACTAGGACTACAACGATTTCTTTTCGAGGTGGTAGACTCCTTTCAGGGTGCGGTTACAAAATGATTAGTTGAATTGACGATAAGGCAGCGAGTATATTAAAATACACTCGTAATGCAATTCGTAATCGCATCATTTAGCCGGCATAGTGGAAGCGATCAATATTGTTTAAGAACAATTATTGATTGACCTCATTCATAGATTTTGTAGGTCTGCTCACCACCAGGTAGATACAACGTCACATGTCGTGCTCCAATAAAAAAATAAAACTTGAGAGAGATAAATTGGAGACTTTGTAGGTCTGCTCACTACCAGGTACAAAGCCACATGCAGTGTTCCAAAAAAAAAAAACAACATAATTTGGTACTATTGATTACACTACGGATTAACAGGCTGCTACAAATCCATATCAAGTTGTCGATGAGCCTCATAAAACAATGATGCAACACAAAAAACTATAGAGGGGTCACCGCAGCATACAAATACTGAATCTATATGGCAAAAGCTAAATCCACTCCTTTACTAAATCTACATTTTTAAATTGCACAACAATTCATATATAATAAAACATTTTTTACATCGCCTGTAGTAATATTTTAATAGTACTACCTCCACTGCTATTAAAATTTTATTTTGTAAAATTATATAATTTGTGTTATAACAATATGTCGTTATCATAAGTCACTCTGAAAACAGCTATAAGTAAGATTTAATAACTTTATAATATTTTAGTACCTACTAGTTATCCGTCCCTTTATTACGCTCGTCTGCTCAGCCAACAAAGATAACTTTCAGCTGAACTCGCACAAGTCCAGTTTCTACGACTTCTTTCTAAAATATTTATAACTGCCTCCGTAGTCAAAAGTTTACGCTGTTGGCTTGTATCCGGAGGTCGTAAGTTCGATTCCCACTCATGGCAAAACAATATTAGTACCCTTGCCTGTACAGTTTGCCATGGTCTAGCATTAGTATCGTTGTTTCTGATACACAAAGTACAAGCCTACAGTTAATTTGTAACCAGCATTATTGTTATTTGAATGGTCCAAAGTGAATTTGGACACGTATAATATACACTTATATTAATTATTTATTACTAACTGACACGCGCGTAACTTCAACCGTTTTTTATTAATGCTCCACTTCTGTTGGTCGTAGTGTAATGTTATATAGCCTATAGTTTTCCTCGGTAAATGAGCTATCCAATACTAAAAGAATTTTCAAAATCGGTTCAGTAGATCCAGAGATTACCCCCTACAACCTCACAAACTCTATACCTCTTTATAATATTAGTATAGGTAATCATCAAAAAAACTAGACACATAAAGCATTACTTAAGCCCTCGTAGCATACATAGTCGCCAATAAAATCATGGGCGTCATGCTACGGGAGCTGAATAAAGAAATCAGCAACAGCCTCATAACTTACAGGACCAGCAAGTGACTCAGAACATCTCTTCAGGAGTCTTTGTCAGCGCCAAGTCTTTGGTGCTGCAGAAGGTGACACGAGAAGATGGCGGTCTGTACTCCTGTAGAGCTGCCAACCATTTAGGGGAGTCCAGCAGTCATACTGTCTACTTGAGGGTACAATGTGAGTAAACAAAAGAAAGAAAATCTTTTAATCCACAAATTTAGTTTTTTTAAATAATATTTAGATTAAAAAAAACTTTGGATATATCTTTTGCTGAGCATGTACCTAAAATAATTAAATTGTACCTGCATTACCCCATTGAATCTCTAGCAATATTCGTTGGAAGAAGTACTTGCACGTTGATCTCCAGAAGCATGCCAAGAGCTGTGTTATAAACAGATTTAAAATTATTATATAATTCCTCTGTCGAACAGATACTCCAACGTGCATCCATCCAAGTCCACTTCTGATTGGCGCACGCCTGGACGAAGCTCTCAGGGTGAGGTGCGCAGTAAACGCGGACCCTGCTGATGTTAACTTCTACTGGCAGTTCAACAACAGCGGCGAGAGCTTCGAAGTTTCTCCTGCCAGATATGGTAACTATGAAATAAAACTCATTAGTTTACCATACCTGTAGGTTTGTTTGTTTACAGGAACCTCTAGGCTGACCATTTGTTTCAAGCTTTTCAGGTGTTTTTTGCAATATATCTTTTGGCTATTCCACCAGATGCAGCAATTTAATCATATTTCTGGCAACTGGGTGAACCATAAAAACTTTTTTTTGAGAAATTTGATATTCCCACTGTTTTGTTTTATTTAAATATAATCCATCATGGGAATCATCAGGTTTAACATTGATTCTTTTGAGAATATTATTATTATTATCAGGCAGACAGTTGAAACAACTGATAGAAACCTTGTGGGCTTTCGACATTCAACTCGATTTGAGATTTTTAAACGAAAAATGACTAAATATGTCATTTTTCGTTCAATATTTAGATATTTATTATTTATTAATTAATATTTATTATTTATTTCGTTTAATGTTCGATATTTTTGAACGAAAAATACCATATTTTGTAATTTTTCGTTTAAAAATCTCGAATCGAGATGAATGTCGAAAGTGCGAGAATTGCCCAACAGCACCGTGTTTGGTAAATCTTTTTAAGGTTAATTTTTGAGTTATGTTAATAAAGCAGAACTTATTTATTTAGTTATAGAGTTTTATTTAAATGCCCACCATATGGCCGGGTATAAGGCAATGAGTATGAACCACAAGATGGACCGACGACCTGAAAAAGGTCGCGGGAAGCCGATGGATACAAGCAGCGCAAAACCGGTCATTGTGGCGATCCTTGGGGGAGGCCTATGTCCAGCAGTGGACGCGCGAAAGGCTGGCATGATGATGATGATGATGAAGGCAATGAGTAGGCAATGTAATTAATTAAATGTTTATTTTCAGTATCAATCAGCAGCACATCAAGCGAACTCCGGTATAGGGCAGCTAGTGAAAGAGACTACGGTTCCTTGCTGTGTAGTGCCACTAATTCAGTCGGCAAACAGATAATGCCTTGTGTCTTCCAAATTGTTCCTGCTGGTGAGTTGAAATCGGATATTGTTAGTAGAACATCCAACAGCATAGCAAGCCAAATCCGGTATAAAACGGCCACTAACTACTTACGGTTCCTTACTGTGTACAAGTGGCGGATTTACAGATTTACCGCCAGAAGCAATACTATCCAATTTTGCTGCCTCTAATGACGGTCATGTTCATGCAACCAAATTGTTTGTGTGGACCCAATAACATTTAGATTTGTTTTTTCAATGGGGCACAGCATGTGACTTTGTATTTACCTGATGTTAAGCAGACCTACAAAGTCCATGAATTGGGTCGATCAGTACATTGTTGTTTAACATTATTGATCGCTCCCATTATGCCGGCTAAATGATGCGGTTAAGAAATGGGCGGCATCATGGACGTTTTGCATTACGAGTCTATTTTAATATCCTCCCTGCTTTATCGTCAAATCAATTGCCCGTTTCGTAACCGTACCATGAATGGAGACTACCCCCTCGACAAGAAATCGATGCAGTAGTTTCCGGAAAATCGGTGAAAGCACAGACTAAAACCGAAACATGGCTAAGTCACTTAACGGTTTTTGCATCTATAGGCGGTGGTAACGAGTCCGGTTGGTTTTTAATTTCAATTTCTATAAGATATATTTTTTTAATTGCCGCCCCTAAAATTATCCGCTCTATAGGATCCAGCCTACTCAGCCTGCTGGTAAATAAGCCACTGCCCAGACCATGGCAAACAGTACATATTAAAAAAAGTCTTATTTCTATTATTTTTATGAAGTTTTATAAAACAATATTTAGTTGTAAAACCTTAGCAATAACTTAAAAAAGTTTAGAATTTAACATATGTATACAGCTGCACTTTTCAGTTAAAAACTTTTGCGAACTTAAATCCAACTATTAACTTGTCGCATTTTTCAAAACACCACTTTACATTCACTCCACACCACTTCCGGTGACACAAATCTATGAACTCTACCCATAAATAGTTACACATGTGACTTATGACCCCGATACTTAAACTAAACTTTATTTCAAAAGCTATAAAGTTTATTTTTATTTAGATTTTTATTTAAGTTCAGCTAAGACCGTGATTGAATGTACGTTTAAAAACCGAAATGTAAGTGAGAAGTTGAACGTAGCAACTTTTCTCGTTTCGGTTAATATTGCCTTAGTCTGATTGCGCTCGGAAGCCCAACTTTGCCCGTATTTTAGTGTTCGATCCGAAATCTCTGGAATATTTATACCAATATAGACTTATATCGAACATTTTAATTAATGAACCCGAGTACGTTCGGTTTCGATACCTTAAAGTTTGAAATTATTTTAAAGCGCGATAAACTGTTATCGTCTAAATTATTAAATAACCTCCAGTTTCTCGAAGGATAATTAATTTAATATATGATTGTTCAGGCATCTTCATCTTTGGTTTTAACCTTCACATAAAACTTATTGCATTTTGCTCGGAACCGAACTCATACTTACGTGCTTTACTTTTTGTGAGATATCATCTCTTGATCGTAATGAATGCTTTTGAATGTTATTAACAGTTTCTGCAATAGAAATTAAACCTAACTTTGGTTTTCAAGCCAAGCGGCCTACCGTTCACCAACCACATATTTATTCTCGGTCCAAGCGTTAACTAGGGTTGACAATAATAGTCGTTGCTTAGCCAAAGTTGTTGCTTCTAACTGTCAAAATTTAGTTTTTCTATATGCAGTTTGACAGTATCAGCCGTAGTCTCAACATAATATCACTCGGTCACCATATCTTCGAATTGCCTAAAATGTCTTACCTCATCTGTCGCCACCTCGTTACAAGGATCACACTAGCAGTTATATTTTCTGTCGGTTATGATGGCGCTATGGAGGATTTCCAGTACTTCACTCTCCATCCAATGAACTAGATATTGGCCACGTATTCTTAGTAGTCTATAATTTATCAGCTCGTCCATCACCCCCTCGTAACTGCACTGCGTTGCGTGTAGAAGAAGATACAGATCAGGAGCTAGCAGTAAGATGTACTCCTGGATACGATGGAGGCCTTCGACAGCATTTTACTCTCCAAGCTTTGGATGAGACTGGGCGAGTGCTGGCGAATGTGAGCGGATCCTATTTTGGCAAGTAAACTCCTATTTTTTTACTGTTTTAAGCTTTATAGAATAAAATTTTATCCACAGAGTGAGTGTGTAATTTTAAATATTTATAGATCTTTGTGAAATATTATCAACATTTTTTCCAAGAAATAGCTGCTTTGATTTCTTATCTACCTGAGGAAAAGCATTATGAAATCCAATAATGAATACCTACAAGTACAAAAATACGCAAAGTCTTGTACCTACATACATTACCTTTGACGGCTTTAGGTGTCTATTTATCAGACTCCAGGTTATAAAATGAAGGAATCACGCAAACAGATTATATTTCATACAGAGTACATTTCATATTTTAGTAATGCGATAGACGCCTGAATGATCAAATCATTTAGTTGTATTTTAAGTGAATAGATTCTGTTACCTGCTCCTGTTACAAAGTGAAAGTCAAAAATATTTATTTCATGTAAACCTTTACAGGCATTTATGAAAAGTCAAAAAAAAAAGTATATATAAGGTCCATGTGTGCACTTGGCCAGGTCGCCATTCCTTCCACAGACAAATGTTGAGAATATAATACTTACAAACTAAACAAATCGTAAACTATTGTCCTTGCGGGTGAAATAAAAACAACCAAACCGAACACACATTACATAAGTTATGTAGTGTGTGTTCGGTTTGGTTATGTAACATAACCAACCAGTTTAAGACTACAAAGAGGCAAAAGAGGATAAAGATTAAATTGATCTTAATATATTTTAATCAAGTCCTCTCCTGTTCAGAAATAATTTTCCCCATCATCCCATGCTTTATTTAATTAAATGTATCTACCATTTATTTTTAGTAACTTAGACAGATTATGGGTCTGAAATTTATTTGATTCATTGTTAATTACTAATAACCTGTAGTTGCGTAAAAAAACATAGTATTAGTTAACAGCAATTAGGAATTAGTTATAAGAATTAAGCTTCGATGTTATATGATTTATTATGGAAGAACCAGGATCAAGATTCTAATAAATGAATATACATTTCATCAAGGATTTTATTCGTCATCGCGACGAGCTAGCCACTTGTTCGGTCCATCACTCATACCATCGGCTACGACGAGGTGGGATTAAAACCCCTCCGCTGGGTACCCTGGGGGCGCCGTAAGGCACCCGTGATGATATGTATGTATGTAAGGATTTTTTTTTATTTTTCCTATACAAATATGTAAAAAAATTACCTTTAATATCCAGTTGATATCCAATTTATTTAGTAGAATCAGGCATTCTCTAGTTAACATGGACTATTTCTATTGTGTCAGATTTAGAAATATGGTTAAACGTGAGCTGGTCCCAGATAGAGACCCTGAATGACGAGGAGGAGCTGGTGGTGATCGCCCACAACAGCAAAGGATCTTCTGATCCCGTGTACATCAGGGACTTGGTGTTCAGAGATGCTGCTAAACAGACTGGTAAGGTCACATTCAAGATAAGACCATCAAGCCACGTTCTTTGGATTAAATAAGCCGAGTTGGGTTGGCGGTGGCTTAGGTGTCAACTAGCCCTCTAAAAAGTAGTCCACGAGCGAGTTGACTACTTCCTAAAACTAGTAGGCGTCTACTGGTCCGACATATTTATGTGAATTGGTCAAGTAGTAATTACATAATATTGTAAGTAATAGGTAAGTTATATTGTGTTAGGGGTAGTGGTTATTTGACATTTAAGTCTTGGCGGTCGGGTCGAAACAATCTGATCCTACGGGCAAAAAGAAGCTAGGCTTTTGTCGGTGCAGCAATGGCTACTTACTCTATTCTCGGCCAACTTCTTTGCCTTCTTACGACATTACATTTATGTTTTCTTTCATTTTCTTTTTTGTTTTTTTTTTCTCAATCTACCTCTTTTTATTTTCGTTTTTATTACAGGCGTAATAATATATAAAACCATTTTATTAGTTTAATTTTAAATTCATAGGAGCAAAGAATCATTCTCAATCAATGAAAGAAAAGTTCTGCACCCTAAGCATGTTCATATTATGGTGCAACTACCCCATCTACTAAATGTTAATTTTATTATTTCAGTCAGTAGTCAACAAGACATGATGAAAAAACACATAAAAGTAACGGCACTATAATTTAAGAATACAAAGAAGTGCATCATTAAAATGATATGTTATATTTTTATTATCACTTTTCAAAAGGTCGCAAAATAAAATTTATGAAAACTTAAAAATTTTATATTCAAACTAAAATACATAAAGTTTGCGTTTATTAAAGTTATGAGGATCGTTTCTATTTTATTATTCTATAGTTTTACTTCTTAAACGTAATAAAAAAGAGTTATTTTTTACAAGAAAATCAAATCACAGTTTTTCTTAATCGCGTAGTTCTTTTTATAATCATTTTTTAATGTTTTAATTAAAGTTTGTAAATTCAGAGTAAAAAAAAGACCAACAACAAATTTATTTAATTTTTTGAAACATTAAACATGGAGTTTCTTCATCTGTAAATGTTAACGAAACCACCAGACAGATGAAAAGAGTCATTCTCAATCAATGAAAGAAAAGTTCTGCACCCCAAGCATATTTCACCCTCTTAAAGGTTAGCTGGTAGAAAATGCCTAAGACATTAAGCTCGCCTATGTACAATTTTGTGCAATAAAGAATTTTAAATAAATAAATAAAATAGGCCTAGAAATAGGGACAAAATTATCCTGAAAAAAAATCCTATTGTCACCTAAAATAACACCTATTTTTTATTAGCTGCTGAATTTTAATTAACATTTATGTATGTGTCTAAACCCCCAGAAGGCGTAACGCTGGCTGCCACGAGGTTTCCAGCCGCTGCAGCGCTTGCAGCTCTTGGAGCGTTGCTGACTGCAGCCGCTGCAGTCATAGTTTTAGTTCTTAAAAGGTATACCTATATCATTTCTTATTAAGTAAAATATATAAATTGGAGCTATAAATTTTTATTGCCAAATATTTCGCTTCTTTGGAGCGGCGTCATCATTTTAATTTTTTAAATTTTTTTGGAGCACGACTTGTAACTATCATATCTAGGTGGTGGTTAGCAGACCTACAAAGTCCATGAATGGGATCAATCAATAATTGTTCTTAAACAACATTGATCACTCCCACTATGCCGGCTAAATTATGCTATTACGAAATGGGGTAACAATGACGAATTGCATTACGAATATATTTTAATATACTCGCTGCCTTATCGTCAATTTAACTACCCATTTCGTAACCGCACCCTGAAAGGAGACTACCACCTCGACAAGAAATCAATGCAGTAGTCTCCTGAAAACCGGTGAACCCACAGACTAAAACCGAAATATGAATAGGTCACTTGACGGTTTTTGTTTCTGTATGGGCGGTGGTAACGAGACCGGTCAGTCGGCCTAACGAAATTATAGAGACTTTCCTTCCACCTAAATCAATTTCTTTTTGCACTAGTAAAAGATTATGCACTATACAGTTTTATATATATTTTTAGAAAACTATTATAATCATCACCTAGCCCATCATAGATAACATCATCATCATGCATAGAGCAACGCGGCCACCGCACAGCCGGGAGTCAGTATACATACATACATACATATCATCACGGGTGACTTACGGCGCCCGAGACCGCCTATACGGCCCCAGGGTACCCAGCGGAGGGGTTTTAATCCCACCTCGTCGTAGCCGATGGTATGAGTCTACACCGAACAAGTGACTAGCTCGTCGCGATGTTTTGAATAGACTCAATAACCCATCTATAAACAGTTTCACAAGTTGGTATAGTGAAACCGGGACCGACAGCTTAACGTGCTCTCCGAGGTACTATAGTGGTGTTGTCAAACAAATGTACATATTTTTTTTAATTAAAAACTCATTGGTACATACCGGGATTCGAACCAGGGACTTAAGCGTTTTTAAGTCCAAGGTCTAACCAACTCGGCCACCACGTATATTTAACCACTAAACAATTGACTTTTGTCTTCCTCTACTAATAGTTCTGTGATTTAAACAGTTTTTATTAAATTAAAAATATTGTGTATATATACGAGCAGACAGTGTAGGTACGTATTATTTACAAATTTGCAATACCTGACAACACTTTAGTAAGCAAATACAATAATATTTTAATCTCACACCATACAATGTATTGTTTATTTTTGTATAATTAAATCTGGAATGACCATAATTGGTGGACTGACCATAATTGGTGGGGTGACCATACTATAATTGGTGGAGTAACAGTTTTTCGGCATTTTACATATTTTTTATACTTCTAGGTATTTGTATACAGTTTTAATTTGAAAGGTAGTACTTTGGGCTAATATGAAGTTCTACTCAACCAATGAAACAACTTTTCATGGAACCAAGTGTCGCAAATGAAAAAATGTTGGCTTCCCCATACAAATTGGTCATTTTAACACTATTAGTTTGTATGGAGAAGGTATTTCTTTTCCATTTGCGATACATGGTTCCATGGGAAAAGTTGTTGGTCTTGATCAGTAGAAACTCATGTTAGCCTTTCTTCTGAGGCTAACGTATTCATTTACGTATACGTGAGCAACAACCAATAGGATCGCTTTATTTTTGGTAACAGAATTGAATAAAGCGATCCTATTGGTTGTAGCACACGTATACGTATACAAATACGTTACGTTGCTACAATGCGCAAACCCATGGTAGTGCCTCTGATCCTCGTTTTACAGGAAGCCTAGCATGACTTTCCATATCTTATTATTATTATTTTGTATAACTTTCTGTGAATACGCTGTTGTCACGTGTATGTATTATGTTAAAATCTATTTTCTGTTAATATCTGTGTCGTGTGTGTTTAACAAATCTTTAAAATAAATAAATCTAATATGACATACCCCCGTATTCTAAGACGTTTCCTTAACTCCACTCTTCACTCAAGGAGCGTCTATCTCAACTTGCTTTTTATAGTTGACATTTGGTGGAAAGAGACAGACGTTCCTTGAGTGTAAAGTGGAGTTAAGGATACGTCTTAGAATACGGGGGATAGTGTATTTCGCTCCCTTCGATATACGTAAGTATATATAGGTAAATGGGGCAGCAATCTGGTGAAACATTCCACATATTTATTATGCGACAGATGTGAACCTTTTTTGTACGTGTGGATAATAGGGTGTCAATTCTGAATGCAATTTAGTATCAGAGCGTGCGTGCGGCTTGGGGACACAAAGACATTGCAAAATACAGTTCTATATCACCCATTTATTGACTTATTGATAAAATATATATTTTTTTTAAAATAAAAAGGCAATGAAAAAAATTCTGGTGGGTGGGACTCAAACCCACGAACCTCGCTTTTGCGGCAAGGCGCTCAACCGCTGAGCCAACCAGGTTCCATTCACCCCTCACGAATTTTGTCATTGCTTCTTATCTACTTAAACACAGACGCCCTCTATTAGCTTTCTTCTAATAACTCTATACGAGTGAAGTTAGAAGTTCTGGTTGGCTCAGCGGTCGAGCGCCTTTCCGCGAGGTTTTCTTTAAGCGAGGTTCGTGGGTTCAAGTCTCGCCCACCAGGATTTTTTTAATTGCATTTTTATCTTTAAAAAAATATATAAAAGATTATCCTAATATAAAAAGCGGCCCCAGCCTAGTGGTTAAGTTACTGCGCAACTGATAGCAAGGTTAAGCAGATGACAACAAGACCGGCCTGGGATATGTGACCGCTTTATACAACAAGGCTATTTCATCATAAACACCGCAACAAGCTCGCCACTTGTTAGGTGTTGCCTCCGAATACCATCGGCGAAATGAGGATGGGTTTCCCTCCGCTGGGACCCTGAGGCCGTTTAAACGGTTCTCGGGAGCCAAATTGGCACCCGTGCCCGTGATGGTATTTATTTATTTATTATCCTAATAAGGAATTTATAAAAAAACATAAATATAAAAATAGTTATTGATGAAAGAAATATACAAAACCAGATTTTTTAATAATTAATACTTGACATTCTAAAAAGAAACAATTTGGCAACTTGTTCTTGTCAAATTTAAGGATTTTTTTATTTCTTTTATTTGACATCCAAAGGTCGCCAAAATTGTTTCTATGTTTATTTTCATACCGACTTTTTTCTATATCATTATTATTATACCTTATATTGATACACTTGATAAAAGACTGCCTCCACGGACTGGCGGTTGCGCCTTTTTGTATCCGGAGGTCGTGGGTTCTATTTCCACTTATGGCAAAACAATAGTACGTTTTACTGTACACTTCTGATGGGCTTGGTGCTAATAAAATATAATATGTACTAGTATCGTTGTTCATTTCTGTTACCTAAATTACAATATGTATGAAATGTCCTATATATTATGGAAAAAAAAATGAATTTCTTTCAAAACAAAATTGATTTTAGGATTCTGTTTTTTTAGCCTTATATACAGGGTGTTTGGAAGGGAGCTGTACATACGCCTAGGGTAGAAACTAGGAATAGTCTGCTACCTACCCCCGCCCAATATATTGACCTTGCCTCAAGGTTTTTTTTTAATTTATTTTTATTTTTTATTTGACTTTTTGTGATTTTTTTACTAAAACTACCTGTAGCTTAAAATCTATCCATGGGACCGGTCTGCTAATGGTATTGTTTTAATCGTTAGAGTCTTAGGGTCCTGCAAAAAATTATTTTACACCAGAAAATTGTGGAGAAGAAAAGTTATGGGGCCTGAAGTACCGTAGTAAGGTAAAGAAATAATTTTAAGGGCAACTTTCTATGGGGTTTAAAAAAAACTAACAGGGTTGGAGTACCTCTGATTTTTTTAAAACATCCTCAGTCCATGCCCTTTCTAACGATATGCTAAAAGTGTAATTATCACTTTTAGTTTTAAAGTTATTAATTAATTTCCGCAACTAGGGCAAAAAGTCAAATAAAAAATAAAAATAAATTAAAAAAAAACCTTGAGGCCAAGGTCAATATATTGGGCGGGGGTAGGTAGCAGACTATCCCTAGTTTCTACCCTAGGCGTATGTACAGCTCCCTTCCAAACACCCTGTATATTACTCATTTTACTTATACAATATTATATTATTATTATAACAAATATATCGTTCGTTTCCAAGATTTTTATTTTTTATTTTTATTGGAGCACGACATGTGACTTTGTATCTACCTGGCGGTGAGCAGTCCTACAAAGTCCATGAATGGGGTAAATCAATAATTGTTCTTAAACAATATTGATCGCTCCCACTATGCCGGCTAAATGATGGGATTACGAAATGGGGGCGACAATAACGAATTGCAATACGAGTATATTTTAATATACTCGCTGCCTTATCGTCAATTCAAACATTTCGTAACAGCACCCTGAGAAAGACTACCACCTCGACAAAAACTCGATTTCATTTGTCGTATAAACACTAACTCTATATTATTCTTAAAAGTTTAATATTTCTGTTACCAGGAGATCAGATTCTAGCAGCGGGTCTAAGAGGCCTTCGCAGAGTGTGGTCCAAGTAGATAACCAGGGTCGACGCTACGTCATCGCGTACCCTGCTCCTGAAAAACCGGATATCTTGAATCCGAAACCGGGTAAGGAATATTATATCTTGTATACCTACCTATGTGTTTACTTTTCGAGGAGATTGAACTTATTAATAGACAAAATTCGGTTCGAAGGACCAAAATGTTTGAATATTTGGTGGAGAATCGAGTTGACTGTATTTTCGAGGGTTCGCTGGTGCCGTTCTTTCCATTTATCATAAAAAATTTAACAAATAAAATAATAATTTACAAGAAACCACTTTATTTGAATAAGTCAAAATGACAACAGCATTTTTAATTATAAATTTTCTATATATATATATATATCTTCACGGGTGCCTTACGGCGCCCGAGACCGTCTAGACGGCCCCAGGGTACCCAGCGGAGGGGTTTTAATCCCAAAATTAAATTAAATTAAATTTTCTGTTGACGTTTATAGTTGTCAACAGGAATGAGAATCAGGAACAATGGCATACAAAAGACAATCATAGTTTTCGAAAAATATAGTGCATATTTTTTGTTACAAGAGTGCTACATGTAACCTTTTTGATAACATCCATCCAATATGCAATCATACCACAAAATATATATGTATATATAATTATTGCATGAATTTGATTTAATTTAATTGTTATTTTTGTTGTTTGAAACTTTATTTATTTCAAATAAATTTATTGAATTGTATTTATAATGATGACTGAATTTAAAATAAATTAAAAAAAATCTATTATTATTGTTAATTGTAATTATAAAATTTTAATATTGTTTTGTTGAGCAGCTTTATTGTGTTTTTTATTTTTTTTATTTTATTAATATTGTTATGTAATTGTATTAGTAATTGAGTTGTATATTAATTTAAACTATTGTTATTTTATTATAAACTAAATTAATTATTATCAATAATAATATTAAATATAATTGTCATAAATACTAAACTTTGAGATACCTAATATCTGGCTTTAACATGTTAATATGAATATTCGAATTATTGTTAATTATATCTGTAAGGTTTCTTTATAAGTAATAAATAAATAAATAAATAACTGTTATAACCAGAAAACGAGGGATGAGATTTCATCATAAATCTTTATCATCATCAAATACTATACTACACGAACTGTAGTCATCTCAGTTTTTTTGGAATCAGTAGCCAGATACTACCTGGTTTCCTGACAGACCAGTTTCCCAATCTGGACCACTTAATAAATCTTTAATAAACTAAACTTTTTTACTATTGTATACATCCAGAAGTAGAGCCTCCAAGAGTGGTGCTGGAGTCAGATGACTGTAAGACATTCAGCATCAGGGAAGCCAAGACGTCCGCACCCAATGGGTATCACTCTGTCACGCATGCTGATAATGTGGTAAGCATATTGTTTTCTACAGACGTAGGGCATCCAAGAGGGATGCTGGAGTCAGATGACTGTAAGACATTCAGCATCAGGGAAGCCAAGACGTCCGCACCCAATGGGTATCACTCTGTCACGCATGCTGATAATGTGGTAAGCATATTGTTTTCTACAGACGTAGGGCATCCAAGAGGGATGCTGGAGTCAGATGACTGTAAGACATTCAGCATCAGGGAAGCCAAGACGTCCGCACCCAATGGGTATCACTCTGTCACGCATGCTGATAATGTGGTAAGCATATTGTTTTCTACAGAAGTAGGGCATCCAAGAGGGATGCTGGAGTCAGATGACTGTAAGACATTCAGCCAAGACGTCCGCACCCAATGGGTATCACTCTGTCACGCATGCTGATAATGTGGTAAGCATATTGTTTTCTACAGAAGTAGGGCATCCAAGAGGGATGCTGGAGTCAGATGACTGTAAGACGTTTAGCATCAAGAAAGCTAAGTATTTCTTGGTGACGAAAAAAAATTACATTAGTTTGACAACTTAGTGCTTCGGAGAGCACGTTAAGCTGTCGGTCCCAGTTTCTACCAACTTGTGAAACTGTTTAAGTGGGCAGGAAAAGGATTCGCGAACTCGAGCGTCAAAAAACATCTAAATGTTGTTTTCAGTTATAATAAAGTTTTTTTTTGGAAAAAAAGAACATGGAGGTGTAGATTTTATTTACTCGATCCTAATTACATAATTTCTTTATAAAAAATCTGTTTAGTTTTAAAATGAGAATTAAAGTAATATTTTTAAAATCATAAATCAAAATTTGGGTGTCTTTTCAAAAGAAAATATATTTTTTTTAAAATACTATCTAATTAGGATCGAGTAAGTAATATTTACTCCTCTACGTTTTTTTTATTAAAAATAAACTTTGATATCACTGAAAACAACTTTTAGACGTTATTGGACGTTCGAGATTGCGAAACCTTTTACTGGCTTCTTAAGGCGAGGTGAGCTCAGAAATTGCGTCGGTAAAATAAAATAGTTTGTTTGATAGAAATAAATCGTGAAAATAGCTCTTTTTAAATAAGTGTTTTCTTTTTCTAACAAATGTTTAACATTTTTTTATTTATAAAAGTGTATATGATAAATAAAATAAGGGTTATTGAATCATATTTTAAAATTTTTGTGTAGTTTTGTTTTTAATTAATATTTAAATGCATTGTGATTTGAGACATTTAGTTTCCGTGCGACTTTTGCTAGTCGACGCTCTGCTTTCTCTCGTCAGAAACCGTACTTACAATGCTGAAATAAAACATAGGGAAGTAGATGCAAATACGTAATTTCACTGTCGAGCATACCTCGCCTTAAAGATGGATTATTGCAGCTATCCAAAACATCGCGACGAGCTAGCTTCTTGTTCAGTGTAGACTCATACCATCATTGGCTACGCCGTGAGATTAAAACCTCTCCGCTGGGTACCCGACTCTCATGCGCCGTAATGATGAGGATAATAGAATTATCCTTCATTTCGGTTCATTAAATAGATAAATACGGCATAGCAACAAATATTTTCATTACAAAATTGGATAATTACATAAGGAGGTATTCTAAGAATTTACTCGAAGTTTAAACAATAATTTTGTTTGCAGATTCCTCAGAGATAGCAGCGGGGAGGAAAGGGTACTCTGTAAATAAACAAATAAAATCATTGTAAATTCCATCAAATGCCAAGTAACTTAAATATTTAAGATTTTAGCGAAATTTTCCATATCAAAATTAACGAAAATAATTAACTTGTAAGAAATTATTGTAAAATATTGTAACTACCTACTTAACTAAGCGTTATGTAATTAAATGTAAATAAAGATTGATTTTTATAACTTGTGATTTTTATTCAATTGATATTTTTTGTGTCCTTTATTAAGGTCTCGCGTGTGTCGTGTTGACGCCCCTACAAACATCCTTCTAGTATTACAACTTGTCCCATTGTCGAATGTCGTGGCTCAATTATTATTTTTATGTTGGTTTATACGAAAAATCTTTCAGTTGCTTTATTTATAAGCCTACAGTTTAGTTTGTGACCGTAGGCATATTATGCCTATTTATTTTTTTCTTAATAAATATAAATCTATTTAAATATGTAATTTGGCAAAAACTGTTGAAGTGACAATAATTAGTTTTGGGGTGACAATAATTAGTTACTTTTTTAATAATCATATAAATATTGTTTAGGTACTCATTATTCGGTTTCAATGACAATTTTATTATTACTTTTTTAGAAATAAGAACCTACTGAAAAATAAGAACCTACTGAAAAAAGGTAGGTAACAACGAATAACGCTCTCTGCCATTTATACAAACTAGGACTTATAACTTTGCTCTATACGAGTATAATAAAATAATTAGAAGAATGCACACATTTAATATAGACGGCGTGAGTGTATAAATCATGGAGATAGGGTAGATACGCCTTGGGTCGGCCCCCCCCCAATAGTCGGCCGTCTTAATCATTTTAGCTTGCATTCACTTATAAGGTAAATAAGTGTCAATATTTTTATTTAAATTGCAACCCTATTTCATACTCTATGCGTAAAAACCGTTACTTTGCAATCACGTCACTCGCTCTTCTTACACTGAGCGTCATTAACATTCGTCCTGTTGAAGGGTCCAGTTTGTTGTAAAAGTAGCTTACTTCCCGTCAATACCCACGTTTTGGGGATTGACTTTTTAAAGGTAAGGCGTATTTTCATTTAGTTTTAAGCTTTGTTATCATTAATAAGTTATTTTTACTATATTTTTAGTTAGTTTTTTTTAATGTTTTGCGTACTGGTTTTAGAGAAAAATAGGGGCCGCCTTTAGGTCACCAGTTTCGACTAATAACCCGATTCTCGGCCGGGGCCGACTTAAAGTAAATGCAGTCTGTTTTCTAAATAAGACTTTTACTAATTCTATTGGTTTAATACGAGAATTTGCAGATCTTTTAGGTAAATTAATATATTTTACGATTAATAGCCAAAATCCGGCCGGGGAGATATTAGTTTAATCTAGAGAAATAAGGTGCACAAAACAGGGGCCGACTTTAGAAATATTAAAGATCCTAATGTCGGCCAGCCACGATTTCGACCGCTACTATACAGGCTGTTTATATGTTTTTTTGGTCTATAAATATAAATTGCTCTTAAAAACTTGCTACTATTGAACCTAGGTTGTAATTTTATTAATTCAATTTCATCAGCTTTAAAACATAAAGAATTAATCGTAAATCTTTAATTGATTCATTAACCTGTGTGGCACAAAAAGCTGCCGGTACTAATTCAATTTTGGTTTTTGGTCTTGTCACTTATATTATATATATCATCACGGGTACCTCACATCACGGCGCCCGAGACCGCCTAGACGGCCCCAGGGTACCCAGCGGAGGGGTTTTAATCCCACCTCGTCATAGCCGATGGTATGAGTCTACACCGAACAAGTGGCTAGCTCGTCGCGATGTTTTGAATAGTTTACTTGTCACTTATAAAGCGACAATATTGCCACAGCCCCAGTTATGTTTACGACATAGTGGATCAATGTGTGTCGATACACCACAAAATTCGCTGGGTGTGATAAATAATGTTGTTTTTTTAAATGAACAAACCAAACCAGTATTTTTTTTTTAATAGTTTAATTGTATACTATGTTATTGTATATTAGACCTACGTTTGTTACAGGTAGAATAATCGATATAAACTGTTGAATATTTTATAAATGACGAGTTAATTTTTATTTTTTTTATTTTATGAAACTGAGTTTCTGTTTAATTTTAATTATCAATACAAACGAATGAACACGTTTGTGTTTTGTCACAGCATAATAATTTTATACCATTTTTTCATTGTTAAACGACGACTTTTTGACAAATACTTAATTTTATCGTAAATTATGTAAAAATGAAGACTTTAAAAGTTTAAGAAACAATCCCTTTGACTTAATTAATATTTTATTAAATTTTGTGCTCAAATTTGTATCTCATTGTTATAATTTTTTATTTAATTTTATTGTGATTTTTATATTTTAACTAGCTGATCCGCGGAACTGGGCCTGCGTAACTTTAACCGTTTACGCAGCGTACTCTCTCAAAAGGAATAATTTTTCCCCGTTTTTGCAACATTTTTCTTTGTTACTCCGCTCCTATTAGTCGTAGCGTGATGTTATATAGCCTAAAGCCTTCCTCGATAAATGGATTACCCAACACGAAAATATTTTTTTAATTCGAACCAGTAGTTTCTGAGATTAGCGCGTTCAAACAAACAAACAAACAAACAAACAAACAAACTCTTCAGCTTTATAATATTAGTATAGATAATGTTGTAACTGTATTGAAGTGCAATTTTAACTACCAAATGTAGACTTGGTGTGATATTATAAAAATAAAACATACCTATTAATAATATTTTCCGTTGTCTTGTCTTAATTTCAAACACCCTGTACCCGGCCGACATTTGGGAAAAAAGCGACCGATCATAGGCCACAAAAGGCCGAGTTTAAGGTTTTACGTCCTCCACGCATTTAAACCTTTAATAGTTTTTTCTTTAAGTAGATAAGTCAGAATTAAGTCTCTAAACGTAAAATATATTTATTAACCTGTCTAAAACTGCATCACAAGCTATGCTTTCGTTGCAATTAACAGTGCTAGAGCGATCCAAAGTTGAAAAATCCGTTAGGGGGCCGACATTTAGCGTATTTACCCTATGTATAGCTGTGAGAACTTAGGATGTCCGCCGTCATACAAACGCAAAACAAAAAGTGAGGAGCAGATTTATTATAAGCAATCACTGTACGTTGATTGTTTGAAGTAAGAACACAATATGGCGGCAACGAACACGTTTGACATTTCGTTTTATAGGCGATTTTAGGCATTAGGGTTCCATATATTATTCTTAGTTTCATGGTATAAATAGATAAAAAGTAATGACGAATTTGATTGACTTGTATATGGTTGACTCAGTGGTTATTTTATATTGCATTGTATCTATGACCGCCTCCGTAGACTATAGAGGTGAGCGTTACGTAACGTAGATAGTTACAGTAAAGTCGATATTTCTTAAATAACTAATAACGGTTATTATATTTGTAATAACTATTTAATTAAAAAAACGTAATTAAGAAAAAAAACATAAAATTGATTTTTGAGTATTAAAAGGGTTAGATCTCATTATTTCCTTTTATTAGAGTACAAACACGATAGGCTTACGACCGACGGTTGACGAGATAATTTGAAAAAACATTTTCGACCTTAATGACATTGATCGAGAACATTTTTTAAAAATTTCATTCGACTTATTAGATGGCATACCATCGAATT
Source organism: Monopis laevigella (assembly GCA_947458855.1). Taxonomy (NCBI): domain Eukaryota; kingdom Metazoa; phylum Arthropoda; class Insecta; order Lepidoptera; family Tineidae; genus Monopis; species Monopis laevigella. Next base: position 3,061,629 of record OX381596.1, on the reverse strand, counting down.
CTACCAATAAAATGCAATTGTCAATAAGGTCGAAAATCCTTTAACAAAGCTGAAATTACTTTCATTAGCTAGATATCATATAGTTTAAGTACAAACACTTTGGGTCTAGGGCCAGGGGTTAATAAGTTATAATAAAAAAACGTTTTGACATGACATATCGCCAGATTACACCAATACTATAACTATGAGTCCAAAATCAAAATATAAGCCATGTGAATATAAGAGTTATTATCAAAACAAAAATTTAATACTTTTATTTTTTTAAAAACTAAATAAAAACTAAAACAAGATAATTTTTAAATACAACTACAAAAAACCTAGAAAGAATGCGTCACGGAACGTACTGCAACCAAATCACAGCAATAGCGTGAACATCATTAACCACCTCGTCGGAGTGCAACGACGATATTTTAAAAACCGATACAAGAAAAAGAAACTAAAACGAGGATAGCAACAATAACTCAAAAAAAAACACAACGTCAAAAAACCTTAGAACGAATGTGCAACCAATCACGAAAAAACTACTATAACAAAAATCACTAAATATCACAATCACGTGAAGTAACAATAACCACCACGTTACAAGAGTTTCCATCGTTACAAGTTACAACCGTTTCAAAGTGATATCCATATAGATAGGTACATTTGTTCCGTCCGTTTAAATCACAAGTTGTGGAATGTCGGCGAGCAGCGACATAGCGCAAAGCGGTGATATAATGAACTAAGTAAACCAATTAATAACAACTACTACAGAGAGATGGCGCTAATAAATTAAATAATGCAGAATATAAGTATTTTGTGGTCAATAAAACTTTAGCTGTTTTTTGGATGTTAAAGATAAAAATTGATTAAAATAAAAAGACATGTAAAAATCATAATAAAAATATGAAATTAAAAAAATGAAGTGCAGAAGCGGGGATGGAACTGGCGTTCTGTGGTTGTTAAGTTATTTAGATAGAATAGAATCATGTAGCCATTAAAAAATTAAAATAGATAGAAAATTTTAAATAAAGAAAATTTGTTAAAGAAATAATTGTATAATGTAGATAAGTTTTCTGACTGCTGTTATAGTGAATAAGTTTTTATATTAAAAAATTATTGGTACACGGGGTAAGTAAGAAAATAATTTAAAACAATGATTGTTTAGAGATTTATTTGAGAGTAAAGTAGGTACATAAAATTAAAATTATATTCGAGGCACTACGCTTTTTTTTTTTTGCTTATAATTAGATTTTTTAATAATAACTATAAATAGTAACATAACGGCTGATTAACAAAAAGAAACGTAGCCGTTACGTTACAATGAAATCACGTAACGACCCACCTCTAGTAGACTAGTGGTTACGCCTTGGGCGTTGGTTTTATCGGGAGGTCGTAGGTTCGATTCTCACACATGGCAAAAAAATATTAGTACGTTTTTCTCTAGTTTTTTTTTGTTTGTGACCAGAGCAATGTGTAAATTGTCCTACATTATTATATTTAAAAAAATATATAACAATATTTTTTTATATTATATCCTTTTCTTTAATACTTAAATCTTTGTACCTACCCATACACATTATTATTTAGATACACTTACACTACTATAGAGCACACATTTCATAAAGTTCTAAAGATTTCTTTATAAACAAGAAAGGTGCTCCAACAAACAAGATAAGCTCTACAATACCAGTACATTATTACTACTTGTGTCTTCGTATATAAAATGTAATAAGTCAATAGGGAATGCATGCTTTTTGATATTTTTATGGGGACACAGACAATCATAATAGGTACCTTTTAATATCGAACCAGCAATGGACATAACATGCTAATGATGTTTTCCATGATGGGCCAGGTGATGATGATATTTTTCTAAAAATATAAATACAAAACTGTTTAGTGCATTTTCTTTTACCATTGCTAAAACTAATAAAATTACTTTTTCAAAATGTATGACAAAGATCTTTAGTCACTGTCACTGATGACGCTGCTCCAAAGAGATGCGAAATATTTGGCAAAAAAAAATTATATTTTCAATTTATATATTTTACCTAATAAGAAACACATCTAACACACTTTATTTGTTTCAGATAATAGGTACCTTTTAAATAATAAATAACTAGTTTATTGCGAAATAAGTTTACATGGTTCCAATTAATTAAATAACAAATTAATTAAATTTAAAGAGTTGAGGATAAGATATAACCACATATTATCCCTGCGGCCACATTCTGTTTCTTATAACGTAATCGTTAGATTGTCAAAATAACGAATTCCGTTATTAGCGCTCTCTCCTCCAATCAGCGAAGGTTAAAAAACTACTCTGATTGGAGGAGAGAGCGCTAATAGCGGAAATCGTTATTTTGACAATCTAACGATCACGTTATAAAAAAAATGAATGTAGCCGCTGAACACCCAAACTAGCATTCCTTGTACTATGGGTGTCATGGGATGATTCCTGTAGGTCGGACGTTAAGTTATATGTTACGGTATACCTCTGAAAAAAAAAATGTAAAATTAATAAAAAAATGTTTTAAATGAGTCAGCGCGGCAATCTTTTAATAAATTAGGAAACAAAAAAATATAATTTACCTCTTTTTTTTTGGTGATTTACGGAAGTGACTCAGATAGCGTAGGTAAACAAAATTATTGGATAACATTTATGTACCATTATCACAGTTTTCCCTGATCTCAGCCGTTTCATTAATAATAATAATTTATTCAAAGAAAACTTAGTATAATTACATAAATGGTTTCAATTAAACTTAAAATAATACATATAAAATTTTTCACAAACTTTGTAATACAAAAGACAGATATAGGTATATTACTCTAAATCCTACGCTAGGTGAAACACCTGTCTAATAGGATTCAGAAAATTAATGAATGATTTTAACACATTTAATAGACGAATATACCATGCAGATAACGATAGTCCTTTGGGCCTTAAACCGCCTTTTTTCATAGATCATTCGAAAGAGATGGTTCAAAAATATATACTTAGGTACCTACATGGTGAATTGGTGACTTTAGAGTTAATTTTATTCTTTCATTTGCAACACATAGTTCCATAGGCAAAGTAGTTCGTTTTTTTGTTGCTTTTTTTTAAGGAGTACGGTATGTGACTTTGTATCTACCTGATGTTCAGAAGACCTAGAAAGTCTATATTGGGGTCGATCAATATACATTGTCGTTTAACAAAATTGATCGCTCCCACGACGCTGGCAAAATGATGCGGGAAAAGGTATTACCCTCTCGAAAAGAAATCGATGAAGTAGTCTCCCAAAAACCGGTGAACCCACAGACTAAAACCTAAACATTACTAGGTCAATTGACTGTTTTTGCATGGGCAATGATCACGAGTCCGGTAGCTCGGCCAACAGAACGATTTGATCAGTAGAGCCTCATATTAGCCCAAAGTACAACTTTACAAAATCACATGTATAACAGATTGTCCCATTGATAAAAAAGATAAAATTAACTCATTATTAAAAATAACATAAACCAAATAAAATATTTAAAAAAAAAATACCTATACCAAAAACAATAATAACTACACAAAACTAATAACAATCTTACTTAAAAGAAAAACCCTAAAACACCATAAAAAACAACAAAAAAAAAGATCGTAAATTAAAAATAAGTCAGAAATAGTATTGTCACCCTAACCACAGAGTAGGCGGTAAACCGTCCCAACAAATTCTTAGGCTTTCCCACAATAAGGATTCTCCACACAATTGTATTATCTCCATACCTAATGGGCTACATTGTATGTAACACACACATTATGTCCTAAATAAATATTTATCTTATAACCCCTAAACGCTAAAGTAAGTTTGTCATCGAGAAGCCGACTTAGAAGCAATGAAACTTTCTTAAAAAACCGTGAGGTGACCTAGTCGTGTTACGGTATCAGATTGAGCTTTTGCCAGTTTGCAAGACGCGGTTACAAAAAAAAAGACTGTAGGAAATTTGACACATGTGATCATTATAAGCTCCATGCTTGTACTCTGAGTACTATAAACAACCTACTAATACATTTTATCTATACTAATATTATAAAGCTGAAGTGTTTGTTTGTTTGTTTGGTTGAACATGCTACGCTCATAAACTAGTAGTCCGAATTGAAATTGATTGAAGTTCTTTTAGTGTTGGATAGCCCATTTATAGTGGAAGGCTAAAGGCTACATAACACCACGCTACGACTAATACGAGCGGAGTAACAATAGAAAAATGTTGCAAAAACGGGGAAAAATATTCCATTTGAGAGCGCTGCGTAAACGGTTAAAGTTACGCAGACGAAGTTGCGCGTATCAGTTAGTACAGTACCAAGACCATAACAAACTGTGTTAACAAGGCCATAAGAAAAATCTACACTAAGTGAAATTGCTTTACAATAAATGGAAATCGAACCCAACATCTCTAGATACAATAAATATATTAAGCCCAAGGGCTGATAGGCGATTTTGGGTAGCTATTTGAGGCCCTATGAAATTATTGGGCAAGTTTTCATAGTGCCTCAAATACCTACCCAAAAATTTCTAACAGCTATTATATATTAGCGGCTATATACCTATATAACTATAGAAGATAGATAGGTACTATTAAAATGTATTGAAGCAAACAGTACTTTTGTTTATTTATTTCAATGAATTAAAGCCGAATTTCCTCAATTTATTTTTTCACGAAAAATACACTTGCTTCTTGGATGTCAATATTACTGACATAAAAATATTTCAAATACATAAAAGAAAATTCGTTTGATCTGTAACTTGAAAGACCTGCCTACCCACTTCAAAATACCGTATGAATATAAATAAAACTTGCTTTAAAATAAATATATACTTACTCAAAGAAGTATAAAAAAATCGTGATTCTTATGTTATATCATACTAGCTATGCTCGCGACTTCGTCCGCGTGAAATAGTTATTTTTTTATAAAATATAGAATTTCTAAAATAAAAGTAGCCTAAGTTTTTCCTTATTACATCAGCTATCTGTCAGTGGAAGTCCCGTCAAAATTGGTCCAATCGTTTCAGAGATTAGCCGGAACATAACAGACTGACAAAAATAGTTTTTTTTTTTTTTTTTTTGGTATATGTACCGTGTATACATCCACGGAATCACGGAATAGAAAAACATTTTTTTTTCTATTCCGTGTATACGTCCATATGTATTTGGTATAAAGCGGTTATTTTAATATTACAAACATACACTCCAATCTTTATTTGTATAGGTAGATAATGTAAAAAAAAGGTATTAACTTTTTTTAACCACTAAGAATGAGGTATTTTACAATTTGAGATGCGACTAACTTTTTATATTTTATTTTTTTATTTATTCACACTAACGAAACAACATATATATACATATATATATATATATCTTTACGGTTGCCTTACGGCGCCCGAGACCGTCTTGACGGCCCCAGGGTACCCAGCGGAGGGGTTTTAATCCCACCTCGTCGTAGCCGATGGTATGAGTGTAAACCGAACAAGTGGCTAGCTCGTCGCGATGTTTTGAATAGACTCAATAACCCATCTATAAACAGTTCCACAAGTTGGTATAGTGAAACCGGGACCGACAGCTTAACGTGCTCTCCGAGGCACTATAGTGGTGTTGTCAAACAAATGTAGGTACATAAATTATTTTAATTAAAAACTCATTGGTACACACCGGGATTCGAACCAGGGACCTAAGTGTTTTTAAGTCCAAGGTCTAACCAACTCGGCCACCACGTAAACGAAACAACAACAATAATAATTTTAAAAAAAAGGTAACAAAATAAGTTATTTTGGTCGGTCTGTTGCCCCAAACAACATGTGCACCAACGTGACCATGCATGTGGAAGTGTTTTATGGTTACTAACCTAACCTAAATATTAGAAATAAGAGACTTCAATCTAAAATTTAGAAATAAAAAAAAAATAACGGGGTCATTAGGTTTAAAGAATCTTTATTTCTCTCAAAAAGAACACAAATTCGCTTATATTGAGGAGAATAACAGCATCATTTTATCTCAAAAATAAACAGGAGGATCATTACGGAAATCCGTCAAGCAATTTACGTGACAAAACATCATTTTCTGCCTTGTCTATGGTTTAAAGTTGTTTTGGGAATATCAGCTCTATTATAACGTCCATATGGCTTCATACTAGTAAATTAATTGACGGCTGATTTTCATCCAATGAGACGAAATTATTGTAACGCAAACTCGTCCACATCCTGCAATGACCCCCCATGAAAACACAAAATTAAATTAAATATTACATAAGCACTAAAAAGAAACAAAATATATATAACAAAAGATAAACCTATGATAAACAAAACCAAATTAAATCAAATTTTAAACAAGACATGTAAGTAAATAATATGCAATCTAGCTTGAGTAGGTATCCAATTACTTTGTATTAACATTCAACATCCCTAAAATAATTCTTCAACAGCTTTTTAAAAATTGCATATGATTTAGCAGCCTTTATTGGAGTTGGTAGCGAGTTATAAATTTGTGCACCCTCGAAAGTTATGTTTTTCTTTCCAAAGTTGGTTCGTGGCATAGGTATATACAGATTCTGAGCACTTCTGGTGGAATACGTTGTGATCACTTCATCGTTGCGTTTAAAAGTTATGGATGAATGAATGTCACTATCCATAACTTTTTTAATGAATATGCATGTGTTATATTTGTAAATTATTGATATGTTCATAAGTTTTGTATCTCTGTATAAATCCACTGTATGTGTGAGGTAATTATAATGAAACAATACTTTAACAACTTTATTTTAAGCTATTTGCAGTCTTTTTATATTTGTTGCTCCTGCATTGCCATATACTGCTGAAAGATATTCGAGATGAGGATACACAAGAGAGTAATATATAGTTTGCCGAGTTTTAAGGGGAAGTAAGGGTGATATTTTTCTCAATACTCCAGTTAGAGGGGTTAACTTTGATATTATTTGATCAATGTGAGCATTCCATGTTAGTCCTCTGTCTAAAATAAGCCCGAGATACTTTTCATGAGTTGAGTTATTAATAATTTGGCCATTTACAGTCAGGGTAGTGTTAGTGTTAATAGGTTTATTTTTTTGCAGTGAAGTAAATATAGTTAGTTTTATTGGTGTTTATAGTTAGTAAATTAGTTTTAAGCCATTCGGATAAATTATTCAGGTCATCTTGGGCTTTACTTTGGATTTCTTGAGTAGTAGGTTCGAAGTAAAACAGGCATGTGTCATCAGCATATAAAGTTAAGTGTCCGAGCAAGTGAGATTCGTTAATATTATTAATATATATTAAAAATAATAGGGGCCCTAGAATTGATCCTTGTGGTACTCCATATGTTATCGGCATCGAGTCACTGCAGCAGTTATTTATTCGTACGATCTGAGTTCGACCATCAAGATAAGATTCGAAAATTTTATACGCCATTTCAGAAAGGCCTAAGGTTTTGAGTTTGTTTAATAGAATAGGATGGCTCACAGTGTCAAATGCCTTTTTAAGGTCAATAAATATACCCATAGCTATAGAACGATTATCTATTTGTTTTTTTATTTTAGTAACTAGGTCCATATTTGCTGACAGAGTACTTGATTTAGATCTAAAGCCATATTGGTTCTCGAGAATAAAGTGTGTATCAGTGAGATACGTGTCAAGCCTATTATATAGTACTTTTTCATAAATCTTAGATAATACTGGTAGCACGGATATAGGACGGTAGTTTCCAGGATCAGATTTGTTACCAGATTTAAAGATAGGAGTTACTCTAGCGATTTTTAATTCAGCTGGAAAATAACCTTCAGCAAGACAAGTATTGATTGATCGGGCTAGGACATCTATTATTTGATGCTTAATACATTGTATGCTTTTAGTGTTTATATTATCTATACCCATGCTTGTATTAGTGTTTAGATTATCTATAATTTTTAAGATTTCTGTCTTAGTACACGGTAAAAATGAGGAGAGAGTAGTGATGGTTTTGCTATTTGCAGCTGGATGTGTGATTGAAGTATGTGTTGAGTTTGTATGAATATTGATAGATATTTGCTGGTTAGAATGTGATTGTTGTTGAGTTTGAATATAATTTGCTAGTTTTAAGCCAACCGTAGAGAAGAAATTATTGAAGTGATTACAAATTTCATCTAGATCTGTAATATATTTGTTATTAATAAATAATTTGGAGGGTGCACTTACAGTTTTGATTTTATTAGAGGTAATATTATTAATAAGTTTCCACATCCGTTTAGAGTTTGTACAGTTAGTAAATAAGTTATTGTAGTAGGTTTTCTTTGCTTCTCTAATCATTATAGTCACACGATTTCTTTGTTTGATAAAGTCTTTTTGTAATGTTAATACATTTAGTGGATTTTTTTAAAGTTTTCGCCAGATTTTGTTCCTGTTTCTTATTTCGTTCAGTATTTCTTTGTTGATGCAATCTTTGTTTGGTGGGTTGTTAATTTTCAATTTACTGATTCTACACTTTGTTAAAATATTTTGAATATAACTTTGCACTTCTGTATAGTTAACACTATTACAGCTTATAGGATTTTGCTCTATGCAACTTAAAAGTTTTTTGTAGTTAATTGCCTCATATTTTATTATCTATCTTGGTATAGGCTTATTACTTAATAATTCCAACACAATTATTTTATGATCAGATATAGGTGAATCCGTAATAGCAATTTTAAAATGTTCATTTGTAAGATTTGTCGATACATGGTATATTATAGTTTTAGTAATATCCGTCTCTCTAGTGCAATACTGTCTATCTATTCTATTAAGTACTTTATAGTTATTTGTCTTTAGTATTGCTAAATAATCTTCCGTGTCTTGATCTTTTCTCAACAAGTCTAGGTTAAAATCCCCAAATATTATTGCCCGTTTCTTACTCTGTAGTTGTGGTTCAAACGCATTCAAGAAGTTTTTTACATTTGTTCGACCTGGTTTATATACTATTGCTAAGTCTAATGACAGCCTGTCTATGTGTACCCAGAGGTAGTTATTGTCTTCATGGTAAGTACTTTCCATATATTGATGTTTTAGTATGTTATTAACAAACATGGACACTCCGCCCCCGACACGATCAGTTCTATAATTATAATAAAGAGTATACTCGTAGTACGTGAGCTGCAGAGTTTTAACATCTGTGTCATTTTTAATCCAAGTTTCAGCAAGTAGAATCACATGTAAAGTATATGTTGAAGATTTTATAATGCATTTGATTTCATCCAATTTTCCCGTTCTTACTAGACTTCTACAGTTAATATATAAAAAGTTTATAGACGATTTGTTTGGTGTTAGTTCTGCAAAGTTATTAAATAGCCTATAGTTTGTTTCATTATCAGTACTGTGATGTTTATTAATAGTTAGTTTTTTGTAGGATTTGTTATGATCTTAGGTATACCTTTAATGTATTTTATAACCAAATTATCTTCACCTTTCTCTTTTCTATTAGATAATTCATTTCTAAGATCCTTTATATATTTTTGCTGGAGTGGCGTCTGGTCAGAATAAAGCCGAAAATTTAATTTAGATTTACATTTCAGTACTTCAACGGCTGTGAATTTTGACTCATAGCATACTTTAAGTGGTCTCATCTTACCCTGTTCATATTTTCCTAATCTTATAGTACGAATAGGAGCAGGACAATTTGGTATCAACTCTTTAAAGCTCTTCATTACTTCACTTTTGTCGTAGATTCGTCGTTCTTCTGGATTTACTGCATTTGACTCCTGGATTCCTATAATGATGACATTTTTTTTTTCACGATCAGATCGTTCCATTATCTCATTGATGATTACGTCATGAACAGGCTCATTTGCTAGTGTATTATTCATAGTCTTTAGCTCATTTACTTCCTTTTCTAAAACTTCTACTTTATGCTTAAGATCTGAAATTATATCACTGTTCTGTTCCTTGATTTCAATAATGCCTTCCATCATTTTAGTCATTTTATCATTTTGGGTGTCAATAAATGCATGAAATATTTCCATAATTTCTTTTTTAAAATTTCCCAATTCCAACTTTAACTCCATTTTATCATCCATAATCTTTCGTTTTCTTTGGGTAACGTACATAACGTTATCCTCCACTCCTTTAGGCGTTAATTCTGGTAATGAGCCACTTAGTTTGCTAGGGCTGCGTAAGATACTCATGTTGGTATTTTTTATATTATTAATTCAGTTAAAACTGTTCAGAAACTACCAAATAAGTTTATTTATTTTATATGGCAACACTAATTAGTATAAATTTCATTTATTACAGCATTAATATATAATGACAGATGATTTCAATCAATAGATTTTTTTAATCTGTGATATAAAACTTGTCTATGGAATATTTTTTTACAATTTTGCTTTAAAAATCTTACTTGTTAGGTGATGATTTCAGCCAAAATAACAAATTATGATGTAGCACAGCACTTAATTATTATAATCACTAGGTATTTGAGTGAGATCCTAAATTATTTCCAGTTTGCGCCTAAATTAATAAGATCGGTATGTATTTTCAATGTTTACTTTTTGAGAGCCGGTGGGTAGTTTTTTTATTCCAAAATCATATTATTATTATTACAACTAATCGCAAATACCTAATGTAATATTTATTAATAACTGTATAAATCAGGTATTTAATAATAATAATAATAATAATAATAATAATAATAATAATAATAATAATAATAATAATAATAATAATAATAATAATAATAATAATAATAATATGTAGGGCAATTTACAAATATTGCTCCGGTCACAAACTAAGCTCTAGGCTTGTACTATGTGTACCAGAAACAATGATATAATACATATTATATTTTATAAACACCCAGACCATGACACACTATACAGAAAAAACGTACTAATATTTTTTTGCCATGGGTGGGAATCGAACCCACGACCTCCGGATACAACGCCAAAGGCGCAACCACTAGTCTACGGAGGCTGTGATTTAAATTTGAGAGTCATATCATGATCTGGCAGCCTAATGTTTTTTTTTCTTATTAGAGCACGGCATTTGACTTCGTATCTACCTGATGGTAAGCATTCCTATAAAGTCCATGAAAGGGGTCGATCAATAAATTATTCTTATTTACATTACGAATGTATTTTATTATGCCGCAGTTTTATCGTCAAATCAACCGGTCGATTCGTAGCCAGCCGCACCCTGAAAAGAGACTACATACCACTTTGTCAAGAAATCGTAGCACCAGTCTCCCGAAAACCGGTAGCATGACTAAGTAACTTTATGGTTTTTGCATCTCTGTGGGCGGCTTTTCAGGCATAGTTTAAGGACCCCGGGCTATACCTAATATGGTAATATTATATTTAAATTGTAATAAGCAAGTATGACCTAATGTACTTAGGGCCACCGCGTACTCGAGACTTTTAGCTGGACGACAGTTTGACCGGTTAGGGAATCAGTATGAACCAACACGGACAATTCGGCTGACTTATAATCGTTAAATGTGGGCGCTTTATTACTGCTTCATACTGATTCCACACTGATCAAATTGTCGTCCAACTAAAAGTTTCCAATGCGAGCTGGCCCTTATATTTATGTTTAATTTACGTTATTAAACAAATATTCCGATTCCGATTCTTTTACTGTGTCAGCTGCTCGTCAATGGAATTTGCTTCCTCTGTCTATAAGCCAGGCTCCAACCATCGGTGTACGCCTACTCACCACTCATTATCTGAATAAGTAAGTACCTATTTTTTCTTTAGCATTTTCTGTTTTGATATGTACTGTTGTATGTATTATATAGTATGATTTATATAAGTAGTATATTATGTATTGTGTGTATATTATGTATTGTGTGTATATTTAAATATTTACATATAATATTGAAGTAGTTTATATTCTATTCGCTATATGTCTTTAAAATTGTTATTTATTTGCTTTTGCACCCTATGCATAATCTTCCACTCTCTCAAAGGTTAGCTGGTAAAAAATGCCTAAGGCATTAAGTTCGCCTATGTACAATTTTATTTTGTAATTTTGTGCAATAAAGTATTTTAAATAAATATAAAATTAAATAACTACTTAGCGGAAATAGTTATGTGTAAGCTAATAGGTATAACACGAACTGTGTTTGTTTTCCTCAATTTGACCTCCAAATGTCATTATTACGAAGAGCAAACATATACTATATTTACTATGTAACTAACATAACCAATGAGGCTGTTACAATTTCTAGAGACACTATCATATATCGACCGCATCCGTAGACTAGTGGTTGCGCCTTTGGCGTTGTATCCGGAGGTCGTGTGTTCGATTTATTTATTTATTTAAATACTAGCTGACCCGCGCAACTTTGTCTGCGCGTTAAAATTTAACCGTTTACGCAGCGTACGCTCTTAAAGGGAATAATTTTTCCCCGTTTTTGCAACATTTTTCTTTGTTACTCCGCTCCTATTAGTCGTAGCGTGATGTTATATAGCCTATAGCCTTTCTCGATAAATGGATTATCCAACACGAAAATATTTTTTCAATTCGAATCAGTAGTTCCTGAGATTAGCGCGTTCAAACAAACAAACAAACAAACAAACAAACTCTTCAGCTTTATAATATTAGTATAGATGATACTCACGACAAGATGTAGCCATTACATTGTTGTAAAAGGCTTAAGGTGCACATATTGGGCTAACATCTGGACTACATCTTACTATTATGAGTATACGATATAATATTTGAGTATTTTAGAATAAAAGACTTTATATAAAGAAAGAAAAAATCAAACCACCATATTCCGACCCACGACAAAAAAATATTAGTACGTATTTCTGTACAGTTTGTGTGGGTGTTTATAAAATATAATATGTTATATGGTGGTTTCTGGTACATATAGTATAAGCCTAGAGCTTAGTTTGTGACCACAGCAATTAGTGTAAATTGTCCTACATATTATTATTATATATATTGATTATAAGAGACACCGTAGTCTAGTGGTTATCCGTTGGCGTTGTTCGGAGGTCGTGGGTTTAGATCATATCGCCTTTTTTTTTAACTAATCATCTTAACTTATGTTTGAGATTAATAATAATAAATACCATCACGGTGCCTATATGGCTCCCGATAACCGTTTAAACGGCCTCAACACCCAGCGAAGGGACCCGTCCTAATTTCGCCGATGGTATTCAGAGGCAACACCTAACAAGTGGCTTGTTGGGGTGTTTATAATGTGTAATAGCCTCGTTGTATAAAGCGGTCACCAATCCCAGGCCGGCCTTGTTGTCATCTGCTTAACCTTGTTATCAGTTGCGCAGTGACTTAACCACTAGGCTGGGGCCGCTTTTTATGTTTGGGATTCTTTTGGAATTTACGAGATTAATTAATTTACAATTTTATTACGTATTAAATATTTTCATATTTTACCAAAAAATATGTACAGAAAACACATATAGGTGATTTTCTATAGACACCCATTCAAAATTAACAAGAATCTTCAAACGCAACTATAATCAAGTTAGTATGAACGCACCCTTACGCGCCAGACTACAAAAGCCACAACAAATCCTTATAGATAATAAATAAATATTAGTGAAAAAGAATGAGAGAAAAAGCCCGAGGGATGCCGCTATGATTGGAGGTCAGAGCAGTCTACTGGCAGCAAGTAGGTCGATTCAATTTGCCTCCTATACTCGGTGCCGTATTCCGGGGATTTATGGCCGGTGGAATCGAATAATTGATGCGATATAGTATCGGTATCGGCGTGCGGTGTATATGGCTGTATCAGTGTCAGTTTGAGTGTTTTATACCTAGGCACTTAGGTATGAGGCAGCTGGGGGTAGATTATTAAAGCTTGATTTTCTACTTTATTGGACTTAGCTATAATTTTATCTTATCATATTTTTGTTTTTTTTAGGTGGAAGGAAGGTCTCTATAACTTCGTTAGGCCGACCGACCGGTCTCGTTACCACCGCCAAAAACCATAAAGTGACCTAGTCATGTTTCGGTTTTAGTCTATGGATTCAACGGTTGTAGTAGGGAGTATGTGTCCAGCGGATTCATAAGCTCACATGAATCCGCTGGACACATCATACTACTATGACACATTACTAGGCCATATGCATGAGAGAATCTGAATACAAAATACAAATATATTTATTGCTTAAACTCTGTGTTTACAAGATGGCAGTGGTACAATTGTTTTATGATCATTAAAATTTACCTTTTTTCAGGTGTGCAAATTTAATGTTTAGGTTAGTTTCAATTAAATTCTAATAGCTACTAACCTCTCTAAAATCTAATACATTTATATTATACCCTGAGACACGCGCAAACATCGAAAAGAGTTTGATCGCTTCCTGTTTTCAAAAACAAATCTTTCCTATTGGTTGTTCACGTATTTACGTTACGTTAATACGAAACAAAATCTTATGGTACTGTCTCTGAGCAATATGTGTGAAATGTCCTACATATTAATAGTATTATTAATAATTAATTACTTCGCAAAACAGACCTTGTTAACAATCTATCAGTTGTTATAGATTTATATTATTATTCAAGTAGATAATGTTTTGGAATAGTCAAATTAACATTGATTTACATTCATGGTTGTACTTAGCACATATGTGACAAGTTATATGACATCACTTAATGTCTCTCACATCATCACATTATATAACTCTAAGAGGTAAATCATAGACCTACGTCGATCTATAGACACACACAAAACGATATCGCAGTTCCAAAGCAAATGTAGCCGAGGTATTCAAGTGTTTCGGTTTTAGTCTGTGGGTTCACCAGTTTTCAGGATATATTGCATGGATTTCTTGTCTAGGTGGTAGTCTACTTTCAGGGTGCGATTACGAAACGGGCGGTTGATTGGATGATAAGGCCGCAAAGATATATATACTCGTACCTAGACTCGTGATGCAAGTTCGTCTTTGTCGCCGCCCATTTCGTAACTTCGTCATTTAGCCCGCATAGTGGGAACGATCAATACTGTTTTACAACAGTAAATTGATCGACCCTATTCATGGATTTTGTAGGGATGCTTACCATCATGTAGATACAAAGTCACATGTCGTGATCCAACATAAAAAAGGTAAGCCAGCGTTGCTTAGCAAAGTTTAGCCAATACTTCCGACTGTCGAAATATATATAAAAATCAAAATTTTGACAGTTACAATGCATTTAGCAATCCAGTGATATTAATCCGGGATAGCTAAATTTAAGTCAAATTGTGCAGTAGGTATGAGAAAACCGACAAGATGGCGCCTAAGAGAGGTAGGGCTCAGCTTAGCTCGCGTAGTCTTAAATCAATATACACAATTTATTTAGTTTCATATAAATAAATAAACCATTTACAGTCTCTATTTAAATTCTCACTGCCAAGGTTGGACACGGCAATGTTTTTTCTTTTATTTGTTCCCGACTATAATTTTCATATTCATCTAAGTACATTAAAAAAAAAAAAATTTTATCTGTTTATAAAAATAAATTATATTTATCTCTGCCAGAGTAATCATTTTCTTCTTTTCTATAAATATATTTTCTTCTTTTCTATAAATAAACTTTTCTACGAATATCTACTGTGAGGCTGATCATAAATATGGCTATATAACAACGAATCTTAACGCTGACCACAGATAACTCTGTGATGCTGAATCACAGAGTTATATTGATTTTTTATATATTATATAATATAATATGTATGTTCTACATACATACATAATATAATATATAAAAAATCAGTTCAAATTCTTTTCGCGCACTTAGAGTTCCGTACAACAAAAGAAAGACAAAGCAAGAATTCTAGCATCTCTAAGCAAAAGTCAGGAGCATGGCTAGAGGCTATCCCACCCTCTTTAGGTACTCTTCTAGACAGGCACTCCATCCGTACACTTCGTATAGGGGCTCCACTATGTAGACCACATCTTTGTGTCTGCGGCACTAATGTCGACGAATTCGGCCATCATGGCCTCTCGTGTAGAAGAAGTGCAGGTAGGATGTCTCGCAATGCCAACATAAACAGAATCATAAAAAAATCGTTGGCATCGGCAGATATTCCTGGCATACTTGAACCTCCCGGGATCAGCCGTGATGACACAGAGATCGTGCTCTCGTATGGGATGCCACCTGTACGGATACATTAGCCCCATCGCATATACACCTCACCTCTATAACCTCCGGTGCCGCAGCCCTTAAAGCAGAAAATTAAAAAAAGGAAAAATATACAGATATCACTCAAAATTTTGAATTTATAGCCTTTGCTGTAGAAACTCTTGGACCATGGTCTCCGGACTCAATAAAATTTGGTTTAAAGTTGGGAAAATTTCTAATAGAAAAGTCCGGAGACCGAGCTAGAGTTTTCTTCATGCAAAAAATTTCGATAGAAATTCAGCTTAGAAATGCAGCCAGCGTCCTCGGTACATGTACGGATGCGGCAACGGAGGATCTCAACGATTTTTTTTTGTTTATTGTATTTTTTTTTTTAATATATTAATGTAATGGGTGATGTAGGTACATAATAAAAGTATTATCAGTTTATGTGGGTCTTAAACTACTCGTAATTTTAGCTTTAGATCAGGGGTGATTAACATTTTATTAGGCACTGAATTCAGCCCGACGAATCTTAACGCTGACCACAGATAACTCTGTGATGCTGAATCACAGAGTTATCTGTGGTCAGCGTTAAGAGTCGTTAAAGACTTAAATATATTTAACTAATTGTGAATATATATTCAAGTTAGTCTTTAACAAGTTTCCAACAGCTTAAATATATTTAAGTCTTTAACAAGTTTTCAACAGCTTCTTTAAACATAAACAATTCTTATCTCAGAACAAATTTGCACAATGTTTGCAACAGAGAACATTTAAAAAAAACTATAATGAGTCTACATTTTTCTTAAAAATTCATAACTCACAGTTATTTTTATAAAAGCTACAAAAGGCGCAGCCTTGTTTACAGCCTAGTGAATACCATCTATACTTCTTGTATTATTATTTCTTCTGTGTCTATACTAAACTATATCTATGGTTTCTAACTTGTTTTTCTGCTTTTCTGATTTTATTTTGTTTATTTGTAATAAAATAGGTAAAAAAATAATAATCGTACATCCCATATAATTTAAAAGCAATATTTATTATTTTAATTATATTGCATTTTTTAATGACTTTAGGAAGAAGTTATATTAGTGTATACATCGAAACCATCAACTTTTGCAGAGACTTTACAAAAACTAAAAAGATTTAATTAATCTTATCCAACTTTAATACGGTCGTTAAATAGATACTACTACCCTCGCTCCACTCGCTGGTAAATGGATAAGGTTAGGTTATATAGACAATTTTTAACAATAAAGAGTTTTTATTTTTCAAAAATCAAGAAATTGGAATAAGTGGATCTCAAGTTATACGTACGTATACAGACAGACAGAAAGATGTTACAGGATTAGAAATTATTAGCAAGAGAGTGTTCCGTCTCACAGTAATCCTGTTGAGAATATGTGCAGATTTCTAAAACTCCTAAAAGTTTTATTTTAAGGGATTGCCCGACTCGCGCGAAAAGTATATAATAACAATATACAGCCTACATATATAGTTATAGTTATATAGTTAGACAGCTACCCATATGGTTTATTGACTGGTAAAGAAACCGTCTGCTGAGCATGAAATATCATTCTTAGTGTTGCTCCTAGTAGCCTGGATATAGTTTACGAATTTCCCCAGGTCTGGGAGAGGGCGCGTTTAAAATCCAGTCAGTTTGTGACTGATCCGGAAACCGCCTATGGTTAGATATTTCGGTAGATATGATCCTGGACATACCTTCTGCCAAGTTTGACTCGCTAATTAGGTCAAGATAATGCCCAAAAAGGTCCAGTAAGGGGGGCCTCCCGGATATGATATGATCCTGGACATATCTTCTGCCAAGTTTGACTCGCTAATGAGGTGAAGATCCAAAATTATGCAATAAAGGTCCAGTAAGGGGGGCCTCCCGAATATGATATGATCCTGGACATACCTTCTGCCAAGTTTGACTCGCTAATGAGGTCAAGATCCAGAGTTATGCCTAAAAAGGTCCAGTAAGGGGGGCCTCCCGAATGTGATATAATCCTGGACATACCTTCTGCTAAGTTTGACTCGCTAATGAGGTGAAGATCCAAAATTATGCCCAAAAAGGTCCAGTAAGGGGGGCCTCCCGGATATGATATGATCCTGGACATACCTTCTGCCAAGTTTGACTCGCTAATGAGGTCAAGATCCAGAGTTATGCCCAAAAAGGTCCAGTAATGGGGGCCTCCCGAATATGATATGATCCTGGACATACCTTCTGCCAAGTTTGACTCGCTAATGAGTTGAAGATCCAAAATTATGTCCAAAAAGGTCCAGTAAGGGGGTCTCCCGGATATGATATGATCCTGGACATACCTTCTGGCAAGTTTGACTCGCTAATGAGGTCAAGATCCAGAGTTATGCCCAAAAAGGTCCAGTAAGGGGGGCCTCCCGGATATGATATGATCCTGGACATACTTCTGCCAAGTTTGACTCGCTAATGAGGTCAAGATCCAGAGTTATGCCTAAAAAGGTCCAGTAAGGGGGGCCTCCCGAATGTGATATAATCCTGGACATACCTTCTGCCAAGTTTGACTCGCTAATGAGGTGAAGATCCAAAATTATGCCCAAAAAGGTCCAGTAAGGGGGGCCTCCCGGATATGATATGATCCTGGACATACCTTCTGCCAAGTTTGACTCGCTAATGAGGTCAAGATCCAGAGTTATGCCCAAAAAGGTCCAGTAATGGGGGCCTCCCGAATATGATATGATCCTGGACATACCTTCTGCCAAGTTTGACTCGCTAATGAGGTGAAGATCCAAAATTATGCCCAAAAAGGTCCAGTAAGGGGGTCTCCCGGATATGATATGATCCTGGACATACCTTCTGGCAAGTTTGACTCGCTAATGAGGTCAAGATCCAGAGTTATGCCCAAAAAGGTCCAGTAAGGGGGGCCTCCCGAATATGATATGATCCTGGACATACCTTCTGCCAAGTTTGACTCGCTAATGAGTTGAAGATCCAAAATTATGTCCAAAAAGGTCCAGTAAGGGGGTCTCCCGGATATGATATGATCCTGGACATACTTCTGCCAAGTTTGACTCAATAATTAGGTCAAGATCCAGAGTTATGCCCATAAAGGTCCAGTAAAGGGGGCCTCCCGGATATGATATGATCCTGGACATACCTTCTGCCAAATTTGACTCGCTAATGAGGTCAAGATCCAGAGTTATGCCAAAAAGGTTCAGTAAGGGGGGCCTCCCGGATATGATATGATCCTGGACATACCTTCTGCCAAGTTTGACTCGCGAATGAGTTCAAGATCCAGAGTAATGCCCAAAAAGGTCCAGTAAGGGCCTCCCGGATATGATATGATCCTGGACATTCTTCTGCCAAGTTTGACTCGCTAATGAGGTCAAGATCCAGAGTTATGCCCTAAAAAGGTCCAGTAAGGGGGGCCTCCCGGATATGATATGATCCTGGACATACCTTCTGCCAAGTTTGACTCGCGAATGAGATCAAGATCCAGAGTTATGCCCAAAAAGGTCCAGTAAGGGGGGCCTTCCGTAACCACCGACTCCGATACCGTGAGATCTCGTTCGAGTTGAGATCGAAAAGGATGTTTTTGTACTACGAAAAGTGAAATATCGTTATTTGAATTAACCACTGCATTACTAGTTTGAGTACCTAATTAATTACATAAAATACATACACGGTGATGTTGAAAATATGTACTTTGGGCTAATATGAGGTTCTGCTGATCAAATCGAGAATATTTTCCCATGGAACCATGTCTCGCAAATAAATAAAAAAATTGCCTTTTCATACAAACTAGTAATATTAAAATGACCAATTTGTATGGGGAAGCCAATTTTTTTTTTTATTTACGACACATGGTTCCATGCAAAAAGTATTTCGATTTGAACGGCAGAACCTCATATTAGACCAAAGTACATCCTTTCAAATTCAACCTGTACAATATTATGAAATTTTGGAAATATCATTTGTATGAAATGACGTCATTTTTGATCTCAACTCGAACGAAAACTCACGGTATCGGAGTCGGTGATGACCCCACTGAACTTGCTATCATAGCCGTTATAATTTATGAATAACGGCCATCATATAATCAGTAATAATTGAGACAAAAAGCCATCTAACTATCGTGACAAAAAGCCTCCGTAATCCGTCTCTGTTAACCATATTTACGCGAATCTTAACCACACCTAATTTTTTTACTTTTTTTTGTTTTTTTTGAGAGCTCGGCATGTGACCTCACATCTACCTGATGGAAAGCAGTAGGTATGAAGTTCCAAGAACAAATGTTCAACCAACAATTACGATCTACGTAACCGTTGATATTATGCCGGCTTAAGATACCTATACAACCCTTCGTTTAAAGGACTCGAGATTATAAGAAGAAGAAAACACTCAAGCAGGTAGAGCATTCCACATTTTAATAGTGCGACAGATATACGAATCGCCAAATTTTATTTAGACTAGACACGTTTATTTACCTAAGCAGTTACGAGTATATAGGTCATCAGACCGCGTAGAATGGACAGTGTCTATATGAGCTCAGACAAAGGAGGACGTTTACAATGAAGTCACTGATATTAGTGTGTATGTTAGTCGCCGCACTAGACTTGTGTTTGGGTGCACCTTCTGAAAGAGGATGCATTTATATTCTAGGAAGATGTGAGTACCTTCATAAAATAATTCTTCTCTACATTTAGAACATTCTACTTCTTTATATTTTACGCGTTATAAATTTTACCTCTTTCTCTGTTTGTCTATCTGTC
The DNA here is from genome assembly GCA_947458855.1 of Monopis laevigella. Lineage (NCBI taxonomy): Eukaryota > Metazoa > Arthropoda > Insecta > Lepidoptera > Tineidae > Monopis > Monopis laevigella. The sequence goes on along the minus strand of OX381596.1, from coordinate 3,040,852 downwards.
TGTAGCTCTAGAACTGGTTGTCTTCTTATCAGCTGTTTCAAGGTTTAACCTATTATTATTGTTAATTAGTTATTAATTATATGTCTTACCTCATATCTCATTATGTAGGACAAATACCTAACTCGCGCTTAAATGTTCGATTGAATTAAAATTTAACACATAATAAAATGTGTGTGTCAGTTTGTTACAATTGACATTTTATGCCAACTGCAGTGATTGGTAGAGCACTACTTACTACAACCTTAAATTGCACGAGCGTAGCCGGGGGGGGGGGGGGGTTTGAACCCCCAAAATAATTGGAAATAGATAAATTTGGCTCGGGGAGTAGGCAGGCGGCGTTGTAGGTTGAAATCCCCCCAAGAAAAGTATGGGTTACTTGTAAAATTATTGTGAAGACGTATATCAGTATAATTAAAGAGAAATTGTTATAGGTGTTATTGTGACGATGGCGTTTTTTTTTTTGCTTATCAAATTTCTTTTTTTTTTTGCTCATCAAAGGTTTTGGATAAGGAGATAGTACAGATAATAGGGAGACATTACATATAATAACTGATATGGTGACAATTTTTAGCTCATTACATTACCAATTTTGCATATAAAAAAAATAGACGCCCGTGCTAAATTGTACCAACAAAGCGATGTTTTATATTAATTGTCGAGCACAACTTTTTAACTTGTTATTATTGCAGTGATACGATGAACACCAAGGCATTTATTGTAGCCAGTTGCATTAATATTTTAGCAATAATATAGGTTTTAATAATATAATAAAATAACATGTACAACAGCTAGTATATATATCATCACGGGTGCCTTACGGCGCCCAAGACCGCCTAGACGACCCCAGGATACCCAGCGGAGGGGTTTTAATCCCACCTCGTCGTAGCCGATGTTATGAGTCTACACCGAACAAGTGTCTAGCTCGTCGCGATGTTTTGAATAGACTCAATAACCCATTTATAAAGAGTTTCACAAGTTGGCATATTGAAACCGGGACCGACAGCTTAACGTGCTCTCCGAGGCACTATAGTGGTGTTGTCAAACAAATGTACATAATTTTTTTAATTAAAAACTCATTGGTACATACCGGGATTCGAACCAGGGACCTAAGTGTTTTTAAGTCCAAGGTCTAACCAACTCGGCCACCACGTATAACTCGGCCAGTTATTTATACCTTAAACTTATTTATATATATTAAAACAATAATATAAACAAAATAGTGGTGCTAGGTAGTTTATTAACGCACGGAAGGCCCAAGCTTGTTTAATCTTTTCGAAAAACCATGAAATGATTATAATTATCATTTATTTAATGCGCCGTAATTATACAGAGCATGTAACATACTTGAATTTTTTTTAATGTATATATAAAGTCACAAAGAACAACACTTGTTGGCTTTATTATATAATTAAGAATAAATGATATTTATAATACGGGCCTTATTCCCCTCTGAGGCTCTACATGGGTTTGCGCATTGTAGCAACGTAGCGTATTTGTATACGTATACGTGACCAACAACCAATAGGGCCGCTTTATTTTTGGTAACAGGATTGAATAAAGTGATCTTATTGGTTATTGCTCACGTATACGTACATGAAATACGTTACGTTGCTACAATGCGCAAACTTCTGTTTTTTATTGTTATTTCTGGTAACGACATATAATGTCCTATAGAATGATTATACTATAAACCGAATTAGCAATAGGACCTGAGAAAATTCTCTCTCTCCATCAGGTTCTCGTGAATGCGAAGAAGGCACCCACGCTTACACCACTGGATGCGGTTACCTAACACCCGAAGCCACCTGTGAAGCCCCCAACCCCGTCGAGGATAACAGAGGAAAAATCTGTGACTATTCTGCGTGCTATTGCGACGTCCCCACTGTTAGGGATACGAAAACCAATAAATGTGTGCCAGTTGATCAGTGTACTTAATTTACTTACAATAGTGTACTTTTTTATGGTAAACTTTATACTTGTTACTTTTCTATAAAATAAATAAAAGCTAAAAAAAATATCTATTTGTCCTTATGGAAAATTTTAAGATAAAATCCTACCTACAAATTCCATAAATCGACCCCATTTATCAATACATTGTTGCTTAACAATATTAATCGCTCCCACTATGCCGGCTAAATGATGAGGTAACAGAATGGGCGGCGATGAAGACGTACTTATTTGCATTACGAGACTATTTTAATATCCTCGCTGCTTTATCATCAAATGACTCGAATGTTTCGTAAGAAATTAATGCAGTAGTCTCCGGAAATATTTAGCAGAAAATTATAGCAGTTATGCCTGGCTAGTTTTTCAAGCTAGTATAGTATGCTAGCGCTAATTGTATTGTAAGCTAGCAAACTTCTGGATTCGTATATACAGAGCCTACATTCCTGGCCTAGTATGCTAGGGTCCCAAGTTAGGATAATAATTTAAGATTCTACTTTTTGAGGTACTAGCGCCCCCACCACAAATTTTACTATCCATGGACACCATACTTGATCTGCTAGTTGAATGTCAACTTTTTTTTTTGTTTTTTGAGAATATGGTAATAATATAATAATATTGATGTAATAATTACTTTATTGCAAATTATTCTAGTAGGTACTCAAAAGACGTCGACATATTTCGTTTCTCCACGAAGCATCTTCAGGACTGAATTTTATTTACGATGGCCGAAATAAGTTGAGTATAGGTGAATTCGTAACGTTGATTTCTCCATTGATTAGGCTGTCTGTCAGAAGAATTTGCAAGAAAGTAAATATTACATCAACATTATTATATTAATTAAATAATGGAATTCCGCAAAATAACGCCGGATTCAATCAATTATAATATGGTAATACCCAAACATGTTTGCTAAGTGCTAATAAAACATCTGATAATTTGTCTAGTACAATTGGCATAATTTCTTCTATACCCACATACATATATATATAGAAACGGGCTTCTTATAAGATCCCCAGGCATCGATGATATCAGAAGAAATAACTGAGGCTCTACCATGGGTTTGCGCATTGTAGAAACGTAACGTATTCATATACGTATACGTGAGCAACAACCAATAGGATCGCTTTATTTAATCCTGTTACCAAAAATAAAGCGAACCAATAGGATCGCTTTATGTTTGGTTGCTCACGTATACGTATTTGAATACGTTATGTTTCTACAATGCGCAAACCCATGGTATAGCCTCTGGGATTACTCCTTATGCTACTGTGACGAAAGGACACGAACCGTTTACGTTTTTAATATGTTTTCATATTATGGTAAACCCACAGGGTAAACCTTACTAAGAATCGGCAACGAGTGAGACTCGGTTTATCATCCACAAACAGGGTGAATTTTTCAAGTGTGCCTTCAAGGCCAAATCCTAAACTATAAGGAATTGCGAAAAACGCTCAAAGGAGTCTCGGTGCCGATTTTGAAAAAAAAATAAACTGCCTCATCAAATTTTTGAAAAATTATTCTCCCTGTCGGGAATCAAACCAGTTAAATTTGAAAAAAAAAAGACCTATTGAACTAGCTGTTAGTTTCGCCTATAATGGTCTAATTCTAGTAAGTAAATCTAGCGGCAAACTAAAGGAAAGTGGGCTAGGAGATTTTTTTAAAAATCTAATGATGCAATTTTAGTTTTTATGAAAATCGGCCACGAGACTTCTTTAACGAAATGCGCCTATTCTTGTAGTTTATTAAAAACTTAACGAAACGCTCCAACCACACGAGTAAATAAACGTAATGCATAAGTAAATAAAGCCGTTTATTCACTCTCTGCTTCGACACCCCACAGACGTTGCACGCCTGCCTACAGTGGAAAGTCTCCATGCCTCGTCCATGTTGCTCTCTTACAGTGGGTCTCAAAAGTAAACTACTTTTGAGACCCTGTCTGAAAATAATACCACGAAATTAAGCTGGATATTATATTGGCAGAAACATTATCATAAACACCGCAACAAGCTCGCCACTTGTTAGGTGTTGCCTCCGAATACCATCGGCGAAATAAAAACTGGTTAATCCCTCCGCTGGGTACCGTAAGGCCGTTTAAACGGTTCTCGGGAGCCAAATAGGCACCCGTGATGGTATTTATTTTATTATTATTAAGCAATATTATATATTATAAACACCCAGACCATGAAAATCTGTAAAGAAAAACTTTTTTATTTTTTTATTATTGGAGCACGACATGTGACTTTGTATCTACCTGGTGGTGAACAGTCCTATAAAGTCTATGAATGGGGTTAATCAATAATTGTTCTTAAACAATATTGATCGCTCCCACTATGCCGGCTAAATGATGCGATTACGAATTGGAGGCGACAAAGACGAATTGCATTACGAGTATATTTTAATATACTCGCTGCCCTATCGTCAATTCAACTACCGATTTCGTAACCGCACCCTAAAAGGAGACTACCACCTCAACAAGAAATCGATGCTGGTGAACCCACAGACTAAAACCGAAACACGACTATGTCATCGTGACACAATTTCAAGCATATGATAGATTTTTTTAGCTTTTCAATAAAGAAAAACTAACTACATAGTACGAGTAAGTAAATTTCTTAATTCCTTTCCACAACTAAATCCCGGCACGTGCTAATTTCCCCGGTTTCTATTTATTATGCATTTTCCTGTGAAACGGGTTAACGTTATCATCTTTTAATAAGGAACAAGATGGAGGGCAACATAAACAAAGGTATAGTCGGTGTTTGTGGACAAACAAAACGACTGGAAGGTATCGAAATCGTGGCTTATCAGTCTCGTGGTGGGTGATCAACCTTCGTCATAAGCCAGGGTAAGGGTGTGGCTTTGGCCACGCTGAGAGATATCTTAATCCTTGCTAATAATAATCAATAATTTATATGCCAGAATATGGGTACCTACACGTTGTTGTAAGAGTTGTTTTGTTGATCCTACATATTCTACCATATGGTGGTGTGCATTTTTTTTTTTTTAATCATAAACCTTCTGCGTTTAACCTCAATTTGCCTAATGGAAAGCAACGATGGGGTCGAAGAGCTAGCGCGCTTAAAGGAGACTACCACCTGGACAAGAAATTAATAATAATATTAAAATTTTCTTCCCTCACTAAGTTTTTTTTTAATTTTTTTATAAGAGCTCAGCATGTGACCTTGCATCCACCTGATGTTAAGCAGTATGCAATGTCCAGGAATGATAGCAACAAGCGGATGCATACAGGTGCACCGCTGGCTGCCATCATTATGCCGGCTTAAGATGCCTATTCACGCTTCGTTTAAAGGACTCTAGGTTATAAGAGGAAGGAAACACGCAAGCTGGTAGGGCATTCCACATTTTAATAGTACGGCAGATGTATGAATCGCCAAAACGTTTGGTACGAGTTGGTACATCCGCCACGGTATACATATGCATTTTGCAACCAGTGCGTGTTGTCCTGTAACGGAAAGGGGAAGGGGGAATAATGTTGAAAAGCTCTTCAGAGCACTGTCCATGGTATAGGCGGTAAAATACGCTCAACGATGCCACATCCCTGCGAAGCTGCAACGGCTCCAAGGTTTTATTGAGCGTATATATTATTTATAGTCGCTCGCTTCTGCAGGGTATCGAGAGCAGATAACAGATACTTGGCAGATCCGTCCCAAAGATGCGAACAGTATTCCACACACGGTCGAATTTGAGCCTTATTCTTAACCTGGGTGTGAAAAACCGACGCACCTTATTTATGATGCCAAGTTTTTTTGAAGCAGTTTTTGCAATGCTCTCGATATAATTGCGGTGGTTAAGATCGGAACGTATATCTAAACCAAGGACATTGAGGGATGGTAAAGGCGATAGCTGGGTGCTCTGAAGAGAAGGGAAATGAGTAAAAGTTTTTTGTCTGATAATAATATGCATTATAATAGGTTGGCCGACTGCAAATTGTTATATGCAATACATTGTTTTATAAGAACTACACCGCTGAAAGGGGGCAGCTGCGGTTGCTAGTGTATAGAGGCCCAATGAAGAACTAGCTTGCACGATGCTACATCTATGTTTTAGGCCCTTAGTAGGAAAGACTCAGTAGGAAATACACATATAATATAGTTTTAAAACACCTATTACTTAGTAACTACTAAGTCTTTTGTCAATTTATTGTGAGTGGTACAATAGAAAGAACAAAACTATACTTTTAGTTTTAGGAAACCAACGATTATATAGCTTGTAATTGTTGGTTGCTTTTGTTCTTGGACCTTCATACTGCTTTCCATCAGGTAACTATTTAACTATCTACTAAAATAAAATGTAGCGGAAGCGTATACTGAATAAAATTGAAACGTCATGGAATACCTGGTAAATGAAATCTAGTTATTAATATTTCATAGTAGCGAGATTTAGGTAGAGCAGGCGAAAAAAGGGCACTAACTAAGAGCGACTTATAATTCGACCAGTTTCACTAACAACACGACACGCCAATATATATATGCACTTCCTACATTAAAATAATACATTAGTTGGGTTCTCGTATTCGTGTGAATGAGACATTGGCATTATTAGTCTGAGAATCGCTAGATCCCAAATAATCGCTCCGCCCATGCTATGTCACATCATTATCAGGGATTCCCAACTGTTGGCCCAAGTAATGAGATGGCTGTGATTAAAGCAGTTAGTTACGCAATGGGGGTTTGTTTGGACCTCTATTTGTTAATAAGTATTTTAACTACATATAAATATACTTTTTTTTAATAGAGCACGATATGTGACACTTTTTATTTAACTGTAGGGTTATTACGCTGTACAACGTTAAGCTAAACTTTAACCAAAATGACGGTTGTCTGTGAATTTTCAATGTCTCTTACGACAGAATTGCATAATATCGATTAAACTTTAACTTAGCATTGTGCACGTAATCACCCCGCAGATGTTAAGTATACTTACAAAGTCCATGAATTAGGTAGTACAATTCATTGTGTTTTAACAATATTAATCGCTCTCACTATGCCGGCTAAATGATGCGGTTACGAAATGGGCGACGATATTGACTTATTTGCATTACGAGTCTATTTTAATATCCTGGTTGCTTTATTGTCAAATCAATCGCACGTTTTGTAACCTTACCATGAAAGAGTATCCCCTCGACAAGAAATTGAGGCAGTACAGGAAAAATGGTGAACCCACAGACTATGACCGAAACATAACTAGGTCACTTGACGGTTTTTGCATCAATATAGGCGGATATAACGTGTTCATTCGGTCGGCCTATCGAAGTTATAGAGACCTTCCTCCCACCTAAAAAATACAATACAATTAAATAGGATATGAAGTTATTTTGAACAAAAAAATAGAGAATGTTATTGCAAGAAATCGCTCACAATTCAATTTCCGGATTTTGTCGTGGGCAAACAAACAACCTATTCGTGTAAGGAGACAAAATATAATAAGTAGGTAATTTTTTAACTAAAATTAATAACACAAAAAGAAATGTAAAATAAATATCATCACGGGTGCCTTACGGAGTCAGGGACCGGCTAGACAGCCTCAGCGGAGGAGCTTCAAACCAGCCTCGTCGTAGCCGATGGTATGAGTCTATATCAGTCTACCTAAACCCAACAAGTGGCTACATAATTGTATTAATCTATCAAAATTTAAAGATAAAAATGGAATAAATGAATTCCTGGTGAGAGGGACTCGAACCGACGACCCTCGCTAATATAGAGTAAGTAGAAGAACGCACATTAGGGCTTAGGATAACCACAACGATATAATTAACCAGTCGAAAAAAATACATTCATAACATCGAAATTTGAGGGTAGCCCGAAGACTGTAGACGCGTGTGTCTATTACAGTTATCAAATTTTATTTTATTGAATATTATTGTGCAAAAGTGTACTAATTTTGTAGAATAAGCATTCGTATAGTAATATTAAGTGTGAGAAGTGTAGTATTTACGCAGTGATCTTGGTGTTTGTGCTATCTCAACGAATCCCTTTATCTTCAGTAAAATGGCGGTACCCATTTTTCTGTTGATTATTTCTTCCTCCTTCACTTGACATTGGCATCACTATACCGTATGTTTGCATACGGTCATGTGGCCATTCCTAATTCTAACCTAGTCCTTTCCCTATTCCTCTCCATCCTAGTATCCCACTTTTACCGTACATTATTACATATTTTTAAATCTACCCACAACTGTCATTGGCAAAATTATGCTTAAAGCGTAGAATGCCATATAAGTAAAAGAAGAAGAAGAAGACTTGTACCTGGCTGACTTAGTGGTTGAGTACCTTGCCGATAAAGAGAGGTTAATATCGTTCGTGTCCAACCCACGACGCTCCTGACAGAGCATTCTATTGCATTTTGACTTTTTAAATTTCAATATAGATATCTAATAAATAAGTCTGACTGATAAGAAATTTATAAAAATGTATTAACGCTAATTGCACTATACTAACCTTAAAATACTTTTATTAAGGAAGCTACTCCCCTATACTATACCTTGTATATTTAAGAAAACAAACGTTTTACCGAAGATTATAATCTTAACGTGTTCCCGCATTGCGTATTCCCGAATAAAGGGTAATAAAAACCGGTAAAAGTTTTTGGGACAGGTAATGATCGTAAATCTCTGCCCACCCCTTACAGCAAGCGTGTACCGTGAACTTCCATATGTAGTTAGCTTCGTCTCTAAGGTGCATTGCATTTACTTTATATGGTCTGCATAAAAAACTCTATTTAAATGTTAGATAACGTATGTACCTATGTGGAATTGGTTGGACCGACTTAGACCTAAGGTTTCCCCTGTAATTGCAACAAATAAATTAGCTATCTTTCAAACTGCAAAAAAAAAATGGAACCTTCGACGCCATTTTTTTATTGTTACATTTAGAGTTATTTGGGTGCAAATCTTAATAACACTTCAGTTTGTAGGTCCCGGGTTTAAACCCTGGTGTGTACCAATGTAATGTGGTCGATTCATATCTTTGGTATGTAATGAGATAATGAGACAGGAGTCAAAGCTCCGGGGTGTTGCAAAAAGTTGCTTGAGTGAGTTAACTCTGTTTACCAAAAATATGCCACTTGGTTATGTTTCGTATTTATAACGCGATTCAATTATAAGTTACTCTGTAAATAATATGTTGATAAGCCCATAAAGAAGAGAAGATGAGCCCATAAAGAAGAGAAATTACTAGGTGTATTTAATACACCTAGTAATTTCTCGAAACTGTTTTATTCTATAAATGTTATGTTTTAATTGTAGTAGACATATTATAATAAGCCTTTATTTACCGATAAATATGTAACAAAAATTCAACATTGGCAATTATACAAACAACAAATTATCAGTACGTCCTTCGACGAAAGCCTCCTCTAGCATTTTCCATTTTTTTTTTCCGAAGCAAATCTCATCCATGTCGGGCCACTTACTTTTTTTAATTCATCCGCCCATCTTCTGTGTTGTCGTCCCTTTTTTCTTTTCCCATCCCGAGGGTACCATTCCGTCAACCTTTTAGTCCATTTTTGTGTTTTTTCCCTTAACATATGCCCTGTCCATTTCCATTTCAATGTTCTTACCCTTTTTATGACATCTTCTACTCCAGTTATGTCTCTAATGTCTATGTTTTTAATTTTTTTTTTTCTTGTTATGCCTATCATACTCCTTTCCATACCTCTTTGGCAGACTTGTAGGCTGTGTATATTGCCTTTTGATAAATTCCATGTCTGGCTACCTCGTCCTAAATATTCTTTCCTTATCCGACATACGGTATGTTTTGTTCTTCATTATTTCCTTCAATGACCAGAATCTTTTCCATGCATTGGATATTCTAAAATCAATCTCTTTATTCATCTGGTCATTGAAAGAAATATATTGCCCAAGGTAAGTATAAGTGTTGACATACTGAATATTTTCATCTTCAACCATAATCTCTTCTCTATTAGTTATAATTTTAGTTTTGGCTTTATTTAGGCAGAGACCCACTCTTTTGCTCTACAAGGCTAGGTTCTGAAGCATATCCTGAAGTGCATAAGGTGTATCTGATATTAAAGCTATATCGTCTGCAAATCTTAGATGATTTAATAACTCGCCATTAATGTTTACACCATACGCACTCCATTATATTTCTCTAAAAACTCCTTCGAGGACTGCAGAGAACAACTTTGGCGATAGTGGATCACCCTGTTTGACACCTCGTTTTATTGGAAATTCTTCGCCTTTTTTCTCGAGTTTAACTTGTGCAATGCTATTTCCGTAGATATATTTTAGAATTCTAATATATTTTTTGTTGATTCCCTGTTCATAAAATGCTTTCCATATAAAATTGTGTTCCAGGGAATCGAACGCCTTAGTGTAGTCGACAAAAGCAATATACAGTGGTTTAGAGTATTCTTGGCATTTTTCTATAAGTTGTTTTAGTGTGTGTATGTGGTCCAATGTAGAAAACCCCGATCTGAAACCTGCCTGCTCCATAGGTTGTATTTCATCCAAGGAATTTGATAGTCTTTTTAAAATTATCTTGGAGAACACCTTGTACACATTAGACATTAAACTGATAGGCCTATAGTTTTCGATATTGCTTCTGTCGCCTTTCTTATATAGTAGAATTATTTCACTTTTAAGCCATTGCTCAGGTGGGCGATTCTCGCGCTTTCGAGATTCATCTCGATTCGAGATTTTTAAATGAAAAATGACTAAATATGCAATTTTTCGTTCAAAAATATCGAGCATTAAACGAAATAAATAATAAATATTAATTAATAAATAATAAATATATAAATATTGAACGAAAAATGGCATATTTAGTCATTTTTCGTTTAAAAATCTCGAATCGAGATGAATCTCGAAAGCGCGAGAATCGCCCACCTGGAACTATTTCTGTTGCTAATATTTTATTAAAGAGAATTGTAAAATTTTCTATATGTTCCTCGGTTAATATTTTTAGGTGTTCATTGGTAATACAATATAATCTGGACCGGAAGACATATTATTTTATATTAAATAATTATAAGTTTTTCTGCAAACCATACTTTTCAATAAACGTTTATTGTTGTAATTGAACTATTTTCGTTAAGTATAACATAAATTAAGTAACTTTAAGCATCGACTAAAGCAGTGTTTTTCAAAATATGGGTCGCGACCCCTAGGGGGGTCAAAAAGGTAAATGTATCTTTCTATGTTCAACGCTGCAATAAATAAAACAATTTCAGTGTGTTAATTCAAACGAAATGAAGTATGGGATGAAAGAGATTGGATATCCTTTGCGTGAATGAAACGAAAATAAAGGGTTCAGGCATCACACACCATGGCCTCTGTACCGCTATCTGGTCTGGTGTAAGGGAGACCGTCCGAGCGAGTAAGGGTGTGGGGCTGTTGATGTCTGAGAGAATGACAGAGTGCATGACTGAATTTGAATGTGTGTCTTCCAGGCTCTTATGGGTTAGGCTTAGAGTGGGGCTACTCAGACTGTGTATAGTAGGAGTGTATGCCCCGGATAGATCTACAGCAGGGGCGTGCATCTCATAGAGACAAAAAGACACTGTCTACCCTGACACAATGCACAATAATAGATATTTTATTAAAACATTTAATTTATGTTAACTATTCAAAAAATATATAAGAAAAGCGCCATCTATTGGCAACTATTAGATTTAATTTGTAATTCGACAAACGCGCCCTCATGCCTAAAAGTATGTAAGACGTTGAACTAAACTGTCTAATTTTGCACACATAGAAAACGTGTATATATATGTACGTGGTGGCCGAGTTGGTTAGTTGGTATATATAACGAGAATAAAAGGAGAAAAGTTGCAAGATACGGAGACGAAAGAAAAATATGTAAGTAAGTTAAAGGATAAAATAGGGGAAGCATGCAATTTTGAGAATGATAGTCTAGACGAAGTATGGGTAAAATTCAAAAACGAGTAAATAAGAGGAAGAATGCCAGAACCAATATGTGGTGGGATGATGAGAAAAAGAAAAAATGGCTAGACCTACTTTTTTAAAAAGCTAGATGGATAGAAAGGTAAATGGGGGTGTGACAGATGAGGATATATATGCAGCGAATGACATGTATCGTGAGATGAAAGTTAAATTAAAAAAGTGCATTGAAAGCAAGAAGAAAGAATTGAAAGAGGACGTAGAGAGAAAATTCTCCAAAAACTTCCGAGATAATATTAAGCTGTTTTGGAAGCAGGTTAAGCTATCTCGGGGAGGATTAAGGAATTCAAAGTTAAATGTGATTAGAGATAAGAATGGGGACTTATTAACGGAAGAAAAGAGAGTGTTAGGGTGGTGGAAAGAATACTTTGAGAATTTGTTTGTGGGAGATGGCCATCAAATACCTGAGTGTATAGATGTGTCTTCTACATTGATTGAAAGTAATGAGAATGAAAGAGATTTGAGCATGAATGATATTATGAATGCATTAAAACGAATGAAAGTTGAAAAAGCAGCTGGATCTGATAGGATAACGGTCGAAATGCTGAGGGGCGGTGCATATCTGGTCGCTTCCTGGTTGCATCTCCTGTTTTAAAAGTGCTGGGAGGCCGGTCGTGTGCCAGGAAACTGGCGCAAGGCAGTTCTAGTCCCGCTTTACAAAGGAAAGAGATCGCAGTATGAACCCAAGAATTACCGCGGCATCAGCCTTCTCAGCATTGTTGGCAAGTTGTATGCAAAGGCTTTGATTGAAAGAGTGACGAATGAAACTGATAAGAAAATTTGGGATGTGCAAGCGGGATTTAGGAAAAGAATAGGATGCATGGATCAAGTCTTCTCTTTAAGATGCGTCAGTGAGAAGATGCTAGCCAAACACCAAAAAGTGTATTGCGCTTTTCGAGACCTTGAGAAGGCTTATGATCGTGTGAGTAGAGAAGAGTTATGAAAGCAACTGTCGATGTTTGGATTGGGGAGCAAAATGATCCGTGCACTGAAGTCTTATAAGGATTCCAGTGCATGTGTTCGAATTAACGGGACTTTATCCGAACGGTTTGACATCTGTAGAGGTGTCAGACAAGGGTGTGTGGCGTCACTGTGGCTCTTCAATCTATTCATGGACGGCTGTCTGAAAGAGTTGCGTGAAAGTGATTGCGGTGTGAGAATGAATGAGATGGTAATCAAATGTCTCTTATATGCCGATGATCAAATCATCCTTGCATCATCGGCATATGAGTTTCAATAAATGGTTAAAATTATGAACGGAGAATATTATGAAAGGAAAGGCATGAAAGTAAATGTGGATAAAACCAATGTTTTGGTTTTGGAGAGAGAGCATGACATGACAGAATGTGAGATAATGATAGATAGTAAGAAAGTGGAACAAGTTAAACAATTTGTTTACTTGGGAAGTGTGTTTACAAGAGATGGTAAGTGTGTGGAAGATATTGAAAGTCGAGTGCAAAAGGGTAATGTAGTGAATGGTGCCTTACACAGCATAATGAGCAGCCAAATTATGTCTAAAAAGTATCGGATGGCTGTTCACAAAGCGGTGCTTGTTCCTACATTTATGTATGGAAGTGAATGCTGGGTATGGCAGAAGAAGCATGAAAGTAGGATTAATGCCGTAGAAATGCGGTCATTAAAGAGTGCTTGTGGAGTAACATGTCTTGAGGCTAGGAAGGGAGCAGGACCTGACGGCATACCACCTAGTTTTGTTTGTGCATGTAGTGATGAGCTATGTTATCCATTGACACTAATATTCAATAAATCACTTCTCCAAGGTACTTTTCCAACGTCATGGAAAACCGCTTATATTATCCCTATTCACAAAAGCGGTGATAAGTCACTCTGTGAAAACTACAGACCTATCAGCATATTATCATGTGTAGCCAAGCTGTTTGAATCTCTGATATGCACTCATTTATTTAACCATGTCAAACACTCCCTAACCATTAACCAACACGGATTCGTCAAAAATAAATAGACAATAAGCAATCTCTTGTAATATAAAAATTATATCTGCAAAGCTTTTGCAACTGGAGGGCAAGTAGATGCCATTTATACAGATTTTTCCAAGGCGTTCGACAAGGTTCAGCATCCTATTCTCTGCAATAAGTTGTTAGCTTATGGTATATGGTTAGTACATGGGAACTTGTATAGGTTCCTATCTCAATAATAGGTGTCAAAGGGTCGCACTTAAGGGATACCTGTCATATAATAAAAACGTCATTTCTGGGGTTCCTCAAGGGTCGCACCTGGGGCTTTACTTTTTGTTTTATTCATTAATGATCTGGTGGGAAGCCTGTCATGCCCGAACTTATTATATGCAGATGACCTGAAGATTTTTAACAGTATAAATAATGTCGACGATTGTACCATGCTTCAAAATGATCTACAAAAAATATCAGATTGGTGTGGTATAAATGAAATGTATTTGAATGTGTCCAAATGCCATATCATCTCTTTCTCCAAAAGAAAACATAAGGTCATGTATAATTACAGACTTGCAAATCAACTACTTCAACGCAAATCTGTTGTCAGAGATCTAGGCGTCTTGTTTGACGAAGAACTTTCATTTCGTCAGCACTACGAATACATTATTAACAGAGGAAATCAGTTGTTTGGCTTTATTACTCGATCAACCAAAGGATTTAAAAAAAAACTAGCAGCTTTCTTGTTTTATATTATAGTCTAGTAAGAAGCACACTGGAATATGGATGTCCTGTTTGGTCTCCTTTCTACATTACTCATGTATCCAACATCGAACGTGTGCAAAGTAACTGCTTTAGGATCATTGCTTATCGTAACGGTCAAGGTCGCAGAGTCCCTAGTTACAGAGACAGACTTTCTACCTATCATGTCACCAGGCTGGAAGTCAGACGTCAACAGTACGACCTAATATTTTTGCATAAAATATTACACTCGGCAATAGATTCCCCTGTCCTCTTATCGTTAATAAATATTAATACTTATTATAGATCACGTGTTCCAAGTACTTTTAATTTGCAAGTTCATAAAAATAACATTTCCGACTTTAACCCTATTGTCAGAATGTGCCGTCTATATAACCTATTAGCAGAGAAAAATGATGTGCTGGACTTATTTAATAACCAGTTTTCTAAATTTAAAGGGATAGTCCAAAATGTCCTCAAATAGGTGACTAATCAAATTGTATTTGTATATTTTTACACTGTTGTGTTAATTGTAAATATTTTTATTTTGTTTTTTTACGTATCTGAGTGTTAAAAAAAAAAAAAAAGGAAAAAAAAAAAAAAAAGAAAAGCTAAAGAGATAGGGAAATATTTGTTGAAATAATTAATGATGTATACACGTCGATCATGCTATGTACACATGTTTTGGATGACAATTTAGGCTAAGCTATCTTTACTATGTAAACAAACTGTATTTGATTGGTATTTGTTTTGTGTGCTTTATAAATAAAATATAATAAAAATAACAGTTGCGGATAGAGTGAAGAATACAGTTGTACGTGAAATGTGTGATTTGAAAGAAGATGTAGTGACAAGGATTGAGAAAGGAATGTGACGATGGTTTGGGCATATTGAGAGGATGAATGAAAAGAGACTGACGAAAGAGATTTATAAATCAGAGGTGAATGAAAGAATAAGGCGGGGACGACCCAGAAGAATATTCCTTGACCAAATCGGGGGCATTCTCAAAAAAGCTGGGATCCGTAGTGCCCATAACCGTGGACCTTGTATGAAGAGAGTGGTAGATGTGAAGGATACGAGAGAGTTGTGCCAGGATCGTTGTAGGTGGCGCTCCCTTGTTTCTGCCTATCCCCGTGGGCAAAAGGCGTGACAATTTTATTATTTTATTTTTATTATTTTTCAAACTGTGGTTCTATTTTTCTGATGTTAAATTAATAATCTAATAATTTTCTAGTATAGTTTTCCTTCTGCCCCTAGGGGGTCGCTAGAATTTTTTAACTTGTAAAGGGGTCGCATTATCAAAATGTTTAAAAAACAGGACTAAAGGATACCTACTTGCTTTTTTTTCTTCACCATGCTACTAGCTCGGCATGCGGCTCATGATGACCAATACAATTGTATTGGTCATGTTTCGGTTTTAGTCTGTGGGTTCACCGGTATTCCGAAGACTACTGCATCAACTTCTTGTTGAGAGGGTAATTTCCTTTCAAGGTACGGTTACGAAACTGTCGATTGATATGACGGGTAAAGCATTGAGGATACTTCATTCAAATACGTCCATGTAACCGCATCATTAAGCCGGCTTAGTGGCAGCGATAAATATTATTAAACAACAATGTATTTTGTAAAAAATTCATAAGCGCACTCATGAATTTTGTAGGTCTGCTTAACATCAACTAGATATAAAACCGTATTTTTCAATAACTGTATTGGTCACTCGTGGTGGCCTAGTTGGTTAGACCTTGGACTTAAAAACACCTAGTTCCCTGGTTCGAATCCTGGTGTGTGTGTACCAATGTTTTTAATTAAAAAAAATATGTACATTTGTTTGACAACACCACTATAGTGCCTCGGAGAGCACGTTAACCTGCCGGTCCAACTTGTGAGACGGTTGTGTACCAATTTGTGAAACGGTTTATTGAGTCTATTCAAAACATCGCGACGAGCTAGCCACTTGTTCGGTGTAGACTCATACCATCGGTTACGACGAGGTGGGATTAAAACCCCGCTGGGTGCCCTGGGGCCAACTAGGCGGTCTCGGGCGCCGTAAGGCACCCGTGATGATATGTATGTATGTATTGGTCACTCCTACTATACCGGCTACGTGATACAGTTTAAAGGGGCGGCGACGATAGAGACGTATTTGCTCAGCCGCCCATTTTTAACTGCACCAAAGTCAAAGTCTAAAATGTTTATAACTATATTTAGTATAAGGTCTAAGTGTGCGCTTGGTTAGGCTCATACATACATAAAAATAAATAAAAACTAAACCGAACACACACCACATAACCAACCAGTGTAAGACTAGGGGGTTAGCTGGTTCCATTGGCCTGTCCATCGTTATCTGCCCTGCAAAGGTGCAGATAACCATGGACAGGTCAATGGAACCAAGAAAGTTGACTACCACATTCGCAAGTAATCGATGTACTAGTCTCCTGAAAACCAATGAACCCAGAGACTGAAACCAAAACATGGCTAGGTCACTTGACGTTTTCGGTATTTATGTGCATAGGTAATGGAATTACTATAATTGCATTATAAAGCCTGAAAAAATATAAGTGGCAAGTGTTAATAAAAGAGACTCTAGTTTAGTTAGTACGGATGTGCTGGTTAATGTAAAACAATGTAAAGCCAGTTAATCCAGTTAGATAGTACACCACTAACTTTGTAAGAGTTTATGGTCGGAGTTGCAGATGTTATTGCCGAGCTGCTAGATCTACTGTTAAAATGTTGCCGAAGTAGCTTGGCTACTTGCTACTACACTAAACAAATACAAAATAAGGACTACATAGGTATTGTAAAGATAATACTTCAGTGGCCCTAGTGTGAGTTTTTATAACGTTTACTTTCGCGTTAACTATACTGCTGCGTTAACATTTTTACCAACCACACGCTCGCATTTTTAGTTCCTAAAATTTCCGCTTGGAGTGCTGATCTATTTCCCTTACAAATTTTAGGTAACTCAAACGCAAAGTAATAGTTAGAAAACCCAGAAGTATTGTCTTTTCAATACTTATGTAGTCCTTATTATTCCTTATTCGAATCCCGGTGTGTACCAATGAGTTTCTTAATTTAAAAAAATATGTACATTTGTTTGACAACACCACTATACCTAGTGCCTCGGAGAGCACGTTAAGCTGTCGGTCCCGGTTTCACTATACCAACTTGTGAAACTGTTTATAGATGGGTTATTGAGTCTATTCAAAACATCGCGACGAGCTAGCCACTTGTTCGGTGTAGACTCATAGCATCGGCTACGACGAGGTGGGATTAAAACCCCTCCCCTGGGACCGTCTAGGCGGTCTCGGGCGCCGTGATGATATATATATATAAAAATAAAAAACCACAAGAAGCGACAGGCGAAGCAACAAACCATCCTCGCCCTATATACATGGTGACTTTGAAAGGATGTCATCATCAGCCTATCGCAGTCCACTGCTGGACATAGGCCTCTCCCAAGACACGCCACTGATCCCTATCCTCCACGTAATGTTAAAATGACCAATTTGTATGGGGAAGCCAACATTTTTTTTCATTTGCAATATATGGTTCCATGGGAAAAGTTGTTCGATTTGATCAGCAGAACCTCATATTAGCCCAAAGTACATCCATTCAAATTCACCATGTATATATATAATATATATAATGTAGTCCTTATTTTATATTTATGGGGTACAGGTAAAAGTAGAGATCGTATATATATATAGATCTAAAACAACGCGCCCCTCCGCTAAGTGTTTATGTGACGATTAATGGATTAATAAACACCTTCACGTTAGCATAGAAAATATATAGGTATATGTACGAGAATAAATAATATAAAATGTATCCATCCTAAAATATTAAGATACGTGATATAATAATAAAAAGTATACCTACCTAAGTCTAAAACTACACGCAATTTCATAGAGAACTCGGTCAAATAAATAGCAATGCTGGAAAAGGCATACGCATTTAAAATAGCAAATTTGGCGTTGTCGTGGTACGCGATGATTGCATTTGCATCTCGACGAGCTATCGATTGCGGCGAATCGATTCAAATTTTACGATTCGATTCCGAGTTTATTCGATTTGACTGAAGAATTCGATTGAGATCGCGATTGGAAGTCGGATTCAATTCAAAATTGTGGTGGGCTATCTTACCTCCAATTGAATATTCAATAAATATTTGTTGTGTTTTTATAGATTAAAATATTTTTCTTGTCTGTGTTTTTTTATCCTCGTCGCCTTATACTTATTAAAATTACCTATGTTATATTATATTAAATCTGGTTCAAACTCCGGTGTGTACCAATGAGTTTTTAAATCTAAAAATGTAGGTATGTAGGTATGTACCTACATTTGCTTAACAAACCATTATAGTGCCTCGATGCGCACATTAAGCTGCCGGTCCCCGTTTCACTATACGAATTTGTAAAACTGTTTATAGATGGGTTATTAAGTCTATCCAAACATCGCGACTAGCCAGGCACTTGTTCGGTGTAGACTCATACCATCGGCTACGACGAGGTGGGATTAAAAAACCCTCCGCTAGGTACCCTGAGGCCATCTTTGCCGGCTATGATTTTTATTTATTTATGTAGTTGCGGAATTTGTACATTACGGAAGACATTGCATACTCGGGTATAGGGCTTCCGTTATGTACCGGCAGGAGAGGTTTTTTGTAGCCAACAATCAATTTGTCTACACCGAACAAGTAACAAGCTTATCGCAAATTTACGTATTCATTTATAAACAGTTTCACAAGTTGATATAGTGTAACTAGGACCAACATCTCAATGTGATGTCTAAGGCATGTGGAATTTTCAAAATTTATATAATATTCATAATTTATAAATTAAAACTGAGTGTTACACCTGTTAGAACCCTATGCTATGTCGTACATCTTGTCTCTTTCCACCAAATCTTATGAAAGAAACATAAACTACTTGATATATATATATATAGTTAAAACTCTTCTATTGTTGATCGTTAAACCCCCAAATTTGTTATTGCCAGAGACTTTCCTTGTGCTGTGCAAACGCCTGAAATACGTTTACAAACATAGATCACCACTACACTCGCGAGCAAAAAACTTAAATGCAGGTTGGCAATACCAAATATTGATCAATAAATAAATTATTTTATACTTTTTGGTTGTATTGCAATAATATCCACTTTTGCCTTTATATGTTTTATTCCATTACCGCCCCAATAATCTTTAAAATCTTACATATCTCTACTCGCAAGTATAATATAGGTATATAATATGTACCATATTATATGTACCATATTATATACCCTCATTGTAGACTCAATAAGTACTACACAGTACCAGGTCTCCGAGGTGAGAGGTGTTTAAAAACTCAGGGGTTCGATTTCTAAAAACATTAGGGATTTAAGTCCAATTTGGTCATCACGTAAGTATATAACTATTTATATTTATAATTTCCGAAATTTTCTATCCAAAGTCAATTAATATAATAATTTGTCACAAATACGCCTAAATTAGTTTTAACCGCAATGTCAAAAATTGAACATACTCGCTCAAATATCCAATATGATAAGCTTATTCGAAATTTAATGTTAAAATGTAGAGAGAAATACAAATTAGTGTTTAGAAAGTAATTTATTAGAAGCGAAGGTATTTATTTGTTTTTAATATAATTAATTTTAAGTTAAACATTGATTTAACCTACTGGGCTATTTTTTTCACCAATGAAGAAATATTTTAGGCATGGCTTATAGAAATCATTTAAAAAAATTAGCTTCGTTTTTTTTAATTACCTACAAATTATAATTATATTAGACACTAGCTGACTTCGTCAACTCCGCCTCCGTGTCCACGTGGAAAGCTTCAGAACGCACCGAAATGTCCCGTTTTCGTTTCATAAAGGGTCAACAACACTGATAAAAAATAAACTCAAAAACTTTTTGACAAAAAAAAAACCGTCTTCAATAATAATTTAAGAATTTTATTAAGCCATGCCAACTAGAATGTCAAAAGATCAAAAAATCAAAAGTAGAATCCAATCAGACTAAATAACACTTGTAAATATTCATTATTTTATACTTTTTAGTGTTTTTGAAGTCGGAATATTTTTTGTTAAAAAGTTTTTATTTCAATTTTTTTTTTTGTGTCATAGGTTGACATCTCAGTTTTTACCACCAATGTACATATACTATACTTATGTTCTTAGCTGTCAAAGAGCTCTTCCGATACATTGACATAAAATTACATTATTTTCATTTTAAAGATTGTATTATTTTCATTGAAATTTTAAATAAAGTTGTAATTGTATTAATTGACTTTGGATAGAAAATTTCGGAAATTATAAATATAAATAGTTATATACTTACGTGATGGCTGAGTTGGACTTAAATGCCTACAGTTTTAGGAATCGAACCTCTCGAGTTTTAAACATTTTGTTTGAAATCACCACTCACCTCAGGGAGTTGGTACTGTGGGTTATTGAGTCTACAATGATCGCGACGTTTTTGCCATTTGCCCGGGGTTAGTCTACACAACAAGTACTTACACACATTCACATTACAAACTTCACATTAGGTTTTTAAGTCCTAAATTATATGTTTTATATTATTAAAGCTCTCAGCCTCTCAGCTTTTCTTTAGTTGGTAACTAAATTAATATAAAACATAATACATTCTTTAATATAAAACAAGAATCCTTCAAAGAAATCAGTTCAAATTTCACAGATATTTGTAGAAAACATGAACTCTTTCATTTTGAAGTGTTCCACCACCATCCAGTTCCGAAATCCAATCTTAACCAAATTTATATGAAACCAAACTTGTGATCCAACTAGGTAACCAACTCTTTCAATTAAAAAAATAATTTTCAAATTCGATAAAGATATGACAGAGATATGAGGTAGCATCCCCAAAAAAAAACTTTTTTGAAATCGGTTAAAAAATTATAATAGAATTATAATAGGCCTTTTCTAAAAGTAGCTAGTAACTATTTAGGTGGGAGAAAGGCCTCCATAGCTTCGCTAGGCCAATCGACCGGACTCGTTACCGCCGCCGATACAGATGCAAAAACCCTCAAGTGACCTAATCATGATTCGGTTTTAGTCGGTGGGTTCACCGGTTTTCCGGAGACTACTTCATCGATTTCTTGTCGAAGTTTTAGTCTCCTTTCATAGCGCGGTTACGAAATGGGCGATTGATTTGACGATAAAGCAGCGAAGATATTAAAATAGACTCGTAATTCAAATTCGTTTTGTTGCCGCCCATTTCGTAACCGCATCATTAAGCCGGGCGGCATAGTGGGAGCAATCAATATTGTTAAACAATTGTATTCACCGACCCCATTCATAGACTTTGTACCTATGTCCGTGAAAAAAAAACACTATTATTTATGAATTTTCAAGATTAGTTTTGCTTGATCCTGAAAATCATAAATAATCCCATTTTTATTCCCTATTGCTTATGGTGAATAAGGAAACAAACAAAGAGTTGGATGACACATGGTCAGTCGTTGACTCCGAAAACAATACAAACAAAGAAATGTTTATAAAACGTAATACATGTTGCTTATTCCAAACACGAAGAAGTTTCAATTCTGTTGAATCATAAAATTATGCATTCACAGGAGTACTAAGTAGTAGATATACCTACGTTACTTGACCTACGTATTTTAAATTACGTATTGGACAGGGTTTAGTATTTCGGAATTTAATAGAAATTAATAAAGAAGTCTCACAAAGGAACATGTATTAATCTATTAAATTGTGAATCAGTTCAAATTATAAATTAAATTGTAAACCACATTATTTTGCATGCCTAGTAGACTAATTCTGTAGACACAACTTATATTCTACCATCTTGTGAACTCGGAATTACTGCAAATAAATAATTTCATTTCATTACACAAGTGCAGTTGGAAATTCAAACGTTTTTAGTAAAGAATAAAATATCATTAAAAAAAAATTAGTTTATCTTATATTCCATTTAATTGTTTAAAGATAAAATGCAATGAAAAAATCCAGGTAGCCAGGACTCAGGACCAGTTATTAATAAGATCACAAATTACGTATAAATGTTTAAAAAATAAGGGTCCAAGTAACGACCCTTGCGGTACACCATTGTATGTAACAACAGATAATAATGTTAATACAAACAAAACAACAGATGTTTTTACAGTTGTAATAGAAAAGCATTTAAGTGTTTACATATTTCATCATTCGGCATAAAATATTTAGGTTACAGATAATGATGTATGATTACCCGCATGTATTACAAAACACGAGTAGTAACACAAAGGAATTTTAAGGATGTATGTCTTTTATTTATATTTATTTGACGGTCTGTAAAATGAAACTCTAATAGTGAACTGCTTATCAAAATTCTATCCACAATCACTTCCTTGAGGACATTAAATTGAGGAATTTCCGCATGCTTATTGTGTGGGGAATCAATTAAATAGATACGTGTTTACTAATAAACAAAGGCTTAATTGTTTAATGTTTCTGATCTTCCTTAATAATATCAATAATCTTATTTTTTATAGGTGCGAGGAAGGCCTCTATAACTTCGCTAGGCCGACCGATCGGACTCATTACCACCGCTCAAACAGATGCAAAAACTGTCAAGTGACCTAGTCCGGTTTTAGTCTGTGGGTTCACCGGTTTTCCGGGGTCTACTGCATCGATATCTTCTCAAGCTATCCGTCTTCTTTTATGGACGGTTATGAAACGGGCGATGGATTTAATGATAAAGTAGCGCCCATTTTGGAACGGCATTATTTAGCCGGCATAGTAGGAGCGATCAATAATCTTAAACAACAATGTAATGATCGACCCCATTCATGGACTTTTTAGGTCTGCTTAACAACAGGTATATAATGAGCTAACAAAGTCACATGCCGTGCTCCATAAAAAAAAGGATAATTAAAAATACAAACAGTTCACTAGCCTAGTATATATGGGTTTTAGTCTGTGGGTTCACTGGTTTTCAAGAGCCTCTACATAGATTTCTTGTCGAGGTAGTAGTCTCCTCTAACGCGTTAGCAATCCGGGAAAATATCGCAGCACGCGATCTAAGTCGATCTTTACTACTATTCTATATATGGAACACCATTCTAGAACCCAGAGGACTAGCGAAAGATATTGGTAAAAGGAATGCCATTAGTGCCCAGCAGGATGATTACGCGTCCTAAGTTCGCTCGCACGCCGATCGCTATGACGCAGTTTTCTGAGAATGTTTAAAGTCTCCAAGCTTAAACTACGTCATAGCGTCAAAACGATACGCGTGCGAGCGAACTTAGGACGCGTAATCACCTTGCTGGACAGATATACGATGTTTGGTGATGGTGTACCTATACCATACCAAACACCGTCTATCTGCAAACTTGCGCTGATCCTTTGCGTCGTTTCATCTGAGGGTCTGGCCAAAAGATTTGGTGCTACTACACACTGGCACAAACGCCGCTCTCAGTAGATACTACAAATTTGAGTAGTTTGGGGTCGAAACCACAGGACCAGGTGAAGACCAGGGAGGATTTTTAGATTTCTAATTAATTTTTTTAGGTTTATAAAAAGGTAGATATGATTCCTCCTCCGTAGACTAGCGGTTGCGCCTTAGCCGTGGTATCCGAAGGTTTTGGGTTCGGTTCCCGCCTATGGCAAAAGAAAAATAGTACTCTTTTCTGTACAGTATGTCATGGTATGGGTGTTTATAAAATATAAATGTATAAAATATATTATATAGTTGTTTCTGGTACACATAATACAAGTCTAGAGCTTACTTATATATTATTATTATATTTATTTTTAGATATAATTTATATTTAGTTTTTGTTATATTTTAAATATTTATAAGTATATAGGCTTGAACTTTTTTTTAATATGTTTACTTGAATAAATAATATAATTTAAAATTGAATTGCATTTTATTTTGGAATCTAGATACACACATCAAAAGTGTCTAGGGATCAACATATATTTTTGCAATAACTTTTCTCCTGATTGATATTCATTAAAAAAAATTTTAAGGATTGATCAAATAAAATGTTTTCGTTTGTCTACAGTAACGATAAACCAAGTCACCTTTGCATTAGTAAAAAAAATTGCCATTTTCCTAATAAAGGGATTTGAACCACTAACATTAAAGTTCGAAAAAAAGACTGAAATAACAGTTTTTTTTTTAATTTTATTGGGTAACTTAAACAATTAATAATCCGTGTTTCTACCGCGAACACTAACAACACAAGAACATCGGTTTGGCATACTCAAAATGAGTTCATCCAAATCACGCTGTGGAATGGCCGCCCATGTTCGTTGCAACAACAAAAAAAGGTCTTCTTGCGACTGGATACCCTCCATATTCGGCAGAGCTCTTCTCTGAAGAATATCCCATGCATGCTCAATCGGGTTCAAGTCTGGCGACTGAGCAGGCCAGGGCAGGACATTGATGTTAGCTGCGGCGAGAGTCTGTCTTACAACTCTTGCGGTGTGCGGTCGTGCATTATCATGCATTAACTGAAATAAGGGACCGATATGCACTTGTAGAGGAACGATGACGTCTGATACAACCGTCTCAGCATAAATTTGAGCGTTGAGGTTGCCTCTGATCCAAATCAACTCAGTTCTTCCGCCGATCGAAATACCCGCCCATACCATGATGGTTCCACCACTATAAGGATGGACTTCCTGGCAGGATTTTAATCGCTGTTGGCGTCCAGGGGTTCTCCAGTGTCGTATACGTCTTGTATCCGGCCTCATACCAAAACGAGACTCATCAGAAAAGCACACGAAACGCCATTGTTCTTCTGTCCAATTTCTGTGTTCAAGAGCCCATTGATATCGAGTCCTACGATTGTGCATTGCTATAGGTGGTACCCGTAGCGGTCTTCGGGAATGAAGGTTTACTTCATGCAAGCGGTTTCTGACTGTTTGGTCGCTAATTAAGTTCCCTGAAGAGCGATGAAGGCTCACGGCTAACATCATGGCGGTTATTGTTGGAGCTCTTCGAGCTGTGATTTGAATGTATCGGTCTTGTCTCCGTGTGGTGCAGCGATACCGTCCTCCATGGCGCTCAGCCACGGTACCAGTGGTTCGGTAACGTGTCCAAAGTCGACTGATTACACTCTGACTTGTATTCAGAGCTAAAGCCACAGTACGTTGCCGGGAACCTTCTATCATTCCCACGGCTCTGATCATTTCTTCCCTGCTTAAATGACGTCGCCGCTCCATAATAACGTTGGTTTTAATCAGTAGTAGGGAAACAGTAGCACTAATAATGTCTTCAATGCGTCTTATGTTTTT
This sequence comes from Monopis laevigella, assembly GCA_947458855.1. Classification (NCBI taxonomy): domain Eukaryota; kingdom Metazoa; phylum Arthropoda; class Insecta; order Lepidoptera; family Tineidae; genus Monopis; species Monopis laevigella. The sequence continues at coordinate 3,015,029 of OX381596.1, read as the reverse complement.
ATAGGGAAAATATTGACAGCTGATTTTCATCTTTTACTCGAATTTGATTGACAGTTCCTGTTTTAAATTATAAAATGCACCAAAAAGGATCCATATAAATTTATAAAATCATAAATTTATTACAAAGCCACATCTCAATCACAAGAAATCCGCATAAAAATGCTTGATCCCTAGACTTTTTTGATGTGTGTATTTGATAATAATATTTACTTTAATTTTGCTATATCTTTAGAAACACCGCGTTGAGCTCGCCCCTTGTTTGGTGTAGACTCAGAATATCATCGGCAACGACGAGATGTGTACAAACAAGACCCGTATTTGGCCGTATGGGTTTCGGGCGCCCGTGATTATAAAAAGTTTTATGTCTTTAATTATTACTTCCTATTTTATTATATTTAGATCTTCAAAATTTATTAGAGGCTTGACAATTGACAATGAGTATTATTTAATGGAAACCTAGTTATAATAACAATTCCAATTGCGTTTTATTTAAGCAGTGGGTTGTCCCATGGTCCAAGAATATTTATAATAATAAAAAACCAAACATATGAACAAACATTTTTTTTTCATATTTTTTTTATCTAAACTTTGTATCTACCTGGTGGTGAGCAGACCTACAAAGTCCATGAATGGGGTCAATCAATAATTGTTCTTAAACAACATTGATCGCTCCCACTATGCCGGCTAAATGATGCGATTACGAATGGGGGGCGTCAGTGAAGAATTGCGTTACGAGTATATTTTAATATACTCGCTGCCTTTAACATCGTCAATTCAACTACCCATTTCGTAACCGCACCCTGAAAGGACACTACCACCTCGACAAGAAATTAGTCTCCAGGAAAACCGGTGAACCCAGTGACTAAAACCGAAACATGACTAGGTCACTTGACGGTTTTTGCATCTGTATGGGCGGTGTTAACGAGACCGGTCGGTCGGCCTAACGAAGTTATAGAGACCTTCCTCCCACCTAATAGAAATGATATTTTCTTGTTATAAGCACACAAACCGACAGACAGACTTCGCATTGTTGTATATTAAATGCAAGGTTTTGCATTTCATATTGTATTACAGATTATAATTTTAAATATTTCCTTTTGTATTTAATGGATGTGTTAGAAGGATGAATTAAAAATCACAGTGTACCATAATAATTAGTTTCTTTAATTTCGAACAATACAATTGTCATACAATTAAGGCAAGTTATTTTAATGCTACGATATAATATAATATTGTATCTTATACAACTAACTCTTACAATAATATTTACAATTATCACAATTTATTTACCATTCCTTATTATATTTACGCTTGTACATTTCCAAGACCCAAATTCATTGCGTTTAGTAGATCACCATTGTCAGCATCTATTTCCCAAGCAAACAAACCTCCTAGTTTATTATTCCTAACATATTTTCCCTTCTCTATAGTAGATCTAGGGTTATCATAAGTAATTAAATCACCATTGCCAGGGTTGAAGACGTATGGAGCCTGAGCGTCAGAATCATAATAGTACTCCCATTTTCCACTTGCCAAGCCGTTTGCGATTTCTCTATAATCGACAACACCATCCTGCCAAGTACCTTTTACTGGACCTGTAGCATTGCCTGTAAACGGAACCTTCTTATCTTCATACCCGTTAACGCCCGTCCAACCACGACCGTACATAGCCACACCAACTATAATCTTACTGGGCGTCACACCTTGAGCTAACAAACATTTTACTCCAAAATCTGTGGTATAAGTCTCTTTAGGAGCCCAAGCGGGAGCATAGAGTGGCGTCTGATGGCCAAGGGTATCATTAGACCAAGCTCCTTTAAAGTCATAACTCATTAGGAATATGTAATCCATGTAGGCTTGGGCGGCTTTATAATCAACCATTTGAATTTTGTCCCATCCAGAACTGATAGCAGATGTCAGCTCGTATTTCTTACCAGTTTCGAGTGATAAATCATTTAACATAGCGCGTAGTTCTTTCATCAATGCTACATACGTAGCTCCGTCTTTAGGGCTTCCTAAATTTAAATTGGCACCGTTACCTCCTGGGAACTCCCAATCAATATCCACTCCGTCAAAGAACTTCCAGGTTAGGAGGAACTCCTTCACCGACGACACGAATCTGTCTCTCTTCATTTTATCGTCCATAAAGTAGAAAGGATCTGCGAGGGTCCACCCGCCGATAGATGGCAATATTTTGAGGTCTGGATGCGCTTGCTTCAAAGACATCAGTTGTCCAAAATTACCTTTGTAAGGTTCGTTCCATGATGACAGACCTTGCTGTGGTTTCTGGAGTGCAGCCCACGGATCGTGAATGGAAACCTTAAAGTCTTCTCGCCCGGAACAAGATCTCTGCAGAGCTTGGAAACTGCCCTCGATCTCCTTCAAGCTGTCGTTGATGCCGTCACCGCCGCAAATCGGAATAAAACCATAAAGAAGGTGCGTCAAATTAGGAACTGGTATTTTATCGACGGGAAACTTACGCGGATACACTCCCCACTCTACGAAATAAGCTCCGATAACTTTTCCTGATGTTTGTTTGAATGGTTTGTTTTTCTCGCCTATGTTAGATTGCAGAGGAGGTAGATGGCTGCCGTCCGTATCGGATACCACGATCTCGGTCGGATCGCTCGAGGAGCACCCGTCAGCATTACACAATTCGACGACCATTTTATATTGTCCTCCTTTCTTGACTTTGAAGGAAGCAGTTCCCGAGGATCCGCTGAACGGTCCAGACCACGCTTCTTCATCGTTGAGTTTGACTTTGGCGGTAGCAGGCAGGTTGTCGCCGGTCCACACATTCCATGTGACGGTCACGTCCGCCGCTTCCTTCCGTTTCACCAGCTGGTTGTACGCGGTCGCGGCCTGATTCACCTCTACGATGGAGAAAACGCGATCGCCCCATCCCAAATTAGGTTTGCCGGGCGGCTCGGCGTACGCGACCGCACACAGCCCGAACAAAAGGGGCACAATGTAACGCATAACCAGTCCTTGTGAATTTAAATTGCTAATATTTTTTGTCGTCGTACGGTACCGTGGAGAGGTTCGGCGGAGGACTGCGCCTGCAGCACTGTCCATACTATATATATGCAGCGTCGAGTAGGCCAACCGCTACGAGGGATGTGATATCGGTAGGATTATTCTCATAAAGGCATCAGAGATCAATTCTTTGTGAATCGTTAACCCAGTTGTGTGTCCCGGTCACACAGATTTTGAAGTTCAAGGTTGAATTAGTATTAGGTTAATGTTATTATGATGTGTGAATAGAAAATTCCGATGGGTGTGCGTTACAGTTTATAATGACTGACTAATGGATAGCACTCACTTAGTTAAGCGATCGGTTCAAGTGTTTGCGGACTGATAACAGTCTCATTATCTCATGATTAGAAATCGTAATGTACCTGTAAATTCCTGTGATTGTACTTCTAGATAATTATTTCCTTATATATATTATACTTAATACAAAATGTATGTATATATAACTAATTATATTTATTTAATTGATCTTGATATTATTGTGGTTATATAATCATTTATTTATATAACTTGATATTTATTCTAGTTATGGAGCAATGTTGAGATATATATTTATTCTCCAAATATTAAAATATAGTTTTCTAGTTATGTTACTCTAACGATATGTTTTCATCTATACAGATTAAACTGTTTTCTATATAAAATGGTTTTAAATACTTATAATTAAGAAATTTCAGAAATGTTAATTAATACTCACGCAGTAAAGCAATATAATCTGACGCCTCCGTAGATTAGTGGTTGCGCCTTTGTCGTTGTACCCGGAGGTCGTGGTTTAGAATCCCACCATGGCAAAAAATATTAATACGTTTTTCTGTACAGTTTGTCATGTTCTGGTTGTATATAAAATATAATATGTGTTATATCGTTGTATCTGGTACACATAGTATAAGCCTAGAGCTTAGTTTGTGACCAGGACAATGTCCTACATATTAAAATTTTTTTTTTTTTAAACTAAGTACATTAAATAGGTAATTTCGGGTCTATACCAACGGATCTAATCTATTTGGCAGAGGCCATGGTGGCCATGTACAGGATTTATACATACTTTAAAACAAATAGGTAATTATAAAAATAAAATGCGAACTAAGTACCTAAAAGTTCACATTTTTTTTTTATTTATATATTTTATTTTACGAAGTGGGATTAAAATCCCTCCGCTGGGTACCCTGGGGCCGTCTAGGCGGTCTGATATGTATGTATGTATGTAAATTTATATAAATAACAGTAAATCCAATTTATGTTGTAATTATGTATTATAATTATGTCGAATTTTATCCCTTATACTTATCCTTTCTTAAAATTCTTATTACGGATAAAAAATATTTTGCGTAAAATCTGTTTTAGTAGGTACCTAGTCTAAGCTGATTTTATCAGCTTAATTTCTGTTTTTTTGTGATCGGATTGTCGGAAAAATAAATTATGAAAACAAAAACAAAAGGATTATACGAAAATAAGTTTAATTTTCTGTTTTAATTTAATCTAAAATGTTTGTGATTTTATAAAATTTATATGTAATATATTTTTATTTATTTATTTTTCTTTGATTTGTGTAGGTATTTTTTAATATATTGCAGTTGAGTTAGTTTTGATATAGACAAAATGGGTGGATGAATTGACAATAAGGCAAAAATATTCTCGTGATGCAATTGGTAGTCCTTTCAGGTTGCGGTTACAAAATGGGTGGTTGAATTGACGATAAGGCAAAAATATTCTCTTGATGGAATTCGTCTTTGTCGCCGCCCATTTCGTAATGGCATCTTGAGTTAGTTTTGATATAGGTTTTTTTTAGTTAAAAAATATTATTATAAAGCTACTTAACTGTTTATGTATTTATAAACAGTTTTTAAAGTACTGCTTTTTTACAAAAATGTCAAAATAATATTTGGCGTTATATGAATTGATAAAAACAAAGTGAGGGATTATATATGTCAATGAAAATTATATTTATTCACAATCGGTGATTTCGTTGTTTTAATAGATCTAAAATGTTGTGGTCTAAGACTGAGTGGCACCAACGTTTTTGTTAAACGGTAACGATTACAGTTAAAAATGACGTCGGATGTACCCGTTTTATTTACAAAGTCGAATGACAGCTGGTACATTCGTCGCCATTTTTAACTTTAACCAAATCAATTAATAATAATATAATTTCTCTGGTCACAGACTAAGCTCTAGGCTTGTACTATGTGTACTAGAAGCAACGGTATAATACATATTATATTTAATAAACACCCAGTCCATGACAAACTGTACCCACGACCTCCGTATACAACGCCAAAGGCGCAACCACTAGTCCACGGAGGCTGTCAACAATTACTTTAACGAACACTTTGGTGCAACTCAGCCTAATAATTACGACGCCGGCGTTGTATTAGGAGAACGCAGGTTTGATTCCCAATCAAAGCAATACACGTTTTTTATATCACAGTTATACAGACTTTCTTGGTCTCGGTGTTTATACACCCACTCACTGGGTGTTTATACACCCACTCACTGGGTGTTTAAACATCCAGATGATACAAATTTAGTATTGTTGTTTCTGGTACATATAAAGCCTAGCGTTTTATTTTGTGGTGTTAGTAAAATGAATTATTACTTATGAATAATCAATAATTTAATTTACGGCAAAAAAATGGCGAAAAGTGCTCCAAAATGCTTCAGGCCTATATTCAGTCGTTCTGGTTTTTTTTAATACTTTATTGAATACCTACCTACATTTTTACAGCATCACACTTCGGTCCATCAAGAAGCTAATGAATTATTAAACTTATTATCACACTGTCCTGAAAACCGATAAACACACAGATTGATCCTGAAACTTGTCTAGCTGTCCCAGGGACCTAATTTTTTGGTTTTCTGTTTTCAAATTACACATATTGCTGTATTATATTGTTAATTACTTTATATGTGTAAACTTATTAATAGTCATATATTAAATTCTATAACCAACTATAAATTTGTTAGCCGTAAGTTACCTGAAAAGCAATAAATACAAATAAAATATTGCTCTGGTCACAAACTAAGCTCTAGGCTTGTACTATGTGTACCAGAATCAACGATATAATACATATTATAATTTATAAACACCCAAACATGACAAACTGTACAAAAAAAAGTTTTTTTTTTTTGCCATGGGTGGGAATCGAACCCACGACCTCCGGATACAACGCCAAAGGCGCAACCACTTGTCTACGGAGGCTGTCAATTATGGCGCTTTCGATATACGTCGATTGTGTCGGTTTGATGATACATATATCAAAGTAACACGTATATCGATGCCGTATTTTTGCCTGAAGACGCCCTAACAAGGCGGGGTATAGAAAGTATTTATTATAATATTGTATATCTATTTGTGTCCTACTAATTGGATATCTTATGAAAAATATAATCAGTATGAGTGTTAATTAAATAACAATATAAATTACTAATGTATTTATATATATATATATCATCACGGGTGCATTACGGCGCCCGAGACCGCCTAGACGGCCCCAGGGTACCCAGCGGAGAGGTTTTAATCCCACCTCGTCGTAGCCGATGGTATGAGTCTACACCAAACAAGTGGCTAGCTCGTCGCGATGTTTTTGAATAGACTCAATAACCCATCTATAAACAGTTTCACAAGTTGGTATAGAAAAACCAGGACCGACAGCTTAACGTGCTCTCCGAGGCACTATAGTGGTGTTGTCAAACAAATGTACATAAATTTTTAAATCAAAAACTCATTGGTACACACCGGGATTCGAACCAGGGACCTAAACGTTTTTTTTTTTAAGTCCAAGGTCTAACCAACTCGGCCACCACGAATATTTATATTAATCACAATGTGTAGGTACCTACAGTTAGTTAGGTGATTGCGAAAAGAATGTGTTATTCATTCATAATCGTTTTATGATAAAGAATTATTATTTATTTATATTTTTTAAATACCTAGTTTAATAACACATAATATGGTGAAATACATATTAATTAAACTTGGATTAAAAAAAAACTTTAGGTACAAATAGTAAAATATCGTCGTAGGATTGTTGTGAAGTCGGAACTCTAGCTCGGGTGCCCCAAATAAAAACACGACAAGGGACATTTTTTCATTTTCAATTTTTTTCCACTATTCTTTTAACACAGCAATTACCCACAATATGCAAAAAACACTTATTTCAAAAGATGATGTAATTCCTGAGATATCAATATCTTATAACCTAGCAAGAACTTGATACCATTTAAATCACAGTAAGGAACATATGGTTATTAAATTTTAATTGGGAATTCTTATAGTCAGGGTTTACACCGCCCGCAACGTGATCGTGGTATTATAAAAAAAAAAATGCTATTATGAGTTCTGGAATGATTGAGTAACAAACATACGTACAAACTTGAGCATTTATGAATACATTAAAATAAACCATGTTGGATTAAAAATTTTATATCGGCTTAAAATGGCTAATTACAAATTATGATATAGTTTTTTTTACGGTTTTCTTATTATATACAAAATATTAAGACGGAGTTTCATCAACATAAACTCTCTGTATAAGTAACCATTAAAGTTTAAAATGGCGTCTAATGTACCAGTTTTAATTTGAAAGTCGAATGACAGCTGGTACTTTCGACGCCATTTTTAATTTTTACCGTTTTTATTTTATTTTAAAATTCTTTATTGCACTAAGAAGGTTTGTACAAAGGCGAGCTTAATGCCTTAGGCATTATCTACCAGCTAACCGTTAGGAGAGTGAAAATTGTAATATAGGGTGCACAGATTAGTGTAAAGAGAAATCAAAATACATTAAATGCATAGATACAACTACATAATATACATAAATAATATAGCAAAAATAAATACATTAATATATGTTTAAGCCTAACCTAAATTATGATAGTGGGAAATGAGTAATTTTTTGAAAATGGGAAGAGACGGAGACGTTGCAATTACTTTAACGGTCACTTTGGTGCAACTCAGCCTTAGGTGTTCATTCATGGGAGCATGTTAATATTATGGTGCAACTATAACACCCTAGCTAGAAGATAGAAGATAAATTATTTATTAGGTAATATGGATTTTTTTTATGAATGTGTGTTAGTTATAGGTATATGTATGACTGTGAATCGGTACAGTAGTTTTTAAATGATTTATACCTAGAATTTAATTGTTATTATTACTGCCTTTTACTTACATGTAGGTAGGATCTAGAAATTTTCCTAACGAAGCTACAAAAAAATATATCATAGACAATGAATCGAATACGCAATCAGATTTTGATCGGATCATCTCGATTCGGCCAAACAATCGATTACATCGTAGTTAGTAGTCGCGCCGCGTAGCATTCTGAGATTACAACCTTAGAGTTGTCACCATAGAATGCGGATAAGTTAGAACGGTGGAGTTGGTATGGCACTCGTGCATGAACCCTGACTAAACAATCTTAGTATACATCAATCGTTCAAGTTCCTATGGTTCAAATTGTTAGTATATCTATCACTATCTATAGTATATGTATTAGAACTTAAAATATAAAATTGGTAAAACAACGTCAGATCAACGCCAAATAATCTACAGAACAATAAAATCAAGCCTTTTTAGAATTCATGTCTCTCTATTTGTTCACTTTTTTTATGGGAGCACGGCATGCGAATATGTATCATGTGAATATCTATGGTCTGCTTACTATCAGGTAGATACGTAGTCCATGAATGCATAAGTGGAGCCGATCAATATACATTTTAGTTTAAGAGAAATGATCACTCCCACCCAAATACCAACTTGATACGATCTCTTGCAGTAGTCTCCTGAATCCACAGGCTAAAACCGAAATATGATTAGGTCTATTGGCGGTTTTTGCATCTGCTTCGGTGGCTTCAATACTCTTTTGGAGCGGTCAGTTAGTGAGTGAAAAGATAGCACGCGCGATCCCTTGTAGTTACACTGCCTTCAGTCTGTCTAGCTATCCTTGTCTAAGGTTCCCACACAACCCTAATAGGTATTATACCACGGAACCATCTTATTTATACGACCTTGGCAGACAAATCCTTTCCCTAAAATAGTGAGCCGTTTGGTTTTCCTTTTATTTTGAATTCGATTTGTTTTTTTTTATATAATTTTATATTCTGAGTACTACAGAAGAAATAATAGTACAAGTAGTAATACACTGTGATAATTTTTTTTTTTGCAAAACTAATACCAAATAGCTAATTTCATATATGTATATGTATCATCACGGGTGCCTTACGGCGCCCGAGACCGCCTAGACGGCCCCAGGGTACCCAGCGGAGGGGTTTTAATCCCACCTCGTCGTAGCCGATGGTATGAGTCTACACCGAACAAGTGGTACATAGCTCGTTGCGATGTTTTGAATAGAGTCAATAACCCATCTATAAACAGATTCACAAGTTGGTATAGTGAAACCGGGACCGACAGCTTAACGTGCTCTCCGAGGCACTATAGTGGTGTTGTCAAGCAAATACATATTTTTTTTATACTCATATAAGTATATAAATTTCATATGTATTGAAAAAATATTTTAATTATATCTACTTGTTCTACCCCAATACCTAAATATAAAATTCTGTCGATTACGGAAAATCACTAGTAATGGTAATTTCCATTATATACTTACAATATTTGTATTTAAGTTATTTAATTTAAAGCGTTATTTTTTGCCCTTTTCGACTGGATTAAATTACCTATCTATAAGTTATATAGTTAAACGAACGCCCAACGTTAAGCTAAACTTTAACGAAAATAACCAAGTTAACAGTTGTCTGTCAATTTTTAATGTCACCAGGTTTGCATTACGTCAGAATTGCATCATTCATATCGTTTAAAGTTTAGCTTAGCGTTGTGCGCGTAATCACCCCGCTCTAGTATTGTCGAAAAAATTTACCTACATGTATTTTTATCGGTGGACATTCAATGTTCAGTTCATTGGATTTGAACCAGTGCAGAGTGGCTTAAAAACTGTTAGTTTTTTAAAAGTATAATGTCTATTTTTTACCACCGAACCATTACTAACTAGATAAGCAGCTAAATTGTTAGCTCGTCAAAATAACGTAATTTTTTATGATTTTTTTTTATATGTAGGACAATTTACACATATTACTCTGGTCACAAACTAAGTTCTAGGCCTACCTACTATGTGTACCAGAAACAACGATATAAAAACATATTATATTTTATAAACGCCCAGACCATGACAAACTGTACAGAAAAACGTACATAGATTTTTTTGCCATGGAATACTATTATTTCTTCTGTGCCATGGATGGGAATCGAACCCACGACCTCCGGATACAACGCCAAAAACGCAACCACTAGTCTACGGTATGTACGTTATTTCCCTAATTGTTACATTTCGTTATTTTGACAATCTAAAGTTACCTTTAAAAGAATCAGAATGTGGTTGCAGTAAACTAAAAACAATGTGTAGGAAAAAAAAAATGTACCAAAAACTTTATTTTTAAATAAAAAGTAAGTGTTTTAATACTTTCACGTGCAAAGAGATAAACCAATGAAGGTCACTGTGACAATTAGCAAATAAGTAATGAGAGGTTTCTTATTTTCGCTGACAACGGGACCTTTCTCCGGTACAGTCGGCAGCAAGGTGCTACAGCACGCCTTACTATGCCTTTATAGCATGAAACTAATGGTAATATTATGGAGCCGCCCTTAAATCGCCTATAAAATCAAATGTCAAACGAGTTCGTTCCCGCTATATTTTATAACCAATCAACGCTCAGTCATTGATTTTTTTTTTATTTGCCATCTTCAGTTCTCACGACTGGAAATGCGATTTAAAGTTCATGGTTCCATGGGAAAAGCTGTTCAATTTGATCAGTAGAACCTCATATTAGCCCAAAGTACAACTTTTCAAATTAACCCTGTATATTCAGTTGTGGTATTTTGTATTTGTACTATTGTAAGCTATATACCTATATAGGTCTTCTTATATACTTACACCGGTATTCATAATAACTTATTAAGTCTTTGAAGAAAATAAAATAAACACTAACGAAATAAAAATTAAAACTATTAAATTAAATAAAAAAATTCGTTTTTTTTATCTGAAACAAATAAAGTGTGTTAGATGTGTTTCTTACTTGGTAAAATATATAAATTGAAGCTATAAAATTTTATTGCCAAATATTTCGCCTCTCTATGGAGCGGCGTCATCAGTGACAGTGTCCCGAGAACGGAAGCGGCATTACCACGTTGTATTGCCAGACCAATTCTTTGGGCCAAAAATGTTCGCACCCGACTATCACCTAAAGTCTGAATCAACAATTGGCCAATAAGATCCACCAACTGCCGTGCGTCGTTACTCCAAGGACCCAGGGTCTCCACAGCAAAAGCCGAGAATACAAAATTATCTTTTAAATGAGAATTTTAATATGTTTTGCATTCTCAGCCTTTGCAGCGGCAGAACCCGCGATTCTTGAAGAACGGGTCAGATTGGTGTCTGTGCACGTTGAATCCCAAACAAGAGTTTAACCTTGACACCAGAGAACTAATGTCATACCGTCGGGCCTTTTTCCATCCAATCTGGATACACCTAAGGGCTCGAGGGTATTGAGATATTCGCTGATGTCAAAGATCTTTTGAGGATGTCGTTCAACTGTGCATGACGAGACACCCTTCCCGCACTCCTGGCACACGACAGTCCGGGATGACCATATTGACCAACTGTTCATCCACAAACACACGGGTGAGGTTTGCAAATTTGGTCGCTCACTCGCAGTCCGACTGAGATCCTCAGGGTGTCTCGGTCTAGAAGCGTACCTAAAGATGGTGATGGATATGCCTCTAGCCAAAACCCTGATTCTCTCTGACTGACTGCAAGCACACGAGCTTTATCTGAAGTCCTACTTACATATTGCGTACTTAATTACAATATGACACAGATTGTCCTGGTCCCAAACTAAGGTTTTTTTTCTTGTACTATGGAAACCAGGGACAACGAAGGTACCACAAATCATTTCATCATCAACAAACATTTGTGTTGGTGAGGGAATCGAACCCGCGACCCTTGCGTCTCAACCGGCGCTCTAAACCACTGCGCTAAACGGGTCGTCGGGTAATGAAAAAAATTGGTCCAAAACATTGCGGTCCACTGTACAAGGATTCAATTCCTGCCGAGTACTTTATTATGGTGAATGTCGACCTACTGGCTTAAAAAACTTTTTATTACACTACAACAATTAGATACAAAGTATTCGCCGTTGATATCTGCTGCGTTGGCGTTGAATCGGAGGTCGTGGGTTCGATTCCCACTCATGGTAAATAACATTAGTACATTAATTTTATTGTACTTTTTTTTGTAACCCGCATCATTTAAAATTTTCTCGTAATGCAAATTCTTCTTTGTCGCCCGTTTCGTAACAGCATAATTTAGTCAGCATAGTGACAGAGATCAATGTTACACAACATGTATTCAATCAATACTGACGACATCAGGTCATTTTACCATCTCCGTAGACTAGTGGTTGCGCCTTTGGCGTAGTATCCGGAGGTCGTGGGTTCGATTCCCACCCATGGCAAAAAAATATTAGTACGTTTTTCTGTACAGTTTGTCATGGTCTGGGTGTTTATAAAATATAATATGTATTATTATTGTTTCTGGTACACATAGTAAAAGCCTAGTTTGTGACCAGAGCAATATTTATAAAATTGTTCTACATAATATAATAAAAAAAAAAGTTGGTATTATTAGGTAGAATACCAATGTTATATAGTTTTTTTAAATAAAATTAATTAATAAATACCTACTTACAATATATAATAAAAATAATAATTATTATCTATTTAATCTTTACCTACAGTAAAATCGATTCCAATAATAAAATTATTTCTAAGAAAGTAGTACCTACCTATCAATGTAAATTATTGAGTCAGTGTGGAAAATTGAGTCACTATAATTTGTTTATATTATTTATAAAAATATTAAAATTTAAAAATAAAGCATTAAAATCTAAATACCTAAAATATAAATGACCAAAAAAAAACCCCTATCACAATTATAATACCTAAATAAAAGAAAAAAATATAAACCTACATAAAATTAAATTTATATAAGCTTTATTTAATTTAAAATATGAACAAAATACTTAACTATTTAATAATAATTTTGATTTTGAGACGATGGGCGTAATGTGCCGAGGACGCTAGCGGCGTTACCACGCTGGATGGCAATGCTGATCCTCTGAACAAGGAATTCCTTGCTCAGAGGATCACCAGTACCAATCTTTAGTTTTTTTTCAATTTCATGGATAAATTTACTAGCTTCCTCTGACCAAGGACCTATCGTCTCAACAGAAAAAGCCAGAAATTGGTGAGAATTCAGGAGCTCAGCATACTTAGTGCGTTTTATTCGCGCTGCTTGTTCTGCTGCAAGCCCGGCACCTTTCGAACATAATGTAACATGACTACGACAAAGTGTGTCTACGCATGTGGCATCCCAGACCAAAGCGCGCCCACATTTATATGGTATAATGGTCATTCCGTCTGGTCTTTTGCCATCGTTTCTTTGTAGACCTACCGGTTCTAGAACAGACGGAATGTTTGCTTTTGATAATGCTCTACAGATAATGTCATTGATGTTATGGTGTCTAGAAAATCGACCGGCACTTTTTTGACATGATAGTCCATGATAACCTTGAGAGTCAGCCGTATCACCACAAACGCAAGAGTGAGACTCATAAATATTACACCCTATACGCAAGGCTGCGGCGATTCGAAGTGAGCCAGCGTCCAGCAGCGTACCCGTATATGGTGAGGGAATAGCACGCAGCCAAGCGCCGGACTCGCTTTTGCAACTTGCAGTGAGTCGGGCTTCGTCAACAATGTTATGTCTCGGGATATTGTCAAAAATTTTCTTAATTATAGGTTCATCTAATTTTTTCTGAGATGAACAAATAGGAAATTCATCTTCCTTCGACGACATTTTCCAAATATTAATAGCTTCTGATTGTCTATGAAAATTGTTTGTTACAACAGTTTTTTTTGATAAAATAGATGTGCAAAGTAATTTAGTGCTAGCGAGTGAACTTAGATAAGCAGGAATTGATAAATCTATAATTTTTCTTATACCTAAACTACTATATCTAACTGGAAGGGCAGCCTGATTAAATTGATCAGTAGTAAATTTAAGGTTTAAGATGGATTCCAAACTTTGTTTCATTGCATTGTCAATTTCACTTAGTACCGGGGAATTCCAACAAGGAGTAGTGCGTAAAGTGTATATGTATCTTTGTGAGGTGAGACAATTTGATAATAAAAAGAACGCAATATGTGGTTCTATGTCTTCTAATTTAGTAATTGCCAGTTTTAATGTATCTAGCTTATTTTTTAAAACTGTATGTATAAATTAAATTAAATAAAAAATTTCATCCAACCCCGACATAGCGCCAATAGTCCCAAGGACAGATGCAGCATTGCCACGTTGTATAAATATCGCACACGCCATACTAATCCTTTGTGCCAAAAATGTACTCGAACGAGTATTTCCAGAGGTCTGGATCAATCGCCGGCCAATAAGGTCCACCAACTGACGTGCGTCGTTGCTCCACGAACCGAGGGTCTCCACTGCAAAGGCAGAGAAAACAAAACTCTCTTGTATGTGGGAGTATTTAACATGTTTTGCATTCTCGGCCTTCGCGGCGGCAGATCCTGTGATTCGTGAAGAACTGTTTAGATTAGTGGGGGCAAGGGTGTCTGTGCACGTTGAATCCCATACAAGTGATTTACCTTGGCACCAGGGTACCAACGTCATACCGGGCCTTTTCCCATCCGATCGGGAGACGCCTAAAGGTTCAAGGGTACTAGGTATATTAATTGATGCCAAGGATCGCTTGAGGATCTCATTCAACTGTGCATGGCGAGACATTCTGCCCGCACTTCTTGCACACGAAAGTCCGTGATGACCGTATTGGTCGACCATTGATCCGCAGACACATTTATGAGCTTTACATATTTCGGCACCTACTCGCAGTCCTACGGAGATCCACAGGGTGTCCCGGTCCAGAAGCGTACCTAGAGATGGTGATGGATACGCTTCCAGCCAGAGACCTGACTCCTTCTGTTGAACTGCAAGTTAACGAGCCTTGTCCGAAACATTTATCGAGGAATTTATTAAATCTAGAGAAGAGGAAGGTCCCAAAATTTTGGAATTTTTGGCGAACTAGGCATGTCTTCGTCAGGGCAAATCTCACCCCAACGGTTTATTCCTTCACTCATGCCGCTGATCTCAAAGGTATTTAAAATAGGATTTAGGATTATTGCAGTGAGATCAGTTGACAGATGTGCAGAAGATAAAAATGCCGGTAGAGCGAGACTTGTTAAACGCCGAATGCCTAGTCCACCAAATTTAACTGGCTGATTTTCCTGAATCCATGAATTTTGTTCCAGTTTTATATTTAATATTTTTTCTAATGATATTTTACTAATAGCATCAAATTTTTCTAATAGTGATAAGTACATCCAAAACGGGCATGATCGTACATAAAATATTAGTCTGGGTATACAAAAACAATGACGCAGTAAAAATAACGCTATGTGAGGTTGGATTTGTTCTAAACGACTTACAAAAAATGAAAATTTACCCACTTTATCATCTATTAGAGACGGCAAAGCCTCGCTTTTTATAGGACAGCCAAGTAGGTATAAACTATTGTTGTCTAAAGGTTTTATTTCCGGCAATATTTGTTGTAAGTTTTCAGTTATTGCAGAAATTTCTTGTGGCGAGTTAGAGCCAAAGCAGTAATATTCACATTTATTTGTATTTATATTAAGGCCTATTTCGGAAAATTTGTCTTTAATAATTCTTATGTCATCTAACACTGTGGATGGTTTACCAATCAAGGTACCATCGTCAAGATACCACAAATTTAGACTGCTATTTAAAGATTTAATAATATTATGGATCGATAAGCTAAAAATTGCAGGGCCTAAAGGATCACCTTGTTGGCAACCGTTGCACGATTGTATAATATTATTTCCAAAAAACTAATTTAAATTGTAATGATAACATTGCCAAAGATAAGGGTATAAATTTGGATTTTTTTCTTTCACACAATTTAGAATATGAATCCTATTAATTTAAAGAAATGCATAATATAATGCTTCAGGTTGTTACAACATACAACAATAATTCCGACACAAGATTGGAGAGGGATTGAATAATGTGAATTTGTGCATCATATTTAGGGATTGCAGTCCTGCAAAACGGAATCCCGCTGCACTTATTGACCTGTGTTTCATCTACAAGCCTGCTTCTCAGTGAACTGCAAATATAACGTGAGACCGAAAAAGCTTTCTCGGCTTCAAGCACAGTATCCGACGCTCGCCTATGATTGAATTAGTACTGTCTTCACGGGTTTTCATCTGTATGAGCAACGAGAAGAGATCGGTCGGCCTAGCGAAGTGGTAGAGACCATGGGCGTAGCCAGGGGACCCCCCCGAAATGTTTAGAAATAGATAAATTTGTATGGGGTAGTAAACATGGTGCAGCGTATGTTGAACCCCCCGAACAGGTGACGATGTTGATTTTTTATGATTTTTTTATGATGGCGTTTTTTTTTGTTTTTTTTTTGCTCGTCCAAAAATTTTGACCAAAAAAAATTTTTTAATGTACGAGTGTTAAACCCCCCCTGATATCAAATCCTGGCTACGCCCATGGTAGAGACCTTGCTCTCACCTGAACCTCACCTCTTTTCTCTTTTTTAGTATATGTACTATAATTGTATATTTGTATGCAGAAAGGCAAACTGTAATTAACGATAACAACTACCTTTGTTCACACATAAAGATCATTTCATTTTATTTCTCCACCTAATACTTGAACCCGAACTTTTTCCTTATTATATTTTACAAATTGGACAGTAATATTATCAGATGAGACATTCAGCGAACAATTGCACCAAAAAAACATATTTAACTCGACACAATGCATCACAAATGCATAACGACGTGACATCCAGCGCCGTTATATCCCAAAATTAGGGTGACCATACTTTTTTTTAATGTTCTTTATTTATTAAACTTAAACTTACATAAGTTCAGATTCAGATTATTTTACATAAGTTCATACACATCCAGCTGTCGTCCCAGGTACACTATAGTAACTAGTGAATCCGTGACATAAGTGTTTTTTTAATCAGAAAACAAATTATTTTAATTATACTCGTATTAATAATAAAAATGTTTTTATTACAACAGTAAGATTTTTACGTACAATTACTAACATAAAAATAATAATTGAACTACGACTAATGTGTGGGCGTCAACACGATTGCAAAGCTCTTAGGTAGCCTGTTGATATACCTTTTTTTTTACTAGAACACGGCGTGTAACTTTGCATCTCCCTGATGTTAAGCAAAATCTATTAATGGGGTCAATCCATACATTGTTTTTTAACATCTGATTAAAAAAAAATGTCTTTGTTTAAGTAAAAAATGTTATATGCCCATTTACAGCTGTACAACTATTTTATGCTAAATTTTTAATAATTATAAAATTTCAGTGAATTACAAAATTAAATGAAACTAATTAAAATTAAACCACCTAAAAAAACTATTTCAATAATATAAATACCTAATTAGTAACAAAAATGAAATAAACCTATATTAATATAATATTTTGATTACAAACCCATGGTCACACTACAGATTATAACGGTGCGTTGTCATCAAATTCTGTGAACTATCGTCTCTTCCCCGCGTGGGAGTTATTGTCACAAACTGAGACATATAAATATATTATTATTACAGCTTATTGTTGTGCGTACTCTACATAAAGCGGAGTTTAACATCGAAAGAAATTAGGACGATGACCTCGATATTTTGGCTGCAAATATGTATAACCTTTTTTTACTCGTTATGCTGCTATCGAGTCAGAAGTGTGATATATTTTTTATTAGCATGTCGGCGGTCATTTTCCGTTCTCAAAACTGGAAAGACGATTTAAGGGCCATGGACACCTCCCTATTTTAACTCCATGGTTTGCACTGCATTGATTTTTTGTCAAGATGTTCTTTTTGGGGGTTTTTAAATTATAGGATTTATAAGTACCTACCGTTGTTTCTGGTACACATAGTACAACAAGCCTAAAGCTTAGAGTTTGTGACCATATGTGTCGAATGTTCTGCCAATAAAAAATAAAGAAAGAAAGAAAGAAAAACTTTATTTATCGCTTACAACAGTAAAATATAAAAAATATAGTATTGAATTGATAGAATAAGTATAAAGAAATCATGAAAGACTGATTTTCGCATTTTATATTTGTAAGGATGGGTTGTTAAGAAAATAACTAATTAAATGTGACAAATAATAACAATAGCCATGCACCATACAAACCACTAAAACAAAACATAATACCCCAGATCATTATCTAATTTCATTCTTACCTTTGATACATCACAAGCAAGGTAAATGTACCCTTATATAAACATTCATAAGAGCTACAATCGCTTAGTTTCCGGAGACCTAGAAAACAACTTAAGATGACCTTTGGTATATTTCTATCCATAGAGCTATTACATAAATTAGAAAGACCCTAGTGGGCCAGATCTTATTATCTATTATTTGTTTTTTTTTTGTAGGTACTTCCATTGTTTTTTTTATTTTTTTAGTAGACATTTCTTATAAAACTAATAGACTCATGTTTCAGTATTTTTTATTTTATTTTGATAATCGAAGGAGGTTACAAGTGTTTTTTTTTCATATTTATTACAAGCTTTCTAACTAAATAGCTAGACAGTTTGACAATTTATAAGTGGAATGAGTTTTTATTTTTAATTATTAGTATGACAGACAAAACCGAGTCAACTTAGCTAGTCTAATATAGTATGCATTTACGCCAGTGGCGGACACAGACCCCCCAAAACTCTCTAAATCAATGTTTTATGACATAAAATACTACAACAACATTGACAAAGGTACAAGAGCCCCTCTCAAAAAAAATCTTAGATCCGCCCCTGATTTACATGCCTGGAGACCATTGGACCATGAAGAGAATTTTGCGTGGGTGCACATTTTGCGAAGAGGATCTTTTGTGTAGGAGTCATTTTGAGTCATCCTTTCAAATTCTTTAATATTAAAACATGTCGACTCCATGCTTGTTTTTCCAGACATTTACAATCTGCATATTATTTATAATCAGTTATAACCGGCACTTACAGATTTAGCGTGCTTATTGATGTTTTCCACCCCCGTTTGAGTTCAAACGCATTCTCCCTCAATTATATAAATAAAATAAATCTTCTCTCTCACATCTCTACTTCTTGTGACAATAAAATAATATTATGATTGTGAATAACAACATAACGATTACCACCGCCCATACAGAATTAAAAAACCGTCAAGTGACCTGAGTCTCAGTTCTCTTAAATTAAGTTTAGTTCAATCGCACCATAACACGTCGCTTAATTTGTTGCATTCGGCTAACCAATTGTGAATTAGGTTCACCGGTTTTTAGGAGCCTACTGCATCGATTTCTTGTCGAGGTAGTAGTCTCTTTTTAGGGTGTGATTTATATCTACTTTTATGTCCTCGCTGCTTTATCGTCAAAATCAACTGGCAGTTTCCGTAATCGCACCCTAAAAAGAGATGGTCTTAGTGGAAGCAACTAAATAAATCAATAGATATGTCTTTATTTATTGATATATATTTCTTTATTGATCCTATTTATGGACTTCTTGCCATCAGGTATATAAATACAAAGTAATATGCTATGCTCCAATAAAAAAATAAAAAAATATTTAGAAGTAGAAAAAATAATAAATAATTATTAAAGAAATCCTACATGGCTTTATGTTTTTTTAAATATTTTGTAAGCATGATGTACTAAATCTACAAAATGTTTTTTTTGTTTAAAGAAATAAGTAAGAAGCTTAATATTTGCTTTTTTAATAATATCCGTCAAGTCTGCCGTAGGTACAACTAATGCCGTAGTCAGTGTTCATTTAGTGTTATTTAACTATCTTAAATAAACTTTAGCTTAATCGTGTGGTAATATAATCAGAACAACTTAATTTATCATATTTCGTATTGTCATAGAAAAATGTCAAAAAAATGCGTTATATTCTGATGCGAACACAATTTGGTTGAACAACTTTATTTCATAGAATTGAGTGCTTTCTATTTATTATTATTTATCAAAATGTACTTACCCAAATGAAACAAGAAAGTTAATTTGAAAAATATAATGGCCATTGTTTATATTTTTTTATAATTCATATTTCATATTTACAATAATAATATCATCCTAATATTAAATATAGATCATATAATCTATATTATATACTACTATTGGCAATAATAATTAAAGCATTGACCAAGAACAATCAAGGGTTTTTTGAAAAAGTACCCATAGCTGCGTTTCCGCGTTGGATAGCTATGGATACATTTTATCCTAAAAGAAATCCTAATTTTGGATCCCCTCTAAGTCTTTTACCCCAAAAAAATAACAGTTTTAGCTTCTATGTTTTGTTATGGCCATTCTATCTTAGAAGTATATGAAGGTCTCTGGTTCCATCCAACTTTCGTAGGTAGGTATCACAAGTAATTTTTACTTGTTGATCAAAAAACTTTTCTCGTTAATCTCGTAGGTATCATATTTTGCCACATGACAACATCCACATTATATACCTACATCTCGTAAGCTCCTATATGTTTATACGTCGCATAATTATATTTGTTTTCTGACGCAGAAGTCTTCAAACGGCAAAAATATAGTCAAATAACATACAATATTATTTCTTAATTACCTTAGTTTCGGTATCAATTATATAACTCATGTAAATTACAATAATAAAATATTATACAAACAATTATATCGTCGTGTGGAGGTCGTGGGTTCGATTCCCACCCACGGCAAAAAATATTATTTAGTAAGTTTTTGTAAAGTTTGTCATGGTCTGATTGTTTATAAAATATAATATGTATTATATGTTGTGACCAAAGCTATGTGTAAATTGAGTGCGCAGGTGAACTCAGCGCACTCACGAATGAAAAACGGTGTTATGCCATCGCTTCCAGGTCCACCTGATATATCTAGGGTCTGCAAAATGTCCAACACTTGCCCCTCATTAACGCTAAGCTTATTAATAATATCGTCTGAGTCACAAAAAGAGGGGGGGTGCCATATTATTCATAGATGTATACTAAACAGCTAGCTGAATATATTATGCATGTGTGCAAATGAAAAAAAAAATTGCCTTCTCCATACAAACTAGTAATAATAAAATGACCAATTTGTATGGGGAAGCCAAAATTTATTTTCATTTGCGACACATGGTTCCATGGAAAAAATTGTTCGATTTACTCAGCAGTACCTCAAATTAGACCAAAGTACATCCTCACCCTCTATATCAAAAGAACAATGAATGAATCAGCATTTAAAGTCGGCATTTTTTTATATAAGTACAAACTGACTTTTATACCCCATCTGATAGTGAAATCGCTATCAGATAGGGTATAAAAGTCACAGTTTGTACTTATATAAAAAAATATCTCACATCCATTAATTTAAGAGAGAGAGACAATGTTCTTAGCAAACCATGGATTCACCGTGCGGGTGCCGGGTCCATCGCGTGGTTGAAAGGCAGGGGAATGAACTGCAGCGTTCCCGGACTTGAGACCGCGTAGTAGGTTTAAAGGTCTTTTGAACTCTCACCTGCACTGTGTTCACTACCCTCTCTACTCAACCAAATATTATATGATCCTGTTAGCGCCATCCTGGAAACACGCTCCATAAAAGTTCCGACGGCTCTGAAAGAATCTGAGGATGGATGTATGGATGTTTGTTACTATTTCACGTAAAAACTACTCAACGGATTTTGGTGAAACTTTACAGTTATATAGCTTATACATCATGATAACACATAGTTTTTTTTTTCTAAATTCCCATAGGCACAAATTCGCAGGCGGAAAACTTATAGCTCTATGTATAAGACTTACTAGATACATTATTCTTAGGATGTGAAAAGTAAAGATTTGTTCACATTGTCTACATTTTCAACGATCTACCTAAGTACGTACCTACGAGTTCGCTTCTATAATAAAAATGGAACAAAAAGCTTTTAAAAAATAAACCTTACTAAAACACAAAATATTCCACCAGCGGCCAACTTGACAGTTTAATGGAACCAGCTAAATACCTAGTCTGTTATGTAGCGCTTATATACATAGTGACTTTGAAAGTTTTACTGAGATCTGGTTTCATCCATTATGCCGGTTTAAGATGCCTATTAACGCTTTGTTTAAAGGTATAAGATGAAGGAAACACGCAAACAGGAAACTTAGGGCTAATATTAGGCTCGAACCGAGAAACTTTTTCCATGGAATCATTGGCCTTAAAGAAAATGCAGGCGAGACGACATGTCGCGTCGCCTCAGTCAAAAACGTATGGATTCTGACAGTTGATAGCCTGGACTATAGACGCTCAAAGTCACACTATATCAATATATATGAATGATGTTGATGAATACCTTAATAATAAAATAAAACTACTATAATAAAACCTGTATAGCTAAGTAAAATTATAATAAATAAAAAATTTCGTCCATATCGCTGCCAATTGGTAGGGTTCCCAATAAGCTGGCCGCGTTACCTCGCTGTATAGCTATGCTTATTCGCTGAACTAAAAACGAGCCAGCTCGTGGGTCACCGGATGTGTCGACCAAACGCTTTGCAATATATTTATATATTTTATGAGCTCCTGGTCCCCACGGCCCCATGGTTTCAACCCCAAACGGCTCAAATATGTATTCTCTACTGAGAATTGCATATTCGCGCCGTTTAAGGTTTTCCGCCGAGAGAGCAGCAGCGCCAACTTTTTGCGAAGTTCCTGGCAGATGAGACGGTGCAAAAGTATCGGCGCAAGTCGCGTCCCATACCAAACACCGTCCACCAGTCCAGGGCACCAGCGTCATTCCATCCGGCCTCTTACCATCGTCTCTAGCCAGTCCGCTAGGTTTTAATACAGACGGGACAGAGACAGTGGTAAGGGCCCGATGTAGAATATTATTTAAGTTGGCGTGTCGCGATATTCTTCCGGCGCTTTTAACACATGAGAATATATTAGAATTTGCCAAAAAAACAGTTTTTATTAGAGTTAGCCTCGCTTATAGAGTATTACATAGTTACAATTACACAACATTTTTTTATAGAAAAAGAGCATGTGACCTTGTATCTACCTGATGATAAGCAGACCATGCACCTATAAAGTCCATAAATGGGGTTGATCAATAAATTGTTGTTTAACAATATCGCCCCCACTATGCTGGCTAAAAGATGCGGTTACGAAATAGGCGGCAACAAGGCGAATTTGCACTACGTTCATTTTAATAATATCCTCGTGAAATAAACCGCCCGTTTCGTAACCACACCCTGAAAGGATATTACCACAAGAAAACGATGCTGTAGTCTCCGGAAAACCCTTTAGACCCCAAAGACTAAAACCGAAACATGACTATGTCCCTTTTTTTGCATGGCTAGGTCGCCTTAGCCAAGTTATAAAGGCCTTCCTCACACCTAAATGTGTACTCCTCATATTGTGTACGCGCCCTTACCCATTAGATTAATTACCCCTTACCGCCGCTAGATGCGGGCTGTAATCTATGTAGGTGAGCCGACAAGTCGCACAAACTATGGGCCTGCATTGGGAAACTGTTGGCTTTATCTAGCCAACTTAGCGTTTGAACTTAAAATTTATCAGCCGGCTGAACTCCAACTGTCCCGAAGTTTTATCGGAACTTATTGTGGCCCGATTATAGATTTACGCCTTTGTTGAGTTTTCGAAAGATGTTCTTTTGTTTGAGGTTAGTTGTTTTAGTTGTATTAAAAGACTCGAGAGAGACTACTGCATCGATACCTTGTTGAGATTTGGTAGTCTTCTTTCAGGTTGCCGTTACGAAATAGGCGATGGATTCAGCAATAAAAGCATAACACCCATTTGGTAAACACGTCATTTACCTTTAAAATAAATATTTTAAGCAAAAAATACACCTATCTGTATTTAAATAAAATTGTATTTATCATCCTCAATCATGAAGCAGGTATCTATACTTTATATATATAATATATCAAATATTATTAAAAAGAAGTAAAGTTTGTAAGTTCGTGAGGTTGTAGGGGGTAATCTCTGGATCTAGTGAACCGATTTTGAAAATTCTTTTAGTGTTGGTTAGCCCATTTATCGAGGAAGGCTACAGGCATAACATGAAGCTAGGACCAATAGGAGCGGAGCATCAATGAAAAATGTAGTGTTAACGTGGAAAAATTTTCCTTTTAAGAGCTTCCATTGCGCGCGGACGAAGTTGAGCGTGTCAGCTAGTATAATATATGTACAATATAGTCCCAAGACCGCCTAGAATGGTACAGCGGTGGAGTTGTATTTCTACCTTACGCAGCCGATGGTATTTTGAGTCTTAACCGAACAAGTTGAGAGCTTGTTGTGGTATTGTAAGTCTAGACTTACAAACAGTTTCATAAGTTGGTATATTACGTATATACTCGACCACAACTTATTTAGGCTTTCTAGTTCTGTAATCTAATCTGGCATTTTAAGAAGTAATATTATTACTTATATCTTAAAGACGAATTTTCCAGCAGTACTATACTGTGTGTTTGTACCTATACTACCTGCCAATTTTTTTTTTGTTTTTGTTTCTAATTATGTTTATTTGTAACTAATTTGCTTTTGTTTAACTATAATTGTGTCATTTTTTTATTTTATTTATTAATATTGTAATTTTACATACAATAATTGGTGGAATATGCAATCTAAGAAAATAATGTTAACATCATTCCTGTACCCTATTCCGTGAATAAAAATATTTCATTTCATTTCACGGAAATATATGAAAAAGAAAAATTCCAGTTTTTTTAACTTTTACAAACTTGAGGTTTCTTTTACAAACTAAAGCTCGATTTTACCAACTACTGTCATTAATAAGAATTATTAGCAAATTCGTATTAAATTAAAAGAACTTACGAAGAAAGGCTTGAGATCATGAAGCTAAAAAAATGCTCCGGGCGCGCGGACGGGCACGGTTTTTACCTTCATGCTTGAGATCCTTAAACTATCCACGCTGAGAGACCGCCGATCACGTGGAGATTTGATCGAGACCTTTAAAATCCTCACAGGCTAATATGATTGTCCCCACTTGGCTGAAATGTTCCATTTCAACGATTCTATATTTCCCCGTCGTGACCATGACACGAAACTATCAAGAACACTTAGCAGCAAAAATTTTGGATATAACTTTATCAGCAACAGAGTGGTGAATATATGGAACAGGCTGCCACAGGACATGGTCAACTCCTCTACTGTTAACACTTTTAAGAATAAACTGGACAAGTGGCTATTAACTAACAAATTAGACAATAAATAAAAATTAAGAACTATACACCAGTGCTTGATATAGGCATATCAGCAATACGCTGCTCGCCTATTATTGAATAATAATAAAAATAATAATAATGTGGTTCCTCCATCCTGATGCTCATAACTAAATTCAACGGAAACGCAATATTTTTTAATAAAGGACTTCCAGTAACTACACTATCGCTTGCCCTTCCATTTATTTTCAGGATTATTGTCCTTGCTCTTCGCTCAACATCACTAACTAACTACCCATCTTAATCTAATTTGCCATTTGACATTAGGTATTAAATAATAATCAGCAGTCTCTCCTGAATCTACCTGAATATATACAATTAGATAATTTGCCAGGTTATCTGCTGTCTTGTAAGACTTACAAATGTTTTAGAGTGTACCTTTATTTTATGGACTTCTATTTTGTATTAAATTTTAATTTTTACAGATAAAATGTACCTAATAAAAAAAATCCTGGTAGACAGACACCTCGATTCTCGTTTTCGCGGCAAGGCAACCACTGAGCCAACCAGGTTCCAGTCACCCCTCACGAAATTTGTCATTACTTATACCTTCTGTGTGCTTGCTTCGAAGTTAGAAATCCTACATCTAACCTAGCAAACTCATGAAAAATAGACCATTTTACATCCTACTTTTAGACATCAATTTGCAGAATAAGAAGTTATAATAGTTGTTCTGCCCCTGTGAGAGAGGGAGACAGGTTCGAGGGCATACTGGAAACAAACATAACATAAATAATGGACATACATACGTGGTGTCCGAGTTGGTTAGACCTTGGACTTAAAAACACTTAGGTCCCTGGTTCGAATCCCGTTGTGTACCAATGAGTAAATAAATAGGTACATTTGTTTGACAACACCACTATAGTGCCTCGGAGGGCACGTTAAGCTGTCGGTCCCGGTTTCACTAAACCAACTTGTGAAACTGTTTATATATATGTGTTATTGAGTCTATTTAAAACATTACGACGAGCTAGCCACTTGTTCAGTGTAGACTCATACCATCGACTACGACGAGGTGGGATTAAAAACCCTTCCGCTGGGTATACCCGTGATGATATGTATGTATAATTAATGGGAAATGGTGATAACTGAAACTTACTACTGCAATTTTTTATTAAGATATTAAACCTAAAAATTAAAAGACGTCGTTTTTCGGTTTTAGTCTGTGGCATCACCGGTTTTATATTGCTACTACTGCACAATTTTTTTGTCGAGGTGGTAGAATCTTTTCAGAGTGCGGTTACGAAATGGAAAGTTCATTTGACTATAAAGCAGCGAGTATATTAAAGTAGACTCGTAATCAAAATTCGTCTTTTTCCCCGCCTATTTTATAACCACATCTGTTTATCCGACTAGTGAAGGGCTAATGCTGTAAAACAACAATATATTCGATCAATACATTCATAGACTTTGTAAGTCTCCTAAGTCTGTTTTCCATCAGGTGGATATAAAGTCGCAAGACGTGTTCCAATAAAAAAATAATACGAAAGTGTAGATAAACAGTAAATACAAAAGTCCTTATTAAGAAAAGTCTCTGATCTTCTATGTCAGAAGTTTTTACAGCGAATTAAATTAGTTCAATTTATTCTATCTCATCTGCTCATCTTACACCACGGTGTCATGAGAGAGACAATGTATTCATGGATTCACCGTGCCAGTGGCGGGTCCAAAGCGTGGTAGGAAGGCAGGGGAATGAACTGCAGCATTCCTGGACTTAAGACCGCGAAGTAGGTTTAAAGGCCTTTTAACTCTCACCTGCGCTGTGTTCACTACCCTCTCTACTCAACCAAATACTATATGATCGTGTTAGCGCATCTTGGAAACGCGTTCCATAAAAGTTCCAACGGCTGATCTCGGAAGGATTCAATAGACGATGCAAAGACTTTGCTGGAATTCCTCTTGCATCGACTTCCACTGAATAAAGTTGAGTTTTTAACCGTGTCTAGTAATTTCATTTAGTAGATCAAAAGGTCACTGATGACGCCGCTCCAAAGAGAGGCGAAATATTTGGCAATAAAATTTTATAGCTTCAATTTATATATTTTACTAAGTAAGAAACACATCTAACACACTTTATTTGTTTCAGATAATTTATTAGATCAAAATATTTTTACGACTTGATGGTGTGATTATTATATAATAATTTCCGAATTTAATTGTTTTGAAACAGCAAAACTACAAAATGTAATTAAAACTATTTATCTCACAAGTATAAAATTCACAGCCCTGTCTACCCCTAACGGACTGCGAGTCGTGTCAATGAATAAATTTGCACACAGTTAATTTCCCAGCTTCCAAGATGGTACTTGGATGTATTAAATTTTATGGATACGTTTCTAATATAATTTGGCAATTACTTACCTTTTTACACCAAGGTCGCATACAGGGTATACAGAAACCATCGAATGTCACTAGTCTGTGCCTCTTACCCCCGTATTCTAAGACGTATCCTTAACTCCACTTTACACTCAAGGAACGTCTGTCTCTTTCCACCAAATGTCAACTATAAAAAGCAAGTTGAGACAGACGCTCCTTGAGTGAAGAGTGGAGTTAAGGTTACCCATTCCTATTGCCTCATCCACATTAACTTTTAGATTCTAGGATACGTCGCGTGAGTCGCGTCGCTGAAAGAAGGTCCAGTCAGAAGCAATAGGCTACTAATTAGCAGTGGAAGGCAAAGTTTGTGAGCAAATTTAGCTGGTCCAGTCAAAAGCAACTAGTGAAGACCAAGTTTGTAAGCATGTTTCTTATAGCCGACAATCCTGTCTATCTAACATCTAAAACGTATCCTGGTTCCTTCATACATCTACGTCGCCAGAAGAAGGTTCGGTCAGAAGCAACTAGCAAGTAATTAGCAGCGAAATACAAAGTTTGTGAGCAAGTTTCTTATAGCCGACAATACTATCCAGTCTCTCTCATCTATTGTCTATAATGTGTATGTCTAGACTCTGTCATCTAGGGCTCTAAAGGACTTGAATCCAGAGTCGTTAAATAAAGATAAAAATATGTATAAAAACTGTCATCTATAACGTATCCTCGTTCCTTCATACATCTACGTCGCCAGAAGAAGGTTCGGTCAGAAGCAACTAGCAAGTAATTAGCAGCGAAATACAAAGTTTGTGAGCAAGTTTCTTATAGCCGACAATACTATCCAGTCTCTCTCATCTATTGTCTATAATGTGTATGTCTAGACTCTGTCATCTAGGGCTCTAAAGGACTTGAATCCAGAGTCGTTAAATAAAGATAAAAATATGTATAAAAACTGTCATCTATTATCTATAACGTATCCTGGTTCCTTCATACATCTACGTCGCCAGAAGAAGGTTCGGTCAGAAGCAACTAGCAAGTAATTAGCAGCGAAATACAAAGTTTGTGAGCAAGTTTCTTATAGCCGACAATACTATCCAGTCTCTCTCATCTATTGTCTATAATGTGTATGTCTAGACTCTGTCATCTAGGGCTCTAAAGGACTTGAATCCCGAGTCGTTAAATAAAGATAAAAATATGTATAAAAACTGTCATCTATTATCTATAACGTATCCTCGTTCCTTCAAACATCTACGTCGCCAGAAGAAGGTTCGGTCAGAAGCAACTAGCAAGTAATTAGCAGCGAAATACAAAGTTTGTGAGCAAGTTTCTTATAGCCGACAATACTATCCAGTCTCTATCATCTATTTTCTATAATGTGTATGTCTACACTCTGTCATCTAGGGCTCTAAAGGACTTGAATCCAGAGTCGTTAAATAAAGATAAAAATATGTATAAAAACTGTCATCTATTATCTATAACGTATCCTGGTTCCTTCATACATCTACGTCGCCAGAAGAAGGTTCGGTCAGAAGCAACTAGCAAGTAATTAGCAGCGAAATACAAAGTTTGTGAGCAAGTTTCTTATAGCCGACAATACTATCCAGTCTCTCTCATCTATTGTCTATAATGTGTATGTCTAGACTCTGTCATCTAGGGCTCTAAAGGACTTGAATCCAGAGTCGTTAAATAAAGATAAAAATATGTATAAAAACTGTCATCTATTATCTATAACGTATCCTCGTTTCTTCATACATCCACGTCGCTGGTAGAAGGTCCAGTCAGAAGCAAGTAGCAAGTAATTAGCAGTGGAAGACAAAGTTTGTGAGCTAGTTTCTTATAGCCGACAACCCTGTCCAGACTCTCTCATCTATTCTCTATTCCAACCTCGAATCGTTTTATCTTACTTTTTTTCAATCTTACATGCATCCTCTTTTAAAAGGTTACTTATATGAAAGCCATCGAAAGAGAAAAATATATAAATAAACTGTGCAAATGTGCCCCGTCATGAATTTTTTTTTTTAAATGGCTTAGAAAGTAATCAAGTGATTATGACAATATTTTTTTTTGTTGTGTGAATTTGTTAAATAATAATAAGTATTTGTCATTATTATCTCCATCTATTAGGGTTTCGAAATATATGAGACAATGTTTTTAGCTATCCATGGCTTCACCGTGCGGGTGTCGGGTCCATCACGTGGTTTGGAAGGCACTAGCCAGGGGAATGAACTGCAGCGTTCCCGGACTTGAGACCGCGAAATACTATAAAAAAAGAACTGACTTCAAAAACCAAAAAGTATTAAAAATTGTCCAAATTTAATGTGTTTTTAGTTCAATTCAAATTTAGTGTAGTTATCAGGGTCTATTATTTAATATTTTGTGACAAAAAAATATTAAAAACTTTATAAAAACAGCGCGTGAGATTCCATAACGATTCGATTCGTAGAAACGCCTATATCTATCTATAGGTAATAAAAAAAATCAAGTCCTTGCTCGAGTTTTAGCGCACGCATTTATTATATTTATATTATTTACCGTAAAACATATTAATATGTATGAATGCTAAATTCTAACGTTGATTGTTTATAACATCATTATAACAATGGAAACTGGTTTAGCTTCACCTATTTACATTATAATGTTGTTTAGTTTAGGTTTAGACATGGGATGCGCATGCAGCTGTCAGATTGTTGTTAAAGTGTTGTCATTCTAGATCTTGTTCATCTTCACTTTAATTTATAAAGAGCTTAAAAAATATAGAGTGTTCAATCTAGTGTTGGCGATGCATGATAAAATTTATCAAAGGTTTTTGTTATTTACTTTTGGAGTTTTTTTTTTTTACTTTGATAGTCTTTATAATGCACGTTGTAATTTAATATGTTATTTTTATATGGAAATAACGAACCGCTACCGTAGATTACCATATACATAAAAAAAATCTACATACGGTGTTTACAAATTAAATACAATAATAAATGTCGTTCAAAAGTGTCCTAAACCTAAGTATTAGAAAACTTGACATTGGGAACTCTCGCCGTAATATCCGACTTTTTTTTATTTTTAACTTATGGTAATAAATATAAGGGTGCCGTTACGAAATGGGCAGTTGATTTGACGATAAAGCAGCGAAGATATTAATTGTTATTATAATTAATATCCTCCCAACGAAATGAGCCGGGACAAACTTGTAAAATCTACTAATAAATCTAATAATAACATTGTAGGACAATTTACACATATTGCTCTGGGCACAAACTAAGCTCTAGACGTGTACTATGTGTACCAGAAACAACGATACATAATTTTTAAATTTTAATAAGCACCCAGACCATGTCAAACTATACAGAAAAACGTACTATTTCTTTTCCATGGTTGGGCAATACCCAAGGCGCAATACACTTCTAATTAATATTATTAACTACCTAATCCGCGCAACTTCGTCTGCGTAACTTTAAAATAACCGTTTACGCAGCGTATACGCATATACGCAATATTTTTTCCCCGTTTTTGCAACAACTTTTATTATTACTCCGCTCCTATTAGTCGTTAGTAGTGTGAGTGGTGTTATGTAGTCTTTCTCGATAAATGGGCTATATATCTATCCAGAAGCGTAGCTACCTAGGGGCTAGGCAGGGCAGTGCCCCGGGGCCCTCGAGGTCAGGGCCCCCTCAAATCAGAAAATCTCGATCGAACTGAGTTTTGAAAATTTCTCCCATTTTCAAAATAAATAGGACAAATTCTTTAATTAAAGTCGGGTTGCAGGCTGCAACCCGACTTTAATTATGGCAACTCAGTTGAGAGAAATTCGAAAGTTCTACCTAGGGAATTCCCCAAAATTATTTTTGTGAGTTGGCAGTGTTATCAATTTGATAAAAACTAACCAGTTTAGATAGCCGTGGGGCCCCATTTTTTTATTTGCCCCAGTGCCCTTGGTAACCTAGCTACGCCACTGTATCCATCAATAAAATAAAACGAAAAAATTCAATTTGAACCAATTATTCCTGAGATTAGCGCGTTGAACCAATCAAACAAACTCTTCAGCTTTATAATATTAGTATAGATATGTTTTTTTAAGGCTACAAAGAAACTAGCCTTGGTGGGCAATTCTCGCGCTTTCGACATTCATCTCGATTCGAGATTTTTAAACAAAAAATGACTAAATATGCCATTTTTCGTTCAATATTTGTATATTTATTAATTAATATTAATTATTTATTTTGTTTAATGTTCGATATTTTTGAACGAAAAATGGCATATTTAGTCATTTTTCGTTTAAAAATCTCGAATCGAGATGAATGTCGAAAGCGCGAAATATACCCACTCGAAAGTATATTTGCGCTCTCTGCAAGTATACTGTTAAAATAACTTTGGTTAAATTCTATTCATACAATAAACTCTATTCATTAGAGATGCTCCAGTTATTTACATTTATATGTTAATGTATGTTTTACGACTATTTAATGTATAACCAGATATAGGCGGTGCGATACTTGGTTCGTGTTAACACGGTTAAGTCCAATAAATAAAGGTCTGTTTCGAAGTAAGTAGGATAAGGCATTCGTTGGTGCATTGTTTTGGTGCGTGTGGGCACGAAGATGATTATTAAAATGATGATGAGGATTGAAAAAAAAAGGTAAATTTAATTATCCCCAATATTAAATGGGACCACAGCATGTGACCTGGTGTTAAGAAGACCAACAAAATCAAAAAAAAATAAGTCGATCAATAAATTGTTGTTAAACAATATTAATCGCTCCCATTGTGCTGGCTGCGATGCGATTACGAAATGGGCGGCAACAAGGACGGAATATTCTCGCTGCTTGCTGCTTTTTTTGCTTTTTATGGCCCGATTAGCTATTGTAAGTGGCCCACCTAGCCTAGTAGTCAAGTTGTCAACCTCTTTATACAGGGTGAATTTGAAAGGATGTACTTTGGGTTAATATGAGGTTCTGCTAATCGAATCGAACAACTTTTCCCATGGAACTATGTGTCGCAATTGAAAAAAATGTTTGGCTTCCCCATACAAATTGGTAATTTTAACATACTAGTTTGTATGGAGAAGGCATTTGCGAGATACATACCATGTCTACCTACTACCTAATCCAACAGAATGCAGTATAATATCTCAAATTCGTTAACAGGTACAGAAGTCTAAGTAGATTGGTACCATTTAACGAATTTGGAAAATGTAAGTTTTTCTTTAAATATAATAATAATAAGTAAGACAAATTACACAAATTGCTCTGGTCACAAACTAAGCTCTAGGCTTGTAATATGTGTACCAGGCAGAATGATATAATACATATTATATTTTATAAATACCCGGACCATGACAAACTGTACAGAAAAACGTACTAATATTTATTTGCCATGAGTGGGAATCGAACCCACGACCTCCGGATTTAACGCCAAAGGCGCAACCACTAGTTTACTGAGGCTGTCAAAAATATGAACTTGATAAATCTGTTGGATCATTTTAAAACTAAAGCTTCAAAAGATTTTATGTCTACTTTACACTTAGCAATTTTCTACCAATAGAGTCTTGGTTTCGTCTTATAAATTATTTTATTCTAGTTTAACGCCTTATTTAGGCAATCTCCATTACCATATTTGTAACCTGCACACAGTTTTTACCCCTACCTTCCATATTTATAACCTGCACACAGTTTTTACCCCTACCTTCCATATTTATAACCTGCACACAGTTTTTACCCCTACCTTCCATATTTATAACCTGCACACAGTTTTTACCCCTACCTTCCATATTTATAACCTGCACACAGTTTTTACCCCTACCTTCCATATTTATAACCTGCACACAGTTTTTACCCCTACCTTCCATATTTATAACCTGCACACAGTTTTTACCCCTACCTTCCATATTTATAACCTGCTCACAGTTTTTACAAAACTCATAATTAATAAATAAATAAAGTGCAATAGTACAGAATAGCAATCCGCTGCACAATGGAGCATCCCCGCCGTCAGTCAGTCGCGACATCGCTCAGCAGAATGTAACAAGAACTTTATTTTTAGACATATTAATTTTGCAGCCGCTCCCGCTGCCCTTTAATCTTAAGTTTCTGAAGGCTTTGGATGAGTTTTCAATTGGCCCTGTCTTTAAGCACTTTAGTTCTGAGAGCTCGTCTTTAATTTATAAGGTAACTATTAACATTTAGGTAACTTTAGTTGCTTAATTATTTTTTCACTTCTCATGCTCTGAAAGTGCTTATTTGTGCAGGATATAGGCTTCACAAAATCGAATTTTGTGCACAAGTGCATTAACGTATTTACTTATAAATGTATCTTTATTAAGGCAAAGAATGAGCCATACAGCCAAACACAATAAGAAGTTCATACATAGATTTTATTATTTTATAATATTTACTTAAATTTATTTGCCTTATGTGATTTTAAGACATAAAAACTTTTCCTTCAGTATTCAAAACTGTACTAATTTTACTTTGAATTTTAATTAAAGAAATGTTATGTTATACTAATGTTTTATTTCCTTGCAATCGAAGTAGAAAGCAAAGTTTATGACTCGTTCAAAAAACAATTTATCCTCGATATTACTATCAGCTAAAGGTCTCGGATAAAAATGGTTCGTTTTGTGCACTTGTTGTAAAATCTACTAATAATTACGTTGTTATTTTGTATTGGTCCTGGCACGTGATCACTTTATTTTTGAAAACAGAAACAACAAATAGTTAATGCAATGGAACGTTAATTGTATGTCGGAGAGGCAACCGGATGGCCAGTGGTAATCTCAGCAACTTTTGTTTTGTGCCAAACTTTTCAACCAGATGGCGCAGCTGTCTTGATATGTTTGAACTGTCAATTTCCATAAGTTTATTGTAAAAAGTTTTAATATCTTTTTATAATGGGTATTTGTGTGGAATTTGGTTCTCAAGAAGCTGGCGCACACAAATACCATTTAGATGTGAAATTGAGGAAAAATTGGGAATATGATTAAATCATTACTAAGTCCAAAACCCCGTTTCGACTAGGTCTGCTTTCTTTCCGTTGCAACAAAAAAAGCTTCTCTTTACACGCAAAGTGTTAACATTATGAATGAATTAGGTTTAATTAATAGAAAAAAAAAATCTAACCAATTTGATCCAGTGCTATGTTAAAATAAATAAAAAAAAAAAATTTTTACCAATTTGTGACGTTGCCTACTGTCAAAATCCTCTCCATAGATGAAAGGGCATAGGAATCTTTTGTATGAGCATAAATGCGTAAAACTTTATATGCTGCCACTATCCTTGGGAAGAGATATCGCTTATTTTCAATAGTTGATTCTCAAGAACTTTCTTTAGGTTTTATATATTTTATTTTCAAGGATTTTCTAATTATAACAGAGGCTCTGCCATGGATTTGCGCATTGTAGCAACGTAATGTATTTGTAACGTATACGTGAGCAACAACGCCGCTTTATTTTTGGTAATACAAATACGTTACGTTGCTACAATGCGCAGACCCATGGTAGAGCCTCAGGATTGAATAAAGCGGTCCTATTATTTGTTGCTCACGTATACGTATACAAATACGTTACGTTGCTACAATGCGCAAACCCATGGTAGAGCCTCTCGTTAAGGATAACAATTTTATTATACCATCAGTGCCTTTTTGGCTCCCGAGAACCGTTTAAACGGTCTCAGGGTACCCAGCTGAGGCTCTAGTTTTTGCTTCGTATTAACGTAATGTTAATACGTGAGTAACAACCAATAGGATCACTTTATTTTTGAAATAGTATGATCCCATTGGCGGTGCCTCACGTATTAACATTACATTAATACGAAGCAAGGTATGGGTACAGAGGGTACCCGTCCTCAATTCGCCGATGGTATTCGGGGACAACATCTAACAAGTGGCGAACTTGTTGTAATGTTTATGGTGAAAAAGTCTCACACCGGGATTAGAACCAGGGACCTAAGTTTTTTTTAAGTCCAAGGTCTAACCAACTTGGCCTCCACGTATATTGAACCCACAGACTAAAACGTAATTTTGTAACGTAAAAGGTATTTTGTTAATTTAGAAAATTGTACAAATCGAGTCCTTAGCGGGTCGGGCGCAAAGTTTTGTGGAATCAAATGCTAAGCCGCTTACATTACACACAGGCGAGCAATGTTGCATGGTTGTAACAAATATTAATAAGAAAAGAGAGGAAGCGAAGTGAGCTCAATTTTAATGTTTTTTTTTACTAAATATTCCATTCACAACCTAATCATTTAGCATTCATAATAATCTGCTGTAGGTCTAATTACTATCAGTTGGATATAAAGTCGCTGTGACGTGCTTTAGTGAAAGGAAAAAAAATATTGCCCAAATTAAATCTGAGCGTATATTATAATACAAATCTAAAAAACACTGGTGCTTTATAAATTAAAACTAAATATGATTTTTTATCGTAGAACTCTAAAATCGTCTATAAATATTTCGGAACGGCGATTTTTAGTCAGTCTCGAGTAAGCTCTAGAAAGAAGAAGTCTAGCTATAGTGATAGTGATCGACTGGTTCTCATCCTTGAATCCCGAGAACCAGGCTCGATCCTGTCACACTTCCTTAAAGACTCCGGATCCTGGAGTTGCTACCTCTAGGATTTGCCTAGACTCCACTTCGGGCGTCCGCTCTGAGCGTGGAGAACATTCTTTTGCTGCCAAGACCTCGCTTCGAGCCTTGAGTGACGGGGCCACCGGACTTAGTCAGGTGGCCCCGTCAGGAATTCATTTCTATGCGTACAGATGCCTCTACCGCCGTACCGCCGCTGTACTTGTGATTCCCATAGAATACAGTTAGAGCTGGAATATAATATAAACATACTACGTACAAATACCGACGTCTACCTACGTATACCTACTTGTTCAGTGTAGATTCATACCATCAGCTACGACGAGGTGGGATTAAAACTCCTGCGCTGGGTACCCTGGTGCCGTCTAGGCGGTCTCGGGCGTCTCGTAAGGCACCCGTGATGATATGTATATGTATGTATTATACCTACTTATTTATTATATTAATATATATTATATTCATTTACATATATTTAATAATATAATAATTATTATTATTATGTAGGACAAATAACACATTTTGTTCTGGTCACAAACTAAGCTTTAAGCTTGTACTATGTGTACCAGAAACAACGATACATACTCGTATTATATTTTATGATGACAAACTGTACAAAAAAACGTACACTATTTATTTTTTGCAATGGGTGGGAATCAAACCCACGACCTCCAGATGCAACACCAAAGACGCAACCATTAGTTTTATAAACATTATTATTATGTTTTTTATTACCTATTTTTAAGCACTTCCTTCCTATTAGTATTTTAATTTTGTTGTATGATTTTAATACCTCGCCCGACTCAGTAATGGGGTCTCGACGAAAATTCTATTTGCAAATGTAAAACCTACCTTCAAAAATACGGGAAGATAGATTTCATCAAATTACTTATACGAGTACTTGGCTACCTGCCTAGCTGCTTGCTTGTATTGGAATATATCGACGGCAAAGATGTATGCTTTGATTAGTGTTGCCAGATTTTTTTACAGACTACAAGGGATAAATGCTTAAATGGGCAAAAAATACGGATTCGGGTTTTTTATCCGGGATATTTTTTTTTAATGAGATTTCTGATGAACGGTCTATAAAAAATATTGTCAACCCTAGTAAGCTATCATGTCAGGGAACCAAGATTATTTAACAGAAAGGCCTACGTACCTATTTTACCTAATAATTGTCAACTTTAATAGTTTTTATATTTTTCATTCATAAATATTTGCTACCTCAATACAAGGATGTTATAATACTCAAGTACTGGCTTCAAAAAATTTCCAGTTGGAAAAAAAAAATGTTGTCAGTTTCAATTTGTCGATTCGCGAATTAGGTAGAAATGTAGGTACATTCTGAGTAGTTTACTCTTTAATTTTACTGAAATAGGGTTTGCATATTAGGGAAAATAATTATATTTTTTTGGGGTATGTTATACAGAGTTACTACGGTTCTTAAATATTGTGAATGGATTCATTATAAGGCCCCATTTAACCTCCTTTCGGCTTTACGGGGTATTTTAAAACACGTTGTATATACTACTTACATGGTTACTTTACATCCCGCGAAAAATTGCTTTGGATTTACTGGGATATAATATAAGTATAATACATTAAATATAACGAGTACCTTTAAATTACTGTACTAAGAATTAAATTAGTTATCAAAATTATAAGTATTTATTTTCGAGAAAAAAAATATACATAATTTATTAACTACCTATATAAAATTAATTGAAATTAAAACTTAAAACTAATAGATTCTCATATATAATTTTAAACCCTTGAGAATATTAAAAGATAATTAATATTATAATCATGATTAAATCCAAACAATAACAATAAGATAATAAAATTGTATCAACACAATCCCATATCCTTATCAGTAATATAGTCACAATACCTAATACTTGAAGAGACGATTGATATTCATAAACCACTAAGCCTTTGCATTTATAATGAGCAAATTATTATTCCTCAGAGCCAGCTGAGTGGTTTTATTTTTATTTTATAAGAAAGATGCATACCGGCTTAAAAATGGCAAACCTGTTCAAGATGTGAGTGACCACGCAGTTACGTATTTGTTACCTTCCCGGGCGGTCACTGCCACTTTTTATTGCACTAACAACTACGCTAGACGCATTTAAATCAAAAATTACGCAATAATTTTAAATAATGAAAATAGTTTTACTATTAACGTTAGTGACATTAATAAATGCAATAATATGTACCCCACCAGGAAAACCATCTATAGATTGGAGTGATAACGTTTTCTCTATAGTAGAAGTTAGTAAATCTGCAACTGCATACAATCGCTTGGTGAAAAGAAAAGACGCTGCCGAAGTATCAGTTTCATGGCATGTATGGTCTGGCAACAATAAGAACGCTACTGCAAAAGTACTGCTAAACAAAAATCCAGTCTGGTCAGCTCCATTCGAAGGTTCAGGAGGTAAAGCCCAGTTCCAAATGAAAAAAGGAGGACGTTTCCAAATGCAAGTATCATTGTGCAATACGGAAGGATGTACCGCAAGCGAAACCAAAGAACTAGTCATAGGCGATACTGACGGCAGCCA
The DNA here is from genome assembly GCA_947458855.1 of Monopis laevigella. Classification (NCBI taxonomy): domain Eukaryota; kingdom Metazoa; phylum Arthropoda; class Insecta; order Lepidoptera; family Tineidae; genus Monopis; species Monopis laevigella. Next base: position 2,976,171 of record OX381596.1, on the reverse strand, counting down.
CCTAAAACCACTGGAATATACAATTGGAGAAAAAAATAAACCGTTCAAACAAACTTCCGGTAAAACCGTAGCTGCGTATTTTGTCGAATGGGGTGTTTATCCACGAAAATTTCCTATCGATAAAGTGGCAATACCGAATCTTACTCATTTACTGTATGGTTTTATTCCTATTTGTGGTGGTGATGGAATAAATGATAGCTTAAAACAAATAAATGGAAGTTTCGAAGCATTACAAAGAGCTTGTAGAGATCGGGAAGATTTTAAAGTTGCCATCCACGATCCTTGGGCAGCTGTACAAATGCCACAAAAAGGAGTAACTTCTTGGAAAGAGCCTTATAAAGGTAACTTTGGACAAATGATGGCAGCGAAACAAGCACGGCCTGATTTGAAAATATTGGCTTCTATCGGCGGTTGGACACTCTCCGATCCGTTTTACTTTATGGGTGATATTGTAAAAAGAACAAGGTTCATTGCTTCAATTAACAACTTTTTGAAAACATGGAAATTTTTCGATGGCATAGATATAGATTGGGAATTTCCCGGGGGTAAAGGAGCTAATCCTAAATTAGGAAATCCAAACGACGGAGAAATTTATTTGAATCTAATGTCAGAACTTAGATCAATGTTAGATAAGTTATCATCAGAAACTGGAAAGAAATATGAATTAACAAGTGCAATTAGTGCAGGTTGGGATAAAATCCAAAAGGTTAAATATAACGAAGCAGAAAAGTATCTTGATCATATCTTTATGATGAGCTATGATTTTAAAGGAGCTTGGTCTTATACAGATTTAGGTTATATGACCAATTTATACGCTCCAAGTTGGAGGGTTGATGAAAAATACACTACTGATTACGGTGTTCAATGTTTGTTAGATCAAGGAGTAAATCCTAAAAAGATAGTGGTTGGTGTAGCGATGTATGGTCGAGGATGGACTGGGGTTCGTGGATTTAGTAATGATAATCCTTTTTTAGGAAATGCCACAGGACCTGTAGATGGCACTTGGGAAGTAGGTGTCGTAGACTATAGACAGATATCAAGAAGTCTGAATAAATACAAGTATTATTATGACACCACTGCTCAATCTCCTTACGTGTTTAAAGAAGATACTGGAGATCTTATAAGTTATGATAATTCTAGGTCTGTTATTGAAAAAGGTAAATACGTTAGAAGTAAAAAATTAGGTGGTCTTTTTGCTTGGGAAATAGACGCTGATAATGGTGAAATTTTAAACGCTATGAATTCAGGTCTTGGTAATCAGCCTTTGTGAAAACTTTAATAATAAAATATTTAAATTAAAAATATTTTTTCTTTCCTTTCATTATTTCTTTCTTATTAAACATTAACGACTACCTTATCGTTATTTATTACGTACATACAAGAAAGTATAAAATTAGACAGCCTGCCATTAGCAGTGCTCAACCAAAAAATAAATAGAAATTTAGGTAAAACTACCTACCATGACCCATAAAAAAATAGTTATAGAAAAAATCTTTAGTTAAATAATCATAGATAAAAACAATTATTCATAAAAAACATCATAAAATACTAAGGTATAAATATGACGCTAAATACTAAAATTAAGGTATAAAGATGACAAATGAAACACCTTATACCATTGAGGGTTCTAAAGCGATTTCTTAATGAATGCTCATTCTATCTGCAAATTCCGAGGTTCAGCTAATAGGTAATTGCACAGAGGCTGCAGTGAGCATTGTGCTCGTCGTGAGCGAGAACAAAGCGGCTGTAGTTAAGCGGTTAGCTCGCTTGATCCTATTATAGATTTGGACCGAGTGCCTACTCTTTGTCGGTAGTATTTAGAGCTGCCATTGATATTACTGTAGGCCGAAATTAAATTGAGATGCTAAAGCTGTGTGACATTTTGTATGTACCTTATACATGGTGACTTTGAAAGGTTGTACTTTGGGCTAATATGAGGTTCTACTGATCAAAACGAAAAACTTTTCCTATGGAACCATGTGTCGCAAATGAAAAAGAAAATTGCCTTCTCCAAACAAACTGGTAATGTTAAAATGACCAATTTGTATTGGGAAGCCATTTTTTATCATTTAGACGTATGGTTCCATGGTTTTTTTTTCGATATGATCAGTATTAGAGCCTCATATTAGCCCAAAGTACAACCTTTCAAATTAACCCTGTATATAACCGATACCGACTGGAGGACGCAGCAGAGGCAGGAAGATGGACCGACGACCTGAAAAAGGTCGCGGGTCGAAGCCGATGGATACAGGCAGCGCAGAACCGGTCGTTGTGGCGATCCTTGGGGGAGGCCTATGTCCAGCAGTGGACGCGCGAAAGGCTGGCATGATGATGATGATGATATAACCGATAAAGTTTTTCGAAACAAATTTGTTTTGTAGGTAATTAAAATTATATGTTGAAAGAACATTATAATATGAAGGATAGGCGAGATTTATTATTATAGCATCTAAATGTGTATACGAATATAACTTACGTATGTAAAAAAATATTGCTCATCAAATATTATTTTAGTCAGTACAAAAAAGAAAACACTGATATGATGTTGCACCTATAATGTATTTTAGCAGTCTTTTAATAATAATAAACACCTAATATTTTTTCGAACACAAATCAACAAGTCCACAAAGCTTTTATCTCAGAAATTGGTATGGTAATGGTAATATTCCGTTTGAAATTTTGACAAAAAACCGAATTATGTTTTTTTTTTACTTAAACCCTTTTTAACTAAACCTAAGTTATGATATGCTTATGTAAACCAATAATATCTATATCTATTACAAATTTCAAGTAAATCAAACTAGTAGTACCACATAGTTTTTGGGTTATTCAGGGTTTCTTTTAAATAAATAAAAAAACCTATAAACCACAGAGTATAATAAAAGGCAGCTAGTTATGTATGACAGCCGTAACTACGTACCACCCACCTACTTGGTGATAGATAATGTCTAACTATTCTTGAAAGGAAATTCGCTGAAGTCCTAATAGACAAATTGAGACTTACCTTTATATTATTTTTCTTTCTAAATCTTTACCAGTTTAGTTAATTATATCTTCTTGTGTTCTGCTTTTATAAAGTACCTACTATTTTTCCTTCTGTAAAATGTAAATATTTTTAAAGATTTTTTTTTTCTAAAAGTTTTACAGATCGAATGAATATCTCAAGAAACAATGGTCTGAGTTATTAGGAATTTCGAATGCTTGTAAATCTTACATGTATACACAAGGGTATAGTTTTGCCCTGGTCACAAAGTGCACATAGTATAGACATATTGCATCCTATACCTAAGTGTGAAAATGTCCTACATACTCGTATATATTCGGAGAGCGAAGATTCAATTTCCACTTAGAACTTTTTAATTTATTTTTTTATTGGAGCACTTTATGTGACTTTCAACCACCTGGTGGTGAGCAGACCTACAAAGTCCATGAATGGGGTCAATCAATAATTGTTCCTAAACGACATTGATCGCTCCCACTATGCCGGCTAAATGATGCGATTGCGAAATGGGCGGAAATTGCATTACGAGTATATTTTATTATACTCGCTGCCTTATCGTCAATTCAATCACCCATTTTGTAACCGCATCCTGAAAGGAGACTACCATCTCGACAAGAAATCGATGCTGTAATCTCCTGAAAACCCACAGACTAAACCCGAAACATGACTAGGTCACTTAACGGATTTTGCATCTGTATGTGTGGTAACAAGACCGGTCGGTACTAGTAATGTTATTTTTTTTTTAGGAAGGACTCACCTAGTCCTTTATAAATTACGTCATATTACTCGACAACCCAAAATGTGAACTAAGTAGCCAAATGGCCAGAAATATTTTTTGTGTCAAGTTTTTTAAACTACAGTTGCAATTTTTTAATCTTTTCCCCCGGATGTGACAGACGGAATAAAATATGTCCCGTTTAGTATATTGCACATATTATAATTTTAAAAGCAAAATGCAATTTTTTCGCCGCGTTGACCGAAATTATCTGCGACGAGATCGTGAAAGTTGCCACTGGGTATATTTATTTCGGGAAGTAGGATGTCACTTTTTACTGGAGTTTATTTTTTTAAATAAGCACTTATATTTAATTTTTTTATTTCACCGACGATGATAGACCGCCTCCGTTGTCTAGTGGTTGAGCCTTTAGCATTATAACTGGAGGTCGTGGGTATTTCTGTACAGTTTGTCATAGTCTGGGTGTTTTTAAAATATAATATGTATTATTGTTTGAATCGTTGTTTCAGGACACATAGTACAAGTCTAAAGCTTAGTTTGTGGCCAGAGCAATATGTGTAAATTGTCCTACATAATATTATTATTATTAAACAGTCGTAAAATTTTATGTAAGTACTTTACTTATTAACTAAAGAGTTTAGTTTAATTTTGCCTACCTACGGCATCTATTTATTGCCGAGGTTGTATTCTCATTTCATGGTGCGGTTACGAAACGGGCGATTAATTTGACGATAAAGCAGCAAGAATACTCGTAATGCAATTACGTTTTTGTCATCCTCCATTTCGTAAGCGCATCATTTAGCCTGCATAGTGGAAGCGATCAATATTGTTGATCAACAATGTATCGATCGACCCCATTCATGGGCTTTGTAGGTCTGCTTACCATCAGCTATATACAAAGTCACGTGCCATGCTTAAAAAAAATGCATATTAAACTATAGTATATGTAACGCGTATTGCAAATTTTCCGCTCATCTCATAACGGTATCATTTAGCCGGTATAATGGGAACAACCAATGTTGTAACACCATCGGATACTATACTGTAGCTCTACCACAAGTTTTTGCAAATAGTTTCTACTATAGTCGCTAGCAACTATAGATTGGAATCAACTAATAGGAAAAATATTAAAGCAGAGACAAATAAAATCTATCTAAAAATTCCAACATAAAGTAAATAAAATATGAAAAAAAATAGGTAACAGATCGCTTTATTTTTGGTAACAGGATTGAATAAAGCGATCCTATTGGTTGTTGCTCACATATATGTAAATGAATACTTTACATTTTTACAATGCGCAAACCCATAGTATAGTCTCTGGCACCTAATGCATGTCATCAAAAGACGAAAACCTCATTTATATTGTTACTTTTAAATTAACATTGTAAAAAATATATGGTTTTTAAATCAATTTATTTATTTATTATTATATTTAAACCGCCTGTAGGCCTATTACGCCACACAACGTTAAGCTAAACTTTAACCAAAATAACGTAGTAGTCAATTTTCAATGTCACCTTACGTCAAAATTGCATCATATTGTAAAAGTTTAGCTTAGCGTTGTGCGCGGAATCACCCCACACAACAATTAAACCCACAGAATAACTCATTAACCCACCCAATTCCCTCTAGAAATTACCATCAAAGTTGCAAAACAGAACTGTCAAGCAATTAATCTAAACTCGCAACTAGTGGCTATCATTAGCGCCATCTGTCGGCGAGTCCGATACCTAGTTTATTAATAGTGACGTCGGAACAGCGTGCCATAGATCAGTAAGTTTGCACCTCATCAATCAGTATGATCGATTGAATAGTTGTTGGAGTCACAACTTTGTTGCGGTGATTGTAATATCAATACATTGAATCAACTTTTTGTTTTTGGGAATTCGCAGAACATTTTTTTTTTTTGGAGCACGAAATGTGACTCAGTTGGCCGGAAATATTCAGTTTCTTTTTATTTTTATTAGAGCACAGCATGTGAAGAACCCTGAAAGGAGACTCGACACGAAATCGATGCAGTAATCTCCTGAAAACCGATGAACCCACAGACTGAAACCGAAACATGACTAGGTAACTTGACGGTTTTTGCATCTGTATGGGCGGTGGTAACGAGACCGGAGGGTCGGCCTAACGAAGTTCGGTCGATCTTCCTCCCACCTAAAAGAATTAATTAATTAATTTTAGAGAACCTATGAAAGTTGCACCTACAAAGTCCATATGGGGTCGATCAATACATTATTATTTAAAGTCAAAGTCAAAAATATTTATTTCATGTAACCCTTTACACACATTATATTTGATATTGACGATGGCGTTTTTTTTTATTGGTCAAAAACTCTAGACAAAAAATTACAAAAAAATCACAAAATGAAACAGCTTGGACGCCCCCGATTCTAAATTCTGAATACGCCCGAGAATAAGAGTAATATTCTTTGAAGAATAGTTAACTGGGTAGTAAACGTTAAACATCTTACACTAGAGCTATTGTATGAGCGGTGGTAATGAAAACGATCGGCAACAAATCAGATGCAAAAACCGTCATGTGACCTAGTCATGTTTCGGTTTTAGTCTGTGTGTTCACCTGTCTTTAGGAGACTACTGCATTGATTTCTTGTCGAGGTGGTAGTGTCCTTTCAGGGTGCGGTTACGAAATGGGTAGTTAAATTGACAATAAGGCAGCGAGTATATTAAAATATACTTACTCGTAATGCAATTTGTCATTGTCGCCCCCCATTTCGTAATCGCATCATTTAGCCGGCAGAATGACCCCATTCTGCCGGCTAATAGTGTTTAAGAACAATTATTGATTGACCCCATTCATGGTGGGCGATTCTCGCGCTTTCGAGATTCATCTCGATTCGAGATTTTTAAACGAAAAATGACTAAATATGTCATTTTTCGTTCAATATTTATATATTTATTAATTTATATTTATTATTTATTTCGTTTAATGTTCGATATTTTTGAACTAAAAATGGCATATTTAGTCATTTTTCGTTTAAAAATCTCGAATCGAGATGAATCTCGAAAGCGCGAGAATCGCTCACATGGACTATGTAGGACTCATCACCACCAGGTAGATACAAAGTCACATTTCGTGCTACAATAAAAAAAATGAAAAAGTTACACTTTAAATACTTCCTATCCCACCTATTTTTCATTAATGAACCGTTATTTTTAAAAATATAACAAGGCAACAAATAAATACAATTAATCTTAATTATCCTTCTTCAGGGGCTTACAAAATAAACAGAAATACCTATAACAGATTGTATTCGGAGAGAATCGTCAAAGCAGAACGCATATCCCCCCAGGGAGCGAGGAAAAATATTACACTCCCACATTTACGAGTATTTTCAGCTGAAAACTTTAAATTATCTATAGTTATTAGTTATCTACACTTTGTTCAAATTAAAAAGGTTTTAGATGACAGAACTTTTCAAAAATTGTTGTGCATTAGAAAAGTTATGTTGTATCTATACATAGATATAATAAATTTGTAAATGAAAAAAAATGTGTTAGTATATTGATCTGAAAAAAAATAGCGGAATTGACTCTAAATAGAGCTAATTCGTGTCTGTCTCATTATTTGCCAGGACATTACTTTAAAACTACTGAACCGGACAACTGGTAAAACAAAGAAATAGGCGGGCAACGTTTCCAAAAATGAAATTACCTTGCTATTTTTTTTTTGATCAAATCAAAGTAATAAAGTAATAATTATAATATCCTTTTTCCTGAAAGTAAATTAGAATAGTTATATAATAATAACAATTATTTCTCTTCATCCTAACTTAATCCCGTACTCCCAGAGTGTCTGCCGACAAAGGCCCCCTCCATTGCTTTCCAACGCCTTCTGTTTTCCGCTTTTCTCCACCATAGATTTCCAGCTAGCTTTTTAATATCTTCTACCCACCTTATTTTTCAATTTTCATTTTTATTATATAATAAAGTATAGTTATTTTTTCATTTACATTTTTATTGGGTATACGACCGCCTCCGTAGACTAGTGGTTGCGTTTGGCGTTGTATCCTGAGGTCGTGGGTTCGATTCCCACCCATGGCAAAAAAAAATAGTATATTTTTCTGTACATTTTGTCCATGGTCTGGGTGTTTATAAAAATATAATATGTATTATATCGTTGCTTCTGATACACATAGTAAAAGCCTAGAGCTTAGTTTGTGACCAAATCAATATGTGTAAATTCTCCTACATATTATTATTATTACACTAGCTGATCCGCGCAACTTCGTCTGAATAACTTTAACCGTTTACTCAGCGTACGCTCTCAAAAGAAATATTTTTTCCCCGTTTTTTGAAATATTTTTCATTGTTACTCCGCTCCTATTGGTCGAGGTGTGATGTTATGCTTGATTGGCCTTTGGCCTTCCTCGATTAATGGGCTATGCAACACTAAAATAATTTTTGAACTCGAACCAGGTGGGCGATTCTCGCGCTTTCGACATTCATCTCGATTCGAGATTTTTAAATGAAAAATGACTAAATATGCCTTTTATCGTTTAAAAATATCGAACATTAAACGAAATAAATAATAATTAATAAATATACAAATATTGAACGAAAAATGACATATTTAGTTAAAAAATATCGAACATTAAACGAAATAAATAATAAATATTAATTAATAAATATATAAATATTGAACGAAAAATGACATATTTAGTCATTTTTCGTTTAAAAATCTCGAATCGAGATGAATGTCGAAAGCGCGAGAATTGCCCACCAGTAGTTCCTGAGATTAACGCGTTAAACAAAAACAAACTCTTCAGCTTTATAATATTATATAGTATAGAAGTATATATATAGATAAACATATATTAAGTCACCTTTGAAATCCTCAAAAAGTAATCTTGAGTCGGCATCCATTCATAAGACCGCTAGGACGCGACCCGCAATAAAAATCCTTTATTACTTTCGGCCGTTATATTCCATACGAAAAGGCATTTCACAAAAGCTTCTCAATCGAAAAAAATCACAAACAACTTTCCCAAATAGCCTATATCCATTCCATTCCTTTTGGGGCCGCATCTCAGAACTTATCTCGCGGCTGTACTTTATTCTGGCAATCTAGAAAAAAGGGTAATAAGTAGGGTGACCATGATTTTGTCGTAAATTCGTGGATACTAATCTCTACATCTATACTAATATTATAAAGACGTAAAGTTTGTGAGGTTGTAGGGGATAATATCTGGTCCTACTGAACCGATTATGTAAATTATTTTAGTGTTGGATATCCCATTTAGCGAGGAAGGCTATATAACATAACGCTACGATCAATAGGAGCGGAGCATCAATGAAAAATGTTGGAAAAACGAGCAAAATTTGTTCCTTTTGAGAGCTTTCGTTGCTGGAACAGGTACAAATCTTCTGATATTCCGAATTAGAAGATTTTTACCTGTTTTCGGCTTTTGACCCTTGGACTTTGGAGCAAATACGAAGCAGCTAGTAAACCAAATTGGCCACCAACTGATTCAAGCTTTGAACGACACCCGGGGTCGGTCGTTTTTAGCTCTCGGTGCGTTAGAAACACTACTTTGGAATCAACGAACTGTGCCATACAACGGTATGTACCAATATTAATTTATATTTATTATAATTTTAGGGTTATTATTAAGTTTTTTTGATGTGTATATTTTTTTATTTTACTATAATAAATAAAATAAATATCCTAACGTCCCTTGAGGGTGAGGCAGATTTACTACAACTTGTGAAACTGTTTATAAGTCCATTGCAAAAAGCTTTCTACTTGTTCGGTGTAGACTCAGAATAGCTTTGGCGGCGCCCGAGACCGTCTAGAGCTAGACAGTCTCAGCCACCCATCTAAATTAATACATACTGGTGGTGAAAATTCATACATTGAATATAATCATAAAAATAACGTAAATAGATTATTATTTATATATTATTAGATATACCAGGTGGCCGAGTTGGTTAAACCTTGGACTTAAAAACACTAAGGTCCCTGGTTCGAATCCCGGTGTGTACCAATGAGTTTTTAATTAAAAAAAATATGTACATTTCTTTGACAACACCACTATAGTGCCTCGGAGAGCACGTTAAGCTGTCGGCCCCGGTTTCACTATACCAACTTATGAAACTGTTATAGATGGGTTATTGAGTATATCCAAAACATCGCGACGAGCTAGCCACTTGTTCGGTGTAGACTCATACCATCGGCTACGACGAGGTGAGATTAAAACCCCTCCGCTGGGTACCCTGGGGCCGTCTAGGCGGTCTCGGGCGTCGTAAGGCACCCGTGAAGATATATATATAGATTATTATTTGTTTATCCGTGAACTAAGGCTCTCCAATGAGTTTTTTCAATCTAACGTGGCGTTAAAACGTTAGAAGCTTTGGATTCTAACTTCCAACAAATGGAAAGGTTTATTTATCATGTTCCCAACAATAAAGCTATTGATAATGTATATGGTATTATAGTATTAATCTTATATATTATTTATTCTTTACATTTATTTAAACAGAGTCTCGCGTTAGACCTCAAATTTGCCTGATGGTAAGCAACGATGAGGTCAAAGAGATAGCACGCTTACTCGTACGCCTCGTACGCACGTACACCTCGACATGTCGAGGTGGTAGTCTCTTTTTTGTAGTGCCCCGAAACAGATTTAATAAATTTTAATAACATCTTTTATATTTCAAATAAAGATTAACGTTTATAATTTCATTTCATTCTTAAGAGTACACTACCACCTCGACAATAAATCTATGCAGTAAGATTTATTGTCGAGGTGGTAGTCTACTTTGTTGTTGCGGTTACGAAATGTGCAATGGATTTGACGATAAAGCAGCGAGGATATTATAATCTCGTAATAAAAATACGTCTTTGTCGCCGCCCATTTCGTAAGCGCATCATTTAGCCGGCATAGTGGCATAGTGGGAGCGATCAATATTTTTTAACAACAATGTATTGATTGACCCCATTCATGGACTTTGTAGATCTGCTTACCATCAGGTAGATGCAAAGTCACATGCCGTGCTCCAATAAAATAAAAAAAAGAACCAAAACAGCGTGGTCACCGTATCCGCAAAGTAAGTGATGCTGGTTAAAGCTGAAGTGTGTTAAGAAGAAAATAAAACAGTAATTGTGTACCATCAGGCGGATCATGGAGAGAGAGTAATGTATTGCTACAAAAGGATTGCACTCCGCTCACAATATTACACTAGACTCAATCCGCTCAACTAAATTAAATATACTTTGTTTATTTTAAGACAATACAAATATAGAAACCGATCAAACTGACGACCAGGGGAGAGAGTGAAAAAACTGGATAAGTATATATTAATTTTCAAGAAAAAAAATTGTAACAGAAAGTGCTACAGACTTGTAATCCATCAAGGACACTTTAGTTATTTTATTCTAAGTAAGAAGTCTTGTAAGTAGCTTGAGCAGTAGGTATTCAGAACACAATAATAATAACACATTAAATTAATATAATAATAACATGTATTACAAGGAAGGAAACATAGAGATAGAATAAACCGAAAAACGTCACTTTGAAACAATTGAAAATTAATCAAAAATATATTTTTAATTATAAATAAAAATATGCCAGAATTATTAAATCCAACAAGTAGTTATAGAAGGTTTTGTCTCTTTTATTTAGCAACAAAAATGAACATGTCTAAAAGAAACAAATCCTTCTATAACTAAAATGTTCCTCAAAGACTTAATAAGTTTTTATGAATACCGGTGCTAAAATTTAGTACACTAATCATTATTCACAATTATATTTTTTATTTCAATTAGGCGCAGGAATCAACATTCAATACACCTAGCTCTCTTATTATAAAAAAAATCGGAAAATTAATCAATAAAATAAGGAAAAAACATCAACAGCATTTTATTGTTGCCATATTAAAAAAAAATCGGTTACTTTGTTCCTTTTGCGGATCTCATCTTTTCGAATACGATCCCGCAAGGAAACGCCGAGCATAGCGCGCTCCATCGCCATTTGTGTGACTGTGAGCTTTTTCATGAGGCCCATAGTAACCGACATAGCCTCCAGAATCGCCAAACTTAAGTGGCAGTGGGCAGGCCACATAGCTCGCAGAACGGACGGCCGTTGAAGCATTAAGGTTCTCGAGTGGCGACCGCGTGCTGGAGGACGCAGCAGAGGCAGGCCCCCCACAAGATGGACCGACGACCTGAAAAAGGTCGCGGGAAGCCGATGGATACAGGCAGCGCAGAACCGGTCGTTGTGGCGATCCTTGGGGCAGGCCTATGTCCAGCAGTGGACGCGCGAAAGGCTGGCATGATGATGATGGTGATGATAAAAAAATGCATGTTTTAAAATCAATAGACTGAATAGTTTAAAAAAAACTCTTTTACCAATTATTAAAGGTAGTATTTAAAGTGTATGGTTATGAGTGGGCACAGGTAAAATATTGTTAATTTGATAATCTACTGAATGTCTGTGTACATTCATGCGAGTACAAAGGGGCTTAGTAGTCTCTCCCACACAACAACTTATTTAATAAAGAACAGATTTTTAAAAAGCCAAACCTTTCCTGTAACAATGTTTTGCTTTAAAATTAATCTTAGTACCTACGAAAATTTTAACAAATCCAGCAAAATAATGTAATTTAATTAAGAAAAGGGAGAAAAACTAATTGGAGAGATTTTATATGTTGTAATTGTTTTCCATAGAGCGTCGTAATCTGATTATGGAGCCGACCCTCTGCGAATCCATTTATAATTAACAGAACATGTTCAACCCTTCTTTGGATTAAGAAAAATGGATTGTAGCATTTTAGCGTTTAATTAATTAGCTCAGGTAGAATTATATGTAACATACCTACGTGAGGCTTAATGCTAAATGCTTATTTTAGGATTTACTTTGCGTCATGGTCTGAACTTATATCTATATATATATTTTTTTTTTATTATTAGAGAACGGCATGTAATTATGTATCTGCCTGTTGGTAAGCATACCTACAAAAGCCATAAATGGGGTTAATCAATAATTGTTCTTAAACAACATTGAACGCTTCCACTAAATTATGCGATTACGAAATGGGTGGCGACAAAGACGAATTGCATTACGTGTATATGTAAATACACTTGCTGCCTTATCGTCTATCCAGCCACCCATTTCGTAACCGCGCCCTGAAAGGTGACTCGACAAATCAAATCAAATCAAATATTATTTATTTCATGTAAATCTTTACAGATATTTATGAATAGTCAAAAAAAAAAAAAAAAAGTTTTAACAATAAGGTCTAGAGTGCGTTTGGTTAGGCTGCTATATATATATATATAACCATTATAGATTAATTAATAAAAGGTGTCATAAATAAAAGTATTGAAAAAACCAACCAACCGAACGCACGCTACATAACCAACTAGTGTAAGACTAGGTGGTTAGCTGATTCCATTGACCTTCCGATTATCATCTGCCATACAAGGGTGCCACCGAGGCGACCGACCTCACCAACCGTATCCACGCCTTAAATATTAGTTCTTATATTATCATTATATTGGCTGTAGATATTTTAACACAATACACAATAGGTCGATGTAGTAAACTCCTAAAAACCGGTGAACTCACAAACTAAAACCGAAACATGACGAGGCCACTTGACGGTTTTAGCATCTATTTGGGCGGTGGTAACGAAGCCAGTCGGTCGGCCTAACGAAGTTATAGACACCTTCCTCCCAGATAAAAGATATGGCCTTATTCATTAAAACCTATTGAGTCCTTGAAGAATACTTTAGTTAAAATAGGTCCCTTTTACGCATATTTTTTTTTTGTAAAACAAAAGAGACAAAACCTTTTACATAACTAGTGTTCTTCAAGGAGTCAATAAGTTTTTATGAATACAACATCGGTATACATAACTTTTTAATGACACAATGGCGTAGAAAATCTATTAAGTACCAACTTCCATATAATCAAATAGAATATATGCCATTGGATGCTCTACCCATGCTCTTCCATAGGATAATAATATGTAGGATAATTTACACATATTGCTCTGGTCACAATCTAAGCTCTAGACTTGTACTATGTGTATCAGAAGCAACGATTTGTACATATTATATTTTATAAACACCCAGACCATGACAAACTGTACAGAAAAACTTACGACCTCCGGATACAATGCCAAAGGCAACGGAGGCGGCCATAGGATGAGAGCATTTTGAGCATATCACGGTAAGCATGAAAGTGAAGAATATAAGAAAAATGGCGACCTAGTCAGATCTTGTTTTTGTTACTTTTTATAAATGCTTGTAAAGGTTTATGGGAAATAAATATTTTTAACACTATATTTTTTTATTTAAAAAACCTTTTGCCCTCAGTGTAAGAATTCCCACATTCTTAAGTGTATTAAATTTAGTTTCGTTGCAATAATTACGTTTTTCTGCACAGCTTATCATGGTCTGGGTGTTACAATGGTTAAGAGAAAAATAATATATTGCCTTATATGTTTTTAGATACTTAAGTATAAGCTACCTAGCAATTAAAATGTTAAGTATTTTAAAACATTAAGGCACTTATAATATATATTTTTTCGCATTCGCATTTGTATAGAAATGTAGGTAAATACACACATATGTATACGTGATATTGCAGGCGTTGTACTTTATGAAATACTAGCTGACCCGCGCAGCGCAACTTCGTAACGTCTGTCTGCGCACGCAACGGAAGCTTTCAAAAGAAACAATTTTTTCCCATTTTCCCAACATTTTTCATCGATACTCCGCTCCTATTAGGCGTAGCGTGATTGCCTATAGCCTTCCTAGATAAATGGGCTATCCAACACTAAAAGAATTTCAATCGAATCAAAATCAGTTTAGTAGATCCAGAGATTACCTCCTACAACCTCACAAACTTTACCCCTTTATTATATTTAGCTTAGTTTGTGACCAGAGTAATATGTGTAAATTATTCTACATATTATTATTATTATTATATTAGTCTATACTAATATATAATAATAATAATATGTAGGACAACTTACACATATTGATCTGGTCACAAACTAAGCTCTAGGCTTGTACTATGTGTACCAGAAACAACGATATAATACATATTATATTTTATTAACACCCAGACCATCACAAACTGTACAGAAAAACGTACTAATATTTTTTTGCCATGGGTGGGAATCGAACCCACGACCTCCGGATACAACGCCAAAGGCGCAACCACTAGTCTACGGAGGCGGTCGAGAGCCTTTGCCTATAGCCTTCCTAGATATATGGGCTATCCAACACTAAAAGAATTCTCATCGGTTCAGTAGATCCAGAGATTACCCTACAACCTCACAAACTCACAAATTCACAAACTTTACCTCTTTATTATATTAGGATAGATATAGATATGTGAGAGCATGAGACAAGAGTATTAAAATACAACAAAATAGTTTATTTACCTTTTAATGAACTTAAAAAAAACTTTAAACGACAAGACTTTCTTTAGCTAAACTACCGTAAACTTTGTAACGTTTTATTTACACACTAATTTCACCTCTATGTTACAACTTTTTAAGTTCAAATTGCAAGTGGCTTCTAGTTAAAAAGTCGTAAGTCTTTAGCGAAGATTTGTTGTCTAGTATAAACTTTTAATTGAATAGATGTAAAAGTAAATTAACAAATACTAGTCGTACGGGGACACTATTTGTTAATTTACTTCACGACCTTAATCCTAATGGGTAGGATAGCTATATCAAATGTGTTTTTAAGAAGCCAGGATATGGATTCGCGAACGCCTATAAAAGTCTAATGCCCGATTTCACCAACTCTAAGGGAGCCCCTAACTAAGTTAAGGGAAAATTAATGACAGTGGTTTCATAGCAAATATGTCAAAATTCTTATTTAGGGGCCCTTTAAAGATAGGGATCGTTGGTGAAATCGGGCATAAATGTTGATATTAAAGATTTTTTTTTCTTAAAAAGAACGTAAGGAGGTGTAAAAATTACTTACTCTATCCTATTAGATAGTCTCTTTATAAAAAAACTAATAACTTTTGAAAAGACAACCGAAGTTTGATTTATGATTCTAAAAATATTACTTTAGTTGTCATTTCAAAAGTCAACACATTTTTAATAAATGAATTATGTAATTATGAAGTAAAATCTACACCTCCATTTTGTTGTTTTTTTTTTTAAAGAAACCGACAAAGCCTTCACATTCGCCAAACTTAAGTAGCAGTGGGCAGATAGCTCGCAGAACGGCCGTTGGGGCATTAAGGTTCTCGAGTGGCGACCGCGTGCTGGAGGACGCAGCAGATGCAGGCCCCCACAAGATGGACCGACGACCTGAAAAAGGTCGCGGAAAGCCGATGGCAACAGGCAGCGCAGAACCGGTCGTTGTGGCGATCCTTGGGGAGGCCTATGTCCAGAAGTGGACGCGTGAAAGGCTGGTATGATGGTGTAATGATCCCTGATAACAACGTTTAGATGTTTTTTGACCTTCGAGTTCGCGTATCCATTATTTTTTTATTCTTATAGCTCTGTAGCTCTCCGTGAGTTAAACAACCACTCATGAACTGTACTTAGGTAAAACATACTAAAACATAAAAATTTAATGGTGGATCGGAACTTAACATACATTATCTGTGATGATTATTATCTGTCATCAGTGACTTTATTTACGAGTGGTAGGAGGCACTCGTATTGATATCATAGGTATGATATTTTAGTCACCCGATGAGATTTGAAAATTAGTGACATTGATAAACCCGACAGATGCTAAACCCGACATGTTTCGGTGTTAGTCTGTGGGTTCACCGGTTTTCAAGAGACTATTGTATCTTCTTGTTACGAAACAGTTTGTTTTAACGATAAAGCAGGTGTAAGTAGATAATCAAATCAAATAGCAGGAAAGATAAATACGTAAAACAGTAATATATTGAACGACGACTTTGAAGGCCTACTTACTATCAGAAGCTCTACCATGGGTTTGCGCATTGTAGAAACGTAACGTATTCATTTACGTACACGTGAGTAACAACCAATAGATCCTATTGGTTGTTCAATTCTGTTACCAAAAATAGAGCGATCCTATTGGTTGTTGCTCACGTATACGTAAATGAATACGTTACGTTTCTACAATGCGCAAACCCATGGTAGAGCCTCTGGGCCCTATTACATAAACGTGACAATTGTAAATTACTATGACAATTTATAATACATTGCTTGGTTTAGTTTGTTAAAAGTAAATAACTGAAAGAAAACCAAGCAATGTATTATGAATTGTCATGGTAAATTACAATTGTCACGTTTATGAAATAGGGCCCTGGTAGATTCAAAATCACATGTCGTTGTCCTATTATAAAATGTATCCATCATATTTAGAAAATTATAGAAAGTAGTACTTACGTCACTAGCGATTTTTTTTAAACTTACATGTAGGTATGTACATACAATGTACATTTACATTTGGTGCTTCTCAGCCTTATAATATAAAAGTAGATTGTAACAACAATATAGCTATTAGAACAACTCTGTCTGCAGCCTACCCGTAACCAAGAATAGGTAATAAAAAATAAACCTAGCTCCGATTTTAAATTCACACGTGAGGTGAAATTTTAAACTAGTATAAATATTGAAGAACGTGGAATTGTAGAATTGCGATATCGAAAATATTCTGGTAACGCAAAAGCAATAAAGACATGCTGCGGTGTGAACGGTGCCTTATACCCGGACTCGATTATATGGTGACAATGTTTTGTGGTTTTTGGAGGAAGTTTTTATAGAAAAATATATACAACACTGCCGTTCCATCCTCTGAGAGAAAAAATTACAACAGTTTTGACCTTTTCACTTGTTCAGAATATTTACCATCAAGACAAGTTTATTGTAGGCGGCAGTATTGCCCAAATAAAAGTGTAGATTTTTAGCAAACGAAAAACACTTGTAGGGTCACTACTGCGTAGACGTTGCAAAAACGTGTATGTATTGATCATGTATGATAATAATGAATCCATAGCTATATGATATTGTGTGATTTTTTTTTCGAGGAAAGTACGGCCTAATGTCCTTAATCATAAAAAACTTATTAAGTCTTTGAAGAACACTATGGGTAGTTATAGAAGGTTTTGTCTCTTTTATGCATATTAATTTTTGTTGCTTAAAAAAAGAGACAAAACCTTCTATAACTAAACTGTCAAGGACTCAATATTTTTTATGAATACCGGAATAAGGCCCCTGGTGGGCAATTCTCGCGCTTTCGACATTCATCTCGATTCGATATTTTTGTTCAAAAATATGGAATTGCCCACCTGAACCTGAACGATGGGTCGAGTCAATTGTGTCGACACCATATCTCGTGTTCATCTTCAGGGCACATCTTGACGTGCTGGGGCAGCAGCGGATTCGGCTAAAAAGGCCAAACGACGCAAATGAGTCTATTAGTAATGACTACGTGTTTGTGCCGTTTGGTTTAGAGACATTAAAAAATTATAATAAGTCACAAAAAAAAGTTTTAACTATAAGGTCTAGAGTCCGTGGGCGCCAAGTGCTAAAATAATATTAAAGGATCTATTAAAGCAGCTGGTTAACGCAAGTGATATGAGAGCAGAGGCTCTACCATGGGTTTGCGCATTGTAGAAACGTAACGTATTTATTTACGTATACGTGAGCAACAATCAATAGGATCGCTTTATTCAATCCTGTTACCAAAAAAAAAGCGATCTCATTGGTTGTTGCTCACGTATGCATAAATGATTACGTTACGATTCTACAATGCGCAAACCCATGGTAGAGCCTCTGGTAGTTTTCTCGCGCAGCAAATTAGTGTTGCTGTGCAGCGGGGGAACGGCGCTAATGTTCTTGGCATTCTGCCATATGAACTGAGTATGGGTGAATATTTTTATTTATAGTTTATTTTTTATTTAATTGTTTTATTTTTATTTTAAAACAATTTATACTTTTATGAAAATAATTATTACTTATTCTTAAATAAAATTAATATTAAGAAGTAACGAGAATTGCGTGTCAACGGCGCGTTGGTAAGGTAATCACAGCCAATCGCTGTAAAATCTTATACCATATATCCTAAAATAAATTAGATTTCATTTCTCCCTTATTATTTTCTAAAGTAAGTAAACAACAAACAAAGTTCTACAAAGTTTTGGGATCCATATTTAATATTTAGTACCCTTTTTGAATTTATAAATTTTATCCAAAAACATGGTGTTAGTACTCCTGACAACAGAGCAGTCTTGCAATAGCCCCGCGGGAGACGTTGCGTCTGATTGCTCGGGATTTGATACGGATTTCCCCGACGCTACCCGAGCTTATCCGATGTACTCCGTTTTACTACGAGTAATACATTAGTAAACAAGATAATTAGAGGCGTACCACTTACGGCGCCTGAGTCGGCCTCAGGGAGCCCAGCGGCCACATTCTGTTTCTTTTAAAGGTTGTCGAAATAACGAAATTTTATCACCACACGAAATTTAAGGCGTGGATACGGTTGGTGAGGTTGGTCGCCTCGGTGGCACTCTTGTATGGCAGATGATAATCGGATGGTCAATGGAATCAGCTAACCACCTAGTCTTACACTAGTTGGTTATGTAGCGTGCGTTCGGTTGGTTGTTTTTTTTATTTTTTTTTTATATTTTTATTTAATGACACCTTTTATTAATATATATATATATATAGCATTTATACGTGGTGGCTTAGTTGGTTAGACCTTGGACTTAAAAACACTTAGGTCCCTGGTTCGAATCCCGGTGTGTACCAATGAGTTTTTAATTTAAAAATTTATGTACATTTGTTTTGACAACACCACTATAGTGCCTCGGAGAGCACGTTAAGCCGTCGGTCCCGGTTTCACTATACCAACTTGTGAAACTGTTTATAGATGGGTTATTGAGTCTATCCAAAACATCGCGACGAGCTAGCCACTTGTTCGGTGTAGACTCATACCATCGGCTACAACGAGGTGGGATTAAAAACCCCTCCGCTGGATACCCTGGGGCCGTCTAGGCGGTCTCGGGCGCCGTAAGGCACCCGTGATGATATATATATATATATATATATATATATATATAGCACCCTAACCAAGCGCACTCTTGACCTTATTGTTTTTTTGACTATTCATAAATATCTGTAAAGATTTACATGAAATAAATAATATTTGATTTGATTTGATTTGAATGCTAAAAGCTGTCAAAGCAAAAGCACGTGTAACACAAGGGAATAACGTACAAGCCTTTTATAGTTATTGTTGTTGCTGATTGTTTAATGGATTTCGTTATTTTGACAGGCTAACTTTTCCGTTATAAGAAACAGAATTTGGCCGCAACGGTGGAATTATCAGATGGTATTCTGAGTCTACACTAAACGCTGAAGTGGCCACTAGTGAAACTGGGACCGATTGCTTAACGTGCTATCCGAGACACTATAGGCGCTGTCAAACAAAAATGTAGGTACATTTTTTTTATCCCAAGCTCATTGGTACCAAAGGCCATGGGTTTGCGCATTGTAGCACCCTAACGTATTTGTATACGTATACGTGAGCAACAACCAATAGGGCCGCTTTATTTTTGGTAACAGGAATAAATAAAGCGATCCTATTGGTTGTTGCTCAGGTATACGTTACATTACTACAATGCGCAAACCCAAGGTAGAGCCTCTCTAAATCGGGGATTTAAAAACTGTATTATTTAAAAGTCTGAGATGTAACCAACTCGGCCACCACATATATAAAGTATCAATGCGTTGATTGATATACACGAACGCAATTAACGATATAACCATAACTAAGGTAAGGTAGGTAGTTAGTTAGCTGGTAGAAAAATGCCTATGTATTTAGGTATATGTGTTGTCAATGAAGCAGTGGACTGTAACTGAGAAAACTATTGAGGAAAGCTAAAGGTATGACACCTGCCGGGAATAGAAGAAAAACACCAATTTATCATCAAAAATATCCAACGAGTCCTTTCACTTAAAAAAACCTACAAAATAAAAAAAACAATCTTTTAAACATCTCGGACATACGGTCGGTATTTAAACATATAGTTTAAAACTGAACAGGTATAAAAAAAAACACACAAACTAAACTTGTCGTCGTGCGTCTTTAGTCTTCACGACACGTCGCCCTCTCGCGGACCCTGTCGACAACATATGTATATATACTAGCTGACCCGATGAACTTCGTCACCTATAAATGTGATGGTTTTCCGATTTTGTTTATTTTTGCGTCACATTTTTCTATGGGAAAAGTTGTTCGATTTAATCAGTAGAACCTTATCTTGGCCGAAAACACAACCTTTCAAAGTCAACCTATATACGAGTATTATAGTATTAAGTCCGCCTATATTGTATAAGCTATTTTGCAATAAATATGTTTTCTTTTATTCATTCTGTGGCCTTAATTCTTTGACAGCCTCCGTGGACTAGTGGTTGCGCCTTTGGCGTTGTATCCGGAGGTCGTGGGTTCGATTCCCACCCATGGCAAAAAAAATATTAAGTAGTACGTTTTTTTCCGTACAGTTTGTCATGGTCTGGGTGTTTATAAAATATAATATGTATTATATCGTTGCTTCTGGTACACATATATAGTACAAGCCTAGAGATTAGTTTGTGACCAGAGCAATATCTGTGTAATTTGTCTCACTTGACGGTTTTGCATCTGCATACTGCATAGGCAGTGAGTGGTAACGAATCCTGTCGGTCGGCCTAGTGAAGTTATAAAGGCCTTCCTCCCACCTAAACTATGTATAAAAAATTGGTTAATAAATATGAAATGTGACAAATTCATTGCGCGTACCTATTATTATTTTGCATGATAAAAAGTTTAAGAGAATTCAGGACCAGATTTATGTATATTTTATGATAGTTTTTATTTATATACAAAAATAATACAAACTTAGTTAAATATCTGAATCTAAAATATATTATAAAGAAAACACCCATGACTGTGAGGTTTCTAAGATTTTTTATTATTTTTTTACATATTTAAATCCTGTAGGACAATTTTGTGTGTTATTAAATAATAGTAGTAGTATAGTTTGACAACACCACGTTCATCACAGAGGACGTTAAGCTGTCGGTCCTATTTTCACTATACCTTAGTTGGCATAGTGAAAATAGGACCAATATCGTGGTAAGCTAGCCACTTGTCCGACATATATAATTACCCGTGGGGGTTCATATAAAATTGAAATTCTAGATAAACCCCCAACATCTTCTAGGGGGTCAAACGAGAAACGTAATTCTTGTTGAACCCCTCAGGGGGTCGGACCAGGGGGTTTAGATGGAATCTTCCAAATTAAAGCTAAATTAATTTTAAATATAAAAAGGTTCAAGGTTACATCTTCAGCAATGTATTTTGCTCTGCTGAATCAGCTGATCATAATACGTATAACACACAGGCAAACGAAGTTGCGAGCATCTAAAAAGACGTTATAAGTACAGGGGCCTTATTCCGAGTTTTCAAACGTTAAACACGACAAGACGTTGCGCAAACTATAAATATTGAAATATAAGTTATATTTCAATGGATATATAATCTGTATTAGGTTGGCTATAATAATGCCGCCATCTTGAAATACACGAATTCTTCGCAAGTTTGAACATCTTATGGGCATTGGAATTTCAACTCTATATTTAATATATTTCAATATTTATAGTTTACGCAACGTCTTGTCGTCTTTAGCGGTTGCAAACTCGGAATAAAGCCCCAGGTATAAAGCTACCTAAATTTATATAAATGACATCCGTAAATAGACAGTATTTTCAACCAGGAATGTAGGTAGGTAGGTAGGTAGTGGAAAACTTAGGGACAGCAAAGTTTTGCGGAAAACCCCTAACATTTCTTATTCTTTACTATTTATCAAAGCCGACTTTGGTGTGGTGTTAGTCGTGGCATTTGTCACTCGTTCTGAACAAGACTAATGTACCTATGCTGCTTTACTTACAAATATTAATGTAATATTTTATTCATATACGTGGTGGTTAGTGTAGACTTTTTTTTTATGAGAGCTCGGCATGTGACCTCACATCTACCTGATGGAAAGCGGTATGAAGGTCCAAGAACAAATGCAACCAACAATTACGATCTACGTAACCGTTGATTGCATATATTATGCCGGCTTAAGATGCCTATACACGCTTCGTTTAAAGGACTCGAGATTATAAGAAGAAGGAAACACGCAAGCAGGTAGAGTATTCCACATTTTAATAGTGCGACAGATTTACGAATCACCATTTTTTTTTACTTTTTTAAAATTTAGACTATAGTGTTTTTAAGGTTACTAAGTAGTTCAAACCCCGGTATGTAAATGGAGACTAAATATTCGTGTAAAACAAGGCTTTATCGATAGTCGCATTATAGTATATGTACATATCTAATAACATGTTAGAGCTACAAGCCTCTCCATTAACTTTAGTGGCAGCGATATACATATTTAATAACTTATTAGAGCTACAAGTCTCTCAATTAACTTTAGTGGCAGCCAGTATACATAACTAAGCTCACGGTAGAGCTACAGATCTCTCCATTAACTATAGTCGCAGACAGTATACATATTTATTAACTTATTAGAGCTACAAGTCTCTCCATTAACTTTAGTAGCAGCGATATACATAACTAAGCAGCGTCGTAGCTAGGGGCTGGCCAAACGAGCGGCTGCCAGGGGCGCAACCAGGGGGGCGCATTTTGCCAACCCACAGCATACGGGCTATTGGAACTCGTATAATAAGGAAGAAAAGAAGGGCGCGAAATTCAAATCTTGCCAGGGGGCGCTCGTGGCTCTAGCTACGACGCTGTAACTAAGCTCTCGATAGAGCTACAAGTCTCTCCATTAACTATAGTCGCAGACAGCATACATGTTTATTAACTTATTAGAACTACAAGTCTCTCCATTAACTTTAATAGCAGCGATATACATAACTAAACTCGCGATAGAGCTACAAGTCTCTCCATTAATATAATCTCTCCATATAGTCGCAGACTGTATACAATATTTATGAAGTATTCTATTCGTGAAGACCTCCAATAATCCTTACCATTTACATTGTTTCCTCAATCTGTTATTTTGTTAACAATGGACTTCCTATAAGTAAATACGAGTGTAAACTCATGGTAGAGTTAAAACTATAAAGACCTATTTATTTCAAGATTCTTACTTTTTGCAAGTCTAATATAATATCATTGTACCCACCTGTAGGTATATCAAGTATTCACTCAGTACTAAAGGTGCGTTCCAAAATAAGAAAAAGTAAAATATGATTGTGTGGATAGTATATTACACTTATGTGCTTACAGTTGATTTATGAGCCAACATAATGTATTATATAGAATTTCGGGGACCATAAACACTTGACGGGCTCTTATTTTCTTATTTATATGGTTCCTTTACATTTCGTTTTATTGTCGTGGGTTTTTGCTTGTAAAAAATAAATTAAGTAAGTGGATTATTTTTTTATGCTTATATAAATTCATTGTAATGTTATATTTTATACCTAAGTATATAATATAATAATTATATAATTATAATATATAAGACATTTCATATATATTGGCTTTGGCACAAACTAGGCTTAGGCTTGTACTATGTATACCGCACAAATAATGATACTGCACATATCATCACGGGTGCCTTACGGCGCCCGAGACCGCCTAGACGGCCCCAGGGTACCCAGCAGAGGGGTTTTAATCCCACCTCGTCGTATCCGATGGTATGAGTCTACACCGAACAAGTGGCTAGCTCGTCGCGATGTTTTGAATAGACTCAATAACCCATCTATAAACAGTTTCACAAGTTGGTATAGCGAAAACGGGACCGACAGCTTAACGTGCTCTCCGAGGCACTATAATGGTGTTGTCAAACAAATGTACATATTTTTTTTTAATTAAAAACTGATTGGTACACACCGGGATTCGAACATTTCGATTCTCCAGGGACCTAAGTGATTTTAAGTCCAAGGTCTAACCAACTCGGCCACCACGTATATGTGATACTAATAAATAATGATACTAATACATATAAACACCCAGACCTTGGACGTCAATGTCACTTGTAACAGAAAGTCAATATTTTTTTGCAGTAATAATTAAATATTAAAATAATCAAATTTGCAGTGAATATAATATAAAAATTACCAAAAAGAAAAACCTATTATTTATCAAATAAAATATTCAAGCAACATTATCAAAATAATTAAAAAAAAATACCTGGAAGTAAATTAGGATAGCAATTTGGATTATTGATGTACAGTGTACAGGGTATAATTTTCAGTTTGGAGTTTGCCAATTTTAAGAAGATCCCAATATTTTCAGCAAAATAAAGAATTTAATGCTGCTTTGATGCTTAAGCTTGATTTCCGAATACATTTTTTTTTCAAAAAGTTTGTGAAGAAATTGATCCAGAGAATGTATAGGATACCCATTAATCCCAAGGATACTCCCTAACCCATAGCTACCCAAATAGTTGTCTTTCGTCTTTGTGTAGCGGACTCAGCACAAGTGATTGATAGTTATTAATTTATTATTTTTTATTTATATATTTAGTATTACTCTTTTAAGGATTTAGTCTATTTGTAATATTTTTAGAGTTTAATTCTTATGTACCTATGCTATACATATTATTTATATTTATTTTACATACCTATGTAATCTTTTTGATTTTTTTAAAATTAATTATATATTAGTAAAGTAGTGTTTATATAATAGCTTTTCATTTTGTAAATGTCTCAGGCGAATGGTGATGGTCAATCCAGTCAAGATGTTGGCGACGCTGCGGTTTTATCACTGGAGAATTTGTTACAATGTCCCAAATGCTGTATACCACGATTTTTTAAAGGACAAAGAGGTCTTAAAATACACACCAAAAGAGTTCATAATACACCTGAACTAAATAATTCGTTACCATTTTTTTCCTCTCATACTACAGCAGATTTACCCAACCCTGAACCTTTCTGGAAAAAAATCTCCAATTTAAAAAAATCTGTACTAATTCTTAAACGTATACCAAACCAGGGGTGCGCGGTTTACAGTTGCTCATACTCTTTGTGCATGGGAAGAGCTTCTTCAATGCCCCTATAAAATTTTAAACATTTCAAAGGTTGATTCTCATAAATCATTAACCACTTTAATTAAACAAAATTGTACGCTTGACCGAAATTTATCCGATTTACAATCACATCTAAATGAATCAAAATTATCTAATAAAAAAAAATGTTGCGTAATTGAATCAAAACTAAATGATGGAGATATTTCAGGTGCAGCTCGACTATTATTCTCTAGTGATACAATCGCACCTGAATGCTCAGATACTTTGTCTGCTCTTTGCCAAAAACACCCTTGCTCAACTAGCAACATTGATTTACCGGATCCTCCAACTTCAGAAAATTCTATACAAATTTCTACAGATCACGTAATAAGAGCGGTTTCATCTTTCAGAAGTGGTTCAGATGGCGGTTTAGACGGTTTAACTCCACAGCACTTAAAGGATCTATTGTTATTTAACTGTGGTGATGCCGGAGAAGTACTGCTGAAGGATGTAACTTCTCTTATGAACCTAATGATTTCAGGTCAGGTAAATAAAAGCATTCTTGACATCTTATACGGAGCAAATCTATGTGCCCTAAATAAAAAGGATGGGGGAATAAGGCCGATTGCCGTAGGTACCACGTACCGTCGCCTCGCAGCCAAATTATGTTGTCAGCTAATAAAACTGACCGAATATTTCCAACCGCATCAATTAGGTTTCGGATCTAAAGGTGGTTGTGAAGCGGCGGTACATTCACTTAGAACGTTTATAGAGAATTCAAATAATAATAATACTGTTATATTAAAAATTGATGTCAATAATGCTTTCAATTCTATAGACAGAGGCGCCCTGCTTACACAGATAAAAGAAAAAGTACCCCAAATGTATAAGTTTATTTGGCAGTGTTATAGTAAAAAATCAAAACTAGTTTATAAAAACAATTTGTTATATTCATCGGTCGGTTGTCAGCAGGGCGATCCCCTTGGGCCAGCCATTTTTAGTCTTGCCATTCATCCAATCATAAAAACACTTAATTCAAATTTTAACATCTGGTATTTAGATGACGGCACCCTAGGAGGTGATGCTCAAACTGTTTTAAACGATTTAAGTACATTGATAGATTTATTTAAAATTATTGGTTTAGAGCAAAATTTTTCAAAATGTGAATTGTATTTTCCGAGCATATACCCACATAATATTAGACAAAGCACAATAGATGAGTTTATTAAATTAACACCTGGTATTACAATTATAGATAATAGTTCTCTTCACCTCTTAGGGTCTCCAATACTCGATGAGGCTTTTTCACGCTTCATGGACGACAAAATTCAAAATTTTAATGATGTTTCGGAACGACTATTGAAAATTAACACTCGCATGGCTTTACATATCATTCGGCACTGTCTATTCGTTCCAAAATTCACATATTTTTTGCGATGCTCACATTTCTGGAAGTTCCAATCGATTTTGGATAATATTGATCTAATAATAAAAACAACATTGTCCAAGTTATTAAATATAAATTTAGACGATAAAATGTTTACTCAAGCTTCCTTACCTATTCGGTTTGGAGGCTTGGGTATTCGCAAAACTGCTAGTGTTGCTCTACCTGCATTTCTGTCCTCGGTTTACAGTGCAAGAGATCTCATTGGCAAGATATTAAATCCGTCACTTAGTGATTTCGAGGTCTCTCACTTGGTCGAGTCCAGAAACGCGTGGACTGTTCAATCCACATTAAACACCATACCCATCAAACTAACATCCCAAAAACTATGGGACGAGCCGCTCTGCAAATTAGTACAAGAATCATTATTGCAAAATGCTATATCGCCTTCAGAGCGCGCTCGTCTCATAGCTGTGGCCCAATGGGAATCTGGGCTGTGGTTACAGGCTTTACCTTCATCCAATATAGGGACACTGCTTGACCGAAACACATTGCGCCTGGCGATATGCCTACGACTAGGAGCACCTTGTAATCTACCACATCACTGTCAGTGTGGAGAGATGGTCGACCAACTCGGTCACCATGGCTTATCATGCTATAGAAGCGCTGGCCGGTTTAAGCGACACGCCGACATCAACCAAATTATCCATCGGGCTCTTGCCACCATTTCGGTGCCATCAATTTTAGAGCCAAATGGTTTATCACGAAATGATGGCAAGAGACCAGTAGCCCTAGTGTGAGTTTTTTTTACATTTACTTTCGCGTTAACTATACTACTGCGTTAACATTTTGACCAATCACACACTCGCATTTTTAGTTCTGAAAATTTCCGCTTGGAGCGCTGAACTGTTTCCCATACAAATTTTAGTTAACTCAAACGCAAAGTAATAGTTAGAAAACTCACACTAGGGGTACTGATGGAATGACTCTCGTACCCTGGAAGTGTGGGCGGTGTTTAGTGTGGGACGCTACATGCGCCGACACATTTGCACCCTCACATCTTTCAGGGACATCTCAAAAGGTTGGCGCTGCTGCTTCCTCGGCAGAAAACCACAAACGGCATAAATACTCTAGTCTAACGGGAGATTTTGTATTTGAGCCGTTTGGGGTTGAAACCATGGGGCCATGGGGACCGGGAGCACATAGAATATATAAAGAAATTTCGAAGCGTTTGGTCGAAACATCCGGTGACCAAAGGGCTGGCTCGTTCCTCGGACAACGAATTGGTTTAGCAATACAGCGAGGCAACGCAGCCAGTCTTTTGGGCACACTTCCCACTGGCAGTGATATGGAAGAAATATATTTATTATAATTTTAGTTTTCTTTAGGTAAGTATTTTATTTTAATATTTTATTTTAGTATTGTTAAATTTAATTTATTTTTTTATTAATTTATTATATTAAAAACAAAATTTAATTAAAACTATAGAACATGTAGATAGTATATATGTAGTGTGGGTAGTATTATATATATTAATATAGGCTATTATTTCATTTCGGGAGGGGTTTGAATTCCCAAAACCTCCCCTCCCCCGGCTGCGCACTCCCGTGGTGTTATCTTACATCTGATAATAATACATATGATTATTAATAAAACCATTGCCACTCTATCTGACTAAAAAGAGAAAATATAAACTTTGATTAAAACCACAAAGCAAAAATCTTTTACAAGACCACAAAAAATATTATAAAATATTAAGTCCTTTTGTATTTAACTATTAAATTTACCAACAAACCGGTCGCTCGGGGTAGATTGTATACCTAGTAAGATATTTTTTAGCAATGACGAATTTCAGACATTTTGGTAATTCTGAGGCTGAGTAAAGTCAAAATCATTTATTTCATGTAAATCTTTACAGATATTTATGAATAGTCAAAAAAATATAAGTTTAACATTGAGGCCTTAGAGTGCGTTTGGTTAGGCAGCTATTCAAAAAGAACGACAAATATTTATTATACCTCGATATCAGGTGGGCGATTCTCGCGCTTTCGACATTCATCTCGATTCGAGATTTTTAAACGAAAAATGACTAAATATGCCATTTTTCGTTAAAAAATATCGAAAATTAAACGAAATAAATAATAAATATTAATTAAAAAAATAATAAATATATAAATATTGAACGAAAAATGACATATTTAGTCATTTTTCGTTTAAAAATCTCGAATCGAGATGAATGTCGAAAGCGCGGGAATCGCCCACCAGATTTAGAAATTAAACGCGAGTAACATTACAACAATTTTGAAAATGGTCTCTATCGATTTTACGCACCCTATTCCCAATAGTTACGACTTCCGAACTGACCGAAGTTTTCATAAAAAACCTTAAGGTCCTTCACACGATCGTTTTAGGAAGTCACTATCACACATTGTTCCTTAATGGTGGGACCGTAAATCGACGGGACGAGACGATTAAAATTTATAGCTTGTGATAGTGAGGCTTTAAGCAAGTAGGTGAATCCGCGAGGGAATCATTTGGAGGTGTTATAGCGGCAGTTAAACGATGTTAGACTTAGGGTTTTAGAATAGGTTAGCTAATAAATCTGTCATACACCTACCTACAATATATGAGTACATATAGGTATAGGTAACGTCCCGTTTTAAAAGGAACTATCTATTTTTGCGCTACTCCGTCCTGGCATCCCCGAGGAAAGCTTCGGGGCGCCGAAGTGTCCCGTTTTCAGCTTCATAAGAGTCAACACTAAAAAAATCTCAAATATCCCTATTAATAACGGGTGCTTTTTAGCTTCAGAGTAACGTTAAAATGGCCTCAGGGTACCCAGCGGAGGGATGAACCCGTCCTCATTTCTCCGAAGGTATTCGGAGGCAACACCTAAAAGTTGCGAGCTTATTGCGGTGTTTATGATGGTACAGCCTCGTTGTATAAAGCGGTCACCCATTGCGAGATTATTCGAGATTTTTTCGTTTAAAAATCTCGAATCGAGATGAATGTCGAAAGCGCGAGAATTGCCCACCTGGTTCGAATCCCGGTGTGTACCAATGAGTTTTTAATTTAAAAATGTATGTACATTTGTTTGACAACACCGCTATAGTGCCTCGGAGAGCACGTTAAGCTGTCGGTCCCGGTTTCACTACTTGTGAAACTGTTTATAGATGGGTTATTGAGTCTATTCAAAACATCGCATCGAGCTAGCCACAGTGTAGATTCATACCATCGTACGACGAGGAGGGATTAAAAGCCCTCTGCTGGGTACCATGAGGCCGTCTAGGCGGTGATGATATATATATATTTATATATAGTAAAACTAGCAGGAGCAAGTTCCGTGGTCCCTAAACCTGTATATAAACGAATATAATGTTACAACAATATGATAGCCCTGACCATATATTTATTTAAATATCCTGAGGCTGAGTTGCACCAAAGTGTCTGTAATTGTAAAGATTAATGTTAAAAATGGCGTCGAAAATGCCAACTGTCATTCGACTTTCAAAATAAAACTTTAATGAACACTTTGTTGCAAAATTAAAATAAAGCTATTTATCCTATTTAAGTCCAGTCTAAATTAAACAAAAAAAAAACCTACTTATCCTAGGTTTATTTTAAAATTCTTTATGCCTCTGTACAAAATTGCATTTTCTATTAATAATTATAAGCAAACAAAAGAGGCAGACAGAGAGAGACGTTACAGTTTATAATGTAAAGAAAAACATTTGTTTAATTAAACTATAAAATGTACTTAGATTGAAAAAACACAATGGGACATCGTCGCGTCCCTCCCGAATTCAAAATCATTGAATTTTTCGCTTCACCGCGCGTCTGCCGGTAAGTTCCCGCCCCTGCCGCATGGAGCGCTACTGTCGCGGAGTATTTTATGATGTAGTCCGTGGAATGCCGTCGATTTCTTGAGCAAATAAAAATAAAATTGGCATGTTTTATTACTTGCACTTGGAAGGACTTTTAAAATGTTGACAACAGCGAAATAGTTTCGCTTTCTTTTTGTGATTCTTTAAAATATTCACATATTTCAAATTGAATACGTTGCCTACTTTTAGATACAGAGGCTCTACTATGGGTTTGCGCATTGTAGAAACGTAACGTATTCATTTACGTATACGTGAGCAACAACCAATAGGATCGCTTTATTTTTGGTAACAGGTTTGAATAAAGCTATCCCATTGGTTGTTGCTCACGTATACATAAATGAATACGTTAGGTTTCTACAATGCCCAAACCCATGGTAGAGCCTCTGATATTTAGTAGGTGGGTACCAAAAATACTAGTAGTTAGTACGTAAATACAAAATATCGCAACAAGAATGGGCTGCGTTCAATTGCATTATATTTGCAAAGTACTCGAACGTACATTCATTCGTTACATTCTTAGGCTGAGTTGTACCAAAGTACTGTTAATGTAATGTAATGATTAAAGTTAAAAATGGCGTCGAATGTACCAATTTTATTTTGCAGTTGGTATGAAATGACAGCTGGTACATTCGACGCTATTTTAAATTTTAATCGTTTAGTACACACTTTAGTACAACCAATATTTCTTCTGTGGTACAATTCAGCTTTAGAGTAACGCGGCTCCGGGCTGGTGTGATAGCCGCGTTGCTCTATGGTTATATTACACACTCATTAGGTTTTTTATTTTTATTTTGGAGCGCAGACTTGGTTCTACCTGAGATACTACACAGATTACATGATTATAATGATTAAAGTTAAAAATGGCGTCGAAAGTAGCAACTTTATTTTGCAGTTGGAATGAAATGACAGCTGGTACATTCGACGCCATTTTAAATTTTAATCGTTTAGTACACACTTTAGTACAACCAATATTTCTTCTGTGGTACAATTCAGCTTTAGAGTAACGCGGCTCCGGGCTGGTGTGATAGCCGCGTTGCTCTATGGTTATATTACACACTCATTAGGTTTTTTATTTTTATTTTGGAGCGCAGACTTGGTTCTACCTGAGATACTACACAGATTACATGATTATAATGATTAAAGTTAAAAATGGCGTCGAAAGTAGCAACTTTATTTTGCAGTTGGAATGAAATGACAGCTGGTACATTCGACGCCATTTTAAATTTTAATCGTTTAGTACACACTTTAGTACAACCAATATTTCTTCTGTGGTACAATTCAGCTTTAGAGTAACGCGGCTCCGGGCTGGTGTGATAGCCGCGTTGCTCTATGGTTATATTACACACTCATTAGGTTTTTTATTTTTATTTTGGAGCGCAGACTTGGTTCTACCTGAGATACTACACAGATTACAATGAGTTATCTATACCAATATTATAAAGAGAGAAGATTTGTATTATTGTTTGTAACGTATAGACTCAAAAAGTACTAAACCGATAAAAAACTTCTTTCACTAATAAGAAAAAAAAAATTTTTCAATGTTTGGGTGAAAACCTACAAAACTTTTTTTTCAATTAATGTATCATCACAGGTGCCTTACGGCGCCCGAGACCGCCTAGACGGCCCCAGGGTACCCAGCGAAGGGGTTTTAATCCCACCTCGTCGTAGCCGATGGTATGAGTCTACACCGAACAAGTGGCTAGCTCGTTGCGATGTTTTGAATAGACTCAAGAACCCATCTATAAACAGTTTCACAAGTTGGTATAGTGAAACCGGGACCGACAGCTTAACGTGCTCTCCGAGGCACTATAGTGGTGTTGTCAAACAAATGTACATCAATTTTTAAATTAAAAACTCATTGGTACACACCGGGATTCGAACCAGGGACCTAAACGTTTTTAAGTCCAAGGTCTAACCAACTAGGCCACCACGAAACATTTTTCAATTAAATCAGTTCAATAACCTCTGAGAAATAAAAAACTATAATACCCTATTAGAACAAGATCTACAATCATAAATTAGACCAGTAGTTTTCGAGATATTTGATGTGGACAGACAGATGTACACTAATGTACAGATACTGGAGTTTTACTATAAGGGCTCCTTTGAAGGTACAGATGTCAAACTTAATGTTTTAGTTAGGGACTTTAAAAAAAAGGATCACAATACGGCCGTGACAGTTGAAATGAAATGACGCCAAAGGAACCTAGATAGGTATTACTTTTTTTTTCTCTCTTTAAATATGACTGGTTAGTTTCTGTGACTGGGGTTTGACGTCTAAGAAAATATTGTTTAAATTTTATTGTATAGGTTTATTGCGTGGTGGCCTAGTTGGCCTTGAACTTAAAAACACTTAGGTCCCTGGTTCGAATCCCGGTGTGTACCAATGAGTTTTTAATTAAAAAATGTATGTACATTTGTTTGACAACACCACTATAGTGCTTTGGAGAGCACATTAAGCTGTCGGTCCCGGTTTCACTATACCAACTTGTGAAACTTTTATAGATGGGTTATTGAGTCTATTCAAAACATCGCGAAGAGCTAGCCACTTGTTCGGTGTGGACTCATACCATCGGCTACGACGAGGTGGGATTAAAACCCCTCCGCTGGGTACCCAGGGCCGTCTAGGCGGTCTCGGGCGCCGTAAGGCACCCGTGATGATACATATATACATATAGGTTTATTTTTATTAGTGACAATTTTATTTGTTTGTTTGTTAATATTTAATTGACATGGTTATTCACTGTACTGGAAGCGGAAATTCACTGTACGTAATAACTAAATTATATGGGTTGTATGTGACTGAAAATTATATGAGTTGTATGTGACTGAAAATTATATGGGTTGTATGTGACTGAAAATTATATGGGTTGTATGTGACTGAAAATTATATGGGTTGTATGTGACTGAAAATTATATGGGTTGTATGTGACTGAAAATTATATGGGTTGTATGTGACTGAAAATTATATGGGTTGTATGTGACTGAAAATTATATGGGTTGTATGTGACTGAAAATTATATGGGTTGTATGTGACTGAAAATTATATGGGTTGTATGTGACTGAAAATTATATGGGTTGTATGTGACTGAAAATTATATGGGTTGTATGTGATTGAAAATTATATGGGTTGTATGTGACTGAAAATTATATGGGTTGTATGTGACTGAAAATTATATGGGTTGTATGTGACTGAAAAACGCACGCAACAGAAGCTCTCAAAAGGAACAATTTTTCGCAACATGTTTCATTGATGCTCCGCTCCTATTGGTCGTAGCGTGATGTTATATAACCTATGGCCTTCCTAGATAAATGGGCTATCTAATACTAAAATAATTTTCAAAATCGGTTCAGTAGATCCCCTACAAACTCAGAAACTTTACCTCTTATTATTAGTATATATTATTTTATTTAAATGTTTTTCAATAATAATTATTAACGAAAAATATTTAAACGTTATTAATAATTAAACCTGTACCCCTAGTGTGAGTTTTCTAACTATTACTTTGCGTTTGAGTTAACTAAAATTTGTAGGGGAAATAGTTCAGCGCTCCAAGCGGAAATTTTGGGAACTAGAAATGCGGTCGTGTGATTGGTCAAAATGTTAACGAGGTAGTATAGTTAACGCGGTAGTATAGTTAACGCGAAAGTAAATGTTAACTGATCAAAAACAAGTCGGTTTCTTTTAGACTCTCATTTCTCTTATAGGTACACTTCGATATGGTTTTGACTTTTAGACACTCATTTCTCTTATAGGTACACTTCGATATGGTTTTGACTTTTAGACACTCATTTCTCTTATAGGTACACTTCGATATGGTTTTGAGTTTTAGACACTCATTTCTCTTATAGGTACACTTCGATATGGTTTTGACTTTTAGACACTCATTTCTCATATAGGTACACTTCGATATGGTTTTGACTTTTAGACGCTTATTTCTCTTATAGGTACACTTCGATATGGTTTTGACTTTTAGACACTCATTTCTCTTATAGGTACACTTCGATATGGTTTTGACTTTTAGACACTCATTTCTCATATAGGTACACTTCGATATGGTTTTGACTTTTAGACACTCATTTCTCTTATAGATACACTTCGATATGGTTTTGACTTTTAGACACTCATTTCTCTTATAGGTACACTTCGATATGGTTTTGACTTTTAGACACTCATTTCTCATATAGGTACACTTCGATATGGTTTTGACTTTTAGACACTCATTTCTCTTATAGGTACACTTCGATATGGTTTTGACTTTTAGACACTCATTTCTCATATAGGTACACTTCGATATGGTTTTGACTTTTAGACACTCATTTCTCTTATAGGTACACTTCGATATGGTTTTGACTTTTAGACACTCATTTCTCTTATAGGTACACTTCGATATGGTTTTGACTTTTAGACACTCATTTCTCATATAGGTACACTTCGATATGGTTTTGACTTTTAGACACTCATTTCTCTTATAGGTACACTTCGATATGGTTTTGAGTTTTAGACACTCATTTCTCATATAGGTACACTTCGATATGGTTTTGACTTTTAGACACTCATTTCTCATATAGGTACACTTCGATATGGTTTTGACTTTTAGACACTCATTTCTCTTATAGGTACACTTCGATATGGTTTTGACTTTGACGAGCAATTTACCCAACCACGCACGCTTTCAGAAACTCTGCTTTAGTATTTTGTCTCTATCTGTGGCATCGTAGAGCCAAAACGGGTGAACCGCATTCGCAGATGCTGTTCTTTTATTCCTTGAAGCTGGATGTCCGGTAATAGTTTAGAAAGATTCAACCGTTTCAAAGTGATTAGCTTTTATAACACTCAAGGTAAAATATACAGGGTAACTTTGAAACGTTGTACTTTGGGCTCTACAGTACCCCTAGTGTGAGTTTTCTAACTATTTCTTTGCGTTTAAGTTAACTAAAATTTGTATAGGAAATAGTTCAGCGCTCCAAGCGGAAATTTTGAGAAAAAAAATGCGTACATGTGAATGGTCAAAATGTTAACGCAGTACTTTAGTTAACGCGAAAGTAAATGTTTAAAAAACTCACACTCTGATCGTTAAAATGACCAATTTGTTTGGAAAGACATTTTTTTTTCATTTGTGACACATGGTTCCATGGGAAAAGTTGTTCGATTTGATCAGTAGAGCCTCATTTAGCCCAAAGTACAACGTTTCAAAGTCATCCTGTATATTACAACCTTTCAAATTTACTGTATAACATCGGAAAATTCAAAATGACGATTCTTCGCTCTAATACCAATGATTTTTTTTATATATTATATATACTATCATTGTCTAATACGCAGTAAATAAAAGGCTATTACAATTTTCCTGGAAAGTGATTTGTAGGTACATAATAAATGGTTCACACCGGGGTTTAAACCCGCGACCTGGGAGTTTTTTTTATTTAAGTAAGTAGAAATGGTTTATATACCTTGATCGTCGAGGTGTTGTTTTCACTCTAATACGGAGTAAAAGGCAATAACAATTTTCCTGAAGAGTGACGTAGGTACCTTAAAAGTTCCACACCAGGGTTTGAACCTGTGACTTAAGTGTGTTTTAAGTAGAAGTTATGTGTACACCGTGGCGAATCTTCTAATACGGAGTAAAAGGCAATGACAATTTTCCTGAAGGGTGACTTGTACCTTAAAAATTCAATGGTACACACCGGGGTTTGAACCCGAGACCTAAGTGTTTTTTTTTTATTTAAGTGATTTGTACACCTATTTTGTACTTTAAGTCATTTTATTTTGAATGGGCGACACTAAAAGTAAAAAATACGTGTTTCATTATTTTCACCGTAGAACACAATATTTTTTTTCACTGTGTCAAAAACTGCCAGTATTAGTACAGTAGCTCGTCGCGATGTTTTGAATAGACTCAATAACCCATAAACAGTCTAGGCGGTCTCGGCCCCAGGGTACCCAAGGTTTTTAATCCCGCCTCATCGTAGCCGATGGTATGAGTCTACACCGAACAAGTGGCTAGCTCGTCGCGATGTTTTGAATAGACTCAATAACCCATCTATAAACAGTTTCACAGGCTGGTATAGTGAAACCGGGACTGACAGCTTAACGTGCTCTCCGAGGCACTATAGTGGTGTTGTCAAACAAATGTACATTTTTTTTTAAATTAAAAACTCATTGGTACACACCGAGATTCGAACCAGGGACCTTAACCTTGTATTTTTTAATATAACGTTAAAACGTTAGAAACACAAATTTAAACAGCTTTATATTTCAAAACAGGACAACCTTTCCTATTTGTTGTACCTAACGTCCGCAACGTGTTAACGTCACGTTATACGATAGCAATACAACACAAAATTCATGGTAGAGCTACAAGGAAATTTATCCTTACATTATTATAAGTAGGTACTAGCTGACCCGCGCAGCTCTGTCTGCGTAAATTTAACCGATTACGCAGCGCATGTAACCTGATGTAATAAATTGTCACCGTTTTTGCAACATTTTTCATTGATATTCCGCTCCTATTGGTCGTAGCATGAGCCTTATAGCCTACCTCGATAAATAGGCTATCCGATATATATATTTTTTTCAATATGACCAGTAGTTAGTAATTATACTTTCATTAATAATTATTAATGAAAAACATACAAACAACTTTATAATGTATAGATAGAACGAGCGTAGCCAGGATTTAGTATCAGGGGGGGGGGTTTACAATCATACCATACCAATCTTTTTTCCCCCTTCCTACTCCCATGACAAATTTATTTTATTTCATACATTTTGGAGGGGTTTGAACCCCCAAAAACCCCTCGCCTGACTACGCCCCTGATAGATAGTATGGATATTAGAATAGATTAGATATCCATAGACTGTATTTATATAATAAAACTAACATACAAGCATTTAATAATAATTTATTGCAAGAAATAACTATTTGTTTCTATGTTGCCTGTCTGTCTTGTCAAATCCATCCAGTACTTTCATGCTGGACGAAGTGAGCCCAATTAATTGTTTCAGCTCTTCCCAGGATGAGGCATCGATAGTGGTTATGAGATCCGTTTGGAGATATACCGTTTCCACTAAAAATACCAAAAAAAAATTGTCAAGTTAAGAGCAGCGTCTGATCAAACATTTCCCATACATTCACGACCTTTTGGCCCTAACTGTTGCCCCCCCCTTAAACATTCATAGATTTTTATGATTTTTGGAGGCGTTATAAACATGATCTATATGTAGGCTCGTACGTATTCCTTTTTTAAAAGTTTGGTATAGGAAAAAAAAATCAAAACCTGAAATTCGAAAAAAATCGCAATAAAATCCCTCACATTAAAATAATTCCTATAAAATATCATGATAGAAAATTAGAAAACGGATAGTCATCGTTTATTTTCTCTTTAACAAAACGAGACCATTTTTTTTTCAAATTCATTAAAGTTTAGGGGTAAAAAACAGTTTTGGCCCAAAAGTCATTTTGCTGCCTAAATTGTAGGTATAATCTCATACTGCTCTTTCTCTTATTGAGGGTCGGGCGGATGGTTCACATAAATGTATGGTAGCGTTACCGACGTCATGTGCGGGAAGAGGTAATACTCGTAATGCAATTCGTCTTTGTTTTGTCGCCGCCCAATTCGTAATCGCATCTTTAGCCGGCATAGTGGGAGCGATCTATGTTGTTTAAGACCAATTATTGATTGACGACCACCAGGGATACAAAGTCATATGCCGTGCTCCAATAAAATAAAATAAAAACTATAGGAGACGTGAGTACGTCGTGTGACATATCAATGTAATAACCATTCAAGACAAGACTGTGAGCAGCTGGCACACTAGTAGAAGTAGATAAGTAATGCAAATCCGTCTTTATTGCTTCCCTATATAATATGTATAAAATATATTTTATTCAAGTGTTCATACCTTCTGTATTCACTTTATATATTTTCTGTCAAAGAAGATTTTCATTGTCCAGAAGAGACGAAACACCATTTTGCTCAATAAAGTTTTAAATGAATAAGGGGGTTTGTTATTTAGGTCTGCTTACCACTGGAAGTATGAAAAATACGAAAACCGCTTATAAACTAAATTTATTTAATTTCGTTATGAAAAATAGAGCAAGACTAACTTACTTGTCATTTGTGTAATTTTGTCTACGCACTTTTTAATTCCGCCCAAATCTCTTTCAATATTAGATTTAATATTATCAAAATATTCTACATCGTCTACTGGTAATTTGTTTTGTTCAATATCCATATTGTTTGATTTGATTTAATTGATTACCTTTATAAATCAAAATGTTTACGAGCAGTCTAGTTAAAAATGGCGCCAAATGTTATGTTTTTATTAAAGCACGGCATGTGACTTTGTATATATTTGGTAGTAAGCAGACCTACAAAGGCCATGAGTAGGGTCGATCAATACATTGTTGTTTAACAATATTGATCGTTCCTACTATTGTTTTTTGCTTTGTTATTTAGAGTAGGTAAGAAAAAAATTGTGTTTAAAACCAAGATCCGAGGTCTGTGTTCAAAACACACCTTATAACGTAGATATCACAAATAATCAACTATCTCGCTTGCTTCTGCTGTTTTGATTTTTAAATACAAGCAAATCATAAAATTCATATAAACAATCTTATTTATTTTATGGCATAGTTAAACAGTTCCAGTGCCTTACTTTTTAATCCAGACTGATACTGACAAACAGCTGTTAATTTTAATGACAGCAGCCAAACGTAAAAATATAAAATCAACAAAAAAGATCTGAAAATAATTAGATTTTGAGCTTTTCTATTAATATTTAGCGAGATTCAACCATAATTGAATATTTAATTGAGCAAATAGTATCCCTGGTGCCTGATCGGATTAAATTTATTTCCAATGTGAAGTTCCATTGTTTACATTAATTACTATTAGCCGAAACAATCGGTGCCAATCACGACGAGCACTAAATCTGTTTTTGGATGAGTTTTGGTATGAGCGGCGCGTCAGTGAATGTCATTGGATTTATAAATACGATCAGCTCCAGTCCAGAAATAGGTGGCTTCAGGTTCTCCAGGCGGAGACAAAAATAAAGTAGCCTGGATTCGACGAGTTAACAATAAATAATTGTGTAGTGCTCCGGTGGCGAAACCAAACAATAAAGGGTACGAAGCGGGTTTTAGTGATTTAGTCGCTTGTAAACTGCTTTTTTTTCGTTTGTCGTGATGGATGAGGATGATTTGCAACAGTTTTGTTTGCGGTGGCACAACCATCAGGTAGGTAAGTAGCATAGAGGGGACACCACATCACTACATCAGGTACACTTCACTCCACATAATATTTTTACCTTGTTGATCAGAATCCTACTTTTTTTAATTTGTTTTTTTTTTGTGCCGCAGATTTGTAAACATGTGTATTGTAGGTTTTAGTATTTTGGTGACTGCATTAAGTTCTTCAACACTTGCATATATAACTGGTTTATAAAGTTGTGGTTAACAGTACCTATCCATTGAATGAAAACAAACAAAATACAATAGGAAACAAGTTGCTCAAATGAACCATTAGTTAATTTTTATATTATTTTATACCTACCTAATTAAGTTAAGTCTATGAAAAGCCATGTTGAAGAAAATGTACTATAACTTAAATTGTCACAATTTTATTAAAATGTATAATATTAATAAATAAATAATTTTACTTAAAGTAGGTAATAATAATATAATTACTTATGTGTTATACCAATATTGGTTTACTCTACTTATGTCTAGTTTAACCATACCAAGTAAAAACTTATTCTAGGAATAAAATATCAAAATTACTTAAATAATAATAATATACAATTAGGTATTCATGGTATAAGCTGATGTTGATATAATTGAATTAGAGTTTAATAAGTATAGATATATTGTAATAATATGAATAGAAAATAATTGATTGTTTGTTCCCGATAAACACTAGAAAATACACAACATTTTTTTTTAAATCTTTCACAAAGTAAGCAACATTTAAAATTAAATGGCAGGAAATTAAACCACAGGGAAAATATTCAAATAATTATACCTATAAGATAATAAATATTTGTTTATATAGAAGTATAATGGACTTCCAAATTTGAGGAGTAGGATTCTAATCTGTATCACTCTGTGTGTGCTGCTATTTTGCACTGCTTATATTTTATACACTGGTCTTAACTACACTGCTTTATTTGTTTCTAATATCTTTATAAATAGGTACCTACCTACTTGGGTATTAAATTTGATTCTTATTCAATCATTTTTATATATATATTTTTTTTTGTATTTTACTTATATTTTTCTAAAGTATTATTTGTTTTATAACTAAATATCAGCTAGACATGCTAATCTTCATATTTATAATAACAGAATAAACATTAATAAAAAAGTTTATTTATATCATAGTAAAAAATCTGATTAGTCCTAATACAGATAGTCAAAATTCTTTAACAATGCTATTAACTTGATTTGTATAACAGTGCACTTTGAGTCATAATTTTAGCAAACTTTTTAGTTTGTTTTATAGAAAAATATTTAACCTGGTAAAGAAGAAAATATGA
This sequence comes from Monopis laevigella, assembly GCA_947458855.1. Classification (NCBI taxonomy): domain Eukaryota; kingdom Metazoa; phylum Arthropoda; class Insecta; order Lepidoptera; family Tineidae; genus Monopis; species Monopis laevigella. Next base: position 2,934,637 of record OX381596.1, on the reverse strand, counting down.
CAACTCCAAGTGCACAGTTACCAAAATTAATTAAGTCAATGCTGAAAATGTTTAGTTTAATAACTTTATGTTACTAATTAGTTATTTTTTAACCAGACAAGTGTGATTGGTGCATTAGGATGTATGTTGGACTCTGGAGCTCTAGCAGATGTGACCCTAAGTGCCAATGGAACTACGGTCAAAGCCCATCGGCTTGTCTTAGCCTCTTGCAGTCAATACTTTGCTCAGCTATTCAAAGTAAGTTTAAAATCTCCAGGTTGCACCAACTACTATCATATATAGTAGGATATTCTGTCATTTATACTTACTTATACCTTTTAATTTTTTTTAATGGAGCACTACATGTGACTTTGTATATCTTATCTACCTGGTGGTAAAAAGTTCTACATAGTCCATGAATGGGGTCAACCAATAATTGTTCTTAAACAATATTGATCGCTCCCACTATGCCGGCTAAATGATGCGATTACGAAATGGGGGGGCGACAATGACGAATTGCATTACGAGTATATTTTAATATACTCGCTGCTTTATCGTCAATTCAACTACCCAATTCGTAACCGCACCCTGAAAGGAGACTACCACCTCGACAAGAAATCGATGCAGTAGTCTCCTGAAAACCGATAAACCCACAGACTAAAACCGAAATATGACTTAGGTCACTTGACGGTTTTTGCATCTGTAACGAGACCGGTCGACTATAAAGTTGAAAAGTTCCTATTTTTGTTTGTGTTAGAAACTATTTAAAAATGTTCAGAAACTAATTTTATGGAGGCCTCTATGAATTTGCTAGGCCTTCTGACCGGTCAGGTTACCACTGCCCATACAGATGCAAAAATCAAACAGTTTCCTAGTTATGTTTCGGTTTTAGTCTGTGGGTTCACCGGTTGTGAGGAGACTACTACATAAATTTATTTTCGAGGTTGTAGTCTCCTTTAAGGGTGCAGTTACGAAGCGGCAAGTTAATTTGACTATAAAGCAGTGAGGATATTAAAATTGACTTGTAATGTCGTCTTTTCATCAGGTAGATACAAAGTCACATGCCATGCTTCAATATTTAAAAAAAAACAGTGAAATGTAAAAAAATGCTTTAGATAGCCGGTTTCTTGAAGACAGTTATATCTACATCCCGTATAGCAGTAGAACAGTAAACAATACATAAACCTTACCAATCTAGGCTAGTATGCAAAGTGAGTACCACTGTCATATTTAAAGAGGCCATGTTGAGGTCCCATGGTACTGCTAAGCTTCAGGCCTCACTCTAAAGTTACTTCATGGTGCAATCTAGCTAAGCTCAATAGCATGGTCTCACTGCCTTTCCATACTAAATTGTGATCCAAAGGACGTGTTTTTTTTTTGTATGACGGATGGGCCCACACAAAAACCTTAACGTATTTGGTTGAATTATATGTTATTTTAACCTCCAAACTATGTACCTTGAGCAGTGTAAATATAAATATTTGTCTAAATTATATTGCCTGAAAAATTAAATCGCCAGTGCTCTATTGCTTTGAAAATTAAATTATAGCGCCTAATTAAAAATATTTAATATTCTTACCATAATATAGAAGTGAAATTCTATGTTGTTATTTTAAATAATTTGGAATTCCGTTAGACTTTACTATAATTCTTTGTAGTTTCTATTAGTAAATCACGATATATTTTTAAGTTATTGGACAAACCACCACACTGGAAAATATTCATGGATTCATTCAAAATACATTACAAAATTCCAGGCGAACTAGCAGTTTTAGCCTATACACCAGACATACTGGTATACTCTCGGTTGAAGAAAGTAATACTTATAGAACTCACCGTTCCGTGGGAAACAAACATTCCTAAGGACCACACCATCAAGTCGAACAAAAATTTTGATTCTGTAAATTAAATTACTACAATAGGTTTTATAACTCAACTTTATGCAACGGAAGTCAGTGCAAGAGAAATTCCAGCAAAGTCTTTGCATTGTCTATTGAAGGATCTTGGCCTTCCGAGATCAGCCGTCGAAACTTTTATGGAACGTGTTTCCAAGATGGCGCTAACAGGATTGTTTGGTTAAGTAGAGAGGGTAGTGAACATAGGGCAGGTGAGAGTTAAAAGGCCTTTAAACCTACTTCGCTGTCTTAAGTCCGGGAACGCTGGAGTTCATTCCCCTGCCTTCCAATCACGCGATCGACCCGGTACCCGCACTGAGAATTCATGGATAGCTAAGAACATTGTCTCTCTCCTTCATTAACATAGGTTAAAACAATTGTCTCCTTTACATTGCAGGAGTTGGAGTCTGAGAGTGGTTCGCTGGTGGTAGTGTTATCATGTGAGGTGACGGAGCTGCGTTTGTTGCTTAGCTTCATGTACTGCGGGGAGGTGACTGCTCCCCGTATAGTGTTACCCGGGTTGCTGAGACTCGCGCATGCCCTGAAGGTTGCGGGACTCACACCGTATGATGCAGTAAGATGCTTTAATTTTATTTTCCTTAGTAAGGTAACTCCACCACGAGCTTGCCTCGTGAAGTGCGCTGTTTCAATTTACTGTGATCATACTTTAACTTGTATCATTGAAAATACATAAAATAGAAATCTAATTTTATTTTAAACCATTAAAGACACCATAATCAACTACTTTCTACCCTATATAGTTGTTTGTTTAATTCTCCAGGTTAAATTTTTCATAACAGATTTACCAGAATAATCAGCACGATTAGATTAATAGATAACATTATAAAAATCATAAGCATATTTCAGAAGTGTAGAAGTTAGCTGGATGCCTTAAGCTTGACCATTTAAAATTTTGTGTAATATGTATTTTTTTATAAATAAATTTAACCACAAGGGCTGTTAAAAAATAAAATCTAATAATTTCAGAATTCAACACTAACACCAAGTGAAATAGATGAAACGCCTGAAATAATAGACAACGTAACATCTCCAATCAATTTGGATTTAAAAAACGACACATCCAACTCTACCATAGACGATTACAGCGACAACAAAACTTTAGACAACGACTTTAAACTGAGCACCATAGACAAAGATATTGCAAATAATAACGAACCAATGCCGAATGAGATGATTAACTTTTCAAATTCCCCGATAATGGCTGATCTAATGTTACGCAACGAAAAGGAACGACTTAGTAAATTGGACCAGATAGTACAGAATTTGTATAGTTCTCAAAGAATTGTGAATTCCACGTCTTCGGTCCCCAACACTCCGGTATCTCAAATTACAGGTAATTATTACGCTTTTGCTTATACTTATATATATTATTATAATCTAGATTCTAGAAGAACGCATTGCATCAATCAAAACTACTGCAACATCTTGCCGAAAGCCTTGTCCAGGAGTGAGAACCAATTAGTAAAGGAGACCAGTGACAATATTCCTATACATTTTTATCCATCGATGCGTAGTTCGGTTTGTCGATGTGGCTTCCCGGTAAGGCCTCAGGACAACGTTAGCTATCCATGGATTCTCTGTGCGGGTGCCAGGTCCATAGCGTGGTTGGAAGGCAGAGGGTGAATTGTTCTCTGACTTGAGACTTGAGCAGGGTTGAAGGACTTTCGAAGTTCAACGTGTCAGACAAATTATTCTAATATATATATTTTTTTGAACCAGAGCCCCTATTTCCCCAAAAATACCGCCTAACGGGCTCGGTATGTGAAGTGTGCCACAAGCGTCTGTCCAACCAGTACAACCTGCGCGTGCACATGGAGACGCACTCGGGGCTGCGGCACCGATGCCACTCGTGCGCGCACGTCAGCCGCTCCCGGGACGCGCTCAGGAAGCACGTCGCCTACCGACATCCGCACGCGGGTAGACACAGACACTAGACACATAAGCCGCTTGCAGGTCGCGGCCAGAAACCTTACGAATACGCAAAATCGAAACTTCAGTAATAGGGAATATGCATGTTTTTTTATTATTTTTATTTCATTACTTGTTAGAGTAACTACGTTAGCCTCTAAAAACAAATATTAAACATTTTTAAAGGGTAATAACACAAAAATAAAAGGGTTTAAACTTTATCTGCCACTACCGCAGTAAAAAACGGTACATCACTAGCCGCCATTCTGTGAAGTCATTCGTGCTCAAAAATCATATTAGTTTAATGTTATTGCACCTTAAAAGTTAGTCAAAAGATTTGTTTATCACAAATTATCGTAATATAGGACAATAAATACCCGAGAAAACAAGAAACTGTAGACTACAGAACACACGTTGACATTTGTTTCTGCACTAATGACGTCACATGTAATGTTTGCTAATGTCGGAGCGTTTAGAAATGCGTTCCGTTTCTACAAAAAAAAATATTATTTAATTCGTATTTATAAAAAAATTAGCTAATCAAAATAAAATAGATTACTGTAAATATGTTCAAAGACATAAAAGGAACATTATATATTTAAAAAATTAAAATTGGCATTACATTCATATTACCTATTGTGGAAATACTACGCAGACATATGGAAATACTACGAAGTGAGAAAGAGCACACCATATCCGAAGTTTCGGTTTCTGTATAAGGCCTCAGGAAACAATACCAATTTCCGCACGCGGGTAGGCACTGCGACACCTGTAGGTGCAGACACTAGACATATAATTGTTTCTGTTATATATTTATAAAATGAATGTTAAGTATAGTTGAATTGTGTCCAATGTCGTCCTAATAATGATTTATAATTAACATAGTATTGCATCTTGTAAGTAGGTACAGTGGAGAGCAAGATAAAGTGCACTCTGCCTTGATACAGTTCAAATTAGGTACGTTATATATGTGTATAAAATATTGTCATTCACTGAGACTACTCGTAAAATATGTACTCGTCATAAGTATTCCTGAAAGCCGAACCCAGTAAACTATTTTTTAAAGATAGTATTTAAATTAAACGCAAGAGTTTTATTTTATCTTACTATTACACTGTACTGAGTGCCACTTTTATTTTAGCCTCAAGGAAAGTTGATAAAACAACAAAATGACAACCACCATTGTTATTATAGGTTATCAGGCATTGTGACTGATATCTGTCAAAGTTTGACAGATTAATTTATATGGATTCTAATGTTTCTAAAACAGCGGCCAAATTTTTCAATAATAATAAAAAAATAGGCGAACTTCAACCATGTCAATATTCAGCTCATGGCATGGTTTAATATTTGTTGTTATCCACTATATAAAATCATTGGTGCTCTTTTTATTTTGGCCTAGGTAACTGTAAAAGACATTATAATAAATATTACTTATAGGTAATAGGTAAAAGACACTTATTTTTATGGATTGTTAAATGCCTTGTTGTATATTTATTTATTAAATTCTGTGATATTTATCAAAATCTAGTCATTTTGTTAAAAAATATAATAAAGATAAGATAAATCAATAAAATATCTATACAATTTAAATATTTAATTATAACTACATGCTACTTTATCTAATTATGGAAAACACAAAAAAAAAATGCAATTGATTGTTTTTTTTTTTTATATTTCCAATTTACACTCGCTAGTGACTTAACCATCCGCTAGAGGGGGCAACCCCCTCTAGCGGATATCTATTTACTTCTTCTTAGAACTTGTTAATAATATCGGCGTCAAGTTATTATCAGGTCCAACCCTGACATTGATTCCTTGTTTCTTAATACTAATATACAGGGTGAATTTTTCAAGTGTGCCTTCAAGGCCAAATCCTAAACTACAAGGAATAGCTAAAAATGCTCAAAGGAGTCTCGGAGCCGAATTTGATAAAAACTAATACTGCATCATTATTGCATCCTATTGGTTGTTGCTCACGTATACGTATACAAATACGTTACGTTGCCACAATGCGCAAACCCGTGGTAGAACCTCAGAGCCCTTAAAAGGTCTCCTTGCTCTGAAATTTAGGTGCTATTCCCAATCGGGCAAATATTACTCTGGATTGCAACTTTGATATAACCATAAATATTTATTTTACGCGGGAAATACTGTTTTTTTTTAAACACAGGCTCTAAAATGAGGTATTGCTTCGTATTAACGTAACGTTATTAGGTGAGGAACTATCAATAGGATTGTTTTATTTTTTTAAACAGGTTATATAAAGCAAGCCTATACAAGTGGTTAATAAAAATCACTAGTCATCGCACCATTAATTAATATAAAAAATGGGAGATGAATGAATGGAGCAGTAAAACCTCTTATTATTTGTTATTTATTATAGTAGGTATATTAGAAAAGTTTTTATCTGTATTTTTTATTATTTTCGGAACGCAGCCTTAAAACATAATTTAAGTAGTAATTATTCATAAAGACATTTATTAATAAGAATTGTTTGTATTGTATTTATAAGTTACATTTATTTATAAAAGACATGTTTTTAAATAAATTTAAATGTTATTAACATGACATTTTATTTGTAGCAATTAGTACCTTTTTTGTTTATCTACAGCAAAACCATGAGACATAGCATGACCTCCATGCCCATACGAATATACCAAATATTTGACTGTTTTAAAATTAATCTTGATGTTCAAATCAAAAACGCGCCCTCCCCAACATTGGCCCTACCTACCTATAACAATAAATTTCTATATTTTATTATATTATAAACTAATAATAAATTAGTTCACGTCTCGGGTGACGCACAAGCGGTGGTATTTTTCTCAGAAAGAAGAAATTTTCTGTAAAGTTAGCCTAACTAAACAGAGGAAATGCCGCCAGTGTCGGCACTATGCCGCACGGCACATATATTGTATTTTTATTTTATAGTATATAAGAAGTTTTAGTTTATAGTTTGATATTGTGTAAATCTTTTTAGCTTGGCTATTAATTTATAGGAATAAAATAATATAATAGGACAATTTACACATATTGCTCTGGTCATAAATTAAGCTCTAGGCTTGTACTATGTGTACCAGAAGCAACAATATAATACATTTTATAAACACGCCGACCATGACAAACTGTACAGGAAAAAACCGACTAATATTTTTTTGCCATGGATGGGAATCGAACCCATTACTTTCGGATGGAGGCGGTCACCCTCCTCCGTAGACTAGGTAGTAAAAACATTCCAAAGTTGGCAATAATAATAATAAATGGAACCGCCATCGATTTATTTGGTTAAAGTTCGTTGCCGCTATCTATATTCTGCTCTCACATGTGTTGTAGTCACTTGTATGGCGGCGGCCATCTTCTGTCGTCACGACTGGAAAGGCGATTTAAGCTCCAAGGGCGCCTCCCTATCTATATCTCCATGCTATATCATAATACGGTGTATTACCGTATATAAACCGTCAAGTGACCTAATCATGTTTCGGTTTTAGTCTGGGTCCTCCGGTTTCCGGAGACTACTGCATCAATTTCTTGTCCAGGGGGTAGTCTTCTTTCATGGTGCGGTTACGAAGCGGGCCATTGATTTGACGATAAAGTAACGAGGTATTAGGTATTTGGACTCGTAATATAAAATACGTCCATTTCGTAACCGCAACATTTAGCCGGATTAGTAGGAGCGATTAATATTGTTAAACAACAATGTATTGATCGACCCCATTCATGGACTTTGTAGGTCTGCTTAACATAATGTAGATACAAAGTCTGCGTTCTCCATACAAAAACAGCTTTCGCACTTCCAGTAATTCTAGATTACTGTTTGTCGATCATTGTACTCGTATTTAAAAATCTTACTGTGATGAGTTATTTTTTTTCAAAATCAAAAAAAAATAGTTACCCACCACAGAAAGATTTTTGCGTACAATACATAAAAATAATAATTGAAATTCGACTAACAGCCAAGTTGTACCTAAAATGGTACCTAGCCTAATTACGACTGGACAAAAATAAAAACAATAAAATTACAAGTGTATACAATTTATTTCATATTACACAATTAGTACAATAAAACGAGCAATTTCTTTTACAATTAGTACAAAAATACTGCTTCAAAATAACCTTCACGTTATAAATACTTTTGGCTTAAAAATATAAAATATATAAATGCAGTCACACGAAATTAGTATCGCTAAAATATAAAAAAAAAAGTTTAACAAAGTCTTTTTATGAATTAAAACTTGCACAGTATCTACCCTATCCAGAAACATTTAACTAAGCATGGTTATAATGTATACATGGTGACTTTGAAAGGACGTACTTTGGGCTAATATGAGGTTCTACTGATCAATACGAACAACTTTTCCCATGCAACTATGTGCCGCAAATGAAAAAAAATATTGCCTTCTCCATACGAACTAGTAATGTTAAAAATGCTAAAAATGACCAATTTTTTCTGTTGCCGCAAATAAAAAAAAAAAAAACTGCGGCACATGGTTTCATGGAAAAAGTTGTTCGATTTGATCAGCAGAACCTCATATTAGCCCAAAGTACATACCTTCAAATTCATCCTGTATATTAACACTTTTGTTCCATATCAGATTCGATCAATTTTTGATTGAAGCATATCAGTTTATTTTAACGTTTCTGAGTAGTCGTATGTTAAAATGCTATACAAGGTGTAACGGAAAACCGCGCTATACATGTTGTTCTAATTACAATATGAACAACCTTCACTATGGGACCTTCTCTTAACCTGACCTACTCAACCAAAAAGTGCACATTGAAAAGCTTTTATATATTAGTTGTTCACATAGTTAAAGTTGTTTATATAAATGAGTAGAACACTTTGTAAAGCTGTCTTTAAGTTACACTCATTATAAACATATAAAAAAGCCCCAGCAGGCCAAACCAGTCACAAAATTCTCGTGATAAAAAGTTCTATGAGCATTTGATTTAATATACTTAAATTAAAAAAAAGCTTGAATAAATACACAATAAATTAGTTTAAATAACACAAGAATTATGCCATCTTCTATTTTATAAATTTGATCAAAATCAAGACTAGTTCTTATACAAAATATATATAGAAGATGTAAACTCTTTAATTCATACATTAATGTTTTATTAAATAAATAAAAATCAATCCTTTTATATTCTAAATACCTGTGGTCCGACTCATAATACTATCCACTGAAATGAGAGTTTAAACATCATACTTTATATAAATATCCAAAATATTAAATAATTTAATGGAGACTTCATGTATTTTAATAGTTGTTTAATTAATACATTTATTATAGTGGGGCCAAATTAATAAATAATATTTGACACTTCATTCAAATTTAACAACATAACCTTGTAACGGAGGGCACACCATACTTTTTTTCAGTTAAAAATACATTTATTATAATTTGTTACAATGATTGTTTTTAAGCAAGTCACCTCACTTTGCAAGCTCTATTAAACTGGCCCTACATTGCATACAATTTAAGTTACATGGAGTATGCTTATTGGCTACCTACGAAGTTCAAAGTACGAACTGTCATTTTAGCGCATCGAATTATGTGTCAAACTGATTTTTATACATAGTAAATAAATATTATATACATACATAGTTATTAAAAATGTATTAAACATAATTGCCATATTATTAAAGTTGGCAATATAAACGCAAAAATAAATACTACTATTATATAAAAAATATATTTTTTTTACAGAAAAATAGGTCTGTTATTTATTGCTGTAGTATTTTATAATAAATATATGACATATAATTCAATAGCATACTAATTGTTTTATTACGTCAACCCTATGGACGTATATTTTTAAAATATATTTGATTTGTTGAAAATCCTATAGCCGTTCTACTACCTAAAAAAAAGATTTGTAATGATCTCTTTTTCTGTATAATTTAAAATGGTGTCCATTCAATTCTTCTTCTTACTGGCTGAAAGTTCAGTATAGCTTTAGTATACAGGGTGTAACAGAAACCCTCTATATAACGCTTCACAAGGTGGACCCACTCATAAATACAAACGACATTCACTGTGGGACCAACTAACAGAGAAAAACAAAAATTTTTTTGCTAGTGAAGGTACTTTTTTAATTTATTATAGGGATTTTTATTACATTTTTCTTTTTTGAGAAAACAAAGCATTTTATTTTATATTATAACTGTTTTAGCACTATAAGCATGGACTTATGTATAATTTAATAAATGGGAAAAAGATAAATATAGTAAACAAAGGAGTATCACTTAAGGGCACTGCATTCGTAATCGCGAACTCCGCGTTCTCCATACAAAATTAGCTTTAGCGCTTCCAATTACTCTTTGTCGCAGAATTAAAATAATATTTTTGTAGGTCTTTGTATTTATTCATCTTTTTGTGTTGGGTCATTATTTTTATTTTTTTCGGAATCAGAAAATATATATATATTTTATATTACAAAAAAAAATATTACCCACAACAGAAAGATGTTTGCATACAATTACGAACACAAAAAAAAAAAAACTTCGGCCAACAGCCAAGATGTAATATTGGAAGTACGTTTGTATGGTCGTTAAGTCGACTCCAGCGGCCACATTCTGTTTCTTATAAAGAAAACGTTTGGTTGTCAAAATAACGAATTTATATAAATATGACATTAAACAATCAGCAACAACGAACACTATATATGTATTTTTGGTTTAAAAGTTTTTATCCAGTAAACAGAATATGGCTTCAGGGCCCTTAACAATGTTATGTTTGTTTACCTATGACATCTTGTATCCCGTGCGTCGTCCCTAGGCTCTGGGCACGGTCCACACGCGCGTGTTGGCGTCCTGCCCCACAGACACGATGGTCTCGTCGTCGATCCAGCACACGCCCGTTATCTGACTCTGTGGATGGGCGTCTGGAAACAACAAAACTCTTTTAAAATATACATATTGTATATTTATATGCGTGTGTGTTTTTATTTGTGTAAGTATTTAGTAAGTAACAACCAACACACATGTTGATATAAATACATGAAGAATACTTGAATGTATGTATGCGAGCGATGTTGTATGTGTGTGTATGTATATCAACGTGTGTGTTGTTTGTAATATGTTGTAGGTATGTGAGCCATGTTGTGTGTATATTTATATTTGTGTATCAACAAGTGTATTGTGTGTGTGAATTTTTGTATGTATATAATAATACTATGTAGAACAATTTATACATATTGCTCTGGTCACAAACTAAGGCTTGTACTATATGTACCAGAAACAACGATATTAATACATATATTTTATAAACAAACAAAATGTACTAATATTTTTTGCCATGGGTGGAAATTGAACCCACGACCTCCGGATACAACGCCAAAGACGCAACCACTAGTCTACGAAGGCTGTATAATAGTGGGGGAGCAATCAATGTTGTTTATAAACAATTATATATATTACTACGTTTTTTTCTGTACAGTTTGTCATGGTCTGGGTGTTTATAAAATATAATATATATTATATCGTTGCTTCTGGTACACATAGTACAAGCCTAGAGCTTAGTTTGTGACCAGAGCAATATGTGTAATTTGTCCTATATATTATTTAAAAAAAAAAATACCATTAAAAAATTGCTTTCTCCATACAAACTAGTAATGTTAAAATGGCCAATTTGTATAGGGAACCAAAACATTATTTTTTCATTTGCGACACATGGTTTCATAGTAAAAGTTGTTCGATTGGATCAGCAGAACCCCATATTAGCCCAGTACATCTTTTCAAATTCACCCTGTGTATGTAACGTTGAATATGTATGTGTGTGAGCGATGTTCGTGTTTTTATGTGAGTGTGTATATATGTATGTGTGTGTGTGTGTGTGTGTGTGTGAGACTTACTGGAGATGGTGAGATGCTTGTTGGGCGTGGCGACGGACCACACGATGAGCGCGGTGTCGAGCGAGCCGGATACTACGCGCGCGCTGTCCGGGCTGAAGGCCACGCAGTTGACGCGGGCGGAGTGGAAGCCCCACTCGTGGTGGTTGCATACCTGGACACACCACACATCAAGCTACCAGTGTTGCTAGACAGTTTTGCGAGAATTAAGTCACACAAGACTGCAGTGCTTTGCTTAACATGTTTAAAAGTAGCAGAAGATTACAGTGCTTTGGTGCTTTGCTTAACATGTTTAAGTAGCAGGAGACTGCAGTGTTTTGCTTAAAATATTAGAGTAACAGAAGACTGCAGTGTTTTGCTTAACATGTTTAAAAGTAGCAGAAGAATGCAGAGTTTTACTTAACATGTTTAAGTCGCATGAGACTGCACCAGGGGGGTCCCGAAACCCCGCTACTACTTCATAGTAGTAATTATGATATTTTTGTACATTTAATTGACAACACCAGTATAGTGCCTCGGAGAGCACGTTAAGCCGTTGTTCCCAGTTTCACTATACCAACTTGTGAAACTATTCATAGATGGGTTATTAAGTCTATCCAAATATCGTGACGAGCTAGCCACTTGTTCGGTGTAGGTAGACCCATAGTAGGGGTGGGATTAAACATGATAATATATAATGTGTAGGACATACGCTGTAGTCGTCGGTGCTGTAGAGGATGACCTTTCGGTTGGCGTCGCAGGCCACCAGGTACTTGGCGTCGGCGCTGTACACGACGTCGGTGACGGGCCCCAGGTGCGCCAGCTCCGTGCTGGGGGTGAGCGTGCGCACGTCCAGCGTGTACACGTGCACCTTGTTGTCCGAACCTACAAACATTTAGCACTAGGTTATATGCCTACAATAAATAAACACCAACAACACATTTAAAATCACAAGACTTTTTGACAACTATTAAATTATAAATTAACACAGAAGGGAGAAGCATATGATATATAAGCAAGATATCCCCGTCTTAATGTTTTTTTAAATTATTGTGCTGTGGGTATTGCTATATTGTGCTGTTGCTGTAAAATTTGCGGGGGGACTCGAACCCACGATACTCGCTTTCGCGGCAAAGCTCTCAACCACTGAGCCAACCAGGTTCCAGACTCCCCTAACAAATTTTGTCATTGCTCGTTATCGGCACAGTCGCTCTCTATGTGCTTACTTCTAATAACTCTTTATATTAGTGTGAAGTTAGAAGTCCTAGTGTCTAAATACTAGATTGTGACACTGTTTATAGATGGGTTATTGAGTTTATCCAAACATCGCGACGAGCTAGCCACTTGTTTGGTGCAAACTCATACCATCGGCTACGACGAGGTGGTATTAAAAACCCCTCCGCTGGGTACCCCGAGGCCGTCTAGGCCGTATCGGGCGCCGTAAGGTTAAGTCACTGCGCAACTGATAACAAGGTTAAGCAGATGACAACAAGGCCGGACCTGGGATGGGTGACCGCTTTATACAACGAGGCTATACCATCATAATCACAGCAACAAGCTCGCCACTTGTTAGGTGTTGCCTCCGAATACCACCGGCGAAATGAGGACGGGTTAATCCCTCGGCTGGGTACTCTGAGGCCGTTTAAACGGTTCTCGGGAGCCAAAAATGCCCCCGTGATGATGGTACTTTATTAAATAATAAGAATATATAAGTAAGAAACCTCCAATAGCGACGTGGCGGGTCTTAGTGTTGATGGCGACACACGAGGGCTCGTAGGAGATGGGGAGAGCAGACTGCTTGCTGCCTCCTATCACCACCAGGATCTGAAAGGTTGTTCAGAAACTTTTGGTAGAGGGCGCTGCATATCTTGTAACAAAATGTAGTAAGATTTTAGGAATCTACTAAAATCTACGGAATGTACTAAATGAAAAAAAAAATTAAAAAAAAAATTAAATACTATAAAAACACAAATAGATAATTTTTAAGATTTTTTTTTTATTGGAGCACGGCATGTGACTTTATATTTACCTGGTGGTGACCAGTCCAAAAAAGTCCATGAATGGGGTCGATCAATAATTGATCACAAAATTAAATAAGTTTACGAATTGGGTGGCATTGCATTAAGAGTATATTTTAATATACTCGCTGCCTTCATTATCAATTAAAACCCATTTCGTAACAGCACCTTAAAAGAAGACTACCACCTGGACAAGAAATTGATGCAGTAATCTCCTGAAAACCGGTGAACCCACAGACTAAAACCGAAACATGACTAGTTCACTTGACGGTCTTTGCATCTGTATGCAATATTTTATGTGGGACTTTTATATGGAATGCAATAAACAACCAAAGAATCCTAGTAATTAGGAGTACAAACTCCAAACGTGTGTGGTGTAGAGGAGTAGGTATAGTGGGGCTGACCTCTTTGACCGTAGCTATGATGGTGGTGTCGTCGTCCAGGATATGGTCCACGGCGCGCGGCTGCGACCCCAGCGGTAATACCTTGTCGTTATACTTTGGGGTCTCTCCTGAAACCAAAAGATAATTATGTAATTAATGTATAGCCAACCAGTATTCAAATGAAGAAAAAAATCTTGTTTGATATCCATTTTTTGTATAAAACCATCTTATAACAATTTCATAGAATGGTAATTAGTAAAATATTTTTTATTACATATATACATATCATCATAGGTGCCTTATGGCGCCCGAGACCGCCTGGACGGTCTGAAGGTACCCAAAGAAGGGGATTTTAATTCCACCTCTTTGTAGCCGATGGTATGAGTTTACACCGAACAAGTGGCTAGCTCTTCGCGATGTTTGGATAGACTCGTTTTTTTGAATAACCAATTATTAAACAGTTTCACAAGTTGGTATAGTGAAACTGGGACCGACAGCTTAACATGCTCTCCAATGTACTATAGTGATGTTGTTAAAGAAATGTACACAAATTTTTAGATTAAAAACTCATTGGTACACACCGGGGTTTGAACCTGGGACCTAAGTGTTTTTTATTACATTAGAAACCTTTTAACCTTTATAGATTGACATAAAAGTATTTACCGCTTAAATAGACTAATGGTTGCGCCTTTGGCGTTGTATCTGGATTGATTCCCATGGCAAAAAATAAAACTATTTTCTGTACAGTTTGTCATGGTCTGGGTGTTTATAAAATACAATATGTATTAAATCGTAGTTCAGAATAAAATACCTACAACAGGCTTACCCGGAACCGGAAAGCTACAGGCTCCTCAAACTGGAGGACGTCCTCAAATATGTCTGCAGCATATTCGAGGATGGGAAAGACGAGTGAGGGGTAAAGGACTGGGGAATACACAAAAGATCCCACTGGGTCGAAACTAATAAGATAAAAGAAAAATCGTAGTTTCTGGTACACATGGTAATAGCCTAGAGCTTAGTTTATGATCAGAGCAACGTGTAAATTGTGCTAAATTAAAAAACAATTACCTTCTGCAGCAGGCACGGCGAACCGCAGCGAGTCGTCGATGCCGCACGTGACGAGTCCGCCATGTTGTGTGGCGCGCATACCGTTCACCTGGTTCCCGTGTCCCGTGCCCGCTATGTTTTGGGCTACTCCTGAAACCGATTACATTTACATTATACCAAGGTTACGTCAGAATTTTTATGGAACGCTTTTCCAAGATGGCGCTGACAGGAAATATAGCTGTTCAGTATTAATAGTTTCGGAAAGCATTTAACATTAGGTGCGTGAAAGTCTGTGACAGATAATCTGTGTCATTGTTAATCTGCAGATTATTGTACTAGAATATGTTTATCTATATATTAAGTATTTTTAACTACTTTATATATCTAATATATTTTTCTTTTTCAGATCTGTGTGCCGTCCCTTGACATTGGTAGAGTTACGCGTTAATCGGAAAGCCATTCACCAAAATAATAATAATGTTTATCAAGCTGCTAGTGTTTGTTTTAATAATTGAAGTAGGATTTTGTCCACCTTTTGTTCGAAAAGAGAAAGTATTGTTAGGTATCCATGGATTCACCGTGCGGATGTCGGGTCAACCGCGTGATTGTAAGGCACGGGATTGAACTGCAGCGTTCCCAGACTTGAGACCGCGAAGTAGGTTTAAAGGCCTTTTAACTCTCACCTGCAAGGTGTTCACAACCTTCTCTACTCAACCAAATACTATATTATATTAATTATTAGAGTACTCCAAGGTGCGTACTGAAAGTTTAATGTGACAGTAAGGATTTTGTACCGCGCTCCTTCAGAGAATAATTTAAGCTGGGTTCATAACATTTTATACATCTCAGGTGTATAAAATTTTGCCAAACTTCTCTTGTGGGGTGTTTAGTGGCGGAAAAAGTTTCCGAAGATATTGGATCCCTTTGGTACCCGAGGGAATTCGTCGCCGAGGAAGAACCACTGCCACTCCAGTAAGTTATTAGAATTTAAGTCATACAGCGATGCAAGAAGTGGGGACAAGACAACAACAAGACTATGAATAGTCTTGTTTTTTGCACAATAGTATTTGCTTAGGTAGAGAACGGAGAACGGTAGTGAACACATTGAGGGGAGAGTTGAATTCGGAAAAGATTCAACCCTGCCAAAGAATATGTATTAGAAGTACATACAGAAGATCCACTTTCTAAGATCGCTCACACCTTGATACGATCGAAAATTTATATATTTACTATATTTTTTATTATTTTCCCTGACCTTCCAGCGTTTACTCTGACTTTTGCAGACTCTCGAAATGGACTTCCGAAAAAAAAAAAATTGAAAATTTTATTTTTGATTTCGAAACTAATTTCGTTTTCATCAAATAAAAAAAAAAGGTTTTTAAGATGTTTGAAAATTTGTATCTATTATTTTTGTATGACGTGATTATCACGAAGGCAAAGATAACAGGCTGAAAAATGCAGAATTGATGTCAATTCAATGTCAATAGCAAGCGTTTCTATTGGTTACCGTGAAACAAAGTGAAATTTGGGTCCGATAATACTCTACAGATTATGGGTAGTAGGTATACGTGCTTCTTAAAACTCATCTCTAAGATAAATCTTGTATAGCTTTATTTTTAACATTTTTTTTCTTATTACAATGCTGCAATAAAAATAATATACAAAAAAAATTATAGATTATATTAATCATTAATTTAATAAAGATTTTTTTTTAATAATTAAAAAATGTACTGTTTTTAATGTCTATTAGTCAATTTAGGGTTCTTATGACGTCATGTAGACTTTTTATAGACAAAATTTTCAGTTTTTTTAATTTAAAATGAAACTAAATTAGTTTCTTATTTTAGGCTATATTTTCGAAATCAAAAATAAAATTTACTTTTTTTTATTTATATCCTAAGCCCATTCCCTGATTTTTCCTAATTTTCCCTGTTTTATATAACTCACCAGTCTCCACGTTCCATGCGGTGACACAGCCGTCGTGGCTGGCCGTGTACACGGTATGTTTGTCGGGGTGCACGCACAGACACGTGATGGGCTTGTTGTGACCCTTCAGCACCTGCTTGGGGGTGTCCGGGTTCTCTAGGTCCAAGTAGTTGATCACCCCAGACAGGGACACTGATAGCAAGTGTTCTCCAATCCATAAGCATGACACCTGGGGAAACAATATATTTATAAATGACAAAAAGAATTTAAATTTTACTGTCATACAATATTATAATACAAAATACAATAATAATAAAGAAAGAACAATAAACAAACAAAACACAAACATATATACAAATAAGAATTTGTGTGTGTGGATTATGTTTGTGTGTGTGTGTGTGTGTGTGTTTAGGTGTAAAAGTGTTTGGGAGTGCGAGTGCATGATGAGTGTTGATTATAGATATAAGAGAGTTTGAGTGCACTAGATTTTTTAAAAATAAATACTTACATAATAATAATAATAATAAAATGTAGAACAATTTACACATATAGCCCAGCGGCCATATTGTTTCTTTTAAAGGTAACGTTAGATTGTCGCAATAACGAATACCTTTATGTACAATTGTCACCACACAGAATGCTAAAAACTGTCAAAGCAATAGCACCTGTAACACAAGGGCTATTGCTTTGACAGTTTATATAAACTGCTTGCCTTTTTTAGTTATTGTTGTTCAGTATCAATTTTAAAATATTTTGTTATTTTGACAAGCTAAAGTTTCAGTTAGAAGAAATAAAATGTGGGGCTGGTCACAAATTAAGCTCTAGGCTTGTATTATGTGCACCAGAAACAATGATATAATGTATATTATATTTTATAAACACCCAGACTTTATTATTTTTTTGCCATGGGTGAGAATCGGACCCAAGATACGCCAAAGGCGCAACCACTAGTTGGTCAATTAAACATAATTATAATAATTAGGAATACTTGTTGTAATGGCCTCGCATGAACTTATTCAGCTTACCATCTGGTAAATACAGAGCGGTGCTTTAGTTAAATGGTAGTCACCTGCTGGTCCTCGACGTTGGGTCCCATGCAGAAGGTGGCGAGCTTGTCGTTGGCGGCGACGTCCCACACGGCGCAGGTCTTGTCGCCCGAGCAGGACAGCAGCCGCTTGTTGTCCGACGACCACGCGAGGCCGTACACACCGCCTTTGTGCGCCGGCGACCCGATCTGCGCATACATATTGTTCACAAAACAACTACTAGTGATAAAATTTACTCTAAGCTCCAGTTGCACCAAAGTGTCCATTAAAGTAATTGTAACGATTAAAGTTAAAAATGGCGTCGTATGTATCAGTTTTATTTCCAATGGCAGCTGGTTTATACGACGACAGTAAAATAAGACCCAGCCCGCAAACAAGGATTAAAAATATCAAGAACTTTGGAGATAAATAAAGATTTAAGTTTCAATAATTTTTTTACTTAAATCCTAATATTACTGTAATATTACTCTAAAACTACTGCCAGTAGTTTTGGAGATATTTGATAGGGATAGATCAACACAATAGTTTTTTTTTTTTAAACAGAACAGCATAGTCACCTCTCCCTTGAGTTCGGAGCTGGTTCCATCATAGAGGTAGATTTTGCCATCAAACCCTGCCGATGCGAACAGAGATCCATCTGGACTGTAGCGTACGGCTTGGGCAAAGCGAGTGTGCTCCTGGAAAGAGAGACAATGTTATTAGCCATCCATTGGGTTCTCCGTGTCGGGTCCATTGCGTGGCTGGAAGGCAGGGAAGTTAACTGCAGTGTTCCCGGACTTGACCACGAAACAGGGTTAAAGGCTTTTCCCAATAAATCTCCCTTCACTGTGTTCACTGCCCTCTCCACCTCATCATCAGCCTATCGCAGTCCACTGCTGGACATAGGCCTCTCCCAAGACGCCACTGATCCCTATCCTCCGCTCTTCGCATCCAGTCTCTGCTAGCCACCCTCCGCAGGTCATCAGTCCATCTAGCTGCGGGGCGTCCTACGTTACGTGCGCCAAGATACTGTGTGATCCTGTCAGCTGCATCTTCCTTGGAAGACCGAGATCCTTCAAAAGAAGATGCAAAGACTTGGCAGGAATTCCTCTTGCACAGACTTTTACTGCATAAACTTTCTAAAATTATTTCTAGTCATTTCATTTGTGGGATCAAAGTAGTTCTTTGACTGATCTTTTGATGATCCTTTTGAATGTGTCCCACAGAACAGTCAGTTCTAAAAGTACATAAACCAGTTATTTATAACAATTATTATTATCACAGGTTCCTAACGGCACCAAATACAGCCTCAGGGGAACCAGAGGAAGAAGTTCTATTCCCGTCATCGCCGATGGCATTTCGCGTCTACATCGAGAAAGTGGGGAGGGTAACGGAGAATGGGTAGTGAAGAATCGGAACTTTAAAATTTCATAAATAAACATATAAATTAAACTAAATAAAAAAAATTCTAGAAGGGAATGACGCTTGGCTATAAATTAAACTAAATAATACCGCCTATACAGTAAACTGCCCTAGACATGTTTTGGTTTTAGTCTGTGCCTTTACCGGTTTTCCAGAGACTACTGCATCGATTTCTTGTCGAGGGGGTAGTCTCCTTTCATGGTACGGTTACGAAACAGACAGTTGAATTGATGATAAAGAAAGCAGCGATGATAATAGAATATACATGCAAATTTGCCTATTTCGTAACCGCGTCATTTAGCCGGCATAGTGTGTGCGATAAATATTGTTAAACAACGATGTATTGATCACATGCCAAGCTCCATTTAAAAAAAAAACTTTCTAGAAAGTAATGCAACTTGGCTGAGTAATTGCCACATTTAATGGCAATGTGGCCGAATGAGGTCGAAATATTTGATGGTGCAAAATACATTTAAGATGTGAGTTGGGGTACATACCTGTTTAGTGCACTTAAACTTGAAAGGAGGCCCCTCGAAGATGGCCAAGGTATTGTCTTCTGAAGCCGTGACGATCCTGAAGGGTCGCGCGGGCCTGAAGTCCACAGAGTTTATGGGCTTGGATTGGCCACTGATCTCCCCCACCGAAGTGCCTGTGTCCGACATGAACACATGACCGAATCTAAAAAGGGAAAAAAAATCAAGAATATATTCATGAGGTCAAAACAATTTCAATCTTGTAGTTATAAACAATATACCTGATGGTAAGCAGACCTATACTATCCATGAATATGGTCGATCAATAAATACATTGAACGCTCTCACTATGCTGGCTAAACGATGCGGTTACGAATTTGCATTACAAGTCTACAATAGCCTCGCTCTACTTTATCATTAAATTTACCGCCGGTTTCGTAACCGCACCCTGAAATAAGACTACCACTTCGACAAGAAATCGATGCAATAGTCTCCTGCAAATCGTTAATCCTCAGACTAACACGGAAACAAAACTACGTCTATGGTACCAGTCGATCGGCCGGTCGATTAAAAATAAACATTACCAGAAAACAAAGACACATGTTTCATCTCTCAACGAAGCACATC
The DNA here is from genome assembly GCA_947458855.1 of Monopis laevigella. Classification (NCBI taxonomy): domain Eukaryota; kingdom Metazoa; phylum Arthropoda; class Insecta; order Lepidoptera; family Tineidae; genus Monopis; species Monopis laevigella. Next base: position 2,914,077 of record OX381596.1, on the reverse strand, counting down.
ATCCCCAATCAGGATAAAACAACTTACCTACGATGGGTTGATCGGCTTGAATACTAATGCTTCGTTAGGCCAACTGACCGGTCTCGTTACCACCGCTCATACAGATGAAAAAACCGTTAAATGACCTAGTCATGTTTTGGTTTTAGTCTGTGTGTTCACCGGTTTTTTAGGAGACTAATGCATCGATTTCTTATGTGGTGTTAGTCTCTTGATAGGGTGTCGGCTACGAAACAGGTGGTTGAATTGACGTTAAGACAGCAAGGATATTAAAATATACCCGTAATGCAATTCGTCTCTGTGCAGGCTACGCTGTTAGTCGAACTATTTATATAATATTAAGCGAAAATATTTCTGTTGTGGGTAATAAATATTTTTGTATTATAATATTTAAAGTTTTTTCTGATTTAAATACACAACCAGTGACATATTTACGTATAGGCCAAATGGGCCATTACCCAGGGTGGCCTATTGTAGGGGCGGCCCAGCGGCCACATTCTGTTTGTTATAACGTGGTGGCAGTGGCGTGCAGTCCATATAGGCACAAAGGCACTGCCTACCCCAGAAATTTGGTAATAAAATCATATTAAAAACCTATTATATTTTGTTGTTTGTCAATGATATTGCTTGTTTATTCCGTGATATTGACACTTTGTATTTTAAATAGCGCCATCTATAGTTATTTTTGTGGTACTATCTTCATATGGTACTAGCGCCATCTATCGCTATTTTTTGTACTATTCACTCCGTATTATTTGTGGTTGCCTAATTTTTCCTTACAATTTTTCAATTATTACTATTATTGGATTTATGCTAAATGTATGACAGAGTTAGGCACTGCCTTTGTACCTCAAACAATCAAATATTTGTGATAAACTTAAATCTAATAGGACTAGGAGCGCATAAACTGTAGGTAGCAAATTGGTAGGCACACAGAATCAATGAAAGAACGAGAACTTCTCTATACAAAACTGTTGAGAAGTACCAGGAGCGCAGGAGTCCTTAGCGGTACAAATATGAAATTATACATATTATGTCCTGCTCACATGACGCGTGCAGAGCGAGATCGCATGCATGTCGGTGGAACTTGAGTCGAGAATTATTAATATTATCCTACTAATTTGCAATGTTACGTAATTCTAATAAAATTTACCCAAAGTTGTTATATTTTTCTTTAGTCATTTATTAACTATAAAGGAATTGTTTTTTTTTTGTTACTTTCGCATTCTTAGTCGCGTTACTTGTCTAGTATATTTCTTCTGTGGTCGCGTGTAGACGTTTATGGTGATAATTTTAACTTGTTATTATTAAAAGGTTTTGCACTAACCTTTTAATAATAATAAGCACCTTGAATGCTGTTTAAACTATTCGCGAATTTACTATGTCGCGGAATATAAAAATTTCATTGTAGACTACATTGTGATTCTGTAGAAATTTAAAATTGCTAATTTCAAAAACTAATTTCTTTGGTATATACTGTAAATTCTGCCTACCTTATATACTAAAACCCTGTGCACGCCACTGCGTGGTGGTTAGATTGTCAAAATAACGATTTCCGCTATTAGCGCGCTCTCCTCCAATCAGAGTAGTTTTTTAACCTTCCCCGATTGGAGGAGACAGCGCTAATAACAGAATTCGTTATTTTGACAATCTAACGCTCTTGTTATAAGAAACAGAATGTGTTTTGATGATGATGGTTGGATGGTTTGGCTGATGTTCTGGGGACTGGGGTGATTCTGTTCACTATTATGTATTATTTGGGGTTTTTGTAAATTTAGCTCGTTATTGTACAAAGGCACATATATATAATATATTATTAATGTGTTGATCACTACCTAGTGTCATAATAATATACATAGAATTTTGTTTGTAATTTTATTGTTTTTTTAGTAGCTAACGTAATAATTTCATTGCTGCAATATTTATTGTGGTTTTATTTACTTAGATTTGTTTGTTCATTAATTACTTATATTTGTTTGTATATATCTATTATATAGTAGGCAATTGCTTTTTTCTTTATATTTTATAATTTGTTTTATGTACAACTGTGATTTTTTTTCAAAATATTGTTATATAATGTAGTTTTATGGCTTAATTTTTTGTTATATCAGTTCTGTACTATCTTTTTGTTACTTGACTTTACAGCAGGATAATGGAAAAATCATTTAATTATTTTTTTGTATTACCTTTTTTTAACGTGTATCTCTCATACTTGTTATTGGCAAAACAAATGGCTTTACCATTATGGCCATAAATAGGAAAAAAAAAAAGAAAAACAGATAGTGGCCGCTGCCGGTGTCAAAAATCACGCTCAATAAAAAAAAAACGCGCCTTTTTACCCAACTCATCGATATGTATGTACTATGTATAGTATGCTTACATAGGGTCATGTCGCCATTTCTTTTTCTATCCTAGTCCTTTCCCTTTTCCTGTCCATCCCATCATCCCACTTTTACTATAATTATATAAGTTTTAAATCTACCTACACTCGATACTGGCAAAATTACTCGTACATAACGAGTAGAGGCCATCATTTAAAAGAAGAAGAAGATGTACTATGTATTAGTTTTTACAACACCTTAAACGAAAAAGTCGCCTATGTCCTATTCTAGGGTCCTGAAAGACATGATGACAAAGATAGACATGAGCCAATTTCATCAGTTTTCATTATGCCGTGATTAAAAGTAAAAAATAAACTTTTACATTTATAATATTAGTTGAGTGCCTAATATTGGAAGTGCAAAAGCTCATTTTGTATGGAGTACACTGACTTCGCAATTACGAATGCAGTGTCTTTAAGTAATGTTATTGTAGGTTTTTTATTATTTTTAACTGTTCTAATATTATAATTTTACAATCATTTATATTTTGAAATAACACCATATACATAGGTTGTCAAATGTACATATATTTTTGTAAAATTATTTGGTACACATCAAGGTTTAAACCAGGAACACAATAACTAGGGTTTATAAGTCTAAGGTCTACCCAACACAACCACTACAAAAGAAATACTAAGACTTACCGTTCCCTTCCTTCACCTACAGCCACCATTCGTTGGCTGTCTGCACTCCAAGCAATGTCTTTAATGGGCCCACCAATGGGTTGAAATTCATTCTTTAGAATATGCTCTTTGTTTACTGTATCCCATATACGAATTTTTCCTGACGCGTCTGAAATATTAGAGAAACAATTTTACCTGTAATAAACACGACAATTTGGAAATTTCTTGAAAATAAACCATGCTAAGCCATATTACAGGCACAGTCAATTATATATCACTAGAGACATACCTTACAGTATATCTTTAGCTGATAATCTCTAAAACATAGCATTAGCATATAAAGTATTACACTTTCACCTCATGGTCTGGCAACTCTAAATCATTAACACCGTCCTACTGCCAGTGCAATGAATGCTTGGAATGTTTTTGTCAATCTATAGTACCTTTTCTATACTGATATAATAAATGTGTAAGTTTAGATGTTTGTTACTTAATAATTACAAAATGATTGAACAGATTTGTATGTTTTTTTTTTCACACAGATAGTAAAAAAATCCCTTGATATAACCGAGACATGAATATCAGTCTATGTAGAATTACTATGGATCAAATTCAAAAGCCAGGCATTTTTCTGCAGTTTTATTATATATATAAATAATCTAACATTTTTAGAAATTGTATCTGTTTGTTACCTTAAAAACTACTGAACATATTTATATGCAGTCTTTCTTCTTCTTTTAACTATATGGCCTTCTACACTTTATTTTGCCAATGACATGTGGGTAGATTTATAAAGTTATGAATATGTACGGTAAAAGTGGGATAATAGGATGGAAAGGAATAGGGAAAGGACTAGGATAGAATTAGGAATGGTCACATGACCGTATGCAAACATACGGTATAGTGATGCCAGTGTCAAGTGAAGGAGGAAATAATCGACATTAAAATGGGTACCACCATTTTACTGAAGATAAAGGGATTCGTTGAGATAGCACAAACACTGGGATCACTGCGTAAATACTACACTTCTCACACTTAAGGACACATTAGAATAATTATTCTACAAAATTGGCACACTTTTGCATAATAATATCCTATAAACTTAACTATGAAAAATATACTAGAAAAACACGACTACAGTGTTCGGGCTACCCTCAAGGAAACTATGCAGGGTTTAATTTCATCAAAATAAAGAGTATAATTTTATATCTCAGTATACGAAAGTTTTACTTAAAGTACAATTAATTTGTCTGTGTTACCCTTTAACTTAAAAACAACGAACTAGACAGATTTTCATGCAGTTTTTTTTTTGTTTAATAGATATTATTTCTGGTCAATACAATAAATATAGTTTTACAAAATTTAATATCAGTGTCGGAAAGGTTGCAGTTCAAATATTAAATTACATAGCACTAGATTTATAAAAAAAAAAAAAAAAAAATTTTTGAATAAAAGTTTTAAGAGTTGAAACATCAAACTTAATTTAAATGATTAATATTATATTTAACCGTTACCACTCTTTCGGAAACACAACTTTAATGTGTGTTTTGTACAAATTACGTCAGGCAAAAACTAGTAAATTACTATCTCATCTTATACCAAGATATTACATAGCCTGTAAACTTTCCATTTACCTTTCACAAAATTTTATTAAAATAGGTTTATTACTTTAAGGTCTTTGTAACCCCAAACCTACAAACAAAACAATCCCCTATTACATTTGTAATAAGTACAGTATAATTTATTTAACTATTTGTTATTTAATTTTAAGAAAACTATGATATCATATTAAAATGATAAGATATCATAGTTTTCTTAAAATTAAATAGTATATGGATTACAAACTGTGCCATTTAATTCTGGAAAGCAGTAGTTGAGAATTTGGCCTAGTTCCAAACAAATGTTCTCTTGATATCATTTTATTTCAATAATTATAAACTGCTGAAAATGGTACAGTCAACTAAACACTAGGTTATTAATACTGTTAAACAACAATATATTGATTGACCCTATTCATGGACTTTGCAAGTCACTAACCATGCTACAAAAAAAATAGTGCTAGAGGTCTCTATAACTTTGTTAGGCTGACTAGTGTCTAGGTTTTATTACCACCACCCATACAAATACAAAAACCATCAAATGACCTAAACTCCATTCCACGAAATGAGCTCCCAATAGTTAAACAAAAAACATATAAAAAAATATATTAAAAGATGGTGCAATTTAGTACCTATGTATCTATATATAAAATAGCTTGCACTGACTCATCATTGCCCAGCTGAAACCTCTGAAGCTAGAAATGTGAAATTTATGTAGTAATGTTAATGTTAACATCTAAAGTAAATGTAGTAAAACCTTAAATTATTTTATATAAAAAAAATACTTGTCAAAAATGTAAATCAAAAAGTAAGTCGTTTCAGAAGGTCAAGACAATGCAATAAAAACTAGTGTGGTTTAAACAGTTGTTGCATTATTATCTCGAACATAGGGTTCGTAAAGGAAGATGCTACAACATAGAATGTTTGTATATTTATTTATTTTTATTTAAAATTCTTTATTGCACAAAATTGTACATAGGTGAGCTTAATGCCTTAGGCATTTTCTACCAGCTAACCTTTGAGAGAGTGAAATATGCTTAGAGAGTATGTATAGTTATGAGAGTGATATATTCATTTTAAAAACTTTATAGATATTCATAATTTTAAAAATTGTTGGTAGGTTTCTACATATCAGGATCTAGAGCTGCTACAACAGTGGAACTTTGCATGTAGAATCTTCTTATAAAGGAATTAGACTAGTTATTCATATTAAAAAAAAATTTAAAAGAAACACAGCAATACATTCTTATTTAAAAGTGAATACAGTAGTAACAAAATGGGCACAGACAAGATAAATTACATTTTAAGTCTATTTATTATCCTCACTTCTTTATCATCAAATAAACCACATGTTTCGTAACTGCACCCTAAAAACAGACTACCATCTAATACCTGGACCTGGTATAGTTATTCCACCCCATTTAAAACATGTTGTTATTATCAAACAAAAAAAAATTGTATTTGTGAAAATGGCTGTTGAAAGATAGATTTCAAACTTGTTTTAAAACACATTATACAAACACACAAAGATGAATGAAAGAATTTAAACATAATAATAATATGATAATAATAATATATATGTGGTGGCCTAGTTGGATAGACCTTGGACTTAAAAACACTTAGGTCCCTGGTTTGAATGCCGGTGTGTGCCAATGAGTTTTTAATTAAAATAAATATGTACATTAGTTTGACAACACCACTATAATGCCTCGGAGAGCATGTTAAGCTGTCGGTCCAGGTTTCACTATACCAACTTGTAAAACTGTTTATAGGTGGGTTATTGAGTCTATTCAAAACATTGTGACGAGCTAGTCACTTGTTCAGTGTAGACTACAGTGTATACCATCGGCTACGACGAGGTGGGATTAAAACCCCTCCGCTGGGTACCCTAGGGCCGTCTAGGCGGTCTCGGGCGCCGTAATGCACCCGTGATGATATGTAATAATATAATGACATATTTTTAGACATTTCACTGGTCACTGTAATTTAGGTGCATACCTCCAGAAGCGATGTAAAATCCACTCGGGGAATACTTGGCGACGTTGACTTGACATGAATGCTCAGTGTACACATCAGATATTGCCGGATTTTCAACGTCACGAATTATTACAGAATTTCCGTTTGTATATAAAAATTTGCGTCCTTTAGGATCGCTCCCTAATACTAGGGGAGTACCCCTTTGAGTTCTGGGTAAAGCAGCAAATGTATATTCTGAAAATTATATCACAAAACATAATTAAAACTAATAAGCAGTTTTCTTTACCTATAAAGGTAAACTTTAAATAAACTATAAAATAAGACTTACTATGCGAAAAAGACATTTTACACTTATTTTTTATACGGTATAAATTATAAATACTACTCTAATTTAGTTAAATAAGTACTACTTTTCACTTTATAATAAAAATATATATGCAGCCGCTATCTTTAGTTAGTCTTCCAAAAAAAAAGTGACGTATTTTTTTTATTATTTTTTTATTGGGTTGGTAGTACTGTTTATTATGAGGAAATGCCCATATATGGGCATTGGTGCCATGGAGTAAAATAGGGAGGCGCCCATAGTCCTTAAATCGCCTTTCTAGTTTTGAAAACACAAGATGGCCGCCGCCATACAAATTTAAAAAAAGTGAGTACAAAAGCAATCATTGATTGGTTGAAATGAGAGCTGGGGCCTTATTCCAAGCATCGATATCGATACTTTAAATATTTTATTATGTCGTCGCTTTTGAATTATTATTTTTTTTTTTGCAAGAAAAGTTCTAGAATAAACTAAAATACTTTTTTTATATAAAAGATAATATGCCTTATGTCGACTGAACAAAACATTTATTCGAATGTTGTAGTAATCACGCCATCAATAGCAGAACCTTTTATAGGAGGTTCTTACTACTTTATGATAGATGGCATGATTATTTTTTTATATGAATTTAAATCTAATTATTTGGAGAATAGTGTTTAAAATTGCTGTGTATATTTGCAACCAATCAGGACGAAGTGGTTATAGATTCAATACTTATAGATATATGATTTTGGCGACACCGGTTCTAATACAATTGGTGGTTTATAGCATTTCCACTTGTTTTTTTCTATTCCGTGCATCATACCATGGTGGGTTATCTTCCATACTTGAACCTATTTACAAAATAAAATCGAATTAACAGCGCCATCTAGTGGGCGGTCCTCGGAATTAACAATTTCAAAAAAAACTGTAGATGTCGCTGCATACAAAAAAGACTATTCATTTGCTAAAATTAAAACATACCGCAAACATATATATTTAATAAATGAAAATAATGTAGAAAAAAAAACAGTAATTTTAATGAGTATCAACGAGGATTTTAGTTTTGAATGTAATATTAAAGTAAATAAAAGATCCAAAACATTGTTGTAATTATTTTTGTCATACGACTAAAAATGAGCTAGTAGCAATCAAATGAATGTATATCTTCAAGTTGTCGCGGCTCTGAGTGTGTGACGTCACTGTGACGGTCGCCGCCAGTTACCCGTAGGCAGTTGTGAGGCGCGCTGTGTTTCGGCTTGGCTGATTGTGTTTAAAACTAATTAAGTGTCGGTTGTCTGTCTGGTAGAACTTATTTACTATGTATACATATTGTATAGTGCCGAAATGTATTAATACGTCTGTCAAAACCCCACAGATAAACTATTTTCGTGCCAAAAGAAAGACCAAAACAAATGTTGGTTTATTGTAGTGGAGTATTTTAGTGCAACATGTTGTATGGGAACCCTGTATTTTGTGATTAAAACTTGGCATAGTTATTCCTTGGGTAGTATTAAGTAGATTTAGCCCGGTAGCCACTGCTTGGGTGGCGAGGGGAAGGGGGCGGGGAGTTTGACTTCGCTGCGCTTAACTGTGAGCGCTATTGTGCTAAAACTATTGGTATAATGGACAGTTTGGTATCGTTTTCGGATAACTTAAGGATTATTAATTCATTTCCATAACAAAAACTATACTCCTCCATAGAAAAAATCAAAATAATAAAATCATGGACTATTTTTTTATACATCAACGTTTATTTTTAAACCGAAGAGATATTGTTATGAAAAAAATATATTCTAAAACCCACATTTACTACGATTACATTAAATATAACGTTTATTAGAATAGGTACGACTGTAAAAACTATATTTAAAAAAATATTATTCATCACGGGACAGAGTACCATATTTACCTTTTAGTCGGGCACTGATTTAAGTAACCATTGGTTACTTAGTAAAACCAGCGTCATACTGATATTTTTAATGTCTAAATAAAAATAAAAAAATATTTATATTCGATACATTATTTAATTTTATTTGCGGTATAGAAACTACTTACCTAAGTACCTACCTAAAACGTTTTATTGATCATAGTAATAGTATTTTTTTTTTAAAGCTGCATTTTCTAATGGAAGCAAGCCGATTTTCACAGTGATATCAACATTCATTCAATAATATGTTATTAATGAATAATGTCTGAACTTAATGTGAAAGGAAACATGGGAATGGGTGTTGTAGATAGTTATTTTATAAATTAACAAAAACTGTTGAAATAATTTTTTTTCTTTTAAACTTAGCCAGCCCTGAAATGGCGCACACTCATGTACGATTGGTCTTCGGCACTTATTAAGTTCTATCTTAATGCCTTTTAAATGTCCCTACCTGAGTAATCTAGTAAGATGGGGGAAGGCAACAGATAAGACATGTACATTGTGCGGTGTTGCTGTAGGGACTGCCAGACATATACTTGCTGGGTGCAAAACTCTACTTGAAAAAGGTCATTATTCGCACCGACATGATAAAGTTCTAGAAATTATTCGTGAAGCTGTAAGTCTCAGTATTGCTAGAGCCAGAAAAGGATTAACAACAAATGAAAGACTGACTACTTTTGCAAAGGAGGGACAACTCAAGAAAAGTCAAAGTAAACTTTTCTCAATCCTGGACAAAGCACAAGACTGGAAAATATTCATGGATACATTCAAAATACATTACAAGATTCCAGACGAACTAGCAGTTTCAGCCTATAGACCTGCTGCCACATTCTGAGTCTTATAACGTGATCGTTAGATTGTCAAAATAACGATTTTCGCTATTAGCACGCTCTCCTCCAATCAGAATAGTTTTTTAACCTTCTCTGATTGGAGGAGAGAGCGCTTATAAAGGAATTCGTTATTTTGACAATCTAACGATCACGTTATAAGAAAGAGAATGTGGCCGCAGACATACTGGTATACTCTCGGTGCTTGAAGAAAGTAATACTTATAGAACTCACCGTTCTGTGGGAAACAAACATACCTAAGGACCACAACGTCAAGTCGAACAAATATTTTGATCTCACAAACGAAATTACTAGAAACGGATTTAAAACTCAACTTTATGCAGTGGAAGTTGGTGCAAGAGGAATTCCAGCAAAGTCTTTGCACCGTCTATTGAAGGATCTTGGCCTTCCGAGAACAGCCGTCGGATCTTTTATGGAGCGTGTTTCCAGGATGGCGCTAACAGGATCATATAGTATATGGTTGAGTAGAGAGGGTAGTGAACACAGTGCAGGTGAGAGTTCAAAAGGCCTTTAAACCTACTTCGCGGTTTCAAGTCCGGGAACGCTGCAGTTCATTCCTCTGCCTTTCAACCACGCGATGGACCCGGCACCCGCACGTTGAATCCATGGTTTGCTAAGAAAGACAATGTTCTTAGCAAACCATGGAGCAGTTAGATTCTTATTCGATCTTATTATTTTTTGATGATGTTTGAGGCACGCCATCCTAATCTTCTAATAATGCCTTTATTACTTCTACGCTCGAACGAACTGGATTTCTGGTCTATACCTTTTGTTTGATCTCGTATCATAAATGCTCGATGAGATTAACACCTGGACTAAGTGAAACTGCCAAAGTTATACGCGACGTGTGACATCTAGTATCAGCATTACCGTAGATTTGAACTAAGTCTCCGCTGACAAACACTGCATAGGGAGCAAAATGATCCTGGAGAATATTGGCGATGTACCGGTCTGCCGACAGCCCGTCTCCTCGGCCTCTTTCAGAAATGAAAACAAGCACAGTTTTTTCGTCCGGGGGGTCATTCCAAGATTTGTCACGTTACACCCGCTCCATGTTATATTTATGTATTTTGTTTTATTTATCTTTATATCATTTCATACACCGTTTTCTGGGAAAATTCCAGGTTGTAAAAACATGGTTAAATTGGTTAATAGTTATATGTAATACTCCAGAATTTTGACAGCTAGATATTTCCCTTCTGTGAATGTAGGCGCAAAAACCCCAATCGTACCCTACTGAAGTAAGTGGACTGTATATTTTTTATTGTTGTAGGAATAATCTAATTATAACCTACTGTTATATAGACAGTTAAAGAGCAATCCCGGAACGTTAGGTAAACCTTAGGAACGAAGAAAAACAGGGGTGGTCACTTATAGGAAGTATGTCACGTACCTTGATTTCTGCTTCCACGTAGGAGTCCTGGCCAGGAGCTAACTCGTAAACACAAATATTAGTTTATATAAAATCCTTCGAAAAATGCACTATTACACTGTTCACAAGAACACTTTATCGCATAACAGCACTAAAAAATCATCAAAGACGCGAGTAACTATATTCACATTTTTCTCTTTTGTGAGACGTATTATCACGTATACCACACAGCGATGACAGGCAGATTTCAAAACTTAGGCAAAACACCATTTCAAAAAAGTCATTTTTGTAAGGTATTTAATAAAATTAATTATTTCTCAAAAACACCTCCGGTGCTGCCATCTAGTATGGAGTAGCCGAAATCCTTACTTAACGTAATTATATACGTGACATACATAAGGAAAGGAAATATGTGGGATAATTTGGGATTGCTCTTATTATAAAATATTTTAGCCTAATTGGCGTGAACAGTGAACGTTCTAAATTTTTCATTTAGTTTTCACGAAAAGTTAGGCTTTGGTTAACAAATCAGATTCCAAACATTTTAAATTTAAATTTTAATTATATAAACTATGTATTAGGTAATATTGTAAACTCAAACATATTATTTAGGTATTTTCACATATTTAGACACCTAAAACACTAAATCTTAGCGTCTCCTCTGACCGCTAGGTAGCTTCAAACGTTCCCATACAAAACTGAAAAACACTGTCAGTTTATAAATTAAAACTAAATAAGAATTTTAATCGTGTAACTCTAAAATCGTCTATAAATATCTCGGACCAGCGATTTTTCGTGAGTCTCGAGGAAGCTTAAGAAAGAAGAAAAAGTCTAGCTACAGTGGCAGTGATCGACTGGTTCTCATCCTTGAAACCTTGAACCTGCTACTTCGAGAACCAGGCCTGATCCTGTCACACTTCCTTGAAGACTCCGGATCCTGGAGTTGCGGCCTCCGGGATTTGCCTAGACTCCACCTCGGGCGTCTGCTCTGAGTATTGGAGAACCTCCTTATGCTGCAGGACCTCGCCTCGGGCTTCGAGCCTTGAGTGACGGGGCCACCTGACTTCTCGTCTCAGGCATTGGCCTGAGAGACGGGAATTCATCTCTTCGTGTACGGCTGCCTCTCCAGCCGTGCCACCCGCTGTCTGCGTGCTGCCGTCGTGCCGCCGCCTTCCCCTTGCTGCCGTCATCGTGCCGCAAGCCTTGGCTTCACGGACCTCATCTTAGGCGTAGAGCCTTGAGAGACGAGGCCATCTGAGTTCTCGTCTCAGGCATTAGCCTGAGAGACGAGGCCCCGCCTCATCGTGTGCGGCTGCTACAGTCGTGCGTGTTTGCTGCTGCTGCCATCGTGCCGCCGCCTTCCTGCTTGCCTGCCTATATCTGCTGCCGTCGCTGGTCTACGTGCCAGTCTGCGTGCCAGTCGATGTGCCAATCCTCTAGCCTGTCCCTCGTCAGTCCCTCCAATCTTCCCATACTATACGGTCAGAGTTTAGTTTATAAAAGGCATCTCCATTGTAGGCAGAGCCAATATTTATTAGGTAGGTCTTTTATATAGTTACTATACTCCAACTTATATACCAACTTTACTTGTAAATATATATTTGAAATAAACTTGATTTAACCAATCTCATCTTTTCATTTTAATTTCTTAAAACCCCCCTGCTACAGATTGCAACTGCTAAACACGATAAGACGTTGCGTAAACTATAAATATAAGTTCTATTAAATATACGTGGTAGCCGAGATGGTTAGACGTTGGACTTAAAAACGATTAGGTCCCTGGTTCGAATCCAGGTGTGTACCAATGAGTTTTTAATTAAAAAAAAATGTACATTTGTTTGACAACACCACTATAGTGCTTCGGAGAGCACGTTAAGCTGTAGATCCCGGTTTCACTATACCAACTTGTGAAACTGTTTATAGATGGGTTATTGAGTCTATCCAAAACGTCGCGACGAGCTAGCCACTTGTTCGGTGTAGACTCATACCATCGGCTACGACGAGGTGGGATTAAAACCCCTCGGCTGGGTACCCTGGGGTCGTCTAGGCGGTCTCGGGCGCCGTAAGGCACCCGTAATGATATGTATGTATAAGTTCTATTCCAATGGTTCTATAGTTTGTATAAAGTTGGCTATAATAATGCCGCCATATATACACGAATTCTTTGCAAGTTTGAACATGTTTGGAGCATTGGAATTTCATATATTTAACGGACTTGAACTTATATTTCAATATTAATAGTTAGTAAGCTAAGTCTTGTCGTGTTTAGCGGTTGCAATCTTAGAATGACCTTCTTGAGATACCAGCCGACATCTTGCAGGAACCGTCGCTATATGCGACCGTTTAAAAAAAAGAGCATGGGGCAAATCGTTCCCTCAAACACCTGTAGGCCCGCCCTCTCCTGTCGTTACGACGCAGGCATATTCTGCAGTGAACAGAACCATCTGCCATTGAGATCCTCTCAAGAAAACTGGTGACGCGCTTGCTTCAAGGTTCTTCTACTATCCATGTTCTGACAGCCACTCCTCGAACATGTCTCAGTTCTTGCTGCACGTAAACACCCGATGGTACCGATTGTGCAGAGAGGTTGAGAAAATACGAAATATAAAACGGTATTCTCTCTCAGAAGTACACCGGTGGCAGCTCGTATTGAAGGGACAAGTCTCTTGAAATCGTCTCTATACTCGTTATACAGCAGCCTGGCTCCAGCAGTGAAGCTGGGCAGCGACTGCTCACTGACTGGCTCTTGTTGCAAGTTAAACTCACCCCCCCCCTTCCGCTCGACACCCGCGCAGTAGCTAGCTATGGCTACCGGGCTAAATCTACGCAATACTACCCAAGAAATAACAATGCCAAGTTTGAGCCTTTAATCACAAAATTCAGGGTTCCCATACAACATGTTGCACTAAATACTTCACTACAATGGAACACCATTTTTTACGAAATATATAATATAATTATTGCCTAGATCAGGGTTTCCCAAACTATGGGTACGAACGAATATTTAGTGGGCCCTGCCTGTAGAACGTCACACCAACCGACCGAACTGGCCTAGATAATCAAATACCATGAATGAATCCACTTTTGGAAGTTTATCTGATTGAGCTTGCACAAAACCAGTTTCTACTTTATACATAACTAATACCATAATTTTTCTTAAAATTATCTCTAAATCACACTCTTAATGTAGGTAGTATAATAATTCTTTATTTACATAAATTTGTCAAACACCAGTCGCCGCTCCGTCGATTCGTAGTGTAATGTGTTCTCGCTGCGCTAAATACAGCTAGCGCACGAAATTGTCAGTCACAGTGACGTCACGCGTAGCTTGGCCCACAGGCTTTTAGCGGCAGGAACGGCCTATGTTTATTATTTAATATCTCCGTAACTAATGATCCGATTTGGATAATTAAAAAAGATATACCATTCCTATTTCATACAGAACAACGTGGATACTAGTTTTATTGAATTTGATTTAACTTTACTGATCCTCATTGTTTCTTGCACATCGTGTTTGTGTAAGTACTAAGTGCAATCGGCCGACCGCTATTTTTGTTGTTGTTGTTTGGTGTTCTTTTGTTGTGCTGTGTTCTGGGGCCTGACCAAAGAACACGATCGCCAATCGAATCGCCGCATCGATCGGTAAAAATATATAGGAATTTTACTCTATGGATAGAGGCTGATCGCCGAGAAACGTCAAATCCCATACATTTGGCTTTCGATGGGTATTTCGATTCGATTATCGATTGGCTCGTTGGTAAGGCCCCTGTTAATCATTTGTGATTTGTTTAATTTTGATTCCCCCCGACGACTTGGACTGTTTCTTATTTCGCTTACTCGATTGACCTCTGCTACGTACCACGGATTCCGAAATCATAACGAATTGTATTTAATAAAAATGCATAGAAAAACAAAATAAAAAAAATATTTTATCATCAGTACCATCTATCGGATGCCGAGGGAACTAAAAAAGCGCTATCTGTTATTGGGGGCCTTACCAAAGAGCCGATCGATAATCGATCGGCTCTTTGGTAAGGCCCCGGGACCCGTTAAACACATTTTTATAAAGGGAATAGATATGCCAGTTGCATATCTATTCCCTTTATAGTGTAGTATCCACGGAATATAAAAAAAACAAGTGGAAGTGCAAAGTAGGCGTATTTAGCGTGCCACAATTAAGCGTATGTGCGCTTATTTGATCCCAATCGTTATCAGTCGTGCCTAACATCGCTTCGAGTTGGTAGTCTCGCGTCGTTCCTGATTTTTCCGCATAATTGTTGTAACTATGCCGTAATTGATACATTCTGGAGTGCAAAAACGATAGTAGGAGAAAAAATCTTCGTAATGGAGGTGTGTCGTATCATCGGTAAGTACGATTTTGTTAGTATTCTTTAAAAACCTTTCATGTGAAATATACATCGTGAAATATAATAAGCCACATGAAATACCGATCGACACGTCGATCGATCGATAGCGAAGTTAAAATGTATGTGATTTGACGTTTTCGGCGATCGAGTTCTACCCATAGACAATATTTCCTATACATTTTTATCCATCGACGCGTCGATTGGTTTGTCGATGTGGCTTTCCGGTAAGGACCCTTAGCATATTTTAGTTTACTAATAATATTAGTTTAATTGAAGTAAAAATCAACCTTAAGTAATTGTAATAAAGAATATTATAGATTGAAATTTGGATTTTAAAAGTTCTTTGCTACTCGGTTAGTGTTGTAGTGGGTGCTTATCGATATAACTTATTTATATAAAGAAAGGGATTGGAAGCAACAGTTTCGGTAGTTATACAAAATTATAATTTTATTTTTTTAAATATTTATTAATATTGTTCGAGATCGAGAAACACATCTAACACACTTTGTTTGTTTCAGATGGTTCTAAATATTTAAATTTATCTCTTTGCGTCGTTTAATACCAATTATAATATTTTTGATTTACTTGGTGTTTCCATTTTTTTCCTCACATTTGGCAGATATATCGACAGTCATTGGTTATCAGCTAACGAGTAGTGCAGATCGCGAGCTATAAATTATAATATTGCAGGGTCCTACTTTATATGGTTATATATAAAATTTGGATCGTTATAATAGTGAGATATTGTGTGAAATATGCTAAGAATACAACTCTATTTGTTTTATTGTAAATTGAACCTAATGCGAAATAATTGTGTTAGAGCAAAAAAGTTGAACGTTGATAAAATTGTTTTTTCATGCATCCTGTCGATAATAATTTTACAAAGCAATGGGCTTCCGAAAATAAAGTTTTCTTTCCTGTACCTAAAAATAAACTTTTTTTTAAATAAAAAAAATGGTTTCTGACAGCGGCGTAGCGAGGCGGGGGCGAGGGGGGCGGTACGCCCCGGGGGCGTTCACGAAGGGGGCGGCCAGAGCTCCACTTGGACAAGCTGATCTTTTAGAAACTGAACCTGATCTTGTTAGTCTCGTATCCATTTAAAGGATTCTAGTCAATTGAGATCCAGTCACCTGGACAAGCTGATCTTTTAGAAGCTGACCTGATCTCGTTCCAGAGTCTCGTACCGATTAAAAAGATGTAGATGAATGGCCAGCTGTGATCATGGTTTAAAACTTTCCTAGTATAGCAAGGCTCAGTTGCTGTATAGCACATGGATAGTAAATTCGTAGAAGTCAGTCGCACCGGAACCTTGGCAAAAGAGGGAATGAGGAAATTAACGGTTGAGGGCTACCAAATGGTGAAACAATCCTAGGGTCTTAGATGGTGCTTTTGCTGTCGACTTTTTTCTTCTGCTAATCCTGAACTACTAGCCTTTAGCCTTTAGGCTTTAGGCTTGTAGTTCAGGATTCATCACCATGAACGGCTTTAACTTATATAGGGAGATGAATCCAAGGGTGTATGAATATGAGCCTAGCAAAGTACACAATGACAATTTGTTTAAGTGAAGTGAATTAGAAAGGAGAATCAATAAGAAAAGAACGATTAATAAAACGTAGCTAATAATTGTACGCAAAGAAGAAATGTGGAATGATATTTTGACAAGATTGCTTGTCGTAATTCTATTTTTGGCTAAGCAAAATTAAGCGCTAAGTGGAAATCTTGAATCGCTTTCCGAAAGCGTTGAAAGTGGGAACAGAGGCTCGTGATACTTTTAGCAAAGTACGACCAAGAATTGTGCGAACACCTTACGAAGATTAAGCTTGGAAACAAAATTCGTTTTCACATTTTTCTCGTCGTCGATTCACTACTGAGACGTCCTGACTTTTGTGACGAAACAAAGAGTGAAGCGCTTGATTGATACTCGTTGGAGTGCCAGATATTAATCAGTTATTGTGATAACAGATATGGCAGAAAACGCGAAACAAAAAAACGCTGGTCCTCTTTGACTGCCATGTAATTCTTTGCATTTGTATGCTATCTAGGATTATGGGATGCCATTCCGATAGGTCTTAGGTTTATTTACAGAATAAAGGACTCAATATTAATGCTGGTGCAACTAGGGTGAAGGCTTTAGAGATTATCTTGGCGGAGAACAGGAATGAGTTTGTTAATGCTGGATGCAAGTTTGCAAAGAAGTTTTTGAAGAACTGGGCATTGAGATCGTGCCCCGCTAGACAAGAAAGCAACAACGTATTCACGGCGACGAGGCAGCAGGTGCTGGTTTGTCGTACGAGTTGGAACTGCGGCGTGAAATTTTGATGTATGTAGACGGGATCATCCAGAAAATTATAACAACTTTTCAACAGCTTCATTAACTTGTAACATATAACAGTAAAGTTTAGGCGCATCGGTTCCAAATATTACTATAACGCTGAGAATCTTTTTGACAGTGGCGTTACTTACGAACTACTATGAATTAGTCGAGGTTAACCAATTTGCAGTAATATAAATATGATTTTGACTAGATCTAATAAATAAATGAGAAAGCGTTCTTACTTGATTTCATAATTTATCTATTTTATATTTTTAGGTGTATTTTTTTTTGATAATGTAGGGGCGGCACAGTTTCTCTCCGCCCCGGGCGCCACTAACCCACGCTACGCCGCTGGTTTCTGAGATATATTAAGACTCGTCACGTCATACAAAATACGAACACAATTGGGGTTTGTATCATTGCGACTAAAAACTCAATTTTATAAAATAACGATAAAAAATATGTTTATAAAATAATGTGATACTCCAAACAAAAATAATTTCTTCATTTTGCCTAATTTCTTCATTTTTATTACAAAAATAGCAGTTATGTTAAGATTGCGTCCCAAAGTTTTGTTTCGTGCTCATAACGTCATGCAACTCAACTTAAAAAAATATACCTATCTCAAAAATATGTTTTTATGCCTTTATATTTTCTAAAAAAAAATTCCCTTCCATCTGCGTTTAAATGTATAGAGCCACATTTGTATTAAAAAAAAAGCATCGATATCGATACTTTAAATATTTTATTATGTTGCCGCCTTTGAATTATTACATTTATCTAGTAACCACGCCATCTGTCTTGGAATAGCAGAACCTTTTATAGCAGTTTCTTACTACATTCTGATAGATCGCATGATTATTTTTTTATATGAATTTAAATCTAATTAGTTGGAGAATAGTGTTTAAAATTGCTGTGTATATTTGTAACCAATCAGGACGAAGTGGTTATAGATTCAACACTTATAGATATATGATTTTGGACCGGTTCTAAAACATTTGGTGCTTTATAGCATTTCCACTTGTTTTTTCTATTAGTCTGTGTTGGTGTCTGTCTGTCACAAATAGTCACAATCAACGTCACAAATTGAAATCGAATTAACAGCGCCATCTATAGGGCGGTTACTGGAATTAAAGACTTCAAAAAAAACTGTAGATGTCGCTGCATACAAAAAAGACATATATTTACTAAAATTAAAACCAATTGCAAACATATATTTATAAATAAATAAAAATAATGTAGAAAATAACAGTAATTTTAATGGTTTCTTGCTTCATAGCAAATCGTGTTTGTGTAAGTAATTCCTAAAAATCGTCGCTAGATGTCGCTATGAATAGGATAATATCGTACTAAGGTTTTGTTGAAAGCGTAGTTCATAAATTTTCTGAATAATAAATTTGTTATTCGTTTGAAACCTATTTTTTTTTTATTTGTGACCACCACCTACGAGCACTCAATCTATAGTATATTATCTATGAGCCAATCAGAGCGAGCGCCGAACACCCGTATTCTTAATCGTGTTTTCAAAAAGTGCCATCTAGCGAATGCAAAGGGAACTAAAAAAGCGCCATCTGTTATCGGGACCTGTTAAACTCATTTTATTGAAACGCGAGTTGCCTATCTATTCCCTTTATAGTGTATTATCTATGATCAACGTAGTACTCTGTAACTCTATTTAATCTGTGGTCACAATTCTGTCATCTGCACATGCTGTGCATTTCTGTGGTTTTTGAAGATGAAAATTTTTATTATTGCCAATTTCTAGTGCTTTAGATTAACTGTGGCTTATAAAATAACTTAATTTGTTTATAAAGGTAGGTATGTCGCTGATGTACAAATATAATAAGTATATTTTTCAGTCGAGTTCCACGTGGTGAATTTTATTGAATGTCATTTTCATGCATGCGACATACTAGTCGACGTGTTTAATCTGTTTATTAAATTATTAATGATAATATTCCTGTAATTAATTAATTGCAGTACAAATGGAGTCTACCATTGCAACCGCGTGTGATAATAAAAATTCTAAACAAGATATAAATAATTCCTCTAGAGATATTGTTTCGGAAGAAAATTCTTCTAATTTTGATGGAAATGTAAGTAAAAAACAAAATGCCATTATTATTAATAATATTAATATCCTTTGCAATATATATACCTAACTAGTAAAAAGATGTGTTTAGTAATAATTTCTAAACTTGCTTTATACATAAAAATTAAATATGTTTGTTAGTACGTTTTTTTCTGTACAGTTTGTCATGGTCTGGGTGTTTATATTAATAATATAAAATGTATTATATATTTGCTTCAGGTACACATTGTACAAGCCTAGAGCTTAGTTTGTGACCAGAGCAATTTGTGTAAATTGTCCTACATATTATTAAAAAAAAAATGTATTATATACATTTTTTCATAGCAAAGTAAACTAATTAAATTATAACTTAGAATATAATGATTTGGATAAATATATAGTGTTAAACAGAAGGATATACTAACCAAAACCGTGGTGAAAGCTTCTGTTATCTATACTAATATTATAAAGAGGTAAAGTTTGTGAGGTTGTAGGGGGTAATCTCTGAATCTACTAAACCGATTTTGTAAATTCTTTCTTCAATGTTGGATAGCCCATTTATCGAGGAAGGCTATATAACATCACTCTATGACCAATAGGAGCAGAGCGCCAATGAAAAATGTTAGCAAAACGGAAAATTAGTTCCTTTTGAGAGCCTCTGTTGCATGCACTGCTTAAATGGTTAAAGTTACACTGACAAAATTGTGCAGGGTCAGCTTGCAATTTATTTAGTGCATTTACTTTAAAAAAAAAAAATTGTTAGTAATATTTATAATAGTATGTTTATTTACATTCTGCTGCTCTTGTAAATAGAGGTCTGGTTAAAATTGCATATTGTGATGAAATTATTTGGAAAGTTATTTCAAAATATTTGTTAACTTTTTCTTGATGACTAAAATGTTATTGTTTTACTTATAATGAGGTCTATGTGAAAATAATAAAGTTATTAAAACTATAAATTTATCATTATGGTTATTTAATACTGTAACCTATAAAGCAACAAGCTTGCCACTGGTTTGGTGTAGACTAAATATTGGCTACAACAGGGTGAATATAAAAGCCCTGTGGGGACTGATGGCGGGTAGATGATGTTGTAACAATGATAATATGTTGCAGTAAAGGGTAATTTCATAAATTCTTATGCAACAATGGTAAAATGACTTATTATAACTTTATTGTCATAATTTTTCATTTTTAGTTTTGATGGCAACACATACTTTTTAGGAAAAACCAATCCAATTTACCAACCAAGTAAGCTTTTATTAAATACTTTCAGACACTTCTGGAAATTGACAAAGAATTTTACTGTGACTATCGAGATGATATATGGAGGAATCTCCTGGAACAGGAATCTGACAAAATGATTATACACTTGCAGTCCCCACAGGTATGTTACATTTATTTGGAAAAAAACTACTTTACTTTTGGAACTTGAGAGTGGAACTCCTCTAAGGCTAGCGATAAAATATGTGAAACTTATTAAACTATTCACAAACAATTACTTCCTTAGTTAATATCTATAAGTGACATATCTCAACTGTTAATGGATTCAATACAATCACATAATTTTATCACACTAAAAAAATTAAATAAAAAATCTTTAACAAATAATAAACCAGGTTTAAGACTTAAAGTCTGTTGTTTTAGATCATAACACAATATTTTTATAGCTATCCATGCATTCTGTATGGGTGCTGGATTGTGGTTATTTCTTACACAGATAATATTACGGGCATAGCTAGGTCAACAAAAGCTACTATATTGCTATATGCTCAGCTAGTAGCTGCTATATTGAAGGACTAAAATTTGTTTTTATTTCATAGTTTTTGTTGGTTATTCATTTAGTTTTTTTTTTGTTTTACTGCTTACCTATTGAATGTTTCTTGTTTATATTTTTCCAACCTTTCATTTTTTTTTTCATGGTGATTGAGGTGTGAGATTATCTCCCTGTGCTTCCAGATGCAAACAACCTGCATGTCTTAAAGAAAATATAGGAAATTTTACATAGAGCATGATATCTAGTCAACCATATCAATGATTTTCATCAGACAAAATTGAGGTGAAGCTCACTCTGTCTATAAAAAATATATAATTGTGTAACATTTTCTCCGCAGTTAGAATACAGAGGGGCTTTGGTAACTCAGTTGCGGGAAGTGTGTAAAGCTCTTAACATAACCATTGGCACTTTGCATGCGGCGGTCTCACTACTGGACCTATTCATGGATTCACATAGAATACGATCAGACAGACTTTCACATGTCGCTTTGGCTTGCTTAAGTTTAGCTGGTAAGTGTGTGTTGTAATATTTATACTAGATTTAAAAGTTACTTACTATAGTGAGAATATACTCATTTATGGGAATAGTCTATATTATAATATAATCTCATCATGCCAGTCCGCCATTATGTGATTTTTTTACGAGTATTATTGTTTACTACGATTGAAGTTATGTAGGTACAGATCTATGACTGCATTACACATGGCGCATGACAACACAACGTGACCTTCTTTGTCTGCTCTGTTATTACCATATATGGTATATTATATCAAGTCAAGTGACCTAGTCTATATCTTTTGTTATGTAGCAGCTATTAGGTATGTTTGACACATTTTTAATTTATCCATGTTTTTTTTCTTTATTTACAGCAAAGAGCGAAGAAAAATTTAGTGTAGCACCCAACCTAAAAACCTTATCGAAAGTAAGCAAAGTACACTTATGCAGCACCACATTCAAGCAGATAGAATGGATGATCGGCCAACATGTCAAGTGGCGCCTACTATCGCCCACCCCGGCTACGTACGCCGCTCTCCTGGCTCAATTTGTGATCATTGAAGACGACTTGGTGACCCCACATCCTAAATATATTAGAAAATTAAAGAATGAAGGCCATAAGTTATTGGAAGCTTATTTGGATTTAACTTTATCAGGTATGTGTTTTGCTTTACTAGAATCACTTTTGTCCAGCAGTCGGATTATGACCACTTTGTTATTAGTTCTAATTAGGTTCATATTACGTCTAGCTTTAAACTAGTTCTAAATTAGAACTTCTTAGTATAGATATTATGCCACATTTACTTATTCAACTTTATCGAAAATTTGCCAATTGAAAAAAATACAATGATTGAACATACAAAAAGCAAAGCTAAACTTTTACTTAATTTTTTTGTAAGTTGATCTCAAACAGACAAGGTCGTGATCACAAAATATCAAGTTCTAATTAGATCTAATAAACGTGGGCATAACTGGGCTGATGGGCCCTAATTTTCTGTTGGTTCAGTATATTCAAGGAAAAAGTGTCAGATCTCTATAGAAAACTGTCAGTTTTATTCTAATACATCACGCCAAGAATTGGCCAATATTTCTGTTTTTTTAAACATATTGTAGAAACAACAGCCCATTGATTTTGTGTTTGGAACCGCATAAATAACTTTGTTGTAATTTTTTTTTTTTTTAATGTAATAAATAAACAAGATAATTACTTACATTAAAAAACAACAGTATAATATGGAGCAATATCAAAGTTCTTAATAAAATAAATATATTCAAAATCACATTTCTAAAGAAAGACAACTTTTATCACCCAGCAGTGTAATCTTTACCCATTTGAAATCACCATTAATTATTAGACTTGTCAAGATAGACTTGGCTAATTTGGAAATGCTTTCAAGTGATGTGCTATGATAGCCTGAGTAATAATTGAAACTGAGTAAAAATCAAATATTATACAATCCTGTCAGGAATCTGGTGTTAAAGCCTAAATGACCGATTTGAAAAATATTGTTACATATTGGATGGCCTTAAGACAGGTTTTAAGGTTGTAGTTTGGGTTTGCCTGATGTCCTCATTTTTACCTTTTAAATTAGATAAGATAGTGTGTGATATTTTTAAATAAAGACTAAAGGATAATACCCAGTGCTTTATTCTAATGTTACACTATTGACACCATAACAGAATGTTTCAATTAAAAAAACATCATGTCCCTTATTTTTATTCTTAGTTATATATTTTGTGCTATCAAATCCTCTATAACAGTGTTTTTCAAACTGTGGGTAGCAACTCCTAGGGCAAAAGAAAAACGCGCTTCTATTTTTCTGATGTTAAGTTAATAATCATCCAATCATTTTCTAGTATTCTTTTCTTTATGTTCCTAGAGGGTCGCTATAATTTTTTTATTGTAAAGGGGTCGCATTATCAAAAAAATAGCAGACAACCGTGGTTGTAGTGTAGTACGATGCAAATAGATATGGTTGTACACAGACGTGCGGCTGCGCACCGTGTCGGCGCCGGGCGTGGCGTGCGCGTGCGTGGCGGCGGCGCGCGCGGCGCTGGGGGCCGCCGCCTGGCCGCCCGCGCTGGCCCGCCGCGCGCGCTTCTCCGCCAGCGCCGTCGCGCCCACCGCCGGACTCCTGCTCAGGTACTCTATTATACCAGCCTCACTCGGCGCAACTATAACCGTTTACGCAGCGCACGCAACGAAACCAATACATTTTCTCCGTTTTTATTATTATTATTTATCAGGCAGGCAGTTGAAACAAATGATAAAAGCCTGTATCTTGTTATTCTTAGGTGTTAAGTATTTGTTAGCTGGTGTGGTTTAAAGTTGTCCAAACGATTTTTAAATTGATTCATAGTCTCAGCTGAGAGAACTTCTTTTGGTAGTCTATCCCAAGCATCCACAACTCTGTTGTTCAGAAAATGCTTCTGAGGGTTATTAAAGGCTCTGGTTTTACGTAATTTAAATTGGTGCTCTTGTAGCTGTAAATTAACAGTTTGTTTGAACACTTTATCAAACTGTTGCAAGTCGTTTTGCGTAATTTTTCATTGATAATCCGCTCCTATTGGTCCTAGCGTGATCGTTATATATCCTTCCTTAATAAATGGGCTATCCAATTCTAAAATATTTTTTCAATACGAACTGAAGAAATTTTGTTAGATTCAATTGTCAACCCATCTATAAACAATTTGGTATAGTCGAACTGTAACCGACCGCTTAACGTGCTTTGCAAGGTACTATAATAGTGGTGTTGTCTAACCAATCATATTTTTTTATTTATTGTTCTATATACTAAGTAAGAGTTAGTAAATAATTATATGTAGGACATTTTACAGATATTGACCTGGCACAAACTAAGCTGGGGCCTTACCAAAGAATCGAAATACCCATCGAAAGCCAAATGTATGGGATTTGAAGTATCTCGTCGATCAGGCTCTACCCATAGAGTAAAATTCCTATACATTTTTATCGATCGATTGGCGATCGTGTACTTTGGTCAGGCCCCTGTACAGGCATTTGTTATGTCTACCAAAAACAATAATTCTAATACATATTATTTATACTAATCTATACTAACATTACAAAGAGGTAAACTTTGTGAGGTTATAGGGGGTAATCTCAGCAGGGTCATTACGCGTCTTAAGTTCGCTCGCACGCCAATCGTTATGACGTAATTTTCTAAGATTTTTTGAAACCATTGTTAAAAAGCCAAGCTTGATTTACGTCAGAATGACGTCATAAATCATAGAAAAGAATGACGTCCATTGGCGTGCGAGCGAACTTAAGACGCGTAATCACCCTGCTGGATCTACTGAACCGATTTTGTAAATTCTTTCTTCAGTGTTGGATAGCCCATTTATCGAAGAAGGCTATATAATATCACGCTACGACCAATATTAGCGGAGCATCAATGTAAAATGTTGCGAAAACGGGAAAAAATAGTTCCTTTTGAGAGTTTCCGTTCGCGTACGCTGCGTAAACGGATAAAATTACGCAGACAAAGCGCGGGTCAGCTAGTTTTTTATAAATACTGTTAACTAACCAAACATAACTTTAGTAGTTCATCTACATCAATGTTAGTAACACTATGAGCGTTAATCCAAGGACAGATAATATAAGTAGATATAAATTACCAAATGATGAAAAATAAAGGCCGAAAAGACGGTTGATTTACAATTTTAATCCCTTCCGTGGTTATAACAAAGAAGCGATTACTGATGATAAATATTAACAACTATTTACTTCCATTAAAAACAAACCTTATATTAATATAAAAACAACTGATTTCAGAATGATGCAAGTCGTGAAGTCCCGTGAAAAATCCAAAGAAGATGTGGACCAAGGATATGGGAGTGCCAAAAGTTCTCCCGTACAAACCCCTTCCACTTCTCCACAGGTAACATTATAATCATGTATATTTAAGTACGGACGCGGAACAGGAGGGATAAAGGCCTTTGACCCCACACCAATTCTCTCTGTCACTCACTCGCACGGAAGTATATTAACGACCGGTCTCGTTACCACCACCCATAGGGGTGAAAAAAACCGTCAAGTGACCTAGTCATTTTCGGCTTTTGTCTGTGGGTTCACCGGTTTTCAGGAGACTAATGCATAGAATTATTGTCTCCTTTCCGGGTATGGT
Organism: Monopis laevigella; assembly: GCA_947458855.1. Taxonomy (NCBI): domain Eukaryota; kingdom Metazoa; phylum Arthropoda; class Insecta; order Lepidoptera; family Tineidae; genus Monopis; species Monopis laevigella. Next base: position 2,887,881 of record OX381596.1, on the reverse strand, counting down.
TACAAAAGGGGCGGTTGATTTAATAATAAATCAGCGAAGGTATTAAAATAGACTCATAATGCAAATTCGTCTTTGTCGCCGCACATTTTGTAATGCACAGCATGTAACTTTGTATCTACCTGATGGTTAGCAGGCCTACAATAAAGCATACCTGCTAAATGATGTTGTCACGAGAGGTGTATTGTTATAATGGTGAAAATTTGATAATTCATAATAAACAATTAACCTCTACATAAATTTAAAGTAGGTTAGGTACCAGCAACCGGGTCTAAATAAAACTATTACATAGATATTTTCTGACAAATTATTTTGACTAACTGAAAAAACAAAATTAATACATATTTTTTAAACACTGTAGATAAATGTACTAATATTTTTTTGCCATGGGTGGGAATCAAACCCGCAACCTCCGGATACACTAATCTACGGAGACAAATAAAGTAACAAATTGTATTAATAATGTATTATTTTATTCCACAGCGTCCAGCAAGCACAATTACTTTAGAACAGCATCAAAAAGACAAAAACTGTGTAGTTTTAGATTTATCCGACTCTGACTTAGGTACAAAAAACAAATACAACATACCTCTAGACAATATAAACACTAGGCCTCATCAGGTCCTAAAAAATGCTAACGATTATAGTTTTTATAGATCTCAAAAACTTATAGATGCCCTGAGCTCTAAAACTGTCAGGATGTCTGTAAAGAGATCTAACGCTGATGCTTGTTTAGATTTCGAAAGAAAACGGAAATGCCTCATTGACAAAATGTCTAGGGTAACACTATAATATTTATTTTTTATTCTAGTCCTTGTTTCTTTAGTTGAAAAACATTTTTTGTTTTGTATATTTTTTCCTTTGAAGGAAACCGAGTAAGGTTAAATTGGTAAATTTAATTTGCCATTGAATTGGAAACCAGCCTTCAAGTTAGATGTGATTTCAAGACAATTTTTTATTATTAAATATTGAATTCAATGTCACAATTACACATATATTTCTGTCAAAATATTTTCTTTAAAAACAGATTTTTGACAAAGTACATATTTTTGGTGCTGGATTTATTGGACCAAATAAATTACTTACCCACCATAGAACTTTGTATTATCAGTATCCTATCAAAACAGTATTTTAGGGTCGGTCAGCAATATATTTGGTACTACTTTCTAATTAAATGGTAGAAATAATTATCTTATAGTTCCTAATTAATTAATAAAGTATTTTTTTCGTGACAACCTTACTCGGCTTGTAAACTGATTTTATGAAATGGAAAGACTTAATTATTTGAGTAATTACAGCTTTGAGCGACAATTTAAAATGCATTCAGTCAAATATTTATGACTGATAGTCAGTAAATGCTTTACTGTCTGTCAGTCATAAATTTATTTTGCTGGATAAATGCATTTTAAAAAACCATATAAGCCTAAATGGTTTGTTAAAGCCTTAATTACAAGTAAAGTTTTCTTAATCTATTTTAATTAATATATATTTTACTAAAAATAGATTACGAAAGTTTTAAATAAATCATGTATTATAAAATATTTTTGATAGTCTGTCTATTGAAGGCTGAATAGGTAAAACATCTTAAATAAAAAGCTGTAAGTATATTTAATTATTTATTATAAACACAAAGGAATTCAAATATTTCCATTTTATTGACTGAAAAAAGCGGCCCCACCTAGTAGTTAAGTCACTGCGCAACTGATACCAAGGTTAATCAGATGACAACAAGGCCGGCTTGGGATGGGTGACCGCTTTATACAACGAGGCTATTTCATCATAGACACCGCAACAAGCTCGCTACTTGTTAGGTGTTGCCTCCGAATACCATCTGCGAAATGAGGATGGGTTAATCCCTCGGCTGGGTACCCTGAGGCCTTTTAAACGGTTCTCGGAAGCCACAAATAGGCACCCGTGATGGTATTTATTATTTATTGACTGAATTTAAACTACAAATTTGTAGGTTATGTATTTATTTATACTTACAGCAAAATAAATTAATTTATTGTAGTTACTATACTAGTTAGTATGTATGCCAAATGAAACATATTGTACTCAAATTGCCTTATGAACGAAACTAGTTTGATACTTATATGATACAGGTACATTTGGGGACGGAGTTAAATCAATTCGGGCAACTATAGAGAGATGAAGTGTTGGGTAGGTATGTTGCACGTTACGTGTCAATCCTTTAAGGGCTCTGCAGTTGTGTTGACGCTCATACAAACATACTTCCAATATTATGATTTGGCTGTTAGTCGAAGTTCAATTATTTTTTATAAAATATGTTGTACGAAAACTCTTTTGTTCTGCTCTGCTCTGTCTGTGGGTAATAAATATTTTTGTATTATAATATATATATATATTTTTCTGATAAAAAAGAAAAACTCAACACAAAAAGATTAAATACAAAGGCCGACAGAAATATTATTTTGATTCTGCGTCAAACAGTAATCGAGTATTACTAAATATAAAAGGGGGAAAGCTCATTTTGTATAGAAAATGCAGACTTCGCATAATTTGACCATATTTTTTTTTATTGTTATATTGATTTTCTCGCAAATAAAGTTTTTTAAATTATTTTAACCTCACATTGAGGAGTCCCTATTAAAAACCTTTAGTGTGCCAATTTAAGCAATCGAAACTATCCACTGGATTCAATAAATATGCTAAATAGTCCTCAGCACCCGAATTGATTCAGCTCTCCCCCAACTATAGGTAGGTGTAGATAGGTATTAATAAATTGTAATCTCGCATTATCGCACGAATAAGGATTAACTTTACACCAAGTGTTAGTTATCTATACAGTAGACGACGCTGTCTAACATTAGTATGACAATTTTTCGTTACTTTTTAAACGGAACCAGTATTTACTGGGTGTTTATTTCACAGTGGCAAAATTTATATTGGTATTCTATGATGAAAATAATAAAACCCGTATTTTTTTCTTTTAGTGTCGCCCATACAAAAATATTAAGATAAAATGACAGTACAAAAAAAGTACACAAATTACTTTTGTACTAAACTCTCAATTGAGACCTAGACTAAAGGTATTTTATTCGCTTGATATGACTACAATATGTCTTTATTCTTGGGGTAGTTTTGGAATGTATAGACGTTTCATATGATAATTTATATTTCAGACATATTTTGTGAATAAAATATATTTTTCATAAAACATGTACTACTACAACCTAACTTTTTGATTATAAAAATGGGTTCTATAAGTGATACTTGGTAATTTTTTTTTGTCAGCTTAAAAAAACATCCAGTAATATACATCATTAATCTATTTTTAACGTATCCATGGAAACTTTGAGGACTTATCTAGTTTTTTTAGTAATCTACTTTAAAATGTTAAACAATCGTGAAGTTAGTATTCTATCTCTCATTTGCAAAAAAGAGATAAAATAACTTTGGTGTGAAATTAATCCAGTGCCCTAGTGTGAGTTTTCTATTACTTTGCGTTTGGCCTAAATGTATGGGAAATATTTCAGCGCCCCAAGCGGAAATTTTTGGAACTAAAAATGCGAACATGTTAACTCGAAAGTAAACGTTAAAAACTCGCACTAGGACTACAGAAGGCAATCTAGTTAGGCATTAAAAATATACCCAATATATTTTTGTATACATAATAATGAATATGCTTACAAATATAAAAGTTAACCAGCTTTAATAAACAAGATATTGCCTTTTTATTAATCTCAAGGCGCTTTGTTATAAGTAATATTTTGTAAAGCAATAAGGTTATTGAGTATATAGAGCAGTACTACAACATTGCATGTAATACAAGCACTGTAACATTGTGATAAGTACACAAATTGTTTTTTATTATTTATTTCCTAATATAAAAATTATTTCATTTTGAAGGCTGGAGTTACTTCTCTATATGTGCTATACTTTCCTTGTTGCTTGAGTACATTTACCTTGACGATATGATATTGTAAATAAGGATAAGTAATTTTATTTATTTTTTGTCCAAAGATCAATAAATCTTAAGATTGATTTTTGAGAAAAGGTTGAAAATTTGTTGAGGGTGTTAAGCTAGTGTTCTTTCAAAATCTGTCATAAAAATGTTACTGAGTTTTTTTTTACAATAATTACGAAATGTGCTTATTATTTTACTAATTTGAAAATAATTGCAATTCAAATTATATTTAAACATTTTTTTTTACAAAAACTAATGAAATTAAATTAAATCTCTTATTACTCTAGTAAATATACTGTCAATATAACTGCATATTTTCGTAAAAAAATAACAATTCTCATAGTAATTATTTATGGAAAAAAGGAACAGTCGCCAGCAACGCCCTCTGGATTAGTTTTACGATTTCAATTAAATAAAGTTATTTATTCTTATTATATCGTCTTGGGAAATGAATAATGACTTTTTTAAGTACGTTACGAAACGACCGAGATTGATTTAGTTAAAAAACATACAAGTTGTATGTTATTAGAACAAATTATTTTATTTGCGACTTTATACAAAATGGCGAAAATTTATTATTTATTTTTTGATAGTCTTGACGATACTGAAGCATTGTCTTTCAGTCGTGTTGCGATAGCAAGTCGATTGTTTACTTGTCAGTCAGATTATATTCGTCATTCCATAAAATAAAGTTTAATTTCTATATTGTTTTGTTCAGGTACAGCATTATATAACGCTGTACCTAAAAGTTTTTTTACATGGCAATTTTGTTAGGTTATTTGGGCTAATATGAAGGTCTACTCATTAAACCGAACTTTTCCCATAGAACCATGTGTTGCAAAAAGAAAAAAATAATAAAAATGGCTTCTCCATACAAATTGGTTATTATTACATTACTAGTTTGTTGGGAAGCCATTTTTTTTCATTTGTCACATGGTCCCATGGGAAAAGTTTATCGATTTGATCAGTAGAGCCTCATATTTGTCCAAAGAACCTTTCAAGTCACCATGTAGAAATAAAAACTTTTTTTCTTAAATTTGATTGCATATTTTATTGTATTTTTGGGTTTTCATTAACATTTTGGTATTTATCTTCTGACTACACGCCAACGACTTACTGTCCATACAACTGAAGCATTCATTCAGTAGATTTGGGACTTTAGTACATAAACTAAGTACATAGTAAAATAATGTTTATATGACGTATATTTATTTTTAAATTGATGCCAATTTGTATGGAGTATGGTTGTGATTAATTATGTTAAGTTTTGTGTTAGGGTCTCTGAATGGTTACTGGAATCAGCTACCCATACAACGTAGTCCGCTTGCCCAATTTATTCATATTATATTTTATATGAGATAGCAATCTCAGATGATACATCTATATAGATACATACAGTATAATATACCGGGTGACTTTGAAAGCTTGTACTTTGGTCTAATATGAGGTTCATTATAAAACCATGTGTTGCAAATGCAAAAAAAAGCCTTCTCCATGTAATGTTAACATTTTAAAATTACCAATTTATATTGAAAAAGCATTTTTTTTATTGCGAAACATAGTTCTATGTGAAAGTACAATTATATTCACTCTGTATAATAAAATGTATGGAATCCATAAAAATTAATATAAAATGACATTGAATGAAAGGCGGATTACGTTTGTATTCATTAAAATTGTTAGTTTGATTATTGTTGAATTTGAATGTATAATTTAAATGTGAAATGTTACTTAACATTTTTGTATATTTATTTCGTTAGGCTTTTAACTTTTAGATATTTTTCTATCAGAAAGTTATTTTATAGGCTGCTATAATGCCTTATAATAATTTTAATTATATATGGACACACTGGCAAAAATTAACACAATATGTCAACATTTTACTATACAGGGTGATAATGGTATTCATGACTTTGAACATAAATATTATGTTCTTTAGGTATACTAAAAATAATACATTTATTTGTTTACATATCACAATAATAATTTTGCTGGCGTTTTTATATGTTTATATAACATATTTATTATTTATTTAAAATACTTTATTGCACAGAATTACAAATTGAATATTGTACAGAGGCGAACTTAATGCCTTAGGCATTTTCTACCAGCTAACCCTAACATACCTTTTTTTAAATTAAAATAGAGGCTATAAACAACCCAAATAAAAAAACTCCATATGTGCAATTATCACCCGGTATAATAAAATTTTGGTTGGTCATGATTATGATCAATAGGAAAAAATCAATAATGTTGCTATTTTTTTACCACAAAATGTTTATATTAATATATTTGACTAAAGCCAGCATGTAATATCGAATCTTTGTGATCAAAAATTGATAAAATTATTTAAAAAAAACACTCAAATCAAGATTTCATGAATCTTTTTGAGAGCTTATTACGTATTGTTTTTGTTAATTGAAAAGATGTTTTGTTTTAAATATATTGATATTAAACTTCTATGGCTTTATTTATAAAAGCTTAATTGTGCGTTTTAGCTAAAAGTAGTAAATATATTGTCTCCTTATTAATTGAAAATCATATTATATAAATACCATTTTAACTTTAAAAAAAACTTTTTACTAAAACGTGCAATAAAGTTTTTATAAATAAGAGAGCCAGTTTGGAAATTATAAAATTAAGTTGTACCTACCTACCTAAACTAACAAATAAAGTATAATGTATTTATACACCCATAATAAAAAGATTTAGTTATTTATAGCAAAAAAAATATGGTAGGTATTTAATTAATTCTACTTTGTATTTCCAAAAAAAAAACTAAATAAGTATATAAAGTGCCTTAAATTTACATGAGTTCATGTAAACAGTGTTGATACATTTCCATTTATAATAACATAAATAAATTGTTTTATAAAATTCTGTTTTTATTTTCTTTCTACTCCTTATTAATTAGTCTAACCCAGAGATTAATCGAAAAGAAGCGCAAAGTGAATTGTAGGTGGCGCTGCAATCGCTTTTCTGTGGTAATTAATGTTGGCCAAGTTCGAAGAAAACAATAAAAATCATGGTGTAGTAATAAATCATTTTATTCACATGGAAAATATAGGTAAATAACTAAGTTGGTATAACTTTATTATAATAGTTGTGCACAATATTTTTATAAATTGAGCTCTATGGATCATGATGAGTTGTCATCCGTGATTCACGACTCATTCCGGAACCACCTTAATGTCTAAAATCGCCTATAAAACGAAATGTCAAACGTGTTCGTTGCCGCCATATTGTGTTCTCACTTCAACCAATCTGCGCTCGGTGATCACTTATGTTTTGAGTTTGTATAACCGCGGCCATCTTTTGTTCTCACGTTTTGAAAGGAGATTTTTATCATTAGGGCGTAAATATATCTCCACGCTTTCATTACATCAATCCCTTTGCCGATAATTTATGAATTAAAAAACATTACACAAGGCTCCGCGTCAACCAATGGCGGTCTAGTCAAGTTGCACGGCTCAGTCAATAAAGAACATTGCCAGTTGTCAATAAAGAACATTGCCAGCTGTCAATCAAAAATCTGCTAGCAAGATTTATGAATATGACGTCACCATGGAGTCGAAATGTCATCTCCATACGTTGGTATCAAGATATTTTGACATATCGCTATTATTTGCTCGTTTTTATTCTGTCATAGCCTTTATTGTTATGTTCGAACGGCTCTAATGGACCGCTATTGTTGGACGGATAAAATAGTAGCATCTCAACTCATAACATAAGTCCATGTCTCCAACATACTCGGCCCCTGGGGGGTTGAATGCCCCGCTACTACCAACCACAATAATAAAATAGACACATCTAGTTAACTAGGTACTAGACCTTTTAAGAATTTGTTTATAGTTATTTACAATAATAACAACTGTAGGGGTCGAAATTGGTCAGTTATATAAAACAAAGTCAGTTTTTTGCGAAAATAGTAAGCTTTTTGTAACCTGAAAAATGAAAGTGCTAAAAGATTACATAAGAACACGCCAGTGTAATCGCTTAATATTAACATAAATAAGTATAACATTTGACAGCCAAGTTATATTAAAAGTAGGTACGTTTGTATGAAGCGTCAACACGACTGGCGATACCTTAAAGACAGCACTAGCAGTTTTTGTGTGAGTATGCATTACTATAATACTCACATATATGATCGGTTAGTCGTTTTTTTTAAATCTGAATCATCAAAATCAGTTTTTTGTCCTATAATATTTTTTGACCCCTGCAACTGAGGTAAGTTTTCGGTCCTACCATAGTTTAATATTCTACTATACTTAAAATAAAAATGCGATTTTGTAATCATGATGCTCACTTTATCAATTAATAATTAATCATAATAATTACCTACTTAGTTATATTAAATTAGCATCTCTCTTTGAGAGTTTCGCACCTTGGTCCAATGGAAACCCTAGTTCATGGGTTTGTTTTCACTTGGAATAATGATATTTTAACATAAAGTCTAGGTACATTCAATTATTAAATCTACCTTGACCAAAAAAATATCCATCGAAAATTAATATGGTTATACGAGTAGGTTTAAGATACCTATTCGATCAAGATAAGATAACTCCAAAAGATCAGTAGTTACAAATTAGGCCAATCTGTAGACGGAATTATCATCTGGAGAAAGCGGTGGAAGTCGCGGCGGTCGTCGGGGTCTTCTGCGACGACGCGGTCTGCATTCACAGTGCAAAACGCAGAGACCCAAACCAGCACAGCCCGAAACTATCAAAGGGATAGCCAACGTACGCGTCACCGTCGCCACCTGCTCCCGCCGTGACCACTTGGGTACCACCATACTACTGTCGGTTCTTGACCAAAAACAATCAAATTCAGCGCCTACAAAACCGTAACTCATAGTGAAGTTGTCACAATCGACGTTTGGAGGGTAACCGCAACCTTTGACGTTGACCAACAGAACTGCTTGACGCCATTGGTGGTCTTTAGCGGGTTGGTAACGCACGTGGAGCTGAGTGCATCGATAGGCGTCGCCGGTACATCCCTCCTTGCAGCTTGCCCAAGTGCAGTTGTCCAGTCCCAATCTGTCGTCTCGTCTTTCGGTGACGCAAGTCGCAGGCGCGAAGTCAGCGGCTAAAGCGCTCAAGGCTGGGTCTGCGTACAGCGGCACCAGGAAGAGTAGCGCTGAGCCGCCACCGCCGAGCAGCGCGGATAGTGCGACAGTAGTGTATCGGATCAAACGCGCCCGAGCATCCCTTCTGGTTCCGCGGACTAGTCTCTCGGAGCTTCCGCCGCGCATGGTGCCGAGGTCTCAACCCATCGTATACTGAGCGAGGGTGCAGAACAGCGGGCATGCGCAAACTTGTGACATGCGCATTACCCGTTCAGCGGAACTCGGTCAGGGTCTTTTTATGCACACTAGGCTGGCTGCTTCGAATTATTTATTTGATAACGTTTGTAACTAGTCATTGATAAAGATGGAAAACGACAATACCTTTACCTAAAAATATCCATTTTAGACAAAGATTGTAGAAATAGTACCTTAATTAAATTAATTAAATGATCGGTATTTTTATTAAGGTTGCGACATTAAAAAGTTTCAATAGTATCTACTCCAATTTATTTTAAATTATAGGTTTTGTGAGTGAAGCGACATGTATGTAAAATGGTTATAGTAAAAATGTATTTATGAGTTCAGAGGAAAAAGGGTCTAAGTCAAAATTAAGAAAAACATCTGAGAAATATAAGTCAAATAGGATCTCTACTTTTTTTAATCAAAATCTTTCGCCTCCTTAGCTCCAAAGTTTACGGGAATGAATAATGATCGTGACTATAGTGCGTTTTGGTGTCACCTAAGAAGTGTTAAGTGTTCCCTTAGCCGTAATGTTGTTGGTAGCTATGAAACAAATGTTGCCACATTTTGAAAAATACATTACCCGAAACAAGAAGAAATCTAAAGAAAATAAAGGATCTTTTGGAGATTACATAACTGAAATAGGTATGTATGCACGGGCGTATAGAGAGTTGGGCCATGCCCACCATAGAATGATCCACCCTAGAATGTTGGGTTACCGATTCGAAAATATACGTAGGACACTTAAATAACTTCACACAAAAATAATTCAATGAGGTGATCATGTTCTACAACCGCGAAATACTATGTTTTACATTGACAGCCTCCGATACGCCCATGCCTGGATGCTCGAATGCTATACTTTGATGGTGCTGGTATGTGAGAATTTTAGGCGCCATTTTAGTACACAATTTTTGCATGTTTAAATTGTTATGTAATATTTGTCGTACGGATTCTTTTTGCAATCTATTTATACAATTGCAGAAATGGTTATTCGATTCGACTCGGTCAAATCAATATCGGAAAATAAAATCTGATTCAATTAGCGATTTCTTTTGATATTATTATTATTATTATTCAAAGTGAATGGCAATAAATGATTATAGCTTGCACGTGATTTGAGTGGTAAGCGTTTAATAATGGCTTTAAGATCATTCATGTCCTGGTGGGCGATTCTCGCGCTTTCGACATTCATCTCGATTCGAGATTTTTAAACGAAAAATGACCAAATATGCCATTTTTCGTTCTAAAATATCGAACATTAAATGAAATAAACAATAAATATTAATTAATAAATAAAAAATATACAAATATTGAACGAAAAATGACATATTTAATCATTTTTCGTTTAAAAATCTCGAATCGAGATGAATGTCGAAAGCGCGAGAATCGCCCACCAGGACATGAATGATCTTAAAGCCATTATTAAACGCTTACCACTCAAATCACGTGCAAGCTATAATCATTTATTGCCATTCACTTTGAATAATAATAATAATATGTTGGACACATTACACATATTGCTCTGGTCAAACTAAACTCTAGGCGAAACAAAAAGAAATCTCTATTGCAAATGACGGCTACGGCTATACTGGTGGACTATATACAGGGTGAATTTGAAAGGATGTACTTTGGGCTAATATGATGTTCTACTGATCAAATCGAACAACTTTTTCCATGGAACCATGTGTCGCAAATGAAAAAAAAATTTGGCTTCCCCATACAAATTGGTCATTTTAATATTACTAGTTTGTATGGAGAAGGCAATTTTTTTTTCATTTGCGACACATGGTTCCATGGGAAAAGTTGTTCGATTTGATCAGCAGAACCTCATATTAGCCCAAAGTACATCCTTTCAAAGTCACCATGTATATTTGTTTAGAGAATAAGAGGTTGTGCACTGAAAAAAAAAACAAGTTATTTTTATTATTATTAATCTGAGTATTAGAGTCGTCATTACTATCATACTCTATTTAATCTGTGATTACTATATATATCGTAAGAATACTAATGGCAAGATTTTTAATAGGTAGTCTTACGACGGATTGGCCATATAGACACATGCAATTGTCAAAAACAACACAAGAAAATTGAATAAAGTCTCGGGAATGTGTATATAAATTTGGTAATTCACTTTTACAAACCTGTCATAGCAAATCACGTTTTCTAACGGAAATATTGGCTTTTTTATTTTATTTGTAAGCTTTTTCTCGTTTGCAAAAGCGTTATACCTACATTTATCACCAACTCTCGTTTAACACAGTGTCCTAGGAATTATAAAAGAATGTAATAAGTACCTAAAACAAAAATATCTCAGAAAACTGGCACACAATTTCACCTCTTGACCTTTCTGACATACAGTGCAGCTCTCTTTTATATTCTGAGAGTGCAGACAATAATAACGGCTAAGGTGAAACGCACTATACCTTAGATTAAAGAATAGCACTAAGAAAGCACAAAAGTGCCAGCTCACCACTCTCTTTATTCTCTCTCATATTATTTTTGTATACCCTTTTAATAATTTACTAGCTTTCTTTAATTCTCTAGTTTTGATTTACTTGCTTTGTAACTACTTTATTAAATATATGAATATACTTTAAATTACACAACTGCATTTGTATTTAATCTTCTCTTAGGCTGCCTGTAGGTGTTCTGGGGCCTTAGACAAATATCAGGCGAGGCGAGGTGTCGTGTCGCCTTCAATCAAAACTGTATAGACTTTGGCAGGTGACAGCGTACCTCATGCCTACTGTTACTGTCAAAATACATACGTTTTTGACTGAGGCGACGCGACATGTCGCCTCGCCTGCTTTTTCTCTAGAGCCCCTGCTTTATGCTCAGCACTCTTCTAGGAGTTTCAATAGCAATCTATATTTCAATTTGCCTTTAACCCAAGTTGGCAACAGAGTCATGGATGCTCTTGGCATCGGACGAGCTATAGTGTCTCAAATAAATCAATAAATATAGGCGGGCCATTATCAACTTATACGACAGAGGAGGACACAGGAAAAAAAATGTCTACACCGAATAAGAAAAGAGTTTCGAAAGTCACGAATATTGATGACTTTGATGCCGCCGCAATTCGAAACCATATATTATTATATTCTTATTACAGACGTGGCGAATATCCTACATTGAGGAAATTAATAGTGTCGCTTAAAGACTTTGACTTATTTAAAGGCAGTTTGCAGTCGTTGGCCACAATATTATTACATAAAGTATATACTTATAAAAAAGTCAATAGAACATAATAATGAAGCGCACTATAAAGCAACGCGGCCACCCTACAGAGCCGGAGGGGAGTAGCCTTACGCGTGATTACAGTCACCCCTCTGTCAAATTACAGGTACATTTGTGCTCTCTCAAAAGTAGTTCTATACGGATTTTTTGCCAGACCGACTCTAGCTCTCGAGAGAACGCGACTAAGCAAAGTCCTTTTGCTCAGTTTTTCGGTGCAAAAAGCGGTCTACGACATCAAATTATAGGCTATAGCGTCTCCCTGTGGGCGCGTTGCTAAGGAGCGCAAAGATATTGCCCTGGCACATATGAAGTTTTTAACAAAAGCCCATGGGACAAAGTGGTATTCCTGCACCCCTAGCACGGCCAAGCCAAGACAAGATATAAAGTCGCGAACCAATGTCAAAAGTAACTATTTTTTTTATATCAACCAATCAGAGCGCTGCAAAGTTGCACCTGATTGGCTGATATAAAAAAAATGTTTTGTTTGACATCCGCTCGCGACTTTATGTTTTGTCTTGGCTTGGCCGTGCTACGGGTGCTGGACGAGACGTAGCTTAATGGTAAATACACTGTGTTAAAATCGTGGACTGATGACACTGTAGAGTCAGTGACCAAAGTTCCCGAAGGCAAAGGACAACGCATTATAATAACGCATATCAGGGGCCTGACCAAAAAACACGATCGCCAATCGAATTGCCGCATCGATCGATAAAAATGTATGGGAATTTCACTCTATGTGTAGAGCCTGATCGACGAGAAACGTCAAATCCCATACATTTGGCTTTCGATGGATATTTCGATTCGATTATCGATTGGCTCTTTGGTAAGGCCCAGGGACTGCAAAGGGCTTCATACCAAATTGTTTGTTGGCTTTTGAAGTCAACGAAAACAACGGAGAACCACGAAGAAATGAACTTTAAACAGTTTAAAGAGTGGTTTTTAAATTTACTTTATAATGGACAATGCGCCGCACCATTCCGTACATAAGGACAAAGCTCCAACATCTTGTAGCTGAAAACTAGAGCTTATATCTTGGCTGCAAAGCAAAGGTATTGAAGCCAATGAAAATATATAGGATCAAGAATCTAGGTCTCCTCGGTAAATCGGTGGTTTAGTCAGTTCGTTATTCCCATAAAACGACAGATGAGTCAGTTACTGACACTAGCTTATGTGTAATTTTTATTTGGGAATAACGAACAGTAAGTAAAGTCAAAGTCAAAAAGATTTATTTCATGTAAACCTTTACATTGCTTTACATGTATTTATGCATAGTAAAAAAAAACTATATTTAGTATAATAGGGGCATCATCACGGGCTGCCATCATCTACGACGACAAGACGTTAAGTAAAATTAAATAGCAAAATATCAGGGGTCCTACCGGGAAGTCACACAGTCAAACCGATCGACGTTTCGATGGATAAAAATGTATAGGAAATATTGTCTATAGGTAGAACTCGATCGCCGAGAAACGTCAAATCACATACATTTTTTCACTCGTTTTTTCGCTTTTTATCGATCGACGTATCGATCGGTATTTCATGTGGCTTCGCCGGTAGGGTCCCAGTTATGTTCCAATGGTCATGTAGAATGTATAGGTTAGCTATAAAATTGCCGACATATGGAATGCAGGCATTCTTCGTCAATTTGAATATGTTTGGAGCATTGAAATTTCAACTCTATACATATTTAACAAAATAGAATGATTTAAAACATATTATATTGTTGGCGAAAAACTAATGCGGCTGACACTAGTGGGGATGAAACGTGGTGGACCGAAGCCACCGTCCGGCGCGCGCGCGCACTTTCGCGGAGACTTGCAACGAAATCACATAATTATTATACCTCTCCCCGTTTGAAAAGTCGTTTTGCCTATTTTAACTTGAATTTTCGTATTCATTGTCTAAATTAATATACTAGAATCATTTTGTTCTTATTTGTTTGAAGTTCGGTGAATATGTAATTAAAAATGGCACATCAATAATTGTTTTTTTTAGTTAAATCAACCCAAGTTGCTAAAAATATTTTATAAACACCCAGACCATGACAAACTAGAGCCCTACCGGGAAGCCACATGAAATAGCGATCGCCAGATCGATCGATCGAAAGCGAAAATTTAATGATTGTGATTTGACGTTTTTCAGCGATCAAGTTCTATCCATAGACAATATTTCCTATACAATTTTATCCATCGACGCGTCAATGTGGCGATTCGATTGGCGACTGTTTTCTTTGGTTAGGTTACCAAAGCATGGCCATTTTTTATTTACAATAATATCTTGTGCTATCTCCTTCGTCTTTCTCATAATATGATTTAGGGACGGAAAAGCTCCGAAATAAATACCTCTTCCAGTGATAGCTGCATCACATTGTATTGAACTTTCATATATTATTAACTTTTTTAATACTACTTCGTTATTTGAACTTAATATCTTAATGCAAAACTTTTTTGTCATCATAAGCCTTCTTATAGATAAGGGCATAATGCAGGTTTCTATCTCCATTGAATTAAAAGGTGTAGATTTCATGGCACCGCTTATAATTCTGAGCGCACAATTTTGTATCTTATCTAATTTATTGAGTAAGCATATATTTTTTACATGTATATAAGCTAAAGCACTATAATCAAAATGACTTCTTACGATACTCTTATATAATAAACTTAAAATTTTGGGATCTGAACCCCAATATACACCAGCTTAACTACGTAAAATATTTAATCCTTTTCTTGCATTACCTGCTATATATTCTAAATGACTGTCAAATTTTAATTTATTGTCTATTACTTACACCTAAAAACTTTTTCTCTTATACAATTATCATAAGTTATTTTATATTTAGAGGTAGCATTAAACTTATTTTTTCCAAAAATTAATACAGAGCTTTTTTCACTACTTATCTTCAAGTTTTAAATAATTATAATATACAAGAAGTTTTGAAAGAGAAACGTTAATTCCTTTTACCGCATTTTCTAAATTTTTATCAATATTGTATTCCCTTGTTAACTATATGAGGACCAAAGAGCCTACCGTTAAATCTAATATACAGAGTTCTATTATTCAAGAAGTTAAACAACCGTCTAAGTAATTTTTCCGGTAAACCTATATTATGAAGCACATGTATTAAAACGGAAATATCTACATTGTCAAATGCCCCCTTAACATCTAAAAAAACACAAACAGCATTAGTATGACTAATAAATGTATTATTTATATCAGAAATGAATGAAACAAAGCTTTCTGAGCACTTTTACCCTTTCTAAAACCAAATTGGATAGGAGGAAGAATGTTATTTGTCTCCACAAACCAGTCTAATCTCGATTTAATCATGTTTTCAAATATTTTACCGATGCATGATGATAGTGATATTGGTCTGTAAGACTCAGCATTATCAGGAAGTTTATTAGGCTTTAAAATTGGTATGACACACTGTTCTTTCCATGATTGTGGTATACTGTTATGAATCCATAAATCATTTAAAATGTTTAGTAGGATTTTTTGCATATTACAATGTAATTTCTTAATTAACATGTAAGGAATATTATCTAAACCGGGTGTCGTATCTTTCCTGGTTTTCAGAGACAAATAAAACTCATCTATTGTAAATTTATTACTTAAAAAGTTATTTGTTTTAGCTGTAGAAAATATTTTTTGTAGCGGCTGTTCATCAATAAAGCTAGGTACCCATTCATAATTTTTTGTCATTATGTTAGAGTCAACTCTTTTGAATTTCCTAATGTAATTCCACATTCTAGATATAGGCGTTGACCTATTAAAAGAAGCACATAAATTATGCCACGATAACTTTCGTTCACCTTTAATTATTCTTTTTTTTTTAGCATCAAATTTTTTAATACTGTATGTAATTTGATATGTTGGGATATAGTTTGTAATGATGTAAGGCTGTTTGTGAATCGCGGTGGCGGTGGCGGCCGCGGTGGCGATCAGTTACTGCAGTAGTACTTGCATCGACAGGTTCAAAAAAACGCGTTCTGCGGCCGCCCGCGCGATCCGTACATAGACATGTGACAATCGCGAATGATTCAATCATTTTGATATGGTATTTCTAAGTGACCGAGATAAAAAATCACGATCCGAAAAAAGATTCGGTACTTTTGATTGTAATCTTTCAAACATATCTTTATCGGTCAAACATATCATTACCAATCGTTCATATCTTTATATCATTTAATCATATCTTTATCAATCGACTATATCTTTATATCGTTCAATTATATCTTTATATCGTTCAATCATATCATTATCAATCGATCATCCAATTGTATCTTTTTCAATCGATCATATCTATATAACGTTCAATTACATCTTTAATCTTTATGATGATGACCTTTTTTTTTTTTAGCTTATTAATCAATTCTGGATACCAAAAGTATGACTAACGCTAATGCTGTAAGTTTTTTATTGCTCTCTAAATTTTTTTAGGAATGCATCCAATTATTTTGGTTTTTTTTTGATAGAATCCTGGGAATCCAATTGTTTTTGCGATTGAACGAATTAGGATTCAATCCTCAAAAGATGGTGATTGTCACATGTCTATCCGTACAGAGTCTGCACGCGCGATCACTTGCGGTCTTTCAACGGGGATTTTTTTTTTACTGGCTGGTGGTTTTTCTTAGTGGTTATGTATCCTAATAAGGAATTTATAAAAATGCTAACTAGGACTTCTAACTTCACTCGTATAGAGTGTGTAGTTCGTGGGTTCGAGTCCCACCCACCAGGATTTTTTTCTATGTTTTATTATCTTTAAAAATTTAATATAAAAAAAAGTAAGATTAAAATTGTTTTATTGAAATTTCAATGCGTACTATTTTTTTTTTGTAGATTTATACCCAAAATACGACCTTTTCTAGTGTTTGGTACGATCCCTTAAAAAATAATGTTGTTGGCAACACTGGTTCACTTCGCCCGAACGCAGATATCCTGAACGCGTTGGTGTGAACGGCTGAGATCGCCACCGCGGCCGCCACCGCCACCGCCACCGCGGCCGCCACCGCCACCGCGGCCGCAGATTGATCGCGTTGGTCTGTGCGTACCTTAAAAGAAGCTCATAAATTATGCCACTATAACTTTCGTTCCTCTTTAATTATTCTTTTTTTTAAAGCATCTAATTTTTTATACTGTATGTAATTTGATATGTTGGGATATAGTTTGTAATGATGTACGGCTGTTTTTGAATCTTTGACCGCTTTTTCACAATTCTCATTCCACCAAGGTGCTGGTTTGTGTGTCTTATGATTTCCTTTGCTAACATATTTTGGAATGCATTCATCTCGGAGTGTGAGTATGAAATCACAAAATGTGTTATAAGATTCAATTGGTGACATGTTCTCTAATGTCATGTTGTTATATATACATAATGACTGATTGTAGTCGCAGTCTGCGTACTTATACATATATTTTTCTGTTGATGGTTGAACGTAATATAAAGACATTTGTGTATGTATGTTAATAATTGTTGGGTAATGGTAACTCCCCATCGGGTCGTCGTGTACTTTCCATTCACATAATGATGCTATTGCAGGACTTACATAACAAATGTCTATCGCGGATGGATTTGTAGTAGGACGTGAAATAGTTGTAGTCGAGCCGGTATTTAGTAAGCAAAAATCTGAATCGTCAATATAATCATAAATTAAGTTACTTCTCGTAGATGATGTGTTGTATCCAAAACCTACATGATGAGCATTGAAGTCGCCTGCTATTAAACATGGTTTTGGTAATTTATCTGAAATTGACTTGAGTTTAGCAATATCGAAACGCCGCGAGTTAGGTGGACAATAAACACAAAGAATCGAAAGTTTCCCTAGTGTCAATCAAAATGGCAATTGGCAATATTTTGTATGTCTTCGTCTTCGTAGAAATTAGTAGACATAATTTTAAATTTAATATTATCTTTAATTAATATTCCTACACCGTTGTGCGTGTTACTAGAATTTATATGTTTTAATGTGTAGTTTCGGATGAAAGGTGCGGTTTGGTCAGATTTAATCAAAGTTTCATTCAATAGGCAAATGTCGACAAAGTGATCTTTTAAAAATTTTGTTAACAATACTTTTTTGTGACTTAAACTCTGAATATTAAATTGAACTATGCGGATTTTTCTATCCATGGTTATTTAAATTATATAAGAAAACTTCCTTAATTCTTTTTCTGGTAACTGAATCATTGGAGTTGGACATTGTTATTATTGAGTTAATTATGGCATTTATTATAATTTCATTACTTGCCAATTTTTTTATTTCTGTGTTATTACTATGGGAATCTGTTATATTTATTGAAAGGTGCGGTTTGGTCAGATTTAATCAAAGTTTCATTCAATAGGCAAATGTCGACAAAGTGATCTTTTAAAAATTTTGTTAACAATACTTTTTTGTGACTTAAACTCTGAATATTAAATTGAACTATGCGGATTTTTCTATCCATGGTTATTTAAATTATATAAGAAAACTTCCTTAATTCTTTTTCTGGTAACTGAATCATTGGAGTTGGACATTGTTATTATTGAGTTAATTATGGCATTTATTATAATTTCATTACTTGCCAATTTTTTTATTTCTGTGTTATTACTATGGGAATCTGTTATATTTTTTTTGTGTTAATTCTACTTGTTGAGTGTAATTATGACTTTTATTATTATAGTTTTTAGATGTAGGTAGTGATGGGAAAGTTTTCTTATCAAATGAGACAGCGGAGACAGCATTAGCATAAGTTTTTAATTTTTTTTCCTCCATTTTTTTAATTCTAATAGGTTGCCCTATTCCCTAGATAAAGCTAAGTTTAATTATCTCTGCTTCACATTCTTTATAGGAATGTTCACCTGTACAACATGAACACACCTGTTTATTTCTACATACTTTGGCAGAGTGATTATACATATAACAATTGTAACATTGTAGGAGGGGTGGGATATAAGTATGAACTTGATATCTCCAAAAATTTATAAATGCATGTCGTGGTAAAGTAGTTGACAGAAATGTAACAGTTATTGTATTTAGTGGAATGAGTTTAACCATCAAGTCCTTTTCCATAAATCTTCTTACAGCTATTATTTCAATGTCAGAAGATATTTGTTTGTATAATTCTTCATTACTCATCTCATGTGGTACATATTTAATTACTCCTATTTTTTCAACTTGGTGTGCTGGAATGTATGCAATAAAATTGTTTTTGTTGAGAAAATCGTTCATCTGCAAAAAATCATTAGCCATAGATGATATTTTAAAAGCCACAGCAATTTTGGTAGCTTTTACTCTTTGCATTGTATCAATGCATTATCTGTAAATAGTTTGGTCATGTGTATAGGGTTGCGATTGCCAATTTTTTCTTTAATTTTATGTTCAACATACACTATAAATTCATTGTTGTTAGAGTTTTCTGAGAAAAGTCGCTTGTAGTTGGGTTTTAGATAAGGTTTATACTTATCCTGGTCACTTTTAATGTCAGGAGGCAATGGCTCTGGATCAAGTCTACGTCTTTTCTTTTCATCCCTACTGCCGTCGCTTTTTGAACTCATTTTTTAACAAAATGAGCTAGTTGTTAAATAATCATTAAAAATTAATTTTTAATGCTTTAATATTGAAATAAAACAATTATTTAACTATCAGAAAATTAATTCGGCCGCGTAATTTGACTTCCCGCCAAAAAGTCTTAACAACTATCCTCACGGTCCGAATGGAGATGACACCGCTGTCAGCGCTGACGTTCATAATCACCGGTCCGATTCAAAAAGCGCGATGAGACCACTCACGGCGCTATTGGCGTGATAATGAATCGGACCAGTGATTAAGCGCGCTCACAAGAACATCACTTGTATCTCCCTCTATCTCGCAACTAAAACATATGCTCCTCTCACTCTGTTTGAATGTCAAATAAAACGCAATAAAAAATTAATGAATTTTAATGTATTTTGTATATTTGTTTACATTAATATTAAAATAAATGAGAACACAATACTATTAACTATCTACTTAATAATTATTTAAGGAATTTTATTACTTTCCTTGAAAACATGTTTCTAGATAAATGTCATTCTGACAGCGCTCACAGCGATTTCACCCACAAGCAAAATCACTGTAAGTCCAATATGGCGTCTGTAATGACGTCACTACCTATGTCAAATCATCTATCGTTAGCGCGCTTACGCCCAATCGGACCGGTGTGACAGCGCTGACATCGATTTTGGCGTGAATCGGACCGCAAGGTATACGTAGTATTATTATATACAGTGTTGCCAACCTAGTGGATTTTCCACTAAACGTGATTTAGACCCGTCTTTTAGCTTTTAGGTTTAGTTTACGGCAGTTAGTGGTAAGCTAAACAATCAACCATTAACTCGCAAATGTTATTTTTTTATGTGAAACTTTAACGTTATGATAAATTAAATTATAAAATATTATATATGGTTAATATTATAAAAAGATATAATACATCTATGAAGAAATGAAAACTGCTGATTAAAATAATACTGTGATAGGAAATTTATTAATAAAAGAAATACAATTATGTATACATGTCCGCATTCTCTCGTCCAACATAAACAATAATATGAAACCAAGACAACTACGTCACCAAATCAGTCAAATATATTAGAACTTTGAATTTACTACTTGTTTCACAACACACTCCCCACCTTGCAAATCCAGGTGTAAGTAAAATTTGCAACACTTTTTACTCTCCAGAGTAACATATCAAACCAACAAAATGAAAATTACAATAATAGTTTTTAATTGGTAAAATAGATTTAAGTTCAATAAAAGTAAATTAGATTAATTTATAACAGCAACTTTTTAATGTGACATAAACAGATAACATTTTATAATAAATAGTTAACGATAAAAAATAAAACGATTAAAGGAAATAAACTCATATTTTTTTATAAAATAAATAATCAAATTTAAGTATAAAATCTAGTTGGTATTTTAATAATTCTTCCTCTTTTCGTTACATATGGCTCCTTATCTTCTTTGTCTATTTCGTCCCTTTCGTTGACAGATGGTTCTTTATTTATTTCTTCTGTTTTGGTCTTGATATTTTTATTTATTTTAAATAAATCTGTTGATGATGAAGAAATTTCTAATGGGTAAAGTCTCTGGATTGGTCTCACATATTCACCGGTTGAAGTTCTTACCTTTACCACTCTTATAAAATTATCTTTACCCTTATATACTTCAATATAATAGTTAAAGGCCAATTTATCCTTCTCCCTTCATTTTCCAATAACACAATGTCTCCCACTTCTAAATTGCTTTTATTTTCCTTCTTTCGTTGTATCAACGTACTCAAATATTCCTTTCTAATTTCTAGGGTCATTTTATTGCCTTTAAAACACTCAAAACTAGTATGATTGTCTTTGTCGCACCAAATGCATTGCTTCATATCTATCTTCTTTGAGTTTTTTACATCTCCTGCTAATAAACATCCTGCTGTAGCTTGTTGTATGGGATTTAAATCTTGTTGTCCTTCTGATGAAGGTTAATAATTTCTTACTATTTTAATTCGTTGTTCGCTGTCTACTTCTTTCTTCAGAAAATTTAATAAACTATTTAAATCATTACTTGAAATTAAATCTGTATCGGCTGAATAATTGGTTCGAGCTCGCTCCCAAATACGTAATATCTCTTCTGGAAGCGCTGACTCTACCATAGGGTAAAGCATAGCAGCATACTTGTCTGTTGTAACGCCCATGGTTTCCAAAGCTCGTAGATATGTTGTTAACTTATCGTATAGAGTACATAGAGAAACTTGCATACCTTCCCTTGCTTGAAGTACAAACAGTCCTAATAACTCTCGTACGTATACTTCAATTAATAATTCATCACGCGCGAATCTTGTTTTCATTTGTTTTATTGCATGGTAATAACTATCGCTCGATGGTGGAAAACTTTCTATTAAATTGCGAGCTGGTGATCCTGGCTCAGTTGACTGGATAAAATATATTTGTCATCTCCGTCGATATTAATATCTTCGTCTATTTTCTTAAACTGGCCCCAAAAGGGCAACCAGTTTTTGACAGACCCGTCAAATTTCCGTAATTCTAATTTCGGTAATTGAAAATGACGCCTCATATTATTTACATGACTTGATGATGGTAGTTCTGTATTGCGAATTATCGAATGATTACTATTTATTGTATGATTAGAATGATGACTTACACTAACATTACTTTGGGACTTTATAATTTGTTAAAATTTCTCTTCAACCTCATACATTCGTTTTTTATAATTCTGAGTTGAAGTAAATTCTGCTTCTAAATCTGCCTCTTGTACAGTATCTTTGCTTAAAATTTGAGCGTTAATGGAGAAATCCAACTCAAATAGTTTATCTGCAGTGTCCTTGAAAATTTTAAATAATGGTCGCAAAAAACTTAATTCGGATCCATCCCCGAAATGCTCAACCAATTCATTAGCAGATCTAGTAAAACATCGCCTTACCACAGTCCGTTCAGTGAGTAATTTCTCCATTTTTTGTTTAAACATTTTCATGCACACACTTTAATTTAAAATACTTGAAAAACTGTCACGGTCGCCACAATATGAAGAAATGGAAACTGCTAGTTAAAATAATACTGTGATAGGAAATTTATTAATAAAAGAAATACAATTATGTATACATGTCCGCATTTTCTCGTCCAACATAAACAATAATATGAAACCAAGGCAACTACGTCACCAAATCAGTCAAATATATTTGAACTTTGAATTTACTACTTGTTTCACAACAACATCTATATAATTTAGCCTGCGAGATAATAAGATAAAAAATAATAATACTTAAGAATCGAGCCTTCATATTTTAAATTTTTGTTAAATTTTGTTATTTTATATAGGATTAGGTTTCTGCTGTTTGACAAGTTACCTATTGCGGATTTGGCACAAAAGAGTTGGCAACACTGATTATATAATCTGTGTGTGTACGCCAATTCCGCCAATTTATAATCTGTGGTGATGGTAAGTAATGTTTTGGTTTCTGATAAAAATAAATTTAATGATACAATACATATTATTAATAATATAATACTTTACATTTAGGTATGACAGTTAATTTAATAAATTCAGTTATAAATAATTTAAAGAACCATTTTATAAGACTAACGGTACTGCCGCTGAAATCTGCCAACTCAGGTAACCGCTTATAATGTAACCGCGTGCACACATTTTCCCATAATTTAATTTAACAGCGTTTTTTAGGACTGCCTATAAGAGCTATAGTTAATAAAAAGAAACGTTTCAATAAATCAAGGCTAGCAAGACCTTTCGTTTACTCCCTGTCCTGGAGAAAAGTCACAAAACACATTCCAGGTTTATCGGAACGTTTCTGATTGAATGTTTGTTAAAAGGTAAAGTACAGTCAGTAGCAGCGATGGAAGCTTGTAATAAAGAATTAAATAACAAAAACCAGACTCGATTCAAAAAGAGATTTATGAAGAGACAATGGGAGGACACAAGAAAAGAAAACGGAGAAACTGAAGAAAAAAAGCTGTGTGATACTGAAAGAATAGACAGGATTAAGAAAAAAAAAGTAGCCATTTTATTAGGTTATTGTGGAGTTGATTACTTTGGGATGCAAAGGTAAGAGATTTATTAGTTTATTGATGGAACAGAGCTCAACATTCAAATATGCCATGCGTCATAAGGAAATCATTATTATTAGGATACATAAAATGTTAACATCTAAAACTGATGCTAACGTCAGATGTTGGTATTTATTGAAATAATAATAAAAAAAAACACCAATTCTATCGCCGCATTAACATTACCAGCTATTAAAATGCACCCATAGTTATCCTACTACACACACTATGCCGCACAAACACACACTTATTATTACATGATGGCAGTGGCGTGCACAGCGTTTTAGTATAAGGTAGGCATAATTTATAGTAACATACCAAAGAAATGAGTTTTTAGCAATTTTAAATGTTTAAAAAATCACAACGTACTCTACAATGATATATTTTGCGAAATCTGCGATAAGTTGAAACAGCATTAAAAAGACATTACTTATTATTATTAAAAGGTTTTGCACAAACAAATTAAAATCATCACCATAAACGTCTCACAGAAGAAATAATAGTACAAGTAACGCGAAAGTGACAAAAAAAACAATACCTACCTTATTAATAAATGACAAAAGAAAAATATCACAACTTTAGGTAAATTTGATTAGAATTTACGTAACATTGCAAATTAGTAGGATAATATTAATAACTCACGACTTCAAGCTCCACCCAGATGCATGCTATCTCGCTCTGCACGCGTCATGTGAACAGGACACAGTATAGTTTCCTATTTGTACCGCTAAGGACTCCTGCGCTCCTGGTATTTCTCA
The DNA here is from genome assembly GCA_947458855.1 of Monopis laevigella. Classification (NCBI taxonomy): domain Eukaryota; kingdom Metazoa; phylum Arthropoda; class Insecta; order Lepidoptera; family Tineidae; genus Monopis; species Monopis laevigella. Next base: position 2,863,063 of record OX381596.1, on the reverse strand, counting down.
ACAGTTTTGTACAGAGAAGTTCTCGTTCTTTCATTAATACCGTGTGCCTAACGACTTGCTACCTACAGTTTCTGCACTCCTAGTCCTATTAGATTTAAATTTATCACAAATAATTGATTGTTTGAGGTACAAAGGCAGTGCGTAACTCTGTCATACATTTAGCATAATCCAATAATAATAATAATTGAAAAATTGTAAGGAAAACTTAGGCAACCAAAAATAATACGGAGTGAATAGTACAAAAAAATAGCGATAGATGGCGCTAGTACCATATGACGATAGTACCACAAAAAAAACTAGATGGGCTATTTGAAATACAAAGTGTCAATATAACAAAATATAATAGGTTTTTAATATGATGTTATTACCAAATTTCTGGGGTAGGCAGTGCCTTTGTGCCTATATGGACTGCACGCCACTGCATGATGGTAATTGTAACATCTTAGAGATGCTGAAATACTGATCTCCTAGTCAGTCAGTCTAGTGGTCAGGGTGTCTTAATAAACAAAATATATATTAATAATTCAAAAATTTTAAGGTATGGAGTAATAACAAGAGTAGTTGGTACTCCACCGATAAATAAATTGCATTTAGAGCCCAAAAGAAATGCATAAGGGAGATTTGCCATTTACAACAAACCAATGCAATCATATTTTGAAACTTTAAAAATCTTACTACCAAATATTATTTATATATTTGAAACTGCCACGTTTGTCAAAGTCAATCTCAATTTATTTACTTGCTTCAGAGTGTAAGATCACTATGTTTAGAAACTGTTCAACCATAAGAGATATTGACCTCCACCTCGGCGGCGCATAGTGGTTGCGCCTTTAGCGTTGTATCCGGAGGTCGTTGTTTCAATTCCCACCCATGGCAAAAAATATTTGTACATTTTTCTGTACAGTTTGTCATGGTCTGGGTGTTTATAAAATATAATAAGTATTATATTGTTGATTTTGGTACACATAGAACAAGCCTAAGTGCTTAGTTTGTAACCAGAGCAATATGTATAAAATTGTCCTACATATTATTATTATTATTGACAACATAAAATTATTTAAAATAAACTTTTAATTAGTAGGACATATTATTTAATAGATAATTATATAAATGACAGCAACATTCGAGAATCCTGTTTATGTATGCAATCCCTATTTTTTTTAAATATTGGTCTTAGTTTTAATTATGTTTTAAACTGTAAGAGCATATTATATTTTTATAAACACCCTGACCATGACGAACTGCACAAATATACATACTAATATTTTTTGTTATGGGTAGGAATCGAACACACAACCTCCAGATAAGGCCGAGGCCGAACTACTAGTCTATGTAGGTAGTCGAACTAACTTGCATGTTAGGTGAATAAACAGTAGTCTTGTCTCACTAGCCCTAAATAGCACTAGGTCAATCGTCCATGAACCCACCTTCAATGCATCATGAAATATATAATCTCTTGAACTAAGTTCTTTGACAGCAAACAGGCTACTCGCCTGTTTGCTGTCAGCTTGTTTTAAAGAAATTTATTTGGCATGTTCTATAAAGTTTTAATATAGGTACCTAGATTTAAATTATAAACAATTTACTTACCTAAATGTGTTTTTAGGAATCCAGGAGTTAAGACTATAGAAGAAGATTTATTAAAAGCCCTATTTGAAGCTAAATATATAACTGAAGATGACTTTAATAACCCGCAAAATGCTTTGTTCCAACGAAGCTCACGGACTGATAAAGGAGTTTCCGCAGCCAGACAAGTTGTATCTTTGAAAATGGGTATAAACATAATTATTTAAATACTAATATACACCCTTGCAAACAAAATTATTGAATATAGATAGTATATAATATTAGCTATGGTCTCATCAGTGCATCACCCAACATTTGACTGATTGATGCAGTGAGAACATTCAGTTTTTTTAGTGTTTCTTCTTTATGGTTTATTTTTAATAACTAATTTAATTATATTTTTTAGCTGTAGATCATAATATAGAAGAAATAAACAGTAGATTACCAAATTGTATAAGGGTCTTTGGAATTAAGAGGGTTACCAACAAATTTAACTCTAAAATTAAATGCAATGCAAGAACCTATAGCTATACCTTGCCCACTTATGTATTTGATGTGGCAGCTGTTACAGAGCAGGACCGAAAGTTATATAGGATAAGTGAAAGTAAACTGCAAGAAGTTAACAATGTCTTAGCAGTGCATAAAGGTGCTAAAAGCTACCATAATTTTACTGAAAAAAAGTAAGTCTTGTTTTTTTTTTATTATAAATTATTTTCACTGCTTGGCCAAACTATAGGGCTGTAATGACTAGGTTAGGTGTTGTAATAGATATTAACTCCATTAATACAATTACAATTTCACATTCAGTTGATAACCAATTCATTTTTATTGTCAGGCCCCTCGGGCATCCAGTGTCACTGGACTTGTTTAAGTTTGCCTTAATAATTGTTTATTGTTTTAGATATCACAATGATCCATCCGCAACTCGGTATATGATGAGTTTTGGTGTAGATAAAGTATTTGTTGAGAAGGATATAGAGTTTGCTGTGCTGCTAGTAAAGGTTAGTGCCCTAGCTTACCTACTTTTAATAATATTCTTGAAATATTATCTTTTTAAATTTGCTAATCTATTTATGATGTGTGGTGTATATGAGTTTAATTTAGTAGCTTCGATGCTTTATAATATATTGCATCAAGAGAATATATGTGTGTGTATATGTATGATCTAGACCTTTCCCCCCATTTTCTTTCTATGTAAAATCGCTTATTTTAATGTCTTGTTTATGGTGTATTGAGTAGAGTATATGTATGTATGTCAAAGGACTCACCCCGTTTTTTTCTATGCAATTTAGATTATCCTTATGTACTATTTATTGTGTATGGAATGTATGTATTGCGTAATATGCATGACGATAGGTTTTTCCCCATTTTCATTTTATTAAAAATAATTGGGATAGGGAAAAATACGTGAGATTTCATACATTTTATTTTTCAGGGACAAAGTTTTATGTTGCATCAGATTAGGAAAATGGTTGGGTTGACCATAGCCGCCGTGAGAGGGCTTGTAGACCGGACTATGCTAAACAAAGTGTTTGGCAAAGATAAAGTTATCATTCCGACAGCACCAGGATTGGGGCTTGTTTTAGATATGGTATTTTATTTATATATGAAATTAACATAAATACTCTAACTAGTTTTATAGTGAAAAGTTGCTTAACATATTATGCCTAAAACTTAACTCTTATACAGATTGCCAGACATTATAATGCTAAGTAAACAAGCATTTATATGCATTGTATTAAAACATCTGCCTTTAGATTAGACAGTTCTATTAATCAAATCTAGCATCTTCAATTTGATAGGAACACACTCAAATATACATACATACACACTTATGCACACATTCACATACACTCTTTCACATAGATAACACGCACATATACATACCTACAGATGCATAGAATGTGGTCAGATATGTGTGTCACTCATTCATTATTGGTTGATTTTGTATTTAAACAAAATAAATGTATCAACTATTACTTCTCAATAATTTGTTTACTTTTTAACCAACTTAAAAAAACGTAGGTTAACAATTTGTTTGTTGGTTTGTTACCACAGAACTCTGCCATTTATAAACCGATTTGGAAACAATTTCATACTATTGCATATTATATTATTGACAAACTGTACAGAAAAACATACTTACTAATATTGTTGCCATGTGTTAACCCACAACCTCCAGATCAATATCAGAATAATGATGATAATACTATTTATATATTTTAGGTTCATTATGACCAGTATGACAATAAATTCAAACAAAGCCATGAGAGCTTATCATGGGATGAGGTTCAGGAATCAGTTAATACATTCAAGCATGAGTATATATACCCAGTCATAGTAGACGGAGAAATTGGCAGTGAGTCCATGTGGCAATGGATTGTGGCAAAACTAGAGAATCACACTTATGATCCTGCACTGCTAGAAAATGTTAAGCCAGAGTTAAGTGAAGTGACAGTGGACAGTCAAAGTGGCACCAAGTTAAATGAAGTGGCAGAGGAAACTCAAAGTGTGCAAGGCTCAAATAAAGTGACAGAGCAATGTGAAGGTGTACAAGATGCAAATGAAGTAACAGAAAAAAGTGAAAATATACAAGAGCCAGGTAAGGTAATTGAACCAAGTGAAACTATACAAGAATCGAGTATAGTCAAACAGTGAAATAAATTAAAGTGTACAATATATTAGTGTTTATAATCAAGTGCGGGCTGAAAAAAATAATTAAAATTATACATTGCTGTTTATAATAAATAATTGTTTTGGTAAATGTAAAGCTTTTATTCTGAATACCGAAGGAATTTGTAATTTTGGGCCTGATTAATGACAAATGACCTACAGAAGAGTTCCACTTATTCTTGTATGTATGAATATATTTTTAATCCTGTATCATAAAATTAAGATTGATTATACGTGCATACAGCAGGGTCTAATGTCTGGCAAGAAGACAGGGGTTATGCAAGCTTGTGACCTGAACTAGGTTTAGTTTAATTTAACAATTTTTGGAACCTCGATTGTGTTTAGTACCTAAACTTGATATCAACATTTAAAATTGTTTCAATTATTGCTGGTTAGCATATAATATTATTTTTATTTACTACTAATGTTAATTAAATTAACGAAAGATCAAAATTAGAACAATATTGGTACACATGATTGTTGAAAAAAAAATGTGATACAGGTGGCTTGTTAGCAATTTTTTTTATAGGAGCTCAGCATGCATCCTTTTATCTGCATGGTGTTAAGCAGACCTACAAAGACCTTGAATGGGATCAACCAATAAATTATAGGACAATTTATAAATATTGATCTGGTCACAAACTAAGCTCTAAGCTTGTACTATGTGTACCAGATACAGCCATATAATACATATTATATTTTTATAAACAACAAGAACATGACAAACTGTACAGATAAACGTACTAGTATTTTTTTGCCTTGGGTGGGAATTGAACCCACGAGCCCCGGATACAAAACCACTAGTCTACAGAGGGTAGTCTAAGTACAGCGAGTACTGTACTTAACTACTTCACTGGAAGACAGTTTTAATGTTTACCAAGCTTAAAAGATCAACAAATTAGATTTATACAAAAACCTCGTTAAAAAGGGGATTGTACTTAGACCTCCGAACAACAAAAGATAAAAAGCTAAAGGAATAGGGGTGAATGATTGATTTCAGAAATAAATAAATACTTAGTTTAGTTCGGTAAAAATTTGATTAAAAAGTCAAATATTTTAAAGTGTTATGCCACATTTATATTTTTATCGCAAATTTAGATTTATTTATTTCTGAAATCAAACTCTTAGCCTACTTCAGCTTCATACTTGGTACTGAAAAAATCACTAATATGTATATTTATAATTAGTGTTGCCAGATTTTTTTTTCAGACCATAAGGGACAAATGCTTAAATAGGCAAAAAATACAGTATTTCGGATTTTTTATCAGGGACATTAAAAAAAAAAAAATTTAATGAACGGGCAACAAATACATATTTTTACTTTTTACGAACGTTGTGTAGAGTACTTGTCAGCCGTAGTACGATTGGCTTGGCAATAACAAATCGAGCACGTTTGAAATAGTCAGTCCCGGCGGGACATATAAAATTACGCCCGAAATACGGGACGTCTGGCAACACTAATATTAATGTACGTATTATAGTATGGAAAATGTTTGATCAGACTCTCCTTTTAAGTATAAAAGCCACTTCCTTAGTGCATTTTTGGGTAATTTAGATATTTTAGCTCTTCAAAGCATGCCTGGTTCTGTCATCGTCAGAAGATCGTCGGGTTCACCGTGCTCCATGGTTCCTATTTATGAACTTGGGAAAAAATAAATAGGAACCACGTTTACATTTTAGAAATCTAAAAACTCATACTTATTATCAAGGGATTTTAAATTTCCGTGTCCTTAAAAGTTTTGTTATTGGAAGGTGTTGACCATTGTCATGGAATATTCACTTCGGAGAAACTAACATTATGTAAATCAGATTTTTCGTATTATCTCCAAACTTTATCCCATTAATGTAGCACGTGTTCTTTGTTTCGTGATGCTTGACACTGGCAGAAGAATCGTTTATACCATCATGTTGCCATTTACTTATAAAATCTCTCCATATAAAACTCAATAGGTACTACTTGACACTAACCGAAATAATGTTTAACGACGTTGGTTATCATTCATTAAGATATAAAAACCACATCTTTTTCATTCTAACGAGGTGTACAAAGATGCGGACGAAGTAATCAAAGGAAGTAATATTGTTTTATATTCAGAATGTCAAACAGCACAAGATGAAATCTCCATACCTACATTAAAAAAACATAATTTTTATTCTATCAAGTTGTGCAAATATGACGCTGCAGTCTAAGAAAGTAATATTATTTTATATTCAGAATGTACAACAACAAGACGAAATTTCCATTCATTAAAAGAAGAAATAGACACCACATCATTTTTATTCTAACGAGGTGTAAAAAAATGCCGACTCAAAGGAAGTAATATTCTTTTATATTCAGAATGTCTAACAGCAACAGTTGAAATTTACATTCCTACATTAAAAGAAGAAATAGAAAACCACATAATATTTTTCTCTCACGAGGTATGCAAAGATGACTATGTTGCAATGAAGTAAGAAATATTGTTAGAAATTCATATTATGAAATAACACAAACTAGAAGATTTACAACTACACTAAGAACCTAAAGCCCTAGACCAGTACAATGAGTATCAGGTATATCTATACTAATACATATACGGGCGTAAGTTCTACAACATTATCAATGGAAACTTTTAAATCTAGCTTTAGAGGTAACGCCGAGTATCGGGCGGCGGTAAATAACCTGACATTAAATACTGGCATAGAGGAAATGCTTTGCCATAAAAAATGATTTAATAATCATTAAGCTAACGAGTAATCTAATCTAAAAAAGGAAAAAAGAAGCTAGAAAGATGAAAGAAGACATATATCTATAATCTACTATCTAATCTTGTAAACACATATAAAGAAAAATGAAGTCTTAAAATTATTCCAATGGTAGGTACAAATGCAAAAGATAAAAGAATCCAGAATACTTATCTGTTAATTCTAATATATTGTTTGATGTCTGATGTCTTATCATCCTGCTCTGATGGCTTAAACATGTAAACCCAAGCGAAAAAATATTCGATATTATTTTTGCATTATTATTATTCGAAAATGGCTTCCATTTTTTTATCTTGTAGGTATATGTGTTGTTTAAATTCACCTGAGAGAAGATTCTTTCTCACGAAGCGTATATTTTGTAACTCCATTCGCGTCCAGATTTTTTTCAATTGCTTCCCAAAATTGTCCTGGCGGTGCTACTTCCATCTGATTCTAACAAGAATCTTACATTTTAACAAATATAATTTGTCGAAGTTCGTCATCAACTTTTAGAATGTTGTTTTCGTCTACTATGTTGGGAAAATTCTTTGCAACGTTTAAAGTTGACGCAAACATGCCGTGGATCCAAGAACTGTAAATCTTTGAAAATACTGCGCAGTGGCAACCGTATCTTTAATTACGTACTCCATTCAGTCAGAAATGATTGCATTCTTTGAAGAAATGATTCGATTCCAGATTTCAAACTCACGTCTACCGATAAGCGATCGATTACAGTGCTCACATTAATGCCTATCTTTCAGAGGTAAAAGTTCACAGTGGATCTGTGGTTTTTAAATAATGTCCTTTCATAAAAGAACTTAATAAGCACGTTTATTGCGTAAATATACACTTCGAATGCTGTTTAGACCGTTTTTGTAATCTTCTTCGAAATATAGTGTTTGTTAATAATTTGTCTTCCAAACTGACTGCGACTGAAAAAAAGTCTAAGGGCGTCCCATTGCTCTAAAATTCTTGCATCGTATAGTGACTTTTGGAACGCAAAATGTGCACTTGTTTACGTTCAGAAGTACTCCGTAGCTTGCGTAGAGTGCGTTCGTATGAGTTTTCGTCCTAGGAATATATTAAAATATCGTCCAGATAACTAAAGCAGGTGTCAAGCCTCGGGTCACTTCATCCATAAAGCGTTGAAAAGTTTGCCCCGCATTTCTTAACCCAAACGTCATTGCAGGTACATTAAGTGGCCGACAGTCTCCATTCATTCTTCTTCTTTGGGGCCAGGTGTAAAGCCGAAGGCCAGGGACTGCTGGATGGGCAGGCGGTTCCGATCTTGATCATAGCTTCTGATTTCGCTCTGTCTATATTCGAAAAGCTGTTGTGTGGTATTGCAGTGTATGTGTAGGATGTATTTAAGTTAAACACCGTTTATTGGCATACAGACCAATTAACTTAAACGCACATTAAAAAGTATTAATTACATTAACAGCAGCAGAGGCAGGCCCTCTACAAGATGGACCGACGACCTGAAAAAGGTCGCGAGAAGCCGATGGATACAGGCAGCGCAGAACCGGTCGTTGTGGCGATCCTTGGGGGAGGCCTATGTCCAGCAGTGGACGCGCGAAAGGCTGGCATGATGATGATGATGAATTACATTAAAAAGATCAACTAAGACTTACATGTATACATGACAAGTACGAAAGTAATTATATACTAACAATAAGTAAAAAAGTGTAGGGTAGGCGCACATAGTTATAGGCTCCGAGCAAGAAGCATATAAGTTTGATTGGAAGGCTCAGATCCAAAGGCGAATATGTCTGAACATATATAATTTAGCTAACATAACATAAAACATTATATCTTTTACTTATTACCTATCAAAATCTGCTTCTTAGCAAACAAAACGAGCGTGCTCCGTACATATTAGCTTTTCACATGTGATGCAAGAATTCTTTGTCTTTCTGTCTTTGGTAGTAGGGACTGCCCTACTACCTGCATCAACAATAGCTAATATTTTAATTCCATACTTTGCTGGCTTGTTTAGAATGTATACACGAAAGGTACATCGAACTCGAAACGATAGCATTTTGTCAATTGTAGCGCGGAGTGAAACACACCTGCCTCTCTGCGCTTTAGGCATATGGAAAGGTATTATTTTACAGGGCTGCCGCGCTCCGGCCGAGTTGCACGTATGTTCGATACTCACGCGCCGCCTGGTGATTTTTAAAAAAATCCATGGGTGTAAGATCCGGGGACCTGGGTTGGCCAGCGGATGTCACCGAAACGGCTTATCAGATTGTTAGGGAAGAAATCACGAAATAGCGCCATGGTGTCCCTAGCAGTGTGAGGCGTGGCGCCATCTTGCTGAAACCAAGTGACGCAAGGATGTTCTCTCAATGTTGGAAAAAAATAATCGTTAAGCATTCGCCTATAAGCAACACCGTCCATAAAAATTGCTTGCCCTTGACGATTTAAAAAAAATAGGGTCAAATTATTCCCCTGCTTGATAATGCACACCAAACCGTTACTTTGGGACTGTGAAGTGTCTGTTGATGTTTTAAGCGGGGGGTTTGTCCTTTACCAATAACGACAATGCTGCTTGTTTACACTTCCATTTAAATGAAAATGGGCTTCATCACTCCAAACAATAGTGTTCGCCTTGCGAAATCGCTCCAACATTGTCTCACAGAAGGTTTTAAGCATATTGCAATCATTAGGCTTAAGCGCTTGCACAATTTGAAATTTAAATGGGTGAAATTTAAGATCCTTCTTCAATATCTCGTGCACTATAGTTTTTAAAAGTCTCAAGGCAGCCGCTCTCTTGCGAACTGACTGCCGCGGATTATCACGCAAACTGGACGCGACGAGTTCAATTTTTTTATTTGTTCTCGACGTCCGGCTGGGCCCCGCCGTGCGTTGTTTTCTGCTGAACTTGTTGCCCGGAACCTTCGCATCCATGATCGAATCAAATCTTCACTTGGGGCGTCAAGTAACCGTCGAATATTGTAACGTGAACAAAATCTTCGACGAGCAATTGCACATGAATCATTGGCTTTGGACGAATACACTTCGATTGCGAACGCACGTTGTTCACCCGTCCACTGCGACATCGCGACTAAATAAAATAACCCGCACGAATGACGAAACCAACGCGGCCAGGGCCCCGCTCCTCCGCTCAACGGTTACGGAGATATTCGAAATTCAAATCCTAATTCTGCCACACTGTATTTTCTGTGTAAAATAACAGTCAATTTGTTTCAAATTTTGTTTCGGTTGAAACACATGCAAATTATACAAAATATAATCAATTATCATGTATTATTAATCATAATATTTTTTTTTAATCGTAATGGCACAGATGAATATCACAAATATTTTTATTAATATTCAAGTCTTTGGGTTACTTATAATCTAACATTATTTTTAATTAGTTTTATATTAAGTACAACTTAAACTGAATAACAACCCGATGTTAGTGACGCTAATATTCTTGATATATAGTACCTACATGCTATTATATTTCTCAACTATCAACAGTATTAATTCCACTTCACAAGTTTTCCCCAGTTTTGTTTTAAAGGGAAAAACACTGCAAAATCTAAAGGGCATCATTTGGAATAAGTGCGACAATAATGGTACCATTTTCACGACACAATGTACTAAGATACATCGTCAAGTGGAATTTATGTCCGTCTAGAAACTAAATTATGGGGAAGATTGTTTCTTTATCTTTAAGATATGGGATGAATTCATTTCCTATGTATTCATAGAATGACACTCCTGTTATCCAACTTTATCGGTTTTGCCAATTCCCCAACCAGGTGGAGCATTTTAAACAACCTCACTGCTCATTCTTTTGTATTTGTATACTGTTAATGGAGGCGCGTATTCAGCAAGAGCGTTTACAGTAAACAAAGTTGTCACATTTTCTTTGTCACTGCTCTTTGATGTGTCATAGACATGTTTCCCTTTTTCCGCCAAAACGAGACATACTTTTGGCGCGAGAAAGAAAGATGTTTCCTCACAGTTCCAAACACGTGATGGGTCTTCTAAAATGTTCATGTTGTCTATTCCTGTTAACATCTTAACTTTTTGGTACCAGTTTCTAATTTGTTCCTCACTTATTAATGCTCGAGCTTTGTTAATATATTCTGCATGTTTTTGGCTTAAGTAGGGATGCCTGGCCATAAATCAAACCATGATCTGGAAGGACGATTATCAATAAAAGGAGGCTTCAGATTGCCTTTAGTTACATCTGCCCTGCAAAGGTGCCACCGAGATGTTCTTTATCATCCCACTCCATTTTAATATCGCAAAATATTGTACAATGTATTGGCGCCAAAATGAGATAACAACGGACAATCGTATAAAAATGTCAGATGATTGATTGTACAAAAAAAAACCCTAAATAAACAGAATCAGAGGATATTATTTCTTCTGGACTGAATCTATTGTCTAGTCGCAAAATTTTTCCTTAATCTTTATTTGATCTTTATAATAATTACATGCTAAAACAGCACAGAATTGCGATATATTCAAATAATCATTATCCTTTACCAGTTCAAAGTGTATTCTACAACCTTTCGCTCCTGATGTTATATTGGATAAATAATTTGTAGCCTGCTTAATATGTGATCCTAATGTAGGCAAAAAAATTATAACAGCTGCATCTTTTTCAATCAATAATCTAAACCTATGCAGTATTTATTTTTTTATATACTGGATAGGTTTAATTCACAATTATCTGATGTTAATGAAGTCGATTGGACGGAAGAGAGAATGTTAGGTCTCACAATATTATCAATATTTCTATTAATAGATGATTGTGGTTCTGTTTGCTCATTAGAATTTGTGCCATTATAATATCTTTATCTAATTCTGCCCACCAAACATAACTACGGGCTAAACTCTTTAGTTTTAACAGTACCTAAATGAGTACTATGTAATTCAGCCGATATTTTCTCCCTTAATTCTGTAGGTATCACTATCTTATAACCCCACATTAAACATCCTGATTCTACATACAACTGGTCTTTTCGTTGTATAAATTGTTTTTAAATTCGTCATCTTCGCTCAAATTTGGCCGTCCATTATAAACATAATTAATAACTCTACTTAATGTAGGATCTTTATCAGTTTGCTTTTTACCAGCTGACTCGTTATTGGCAAATTTTCTTCTATAAAATGTAGATAATTAATGCATTCTTCTTCTTCCTCATAGTTACCAACTGGTAACCTAGATAAAATATCAGCAGTATTTTTGTTACTACTAACATATTCAATGTCATAAATATATGCTCCTAATATTACAGACCATCTTTGGAGTCGAATAGCAGCTATAATAGGTATCCATTTTTTAAGTCCAAAAATTTATAATAATGGTTTATGATCAGTTCTTAACAAAAATCTTTTGCCATATAAAAACTGATGAAACTTTTTAACCCCAAAAATTATACCAAGAGCTTCCTTGTCTATTTGGGAATAATCCTTCTCATCTGAGTTTAATGATTTGGATGCATACGCTATTGGCCTTTCTTTACCAGAAACTAACTTATGACATAAAATAGCCTGGAAACCATGTGCACTTGTATCACATGTATAAAATAATAGGCAAATTTATATCATAATGCATTAATATGGGGCCATCACTATAAATTATAATTGGTTTCTAAAATACAATTTAGATTTGCCGAAAAGAATACTAAGTAATTAGATCAACCACCATATTAATAGAGGAAATCAATGAAACAGTGAATAGTGCTATAGTACCTACTATTACTGGTTTCACCATTCCTCCTTTATTGATCCTTATCATGAAAATAACAGACATTACAAGGAAGATACATCCTGGTATTAACACTATTATTTCATTTGCTTTTGCTGTTAACACACGAGGCCCCTCTCCATCTTTCAAGATTTTAATATAGGTATATATCTAGTACTAGTATGTAATTAGTATAATTTTCAGAAATGGCATTTTTGGATAGACTTGATCTAGAATTTTCCGATAAAAAATCCCACTGCGTACGATCTTGGTATTTATTGAACAATATAAGTCGTTGGAAGATAGCCAATTGTATGCCGCAAAGAGCTATCAAAAAGACGAACGCCTTACAAAAACGTTGGCTCGTTCGGAAATATTAGACAATCGAAAAACACATATATAACACCTTCACCGCTAATTGAAACCGCAAGGCAGAAATGCACAGAAGTTTAAAATAAATGAAAATTTTGTAGAAGGTCAAGAAAATGACACAGGTGGAGGATCACTTATTGATAGAAATGAACAAAATACAAACAATGCGTACACTGGTGTTGGAGAAGGTATGATTTATTGGATTAATAAATGATAATGTAAACCGATTATTGTAAATGTAAATATAGAATGTGTAAATGTAATAAAGGAAGTAGATACAAGATCAGCTATTACATGCATTAATGAAAAAATATACTTTAATAATTTTATTAAATTACCTATTAAGAGCATTACACGAGGCTCACTGCTAAAACTTATTTTAATATCCAGATCATACAACCAGTTCCTTCTCAATAAAGCAGTTTTACGCCTTTAATAACAAATAATTGAAGTTTCTATTGATCCAATATTTACATTAGGCTCAATATAACACATCGGTATTATTGTTTCTCCGGTATAATATCTCAGTATCTAATCTGTACGCTTAATAGGTAATTCCAATAAAATTATTAATGTATATTTTTTCATTAATGCATGTAATAGCTGATTTTGTATCTACTTCCATTATTACATAGTCCGGTCAATCTAGACATTCGAAGGTACATAAATTCGCATCAAGCTGAAAATTGGTAGAATTGTTAAAAATGTGATTATAAATAAAACTTAAAAGTTCCCCATCATTCCCGTGTATACAAAAAATTTTACTCGAGGTCAAAGGTCAAAAAAATGAGTTTTTCGCGATTTTCAGCGAAACGGTAAGTCTTATCATATAAATATATTAGACAAAAATTGTAGGTCATCATATTATCTATCAAAAATGTATCAGTGCTTTTTTTTCTACGAGCCACCCTTTCTGGGATATAACGTTTCAAAAAGTTGTTCAAGTTGTTATGGGCATAATATGCACACGTTTCCACGCCACCTATGAGGTAGTGTACTTAGCGCGTTTTTTTTAACGTGGTTTCCCCAGTAGGCCTCCATTTAATTTCAATGTTTGAATTAGTTAACGCCTGTTTAATTTAAAACTATTGCAAAATTACGGAAATTTGTAAATATTGTAAAAGATAAAAAGCGATGTAAATTAAAAAAGTGGTGAATTTTATTCGTCTGAATTGTAACCGTCAAACTCTTCTCGTTCTTCTTGTTCGTGTTCTCGTTCTTCTTCATCTTCATTCTGCGTGCAAGTAAATTGCGTCAATAGTGATGTATCCTCGTTGGAATCAAACGAATCCTCTTCTGTGTGATGACATTGGAGCACGACTGGCCTTGACAGTTATTACATGCCAAAGAGCAGAACAGTCCCGACTTTTTTGCAACCACATTTAGCACTGCATCCCTTTTTGCAGTTGCAAAAAATGGTGTTTAGCAGTTTTTCCGGTGCAGGTGGGAGTAAAGTTTGAACTGGCTCCAATGTATTGTCGACCAACCTCCAATCCCAGTCTGTAGGGTCTAGCTGATAACCAAGCCACACTTGAACAGTAATATACCCGAAGAAGATGTTGATGAGCAGCAACTGAGGTTGGAGGAAGAGAAGCTTATTTAACTTGTTTCTTATTCTTAGTGTTTTTAACGAAACATACATATCGATGCTTATCTAAGCAGGTAGTTTTTTAGGAGTTCCGTACATAGAAAGAAGAAAGCGGATGCCGTTGGTGATAACTTCTTCTTGAGTTGAATTACTGTTTTTAAAAACTTCGGCACATTGAACAAAACCTAGTTTTTCAAACATTTTGAAAACTGTTGTTTTACCCCTCCTGTAAAATGCAGATGTCGTATCACAGCCAGTTATTGCGTGTAAAAATAGTACGTGATTTTGACACTTTGCAAAAGTAGATAAACTTTTAGATAAATATATTTCCGATTGATGTTGAGCTTTTCCTGGTTTCAAGAAGAAAATAGTATTTTCAGTTGGAGTTCGAGCAGTGAGTAATACGAGTAAGTCTATATCTTCACCAACAACAATAGAGTTGTATTTGTCAAATTGAATTGCTCTATTGCTGTTTCAATAATCATACCATCAGCATCATTATTAGCTTGTTTTACCAATATATTTTCAGCAGTAAACTTTTCTTTCAACATGGAAATGAACCGAGACTTGTTGTGAGTGTTGGTAAGAATTTTTTGTTGACTGGTTGGAACTGTCATATGTTCATCAAATAAAACATCAGAAGATGTTGCTAAAGTTCGACGACGTTGTTCTGCAGCTTTGATATTTCTCATGCAATCATCATAGCCATCAAACACGACAGAAACCAAAATGTCGACGTACATACTGAACGTATTTATCTAAGATAACGTTGAATGTTTCTTCGCTATCCCACACAACGCGATGTAGTAAGTATCCTCCGTCAATGATGTATGTCGCATTAGTGTTGTTAATATCAATATTTACCTTTTCAAAACAATCGTAAATGGCAGACTTCTGGGTTTTACGCATCCCGATGTCATAATGAATAATGATAAAGGGTAGGGAGCTAATTCATATTCAAAATATTTTTCAATTTCATCTTGAAATGCTACAGTAATACTCATGCGTTGGAACAATAATACAGGGTCAATAGGTACTTTTTCTTCATGAACTTTTATGGTACTAGTCATAGCTAAAAGAGGAACAACTTTGTCAGCGCGTTTTAATTTGATATTGAATGTCAGTCCTGTCATTTTTGCCATAGAAGCAAGTCCAACTTTACGACCTTTATAACAATTAATTTTATCATCACCAACGACACCACTCGCAATGGAAACAATTTTGTAAACCTCTGGAAAAGGATCATGCGTTGACAACCACTCTAAAAGTCTTCGTATGTCTTTAGCATCTTTTTTTACTCTAGAATCACTTGTATCAACATGCTGCTCGGTCGTATCCATCCTAACATTAGCAATATCTTTACATTTACAGTGATCGCTATTTTCAATGTAAGTGAATATTTCCTCCATTGCCAGATTCGCAGCTTCGACTTTAGGGCGACCGACTTTAGTTCCAGTGGAAAGTTTTACGAAAGAATTATAGCAATCACGATGATACTTAGCTTCAGCAGCAACTAAATCATATTCAAATGCGACTCGAGCAAGAACAGCTTTTGCTATAGCATCGTCACGAGTCCGAGCTACTTCCAGAATTTAATCTTTAAATTGAAGTGTACTTGGCTAATTCGACGGCGAAAATCTGAAGATTTTCTTCTTTCATACTCTTCATTCAATTTCTGGCCACGAAATAAGCATAGTTCTTTAAAACAGAAAGCTGATTCACTGACACGTGATCTAGTACGAGGAGGACTTACTGTGGATGGCTTCTTGTTCTTTACGTTGTCTTTTATTAGCTGCAGCAATAGAAGACTTTCGAGTATAATTTTTACGACAATTTTCATGTATTATCATATAACAGATTTCTGATTTTTTGGGAAATTCTGAAAATTCATCTGCTCTTTCGATACTTGCATTAATTAATGACTTCATACCACGTTCAACAGTAACAACTTCACTTTCAGTTAAAAGTTTAGCACAAATAAAACAATATTCAGACATTTTTGTTATAAAGTCAAAACAGCACGATATAGGTTAGGATAAACACGTGATTTCACTACAGCGTGTCGCTCAAGACTAACGGTATTTCATTTATTATGGCAGGTGTAAGACCCTAGCCACGCACACAATAGAATAAGAGACAGATGTTGTCCTCGAAGTTACACTGGCGTATGAAGTAAGGGACTGGGTTTCATTTGACCTATATTTTATATTTTAAGTATAAGTTACAATCACCGATAGAAAAATATTTCAACATATATAATAACTCTAGATAAGAGATGTATATACGTGGCGCACTCATGCATATTATGCCCATAACAACTTGAACAACTTTTTGAATCGTTATATCCCAGAAAGGGTTGGCTCGTAGAAAAAAAAGCACTGATACATTTTTGATAGATAATATGATGACCTACAATTTTTGTCTAATATATTTTTATGATAGGACTTACTGTTTCGCTGAAAATCGCGAAAAACTCGTTTTTTTGACCTTTGACCTCGAGTAAATTTTTTTCCATACACGGGAATAATGGGGAACTTTTAAGTTTTATTTATAATCACATTTTTAATAATTCTACCAATTTTCAGCTTGATGCGAATTTATGTACCTTCGCTCTCATTTTTATGTCTAGATTACCGGATTATTTGTTATTAAAACAAGTTTTAAGTTCCTTACTAAGGGAAAACAAACATAAAACAATTTACAAAACCTTAACTACCTAACCCTAATAATAAGAAAATAAACTTAATTTTAATAAAAAAAAACCTACTTAATTATGTTGGAACTGCACTAGGAATATTATAACTAACCTGACCTGCCTGACCCTAAAACAGTAGCAAAGCAGGCAAGCAACATAAGGTCAAAATTATAATAACTAATAATAAAAAATAAATGTTTATTCATCAATAATAAATGAAGGTGTACCTTTGGAAGAATTTATGATTTATCCAATTCAAATGGTACAACAAAACCAACAATTAACAAAATAAGCTAAATCTAGCCAACAAACCAGTTTCTAAACTGAGCTAGGAACAAATATTTTTAGGTTATACACACTATCAAAATTTGCACAAATAGGAAAATTAAAAAAACAAAATGTGCTAGAATGTGTACTAACCACACTCGTGCTACCAGAAATGTGCGAGAAGTCGGGAAACAAAACTCGTCCAGGCTTCTCACACGGGTGCATTTCGCACCGCTATTGTTAAAATCTAAACTTACCGTATGGCTTGTTGTGAGGCTTCAGCGACGAGAACCCTGGGTACCCAATTACTTCGTTCTTCTTTCAATACCACTACAACATGCCATCCAAATACGACGTTGGAACAATATAACAAACACAACGCGACAAATCTGAATCACTATTTGTAGGCGCCTAATACATGGCGAACAAACACTACATATGTAAATGGGATTTCTTATAGGCCGCCCAAACTCACTGGCGGAGCAAGAACGCTATTCCAAGTTAGAAAACAAAATAATTCAGGACAAACAAAATAATTACACCATTTTTTCTAGACTCCTTTTTCTTAACTGACTTGCAAGTTATCACCTGTCAAAAAAGTTCATGCCCACAGATTAGCGTCCAGACTATTTATTAAAATCGAACAGACCTGTTGGACGTGTGTGAAGTTACTCCGTCCTGCTGGAACCATGTTCTTGGTTCCAGCAAAGTGCTTGGTTATAACCAGGAAAGTTTTGCAGTTCACGAAGAAGTTGTCACATAACAATCCGAGTTCACTGTAACTCTGCGTTCCATTTCATCTTCAAAAAAGTAAGGGCCGATAATCCCTCGCGCCGACATCGCAGCCCACGGTCACTTTAGGCGAATGTAGGGGTTTCTGGTGTTTGTGTTTTGGATTGGTTGCACTCCAGTAGCGGCAATTTTGTTTATTCATATGTCTATCATATCAGCCTTTCGCGCGTCCACTGCTGGATATAGGCCTCCCCCAAGGATCGCCACAACGACCGGTTCTGCCCCGCCTGTAGTTTAGGGCTTGGCGCGTCATTAAAAAAAAATCTACGCGCTACATTCGCTGAATTACCGTTTTTGTAAAACTCGCGTACGCACAACGCGCGGTCCGCTCCCGAGAAACGCTCCATAGCGACTAAATTCACAATTTTTCCTCTTAATGTTGCTGTGTACACCACCCTGCTCCTCGAGCTTCATCATGTTGTGGGTTATTATCTGGTCCTGAATACATTTGTTATTCATTATTTTTGAGTATAAACTTTCAATCTGTTCCTTTACATGCCGCATAGTAAAAATTATAACTCAAAATCCATATACAATCCTTCAATATTCTATTGTAATAATTACAGCTATCATGGTTCATATACTATGAACCATTGTATTTATGTGGATATCCTTATTTTAACATAAAAATATTGCTCGCTGTACTAATTGGATAAATATATAAAAATCTACATTATTTTCCCTTTCCAATCATGTAAAAATATTTATATTGTGTTTTCTCTGAGTTCTAAAATAAATCAAAACAAAACACCCACTTGACACAATTTTGTAGCGGCCCGACCGGCTAAGGTTACATCGGGGATTTTAAGAATAATTTATTTGCAATGTTTTAGACTTTTGTTTGATTTCTGACGCGTTTAATTTTCAGTTAATTAATAAAATATAAATTTATTGTTAAGCACTATATAATCTTGCCGTTTTTTTAATTCTGCTGATAATCGTATCAAATATGTCTGAAAAAGTATTAATTATAAAATCTTCGCGACGTTTGTTGCATTTCTTCATCTAATTTCTCGCCAGAAAAAAGCTTACGCTTTTTTATTGCGTTGAAAATTCATATACACAGGAAATGGCCTTATTCAGAACTCATCATAATTATTACGTGTTTCGCTAATAAACCAGTTCCCGCTATGTAGATTCTTCTGCTAGCAGCATAACTGACACTTGGTCCCATTGCCATAAATATTGTATTATGTGTTTTTTTTTATGGCAATCAATGTTTATTCTTTCAATAAAATGTATTAGTATCTCATAGAGTTCCATGACAATGGTAATGTCAAATTTCACACTCTGAAGTTTTTAACTTGTGGCGTTAATGCGATCCAGTAAACATCCCCAAAAAACAGTCATGACGGCTGTTTTCATTCGGCTTATGGGAAACAAAGTTTTGAAGACAATTGTTATGGAAATTGTTTGGTTGGTAGTTAGAGAGAAAATACGATAATACTGTTTTTACAGGGATAGTACTATGAAAATAAGCGAAGTATACTAATCTAGTGGTTGTGTGTAGCTGTACTATCGTTTCGCGCCACTGCGCTTGTTCGTTTATAAACGATTTGAAGATCTCTCGCCACTGAGATCGTTCAAGCAGCTCTAACTCTCTAATTCTTAGATTTTCTTGGTTAATTATATGTTGCCTATTGTCTTTTTCTATCACAAATGCTTTCCATTCGCGGTCAGCATTGGCGAACATTTGTGTTGCGATTTCTCCCGGCGGTGGAGGACGTGTCCTCCTCAAAGGAGATGCAGAAGTTTTCTCGCCACTGAGATTGTTCAAGCAGCTCTAACTCTCTAATTCTTAGATTTTCTTGGTTAATTATATGTTGCCTATTGTCTTTTTTATCAAATATGCTTTTTTTCGCGGTCAGCATTGGCGAACATTTGTGTTGCGATTTCTCCCGGCGTTGGAGGACGTGACCTCCTCAAAGGTGATGCAGGGTTGTTTCGCCGCAGTCGGCGCCGTCGCGGTACTGTGTGGCGGTAATGGCGGTCGTAGCGGCAGCAGCCGTGGTATACGTTGGGTCAAGTAACGGTGGGGTCAAGGGCCGTGGAAGCCACAAGCCATGGAGGGGTTGAGAAGGTCACAAGCAAGGATAACGGCGGCTGCCAAAATGTATACTATGCTAGCGTTTTAGGCTTGTCCTTAATTTTCTTTTTATTAATAGACAAACTACCTACTTGTAAAATTTATTATAATTAAAATATTTTGAACTCCACTGAAAATGCACACTTGATTCTTAAAATTGGGGCATAATGATTTAATTAAGATCTGTTTATTACAAATTAAAATGACGCACTTGCGATATTAGGCCTGGTTATGTGTCCAAAGAAAAAAAAGGCACGGAGTGTGTGGTGTAAAGACTGGCACATGAAAAGGAAGCTATTTTCTCATACCAACGTATTAAATGAGTTGGAATTTGCTCCGAAAGATTGGCATAATTATATGAGGATAAATAAGGAGACACATTTAAATCTGCTGGCTTAAGTTACTCCACTAATAATAAAACAAGATACTGTAATGAGAGAAGCAATAAGTCCTCATAAAAGATTATCTGCTACTCTGCGATTTTTAGCCACAGGTCGTTTCTACGAATGTATGAAGTTTTCTACAATAATATCACCGAAAGCTCTTAGTCAAATCATTCCTGAAACCCGTGATGCTTTGTACGAGGTTCTTCAGAAAGAGTACTTAAAGGTAAGCATGAGACATAAAAAAAATACTGTAATCATCAATTATTATTTATTAATTAATACAAGTGCTTTTGGTTCTCCAGAAAGAGTACTTAAAGGTACGCATAAAAAAAATACTGTAATCATCAATTATTATCTATTAATTAATACAAGTGCTTTTATTCATCATTAAAAATACTTATATAGGAACCAATTGTATCGTCAGATTGGGCATTATGATCAGGGTGTTATTCTTCCAAGCCGATTTCGGCCACGGCGACTGTATTCAACTCGGAGACTGTCGTCGCTGGTGAGCCCTCCAGTAGCTTGTATAACCAATTATAGCAGTGAAGGTTCTAGAACAGAATTGACATGTCAATTGTCCATTGTTGTAATGGTACGGGATAATCATTGGTATTCTCCTTTTGAGATCCTCCCGTTTATATTGTGTTTTAGGGACTCCAAATTATCATGGCGTTTAAAGCAAGCCGTACTTTCTAGAACTAACCATAAATTATAATCCAACTGATTAAGATCGGGACTAGACGACGGCCAACTCACAAAAATTATTACGTTAATCCAAAAAGGTACCAAATGAAAATTATACAATGTAAGAACATGTAAAAAAAAAAATCATTTCCAATATTTTGAATTCTGAGATCATTTTTTAAATAATCTTAGTGTTCTCTATTGCACAGATAAAATTAACAAAATTATCTAGCGGTATTTTAAGGAACTCAGTCGGTACATTACCTACATTATAATCTTTATGATGAGTAAATAGGGAATCTTTGTTCATATTTATGGCATTTTTCGATCTCTTAATATATGCTTCTGATTTCTCGCACTTGTATCTATTCAGATATTTCCTATACAAATATCTGGCAACGTAAATAACATTTCTTTCCAGTAAATCTAAATTATTATAGTCATTAGTTTCCACAGAAAGGATATGGACAACTTCCAGAATCTCGCCAAATGCACGCGACGCCAACGTAGTGCTAGCGCACAATAAACTGGCAGCCCTGTTGGTCATACCAACTGAGCCGACGCAAACCAGTTTTTACCTCGGCGGCGCATCTGTGAACCCGTCGCACATACAGGTATATAAATAATCTAGGCGGACAAAATTATTTATGCTAACTGGATTTTAATTAGTTGTTGGCAAAAATGTTTTTGATTTTTTTTTTTTTTACTTGTTGGATGCTGCTTAGGAAAGGATCCGAACTGAGCATAAGGCGATTAAAAATATCCTGGTTGCAGTTTTCTCTAGAAAACTTTCTAGTGAAATCTTGCCGGTACGGCCTAAAATGCTTGTTTCGGGCCTCGGCTGCCTCCTCGGAAAGTTGTCCTATCGGTAGTAATCCCTACGGATTTTCCTATTATAATGGCAACATGTACTAACACTTTGTGAAGTGTCGGAGTCATGGGGTGCCAGTTATACAGTCGTATATAGAGACGAGCTGTAGCTATAGCATATTTTTCATAAACCACTGGATCGATTTTGTGCCCACTTGAAATTGCTTCCAATATGGCCTTTAACCTATATATTAGATCAAAGTCAATTCCAGTAATTTGTGAAGCTAGGCTCGAATTTTCAAAAAATCTTCGGCTGGTATTACCATCATTGGTATTTCCAAAATTAGATTTGGGCATATCTACTATTAAGCCTGTTTCAGCGCGAAACCTAGTCTGTATGTATTTTTTTCTTTCGTCTTCTAGTTTTTTTTCTTCTTTTGTCTTTCTTTTCCTATATTTCTTGACTGGTAGTTTGTAAGCTAGATGAAGAATAGATTCAAATATACGAATCCGTGCGTGCAAAACCGATATTCCGAATTCAACTGCTTCTTATATACGTGGTGGCCGAGTTGGTTAGACCTTGGACTTAAAAACACTTAGGTCCCTGGTTCGAATCCCGGTGTGTACCAATGAGTTTTTAATCTAAAAATTTATGTACATTTGTTTGACAACACCACTATAGTGCCTCGGAGAGCACGTTAAGCTGTCGGTCCCGGTTTCACTATACCAACTTGTGAAACTGTTTATAGATGGGTTATTGAGTCTATTCAAAACATCGCGACGAGCTAGCCACTTGTTCGGTGTAGACTCATACCATCGGCTACGACGAGGTGGGATTAAAAACCCCTCCGCTACCCTGGGGCCGTCTAGGCGGTCTCGGGCGCCGTAAGGCACCCGTGATGATATATATATATAACTGCTTCAAAATTGACATCACTTGTGAAGTCTAATTTGTTAAAATCTTTGGATGTCGCTCCGCAAATATAGCATCTACTCGTTGATTTTGTACCCGTTGCTGCATTGCAGACTTTTCCGTCCACAATTGTCATTATAAACTTGTGCTTTATGATAAATTTTTTGTTGCTTATTTCTAATCTAGTTGGAACCAGAGAGGTTATCGCTTCTTGCACATAATTTATTTCTTCTGTTGTTACGTCATTATTTTCCTTATGATATCTAAATCTAATGGGACGGCAAAATCGTGGCGAAGAGGGCGTCGCATTTTCCCATATAACATTATTGTTATCACCGCAAATCAATTGCAACGGCACAAAGCAACTTTGGAAAATGTTTGAATCGGAGTAGTCACTGTACATTTTTTGTTTAAATTGAGACTGCTGAGACCCATCGCAGCCCGATTTACTAATTATAATTAACGACTCCCGCTCTTGTTCCTTCAATGTTACCAATACCTCTTCTAGGTACTCAAATAACCTTTTAATGGTTACATCCATCAGTGGCTGTAGTTGGACCTCTGCACCGGTACTTGTAATGATACACGACTCTTGAGGTGGATAACATTGTTTTTTTGGCTTTTTGTAAAAGACTGTAGCATGGGAAAAAAATCTTATTGGTACTTCTTATTATTTCGTATTGCCTTTGAGTCAAGTTCGCATCAATAAACATTTGTAAGGCTTGCGTTGGTGTCAAGGGAGGTGGTTCATTGCCATATTGCTTAGCAAGATATGCCTTTTTATATTTGGTCGCACGTTTTGGGGAACTGGTATATTACCTTTGAGGACATTAGACGCATCTCTTTTGCCAGATTTCCCCAGCTCCATTTGCGCAGCATGTAAAATTACATCCTTTTGAAAAGTAGAACGGAGCGCTTTCGTCTTTCGCCTTTTGCTTCTTTCACAAATCTCTTCAAATGATTTAGATGGGCGACCGGGCCGATTATGTAATGTTTCGGCAACAGGAATTTCAAAAGTTCCTTTTAGCCAAGATTGGTTGGATTTTACAAAAACATCTTCTTTATAATGAATGATCTTTGTTTAATTTCAGATTTAAAACGAACAATGTCGTGTTCTTTGTAATACTTATTGGATATTAAGTCGTTTTTCAGAAAGTCCAATTTGGCGTCTAAATTAAGCAAATCTTCGTTATTAATGCGATCAAACAAGTATTGTCGCGTTACCACCCTTACTCCTGATGAACATGGTGAGCCTAAAACGAACAAAAACTATGAATAAATTACTTGAAAAAAAAACACAGATATTACTTTTCTTTTAATGGCATCTTCAATGATGAAAAAATGTATTTATCCGGACGTTTCCGGGCAGGTTCGAATTATTATTTAAAAATAAATAGAGCATAGAATAACCCGTTATTAAAATCATAGCTCGATATATCCCGATACACAAACAAAACCTTTAGTTAAAGAAAAAATATATAAATCTCAGAGGATAAAACTACCTATTATTATTAATTAAAGAATAGTGCTATTTGTTTAGTTTACAATAACTGTTTAAACATATTTAGTAAGATTATTACCTGCTTTATCTGCATCCATCACTTTCAAATTACTAGATGAACTTGTAAACATAAAAAGTTGCTTCGGGATAATGATTTTAAAGAGCGCGTCGAGAATAAAAACGTGCACTTGGCGAGAGACTCGTATTCCGACTGCCGATTCATGCGCCCGCTTAGGATGTTCAGTATCTTTACCTACAATGACTTTTTACACGAATTCTTACAATTTAGATTTCGACACTTTTGTCCGCCCAGATCTTGCCAATACCTGTATGTGCGTCGGTGAGAGATCACGCACACGTCGCCGCGCTATGTGTGAGTGTACCTACAGCGGGCCGCAGCTTGTAGGCAGCTTGGACTCTGCTCCGTTTATTTATTCATGTGGTAGTACTGTGCTAAATTTAAAACCGTTTTATGTAGGACTTCGGTAGTACTGCGGTAAGAAAAATCCCCATTGATGTTGCATTACCGGGACGGTACTCCCTAACTCGAGGTAACCAACCCTCCTGTGGGCGGGCACAAAGAGATGGAGATATCCCGTCGGCGCACGGGCCGCGCCCCGCAATCCAAACACCGCTCCAAGCGGAGACACTTAAATGCCGGCCGGTAGCGAAGCTTTTAGCTAAAACGATATAAAAACGCTATATAATACTGACATCACAACACTCGCGTCATGGGAAGAATTTCCAGCACAAATTTCAAGAAATACTCACCAAAAAGACACACGAAGAAGATACTAATTAATGAAAAACTAGACACCCTCCAAGATCGATGCCAGGAAGAATCAAAAATGGCTAACAAACAACTTTAATAATCACTCTTACGCAGTTTACAAGTCACCGACGGTGTTACCAAGGTACGAAATATTACCGCAAGTCGGGACTATTTATCGGCACATTCGCTCAAGTTGAAGAAAAATATCTTGTAAAATCCAATCGAATAATGAAACATTACACAACTATCGATTTTAATTATAACTGTTATAAGCCTAATAATAATTTAATCTACCAATTTCTAAATAAAGGGTGTCCAGCGGGAATTTTTCAACTTTAAAATTTCATATAAAAAAACTACATAGATTTTATTTATTTTTATTAAAACAAAATGTACAATATTAATGCGGATTTCATTTCTTAAACACTACAGGGTCTGCCATCTAACGTTTGTTTTTTTCAACTAGTGCTTATTTCGTGAATGGCAACACTTAGCTCATGTCTGATTTGACAGATAATTAGTTTTATCCTTCCGCTGAACGGATGTGGACCATCCAATGCGTTTTCGCTTCGCTAAGTGGCCTGCGATCGACTTGCAGAAGATGCGGATTTTGCCAAAAAAATCATCTTTTCAGATGAAGCTCATTTCGATCTTGGCGGGTATGTAAACAAGCAGAATTGTCGCATTTGGGGCACAGAAAACCCGCACGCATTCATTAAAAAGCCGGTGCACCCAAAACGAGTCACTGTTTCGTGCGGATTTTGTGTCAGAGGCATAATTGGGCCATTTTTCTTCGAAAATGAGCAAGGAGTGGCCGTTACAGTCAATGGCGATCGTTATCGGGCCATGATGAAGCTCATTTCGATCTTGGCGGGTATGTAAACAAGCAGAATTGTCGCATTTGGGGCACAGAAAACCCGCACGCATTCATTGAAAAGCCGGTGCACCCAAAACGAGTCACTTTGGTGCGGATTTTGGTCCAGAGGCATAATTGGGCCATTTTTCTTCGAAAATGAGCAAGGAGTGGCCGTTACAATCAATGGCGATCGTTATCGGGCCATGTTGAACGAATTTTTGTTCACATAAATTGATGTGGAGGATATTGACAACGCCGTGTTTTTGAAAATCGCATTATCAGCCGCAGAGCTGATGTCGTTTGGCCACCTCGGAGCTGCGATTTGACACCGTTGGACTATTATTTGTGGGGTGCCGTCAAAGATAAGTGTTACGCCGACAAGCCAGAGACA
Source organism: Monopis laevigella (assembly GCA_947458855.1). Taxonomy (NCBI): domain Eukaryota; kingdom Metazoa; phylum Arthropoda; class Insecta; order Lepidoptera; family Tineidae; genus Monopis; species Monopis laevigella. Next base: position 2,836,265 of record OX381596.1, on the reverse strand, counting down.
ATTGATGCTTTAAAGGACAATATTCGTGAAGCCATTGGTGAAATACAGCTGCACACAATCGATAATGTACTTAAAAATTGGACCGATCGTGTAGGCTACTGCATGGCCAGCCGAGGCAGCCATTTGAATGAAATTATTTTCCATCATTAACCGGAAGGATTGTGCTTTCAAATAAAAAAATAAATTTGAAAAAATATTCAGCGGTGCGCTCCCGTCCAGTGACTCATGACTACTAACAAATCCGCAAGTACCGCGCTTTCAATGGTACCCCTCCCGTCCACCTCACCCTGCTATTACTTCGATAATTGCCGTTTAAAATTGAAAAATTCCCGCTGGACACCCTTTGTAATTTAACATTTAGACGATAGGACTTCGATGGTTACGATCGGGGAATTTGTATTTATTATTTGCAACATTAAGACACTATCATCTGTCGCGCTTACAAAGACTTTATTATGCATTGCCCGAATGGCCCTCTTCTGTAGTAAAATAGCGTAGCGGCCTTCAATGTATTTAAAGCCGCTCTCGTATCTGCTGCGGCTCCAGTATGTGTCATGTCCTGATTTTTCAAAACCCTTCTCCGTACACTGCGACGCATCAAGTTTTGGGGTGGCTGGGACCCTAACCCAAATATCTGACCACGGCGAAGAACATCCAGTCGCTTATGCTAGTCGTTCTTTAAATAAAGCGGAACGCAATTATTCTGCTACAGAGCGTGAAGCTCTGGCAGTAGTTTTCTCTGTTGAACATTTCAGGTCGTATTTAGAAAGTAGTAAACATTTTAAAATTATAACTGATCATTCTAGTTTAAAATGGTTTTTTAATTTGTCTTATACTACGGGTCGTCTCGCACTATGGAGATGTCGATTATCCCCTTTTAACTTTATAATTGAGCATCGAAAGGGGTGAGATAATGTCGTTCCAGACGGTTTATCCCGTCATTTATCCCCGTTTCCGTTTTAGAGATTTCCCATGCGTCGAGTGATCCATGGTATGACAAATTATTTATTAAATGTCAAGAACATCCATCCCTAATTATAACCTCAATATTAATAAACTTTTTCGCTATTCTAAAAATAGGTTCGGAGTCTCTTCAGCGAGTTTGACTGGAAAGAAGTAGTTTCTTGGAACCATCGTTTAAATCTTGTAAGATTCCATCAGTATACGAGAATTGTACATCGACATGTTTCGCTTCTCCACGAAGCATCTTCAGGACTGAATTTTATTTATCATAACCGAAATAAGTTGAGTATAGGTGAATTTGTGACGTTAAACATGTCGACGTCGTCGTTTAAATACTAGCGGAAGAAATTGCTATAATTGAATTTAAAATATCGACAAAATAATATTTAGGTACAAAACCACAACACATTTTCATATGGGAAGGGTTGTCCCAAACATATTAATACAAAATAAAGATATGTTTGTAGGTCTTTTAAAATACCTACCTACCTACCTTTTCTATGTGTGTAATCCCTTTCTACCCAACCAAATACTTTAAGATATCCTGGCAGCGCCCCGTCTTGAAATAGAGTTCCTTATATTCCGACAGGAATGATTCCTTAGTTGTAACTTACCTTTGATTCTAAAAGTCACTCTTTGTGGCGATTTTAAATTTGTTTTTTCCTTCAACAAGATACACAAATCTGTAAATGCGGTTTTGGTGATCCTATATAGTTTAAAAAAATATGTATCTGTAAGGTTTTTAATGGAATCTCCGTCTTCGGCATGCATACGTTTTCGAGGGCTGCTCCTAATACAGGTTATTATAACTTACAAGGAGCAGCCCAGCTGTACAGTAAAATTGAGTAAATTTGGTAAATGAATAAACATTATTATTATTATTATACGTTTTCGATGGTTTTGCTGAGCTCTTCTATCTTCGAGCTCAGCCTCCACAATCATACGCCAAGCAAAATATCCCCTTTCGTAATTTTTTTTTTCCAACATTCAATTATACTTACCTTTGATTCTAAAAGTCACTCTTTGTGGCGATTTTAAATTTGTTTTTTCCTTTAACAAGATACACAAATCTGTAAATGCGGTTTTGGTGATCCTATATAGTTTTAAAAAATATGTATCTGTAAGGTTTTTAATGGGATCTCCGTCTTCGGCATGCATACGTTTTCGAGGGCTGCTCCTAATACAGGTTACTATAACTTACAAGGAGCAGCCCAGCTGTACAGTAAAATTGAGTAAATTTGGTAAATTAATAAACATTATTATTATTATTATACGTTTTCGATGGTTTTGCTGAGCTCTTCTATCTTCGAGCTCAGCCTCCACAATCATACGCCAAGCAAAATATCCCCTTTCGTAATTTTTTTTTTCCAACATTCAATTATACTTACCTTTGATTCTAAAAGTCACTCTTTGTGGCGATTTTAAATTTGTTTTTTCCTTTAACAAGATACACAAATCTGTAAATGCGGTTTTGGTGATCCTATATAGTTTTAAAAAATATGTATCTGTAAGGTTTTTAATGGGATCTCCGTCTTCGGCATGCATACGTTTTCGAGGGCTGCTCCTAATACAGGTTATTATAACTTACAAGGAGCGGCCCAGCTGTACAGTAAAATTGAGTAAATTTGGTAAATGAATAAACATTATTATTATTATTATACGTTTTCGATGGTTTTGCTGAGCTCTTCTATCTTCGAGCTCAGCCTCCACAATCATACGCCAAGCAAAATATACCCTTTCGTATTTTTTTTTTTCCAACATTCAATTATACTACTTACCTTTGATTCTAAAAGTCACTCTTTGTGGCGATTTTAAATTTGTTTTTTCCTTTAACAAGATACACAAATCTGTAAATGCGGTTTTGGTGATCCTATATAGTTTTAAAAAATATGTATCTGTAAGGTTTTTAATGGGATCTCCGTCTTCGGCATGCATACGTTTTCGATTGTTTTTCTGAGCTCTTCTATCTTCGAGCTCAGCCTCCACAATCATACGCCAAGCAAAATATCCCCTTTCATAATTTTTTTTTTCCAACATTCAATTATAATATACAAAAAAAAAACACCTTTTCAGCAAATAACACTAGGTACTAAATAAACTTTTACTCTAATAAAATGAAATTAAGAAGCACTTTGTCTGTAAGATATATATTAAATTAATAAAATTGTTAATCTATCCAACTCTCTCACCATGGAGAAGGTCGGTGGGCGACGTAACTGTTTCTGTTTTAGTTGGCGGTTAAAGCATCGGTAAAAAATAACACTTGTGTTACCGATTTGTATGAAATTAGGCCTCAACTACACTACGCCAATATTCTTTCTACGCTAGTGTAGTCCGGATGTGACTAGTAGCTCGAGAAGCCCGTGGTGCCGATTTTAGTTGCAGTAGTAACCAATAGAGGCGCTGAACAAATTTCCATACAAAATCAGGTCGAAACTTGCTAGCGACCTTATTAGGCAAAAACTTGTGGTAGAGCTACTGCTGACGATTGGAAAAACTAAAACGTTACGTTAATAATCGTCGTCTACGTTGTCGTCGTACTAGGTTTGCTAGGATCCTGTTGTCTCCCGTCCTTCTCCGCATTTTGATCCCGAAGAATGGGACAGCTATTTAAGATAATTATAACTTTTCTTTTTATAATTGTCCTAGAGTTCTTTCGGTTCGGAATTACTCGCCTTAAGAGGAACATCCACATTTATTAGTTTACATTTATGATTTAGATTATTATCGTTTATTATAGGTTCTAATGTAGGTAATAGTTTTGTAAGAGTTGGGTCTTTTATGCATAGCCGTAGTTACGCTATTTATTCTACAGAAGAGGGCTATTCTGGCAATATATACAATAGGCGAAGAGAAGTATACTAATCTAGTGTGGTTGTGTGTAGCTGTACTATCGTTTGTTTTCTTAATTATTTTAGTTTTTCGATAGCTAGACGCAATAATTCGCGCCACTGCGCTTGTTCGTTTATAAACGAATTAAAGATTTCTCGCCACTGAGATCGTTCAAGCAGCTCTAACTCTCTAATTCTTAGATTTTCTTGGTTAATTATATGTTGCCTATTGTCTTTTTCTATCAAAAATGCTTTTCATTCGCGGTCAGCATTGGCGAACATTTGTGTTGCGATCTCCCTGCGTTGGAGAATGACTGGTATTAGTTCTTCTGTAGCAACTTCTGGGACTGCCTGTGATATTTTAAAATGTTAGCTAAATAATATTTGAATTCATGGCAATTAAAGAAAATGTCATATTTTTTTATTATTAATTTTTATTTTTTAATATCAATAGTACATTGTTCACCGAGGGGAGAAAGTCACCGATTACTAACGAGGGCGAAGTTTGAGGCCCGACGCGTTGGAGGACGTGTCCTCCTCAAAGGAGATGCAGAAGTTTTCTTGCCACTGAGATCGTTCAAGCAGCTCTAACTCTCTAATTCTTAGATTTTCTTGGTTAATTATATGTTGCTTATTGTCTTTTTCTATTAAAAATGCTTTCCATTCGCCGTCAGCATTGGCGAACATTTGTGTTGCGATCTCCCTGCGTTGGAGAATGACTGGTATTAGTTCTTCTGTAGCAACTTCTGGGACTGCCTGTGATATTTTAAAATGTTAGCTAAATAATATTTGAATTCATGGCAATTAAAGAAAATGTCATATTTTTTTATTATTAATTTTTATTTTTTAATATCAATAGTACATTGTTCACCGAGGGGAGAAAGTCACCGATTACTAACGAGGGCGAAGTTTGAGGCCCGACGCGAAGCGAAGGGCCTTAATTCGCTCGAGTTAGGAATCGCACTTTCTCGCCGAGTGATACATGTTTTATACTACACCTACGAGGAAAATAAAAAATAAAATCTCTATTAATTAAAGTTTATATTAAAATTATTACAGTTGTTAAAACTTAATTTAATATTTTTGCTAGGGAGATTAATGTTGGTTTCAGACTTCTGAGACAACATTGGAGAGGTAGTTGGCTGTGTTATTGGTACTGCGCTAGAGCTAGGCTGTGGTGTCAAAAGGTTTACCGGCTGTTGAGGTGCCACTGGCGATACCGATTTCGAACTTGTAAAAAAAAACTAGGCTGTATGGCTTTGAACCCTTGCCTTTCCTAATTTGGAAGAATTGAAGAAAAAAAATTTTAAAAAAACTAGCACGTTAACAATGAATTTTCATATACTTTTTCCTCCCGCTTAAGCACGTTAACAATGGATTTTCATACACTTTTTCCTCCCGCATATTTGTACGACTACAAAGACGTACTTTCTGACCTATTCTTACGCAAGTAAGAACCTACTTTCCGAGCAGGTGTAGTATAAATTGTTTTTTTTTACCCGAGCAGTAAATGCACAAGCAAGGTATATATCGTAAAGTATCCTAATAATAGAGTTTCATCAGTACACATTTGTCATTGAAAATAAACTCAAACATCAACAATAAAGTTACCCACCTTTCTCCACTTCTCCGCGGTCTTCGTATCCCCCGACGCGTCGGCATTTAGTAACTCCGTGAGTTTAGACCAACGGGTTATTGTATTAATTGTAACTTTGGCCATAGCCGGGTTTGATGAGATCACCATGCCTAAAAGATTATCAAGATACAACTACTTGCTAAAATGATATCATTTTCACACTTTGTGGTCTTACAGTAAAGTATCAAAATCTCTTTTTGTGGTTAAATTGACTTTTTAAAAGATTTATTTCAATTACATATTTAATTTAATTTACTTTTAGCACGTTTTATTAATTTGATCCTAAAGTTACAATCGTAATATTTCACTTTGATTTATTTAAATGTTGACTTAAAAATACAATTATTTCCTTACTTCTCCATGTACTCTACCATTAATTCAAATTGAAAAACGCTAGTTTTCTTCGTCATATTTATAAATTATAGATTTAATATTAGAGGCGGCAGACGCTATCACATAAACTTCACAAAACCATAACAAACAAACGCGCGAAACAACCTCTAAAATAATGTATAATACTTTTAATTTAAAAAAAAATGCTATAATCAACAGTTGACAGAAGAATTTCGAGCTCTCCCTATTTGTCGGTTTATGCGCAAATTTATGTCTTCTTTTTTTCCTGTATGATAAAAAGAAACAAATAAAGATCCAAGATGGCAACTTACCAATAGATGCATTCCACAGGATGTATAGTCCTCACTTAACTAACTGCGGAATGTTATCGAATTTGTGCTCGTCTCCACTTATACCAGGGTAGTTGAGGAAGCCGTTTTTAGTGCACAAACTTGTGGTAGAGCTACTGGTATTGGTGAGCATTTAGTGCAGTTAGTGCGAACATGCAGGTTTAATAGAAAGAAGGCTAAAATCACCTTTCCAAACATGAAAAAATACCTAAGCCAAAAGTGAGAAAGATATTCTAAATAAGGAATATGAATAGACAATATTCAATATGGTATCTTACGCGAAAGTTTTTAAACAAAAACGATAAATAAATAAAAAATACGGTAACTGCCTCAATTTACGCCAAAATAAAACGTCAATTTACTAAAAAAAAAAGAGCCCCCAAATTGTTACTTACATAATATTTGAAAAACATCTACGTTTTATTACCTTTCAAATGAGGTATTAAAATCGGTTAAGAACCCACGAAGATGTGACTAATAATAAAATCAAAGGCCTCCCCTATTTCTTATGCAAGCTCGTGCCCTTCTTATCACACCAGTTTATACAACCCTAGAATCTCTAAGCTCCCTTTGCATTTCCTGTGCTGCTTTAATAGTTCTATTGCGTAGGTCTTCGATATTAGGTACAGGGACATTATCAGCGAGTTCATTCGACCCCCCACGAAGAAGTCCATTAGTGTAATGTCGAGACATCGATTGGGAAATTGTTCGTTCAACCAATTAAATAATAAATAAATTTCTCACACTTAGTCTGAAGTACGCTGGACATCCATCATGCATGATTATCATGTTTCGCATTGTGTCTACGCCACGAGAGCTTTGGCTGGGGCTGGTAACAGCCACTCGTGGTGGCGCGCGTGGGAAAAAAAATGACAAAAGGGGATTTAAATATTGTGTTTTACAGTACCTACTTTTGAGACTTGCCTATGGTGATTCTTCTCTTTGTTCTTCTCCTTCTGTCTTCTCTTCTTTTATTCTCCTCTTCGTCAGTACTCGATTCACGATCGTGTAAGGTTGAACTTTAAATCCACAAAGAACGGCGACGGAGTGGTGTCGCGTCCGCTATGAGAGCGATACGTGGACGGGCCGGCGACGGTACGTATATAAAACGTCGGACAGAGGACCGGCGCGTGCGAGGCGTAAAAATGCACTGTTTGAGGCTTCTATCCCCTCCTCTCACCATAGGCGAAAACTACCTACATATCTACAAGATTATATAGGCCGGTTTAAGGCCGTAACATCCCCGCCCCTTTGAAAGCACTCGCTTTTCAACGAGTAAAAAAATAATTAAGTTAATTCCAAAGGGGTTGGCCAAAAGTAGGCAGAAATAAAACTAATAACAATGGTAACGAGAGGCAATAAAAAAAAAAAAAAAAAAAAAAAAAAAGTAAATATGAAAAATTAAAAGGGCAAAAGAAAAACTAATCTAAAAGGTCTTTAGGGACCAAAGAATAACACTATTGTGTTCACGGAATAAATAATACAAGTGGAAATGGTATACAACACCAAATGTATCAGAACCGATGTCGCCAAAATCATATATCTATAAGTGTTGAATCTATAACTGTATCGTCCTGATTGGTTACAAAAATGCACAGTAATTTTAAACACTATAGACTATGAAATAAGATTTAAATTAATATATCAAAAAATCATGACATCTAGTTTCTAGTAGAAATAAACTGTCTAAACACTCTGCTAAAAAGGTTCTGCTATTAGACCACAGGTGGCGTGATTTAATCAATATCCGATTAGTTGTTTTATGTAGTCGGCATAAGGCCTAATATAGTTTATAATACCAAAGTCTGTTTGACTATTCTAGAACTTTCTATGCACAAAATATACTAATTCAAGAGCGGGACATAATAAAATATTGAAAGTATTGATATCGATGTTTTTTTATTTAATGTGTGTAGTAAATTATATTTTTTAAATGTTAGTAAAAATATTTTAGGTGGGAGTAAGGCCTGGGCGGTGGAAACGAGACCGATCCGACCGATCGACCGGTCATGATTCGATTTTAGTCTGTGGGTTTACCGGTTTTTGAGATTACTAATCGTTGTAGTAATCTCAAAAACCGGTTATTGCCGAGGTAGTAGTTTCCTTACACAGGGTGTGGTTACAAAACGGGCGGCTGATTTTCTTAATAAAAAGTGACAAGGTTTTTAAAATACTCGTAAAGAAAAATCGTCGCTTATTTCGTAACCGCATCATTTAGCCGGCATAGTGGAAGTCCATTCATGGACTATGGGGGTATGCTTACCACCAGGTAGATACAGTCACATGCCGTCTTATAATCTATTACTTAGTCTTCCTCATTCATGGAGTCTGTAGACCTGCTTAATAAAAGGTAGGTAGAGTCACATGACACGCTACCCACCTGTTCGTAAGCAGGTCAACAGGTTCCATAAATGGGGACGATTGATATTATAAGAGCAGGTCATGTGACTCTGTGCCTACTTGTTGGTAAGCAGATCAACTGAGTCCATGAATGGAGACGACTGATATTATGAGAGCAGATTATGGAGTCTGCGTCTGGTGGTAAGCAGACCTACAAAGCCCGTGAATAGGTGGATCAATACATTATTGTTTTATAACATTAATCGCTCCTTGATGCGGTTATAAAACAAATAAATTTACAATTACGATTTAAATAAAACTGTGAAAATGCACAATTATATTTCATATTATGTGAAATTTTTTTTATTCTCTTCGCAAATATTGAAAAATAAAACGAATAGACGTTATTTTTAATTACCGTTTATTGTTCATTAGATATAAGATTAAATTATACTGGGTGATATTTTTACCAATGTTAATAATATTTATAGGCATTCAAATTGTATTACTAACAATAAAAAAAGTAGGTATTTAAAAAAGAAAAAATGAAAGAAAAGTTGTCATAACATTATATTAAATATTTTTCACGTTTCAATTATTTTTTCCCGCTGCGTCAATCCAATTTTCTTTAATGATAGGATCAATAAAAAAAAATCTGTAAAAAAGTTTCGCTGAAAAAAAAAAATTTGATTAAATAAAAAGTCGATATCCTCATTTAAGTATATACGACATTTTTGTTTTAAATTGAGATGATTATCGCAATACCTTAATTATTGCGATGAAACAAAAAAATAATCTCAAATACAAAATAATATAACGATAAAAAAATATATCGATTTTTTTAATAAATATACTTTTCCCAGCTCTAATTTAGTAGCGAGTAATTGTATAAGAATGAATGTGTCATTATTTACATTTATAGAAACAAACTCGACCTTAGAGGCAATGAAATAAAGTCCATTATAATATGTATAGCTCTCAAATAGAAATGCATTACGATTTTATATTAAATTAATTAGTAAATGAACTTACCGATGATAAGATACACCACCATTTAAAACATTTTTATATCTACTATCGTTTTTACACTGCAATACAACATAATAAGACATATTTACGAAGTTTTATGCAATTTTATTATCCAGAAAATGGATAACATCAGTGTGGCATAGAGGACTCAACTAAACGCAAAAAAAATGGTATTTGCGGATCAGCGCAAACGGCTGGAACAGGAGCCACGCCCACATCACACTTCCACTTGTTTTATTTATTCCGTGATTGTGTTGGAAGTGAACATAAACGCACAACAGGACGTTTGTAAATGCCTGTGGAGGTTTTCACTGACGCAACCCGGACGACACCATCTGCGCCCGGATGGACAGCGGTTATGACCCCAAGAGGCCAGCCAACTGGCGGTACATTATCGGTAATGATAACTACCTCCGTCCCTATAGTAATAGGATGCGTAGCTGTATTCCACTTTGTTCTACTTTGCAAAAGATGTAGGTATTCTAACCTCCATCTCTTCCAAAAACTTTGAACCATACTATCAATTAAATTAAAGCGTTTCAATAAATTTACGGGTTCGTTGGATACGTCAAACGCAGGCAAAAACTTAACAGGCGCAGTCATTAAAAAATGTGCAGGAGTCAGAGCAGAAGGCTCTGATGGATCTTCACTCAGTAAAGTGAGCGGACGTGAGTTTAAAATGGCCTCAATTTGTGTTAGCAATGTTGACAGTTCGTCCTTACAAAGCAATTGGTGACCTATAACCCTATACAAATGGGTTTTAAAACCCTTAACATATATTTCATAATGGCCCCCAAAGTGAGGGCTGCGAGGAGGATTTAATCTCCAATTAATGCGAAATTTACTTAGCTCTGCGCATAACGGTTCTTTTAACTCCTTTACTAAAAACTTATATAAATCAGACAAGTACCCTTTCGCTCCGACAAAGTTAGTACCATTATCGGAGTACATGTTCTGTACTGACCCGCGACGCGAAATAAAGCGCTTAAACGCGTTAAGAAAAGCGAAACATGACAGATCTTCTGCCAATTCTACGTGAACGGCACGTGTACATAAACAAACAAAAATACAAATATAAGTTTTAATCCTTTTTTCGCCTCGCTGACGTCTGAGCGTGACGTCGATCGGACCAGCGTAGTCCACCGCGGTGTGCTCAAACGCACGCGAAACTTGAACCCTACCTGTAGGTAGGTCGGCCATAAGAGGAGTGCTTGCTTTAGGTTTAACTCTAAAACAAGCATTACATTTAATAATAATACTACGAATTAAACGTCTAGCCGACAGTATCCAATATCTTTGTCGTAATAAAGACATCAGCTGATACGGACCCGTATGGCAATGCAAGCGATGATAGTGAGAAATAATTAAAGAAACTATATGATCTTTACGCGGTAATATTATCGGATGTGCTTCTGTAAATAATAAATCAGCGTTGCGGAGACGACCCCCAACTCTGAGGATGCCATTCTCTAAAAAGGGATATAATTTACGAATAGGTAAACCGCAAGGTTTATTATTTTTAATATCTAATATTTCACGAGAAAAATACCTATTTTGTATAACTTGAATGATTTTACATTCCGCGAATTCTAAATCGGAAGCACTAATGACAGCGGAGCGCGGAATAATTTTAATAAAACGGTAAATATAAACAATTGAGCGTAAAAGTTTATTCCATGAAGAAAATCTAAGAGCTAGCGAGTATAAAATATGCGTAAAATTTGCCTCTAAACAAGACGAGAGCGTAACAGTTTTAATTTCAGGAATATCTAAATTGCCCCGTGAAACAAATGTGTTTACAGGCCAATCAGTTTTAGGCATAGAAAGCCATGAAGGACCAGCGAACCACAATGGGTGGTTCAGCAAACGCGCAGGCGTTAACCCTCGCGACAAACAGTCGGCGGGGTTTTCAATACCAGATACATGAAAAAACTTATCTGGAGAAATTAATTTAATAATTTGTGAGACCCGGTTAGCGACAAAGGTTTGTAATAAATGAGGCGAAATATTAATCCAACTTAAAGTTACTGTGGAATCCGAATAAATGCGAAAGTCATCTATAGGATGACGTAATTTATAAATGTCAATTACTTGACGCGTTAACTTTGCTGCTAAAAGTGCAGCACAAAGTTCCAAACGGGCTAAAGTTACGGTTTTTAGCGGCGCGACCTTCGATTTTGAACAAACTAAGCGAACTGTTATAGAATTATCCAAATTAACAGAATGTAAATAAATAACACAACCGTAACCTTTCTGGCTGGCATCTGCAAATGTTACTAACGTAATTTTTGAACCTTCATTGACGCCTACATGACGCGGTATATGTATTTGTGATAACAAATCCATTTCATTTTGAAACTTTGACCAAACCTCGACCACAATTTGTGGTGGGGTCTGATCCCAGTCAACCCTAAGAGCCCATAAATGTTGAATTAATAATTTAGCAAATAATATAACAGGTTGAACAAAACCTAAAATGTCAAAAAGACGAGCGACAACCGAAAGAACATTTCTTTTAGTACACGGAACCTTATCAAATGTAATGGTGTAACTAAAAGTGTCGGAAACCGGCGACCATTGAATACCTAATATTTTTAAACTATCTGAATTATTAAATTGTACAACTTCAGGATGAACGTGTGTAATTGGTAGATTGTTTAACACAGTTTGAGAATTACTTGACCATTTCAAAATATCAAAACAGCCACGTCTAAATAAACTAATTAATTCATTTTTAATATTAATAGCGTCCTGTTCTGTACGACAAGAATCCACTATGTCGTCCATGTAACAGGACCGAAGAATAACTTTACTAGCTAGCGAAAAATTACTACCTTCATCCTGAACTAACTGCTGAACAGTGCGCATCGCGAGATACGGACTGCTGCGTAAACCAAAACAAACTGTTCTGAATTCGAACACTTGTATAGGATCACAAGGATCAAATCTATATAAAATTCTCTGAAATTTGCGATGCGATTCATTTACTAAAATATTTAAGTACATCTGCTTCAAATCAGCAGAAAGAGCGACCTTAAATAAACGAAAATTTAAAAGTACTGCAAAAATATCCTTTTGTAAATTAGGGCCAGTGTGTAACACATCGTTTAATGAAGTGCCACTGGTTGTTTTCGAGCTAGCGTCTAGCACGATCCGCACCTTAGTAGTAGCTTTGTCAGCGCGTACTATAGCATGGTGAGGTATATAATAACCTAATTTGGATACGTCTGAAAGCAAAATTAAATATTTTTTAGAACAATATTCACGAATTAGCGCATCGTATTCGGCATGCAATGATGGAGAAGCGAGCAGTTTTCGTTCGAGCGATAAAAAGCGTTTCTTGGCAGTTAAATATGAGTCACCTAAAATAGATGGATCTCGAGAGAAAGGTAAGGCTACTTTGTACCTACCTGTTTCGTCTCTTGTGACATTGTTGGTGAATATATTTTCACACTCTAAGTCCTCTGGCTTAGTTGGAGTTTGGCCAGAGACCTCTTCTAACTGCCAAAATTTTTGTAAAAGTGTGTCAATTGGTTCATCAACTGAACAAAAATGTGAAAGCGACGAAGCGATAAGCGAAACAAGCGTAACTGGAGTTTTCCCAATAATAATAAACCCAAAAATGGTTTCAAATGCAGTTGGTTTTCCTGGTGACCCTGTAACACGCCCAGGTAACAAAATATCTGCAAACAATAAACCTCCTAACAAAACGTCAATATCACCCGGGACGTCAAATGTACCGTCCGCGAGATGTATGTGATTTAAATATGAAAGCGAAGCGCGATTAATCTGAACAGTAGGTAATTCACCTGTAATGCGATCGATGACGTAAGCATCGATTGATAAACAAATATTTTTATTAAAGCGAGAAAATAATTTAAGCGAAACAACACCCCGTATAGGGTTGGCGGAACCCCCTATACCCTTAACTATACCTACAGAAACCTTATGCATAACTAAACCTAACTTACGACTACATTCTAAAGTTATAAAATTATTTTGAGACCCAGGGTCTACGAGACCACGAATGCAATGTTCAGATCCGTTCAAGTCTATAGAAAGTACTTGTACGGTACCTAATAAACAGGTATCATGCGTTAAAGAAGTTTGAACATTACAAAGCGATGAAGTATGAGCTTGAAGAGAAGTATCAAGCGAAGAAACAGTCGGCATGGACCTTGCAGGTACCGGCACCGACGCGGGCGCGGTCGGTGGCGGCGCGGAAGTACGTGGAGGCGTGGGCGCTCCAGCGGAAGCGTTGGGTTGTTGCGGGCGGCACGGCGGCGGCTGGGGCTGGCGCCCGAGTGCAGCCGGGCGACGATTCCCAGCATGCGACTGTGAACGCTGAGTTGTCTGTCTAGGTATATTGCGAAATTTACATAATAATGAATGATGTTTATGATTGCAATATTTACATGTCGATGTCGATTGACACGACGGGGAAGAATGAAACATACCTAAACAATTTGTGCAACCACTATTGCCAACAATAAATTGATACCTATCCTGGACAGATAAATTATGAAAAGCGTCACATGCATAAAGTTGTGTGTGCGCGGTTTGTTTACAAAAAATACAAACGTTGGTGTCGTTAGCAACAAAAGCATGCGTATGTTTAGGGCCTTGATTATTACTACTTTGTTTTTTAAAGTTACCTATTGTGGAGACGCGATCGGTTATTTTACCTACCGGCGCGCGTTCTAAGATTTTGGATTGTTCTTGTAAAAAAGAAATAAATTGTGAATAAGTGGGGATAACAGCACTGCGATTATTCATCTCAAAAGCGCGTGTGGTTTCGGGATCCATTTTCTTTAAAGCGATATGTAACAACATAAAATCGGATAAATCCGTTAAATTTAATAACTTTAAACTAGCGGCTGCCGCGGCAAATTTATCTAAAAATAAATCTATGTTTTTTGTTGAAGCAGTTTGAAGTGATTTAAAATCTAAAACTTGATCAAAATACGCGTTGGCTAAACTCCTTTTATCTTCAAACTTTTTAACTAAAGTATCCCAAACTAGCTGATAGTTGTCTGCTGTCGGTGCAATTCCAGAACATGAAGACAAAGCCCGACCAGACAATTTCCCCATTAAGTACTGCATGCGTTCTCCGTCATCCAGGTCAACATTTAAATGAACCGAATTCTTAAAATTTTCATAAAAAAGTGGCCATTGCATTGGATCTCCCGAAAATCCCAACAACTCTAATTTTGGCAGCTTGGCGACATGTTTTTTATGTGTAGAAACTGAATGGGATGCGGAAGATTCTTTATTTAAAATTGATTTATGAACGCGTTTAATATAACAATAAATATCCTCAAAAGCTCCCCAACTTTGAAAGTTAGGTATAGCCGAGGGCTTCACGGTTAACTCTAGTTCATTAATTCTATCTAAAATTGTAATAAACTCGGAACGTATGTTATCTATAGATTCTATATTTGATAAAAATAATTCTCTAGCAACAAAGTCATCTGACACTTTTTTTGATTTACTGTAAATATCTTGAATACGAGTAAATATAGCATCTCGTTTTGCATATAATAACTTTAAATCCCTACTTAAAACAGGATCTAAAATATCTTGCTCACTTTTAGTACTTGCAGAAGCCATACTTACCTAACTTAAAAATAAAACAAAGAAAAATACCTAAATATATTTATAATGAAGTCAATGACCTAAGTACACTATAAAATACCTAACAATAAATTAATTTTACGGCAGAGCTGAAATATAGTTACTTGTTATGAACAATGTAATACGACTAAGTTTAAAAACGAAAATAATGGTCTTTAATAAGGCACGATATACCTTCTTAAATAAGCTACTTAA
The DNA here is from genome assembly GCA_947458855.1 of Monopis laevigella. Lineage (NCBI taxonomy): Eukaryota > Metazoa > Arthropoda > Insecta > Lepidoptera > Tineidae > Monopis > Monopis laevigella. Next base: position 2,820,954 of record OX381596.1, on the reverse strand, counting down.
TACAGTTACGTGTTTATAAATGTATTGCGTATAATTATAATAATTAAACAGGTTTTATGAACTTATTTCAGTACCTTGTTTTGTAAAACCTATAAGTAGATGTATGTATACAAATATTTAAATAAAATACATAGTTACAAAAACACGTTTGAAAGCGATAAAGAGACAGTTTTAAACCTACCTACTAGGTAGGTACTATACGAAATGGAAAAATGACTTGCGGTTTTATGCGATGCGAAAAAAGATTAGGTAAAATTATTATAAAACTGTTATGAAAGCGAATAATAAATAGTAATTTAAGTACCTAACGTTGAGAGCGAAAGAATAACAAAACAAAAAATAAATAAAAATATTAATAAGTTCAACCTACTGCGTATCCAACGAATCAACAAAAATAAATGTTAATGTTGTAAAATATAAAATTATATTAAATACGAACAAAGTAGGTATGCAATACAAACTACAGAAAACTAATTAATTCAAATAGAGGGTTTTTAAGGAATATCGTCTCGATTAGACAAACGAGAAATCCGACTCGTATGGACCAAAAATGATGTCTACGCCACGAGAGCTTTGGCTGGGGCTGGTAACAGCCACTCGTGGTGGCGCGCGTGGGAAAAAAAATGACAAAAGGGGATTTAAATATTGTGTTTTACAGTACCTACTTTTGAGACTTGCCTATGGTGATTCTTCTCTTTGTTCTTCTCCTTCTGTCTTCTCTTCTTTTATTCTCCTCTTCGTCAGTACTCGATTCACGATCGTGTAAGGTTGAACTTTAAATCCACAAAGAACGGCGACGGAGTGGTGTCGCGTCCGCTATGAGAGCGATACGTGGACGGGCCGGCGACGGTACGTATATAAAACGTCGGACAGAGGACCGGCGCGTGCGAGGCGTAAAAATGCACTGTTTGAGGCTTCTATCCCCTCCTCTCACCATAGGCGAAAACTACCTACATATCTACAAGATTATATAGGCCGGTTTAAGGCCGTAACACATTGTTTGTAGAGGCACATCTTCTAATAATTCGTATAAGATATTTCGAAGAAAATCTTCATATGCTTCCCCATTAAGATTGTCTGGTAGGAAATGTTGTCAAACTTTAGGACAGTAGGTCTCATAGTAATATCGACTGGAATTATCCCATACTATCACCCCTTAAAGCCATAGCCACTAATTTCCTGGTCACCCTGTATAACTTTGTTATTATTTATTTATATAAACACAATATTGTAACTGACAGTACACATTACCAAAACATTACAATTTGAACAAAATATATAAAACAATACAAGCTATGGTGACATAAGTAGGTACCTACATTAAATACTATTTATACGTCCTTCTAACATTCTCTAATATTCTTTCATCAGACACTCCACATTATATTGTGTTTAAAGGAAATATAAACAGTAGAACTTAAACAAATAATTAGGTAATTATTAAGTAGTACTAGCTCTCTTACAATGGTATTCATATCTTGAAAATATACATATTTTGTAAATATTGAATCGTGGATCAGTGCTTCAACCACCTCATTTATACACCTTGAAACGGTCGCCTGGCTCATATCTAATAATAGACCTTGTGGTGTTTGATAGGAGCCAGTGGCAAAAAAAATTAAGGTAGATAAAATCTGGAAAAACTTTATTCTTATTACAAAGAGATTATTAACTGCTGTGGTTTTAGTTTTCATAGGGTTGACTGATTAACAATTGCAATGGCATAGCTGTTGCATTTATGTTCATTGGTAATATTTGCCATGCTCATATTGAATTATGCTAAGAGTAGGTACCTATATAGGTTGTTAGGCATAAACATAATCAAACAACAAAACTCAAAAACTAGATACCTAATGGGATCCTAATCATATTCGCAAAAAAAAAATATTCTAGTTTATTACTAAATAATAAAAATAATAAATAAGTTTATTATTGCCTTTGTATATATATTGCTATTACATCGTGGTATAAAAGGCCCCAATAAATAAACTAATACTTCAAATAAGCTTTTCGTCAATCGTTTTTTTTATATAAAATCCACATCTCCTATTTGTAGTGGGTTTTTCCTTCGTGTTGTTCTTCTCCGAACTTGATTATTTGCCATTTCGGTTTCTTCTATTATATCAGTTATAAAACTTACAGCGAATTGGTCAGACAATGGCAGGACAATTCACTTTCGAGATGCAAGTTCGAGTGCCGAGGACCACTCTTACGTAGTCGAGCGCAGGCGGTTCGAATAGATTAAGGCCGGGACTCCACCAAAGCAGAGATGTGTGCGGTGTGCTGTGTGCTGTGCGAGAAGAGATGTTTTTCAGCTCGCGGGACTCCACCAAAGCGGAGATGTGTGCGGTGTGCTGTGTGCTGTGCGAGAAGATATGTTTTTCAGCTCGGTTGCGGGGCGTTGAGTGCTCAGTACGCATTCTGACACGAAAGGTAGACGATGTCGCTATTATTACAAAAAAAGTATCTTCTTTTACTTGAAGAAGAACTACAGTCTGAAGAAGCAGAATTGATAGCTTTATACTACCTAAACAAAAGAAAACATCGGTTTTGGAAAAGAAGTCACTTGTATTACCATACCAGTCATGGAGAATTTTTTACTCTGTTTAATGAGTTAGATGATGAAAGTTTTACCAAGTCCTACAGACTACCGAGGAATATATTCTACGAACTACATAACTTAATTAAACCGCATATATTTAAGCAAGATACTAACTACAGGAGATCTATCTGTACCCAAGAGCGGCTAGCAGTATGTTTGAAGTAAGTACCTACCTAATTATTTTTTTGTTAAGTGTGTTTGTGTTTATGTGTGTTATCTGCGTTTGAATGTGATCAGTCTTTTTTGAGTGTTTGTTTTTTTTTGTGTAAAAGGGCTAAGTGAGAAGTACTCAAAACGAGAATCAAGAAGTACGAGAATACATGAAAAATATTATGTAAACTGAGGTATGTAAGGATTACGAGAAATCGAGATCCGTTGTCTCTTTCTACCCCTCCGGGAGACTGGAGTGATGCATATTATGTAAAAACCAAATATATTTTTATATTATCTTATTTATTCATAAAGAAAACAAAAAAATCAACTGCCGTTCTGGGAGTAGCAAAAAAAACGTAAGGTTATATTAGAAACATAACGTACAAAAAAATTATAACAGTAAATCACATGAGACATATTGCTTTCTTTTCCATATAGTTACAAATTATCATATGTGTCTTCTTCGTTTCTGAATGCTTCTTCTATCTGTTCATCGGTCATGTGCGTATCTTCCAAGCTTGGAACAGGTGCCTGTGTCGAACTTGGACCCGGTGTTTGTGTTGAGCTAGGAACCGGTGCCTGTGTTGAGTTAGGACCACCGGCCTGTGTTGATGTAAGAACCGGTGCCTGTGTTGAGCTAGGACCCGGTGTCGAACTTGGACCCGGTGCTGAAGTGTAACCGGGGGAATACCAATTATTTTCATTTGTGTTATACCATGTGTTTTGTAGCTCAAGTTCTTCCAATTCTAAAAGAACATTGAAAATTTTACGTTTAGCCTGAAGCTGCATATATTGAGAAAGTTTTTTTACACTTTTTGATATCGACAGAAAAAAAGTGTCCATTTCGTCAAGGGTATTATTTTTCTCTATCAATGATTGTATTTCTAGTTTTTCTTGGCGTATTCTTTCACGGTTTGCATGGTGCTGTATAAGTAAATTACTTATTTCATCCGATTTTCTTGTTGCATTTCTGCATGTCGAGGCTGAGACGCTTGATGTCGGTGACGGCGAATGTTGTACAGATGGACGATCTTCTGGAGTGCTTCTTGTATGATTGCTTGATGTTTCAAAAAACTCATCGGTTACATTATTTTCCAATGAATTTGTTTCCTGTTCATTTATATTTGTTTGTGAGGTATAATTTGTAGTCCTGTTTCTATTCGTCATATATGGTATCAAAAATTCCATTACCTTCTCATATTTCCATTCACGAATTTGTTTACCACTCTGTCCACTTCTAGTGGCATTCTTCCTTTTTAATGCGTCCCGGTGGCTGTCTCTCAACTTTTTCCACTTAGATTTAGCCGTTTTTACTGAAATAAAAATAATTGAAATCATTATAAATATTAAATGTTGACATTGCCATAGTCAAAATATACTTACCGCTTTATCACTCATGCAGAATTTATAACCATTATAAATATTTAAAAAATACCAGAGTTTCAAGGGAAACCAATTTATAAAAAAAAAATATCTGAAATCAAACAAACAAAACGGATTGTATCTCTCGTACGTGGTCGCGGCAGACGGCGGCGTCGAAATTTGAAATGTTAATAAATAACGAGTGATAAATCCATTTTATTTGTTTGATTTCAATGTGTTGTGCTCGTGTGAATCTTAGACTTTTAATTGTTTCTTTTCTATTATTTAAAAATGGCTATAACTTTTGAACGAGTGAAAATTCTGTAAATACATAATTTCAGTAATGCCTAATCTTTTATAGTTCCGGAAACAACACGACACTGATTAAGATATTATTTTGAAATGACCCTTCTATTCTAACTGAAACCACGACACATAAATATAAATCTATATTATAATTATTACAGGTATTTGGCGACTGGTTCAAAATTTTCACAAATAGCTGAAAATTTTAGGATTGGAAAATCGACTGTTCCAAGAATTATAGAAGATGTCTGCGATGCCTTGTGGACAGTATTACAACCTTTGGTTATGCCAGAACTTAATGAAAATGATTGGAAAAAAATTTCAAAGCAATTTGAAGAAATCTGGCAATTCAAAAACTGCGTCGGGGCCATTGATGGCAAGCATGTGTACATGTTTGCACCCCCAAAATCTGGGTCCTCATATTACTGTTATAAACACAGGTTTTCAACTGTAATGATGTGCGTAGCCGACGCTACCCGAAGAATAATTATGGTAGATATAGGTTCAATGGGAAGGTTCAGCGATGGTGGTATTTTTGCTGATAGTATATTCGGAATTCGTTTGAGAGAAAACAGACTAAATCTACCACAGCCACAACCCTTGTACCAAAATGGAGAACCTGTACCGTTTGTTTTTATTGGAGACGAAGCTTTCCCTTTGATGACTAACTTAATGAGACCATATCCACGCGATAATTTAAATAACGAAAAACGAACATACAATTATAGACTTTCAAGAGCTCGTCGTATTGTGGAAGCTACATTTGGTGTATTATCACGGAAATGGTACGTATACCGTAAAGAATTTGAATGTAAAATAGAAACAGTGGAAAAAGTGATAAAAGCAACGTGTGTTCTACACAACTTTTTAATTGACAAGATGCCTGGCTATCTAGATAATAATGAAACGGGTTTGGCCACGACTATGTTTAACGACACAAACGTGGAAAATCTATTATCGAATGACAATATGGATGCCTATCAAGTTCGAGAAAAATTCTGTAGTTATTTCAACAACGAGGGCGCCGTTCCATGGCAAGACACTCGTATTACAATATTACTTGAACGAAATACTTAATATAATAAATTGCACTTACCGTCAGATAATTGAGTTTCTTTCAAAACGTTCTCCCAAGCTGCATCTTTGACGTCAGTAAGTTTATAGGTATCTATTGATGTGTTCCATAGACATGGATATTTTTTTACTGATTCAATAAATTGTTCATCCATTACGTTTTATTTAAATTAACTAATTGTTTACGTTGAAAAATACAAACTGCACAAATTATTCACGATAAAAGCGTGTGCTCGCGTGCACGGTACTAGCAAGATGGCCGGCCGGCCGGCGCGCGCGCGGGGTTCTGCGGGTTGCTAGCGGGCGAGAGGGGGGAGGGTGACATCGCTCACTGCACGCCGCTCACATCTCTCGTCTCCACTGCGCGTCGTCCGCGCACAGCTCACATCTCCGCTTCCATCGCGACATACAAATATTAGACATCTCCGCACAGCGATCTCCACTGAAGCTGAGCGGAGAGGAGACGTGTCAATAACTCAATTCTATTGGTTGTTTAAAAAACATCTCCTCTCCGCTCGTCTCGTCTCCGCTTTGGTGGAGTCCCGGCCTAAAAGTGAGATTCCATTCCGAGAATACGCAATTAGTGTTTTTTTTCACATGTCATTTTTCGTTCAAATATATCAAATCGACTTCAAAGTATTGAATTAATAGCTTCTCCCCAAAGGAATTGGCATACAGTGGGTATGCAACAAATTAACTAAATAACCGAGACTTTTATTTTTGGCAACTCTCTTTCTGATTGGACCACACATTTCTTTATTATGGTTTTCACCCCACTTTTATGTTTCATAAAGTAAACTTTTTTATATCCAGAGTTGTCTCCCTTCAATTACAAAAGAAATCTCGCTCCTCCAAGTGAACGACTCTCCATGGGACCCCACATATTTCAGAATGTACCCATTCTAGACGATCAAATACCCAGGAAGAAACATTTTTCATACTTTTCAAAGACATCGATAAATGTTATACCCTGTGAGTTAAATATTCGTTGATATAATGTATATTCTGATGACATAACCGATGTTCTTCTATTAAAAGTCTTGAAGTCAATCCTACATTTATATTATTATTATACAATGCTTATTTGTTTTACACTTGGCGCCGATTCTACTACGTAAGTACTTTTGTTATAACATATTATCAGATATTGGTTCACCAGCTTGCTTTTTATTTTATACGTATGTCCTCTAATTGGACATAAAAACATGTTCTTTCATAAATTCTATTGAAATTTTAATTTGTAGTATACACCTGTATACCTACTGCAGTAAACAAAATTAAACGCTTACGACCGACTTTTTCTCGTAAATCGATTTTAACTTCGAGTATGTTTGTCTCTCTCTATCCTCCTAACTAAAAACTCTTGCCTTAGAGTATTTTTGGCACCATGTCATGTAGTACAGTTGTCATTGTCAATATAATATGTGTTATATCATTGTTTCTGGTACAAGCCTAAAGCTTAGTTTATGTACTTAGAATATGTGTAAATTAGTTCCAATCTTATCAAATCATTAACACCAAACATTATGTCATTTAAAGTTTAAAAAATTGAAATGGCATAAGAATACATAGCTGCTGGAGACGTCATCGGGGCCATATTTGGTAATAAGATTTGTTGATTGGTTGAAATCATCGGAAGATAGTGGTGTGATTCATAACGCCTTGTGGGAGATATAGCCACCCGCCCCGGTGATTAGTGACTCGTTCCTCAGACACCTTACCAACCAGGTGTGGCTCGTTAGTATAGGCGCTACGTAGGTCCGCCCTTTGTGTGTAGTTTATTCATTCAATTAAATGGCACAATAAAAGACATTACATTAAGTGTTTGATTAGAGTTCCGGAAGGTAGATGAACCCACACCAACACAGATAAGATACACTAGCCCCCATCACTCAAAAAAATAATAATCCAATAATGAGATTCTCCGTTCCGTAACGCCATTGCTTTCTGGTGTATAATATATTCGTTATTAATGCCTTTCACCAAAACAAACATGCCACATTGTCACATCTTATTGTTGCCACATTGTCACATGTTATTTCATTTTTTTTTTGATGTTATGAATATTTTATTTGTAAGAATAAGTAATTTATGATAGGGGTAGAGAGTTGTGCCATTATATGAACATAATACTTTAAGAAAAAAATAGTAAGACTTTTTCATTTTAATTTCGCGCGGAAACCCATTCGTTGATTTTTTTTTCTGGGTTGGTATGGACTGTCAGTGACATCTGTGACAAAGGTCACATCAAAATAATAATTAGTTTTTAGTATATGCTTGTCTTTCTGAAGTACAAAAAGTGTATTCGTCGATTTTTTCAATGAGTGAAATTATTCAACAAAAATGTTCCATTAAATTTTGTGTGCGGAATCAAATTTCTGGTGCCGAAACGTTCAGAATGTTGCGAAAGGCCTTCGGTGATAAATGTATATCGCGATCAAGTGTTTTTGATTGGTACAAACAGTTCAAAGAGGGTCGAGAACGCGTTGACGACGAACCACGTCCTGGACGGGCATCAACTTTAACTGATGATCAACACGTCAATAAAATCAAGGGACTGGTGCTTGAGAATCGAAGAATAAGTGAAAACATTTTAAAAGATAATTTGGGCCTAAGAAAAGTAAAAGCACGATTGGTTCCAAAATCAATAAATTTTCTTTAAAAACCTCCAATTTTAACTTCACTTAAAACCTGAGACGTGCATATTACGAGTATATAATCGATAAATGAGTTTTGCACAGTACCCGGAAAATTAGAAAAAAAACTATTTCTTAACAGTTAACATGATGACCCACTATCGAAGAAAAAGGCGACTGGCTCACCGAGTGATCATCAAGGTTCCTCTCGACATTCGTTGCTCGCATAAATTTACTTCTTTTACAGCAACTTCACTAATAGTCTTCCTATCCGGGCATACTGATGCTCAATGGCCTGCCTTCCCGCAGGCATAGCAGGTAACCTTTGTGAGACCTTTCAGAAGAGCGCGAAGTATTCATAATGTTTGCTAGTTTGAAAGTCCTACCAAATTCACTTGCGTCGTTTTCTACTCCAACCAAACCAACGGTGCCCAGCTATTCCACAATGATGACATTTGCCTGGAAATCTATTAGCAGTCGTTCGTGGACTTTGTATCTCAGTTTTTTTTAATAGAGCAGGACATGTGACCCTACATCCACCTGATGGTAAATGGCAATGTAACGTCCAAGAATGTTCTCAACCCATAGTTATAATGATGCTTGCTTCAATTGGTAGATTCCACTATGTCTGCTTGAGAAACTTATTCACGCCTCGCTTAAAGGACTCAGAATTAAAGGAATAAGAGAAAACGCAGGTTATTGTATATCGGTAATATCTAGCTGCCGTTTTATTAAAACTCTAAATAGTTTGGCTCGAGTTGTTATTAAATGCGCGTTCAGTTCACGACGTATGAAACCTTTTGACAAAGAGCTGAGATGACAAAGCCAGTTATTACCTCCTCCGGCATTTCAGTCTTTGGTATTCTTTCGATTATGCTCCATAGGGCATGACAGATTAATATGTAGTTGGCTTCACTGTGTTCTCAAACGCGAGCATAACAACGACGCGACGCGACGTTGCCACCCGATTTTTGATGCAAAAAAATGGCGAAAAAAATGTTTGGCTTTCCCATAAAAATTGATCATTTTAACATTACTAGTGTGTATAGAATAATGCATTTTTTTTTCATTTGCGACACACGATTCCATGGGAAAAGTTGTTCATATTGATCAGTAGAACAACGAACTTCATTAAAGAAAAAACCTAATAAATAAAAGATTTACTTTAATTACTTATTAGATTATTGTATATTTTATTGGAGCACGGCATGCGACTTTGTATCTACCTGGCGGTAAGCAGACCTACAAAGTCCATGAACGGGTCAATCAATTATTGTTCTTAAACAACATTGGTAACTCCCACTATGCCGGCTAAATGATGCGATTACGAAATGGGCGGCGACAAAGACGAATTGCATTACGAGTATATTTTAATATACTTTGTATATTTAGAATAAGGAAAATTGCCTTAATCTAGCAAGATATATATTTTTCTAAACATCTTTACAACACTTTAAAATCAAAATTTACTGTTACTATCTTCACATTCTTTGAGTGTGCTAAACTAAACATAGCTCTGAAAGTTAGCAAACTGAAGTGGCAGTGGGCTGGACACATTTGCCGCAGGACGGATAACCGTTGGAGCAGGCGGATATTAGAGTGGAGTCCACGTCTTGGCGCACGTAACGTAGGACGCCCCGCAGCTAGATGGACTGATGACCTGCGGAGGGTGGCTGGCAGAGACTGGATGCGAAGAGCGGAGGATAGGGATCAGTGGCGTGTCTTGGAAGAGGCCTATGTCCAGCAGTGGACTGCGATAGATAATAAAACAAAACAGGGCTTTTTCCTTTTTTGAAAAGACTATTTGTAATTGAACTTGTGCCATATACTTTGCTACAATCTTATTAACGTTTGTTATATATCTTTTGTTGAAAGCTTTTTCAATAAGGCCTACTTATGCCATCAGGAGACGCTCTAATAACTGGGTAATTTGTGCGCAATATAAAGCCATCCCTCTCAATTTTCTCTGCTTCTCTTTTTTTAATTATGTTTATAATAACAATTTCCTCCAGTTTTCTTCTCCTTTCCAAGGTATAACGTTGCACTTTTTAATTGTTATTTTTTTTATTTACTACACAATAAGTTAAATTTTATAGTAACATAGACACCCCTATTCTGCTAATACAAGCCGATAATATTTCCATAAGTTTTAATAAAAATAAATACAGTCAGAATATTTTTCGTTTTTGATATAAAAAAAATACTGTATTAATTCTAATTCGATTAATTTTATACTATATAAAAGATCGGTTTTTAAATTTTATTTGAGGAAATACAACAATTTGCAAATGCGCACCATTTCTGTTTCCCTTCTTCACACTCATTTAATCTAGAACTAAAATTCTCAATCACACGCTGGAGCCTTTTTTTATTATTTATTTATTTATTCACATACACACACCGGCAGAATTAGCGGAACACAAAAAAAATTAAAACTAATATATCTTTTTCGTAGCACTGGCCGGTTACATTACTTTTTTATAATTTTTTACATATACTTTTTAAAAACGTCTAATTTAAAAATGTCAACAGTAATTTTTTTCATTCGTTTGTTTTAAAGTTTCATTCATACATCTCTATCGACTGCTTCAAAGTAGATTTTCGGTTTTCGTAAAGTTCAAATTCCTTTTGAAAAACATTTAAGTTACGAACATCTAAGTATGCCTGATTTAACGCTATCAGAAATCATAAGGGCATATGAAATAAGAAGAAATGGTCAATCCTACAGATCAAATGAAACAAGACATCGTCGATCGTTATCAACGATTCATCGTAGCATGAAACGGTACAGATTGACAAATTCTCTAGTGAGGAGAATAGGACAAGGCATGAATTCTTGGAATATATCTCCTTGAAATACACCTTATTTCAAGGAGAGATGTTCGTTTTCTACAACTTCAAGTTCGTCGGAACCCGAAACTTACGGCGGTGCAGGCCCGAAATGCATTGGAGGAGGTTCGAGGAGTAAGAGTGAGTGAGCGTATAGTTAAACATAGCTCTGAAAGTTAGCAAACTGAAGTGGCAGTGGGCTGGACACATTTGCCGCAGGACGGATAACCGTTGGAGCAGGCGGATATTAGAGTGGAGTCCACGTCTTGGCGCACGTAACGTAGGACGCCCCGCAGCTAGATGGACTGATGACCTGCGGAGGGTGGCTGGCAGAGACTGGATGCGAAGAGCGGAGGATAGGGATCAGTGGCGTGTCTTGGAAGAGGCCTATGTCCAGCAGTGGACTGCGATAGATAATAAAACAAAACAGGGCTTTTTCCTTTTTTGAAAAGACTATTTGTAATTGAACTTGTGCCATATACTTTGCTACAATCTTATTAACGTTTGTTATATATCTTTTGTTGAAAGCTTTTTCAATAAGGCCTACTTATGCCATCAGGAGACGCTCTAATAACTGGGTAATTTGTGCGCAATATAAAGCCATCCCTCTCAATTTTCTCTGCTTCTCTTTTTTTAATTATGTTTATAATAACAATTTCCTCCAGTTTTCTTCTCCTTTCCAAGGTATAACGTTGCACTTTTTAATTGTTATTTTTTTTATTTACTACACAATAAGTTAAATTTTATAGTAACATAGACACCCCTATTCTGCTAATACAAGCCGATAATATTTCCATAAGTTTTAATAAAAATAAATACAGTCAGAATATTTTTCGTTTTTGATATAAAAAAAATACTGTATTAATTCTAATTCGATTAATTTTATACTATATAAAAGATCGGTTTTTAAATTTTATTTGAGGAAATACAACAATTTGCAAATGCGCACCATTTCTGTTTCCCTTCTTCACACTCATTTAATCTAGAACTAAAATTCTCAATCACACGCTGGAGCCTTTTTTTATTATTTATTTATTTATTCACATACACACACCGGCAGAATTAGCGGAACACAAAAAAAATTAAAACTAATATATCTTTTTCGTAGCACTGGCCGGTTACATTACTTTTTTATAATTTTTTACATATACTTTTTAAAAACGTCTAATTTAAAAATGTCAACAGTAATTTTTTTCATTCGTTTGTTTTAAAGTTTCATTCATACATCTCTATCGACTGCTTCAAAGTAGATTTTCGGTTTTCGTAAAGTTCAAATTCCTTTTGAAAAACATTTAAGTTACGAACATCTAAGTATGCCTGATTTAACGCTATCAGAAATCATAAGGGCATATGAAATAAGAAGAAATGGTCAATCCTACAGATCAAATGAAACAAGACATCGTCGATCGTTATCAACGATTCATCGTAGCATGAAACGGTACAGATTGACAAATTCTCTAGTGAGGAGAATAGGACAAGGCATGAATTCTTGGAATATATCTCCTTGAAATACACCTTATTTCAAGGAGAGATGTTCGTTTTCTACAACTTCAAGTTCGTCGGAACCCGAAACTTACGGCGGTGCAGGCCCGAAATGCATTGGAGGAGGTTCGAGGAGTAAGAGTGAGTGAGCGTATAGTTCGCAGAAGATTCGGAGAAGTTGGTATAGGCTAATTTATACCCGCCAAAGCACCAAAACTTGAGAGACAGCACCGCACAAACCGACTATACTTTGCTCGTGAACATCACATTGGGACTTTGACGAGTGGGGAGAGTTCTCTTTACTGATGAATGTAGAATTCTGTTAAATCAGATTGATGGAAGGCAGCGAGTATGGAGACGCAAAGGAGAGCGTTATTTACAGTCGTAATTTCGAAAATACAGTGGCATATGGCGGCGGCTCAATTATGGTCTGGGGATGGATATGTTTAGGAGCTCGCACAGAGTTAGTGGTAGTCGACGCCGGGAATCTGAATGCTGATCGGTATATCAAGGAGATTTTAGAGGAACATGTTGTGCCATTTGCCCCATTTATTGGTAACGACTTCATTTTAATGCAGGATAATGCTCGGGCTCACAGTGCTCGCTCAGTACAGGCATACCTAAACCATGTTGGTGTTATGGTGATGGAGTGGCCAGCACGGTCCCCGGATATGTTTTTTTTTTAGTTAAGTTAAGTTTATATATAATTAAACTTTAAGTATTGTGTTGCAAATTAATATCAAAACATATTAATTTAATTGTTGTTTCATTTTTAATTATCATTTGTTTAAAAATAAAGCTATATATTTTATACTTTCCCTTTTTTTTTGTGTTCCGCTAATTCCGCCGGTGTGTGTATGTTAATCTATTTGACACAAATAAATGGTGTACCTCTAATCTTAACAAATATATAAAAATAAGAAAAGACAATAAATTGCAAATAAACTGATTATAGTAGAAACCAAAAACAGAAAAAATGGAAGATCCGAAACCCCTGGGGAGTTCAACAAGAATTACGTCTCTAATCTAGAATTTAAATTCTACATTCATGTAGAATTTAATTTGAATTTACGTGGGGGTTCACCCCCACGAATGCCTACGAACATATGTTTTTTCGATCATATTAGGTATATAAAGTAAACTAATATATTTAATTTAGAATTAAACGAACTTACCTGGTGAAGTTCGATTCTAATTATACGAGTATCACGAAGAAGACGATTACATTACAAGCAGCAGTACGTTGTATGGTGCCGGTCGTTGTCACATTTTTACAGAACATAGACAAACAGAAAAAAGGTGTCTGTCTCGCTCACACCCGCTCCTTACCGATGCCGTAGCGCCCCCGCATCATTACGTTTAAAGTTTATACTAAAATTTCAAAATTTTGAAAAAAATAAAATAATGGGTAAAAATAAATATTAAAGGGTTGGGAGGGAACTAGGTAATCGTCTTCTTCGTGATACTCGTATAATTAGAATCGAACTTCACCAGGTAAGTTCGTTTAATTCTAAATTATACTTCGTATCCCTCCGAAGACGATTACATTACAAGCAGATGTTTAAAGTTATAAAAAATTTTGAAAATTGTACTATATTGATTTTCAATCGAAACAATATAGTTACCTAAAACTTTGGTTCCACAGACCAAGTTTCAGGAAAATAATGTTATTACAAAATCCACGTTTTCTGTATCCTCTCTATTATAATATTTTAAAAATATGTTTGAGGAATCACTCCAGCCCGCAGTCCTCCGAACCACTTGTAAACTAATTCCTTTCCTACGCGCTGCAGAAGTATACGCATGGCGAGTACTGTGTGCCCCAAATATTAAAGTGTCTATACCACTGTTTTGTAAGCTAAGTTTTACTTTTTGTGAGGTTTTCTAAAGCTTATAAACAAATTATTAGTAGAGTCTGTTCTAAGATATTTTAAGAGCTAGAGCCGGGCATATATTTGGGTTTTCTTTTATGTAAGGCAGTTTAACAAGTGGTTGAAAGGACCCAGGCCTAGAAGTCTTTATGAGGTCATCAACCCTAATTATTATGTTAGATTCATTAATAGTTATATTTGTAACTTTAATAAGACTCAGAGTCTGCATCTTTTGTGCAGAAGCAATAGCCAAAAGTGTTATGGTCTTATATGATAAGTCCTGTAGAGTTACATTATCATATGGATAGTATTGGCTCAAGTAATTAATAACAATAATGGTATCCCAAGTAATGTCTTATTTGGGAGTGGATGGCCTTAGCTTATTAAAAGGAGTATTCAACTCCTTTTAATAATCTAGTAATACAGTCATTAGATGTTACATTTGTGCCTAAAACCAATGCTAGAGCCGATCTAGAGGTATTTAAGGTACTGTAGCTAGCTCCAGATTCAAAACTTTCTGTCAAGTATGATATTACTTGGGTTATATTTGCATTACAATAATCAAACCTGTTATTTTCACAAAAATCCACCAAGATTTAAGGGCAAAATTATATTGACTTAATGTTGTTTTCGATAGGGATGCCATAAGTAAATTTAGAGACGAATTTGGGACACCTCGTTTTTCGAATGACTGCCTAATAATCTCGCTGCCACCAGGGTAAGATCTGCATGAAGTGGGTGAGATTCTCTGAAAGGAGAAAGTAACCTGTGAAATTATATGCTTTCGGTATAGTGGGAACCATGATTGGGAAGGCCAATATGGAACTACTAAAATACCTTCAACATTATCAGTTATATATTTATGTACCACCTTAGTGATAAGACTGAATGGTGGGAAGGCATAAATTTTAACTCTTTCCAATTAAAGGTAAATGCAGCCACAACTTCAGATTGGGGATCAAGCTTCCACGAAGCATACCCTCACATTTGTGATTCTGTATGCTTGCGAAGAGATCAAAATTTGATGTGCCAAATGTGTATGTTATTTGTTTAAATGCATAATGTGCAAGAGCCCACTCCGTGCCCGATGAGAGTTTTCGCGAGGCCTGGTCAGCAACAACATTATCAGCGGATCTTAAATAAGAAGCAAAAATAAATATATTGCAGTCTTCAAACCACTGCCATATGTCACGTGACAATTTATTTAGGTGAGAATTATTAAACCACCATTTAAAGTCTATAGTCAGATGAGGACCTAAAGACATTTTCTTGTTGTAATTACCAGTGTAGTTAAGTGCCAAAAACTTTTCTCTTTCCAACAGCTTGGTATAAACCCAACCATAACTCACAGCTGGACATGCTGAGGTAAGAATACCAGTAAATTGAGCCAGCTGTCTGATAGTACATTTTTTTAATTTTTTTTTAATTTTTTTTTTATTTTTTTTTATTTTGAGAAATAAACATTTTGCCTATATTTAATTCTTATTTTCTTTTCTTGTAGTAAATAAATTGTCATGTTGGAAGTATTAAACATAAATCCAAGAAATTTACAATATGTCCTTGGTACAAATTATGGAATTCCATAAGAAACATAACTTCTTTCTATCAGCTTTATTAACTGATAATAGGAAGTAAGCATCTTTAAGATCTATATAATTCTTGTAGTTTAATAGTTTCAAAGCCATACGGTAATATTCCATTTTAAAATGTATATTTGTAATGAATTCATTTTTTTTTTTTTTTATTTTTTTTATTCGGCTTTGGAACTGTAAAAAATTGGGAAATATACTGCTCAGCACAAGGTACATTTAGAAATATACTCTAGTTTAAGATATTCACTTACACATTTATCAAAATAGTACAATCAGCCTCTGAATAATTTACATTTTTAGGTATATAGCACTGAATGGGTTCCTTTTCAAAAGGAATCTTACATCCCTTGATCCATAATAGTATTGTGTGATCATTAATTATCTCCTGCCACCTCTTATAGAAATTTTGTAATCTACCAGCTAATTTTATATTATTTACCTGGGTCAATATCTCCTCGGGCGGAATTGCACTGGCCTGTTTTGGCGAGTCAGGTCTGGTTGACGCTGGGGTTGGCGCTGAGGCTGCCACCGTGCTACGGGGTTCACTCGCTGCTCAGCGGCTACCCGTAAAGTCCCCCGTATGTTTAAAGTTGCTCGAGGAGTAAATGAAGTGGCTATAGGTCTTTTGAGGGCCATTGCCGTAGCTGGTGGTATAATTTTTTTCAAAAGATCTGACTTTAGAGTCCTTACTAAGGCCATTAAGTAAAATATACTTCCATCTAGAAGTTAAATCTTTATGTATATTCTCCCCAAGGGTTCTATCATTTGACAAGTCCTAGTATGTCCAACAAATCAGTACAGTACAGATAGTACCTCATCATTAGTATAAATATATGATATAATAACCACATTTTAGACATTTGTGGGCTGCTTGGCCATGATTTAATTGTTTACAATGAAATAGGTAAATATTTATTAAAAATATTGGGTAACATGTTTTAATTGTTTACATTGTATTTAATTGTATAAGCAAAACAAAACCATTTAGATTTTTTTTTAGGCAATTTTATCCATTTAGAATAAAATGTAATTGTATAAGCAAAACAAAACCATTTAGATTTCTTTTTAGGCAATTTTATCCATTTAGAATAAAATGTAATTGTATAAGCAAAACAAAACCATTTAGATTTCTTTTTAGGCAATTTTATCCATTTAGAATAAAATGTAATTGTATAAGCAAAACAAAACAATTTAGATTTCTTTTTAGGCAATTTTATCCATTTAGAATAAAATGTAATTGTATAAGCAAAACAAAACCATTTAGATTTCTTTTTAGGCAATTTTATCCATTTAGAATAAAATGTAACTGTATAAGCAAAACAAAACCATTTAGATTTCTTTTTAGGCAATTTTATCCATTTAGAATAAAATGTAATTGTATAAGCAAAACAAAACCATTTAGATTTCTTTTTAGGCAATTTTATCCATTTAGAATAAAATGTAATTGTATAAGCAAAACAAAACAATTTAGATTTCTTTTTAGGCAATTTTATCCATTTAGAATAAAATGTAATTGTATAAGCAAAACAAAACCATTTAGATTTCTTTTTAGGCAATTTTATCCATTTAGAATAAAATGTAACTGTATAAGCAAAACAAAACCATTTAGATTTCTTTTTAGGCAATTTTATCCATTTAGAATAAAATGTAATTGTATAAGCAAAACAAAACCATTTAGATTTCTTTTTAGGCAATTTTATCCATTTAGAATAAAATGTAACTGTATAAGCAAAACAAAACCATTTAGATTTCTTTTTAGGCAATTTTATCCATTTAGAATAAAATGTAATTGTATAAGCAAAACAAAACCATTTAGATTTCTTTTTAGGCAATTTTATTCATTTAGAATAAAATGTAATTGTATAAGCAAAACACAACCATTTAGATTTCTTTTTAGGCAATTTTATCCATTTAGAATAAAATATATTTAATTGAATAAGCAAAACAAAACCATTTAGATTTCTTTTTAGGCAATCTTATCCATTTAGAATAAAATATATTGTTCACAAACGGTTTACGCTACGTAACAACGAAAAATTAACTATTTTTGAGGTATCCTTTTAGAATACCTACATATAATGCCTAAATAAACGATTTACGTTTAGGTATGACAAGTAGGTAGATACTAAAAACTAATTAAAGTACAATAAATACTTCATGAGAGGAACCTTTCCTCCTTTATTCGTTTTTGGATAAATAAAATGAAATACACGATTTACGTGTACATAAAAAGGCAATAAGATTTGTATAACCGAATTGCATATAGCAAACTTATCGTTAAATACTGATAAAAATATATTAAATTTTAACCCTGGTTAGGTATCTACAAAAAAAACTTACCTTCGGGAAATATTTCGTCACAGCTATTGTTTTCGGAATCGGATTTGAAATCCTGCCGATTCTTTACCTTTCCCTCGAGTTTCCTAATTTTTTTCATTATATTCTCGTAGTTGCCTTTTTTTGATGTCTTTCTTTTTCTCATAGCTTTTATAATAAAACAAAATGGCGGAAAAAGAAACCCACGCTAGTTTTAATTCGCGAGAATAAAAATCACTCAACAAGCGCATGCGACCTTGACCGCACACAAAAACGTAATGATGCGGGGTAGAGGTGAGCGTTACGTAACGTAAATAGTTACAGTAAAGCCGATATTTCTTAAATAACTAATAACGGTTATTATATTTGTAATAACTATTTAATTAAAAAAACGTAATTAAGAAAAAAAAAACATAATATTGATTTTTGAGTATTAAAAGGGTTAGATCTCATTATTTCCTTTTATTAGAGTACAAACACGATAGGCTTACGACCGACGGTTGACGAGATAAATTGTAAAAACATTTTCGACCTTAATGACATTGATCGAGTACCTTTTTTTTAAATTTCATTCGACTTATTAGATGGCATACCATCGAATTCTACCAATAAAATGCAATTGTCAATAAGGTCGAAAATCCTTTAACAAAGCTGAAATTACTTTCATTGGCTAGATATCATCGATACCTATCGTTTAAGTACAAACACTTTGGGTCTAGGGCCAGGGGTTAATAAGTTATAATAAAATAACGTTTTGACATGACATATCGTCAGATTACACCAATACCATAACTATGAGTCCAAAATCAAAATATAAGCCATGTGGATATAAGACTTATTATCAAAACAAAAATTTAATACTTTTATTAAAAAAAAACAAAATAAAAACTAAAACAAGATAATTTTTAAATACAACTACAAAAAACCTAGAAAGAATGCGTCACGAAATGTACCGCAACCAATCACAGCAATAGCGTGAACATCATTAACCACCTCGTCGGAATGCAACGACGATATTTTAAAAACCGATACAAGAAAAAAAAACTATAACGAGGATAGCAACAATAACTCAAAAAAAAAACACAACGGCAAAAAAGCTTAGAACGAATGTGCAACCAATCACGAAAAAACTACTATAACAAAAATCACTAAATATCAAAATCACGTGAAGTAACAATAACCACCACGTTACAAGAGTTTCCATCGTTACAAGTTACAACCGTTACAAGCGTTTCAAAGTGATATCCATATAGATAGGTACATTTGTTCCGTCCGTTTAAATCACAAGTTGTGGAATGTCGGCGAGCAGCGACATAGCGCAAAGCGGTGATATATTGAACTAAGTAAACCAATTTATAACAACTACTACAGAGAGATGGCGCTAATAAATTAAATAATGCAGAATATAAGTATTTTGTGGTGAATAAAACTTTAGCTGTCTAATGGATGTTAAAGATAAAAATAGATTAAAATAAAAACACATGTAAAAATCATAATAAAAATATAAAATTAAAAAAATGAAGTGCAGAAGCGGGGATGGAACTGGCGTTCTGTGGTTGTTAAGTTATTTAGATAGAATAGAATCATGTCGCCATTAAAAAATTAAAATAGATAGAAAATTTGAAATAAATAAAATTTGTTAAAGAAATAGTTTTCTGACTGCTGTTATAGTGAATAAGTTTTTATATTTAAAAATTATTGGTACACGGGGTAAGTAAGAAAATAATTTAAAGCAATGATTGTTTAGAGATTTATTTGAGAGTAAAGTAGGTACATAAAATTAAAATTATTTTCGAGGCACTATTTTTTTTTTTTTTTTATTATTATTTTTTTTTTTTTATTTTATTTTATTTTTTTTTTTTGCTTATAATTAGATTTTTTAATAATAACTATAAATAATTACATAACGGGTGATTAACAAAAAGAAACGTAACCGTTACGTTACAATGAAATCACGTAACGACCCACCTCTAATGCGGGGGCGCTACGGCATCGGTAAGGAGCGGGTGTGAGCGAGACAGACACCTTTTTTCTGTTTGTCTATGTTCTGTAAAAATGTGACAACGACCGGCACCATACAACGTACTGCTGCTTGTAATGTAATCGTCTTCGGAGGGATACGAAGTATAATTGGAGTTGTATAACATCCCTTAGATTACGATTGTGGTGGGTAACTTATCCAAAAAGACATTTATTTTTATTTCTTCATATATGGGTAAATAGGCATTTTGCTTTTTATATAATTACAGCCCTCTTTTATTTAATTGGTTGGTAATAGGTCCAATGCTCCACAAAGAAGAACTTTTCTCTTGGTAATTTTGAATTTTATCAAACCGAGCTTTGGTCCAAATATAAAAAAAAATAATAACAGAGTTAATTTTAGAATTACAAAAAAAAACAATATAGCTTTTATGGTGGCACGTTCCAGATCTACAGTAAATTTAGATGGTTGAAATTTTGGAAATCGAGACCTAATAAGTTGGAAAAGACTATTATATGATTGCTCTTTTCTATCAGAATATAAAGCAAAGTATGTTCTTATTTTTTTATGTGCTACCCATATCTCCGTGAATAGAATATACATGATTAAATGGAGGGAACGTAACATCAAGAAATACATGTTTTGTTACGGATAATTTTTCTTTGTTTTCTTTAGTACCAAAAACTATAATACGTTTATTTTTTCATGAATAGTCACATAGAAAAAAATCTAAATGCACTTTGTAAATCTGCTTACTGCGTACTCAAATAAAACAAATAAAAAAAAGATCAAAGACTACAATTTTAAGGTACCCGGTCTAAACCCCGGTGTCTTATTAAATAATATGTACTATAGTTTGACAACACCACGTTCAACACAGAGGACGTTAAGCAGTCGGTTCTATTTTCACTATACCATAGTTGGTATAGTGAAAATAGGACCAATATCATCAATATGATAAGCTCACCACTTCTCCGGTGTAGGATTTAGACTACATTACTCGTGGGGGTTAAAATTGAAATTATAGATAAACCCCCAACAACTTCTAGGGGGTCCAACATGAAACGTAATTCTTGTTGAACCCCCCAGGGAGTCGACCCAGGGGGTTCAGATGGAACCTTCCAAAAAAAATGGGAAAGATACTTTTATAAGGTGTGTTTGATTAAAGGTATGGGAATGTATTTCAGTGTGTAATGTATGTGTGTGTGTGTTGCGTGAAGCGTTGTTTCCTGGGTGAGCGGATTGAAACCAAGATTGAACGCTTACAGAAATTTATTAAATAACAAAAATACAAGATATTACATACATATCATCACGGGTGCCTTAGTTTTTTTTTAAGTCCAAGGTCTAACCAACTTGACCACCACTTATATCTACGTATTACTTACAAAAAGTTTAAGTTAAATTCAATAAATAGTAATAATTAGGTTAAATAGGGAATACTGAATATTACAGAAACCTGATATTATATAGCATCGTTATTTGTTACCCACACTGTAATATTAGACAAAATATTGGGTCTCTGGGAGAGTCTGGGTTGGCAACCTGCATTATTTCTAGACGAAGTAATCCCAATAACATAACATTGACCATAGGTCATAATAACCATTTACAAAAAGAATAGTAATATTTCACATAAAAATCCGTGTGGACAGTACCGATGTTACGCTGCTCGAATATCTGCATGATGCAAAATTTATTGAGTTAAAATGAGTAAATAGATAGGCGGGTACAGAGGGACAAGTCCTGGGTGACTGAAGTCGCCGCGCGTTCACCGAACAGCTCCGCTAACACCAGCGACTTCTTTCCGGGTCCCTTAACACCTCAACCGGCTCCGGGGTAAGGTGATGGCTTCTACACGACGACGCCTGGAATGCGTGTAATTAACGAAAGCCTAATCACACCCATTAATAGACCTCATTTTAGGATCTTGTGGGTCTGATTACCTTCAGGTATATACAAAGTCACATGCCTTACTCCAGTAAAAAAAAACATCATATTTTTGTAAGCATAAATTCAATTGGAAAAAAATGGCTATAATTTCGAACAATTTATTAGTTAGGACAAAAAAAATAAAAATACATTCTTAAAAATGAGTACTTTCCTTTAGTCTGCAGTTTGAAGTTACATTCCACCATTTGATCCTTATAAGCGACACTATCAGCTGGTGCAATAAAACAGGGTGAGCTTTTTTCAAAAACAATCGGTTCGATTGCCGGCTAGGAGAATAAATAAAAAAA
The DNA here is from genome assembly GCA_947458855.1 of Monopis laevigella. NCBI lineage: Eukaryota > Metazoa > Arthropoda > Insecta > Lepidoptera > Tineidae > Monopis > Monopis laevigella. The sequence continues at coordinate 2,798,510 of OX381596.1, read as the reverse complement.
AAAATCGAATGATGCAGTTTTAGTTTTTACCAAAATCTGTCCCGAGATTCCTTTGAGCATTTTTCGCTATTCCTTGTAGTTTAGGATTTGGCCTTGAAGGCACACTTGAAAAATTGACTCTGTATATAAAAAATGTATTGGGTCACGGTCAAAATGTGCGTAAGACCAACAGCTTTAAAATATATTTTATGTGAAAGCTAATGACCATTTCTTAATTTTATACTATGACGGCAATCACCCACACAACCGTTGAACAGAGATATTCAGTGATATGTTTAAACGTATACGATACAAAAACATATCATCCAGATACATTTAGATCATCGAGATACACGAGCACATCTTTGTTCAGTTTTAAGTGTGTTTTATGACTTTATTGAATTTTTTAGAGACTTGCCAAAAGATTTCGCGGCCGCTTCGCACAAGTTATTATTATGACGGTTAAAATGTGTAAAAGTTGAATCGATCTTCTTACTTTATCATCATATCAGCCTTTCACGCGTCCACTGCTGGCCCCCAAGGATCGCCACAACGACCGGTTCTGCGCCGCCTGTAGCCATCGGCTTCCCGCGACCTTTTTCAGGTCGTCGGTCCATCTTGTGGGGGGCCTGCCTCTGCTGCGTCCTCCAGCACGCGGTCACCACTCGAGAACCTTAATGCTTCTTACTTATTTCATTTTAAATACATAAAAAAAGTTAATTTAGAGATGCAAATATTTCGTCCCTTATAAACGTATACGTATAGATTTCAAAATTGGTGCTAGCCTTTTAAATGCTTTTCACCCAGTTTTTTAAAAACATCGACTAGCTTCGGATATAATAAACATTATTGATGAAAAAATAAACACAACGAATCGTTTATTCGATTACGTCGAACTTAAAAATCTGAATCGACAACGTCGAGACTTTGTAAAAGTCTAGCAAATCTACCATTCCTAAATGATTTTCCACGTTTAACAAAGGAATGTCTAGTGCTTCACGCTTTGGGAACTTATCATTTAAAACTAGCAAAATCGTATGACGCAGAACATTTCCGCGATGGTGTTTATTTAATTGAATTATACTTCGTACCCCTCCGAAGACGATTACATTACAAGCAGCAGTACGTTGTATGGTGCCGGTCGTTGTCACATTTTTACAGAACAGAGACAAACAGAAAAAAGGTGTCTGTCTCGCTCACACCCGCTCCTTACCGATGCCGTAGCGCCCCCGCATCATTACGTTTTTGTGTGCGGTCAAGGTCGCATGCGCTTGTTGAGTGATTTTTATTCTCGCGAATTAAAACTAGCGTGAGTTTCTTTTTCCGCCATTTGGTTTTATTATAAAAGCTATGAGAAAAAGAAAGACATCAAAAGAAGGCAACTACGAGAATATAATGAAAAAAAAAAATTAAGAAACTCGAGAGAAAGGTAAAGTATCGGCAGGATTTCAAATCCGATTCCGAAAACAATAGCTGTGACGAAATATTTCCCAAGATAAGTTTTTTTTTTTTTGTAGATACCTAACCAGGGTTAAAATTTAATATATTTTTATCAGTATTTAACGCTAAGTTTGCTATATGCAATTCGGTTATACAATTCTTATTGCCTTTTTATGTACACGTAAATCGTGTATTTCATTTTATTTATCCAAAAACGAGTAAAGGAGGAAAGGTTCCTCTCATGGAGTATTTATTGTACTTTAATTAGTTTTTAGTATCTACCTACTTGTCATAGCTAAACGTAAATCGTTTATTAGCATTATATGTATTCTAAAAGGATACCTCAAAAATAGTTAATTTTTCGTTGTTACCTAGCGTAAACCGTTTGTGAACAATATATTTTATTCTAAATGGATAAAATTGCCTAAAAAGAAATCTAAATGGTTTTGTTTTGCTTATTCAATTAAATATATTTTATTCTAAATGGATAAAATTGCCTAAAAAGAAATCTAAATGGTTTAGTTTTGCTTATACAATTACATTTTATTCTAAATCGATAAAATTGCCTAAAAAGAAATCTAAATGGTTTTGTTTTGCTTATACAATTACATTTTATTCTAAATGAATAAAATTGCCTAAAAAGAAATCTAAATGGTTTTGTTTTGCTTATACAGTTACATTTTATTCTAAATGGATAAAATTGCCTAAAAAGAAATCTAAATGGTTTTCTTTTGCTTATACAATTACATTTTATTCTAAATGGATAAAATTGCCTATAAAGAAATCTAAATGGTTTTGTTTTGCTTATACAATTACATTTTATTCTAAATGGATAAAATTGCCTAAAAAGAAATCTAAATGGTTTTGTTTTGCTTATACAATTACATTTTATTCTAAATGGATAAAATTGCCTAAAAAGAAATCTAAATGGTTTTGTTTTGCTTATACAATTACATTTTATTCTAAATGGATAAAATTGCATAAAAAGAAATCTAAATGGTTTTGTTTTGCTTATACAATTAAATACAATGTAAACAATTAAAACATGTTACCCAATATTTTTAATAAATATTTACCTATTTCATTGTAAACAATTAAATCATGGCCAAGCAGCCCACAAATGTCTAAAATGTGGTTATTATATCATATATTTATACTAATGGTGAGGTACCGTCTGTACTCTACTGATTTGTTGGACATACTAGGAGAGGACTTGTCAAATGATAGAACCCTTGGGGAGAATATACATAAAGATTTAACTTCTAGATGAAACTATATTTTACTTAATGACCTTAGTAAGGACTCAAAGTCAGATCTTTTGAAAAAAAATTATAACACCAGAAAATTGTACATCTATCAACCCGCCCAAATTAAATCTAGAAATTAAGGCAGCTTTGACTGACATTAACAAAGAGAAGATATGCCATAATAAACACAATATCCAACGAAGAAAGGGAAACTGTAAAAAACACAAAAATGGATGATTACCTCATTGGGTCCGATTTATCGGAACAATTAAAGTCTGCAAAGGCCATTACAAGGACAAGCAAGGACCTCAGGCCTCAACCACCAGCTACGGCAATGGCCCTCAAATGACCTATAGCCACTTCATTTACTCCTCGAGCAACTTTAAACATACGGGGGACTCCACGGGTAGCCGCTGAGCAGCGAGTGAACCCCGTAGCACGGCGGCAGCCTCAGCGCCAACCCCAGCGTCAACCAGACCTGACTCGCCAAAACAAGCCAGTGCAATTCCGCCCGAGGAGATATTGACCCAGGTAAATAATATAAAATTAGCTGGTAGATTACAAAATTTCAATAAGAGGTGGCAGGAGATAACTAATGATCACACAATACTATTATGGATCAAGGGATGTAAGATTCCTTTTGAAAAGGAACCCATTCAGTGCTATATACCTAAAAATGTAAATCATTCAGAGGCTGATTGTACTATTTTGATAAATGTGTAAGTGAATATCTTAAACTAGAGTATATCTCTAAAGGTACCTTGTGCTGAGCAGTATATTTCCCAATTTTTTACAGTTCCAAAGCCGAATAGAACTCTTAAAGATGCTTACTTCCTATTATCAGTTAATAAAGCTGATAGAAAGAAGTTATGTTTCTTATGGAATTCCATAATTTGTACCAAGGACACATTGTAAATTTCTTGGATTTATGTTTAATACTTCCAACATGACAATTTATTTACTACAAGAAAAGAAAATAAGAAATAAATATGGGCAAAAAGTTTATTTCTCAAAATAAAAAAATAAAAATGTACTATCAGACAGCTGGCTCAATTTACTGGTATTCTTACCTCAGCATGTCCAGCTGTGAGTTATAGTTGGGTTTATACCAAGCTGTTGGAAAGAGAAAAGTTTTTGGCACTTAACTACACTGATAATTACAACAAGAAAATGTCTTTAGGTCCTCATCTGACTATAGACTTTAAATGGTGGTTTAATAACACCTAAATAAATTGTCACGTGACATATGGCAGTGGTGTGAAGACCGCAATATATTTATTTTTGCTTCTTATATAAGATCCGCTGATAATGTTGTTGCTGACCAGGCCTCGCGAAATCTCTCATCGGGCACGGAGTGGGCTCTTGCAGATTATGCATTTAAACAAATAACATACACATTTGGCACACCAAATTTTGATCTCTTCGCAAGCATACAGAATCACAAATGTGAGAGGTATGCTTCGTGGAAGCTTGATCCCCAATCTGAAGTTGTGGCTGCATTTACCTTGGAAAGAGTTAAAATTTTATGCCTTCCCACCATTCAGTCTTATCACTAAGGTGGTACATAAATATATAACTGATAATGCTGAAGGTATTTTAGTAGTTCCATATTGGCCTTCCCAATCATAGTTCCCACTATACCGAAAGCATATAATTTCACAGGTGTTATATTTACACCCTCAACCAAATTTGTTACTTTCTCCTTTCAGAGAATCTCACCCACTCCATGCAGATCTTACCCTGGTGGCAGCGAGATTATTAGGCAGTCATTCGAAAAGCGAAGTGTCCCAAATTCGTCTCTAAATTTACTTATGGCATCCCTATCGAAAACAACATTAAGTCAATATAATTTTGCCCTTAAATCTTGGTGGATTTTTGTGAAAATAACAGGTTTGATTATTGTAATGCAAATATAACCCAAATAATATCATACTTGTTAGAAAGTTTTGAATCTGGGGCTAGCTACAGCACCTTAAATACCTCTAGATCGGCTTTAGCATCGGTTTTAGGCACAAATGTAACATCTAATGACTGTATTACTAGATTATTAAAAGGAGTATTCAGGCTAAGGCCATCCACTCCCAAATATGACATTACTTGGGATACCATTATTGTTATTAATTACTTGAGCCAATACTATCCATATGATAATGTAACTCTACAGGACTTATCATATAAAACCATAACACTTTTAGCTATTGCTTCTGCACAAAAAAAGCAGACTCTGAGTTTTATTAAAGTTACAAATATAACTATTAATGAATCTAACATAATAATTAGGGTTGATGACCTCATAAAGACTTCTAGGCCTGGGTCTTTTCAACCACTTGTTAAACTGCCTTACATAATAGAAAACCCAAATACACTGGAGAGCAATGAAAAAGGGTCAGTAACATAAACCTCAATATCTCGAAAACTAAGAATGCTAACTTATTGAAATATAAAGTAGTTTGTAGCTTATTTAATAACGAATATTTAAAAAAATTAAAAGTACCGGTTGTTATTAAGTAATATCAAAAAGGCTAAAAACAAAAAAAAAATGTTTTTTATGAAAATAGAACTAAGTATTCAATGCATTTATATTTGCTTTTGTTTTTGTCCTGTCATAAAAAATTTTTATAAAAAGTGCTCCAGATATAAAATATTCATTATTAAAAAGCTAATCATGTCGCTCACACCTGAAGAATGTACGAGAATCATCACGATGCTGGAAGACGGGCGGAGCCAGCGTGATACAGCAAGAACAGTCGGTGTATCATTATCGACGGTGCAGCGAGTTGCCCAACGGTTCCGGGAAACCGGATCCAACCTACGCAGACCAGGAACAGGCAAGGCTAGATGTACAACAGAACGAGAAGATCGATACTTAGTCACCACAATGCTCCGAAATCGATTTCTTACGGGAGCTGCACTGAGATATCAGTTCCTACTCCTTCGAGGAAGTAACCCAAGTGTATGGACTGTAAGGCGACGGCTTGCTGAAGCTTATTTGAAGCCATATAGACCTGCAAATGGCCCTAAACTAGAGAGCGAACATCGTGAAGCAAGACAGCGATATGCGCGCGAGCACTTGAATTGGACTCTCGACGATTGGTCAAAGGTAATGTTTTCAGATAAGTCCAAATTTATGCTCTATAAACACGACGGAAGGCTGAGAGTGTACAGAAGATCAGGAGAACGTTATAAACAAGCCTGTATTGAAGAAAAAGTTGCATACGGCGGAGGCTCGATACTAGTGTGGGCTGGGATTTCTTCGGAGAGTCGCACAGAGCTAGTGCTAATTGAAAACGGCACTTTAAATGCCGAAAGATATGTGGAAGAAATTCTAAATGAGCATCCATCGGTCCATTTATGTCAAGCATGGGTGAGAATACCATTTTTATGCATGATAATGCCCGTCCCCATACTGCTAGAATAGTGAATGATTACCTGCAAGAAGTGGGTATCAATCCAATGGAGTGGCCAGCTCGCAGTCCCGATATAAATCCTATCGAGCATGCCTGGGACGAGCTCGGACGAAGTGCATTAATAGAGGAATGGAAAAATATTCCCCAGCATCGCCTCCGAAACTTGGTCTATAGTATGCCAAACCGCATGGCTTCGGTATTGACGGCTCACGGAGGTAATACAAAGTATTTAAATAAAATTATACTTATTTAATAAAAGATGTGTTATTATATTCACAATTTTTGTTTTTCTATTCAATTGATGCATTTTATTTTTTTGCGTTTTTAATAAGTTAAATGATTAGCAACCAATAACTTTTAATAATTCTATTTAAGTGCTAATAAATGATCTATGAAACACTCTTTATTTCAATAAGCTAGCATTCTTAGTTTTCGAGAAATTGAGGTTTATGTTACTGACCCCTTTTCATTGCTCTCCAGTGTATATGCCCGGCTCTAGCTCTTAAAATATCTTAGAACAGACTCTACTAATAATTTGTTTATAAGCTTTAGAAAACCTCACAAAAAGGTAGGCTCCTAAACACTGGGGCATTGGGTAAAACTTAGCTTACAAAACAGTGGTATAGACACTTTAATATTTGGTGCACACAGTACTCGCCATGCGTACTTCTGCAGCGCGTAGGAAAGGAATTAGTTTACAAGTGGTTCGGACGACTGCGGGCTGGAGTGATTCCTCAAACATATTTTTAAAATATTATAACAGAGAGGTTACAGAAAACGCAGATTTTGTAATAACATTATTTTCCTGAAACTTGGTCTGTGGAACCAAAGTTTTAGGTAACTACATTGTTACGATTGAAAATCAATATAGTACTTGGTGAATTTTCAAAATTTTTTATAACTTTAAACATCTGCTTGTAATGTAATCGTCTTCGGAGGGATACGAAGTATAATTTAGAATTAAACGAACTTACCTGGTGAAGTTCGATTCTAATTATACGAGTATCACGAAGAAGACGATTACCTAGTTCCCGGGATCCCAACCCTTTAATATTTATTTTTACCCATTATTTTATTTTTTCAAAATTTTGAAATTTTAGTATAAACTTTAAACGTAATGATGCGGGGGCGCTACGGCATCGGTAAGGAGCGGGTGTGAGCGAGACAGACACCTTTTTTCTGTTTGTCTCTGTTCTGTAAAAATGTGACAACGACCGGCACCATACAACGTACTGCTGCTTGTAATGTAATCGTCTTCTTCGTGATACTCGTATAATTAGAATCGAACTTCACCAGGTAAGTTCGTTTAATTCTAAATTATATAGAGAGGAGTCATTGGATGATTTAATCAGATGTAATCATCTGCAAACTAATGTGTGGTTGCTTCGAATTAAAATACAGTCGCGGCATGTCAGATCGCGCACATATAATACTTACATTTTGATTGATAGAGACCAAATCGGTAGAAATGCGGTAGTTGAGCATTACTGTACTTGCTTAACAGGCAGAAGAACAGTAGGAAGTTGTGCCCACATAGTTTCAGTTTTGTGGTTTTTAGGGTTAGGACGGCACGAGTCTTTCGTTGCACCCGCAGAACACTTATTAGATGTTATAGTTGATGAATACCATTGATATTTGAATAAAAAGTATTAATAAATAGTAGTTGTTTGACTAATATTTGTGTTTTATTTAACCAATCTTTGAGTTTTTTTTTTGCAGTAACACCCGGTCTTTATTGAGGTTAACAAGTAGGGGGTATTTAGAAGTACAATGAAGTAAATTACAACACATTTTATTTCTGTTGGTTTTTACGCGCAGCTCCCATACAAAAATGCCCAAGATCCTTTATTTATAATTTATATACAAATGTAATTGCTTTAAGTAATTCCTTAAAAGGGTCTAAGTGTTGTATCTTAATACGCCTTCTCCATGAATATTCACACAACCAATCGGTAAAATTTCCCTTAAAGTTATCTTTTCTGAAGGTGGTCTTTAATCCCCTTCAGTGACTCAATTCGCTGTGTGTGAGTCCCATCTGGTGCTATAACCCTATATTCTGGATCATTATGATTAACTTTTTTGTGAATATATCCATGTCCAGGAAGGCAATCATAGGCACGCCAATAATCTGTATGTATGGTGGAGCCTTCCTGCACATGCTTTTTGATTAGTGGCACCAGTATTTCTGCTGATCTATTATTGTTGGGACACAACTCCAAGCGTAGGTCATCACTCCCGTCCTCTACCATGCCGATTACCCAATGCCCTTCGATATGTCTTCCCCTATTATACTTCCTTCTGCCAAATTTCGATTCATTTATTGGGGCCTTCATTTTTTTCTTTTTCTTCGATATGATTCAATTCATACAAGACAAATTGTCCTGGATTCGATTTTTGCGAGAAATCTAAACACACATATTTTTTCCGATAAATTTTACTATAGTAAAAACTTTAATAGATATAGGAAATAATAAAGAGGCAATTAATACTAAAACTATTCAAGACATGTTTTTAAAGAATTAAAAAAAGCTAATACGGCTAAAAATATAATAAAAATAGCCCAACATAATATAAGAAGTTTATATAATAAGAAACCTCTCCTTATACAATTTTTAACAGAATATAATATAGACATTTGTCTTCTAAATGAAACTTGGTTTACTAATAAACAAAAAAAAAATTATATTCCTAATTATAATTGTTGTCGTCTTACTAAATTAGTATTAAATATTGCATAAATGGTGTTATGATTCTTTAAACGGAAGTAGATGGCGCTTTAATAGTTACACCGGAAACGATAATAGAGGGCGCTGCAATTGTCAACGGCAGAAAAGAGTGGTTGTATTGAGTGGAGAGCCAGCGGACATATTGTAACTAGGCACTGTAGAGAGAACATATAGTAGCACGTGCTCCGTAGTAACAAGTTTTTATTACATCAGAAGTGTTCGAATAATATTCCCACAAATAAATAAAAAAATGCCAAGGTATCGTAGAAGAGCAAAAGAACGTCGAAGAAAATCCCGATCGACGTCGAGGTCAAGTGATTCTTCGACAAGTAGTTCATCTTCGAGTAGTAATGGCAATAAAAGGAATAATCGCAGAAAAGTAAGGAAACGTGCGAGGTCTCGACGCGAATCACCGGCGGTGAGTCAAAATATTTGTTTATCATCTGTAATACCTGAATTTGATCCACTTGTAGACGATATTGCCATGTGGATAAATGTTGTGGAAGCGAATGCAAGTGCTTTTGGCTGGTCGGATAGAGTAATTAAGTATCAGGCATTACAAAAACTACGTAATACAGCAAAAACCTGGTATGACTCGCTACAAAAAAATGAGACAACGTGGACAACATGGAAATGGAAACAATGGCGTAATAAATTGTTAGACACTTTTGAAATTAAAAGAAATATGTTTTTTATGCTTAATGAGTTAATGCAATCAAAACCTAATGATGGGCAATCATTGTATGAGTTTTACTTTGAACAAAAAAGTAAGATTGATAGGTTAAGGTTGTCATTTTCTGAACAAGACATAATATCAGTTATTGTAGGTTTAATAGGAGACAAAAATATTTGTACTGCTGCAGAGGCAGGCAATTTTCGATTTTGCGAGGATTTGGCTTCGTTTCTTCATAGAAAAATTTATTCTTCACCTGAGGTCAAAATATTTACTAAAAATACCTTTATACCGAAACAAAGTGTATCAAAACCGATAAATAATTCCGAGAAGAAAGAAGAATATAGTAATACTGAGTACAATAACACAAAATTAACGTGTTTCCTATGTGGTGAAATAGGACATAAGAAAATGTTTTGTAAACAAAAAGACCAATTAAAATGCGGATTCTGCAAGAAACAGGGGCATTTAGAAAGTGTATGTAGATCAAAACCGAAAACTAAACTGGAAAAAGAGGTTGAAGTTAAATTAATTAATATGGATTCGAAAGAAAAATTTTATAAAGAAATTACAATCGAGGATAAAATATGTATAGCGTTTATTGACATGGGTAGTGACTGTTCATTAATTAAATCAAGTGTAGCAAAGAAGTTTAAGTTAATACCGGTTCAGTTAGAAAATGTAGTCAGATTAACAGGTTTCACTAGCGATTCTTGCACTGTGGTCAATCAATCAATTACAGTACCTATTAAAGTAGATAGTGTTAATATTGTAGTGACATTCTACATTATTGAAAATCTTTCAGGATGTTCAGTTTTAATCGGTCGTAATTTTACAGAAGACATTAATATTATGTATTCTCGAGTAGGTAATAATTTGGTCTTTGAGCCAGTTATAAATAATAAGGTATTATTAGTGAAAGCTCATATATTTACAGAATATTCTGATGAACATACTAAAATATTAAACTCTATTTTTGATAAATACCCACATAGCATTTCAGATGATCTAAAAAGTCTAGGTAAAACTTCTTGTGTAGAGCTAGATATAGAGTTAACAACAAATAAACCCGTCGCACGACGGCCATATCGTATGTCTGAATCAGAGAAGAAAATAACGAGAGAAATTGTAGAAGATTTGTTAAAGAACGGTATAATAAGAGAAAGTAATTCTTCCTATGCTAGTCCTATTATTTTAGTTGACAAACCGAATGGCGATAAACGTTTATGCGTTGATTACCGAATGTTAAATAAAATAACGGTTAAAGAAAAATATCCAATGCCTATTGTAGAGGAATTAGTGGATCGACTTCATGGTTGCAAATGTTATACATCCTTGGATCTAAAGAGTGGTTATTATCAAATTAAAATTAAAGAAGAATCTATATATAAAACAGCGTTTATTACACCGGACGGTCATTTTGAATTTGTAAGAATGCCGTTTGGTCTTAGTAACGGTCCTTCGGTATTTCAAAGGCTAATGAATACAGTGCTTGGCAAATTAAGATTTGGTAGGGTAATCTGTTATATGGATGATTTGTTAATTGCAACAGATAATTTAGAAGACAATGTAAAATTATTGGAGGAAGTTTTAAAAATTCTCTTTGAAAACGGGTTAACTATTAATATAAAAAAATGTTTTTTTTTTAAGAACTTAGTAAACTTTTTAGGGTATGAAATATCTTATGAAGGAATTCGACCAGGGAAAAATAAATTAAAATCTATTAATAACTATCCAACTCCTGAAAATATTCATCAAGTAAGACAATTTTTAGGATTAATTAATTACTTTAGAAAGTTTATTAAGAATTGTGCTATTTTATGTAAACCTTTAACTATTTTATTAAAAAAGGATGCAATTTGGAGTTGGGGTGAAGAACAAATTAAAACTGTTAATCATTTAAAAAAAGAATTAATTGATAATGCTTTGTTAACTATTTTTGACCCTAAATTACCTATTATAATGTATACAGATGCTAGTAGAGATGGATTAGGTTGTATTTTAATACAAGTTACTGATTATGGAGAGAAGCCTGTTCATTTTTATAGCAGACAAACATCAATCGAAGAAAAGAAGTATCACTCCTTTGAATTAGAGTTTTTGGCAATAATTGTAGGTTTAAAGAAGTTTAGACATTATTTACTTGGAGTTAATTTTAAGATCATTACTGATTGTAATGCAGTAAGATATACAATTAATAAACATGATATTAACACCCGAGTAGGCAGATGGGTATTACAGACACAAGAGTTTAGTTTTGATATTATGCATAAGGCAGGGTCCCAGATGCAGCATGTAGATGCCTTAAGTAGGAATCCAAAAGGTGCATCTTCTACACTGGGTTCTAGAGAATCTGTAATGACAATCACAGAGGCTGATTGGCTATTATCTGTACAACTTCAGGATCCAGCTATATGTTCTTTAAAGGAAATATTAGAATCAGGACAGGCCGATGAGCACAAACTAATATTTATTAATTATGAATTATTAGGTAACAAAGTATACCGTAGAACTGAATATGGTAGACGTTGGGTTACACCGAAACAGTGTGTGTGGCAAATAATTAAACTTAATCATGACGATGTAGGCCACTATGCAGTCGATAAAACTTTGGAACGAATTAAGGCTAATTACTGGTTCTCTCACATGAAAAAGACAGTGACTAAATATATAAATAATTGTATAAATTGTATATATTTCAAAAATAACAATGGTAAAAAGCCCGGTCAATTATTCCCCATACCAAAGTATGCACGACCATTCCATACATTGCATATTGACCACTTAGGACCTTTTGTAAAAACGACCCAGAATAATACCTACTTACTAGTTGTAGTGGATTCCTTTACAAAATTTGTTTTTATTGCCCCAGTTAGGAACACTAAAAGTAAGGTTGTAATAAATGAATTAAATAAAATATTCAAAATATTCGGAAATCCCAATAGACTTATATGCGACGCTGGAACTGCATATACATCAAAACAATTCATAAAATACTGTAAGGATAAAGGTATCCGTCAGCATGTCATAGCGACGGCCATGCCACGTTCAAATGGCCAGGTTGAAAGATACAACCGGACAATATTAGACGCACTGCGTACTATGGGTGCAAATACTCATTATAATAAATGGGATGTACACATTACAAATATTCAACAAGGAATTAATAGTACGATAAATAAAACGACTGCAGCTGTGCCAAGTGAAGTACTTTTTGGATATAGAATACAAATGGATTCAGATATTTTTTTTAATAATGAAGATCACAGTGTAGATGTTACATTATTAAGAAAGGAGGTAGATAATAATATAAAGAAAAGTGCAGAAAAACAAAAGATTTTATTTGACTCACACAGAAAAGGAGCTCATAAATACATTGTAGGAGACTTAGTAGTAATAAAAATTCCCAGCCAATCTAATGATGGACAGAGCACCAAATTACTGCCAGTTTTCAAAGGACCATTTCAAGTAAAGGAAATATTAGGTCACGATCGATACAGAGTCGTTGATATGAGAGGCTCTGAAAGAAGCTTTAAAAAGTATGAGGGAATTACATGCGTAGAGAATATGAAACCATGGATTAAAATTAATCAAATAGAATATAAATAAAATAAAAGTATTTCATAGAAATTAATTATGATTTGTGTGATTTCTGTAGTTGATTTATATTGTGACTTTATTTTTTTTATATATATATTTATAATAAATTTTGCTTAGAATTATAAATTGTATTTAAATTGAAACATAATAAACACTTTAAAGAATCCGGATGTTGTCAGGTAATTCAATTTAAAGTTATTTGTTTACTTAATTAGTAGATGTTTAATGTTGATTTATATGATTTGGTTGATCTAGTTCATTGCTGCAGACATAATGTTACATCCACCTGAAGAATAAATGTATATGGAGGCTTATGGTAGTTAAAGAGTTGGCCAATGGCAATTCATGGGTAAAACCATAAGGTCATACATAACATAGCGCAGAACAGGGGATGTGTACAAATGTTGAAGCAGTAATATGTGGTATGTGCTTCTGAACACCAGGCCGTTGATGGAATTGGTTGACAGATAAACACATACACACTAAAATCAAGTTGGATGAAAGCTAGCCGTTGAGGGAATAGCTGGTAAAAAAATAAATAAAAATAACAATCATAAAGATTGATATGTGGTTCGAGCAGAATAACCGTTGATGGAATAGTCTCTCGATACGACATGTCAATTTAAAACTGCAAAGTATACTAATAGTTTATTTGTATGTTTCAGCAATGATACCAGATCAAAACGCATCCGAGGACGAATGCGTAAGCAGGACGGCCGGATGTTGTCGTCTTACTAAATTAGTATTAAATATTGCATAAATGGTGTTATGATTCTTTAAACGGAAGTAGATGGCGCTTTAATAGTTACACCGGAAACGATAATAGAGGGCGCTGCAATTGTCAACGGCAGAAAAGAGTGGTTGTATTGAGTGGAGAGCCAGCGGACATATTGTAACTAGGCACTGTAGAGAGAACATATAGTAGCACGTGCTCCGTAGTAACAAGTTTTTATTACATAATGGTTATTTCAAAAATTCTAAAAACTCACATGGTGGAGTAGGAATTTTAATTATTAATAATATAAAACATGAGCCTATTAAAACAATATTTTATCAAAATGTACAAACTACAGCAATTATTATTTCCACGCACATAGGTAAACTAACAATTTTATGTGTTTACTCCCCACCAAACAATAATTCAATAAATAAATTAAAAAACATTATAGAAAGTTTACCGAAACCAATATTTGTTTCTGGAGATATTAATGCTCACCATATAGCTTTTGGCAGTCCAACAACAAAAAAAAGAGGTAATGAATTGTTTGATATAATAGATTATACAAACTGATGTATACTAAATAATGGATCTTACACTACAGTTAACAAACCTAATATAAATCATTCAGCAATAGATTTTTCATTTGTTAGTCCGAAAATAGCACCATTATGCACTTGGATGGTTCATGACGACCCTTTAGGTAGTGACCACTATCCCACCATCACTGAAATAATAATAACACCACATGAATATAATACACAACAACACCATGAGAGATACTTATATAAACAAGCAGATTGGAAGCAATACATTTTATTATCTAAAACAATATTTACTGACTTAAATTTGAATAAGGAAAACCCCCTCTCCTACAATGAATTCTGTAATCTATTAGAAATATTAAAATCCAAATGCATACCTAAAAGTAAATCTTCAATTAGATCAAAACAACATTCTCCAGTTTCTTGGTGGAATGACACATGCCGCCAAGTAATCCAACAGACCAAAGATGCTCTGAACAAATACAGAAAATATTTTACAATAGAAAACTTCATAGAATGGTTAACACTTTGTGAATCATTTAATAGGACTACACCTACTAGTCATATTTAGAATTTAATTAAAAAATGTTAAAAATAATACAACAAAAGATGATAGTTTTATACCAAACTTTTTTGAAAAACTAGTTCACAATCAAAATATATTAGACAGTAATTTAGCACCTATTTTAGAAAATAACAATGAAATGTCACACATCAATACTAAAGCCTTTTTCTTGGGAAGAATTAATCACAAGACGTAACACAACACCAGGTGCCGATGATATACCATACATAATTATTAAAAACTTAGATGAAGTCGCTATATTTAAGCTATTAGAAATATATAATTGTCTATGGGAAAAAGGTATAATACCAGACTCATGGTAAAAACAAATAATAATTCCAATTCTCAAGCCTAACAAAGTTGCAGGTTGCTCAGAGTCTTATAGGCCCATCCTCTTACATCATGCCTTGGTAAACTATTCGAAATCATGATAAAATTTAGATTCGATTGGTTCGTAGAATATAATAAATTAATTCCCTCAATACAATTTGGTTTCCGAAAAGGAAGAAGGTCCTCAGATAGCTTTATTTCGTTAATCACAGACTTAAAAAAGGCTAAAGCAAACAATAGCAATGCGGTATGTACTTTTCTTGACTTAATTGATTTATGTTTTGAACGATATAGGTATTTCAGGTAAAATAATTAAATAGATTTTTAATTTTTTAAATGACAGAGTAATGTATATAAAATACAATAATAAACTCTATGGACCACAAGTTACTAATAAAGGCACTACACAAGGAGGTACCCTCTCCCCACTATTATATAATATATACACATCACAAATATTAAATTACATTAAACAAAAGTATATAAAAATTTTACAATTTGCAGACGATATTGTTGTGTATTCCATTAATCACAACATAGAACAATCTGTATATAATGTAAATAAAGCACTCGAACAATTGTACCAATATTACACAGGCAAACAAAATTAAAAATAAATCCGAATAAAAGCTCTGTTTTTATAATTGGAAAGTCAAATGCCTTAAGCAAGGTTGTATATGATAATAAAATTATTCCCCAAGTTGTAGAAAATAAATTTCTTGGTATAATTTTGGATTCAAAATTAAATTTTTCTACCCACATAAATTATATATGTAAAAATTCACTCAAAGGTGTAAATATTATAAAAAGTTTAACTGGTGTTCATTGGGGTGCTGACCCCAAAATACTTTCTTTACTCTATAAATTAATAGTTAAAAGTCATTTTGGTTATAGTTGCCTTGCTTACATGAATGCAAAACCGGATCTATTATATAAGCTTGATGTCATTCAAAACAAATGTTTAAGGATTATTACTGGGGCCTTCTGTTCAACTCCCATCAAAGCTATGGAAGTTAAAACTAAAATAATGCCATTAAAAATACGCAGAATGATCTTTGCCCAAAAATCAATTTTAAAGTTTATGTCTACTAGTGATGATATATTAAAAAAAATATTACCTGTAGAACTTCCTGTAGTAGGTCCAATTATATCTGCAAACGATCTTCATATAAACCTCCAACCTGAAATATGCAAAATAGCATCAATTATTAAACAAAATTTTGTTAACCTAAATAATAATCAAACATTACCTTTTTATAATATGCCTTATGATTGTATTTTTTTTCAAATATCTTACCATCTTGCATCAGACAAATATGAATTTATGAATATTTTATCAAACTTCCCCAATCACTATGTAATATATACTGATGGAAGTAAAACCTCCAGCTGTGTTCAAAGTGTATTTTGTGACAGTCAAAAAAAGATAACCAAGACATTTACAATAGATCCTAAGTGTAGTGTCTTTACAGCTGAAGCTTTTGCTATCCTAAAAGCTTTCTCACAAGTATGCATGTATAATAATGTAAATAACTTTGTTATAGTCACCGACTCTTTAAGTGTTTTAAGTAAACTAGCTAACTGTGTATATAATTATAAGGATAACTACTTAATTAGTTTAATAAGAAAAATATTCTATAACTTTAAATGTAATGGAAAAATATTCAATTTTATCTGGGTTCCTTCACATGAAGGTATCACTGGCAATGAAATAGCAGACGAAGCAACAAGAAGTAATAATAAAAGACTTTCATATACCGCTATCGGATGCACGTATTACTATTAAAGAAGACATGAAAATTCTCTGGAATAGCTATTGGAAAACAGACCAAAATTTAAAAGGAAAATGGTATGGGAGCATACAAAATAATGTACCCCAAAAACCATGGTATGAAAATTTTACAACTTACCGCAATAGAGACTTTTACTCCACTTTAAATAGAATAAGGTTTGGCCATGGAAATATACCGAGCACACTACACAAAATTAACCTTAAATACGACGCCTTATGTGACAGATGCACAACTAACAGTGTTGCTGATTTTGAACACATTATTTTAAATTGTCCCACATTTACAATAGATCGATTGATATTAATTATTGAATTGGAAAAAAGAAGATATTCCCCGCCGCCTACAAGACTTATTAAAAAATACAGAAAATTATCAAGCAATATATTCATTTATTAAAAATACAATAGAAAACGTTTAATGCAGTCAAGAAATACTAGATCCTAATTAAAGAAAGAAGCTAAATAAAAGAGGAAAAATATAAAGATACTACAATAAGAATGGCTCAAAAGGACATGTATCCAGAGCTGTAAAATAAATTAATAAAAAAAAAAAACGATTGTCCTTGATGATACAACAGTTTCATCGTGCTCCGAAGCCAACTCTATTTGCACTAACTCTAATGAGCGGCAAAACATAAACGTTATTTGAAATATCTTTATAAGTGGAAGTCTAGCTTCCTCAAACCAGGTACCTTTAGCTCGACTTTTGTAGTCCGCCTGCATGTGCTCTTTCCACATGAAAGGAACCCATTAAGCCATGATTAACAATTGGAATTGCTGACCTATGTCGTGGGCAGTTTTTATTGCGAAGTAGCCTTATTTCCTCAGCAAAACGAATGCAGCTCTGTTCAGTATCGAAGGTTTTAATTTTTTTTTTCATGTTCCACTGTTGGCGTATTTCAACAGAAGTTAAATGAATTCGCCGACCTAAAGACCCTGATATCGGAGCATAATCCTTCCAGGTACGTCCGAGTCTAAGATAGACTCGTATGGAGCAGACGAAGGGCCAGCCACAGGTTGATAAAACCTGTCACCATATCTGCATGCGACGAAGGTGCCACAAGCGGCTCAATATAGTCCAACACTCACACACGGAGACGAAGGTGCCACAAGCAGCGAGTCCAACAATTGCACATCACTAAAATCTTGCAGCGGAATGGCGTCAAAAGGATGCCATGGTAGTCAAAAGGATGCGAGATCAACAGGAGTACAAAAATGCTCTCAACTGCGACAACTACAAACGGTGACTGACGGACGGTACAAAATGGTGTAAACGGGGGATTTAACGAATTAATTAAATTTTTATGCTAACCAAAGATGCCTGCTTCAAAATTATACAAATATTTAAAATAATACTTAAAATGAAATAAGTACATAAAAACGAGTTAAATATCGTCTTATTATTAAATATATCTTATTAAAATACGGACTTTTATTTCATATTAGATTCCAGACGAACTCACAGTTTCAGCCTATAGACCAGACATACTGGTATACTCTCGGTACTTGAAGAAAGTAATACTTACAGAACTCACTTTTCCGTGGGAAACAAACATACCTAAGGACCACAACATCAAGTCTGAACAAATATTTTGATCTCACAAACGAAATTACTGGAAACGGATTTATAACTCAACTTTATGCAGTGGAAGTTGGTGCAAGAGGAATTCCAGCAAAGTCTTTGCGCCGTCTATTGAAGGATTTTGGCCTTCCGAGATCAGTCGTCGAAACTTTTATGGAGCGTGTTTCCAAGATGGCGCTAACAGGATCATATAATATTTGGTTGAGTAGAGAGGGTATTGAACACAGTGCAGGTGAGAGTTCAAAAGGCCTTTAAACCTTCGCGGTCTCAAGTCCTGGAACGTTGCAGTTCATTCCCCTGCCTTTCAACCACGTGATAGACCCGGCACCCGCACGGTGAAGCCATGGATAGCTAAGAACATTGTCTCTCCCCTTTTTCGTTAGGAAGATTATATTTCAAAAATTAATATCTCCGAAACCTCTGGTTTCCTAAACTTAAAATTTGGTGGGGATACTCAGGTGAACTAGAAGTATTACCAAAAAAAAATATGGACATCAAACTCGACGTCACATAAAAAAGGAAAGCTAAACCAAAAATTTTATTTAAAATAAAGTAAAATATAATGTAGGGTTAGCTAAACACTATTTACACCTAGGTAGGTATTGGGAACGGAGCAAAGATAGTAGGCGTTGTTAAAAAACAACATTAATTTCACTAGAAATGACGCTACTTCTAATACTGTACCACTCATAAATCGAGGAAATAACCACCGTGATACGAGAGTAACTCCTAACCTATCTCCTACTAATGAGAGTAAAGAGCACAAAGTGTTCAAACGGGGCACTTATCCCAAACGGGACCTAGATGGTCACCAGCAAAATATATCTAGTTGACCAATAAGTGGCCAAGTATACGACGCACTGGAGACTATTACACACTAGACTGTCCCTGAAGTTCCCACCAGGGTTAAAACCCATGGCAAAAAAAAAAAAATTTAAGAATGACCAATTTTTTACCATGCATGACATTATAACGGCTTATTTAACGTGCTCGACATCAAACCGCTCGGTGTTAAAAAAAAGGGACACCTGCATCAAAGATTAATTGCACATAGTATAACTAATGCCAGTTCTTACAGGATATAAGCCACCTTCCGTAACATTCCCTCCAAACACTGCTCTTTTTCCAATTATGCTATAGATTCTTCTCTCCAAAGGGCTAAGAGGCTCCTCAGTCCTTGGACCACCACCGGTCCCAGTGGTGTCTCTTATAATAATAGACATTTTTTTCTTGACCCTGTGCTTCATGTCGCTCCAGGTCTTATAAATACCATGCAAAAGAATAGGAAACAGAAAAATGCGATTATTATTCATGCAATTATGATTATGACGTTAAAACAAAAAGCAACAATTGAATTTGTTAAATAAAAGGTGAATCAAATGAAGAAAGCCTGATATTTCAAAATGAAATTTGTTATTATTTTGTAACCATTTGATAGAAAGTCAAAATTTTGAATATGTTTTCAAAATTTTAGGTTTTAGTTTTTAAGAATTTAACAAAAATCTTTTATTTAGTACAAAAATCAAAATCTACAACCTAAAAATAAATAAAATAAATACCATCACGGGTGCCTATTTGGCTCCCGAGAACCGTTTAAACGGCCTCAGGGTCCCAGTGGAGGGATTAACCCATCCTCATTTCGCCGATGGTATTCGGAGGCAACACCTAACAAGTGGCGAGCTTGTTGCGGTGTTTATGATGAAATGGCCGGCTTTGTTGTCATCTGCTTAACCTTGTTATCAGTTGCGCAGTGACTTAACCACTAGGCTGGGGCCGCTTTTAGTTTGAGCAACAAGAAAATGCTGATATCTACTACTATTCCAAATTTAACCAGTTTTTGACTGGACAGACTGAGCAAAAGGTTCATTTTTCTTGAAATACACACAGAATCCTAAAAAATATCAGGATAATGGAAATGATGAAAAATTCACTTAATGGCACGAAGGGGTGTGCTAAAAACCCCTGTCTTGGGATGAATAAATTAAAAATATTATCAAAAATAATTATAACATATGTAATGATGATTGTCCAAATTTCACTATTATAAATTATTAGCTACAGCTTTTTTATTGGTCTAAGCCGTGAGTTCTTCCCACAGTCTTTTACGCCGCACCTTTCCTTCCACTGTCTTCACGAATCGTGCAATATCCCCATTTCTGCAAAAGTAGATAAATAATGGTACGAAAAATCAAACTATGAGAAAACATATCATAGTTTACTTTAAACGCCGCAAATAATAAGAAATACTTTTCCATAAACTCTATGACAAACATCTGCTCGTCAGAAACTGTTTTTCATTTCATTGTGTAAATAAAATAAAAATACACCGATAAAAAAATCTACTTTGCTTGATTTTAGAAAACTAACAAATATTGTTTTAATAAATAAGAACCGAGAACCTGACAGCTGTAGCTTCGTACAAGAACGAATGTCATAGACAAAGTTATATGAAATAACAAGTATTTTGTAGAGTATTTATATCACTACTGACAGTTGAACGATTCGTCGAACGTAGCCACTCGGTCTAGGTTTCAAAATGAAACGATCGCTGTCATCGCCAGGATGAAAGTGAATACGAAAGCGAAAGCGATGGTTCTCTGCCTCACCCTGCTGGGGATGAGCGGAATGAAACCAAGACAGAAATTTATTAAATAACAAAATTACAAGATAGCTAATAACTTTAAATAATATAAATTAAAGGCTTAAACCATAGGTAACGAATAACAAAGTTAATTAAATTTTAATTTAAAAACTGATGTGTTTGTGGAGGAGCCAAACTGTGGACAATATTCTGTTATTGAAGCGTCTGATGCGGAACAGACAACTGAGAATCGTCGTTTCCAGTACTTTCCTGATCACTATCTTTGAGTAATGAATATACATTTGCTCTTTATAATGGGGTATCAATAAATTACTTGAATCCTCGTAACTATCCATCATTTTTTATCAGAGACTGCAGCTTCACCACATTTTTGTATGATACTTTTGAATAAAGTTTTCCCGGGACACATTTGTCGAAATATAAAAAAAAACTTTGTATCCCAACTTGTTATGTTTAATACTATAATATATATATAAACCTTTAAAAATCGTTTACGTCAAGACATTGTTCATGATGTTGTATTGACAACATGTTAGTAAACTATAATCTAATTAATAAATTACTAATCATTTGGTCTCTTGTTCATTTTGACAGCCTCCGTAGAAGGTTGCGCCTTTGGCGTTGTATCCGGAGGTCGTGGGTTCGATTCCCACCCATGGCAAAAAATATTGGTAAGTTTTTTCTGTACAGTTTGTCATGGTCTGGGTGTTTATAAAATATAATATGTATTATATATCGTTGCTTCTGGTACACATAGTACAAGCTATTATTGTTGGGACACGACTCCAAGCGTAGGGCATCACTCCCGTCCTCTATCATGCCGATTAGTCTTCCCCTATTATACTTCCTTTTGCCAAATTTCGATTCATCTATTTGAACAATTTTATTTGGGCCTTCATTTTTTTCTTTTTCTTCAATATGATTTAATTCATACAAGACAATCACTTCCCTACAGTAATTGTACCAATCACCGATTGTCCTTAATGACACAACAGTTTCATCGTGTTCCGAAGCCAACTCTATTTGCACTAACTCATAAGCAAATGTGCGGCAAAACATAAACATTATTTGAAATATCTTTATAAGTGGACGTCTAGCTTCCTCAAACCAGACGATTTATTGTAGTCCGCCTGCATGTGCTCTTTCCACACCAAAAGAAACCCACTAAGCCCTGATTAACAATTTGCATTGCTGACCTGTGTCGTGGGCAGTCTTTATTGCGAAGTAATAGTCCTCTTTCCTCAGCAAAACGAATGCAGCTCTGCTCAGTGTCGAAGGTTTTAAGATTTTTTTTCATGTTCCACTGTTGGCGTATTTCATCAGAAATTAGATGAATTCGCCGACCTGAAGACTCGGATATCGGAGCATAATCCTCCTTAGGTACGTCCGAGTCTAAGATAGACTCGTCTGGAGCAGACGAAGGGCCAACCACAGGTTGATAAAAACCTGTCACCATATCTGCATGCGACGAAGGTGCCACAATTATTTATAATTTATATACAAATAAATATGCTTTAAGTAAATCCTCGAAAGGGTCTAAGTATTGTATCTTAATACACCTCCTTCATGAATATTCACACAACTAATCGTTAAAATTTTCCTTAAAGTTATCTTTTCTGAAGGCGGACTTTAATAACCTCCGGTGACTCTTAACTTTTTTGTGAATCGATCCATGTCCAGGAAGGCAATCATAGGTACGCCAATAATCCGTATGTATGGTGGAGCTCTCCTGCATATGATTTTTGATTAGTGGCACCAGAATTTCTGCTGATCTATTATTGTTGGGACACAACTCCAAGCGTAGGTCATCACTCCCGTCCTCTATCATGCCGATTACACTATGTCCTTCGATTAGTCTTCCCCTATTATACTTCGTTCTGCCAAATTTCGATTCATCTATTTGAACAATTTTATTTGGGCCTCCATTTTTTTCTTTTTCTTCAATATGATTTAATTCATACAAGACAATCACTTCCCTACAGTAATTGTACCAATCACCGATTGTCCTTGATGACACAACAGTTTCATCGTGTTCCGAAGCCAACTCTATTTGCACTAACTCATAAGCAAATGTGCGGCAAAACATAAACATTATTTGAAATATCTTTATAAGTGGACGTCTAGCTTCCTCAAACCAGCTACCTTTAGCACGATTTATTATAGTCCGCCTGCATGTGCTCTTTCCACACCAAAAGGAACCCACTAAGCCCTGATTAACAATTTGCATTGCTGACGTGTGTCGTGGGCAGTCTTTATTGCGAAGTAATAGTCCTCTTTCCTCAGCAAAACGAATGCAGCTCTGCTCAGTGTCGAAGGTTTTAAGATTTTTTTTCATGTTCCACTGTTGGCGTATTTCATCAGAAGTTAGATGAATTCGCCGACCTGAAGACTCACATATCGGAGCATAATCCTCCTTAGGTACGTCCGAGTCTAAGATAGACTCGTCTGGAGCAGACGAAGGGCCAGCCACAGGTTGATAAAAACCTGTCACCATATCTGCATGCGACGAAGGTGCCACAACCGGCTCAATAGAGTCCAACACTTGGACACTCACACACTGAGATGAAGGTGCTACAAGTGGCTCAATAGAGTCTAACACTTGCTCACTCACACACGGAGACGAAGGTGCCACATGTGGCTCACTGGAGTCCAACACTTGCACATTACTCAAATCTTGCTTCCGCCGCAAGATTGACAAAGCACGGGGCTTTCCAGACGCCCGGGTGGGTGGGTAGTCAAAAGGATGCGATATTAACAGGAGTATAAAAATGCTCTCACATTTTTATACTCAAACATTGTAAATTTTATTGGAATTTTTGTTTTAAAATTAGGAATTTCAAAAATTAATATATCTGAAACCTCTGGTTTCCTAAACTTGAAATTTGGTGCCGTTACTTAAAACTCGACATCACATAAAGGAAAGCTGAGCCAAAAAAAAATACTAATAAATATCATGCAATGTCAATATGAGGGTAAAAATATGTATATACAAAATACGGTCCTAACATTCATATTATTCCCTCAACCAGGTATATTTACTGCTCCTTTATCTACCACTTCTTACCGGGGATGAGCTAGGTGGGCACTCTTAAAAGTTATAAGTCTTAACAACTTAACACGTTAGTTGGCTCTTACGACACCCTGTGGAGTGATTGGGGTGGTGCTATTCGCTCGGCCGGTCACCACACAGCTGATTTTACATTGTATTGAACAAAAAACTAAGATTAATAGAAAAAAAAATTAAGTAAATGAATATTAAGTAATGAAAAAATTTTGTTAAAAATAAATTTAAATATAATATAGGGTTAGCTAAACATTATTTACACCTACGTATTGGAAACGGAGCAAAGTAGTCGGTGTTGTTAAAGTATGCCCGTTTATTGAGTTAAGAAATTACCAGTGCGTCTCTAATAGGCTGCAAGGCCTAAGTCATCTTTTAAAATACGCGACATGGTTCTAGGTGCTATCTTCATCTCCCGATATAAAATCTTTTGCTTTCGGACAGGATTTTTTCGAATTCTTTCTCTTACTGCTTTGACCACCTGTTTCGTACGAACACTACGTGGACGGCCAGATCTTTTTCTGTCACAAACAGTGGAGGTCTCATTGTACCTAATAGTAGCCACAAATATTTGACTAATACCAAGTGTATGGAGAGTTTTAAAAATTGCATTTGGCTCCATAACTACTTTGTGTAATGCAATCACAGCGATTCGGTTCTCTTTATCACCCCACTCCAATTTTAATATCGCAAAATATTGTACAATGTATTGGCGCCAAAATGAAAAAACACAGTAAACAATCGTATAAAAATTACAGATTCCAAATTCAAATGTATTTTTTTATTTATTTTTAATTGTAACAGTATTTATGGCCAGACTATGTATATATATATATTTATTATCAAAGTTTGCGTGATGTAAACGGCCGGCTACTCTAGCCAGCCCAGCTCCTTCCAGAAGGCAGAAAGGAGTCCTGGACTTCTACAGGCCTCGAGGAGCGACCTCGGTGTTCCGAGGATTTCCGCCCGTTGTGAAGCCACCCCGGTGCAGTGAAGCAGCACGTGGGTAGGTGTTTCTTCGGTTTCCATGCATCCTCTACATAGAGGACTGTTGTGATACCTACGAGTACTCCTAACTAACTGCACTAATTCCATTCTGTTACAAAAAACTAAATATGATTGATTACTTCTTATTTTCCAACTAATAGTTTCCAACTTAATGGCAACGCATT
Organism: Monopis laevigella; assembly: GCA_947458855.1. Classification (NCBI taxonomy): domain Eukaryota; kingdom Metazoa; phylum Arthropoda; class Insecta; order Lepidoptera; family Tineidae; genus Monopis; species Monopis laevigella. The sequence goes on along the minus strand of OX381596.1, from coordinate 2,773,071 downwards.
ACTCGCTATGCGTCAAAGCGTTGTATAAGGACCTTAGTGACTCCCACGACGTAATATCTTCTCTTTCACTTAATAAGGCGGCTGCGTTACCGACTTGTATTTGTATTTATGTGTTGGATTACGCTTAAAACTATTAATAACATAATCACATTGTCTGATAAACAGGTTTAATAGCTTTTCATTACTATCGGATTTTGAGATGATACATATAGAAATATGCTATTTCATTAGTTATTGACCATATTTCCACTTGTTCTATTTTACACAATAAAATACAAAAAAATAAATATTGTAATTAAGTAGTAAAGTAAGTAAGTCTTTTTGGCAATTTTTCGTCGAAATAACCTAATATAGGAGGAAAGGACAAAGGAATAGAAATAACGGTTAATGAACGATGTTTACTCACCATCCGGCTCCTTCCATTGTCTTCCAACGATTCACTTGTTGTATGACGAGTGAACACTCGGACGAATATTTTTGGTGGTTCTTGATGGCCTTAACCGTAGAAACGGAGACCTCGTACGTTTCGATCTTAGAACACTATTTTGGTTGTTACTAAGCTAGCACTAGGTGGTAGAAATCCAACACCGACTGCGCCAGTTAAGGTTTTTTTTTAAATCAAAGCAAACTTTATTAGACACGTCGTAATTATTTGTTTTCCTGGTTTCCCAAGTAATAGTTTGATTTCTGTACACAAAAAAATTATAAACTTGTTAATCTAGATTCCCAAAATGCTCAATTTACATACCTCCTACATAGTATCCCGAGTAAAGGAATACAATAAAAAACGAAGTTACACTTTTTTTTTTATATGTAGAACAATTTACACATATTGCTCTGGCCACAAACTAAGCTTGTACTATGTGTACCAGAAGCAAAATACATATTATTATTATTATATTTTATTAACACTCAGACCATGACAAACTGTACAGAAAAAACATAGTGATATTTTTTATGCCATGGGTATCGAACACACGACCCCCGTATATAATGCCAAACTATATGACTAATGCACCTGCTGTCAGGAAAAGTCGATACAGTTCTCTCGTGTCTATTAAATAAAAAGTTTTCAAATTACAACTCGAAAGATCACTAAGAAAACAGACCTGGTAAGCCAATAATAGATGGAAAAATATCAGATGAGGATCATAAATTCATTATTGACAATATTAATAAGCTTCCAAAAAATGAATCCCATTACAGAAGAGAATATAACAACAACTGTAACGGAACGTTACCTTAAGCCGTAATAAATGATGAATGGAACGGAACGCACAAAGAATTTAAAAATGGAAAACCAAGAGAGGCAGGTAGTTTTAAGTAAACTCGTCATTAACGAAATGTGTTCGAATCTTGCATAAATAAGCCGCGGTAGAGCGGCATACCCGCGGGCATTTTTTAAAACTTCATTGAATAACATACGTTAGTGCGTAATAATATGATACGTTAATAAAGTGGTGCACATTTAAATAACGGATTTCCAACATTAATTTGGTCAGTTATCTTTAACAGTACTTTCATAGGGACATGTTAGGGCTCACTGGAATTGTTATAGAAAACTGCATTGTGTCCGTGTGTCTAGCACTGCAACTCAGCTTCTTATATATATTAAACTAGCTGTGCTCGCGACTTCGTCTGCCTGGAATAGTTTTTTTTTATTGATTTATTTATATTAACAAAAATAAGTATAAAATATCCAAAATAAGTAGCCTAAGTTATTCCTTATTACATCAGCTAAAAAAAATTTGTTATATAATTATATACCGTGTTAACATCATTTAATAAAAAGCGGTTATTTTAATATTACTAACAGACACACCAAATTTATTTATTTGCATGAATAGAGTATAGATGTATAGGTAAATAATAATTCTTATAATAAAAATAGATTCCATTTGTAGAACAGGATAGAGATCAGACATTTATGTCTCAGGACGCGGTATGTTTCGTTTTATGACCACAGCATTAAGTAAATGATAACCCTTTCTATTATAGAATCTATCCTCATTTTCTGACGGTCTAAGAACAGTCACGTGGGTGCCGCCGAGAACTAGTTTTGACAGCTTTTAATGCTATTTTATTTTCGTATGGGACCTTTTAAGCTTTTGTATTGCCGAGTATACGTACCCTGCTGTGTAAACTATTAAATCTAAGATCTAATAAAATTTCACCCATATCGGTTGACATGCTCGAATGTGGGTGATCCTTTGTTGACACAGTAGATTGTGTGCGAGATCTTTCTTGTAAGAACATTATAGCTTGATATCATACCATTTAGAAACGTATATTTCGTCACTCCAGCTTTTTTTTCTTTCCAAAATATTGTTCGTATTTTTTTTCCACCTCCTTCTTACTAATTTTAAACGAGTTGGTTATTTCGAGGAGTGCATTATGATGTTTTATTTTATTTGTTTTGAAGAATATCTCATATTACATGGTTGCTTTTATAGTGCTCGGTAAATTCCAAAATTCTTTTACTCTCACGCCGTCGCCGCCATTTTTCGTATCACGACTTAGAAACTACTGTCACAGCACATTTGTCACAGTATAAACCATGACAAATTTGCGTAAAATCTGTTATTTAAGTCCATCAAGAGCTCGTAGGATGACAAAACATCGAAAACAGCCAATGAGCTACCGAAAAAAAATAAAAAGGTTAATATTATTTTTGATTTAGAAAATATAGGCCAAAATATGAAACTAATTTCGTTTTTACACAATTATACTAATGTTAGAAAAAATTTATCTATTTATTTTATTGATACGTCATTTTCACTATGGCAAAAAAAAACAGGTCTCCAAAATAATGACTACCACCGCAAAATAGACGCCAATTTCCTTTACTTTCCCTTCCCAGTTGTTGGACTTTTTTTAATAAATCCTTATTTTCTTTTGCTGAGAAGGAAAATGAATAATAATAATAGTACACATATTGGTCATAAACTTATTAATTATTTTACATTGTTTTAGAATTAATAATAAACTTAATTTGTGAAATATATTTTTAAATCGTGTCTTTGCTCAACACAAACAAACTATACAATTGAACAATCCATAATAAAATGCATTTTGCAAAACTCAATTACTGCATATGATTAGCAACACAGTTTTTGAACACGTTGGTTGCCATTTTAACAGTTTCACGCAGATTGACAGTGGGATACGAAAGCGACTTTTTGTCTTGCCACCACTCCCGCAAGGAAATGAATATAATGCATTATCACTAATGGGTTCTTCGGTCTTTAAACATGCTTTACATCTAATACAGACAACTTTTTTGCCCAAAATTGATGCTAAGTACCCGGCTACATACTACTGGCTGATTTTCAAAAGAAATTAAATCACTTTCATACTATTCATAGTGTACCTCTTCGGGTAATAATAATTCCGAATCTATTTCCCTATTTTCTATGTCCAATTTAATGCAAATGCAAGCTGTGTGGACGGTACGTTTTTTTCTAAAATTTCATTATTATTATTATAAAATATTTTATTTTGGCAGAAATAATACTACTGGCTGATTTCCAAAAGAAGTTAAATCACTTTCATACTGTTCATAGTGTACCTCTTCGGGTAATAATAATTCCGTGTAATCTATTTCCCTATTTTGTATGTCCAATTCAATAGGCGCAAGCGGTGTGGACGGTACGATTTTTTCTAAAATTTCATTAAAATTAAAAAATATTTTATTTCGACAGAAATAATACCACTGGCTGATTTCCAAAAGAAGTTAAATCACTTTCATACTGTTCATAGTGTACCTCTTCGGGTAATAATAATTCCGGTTAATCTATTTCCCTATTTGGATGTCCAATTCAATGCAAATGCAAGCGGTGTGAACGGTACGTTTTTTTCTAAAATTTCTTTAAAATTAAAAAAATATTTTATTTCGACAGAAATAATAAATAAATAAAGAATAACTAATTGCATTGATAACAATCAATGCAATGATGACGTTATCAATTATTCAGGCATCATCATATTATTTTACGATAATATCAATCAGCGAATCATTTTTGAATACATAATTAATCTTGCATATATAAGGTTTTAATTTGAGGTACCTAAATATTATATCTATATGGAAACGTTATAATTTACGGAAAATATAAGAAAACATGACCTGACGTTGTTTCAGAAATGGACGACGATGATCTACCATGACGTCGGCGTACTTATTTCACAAAATTATAAAATAAAATCGTACATAGGCGAACTTAATGCCTTAGGCATTTTCTACCAGCTAACATCGTTATTTCTTTTTCGTATTGTCCATAATTAAGCAAAAGTAACTAAAAAAAATAAGACGCAAAAACTAATCTAAAGGCGGAAAACAGCGCCGCGGAAAGGCGGGTAACTAGACGTGTGGTTAAGGATACACTAACCACATTTTTCTTTCAGATTACTAATATGATTATAGTTAAGCTGTAAAATAATTCGTGATATTGGCCGAGAATCAAGCAGAGAAACATAATGATATAGTAAAACCATTAATGCATCGAACATTTCTCAGTTGAATTTAAGAATTAGTTTTTAAAAAAATGTTCGTATTAATTTTTTGCAAATAATAATTTCACAACTCAATATGATTACTTACAAGTGACACATTATCCCTTCTCTTTTTATATCAAATAATCGATCCATTTCTTCAATTACACATACAGTGTCATTAATGGCACAGGAGTTAGTGATGTCACTTAAAGCCAATAACTTTAAAATTGCGGTCATAGTGTTGGGCATGCGCTGCATATACACTTTCATTTTTATTTTGTATGTTGGATATACTACACTTGAAGTCAGATTGTTAAAATTAAGGTTTAAATCTCTTTCTTTGACGAAATTTCGAAAGCCAAATGACCCCGTTTTTCATAATCTTTCCAGTTATCATAATCAATTTCACCTGCATAAAAAACAGTCTTATTGATTTAAATAAACGTGGAAAATAATATCGACCGTTCTTCCATAAACTAAAAAAAAAAAAATTTTTGTATTATTTGTGGTTTAAAATTTTTAATAAAGTTACAGCTCCAACATTAGTAATCACACAAGTATTTTTTTAATGGCAATTTCATCGAATAGGAGAGTACTATATTTATCTTTAATATCCCAAGTTTTCGTTTTTTTTATATTGGATAGTAACATAATTTACTCCTGGCTCCATTGGAATAGATTTTAGCATTCTCATTAGTGTTTTTTCGTTAGTTGCCTAACAGTCATCCATTTTTGCAGATGTCTATCGTTTTGGGAGATCTTTTAAAAATAGATAGCGCTGATATTTTATTTGATAAATCCCATCGATACACTTGTAATAATTTTTTTTAATACATTTGATATTAAGTCATCTATATTAACAGAAGTTTTCTCTAATGTTTGTGATGTGTTTTTTAGACGATTTAGCTATTTTTTTTTTGGTTTCACTGAAAGAAAAAATTAAGAAATATATATATATATATATATATATATATATATATGACCAATGTACTAAATCGAAACTACATCTGAAACAGCAATTTTCCCAAATAATGTTAAAATGACTAATTTGTATGGGAAAGCCAACTTTTTTTTTCATTTGCGACACATGGTTCCATTGAATTTGATCAGTAGAGCTTTATATTAGCCCAAAGTACAACCTCTTAAATTCATCTTGTATTTATAAGTATATACCTGTTTGTAAATTAGTTAATTTCTTACCTAAACTCTGTTTTTTTTCTTTGATCTTTTACCTTTTCTACTATTTTAAATATTTTGGATACATTTTACTATTTATTGTTCGTTTTACTTTATTAATATAAATTTTATTCTTAATTGTATTTGGTCTTAACAATAAGAAACTCTCAATTGACGGGATCTCAATTGTTAAGACCAAGCATGAAATCTAAGAGATCTACTACACCCATATGCTGATTATAAATATCCACAGCTTGAGGAGACGTTATATCTCTGAATTGCTTTTCGTGACAAAAATACCGTCGTTTTGTTGAGGTTGGTTCACTAATTAAGTAAGCAGACAGCATATTGACACACTTATTATCGAACCAAGAAACTAAACTCAGCTTGATTTTGTCTATGACTGCTGTTTTCTCTACGATACTAACACGTCCTGCTTTCTTCATTTCTTTTTCAGCAGGCATATTCGAATTTGGGACACGATTGAGCCTCACAGTTCCTAATGGTAACAAGCCATTTTGAAATAAATAAACTTGAAGTTTTGGGCTATTGAACCAATTGTCGAAACAAACCTTATTGTTTTTATGTTTCGGTACCGAGAAGCGAGTCTGGCATTGAAGGTTATATATTACTTTGCTCTCCTGCAAAAATATCTAAATCATAGCTAAAACCTGACACCGCTTAACACCTGATTTTTGCAATCCCATTTTTAGGTTTTGAAGGATTGTACTGTTTTATTTCATGACGACATTTAGTTGGAATAATTTGTTCATACACGGCCAAAAATTCTTTTTTGGTACCAGCATCAAACGTTCGCGTATTCGATCCAACAAAGGTCTAATTTTAAAAAGTTTGTCATGACCATCTGTCCCCAGGGGTTTGAAGTTTTCATTATTGCAGAAATGTAAATTCATCTTTATGGCTTCAAGCCTGTTACATGTCGTGATTTCGTAAACTTGTGCCTGGCCAATATGTTTTGACCAATATAGTCTTGTCGATGGCAATTTCACACATGACATGAAAATAACAATTCCAATAAAATGTTCAATTTCATGCCTGGTAATGTTAGCCGACTTTTGAACATCATTTTGAAGAGATTTTATGTTAGACTGCTCAACAAAGTAACGTTGTTTACAAATATAGCACTCACTCCAAATTTAAATACTTTGAATAATAATACACATTAAAAAAAAAAAAAAAAAATTAAATAACATAGGAAATTATTTATAGAAGCTGCAGGTGATATTTTATGTTAGCCTCGGTCGAAAGAGATAATACTTTGTCGCCCTCGATCTTTGGTATGTTGCTACTTGAGTCAATGATTCATCACTCAACTCGGCTAATCTGCGTTGTTTTGCCCTGGAATTGCACTCCGGAAAAGTTTTCCTAGGCCTGCTCTCAATTTTCGAGACACTTTCTATTACGATATCTTCTACACATACAGTGCCATTAATGGCGCAGGAGTTAGTGATGCAACTTTAAAGCCAATAACTTTAAAATTACGGTCATAGTGTTGGGCATGCGCTGCGTATTTACTTTACTACGTACTTTTTTTGCATGTAGGATGTACACTTGAAGTCAGTTTGTTAAAATGAAGGTTTAATCTCTTTCTTCGGCCAGAAAGCCAAATGACTCCATTTGTCTTTCCAATTGTCATACATAAACCATTTCAAATAATATAGACCGTTTAACGACCTAAAAAAAAATATTTTGTCATTATGTGTGGTTTTCTATTTTTATTAAACTTACAGCTCCAACATTAGTGATCACACGCCGTAGTTATGACCTCAAATCCAGCACTATAGAGGGCTTAATAACGATTTTTATTAGCACCAAAAGTTTGCTTGAAGATACAGTGCATCCAACAAAATAGTAAGCAATCGCTTGCTTTATCTTTCTTCTTATCCCCTGCACCGTAAAAATAAGAGCATGATCTGCTATAAGGGCGCTTCTTTCAATGCCCTCAAAATCTATAAATCCTTGCACTTTGTCCGTTAATTTATTATATAGTATGAGGATAACAAATGGAAATTACTTTTTTGCAATATTTTCCGTTTTTAAGGGCAATTTCATCGAATAGCACATATGTATTTATCTTTTATATCCCAAGTTTTAGTTTTTTTTTTATATTCGATAGTAACATAATTTACTCCTGGTTCCATTAGAATGGATTTTAGCATTCTCATTAGAGTTTTTTCGTTAGTCAAAGTCATCAATTTTTGCAGATTATTCTATTTTTAAAAGATCTCTCAAAACGGATCTTTTAAATATATACGTGTATATATATAATATAGCGCTGATATTTTATTTGATAAATCCCATCCCTTGCACTTTCCTATTTTGATTTTTAAGTGCACCTGTAATAACATTTTTTAATAAATTTCAATTTAAGTCATCTATATTAACAGAAGTTTTTGCTAATGTTTTTAATGTTTGTGATGACCAATGTACTAATTCGAAATAGAAATATACCGATATTGTGTATTTGAAGAATTTTGACTCTAGGTTTAAGTTGTTAGAGAGCCGCTAAACCCTGACTTTCGTCATACTTCGATAAGTCGATTTCGGGTATTGATGCTCCGCGTTTCAATAGTTCTTCAAATTTCCACCGTGGTAAAGTGTCGGGCATTGACTTCGCGAACACTTCGTTGTTCGTTCGCGCGAAAACCTTAAAACGCTCCGAGTAGACCATTTCCATCCTCCGCTCCATATCCCGGATGATGGACAGAACACGGCGTTTTGATACTTCCCCTCACAAGCAATCGTCTGCAAAGCGTTGTTAGTGTAGGGTGGGTCCCGTCCACTTTCGGTTTGACGACTGACTTTATCATAAATTTGTATCTATCCAGACCCCTTTGTAACGATATAGCGCCATCTAGCGCTAAGTTTGACAGTTATCGGAGGGTTACAAATTAAAAATCTTAATTTTGCAACACCGAAGATGACTGTCAACTTCAAAATGTAGCTCCCGTTGAGAAGAAATGTGTTCAATCGCTACCTGAAAATTCCATTATTAAATGAAATCTACCTCGTTTTAAGTTTAGTGACCGAGTCCGAGCTCGGGACGATCGTTCACATTCTTTTACAAACCGAAGAGTCTAACACATCATAGTGTTATCTGAAATACAAATAAAATAAAAGTGGCAGCGTCCCGGCTTCTAAATTGTGAATATATCTTTTGTGGAATAGCAGATTTGGAATTGTATTGAAATTGTTTCCTAGATAGAATCCTAAGGATTGTTGTCCAACAGGTTAGTAATTTATATCTGGAGCGGACGCTGCTTACTCCCAGCACTGGTGGTGCATTGCGGTGACTGTGCAGGACAGGCCCGAGCTGACGGGGTTCCCTTGAGGAGCTGTCACAGTCCCCGAGGAGTATTTTTTTTGTTTTAGTTAAGGCTTCTTAGTTTTAGCTTAATTTTATGTATAAAAAGTTCCTTGTGGTCTCCTGTTCTCTTCTGTTTTTTTTTTATTGTAAATATACTGTGTTAATTTTCTCTTTTTTCTTTATTGTTTCCTGTCAGTACTCAGCCCTGAGTTGTCTCATGGTCTGTGAGCCTCGGGCAAAAGACCACGTTACACGTTCACTGAATTCAGTTTCCGGTTTACCGACGGATGTTCGCACGTGTTCGGGTTGAATTTTTAACATCCTCGGGGTTCAGTGCAATCGGACTGTTATTAAACTAAGTGAGAAACTACCTCTTTTTCGGGTCGAACGTACGGTCGAAGTACTGAACAGTCATTTTCTCCCCCAGAGAGAAGTAATCGATTATCCATCCAGTTCCGGCACCGTCATGTTTCTCTTGTTATTGGTGGTGGTTGTCGGGGAGAGCTCCAGTTTGTTCGACACAAATAAAAATCATTAATTTATTTTAAAATATATTTATTGCGTCCATTGATCTCGACACCGAGTAGAAAAGAGAAAAAGAAAAGTGTTGCCAATTGTAATTTAAAGGCCGGTGTTAAAGACTAAAATAATAATTTCAAGTATAAAGGTTCGTTTCGAACACACTGCCGAAGGGTTTTAAAATAACTAACTTGACAATTTAGAGATATATTGAATTCTTAAACATAATTTATATATTTTACCTAATAAGAATTCTTAAACATTTAATTTATAATGAACAAATATTGAAATTTGGCTTAATCAAGTTTAGTTTAGTGTGGTACATGCATAGTAAAACATAAATATACTGAACATTTAAAATTGAACACAGGCCTTATTCATATCCTTAAAACAACATATCCTTTGCTGGTAACAAAACGTCTTAATGTTGACTGTTTTATATGAAAAGGTCCACAATAATCTATACCCACCTTGCTGAAAGGATGGGCCTCATTGACACGATCAAAAGGCAAGGATCCCATTAGCTGTTGTGCAGTATCGGCTCTAAATCGATAAAACCTTAAACATTTATTTATTATGTTTTTAATTTCACGGTTAGCATTAACAATCCAATATTTTTGCGACAGGCTGGTATGTGTTTGTTTGAACCCAGAGTGCATTAAAGATAAATGTTCATTTGTTAGGATAAGGAAATCAAATGACACTTGGCAGGTAAAATAATAGGATACTTTTGTGAGTAAGGAATATTTGCATATTTTAATCTACCACTTACTCTTAATAAATTATTAGTATCAATAAATGGATGTAACATTTTAAGGTTAGTTTTTATAATTTTATTATTTTTAATACAATTCATTTCTTCCGAAAAATAAAATGCTTGAACCTTATAAATTATTTTGTGCATAGCAGTTTTTATCTCTAATGCTGATAAGTTTTTATTAAACATTTTATTATTTTTAGTTTTACAATTATTATAAAAGCGCAACAGCCATGCCACATTTTTTTTGCGTTTTTGATAAAGTAGAATATTTAACAATATAATCTGGCAGCTCTGCCTTTGTAGTTAAACAAGTACCTTCAGTACTGTTTGGTATTGTACCACATAAAGTGTGATTGCAACTAAATGAAAAAGTTTCACTAATATTAAAGTTAACTGAAGCTAGTGTAGGTGGGCCATTCCACCATAGAAAGTTATTTTCAATTTATGTGGGGTCAAAGCCCCTTGATATCACATCAGCTGGATTTAATGAACCTTCTATGTGATGCAATTGACAACGAGCGGTCAATAAATTAATCTGATTTATGCGATTAGATATGTATGGAGACAACTTGTTGTTACCATTTTTTAACCAACAAAGAACTATTTGTGAATCAGAATACATATGAATTGACTTAATATTAAATTCAAATAATATTGGCTTAACCTTGGATTATAACTTAGGTAGTAGCAAGGCACTATTTAACTCTAATTTAGGAATAGTTAGTTGAGTTTTTATTGGTGCTATTCTAGTCTTAGAACAAAGTAATGTACTTTTAATATTATTATTACAAACAACTCTAATTTAAATGCAACAGCCATAAGCTATGGCAGAAGCATCACAATAACCAAACATTTGTATAGAAGATGGGTTTTCAATATTTAAAAACCTATCAACACTTATTGTAGGCATATTTATCAATCTATTATATTATAGTAGTATAGTAGCCAGTCTTTGAGTAACGGTTCTGGTAAATGTGAGTCCCAATGTAATTTAGCTAACCATAGTTTTTGCATAAACTCCTTTGCCCTTGTTATTAAGGGCCCTGCCAACCCGAGGGGATCATAGAAAGATCCTATAAAACTTAATATATTTCTTTTATTCCATTTTTGTATATGCTTCTTAGGACAGCTTATAGTGAATTTGTCATATTTAATATTATATGACAAGCCTAATGCTTTCATATGCAGCTCATTATCAGTTAATGGTTTGTCTTCAAAATGTTGTTTGTCTGGAGGTATATCGACTAATAAAGATGGGTGGTTCGATGCCCATTTGTGTAAAGTAAAACCTCCTTTGAATAATAAATTAATAATTTGTTGCCTTACCTGTAATCCATTCTGAATGGAATCGGTTACAATTAATGCATCATCAACATACATATTATTTCTAATCACCTTGGCTGCCAGAGGGTAATCGTTGTCATGTCAATCTGCAAGCTCCAGTAGGCATCGTGTTGCAAGGTGGCTCGAACTTTTGAAGCTGTATGTGACCGTTTGCAGCTGCATAATTTTATGATCACCATTGTATATGTCTTTCCATAAGATATTTTGCAGGTGTCTTTGTGACGGACTGATATCTATACATCTATACATATGCTTTATGTCACATAACATGACATATTTATGACAGCGAAACAAAATTAAAATATTGAACAAATCCTTTTGAATGTTTGGCCCACATAATAAAACCTCATTAAGGCTATTATTTTTACCACAAGCCTTATGTCCGGATTAATAGTCGTTGCTAAGCCAGTGCTTAGCACGAGCCATTGCTTAGAACTGTCAAAGTGACATTTGTTACTATAATAGTCCGTGCTCCAACCGGTGACTCGGGCTAAAGCTTGAGCCGTTACTCGGCTTAGCATTAGTCTCGAATTTCGTGTACTTAAGTCATGCTTAAGTCATACTCAGTGTAGATTCACTATAATAATCGGTTCTTTTTTGCTATGAGTCTTGATTTTATGCGTGTCTGTCTCGGATCGGTTATATTACTTGTCGTTTTAGAAAAGTATCTAGTTTTCTTTATTTCTTGTTATTATTATTGTGTGTATTTTATTAGTTTAATAAAATGGATAACGAGTTTGATAATTTAATGAACTTTTATGATGAAGTAGATGACATCGTCAACACAGACAATATTCCTTCAGTGCCAGTGCAAATTATACATTTTCCAAAGACTTATTTTAGAGACATAATGAATCCATTTACTTTTTATTCCGAAGACGAATTCAATGCGGTATAGATTCTAAATCTACTGTTGCCAATGTTTTATTACCAGAATTTATTGAAATAAAATCCTTCAACAATAGAGGATTACCTATTCCATTGGAAATGCAAATACTCATTACTTTGAGGTTCTTTGCAACCGGATCATTCCAAGTAAGTTAAAACATTTTTCTAAATATCTATAGGGATTTTTAATTTATTTATCATGTTAATATATGTAACTAATTAAGTTTATTATGTTCAGATAATACCTGTAACCCATAAAATGTGTAATCCCAGCAACAGGCAAACTTGAGTCAATGTTCTTAGCTATACATGAATTCACAAGCTAGGGCTATCATGTAAAAATCAATCTGGTTTTCGATGCGGTCATAGTACAACTTCAGCTTTACTTAAAGTAACCGAAGACATCAGAAATGGCATGGATGAAACCAAGGTCACAGTACTTGTACTGATCGATTTCACCAACGCCTTTAACACAGTCGATCCCGATTTGCTAATTGCTATTCTGTCTCGTCTTAGATTCTCTCCAGAGACTCTTGCGTGGTTTCACCAATACCTCCATGGACGTCGGCAACAGGTGCGGGTTGACCAATTGTCATCAGTTTGGTGTGAATTACGTACAGGCGTTCCACAAGGTGGCATACTATCTCCATTGCTTTTCTCGATGTTTATTGACAGTATCACCACATCGCTTCACTGTCACTATCACTTGTACGCCGATGACTTGCAGCTTTATGTACAGACAGACATCAACACACTGAATAGTGCAATAGCTTGGCTTAACTCTGATCTTTCAAATATATTGGCTTGGTCTACTAGATTTGGTGTTGCTGTCAACCCGGCCAAATGTCAATCTATCATTATTGGGAGTTCCCGCCTCTTATCAAAAGTTGATATGGCCAAGATTGACTTTGTTCGGTATGACAGTGAACCGATTGCGTTTTGTAGCGAGGTTAAGAACTTGGGTTTATATCTGGATTCTCACCTTAGCTGGAAATCGCAAGTAACTAATACTAGTCGTAAAATATTTTCTTCGCTGCACTCTCTCAATAAACTTAAACATTTTCTGCCTATAAAAGCTAAAGTTACCCTTGTTCAATCTTTACTTCTTCCTTTGATTGATTATGGTGACGTGTGTTGTGTAGATCTTACGGAAGAATTACTAAACAAAATGGAACGACTACACAATGCATGCATCAGATTCATTTTCTGTCTGCGCAAATATGATCACGTCACACCTTATCGAGATAAGCTAAAATGGTTGAGGATTCGAGGTAGGAGAAACAGCAGGGTTCTCTGCCTGCTCTACTCTTTGTTAAATGAACCTAACACTCCCAAATACCTCAAGGATAGCTTTACATCCCTCGGCTCGCATCATGATAGAATCCTTCGTTCTGCCTCTAACTCAACTCTTTCTATACCTTCTCATCATTCTACTTTTGTCTCAAAATCTTTTTCTGTTGCTGCTACAAGACTCTGGAATGATCTACCGGTGGACATTAGACAAGCTCCTAACAGGGGTATCTTTAAGAGACTAGTGTATAAACACTTTCTGAATGTGTGAATGTGTCTCCTATTTATTATTCGTTTGGGCTCACTCTCTCTCTCATCTCATCCTGTGTTTCTGCTTTAAATAATTATTGTGCTGTGGGTAGTGCTATATTGTGCTGTTGCTGTAATATTTGCTATTTTATTATTATGTATGTATATTATTAATATAGTTTATGATATGTATGTATATGTAGTCAGCATTAGTGTGTATGTATAATATTTGTACTCTATTTCTTAAATGTATTTTACTGCACCTATTTTTACCTACTTACTGCTTAATTTGTCCCAAAGGTTTGACTGGTAGAGAATGCCTAGCGGCATTAAGTCCGCCTTTGTACTAAATTTGTGCAATAAAGTTTTTAAATAAATAAATAAATAAATAAAAGAGAGGCAGAGGAGTGAACAGCAATGTTTCAGACTGAGTGACTGGACAGTATGTATACAGGCGATATTTTAATTAATGCTCCACTGTCAGACATATAAACAGAATAAAAAGCTCAAATTATGTACATTTGTTTAATAACACCACTATAGTGTCTCGGAGAGCATGTTAAGCTGTCGACCCTAGTTTCATTATACCAACTTGTGAAACTGTTTATAGGTTGGTTGTTGAGTCTATCCATCATCGCGACGAGCTGAGGGCGTCTAGGCAGTCTCGGGTGGTGTAAGGCACCCATTATGATATGTATGTATGTATGTGCTCAACCTCTCTATTATACATAAGACTAATTTGTAGTTCAATTATTTAATATATATTTTTTTTATATTGAATAATTTCTCTTTCAGACTGTATATGCAGACCTTATGTATATTTCCCAAGGAACAATTTGAAATATAATACGTAGAATGTCCACTGCATTAGCAAAGAACCTCCAGAAGTTTAAAAATTTTCCTAGAGGAGAGGAATTGCAACAAATAAAGAATCAATTTCAAGATTTGGGTGCTAGAAGAAATTTACCAGGTTTGCCCAATATAGTGGGAGCAATAGACTGCACTCACATTAAAATTACCAGACCAAGAGGAATCGATCATACGGAAGCTTATCGTAATAGACATGGTTGGTTTTCTATTAATGTTCAGGTAATTATTCTTTTAATACATTTTTATGAGATGTAATTTTAAATAAAATGTCATTTTCCTCTTTACAGGCAGTGGTTGATCCAAATATGAGGATAATAGATATAGTGTCTAGATGGCCTGGTAGTTCCCATGACAGCCGTATTTTTAGAAATTCTAGAATAAATATTAGACTGACGAATGAAGAGATAAATGGAATTTTGGTTGGTGATGGGGGTTATGCCTGCACACCAATTATGCTAACTCCATTGAGATCACCTTCTACAACAGCAGAGGAGAATTATAATTTGGTGCAAATAAGGACCAGAAATGTGGTTGAAAGGACATTTGGTGTATTGAAAAGAAGATTCCCATGTCTACAAAGAGGCCTTGGGTATAAATTAAAAACAACATGCTATATAAAAATATGTTGTGCAATATTGCATAATATACCTCTTATGGAAAATGATGTTTTAGAATATATTAATGAAACTAGTGGCATCCATTCGGAGGATACTGTAGGAGCTACTAGAAATGAACCAGAAGGTCTAGCATTGACGGCAATGCTAATAAGAAATTTATATAGCAATATTTAAACTGTTAAATTGTGTAGGTAATAATAGTTATTATTTTAGTATAAGATTTAGTATATGTTTTATGTGGGTAAAGTTTTCTTTTCATTTATTTTTTAATATATAGTAAAAGCGTCTAAAAACTTAAAAATTTATAAAACTTTTGTTTAAATAGTATAAAATAGATTGGGTGAGTGCATTTTTAAAAAATCACATAAGGTATACTCCTTTATTTAGAAAGTAGATATCTACACTATTGAATATATACACATTTTTATTTGTGTGTCTTGAGGGCCACTCATGCCCATAGCTAAGCGCGGTGATAGTGCAACAGCCAGCTTGTTGAAACAAATTGGTAGGTGCTTTTGCACTGCCTAAATATTTGTTACCTTAGATTAATACGTAATCAATAATTTTGCGATAACCTCAACCATTATTTATATAAAAAAATAAAAAAAAATGTTTTGTTATGGGTACCTTTGTACAGTTATGAGTGGGTGGATTTGTATTCCCTAATACCAAAGACGAAGGTATAGTTGGCTTATCAGAGATGTTTCCGGTACCCAAATTGCTTCTAAAGCAAGAATAGTTTAAAAGAGATCTTACTACGAGTATGTATAATACACAATAGTAAATCCATTATGTGTGATTATGAAATGTTATGTTACTCTTATAGTAAATATTAATGTTGAATTTTAACAAGGTGTATGTAAAATCATATTTTGTTAATTAGTACTATGTGGTTGAATCTGTGTTAATTTTGATCTCAATAATGGCCTTATTTATAAAAACTTATTTGAGTCCTTGAAGAACACTTTAAAAAATAGATTTTGTCTCTTTATGCTTAGTAATTTGTGATGGTAAAAAAAAAGATACAAAATATACCTATAACTAAAGTGTTCTTCAAGGAGTTCTATACGTTTTTATGATTACTGTTGTAAGATTATTTGAGGGGGGGGGGGGGGTACAAACTTGCAAAATGATTGTGAACACACATTCCACAGCAATGCAAGAGAAACCATTAATAGGTGATATTGTGACGATGGTGTTTTTTTTGTCACTCAATAAAAATCCAGATAGAATAAGAATCCTAGATTTATGAAGCAGATCCCACAAATTATGTGATATTATGACGATAACCTACTTTTTTTGCTCATTAAGAAATTAGTAACAAAAAAAAAATTACGAGGCTTAAACTAATAAATAAAACTTCTTAAAATATTACTTATTTTTTATTTGTGACTTCAATATCTCTATTTTTAATGCTGCTTCCTCTTCCTCAAATTTAAACATTCTCTTCTTATGTTCAATATTAATATTATGTAATTCCTTCAAATTTGACATTTCAATTTTAAATTTTTCATTCCTTTGTAATAAATCTTGTTCTAAGATTTATCTTTTTATTTCTTCCACAGACTCTGAAGAAGTCCTTTTTCTTTTTGGTGGCATAGTTGCCACTACAACAGAGGAGTTGGGTTCTAGATTTGTGCTCACAGCTTCTTTTATTTCATTATTAGTGGGCAAAATGTAATTTGAATTGAGCTGCACCTCTGTATTATAGTGAGAAACTTGCTCATTGGCCCCAATTTCACTCTCTATTTTCACATAATTGTGGTCATTTTTTCTGCTGCTGTGGTGCAGCCAGAAATTGTCGTTTTCATCCCCACTTTTATCTGAAACAAAATAAGAACTGTTTAGTTATTTTGAAATTAGCAGTTTTTAAAAGTAATAACCAACTACATTTAAACTAACAATAGAAAAGTAGACCTACATACCTTAATCTATATATTATATAATAAAATTGAAAATGAAAAAAAGCATACAATCTGATTTGTACATTTTATGTCATTTTTGGCAATTGCAGTAATTGGTAGATAAGTATTTATTATTAACAAAAAATATATCCTTAAATTGTTATTTTAAATTCATTATGAAGTGTAGGAAACTTGCTATTATGGCATGATAACCATGGTCAACATGTTTACTGAATAATATAGAAACTTAAGTGTTATTAAATACCAATTTTTAATGATATGCACAAGTTGCGGACACCAGCGAATACGATAAAATTATGTAGTTTACTTTCACAAGATGGACCCTGCATCCACATGGAAATATTTCTGTTCCAATGGTCATCAAGATCATTTCAGCCGTTCTTAAGTAACAAACTAACATTTATAATAGTAGTAAGATGGAATAGATTATTTGAAATTTTATATACGAGTATATATATTGGCAGGTTTGTGTTTTGGATAAATGATAAAATCTATATTTTATTGAATTTTTTTTTTTTTTTAAATATTGCATGGCATTATATATACATAATTCAGTATAAGAAAAATATTCAAAAAAACCTTCCAACTATTGAATGAAAACTAAAATACAAGGTTGTCTTTCTTGTACTTATTAAATCACTGAAAAACACTTATTATATTGTTTTTTTTAAATTATTTGTGGTGTTTTCATCTACCTGGTTTCACCTACAAAGTTCAACATAGGGATCACCACCGCCTTTCATTGTCCTACATATTATTATTTAAAAAAATTGCCATTGACCTAGGTCAATATGACATGACTAGTCATATACTTACAAAATGAGCAGTTGATTTGTCAATAGCAAATTGAAGATTTATATCCTCAATTTTTTAAATTAATTATGTAATATTTTGAAAATAATAATACTCTGCAGGTCTGCTTTTTATTTTACGTTTTATCTGCCTAAGATTGTCTTGGATAGATAAAAGATCTGGTATAGAAGGACCACCCCCGGTATAATTTCTTTGAGTTTCTTTGGTTTTTGCTTCTCTAGCCCTTAGTTTCATATTATTCCACAATTATTTTATTATTGTTTGGTAGTGGCCTGAAATATAGTATACAATTTAATATAGTTTACTAAACTGCATAAAGAGGGGTAGGACTTCCAGCATGACATGATAATATGTCTAATAAAGTGATAAAAATATTGTATTGCTGTACTGACAATTAATAGTTTTTGGGGTTAAACACACACATTTGGTATTTTGAACCACAATAACAACTGAGCCAATTATACCATTGTCTATTCACAAATTATAACAAAGTTTAATGCTCACAAAGTGAATTCTTATATATTAATTTTTAGTTTGTATTCTTTAAAAGGGGAGATGTTGGGTAGATAAATATAAAATATATTTTACGACATTGATGTGAAACTTGTCAGAACTAAAATAACTTAAAATGCATTAAATGTTTTATTGATATATATTTAAATATACGGCGCCCGAGACCGCCTAGACAGCCCCAGGGTGCCCAGTGGAGAGGTTTTAATCCCACCTCGTCATAGCCGATGGTATGAGTCTACACCAAACAAGTGGCTAGCTCGTCGCGATGTTTTGAATAGACTCAATAAACAGTTTCACAAGTTGGTATAGTGAAACCGGGACCGACAGCTTAACGTGCTCTTCGAGGCACTATAGTGGTGTTGTCAAACAAATGTACATAAATTTTTAAATTAAAAACCCATTGGTACACACCGGGATTCGAACCAGGAACTTAAGTGTTTTTTAGTCCAAGGTCTAACCAACTCGGCCACCACGTATATATAATTTTATTGAATAATATTAATTATATATTATCTTATAATACCAACCTTTTGTTGAATAATTTTGGAAGCATTGAACTCTTCAGTTACATTAACCCAGGCTTCATTCTTCTTCCGGCATTGTACTGCATCAGTTTTTTTATTTTCTATAGTATGAGAATCTGAAAAAGGTTTTTTACGCGAATCCATTGCAGCCAAAATAAAAAAAAAAACGGAGTCCAAAAGCGAGCCGAGGGTCAGAATGTTTAAAAGAAGAATCAGTACCAAAATCAAAACCAAAGTCGTCGTTAAAAGCAATAAAAACCAGGAAAACACAGAACACTAAACACACACCGCAAGAACCAGCCAAACAGTTTTTTTTTCAAATATGGATGACACTGACAGTTTTTTTTTTGTATATTTATTTAAAAAATATATAAATGTTAGAAATCATTCAATAACGGACGGTATATATATAAGTTAACGTCATCAAGTTACTATGAATGTTTATTATCTCCTTTTTAGGGCGTAGAGATATAATTCAGAACAAAAAAACATTTTTTTTTAATTAATAAAATAACATGAACGCGACAAAATATAATAATATTGAATGCATCCTTCAGTGAGTATTAGCATTGGCTTGAGCCGTTGCTTAGCTTAGCTGCGTCACTTTGCTTGACTATTAGAATGCGAAGTGGTTGCTCGGCTAAGCATCGTTTAAGTATTACTTTCGTGAGCACGACTTGAGCCAGTGCTTAGCCATGACTATTAATCTGAACATTAGTGTTACCATCAAACACTATGTGCGAGAAGCCGGGAAACAAACCTCGTCCAGGCTTCTTCACGGATGTGTTTCACACCGCTAAACGTTAATTGCTAAACTTAAAATCTAGACTTACCGTAAGGGTGATGCTTCAGCGTCGAGATTCCTAGGTACCCAAGGGATGCAATAACTTCGATGTTGAACCAAAAAGCACTAAGCCACGTAAAATACGGCGTTGGAACCAAAACACAACGCGACAAATCTGAATCACTATTTGAAGGCGCCTAATACATGGCGAACGAAACTCTACACAAATTTTGATGGTATTTCGAATAGGCCGCACAAGACTCATTGGCGGAGCCAGAACACTATTCCTCACAAATTATTATACAATTTTATTTTAATTCACCATTTATTCTAGACGACATTTTCACTGACTGACAGGTCAAAAGGTCATGACCACAGATTAGCGTCAATAGACTATTTATCAAAATCGAACATTCCCCCGCCCCGGATAGAAAGAATCTATACGCTACACAACGGGCAAACGGGAGAGTGTTACCACCGCTCTTTTCAAAACGGAATCTCCAACCATAACCTCAGCAAAACGAGGCACTCCATCCGCTCCTGGAACCAAGTTAAGAATGCGCCCCCTTCTCCAATGCAATGGGGACAGGTTAGAATCCTTAACCAGGACGAGGTCTGCTATTTTTGGAGGGTCCGTCTTATCAGTCCACTTCACGCGTTGCTGCAATATATGAAGGTATTCGAGCGACCAGCGATGCCAGAAATGCTGGGTCATCTGCTGGATCAATTCAAATCGCGACAGTCGCCTTGCCTGAATACTCCTTCAGAGATGTGAAGTGGAGTACACGTATTCAGGCAAGGCGACAAGTGGCTGCCCTATCAAAAAATGACCTGGAGTCAAAGCCTCGAGGTCGTTTGGGTCTGAAGAGAGCGGGCACAATGGGCGTGAGTTGAGGACGGCTTCAATTTTACAAAATACCGTAGCAAGTTCCTCAAAGGTTAATACAGTTTCTCCTATCACCCTACGTAAGTGAGTTTTGGCAGCCTTAACAACAGCTTCAAATATTCCTCCCCAATATGGACATGCTGGTGGATCAAAAAGCCATCTGATTCCACGTTGGGAGAGTGCAGTTCCAATTACATTATAATTATCTGCTACAAATTTATATACATCATCTAAATAACGGTGCCCTTATAGTTTGTTCCACAATCGGATCGGATCAACGATGGCAAACCACGGCGGGACACCAATCTACTATAGGCAGCGACGAAGGCTTCAGTGCTTAGTGCAGAAACCAATTTTAGTGAGCAACAAGGGGTGACGAGCTCCAAAATCATCAAAAAACGGATTTAGGCGTCCAATTGCTCGCTTGAGCTTACAACGTCCAGCCCGCAGTGTCTCAATTTCAGTCTTAAACTGATCGTCCTGAACAACCTTAATCCAATATAAAAGCGAGTCCTTCCGTTCACATGGTGTGAGGACTGGCGACTGGCGTTTCTCCCGGGGGTGTCGACAATTAAAAATAAAGCGTTTAATCCACGCAGTTACACCCAACAATTTATCCAGGGAGCTAAATTTATTCAGTAAAAAATCAGGATCCAACTCCACGGTCCTCACCATCGCGAATACGCGGAGACCTGGTAGTGGATCAGTCAACAAAGGCTGGCCATGAGGCCAGGACGACTCAGGATGCGTCAACCAATCAGGGCCCCACCAAAGTAAGTGTCGCAAAAGATCTGGGGCAGCACAACCCCTGGACGCAACATCTGCAGGGTTCATTTCCCCTGGAACATGTCTCCAGACCTACGGAGCATCAGAAGCCTGAATCTGAGAGACACGATTGGCCACAAAGACTTCGAGTGTATGGACAGCAGCTCTCAGCCACGAGAGAACAATCTGGCTTTCAGTCCAAGCAAACACGTCATCAATATCAACAGTGCGTCTCAACGTTACAAAAACGTGATTCAATAATGGCGTAAGAAGAGCAGCTCTACACAATTCTAACTTCGGAATGGTAAGTCGAGTCCGAAAGGGAGCAACCTTGCTCTTATCTAAGACCAAATTCACTGACGCTACACTTCCAGCAGGACACAGTACGCAAGTAGACCACGGCGGCATATCCTCGCTCTGAAGCGTCACAGAACCCATGGAGGCTCGCCGTGTACTTCCTAGCTGGAAGGAAAGGTCTGGGTAAAGAGACTTCATTGAATTCTGGAAGTGAACTAACAAACGAAACCCAGTCCTTTAACAAGGTGTCAGTGAGTTGGTCGTCCCAACCAACTCCAGCAGTCCAAAGTCTCTGAAGGAAACATTTAGCCAAAAATATTACTGGGCTAATCCAACCGCTTGGATCAAAGGTTCTGGCTACAGTGGACAGGACCAAGCGCTTAGTTTAGATCCTGGGCGGAGAAAGATCCACCCGATAGGTGAAAATATCCTGGACTGGCCTGTACTGTACTCCAAGAACAGACAACATGTTAGGATTATCAATATTTTCGAAGAGGAGGGGATCCTGCTGGTGCTCCAATGGCAAGTCAGCCAGGAGAGTGGGGGAGTTCGATATCCACTTTCTTAGCTCATAGCCCCCAGCCCTCATTATCCCAATCAATTCATTCCTGGCGGCAGAGCCATCAAACGCCACTCTTATCTTCTCACTATGAGGCTTGAAGACTGCGTGATGGGGAATGAAATAATGTTCCACTGATCGCCAGTCCAAGTTTGAGACTGTCATGTGTCCCAACACCTCATACTCCCGCATGAACTCAATGTACTTCTTGCGGAAGACAGGGTCACGCCTCATGCGATTCTCCACGGACACCAACCTTTTCTCAGCAAGACTCCTCGATGCACCCAATGGGGGTCGTGGGGGGAGAAAAATTAGTCTGGTGTAAAAACGAGCAGAATCTAAACGACCAGTATTATTCTGGAAGAACAATTCACATTCATGATTAACAGGATTGACCTTCGTAGCAGCCGGGGGCTCCTCCACTTCCCAAAATCTCTGAACCGCCTCAGAAAGAGAAAGACAAATGTCAACAAAACGGTTATTAACAACAGGTGGGGGAGGAACATGGGTTGGGCCCATTATAACAGATCCCACGATTGTGGGGATTGCTACGAGGCCACCTGTACCTAGGGGCTTCACATTACCTAGGAGCAACATTCCCAAAACATCGGCATCAAGCAACAAATCAATTGGTCCAGGAATGTCGAAGGTAGGATCAGCCAAACACAAACCCCTTGTCAGGGTCACCACAGCTGGGGACAACTTTACCTTGGGGTGTTGACCCAATATATTTTCTAATACTATTGCCGAAGCAGTGATGCTCGGACAGGAAACCGAGAACGGGGAGAATGTGAAAGTGGTGTTACAAATCAAATTCTCAACTTTCACATTACCAACTCCCCGAACAGAATCCCGGAGAGGATTCAAAGCTAGGCAAAGGCCACTCGCTAACCAAGTCGAAACAATGCAACCCTGGGCGCCCGAATCTAAAAGGGCACGAACAACCAAATAGTTGCCCTTCGGGCCCCAAACACAAACAGAGGCTGTAGGTAAAATTACAGTCTCTGAGAGGGTGGCGGCTGGTGAGCGGGCAACGAATACCTATTCCTCTTGAACCGGACGTACCGGAGCATTCGGGTTCGTCCACTAATAATTGTGGATCTTATGTGACCGGTCCCATGGTTCAACAAGTCTGAGAACAATGGTAGGTAGTCAATGCTATTACCACCATACCTATGCTCGGGGGACAACTTCCCGAGCACAATATTAAGCAATATAAAAGACCACGAATCGACTGGCAGGTTGAGACTCTGCAAGGCATTTACCGCAATCATCAACGGGTTCAAGAGGTCCCTGCTCAAATCATGTGCCCTACCTACTATAGGCAACCCTAATATTTGGTTGACATGAGTGTCAGCCTAACATTTTGGTACCTCTTGGTCAGAAGCTCACGAGCAATTTTATAATTTTCTTCTGTCACGGGTAGGTGTTGGACGATGCCACGAGCCTCTCCTCTCAATGAGGACAACTTAACAAATAAACACAAAATAAAGTTTAAGTTTGCAACAAATCAAAATAAGTTTTGTTATTAAAACAAGTTTTAAGTTCCCTTACTAAGAGAAAACAAACATAAAACAATTTACAAAACCTTAACTACCTAACCCTAATAATAAGAAAATAAACTTAATTTTAATTAAAAAACCTACTTAATTATGTTGGAACTGCACTAGGAATATTATACAGACTATCCTGACCTAACCTGACCCTACCCTAGAAAAACGGTTGCAAAGCAGGCAAGCAACTTAAGGTAAAAATTATATTAACTAATAATAAAAAAATCATAAAGGTGTACCTTTGGAAGAATTTATGATTTATCCAAATCAAATGGTACAACAAAACCAACAATTAACAAAATAAACTAAATCTAGCCAACAAACCAGTTTCTAAACTGAACTAGGAACAAATAATTTGAGGTTTTTATGTGTATAACCTCAAAATTTGCACTGATGGTTAAATTAAAAAACCCACCAACAAAATGTGCTAGTATGTGTACTAACCACGCTCTGCTACCAGAAATGGCGTCAGTTTCCATTGTGCAAAGTAATATGACAAAAATGTACCTTAATGTCGGTCACTTCTTGTCTGAAAAAAATCCAAATTCCATGTGCCAACGCGGCGCGGCGTCCGGTAATTTTTATTTTGCGTTCCAACTTCAAATCCCGGGTTTCGGCACCATTTATTTGTGTCGGGGAGAGCTGTAGGTTGTTCGACACAAATAAAAATCGTTAATTTATTCTATTTCTTCTAACAGTGCCCAGACTGAGAATACCTTCTTTAGCTAGATATTCCAACAAACGGGGTAAAGTAAAATAGTTATCAAAATAAAGCCTAAAGTTCTGGTGGCTTGGGATCATACGTGCTAGCCTTATGACGACATTAGATGAGGCTCCTAAATCTGGCTCTCCATCTAAAGCGACATTTTCCTTACCAGTTTCGATCTCTGTTTTATGGGCAAAGCCAGAAACACCACTCAACACGTAGACTTCAATTCCAATTGACTGTGTAATTCTTTGTATGCTCAAGGGCAGGACATAGCTGAACTAAAATTATGTAAAATCTTGTAAACCTATGATCCACAATAAAGAAATTTGAATTGAATTGAATTGAACTTTATAACCCCACTTGTGGTGTTTGTTGGGGTTATACCTCTTTAATGTAATGCCAGAAGCATTGATGGAACACATTTGCTCATCCACACAAAGATGTTCTTCCATTGGAACTTTGCTATAAGCATCATTCAGGGTGCCTGTTGATCAAACAACTGCAGATCAACCTACATCTATAAATGAAGCATCAACGGATTTAGACTTACCCAACTATGGAGTACAAACATTAAAGGATTGCCGAAGCCAAAAGAAGAGACCTAATTAACGTATACTTTTAATTCTCATATCTTTAGTTTTCCTTTTCTTTTATTGTTTTTTTCTTATTTAAATTTTGTATATATGCCAATAAAGCTATAATTTATTACCATATATACATATTTTATGTTTTTTAATTTATAATCTACACCATATTAATCTATACATAGAAAGATAGTTTGAAAAAGGCTTTTTTTAGTATCATTCTGTGTGTACATATTAAGCTTGGCCAAAATCTCATTGCAAGACCAAAGGCTACTGACATTCGAGACCCTGATGGTCTCAATGTCAGTAGCCATCGCCTTAAGTGAAAATTGAATTATAATAATGCATAAGGTAGGTGATTTATTCAGCTTTCTACTGTACCAACCATAATCAGAGTATTATATTAAGTAAATGTATAAGTACTATATATTTTTTTTAAATTCACTATACAGATTTCTTTGTAACTAATTTGAAATTAGTTACAAAGATAAGAAGTAACTTTTATATCCACATCTTTTTAACTCCTTATTATGCTTAACAATTATATTTACCTATTCTTCAAAATCATTTTTTTTTTCTCTTAAAATTACATTCCTTACCTTCATAATTTTATTTTGTTCCTTTCTAGCAGAAAGTTTACTATTTGACAAGTTAACAAGTTCCTAAAAATAAAAAATACAAAACATCAAAAACTTTGTAGCAGCACTGACAAAGTGAAAGAAACAAGTGAACGTCCTGAAAAGGACGAGTTCCGCAACATTAAAGAAACAAGTGAACGTCCTGAAAAGGACGAGTTCCGCAACAGTAAAGAAACAATTGAACGTCCTGAAAAGGACGGTTATTCGTAAATGTTTTCAAAAGAACATAAAATTATTGTGTGGGTAGTTCATAATTTTCTCTCGCAAAGAAGATCCAACTCGTGATTGATGTGGTAGCGCCATGCGCCAAGTTGAGGATTCAGCGTCGCCGTGTCGTTTTGAGACAGCTCGATCGCCCTGACAGCCGCCGATTCACCCGCAGCGTAGTTGGCGTTCACAGCTGCACACAGCATCACATGGCTCCTCTCGTCTCGACGGCCGCTCGGTAAAAGAGCGCGCGCAGACGCCGTGTTCGACTACATGCGACACCCGCGCCATCGATTACTGCGGACGGGAGGCTACGTCATCGGCATTAAGGCGGGGACGTTTCTTATTGGAAAACTATTTTAAATTATTATGTTTTGTTTACATTTGTTTTTAATAATTTCCTTTTATAAAATCATATATAAATACGAAAAATAAATAAGTAGATTCTTTCAGTCACTACCAACCAAGAGTTTCACTTCTAAACCTACTAGTACACCAGATCCCTAAAACTTTAATGTTTTTACCCACTGAACAGCTCTATATACTTTTTTTTTATTATATCCTGTCAGCACTAACTTTTAAAGTTATTTTTGTTCCAAAATATATTTTGTAACTTCCAATAAAATTTAATTTACTAGAAGAGATAAAGGTATGCAAATAAAGAAACTATATTGTATATGGTGGGTTCAATTCCCACTCATGGCAAAATAATATTAGTACAGATTGCTATGGTCTGGGTATTTAAAAAATATAATATGTTTCTTACAAGCATTGCTTAGTTGCGACTAGCGACTGAATGTCAAAGTAAAAATTTGACTTTTGAATTTCCCAAGTGTTTTTCGGCTTACCATTAAGAGAGCCTTATGTTGCTCTTGCAATTCAATCAATTTGTGTGGTATGATAGAGCGTGTATTTGATCTGAGCTGAGGTAGATTTGCCCTGAGCTGAGGTAGATTTTCATTTTGCTCCTCTGCTTATATGGAGGCGGGAGTATGAAATCAGCCTCATTATTCCTATTAGTATCCTGTATATTTCATAAATCAAACACAATTTTATAAGTGTTTAAAAAATATAAAAAAATGTGTAATTTAATGTGAACCTCCATGCACTTAATGCGATTTATACCTCTTGCAAGTGAATATATTCAGTGGAAGGGCACATTTGATTATCTGTAGTAGAATTGCTTAAACCATTGACATGTAACCTGAAGGTCACATGCCCCATGGTCCTTTGATCATAATATCTGCTTTCTCCATACAAAATGAGCTTATACACTTCCAGTATTTTTCCTTTACTGTTTGTCACAGATTAAGATAATATTTTTGTCAGTCAATGTATTTATTTATGTTTCTGTTAAGGCCAATTTATTTTTATATATTTTTTTAATTGGTCTAAAACTTTTTTAATATTATTAATAATAGAAAAGTATTAAGAGAGAGAGAGGTTCAGTTATCCATGAATTCACCCTGTGGAGGCCGGGTCTATCACATAATTGGGATACAGGAAGTGAACTGCAGTGTTTCCGGACTTGACAATGAAACAGTTTTTACAATTACCAACATAAAAATAATAAATTAACTATGGCTAACAGCAAAGTTCTAATATTGGAAGTACATTTATATGGGTGACAACACAACTGCAGAGATTTTAAGGCAACTACATTAATATGAGCATATTAAGCGATTTTTTCCTATTTTATTAATAATTTTGCATACAATTTGTATTTAAAAAAAAAAATTATAAACCTAGAAACCCTAATTATTTCTTACTGACCATATTTTGACCAATGGGAGACTCTGAGGAGCCAATCCCCACAGCTGATTCGTAGCCGATTGTTTCCAGTATTTTTTTGGTTGTGTCTGTCACATCTTCTATATTGCCTGTCCTAGACAATGCTAGTGACGAGGCTGCTTTATTGGAGCGAGCCTTCCTCTTCATATCCCGCCAACACTATATCCGAATCTGATCCCGTATCACTCGCTTCTTGTTCACATTTACATTGCTGCGTTCAGATAAATGGTCCTCAATATCCACGTCTGAATCAGCTTGGGGGTCCTCATTGTCGGAGTCAGTCTCTTCTAATAACGCCAAAATTCTAACTGGGTCATTTGTCAATGACATTTTCAATAAAAACCTATAAAAAAAACAAGGTTATTTAACATTAAACACTAAATAAGCAAATAAACGTATACCACGAAATTACTACGCCAGCTATGACGCTGGGTCATAATAACCCGTTTTCACTTGACGCACGTGTATCTACTTGCGCATGCGGCGTCGCACTGAGCGTATCAATGAAGCGGGTAGAGGGGGACCGTATCTCCAGCTACACAAACGTTCGAACCACAAGACCAACGCAACAATAAAATATATTAGTTTAAATTTGCCTCGGGTCAATATGACCCAGCGTCATTGTCGCCGGGTTAAACCTGGATAGACCTTATTCCCTTTGAGCCTAGATAATAATAAAGTTTTTTATTCATTTGCATCTAATAGATTCAACAAAATCTAAATAGGTTTAAAAAAAACGTAAGTTAACTTTTAAACTTAGTTAAGTTTTGTTGTACAGAGATTTGAGTAATGAAAATTTTTCTTTATTAAAACCCAAGGGTGGATTTTGCATACTATAATTTTTGGAACCTCCGTCGCAATGCTACGGAGTCAACCCGGGGCCAAAAAAATTGCCCAGACTTTGTCTCCTCCAAGTTTTAGTGTTTTATGTGTGTACGCATGTTCTAAAATGTTTGTCTAAATGTGGTGAGTAAACTGTGCGATGATGTGATTTTGGCAATGAAGTTG
This sequence comes from Monopis laevigella, assembly GCA_947458855.1. NCBI lineage: Eukaryota > Metazoa > Arthropoda > Insecta > Lepidoptera > Tineidae > Monopis > Monopis laevigella. Next base: position 2,743,980 of record OX381596.1, on the reverse strand, counting down.
AGGTTATGTTAGTGTTAGCAACACTTCTCAAGTATTTTTTGCCCTTGCGGTACAATCGGTACTTGAGATGTGGAAGGTGTTGCTTTGGCTGGGGTATGGCGTAGTTGTCGTGGTAATAATGGTGGTGATGGTAGTGATGATGATGATGGTGGTGGTGGTGGTGGTGTTGGTGGTGGAGGCGTGGGTATGGGTATGGGTAAAGGTGGTGCGTATGGTGTGGTGCGGGTAACTGTTAACCAATTAAAAATGTATGGAGACGGAGGTCTGGGCAATTCTGTCACATTGTAATTGGCATGTATAATCTTCCTCCAAATAATTTGGATATTATTTTCCTCGTGTTCAGAGTACGATTGATTTAGTCTCAAAAGGAATAATTCACATTTATTGACAAATGCGGTTGTGAGTTAAACTGCTCAGGATCCGTATAACGATCGATCTCGGGTAAATCAAGCTTTGAACAACATCGTACGCTGTCACCTCACCTTCGACGTAAAAACCTTTACGCCTAGATAAATATCGACGCGTAAATATTTTCACCGCCGACCGTGTCTGCGGACCTCCGGCGTCACTGAAGTAAGAGACCCGCACGTACTGGGCCACAGTCAACAAATTCTTGTCAACTGCACCCGTGTTATTCGAAACCTGATCTACCAAGAGATCGATCACATTGCGGATCCTGTGGCTAGCAAGTGCATGATATCGCTCGCACCCTGACACATTCATTGTGCCAGAATCAATATGACTAATGATCATATTGATGTCTAAAATGGAAATAGTCCTAAAAATGTGTATAAAACCGGTACATGTTGATTTCAACAATGTACCGTTTTTAAGACACATTTTTTAAGGTACTATATTTAACATTCACTGTCGACCCTGTGAAAATGAAATTTAAAAGAGTCGACAGCACATGTAGCTTATTTATATAATATTGATTGATCTCCGCAACAGGCCGGTTATGGAGATCAATCATTGGATTAACATAAAGGTTTTTTATATTGGCATAATATCCTTTCCAATTATTGAAAACTAGCGGAATTTCTTTCACTAGTTTTCGCATGTTTGCAATATTTGACGGGATATCTAATTCACTGCCATTTTAGTAATAAAAGACACCTTCAATACGTAATGACAGTGAATTAGATATCGTTTCATTATATTTTAGCAAGGCCCCGATGTATTTAAAAGGGCCATTATTTATTTCGCTAATTTGGCTATCAAACACTTCAAGGCCTCGCAAAATAAAGCTTGTGACCACCGGAGGCTTCACCGTAGATTTTATGATATGTCCAGTGGGGTCATAACATTGCAGGTGGGTCAACATGGTGTTACCGTTGACCACACCTGACGTATGCCCCACATCGTACAGCAAAAATTTGAGGTAAAGAGTCGCGGTGGAACACAACTTTTTTACTTTGGCAAAATTGGCTAAAATAAATTGGTCGATTTCCGGAGTTACAGTTACTGCAACGTGTATTTGCAGTAACTGCATCTGACGAAAATCGACTAATTACTTTAGCATTAAAGTAAACCTTTGTGGCTCACACATTAAACCATGCCCAGCTCTATAATAAAAGACGTCGTATGCATTCAAAAGCACATTAAGAGTGTCACTTAATGCGCTTCTGAATATGTACGGCTCATACACACAGACTTTCTTATGCCTGAAATCCACGCGCTCTCCGTTGTGCAGCTTCGTGTTCCCGCCCGAACTTAGCTGCGAATAAGGTTCGTCCAGGGCGGCGTCGACGAGATGCTCCAACGTAAATCTGGACACTTTCTAGAAAAAAACAATTAATGTTTATAACGATCTTCTGATAAAAAAATGTGCATGTATGTTATATTTACCTTCGGATGTAAAATCACCATATACACAGAGTCTCTCCCGTAATTATATAAGGTGAATGAACTCTGTAATTCTGTTTTTTTTTAAGCATTTACCACGGTAGATCTGCGAGGTCATCTTTGTATTGAAGCAATTGTAACTCTTGTTTAATGACCGCGCCCAATCCACAATTCAAGTAGAAAGAATATTGGCGTATACACTATATACGTATATTGAGGCCTAAATTCATACAAATCGGTACCATAAGTGTTATTTTTGACCAATGTTATAGCAGCCAACTATAACCAAAGTAGTTACGCCACTCACCGACCTTTTCCATGGTGAGAGAGTTGGATAGATTAACAAACAATATTTATCTTACTGGCAAAGTGTTTCTTAATTTTATTTATTTAATAAGAAAATTTATTTTTATAAAATAGTGTTTAAAAAAATATAACCTAGAAATATTAGCTTTTTTTTCGGTTTGGTTTTCTCGATAATCGAGGAGACAAAGGTCTCTTTGATCCATATTGCCTCAAATAAAATTAGTGAACGAATGGTTGAGTATGAATAATATCGAAGTGCTGTAACACACCTTTTAAAGTAATAAACAATAAAATAAATTGAAATCAGATAAATATCTACTTTTTGTTTCTTTTATTTTCAAACAAAATGTTAAGTATGAGATTATTGCATCGATTTCTTATCGAGGTTGTAGTCTCCTTCCAGTGTGCGGTCACGAAACGGGTGGTTGAATTGACGAAAAGGCGGAAAGTATATTTAAATATTTATGGGTGGATTTTGCATACTATAATTTTTGGAACCTCCGTCGCAATGCTACGGAGTCAACTTGGGGCCAAAATTGCCTAGACTTTGTCTCCTCCAAGTTTTAGTGTTTTATGTGTGTACGCATGTTCTAAAATGTTTGTGTCTAAATGTGGTGAGTAAACTGTGCGATGATGTGATTTTGGCAATGAAGTTGAGGTTATGTTAGTGTTAGCAACACTTAACCACTTCTCAAGTATTTTTTGCCCTTGCGGTACAATCGGTACTTGAGTGGAAGGTGTTGCTTTGGCTGGGGTATGACGTAGTTGTCGTGGTAATAGTGGTGGTGATGGGAGTGATGATGATGATGGTGGTGGTGGTGGTGGTGTTGGTGGTGGAGGCGTGCGTATGGGTAAAGGTGGTGCGTATGGTGTGGTGCGGGTAACTGTTAACCAATTAAAAATGGATGGAGACGGAGGTCTGGGCAATTCTGTCATATTGTAATTGGCATGTATAATTTTCCTCCAAATAATTTGGACATTATTTTCCTCGTGTTCAGAGTACGATTGATTTAGTCTCAAAAGGAATAATTCACATTTATTGACAAATGCGGTTTTGAGTTAAACTGCTCAGGATCCGTATAACGATCGATCTCGGGTAAATCAAGCTTTGAACAACATCGTACGCTGTCACCTCACCTTCGACGTAAAAACCTTTACGCCTAGATAAATATCGACGCGTAAATATTTTCACCGCCGACCGTGTCTGCGGACCTCCGGCGTCACTGAAGCAAGAGACCCGCACGTACTTGGCCACAGATAACAAATTCTTGTCAACTGCACCCGTGTTATTCGAAACCTGATCTACCAAGAGATCGATCACATTGCGTATCCTGTGGCTAGCAAGTGCATGATATCGCTCGCATCCTGACACACTGATTGTGCCAGAATCAATATGACTAATGATCATATTGATGTCTAAAATGGAAATAGTCCTAAAAATGTGTCTAAAACCGGTACATGTTGATTTCAACAATGTACCGTTTTTAAGACACATTTTTTAAGGTACTATATTTAACATTCGCTGTCGACCCTGTGAAAATGAAATTTAAAAGAGTCGACAGCACATGTAGCTTATTTATATAATATTGATTGATCTCCGCAACAGGCCGGTTATGGAGATCAATCATTGGATTAACATAAAGGTTTTTTATATTGGCATAATATCCTTTCCAATTATTGAAAACTAGCGGAATTTCTTCCGCTAGTTTTCGCATGTTTGCAATATTTGACGGGATATCTAATTCACTGCCATTTTAGTAATAAAAGACACCTTCAATACGTAATGACAGTGAATTAGATATCGTTTCATTATATTTTAGCAAGGCCCCGATGTATTTAAAAGCGCCATTATTTATTTCGCTAATTTGGCTATCAAACATTTCGAGGCTTCGCAAAATAAAACTTGTGACCACCGGAGGCTTCACCGCAGATTTTATGATATGTCCAGTGGGGTCAACATGGTGTTACCGTTGACCACACCTGACGTATGCCCCACATCGTACAGCAAAAATTTGAGGTAAAGAGTCGCGGTGGAACACAACTTTTATACTTTGGCAAAATTGGCTAAAATAAATTGGTCGATTTCCGGAGTTACAGTTACTGCAACGTGTATTTGCAGTAACTGCATCTGACGAAAATCGACTAATTACTTTAGCATTAAAGTAAACCTTTGTGGCTCACACATTAAACCATGCCCAGCTCTATAATAAAAGACGTCGTATGCATTCAAAAGCACATTAACAGTGTCACTTAATGCGCTTCTGAATATGTACGGCTCATACACACAGACTTTCTTATGCCTGAAATCCACGCGCTCTCCGTTGTGCAGCTTCGTGTTCCCGCCCGAACTTAGCTGCGAATAAGGTTCGTCCAGGGCGGCGTCGACGAGATGCTCCAACGTAAATCTGGACACTTTCTAGAAAAAAACAATTAATGTTTATAACGATCTTCTGATAAAAAAATGTGCATGTATGTTATATTTACCTTCGGATGTAAAATCACCATATACACAGAGTCTCTCCCGTAATTATATAAGGTGAACTCTGTAATTCTGTTTTTTTTTAAGCATTTACCACGGTAGATCTGCGAGGTCATCTTTGTATTGAAGCAATTGTAACTCTTGTTTAATGACCGCGCCCAATCCACAATTCAAGTAGAAAGAATATTGGCGTATACACTATATACGTATATTGAGGCCTAAATTCATACAAATCGGTACCATAAGTGTTATTTTTGACCAATGTTATAGCAGCCAACTATAACCAAAGTAGTTACGCCACTCACCGACCTTTTCCATGGTGAGAGAGTTGGATAGATTAACAAACAATATTTATCTTACTGGCAAAGTGTTTCTTAATTTTATTTATTTAATAAGAAAATTTATTTTTATAAAATAGTGTTTAAAAAAATATAACCTAGAAATATTAGCTTTTTTTTCGGTTTGGTTTTCTCGATAATCGAGGAGACAAAGGTCTCTTTGATCCATATTGCCTCAAATAAAATTAGTGAACGAATGGTTGAGTATGAATAATATCGAAGTGCTGTAACACACCTTTTAAAGTAATAAACAATAAAATAAATTGAAATCAGATAAATATCTACTTTTTGTTTCTTTTATTTTCAAACAAAATGTTAAGTATGAGATTATTGCATCGATTTCTTATCGAGGTTGTAGTCTCCTTCCAGTGTGCGGTCACGAAACGGGTGGTTGAATTGACGAAAAGGCGGAAAGTATATTTAAATATTTATGGGTGGATTTTGCATACTATAATTTTTGGAACCTCCGTCGCAATGCTACGGAGTCAACTTGGGGCCAAAATTGCCTAGACTTTGTCTCCTCCAAGTTTTAGTGTTTTATGTGTGTACGCATGTTCTAAAATGTTTGTGTCTAAATGTGGTGAGTAAACTGTGCGATGATGTGATTTTGGCAATGAAGTTGAGGTTATGTTAGTGTTAGCAACACTTAACCACTTCTCAAGTATTTTTTGCCCTTGCGGTACAATCGGTACTTGAGTGGAAGGTGTTGCTTTGGCTGGGGTATGACGTAGTTGTCGTGGTAATAGTGGTGGTGATGGGAGTGATGATGATGATGATGGTGGTGGTGGTGGTGGTGGTGGTGTTGGTGGTGGAGGCATGCGTATGGGTAAAGGTGGTGCGTATGGTGTGGTGCGGGTAACTGTTAACCAATTAAAAATGGATGGAGATGGAGGTCTGGGCAATTCTGTCATATTGTAATTGGCATGTATAATTTTCCTCCAAATAATTTGGACATTATTTTCCTCGTGTTCAGAGTACGATTGATTTAGTCTCAAAAGGAATAATTCACATTTATTGACAAATGCGGTTTTGAGTTAAACTGCTCAGGATCCGTATAACGATCGATCTCGGGTAAATCAAGCTTTGAACAACATCGTACGCTGTCACCTCACCTTCGACGTAAAAACCTTTACGCCTAGATAAATATCGACGCGTAAATATTTTCACCGCCGACCGTGTCTGCGGACCTCCTGCGTCACTGAAGTAAGAGACCCGCACGTACTGGGCCACAGTCAACAAATTCTTGTCAACTGCACCCGTGTTATTCGAAACCTGATCTACCAAGAGATCGATCACATTGCGGATCCTGTGGCTAGCAAGTGCATGATATCGCTCGCACCCTGACACATTCATTGTGCCAGAATCAATATGACTAATGATCATATTGATGTCTAAAATGGAAATAGTCCTAAAAATGTGTCTAAAACCGGTACATGTTGATTTCAACAATGTACCGTTTTTAAGACACATTTTTTAGGTACTATATTTAACATTCGCTGTCGACCCTGTTAAAATGAAATTTAAAAGAGTCGACAGCACATGTAGCTTATTTATATAATATTGATTGATCTCCGCAACAGGCCGGTTATGGAGATCAATCATTGGATTAACATAAAGGTTTTTTATATTGGCATAATATCCTTTCCAATTATTGAAAACTAGCGGAATTTCTTTCACTAGTTTTCGCATGTTTGCAATATTTGACGGGATATCTAATTCACTGCCATTTTAGTAATAAAAGACACCTTCAATACGTAATGACAGTGAATTAGATATCGTTTCATTATATTTTAGCAAGGCCCCGATGTATTTAAAAGGGCCATTATTTATTTCGCTAATTTGGCTATCAAACACTTCAAGGCCTCGCAAAATAAAGCTTGTGACCACCGGAGGCTTCACCGTAGATTTTATGATATGTCCAGTGGGGTCATAACATTGCAGGTGGGTCAACATGGTGTTACCGTTGACCACAACTGACGTATGCCCCACATCGTACAGCAAAAATTTGAGGTAAAGAGTCGCGGTGGAACACAACTTTTTTACTTTGGCAAAATTGGCTAAAATAAATTGGTCGATTTCCGGAGTTACAGTTACTGCAACGTGTATTTGCAGTAACTGCATCTGACGAAAATCGACTAATTACTTTAGCATTAAAGTAAACCTTTGTGCACACATTAAACCATGCCCAGCTCTATAATAAAAGACGTCGTATGCATTCAAAAGCACATTAAGAGTGTCACTTAATGCGCTTCTGAATATGTACGGCTCATACACACAGACTTTCTTATGCCTGAAATCCACGCGCTCTCCGTTGTGCAGCTTCGTGTTCCCGCCCGAACTTAGCTGCGAATAAGGTTCGTCCAGGGCGGCGTCGACGAGATGCTCCAACGTAAATCTGGACACTTTCTAGAAAAAAACAATTAATGTTTATAACGATCTACTGATAAAAAAAATGTGCATGTATGTTATATTTACCTTCGGATGTAAAATCACCATATACACAGAGTCTCTCCCGTAATTATATAAGGTGAACTCTGTAATTCTGTTTTTTTTTAAGCATTTACCACGGTAGATCTGCGAGGTCATCTTTGTATTGAAGCAATTGTAACTCTTGTTTAATGACCGCGCCCAATCCACAATTCAAGTAGAAAGAATATTGGCGTATACACTATATACGTATATTGAGGCCTAAATTCATACAAATCGGTACCATAAGTGTTATTTTTGACCAATGTTATAGCAGCCAACTATAACCAAAGTAGTTACGCCACTCACCGACCTTTTCCATGGTGAGAGAGTTGGATAGATTAACAAACAATATTTATCTTACTGGCAAAGTGTTTCTTAATTTTATTTATTTAATAAGAAAATTTATTTTTATAAAATAGTGTTTAAAAAAATATAACCTAGAAATATTAGCTTTTTTTTCGGTTTGGTTTTCTCGATAATCGAGGAGACAAAGGTCTCTTTGATCCATATTGCCTCAAATAAAATTAGTGAACGAATGGTTGAGTATGAATAATATCGAAGTGCTGTAACACACCTTTTAAAGTAATAAACAATAAAATAAATTGAAATCAGATAAATATCTACTTTTTGTTTCTTTTATTTTCAAACAAAATGTTAAGTATGAGATTATTGCATCGATTTCTTATCGAGGTTGTAGTCTCCTTCCAGTGTGCGGTCACGAAACGGGTGGTTGAATTGACGAAAAGGCGGAAAGTATATTTAAATATTTATGGGTGGATTTTGCATACTATAATTTTTGGAACCTCCGTCGCAATGCTACGGAGTCAACTTGGGGCCAAAATTGCCTAGACTTTGTCTCCTCCAAGTTTTAGTGTTTTATGTGTGTACGCATGTTCTAAAATGTTTGTGTCTAAATGTGGTGAGTAAACTGTGCGATGATGTGATTTTGGCAATGAAGTTGAGGTTATGTTAGTGTTAGCAACACTTAACCACTTCTCAAGTATTTTTTGCCCTTGCGGTACAATCGGTACTTGAGTGGAAGGTGTTGCTTTGGCTGGGGTATGACGTAGTTGTCGTGGTAATAGTGGTGGTGATGGGAGTGATGATGATGATGGTGGTGGTGGTGGTGGTGTTGGTGGTGGAGGCGTGCGTATGGGTAAAGGTGGTGCGTATGGTGTGGTGCGGGTAACTGTTAACCAATTAAAAATGGATGGAGACGGAGGTCTGGGCAATTCTGTCATATTGTAATTGGCATGTATAATTTTCCTCCAAATAATTTGGACATTATTTTCCTCGTGTTCAGAGTACGATTGATTTAGTCTCAAAAGGAATAATTCACATTTATTGACAAATGCGGTTTTGAGTTAAACTGCTCAGGATCCGTATAACGATCGATCTCGGGTAAATCAAGCTTTGAACAACATCGTACGCTGTCACCTCACCTTCGACGTAAAAACCTTTACGCCTAGATAAATATCGACGCGTAAATATTTTCACCGCCGACCGTGTCTGCGGACCTCCGGCGTCACTGAAGCAAGAGACCCGCACGTACTTGGCCACAGATAACAAATTCTTGTCAACTGCACCCGTGTTATTCGAAACCTGATCTACCAAGAGATCGATCACATTGCGTATCCTGTGGCTAGCAAGTGCATGATATCGCTCGCATCCTGACACACTGATTGTGCCAGAATCAATATGACTAATGATCATATTGATGTCTAAAATGGAAATAGTCCTAAAAATGTGTCTAAAACCGGTACATGTTGATTTCAACAATGTACCGTTTTTAAGACACATTTTTTAAGGTACTATATTTAACATTCGCTGTCGACCCTGTGAAAATGAAATTTAAAAGAGTCGACAGCACATGTAGCTTATTTATATAATATTGATTGATCTCCGCAACAGGCCGGTTATGGAGATCAATCATTGGATTAACATAAAGGTTTTTTATATTGGCATAATATCCTTTCCAATTATTGAAAACTAGCGGAATTTCTTCCGCTAGTTTTCGCATGTTTGCAATATTTGACGGGATATCTAATTCACTGCCATTTTAGTAATAAAAGACACCTTCAATACGTAATGACAGTGAATTAGATATCGTTTCATTATATTTTAGCAAGGCCCCGATGTATTTAAAAGCGCCATTATTTATTTCGCTAATTTGGCTATCAAACATTTCGAGGCTTCGCAAAATAAAACTTGTGACCACCGGAGGCTTCACCGCAGATTTTATGATATGTCCAGTGGGGTCAACATGGTGTTACCGTTGACCACACCTGACGTATGCCCCACATCGTACAGCAAAAATTTGAGGTAAAGAGTCGCGGTGGAACACAACTTTTATACTTTGGCAAAATTGGCTAAAATAAATTGGTCGATTTCCGGAGTTACAGTTACTGCAACGTGTATTTGCAGTAACTGCATCTGACGAAAATCGACTAATTACTTTAGCATTAAAGTAAACCTTTGTGGCTCACACATTAAACCATGCCCAGCTCTATAATAAAAGACGTCGTATGCATTCAAAAGCACATTAACAGTGTCACTTAATGCGCTTCTGAATATGTACGGCTCATACACACAGACTTTCTTATGCCTGAAATCCACGCGCTCTCCGTTGTGCAGCTTCGTGTTCCCGCCCGAACTTAGCTGCGAATAAGGTTCGTCCAGGGCGGCGTCGACGAGATGCTCCAACGTAAATCTGGACACTTTCTAGAAAAAAACAATTAATGTTTATAACGATCTTCTGATAAAAAAATGTGCATGTATGTTATATTTACCTTCGGATGTAAAATCACCATATACACAGAGTCTCTCCCGTAATTATATAAGGTGAACTCTGTAATTCTGTTTTTTTTTAAGCATTTACCACGGTAGATCTGCGAGGTCATCTTTGTATTGAAGCAATTGTAACTCTTGTTTAATGACCGCGCCCAATCCACAATTCAAGTAGAAAGAATATTGGCGTATACACTATATACGTATATTGAGGCCTAAATTCATACAAATCGGTACCATAAGTGTTATTTTTGACCAATGTTATAGCAGCCAACTATAACCAAAGTAGTTACGCCACTCACCGACCTTTTCCATGGTGAGAGAGTTGGATAGATTAACAAACAATATTTATCTTACTGGCAAAGTGTTTCTTAATTTTATTTATTTAATAAGAAAATTTATTTTTATAAAATAGTGTTTAAAAAAATATAACCTAGAAATATTAGCTTTTTTTTCGGTTTGGTTTTCTCGATAATCGAGGAGACAAAGGTCTCTTTGATCCATATTGCCTCAAATAAAATTAGTGAACGAATGGTTGAGTATGAATAATATCGAAGTGCTGTAACACACCTTTTAAAGTAATAAACAATAAAATAAATTGAAATCAGATAAATATCTACTTTTTGTTTCTTTTATTTTCAAACAAAATGTTAAGTATGAGATTATTGCATCGATTTCTTATCGAGGTTGTAGTCTCCTTCCAGTGTGCGGTCACGAAACGGGTGGTTGAATTGACGAAAAGGCGGAAAGTATATTTAAATATTTATGGGTGGATTTTGCATACTATAATTTTTGGAACCTCCGTCGCAATGCTACGGAGTCAACTTGGGGCCAAAATTGCCTAGACTTTGTCTCCTCCAAGTTTTAGTGTTTTATGTGTGTACGCATGTTCTAAAATGTTTGTGTCTAAATGTGGTGAGTAAACTGTGCGATGATGTGATTTTGGCAATGAAGTTGAGGTTATGTTAGTGTTAGCAACACTTAACCACTTCTCAAGTATTTTTTGCCCTTGCGGTACAATCGGTACTTGAGTGGAAGGTGTTGCTTTGGCTGGGGTATGACGTAGTTGTCGTGGTAATAGTGGTGGTGATGGGAGTGATGATGATGATGATGGTGGTGGTGGTGGTGGTGGTGGTGTTGGTGGTGGAGGCATGCGTATGGGTAAAGGTGGTGCGTATGGTGTGGTGCGGGTAACTGTTAACCAATTAAAAATGGATGGAGATGGAGGTCTGGGCAATTCTGTCATATTGTAATTGGCATGTATAATTTTCCTCCAAATAATTTGGACATTATTTTCCTCGTGTTCAGAGTACGATTGATTTAGTCTCAAAAGGAATAATTCACATTTATTGACAAATGCGGTTTTGAGTTAAACTGCTCAGGATCCGTATAACGATCGATCTCGGGTAAATCAAGCTTTGAACAACATCGTACGCTGTCACCTCACCTTCGACGTAAAAACCTTTACGCCTAGATAAATATCGACGCGTAAATATTTTCACCGCCGACCGTGTCTGCGGACCTCCGGCGTCACTGAAGCAAGAGACCCGCACGTACTTGGCCACAGATAACAAATTCTTGTCAACTGCACCCGTGTTATTCGAAACCTGATCTACCAAGAGATCGATCACATTGCGTATCCTGTGGCTAGCAAGTGCATGATATCGCTCGCATCCTGACACACTGATTGTGCCAGAATCAATATGACTAATGATCATATTGATGTCTAAAATGGAAATAGTCCTAAAAATGTGTCTAAAACCGGTACATGTTGATTTCAACAATGTACCGTTTTTAAGACACATTTTTTAAGGTACTATATTTAACATTCGCTGTCGACCCTGTGAAAATGAAATTTAAAAGAGTCGACAGCACATGTAGCTTATTTATATAATATTGATTGATCTCCGCAACAGGCCGGTTATGGAGATCAATCATTGGATTAACATAAAGGTTTTTTATATTGGCATAATATCCTTTCCAATTATTGAAAACTAGCGGAATTTCTTCCGCTAGTTTTCGCATGTTTGCAATATTTGACGGGATATCTAATTCACTGCCATTTTAGTAATAAAAGACACCTTCAATACGTAATGACAGTGAATTAGATATCGTTTCATTATATTTTAGCAAGGCCCCGATGTATTTAAAAGCGCCATTATTTATTTCGCTAATTTGGCTATCAAACATTTCGAGGCTTCGCAAAATAAAACTTGTGACCACCGGAGGCTTCACCGCAGATTTTATGATATGTCCAGTGGGGTCAACATGGTGTTACCGTTGACCACACCTGACGTATGCCCCACATCGTACAGCAAAAATTTGAGGTAAAGAGTCGCGGTGGAACACAACTTTTATACTTTGGCAAAATTGGCTAAAATAAATTGGTCGATTTCCGGAGTTACAGTTACTGCAACGTGTATTTGCAGTAACTGCATCTGACGAAAATCGACTAATTACTTTAGCATTAAAGTAAACCTTTGTGGCTCACACATTAAACCATGCCCAGCTCTATAATAAAAGACGTCGTATGCATTCAAAAGCACATTAAAAGTGTCACTTAATGCGCTTCTGAATATGTACGGCTCATACACACAGACTTTCTTATGCCTGAAATCCACGCGCTCTCCGTTGTGCAGCTTTGTGTTCCCGCCCGAACTTAGCTGCGAATAAGGTTCGTCCAGGGCGGCGTCGACGAGATGCTCCAACGTAAATCTGGACACTTTCTAGAAAAAAACAATGTTTATAACGATCTTTTGATAAAAAAAAAATGTGCATGTATGTTATATTTACCTTCGGATGTAAAATCACCATATACACAGAGTCTCTCCCGTAATTATATAAGGTGAACTCTGTAATTCTGTTTTTTTTTAAAGCATTTACCACGGTAGATCTGCGAGGTCATCTTTGTATTGAAGCAATTGTAACTCTTGTTTAATGACCGCGCCCAATCCACAATTCAAGTAGAAAGAATATTGGCGTATACACTATATACGTATATTGAGGCCTAAATTCATACAAATCGGTACCATAAGTGTTATTTTTGACCAATGTTATAGCAGCCAACTATAACCAAAGTAGTTACTCCACTCACCGACCTTTTCCATGGTGAGAGAGTTGGATAGATTAACAAACAATATTTATCTTACCGGCAAAGTGTTTCTTAATTTTATTTATTTAATAAGAAAATTTATTTTTATAAAATAGTGTTTAAAAAAATATAACCTAGAAATATTAGCTTTTTTCGGTTTGATTTTCTCGATAATCGAGGAGACAAAGGTCTCTTTGATCCATATTGCCTCAAATAAAATTATTGAACGAATGGTTGAGTATGAATAATATCGAAGTGCTGTAACACACCTTTTAAAGTAATAAACAATAAAATAAATTGAAAACAGATAAATATCTACTTTTTGTTTCTTTTATTTTCAAACAAAATGTTAAGTATGAGATTATTGCATCAATTTCTTATCGAGGTTGTAGTCTCCTTCCAGGGTGCGGTCACGAAACGGGTGGTTGAATTGACGAAAAGGCGGAAAGTATATTTAAATATTTATGGGTGGATTTTGCATACTATAATTTTTGGAACCTCCGTCGCAATGCTACGGAGTCAACTTGGGGCCAAAATTGCCTAGACTTTGTCTCCTCCAAGTTTTAGTGTTTTATGTGTGTACGCATGTTCAAAAATGTTTGTGTCTAAATGTGGTGAGTAAACTGTGCGATGATGTGATTTTGGCAATGAAGTTGAGGTTATGTTAGTGTTAGCAACACTTAACCACTTCTCAAGTATTTTTTGCCCTTGCGGTACAATCGGTACTTGAGTGGAAGGTGTTGCTTTGGCTGGGGTATGACGTAGTTGTCGTGGTAATAATGGTGGTGATGGTAGTGATGATGATGATGGTGGTGGTGGTGGTGGAGGCGTGCGTATGGGTAAAGGTGGTGCGTATGGTGTGGTGCGGGTAACTGTTAACCAATTAAAAATGGATGGAGACGGAGGTCTGGGCAATTCTGTCACATTGTAATTGGCATGTATAATTTTCCTCCAAATAATTTGGACATTATTTTCCTCCAAATAATTTGGACATTATTTTCCTCGTGTTCAGAGTACGATTGATTTAGTCTCAAAAGGAATAATTCACATTTATTGACAAATGCGGTTGTGAGTTAAACTGCTCAGGATCCGTAAAACGATCGATCTCGGGTAAATCAAGCTTTGAACAACATCGTACGCTGTCACCTCACCTTCGACGTAAAAACCTTTACGCCTAGATAAATATCGACGCGTAAATATTTTCACAGCCGACCGTGTCTGCGTGCCGCACGTACTGGGCCACAGCCAACAAATTCTTGTCAACTGCACCCGTGTTTTTCGAAACCTGATCTACCAAGAGATCGATCACATTGCGGATCCTGTGGCTAGCAAGTGCATGATATCGCTCGCATCCTGACACACTGATTGTGCCAGAATCAATATGACTAATGATCATATTGATGTCTAAAATGGAAATAGTCCTAAAAATGTGTCTAAAACCGGTACATGTTGATTTCAACAATGTACCGATTTTAAGACACATTTTTTAAGGTAATATATTTAACAATCGCTGTCGACCCTGTGAAAATGAAATTTAAAAGAGTCGACAGCACATGTAGCTTATTTATATAATATTGATTGATCTCCGCAACAGGCCGGTTATGGAGATCAATCATTGGATTAACATAAAGGTTTTTTATATTGGCATAATATCCTTTCCAATTATTGATAACTAGCGGAATTTCGCTAGTTTTCGCATGTTTGCAATATTTGACGGGATATCTAATTCACTGCCATTTTAGTAATAAAAGACACCTTCAATACGTAATGACAGTGAATTAGATATCGTTTCATTATATTTTAGCAAGGCCCCGATGTATTTAAAAGCGCCATTATTTATTTCGCTAATTTGGCTATCAAACATTTCGAGGCTTCGCAAAATAAAACTTGTGACCACCGGAGGCTTCACCGCAGATTTTATGATATGTCCAGTGGGGTCAACATGGTGTTACCGTTGACCACACCTGACGTATGCCCCACATCGTACAGCAAAAATTTGAGGTAAAGAGTCGCGGTGGAACACAACTAAAATAAATTGGTCGATTTCCGGAGTTACAGTTACTGCAACGTGTATTTGCAGTAACTGCATCTGACGAAAATCGACTAATTACTTTAGCATTAAAGTAAACCTTTGTGGCTCACACATTAAACCATGCCCAGCTCTATAATAAAAGACGTCGTATGCATTCAAAAGCACATTAAGAGTGTCACTTAATGCGCTTCTGAATATGTACGGCTCATACACACAGACTTTCTTATGCCTGAAATCCACGCGCTCTCCGTTGTGCAGCTTCGTGTTCCCGCCCGAACTTAGCTGCGAATAAGGTTCGTCCAGGGCGGCGTCGACGAGATGCTCCAACGTAAATCTGGACACTTTCTAGAAAAAAACAATTAATGTTTATAACGATCTTTTGATAAAAAAAATGTGCATGTATGTTATATTTACCTTCGGATGTAAAATCACCATATACACAGAGTCTCTCCCGTAATTATATAAGGTGAACTCTGTAATTCTGTTTTTTTTTTAAGCATTTACCACGGTAGATCTGCGAGGTCATCTTTGTATTGAAGCAATTGTAACTCTTGTTTAATGACCGCGCCCAATCCACAATTCAAGTAGAAAGAATATTGGCGTATACACTATATACGTATATTGAGGCCTAAATTCATACAAATCGGTACCATAAGTGTTATTTTTGACCAATGTTATAGCAGCCAACTACACACATCAAAAGTGTCTAGGGATCAACATATATTTTTGCAATAACTTTTCTCCTGATTGATATTCATTAAAATTTTTTTTAAGGATTGATCAAATAAAATGTTTTCGTTTGTCTACAGTAACGATAAACCAAGTCACCTTTGCATTAGTAAAAAAAATTGCCATTTTCCTAATAAAGGGATTTTTGACATTTGAACCACTAACATTAAAGTTCGAAAAAAAGACTGAAGTAACAGTTTTTTTTTTTATTTTATTGGGTAACTTAAACAATTAATAATCCGTGTTTCTACCGCGAACACTAACAACACAAGAACATCGGTTTGGCATACTCAAAATGAGTTCATCCAAATCACGCTGTGGAATGGCCGCCCATGTTCGTTGCAACAACAAAAAAAGGTCTTCTTGCGACTGGATACCCTCCATATTCGGCAGAGCTCTTCTCTGAAGAATATCCCATGCATGCTCAATCGGGTTCAAGTCTGGCGACTGAGCAGGCCAGGGCAGGACATTGATGTTAGCTGCGGCGAGAGTCTGTCTTACAACTCTTGCGGTGTGCGGTCGTGCATTATCATGCATTAACTGAAATAAGGGACCGATATGCACTTGTAGAGGAACGATGACGTCTGATACAACCGTCTCAGCATAAATTTGAGCGTTGAGGTTGCCTCTGATCCAAATCAACTCAGTTCTTCCGCCGATCGAAATACCCGCCCATACCATGATGGTTCCACCACTATAAGGATGGACTTCCTGGCAGGATTTTAATCGCTGTTGGCGTCCAGGGGTTCTCCAGTGTCGTATACGTCTTGTATCCGGCCTCATACCAAAACGAGACTCATCAGAAAAGCACACGAAACGCCATTGTTCTTCTGTCCAATTTCTGTGTTCAAGAGCCCATTGATATCGAGTCCTACGATTGTGCATTGCTATAGGTGGTACCCGTAGCGGTCTTCGGGAATGAAGGTTTACTTCATGCAAGCGGTTTCTGACTGTTTGGTCGCTAATTAAGTTCCCTGAAGAGCGATGAAGGCTCACGGCTAACATCATGGCGGTTATTGTTGGAGCTCTTCGAGCTGTGAT
This sequence comes from Monopis laevigella, assembly GCA_947458855.1. NCBI lineage: Eukaryota > Metazoa > Arthropoda > Insecta > Lepidoptera > Tineidae > Monopis > Monopis laevigella. The sequence continues at coordinate 2,726,863 of OX381596.1, read as the reverse complement.
TTGAATGTATCGGTCTTGTCTCCGTGTGGTGCAGCGATACCGTCCTCCATGGCGCTCAGCCACGGTACCAGTGGTTCGGTAACGTGTCCAAAGTCGACTGATTACACTCTGACTTGTATTCAGAGCTAAAGCCACAGTACGTTGCCGGGAACCAGCTTCTATCATTCCCACGGCTCTGATCATTTCTTCCCTGCTTAAATGACGTCGCCGCTCCATAATAACGTTGGTTTTAATCAGTAGTAGGGACAGTAGCACTAATAATGTCTTCAATGCGTCTTATGTTTTTATAGGGAAAATATTGACAGCTGATTTTCATCTTTTACTCGAATTTGATTGACAGTTCCTGTTTTAAATTATAAAATGCACCAAAAAGGATCCATATAAATTTATAAAATCATAAATTTATTACAAAGCCACATCTCAATCACAAGAAATCCGCATAAAAATGCTTGATCCCTAGACTTTTTTGATGTGTGTATAACCAAAGTAGTTACGCCACTCACCGATCTTTTCCATGGTGAGAGAGTTGGATAGATTAACAAACAATATTTATCTTACTGGCAAAGTGTTTCTTAATTTTATTTATTTAATAAGAAAATTTATTTTTATAAAATAGTGTTTAAAAAAATATAACCTAGAAATATTAGCTTTTTTTCGGTTTGGTTTTCTCGATAATCGAGGAGACAAAGGTCTCTTTGGACCATATTGCCTCAAATAAAATTAGTGAACGAATGGTTGAGTATGAATAATATCGAAGTGCTGTAACACACCTTTTAAAGTAATAAACAATAAAATAAATTGAAATCAGATAAATATCTACTTTTTGTTTCTTTTATTTTCAAACAAAATGTTAAGTATGAGATTATTGCATCGATTTCTTATCGAGGTTGTAGTCTCCTTCCAGGGTGCGGTCACGAAACGGGTGGTTGAATTGACGAAAAGGCGGAAAGTATATTAAAATATTTATTCAAACACATTATTGCACAGTAAACAAAAGTTATGTACAGAGGCCAACTTAATGTAATGTAATTCGTATTTGTCGCCGCCCATTTTCTAATCGTATCACTTAACCGGCATAGTGAGAGCGATCAATGTTGTTTAAAAACAATTGAGAATTACGGGAAAATAACCAATATAATTTCATATGATAAAGAAGTATTTTGGGAACTTTGGAAAAAGAGAAAGTATGCATTTTAGGAACTTGAGATTCCTTAAACCTGCATAGAGCAAACAAAGTTAAATCACCACACACGGTTTTATCCGATTTGAATGAAAAATAACACAATAATGAATAATAAACTTATATTATAGTACCACCGAGAATGTAGCTACGTTTTAATAATATATAAGAAAATAAAATAAAATATAATTTACCATTAAAAAGTATCTAAATTTAGCGAAGGGTAATTTAAATTGTGGACTTGGTGTGGTATTATGGGTATTTGCACTGATGGTGATGGTATTGGGTTAGCTGATATTCCTGGTGATGGTGATGGGTTGGCATAGACTGGTGATGGCAATGGGGTGCTACATGATGGCGATGTTGGTATATAGTTGCCATATGACGGTGATGGCATTTCGTTGCTAAACTGTGGCGTAGAATGGAAAGGGGAATTTTCATTTATTCTTATACAATGACGATGTAGAAGTCCCAATTGACCCTCCATTTATGTTATTGCTTTCCTAGTATAAAGTTGTTGGGTTCATTCCATCTTCCGGAGATCTGCAGCACAAACCATACCCCAATGACCATCATTCGTCTTTAACTTGAAAAGAACAAAAAAAGAAGTATATTAAACTCTGTGTTTTTTTTTCAGTTACCAATAACAATCGAAAAATTGGAAGAATTTGCGAAAGATTTTGAAATCAGGTGGAATGCTCATGTACTTGGTGCAGTATCTACTGCACCAAGTTGCCATCTGGCAAGCACGTGAAAATTAAGAGATCACCTGGATCCTACTATTGTAATTACAAAAAAAAAAGTATTATTGTGTTGATGGCTGTTGGAAATGCATAAAAATATATATTAAATAAATACCTTAAACTAATAAAATGTCTTTGTACACAACAACAACTTAATATTAAACATATAATTCATATCACATATAAATATAATTAACAATTAAATAAAACACTAACATACACATAAAAGGATGTATAAATAAAAACCTAATACACAACACAACTTTATATTAAACATATAAAATTCAACTTTAAAATATAAATAAAATCTAAAACATATAGTTTACACGGGCATGGTTTAAATTGTCTTGTATAATACAACATAAAAAACGGAATACAAATGACAGTATGTACAACACAATTTATAATTAACAATTTAATAAAACTCTAACAAACACATAAAAAGATGTATAAATAAAAACCTTAAACAAATACACAACAAAACTTGATAAATACAACTTTAAAATATAACACAAAACTTAAATATTATAGAAGCGGGCATGGTTTAAATTGTTTTATACAATACAACTTAAAAAATGTAATACAAATGACAGTATATACAACACATCTTGAAGAATGGAATACAAATGACAGTATGTACAACACAACTTAAAGAATGGAATACAAATGCAGTATGTACAACACAACTTAAAGAATGGAATACAAATGACAGTATGTACAACACATCTTAAAGAATGGAATTCAAATGACTGTATGTAAACACAACTTAAAAAATGGAATACAAATGACAGTATGTAAACACAACTTAAAAAATGGAATACAAATGATAGTATGTACAACACAACTTAAAAAATGGAATGGAATACAAATGACAGTATGTACAATAATGTATATTATTCCCTTTGAGCCTAGATAATAATAAAGTTTTTTATTCATTTGCCTACTAGATTCAACAAAATCTAACTAAGTTTTAAAAAAACTTAAGTTAACTTTTAAACTTAGTTAAGTTTTGTTGTACAGAGATTTGAGTAATGAAAATTTTTCTTTATTAAAACCCAAGGGTGGATTTTGCATACTATAATTTTTGGAACCTCCGTCGCAATGCTACGGAGTCAACCCGGGGCCAAAATTGCCCAGACTTTGTCTCCTCCAAGTTTTAGTGTTTTATGTGTGTACGCATGTTCTAAAATGTTTGTGTCTAAATGTGGTGAGTAAACTGTGCGATGTGTTAGCAACACTTAACCACTTCTCAAGTATTTTTTGCCCTTGCGGTACAATCGGTACTTAAGAAGTGGAAGGTGTTGCTTTGGCTGGGGTATGACGTAGTTGTCGTGGTGATAATGGTGGTGATGGTAGTGATGATGATGATGGTGGTGGTGGTGGTGGTGTTGGTGGTGGAGGCGTGCGTATGGGTATGGGTAAAGGTGGTGCGTATGGTGTGGTGCGGGTAACTGTTAACCAATTAAAAATGGATGGAGACGGAGGTCTGGGCAATTCTGTCACATTGTAATTGGCATGTATAATCTTCCTCCAAATAATTTGGATATTATTTTCCTCGTGTTCAGAGTACGATTGATTTAGTCTCAAAAGGAATAATTCACATTTATTGACAAATGCGGTTGTGAGTTAAACTGCTCAGGATCCGTATAACGATCGATCTCGGTTAAATCAAGCTTTGAACAACATCGTACGCTGTCACCTCACCTTCGACGTAAAAATCTTTACGCCTAGATAAATATCGACGCGTAAATATTTTCACCGCCGACCGTGTCTGCGGACCTCCGGCGTCACTGAAGTAAGAGACCCGCACGTACTGGGCCCACAGTCAACAAATTCTTGTCAACTGCACCCGTGTTATTCGAAACCTGATCTACCAAGAGATCGATCACATTGCGGATCCTGTGGCTAGCAAGTGCATGATATGGCTCGCACCCTGACACATTCATTGTGCCAGAATCAATATGACTAATGATCATATTGATGTCTAAAATGGAAATAGTCCTAAAAATGTGTCTAAAACCGGTACATGTTGATTTCAACAATGTACCGTTTTTAAGACACATTTTTTAGGTACTATATTTAACATTCGCTGTCGACCCTGTTAAAATGAAATTTAAAAGAGTCGACAGCACATGTAGCTTATTTATATAATATTGATTGATCTCCGCAACAGGCCGGTTATGGAGATCAATCATTGGATTAACATAAAGGTTTTTTATATTGGCATAATATCCTTTCCAATTATTGAAAACTAGCGGAATTTCTTTCACTAGTTTTCGCATGTTTGCAATATTTGACGGGATATCTAATTCACTGCCATTTTAGTAATAAAAGACACCTTCAATACGTAATGACAGTGAATTAGATATCGTTTCATTATATTTTAGCAAGGCCCCGATGTATTTAAAAGGGCCATTATTTATTTCGCTAATTTGGCTATCAAACACTTCAAGGCCTCGCAAAATAAAGCTTGTGACCACCGGAGGCTTCACCGTAGATTTTATGATATGTCCAGTGGGGTCATTACATTGCAGGTGGGTCAACATGGTGTTACCGTTGACCACAACTGACGTATGCCCCACATCGTACAGCAAAAATTTGAGGTAAAGAGTCGCGGTGGAACACAACTTTTTTACTTTGGCAAAATTGGCTAAAATAAATTGGTCGATTTCCGGAGTTACAGTTACTGCAACGTGTATTTGCAGTAACTGCATCTGACGAAAATCGACTAATTACTTTAGCATTAAAGTAAACCTTTGTGGCTCACACATTAAACCATGCCCAGCTCTATAATAAAAGACGTCGTATGCATTCAAAAGCACATTAAGAGTGTCACTTAATGCGCTTCTGAATATGTACGGCTCATACACACAGACTTTCTTATGCCTGAAATCCACGCGCTCTCCGTGGTGCAGCTTCGTGTTCCCGCCCGAACTTAGCTGCGAATAAGGTTCGTCCAGGGCGGCGTCGACGAGATGCTCCAACGTAAATCTGGACACTTTCTAGAAAAAAACAATTAATGTTTATAACGATCTACTGATAAAAAAAATGTGCATGTATGTTATATTTACCTTCGGATGTAAAATCACCATATACACAGAGTCTCTCCCGTAATTATATAAGGTGAACTCTGTAATTCTGTTTTTTTTTAAGCATTTACCACGGTAGATCTGCGAGGTCATCTTTGTATTGAAGCAATTGTAACTCTTGTTTAATGACCGCGCCCAATCCACAATTCAAGTAGAAAGAATATTGGCGTATACACTATATACGTATATTGAGGCCTAAATTCATACAAATCGGTACCATAAGTGTTATTTTTGACCAATGTTATAGCAGCCAACTATAACCAAAGTAGTTACGCCACTCACCGACCTTTTCCATGGTGAGAGAGTTGGATAGATTAACAAACAATATTTATCTTACTGGCAAAGTGTTTCTTAATTTTATTTATTTAATAAGAAAATTTATTTTTATAAAATAGTGTTTAAAAAAATATAACCTAGAAATATTAGCTTTTTTTCGGTTTGGTTTTCTCGATAATCGAGGAGACAAAGGTCTCTTTGATCCATATTGCCTCAAATAAAATTAGTGAACGAATGGTTGAGTATGAATAATATCGAAGTGCTGTAACACACCTTTTAAAGTAATAAACAATAAAATAAATTGAAATCAGATAAATATCTACTTTTTGTTTCTTTTATTTTCAAACAAAATGTTAAGTATGAGATTATTGCATCGATTTCTTATCGAGGTTGTAGTCTCCTTCCAGTGTGCGGTCACGAAACGGGTGGTTGAATTGACGAAAAGGCGGAAAGTATATTTAAATATTTATGGGTGGATTTTGCATACTATAATTTTTGGAACCTCCGTCGCAATGCTACGGAGTCAACTTGGGGCCAAAATTGCCTAGACTTTGTCTCCTCCAAGTTTTAGTGTTTTATGTGTGTACGCATGTTCTAAAATGTTTGTGTCTAAATGTGGTGAGTAAACTGTGCGATGATGTGATTTTGGCAATGAAGTTGAGGTTATGTTAGTGTTAGCAACACTTAACCACTTCTCAAGTATTTTTTGCCCTTGCGGTACAATCGGTACTTGAGTGGAAGGTGTTGCTTTGGCTGGGGTATGACGTAGTTGTCGTGGTAATAATGGTGGTGATGGTAGTGATGATGATGATGGTGGTGGTGGTGGTGGTGTTGGTGGTGGATGCGTGCGTATGGGTATGGGTAAAGGTGGTGCGTATGGTGTGGTGCGGGTAACTGTTAACCAATTAAAAATGGATGGAGACGGAGGTCTGGGCAATTCTGTCACATTGTAATTGGCATGTATAATCTTCCTCCAAATAATTTGGATATTATTTTCCTCGTGTTCAGAGTACGATTGATTTAGTCTCAAAAGGAATAATTCACATTTATTGACAAATGCGGTTGTGAGTTAAACTGCTCAGGATCCGTATAACGATCGATCTCGGTTAAATCAAGCTTTGAACAACATCGTACGCTGTCACCTCACCTTCGACGTAAAAATCTTTACGCCTAGATAAATATCGACGCGTAAATATTTTCACCGCCGACCGTGTCTGCGGATCTCCGGCGTCACTGAAGTAAGAGACCCGCACGTACTGGGCCACAGTCAACAAATTCTTGTCAACTGCACCCGTGTTATTCGAAACCTGATCTACCAAGAGATCGATCACATTGCGGATCCTGTGGCTAGCAAGTGCATGATATGGCTCGCACCCTGACACATTCATTGTGCCAGAATCAATATGACTAATGATCATATTGATGTCTAAAATGGAAATAGTCCTAAAAATGTGTCTAAAACCGGTACATGTTGATTTCAACAATGTACCGTTTTTAAGACACATTTTTTAGGTACTATATTTAACATTCGCTGTCGACCCTGTTAAAATGAAATTTAAAAGAGTCGACAGCACATGTAGCTTATTTATATAATATTGATTGATCTCCGCAACAGGCCGGTTATGGAGATCAATCATTGGATTAACATAAAGGTTTTTTATATTGGCATAATATCCTTTCCAATTATTGAAAACTAGCGGAATTTCTTTCACTAGTTTTCGCATGTTTGCAATATTTGACGGGATATCTAATTCACTGCCATTTTAGTAATAAAAGACACCTTCAATACGTAATGACAGTGAATTAGATATCGTTTCATTATATTTTAGCAAGGCCCCGATGTATTTAAAAGGGCCATTATTTATTTCGCTAATTTGGCTATCAAACACTTCAAGGCCTCGCAAAATAAAGCTTGTGACCACCGGAGGCTTCACCGTAGATTTTATGATATGTCCAGTGGGGTCATTACATTGCAGGTGGGTCAACATGGTGTTACCGTTGACCACACCTGACGTATGCCCCACATCGTACAGCAAAAATTTGAGGTAAAGAGTCGCGGTGGAACAAAACTTTTTTACTTTGGCAAAATTGGCTAAAATAAATTGGTCGATTTCCGGAGTTACAGTTACTGCAACGTGTATTTGCAGTAACTGCATCTGACGAAAATCGACTAATTACTTTAGCATTAAAGTAAACCTTTGTGGCTCACACATTAAACCATGCCCAGCTCTATAATAAAAGATGTCGTATGCATTCAAAAGCACATTAAAAGTGTCACTTAATGCGCTTCTGAATATGTACGGCTCATACACACAGACTTTCTTATGCCTGAAATCCACGCGCTCTCCGTTGTGCAGCTTCGTGTTCCCGCCCGAACTTAGCTGCGAATAAGGTTCGTCCAGGGCGGCGTCGACGAGATGCTCCAACGTAAATCTGGACACTTTCTAGAAAAAAACAATGTTTATAACGATCTTTTGATAAAAAAAAAATGTGCATGTATGTTATATTTACCTTCGGATGTAAAATCACCATATACACAGAGTCTCTCCCGTAATTATATAAGGTGAACTCTGTAATTCTGTTTTTTTTTAAAGCATTTACCACGGTAGATCTGCGAGGTCATCTTTGTATTGAAGCAATTGTAACTCTTGTTTAATGACCGCGCCCAATCCACAATTCAAGTAGAAAGAATATTGGCGTATACACTATATACGTATATTGAGGCCTAAATTCATACAAATCGGTACCATAAGTGTTATTTTTGACCAATGTTATAGCAGCCAACTATAACCAAAGTAGTTACGCCACTCACCGATCTTTTCCATGGTGAGAGAGTTGGATAGATTAACAAACAATATTTATCTTACTGGCAAAGTGTTTCTTACTTGGTAAAATATATAAATTGAAGCTATAAAATTTTATTGCCAAATATTACGCCTCTCTATGGAGCGGCGTCATCAGTGACAGTGACTGAAGGTCTTTGTCATAAATTTTGAAGAAGTAATTTTATGTCTTTTAGCAATGGTAAAGGCAATGCACTATACAGTTTTGTATTTATTTTTTAGAAAAATATCATCACCACCTAGCCCATCATGGAAAACATCATCAGCATGTTATGTCCATTGTTGGTTCGATATTAATAAATTTACAAAACAAGTTAGACAAAACCTAATGCATTACATTCAGACCAGGGCTATAGTATGCACCAAGCTGCCATATAAAAGAGCTTTCCCATGTTTTTAAATCAATAGACCGAATAGTTTTAGGAAAACTCTTTAATACTCTTACTGTGAAACAATTGTTAAAGGTAGTGTTATGTATACGCGCATGGGTGGGCACAGGTAAAATATTATTAATTTGAGAATCTACTGAATGTCTGTGTCCATTCATGCGAGTACGAAGGGGTGTCGTAGTTTCTCCCACATAAAAACTGTTACAAAATCTGCACTCCAGCATATATACGCAATGAGAAGTAGTACATTGTGCGAAATTTTGAATTTTGATGACAACAGGGTTATGATGAGTTTGTATATTGATATCGGAATTTATTATGGGACATGTTTTGCAACGAGATTGGTTGCACTTGTGTGTACCTAACAATGTGTTATTGCTCCGTGTATTTTTATTTTTTGCCAAAATAGCTTTTAAATTTTGATTTTGTTTATACGTTACACTAGGGCACGTTTCCAAAAGATTTCGTGTAATATTATTATTTTTAAGGATAGAGAAGCTATCCTTTAATAAATTTTGAATTTTGTGTGCCCCGTGGAAGTATGGTATTATAAGCCGAAGGGAATTTTGTTGTTGTGTGTGTATAGCGTTTGGAGTGTTAGAAGGCCTGTTCATGTGTTTGTGTAAAAAGTTTGGGGGATAATCGCGCCTACATAACCCATTGAAGATTTTGCCTTGATATTTAGCCAAAGATGTTGAATTATTACAAATTCTTTTACCGCGGATAGAAAGTGAATGTGGTATAGACCGTTTTGTGTGCGACGGGTGGCAACTACTGTAATGCAGATACTGTAACTTGTTGGTTTCTTTAAAATGAACAGAAGTTGAAATATTATGATTATTATAAGTAATATCTACATCTAAAAATGTTATGTTAGTTTTAGAAATTTCATGAGTGAATCTTAGACTGCTAAATGAATTTAGTTGACTAAGGAATGTATTAAGAGTTTGTAAACTATGAGGCCAAATCATGAAAATATCATCTATGAATCTTAACCATGTTAAAGGTTTGAGAATTTGACTATTTAAAAATTTTGTTTCGAGAGAACCCATATATAAATTTGCATAAGAAGGTGCCATGCGCGTACCCATGGCAGTGCCTTTCTCTTGGTGATAGAATTTATTATCAAAAGTAAAATAGTTATTGGTTAAAACCATTTCTGCTAAATCTAGTAAAAATTTTGAAGAAGGCAGACGCGGGTTTGGGCGGCTATCGAAATACTCTTTTAGGGCATACAATCCTTCGTCATGTGGTATATTAGTATATAAGGACACAACATCTATAGTTACTAAGAAAATATCATTACAATTTGGAATATGAATATTTTTTATAATACTTAAAAAGTGGTAAGTATCTTTAATATGCGAATCTAAATTTTTTACTAAAGGTTGCGCATAAAAGTCTACAAATGATGATATTCTTTCGGTAGGACAATCATAAGAAGCTACAATTGGTCTACCTGGATTACCAGGTTTGTGTACTTTCGGCAACATGTAAAAATGTGGTGTCCTCGGATTAGAAGGAATTAAGGCCGAAATATCATTGTCAGAAAGTCCTTCATCGGACGCATTTATGTAAATATAATTTTGAATTTCAATAACTAACTGTTCACAGGGGTCAGCTGTAACAGTTGTATAAAATGACGCGTCATTTAGTTGTCTTAGACCCTCATTAATGTAGTCAGTTTTGTTTAGTATTACTGTAGTAGATCCCTTATCTGCTGGTAAAACCATTATTGATTCATCATTTTTTAATTTTGATAAAGCTATTTTTTCGCTAATGGATAAATTTTGATTACTACTTTGAAGGGAATTTATAAAGTTAGGATCCGAAATTTTATGTAAAATATGATTAATAAATGTATTTTTAAATTTGGCAAAGTGTTTCTTAATTTTATTTATTTAATAAGAAAATTTATTTTTATAAAATAGTGTTTAAAAAAATATAACCTAGAAATATTAGCTTTTTTTCGGTTTGGTTTTCTCGATAATCGAGGAGACAAAGGTCTCTTTGGACCATATTGCCTCAAATAAAATTAGTGAACGAATGGTTGAGTATGAATAATATCGAAGTGCTGTAACACACCTTTTAAAGTAATTAACAATAAAATAAATTGAAATCAGATAAATATCTACTTTTTGTTTCTTTTATTTTCAAACAAAATGTTAAGTATGAGATTATTGCATCGATTTCTTATCGAGGTTGTAGTCTCCTTCCAGGGTGCGGTCACGAAACGGGTGGTTGAATTGACGAAAAGGCGGAAAGTATATTAAAATATTTATTCAAACACATTATTGCACAGTAAACAAAAGTTATGTACAGAGGCCAACTTAATGTAATGTAATTCGTATTTGTCGCCGCCCATTTTCTAATCGTATCACTTAACCGGCATAGTGAGAGCGATCAATGTTGTTTAAAAACAATTGAGAATTACGGGAAAATAACCAATATAATTTCATATGATAAAGAAGTATTTTGGGAACTTTGGAAAAAGAGAAAGTATGCATTTTAGGAACTTGAGATTCCTTAAACCTGCATAGAGCAAACAAAGTTAAATCACCACACACGGTTTTATCCGATTTGAATGAAAAATAACACAATAATGAATAATAAACTTATATTATAGTACCACCGAGAATGTAGCTACGTTTTAATAATATATAAGAAAATAAAATAAAATATAATTTACCATTAAAAAGTATCTAAATTTAGCGAAGGGTAATTTAAATTGTGGACTTGGTGTGGTATTATGGGTATTTGCACTGATGGTGATGGTATTGGGTTAGCTGATATTCCTGGTGATGGTGATGGGTTGGCATAGACTGGTGATGGCAATGGGGTGCTACATGATGGCGATGTTGGTATATAGTTGCCATATGACGGTGATGGCATTTCGTTGCTAAACTGTGGCGTAGAATGGAAAGGGGAATTTTCATTTATTCTTATACAGTGACGATGTAGAAGTCCCAATTGACCCTCCATTTATGTTATTGCTTTCCTAGTATAAAGTTGTTGGGTTCATTCCATCTTCCGGAGATCTGCAGCACAAACCATACCCCAATGACCATCATTCGTCTTTAACTTGAAAAGAACAAAAAGAGAAGTATATTAAACTCTGTGTTTTTTTTTCAGTTACCAATAACAATCGAAAAATTGGAAGAATTTGCGAAAGATTTTGAAATCAGGTGGAATGCTCATGTACTTGGTGCAGTATCTACTGCACCAAGTTGCCATCTGGCAAGCACGTGAAAATTAAGAGATCACCTGGATCCTACTATTGTAATTACAAAAAAAAAAGTATTATTGTGTTGATGGCTGTTGGAAATGCATAAAAATATATATTAAATAAATACCTTAAACTAATAAAATGTCTTTGTACACAACAACAACTTAATATTAAACATATAATTCATATCACATATAAATATAATTAACAATTAAATAAAACACTAACATACACATAAAAGGATGTATAAATAAAAACCTAATACACAACACAACTTTATATTAAACATATAAAATTCAACTTTAAAATATAAATAAAATCTAAAACATATAGTTTACACGGGCATGGTTTAAATTGTCTTGTATTATACAACATAAAAAACGGAATACAAATGACAGTATGTACAACACAATTTATAATTAACAATTTAATAAAACTCTAACAAACACATAAAAAGATGTATAAATAAAAACCTTAAACAAATACACAACAAAACTTGATAAATACAACTTTAAAATATAACACAAAACTTAAATATTATAGAAGCGGGCATGGTTTAAATTGTTTTATACAATACAACTTAAAAAATGTAATACAAATGACAGTATATACAACACATCTTGAAGAATGGAATACAAATGACAGTATGTACAACACAACTTAAAGAATGGAATACAAATGCAGTATGTACAACACAACTTAAAGAATGGAATACAAATGACAGTATGTACAACACATCTTAAAGAATGGAATTCAAATGACTGTATGTAAACACAACTTAAAAAATGGAATACAAATGACAGTATGTAAACACAACTTAAAAAATGGAATACAAATGATAGTATGTACAACACAACTTAAAAAATGGAATGGTATACAAATGACAGTGTCTAGCAGGACATAAGGGTGTTTTATATGGAAATAAAACCACCAGAATTAAAATATAAAACTTGTATTGAATTGATATAGGAGGCGTGTGCTCGCCTCGATTGCTGTATCGAAAGTGCTGCGGCCGCGTGAGGCGACCGACATAGGTATCCGCCGCGCTCGATGACGATGGATCGGGCGCGAACATCCTCCACCCCGTTGAAAGCTGTCTTTCAACTATCCTCAGATGGCAAAGGGCAGAGACGCACGAAGGAGCGACGTACGATCCCTCTGGTAGTAGCCACGTCTGCTACTCGACATACTCCGTCTGGTCCCTCGAAAAGGCGGCTGATTCGACCAAGGCGCCAGTCGAGAGGGGAAGTGTTGTCCTCTTGCAGTAAGACCAGGTCTCCGACCTGGAGAGTGTCTTGATTCCGTTTCCATTTGGTCCGCTGCTGGAGCTCGCTCAGATACTCCCTCTGCCATCTCGTCCAGAATTGTTGCCGCAGCTCGTCGAGCCGGCGATATCGCTGAGCGGTTGGCTTGCCCTCCGTCGCAGTGGGTGGCAGCGCCGTCAGCGGCCTCCCGATGATGAAGTGCCCTGGGGTGAGGGGAGAGAGGGCATTAGGAGAGGAAGATAATGGACAAAGGGGTCGGCTATTTAGGATAGCTTCGACCTGTGCGAACAGCGTTAAGATTTCTTCATAGGTAAGATGCGTGTTGCCCATCACACGCTTAATATGGTATTTTGCCGATTTGACACCGGCTTCAAAGAGACCACCAAAATGAGGAGCGTAAGTAGGCGAAAATTTAAAAGTAATACCCTCTATGGAAAATATATTGGCTATGCCATTAGACTGTGCCCGTAAGAATTGGCCAATATCCTTGGCAGCGGCGACAAAATTGCGCCCATTGTCGCAAAATATTTCAGCCGATTTTCCTCTACGGGCGATAAACCGGCGAAAGGTCATAATAAATGCTTCCTTCGATAGATCACTAACGGCTTCCAAGTGCAAACATTTATATCTGAGACACACAAATAAACACAGATAACATTTAGAAACCTTTGCACCGCGGCCCCTTTTATTAATAATGTAAAACGGCCCAGCCATGTCTATTCCTACTGTATGAAAGGGAAAGCCTACAGTAAGTCTTTGTGAAGGCAGATTGCCCATGATTGGAGTTACAGTTTTACCTTGTAGTCGGCGGCAGCGAGGACATTGACGATAGGTACCTCTAGCGAGTCTCCTGCCGTTAATCGGCCATACTATTTCCCTTACTAAGGACAATAATAGCTGAGGGCCAGCATGCATGCTAGTAATATGATAATGTTGAAATAATAATTTTGTAAAATGATGTTTTGAGTCTAGCAATATCGGATGTTTTTTATCATAGGTACATTCAGAAGCTTGTATTCGACCTCCTACTCTCAATACGCCTTGCGAATCTAAGAATGGACTAAGCGATAATATATTTGATTTAGAACTTAAGGCCTTGTTTGACCTTAACAAATTAATTTCATGATGAAATTGTTCATTTTGGGAATTTTTACATAGAACAATAAATGAATTATTCAACTCTTCAGCGGATAAAGCTCCGGTAAACTTAGACGTTGGAAACCTACAATTGTGAATAAATCTTAATAGGTAGGCAAAAATTTTCTTTAATGTGTTAAACTTCGAATAATTTTGAAATAAAATGAAATATGTTTGCATAGAAACTACATGAGACTTTACTTCGGGTAAGTTGTCCGAAACTAACGGATTTAATAATGGCCAGTGTTTATCGTTAGACTGTAAAAATGTGGGACCATTCCACCAAATGCTTGAAGAACATAATTCACCAGGACTAATCCCTCTGGATACAAGGTCAGCCGGATTTTCAGCTGTAGGTACGTAGCGCCAGCACGAGACTTCAGTCGTTTCACAAATCTCTGCAACTCGATTTGCTACAAACGTTTTCAATTTGTTGGATCGAGTACGTAACCAGCTTATTACAACACTGGAATCACACCAATGCGTATACCTATAAATTGTACACGTTAGTGAACTCGATATAGTTTTACACAGTCTGGCAGCTAAAAGTGCTCCGCAAAGTTCCAACCTGGGAATGGTTGTTGTTTTAACAGGAGAAACCTTGGACTTTGCGCATAAAAGCCTAACGTGAACTAGGCCTTTAGCATCAATTGATCTTAGATATACACAAGCGCCATAAGCCACTTGTGAAGCATCACAAAATGAATGCATCTCGATAAGAACCGGCGATTCACATATGACATGTCGGGCAATATTTAATTGAGATAATTCGGTTATACCGTTTAAAAATTCTATATGGCTTCGCTTAATGTCAGATGGAACTGGATCATCCCAACCAATACCACTAAGCCACAAACGTTGCATTATCATTTTTGGCTTAATAATGCAAGGGCTCAATAAACCGAGTGGGTCAAACAACTTAAACGTCGTAGACAAAATTATTCTCTTAGTTAATTCGGTACAATTATTTAGAATTGCGTTAAATGGAAAATAAAAAATATCCGTATTGGGGTTCCATCCCAAACCTAAAGCGCTAGTAGACTCACTTAGACAAAGATCGTCATTTGCGTCCTCGGATGATTGCTTTAAAACCGATGGAAGATTAGACCTGTATTTTCTTAATTTAAAACAACCTGAGCGTAACGCTGCTTCTACCGAGCATTTTATATATTGTAGTTCGACTTCGGAGTCGGAACCTGTGAGTAGATCATCAACATAGAAGTCGTGCTGAATGATGTTTTTGGTCAAATCATGATTACATTCTTCGCCTAACTGCCATAGACACCTAGTGCTTAAAAAACTGGCGCTCGCGAAACCGTACGTAACAGTATTTAATCTTAGAGTTTGAAGCGGTTCGTTTTCGTTTTCTCTCCAAAGAATTAATTGCAAGTTGCGATCGCTATCGTCTAAAAGAATTTGCCTGTACATTTTTTTCGACATCACCTGTTAAAACGTACTATTACTGACGAAACCTTAATAGAATTTTAAATATCGATTCTTGAATAGTGGGACCCACCATTTGGATGTTGTTTATGGAGAGCCCGCTTGAAGTACGTGCTGAGGCATCAAAAACTACTCGTATTTTGGTGGATTCGCTATTTTCTTTAAATACGGGATGATGACATAAATAATTATATAATTTATGTGTTTTAAATGGAAAAGGTGAAAGGTGCCCCAAATCAGAATACTCGCGTATAAATTTTATATAGGCATCCTTTACATGCGGTTGTTTTCTAAAACGTTTCTCCAAATTAATTAGGCGTTTCTTTGCTAGACTGTAGGACTCTCCCAAGCAGCTCGGATCGGCGGACAAAGGCAGCTTTACTACAAATCTGCCTGTGTCCAAGCGAGTGGTGTTAATCTTGAAATGTTCTTCACAAGCCTTTTCTGTGTCGCTTAAAACCACCTTGTTTGGGAGTTCCTCCAGCCTCCAGAATCTTTCAATTTCATTATCCAAAGAAAATTGGCGAGAAAAATTACAACTAATTTGTGAACTTAAATTAGTTCTAGAACTATAGATAGGACCGGCGATGAGCCAGCCAAACTTAGAATCTCTTAAAATTAACTTATTTATATTTAAAGCTATTTGTTTATTACCTAAGATCTGCCAGAATAAATCGGCTCCTATAATGATATCTATTGGAGCTGGCTGATTAAAATTTGGATCAGCCAGTGTTATATTATTCGGAATGCTAATCATTCTTGTATCAATAAAATGTGACGGAAGAGAACCGGTTAATTCTGGTAGACAATAACACGTAGTTGAAATAAAAAAATTACTATGTCTAGAATAAAATTGTACAACGCAGCGTTCGCTTATCTTATGCATCGATTGATTCCCGATACCAATAATTTTAGTTATATCGTTGGTAGGGAGGCATGAAAGAGACAAACGCTGCTTTAAAGCGGTCGTTATAAATGACGATTGACTACCGCTATCGAGCAATGCTCGAGCAATTATCCTTTCATTGGTCATGGGATTTAGTATTTCTAATACCGCCGTAGAAAGCAAAACTTGATTTGCGGTGTGCCTTGTAAAGCTAGACAAAATATTGCTACTAGTCGGAATGGCAGCATCCGTCTGATGCTGTGGAGGTTGTGGTCGAGCTTGACCTATATGAATTAAGGAATTATGGCGCTCTCCACAGATTCGACAGAGACCTTTCGGACAGTCTTGAGCTACATGTCCAGGACATAAGCAATTTAAACAAAGTTGTAATCTATTCGCTTCAACTATGCGATCACTTACATTTTTATTTATAAATTTATGACAGAAATAAATGTCATGTCTGCCGTTACAGACATAGCAAGGATGTTTTTTGACATTTAAGGATGATATATTTGGGTTTGACGCTACAAATGATCTTGTATTTTTTGGAACGTTTTGAGAGAAACCTTCGCGTTGTATCGGGACCCTAGTTTTCCCCATCGTGATCTCTAAAACGTCTGCACGGGATGTGAGGAATTTATAGAATTGGTCGAGGGTGGGGTTATCTGAAAACCCGCTGATATTATCCTCCCATCTCGCAATTGTGATATTATCCAATTTGCTTGTAATATGATGAATTAATAAGGCGTCCCACTTATCTGTGGGCAAACCGAGACTAGATAAGGCGCGCAAGTTCTTCGATACGTGATCTACTAAATAGCGCAAGCTGCGGTGTGATTCTCTATTTATACGTTCAATATTGAAAAGAGCATTCATATGGTTATTTGTAAGTTGTCGTTTGTTATTGTAACGACCGCAGAGCAGCTCCCAAGCTTCAGAATAATTACGTTCTGAAACCTCCAAATTAGCAACTACTCTGGCAGCGTCACCTTCGAGATATGATAGCAAGTAGTGAAATTTATGTATGGAACTAATGCGAGTGTTTCCATGAACGAGAGAGTTAAACGTATCCCTAAACTCCATCCACTTATAATATGATCCGTTGAATTTATTCATTTGTATAGTCGGTAACTTAAAACCGATGCTGGATGGTTCATGTTGAGAATTGGAGGCATGAGACTTGTCTTCAACACCAGCCGAGAAGTTCCTGTCAATAATCTCTTGGCTGGAAGCGATAACGGTAACAAAAATATTTTCCGTCGCTTCCCTTTCATTTAGCTCGCCATCAAGATTATTCACATTGAAAGTCTCAATCTGAGCTTGCAACGCATCGTAATCGCTGAATAATTCCTCAATCCTCCTAAACTTCAGTTTAAATTCACTAAAAGCAAGATTGCTTAAACTATTTGAGGAAGTAACTATATCTAAGTAACTCTTAAATTTTGTTAAACGACCCTTAATAGAACTACGTTTAGCTAGAAGATCTTTCAACTCGGTTGGACTCTCTGTCACCGCCAATCTAGACGCGACATTGCTCTTTTCAGCCATTATAAATATTTACCTATATAAATATTATTATCGCAGTGTAAGATCGTTGAAACGTCTAAATAAAAACGCAATATGTTGAATTCAAACTAAAGTGCAATACTAAAACATATAAATAAAAAATAAACCTATAAAATAAAACTTGAAGCACTGACAAACAAACAAAGTAGGTACAAGCAATAACTAATTCTAACTATTCTTAAACTAAAACGTCTTATGTATCGACGTAATCGAATTGAAACTCGAAGTAAAAAAATATAATGAAAGTTGCAAGTCGATCTAAAAACTATACATTAACGTAGTGTTAAAAAACGTAAAAAACCTATCTAATTACTCCTGGGAATTATTGTATTACATAATGTTCAGTTACCTACACCCAATTATCATTTATTGTAAAGGCAAAAAAAAAACTTAAGTAGGTAGGTGGGTAGGTAAAAAAAAAAATCCTATCGAAAAATATTAATAAACTTTAAACTCGTAAAACTATTACCTAACTAATAATAATAAAAAACAAATATCTAACTTAATTATAATTTAATAAGGCGGATAGAAATACTTAATATCGCCACCTATATTTATTTGCTATTTGCACTTGGAAACCGGTTTGATATCGAAACTGTCCAATACGCGAACTAAATTGAATTAATATTTACCGCTAAAATGAATTGTAATTAGCATATCAATGAAGTGGGTATTCTTACGCTCCTCCTTTGTATCGATCACCTCTAGGCAAGCAAGTAGCTGCGCCGAGCCGTGTCGTCATCCCACAGCGCGGCGCTCTGACCCCGCGCGTCGCTAGCGCAAGTTGCCAGAAGCTCGGCGCGGTGTAGTGTAGGTAGGTACTTATAGTGCACGCTACCGCTGAAAGTTTCGGCAGCTAATTTAAGCATTTGTGAATATACAAAATTAATGAAGAAAAATAGCAACATTAGACTTGCAAAACCTTAATGGCATGAACTTTATTAATGAATCTTGGCAGTTATGGGTTATGTAATTAATATTAGATTAGCAGGTAAAAACATCAAGCAAGTAATATAAGCTTATCTAATAGCTATTAATAGCAAAATAATAAAAAAGACAAAAAACATAATAATATATGAATAGGTAGGTAGCAAAAAAAAAAAATATATATAAAACTAAAATAAAACTGTTGGATTGTTTCACAAGCAGCTTTCTTTACACATGAAGTTGTGGGCAACAGAAAGTAGATAAAGCTAATTAAATAATGATTAAATTGTTACGTGGTACGTGGTACCTACAGAATAGCTGTGATGGGCAAGCAAGCACAATATGAAGATTGTTTGCGTGGCGCTAAAAATGAATTGATATGAATTGCATAGAATTGAAATGTTGAATTGAATTGCACTGAAGCTGTGGATAGAAATTAAGAATTGGTAGGAAAGGAAAGAAAGTGGGCACTTATCTTGGAAAGCCGCACGACGACGCTGTGTGCAGATCGCGTTGACGGCTCCAGACTTTGAGGTCCACTCCCTGGCTGCTGGCGAAGTGGGTGTCCCGGGCATCAGCCGGTCCTCGGGTTTTGACTGGCATCGGTTGATGGCTCGCGTGATTCCTCTTCTTTCTTCGTCCGGCAGGCTCGTGTTTCCAGAAGGTGGCTGCAGAATCCCGGTTTCTTGGGCTGGACTTGACACGTCGCGTCGCTTAGTCGATATGGCCGTGCGTTGAAAACCGGTTATGTCTGCGATCACGCTTTAGACTCGGAGATATATTGCCCCGAGTCCTGTCACGGTCGCCAAATTTATGTCTAGCAGGACATAAGGGTGTTTTATATGGAAATAAAACCACCAGAATTAAAATATAAAACTTGTATTGAATTGATATAGGAGGCGTGTGCTCGCCTCGATTGCTGTATCGAAAGTGCTGCGGCCGCGTGAGGCGACCGACATAGGTATCCGCCGCGCTCGATGACGATGGATCGGGCGCGAACAGACAGTATGTACAATAATGTATATTATTCCCTTTGAGCCTAGATAATAATAAAGTTTTTTATTCATTTGCCTACTAGATTCAACAAAATCTAACTAAGTTTTAAAAAAACTTAAGTTAACTTTTAAACTTAGTTAAGTTTTGTTGTACAGAGATTTGAGTAATGAAAATTTTTCTTTATTAAAACCCAAGGGTGGATTTTGCATACTATAATTTTTGGAACCTCCGTCGCAATGCTACAGAGTCAACCCGGGGCCAAAATTGCCCAGACTTTGTCTCCTCCAAGTTTTAGTGTTTTATGTGTGTACGCATGTTCTAAAATGTTTGTGTCTAAATGTGGTGAGTAAACTGTGCGATGTGTTAGCAACACTTAACCACTTCTCAAGTATTTTTTGCCCTTGCGGTACAATCGGTACTTAAGAAGTGGAAGGTGTTGCTTTGGCTGGGGTATGACGTAGTTGTCGTGGTGATAATGGTGGTGATGGTAGTGATGATGATGATGGTGGTGGTGGTGGTGGTGTTGGTGGTGGAGGCGTGCGTATGGGTATGGGTAAAGGTGGTGCGTATGGTGTGGTGCGGGTAACTGTTAACCAATTAAAAATGGATGGAGACGGAGGTCTGGGCAATTCTGTCACATTGTAATTGGCATGTATAATCTTCCTCCAAATAATTTGGATATTATTTTCCTCGTGTTCAGAGTACGATTGATTTAGTCTCAAAAGGAATAATTCACATTTATTGACAAATGCGGTTGTGAGTTAAACTGCTCAGGATCCGTATAACGATCGATCTCGGGTAAATCAAGCTTTGAACAACATCGTACGCTGTCACCTCACCTTCGACGTAAAAATCTTTACGCCTAGATAAATATCGACGCGTAAATATTTTCACCGCCGACCGTGTCTGCGGACCTCCTGCGTCACTGAAGTAAGAGACCCGCACGTACTGGGCCACAGTCAACAAATTCTTGTCAACTGCACCCGTGTTATTCGAAACCTGATCTACCAAGAGATCGATCACATTGCGGATCCTGTGGCTAGCAAGTGCATGATATCGCTCGCACCCTGACACATTCATTGTGCCAGAATCAATATGACTAATGATCATATTGATGTCTAAAATGGAAATAGTCCTAAAAATGTGTCTAAAACCGGTACATGTTGATTTCAACAATGTACCGTTTTTAAGACACATTTTTTAGGTACTATATTTAACATTCGCTGTCGACCCTGTTAAAATGAAATTTAAAAGAGTCGACAGCACATGTAGCTTATTTATATAATATTGATTGATCTCCGCAACAGGCCGGTTATGGAGATCAATCATTGGATTAACATAAAGGTTTTTTATATTGGCATAATATCCTTTCCAATTATTGAAAACTAGCGGAATTTCTTTCACTAGTTTTCGCATGTTTGCAATATTTGACGGGATATCTAATTCACTGCCATTTTAGTAATAAAAGACACCTTCAATACGTAATGACAGTGAATTAGATATCGTTTCATTATATTTTAGCAAGGCCCCGATGTATTTAAAAGGGCCATTATTTATTTCGCTAATTTGGCTATCAAACACTTCAAGGCCTCGCAAAATAAAGCTTGTGACCACCGGAGGCTTCACCGTAGATTTTATGATATGTCCAGTGGGGTCATAACATTGCAGGTGGGTCAACATGGTGTTACCGTTGACCACAACTGACGTATGCCCCACATCGTACAGCAAAAATTTGAGGTAAAGAGTCGCGGTGGAACACAACTTTTTTACTTTGGCAAAATTGGCTAAAATAAATTGGTCGATTTCCGGAGTTACAGTTACTGCAACGTGTATTTGCAGTAACTGCATCTGACGAAAATCGACTAATTACTTTAGCATTAAAGTAAACCTTTGTGCACACATTAAACCATGCCCAGCTCTATAATAAAAGACGTCGTATGCATTCAAAAGCACATTAAGAGTGTCACTTAATGCGCTTCTGAATATGTACGGCTCATACACACAGACTTTCTTATGCCTGAAATCCACGCGCTCTCCGTTGTGCAGCTTCGTGTTCCCGCCCGAACTTAGCTGCGAATAAGGTTCGTCCAGGGCGGCGTCGACGAGATGCTCCAACGTAAATCTGGACACTTTCTAGAAAAAAACAATTAATGTTTATAACGATCTACTGATAAAAAAAATGTGCATGTATGTTATATTTACCTTCGGATGTAAAATCACCATATACACAGAGTCTCTCCCGTAATTATATAAGGTGAACTCTGTAATTCTGTTTTTTTTTAAGCATTTACCACGGTAGATCTGCGAGGTCATCTTTGTATTGAAGCAATTGTAACTCTTGTTTAATGACCGCGCCCAATCCACAATTCAAGTAGAAAGAATATTGGCGTATACACTATATACGTATATTGAGGCCTAAATTCATACAAATCGGTACCATAAGTGTTATTTTTGACCAATGTTATAGCAGCCAACTATAACCAAAGTAGTTACGCCACTCACCGACCTTTTCCATGGTGAGAGAGTTGGATAGATTAACAAACAATATTTATCTTACTGGCAAAGTGTTTCTTAATTTTATTTATTTAATAAGAAAATTTATTTTTATAAAATAGTGTTTAAAAAAATATAACCTAGAAATATTAGCTTTTTTTCGGTTTGGTTTTCTCAATAATCGAGGAGACAAAGGTCTCTTTGATCCATATTGCCTCAAATAAAATTAGTGAACGAATGGTTGAGTATGAATAATATCGAAGTGCTGTAACACACCTTTTAAAGTAATAAACAATAAAATAAATTGAAATCAGATAAATATCTACTTTTTGTTTCTTTTATTTTCAAACAAAATGTTAAGTATGAGATTATTGCATCGATTTCTTATCGAGGTTGTAGTCTCCTTCCAGTGTGCGGTCACGAAACGGGTGGTTGAATTGACGAAAAGGCGGAAAGTATATTTAAATATTTATGGGTGGATTTTGCATACTATAATTTTTGGAACCTCCGTCGCAATGCTACGGAGTCAACTTGGGGCCAAAATTGCCTAGACTTTGTCTCCTCCAAGTTTTAGTGTTTTATGTGTGTACGCATGTTCTAAAATGTTTGTGTCTAAATGTGGTGAGTAAACTGTGCGATGATGTGATTTTGGCAATGAAGTTGAGGTTATGTTAGTGTTAGCAACACTTAACCACTTCTCAAGTATTTTTTGCCCTTGCGGTACAATCGGTACTTGAGTGGAAGGTGTTTGCTTTGGCTGGGGTATGACGTAGTTGTCGTGGTAATAATGGTGGTGATGGTAGTGATGATGATGATGGTGGTGGTGGTGGTGGTGTTGGTGGTGGAGGCGTGCGTATGGGTAAAGGTGGTGCGTATGGTGTGGTGCGGGTAACTGTTAACCAATTAAAAATGGATGGAGACGGAGGTCTGGGCAATTCTGTCATATTGTAATTGGCATGTATAATTTTCCTCCAAATAATTTGGACATTATTTTCCTCGTGTTCAGAGTACGATTGATTTAGTCTCAAAAGGAATAATTCACATTTATTAACAAATGCGGTTGTGAGTTAAACTGCTCAGGATCCGTATAACGATCGATCTCGGGTAAATCAAGCTTTGAACAACATCGTACGCTGTCACCTCACCTTCGACGTAAAAACCTTTACGCCTAGATAAATATCGACGCGTAAATATTTTCACCGCCGACCGTGTCTGCGTGCCGCACGTACTGGGCCACAGCCAACAAATTCTTGTCAACTGCACCCGTGTTTTTCGAAACCTGATCTACCAAGAGATCGATCACATTGCGGATCCTGTGACTAGCAAGTGCATGATATCGCTCGCATCCTGACACACTGATTGTGCCAGAATCAATATTACTAATGATCATATTGATATCTAAAATGGAAATAGTCCTAAAAATGTGTCTAAAACCGGTACATGTTGATTTCAACAATGTACCGTTTTTAAGACACATTTTTTAGGTACTATATTTAACATTCGCTGTCGATCCTGTTAAAATGAAATTTAAAAGAGTCGACAGCACATGTAGCTTATTTATATAATATTGATTGATCTCCGCAACAGGCCGGTTATGGAGATCAATCATTGGATTAACATAAAGGTTTTTTATATTGGCATAATATCCTTTCCATTTATTGAAAACTAGCGGAATTTCTTCCGCTAGTTTTCGCATGTTTGCAATATTTGACGGGATATCTAATTCACTGCCATTTTAGTAATAAAAGACACCTTCAATACGTAATGACAGTGAATTAGATATCGTTTCATTATATTTTAGCAAGGCCCCGATGTATTTAAAAGCGCCATTATTTATTTCGCTAATTTGGCTATCAAACACATCGAGGCCTCGCAAAATAAAACTTGTGACCACCGGAGGCTTCACCGCAGATTTTATGATATGTCCAGTGGGGTCATAACATTGCAGGTGGGTCACATGGTGTTACCGTTGACCACACCTGACGTATGCCCCACATCGTACAGCAAAAATTTGAGGTAAAGAGTCGCGATGGAACACAACTTTTTTACTTTGGCAAAATTGGCTAAAATAAATTGGTCGATTTCCGGAGTTACAGTTACTGCAACGTGTATTTGCAGTAACTGCATCTGACGAAAATCGACTAATTACTTTAGCATTAAAGTAAACCTTCGTGGCTCAAACATTAAACCATGCCCAGCTCTATAATAAAAAACGTCGTATGCATTCAAAAGCACATTAAGAGTGTCACTTAATGCGCTTCTGAATATGTATGGCTCATACACACAGACTTTCTTATGCCTGAAATCCACGCGCTCTCCGTTGTGCAGCTTCGTGTTCGCGCCCGAACTTAGCTGCGAATAAAGTTCGTCCAGCAGGCTTAATCGCTAATTTTGACAGATGAGAGTGGAGAACAATAAAGTGATGATCACCGAGCTCAGTGATCAACCGAACATTCTGTTGTTTTGGTATTCAGTATCGCTTTCATGTCACGTGATCCTTCGGTGACGAACACAGATTATCGACATGAAATTGTTACAACTCTATCTATTACCCGACTTATTTGATGTCGTTGATTACCCAAAATAATTGAACGACACCTAGTATATTCTTAATTTTTGCGGCGAATACGATCGCCACTTCAGTTGTCAAAAATGCGGAGTGGAAGTATTTATAGGTAGATACTTCGAAAAACATAAAAACATCCACTTGAACCTCTTAGATATTAAATAAACACTGGGAATTTTAGAAATAATGTTTTATGTGAAGTGTTTTTCTTTAAAATTGTTATCAATGATAGTTCCGAGTACAGTCATGCTCGTTGCGTCGTCCCGTCTTGTATACCAAATACATCCAAGCAAGGTGAGTACAACTTTTGTTAAATTGAAGTTTTACTACATATTATCATTGACAGGTATTTTACGATTTTATTCAATTTTAGAATGCCAGCTAGCAGGCGCATCTCTCAAAGGCAGCTTGAGGTGTTGTTGGATTTCGCAGAGGTCAACAAAGACATCGCCTTAGGTCGCTGTACTCGTGGGCCTCAAGCAAGCCAATTAACCCAGCGAGCCTGGGAGACTGTAGCCAACAAACTAAATTCTGTAGCAGATGGAGTCACTAAAACTGCCGAAAAGTGGCGTAGGGTAAGTTAATTAGCTGTTAAAATTTGTTAAGAACCTTAAAGCCACCTTTTTTTTTATCAACACGAAAATTTTACAGTACTGGGTAGAGTGGAAAGCGAAGACCAAGGCAAAGGGTGCAGATATTCGGCGCAATGCCACAAAAACAGGCGGAGGGCCCAATAAACTGACACCCTTGAATGAGTTGGAGGAGCGCATCCTCCAATTCATAGGTCGTGTATGTGTGGAGGGCCTACCCGGAGTGCGGATGCCATTTCCTGTAAGTTCCATCTTATATACTTCCTATCAGTAATGAGAGAGTTAATATTATTTTTGTCACAACAAAGTTCAAGCCATTTTTAATGTGTAGGTAATCCTAATTATTTAATAAATAATATGCTCTAGAAGGAGACATAACATACTTTTTATTATTTTATCTCAATAAAAAGAGTAGTTTAACCATGCGATTGAAACTGTGACTAAAATGTAATCTATGTAAGATATAAAATATTGTTAAGATGACTAAATGGCTATGTCAGCAAACTAAAAGGACTTATTTATATTTAATACAAATAAATATATCTTGTGTTTATATTTAATAATGAATATATTTGTTTCTTTGCAGATCCCTCTGAAACAAGATCAATACCTCCCTCTCAGCCTAGTACATCTCAAACCACTGACTCCACTTCCCAGGCCTCTCCTTCAAGTTCCTATGTGGAACGGAATGGAAGTACAATGGTTGGAAGATAAAGATTACCAATTAGAAATATCAAGTTGTCATCAACAGCTTCCACAACCTTCACCGGTCCCACAGACTTCCCAGACTGATAGGCCTTCGCCAATACCAACATCATTACCACCTCAACAGTCTTCGCCTCCACATCAGCTACAGATTCCATCTCTACAGCAACGACAGTCTCCACCTCCACAGCAACGACAGTCTCCACCTGCACAGCCGGCCCAGTTTTCACCACGACGTCATAGGCGACAACGCCGTAAGTAAATATTTATAATCATTTTTCACAGGGTGAAGCAAGTAACAATAGATCTTCTAAACATTATTGTAAATTTAAGTCACCCATTATCATGTCTGTCTGAACAGGCTACTCTCAGAAAATACCATAGGGATTTTAATACAATTTTGACTAATATAGGTAAACTGGTTCATGAAGGATGTTCATTAGAGTTATAACTAGCTACTGCTAGCGGCTCGACCCGCTCGGACTTTGCCCCCTAGCCATAGTCAAACTCCACATAGAGCCTTGTTCACAAATAAAATAAGCCTTTATTACTCAGGGATAATGTAGTATTCTAATAGTGAAAGAATTTTTAGCAGTCCAGTAGTTTTGGAGTTTATTACTTACAAACATACAAATCTTTCTTCTTTATAATATTAGTGTTGATAATTATATCTAGATTACATTCATCATTGTACTTACACTGATGTTATAAGTACACGTTTTATGTTAATTGGTTGAAATATGATTATGGTCTAAGTCAGAAAAACTTGCCTCATGAGAGTTCAGTTGTCAAGTATTTACTTATTTATAATAACTGTTTTTTCAGTCATGCGCAATCGTGATGTCCCTCAATGGGCTCACAGTTTAGAAGAGAGGAGGATAGCCATTGAGGAGATGCATGCAAGAGCGCTTGAGGCTTTGTCAGCTACACTGGAGAGAAGACTGGCAAACATTGAAGATAGGTTAAGTGAAATTTGTGATAAGTTAGGAAATAATACATAATTTTAATATTAAAGTATAAATTAGGAAATAAAAAAAAATAAAAATATTAAAGTTGTAGTTTTTGTACAAATTTCATTATGTACCCAAAGGGTCCAAAAGCCCTATTTCTAAGCTACAACGTCTGTCCGTCCAACCTATTTAGGGCTGAATGTATCTTTTGAACCATAATAGGTAGCCGGTTGAAATTTTCACAGAATATGCATTGTTATGGCTGATTCTCTAACAAATAATAAAAAAATATACAGTAAAATGAAATATTTATTTATTAGGTAACAAATATGCTTATAAATAGTTACAAATTTATTTTGGGTTCTACTTTTAAGTATATAGAACACCTGTACCAGTACAATACATTAATTTTTTTTTTGTATGAGCTATACAGTAAAATGGTAATACATACATCCATCAAGTTGTTGTGAATCTAGTACATACTATATAGTAAACAATAAATACTGAAAATAGGTCAGTGTGAGTCGGACACAAAATGTGTTTTGTGTCTGTAGTCATATTTTTTTATCAAATACATAATGGCCAAAAATATTGTAGTGTGGTACAGAACCCTCGGTGCCGGAGTCCGACTCGCACTTGACTGGTTTTTTTAATGATGCAACCCCTTAGAACAAAAAAAAAAGTATTTCTGAAATATAAAAAAATAAAAGGATAACTTATACACATTAAATTTATTTATAATATTAAACACTATCTTCCTCTCCACAATCTATTAACTAAAATGTCTCTTGCACCATCAATATTGGCTGGAACTGCAACAACAGGTTGCCGTTGCTGGTCATTGTCCCTTTCAGCAAGTGGCAGTTCGGGCAGTGGACTCCTTGAAGCATTAGCTATGTTGTGCAGCACTACACATGCATTTACTATTTTTCCACTCAATATTGGATTATAGTGAAGCACTCTGTGTGCTAACAAACATCGCCAACGTGCTTTTAAGACCCCAATACACCTCTCAACAGTATTTCGTACACGACAATGAAGATTTGTATAATACTCTTCGGGTGTCCCAGGAGCAGCTCCAAGAATAGGTGTCATCATGTATGGGCGCTGAGCATACCCAGAATCACCTGGAATACAAGCAAAGTTATGTAATTGACACCAAAGTGCTTTTTATGTCCACTGAATATAGGCCTCAAAACGGAGCATTGCATGATAATAGACAAAAGTACAGTTGTATGTAGTAAAATATAGAAATATTGATGAGGCATAAGATTTTTTTACAGGACAATAATATAGACAAAATTCAGCTTAATACGGGTTCCTGGGAAAGTGTCTTGACAGACAGAATGAAGTGATCCTATAAAGGACCTTTTCTCCTTTGGACCACCAAAGGAAAAAATGGAACTGAACAAAAAATAAGATATATATAATAAAGGTATTGCATTGCCTAATAATAAGATCTCAGATAATTTACCTAGTAACCAACAGTGTTCCTCATTATTGTGCAGTTCTTCCATATATTCTTTTATGGGGGATTGATTCCATACAAATGAATCATGTGCTGCCCCACCAAATGATGAATCAGCATATAAATTATTTAATTCCATGTCACAAATCTGTAAAAAAAATATTTTAATTGCAGTAACACATTATTATTTATCCTACATACACAACTAATATAGCCCGTATACTGTTTTAACTAGTTATCTTAAACTTTGTATTCAATGGAATTAGTGCTATATAAGTGTTGCTCGAACTATCATTTAGTCCACTGGCCTATCCATAAATATAAATTTAAAATATCTTAATAAAATCTTATTAAATTTACATTCTTTTATGTATGAACATAAACAATTATTGACATTTTAATGTGACTTTAATAAAATAACTAATATTGTTTTTGACTATACAACCATAACATTTTCAATTTAATTTTTATTTTTCTAAATTATGTACTAGTTTGTCAATAATATAATGTCATATGTAATGCAATTAATAAGTGTATGTTAGTCAATAACACTAACAAACACTTTTAACTTTTTGGGTTCGCCAAAAAGGGTTGTTATGTCTCAGCTTCTTTTGTTAAAATGTATGATCCTACTATGTGTATAATATGCAATAAATTATTATGAATTATCTCCTAACTATCCCCTGTC
The DNA here is from genome assembly GCA_947458855.1 of Monopis laevigella. NCBI lineage: Eukaryota > Metazoa > Arthropoda > Insecta > Lepidoptera > Tineidae > Monopis > Monopis laevigella. The sequence goes on along the minus strand of OX381596.1, from coordinate 2,697,437 downwards.
ATCTCTAATGCTAAATGTGGACATAAAAGATAAGAGAATGATAATTATATTGGTCCACATTATCATTCTTATATTATATTACCAGATTATTTTATGAAGAGAACACTTACTATTAAGATATTCAATGAATGATAACTTTTCCTATTAAAAAAAGTTTCTTCATGCTCCACTGGTCGTATCAATGCTACATGAGTTCCATCAATGCACCCAATTAGGTTAGGTTTAAAGAACTTTATTTCCAAAAGAATCACAAAATTCACTTTATATGGAAACAATTATAAACATAAATTATACACGTAAATATATAGAAAATCGGCAAACAAACAAGACATGATTACAACAAGAACACAAATCTATTTTGTTTGGTATTAAACTAATTTAGAAAACTAAATAAAGTACTTAATAATAATGACAAAAAATAATAACAATAATTCAAACTATTTAAAAAATAATAGTAAAAAAAAAATTAAAAAAAACAAGTATAAGTAGTGGGTAAATATAAAAAAGCATACAAATTATCAATACATTAAAAGATTGTCGCACGATGAATGGGTGCTGTGCGCTACCGAGCTAACCGGTTTGTATTGTTTGGCGACGACGTTATAAGTACACAAAAGCAAAGTCCCATATACAGTATGTTCAAAAAATACCATAAAACAAATATTATGTATCACAAAAAGATTAAGATTTATCCCATATATGCAACACATATATAAAAATAACTGTTATATAACATAATAATGTTAGTATAACATATAATTAGTAAGTAAAAAATAAGTTAGGTATTACTTTTAAATAGAATTAAGTATATGACTTCTAAGACATCTGCTGAAAGTAATAATAGATGTTATCTGTCTAATTTGTTTCGGTAAAGAATTATACAATTTTGCTCCCTGATAGTTAATAGTTTTTTTGCCTTGGTTAGTTTTTGGGTTAATATTAAATGTTGATATGTGTGATGCTCTCCTTAGATTAAACTTTCGTGTCTGTTGATTTGTTAATAGTGTGATTTTTGAATGAGTGTTTTTATCTAGGATTTTTTTTATTAGCAGACATGTTTGATATTTGTGCAGTTGTTTTATGTTCATGAGTTTAGTTTTTTTATATAAGGTTGCAGTCGGAGTCCAAAAATTAAAGTTAAAGAGTGCTTTAATAATTTTATTTTGAGAAATTTGAAGTGCTTTAATATTACGATTTGCGGCGTTACCCCAGATGGTTACTAAATAATCGAGATGAGGTTTAACGAGAGAATTGTATATGATATATTTAATTTGGTGGGGTAGGTAATCTGATATTCTACGTAGAGAACCAGTTAAGGGTGTTATTTTAGATTTAATATAGGAAATATGTTCTTGCCAAATAAGATTTTTATCTAAGATTAATCCAAGGTACTTTTCTTTATTGCTTAATTTTATAATTTCTCCATTTATTGTAAGATTATTAAATGTACCAATATTTTTATTCTTATTTGTAAATATCATGTAGTTAGTTTTGGATGTATTTATTGTTAAAAGATTTTGCTTAAACCAGGTAGATAATATGTTTAAATCATCTTGTGCCTGTGTAATAATACTTTCAATAGAAGAACCGTAATAGAAAAGACAAGTGTCATCTGCATAGAGAGTAATTTTTCCATGTAATCCAATTTCATTCACGTCATTCATATATATAATAAAGAGCAATGGGCCCAAAATGGAGCCTTGAGGTATTCCATAAGTTATTGGATGCATGCTACTTTTATTATTGCCTATTTGTACAAATTGCTGTCTATTTGTGAGATAAGATTTAATTAATTTGTGTGCTGAATTTATTATTCCTAATTTGTATAGTTTATGTAACAATATATTATGACTAATTGTGTCGAACGCCTTTTTTAGATCGATAAAAATTCCCAAAACAATACCACGCTTATCAATATTATGCTGTATGTCTGTGATTAAATCTGTAGTTGCGGTTAGGGTGTTAGACTTTGGCCTAAACCCGTATTGATTAGCATTTAAAAAATTTATAGATGTTATAAAATCATGAAGTTGTTTAAAAATTACTCTCTCGAAAACTTTTGAAATTACTGGTAATACTGATATAGGTCGGTAGTTCCCCGGCTCCAGTTTACTACCTGTTTTATAGATTGGACTAACTTTTGCGATCTTTAGGTTATCAGGGAAAGTGTTTTTAATTATACAATTATTTATGCAATCAGAGAGGTTTTTTGCTATTAGATTACCTATTGATTTAATAATTTTAGTGGTAATGTTATCGTAACCCTTACTAGCGTTGGTATTAAGACTTTTAATTATGTTATTTATTTCAGTCGGTTCGGTATGTAGAAATTCTGAAAGGTGTGGTTTCTGTATGTTTTGTAAATATGTAGTTTGGGATATGTTAATAGGTGTTAACTTCTGTGTTCTTGCCAAATAAGATTTTTATCTAAGATTAATCCAAGGTACTTTTCTTTATTGCTTAATTTTATAATTTCTCCATTTATTGTAAGATTATTAAATGTACCAATATTTTTATTCTTATTTGTAAATATCATGTAGTTAGTTTTGGATGTATTTATTGTTAAAAGATTTTGCTTAAACCAGGTAGATAATATGTTTAAATCATCTTGTGCCTGTGTAATAATACTTTCAATAGAAGAACCGTAATAGAAAAGACAAGTGTCATCTGCATAGAGAGTAATTTTTCCATGTAATCCAATTTCATTCACGTCATTCATATATATAATAAAGAGCAATGGGCCCAAAATGGAGCCTTGAGGTATTCCATAAGTTATTGGATGCATGCTACTTTTATTATTGCCTATTTGTACAAATTGCTGTCTATTTGTGAGATAAGATTTAATTAATTTGTGTGCTGAATTTATTATTCCTAATTTGTATAGTTTATGTAACAATATATTATGACTAATTGTGTCGAACGCCTTTTTTAGATCGATAAAAATTCCCAAAACAATACCACGCTTATCAATATTATGCTGTATGTCTGTGATTAAATCTGTAGTTGCGGTTAGGGTGTTAGACTTTGGCCTAAACCCGTATTGATTAGCATTTAAAAAATTTATAGATGTTATAAAATCATTAAGTTGTTTAAAAATTACTCTCTCGAAAACTTTTGAAATTACTGGTAATACTGATATAGGTCGGTAGTTCCCCGGCTCCAGTTTACTACCTGTTTTATAGATTGGACTAACTTTTGCGATCTTTAGGTTATCAGGGAAAGTGTTTTTAATTATACAATTATTTATGCAATCAGAGAGGTTTTTTGCTATTAGATTACCTATTGATTTAATAATTTTAGTGGTAATGTTATCGTAACCCTTACTAGCGTTGGTATTAAGACTTTTAATTATGTTATTTATTTCAGTCGGTTCGGTATGTAGAAATTCTGAAAGGTGTGGTTTCTGTATGTTTTGTAAATATGTAGTTTGGGATATGTTAATAGGTGTTAACTTATTTGCTAGTTTAGTACCAATTGTGGCAAAAAAACTATTAAAAGATTCACAGATTTGGTTTATATTAGTGACTGTTTTATTGTCCACAATAAGCTTTGATGGCGCCGTATTTATTTTAGTCTTGTTGGTGGCCAATTCATTAATAAGTGCCCACATCTTTTTAGGTTTTTTTAATCTGTCCTTAAATTCATTTTCATAATAAGCTCTTTTTCCTAATCTTATCATTTTCGTAACTTTATTTCTTTGCTGGATAAATGTTTTTTTAATACCTTCATCTAATCTATTTTGCTTCAGTTTTTTCCATATTCTGTTTCTGTTTCTTATTTCATTAATAATTTCTTTTGTGATCCAGTCTTCTCGTGGACGATTTAATATTTTAATTTTAGTTATTTCACTCAATGTAATTTTTGATTGTAAATATTGCTCAAATTGTTTATAGTCATTAATGTCTTTGTTAAAAGGCTCATTCTCTATTTGCTTATATATTCTTTTATAGTCTATTGCTTTGTAATAAGATCTTTCTTTAGCTTTAGGTTTAATACTGTTTAGGCTTAAAAATATTTGTTGATGGTCAGATAAAGAAGAATTTATAACTGAAATATGGAATTTTTGATTTTCTAAATTTGTATAAACATGGTCTATAATAGACTTCCTTGTCCCTTTGTCAAATCGTGTACAGTAATCTTCATGTAATTTATTTAATATTATGTAGTTATTTTCAGAAAGAAAAGTTTTATATTTCTCTATTTTTAAATTTGTTTCTAGTAGATCTAAATTAAAGTCACCAAAAATTACTGCTCTTCGATATTTTTCTAATTGTGGTTCATATATGTTTAGAAACTCGTCAATATTTGTGTAGTCGGGTTTATACACAACTCCAATATTCAAAGCCAATTTATCGACTCGAATCCAAAGAAAATTGTTACTGTCTACATATTTGCTTTCAGACATCTGATGACTTATGCTATTGTGCGCATATATTGATACTCCCCCTCCAATTCGATCTGTTCTGTAGCAGTAGTAATGGGTATAATTATGTATATTTAGGGTTTTAGCTTCGTGTTCTGTTTTAATCCATGTTTCGGCTAGAAGTAGGAAGTGGATAGTTCCGTCTGTAGATTTTAAGATACAATTTATTTCATCCAGTTTACCTCGTTTTACCAAACTCCGAATATTTATATACAGAAAATTTAATGTTGAAGAAATTGTAGGCAGCTCTTTATAGTCATTAGTTATTTGGTAGGTTATATTTTTTTCGGAATCTATTTTGTAAGTAGCATTAGCAATTGGATAATGTATTAGTTTTTTTAATGTTGATATAATTTTAGGGACACCCTTTATATATTTTATTGAAATGTTATTTTCTCCTTCTTGTTGACGTTTTGTAAGTTGAGTGCGAAGATTTTGTAGGTTCCTTAGTTGTAGTGGAGTTTGTTCCAGGGAATCCGAACTTTTCCATAAATCTGAAAGTTTAGTGATTAAAGTATTTATTATAAGTTTTACCTAATTCAATAGCCACAAAAATAAGACTGAGATTGCTGATTTTATAATCATCAGTATCATCATATCAGCCGAAAGACGTCCACTGCTGGACAAAGGCCTCCACCACTCATTTCCATTAAAACCAGTCCTGCACTGCCCGCATCCAGTGGCTTCCCACAACCTTCACCAGATTTTATAATATTTTAAATACTAATACAAGTCATTAATCACTTTTTGCATACTATAAATGAAATATTTACTTTTCCATTATATTTTCCCGTTCTTCACGTGTAAAGGGGAATTTTATGTGAGTCCTTATGATTTCTGGATTATTGAGGGTATTGGTGACCTCATGCAAGCATCTACTGAAGGTGGGTTGGGACATATTAAATAAATAAGATGACCCAACACTCTTTTGATATGAACCCTGGGCATAAAAAGATACAGCAGCCAACACCTAAAAAAAAACAACCAATCAGTTTTATCACTAAGAAAAACAATTCATATTTTGTTGACATTGGATATTGAAAATTTTAGTCCATTTACATTACCGTATACTATAGAAATGTCGTTTTTGTGCAGTCTTGGGTAGCAAGAATGCTATTTATAGAACACTTATTGGCATCATCTATAAAACTTACTTTCAGCTTGTGGGGCACTCCAGTAATTCGCCGTCGTTGTTTCATATAAGGGCGAAGCTCTTGGGATATAGTACGGAACACTTCTATGGACAAGCGAAAGTGAGCCTCAAATTCTTGGTCCGGTAAATTCATGGGGTCACTTAAAGCTCGCCTTGCCCGGCGTTCTCTTCGCAAGACATTCATTTGTCTTTGCTCTTCAGCGATACCCAATAAATACGCGCGTGCCATAGGTATCTAAAATTAAAATAAAGCAACATTGAAAGATTTAATAGATACCCATATATTTCAAGAAAATTCCAATTAGATTCTACGTACCTATTAATTATTCTATTTTACTTAGTTCTTTAAAAAACAAACATAAATTAATTAAATCTTTGATAATAACTAATCACAATAAACACAAAGGTACTTACTAAATTAGCGATAGCTATAGTACACAATAATTATTATATATTTATATTACGGTGATGATCACTATTCTCCCTAAAAACACTGCTATCCTACAGTGGCTTTTAAATCTATTTTGGGCATTTGGGTGGTCCACTACTAAACGTACACTGAGCTTACTGAATACCAAATTACCGAAGTCGATATCCACCGAACTAGGAGAGTGATGATCACTGAGCGGCACGCCATTTTGGAATTTTACAGTTGGGCACTGAAGTTACGGAATGCCAAATGTGTGGTTTGACAGTTGGAAGTTGGAAACTATACTCGGTGATAATCATTGTAACCTGTCATTAGAGTTAGCGAATAAGCCCGCTGGGCGGCGTCGACGAGATGCTCCAACGTAAATCTGGACACTTTCTAGAAAAAAACAATGTTTATAACGATCTTTTGATAAAAAAAATGTGCATGTATGTTATATTTACCTTCGGATGTAAAATCACCATATACACAGAGTCTCTCCCGTAATTATATAAGGTGAACGCTGTAATTCTGTTTTTTTTTTTAAGCATTTACCACGGTAGATCTGCGAGGTGATCTTTTATAAAATAGTGTTTAAAAAAATATAACTTAGAAATATTAGCTTTTTTTCGGTTTGGTTTTCTCGATAATCGAGGAGACAGAAGAAGAGAAGGTCTCTTTGGACCATATTGCCTCAAATAAAATTATTGAACGAATGGTTGAGTATGAATAATATCGAAGTGCTGTAACACATCTTTTAAAGTAATAAACAATAAAATATATTGAAAACAGATAAATATCTACTTTTTGTTTCTTTTATTTTCAAACAAAATGTTAAGTATGAGATTATTGCATCGATTTCTTATCGAGGTTGTAGTCTCCTTCCAGAGTGCGGTCACGAAACGGGTGGTACAATTGACGAAAAGGCGGAATGTATATTAAAATATTTATTCAAACACATTATTGCACAGTAAACAAAAGTTATGTACAGAGGCGAACTTAATGTCGTTAACACCAGCTAACATTTAATACTCGTAATGTAATTCGTATTTGTCGCCGCCCATTTTCTAATCGTATCACTTAACCGGCATAGTGAGAGCGATCAATGTTGTTTAAAAACAATTGAGAATTACGGGAAAATAACCAATATAATTTCATATGATAAAGAAGTATTTTGGGAACTTTGGAAAAAGAGAAAGTATGCATTTTAGGAACTTGAGATTCCTTAAACCTGCATAGAGCAAACAAAGTTAAATCACCACACACGGTTTTATCCGATTTGAATAACACAATAATGAATAATAAACTTATATTATAGTACCACCGAGAATGTAGCTACGTTTTAATAATATATAAGAAAATAAAATAAAATATAATTTACCATTAAAAAGTATCTAAATTTAGCGAAGGGTAATTTAAATTGTGGACTTGGTGTGGTATTATGGGTATTTGCACTGATGGTGATGGTATTGGGTTAGCTGATATTCCTGGTGATGGTGATGGGTTGGCATAGACTGGTGATGGCAATCTGGTGCTACATGATGGCGATGGTGGTATATAGTTGCCATATGACGGTCATGGCATTTCGTTGCTAAACTGTGGCGTAGAATGGAAAGGGGAATTTTCATTTATTCTTATACAATGACGATGTAGAAGTCCCAATTGACCCTCCATTTATGTTATTGCTTTCCTAGTATAAAGTTGTTGGGTTATTTCCATCTTCCGGAGATCTGCAGCACAAACCATACCCCAATGATGGTATTCGTCTTTAACTTGAAAAGAACAAAAAAAGAAGTATATTAAACTCTGTGTTTTTTTTTTCAGTTTTTGGTAAATATTGTTGGTAATATTGTTATTGGTAAATAACAATCGAAGAAATTGCGAAAGATTTTGAAATCAGGTAGAATGCTCATGTACTTGGTGCAGTAGATGGCAAGCACGTGAAAATTAAGAAACCACCTGGATCCTACTATTGTAATTACAAAAAAAAAGTAGTATTGTGTTGATGGCTGTTGGAAATGCATAAAAATATATATTAAATAAAAACGTTAAACTAATAAAATGTCTTTGTACACAACAACAACTTAATATTAAACATATAATTCATATCACATATAAATATAATTAACAATAAATAAAACTCTAACATACACATAAGAGGATGTATAAATAAAAACCTACTACACAACACAACTTTATATTAAACATATAAAATACAACTTTAAAATATAAATAAAATCTAAAACATATAGTTTACACGGGCATGGTTTAAATTGTCTTGTACAATACAACTTAAAAAACGGAATACAAATGACAGTACAACACAAAATAATTAACAATTTAATAAAACTCTAACAAACACATAAAAAGATGTATAAATAAAAACGTTAAACAAATACACAACACAACTTGATAAATACTTTAATAATTATATTTTATAATTATATAAATACTATAACTTTAAAATATAACACAAAACTTAAATATTATAGAAGCGGGCATGGTTTAAATTGTCTTATACAATACAACTTAAAAAATATAATACAAATGACAGTATATACAACATATCTTGAAGAATGGAATACAAATAGCAGTATGTACAACAAATCTTAAAGAATGGAATACAAATGACAGTATTTACAACACAACTTAAAGAATGGAATACAAATGACAGTATGTACAACACATCTTAAAGAATGGAATTCAAATGACTGTATGTAAACACAACTTAAAAATTGGAGCACAAATGACAGTATGTAAACACAACTTAAAAAATGGAATACAAATGACAGTATGTACAACACAACTTAAAAAATGGAATGGAATACAAATGACAGTAATAATGTATATAATTCCCTTTGAGCCTAGATTATAATAAAGTTTTTTATTCATTTGCCTACTAAATTCAACAAAATCTAACTTAGTATTAAAAAAATGTAGTTAACTTTTAAACTTAGTTAAGTTTTGTTGTACAGAGATTTGAGTAATGAAAATTTTTCTTTATTAAAACCCAAGGGTGGATTTTGCATACTATAATTTTTGGAACCTCCGTCGCAATGCTACGGAGTTTTAGTGTTTTATGTGTGTACGCATGTTCTAAAATGTTTGTGTCTAAATGTGGTGAGTAAACTGTGCGATGATGTGATTTTGGCAATGAAGTTAAGGTTATGTTAGTGTTAGCAACACTTAACCACTTCTCAAGTATTTTTTGCCCTTGCGGTACAATCGGTACTTGAGAAGTGGAAGGTGTTGCTTTGGCTGGGGTATGACGTAGTTGTCGTGGTAATAATGGTGGTGATGGTAGTGATAATGATGATGGTGGTGATGATGATGATGGTGGTGGTGGTGGTGGTGTTGGTGGTGTTGGTGGTGGAGGCGTGGGTATGGGTAAAGGTGGTGCGTATGGTGTGGTGCTGGTAACTGTTAACCAATTAAAAATGGATGGAGATGGAGGTCTGGGCAATTCTATCACATTGTAATTGGCATGTATAATCTTCCTCCAAATAGACATTATTTTCCTCGTGTTCAGAGTACGATTGATTTAGTCTCAAAAGGAATAATTCACATTTACTGACAAATGCGGTTGTGAGTTAAACTGCCCAGGATCCGTATAATGATCGATCTCGGGTAAATCATCGACGTAAAAACCTTTACGCCTAGATAAATATCGACGCGTAAATATTTTCACCGCCGACCGTGTCTGCGGACCTCCGGCGTCACTGAAGCAAGAGACCCGCACGTACTTGGCCACAGATAACAAATTCTTGTCAACTGCACCCGTGTTATTCGAAACCTGATCTACCAAGAGATCGATCACATTGCGTATCCTGTGGCTAGCAAGTGCATGATATCGCTCGCATCCTGACACACTGATTGTGCCAAAATCAATATGACTAATGATCATATTAATGTCTAAAATGGAAATAGTCCTAAAAATGTGTCTAAAACCGGTACATGTTGATTTCAACAATGTACCGTTTTTAAGACACATTTTTTAGGTACTATATTTAACATTCGCTGTCGACCCTGTTAAAATGAAATTTAAAAGAGTCGACAGCACATGTAGCTTATTTATATAATATTGATTGATCTCCGCAACAGGCCGGTTATGGAGATCAATCATTGGATTAACATAAAGGTTTTTTATATTGGCATAATATCCTTTCCAATTATTGAAAACTAGCGGAATTTCTTCCGCAAGTTTTCGCATGTTTGCAATATTTGACGGGATATCTAATTTACTGCCATTTTAGTAATAAAAGACACCTTCAATACATAATGACAGTGAATTAGATGTCGTTTCATTATATTTTAGCAAGGCCCTGATGTATTTAAAAGCGCCATTATTTATTTCGCTAATTTGGCTATCAAACACTTCGAGGCCTCGCAAAATAAAACTTGTGACCACCGGAGGCTTCACCGCAGATTTTATGATATGTCCAGTGGGGTCATAACATTGCAGGTGGGTCACATGGTGTTACCGTTGACCACACCTGACGTATGCCCCACATCGTACAGCAAAAATTTGAGGTAAAGAGTCGCGGTGGAACACAACTTTTTTACTTTGGCAAAATTGGCTAAAATAAATTGGTCGATTTCCGGAGTTACAGTTACTGCAACGTGTATTTGCAGTAACTGCGTCTGACGAAAATCGACTAATTACTTTAGCATTAAAGTAAACCTTTTTGGCTCACACATTAAACCATGCCCAGCTCTATAATAAAAGACGTCGTATGCATTCAAAAGCACATTAAGAGTGTCACTTAATGCGCTTCTGAATATGTACGGCTCATACACACAGACTTTCTTATGCCTGAAATCCACGCGCTCTCCGTTGTGCAGCTTCGTGTTCCCGCCCGAACTTAGCTGCGAATAAGGTTCGCCCAGGGCGGCGTCGACGAGATGCTCCAACGTAAATCTGGACACTTTCTAGAAGAAAACAATTAATGTTTATAACGATCTTTTGATAAAAAAAATGTGCATGTATGTTATATTTACCTTCGGATGTAAAATCACCATATACACAGAGTCTCTCCCGTAATTATATAAGGTGAACTCTGTAATTCTGTTTTTTTTAAGCATTTACCACGGTAGGTCTGCGAGGTCATCTTTGTATTGAAGCAATTGTAACTCTTGTTTAATGACCGCGCCCAATCCACAATTCAAGTAGAAAGAATATTGGCGTATACACTATATACGTATATTGAGGCCTAAATTCATACAAATCGGTACCATAAGCGTTATTTTTGACCAATGTTATAGCAGCCAACTATAACCAAAGTAGTTACGCCACTCACCGACCTTTTCCATGGTGAGAGAGTTGGATAGATTAACAAACAATATTTATCTTACTGGCCAAGTGTTTCTTAATTTTATTTATTTAATAAGAAAATTTATTTTTATAAAATAGTGTTTAAAAAAATATAACCTAGAAATATTAGCTTTTTTTCGATTTGGTTTTCTCGATAATCGAGGAGACAAAGGTCTCTTTGGACCATATTGCTTCAAATAAAATTATTGAACGAATGGTTGAGTATGAATAATATCGAAGTGCTGTAAACACCTTTTAAAGTAATAAACAATAGAATATATTGAAAACAGATAAATATCTACTTTTTGTTTCTTTTATTTTCAAACAAAATGTTAAGTATGAGATTATTGCATCGATTTCTTATCGAGGTTGTAGTCTCCTTCCAGAGTGCGGTCACGAAACGGGTGGTTGAATTGACGAAAAGGCGGAAAGTATATTAAAATATTTATTCAAACACATTATTGCACAGTAAACAAAAGTTATGTACAGAGGCCAACTTAATGTAATGTAATTCGTATTTGTCGCCGCCCATTTTCTAATCGTATCACTTAACCGGCATAGTGAGAGCGATCAATGTTGTTTAAAAACAATTGAGAATTACGGGAAAATAACCAATATAATTTCATATGATAAAGAAGTATTTTGGGAGTAGCTGTTGAGAAGTAACTTTGGAAAAAGAGAAAGTATGCATGTTAGGAACTTTAGATTCCTTAAACCTGCATAGAGCAAACAAAGTTAAATCACCACACACGGTTTTATCCGATTTGAATGAAAAATAACACAATAATGAATAATAAACTTATATTATAGTACCACCGAGAATATAGAAATAGCGAAGGGTAATTTAAATTGTGGACTTGGTGTGGTATTATTGGCATTTGCACTGATGGTGATGGTATTGGGTTAGCTGATATTGCTGGTGATGGTGATGGGTTGGCATAGACTGGTGATGGCAATCTGGTGCTACATGATGGCGATGGTGGTATATAGTTGCCATATGACGGTCATGGCATTTCGTTGCTAAACTGTGGCGTAGAATGGAAAGGGGAATTTTCATTTATTCTTATACAATGACGATGTAGAAGTCCCAATTGACCCTCCATTTATGTTATTGCTTTCCTAGTATAAAGTTGTTGGGTTCTTTCCATCTTCCGGAGATCTGCAGCACAAACCATACCCCAATGATGGTATTCGTCTTTAACTTAAAAAGAACAAAAAAAGAAGTATATTAAACTCTGTGTTTTTTTTTTCAGTTACCAATAACAATCAAAAAATTGGAAGAATTTGCGAAAGATTTTGATGAAATTTGAAATCAGGTGGAATTCTCATGTACTTGGTGCAGTAGATGGCAAGCACGTGAAAATTAAGAAACCACCTGGATCCTACTATTTTAATTACAAAAAAAAAAAGTAGTATTGTGTTGATGGCTGTTGGAAATGCATAAAAATATATGTTTGGTATTTAACGGATTTCTATGTATTATATATATTTAAATTACAGAGAACTTCAGAGCCATCATTCATGAAAATGATAACCTTACCAATGCACAAAAGCTCTTTGGACCATATTGCCTCAAATAAAATTATAGAACGAATGGTTGAGTATGAATAATATCGAAGTGCTGTAACACACCTTTTAAAGTAATAAACAATAAAATATATTGAAAACAGATAAATATCTACTGTATATATTGTAGTACATTAAATATTCAACAGATGTCGCTCATATCATATTGCAATGTATAGAATTAAATTATTTGTTAGTTACGTATAAAATCCGACAGATGTCGCTGACATCAAAAAACTTTGCACATGGTATCGATTGAAATGTTTATTGATATACAAAGATTATTATTCAAGATTGAACTCGAAAATACAAAGGACAGTAAATAAAGCCGTTTTCTATAAGAACGCAGACTTTTAATTTGGGACCAACACGGACATCCTGATGCCGTACGGTACGGCGTTGTACATTGGTCCTTCGAGACGGATAACCGGCATAGTGTGATTCACGGTGTTCGACGAGCAGCGCGGACGCCGGTCTTCCCGCACCTTTGAAGAGAAGTGCAGCAGCAGCAGCAGAGCCAAGGGACCCAGCAGCGGTCAGGGGCGATACTGCAGAATTTTGTACTTAAAATAATTTGTGAAAAAGTGAACTGACGGGGAATCTATACCCGATTTTACATTTTGCAATTTAAACATTTCAAAGACTTAGAAATATTTTATTACTTTTTTAATGGTGTTAGTTTTAAGATAGACTAATTTTGGTATTTTTTATTTATTGTGCTAACTTTAAGAAATTAAAATGGAACTAGAGACATTAATAAATGTACAAGATGATTTGTATTTGCGTATTAGCAAGGCACGTACAAATTTAAAAAAGTCTCCAAAAGAACGAATTACTTGTGAATACATAGAAAATAGGCTGGAAGTGTTAGAGAGCTATTGGCAGGACTTTAGAACTGGTCATAAAGAACTCTTGCAGTCAGTAGATAGTGCTTCACTTAAGGCTCATTCATACACTAGTAATGAAATATACGAGAAGGTGGAGGAGTTGTGTCTGGTGTACAAAGGTGAACTAAAGCAGATCTTAAAGCAAAAGATTGGAGATGCTGCCACCACTCCGGTTGCATCATCTACTTTAGAGTATCAAGTTAACAGTGTACACTAGATTGCCTGAGATAACTATTCCTAATTTTTCATGCAATTATAGAGAGTGGATTAACTTTAAGGATTTGTTTGGTTCATTGATTCACCAGAACAAATCGCTTGACCAAGTCCAGAAGCTGCATTATCTCAAGAGTTATTTGGTAGGCGAGGCAGAACAGTTCCTTAGGAATATCACGGTGTCAAATACCGATTATGACCAATGTTGGAAATCATTGGAAGAGCGATATAACAATAAAAGGTATTTGACCAACTGCGTCCTTAAGAGACTGTTCGGGTTAAAGAACAACAATATAGAGTCAGCTAGTTTTCTTAGGGACACCTTGACTAACATTGGCGTTGATGTTTCAAACTGGGATATCATGATAATTTATATGTTGACTTCAAAATTGGACCCAGAGACTAAAAGGCAATGGGAGTTCCATGCCTCTGGAGACATCAAAGCTGATGTTTTGCCGACCCTATCAGATTTCAATAACTTTATTATAAGCAGGTATAGAGCTCTTGAGTTTTTAGAAACAAAAAATGAAAGTAAATTGAGTAGTGTTGTGTCCAGCAATAATAGTAAGTCAAAGACACATCATGTAGCCAATAATAGTAAATCTAATGTTAATTATGAATTTTGTTCGGAAGGTCACATGTTATGTTTTTGCAAACAGTTTGCCAGTGAAAGTTTAAATAAAAGGCGAGAATTTGTAACCAATAATAATTTATGTTATAATTGTTTGGGCAACAACCACCCTGTGAAATTTTGTCGAAAATCCACTAATTGTAGAATCTGTCGGAAACGCCATCATTCATTGCTGCATCCTGTAACGTTATTTACGACTATAGCCTCTACCTCAAATTTAAATACTTTAATATTAATACACATTTTAAATAAATAAAATAATTATGTAAATAACATAGGGAATTGTTTATCGAAGCTTCAAGTGGTATATAGTTGCCATATGACGGTGATGGCATTTCGTTGCTAAACTGTGGCGTAGAATGGAAAGGGGAATTTTCATTTATTCTTATACAATGACGATGTAGAAGTCCCAATTGACCCTCCATTTATGTTATTGCTTTCCTAGTATAAAGTTGTTGGGTTCTTTCCATCTTCCGGAGATCTGCAGCACAAACCATACCCCAATGATGGTATTCGTCTTTAACTTAAAAAGAACAAAAAAAGAAGTATATTAAACTCTGTGTTTTTTTTTTCAGTTACCAATAACAATCAAAAAATTGGAAGAATTTGCGAAAGATTTTGATGAAATTTGAAATCAGGTGGAATTCTCATGTACTTGGTGCAGTAGATGGCAAGCACGTGAAAATTAAGAAACCACCTGGATCCTACTATTTTAATTACAAAAAAAAAAAGTAGTATTGTGTTGATGGCTGTTGGAAATGCATAAAAATATATGTTTGGTATTTAACGGATTTCTATGTATTATATATATTTAAATTACAGAGAACTTCAGAGCCATCATTCATGAAAATGATAACCTTACCAATGCACAAAAGCTCTTTGGACCATATTGCCTCAAATAAAATTATAGAACGAATGGTTGAGTATGAATAATATCGAAGTGCTGTAACACACCTTTTAAAGTAATAAACAATAAAATATATTGAAAACAGATAAATATCTACTGTATATATTGTAGTACATTAAATATTCAACAGATGTCGCTCATATCATATTGCAATGTATAGAATTAAATTATTTGTTAGTTACGTATAAAATCCGACAGATGTCGCTGACATCAAAAAACTTTGCACATGGTATCGATTGAAATGTTTATTGATATACAAAGATTATTATTCAAGATTGAACTCGAAAATACAAAGGACAGTAAATAAAGCCGTTTTCTATAAGAACGCAGACTTTTAATTTGGGACCAACACGGACATCCTGATGCCGTATGGTACGGCGTTGTACATTGGTCCTTCGAGACGGATAACCGGCATAGTGTGATTCACGGTGTTCGACGAGCAGCGCGGACGCCGGTCTTCCCGCACCTTTGAAGAGAAGTGCAGCAGCAGCAGCAGAGCCAAGGGACCCAGCAGCGGTCAGGGGCGATACTGCAGAATTTTGTACTTAAAATAATTTGTGAAAAAGTGAACTGACGGGGAATCTATACCCGATTTTACATTTTGCAATTTAAACATTTCAAAGACTTAGAAATATTTTATTACTTTTTTAATGGTGTTAGTTTTAAGATAGACTAATTTTGGTATTTTTTATTTATTGTGCTAACTTTAAGAAATTAAAATGGAACTAGAGACATTAATAAATGTACAAGATGATTTGTATTTGCGTATTAGCAAGGCACGTACAAATTTAAAAAAGTCTCCAAAAGAACGAATTACTTGTGAATACATAGAAAATAGGCTGGAAGTGTTAGAGAGCTATTGGCAGGACTTTAGAACTGGTCATAAAGAACTCTTGCAGTCAGTAGATAGTGCTTCACTTAAGGCTCATTCATACACTAGTAATGAAATATACGAGAAGGTGGAGGAGTTGTGTCTGGTGTACAAAGGTGAACTAAAGCAGATCTTAAAGCAAAAGATTGGAGATGCTGCCACCACTCCGGTTGCATCATCTACT
The DNA here is from genome assembly GCA_947458855.1 of Monopis laevigella. Classification (NCBI taxonomy): domain Eukaryota; kingdom Metazoa; phylum Arthropoda; class Insecta; order Lepidoptera; family Tineidae; genus Monopis; species Monopis laevigella. Next base: position 2,680,882 of record OX381596.1, on the reverse strand, counting down.
TTAGAGTATCAAGTTAACAGTGTACACTAGATTGCCTGAGATAACTATTCCTAATTTTTCATGCAATTATAGAGAGTGGATTAACTTTAAGGATTTGTTTGGTTCATTGATTCACCAGAACAAATCGCTTGACCAAGTCCAGAAGCTGCATTATCTCAAGAGTTATTTGGTAGGCGAGGCAGAACAGTTCCTTAGGAATATCACGGTGTCAAATACCGATTATGACCAATGTTGGAAATCATTGGAAGAGCGATATAACAATAAAAGGTATTTGACCAACTGCGTCCTTAAGAGACTGTTCGGGTTAAAGAACAACAATATAGAGTCAGCTAGTTTTCTTAGGGACACCTTGACTAACATTGGCGTTGATGTTTCAAACTGGGATATCATGATAATTTATATGTTGACTTCAAAATTGGACCCAGAGACTAAAAGGCAATGGGAGTTCCATGCCTCTGGAGACATCAAAGCTGATGTTTTGCCGACCCTATCAGATTTCAATAACTTTATTATAAGCAGGTATAGAGCTCTTGAGTTTTTAGAAACAAAAAATGAAAGTAAATTGAGTAGTGTTGTGTCCAGCAATAATAGTAAGTCAAAGACACATCATGTAGCCAATAATAGTAAATCTAATGTTAATTATGAATTTTGTTCGGAAGGTCACATGTTATGTTTTTGCAAACAGTTTGCCAGTGAAAGTTTAAATAAAAGGCGAGAATTTGTAACCAATAATAATTTATGTTATAATTGTTTGGGCAACAACCACCCTGTGAAATTTTGTCGAAAATCCACTAATTGTAGAATCTGTCGGAAACGCCATCATTCATTGCTGCATCCTGTAACGTTATTTACGACTATAGCCTCTACCTCAAATTTAAATACTTTAATATTAATACACATTTGAAAGGGGAATTTTCATTTATTCTTATACAATGACGATGTAGAAGTCCCAATTGACCCTCCATTTATGTTATTGCTTTCTTAGCATAAAGTTGTTGTGTTCTTTCCATCTTTCGGAGATCTGCAGCACAAGCCATACACCAATGATAGTATTCGCCTTTAACTAGTTTAGAGTTCATACGCTAAATTCAAAAGTTGTTAATTTTTTCTGGCTCTTTTAGAAGCATGTATATTTTTTGTGGGCTGTGAAACTTTAACTTTTGTAGATGATTGAATTTCCTAAAATTAAAAAAAGAAGTATATTAAACTCTGTGTTTTCTTTTTAGTTACCAATAACAATCGAAAAATGGGAAAAGTTGCGAAAAATTTTGAAATCAGGTGAAATGCTTATGTACTTGGTGCAGTAAATGGCAAGCACGTGAAAATTAAGAAACCATCCTACTATTGTAATTACAAAAAAAGTAGTATTGTGTTGATGACTGTTGGAAATACTTATTAGGAATTTATTAATGACGATCGAGTTGAGAGTGGATTCACACAATGATGCCAAATCCGCTTTGGTGTTGTAATACTTGTCCTCTGTCTCCTGCCGTTCTGCTTCGTTATTTGCAGGTATCGTGGTGTCCAATAATTCGATTTTCGATTGCGTGGTATCGTATCGCTCAAAAAGTGGCTATAATTCCTGCGATAGCACTTCTAGTTCCGCTATATTTTCAACGTTGTCTGGGTTGTTGACAAAGTTTATTTCTATCATTGTATTGATTGCGCATATTAATAAGCTGCTTTAATTTTTAGCTTGCCGATATGATGACTTGCTTTTTTTTGAAGTTGACATCTATGGTGCGCTTGATTGCGTTCCAGTGATAAAAAAGTGCGTGAAGAGATTACAACCGTCACGATTGGCCCATACAGTACCTAGCGAGCGTCGCTGCGGCCGGCAAGGCTTCTTTCTGTTTCTCCAAAATGACTGCCGGCTTGTGGGCCGGGCTTCTTCGTAACCTCTGACCTCTAAAAACTTTAATTCCGTGTATCTGGCTTGAAGGACCATTAAATATAGATGATTGTTTTCTTCGTGGTGGGTACTTGAGACTTTAATTATACGCTGAATCTAGTTTTAGTATTTATTACTAATTTACAATAATAAAACATCTGAATGCGCTAACAGAGGTCGAGTCTAACCTAACCAGCTGTAAAAATTTCAACGTTCCGAATTTGTGATCGTAAACAGACAGTATATACGTATGTTATTATAAGTGGGTGAATGTGACTTAGAGTTATAATGCGGGTGCTAGACAGTATTTGGATTTGGTATATTGAATAAAATAATATGGGTTACAATGTTAAGAACTTACATTTTGGTTTCTATGTAGAAGTGTGTGATCCATTACAAATTTTACATCTCTTATTGCAGTTACAATTTGATGTCATATTTATTTATTTATTTATTAGGTATTTGGAAAACCAACTTCCATAAATCATAACATAACACTTATATAAACATAGAAAGGTAACAATAGGTTTTCACTGATAGATACATGGTATATAACTTTAGACACAACTTAAAATAAAATTAGATTACGTAACAATGTATTAACAGAGTAAAAAAATAAAGTAATAAAACAAATAATATTAACAAGAAGAAGAAGAATGAACACAGCATGAAAGTAAACAAAAAATAACTAATCAGTCTATGTCATTAAAAAATAAGCCTGCCAACGACCGCCTCAGTGCCGCACTTTTATCATTAAATAAATCATGTTCCAGTGAACGACTCAAATCGTTGTATGTGCTACACGCGCGAATCAGGAAGGAATTTTTTCTATAATTAGTAGTTGCTCTATTTAAGTTAAAGGTAGGGAAGTAACGTTTTGTTCTCATGGGAAGATTAAAGTTTAATTTTATTAGTAAGGATTTTATATGTAATGACTTACCATACTGAAACCGCCCAAAGGGACTTAATTAAAAAAATGAGGCACAATTATAGCGGACATGTACTGCTGACCTACACAAGTCACATAAATTTGTATTATAAGTATGAGTGAACTTTAATTGTGAAGGTTTATTAATATTTGTGTTAACATATAACATAACCTTTTCTAGTTGGTATGTTAATGCGTTCCAAGATTTTAGATTGATCCTTAACAAATTCAATAAAATTATTAAGTTGGCATATTCGATTCCAGATATGTAATCTCAAATGAGCGGGCAGTTTCAGAATCAACCTTCTTAAGAGCTAAGTACCACAATATAAAATCTGTCAAATCACTAATATTTAATTGTTTAAGCGATGCTACAGCTGAACTAAATTGATCAGAAAATTGTTTTAAGTTGGATGAAGATGCCGATAGTAATAGTTTTAATATTAAATATTTTATCAAAATAAGTAGTACCCAGTGCACGCGATTTTGGTATTTTTTAATTAATGCATTAAATATCTCAGTGTATTTTTCCCGTGTTGGAGTTATTAAGAGATATTAACATTTGGCTCTGAGCCAAACTTATGTGCTTCTTGCAAGGAGCCTTGATCTACGTGCGCCTACTCTACACTTTTTCTTTCATTAATTTTAAAATATTTTGTCTCGTCATGTCAAATTTATCTGTGTGCCAACAAAATGGTGTTTAATTCCCATTAATATCCCGGGATATTGTAACCGTCTACTCTGGGGGGTGTGGTGGAATGAAACAACACTATAATTTTATTTACAAATTTTATTAATAACAATAGTTTTGTTTTACAAATAACAATAATCTCCTTCACAACATTCAAAACCCCAGAAGAAGTTATAAGAATAAAAGTATATATTTATTTTTATCAGAATAAATTTATTTATTAAATGTTGCAATTTAAATTGTTTAATATAATTGATTTAGTATTTACTTTTACATCAAGGTATTGGAATACAATCAATCCGTACCTAAACTTGACATTTAAGTTCTAAATTTGGGTTCCTGGTATGGTCTGAGTTTGTAAGGTAGTCTTTTGCCCGGGGCTCACAGACCATGAAACAACTCAGGGCAGGGTACTGTGACCGAAGATATGGTTTACTTCACTCTTCGGTCACCGTACCCGATTTCCTCAGGGTTACCTCCTCCAGATACTTCTTTAAAACCATCTTTATACGTTTATTTTATATTCTTTTCATTTCCTATAGAATATAATATCCCTGCGAAGCTATATAAACGTAAACTGTAAGGATTAATCGCGGTTTTCTATTCGTTTTCTATTAAATTAATCAATCACACTTCCATCGTGTGTCCCTCTATTGATCTCTCTTTCGACTCTTTTGTTCCTTCCATTTGTTCTATTTCCGTCACAAATGTCATAAGAAAACTAACAATATTTATGGCCAGTAGTAGCCTTACTCTACAATAGAGAAGGTTACAGTACTGACAAGGAACAAAAAAGAAAAGAGAAAAAGGTTAACACAATATATTTACAATAAAAGACAGCACACAGAAAACCATAAGGAACAAATCAGACTTAAAATCATACTAATACTAAGGAACAAATATAATAATAAAAAAAATACTCCCGGGGACTGTGACAGCTCCTCAAGGGAACCCCGTCAGCTCAAGCCTGTCCTGCACAGCCACCGTAACGCATCACCAGTGCTGGGAGTAAGCAGCGTCCGCTCCAGATACAATTACTGACCTGTTAGACAACAATATTTAGGCTTCTATCTAGGAAACAATTTCAATACTATTCTGCTGTTCCACAAAAGCTATACTCACAATTTAGATGCCGGGACGCTGACACTTTTATTTATTTATATTTTAGACAATACAATGTAGTGTGTCTTTGGTTTGGAAAGGAAATGTGAGCGATCACCCCGAGCCTGGTAATTTATAGACTCGGTCCCTAAACTCGAAACGAGGTAGATCCTTCAATGTAGGGTCTAAAATGCTCTACCACATGGCACATGGACAACGGCCAGAGCTTCCTTCTGGTGGCGGAATATTTTATTTCTTGCGGCGAAAGTGATCTACTACAATAGTCTACAGGATGTCAAAGTGCCGCCGATCCCGTAATTGGATGCGTCACAATGAACAGCGAACGGTTGAGAGAAATCTGGACAAGCTAAAACCGGACAGACGTCTGAGCCTCCTTTAAAGAGTTGAAGGCCGCTTCCGCCTCCAGCGACCACTTGAAAGGAGGCTCCGTCTTTCTCGTAGAGGTCAGCGCATTAAGTGGGGAAGCAATGTTACTGAAATTTTTAATAAACCTACGATAATACGAAGCCGTACCTAAAAATCTCTTTACGTCTTTTCTGCAAACTGGAATCAACAATGGCTTTTACTTTCTCAGGATCCGTACGAGAACCTTGTTCGTCTACTACGTACCCCAAATATTTTAATCGCCTACGAAAAAAGCAACATTTTGCAAAATTTATAGTTAAATTGGCAGAACTCAATCGATCTGCCACTATCACTAACAAATGTAAATGCTCCTCAAACGAGGCGCTGACAATAATAATATCGTCCAAATATATAAAAAAATTACCCTGTTGTGTAGCGGGTGCAGAAGTCAACCCGAAACACATAACTTTAAAATGGAATAATCCTCGCCCTGGGACGGTGAAAGCAGCCTTTTCTCTAGAAGACTCCTCCAACGGAACCTGCCAGAAGGCGGATTTGAGATCGATTGACGTGAGATACCGAGCATCCTGAAGCTGATCCAGAATGTGAGTAATGTAGGGTAAGGGGTCAGCGTCATGTTTCGAAAGTTGATTCAGTTTACGACTGTCTAAACAGAAACGAAGTTCTCCGTTGGCTTTTGGAGCCATAGTAATGGGGTTATTCCATTAACTGTTGCTGGGTTCCACCACGTCATCCTTCAGCATCTGATCCAGCTGTTGGTTTAACTCTCTGAGTTTAGAAGGAGACATAATGTAATACCGTTGTTTAATGGGCCGCTGCTCCAGTGTCTATTTTATGGGTAACAATTGGAGTCCGACCCAACCCACGCTTAATCGAAGAAATAAGGTAAAATTTACCGATTACCCCCTCCGCTTGACGTTTTTGCGCCCAATTCAGGTGGTCGTAGTCCCGAAGGCAACGAATTTCACAGAGGTCCAAACACTCTGGGTTGTGGGAAAAATTCGATATGTTTAAAAGGGAGAGTACATCAGGAGCTATGTTAAATATTTCCCAAAAATTGAGCTCCAATAATAAAGGGGTGGTCACACAGGTGAAGACAAATTTTTTTACGATATGCGTCGAATTGCCTACAGTCACTGGTACATATCTAGAGACTGGAGAGCTAGAACCATTCGCCGTTATAATATGTGATAACTCGACAGAAGGATATAAAGTAGCTAAACTTTGAGTTGTTGAAGTCTCCTGTCTTGTTATGGACCGCGGAAACAGCCGTCTGTGGAGGAATGTCTTGACCTTCCCCAGCCACTGTTGCCAATCGTTACGGTTGAAATTCGGATGGGAAATGGTGGAGGAAGGTTCCACACAGACGAGTGCTCTACGACCCAGCCTTAAACGTTTTTTGGCGGTTGACATTTTGGACACGAGGTCAGTCACGTCTTTGAGACCGCAACGGTAACACATCCTAACCCATGGCTTGCTACATTCTTGAAGATTATGGCCTTCGATCCTACAGCGAACACAAAACTTAGGCTTTTTAACCGCAGCCACGCGATTAATAATTTTTAATTTACAACCTACAGCAGGAGTTAACAAAACCCCAGTAGCCTTGGGTTCAGCAAACAACTTCACCCTATGCTGGGCATTTTCTATTTGCCTACATTTTGATTTTAATTCGGCCCAAGAAGAGATTGGGTGCAAAGCCAACGGAGTGGTATATAACGGCCTGATATTAAAAAGGACTATATTTAACTTTTCCTGATCCCCTAAGGGCACAATAAGTCTGCTAAAATAATTTTGCATAATGCTTAGATAAGAATCGATACTTTCTTCTGAACCTTGAGTACGAGCGCGTATTTCTTTAAGCAAATCGTAATCATAGGGTAAATACTCATCTAGTAGCAGATCCTTTAGGGCCTGCCAATTTGAAACGGTATCCTTAACACCACGATATCAAAAAAGCGCCTCGTCAGAAAACAATTCCGAGGCTGATAAAAAAAGTTTTAATTCACTATTGTTACGTGAGCAGCATAACTCCTCTAAACGTTGAATAAAAGCACAACGGTAGGACACACGTCCTACCGTTATATTTAATACCTAATGTATGGACACCCTGTCCACGATCGCACGAAACGTTTACTACCGGGGGCGGCGGCAAGGGCGAATCAGCCTGATCAGAGGGATCGGTATAATTGGAAATGCTCGATTTAAAGTTTAAGTGTAACTTGTCGAGTTTCGATAAATAAGAAGTTAAAAGAGAAGTGTACTATGCTGTGCCACATTTCAGGATGAAGGCGTCCTAACCGATGATAACAGCGATGAGCTAGTGCCTGAAACCGGTTCAAATCCTTTAAGGTTATTCTTTCAGTCAAAGATAATTGGGATAACTCGTCAAATTGTTGTTTTATAGTACCTAACTCTTGTGATATATCTCTTTCAAAATTGTCAATTTCATCGGTGGGCACCTCTTTGAAGAGTTTCCGAAGTTGAGCTCGCATAGCTGCAACAGTATCCTCCGGTGTCATTTCCCGAATGACTATTTCGTACATCAACTCATCCTTCCGACTTCCAACATAACATTGTCATAGTAAGATCGTTCGTCCTGAAGATGCCTCGTTGAGAGGTGAAACATGTGTCGACAATAGTGTTTGTTTGTTGGTGAAAAAAAAAAAAATAGATCAATTTAAGAAATACATTTTAAAAAACATAGACAACATGCGCAAACAACAACAAACTAACCAAAAGCACAAAAAATAGAGGAAAACATTGAATTTATTACGGGAAAATTCGATTTACTAGAGGCAAACACACAAAAACTAGAGGGAAAAGTCTCAGCAATTAAATTGTATAATACTAAAAGAACGAATAATACTAATAAAAAGAAAATATAATACTAAAAGAACGAATAGAACAGCTAGAAGACGAATTAGATGACCAAAAACGTCAGGAAACTCAGTTATCATTGGAAATACGCAACATAATCCCAACTAATAATGAAAATATCACTAAAATATTCAGCACTATCTGCAAGACAATACAAGCACCGGGGACATGAGTAATGTTACAAATATTTTTCGGAAACCAGCCGAAAAATATTTGTAACATTACTCAGTCAATTTTAACAATATAACCGACAAGACGAAATTTTTTAAGACTCTGTAAAACTACAACATCAAAAACAAAGGTAATAGGCTGAACACGGAAATATTCGACAACTTTAATACCAAACAATTCATATACATACCTGAACTGCTTACACCTAGGGCCAAATTCACCTTCTACAAAACCAGGGAATTTAAAAAAGAACATAACTATATGTATTGTTGGACAGCCTGGGGCAAGGTTTTTATTTAAAAAAAAACCCGATGTCCCCAGCTATGCGTATAAAAAACTTACTTTATTACTTTTATATACTATTATACACAGAGACCATTCTATTAAGAAATAAAAAGAAATATTTATCCCAGTCAACAATTATGTCGAATTAACTACCGATATGTACAGAAGGCCTTGACTTTTTGGGATTCACACAGGATGAAAAACTTAAATATGTTTAGTAAAAATGGCGATAGACATAATTTAAACTTAAGAAACATAGATAAAATCGATATACCAAAGTTTAGACTGCAAAAAACTAATAAATGTTTCGTCATTAACAGTATAAGGTTATTTAATAAATTACCTAAAAGCATTATAGATCTGAGTGAAATAAAGTTTAAAAATTGTATAAAACACATATTAATCAATAAGGCTTACTATAGTGTAAAAGGCTATCTTAACGATAAAGACGTCTGGAACCGTCCTGATATGCAATTGAGGTCTCGCAACTAGTAAACAAATTGCTTATGTAGAATCTACCCTAGTTTAGTAGGTATATAATGTCCGATATTGTAATAATTTTATATTACATAATTTATTTTCATTACATTATGTAAATTTTGTCTTTGGATAAGGTAATCATTGATGATTACCTACTTATTTATACTTAATTTATACTAATAGTATACTGTGTAGTTATGTACATTGGTACCGTAACAAATATTCTGCCTGAGGGTGTTCTACGCATGCTGATCAGTGGGGTGCATTTTGAGTATGTTACTATATATATATAATATATATATATATGCTATATAGCATAAGTCAATCAATAGCTGTACCCCTCTTTTAGTTTGTGTGAAGCACTAAAGTTTTTTACTTTGCTGGTTTCTTTTTCTCCGGGGTGTCTCTGAGGGGATCGACTTTACAGTTAGTGTTTATGCCCTTAAAAATACCGATCCTTATACCTTTACTTATATGTGATTGGTTACTTAGCTTTTATTTACAATAAATATTTAAGGCATGGATATGGTCGGTGAAGTTGGTCGCCTTGGTGGCTCTCTTGTATGGCAGATAATGATTGACAGGTCAATGGAATCAGCTAACCACCTAGTCTTACACTAGTTGGTTATGTAATGTGTGTTCGGTTCGGTAGTAATTTTCATATTAAGATTTCCATTCCATCGTGTCTAAGTTCAATTAATATTTGTCGTTATTTTGTTAATGAATAGCTGCCTAACCAAACGCACTCTAGGACCTCATTGTTAAACTTTCTTTTTTTTTTTTTTGACTATTCATAAATATCTGTAAAGATTTACATGAAATAAATGATTTTGACTTTGACCCTGATAGTTCATCAAATCCTAATAGCTTTGTCTTGGATGATCCCTCAAAAATTAAACTTTTTAATCGTGCAAATATTAAATTTTGTTAACACAAAATATTCGTAGTATTAGCCGCAACTTCGCTGACCTCGAGATATTTTTGTCACAACTTAATTTCATAGTTGACCTTGTGGTTCTAACGGAGTGCTGGCTAGAGTGCTGCTCTAATATTCCTCAGTTAGACGGGTACACGGCGTACCATACATCGACGCGCTGCAACCAAGCCGATGGAGTCATCATATTTATTAGAAATGACATCCCAGCTGTGGTAAACAAACTAATATTATCAGATTGCAGTGGTCTACTGGCTGACGTGGGCTCGATTAAAGTCATCGGTCTATACAGAACTCCAAGCGTCTCCACAATAACAAAATTTTCACAATCACTTGATAAGATACTCGAGGAACATGAACACAATTCAAAAATAATTCTGACTGGTGGCCTGAATATAGATATCTCAGAAAATTGCCATGACCCCCGATCAAACACTTACCTTGATCTGATTGCTTCGCATGGCCTTATATCAAAAAACACCAAGCCAACTCGTGAAAAGGGATGTCTTAACCATATTATGACTAGATCTATTAATAACACTAAAGTACTAATTGTACAAACCACGATCACGGATCACTCTTCTATTATTACATTTATACCTAATTTGTAATATTGTAGTATTAAGAGTTTAAAAAATAAAAACTACACAAAAACGGTAACGAAAACAAATTTTCAGACACTAATTGAATTAGCAAATAGTGTCAATTGGAAACAAATAACAAAAGAAAAAGATATAAACAGCCACCAACGAACTAATTAACACAATAACAAATTTCCAAATTTCTAGCTCCAACACTTACACGATACCTAATTCAAAAGTGATCCGAAAGCCCTGGATTACACAAGGGCTGATTCGTTCAATTAACAAGACGAGACAAAATGCATAAGAAAGTCAAGAAAGATCCCAATAATGAATTACTTAAAGCAAAGTATACCAAATACAGACTTATAAGCCATTCTATAAAAGGATTAACAACAAATGAAAGACTGACTACTTTTGTAAAGGAGGGACAACTCAAGAAAACTGGGAACGCCTTTCAACCACGCGATGGACCCGGCACCCGCACGGTGAATCCATGGTTTGCTAAGAACATTGACTCAATATGCAAAATTTGAATACCAACGACAAGAGAAAAAAAAACATTATACTTAAAAAGAACATTAATGATCCTAATAGAACATGGAACACAATTAAAAACATAACTAATCAAAAGATCCAGAAATTTTCCCCTGTTGATTTACTAGAAGGAGATGACAATGAAGCCCATTCACTGTCGAAGGTAAACAACTATTTTGTGTCAGTGGGCAATACTTTAGCAAAAAAGATACTAGAGAAAATTAACAAAACAGAAACACAACTGGCTTCTGAAATTGTTGATACAAGTAGCCCAGTGGATTCCTTTTACATGCAACCCGTGACCACATTTGAAATAAAGAAGTATATCAGACAGTTAAAAACAGATATTGCTCCCGGACATGATGGTATAGGCCCAAGACTACTTAAATCCCTATTTTAGTTCGTTTGTGATGCAATTACGCATATCTGCAACCTTAGCCTTGCAGGTGACATCTTTCCCGACACCTTCAAAAAAACCGTAGTCAGTCCAATTTTTAAAAGTGGCTATAAAAAATCTCCAACGAACTACAGACCCATATCAGTTTTAAGCACTATTTCTAAAATTCTCGAAAAGGCTGTGAACAACAGACTTACTAAATACTTGACAGATTGGCACCATCTATCGGAAAACCCAATTCGGTTTTAGAGAACGCTCAACCAATGATGCTGTTAACTACCTGTTGTCTGAAGTATCATCGTCTCTAAATGAAGGGTGTCGAAGCTTGGCAGTATTTTTAGATCTCGCGAAAGCGTTCGACACGGTATCTATTCCTATACTTCTACAAAAACTAAACAACATAGGCATTAGAGGCGTAGCACTTGCATGGTTTCATCTTTCTAACCGAATTCAACACGTGCTCTCCCTCTCGGACAGTCACAGCGACTAGACGTGTTTTAAGCTGATATTAAAATAGTTTACTTATCCTAAAATAAATAATCATTTTGAAATAATAGGAGTGCATAAGTGAAAGATAGTGTTTCGTTGTTGCCAACAAGTGAGTACCTACATGAACGCATAATACATGTTGCCCTGGTACATTGGACTCCACCCCTACTGAGGTGATTGGACAGCGAGTCTGAGCTGTGCCGGCGCCACTACAAACATTCTGCAAATCAAACTACTTGACCACGCCCACTTACCTGTGATTGAACGCGCACGGACGGTGCGCAGGAGTTGGCGTGAACATTCTGCTCAATCATAATAAAGAAACTAGAACCTTTTGTGATTCAAGCTTTTACGTCACTCCAACTGCATATACAGGTTGTTTAATTTTTTTGGCATACTATTAATATTTAAAATATAAATATTTAATTATATATACTTCTATTGAAAATAAAATAAATAAAATGGAATCTACAATGAACAAATCCTTATCTGAGTCAAACCTAAATGAATTTAATAAGGTAAACTCTCCGCCGGGTTTTGTATCTCAACGTCCCAATAAGAGGAGAAAACAAAAACAGGATGATTATCTTTCTGATCAAGATGATTTTAAGGACGAAATTAGATCTTTATTAAAAGAACTAAAAACATCTCAGGAAAAGGAACTAAAAATAATCATGCCCACACTGAAAGAGATACAAAATACCAATCAAAATATTGAAAGTTCGATCGCTTTCCTAACAACACAGAACCTTGAATTAAAAAAAAAAAATTGAACAAATGGAAATAAAAACAAAGGAGGATAGAGAGCACATCGTGATGCTGGAGGATAAAATCGAGGATTTACAACGAGGAAGTCGTAAATCTTCAATCGAAATTAAAAACGTACCTAGGAAGAATAGTGAAACAAAAGATGACTTACTTAGTATGACCCAATGCCTATCTAAAAACATCAACTACAACATTGAGAAAGCAGATATTCGGGACATCTATAGAGTGAAACAAAAGAAAGGCGATAGACAAACAACCAACACCCCTATAGTAATTGAAATGTCATCGACGATGGTTAAGACTGAAATACTACAAAAGTGTAAATTGTTTAATATCAGGAACAAGGAAAAGATCCGTGCTAAGCATTTAGGTTTCACTATCAATGAAGACACTCCGGTATATGTCTCGGAACAGCTGACTCAAAGAGGATCACGATTATATTTCTTGGCGAGGGACCTAGCGAAATATAATAACTATAAATTCTGCTGGACCTCTTTTGGCAAAGTCTTTGTCAGAAAAGATGAAAATTCAACAATAATCACCATTCGGAACGAGGATCAAGTTCATAAGATGAAGCAAGGTGGCTGACTAGTTTTGGTATTATCCTGTAATCATTTAATATTTCTTACTGTAACCCTACACAATTACATCACACACTCACAAAATCACCCTACACATATTATAATAATATTTTTTTTTACAACATATTGTATTACACAACAAAATAAAACAAAATTATCTAATAATCCTTATTGTAACCCTGCCTATTTATATGTCACACATCACACACTCACAAAATCAGCTTAAACAGTTTCTATTAAAAAATATTTTACAACATACTGTATTACACAACAAAATAAAACAAAATTATCTCATAATACTTATTGTAACCCTGCCTATTTATATGTCACACATTACACACTCACAAAATCAGCTTAAACAGTTTCTATTAAAAAATATTTTACAACATACTGTATTACACAACAAAATAAAACAAAATTATCTCATAATACTTATTGTAACCCTGCACATTTATATGTCACACATCATTCACTCACAAAATCAGCTTACACATATTTTAAAAAATAAAAATTTACAACATACTGTATTACACAACAAAATAAAACACTCATACCCTCAAACATTTACACTTATTTTTTACAGAAATATTAAAAACTATATATCAATATCAAAATGTTTAATCTATATACTTATAAAATATAAATACTATAATATTAAGAACTTTTTAAAATATTCTAAAAATGAATTCACAAAGTTTGATGGATATTTGTATATAAAAATATATAATAACTATGAAACCTATACATGTAAACATACTCGTAACATAGTTCCTAAAATGATATACAAACTCACTTATGGATAATACAACTTACCTATTACAAGAATTAGACTATATACAAAATAAGAAACCTATTAATACTCAAATAGAATTACTACAAACATTTCTTCCACAAAAGAAACCCGAACTCTCTCTTATCTCCCAGAACATTAGAAGTATACATAAGGAATCAAATTTAGATGACCTGGATGCTAACCTAAGTCTACTTAAATATTATATTGACATTATTGTTCTAACTGAATGTCGCATCGACTTAAACAAACCCCTCCCTCAAAAAACAAACTACGTAACATATAATACTACAAACAAAGTTAATCAAAATGATGGCGTCGTAGTTTTTATAAAAAACGAAATCCGACATAAAGTTACTGAAATTAACCTTCATGGTGCATCATGTCTCGTAGTTACGACCCCTTCTAATATTATCATATGCATATACCGCTCACCTTCCGAAAGAAACCCAGAGAAATTAATCTCCTCACTTGATAATTATCTTAAATCACTAAACACTAATAATAATATTATCTTAACAGGCGACATTAATATAAATATTATGGAAGATTATTGCGATAACCACGCAGAGTCATACCTTGATATGTTAGCATCACACGGTCTCCTACCTGGCCACCGCCTGGACACGAGAAACGAGAGTTGCCTTGACCATATTTTTACGAAATTAACTCAAACCTTCTTAAATCCGATTATTGCTGTTCTCAACACTGCCATTACTGACCATAAAATGGTAACAATTTTTAACTACACAAATAAAACAATATGTAAACCCCCTAAATTCAAAATAATAACAAACTTTAATAACGCTTTAATCTCATTACAAAATAACAATATATCCGAACTAATGACAATAGATGACCCTACTATATTAACAGAAAAATTGATATTTAAAATAACTGACTCTCTAAATACAAATACTAAAACAATAAAAATTCCAAACAATAAAAGAATAATAAAACCTTGGATCACCCCAGGAGTCCTAAAATGTATAAAAAATAGAAACAAACTACAATTACAATTAAAAAATGATGAACATAATGAAATACTAAAAATAACATATCGTAGATATAGAAATTATTGCAATAACCTAATTAAAAAGCTAAGAAACAATATGAAGTTGAGTTACTAGATAAATCGAAAAATAATAATAAAATTCTATGGAAAAGTATAAAAACAATTACAAATTTAAACAAACAGCCTCAAAGTAATGCAGAATTACTTAACACTTGTAAAAGTCCTACTGACTCTGCGGATCAACTCAACACTCATTTCATTAATGTTGGTAAGACACTAGCACAGCAGATAAAAAAAGACTCTAGTGGAACCTCTGCATACTTGGCATCATTACCCACTCAACTAAATTCTATCGGAACTATAGAACCCGATTCCTCGGAAATAGAAATAATAATAAATACACTAAAAACTGAATCAGCACCTGGATTGGATAATATACCTACAAAATTCATAAAACTAGCAAAAAAAGAACTCATACCTGTTATAACTTATCTTAGTATTCTCTGTTTTCGACTAGGAATCTTCCTAACAAACTTAAAAGCTCCATAGTTATCCCTATTTACAAAAGTGGTGACAAAAATGACTTTAATAATTACAGACCAATTTCGATTTTACCAGTCATATCCAAAATAGTTGAAAAATTAATTAATAACAGACTGATTGAATTTCTAAAAAACACTAACTTCCTTTCCAAAAGACAATACGGCTTTAGAGAGGGAATAAGTACTGAGGACGCTATTGTTGACTTGACAAATGACATCACTAATCACATTGACAATAAACAAAATGCATTATGTATATTTCTTGACTTGAAGAAGGCATTTGACACAGTCTCTGTTCCCATGCTTCTTTTAAAATTAGAAAAAGCCGGGATCAGAGGAAACTTTTTGACCTTACTAACTGACTATCTCCAAAATCGGACACAACGAGTTAAATTAGACAATAACTTCTATAGCAATGACGAGTACATGACTGACTATGGTATCCCACAAGGTAGCGTCCTCGGTCCAACCTTGTTCCTAATCTATATAAATGACTTGACAGACCTTTTATTACAAAATGGCCAGGCGTTTTCATATGCGGACGACACTGCCCTCCTTTTTCATGGCGATAACTGGCTAACTGTCTATAACTCAGCTGACGCAGGACTTCAAAAAGTTATTAATTGGCTAAAGCTTAATCTTCTTACCTTAAATCAAACGAAAACCTACTATATCCCCTTTTCTATTAATGACTCTAAAAAACCTAATCCCGACTTATATCTGACTGCACATATATGTAATAATAAATTAACAGACCCTTGCTCATGCACCCCAATCATTAAAGTTGACTCGATAAATTATTTAGGTATAAAAATTGATAAAAATCTGTCCTGGTATCCACAATTGGAATCAGTTGCATCTAGAGCTAGAAAACTGATTTGCATCTTTAAAAAACTACGTAGTGTAACAGATCAAAAATTATTGATTTTCATATATAAAACACTCTTTCAATCGATCTTACTCTATTGCATCGTTGTATGGGGAGGTACATACAAATCCAAATTCATAGGCATAGAACGCTCACAAAGACGGATCCTAAAAATAATGTTATGGAGGAGGAAACGATATTGTACTACCACACTGTACAACGAGGCAGAGGTGTTATCTGTGCGAAAACTATATATCCTTCAATGTATCCTAAGGATACATAAAAGAGAAACAATAGATCCTAACAAGCTCAGAAAACGCAATAGGGTAATATTTAGTATGAAAAGTGTTCGAACACAAATGGCGAAAAATCAGTTTTCAAATAAATCTGCTGATTTATATAATAAATTAAATAAAATATTAAATATTTATCCAATGACCTATTTTGAATGTAAAAAAACCTTAACTACATGGCTAAAAACGCAAAATTACAATGAAATAGAAAAATATATTAAACAAAACTAAAATATGTACATATACAAATTATACCGGAACTTATATTGTCATGTTGTATGACAATATACTCACTCACACTCTCTCACACACACTCACACGAGGACCTACACATACAAAACACCTAAATTTACCTAATGCTTACATAGTCACCAAAATGCACACAATTGTGTACTTAGTAATAATTATAAGTTATAAGTACCTACATTATATTTTAATTCCTCCGATTACCCACTTGTCTATTTATATAGCTTAATACTGAATTCCTAAAACTAATACCTACTTATATTGTATTAGTTTTTGTTTTGTGTTTATTACTGTTACATTGCAAAGTTAGAAAAACATAGCAATTACCTACTGTCTGGATGTTATATTCATTCTTATAATACTTGCTTAGATAATGAAATGTAAAATACTTGTATTACAAAAAAAAAAAAAAAACTGTATAGATTAAGATTAATTTAATTGTAACTAATTATAAGTATTACTACTGGGGAGACGGGCTGCTCCTAATACAGGTTATTATAACTTACAAGGAGCAGCCCAGCTGTACAGTAAAATTGAGTAAATTTGGTAAATGAATAAACATTATTATTATTATTATTATTATTATTATTAAGCATAAATAAAAATAGCAGCGAAGACCTTCCCATTCTGTTTGGCGTCCCTCAAGGTAGCATCCTGGGACCAAAGCTCTTCTTGGTATACATACGGACTAACAAGGCTGAATATCCCAAAAGCTCCAATAGAATCATTTGCAGATGATATGGCTATTGTGTTTAAGGGGGTCACTTGGAATGATGTCCAGAAATTAACTGAAACCGAAATGAAGGTGGTGTCGTCTTGGCTTGAAATCTGCTCACACTAAATGCAGATAAAACCAAATTTATGTGTTTCAGTATTGTGGATAAGACTGTTTCCAATCAAAAAGTATTAATTAGGTTACATAGCTCTAATTGCACATATGGGGTTGCACGGTCTTGCGCCTGTATGCAACTTAATAAAGTAACTGTGATAAAATACTTGGGTCTCACCATTGACGATAGACTATTTTGGACACATCACCTCCAGGCCGTGACAGGAAGAATTCGTAAACTTTTATACACCTTTAGACACCGTAGATATGTAGCCGACATAAGCTTGCTAAAGAATATCTACAGCGCCCTCTGTCATTCCATTATCAGTTATTGCATCACAACATGGGGTTCTGCTGTTAAATCACATTTAATATATCTTGAAAGATCACAAAGAGCAGTACTGAAGGTAATGGCCTTTCTACCTAGAACCTACCCCACTACTGAACTCTATAACAAATGGAATATATTATCAGTTTCCAAGGAATATATACTGACGCTATTAACAAACATGCATTAATACACCCGAGAATGTAATCATCCGCATATATCACTAAATGTCGATCGACATTCTCGAACTAGGCATGAGGATGTCTTCAAAGTATCTCAAATTAGGACTACATTTGCGCGGCGACTATACTACTACATGGGTCCCTGGGTATATAATAAGGTGAATAAACTACTTAAAATTAATAACCTCACCAACTATAAACTAAAAAAGATAACAAAAGTCTGGCTTCTATCTCTCGACTATGACGAGTGTGAGGCGACCCTCAATATCATAATAATTAAAACTAATAATATACTAGTAATAATAACTATATAGGTATTTCACTATCAAATTCAATTAATTGCTGTACTTGCATTAATTACACACTAATCACACACATTTTCTAAACAATTATATAAATACTAAGCAATAGTCACTCCAAGTTTCTTAATTTAACTGTGTTTTATTTTTAACTCTGAAATATTTAACAATATATAATAATCATATTACCATCACGCGCACATTCGTCACCATCTGCGACACAGGCTTGCCTAGTGCAGTGGTTGGCGTGGCATTCGTGTTCAGCCTACTACCTAACTAAAGAACAAAAAAAACTTTTCTTTTTCTTCCTCATTTTCTGTTGAACCTTAACAAATGATTTATAATTATTATATTTCTTTGTGTAGTTACATGTAACACATAATTAGTACACCAACATCATAAACGGAATAATTGCAAAGTAATATTATAATTACACTATTATTTACAAAAATATTAATATAAGAAATTGGTCCACGTTCCGAGTGACCTTAGAGCAGCGACGTATTTCTCTCAGAATATTAGTTTAAGAATTCAGAGAGGCAACGCCGCTAGCATCCTGGGCACTATGCCGCACGGCACCAGTTTAGATGACATATTTGTTTTATAGTTTATATACATAGGTTTTTGTGCCAGTTTTATTTTTTAGGTTATTTTTTATTTTAGTTGATTATTTATTGTTATATTAGTTTTATTTTTTGAATCTTATTATTAAAAATAAATATTAAATATATAAAAATATAAGTTATATTAATCATTCAGATCCATCTTTTTTATTTGTAGTATTTTCTTGATCAACCCAAAAATTTGTTATTCTTATATCAGATTGATTATATTTGTTTTCTAATGTTTTCCCAAATATTGAGTTATTTAACAACTTTAAAAAATCTTGTTCAAAAGGTGTCCGAGCAGATTGCGGTAATGTCCGGTAACGTGGTCATGATCTCTTACCCGGTCATCTAACAAATAGCCGTCACAAATATGACATATTGTTGCACTTTCATGTTGATTAATCTGTTCTGAGGTTAAGGAGGTCATCGGCACATTTGATGTTATAATTTTATTTATTCTTATTATATCTGCTTTTACCTCTCTAAGAAATATTGTTCACAATCTTTCCCTCTGTATGAAACCAATTTATTATAATTTGAATCAAAAGAACAACAAATATGGTAAGAAAAAGCAGATGGGATATGTTTCTTACAAAGTTGGCTAGTCGCTGTTGACGTGAGTGGGGTACCTTCTACGGGTAATAAAAGAGATTCGAAGTCTCCATATATAACAAATGGTATTTTGTGCATTCGTTCATAGTGGGTAAATTCAAGTACCGATTCTTGTGGTAAAATTGTACACATACGAGCACAATTATGTGCACGAATTTTCTCTTATGAAGGAAAAAATAACATACATTCGTCACAAAACCATAGTTTACCACCATGATGTTTTGTGACTTGTCTTTTTACTAAACGAGGAAAATCCTTTATTAAACAATAATGCCCTGTTTGGGAAGATTCAACGTATAATAAATTCACATGATTTAATCGCTTAATATTGATTTTGTACAACAAGCCGTTTATTTTAAGGTTGGAATCTAATCCGTATATGTTTATAGATATATTAGAGTAATTTTTTTCGAACATTTTTATGTCATCGCGTCCGACAGGAAATTTCATTCCATCTATATTAAATACATTTGAATAATGTGGATAAAAATTTACCCTATTGGGATTATTTTTAACCGGAAACAAGTGGGCTAACAAACTCCATAAGAAACAATGGTGGTCGTGGTTAAGTACTTTGATACAACTTTTAGTTGCTTTAATTCGAGGCGGCAGCGGTATATAAGTACCTGCATGGAGCGGGTTGTAGCGATTTACATTTACCTCCAGGTGGCTGATGTGACTCAGAGACCACCCAGATTCCCGTAGTTGGAACTTTGTGCAGTATCTAGCGATGCTGTCACTAGTTTTCTGTAAAACACTATTAACATCTGTGTTACCGTAAAATGGGCCTGTATTTTTCATTAAAAGACTTTTAGTCTTCTAGTAGGTAGGTAGGTAGGTAGGTAGAGTGAGGTAAAAGATAATAACAAAATAATTCAAAATTAATTTTACATGAGGTGTGCTTACAAATAGCTAGTTCTATTATTTTTTCTACGGTCTCTTTTACTTCTGACATAAAACTTTCTGGTAACAAATGAACTTGTTCCGAATTTTTACGATATGAAGCTATTCTACATTTAAAAGCACTTGAAATTAATTGAACGTTAGGTAAACTAGTATTTGTTAAACACCCCTGTTTGTGAATATTTGTTTTAACATGAGACACATATTTTTTTTTGGGCAGATAATAAAAATACATGGTGCAGCAATTGTCAGATGACAATTGCTGCACCATGTATTTTTATTTTCACCCATAATCCTTATTTTAATATTAAACTATAACGACAAAATAATTAAACCAAATAGATTACTTGGAACCCCAAATGGCTACAATAAAAAATATTGGTATAATATTATCGTATTTACTACGACTAGGAGACTACTATTGGAGAAGAAATAACTTGTAACAATATAATTTAAAAATATTCTAAATTTAAATATTAAATCAAAAATTAATAAAATGAATAACATTTAGTGTGTATTAATTAATCGAGTTATAATTTTATTTATATTATTATATTAGTTTTATATTACTTATATAAATTTAAAATATTTTATTATCCAAATAAAAACTTTAATGTTTATGGGGATGAAGGTAATCTCCGCCTGCGTGAAGTTTTCGCGAAGTTGTGTGACTAACGTCTGCAGCTGCTTCCATTGATCGCCGCCGTGATGCAGCCGACACTTCACACTTACAAGGGAGTGCCTCCAGTGATCCTCCCTGGCCACTTTTTTTATATCACCGACAGCGTAAAATTTAATATCGAGGTAAAAATCCCCCTTGCCGTGGGGGATGATTGTTTAGCGACTCCGTTCGCCACGCGTCTTCAAAATACTTCGTGTAAATTTGACATCACCGGCTTAGTCAAAGTTATCTCTTCTTCTGAGTCTGTGCTAAAATGGTCATGCATCACCTGCTTTGTTTTTTTTATATTTTTTTTTTGATATTTGATCCGGACGCAGGACCTCTCCTCTTGCGTATACCCTGCGCAGGTCTTCACACTCTTCCTCTAATAAATTCGGCAGAGATCTGTAATATAATACAACAATATGTATAAGAAGCGTATTATAAAATATGTTATTATGTATTAAATATCGGTGATGTGCCTCTAACTAATGAAATGTAATATATTAAGAGACTCGAACGTTCTCTGGAATATCACCTTCCCATACAAACGTAGTTTGGTTTTAATTCAATAACGGGAGAAGACTTATGTATGTTTTTTTACTCAAAAATGCATGTAATGTGGTCATTATTTTGACAACCTTGTTTGAGCAAAGTCGATCTTGCCGTTCTGTTTCAAGGAGCGGCCGGCAAGGTTTTGCTGGTCGCTCTAACAGGCCGGCAAAACATTGCCGGCCGCTATTTTGACGTTTAAACGTTTTAATATATATTCTATTTAAATTACTTGCTGATTTTATTTAGATTAGGTACTTGCATTTTTGAGTAAAGCACTATACAAATCTTGGCCCACTATGACTGCTTCGCTGGTCACGCTATGATTGCCTCGAGCTAGCCTAGCTACGCTCTAGGCCTTCCAGCTTGGCCATCATTGCAGCCCTTGCTGTCCTCGCTGTAAATCTCAGCTCGTCCATCAAGTGCTACACGCTGACCGCGCTGTGTCGGCCATCATCAGCGCGACCAGCAAAGTAGTCATTATAGACCGCGGCAGTAATGTACTATTATAATATAGGATGATAATTAGCTATATTATATTCTTGTGAATAAATGATTTATTATTATTATAAATAAATAATAATAATATAATATGTAGGACATTACAAACATATTGCTCTGGTCACAAACTAAGCTCTAGGCTTGTACTATGTGTACCAGAAACAACGATATTAATACATATTATCTATACTAATATTATAAAGCTGAAGAGTTTGTTTGTTTGTTTGAACGCGCTAATCTCAGGAACTACTGATTCGAATTGAAAAAATATTTTCGTGTTGGATAATCCATTTATCGAGAAAGGCTATAGGCTATATAACATCACGCTACGACTAATAGGAGCGGAGTAACAAAGAAAAATGTTGCAAAAACGGGGAAAAATTATTCCTTTTAAGAGCGTACGCTGCGTAAACGGTTAAATTTAAACGCGCAGACAAAGTTGCGCGGGTCAGCTAGTATTTTATAAACACCCAGACCATGCCAAGCTGTACAGGAAAACGAACTATTATTTTTTGCCATGGGTAGGAATCGAACCCACGACCTCCGGATACAACGCCAAAAGCGCAACCACTAGTCTATGGAGGCGGCCAAAATAAATAAATATAAATATCATCACGGGTGCCTTACGGCGCCCGAGACCACCTAGACGGCCTCAGGGTACCCAGTGGAGGGGTTTTTATCCCACCCCATCGTAGCCGATGGTATGAGTCCAATTATCTATGGTTGTTATAATATGGTTTCGATTGAGTATATTATAATAATTATAAAATATTTAGGTTTTATTTTGTTGTATTTTACTGAAATCATATTATAACCCTGAATACAAGTCATCTCATATTATAAAATAAAAACCACACAAATAAGTCTTCTAGTTAATCAATTAAAATAAAACTACGTTTGCACGAAAATACATACGGCGGGTTTTATAAAAATATAACTTATTCATTTATAATTTCAGGGTACTGTATTTATAAGATTAAATAAAACACAGTTTAAAATAAATATAGTTAAACATAAGTAATATTCATTAATCTCTACACACATATAATAAATGCAAAATAAAAAATAGATTTTGTGATAATATGCTTACTTGTTCACGGGTGTGAAGTTGGCAGCCAAAATCTAGCAGCCTTTATAACCCGACCACTTTAAATAAGTTTTAAATAAA
This sequence comes from Monopis laevigella, assembly GCA_947458855.1. Classification (NCBI taxonomy): domain Eukaryota; kingdom Metazoa; phylum Arthropoda; class Insecta; order Lepidoptera; family Tineidae; genus Monopis; species Monopis laevigella. Next base: position 2,657,384 of record OX381596.1, on the reverse strand, counting down.
TATTTGTTTTTATATATATGCGATAATATATTTAAATGTTTAATAGGTACATAGTCTTAATATAATAATGAAGAAAAATAAGAAAAAACTATTAAAAAAAAATCTTATACATTAACCATTTTATTTTACAACTAGCTATGCTCGCGACTTCGTCCGCGTGGAAAAGTATTTTTTTTATCATACAAACTTTTATCCCCTATTTTATCCCCTTGGGGATAGAATTTATCAAAATCCTTTCTTAGCGGATGCCTACGTCATAACATCTACCTGAAAATTTCAGCCCGATATGTCCTGTGGTTTGGGCTGTGCGTTGATAGATCACTATGTCAGCCAGTCAGTCACCTTTGAGTTATATATATATATATATAGATAAAGACACAATATTATAATATTAACTTGCTTTTTTATTTTTATCATCTATTATTTTGTTACGGGTAGGTATGTATGTATATATTATATGTATGTAGGATATGTATATTATTGTATATATATTGCTTGCTAACTCTCTTATTAATAACCTATTGTTAACTCTCTTATTTTTGACAACTACCTATCTGAATTATTCCTAGATTACGATGATAATTATATCGCATAAACAAATTAGCGCTGCATTCAACCGTTCAGTAGGGAGCCGACCACGCGAGTGAGCCGCGCGGCATGGTATCTCGTTGAGCTACACCCCCCTCCCGGCTTGCCCGCAAGCACCGCCTCTCTCCCGCCGCGCCGGCCAGCGCAGAGAGCGAGTTGGTTTTGTTTCGGAGTTATTTATCATTGTATTCTTTAAAGTTTTTTGTTGAAATTAAGTTATGTCAAAGACAATTTTATTCACAATGAAGTACTCTTCTAACAACATATTTATTTGAATAAAGATTAATATTATTATGTTGATACAACTTAAACAAATTATTTCGACCAAATTAGGTACCATAAAAACGGGTTTTGTGAGTTAATCTTAAAAGATAGACATATACTATCGCGGACTGTTTTTTAGATCATTAAAAGAGCTATTATTCTTTAATACATATTTTTTGTGTACCTTGAACCGTTTTCACGGCGCACGCAACGGAAGGCTTCAAAGATGAAATAATTTCTCCCGTTTTTTACACATTTACCACTATATCTTTGCTCCTATTGATCGTAGCGTGATGTTATATAGCCTATAGCCTTCCTCGATAACTGGAGTATCCAACACAAAAAGATTTATTCAATTCGAACCAGTAGTTTCGGAGATTAGCGCGTTCAAACAAACAAACAAACAAACAAACTCTTCAGCTTTATAATATTAGTATAGATAATTAACTAACCACTATATTTCGTTATATCGTCAATACTTAAACACGATTTAAATCAATTAGAATGATATCTAGAATATGAAAAAGTCATCAGCGTCAAATTTTTACTGAAATCTCAAATAACTTATGAAAATTCTTTACATATTTAAAAAGGCTGCTAGGTTTATAACTTCCATACTAGACATACAATATTAACTAAAATTGGTAAATAGCTGAAATACAAAACATAGAATAGTATAGACATAGCCACCTGCACTCCATTTTCCCTGAAATCCTGAAAATATCCATTCATGTACTTTTGATTTTTTTCCTCAATTCTAAAAAGTCTGCTAGGTTACTACTTCTATACTAGACATAGGATCTTGATAAAAGTTGGTAATTAGCTAGAAAATCAACTCTAAAATACTAAAGCCATACCCACATGCGCTCCATTTTCCCTGAAATTCTGAAAGAAAAAATCAAAAACTACTTTATGAATTTTAAAATTTTGTAAACAGATTGGAGTACTTTACTTCTATACTAGACATAGGATGTCAATGAAAAATGGTAAATACCTAGAATATAAAACATAGAGTAGCATAGGCATAGCCACCTGCGCTCCATTTTATTCTAAATTACAAAAAAAATCTTTAAATTTACTTACGAAAATTCTTTACATATCTAAAAAGGCTGCTAGGTTTATAACTTCTATACTAGACATACAATGTTAACTAAAATTGGTAAGAAGCTAGAACACAAAACATAGAATAGTATAGACATAGCCACCTGCACTCCATTTTCCCTGAAATCCTGAAAAAAATCATTCATGTACTTTTGATATTTTTCCTCAATTCTAAAAAGTCTGCTAGGTTACTACTTCTATACTAGACATAGAATATTAACTAAAATTGGTAAAAAGCTAGAATACAAAATATAGAGTAGCAAAGATATAGCCACTCGCGCTCCATTTTATTTTAAATTACAAAAAAAAAATCTTTAAATTTACTTATCTTTACATATCTAAAAAGGCTGCTAGGTTTATAACTTCCATACTAGACATACAATATTAACTAAAATTGGTAAATAGCTGAAATACAAAACATAGAATAGTATAGACATAGCCACCTGCACTCCATTTTCCCTGAAATCCTGAAAAAATCCATTCATGTACTTTTGATTTTTTTCCTCAATTCTAAAAAGTCTGCTAGGTTACTACTTCTATACTAGACATAGGATCTTGATAAAAGTTGGTAATTAGCTAGAAAATCAACTCTAAAATACTAAAGCCATACCCACATGCGCTCCATTTTCCCTGAAATTCTGAAAGAAAAAATCAAAAACTACTTTATGAATTTTAAAATTTTGTAAACAGATTGGAGTACTTTACTTCTATACTAGAAGACATAGGATGTCAATGAAAAATGGTAAATACCTAGAATATAAAACATAGAGTAGCAAAGGCATAGCCACCTGCGCTCCATTTTATTCTAAATTACAAAAAAAAATCTTTTAATTTACTTACGAAAATTCTTTACATATCTAAAAAGGCTGCTAGGTTTATAACTTCTATACTAGACATACAATGTTAACTAAAATTGGTAAGAAGCTAGAACACAAAACATAGAATAGTATAGACATAGCCACCTGCACTCCATTTTCCCTGAAATCCTGAAAAAAATCATTCATGTACTTTTGATATTTTTCCTCAATTCTAAAAAGTCTGCTAGGTTACTACTTCTATACTAGACATAGAATATTAACTAAAATTGGTAAAAAGCTGAAATACAAAACATAGAATAGTATAGACATAGCCACCTGCACTCTATTTTCCCTGAAATCCTGAAAAAATCTTGATTTTTTCCTCAATTCTAAAAAGTCTGCTAGGTTACTACTTCTATACTAGACATAGGATCTTGATACAAGTTGGTAATTAGCTAGAAAATCAACTCTAAAATATTATAGCCATACCCACATGCGCTCCATTTTCCCTGAAATTCTGAAAAAAAAAATCTAAAACTACTTTATGAATTTTAAAATTTTGTAAACAGATTGGAGTTCTTTACTTCTATACTAGACATAGGATGTCAATGAAAAATGGCAAATACCTAGAATATAAAACATAGAGTAGCATAGGCATAGCCACCTGCGCTCCATTTTATTCTAAATTACAAAAAAGAATCTTTAAATTTACTTACGAAAATTCTTTACATATCTAAAAAGGCTGCTAGGTTTATAACTTCTATACTAGAAATACAATGTTAACTAAAATTGGTAAGTAGCTAGAACACAAAACATAGAATAGTATAGACATAGCCACCTGTACTCCATTTTCCCTAAAATCCTAAAAAAAATCATTCATATACTTTAGATTTTTTTCCTCAATTCTAAAAAGTCTGCTAGGTTACTACTTCTATACTAGACATAGGATGTCAATGAAAAATGGTAAATATCTAGAATATAAAAGATAAAGTAGCATAGGCGTAGCCACCTGCGCACCATTTTATTCTAAATTATAAAAGATCATATACAAGATTCTATGTCTAGTATGGAAGTAGTAAACCTAGCAGACTTTTTAGAATGGAAGAAAAAAATCAAAACTACATGAATGATGTTTTTCAGGATTTTAGGTAAAATGGAGTGCAGGTGGCTATGTCTATACTATTCTATGTTTTGTGTTCTAGCTACATACCAATATTAGTTAATATTCTATGTCTAGTATAGAAGTTATAAACCTAGCAGCCTTATTATCGAAAATTCTTTTCATATCGAAAAGAATTTTCGTAAGTAAATTTTTTTTTTTTTTGTAAATTAGAATAAAATGGAGTCGCGCTCCATTTTAACTAAAATTGGTAAATAGCTATAATACAAAATATAGAGTAACAAAGATATAGCCACTCGCGCTCCATTTTATTCTAAATTACAAAAAAAAATCTTTAAATTTACTTACGAAAATTCTTTACATATCTAAAAAGGCTGCTAGGTTTATAACTTCTATACTAGACATGCAATGTTAACTAAAATTGGTAAGAAGCTAGAACACAAAACATAGAATAGTATAGATATAGCCACCTGCACTCCATTTTCCCTAAAATCCTGAAAAAAATCATTCATGTACTTTTTATATTTTTCCTCAATTCTAAAAAGTCTGCTAGGTTACTACTTCTATACTAGAAATAGAATATTAACTAAAATTGGTAAAAAGCTAGAATACAAAATATAGAGTAGCAAAGATATAGCCACTCGCGCTCCATTTTATTTTAATTTCAAAAAAAAAATCTTTAAATTTACTTACGAAAATTCTGCTAGGTTTATAACTTCTATACTAGACATACAATATTAACCAAAATTGGTAAATAGCTGAAATACAAAACATAGAATAGTATAGACATAGTCACCTGCACTCCATTTTCCCGGAAATCCTGAAAAAAATCATTCATGTAGTTTTGATTTTTTTCTTCCATTCTAAAAAGTCTGCTAGGTTTACTACTTCCATACTAGACATAAAATCTTGTATATGATCTTTTATAATTTAGAATAAAATGGTGCGCAGGTGGCTATGCCTATGCTACTTTATCTTTTATATTCTAGATATTTACCATTTTTCATTGACATCCTATGTCTAATATAGAAGTAGTAACCTAGCAGACTTTTTAGAATTGAGGAAAAAAATCAAAAGTATATTAATGATTTTTTCAGGATTTCAGGGAAAATGGAGTGCAGGTGGCTATGTCTATACTATTCTATGTTTTGTGTTGCAGGTGGCTATGTCTATACTATTCTATGTTTTGTGTTCTAGCTACTTACCAATATAAGTTAATATTCTATGTCTAGTATAGAAGTTATGAACCTAGCAGCCTTTTTAGATATGTAAAGATTTTTCGTAAGTAAATTTAAAGTTTTTTTTTGTAATTTAGAATAAAATGGAGCGCGAGTGGCTATGTCTTTGCTACTCTATATTTTGTATTCTAGCTATTTACCAATTTTAGTTAATATTCTATGTCTAGCATAGAAGTTATAAACCCAGCAGTCTTTTTAGATATGTAAAGAATTTTCGTAAGTAAATTTAAAGTTATTTTTTTATAATCATAATATATTATCATAATATATTATCAAAACGTTCGTGGAAAACGTTCGTGGATTACGAACAAAAACTAACATATTTTTCCGTAACTCAATGGCAGTTGAATTTGATATTATTTGTTTAAGTGAAACATGGCTTCTCCCTGGCATTTATGATACGGAACTTTTTGATTCTCGATACACTGTTTACAGGTGTGATCGTGATTATACAACTCGAGGGGTAAGCATGGGGGGTGGAGTGCTTGTTGCTGTACGACGTGGTTTGTCGGTGCGAAACGCTGTAACTGTACCTTTCCCTCAGGCCGACGCCGAAGTAATAAAAATATCGATCGCTTTGGGAGAAGGTCCAGTCCCTAAGTTACTTCATGTGTACTGCTGTTATTTTCCACATGGTAAGGCTCATCATGATAGCGTTAGTGGTTTCTTTGATACCATTTCTCAGTCTGTCGTGACTTCTCCGATTGACAAGAATATCGTCATTGGTGATTTTAATATTTCGCCAGCAAGGTGGGAGGTAAAAGATTTTAAATCAACATTATTGAATTATAGCGACAGCGACATATCACTACAATCTCTAGATTGTTTTATGAATTTTAATAATTTTAGTCAGTATAATATAGTACCAAATAAAAGCGACAGAATGCTGGATCTAATTCTTTCAGACTTGGACTGCCGTATTTATAAAAGCAAGAGTCCTTTGGTCACGGAGGATGGCCATCACCCAGCGCTAGAAATAAATATTCGTATGTTACGGCTGCGTACACTGCGTCCAGCCACCCGCAGTATACGTGTGTTCCGCGCAGCAGACTATGATGCGATAAATAATGATTTGTCTAGAACTGACTGGTCTGATCTTTGTTCGTCCAGGGATATTGAAAACGCTGTTTCTTTATTTTATGATGTCGTTAATGACGTAATTATGAAGCATGTCCCCTTAAAGAATATCAGCGATAATGGTAGGTTTCCGCCTTGGTACTCAAAAGCTTTGATAAAAATAATTAAAGAAAAGAAAAAAATCCATAAAAAATGGAAAATTTATGGCAGGGTAGGTGACTATAATAACTTTAGTTTATTGAGAGATAGGCAAAAGCGAGTACAGATTAAGTGCTATGAAAAGTATATCGCTGATTCTGAAGATAAAATTAGATTTAATAGTAAAAACTTCTGGACCTTTGTCAAATCAAAGAAGGGAACATCAGACCTCCCTGATACTTTATATTTAGATGATCAATCTTCGAGTGACTCTGCTGAAATATGTCATTTATATAATAAGTACTTTCTTTCTGTTTTTGAAGATGACAATGATATAGAGGCAGATTCAAGTAACAGTCACATTGTGGAATCATCGCATATAAATAGCGTAGTGTTTTTAAATTCTGTTATTTTATCCGAGGCTACTATATTTAAATATTTGTCAAGTCTTGACATTAATAAGGGATCGGGCCCTGATAGGATTCCACCGATTTTTTATAGTAAGTGCTGCGAAAGTCTTTCGGGACCAATTTGTGCATTGTTTAATTTATCTATGGGGACTGGAAGGATGCCTCTTATTTGGAAACAATCCTATGTTGTACCCATTTTTAAGTCTGGTGACAGGCATAATATTCAAAACTATAGACCTATATCTAAGTTGTGTACCATAGCAAAACTTTTTGAAAAAATTGTCTATGATAGCATATTTCCAGTTTTGAGAACACATTTGATTGACCAGCAACATGGATTTATTGTTAGTAGATCTACTGAGTCCAATTTATGTGAATTTGTCCATAGAGTTGCTGTTACAATGAATAAGGGTTCTCAAATGGACGCTATATATACTGACTATTCTAAGGCCTTTGATAAGATTTCTCATTCCCTTCTTATTGATAAGTTGAATCGAGTTGGTATCCATGGTGACTTGTTGAGGTGGCTAGATTCCTATCTTAGGGAGCGGAGTCAGGCCGTCACTATAAAGGGACATTGTTCTTCATTTGTTCCCGTTTCCTCTGGTGTTCCCCAGGGTTCTCATCTCGGGCCGCTTCTTTTTAACATATTTATAAATGACATTTTGTCCATATTTGACCACTCCAATGTTCTCCTTTATGCCGATGACATGAAAATATTTAGAAGTATCAGATCAATCAATGACTGTAAATTATTACAAAAAGATCTTGATAGACTTTCAAGATATTGTGATCGAAATCATTTGTCTCAATATAAAGAAGTGTAACGTAATAAGTTTTACAAGAAAGTCAAAGCCTATTATTAGTACATATTTCTTGAATGATGAGCCTATCTGTCGTGTGTCCATGGTGAGAGATCTGGGAGTACTTCTGGACACTGGCCTAACCTTCATTCCTCACGTAAATAGTATCGTGGCCAAGGCCTATCGCATGCTAGGCTTTGTACTAAGAACATGCAGGGATTTTAAAAAAGGCTCTACGTTCACATTGCTTTTTAACTCCCTGGTGAGGTCTATCCTTGATTATGCGTCTACTGTTTGGAGCCCACAATATAGGATACACGTAGATAATATTGAAAGGATACAAAAGAAGTTTTTTAAATATTTGCATTATACTTGTAGGATAAACGGAGGCGAAAATCCCGAAAAACCTACCTCTCTTCAGGTTCGTCGTATAGAAAGGGATCAGGTATTTTTGTTTAAATTAATAAAAAATCACGTAGACTCTCCGTTCCTTTTAAGCACACTGTCATTTCGATGTCCTCGTGTAGGTTCACGCAACCAATGCTTATTCAGTTTCCCAGAAGCAGCAAGAAGTAATTATGTAGCTAATTCTTTTATATATAGGTCATGTAAGATACATAACGAAAGGCTTACAAATGTTGATATTTTCAATATTTCGTTAGCTCAATTTAAAAAACTAATACATGAAATACAATTTATTGATTAATTGCTGTTTACCCTGACCGGGCCTTGTTTATCTAACACTTATTTAATAATTTTTGATTATTTGTTATTATTATATTGATTGACTTATTTTATTCATTTTATATTTCTATAAATTTTGTATTTGTTTTGTGTAAGATGTTTTTGTGTCATAATTTGTGGATGCTATTTTGGTTTTTGTTATTCTAAGATGATTGTTAATCTGATTATATTCTGTATGTATCCCTAATAACAATTAAATAAAATAAAATAAAAATAAATAATTTAGAATAAAATGGAGCGCAGGTGGCTATGCCTTTGCTACTTTATCTTTTATATTCTAGATATTTTCAATTTTTCATTGACATCCTATGTCTAGTATAGAAGATAAGAATCAAAAACTACTTTATGAATTTAAAATTTTCTAAACAGATTGGAGAATTTGTTTAGAAAATTTTAAATTCATAAAGTAGTTTTAGATTTTTTCTTTCAGAATTTCAGGGAAAATGGAGCACATGTGGGTATGGCTATAGTATTTTAGAGTTAATTTTCTAGCTAATTACTAACTTTTATCAAGATCCTATGTCTAGAATAGAAGTAGTAACTTAGCAGACTTTTTAGAATTGAGGAAAAAAATCAAAATTACATGAATGTTTTTTTTTCAGGATTTCAGGGAAAATGGAGTGCAGGTGGCTATGTCTATACTATTCTATGTTTTGTGTTCTAGCTACTTACCAATTTTAGTTAATATTGTATGTCTAGTATAGAAGTTATAAACCCAGCAGCCTTTTTAGATATGTAAAGAATTTTCGTAAGTAAATTTAAAGTTTTTTTTTGTAATTTAGAATAAAATGGAGCGCGAGTGGCTAAATCTTTGCTACTCTATATTTTGTATTCTAGCTATTTACCAATTTTAGTTAATATTCTATGTCTAGTATAGAAGTTATAAACCCAGCAGTCTTTTTAGATATGTAAAGAATTTTCGTAAGTAAATTTAAAGTTTTTTTTTATAATTTAGAATAAAATGGAGCGCAGGTGGCTATACCTATGCTACTTTATCTTTCATTTTCTAGATATTTACTATTTTTCATTGACATCCTATGTCTAGTATAGAAGTTAAGAACTCCAATCTGTTTAGAAAAATTTAAATTCATAAAGTAGTTTTTGATTTTTTCTTTCAGAATTTCAGGGAAAATGGAGCACATGTGGGTATGGCTATAGTATTTTAGAGTTTATTTTCTAGCTAATTACTAACTTTTATCAAGATCCTATGTCTAGAATAGAAGTAGTAACTTAGCAGACTTTTTAGAATTGAGGAAAAAAATCAAAATTACATGAATGTTTTTTTTCAGGATTTCAGGGAAAATGGAGTGCAGGTGGCTATGTCTATACTATTCTATGTTTTGTGTTCTAGCTACTTACCAATTTAAGTTAACATTGTATGTCTAGTATAGAAGTTATAAACCTAGCAGCCTTTTTTGATATATAAAGAATTTTCGTAAGTAAATTTAAAGATTTTTTTTTTGTAATTTAGAATAAAATGGAGCGCGAGTGGCTATATCTTTGTTACTCTATATTTTGTATTCTAGCTATTTACCAATTTTAGTTAATATTCTATGTCTAGTATAGAAGTTATAAACCTAGCAGCCTTTTTAGATACGTAAAGAATTTTCGTAAGTAAATTTAAAGATTTTTTTTTGTAATTTAGAATAAAACGGAGCGCAGGTGGCTATGCCTATGCTACTCTATGTTTTATATTCTAGGTAGTTACCATTTTTCATTGACATCCTATGTCTAGTATAGAAGTAAAGAACTCCAATCTGTGTACAAAATTTTAAAATTCATAAAGTAGTTTTTGATTTTTTCTTTCAGAATTTTAGGAAAAATGGAGCGCATGTGGGTATGGCTATAGTATTTTAGAGTTTATTTTCTAGCTAATTACCAACTTTTATCAAGATCCTATGTCTAGTATAGAAGTAGTAACCTAGCAGACTTTTTAGAATTGAGGAAAAAAAAAACAAAAGTACATGAATGATTTTTTTCAGGATTTCAGGGAAAATGGAGTGCAGGTGGCTATGTCTATACTATTCTATGTTTTGTGTTCTAGCTACTTACCAATTTTAGTTAATATTGTATGTCTATTATAGAAGTTATAAACCTAGCAGCCTTTTTAGATATGTAAAGAATTTTCGTAAGTAAATTTAAAGATTTTTTTTTTGTAATTTATAATAAAATGGAGCGCGAGTGCCTATATCTTTGCTACTCTATATTTTGTATTCTAGCTATTTACCAATTTTAGTTAATATAGAAGTCTAGTATAGAAGTTATAAACCTAGCAGCCTTTTTAGAGATGTAAAGAATTTTTGTAAGTAAATTTAAAGTTTTTTTTTTAATAATTTTGAATAAAATGGAGCGCAGGTGGCTATACCTATGCTACTTTATCTTTCATTTTCTAGATATTTACTATTTTTCATTGACATCCTATGTCTAGTATAGAAGTTAAGAACTCCAATCTGTTTAGAAAAATTTAAATTCATAAAGTAGTTTTTGATTTTTTCTTTCAGAATTTCAGGGAAAATGGAGCGCTTGTGGGTATGGCTATAGTATTTTAGAGTTTATTTTCTAGCTAATTACCAACTTTTATCAAGATCCTATGTCTAGTATAGAAGTAGTAACCTAGCAGACTTTTTAGAATTGAGGAAAAAAATCAAAAGTATATGAGCGATTTTTTTCAGGATTTCAGGGAAAATGGAGTGCAGGTCGCTATGTCTATACTATTCTATGTTTTGTATTCCAGCTATTTACCAATTTTAGTTAATATTATATGTCTAGTATAGAAGTTATAAACCTAGCAGCCTTTTTAGATATGTAAAGAATTTTCGTTAGTAAATTTAAAGATTTTTTTTTGTAATTTAGAATAAAATGGAGCGCGAGTGGCTATATCTTTGCTACTCTATATTTTGTGTTCTAGCTATTTACCAATTTTAGTTAATATTCTATGTCTAGTATAGAAGTAGTAACCTAGCAGACTTTTTAGAATTGAGGAAAAATATCAAAAGTACATGAATGTTTTTTCGTAAGTAAATTTAAAGATTTTTTTTTGTAATTTAGAATAAAATGGAGCGCAGGTGGCTATGCATATGCTACTCTATGTTTTATATTCTAGGTATTTACCATTTTTCATTGACATCCTATGTCTAGTATAGAAGTAAAGAACTCCAATCTGTTTACAAAATTTTAAAATTCATAAAGTAGTTTTTGATTTTTTCTTTCAGAATTTCAGGGAAAATGGAGCGCATGTGGGTATGGCTTTAGTATTTTAGAGTTGATTTTCTAGCTAATTACCAACTTTTATCAAGATCCTATGTCTAGTATAGAAGTAGTAACCTAGCAGACTTTTTAGAATTGAGGAAAAAAATCAAAAGTAATGGATTTTTTCAGGATTTCAGGGAAAATGGAGTGCAGGTGGCTATGTCTATACTATTCTATGTTTTGTGTTCTACCTACTTACCAATTTTAGTTAATATTGTATGTCTTGTATAGAAGTTATAAACCTAGCAGCCTTTTTAGATATGTAAAGAGTTTTCATAAGTTATTTGAGATTTCAGGAAAAATTGGACGATGATGACTTTTTATGTTGCTTCATTATAATATTAAGACTATGTACCTGTTAAACATTTAAATATATTATCGCATATATATAAAAACAAATATTTATTTAAAACCTATTTAAAGTGGTCGGGTTATAAAGGCTGCTAGATTTTGGCTGCCAACTTCACACCCGTTACTTGTTCGCCATTCTTACATTTCTGTTGCTTGCTGTTTGCGGCTGCTTGTTTGTAGCACTTGGTTAACGCGGCACGGTAGGTATATCGAATTCTTCGCGATTCCTTAGGAACGATTGTTAAAGATGAACTGAATTCTAAAATGTGGTTCCCGCTTTTATAACCAAAATTTACAACATACTATGGTTTTAATTAAATTAAAACTCTTCTAATATTAAACAATACGATTGCTTATTGATTAAACTTGCTTATTAATTATATATATATATATATATATATATATATATATATATATATATATATATATATATATATATATCTTCACGGGTGCCTTACGGCGCTCGAGACCGCCTAGACGGCCCCAGGGTACCCAGCGGAGGGGTTTTAATCCCACCTCGTTGTAGCCGAAGGTATGAGTCTACACCGAACAAGTGGTTAGCCCGTCGCGATGTTTTGGATAGACTCAATAACCCATCTATAAACAGTTTCACAAGTTGGTATAGTGAAACCGGGACCGACAGCTTAACGTGCTCTCCGAGGCACTATAGTGGTGTTGTCAAACAAATGTACATATTTTTTTTAATTAAAAACTCAATGGTACACACCGGGGTTTATTAATTAATAAATATTTTTTCTGGTTAAATGTTCTTTAAGTTATAATTTAATATTTTTAAAGTGAATATTTATCGTTAGTCGGTTAAATAAAATTTAAAACAGCTAAGTACTTCCAGTCAATTCTGTCCCGAGACACCACTAACGTCGGTTGTTTTTGGTTTTTAACTATTCAATTTTTCCACAACAATTCGACAACCTTAACGATTATCTTATTCTAAGGTATATAATACTAGTATGTATGGTCTCGTGGCATACAGCGGCCATGATACCACAGATAATATAACTGTTTTGTCTAATTTTAAATTTGTATGGAAAGCTAATAAATAATAATAAATAAATAAATACCATCACGGGTACCTTTTTTTTGGCTCTTAAGAACCGTTTAAACGGCCTCAGGGTGCCCAACGGAGGGATTAACCCGTCCTCATTTTGCCTATGGTAAGCGGTCACCCATCCCAGGTCCGGTTTTTTGTCATCTGCTTAACCTTATTATCAGTTGCGCAGTGACTTAAACCTGTTTAATCACGATAAAATGCCGGGTAAGGTTACTAACTTCTAAGACAAAGAACAAACATCGTTAACATCGATGTATAATATTTGTATCAACCTATACCTGCATTCCCATATTGCGTAAACATATTTTATCAGTTTCTCATTAGTCATTTATCTTGACCATAAACAAATTATTACACGAATTATTTCGTTACAAATTTATAAATAATGCAAATCCTCTTAACCCTCAATGGTGAATGTGGTCAATTTATACCATGAAAGAATCACTCGTGGTATCGATATATTATTAAGTCATGTTACCTATTAATTTATTACTTAACAATATTAATATATTCATAAATTCTATAAGCTTAAAAAAAATAGAAAACTTTCAATTAGTAAAGTAGAGTAAGTATCAAGTAGAGTAAATAAAAAATTGAGATTACAATCTAATACAATTTATACATAATATTGGAGGTTACGACATAATTATTTGCGTCCATCGTCTTATAAGTCAAAGGCCTATATTTTTTAGTATTAGACAATACTTAATGGATTGTTGTATTGACTTTGGTGTAGATCAATTTTAACATGTAAGTAAACAGAAAGAATGTTATTTAAAAACTGGGGAAAGTGTGGCGGATAAAACACTTTGCCAAAAAGTGTTTTAGACAGCCCAATTTCCTACTACTAATATGGGTTTCGAATTTCGAAGAAACAAAACAATTAATAGGGCTATTTATGACTTTTTATTCCCAGTGGTAAAGAGCATAGATAAAAGGATGCAAACTGTGGCCATTTTTATGGATATGTCTAAAGCGCTTGATCACGTGGATCATCAATTACGGATGTGCGAAACGGTTAGAAACTAACCGACGAGCGAAGCGAGAGAAGCCAGTCGGCTAACCACGCATTACGCGGCCGCTTCGCTCGACGACTCGAATTACGGATATGGAAACGGTTGGACGTCGAGCGAAGCGACGCGTATCGTTTCCACATCCGTAATTCGAGTCGTCGAGCGAAGCGAGCCGGCTACCAGTACCCAGTCGGCTAACCACGCATGCAATATCAAAGTGGGAAACAGTCTACGACTCAAACAGTTAAGTATGGGGTACCACAAGGGAGAGTGCTTGGACCCCTATTGTTATTGATATATACCAATGATCTACCCCCAGCATCAAAACATCAAATAACGCTATTTGCAGATGACAGCACAGTAAGAAGCGCAAAATGCATCAGAGCTATTTGTTATTTAAAGACAACAGATTCATGTAAACCACACTTTTCAAACTTAAAAATGTTAACGTTAAATGTTAAATGAAATCTGGATTTGTTTACATTCTGTGCCTGCAAACGATCTAATGATAAGCTAAATTTAATAAACCATAAAACAGAATTGTTACATAGGTGTGTTTTTTACATGGCGCCTTTTATTTACAACAAGCTTACACCTTTGTAATACATACGTAATACTGGCGATATTAGAAATTTTAAAGAAAAATTATAAAACTTCTTGATAACAAGAAGCTACTACAAAGTAAATGATTTTTTTGTTGTAAAAAATAAATAACTTGGTCTCTGTTATAAATGTTAACTTCATAATTCTAATATTAATGATAATGGCTTACAATACTTAATATATAAATAATAATATCGACAGCCTCCGTAGACTAGTGGTTGCGCCTTTGGCGTTGTATCCGGAGGTCGTGGGTTCGATTCCCACCCATGACAAAAAAAAAATAGTACGTTTTTTCTGTACAGTTTGTCATGGTCTGGGTGTTTATAAAATATAATATCTAATCCGTCCTTTCTTAATCATATTAATCATAGGTCAGTCAAATTAGAATTTATCGAGGAATTAATTTCCAGCAAGCTGGAAATCATTTTGATACCTTCATTTGGTCCTAAATGCGTGTAATCCGAGTTTGCCCCATCCCAGGAGGTGTGCATAACTTTTGGGAGCCAAATAACCTCGAATATTTTCCTCTTTTTTCAGTTTTTTGCTTGTAGCTCGAAAACGGTACGTCGGACGGAAAATGTCATTTCATACAATATTAAGAGGGTTAAATTCTGCGTCGAATGAACATCTAAAACTTCAAATTCGGTTCAGTGGTATAGCAGAAATCAAAAGTTAGAAACCGGGAAAATTTCTCATTTAGGTGCAAACTTACATTTTGCGACTTTCCAAGGCCACATATCTTTGAAACAGATATTCCTATTGAAAACCCCATAGTATAAAAGTGTTAGAAAATATAATATCACGTTATATAGACACCTCAATTATCAAATTCAGTCATTTTGAAAGACTAAATTTGGCATCAATTCAAAATCGTTTTTTTTCTGAGTCCTTTTAAGTTGCACATTTTCCTTAAATATGAGGTGTGAGGCCTACATTTAATGCATTGTGAGGGCTAAGAACATTACAATGCAAATTTCTAAGATATACACAATCAGAAAACTTATATATATAAGTATACACACTCTGAGTAGAGATTCGAAGTAGTATGAATGAAAAACATTTTTAATTATAGAAAAGTTGTATATTGCCATTAAGCAATTAATCTTTAATTAGTAACTATTATTAATATTAATTAATGAAATAATAGAAACATTTAAAAATGACATGACATTTGAAAAAATATGAATGAAAACATGATATAGAATTCAATAGTTATGCAGCAGAAAATAGGGCAGCATTCATACTCGCATTTTCTTAGATGTCGATGGTCCTTCATCTACGAAACTCTCCAGCTGCGGTGACATGTCGAGCCCCTCTTCATCGAGATCATCTTCAAAGGGACTGTCCTCACCTATTTCTGCTTCTACGTCGATCGGCATGTGGGATACACACTCATCCTCGAATGGTGCTGAATTCGAGCAGGACTGGCCGTGGCAGTTGAGGCAAATTGTTGAGCATTTTATACCTACTTTTCGGCAGCTACACCTCCCTTTACACCCCTTCGTACATGCGCAGGACACTGTGTTGAGGATTTCAGCTGGAGCTGGATCCTTGGTGTTTATGGTGGGAAGCAGGCCAAGGTCCGTATTCTTCCAACCCCAGCTGAGAGGATCCTTTGGTCTATCATACCAGCCCTGGATTTGGTGGTAGACCCGCAGAATATGTAGGGCAGCGGCTGCGTTTGTTGGTGATAGAGAGGCGAGATTGAAAGTTGGCTTTATGAGGGATTTTGAGAATATCTCGTGGCGGATTTTGTCCAAAGAGGTCTCATTAGCCTTAGGTGAATATAAGGCTGCCAGGAATAGTTGACCTGCTGAAATAAGGTCCTCAGGATCAGCATCTGCATGGTGGAAAACCTTGACAGCCTCTTGTAAAGCCGTGTTCTTTTCAAGAAGCTTGACAAACTTCATCTTCCCTTGGCGATAAAATGCAGAGGTTGTATCACACCCACTGATTGCATGTAGGAACAGAAGGTTCTGTTTGACAGCAGAGGAGAAGTTGAAGTACCTGGGAGAGTAGAACGTGTTCTGAGAGGTCCCCTTTCCAGGTTTCATGACGTAAATGTTTGAGGAATTTGGTGCTTTGGCGGTTAATAGGATCAATAGATCGGTGTCCTCTCCGATTATTATGACCGTCGCAAAGTTCTCTGCCGCTTGAATGGCGGTGTTGACGATGAGGGTGTCAGCATCCTCAAGAGCTTGCCTCACTTCAAACCCCTGCTGTACTAATTTTTCACGCAGCATGGATATAAGCCGTTCTTTGTTGCTGTCATTGGACAAAAATTGTTCTTTCGGCATGGTTGCAGTCATCGTTTCAGTGAACACCACGTTTGCAGAAGAGTGTTTGCTTTTACGGCGAAGACGCTCAGCTGTTTTGGTACTCTTTACTGATGCCTCATCAGGGTAACCATCAAAAACGATTATTGTACTGACAGGGTTGTAGTATTGCTTAACGTATTTGACATATTTGGAGAGAATTGTTGAAAATTTTTCCTTGGATTGCCAAAGCACTCGATGTAGAAGGAACCCACCATCAATTACAATGGCACTACCTGCAAGGTTTGGTGGATCAGACACTGGTGAAAATAAATCGTAGAACACAGATTTCTTTGTTTTCCGCATTCCTGTTTCATCAAAGATGGAAAGGGGATAAGGAGCTAACTCAAACTCGAAATAATTTTTGAACTGTTCCTCTGATTTTTTAAGAAGTGTTATGCGTCGGAAAAGTGTATCTGGGTTTACTGGTATATCTTCGCCATGAATCCTGACTTTCGAGTTAAAAGCTTTAAGAGGAACCACTCTGTTTTTTCGTTGAAACTTCACATTACTGAAGTCGTTGCCAATAATCTTAGCAATACTCTGAATTCCTTTCTCAAATGCTTCATGGCAGTCAATTTTCTCATCGCCAGTTACTCCTGTGCTAATGGACATCACAAATTGTCCAGTTGGGAAGGGATAGTGAGATGAGAACCAGTCAAGAAGGATCGCAACGTCTGCATCGTCCCTGTGTACCCTTGACAACCTAGCGTCTACGTGCTGCTCTGAAGTACCATACGTCACGCCACAAAACTGCTCCATTTGTAAGGCAATTTCCATGATGGTAGGGATTGTGGCAACCCAAGTCACCAGAGTACTGTCCGTTATGCCTCGTCCACGTGACAGCCCACCTTGGGCTTTCAGAGACCTCATTACGACCTGCTCAATCGTCTGATCAGTGAATACACCAGACCAAAACTTGTCAGATCTTCTGATGGTGAAGAAGCCTTGGTTCACAAATTTGTCATATTCATCAGGCAAGAGCTTTTGTTCCAAATCTAACATGTCCTGGAGGTACAATTGGCATGATTTAGCATATAAAAAGTGACCGCTGGAATGGAAGTAAGGCAACATCCGTTGCACTGACTGTAGATGTAACTGCCAATTGCCAGTTCGTTCAGCCTCTATGAACTGCTTGACAATGGACACCATGTAACGGATCAGCGTTACATAATGTTATAAATTTAATAATAAATAATTTTAGTTGAGTTGCCGCGCGAACCCTAAATTCCATTCGTGAGTACCTACCTACGGACGTCCGAACGACGCGACGCGCCCTTGCGCCGGCCGCCGTGGCTGAGCACCTGATTCAGCGGAGAAACACGTACGGAGTGGTCGTGTCTACAAAATTATTAACTAAATATCTACTAAATTTACGTATATAATATTGTGCTGAAGGCACCAAGCTGGCTTCAGAGCCCCTCTAGGGGTTCTTGGTTTCTGTAACGAGAGGCTACCGACTGGTTTCTGGTTATACCGGTTGACTGTCATCTGGAGAAAATCTACCTACCTAAATCGGATCCTTGACGTCGACGTCCAGAAGTTCTAGTGCTTCCGGTAGGCGCGGCTAGCCTACCCTAGCAGCTAACCAGCTCAGTACTACGGAACCCTCGTGTATGAGACCGCTCCTGCGGACCCTTAAGTGTTCAGGCCAGTGACCCATCCTAAATTTGTAATAACTTCAGAGAAGACTAAACTATTGACGTACCCTTAGTTCTGTAATCGGCTACCTACTTATTTTTTAAATTAAACCTTGTTTTTTTATTTAAGTGATTTTTTTAATTCTAAATAATAAGGAATCCCTAAAAGGTTACAACCATGTGGAAATACTGGACCCACAGCTTTGCGGTAGGTCCATTCTGCTCAAGCTCCGACAATTTCTCATAGAATTGTTCCATAATGCTTATGAGCGCTGGTTGGTCCAGGTGAAATTTGGAGCTCCTACATCATTCAGCATACCCAATATTGCCTGATTCTCGACGTCAGTAATGTTCATTGTTGACAATACAGTTTTTGCCAGTGCCAGGTGAACTAAAATGTGACCCCTAATAGCTCTTGAATATGCGTGCCCCGTCAGCATCTTTTCTGTAGACTGTTTTGCGTAAATGGTGCTAAGGACATCCTGCAACCCACTACCGTCCATTATGTATCCAATAGCACCCATAAAAGACATCAGCAGGTGAAAGCCACCTAGACGCACGATCACTGATGATAATGGAGATTGAGAATCGCAGGAAGCCACTATCTCTCTGGCTTTGTAATACAGAGGCTGGTCAAATGTCACAAAACAGCATTTTTGTTTATCACCCCTCCGTTCAACTGAATCGAGGAGAACAGAGTATATAGTGTCAGGGTTTCCTGGAGGTGCATTGAGGAATGGTAGGCACAGAGTATTGGCTAAAAGAATCTTCCAGCACGATTTGCGGTGGGTCTTGAAGGACAGATGATTGAAACAGCTGAACTGAACTTCGAAATATGAACAAGAAAATCCAAGACTTGATAACACCTCCAGGAGATCTCTTGATCCGTACTTCTTATGAAGCGTTGCACCAAGTCCTACGAGCAGTGGGGACAGGAAGGACCGCGGTCTCGCAGCATTAATTATAGCGTGAGCGATAGCACAGGTTTTGGTTTTTTGTTTGCCCCGAGCAGAGGGGTTTTTTCCATGTTTGGGGTTTACAATTGACCCCACAAGCACCTTAAGGGTTTCTGGAATGTCATTCTCAACGTCCTTCAGAAATTCGTCCACTTTGGGGTAAGTATCAAGGGGATAAATCACCGATCTGATATCCTCGCGAACAATGGCAGCGGCGGCTTTCACTATGCGAAGTCGCTCTTCTTTTTCGTCGGCATTCCTGGAGTTATACCAACTCTGAGTTAAAATTTTATAACCTGTATTTCGAAAGCATATTACAGGTGGCTTATTTTTACCCCCTCCACTCGAGACAATAATGTCGTCTTCATACTTTGTTTTCAACCTTTTCAACAGGGCTTTATGAGTTGGGACAAAGCCTTCAAAGTCTTCCAAAATTTCTGACAAAGTGAATTGGCATCGGTCTTCATTTTCCTCGATGTATTTGCAAATATAGTTAAATGCCAGAGACACATTTTATTTATTTAAAATACTTTATTGCACAAAATTACAAAATAAAATTGTACATAGGCGAACTTAATGCCTTAGGCATTTTCTACCAGCTAACCTTTGAGAGAGTGGAAGATTATGCATAGGGTACAAAAGCAAATAAATAATAATTTAAAAGACATATAGCGAATAGTATATAAACTACTTAAATATTACATGTAAATACTTAAACATACACTCAATACATAATATACTACTTATATAAATCATACAATATAATACATATAGTACATATCAAAACAGAAAATGCTAAAGGAAAAATTGGCAGTTACTTATTCAGATAATGAGTGGTGAGTAGACGTTTAAATACACCGATGGTTGGAGCCTGTCTTATACACAGAGGAAGCAAATTCCATTGACGAGCAGCTGACACAGTAAAAGAATCGGAATATTTGGTGGAGATGTGCGACGGGATCTTTAATTGGTTATTAACAGAGGAGCGAAGAGGATGATCGTGAGAATCACAGAGGAAAATAAATCGAGATTTTAGGTAAGAAGGGGTATTAGGATTATAGAGGATGTTATACAGGAAAGAAAGCATGTGCACTGATCTACGTGATCGTATATTAAGCCATCTTAACTGTTTGCGGTAAATAGATACATGGTCATATTTGCGAAGGCCGAAAACAAAGCGTATGCACAAGTTAAGAAGGCGGTCGAGTTTATTGAGTAGGTCTTCAGTCAGATCAGAGTAACATACATCAGCATAGTCTAAAATAGGGAAAAGAAGTAAATTTACTAACATAATCTTTGTCTTAAATGGAATGAGGTACTGGGACCGCTTGAGCGAATGCATACGCGCCACCTTGCGGGACGCCAGCAGTGAGGAAACACCAATCAGAGAAAACATTGTCCACCCGAATGCGCTGCCTGCGTCCGCGAAGATATGAGTTGAACCACTGTGTCGCAGTAGGAGAAATATTAAGTGAACGCAAAATAGCGATAAGAATATCATGATCGACGCAGTTGAAGGCATTACTAAAATCTAGGAGAACAAGCAGTGTTAACTTTTTTTCGTCAATAGCACGGCGTATGTCATCAGTGATATTTACAAGAACAGTGCTGGTGCTATGAGACAATCGAAAGCCAGACTGCCGCGGATTCAATAATGCATTACTATTTAAAAAGTTAGTAAATTGTTTGTGAACAACGTGCTCCAGGACTTTAGATAAGAAAGGAAGAATAGAAATAGGTCGAAGATCGTTAAAAGTAGTGGGAGCAGTTTTTTTTGGAATCGGAATAACATGCGCACTTTTCCAAGTAGTGGGAAAATGTCCTGAAGAGAGAGATGAATTAATAATTAATGTAATAGAAGGGAGAATTATGTCAATAATAGGAATAATCAGGGCGCGACCAATATCATCAAAGCCCACTGCCTTACTAGTTATAGATTTAACAATTTTCTTTACATCACCTGTGGTCACAGGCTGCAATTCAAATTGAAGTGGGGCAGAAGCGGATCTTATTTGTGAGATGACATTAGATTTTTTAGCGGGGTCTAAAGGAGTAGAGGGGGAAGAGAAGTTAAAGTAAGATTAAGGCTGTTAATATCAGAAGGGACGAAACTATCGGATTTAGGTTTACCGAAACCAAGAGTACGAAGAAATTTCCAAGTATTTTGGGGGGTGGAGGACCTAATGAAAGTATGAATGTATTGGCGTTTTGCGTTCCTACACATCTGATTCACGCGATTCCTTGCACACTTGAATGCATTCCAGTTCGCTTCGCTTCGGTCTTTCCTAACTTTCCTCTTCAAAGAATCTCTCCATCTCATGGCCTTTCGTATTTTATCATCTAGCCACATCTTCATCTTCTGGTCGGCCAACTGGCAATCCGGTTTTAACACCTTTTTTCAGGAACTTGATACTGCAGGAGCGGTGGTACCTGGCCTCTACCGCGATCAGATCATTTTCTAAACGAATTCTTTCAAGCACCTCTTCATCCTGCCTCCGTTCAGCTGCAGCCAAGAGGGAATTTTTAAACTCAATTGTTGACACATACTGTACGGTTACTCGCCTTTTCAGAGGCTTCTTGCTTTCTCTGGCCACAAATTCCTGTGATGCGTCTTCACCGCAGATCACACATCTCTTCTTAAAATCAAAAGTCGCGCCCCGCTGTCTACGGCTTTTGGGGTTTTCTCCGTCACCTTTCTTCTCCTTCGAATACATTTTCCTGCATTTTTCGTGAACCCCAACTGAATTAAGACCTTGAAGTTGAAGGTGCTTCTTATCCTTCGTTGCTATACTTCTTTTTATAAATGTTTCTATCCCTCGTTCTTTCACTGTAGTAGAAGCCTCAACATGTAACGGTCTGTCACAAATAAAACACTCCGAGTCATTCATGTCTGTAGATTTTGAATACGCCAATTTATATCACTTTATATCTGAAACAATAGAACACGACGTTATAACACTCTCTTTTACGAATAATCAACTTTTCACACTGTACTTATCAAACCAGATACACGAAATTAGGACTTAAAAAAACACCTATTTTGAATTGATGCCAAATTTAGTCTTTCAAAATGACTAAATTTGAAAATTGAGATGTCTATGTAGAATGTTAATAAATCAACGGTTTTCCTTTAACGTGGTTACTCAGTACATGAAACCGAATAACTTTCACTATGGAACCAACCCTGAAATCGTGAAAAAAAATCAGCTGTTTCATACAAAGTTGACATACTCGACCAAAATGTATGAAAACGCTGATTTTGACACGTTGAAGGAAAACCGTTGATTTATTAACACCCTATATAATGTGAAATTTTATTCTCTACAACTTTTATTCTATGGCTTTTCAATAGGAGTGTGTGTTTCAAAGATATAGGTCTTGGAAAGTCGCAAAATGTAAGTTTGCACCTAAATGAGAAATTTTCCCGGTTTCTAACTTTTGATTTCGGCTATACCACTGAACCGAAATTGAAGTTTTAGACGTTCATTCGCCGCAGAATTTAACCCTCTTAATATTGACTGAAATGATATTTTCCGTCCGACGTACCGTTTTCGAGCTACAAGCAAAAAACTGAAAAAAGAGGAAAAAAATCGACGTTATTTGGCTCCCAAAAGTTATGCACACCTCCTGGGATGGGGCAAACTCGGATTACATGTATTTAGGACCGAATAAAGGTATTAAAATGATTTCCAGCTTGCTGGAAATTAATTCCTCAAAACGCTTTTTTTGGGTCTAATTTGACTGACCTATCATTGGTAAGGTACAAGTAGTTACTTCTAATTCTCCATACAAATAGTGCAGACAAATTTTGGTCCTGGATTTTCAACGCAATCTTCGTGCATCCATTGAAAACATTGAATGCATCTTATCCATTTTTCTCCCTTTTTGTCTTGAGAATAGGTATTATGACAAACTGGGCATTCAGCGTCATCATCCTCGCTATCTTCTTCGTCAGTGGACACCAAAACTGGGTCATCATCATCAGATGATTCTTCGTCAGAAGTCTGTGCTTTTCGGCGCTTTTTGGTTTTATTTTTATTGCTTCCAGCTGGTTTTTCGTTGTTTTTTTTTACGTTTTGATTTTTTCCTTCTGCTACTCTTTCATTCTTCTCTGTCTGCTTCTTTTTTGCTTCCATTATTTCATGTTTATGTGGAGAGGCCGTTAAAGGTGGTTCAATTACCGGAACAGGATGCACATCTGATGGAACTATAAATGGAGATGAAGGAGTTATACACGGTTGTGACAATGGAGTTGTTGGTCTAACCATTATGGAATGTGAAGATGACAAGAAGAGTCAGCATTTGACAACGGTGCTGTGTTGTTTGCATCGGTCGAAGAAGGAGCATGTGGAGATTCGTCAAATATGTTTTCGTTAAGTGGAAATATTTCCGTTTTTCGAAATCCGTTCATTGCTGTATCAATTTTACAAGCTTTTGAATAAGCTTTTCCAAATATTTCTTCAACTTGGTAGTGAGTAACAACTCACCCTGGGTGATTATTCAACCAATTTTCTATTTCTTGGGCATAGTATGTCTTCAAAGAAAACATAAATGAGACATCTAATGGTTGCATATGATCAGTAGAATGCGGAGGAAGGCAGATTATTGATACTCCATTGTCACGTGCGAAGTCTATTACATCTGAATTCCTTGTATGGCTGTAATGCCCATCTAACACCAGTAGAATGGGATCTTCTTTTGATGGTTTTACGATAGACACGAAATGTCTCAACCATTTAGTAAACAGTTCTGGCTGGATCTAACCAGATGGGTGGCATCCAGCAATGGTTCCTGGAGGAGCTCCATCTAGTAGTTCTGCTTTCATATTTTTCCTTGGGAACACCATCAATGGAGGAATAAATTGTCCAGTAGCCGACATACAAGTAACAACAGTTACTAATGCACCTCTTTCAGCAGATGACCTGAAAATTTTACTTAATCGATTAATATCTGAGATATTAATAGTTAAGTTTGACAATAAAATTGTATCAATAAGTCAGTTATCTCAATATTTTATGGAATCAGAGAATATTTAAATGAAAAACTTACCTTGAACACTTTTTTTTATTTTCGAATTTCTGTCTGTACGAACGTCGTGGCGCACTCACTTCTACACAATTGCCGACTGATGCAACTAGCTTTTGGTTCGGGTCACTGATAATAGATGGCGGTTTTAAAAAAAGTAGATATTGAAGGGGACGAAATTAGGTTTGGGGACGAAATTTGGCGAGTGTACCTTAGTGTTTGATGTTGTGTTGTGCTAATTATTTAAACATCGATTAAAAATATGTTAATGACTTTGACAGTACCTACTATATGTTTGTATAAGGGAATTTTAATTATTGTATTGACTTATATTGTTTGGTTAATAAATTGTTAGGTAGATAGGTAGGTATAAAATACCACTGTAAATGTTTACATACTCTCGAGCGTAACATAGAGAACTATTTAATATTGTATTAACAACTGAAATTGTAAAATTTTGTAAACCTGTGTTCGTGAACAAATAAATGATTTATGATTTAAATAAAAACGACCATTTCACAACAATGTTGAGCAGCCAGAGAATTTATTTTCCATTTGACACAGCTTATATAGAAAAGATAAATAGTTAAAAAAATATATATATTAATAAATTATTTTTATGTTTTAACAGTAATTCCAACCGGCAGTGCAACTTTTCTTCATCTTGGATCGAAATACTAGAATGGCAGATGGCAGCTGCTCACCGTCAAACAGTGGAAATGGAATCTACTTTCTTTCTCTTCCCGGACAGAGTCTGTAGGGTGCAAAGAAGTAGGAACTTTCAAATGAGCATGAGCCCAAATATTTGTAATGTACATTGTTATTAGTAGGGGCTGCTGCAACTCAATTTGGCAAGATGACAGTATGTATCCGTCGATATTGCTTTTTGGTAAACGGAAGATATCATCATGGCGACACACCATTTCGAACATTAATTTATTTTTATATTGATTAACAGGCCCATCATTCAACATATGTAATCGGGAAATAGGTAAATGTTGTTTTTATTCAGCCAAATATGGGTTTTAAGTGTGCCCAAACAGCCATTGTGTCATGTCTATTGTCGCTAGAGAGAGAACAAAAAGATACAGGTTTGATTACATTTTCCTTGCGCAAGTAAAGTACTCCTGTATGCATTGTTATCTGCTGCCTTCTTCCACCAAAGTGGACAGATTCTATTTTCTCATTATACTTGCAGCAACAATTTTCACTGTAATCTACATGAATCAGAATGTCGTTTATACATTACATTTTATTATTACATTTTTCTTTAAATTTTGAATTGCATAATATTAATGTGCTATAGTGCCAATATGTGAAAAAAAGAAAAGTGGTAATGCTGCTTCCAGGTTTTGAACACGCTTTTCAATTTAACCCTATACTCTTTCTTACCGGGTTTACGAAACTGTCTTTTTTCCGTCCTTTTCAAATGAACTGACTTCATAAATTCATTGTTGATAAGTCACTAACTGATTAGGCATTGATAAGTAGTATTCCAAAGAGCGTTTTTTGCAGGTCGAACATTCGCTGAATATACATTTTGTGGAATGCACATTGCAGGTCGCACATAGTCGCTAAAGCTGAAGTCACGCTACAAAATTTGAATGCTTTGACATCATGCAATTAAGATATCATCAGTTCAATATTGGCATACTGTATGCATTGGCAAATATTTTCCAAGTAATCCAAAAAGGTCTAAATCTGCAAAAGGTTGATAAGCTTGTCTTATAATTGACTATGCTTAGAATTTTTTGATATAAATTATCATATAAAAAAAGCTGTTGTTTAGTTTTACCTTCTTTGGATTTAACATAGTCTTTTTCCCCGGGCACATTCTTGAGTTTTCATCTTTCAGCATTTTATCGCTTATTTTTCGTGGTTTTTGTCTTTTGAAAGTGTAGCAGCACAACTGACAAAGTGAAAGAAACAAGTGAACGTCCTGAAAAGGACGAGTTTCGCAACAGTAAAGAAACAAGTGAACGAGTTCCGCAACAGTAAAGAAACAATTGAACGTCCTGAAAAGGACGGTTATTCGTAAATGTTCTCAAAAGAACATAAAATTATTGTGTGGGTAGTTCATAATTTTCTCTCGCAAAGAAGATCCATCTCGTGACTGATGTGGTAGCGCCGTGCACCAAGTTGAGGATTCAGCGTCGCCGTGTCGTTTTGAGACCGCTCGATCGCCCCGACAGCCGCCAATTCACCCGCAGCGTAGTTGGCGTTCACAGCTGCACACAGAATCACATGGCTCCTCTCGTCTCGACGGCCGCCCGGTAAAAGAGCGCGCGCACACGCCGTGCTCGACTATATGCGACACCCGCGCCATCGAGTACTGCGGAGGGGAGGCTACGTCATCGGCATTAAGGCGGGGACGTTTCTTATTGGAAAACTATTTTAAATTATTATGTTTTGTTTACATTTGTTTTTAATAATTTCCTTTTATAAAATCATATACATGGTGAATTTGAATGGGTGTACTTTGGGCTAATATGATGTTCTACTGGTCAATACGAACAACTTTTCCCATGGAACCATGTGTCGCAAATGAAAAAAAACATTGCCTTCTCCATACAAACTAGTAAAGTTAAAATGACCAATATGTATGGGGAAGCTTTTTTTTTTTTTCATTTGCCACACATGGTTCCATGGGAAAAGTTGTTCGTATTGACCAGTAGAACATCATATTAGCCCAAAGTACACCCATTCAAATTCACCCTGTATAAATACGGAAAATAAATAAGTAAATTCATCCAGTCACTACCAACCAAGAGTTTCACTTCTAAACCTACAAGTACACTAAGATCCCTAAAGTGGTGACCCCGAAGAACAAACAAGCCCTGCTGAAAAATGACGGAAGAAAACCAAGAAGTACAAGTCTCTGCAATTTCGCTCTCAATGCGGATACCACCATTCTGGAGAGATAAACCTCGTCTATGGTTCATCAGTTTCGAGGCAGCAACAAGCGGACTCAAGAAAAGCCAGACGCAACTAGCTCAGATGGTCGTCGCCAAGCTCGAAAAGCAAGACATCGAGCAAATAGCAGATTTGCTGTACAACCCGCCCAAAGCCGAGCAGTATGAAGTTATAAAGAAGCGCCCCATAACCACATATGAAGAGTCAGATAATAGACAATTTCAAAAACTACTATCAAAGATGGAGTTAGGGACACAAAAGCCGTCGCAACTTCTACGTAGAATGAAGAATTTAGCACGAGAGAAAATACCTGACGCAACCCTGCGACTTATGTGGAGCAATCACCTTCCAGCTCACATAAGATCAGTACTCGCCGTCAGTGAATCAATAAACCCAGACACTAAGCTCGACGAAATCTCTCTGCTAGCTGACACAATAGCAGAGACAAGCTGCTCGCAGGTGTCTACAATAGCCACTTCACTGCCAGGATCGCAAATAGAGGAGACATTGAACATCACGAGCCAGTTAAAAAAATTGACAATGGAGATCGCCGAACTCAAATCAAGACCTCAGTACGATAATCGGCCAACCACAATCGAAAACACAAAACATTGCTCCCGTTGCAACTCAAGATCTCGTGCACGACAAAACTCGCAATCACCATCGCGTTTCCGGTACGGCTCGCCATTACCGTATTGCTACTATCACCAGCGATTTGGAACGAAAGCAGTCAAATGCACACCGCCGTGTTCTTTCAAGAAACCCCAGGAACAATTGTCGGGAAACTGGACAGGACGCTAAACGTGGCGGAACTTGGCGTCTCCGAAGCATCACACCGCCTATTTATTAACGACAAGTTAAACAAATTAGTATTCTTGGTAGATATTTTACGGTAGACGGGTGCAAATATATCCGTCATACCAAGAAGAAAAGGCATGCAAACCCAACCATTATCCTTCTGCCTTTACGCCGCCAACAACACAATCATCCCAACATATGCAGAAAAAACACTAGAATTGGACCTCAACCTGCGCCGAAGATTTAAATGGAAGTTTATCGTCGCAGCCGTATCCAAACCAATTTTAGGTGCGGATTTCCTCAAACATCATCAGCTCATAGTCGACGTCAGAAATAAAAAAATGATTGATGGGACAACAAACCTTTCATCGAAGGCCACTTTCGTTTAACCTTCCGACATACCTACAATCCGCAGTATTGACATGGGGAAGTCTTATCATGACGTATTGGCAGAATTTCCTGGAATCACAAGATTAACTTCGATGCAGCTGAGCTCTAAACACGAAGTCAAACATTTCATCGAAATAACTGGACCTCCACTTCATTGTCGAGCACGTCCGGTACCACCACATCGCTATGAACAAGTCAGGAATGAGTTCGAAAACATGATCCAGTAAGGATTATGTCGACCTAGCAAGAGTCCATGGGCATCACCCCTACACATCGTGCCAAAAAAGAATGGAGACCTGCGTGTATGTGGCGACTACCGAAGACTGAACGCAATCACCAAGCCCGACCGCTATCCCATACCAAGAATCAAGGATTTTACATACCAGCTGTCCAAAACCAATATTTTCTCAACAATCGACCTCAATCGAGCCTACCAACAACTTAGTGTACGAGAAGAAGATATCGAGAAGACAGCCATCATAACACCAATGGGACTGTTCGAATTTCCACGTATGTGTCCAGGACTAAAGAACGCCGGTCAAACATTCCAACGATACATCCATGAAGTTCTGCGTGGTCTGGATTTTGTATTCCCATTTATTGATGACGTATTAGTTGCATCATCAAACGAAGAAGAGCACAGAGAACATGTACGCATAGTATTACGACGATTAGAAGATAGCGGCATTACTATAAACCCTGCAAAATGCCACTTCGGACAAGAATCAGTCAAATTTCTTGGCTACACAGTTTCTGAAGATGAAATCAAGCCTCCAGAAGAAAAAGTCAAAGTTATCACAGAATATCCGAAACCAAAAACTGTAGAAGATTTAAGACGTTTTCTCGGCATGATCAACTTTTATCGAGAACACGTCCCGAAAGCGGCTGCATTACAAGCGCCACTTAATGCCTACCTACACAACGCCAAGAAGAAAGACAAGACCGTCATTGAATGGAACAGTGAATCTAATGAAGCATTCGAAGCCTGCAAAGCTACCATATCAAAGGCAACTCTGCTCGCTCATCCATCACATAAAGCTGCATTAGCAATCTTCTGTGACGCGTCAGACAATTCTGCTGGAGCCGCACTTCATCAATTTGTGAAAGAAGAATGGCAACCACTAGGCTATTTTTCCAAGAAGTTCAATGATGCCCAACGAAACTACAGCACGTTCGATCGAGAGCTACTTTCAATCTATTTATCAATCATCCACTTCAGAAAAATAATCGAAGGACGTGACGTCATCGTGTTCACAGATCACAAACCACTCACTTACATTCTCCAAAAGCCACCATCAGTCACAGAAACACCACGGCGCGCAAGACAATTGATGTTTATCAGCGAATTCACAACAGACATTCGTCACATCAGCGGCAAAAACAACGTCGTTGCCGACGCCCTAAGTCGCATCGAAAGTATTTTTTGCCCATCTATGCTAGATTTCGTGCAAATAGCACATGAGCAAGAATAAGACAGAACCATACAAGAGCTGGCACAACGAAGCAATATAACTTTGAAGAAAGTAACACTGCCGCAATCAGCAACACAAATTTACTGCGAAACATCATCGTCCAATTTTCGACCATACCTACCAGAATCATTCAGACGAACAGCATTCGACGCCGTGCATAATATCAGATTCCCACCTGCTGATCGATTTCAACACATTCACATCGATATCGTCGGGCCACTTCCTACATCATCTCAAGGTCATCGTTACTTGATTACAATCATCGATCGACTAACAAGGTGGCCAGAAGCGATACCTACCGAAGATATCACAGCCGAAACCGTCGCAAAAGTTGTATATGAAAATTGGATCACTCGTTTCGGTTGCCCAGAAACGCTGACTAGTGATCAAGGTCGTCAATTCGAAAGTGAACTATTTGCTAAACTAATGAACACCATGGGGATCAACAAGACTCGTACGACACCTTATCATCCACAAGCAAACGGCATGGTCGAGCGATGGCACAGAACGCTCAAGACTGCATTGAAAACCAAACTATCGGAAAGAACAGAATGGATAACCCAACTGCCCACGGTTTTATTCGGACTACGAGCTGCCGTACGATCCGATACCGGCGTCAGTGCGGCAGAACTAACATACGGCCACAACCTTCGGCTGCCTGGTGATTTCTTCGCTATACAACAACCTGAACGAGATATGGACCACAATTACGTCAGTCAATTATTTATTTATTTATTTAAATCTTTATTGCATACAAAATACAAAGGCGGACTTAATGCCGCTAGGCATTCTCTACCAGTCAAACCTTCGGGACAGTAAAAGCAGTTAATAAGTGAGGTAGGTGCAATATAGTATCTGAGTATATAAACCAGTGAATATTATATAAAATACTTACAATCTATTATACACTACTTAAATATATCTTATATATATATATACATACATAAACTACATATACACAATACTACCAACTACTAAATGAGAAAGGAGAAGTAACAAAGTGGAAAGGAATAGAATAATGAATGATAAATAAAAACTACCTATGAATTTAAATAGTAATCATATACTCTTTTTTTAAATATGACTCTATTTGGTGATTGTCTTATTTTGACTGGTAAATTATTCCAAAGCCTTGCAGCGACAACTGCAAACGATTTAGAAACAAAGGTGGTATGATGGGAGGGGAAGGCAAGGGTTGTATTAAAAGTAGATCGAAGGGTTTTGTCGTGATGCGAGCCAAGATAAGTAAATCTGTTTTTAAGATATTCGGGTGTAGCAGGTTCGTTCAAAACAGAGTACAAAACACAGAGAACTCTGCAGTTTCTCCGGCTTCGTATTTTTAACCATTTAAGTTTATCACGAAAAGACGTAACGTGGTCATATTTGCGAAGGCAAAAAATGAATTTGATGCATGCGTTGAGTAGACGTTCCATTTTATTAAGCAAACTTTCCGAAAGGTCCACACAACACACGTCACCATAATCCAGTAAGGGAAGCAGCAGAGCCTGTACGAGCAAAATTTTAGCTTTTAATGGCAAAAAGTGCTTTAATTTGTTTAGGGAGTGCAGTGAAGAAAAGATTTTGCGACTAGTGTTGGTGATTTGCGCTCCCCATGTAAGGCAAGAATCAATGTGTAAACCAAGATTTTTAACCTCACTGCAGAACTCAATCGGCTCATTGTTATACCGAACAAAGTCAAGCTTACTCATATCAACTTTGGACAGTAGCCTGGAACTCCCAATTATAATGGATTGGCATTTGTTCGGGTTAACAACAACACCAAAGCGGGTCGACCAAGATAATATATTAGAAAGATCTGAATTCAGCCAAGCTATTGCACTATTAATTGTGTTAATATCGGTCTGCACATAGATCTGCAAGTCATCGGCGTATAGGTGATAATGGCAATGAAATGATGTTGTGATTCCATTAATGAATAATGAGAACAGTAATGGTGAAAGAATGCCTCCCTGGGGGACGCCCGTATTCATCTCACACCAGTCCGACGATGTTCCATCAATGCGAACCTGTTGCTGACGACCATGCAAATAATCCGAAAACCACACAAGAGCCTCCGATGAGATCCCCAGACGAGACAACAAAGCAATCAGCAAATCTGGATCTACTGTGTTGAATGCATTTGTGAAATCTATTAGTACTAGAATCGTAACTTTAGTTTCATCCATGCCGTTTCTGATATCTTCAGTTACTTTAAGTAAAGCTGAAGTTGTGCTATGACCAGGACGGAAGCCAGATTGAAAGGAATTTAGAAGTTTATTGACATGAAGAAAAGGTGACAGTTGCTTATTAACTACAGACTCCAACACCTTTGATAAGAATGGCAGAACGGAAATGGGTCTATAGTGCGTAAGAAGAGTTGGAGTGGAGATTTTAGGAAGAGGTATTATAAAGGCTTTACGCCATAAAGATGGAAACTGGCCAGAAGTTAGAGAAAAATTTATGATCCGCTTAATAAATGGTAAGAGTAAATCAAGGATTGTAATGATCATAACACGGCCGATTGAATCACATCCAATTGCTTTCGAAGTTATAGAATTAATCGTCTTAAGGATTACATCGTCAGACACCTCTGCGAGCGCAAATGGCTCAATATCGGGCTTTGCCATCTCCATTATATCAGCTAAAGTTTTTGTTTTTGTAATGACATCCAGGGTAGGAGCTGATGAAAAATGAACATTAAGCTGATCAGTTGTTACAGAGCCGAGTGAAACTTGGCTCTGAGTACGTCCTAACCCAAAGGTTTTAAGGAATTTCCAGGTATCAGCGGGAGATTTATTGTGGAGGCTATCATAAAAATGTCGGCGCTTAGCTGTTCTAACTAGTTGATTACATCGATTTCTTGCAGCTCTATATGCAGCCAAACTATCATCACAGCGATGTCGTCTGTACTTGCGATACGCATAATCCCGCTTCCTCATTGCCATACGTATTTTATCATCAATCCAGGGTGCAGGGAGACGTTTAGCTTTCGTAGGGCGTATAGGAGCATGAGAGTCGTACAACTTTAAGACTTCTCGATTAAATATCTCAACCATTTGATCAATGTGCTCCGCATTATTGAAACAGCTCCAGTCAACCCGGCTAGCATCACGACGAAGATCCGCAATATTAATACGGCAAAAATGGCGCATGAAAATTGTGGGTGGACGAAATTTAGGAGGTTTAGACTTATAACAAGCATAAATAAGATCGTGATGGGAGAAAGCAGAGGCATGGAGCTGACCATGACAGGAGATAATATCGGGGCGAGAAGTAAACATCAAATCAAGAAGAGTATCAGAAGAAGCAAGGTGATGAGTAGGATCAGTAGGCAGAATAAATAGATTAGCACCAGTAATAATATTTAATAATTTGGAGGCACGAGACTTTGTGGAAGGGTTATTATCTAAGAGGCAGGTGTTAAAGTCTCCCATAATTAGATTATGCGAATAATTCACCACGATCTCATCAATCATACTCTCAAAATCCAAGAAATAGTTTAAGGAAGGTGGACAGTAAACAACTCCAACTAGAATGCTCGCACCGTGAAAACTGACTTCGATGAATAGATATTCGCAAGATGCAGAGTACACTGAAGGTGAGCGGCAAACCATTTTGTAAGAGAGATCGGCACGTAGATAGATTGCTACTCCACCTCCACCGCGCCCAGTGCGATCATTGCGAATAAGAACATAGCCTGGAAGCCCATAAGATGTTGATGCAAGTGACGGTTTGAGCCAGCTTTCAGAAATAAGAATAGCATCAATGATTTCAGGAGAAGAAAAGGTCGTGAGAAGATCCGTGTAGTGTGCGGGCACACTTTGTGCGTTAATGTGACATATGTTAAAGTTGTTTTTATGGCCATTTAATTTTTCCCTCAACAAGACATCCAAATCCGCTTCGTCGGCATCAAAATATTCACTAGAAGTGTCACTGCTTAGAGTCGAATGAAAAGAGACATCACTATTTTCTGACATAATGTAGTAAGTAATAATATATAGTATACAATTATTATAATAAATAAATAATACTTAGATAAAAATATAATTAATAAGTTGATTATAAATAAAATAAATCTGCATGTCCTGCCGGCCTAATAGGTTTACATAAAAACTTCTAGAAATACATGCTATATTAGTACAACAAAATACTGAAATAAAGTTAACAATAAGAAAAATACAATCTTATATAAGAAACAGTAAATTATAAACAATTAGAATTTAACATTGGCAAAACATAAAAAATAAAAAAAAAGCCAAAAATTTAAAAAAAAATCTGCCAGAAAGATTTTATTAGTCTAGTCTGTGAACATTTCTTATTAAAAAAAGAAATATGTATATAAATTTTATTGTATTTATTCAGCATTACCTACCTACTAGTTTCAAATTCTAAAATCTTTCCCTTGTACATTAATAATAATTGTTTAATAATATGTATATGCTGCTACTTGGGGAAACCAGCTATTAAGTACCTAGGGAGATTTTACAGTTAATAAAGTTAGTTGTGTGTGTTGTTGAAACAAGAACTTGACAGAACAATTTGGCAGTGGAACAATACTAACGCCTAGCAGTCCTTTTAGGCCGCTCCCTAGCAAGTAGTTCACCCGGCAGTTGTACTGGCATTGTTGTTTTCTTCATTGTCAAAGCTGTAAGGTCCGTTTGTTGAAAAATTTTGCGCTTTGAGCCATCTGACAACTTTATCACAACAATACCATCCTGAGTCCAGCAGTTGTGAATACCAAATACCCTGCGGGCATCTGTGAACAATACCTGCCGAGTCCTTGTCAGATATTCAGCGCAGCTATAAGGACTCCCCTTAAACTTTGTTTTACTCTTCCAGATCTCATTTCGGAGCTTATAGTCTGAAAACCGTACCACTATTGAACGCGTCACAGACTCCTGGTACTGTCCAAGCCGGTAGCAAGAGCGAAAACATTGAGGGCCAACATCATTTAAATCAAGTCTATCTGTTAAAAAGATGCTGACGACTTCAGAAAGATTTTCACCCTGCTTTTCTGGAACACCCCTAAACAGGAGGCAGTCAGATCGGTTCCTTGTTTCCAACCTGTCCACTGCAACCTGCACATCAGCAATTTGTTGGCGCATCAAAGCCAGCATTTCAATTGTGAACTTTTTGAAGTCGTGAAATTCCCTGGCAATTACCTCGAGCTTGACACTGTGATGGGGCTCCAAATTTGCATTAAGCTGACTCTCAAAGTCAGCCATCCTTTGAGTCAGCTTGGCTTCAAGGAGCTGCTGTGTCTCATGGATCCTGTCCACCGTTGCCATTATGAAGTTTAGCGTTGTGTGCCAGCAGGATAGGTGCAGATATTTTATATTATAATTAAAGCATATATATTATACTGATTAAATCTTAACAAATATACACTTAAGATTCTAATTATTTATTGTTTTATAATTAAATATTAATTCAGGAAAAAAAATATTGTGTTTACTTTTTCACACCTACCCACCAAAAGATTAAATATTACCCACTAAAAGATTAAATTAAAATTACGGAACATCATAAACGCACTCAAACCATCTCAGGCACAAGCACAATCACACGAGAACAATCTGCCAATATTTGTGCACCCAGCCTTACATACATGTGAACAAGTATTTATAAGAAACGATGCCGTAAAAAAACCATTGCAACAACCCTATGAAGGCCCGTACGCAGTGATCAAACGGAATGACAAAACTTTCATTCTGCAATTACCCACACGCAAAGCAACTATTTCTATAGACCGTCTCAAACATGCGTACATCGTCAACGACTACCAGTCTGCATCCAGCAGCAGCGCTCACTCTTCAAGCAACATCAATCATTCTTCAAGTAACAACACAGACAGAACAAGCAGACCAACGGAACCAGCATCTATCTTAAAATCAAGTACCACGGTTACCAGATCTGGACGCATAAGCAAACTGCCGGTACGCATCGCTTGAGGGGGAGCACTGTAGCAGCACAACTGACAAAGTGAAAGAAACAAGTGAACGTCCTGAAAAGGACGAGTTTCGCAACAGTAAAGAAACAAGTGAACGAGTTCCGCAACAGTAAAGAAACAATTGAACGTCCTGAAAAGGACGGTTATTCGTAAATGTTCTCAAAAGAACATAAAATTATTGTGTGGGTAGTTCATAATTTTCTCTCGCAAAGAAGATCCATCTCGTGACTGATGTGGTAGCGCCGTGCACCAAGTTGAGGATTCAGCGTCGCCGTGTCGTTTTGAGACCGCTCGATCGCCCCGACAGCCGCCAATTCACCCGCAGCGTAGTTGGCGTTCACAGCTGCACACAGCATCACATGGCTCCTCTCGTCTCGACGGCCGCCCGGTAAAAGAGCGCGCGCACACGCCGTGCTCGACTATATGCGACACCCGCGCCATCGAGTACTGCGGAGGGGAGGCTACGTCATCGGCATTAAGGCGGGGACGTTTCTTATTGGAAAACTATTTTAAATTATTATGTTTTGTTTACATTTGTTTTTAATAATTTCCTTTTATAAAATCATATATAAATACGGAAAATAAATAAGTAAATTCATTCAGTCACTACCAACCAAGAGTTTCACTTCTAAACCTACAAGTACACTAAGATCCCTAAAAAAGTATCATGTTTAAAAACAGGTTTCGATACATGAAGTAACCCATAAGTATAGCACGTATTTAATTGTATTATACTCACTCGCTGTCTGGGATTGATGGAAGGCTTCTTTCTGCAGGACAAAACAAAGATCCTGCCGCTCCTGAAACGAATACCCAGGGATGGTGCAAATCCATGATGCATCTAGTGCATCTAGTTTGGAACCACAGTTTGGAACTTATAATATATTAAACAAAAAACATAGTTTAAGAGTAACGTGCAGTGTCAACTAAAGAGTGTCTAAAAGTTCCAAACTGTTTAAGTGATTTATACCTATTTTAAGTTATAGATTTATAAATATTACTTCTAGCTTAATGTATTAATATTTCTGCAGTGATTTCAATTTTAATATTTCGTAATACTTTTTCTTTTTATATGTTTATTTCCAAGATTAGCGATACTAGTCTTCTAGTAGGGAATGGATACCGGTATACCAGTTTTTTTTTTTCAGTATTTTGATTCCGGTATTTCAGGATATATTTTATTTCGGTATTTCGAAAAAAGTGATATATTTTTGCAAGGGTATTTAAAAACTATGCCGAATATTGTGGAACGCTCTATTTCTATGGTTCATAGTGTTGTTCACATTCTGCAGATGAGTTTTTATAAGACACGAATCACGATTATAGAAAAAATCACCACAAAATTAACTACGCAAAACACTGCGTCTGCATGCATATAATTAAACATGGAATGGCACCTTCTTATGCAAATTTATATATGGGTTCTCTCGAAACAAAATTTTTAAATAGTCAAATTCTCAAACCTTTAACATGATTAAGGATTCATAGATGATATTTTCATGATTTGGCCTCATAGTTTACAAACTCTTAATACATTCCTTATTCAACTAAATTCATTTAGCAGTCTAAGATTCACTCATGAAATTTCTAAAAGTAACATAACATTTTTAGATGTAGATATTACTTATAATAATCATAATATTTCAACTTCTGTTCATTTTAAAGAAACCAACAAGTTACAGTATATGCATTACAGTAGTTGCCACCCGTCGCACACAAAACGGTCTATACCACATTCACTTTCTATCCACGGTAAAAGAATTTGTAATAATTCAACATCTTTGGCTAAATATCAAGGCAAAATCTTCAATGGGTTATTTGTATATTAATTCACTTTATAAATGAATATCTTAAATTATAACTATCCATAAAACAATCTCCTAAAACACTGTTAATATATATTGATATATTCCTCAAGATTATAAATCTCCCGCTATCTAAAATTTTAAAACTAGATTTATGACATTTACATTTGTTTAAAACTAAGGATCTTGATCCTAGATCTCTCAAAATTCCCTTCCTATAGTAACTAGTTCCGAGAAGAGAAACTGGTTCTCCTTCATTATTTCTAAAGTTTTCTGGAATTAGTGCAGAATACAAGAAAGAAATAATACTAGGTTGATTGTCTCCCTTCCAGCCATTTTGATACTTAATTATTTCAAGTATGATAAACAATTTTACAATTTCATTTACATTTTCATTTATTCCTCCACTCAGAGATCATAAACTATCCCTTTACAGTTAGAAAGTATAGGAATATAAGAACTGGGAGTGAGAATATTATAGAGTGTCCTTGCAGCTTGGATATATTTTCCTAAATTTTGCGGGTTATTTATATAAACTGTTCTCATTTTTGTTAATATTAATAGTTCTAGTTCCCTAATAGTTTGGAATTCTTGCTGTGTAGTATTTTCCTTTATCCATGAGCTTGAAATTACAACTAAATACAGTTCATTGTTATTTAAGTTACTAGAAAAGGGTTTAATAATAAAAAAGTGATAAGTAGAAAACTCCTCCTCTAAAGAGTAAATATCTGGGAACCATTCTTGTGAAGAGTAAAATTTGTAAATTGCTATCGTTTTAAGGAATTTTGGCTAATGTTATTTGTCTCCGCATCCATTGTTACTATATCAGGTTTATTAACTTGAAAGTGAGTTTCTAATTTTAAAAGGAAGTTAAGTGAACTAATATCAGTGTCACCCATTGCTGGAGGGTAGTTTTGATCTGGTCCTAATCTTAAATCTATTTCTGGTATAAGGAGAGTATTATAAAATAAATTTGAATTCTTATATGTAGTGCCCAATCCTTCCAAAATACTTCCTGAGCCCTCTGCCAAGCAATATATATTCATTTGATGTTGAATATTAAAAACTCCAAACAAGTTGATAATCTCGAATATTTTAGAGTAAGCAGTACTATTTTCCCTAATTGTCTAGAATACTGATGATAGTCTGGATAGACATTAATCTGGCAACTTGTACCATTTGACAAACTTAATAAGTAATCTTTATAGTGTTGGATAAAATTTTGTCTTATACTTTTTATATTAAAAAATGATGGATGTTCAATAGACTGTTGTTTTGTAATATAATTTTCACCCCCAATATTATTAGGCGGGTCATTTATAAAGGCACCAGAATTAATCTTAGCTCTTAAGTATACCACTGCCTGATCATCATTTATTTTTCTAAGACATGAAGATACATTACAAGGAATTATATGTTTAAGATATTCTGCATTTAGTGATTGTTTCCCGTATTCAAATCTCGGTAAAGATGTACTGTTACCCAAATATTTAATCATTATGTGTCTTATCCAACATTGGTTTATATGAACTAATTCAGGAGAATCATTTTTGAAGTGAGCATCATAAAAGAAGGGAAATGTTCTCTCTTTATTTTTAATAAACCATATTATAATACCTTTTAATAATACAGAGGATAATTGTTGGGGCTCTAGACTTTGATAATGTTCTTTTATGTCTACATTTAAAAATTCAATAACTTACTGTATGTTTACTGTGTATTTTTATTAAACAGTAATTTATTATTTTAATAATAAATTACTGTTTAATAAAAATACACATAGACCATAGAGTATAACTGATTTTTGCATACACCAAACAGCTTGATTATCAGAAGATATTATATTCTTGATAATTCTAGAATTATAAATAATTGCACTAAAAAAGGTTTCGAAGTTGATAAATCTTAAATCATTGATGCTTATCTGGTTTAACATAGGAGTAGGTTCAATACTAGTTACCACTTTATCTGAAATATAATACTGTAAATTGAATGTTATGTAGGCGCGATTATCCCCCAAACTTTTTACACAAACACATGAACAGGCCTTCTAACACTCCAAACGCTATACACACACAACAACAAAATTCCCTTCGGCTTATAATACCATACTTCCACGGGGCACACAAAATTCAAAATTTATTAAAGGATAACTTCTCTATCCTTAAAAATAATAATATTACACGAAATCTTTTGGAAACGTGCCCTAGTGTAACGTATAAACAAAATCAAAATTTAAAATCTATTTTGGCAAAAAATTAAAATACACGGAGCAATAACACATTGGTAGGCTAACAATCTCGTTGCAAAACATGTCCCATAATAAATTCCGATATCAATAGACAAACTCATTACAACCCTGTTTTCATCAAAATTCAAATTTTCTCAGAATGTACTACTTCTCATTGCGTATATATGCTGGAGTGCAGATTTTGTAACAGTTTTTATGTGGGAGAGACTACGACACCCCTTCGTACTCGCTTGAATGGACACAGACATTCAGTAGATTCTCAAATTAATAATATTATACCTGTGCCCACCCATGCGCGTATACATAACACCTTTAACAATTGTTTCACAGTAAGAGTATTAAAGAGTTTTCATAAAACTATTCGGTCTATTGATTTAAAAATATGGGAAAGCTCTTTTATATGGCAGCTTAGTGCATACTATAGCCCTGGTCTGAATGTAATGCATTAGGTTTTGTCTAACTTGTTTTGTAAATTTATTAATATCGAACCAACAATGGACTTAACATGCTGATGATGTTTTTCATGATGGGCTAGGTGATGATGATATTTTTCTAAAAAATAAATACAACACTGTATAGTGCATTGCCTTTACCATTGCTAAAAGAAATAAAATTACTTTTTCAAAATTTTTGACAAAGACCTTCAGTCACTGTCACTGATGACGCCGCTCCAAATAAAGGCGAAATATTTGGCAATAAAATTTTATAGCTTCAATTTATATATTTTACCAAGTAAGAAACACATCTAACACACTTTATTTGTTTCAGATAATTAAACATGGAATGAAACTCATAATTAACAAAAATATTCAGTCTTATTTATTTATGACAAAATCTAGGAACTTTGAGACAGCCGCTATTAAAAATAAAAAATAAAAATAATAATCAAAAAATCAACAAAAGTAACTTAATGCCTTCATCTAGGTTAAACTTATTAGAAAAAAATAATAATCTTGGAGTAGTTTTTTTAAAATCTAGCCTTAAAAATCCTCTTTACAGTCAACACAAATTTGCGCTGCACACTGCAGGCAAATCGGTTTGGCACAAGCAATACAAGTAAATTTTGTTTGCCTTTTCAGCTTGCTTGGACAGATACGATCATTTTCTTCCGGCTGATGTTTCAGGCTCATTTGGGGTGGAAGGAGCAGTTGGTAAATCACGACCCATTACACGACGTATAGTCACCCGCAGTTCTCGGTGTAGCTTGTCATTATACACCCGCAGTTTCAAAGATGGGAGAACTAATTCTCGGGCCAGCTGCAACAAATAGTTGCCTCTTCTCAGTTTTGCTCCTTGATATTGGTCATACAGCACAAATGGCCGGCTAAATCAAAGATACGATAGAATATTGCTTGTGGCCATCGTCGTGTTTTGCGAGAACTAGAATAAATGGCACATTTCTTGTTGACTTCGTCTACGGCGCCCTTAGTTTGATACTATCATTGTTGGTTTCCTTGTTTCTTCATCAGTGCTAGCACTGTGGTGACATAAAGGTGATAAGGACTACTGCCTTATCCCGTTTACGAACATAAGACATCAAAGTTAAATCAATCAATCAAATCATTTATTTCATGTAAATCTTTACAGATATTTATGAATAGTCAAAAAAAAAAAAAAAGTTTAAGAATGAGGTCTTAGAGTGCGTTTGGTTAGGCAGCTATTCATTATTAAAAGAACGACAAATATTTATTATACCTCGATATCAGATTTAGAACTTAAATTTAGAAATCTTAATATGAAAATTACTAGCAAACCGAACACACACTACATAACCAACTAGTGTAAGACTAGGTGGTTAGCTGATTCCATTGACGTGTCAATCATTATCTGCCATACAAGGGAGCCACCAAGGCGACCAACTTCACCGACCATATCCACGCCTTAAATATTTATTTTAAATAAAAGGTTAGTAACCAATCATATATATATATAAGTAAAGGTATAAGGATCGGTATTTTTAAGGGCGGGTATACTAACTGTAAAGTCGATCCCCTCAGTGACACCCCGGAAGAAACCAGCAAGTAAAAAACTCTAGTGCTTCACACAAACTAAAAGAGGAGCACAGCCATTGATTTGCTTATGCTATATAGCATATATATATAGTAGCATACTCAAAATGCACCCCACTGATCAGCATGCGCAAAACACCCTATGGCAGATTATTTGTTACTGTACCAATATACAGAACTACACAGTACTGTAG
The DNA here is from genome assembly GCA_947458855.1 of Monopis laevigella. Classification (NCBI taxonomy): domain Eukaryota; kingdom Metazoa; phylum Arthropoda; class Insecta; order Lepidoptera; family Tineidae; genus Monopis; species Monopis laevigella. The sequence continues at coordinate 2,615,098 of OX381596.1, read as the reverse complement.
TATAAATTAAGTATAAATAAGCAGGTAATCACCAATGATTACCTTATCCAAAGACAAAATTTACATAATGTAATAAAAATAAATTATGTAATATTAAATTATTACAATATCGGACACTACTAAGCTAGGGTTCATTCTACATATGTAATAAGTAATTTGTTCACTAGTTGCGAGACCTCAATTGCATATCAGGACGGTTCCAGACGTCTTTATCGTTAAAATAGTCTTTTACACAAGCCTTATTGATTAAAATTTTTTTTTTACAATTCTTAAACTTTATTTCACTCAGATCTATAATGCTTTTAGGTAATTTATTAAATAACCTGTTAATGACGAAACATTTATTAGTTTTTTGCAGTCTAAATCTTTTGTAAACCCATACAAGGAACTTTCAACAACTCTGGTTTTGTTTGGCTTAAACTCAGGTGGTATCTCCCGTATTTTTTTTTCAATGTTCCCAAATAAGTCAGACCTTTCTTTAGTTAAAAGTTGTGCCAGAGGTATTAAGCTAAACCAATTATCGGCTGTTATATTTCGGTTTGTGTTCTCAATCGGCTTTGCGAGACGCAGTGCAGACTGTGTAGGTACAGCAAGTTTTTTCTCGGCTTCTAGTAGATCAACACCATCTGATCCTTTTCCGTGATAAAGTGCGCATTGTATACGTAGAACTGGCGCGCATCACTTAAAATCATTATCTTGATCCCATTTCGTCTATGCAGGTGTATGGTCCTGGAGTGTAATGAGACTGACAGTTTACTATGAACTTGTTAAAAAAAACAAGAAACTGCAGTAAGAGGGTCAGTTTTTAAACGTTCCTCTAGATCATCAATATTGTCAAGTCTCAAACAGTTAAGAAAGACGTTGAATCTGTATTTTGACATAACACACCAAAATATTTCGTGTCCTGTTCCGTCAGTCGCAAACAAGTAATTCGAATCGGAATCATTACACTTGAATACAGATGTGTAATAAAGTAATACAAGTAAAGATATTACTACAAGAAGCATTTCTACAGCATCGGTGAATTCTCTGTCTTAGTCCAAACGATACCATTTTTGCTACGAAAACAATGTTGACTAGGTATGCGAGGCTCTGTTTCTCTCTCACTCCTTTCATGGGTAGGCTCCTGCTCTAAGTTTTCTTCTTCGCCATCTAAACTTTCTTCTTCGCCGTCTGAAATTTCACTCTCCTCCTGTATTTTCTCTTCAATGACAAAGTCTTGGTGCGCTACATCATCGTCAATATCACTAAACTCTTCTTCCTCATCCTCTAACCATTCCTGAATTTAAACTTCATTATTTATATTGACTGATGTTCCAGTCGCCTTTCTTTTTCTTGAGGGTCTACTTTGTTCCATTTCGCTCGCAATCTAAAACAATAATGAGTTGTACCTATAAACTGCTGTACAGTTTATTTATTTTACTGAGATGACGCTAGGTAGACACTATTACTAAAATTTATTTACTGACGTGACGTCTGTAAGACAGTATGGTATTATAATTATTTTAATGACGATACGTCTACCAGATCCATCACTTATTACTGACCTTACATCTCGTGGACACCAAACAGCCCTAACTCCACACGTACGCACGCCGCGGCTGCCGCAGCTACACTGGCGAGAGGCGCGCAGTGTTGCCAACAGGCGAACGAGCTGTCCACCAGATTCGACTTCAAAAACCACCAGAAAACCACTAACTAAAAACAACCAAAGTCTAAAAATCCCTAAATTTTCCACTAAATTAATTTTTAGTTAATATGAAAGAAAATTAGGCAGGAGTATATGGACAACGTTTATTACTAACATACGACATGCACGCCGTATACATAAAAATATTTTTAATCATCGAAACCTTAACCAACTGCTATTTAAAATCATCATAAATCGTCATCAGATGAGTATTTTTCACCGTCACCATCATCATCAGTTTCTACGGTACGGTACGATTCATTGGTGCCAATTTGTTTAATAACGTGTATCGGAATTTCATAGTCATTGCAGCATTTTCCTATCACCTTCATACCGCAGCGTACTCTTAATATGGCACTTAAAAGATTTGACTTCATTCTATTCCTCTGCTTATTTTTTATTACGTTCATGCTGCTAAACAGTCTTTCAACGTCAGCATTGGAATGCGGCAGTATCAAAAGAGAAATCGCAAAAATCGCCAAATCCTCAAATCTAGCTTCCCCTTGAGCGTCTTTGAAATGCAATACTTCGATCCAAAATTTTTTTGTGTCTTTGGTCTCAGTCCATTTTAGTAAATGTATTTGTCGCCACTGATCATCAACTTTTGCAATAAAGTCTGTTTTTTTATTTAATTGAGACATTATGTCAATTAGATCTTCTTTGTTGTGATTTAGTGCTTGTTCAACACTTATTTCGGAAATCTTTTTCATCAATGTCACATTTTCCGGCAGCCGGTTTTTTATTTCTTCAATCAGATTAACTATAAATTGTATACACCGATTCCGTAATGTTTCTTCCTCTTGCTGTGGTAATCCTTTTTCTCTCATCTCTTGTATTTGTTTTTCAAATCGGAATCCCAAATAGCATCTTTTATCCAAAAAATCACGAATATTTTGAGTGAAAATATTAACTTTAGGGGCCGTCCATAAATTACGTCATCGATTTTTTTCAGATTTTAGACCCCCCCCCCTATAATCATCCCATCGTCATTTTTTAATGACCCCCCCCCCCTTCTCCCAAAATTGACGTCATTACTAGTTTGACAAAATAAAACATTGCAGATTTGAGTAAAATAGGGTATTATATGATTAAAACACTTGGTTATAGAATCACCTTTTATTATTTTTACTTTGGCAATAATCATTGATATAATATAACTACTTATTTTTTACTTTTCTTTGGATAACTCCCACGGAGTTTTCACCCATTCTTTTAAATTCTGGATCACGGGTAATATCTCCGTATCCTCCCGATATTCGTTTTGGCTCGATTCATCCACGTCTTCAACCCACTCAACGTCAAGTGCCTGTCCCGTTACGCCGTCATGCAACTGTTGAAGGACTTCTATTCCTCGCCGTCCCAAGATTCGAGCACTACGACGAGGGGCCGCAGGACCTCCAGTTTCCTGTTCCATTAAACACTGAAACAAAAAAAGACTATAAGCACTTTATCGCTAAAAATACTTTTTTGTACCTATGTAAAACAATACCTGATCCGGGGAACCGTGTACATAATCTTTCATATTTTTTTTGTGCTCCTTCATGGAGGTTTTTGAAGCAAAGTAAGTACCACATTTCGAACAGCATCTTTCTATTAGCTCGCCTTGTAACGTAGGACAGTAGAAGTCATATGGAAGTTTCTTAAAATGTCCAAGAGGTACATCCACTTTCAGTGCTAACTGAAGGTAAAGAGGACAGAAGCTGGCGTCCTCTTTTAAAGGAGGCGCTGCTTCCAGATTTGATGTAAGCAGCAGGGGTGGCGGCATAAATCCATCAGGGAGGATCTTGCATAATTTGCTACGTGACATTGTGCAGCAAGCCAGATCTGAGCATTTGGAAATCTGTAACATATATTGAGACTCCTTAACATGCTTGGTGTACCATTCAGGTCCAGGATGGGTGCCAATCTCCGGATCTGGTTTATCTGGACAGATATACTCTGCCACTACGCTTTCCCCGTCTATGACCATCTCGTTCCAAACGTTAGCAAGCGTTTCCCCAGCACATTTAAAATTCTTTTTCTCTAAATCGACGTCTGTAGTGCGCCGCTGGGTATCGAGATGACTGCCAAATTTATCGTGTGGAATTATTAATCCTGCAAGCTGGTGACTGAGTGGTGCCATTCTCCTTTCAACACGGTTAAACGCACTGCGTCCAGGTGCATTGCATGCTATTGCAATATAGTCCAAATTGTGGTCCAAAAAATGTCGCACAGCGTAGGCAATGACTTTTTGGTAACGGGGATTTTCGTCAGGACCTCCGTCAACAGTGAAAATCAGCACTGGCTTCACCACACCCGAAGGTGTTTTCAAAATACTCTTAAAGTTGTCAAGAGTCAATAATCTCTCGAAGTCTTGGGCGTGTGTTGCTGCAGTTGAAGACGAGTGTTTTTCACTCCTAATTGCTATGTATGTTGGGCCGCTATAGGACACTCCGTCAGGCTGGCCAATCGGCTTTGTTTCATTAACCCGGCATCCGGCATAGACACTTGGGATCAACTTGTGTCCGGGTCCGACAACGAAGGTATGGTCTGGTAGGCGGACTAAATAGTCCATATGCATCATGAACGGTGCTTGCTTGTTAGCAGCAGTTAGGCCGATTGGTACCCTTGCTTTGTCGTCCTGAGATATAAAAGCTGAATCATCTCCAAGCAGAGATGCAAGACATTCCAGTCTTCGGATGGAAGCGACGCAGAACGCAGTATCTGGGTGAGACTTATGATAATCTTCTTGAGCTCGAATCAAACGCACTGGAGCTGTTTTAACATGACTTTTGCCCTCCAATGAACTGGATTTGCGGGGTATGAGTCTTAAATATGTAGCTGAGCGGGAAATCTCAAAACCTACATCAGTGAGTTTTTTGTGTAGGTCATCCAACGTGCGACAAGAACGAATTATCTCGCTTCTACGTTTCTCATCCACTGAACTTCCATACATGGCGATTTCGGCAATAGTTTCTATTAAATTGTCTTCATTTTCCAGCCGTGGGCGACCGGGATGCTCGTGTAAAGTTATTATGGATTCTGCTCCAGGATTTGTAGCTACCAAAGCTTGAAAAGCTTCTTTTTTCTTTTTCCTATATTTTTTTGATGCTTTTTGGTTACTTTTTAGTTTCTCTAAATTCATAGTTTCCTTTTTTATTGATTTCTTCGCCTCCTGAAGCTCAGCATATCCACTTTCAGTCAGTAGTCCCCGATTTTCGGACTGTTCCAATTTGCTAATTGTTACTTGCAATGCAGCTATGCAAGTCTTACTTGCATCTTCTGCGTGGGCCTTGTAGGTACGCGATTTCTTCGTAGTGCTGCTCTCATCCTCATCAGATGATAGAGTTTGATGAACCCTTTTCTGTTGGCAAGCCCCTTTAATGTCGACATCCGAAATGTTGACCGCATACCCTTGCTGAGGGCTACCACAATCAGCACCGATTGTGAGTGGAAGAATAGCTTCTTTGGATCCACCCTGAAATAAAAATCATTCTAGGATCAAATACTGAACAGTATAACAGTTCTTAAAATCTTGGGCAAAGCAACTGGATAGTTAAGTCTATTTGAAAGAATTCAAAATTATTTACAGGTTGGGCTATAGCGTTATCTTCCAGCACAGTTGAAGATCCGAGCGAGGAGGTAGTTGGGAGCAGTGAGGACGAAGGAATCGATGCTGGGGACTCGCCAGAGAACGGCGCTATTGAAGTGCTTGCTTTTGCTTTATCCTGAAAAACCCAAAATTAATCAAGGTCATGTTAAATAGGTCAGTCTATAATTCTCAGAATATACTTAGGCCAGTTTTCAAAATTCTGTTGGTCTGTGGTGTAAGATTGAACGGTTCCGAACAATTATATCTGGAACAGTTTCATCATAAAATCATAATTTATAACACACATAAAATGTACGTTCAATCGCTGAGTTTGAAAGAAAATATTGGGTTGAGAGGCTCTTATTTCTTTTGAACAGTCAAATACGTAAAAATAAAATATTTAAATAGGTTTAAGTATTTAATGACAAAATTTTTTTAGACTAGCTTTAATTCCGTGGTACTATTATACTATGTTTAAAATTAATACTAATATTATTCTATTATACTATGTTTATCAGGGATAATGTCGGTTTGTAAAGGTAAAAGAATTTTTTAAATTGGTCCAGTAGTTTCTAAGTATATTTTAGTACAAACAATCAAATCTTTTTTTACCTTTACAATATGAGTAATTTTTGACTTACTTTCTGTCGTGAAAAAAAAGACGTAATGCTTTTGTTTTCCCTGATGGCCGGTAAATCTTTTAGTAGGTCCGAAATTTTCCTTTCTGCTGCATTAGCAAGTTCCGTCCGCTGTTTCTTTGGGTCAAATTCACTCTTCAGTTTACGCCATATTTCATCGCAAAGCTTTTGTGCGGCTTGAGGGGTTTTATCAAAATATCGTCTCTTCACAGCAGAAAACAATCGCTGGTGCACTTTTTGTAAGTCAATAACCATCGCGGATCGACTATAGTAATAAATAGCAGTGAAAATAGTTTTCTGATTTTGTTATTTAACGAATTTGCGTTAAACGCGTGATGGAAAATTATCTGCGCGGATAAACGTGTTGCATCGTTCACGTTCGTACTCAGATTGACAGCGAGCGCAGGCCGCAGGTCCGCAGCGGTGGCGGTGCGCGCCAAAGACAAAGGAAGCCGACTTTGTTTAAACAGCGCCGATTTCTTTTATTCTCCGAGTCGCCGCCAATCTTCGTTTAATAAACACAGTGTCGCATACAAACTATTTTCATAGGTACGATGTTATTTATAGTTTAAAAAAATAATGTAGACATGCCTTGACCTTGTAATAAATAAATAAATAATGAGTTCAATAATTAATACCATTAAATACTTGCAAAATATCACAAGAACATTATCTTTCCTTAGTATGAGACATGTATTTAAGTATAAGTATAGCATTAATATGTACTTTTATTAATTATGTAATGTTGTAGTTATTATTTAAGTATTGTGTTTATTATCAATACATAGTATAAAACAAAGTCGCTTTCGCTGTCTGTCCCTATGTATGCTTAGATCTTTAAAACTACGCAACGGATTTTGATGCGGTTTTTTTAAATAGATAGACTGATTCTTAAAGAAGGTTTATATGTATAATACATGTAAGTACCACGGGCGAAGCTGGGGCGGGCAGCTAGTATTTTACTAGGTGTGCTGGAAGAAATTTCTTTCTTCATCCGCAGACCAACCCTCCCCCCCCTAATTTAGAATGACGTAATATATGGACGGCCCCTTATTTGTAGGTAACGTGACTTTGCTAACAAGCATATCTATCAGGTTGATCAACTCACCGCACAATTTGGTTTGGTCTGTATCTTTTGACTCAAACATTTTGTTAACTCTGTTTATCTCAATTAATATCGGATATAAAAATGAAATATATGCGTAATTCATCTCGTTCGCATACATAGAGTGCAATAATTCCGCTGTGTGACACCTTTCATGAACTTTGGCTATAGAAAAATGAGTTTTTAACTCTAGCCATTGCGTGTATATTCTCGAGACAGCTGATTCTATTGACAACCATCGTGTCTGACATGCTTGAACGATTTTAGGTGGTGTATGTCCATCATTCACTGTTTTATATAGCTCCTTATAGATAGTCTGTCTGGAAGAGGAACGAGCAAACCAATCATAGGTCTCCCTAATTAAAAACTCTAAATTCCTCGGTAGAAATTGCTTTGCAGCAGCAGAAACAGCCAGTGCAAGGAGTGACATAAACAACGCACTAGAATCAAATGTGGTATCTCTGCTTTCAATAGCGCAAAAACTCCATTGTTTACTCCAACCATCACAGAAGCGTTGTCTGTACCAATGCCCATTATGTTTTCTAGTTTTAAATCGAATCGTTTAAGTGTCTTCTTTATAGCAGAAACAATACCTTCAGCATTGCACTCATACAGCTCAGCAAGATCTAAATATGTAGATACTATTTTTTTGTGTGCTTTACTGTAATAAATTATAACCAAACCCAAATATTTCTGTACAGCAATATCTGTAGATTCATCAATTAATAAACTGTATGGTTGATCCTTAAAATCTTGTTTTAAAACCTCAGTGAAATGTAATGCTAATACATTTTTTATGACCGCGGTGCACTTGGTCCGGTGTAATTGTACTTTATCTATTTCTCTTTGATGATTATGATTGATTACCTCACCTAAATGGTCAACTACACGGAGACTCGTATGCATAGCTGTGAACAATGCAAGTCTGGCCTCTTCCTTTTTTTTACTTCCAATTGGTTCTGGTTTAAATGGTAGCTTGGGTTGTATAGTGATAACCTGTAACAAATCATAATAATGTAAAAGAAAACTATAGCCGTCACGGGACGCCTGGCAGATGTGAACACACAAAAATGGCCTTCTCCGCACATAGTTTTGTCAGACGGGCGGAAGTAGCCGAAGAATCACGAGACTGGCCCAATGAAGTGTTGTCCGGTCATGCGACGCTTGAGTAGATTTGACCCCCTAGGCGCGCATAAAGATGTTTCAAATCAAAAGCTTTGTTTGATTTTGTTTCATTTAATTTAAATTGATTTTATACATTCTACTCGGTCGGTTTGGTTAATTTTGGTTCGGTTCGGCTCGGCTCTACTAGGTTTGGTACCGCGTTACTTTCCATCCCCACGACCGAGAGAGGACTTGACGGCGTAAGAGAGAGTCATGCCATTTGCCGGCACTACATTCGAATCGGTCGTACGGTCAAAATGGCGGTCAGCCAAAAGTTCAAAATGGCGGTCAAATTTTTGAGGGTTTTTGCCACTCTGACATGGGAATCCTGTTTTGAGACCACGGGGCGCTCCACATATCGATTTTGAAAGCAATCGGACCAGTAACTAAAAAGTTCACAATGGTGGTCATATTTTTGTGACTCTGACATTGGAATTCTATTTCGAAACCACGGGGCGTTCTATATATAAATTTTGAAAGCAATCGGACCAGTAACTAAAAAGTTCAAAATGGCGGTCACATTTTTGACATTTTTGTGACTCTGACATCGGAATTCTATTTCGAGACCACGGGGCGTTCTATATATAGAATTTGACAGCAATCGGACCAGCAACTAAAAAGTTCAAAATGACGGTCACATTATTGACATTTTAGTACTTCCATGGTCGATAGCGGTGACGAACATCCATCAGCCCCTATCCGGTCATGCCGTCGGTGGTTTTACCTGCCAAGTCGCGCCAATACATGTTTCACATCAAAAGTTCAAAATGGCGGCCACATTTTTGACATTTTAGTACTTCCATGGTCGTCGACCATTGGTCGATAGTGGTGACGTATATCTAACAACCCATTTCCGGTCATGCCGTCGGTCGGTTTTACCTGCCAAGTCGCGCCATAAGATATTTCACATCAAAAAGCAGTGCCACTACACCAGTCGCAACAGTCTACTTTGCCACACTCATCAAGCTTGGCAGGCGGATTGACGAGCACCACAGTGCAAAATGTTACATTCACAGGAAGGGCTGCTGCCCTTTCCCTAGATATATCCTTCACACACATTTTACGACACCCTCAGGAAGATATAAGGTAGGTAATGCTATTCTGCGGCACCACACGAGCACATGATTACATGATACCTAACCGTTACAAAATAGTCGTGTTAGCTTACCTTTTTATTTTGTTGATGCTTCTTTGACATCCCATGGGATTTTAAATCTCCATAATGGCTTCTTAAAATGGTACCACAAAATTTGCACTTCGCTACTTGGCCAGTAGTACTCTCAGTCATCTGAAGCCAATCTCGTAAAGCCGGGTCTTGCAGCCAAGAATCCCGAAACTTTTGAGAATACTGTGGTTTCGGCATATTTTTTCATTACGTGACTACGTGACCTCGAGAACAAATTCGAGACAATGAATGAGACCGAGTTGAGTGAGAAAGTTTAGAAAAAAATATATATTTTGCGGGTAATCCCCGCATTTCCAGTGTTGCTTGCACAATAAAAGTAAACACCCTTAAAAAAGTATAAATATTTTCCGAACGTGCAAACGTGTGATTGCCGCTTTATTGTGGTTGAGTGATCGTGTGTTCAATAATCGAAATTAAATTCTACTAAACCATCAGAAAAACCACCAGCCACTAAACGCAATATTTCCCCCACTAAAAGAGGGGGCAAAACCACCAGTTTTAGTGGAAAATCCACTAAGTTGGCAACACTGGAGGCGCGTGCTCACGCAAGAAGGTACAGAGGGAGACAGAATGATATGCCGCAAAATGGCGACGTGGCAACTGTATAATATACTATACTCGTTTTGTTTAAAGTACTCGACTTGACTCGAGATTATAAGAAGAAGTAAACACGAAAGCACGAGTATTCCACATTTTAATAGTGCGACAGATATACGTATAACCATTTTTTTTGTGCGGGTTATGTATATAACTTGCTCAGTTGTTAGTTGAGTTTCCCCTTATAAAATATATTCAGGCTTGTAAACATTATATCCACATCCTTGTAATTCATTTACTACATTTCTAAGCCCCTATCTAAAATGAAAACATCATCTGACCTAAAATAAATGGATTACTTTGGATACGAAATTCTTTGGACATTATATTTCAGTCACTTTCTGTTGCTGGAAATAGACTAAGAGTCTGTAAAATAAACCCGTTACAACAAACAATATGAAATGGCTTAATTAAATTGGTGTATTAATCTCCATAAATACACTAATTTAAGTTGTAAGTAATTACTACTACTTTAAACATATATATAAGTACCATCGTAGATAACAATTGCTGGTTTGTTGTATCCACCCCCTGTGTTTCCAAATACACCCTCTGGTATAATTAGATTCCTAGCTCCTACCTCTTGGATTTGAAATATGACCCACCTCAAATATAATGGTGCAAATGAATCACCTAAACAATATATCTTAGACATATATCTTTCTAAAGTACTTCTTGAATTATGAAACAATGTTGCTAAACGCTCATTACTGTCACCGGTTCTGAGCTTAACAAGCATTATACTCAATACTTGCAATACTGGAATACTTAGGCATCGTACTTGCTCATTCAGCTGCGGTATGTGTGATAATAACTGGTAAAACTTTCCTGAATTTGTTTCACTTATTGTTTTAGTCTTTTTTTTTTTTAATAATTGCCATTCAATTAAATACCTAACCAATATTGACATATGTTAGAATTCATCTCTCTAATGTTAGAGATTTTCATTTAATTGAATGACAATTATTAAAAAAATCGACTAAAATACCAATAATAAATACCTATAAAGCTACTTAAAGTACAAAATATACGCTATAAATGCTCACAAATTATAAATCACTATCTATGGACGGCATGGTCCCTAATATACTAGCAGCGTTTTCTCTTTACATTAAGATACTTAATTTTTGAGCCAAAAAGCTGCCAGCTCTATAGTCTCCTGAGAATTTTGGGGCTATTTCTTTGTACAGAAATTCCCACGGACCCATCGTTTCCACAGCAAACGTCGTAAATATATAATTTCTAGGTATAGACTCATATTTTCGACATTTGCTTGCTTGAGCTTGCTCCGCCGCAGCGCCAGCTCTGACTAAGGTACCCTAAAGATGGGCGGGACGGGGCAAAAGTATCCCAACATGTGAAATGACGTACAAGGGAATGTCCCAGTCTCCATGGTACCAGAGTCATTCCATCTGAACGCTTATAACATAGGATTTTTGGTAGTGGGTGTTTCAGCCTTATTCTCAGCGTTAAAAGCAATATATCAATAAATAATGATAAGAGATTCTGTAGTTTTATTAAATTGGATATATATTAAGCTGAGAAGAAGGCCAAAGTCACTATATAAAAGCAGCCTAAGAGGAAGTGAAATTATGAACTCAGATTTTGTGAAAATGAAGGAAACAGATATATATTTAAAAAAAAATACACAAGCCTAAACAGGTGAACAATAGAATAGTTAGATTAGTTAATAAAAAAAAAAGGACTTAAGAGGTAACAATTAACAATGTGTGATGAGTTGGCACTCTTGTGCTGTCACAGCTTCACAGCTCTAAAGCTTTATTCTAAGGGTTTGAATACAATACTTTATAGTGCTTTCACCTGCAGTTGTGAATGGCACTATGCTAAGAGTTAAGTTGAATAAAGTTACACTAGAAAATATTAAACACTGAGTTTCACAAATTGTACAGATTACCATTAGTTTATAAGTATGAACCAGGGTGTGGGTGAAGCCTTTTGGTTATCACCCACACATTCTCACAGCTATGGTCTCCAAGACCCTAAGTTAATTTGTACAGAAAATAAGTTACTATTAAGTTTGTCTATATTCAAGAGGTAAGTAGATGGGCGCCATGCACTTTACTAGAGTAGTATTATAAGTAGCAGAGGCTTGCAAAGTACAAAAATCAAGCAGTAGATAGTTTAGTAGGTGTACCCTTGAACACAGAACACATGATGAATTTACTTGTATATTAGGTAGTTATCATTTAGAAATTTAAGATTAAGAATGAGACAACCTCAGCTATGGCCAGGAGCTTGCAGCAGTGTCCCTCTAGTACTCCAAGCAGGCTTGAACTCCAGGCACGTCAGCACCAGGGTGTGACCAGGCAGTAGAAGAGAAACTCAATAGCGCAGTAGATGAGTGATAGTGGACAGAACGCAGTGTAGATGCATGTGTGTTTGTGACAGCAGGTGGATTGCACAGCAGAATGTTAGAGCAGAGTCTGTGCAAGAAACGAGCAATAATCAGCCTATGCTTTACACAAATGTGGTAGAATTGAATGTGGTGTGTATGCACATGATTACTTACATGAGAGGATCTAGAAGTCCATATCCGGAGGCACTTTATAACTCAAGAATGTGTTGGCACCATGGCCGCGATGCACTAACAATGAACACGCTTCTTTTTTCCTCGCTCCATGACTGTAAAACCCTTTATGTGGTCGAGAAGCGACCTTTTATTGCTTTCATCTAGGTGTTAATTCTACCCACCATTTAGACAAAACACAATAAACCAAACTTGTTGGTATCTGTAAAATGTTTTTAACGAAGAATTCAAAATTGACTAGTGTCTCAGGGTTACTATTATTAAAAAAATTATAAACTCAAGTAAGCGTTCAATTTACACCACTGTAAATCGGCGACTGCCCTTTTGGCACGAGCACTTATGGCAAATCAATATGATGTAGCTTTAATACAGGAACCATACCTTTATAAAGGAATAGTTAAAGGCTTGAATAATATAGGTGGTCATTTACATCAAGCTAATGATGGGAATATTAGAACCTGCATTTATGTCAGACATGGCATACATGCAACAACACTAACTAATTTCTGTCACAGGGATCTTACTACAATAAAAATCATATCAGGAGAGGGCAGGCAGGAAACATTAGTAGCTTCAGCCTACCTTCCATATGAAGACAAGGAGCCCGTTACACCTAGAATTGAGGAGCTAATACAAAGACGCTCTAGCAGCAATGAACACCTCATTATGGGATGTGACGCAAACGCTCATCATGTTGTCTGGGGAAGCACGGACAACAACTCAAGAGGGGAGAAACTATTAGAATATCTTGTAAGTTCTTCCTTATTAATATTAAATAAAGGTAACAGGCCAACATTTATTAATGCAAAAAGGGCTGAGGTGTTAGATATTACAATAACTTCTAGGAACACATTCTCTAACATAGATAACTGGCATGTGTCTAATGAAACATCTCTTTCTGATCACAGATATATATGCTTTAGGTACATGATGAAACATAACATTGTAACCGTACAGAGAAGGAATCCTAGGAACACCGACTGGAAAAATTACTACAGTGATCTAAAGGTAGAACTAGGAAACAAAAAAGGTAAGCTCAATTCCACTACAGATATAGAATTCGAAGCTGACAGGATTGGTACTGCAATCAAGACGGCATGGACTAACAATTGTCCGGAAAAAAATATTCTAGCTAAAAAGGTCCCATGGTGGAATCAGGATTTAGCTAAACTACGCAAGGTAACTCGAAAGGCTTTCAATGTCGCGAAAGCAAAAAACGATTTTAGTGAGTATGCACGTTTATTAACAGAGTATAATAAAGCAGTACAGAAAGCTAAGAGACAGGCATGGAAAAACCATTGCGAATCGATAGAATCAATACCCGGCATCATGAGACTGACAAAGGCAATGGCTACTACGAAAGCCAACCCACTTATGATGGTAAAGGACGAAAACGGTAAGCTAATGGAGACTGGGAAGGGTACGTTGGAAATTATGTTTAAAACACACTTTCCAGGATCGATTATCACAAACAACAAGGTAGACAACCTAAACACTGTCAACGACCAGGCAGTACATACCACCAAACGAGACTGGGAAACTGCGAAAAAAATAGTAGACGAACATAAAATCAAATGGGCCCTGAGCAATTTCCAACCTTATAAATCTCCGGGTCCAGATGAAATATATCCCATTCTACTACAAAGGGGGCTGCCAATACTAAACTCCCACATTAGCAGACTCTTCAAAGCATCTATTGCATTTGGTTACACACCAAAGCAGTGGAGGATGGTTAAGGTAGTATTCATACCGAAGCCAGGTAAAGTAACCTACGAAGAACCCAAGTCGTTTAGACCTATTAGTCTATCATCTTTCTTATTAAAGATATTAGAAAAAATACTGGATAGACACATTAGGGAGGGCCCACTAACAAGGACACCTCTTCACAGACTTCAATGTGCCTATCAACAAGGAAAGTCAACTGAAACCGCGCTTCATCATGTCGTTCATAAAGCCGAGATGGCTTTAGAGAACAAGGAGGTATGCGTAGGCATATTCTTAGACATAGAAGGAGCATTTGATCGCACAACTTTTGAAGGCATTGACAATGCCTTAAAACACCATGGCATAGAATCAACCATTTGTAGATGGATACAAAATATGCTTAGGAGTAGAATGGTTATATCACAACTACTCGGAGATGAAATGATGATAACTACAACCAAAGGATGTCCACAGGGTGGAGTACTTTCTCCTTTGCTGTGGAGCCTTGTTGTAGACTCAATTCTAACAAAACTAAACGTTGGCCCATATTATACAGTAGGATATGCTGATGACCTAGTTATAATAGTAAACGGTAAATTTGTAGGCACAACAATAAGTGTAGCACAAAAGGCTCTGGGAACTGTTGAAGAATGGTGTAACTCTCAACATCTGTCAATAAACCCGAGTAAAACTTCAGCATTGCTGTCACAAGGAAAAGAGACCTAACGGGACTGATCTCTTTAAAGTTATACGGGTCTGAACTACAATGGTCCACTGACGTAAAATATCTCGGTCTTACTCTAGATAAAAGCCTTACATGGAAACTACATGTTGACATGTTAATAAAAAGGGCAATAAGGGTATTTGCTATGTGTCGATCGGCATATGGCAAAACATGGGGACTAAAACCAACAGTAATGAAGTGGATATACCATACCATGGTAACGCCGATACTAACATATGGAAGTATTGTGTGGTGGCCACGGACTAAGCTTGATATCTGTAAAAATGACCTAGCTAAGTTACAACGATTGGCATGTATGTCTATTTCAGGTGCCTTTAAAACAACACCGACGGCAGCTATGGAGGTACTATTAAATCTTAAACCTTTACACGTGATAATAGAAATGGAGGCAAGGAAATCACTTTACCGACTACGGAATAATAAAGAGTGGTATCCAAATATGCCCCAAACTATTCACACTAGGATGGAAACTGACAACAATCTCGATAGGATTCTTGAAATGTGCGCTGACAACATTTCGACTATTCGAATCTTTAAAAGGAACTACAAAACATATTTCCCGTCACGGGACGAATGGGAAAATGGTTCTAAACCCGACAGTAAATGTCAAAACTGGTATACTGATGGATCAAAGATGCAGTCAGGAACGGGTGCAGGAATACATACTAATGGTCATGATATTCATGTAAGCATGGGACATTACCCTACAGTTTTCCAAGCAGAACTGTATGCGATAATAGTATCTGCAAAGAAGATCCTAGACATGAGATCACATGGAGAAAACATAAATATTCTCAGCGACAGCCAAGCAGCACGTTAAACTGTTGAATAAAATCGGCAGGAACAACAGGTTAAGACTGGCCTGGGTGCCGGGACATATGGGCATCGAAGGCAATGAAAGGGCAGACCAACTTGCTAAAATGGGTTCGGAAACTCCCTTAATTGGACCTGAACCATTTATAGGCATACCCAACATAACAATAATTAATGCATTAAAAAAGTTTGCTGAGGACAAACACACAAGATGGTGGTTAACGCAGCAAGGCCTAATACATTCCAAGAAATTCATTGGTATGAGGGCAATAGGCCTGGATAAGATATGGAAATTCAACAGAAGTCAAATAAGGCTACTGGTGGGAGTGTTCTCAGGACACTATACAACCAACAAACACCTCTATACTATAGGAGTAAGAGATGATCCCACATGCAGATTCTGTGGTAAGGAGCCCGAATCCATGCGGCACCTACTGTGCGACTGTGACGCTAGGGCCATCCAAAGAATAAAATACCTAGGACAGGCTTATCCGGATCCAGAAAGCTACAGGCTAATCGACCTTGGTGATGTCCTTAAATATGTCAACAACATATTTGGGGACGATACTGAGGTGTGTGGATAATAGGAATGGGGAACACACAAAAGATCCCAAAGGGTCGAAGTGTTTTTGACTGATGTCAACCCCAAAACCAATAAGATAAGATAAGCGTTCAATTCAATTGACATAAATAGAATATTATAAATATATTAAAGCAATTTTATTATATTGTTTAAATATTTATAAGTAGAAATAGTAAGTTATATAAAAATATGAGTTAAAATGATACCAGGTGACTATTCTGTACAATGTAGTACAAATAATTGACAACAGATGGCAGTAGTAAATTCCTGATAAGAGATTAGCGGGAAGGTTCAAAATTAATTGTGTAGATAGGCATATAGGATGTAACACAAAATTTATTCGTGTTACACGCTTGCCATCATCTCGACTCAAACCATAGCACATGGATAATGGTGTAGTTTGCATAATTTAACACGAGGGCGAAGACATCCCGGTAACCTAAAAAAAATATTGTTTAATAATGTTCCCAAGTTTTTACAGGGGAGCGCATTAAGCCAATGACCTGCCTCATGTTCAGACAACCAGATTCCGTGCACAGTCATCAATTGTAGGGGATGAATCCAATAGCTATTGATGCTCGCGCTTAACCAACGGTAAATTCCAAGACCTTTGAGAAGTTATTTTTTTAAGAAAGCTTTCCCCGGGACAGTCAGCTTTCCAAGCTTCCTTGGCATCCGTTAAACACAATCTCGACATCCTCGCAGGATGGGCTTAATTTTCTTCCCATGAGGTCTTGTGTACTGACTTAGGTCCCTGGTTCAAACCTCCGTGTGTACCAATAATATTTATTTATATGAATATCGCATACGGGACATTTTAGTTGTATATTTTCACCATTATTGTCACTTTTTGTTTTTTAATTTGAGGTTGTAGGCTCCATATTTTTTCTTTTTAATCCATAACCATTTTGATCTAAGAATATTGTATACAAAATTGAGGATATAATTATATAACTTTAATTCTAGCACTAGCAATACTTACTTCATTCCTTTGGTTTCTAATATCTTCTTCAACTTTAGCACAGGTATCATAGAGACAGTGCTATATTTACTTATGGGCAACTGGCCCACCATTGCCCAGAGTGGGAGGGGGAGGCAATTTTAGGGGCGGCCTCGGCCAGTGTTAAAATAAAAATCTATTGAGTAAGTAAATACACCCCTGCATAGAGATCTTGGTCATATCGCACACACACACATGCACACACGCACACATGCACACACGCCCACACGCATGCATGCACACAAAATTTGACAGACACACGAAACACATTTATTTAATTTTGTTACTCGTGTATTCAATAAAGCTGAACTGTATTTTGTAAATATTATAACTACATAAGCATGGAGCGGTTATAACTGGTTCCTGTAACACAGGGTAACCTAGCACAGGAGCCAGGGATCAACAGTAACTTGTGCATGTAAATATAATTAATTAGGTACATAAATTTAATGTTTTTGATGTGCTTTTTTCTTTTAAAATGTATTTATGTGTATTTTGTGTGTGTCAATAAATAATTTTATTATTATTATATGTAGTATCGTATAATTCTCTCATCGCCAATAAATCTTGCTGTTACATCTTCTTCTTCAACTCTAGCACAGGTTTCATAGAGATCTTATTTTTTGCCCTGACTCCTGAACTAGCCTTGAAACTGTATCTCAGGAGCCAGTGCTCTTCTCCTGTACAAGATAAATGCTTTTATTCTAAAAAAATACAACAAATAAAATAATAATATAATATGTATAAATAAAAATATATATTAATAGGTATATCCGCTATTAGAGATCTTGGTCATATGTAGTATCGTATAATTCTCTCATCGCCAATACATTTTGCCTTTTACTTTCTTCCAGCTGTTGACTGTATGTAGAGTGACATAAATCCATATTCACAGATAGACCAAAGTAGGCTCTTTGTAATGGAAATAAATAAAAATTTGGGTATTTAAATTACCTATTATGATCAAACGAATTTCCTGATTGAAGTTCGATCAATATTATATAAGTCGCTTCATTCGAAGATATAATTAACCAGGTAGTCCTTTAAACCTACAAGGCAACATATTTTAGTGATATACTCGTATTCAATTCTTTAATCGAGTATTTTTAATCGAGCAATACTTGTGTCCACCACTACTAATGTCATTCTTTTAGAGATAGGTATGAATCCAAAACTTAAATAAACATCCGGGAGTTAACTTGGGTGGGTGGGACCTTATATCTTTGAATGAAGCGACTCATATAATATTGATCGAACTTCATTCAGGAAGTTCGATCAATCGTTCGTACGGAAGTTCTGTTCTTACTAGGCTGTCCCTAAAGTGCAAGTCTGTTAAAATCCTACAGCCATCACTTAAGGCTTTTACGGCTTGAACCTTGTCGTCTTCTGTAAGTAATAGGGTGATCGCTTTATTGATTGCGGATACCCCCTACCCCCAGCAACTGTAGATTATTTTCCATTTTATTGTCCCTATTAAGGGACATCTCAGTAATTGCTGCCGATATCTCCAAATTAAGTTTGGGGGCCCGCAGTAGAGTGCAATTTTTAGGTACAAGGTACTCCTTTATTAATTATTCTCTAGCCTCTTTTGGCAATCCCTTTCTTAAAATAGGATCCCAGCGTTCCGCTTATATTGGGAGAATGTTTTTACCAAACTTTGGGCCCTCAGTAGTCTCACCGCCAAGGGCACTTTAAAGCAGTGGGTCTATATGGGGCACCTCTTAAAACAGTTGGGGTGGTGTCAATGGTGATATGCACTACCCCAGAGTTTTCTAAAAAGAAAAAACTTAAATTTAAATACTAATCGTATGTGGTTTAATTTTTAGCTCAGAATTATTTCTGCAGTTATTTACTTAATGTTCCAAATGGAATCAAAAGTATGGTCTGCATAATTGCCCTCGTGTTGGCTCACGGTCAACCCCCAGGCCAGCCCTGTTCATATTTTGAATCTGGGCGTAAAAAACCATGTTTTTAATAAAATAATCTAGCGCGAACTAGTATAATAGTAATAAAACCTAAGCGGTATTAAATTTTTGTTAATAATTTGTTACGCACTTACCGGCCATTTTATCCTTCAACCAGCACCAACAAGCATCCGAATGTGTCGTTTCGGCTCACCTGAAACGACCCATTCGGATGCTTGTTGCTCTTTTTCCATGTCGTACTCGTAGACCCCATGTCTCATCACCGATTATCATGCGTTTCATAAACGTGGAATCGTTTCGTGCTTCAGAAAGCATCTTATAAGCAACGTCCAACCTGCGCTGTTTTTTCATGAAATTCAGATCTTTTGGCACGAGTCGAGCAAAGACGCAAAAAGTCAGTCAATATGCGGTGTAGTGTAGTGTTTGGTCTCTGGCTATCTTTCTCACACTCACACGACGATTTTGCATTACGATTTGCTTCACTTTATTGACATGATCATCGTGAGTTAAAGTGGATGGCCTTTCAGCCCGCGCGGTAGGAGAAAAGCCCAAAAACCTGGCCAAAACCTCAAATGACCTTTGACGGGAATGAAAATTGGCTTACAGGGGTTTTCAAGGTCGCTGATTACGAATCTGAAAGCCAAATTATCGTAAAAAAATGGGCGATCCAATATGGCCGACATGAACGTTAAAAAGTTACCAGATGTTGACAAAAATTGGTATATACGGGTTTTCAAGGTCGCTGATTACCAATCCGATATCTATTGTTTATAACTTGCAACAAAGAGCTTACAGCATATTGTTATAAACAAAATGGCCGAGTATCCTGCTAAATAGACAAATTTATATATAAAAAAAAATCATCATAATAAAATAAACGTGAACAGTGTATTCTCCGCAATTATTATTTTTATTTCCAAAATACATACGGAACGTTTCAAAAATAGAAAATTTTACTCTTAATCAAAATCGTAATCGGAGTCGGAGTCAGTATCATTATCCGAGTTTGTATCTATTACAACTCCCGGCACGGCTTCAATCTCGGCGCAAAATTCGTCTGCTGCAGCAGTCACTTTAGGAGCGATCAACATCGCTACAGCTTCCGGGGACAAACTCTTCAGCTTCTTCTGTGGTAGTCTTCTGACACTTGAAATGTACGGATCAGAAGTAACTAAGAGCCGATGAAAAACATCTTCCATAGTTTTAACCCTGGAACTTTTTATCCAACCAAAATCTTCTCGATATCGTTTGATGTCTTTGTTTCGAGCTTCCTGAGCATCTTCGGATAATTGGCCGATTGGTAATAGAGCATGAGTTATTATCACTGGACCATGAATTAATAGTTTGTGCACCGAAGTAGGCATGGAGTACCAAGGGTATAATGCAACGGTCTTTCTTGCCGTTTCAAAAGCATACTGTTCAAATCTTTCACAGTTTATCTCGTGGCCACACGATATAACTTGTAGGATTACGTACAAGCGTTTAATTACTTCTTCGTTGACCCCCGTTATCGCAGCGGAAACCGTCGAATTTTCAAAGAATCGGTGTGTTGCCATCATTGCTGCTGCCGTATCCAGGCTTTGGGCGATCGATATTTAGACCCAATTGCTTCTTGAATCCTACTTGAATGGCCCTCTTGCGTTCCTGGGTAATTTTTTTTTCTTCGGCACTTCGAGCTTGCTATTTTTTAATGCCGAGTTTGTAAGACACGTGTAAGCAATACTCGAAGCACCGT
This sequence comes from Monopis laevigella, assembly GCA_947458855.1. NCBI lineage: Eukaryota > Metazoa > Arthropoda > Insecta > Lepidoptera > Tineidae > Monopis > Monopis laevigella. The sequence goes on along the minus strand of OX381596.1, from coordinate 2,594,094 downwards.
ATCCACGCATGCATCGTCGACAATCCGAACTTCAAATTTGTTTCATTGATTTCCCTTTGCAATACAGTGTCGATGGCATTAAAATCTTTGCTGGTTGCTCCACACAAATAGCACCGTTGAGCAGATTTCGTCAATGATACAGCGTTGCAAACTTTACCATCTATCATGGTGAACAACAACTTGTACATTACGGAGATTTCTTTTCCATCTATTACACTTTCGAATGGACGAAGTGACTTTATTTGTTCTTCAACAATTTGGACTTCATTAAGTGTTGACTCTGTGTCTTCGCGTAGAAACAGTAGTCTAAGCGGTCTACAAAATCGTGGAGACGAGGGTCTGGGGTTCTTCCAAACAACTATTTCTTCCTTCGATTGTTGATCATAACACACGAGTTGTAATGGCACGACTGAAGTAAAGAATACATGCGCATCAGATTTGCTGTCATCACTGAACGTCTGCTTATATTCACTTTGCCCAGAACTTCCATCGCAACCCCACTTGCAAATCAAGTCCATTTTACGAACATTATCTGGAGTCAATCTTTGAATGAGTACATTTTGGACGAGTAAAATACGTTCAACTGTATGATCTAATAGTGCCTGTAGTTGGACTTCTGCACTACTCTCTGTAATCCTGATTGCATCACGTGGTGGATAACAACGCTTTTTTGCTTTCATCACTTTTTCGTAAGACGGATATAGCTTACAGTTATTTTCCTTCCCTAATCTTCTCATTCCCTGGTAAGTACTCTTGGAGAATTTATATTCAATCATAGCGGAAAGTGCAGCCTCTTCGGATGAAGTAATTTCATCCGTTGCTGAGTAAGCTTTACGATACTTGGAATTGGTATCGTAAAGCTTACTCCGGATTGTCCTGAAGAGCGAAGGCTCATCTGAGTAGCGTATGCTAACTCGACCGAGTTGAACGATGTACGAATATCTTGGGTCTTCCTTCGTTTAGATCTTTCACTGGACATTGTAAACTCAAGGGACGGGCGGCCGCCCGTATTACCCGGGCTTGTTACTACAGTGTCTGTAGGTGCGGCAAAACATACCTGCTTGCTAAGCCATTCACCGTTATTCTTGAAAAATACACAGGATTTTCTGTGAGCTTGTTGCCACCTCGTTCTCATTTGATTGAAGAGTATCGAAAAAGTCTGTTTCGAGTCCTCAGGCACTACAACTGTACGTCCGGTGTCCTTGGAAATTTTTTCTACCATAAATTCGATCAAGGAAGCGAATTTATCGGATAAATGCTCGCTGATTATCAGAAATACTTCTTTCCTTGTCAGCACCAATTCTTTGTAACCGGATCCTGTAATAAAGACATAAAATTATAAAATTTTAGAAAATTGGTGTTAAAGGAAAAGATAAAATTTTCAATTTATTTATTTATTTATTTATTTATACATAAGGTTTACACTACGGATAATAATCAAAATAGAGATATCATAATAATTGAAATAAATTATATACCAAGATTATTACCCAAGATTATGTAAACACAGTTATAATGAAATATTTTAACAAGCTTAAGATTACTTCTAAAAACGAAATAGGAATGAGCTATAGTTTAAACATGCAAACTTATTAAGTACCTAGGTATAATATTCATTAAACAATTTAAAACTTAACTAATTAAAACTTTCTTTGGACAAGTACTGCTGTTGGAGGATATCTGTAACAGCCTTCTTATATTTGTTGAAGGAACCTTCAAAAATATCTATTAAATCAATTTTTCGGGACAATTAATACAATAACTTGAACAATGTACATTATTTTACCAAATAAATAACCGCAATAATTGAAATAATTTTAAAAAAATTAGACAGAAAATATTGACATGGATTTGGTTAAAAGAAAGCTTTGCTTACTATATGATATATATATATTCAAATATTTTATTTGAATGTTATAACATTTCATTCATATTTAAGAATTTTTTATGTGGTTGATTTTAATATGTATATATATATGCATACGTATATATCATAATTAAATCACAGAAAATTCATAAATATATATATACACATACATATATATTAAAATAATTTATTTCAAGCGTATAACAGCCGTCTTGTCCGTTATGATGCTACTTCACCCATTCTCAGGTAGAGGCGCAGAGGCTGCTCAATGGTGCCGCGTGCACGCTCGGCTACCGCACGATGCGAAAAAAATTATAACGGACAAGACGCACGTTTTCCGCAGGTAACTCTTGTAAATTTCGAAAGCTTATACATTAAACTAAAGGCCGAGACTAGGAGCTTTTCAAAATAAAATATATAACTTTTCGGACCGTTGAAAATATAAGTTTTCAAAATTATTCAATTTTATTTATGCCGAAGGCTATACTACATTTCAATCATTTATACATAAAGTTTAGATTCAACCGATGTAAAAATATGTTCTACATACCTCCAGAAGTCGTATCCATGTTGCAGAATTGAAATTAAACCCGTCAATTTAAAGTTATGGGTTTTTGAAGTCAGCGTTATTTTCGTCTGTTCAGCGCGTGACACGTACACTCTTCACGAACACTAACTGCCAACTGACGCTGCGGCGCAAGTATACACTTAAAGGGCTTTCCCTTCCACAATAGAATGCAGTTACTAGTCCTCTACCTGAATGACTACTCAACTGACCCTATTTCGAAAATTTATTTTTTGAGGTTTTGGTCAGGTTTTTGGGCTTTTCTCCTACTGTGGCCCGTGGTAAATCTTCGACCATTGTACGTCCCTCTTTGAATGATTTATAGTACTCGTATGCCTGAGTTTTGGACATACAATTATTTGCGAACGTCTTTTGTAACATTTTAAGCGTTTTGGCACAAGGAATTTCATTTTCAATAACCAGAAATATTTACCACCGAGTTCAGCACAGCCCTGTTTATTAAAATATATGTGTAATAAATCTTATTGCTGATATGACGAGACTACTAGGCTGCCTCTGATTAAATATTTGTCCATTTCCAGCACTAATGGCAAGTCATCCTCAAAGTTGTTTGCATACCTTCCGTTTCTACGCACATGTTCACTATAGTACGACCTAGCATGTTTTATCTGGTATGTGCCTAAAGCCTATTATCATTAAGTCAGGTTAAGACGGTATTGGAAATGTGTCCAAATGTAGATGTTCGGCATCTATAGAAAGGAATATAGTTCGTCTTTTATTAATATTCTAATTTTTTTATAAATTCGTCTACATAATTTTTTGTGGTAAGCTTATTTTGAGCGATTCCTAGAAACTATCTGGCATTAAATCGGTTCGATATTGGCAGATGAAACTTATTTAGCAATCAATCAAATTTCTTTATTATAATCCATAGTTTTTATACAAGATTTTACAGATGATATATATAGTCTACTATGTTCCGCCTATAGGCATATAATATAGAAGAACACAGTTAAACAAAACTAAATACAATAATACAACACAAAAAAGGCCTAAAACATTCAATACAAAAACTCCAACATCTACGACATTTGAAACGGTCTTTTCGGGGTAGGTCGGTGGAATTAAACAACCAGATTACATTTTAAATATTTTATTGAAAATTTAATAATATAACATATTAAAATCACCGTCAAGCCATTTACAGATAAATTCATAACAAAATTAACTAATTAATAATAATAATATTTAAGGGGAGGCTATTATGTCAAGGTACTTGATTACATTATTATATCAATACCTAAACTTGACATTCAAGCATACAAATTTGGGTCCCTGGGATGGTTTGGGTTGGCAACTAGTATTACATAAAAAGGCTTCCTCAAGTGACAATCATCAGGGTCAGGCCAAACGAAATAACTATACATTTAAACAAATAAACTAAATGGTCCCTGAGATCATCACCTGAGGCTCCTGTACGCTAGGTTTCATATGCAGCGATGCTACTCCACTCCATGGTTATTTAAGCGAGGCGATGGGTTAGTTCTGCGGCAAGCGTCCAGGCAAGCCAGGTAAAATAAAATTAAAAGTATTACTTTATAAAGTGAGGTTAGGGAGACCGAGTTCAAGCGGGCAAGGACTGCTGATGCCGGCGCGGGTAGTGCCAGGCTCAGCGGGTGACGGCGGCGGCGGTCGCAGACCGAGGCTGCCCTTCCGGGGAAGGCGATTAATTCGCCATATTGACGCCTGTAAAGTGCACATATTAATATCCGGCCACATACACTAGTGATCAGGTACCTAGGCTCTCCCTAATAAAGAAATGTAACTAATAAAATGAGCAAAATACAAAATAAGGGTAACAACCAATGTTCTATCAATCAAATTTAAATTGTAAGTTAAAGTCAATAATAAAATTAAGTGGTACAGACTTTGATGCCTTTTAAATTATTGAAATGTAATATTAATAAAAGCCACAATATGATCCAGATTATCCATTTTCAGGTGGCTCATTCAATTTCCCTTTTGGTGAGGTAGATTTAAATAAAATAAATTAAAGGTAGGTGAAAATAAAATAAAGAAAGGTAATTAAATATGGGTCAGAGTGGACCTCAAATTATGAACCCTAGGGCTGGAATATCGCCAGCAGACTCAGCGGAGACGGAAGACCGGCTCCAGTTCGGATTCCAGTCGTGTGGCCGTGTGATTTAGCACCAAAATGGTCACTTCCAAGACAATACCTTCACGCCAACTACGTCTTCAGCGTAAGCGGCCCGTAGAGTTGTCGAAAACTCTGCCTTTAAGGTTGATATTTGGATGAAAATGCCTAGCGTGTCATACCTGGTTTTCGACCGAGAAGTCCTGTCCTCCAAGCAGAAATATCGGTACACGAGTTGCACAACGACGACGAGGGCTGACAGTCATGATGCGAGGGCTATTTCACCCAAAATTCGACCACGTTGCTGATGGAAGTTAATAAAAAATATAGAAGTCTATCGAGTTAAATTTATCACAATATTAAACCACAAAACTGTACAACGATTCCTTACCGTATAATCATCGAAAATTAGTTAAATGATTTTATATTTTAATTAAATAAAGTTTAAATATTGTTCCTCGAACAAAAAAGATAAAATATGCCGGTAATATGAAATTTGAATTAACCATAGATTAGCAAAGGAACAGACCATAAATCCATTGCTGTTGACAATAATTTTTATTATTGCAATTCTGCGAGGCCTTGATACAGAAAATTCAGCTTCTCAAAACTATCTTAATGAGGCGAGCTGTCATCGTGTGATGGCTGATTTAATTTTGCCTCGGCTCTGCTCGAGTGCAATAAAAATCGATTTAATCGAATAGATGTTTAATAAATTAAATTATTTTGCATAAACGATGCGTTAATAATAAAACAAATAAAAAGGTAATTTAAATGCAATCGATTTTAGGTAAGTGCTATTGTTTCAAACAACGTTACACATTACAGCACAATTATTCATTTAAGTGTTACGTCTTCCATAAATTCACTAACTTTGTAATAGCACTTATAACTTAACAGTTTGTACACTTTGTTCTTAAAAACAGCAAGTTCATCAATATTACGGACATCCCTAGGTAATTTATTATAAATGGACGGTGCCATATTAAACACGCTTTGATGAAATAATTCGGTTCTATGTGACTTTATAATTAGCCTATCATGTGAACGTTTTCTGTTACAAAATTTAAACATATAAATATTAATTTTAACAAAAACGGCACATTCGTAAATGTACATACAGGGCAATGTAAGGATACTCAATTCATAAAAATGAGGCCTACAAGAATCAATGCACAAGCTATGTTAAAGTCTAACATAAGATGTGCTGATGCGCAGTTAAAGTATTCTCCGCGAAATAATTTATAATCTCAATAATAAATATATGTCGTTCTTTTGTTAATGAATAGCTGCTTAACCAAACGCACTCTAAGACCTCATTGTTAAACTTTTTTTTTACCATTCATAAATATCTGTAAAGATTTACATGAAATAAATAACTTTGACTTTGCTTACTTGATATTATTCAGCCCGCAGCCAGTTCTGACTGTGGTATCCTGAAGATGGGACGGGGCAAAAGTATCGCAAAAGGGAATGTCCCAATCTCCATGGTACCAGAGTCATTCCATCTGAACGCTTGCCATCATCTCGACTCAAACGATTTCGCTCTAAAATGGAAGGAATTGAGATAAGGGCAAGCGTTCTACGGATGAAGTCATTGATGGCGAAAAATTCTGCCGGGCTTCTAATTCTTTTTTGAACACGAGAGCCGGTGGTGACCTAGCTCATCAACATCTTTACCACATGGACAGTGGTGTGATTTGCATAATTTAACACGAAGGCGAAGACATAATTATATAAATAACCTAATAATTTTATTGTTTAATAATGTTCCCAAGTTTTTACAGGGGAGCACATTAAGCCAATGACCTGCCTCATGTTCAGACACAGCCACAATCCGTGCACGGTCATCAATTGTAGGGGCCGAATCCAATAGCAATATATTCTCGCGCATAACCAACGGTAAATCCCAAGACCTTTGAGAAGTTAAATTTTCAGACATGCTTTTGTTTCTATTGATAGTTATTAAACGATATTTTATTTGTTGGCACAATAGCTTTTTGATGAATTTTCAGCGTTATAAAAGTATATTAAACATTAGTCGAAAAAATATATAGCTTCCATTCTAACTGGGATTTGACTTCAAACAAGTCGAGATAGATTTTTTTTTCTAACTCCGATACATTATTAATCAAATTGTCTATTAAGGTTATATAAATACAATCAAAATCTAATAATCTAGTCTGAATAAAAAATAAAGTTACTAGTTGGAAAATCAAAAACATTAGTAACAAAACTTTACTGGCTGAATAAATTAATTCCCTATAGTAAAAAGTTATGTTTAAGAGAATCAATTATTAGATTTTTTTACTTTCTAACTGGATTTTCCTAAGTGGGGAGGGGAAACAAAAACACAATACAAAATCAATGAAAAACAATAATTTATATAACTGAAAACTTGTAAGATTGGTTTATAATGATATTATTAAGAATCAACTTAATTAGGGAGTTTAGATCAAAATTGTAAAAGCGGATAATAGTAAAATCATAAATCATAAAATCATAAATCATTTATTTGCCATAAAAACACGGTACATATAATTAGGTGGTCTTAGAAAAAAAAGTTCTCGTGTTTAACTGTAGTCCAGCATGCAAATGTTAATAAACAGGTTTTCAAATTTCACATCACAAACATTCAAAATAATTTTTACGTTAAACCAGTAGCTAGGTATTATTATAAATTACTAGATTTAATCCTAACAATTGACAGCACAACATAATTAGCAAATTACAAACAATAACAATGAAATTATAAGTCACAACATGAGTAGGTCAAATGCAAATGTCAACAAACAGGTTTTCAAATTTCACATCACGAACATTCAAAATAATGTTTAAGTTAAACCAATAGCTAGGTATTATTATAAATTTATAGATTTAATCCTAACAACGAACAATTGACAGCACAACATGATTAACAAATTACAAACAATAACAATGAAATCATAAGTCACAACATGAGTAGGTTAACAACAAAATTATCAATAACAATTATCATGTCCAAATATATTTTATACCACATGTCTTTACCATATTATGTCATCAGTTATACACACATAGTTAACAATACGTAATAACAACAAAATTTGTCAGGAATTCATTCATAAATCATATTCATTATTATTTATTAAAATTAAGTAAGTCAACATTAAAATTGTAAAAATGATACTTCATTATGTCTTTTAGTTTGTACCACATACATGTCATCAACAATCCAAACAATCTTTCAGCTAAAGCAATCTTTGACAATTATTGTTTTTTTTCATAATAAGGTGTCCCCTAAAAATTCGTCTAAATTATAGTACCCTTTCATTGCTAGCAAGTTAAACAACTTTGTTTTAAACAATGATGTTTTACTATCTTTAAGACCATCTGGCAATTTGTTAAACAATGTTGTAGCCATATTATATGTGGTATTAGTAAAAAAAGTAGTATTAGATTGCTGATGTGGATAGACTTCGAATTTATTTTTATTTTTACGAGGATACTTACTTTCTGAAATTCTAAAGTGGTGTGGATTTTGTTTAACAAAACTGCATGCCTCAAATATATACAAGGCGGGCAGCGTTAGGAGTTTTAATTGAATAAACATTGGCCTGCAGCTATCCATTTGGCTTATTCCTGTCATAGCTCTAATACATTTTTTTTGTGTTCTAAATAACGGTAATGTGTTACATTTCGCAGCATTTCCCCAGTTTAATATACCATATCGTAAATTAGATTCTATAAAGCCATAATATGCACTAAGTGAAGCTTCTCGTGATACATTATACTTAATATTTTTAAGTGCGTATACAAATCTATTTAATTTATGGCACATGCTGTCAATATGAGGTTTCCAGTTCATGTGACAATCAAGCAATACACCTAAAAACTTTATTTCTTTAACCTCTTCAATTACTTGGTTATTGTATGTTATTATAATATCTCTTTTTCTTGATTGTGGTAAATAAAATTGCATGCATTTTGTTTTTTGGAGATTAATGAGTAAATTATTACAATTCAGCCAGTTTATAATTTTATTGAGCGCATTATTTACCATGTTTTCATAATGATTAAGGTCTGTTCCCCTAACTATCAAAGTAGAATCATCGGCAAATAGAATCATATCATGTTTAATATTTAAGGGCAAATCATTAATATAAATAAGGAATAATAGTGGTAAAAAGTAACATGTACCATTATCTGATACATAGAATTAATAAAACTATCTAAATTTACTGTGAATATGAATATTAAGGGTTAACTTAATTAGGGAGTTTAGATCAGATATTATAAAAGTGGATAATATGTAACATATACTATTATCCGTTACATAGAATTAATAAAAATTGCAAAATTTACTAAGAATATAAATATGAGGGGTTAACTTAATTGGGATATTTGGATCAGTAAAGGTTTAACTATAATATGACATGTACTTATTATCTAACACCTATAAATCAAATAGCTTACCCACACTTTTACATAATAGTCCCTACTAAATAGTAGTAGTAGTACAACAATTTTAAATTTACAAAAAAATAAAACAATAGTAATTTAACTTTTCACTTATCCGCGATACCTCGGGTTCCACAGCTTCCGTGTTTTGCCAATAGTATCAGGGACCAACCTGATGGGTGGAGAGTTCGCCAAGTTGAGGTAATTATCCCAAACTATCATCTCATTCCATCCAGCGGTACAGTGAAATCGGTACTGTCTGACCACTTATATCCAAAACTAATTTCTATATCAACTTAAAAATATTAAACCAATTGAAATAATAAAGCTATTCATAAAAATAAGACTATAATTACCTTCTCGAAGGGGTCGGAACAAACGATGATGTGGCGAACACTGTAGTTCAAAATCAAACTACTTTATAAGCGACATGTAACAATTGGCAGAATCCTGGACTTACGACACAGAATCCATAAAAACAATATAAAACGATATTCAATATTAAATGGTATTTATTTAGAACAATCTTAAAACTGCTCCATTTAAAATTCCTCTTCAAAAAAGACCTCCTACCCTCATTCGAAAAAAGTGCCCTGATAATTGATAGTTGCCTGATTGACTGATAATGAACTTAATTAAATATCATTAAGATTGTAATTATTATTTTTAGTTAAAAGCTTGTAAATACAAAATAAATACTTCAAAATTATTTTATTCCAAATAAAAAATCATAAATAAAGACAAAGAATTGGAATATCGCCATGGCCAAAGCCCGATCAGAAAAAAAGAACTGTCACAATACAAAAAAAAAATTAGGTTGGGTTAATATTTATAATTTTATTATTATTAGATTGTTAGTGAATTAATATAAATTTTAAATATATTGATTGACATTTTGAAGTGGATTAGTTTATTCTCTGAATGCTACCAAAAGTGAAAATATGAAATTTTGTATGATCCAAACCCCGGTAAAGTATTTTATACAAATAGCCTTTTTTACATGTTACAACTTGTTCTTTTATTGGAATAAAAAAAAATTTTACTATTATGAAACCACTATTTTCAATATTATCTGTGCTAATTTGGTAAGTAAGGATTTTTTTACCAAACGTAGAGACATTTTTTTTTACATTAGAGGCATCTTTCATTTCCTTTGCGTTTAAGTTCTAAATCTGATATCGTGATTTAATAAATATTTGTCGTTCTTTTGTTAATGAATAGCTGCTTAACCAAACGCACTCTTAGGCCTCATTGTTAAATTTTTTTTTTGACTATTCATAAATATCTGTTAAGATTTACATGAAATAAATGATTTGACTTGACTTATATTATTTTTATCAAAATCACTTTTCAAATGATTCGTGTAATATATTTTATTTATATGAATATCTTATAAACGTGGTGGCCGAGTTGGTTAGACCTTAGACTCAAAAACACTTAGGTCCCCGGTTCAAACCCCGGAGTGTACCAATGATATTTATTTTATTTATTTATATGAATATCGAATACGGAACATTTTAGTTGTATATTTTCAACATTGTTGTCAGTTTTTGTTTTTTAATTTGAGGTTGTAGGCTCCAATTTTTTTCTTTTTAATCCATAACCATTTTGATCTAAAAAATAACAAAATACAAAATTGAGGATATAATTATATAACTTTAATTCTAGCACTAGCAATACTTACTTACTGGTTAAAATTTTAGGGCCGGGCCGGTGTTGAAATTAAAATCGATTGAGTAAATAATTACACCCCTGGTGGGAAATTCTCGCGCTTTCGACATTCATCTCGATTCGAGATTTTTAAACGAAAAATGAATAAATATGTAATTTTTGGTTCATATTTATTAATTAATATTTATTATTTATTTCGTTCAATGTTCGATGATGAATGTCGAAAGCGCGAGAATTGCCCATCTGCATAGAGATCTTGATCATATGTAGTATCGTATTATTCTCTCATCGCCAATAAATCTTGCTGTTACTATCTTCTTCTTTAACTCTAGCACAGGTTTCATAGATATCTTATTTTTTTGCACTGACTCCTGAACTAGTCGTGAAACTGTATCTCAGGAGCCAGTGCTCTTCTCCTGGTACAAGGTAAAGGCTTATATTCCAAAAAAATACAACAAATAAAATAATAATATAATATATATAAATAAAAATATATATTAATAGGTATATCCGCTATTAAAGATCTTGGTCATATGTAGTATCGTATAATTCTCTCATCACCAATACATTTTGTCTTTTACTTTCTTCCAGCTGTTGACTTTATGTAGAGTCACATAAATCCATATTCAACAGATAGACGTAAGTAGGCTCTTTGTAATGGAAATAAATAAAATTTTGGGTATTTAAATAACCTATTATCAAAACATGATTTGCATTTTTTTTATATTGATATTATTTTGATCATTTGTCATAAATAAAACAGTTTTACATTTATTTGATTTTTCGAAGTTGGAAGGACTTGCTTTCATATAACTTGCTCTTTTTTCTAGGAAAATTAAAAGATTAGTAGTTTTGGGTACAAATTTTGTATCCCTGTTTGCATGGAACAACCTTAGCCTGAATGTAAGTTTTGCATGCCTATGTTGTTACGCTTGCGGGTTACTAAGCAAACAACTAAGGCATCCCAGCCTTCAACTTGTTTATTTAGATTTTTTATACGATAAGCTGTTGCTTAAGACCCTGCGCTCAAAATATTTTTTTGTTATCGCCCCGCCCTTTAGGCGGAGCTTCCCCTCAGGCATCACTGTTTTGCCGCTCTCGCAGGCAAGAATTTTCTATTTGGCGCGATTTTACGAACAAAAAATGAATGTGAGTCGTATTTAATATTTTTATTTTATTTGTCATAATTAATATTTTTAAGTTTAATTAAGTATATAAATATTAAATTTGATATATAAAATAGTTTTAAAATAATCTATTAACTAAAGCTGATATAATGTGAAGCATCAACCAGTGGCTAAAACATCGAACGCGTTAGCGATCTTGCGTTGGTAATTTGAACTGTGGCAATTTAAATTACCAACGTCATGACAGATCGCTATCGCGATAAATAGCAATGGCAGATTTGACTTTATAAAAAAAAAAAGATATATATGGATTTAGATTGTGTAATCCAAGATGGCGGCCTCAACTTTATTTTTAAAAATCGACATGGGACTCGCTAATGTTTTAGGGTGTGCCGAGCACGAATATTAGGTCCATTTTAAAATCCAAGCGGCCTCAACTTTATTTTTAAAAATCGATATGGGACTCGTTATATAGGTTTTTGGGTGTGCCGAGCACGGATTTGAGGTCCATTTGGGCCGAGTACATAGGACTGGGAGCCGAGCACATAGGACTCGTTATATAGGGTTTTGGGTGAGCCAAGCACGAATTTGAGGTCCATTTTAAAATCCAAGATGGCGATCTCAAGTTTATTTCTAAAATTCGACATGGGACTCGTTATATAGGTTTTTGGGTGTACCGAGCACGAATTTGAGGTCCATTTTAGAATCCAAGATAGCGGACTCAACTTAATTATTTTAGACCGACATGGGACTCGTTATACATATTTTTGGGTGTGCCGAGCACGAATTTGTCTATATAACCCAAAAACATATATAACGAGTCCCATGTCGATTTTTTAAAATAAAGTTAGGGCTGCCATCTTGGATTTTAAAATGGACCTCAAATTCGTGCTCGGCACACCCAAAAACCTATATAACGAGTCCCATGTCGATTTTAAAAATAAAGTTGAGGCCATCTTGGATTACACAATCTAAAGTTGAAGCCGACATCTTGGATTTTAAAATGGACCTCAAATTCATGCTCTGCACACCCAAAAATAACGAGTACAATGTCGATTTTTAAAAATAAAGTTGAGGCCGCCATCTTGGATTTTAAAATGGATCTCAAATTCGTGCTCGGCACACCCAAAAACATATATAACGAGTACCATGTCGATTTTTAAAAATAAAGTTAAGGTCGCCATCTTGGATTTTAAAATGGATCTCAAATTCTTGCTCGGCTCACCCAAAAACCTATATAAAGAGTCCCATGTCGAATTAAAAAAAAAGTTAGGCTGCCATCTTGGATTTTTAAATGGACCTCAAATTCGTGCTTGGCTCACACAAAAACCTATAGAACGTGTCCTATGTCGAAGAAAAAAAAAAGTAACATTCATACTTGATGATCATTGACTACTGTCGTTGCGACCGGAACGAAAAAATATTTAATAATAATATGTAGGACAATTTACACATATTTCTCTGGTCACAAACTAAGTTACTATGTGTATCAGAAACAACAATATTATACATATTATATATAAACACCCAGACCATGACAAACTGTACTAATATTTTTTTGTCATGGGTGGGAATCGAACCACGACCTTTCGATATTACACAAAAGTCGCAACCAGTCTACGGAGGCGGTCAAAAATAATTCTTATAAAAAACGTCAATCGACTGTCGCGGTTACCCCTATATATGTGGCTTCTCTATGTTGTCAAAAAAATAAATAAAAAGTTATAGGTAACCGATAAAAAAATCGATGTTGTTTCGCGGTGACTCTGGTTTTCCTTGTTCCAGATTCGAAAACTCAAATTTATTCCTAAAACTAAAAAATAATAATATTATTTTGATTAAAAGTATTTTTTCTATAATTCAAGGACTTGTAAGGTTTATACATGGTCAAATTAATTACGTAAATCTTTAGTAGCCCCGGCAGCACGAGAGATACAACGGGGTCATATAATTACTTATTATAGCTCTTGGATCTGCTCCGCAAGATTGAAAATCGCGCAAACAATTTTCAATCAATAAAAATGTCGTAAGTCACAAAGCTAATTTTGTCTATAACATACTTAATAATTTATTTAGGTAAAATTTCGTTTAGTAGTGGATTATAAACTGTATTTTAAACTCAACCCGTTTAGAAGAAAAATGTCTTTATACATTAAAAAGGCATCATTTTAAAATCGAAAAAATGTTTTCCAATTAGGTTTTTGGTTAAGACATGGAGAGAGGAAGGTCTGAAAAAACTTAAGTTGAAGTATTTTAATAAATAGATGTTTGCTTGCCTCTGCAGATAAAAGCAAATAAGACTAAAATTTATAGTGCCTCCCCTTAACGCGAGCAGCCAGTTCCCTGAGCTGCTGTATACCAGGGTGCATGTTAGGCATATACGAGGGGGGACCCAAAAAAAACGGGAATTTCGTCATAACTTATTTATTTTTTATTATTTTTGCACAAAATTTTAATCGCCTTTAAAATATTCTCCCATGACCACAATGCACCTCTGTAAACGATCCTTCCAATCCTCAAAACATTTTTTAAATTCACTCATAGGAATACTCTTTAGGCCTTCCAGCGATTTTTGTTTTACCTCCTCCACAGTGGCAAAACCACCTTTGAAAAAAGTTCTGGGTCCTCTTCGAGTTGGTTTTAAAGTTCAAAACATGCCTGAAGTCGACGCTCTTTTTGCTCGTCTGTGAGAAGGCGAGGGACAAATTTGGCTGCTACGCGTTTCATGTGCAAATCTTGAGATAAAATCCTCTGAGTTGAACTCCATGATAACCCAGCCATCTCACAGAGTTGATCAATGGTTCGGCGACGGTCTTCATGAACAAGAGCATTGATTTTGTTCACATTTTCGTCACTTCTTGATGTTGAGGGGCGTCCTGAACGGGGTTGATCGTCAATTGACATCTCTCCATTTTTAAAACGGGAAAACCACTCGTAGACTCTAGTTTTACTTAGGGCAGACTCTCCATAAGCAGTCGATAGTTTCCGCAGCCGATTTCCCCAACAGAAAACAAAATTTCACAGCTGCACGTTGCTCTCTACAATCAGCCATCTCGTTTTCGCCGAAATGAAAAAAGTTGTTCCACTAAAAAAAATCCCACAGGCGAACCGATACACTCACGGCGACAGAAATTAGCACACTAACTCAAAAGACATGTATCTAACGGACACCTGATCGAACGATGGGTTCCCCCACTCTTTTTCCCCACCACAACGCAATTCCCGTTACTTTTGGGTCCCCCCTCGTATATCAAAACATTACAATGGTTTATTAACGGGTAATTGTTATATCTCACATCCAATATTTTAAGAGCATCTATATAAGAACGGTTAATTAGTGGCCAATTAATGATGTGGCAAACTGCAGTGGCAAACCTTTGACATATTTTTTCAGATAATATAGCTTCTGCACATCGCTCAGCTTGGGGTCTGCATGGATCACGGCCTGGAACAGTTCGATAAAGGGTCTGTTGTGCACAATGTCCCTGCCATCAAAGGTTGGGACGTCTATCGGGGGCAGCTTTGTGGCGTTTGCACCCTGTGTGTCCGTAGGTGGAGATGGATGAAGATTCTTCAGCTTCTGGAACCTCATGCAGAGCTGATCATACCGCTCCTCGATGTCATCCTCTGCATCGCCGAGTAGTAAGAGACTCGATTCATGTTTTTGGAATTTTCCATAGTGGTTGTCGAGGGCGATTTTTCGCACGTGCGCTTCGTCTGTGTCGAGTCTGCCGTCCAATTTTTTTATGAAAATTTCTATTCTGGTTATTGCGCCTTTTGCCTGATCTCTAAGTATCCTGAACTTTTTCTTTCTTCTTTCAACCAGGGCAATTCGCTTCGGGTTAGGAGTATCGTCGTCGTCAGTAATTGCAAAATCTTCTTCCGAAGACATTTCTTAACTGGCGATTTTCTTTTAGTAAAAATAAATGACTCGCTATCACAGGATGTGATGGGTAATGTAAAATAAATTGACTCACTGCTGTTTTTTGTGCGCGGTCCTCGTGTTATTTTTTTACTTTTTTGTTAAAATCCGCGCATTTACTGAAATAGTCCTTTTTTCGTTAGTCCTTTGTAACGGAACGTTACTTTTGATGTTCCAAAATGTATCATCAGTCCGCGAAATGGAACGGATAGTTTAGAATTTAAAATTACCATTTGCAAAAGTGCAAAATGCAAAAGAGGCAGGTAGTTTAAATTAATGCATTTTACAAGTCGAAGTAACGTATTACTTCAAAATTAACATAAATAGGCCGCGGTCAGAGTACCGCAGGCCATTTGATAAATTACTAAGATCGCGAGTGTGTGTTTGTAATAATTTGTTAGTTACAAAAACATATAATAGTGACGCACAAAGTTCGGAGTTCCAACATTAATTTGGTGAGTTAATTATACAGTACTTTCATAGGGACGTTTTTTAGGGTTCAATAGAATTATATAAAGATTGTACTTTGTCCGTGCGCCTGTCTAGCACTGCACCCCAGCCTCCGTCCTGCAGTTTTACGCAATGCACAATTATTGTTGCTGCCCTGCCAAAAACTGGAGACAGCGAGAGCTGGAAGCAATATGCTTAGGCTTCCCTTCAAATGTTTCCAGGAATAAAGTCCGAGGTGGAGAATCAAGTCGAGGGAGACAAACAACTACGGCAGAACCTGGCCTGGAACTTTTTTTCCTGAAGCCCTGTCTGCTACCGTCTTCAGACATCCCAGCTGGTCATAGCCTGGATTCTTCTTCCGGAGCCTGGACACCGTCTGCTCAGCAGATCACGGCCTGCCATAGCCGGCCATAACCGACCGCTGCCTGGAGCCTGGCCTGCCACTGAAGGACGTTGGATGCTGCCCTCCCCGATCGTCGCATAATCAGGGCAGTAGCATTCTTCCCATGACATAATCTGGATATTGTTAGAACCCTTTCTTTTATATCTCTCTCTCTCTTTATAAAAATTGAATATAATAGTTAAGTTTCCTTTAATATAATTTTATTTTAATTTCTATGTACGTTGTTTTTTATCTCACAGCCAATTTATGACCTGTAGGTAGGACTTCGTCACACCTTTTTTCTTGTAGAGCTTGATTTTCGGCACTATGTTAGGGTTTTGATGTTGTATTTAATTAAAATGCATTATAAGATGGACACGGATTTTATTGTTTAAGGTTATATTTAAACACATACTCGTCGCACGACAGATGATTGAAAAGTAGGGAAAATTTCCCAAATAGTTAAGTTAGCTCGAGCCTGTGTTGCTATTTAAGGAAAATAAATTGTACAAAATAATGTTCTTATTTTATGTTGGTAACATACCGTAATATATTATATAATACGTTACCTAACTTTAAACAATTTTATCAAAATGTATGATTAACATTTAAACACTTAACGTCCACTAATCTTTCAGATTTTACAACAGCTTCCATTTCATAATTATTTGGTCTTATTTTACCAGCTCCTAACAATCTCTCATACCCTTTGTATTCAAGTATTAAGAAATTAATATTTAGACAAAACCGAAAAAAAAAAAATTGACAAAACCGAAAAAAAAATATAATTAGAAAAACCGAAAAAAAATCTCTTAGATAAGCTATGAGGACAGTGTTTAATTTACTACAGTAGCAGCCTTAAATTATTTCATTATGAAAGCACACAACCGCAAACGATTTAGTACTTATGCTCATTCGGTACACCATTAAGAAAGAAAAAGTACGTACCGTCTAGGATCACGAACTATCTAAATGTCTAATTATGATAGCCATTTTAATGATAGCAACTTGTCATATCCAAGAAGATTTATCAAGTGGTTATTTACTCTTGAATTTGATTATAAATAGGAGAAAGTGGAAAATGTCAGAGACGGTATTACAATTAAATTTCCACTATAACGCATGGTCTATCGGTTTTTTGGTAAATAAGTTTAATCTCAGTCTAACTAAGGTTGTAATTCCGAAAACTACTTGAATTCGCATTTCATTAGCTAAACTAACGAGTTTGTCTTAAAGTAACAATGTCAGCACAAAAATCCTCAATCTCAATCATGGTAAATTTTCACTGAAAACACCAATTAAATTAAACGATTCCAATCTGGGTATTAAATGATAGGAAATAATCAGTATCGGCATGAAATGATCATTCGAGGAAAAACTCCTGAAACTTGTAAATACGATCAATCAAAACTTGTAAATACGAATTTAAGTTATTTTTACTTAAACCAGGGGTGTTCCACTCCGCGCTTTAGGTATGAAGCTACAAGTACCCGGCCGTACCCACGGATGGGTTTTATTTTTGAGGGCTGCCGCGTATGGCTGCCGCGCTCCGGCCGAGTCCCACGTTTGCATGATACTCACTAACGCGCCTCGTCGCGATATTTAATATTAACTAAAATGAGGTCTAACACTTATTGTGCCACATTCGGTTGCTTAAATAATAGTAACAAGGATCCGGACTATTCCGGACCTTACGTTTTTCATACTTCTATGGGGTTTTGGGTTTCCCCAATAAAATACGTATTCACTTGTACCGTTTATTTTATGTATAATATTACTGATTTAGATGGGGGAACGTCAGCGTTATCAATGGTTTGGATGGGGGAACGTCAGCGTTATCAATTTGCATGTGAGCAGGTTTCACCCTGTCAATGCTGACCATGGTCTCTTTACCTTTTATTAATAATGTAAAATTTTTCTCGGATCTTTTGAGCACTATGTGAGGTCTAGTATATGGCGGCTGTAACGGTCGCCGTACTGAATCGTCTCTGAGGAAAACGTGAGTGCATGTAGCTAGCTCTGGAAAATAAAAGATTTTGAACTGTGTGTCGAGAAGCTGGGGTGGGTTGTATGATCTCCATACGCCTACGTAACTGTGTGAGAAAATGCATGATGTCAGCTCGGTTGTCCTGTGGTCGGCAATGAAGCAATTCACCCGGCAGGCGTAAAGGCTCGCCATAGACTAACTCAGCTGATGTGGATTTAATGTCCTCCTTAAAAGCAGTTCGTATGCCCAGTAAAACGAAAGGTAATACTGTGAGCCATGCATCAGCGTGGCACATTAAAGCAGCTTTAAGCTGTCTGTGCAAACGCTCAACCATGCCATTGGCGCACGGATGATAGCTTGTGGTTCTTGTGCTTTTTGCACCGCAGAACTGCATGAGTCTAGTAAACAGGTTAGACTCAAATTATCGTCCCTGGCCCGTAGTCACAATCTCAGGTACTCCATAACGAGATACCCATGAGTTGATAAATACCTGGGCCACTTCCTCTGCCGTTATTGTGACTAGAGGCCACACCTCTGGCCATCGAGTGTAACGGTCCACTGCTGTAAGGCAGTAGCTGTAACCATTACACTGGGCCAGGGGACCGATGATGTCCAGGTGTACATGGCGAAATCTAGCTGAAGGGCCGGTGAAATGGCCGAGAGGGGATTTCACGTGTTTTGTCACCTTTGACCTTTGGCAGGGTATGCAGATACGTGACCAAGCATGACAGTCCTTTTGTGCTCCTGGCCATACATAACGCTCAGTCACCAAGCGTGCGGTTGCTCGCGTGCTGGGGTCACTGAGGTTGTGTAGGCGATCGAATATTGCTTTACGATATGGTGGTGGTACGTACGGACGTGGTCTGCCAGTGCCGACGTATCGCATACGAGTGACGTATCCGTACCAGGGACAGCGATCTGCTCGAGCTTCATTGAAGTGGATCCCCACAGGTTGCGAAGCTCGTCGTCATCCTTCTGTGACTGTGCAATACCAGCCAAATCGTCTTGCAAGGAAATTGCGTCGATTCGGGACATGGCGTCAGCGACAATGTTGTCAGCGCCACTGAAATACCGTAAATCTGTGGTAAATTGAGATATGAAAGTTAGTTGATTTAACTGAGGTGGTGGAAGCTTTTCCCGTCGCTGTACGAAAGCGTACAATAGTGGCTTATGATCGGTGAAAATTGTAGTGTGTTGAGCTTCCAAAATGTGCCTAAAGTGCTGTACACTTTTGTACACAGCAAGTAATTCCCTATAATATGCAGGCCATTCGGCTTGTTTAGCAGTTATTTTTTTACTGAAGAAGGCAATTGGTTGCCAATCTCAGACATATTGCTGGAGGCACGCAACAATATGTGAGCTAGATGCGTCTGTGAATAGTCATTCACTATCATTTGTTAAAGTTGCCATCATTTTATTGGCATTCCTACTAAAATTAACATTATCCTATTTGATTGTATCATTCATTATTTTAAATTAAATATCACCCGGTATTTGTATTGTAAAATCGAGATAGGAAAAGTTTTCTTAATTGTGGCCAAGTAACACCAACAAAACTAGTTTTAACTAACAATGACTCGGCCTTTTTAATGTAAAGCTAATAGATAACAACAATTAAATTACCTATCCAGTATGATAAATTTTATTGCAAACATAAATCGACCATATGCTACTATTATTAGCATAGCTAATTGAATTAAATTAAAATAAAACGATTTGTGATTCATTTTGATTTGGTTCTCAACCAGGTTTAACTTTTTTGGTATTAAAGAATGGTAACAGAGACACTCACTTTTCGATAATTTCACACTGACTTTTGGTTCTTACTCACGTTGTCGACTTGCTCCATATTTTATTTCGGGTCCCACTTCTGATGTCGGCAGGATGTGGATGTGTGGGCTTTCGTTGCCGGGCTGGTCGTCTTGCATTATGGTAGCCGAAAATAAGACTTGATATCCACTCAATTCATTATATAACATTAATTTAATAAACAATCAACTCGAAATAATAACACAGGGATCGGATGGATACGGATTACTATGGGAACGCGGCGAGGTCGGAGCGAGGTTGCGCCACGTGCTTTCAGTTCGATGTCTAATCACAAAGTGTGCGTAAAAATGCCGGAACCTTCAATGACAGCTCGCACAGAGTTGCCAACCCCCTTCTCCGAATACGCCCAAGTCGATTCGGTTCGTATCGACTTGACGTTCCTTTTCGAAATCAATATTAGGTATGGGAATCAATTATAATGCAATAATAATAACAATGATTATTTAGGAAACTAATAATCAATTTTATTATTTTCCTAGATTATTAAATATTCATGCCATTAAAAACCACAATAAATAGCATACAAAAACTACAATCAAATTAAATATTAGCTTCTAAGTACTTATATGGTATTTTTTAATTACGACTGAACTAATGGCACTGTATTCTGACGGGACCCCAATCGACGCTTTTTTACAAAACCGCCTCCACATTTCTTTTAAATTGGAATAGGGAATATGCATGTAACGCCAATTATTATTATTTTAATATACAATGTTCCTTTTATGTCTTTGAACATATTTACAGTAATCTATTTAATTTTGATTAGCTATTTTTTTTATAAATACGATTTTAAAAATCCATTATTTTGTAGAAACGGAACGCATTTCTAAACGCTCCGACATTAGCAAACACTTCATGTGACGTCATTCGTGCATAAACAAATGTCAACGTGTTTTCTCTAGTCTACAGTTTCTTTTTTTGTCGGGTATTTATTATTGTCCTTTTTTACGAGTAATTTGTTAAGCCGCCTCCACATGCTTGGTGTTTGTCGCAAACACCAAACACAACAAACAAAATCCCAAATATCGACCACAATCACCCAACACAAACAGGCATCCTCATGCTTGGCGAACGTGCTAGTGTATTCCGGATCGGCAAACATGGCGGACGTTGAGCTTGTGGCGGCAATTACTTTCGGGTTGACCTATTTTTATTTTAAATTCAAACAAAATGAAATTAAAAGAAAAAGAAGACAACGAAGGCGGTGGTGGATGATGAAAATACACAGAAATCGTACAAGGTAACTGCAATATACCGATACCAGAAGTATCAATTAACGTAAGGGATATTTTGGCCACAATTAGTTATATATATCATTGGATTCGGAATTTTCCGTTCTATCGACTGATATCTTAAAAATTTCTCTAACTTCCAAAAAATGTCCCTTACATAAGGGACATTTTTCAAAACCAAAAATTATTTTATCAAAAAATAATAATGTAACCGAAAATGTTACTAGGGATATAACTCATTTTGGACAAAATGTCCCTTACGTTAATTGACACTTCTGGAAGCGATTTATTTAGATCGTGTTATTTAATTTTATTTCATGATATTTTTTTGGTTTTAGAAAATTTTATAGAAGAAAAATTTAATGAGCTTCTTTATGAATCATCCGGAGAGTTTCATAACTTCTGCCGTATGAGTTTTGCAGATTTTGAATATTTGCTAGACAAAATTTCTCCTCTGATTTCGAAGCAAGATACGGACTTCAGAGACGCCATACCAGCTAAATATCGTCTAGCAATAACATTAAGATTCATCGCAACTGGTGATTATTATAATTAGATAAATGATATTTGCTATTTGTTTATTGTAAAGGGATATGTTTTCTATTGAATTTCCACTTTTTTTGTCAAAAATTTGTTCATAACTAATATTCATATTAAGGTACGTCAATTACTTATTATGCAAGAAATATTGGTTTCATATATAGGATAGCAGTCACTTTTAAACCGTTTATATACTTTTGCATATAATATAGCTTGAATTACCTACTTTATTTTATTTTTGCTGTTTTCATAAGAATAGGGAATATGCATGTTTTTTTTTATTTCATTACTTGATAGAGTAACTACATTAGACACTAAAAACAAATATTAAACATTTTTTAAAGGTTAATAACAACAAAATAAAAGAGTTTAAACTTTTCTGCCACTACAGCTAAAAACAATATTTTAATCACTAGCCGCCATTCTGTGACGTCATTCGTGCTCAAAAAGCATATCAGTTTAATGTTATTGCACCTCGAAATTTAGACAAAATATAATTTCTATATGCTTGTTGACTTTCCACAAAAATATGAAGTAAATTCTTCTCTTATCTGTTTGGCATGCATGGGTGACCTACGGGGTACGTTTGGCATATCTTGAATTGCATTATATTCACTTTCGTGTTTTCGCCATGATCCAGGTGTTAATTTGCCATTTCTATCAATCGCATCAAACGTTCCTGGCGGAGTATATCTCTCTGGAGAGTTTTTTCTAAGGAAGTTATGTATTAATATACAAGTCATTGTAATTTCTGATACACTACTCGGGTCTAAATCAATTGGGCGACGGTAAATTCGAAATACTGAAGTTAAAATTCCAAACGTGTTTTCCACTACTACCCGAGCTCCAGATAAACATTGATTAAATATCCTTTTAGGTGAACCGACGTTGTGCTGTCCTGGGTAGGGTTTCATAACATGCATGCTCAGTGCAAAAGCACCATCTCCTATGAAAACGTACGGCACATTAAATTCCGATCCAGGAAGTGGGCATGGTGTAGGAAAATCAATTGCATTTTTACAGATTTTTTTCCATAGTAAAGAATTATTAAAAACACCACCATCACTTATTCTCCCTTGGCATCCTATGTCTGCAAATATAAATTTGTAATTGGTATCAACTAATGCCAAAAGAACTATGCTAAACGTTTTCTTATAGTTAAAATACTCAGTTCCGCTATGAGGTGGACTTTCTATAAGAATATGTTTTCCATCTATGGAACCGACACAGTGTGGGAATCTTTTTCTGTATCCTCGTTCTACATTTATCCAAGCATCTGCTGTTGATGGCATCTGAAATTTAAATGAGCAATGTCAGATATAAAGATAACAAACTAAAACAATAAGTTTACCGATTTGTTTATTACAGGAAGCATTATCACAAGAAATGTCGAATGAAACTGCAGCTATAGAAGATGGAGAAGATAACAACTTAGCGCAGCCATCAACTTCTTTCCATACGCCAAAACCTGTGACTTCCCGTCGTCGTCCTGCTAACGATTTAGCGGAGCAGCAGATGTCGTCAGCTTTTGGGCAGTTAACGAATATGTTAACTACAAGACAGAAGGAACGTCCACCGCCACCAAAGGAAGACGACGATTGTGAACTATATGCAAAATTGTTAGCAAAAAAATTGCGAGAACTTCCTCCTGATAATAGAAAACTGCTTATGTATGATATAGACACCTTATTTATTAATATAATTAAACAGAATCTAATTAGGCGACAAACCCTACCTTCCCATTACACAGTCCCATACCACTCGTATTCCGTACCGTTGCCAAATTCTTCACCAATTTCAAATCGGCCATCAACCTCTCAAACATCATATTCCGAACCTTTGCCAAATACATCACCGATTTCAAACCAGCCATCAACCTGCCAAATGTCACATTCTGAACCCTTATCAATTGAATCACCGACACTAAACCAACCATCCACTTTAATCAATTATACAACTCCCACCATAGAAATTATATCCAACGAATTAATCGCACCACGATCAGGACAAAACATTGTTAATAAAGCATTATTAAAAGCCTACGAAGACTTTGATTACTGTGAAAAATAAGTATGATACTTTTTAATAAACATAAAAAATTTTAATACATTTTTATTACTAAAAAATATTACGGTTTTTTAATAATGATAAAAATACCTTACCTACCTTTATTTCATTCCTCAGAACTTCGTTAATAGCTTTACAGACTTCAGGTATAATTTTTGATATTATTTGGGGGGATACTTTGAATAAATAGTGTAAACTTTTATAACTGTCACCAGTTGCGATGAATCTTAATGTTATTGCTAGACGATATTTAGCTGGTATGGCGTCTCTGAAGTCCGTATCTTGCTTCGAAATCAGAGGAGAAATTTTGTCTAGCAAATATTCAAAATCTGCAAAACTCATACGGCAGAAGTTATGAAACTCTCCGGATGGTTCATAAAGAAGCTCATTAAATTTTTCTTCTATAAATTTTCTAAAACCAAAAAAATATCATGAAATAAAATTAAATAACACGATCTAAATAAATCGCTTCCAGAAGTGTCAATTAACGTAAGGGACATTTTTCAAAACCAAAAATTATTTTATCAAAAAATAATAATGTAACCGAAAATGTTACTAGGGATATAACTCATTTTGGACAAAATGTCCCTTACGTTAATTGACACTTCTGGAAGCAATTTATTTAGATCGTGTTATTTAATTTTATTTCATGATATTTTTTTGGTTTTAGAAAATTTATAGAAGAAAAATTTAATGAGCTTCTTTATGAACCATCCGGAGAGTTTCATAACTTCTGCCGTATGAGTTTTGCAGATTTTGAATATTTGCTAGACAAAATTTCTCCTCTGATTTCGAAGCAAGATACGGACTTCAGAGACGCCATACCAGCTAAATATCGTCTAGCAATAACATTAAGATTCATCGCAACTGGTGACAGTTATAAAAGTTTACACTATTTATTCAAAGTATCCCCCCAAATAATATCAAAAATTATACCTGAAGTCTGTAAAGCTATTAACGAAGTTCTGAGGAATGAAATAAAGGTAGGTAAGGTATTTTTATCATTATTAAAAAACCGTAATATTTTTTAGTAATAAAAAAGTATTAAAATTTTTTATGTTTATTAAAAAGTATCATACTTATTTTTCACAGTAATCAAAGTCTTCGTAGGCTTTTAATAATGCTTCATTAACAATGTTTTGTCCTGATCGTGGTGCGATTAATTCGTTGGATATAATTTCTATGGTGGGAGTTGTATAATTGATTAAAGTGGATGGTTGGTTTAGTGTCGGTGATTCAATTGATAAGGGTTCAGAATGTGACATTTGGCAGGTTGATGGCTGGTTTGAAATCGGTGATGTATTTGGCAAAGGTTCGGAATATGATGTTTGAGAGGTTGATGGCCGATTTGAAATTGGTGAAGAATTTGGCAACGGTACGGAATACGAGTGGTATGGGACTGTGTAATGGGAAGGTAGGGTTTGTCGCCTAATTAGATTCTGTTTAATTATATTAATAAATAAGGTGTCTATATCATACATAAGCAGTTTTCTATTATCAGGAGGAAGTTCTCGCAATTTTTTTGCTAACAATTTTGCATATAGTTCACAATCGTCGTCTTCCTTTGGTGGCGGTGGACGTTCCTTCTGTCTTGTAGTTAACATATTCGTTAACTGCCCAAAAGCTGACGACATCTGCTGCTCCGCTAAATCGTTAGCAGGACGACGACGGGAAGTCACAGGTTTTGGCGTATGGAAAGAAGTTGATGGCTGCGCTAAGTTGTTATCTTCTCCATCATCTATAGCTGCAGTTTCATTCGACATTTCTTGTGATAATGCTTCCTGTAATAAACAAATCGGTAAACTTATTGTTTTAGTTTGTTATCTTTATATCTGACATTGCTCATTTAAATTTCAGATGCCATCAACAGCAGATGCTTGGATAAATGTAGAACGAGGATACAGAAAAAGATTCCCACACTGTGTCGGTTCCATAGATGGAAAACATATTCTTATAGAAAGTCCACCTCATAGCGGAACTGAGTATTTTAACTATAAGAAAACGTTTAGCATAGTTCTTTTGGCATTAGTTGATACCAATTACAAATTTATATTTGCAGACATAGGATGCCAAGGGAGAATAAGTGATGGTGGTGTTTTTAATAATTCTTTACTATGGAAAAAAATCTGTAAAAATGCAATTGATTTTCCTACACCATTCCCACTTCCTGGATCGGAATTTAATGTGCCGTACGTTTTCATAGGAGATGGTGCTTTTGCACTGAGCATGCATGTTATGAAACCCTACCCAGGACAGCACAACGTCGGTTCACCTAAAAGGATATTTAATCAATGTTTATCTGGAGCTCGGGTAGTAGTGGAAAACACGTTTGGAATTTTAACTTCAGTATTTCGAATTTACCGTCGCCCAATTGATTTAGACCCGAGTAGTGTATCAGAAATTACAATGACTTGTATATTAATACATAACTTCCTTAGAAAAAACTCTCCAGAGAGATATACTCCGCCAGGAACGTTTGATGCGATTGATAGAAATGGCAAATTAACACCTGGATCATG
Organism: Monopis laevigella; assembly: GCA_947458855.1. Classification (NCBI taxonomy): domain Eukaryota; kingdom Metazoa; phylum Arthropoda; class Insecta; order Lepidoptera; family Tineidae; genus Monopis; species Monopis laevigella. The sequence goes on along the minus strand of OX381596.1, from coordinate 2,567,376 downwards.
GCGAAAACACGAAAGTGAATATAATGCAATTCAAGATATGCCAAACGTACCCCGTAGGTCACCCATGCATGCCAAACAGATAAGAGAAGAATTTACTTCATATTTTTGTGGAAAGTCAACAAGCATATAGAAATTATATTTTGTCTAAATTTCGAGGTGCAATAACATTAAACTGATATGCTTTTTGAGCACGAATGACGTCACAGAATGGCGGCTAGTGATTAAAATATTGTTTTTAGCTGTAGTGGCAGAAAAGTTTAAACTCTTTTATTTTGTTGTTATTAACCTTTAAAAAATGTTTAATATTTGTTTTTAGTGTCTAATGTAGTTACTCTATCAAGTAATGAAATAAAAAAAAACATGCATATTCCCTATTCTTATGAAAACAGCAAAAATAAAATAAAGTAGGTAATTCAAGCTATATTATATGCAAAAGTATATAAACGGTTTAAAAGTGACTGCTATCCTATATATGAAACCAATATTTCTTGCATAATAAGTAATTGACGTACCTTAATATGAATATTAGTTATGAACAAATTTTTGACAAAAAAAGTGGAAATTCAATAGAAAACATATCCCTTTACAATATACAAATAGCAAATATCATTTATCTAATTATAATAAGAAGAAATTAACCGTTGTAGTGACGTCTATTTTGTCCTACCTCACCCTATTATTTTTGGCTAAATATGAAGCAAAACCGTTGGTGTGTTCCCTAAACTTTTCGCCACCTTAATTTGAAACGGGCCATTTGACAATTAAAGCGGTCAATATAAAATAAAGAGTCTAACATAGTATATAGTTCTTACCCTATTCTTATTATATGCAAAATACATTTAGGTACCCCTACTATAAAGCCTTTTTTCTTAGCAAATTTGATATATTTAAGATTTTATACACAAACATTACAAAAAAAAAAACGTAAAAACCGGAAAAAAACGGTTTTCAATTCAGTCGGTTAACCGGTTTTTTCGGTTATCAGGTTAGCCGGTTTGCATGCCCTAACATTTCTCAGGTACCCAGGTGCTAAAGGTACGTTAAAAAAAACTACCTATGAATTTAGATAGTAATCATAAACTCTTTTTTTAAATATGACTCTTTTTGGTGATTGTCTTATTTTGACTGGTAAATTATTCAAAAGTCTAGCAGCGACAACTGCAAACGATTTATAAACAAAGGTGGTATGATGGGAGGGAAAGGCAAGGGTTGTATTAAAAGTAGATCGAAGGGTTTTGTCGTGATGCGAGCCAAGGTAAGTGATTCTGCTTTTAAGATATTCGGGTGTAGCAGGTTCACATGTCACTATAATCCAGTAAGGGAAGCAGCAGAGCCTGTACGAGCAAAATTTTAGCTTTTAACGGCAAAAAGTGCTTTAATTTGTTTAGGGAGTGCAGTGAAGAAAAGATTTTGCGACTAGTGTTGGTGATTTGCGCTCCCCATGTAAGGCCAGAATCAAAGTGTAATCCAAGATTCTTAACCTCACTGCAGAACGCAATCGGCTCATTGTTTACCGAAGTCAAAAGTCAAGCTTACTCATATCAACTTTGGACATTAGCCTGGACTCCTAATAATAATGGATTATCATTTGTTCGGGTTAACAACAACACAATTAACAACAAAGCGGGTTGACCAAGATAATATATTAGAAAGATCTGAATTCAGTCAAGCTATTGCACTATTAATTGTGTTAATATCGGTCTGCACATAGATCTGCAAGTCATCGGCGTATAGGTGATAGTGGCAATGGAATGACGTTGTGATTCCATTAATGAATAACGAGAACAGTAATGGTGAAAGAATGCCTCCCTGGGGGACGCCCGTGTTCATCTCACACCAGCCCGACGATGTTCCATCAATGCGAACCTGTTGTTGACGACCGTGCAAATAATCCGAAAACCACATAAGAAAAACACATTATACGGGTGTGGCGTAAATAGTGGTCCAACGTTAAGGCGGTTATAGTACAGTGGCCACCGTCTGTTTCTTACAACGTGAGCCTGAGATTGTCAAAATAACAAATTCAGGGTTCTCTGCCTGCTCTACTCTTTGTTAAACGAACCTAACACTCCCAAATGCCTAACTTGCAAATTTTGATATGTTTTCTTGTAAATCATGATAGAAACAGCAGGGTTCTCTGCCTGCTCTACTCTTTGTTAAACGAACCTAACACTCCCAAATACCTCAAGGATAGTTTTACATCCCTCGGCTCGCATCATGATAGAATCCTTTGTTCTGCCTCTAACTCAACTCTTTCTATACCTTCTCATCATTCTACCTTTGTCTCAAAATCTTTTTCTGTTGCTTCAACAAGACTCTGGAATGATCTACCGGTGGACATTAGACAATCTCCTAACAGGGGTATCTTTAAGAGACTAGTGTATAAACACTTTCTGAATGTGTGAATGTGTCTCCTTTTTATTATTCGTTTGGGCTCGCTCTCTTTCTCATCTCATCCTGTGTTTCTGCTTTAAATAATTATTGTGCTGTGGGTAGTGCTATATTGTGCTATTGCTGTAATATTTGCTATTTTATTATTATGTATGTATATGTAGTCAGCATCAGTGTGTATGTATAATATTTGTATACTCTATTTCTTAAATGTATTTTACTGCACCTATTTTACCTACTTACTGCTTAATTTGTCCCAAAGGTTTGATTGGTAGAGAATGCCTAGTGGCATTAAGTCCGCCTTTGTACTAAATTTGTGCAATAAAGTTTTTAAATAAATAAATAAAATAGAATAGACAGTGTCTTTATTTCCGCCTAAACAACCATCATCCAAATACCATAGATTTAATTTTGAACGTGTGAATGTGTCTCCTTTTTATTAGTCGTTTGGGCTCGCTCTCTCTCTCTCTCATCTCATTCTGTGTTTCTGCTTTAAATAATTATTGTGCTTTGGGTAGTGCTATTAAATTTGGGATGCTCCGCTCGTACAAGCCACCTATGCAAGTTTGCTTCAAAATTCTACAGAAATAAATCGTGCACGCCTTTTAGCAGTCGCAACCAAAGAGTCTGGGCAATGGTTGCATGTAATAACAAATTTAAATTTAGGAACTCTTTAAGATAACCAGACCTTTCAAATCGCCATAGGGCTGAGATTGGGAGTAGCTACTGGTGAACCTCACAGATATCCGTGCGGATGTGACGTCGACCAATTTGGGCACCATGGTCTATCTTGTTTCAAGAGCGCAGGGCGGTTTTCAGGGCACAACCTGTTAAACGATTTGATTCGTAGGTCTCTTGCCGTTATTAATATTCCATCAATTAATGAACATTGTGGTCTATCACGCGATGACGGCAAGAGGCCTGACGGATTAAGTTTGGTCCCTTTGAAGATGGGTCGCTGCTTAGTGTGGGATGCAACATGTGTCGATACTTTGGCAGCTTCACATCTTTCAAGGACTAAAGAGGAGGCTGGTGCCGCTGCCGCCCACGCTGAAAACCTCAAACGGCGAAAATATTGTCAAGTTATTAATAACTATATATTTGTGCCGTTTGGGGTAGAAACAATGGGACCGTGGCGTCCTGAAGCAAAAACTTTTTTCAAAGAGATTGCATTAAAATTGGTGGACGTCACAGGTGACCAGAGGGGAGGTAAATATTTTGAACATATTTGACTAATTATAGGTTGGATAATCAAACTAAAAACAGCAGGTCCTAGTGGATCTTCCTGTTGGCAACCGACACATAAATCTATGAGTATTTTGATACATTAATTTTGAAGTAGTTCCGTAGCACTGAAAAATATAATTATAAATTTCTATATAAATATAATATAAATCGGAATTGAATTTTGAATTTCAGTAAGCAAGCAAACTCTATCAACCGAATTAAATGCATTTTTTACGTCAATTTTACAAAAACTTCATAGTCGTTGGAATGCAAAAACGACCTTGCTGTATGCACGGCAGCTTCGCTACCCCCTTCGATGCCAAAACCAAATTGTTGTAGCAGAAAAGTATTGGTGAATCTGGAGTTAAAAGACCTACAACATTATTTAGATGCCAAACGCCTAAATGTACTACCAACTGCAATAGGCCGGAATCCTCTCTAAATAATTGTATAAATTTAATAGTTGGTCCAGCTCCTTTAAAATACTCTAATTTCAAAAAAGTCCCTACAAAACAATAAAGAAACTGATTAACTCAAAGTTTGTACTGCAAGGCGAACTTTCATAATCTGTTTTTTATAATTAATGTGCTGTTTCCTCAGTTTATTTGCCAAATAGCCGGTTTCTGTTTCTTGCAATTCGGGCAACTTTTCAAGATAAAGCCAAGAAGTTTTCCCGCCCGAACCATCCAAAAGATTTTTTTGTGAGTGTTTCTAACCAGGGCCCCAATTCCCGTAATTAACAAAAAAAATGACGATGTAAGTACAAGACGATGCGTTTGCATTGCGGTGCTGCCTAAATAACATATGTTTAACCATTTAAAATCCCTTGTAGCTCAAGCGCACTCGCATCGTCAACGCATAGTACTCGTTTTTTCGGGTTAATAACGGTTCGAAAACGTAACTTTCCCAAAAAACTTTTAAACGTTATATCATGGTTTATTTCTAAATAAATGATGTTTTAATAAAATAATGTGCAAAATACGTTTGCCTATTTTTCCCCATCGTCAGCCATTTAATACAAAGAGAGAAGTTCTTTTTCACTGCAAATATCCAACTTCTATCACGCACAACTACTTATTGGTTCATATTGAAGCATTGAATGAGTTTGAGGCTTGTAAAATATGCCTAAAATGTCAACAATGTTACTTATTTAAATAAACACTCTGGTGTGTTACCTGAAGAGTGTTAGGTCTGTAGGCTGCTGGGTTCCTTCGATAGCTGCGCTGGTCAGATCCTCAGATATCACGATCCATAAAAGAGAAGCGGGTGCGGCGGTCACTTTGTACACTTCACGTTATCGTATGGACGGTTCAGTAGTTTTTGATTAAACACGTGTGAACACAAAGCAGCGGGTGCGGTGCGCAGATATACGCGGGAGGGTTCGCGTTTAACGAGTAGAAAAACAGAGGCGGATGCGGTGCCCAAATGCTCGCACTGATAGCTCGCGTTAGACTTTATATAGTGGTTGCGGGTGCGGTGGCCAAACGCTCGCGGTGACAGCTCGCGTAAGACTGAGGCGTTGATTGGCTATCGAGATAGCCTTCTTTTCTTGCGGGTAGTGTGAAAGAGTAAGTGTATAATAAATTATATAGGTAGGAAAAGGTAGGTATAGGAGGCTTAACCATGCCATGCCCCCGGCCTTGATGTCTGGTAGCATCAAAACTAAGATATATAAATAAAAAGTTAAAAATGCGGTATCAAGTATGAGCAAAAGTACGGGCTCAAGTATAAACGAAGGTGCAGGCTCAAGTAGTAGTAGTAACACAGATATATATCAATAATATAAAATTTGAATGCAGTGTTCAAGTAAGAATGAAGAAATGCGGGGCTCAAGAATGAGCAAGTAATGCGGTGCTCAAGAGAAGCAAAAAGATGCGGTGCAAAAGTTTGAGCGAAGAAATGCGGGACTCAAGAATGAGCAAGTAATGCGGTGTTCATTTAGGAACTAAATAAAGCGGGGCTCAAGAATGAGCAATTAATGCGGTGCTCAAGACGAGCAAATAAATCCTGGACTCAAGCATGAGTTATATAAAGCGGGGCTCAAGTATGAGCTAAATAAAGCGGGACTCAAGAATGAGCAATATAATGCTCATTCTTGCAATGCAATAATGCAAAGGTGCTCAAATATGAGAAAAAAAATGCAGTGCTTAGATATGAGTGATATTATGCCGAGCTCAAGTATGAGCTAAATAAAGCGATGCTCAAGGATGAGCAGGTAATGCGGTGCTCAAGATAGGCAAAGAAATGCGGTGCTCAAATTTGAGCGAAGAAATGCGGGACTCAAGAATGAGCAAGTAATGCGGTGCTCAAGATGAGCAAGTAATGCGGTGTTCAAGTACGAACGAAGAAATGCGGTGCTCAAGATGAGCAAGTAATGTTTAAAATTAAGTTTTAAAAAAACTAAACTAATGATACTAAGGTATTTGAACCTAAAACCAAATATACTATCATTGTAATATTACTTATCAGTTAAATAATTCGCATATAATAAAGCCATACAATACTAGTATATCTACAATAGACACTTGTTCTTTCTATAACTCGAGCGATCCCACAAGAACCAGTAGTTCTACTACAGCAACAAACTGGTAGGTATATAATAAACAACGTTCTGTAGCTGCTCTAAATATAAGAACAACGAGGCTCGCGGTGACGTTAAAGAGTCAATTTAAACTATTTTATTCCTATTATCAACCGAAAGTTTTGCTTAATGCGTCTAAGACTTAATAAGGGTCTATAGTAAATCTTAAACTAACAACATCTAAAAATGAATATGTTAAAATTAATTCATTAAACTTAGCAACCCTAGGTTCAGAATAGGGATGTAAGAAAAGAATATGTATCTAACATTATGTGTGGTTTATGTATCATTAATACTTGTTTTTATACAAATTATAAGAAACAATAAGTTTATAGATAGTTAGTATTTAAAATGATCTAAAGAAGATTATAAGTAATTGATAAAGTGCAACATTAGCTTAGAGAGAAAGATACCTACTGGAATATAAGATTTAATTTATACATAATAATATAATTATTGTATTCAAGCATTAGTTACCTACATGTAGGTATAATTTATACTTAAGATTTCCAATTGAATAGGTATAAACGGTATAATACAAGTAAAAATATTAATGTAGTTACCATCTAACTATTAATTGGCTTTCTACAATAGATACAATTTTAGTAAAATTATAAGTAGTTTAGAGTAAATTAAAAGCATGCGGGTAAGTACTAGTATGTATTATTTTTATTTATTATATTTTAATATTTAAATCTAAGCGGGTAATATGAATACATTAAGCGGTTAATGTTCAAAAAAATAGGGTAGGTATTCAGCGGTTATTATATTACAAAACTTAAGAAATGTTTTTGCATTGTTTGTCAATAGGTGTGTCTAAATATTAATTTAAATAATTAGCGCGGCGATGTTTGTTATTAATGGCCTTATATATTTTACTATAGCGAGATTTATAATTATTATAAGGGGGTTTTACTGAACTTAAAAATAAAGAATTGTTATCAATGACTTTCTTATCTATAGTAGAAATATGTGGATTAGAAAAACTAGAACCCATCACGACATAACCGAGGGTGGTTTCAACTCCTACCGTCAGGGAGTTAGGCGTTACGATGCGTTTTGTACATAACAAATAAGGGAATAACTCGGCGCCTATTATGCCATATTAAAAGTATCATCCGCCATTAATAATTCATTAAACTGAGTCAATACACTGCTGTCTAAAATAGCAGAAGGCAAATCATCTGTCATTTGATTTAATACAAAAGCGTTGATTGTATAAGAAACCTTCTTATCATGAAAAGAGTGAAAACTACAACGCGTTTTTCCTTTAATTGGCCGCGTAGATAAGCCGATACCTTTTACAGAAGATGTATCATTTTGTATAGGTATATTCAAACGTTTACAGCATGATTCAGTAATAAAGTTTGCCATAGAACAACTATCTATAAGCAAACGAATAGAACATGGGTTTCCGTACATATTATAAACTATTACTATGGCAGTAGGTAATAAATTTATACGACTACTATTTACTTGTTGAGTAAAATTTGATGTAACCAAACTTACGTTATTTGCTGGCGAAGCATGTACGTCGCACTGAGTGCACGTGAACCGATCGAGTCGCAGTGATGCGACGGGGCAGAGGCGGATTGTGCGGGCGGAAGAGAGACAAAGCTAGCGGGCGCCAACGGCGTGGTATAATGCTGTGCGGGGGAAGGGTGAGTGTTTACATCGTCAGCTGATTGTTGCGGCGCGGGCGATAGTGATGTTTTCGATTACAAATCCGACAATTTAATTGTGATTTGCATCTAATAATGTTATGATAACCTAAACAATTGGTACAAAATAAAATGCGTTCTACTATTTGTCGGCGTTCGAAAGGTGAAGCTGACATAAACTTGCTACATTTAAAAAGAGGGTGTCGTTCTAACATGCAAACTGGACACTTATTATTTTTAGAGTTATTATCGAAAGGGTTGTTATCACGTATTAAGAAATTAAGGTTATGCTTTTGTGTGTTGGAATTTTGTCGCGTATTAGATTTTGAAAAATTAGTATTATTATTACTATTGTTGGCGCGGGTAATTATCTTAGACTGTTCACGGACAAATATTTCCAATTACTTAAAAGTAGGTAAACTAGAGTTCCTAAAATTTTGTTCGAAGAAATAAACTGTTTCTTTATCTAGTTTTGATAATGCGATGTGAGTGATCAAGAAGTCAGCTAAGTCAGTTACATTGACTAATTTTAAAGCGGCAACAGCAGAACAAAGTTTATTAGGAAATGCATCTAATACAGCGGGGGTAGCAGTATTAATTGGTCTAAAACACATTATTTGTTCTATATAATGTGTTGACAAAAAACGTTTATCCTCGTACCGTTTAACTAAAGTATTCCAGATAATACTATAGTTTTCGCCGGTGGCTGGAATACCTGCACAACATTTAGAGCTTTCCCCGAAAGTTGAGGTACCAAATATTGCACCTTTTGCGTTTCAGACAGGGTTTTATTTTCATGTATTACGGATTTGAAATTCTGGTAAAACACGGACCAGTTAGTGGAATCGCCAGAGAAAGACGCCAATTCGAGTTTGGGTATTTTGAAGTTTGTGCTGAAATTGGTACTTTCATTTTTTGAGGAAGCTGCATTATATTTAATTTCGCGTTCCGCATATTTGACCTTACAGTATAAATCCTGGTAAGACTCTAATACGGAAAAACTTGGAATAAATTCTTTTAAAGTAATACATTTTTCTAAATTTATTTTTTCAGTAACATCTAAAAATTCAGTTTTATTATTCTCAAAATCCTCTAGACTAATTAAAAAACTCTTTTACTACTAACACTTTCGTGCACCTTTAAACTTAAGTCGTAACATTTTTGAATATATCTAAACAACATTTGTTGTTTAGCTTCTAGAACTAGAATCTTTTTTTCAGACATATTAATGATTCAACTTATAAGTAAATTAAAAAATCAGTAAATTATAAATTTAAAAATAAAATATTAAAAAACAGAAACACGTAAGGTAAACTTAAAAAAGTTTATATTTTGCTAGGTAAATTAGAACCTAATGCTGAAAACAACAAAGTCGAGAATGGTTTAGCAAGCAATTATAATATTTTTTAAGGACAAAAAGGATGAAATATACTATTGATCTACGCCGTAGATCAATAGTTTTCCGTAGATTCTACGATATTTGGCGATAGCCAAATTATCCGACTATATTATCACCTATATTCACGTATCCTACAGTTCTAGTCTCGTCCCACTACAAATGTTGTCTAATTGACATTTCGTCAAGGATTAAGCAAGCAAAAACTTTCTTATTGCTACGTTTTGCAAAGCCTTTTGGTTAAAACCAGGTTTTGCATTAACACTAGAATACCACCTACTTAAAGCATCAATGTCCTCCGTTTCAAAATTCATTTTTGATTTTAATTCTATCAGAATATCTTTTAAACGTGCATGTTTTTTTCTTAACCTACTTCGAGATTGACGCAATGCCTTAATTTTTAATAATCTATCCTGTGCTTTAAATTTAATATTCGTTTTTTTTTTTTTCCCTTGGAGATGTGTTAGCGCTGCTTAAGACCTGAAAACAATAATATAGCATTTATTATTTATTAATTTATTTACCCAAAAACTCTAAAAATAAAAACTGCGATACATACCAGTTCAGAAGGGAAGTTCTGCCTTTTTGTATTTATTTCTTGACATGTAGATTCAGTATTGTTTTCACAAGAATTGGTGGTAATCTAAAACAAGTTTATACGATGTACAAATTCATTATTGTCATTACATAACTATGACCCAAATAATTTAATCATACAAGGTATAAAACAAATTTGTTATACAAAACTGTTCAGGGGCCTGACCAAAGAACACGATCGCCAGTCGAATCGCCGCAACGATCGATAAAAATGTATAGGAATTTTACTCTATGGGTAGAGCCTGATCGACAAGAATAGTCAAATCCCATTTGGCTTTCGATCGGTATTTCGATTCGATTATCGATCGGCACTTTGGTAAGGCACCAGCCCCCCTAGCCAAGAGCATGAGCGCTAAAAGCGCGCACGAAAGTTTTGTATGGAGATGACATTTGATGATGACGTCACTTTCGTTTTTATCGTTGCAGAAATAACCAAAAAGAGACAACAATATAGATACACCAATAGGATAATAAATTTGTTATCTCTCTCTCTTTTACGCTTCTGCGACGTTCGAGCGTAAAAAGCGACCATGATCTTGGCTAGGGGGGCTGGAGTGTTTTGCATTTCTCTATTTAATTTCGAAAGAGAAATGAAAGGATAACTATCCCAAGCACTGGAGCTTTCAATCTAAAACAGGTTAGTTAATTACAAGAAACCAGCATTAAGGATTAGCACAAACCACCACAACAGGATATAGTAGCAGGTATAAAATAAAAGGATTAATACTTACCAGTTTAAGAGCGTTCTGTCTTTTGTTTAAATGTATTAATTTGGATTTGGAAGGGGTTTTTCTTTTGTTTAAATGTATTAATTTGGATTTGGAAGGGGTTTTACTTTTTGTGTAAAAATAAAATGTCATTGCTATTTTAGCAATAACATTTAAAAATAATACTTTTTATTATTACCATGCTGTAAGATACATAAACAATATATTATATTATATTACGCATTCATTAATGAAGGTGCATTGCGCACCACATTTATCCAATAGTTTGTTTTCAACATCTTTTAGTCTATTACAGCATGTACGTAGTAGGTTATATATATATATCTTCACGGGTACCTTACGGCGCCCGAGACCGCCTAGACGGCCCCAGGGTACCCAGCGGAGGGGTTTTAATCCCACCTCGTCGTAGCCGATGGTATGAGTCTACACCGAACAAGTGGCTAGCTCGTCGCGATGTTTTGGATAGAATCAATAACCCATCTATAAACAGTTTCACAAGTTGTTATAGTGAAACCGGGACCGACAGCTTAACGTGCTCTAAGATGGCACTATAGTGGTGTTGTCAAACAAATGTACATAATTTTTTTAATTGGGATTCGAACCAGGGACCTTAGTGTTTTTAAGTCCAAGGTCTAACCAACTCGGCCACCACGTATATACGTAGTAGGTACTCTATTTAATCTGTGATAGAAAGAAAGAAAGAAAGAAAAACTTTATTAATCTTACAAGCAACAAGATTACAAAATATACCTTAAAATAATATATATTACACTACAATTTATTTAGGCTCAGGGCTAGATCCACAGTCGGTGCTCAGGACAAAGTTTGCTCCTTGAAATATCAAAAATTTCATGGTTGTACACGGTTTGCACAGGTTTTGCGTACGGTCGTCGACCTCTCCCTGAGAGTTTTGACACAGAAAAAAAAAGCAAAAATACACAATAAAAACTAAAATTATAAAATTAATATATATTAACATTTGCGACATATACAGAGCTTGTTGCGTGACGAGAAATAGGTAACCAGCTCAGCTTATGCCATAATGTGATGTCATGGCGCTGATTTTCAGCTGGTGCCTTTGGTAGGACGGTAGGTTCTCGGCGATAATATTTGGGCAGCCAATGTATTCAAATACAGGTATAATAGTTATAATACAATATATAGAAAAATACGTACAAAAACATAATTATGCTCGTGATTTACGATTACCGATATTTACCTAAATTCTACAAACCACAGAATTATTTATTGTTGTCTAAGCAATACCCAAGACAGACAGATACGAAAACAATATCTAAATATTTAAATATTTACCGAGCATCAACGGTCCAGCGCATATCATACGTACCGGCTTCAGATATGGATCTGGGACGAACATAAGGAGGAACGAGTAATTTTCATTATTATTATTATTTTATTATGATTCAAGATTTAAGACTAATTATATTGTTAATTTTATTATTCTCTAATTATTAATTTAAATAGGTATATATATATATTTAATATTGTTGTTATTGTTATTAGCATTATTATTGACATTGAGATTAAATTAAAATCGAAAGGCTGTTTACATATTATATGCATTTACCTATAGGTATATACTCACACATGCACATGTGCAGTACTGCACATATTTAAGGGATAGATATTTGGGCTGAAAATAAGTATTTATTTAATTTGGTTTTAAATGCATTTAACGACTGCATCATATTCTGCAGTGGTGGCGGCAAATCGTTCCAGATTTTGGTAGCAGCATATCTGAAGCTGCCACTAAACGCGGATGTCTTGTAGCGTGGGATACAAAGCAACTGTAGAGAAGCACGGGTCTCGTATGCGTTCAAATTGCGTGACCAAGAGAGTTTATCGTAAAGGTATTTGGGCATCTTAGATTTTATGACGCCGAACAGCAATGAAGCAAGATGATGAGTTCTCCGCTGTTACATTCTGAGGCAATTAAATTTATTAAGATATGGAGTGACGTGGGATCGAGAAGGAATTTTGTAGCAAAAGCGTGCACATGCATTCTGCACGCGCTGTATTAGCTTTTGGGTTCTCGCCAGCAAACATGGTCCATAAACAGCATCAGAATAATTGAGCTTGGATAATATTATGAATTCACACAGCCGCTCACGGAGACCTACACTGAGGTAGTCCCGGATCCTATAAAGTATTTTTAGTCTATAGAAGCAATTACGAACGGCCTCAGTTATGTGGTTCTCAAAACGCAATTCTCCGTCCATCAACAAACCAAGATTTCTGGCTTCTGTAACGAGTTCGACTTGTTTCCCTGAAATTAGCAGCTGCGGAGATAAAGAGGTTGCGATTTTAATATTTTTTTTAGATCCTAAGATTAAAAATTTGGATTTAAGAGGATTAAGAACAAGGGAATTTGCTTTTGACCAGCTAGCAACTCGTTTGAGATCATCGTTGACTTTGTCAGCCGCTTCAAGTGCGTTTTTTGGATCAAAAAATATATACATTTGTAGGTCGTCGGCGTAAAGATGAAAGTAGCAGTTTTTAATGCTATTAACTATATCTGCGCTATATATGATGAAAAGAAGCGGGCCGAGAATTGAACCCTGAGGCACGCGTGACCGAGCATACCGAAGAAGACGATAGGACTCCATTCCGTCCCCCCACTTCGACAAATTGATGCCTGTTATTCAGGTAACTACTGAACAATTTGACAGTTGGTGTATCAAAGCCGTAGTACGATAGTTTTGACAACAGGAGGTCGACGTTAATACTATCAAATGCACGCGAAAAGTCTAAGAGTACCAGAAATGTGGTTTGACCAGAATCTTGTGCGGTAAGGATGTCGTCAGTTACATAAAGAAGAGCTGTTGTGGTGCTTCGACCAGCGCGAAATCCTGATTGACGACTGGGGAGAATATTATTGGCTTCTATAAAAGATGTTAACTGCTCGCAAACAATCCTTTCCACCACCTTTGATAGACAGGGAAGCAGGCTTATAGGTCGTAGGTCTTTATACACTAAAGGATTCGGCACTTTAGGTAGCGGCTTGATGAGTGCTGTCTTCCAAGCGGACGGAAAAGTAGTCGAAGTTATTGAAGCGTTCACAATAGCAGTGATTGCACTCAGAGATTGTGGAAGAGTGAGAACAAGCATATCGCGAGAGATCCGATCGACCCCCTGTGCATTTGACTTAATCTGCGATATTACTTTAGATATTTTGTACTCATTTGTCGGAGTTAGTATAAATGTTAAAGAATGATATCTGTGGAACACGAAAATGACAACTGAGATATATTTATAATAGACTCTCCGGGCACGTTGAGGAAATGTAAATTCATTTTACAAGGATCGCAGAGGTGCGGGGGCAAATCAGCGTGCTGCTTGTTAGACGGGAGCAGACTTCCTTAAATTAGACCACAAAGTTTTGGAGTCGCGTATGTATCTATTGATATATACGAGTACATTGAAGTATACGCGTTTTTCATTAATTATGGCGGTTTGAACAAGTTTTTTATAAGTTTTGTAATTTTGTTTATGCGATTCTAATTTAGTAGCAAAATAAGTTTTGTGCGCTTTGTCACGTAATTTTATCATTAGTTTTACGTTGTCTGTTATCCAGGGTGTAGGTCGATCTCTCACGTATATGGTTTTGATAGGGGCATGCAGATCAAAGAGACGCGTGACATATATATCGAATGTCGGGACCATTTCGGATACTGTATCAAGTGTCGCAATGTAGTTCCAGTCTATTCGATGAAGATCCACGCAGAATTGATTCTCGATTATATCGTTCAATGGTCTGTAGTTGATTGTTCGAGGAGTTGGCTTACTTTTTTTAATATTCATTTCGATGCTGATGAATGCATGGTTGCCTAAAGTGGGCACATAATCTACTACCACGTTACGGACTCTGGCATCGCTATCGGTGCACACGACATCAATCAGAGTTTCGCTCGTATCGGTAAAATGCGTTGGGAGCGTTATATTTTGATGTAGGTCGTTATGTCTAAGGAAGGTGTTTAATTCTTTAGTTTTAGGCTCGTTATGATTTAATAAATTTATATTAAAATCCCCTAATAAGATTAGGTGATTGTAACATGAGAACACCGCGATAGACTCCGTGAGAGAATCGAGGAACACATCAACGCCCATCCATGGCGGACGATAGGCAGTACCTACAATAAGCTTCAGACCGCTGATGCTCAGACTGACCCACATTTGCTCGACCGAGCTAACAGGGTGAGTTCGTGTACGCGCGCTTACTCCAGACTTAATATAAAATCCTACTCCGCCCCTGGAGCGTGAGCCTAGCGGACGCGGAATATGCCGCAAGCTATATCCTGGCACGACAGGAGCACGGCCTTCCTCCCCAGGCCTTAACCGGGTCTCATTATTAGCTATTATGTCGGAGTCGTGTATGGTTGTATGGTTGCGATTATCTCATCATGTCATTTTTACCAAAGATCCTGCATTGTACAGGATAACTTTTAAGTTTTTTTTTTTCTTTTATGTTCCATCACTAAAAATTGGGCCAGAGAATATACAAAGCGAACTTGATAACAAGGAGATGAGCAGTCAAAGTTTGAATGGAATTGTAAATTATGTATATAGTATGATACCTGAATGCAAGTAAACGACAAAAAAATATTATTACCATATAAATAAAATGAAGTATGTATATATACTAAACAATCTATACTAATATTATAAAGCTGAAGAGTTTGTTTGTTTGTTTGTTTGAACGCGCTATTCTCCGAAAATACTGGTTCGAATTGAATAATTCTTTTTGTGTTGGATAGTCCAGTTATCGAGGAAGGCTATAGGCTATATAACATCACGCTACGACCAATAGGAGCAAAGATATAGTGGTAAATGTGTAAAAAACGGGAGAAATTATTTCATCTTTGAAGCCTTCCGTTGCGTGCGCCGTGAAAACGGTTCAAGATACACAAAAAATATGTATTAAAGAATAATCTAAATATATATAACTCAAAGGTGACTGACTGACATAGTGATCTATCAACGCACAGCCCAAACCACTAGACGGATCGGGCTGAAATTTGGCATGCAGGTAGATGTTATGACGTAGGCATCCGCTAAGAAAGGATTTTGATAAATTCTACCCCCAAGGGGATAAAATAGGGGATGAAAGTTTATATGATAAAAAAATAACTATTCCACGCGGACGAAGTCGCGAGCACAGCTAGTGATAAATAATGTTACACATACTTGTAGCACGAGCTATCTGCACAAAAGTAATTCGATTGGTGGGTCTGCTACATAGATAATACACTAAATACCGAAATATGCTAATCGCTATTATACCATATGTCGTCACGCAACACGCACGCTTCCCGCTTAAAATAGACAACAAAATTAATAAATATATAATAAAAATAAAAAGCTCAAACGTCTTATAAAAAAACAAAATTATAAACAAACGATGCGCCATGAAAATAACAACCTCAAATGCCCTATAAAAAAAAACAAACATGTAAATAAACAATGCGCTCGCTTGCTGCATAGAATCGACGACAATGTTATATAAGTAATAATTATATTCGCCTCACAAAAGAACAACAATATACAGACAAAACTAAGCCATAACATAACATAACTTTAATACCTTTTTAATAACTAACATAACATAACTTTAATACCTTTAATACTATAGTAACTAAAGCTATAGACAAATATTTACCATTTACTAAGGGATCTATCAAAACCCCATTTAATGAGTGGGCCACAAGAGGCATTAAGATATCTAGAAACAGGTTGTATGAATTGTATAATCAAAGAAACAATAACAAAAGTTTAAAGGAATATGTTAAGAAATATAGTTTAATTTACAAAAAAGTTATTAAAGAAGCGAAAGAAATATATGTTTCAAATAAAATAAATAAAGCACCTAACAAAATAAAAATGACGTGGAAAATAATACACGAAGAAACTGGTAAGGTTTGTGACAGAAAAAATAAAATAGCTATGACTTAAATCAGCTAATCTATTGAATAATCATTATGCCAACATAGCAAACATTATAACATGTAAACGAGCAAATTGTGATAGTGCTATGAATTTTTTAAAACACAATGTTGGAATTGATGATAATTTAAAGTTTGAATTTGGTTTGGTGTCTGTTAAGGATATTTTAAAAACATTTAATCAAATTAAATGTAAAACTTCTACGGACATGTGGGGTCTATCTACAAAAATTCTAAAAAATATTATTAAAACAATAGCACCAACTATGAAAGACTTTTTTAACTTAAGTGTAGCAAATGGTATTTTCCCGAATGCTTTAAAATTAAGTAAAATAATACCTTTATATAAAGGGGGTTGCAAAACGGATTGTAACAATTATCGACCTATTTCAATCCAACCTGTGCTAAGTAAAATTTTTGAGAAAATTATGTGTGATAAATTGCAATCTTACTTCGAATTAAATTGCTTATTTACACCAGACCAGTTTGGATTTAGGAAAAACAAATCTACAGATGATGCAATCTCTGCAATGTTAAATACGATATATGAAGCATTGGATGAGTCGCAGAAGACTGTGGGTGTATTCTGTGACCTATCCAAGGCTTTTGATTGTGTAAAATACTATGGCCTTACGAAGAATTCCTATAAGTTAGTGGAATCCTACCTACAAAACAGGTGGCATATTACTGAGATTAATAACTGTAGATCAGAACTAGGTCAAACAACAGTAGGGTTCAATACTGGGACCATTACTTTTTCTAATTTATGTGAATGATCTTCCATCGGTGATCAAGGACAAGGGTACTGTAATTATGTTTGCTGACGATACATCTATTATATATAAAAATAAAAGTGTTAACAAACTTATTGAAAATATAAATCAATGTATGCATGACTTAAGTTGCTGGTTTAATGTTAATAATCTTGTATTTAATATCAACAAGACCAAATGTATAATTGGTCTTGTTGATATTAAATACAAGATTACAGTAATATAATTAATAATTGAATATGTTAAAGATATAAAATTTTTAGGGATACGAATTGATAGTAAATTGTTGTGGGAGAAACATATAATATACGAAAAGTTCGAGAAATGTGTACTATTAAAACTGTTAAAAACGTATATTATGCATATTTCCATAGCATTATGTCATACGGTTTGAGGTTTTGGGGAAATGCAGCCACAGTCAAAAAAATATTTATTTTACAGAAAAGAGCGATTAGAACTATATTAAATCTTAAACCTTTAGATAGTTGTAGAGGAAAATTTAAACAGTTGGGTATAATGACATTATCCTCAATGTATATTCTAAAAAATATTTTGTATGCCTCAAAAAACATACAAAATACTCCTTTAAATTGTAACATTCATTCATTTTCCACTAGAAATATCAAGTATTAAATGTAGGCTAAGTACAAAGCATAAATGCTTTATTGTTAATAGTATAAAATTTTATAACAAAATAGATGATACATGGAAGGAACTTACTAATAAATTATTTAAAAGCAAATGTCGACAATTTCTTCAGGACTTTGAACTATATGACATAGATGACTTTGGCTAGCATTGGTTTTGTTTAATTTATAGCATAGGGAGACATCTGGTATTGCATTTTATTTTGTATAACATCATTATTTTGAATATTAGTGGTTATGACATAATTCTTTTTTTTTTTTTTATATATATTATTATAGGTATAGATTAACAAAATAGAACTATAAATGACAAAGCCCTTTTACAGCCGCTATTTTTTTAATTTTATTTTTTATCTAATATTGTTTATACCTTTTCAGAAATATGACAATGCCCATTTATAGCTACTAGGTATTAATATTTTTTTATTAATGTTTTATTTACTTGACAAAACCCCTTTACAGTTGCTATTAATTGAATTTATTGTATTTTACTGTTATTTTGTCACGTTACAACCGCTCCATATTATATTTAAGTATTTTATTTTATTTGTCTTCATATCATTTCATACATTTTTTTAAAATGACCACCAAATGTATCATAATACACCATTTTCAGGGAAAATTCCAGGTAGTAAAAACGTGGTTAAATTGGTTAATATTTGTATGTAATACTCCAGAATTTTGACAGCTAGAAATTTCCCTTCTGTGAACGTTCCAAATTTTTCATTTAGTTTTCACGAAAAGTTAGGCTTTGGTTATGAAATCAGATTCCTAACATTTTAAATTTAAATTTTTATTATATAAACTAATACATAGGTGATATTGTAAATTAAAACATATTCTTTAGGTATTTTCACATTTTTAGACACTTAAAACACCAAATCTTAGCTTCTCCTCTGACCGCTAGGTAGCTTCAAAAGTTCCCATACAAACCCAAAAAATACTGGCACTCTATAAATTAAAACTAAATATGAATTTTAATCGTAGAGCTCTAAAATCGTCTTTAAATATCTCGGACCGGCGATTTTTCGTCAGTCTCGAGGAAGCTTAAGAAAGAAGAAGAAGTCTAGCTACAGTGGCAGTGATCGACTGGTTCTCATCCTTGAAACCTTGAACCTGCTACGTCGAGAACCAGGCCCGATCCTGTCACACTTCCTTGAGGACTCCGGATTCTGGAGTTGCGGCCTCCGGGATTTGCCTAGACTCCACTTCGCTCGGGCGTCTGCTCTGAGGGTTGGGGAACCTCCTTGTGCTGCAGGACCTCGCCTCGGGCTTCGAGCCTTGAGTGACGAGGCCATCTGACTTCTCGTCTCAGGCATTGGCCTGAGAGACGGAAATTCACCTCTTCGTGTACGGCTGCCTCTACAGCCGTGCCGCCCGCTGTCTGCGTGCTGCCGTCGTGCCGCCGCCTTCCCCTTGCTGCCGTCATCGTGCCGCAAGCCTTTGCTTCACGGACCTCATCTCAGGCCTAGAGCCTTGAGAGTCGAGGCCATCTGAGTCCTCGTCTCAGGCTTCTGCCTGAGAGACGAGGCCTCGCCTCATCGTGTGCGGCTGCTACAGTCGTGCGTGCTTGCTGCTGCTGCCATCGTGCCGCCGCCTTCCTGCTTGCCTGCCTACATCTGCTGCCGTCGCCTGTCTACGTGCCAGTCTGCGTGCCAGTCGACGTGCCAGTCCTCGAGCCTGTCCCTCGTCAGTCCTTCCAATCTTCCCATACTATACGGTCAGAGTTTTAGTTTATAATAGGCATATCCATTGTAGGCAGGGCCAACATTTATTAGGTAGGTCTCTTACATAGTTACTGTACTCAAAACCAACTTTACTTGTAAATATATCTTATATTTTAAATAAACTTGTTTTAACATAACCCATTTAATCTTTTATTATAAAATTCTTAAAAACCCCCCCGCTACATTGGCGCCCAACGTTGTTGAGTACAGTTCCTATAACTACACTTTTCACCTAGGTACACACCTTCTTTATATTTTTAACTTAGGAATTTCTTTAGTATTTTAACTTAAAAACTGTAAATATATTTTTTTTGTTTTGTAAATATTCTGAAACAAAAAAACTTGATTTTCCAATTTATAATTTGCAATTTTCTTTAAAAAAAATAAATCTTAATTTGATTTTCTTTTAGTAATTTTCTTTTAAAATTAATTTTCTTTAATTTACTTAAGCCAAATGGATACTAAAATAATAAAATTTCATTTTCTCAATAAATCAGAATTAACCTACGAAGTCTATATCAGACATCGTGAATCTCATAATAACTTAAATTTAAAAATAAAGAAATCTTAAACCTTGATTTTTTTTTAATAAATAAGTCATTTTCTAAATTCTAAAATGACTAATAACGTCTATGACTTATAACGTCCTGTTTATTTTCGCTTTATATTGGCTATAAAATCTTTAAAAAAAACACTACTTAAAACCTAATATAATTATTTTGCTTAAAAATAATTTTCTATAAGACTATTATGTCATAGATATTTTTATCGATTTTTTTTAAATCTCTTAAAATAAATTAAAAAACCTAACCTTTAAAACCGTTTTTTTTAATTAAAAAAAAACTCGTAAATACGTTTAATTAATTTTGTTTTTAATTATAACTCTTTAATATTTTTATATGTACATTTGTAAATATCACCTAGATCTCTTTATAAACTGTACATATATTTTAAACTTTAGTCATAGAATTACTACTTTATTTTATAGATACATCCTAGAACATAATCTTAAACTTATACCTAGAACTTAAATAAATTGTTCTTAGGATTATTTATTTTAAACTTTTAATGATTTGAAACTTGAATTAACTTATAAAATGTTAATTTTATAGTTTTTTTGACAACTATGAGTCAAATACTTGTTCTAACGTGGTCGTAGACCATAATTACATTTCTTAAACCTTATGCAAATAATCTAAAAAGAAAACTTTTGGCTTAAGTAAAGATTTTTTTTTTTTTAACTTAAATAATTCATAATATTTTATGTTTTATCTAATAAACCTTGAACCTAGAACCTTTGACTGCTACAAACTTTTAAAACATGAAATATTTTATTTTACTTTCATGATTCATTAACCTCATTAAATCCATATATTTCTTAATTTTTGGCACTATTTCTATCTTAATTTATGTATGTCTATATTTATTTTATACGGAGCGGAATGACAACTCCTTAAATATGCCTTACGTCGCCAATGATATTATTATTTTATGTATGTTTGTTCGATCACCCTTATATTTATGTATTATATTATATTATATTTTTTAAAGAGCGGATGACAACGACTCTATAAATAAGCCTACGTTGGTATTGTGTTTCTTACCTTCTTTGAGTAACACAATATTCTGAATTTCTTAATGTACTTCTATCAAGACCTATGCTACAACCTTGGTAGAAAGTACCCTTCTCCTTGAAAAACTCCCACCAGGCCGTTTGCTACAAACCTGGTGAGGGGTATTATACTTTGCGCCTGGGAACTAAACCCAGGGCGGGGTATTTGACTTTGCGCCTGGGGACTAAACCCAGGGCGGGGTGCTATAAATACAGGAGCGGATACGGTAACTCCTTTATCAAATAAGCATAGCCGACAACTACTGTGTCAAGAACTTTTCTTGTACCATATCTATCTAAATTATTTATTATCTTTTATATCTTCTTGAAAAATTTTTCGGGAAGCCTAAAAATTTTATGGGGAAATGGGGGTATATGTCACGTTACAACCGCTCCATATTATATTTAAGTATTTTATTTTATTTGTCTTCATATCATTTCATACATTTTTTTAAAATGACCACCAAATGTATCATAATACACCATTTTCAGGGAAAATTCCAGGTAGTAAAAACGTGGTTAAATTGGTTAATATTTGTATGTAATACTCCAGAATTTTGACAGCTAGAAATTTCCCTTCTGTGAACGTTCCAAATTTTTCATTTAGTTTTCACGAAAAGTTAGGCTTTGGTTATGAAATCAGATTCCTAACATTTTAAATTTAAATTTTTATTATATAAACTAATACATAGGTGATATTGTAAATTAAAACATATTCTTTAGGTATTTTCACATTTTTATACACTTAAAACACCAAATCTTAGCTTCTCCTCTGACCGCTAGGTAGCTTCAAAAGTTCCCATACAAACCCAAAAAATACTGGCACTCTATAAATTAAAACTAAATATGAATTTTAATCGTAGAGCTCTAAAATCGTCTTTAAATATCTCGGACCGGCGATTTTTCGTCAGTCTCGAGGAAGCTTAAGAAAGAAGAAGAAGTCTAGCTACAGTGGCAGTGATCGACTGGTTCTCATCCTTGAAACCTTGAACCTGATACGTCGAGAACCAGGCCCGATCCTGTCACACTTCCTTGAGGACTCCGGATTCTGGAGTTGCGGCCTCCGGGATTTGCCTAGACTCCACTTCGCTCGGGCGTCTGCTCTGAGGGTTGGAGAACCTCCTTGTGCTGCAGGACCTCGCCTCGGGCTTTCAGCCTTGAGTGACGAGGCCATCTGACTTCTCGTCTCAGGCATTGGCCTGAGAGACGGAAATTCACCTCTTCGTGTACGGCTGCCTCTACAGCCGTGCCGCCCGCTGTCTGCGTGCTGCCGTCGTGCCGCCGCCTTCCCCTTGCTGCCGTCATCGTGCCGCAAGCCTTTGCTTCACGGAACTCATCTCAGGCCTAGAGCCTTGAGAGTCGAGGCCATCTGAGTCCTCGTCTCAGGCTTCTGCCTGAGAGACGAGGCCTCGCCTCATCGTGTGCGGCTGCTACAGTCGTGCGTGCTTGCTGCTGCTGCCATCGTGCCGCCGCCTTCCTGCTTGCCTGCCTACATCTGCTGCCGTCGCCTGTCTACGTGCCAGTCTGCGTGCCAGTCGACGTGCCAGTCCTCGAGCCTGTCCCTCGTCAGTCCTTCCAATCTTCCCATACTATACGGTCAGAGTTTTAGTTTATAATAGGCATATCCATTGTAGGCAGGGCCAACATTTATTAGGTAGGTCTCTTACATAGTTACTGTACTCAAAACCAACTTTACTTGTAAATATATCTTATATTTTAAATAAACTTGTTTTAACATAACCCATTTAATCTTTTATTATAAAATTCTTAAAAACCCCCCCGCTACAATTTGTTAAATTTATTATGTAGTTACTTTTCTTCTTTATATCTATTCTGATATTTGTTAAATTATGACAATTACTAAGTGTTCCAAAAGTGTACCTATGGTTGCAAATAAATGAATGTGAATAAATTAACACTCAAACACGGTTCAGTCCAAAAAATTTATTTAAGTCGGTGTCTGACCTAATCATTTCTGCCGGCTTGCCCTGATCTTTACGAACGAAATTTTTTCCAATTTTGGTCCACACATACTTCCATTGGAATTAGCGCCCTGCCTCCCGCGTGGGGTTGCCAGGTCCAAAAACACAAAAGCCGGACTTGGCGCTTAATTTGGCCGGACATTTTACCCTAAAAGCCGGGACATACCTTTCTTTATAGGTAATCATAGCTTTTTAAGATGGGCATATGTTCTAAAAGCCGGACAATATTTCATAATAAAAAAACATTAACTTATTTAAACTTTTTATTATGTACTCATTAATCACGCGTAACTAACAAGCTTATCTCCCACAAAATAATCAGTTATATTATTTCTCATACAAAAGCACAGAATATAGAGAGCCCAGGAAAAACTTATCTAAATAATTTAAAATAATGAAGGTGAAGCAGCAGAAAGAGCTCAGATTATTAAACATCGCAAGTATTCCATTTTAACTACTAATCATGAATTTGCAGCGTTAGCTTTTGAAACTATGGGACCATGGTCATCCGACGTAAAAGTGTTTATACGGGATTTATCAAAAAGATTGGTTCAAGCGACAGGAGATCCTAGAACTGGCGCACATTTCGCTCAGAGACTTAGTCTCGCAATCCAACGCGGTAACTCTGCTAGTGTGCTGGGAACGATGCCGAATGACCCAATCTTGGAGGATTTGTATTTATTATAAAATGTTTCCTATATATTATAACAATTATTATGTTTAGGGTGTTATTTTATAGGCAGGTCGTTTATTTTTATATCTTATCGTTTATTATTAGGTTTTCTTTTATTATTTTGTTATATTTAGGTAGTTTAATTTATATTAAATTATTCTTTTTATTTTGTATATTGTTAATTAATTTTAAAGTATATTCTGTTTCTTTTATGTTTAATAAAATATACATAATTATATTTAAAATCTAAAATCATGAAAAATCCCAGTAACACCTTAGAACAAGAAGACATTTTTCCAAAAACGACACTTGTTAAAAAAACTCAATTTACAGGAGAGGGTAATATCTGTGAAATACCATCTGCTCTCTATATAGTTACCTAGTTTTTTTTAATGTCATAGTTAAACATAACTGCTACAAGATTATTAAAAGTGTACATTCTAAACTTTTTCCAATTTTATATAAAAAATGGTCTAAGTGACACACTACATGACAAGTGTTGTTTTTGCCAAAAAAAATGTCTTATCTGTATGAAAATAAAATGCATTATATTAATATTTTGTAGTTTTTATTAACCAAATACCTACACTAAAATAAAAATTATTTTATAAGTAATATTCTAAGTCTCATCTTCGCTACTATTATCTGAGTTATCAATCTCATCTACTGGGCCCTCATTACTTTGCAGTGTTTCATAGAAAGGTAGGTTTTCTTTCTTAATAAAATCAAATAGCTTCCTAAGATCTTTCATTTTGTTCTTATTAATCGGTAAATGTAGGTAACTCGCTTTGAAATGAAGCTCATTCGGAAATTTCTTTTTATTGCGAATAATGCATGACCTCCAAGCGCTATTATAATGATCACGCACTGCAAATACGGGGGTTTCTGCATGTATCCTATACATTCGCAAGTTCTTTAGTGCCACCGCAGGCTTAGGAGTTTTTAAGAAGTAAGGGTCGGTGGCTGCCTTAATATCATAAAACACACTGCGGTCAACATTTACAACATTAAACGGTGAAGGGTTTTCTCTACAGCTACTTATTATGTCAATCCATTCTGATGGAGTTTCTGCAGTTTCCTTAATTTTTCGTTTCATCAAAGCGAAATCTTGGTCATTAGGTAGATACGAATGACCTCTTATAGGGAATATATAGGTAATCTGCTTAAACATCTTAAAATAATGAACTATTATATACAAGAAATGGACCATCACATAGTTCTTGTTTTGGCCTGAACAGCCATCTGAAAAAAGTACCAAGTGTTCTTTTGGATTTTGCAGGCCTTTTAAGTAGTGAAATAGGAGAGATGTTACATCATTCTGCCCTTTTTTACCTGTACTTTCATTATATACATACATAGAGGCACTATCATCACACATATTGTGTATGCCGAACACGAAGAACCAGAGCTGTCTACAATAAAAGACTGTGTTGGTCTGTATGTGAGGTAATGGAAGATTTTGCATGTAGTCAAAACTCAAAACAGTAGCTGAACCTTCTCGCGATTTCTGTTTCCACTTTCTTTTTAGTGTGACAAAAGTTTCTGCTTTTTTTAAATGCAATTACCCGTAGTCTTGTTTTTTGAGATTCCTCAGTACATGCGTCTACTTGCCTTTTCAGCATGTCACATACTGTGCAGGTGTCTGACCTAGGCACTCCAAACTTGATATTATACTCCTTATTAAAGATTGACCAGTAGGCATGGTATGGAATATTTATATAATATTGTTTTAAAAACATTCTGTACATACGCTTCACTGATAAAGTTTCTGGGAGATACGAGCGATTTGGATTCTTTCTTAATGAATAATGGGATTTTCTTGCTGCGAAAGACTGAATATGATTATCCACTAGTGGTTTTAACTCCTTAGGTATAGTATTAGGTCTGTTTTTGTACTTTCCTCTTAGGTCTGCAGGAGCACTTGCTGTGTTGATCAGTGACTGCTGTATACGTCTTAGTCTCGCTATTGTTGTAGCATGAATATTAATAAATGCCTTATGACATACCGCAACATCGTGTGAGACGTCATTCCTCAGTATGCGAATCTTGTAGTAAAACGAGCCTGAATGTAAATCCTTTCCATTGGAGTTGTCATGGTCTGCTGGTTTACGAGAACGTCTTTGCTTGATTGTATCAACCATGATCAATCCACTAAGATACAAATCTTGAAGGTTCTTACTTTCCAGAGAGTAAAAATAGTTAAAAACACGTTGCCTTTCTTCTTGACTAATATTTTTATAACATTCATACCGCTTGTACCTGTAACAATAAAAAAATATTTAGATAACAGCTGCGTATCGAAAATGCTTTTTACATAATATGTATAAATATAGCTAAATATTAAAAAAAACATATAGCTAAAAATACGGGTCCAATCACAAGTATAAAAGTGGTTTATTTACCTGCAGTCTGGTCCAATCTCTTTTTTTCCGACAAGTTTTCCAACATGATTTTTGTGTTCTTCACCCCTTAACTTTTTATTCCTGATTGTGACCTCCTTTTTTTCCTTCTTCCGTTTTCTTCGTGAACTGACTTCCTCTTGAGGTGGGTCCATGTTTTATACAAATTATCTTGAAAAACTGGCAGCAAAAGAACACTTTACAGAAACAATACTTCAGAGGCACAGATTGTTCAGAGGTACCTAAGTTGACTGACGTTGACAGTTTGTTTTTTTTTATTTAATTCCCACATAAAGTGGAGGCAAAGATCTTTCGACCATACAGCCTGTTGACAGTTTGATGATGATGTTTTATTTATACTTTCGGAAAGGCAAAGTGCTAAGCCATACAACCTCAGTTTGTAACAAAAACCGCACATGTCAGTGACATGTGTTGTTCTTGTAAAAATGGACAAGTGCTGTTTTTGCTCTTTCCATACAATAGTTTTCTTTACGTTGCGAGTGACTACTGCCATTTTTGTAAAATTTAAATGAACTGAAATGTGCACAATGCCGTCATCTATCGGCCCACGTTAAAATATCATTTTACTTAAAAACTGACAAGTGCGGTTTTTGGAAAAAAGTCTTAATGTGGTTGGAACTTCATTGCCAACACTCGAAAATTTTAATAGGTACTTTCTATAGACCGCCGCGGTATAGTTTAGATGAAATGTTGGAAACGCTTGGGGACTCCCTCGCAACTTTCAACAGTGCCAAACACATTATTCTAATGGGTGATAGGAATGTGGATTTTCTTTCCCGACAAACGTCTCCTATACAAAATATTACGACATTTTTTAGAAATTTTAACCTGGTACAGACTGTTACTGAACCAACAAGAATAACCGATAACACTAGCACCCTAATAGACGTTGTTTACATGACATGTCCAGAAAATATTAAATCGCAAAGAATAATTTATAATAAAGACCTAAGTGACCACGGGTTAATAATAACAGATATGACATTTAAATTGCCTCGTCCAGAGCAGAAATACATATATAGATGGAATATTTCAGAAATTAACCAGCCACTCTTCGATGAAGACTTGAAGTCAATTAACTGGAAGGAAATCGAACAGATGGACAGCGTGGACACTATGGTAAATGTATTCAACAGCAACCTCTTAAACTTATATGATAGACATGCACCTCTTAGGAAAATTGAAGTCAAGGATAGCCCAAAGCCATGGATAACTGATAACATCAAACTCATGATCAAATTAAGAAATAAAGCCCAGTTAGCGCGCCAATAGATCGCATAATCCGGCCCATATAGAATATTACCGAATGCTCCGCAATTATACTACCAGTGCAATAAGACGTGAAAAATGTGCTTACATCAACTACTATATTAACAAACAGAATAAAAAATTAAAATTCAAGTGGCAAAACATAAGGAAAATAGGCATAGCAACAAAAGAAATGACCTCAATACCCAAGCATTTAAGCAACGTTAATGTAATTAACAGCAAATTCTTGGAGCTACCGAATAATTTAAATGTCAGCGAAAGCCTTATTAATCATTACTACAATACCAAAGTCACTGACCTTTCATTCGATTTTAAACAAGTCGATGAATCACATATTTTAAAAATTATTAAATCAATTAAAAGCAACGCTTGTGGGTGGGATCGTATAACAATAACCATGATAATGCTGACACTTAATTACACGTTACAGACCATCACTAAAATTATAAATACATGTATTAGTCATAAAATCCTCCCCTTACAATGGAAACATGCTTTAGTGCGACCTCTACCAAAAAAACAGCCAGTGGTTGATTTTAAAGATTTACGACCAATAAGCATTTTACCCTCATTATCAAAAATTTTAGATAAACTTTTATTTTCTCAATTAAATACTTACTTTATAACAAACAATTTTTTGCCTCAATTTCAGTCAGGTTTTCGGGCACATCATAGTACCTCTACGGCCCTGCTTGAAATTACAAATAACTTACTTGGCGGGTTAGATAAAACACAGGCATCTATTCTAGTTTTACTGGATTTTTCTAGAGCCTTTGACTGCCTAAATATAGCACTACTCATCTCAATACTATATTCATACGGTCTCAGCAATAAAGCGCTTTAACTTATTACCAGCTATCTAACCGATCGCAGTCAAACTGTACTTCTAACGAAAGCAGATGCTTCTGATGACATCTCGCTTACCAAAAGTCTTAATAGAGAAACCCCGCAAGGGGCAATAATGTCCCCGTTATTATATGCGATATACACATCATACATACACAAATTTATTAATAAATACCAATATCACCTTTACGCTGATGATACACAAATTCATTCTTACCGTGCGATACAATACGGGCCGTCGGCGAAGTAAACGCTGACCTAGAAAGAATTTATCACTTTGCACAATCACACTGTCTTACATTAAACGCTGCAAAATCACAATACATCATAATAGGTAATAAATAACAAAAGCTAAAACTCTTCAATATAGTCCTGTCATTCATACAAATCAACAATCAGCCAATAGCACGTACGGATACTGCAAAAAACCTTGGACTACATTTTGACGAAAATCTTAAAATCGATAAACATATAAATGAAAAATCCAAATTATGTTTTGTCACTTTGAAATCATTATATACTATTCGAGACTTTTTAGACATAAAAAATTGAATTTATTTATGCGAATCACTAGTTTTATCTAAGATAAGTTACTGCGACGTGGTTAATGGGCCGTGTTTATTACTGAAAACTGCAAACAAAGTGCAACGCATTCAAAACAGCTGTATTAGATACTGTTTTAATGTCCATAGGAGGAACCACATAACTCCATATTTGGTGGAAAACAACCTACTCAAAATGAAATATAGACTAGATTTGCACATGCTCAATTTAGTGTTTAGGGTTATAAAAACTAAAACACCGGCCTACCTACACTCGAGATTTGAATACTTAAGGTCCAGCCGCAATGGCCCGATAATGAAAGGGCAAACACATTTTAGTAAAAAATATAAGGGCTCCTTTGTATTAACGGCAAGTCGATTGTGGAATCGGTTACCGCTAGAATTAAGAAGTATGGAGAATCCAACAAGTTTTAGAATTAAATTAAAAAAGTGGTTGATGCAAGCACAGGAAAAGGAAATGAAGGATACATTTATAATTAGTACATAGTAATTTTGTATTTATCTTTGCCATTTATTTTATTTTCTATCTTTGTGTCGTGTAATCTTACCTGGACATTTTATATATGTATATAAAATATAATATATTTAATATAATTGATAGGCGAATAAGTAATTGTAAACAGCTCACAACAAAAATCCATTTTATCGTTTAATATTGTTGATGTTAGCTTAAAAACTAATTGTATACAAAACTAGATTTTAAGTGATCAACTTTTATAATATTTTGGTATACGTGGTCTCTTACAAGACCAGTTAGATGTTACACTATCACGTTCTTGTTCATATGTGTGAATGTACCCACTTAATTATGGTGACCATATAAATAGTTAAATTCAATTGGTTGTTGAATGATAATATTAATAAATATTGTGTTCAATATAAATTTAGTTGTAAGAATCTCACGGTGCGCCCTGAAAATCAGCGCGTGTGATTCTGCAAAGTATCCGCGCACAAGCTGAGGGTGTAACCGATTCAATAAATTTACAATATTTTAATATGTTTAAATCGTGTTATAAATTGAAATTTGTCGTATTTATAAGTTAGTGTATGATTATTTTGTTACTTTATTTTGTATTTTATTGAATAAATTTTATTCTATTCTATTCTATTCTAATACAAAATAAACAGTTTTCAGTCCTTCTCATTTAGTATGAAAAAATATTAAGTCTCCAGTCTACAGTAGACTATAACTAGATATTTTTTAACTAATCTAGCTCTTTTTAACATATAATAACAAAATAAAAATGTTTAATAATCTTTCAACAAAAATTTGAAAACTTATCTAACACAAAATAAACTTTCATATAATCTTTTAACAAAAAATATAGCCATCCTTTTGGAAAAAATAAAAGTACTTAATTATTTAATTATTAAAGAGTTATCTGTCTTTTGGCAAATTTGTTATCTGTCTTTAGTTATATATTTGGTATTTTCACCCACTTTATCGAGAATATCATTTTTCTTGGAAATCATATCATAAAATTCTGTACAGGTCAATTTTAAATTGCACAATAAGAACATCATCCTTGCAACTGTATCTGTTTGCAACTTATTGCGTTCTTTTGTCCACTGGGCGTTTATTAAAGAGAAAACACGTTCAACGTTTGCGTTGTGGCCTGGAATTGCAAAATAAAATTCTGCTACTTTAAGTAGTTCTGAATATAATTCTTCATTATGTAATGATTTAAAATAAGCGGTCCACTTTTTATGTGCTAATAGCTTTTTAAATTCGGAATCATCTTTATGTTGCTGTAAAAATTTTATGAAGTTTTGCCACTGATCAAAAAGTTTACTGTCGTCTAATTGGACATTCATTCTACTTAAACTTTCTATCGTTTCTGCTGCTTGTTCCCAGCTAGGAATATCTGTTAATGTCATCCATTGAAAGTGTTTCAATTCTGTGCTGATTTTATGTGTCCATGAATTCAAGTAATCTTTGGCAATGTTGTACATGGTTTTTATATTTTCTTTAAATTCTACCACCTGATCTTGATGAGACTCCGACAGACGTCGTAAAATTCCGTTAACTTTCATTGGGCAAAAATTTTTCACCAGTCGTTCATTAATGTTGTTTACTATTTGTGAAGCCTGGTCAATTACTTCACTCACGGAAATATCTGCAGTTTCTGTGTGTTTTATTCGGCTTTGGTATAAAGACATGAAAGAGTGTAAGAGCCATAAATAGCACTCAGAAAAGTCGTTTTCGAAAAAATCTTTCAATGGCCTTGGAGGATAACTCAATGATACTCAGAATAACTTGGTCTTATTATTTTATTATTTAACCATTCTTCTATTTGTAATTCTACTTCCTTTTGTTCTTTAAATGATAATCTTCTTGGTCTTTGTGCCACTGGTTGTTCATCTTTTAAAATAATTCTCATTTCAATTGGACCTTCTTTAGTTTTAATTGGTTTATATTCATTTATTATTTGCTCAACTAACTTTTTAACCTGAAAACTACCTGAAATAGAATATGATAAATTACACTTACCAATATTATTAATTAAATTATTCATTTCCTGAAACCAACTCTGCTGAAAACAAGGCAACACAGTGACTGAACCTTTATTAAATATTACTGTTGAAAATTTTAAAAAACTTTGACCCAACATTATTTTATATGGTATTACATCGTGTGGTACAATATAAAATACACTGTTAAAATTATATCATAATTATATTATTATCTAATTTAATGTCCATACAAAACTTTCCTAACGTACACACTTTCCTATTACGTGTGCTTTTGGGTCTCGCCCAAAAGCACTAAATTTTCTTTCATATATGACGTAATATTTAACTCAAAAAATAGATCGGCACGCACTAAATTTAATTCACTTCCCGAATCTATTAAACATCTCACTTTTATTCCACTAATTTCGATAATTTTTTTTTTTTTTTTTTTTTCCTATTTATGGCTATAATGGTAAAGCCATTTGTTTTGCCAATGACAAGTATGAGAGATACACGTAAAAAAAAGGTAATACAAAATAATAATAAAATGATTTTCCCATTATCCTGCTGCAAAGTCATGTAACAAAAAGATTATAATACAGAACTGATATAACAATATATATAATTCAAAGTATACCTACAGGGTTACATTAAGCCATAAAACTATATTATATAACAATATTTAGAAAAAAAAACACAGTTTGTACATAAAACAAATTATAAAATATAAAGAAAAAAGCAATTACCTACTATATAATACATATATACTAACAAATATAAGTAATTTAGGAACAAACAAATCTAAGTAAATAAAACCACAATAAATATTGCAGCAATGAAATTATTACTACTAAAAAAAACAATAATATTACAAACAAAATTCTATGTATATTAATATGACATTAGGTAGTGATCAACACATTTATAATATATTATATAAATGAGCCTATGTACTATAACGAGCTAAATTTACAAAAAGCCCAAATAATACATAATAGTGAACAGAATCACCCCAGTCCCCAGAACAACATCCAAACCATCCAACCATCATCATCAAAACCATCGATAAATTTCACAGCTCCGTTTGGTTTGTTTACATTACAAACGTCAATGTCACTTCGATCGCCGCCGTACTTGTTCGACCAATCAGAGCACGATGCGTCAGAGTTACCAACCATGACATCCTTTGCGTTCAATCGGTCTAAGTTCAGGTTGGAACTCGCATTCGTTCCTTCGCTCATCTCATTCGTTCTTCCGGTCATCTGTGTCCGCTCTGATGTTTCGCCGTAAGTTGATGTATCTGCTTCTTCGTTGTTCTGCAGCAACTTCACACACAAAGATTTTTTGCCGCCATCTTCGCCGCTTTTTACGCAATTTGTAGCGATGTGACCATATCCATTACACCTAAAACATTTTACACCATTTTTGCAGGCAGTCGCCACGTGACCTTTTTCGCCACACTTATAGCACCTTTTTTCTTCTTTATTTTTAATTTCTTTATTATCCACTTTTCGTCTTGTATTTTCTTCGTAAACTTCTTTTTTGATACTTTTCTTCATACCCTCGTAAACAGCTAACTTTTCTTTCAATACGGCATAGGTAGTTATCCCGAATAATATGGCTTTATTGTACTCGTGGTCACTAATTCCATCCACTATGTACTGGATAGCTACATAGTCCGGAAACTTAGCACGCTTGCCCAGCTCCTTCATTGTAAGCATATATTGATAAAAAGATTCGTCACGTCTTTTTTTTCGTGCCGTCATCATTTCGTGCATTTC
Source organism: Monopis laevigella (assembly GCA_947458855.1). Classification (NCBI taxonomy): domain Eukaryota; kingdom Metazoa; phylum Arthropoda; class Insecta; order Lepidoptera; family Tineidae; genus Monopis; species Monopis laevigella. The sequence goes on along the minus strand of OX381596.1, from coordinate 2,534,088 downwards.
CTTGCTGTTGACACAATCTGGGAATTCTTTTTGGAACGCGGCTTTTAGTTCATCATATGATTTATATGTTTTTTCGGATTTCAGCCACAGCTCCGCCGTACCGATTAATGACCTGCGGGCGATAATTAGATTTTGCTGTCGAGTCCAATTAAATATTTCAGCATTGTCCTCGATATCCTGCGCCCATTTGACACTGGAATAAGTCTTGTCGTCACCGCTAAATTTATTAATTGTATCAGCTAAAATAAAATTACCTTCTAATTTTTCAACTTTTTCTTCCGCCATCTTGTTGTTTACCGGTTACTCACGCTATGCGCAAACGCCGGCCGTCTTCACTTCTTTAAAAAAAAAAGTTATTTGCTCAAACCCGGTCGAGCCCCCAAAAACTGTGGGATATTATTTTAAGCAAATTAAAACTGTTTTTTTTTAAACTTGAAACTTCTTTATTTAACACCTTATGAATACATTTTACAACACACAACCATCTTAGAATACGTAGTATCCCTATTTAGTCTGTGCATCTTAGTCGAGCGGTGCAGCCGTATTGCCCCACTCCACCTCCCTAACCCTTTTATATCAAGGAGCGAACAAAAGTGTGCGGTTCTCGGTTCTCGGTCACAGCGTTCAATTTAAATTAATCTTTATATAACTTGAACAATCCTACATTTATTTAATTTTTGGTACACAAGCAGATCGTAGTCAAATAATCGTCATCAATTATGAGCTTAACAATAAATGTCTAGACTGCGATCCAAATGACTGCACACAACATGCTAAACAAATTTAAACAAAACGTTATCACAATACAAAGGCACAGTCAGCCTCTGCTCAAGTCACTCACTTCCGCGAAATTCACATATAACGAAAGCAAGAAGAAAAACATGACAAAATGAGCAACCCGAGCCGCGACCGCTGCACAGTTGAGGTTCCTAAACGTTCACTAAGAACCACAATTGCAAAATAATTGTAATTGAATGTAAAACCCAAAAAAACTTAAGTAACCACCAGTAACAATCAGGACAGTGTGTTTTCGGAAAGTACCTATATACTCAGGATATTACTCCATAGATAGGATCATAAACGGTTGAGGATCTCTGGCGTAACAGATATTTTGTAGCGAACAAAATTACCATTAAATACGTCAATCTGCACATCCCGCCATCTGACGACGTTATTATATGTACGACACATTCTTACCAATGGGTTGTAGAAAGATGTGTTGTTGGTGTATGTCTGAAGAGAGAATACATTGGGACATCTTGCTTTATGTCGAGTATTAATATTAATGGACGACAGTAAGGATTCCGAGTCTATAGTAGAGTGTAATATTTTATGTAGGCACAAAAGGTCATACCTTATACGACGACATTTAAGAGAGAGGACACCAAACTTCTTCAACCTAGCAGAGTAGACATTCATCAAGCGACCGTATCCAGACCTATACGATAGCACTTTAAGACACTTATTGTGGCATCCGCCTTGGCACGTGAGTACAAGTCAGTGGTAGTTGAAAGCTGCTCCCTGTAGCCAGCCATTGCAGTGCTCACCTCACACTACCATCTGTTTTATGTCTTTAATAACAGCCCTAAAGTGTTTTATGAAATCAGATAATGTGCTACTTAAGTTTTGGTCTAGGAGTATGCCAATATTGTCCATAGTAACAGACATTATTAAACAGGACCAGTAAAAGCAATGAGCCTGGTAAAACCCCGTTTGAGACATGGACCAACTAACATTTCGATATAAATGTATTAAAAACATTTGGTACCACTGTTTTTGTCCATATCCCAAAAGAAAAGAGGAGAAAGTGGGACTTTAAAGAGTTATGGTGGGTTATAGAAAAGATGTTAAGGGCTACAATATATGAAAAGATACATTGTTTTTCACTACAGGGCTAGGAAAAAATGGAACAGTTGGTCCTGCTGGAATATGATAGAAATATAATCGAAAAGACTGGGGATCAAGCATGTAGTAAAGAGAAAGCTCATAACCAGTCTAATGAAGCTGGAGTCCAGCGAAGGGGAACAGCAGTCTAAACAGTTAGAGGAAAGTTTAAATATATCTACAGAGAGTGACGTAAGTATGTATGTTCCGTGTTTCAGTGAAGAGGGCTCTAGAGAAGTACTCGTGTCAGGAAACAGACCTCATTTTATAACAGTCATTATACTTACACTGAGGACTTACTAGAACTTTTCGAGAAGCCATGCAAAGACAAGATGCGGGAAAATGGCAAGAATCCATAGAGAGAGAAACGGAAACCCTGAAAGAAAATAATACCTGGGACGTGAGGACGTGAGGTTCTGTGAGAAACCTAGGAATATTATTATAGGACTGTAAGCAGTAAGTGGTTATTTCAAAATTAAAAACTCTAATGGTAATGTTCAATATAAAGCCTGGCTAGTAACTGTAAGCAGTAAGTGGGTTTTCAAAATTAGCTAGGCTTCGAACAAAATGAAATTTTAGATTCATGTGAGATTTACGCTCCAGTGGCAAATTTGACCACATTTAGGTTATTTGTATAAGTCGCTACTAAGTTAAATTTACATATTTATCAGATGAAAGCTCCTGTTACGCAGGAGCCTTTTTATATGGGGATATTGATGAAGTAGTTTATTTAGATTTACCCGAAGGTGCCTATAGGGGTGATAAAAGTGTTGTTAAGCTAAATCAATCATTGTACGTAACTCGGTGATAATGATACAAGGTTTTGTAAGATCCCTAAGTGATACTTGTTTGTATACAAAACCTAGTGGTAATGCTAAAACATATGTGTTATTGTATGTTGATGATGTATTAATTTTTGGTAATGAAAAAAGTGAAATATTTGATCTTAAATCATTGTTAATATAATATATAAAGACAATTTAAGATGAAAGATTTAGGGTTAAAATTAAATTTTCTAGGAATACGGGTAACACAGGATTTACAAAATAGAGTTACGTCAAAGTCAAAAAGAATACCTTGAACAAATTTTACAAAAAAAAATATATGCAAAATTTAAAAGAAATGTCTATGGACCTTATTTAATGTTAAAATATTAGAGGAAAGTAGCGATTCTGAAATTGATTAATTGGATGGCTACTGTTTTATGTTTGAATTTTTTTTAATTTCATGGTGTTCAAAGAAAGAAGCTTTTGTAAGTATGTCTTCTTCAGAGTCTGAATATATGGCAATCAGTATGCTGCAGCTGTCGCTTGCTGGCTTATAAATCTATTAAATGATTTTAATTTCAATAAAGTCTATCCTGTAGTAATGTTCAGTGATAAGCAAGCAATGAATAGTGAGTGCCATAATGGTTGCTAATACTGATAGTGTTACGCGATTGAAACATATAGATATAAGATTCCATTACATTAAAGAGTTAATTAAAAACTGTAACTGCCTTGTGGGGTTTGAATGGAGTAAAGGAAAGATTTTGTACTTGGACCCTTTTATATTTGGAAAAAATAGAAATATTTCCATAACTTTCCATTTGCGGTAAAGGTCCAAATAAATCAAATGACAATATTTCGAATGTTTGATTAACTGCCGTAGTTTGTAATAAGCCAGCAGGTTTTAAATTTGAGGGCCTATAGCGTTGTCAAGGAAGGCATCTTTTGATTCATTTTTTCATCTCTTATTTCTTTTGGGCTGCGAGTCGGCATATCTACTGCCGCGCTACATATTTGTCATTCTCAATTTCTTCATTGGACTATGTATTGGTCGAGATAATGTATCGGCCACAACGTTAGTCTTTCCGGGTAAGTATTTAATTGTAATGTTATATGCTTGGATCTGAAGGGCCCACCTAGCCAATCTACCTGTATTGAGACGACAGGATCATAAGGCATTTGAGAGCTTGATGATCAGTAACTACGGTGACGGGCAGGCCTTCTATATAACCTCTGAACTTACTTAGTGCCCAGGCCACTGCTAGGGCTTCCCTTTCAGTGGTCGAGTAGTTTTTCTCCGCTGAAGTTAAAAGGCGACTAGCATATTTAACTAGATGTTCATCATCGGTCTCCCCCTGGACCAAAACTGCACCAAGAGCATAACCACTTGCATCAGTTTTGATTATATATTCTTTCGTTTTATCTGCCTGGAGAAGTATAGGTGCTGATGTAAGTTAAGCCTTTAAATCTTGAAAAGACTTTTCTTCTTCACACCACTTCCATTCGGCGTTCTTCTATATGAGACGGGTAAGCGGGAGGCTTATTTTAGAAAAAATACTTATGAAGCGCCTATACCAGAAACAAGCTTGCAAAACTGACATGACTGTCTTGAGGATTTGGGTGATGGCAGCTGATCTATTGCTGCAATTTTCTCTGGATCCGGTTTCAGGCCGTCTGGTGTGATAAGGTGACCCAAATACTTAATAGTTGAACAGCAATAACGACATTTATCCAAGTTCACTGTAAGATTGTACTGGCAAAGTGTTAACACTTTATCTAGATCGGTCAAATGATCTTTAAAACTACTAGAAAATACTATGAGATCATCTAAGTACGCTAACATCTTCACATTTTCTAGTTGACAGCGTACTCTATCTATCAGGCGTTGGAAAGTAGATGGTGCGTTGCGTAGTCCAAAAGGCATTCTCTTAAATTGATATATACCAAAGGGTGTGATAAACGCTGTTTTCTCTTGATCTTCATCCCGGACCTTAACCTGCCAGTAGCCTGCCCTGAAATCCAAAGTTGACATATAAGGAGTAGGTTTGGCAGCATGGAGTAGGTCATCGATGCGTGGTATGGGGTACACGTCTGGTGTAGTGATGGAATTAAGTTTACGGTAGTCTACACATACTCTAACTGTTCCGTCTTTCTTGGGAACCATTACTATAGGGGCTGCCCATGGATACGTACATGTTTCGATTACTTTATCAATTAACATTTTTTTTTATTTCAACCTTAAGCAATTCACGACGAGGGGGCGATAGTCGATAATGAAGAAATATGATTATGCTTACTAGTGTCTATATGGTGCTCGGCAAGACTTGTAGGGTTAGAGTTGCTCTGGAACACTTCTGTTACTGTGGAGCATCTTCTAAAAGCGCTTCTTCTGGTGAGGTTCGTCTATATTTATTTTAGCGTTGTCTATGGAGGTCGCCAAAATATCAATATTTAGGACTTCGTCGAATAATAATAATGATTTCGGTGATAGGGTTACTTCTGTTTCTTCTATATTGGTTCTGGCGTTTGTATACATAGCGTCCATCAAGCGTGGAGAGTAGCCATCGAATTTTGTTTTAAGCGGAGACGGATTAATTGGAATTAACTTATATCGAGCACGATAACAGTCTTCAGGTGGCGTTTCAAAACCGTTCTCGACAGAAAAAGAATCATTCAATTTAGGAGAACTTTTCCCGGAAGAAATTCAGTGGCGACAGAACATCTGGAAGCTGAACCTCATGAATAATATGCTGAATTGAATCTGATATTGGCGCGTCGGATGGTGCAGCTTCTATTATGGATAGAGATGTTTCGTCAGGTTCTTCGTCTCTAAGCTCGTCCACAAAATGCCAGGTTAGCTGAGGAAGATTTAGAATCATACCCGCATCTTGAATGAATCCGACTCCTAATAAGGTGCGATTCTCTTTATACTGTTCGATCCACCAGTGTAACCGGAGCTATTGTCTTAAGGATTTTTGTTTCTTTCTAAACCCATCGGCCAGCGTGATATTTACGTCCTGTTCACTGAACGTGTATCCCAGATGTTTTAGACATTTGAACAGTTCGAAAGATGCCACACTGGTCTTAGCGCAGGAGTCAATATACGCTATTCTATTTCTACTCCTACTATTGGTCGAGCCCTGACATCCGCCTTCATATTAAGGGAGCAAAAGCTACATATGCTTAAATAAAACTAAGGAATTAATTCTATTTTTATTGCCTAATCAGACTTATTAGTTAACTATTAATATTAGTCAGTCGAAATAATTTTAAAAGCGGCCAACATAGCGAATTGAATCAAATTATTTGAGGAAATAATTGTTAATGTATTTGTATCGCTAGTTTCTGGGGTTTGGAAAATATAAGTATACACTTCTTTTTCACTATTAGCCTTCAGGCAATTGTCAATCGCCTATATCATAATAATCTGAATGAGAGGATGATGGTGTCGGAACTCACTGACTGTAATTAGACATTGACAAAATATTTCTCTCTATAGTCTGTTATTCCGATTTCAGTTAAAATGCGTTAAATTTTTGCTGTGTCAATAACGCATTTTACAAGGATTTTTTTTTTAGAACATTGCCACACTTTTACCAAATACATCGATGGTGATTCTTCTTCAGTGTGTACTTGATCAATTTTACAATTTCTCTAGACCTGTTTTTTGGTCGCAAAGGAGTAAATGCAGTAGTGCCGTGCCATCAGTAATAATAGATTGGGAGCTATTTTCTCCTGCAGCTAGACATTGTGAACCACTTTCTGGTGGCACTAGTTGTTTTCGATCTTGAGATATTGATGGAATCTGTAAGTAAACAAATAATTATTTCAGATAACAATGAATGGTTATTTTTTAAAATTGGTTTTAAAACTAGATGTAATTTTCTTGGGTGTCATGGCGCAGTTGATAGTAAATATATCGTGATTGATGCGCCACCAAATTGTGACAGTGAGTATTTTAACTATAAAGGCTCCAACAGTGTGGTCTTGATGGCTGTTGTTGACCACGTTTATTGTTTTTGTTATTTAAATATTGGAGCGAATGGGAAAAACTCAGATGCAGGAATTTTTAGACAAAGCGCAATACGTCATAGCCTTGAGAATAATATGATACCAAAAGGAGGTTTTTACTTAGACCTTAGAGTCAAACCACACGGGCTGTGCGGCGCCGCACCGTAAGCCATTTCGCCGTACTTGCGACCACACGGGCAAAGCGGCGTCGCACTGTTTTACGGCGCCGCAGCGGCGACAAAAAGGGTAGGGTAGAGCCACTTATACGGAAACGGTATACTAATATGAGGAATCCAGTGGAACCAATAGAAATGCTGGGAATCACTTTGAGGTAAGTAATGAAAATCTTTTATTTTTTCCACTTGCTTTATAGATTTTCAAATCAACTTCAATATTATCACTTGTGCTCAAAATCATCCAATAGGGAATATGCATGTAACGCCAATTATTATTATTTTAATATATTATGTTCTTTTTATGTCTTTGAACATATTTACAGTAATCTATTTTATTTTGATTAGCTATTTTTTTTATAAATACAATTTAAAAAATCCATTTTTTTGTAGAAACGGAACGCATTTCTAAACGCTCCGACATTAGCAAACACTGCATGTGACGTCATTCGTGCAAAAACGAATGTCAACGTGTGTTCTGTAGTCTACAGTTTCTTGTTTTCTCGGGTATTTATTGTCCTTTATTACGATAATTTGTGATAAACAAACCTTTTGACTAACTTTTGAGGTGCAATAACATTAAACTAATATGCTTTTTGAGCACGAATGATGGCACAAAATGGCGGCTAGTGATGTACCATTTTTTACTGCGGTAGTGACAGATAAAGTTTAAACCCTTTTATTTTTGTGTTTTACCCTTTAAAAAATTTTTAATATTTGTTTTTAGGGTCTAATGTAGTTACTTTATCAATTAATGAAATAAAAAAAAAACATGCATATTTCCTATTGTGCTATTCTTTTGGAACATAGCGTGATGGCCCTGGTACAAACACATCATCTGTAGAACTCTTGGTCGATTCTTCAGCTGAGTTTAAACTATCGTCCGTGGCATTCTGTGCTATTTTGGTTAAAAATAATAGCTGAAATAATGATATTTTGCAAACTTTTTAGCGGCTGTGCCAGATTTCGAAGCTTCTTTATTTTTTTTTTAAATATTTAAAAAAGGTGTCCTTGATATTTTTCCACTTTTTCACGACAGTGTTACCTCAAAATCAAATATTAAATGTATATTTATAGGTTAATCGCGTCTTTCCTTTAAGGTGCGTAACTAGAGCCTTAAATCGCATAACTTCATGCATTTCATTTATGTAAGGGAAAATATTGCTGAATAAACATGGGTCGAAATTTAAAAAATAATTAGCACTCCCAGCCAGACTGATTGTGGATTATGTATGAAAAGGCGAAATATGTTTTTCTTATTTCGAATCATATATTTTTTTGAATCACCTCTAAAAAGTGACGACAAACTAATTACCACCGATTTGCCGACGATATCGTAGTCATTGCTGAAAACCTGGAGGACCTCGGCATGATGCTCAATGATCTCAGTGGGGCTTCTAAAAAAGTGGGCATAAACATGACCAAAGCCATGTCGAACGCCCATGTTATAGATAGCTTATGATACGTAGATATTTTAAAATACATCTGCCGAACAACTGCCATAATATTTTTTTTAGATATCCCTTAGAGAAAAAAAAACCTGCTAATTATTTTTGTAATTTCTTACTTTCACTTGTCTACTATGGCCTATTCAATTAACTTATGCACTATTTTAATGATTGACGTCCTAAAGCATCTTATTACACATGTAAAAATGCAATAATAATAATAATAAGGCACACAAAATAAACAAAATTAATTTTAGTAGCTCAAAAATCGGCAATTTTCAATAAAAAAATTAAAAGTCGAAAATCTCGAAAAGGGTTAAATTTAGGGTAGGGTGTTTCATAGAGAAATAAGTCAGAACTGATGGGTACTCCACGCCCTAAACAGATCTAGCACGACTTTTTCTGTAACCCTGTATATACCTAGGACAGTCAATCCAAACAGGTAAATCCAACTTCGAGAAAGAGATCTCTCGTCGAATCCAACTCGGCTGGGCAGCATTCGGGAGGCTACGTAATATCTTCTCGCCCCAAATACCGCAGTGTTTAAAAACCAAGGTTGTTTTGTTTGAGCAGTGTGTGTTGCCAGTGATGACTTCCGGATCAGAGACGTGGTCACTTATTATGGGCCTCATGTAAAAGCTCACAGTCACACAAAGGGCGATGGAGCGCGCTATGCTCGGCGTTTCCTTGCGGGATCGTATTCGACACGATGAGATCCGCAAAAGGACCAAAGTAACTGACATAGCCTCCAGAATCGCCAAACTTAAGTGGCAGTGGGCAGGCCACATTGCTCGGAGAAGGACGGCCATTGGGGCATTAAGGTTCTCGAGTGGCGACCGCGTGCTGGAGGATGCAGCAGAGGCAGGCCCCCCACAAGATGGGCCGACGACCTAAAAAAGGTCGCGGGAAGCCGATAGGTCGTAATGGCGATCCTTGGGGTAGGCCTATATCCAGCAGTGGACGCGTGAAAGGCTGGTATGATGATGACTTTTGTAAATATAGATTCTAACCTACTAGCCATCAAAACCAAATTAGGGTGGACTGTTCAGGGGCGTGTTATGAGTACGTACAATGTCACTAATATTTTTAACTGCCTTCTGGATTTTAATATTTCAGACTTATGGAATCTGGAAACGATTGGCATTACAGACAAGTACAAACGTCACTGAAAAATAATTTTAGATAATTTAAAAAATACACTTATATTTAAAGAAGATGGTAGGTATGAGGTTTCCTTACCTTGGAAGGATAACAATCCAATATTATTAAATAATAAAGATTTACCAGAAAGAAGACTACTTACTTCTACTAAAAAACCTAACTCTACAAATAAATTCATAAGTTATAATAATGTATTTACGGAATGGCTAAATGAAGGTATAGGTGAGAGAGGATATGAAGATGATCATAAAGGCCATTATTTGGCACATATGGTATGTAAAGATTCAAGCTTAACAAACTAAAGTACGCCCTGTTTTTGATGCTTCGGCAAAAGACCGTAATAAAAATTCTTTAAATTAATGTTTGGAGAAAGGTGTAAATTTGATTGAATTAATACCTAAATTATTGATTCAGTTTAGAATGCATGCTATTGGCGTTACGTCAGATAGTCGTAAGGCTTTCCTACAAATTTCTTTATCCCCTTCGGACAAGAAATTCATTGGTACAAAGGCAATTGGTCTGGATAAGATCTGGAAGTTTAACAAAACACAAATAAGGCTACTGGTGGGAATCTTCTCGGGACATTACACGATATATAAACATCTACATACAATGGGAGTTAGAGACGATCCCAGATGCAGATTTTGCTTTGATGAGCTAGAAGCAATGCAGCATCTACTGTGCCAGTGCGATGCAAGGGCCATACACAGATTAAAATATCTACAACAGGCTTACCCGGAACCGGAAAGCTACAGGCTCCTCAAACTGGAGGACGTCCTCAAATATGTCTACAGCATATTCGAGGATGGGAAGGACGAGTGAGTGGTAAAGGACTGGGAATACACAAAAGATCCCACTGGGTCGAAGTGTCCTGACTGATGTCAGCCCCAAAAACTAATAAGATAAGATAAGATCCCCTTCGGACAGAAGGTATTTAAAATTCTTCTGGTGAGAAGACGAAAGTCAACAGAAAATCATAACTTTTTGTCACTGTCGAGTGGTTTTTGGTTTGACTTGCAGTCCATTCTTATTAGCCGCTACGATCAACCACCATTTGGTCCCATTGACCCCAAACTCCTTTCTACATAGTTTACATAGAAATGACGTAACCGACATAGACGTTATTGATTCTAAAATTCTTAATCATCGCTTTAAATATTTACAGACATTAAGAGATAACTTTCGACAACGATTTAAGAAAGAATTTTTAGCTTATTAATTCACCGAGGACAAAGAACTGTCCGCACAATTGAAGTCGGTGATATTGTATTAGTTAACACTCCCAATGCAAAGAGGGTTAATTGGCCACTTGGAGTTGTTATCGAGATTTTCCCTGGAATCGATGGTAATCCACGAGTAGCACGTATAAAGACCAAACGTGGAGAAAGAATTCGAACATTATAGAGTTTATACCCTATGGAAATCAGAACAGCTCAATATTCTACACAAGGAAATCCTCCAGATCCAGCTGCAACGAGTCCTTAGACTTTTTCTCGGCGGAGGATGTTCGTAATTCGAACTTGAAGTGTGACAAGTGTTTCCTTGGTGACATTGTTTGTCATTGAGTTTTACAATATTATAAAATTGAGTCGTATAAAAAGTGTTATTTTAATTGTTCACCGAAAGATTAGCGTTTTCCCTTAGGTATCCCACACAGAACTAACATAGGCTACAGAACAATAATCTATAATTTTTTGGATTCGTGTCTGTGTGTCTGTTTGTTCGAGACATCACTTAAAACTACTGGACCGATTTGTATACAGTTTTTCTTTTTGTTGAATAGAGATAAGCTCTGGCGGTATATTATACAGGGTGAATGTGAAAGGTTATACTCTGGGCTAATAATGAGGCTCTACTGATCAAATCAAACAAGTAATATAAAAAAATATAAAAAAAACTTTCCCATGGAACCATGTGTTGCAAATGAAAAAAAAATCCTCATAAAAATTGGTCAGTTCAACATTACTAGTCAAAAGGCATTTTATGTTTTTATTTGCGACACATGGTTCCATAGGAAAAGTTGTTCGATTTGATCAGTAGAGCCTATATTAGCCCAAATTACATCCTTTCAAATTCACTCTGTATAAGACGATAGGCATCTTAGTAGAACATTTGTTTTTTACAAATCATTTACGCCCGTGTGGTATGTCTGCGTGCAAGGTGACATACATAAGCCTACATTACAAGCAGGACAGGACATATTATGTGCACTTGTTTGCGACATACCACACATCTCTTCCTAGTATGCAACTTACTGCATTCTGCTAAAATTCTGATGGCACAATAAAATGTGCCACCACTTTGTGGCAAATAACGAATAATATTTTGATGTGGCGATTGTAAAATCCTGGATTTTAAATCTCTAATTTAGCTATTATGGTGTGTAACGTTGTTTGAAACTATAGCACTTACCTAAAATTGATTGCATTTAAATCATCAGCCATCACACGATGGATGACAGCTCGCCTCGTTAAGATTTTTTTGAAGCTGAATTTTCTGTATCCAGGCCTCGCAGAATTGCAATAATAAAAATTATTGTCAATGGCAATGGATTTATGGTCTGTTCCTTTGCTAATCTATGGTTAAATTAAATTTCATAATACCGGCATATTTTATCTTTTTTTGTTCGAGGAACATTATTTAAAGTTTATTCAATTAAAATATGAAATCATTTAATTAAGTTTCGCCGAATATACGGTAAGGAAACGTTGTACAGTTTTGTGGTTTAATATTGTGATAAATATTACTCTATAGACTTCCATATTTTTTATTAACTTCCATCAGCGACATGGGTCGAATTTTGGGTGAAATAGCCCTCGCATCATGACTGCCAGCCCTCGTCGTCGTTGTGCAACCCGTGTACCGATAGTTCTGCTTGGAAGACAGGACTTCTCGGTCGAAAACCAGGTATGACACGTGCTAGGCTGTTCGGCCTATTCATCCGAATATCAACCTTAAAGGCAGAATTTTCGACAACTCTAAGGCCGCTTACGCTGAAGACGTAGTTGGCGTGAAGGTATTGTCCTGGAACTAATAAAAAAAAAAAATAAAAAAAAAAGTCAGAACCGTCAACAGCTGTTTTGTTGTTCGGAGTTTTAAATAATTAATTTAAATAGTTTATAATGTAAATTATATATTAAAAACACTATATACGTTATAATAAAACGAAAACAATTATAGTTTATAGCACTTTTGCTATAAAAACTAGCAGAAGAGACATTACAAGGTATTTATGTTTGGCGTTCCAATTGACTGTTTCGTATGAAATCGTTATAAAATTCAAGTTAGATATTACCTATAGCTTATTAGTATTAGTGAATATTGACTATACTATTTTCTTGTTCTCTTCATGTTATGTAGGAAAATTACTAATAACTGTGAGTGAGTGTGAGGTCAAATTTATAATAAGTAGGTAGGGTAGGTTTGTTGAACAAGAACTTTTAATATTTTTAGCCTATAATTTTAATAACATTTCTTCTTTTGGATTAATAATAATATTTAAGTATTTATATGTATGTTATTCATTGACAGCCTCCTCTACAGTAAAGGCATTCTGCAAGGAAGAGTATTTTATTGTGATGGATGGTGAACTATACTAAAAGTATATTAATATGCCATATGCCTAGATGCCCAACTACTAATACTGCATTACACATCACCCTAATAAATTATAATAATCTTTTTATGTGGTGTATTGTCATCACAAGAATTTTAATAAATTATTAAGTAGTTGTTCAAAATGTTCCCCTTATAGTAATAGGTACTTAGGTATGTGTTTTGTGAGGATCAGTTACTGGGTGTGAATTGTGTTTTCAGAATCAGTCATGCCTCCTACCACAAGAAGAGCTACTGTGGTAGAATTAGAACAAAAACTAAAAACTGCTCTGGTTGAACTAAAAAAATCAAAGTTACTGTGTGACCAACTTTTGAAAGAGCGAGATGATGGTGAGGCTGAGTTATTGGACATCAATGGCAAAGTTAAGGAGTTGAAAAAAGAGCTAAGTGAACTCCACACCCAGTATAGGGATGTATGTAGTGAACGGGACCAGGTACAGGAGCAGCTCTCCGCTGTTGGCCTGTACAGTGACTACTATGTGCAGGCATTAGATCGGATCCGGCATTTAGAGTTGCAGCTCAATGAAGCTCTAAGGACTATTGAAAAGTTTGAAGAGGAGAAGGAGAGGTGCTAGTGTGAACAAACATTATGTTTATATGATGAGTTGGTTGACAAAGACTTAAAAGTGAATAATGTAGTTTCAATCAATGGTGGTTATTTTAGCAATAGGAAATACATTAAGCTTTTAAAATTTATTAAAAAATATAAAAATAAGTTAAATAACAGTTATATTAGGTCTAGGAATATATCATTTAAAGCAGACTGCCGTAGGCTCATGTTGGAAGCTAGACAAAATAGTGAATATATAAATAATTTACAGCATCAATATGATAGTGATTCAATTAAGTCAAAAACTGAAATAAATAACTTGCTCTTATGTCTCTCTGACTTGACAGAAAAATACCAATTGTCACAGAATGATCTTACAGAACAGATTAAGAATATGGATGAGATTCTTCAATTAAGCAAATATAATGCAGAGAGATTTGACTCATTTGTAAATAAAAATTGTTGCTCCTGCGAAAACCAAGTTAATTTATCAGATACAGGATCTTCAATATCATATTCCAGTGTGGTTCTTCCAAAGGCCATCACTAACAATACCCTACTCCTCCTCACAGACAGTATTGGTATTGGAATGGGCCAAATTTTTAATTATCATTTAAATCATTCTGTGACAAACTATTGCATGCCAAATAATAGTTTTAAGAATATAGTAAAATCTATTTCCTCCAAATTCTACAATTCATATAGTAATGTGGTTATTATGGTAGGAAATGGATTGAACACAAGCAAAGGTGACTTGTTGGACAGTGTGGATATTTTCTCACAACTTGGAGTAAGGAATGTTACATTATGTACATTCCTTTTTCAAACAAATATTCCACCTCACAAAATAAACATATTCATTATTTAAATAACTGTATCTATAATATGCCATGTTATAATGATTTGTTTACTTTATTTGATATTAACAAATTTGTTAAAAATATTTATATGACCCAGGATAGCTTTAAACTACCTATGAAGGTACAAAAAACTATTGCTACATTGGTAGCTAATAATATATTATTAAGTATTGACTCCACATCATCATTTAGTAGTAGTACTAATAATGTTGTGGTACAACCATGTTTAAACTTTTAGATGTGACAAAAGAGAAGGACAATTGTAAGCTTACCTTAATACATCAAAATATTCAAAGCCTCTCTAGCAAATTTCTCAATATTGAATTATTAATTGAAAAATATAATTTAGATTTGATGTGTTTTACAGAATCCTGGCTAAAAGCAGAGAAAATGTGTTTCAATATAAATAACTTTGTAGTTGCTAGTTTTTTCAATAGAAACACTCCTGTGAGGGAGGTGGATCTATTATCCTAATTAAAGATACACTAAAATGCAAAGAGCGGATGGATATTGTAAAACTATCACTTGAACGTGTTTGTGAGATCTCATGCGCAGAGATGGATACCTACATTATTCTAAGCATATACAGCCCCCCGCCTCTGCTTTACATACTTTTATTAATATAATGGAGGATGTTTTGTCAAAAATATATGACTCAAATAAACAATTTTTTATATGTGTGGATTTTAATATAGATATCTTAATAAATAACGGCGACAAACAAAAACTTATTTCATTGTTTAATTCTTTTAATTTAAATAATGTATTCATGGAGCCGACTAGGATTACTTCAACTAGCCGGACTTGTATTGATAATATATTTACTAACTGTTCTCTCTTAAGTAACTCTATTATTACCGGGGTGCCCTCCGACCATAAAGGTTTGTTAGTTAGCTTTCAGTCTCAAATTAAACCTATAAATAAAATTATTAGGTATAGACCCTTAACAGATAATAAACTTAATAATTTTAATGAAAATTTAATGAGTGACATGTCCAGATTCATATATAATATTAATCAACCAAATGTTACATACTCCAATCTACATAAAATTATAAATCAAGAATTCAATAAAGTAGGTATGTAAAATTAAAACAAAGAAAATTATTGACAGATTAAATTTTGCTACTTGGGCCACTAAAGGTATTAGAATAAGTAGGGATACACTATATGATCTATATGACAAAAGATTATATACATCTGAAGTTTCCATAATTATGTTAGGAATTATTCAAAATTATTCAAGAAAGTTTGTATCATAGCTAAATCTATTCACATTGGATCCAAAATCAAACAGTCAGATAATAAATCCAAGTGTGTATGGAAAATCATTAATACTGAAACCGGTAAAAATATTATCAGACAAAATATCATTTCAATTAGACAAAACGGAGTTATGTTATCAGATAAAAAGCAAGTTGCGGAGTTATTCGAGGAATTCTTTACTAATATTCCATTACAAATCACGAACTGTATTAAATCATCAGCTAGTACTGCTAAAGAATTTTTAAAACGATATATAAAAATACCAATTACGTCTAATTTTAATTTTAAACATGTCACAAATGAGGATATACTAAAACACTTTAAAATGTTAAATAAAAAAAAACTGAAGATTTATGGGGGCTATCTGTAAAAGCTATCGAATCAATTATTCCTACTATAGGACCGGTACTCGCTGATATTTTTAATGGTTGTGTTAATGAAGGAATTTTTCCCGACCTTATGAAAAATAGTAAAATAGTTCCCATATTCAAGTCCGGCTGTAAGACAGATCCAAATAATTATCGCCCTGTTTCTGTCCTGCCAGCCTTAAGTAAAATATTCGAAAAAATACTTCTTGGTCAGCTGTTAAGTCATTTTAATACTCATAAATTGTTACATGATCAACAATACGGGTTCACAAAAGGTAGAAACACAACAAATGCCGGTACAAGATTGATTACTGAAATAATTGACGCTTGGGAAAATTCTCAGGATCTCGTTGGCGTTTTCTGTGATCTGTCTAAAGCGTTTGATTGTGTTAACCATCAAACTTTGTTAGATAAGCTGGAATTTTATGGCATTCGCGATTTAGCTTTAAATCTAATAAAGTCCTACCTTTCTAATAGAACTCAAGGTGTTAATATTGATGGTTGTGTATCAGACGGAACCCTTGTAAAGATGGGTGTCCCCCAGGGATCAATTTTAGGCCCATTCCTGTTCCTAGTATACATCAATGATCTTCCACATATGGTACAGGAGATGCCACAGATAGTGCTATTTGCTGATGATACATCCCTACTTTTTAAAGTTAGTAGGAAGGATAATATATTATCGGCAGCAAATGACACTCTGGAAATGGTTTCAAAATGGTTCACGGCAAATAATTTAGTTTTAAATGCAAAGAAGACTAAGTGCCTGAAATTTACTTTGCCTAATGTATCTAATATCAATGCCACAGTGAAGATAGGTGGTACTGACCTGGAATTTGTTGACTCCACTGTGTTTTTAGGGATCACAGTCGATTCCAAACTACAGTGGAAAGCTCACCTTACTTCTTTATCCAATAGACTGAGCTCTGCTGCATATGCAGTCAGAAAAATCAGAAAGTTAACTGATGTTGCAACAGCCAAACTAGTATACTTCGCCTATTTTCACAGTATAATGACATATGGTCTTATAATGTGGGGATCTGCGGCAGATATTGATACTATATTTATTCTACAGAAAAGGGCCATTCGGGCAATATATAACATGAAAGCTCGTGATTCTCTTCGAGAAATCTTTCCTATGATTGATGTACTGACACTACCATCTCAATATATTTATGAAAATTTATTGTACGTTAGGAAAAACTTAAATATGTTTAGTAAAAATGGCGATAGACATAATTTAAACTTAAGAAACATAGAT
The DNA here is from genome assembly GCA_947458855.1 of Monopis laevigella. Taxonomy (NCBI): domain Eukaryota; kingdom Metazoa; phylum Arthropoda; class Insecta; order Lepidoptera; family Tineidae; genus Monopis; species Monopis laevigella. The sequence goes on along the minus strand of OX381596.1, from coordinate 2,516,724 downwards.
AAAATCGATATACCAAAGTTTAGACTGCAAAAAACTAATAAATGTTTCGTCATTAACAGTATAAGGTTATTTAATAAATTACCTAAAAGCATTATAGATCTGAGTGAAATAAAGTTTTAAAATTGTATAAAACACATATTAATCAATAAGGCTTACTATAGTGTAAAAGACTATCTTAACGATAAAGACGTCTGGATCCGTCCTGATATGCAACTGAGGTCTCGCAACTAGTAAACAAATTGCTTATGTAGAATCTACCCTAGTTTAGTAGGTATATAATGTCCGATATTGTAATAATTTTATATTACATACCGTAAAACATGCCAACATTGCCCACTTTTTTCGAATAATTAAAATTTTAGTAAGATTTTTCTATGGAGACCTAAGTATTTTAATCAGCTAGAACTGTAAGATCATGAGCATGTGTTGGTATAGGTAAATTTACTATTATTCAACATTTAATGCAATATTTCATCGATTTTGTTGGCGGGCAAAGTTATCGGGACTTTTAGCCAACTTAGCCCACATTGATTTTTGACTTAAATATGGCGTTTATGCAGATGACATAAAAACCAGTACAAGAATTTTGGTAAAGATGGCGTTTACTATAGGAAAGTAAACGATAGTATGAAAAGTTTCTTACTAAAATGACTGGGCAATGTTACCTTGACAATTTTTCTCTTTTTCATACAATCCACATTTCTCCTTTTAAAAGTGCTAGGGTTGGCACATGGTAAAAATTATTGTGATTTTTTTACTTTCTACAAAGAATATGTGTTCAGGTAAATAAAAAGAAAAACAAAGAAAAATGTTTCACGCGTATTTAATAAAATTTGAAATCACAAATTAACACTTAGGTAATACTAACAGAGATCAAGTCAAGTAACTCGTATATGGTAGGTAAATTAAATAAAGACTTAAACGGGCAATTCGTTTAGTAATGATAAATTACATATTTTTTTAGTTTCATTCGCATAAGGCTAAAAAATAGTGAAATATTATTATGAATATTTTTATTAGTGGCCTATAATACATGTTGTTTTAATTATTGTTTTTTAACTTTTCATTGATGCACAAATTAAAGTCTGAACTTAAATAACTGGAGAAGACACAAAATTAGATTATAGGTAATTATAATCATCACTTCAATCATGTCATTTCTATTTTTATTAATTTTATTATTAACCTTAACAATAATTATGTAGAGATTTATAAAAAAATATATCAAAATTTGGAGTTTATTACTCTTATTTTTATCCTTAGGTCAAGTTATATCAGAGATCAAAGTTTTTGGGGTTGACTACTAGTGATTGGTCTGAATCCACCCCGCAATAACCACATATATCGCATATTTTTTTATATCACAATTGTTCATTACTATAATAACGTCTCACTGATTCAGAAATTAAAGTCGGAACTTGAATAACTTAAGAAGACACGAAATTAAATTATAATTATAATCATGTCGTTTAATTTTTTTCTAAATTTAAACACATACATTAATCTTAACGATAATTATGTAGAGATATATAAAAAAATATCAAAATTAGAAGTTTCTTACTCTTATTTTTATTGTGATGTTGTAATGTATGTGGAGTTAATAAACGTGTGTCGACACAAGCAGTCGTGTTTCATTCTGTCCTCGCGACACCTCCGCATGGCGACCCTGCCAGTCCGCGTCAGTAACATGGCGTGAGACTTACGTGACGCACGCGCAGAGCGCGGCGGCACGCGCCGCGGCTCCGGCCGGCCGCCCGAGCAGTCCGCGACGAGAATATTTTTTTTTTATGGACTAAATTTTTAACTTAGTTTAAATTTTTAACGTTATAATTCTTATTTTTTTAATATGAAGAAGATTAATAAAATGTAGTGCAAAAAAAAAAAAATTAACAATATTAAATTAAAATGTTTGAAGTTAACCCTGTCATAAATAACCAAGAACAAAAGAAAATGATAAGAAGCCAAATTCGAGAACACACTAGAGAATCGATAGCGACGAGGCTACAGCAGCCAGCAGATATCTAACGACCCTTTCCTGATGAAGCGAGTGGAGATGACTTCCTAGATCGAGTATCAGTGAGTGAATCAAAAAGGATTAACATGTTCTAAAAGTGTTTTGGGCAGTGTTTTTATTTCAGGTGTTTTGTGTATTTTTTATTTTTATTTTATTAACATACTTAATGTACTATTATTATTAATGTAACATTTTTTTTTTTAAATAGATATTCCTTAAGTAGAATATAAAATGTCGAGTGACATGAAAAATTATTAATGTAATTTTATCTTTTCTATAATTAATGTAACTAGTAGACGTTACAGGGTTTGTGATCCTATTTTTGATACCCATCATGGTATATCATGTCGAGTAACATGTTAAATAATTAATGAATACAGTTAAGGAAATACATACTAAATTGGAAGACGTAAGAGTCGAACTAAGAAAATTAGGTAGTAAAAGATTAGAAAGAAAAACTTATGTGACTAATAAATATAATTATGCTTTAAATTTATATAAGGAATTTCAATTATTGTGTAAGAATATAAAAGAAGACGATATAGACATAACTTTTGAAAGTATATGCGATCAAATAAAATTAACTTTCCAAAATATTACAACATATTGTGAATCAATTAATTTGGAAGTAGAAAATAAAAACATCAAAATGGACAAATTTGACATAAAAACAGCGTCATCAATAATACCAGAACTAGACAACAAACAATCGACCGTTCATAAATTAATAGACGGTATAGATTTATATTTCTCTTTTCTAGACCCTAAATATGAGAGCATATTAATTAACTACATATTAAAAACACGATTAGACAACTTTGCAAAACTTAAGTTAAACCAAAACTATGACAGAGTAAATGAATTAATAAGCGACATAAAGAAATATTTGCTAGTTAAAAAATCGCCCAACGCAATTTTGACTACGTTGAATAACTCAACGCAGCAAAACTTATCAATTAGCCAGTTTGGCCGAAATCTAGAAAACTTATTAACTGAGTTAACATCAGCACAGGCAAACTCAGACGAAAATGCGTTTAACATTTTAAAACCTTTAAATGAAAAATTAACTATTAAACAATTCATAAACGGATTAAGGAACAGAAGAATAAGTACAATTATTGCCGCGAGAAATTTTAGCAATTTAAGAGATGCCATTTCCACGGCCGTAGAAGAAGATATTGAAGATCTTAACAGGAATTTTCATACCATGACTATGTCATCTTGCAATCGGAGAAATTTTCCCAATAGAGGAAACTATTCAAGAGAGAACAACAACTATCGATATAATAATAATAACAACAACAACTATCGATATAATAATAATAATAACAACAACAACAACTATCGATATAACAATAATAATAACAACAATTATAGATATAATAATAATAACAGTTTTCAAAATACAAATAATAATAGATATAATAATAATAATAACAACTTTCAAAACATAAATAATAATAACAACTATAGAGAAAATAATAAATATAATAACAATTTTCATAATAATAATAGAAATAACAATTATACCAGTAGAGGTAATAATAACAACCGATATAATAACAATACAAACTACAGAGGAAATTCACATAGGAAAAAACCTCATATACACGCTTTGAACACCAATGACAGTGACCAACATGAATTTAACGAACATCCAACCGAAAACGGAGAATGTTTTCGTCCCTTTAACACATAAAATACTATGCTGTGAATCACAGTACATAGTATCATTTTTAGTTAATAATTGCAAATTATATTTTCTTGTTGATACAGGCGCAAGCCTTAGCGTTATAAAATCAAATTCTATTCCACCAAATTCTAACGTATACCGACAATACACGACAATACACGGTTTAGTAGGAAATACAAAAACTTTAGGAACCTCTTATATTAATTTAATTATGCCAAATACTAAGTTTTACATAAAACATAACTTCCACATAGTTTCGGAATTACCTATAAATGTAAACGGAATTATAGGCACAGATTTCTTGGAATTATTCGCAAAAGAAATAAATATACAAAACAAAACCCTTTGTTTAGTGTACAAACAAAATGAGGTCACTTTAAAACTCAATACAATGGAACGTGACTTACGTCACCAGGCCACCAGCGAAGAACCGATTAGTCATAATTTCTCATTATCGATACCACCCAGATGCGAGCTTACAACGATTCTTTGTGTCAACAATTTACAAACTAATGACTACATACTTTTGCCACAAGAAATTCAGGACAACTTATTTTTAGCCGGTGCAGCAGTTACACCGAAAAATAACAAAATACCTATCAGAATATTAAATACTAGCGATAAGACACAAATAATAAACAATTTCAAACCCACTCTAGAACCATTAGATAACTATAATATTTGCCAATTCGAGAAAAACACATCGCATGATCCAAACCGCTCAAAACAATTACTAGATTTAATAGAAATGAATCATTTGCACATCGATGAAAAAGAATTTATACAACAGATATGTAGCAAATACTCAGATGTATTTCACCTAGACGGTGACAAGCTAACAACAACAAATATTTTAGAACAATCAATAACTGTAAAAAATAATAAAACCCCAATATATACTAAACCATACAGATTACCTGAAAAACTTAAACCAGAAATTGAAAAACAAATACGAAAAATGCTTAAAGAAGACATAATCGAAGAATGTAAAAGCGAATGGTCAAGCCCTATATTACTAGTGCCCAAAAAATCTACAAACGATAACCAAAAAAAATGGCGTTTAGTAATCGACTTTAGGAAAATTAATAACGTAATCGAAGACGACAAATTCCCTTTACCAAATATAACAGAAATTTTAGACTCCTTATCAGGGGCTATCTATTTTTCCAAATTGGATCTTAATCAATCTTTTTACCAATTGGGAATAAAAGAAGACAGCAGAGATATAACAGCATTCACTACTAACACAGGACAATACCGTTTAAAAAGATTACCTATGGGACTAAAAATCAGCCCAAGTGCATTCACTAGAATAATGTCAATAGGACTATCAGGACTAAATTATGAAAAATGTTTTATCTACTGTGACGATTGTATAATATTTGGTCGTAATTTAGAAACACATAACAAAAACTTAATTGACGTTTTAGAGAGATTTAGACAAATTAACCTTAAATTAAATCCATCAAAATGCGAATTCTTGAAAAAAGAATTATTATATTTAGGCCACGTAGTATCAGAAAAAGGTGTCCTACCAGACCCAGAAAAAACAAAAGTAGTACTAAACTACCCCATTCCAAAAAACAGCGACGAAGTAAAAAGGTTTGTAGCATTTTGTAACTACTATAGGAAATTTATTCCATCATTTGCAAAAATAACAATTCCATTAAACAATCTAGCTAAAAAAGATATGAAATTCAAATGGACAAAAGAATGTCAAAACGCTTTCGACATGCTAAGAAAAGCTTTAATTACTTCACCAATATTAGATTATCCCGATTTTTCAGAAGAAAATATATTCACCCTACAAACGGATGCGTCCGGGAACGCAATAGGCAGCGTTCTTTGTAATAGTAACATGAGACCAGTAGCATATACTAGTAGGCCGTTAAACAAAGCCGAACTAAATTACCCAACAATTGAGAAAGAACTATTGTCAATAGTCTGGAGTGTAAAATACTTTAGACCTTATTTATTTGGAAGAACTTTTAGAATTTTAACGGATCACAAACCCCTAATATACTTGTATAACATGAAAGATCCTTCAAGTAGACTTATGAAATTCAGATTAATATTAGACGAATACGACTTTAAAATAAGTTATATAAAAGGTAAAGATAACGTAATTGCAGACGCACTTTCACGCATTGACTTAACTTCGAGCAAGTTAAAGAGCACGTTTGAAAATGTTGTTACAGTCATGACTAGAGCACAAAGAGAAAGACTAGAAAAACAGTCCAGTGATATCAGTGACAGCAATGTAAGCGACACTTCTCAAAATATTTCTATAAACAACAGGATTGATCACCCCAGAGTAGTAGAAATGTTGCGAAAAGCTAGCGACAGTGTAGACCTGATTTTAATAAAGGAGAATGATTTAAAGGAATTGAAAAATAAGAATTTAATTAATCATGAGTATGTTTGTTTATGTTTTTCATCGAGTATGAAAACAATGTATTTCGACCTTAAGTATTTATTGCAATTTACCCGAGTGGAATTTGTTAATTTGCTAAGAGATTTTTGTGAAAAGTTGAATATTAAAATAATAAATTTTGTTAAAGATGATTATTACTCATCATTTTGAAGGACCACAAATAAATGTATTGTCAAAGGTAATAAAAATTTGTAATGATGAAAAGAAAAAGGTAATTATAAACGATTATCATTTGTTACCTACGAGCGGACATGCCGGCATCCGTCGTATGGTCAATAATATTAAGAAAAAGTATACTTGGTCTAATTTAGAAAAAGACGTCATAGAATTTGTTAAAAAATGTAAAATATGTCAAATAATGAAATATCAAAAAGGTGTCAAGGAACCTATGTCAATAACGACAACTGCTAATTCAGCATTTGAGAAAATTTACTTAGACTTAGTAGGACCTTTAGATAAGGATAATTTTAATAATAATTATATATTAACGCTTCAATGCGAATTAAGTAAGTATGTAGAAGCTTATGCCATACCCAATAAGGAAACGGTAACAGTAGCAAAATCTTTAGTTAAAAATTTTATTCTTAGATATGGAATACCCATGTCAATAGGTACAGATAGAGGTACCGAATTCATGTCAAGTACTATGACAGAAGTTTGCAAATTATTAAATATAGAAAAAATCCATTCCACTGCTTTTCACCACGAATCAATAGGTGCATTAGAAAATTCACATAAACATCTCCGTAGCTTTTTAAGAATTTACTGTGAACAACGCTTGTATAATTGGTCTGAATGGTTACCCTTCTGGAGTTTTGCATATAACAATACCATTCATTCAGAAACCAAATATTCTCCATTTGAACTAGTATTCGGAAAAACTTGCAATATACCAACAAATTTAAGTAATAGTAAAGTAGAACCATTGTATAATTCAGACAACTATGCACTAGAATTAAAATTTAGGTTACAAACAGCTTGTAATGACGCAAGAAATAATTTGTTACAACGTAAAGAACAAAGAAAAGCTAAATTTTTAATCATCTTGTATTTACACTGTTAAAAAATTTAAATTTATTTGCTACTACTTTTATTATATAAGATTTATATAAATAATTAATTTTAGAACTTTTGTAATTCAGTATTTTTTTTTATTTTTATTATTAGATATGTAAGTTATTCATTTTTTTTTATTATTTTTTTTGTATTACCCCGGTGGTGTGATGTTGTAATGTATGTGGAGTTAATAAACGTGTGTCGACACAAGCAGTCGTGTTTCATTCTGTCCTCGCGACACCTCCGCATTATCCTTAGGTATAGTTATATCAGAGATCAAAGTTTTTGGGGTTGTCTACTAGTGATTAATTTGAATTCACCCCGTAATAACAATGTAAATCACATATTTTTCGATATCACAATTGTACCTACCTTTATACCTACTAAATATAAACATTAACAAGACACATGGCTAACTACCTAATAATATTTGGCACCGATAGGAACGATATATTTTCTTATTTGTAAGAGTAAAATTCGTTGATGAATATCATTTAAATTAAATTAAAAATAAAGTTTACAAACAAAATTATTAATCTGCATTAAGCATTTACTGAATGTTGAATTTACTGAAATCGACATTAAAAACGATTTGACCACGTCGAGTAATCTTTGGGTTGGGTAGTATTGTAATAACGTCTTCTAAGTGATGCATAGCGCAAATGTCATCAACTATTGGGTACGTGAAGGTGGTCCCTTTTTCACATTTAGACAAACTTAACTGTAGGAATTTTACCGTTGATTGCTAAAACGTTACCTACAAAATGCTTTAGAGTATTTTTTGTTGCGAACTGAGCAATAATCCAATCATCTTTTTTCATATTTTCATGGTTTTCAACGAAATATTCAATTTCATGCAGTCCAAATGAGATATCTGTAGATTCGAAATTCTCTTTTTCCTCTTGTTCCCGTAAGCATTCAGATATGAAATAATCTTCCACTGTTTCGTAATCTGAATCGTCTGTGTCAACTGTAAGAACTTCATTAGTATCAAACATCGAACTAGAGTCACTATCAGATGTATTCTTCCTTTTTTTAATACGCCCTCTGGCTGACTTTTTTCCTTTTGCATTTATAACTTTAACTTTTCTGTTAATTTCCTTTTCTTTTTTAGAACGTTCCATCTTTACTGTTTTCAAATGTTTATTTTTATTCATTTGCAGGCACTCTGGTATATCACTTTCAGATGTAGAAACAAATGGCTTACTCTTATTAGAAGCTTCTTTCAAATAACAAACATTTGAACGCCCTGCTTTAATGATAACATCTGAGAGTATAGTTATTTTCTTTTCTTTGACAGGATCCATTTTCACTGATCCTTTTGTGAATGACTCTAAGTGTGAAAGATCTGCAAGCGTCGGTGATGTTTTTCCGCTATGTACTGATTGGCTGAAGCAAGAATTAATTACAGTGATGCAAAGCTTGCTGAGGGAAAAATCCCCTTCCCAATCCAAATAGTTCTCTTGATCCTTGTTGATAATATTGTAAGTAATGTTTTGATCCTGGCAGATAGCAAAAGATCCTTCCAAATCCAAATAAACTTCTCGATCCTCGTTGAAATCTTCATTTGAAACTAAATCAGTTTTAGTTACAGTTTCTTCATCAAAAAATAGAGAGTCTTTAGTTTTTCTTTGTCTTTTTGCAATTGTAAAAGATTTCTTTGTTGCTTTACTTTTACAAGAATCAACATTTAAATCGAAAACCGTCACCGATTTGCCTGGCTCACAATTTTTTTTTTTATTTTTTTTGACTGCCATCGATTTTGGCGCTCTAGTTTCTATTAAATAGTCTACCAATGCTTGATCGATTCCATATGATAATATTTCTTCTTGCATTTCAGGGATCTTCTTTAGAACTTCTTGGAGATTAAACGGGAATACTCCTGATGCTTTAAATCCACTTTTTATATTCTTTGTCTCCCTCATTTGAATTGCTTCAATTAATTCACAAAGCAATTTCGGAAAGTGTTTTTTGTTCATGGTTGTTTGAGTTGGATTGCGGAGCTTATATTGATATAAAATTTTACGCCAGGCTTTCTTCAAAGGCCCAAAAAATGCCACATCTAGCGGCTGGGTGAGGTGTGTTGACCTTGGAGGGATAAAAACAAATTTGATATTCTTTTGCTCGCATAACTCTACTATTTTAATGTTCAAATGACTAGACAAATTGTCACAAATGACCACTTTAGCCCCTGATTTTTTTTGCGCCCATGGGAGGATTATGGTTTCGAAGTAATTCTCAAAGATGGCGCTGTCAAACCATCCTGATTTAGTGCAGTTATATCTGGTATCTGGTAGTCCTCCACTAACCCATTCTGAGTACATATTTGTTGATTTGTAAACAACATATAAGGGGAGACATTCACCGCTTGCGGTGACTGAAAACATAAGAGATATGTTTCCTTTGGTGGAATTGGCTATTCTTTCGGGATATTTTACTCCCCTCCGAAAAATGCACTTTGAAGAACCTGGATCGTCCGACAGGTTGGTTTCGTCAAAGTTAACTATATTTTTAGCTGGTATGCCCTTTAATGTTGTGCTTAAATTGTTAAAGTATTCGCCTATTTCTTGAGGTCCCTTTTCAGCTCTCGCCTTCGAAATATTTTGAGTGGTTCTCACAGCCAATTTGTCAGCATTTCTCGCCAAAAAGCCCTGGACCCATGCATCACCGGGAATCCGATTCTTGAACATATGATCTCGAGAATTTTTCTTAAGATATTCATGGACTAAAAGCTTTAGATCCACTTTTGTAAGCGGGCACCCAAAATCGCTAGAAGCTTGTAAAAGTCTTACAATTTGGTTCTCTTCTGCAGCTGATAAAACAGTAGGATGACCCACTGACTTCAAATGTTTGTTTTTTATTTTATTTAATATTGTGCGTCTTGGGATACCAAATTGCCGTTGAGCATCTCGTGAAGAAATTTGGCCTGATTCTACTGATTCGCATGCAAGTTTTAACATTTCTTCAGTGTAGTTTTTATATGCCCGGGATCCAATTATTCGTCTTGACTTCCTCTGTCGGATTCGAGATTTATGTTTATTTTTCTGAAACAAACCACCGAACTCTTAACAAAAAATATTAGAAGTAATAATAAAATTAAATAAATAAGTATGTGGGGACATCTCACACACGGCCATCTGACCCCAAACTAGGCAGGACCTGTAATATGGGTACAAGACAGCTGATATAAGTATATATATATATAGATAAATAGATACTTATATAGATAAACAACGTCCAGACACAAGACAAACACAAATGCTCATCACATGAATATTTGCCCTGGGCAGCATTCGAACCCGCGATTCTGTGTTTCGGAGGCAGGCATACTACCAACAAGTCTACGGGGCCGACCATTTTTAGAAAGAATAAAAAGTTCAAATTATAAGTTAGTGTGGAGCAGGTACTCACTCAGTACCCAATCGTTTGATTTTTATTAAATAAATACCTAATATATGTTTAAAATTAAATAACCCCAGCAGTAGCCATAAATTAAAAAATGGAAAAATAATAATACAAGGTTTCATAATGTGCCAACCCTAAGCCTGTTTTGGTGGCGGGCAATGTTGTCAATCGTAGGTCGGAACATTACAAGATAACTTTGCCCATCATCATAACTTTAATTTTAAAAGACCCTGAGCACTGACAATAACATTAATATACTCTACAAATCATTTTCTATGACATGTTATAAAGTAAACTAACCTGTGTTTTCGCCATCTCGCAGAATTTACTTTCAAATTTGCACTAAAATTTGCCCACAAAAACACGCACCTTACTCGACGAGTTCCAACAAGTCACTAAGCGAAGTTAGCAACAAACACGATAGTCAGTTTTGCCATACATATAACCTATTTTTCCCAAAAGTCAATCAATGTTGTCATAACATTAAGATATTTTTGCACATTCAGATATGCTTATAAATTGTTCTTTGGGCAAAGATACCCTTGGAGGCAATGTTGGCCTATTTCACGGTAATTTATTTTCATTACATTATGTAAATTTTGTCTTTGGATAAGGTAATCATTGATGATTACCTACTTATTTATACTTAATTTATACTAATAGTATACTGTGTATTACACAGTATACTATTAGTATAAATTACACAGTGTGTAATTATGTACATTGGTACCGTAACAAATAATCTGCCATAGGGTGTTCTACGCATGCTGATCAGTGGGGTGCATTTTGAGTATGTTACTATATATATATTATATATATATGCTATATAGCATAAGTCATTCAATAGCTGTACCCCTCTTTTAGTTTGTGTGAAGCACTAGAGTTTTTTACTTGCTGGTTTCTTTTTCTCCGGGGTGTCTCTGAGGGGATCGACTTTACAGTTAGTGTTTATGCCCTTAAAAATACCGATCCTTATACCTTTACTTATATGTGATTGGTTACTTAGCTTTTATTTACAACAAATATTTAAGGCATGGATATGGTCGGTGAAGTTGGTCGCCTTGGTGGCTCTCTTGTATGGCAGATAATGATTGACAGGTCAATGGAATCAGCTAACCACCTAGTCTTACACTAGTTGGTTATGTAGTGTGTGTTCGGTAGTAATTTTCATATTAAGATTTCCGTTCCATCGTGTCTTAAGTTCAATTAATATTTGTCGTTATTTTGTTAATGAATAGCTGCCTAACCAAACGCACTCTAAGACCTCATTGTTAAACTTTTTTTTTTTTTTTGACTATTCATAAATATCTGTAAAGATTTACATGAAATAAATGAAAAAAAAAAAAAAAAAAAACTTTTTGGTGGTAAATCACACGGCCACATGACTGGATGCCGAACTGGAGCCAGTCTTCCGTCTCCGCTGAGTCTGCTGGCGATATTCCATCCCTAGGGTTCATAATTTGAGGTCCACTCTGAACCGCAGAACTAACCCATCGCCTCGCTTAAATAACCATGGAGTGGAGTAGCTTCGCTGCATATGAAACCTAGCTTACAGGAACCTCAGGTGATGATCTCAGGCCATCACCTGAGACCATTAAGTTTACTGTTTAAATGTATATTTATTTATTTTGGCCTGGCCCTGATGATTGCCACTTGAGGAAGCCTTTTTATGTAATACTAGTTGCCAACCCAAACCATCCCAGGGACCCAAATTTGTATGCTTGAATGTCAAGTTTAGGTATGAATGTAATAAAATAAAATACATTGATGTGATAGCTTCCCCTTAATATTATTATTATTAATTTGTTTATTTTTTATTGAATTTTTCTGTAAATGGCTTGACGGGGATTTAATATAAGAATATTTGTTAAAATTGTAATTTTCAATAAACTATGTAAAAATGTATCCTGGTTGCTTAATTCCACCGACCTACCCCGAAAAATACCGTTTTACGTGTTCGAATATGGAATTCATAAGGTTTATTCTAAATTCTCTTGGTGCAAGCTGAGGGTGATGTCTTGTAGATGTGATCTGGTTATTGTATATTATTGATGCATTAAGAATACTGATAATTAATAGACGGCGGAAAAAAAAATGTACAAGTATGTAAACAGTGCTTGCCAATCCTCTATAGTATTTTTTAAACAATTGCGTATGTGTGATGAAAGGCTAGGCTACAGCCACTCGAGCTCCTCGAGGAATTATTTTTATAAGGTACTGACATCTTTAAATCACTAATAATATTGCAGAAATTTTGGCCATTAGATTTTTGAGAATGTATTGGGGTTATATCGGGTCGAATTTCATTAGGAAGTACGGATTCTTTATGCTTACGAGATATATGTAATTTAAGACCTCTGGATCCTTTGAAAAATTTAGGTATATTACATTTGGGACATTGAATGTATTGACTATTATTCTGAGATTGAGAGTCATTAATATTTTGAGACATATTTAAATAATAATTAAAAAATTAAACTAATGTAATCGGGAGCGCCGGTAGGCAATAAATAAACTCGATCTTTCGGCAGTGGTTTATTGAAAACATACGGACAAGTACAGAATATAAAGCAAACAACGATTCGCAGTAATTCGCACAACACTGTGTTGGTGCAAACGGTGTCCCAGCAGGTGTGGAAGCACTCTTAGGCGACCTCGGTAGGGTTGCTAATACTTAGGAAGCTTTTAACTTACTGTCTCAGCAGTGTGGGACAGTAGTGTGCCGCTTAGGGACACGAAAAATGTATAGATACTTTGTGGTATCGAGTACTTTTCCTTTCGATACCGATACTTTTGTACTCAATACTTTGTGTTCGAAACTTTTGAAACAGCTGGTAGTTCAGTAATAATAATAAAAAGGTTTAAAGAAAAATACAATTAGATACACATAATTTACAATAAAATTCAAGCAATTTTAAGATTATTATATAAAATCAAAGAACTTGTAAATTATAGTTGAGGTCTCACTGCAACTCGAACTAGGAGGCCTGGGCAGCAGTATTCATTGCGTCTTTAATTAATTTATGTATCCAAAGTACCTAATGTTATTAATTTGTTAATATGTATGTACAAGTATAAGAAGTATATAGATAAAAATAAAATGTCTTTCTAAAAATTAATAAATATACTTAGATATATATTATACATACTTACAACAAAAATAATAATAATAATTAAATATATAAAATAAGTTTAAATTATACTAATAATAGGTACGTATGTTTATACCCAGGTAGCACAACATAGTCATATTGACGTCATTTTGTATGCCACTTTATGACGCCTCGTACGTCTTTTTAACTTCCAAAATGACTGCTTTATGACGTCAATATAACTAGATAAGTCAGGTAAGACGTCATGCACATGGCGTCTTTATGACGTTTGATTGGTGATGTCTTTATGACGTTTGATTGGTGATGTCTTTACGACGTTTGATTGGTGACGTCTTTATGACGTTTTTTGGAGGCCGCCGCCCTTTCTGCACAATCTGCAAAACAGCCTTATATCACCTGACTATACAGCTGATAAAGAGCTCTATGCAGCTTGTGTTCTACTTGGACCGCCACCACACCTATGATGGTAAAGCCGAAGGTAAATTAAAATATCTATTTTAAATATACATTTAACTTTATTGAAACTTAAACATTAAAATTTAACTTTTTTAAATTAACTATAATAGTGTGTGTACAAGCGGGAAGCATATAAAACCATCGTCATTAATATTACATGGCAAAACTAAACATTTAGCATAAATCTCACTAATTTGCCAGATTTTTAAAGCGGATAATTGATTAATTACATATATATCTAAAGTAGTAGATTCAAAAGGATAATTGTAATAAGGTTTATAGTCAATAAATTCGCTACCAATTATGAATACGGTATTTTCTGTATCTATAATAATATTTTCTATTTGTACAACTTTACGATTATGCAAAAGACAATAGCTATCTGCAGGTACATATTTTTTAATACAAAAAGTAAATCCTTTACAAATAACCTTTTTAAATTGCTTACAACTAATAATTCCTTGCAATAAAGGACCATGTGTATGTTGTCGGTGTGTAGTGTTTTCTAATACTGGTTTCTTAAAACCTAAGTGTCCTTTTTCAGACAGCCTGTGACAAATTTGTGCCAAAGGGTTTCTGGGTGACTTCACCAAACGTTTTAACTGACCTAGATAATTTTCAAAAGGAAATGCAGAGAAATTATCTAGTGGACCTAAATGATTAACATCATCTTGTAGGTGAATCAAAACATGAACATTATATACAAGAAATTCTTTACCATAATTTTTTTTAGAATGATTTACAAATATATCTAAAAGCTCGCCAGCTTTAGAAGCTCCAACAACAGACAAATGTTTTTGAGATAAAAGTATAGTAATTGCTGAATGCAACAACAAAAAATGCTCATAAATTGAAATATCTAACAGACCTTCCAAAACAAGTGGGCCAACATATATCAAGAAAGTTCGAAATTCTGTAGCTTTCCATCTGGCTATGTCATCCATAGTTCTCGGCTTTCTATTAAATTCAACACAAATGTACTGTTTTAAAGAAACCAACCTATGTGTTATTTCAGAAACTGTACGTCTATTCAAACGTACAGGTAAAGGCCCAGACATCCAAATATTTATTAACTTTCGAGTGACACCTAAACATACCGCGTGCATATAATCAATTGGAAACTTTGATACTAACCCAATATCTAAATTAATAAGAGGAGATACAGTAAGATGATGGTCTTCATCTTGCTGTAATTCGAATGACCTATCAGTTCGTCGAGTAGCATTGGTTTCTAAGAATACTACTCTACCATGATATTCGCCAGAGTCCCAGCATTTATCACATGACGAATATCCTCCGTGACTTTTTATACACTTTATAAAAGCCTTGGCCGGAGCGTCACAAATGAAAGACTTAATTTTAATTATATAGCATGTGTCATTGTAAACATAACCGATGTCCAATAAACTTTTTAACTCGTTCACGAAAGGATCCAGAAACTTATCCAGTGGTTTAGGTTTCGATATACCACAAAATACACCAATTGTAAATGGATTGCTCTTCATGTTTGTGACAATACATAAAATTGGCCATATCTGCAGATTTGAACTGCGATACAATGGTAAGCCATCAATATTAAAAGAAAGCTCTAAACTACCTTCTTTAAATTGAGTATAACCTGTTATCAGCTTATTCAACCCACATATTAATCCCACATGACAGTATGAACCATTATCCAGTTTCGTTTCTACTATGTTACGTGGTGTGTGAAGTAATGTTCTACAGTCCAAAGGTAATTCAGGGTGGAAAGGTGCTAATACATGTAATAAATCAGAAACTGCAGAATGTGATACATTGTGTCTGATAGTCCAATCCGCTAGTAATAATCGAATACTACTTGATTCTATTTCTGTTTCTGGAGATCCTGGTGGTATGTTGAGCAGAATTTCATTTACAGTCGGCTCTTGTGGTAAGTTATCTGAAGAATTTGAATCTGAATATTCTGTGTGAACATTTTGAGAAGGCACATACTCCGTTGTCAGTATGTCTGCATTATTTACAGGTGACCAACTTTGATTAATTTCACTAGTAGAAGGTTCAGTAGTCGCAAAGTCATCAGATGTAAGTATATCATTAACATGACTGTCCCTTACTTCACTTAAAAAATCTTCTACACCTCTTCTCACCCTTCGACGTAATTGCCTATAGCAAACTACTGCTTTCCTTTTTGACATGCTGTTAGTTTAGCGAGGGTGGGTTGTTTGATTTTATTTTCTTTTGTTGTCTTTCTCGCGCATGTTTTAGCCAGATTTTTATACAGTTTTCAACTTCTGTGTCAGTTGCTTGGGGATATCCAACTTTCACAGCATCTGAATTAAAAAAAAACAATCAATTGACTTAAACTTAATTTTTTCCTTTAACTTAATAATTTAATAAACCTTCGCAAAATTTATAGCTAATGGTTTAATAACTCTAATGTGCTTAGTTCTCAAAGAATTTCAAATAGGCATCTGGTTAGATTAATAAACTTGCTCAATCTCAAGCAAGTACGAATTTGTGTACCATGCAAGTCTCAAGACAAATGTTCGAAGCCAACCAAAATGTTCGATTCAAACAAGATTCAAACGTCCATAATTTTTTCTTGATGTTCAAAGCAAACATGTTTGTACGTGTAGCCGCGACGTCGAGCATGTTAGTGTGATTGATATTTTTCTGAAGAGCGCAGCCTAAATGTCGGACTTTGGTTCATTTTCTCGGGATTATGTTGAACAACTTATAAATATGTATCGAGGGGAAGAGTGTTTGTGGAAAACTACGCTAAAGGATATAGTGCTATATATAATAAAAAATAATAATATAATACCATCATGGGTGACATATGGCTCCCGAGAGCCAAATAAACGGCTTCAGGGTATGCAGCGGAGGGATTAACCCATCCTCATTTTGCCGAAGGTATTCGAAGGCAACACCTAACAAGTGGCGAGCTTATGTTTATGATTGTATAGCCTCGTTGTATAAAGCGGTCACCCACAACCGGCCTTGTTGTCAATGACTTAACCTTGTTATCAGTAGCGCTATGACATATGGGTAAAAGAAACGCAGCAGTTATTGTTATACAGACAATATATTCATTCGTAAATAGTCACGAAACTCGTCAGGTCCTAACTCTTTTATCAAGTTAACATAACCTGACGTCCTCTTCATTGCAACAATGGCCTAACCCAAAGACTTCTTCGCATAGAATTTCTCCGACAATAAATATAGCAGGCGACACCCACCAAACACAACAACGAATCGTGCATTGCTCGAAGAGTTTCTACGCACACTAAACATGTCCTTCGAACAAGCTTTTACATGTAGACACAATGTGAAACATGTACGAAGAACAGCTTTGTTCGATGAGACTTGTTCGATGAGCATGTATGTATGTGTGTACTCACCTTTAATCTTCGAAATAAACACAACCCTTTGTTAATAAGCAAAAAAATTAAGAAGATATTATTTCTGGCTTTATAATAATAATAGAATGTATATTAAGTTTTATTTCTGCATTTAAAGAACAATAAAATTGTCAGCCTGACACTTGTCAAATCTCTCGGGGCTATACTGTAGATGTGAACGATCCTAACAATCAATAGGGATGTTTACTTCCAAATTCTCCCACCAGCTATACTGTTCAGGCAAGACGTTCATTCGAAAACTTATAAAACAGAAAACAACAATGCTTTATTTTATTGTTTTGTAATAGTTCTTACATAAAATGAGTTTGGTTAATGTAAGCTTTGAAAATGCTTTCTTCTTGCTCTTTCCCACACCATAAAAATTGTAGCAAGCAGCTACATCATCTGATAAAAGTTGTTTCAGCACCCCATACGTGCGACTTGCTAAAGTTTTACCACCAATCGATGCCAAGTATGTACCCTGAATTCAAAACAGACAGTTAAAAGCATGGATCTTGATATCTGATTATTACAAACTTTTGCTGTGGCATACCCGCAGTTAATATAATATTATACTCACAAGCCGGGTAAGGTTATTCTTATGGGATAAATAGATCTCTAATTCCTGGATATCACTCTCACTTTGCAGTGGAAGTCCCACAGGCAAATCTGGTAGAGTAAAAGAAATTTGTACTCCAATATTCTCTTGGTTTTTCTTCATTAGAGAAAGAATTTCTTTGTTTTGTTCACGGATAGTAATTAAAGTGTCTAGTATCTTCTTTTGGAAACCTATAAAATAATAAGCAAGGTATATAATTATATGCAAAAACATGTGACATATGGCCATCATAAATAACTTATACACAAAGCAAGTGTAAGTATGCAACACCCAAATGTCTGCTTGGACAGAATTTGAACCTGCGACCCCAACTTTTATTGACAGTACTAATTTCATATTTAACAAGTGTACTTGTATGTATATCCATAAATTGTTCAATCTGACTCCTTCCTTATAATTTCCAATAGAAAAGTTATGATCAAAAAGTGGTTTTATCCAATAGTTACAGTATAAACAAATATTATGGTAAAAAATTAAAATATGTTTAGTTTGATTGTTTTCAATAAAAAATAAAAAATATTAAGTAGGAACCTACTTGATGAATCATATCCAAAATTTAAATTTGATGAGCGTGGAGTAGTATAATTCACAATATCACTGTTACAAAAAGAGTCGTCAAAACCAGATATAGCTGGAGCACTTGCTGGTGTAGTTTTCTTTAGGCATGATATATTTGGAGACAAGTGAAGACTCGAAGTACTTGGTCAGTTTGTGGTGTGGATTTCTGTGGAGTGTGACATTTTGATTCTTCACAATGTTTTTCTGAAACAATTTTGGATTAATTTATGTATTGCAAAAAAATATTGACGCATTACATAACTTATGCTCATAGACCTTCATCATTATACCTGTTATTTTATTAGGCTTTATAGTTGGCTTAGGAGGACGGTCAAATGCTGAAAAGTTGTTCTCATCATCACTGGAGCTATACAAACGCCGTGGTCTGTTTTTCACCCTGGGTCTTTGAATTTCCTCTGCTTCACTTTGTAAATCACTGGTGACTTCTGCCCGTTTAAGCTTTTTTTTGGCTTTTTCAAAGTCCTCTAGAAATATATCAAAAAAATTGAATGCAGGCTAAAAGAAAAAATACTAAATGAGGCAGCGGCTTACAGGGACAGATTTTCGTATCATAACATAGTTTTAGCAGTGGATAGCAACAGGTTGATAGTTGTTCGGTGGTAGTATAATTAATTGTAAAAGTAAATATAGATTGTGTCACAAGTCATGAAATACTTTAGAACCTTGTCTCTTTCTCTTGTATTGATAACTGAATTGAATGAGACAAGGTTCTAAAGTGTTTCATGACGTGATCTGTACTAAAATTAGATTAATTTCATGGGTTCCATCTTACACAATTTAAGTTATGGATTTCATAATAACAAATAAGTCCCCAATAATCTACTTTGTATTCATGCATACATTGATACAGAACTATTATAGCTCACCAGTTTCATAAAAAACATCTATTAATCCCATATATTTCCCATTTTTCAGGGTTTGGCTCTTCATTTTGCTTCAGTAATTTATCAAACTTGTACTGTTCTTTAACAGGTGGCCAGAACACCTCTTTTTTTCTTGGTGTGATCCATTTGCGAAGCACTAATCCTAAACCGCCTCCTTGATTATTATTGACGCCATCCTCAAATTGTACAATTACGTACATCTACCAAAACAAAACAATGTTATTTACCTATAGATAAAATAGTTGAAACGATGGCAGTGGTAAGATATAGGGAACTCATTATTATTAATTTAATATTATGTATCTATACAATTGACTAAGGGCCGATTTTTCAATGGTCAGTTTAAATTTATTCTATTCTACAGATAACTTGTTTTGTTTTTGTTTGATATGGCTTTCAATCACAGAAGTGACAATTATTAATATTGCCATACTAACTTCCACAGAAAACTGTCAACGCTTGACAGTTTCATAAAAACATCTAATCCCATATATTTCCAGTTAACTATTGAAAAATCACAACAGTTCACAACACAAAGCGAGTATGAAAACGCCTCGGGAGTAATTTCGAATGTCGAAAACTATTGTAAAAAGAAATATACGTCAAAGCGTGCTTTTCGTACCTTCTGTTATTATTTGTGCAAGCCGAGAAGTACCCACTGACCAACTGAAATCTAAGCACAAATAGATTCTAGTTAAAACTAAAAATCATGCCGCCATATTGATATTGTACCGCCGCCAAACAAACGATGTTTTACTTTTGTTTGGGGATTGTACAAAAAAACCTCAATGTCGCAAACGTTTTACTTACTTTTAAGGACACAAAATCTCACTATTTCGAGTTCACACACCATAAATATTAGAAAAAAACCACAACAATCATTGAACAATTTATCACCCAACTCGCTTCGTGAAAAATGGAAAGAAAGAAGAGAGAATTAGGGTTGTAACATCCGAGGATCATAAAATGTCGATGTAAAACAATTTTTTTCGCTATTAATAATTTCAATATTTGTGATCATAGTATAGTACCTATGTATGTGCGCAAACAACATCTATTATAGATGTATTTAAATATCGACATCCATTTTAAAGTAAATGTGTTTGATTTCCGAACATTATAAAAATATTTATACACAATTAATATATTATGTTATTACTTTAAAAAGCGGCCCCAGCCTAGTGGTCGTGTCATGGCGCAACCGATAACAAGGTTAAGTCGTTGACATCGAGGCCGGTTGTTGGATGGGTGACCGCTTTATACAACGAGGCTATACGATCATAAACACCGCACCAAGCTCGCCACTTGTTAAGTGTTGCCTCCGAATACCATCGGCGAAATGAGGATGGGTTAATCCCTCCGCTGGGTACCCTGAGGCCGTTTATTCGGTTCTCGCGAGCCATATGGCACCCGTGATGGTATTTTATGTTATTACTTTCATTCGATCATTTAAAACATTCTTTTGTTTGTATATTATTTTTTTATATAGATAATATTTAAAGTATATAATGTATATAGTAGGTATATAATATAATATAATATATAAGTATCGCTAAAAATATAATACTGTAGCGGGTGTGTCGTGGGTTTTACTCATAATTAAAGAAAAAGGTCTTTATATGTCTTTCACCATTAGTGAATTAACAAAAATATTTCTTCTTTTATTTATGGCAACATGATCGTCGGTTTGACAATATTTCTGCCAGTGACAAGTAGTTTAATATTATACAACAAAAATATTTACACAAAAAATAACATGAATAATAATAACAACCTTGGCATTCCTGCTTCTGTAGGAAGATTTTAAAAGAAAAATTTCGTTAGTTGTAACAACGATTTATCTACCTGAAGTCGTATTTAACCATCTTACGAAGAATTTCGCTGTTTTATATTGTGAATTATTTTAAAGTTTAAAATTTCAATTGTATATTAATATGGTAGTAGTATATTGTTAGTAGGTATATTGTTTCTATTATTATTATAACTTATTATTATTATAACTTATTATTATTATTGTAACTTATTATTATTATTGTAAATTGTTGTTATATTATTAGCCATCACCTGGATATAACATGTTTTGTTTATTTGCTCTATGAAATGACAAAGGTTGTTTGTTCTTAGCCAAGTTCGTGATCTATCCAATGGATTTTTTTATTTTATTTATAAAGTAGTAATTAAGCCCTTAATTACCCTAACGAAATTAAATTTGTGTAATTCAGACTTGACTGAGTGATCCTGTGGATCCTATGGTCGTAAATAATAAAAAAAAAAAATAAAAAAAAAAAAAAAAAAAACAAAAAAAAACTAGCGAACCGCCACGGCGTCGCACGGGTGCAATTTAGAAACAAAAAAGCACACTTCAAAAAAATATGAATAATATTTTTTATTCCTTACTGGTTATAAAAGTACTTGTAAGTATTGTACCATAAACAGCCTATGATATTTCACGTGTAATAAGGAATCTTAATTTAAAATTTCAAAATAATCGATGTAGTAGTTTTTGAGATTTTTGCGGACAAATTTTTGCATTAAAATTGTTCAAATATTTGAAGCAGTACCTATATAATGTCGGATAATACCAATAAGAGCGCACCGAGATAGTTTTGCCGCGGCGCTTCAAATACAAGAGGAAAATTATATTTCCCTTACTAGTTTCTACGATAAGCTGAAAATTTTTATGAGAGTCGCTTTTCTTTTGCAATTCGTTTTCTAAGTCGTACTTGTTTGATGAAAATATAAATATTTTGTTACAAGTTGAAGTGTATCGATAAATCCAATATACAATACGACCCTACCCTACGATAACCTTTTTTTTCTTTGGGTGGGCAAGGGAAATTTTTTATTCAGCCTTAGATGTAACGAAGGTTTAAAATTTTTGATTTAACATTTTTCTTTGCAACGAGAGTTGTTTCATTTCTATTGAAAATTTTAAGTGTCAAATCGGTAATCTCTCGACGGCAGTAGAGTACGTTTCAGATAAGTCTGCGCGCGGAAAAAAGCGGAACTAACTGTACCCTATACCAACTGCTCTGAATAATGTTTCCTTATTCAGAGACCAACTGCCAACTAACAACACTAAAAATGGCACACTAGCGCCCTCAGTCGCGCGCAAAGTTATCTGAAATGCACTCTACAAGTAAAGTTGTTTTCTTTATCTGTCTGTAGGTGTCAAATTAATAAAGAGGTTTGAAAATGTTTGATGTAGTGACCATCCGCCATTCTGCTTCTATAGAATTTGTAAACACGGAATTTCTGGGCATCGATTTTGTAAGCATCAAGGTCGCCACTTGTAGTGGTCATATCGAGATCATGAACAAGCTCATCACTTGTTGTACTCATGTCACGGATAACTAAGGTTAAGTCTTTGACAACACATGGGATAGGTGACCGCTTTTAATCATAAAGACCTCAACAAGCTCATCACTTGTAGTGCTTATGTTACGATTAAAAAGGTCAAGTCGACGGCAACAGGGCCGATCTGAGGATGGGTAGTAAATATATAAACGTATGTTTATGGTTTAAATACAAAAAAAACATAGTCCTAAAACAGAATTAAGCAGATATGTGTGTGCATCTACAACATTCTAATTTTGTAAAATTTTTAAGTAGGTAGGTACCTACAAGCGTGTAAGAAAGAGGTTTCTACAGGATTCAAAATACCTCGACTTCAGTAAATGAATCGGTGCCATTTCATTCACCATTTGTCTGACGTTACGTCTGTCGGATGGCAGTTCAAGAACATCATAGGAACGTCGTGTTATGACCGAATGTGTCCACGTCAGTGAATGACTGAAAAATGGCGTCATTGTGACAACATTTGTCTGTCGGAGGTCAGTTCAAGAACGTCCTATGAACGTCTGTTTTTGGTCAATAAACGTCTGCGTCTTAAAATGACCTGAAATCGACGTCAATATGACTACTCTGTGTTACCTGGGTAATAGGGCAATGAGTATTTGAAAATAATAAAAGTAAACATTAACATAATGCGAGGTTAGATTTTATGATTGAGCGCACTCAACAAACCTGCTCAACATAGACACATGTTTAATTCCCATAGATCATAAACAGATTTTAGAGGGAACAATTTGTATTTACCCGATTTCATATTTCAATATTTCACTGAATTAGACAAGATGTGAATACAATAATAATGATGTGAATACATATATAGTAGTTGATAACTAATATAACTCATTATTATATAATTGGATTAAGGAGTATATCATGTATCATCACGGGTGCCATACGGCGCCCGAGACCGCCTAGACGGCCCCAGGGTACGGCACCTCGTCGTAGCCGATGGTATGAGTCTACACCGAACAAGTGGCTAGCTCGTTGCGATGTTTTGAATATACTCAATGGAGTATATCAGTATTTTCATAATTTAATTATTTAATTTATTGTAGCTATGTATATATTTTTTGTTTTAATTAATATTTATTTAATGAGTATATATGAATCTGTATATTAATGACATCATCCCACGGAAATCTCATAGCAAATGATGTATTTTTTCGAGGAATGTTTCAAACTGAGTGTTTTAGACGTTTTTCTCTGTGTTTATTGGGATCATAGATTAAATCTTTGTGCCCATTATAAGTCTAAGTATATAAAGTTGTCGAACTGATAGTGTTTTCGAAAGTGAATAGAGTTCTTGTGTTGAGAATCGAAAAGGTTTAAAATATATTACTTTTAAGGCAGCTCTTAGTGCTCGTTCCAGTGTAATGAGATAAGTTTTCGGTGCTCCTCCCCATTCTGTCAGGCAATATGTTATAATCGATTGACAAAGAGAATAATATACTTTTAATAAGGTCATTTCATCAGCCCCATTCTTAAATTCTTAAAGATATAGATTAGTCTTCTACATCTGGTTGAAACCATATTTATATGATCAGACCAGGTTAAATGTTTGTCGAGAATAACTCCTAAATATTTAATAGTGGATACATTTTCAAGCTCAGTGCATTTACACAAGTTCTTGACACTGCAGCAATTGTGTATTTTTAATGAAAATGACTCTTTAGCAGGTTTTGTTTTGGCATTAATAGAAAAAGTCATGTATTTGGTCTATTACTAAGATAGCTTTTGAATAAATCTTGCGTTGTATCTCTAATACCCAGATGGTCAAGTTTTCTAAGTAATACTGGTATCGACACTGTATCAAATGCTTTCGTCAGATGCAAGAATACACCACAGCATTTTTTCTTGGAGTCAAGTTTTTCAGCTATGTGATTGACCATAGAACATACAGCATCTTCCGTGCATTTATTCTTTTTAAACCCATATTGAAAGTAATTTATTTGTTTCAATGTAAGTTATTAAACGAGAATTTATTACCTTTTCTAATAATTTGGAAAATGTGGTTAGGAGTGATATCGGCCTGCTTATACTATTTCGATCGCCAGATTTATATATAGGGTGAACAATGGATCTTTTAAAGACTTGTGGGAAGACACCTGTGGAAATACTTAGATAAAACACGTGCGTTAAAGGTTTGACAATAAGATTAATAATTTGCTTGATGTGGTGGGGGTTAATGTGATCCCAACCTGATGAATATTTATTTTTCAGATTCTTTATTAATTTACCTACTTCGAATTCGTCAGTCGGAAGACGAACTAGTGAGTTTACAGATTGGCTTTTATTTATTGAGGTAGCCATGGTGACATCAACGGGCGGAGAAAGTTTATGAATATCGTTTGCGAGATTTTCACCTATGCTGGTGAAGTATTTATTTATATAATTGACAGATTCAAGAGGAGTTTGACAGATTGAGAGAATTTCGGATAAGTTGCTTTTTATTTGTTTAATATTACATATTTTTTTATAACATACTAAATATTCTTTGAATTATTCTTTTCTTTATTCAGTTGTTCTTTTTGGTGTTGTTGTTGAAGTGTTTTTAAAAGACCATTACATTCAGTGCTTTCGTTCTTCTGAAAACGGCGTAAAGCAGACGCGTGGTATAACCCTACTACCACATTTGTTTGAGGGTTAACTATTTCGAATGAACTAGGCCCATGACGACGGTTTATTGCATAGGGCCCGTCACGTCGTGGTGCTAGCTTTGAGCTGTATCCTTGACTAGACTTGCTCAATGTATGGAAATCTACCATTACCAAATCTCCCTCTATAATCTGGGCAGTTTGTCCTGTTTATGTCCACGTATTCCTTTCTCTTCTCTTCCTTCATTTCCTGTGTTTTCTTTGCTCTCTTCAGTGTGTCCGCTATCATCAGAAGAAGTGTTGGGGTAATTTCAGGGATGTAATTCTCATTCTGCACTATCTCTCGGAGATCGTGTTCAACATCATCAGGAGTCCTAAGCTCGCGTCCGAAAGTCAAGTCAGTTGAACAGTTCCTGGCCATAGAAAAACGGATGCTCGGTAATTTTTCTGCCCAGGTCGTGTGATTATCGCCAACAAGAATTGGGAGCTGTGTCTTTAAATCACGGTTCCTTCTCTCGACCGGATTTGTATTCGGGATGGTATGATGGGTGTAAGTCCGTGTCGTATGTTCAGACAAAAGGTTAATTGCTGCATAAAGTTGCTTACAAACTGTGTACCATTGTCGATAATAAAACAACGAGGAGTTCCGCATCTCAGAATTATGTCGTTAAGGAGTATCTTTGCACATTCCACTGCCGTTGCATGCTCTAAGGTAGAAAGTCCTACCCAGCGTGTAGCCACATCTTCGACGATGAATATCCAATTTTATTTGATTTTAGTACGTGGTAAGGGTCCAAACAGGTCAAATGCGATGACTTCAAAACGCTGATTATTAGCGGTCTGAAGCAAGCCTGCTGGTTTTTGGTTTGAGGGCTTGTATCTTTGGCATGCTAAACAGTTGCGAACGTAAGCTTCGATATGACCTCTCATTCCTTTCCAGAAATAGCGCCGTGACACGTGGTCCGTGGTCTTCTCAGCACCGTAATGACCTGTTATCGCTGTGTCATAATATGCAGCTCTAGTTTTTATTTGTTCGTGCTTCGGTACAACTAACTGGCTCTCCTCGGTCTGATTATCGGGGCAGTAACGATATAGTAATCCTTTATCCATTAAGTAACCTTTCTTACTCCAGTACAGAGCTTTCTCTTCCTCTGTGCTTTCTAGACTTTTAACTATCTTCACTATGTCCTTGTCCTTGAGTTGCTCCTTTCTGATATCCTGCTTATTCTTACTAGGCATATCAGCCGCGATAGTGCAGATACCTCATTTTTCTTCTGTCTCAGGTTCGACCGAGGGACGGGATAAGGAGTCTGCAACTACGTTGGTTTTCCCACTGATATATTTAATAGTTATATCGTAGGGTTGCAACTGTAGAGCCCAACGCGCTAACCGTCGTGTAGGTGACTTAAGGGACATAAGCCACCGGAACACCTAATGATCAGTCAAGATTGTTAGTTTTACTCCCAGCTTCTAAATTTGTTAACCGCCCATATTATCGCGAGTGCTTCGCGCTCAGTTGTTGAGTAATTTCGCTCAAGGGGAGTGAAAAGTCTGCTCGCATATTCTACAGGGTGTTCAGTTTCACCCTCCCCCTGCACTAAAACTGCACCGATAGCGTAATTGCTCGCATCTGATTTGATGGTGTACGGTTTCGTCTCATCAGCTTGGGCAAGAACAGGAGAACATGAGCTTGCGTAATTTCTCAAAGGCACTCTTCTGCTCATCTTCCCACTTCCACTCAGCATTTTTCTTGGTAAGGCGGGTGAGTGGTTCGGCAATCTTTGTAAAGTTAGGTATAAACCTTCTGTACCAAGAGCACATCTGTATAAACGATGTCAGGTGCTTCAAGTTTCTAGGAGACGCCATATTCATTATGGAACTGACTTTGTCGGGGTCCATTTCCAATCCTTCAAGAGTTATATAGTGTCCAAGATATTTAACCTTTGGACAGCAAAAATAACATTTAGTTGGTCGCTTTATTTGCCGTTGGATTGTACTCTCTAAGTCTATTGAATATCACTTCAAGATCATTTAAGTGTTCCTGGAACGAGGTTGACATGATGATCAGATCATCAAGGTAAACCAGGAGTTTAATGTGACTAAGGGACATTCTAAATTGATTAATCATTCTCTGGCGCGTTCCGCAATCCAAAAGGCATTCTTTTGAATTTGTACATTCCGAAAGGAGTGACGAAGGCCGTTTTGTTCTGGTCCTCCTCTTTGACTTTAACTTGCCAGTAGCCTCCACGAAGATCAATAGTGCTCATAAATGGGGTTGGCTTTGCATTGTGCAGAAGATCGTCGATCCTGGGTAATGTATATGCATCGGGGTGGTTATGGCGTTCAACTGGCGATAGTCAATGCAAACTCTGGTGCTTCCATCTTTCTTTGGGATCAACACCACAGGAGCTGACCAGGGTGACGAACATGGTTCAATTATACTTTCCTCTAACATTTTGGTGACCTCTCTACGCAGGATTTCTTTCTTTAATGGTGACAGTCTGTAAGGCGGTACACACGTGGGTTTATGATTACTTGTATCATTAGAGTGTACAGTTCCCTTAACATGTTGGCCCTTAAATTTAAACACGTTTTCGTTGTTTTGCAGGAGCCGCTCCAATTGCTTCACATCTACTGAGGATATCGCTGTACTAGGAAATATATCTGAATCCCTAGATGCAACATCATAGTCTTCGAGACTTGTAATAGCGTCCTGATATAGCGCATTCATGACAGGAGAATAGCCATCGAAAACTTCATCACGTCGCCTCCTTTTCTGTGGCGTAAGGTTAAGCGGTAACAGAGGTCCGTAAGGACGTGTCACCTTTTGACCAGCAGCACTCGCCTCTGGATAATCCGGCTGCATAGAGGGATGAGTCGTTATTGACGACACAAAAACGTTGTCTTTGAAAATGGGGAAACTCTCCTCGTAGAGTTCAAATACATCGTCGGGGTCCTCTATAAAATGCCAAGTATTTTGGGGTAAGTTGAGGACCATGCGTGCCATGAAAAGTCTGCTCGCATATTCTACAGGGTGTTCAGTTTCACCCTCCCCCTGCACTAAAACTGCACCGATAGCGTAATTGCTCGCATCTGATTTGATGGTGTACGGTTTCGTCTCATCAGCTTGGGCAAGAACAGGAGAACATGAGCTTGCGTAATTTCTCAAAGGCACTCTTCTGCTCATCTTCCCACTTCCACTCAGCATTTTTCTTGGTAAGGCGGGTGAGTGGTTCGGCAATCTTTGTAAAGTTAGGTATAAACCTTCTGTACCAAGAGCACATCTGTATAAACGATGTCAGGTGCTTCAAGTTTCTAGGAGACGCCATATTCATTATGGAACTGACTTTGTCGGGGTCCATTTCCAATCCTTCAAGAGTTATATAGTGTCCAAGATATTTAACCTTTGGACAGCAAAAATAACATTTAGTTGGTCGCTTTATTTGCCGTTGGATTGTACTCTCTAAGTCTATTGAATATCACTTCAAGATCATTTAAGTGTTCCTGGAACGAGGTTGACATGATGATCAGATCATCAAGGTAAACCAGGAGTTTAATGTGACTAAGGGACATTCTAAATTGATTAATCATTCTCTGGCGCGTTCCGCAATCCAAAAGGCATTCTTTTGAATTTGTACATTCCGAAAGGAGTGACGAAGGCCGTTTTGTTCTGGTCCTCCTCTTTGACTTTAACTTGCCAGTAGCCTCCACGAAGATCAATAGTGCTCATAAATGGGGTTGGCTTTGCATTGTGCAGAAGATCGTCGATCCTGGGTAATGTATATGCATCGGGGTGGTTATGGCGTTCAACTGGCGATAGTCAATGCAAACTCTGGTGCTTCCATCTTTCTTTGGGATCAACACCACAGGAGCTGACCAGGGTGACGAACATGGTTCAATTATACTTTCCTCTAACATTTTGGTGACCTCTCTACGCAGGATTTCTTTCTTTAATGGTGACAGTCTGTAAGGCGGTACACACGTGGGTTTATGATTACTTGTATCATTAGAGTGTACAGTTCCCTTAACATGTTGGCCCTTAAATTTAAACACGTTTTCGTTGTTTTGCAGGAGCCGCTCCAATTGCTTCACATCTACTGAGGATATCGCTGTACTAGGAAATATATCTGAATCCCTAGATGCAACATCATAGTCTTCGAGACTTGTAATAGCGTCCTGATATAGCGCATTCATGACAGGAGAATAGCCATCGAAAACTTCATCACGTCGCCTCCTTTTCTGTGGCGTAAGGTTAAGCGGTAACAGAGGTCCGTAAGGACGTGTCACCTTTTGACCAGCAGCACTCGCCTCTGGATAATCCGGCTGCATAGAGGGATGAGTCGTTATTGACGACACAAAAACGTTGTCTTTGAAAATGGGGAAACTCTCCTCGTAGAGTTCAAATACATCGTCGGGGTCCTCTATAAAATGCCAAGTATTTTGGGGTAAGTTGAGGACCATGCGTGCGTCCAGTATGAACCCAACTCCTAGTAGTGTGCGGTTGTCATGATGATGCTATTCTGGCAGTACCAAAAATAAGTGAGAATCATGCGTTCATTATTTTTTACCGGAGCTTTCGTCGTTAGCACCTTTTGTTGAATTGTTTTATTCAAATATTACAAAAAAAACATATTAAAATATTGAACTGCCATAACTATTACTAGCATAAGCAACTAACACCTATAATAAAAACAATTACCTACCTGTATGTTGAGAAAATGACCGCCTAGGTTCATCTGATGAACTCCATTTATCCATTTCCACTTGTCGACGCCGCTTTCTTTGAGACCCTATAAGCATTCAATACAATTATAATTAAAATATATATATATTATAATAAAATATGTATATTTTATAACAATACTATGAGTATAATTAAAATATCACACAACATATTGAAAATATTTCTTGTCACACATTTAAGTGGTCAAAATGCTTCAATTATAATTATATTATTTTAGGTGGGAGGAAGACCTCTATAACTTCGCTAGGCCAACCTACTGCTCTTGTTACCACTGCCCATTATACCTAGTCATGTTTCGTTTTTAGTCTGTGGGTTTACCAGTTTTGAGGAGACTACTGCATCAATTTCTTGTCTAGGCGGTATTCACCTTTTTTACAGATTAAGCATGTTATATTTTCAACCTCATTGTTGCTTTCCATCAGGCAAGATGGGGTCAAAAGAAAACTGTTTATAATAAAATAAAAAAATTAACTACCTGCTGGTGTAATTACATCTTGTGTTGGAGGAATACTGCATTGTGTGGCGGAGGCAGGAATACTGCATTGTGTGGCGGAGGGAGGAATACTGCATTGTGTGGTGGAGGGAGGAATAATGCATTGTGTGGCGGAGGAAGGAATACTGTATTGTGAGGTGGAAGGGGGAATATTTTCTTGGTTATTAATAATTTCAATTTCCACTTCCACCTCTGGAACATTATTAGCCTGAAAATTTAATGATTTCATTAGAGCACCGCAGAATTTCACCATCCTATACCATCTGAATTTATTTTATAATGTGGAACCTTATTTACATTATATTGTTTGTATGAAAAAAAAAAGAAAAAACGTTTATCAAAAATCAATAATCTTTCAAAATAAAGATTAATATTGCTGTAAAACATACATAATAAACATTAAAAAATATATTATTAGATTGGGGACAACCTTGAACCATATACCCACTAGTCTTCACCCATGAGACACTTTAATACAGCAGATTAGTGGGTTATGGCTTTAGGCCAATAAACTACTTATATGGCAGGAGTACTAAATTAATTATTGGCCCACAGTGGCACACTGTCACACTAATTGAATTCAAACAAAACATTCTACAACAGTGGGTCAATAATTAATTAATGCAATAGTACTAGGATGCAAATATTTGATGGCTGCATCCACAATTTAAATACTAACTATGACATACTAGATACAAAAAAAGGGACACCTGCATCAAAGATTAATTGCACATAGTATAACTAATGCATGTTCTTACAGGATAAAAGCCACCTTCCGTAACATTCCCTCCAAA
This sequence comes from Monopis laevigella, assembly GCA_947458855.1. Classification (NCBI taxonomy): domain Eukaryota; kingdom Metazoa; phylum Arthropoda; class Insecta; order Lepidoptera; family Tineidae; genus Monopis; species Monopis laevigella. Next base: position 2,485,112 of record OX381596.1, on the reverse strand, counting down.
CACTGCTCTTTTTCCAATTATGTTGTATATTCTTCTTTCCAAAGGGCTAAGAGGCTCCTCAGTCCTTGGACAACCATCGGTCCCAGTGGTGTCTCGTATAATTACAGACATTTTTTTCTTTACCCTGTGCTTCATGTCGCTCCAGGTCTTATAAATACCATGCAAAAGGATAGGAAACAGGAAAATTTGATTATTATTCATGCAATTATGATTATGATGTTAAAACAAAAAGCAACAATTGAATTTGTTAAATAAAAGGTGAAACAAATGGAGAAAGCCTGACATTTCAAAATTAAATTTGTTGTTATTTTGGGAACCATTTGATAGAAAGTCAAAATTTTGAATAGGTTTTCAGAATTTTAGGTGATTTAGAATCTGGTTCAATTTAAGATTAGATGTTAAATTGAACCAGAGCAGATACTATTCACATTCACCTGGAATGGGGCATAGCTTGACCAGAGGTCGATCTATAAGGTTAGTCGATGTTCGTACTAATGCCGATCGTGCAATACTATTGGTACCTCCTGCACGAACATTGACAATCCTACCAAATCGCCACCGTAATGGATGAGTCAGTTCATCCTTAATTAAAACTATTTGATCAATCTTTGGAGGATGGTCCGTACTTAACCGTTTTGATCGTTGTGTTAACGTTCCTAAATATTCTTTATGCCACCTAGACCAAAAATCTTGATGCATATGTTGAATTAATTGCCATCTTGTCAATCTGCACGAGTTATTAGAATAATCAGGTGTTGGTACGCTGGTAAGGGGGGCTAGTGTTAGAAAATGACCTGGAGTGAGAACATTTAAATCGTTAGGATCTGAACTAAGAGGGCAAAGAGGACGTGAATTCAAAATGGCCTCAATTTGCGTCAATAAGGTATTAAATTTCTCGTAAGTTAAGATCTGCACACCTATAACGCGATTCAAATGTGTCTTAACAGACTTAACACCTGCTTCCCAGAGTCCACCAAAATGTGGCGCTCCAGGTGGGTTAAACTTAAATTCAATCCGTTCCTCCACACATGCAGATGACATTAAAGACGATAAATGTGATTGAGCACCCTTGAAGTTAGATCCACAGTCAGAATGAATAATGTTACAACGTCCTCTACGACTAACAAATCGTCGTAAAGCTGCTAAGAATGAATCAGCAGATAAGTCTGAAGAAAGTTCCAGTTGAACAGCCTTTGTTGTAAAACATACAAAGGTGCATATATATGCTTTAGTAGTACGGGCACCTCGATAACGATTGATTAAAATACTGAAAGGTCCTGCATAATCGACACCAACAGTTTGAAATGATTTGTTCTGAATTATTCTGAAATCTGCCATTTTAGGTTGCAAATTCTGAGGCTGAACACGAAAACATTGATAACATTTGGAAATAACACGACGTATTGCCCTTTTTGGCGATAAAATCCAAAAGTTTTGTAAGAGTAAATACTGAAGCGTTTGTAGCCCAAGATGTAAATTTTGATTATGTACAGATTGAATAATGAGATCGGTCAGTCTATGTGAACAGGGAAGTATTGCGGGATGTTTTTTGTTAAATGACAACTTTGATTTTGATAGACGTCCTTCAACTCGCAAAACGCCGTCACTATCTATAAAAGGGTCAAGTTTACGAAATGATTTAGGTAATCGTTTACCTTTTTTAATGAATGATAATTGTTCGTTAAATGATGATTGTTGTATATGTTTGACTAAACACATTAAAATGTTATGCAATTCACTCTCAGTGAAAGGTTTGATTGATTGATTTTTAATTTCATTATAGTGTAGCCTAGAATTTTGCAAAAAACGTAGAATATAACCTAAGATTCGTTGGATTTTTTGAAGTGAAGAATAGCGATCAATAAGTTCGTCAATAAAGTTTGGTTCGGTTATGCCAATCAATACGTTAGGTTTTTGTTCCTTTAGAGCTTCTTGATGGAGTTACATTTGAATTTAAATTGGTGTTTGGCCAATTGGGGTACTCTAATGTTAACCACGATGGGCCATTCCACCATAATGGATGTACAATTAGCTCATCAGGAAGCAAGCCCCGACTGGAGACAAGCATAACTGGAGACACTCGAGATCTCGCACTTACCAATGCCACATGATTAGTTTTATCTTCCGTAGTGCATCGAAGATAGACAACTGCTGCATAACCAGCTTCACTGGCGTCACAAAACCCATGTAATTGATATGTACCAGCTGAAGAATAGGATTTTACGATCTATTTTTACTTTTGATAAATTTGGTAATTGTTGTATTTAACTTGTCCAAAGGTTATTTATTTCTAATGGGACTGGTCCATCCCACGCTACTCCATGTAACCATAATTTTTAGTTTAAAGATTTTGCTAAAAATGTTAAAGGACTTAAGAATCCGATAGGATCATAAATTCGTGCTAATTCGGAAAGCATCGTCCTCTTTGTACATGGGCGATCAATGCAATTGATATGATAAGAAAAAGAATCTTGTACAGAATTCCATTTCAAACCGAGAACCTTAACAAAGTCACGATCGTCACCAAAGGCCACAGAAGATGTAGCGTGAAATTCTTCTGGTATGGTTTTTAATAAAGCTTTGTCATTACTATACCATTTACGAAGTTCGAAACCTCCAGCGGCCATTATGCCTACTAATTGGTTTTGTATATTCAAAGCTTCATCTATACTATCACAACCAGAAACTACATCATCGACATAGAGATCGTTTAAAATTATTTTGGAAGATACCCCAAATGTTACACGATTTAATCTGTACTCCTGTGTAGGTTCGTTAGTAGAACGACGAAAAATAATACGCTGACAATCAAGATGTCCGCTTGTTACCATGATACGACGATACATCTGTTTAATATCCTCAATAAAAACTATATTATGAATTCTAAATCTTAACAAAACTGATATGATGTCTGATTAAAGTTTACATCCAGTTAAAAGGGTATCGTTTAATGACCGACCTATACTATCTTTAGCGGAAGCATCGAACACTACCCGCAGTTTAGTAGTAAGATTGTCTGGTTTGACAACTGCATGATAGGCTGATGAAGATTTGCATTCATTTGCTGGAATGAGTTCCATTTGACCACTGGTTAAATACTCCACGATGTGATCAGTATATTCTTTGTAAAATAGGGGATTTAAAGCCAACCGTTTTTCCAAAAGAAGGAATCGTCTTAATGCTATGGTATAAGAGTTGTTAAAAGACGGAACTTCAGTATTTCGAAAGGGAAGACTTACTATATATCTACCTTCCACATCCCTATAATGAGTATTTTGATATATTGATTCGCATTGTTGATCTTCAATAGATAAGTCCGGTTTATCATAAGAAGGTACCTTCTCGACTTCCCATAATTTTTGTATAGCGTTATCCAAATTATGATCCTCGTTTAATGAAAATGATTGATTTATTAAAACTATATTGTTTGTAGAATCATTATGTCTTAGGGTTTTTCCCATAAAAACCCAACCAAAGACGGTATTGATAGCTGTAGCTACTTCAGAACTACCATGGATTTTGCCAGGTAATAAAATTTGAGGGAAAATTCTCCACCGATCAAAATATCAACGTCGCGGGGCTGATGATATTTTGGATCAGCTAATAAGACATTAGATAAATGGCTGTACTGTTTAGTATTAACTTGATGTGTTGGCATATCGCTGCATATTATCTCCAAAGTAACAGCCTCAGTAGTAAAAATAATATTTGAATTGATTTTTGAATAGATTTTTCCGAGCTAATGAAATATAAAAAAAAAACTTATACCTAACTAAAATATATATTATTATGAATTATTAAATAAAATATAGATATGGTTTTATGGTAGGTATGTTAAATTTGCATGGATAAACTGAACTTGTTTATAAAGCTTTACAGTAGGATGAATAAGGCTTCATGTACACTAGAAGTGTATTATAGTAGACTTATGTTTTAATATTAAAAACATTTAAAACTTGATCAATGATAATTTCGAAGGACCTGATGATAATCACTGGTTAATGTATGACTTTTTTTTTTTTTTTTTTTTTAATTAAAATAAATAAGTAAGTACCTAAAGATAAATAAAAAATTTTATACTTGATTACCAAGAAACTATGCTAAATAATGATAAAACTAGAAGATAAATAATTTATAAATAAATTAAATGGCATTGTTAGTCTAATAATGAAAAGCAATAAAACGCGCAATTGACTGATGGCATTTGATTATGTAATGTATTTTTTATTAATAAGTAAATAAAAAGATAAAACTGAAATGACAAAAATATTTTTATTTCATTTTTTATTTTACAAAATAAAATATTAAAATAATTTAGTTAACATAAAAATGTAATCTAGTGTCAAATCGCCCCTATTATATTTGGTGATAAACAGAACTTAATTACCAATAAATGTAGATAGTTTAAAATTTCATTTATTGTGGTTGAACTATTTAATAATATGCAATATTTTTAGTTAACTAATAATGTTAACATTTCAGGAGAAACTTGAAAAAATATATTTTTTTGTAGACCGCCTTACACCGATCCATCCCCATATTGCACTGTACCTTTTGCGGCATTGTCTTTGTATTCCCAGACTGATTTATTTCATACGCTCATCTCCATTTTGGTTGTATAACGATCTTTTGGTCAAATTTGATAAATTTGTAAAAAAAACACTAGAGAATATACTAAATTTAAAATTTAATGAAATTACTTGGTTACAGGCCACTCAACCAATAATTTTCGGTGGAATAGGCATTCGTCGTTTAAGCGATCTTGCTCTTCCGGCTTTTTTATCTTCAACTCATCTTTCCGCTGATCTCATTGGATCTATTCTTAATCCATTACTTGGTAATTTTGAGATCAGCGGGATGAATGAAGGTATTAGTCGTTGGAGAGAGGTCAGTTCAATAAACGTTTTGCCTATTCTTCCAAATATTCAAAAAAGTTGGGATTTGCCGATCATTAAAAAACTCAATAGCTCATTATTTTCATCCAGTTCATCCATTGACAGAGCTCGCTTGCATGCAGGTTGTCAGAGAGAATCAGGTGGGTGGCTAATTGCGTACCCTTCTTCATCCCTTGGTACTCTTTTAGATAAGGACACTCTTCGAATTTCTATTGGTTTGCGTGTGGGAGCTGAGGTCTGTAAGTCACATCCCTGTGTTTGCGGTTCGCTTGTCGACCCATTTGGACATCACGGGCTCTCTTGTGTCCGTAGCGCGGGTAGAGTGTCACGTCATGCGGCACTTAACAGTATTATTAAAAGAGCCTTGGCTACCATAAACATTCCAAGCACGCTCGAACCTTCAGGTGTCTCACGCAGTGATGGAAAGAGACCTGATGGTATGTCGCTAATTCCATGGAGCCAAGGCAAATGTTTATTGTGGGATGCTACATGTAGTGACACACTTGCTCCTAGCTACGTATATAATACTTCACAGTGCGCTGGCTCTGCTGCAGCAAGGGCTGAGAATATTAAGAAAATCAAATATTCACATTTAGAAGAATATTATATATTTTCAGCTTTTGCTGTAGAGACGCTGGGGCCGTGGAGTAAAGATGCAAGACAGTTGGTGGACCAGATTGGTCGGCAGCTTATCCAAACTACAGGTAATGTTCGTGCTCGCTCATTCCTTTCACAAAATATCAGTCTGGCAATACAAAGAGGAAATGCCGCTTCTGTACTAGGCACGGCCGGTGTTTTGTCGGGGATGGAAGAAATATTTTACCTTTTATAAATAGTTTATTTTCTTTGTAAATATTTATTTTAATATTTATTTATATAATATTGTTTATTTATTATATTTCTTTGGATTAGTTTAGTTTTATTTATTTTTCTTAAGGTTTAGTTTAATTAAAATCATATTTTTGTCAATTAAATTTACTATTATAAAAAAATATATATATATATATAATAAAACATAATGTAGGTTGCGATTTAATAATAATTAGTTTTTTATAGTACAATAATAAAGTGAACAACATTTATTTTATGCAACTTTGTATGACATATTTTCTGAATAATTTTTATGGTAATTTACAACAGTTTGTGTGAAAATTAATGTTTTATTGTGATATAATCAGCTATTAATAAAGTAGCAAAACAAGTGAATGTGCACAATATACTCACTAAAGAGTGTTTAAAAGTGATTTGTGTTGTTATATGATTGTGTTATGAAATGATGATGTTGAATGATTGATATGTTAATTGTTAAGATGATATTAGGCTGAAAATGATGATTTTAATGGTATAATTTGTTAATAGTGAACATAAAAATTACTAGCTACAATGATTTATAAAGTGATTTGTTCAAAAACGAATCATACACAGTGAATCAAAGTCCGAATAAAAATATTCGGCTCGAATAAGACCAAAAATGGTGTTCCTGATTTCCTTCGATTTAGTGAACTTCCTAGGTCATGATCAGACGTGTGATGATTCGCATTCGCACCTAGATCTTAAAGCCCCAAATTCTAGCCACACAAATGAAAATGTAGGATATAAAAGAAGGACTCACCGGTATCAAATTAGCTTCCACTTGTTACGTGCACGTATATTAACTAGCTTCCTGATTTTGATGAGGTTTTTAAGGTATAGATAATAGGTAAGGTAATTTAATGATGTTGCTAATGATGATGTGTTCGAAAAACGGGTAAAATTGACAATTAACGTCAAATTCAAATTTTGGATGTGGCGGGAAAAGGAGTGGGGAATTTGTGTTGCTAGATTAAATTAAAATATATAAGAAATGAAAACCAAACATGTGTAATACTTAGCTAATAATAATATAATCAAAGATAGTCCTCAATAAAGGTAATTTTAATTAAATTAATTGAGCATTACAATACTTTTAATTAAAGGGTTAATAGAAAAGGAGAAGCCGGTTCAAAAGAACATTCCCAAATGCACAAGAAGAAACTTACCAATGTAATGTTTGAAGTGAATCATTATTGTATTTGTTCATTTTTAATGTTGAAATTAAATATTCTAAAAGGAAGCCGATACCTCGCTACTATATAACAAAACACATTATTCTATTATTAAACTCACTTTCATCCACTTATCAGAGGACTTATTGGCTCCTCCACCCATATGCGACAATGAAGCCGTGAGTTCTTCCCACAGTCTTTTACGCCGCCCCTTTCCTTCTACTGTCTTCACGAATTGTACAATATCCCCATTTCTGCAAAAGTAGATAAATAATGGTACGAAAACCATCAAAAGATGAGAAAACATGTCATAGTTTACTTTAAACGCCGCAAATAATAAGAAATACTATACTAACCTCTCCATAAACTCTACTATGACAAACATCTACTCGTCAGAAACTGTTTTTCTATTCATTGTAAATAAAATAAAAATACACCGACTAACACCGATAAAAAATCTACTTTGATTTTATAAAACTAACAAATATTTTTCTATGAACCGAAAACGTGACTCAAGTGACAGCTGTAGCTTCGTCCAAGAACGAATGTCATAGACAAAGTTATAAGAAATAACAAGTATTTGTTAGAGTATTTACATCACTACTGACAGTAGAACAATTCGTCGACGTAGCCACTCAGTCTAAGTTTCAAAACGAAACGATCGTTGTCATCGCGCGGACGAAAGTGAATACGCAAGTGAAAGCGATGGTTCTCTGCCTCACCTTGCTGGTCGTAACAAAAGTTGGTCCTGAGCTACGCCGTCGCTGCGTCTTGCTATTGGAGTCACGAAAGTCATTAAGCTATCCAGCGCGCAAGTAGATATTTGGGGTCTCTTTCTTGATCGTTCGTCCAATGCCCCACGTTGGGCGCCAATGTAATCGGGAGCGCCGGTAGGCAATAAATAAACTCGATCTTTCGGCAGTGGTTTATTGAAAACGTACGGACAAGTACAGAATATAAAGCAAACAACGATTCGCAGTAATTCGCACAACACTATGTTGGTGCAAAGATGTCCCAGCAGGTGTGGAAGCACTCTTAGGCGACCTCGGTAGGGTTGCTAATACTTAGGAAGCTTTCAATTTACTGCCTCAGCAAGTGTGGGAACAGTAGTGTGCCGCTCTAAGATCATATCCTAATGCGAATACATAATTGAATTGTATCAAATTATTTAAACAAAAGTTGTGAAACAAAACCAAAGCGTTGTTTTTTGACACTAGCGCCATCTGGCGGCACCCGATAGAAACATAGCTGGTGTTATACTAATACAGTACCTTATAATAAAAATTATGCTAAAAGAAAAAAGTTAATATAAAATATGCTAATATACACACGCACAGCAAGTTTGTAGTAAGTAGGTACAGCAAAATAACACTGTTTACCTATTACACCATAACACACCAATAATCATCTTCAATTTAGAAAATACTCGATGTTAATATATTTTTTTATTCTGCCAAAAGACTTATTTTTCCAAAATAAAAACGCACAGCAAGGTTACCAGAAACACATTGAATGTAATACATATATCGCTTATATCTTTTAATGCCAATATTGGGTATACCAAATATATCCTCTGATCGATGGTGCTTGTATATCTGGTGCTGAAGACGGTCTTCTTTGAGTTTTTTCCGTGTACTACTCTTACCGATTTTCTATTTTGTAGCAATGAACATACTTTAATAGAGTTCAGTATGACATATTTTAGTTGCCAATGTTCCAAACCTTCTACATAGTAATATTTATATATAGATCCGTTTGTTGAAATATTTCATGATTTACACTTAAAATTTTGCTGAAAATACATCCAAAATGATTTTAAATAATTTATATTTTGTAAATTAAACAATGTCAATTTGACTTTTTTAAATATATTGGTTTACATTTTAAAGTGGATTAGTTTATTTTCTGAATGCTGCCAAATATTAAAATATAAAGTTTTGTATGATCCAAACCCCGGTGAAGTATTTTTATACTTCACCGGGGTATAACTGTATGCTATACACACTTACCAAATAGTACGGTAATTTTATGTTTTTCACACAAACAAATAAATAAAGTTTTGAAACTTGTGTGACGTGATACACATGTCTGGGCCCCATTAACGGTACAAAAAAAGTGTCAAAGGCAAAAATTATCTAGGGGTCTGGTGCTTTTTTTGTGAGTATAGGAAAACGTCAGATTTTGTCAAACATTTCCAAGCCATGCCTGAACTTGCAAATAGACTCGCCTTGAATGCTGATGTGCCGCAGATGAAGTAGGCGGTTATTATGACAGTACCACTGCGCATCAATAATAATAAGTTTTATTAAAAAAAAAAAAACAAGTTGTAGGTACACAATAACCCTGTTTCCTAGGCTATGTTTTTTTTTTCGTAGAGGAGGATATCCTTTATGGATACCACCACACCCGTCCCGTATGCCTGACTTCTACTGGGAAGGTGGCCCAGTGGATACGTGCTAAAAACTTGTTGCTATGTTGCCAAGGGATTCGTGCTAATGGGTTACACTTGCCCCTTGACCAAAATAGAGAAGTAGGTGTAAAGTGAAGTAAATTTGGTTGAGTTGGTAATATCTTTGTGATAATAACAATGATATGTGATATATGTACACACGTTTATATATTTATTCCCATATATACTACCGTGGGCAATAAATAGTAGGGTGGAGCGATAATGTATGGAGTTTTCAAAAAATCTTTTTTTTTCAACGGCATAGCGATGGAAAGTTGCGTTGTAATATATAAAACAAAAGTACAAAATTTCACCCACCTCTTTTAATGTTTTGAGGTGCCCCAGCACGGATGAATTAAAAAAATAATTTCTTATAATCATTTATTGTAAAAATTATTCAAAAAAGTTATAAAAAACACAACTTTAAATATCAAATTGTTTTTTTGTATCGAAATTAGGCATTCGTTTACGCGATAGTAGTCTTGCCCTAATGAAACCGTCTCGTTTATTTTCCCCACAAACTGCACTTGATGCTTCTGTCACCAACTTGATACACCGCTCTACGGCTTGGGTGTGGCATGGAAAATCATTAATGTTCTGACATGTTCCGAGACCGTTTTTGACAATGTCTTTCAATGTTTCATCAGACATTTTTAAAGTTAAAGGTGGCTCAGTTATCTCACAGTCTCGCCACATAATGATGTCAGTATAATCTTCGGCATCGAAATTGAATGCAGGCACTTTACACGTTCCAAGTCCTCGAGCATTCTCTAATCTTGCTTTTTTAATTCTTCGATATGCAAGATCCCGTATAATCTCTCTGTCATCGCCAAGCATGGCAAAGAGAAGATTTTCTGGGTGACCGAAATAACCATTTCGTTGGATTATCTTGTCAATGATTGTCTTCAAATTGGAGTTCAAATAACGACTAAGACTAATCGTTTGCCACAAGTGCTTGGCTCCGTTCATGCACGAGGAATTACATTTTATTGTAAACCACATCGGTCCATAAACCCTCATCACAAACGTGGCTAATTGGCTAATACCACTAACTTTTCTTCTGGGTCAGTTTTAGTAGCATACAGTCTTAGAATTCGATTAGCTGTTGTTAGCCATCTAGAATGGTTAAGGGGTCCAGGTTCCATGTTAGCTAAATCAGAAGCAAATTGACCAGTACTGATAGCGGTCATTACATCGTAAAGATATTTTTGGTCGGTACTCAGCTCTTTCCTAGTAATTTCAGGTAATTTTGTTGGTATAACGGTGAATTGGACTATTGGCATTGTTTGACAATTTTGTAATTGAGATCCGATGGTACCTGAAAAGCATTTGGGCCCTGTAGTTTTTCCATCTAAATGTAACAACAAATGTCGCAGGGGTAATTAATTTGAATGTAACTGGCAGATAAACCACTGTAATGGTCTGTTTAGTTCTTCTTCCATCAGACGAATAACACCACCTTTGAAACCTGTATTCACTACTGTTCCATCGCAGCCAACAACAGCTATTTCACTCAGTTTCACCGATTTAGATTTCAAGTGGGTTATTATAGTATCTTTAATACCTTTAGCGGTCCCCGACTTACATGTGACGTGTCCGAAATAGTCGCTTCCTGGTTCCGATAAAATCACATAATGATCTTCTATCAGCCGTTTTCTGTAAAATTTCCCTTCTTTCTCAATACAAACCAAAGTTCTGTCCTTTCTCCCGTCAAAATACATACAGCGAAGGATTTTATTGCAGTGGGCTTCTTGTAAAGTTGATCTGACTTTAGTTCTTTCACGTCGCAACTTTGAACGATCAATGACACGACTTGGATCGTTTGATGAAATTATGCCAACATCTTTTAAGACAGAAGAAGCTATAATGGCAGCGGCTCTGTCAGAGACTTCAGTACGATCACAGGCAAGAGCTAATGATGGTAAATTTAATCTCTTTTTTGGCGGCGAAGCTTTTTGTTTCAACTGTTCTGGCTTTTCATGGTAAGGACTAGAAGATGGTACAAGTAAGCTATCGCATGAGCTGCTGCTTTCGATTGGCAAGTCATCAATCAAAGAACGAGAACAACAAGGTTTATCAAAATAATTTACCTCTCTATTACGCGATAATTTTTTCTCTTTTCTTTCTTGTTTTTTCTTATTCTTTATAGTTGCAACCACATCCACGCAGCCTATCATCATTTTTCTGGTTGTTCTTTGATCGAGTAAGAAACTTACTTCCTCCTTGGGAATACGACTACCTTTTACACAGTTACAATTCAAGATAACTTTGCATTTGCAGCTGCAAATATCAAACAATCTATGGGACTCTGTTATAAATGTATTAATCTTTTCTTGGTACTTTATGTTAGTTTGACGGCCTTGATATGGTTTCATTAAGCTTCTATATTTGTCGTGGTAGGAACGAATCATTTGTAGAATTCTTTCAACACTCACAGTTGGCAGCGACGATTTTTGCCATATTTCTTTAATTTCTTGAGCCAATTTTTCAGATATTTCGTGAACTGTCGGCTCTTTTGTTGTTTTATCAGGCTTTAATTCATGTTTGATGAATAGAAACTTTTTACAAATATGCTGAAGCAATAATAAAGAAAAAAAAAATTCGCTCCACCCTAATAAATAGTAAGACTTTGTTCATCCATCGCCTGTTACAACACGTTTCATGAAATCCTGGTAGTCGGAAAGCATTGTTTCACGGACGTCAACTCGACGCTGTTTTTGAAGAAAATTGAGTGGTTTTGGAACCAATCGTGCTTTTACTTTTCTTAGGCCCAAATTATCTTTTAAAATGGTTTTCACTAATCCTTTCGATATTCCAACGTTGCCAGTAAGGTCTCTGACTATTAATCGTCGATTTTCAAGCATCAATTCCTTGGTTTTATTCACGTGTTGATCATCAGTTGATGTTGATGGCCGTCCTGGACGTGGTTCGTCGTCAACGCGTTCTCGACCCGCTTTGAGCAGTTTGTACCAATCAAAAATACTTGCTCGCGACATACAATTATCACCCAAGGCCTTTTGCAACATTCTGAAAGTTTCGGCACACAAAATTTAATGGAACTTCTTTATTGAATAATTTCACTCATTGTAAAAATCGATGAATACACTTTTTGTACTTCAGAAAGACAAGCATATACTAAAAACTAATGCTTATTTTGATGTGATATTTGGCACATATGTCACTGACAGTCGTACCAACCCAGAAAAAAATTTCAACGAATGGGTTTCCGCGCGAAACTGAAATTAAAAAGTCTTACTATTTTTTGCTATATATTTACTTTGTTTTTTATACAATACAGTTTTTACAATTTACATTTATTTCTATAAATTTACTTATCTTTATATTTATCTTATAATATTTATTATCTATAAACCTTATTTTACATTTAATATTTACAGTATTGTATATAACGCAATGTGTAACATTGCGTTATTTCCAATATTTACAATTGTTACTCTAATTAATTGTGTGATTGTGGCCAAGGGCGAGGATGTTGATGACAAGACCAAGGCTAAGGAGACGAGGAGGTGAGGATCCAGGGATTGTGTTGTGTTGGAGTTTTGGAGTCTTTTAATGGTATCTTTTATTATGTCTTGCCATGTTGTTGGCGTATATTTCAACCTTACAGGTAGGGCATATCTTTTTCTTTTTGGTTCTAGGTTTGTTATTAATTTCTTTTAGGACTCCCCTTTTTTCCGGGGAGTTGAGAGATATGTGTGGGGGTGTTACCAGGTGCATAATTTCCTTTATCGTGTAGATGTGGTTGTTTGTGTCTTCCAGAGATGTCTGGTGGGGGTTCTCGGTGTCTCTTATGTGAGTTTGCGTTTTAGGACATGTGGTAGAGGTGTTGGAGGAGCGTGGTGAGGTCGAAGAGGAAGGGGCGGGGTCTGTGGTTTTGGATTCTTTCCCATTTGTAGGAGGTGTTGGTGCTTGTGAGTGTGTTGTATTTGTGGTAGTGGTGATAGGCGACTGTATTCTGCCTGGTACTATATGGAATTCAAATTTCGTATGAGTGGGGGAGGTTGAGGGGGAAGGGGTGACAGTGGTGAGGAGGATGAGGACGAGGGTGACGAGGAAAAGGGTGGGGATGAGGTTGGGGAAGAAGAGGTGTATGTGGGTGGGTGTGCTTGCTTCTTGGTTAGTTGCGGGGTTGCGTGGGGGGTGTGAAGGGTCGCTTGGAGGGGCGAGGGGATGAAGGGTGAGTCGGTCTGGAGGGGGGAGGAATGGGTTGGTGGTGTTCTTGTTCCGGTCAGGCTGTCCGGTGGTTTGTTCGCCTTGTTGTTTCTCCGCTTGTATCAATTCGGAGACCAGATATCCATTGGTTATAATGAGTTTGTGGTTGTGGCCCGTCGTTCGTACATCAGTTCAATGTAGTAGCGCTCACAGTTCTGGCAGTTGGGATGGTTGGTGCTATTGTGGTTGGTTCCTTTGTTGTGTTGATCTTCCATGTTGGTGTGTATGTTATTTATTGTTCGTTAACCCAGGTTGTTATTGGCTTGGCACTAGGATATTTTTGGTTTTTAGGTTGATGTCTCTCTTGGCCTTGGCCCGGTTGTGGTTATATATGTATGTATGTATGTATACATACACACATCAAAAGTGTCTAGGGATCAACATATATTTTTGCAATAACTTTTCTCCTGATTGATATTCATTAAAAATTTTTTTAAGGATTGATCAAATAAAATGTTTTCGTTTGTCTACAGTAACGATAAACCAAGTCACCTTTGCATTAGTAAAAAAAATTGCCATTTTCCTAATAAAGGGATTTTTGACATTTGAACCACTAACATTAAAGTTCGAAAAAAAGACTGAAATAATAGTTTTTTTTTTAATTTTATTGGGTAACTTAAACAATTAATAATCCGTGTTTCTACCGCGAACACTAACAACACAAGAACATCGGTTTGGCATACTCAAAATGAGTTCATCCAAATCACGCTGTGGAATGGCCGCCCATGTTCGTTGCAACAACAAAAAAAGGTCTTCTTGCGACTGGATACCCTCCATATTCGGCAGAGCTCTTCTCTGAAGAATATCCCATGCATACTCAATCGGGTTCAAGTCTGGCAACTGAGCAGGCCAGGGCAGGACATTGATGTTAGCTGCGGCGAGAGTCTGTCTTACAACTCTTGCGGTGTGCGGTCGTGCATTATCATGCATTAACTGAAATAAGGGACCGATATGCACTTGTAGAGGAACGATGACGTCTGATACAACCGTCTCAGCATAAATTTGAGCGTTGAGGTTGCCTCTGATCCAAATCAACTCAGTTCTTCCGCCGATCGAAATACCCGCCCATACCATGATGGTTCCACCACTATAAGGATGGACTTCCTGGCAGGATTTTAATCGCTGTTGGCGTCCAGGGGTTCTCCAGTGTCGTATACGTCTTGTATCCGGCCTCATACCAAAACGAGACTCATCAGAAAAGCACACGAAACGCCATTGTTCTTCTGTCCAATTTCTGTGTTCAAGAGCCCATTGATATCGAGTCCTACGATTGTGCATTGCTATAGGTGGTACCCGTAGCGGTCTTCGGGAATGAAGGTTTACTTCATGCAAGCGGTTTCTGACTGTTTGGTCGCTAATTAAGTTCCCTGAAGAGCGATGAAGGCTCACGGCTAACATCATGGCGGTTATTGTTGGAGCTCTTCGAGCTGTGATTTGAATGTATCGGTCTTGTCTCCGTGTGGTGCAGCGATACCGTCCTCCATGGCGCTCAGCCACGGTACCAGTGGTTCGGTAACGTGTCCAAAGTCGACTGATTACACTCTGACTTGTATTCAGAGCTAAAGCCACAGTACGTTGCCGGGAACCAGCTTCTATCATTCCCACGGCTCTGATCATTTCTTCCCTGCTTAAATGACGTCGCCGCTCCATAATAACGTTGGTTTTAATCAGTAGTAGGGAAACAGTAGCACTAATAATGTCTTCAATGCGTCTTATGTTTTTATAGGGAAAATATTGACAGCTGATTTTCATCTTTTACTCGAATTTGATTGACAGTTCCTGTTTTAAATTATAAAATGCACCAAAAAGGATCCATATAAATTTATAAAATCATAAATTTATTACAAAGCCACATCTCAATCACAAGAAATCCGCATAAAAATGCTTGATCCCTAGACTTTTTTGATGTGTGTATATATATTATACTTATTTTATTATACTTAGTGCGAATGTGTCGTTATTTATATTACTACAATGAATCGTTATTTGTACACTATACTATACTATTTGAGCACAATATTTGAACATTATACCGTTGGTGGCTTGGAGGAATGTTTCTAGTTTGTTTGGTGTGTTGTGCCTGTCCTTTCTGGGTTCAATATAGACCGAGGTTAAATAGGTTGTTTTGTTTTGGCTGTTTTTGATTTGTACTATTGAGATGTTGGAGTTGGAGTGTAGTGTGATGCCAATGGTGCTAGTAGTTTTGTCTTTAGTTAGTATTGCTGCTTTGATGGGGGTGTCTGTGGGGAATTAATAGACCTTGTAGCCTGGTATATTTTTAATTATGTTTTTGTTTCCGATGTATGGTTCATTGATGAATATAACGTCGGTGTCATGTTTCTCGAAGTTTTTATTGATGTGCTAGGCGTCCCCCTGCCTGTGTTTATTTGTGAACACTTTATTTATTGGTTTGAGCTGTGAGAGTGTGTATTGTTTTTAGTTGGTTTGTTGTTGAGTTGTGGTGACTTACTCATGATATCCGTAGTTGATTTTGGCGCGTATTTTCCCTTTCATGTACCTGTCAGTTTTATACTTGTAGTAAAATTTCAGTATCATGATATGTTAGTGTTTTTAGGAATTCACCATTTTTTTTCTTACACTAAAATATTGTTAAATTTCCAATTTTAATTATTTTATTAATGCTATATAGACGCGAACCAAACACATATAAGTGTCTAGCCGCCAAGGCAGTCCTATGGATCTCAGATCTACATACCCTGTTATTCCTGCGTCTATCTGAGTAAGATTCAGATTCCCGTGTAAACACCCTCTGACTATGTTTTCGCAAAATAGCACGCTGGACAAAAAGCTGCCTTACGGATAGAACATCACATTCTCTATATAAAAATGACGTGGAGTACCTGAAAGGTTTTCCTGACATGACTTTCATAACGGTTCTCTGGGCCCTCTCCAAACTCATTAATGATGTCTTAACAGCACTGCTCCAGGACAGTACAGTGCGATTGAGCTAAAGACAAATATACATACGAGGGTCGGCTGAAAAGTCCGTAGCTTGACACAGAGATGGCGCCACCAGTGCAATTTCGCTCTAGCATTATATAGTACTAACCTTAACTGGCTTATACCCAAAGTTTCAGGTAAGTCGCTTTGTTAGTATTTGATTGATAGCATTTCAATCAAGACGATTTCGGAAAACGTGAAAAAATGGAGGATGAGGAAAAACGTGCGGTAATTAAATACTTTAATTTGAAAGGTTTTACGCCCAAGGAAATTTTTGAAGAAATACGTGATACACTAGGAGACTCTGCCCCACAATATTCAACTGTTACAAAGTGGGTTAAACAATTTAAACTGGGATTGACAAGCACGAAAGATGGGCCTCGCTCAGGACGCCCCGTGGAAATGACAACTCCGGAAATGGTGGAAAAAATCCATGTTATCGTGCTGGAAGACCGCAGATTAAAGTTGCACGAGATAGCAGAGACTGTCAACATATCGAAAGAACGTGTTGGTAATATTTTGGGCTTTCATAAGGTCTGTGCAAGATGGGTGTCGCGCTTGTTGACAGTCGACCAACAGCTGTGTCGAAAAATGATTTCAAGTGAGAATTTGGCGCTCTTTAAGAAAAATCCCAGTGAATTTTTGAGACGTTTCATAACTATGGATGAGACTTGGGTTCACCACTATACTCCTGAAAGTAAATTACAATCCAAACAGTGGATTGGGCCGGGTGAACGAGCTCCAAAAAAAGCAAAGACAATTTTGTCATAACAAAGTTATGGCGAGTGTTTTCTGGGATGCAAAAGGAATTATTTATATTGATTATCTGGAAAGGGTGGTTATTTATATTGATTATCTGAAAGGTATCACTGGTGAGTACTACGCCAATTTATTGCAGCGTTTGAGCGATGAAATAAAGAAAAAACGGCCCAATTTAGCGAAAAAAAAATCTTGTTTCACCACTACAATGCTCCAGCACGTTCATCAGTTTTTGCAACGTCAAAAATACACGAATTAACCCTTAAAGTACATATTTTTTTTATTTTGACTGGAAAAAATGTATGTATTAGTTTTTAGGATGTTCATTATGGGAAAAATAGTAAAAAAATATATATTATAATTAAGAGGTTTTATTTTGAAAAAAACATTGTGTTGTTTTAAAACAACATTGGTCCCTCATCTGAAGACATGAAGTATGACCAAAAAAAAAGAGACCACAATTATATTTCTGGATATTATATTACAAAAAAAAACATTAGGTATCATTGTTATACCTATTCATTATGATACTTATATAAACAGGTTTTAGCTATTTTGTCGCATAACGAAACTCCGCATTTTTTACATTTTTTGTAGGTAAATCCGGAACACCTAGGAAACTTGCACCTTTCTTGTTTTTATTCTAAATATCCAAATGTGAGATTTGATCTAATCTTGTTAATATTTGTATATTCTCTGTAATACACTATGTAACAGTAGGCTTAATAGACTTAATTGTTGTCTGTAATATTTTAATGTAAAATATTATGTAGCAACATTACTTTTGGTCTGTGGCATATAGCCTCTATAAATTATATAAATTTAATCTGTGACTTTCTCTTGTCATCGGAACGTCAGTGAACGCAATCAATAATACAATAAAATCTCTATGTAATTATTTTTATCTATTTGCATCTATAATAATATTATAATATAAAATCATTGTCTGCCGTTATTGTGATTAATAAAGGTATGTGCAATATATAATTCTAGCATTTATTATTTTCTCCAAGCCCGCTACAACTTTTGCCAAACAGCACCACGCAGTAATTCACAGCTTTAAAACTCGATATCATCACAGGTTATGGTCCCAGAGATACTGTTGGCAATTTTGTGTTGAAATAAATTATTTTAGAGCGGGTTCCTCAAGAGGGAGAATTTTAAAATGAATGAGCACGTGCATCAACCTAGTACTTCAACATGGGGTTCTTCGACTGTAATGACCTTCGGAGCAACCGGCGCTATGGAGAAGCTAGACGGCGTGGCTAATTATAATTCCTGGAAATTTTGCATGAGGATGCAGTTAACATTAGATGGTTTATGGGATTGCGTTAGTGGAACCGCCCCCAATTTGGACAAAGCCAAGGATCAGCGTGCTTTAGCGCGCATTTGTCTTAGCCTTAAGCCATCATGTGTGCAATATGTACGCAACGCCGAGTCGTCATGGGAAGCCTGGCATAAGTTAATGAAAGTCTATGAAGACAAAGGATTGTTCCGGCGGGTCGTTTTATTGAGACAGTTGCATAGGGTTGACTATAGTTCATATACAAATATGAACCACTATATAGATACTGTAATGACAACCGTACAGCAGCTTGAGGATATTGGTAAAACGGTTGATGATGAAGAGGTGGCGGAGATCCTGCTTAGTGGTTTACCACAAGAATTTGATAATCTGGTTTCAAATTTGGAGACGGCGTGCATAGCATCGAGCTTATCTAGTGAGCTTGTGCGCTCACGACTGCTGCAGGAGGAATATCGGAGGAGCACCTTTGACAATGTTCCGTCCACTAGTGTAACCAGTGTAGCTTATGTGTCTAAAAGCAAAATTGTGTGCCATTTTTGTAAAAAGCCAGGGCATATAAAGCCAAAGTGTAGAAAGTTTTTAAAATTAAAGGAATCTAAAAGTTTTCTAGTGTCTGAAATGGCTTTTAGTGCGCGTAACGAATGGATTGTGGACTCTGGGTGTACCTCACATATGTGCAATGATAAATCTCTTCTTAAAAATTATAAGAAATGTGATAATTCTATATGTATTGCTAATAATGATAAAATTCATAGTCAAGGCTTGGGCAGTGTAAATATTTTGTTTAATAATAGTATAAATAAGCTCAGAAATGTTATGTATGTTCCACAACTGGCTTCTAACCTACTCTCGGTCAGTAAAATGGTTGAAACGGGATTGACTGTTATATTTAATAAGGATGGATGTTTTATTTATGATAAGTGCATGATAAATGGACAACATGTTTTATCTGCCTCTTTTAACAATGGTGTTTATAAATTGTTAGATGCTTCTTGTGTGTCTGATTCACAGGGCGGTGTTCATACTTCCATGGCTGCCAGTGCTTCTGCGTCTGTGTCTAATGACTTATGGCATAAAAGGCTGGGGCATTTGAGTTGGAGTGGTATGTGTTCTTTTAAACAGGGTATGATTTCCGTTTTCGGTATTGGTTTCGTTACTGACACCAATAAAGTATGTTTATTAAACAAATGTATTTATGGCCTAAAACAAGCTAGTCGCATGTGGAATAGTAAGATACATAAACTTCTGTCAGAGAATGGTTATAGTCAGAGTAAATGTGAACCTTGTGTTTATTTAAAATCCAACAATAAATGTTTGACTGTTATAGCATTGTATGTTGATGACTTTTATGTATTTAGTAATAGTTGTAATGATGAAAAAGAGTTGTTTAATTTGTTAGAACAACATTTTAAAGTTAAACATTTAGGTGAACTTAAAAGTTGTCTTGGTATGAAAGTTATTAGAGATAGATCTCAGGGTACATTAATGCTTAATCAAAGTGAATATATTAAAAGGCTTTTAATTAAATTTAATATGACAACATGTAAGCCTGCCCTAACACCAATGGCCTTGAATAATAAACTGTCAGATTCAAAGGAGGTTTTAAGTGATGATGTTTATCAATATAGACAATTAATTGGTAGCTTTATGTATTTGTCTGTGTGTACCAGACCTGATATTTCATTTGCATGTAGTAAATTAAGTCAATATTATAACAATTTTACCAAGGAACATTGGGTTGCTGCCAAACGCATTTTGCGTTATTTATCTGGTACAATTGATTATAATTTAAAGTTTTGTAAAAGTGACAATTACAATAATATTGTAGCTTATGCTGATTCAGACTGGGCCAATGACAGTGATAGAAAATCATACACTGGTTATGCTATCAAATTGGGAAATAATGTTATCAATTGGCAGTCTAGGAAACAGTCTTGTGTTGCTTTATCTAGCACAGAGGCAGAATATTTAGCAATTTGTGAAGTAGGCAAGGACTTAAGTTTTATTAACAATATAATGTCTGAAATTTTGCCTTATTTAAAATTAAATATAACTATTTACAATGATAATCAAAGTGCTCAACAATTGCTAAAGATAAAGGAGTATAGTCACAAAAGAACCAAGCATATTGACTTAAGATTCCATTTTATAAAAGACATAGTACATAAGTTAGGTATAGATATTATGTACTTATCAACTGATATGATGGTAGCAGATGTTTTGACTAAGCCATTAAGTTATGCAAAGCATAGTGGGTTTATAAGACAATTAAGTTTGACATGATATTGTATTGTAATGTGGCAATTTTGGTTATTATTTTTTTTCGTCAAATGTCTTAGGTATTGCAAAGAATATAAGGGGAAGTGTTAATATTTGTATATTCTCTGTAATACACTATGTAACAGTAGGCTTAATAGACTTAATTGTTGTCTGTAATATTTTAATGTAAAATATTATGTAGCAACATTACTTTTGATCTTTTTTTTTTTTTTTTTTTTTTTTTTTTTATGAGAGCTCGGCATGTGATCTCACATCTACCTGATGGAAAGCAGTATGAAGGTCCAAGAACAAATACAACCAACAATTACGATCTACGTAACTGTTGATTATGCCGGCTTAAGATGCCTATTCACGCTTCGTTTAAAGGACTCGAGATTATAGGAAGAAGGAAACACGCGAGCAGGTAGAGCATTCCACATTTTAATAGTGCGACAGATATACGAATCACCAAATTTTTTAGTGCGGGTTGGTATATCTGCCACAGTATATGCATGCATTTTGTTACCCGCTCGTGAAGTCCTATACCGGAAAGGAGAAGGAGGAATGAGATGAAAAAGTTCTTCAGAGCACTCTCCATGATAAAGGCGATAAAACACGCTCAACGACGCTACATCCCTGCGAAGCTGCAATGGCTCTAGAGTGTCCGTGAGCTCTTTGTTTTCGATAATTCTCGATGCACGCTTCTGCAGACTATCGAGAGCATGCAGCAAGTATTTGGCAGATCCACCCCAAAGATGCGAACAGTATTCCACACAAGGCCGTATCTGAGCTTTATAAATCAGATGCCTGAGTTGAGGAGTAAAATACCGTCGCACCTTATTAAGGACGCCGAGCTTCCGACTTGCTGTCTTCGCAATGCTCTCAATATAGTTGCGGTGATTTAGGTCGGTCTGTGGCATATAGCCTCTATAAATTATATAAATTTAATCTGTGACTTTCTCTTGTCATCGGAACGTCAGTGAACGCAATCAATAATACAATAAAATCTCTATGTAATTATTTTAATCTATTTGCATCTATAATAATATTATAATATAAAATCATTGTCTGCCGTTATTGTGATTAATAAAGGTATGTGCAATATATAATTCCAGCATTTATTATTTTCTCCGAGCCCGCTACAACTTTTGCCAAACAGCACCACGCAGTAATTCACAGCTTTAAAACTCGATATCATCACAAATCTAACATCTTTAGATGGTGCAATCTGGACTTGACCCTTGCGTCTCTTGGTTTCAATCTCAGATTGTAGATTGGAGCTTGAAGGTCGTCCGCGTTTTCTGTAGATTATGGCCATTCCAGATTTACTCGATGATTCAGCTAACTCCCAAATCAGGCTCTCCAGGCAATTGAAAGTCTCTGCTCCATAGGCATCAAACTAAAACTATCGTTCAGAGAGTCTACAATAGGTCTCACTAGGTATAGTTAGTTATGATCAGGGTGTTCTTTGGGTAGATTTTTATACCAAATGAAAAGTAGAACACATTTTGCAATTTTTTTTCGAGTCATTGTAGTCTTGATGTTCTCATAGCGAAATTTGCCACTCCAGTATAATTTTCTATTCGGATAATAAATGACAGAACTGTACTGTTATTGTATCAGTGTTTGAAATTTGTTTTTGTGTGGCATACAAATTGGTTTCTTCTACAATTTTCAGTCTCAACTCAGCCGTAAAGAAGTAGTATAAAACTTCCAAAGGAGTTTCACATGCCACGAAATCATTAGGCAATTGAGTATTACCTCGAAAAAGAAGGTCCTCGTTGGGGGTAAAAAGGGTTCCTTTTCCGCCAAACTACCGGTCTCGATTGGACCGATCTTCTAGAAGAGAATGAAGAACAATTAGAAACAAAGGGCGGGTCAACACTATCGTCTTGAACAACTTCATTATCATTTTGAGTAGCACGGTCGAACATTATAGCGTGACCGCTATCATCACATTGAAGAGGAATAACTTCCTCAGAATCTTGACTAGAATCCTTATTTATTATGTCCTCTGTTTTATCATGTTTGAGTTGGCGTGAAGATCTGTAAAAGGTTTCTTCATCTTCAGACTCAGAGCCAGAGTCAGGTAAGCCATCGTCAGAATCATTCCAGTCAAATAACAAACTCTATGTCTTGTGTCAGCCAATTCACCCATACTGCATAAAGAAATCAAAACATCATTACTTCAAAAAATCACAGAAAAAAACAAGTAAAGTACCATTGTTGTTTATAAACAACATAACAAAAACTATCTTATTTACGTAATCAAATATATTTTAGGAGCTATTTCGTTATAAAAGTGAAAAAAACAAAATATAAATAATTAGAATATAATTTTTATAATACTTACCAGAAATATTTAGGTTTTAGTTTCGATCCACAATAATCGCGAGAACGCAAATTTTCACTTTTACCTATTGTTGAGGTGATAAGGTATATTGTTGGCAAGCACGATTCTTGGGTGTAATAAAAGATGTTGTCAATTCAAAAGTATACTGATATGTACTAAGCTAAACATGCCGCCCGCCAAAAGGACAGTAGGCCTTTTAAACGAATTTGAATTTAAACTTAAGTATTAGTAGGTATATAAAACAGTTATATTGGCAAAGGGCATAATTTTGATACACTTCTTTTAGTTATGTCCGATCCGCTCTTGATGGTATACACTCTGGTCACTCCATCAAAACCAGGATGCTTCTCCCTAATTCGACCCATAGCCCATTTTCCAGGTGGAAGATTATCTTCCTTTATCAGGACCACATCTCCAATCTCCAACTCTCTTTCTTTCTTTGTCCACTTGGGCCTCTGCTGTAGTTTCGTTAGGTACTTTTGTTGCCACCTTTTCCAAAATTCTTGTACTAGTTTTTGCAGGTGTTGCCATCGGGTCAAATGATGTATTTTTATATTGTCAAAACTTGCGCTGGGGACCGTAACAGGTGCTTCGCCGATAAGAAAATGTCCAGGTGTTTACGGATTGAATTCAGCATCCGTATCATCAATTAGACTCAGTGGTCTCGAATTCAAGCATGCCTCTATTTGAGAAAATACTGTAGTCATTTCTTCGAATGTTAAGTTTGTGGTCAGGATTCGCTTTAAATGGTATTTCACAGACTTTACTCCTGCCTCCCACAAACCTCCAAAATTAGGGCTATATGCAGGTATAAAGTGACACTGTGTGCCATCAGCTGCTAACATCTCCGCTATCTTTGTCGAAAACTCCAAGCTGGCTTCAGAGCATTTAATAGGTCTTTATTAGCTCCAACAAAGTGTCGTCCTTGGTCGCTCCACATGTGTGCGCATCGTCCTCTTCGAGCCACAAAACGGTTAAAAGATCCAATAAATGATTGTGAAGTCATGTCTCCAACTAGCTCTAAGTGTATCGCTTTAGTTGACATGCATACAAATATTGAAATATATGCTTTACAAGTCTTAGAACCTCTTCCTCGGTGCATAAGTATTTGAATGGGGCCAGCAAAATCAACACCACTATGTAGGAACGCCCGTGATGGTGTTACTCGTTCCTTTGGTAAATCACCCATAATTTGTGTTCTTGCCCTAGCGCTGTGTCTAGCACAAATTAAACAATTGTAAATATACTTCTTTACTGAATTATTTGCTTTAATAATCCAAAATTTAGCTCGTAAATAGTTTAACATCAATTGTACACCTCCGTGCAATGTCTTTATATGAGCATCAGCGACAATTAATAAAGTAAATTTATTTTTATTTCCTAATATTATTGGATGTTTTTCTTCTTCAGTAAGATGTGAATGTCTTAATCTTCCACCAACTCTCATTACTTCATACTGATCTAGATAGGGATTCAATGTTTTCAGTGTGCTTTTGCTTGGTATAATCTTAAGTTGTATTAACGCTTGTCTTTCTTCGTCAAATTCTCGTTGTTGTACTAATTTAATGCATGTTTTAAGTGATTCTTCGAGTTCATAAGTTGTTATATTAGAGTTAAGTTCGTTAGGTTTCTTTTTAGAGTTAATGATTTTTTTACAATAAACAATAGTTTTAAGTAGTTCTGTAAGTGTAGAAAAGTTGTCAAAATTATTTTCTATAATATTAGTTCCATCATATATTTCATCATATTTTAAGTTTACTTGAAATTAGTACAACAACGAGAATTTGACGAAGAAAGACCTAATATAACATCTACAGACATAGAAATGAAAACTATTTACTTGAATAGTTTTCATTTCTATGTCTGTAGATGTTATATTAGGTCGGCTAAATACAATGTTGTACTCTTGGAGCCAGTTGGGTCCTTCCCACCATAGCTTGTTTAATTTTAAACTAGATAATAACATTCCTCTAGATGCCACATCTGCTGTATTGTCTTCTGATTGAACATGATACCATTGGCTTCTAGTAATGTTACCAATTATTTCAACCACGCGATTAGCGACAAAGGGCTTCCATCGATTTGGTTTACCAAAAAGCCATGACAGTACGATAGATGAGTCCGTCCATGCGTAAATTTGTGACGTTTGGATCCGCAGAGCTTGTGTAACTTGCTTGATTAATCTTGACAGCAGTAGCGCCCCACAAAGTTCCAGTCGTGGAAGTGTGACTATCTTTAAAGGTGCTACTCTGGTTCGTGCTGCAATGAGGCTTGTTGTTATGCATCTGTTTTCTTTTATTACTCTGACGTATACAACTGCAGCATACGCCCGGATCGAAGCATCGCTAAATCCGTGTAACTCAATTATTTCATTCTCATTGTGTGTAGTATTCATCCATCTTTGTATCTCTATTTCGTTTGCATGTTCAAAATCTGTTCTTATTTGTCTCCATTCATCTTCTAACTTTATATTTATTTCTTCGTCCCAATTTACTCCATCCATCCATAATTTTTGTAATAATATTTTTGCGTTTATCAGACTTGGTGCAATCCATCCCAAAGGGTCATATAATTTTGAATGTCTGACAAAATTGATCTTTTTGTAATATTATTTGATAGAGGTGGTAAATTAAAGTTATATTGAAATGTGTCTTGTGCTAAGTTTCATAGTACTCCAAGTGTCTTTATAGTACCATCATGGCAAATGTTCATGTGTGCTTTAGCTGATCTTTCATTTTCGTTTATGGATTTTAAAAAATCACGTTGTAAAGTACTTTTTAGTTGATTGCTGAGTGTTATGGCTTCGTCTACTGTATCGCATCCTAATATGAGATCATCTACATAGAAGTCTTCTTGAATTGTCTTCGCTACCTTAGAATTTATTTCAGCTTCATCTTTTGATATTTGTATCAGTGTTTTCACAGCTAAATATGGTGCTGAGGCAATTCCAAATAAAACGGTAAGTAATCTGTAATCCTTAATCTCATCTGAAATTGATTTCCTCCAAACAATCCTTTGAAAATCAGTGTCTTCTTTGTCTAAAAGTATCATTCTGCACATCATTTGTATGTCTGCTACAAAACAGATTGCATGAGTTCTCCATCTCATAATAATACTTCTGAGATCTTCTTGTAGCACTGGTCCTGACAATAATTCTTCGTTTAAAGATATACCATTTGTTCCTTTATTCGATGCAGCAAATACCACTCTAGTTTTGGTTGTTTCTTTATCTTCACGATATATAGTATGGTGTGGTAGGTAAACTGAGTTTTTGGTAAATATTTCTTCTGGTTTTAATTCTTCCATATGTCCTAGTTGTAAATATTTTTCTATCACCTTTGTACAGTTCTCTTGTAATTGTAAATTTCTTGCAAATCTTCTTTCTAATTGGTGTAGTCTTTGAATGGCAACCGCTCTTGTATTACCTTCAGTTGATAGACGAATCTCTGATTTGAATGGGAGTTTGACTATGTATTTACCGTTTTGGTTTCTAGTGTAAGTTCTGTTGTAAAATAATTCGCATTGTTCTTCTTCTTTTGTATAATCTCTTCTTGTATCACAATCTCCCATAGTTTTTTCAACATATTTTCTACATCAAGATGATGATGCATGAATATTCGTTTACACCCAATAGTAAGTCAATCGAGCCAGGTTTGTAGTATGTAGGATCCGCAAGGTAAAGACCATCTAAGTGTTTCCAGTTAGTGTCAGTGACTTCCTTAATTGGTAATTTAGTT
The DNA here is from genome assembly GCA_947458855.1 of Monopis laevigella. Taxonomy (NCBI): domain Eukaryota; kingdom Metazoa; phylum Arthropoda; class Insecta; order Lepidoptera; family Tineidae; genus Monopis; species Monopis laevigella. The sequence goes on along the minus strand of OX381596.1, from coordinate 2,458,136 downwards.
GTAAGCTGACTGGACATGACGTAAGCTTCTAAATGTAGGTGAAACTCGGGCTCCCATCTTGATAGAAGTTGCAGTTGAACAACATGTTTGATTGTTGTTGTAGTAAACCCAACACCACTGACACTTCCGTTTACATTCTTTCTTTTAAGTTTAAGTCTTTGGGCCATCTTCTCGGTGATAAACGATGCTTGCGAGCCTTGGTCTATCAAAGCTCTAGCGGAAACAGTATTGCCAGACTCGCCTTTTAGAGTAACTATAGCTGTTGCTAGTAGTGCAGCTCCTCTTCCTGCCGTGTAATGGGATGCAATAACAGGATCATCTTGAATAATTTCTTGCTCTTCTACATTTGAATGTGCTGATACTATTGGTTGTGAGGTGCTAGGTTGAGCCAATGTATCACTTGGTTGTGGAGGATGAAGAAGAGAGTGATGACGTCTGTGACAAATGCGACAGGATACAGGTATGCGACATTTATTTACTGGGTGACCAACAGCTAGGCAGTTAAAACATAGATTATTATCCTTTGCTATTTGACTACGCTGTGTAACTTCTAATTTTGTAAAATTCTTGCAATGACAGATTTTATGATCTTCTTCACATAAAAGGCAGGTTTTTTTATCAGTAGAAACATGGAATGAATGTTCTTTAATAGGTCGATTATTGGTACTCATAGGTGCATGTGTTATTAATACAAGGGTGCGAAATTTGGTTTCTAAAAACTTCTGTAATTCTTTCCACTTAGGTAATTCTTCTTGATTAGTTTTATAAGCAAATTCTTCCCAATCTTTATGCGTCTCTGGGTCCAACTTCTGTACCACTAAATATATAATAAATGGATCCCAATTCTCCGTTACAATCTTCTGATTATTTAAATTATTAATGCATTAACATGTTGTATCTAAAAGTGACTTAATTTGATTTGCTGATAAAGATTTAATTGATTTTTGCTCAAATAACCGCTTTAAAATATTGTTAACAATAATGTTTTTATTAGAGTACCTATGTTTAAGAATATCCCATGCCTTTGCATAGTTGTCTTCTGTCACTTGCATGTGCTTTAACAAAGATTCTGCTTCGCTTGAAACATCATCATCATCATCATGCCAGCCTTTCTTTGCGCGTCCACTGCTGGACATAGGCCTCCCCCAAGGATCGCCATAACGCTTGTCTTCAAATAGTGTAGTTTTTGTACTTTACTTAATGTCATATCATTGTGCACCAATGATGTAAACAAGTCTTGAAATGTCGGCTATTCTTCATAACTTCCAGAAAATGTTGGTAATTGTATTAATGGTAACTTGGCTTGACGTACATGAGGCTGAGAATAATGTTCTGAAGGAGGATTTGACGACGACGCACTGAAGTTTAATAACATATCCTTAAGTTCTGATTTCAAATTAATGTATAATTCCTCTATATTAAAGTAATCTTCATTGCAAAAATATGATAACTCGCTCCGTTTTTATTTAGTTACGATCTTTAATAACTCTTGGTGCGACATTCCAAACCTTTTCCAACAGTCTTCTATGCATTCTAGTTTGCATTCTATATAACTTTTAGTTAATCTGATTTTTGGGCATTTTTTTTAATTTGTTTGAGTTTTTTTTATTATTGATGCACAATCTTCCAAAGCACAAATTATTTGTTCCATGTTTTTTATTAATAAATCACTTTAAAACTGTACTTATAGTGAAATGTTTTAGTTTTTAAAAATAATTTAATAAAAACTTGCAAGGTAATAATTAAAAACAAGTCGTAAATAGATAAGCTTCGATTTCTATTGTTCTCACGCCCGGCCGATTCTTTTGTCTTCAAGATCTATTCAATTAGCCCGGTCGGAATCATCCGCTCGAAAAGCGACCATATGTTGAGGTGATAAGGTATATTGTTGGCAAGCACTATTCTTGGGTGTAATAAAAGATGTTGTCACTTCCAAGGTATATTGTATACTGATATGTACTAAGCTAAACACCTATTTTAAAATTTTGAATGATCAAAAAGTAGGGTGGACTATAAAAATAAGTGTTGCCACTGAAAAAAAATCAACTAAGCGTGTAAAACCATCTAAACTGTACGGTAAAATGTGATAAATTTAATAGTTTATAGATTTTAGACGCATTTTGAAATTGTGTTGCTTTAAAACAGGCGTGTTTAAGGGTTAAAGTTCCAGTTGCTTGCACATCCGCCTTATTCGCCAGATCTAGCACCCAGCGACCTATTCCCTAACCTCAAAAAATACCTTGGAGGACAACGATCTAGCAGCAACGAAGCGGTTATTGATGCAGTAAACAGCAATTTTGGAGCGCAGAACGAATCATTTTTTAGAGATGGCTTATTAAAGTTAACACCGATATGAAAAATGTATCAGCCTTTCTGAAGATTATATTGAAAAATAATTTTTTTTTTTTGTTCTAAAACGTTGTTTTTTTTGTTAAGCTACGGACTTTTCAGCCGACCCTCGTATTTGTGTGGGAATATATGGTAATCAAGAGAACCTCGAATTAAAAAAAATAAATAAAAATAATTTTTAAGCCTTGATCTGAGCTCTTAAACGGGGATACTCCAGGTAACTGTACTGACAATGTGGACACCAAGGTATTTTATAGATGTAAAGCGATCAATTGCAACACAGTTACAAGAATCATCCACTGATCTGTCACAGTCATGAGCCATAACACGGAAGGAATCAGCTGGTGGTTGGGCATTACTTTTTACAGAAAAGGTTATACATTTTGTCTTATCAGTATTTAAACTGAGTAAGCTTGAATTGAGCCAGTCCACCACGAGCGACCAGTGCAGTGTCATCGGCATAAGCCCTTATGTCACAGTTATCAAGTAAAGTTTAGAAACACATTTCATTGACATAAATCGAAAAGAGTGTGGGGCTAAAAACGCTGCCTTGGGGCACACCGAAGTCAACAGAGATCTCACCACTAATATAATCCCCTATTTTTACCGATTGAGTCCTGTCTGATAAATAGTTTTTGAACATGTCCAAAGCGGATACCAATATCATCGCGCATTGTAGATTAAATCAATGAAATTTTTTATAAGATTGAATTTTAATTCTATTATTTTTGGACATTTTGAAGCCAAAAAAACACAAGTTAATATATTTACTTTATATATGTGTTGGCCGAGTACATACATGGTGGCAGAGTTGGTTAGACTTTGGACTTAAAACCACCTAAGTCCCTGGTTAAAATTCCGGTGTGTACCAATGAGTTTTTAGTTAAAAAAAATATGTATGCCTAAGGCATTAAGTTCACCTATGTACAATTTTATTTTGTAATTTTGTGTAATAAAGTATTTTAAATGTACATTTGTTTGACAACACCACTATGCCTCGGAGAGCTTGTTAAGCTGTCGGTCCCGGTTTCACTATACCAACTTGTGAAACTGTTTATAGATGGGTTATTGAGTCTATTCAAAACATCGCGACGAGCTAGCCACTTGTTCGGTGTAGATCATACCATCGGCTACGACGAGGTGGGATTAAAACACCTCCGCTGGGTACCCTGGGGTCGTCCAACGGTCTCGGGCGCCGTAAGGCAACCGTGATGATAGGTGTGTGTGTGTGTGTAAATATTCAAAATCGGGAATATCTTTAATCGAGGTTTGTTCAAATAACTTCACCGTATCTATATTATCTATATTTAATTTATCCGAAAACGATACTAAACTTGACCCTAGACCTATTAGCTAAACGTGGATAGTTATAAATTTTAGAATGAAGCCGGGTTGATAGCTACTTTGAACTCCTCCTCTGAGAATCAGAGGGGGAGGGGAGGGGGTTTCTCGTGCGCTACGGATTGAAATCGGTTTATTTTAGACCCAAAGGAACAACTGGAGAGTTTTATACCTGTTTATGTTTAATTTTCACACACACTCTTTTGCGATAAATCAGCAAGAGCTAAGTGAAAATAATAACATTGGCAAGAGTGTGTGTAAAAATTAAACATAAACAAGTATAAAACTTTCCAGTTGTTACTTGGGTCTAAAATAAACCGATTTCAATCCACTTATTTCTACACATAAGTGCAAAAAGACCATATTCGACGTGACATACACATATAACCCATATGCAGGACACTTTCTGTATGAGTGCCTGTTACTGTACTTCCCACACATACTCTGCGACTCTTTCCACTGCTGCCTTGGCTACTGGGCTGCTCTTCTTCCTCTACTTTGACTCCTATGCTGTTGGTTTTGGTCTGTTCTTCATCTCTGCCTACTGGTCGATCAGCTCTATTGATGGCTATCAGACCTAAGAACACTTAATACCTCTTCTCCAGTAATTTTTTGAATTTGTTTTTGGGCTATCTCAGCAACTTTGCATAGCTGAACACATTTTTTTAATGTAAAGTCGGTTATACTTAATAGGTGTTCTTTTAATTGAATATCTTTCATACCTAGTTTAATGTGGTTACTGATAAGGATATTTTTAAGTTTCCAAAGTCGCAATCATTAATCCTTTTTATTGAAGTTATGTATTCCTCGTAGGACTCCCTATTGCTTCATAATGTTAGTGAAAAATAAGTGTCTATTGTAAGTTTCGTTAGACGGCTTACTACAATGTAATTTAAAGTTTTCTAGGGCTTTTAATATTATACCTGTAGGGCCTCATCGCCTGCGCAGTGCAAAAGTAGGGCTTTTTTCTGTCCATCATTTTGTTTCGGCTCCTCTTGCCGTAAATATAATTTTAAAAAAAAATCCATTCTTTGAAATGATGTTTTACGTTTGGGCTATTTATGTTTAAAGTTGTTGAGGCAATTCATATTTTATTATGACACTAGTTTTATTTTCATTTTTTTTGCCGGGCGGTTGTACAATTTAATCCGCTTTAATTTTCTCAAACACTGTGTGTTTTTGGTTTTTCTTTATATATTGGACCGTTATACCGGCTGCGCCATGTAATATAGATGTTATAAATTAAAACAAGGTAAAAGACGCTCAACGAAGTCATGTCCTTCGAAGCTGAAATGGCTTATAGGTATCGGTGAGCTGGTAGTCGTCAATGATTCGATATGCACGTTTCTGCAGAGCATCGAGAGCATTAAGCAATTATTTAGCTGATCCATCCTGCGAATAGTATTCCATACAAGGCCGAATTTAGGCTTTGTAAATCATTATCCTGAGCTTAGGCGTGAAGTGCCGTCGCACCTTATTTATGATACCTAGCTTTTCGATGCTGTAATCTCTCGCATACCTCTATCAGTCAGATAACTGGAAAACCAATCACAGAGCCGCGTCGAAAATCCGTATCACGACAGCTTTGTGCCAGACTCGGTCAAAGGTCGAAATATCTAAGGCCCCCCTGTTTTTTTTTATTCATTGCTTCACTCCAAATATGAGTGACATACGCTAGAAGATCACGCTGGGTCGTCGATCTGTGCATTAATTATGGTTACAACAGAAGCACTTTACACAGAATGGGGGTAATAGCAATGGGCCGATAATTTCTTGAGTTGGCTACCTAATACGAATATCAGGCATTGTAATGCCGCAATTTTGAATGATTGGCGGTAACGCCCCTACGTCGGTCGGTCATGAGGTCCACCCTCCCATTCCGGGTCGAGGTGTCGGTCTATAAGACCTTTATCCGACCCCATCTAACTTACGACCAAAGTGGCACCAACTACTGTCGGCCACGAACAAAGCACGACTCCAGCGTCAGCAGTACTTCTCTCTGCATATGGCGACTGGCGCTCACGGTTTTATATGCTTCCTTTCATGCTTCATTCTTTTGCACAGTTCATATCACATGTTTTGATAATGTCTGCTATGGTTTCTTTAATATTTTGCCACCAATATTCTATTTTAATCCTTGTTAAGGTTTCTCTTTGCATATTTTTCCTTCGTAATATTTAACAACAAACCCCTTTTGTTCACGCTCAATTGACTATAAGTTCCATACATTCCATTATGTTATAAGCTCTTTTTCTATATAGTTTAATTAAAACTTTTGTAAATGTTTTCCTATAAGCTACATCTTCAAAATAAATGAAATATTTGTACTTAAAATCTACACATTCGTTTAAAAATCCTTATATACTAGTTTTTGTTTCTACAACGTTTAATATAGGTATTTCCTTGTATTCCCTGTTTAATACGGAGTTAGCGGTGATACCACTGAGATTTATCAGCTTGGGTTCCCCACTTGTTAGGTGTTGGCTCTGAATACCATCGCCGAAATGAGGTTAGGTTAATCCCTACGATGGGTACTCTAGGCCGTTTAAACGGTTCTCGAGAGCCAAGGCACCCGTGATGGTATATTTTTTTCTATCTAGGCGGTAAACAGTATAACCAGAGATATTAAACTATCCTGGATTCCAGTGTGTTTCGGTTATCGGTATGCATGCAGGTTTATGTTTGTTGGTTTTAATGAGACACTTTACGGAATATCAAAATCGTTTAAAACCTTAAAAACACGAAGGGTTTGGTAAGTAAACCCTTATTCAAAACCTATTCAAAACACCCTGAAGGAGATAAAGGTCAGATCCCTGATATAGGAAACAACTAAACAAAGTCAGTGTTCCTTTGGTTTTAAAAAAATCACTAAATCAATTGGTATTATTACCACAAGAAATAGCAAACCTTTGCAAATCAGTTTGAAATACCATATATTAGGCAACCACCTAGACCGCTTCCAGAAATCACAACACAGCGGGTAGAAAAATAACTTGAAAATATACAATTTACTGCTGAAAACATGACTAAGTCCCTCAAAACTTCAAGATACAACTGCTACTGGACCAAATGAAATACTCGCAATCTTTCTTAATATATATATTTTATTTATTTAAAATTCTTTATTGCACAAAATTGTACATAGGCGAGCTTAATGCCTTAGGCATTTTCTACCAGCTAACCTTTGAGAGAGTGAAATATGCTTAGGGTGCAGAACTTTCGATAGAAGGATATAGATATAGTTTTAACAATGATGCATAACAATACTTAAACTACTTAAATACTGTATATAATATAATAAATGTAATACATATATATACATACCATACCAAACAAAAATTGTCACGAGGATCTGATTTAAGTGTTCAGATAATGACCAGTGAGCAAGCGTTTAAACACCCCGATGGAAGGGGCTGATCTTATAGTCAGAGGAAGCAAATTCCACTGGCGAGCAGCTGACACCGTAAACGAATCTGAATATTTGGAAGATACGTGTGACGGGATTTTTAGAAGGTTATTGACAGAGGAACGGAGGGGACGATCATGCGAATCACCAAGGAAAAGAAAACGAGTCTTAAGGTATGAATGAATGAATCTTTATTCACGGAATAAGGTACATATTTGGTGTTACATTTTTTATTTGACCGCCTATTCCACCAATTACGGTATGTGAATTTACAAAATAAAAATTTTAAAAACACGAAGTAAACACACTACAATTAACCACATAAATAAAATATAATTCGATAATAACAATCTAAATATTATGTCAAGAAATTATGCACTAAATCCACTTGCAGTTTAAGTAATCTTGTAAATTATAAAAGCATTTTTCATGTAACCACATTCGTATTTTTTTAACTTATTTTCGGGAAGGTCTAATACTGTTTGGGGAATTTTATTATATATTTTTATTGCCATTATATATGAATTATTTTCAAATACCCTTGTTTTTATGTGTTGACCTATCTCTAGTTTATTTGGATACCTTGAGTTCCGAATTAATATATCTTTCCTAACTGAAAATAGGTTTATATTTTGTTTTACGAACATTATTATTTCAAAAATATACATACCCGTTATGGTCTGAATCTTTAAATTTTTAAATAAGCGACGACAGGATTCATAAGGCGGTATACCACAAATTGCACGCACACATTTCTTTTGGGCCAAGAATACTCTATTTATTTCTGAAGAATTTCCTCATAATATAAGCCCATAGCGAAGAGTAGACGCTATGTATCTATGGTAGGCCAACATAGCTGTCTCTTGTGATACAGTTTGTCTTAGTTTGTTCAGTGCGTAAACAAATTTATTTACTTTTATGCATATTATTATAATTATATGGTCATGCCAATCGCAATGTTTATCGATTGTGATACCTAAAAAAGTAGATGTGCTTGCCATTTCTATTTTTTCACCATTATATTGGAAACTGTATGTAATTTGTTTTACTTATATTAATTTTTAGATTATGCATATTTAACCATGTTACCACATTTTTAATAGTTTGATTAATATTAATTTCATATGATTCTGTAATGTTTAAATTTATACTATTATCATTATTAAAATGATTATTATTGATATTAATACAATTAAAGCTATCATGATTATTACAATGTCTATTATTACTAAAATAGTTATTATCACTAATATTATGAATGTCATCGAGATTATTAAAATGTTTATTTTTACAAAATTTATTATTCAATTTATTAATATTATCAATACCATTAATGTCATCGAGTATATTACAATGTATATTATTATTATTGTTTTTCTATTGGTTTTCTATAAGAAGAACAGTTTAGTTATTTCTTAGATCAAATCCTTTTTGAATTTCTAACAAACATCAAATAACTAGTAGTAAAAAACTAAGAAATAAATACAATATTTTTTTATAAATAAAATAAATTTATACTTCAGCTTTGTGGTGTGTTTTTTGCCATAAACACGCTTGCAGTGCTTTTTGGATGGGTACTTTATTTAACATTTTATAAACATCCAAATGGTTTATGTATTATTTTTACGCTTTTAATTTTAAACAGGTTTATCGCATTTTTCACTTGTCACGCCTATCTATATTTAGAGTATAAATAAGACGCGAACAAATTAAATTTTAGATTACAATTTATTACACTAAACCTAACATAAAAAAATATAAACGAAAACTGTACAACTGTAGCTAACTTAATCTAGAAACGGATCTAGAATTCCTAATTTGAAATTGATATTCTAATTCTAGAAATCTTAATTTAGTAATGGATCTATAAATCCTAATTTATGAAATAGTGTCTCAGGGACTGAGAACAATAAAAATCAGTTAATTTTCAGTATGCAATACGATACCAGAGTCCTTTAGATACCCGATTTGGGGACATTATTAATTATGTAGTTATGACGTCACGACGACAGCCTCGACGTACTATGCATAGCCGTAATTATATTTGTAGTCGTATCATAAATCATAAATCCCCAACTTCTGGTGTTAACCACACACTTATTTAAGTATTTATATTTAAGAAAAAGACACAGAACAATTAAAATATATTTATAAAAATCAGAACAGCTTTGCCAACTCTTTTGTGCAGTAATATATAGTAGTATGTGCGCCTTAGTAAATAAAAGTCTTTTGTGCAGTAAGCGCCTTAGAAAATAAAATGGCTATAGATAGATACACTGTTGACTTATTATAGTTAGTATTTTAAGGAGTAATTTAGTTTACAATGTTACAGTACCCTCTCTCCTAATCAAAGATTTGACGTATGAAAAAAATCCGCACTGATAACCTGCTACACAATAAAGTTAAATTAAGTTAAGCAATAAGCGATAAATAGCTTTAATTATTAAGCACCGTTTAATTTTAAAACTTTAATATGCCATGCACCAAGATCGCGGCCTGACCATATCTTTCAAATTATAGACCCAACGGTGATCTTTTGTCAGTAATTTTACATTTAGGTGCTAGTTTCTTACTAAAATGAGCATCTTTGTCACTTTGAAAACAACGTTTTTTTTTTTCAAACGAATTATTCAATATAAAATCTATTGGTTTCCGTCTCAAATTATAAGTGTTTAGTATTTTTCTTGCCAAAGAGAAAATTGAACCTTATCAAAGACCTGATAGATTGCCTAGATTTTCAGCGTAGGTGTTGCGCGGAATGAAAACTAGCTCGCTCTGGTTGTCATTTTCAATATAATGAGAACCACACATTACTAGCTCTTGACCGTGAACCAAGAAGGATGGGGTATAACCTGTACTTTCATTAACAGAATTGTTAATGGCGAATTGAATTTTTGGCAGGTTTATGAATATTTCATATGATCATAGATCATTAGCAACAAATATTGAAATAGCTGTAAGTATAGTTTTGTTGTACCTTTTAACAGTGTTATTTTGGGGAGTATATTTAGTGGTAAAGTGAAAATTAGGAACTTTGTATTTCTGAAATAAAGTATCCAGTTCACGGCTAATGAATTGGATTCCATTATCCATAATAACAACCTGGGGAACACCATGGATCAGAAACACGCCATCTTCAAGACATTTAGCAATAGCACCAGCAGTAGTGTTACGAAGGGGAAAGAGTAGGCAATATTTAGAGAAACAACACGTCACAACGAAAATATAAGTATGTTGCTTTCTACTGTTAGGTAGTGGACCGACTAGATCCATAGAAATGGCCTGAAATGGACGAGAACAATTTTTAAGTCTACCCATGGTTCCCAGGGTAACATGAGTAGGTAGCTTATAAGCTAGACACAATCACAACTATTTACAAATTTGCCAATCACTACTCATACCCAATAATAGTGCAGAGAACATTTATATGTTTTAAGATACTGAAGTGTGCACAAGTTGGTTCTGAATGGTTTTTCACCAACATATCGTTACGCAGTTCTAGGGGTACTTGTTTCCAATTTAATTCTTCGATAAGTAAGTTTTTATTTTTCATAAAGCGATAAAGTATTGAGTTTTCAACACGGTAATTAGGATAACCAGTAGGCGATTTTAGGCGTCCATTATACTTTTTAAGATACCAACCACCCTGTGTAGAGGGAGTAAAATTAGTCATATTAGAAGTGTTAGTAATTTCTGCTAAAGGCACCGATCTTGAAAGTGCATCTGGAATTATATTGTCTTTTCCACGACGGTGTTTTATTTCACACCCCATCTAGCAAGGCGACCGGAAGGATTAGAAAGGGAAAGGAACCATTTTAGCGCGGAATGGTCAGTATAGACAGAAAATGTTTGACCATTGTCCAAATAACAACGCCAATGCTCTAGCGCAATCAGTTCTTAGTTATCAGGAAAACACCAAATTGGATCCCTTACCAACATAATAATAAAATTGATTTGACTCTTGGTGTTCTCACACATGGAATTTTAAAGCAAAGAGGATGTTTAAAAACGCCTTAACAAATATCTCAAAGGGGGTAATTTCAAAAGTTGTCGATGAAGCTATAGTGAATCATTTAACTGGTTTGGATACGGCGGAAATTCTAGCGATGACATGCCTCAATATGTGAGCGTTAAGCGCACTGAGGTAATTGAATATAGGCGATCCGTATACAGGCCACCATCCAAGTATATGTATAATACTCTTCATAAGATTCATCCTTCGTCTTCTGAGAATGGTGGTTTTTACAAGTTATTTCCCTCATCAAAAGGCAATACCTATAAATGTCACGAGTATGAGTCTCCTCTTTCCTTTATTGAAAATAAACCGCAGTTCAGAAAGAAAAGAAAACAACCGACAGCTTCATCAACTACGCCCACTAGTTTTAAAAGGCTACCCGATCCTAAACCTGGAAACAAAAGAGGGAGGGGACGGCATAATAAAGCCGGACCATATGTGCGCAAATCTGACTATGCCGCCACAACAAAATATCTAGCGGGACGTCTAAGTTATTTTATAAATACTTGGAAAACATAAGGCGACCCTCTTTTCATAATAAAGACGCTAAAAGGATTGTCAATTCCCTTTAAAACTATTAAAATCACCTCTAATATCAGCTTCGCCGGTAAATTTGAACAAGGTTTGCACTCAAACGTCAACAGCTATGGATCAAGAAATAAAAAACTTACTTCAGATAAAAGCTTTAGAAATTTGCACCGCAAACTATGTATTCCTGTCATGTTTGTTTCTCGTCTCAAAATCAGACAGAAGCCTAAGATCAGTACTCAATTTAAAGCCATTAAATCGATACCTGGAACTAAAACCATTTCGACTCATAAATCACCAAAAAGTTCCGAAGTTTTTACAACAAAAAAAATAGATTTATCAAGTGCATACCTACATCTTCCAATAAAAGCAACCCACAGAAGATACCTGGTAATATCAGACAACGGTCAATGTTATCAGATGACTGCGCCGTTCGGCTTATCTGTTGCTCCAGTAATATTTGCCCGACTAACAAATTGAATTACATAAAAACACCTAGCCGGGGAACTACAGTATAATTCAACACTCTAAAATTCAATTTAAAGTGCTTTGTAAAACAATATCTCTGTATTATCTGTCCCTGTTCGGGCGCCAAATTGTAACAGGTTTTCCTTAAGTGGGGAGGGGAAACAAAAACACAATACCAAATCAATGAAAAACAATAATTTATTTAATGAAAACTTGTAAGTTTAGTTTATAATAATATCATGGATTAACTTAATTGGGGAATTTAGATCGAAATTGGACAAGTGGATAATATTCAACATATACTATTATCCGGTACTTAGAATTTATAAAAATTTACTAAGAATGTAAAAATTAGGGATTAACTTAATTGGGGAATTTAGATCGAAATTGGACAAGTGGATAATATTCAACATCTATTATCCGGTACTTAGAATTTATAAAAAAATACTAAGAATGTGAAAATTAGGGATTAACTTAATTGGGAAGTTTGGATCAGTAATGGTTTAATAATTAAAACTATAATATGACATGTACTTATTATCTAACACTTATATATAATAAAATAAATAGCTTAAATTACTAATTCTCCGATTTATATAAGAGTAGGTACCCACACTTTTACATAGTCCTTACCAAATAGAAGTACACAATTTTAAATTTACAAAAAAAAGAAACAATAATAATATAATCCGCGATACCTCGGGTTTAAGTTCTCATACGGGCAGGTACGTGTAAATGCACTTTCAAGTAACTCCAAGTAGGTAAACGCACCCTCAACCAATTTCACTTCACGAGGGTGAAGTATGGAGACGTTCGCTTCTACGCGACTCAAACTAAGAGCTAGGTATACCAGTCCCAACTTCTCGGCGTTAATCGCGCTGACTCCACTTCCAAACTGCTCCCAAGCCAGAAGTGGATGGTGCAAAAAAAAACCCCTGTAATAGATGAAAAGACCTACTTAGTATGATAACTAAGAAAAGAAACCTAATCTGTTAATATTATCACGGATGCGACGCAGCTCCCGTGAATCGTGTAATCGATCCAGAGTAATCAAATCGGGACCGTCTGGACACTTATATCTATAACTAATTTATATATCAACTTACGAATATTAGACCAATTGAAAACAATAAAGATATTCATAAAAATAAGCTTATAATTACCTTCTCGAAGGGGTCTGAACAAACGATGATGTTAGCGAACACTGTAGTTCAAAATCAAACTACTTTGTATGACATGTAACAATTGGCAGAATCCTGGACTTACGATTCAGAACCGATAAAAACAATGTAAAACTATATTTAATATTAAAAAGTATTTAGATCAATATTAAAACTGCTCCATTTAATTTTCCTCTTCAAAAAAAAACCTACCCTCATTCGAAAAAAGTGCCTGAACCCTATTGATAGTTGCCTGATTGACTGATAATGAACTATATAAATATCTTAATCATTATTATTAGATAAAAAGCTTGTTAATATAAAACAAATACTTTAAAATTATTTTACTACAAATAAGAAATCATAAACAAAGACAGAGTTGGAATATCGCCATTGCCAAAGTCCGTTTAGGAAAAAAGAACTGTCACAATAAAAAATAATGTTATTAGGTTAGGTTAATATTTATAATTTTATTATTATTAGATCATGAGTGAATTAATATTAATTTTAAATTTATTGACATTTTGAAGTGGATTAGTTATTTCCTGAATACCACCAAAAGTGAAAATATGAAGTTTTGTATGATCCAAACCCCGGTAAAGTATTTTTATACAATCAACCTTTTTTACATGTTACAGTACACCCCCACCCGATGAAGAATTTATGTAATAAATTCTTTAGGACGTCCTCGTCCGAAAATAATACACTTTCATAAAAAATAATAAATTTTCATTTTACCTGGAGTAACATTAAGTAAATCTAAAACAGACATTTAGGATTTATTGCACCGAAAAAATTTTAGACAACCAGGCAACCAATGGGGCTGAATGTAAGCATTTTATAAACTAATCAGAAATATCCTCCTTCAAGTCCTTTATGTGCCATTTCCCAATATGTTTGCCTGCTTCATTCTCTAACTCGTATACTAACGGCGAGAGTTTTCTAATGACTTTGCAGCGTTCAAACTTTGGAGCCAATTTACTTGTGAAGTATTTCTTTGCATCGCTTTGTTTGTAAGAACGCTTCCAAACATACTCTCCGACCTCAAAAACAATATCCCTACGACGACTATTATAATATCTAGCATTCCTGTCATGTACTCTCTTCAAGTGAGTATGCACCTGATGGAAAACGTCTTTTAAAATACCTAAGTTGGTCACGTAATCAGACCTAGAGGCAAAGTTCAATTCGTCTAAACTCTGGGTGGAAAGATAACATCTTCCGTCACTTACCGCCTCTCGACTATGAACCAGCATGAATGGTGAAAACTTTGTAGATTCATTCACGGAGGAATTGAGTGCAAACTGAATTCGGTATATGTTAATATCCCAAGTGCGCTGGTCATTACCAATCAAAGTAGATATAGCTGTGATAATGGTACGGTTATAACGCTCGACGGTATTTATCTGCGGGCAATAGACAGGAGTTAAATGAATTTGGGGAATGCTGAATTTCTTAAACAAGTTTTGAACCTCGCTCCCGGTAAACTGAGATCCGTTGTCAGCGATGACCGTTTGAGGGATACCATGTACCATGAAGACATGATTTTCCAAGCGGTCAGCTATGACCTTACCGCTGGCTCTTCTAAGAGGAAACAAAAGGCAGTACTTAGAAAAGCAGCAAACCACCACAAGTATATACGTGTTTTGCAATCTAGAGAGCGGCAAAGGCCCGACCAAATCAATGCTAATGCATTGAAACGGACGTACACAAGTCTTCGGGCTCCCCATCAATCCAGGCGGGGATTTCGTGGGGTGTTTGTAAGATTTACAAATGCCACAGTTATTTACAAAACTAAGAGTATCACGGTACATGCTAGGCCAAAAATATCTGAGACGAAGGCGTTGATACGTTGTAGCAATTCCCAAATGTGCAGCGGTTTCGCTGGAATGGTTGTCCGTCAGTACGACTGGAATGCGTTCAGACGGGACCACCTCTTTCCATTCAAAATCACTAGTGAGGGTATTACGACTCCGAGAGAAACGAAAAAGTTTGTTTTCGATCACTTGGAAGTTCGGACAAGAACGAGGGTTGGTTTTACAGCGGTTAATAACATTGAGATACCACGGGTCAGCAGTGGTTATCTCCATTGTGGACACCGGAACCGAGCGGGATAATGCGTCTGGCACGGTGTTATCAACTCCTCGTCTGTGTTCAATAATGAAGTTGTAAGGTGATAAACGACAACCCCACCTCTCAAGGCGACCCGTAGGGTTCTTTAAATTTAAAAACCATTTCAAACTCGCATGATCGGTGACAATTCGGAATGGGTTCTTACAACCCTCCAGGTAAGCACGATAATGTTCTACCACAAAAACTACGGCTAGAGCTTCCCTTTCGGTAGCCGAATAGTTACGTTCTTGCGCGGTAAGTGAACGACTACAGTAGGCTACGGGATGCTCTAGGCCTTCAAGCTCCTGCGTTAAGGTTCAACCAATACCAAAACTTGAGGCATCGCAATGCACGGAAAACGGCTGAGTGAAATCTGGACAAGCTAACACAGGCGCCGTAGTTAAGAAAGTCTTGAGAAGGTTAAAAGAATATTCAGCTTCTGAAGACCAGAAAAAAGGGGGTGCCGCTTTCTTAGTGGAGGTTAAAGCATTTAAAGGCCCTGCTATCTGGCTAAAGTTTTTTATAAATCGTCGATAATATGAAGCTGTACCCAAAAAGCGTTTCACATCTTTCCGACACGTGGGGGTAGGGAACTCCAAGATTGCGTTGATCTTATCAGGATCTGTACGAAGACCATGCTCATCCACAACATAGCCTAAATATTTCAATTGTTTCCTAAAGAAACAACACTTAGATGAATTAATCGTAAGTTTTGCTGACCTTAAATGTTCAAAGACAACACCTAATAACTGTAAATGTTCGGAAAAGGTGCTGGAAATGATAATTATATCATCCAAGTAAATAAAAATATTGCTTGCAAACTCTGGTCCAAATAGGGAATCCATTAACCGTTGTTGGGTAGCAGGTGCTGAAGTCAATCCAAAACACATCACTTTGAATTGGAACAACCCACGACCCGGAACAGTAAACGCTGTCTTCTCTTTGGAGCTGTTCTCCAGAGGAATTTGCCAGAAAGCGGTTTTTAGATCAATTGACGATAGGAATCTAGCTTCCCTAAGCTGGTCTAAAATATTATGGATGTATGGCAAAGGATAGGCATCATGCTTAGAAACTTCGTTTAGTTTTCGGCTGTCCAAACAAAAACGTAGCTCACCATTTGACTTGGGTACCATAGTAACTGGATTGTTCCATGGGCTACAGCTGGGTTCTACGATGTCTTCTTGAAGCATCTCATCAAGTTGTTTATTGAGCTCAGCCAATTTAGGTGGAGACATAATATAGTATCTTTGTTTAATAGGCAAAGAATTACCAGTGTCGATAACATGGTGTAACAAGTGGGTTCGACCGATGCCACATTTTTCCGCAGATATCAACTCAAACTTCTCAATCACAGAATTAGCTTCAAGCTTCTGGGATGAAGAGAGAAAATCAAAAGATTGCAAGGATCTTACCTCGTTAACTCCGATCGCCGCGGGGTCTCGCTCGTTGTTATCCAACAACGCCAATACATCCGGGGCAATCTTGAAGGCTTTCCAAAAATTTATGCCTAGTAAAAGAGATGTAGTTATTTGAGGAATCAAATAAAACTCGACCATCTCGGTTTGATCGTTGACTGTGATTGGTAATGAAATGCTACCGATTACAGAAGCTGGAGATCCATTAGCAGTCTCCACAAAAGATAAATTGGGAGATTGATTAAAATTGGGAAGACTCTGAAAACTATTACAAGTTTTCCCACTTAAAATAGAAATCTGTGAACCTGAATCGAGTAAACCTCGAAATACAGATTCATAAATTACAACATTTATATAAGGACGTCGATCATTATGAGAAATTTCGTGAACTAGCGGAATAGTCTTAGGCGACATGTACTTATTAACAAACAACAACCATTGTTGCCATTCAGCATCAGGGACCGTTCTCCCTGTAGATTTATACTTAGGTTTTTCGATCTTCTTCCGATAGTTCACCCTTATTCGTTTTTTGAAGTGGATGGGTTACATTGGGGACAATCAACAAGCGTAACATCTTTCAAACCACAACGGTAACAAATTTTTATAAAAGGAGCGGTACAATCTGATAAAGAATGACCTTCAACTCGATATCTAACACAAAACTTGGGTTTAACTGCGGCCGTAACGGTTACTGGAGATTTTGACGTTTTGTAAGCCAAATCTTTGGCTAACAATTCGGTAGCCCTTGGTGGCTCCACAAAGCGACGGCTCTGCTGCCGAGCATTCTCTAGCAAACGACACTTATGCTTAAGTTCCGACCAAGAAGAAATTGGGCACAAAGCTAACTGGTTAATATAGAAAGGTCTTATATTATTGTACACTATGCTTAGTTTCACCTCCTCCGGAAGAGGCTTACTCAGCCTTTTAAAATAATTATACATTATGCTAAGGTAAGTAACAATGGATTCCTCCGCACCCTGGGTGCGGTTCCTAATTTCTGAAAGCAGAATGGAATCATAATTATAGGGGAGATAATCCTCAAACAACGATTTTTTGAGCTCTATCCAACTGGTAACAGTTGACTGTATGCTACGATACCAAAGAAGAGCATCCTCAGTGAATAATTCTACCGCAGAACAAAAAATTTTATCCTGAGTGATATTGCGCGATATACAAAGTTCCTCTAAGCCGTCTACAAAAGCTTTTACACACCCTTTACCATTAAATTTAATATTCAAAGAATTTATATTCTGATTTCGATCACATGAAACATTTATGATATTATTGGAGGTAGGTACCAAAGTTTCTTCAACTCTTAGGGAGGTTCTAAAATTTAAATGTAAATTGTCAAGTTTTAAAAGATAGGAATTTAATTTAACATTTAAATCTAGAAGTAATTCAGATTCAGGAACCGTAGAATCTATTCGGGAAAGACGATGAAATAGGTGATGAGCCAGGGCTTGGAATCGGTTTAATTGTTTTAATGTAACCGGTTTTTCCACTACCAACCTTGACAATTCTTCGAGCTTACGTTGTACCTGCTCCAATTCTAACTTAATATCGCCTTCAAATGCGGCTATGTCATCGGAAGTTATTTCCTTTGAGAGCGTTCGAATTTGAGATCGCAACCCGGCCACGGTTTCTGCTGGAGTTGCATCCCTTATAGAGACTTCGTAAGTTAATTCATCCTTTAGCAGCAGGTTGAAAGAAATAGGCCTCTCCTCCATGTTTAAAAACTAAATACGTACACGAAAAAGAAATAAAAACTGAAAAGAAATAACCTAAAACGAAAAATTACTGATCCAACTCTTGGTCGAGCGATAGACCGATCAAAAGAAATTTACATTTACTCCCCAAAAGGGTCCCTCCATTACCAAGTCCTTTACTACTGTAAAAGTAGCTTGTATAAAACGTAATACTTGAACAAAGTATGCTACACCCGTAGACGTAGTTATCCTATTTAACAACTCTAGGGGGTATGATCTCACACGTCGCGTGTCCAATGATACTCCTAGCAAAGTACCAACAAACCCACAAAGTAAACCCACCAACGTACTTTCCGTGGTTGGCTCGCCCTGGAGCTGGGGAACAGCACTCATAATAACTCTTTGTACATATTCACCAATTGCGTATCCCCACTCTATTACTGCATCAAATTGGCCTCCCAACGCATGGAATAGACCCAATCGCTGCTTTAGCCACTATTCCAGGGTTCAAGAGACCAGCTACCTGGGTAACGGTCTCTTTAACCTGAAAACCCACTTTTTTTGCTGTAGCACCTATACCCTCCATCTGCACACGTGCATGCACGTCGGGGTACCGGTAAGCCCAGCCGTTGTTCTTAGTGGAGGGGATACCATAGAAGTTGGCTATCTCAAAATCATCACCAGTACTCCACCACACTGTTAATAGCGTAGGTTCTGTCACTTGAATAACTATGTGCCCGGCATTATAATCCCCTTTGTCGCGCCAAGTATAGTTACGGTTGGAATCTTCGTCGTTGACTAGAGTCCACGTATTTTCAGTCTCATATGGCGCTTCTATTACTACACTCGGGTTTACACCAGGTAAAATCATCTCTGTGTGGAAATTAGAACCACAAATTGGGTAATCATTTACGCTCTGCGTAATACCATACTGTCCACTAATGCGCACACCAGTGTGGGGAATATAGCTAACATAAGCTGGATGCTTACCCTCCAACACAATGGTATATCGTTGACTTCCCCTCCAACACCTAAACATGTCCATGATTGACACAGCTGAGGTCATGTGTAGAGTTGGGGAGAAAATTCCATTCAATGTTGTGGTGGACTCCGACACACACATTGAGCGGTTGGGAGGACATACGGGAATAAAGAAACCACCATTTTTAACTGCATCAATGGCAGCCCTCCACACCAGCAATGTCGGTCGTCGCAAGAGATCTTTAAATTCCACCTGACCGTCCAATGACAATGTGGGTAACGCAGGTCTCCCTACTGAAAAATCTTCTGTGGTGTCAAGAGTTTCCTTATCTCCCGTATCCATTTGTACTTTTGGTGTTTTTTGTCGCAATTCTCTCCTCCCTCGAACTACATCAGGTGTAGGAGGAGGTCCACTAAAGAATTCTTCCAAATTAGATATGTATCCATCGGCCGGAAAATTGTTCATGATACGGATTACCTTATTAGGACGACAAGAGTTGGCCTTCAACCCATGTAAATTGAAGTCTGGTCCACCTCTCATGAAGACCAGAACATCAATCACCTGTGGTGCATTTTGAATAGGTCGTAATGCATTTATAACTCGCACCTTTAATACTGTAAACGACTCAGGTGCTATCGTCAACGAATGAGAACGAATTGTATCGCTTGATGCCTGTGCTTCATACGGGTTATAAACTCCCGCTGTTGTTCTGCGCATTATAGTGTCATAAATATACGGTACCCTAAAAACAACACTTCGCTGTTCGCCTAAGTGGAAATTCTTTGAAAATGTTGCGCTTGATTCTACTTCATTTGAGGCAGTAGTCTTCCTTCCAAACTCGGCTGTTATCTGTACTGTCCCAGTGTGAAATGAGTTTGAAACGAAATCGAATCTAAACTCAAGAGTCCCCGACCAAAAAGCAAAGTTGGCTGTTGCATACTCCATCGGTGTGAGCTCACCAACGAAATCGCGTGTATAATTCCTGCTGGTAGGGTCAACCACCATTTTAAATAACTTAGACCCTTCTCCAACGTCAGGACCCCATGAAAAAGATTTGCACACTCCCCATATATGTGCCAATTCTATAAAGCTCTTCGGCTCATCTGTGGGACAGTCAATATTAATGTAATTAGTTAAAGTATGTGGATTCACCCTTAAAGGGTGAACGGCTGTAACGCCTTTCCCACCACAAAAATTTAGCCGGGGTTGGGGTACCACTATATTGGCACTTAACACTGTAGGTTTATCTTGGTTACGTGATTTTCCTAATTGATCAAAATTTCTTTCTACACCTAACAGTACCTGTTTTAAAGCAGACCCCGCCATTCCCGATACTACATTACCAACTACATCCATTTGTACTTTTGGCAGGGGCACACGGTAAGACATACCGGCAAACTGCACCTGTATAAATCGGTAGTACGCTCGCAACTCCACTTGAGAGGGTCCACTCGGTCCAGTTTGTAATGGACTTAGAACATGTATATACACCACAGCGTACTTTCCAGAACGCACACCCACTGATGCCTGCGAGTGGGGCATTATTCGCATGTAGGGGCGATGGAACCTAAACGGTATTTGTATTACGCCTTCGTTATTAGAAGCTAAATCTAATATCACATGGTTACGAGCCAAGGCGCTTTGGTACCCATCTGTTAACGCCTCAGCTTGATATGGGTCGTATTTCGCTGAAACTATTAATTTTCCACAGCAGAATTTATTGGCATTAACCACTATCCGCATTTCAATATGGGGACGCGCATAAACAAACGCTTCAAAAGGGGCCATATTAGGTGCTTCTGCCCTTTCGTATAAGTCTTCAAGTAAAGAGTATGTAGCCAAGACATGTCCCAATTGGGCTGTTGTACTAATAGCAGTGGATTTCAAAGGGACCCACCTATTAGTTAATAAAGGGAACATTCCTACTGGCTCTGAACTCGCAATATTAAATGCACTATCTAACGATCCAGTCGGGCGAATTTGGGATTGGGACTGATCTTGGGTGATAATTGTATTTGATTTTTTGTCACTTTGTTGATTACTAACTCCTTGTTCTGTTTCCATTTGTACATGTGGCCAATCTCCATAACACATCCGCCATTGGGCTCTCTTAAGAGCCAATTTCCACTTTAAATACAGATTTTCATACTCATACTCCTGAATGTATTCTATCGTAGCACGAATACTCATCTGTACCTGAGGCAATCAACTCAGTAATGTTTTTATTAAAGCACAACACGTTATATTGTCTGCTTCACGTTTAGAATTAGCCCATTGTTTGGCACTTATAATCACAGGTCCCTCATGTGAGGTCCATCGAATTTGCCTATGAACCTCAAAGTCAAAGTCAAAGTCAAAATCGTTTATTTGAGAACAAAAGGTCTTAAAAAGATGTTACATTAATACTGTTCGCTTTTGCTCCACCTCACCTCACCTCGAAGTAAGCCTCTCTGTCTCCATCCTTTCCGTAACTTTTGGCCCAATAGGTTTGTGTCTCGTACATAGTAAACATAAGCCAACTATTAAACAGGCTGGTATAATTAAAATGAGAGTTATAAGTTTTACTTTCTTTGGCAAGGCTTGATGGAACTTTTTTAATAACTGTACTATAGCATTCATCTTTAGTCTTGAATTTACTTCCTCCTCTCGTCTCAAACTTAGTGACTCCCCCAAGGGGGTCAACAATAGTTCCTCGTCGCCCCATTCTACTTCACCTATCATATAATAATACTTGTAATAATAATGAGAGTTATAGAAGTGTTAGAAAATTTTTACTGTACCCAGCGTCCGATCAGTGTAAACACCTAGCCGGGGAACTACAGTATAATTCAACACTCTAAAATTCAATTTAAAGTGCTTTGTAAAACAATATCTCTGTATTATCTGTCCCTGTTCGGGCGCCAAATTGTAAATTCGTATTAAGTATGTAAGATCGAAATTGGACAAGTGGATAATATTCAACATATACTATTATCCGGTACTTAGAATTTATAAAAATTTACTAAGAATGTGAAAATTAGGGATTAACTTAATTGGGGAATTTAGATCGAAATTGGACAAGTGGATAATATTCAACATCTATTATCCGGTACTTAGAATTTATAAAAAAATACTAAGAATGTGAAAATTAGGGATTAACTTAATTGGGAAGTTTGGATCAGTAATGGTTTAATAATTAAAACTATAATATGACATGTACTTATTATCTAACACTTATATATAATAAAATAAATAGCTTAAATTACTAATTCTCCGATTTATATAAGAGTAGGTACCCACACTTTTACATAGTCCTTACCAAATAGAAGTACACAATTTTAAATTTACAAAAAAAAGAAACAATAATAATATAATCCGCGATACCTCGGGTTTAAGTTCTCATACGGGCAGGTACGTGTAAATGCACTTTCAAGTAACTCCAAGTAGGTAAACGCACCCTCAACCAATTTCACTTCACGAGGGTGAAGTATGGAGACGTTCGCTTCTACGCGACTCAAACTAAGAGCTAGGTATACCAGTCCCAATTTCTCGGCGTTAATCGCGCTGACTCCACTTCCAAACTGCTCCCAAGCCAGAAGTGGATGGTACAAAAAAAAACCCCTGTAATAGATGAAAAGACCTACTTAGTATGATAACTAAGAAAAGAAACCTAATCTGTTAATATTATCACGGATGCGACGCAGCTCCCGTGAATCGTGTAATCGATCCAGAGTAATCAAATCGGGACTGTCTGGACACATATCTATAACTAATTTATATATCAACTTACGAATATTAGACCAATTGAAAACAATAAAGATATTCATAAAAATAAGCTTATAATTACCTTCTCGAAGGGGTCTGAACAAACGATGATGTTAGCGAACACTGTAGTTCAAAATCAAACTACTTTGTATGACATGTAACAATTGGCAGAATCCTGGACTTACGATTCAGAACCGATAAAAACAATGTAAAACTATATTTAATATTAAAAAGTATTTAGATCAATATACTACTCCATTTAATTTTCCTCTTCAAAAAAAAACCTACCCTCATTCGAAAAAAGTGCCTGAACCCTATTGATAGTTGCCTGATTGACTGATAATGAACTTAATAAATATCATAATCATTATTATTAGATAAAAAGCTTGTAAAAAACAAATACTTTAAAATTATTTTACTACAAATAAGAAATCATAAACAAAGACAGAGTTGGAATATCGCCATTGCCAAAGTCCGTTTAGGAAAAAAGAACTGTCACAATAAAAAAAAATGTTATTAGGTTAGGTTAATATTTATAATTTTATTATTATTAGATCATGAGTGAATTAATATTAATTTTAAATTTATTGACATTTTGAAGTGGATTAGTTATTTCCTGAATACCACCAAAAGTGAAAATATGAAGTTTTGTATGATCCAAACCCCGGTAAAGTATTTTTATACAATCAACCTTTTTTACATGTTACAGTACACCCCCACCCGATGAAGAATTTATGTAATAAATTCTTTAGGACGTCCTCGTCCGAAAATAATACACTTTCATAAAAAATAATAAATTTTCATTTTACCTGGAGTAACATTAAGTAAATCTAAAACAGACATTTAGGATTTATTGCACCGAAAAAATTTTAGACAACCAGGCAACCAATGGGGCTGAATGTAAGCATTTTATAAACTAATCAGAAATATCCTCCTTCAAGTCCTTTATGTGCCATTTCCCAATATGTTTGCCTGCTTCATTCTCTAACTCGTATACTAACGGCGAGAGTTTTCTAATGACTTTGCAGCGTTCAAACTTTGGAGCCAATTTACTTGTGAAGTATTTCTTTGCATCGCTTTGTTTGTAAGAACGCTTCCAAACATACTCTCCGACCTCAAAAACAATATCCCTACGACGACTATTATAATATCTAGCATTCCTGTCATGTACTCTCTTCAAGTGAGTATGCACCTGATGGAAAACGTCTTTTAAAACACCTAAGTTGGTCACGTAATCAGACCTAGAGGCAAAGTTCAATTCGTCTAAACTCTGGGTGGAAAGATAACATCTTCCGTCACTTACCGCCTCTCGACCATGAACCAGCATGAATGGTGAAAACTTTGTAGATTCATTCACGGAGGAATTGAGTGCAAACTGAATTCGGTATATGTTAATATCCCAAGTGCGCTGGTCATTACCAATCAAAGTAGATATAGCTGTGATAATGGTATGGTTATAACGCTCGACGGTATTTATCTGCGGGCAATAGACAGGAGTTAAATGAATTTGGGGAATGCTGAATTTCTTAAACAAGTTTTGAACCTCGCTCCCGGTAAACTGAGATCCGTTGTCAGCGATGACCGTTTGAGGGATACCATGTACCATGAAGACATAATTTTCCAAGCGGTCAGCTATGACCTTACCGCTGGCTCTTCTAAGAGGAAACAAAAGGCAGTACCTAGAAAAGCAGCAAACCACCACAAGTATATACGTGTTTTGCAATCTAGAGAGCGGCAAAGGCCCGACCAAATCAATGCTAATGCATTGAAACGGACGTACACAAGTCTTCGGGCTCCCCATCAATCCAGGCGGGGATTTCGTGGGGTGTTTGTAAGATTTACAAATGCCACAGTTATTTACAAAACTAAGAGTATCACGGTACATGCTAGGCCAAAAATATCTGAGACGAAGGCGTTGATACGTTGTAGCAATTCCCAAATGTGCAGCGGTTTCGCTGGAATGGTTGTCCGTCAGTACGACTGGAATGCGTTCAGACGGGACCACCTCTTTCCATTCAAAATCACTAGTGAGGCTATTACGACTCCGAGAGAAACGAAAAAGTTTGTTTTCGATCACTTGGAAGTTCGGACAAGAACGAGGGTTGGTTTTACAGCGGTTAATAACATTGAGATACCACGGGTCAGCAGTGGTTATCTCCATTGTGGACACCGGAACCGAGCGGGATAATGCGTCTGGCACGGTGTTATCAACTCCTCGTCTGTGTTCAATAATGAAGTTGTAAGGTGATAAACGACAACCCCACCTCTCAAGGCGACCCGTAGGGTTCTTTAAATTTAAAAACCATTTCAAACTCGCATGATCGGTGACAATTCGGAATGGGTTCTTACAACCCTCCAGGTAAGCACGATAATGTTCTACCACAAAAACTACGGCTAGAGCTTCCCTTTCGGTAGCCGAATAGTTACGTTCTTGCGCGGTAAGTGAACGACTACAGTAGGCTACGGGATGCTCTAGGCCTTCAAGCTCCTGCGTTAAGGTTCCACCAATACCAAAACTTGAGGCATCGCAATGCACGGAAAACGGCTGAGTGAAATCTGGACAAGCTAACACAGGCGCCGTAGTTAAGAAAGTCTTGAGAAGGTTAAAAGAATATTCAGCTTCTGAAGACCAGAAAAAAGGGGGTGCCGCTTTCTTAGTGGAGGTTAAAGCATTTAAAGGCCCTGCTATCTGGCTAAAGTTTTTTATAAATCGTCGATAATATGAAGCTGTACCCAAAAAGCGTTTCACATCTTTCCGACACGTGGGGGTAGGGAACTCCAAGATTGCGTTGATCTTATCAGGATCTGTACGAAGACCATGCTCATCCACAACATAGCCTAAATATTTCAATTGTTTCCTAAAGAAACAACACTTAGATGAATTAATCGTAAGTTTTGCTGACCTTAAATGTTCAAAGACAACACCTAATAACTGTAAATGTTCGGAAAAGGTGCTGGAAATGATAATTATATCATCCAAGTAAATAAAAATATTGCTTGCAAACTCTGGTCCAAATAGGGAATCCATTAACCGTTGTTGGGTAGCAGGTGCTGAAGTCAATCCAAAACACATCACTTTGAATTGGAACAACCCACGACCCGGAACAGTAAACGCTGTCTTCTCTTTGGAGCTGTTCTCCAGAGGAATTTGCCAGAAAGCGGTTTTTAGATCAATTGACGATAGGAATCTAGCTTCCCTAAGCTGGTCTAAAATATTATGGATGTATGGCAAAGGATAGGCATCATGCTTAGAAACTTCGTTTAGTTTTCGGCTGTCCAAACAAAAACGTAGCTCACCATTTGACTTGGGTACCATAGTAACTGGATTGTTCCATGGGCTACAGCTGGGTTCTACGATGTCTTCTTGAAGCATCTCATCAAGTTGTTTATTGAGCTCAGCCAATTTAGGTGGAGACATAATATAGTATCTTTGTTTAATAGGCAAAGAATTACCAGTGTCGATAACATGGTGTAACAAGTGGGTTCGACCGATGCCACATTTTTCCGCAGATATCAACTCAAACTTCTCAATCACAGAATTAGCTTCAAGCTTCTGGGATGAAGAGAGAAAATCAAAAGATTGCAAGGATCTTACCTCGTTAACTCCGATCGCCGCGGGGTCTCGCTCGTTGTTATCCAACAACGCCAATACATCCGGGGCAATCTTGAAGGCTTTCCAAAAATTTATGCCTAGTAAAAGAGATGTAGTTATTTGAGGAATCAAATAAAACTCGACCATCTCGGTTTGATCGTTGACTGTGATTGGTAATGAAATGCTACCGATTACAGAAGCTGGAGATCCATTAGCAGTCTCCACAAAAGATAAATTGGGAGATTGATTAAAATTGGGAAGACTCTGAAAACTATTACAAGTTTTCCCACTTAAAATAGAAATCTGTGAACCTGAATCGAGTAAACCTCGAAATACAGATTCATAAATTACAACATTTATATAAGGACGTCGATCATTATGAGAAATTTCGTGAACTAGCGGAATAGTCTTAGGCGACATGTACTTATTAACAAACAACAACCATTGTTGCCATTCAGCATCAGGGACCGTTCTCCCTGTAGATTTATACTTAGGTTTTTCGATCTTCTTCCGATAGTTCACCCTTATTCGTTTTTTGAAGTGGATGGGTTACATTGGGGACAATCAACAAGCGTAACATCTTTCAAACCACAACGGTAACAAATTTTTATAAAAGGAGCGGTACAATCTGATAAAGAATGACCTTCAACTCGATATCTAACACAAAACTTGGGTTTAACTGCGGCCGTAACGGTTACTGGAGATTTTGACGTTTTGTAAGCCAAATCTTTGGCTAACAATTCGGTAGCCCTTGGTGGCTCCACAAAGCGACGGCTCTGCTGCCGAGCATTCTCTAGCAAACGACACTTATGCTTAAGTTCCGACCAAGAAGAAATTGGGCACAAAGCTAACTGGTTAATATAGAAAGGTCTTATATTATTGTACACTATGCTTAGTTTCACCTCCTCCGGAAGAGGCTTACTCAGCCTTTTAAAATAATTATACATTATGCTAAGGTAAGTAACAATGGATTCCTCCGCACCCTGGGTGCGGTTCCTAATTTCTGAAAGCAGAATGGAATCATAATTATAGGGGAGATAATCCTCAAACAACGATTTTTTGAGCTCTATCCAACTGGTAACAGTTGACTGTATGCTACGATACCAAAGAAGAGCATCCTCAGTGAATAATTCTACCGCAGAACAAAAAATTTTATCCTGAGTGATATTGCGCGATATACAAAGTTCCTCTAAGCCGTCTACAAAAGCTTTTACACACCCTTTACCATTAAATTTAATATTCAAAGAATTTATATTCTGATTTCGATCACATGAAACATTTATGATATTATTGGAGGTAGGTACCAAAGTTTCTTCAACTCTTAGGGAGGTTCTAAAATTTAAATGTAAATTGTCAAGTTTTAAAAGATAGGAATTTAATTTAACATTTAAATCTAGAAGTAATTCAGATTCAGGAACCGTAGAATCTATTCGGGAAAGACGATGAAATAGGTGATGAGCCAGGGCTTGGAATCGGTTTAATTGTTTTAATGTAACCGGTTTTTCCACTACCAACCTTGACAATTCTTCGAGCTTACGTTGTACCTGCTCCAATTCTAACTTAATATCGCCTTCAAATGCGGCTATGTCATCGGAAGTTATTTCCTTTGAGAGCGTTCGAATTTGAGATCGCAACCCGGCCACGGTTTCTGCTGGAGTTGCATCCCTTATAGAGACTTCGTAAGTTAATTCATCCTTTAGCAGCAGGTTGAAAGAAATAGGCCTCTCCTCCATGTTTAAAAACTAAATACGTACACGAAAAAGAAATAAAAACTGAAAAGAAATAACCTAAAACGAAAAATTACTGATCCAACTCTTGGTCGAGCGATAGACCGATCAAAAGAAATTTACATTTACTCCCCAAAAGGGTCCCTCCATTACCAAGTCCTTTACTACTGTAAAAGTAGCTTGTATAAAACGTAATACTTGAACAAAGTATGCTACACCCGTAGACGTAGTTATCCTATTTAACAACTCTAGGGGGTATGATCTCACACGTCGCGTGTCCAATGATACTCCTAGCAAAGTACCAACAAACCCACAAAGTAAACCCACCAACGTACTTTCCGTGGTTGGCTCGCCCTGGAGCTGGGGAACAGCACTCATAATAACTCTTTGTACATATTCACCAATTGCGTATCCCCACTCTATTACTGCATCAAATTGGCCTCCCAACGCATGGAATAGACCCAATCGCTGCTTTAGCCACTATTCCAGGGTTCAAGAGACCAGCTACCTGGGTAACGGTCTCTTTAACCTGAAAACCCACTTTTTTTGCTGTAGCACCTATACCCTCCATCTGCACACGTGCATGCACGTCGGGGTACCGGTAAGCCCAGCCGTTGTTCTTAGTGGAGGGGATACCATAGAAGTTGGCTATCTCAAAATCATCACCAGTACTCCACCACACTGTTAATAGCGTAGGTTCTGTCACTTGAATAACTATGTGCCCGGCATTATAATCCCCTTTGTCGCGCCAAGTATAGTTACGGTTGGAATCTTCGTCGTTGACTAGAGTCCACGTATTTTCAGTCTCATATGGCGCTTCTATTACTACACTCGGGTTTACACCAGGTAAAATCATCTCTGTGTGGAAATTAGAACCACAAATTGGGTAATCATTTACGCTCTGCGTAATACCATACTGTCCACTAATGCGCACACCAGTGTGGGGAATATAGCTAACATAAGCTGGATGCTTACCCTCCAACACAATGGTATATCGTTGACTTCCCCTCCAACACCTAAACATGTCCATGATTGACACAGCTGAGGTCATGTGTAGAGTTGGGGAGAAAATTCCATTCAATGTTGTGGTGGACTCCGACACACACATTGAGCGGTTGGGAGGACATACGGGAATAAAGAAACCACCATTTTTAACTGCATCAATGGCAGCCCTCCACACCAGCAATGTCGGTCGTCGCAAGAGATCTTTAAATTCCACCTGACCGTCCAATGACAATGTGGGTAACGCAGGTCTCCCTACTGAAAAATCTTCTGTGGTGTCAAGAGTTTCCTTATCTCCCGTATCCATTTGTACTTTTGGTGTTTTTTGTCGCAATTCTCTCCTCCCTCGAACTACATCAGGTGTAGGAGGAGGTCCACTAAAGAATTCTTCCAAATTAGATATGTATCCATCGGCCGGAAAATTGTTCATGATACGGATTACCTTATTAGGACGACAAGAGTTGGCCTTCAACCCATGTAAATTGAAGTCTGGTCCACCTCTCATGAAGACCAGAACATCAATCACCTGTGGTGCATTTTGAATAGGTCGTAATGCATTTATAACTCGCACCTTTAATACTGTAAACGACTCAGGTGCTATCGTCAACGAATGAGAACGAATTGTATCGCTTGATGCCTGTGCTTCATACGGGTTATAAACTCCCGCTGTTGTTCTGCGCATTATAGTGTCATAAATATACGGTACCCTAAAAACAACACTTCGCTGTTCGCCTAAGTGGAAATTCTTTGAAAATGTTGCGCTTGATTCTACTTCATTTGAGGCAGTAGTCTTCCTTCCAAACTCGGCTGTTATCTGTACTGTCCCAGTGTGAAATGAGTTTGAAACGAAATCGAATCTAAACTCAAGAGTCCCCGACCAAAAAGCAAAGTTGGCTGTTGCATACTCCATCGGTGTGAGCTCACCAACGAAATCGCGTGTATAATTCCTGCTGGTAGGGTCAACCACCATTTTAAATAACTTAGACCCTTCTCCAACGTCAGGACCCCATGAAAAAGATTTGCACACTCCCCATATATGTGCCAATTCTATAAAGCTCTTCGGCTCATCTGTGGGACAGTCAATATTAATGTAATTAGTTAAAGTATGTGGATTCACCCTTAAAGGGTGAACGGCTGTAACGCCTTTCCCACCACAAAAATTTAGCCGGGGTTGGGGTACCACTATATTGGCACTTAACACTGTAGGTTTATCTTGGTTACGTGATTTTCCTAATTGATCAAAATTTCTTTCTACACCTAACAGTACCTGTTTTAAAGCAGACCCCGCCATTCCCGATACTACATTACCAACTACATCCATTTGTACTTTTGGCAGGGGCACACGGTAAGACATACCGGCAAACTGCACCTGTATAAATCGGTAGTACGCTCGCAACTCCACTTGAGAGGGTCCACTCGGTCCAGTTTGTAATGGACTTAGAACATGTATATACACCACAGCGTACTTTCCAGAACGCACACCCACTGATGCCTGCGAGTGGGGCATTATTCGCATGTAGGGGCGATGGAACCTAAACGGTATTTGTATTACGCCTTCGTTATTAGAAGCTAAATCTAATATCACATGGTTACGAGCCAAGGCGCTTTGGTACCCATCTGTTAACGCCTCAGCTTGATATGGGTCGTATTTCGCTGAAACTATTAATTTTCCACAGCAGAATTTATTGGCATTAACCACTATCCGCATTTCAATATGGGGACGCGCATAAACAAACGCTTCAAAAGGGGCCATATTAGGTGCTTCTGCCCTTTCGTATAAGTCTTCAAGTAAAGAGTATGTAGCCAAGACATGTCCCAATTGGGCTGTTGTACTAATAGCAGTGGATTTCAAAGGGACCCACCTATTAGTTAATAAAGGGAACATTCCTACTGGCTCTGAACTCGCAATATTAAATGCACTATCTAACGATCCAGTCGGGCGAATTTGGGATTGGGACTGATCTTGGGTGATAATTGTATTTGATTTTTTGTCACTTTGTTGATTACTAACTCCTTGTTCTGTTTCCATTTGTACATGTGGCCAATCTCCATAACACATCCGCCATTGGGCTCTCTTAAGAGCCAATTTCCACTTTAAATACAGATTTTCATACTCATACTCCTGAATGTATTCTATCGTAGCACGAATACTCATCTGTACCTGAGGCAATCAACTCAGTAATGTTTTTATTAAAGCACAACACGTTATATTGTCTGCTTCACGTTTAGAATTAGCCCATTGTTTGGCACTTATAATCACAGGTCCCTCATGTGAGGTCCATCGAATTTGCCTATGAACCTCAAAGTCAAAGTCAAAGTCAAAATCGTTTATTTGAGAACAAAAGGTCTTAAAAAGATGTTACATTAATACTGTTCGCTTTTGCTCCACCTCACCTCACCTCGAAGTAAGCCTCTCTGTCTCCATCCTTTCCGTAACTTTTGGCCCAATAGGTTTGTGTCTCGTACATAGTAAACATAAGCCAACTATTAAACAGGCTGGTATAATTAAAATGAGAGTTATAAGTTTTACTTTCTTTGGCAAGGCTTGATGGAACTTTTTTAATAACTGTACTATAGCATTCATCTTTAGTCTTGAATTTACTTCCTCCTCTCGTCTCAAACTTAGTGACTCCCCCAAGGGGGTCAACAATAGTTCCTCGTCGCCCCATTCTACTTCACCTATCATATAATAATACTTGTAATAATAATGAGAGTTATAGAAGTGTTAGAAAATTTTTACTGTACCCAGCGTCCGATCAGTGTAAACACCTAGCCGGGGAACTACAGTATAATTCAACACTCTAAAATTCAATTTAAAGTGCTTTGTAAAACAATATCTCTGTATTATCTGTCCCTGTTCGGGCGCCAAATTGTAAATTCGTATTAAGTATGTAAGATCGAAATTGGACAAGTGGATAATATTCAACATATACTATTATCCGGTACTTAGAATTTATAAAAATTTACTAAGAATGTGAAAATTAGGGATTAACTTAATTGGGGAATTTAGATCGAAATTGGACAAGTGGATAATATTCAACATCTATTATCCGGTACTTAGAATTTATAAAAAAATACTAAGAATGTGAAAATTAGGGATTAACTTAATTGGGAAGTTTGGATCAGTAATGGTTTAATAATTAAAACTATAATATGACATGTACTTATTATCTAACACTTATATATAATAAAATAAATAGCTTAAATTACTAATTCTCCGATTTATATAAGAGTAGGTACCCACACTTTTACATAGTCCTTACCAAATAGAAGTACACAATTTTAAATTTACAAAAAAAAGAAACAATAATAATATAATCCGCGATACCTCGGGTTTAAGTTCTCATACGGGCAGGTACGTGTAAATGCACTTTCAAGTAACTCCAAGTAGGTAAACGCACCCTCAACCAATTTCACTTCACGAGGGTGAAGTATGGAGACGTTCGCTTCTACGCGACTCAAACTAAGAGCTAGGTATACCAGTCCCAATTTCTCGGCGTTAATCGCGCTGACTCCACTTCCAAACTGCTCCCAAGCCAGAAGTGGATGGTACAAAAAAAAAACCCCTGTAATAGATGAAAAGACCTACTTAGTATGATAACTAAGAAAAGAAACCTAATCTGTTAATATTATCACGGATGCGACGCAGCTCCCGTGAATCGTGTAATCGATCCAGAGTAATCAAATCGGGACTGTCTGGACACTTATATCTATAACTAATTTATATATCAACTTACGAATATTAGACCAATTGAAAACAATAAAGATATTCATAAAAATAAGCTTATAATTACCTTCTCGAAGGGGTCTGAACAAACGATGATGTTAGCGAACACTGTAGTTCAAAATCAAACTACTTTGTATGACATGTAACAATTGGCAGAATCCTGGACTTACGATTCAGAACCGATAAAAACAATGTAAAACTATATTTAATATTAAAAAGTATTTAGATCAATATACTACTCCATTTAATTTTCCTCTTCAAAAAAAAACCTACCCTCATTCGAAAAAAGTGCCTGAACCCTATTGATAGTTGCCTGATTGACTGATAATGAACTTAATAAATATCATAATCATTATTATTAGATAAAAAGCTTGTAAAAAACAAATACTTTAAAATTATTTTACTACAAATAAGAAATCATAAACAAAGACAGAGTTGGAATATCGCCATTGCCAAAGTCCGTTTAGGAAAAAAGAACTGTCACAATAAAAAAAAATGTTATTAGGTTAGGTTAATATTTATAATTTTATTATTATTAGATCATGAGTGAATTAATATTAATTTTAAATTTATTGACATTTTGAAGTGGATTAGTTATTTCCTGAATACCACCAAAAGTGAAAATATGAAGTTTTGTATGATCCAAACCCCGGTAAAGTATTTTTATACAATCAACCTTTTTTACATGTTACAGTACACCCCCACCCGATGAAGAATTTATGTAATAAATTCTTTAGGACGTCCTCGTCCGAAAATAATACACTTTCATAAAAAATAATAAATTTTCATTTTACCTGGAGTAACATTAAGTAAATCTAAAACAGACATTTAGGATTTATTGCACCGAAAAAATTTTAGACAACCAGGCAACCAATGGGGCTGAATGTAAGCATTTTATAAACTAATCAGAAATATCCTCCTTCAAGTCCTTTATGTGCCATTTCCCAATATGTTTGCCTGCTTCATTCTCTAACTCGTATACTAACGGCGAGAGTTTTCTAATGACTTTGCAGCGTTCAAACTTTGGAGCCAATTTACTTGTGAAGTATTTCTTTGCATCGCTTTGTTTGTAAGAACGCTTCCAAACATACTCTCCGACCTCAAAAACAATATCCCTACGACGACTATTATAATATCTAGCATTCCTGTCATGTACTCTCTTCAAGTGAGTATGCACCTGATGGAAAACGTCTTTTAAAACACCTAAGTTGGTCACGTAATCAGACCTAGAGGCAAAGTTCAATTCGTCTAAACTCTGGGTGGAAAGATAACATCTTCCGTCACTTACCGCCTCTCGACCATGAACCAGCATGAATGGTGAAAACTTTGTAGATTCATTCACGGAGGAATTGAGTGCAAACTGAATTCGGTATATGTTAATATCCCAAGTGCGCTGGTCATTACCAATCAAAGTAGATATAGCTGTGATAATGGTATGGTTATAACGCTCGACGGTATTTATCTGCGGGCAATAGACAGGAGTTAAATGAATTTGGGGAATGCTGAATTTCTTAAACAAGTTTTGAACCTCGCTCCCGGTAAACTGAGATCCGTTGTCAGCGATGACCGTTTGAGGGATACCATGTACCATGAAGACATGATTTTCCAAGCGGTCAGCTATGACCTTACCGCTGGCTCTTCTAAGAGGAAACAAAAGGCAGTACCTAGAAAAGCAGCAAACCACCACAAGTATATACGTGTTTTGCAATCTAGAGAGCGGCAAAGGCCCGACCAAATCAATGCTAATGCATTGAAACGGACGTACACAAGTCTTCGGGCTCCCCATCAATCCAGGCGGGGATTTCGTGGGGTGTTTGTAAGATTTACAAATGCCACAGTTATTTACAAAACTAAGAGTATCACGGTACATGCTAGGCCAAAAATATCTGAGACGAAGGCGTTGATACGTTGTAGCAATTCCCAAATGTGCAGCGGTTTCGCTGGAATGGTTGTCCGTCAGTACGACTGGAATGCGTTCAGACAGGACCACCTCTTTCCATTCAAAATCACTAGTGAGGCTATTACGACTCCGAGAGAAACGAAAAAGTTTGTTTTCGATCACTTGGAAGTTCGGACAAGAACGAGGGTTGGTTTTACAGCGGTTAATAACATTGAGATACCACGGGTCAGCAGTGGTTATCTCCATTGTGGACACCGGAACCGAGCGGGATAATGCGTCTGGCACGGTGTTATCAACTCCTCGTCTGTGTTCAATAATGAAGTTGTAAGGTGATAAACGACAACCCCACCTCTCAAGGCGACCCGTAGGGTTCTTTAAATTTAAAAACCATTTCAAACTCGCATGATCGGTGACAATTCGGAATGGGTTCTTACAACCCTCCAGGTAAGCACGATAATGTTCTACCACAAAAACTACGGCTAGAGCTTCCCTTTCGGTAGCCGAATAGTTACGTTCTTGCGCGGTAAGTGAACGACTACAGTAGGCTACGGGATGCTCTAGGCCTTCAAGCTCCTGCGTTAAGGTTCCACCAATACCAAAACTTGAGGCATCGCAATGCACGGAAAACGGCTGAGTGAAATCTGGACAAGCTAACACAGGCGCCGTAGTTAAGAAAGTCTTGAGAAGGTTAAAAGAATATTCAGCTTCTGAAGACCAGAAAAAAGGGGGTGCCGCTTTCTTAGTGGAGGTTAAAGCATTTAAAGGCCCTGCTATCTGGCTAAAGTTTTTTATAAATCGTCGATAATATGAAGCTGTACCCAAAAAGCTCTGGAGGCGCCGCTCTGTATACGACCTATAACTAGATCGCAGATGAAAATAAGAGAAAAAAAAGAAAATTAGGAAAGAACTCCCCTTCACAGACGATACTGAGATCCCTCGTATTTTATACTTTATATTCTCCAAATCCCGATTTAACAATCGTCACAGCAGGACGTCTCCTCAGCACCCAGCAGGCATGCCTCACACAGCTTCCCAGATCTCCGAGACCGCACTGTCGCCCAACACAAGGCTACGACGCGCGACACAACGTACTTCTCCGATCGATCTCTCACGAGTGCTCGCGGTCAAGGTCACCGCGCAATCATATTCTTTTTCAGGTTGAGAAATTTTAATTTTATCCTCTGATTTAAGAGAAGGCAGGCATTGACTTCTCTTGCGCCTTATCTGAGCATATAAATCCTCAAAGGCAAGTAGTGTTATGAAATCAGGCTCCTTTGGTGGAGTCTGACCCATAAGAAATAAATTAATTTTATCTAAATTTAGTTTAAACTCCTTATACATGTCCTCTAGCATCTCAGTATTCACCAAAATGTCTTCAGTGCACCTAGATTCCCGAGAAAAAGTCAGCACTTTTGATGAGTTATAGATTTCTGTAACTCGTTCAAAAAGAGTATTATTTTTGGCTATTAAAAGTTTAATTTCCAATGCCATGATGATAAATAGTTATGAAAAATATAATAATAATAATTTTTAATAAACTATAAATTAATTTTGTGGGTATTAGTTAAATTTTAAGGGTTTTCTAGAATTAACTAACTATAAACCAAGTCAATTATTATACACAAATATGTTACACTTTATAGTAAATTATAACTTAATATTGAGTTAACCTATATAATAGTATTAAAGTTAGTTAATTTTTAGAAAATAAGTATGAAAGTAAGTAGGTAAGAGTATGTTTGGTGGTAACTAAATAACTTATAGCTATGCCACCGCTATAGGAAGTTTTCTATAAGTAAAAGAAAATGGTAGGATTAGATAGAAAATTAAGATTATAGAATAAATGTTTGTGAAGAATGAAATAAGTATGAGGTGGTAAATGTGTAGATCCGTGAGAAGGTACCAAAATAAAGTATGTTTGAGAAACAGAGATTAATCCAAACCGACTTAGAAAAATATAAGAAATTCCTGGAATAGCAGGATAAAGGGAACTCACCAATATTAGGTCGTCTAGTCAGCTTGAAATTTTGTTTATATTTAATTTGTTTTTCGATAGTCAGGGGCTGGTTTTTAATCCTACACATTTACTCCCTGATTCTCCTTGTGCAATTTTATGATTTTTCTTGATTTATAATAAATATTTGAATTTGTCCGCTGCGAGTAAAGAAGCCCAAGACAGAAAGAAAACGGCGGTGGCTATTTTCACGGAATGAGATACCATACGAAAAAAATATACACCAGGTGAAAAAACAAATGTATTTCGTATAGGGACAGTATGTTTTAAATATATATAATTTACTATATTTATAATAATATATAAAGATGTTTTCTTAATTTTGTTTTGGTAAATATTGTTGACTTAAGATTAAAATAATTATTAAAGTTTTGCGTATGGCAATAATAATGTAATTTTTCATCGAGAAAGTCCGTGGAAATAGCGATGTTTTACCGATTTGACACTAGTAAAACAAACAAAATGTAAACAAACATTGATTTTGTAAAAATTTTAAAACATTGATTTTTGTATGTTTTGAGAGAAACTGGAGTAAAGATTAGCGAGATATGACTGGCAGAACTAGAATACGCAGTAATGTATGACCTAACTATACCACCAGTGACTGGAACTGCAACGCTGATCATGATATATTAATTAGACTATCTGTGATCACTAGGCCCTCTAAGAAAAGTTCTC
Source organism: Monopis laevigella (assembly GCA_947458855.1). Classification (NCBI taxonomy): domain Eukaryota; kingdom Metazoa; phylum Arthropoda; class Insecta; order Lepidoptera; family Tineidae; genus Monopis; species Monopis laevigella. The sequence continues at coordinate 2,420,270 of OX381596.1, read as the reverse complement.
ATTGAGTGGAAGTAATGTGTACGTGTAGAAGGCTGAACTTCTAGCATTCTAAATGTAATGAATCATAAAATACCTAGGTTCATGACGTCAGCTCGGGCAGGCCGATCTATAGACAAGTACCTAGTCCCTCTCAAAATGTTGGCTTTGTTTGAGCAAGCTGGAGGTCAATTTTGAAGATAGTAGGTTCGATGTTCAGGAATCATTTGAGCAAATTCAGCAACATCTGGTTTGAATCACAAGAGTTGCTTTTCTACCACTTAAATGAATAGGTTTATGGCTACAACGTAACTTATTCATATGAGGGCTGGAAACTGATGTTGTATCTCCAAAATATTATTATTCACTGCAGGATTATATTTAGTTGTGCTAGTTACGAGTCTTCTTTTTATTTTAAAAATTATGTTATTTAGGTAGGTTATATTGAATAAAACAGGTAGGTATCTAATTAATGCTATATTTGAAGTATTATTAACATCTTCAAGCAAACCAAAATTCATTACAAAATTCCAGACAAATTAGCAGTTCCAGCCTGTAGACAAGATATACTGGTATACTCTCCGTGCTTGAAGAAAGTAATACATATAGAACTCACCGTTCAAGGACCACACCATCAAGTCAAACAAATACTTTGATCTTAAAAATGAAATTACTAGAAATAGTTTTAAAACCTTTATGCAGTGGAAGTTGGTGCAGGAGGAATTCCAGCAAAGTCTTTGCAGGATCCTGGCCTACCAAGATCAGCCGTCAGAACTTTTATTTATATGTTTCCAAGGTGGCGCTAACATGATCATATGCTATTTATAATAATAATATGGACAAATTAAACATATTGCTCTAATCACAAACTAAGCTCTAGGCTTGTACTATGTGTACCAGAAGCAATGCTATAATACATATTATATTTTATAAACACCCAGACCATGACAAACTGTACAGAAAAACATACTGATATTTTTTTGCCACTGGTGGGAATCGAACCCACGACTCCCGGATACAACGCCAAAGGCGCAACCACTAGTCTATGGAGGCTGTCAGTTTGGTTGAGTAGTGAGGGTAGTGATTCCAGTGTAGGGAGTAATTTAAAAGCCTTTAACCCTACTTCATGGTCCAGGAATGCTGCAGTCACTCACCTGCCTTCCAACCAGGGGCCCATGAAAGCTAAATAGTTATTTATAATAATAATATGGACATATTCATTCCCCCTTCCCCTTTCCGTTACAGTACAACACGCACTGGTTGCAAAATGCATATGTATACCGTGGCGGATGTACCAACTCGTACCAAACGTTTTGGCGATTCATACATCTTACTATTAAAATGTGGAATGCCCTAACAACTTGCGTGTTTCCTTCCTCTTATAACCTAGAGTCCTTTAAAAGAAGCGTGAATAGGCATCTGAAGCCGGCATAATGATGGCAGCCAGCGGTGCACCTGTATGCATCCGCTTGTTGCTATCATTCCTGGACATTGCATACTGCTTAACATCAGGTGGACGCAAGGTCACATGCTGAGCTCTTATAAAAAAAAATATAAAAAAAAGTGGGTGCAGGGCACCCATGACCAGACACAAAAATGGGTCAATATCCGGTTTTATAGGCATAGAGGTACTTACTTACTAATATTATAAATGCGAAAGTAACTCTGTAAGTCTGTCTGTCTGTTAAGTTTCACATTAAAAGCGCTGAACTGATTTAGATGAACAATTGGTATGGAGATAGTTGAAGGCCCTAGAAAGGAGATAGGGTATATCATATCCAATGTAGGTAACTTTGTGTTACCATCTTGCCAACGTTTATAAAATGCATCACCTTTTAGTCCTACTTCTGTATGTTCATAAAATGAGCATGAGCACCCAAGAGGTAATCTAAAAGCCGGCGCCCCTGCTTCCAACCACGCTCAATGGACCCGGCACCCGCACGGAGAATACAAGATTTATTTTCACCATGAAATTTTATCAGGAAGGGTCATTAAAATATTGTGCAGTGCAGTTATTTCATCTACAAAATGTAAGATTTCAGTAGCCCTAGTGCAAGTTTAAAGTTAATGTTCTCATCACGTTAGGTTACAACTTTGGAGAACTCTACCCTAATAGTCTCACATCTACGATTAAGTCATTTTTTATTTCAAAATAAAAATGTGAAGTATGCATATAATGCAAATGCAATAAAACATTAACTAATATTCACTCTATGCCTACTTAGGAATATAACATAATTAATGCTGCACATCATTTCCTTGCCTTCCAACCATGCAATGAACCCGGCACGCGCACAGTTAATCCACAGATAACTAAGAATTCTTCTTCATTTTGTAACTGCACCCTTGAGCCCGCACAGTAATATATTATTTATTATATATGAAGTAGTAATTCCTGCACTTTATTGATCATGAATGGTCAAGAATATTAATTAATGGTCATTAAAGTTGCTTGTGTTTCAATAAAAATATACCTTGTTCACATAAAGATGTGAATAAGGTTCTATCTATCCATGGATTCACTGCACAGAAGCATGATCCAGGTTCAATTAAACAGCAGTATTCCCCGTTACTTGAGACCGTGAAGCAGGGTAAAGGCCATTCTGAATTCAACTCTCCCCTTCACTGTATTCACTACCCTCCCTACCCAATCAAATACTATGTGATCCTATCAGAAGTTTTTTTTATTCTAAACAGATTTGTGCATTTGACCTCAAACTTGCCTGATGGAAGACTAACACCTTGTCAAGAAATTAATGCAGTAGTCACTTGAGAACCGTTAAACGCACTGACCAAAACCGAAACATGACTATGTCACTTGACAGTTTTTGTATCTGTATTTATCAGTATTTACTTGGAAGGCCAAGATCTTTTAGCAGATGATGCAGACTGCTAGAATTTCTCTTAAACTGACTTTCACTGGTAGTTTTAAAACCTTTTTTAGTAATTTCTTTCATGAGATCAAAGTATTTGACTTGATTGTGTGGTCCCTTAGGAATGATTGTTTTCCATGAATGGTGAGTTCTACAAGTATTACTTAGTCGAGAGTATACTAGTATGTCTGGTCTATTGGCTGAAACTGTTACTTCTTCTGGAATTTTATAATTCCGGTATCCATGAGTATTTTCCTGTCTAATGCTTTGTCTAGGATTGAGAAAAGTTAACTTTGAGTTGTCTGTTCCTTGCAAAAGTAGTTAATCTTTAATTTCTAATTATAAATAAAAAATCAATCACAGACTTTCACAAAAAAACAATATACCAGCCGCTCCTCATATATATATTTGAAAGCAACCACAAAATTAAACAAAAAATCTATGAAAAAGAATTCATGAAACAAAAAGTAAATAGGTAACTTCGACAAAAGCACCATGAGGAATATTTCTTTTGTAAGATAATGTTAGGCTCTGAGATAGGGATATTTTATAACATAAAAACAATTTAAGCAAAAGAATGCACAATAAAAGTGTTGCATTTTTATCAAAACAAACAAAAAAAAAATTATAGACCACGTGATTCAAGGGATGTTCTCAAATTATTCGTATTCATTCAAATGATTGCACTCAATTATAACAGGAAAAAAATCAAGATTTTTTTTTTATTGGCAACACTATAAACTTATATATGTGTGCGTGAGCCATGTAAAGACGTCACACGGACAGCACACAGATGCGTATTTCCGTGAGAATAGCAGCGGCGAAAGAAAACACTTTTTGTTTGACAGTTGTCATTAAAAACAGACAAGGCATCAAAACTCCATGCAGCCTTGTGAATTTCCAGATATTTGTGAGTGGATCGAATTAATGGACAAGTGCAAGGGAATTTTACCTCGACTTTTCGGCTTAAACATATTAATTTAATGTTTAATTATTATTTGTTTAAAAATAAAGCTAACTATTTTATACTCTCCCTTTTTTTTGTGTTCCGCTAATTCTGCCGGTGTGTGTATTTTCTGGATAATTAATTTGCAATGTCTAGTTACCTTTTTGTCTATTTTTTAATTTATTATTTTCGTCTTGTTAATATTAATCTTTAAATTATTCTGTTTTATCCAGTCAATTAGTTTTACTATGGTATCGTTGATTTCATCTTGATAAGCATTAATATTATTATTAGAACATTCGTCAAATACAACCGTGCTGTCATCAGCAAATAGCACCATTGGTTGATTGATGCATTGGGAATGTCATTTATGTAAATAATGAATAATAATGGGCCTAGTACATTACCCTGTGGTACGCTATAGTTAACCAATCTTGTATCTGATATATACTCCATTTCCCGTATTTACCGTATTTGTTTAATCGGTGAAGGTAAGACTGTTTGGGTGTCAACGATGTTTGGTAATATTTTACAGATATTAGAATGAGTAGATGTTGATGTCATGCTGATATTAAGATGAGCACTAGCCTTAGAAGTTGTCGGTATTTGGGCATCATTAGCTATCGCAAAATCATTTTCGGTCATTGGTCGGTCTGTCACATAAGATGATAAAAATTCTTGATCGAAAAATATATTTTTATCAAAAGGCCAAATACCCGTGCATCTAAATCTAGATTTTATATTTGTAGGATTAGCAGCCCTATCCCAAGTTTGAAAACAAATTTGTGGAAGATCATAAATGCTAATAGTTTGACCTGGGTGTGACAACATCCAACAATCTATGCCACTATTACAAAAAGATTTAAATGGCCCAAATACAGTTCTATCTAATGGTTGAAGTTTGTTGGATGTATGTGGAGTTACGTTAGGATCATAGTACCATTTTTCTTGCTGAAATCTAGTCCTTCCACAGACAAATGGGATTTGTGATTGTCCATAATAAACAAAACTTTATTGTCTAAGGAACAGCGGACGTTTTGAACAAAATACTCTAAGACCTTTAAAAGGTTCTCACATGTCATCCAACCAGAGGAATAAGCTAAACCAAGACCTGCAGTAACAGGAATGCCCTGCAACATTTTTCTTTTATCGAAGCGATGCCGAGGAAAAATCCAAACAGGTGGTATAGGTTGACCAGCAGCACTTATAACTCCCACTTGTGTGATGAGCTCTCCTCTTTCACGCGAAGTAACTTGACCCCACTTGGTGCTAGCCCTTTTGAGCAATGACTTTAGGTACACGCTGCACTGTAATTACTCCAGTTTCATCAAGATTGTAAATTTGGGAAGATGTGAAGTTATATCGTGTTATAACATCTTGAAGCTTGTTTTGGAATTCGGCTACCGTTGTTCTATTAAAACTGGTTATTCGTGCAAGACTCGTAGCTTCAGGCGTCCGTATCGAAAGATTAGAATTACGTTTCATAAAGGATGAGAACCAATCAGGGCCTGCAGACTTAGATTTATTCCAAGTCTCCGGATATTTCATACCATTTTTATTGGCATATTCAAACGCTAAACATCGAGTAGCTTTGGGTTGAGGCCATGAACCATTCCTGAGCATTTAATTAAATATTCTGCCAAAGAAGCTTCTATTGCCGGAGGAAAAACTGAACTTTTTCTAAAATTAGTTGTTAAATCAATAGACTTAATATCTTACCCCTTATACTTAAATTATTTATACGCACATCTTTTATTGCTTTTCTTAGATTCTCAGACGAAAATATGCGGTCTGTTTTTTTCTTATAATTTCTGGGCATTTTACTTAATATATAGTCAGCCAGGCTAAAGGGGAGACTTTGAACAGTCTGTCCAGACCCCCTGCTGTGTGGATTGAAAAGAAAAAACAAATTGTTAGTTAAACTTTCTTAATCCGTAAATATTTGAGGTTAAATATATATTTTACTATACTATACTAATTAACATACCTTCTGAATAAATTAGAAGAAACTACGATTGAAATCGTAACTGTCAACAACTTGATTGTCAATCAATCAAAAATAATACATTATTAATTAAAGAAAAATGTTGACATAGTAATGTCAAGTGATTTTCCACTGTTCACAATTTTTGTAATATTACTTTTAAATGTTTCAACAAACCTCTCCGCTGCCCCATTAGTGGCAGGGTGGTGTATTCGTGTAAATGTATGTTTCCCACCCATAGTGTTACATTTTTTTTTAAATTCATTACTGGTTAATTATGTTCCATTATCCATGACCAAATCTATAGGAAGTCTAAACCTAATAAATATTTATTTAAATTTAATAATAGCCAAGTTACTGTCTATATTAGACATTTGTATAACTTCTGGTTACTTAGTATTGCTGTCCACTACAATCATGACAGGTATTCTATCTATGACCAAGGTGATTAAAGTATTGGCCAGCATTTTAAAGAAGACTTTGGTGGATTATTTCTATAATTTCATATCGAACAAATCTTAAATTTGGCTAATTCAATCATACGCGAACTTTTAATGATATATAAAATTGCGAGCTGTGACAATGAAGTTCTTACATGTATTTTGCTACTTAAGTCAAATTAAGTAAGACGGACCCCGCCACCACAAAGAATGCTTAATTAACTCGCTAGGTTCCTCTACTCAATCAATCTTCAGGATTGTCACTGGTGTGTATGTATAACTATTGAAAATGTTGGATTGTAAACCTAACCTTATTTTTTTTGCAGTATTTATTTATACAGCTTAATAAAATTTGTGAAAACAAAATTATTTTATTAATATTTGTGGTAGTGGAGTTTATTTTCAGGGGTAGGTTAAGGAAACCATTAAGTTAAAGTTCACACACTATATTGAAAATATCTTATCTTATTGGTTTTGGTGTTGACATCAGTCAAAAACACTTCGACCCTTTGGGATCTTTTGTGTGCTATATTGAAAAGATACAACATACATTAATAAAATTTAGCTACGAAAGAAAATTACAATAAGACTACGATCGCGACATCGGGTCAACATTGGGCGTCTACGCATGTAAGAAATGTAACCTTCTCTATTGTAGAGTATGGCTACTACTGGCTATATATATTGTTAGTTTTCTTATTTGAGTATTTATGACATTTGTGACGGGAATAGAACAAATCGAAAGAACAAAAGAGTCGAAAGAGAGATCAATAGAGGGAACCACGATGGAAGTGTGATTAATTAATTTAATATAAAAACGAATAGAAACCGCGATTAATCCTCACAGTTTAAGTTTATATAACTTCGCAGGGATATTATAACCTCATAGTCTCTCCTCGACGATGGAAGTTCACAATGTAGTATCGAATCGATGCTAGCGGCGTCACATAAGTTTTAAGTAAATTAAAAAGCAATAAAGGTTTTAGAACGCATCCTCCACTGTCGCTCTGCACTCCTGCGCATTGAAGTGTCATTCGTTTCTTATGTCAAGTTGGCGTCGCATCTTACAAAAAATAATTTATTCTTTTCTAGTTAATTTAGTTATTTTAAGTTGTGTTTCAGCATTAAAAATGGGAAAAAGAAAATATGAGAATAGTTTCATATACAAGAAAATAAAAAATTAAGGAAACTCTTTAAAAAGGTGAAGAAATGGTTCGCTCAAAGCGATCATGAAACTAAAGGTGAATTTCTATTCGTCTCATTAAAATCCCATCGAAAATACATAACGCTTATTGTAACCTGGTACACTCATTGGGAATGTATATGGTTTGATATCTCACCATTGCTTTAGAATGTTATATATCATTGAAAGAAAAGAAAGAAAAACTTTATTTCATTGCGATACTAAATCAGAGTATTTTTGTAAACTGGGACATTCTTTGGGAATGTATATGGTTAGATATTTCGCCATTGCTTTACTGTTAAGAGTTAAGAATGGTTTTTACATTAAAAGTTTATTGTTATATATCATTTCGATACTCAATGAGAGTATTGAATGACTTTTGTAACCTGGGACATTCTTTGGGAATGTATAAGGTTAGATATTTCGCCAATGCTTCAATGTTAAGAGGTAAGAAAAATTTTCACATTAAAAGTTCATATTTATATATCATTGCGATACTGAATCAGAGTATTGAATGACTTCTGTAACGAGTCTAGTACTGTAAGACTCATACCATCGGCTATGACGAGTTGGGAATAAAAAACCCTCCGCTGGGTACCCCGGGGCCGTCTAGGCAGTCTCGGGCGCTGTAAGGCACTCGTAATGCTATGTAAGTATATTCATGATCAATTGAGTCCAAGAATATTTTGCAACACAGTCAGAATTTTATATAGCTAAATATGTTTAAAATAATAATAACAATTTCATTGCAATACTGTTGAGAGTATTGAATGACTTTTATAATCAGTCTGGTGCTGTAAATTATAAAAAATCAAAATAAATAAATGTAGGTAAGTAATTCATAAAAATAATTTTGTGTAATTGATAAAAACAATTTATACCTGCATCTTCAGGATCAATTAAGTCCAAGAATATTTTACAACAAATAATTTCATATAGCAGAACTTGTGAAAAATACAATATCATTGCAATACTGTTAAGAGTATTGAATGACAATGATTTATAATAAACCTAGTAGTGTAATTCAGAATACCTACAAATTCATAAAAATTATTGTATGTAATTGATAAAAACAATTTATACCTGCATCTTCAGGATCAATTAAGTAAAAGAATATTTTACAATACAGAATTTTATATAGCAGAAATTGTGAAAAATACAATCTCTTTGCAATAATGTTAAGAGTATTGAATGATAATGATTCATAATAAACCTAGTAGTGTAATTCAGAATACCTACTAATTTTTTATTCATTTTCAATTTTAAATGAACCGAAAATATTTTACAATTCAATCAGAATTTTATATAGCAGGTTCTGTGAAAACTTAACAGTCTTTACTAGAAACTCATATACATGAGAATACACATACTTTAACCCAAAAAGATGTAGAATATTTGCTGTACTGGGGCCAACTAAAACGGACCAGGAGACATCCTTTGTACATTCCCCTGTACAAAGTAGTAATATAAGACCAGCAAAGTAGCACTAAGTAAGGTCCTACATTTTCACTTGCAAAATAAAATAAATAATAATAAATATTCATTTAATAAATTACAATTTAGTTATTAAATGTCTTCATGAGGCAGTCAAACTGCTGTGCAATATTCTAAGAGGTGTTTTGATATCTGCTCTAATAAAAACTTGAATGTCTTCACGGAAATCAAATAGAACAGAATTTAGAAATAATAAAAACAGCTAGGACTGTTCAAAGATCCAGCCAGGAGCTGTGTACTACCAACCAAAAATGGACAAATAACCAAACTAAATCTCCCTGAGACCCCTCAATCATCCGTCTTTAAACTGGTGGGCCCCTCCTTGCTTTAACAGGAATGCATAGGGCAGACAGAACCGAGAAAACTTTAAAAAAATTAAACCTGCAATATATTTAAACATTATATAATGTAGGAGCCATAAAACCTCTCCAATAAATTCAAATTATTGTTGCTCCCCGATTTCAATAATAATATGAATACTAGTCATTTTTAATTAGATGATACCTTACTGTATGTAAGTTAATAAATAGTAATGGGGTTTTTGGCTACTAATCCTAATATGCCAATTTATGTGATAAAAATATCATGGTAGAATTTGAATCCTTTTTAGTTTTCACAAACTTTAACAGTTTTTCTGTTTTATTCTTATAAACTATAAGGTTTTCCTTTGTGTACACAATATATTTTTTCAAATTAATTGAATCTAATAATGACTAAGCTTTCAATGCTGTTCAATGTCTAGATGACTGCCTTATATAAGTGATTACGGATCTATATAATGCATAAAATATATAAATATAGCTGTTATTTAATAGATATCTCATACTCATACTCGATTATATATAAAGCCCCAAAAGGAAATATTAATTCCTTATGGACATACACACACACATGCTTCAAGGCTAGGTTGGGGCGCAACTTGTGACAAATAGGGCCGTCCGGCTCCTGGACCAATAAACACGGATTACTTATAAAAACACTAGAACATTAAGACAACCTGTTTTGGTTTGCACTGGTTTGCTAAAAATAAGTGTAACTGTAAGACACTTTTACATATTAACAATACATCAGTCATTACACAATTGATTAGGGGTTCAATCCCCTCCTACACAGAATAGCAAAGGATATTTGGCAAAGGTGTGAAAGCCATAACATTTACATTATTTGCATTATTCATAAATACCAAAGAACACATATAATATCAAGAAATTATTACAAATTTTAGACAACCAGAGATATACCTGTTTGTTCAAGAATTACTACCAATGGTAAAAAAAAAAAAAAAAAACATTATATGATTTTACCTAACCCTTGAAATGATATAGACAGTACAAATAGAATAGTTCTTGTACTATATTGGTAGACTCAACCTTGGTCCATTATTTACGAAACCTGGTGATAGAGGTTTATCACCGTCAATAATTCTCCCAGATACAAAATTTCTTACCTTGTGCATTTCCAGATAACCGCACCTATCCCTGTTAGTCAGCTTGGTTGGTAGCCAGGAATAAATAAATATAAATAGGGGTTTGAATGCCAAGGCAGTTAATATTAGGTAAAGGTCTTTGCCAGATAATATTTTAAAGTAATATTTTCCATATATTGCGGTGTATATAAATAAGAAATATAATGCTGAAATAAGGAATATAATTAATATAATTACTTATTTACCAGAAAAATAACAACCAAGGTATATCTCTATTCTAGATTTATTAATACCAGATCTGCTTTTTCATTGTATGTAGCACCCAAAGTGGGTGTTTACAATAAAATCAAATAATTAAGGGTTTCTTCCAACTATGATTTAGGGCTAAAATATGAATATACTCGGGTAAGATTTGTCAATAGTTGTTGATGAATAAAAAAAAAGAAATAGTTATACAGACCTGAATAATCTTAAAAAATGTTCTAAGAAAACTTTTATTTTTATCTTTTTATAATTTTTTTTTTGCCTTACCGGATATAAGGGCTTAATTTTGGGGTTAATAAATATTAATTAATGACACTAAAATTTATCGGAGTATTAATATTTTAAAAATTACTAAACTCATCTGGGCCTAAATAGGCGTCTGCCTTTTATAACTCTGTCTTGCTTTAATTCTAGACCTAATGTATGTAGGTACTGCTCAGGTGTAATCAATTATTAAAAATATAGCAAAAAGTTTAAGAAAGAAAGACAAACTAATGCAAATAAATTGAACAACCTCACATATTGCAACTCTCAGTACAATCAGCTAAAGATAAAAAAAATAAAAAAAATCGTAGAAGATAATGGCATCAACATTACTAAATTTACAGACCATTGCACCAGACATGCTGCCACATCAGCAGTTTTGAGGAGTTGAGCAATTAAACTAATGATAAAATAAGAAGAACGACTGGTTGGACTGGCCAGTTCAACATGTTTTTGGTGGTTTAGTAACTGCCCAATTCTTACATTGGTCATAACTCTTTTAGCTTTGTGGAATCAGTATTTTCTTAAGCAGTAATTTTAATAATACCTAAATAGTTGTTTATTAAGACTTTTCACATTTTTGTAAAACTTTAGTCTAATGTACGAGTATATAGAATAATACTTGTTAATTAGTAAAACAAAGACTGATTCTACAACTTGACTTTGAACATCTACATTGTGAACTTCCATCGTCGAGGATAGACTATGAGGTTATAATTTAATAATGAAACGAACTTACCTGTAAGTGAAGTTCGATTGAAATTATACCTCGTAGTCTCTCCGAAGACGATGGAACCCACCCTCCCTTAATCATTTTCTTTACCCCTTAAGCGTTGTAGAATCTGGAGTAGCATCCGAAACGAATGACACTCAATGCGCGGGAGTGCAGAGCGACAGTGGAGGATGCGTTCTAAAACCTTTATTGCTTTTTAATTTACTTAAAACTTATGTGACGCCGCTAGCATCGATTCGATACTACATTGTGAACTTCCATCGTCTTCGGAGAGACTACGAGGTATAATTTCAATCGAACTTCACTTACAGGTAAGTTCGTTTGATTATTAAATTATATTCTATAGGGTAATAAAAGGAATATAAAAATAAACGTATATGGCTGGTTTTAGAGTCATGCTGACCATCGGCGCTGACAGCTCAGCGCGTACCTTGTCAGCGCTGAGGGTCAGCATGAGCCGTATTAGTATTGTGCTGATCGCCGCGAAGTACAGACGCATAAAAATGCGGAGGGCATTAATTATTGCTGCTTTATACTACCTACAAAAAAGAAACGAAGACTTCATTTTCATCCATTAGTGGAGCAGAGAGCTTTTGCAGGAGAATTTGTCACTTTATACGGCATTTTGAGAGCTGACGAAACAAAATTCTTTAATTACTTTCGAATGTCGACTGGAACTTTCGATGAATTACTGGCAAAGACACATGATAAACTGGTCCATTGCAGCTTGAGACGTGCGCCTATACCACCGATTGAACGACTGATGGTGACTTTAAGGTAAGGAAAATAAACATATAATATTATAAAGTTTATTACTCATAGTAAGAACAGTCTTATATTATTCATTATTAGGGCTTGCTGTTTGATACCCGGCATAATTTAGAGTTGTATAACTGTACGATGACTATGCATATGGATCATGTTGCGGTGGAGATCTTGGGTCGTGGGAATGAGGGGACACCGAACTATTTGATGTGCAATTGTAATTTTTAATTTCCATCGCATCGTGCAACACTCTTGATCGAAACTCTAGCTTTTGTTCTAAATTAAAACTTTTTAATATAGGGTCTAAAGAAGCAAAAAAAGCCAGGTCATCAGCGGCAAGATCTGGTGTTTGTTGACTTAGTAAAGTTAATAACTCTCTTTCGAACACTGTACTTTCTTGGTTTGTCTGCTGTGGCCTTTTTCTTTCTTTTTTGGGTCCAAGGTCTTTGTGATGATCCGGAGTCAGCAGCCTGGGAATTTTGATCTTCCTGTGGAGTGTTTAAAGAAGCTTGATGCAAAATACGGTCTCTGGATGACTGCTGCCCGCCGGCTCCAGCGGGCGGACGGCGTGCGACGCATTGTGTATCGGACCATTATTCCTATGTTAAAGAGAGATAGGCATATCCTACTGCGCATGCGCGACCGAATTGTCTACGCAGAAGCGCGAAGGTAACCGACCGCGAGTCGAACGTGGTAGGATAAGACGGTTTGCTATATACTCCCCCTCAGGAGAACGCCCTCGTTCCTAGTCTAGCACTTCCTTACCTCCAATAATTCCAGTTGGACGTCCCCGTTTCCTGTCAGGGATTACTGGACTAGGCGGCGCATCTTCGTTACCGTGGTAACGGGTTATCATGAACTTGCCAAGTATCCTGTCCGGCTGTTTAATTTCAGCAAAATCATCAAGTTTTGGGACTCACCTTTGCGATGCGATAGGGTCCATCAGGTACAAACTCGGCACAAACTTAGAAGTCATATATTTAGCAGTGTTGCTAAGTACATGGGATTTTAATAAAACAAAATCACCTACCTGCAAAGGGTCAGTTCGACGACGAGTGGTCACGTCAGTGTACTCTTTAATCCTGTCCTGCTGTGTTTCCACGCGTTCACGAACACCTGATAAGGAATTTAAAACTTTCTGAGGTTCGGTGTAAATTTAGGCACGAAATTGTCTTCATTTTGAATGGCACGAAGGTTGTGCGAAACCTTTGTGGGCGACCTCATCTCCCTCGCTGACAAAAAAGCTGGTGACATACCAGTCGTGCGAGATTTTGCGCTATTAAGGGCAAAACGAATAACCGCAAGCTTCTTCGGCCAGGAAGTGTGATCCTCTTCCAAGAGTTGTGCCAACAAAACTTTCATATCGCGGTCTTTACGATAACGACAATAGTGCCTCGGAGAGTACGTTAAGTTCGGTCCCAGTTTTAATACACCAACTTGTAAAACTGTTTATAGATGGATTATTGAGTATATCCAAACATCGCTACGATCTAACCATTTGTTCGGTGTATACTTATACCATCTGCTATGACTAGGTTGGATTAAAAACCCCTTCGCTGGGTACCCTGAGGCTGTATAGGCGGTCTCGGGCGCCGTAAAACGCCCGTCCTGATATTTATATTTTGGGTATATATTTTCATAGTCGTAGTTACTCACAGAGTATACTAGATATTATTAATATATTCATGATATTAAATCTATATTGATATTAATAATATGTAGGATATTTCAGACATATTGCCCTGGTCACAAAACCACCACCTTGGTTGCTTACGTTGTAGAACATGGACGCAATCATATGTTTATACTACTTTAAGCTTCAGCATTGATTTGTTATAATTTTTTTTTTGGTTTTTCCATGTGTAAAATTAAATGAGTGCGAGCGAGACATATAAAAATTTCTGATAATATTATTGCGCGTTCCGCACAAGTTCCAAAGACCACGCTCACGGGACGAACTGAGCTGCGATCTGATTCTTAGTTCAAGCGGTTATATATCGATATCAAACTACCCGCACTTAAAGATATACGAGTAATCACGAAATATAATACTTCTAGTATAAATCCTTATAAAAAGGGGTAAGCAGAGAGCAATGTATGACACATCGCTCAATCTCTACGTACTTCCTTTGATCTCTAAATACTTTTCTAGCTTCCTACACATCCAATTAACGATATTCATCATAAATCCTTACAAATTCTCTAATTTAGCCTAACAATAAGCGACTTTACAGTAAGAGCATTATTAATGTATATAGCCTCTCATTTTCATCCAATCACAATGACTGGGCAAAGTTAGGGACATAATGACTCCCAAAACGGCTCGCCTTGGTTAACCTTTTGAGTTTGGTTCCATTTTGGATTGCTAACTTAAAGGCCTTTATATCATTTATATTGTGCGGTGGTACAATGGTATAAGGTATAGTAAACAAACATCCCTTTTATACTATTGTTTGATAGCACTTAATATCATGGAAGTATATATACATGGTGACTTTGAAAGGATGTACTTTGGGCTAATATGAGGTTCTACTGATCAATACAAACAACTTTTCCCACGGAACCATGTGCCGCAAATGAAAAAAAAATTGCCTTCTCCATACAAACTAGTAATGTTAAAATGACCATTTTGTATGGGGAGGCGAATTTTATTTTTCATTTGCGACACATGGTTCCATGGGAAAAGTTGTTCGATTTGATCAGCAGAACCTCATATTAGCCCAAAGTACATCCTTTCAAAGTCACCCTGTATAATAGGGAAGTGCGCTAAGGTCTAAAATGGCCTTTCCATACATAAGAACACAATATAGCCGCCCTCTATTCAAAAATTTTTAACCAAAATTATTATAACAAATCAATGCTGAAGCTGAAAGCAGTAATGAACATTATTGAAATTTCGTTTGAATCTCTTTTCCAGTGATTTAAATGAGTAGATTCTCTGTGTAGATTTAAATAAGTGCAAGCGAGACAGATAAATATTTCTGACTTTACAACGTTTAAACCCCGTATTTTAAGTCGTGTTTTCCACTCCACTTTCACTCAAGGTTAGTTTGTTTCATTCTTCTTAATTTGATCATCTTTATTAATTTGATATTTGGTGGAGACGTGAAAAGCAATAATGTTACCTCGTTTTGCAGCATTTTTCATTTTTACTCCGCTCCTATTGGTCGTAGCCTTCCTCGATAAATGGGCTATCCAATACTAAGAGAATTTTCAAAATCGGTTCAGTAGATTCAGAGATTACCCCCTACAACCTCACAATCTCACAAACTCACAAACTTTCTCCGCAGGGTTACCTTGTGGATGGTAGAGTGGGACAAAACTTTGTTTTATGCCCAAAACCGACATGCATTGGCGCATAACTGCCGACACAAACTACACCCAGTTGTCTGATATAACCCTGCGTGGTAAACTGAATCGCATAAAATATTCTTCGATCAGAACACGTCACAGGCTTCAGTTGTAGCCTCCTTAAACGGGTATATTTCTACCCACCTGGTGGCTGTGTCTTCCACGAGAAAGATCCAACGCTCCCCCTGGTCCCCTTCCGGTAATGGACCAAAAAGGTTAGGTATTAACCCTTTTGCATTGCGTTGATTCATCAACGGTGTTAGGAGACCTGGTGGCTTGGAGATTAGTTGCCTTGTAATCTACACAAAACCGAACTTTACATTTGTTTCTCATTCTCATTATTTATTTACAGTGTACTGGAAGTGTATTTAAAGTCTGCAGATATTCCCAAAGTCTCGGACATACATAATTATAACTTAAGAAATAAATACAAATTGTATTGTGCTAAAACAAGACTACATAAAACTGGGTATGCCTTTAAAAATAAAACTGTTTAAAAAGCATATTATAACTACCTATGTGTAAAATAAAACTTAAACTTACATGCTTTTTACAACATAACATAATTATTTAATATGAATATATCGGAGAGCTTATTTGCTTGAATATAAACGTATTGTGTGACCGTGTATAATATGCTTGACTACAAAGTACTTGCTTGATATGATTATCTGATTTACTTGTTTTTTTATTGTTGATTTGTTTGTATAATATAAATATGTTATAGCTGAGTATGTACGTACATACATAATTATAGTAGACTGTTATTTTGACGTGCCAATATATAATGATTTTGGCCAAACCATTTAAAAGAGTAAGTTTCTCAATCGGCAGGTAATATTGGATTTAGCCTTATATCAACAATTCGTTGTTTATGTCAATTCTTATTAGAAGGAAAATTAAATTCTGAAATGTGCCCATATCTCTATGGTGCAAAATTATGTGCTCTCACTAAAAAATATGGAGGAATACGTCCAATAGCAATCGGTAATATATTTAGGCGTCTAGTGGCCAAAATTTCATGTAAATATATTCGGCAAGATATGGGTAATATTCTACGACCTATCCAATTGGGTTTTGGTACTTCTCTTGGCTGTGAAGCTGCCATTCACGCTACAAGAAAATTTATAATTAATAATAAGGATTCAGATAAAATTATTTTGAAAATAGACATAAAAAATCAAAGAGTACTTTGTTATACTAGAAATAGAGTGATAACTTAAAAGTTTTTTTGAGTAACGAAACAGCAGCGACATCTTGTATTTTTAGCCCGAACAACAGAAAAAAAATCGAAATGTTTAGACCATGCTTCAGTAGATGGCGCTGGTGGTCAACTATTTATATACGTATATATATATACATATATATATATAAATCTTAAGGCTGAGTTGTACCAGTCTGATAATGTAATGTAGCAATTAAAAATGGCGTCGAAAGTACCAAATTTATTTTGCAATTCGAATGACAACAAGTCGACGTTAAGTAGCATTCGACGTCATTTTTAATTTTAATCGTTACATTACATTAACAGGCTGGTACAAATCAGCTTAAATGTTTTTTTTTATGAAACTTATATTTGTAAGTTTCATAATATATATATATATATATATATATATATATATATATATATATATATACATCCCGATGCATTTTTGGCGTCCTTTCCAACTCGATTATTATGACGTCCACCATTTCTAGTGGATTTATTTTGATTTTGTTAATGAATATTTGCGTATATTTAGAGTACTAATTCAGTGGTATTAATATTATTTCGCAATATTGTGTTTTTTTATTATATACATTTTTATCTAACATACATACAATTTTTAAGTCTTTTGAACCCCATTTCATTCCATGGTCATTTTGGCTTCTTCATATATTACATGTATATTTGAATATATTTTTACATTTTAGTGGCGTCTATCATAAAATCAGTTTAAGCGAGGTCCCATGTATATTGTTTATTCGCCAAATATTTTAAAAACGTTCACATTAGAGTTCCATTTAGTTTGAATACAATTTGAATTCACTGAATATTATAGCATGTATACCTATTTTGTGTTTATTCTAAAGCAAAAGTAGCATCATTTTATTACGTACTAGCTGACCCGCGCAACTTTGTCTGCGCGTTTAAATTTAACCGTTTACGCAGCGTACGCTCTTAAAAGGAATATTTTTTCCCCGTTTTTGCAACATTTTTCTTTGTTACTCCGCTCCTATTAGTCGTAGCGTGATGTTATATAGCCTATAGCCTTTCTCGATAAATGGATTATCCAACACGAAAATATTTTTTCAATTCGAATCAATAGTTCCTGAGATTAGCGCGTTCAAACAAACAAACAAACAAACAAACAAACAAACAAACTCTTCAGCTTTATAATATTAGTATAGATTATTGTTGGCTTCATGTATGCCCATTGTTACTATAATGCTTTAATTTAATATTAAACCTGCGTCAGTACATTTTACATAATTTTTGGCTAGCATAAAATTTGCATTGCAATAAAATTATTCATCAATTTATGTATTGTATGCCCATAAAATTATTATTAGGTATTTCTATAGCGCCATGTTTTTGGTTTTTATTTTAATAAATCTGTATTGGATTAGGAAATAATATTTTAAACATTGTTATTTCAATAATTTTGTATATAAGTATCTAGATATGCATTATATTATATTTGTTTTGTGAATAAAATGGTTAAAATATTTTACAAGCTTTTATTACATATTATTATATGTCCTACATATTATTATTATTTTAATAATAATAATAATATGTAGGACAAATAACACTTTTTGCCCTGCACACAAACTAAGCTCTAGGCCTGTACTATGTGTACCAGAAGCAACGATATAATACATACTATATTATTTAAACGCCAAAACTGTATAGAAAAAATGTACTGATATTTTATTGCCATGGGTGGAAATCGAATCAACGACCACCGGATACAAAAGCGCAACTATTAGTCTATGGAGGCTGTTAAATTTAACTTCACCTTTTGGTAATGGCTGGCTTACACAGTGCGAGCTAGCGTAAAAGTCAGCCTACCCAGTAGTACACAATGTCGTATCGTACGAGTTACTTATGCGACTTGTACAATAGGTCGCATCCGAGTAACTTCAACATTTTTTGTATTTATTCGCCTGCTCGCTTCCTCTCACTACCCATGCACGAAGCAGCTCGCATATCACTCGCATCGTTGGCAGTAGGTTTTAATTTCATCATTTTGTTCGGTCGGTTTTTATTTATTAATCTAGGAATATTAATAAATATAATGACAGAGAAAATAATTTTCATGTATGAGTAAAATATAATAATAATTTTGTTGTTTTATATATATATATATATATCTTCACGGGTGCCTTACGATGCCCGAGACCGCCTAGACGGCTTCAGGGTACCCAGCGGAGGGGTTTTAATCCCACCTCGTCGTAGCCGATAGTATGAGTCTACACCGAACAAGTGTTCGCTAGTTCGTCGCGATGTTTTAGATAGACTCAATAACCCATCTATAAACAGTTTCACAAGTTGGTATAGTGAAACCGGGACCGACAGCTTAACGTGCTCTCCGAGGCACTATAGTGGTGTTGTCAAACAAATGTACATACATTTTATTTATTTATCTTCACACCAGGTCCCTTACGGGGTAGGCAGAGACAACCGAGCGCCACTTGTCCCTATCCCTACATACTCCTTTCGCCTCTTCCACAGTCATAACTCTTCTCATACATGCACGCCGATTTCGGAGACTCTTAATAGCACCGTCTTTTAAAACCTTTTCAATTTGGTCATGGTATGTATGTCTTGGTCTCCCTCGCCACGTTTACCTTTCACCTCGCTTTTATATATCTGGTTCGTCAGTCTTTCATCACTCATTCTTTCTATATGCCCAAACCAGCGGAGCATACCTTTCTCATTTTCATGCCTATACTCTCTTTCAGTCCCACTCGTTCTCGAATTACGTCATTGCGGATTATTTTAACACCGCACATTCGTCGCAATGAGCGCATTTCTACTTCATTTATTTTGCTTTCATATTTATCCTGACATACCCATGTCTGACTTCCATACAATAGTGTAGGTATAAGCACTGCGTTATGAATGGCAAGTCTTGCTTTTTGAGTAATATTTGACCTATCTATCATAGAACGCAGTGCTCCGTTGACACTATTGCCTGCATTCACTCTCCTTTCAATATCTTTTTCATAGTGAAAACACTACCCAGATATATAAATTCAGACACTTGTTCTAGTTTCTCATTATCAATCATAATTGTCGCATTCGTTATATCATTTCTCTCAAATATTAACAGTAACACCTTAGATTTTCCCGCATTTATTCGGAGACCTCTTTCAATACATCCATCTTTCATGTCTGTGACAAGTGATTGCAGCTCTTGCTCAGGGGCCTGACCAAAGAACACGATCGCCAATCGAATCGCCGCATCGATCGTTAAAAATGTATAGGAATTTTACTCTATGGGTAGAGCCTGATCGATTGGAAACGTCAAATGCCATACATTTGGCTTTCGATCGGTGTTTCGATTCGATTATCGATTGGCTCTTTGGTAAGGCCCCAGATGATGCAATAAGGACAGCATCATCTGCATACAACAGTGAATTAATCAACATGTCACCCATTTTTATCCCACATCTGTTTTCTTTCAGTCTCTGCAGGCTAGGTCTAGGTATATGATGAACAGTCTGGTGGACATCACTTATGAGTAATAAAAATAAAGAAAAAATAATAATAATAATTTATTAAAATCAATTTAATATAATGCAAAACAGTCACAAAATACTAGGAAAGTGTCCTATAAATATCTAAGTAGGTACATTATATAAAAAAAATATTCAATAATAAAAAGTAAAATAAAAAACTATCCAGTATAATTAAAGAAAAAAATACTTTAAAAAAGTATCATAATAAAACACGCTTAAAAAATAAAAACATCTTGTTATAAAAGTAACGTATGAAACGTGAATACAATTAAAATTGTTCAATAATAAAAAAAATGTTCACAATTAAAAATCAAAAACAAAAACGCTTATGATACTAGGGATTCTTTGACTCAAGAAATATAAAGAGCAAAGATAATCATAAAAAGATAGAATAAAGTAGTAGTAGATACTACCTATCTTTATTTTATCTTTTTATGATTCAGATGAATCAGCATAGGCAAATTGTAATTTGTTAAAACCCCAATCACGGCCAAGTTTATGAAGTAATAGTATCTTGTCAGAGCCGTAGAAAATAGCGTTTAACTATCTCTGCCTACCTTCCGCATGATGTATGCATGAGTATGTAACTTTATTGGTTGTGAGAAGTTAATGTTGTAATTATTTTCTGAACTAAAAACGGTGTGGAAGCTCTTCCGATGAATGAACCTAAAATTATATGTGGCTTGGAAATCAAGAATTTAATATTTACCACCTGACAGGAAACTACATATTGTTTACAAATATTTAATTAAATTTATTATTTTATCATTAATCTTATTTTAAATTCATAAATTTTAGTGGATTCAATTAGTAATTAATCATATATGTTTACGTGAATAATTTTCTACGGAAATCTGCATACTAAAATGATAATAATATTCTACAGATTGCTCTCTATGTTCAAAAACATCAATATTAATCTTTTCAGCCTATTCCAGCTTTATACATATTAAATAAAAGGTTCACGGTCCAATGCATATCAATTGACCGTACGAAGATTTAAACATAATATGAAGAAAAAACCCGAGGACCCTTTTCTTTCTTCAGTAAAATTATAGAATTGTGAAGATTTCGTTCTTTGTCATATATCAATAGTAACATCTACAGGAGAACTATAAAGAATTTGGTTATCAACTACTACTGGTACTACCCATCTATTATTATTTTCCCAACATCATATTCTGAATTGCCACAATTTAAAAAAAAATGTTGCAAAAGAAGATTAGTTAAACATCATAATAATATAATTAATGGTATGATGAACATTAAATGTTATATTCTTGGAAGACTGTATCATAAGTCTATTAAATAATTTATCTGCATAATATAAACAATAAAGAGGGAAATCAAAGGAACTCAACAGAAACTGTGAAATTTAACTCTCAGTTATAAATCTGAACTGGTGTCTATTGGAAAAGGAGTCTTGTTAGTGCTTTTTATATATTTTAGTTATACTTAAATTTAATTAGTTATTTTAACTTTTTTCTTGTAATTGATTTTAACATTCCTATTAAGTTTTTGTTTAGGTTTCATTTATTATTTTGTATGATTTCTTTTTCTTTTTTTTTTCTCTTTCATGCTTGATTTTAATTTATTGTTTATTATTTTGTTGAATTGTTTAATTTTAATATAGGAACCTTTTTTTTGCTTGTTTATAATATTTAGGAGTTTTTTTTTAATATGACAGATATTTTATTACGTTGTAATTTATGCGATAATGGAAAATTATACAGAGGTGAGCGTGGACTTAAAATTCATGTAGGCCATATTCACAAGAATAACATTCCACATTCATGTCCACTCCCAGTTTTACACCCTACACCAGACCCGGTCTTGAATACTAGTCAACATTTTTGCCAGTCATTGTTGGAAAAATGTAAGGTATATAAAAAATGTTTTCCCGTTGTTAAAAGAATCCCCCGTGCCCGAAACACTATTGCTTCTAAATTGTCTAAAATAATTTTGAAATGCATTAATTTAAACGAACTTTCCAATTGGGAAGACCTATTACTCTTTTCTTTTAATTACCTGCATGTTTCCAATAATGACTCTAAAAGAAAATGTTTATCGGCAAAATTAAAACATAATATTTTTACAGACAATTGTCAAAATATCTCTAATTGTAAAATAATTAAGTCAAAAACTAAATCTATTTATAAAAAAGCAGAGGATAAGGTATTTGACGGTGACATCCGTGGCGCAATTAGATTATTGTCTTCTACTGATGCCTTAGCCCCGAACGATGACGACACTTTTAAAGAATTAAAAAATAAGCATCCTACACCGTCTTCTCCTCCAAATAACTTTCCTCCATTATTAGATCCACAAGATTGTCTAAAAATCACAGAGCTAGATGTAAGCAATGCTATAAATTCATTTCCTCCCGGATCCGCATCTGGTTTTGACGGATTATCACCACAACATATCAAAGACCTTACTATTGCAAATAACAATACCTCAGGTACTCAACTATTAGATTCAATTTGTAAACTTTGCCAGTTTATTATTTCAGGCTCAATACATGTAGATATTATTCCCTTCTTTTTTGGCGCATCATTAATAGCCCTAAAGAAGAAAAATGGTGGCATACGTCCCATAGCAATTGGCTGCACACTACGTCGACTTGTATCTAAAATCATATGTAACACAATTTCTCCGATTCTCGCTAATTCTTTTCCACCAAGACAGTTTGGTTTTGCAGTGAAATGTGGCGCTGAGGCGATAGTTCACGCGACACGTACATATTTGGAAAAAAAACATAACGATTATGATTTTTTAATTAAAATCGACCTAAAAAACGCCTTCAACTCGATTGACAGACATACTATGCTAGAGACTGTAAAAGAACATTTCCCAAATATATACAACTATATTCACCATAGTTATGCTCATTCATCTCACCTTCTATTTAATTCTCATTGCTTATTATCCGCAGTAGGGTGTCAACAAGGGGATCCTCTTGGGCCAGCACTTTTTAGCCTAACCATACACAAATATATTGAAAAATTAACTACCGATCTAAATGTCTGGTATTTAGACGACGGAACTTTAGCAGGAAAAAAAGATTCTTTAATTAATAATATCAACTCTCTTATTAACGATTTTAGATTATTGGGTCTGGAAATCAACTCATCGAAAACAGAGGTTTATTTTAATCCAAGTATTAGTCAAAATAATTTAATTAATATCACTAGAGAATTAAATTTAATACTTCCAAATTTTAATTGCTTAAATCAAAATGAACTATTTTTGTTAGGAGCTCCACTCACTTCTGAAGCAATACAACCACTAATTAAAAAAAACCAAAACCAATTAGATTTCTTTACAGAGCAGCTTACCCACATCAATCCACACACAAGTTTTTTTTTATTACGTAATTCTTTTGGTATACCAAGGTTAATATATTTCATGCGTTGTAGTTCACTTTGGCTGCAAGAAAATCAACTTCAAGTTATCGACACAACTTTAAAAAATAGTCTCGAAGTAATCTTAAATCTTTCACTTTCAAATTCTTCATGGGATCAATCCACCCTTCCGGTACGTTACGGAGGTATTGGTGTTCGATGCACAGTAGACGTGGCACTTCCAGCATTTCTCTCCTCA
Source organism: Monopis laevigella (assembly GCA_947458855.1). Lineage (NCBI taxonomy): Eukaryota > Metazoa > Arthropoda > Insecta > Lepidoptera > Tineidae > Monopis > Monopis laevigella. Next base: position 2,396,240 of record OX381596.1, on the reverse strand, counting down.
GTCCATGCTTGCTCAACTCTCGTCGGTAGTGTATTTTCCCCGTCTTTAGACGTAAGGGAGTTGAGTAATATGACCGAAGCAGTAGATTGCTGGAAGTTAAAGTGTCCAAACACTCCAATACCACAAAATGCAAGTACGCAAAAAATATGGGACACTCCTTTAATATTGCAAAAAATTAATACACTAAAAGGTTCAAATAATTCTCTTGTACAAGCAAGACTTTTAGCTTCTTCTAGCAAAGAATCGGGCTCTTGGCTCGAAGCCATTCCCTCACCTTCAATTGGCACCCTACTTGACGGCAACGTCATTCGCATTGCCATTTCTCTCCGTGTAGGTGCTGCTCTATGTCAACCACATAGATGCATCTGCGGTGCTATGGTCGATGAGTCTGGTGTTCACGGCCTCTCATGTAAAAAAAGCGCTGGACGATGGCCGCGCCACGCCAGTTTGAACGCTGTAATTAAACGCGCCTTGGGTTCCGCGGGTATCGCCAGCATTTTAGAGCCAACAGGAGTGAGTCGTGACGACGGAAAAAGACCTGACGGCATGACCATAGTCCCGTGGTGTAGGGGCCGATCGTTAGTGTGGGACGCCACCTGCACGGACACATTAGCTCCATCTAATCTACAGCTCACCTCTGTTTCCTCTGGGGCCGCAGCTCTTAAAGCACAAAATTTAAAACACGATAAATATTCCCAGCTCGCAGACCACTTTGAATTTCTGGCCTTTGCAGTGGAAACTTTAGGCCCTTGGTCCCCTGATGCTCTAGCATTTTCTAATCTGTTGGGAAAATTATTAATAGAGAAATCAGGTGACCGACGTGCTAGAGCCTACTTTTTCCAACGCATAGGGCTAGAAATTCAAAGAGGCAATGCGGCTGCAGTTCTCGGCACCTGCGCGGCTCCAGAGGAATTAATGGAAATATACTCATTAATTTAACTCTTTTTTTTATTTTTATTTATATGTATCATTTTAAATGTAAATCATATTAATTTTATTTTCAATTAAATCTTAAATATTTACTACCTACAAACAATGTGTAAAATATTGAATAAAGGTTATTTAATATTTAGATAGTTGTTTTGAAAGAATTAAAAATTAAAGAGATGGTATGAAATTGGACAACATTATTGTTAAGTGCTTTGCTGATGATGCTATTTTATTGGAGAATTCATCAAGCACACTGCAAGAAACTTTGTCGGTAATGAATGAAATATGTAGGAAGAAAGGATTACAAATAAATATACAGAAGGCTAAATTAATGGTATTTGAAATATGCGAGAATGCAAGTGAATGTAAAATTCATGTGGAATGAATGTTGAACAAATGAGTTTTTATATCTGGGAAGTGTTGTACAAGACACAATAAGATAGAGATAGTGAATGCGAGAAATAAGGTAAATGGACCATTTAATGATATTATGCGCAATAGCATTATTTCCCTAACAGCCAGGAAAATTGTGCAAAATATTTTTCTGCTCCCGAGACTTACGTATGGATGTGAAAATTGCAACGGTTGTTGATGTTGTATCAAATATTGAAAGAGGTATGTCAAGGTGGTTCGGTCATGTTGAACGTATAGACGCTGAATGAAGAACCAAACAAATATAAAATGTTAAAATACAGAATAATAGTTAATATACGCGGTAAATAAATTTTAGTCCACAAAAATATTCATACAATGAACTAACTTGCTTTCTTAATTAGAAGTAACATACTGTTTTACGATTAGTTACCTTTAAGCATCATACATACATACTATCATTTTAATTAATTCTAAAACAGTTTATTAGTTTTAAATAAGAAGGCAAGTTCCTGTGATGATCACTACAGTAGACTGGAATTTACTTAGTGCTTAAATTATTGGTATAATTTTACTTTATGACATCAGAAGATTTATTAGGTTTTAACTTTTTTTAATTATTTTGACTTTATTATACCTATTGATACATCTTTTAGAATAAAGTCGAAATAATCAATAAATATTCTGATGTCATATTGTAAATTTTTACCAAATTAATAAATAATTGTTGTGCTGTGTGAAGCCAATTAAATAGTATTTCAGTCATTTAGTATCTATTTTTTTTAGTATGTATTTTGTATAAATACTTTAATTTTTAACCAATCTTTATTGTGTAATAATTCGGTGTGCTGTTCTTTTAAGGCCTCACATTCATGCCTTTTTGGGGCTTTTCCGTTTTTTATATGATTTTTAAAGTATTTTAAAACCAATTCTTTTTGGGTTTGTGTCCACGGTACTAAATTACGTTTCTTTTTAATTGTTGTATTTTTATTAGATATATTATTTAAATGTTCTTTTGGAGTATCTGTGTGTATCTGGGTTACCGTTTCAGAACCACCAATAGCCTCAGAGAAATCTGGCTGGTCTATGTTTTGTTCATACTCAACCACAATTTCATTTTCAATGTTGTCGCCTGTAATTTCTTCATCCATGTTTAATTCAATGGTGTCAAGAGTTTTTCCTTTATAAGCATTAGCTTTCCCATCCTCCATCAAGATCAGTAGTTTTGAAAGTTTTGCTGTTTGGTAGACGTCATCTGGTAAACGATAAGAACTTTTATGGACGGATTTTGTATGGCCCATGAAATTTGCTAGTTGTTCTATATCGCCTTCACTCATGCTAAATATCTGTGTCAGAGTGGCAAGATGCTTACGCAATCTAGTTGACGAAATTGATTTAGGATTTTTGGCACCACATAATTTTGCTTGTTTCTCAATAGCTTTATAACCACATATAGATAAACTAGAATTTGGTTTAGCAAACAGAAAGTTGTTATTTTTTTCAATATATTTATTTCTAACAGAATTTAAAATATCAATATCGCTTTGTACATCTAAGCTGAATAATACTGGTACGCCTCGACCCCTTTTACCTCGTATAACTATTCTTTTAAATTTGTAAATTAAATTTTTTTCAGTCTCTGAAAGTGCCCTGTCGAATTCCTCATATTTATTCTTATTATCTTGGGTGTCCATACAAGTGTGAAGCAATAGTCTTTGTAATTCGCCAGGCCTACGTCTGTTAAGTAATAAGACACGACAGTAAATAGTTTCCAGTAAATCTGTGTACGCCCCGACATCGTAATCCTTCATTAATAATATTTCTGAAGCCTTTTTAGACAAACCACATAGATATATTTTTAATAATTTGAGGTCCCACTTGCAAGGGGAACAATGGTAATCTTGTTCCACTTTTTTAAATTTAGATCATCAGCGGCTTGCGATGAGACGTCAAATTTCCAGTTGGCCTCAATAAGTTCTACTAAAGTTTTTAAATCTGCCTTTATTTCAGCGGCCTCAAGCGATGGTTTGGTTTTCAATGCTTGCATCAAAGCTATATTACAACAGTTTTTTATTGAAGTGCTTATATTCATGGCATAGGTGGGTGATATGTAAACATCTTTTTCATAGTTGTAATTTGCTACAGTTTTTGTAGCATTAACAATTATGTCGTAACATTGAGGCTTTAACGCATCAAATAGGTTCTTAATTTCGGATTTTTTATTTCAATTAATAATTTTGCTAACTCTCGCATTTTCCTAGATGTTACGCTGAAAAAGTGTATTTCCCTGTGGATTTTTAAATATTGGGACCCAAAGGCACAAATTAAATTATCTGTCTTAGCTGTCAAAGATATACTATCTGCTCTCATATGTGGAAATATAAGTTCTCTTAGTTTTGGATCTACATTTAAATTTCGCACTAAAAAGTTTTGTGAGTGCCGGTGGTTGTTGGATTATCCTCGGTACAATTTTTTCGATGCTTCCATAAATTACGTCTTGAATAAAAACCCAAGCAACTAGTGTGTGGGGGCTGCTGAGGTGATTGAATTAAAGTCCCACATAGATATATAATAAGTATATATTGTCTGTATAAATGAACTATGCTAGTGTTAAAGTTAAAGCTAGGAGGAGACGCGGTTGGCGAGAGCGGTCTCGCGGTGAGTGCAGGTGCGCGAGCGTTCGCGATGTCGGTCCTGGGATGCACTGTATGCGCGTGCGTACGCGATGATGTCCCAGGCTGCACTGTCACACCGATGCACCGAAGCGTGCCTCGGCGTGGGCTCCGACGGGGGGAAACGCTGGTGCATTCTTATTGGCTGTACAGAAATGCTGACATGGCAACCGTCGCTCGCTACCATATTTGGTAAGCGTGGAGCGGACAAAGGAGATTACGTCATGTTGCCATGCGCCACGTGGAATGCAGCCACATCAGCCCCCTCGGAGACCTTTAGGTCGATACTAAAGAAATGTTCAATAAAAAATTATATAAAGCAAAAAATAATAATAAAAATTATTATAAAATATTACGTAAGTATTGACACAAAAATAATATAATAATAAACCGTGTAGGTATATAATGCAAAATACGTTTGAATAAAATGGGTACGATAAAATAATAATAAGTAAAATAAGTTACATGAGAAAAAGAAAACAATGTTGCTAATATTATATTTTACAATAAAAGTTATTTAAATAAAATGTTATGTTTGTTTCATTAAAAATACGTACCTATGCTTACACCTGTTGCACGACCTTTGAAACCGTTTGATTGACTTGTTTGTTCAACCAATTTGCGGTTGAACCTTTTATATATTTTAACACTTTGGTTGCTAAAATGATGATAAGCAGTACTAATATTATTATATTAATAATTATTAGTAGATCGAATCTGACATCATTATCGGTCGTTACTTTATTCGTATTTGTTATACGAGTTTGTGCTCCGGAATGGTCGTCAATCACTTTTTCTTTAGTTCCGGATGAACCCATTCTGAATATAATTTTGAAAATGGAAAAGCGACCGGTCGTAAGAAAACCAAAATAAATAACTGCAGTATTAATGTGAAAATGTTACTTAAATACGTGGTGGTGCAACAGGGTAATTTATCCTACATTTTAAAATATTACAATAAGCACGCCGGTATTTAATTATTACGTGACATTTTACTAAGCAAAGACATGTGCACTTTGTACTTAGTAACATGTTGTTATCGTATCGCGTAGAAATTTGCTGATGCGGGGATCGACGCGTTTCTCCGAATGGTCACTCGTTGTGACATCATCATGTTACAAATGAGTTAATAATGTATAGACAGCACACAAAAAAAAAAATATAAAAAAAAATAAATAGGAAATGTAAAATATAAAATAAAGTAAAATGATGATACAGGAAATAATTGATGCAATTTAAAATCTAAATCTAACGGGTTGTCTTATAACACGACCGGATCTCGTAGTCCTTATGTTCGGATTTGGGAAATGAATAGTTATCCGCGAATCTACCTCTGGCTCTGGAAAGGGTATAAGGTGTGGTTGATTAGATCCTTGTTCCGGTAGTCTCGAATCAAAAGACTGTATGTGTGCTGGTTTAAGACGGTCGATAGAGACTGTTTGGATCTTGCCTTTAAGATAGAGGTTCTATCTTAAAGGTTTTTTCTGCGCGCTCTATCACTTTGTAAGGACCAGAATAAGGTGGTGGCAACGATTTCCTGACAAGGTCTTGTCGCAGGAAAACGTGCGTGCAGGTCGCAAGATCTTTGTGCACAAATACCTTATTCTGGCTGCTGTGTCTTTTGAATGGAGCCGGTTTGATCTTCTCCATTTGCTGTTTCAATCGTTCTTGAAACAGCGTTAGGTCAGGAACGTTGGGAGAAGAAGAGGGAGGATTGAAAAAATCACCAGGCAACGTTAGCGGTTCGCCGTATACCATCTCTGCTGAAGTCGATTGGATGTCCTCCTTCCAGGCGCTGCGTATAACTAACAGCACAAGTGGAAGGGCTTCCGTCCATGACTCATCGGCGTGGCACATAATGGCCGCTTTCAGCTGACGATGAAAACGTTCCACTATGCCGTTGGATTGTGGATGGTAGGCGGTGGTTTGCGTGTGCAACGTTCCTGTGATTTTGGACAAATCGCGGAACAGTTGCGATTCAAATTGTCGACCTCTGTCTGTTGTAATTTTTCCGGGGCAACCGAAGCGGGAGATCCATCCGCCGACAAAAGCTTTACTTACTGTTTCGGCTTTTATGTCAGTCAGCGGGATTACTTCGGGCCACCTCGTAAGTCTGTCAACCGCCGTTAAGCAATACTGATAACCGTCCGATAACGGTAGCGGTCCGATAAGATCAATATGCACGTGTGCGAACCGTTTTATGGCGGCCTCGAAGTGTCGGATTTCCGACCTGACGTGTCTATGTACTTTGGATCTTTGACACTGCAGGCACTCTTGTGTCCACTTCCGGCAATCGCGTTTAATGTTGGGCCACACGTAACGTTCTAAAATTAATCTTATCGTCGGTTTGCTTGCGGGGTGACTTAAATTATGCAGACAGTCGAACACTTGTCGTCGAAAATTCGGTGTGACAAATGGTCGAGGGGAGGTTTTGGACAAATCACAATAAATTTAATTCAATCACGTCGGGGTCACCAATTATGTGGGGGCTGCTGAGATGATTGAATTAAAGTCCCACATAGATATATAAAAAGTATATATTGTCTGTATAAATGAACTATGCTAGTGTTAAAGTTAAAGCTAGGAGGAGACGCGGTTGGCGAGAGCGGTCTCGCGGTGAGTGCAGGTGCGCGAGCGTTCGCGATGTCGGTCCTGGGATGCACTGTATGCGCGTGCGTACGCGATGATGTCCCAGGCTGCACTGTCACACCGATGCACCAAAACGTGCCTCGGCGTGGGCTCCGACGGGGGGAAACGCTGGTGCATTCTTATTGGCTGTACAGAAATGCTGACATGGCAACCGTCGCTCGCTACCATATTTGGTAAGCGTGGAGCGGACAAAGGAGATTACGTCATGTTGCCATGCGACACGTAGAATGCAGCCACAAGTGCAAGGTAAATAGTCAGTATCGTTAGAAAATCTTTGTTTTTTCATAGGTTTCACACAATTCTGGGCGTTTTGTACATAATTTCCTTTCTTGCGTAATTTAGTTAGTAAATGTTTTCTTTCTTTACTATTTTTGTTTTTAGACAATATTTCTTGGACCTCACATTCTAAAACATAGTTTCTAGTTACATGTCTCGCAAAATTAAGTACTAAAGTTTCACAATAGAAACAAAAGTCTTTCTGGCGGACTCTTTTAGTTTTATTTTTTTCTGTGGGAAGAATCTCCCTAAAATCCGCTAAAATACAGGGTGTCTCAAAAGAAATTTTATATTTGTTTAGCTTACTGCGTGAACGCTGCGTACTTGAGGGGTGCGGGGGTTATGTCAATTAGTAGCTTGGCTCTTGGGAATTCAGTCGCTATGGAGCGTTTCTCGGGAGCAGACCGCGCGTTGTGCGTGCGAGAGTTTTACAAGAACGGTGATTCGGCAACTGTCGCGCGTAGAAAATTCTGCAGTATTCGAGGTTTTCGCCACTTAAATGATGCGCCAAGCCTTCCTCTCATTCGACATTGGGTTAAAAAGTTTGAAGAGACTGGATCAACGCTGGATAAATCAAAATCCGGGCGACCTAGGTCATCAAGAACGGTAGAAAACGTGGAGAGTGTTAATCAGTCTGTACGTGACGACCCGAACCTTTCAATTCGGAAGCGCGCGAGTGCTTTAAATGTGCATAGATCATCATTACATCGCATTATGCACAAAGATCTAAAGCTGCACCCCTACAAAATTCAATTGGTGCAAGAATTAAAGCCCCAAGATGCCGGTCAGAGGCTTAATTTCGTAAATCAGATGATTGAGCGATTTTCAACGTTTACCAACATTTTGTTTTCGGATGAAGCTCATTTTCATCTTAATGGCCACGTAAATAAGCAAAACTGCCGCTACTGGAGTTCAGCCAATCCGAAACGCAAACATCAGCAACCCCTACACTCGCCTAAAGTGACCGTATGGGCTGCCATGTCGGCGCGAGGAATTATCGGCCCTTACTTTTTTGAAGACGAAATGGGGCGTACAGTTACAGTCAATTCAGAGCGTTATGTGGAGATGTTAGACAACTTCTTGGTACCTGAACTGCAAAACTTTCCTGGCTATAACCAAAGAACATGGTTTCAACAGGACGGAGCAACTTCACACACGTCCAATTTATCTCTGCCACGTGTTCGTGAAATTTTCTCAGGAAAATTGATCTCCCGGAGAGGTGACATAAATTGGCCTCCACGTAGCCCAGATTTAACCCCTATGGACTTTTTCCTATGGGGTTATCTTAAATCTAAAGTTTACGCCAATAAACCAACTTCACTGGCGCATTTGAAAGAAAATATCCGTCACGAAATGGCAGCCATCCCTCACTCCACCTGTCGAGCAGTCATAAGTAATTTTATTGTTCGATTAAATGAGTGCCAACAACGTGAGGGTTTACATTTAGACGATATTATTTTTAAGAAATGAATTCCCAAAAAGTGTATTTTAACAATAAATAAACATTTTTTCTATATACCGCTTCCTTTTTTTTTAATCAATCCACTAAATATAAAATTTCTTTTGAGACACCCTGTACTATCTCTATTTGCTGTAGAAGGTCTAGCATCAAACGAAGAATGGCCAAGTAATCAATAAAGCTGGAGCTGATACAACTCAGTGGTGAAATTGAAAGAAGAGTTCTTGTCACAGAATCATTTTGTGGATGAATAAGAGTTTCTGAGTTCGTCGTTATGTCCAGCGTCGCCTTTGCCAATGAACCCATCTCCGCACTGCAACACGCCACTGATCCGCTACAATTGACGTCCGTAATTTCATCGTTTAGTAACGAACGATTAGAATGTTCTATTTCATTACCCTGCAAAAAATAATTAAGACAAGTCGCGTCGCCTTCAGTCGAAAAAGCGTGGATTTTGATGGGTGACAGCGTACCTCATGCGTACAGCCCAAACTATCAACTGTTAAATCCATACGGTTATGACTGAGCCGACACGACTTGTCGCCTGCATTTTATATAATGCCCCTGATACTTTTATAAGACGGTCAGCAAAGAAAGCTGTTAATTTATTATTTTTATTATTATTTATAACAAGGAGCTCATTCGCTGGTGAGTTAGTTGTTGCTCAAGTTTCAAAAAACTCGACTCAGCGGTTGAAAGGTAATTGAGCAACAAACATCCAAGGTCACATTTTTCCTCAATAAGCCAATAAAAAAGTACTTACACTCTCTGAAGTGCTTGATATATTAATATCCGAGGGTATGTACGATTCTGAAGAGTATTCTTGGTATTCATATTTCTGCAATCATAAAATATTTTTAGCGGAATATAGCTTAAAAAATAATATTTTAACTATAATTAAAAAAAAATGTAAAAAAAGCTGAATTATAAAGTAATTGTAAATGTTCAATCAATATATTACCTCGTTACACAGCGAATGTTCTTCTACGACCAGCGAACTATTAGATTTGGTTTTGGTATCTGCAAAAAATAGATGCTCAATACCTATTTTCGAAATAGAAAATAAATAATAATTGTATATGCAAATTTTTTATACATTGGGTTACATTATTGCAATTTTCGTACGGATCTCTATATTTTTTTAAATAAAATACAGCCATATTAATCGCTGACAATATAGTTTTCTATAGGTAAATCGGATAGGTAAGTATTTTTTATATTCATACAACCACACTAAAACATTAAAAAATCAAATATTTTTTCTTTTTAATATTAGTTTCAATTAGTTTAGATAGTTTAAACCCGTGGTCGTCAAACTGCGGTCATACAACTCACCCTAAGGGCCGGTTGCATCAAAGTGTTTGTTAACGTAATGTAACGATTAAAATAAAAAATGGCGTCGAATGTACCAGCTGTCACTCGAACTGCAAAATAAAATTGGTACATTCGACGCCAATTTTTTAATTTAATCATTACATTAACAGAGAGTTATCAGAGAGAGAACATTTTGATTCAACATAGGCTAAGCCTTTGAATCGTATTACTACTTACGTATGCAAGTAAAGAAATAATAATTCTACCCAGGTACCTACCCTAACTATGCAAGCGTTTGATTAAATCATAAATCATTTATTTGCCATAAAAACACGGTACATATAATTAGGTGGTCTTAAAAAAAAAGTTCTCGTGTTTAACTGTAGTCCAGCATGCAAATGTTAATAAACAGGTTTTCAAATTTCACATCACAAACATTCAAAATAATTTTTAAGTTAAACCAGTAGCTAGGTATTATTATAAATTACTAGATTTAATCCTAACAACCAACAATTGACAGCACTGCACAACATAATTAGCAAATTACAAACAATAACAATGAAATTATAAGTCACAACATGAGTAGGTCAAATGCAAATGTTAACAAACAGGTTTTCAAATTTCACATCACGAACATTCAAAATAATGTTTAAGTTAAACCAATAGCTAGGTATTATTATAAATTTATAGATTTAATCCTAACAACGAACAATTGACAGCACAACATGATTAGCAAATTACAAACAATAACAATGAAATCATAAGTCACAACATGAGTAGGTTAACAACAAAATTATCAATAACAATTATCATGTCCAAATATATTTTATACCACATGTCTTTACCATATTATGTCATCAGTTATACACACATAGTTAACAATACGTAATAACAACAAAATTTGTCAGGAATTCATTCATCAATCATATTCATTATTATTTATTAAAATTAAGTAAGTCAACATTAAAATTGTAAATAAGAATCATTATGTCTTTTAGTTTGTACCACATACATGTCATCAACAATACAAACAATCTTTCAGCTAAAGCTTTGACAATTATTGTTTTTTTCACAATAACGTGTCCCCTAAAAATTCGTCTAAATTATAGTACCCTTTCATTGCTAGCAAGTTAAACAACTTTGTTTTAAACAATGATGTTTTATTATCTTTAAGACCATCTGGCAATTTGTTAAACAATGTTGTAGCCATATTATATGTAGTATTAGTAAAAAAAGTAGTATTAGATTGCTGATGTGGATAGACTTCGAATTTATTTTTATTTTTACGAGGATACTTACTTTCTGAAATTCTAAAGTGGTGTGGATTTTGTTTAACAAAACTGCATGCCTCAAATATATACAAGGCGGGCAGCGTTAGGAGTTTTAATTGAATAAACATTGGCCTGCAGCTATCCATTTGGCTTATTCCTGTCATAGCTCTAATACATTTTTTTTGTGTTCTAAATAACGGTAATGTGTTACATTTCGCAGCATTTCCCCAGTTTAATATACCATATCGTAAATTAGATTCTATAAAGCCATAATATGCACTAAGTGAAGCTTCCCGTGACACATTATACTTAATATTTTTAAGTGCGTATACAAATCTATTTAATTTATGGCACATGCTGTCAATATGAGGTTTCCAGTTCATGTGACAATCAAGCAATACACCTAAAAACTTTATTTCTTTAACTTCTTCAATTACTTGGTTATTGTATGTTATTATAATATCTCTTTTTCTTGATTGTGGTAAATGAAATTGCATGCATTTTGTTTTTTGGAGATTAATGAGTAAATTATTACAATTCAGCCAGTTTATAATTTTATTGAGCGCATTATTTACTATGTTTTCATAATGATTAAGGTCTGTTCCCCTAACTATCAAAGTAGAATCATCGGCAAATAGAACCATATCATGTTTAATATTTAAGGGCAAATCATTGATTGATTCCTCGTACGGCCCACTTTTACGGCCCACTTTTTATTTTTCCTTCTACGGCCCAAAACTTGTTCCTTATATGACCCATTTTTATATTATTTAATTTATATTCCTCGTACGACCCAAAAGCTATTCCTCCTATGCCCCAAATAATAAAAATAGGTTTCTATTCCTGCTACGGTCCAAAATTTGTTCCTTATTCGACCCAACAAGTACAGTCAAAGGCAAATGGCCTTAATTATAAAAATCCATGGTGCTGTTTTTTGCCGCTCACCACACGGAAAACAAATCATATTTAAACAGACAGATACACAGGTATTCTAGCGTATGTTTTCCAGAAGTGTAGATAGACAAATAAAAATCACTTTATATTTAACAATCTGTTTAATAATAACAAGGTTTAATCACAATCAGTTCAAATATAAAATTCAACATTTAAGTATGTACAATGTACAATTTAAATTAGCCTAATATAATTAGTTTTCAAATTGATGAAAACTATAAATATCTCGGTATTTATGAACATGGTAAACACAATTATAATGAAATGAAACAAAGTATTAAAAGTGAATATTGTAAAAGAGTAAAAAAAATATGCAAACTAATTTAAATTCAAGAAATCTTCTTAAAGCTATACACATACGCAATTCCAATTATATTGTATTCCTTTGGTATTATTGACTACACTTTGAAAAATTTACAGAATCTGGATATCAAAACACGAAAAATTTTAACAATGTTCAAAATTGGTTAAAGGTAGTGAAATAGATATCATACAAACACTTCCAATATTTACAAGCATAAAGACATTACTTTATAATGCTCGCCATAAACGACAGGCGACAGAAAAAAAATGTTACTACGAGTATATAGAATTATAAAAGAAGCAACATATCATCAGCTCTATGTCAACAAACAAAAAGTGATGCCTATTGAATTATTATTAATATATACATTTTTTAAATTTAAATTAACTTATTATTAGGTATTAAAAATGTATATTTTAATAATAATTCAATAAAATTGACAAATTTTTTCTAAACATAAAGCTAATGATATGTTGCCACTTTTATAATCCGATATAGTCATATTAATTCTTTCTGACGCCTCTATGTCTTTTGGATGTCTAAATCGACTTGTCCCAACTCCTTGTAATATTTGTTCCCTGCGAGCATTTTGATATTTAGCGTCGTCACTAATCAATTTCAAAAATTGTAAAATGTTCATTTTTTTTGAATTTGAAAATTGACGATTTAAATTTGCATGCCATCCTTCGAGCGCATTAGTAGTTCTGTGCCGTTCATCGTGGACATTCCACTTTTCTGCATACTTATTTTCTAGCCACGTGTTGACAAAATAATCGTTGAATTTAATTATGCCATCTCCTTTAGGGCAGTCTTCCATGATGTATAACCATCCATCAGTCACAGATTCCTGAGGGATCAAAGCTAATGCTATACACATTGCAACATGTTTTTTATCAATTGCATGTTTTAAATTCAACTGTTTTGCTTTTTTCCATAGGGCCTGTGCAAAATGAAAATAACAACCTTTAATGTTAGCTTGCGGAAATACGAATTGTACAGCATTCATGACGGCCACTTCGAAGTCACATGTAAATTTTGTAAGTTTCCAGTCCGGTATTTGTGACCTAATCATTAAAAAAAGGGTTTTATATGTTTCCTCCTTTTTATTCGGTAGTAAAGCATATACCAGTGGCATAATATTTGTTTTTACCTCTGTGCTACCAAAATCTGCATGTATTGTATATAACTGATAGAATGGTGACACTTTACATTTAAATGTTCCGTCTCCAAAAAAATGATTATATGACTGCATAAAGGTCCGAGATTCTTTACAAATAAATGCAATAATTCTATTGCCAGTGTCATTTTTATCCCTATAATCGCACAATAGAAAATCCTTGTATATGTCTGGTATTTCAACATCGAAAAGTTTTTTAAACGATGTTCTTTTGACACCATGTGCTTTATTGCGAGCATTATAAAGTGATGTCTTCATGCTCGTAAATGATGGAAATTTTTGAATGATATCTATTCCACTATCTTTAACCAAGGTAAGTGTTTTTTTGTATAAACTAGGAATTGGGTCTCCTTCCAGACATGAGGCTTGCTTCTTACAAATGTCAACTTTTTTTCTTATTTCGTTGCTAGCGAAGTTAACTAAACACATATCATGAGGTAACTGTTTAAGAATTTGATTGTCTAAGGTTATGATAATTCCGTGACATAATCGAGTGGCGCATCGCCACACACTTGTTCCCTTTTTATTATCTCTTTTCTTATTATATTGATAACCCTCATGCAGTAATACTTGAGTACCTCTTTTAGATGTAACGAAGGTAAACTCATTATTTTGCGAGGTAGATATTTGTTCGTCCTGTGATGCCATGTCAAGAATATATTGTATACAGCGCACCAAGCAGCAACAAATAACTGAGTTAGTCTTCAGATAGCGCCAAACTCGACCTGCCTAAAAATATCATATAAAATGTACCTATAATATAAAATGACTTATGTTTCTAATAATAATGTGTAGATATAGTAAAATATAAAGTCAAAAAACATAGAAGTGAAAGAATAGTTTGAAACACAAGGTTAAACAAAATCATAGAAAAAAGTGATACGACTCAGGTGCATCCAGCGTTCCAAATAGAATACAATAGAAACCGCGGCACACAACTAGTAACTAATAAAAATACTTACTTTAATCCGTATAAGGCACTTTTTTTACACCAACAACATAAACACTGAGAGAGCACATTAATCCACAAAGACAAGTTCAGCAATGAAATGTAATAGCATAATATGGCACTTATACCCTTAAATATTTATTGAAAATTGTTTATGTGGTCAGGTAGTAGCCATTTTGTGTAGCCAATGTGGCTTTGTCTTTCGGCGACCGATGCGCTAAGTCTTCATAAAACTCAATATTTTCTATTGTTTTATCAGGTAGTCTTATTTTTAAGACTACCTGATAAAACAATAAAAAATTTTATCAGGTAGTCTTATTTTTAAAACTACCTGATAAAACAATAGAAAATATTTTTGCATTAGGCTATTGTATATAAAAGATGATAAGAAACTAAGTTTAAAACTTCTTTAAAATTAATACTTATTTAAAATTACAACTTTTGTATTTGTCTGTACTTTATTGAATTAAAAATGTAGGCCGTACGAGGAATAGATAACTAAACTGGGTCGTAGAAGGAAGAAATTTAGGTAAATATAAAAATGGGCCGAAAAAGTGGACCGTACGAGGAAACAATCCAGATTTTAGTTTTATTTTATCTTCGACGGACTTTGCTACACAATATAAGTCGTCGAAAGATTCGAGGGAACTGAAGTTAGGAATATAATTATCATTAAGACTAGCGTACTCTATATTAAGATCATGACATATTTTAGTAAATTTATCTTTTGTCGATGGATTTAAGACTAGACAAAAATATTGGCTGATATTCAGGAATATCAGCTCTCTTAGAATTGTCATAGCATTTCTGCATGATCCTATAAAGGCTCTGCTTTCTGGCCTCGAGTACCCTGGTGAGAGCAGATTCTTGTACAGATTCTTCTAAAAAATCGGTCTTGCCTTTAGACATTTTAGTGCTTTTATTTTATAAATCTGACAAGGAATTAAAATAACGTACCAAAAAAATAAGTAAATTTGTGACGGTATAAAAATATTATTTGGCGGTTGCAATATGATATTTAGCGGATTTTTATATAGGATTTGGCGGTTATCAAAATAGGATTTAGAGATATATTAAGAGGTTTGTATATATATAAATAAATATATAGAAAAGAGGTAATAAGAGTTAGTTATGCTACGTAAATAAATTATAAAATATTAAGAGGGAGATTTGTGTGTATTCTGAGGGACCTATTCTGGGTCGTGGGACCAAAGTATGGTGGGTAAAGCTAAAGGAAACTACTGACCTCTAGCCCTGGCAGTGGACTGTATGAATTTTTCTCTGAGAAGCTGGCTGACTCGGTCTTCCTCACTTTTCTTCTTATTATTATAGTTTTTAATAAAACTAATATACACACACAAATATAGTCTTTTTGGAGGTATTACGTAGCTTTGCTGTTCGAACGGTCGAACGGTCGGTTCGCGGTTTTTGTTCGTACCGAGCTCCGGGCAAGACGCGTCGTAAGCCGCAAGTCGGTCGCAAGTGACGTCGGCGGCGGCCGTCGTAGCGTTCTCGCACGCATTCCACCTCTTTCCATCGCGGGTCAGTAGTTATTTGGAGGAAAAGGGAAGGAATATGTTTGTGAGAGCAGTGTTCCTAGTGTAATCATTTAAATAAAAAATACCAAACAGCGGCTTTTCTTGCGCCATATTAACAACGACCACGTTTATAGCTTGTTGTTTATCTTCTTACAAAGTTCTTACTTTCAGCGATTAACATATCTGACACCATGTATCAGGATTAGCTTTCTTGGGTAAAACAATTAACAACACTAATTAACGTTTATTGTTTTTAATTATAACCACATTTAAATGTATGCAGATACAGAGTCCGCCATTACAGCCCTTAGACTAAAAGAGTCTTTTATACGCTATGGTATGCGGATCTTTGTAGAATTGTGTAATCTTAATAAAACTTAAATCTAATGTCAATAAGTCTTGCTAACCAAATGTAATGAATTCCTAGATTAAAAAATGTAGTACTGTGACAGCACAAAAGTACCAGCTCATCGCTCTCTTCTTTTTTTCTTTATTATTTTGTATACCTATTTTAGTATATAACTTTTATTTAATTTTTAGTTTTGACTACTTACTTAATTTATTTAAATATTCAATTACTTATAAATCTTTGTTTTGTTTTTTAGATCATGCCTTTTGACAGAGTATGTTATGCATGCTGACTAGTAGCTCGTAACCATCTGCTAAGAAAAACAAGACGAACAAAATAATAATCAAATGCTGCAGTCTCTGCACATAATGAAGCGGACATTCCACTGTGCAAGTTATATCATTGCCTAATTATAGACGTAATGGAAATACTCATTGCTTAGTCCATGGATGTCAAAATACAGAACGTTTCAGAGGCCGGAATATTATAACAAAAGGCTGATATGTTATTATATAAGCTTTATTTTACCACAGATGCTTGCATTTGTAGGGCACATGAAGGAACATATGACTAGAGTTTCTTGGAAGAAGCTGCGTATATAAATCAATTTTAGCCTAATAAATTAGAGGATATGCTTAATATGTGCAAGGGAAATTCATCTCAGTCAATTCTGAATTTTGAAAATATAGATATGATGGATGATACTTTGTGTGAATATTTGCTTATCCAGCTTAAAAAAGCTAATCCAAAGACAGATATGCAACAATTATAAATAATACTACCCAAATTTAAGCCAAGTGCAAATGTACAAAGACTGCTTTGGCATTGGTGACCCCGAAGTGATTCCATGAACACGAGGTGACTTTCTAGTATATTTTTTGTGTATAGTGCTATTGTGTGAACTTTTATATATAGTGATGGAGACAATGTCGACGAGACTGATAATGGTGATTTAAAAAGGAGCTCATCACGCAGGCGGCATCCCTACAACATAGGATGCCACCAGGCGCAGCCGTCGTCAGTTACTGCGACCGCTGGGAGAATCCACTGTTAAAAACAGCATGCTGAGTAAGCTGTGGACCTAGCGCCTCCCAGGCCACGCTGCACTCAGCACGATGACGTCGAGGTCACCACTCCCGCCGGTCACGGCATAGCAATGATGCCCGCACCCCGCTCCCCGCACCAACAGCCGCGCCCAAGGTGTAGCACCTCGCGCGGTCGTAGCAACTACTCGCATCAGCTACGAACTACGAAGGTCGACGACCTCAAGCGCCACGTCGACGCAAGATGACTCATCCGGCGCGCTGTCATCCGCCTCATCATCCTTCCGTCCCCGCTCCCGCCAACATGGTTATAGGTTAAGAACTTATTGACAGTTCGACAATTATATATATTACAAAGCATTCTTAAGACTCATAAAACAATATCAGTATATACAAACAATTTAAATAAAAGAAAACCACATACAATTATAAAGAGATGCATAGTTAGAACTGGTTTTGCCTCAAAACAATATTATGCGCAATCAGCTAAACTATATAATACCGTTAATGAAATTTTACATATTTACACTATGACTCAACATGAATGTAAAAAGAAAATAACTACATGGCTAAAGACATTAGATTACCATCAAACTGAAAAATTACTTTCATAGACCCTATTCATTTAAACTTTATTGAACGTCTAAGTGCTCAGTGGATCTGATCTGCTAAACAAATGTTTATAATTTTGTTATTGTGTTATTTAAGTATGTATAATTTAATATAATACGTTTATGTATGTATATGTCTATGTATCTAAATGAATATATTTATGTATGTGTATATAAGTCTGTATATGTATGTACCTATATTATAGTAAGTATTTATTTATATATCTTTGAGTAATAGGTGATTAAATATTACAATGTAATAATTGGTACGAAGAGCGGGACTCTCTTAATACAGGTGTTTTACACTTAACAAGAGAGTCCCAACCCCTATAAAGATAACATGTAAAATATTTAATAAATCATTTTTCATTTTTTTTTTCATTTTAAGAACTAATATAGTGTCTATCTCAAGTTTTTTCGTTTTTTACTTTATTATGCAGATTTATTTAGATTTCATTTAGCATGGCTTTGTAAGACACCTATGACAAAATTCACAAAGAAACAGAAGTTATACGCTATGAAAATACCACCTAAGTTAAACGTGCGTAATTATTTCTGGTCTATCTTTTCTCAAACACGTCTAATCTACACCATATTCGGCCCGCGACTACCCGTGCCGCGCCGTGAGCGAGCTGCGAGAGTGCAACTTGAAGCTATTACAATTAGAAACAGACAAAATCACTTGATTTGATGAGTCGTGCGCGGCCGTTAAATGTCAATTTTCTTCCAGACAGGGTCGGACACGAAGTCCATTTCCTCGTTCATAAAAATTAGTAAAAAGTGATTAAATCATTCTATACTATTCTATTGTTCTTAATATAAGAAAGATTTTAGTGTTAAATTACCCTAAAACAAATGCGATTTTGTTAATATTTTGTAGATAATTGATTCAAAGCAAACAAAAACCAAGATAGGTGATATTTCCAGAAATTATTTCTAATCATATAAATAACGTAATTCTGGCTGCTTACACAATTCTTCTTTCAGCTCTACCAGTTCGTACCGGTTCTACCAGTGTATACGATCACGTCAACTACTGAACGTTCTGCGAGATAATAAAGAATCTTGCCATGAGAACCAAAATCGTTACAAAATATTATAATTTAGTTTGTTACTCAATCGCGCCAAAATGGCTAGACAGATTTGAATAAAATTTGGCACACGATAGTTTATTAGCCTGAGTTAAGACATGGGCTATAAATTAGCCCGAAATGTTCAGTGTGAACAGTGTACCCAGTTCTTGCGCGAACAATTACGAAGTCTAGGTGAACGAAATCACGATCAAAAATTCATCATCATTACCATCTTGGCGTTAAATTTCGGTTGTTCATTCGGGCAGACGTGAGCGCCTAGGGTCTACCTACGGAACACCACACTGTCGTGACTGAATTTGCTTTATTACAAGAGCGACTGCCGTCTGATCTCTTAACCTATAGTGAAAAGCAAACAGGTTTGTTGGTGACCGCTATAACGACTGCTATCAATCGTATCCACGGCTTAACGTACTCCTTGAAGCACGCAAATACCATTTTTAGGGTTCAGTACTCAAAGGATAATAAAACCGGGACCTCTTACTGAGACTTTGCTCTCCGTCCGTCTGTCTGTCTGTCCGTCCGTCCATCCGTCTATTTGTCACCAGGCTGTATCTCATGAACCGTGATAGATAGTTTGTAATTTTCGGAGATGATGTATTTCTGTTGCCGCTATAACAACAAATAGTTAACGAGCAAGAGAGAGAGGGCCACGTGATGGAAAATGGTCACTGCCACTAATGGACATTAGAACCCGAGAAGTCGCGAATTCGTTGCCGGTAGTTACGAGTACTTTGTATCTAAACTAAACTCCCTTCATTACAGATAGTATAACGAAAAACGTGAAAGCAGGACAATCGAGATCAACACAGAATATCAATTGTCCCCCACACAATAATGAACAATTGGACAGCAGAAAAAGATCTCTGTCAGCACCCCCGGCAAAATATATTCTACATTTAGGAAATGAAATATTAGACCGTTCTTCTTGTATAAGTCCTTCAATTGCAGCTGGTTTTTATGATATCGATACCGATTGTACAAAAAAAATATATGTTAGAGGATTTGTGAACCGTACAAGAACTACTCAAAAAACGGAGCATGAATATAATTTAGCATTACATAATTTGAAAAAGGATATGTGTGATATTTGTGTAGGACATAAAAAGGGTAATATAGACGAGCATGCTTACCAGGAACACCTTATAGAGAAAAATAGGGCAAGAGAGGAGAAAGAGAGGGATAAAGGTGAGGCTGCGTTAGAACGTTGCATATTATTGACCATGGATCTAGAAGCAGTTAAAGTCTGTCCTTACTCCACAGCAAGCGCTTTATATTTTAATACAAAACTGACATGTCATAATTTTACCGTTTTTAACTTGACAACACGCCATTGCACTTGTTACTGGTTTACAGAAACAGCCGCGCCGATATACTGAAGCAAGCACGACTCCATGCGGCACGTTCGAGAACTCCCTGTATATTCTTCCCCGTTCATGAACTTCGGTTTGCGTAACGAGCGCAAACACACCACGATACATGAACGGGATCCCTGAGACCTGGTCTGCCTCCTCTATCTGGGCAACATACCGATAGTGAGCACGAGCGCTGCATGAGCAGCACCTCCGCCTGGTCTCCGAACGCCGCGCAAATATATGGAATCCTCATCAATCCCGTAATCCAACGTCATCCAATGTTAATTTTTTTTTCATTTTGAGCGCTTAATTTTTTTTCTATACCTATAAACTTAGCTGTAATTTAATACATTTACTTTAATAATAATGTTTTGTACTGTTTTAAACTAAAAAAAAAATTTTCTTAACTATTGTATAATTAATTAGGTCATACGAGTATACCTGTGAATCATATCGTATGTTCGCACATTTCGATTTGTCACGTACTCTACATCAGCAAATTCCTTTGCCTACTTATCGCGCTGTTGCCAACTTCAATGTACAAATGCATTTGCTTGGTAACATGTTCATTTTGCATTATATACCTACATTATTTATTATTTTTGTGTCGTACTTACATTATAGATTTATCATTATTATTGCATTATATAACATTTTACTTTGCATTACTTTTGCATTATATTCTTTTGTATCGACCTAAAGGTTTCCGAGGGGGCTGATGTGGCTGCGTTCCACGTGGCGCATGGCAACATGACGTAACCTCCTTTGTCTGCTCCACGCTTACCATATATGGTTGGCGAGCGACGGTTGCCATATCAGCATTTCTATACAGTCCTAATAGGAAAGCACCAGCGTTTCCCCACGGCGGAGCCTACGCCGAGGCACGCTCGAGTGCATCGGTGTGACCAGTGTTGCCAACTTAGTGGATTTTCCACTAAAACTGGTGGTTTTGCCCCCTCTTTTAGTGGGGGAAATATTGCGTTTAGTGGCTGGTGGTTTTTCTGGTGGTTTAGTAGAATTTAATTTCGATTATTGAACACACGATCACTCAACCACAATAAAGCGGCAATCACACGTTTGCACGTTCGGAAAATATTTATACTTTTTTAAGGGTGTTTACTTTTATTGTGCAAGCAACACTGGAAATGCGGGGATTACCCGCAAAATATATATTTTTTTCTAAACTTTCTCACTCAACTCGGTCTCATTCATCACGAGGTCACGTAGTCACGTAATGAAAAAATATGCCGAAACCACAGTATTCTCAAAAGTTTCGGGATTCTTGGCTGCAAGACCCGGCTTTACGAGATTGGCTTCAGATGACTGAGAGTACTACTGGCCAAGTAGCGAAGTGCAAATTTTGTGGTACCATTTTAAGAAGCCATTATGGAGATTTAAAATCCCATGGGATGTCAAAGAAGCATCAACAAAATAAAAAGGTAAGCTAACACGACTATTTTGTAACGGTTAGGTATCATGTAATCATGTGCTCGTGTGGTGCCGCAGAATAGCATTACCTACCTTATATCTTCCTGAGGGTGTCGTAAAATGTGTGTGAAGGATATATCTAGGGAAAGGGCAGCAGCCCTTCCTGTGAATGTAACATTTTGCACTGTGGTGCTCGTCAATCCGCCTGCCAAGCTTGATGAGTGTGGCAAAGTAGACTGTTGCGACTGGTGTAGTGGCACTGCTTTTTGATGTGAAATATCTTATGGCGCGACTTGGCAGGTAAAACCGACCGACGGCATGACCGGAAATGGGTTATTAGATATACGTCACCACTATCGACCAATGGTCGACGACCATGGAAGTACTAAAATGTCAAAAATGTGGCCGCCATTTTGAACTTTTGATGTGAAACATGTATTGGCGCGACTTGGCAGGTAAAACCACCGACGGCATGACCGGATAGGGGCTGATGGATGTTCGTCACCGCTATCGACCATGGAAGTACTAAAATGTCAATAATGTGACCGTCATTTTGAACTTTTTAGTTGCTGGTCCGATTGCTGTCAAATTCTATATATAGAACGCCCCGTGGTCTCGAAATAGAATTCCGATATCAGAGTCACAAAAATGTCAAAAATGTGACCGCCATTTTGAACTTTTTAGTTACTGGTCCGATTGCTTTCAAAATTTATATATAGAACGCCCCGTGGTTTCGAAATAGAATTCCAATGTCAGAGTCACAAAAATATGACCACCATTGTAAACTTTTTACTTACTGGTCCGATTGCTTTCAAAATCGATATGTGGAGCGCCCCGTGGTCTCAAAACAGGATTCCCATGTCCGAGTGGCAAAAACCCTCAAAAATTTGACCGCCATTTTGAACTTTTGGCTGACCGCCATTTTGACCGTACGACCGATTCGAATGTAGTGCCGGCAAACCCGTCAACGCCGTCAAGTCCCCTCTCGGTCGTGGGGATGGAAAGTAACGCGGTACCAAACCTAGTAGAGCCGAGCCGAACCGAACCAAAATTAACCAAACCGACCGAGTAGAATGTATAAAATCAATTTAAATTAAATGAAACAAAATCAAACAAAGCTTTTGATTTGAAACATCTTTATGCGCGCCTAGGGCCTAGGTCAAATCTACTCAAGCGTCGCATGACCGGACAACACTTCATTGGGCCAGTCTCGTGATTCTTCGGCTACTTCCGCCCGTCTGACAAAACTATGTGCGGAGAAGGCCATTTTTGTGTGTTCACATCTGCCAGGCGTCCCGTGACGGCTATAGTTTTCTTTTACATTATTATGATTTGTTACAGGTTATCACTATACAACCCAAGCTACCATTTAAACCAGAACCAATTGGAAGTAAAAAAAAGGAAGAGGCCAGACTTGCATTGTTCACAGCTATGCATACGAGTCTCCGTGTAGTTGACCATTTAGGTGAGGTAATCAATCATAATCATCAAAGAGAAATAGATAAAGTACAATTACACCGGACCAAGTGCACCGCGGTCATAAAAAATGTATTAGCATTACATTTCACTGAGGTTTTAAAACAAGATTTTAAGGATCAACCATACAGTTTATTAATTGATGAATCTACAGATATTGCTGTACAGAAATATTTGGGTTTGGTTATAATTTATTACAGTAAAGCACACAAAAAAATAGTATCTACATATTTAGATCTTGCTGAGCTGTATGAGTGCAATGCTGAAGGTATTGTTTCTGCTATAAAGAAGACACTTAAACGATTCGATTTGAAACTAGAAAACATAATGGGCATTGGTACAGACAACGCTTCTGTGATGGTTGGAGTAAACAATGGAGTTTTTGCGCTATTGAAAGCAGAGATACCACATTTGACTCTAGTGCGTTGTTTATGTCACTCCTTGCAACTGGCTGTTTCTGCTGCTGCAAAGCAATTTCTACCGAGGAATTTAGAGTTTTTAATTAGGGAGACCTATGATTGGTTTGCTCGTTCCTCTTCCAGACAGACTATCTATAAGGAGCTATATTAAACAGTGAATGATGGACATACACCACTTAAAATCGTTCAAGCATTTCAGACACGATGGTTGTCAATAGAATCAGCTGTCTCGAGAATATACACGCAATGGCTAGAGTTAAAAACTCATTTTTCTATAGCCAAAGTTCATGAAAGGTGTCACACAGCGGAATTATTGCACTCTATGTATGCGAACGAGATGAATTACGCATATATTTCATTTTTATATCCAATATTAATTGAGATAAACAGAGTTAACAAAATGTTTGAGTCAAAAGATACAGACCAAACCAAATTGTGCGGTGAGTTGATCAACCTGATAGATATGCTTGTTAGCAAAGTCACGTTACCTACAAATAAAGTTAATATTTTCACTCAAAATATTCGTGATTTTTTGGATAAAAGATGCTATTTGGGATTCCGATTTGAAAAACAAATACAAGAGATGAGAGAAAAAGGATTACCACAGCAAGAGGAAGAAACATTACGGAATCGGTGTATACAATTTATAGTTAATCTGATTGAAGAAAAAAAAAACCGGCTGCCGGAAAATGTGACATTGATGAAAAAGATTTCCGAAATAAGTGTTGAACAAGCACTAAATCACAACAAAGAAGATCTAATTGACATAATGTCTCAATTAAATAAAAAAACAGACTTTATTGCAAAAGTTGATGATCAGTGGCGACAAATACATTTACTAAAATGGACTGAGACCAAAGACACAAAAAAATTTTGGATCGAAGTATTGCATTTCAAAGACGCTCAAGGGGAAGCTAGATTTGAGGATTTGGCGATTTTTGCGATTTCTCTTTTGATACTGCCGCATTCCAATGCCGACGTTGAAAGACTGTTTAGCAGCATGAACGTAATAAAAAATAAGCAGAGGAATAGAATGAAGTTAAATCTTTTAAGTGCCATATTAAGAGTACGCTGCGGTATGAAGGTGATAGAAAAATGCTGCAATGACTATGAAATTCCGATACACGTTATTAAACAAATTGGCACCAATGAATCGTACCGTACCGTAGAAACTGATGATGATGGTGACGGTGAAAAAGACTCATCTGATGACGATTTGTGATGATTTTAAATAGCAGTTGGTTAAGTGTTTCGATGATTAAAAATATTTTTATGTATACGGCGTGCATGTTGTATGTTAGTAATAAACGTTGTCCATATACTCCTGCCTAATTTTCTTTCATATTAACTAAAAATTAATTTAGTGGAAAATTTAGGGATTTTTAGACTTTGGTTGTTTTTAGTTAGTGGTTTTCTGGTGGTTTTTGAAGTCGAATCTGGTGGACAGCTCGTTCACCTGTTGGCAACACTGGGTGTGACAGTGCAGCCTGGGACAACATCGCGTACGCACGCTCATTCTGTGCATCCCAGGACGACATCGCAAACGCTCACGCACCTGCACTCACCGCGAGACCGCGTATCAGACAATATATATTCTATGTGGGAGTTTCATTGATCACCTCAGCAGCCCCCACATATTTAATAAAATTACAAACTGATGAATTAAGTGCAAGATTATGTCAATTATTTCAAATGTCTGAAAGAAAAATTAATAAATTAATTTCAATATCTAGAAAGTGCTTGACAGAAGAATTTGTTCCACAATATCTAGGTGTTGGTCATTTGAATAGAGATGCTATTGTCAGCCGTAATTTGACAATTCCTAATGGTTTATTTTGTAACAGAAGGGAAATTGTAATCTGCAACGGGACTTATAAATACCGTACAGTCTTCATTAGTACCGTAACTTAATAAAAACTTTTTTAATAGTGACCAAAGGTGGACACGTTTCGGACATTTATGGCCCTTTTGCGGCAACTAAATCGGATCTGACATTATGAAAGGTTTATTCATTAATGAAAATACAGAATTAAGGCAATATTTTAAAGAAGATGATGCTTTTATTTTAGACCGGGGATTCAGGAATGCAATTCCATTATTAACATCATTAAATTATAATATATTCATATATTATAATGATATTTTTCTAAAAATATAAATACAAAACTGTATAGTGCATTATCTTTTATTAGTGCTAAAAGAAATAAAATTACTTTTTCAAAATTTATGACAAAGGCCTTCAATCACTGTCACTGATGACAAAGATATCAAATAATATTTGGCAATAAAATTGTATAGCTTCAATTTATATATTTTAAATATTACCTAATAAGAAAGTGCGACACAGTTGCATCTTTAAAAGCTAATAAGTCCAAATGTGTTACACTCGGCAGATTAATAATTTTTGCACTTGGAACATATGAAATTAAAAGGGCGCGGCACTATTTTGGTGAGCACCCTAGAGCAAACGGAACAGTTATAGTGGAAATCGCGAATAACATAGAAAGTGCCAGATATAGCCTCAAATTCTTTATACTTGATTAGGGGCAGGATAAAATCACGTCACCATAGTGGAAAAATGTACTACACATATTAATAAATAACGAAAGCGAAAACTGAGAAGATCAAAATATGATATTATTGTAGTTGTTTAGTAGGTATGCGAACTGTTGGTTGCTGTGCTCATGTTATGATCATAGTTTGATATTTGGCATGGGCACGGCACCAACAAAACATTACATCCCTAGCTAGTTTTTTTGGATTCAATAATAACCAGATATGTTGATGATGATTTCATCATCATTGAATGAAATAAATAAAAATGGACCTATATTGTTTTCTAAATTGATTAACACATGTATAGTATTCAGCATATTCTTTATTTTTATTAAAGTTGAATAATATGTTTTATATTGAAAAATTCAAATATATTTTGTTTCTAAGAAAATGTATATTTCTTTAGTCAAGATATTTAGCCTCAAGTTATATACATTATTATTATTAAATTTTTTATATAATAAGGTTATGCAAAGAATGCTAGTAGTGTATTGTATCGTGCACAATTTAATTAGAATGACATATATAATTATTATATATATGTTACATTCATAGTAATTAAATAGATATTATACATAATGACTGGTATGGACCATGTAATAAATTGGACATTATGTATTATGTCCGGCAATTATGAAAAATAACATATAAAAATAAACAAACAATAAAAACGAAAAGATAAATTTCACAACATGTTTTATATAAGTTTTGACATATTATTGTAAAACATAATATAAACTAAAGTTAAAAACAAAAATTAATTTACAATATGTAGCTAGTAACAGATTTATTTATTAAAACAACTGTCGCTATGATGGCATTTTGAGGTACACAACTTTTTGCATTTGCGACAACTACATTTATCAAACTTACACCCATTTTTACAACCACATCTACTATAATCTTGCCCTCTGTTTTTAGAGGACATTCTACAACACATTCTCAGAGAAATCTCTGACTCTGGAAGATCTTCAGGCGAAATAAATCTTTCCTTGCAGACTGTAAATTGGTTTCTTGAATATAGTTGATTTAAAATAACCTTGTTTTGTACCCAGTTTATAAAGGTTAGAGGCTGTTACTTCAATAACTGTAGCAAGCTTATTTCTGCCATTGCTACGAGCGCGATCAACATCGGGAACTCGGACTCTAACAGTGTCACCAATTGCAGCCATGGGATATTTAGCGTTTGATACATCCAACATTTTATTTGCTTGTTTCTGCAAATTACTTAAAGCCAGTTTCATAACTGCCATAACATTTTCTTTTTTGCGCTCCAGATTTTCGTTTGAATCTGTATCTGAAGTTTTTTCATACTCCTCATCTATGGTTAAAGTTGGCGAAAATTGGCTTGAGCTAGCTGACAATAAATTCATATCATTTTGAGTAGACATCACGCGGTCAGTTTCGATGGGCTCTAGTTGATCATTTATGGCGGACTCCACTTGATCATTTTCGGTGAAATCCACTAGATTCCGTTCGATAATAGTGCTCTAAGTAGATAATAATTTCTCCAAGTTTTCTTCCGAATTAATATCAAGCAGAGCCTCATGTGGTATAGAAGAACCTTTAAGACCTACTTTCAACTTCGTTCCAAACATGCCTTCATATGGAGTATAGTTAATGCCTGTGTGATGGACTCTATTTTTCATTAATTGTATAAAACGTAATCCTTTCGACCATTTCTTAGTGTCGTTATCCTCCAACCACGTACTCAGCATATTCTTTATGTCCTGGTTTGGTCTCTCTCAAGACCCTTGGCTTTGAGAGTGTCTCAGTTTACCATGTACAATGTTCAATTCAGGCCACATTTTAGAAGCTTCCTGAACAATTTTATTAGAAAACTCTCTGCCATTATCGCTTTCAAGAATGCTTGGTGCACCGAATATTGTAAAAATATCAAGTAATAAATGTGCTACTTCTCCAGCAGTTTTGGTTTTGAGCGGACGGAGTTGCACAAATTTTGGTATACAAGTATAAATTTATACTGATTATCTTCTTGTGACTGCATGTCAATTATGTAGGTCTACTTGACATCTTGCATTCATTTCGCCGCTAAGAGTAGGTTTTACAACTAATCCTTTTTTTGGAACGCTGCGATTCTTTTTGCAGCTCTCACATAGATTTAAATAAATGGCAATCATTTCCCTCATAATATTTTTATAGCGAAAATTTTGCTCCTTCTCCATCCGGTTTCTACCACCATGTCCTACTATCATGCTAAATCTGAAATATCTGAAATATAGTGACTAAATTATTTAGACAATGTGATAAATTCACTTTCAAATCAAATCAAATTCATTTATTTGTCAAAACAAATGTACAAGATGTAGGTGTAAGGTACAATTTAAATAGTCCGCTTTGTTTCACCTTACGGTATACAAAGATCAATTACAATAATACTAAAATCAACATTATCTACATTTAAAAAATGGAAATTACAAACAAGTCAGTATACAAATGAGCCCATGATCAAACACATGTTATTTTATCATTTAAATATTCATTAATTGTATAATAGGTTTTGTCAATTAGTAAATCCCTAAGTTTCTTTTTAAAATTATTAATGTCAAGTTGATGTATTTCTTTTGGAATTTTATTATATATCTGTGTTGTCATACCCAGCACACTCTTATGTAAAAGGGCTGTTTTGCAAGTTTTACCGTAGAGCATATTTTGATGCCTTCTGCTGTATAAGTGATTTTGAAACAATTGTGGATTTGTTTTAACAAATGTAACTATTTCCAGAATGTACAGAGCGGGTAAAGTTAATATTTTTAATGATTTGAAATGAGGCTCGCAGCTATCTGTGCTGGGAATTTTGCAAATAGCGCGGATGCATTTTTTTTGTGCCTTAAATATATTTTATCGTTCAGAGCAGTTTCCCCAAAATATTACACCATAACGAAGTGTGGATGAGACATAACCATAGTATGCTGTCATAAGAGATTTTTGGTTTACTACTTTTGAGAGCATATGTAACGCGTATGAATATTGGGTAAGTTTCTTACATAATATCTCTGAGTGAGTTCTCCATGATAAGTTATTATCTATATGCAATCCTAGGAATTTTGTAGTGTTTGTTTCTCCTATTTGTTTACCTTCGTAGTTAATATTGTTAACGTTTGTAAGTCTTTTGTTTTGTTGAAAGCACATAATTTTTATTTTATCTAAATTTATTTTAAGATTGTTTAGTTTTACCCAGTTTATTAAATTCTCTATATTATTGTTTATTTCTTGCTCATAAGTATTTTTATTGATACATGGGAAAAAGTACTGTCATCTGCAAAAAGAACCATAGGGTGGGATATAGCTTTAGGGAAGTCGTTTAAGTAAAGCAGAAAAAGGAGAGGCCCTAACACATTACCCTGCGGGGTACCGTAAATTACTTTTCTTGGTTCTGTGTATATATACTCTTTTTTATTGTTTGCGTTTATTTTTGTTATATGTGTTATTTGAGTCCTATTTTTAATATATGAATCTATAGGTTTTAATGAATTACCCCTTATTACATACGCTTCTAGTTTGTTAATTAGAATGTCATGATTTACATAATCGAATGCTTTTGTTATGTCCATATGCAATGCTGTCACTGGTTCCTATTGTCCATATTAATAATTACTGTTCACGATTACAAATTCGGAACGTTGCAAATTTTGACAGCTGTTTAGCGTCCCGCGCCCCGCGCTTGCCCTCGCTCTCTTCCTCGATGTCTGTTATCGCGTTCACATGTGTTTTGTTGTAAATAAGTAATAAATGCTAAAACTAAATTCTGTGTATAACTAAAGTCTCAAGTAGGAAAACCCTGAACAAAGAAAACAATCTACTACATTTTTGGTCCGTTACGAGCCGAATACACGGAATTCAAGTTTTAGAGGTAACGAAGAAGCCCGGCTCACAAGTCGGCAGTCATTTTGAAAAAACAGGAAGTAGCCTTGCCGGCGCGACGCTCGGTAAATACTGTATCGACCAATCGTGACGGTTGAAATTTTTGCACGCACTTTTTTATCCAATCACCGCGCTTACGCGCACCATAGTGCCAACTTCAAAAAGAAAAAATAACAAGTCATCATGTCGGCAAGCGAAAAATTAAAGCAACTTATTAATATGCGCACAAATGTAAAGGGCAGGATAACCAGGATTATTAACTATGTCAACAACCCAGACAACGCCGAAAGTATAGCGGAACTTAAAGTGCGATCGCTGGAATTATCGCAGCTTTTTGAGCGATACGACACCACGCAATCGGAAATCGAAATATTGGACACCACGACACCTGCTGCAAATAACGAAGCAGAACGGCAGGAGACAGAGGACAAATATTACACCACCAAAGCCGAATTGGCATCTTTGTGTGAACCCACTCTCAACTCGACCGTCAACAACACAATGTGTCAGAAACAAAGCATTAAATTGCCACAAATTAATGTACCCACTTTTGATGGTGATATAAATGATTGGGTAGGATTTATAAGTATTTTTATGGCCGTAATTGACTCCAGTAATTTAAATGACATACAAAAACTACACTATTTAAAATCATCTCTGCGTGGGGGTGCAGCAAATTTAATCTCATCTTTAGTTATTTCGGCTGAAAACTACAAAGAAGCCCTGAAGATTCTCCGTAAAAATTATGAAAATAAAGTTATAGTGATTAACCATTATTTAGGTGCAGTGTTTAATCATCCCACAGTTTCTAAAGTGAATCTCAAGTCATTTTTAGTTACCTTTCAGCAAACATATGACTCACTCAAAGCTCTTAAGCTGCCAGTTGAACACTGGGATATACTGTTAATTTATGTTATTGTGCAAAAACTTGATAATTCCCTCAGAGCAGCCTGGGAATACAATAGAAGTGCAGATGAGGTACCAACATTGGAGGAATTGTTGCAGTTTCTTGAACAGCGCAGCACAGCACTCGAACTGTTAAGTGAAAGACAACCCTTAAATTCACATAAAGGTAATAACAAACTGTGTCAATTTACAACACAGGCAAACACAATATGTAGGCTTTGTAATGATAAACATGAGTTATTTAAATGTTCTATGTATCTAAATATGCAGCCTAATCAGAGAGTTGAATTTGTAAAACAAAATAAATTGTGCTATAATTGTTTAATGCCATATAAGTACAAACATAAATGCTCTCGTAAGGTATGTGCTATTTGTAAACGCAAACACCACACAACTCTTCACATAAACTATTCTAATACACAAAATAACACTGATTTAGGAAAAAATACAATTGCCTATTGTTTCATCTGTATGTCAAACAAGCCAAGTTGTGACACAGCCATCTGTATTACTATCTACAGCACTTATCAAAGTAAGATGTGTGAATGGATACTGGTACACTGCACGAGCCCTACTAGACTCCGGCAGTGAAGTCAATATAATCACTTCTAAACTTATTAAAAAGTTAGGTCTTAACTTAAACCATGGTCAACCAATAACATTGTCAGGAGTTGCTTGTCAAACTACACATACAAATATTACAGCTACTATTGTTATAGGTTCCAGATTTACAGAAAATTCTTATGAATTACAGTGCCTTGTTACAGACAAAATTGCCCCATTATTGCCACATTCTTATATTAACATAACAAACTGTAAAGTACCTAACTGCCAGTTGGCTGATCCACTGTTTTATCTCCCACAGGAAATTGACTTACTTATTGGAGGTGAGTTATTTTATAAACTAATATCAAATGAAAAATATTTACTAGGAGAAAAATTGCCACACATGGTTAATTCTGTCTTTGGTTACATTGTAGCCGGTCCATTAAATATCAACTCTAATACTATATTTAATTGTTCATTACACCTGTCTGAGAATAGCAGTGATATTTTAACTAGATTTTGGCAGCTAGAGGAGGTACAGTGTAAACCATTGTTATCTCCAGAAGATGAGTATTGTGAGACACTTTATTAGCAAACAACTATATTAAAAGATGGTAAATTTATTGTCCACATGCCTATTCAAAACAATAAAACACAAAATCTAGGAAATTCATTTAATATTGCATACAAATGTTTGCTCTCTCTGGAGACAAAATTCATAAAAAATAAAGAACTTTATAATCAATATCTACAGTTTATCAGTTTGTATATTGAACTTGGTCACGCTCAGTATATTAATAATTTTTCACAACCAACTAATATGCCAGTCTTTTACATGCCACACCATGCTGTTATTAAGCCACTAAGTGTATCCACTAAGCTACGCACAGTTTTCAATGCCAGTGCAAAATCATCTACAGGTATTTCGCTAAATGATATTATCTATGAAGGCCCTAATATTTATCTAGAAATAACAGATATTATTCTGCGTTTTCGCACATTTAAGTACGTCTTTTCTGCAGACATTGTTAAGATGTTCAGACAGATTTTCATCACAGAAAAACAGCAGTCGTTACAGAGGTTACTGTGGAGGGACAGCCCTGACCATAAATTAAAATGTATACAGCTTAACACGGTAACATATGGAACAAAATGTGCACCCTACTTAGCAGCTAGAACACTGCTGGAATTGGCTAACATAGGTCACACTAAATATCCGTTAGCAGCTCAGAGTATTAGGTCACAATTTTACATGGATGATGTCCTCTCTGGCTCAAAATCCATATCAGACACTGTAGAACAAATTACACAGCTGATACAGCTTATGGAAAAAGGTCATTTCACATTGCATAAATGGGCAGCTAATTATCCTAATTTATTACAGAACCTACCGCAGTCACTACATAGTTCAGAACAAATAAATACATTAATATTACATAAAGAACAGGTCAGCACTCTTGGCATACAGTGGGACACAAAATCAGATAATTTTATTATGTACACTCCACAACATAACAATTTAAATTTTACAAAAAGATATGTTCTATCTTGTATTGCAAAGGTCTTTGACCCCATGGGATTTGTAGGCCCAGTCATAGTATCTGCTAAAATATTCATGCAGAACTTGTGGAAGGAAAATATTGATTGGGATGACAACATTCCAAACTTATTATTACAACAATGGGAAAACTTTTATAAAAACTTAAATTCTATTAAGAACATTACTTTACCACGTTATTGTTTTTCAGACATACCTCATCAGATAAATCTTGTAGGTTTCAGTGACGCATCTGCACAAGCTTATGGTGCTTGTCTATACCTGCATGCTACATATCCTAACCTACCTACTACATCTAATCTTATAATATCTAAAAATAAAGTAGCCCCTATTAAGGTCCTTACTATACCACGACTTGAGTTAAATGCATGTCTTCTACTATCACGCTTGCTTATTAAAGTCAAAACAGCCCTTACTCATACTATTCAAATAAATAGTATACATTTATTCACTGATTCAACTATAGCTCTAAGTTGGATGAAATCTCCATATAAAAAATATGATACATTCATTTCAAATCGTTTATCAGAGATCCTTAGTCATACTCATATAAATGAATGGTCATACATAAATACAGATAATAACCCTGCACACCTTCTCACAAGGGGTCTCACACCAAATGAACTTATAGCCACTGAACAAATAAGTAAGAAGCCGCACTTCGCCTTTTTTGCAGCTGAAGCGACAACGTGGCCAAATAGCCGCAACTTTGTACTTACATGTTTGACAACCAATTTTTTTTTTTAAATATAAGTATAGCATTGGATTAGCAATGGATTGCCGTTTTTTCTTTTTTTTTTAAAGCACTGGTGCTAGATTTTTTTTTTTTAAATACAGCATTTCTATATTATTGAGCTTATGCCAATAATTGTTTTTTTATATTTTAAGCACTGCATAAGAGGACGTAATATAAGGAATAGTGATGTTCTGACATAATTAAATGTCAAAAAATCACACAACAAATAAGAAATTCAAATTTAAGTTATAAACTGAAATATTTTAAGTTGATTTTTAATGATTTCTTATTTTATTGTAATAGAAGAAAATTTAAAAAAAGGCTTTTGTATAAAATTTATTTTTTGTCAGTATTTTACAGTTCTTTTTTAAAGATTACAGATAATACATATAGGAATGTCAGTTATAATTCTGTTTTCTTATAGATTATATTATAATCTATAAGAAAACCGATATAATATAATCTATAGGGGACCGGAAAACCCGTTCCCCGGCTTCGTCTTTAAACGGTGTAAGAGAAAAATTCGGATTAAAATCTGTTTATGAAAAATCGCTAGGCCAATGTTCATGTATGTAATATTATATGTGAACATATATAAATAGTAAGTTTTGCCGTAAGTAATATCGGAGCTAAGATATTTGAATTAAAAATTGTCCTAATCGTAGTATTAGCGCAATGAAACTCATCGTACAATGGATCCAATTTATTATTAATTAGCTGCGTATTATATTAATCAAAATTCTGGTTCATTATATTATGCTTCATTTTCAACGTCTTGTCCAATTATTGTGTTTAAAAACTGTGCCGGAGGAAAAATATTTTCTTGATATCGCCCCCATCCCATGTACCATATGATTAATATTACATGAGAACAACAACCTAAGGTCCGTTTTCCTACAACACAATAGCAATAGTGCCCTAACAATGCATCGAGTCTTTGCGAGGTTTTTTATATAAATTATTTTCGAGGAATGGCGCGATTCCGAAAATGATTAAAGTTATTTTTATATACTTCGATTACATAGGACCCGTTTTTAATGTGCTCTCCGTAGTAGCTACGTGCTTGTTGTATTTGGTAGGTTCCCAGTGCATAATAAATCCGGAAATTCAGTCGTTAAGTAAGTTTCTATTAAATGATTAAAGCACGCACGCAAACAACTCAAAGGTTATATCATACAATTTACTACCTGACGTATAATTGTGCACTATTATTGGCTTTTAGTTCAATCAAATGTTATATAAATGTGATTTTTGGAAAAAATATAAAGTCAAATATCTCGGCTCCGAAATAGTTTAGACATATGTGCCATATACAATTATTCGAAATATACAATTTTCATTATATTAACTATATACCTCATGTATTAATTAAGATAATAAATAGAAGGAATGAATGATATATAATAGACATTAATTCAAGAAAACAATAAAATATTAATACACAAACACTTTTAAACGCAATAATATTCCTAGTAGGGAAGCCCGGGTGTTAAATTTTCAGTTAATAAGGGCCAATTTCACCGTTCGCTATATAAACGAGTTCAAATTTCGAAATTGATCTCGGTTTACATCAATCCGATTTTACCAGCTGAATTTTGATCAAGTTTACGAAAACGGGTTTAGTACATTAAACGCACAGATTAAATTAAATAAACGGGAAGCGTTTAGTATTAATTTAGTATTATTATTTCATTAAAATTGTAAAAGAATTTATTTCTATCATCAGTGCAATTAGTTCCACGACTGTTTACAGCTGTAAAACCGGAAATTAGAGAAGATTTAAGAGCTGCTGTGAAATGAGAACAAGTGGGATTTGTATTTGTAACACCATACTGTCTAATAATTCCGAATAAATTCTCTAAAGAATCTTGATTAAATTGTCTTAAATTAAGATATTCAAACCCGCGGCTTTTTAAAAATACCTAAATATACTTCAATGACTTTAACGATATAGTGAAACCATTAATGCATCGAACATTTCTCAATTGAATTTGAGAATTAGTTTTAAAAAAAATTATCGTATGAATTTTTTGCAAATAATAATTCCACAATTCAATATGATTACTTTCAAGAGACATATTCTCCCTTATACCTCTTTTTACATCTTTACTTGAAGCTGGTCCATTAGTTATATCAAATAATCGATCCATTTCTTCAATAACATATGCAGTATCATTAATAGCATAGCAGTTAGTGGTGTCACTTAAAGCCAATAACTTTAAAATTGCGGCCATAGTGTTGCTTAGGGCATGCGCTGCATATTTCACTTTCATTTTTATTTTATATGTTGGATTTACTACACTTGAAGTCAATTTGTTAAAATTAAGGTTTAAATTTTTATCTTTTTCTTCGGCCATTACCAAATGACTCCATTTGGCTTTCCTGTTATCATAAACCATTTCACCTGCATTAAAAAAAAAATTTCTTATAGATTTAAATAAATGTGGGATATCAAAAATAATATAAACCGTTCTTCCATCAACTAAAAAAAAATTATCCTCTGTCATTATGTGGTTTTCTTTTTTTAACAAACTTAGAGCTCCGACATTAGTCGGACCTTGGTCACACACAGTAGTTACAACTTCGAATCCAGCACTATATAGGGCTCTAATAACGATTTTTATTAGCACCAAAAGTTTGCTTGAAGATACAGTGCCTCCAACAAAATAATAAGCAATCGGTTGCTTTATCTTTCTTCTTATCCCCTGCATCATAAATACAAGAGCATGGTCTGCTATAATAGCGCTTCTTTCAATGCCTGGCCCAAAATCCACAAATCCTTCCACTTTGTCCGTTCCTTCATTATATATGTCTTTTTTTTAAAGCAATTTCGTCGAATAGAAGAGCACAATATTTATCGTTTAAATCCCAGGTTTCAGTTTTTTTTTTTAAATATTCAATTGTAACATTATTCACTCCTAGCTCCATTGGAATAGATTTTAGTATTCTCATAAGTGTTTTTTCGTTGGGCAAAGGCATTAATTTTTGTAGATGTCTATATGTTTTAGGAGATCTTTTAAATATAGATAACGCTGATATTTTGTTTGGTAAATCCCAGCGATACCCTTGCACTTTCCTGTTTTGATTTTTAAATGCATCTGTAATAATATTTTTTAAAACATCTGAATTTAAGTCATCTAAATTAATTGAAGTTTTTGCTAATGCTTTTAATTTTTGCGATGTGTTTTTCAGGCGATTTAAAAACTTTTTATGTTTTGGTGTCACTGAAAGAAAAAAATAAAGAAATATTAGTATATATCTAATATATATAATTTTCGTATAACAGTGTTTGTAACCAAACTAAAAAGTCCACGTATAGAAGAGTTAAAAATTTGGGTTAAAATATATTAATGAATAAAATATTCTGTCCCACTCTGCACCCTTAAAATCTGGGATGGGCAGCTAGTATATATACAGTGGTCAACTTATTCAAAACAACATTTAGAACAGCAATTTTCGGTTTTGTGTGTCAGACTGGTCTCAATATCAGAAAATACAGGCAAATTGCTTACTCATTTTTGTGGTTTCGGTTTTGGTCGATAAGTCAAATAAAAAGCATTTAAAACTAATTAATAGATAGTTACCGATTTTATTATGGATTATTTTTTGCCTTTTATACGACTGAACACACTGTGACTTGTTAGTATTCTCAACTGAAAAGAAAAGACAAGGATAATGTTAATAATATAGTAGCGATAATAATTTCTCCATATTTTTTTTTGTTTAATGAAATTTTTCTATGCCTCACCATCAAATAGTTTTAATTTAACCGTTTTGAGATAAACATACATACATGCAATTTAAATTAAACTTACTAAAAAACGTACTATTTTGGTCCAAGTTCCACAAAACTTTTATAGGGGCAGAAGTGCATGGCTCTGAAAACAAGAAATATATTGTAATATATAATTTATCAAAATAAATTAACACAATAATGCAATTAAAACACAAAGATACATCAGGGAAGATGTCGAGATTTCTGAAAATATATGTATATTTATAAATATCACAAAAATAAATTTAAATGGAGTTAAACACTTCATACCCATGTTAATATAAAGAAAAAAAAACTATTTGCTATTGGTATTTAATACCTATACTACAAGACACAAATTTATTTATTTTTTTAAATGATAGGTTATTGTTCTGTAGTCCAGCTCATATTTTTTTTTAAATGAGATCAATGTATAGCTATTTTTTATTTATAACTAGCTGACCCGCTGAACTTCGTATCACCTACAAAGCTTAATAACTTTCCGCAAACTCTAAACTCCCTTGTGATTTACTTATGGTCATTGGACATTAGCAAACACTTCATGTGACGTCATTCGCGCATAAACAAATGTCAACGTGTGTTCTGTAGTCTACAGTATCTTGTTTTCTCGGGTATTTTGTTGTCCTTTATTAAGATAATTTTTTAGAAACAAACCTTTTGATTAACTTTTGAGGTGCAATAACATTAAACTAATATGCTTTTTGAGCACGAATGACGTCACAGAATGGAGGCTAGTGATGTACCGTTTTTTACTGCGGTAGTGGCAGATAAAGTTTAAAGTTTATTCTGATCTGATTATTACCCTTTAAAAAATGTTTAATTTTTGTTTTTAGGGTCTAATAACTCTATAAAGTAATGAAATTAAAAAAAAAAGACATGTATATTCCCTATTTAAGAAAACTTATAAAAACTATAAAATTGACAAAATTACAGACGAATGTATTGAAAAAATATTTTAATAATAGACATATTCTTTTAAAAAAATATCTATTATAATACCTACAAATTAATAATAAGAATTTTGAATGTTAGACGATGCGCAGTGTAGCAAGGACACTAGCTGCATTACCACGTTGGATCGCAATGCTGATCCTCTGAACAAGGTACTCCTTGCTCAGAGGATTTCCAGTAATAATTTTTTTTTTTCCTAAATCGTGGATAAATTCAGTAGCGTCCTCGGACCATAGACCCATCGTCTCAACCGAAAATTCCCAAAAACAGGTATGAATAAATATAATAATAATAATATTTACAGACGAATTAAAGTTACCACTGTACATTTACAAGTAAAATTATTATTGTGAATTGGTTTTAAGTAGTTTTATCTATGACCTAATCACGTTTTGTGTTTAGTCTGTAGGTTCTACGGTTTTTCGGAGCCTACTGCATCGATTTCTTGTCGAGGTAGTAGTCTCTTTTGATAGTGCGGTTATTATTAAATAAGTTGTCTTTTGTCGCTGCCCATTTCGTAATCGCATCATTTAACCGGTATAATGGGAGCGATCAATATTGTTAAACAACAATGTATTGATCGGCCCCGGCCCCATTCATGTACTTTGTAGGTCGGATATCCACATGGTGAACATAGTCACATGCCGCGCTCCGAAACAAAAACTAACAATTATTATAAATTTTACTAAATAAAACAAATGCAAATGATATCCTTGCAAGAATGAAAATATATGAAAGTAGTTAAAGTCGAACACGGTAGAAAACAGTGCCTTTTTTGGCTCCCGAGAACCGTTTAAACGGCTTCAGGGTACCCAGCATATACACACACCGGCAGAATTAGCGGAACACAAAAAATATGAAGAATTAATATATCTTTTTCGTAGCACTGGCCGGTTACATTACTTTTTTATATTTTTTAACATATATTTTTTTTAAAACGTCTAATTTGAAAATGTCAACAGTAATTTTTTTCATTCGTTTGTTTTAATTTTTCATTCATACATCTCTATCGACTGCTTCGAAGTAGATTTTCCGTTTTCGTAAAGTTCATAAATTCGACCGAAAGAGATGACCGTTTTCTACAACTTCAAGAGATACCACGGCACTAGCCGACTATACTTTGCTCTTGAACATCATCATTGGGACTTTGACGAGTGGGGACAGGTTCTCTTTACTGATGAATGTAGAATTCTGTTAAATCAGATTGATGGAAGGCAGCGAGTATGGAGACGCAAAGGAGAGCTTTATTTAGTCTAATTTTGAAAATACTGGCATATGGCGGCGGCTCAATTATGGTCTGGGGAGGGATATGTTTAGGAGCTCGCACGGAGTTAGTGGTAGTCGACGGCGGAAATCTGAATGCTGATCGGTATATCAGGGAGATTTTAGAGGAACATGTTGTGCCATTTGCCCCATTTATTGGTGACTTAATTTTAATGCAGGATAATGCTCGGTCTCACAGTGCTCGCTCAGTACAGGCGTTATCTAAGTTTGTGTTACGGTGATGGAGTGGCCACCACGGTCCCCGGATATGAATCCGATTGAACACGTTTGGGACTTGCTAAAGAGGAGTGTCAAATCAAGAATGCCACCTCCTAACAATCTGGGCGAGCTGAAAAACACATTAGTTGAAGAATGGCAGAGGTTGCCTCAAGAAATCATCGACGACATCATTCCCAGACGCATGCATGCGTGCAGCATGCTCAGACGGATGGAAACCTTAATCAGGGCACGGGGGGGAAACACTTGTTATTAAACATTCATTTAATTAATTTTAAACCGTCATAAAATCTAAATTTTTCAACTGTTTCTCTGTCACTACGAAATCTAAGAAAAATGCATTTTGTTTAGTTAAGTTTTTTTCCATTAAACTTTAAGTATGGTGTTGCAAATTAATGTAAAAACATATTAATTTAATTGATGTTTCATGTTTTAATTATTATTTGTTTAAAAATAAAGCTAACTATTTTATACTCTCCCTTTTTTTTGTGTTCCGCTAATTATGCCGGTGTGTGTATATCACGGGTGCCTTACGGCGCCCGAGACGGCCTAGACGGTCTTAGGGTGCCCAGCGGAGGGGTTTTTAATCCCACCTTGTCGTAAGCGATGGTATGGCTCTACACCGAACAAATGGCTAGCTCGTCGCGATGTTTGGATAGACTCAAGAACCCATCTATAAACAGTTTCACAATTTGGTATAGTGAAACCGGGACCGACAGCTTAACGTGCTCTCCGAGGCACTATAGTGGTGTAGTTAAACAAATATACATATTTTTTTAGATTAAAAACTCATTGGTACACACCATAGTTGGAAACAAGGATCCTCTAAGGTCTAACCACATACCCAGCATACATTAAAAAAAATAGATAACTACTTATGCATTTATTTTTAATTCATAATATATGGTACTTCGTGATACATTGGAGTTAAGTGTTACTATAAAAAAATTAAAAAAAACAGCGCAGCGCCAGGCCGACACAGAGCGGTCGGCGTGCAGCACTTGATGGACGAGCTGAGATAAAGGCCGAGACCGTAGGTCGAAGCCTTTACAGCGAGCACAGCAAGGGCTGCAATGATGGCCAAGATGGAAGGCCTAGATCGTAGCTAGGCTAGCTCGAGGCAATCATAGATTGACCAGCGAAGCAGTCAGTGGGCCAAGGCTTGTATAGTGCTTTACTCAAAAATTTAAATAAAATGTATTTAAATATTAAAACGTTGAAACGTCAAAATAGCGGCCGGCAATGTTTTGCCGGCCTGTTAGAGCGACCGCAGCAAAACTTTGCCGGTCGCTCCTTGAAACAGAACGGCAGGTCGACTTTGCTCAAACAAAGTTGTCAAAATAATGACCACATTACATTCTTGAGTAAAACATTTAATTTTTTCAATTTTTATTTCGTTCAAACATTATATTTTTTTCAATTGGCAAGTTTCCGAATTTTCGATAAAGTTTAGCTATAGTTAATTATCTAGATGTGTCATAATAAATTCTAATTTAGAACTTCTTAGTGTAGATATTATGCCACATCTACATAATCAACTTAAGCTAAACTTTATCGAAAAGTCGGCAACATGCCAATTGAAAAAAATATAATGATTGAACGAAATAAATACTGAAAAAAGCGTCTAATTAAATGTTTTTCAAGTATGTTACTGACGACAAAATAATAATAAACCATAAATATATAAGTTTTTCGTTTCATTTTATATCCTTATAACGTAAAAAAATATTTAAAAAAATTATTTAGTTTTTTTTATAGCAACACTAAACTCATAATATTTTGGAATAATAAATATAATTTAATATATGCGGCGAAATAAATGGATAAGAGGTATTATTAGTTTCAATTAATATTTATTTAGTTTAAAAGTGGGAGGAAATTAAGGTCTCTACAACTTTGCTAGGCCGACCTACCGGTCTCGTTTCGGTTTTAGTCTGTGGGTTCACCGGTTTTCAGGAGACTACTTCATCGAATTCTCGTCGAGGAGTTATGCTCCTTTCAGGGTGCGGTTACGAAACGGGCGGTTAAATAAAATACATTGTCGCCACCGTCTCGTAACTGCACTATTTAGCTGGAATAGTGAGAGCGATCAATGTTGTTAAACAACAATGTGTTGATCGATCCCATTCATGGACATTATTATTATTATTAAAAAAAAAAAAACTTACCTGGTGGTAAGCAGACCTACAAAGTCCATAAATAGGGCCGATCAATACGTTCTTGTTTAACAATATTGATCGCTCCCACTATGCCGGTTAAATTATGCAAATACGAAATGGGCGGCGACAAAGACAATATGCTCGCAATTTTATCGTTAAATCAATCGCCCGTTTCGTAACCGCACCATGAAAGGAGACTATTACCTCGGCGAGAATATCAATGCAGTATTATATGAAAAAGCTTAGAATCCACTGATTAAAACCGAAACATGATTGGGTCACTTGACGGTTTTAATATAATTGTAATAATTAAACTTAGAAAGTTTCGCAAAATCAATTTTAAAGAAGAATTTTACTTGTAAAAGTTAGTACAAGAGTAACTTTAATTCGTCTGTAATTTTGGCAATTGTATAGTTTTGTTTGCCATTCTTACTAAAAACGGTCGTATTATCTGATTTCATACAAAAAGCAAAGCTAAACTTTGACTTGTATTTGGTCGTCAAACAGAAGAGGTCGTGATTGCAAAATATCAAGTTAAACTTTATAAGTTCTGAATTAGATCTAATAAATGTGGGCATAATTGGGCTGCTGGACAAAGCACCACACTGGAAAATATACATGGATGCACTCAAAATACATTACAAAATTCCAGGCCAACTAGCAGTTTTAACCTATAGACCAGACATTCTGGGATACTCTCGGTGCTTGAAGAAAGTAATACTTATAGAACTCACCGTTCCGTGGGAAACAAACATTCCTAAGGAAACACCATCAAGTCAAACAAATACTTTGATCTCACAAATGAATTTACTAGAAACGGATTTAAAACTCAACTTTATGCGGTGGAAGTCGGTGCGTGAGGAATTCCAGCAGAATCTTTGCTTAGTCTATTGAAGGATCTTTAAAGGCTTCCGAGATCAGCGGTCGCAACTTTTATGGAGCGTGTTTCCAAGGTGGCGCTAACAGGATAATATAGTATTTAGTTGAGTAGAGAGGGTAGTGAACACAGTGCAGGTGAGACTTAAAATGCCTTTTAAACCTACTTCGCGGTCTCAAGTCCGGGAACGTGGCAGTACCTCCCCTACCTTCCAACCACGCGATGAACAAAAATCGAGTCAAAAAAAGACAATGCTCTTAGCTTACCATGGATCTCCGTGCGGGTGTCGAATCCATGGATAGCTAAGAACATTGTTGGACTCTTTTTTTTCCAACTCGGCGAACGGCGGTTAATTTATTTATTATATATATATATATATATGTATAGATACATACC
The DNA here is from genome assembly GCA_947458855.1 of Monopis laevigella. Lineage (NCBI taxonomy): Eukaryota > Metazoa > Arthropoda > Insecta > Lepidoptera > Tineidae > Monopis > Monopis laevigella. The sequence goes on along the minus strand of OX381596.1, from coordinate 2,352,758 downwards.
ATTTAGTACCATATTCTTTGTTATATTTGTAGATGTTGAAAGTTCTGAAAAAAAAATATCCAAGGACTTAACATTTGTATAAATAATCAAATAAGTATGGTTGTCCTTTTATTTTCATACATACCATTTAGTACCATCCTATTTGTGGGTGTTGGGGATCCTGAAAATATTACTTATATTAAAAATAAAACACCAAAGCAAATAAAAAAAAAATACATTATGTAGGTGCTCAAAAGCAAAATAATAACTCCTTACCTTTATGAGTATTTACATTGCTGCAGTAATCATGATCATAGGTTGAAAATTGTAGATGAATCTTCTGATTAGATAGTTCTGTAAATTAAGAAATTAAATCTATATAAAAAAATATGTAAATTATTATAATGTACCTATTGAATCAAATATACAATTTAGAGCCATATTATTTAGTAAATATGTGGATGTCGAGACTTCTAAATCTATTACTTAAATTTAAAAGACCAAAATAATCATTAAAACTTTAAATATGTTCATGTAATTAAATAAGTATAGTTGTATATACGTGGTGGCCGAGTTGGTTAGACCTTAGACTTAAGAACACTTAGTTCCCTGGTACAAACCCCCGTGTGTACCAATGAGTTTTTAATCTAAAAATGTATGTACATTTGGTTAACAACACCACTATAGTGCTTTGGAGAGCACGTTAAGCTGTCGGTCCCAGTTTTACTATACCAACTTGTGAAACTAATTATAGATGGGTTATTGAGTCTATCCAAAACATCGCGACAAGCTAGCCACTTGTTATGTGTAGACTCTACCATCGGCTACAAGGTGGGATTAAAAACCCCTCCGCTGGGTACCCTGAGGCCGTATAGGCGGTCACGGGCGCCGTCAAGGCGCAAGGTCAAGGCACCCGTGATGATATATACATATATAAATCGAACAACCATTAAAAAACATACTGTTCGATATATTTGTGGATGTTTAAAGTTCTAATAATATTACATAAATTAAAAAGGACCAAAAAAAACAGGAACTTGGAAGCTGTAAAGTAAAAAATAATAATGGTTATTCTTTCATTATGATACTCCAGACAGATTATTGACAGCCTCCGTAGACTAGTGGTTGCGTCTTTGGCGTTGTATCCGGATTAGTACGATTTTTCTGTACAGTTTACCATGGTCTGGGTGTTTATAAAATATAATATGTATTATATCGTTGCTTCTGGTACACATAGTACAAGCCTAGAGCTTAGTTTGTGACCAGAGCAATATGTGTAAATTGTCCTACATATTATTATTATTATTATACTTACCATTTAGAACTAAACTGTTTGTTATATTTGTGGAAGTTGAAGATTCTGAAAATATTACTAAAATTTAAAAAGACCAACTTGGAAATTGTTTAGGTAATTAAATAAGGTTTTACTATTATACATACCATTTAAAACCATACTGTTCGATATATTTGTGGAAGTTGAGGGTTCTGAAAATATAAGACCAATTGATTCATGAACTTGTCGAGGTAATTAAAAAAGGTTATTATTTTATTATCATACATACCATTCAAAAACATAATGTTCGTTGTGTTTGTGGATGTTGAGGGTTCTGAAAATATATTTATTCTTAATTTTCGTTGTGTTTGTGGATGTTGAGGGTTCTGAAAATATATTTATTAATAATGTTCGTTGTGTTTGTGGATGTTGAGGGTTCTGAAAATATATTTATTCTTAATTTTAAGAAACAATCAATTTAAATATGCATTGAACTTGCAAAAGTTATGAGGTCTTTAATTATATAGGTAATGTTATTTTTAGAGCCAAACATTACGTATATAATCATACTGTCTGTGGATTTTAATGTTCCTAATATTTTTACTTTTATTTAAATAGGATACCAAAATATATTTTTTTTGTTTAAGCTAAAGACATAAACATATATATATATACGTGGTGGCCGAATTGGTTAGACCTTTCGACTTAAAAACACTTAGGTCCCTGGTTCGAACCCCGGTGTGTACCAATGAGTTTTTAATATAAAAAAAAATGTACATCTGTTTGACAACATCACTATAGTGCCTCAGAGAGCACGTTAAGCTGTCGGTCCCGGTTTCACTATACCAACTTGTGAAACTGTTTATAGATGGGTTATTGAGTCTATTCAAAGCATCGCTACTTGTTCGGCGTAGACTCATACCATCATGAGGTGGGATTAAAACCCCTCCGCTGGGTACCCTGGGGCCGTCTAGGCGGTCTCGGGCGCCGTAAGGCACCCGTGATGATATGTATGTATGTATATAAGCTACAGGCAACCATAATATTTATATTTGGCTATATATTTCATTTAAAAACATACCATTTAGCAAAACTGGCATTAGAGAGCTTGGCGAGGTAGATTCCGTTTCTGAAATGAGTTATTTTATTAAGAGTTGGTTAGACCCTGGACTTAAAAACACTAAGGTCCCTGGTTCGAATCCCGGTGTGTGTTGTGAGTTTTTAATTAAAAATATTATGTACATTTGTTTGAAAACACCACTATAGTGCCTCGGAGATCATGTTAAGCTCAGTGTCGCGGTTTCACTATACCAACTTGTGAAACTGTTTATAGATGGGTTATTGACTCTATTCAAAACGTCGCGACGAGCTAGCCACTTGTTCGGTTTAGACTCATACCATCGGCTGCGACGAGGTGGGATTAAAAAACCCCTCCGCTGGGTACCCAGCGGCCGTCTAGGCGGTCTCGGGCGCCGTAAGGCACCCGTGATGATGATATGTATGAAGCTTTTAAGTTACTAAAATAATTTTTATTATATAACTAAAAAACAAATTAACCTTCAAAACCGAAAATAAATAACATCTAGATTATATCTCAATTGATATAATGTTGATCATGTCCTGTATATAATTCAGAAATCTGAAAAAAAATCTTTAAAAAAACAAATATAAATTCAAAAATATTTAATGCCATTTCGTCATTTGAATATACCCAACTTTACTTAATAGAGACTGGTTTATTTTTAAACCTCCTAAAATTTCTTAAAACACTCACCTGTATATCTATCTTCACCCTCTGTACCTAAATTGTCCTTCCCTGGGTCTCAAATTATCTCCATCATTTAATTTAATCTAGATCGGTTCAGTGGTGAAAAGGTAACAGACAGATAGTTACTTTTGCATTTATAATACAGCCAATGTGCTATTTATTCCATAGGTAATAAACTATTTCTGTGCCAAATTTCATATTGAGTATCAAACACCTATCCAAACTTTCGCATTTATAATAGTGAAATATTTAACTTAAAAATACTCACCATTGAGCAAAACTGGCATTACAAAATCTGACGAGGTAGATTCTGAAAAAAATAATTTAAGACCAAATAAATTATCTTTTTTAAATTATGATTGGTTGCCTTTAAGTGCAACATAAAAGAATTTTGTATTAAGAGAGTTTAATTACAAGTAAATTAATGTAAAAGAACATGTTTTTTCTGTACAGTTTGTCATGGTCTGGGTGTTTATAAAATATAATATGTATTATATCATTGCTTCTGGTACACATAGTACAAGCCTAGAGCTTAGTTTGTGACCAGAGCAATATGTGTAATTTGTCCTACATATTAAAAAAAATATTAATTAAAAATGTAAGTACTATTAATAATTTGCAATAATTAATTTAAGTTGTGAGATCAAATTATAAATTGTATAACTTCCTTACCTTTAGCAATTTCAATTCGATTAATGCAATAATCATGGTCCATCATTATAGTTGATGTAGATGGTTCTGTGAATTAAGATTATTATGCTTTAGATTTGATATCAATAAAACAATTAGAAAACTGTGTTACATTATACCCCATATGTAATAAAATAGTTACAAAAGAAAAACCATATGCATTTGGCTTTCAATATAAGCAATTATATTATTATAATTTATCATTATTATTTATCAGGCAGGCAGTTGAAATAACTGATAGAAGCCTGTATCTTGTTATTCTTAGGTGTTAAGTATTTCTTAGCTGGTGTGGTTTAAAGTTGTCCAAACAATATTTTAAATTGATTGATAGTCTCAGCTGATAATTTATTCCAAGCATCCACAACTCTGTTGCTCAGAAAATACTTGCAAGGGTTAATGAAATTTAAATGTGTGCCCTCGTAGCTGTGGATTAACAGTTTGTTGAAACATTTGTCAAACTGTTGCAAGTCAGTGTCAATTTAAGATTTAAAAATATTGGTTTTGAGGGGAGCAACATCCCTCTGGATCCACCACTGGAACCAGCTGCACATAGTTTTGTTTTAAGTTATAAATTATTATATTTAAAGTTTTGAAGGGCTTTAACCCCTATAGATACTGATAGATTACTTACTTTCAGATATATTTAGTATTAGTTTGTTGGTGGGAAGGCTAATAGGATTTTTGAGAATTCATACTAAATATAAATGCAAAAGTAACTGTGTTTAAATTTGGTATGGAGATAGTTTAGACCCTGCAAAGGACATAGAGTATGTCAAGTTGGGTATATTAAAATGACATAAAAAAATCAAAACTACATTGAAATATTTTTAATTTTTTTTTTACAAATAAAGTTTTTTTTAAATATAGTTGATGTTTTATGTCATCTTTAATGCTACTTAAATAATTTGGAAGGTTCCTAAATTTATAAAACTACTTTAAAACTTGTTTTTTTAACTTATTAATGTGTGCAAAGCTGCGGTCATAAGCTATATAATTTTTTTATAAATAATCTTCACATAAGTACTCTCAGATCAGAAGTATTATGTTAGTAACTACTTGGTTGTACATGAACAATAATTTGTATACAAAATAATGTACATACCATTTAGGTCCACATTCTGTATAACTTGTGGAGGACATGTGGTAGATTCTGAAAATAAAAAATAGTTGAAAAATTATGATTGTTAATTTATTGTGTTTTTCTTTAAACTTTATAGAAGTCTTTAATTTTATAGAGAAATAAAATGTATTACTTACTTTCTTTAATAAGGAGTGTTTGTGGCCAATTTTTTAGAGCTTCATCTTCAAGCAAGGGTATACCTAGATTTAGTGATGGGACAGTCCCTATTTTTAATCTAAACCTCCTCCTAGTGAAATCTATCTTCTTAAAATGTATTTCACAGAGTTTTTTATTTCTTCGTATATTTGAAATTGGTAGTTCCAAAAACTTTCTACGGCCAACAGCTTTTATCCACAAGCGACATCTAAATATATTTAAAAAAAGTCAGTGTATAACTATAATAAAGAACACAACCCAGAAACTTAATTACTATTAAACTTACTATGGTAAATTACTATTAAACACATTTATTTATTTAAAAAAATCTTTCTTGGTCAAAGTACAAAAGGCGGCTGCTAGGAATTCTCTACCAGTCAAACCTTTGGGACAATTTGATAGCTATGTATGTTTCATGTATGTTGTTGGATAGTAATGATTGTAATTTATTTAGTCATTCTATGTATGTTGGATAGTAATTATTGTAATAAAACACCCGAAGGGTACAGATTTCAATTTCTTCAGGTAGGTCTTAGGGTACAGATTTCAATCGTACAGATCATTTAATTTGTTTATTGTATAGTTAAATTTGTTTTCTTTAAAAAACAATTTTCTGTAATGGGTAGTTCCGCGTGTTCTAATGAAAAAATAATGGTTGCCTCTATTTATAGACTTGGTCATTCTGTTCTGCTTACCAGCTGGTAAATAAGATTCCATCCTCTAATAAAAAAATATTGGTTGATTCATGGACTCGGTTAGTCTGTTTACCAACTGATAGAGCCACATGCCATGTCCTAAAAAAAAATTTTTTGGTGTTTCCAATTCATGCACTAACCAATAGTCTGCTTTCCACCTGGTGTAAATAGTTACATGCCATTGTCTAATTAAAAATACATTGTACAAAAACCAGGTACAATGTATGAACTATGTAGGGCTTATTTTACCTTGTCGTTGACTGTACAAACTAGATATGATTGATTTTAGTGCCAGTATGAAACATCTCATCTAAATGTATGTTGTCTACTGATTAAACAAAAATTTCACCTAAACGTTTTAAGTTGTGCATAACCACACAATAAAATCTTAACTAGCCATCAACTAGGCCTTTATTAGCCATCAGATTAGTTTAGTAGATATTTATGATCACAAACCAAGTTTTATATAGGGTTGCAAATGTAGACTAAAAACAATATTTATTATATTTTATAAAGACTCAAATCAAGGTACAGTTACGGTTTTTCTGTACAGTTAGAAAAACATACTAATATTATTTTGTCTCAAGGGGGAATCAAACTCCCAACCTCTGGATACAATAACCATGGAGGCAGAACTTCCACTTGTTTGGTACTCAGAATGCCCTCCTATGGGTAATCTGAGGCTGTCTAGACAGTCTTTGTTATAAATATTTATTTAATTATTCTTACAAATCAGGATCCTGTGGAAATGCGTATACAGATCTTGGTGGCTTCATTTTTTTGACTTCATAACATATGGCACAATATCTTAAGAAGGACATTGCTGAAAGAACATATTATATATTTATTTACTTATATCAAATATCAAACAAAAGCTTATACTCAAGTGGCGGATAAGGGGTCTATTAGGCTTTGTAAAAACTTACGATAAAGTAGAAATTATGTACATTTATAGGTCGGTTTTAGGGTTGCCTTCTGCCACTGAAGTCGGTTAATAAATCACCACTATTAGTACAAATGATACACGAATTCAAGTAACAATTGCAATTTACTTACTAAAAATACCAGGAAAATTGTTGATTAAAACTTAACACAAAGAGTCATTATCTCACTTAACATTAAAAATGACTGAACAAATAACTAAAATTTAATAAAACGGAGGAGCTGTGCTCAACTCAACGTATTTGCATTATAACATAAAACAAAAAACACAAAAATACAAACAAATACAACCGCCATTTTTGATTTTTGTTAATTGTTTTATTCATTCCACAGGTAGGTTTTATAGGTCTTCGCCGCGGTTATTTAAAAATAAAAACACAACACTAATATCCCTTGATAATCTGTGAGTATTAGTAAATTCCGTTTTTGTATGAAACTGACATACCTCAAAGCAATGTAATACATATTTTTAATTCTATCTTGCTTATGGTAAGTGTCCGACCACTGCTTATAGCCTCAAGCCTTTGGTGGCATGGTCCCACATGGATGCTGTCACCCAAAGCACAGTGGTCACAATCCACACCTAAAACTTACAATATTAAAGCGGACTTTCATCAACAAGAATGCACCAAGATGTCACTTATAAATACTACTTCCCATAAAACTTCAGAATATATTACAAACCTAATTATGAAATATTCTACATTTAGACAATTACATAACACTTTAAGCTATTGCTTTAGATTCTATTATAACTTAAAACATTCTTTAAATAAACATACTGGTCCTTTAACAGTTTATGAGTTAAATAAATCACATGATTTCATCATTCAACAAGTACAGTCAGAAACTTTCAGTCAAGATATTTCAGACTTACAAAATCATAAAACCCTAAATAACAAAAGTACATTACTAAAGCTTTGCCCCTTTATAGATGACAGAGGTTTATTAAGACTCGGGGGTAGGATAGAGAATGCTCAAATTCCATATGATCAAAAACACCCTATGATTTTACCAGATAAGCATCACATAACCACATTAATCATTCGTCATGTTCATTTGAAACTTTTTCACTCAGGTATACAAAACACTATAGCAAACATAAGGTTACGTTATTGGCCTATTAATTGCAGAGCACAAGTAAAATCTGTAATACATACCTGTGTAAGATGTATTAGGTTCCGTAGTCAAACTTGTGAGCAAAGAATGGCAAATCTGCCTGCACACAGGGTGAATCTTGAGAGACCATTCCTGCACACTGGTGTTGATTTTACTGGTCACATATGGGTCAAATCCAATAGGCTCCGTAATGCAAAATATATTAAAGGCTATATTTGCCTATTTGTTTGTCTAGCCACACGCGCTATCCACCTAGAACTAGTTTCAGAACTCTCAACACAAGCTTTCATCTTAGCATTGCAAAGATTCATATCTAGACGTGGTCTCTGTCACACAATATATTCTGACAATGCTACAAACTTTAAGGGCGCTCACAATGATCTAAATGAATTATATAAAATGTTTAGGAATGATAAGTCATACAGTGAGATAATTAATTTCACATCAGTCAATTCCATTCAATGGAAATTCACTGTTCCGCTCGCTAGCCACATGGGTGGTATATATGAAGCTGGTGTAAAATCGGCTAAGCAGTTACTTAAACGTCAACTTCTAAATATCAAGTTGCCATATGAGGAAATGTCAACAGTTATTGTACAGATAGAAAGTATTCTGAATTCCAGGCCACTCTGCGCTCTTACTGATACACCCAGTGATCTATCAGCATTGACGCCTGCACACTTCTTAATTGGCCAATCATTAATGAGTTTACCAGAACCAAATTTTCAGAATTTGTCCACAAATTATGTAAACATTTGGAAAAAGGTCACTATTATAAAACACCAATTCTGGAATCAGTGGAAAAAACAGTATTTATCTGAATTACAACATAGGCCCAAATGGTACAAAATAAAGCCTAATTTAGACATAGGGGACTTAGTAATAATAAAAGGTGAGCTAACACCACCAAGTCATTGGTGTTTAGGTAGAATTGTAAATATATTTAAAAATAAGAAAGATAATTTAGTGCGTTCAGCCATTGTACACACTTGTAATGGTGACTACCATAGACCGGTAAATAAATTAATTCTACTACCTATTAATTATAATAAACAAGCATGTACATAGTGTACTGACATATATTTAAGTACCTACATTCATAGACTTTTTAAACAACATATACCTACTTGTAGTGTGCTTTACATATTTCCATAATGCCAACAGGCATTGTCTTGAACACATGCTCTCTTAGCCCACAGGCATCCTCACATACTAGCCAATAGGTAAACTACACACCTCATACTGACCCACAGGTATTCTTATACTGCTCACAAGCACTCATATGTACTAGCTTCTATGCATATACTAGTTAAAAGCATTCATAGCCATACTATCCCACAGGCACACAATCATACAAGCAATCTGCATGCACCCATTCATGCCTACCTATTGTTGTATAACATAATGCATATATTACTGTTAATTCTATATCAAGCCTATTAAGGCACAGTATGACCTACATACTTAAAACTATGCAACAATGCTTACCCATATAAAATTTAACAATTTCATACATACCTACTTAATTAGTTGTAATTTAATTATAGATATACTACCTATTGTTGTATATAACATAATGTATAAAAAATACTGTTAAGTCTGCTTACACATAAAACTTAACAATTTCATACATACCTACTTAATTAGTTGTAATTTAATTATAGATATACTACCTATTGTTGTATATAACATAATGTATAAAAATTACTGGTTATTAAGTCTGCTTACACATAAAACTTAACAATTTCATACATACATACTTAATTAGTTGTAATTTAATTATATATACCTATTGTTGTATATAACATAATGTACCTACATAAATGACTGATAAGTCTATATCAAGCCTATTCAGGTCAACTACCTACTTAAAGCTATGCATATAAAACTTACCAATTTCATACATACCATACATAATTAGTTGTAATTTAATTATAGATATACTTTGTGCATACTTAATAGTAAGTTAATTTAAAACCACTTCATTTGAATCTTGTTATCCTAGTTGTTAAGGTAATATAAATAATAATAATCAAAACCAGGAGAGTCAAATAAAAAACTTGTATAGAGTTATAAAATTTGTAATTGTCATACATTGTTTAATAAATATATAGTCCACTTGAAGTGTAATGATAGTTAAAGGCTCTGTATTTGTAACTTTGATATCTCTATCTATCCCTCAGATTAATAATTATTGATCTGAGATCTATCCACATGATTGATGTAGAGAGTGGAGGTGGCCCGGGAGAATGTTCACGATTACAAATTCGGAACGTTGCAAATTTTGACAGCTGTTTAGCGTCCCGCGCCCCGCGCTTGCCCTCGCTCTCTTCCTAATATACCATTGTTAATAAAATTATTCATAATATGACTTAGTACTGGTGCTATAATATCAGAAACATGTTTTATAGCTATTGTTGAAATATTGTCGTAGCCCGTACTGCGTGCATTGTTTAGGGATTTAATAATTTGTATTATGTCATTTGGAATTGTAGGATTAAAAAATAAGGAATTCGAATTATTATATGTCATATTGTATGTTCTAGGTTTATTGTTAATCATACTACATGTTATTTGATCTATAAAATAATTATTAAATGAATTAGCAATGTCATATGGATTAGTTATTATGTTTCCGTTATGAATTATTTTCTTTAAGTTGTCTTTGGGTACTTTTGCTTTATAGTTATCAGCCCCGGATCTACATTTTTAAAAAGGGGGGGCAGAGTGCCAATTTGCCGCCCTCTAGGCAAAAATATTCAATAAATAAAACACTAAGATTTTTACTAAATTGTTTATTACGATACAAACGAAGGTATTTAAAATACCTATGTACAAAAGCAAATTGTTATTGTCTTTCTCCTTCTTGTGCAGAAAAAATACAAACTAAATTAATCTAAAACTACTTATAAAAAGAAAAGACCCTACACTGAACAAATACCTGTGTACAAAGACAATATTAACAAACAAACAAACAAAAATATATTTATTCATGTAGGCACTTATGATAAGTCAACACTCTAAGTTAGGCTGAAAGTCAAAGTAGTCAGTTTTTTTTTTAGGCTTAGGTGCCTAAAAAAAAAAAAAAAATTAAGGTTTTACTTTTGCTGGTGAAAGACCAGCAGTCCACACTTCAAAATTGGCTGATGGTCAAAGTAACCAAGGCCTTAAAAAAAAGAAATTAAAAACCAAAAAAAAAAACAAAGAAAAAATATTATAAGAAATTCTAAATTGTGTTGGTTTTTAACCAGCAGATAAGACTAAATGAGGCAGATGGTAAAAGTAACCAAGGCCTTAAAAAAAAATGTGATTCTAATAATACTGGTAGAAGACCAGTAGACAAGTTTAAAATTTTAACCTGCTAGCAGAAGACTAGCACTCAAAGCGGTCCAAGGTTTAACCTGCTAGTAGAAGACTAGAAAGTTAGCCAGTTCCGGTGACCTTAACATCAGCTCTCATCTGTTAAGAAAAAGGAGCTGGCAAGGAAAACTCAACAGATTTACAAAATTTGAAAATCACAGTAAATCATATTTTACCTTAGATAAGAGAAATATGTATATTAATGAAATCCTGCATCAGTACAAAATGTACCAATGTAAATGTATAATAATTATTATACATAATCAAAAAATAAGTATTAAAAAAATATATAAGTAAAATTAAAATATAACATGTATAAATATACATATTACTACATACTGGGAAAAATATGAATTATTAATGTCACAATATGAATTATTTACTAGTTGTGAGGTCTCATACGCAGAGCTGGAAGCGTCCAGACATCTTTGTCATTGATATAGTTTACAGTCTTATAATATGCTTTAGATATTAAAGTTTCTTTTACAGTGTTTTTAAATTTAACATCATCTAATTCTATAATAGATTCCGGTAATTTATTAAATAACCGAAGGCTATTAATTAAAAAGGATTTATTAGTTTTTTGGAGTCTAAATTTTGGTATATCAATCTTGTATATTTCTTAAGTTATAATCATGCCTATCCTCATTTTTATTAAATAGATGTATATTTTTCTTGACATACAAAAGATTTTCAAATATATATTGGGAGGGCAGTGTCATTATCCCAGTTTCAGGAAAAATTTGCCGAAGTGAATCACGTGCCTTCAAACCATATATCGCTCGAACAGCTCTTTTTTGTAAAATAAACACAGTGTCTATATTTGCTGCGGAGCCCCACATTATAAGACCATAGATCATGATGCTGTAAATTGTTTATAAGTTTACTTTCCTCGTTTTCTTTTCAGCGAAATCGTCAATCAAAGTATCATAATTGAGACTATTGGCTGTTTCGCTCTCAATTGATAACATTGCCAATCCCGACAAACGTTCTTGAGACATTGTGGATCGTAAATAATTTTTGATGAGCTTCATTTTGCTGAAGCTTCTTTCACATGACGCAGAAGTTGTAGGTAGGGTTACATAAATTCTAAGAGCTATGCTCAAGTTAGGAAATGCATCCTGTAAATCGTTTTTATGTATAACTTCCAATAAAGAACGAGGTTGCAATTCTGATATGTTTGCACATAAATGTGATCCTTGTTCTTTAAACACTTCAACCTCGGAAATGAGTTCCGCTGAATTCAGGTCCTTGTCATATTTAAGAGCCAAATTCAGAGCATGTTCTTTTAAATCATCCCTGCTCGCGCTCTCAAGCCTTTGATTAACTTCCATTAACGTTCGGTCCAATATAATGTTTGTCGGTTGTATTATTCTTTGCCTTGGAGTAAGTGTCCGCAACTCGTCGCCGGCTAACTCGCCAGGCATTTTTTTTCTTTTGGGTACTCTACGCTCTGTAATGATTGTTGTGTCTATCGACATCGACTCTGCAATGGCAGTAGCTTCTTGATACCATTCATCGAATCCAGTGCTACGAAATCTTTTTAACGTGTTTTTCAATCCTTCCATCAAAGAAATTGATCGTGTCAAAACAATGTCAATTTTTTGTATTTCTTTATTGACACGATTAATCTCTTTTAAAATTAGTTATTGATAATTTTCCAGGTCGCTCTGGATCTATTTTTTGACTTGGTTATATAGTAGTCATTTTGAGATTTCTGTGTCAGTTTTATTATTTTATTAAGTCTACATGAATATAATTTAAATTTATTTTTATTGTCGCTAGTCGGGTGTAATCTTAATTTCCATAATAATTGTCGTTTGCGTTTACTGCACAGTTTAATACCTTTTGTCAACCATTTTGTACGTTTTGCTTTAATTTTAATATTTTTTATAGGAAAGCAGAGGTCATATATGAGTTTAAATGTGTCATAGAAAATGTCAAAAAAATCATTAGCATTTGTATTGTTAATTTTTTTTTCCGGATATTATTCATAATAGCAGGTCAAAGTAGTAAATACCGTCGGACTCGCTTCCCCTCCTTCTCTTTCTGTCTCTTTTCATTGCCGCGTGGAGTGATCGTTAGAGTTGGGGCGATCTCGAATTTTGTTGAACCGGGTACAATCGATTTACAACTAAGGATAACCGATTCGCAAATCGAATCGATAAATCCAACTCAAACAGGTTTACAAAACGGTCTAGACAAGCGCGATACAGTGCATCTAAATATAATGACATCACATCAAAGTACGGAAAAAGGGACATCTCATTGTGAATTGTGACATTACTTTACAATTACTCAAAACATCACTCGTGATTTTTGCATCACTCCAAGACATGTTGCGTATATATCACGTCATATTACCTACAATGTTATAGGTATTACAATTGTACGAAGTACAATAGCGAGGAATGCAACGTTTATTTAATATGACGCAAATACTTAATTAATTGTATTGCGACAGTACACGATCGGACGTCGACCATTCCGCGTGTTCCTCACACCAAACTATTTATTACCATTTCTAATATTAAACCCTTTTATACCAAACCAACCTTCTTCGTATTATTTAACTACCTAACCAACATAAGTTCACCGTCCTTCGAGCTTTGAAAAAGTCGGGACTCGCGCAACGTGCACGGAGTTTTTGTCCACCGAGCCATCGGTAGGCGGGACATAGTGTAGCCTAGGGACGTATTTCGGCTTTTTATAAAAAAGGGCTGTAGAGGCACATTCTTCACAAGAGGCATTTAAGAGTAAGACCATTCCATTTATTTGTCTACCATAACCAACATAATGGAAGAAGTTATTACAACTCAAAATCAAACAATAAAATAATTTATGAGAACACAAAATAGTAATTTTAAAGCATTTACTCGAACAATGACACAGATATCTCTCAAGACTCTGTCAGAAAAATTGAAAATTGAGGATGTTTTGAGAATAGTAGAAAACAGGTGGTCTGCTATTTGATGTATTACATTGGGAGATCGACAGTCAGCTAGACTTAGAAGACCAGGAGTACGACGAATTATTTACCAAATACGAACGGCAATATATTGAGATCAAAATAGATATTTATAGTCGAATGTGGGACGCTTCGCATCGGGAGAAAGCAACACCACAGACTTACCAACTTTTTGTGGAAACTACCAAGAATGGATTTCCTTGATTTTTTTTACTTGATACACATGAATAGGTCCATATCCAAAGCTCAAAAAATTAATTTTTTTAAAAGTAAACTCAGAGGCGAAGCTGAGAAATTAATCCAGCATCTCCGTATTAGCTCAGAAAACTATCAAATTAGTTGGGAACTCCTAAACCATCGGTACAATAACCAAAAGTTAATTTTTAATCATCATATGAACGTACTTATGTCAATGCCGGTAATGAAGTAACAGTCGTCAACTCAAATAAAACGAATTCACGACACTACCAATGAATGTCTGAACACAATAAAAAACATGGGCATCGATATCAAGTCTTGGGACCCTCTCATAGTATATCTGGTCTCTCAAAAATTAGATCCAGAATCTCACGGCGACTATATTGAGTCATTGGTACAGCCGCGAGAATTACCAACCCTAGAGGATTTTCTCTCCTACTTAGAGGGTAAATTCATAGCGCTAGTAACAGCTAGACTCAAACAAGAATTTACTAAACCACCCAAACAGTACCAAAATAACCAGCAAAAACCACACTATCTTAATCGGTATAAATCAGAACACAAAAATAGTAGCAATTATTCAAAAACCAAATCTATAAATAATAAAAAATGTCCATTATGCAGTGAAGTCCATGCCTTTTTGTGTAAAAAATTCCGACAATTAAATAATAAGGAAAAAAAAAATATAATTCCAAATTACAATATATGCGAAAATTGCTTATTCAATCATAATGGAAACAGTTGTACGTCAGAAAAAACTTGTCGGCATTGTAAAGAAAAACATAACACATTATTGCATAATGCATTACACGTGTCACCAGTTACCAACGCATCACCAGAATCCGTTGTCATGTACTTAAAGTAAGAGCCACGTAACCCATGGTAGCAAATTTACTCCGGAAATTTTATACCCACTGCGATGGTTAAAGTTAGAGCCCTCATCGACTAGGGGTCACAAACTTCCCTTATTACTAAAAAAGCGGTCCAGAAATTAGAGATATCTCGACAATGGTGCAAAGGGGTAATTTACGGCGTCGGAACGAAAGAAAATCGTCACAATCGTAGGACAATGACGGTTCTGATTTTTTGTGTTTTTTTTTATTGCATTAATGACCTAGAAAAAAATGAATTAATGTTATGTATAAAATAATTTAATTCTATATTTCATACATTTCGATATATTGAGTTGGAACAGCGACGGTTTTGATTTTCTACCGTAGAACATAAACGCGATCGCTGATTCGTCTTCGTACTTTGAATATTCTATTGCAAACACCCCTGCCCCTCGGTGACGGATCGTCAATGCCGTCAGTGTTCCAGGCTAAATCATACGCGCAATTCGCTCGCAGTTAACTATATTATTTCAAATTTATTACTTATTAATTTAGGTGGGTTTAATGTTATACATAATAATATATAAACAATAATTTTAATTATGGCTTCGACTCGTTCTCAGCGAATACTGCTCTATTAGTAATTAAAAAAAAACCAGAAGAAGAAATTAAAAATGAGAAGAAGTTAATAAAAAACAAAATAACAGTATAATATTCCTAAATGTGTTAAGCGATCCTTCACGATTGGTAAGTTTATTTCGTAATAAATATTATTATTTTATTAATTAGTACTAAAAAAAAAAATATCGTCATATACAATTTTTAATCGACGGTTGGTCTAATCCGACGCTATACTGGAATATCAATAAGTGTACCTTTTGCCTTATATATAATGCTTATTCATTTCTAAATATTTTTTTTATATTATTTTTATGTCACTTAAAGTTCAATGCGGCATTATTATTGGGAGGTATTGTTGACGGTTTTTATAATCCGTCGTTGTTTGACGGACATGTTTATGTCGGTAGTATGGAGTCGTCTTTGTTCTTGGGACACATTTATAAATACGTCATTTTAAGATATAAAGTGATTGTTTTTCTTCTTTTTAGAAATTTAAATCATTAAATAATTATAATTTACAGTTTTTTGCATGTACATGTATTTGTTTAAATTAAAATTTTATTCAAAAACTGTTTTTTTGCAGGTTGAAATTGAGATACAGTTAATCAGATGAGAGATATTTGGAATGACGTATTTTCTGACGGTAATGAAGACCATGAGCCTAGTAACGTGCCCGCAGAAGATGTTCTCAAAGAAGGATAGCTATATCCTATTAACTAATATTATGTAACTTGTTTCTATTAGCATTAACTTTCCGAATTCGGTTAGTTCAAGGATTTCGATTATGGCACAAAGCTTTACTGATGCAAAAATTTTACTGGTAACTGCCATGGAAAGCGAAATTATTGTTGAAGGTTTCCAAAAGAGTGAAGAACGGCATGCATATTGCAAATATTTGAAATTTATTGGAAACTGCGACTCTTCTGTATTTTCTAATTCAAAAGAGAAAGTTTCATATGGAAGCCATTTAAAAAAATATAATGCATGAATCATGTTATTAAAAACTATACAAGTGCGCTTACAAGGTAACACTGTAACGTATAACCTATCAAAGGGAATAAGGTATCTGCTTATTACCGTTGTTTGATTTCTACTTCGTTATTTATTCAGACGCGGACATCTTGCCGTTAATTTTTAAGTTATGCCAGGGACTAATAACATCGAGTCATTATCCAAAATGAATTCGGAACCTTACATTTGATTACTACTTCATAATTTCTGTAGCTTTTATTGATGTGGCATCGTATGTACATTTAAAAGTTTAATTGTTCCCGTAATAACCAATTTTTGCCTTCCCCACCCCACCCTATTGATTTTTAAACGAACCCCATATAATTGTTAATTGTTTCCGTCTTATTATTTCATTACAAGCAACCTAAGCAATTTTAATAATGCTGAAATACCTATCATTGTATAATATATTTAAAAATTAGAATTTATACCTACTGAATTATCTTACCTTGGGATTATAATTTTGAAAAATTTCTGTTTTCTAATATATAAAACGAAATATATAAAAATAAATATGTATATAAAAGGAAATTTTATATTCCTATCTTCAGTAGTTTCATTGGGCCTTAACTAACTAATCGCCCTATATAGTCAGGAGTTCAGGACAAACTCTATATAGATAAGAATGTATTAACTATCCATATACGTGTATATACGTGGTGGCCGAGTTGGTTAGACCTTGGACTTAAAATCACTTAGGTCCCTGGTTCGAATCCCGGTGTGTACCAATGAGTTTTTAATTTAAAAATTTATGTACATTTGTTTGACAACACCACTATAGTGCCTCGGAGAGCACGTTAAGCTGTCGGTCCCGGTTTCACTATACCAACTTGTGAAACTGTTTATAGATAGGTTATTGAGTCTATTCAAAACATCGCGACGAGCTAGCCACTTGTTCGGTGTAGACTCATACCATCGGCTACGACGAGGTGGGATTAAAACCCCTCCGCTGGGTACCCTGGGGCCGTTTAGGCGGTCTCGGGCGCCGTAAGGCACCCGTGAAGATATATATATATAACTATCCATACTTAAATATTATGCTCTAACTATAATATATAGCTTTAGTTTTAAATGGTAATGCAATATAATAATCAACACGTTCGAAACTGTAGGAAATGCTAGTTATTTAAAAGTCAATTAATGTAGGTACCTATTTATTTTTGTAGATTTTGGCTAATAATATAACACTAAGCCTCCTCTGTTTGGAAGAAAACTGGCCCTTAGAAGTTGCACGTAAATGCATTATGAAAAATAGCAATCAGCCTAGTGTATAGAAGAAGATTTACGAAATTGGACAACATGACAAGTGCAGAGAATATTATTGAAAACCTAGTGAAATAACAGAAAGTAATAAGTATATCATAGAAATACTAAGAAATAATTCTCCAGAGGTTTTGGGCTCTAATTTATGCAGGTAATGAAAAAATGTTTTTAAAAGCTGGTCGTTTGTCTAATGAGATATCAAGTATTATAGACAACTTTATGAATATAATGAATAAGTTTACCTGTGGAAAACGAATTGGTTTTGGGAAAGGAGACCAGCAACATGTGCGGGTAGCAACTAAAAATTTTAGTTAATTAAACAACACAAGATCTGATTTACTCTAATATATACCTAAGTTTTAAAACTTCCTTTTATTTATTTTTTATTTTTATTGTAAATTTTTACTTTTTATAAATTGATTCTTTATTATGACTTATACAAAAATGAGCTAAATATTACTTATTTACTTGTACTCTTATATAATTATTTAGTTTTCATATACTTTAACATACCTAATAATATTTTTTCTATGAGGTTCCCTGTATTACTGTCCTTTGCCATTTTGTTCAATGTGGCGGATCTGAAGAAACGCCTTGATGACGACTCTTTATATTGCTGGTCACATAATAGAACACCAGCCTCATTAACAAACTTTAATAGGTCTGGTTCCCACTTATTCTTTATAATATGGTCTGCCAATTTGGGTAATCAGCTTAAAATTGCTGTTTTTGTTTTTACTCCAAAATATTTACTATAAATCTCTTTTTATATGAGGCTCGGTGAGAGCCCTTTTGAATTCTAAATTTAATTTTGGAGGTTAAAAAATTACAAATAATTGGCGAGACATCTCGTCGTTTAACTAGATCGAGTTTTTATCATTGTTAAGGCCTTGACTAAGGATATTCGACCACCGGTCGGCGATTTCCTTGGCACCGGTGAGATATTTTAAATGTCTGTTAGGGTAAACCAGGTCACCTAATATTGTTAGGAATACTCTATCTACACCATCAGGATCATTTGGTGCTGTAATATAAAACAACTTCTTAACATATGATATGTATGTTTATGTATAACCTCTGGGCACTTACTATTGCGCGTGTTATATATAGCTTTACAAGCTATACTCAAGCCATAATGAGTGTGATATAGCTTCATGATCTATATTCAAGTAAATTTATTGCGTGGGTGTCGTATTTTCCAAAATACAATCAAGCCACAAATTAAATTGTTTAACCGTGTACTTATTTGTAACAACTTTAAGCTATGTACCTGCACTAATTTAACATAATAGTTATTATATAATTACCTGAAATTTTCTTATAGAATAGAAATTCAATAAAATACAATATATTTTATATATAACAATTTTAAACTAACATTAGGACATTTTTATATTATAGGACGGATTAAATATTAAAATAAATTGTATATTTATTGTTATATCTTCAATGGGTTCTAGGCTGATGGTAGTTTATATATAAACACAAGAATTGCACTTTAGGAAGTTTATTTAATAAAGTAAATTAATTAATACTTTTAGACGTCCACACATAACTAGCGCTAATTGACAAGAGAGAGTATTGCCAATTATAAATATCAATTTTATATTTTTCATTAATACACAACACTCTCCCCCGCTTAAGGAGATAGGTTAACATTGTTAACCTAACTAAAATAGTATGCCACTGTAACTGCAGGATGGGCCATATGATTTTTATAGCCCATAATGCACTTACAGTGAATTACAATTTCTATTATTTTGTTTATAAAAATATAAATATTAATAAAAGTTAACCTATAGGTACCTAGTATTACATGTAAATAATGGAGTATAAACTAAGATTAAGTTGGTTAAATAAATAGTAAAATATCTAGTTAATAAACTTAGCGCAAAATAAAATCGACCACTTTCCTACACTTGCAAGTGTGAAAGAAGAATTAAATATATCCAAAAGTCCTTGATATCCAAAAGTACCTATCAAAAATAAGATGTTTAAAAAACTCTTTTGATAACAGATTTAAGGATTTTGAATCAGACAAACTTCAGATTCAGCTGTTTATAAATCCATTTACCATCAGTTCCACTGATCTGCTTGAATATCCAGCTAACATTCAATTGGAGGTGACAGATATTCAAAACCACACGGCTCTAAAACAAATTTTCTACGAAAATGTATCATTGGAGCAGCTTACAGAGAGTTTCGCAAGTTTTTGGAAAAACGTTTCGAAGGAAGATTTTCCAGCATTGCGCGACATTGCTATGCAAATTTTAAGCAGGTTTGGTTCCACTTATGTTTGCGAAAAAACATTTTCAACGCTATCATACATCAAAAATAAATATCGTACATCTCTTACTGCTAAACACATTTCGGATTTGATTCTTCTTTCAACATCAGATTTAAAACCAAATATCGAAAAATTACTTTCTGTTAAACCTCTTCACAGCTCACATTAACTAGAAATACTAATTTTGTTACTATTTTACTTAATTTGATTCACAAATAAAAAGTATTGAAACATATTGATGTTTGTTTATTTTACTTTTGTATGTGTATAATATTTTATGTATGAATGGCCATAGTCTGTGGCCCGGCGCCGCCGCAAACTAAAAGATTTTGCCCTCCAGGAAAATCCATTGGCCAGCCTTGGTTTAGACATTCGTCGTATAGGATTCGAATCGAAAAGTTCCGTCAAGGCTGATTTTATTTTTTGTTTCTAATAAGAATTTATTATAACTGTGTATGACAAATTTTATTGTATTTTATTTTCTTTCATTTAGTAATAAAGTTTCCCAAAATATTATAATTAAGGCATCGGTTATGCGAAGGTAGTTTGGCTAGTGGCGGAAAGTACTCTTGGATTAATCTCTGGAAGAAGATTTTACATAAATCAGAAATATCGTTTAACTAATCACCCAACAACTATTTTATTTCCTTAAATAACCGTGAAATTAAATAACATGGAGATTTATTTTATTTTAATTTTAAAAACTTTATTGCACTAAAATTGTACAAAGGCAGACTTAATGCCGCTCGGCATTCTCTACCAGTCAACCTTCGGGACAAGTTATTACAGTTGTGAGGGTGCCTGACTACTTATAGTCAATTTATTATCCAATAAAATATATTTTACATTAGTTAGTTCAACTTCTGGTTGCAGATTGTTCATAATTAGGGTACAGTGTTCAATTATTGGGGATTTCAGCCATTTATTTACTTTTTTTTTTTTTTTTTAATTATTGTGAGAACTTAGTAAATTCAGACATATAGAAATATAATCTTGAACATATATACCTAGAAGTCATAAAAAATACTCATAGAAATTATGCAGAAATATTAAAGAAAAAGTCGATCAAAGTTACTAAAGTCGCTTAATCGTTCATTTATTGGTTCCACTACCCTAAGTTTTATTTTTGTTTACCGGGCAAGCAAATTGGATAAAACAACTGCATATATTTTTTTTTTTGACTATTCATAAATATCTGTAAAGATTTACATGAAATAAATAATATTTGATTTGAAGTAATGTTCAGTAGGATTTTTTTAGAAACAAATCGGTATTAATCCTTATCAAATTTAATACCGATTATATTTATTACTTTATAATAACAAGCATTTAATAAAGATGAAATTAGTCGAACCATTTCCGAGAATTATGAGTAGAAGTTGGCTCGGCCACATTGTAGGTATACTCATAGCATAAATGTTCATAAGGTCGAATTCGGCGTACGAAATCTACCAAAGCACCGACTCCGGGCGGCCACGCGTAGGTACCGCGCGGAGGTCCTCGATTATACCTACCTATCATTAGTCTATTAAAAAAAGTTGAATCTACCATAGGTTTTCCCTTCGTAGCAACGTAACGTTAAAACGTGATGAAACCAATAGGAACGTTTTATTCAATCCTGTTACTAAAAATAAAAGCCCCTATTGATTGTTCCTCACGTATTAAAGTTACGTTGCTACAAAAGCAAAAACCCATGGTAGATGTATCTAAGGTCCTAGGAACCTAATAAATATATGTAAAAAAAATTGCGACTTTGTTCCATTTGGTTAACCTGGCCTGTTTAATTTTATTATGAAATAATATTCCAAACAAACATTTGGTGGGATTTTAAGCCAAATTAATTACTTAATAATTGGTTAAATTGTATCTGAAAATGAGACAACAATATACAGAGGTTGCATATTTAAATAGTGGCAAGAATGAGGAAAAGATTAAGTCTAAAGTTAGGACAATAGAATATGGTATTCCACAGGGCAGTATTTTGGGACCACTATTATTCCTTATTTATATTAATGATTTGATTGTTTCCTCGTACGGTCCACTTTTTCGGCCCATTTTTATATTTACCTAAATTTCTTCCTTCTACGACCCAGTTTAGTTATCTATTCCTCGTACGGCCTACATTTTTAATTCAATAAAGTACAGACAAATACAAAAGTTGTAATTTTAAATAAGTATTAATTTTAAAGAAGTTTTAAACTTAGTTTCTTATCATCTTTTATATACAATAGCCTAATGCAAAAATATTTTCTATTGTTTTATCAGGTAGTTTTAAAAATAAGACTACCTGATAAAATTTTTTATTGTTTTATCAGGTAGTCTTAAAAATAAGACTACCTGATAAAACAATAGAAAATATTGAGTTTTATGAAGACTTAGCGCATCGGTCGCCGAAAGACAAAGCCACATTGGCTACACAAAATGGCTACTACCTGACCACATAAACAATTTTCAATAAATATTTAAGGGTATAAGTGCCATATTATGCTATTACATTTCATTGCTGAACTTGTCTTTGTGGATTAATGTGCTCTCTCAGTGTTTATGTTGTTGGTGTAAAAAAAGTGCCTTATACGGATTAAAGTAAGTATTTTTATTAGTTACTAGTTGTGTGCCGCGGTTTCTATTGTATTCTATTTGGAACGCTGGATGCACCTGAGTCGTATCACTTTTTTCTATGATTTTGTTTAACCTTGTGTTTCAAACTATTCTTTCACTTCTATGTTTTTTGACTTTATATTTTACTATATCTACACATTATTATTAGAAACATAAGTCATTTTATATTATAGGTACATTTTATATGATATTTTTAGGCAGGTCGAGTTTGGCGCTATCTGAAGACTAACTCAGTTATTTGTTGCTGCTTGGTGCGCTGTATACAATATATTCTTGACATGGCATCACAGGACGAACAAATATCTACCTCGCAAAATAATGAGTTTACCTTCGTTACATCTAAAAGAGGTACTCAAGTATTACTGCATGAGGGTTATCAATATAATAAGAAAAGAGATAATAAAAAGGGAACAAGTGTGTGGCGATGCGCCACTCGATTATGTCACGGAATTATCATAACCTTAGACAATCAAATTCTTAAACAGTTACCTCATGATATGTGTTTAGTTAACTTCGCTAGCAACGAAATAAGAAAAAAAGTTGACATTTGTAAGAAGCAAGCCTCATGTCTGGAAGGAGACCCAATTCCTAGTTTATACAAAAAAACACTTACCTTGGTTAAAGATAGTGGAATAGATATCATTCAAAAATTTCCATCATTTACGAGCATGAAGACATCACTTTATAATGCTCGCAATAAAGCACATGGTGTCAAAAGAACATCGTTTAAAAAACTTTTCGATGTTGAAATACCAGACATATACAAGGATTTTCTATTGTGCGATTATAGGGATAAAAATGACACTGGCAATAGAATTATTGCATTTATTTGTAAAGAATCTCGGACCTTTATGCAGTCATATAATCATTTTTTTGGAGACGGAACATTTAAATGTAAAGTGTCACCATTCTATCAGTTATATACAATACATGCAGATTTTGGTAGCACAGAGGTAAAAACAAATATTATGCCACTGGTATATGCTTTACTACCGAATAAAAAGGAGGAAACATATAAAACCCTTTTTTTAATGATTAGGTCACAAATACCGGACTGGAAACTTACAAAATTTACATGTGACTTCGAAGTGGCCGTCATGAATGCTGTACAATTCGTATTTCCGCAAGCTAACATTAAAGGTTGTTATTTTCATTTTGCACAGGCCCTATGGAAAAAAGCAAAACAGTTGAATTTAAAACATGCAATTGATAAAAAACATGTTGCAATGTGTATAGCATTAGCTTTGATCCCTCAGGAATCTGTGACTGATGGATGGTTATACATCATGGAAGACTGCCCTAAAGGAGATGGCATAATTAAATTCAACGATTATTTTGTCAACACGTGGCTAGAAAATAAGTATGCAGAAAAGTGGAATGTCCACGATGAACGGCACAGAACTACTAATGCGCTCGAAGGATGGCATGCAAATTTAAATCGTCAATTTTCAAATTCAAAAAAAATGAACATTTTACAATTTTTGAAATTGATTAGTGACGACGCTAAATATCAAAATGCTCGCAGGGAACAAATATTACAAGGAGTTGGGACAAGTCGATTTAGACATCCAAAAGACATAGAGGCGTCAGAAAGAATTAATATGACTATATCGGATTATAAAAGTGGCAACATATCATTAGCTTTATGTTTAGAAAAAATTTGTCAATTTTATTGAATTATTATTAAAATATACATTTTTAATACCTAATAATAAGTTAATTTAAATTTAAAAAATGTATATATTAATAATAATTCAATAGGCATCACTTTTTGTTTGTTGACATAGAGCTGATGATATGTTGCTTCTTTTATAATTCTATATACTCGTAGTAACATTTTTTTTCTGTCGCCTGTCGTTTATGGCGAGCATTATAAAGTAATGTCTTTATGCTTGTAAATATTGGAAGTGTTTGTATGATATCTATTTCACTACCTTTAACCAATTTTGAACATTGTTAAAATTTTTCGTGTTTTGATATCCAGATTCTGTAAATTTTTCAAAGTGTAGTCAATAATACCAAAGGAATACAATATAATTGGAATTGCGTATGTGTATAGCTTTAAGAAGATTTCTTGAATTTAAATTAGTTTGCATATTTTTTTTACTCTTTTACAATATTCACTTTTAATACTTTGTTTCATTTCATTATAATTGTGTTTACCATGTTCATAAATACCGAGATATTTATAGTTTTCATCAATTTGAAAACTAATTATATTAGGCTAATTTAAATTGTACATTGTACATACTTAAATGTTGAATTTTATATTTGAACTGATTGTGATTAAACCTTGTTATTATTAAACAGATTGTTAAATATAAAGTGATTTTTATTTGTCTATCTACACTTCTGGAAAACATACGCTAGAATACCTGTGTATCTGTCTGTTTAAATATGATTTGTTTTCCGTGTGGTGAGCGGCAAAAAACAGCACCATGGATTTTTATAATTAAGGCCATTTGCCTTTGACTGTACTTGTTGGGTCGAATAAGGAACAAATTTTGGACCGTAGCAGGAATAGAAACCTATTTTTATTATTTGGGGCATAGGAGGAATAGCTTTTGGGTCGTACGAGGAATATAAATTAAATAATATAAAAATGGGTCATATAAGGAACAAGTTTTGGGCCGTAGAAGGAAAAATAAAAAGTGGGCCGTAAAAGTGGGCCGTACGAGGAATCAATCAAAATCTGATCATAATTCCGGGTTCAAACTTCGTGTTGCAATGCCTAGGGTCGAATTACCACCTCTCAAAATCCCTCATTTTAACGGTGATCCTTCAGGCTGGAGTGTCTTTTACGAAAACTTCAAAGCTATAATTCATGAAAATCCTAACTTGAATAATGCACAAAAAATGCAATATCTAACAGGCAACTTGTCGCATAAAGCACTATCTGTCTGTGCAGGCACCACACCAAACGCGGATAATTACGACATAGTCTGGCATAATCGTTGAAATGTACGAAGATGTTAGGCAACTGGCTTCGTCTTACTTGGAGCAGATCCTTTCGTTCAAGAACATAACTCATGCGTCGAGTGCCGCACTCGATATGTTCAGCGAAAGGATATGCACTGCTGTTGCCGCCTTAAATCACTTAAAACTCCCGGACACAACTGATTTTATATTGACTCACTTAGCACTAAGTAAACTAGACCTAGAAACCGTCAAGCTATTTGAGCAATCGTTACTCGAACAAATCCCTACATTTCAAAGTTTACGGAATTTTATTAATAGTCACTCTAAATTACTAGAACGCACTGGGTATAAACACTCAACAGTACCTAAAATGACTACATACTCAAAACCACAGATTCCTAAAAAACAACATGCAACATCCTTGGTAGTAAACGAGATTGACAACGATGTTTGTATAACTCGCACCATCACACCTAAAATTAATTCCGAGGTGGGTAGTCATAAAATGACCCCGTGCCCCGTTTGCAACGGGCAGCGCCACCCGCTTTACCGTTGTGGAGCGTTCATGCGATTGAATAATAATGAACGTTATAAAACTGTAAAACGGGTTAATTATTGTACAAATTGTCTCGGCTATCATAAGGCATTCAAATGCACCTCAAATAATAATTGTTTATCTTGTGGCGAAAAACATCACACTGCTATACACGGACACCTGAGTGTAATCGACAATGAAGTTAGCAGTAATTCGTCGCAAGCTAACCGCGAAGTGGGGGCCGCCTGCGCCGCCTCGAGCTGTGACGTCTCATCGAGCGCCCGCGCGCGAGTACAGCTCGACACAAATAATGAACCTTTACGCCCGCAATCCAATGTCGGCCTTATGTCTTACAATCGTAAGGTCGATAATTTAATACCGGTTCTACCTACTGCATCAATTTTGAATTTAGATGAATCGGGAAACAGGCACCGCGTACGTGTACTACTAGATAGTGGGTCTATGAGCAACTTTATTACTAAAAGTTGTGGTAGACGTATAGGTTTACGAGTGGGTCGTATACCTACTTCGGTTACCGGTATCGGTGGTTATTCCCGGCCCGTGCTGGGTCAGACAATGTTTAATTTTTGTTCATCGTTTGATAAGAACGAGATATATTTGGTAGAAGCGCTAGTAATGAACCGTATTACGAATAAAATACCTAGCGCGTCGCTCTCTTTAGTTGAGTTGCAACATTATAGTCACCTACCACTCGCCGACCGACAGTTCGACTCCCCGGCTGATATCGACTGTCTTATAGGTATATAATATTTCGCTCGCATATTAGGTACAAATAAAATAATGTTGCCGAATTCAACATCATGCGCTGTAGAAACGTCATTAGGCTACGTTATTATGGGTAGCGCTATTTCGGTCTCGCAGTGTACGACCCCCGACGGTCCTACGTCTTTATGTACCGTTACAGAAGGACAATCGCTCGACACATTGGTTGAAAGGTTCTGGGAGCTCGAAGGTGTCCTGGATTCTAGTCAACTCACCGCGGATGAGAAGGAGTGCAAGGATAGGTTCTCTCAAACTCATACTCAGAACTCGACAGGTAGGTACGAAGTCCAGCTGCCTTTTAAAGCGGACCCTCGTTTACATCTCAGTGACTCGTTATGTGTGGCCCGCCGCCGCCTGCTATCCTTAGAGAAAAGATTGGATGGGAACCCCGCGATTCGGGAGAGCTACAACCAGACAATCCAGGATTATATAGATAGTAAATTTCTTACCCTTGTCGATGAAGAAAACATTAATCCCAAGGAATGTTTTTATATGTCCCACAGTGCAGTATACCTCGAGGACAAGGCGACCTTGAAGGTGAGGATCGTGATAGACGCGAGCTGCGAGTCTTCGAGTGGAAAGTCGCTAAACGACATACTGCACAGTGGTCCAAATCTACAGACCAACATCTTTGATCTACTAATCGACCTCAGGTTAATTCCTATAGCGCTCTCAGCCGAAATTGAAAAAATATTTTTTCAAATATTGGTCGATAAAAATACAAATCGTAAATACGATTTTGTTTCGATTTGATAAGTCTGAACCGATTCGGACTTATCAGTTCACTCGGGTCTCGTTCGGGACCACCCCCTCGCCATTTTTGGCCATGCGAGCCATACACCAACTAGCTGAGGACGAAAAGGAAAAATATTTCCTCGCAGTGAAGTTCGTCCCCAGCAACCTTTATATGGATGTTTATACGGGGTCCATAGAAAGCTTAGATAAAGCTAAGGAGCTTTATACTCAGTTAACTGCGTTGTTTCGGGCTGGTGATTTTAACCCCACAAAGTGGTTAACAAATAATGTGGAGTTGAATAATTTCATCCCCGAAAACATGCGCGCCTCAAAAGTCATTAATTTCGATCGTGACGAGTCTCACGCGAAGATTCTCACGCGAAGATTGTAGGCTTACGATGGAGGTCTTTAAAAGATTTATTGTTTTTTAGCTCCAACGCTGGAACTATAACCACGGCAAAGTGTACCAAGCGTAATATCTTGTCTATGGCTGCAATATACTACGACCCCCTCGGTTTGAGTAGCCCCGTAGTCGCATACCTAAAGCTTGTTACCCAAGATAGTTGGAAGTCGCAGCTAGATTGGGACGAGCCAGTAACTGAATCTATCAAAAGTCGCTGGACCGATTTTATTGACGAGTTTGAGGAATTAGTTATATTGCAAATACCGTGTCATGTTGATGCGTATGATGGCACTTGTAGTAATCGGGATTTATAAATAAAACAACAGGACAACGTTTCAGTGTGATCTCTGTTTATTGACTGCTTGCACCTACCCTCCAGATCACTTACTACATCATCCTCCTTTTACATGATTTTTTATTTATTATTATATTTTTAACATTAGTAATTTAGTACCATCTGATCTAACTACAATTTGTTAACCATACTTATTTTAATACTTGGTACCGCTTCTTAAGGTTCTGTACAGTGGTGATGACTGATCCTGTGGGGAGAGCCCTGCAACACCAGCACCAGCCTCACCACTGTCACATATACTTTCTAAGCTACTATAACAATTGGTAATGCCTGTGCCCTGTGAAATATGACATTTTTGTAAATGTGAACGATTTCGACGGTAGACACCTCCTCCATCCTCCTTTTGTACCCAATAAGATCGATTCCCTCTCGCGACACCCTTTACTTTAGCTTTCACCCAAACTCCTTTTTCGCGTAACCAGACATTTTCCCCTGGCGTTAAAGATGGTAATATACGTGTGCCCTTATCATAATATTTTTTATAATTACTAATCCTAGTTTCACGCATAGATGTGACGCGCTTGGCTTGTACTGTCTTTGGTAAAAGCGTAGTTTCGGCTGACGGTAATCTAGTTTTAAGCCTTCTGCCCATCAACAGTTGGGCAGGAGAACAATCTTCGCCGGTGATAGGTGTATTTCGGAAATTTAATAAAGCCAGTTGCCAATCAACTTTGTCCTCAATCGATTTGGTTAGTAACTTTTTAATGGTTTGCACGTTTCGTTCAGCTAAACCGTTAGACCTAGGATATAGAGGGGAACTAGTCTGTATTTGAAATTCCCAATGATGTGCAAATTTTTTGAAATCGTCTGATGTGAACTGAGTTCCATTATCCGATACTAATGTGTCTGGTATTCCAAAACGACAAAATATATTCTTAATTTGTGTTATAACAGTACTACTCATGAGGTTAGGTAATGGTGCTATTTCTACATACTTAGAATAATAATCAACTAATAGTAAAAAAGATTTACCACGAAGTTCAAATATATCTGTACCTACAATTTGCCAAGGAAGGCGCGGCACCGCGTGCGGCTGCAGCGGCTCGCGGGGGTTGGCGGCGCGGTGGCGGGCGCACAGCTCACAGCGCCGCACACAGCTCTCGATCTCCGCCGCCATGCCAGGCCACCACATGACGTCACGCGCGCGACGTTTACACTTATCTATACCTAGATGGCCCTCGTGGCTCCTAATAATCATTTCTTTACGTAAAGACTCAGGTATAACTATTTTGCTGTTACGAAACAAAACACCATTAATTACATGGAGCTCGCTCCGCAGCGACCAATAACATTTAGCAATGTTATCCACCGAGGATTTGTTACCGGGCCATCCTTTTTGATAATATTCGCAAACCTTTGTTAAAGTAACATCTTTTTGAGTTTCGTTTTTTATTTTTGTTAATTTCTCATTAGATGCGTTCACGCTGTCGTAGAGAGAATTTACGTGTACGGTGACGTCATCACAAATCTCACTTCTGGTATTGTTGACACTATTAGGATAAGGCGTCCGCGACAAAGTATCCGCGATGTGAAGTAACTTACCCGGTTTATATTGAACATGTATCATGTAAGATTGCAACTTTAGTAACATTCGTTGCAATCTTGCTGGAGTTTCATTTAATGATTTTTTGAAAATAGCTTCAAGTGGTTTGTGGTCGCTTTCTACTGTGACGTTATTGTGACCATAGATATATTGGTGGAATCTCACACACCCAAACACTATGGCCAACAACTCTTTTTCTATTTGCGCCCAGCGCGTTTCTGCCGACGTAAGGGCGCGCGCCGCATACGTCACGGGTCGGCCTCCCTGTAGCAAACAAGCCCCGAGTCCGTGTGCACTCGCATCCACCGAAACAATAATCGGCTCATCCGCTGCATAATACCGTAACACTGGTGCACTGCTTATTTTATTTTTAAGCAGTTCGAACGTCTGGTCGTGTACAGTTGACCAGTCGAACTCACAATCTTTTCTAACTAAAGTGCGCAAGGGTGAAGACATTTCCGAATAGTTTGGTATGAATCTCGATAAGTAGTTAGTTACCCCTAGGAAGCGTTCTAACTCTTTTTTATTATTAGGTTTTGGCATAGCTAATATCGCACTTACACGGTTTTCATCCGGTCGCATACCGTTAGAACTAAAAATGTGCCCCAGATAAGAGACTTCAGTGACATTAAAAATGCATTTGTTCTTATTAAATTTGACCCCATTTTGTATTGCTTTATTTATTACCCCCTGTAAAGCTGTATCATGTTGTTCTTTAGTTTTACCATACACCAATATGTCATCAATAAAAATCTCCACCCCATCTGTATGGAAAATCTTATACATTTCATTATGGAATATTTCTGGGGCACAACTTATTCCAAACGGCATGCGAACAAATTTGTAACGACCAAAGGGTGTCGCGAAGGTACACAACTTGGAGCTCTCATCATCTAGTCGACACATCCAAAATCCATTTTTCGCATCCAATTTAGAAAAAAATTTAGCACCCCCGAGTGAACTCGAAATCTCATCAAGAGTTGGAAGTTGGAAGTGACTACGACGAATTGCTTTGTTTAAATTATTCGGATCCAAACAGATCCGTAACTTCTTATTTGGTTTTTCAACTAATACAATACTTGACACCCAGTCAGTAGGGTCATCCTCTCGTTTAATTATACCTAATTGTTCCATTTCATCTAACTCCTCTTTTAGACGAGGTCTTAATTTTATAGGAATTTTTCTAGTGGCACTAACTACTGGAGGCACATTTTTATTAATTGAAATCTTACAAATGTTTGGTAAACATCCAACACCTTCATATATATTTTCATTTACAGTTATGATTGATTTTGTTTTTATTTCATTTAACCTAGCTATTAATTTTAATGTAATACAATCTTGTAAGCCTAATAAATTGCTACAGTTTACATCGAGTACATAGATTACTTGTTTAGTTGTAAGATTTTTATATTTTAATGTAGCTGTAAAATATCCAATTACGGGTAAACTATTTTTACTAATTTCTTTCAATTTTATATTATTTTTTTGTAAATCTGTAGTATAAAAACCTGCCTCCAGATAGCTGTTTAATGACATAACCGAAGTATCGGCCCCACTGTCCAATTTAAATTTAATTAAACAATCATTAACATAAATAAATTCATACCATGGCTTACTGTCTAAAGAATCAATAGAAATATTATACAACATTAACTCACGGTCCGCTGATTCCTGTTCACTTTGTCCGTCCACTATTTCATGCATGAAGTTTAGTCTCACTTTACAGCACTTCGCTAGATGACCAACCCGGTCACAACGGTAGCACTTCACATTAGACGCATAACACTGTACATTCCCGCTATGCCACTTATCGCACCTATCGCATACTCGTTGTTGCGGAGCCGTGCGAGCGCCTCCGGGCCCGCGCCCAGCGCCCCCGCGGCCGCGCGCGCCCCAGCGCCCGCGCCCGCGCCGCTCTTGGCCCAGCTCCTCAAGCTGCGCCGGCTCGCGCGCGCCCCCACACTCGCTCGCCTGCGCTCCCGCTCTCTCCGCCGCTCTGCACCACGATTCTGCTGTATCCAAATCTAGTTTCGGTTTCGCCAATAATTTTTCTCTCATTTGTTTATCCTTGAGACCTCTTATCATTTGCGTTAATATCAAACTACTTTTAAGCGTACCAAATTCGCATGACTTGCTTTTAATTTTTAAGTTGCTTAAGAACTTGTCGAATCCGTATTCGTTTTGATAAGTTTCGAAGAATATGTGCCTTTCATAGTTGATATTACGCATCGGGTCGCACCTTTCATCGAATTGTTTAATCAATTTGTCGTAATCATCTTTTACGTCATCAAATTCTTCATACAATTCACGTCCGTATTTCCCTATGACGTACAATAATATAGCACATTTTTCGCGTGATGAAATCTTTTCTTTTCCCGATGCAATTAAATAATATTCAAATGAAACTTTAAATTCCCTCCAGTTGTTTGCCAAGTTGCCGTCTTCAACCATAGCAGGCGGTTGTTGGATAGTAGGATACGCCGCCGCGGCAGCCGCCATGGCCGCCGTGTTTGATGACGCAGTTGACATTATTTTATTATCCCGATAGCTATTTCACAAAACTACTTTCACAAACACTTTTAATTTAATATGTTTAGATAAACAAATGTACACATACACCTGACACCATGTAGTAATCGGGATTTATAAATAAAACAACAGGACAACGTTTCAGTGTGATCTCTGTTTATTGACTGCTTGCACCTACCCTCCAGATCACTTACTACAGCACTTATATGATGCTGGTTGATTTTGCCGACACCAGCAAAAAGTGCTACGGCGCCGCAGTCTATCTAAGGGCTAGTAGTCACTTTCACTCTGCTGGTCAAGTCACGTTACTTTCTTCCCAAAGTAAACTCGCACCGCTCTTTAATAAATTATTGCCTCGATTAGAGTCTTGCGCCTGCTTGCTGTTAGCCAATTGTGTGAAGGCAGTCACGGATGTACTATCTAAACCTTGTGCTATTCACGAGATACAGGCTTACTCCGATCGTACGATAGCGTTTCGTGGATCCACTTTAACTCATATAGGTGGCAGACTTATGTTGCCAACCATGTGTCCGTCATACACTCAGATGGAGGCACCAATTTCATCGGCGCCAAGCGACAGTTAGACGAAATGTGCTCATTTCTATTATCGCCAGGTTATGTCGATAGTTACAACCGCGAGTTGGTAGAAAATCGAATTATGGTTTAAAAATTTACCGCCGTAAAATAAGTCACACCTTGCGAAGGTGATTGGCTCCCAGATTTTTACGTACGAGGAACTGATCACGGTGCTCAGTATGATCGAAGCTCCACTGAACAGCCGCCCTCTATGTGTCTTAAGTTCTGATCCGTCAGAGCCGACAGCACTAACTCCCGCGCACTTCTTACATAGTGTTCCACTCAGTCATCTTCCATCACAAGATCTTTCTAAAGTCCCTTTGACTAGATTATCTAGACATGATCTACTCGACAATCTTGTCAAATCTTATTGGAAAAGATGGCGAGTGGAATATCTAAAAACTACTTCGAAGCCCGCTGACAAAGGAACCGTGGTCCTCATACGCGAGGACAAAGTACCTCCCTTACGTTGGCTCCTAGGCATCGTAGAGGAAGTCCACCCCGGACGTGACAACATCATCCGTGTTGTCACTGTCAGAATCGCGACAGGAAGATATAAGAGGCCAGTCGTAAGAGTCTGCCCTCTTCCCTCTCAATAATTTATATTTATTTTGTACTCTTAATTTAGTAGTTTAGTTTGTAAATATTATACTCTATTATATTATGTGTTATTTCGAAAATCGTACGATTATTCAAGGCGGGAGTATGTTTGGTATTTTAACGTCTTTTTATATGTACTATATGTATTTAAATGATTACACTAGGAACACTGCTCTCACAAACATATTCCTTCCCTTTTCCTCCAAATAACTACTGACCCGCGATGGAAAGAGATGGAATGCGTGCGAGAACGCTACGACGGCCGCTGCCGACGTCACTTGCGACCGACTTGCGGCTTACGACGCGTCTTGCCCGGAGCTCGGTACGAACAAAAACCGCGAACCGACCGTTCGACCGTTCGAACAGCAAAGCTACGTAATACCTCCAAAAAGACTATATTTGTGTGTGTATATTACTTTTATTAAAAACTATAATAATAAGAAGAAAAGTGAGGAAGACCGAGTCAGCCAGCTTCTCAGAGAAAAATTCATACAGTCCACTGCCAGGGCTAGAGGTCAGTAGTTTCCTTTAGCTTTACCCACCAGCCGCATAGAAACTTTAATTATGAAAATAGCAATTTAAACGAAGAATGTGAAAAGTGGAAGCAAAATTTTAACTTTTATTTAATTGCGGCAAAACGCAATGGACGTAGACGAAGTAAAAATTGCCATTCTTTTGAACCAATTGGGTTCAAAAGGAATTGAAATCTATAACGCTTTTCTAAAATTAGAAGCATACACCGAAGTAATAAAGGCGTTCGATGAACACTTTCCACCACAAAAGAATGTAAATAATGAATGTTTAAAATTTAACCGAATTGAATGATGAAACTATTAAAGTTTGTACAAATCATTTATAATGCCTTGGTAAAATCACAACTTAACTATTTAATTGAAATTTGAGGATCAGCCGCTCCAACTAACCTTAACAACCTAAAAATAATACAAAACAAGTTAATCAAAACTTTATTTAATTATAGCTATCTCACATCGACACAAATACTATACAAAGAAACGAAAAATTTTAATATTAAACAAATATACACATTCAATACATGCATTTTAATAAGAAAAATTCTTACGCAAGACACACATACACAAACAAAACTAAAATACAAAACTCATAGATTTGACACGAGAAATAAAAACCAATTAGTTACGGCATCCTAGGACGGAATACGGAAAAAGAAATTTGCTGTTTGAAGGAACACAGCTATATAATGATTTACCACAAAGTGTCGGAGAAGTATCAACATTTAATGAATTTAAAAAACTGTACTTGTACAAGATAATGTATTTTAATTGTATTGTAATTGTTTTACTTTCTACTTTTTGTTTTTTTCCTTAATATTTACCATTTTTTATGTTAACTGAGTTTGTATAAATACTATTGTTCAGTTCGCAACAAAACTAAACAAATTTTTGTTATTATTATAAATGTTAATAAATTTCTCTCTGTAAGTGAGCAATAATGTTCTTTTGAGAAATAAATGTCTTTAAACTGAAACTATCTCCCAATTCATCATAACCTTAAAAAAATCAGCCACATCCTGTGAATACAAAGAAAAAGATGAAATAATAAGGGACAAAACAATACATGAAATTAAAGATGAAATTTTATAAAATAGATTGTTAGATGAAAATAATTCATCTAACAATCTATTTTATAAAATTTCAATTTTAACCTAACATTAAAAAAGACTGAAGAAATATACAGAATGCATTTGGAAATAACAAAACAAGTAGCTAACTTTATACAGGAGGGAGCAAGTGTAAATTACATAAGAAATAAAAAAAAGTAGATAAAAATAATAGAAGAGATAATAAGAATTATAAAAATAATAAATACCTGTGCAAAAAATTTAATAATGAGCATATAAAAGTGGACAATGTCCAGCATATGGAACAACCTGTGAAACTGTGGTGAATAAAACCACTTTAAGATCGGTTGCCCAAATAAAAGGAAGGCAAATAAATACAATATAGCTTTAACTGTTCATCCTGAAAGTGACTTTAACAGTAATTGGTGGGTAAAGCTAAAGGGAACTACTGTTCACGGTTCCTTTCTCACCGGGCTGCGAAGTAGTCTTTTTTTTAATAGAGCAGGACATGTGACCCTACAACCACCAATATATAAGAGTCACTATACCTTTTTGTTCTGGTGGGCCTGTCATCCACTGTATGTGTTCCACTTCTCACGAACTTGAGAGTGTTTAGATATTCCACTCGCCATCTGTTCCAATAGGATTGGACAAGATTGTCGAGTAGTTCATGTCTAGATAATCTAGTCAAGGGGACTTTAGAAAGATCTTGTGATGGAAGATGACTGAGTGGAACACTATGTAAGAAGTGCGCGGGAGTTAGTGCTGTGGGCTCTGACGGATCAGAACTTAAGACAGATAGAGGGCGGGCGGGCTGTTCAGTAGAGCTTCGATCTGACTGTGCACCGTGATGAGTTCCTCATACGTCAAGATCTGGGAGCCAATCACCTTCGCAAGATGTGTCTTAATATATTTATTTTGGCTCTCCCATATTCCGGCCATATGAGAACTGTAGGGCGGTAAATTTTGTTCTCTACCAACTCGCGGTTGTAACTATCGAAATAATCTGGCGATAATATAAATGAGTACATTTGTCTAACTTTCGCTTGGCACCGATGAAATTGGTGCCTCCATCCGAGTGTATATAATAGATACGGGTCCTCTTCGCGATAGAAAGCGCTTTAAGGCTCGCAAAAAGGCTTCAGTCGACAAATCGTTTGCGAGTTCTATGTGGAAGGCTTTCGTAGCCAGACAAATAAATAAACAAATATACGCCTTATGTCTTACTACACCGCGAGCCCTTCGCGGGGTGACGTAGAACAGTCCAGCGTAGTCGACGCCAGTATTCCAGAATGGTTTGATCTGTTCATTTACTCGAATCCCTAGCTCAACCCATAAGAGGTTCTAACGGACGCGGTTTGGTTTTATAACAAATAACACACGTTTGTGTTATTTGCCGAACACCACTTCTAGCGGATAAAATCCAATACTGTTGCCTTAAAAGCGACATTAGCAAATTTGGCCCGGTATGTAATTTTTTTATATGTATATGTTCTATGATCAGATCAACGATATGATCCTTCTTCGGCTAAATAACTGGGTGCTTGCCCGAGTAACTAATATTGGCATTATTAAGACGTCTCCTATTCTAATAAGACCGTTATCGAGAAATCGGAATAACTTACGGATTCGCGGGGACATTCTTTACTATATTTTAGAGCCTTCAATTCGGACGAAAAGTGAGTCGATTGAATCACTTTTATAATAGAATGTTCGGCGTTTTCTAATTCTTCGATACTAATAATACCACGAGATTTAACTTTGGCAATAAAACGACGTAAGTAAGAAACGGTTCTTAACAATTTATCCCACGTAGAAACGCGAGATGCTACGTAGTACGGGTGTGTGAAGTCTATGTCGTTACACTGCAAAGCAGTTACGCCTCAACAGCCTCAAGCACTACACCACTGTTTAGTTTTATCCAGAAAATAGTCCATACTGTTCACCAGATGGTCTGAGCACCCAGAGTCCACAATCCATTCAATCTCATTGTAACTATTTATTGACTTTTTACCAACCTTGCCACATGTGAGTCCTTGAAGTCTACTGTATATGACTGACGAGCAGTCTTGGTCCTTGGCCTCGGTACTGTGCTCTGCTATGATACTGCTGCGGTCCTTGATAGTACTGTCCACCTCTGTACTGCTGCTGTCCTTGATAGTACTGCTGACCAGACCAATACTGCTGCTGTCTACCTTGGTACTGCTGCTGTCCACCTTGGTACTGCTGCTGTCCATCTTGGTACTGCTGCTGTCCACCTTGGTACTGCTGCTGTCCACCTTGGTACTGAGGCTGTCCACCTTGGTACTGCTGCTATTCACCTTGGTACTGCTGTTGTCCACCTTGGTACTGCTGCTATTCACCTTGGTACTGCTTCTGTCCACCTCGATACTGCTGTTGTCCAAATCGATTATGCCGGTTTCCTCCTCTATGCTGATTATAGAAGGCACTGCTGTACTGTACTATATGATATTCATTATCATTATTAAAACTTATATTTTTTTCTTCTTCTCCCAATAGCATGGCTTTTACTAAATTATATTTTATATTTTCCATAGATCTAAAGTTATTACAACCATATTAAAGGATTTTGGCATTGACATTAAGACATAGTTTATCTTTTCTTCTTCTGATACCTCGGTATTATATGGAATATAAAAGAAAATTCAAAAGAATTATCCGCCCAAAAACAAGAAAAAGCACTGTAACAATTCAAAGGATTTTAACACAAAAAACATGGTCTTGATTAGGCGCCTAAAAACTATTGGGTCAAGTGACATTTGCGTCTTCAGTAATACCTCTAGGTCGATTGAACTGTCGCCCATTGCAAATAGCCGCAAAAAAAACTATCAGATCAAGAACCGGAAAGACAAATAAATAACAATCAATATTATGGGACAAGAGGCTTGCCTCTGGTGGATTCAGAACATTCACAAAACCACCCCGATACACAGTGAAAATACTTCGGCATTCTTAACAACGGACGCCGCCAATCTGGGATGGGGTGCTCTTCTAGACAGTTAACAGATATCAGGATTTTGGACACCTCACAACTATGCTGGCACAGAAATCAAAAAGAAATATGGTCTATTTACCAAGTTCTAAAACAAAATTGAAATATCCTAAATGGAAAAACAAAAACAATTCAAAAAGACAACAAAACCGTAATTGCTTAAATTTCAAAGGAAGGTCAAATCACTAAAATTATTAAACTAGACAAAACAAATTTTGGAACGTGCTTACAAAAACAATATAATATTAATAGTACGGTACTTACCAGGAATTTACAACGGGGTTGCAGACAGTCTGTCCAGGAGAATTCAACTACCAGAATGGCACCTGAAAGAAGAACTCACCAACCAAATATTTCAGACTTGTGGCACTCCAGTAGTAGACTTGTTTGCTTCACGAAAGTCGGCGATTCTACCAATATACGTCAGCGAACACAAGCAGGACACAGAAGCCCTCTACACGGATGCATTCAGCAGGATTTGGAACTTCAAGTTTGCTTGGGTATTCCCACCTCCAACATTAAATCCTCGAATACTGTCACACCTGAACCACTGTTCCGGAACATGTCTAATAGTGATACCATAGTGGAACAAAGTGTTCTGGAGAAGAGATTTGAAGCGCCGAGCTAGAGCTGCCCCATACAGAATACCACACTTAAAAAAATACATGGTGGACCTGAGGACACACCAGCCTCCACCTCAAATTCATCTGTTACAATTGGAGGTCTGGAAAATACGGGGTGGTCCCCTTACAAAACTAGACCCCCGAAAACATAAGGCTTTTTGAATCATCTTGGCGAACATCTTCATTGAAGACATACTGTTCAGGTTGGCACAGATGATGCAATTGGTCACACACCAACAACGTAGAACAAAATAAACTTCCTTTGTTACTTAAAAAAATCTGAGCAACTGGCACCAAGTACTATTTTAACTCATAAATCCGTTATTTGTACCTTTGCCAAACGTGATCTTTCTGTAATACTAAATAATCATCCTCTAATCAAACAATTAGTCAAAGCTATATTCTTAAGTAAATCACAGAAGCCACCGATTTGGGATATAAATATAAAAATAGATTGGCTTATCTCATATGATTTCGAAGAAAATAGTTTGTTTTTGGTATCACGCCATCTAGCTCTACTTTTATTATTAGCTTCAGGCAGAAGAATTCACGACCTCACGCTTTTGTTAATATCTGAAATGAAATGAAATCTTTATTCACAGAATATGGTTATAAATTAAGTACATGGTGTTAAAGTGTCTTTTTGTCCGCATATTCGACCATCATCGGCATGTGATTTTTTTTTAAGTCGGTACAGAACTACAGACATATCTCAATCCGTCCTACATAATTACTTGATTAATATTAATTAGTATAAATATTTTTATTTTATTACATTTAGTTTACAATATCATTATTATTAAAATTATTATATAATATGTAATCGCCGATTTTTTATTAATATATAAAATTAACTAATACCTGGCAGGTATCTAACTTTAAATATACATACATTTACTTAATAACTCAACCTTTTATAAAACTTAGATTTATAGATATAAGAAGCCTACTTGTATGACAAAAAATCATTTATTGAGTAAAACACCTGTCCAGCAACCATTCCGTCAACTTCTTACAGAATTGCTTTTCTGATAATTCGGATAAATAATTAGGGATTTTGTTATAGATTTTATAGGCCATGTAATGACAATTATTTTTATATAGTACTAATCTAGGATATGGCCTAATAAGTGGTTCTTTTACTATACTTCGTTTTGTATTATATTTCATATCCTGCTTGAATAAATTGATATATTATTTATCAAATTCTGACGGGCATATGGAGA
Organism: Monopis laevigella; assembly: GCA_947458855.1. Classification (NCBI taxonomy): domain Eukaryota; kingdom Metazoa; phylum Arthropoda; class Insecta; order Lepidoptera; family Tineidae; genus Monopis; species Monopis laevigella. Next base: position 2,312,413 of record OX381596.1, on the reverse strand, counting down.
TATCTGAAGAATCAATAGTTTTGGCCAAAATTTGGTTCTAAAACTCTGAAACATAAACAATCAGGTTGAGAAATAAAAAAGAATGATAATCTGCGGTTAAATGTAGTGTATTGGACTAAAGAGCTAATAAAAATTAGTGCATCTAGACGTAACATTCAATCAACTACTATTGAAAATGTATTTATTACAACACAGGAAAAAGTATCTGCAGCTTCTCCATCAGTGATCCGAGGTTGGGTAAGGGCTGTTTTTAGGGAAGCTGATATTAAATTCAGCCCTGGTGGTACTAGAGCTGCAGTTGCATCTTACAACTGGTCAATTCAAAACCTAAACATGGACGAACTCCTAGCTAGAGGAAATTGGAAAAAACGAAAATACATTCCTTAAACGATTATAGACTAATCGATTCGCCTGTTATATATAACACCAATAACTTTCCAGCATTATTCAAACCATTATATTTTTTATTGTTTTTCTCTTGTTCATGTTATTGAAGAATATGTTATTTTTATTTTTATATTTTGGTTATAAAGACAAGTATTACTATTATTATTTAAAAAAATAAAATAAAATTAAACATATTTTTATTTTACATTTATTTATTTATTTTAAGTTTGTTTGTACAAATAAAACATTTGTAAGAAGTATAAATTATGAAGAATACCAAATAAAACCATCTTGATCAAAAATTTCCAGTATTCATGAATGTTAGGAGGTACTAAAAACCAGAACCCATACACATCAGATTTTACCTGGATTGCACAGTAACATACCTTATCAGTAATTAACAAAAAAAAAGGTAATTTTAAGTTGTGCTTACAATAATGTACCCTGAATAAAGTGCACTTACTACGTGTATCTATTGCCAATATTGTTAGTCTACAACGAATGTAGTCGAATCATGGTTACTTACCTTTTATTTACAATAAATATTTAAGGCATGGATATGATCGGTGAAGTTGATCACCTTGGTGGCTCTCTTGTATGGCAGATAATGATTGACAGGTCAATGGAATCAGCTAACCACCTAGTCTTACACTAGTTGGTTATGTAGTGTGTGTTCGGTTTGTTAGTAATTTTCATATTAAGATTTCCATTCCATCGTGTTTAAGTTCAATTAATATTTGTCGTTCTTTTGTTAATGAATAGCTGCCTAACCAAACGCACTCTAAGACCTCATTGTTTTTTTTTTTTTTTTTTGACTATTCATAAATATCTGTAAAGATTTACATGTTTATATGTTACATGTAACAACAGAAAGAAATATCTTTAAATAATAAAAAATATCTCTTCGACACGTGTTTCGCCTCTTAACGAGACATCTTCAGGACTGGTTGGTATGGTTCATGGGTGTGGGTTTAAATAAATTTAGAATTGGAGAGCTGGAAATGTTAATTTGGTCATTTAGTAAAGTTGGAATATAATTTTTAATTATTTCTAACTGCTCTAATATATTTAAATGCAAACTTTTCTTTTGATTGGAATGTAGAATTTCGAATTTATTTATATCAAATTGGTGGTCTGTATCTAAAATATGTTGTGCGAAATGGGATTTATCTGGTTTATTGTTCTTTATTGCTGCGATGTGTTCTTTAAATCTAGTGTTGAAGGAGCGACCAGTTTGTCCAATATATATACTACTGCAATCAGAACATGAGATTTTATATACACCGGAATTACTCTTTATATCATTGTTTTCTTTTTGATTACATATATTATATACCTTGTTATTCGTTTTAAACGCTAATCTTATATCGTTATTCTTAAAATGTTTGTTTATTTTTTGTGACATTTTACCGAAATGCTTGACTTAAATTTTTTAATAAGATTTTTGGCAGAGTAACAATATAATTCATCCAAATTTTTTTTAAATTGCTTTTTATTTATAATATTATTAATAATCTTTTTGTTATATCCATTTGCTTATTATATATATTATATACAAAAAGTTAATGATGTCATTAATGGGGGTGAATTTACTAAATTAAATTGGGACCCAACTAACAAATTCATTGCAGAAATTAAATTAACAAAAATTGTAAATATTTCTCAACAAACTATAAATTTCCTATATTGCCCATGAATCCACGAGCACCATTTCTATATGGTTTGCCAAAGGTTCATAAAGATAATATTCCTATCCGTCCTATAGTATCTTATATTGGAGCTCCGGCATATGACTTGGCTAAACAATTAAATAATATATTGATCAAAAAAATGTCATATAATCCAAAATTTTCTTTAAAAAATAGTTTAGAATTAGTAGATAAAATTAAAGATATTCATATTCCCACTAATGCATCATTAATTTCTTTAGACGTAGTAAGTTTGTTCACCAATGTTCCTTATGAAGAGTGCCTTGAAATTTTGAATAATCTATTTATACAACAAGGATTACCCTTAAATGAAATTCAAGAATACATCAATTTGACAAAATTGTGCATGAAACAAAATTATTTTAAATTCAATAATGAATTATACATACAAAATGAAGGATTGGCAATGGGATCTCCACTAAGTCCTTTAATGGCAGATATCTTTATGGACTCATTTGAAAACAAATTTATAACTAGCAATAAAAATATTCTATACTACTACAGGTATGTTGATGATATCATAATATGTTGGATTGGTACTTTTAGGCAATTAGATGGTTTTGTAAAAGCTTTAAATAAAAAGCACTCTAAAATTAAATTTGAATTAGAAATAGAATCTAACAAAACATTAAACTTCTTGGACTTATCTATAGTAAGAAATCAAAATAAACATTCATTTAAAATTTATCGAAAACCGACACACACCGATACAACTATTCCAATCTCATCTTGCCATCCATGGAATCAAAAACTTGCTGCGTATTATCATTTAGTTCATAGGTTATTAACAGTTCCTCTTAATAAAATAGATTACAATATTGAATTAAACACCATATATCAAATTGCCGAAGCAAATGGATATAACAAAAAGATTATTAATAATATTATAAATAAAAAGCAATTAAAAAAAATTTTGGATGAATTATACTGCTACTCTGCCAAAAATCTTATTAAAAAATTTAAGTCAAGCATGACATATTTCGGTAAAATGTCACAAAAAATAAACAAACATTTTAAGAATAACGATATAAGATTAGCGTTTAAAACGAATAACAAGGTATATAATATATGTAATCAAAAAGAAAACAATGATATAAAGAGTAATTCCGGTGTATATAAAATCTCATGTTCTGATTGCAGTAGTATATATATTGGACAAACTGGTCGCTCCTTCAACACTAGATTTAAAGAACACATCGCAGCAATAAAGAACAATAAACCAGATAAATCCCATTTCGCACAACATATTTTAGATACAGACCACCAATTTGATATAAATAAATTCGTAATTCTACATTCCAATCAAAAGAAAGGTTTGCATTTAAATATATTAGAGCAGTTAGAAATAATTAAAAATTCTATTCCAACTTTACTAAATGACCAAATTAACATTTCCAGCTCTCCAATTCTAAATTTATTTAAACCCACACCCATGAACCATACCAACCAGTCCTGAAGATGCCTCGTTAAGAGGCGAAAACGTGTCGAAGACTACAGTGTTCGTTTGATGGTATTTCTTTGTGTTGTTACATGTAACATATAATTTAATACACCAACATTATAAGCGGAAGAAACTGCATAATAATTTCAATCATTATAAAATGGACTTCCGCAAAATAACGCCTGATTCAATTAAATATATGAAATAAATGATTTTGACTTTGACTTTATATCAAAAAAAAAAAAAAAAATCTCCTTTTTCCTATTAAAAATTTGTCTAGCTGCCCCCAAGTTTATTTACTGTACGCACCCACACCTTGTTGGGAATCGAATATATTAATTGACATAGACAATATTATAAAATTAACACTCGAAACGATATTAAATGTTAGTCTCAATTCCGATAAATTTCAGCAAGCATCTATGCCGGTTAAATTTACCGGACTAGGAATTAGAAAAATATCCGACCTTATTATTCCTGCATATCTTTGCTCCATTGCCTCTACAAAATCTCTCTGTTCCTTAATTTTATCAAATACAACATGTAATTTAGAACAATTTCATCGTGAGCCGGAAACTCTTGCATTGTGGAAAAATCTCTCGTTGGAAGATCTTTAACATATTCACAAAAAGATTGGGATAGTCCTATAATAAAAACTTCACACCCACACATCACACAAACAAACATACATGCAACATACACTCATACTGAGACATAAACATTTACCTTATACCCGTCAACAACTACATAACATGTATCTCAGCTCAACCTCACTCCACACTAACTTACAACAACTTACGCCTACAAAGTCAAACTTTTAACCCTTCACTGCCTTACTACCCCGTAACCAACAACAAGCATTCATTACAGAACAACCCCCCCCTATAATACATGCACCTCAAACACAACGACACACCACACAAATATTCACCCCACTTATCCTTAATTAATCAATGTTTCACCCTACACGAACAACCGCACACCACACAAACATACATGTACCACATTTTCATACCGAGACAAACACCTTACACTGACTTATTACCCCGTTACCAACTACATCATTATGCACCTCAGCTTAAACACACACCGCACAAACATACACTCCACTTATCCTTAAAAAGTCAAACTTTCAACATACACGGCCTTTCTACCCCGCCACCAAGAACATAATATTAACATACATGACACACACCTTACAGACACTACTACATTCAGATACCACTTATATTAAGCGTTAAAACGCTTTCTTCTTCATAATACCACGCATAGTATGTGCACATGGTTTGTAATATGTAATTATTTCAATAATTGTAAACCGAATACCCATAGCACAGGTTTTTCCTAGTATGGGATCCGGTAAATTATAAATTGTAAACATTAATTATGAATAAAGAATTATTATTTAAAAAAAAAAAAAATAGCAGGTAGCCAGGCTGGCGCCTGGCTACGTGCTATACCTTCCCCTTATACAGGCACACTGGTTATGACCAACTAAGAGTAATGGATATAAAATAATCGGATGGTCAATCACACATCAGCTATATAATAAAAAAATAAAAATAAGGAATAATAAATTATTACAATATCAGATTTAACATACCTACTAGGGCACTCGTTTGAAAAGGCAATACTAGTTATGAGACCTCAATTGCAGATCGGAACGGGTCCAGACATCTTTATCATTAATATAGTAGTAATATAGTTAATGTTAGAGCTAATGTTTGGTTTTATACAATTTTTAAACTTTATTTCACTTAAATCTATAATACTTTTAGGTAATTTATTAAATAACCTTATTTATTTATTTTTATTTAAAATACTTTATTGCACAAAATTACAAAATAAAATTGTACATAGGCGAACTTAATGCCTTAGGCATTTTCTACCAGCTAACCTTTGAGAGAGTGGAAGATTATGCATAGGGTGCAAAAGCAAATAAATAACAATTTAAAAGACATATAGCGAATAGTATATAAACTACTTAAATATTACATGTAAATACTTAAACATACACTTAATACATAATATACTACTTATATAAATCATACAATATAATACATATAGTACATATCAAAACAGAAAATGCTAAAGGAAAAATTGGCAGTTACTTATTCAGATAATGAGTGGTGAGTAGACGTTTAAATACACCGATGGTTGGAGCCTGTCTTATACACAGAGGAAGCAAATTCCATTGACGAGCAGCTGACACAGTAAAAGAATCGGAATATTTGGTTGAGATGTGCGACGGGATCTTTAATTGGTTATTAACAGAGGAGCGAAGAGGACGATCGTGAGAATCACAAAGGAAAATAAATCGAGGTAAGAAGGAGTATTAGGATTATAGAGGATGTTATAAAGGAAAGAAAGCATGTGCACTGATCTACGTGATCGTATATTAAGCCATCTTAACTGTTTGCGGTAAATAGATAGATACATGGTCATATTTGCGCAGGCCGAAAACAAAGCGTATGCACAACCTTAGTAAACACAACTATCATATTATTTTGAGCAATTCTACAAACATAAATTAAATTAGTTGATAATCGGGGGACATACAACACCTTTTCTACAATATATAATATATCAAGCAAATCGAGTCAGTGCAGCGTAAAATTATAGATGTTTCCGCTCGAGATCTAGTTATGGTAATCTTATAAAGAAATATTCTCTCTCTACACTAAACACAAGAAGATTGCTCTTTGATAGTATGCTTTTGTATGATATTTGTCATAACAAATTTGATAGTAACCAATTGACATACTGTAGGTATTGTATACCGTATACCCAGTGGCTCACAGCGTATACGAGGGGTATACTTTCACCGGCTGTTTACTCCCAAACCTAGCAGAACGAATGCTGGTGAACCCATACCTCTCAATCGCATAATGTCAAGTTATAATAAAGATCTTCACGATGTGGATCTGTTTCGGCTTACTAGAAGCCTGTACAGAAAGTCAGTCATGGAGCTTCTGTCAAGCTCGATGTCAGGTATTGTTTACATAATTTATATTCTATTCAGTAATATTTTCTTGTTAAATGCTTTTTCTTTTGTGTTCTTTATCTTACATACATAACTGTGGATAATGAAGCTGTTTACACAATTAGATACAGTTACACACACTCTTACTTACACTCGGATACCTATATTTAAATTGTAATAAATATTGTGTAATTGTTTGTTTTCCTGAATAAAGTAAAATAAAAAAATATATTGTGTATCATTTAATAATATTTTAACATTACCTACACCTGGGCTTAGTATAGTGTCATTATTTGCTACTGATATTTTACTTAAAGTACTAGTGTAGTTATCCAACAAGTCCTTATTTGTACACATGTGGGATGTAAACCCAGAATCAATGATCCACTTACTGTCTTCAGCAGCAGTGTGTAAAAGCGTCTCAGTAGTTAATAAAGTTTTTTGTTGATTTGATTGCTTTTTGTCATGTTTTAGTTTAAAACGCTTGTTTTTTAAATGACCAATTTTATTGCAATATGTACACAACTTTTTATCACTTATAGCACTTTTATTAACACGTTTACTCACAAAAGCTGTATTTGAAGCTGCACTGTAGTCAGATTGATTCCTTCGGTACTCCTCTTGTAGTAGACGGGTCCTCACCAGTTTTTAACAAAATAGAACAGAACTTTAAAAAAAAATAGATACCTATACCATTGGGGAATTTCAAATGTCAAGAAATGTTGACCAATTGGCAACAGTTAATGAATTTGTTAAATTTTTAGAATGTCGGGCACTTGCCTTTCAAAATACAATGCCAAGCGAGGGTCAGTGCTGCTGTGGTGATGGATAGTAACTCTTGCTATTATTGTAAGTTACAACACAAACTATATTTATCTTCAGTCCTCCTATAGAGAGACAGCAGTTCATCATAAAAAATAAATTTTGTAAAATTTGTTTAAATAAACATTCAGGAACATGTGGTTTAAAGATAAGATGTATGCAGTGTAAGGGAAAACACAACACTTTGATTCATGTAAGTACCAGTGCGGCTGCAGTGGGTGGTGCCACAGTATTACCAACCATAGAGGTGGCTCCTAAGGTCACGCTCCTATCAGGTAACAGCGGGTCGAATGTGTTGTTGCCACCTGCTAACCCAATGGGGAAATTATTTATGCAAGGGCTTTGTTAGACAGTGCTAGTCAAGCCTCTTGTATTACACAGAAGTTGCTATCACAACTGGAAGTGTAGCCCATGACTTCTCAAGCTGGAGTTATAGGCATTGGTAACATAAAAACTAATTTAAATACATCAGTGATGGTCAATATATCATCCTATAAATATCCCTATAATTTTAATATTAAATGTCATGTGGTCGACAAGATTACCACACTCTTACCTCAATATCCTATAGATATTGTTAAATTAAATTTGCCCACTAACGTAAAATTAGCGGATGAAACCTTTAATGCCCCGGGTAATATTTTATTAGGTGCAAATATATTTTTTCAGGCATTGACGGAGAGGTCACTGCCGATCCAGACTGTGACTGATGGGCCTTGCATTGTGGACACATTATTTGGACACATAATAGCTGGTAATATTCCTTACTTGTATAAAGGTCAGTTTGTTTCTTAATTTTGTCAAACCTGTAGCTCTTTAGAGCAGACCATAAAGCAATTTTGGGAAAATGAGAAGGTTTCTGAAACATTTGTTCAGATATTTCCTGAAAAACAATTGTGTGAGAGCATGTTTCAAGACCCTGTACGACTTGTCAATAGAAAGTTTCAAGTTTCTCTTCCTTTAAAAATAAAACTAAAAGAAGTGAATAATTTATTACTCTTTCATAGTAGCATTACAAAGATTTTTAAATTTAGAAAAACGCTTTAAATAAGATAATATTTTATTTAATCAATATATAAGTCATTTATAAATGAGTATGTTAACTTGAGTCATGCTGCATAGATGTAGCCCGCCATCCAGTTCTGAAGGTGTTGTTTTTGATGGTTCTATTAAAACCAGAGACAAAAGAGTTTGTCTCAATGATTTACAATTAAATGAACCTATAGTCCAAAATCAGCTTTTTGATATTTTAATTCTATTTAGGCTACGTAAGTTTGTTTTTATAACGGATATAACTAAAATGTTTAGAATGACAGATTTAATACCTGAACACAGATCGCTTCAAAATATATAATGGCACGATACTCCTGACAAACCCATTTCTTCAATGTATATAGCTGAAAACGGTTACTTATGGCTTGAAAAGTTCTTTCTATCTTGCTACCAGGTGTTTAATTGAGTTGGCTAACCGTCATTATCCCTTAGCATCTTATGCAATTTTTAATAACAGTTATGTCGACGACTTGGTAGTAGGAAGTGATAATTTAAATGAATTATTACAAACTAAAAAGGAATTAATAGAATTATTAAATTTGGGTGGAATTACATTACATAAATGGTGCTCAAACAAAAAAAAACTTCTTCAAGACATTCCATGACATAATCAGCATTCTGATGACTTGAACCTCGATAAGGATTCATTGTATATTAAAACTTTAGGGTTGTCATATGAAGTGAATAAAGACATGTTAAAAATAGAATATCCTGACAAGTCTTACACAAAACGTGAAGTGTTGAGTTTTGTTAGTAAATTTTTTGACCCACTGGGTCTTGTGGGCCCAGTCATTGCTTTGGGTAAAATATTATTACAGGACATTTGGATTTCCAAATTGTCTTGGGACACACATCTAACACCTGAGTTGAGTAAACGATGGAATAAATATGCTTCTGGTCTGTCCACTATGGATGCTATACGAGTACCTAGAAATATTAATGTGTCCACAGCAAGGCTCATTCAGTTGGTAGGGTTTGCTGATGGATCAAATAAAGCCCAGGCTTGTTGTCTGTATCTTAGGGTTGTCAATAATGACAATAAGGTTACTGCAAATTTATTGTGCTCAAGGTCGCGTATTAATCCGATTAATTCCGATTTAACTATACCCAAAATTGAATTAAATAGTGCTCTATTACTTTCTAAATTATGTGCAAAAGTACATAATATATTAAAGTTACAATTTAATCCAGAAGTTATATTATTTTCTGACTCTCAGATAGTCTTGGCCTGGATTAAAACAGAGGCAATTAAATTAAATATATCTGTTGCTAATCGAGTAAAACAAATAAGGGAACTTACCCAAAACTATAAGTGGCAATATGTTAATACTACCCAAAACCCTGCAGACATTTTTATGTAGGAGAATCGAACCCTAGAATCTACACTGCCACACTATATGGTGGCATGGGCCTGAATTTTTACATGATATTAACTATAAAATAAATAATTCATACTTACCTGATATAAAAAACTTACCTGAAGTAAAAAAAGATCCACAGCAGCTTCTGACCTTTGTTAATGTCCATGATTTAAATTTTATAGATTATTTTTAAGTATTTTCTTTCTTTATTTACCGCACCGCACCGCATTTGTTTATGTTGGATCAATCCAAGGCCGGGAGTTATGGTTTGGCCAAATATAAGCATAAATAAATAAAATAATTAAATAAATATTATTCATACACACACTCGCAAACTCAACACGCACACATAAGTAAATAAGTATTTATGTATATACCCTCACTTTTCCTAACCTTTTGTACCTACCGCACTTGGGTCAAAAAACCAAGTCCCTCTGCTACGGAAGACGAGTAAGCACGTTAATTCGCAATTACGCCGCGCCGCCCACGAAGTGCCCCTAAAAGTGCATCTAGTGTGACACAGTGCCAAATAGTGTAAACCTAGTTGAAAATCTGTGTTAAAGACTAAAAGCGAACAGTGTTGGGACTCGCTCCGCTCCGCAATAGGGCACCACGTAGTGCCCGAACACCCGCATTAACTTGTGGATGGTAGTACCGCAGAACCAGCGACCTCTCCGCACCAGGTACATCCTTTTTATCATCCAAATATGTATAACTACTCCAATATAAATAAAATTGAAAGAATAACTGGTCTAAGATTTTTACATAATGTTAAAACTATAAATAATAGATTAAGTGGTATGTTGTCAGTTACAAAGTTAAATGAAGCAATGCCTTTAATAATAAAAATTATCAATTAATTAAGTTTTATGAATATATAAATTTAATAAAACAAAATAAAATAATTAAAAATAATTCTCTAAAATCCTTGCATCCGTTTATAGATTCCAAAGGTATCCTTAGAGTGGGGGGAAGAGTTTGACTCGAATTTGGATTATTCCCAAAGGCATCCTATAATATTGCCAAAAAAATCCATTATTACTAATTTAATTATAGAAAATGAACATAAGCGCCTATTGCACGCAGGAAATAAATTTATCAAGTTTAAATAGAACATACTGGATAATAAGTGGTGTTCGACAAATTAAAAACATTTTGTATAAGTGTACAACCTGCTTTAAACTTAAGGCCAAGGCAAGTTCTGAACAATTAATGGGTTCACTGCCTGCTAGTAGGGTGTGCTTTACACGACCATTCTTGAAAACTGGGATGGATTACTGTGGTCTCTTCCAAGTTAAACAATCTACTAAAAGAAATGTTTTAATAACTAAATCTTATGTGTTGCTATTTGTATGTTTTGTAACTAAGGCTATACAATTGGAATTAGCTTCTGATTTAACTACACACTGTTTTATAGCTTGTCTGAAGCGTTTTATATCTAAACGTAATTTACCTACTCATATTTACAGTGACAACAATAAATTATATGAGCTCTATAAGCTTCACTCTTCCAAAGATCATTGCAACTCTGCAACTAATTATGCCTCAATTAATGGTGTAAAATTTCATTTTATTCCTGCATACTCGCCAGTCTTTGCCGGACTGTGGGAAGCTGGCGTTAAGAGTGGCAAAGTCGTGCTTTTTATTTTATTTCAACTTATAGTGAATTCCTATAGTTTTTCACACAAGTTTGGAAAATAATCTTATCTGAAAAAATGCGCTCTCCATTGCATCATCATAACATTAACAAACACAAATGTATAGTCTATGAATAGACTTAATTAAAGTAAATTTGATCACAACTATTGGTTATTCAGTCACACCACGGGCAGGATGCAAATGTAGGAACACGTAACCCTTATATTGTTGCACTTAGTGGAGAGTACCTTTTTATATTTCTTGTAGATTACAATGTTTTCAGGCACACACTGGACCAATCTTTGACAGACTTATTATCTGAACCTGTTAGTCATTTTGGATTTTTTTACTGAATGTTACATATCGAGCTGTTGATGCAGAAGGTCGCCCATTGATCTCCAAGAATAATACAAAATGGAGGCAATCTATTCCTTCTAAGTACCGACTAGCAATTACATTAATATTTTTGGCTAGTGGTGATATAATAATAGTTATTTATTTTCTCATTACAAAAACATCAATACAATGAAATAATACAGAATCCACGTGAGACTGGAGCCCGAATTAGGCTAAGCCTGTATCTCGAGTCTCCAGGAACCCACCCTAGCATTACAAAAATATTTTACAATAAAAGATCATTAAACCATGATTTATCTATATAGCCACAACCTGCCCTTTCAGGTACTAAAAGAAAATGTCAAAATTTTATGGCAAGAGCCACAAAATAATGACAAAATTTGTTAATTAATAAAAATATATAGGTAAATTTGGCCATTTGGAAGTAGTTGATTTGCAGATTTTGCATCTTGTTGTACAAAAAACCCCTAAGGAAACAGAGGAATCGTTGTGCAAAAGTCGTATTGAATTTATGGCTAGGACAGACAATATCCTTACGTCTCTTTCTGGAATGAACATTAGGTTCATATTTTAAGAGAGAATGTGTCTTTAAAATGCAATACAGAATAAAGAGTTGTCTGACCGTAAGAACGTGGTAAAGTTTGTAGAGATCAAATGTAGGAAATCGATAGGGTAGGGAGTACCCAACTTTTAGGACTAAACGATGGGTCCTCTCTAAACGAAGGAGCAGGATTTTGCCTGCTCCAGCCCAAGAAGAAATACAATAGGACAGGAGAGATTGGCAAAGAGAAAAGTCAACTATTTTAATTATGCTAGGATCCGCTATACATCGGAGATGTTTAAAGACATCAACCAGCTTACGTACTCTCTTTGTAAGTAAATCAATGTGGGTCTGGAAGTATAATTTAGAGTCAATATGAATACCTAAATATTTTATTGTATCAGTCGGCTGCAGTGAGGGACAGACGCAGTTACCACCATCGGAAGAATCATTTATCACATTTATGGTTTTAGTATTTCTGAGAGGTCTAATAAATACAAACTTTGTAAAGCCATCAACAACTACTTTGCTAGTAGTTTTTTTTAGCATTTCCACGTTTTGACCTAGCGAAGGGGCCAAGGTATCGGCATGCAAGGTATGAAATGGAAGTTCCACCTTAGTTATAGGATGCAATAGACCTTCGCGATTCTTATTGTTTTGCTTCGCATATGCGCACGCGATGCGCGCGGATACATATTTCTTAACGAATTTGAACATCTTTGGAAACCTAATGTTTCTTGACTTTGTACAGAGTTTTTTCTTCCCCAAAGTGTCCAATATCGTCATGATTTTTCTTGCATATCTGCAACCTTGCCCCCTTTGGGACTACCCAACGTACGTTATTATTATTAGCATCGACACATCTAAACGATTTATTGTCTTTAATATATTGTAAATGTTTAAGATCCAAATTATTTACAAGCGTATCACGGATTCTGACTAGTTCGGAATCACCTAATTGTAGGGTAAGTAACCAATCTTCTTCATTAATTGTCATCACTGAAGGGAATGGTACGAGGTATAAGATCACGTTTCGAAAAAAGTAGACCGTAACGCACGTAGTCAGTAAGTATTTTAAATTATTTTCCTAGCAAGAAAACTCGGAACTTTTTTAATGGACATACAACAGCTAATGTTTCCAATTCATAGGATTAGAATTATTTTCTTTGGGTGACGTTTGGCGACTGTAATAAGCAACTGCCCTTAGATCTTTGTCACCATTCGGCCGTTGTAAAAGAATTCCCCTAATACCATTTTAGCTAGCGTCTGTATGTAATTCCAGATGTGCAGTATAATCATATATAGCTAAAATAGGTCTACTAATTAATTTGCTTTTGAGAGTTGAAATGCTTGTTCCTGATCAGTTGTCCATTCCCAAACAACATCCTTTTTTAGTAATTTTGTTAATAGAAAAGCAAGGTGAGCTAAATTTTGAATAAATTTTCGGAAATACCCAACGAGGCCCAGAAAATGTCTAACTTTATGGACATTTACCGGTCGTGGAAAATCTTGAACACAAAGGATCTTTCTCTCCCTTGGCTTTACACCGCCCGCACTAATCTCATATCCTAGGTAATCAATTTTATTCTTTAGGAACCTGCACTTATCTAAATTTAATTTTAGATTTGATTCATCCACTAGTTTTAGGATGTCCTCCAGCCTATCTAAACATTCTGTGCAATCCGTACCATAAACGAGCAAATCGTCAATATATACCATAGCTTTAATAAATTGAGTTTTGCCTAGAATTCTATTCATCAATCGCTGAAAAACGGCGGGCGCGTTCGCCAACCCAAACGACGGGCGCGTTCGCCAACCCAAACGACATTCTGGAGTGACAAAATAAGTGAGTTGTTTGCAATTTTCCGCTATTGGTACTTGATAGTACCCAGATTTTAAATCTAAAGTAAGAAAAAGTGGTTTGTCCTGACAGACGGGTTATTTCGTCATCAATTATCGGCATAGGATATTTTTCTTTTATTGTTACAGAATTCAATTCCCGGTAATCGATGCACATACGTAAGCTACCATCAAATTATAATAATTTTTTTTTTTGGAAAAAAAAGAACATGGAGGTTTAGATTTTATTTACTCGATCCTAATTACATAATTTCTTACTATCTAATTAGGATCGAGTAAGTAATATTTACACCTCTTTTCTATTAAAAATAAACGTTGATATCACTGAAAACAACATTTAGACGTTATTGGACGTTCGAGATCGCGAAACCTTTTACTGACTTCTTAACACCAGCACTTAGCAACTCATCTACCATTTCACGAACCTGCTCTCTCTCATGATAAGATAGTCTATAAGGCCTACAACTAATGGAACGTCGATCGCTAAGCTCGATGTTCATTTCTGTGTTACTGTAAAGCCAAGTTGATCCAAACTATCGGCGAAGCAGTGTTTACAGTTATTAAGTAGTTTAATGAATTGTTGTTTGTAGTCTTCAGCTACTGTCTCACCAATGATTATATCTCGCTCATTAATGGTATCTATATCGATGACTTCGTGAATGACTGGAGAACTTGTTACCAAAGTATTCACAGAATGTGCTATTTCAGCACGGCATAACTCGAAATTCTCTATTAATAAACAAGGGCAATGACATGGGATTTTATCATCACGACAACACGGTTGTTTTTAATTTTATATAACCCACCACATAGGATAAACTGTTGGCCAGGTTTTCCTATTATTTGTTCCCTAATCAACACATTTCCGCCAAAGTTTTCACGTGAATATGCTTTAACTGAAGCAGCCCCATACAATTCGACATCGATTGCGACTTGGAAACAATTTTCAACCATATGACCAACTCTACTACAATGGCTACATTTAATTAATGGTTTAGAGAGCATTATGAAAAATGATGACCCTTTTCTCTACAGTTAAAACAGAAAGTGGACGGTATTTGTGACCTATAATTAAACTTTGAGCTTGTTTGGTTTGCAATGAAATTGTTTGGCCTATTTTTATTGTACACTCTATCGAAAGCGATGCTATAGTAATAAATAATTTTATTACTTTTATTCATATACCAATAAACTTTAATATGTTATTTTGTATGCAATAAAGATTTAAATAAATAAATATGAATTTAATTTTGTATAGGTATAATTAATTTTACATAAACATTTAAGACAATTTAATTTACTTCACCGTGTTTCAAAACCAAAACGTATTACAAGTATGCACTTAACGTGGTGGAAATTCTTTAAAAAAAATACACTATTAAAACATAACTATCTTGATAATAATCTACTTAATAAAAGTTTAATTATTGCGTAATGATTTTAAAACAATAAATGTGAACGTATTACTTATGTTGTTTGGTAACGCGGTAATCCCACTTCTGAAATATAATAGGATATATTTCAGTAATGAAATAATAATAGACGGGTCTTCTCAAAACGTTTTTATTTTAATTTCTTCCATTCACTTGTCCGCTCGCTATGGTGCGCGCTCCCAAAATGCGTCATTTGCCAAGCGTTACCGCTATCCCTTCTCTTTTTTTAAAAAAAAACTCCCTGTTTCGAAATCGAACCTAACAAATTTTAGATTTATATAAATTAATATAACAGTTCCGCGCCAGACGCTGGGCGGTGCAGCTGTTTACCTACATAACCTACATTACATGCGCGCTATGCGACTGTTTTATTAGTTAATTAGTGATAAAAGTGTTTTAGAGACAGAGACAATTATTTATGACAGTTGGAACGATTTGATAATACCGCCAGAACAAGTATGTAGTTCCAATATTCTTAAGAGAGGCAGAGACGTGTTGAATGTCGTAGAATCTCCAGAGATAATTAATAACGGTAAAATAATGGCGATTGCTGAAGACCGTTTGATGGAGGTTTATATTACAGCTGAAAATAAAATTCCGAAGCAAATGGAATTAACCAGACTCTTCCAAATTAAGAAAATTGTGAATATTTCAAAATTTAAATATTTGAACCCATATAAAGTGTTAGTACAATTTGAAGATGACATCAGCGCAGATACATTAATCTCTTTGCAATCCCTTTTAGAGAAAGGATGGAGATTCCGAAAGTCAAATGAGGTTGGAGTATCATATGGCACTATAGGAAATATTGAACGTGAGTTGTCAGAGGAAGAAATAAAGAAGGATATAACAATATTAAATAATTATTTACTATTCGCTCTTAAGAGACTCATGCGAAGAAAAGAAGACGGCTGGATTGAAAGTGAAAAAGTGAGGCTTAGCTTCCAAGGGTCCAATGTACCTGCCTTCATTTACATTCATGGCATGCGTGTTAATGTTGAACCTTATGTATTCCCGGCCACACAATGTTCGAAATGTTGGAGATATGGTCACACAAATAAAATCTGCCCTTCAAATAAAATATTGCATTTTTACATTCTCGACAACGCCTTTTTGAAAAACGATTCTTTATTGCCATGATCATAAACATTTTTTTGCAAAAACGAAGCGCCTCTATTGTTTTTAATTTCATTTGACATGGATAAAAATGCTGGACAATGGAATATTCCGTGGTTATTACTGTTGCAATGAGGGCATTGACGTTTTAATAAATTATTATTTTGATTTTTAATATTTTGAGTTATTGGTCGACAAGTACTGTAAAATTTTTCTTTAAATAAATTTATCATTATTAATAGAATATTTGGAATGATTATTTGCTGCAGAATTTCTTGTTTTCTCTTCGCAGATTCCAATGATATAAGTTTGTTTTCAAGGTATGTTAGGAAGTCAGTGAGTTTAGGTAATTTCCTTGGCTGCTGTAATGATTCTACGTAATCATTGTACGAAACGGTATCTAATTTTTGGGACAAAAAATATACAATCATGGGGTCCTAGATTCCAATATCTACTCCCATGGCTTTGATGACGTTTAGACATTCTAAAGTGGTGTCATGAAGTCTCTTCATTTGAATTGCGTTTGCTTGTTAAAATATTCATATGGGAATTAAATAACAATTTATTATTTTTATACCGGTTGTTTAGTATGTCCCAGCTGATATTGTAATTATCAGATGTTATAGCCAAATGCTGAATAAGGCGCTCGGCCTCACCCTTTATTTTACTCTTTAAATACTGCATTTTTGTACGTCAGACATATTCGGATTGCTATGTATCGCCTCGGTGAAAATGTCCTTGAACGATACCCATTGATGATAGTTTCCGTAAAATATAGGGATATCAATTGGAGGAGTTGATTGCTGTTTATGGGTCATTGAAGATAAATGACTGTTGATTAACCTCTTGATTTGTAGGTATTTCTCTTCAAAGTCAGAAAACGTTTTCTCATATACTTTGTTGTTAAATTTTCCACCACATTCTTTATCGATCTCCTAATGAAGAGTGTCGATAATTGTCCATCTTGCTTGCAGTCATTGTAGGATACCTGATACTCCCATCTTTCACGCATAATTTCCAGGTATACCTGAAATCGTCCTATCAAATGCTCGGAAGTTGCTTGATTGATTTCTTAGCATCTGGTCTGACTTGCTGTTAGTGCCTTGCTCCGTAAAGAAGCTTGCAAAAGTAGCTGGCTTTAAAACTGGAGTGCGAGGTCTCTGTTTTAAATTTTGAATTCATTATACAAAGCTTTAGTTTTATTATACTGATCAGATGAAAATTAATCATTATTATACGATGTTGAAGGCAACTGATTTAATTGTAAATTATTGTTGTCAAATTCTCTCCAGTAACCTTCAAGGGTTCTACGCTTTAAATAAACGGGAGTCTTTCTTGTTTGACTATCCTTTTTAAAATTAACAAAAAAATTATATTAATGGCTTGCTGCTGCGTAAGAAGAAGATCCTTTCAAGTAAAGATGTTTAGGTTGTACCAAATTGCCTCAAACAAATTAGACTGAGTCACTCGCGCCACTAGAGTCCTGCTTGTCCGAAAGATCGAAGGACAAAATTTCCGAAAGTCCTAATGATCAAACTTTCCGATTGCTCGAAGGACCAAACTTTTGTGTACGGGTAATGCATATAACATAAAATATTGATAGTCAGCTTAAAGATTGATTTATTGATAAACTTAACTAAATATGATAAACTTAAAGTAATATAATTGATTGATAGCGAGGACATGCAAACGGCTTGTTTAACGCGAATTGACTGCGCAGGCTGTGGCGGCCGGCCGCGTCGCCAAAATTGCTTACTCGAGAAAGTTGCATCTTGTGCGTACTCGTACACAAAGAAATTTAAAAGTTTAGGCTTATATGAAACTTATGTTCATGGAAAATCTACGGAATCAGTAATCACCAATGGAAAAGGATGATGCTAGAGCTCAGAAGATTATAATGAAAGTGTAGACAAAATGCATATAACTGAGATGCAACACGGCAAAAGAAATGTTTAAAAAATTAAGCGGATTTTTGAAAGCAGCGATCACCAAAAGTGCCAGCTTTTACAAGATTTATTTTCATATAAATATAATTTGGAAAAAGATGTTTCATTACAAATAAGCAATTTAGAAAATGTACCTCACCAATGAAATTCATTTAGTTATATATTATGCATTCAATTTTAAAGTGAAAATCTTATACATTTACTCCCCGGGCTGACGAAGTCTGAATTAAAACCAAAGGTTACATTAGGGTTATTTAAGAGTATTTTTTTTTATATATAATAACTAATTACAATTCAATTGCAAACAATTTTATAACTCAGTGTAGTATGTTTGACACATATCAATTAACAAGGTTTTCAAAGTAAATGTAATTCCATAAGGGAATGTGAACAAAGTTTACAACATTATATTAAAGTAGCTTATAATCAAAATTTAAACTTAATCTACATTAATGCAACTGCAGCATAATAAATACTGCAAACTATAGAACAACAATGACATTATAAATACTTACCTACGAATATCATTGTCCACATTATATTCTTTGTTGTGTCAAGCAGACATATAAAATTTAGGTAAATTTTAAGGTTTCTCAAACCATAAAATTCAAAATAAAGTTACATTTAGTATGAATTTCAAAAAAAAAACATAATTTCTAAAAATTCAAGAATTGTTTTTATTTTTTATTTTATTTTTAAACTTTAAAATTATAATAAAGTTATAGCTTGAATTTCAAGAAAGCACTTAGTAGTTTCTGATTTAAAGTTTTATTTAAGTTAGGTACAATTAAAATTTTAAAGTTTATTAATTATTATAACTAGGTAGTATAATATTAATTAATAATTCATAAATTATTAAATATTAATTTATGAATAGAGCGAGAGTACGGCCCTTTATTAGTTTTTAATACAGATCTGACCAAGTTGTCAGTCTGGTAAGTTTTAACAATTCTAGCCAAGGGCCAAGTAGTACAAGGGGTATTCTCATTCTTAATTATAACTAGATCACCCGGTTCTACATCTGATTTTACATTAAACCATTTGGGTCGGTGTTGCAGTTCATTTAGGTATTGAACATGCCACTGTTGTATTTAAAAAAAATATATAATTAATACTTAAATGTGTAAACATATTATTAATTATAAAAAAATATAGTAATATAATTATATAGTATTTAGCTGTTTATGATTGAATGTTTCGTTAGAGACATTTAGATAAAAAAAAACTCGTATAAACAGGTAAATAAAATAAGGCAGGGGCGTACGGGCTTTAATCCCTTTACTTGTTCTTCGTTAAGGGATTAAAGCAACCAATATATGCTCGAAGATTGATTAAAATAAGTTTTGTCCTCACTTTTTGTTTTGAGTTTGTCACAGTGTGGGGTTTTAGGCCTTAGGGCGGCTCCCTATTATACAAGTTATATAAATACCTTTAGAAAAAAATTTCATTTATTAAATTTTTAGTTATCATAACGGAATATTATTGTTTACTATAAGATTTCTGTCTAGTTGTAACCGATTTTCTTGTCCCTCTCGAGACAAGAAAATCTGCTACCACCGGCTCAAGGAAAGGGACTCTACAACTCTCAGGGCGCCTTGACAGAGGTGGAATTAAAATACACTACACAATCACACAAATTAGTTTATTTACAATAAAACTTACAAATTAACTTAAGACTAAAGGTACAACTTAAATAACAGTTTATATACTCAATTTTTATACATGGGTTATAGTATTGACTAGAGATGTCGTTCTGCGACACTGCCTAAGAGGGACACACTACCCCCTAAGCGTATAGCAAATGCCTAACACGAAATTAGAACATATAGGTCACCTTTTAGGCCAAGGATTCCACATCGGATGAGGAAACGCCCGAGGTCCTTTTGGCAGCAGCACCAGCTTCACGACGAAGATGTGACGTGGATGGTGTCCTGCATCTGTCCTCGGTCGATGAATCAATTCCTCAGCCCCTGATGGAACTCGCAGACGGATTTCACCAGCACTAGATGATCCTATGCGGACATTTCACGCATGGGTAACTTTAACCGGGTACTATGAACCCCTGTGAAATTCAATCCGATTAATATTTGAATCACAGGCTTTGAACTCGATTTATACGTTATTACACTTACTTTCGGGTTTTTTTAAATTGCACTTATTAAATTTAAAAAGACAATAATTACTAGGAATTTAGATATAAAATGCGGGACGCTTCCACTTGCGCTCCTTTTTATTCTTTCCACGGACAACTTTTTATGCGCATCGTTGTGATTGGTTTATTTTATTTTTTGACCAATCACAAACTTTCTTTCAATGCAACGGGCATTTAACACAAGTGTTTATTTTTTCGTCTATTTTAGATTAGCAGTTAATTAACTAATTTAATTATTTAAATAAGTATAATTATTAACGGGATATATTTACTAGACTAAAAATGATTCGGTATCATATTGTGGGTTTATGAACTTTAATATGATCGTTATTGACATCCGCTATGGATTTTCTGACATTTAGCCGCTAGATGGCGACATAGTCTCTAATTTTACCTAACTCAAATAATAGATGTTTAACTAGTTCTTATTTATTACGGTAGATGGCAATTTTATTAGTTCCGATTTTTGCCGCGGGAATACTATCGTGAAACGGATTGCTAATGGAAACCATCTCGTGAAACGTTTATAAGTTTAGATATTTTTCGTTATTGTTTGTTTATTCATTTATTACGACATTTTTTTTTTGTTCAGCGGTAGCCTAATGGTCCATATGGACTTTTGCCTTATCTAAAAATAATCACTGAAAAAAGTATTTTCCCGCTATTTTTCGAATATTAGTTGAAAGCACCAAACTTAAAATGGATTTCAAACTCGCAACTTTAAATTTAATTAAAGAGAACAAAAGTATAAATAATAATATAACACATGAAATAAAGATGAGTTTATGGAAAGAAATTGCGGTAAAACTTAAATCATTTGGGTACAATAAAGATTGTAAATATCTGCGGGACACCACATGGCAAAATTGGCGAAAACGAACTATGGTAAGTGTTTTACATGTTTTGAGTAAATCAATATTTATAATAAATATATGTTTAGTACATATTAATTTAGTATGCACATAATCTCGTTAGTAAATTAATGGTTAATATTTTAAGAAAAATACTTGAATGAATGAATGAATGAATCTTTATTTGCATAATTCAGAGTTTACAAGTTGTTAAAAAATATATGTATACAGTTTCATCAGAATTTACCCATGAGGCGTGCAAAATCATTAATAAATATCGATGTAAGGAGAAAAACATTAAATTACAAATATAAACTACAATCCCAATTACAAAAATAAAAATGTCAAATAACACATAGATAAAATGACAGCAAGACAGTATGAAATCACAATAGGTATATTGAAATTATTATCATTATAATACCTATATCATATAAAAACCTTTTAAAATGTTAACAAATTTAGATCATTGCATGCATGTCAGATTCAGTTTATGTCATTTATATAATCATTTATGGAGTAATATGCCTTATCAATTAGATATAATTTAAGCCTTTTCTTAAATATATTTAAATTGTCAATATCTCTTAGTTCCTTTGGCAGGTTATTAAAAATTCTGTGGGTCATACCAAATACACTGTTGCTAAACAGAGTAGTCTTAAATGTTGCTGGGTTAATTTTAATACCATTTCTTTCGTTACGGTAACAGGTA
The DNA here is from genome assembly GCA_947458855.1 of Monopis laevigella. Classification (NCBI taxonomy): domain Eukaryota; kingdom Metazoa; phylum Arthropoda; class Insecta; order Lepidoptera; family Tineidae; genus Monopis; species Monopis laevigella. The sequence goes on along the minus strand of OX381596.1, from coordinate 2,290,051 downwards.
AATAAATCTAAATTGTTTTTAACAAACACAGCAGTTTCAAACACATAAATGCTAGGCAAAGTTAAGATATTTAGTTTTTTAAAATACAATCTGCAACTTTCCGTTTGTTTTATATGGCAAATAGCTCTGACACATTTCTTTTGTGCTACAAAAGCAATTTTTTTATCTATAGAATTTCCCCAAAACATGACGCCATATCTCTAAATTGAGCCCACGTAACCATGGTACGCAGCTAAAACTGCAGTCTGATTTACGACTTTAGATAGTCTATAGAGCGCATATGAAAATTGATTAACTCGTCTGCATAAGATGTCAATATGTACTTTCCAAGTTAAATTACAGTCAATGTTTAATCCTAAGAACTTCGTTATATCGGTTTTATTTATATTTTCTCCTAAATGTCTAATGTTCAGTATCATGTTGTCATTTTTCCTATTACTAAAATTCATAATTTTTGTTTTGTCAATATTAATTTTTAGATTATTGTGCCGCAGCCATTCAGTCAATTTGATTACCGTATTGTTAATTTGTGTTTCATATTCCTTAGGATTACCGTTATAACTATTAAATATTACCGTACTATCATCGGCAAATAATACCATCGGATACTCAATACAATCAGGAAAGTCATTTATATAAATTAAAAATAAGAGTGGGCCAAGTACACTACCTTGAGGTACACCATATTTAATTATTTTCATGTCCGATATATATTCTATTTCTGTTTTGGATTTTGTATATATTCTATTTATTTGTGTCATTTGTTTTCTATTAGTGATGTAGGATTTAATTAGATTAAGAACGTTTCCTCTTATTCCGTATTTATACAGTTCATGAAATAAAATATTATGATCAACGTGGTCAAAGGCTTTGCTCATATCCATATATAGTGCCGATACAGGGATACGGTTGTCAACATTAAACATGATTTTATTAAGGAAATCATAGATAGCCATATTTATTGTCTTATTTTTCCTGAATCCCTTCTGTTCATTTTTTAAAATATTATATTTTTCACAGTAAGAATAAACGGCATTATAAATGACCTTCTCGAAAATTTTTGAAAACACCGGGAGCAGAGCAACTGCGGGGCTAGATTAACAGCCTTCGCTTTTCCCTTCGCACACGATTGCGTTCAAGCGATTACGTTTTTCCTTCGCTTTTATTTCGTAGGTTGTACACTGAAACGCAGGCTGTCGTTTGAGCGATTAGAGATGTGATTTTACCGGTGTTTCATAGACAATTTTATATTTTTTAAACGGGAGCGCTGTCATTTTGACATCACCGCAAAAAGTAAACAAACTCCTCGATTTTACAAAATATAAATAAATTGCGTATTATTTTAATTTTTTTAATACTAGTAAGCTAGTAATATAACAAAAAAACATAATGCAGAAGTATAATATTCTAATCTTGTGATGAATTTGTTCATAAATACGTAAGTGCAGTTATGAATGAACTTTATTAGTACCTAACTACTTTTAACCAATCTTTGATTTTAGCATTACGTTTTATTCATATTTATTGCCCTTGTAATGCTCTAGGCTCTGAAAAATTGGAGTATTTCATAATATAAGTTAAATAATTAAAGTGACCTAGCTAAATATAACTATTAAGTTTGTGTGGTTTTTATTTTGGATAAAAGAAACATTTATAAAGTTTTATGTGGGTGTTTAGGTCTTTATTTATTAGTCAAAGCTATTTTATAATATTTATAGATATATTAATAATATGTATATTTGTTTTCAGAACCCTATAAAAAAGATAAGTGGACCTAACTAAGCTAACATTGTCTGCATAGGGTATTTTTGGACTACTTTAAACCCAATTTAACCTGATGCAGGTCCTGCAGGCTATAAAATTATACTCCCTGTTTGTAGACTAGAATTCTTGGTACACTAGCAATGGTACTTGAAGAACGGGAGATTTGTTGAACTTATGATGCAGATAAATAAACATTCAAAAGGATCACAACATGAAACCAAAAATAATAAATATTACAACCTCACAAATAATATTCAATAAATTAAATAATCCACAATTGCCCAGTGATATTAACTATGCTCAAGGTGCAAAAATATTTAAAGATTAAAAACTCAACTAACAAATCAAACAGTGTGGAGTCCACTGTTTTTGTAGTATAGCATACATACATATCATCATGGGTGCCTTACGGCACCCGAGACCACCTAGACAGCCCCAGGGTACCCAGGGAGTTTTAATCCCACATCGTTGTAGCCAATGGTATGAGCCTACACCGAACAAGTGGCTAGCTCGTCGCGATGTTTTGAATAGACTCAATAACCCATCTATAAACAGTTTCACAAGTTGGTATAGTGAAACCGGGACTGACAGCTTAACGTGCTCTCCGAGGCACTATAGTGGTGTTGTCAAACAAATGTACATAAATATTTAGGTACTTAATTGAAAACTCATTGGTACACACAGGGATTCAAACCAGGGACCTAAGTGTTATTAAGTCCAAGGTCTAACCAACTCGGCCACCACGTAATGGTATAGCAAGTACATCAATATAATTTTGTCTTAAACAGAACTGCACTGCTATAAAACTTCATTTATGTTGGAATAGATTAACATTTAATAGGTATATTAAAAAATAATTGAGATAATTAAATTTAATAGATCATTTATATGTAATATAACATTATAAACTATCCTATCTATTGCTGAAACACCTGAATAAATATATTTTTAAATATTGATTCTTTTTGATTTACATATCACACAGTAACAAAAATGAAAGTAGCATTTCATGTTATTTTTTACATTCATGCCTTGTTTGTACAATTCCTAGTTCATACAATGGCAATTGTTTTCCTAGTTTGTACAATTGCTTATTCATGCAATCACTAATTCATACAAAATGTTAAAAGATGAGAAGCCCTAAACGGAGAGACATTTTATTATTACCTATAAATTCATGTACTCTGTAGGTCTGTTTACTAGCAGGTAGGTACACATTCACATGACCTGCTCTCATAAGACTAAGATCAGACTAGGTATTCTTACCAACAGGTAGGCACAGAGTCACATGACCTGCTCTAATAAGAATCAGTCGTCCTTATTCATTGACTCTGTAGGTCTACTTAATCAGACCTTAGAGTCCTTGATGAGAATGACTGATTCATTATAATATGAGACATGCTCTTTTAATGTCATCAGTCGTCCTCATTTATGGACTGCAAGTCTGCTTACCACCAGATAGGTACATAATCACTCATGCTCTCATAGAAGTTGGTCCTCATAGATACAAAAATTGCTGTGCTCCTATTTATAAAAAAAATTAGTAATAAATGAACTTTATAGTTCTCCATATCTAGGATTCTGTTTTTTTTTTAAATAATTTGAAATACTATTTAACAAATCATTGATTTGAATATATAATAGATACTTTGAAATGATAAGCAGTTATAATGTTAGGGATTGAACCCAATAATAAATTAAAATGGGAAAGGTGAAATTCCAGTGTCTAAAAGCACCTCTAGTATCATCATTTTATCTTTTGTTATTAACCTTTTATCACCACATTGTTATTTTTTATTTTAAAGGTTAATAATAAAAGTATACCCTAGAACTACATCGGAGGCTATGCAGGGATGCAGGTTTGGTTCCAGTGTCATCCATCCCCAAGCTTGTAAAATTATATGTCAATAGTTGATTACAAAAGTATGCACCTTACACTGGTTCAGAGCATGGAAGTAGGTTTTGTTGTCTAGTGAATAATGTCAACAACAATGGTAGGTACCAATTAAGAGATCATTGATATGAGTGTGCACTATTTTTGTGGTTAGTCAGATATATAGGATGTGTATGGTTGGTTGTGCATGAATACTCATACTGACTACACCATATAAATATAGATGTATGTTAGAAGAGGCAAACATACAGGAATGCAATAATGCCTCATAGAAAGTTGTTTATACTTCATATCTAGGATTCTAAATATGCCCTATACACTAGGTCGGAGGCTATGCAAGGATGCAGATTTGGTTCCGAGCTTGTAATGGTATTAATAGGTGATTTGAAAAGTATGCACCATACACTGGTTCAGAGGCTGTGCAAGGAGCTGTGTAGGTTTTTTTGTTCGATCCATTGTCCAGTGAAGAATATCAACAACAATGGTAGGTACCTACTAATTAAAAATCATTGATAAGAGTGGGCACTGTGTTTATGCAATGCTAAGCATACATATCCATAACTGCACAAGTTAGTCAAATATATGGGATGTGTATGGTTAGCATTGCATAAACAATCATACTGACTATAACATAGGTACCTATAGCAATGCTACAAAATTTATTGTGCAATAAAAGTCCCATATCTAAATGTCTGTGGATGAAATATTTTTTTCACAAGCATTAATGTGTTTTTAATTTACAAATGACTTATGAGTTAGGGGCTAGGGGTGGGGGGAGCATGATAATATAAATAAACAAAAAGTTACTTGTTGATGAGTACAACAATTATTCGCTTTTAATTAAATATATGCAACTTTAAAGTATTATTATTGTTAAATACACTACTATTAAATGTTTGTCTAGTCTATTCTTAAAGGAGTTCACTGAGTCCACACTTTCCCGTACCATGTATCCATAACTTGATTAAATAATACATGTTTCCTAGGGTTACTATGGCTTGGTGTTTTTATCATCTTCTGTGAATGTCCTCTAAGGCCTGTGTTGATGTTGAGTGTGATTTGAATATGTAGAAAATGTTGTATTGAAAGTCACTCTTAACTATTGAATTACTTATCACAAATACAAATCATTTATTGCACTTTTGTTTGTTACTTAAAAAAACACCACTTGTGCAATATTTTTTTAACAATAAAAGAGTTCACCGTGCCTTTTTTACTAGGCCAATATATACTAGAATTATCACAAAATGTTAGTCTTGTTGATCACTGTTGAGCATCATGTTCATGGCAGACTCGCTGTTTGCAATTAGCCACGAGGTTAGGCCTTTTTGCCTGCGTCGGCTGACTACTCCAACCAAGCTCATTCCAGAAGGCGACGAGATATCTGGGACTTCCACAAGCCTCAAGGAGCAACCTCAGTGTTCCTAGGATTTTCGCCGTTGTGGAACCACTCCGGTGCAATAAAACAGCACATGGGTGTTTCATCAGTTTCCATGCAACTTCTTTATAGAGGAAGCGCACTATTAAACATAGGCTAATGCTTGAAAATGGTCCTTCTTCGCCAGGGCCTGCTAGTCCATCTGGCTGGATGCCTTGACAGTTTGTGCCAAGTGTATCCATAACTTGATTAAATAATACATGTTTCCTAGGGTTACTATGGCTTGGTGTTTTTATCATCTTCTGTGAATGTCCTCTAAGGCCTGTGTTGATGTTGAGTGTGATTTGAATATGTAGAAAATGTTGTATTGAATGTCACTCTTAACTATTGAATTACTTATCACAAATACAAATCATTTATTGCACTTTTGTTTGTTACTTAAAAAACCACCACTTGTGCAATATTTTTTTAACAATAAAAGAGTTCACCGTGCCTTTTTTACTAGGCCAATATATACTAGAATTATCACGAAATGTTAGTCTTGTTGATCACTGTTGAGCATCATGTTCATGGCAGACTCGCTGTTTGCAATTAGCCACGAGGTTAGGCCTTTTTGCCTGCGTCGGCTGACTACTCCAACCAAGCTCATTCCAGAAGGCGACGAGATATCTGGGACTTCCACAAGCCTCAAGGAGCAACCTCAGTGTACCTAGGATTTTCGCCGTTGTGGAACCACTCCGGTGCAATAAAACAGCACATGGGTGTTTCATCAGTTTCCATGCAACTTCTTTATAGAGGAAGCGCACTATTAAACATAGGCTAATGCTTGAAAAGGGTCCTTCTTCGTCAGGGTCTGCTAGTCCATCTGGCTGGATGCCTTGACAGTTTGTGCCTTGTGGGAAAGTCTGTCGCTTTCGGTGACCATTTTCATAAATTTTATAATTTTTTTGTTTAATTACAATGCCGTAAATATGAAATTATAAATGTTTTGTACAGAAAGCACGAAAAATTTGGTGTCGTTTCAGAAACGAACGTACATCTTCGTTTTCTTTAATGTCAAACTGTCAAAATGGCTCTTTATTCTACCGATTTTAGGCTTTACCGACGTTTTACCGTTCGTTAGCGCACTCAAAAAACGAAAGCCGCAAGGTGTGCCACGTGACCATCGTTTTTGATGCCGCTAATCTACCGATTTTCAAAAACGCAGTCGTTAGCGTTAAACGAAGCTTCGTTTTATGGCTGCACTCTAACCCCGCAGTAATATATGTTCAAAACGCTGTGAGGTTTTGTTACTTTGTAACGTGTCAATGTTGAAATCTCCAGCCAATATAATTCCCTTATAGTTATTTTTTATACCGTTTAAAATGTTAATAAGGGCATTGAAGAACAGCTCTAATTTATCAACAGTGTACTTAGGCGCCCTATACATACAAATAATAATTATACCATGTTCTGTCAACTCAATAGCACATACTTCCATTATATTTATAATAGTAAGTTTAGCAATATCATTAAGTACCGAATATTTATGAATATTTCTTACTATTATACAAGAACCACCACTTCGTTTATTTCTTGTCGAGTTTGTCGCTAAACCATAATTGGGAATGTTTACATACATTTCATCATCTACTGTCAAATTATGCTCTGTTAGACATATCACATCTACGCATTTGTTATTTTGCGCCATTTCATCAAGATGTACTATTAAAAAATCAAGTTTATTAACTAGTCCATTGATATTTTGGTGCAGTATATATAAACTGTTATATACGAAAAAACTGATTAGGTTCGTTTTGGTTATTTTCCTGTGAGATAGTATTGAGTGATATATTATTGTTATCATTGAACATATTAAGTTCATTTATTATTTCCGTTTGAGTACTTTTACTTGTCTTATTTTTATCATTCTGTAAGTTCTTGCAAATAATTTTAGCATTACATACATTTATTTTATTTTTATAATCAATATGTAAAATTTCTTTCAGTAATGCTCTAGATAAGTTAATAGGAAATATAAATTTACCTGGTAAGAATCTACTGTAGTCCATATTAATAAATGAGGCATTTTCAAATTGACTACACAAATATTTCAATTCGTAATTTAATTTAATTTCGTTTAATTGTCTATTGAAAGGAATTTCTGAGAAAAATATATTTGTTGTACTATTAGCGTTACCAGCCAACCAATTACTAATATTCTTTACAAATTGAAAAGGATTTACTTCGTTGATACCTCCTATTACTACCACGAAATCTTCTTTCGTCATTTTCTTTATATCTCCATCAGCTGACATTAATACATCATCGATCCTTGCTCCAGGCTTCCAGATGCAAGTGACCCTATACTCTTCTCCTAACAGCTCTTGTAGATGCTTTTGTAATTTCTTCCCTTGTTGATCAGCTACCACTAATATATTTTTCTTTATTACCTTCTTACTCGTCTTATTGTCCTTATATAGTATATCCTGCTGAATGTTATGATGTGACTCTGGTTGTATTTCTCTGTAAACTGGGTTAAATGTTATTGGGCTTGTCTTGTGATTCTGCTTAGTGGGTGTGTTCGTTTGTTGGTCAATTGGGTAATTGTTTCTATTAGAGTGTAGTTTTTTTACTTTTTTAATGGATGCAGGTGTATTGTAAACCTTTTTGTACATTTGTATAGTATTATTACATTTCTCGAGCGAAACTTTTAAATTTAAATTTTCATCGTTTAAAATGTCAATTTCATGATGAGCAGCATCAAGATCTTTAGCTAGCATTTTTAATTGTCTCTTTAAATCAGCAATGGTTTCATTTTCCTCCATTGAAGTATTTGGTAAGGATAGTAGGGTGGAGTTATGCATGGTCGGGCTAAATAAATCTTGAACTGAGACAGATCTATATGGTTTACGTATGGTTACATTTTCTAATTCTATAGTGTCATCCATGTCAAATAGGTAGTAGTCAGTTTACTTGTCTCTTTATTATTTTGTTTTAAAAATAAAAAATATATTGTATTATAATTATTGTTCAAAGGCGTCACCGTTGATGAATAAAAAGAAACACTTTCATAATATTCCATCAGCCGACGGACTTGTATCCAGTTCTTTGTCAGAATAAATTAAAAAATTATAATAATTGTCTATGGTATCTTAATAATCTGTATCTGTCGGAAGTTGACAGGAGGGAATAGGTTAGAATGTTGTTGTTATTCATTCATTTTTACTTGTTTAAATTTTCTGTAAATCTGTATTTATGCATATGTATATAGCTTCTTGATTTTATCTTAAATATATTTGAGTAAATCTTCACTTACATAGTTAGATTATATGTAGCATGAGTGGTATGTGATGTGTTTTCTATGTAGAAACCGGTAAGCACACGTAATTACTTTATTTACTAATATAAATTATTATTTTTACTACACAATCACTACAACAATGTTCACTTAACTGTAACCGGAAGTTATCTCCTCTAACTTTAACAGTTTTCTAAGTACAAGTATCGCAGTGGTTTATGAGCGGTGACCTTGAATGCGCAGAATTCATTTTTTGGGACTCTTTGGTTTGGGGACTGAGGCGCGACGCGGGGAGCTAGCGCGCCACGCGGCGCCAAACGCCCTTATTGGTTTGTTCAGTCGCTTCCCGCTCCCGCGTCCCGTTCGCACGTCTCGCGTCCCTGAAGGACAGTTGCGCACACATACTGTTTGACGATTAATTGTTGGTTGTTTTCTCATTGTTTTTGTTGTATATTTTGTTGATTTATTTGTTATTTGTCGGTTGTTTTCTTTTTGTTTTTTATATCTAAAGTAAGTCGTGTAGTGTTGGTAAAATGCCAAAAAATAAAGTATTAAACCGGCAGGCTAGAAAAATGGTTTATGACGTAAACAATCACATAAAAAAAGAATCGCAAGAAATAGTCGGCAGTTTAAAAGAGATAAAAAGCAGAACTGCACAGACAACTAATTCTTTACAGAAAAACGTGGAAGTTTTAATTCAAACGCTCGAGCTTCATAAGAAAAGATCTTGTCCCGAAGGCGAAGTATAATCAATATTTACTGAGTTTTGTGATCAGTTGAAGCAAATTAGTGAAGAAACTGCGGAAGTTAATAAATCAAATGAGAATAAGCTAGATGGGATCATTCGAAAACAGAACAGCTCTTGCTACAAACACATCGGTTGCTACAGTTAGAAGGATTATGACTCAAGCAGATAGTTCTGAGCTTATTGCAGTTTTCAGAACACCCAGCAAAAAGAGGCCAAGAGCAAAACCAGTCACCGGAATAGACAACTTTGATCAAGGTGTCATAAAGAGGTGCATACATAACTTCCATCTCACAAACAAAGAGCTACCAACCATTGGGAAACTAAAAAGAAAATTACAGGAAGACATAAATTTTCAAGGATCAGATGGAAGTCTCAGGCAGATAATAAAGGCTTTGGGTTTTAGATGGAAAAAAACTGAAAACAAACGCAAGGTTCTGATCGAAACTTCGAATATTCGTCTGCAGCGGATTGAATATTTGCAAAAAATTAAAAAGTACCGCGACGAAGGCAGGTGCATAATTTACACGGACGAATCATATGTGGATTCATCTCACTCAGATCCTAAAGCCTGGACTGACGGTTCAACAAAAGGATTGAAAAAACCCATTTCAAAAGGACAAAGGGTGAACAATTACCACCCTTTGTCCAAAAGTTGTTGCTGGGTCCAAACAAGGTTTTGTTGTAAATGCCTTGCTCACTTTTAAAGCAGGCACCCAAACTGGTGATTACCACGACAATATGAATTATGAGAACTACGTAAAATGGCTAAGAACACAGCTTCTACCTAATATTCCACCAAATTCTGTAGTGGTTGTTGATAATGCTTCATACCATAACAAGCAATATGACATGGCACCCACATCAACTTCTAGAAAGGCAGACGTGCAAGCATGGCTAACCGAAAAGGAGATCCATTATGATGAGAGAATGTTAAAACCGCAATTATATGATCTGATAAAAGCCAATAAAGAGAGATTTAAAAAATTCTCTATTGACAGAATTGTAGCTGAGCATAACCATACCATTCTAAGACTGCCTCCATACCATCCGGATCTAAATCCGATAGAGATAGCGTGGTCTGCCATAAAGCAATATGTAGGCAGCAGAAATGTGAACTGGAATATAAATACTGCCATGCAGCTAGTAAAAGAAAAGGTTGATTTGATGGGGCAGCAAGAATGGGAGGCATTATGCAATAAAGTTGAAAGCATAGAAACAGAATACGCAAAGAGTGATCATGTGGTGGACATGTTGACAGAGGAATTTATCATTCATGTCGGCGACGAAAGTTCAAGTGAAGATAGCGATGATGAGGATGAGCTAGATGACAATGATTATGAAGTGCCTTCTACGAGTGCCGGCAACACCTCACCACCAACACTTGCTTCAGAAACTTTTTACAGCGATGATGATATGGAAGGGGTATCGCCATTATAATAAGTAGGTAATATGGATAACATAATATTTTTTTATTACTTTTATATTACTTTCATTATCATTACCTAACTTTAGTAAGGATTGTATTTAAAGTTAAATCTCAAAATTGACTAAGAAACGCGCTGAAGTAGGCCTTTACTACTTATTGTAAAAGTCTGGGTATAAAGATTTTTGTGCGTGAGTGTACACCTGCGCAAACGCTCCCACCACTTTTGCCGAGCGCTCATTATTCGTTGCGATACTTGTACTATAGCGCATGTGGAACGGCCCCGCCGAACCCGTCGTCTACCAGCGCGATATAAGTAATATAAAATAGACGCGGCAGTCACGCCATCTAGTAGTAGCTATCTCAATCCATGCATCCTCCCCGCCACCCGCGCGCTTAGAGTAGTTTTATAAGAGAATAAAAAATGTTTGAACTATGTGCACGTGATTTTAATTACTTGGCTCCCTTTCGCTATAAAATGGCAGCCCAACGTGGAGCTCGAGTATATTTTAATGTGAAAAACTATTATTGTGCAATATAAAGTGTTATAAACAATAGTTTTGTTATAATGTAGTTTTGTATTAGATAAGTGTAAATAATAAATCAAGTTTGCAAAAACTTTTCCACCAGAATGGCGTCAGTAATCCTGCGTTGTGATTGGCTGACAGTGGTCAACGATCATCAGTATCGACACAGAACAAGAAAATAGAAGTGTGAAGTGAACTTAAGCAATGTCGATATTTAGTTTTAATGGTGTTGTGGATTTATTATTTATTAATTTAATAAGACTTTATTAGTCTCAAATAGGACTCAAGTGAGATATTAAGTGATTAAGTGCAATTGACTAGTTCCGATATATATATTTTGCGTCGCGTGTCCATACTCAACGCTTGGCATGCTCTGTTCTATCGCTGCGGCATTTCTTCGTTGATGTACACTGCTCGCCGGTTGCACTTCTAGTACTTCTACGCAGATATACGTTTTTTCACAACAAGAAGTTTTGGTGAATACTACAATTAGTTTTAGGAATAAACATTGTACTTATAGTATTGTGTATAACTTAATGTGACATTTAAGTAATAAATAATGAACATTTTAAATAACATTCGGTAGAGGCGCCTACACAAATTATCATGACGGATCAGCAACTGGCCGCTCTCTTGTCCAGAATAGGAAGCGCTACACCTCTTTCGCCGGCTCCTGCAAATCCTGCGATAAGTTGTCTCAGCAACTTTGTGGGGTGCATGTCCAGATTTGATGGAGACAGAGACAACGACGTCAATGCGTTTATTGACGCTATACAGGTATACAAGGAGTGGCTGCCATGCCTGTCAGCAACATAGGGTTGCCTATTTTGCTGACAGGCATGTGGCTAGGTGTAAACAGTCGGTGTTGTGTTGGGAGGAAGCCATTCTCCTACTAAGGCCTAGGCTACCGCCGCACAAAGTATACCGACAGCTTTTCAGTGTTGAACAAACAAATGAAACTACAGATATTTTTGCAAAAGCCAGAGCCCTGCTTGCCCAGTTGCCACCCTATACCCGAAAATCCTGTGCAAGTGGATATGGTGTATGGATTGCTGCATCGGAGGATCCGAGAGCAAGTCCCAAGGGGCACGATAACATCATTTTCGGAGATGTTACAAAAAGCTCGTGCTGTAGAAGATATGTTGGAAGAAGGACGTCCACATACCATGGGGTATGTGCGCAAGCCTGCATCTGCTCCAGCACAGGTTCCGGAGTCATTGGTTGCCTCCTCAAGTTCTTCATCTTCAACTTCTGCAGTTCCAGTCGCCAACTCAACAGTGAGAAAACCTAGAGTTCGGTGTGGATACTGTAAGTCTATTGGGCATACTAAAGAAGAAAGTCTAAAAATGAAAAAGAAAGAATCTAGTTATCCAATACAACTCAATCTCTTGTCAGCTGTTTTGGATGTGGAACGCCTGGAGTCATTCGTTCAAATTGACCGACGTGCAAGGTTGCAACTGTAGACTTCCAAGAGATTGCTACCCAGTAGCAGTCTGATGGACCCCCGAGCGAGACCAAAGCTGATGGTGGAGATTCCCGTGTCTCAGTGTTAGTGGATACAGGTGCTAAACAATCTGTGGCTAGTGATAGCTTAAGTGCAGTGTAGGTGGCTAAAGGCCAGAAATTAGATTCAGTGGAAACTATTATTAAGTTAGCTGATGGTTCTAAATTGTGTAAGATTGTCCAAACTACAAATGTGATTGTAAGGGTGCATCATGCTGTACAATCTTCGAACAAAAAATATGGAAACAAATTTCTACAAGGAGAATAATGTAGTTCGGGCTTTTCGTAATAGATGTCTCTGATCTTTAATTAAACTTGCCAGATAAAAAAAAATACAGTGACATTACTAATTAAAAAAAAAACAAAACAGTTTCCGGATCCTGCGGATCCGTCGTTCGGCCGTTCGGTGAACTTCGGACGACTTCGGTCAACTTCGGTGATGTTGTGCGCTTGAGTGCTTGAGTCTGTAGATATATTATTTTAAATTACGTACTTTTAGTATTTTTAATTCGTCTGTGTTTGGTGTTCGTATACTAGTGTATAGTGTGTATAGTCGAGTCGAGATTTTCTCCTCCGTATTCACTGCTTCAAAAACAATTTTTTAGAGTTAAGTGAAGTTATTGTTGTTGAAATCATGCCAAATAAATCAAAATGTTGTTGCGTGGGTGGTTGCAAAAGTTGTTGTAGACTGTATCATTAACAGCACGGTAAATTTATTTTTAAAAAACTATTGTAAAAATATAAACAACATTATATTTGGCAAAAGGCAAATTGAAGACGAAAATGTGCAAACTTTAGCCAAAAATCATTTTAATAAATCGAGAAATAAGTATTTGTTTGTTTTTTTTTCTCTTCAACAGACTTACGTAATGCCTTTTTATAGTTACCTATATATATTTTATGAAACTTACAAATATAAGTTTCATAAAAAAAAACATTTAAGCTGATTTGTACCACCCTGTTAATGTAATGTAACAATTAAAATTAAAAATGACGTCAAATGTACCTGTTGTCATTCGAACTGCAAAATAAATTTGGTACTTTCGACGCCATTTTTAATCGCTACATTACATTATCAGACTGGTACAACTCAGCCTTAAGATCACTATATATATTTTTATTATAGCCACGCCATTCTTAGCCACTCGGTGCCTTGTAGAGTTAGCCAATCAAACTACCAATGATGCAGTCAAACAAGCGATTGCTCACGATTTCTATGTCGATGATTTCTTGTCAGGATCGGAGACAATTATCGATACAGTAAACATTTGTAAAAGCGTTATAAATACTTTAGAGTCAGCCAAATTTCACTTAAGAAAATGGCAGTCCAATTCTTTAGAAATTTTACTCAAATTAATGAAATTAATCATAATTCAGATTTTGTTAATTTATGCGCTAACGAATCCTGCAAAACATTAGGCATCATTTGGAAATGTTTTGAAGATACCTTTACATTCTCCATAAATATAATTCCTAAACACACGTATTGTGTGACACTCCGGCTACAATCAAACTGCATATTTTTTCAGATGCGTCGGAAAGTGCTTACGGTACGTGTGCGTATATTAGGTCTATCAGCAGTTCAGACTTAACAATCAGTGTTCACTTTTTAGTATCGAAAAGTAAGGTAGCGCCTATAAAACAAACTACTATCCCACGTCTAGAGATTTGTGGTGCTTTATTAGGAGCTAAACTGGGTACTAAAATAATAAGTTCCCTCACATGTAAATTTAATCAAATTATTTTTTGGTGTGATTCCACAGTCGTCTTGGGCTGGTTATCCAAGGTGCCATCTAATTTAAAGCCATTTATTCGTAACCGAGTGTGTGAAATCCAAGAAAACACTCTCAGTCATACATGGCGATATGTTCCTTCAAAATTAAATCCCGCTGATCTCGTGTCTCGCGGTGTAAATGCTAGTGGATTATGTAACTCTAGTTTGTGGTGGAACGGACCGCCGTTTTTAATGCGAACTGAATCCTATTGGCCTTCAGCCCCTAACACGCATAGTTCAGTTACATCTGAAATAATACATCAATTTCATATACAGAGCATTGATCAGAGCAACTTGCTATCTGCGTTAATATCAGTTACTTCAGACTTTGCAAAACTACAACGCGTCGTAGCGTACTTACTAAGATTCATACATAATTGCCGTCAAAAATCTACAAAAGAAATCGGATTACTTAAAACATTCGAGTTAAATCGTTCTCTTAATTTACTTTTATTTATTTCACAACAAAAATCTTTTTCTACTGAGCATGGCATACTGAAATTTGGAAAATGTTTGCCTAATAAAAATAGTCTTATCTCTTTATCTCCTTTTATAGATCGTGTAATCTTATTAGAGTAGGCGGGAGGCTTCATAACTCACATTATGAATATAATACTAAACACCCTATCTTGTTATGCAGTAATTTAAATATCTACTGACTGATAGGGCAGTAATGCCCTATCAGTCAGTAGATATTTAAAATGTTTCATCATAGATTATTTCATGCAGGACCTCAACTACTTCTAGCAACAGTGCGTCAACAATACTGGCCACTCGGAGATAGAAACTTGGCAAAAAAACTGTAGACTCGTGTACAAAATGCATTAGGTACAGCGGCAAAACTATACAACCAGTAATGGGAAACTTACTTGGGCAACGTGTTCATTTAGAGTTTCCATTCATCGATACGGGTGTGGACTACGCCGGGCCAATATTGATAGCCAATCGGTCAGGCAGAGGTTGCCGATTAATTAAATCGTACATTTCGATTTTTGTTTGTTTGGCTACTAAGGCGGTGCATCTGGAGTTAGTTTCAGACCTGACTAAGGAAGCATTCATGGCTGCCTTAAACCGGTTTATCGCCCGCAAGGCAAGCCCAGGAATATATTTTCCGATAACGGGACAGCATTCGTAGGGACTTTCAACGAGCTCTCACAATTGCTACAACTACAGCCTGTGCAATTTGTTTGCCATCAGGCCACAGTAAAGAAAAGTCAGTTTCTGAAATTTCTTGTATGGCTCCTTTCATTTTTTTCCCAATATTAAACTCTTGGAGATCTTCGCTGTCTGCATTTTTCATATGGAAAAAGTGCTTCTCTTCCTTTTTTATTAATATGGCTTTAGTTGTAAGCCAGCTAACTTTTTTCTTCGTTACATCCACTTTACGATTAACGATTTTTTTTTCAATCGCAGATACGCTGAGAAAGTCGTTTTTTGCATTTTATACACTTCCAAAGGTTTATTTTTTTTTGCTATATTGCATAACTTTAATGTATTCATCTGGCGTATAAATTCTTTCATGTTGTTTAAGCTGTGTCTCAATCTTTGAGAAATCTGTGTCGTTTGGCAGAAATGTGTGCCCTGACTCCAAATATTTGCGTGTGATTGATTTTACTGCATCATGGGAATTGAGTACCGCCTTAAGCATTAAAACCAATTTTATGTTGCGGTTTTGGCCTCCGCAACAATCGCTCCAGAGGACCAGATGCCTTTGGACTCAATTTATTTTTTATAAAATGAATTAGGCAGGACCCCACCTCTTGGGAACCCCTTCCAGCATCGCCTTCTACCCAAACATAACAGTGACCTATATCGCTGGACCCAGCATGAATTCCACAGTTGTAGAGCCATTACTGGCGTTTGTAAAAAACTATATTCGTGGGAATCCTGGGTAGTGGTAGTGTTTTTTCTAGATCGTATGTTAGGCATTTAAATGTTTCGTCAGCTTTGGCTCTCTAAAGATCGTTGTTCATGCTCTGTCGTAACGAATTGGCTCGATTCAGATGTGACTCTCTTTCTCTTTGCAAGTTAGCTCTATTTTCTTCAGAGAGAACATTTTTTATCAAAAGTATCGCACCTATTACACGTATCCTTTTTTAAAGTTTTGCATCTTAAATTATAGTTTTTATAGAACTCTCGTTTAAAAGTTGCATTTGATACAGGCTGTTTTGTTTCGCTCTGCTTTTTTTTTAAATTCTTCAGCGGTGTTAAAGGTAAAGGTGAGTACGTAGGTGCCATTGGCGAGTCATACACGCTCCCAGTACTTTTGGGTGGGCCTTCTAACGGATTAAAAGGTGTTTGAGCAGGCGGTAGTGGCGCTTCAACTTTTTCAGCACTTTTAGGTGGGGCTGCAAGCAGTGCCAAAGGTGATTGAGCAGGCGGTTGTGGTAAGTCAAAGTTTTCAGGACTTCTATCTGGGGGTGACAGCGGAGTTATGGGCAGTTCTAAGACGACTAAAAATAATTAACGGAAATAAAATTTTAATTTAGGATTTTAAGAAAAAAAGTGTCGAAGTTATAGGTCAGTATACATATTGAGCAACTTACTACTATCCTCAAAGTTATGTAATTACCTAAATCGCCGTTGCTCGTTTCGTCGCAGGTTTTAGGCTTGACTGGTATCGCTGACAGTGCTTCATGGGCTGTAAAAAAATACCTTCCCGTAAGCAAGCTCAAAGATACGAGGCAGAGTGTGTTTAAATCTTCGACTAATATAAAATGTATGGACGGTCTAGTGCATACTTTGTAAGTAGAAAATTTGAAGCAAAACAAACGCGACATTAACATTACTCCTAAATTTTTCTTTTTGTTTTAGAGGTTATTTTTACATATTTCATTATATACCTACGAAGACATAATTATTTTTGGTTTTATTACATTTTATAAACAAATTACAAAGACGTACTTCAAGATTGAAGGAACTAAAGAACGTACGACCATTGAATCACGAACCTTTCCGCTTCCGGATGCGCCGTCACCGCTGCCAACGTACAAACTCTGCGACTGTGATGATTTGCAATCTCTTCCAATATGGCCGAATGAGTTACATTTGAATCATTTTACTCCTTTTTGACATGAACTTGAAAAATGACCCTTGTCGCCACACTTAAAACATCTTTTATTTATATTTTCTGTATTAATCAACTTATTATTATTTTTCTTCACTTGGTAGTTTTCGTTATTTTTTGAACGGCTTTTCATATTTTGATAAATCGTTTTATTAACTTTTCTTTAAATTGCTGGTAACTGGTTACACCGTAAAGTATTGCCTTATTAAATTCTTGATCAATTATTCCATCGGTATAATATATAGTGGATCGATACATAATCGGGAAACTTAGCGCGTTTTCCTAATTCTTTCATCGTGAGCATATATCGGTAAAAACTTTCGTTCTTATGTTTTTTCCGCGCGCTCATTAACTCGTGCATTTCTTTACTATTAAGGGATTCTGGAAACTCCTTAATCAAGGCTGTTTTTAGATCTTCATAAGTTTTGAATGCTTTTTCAGATCTTAGCCAAAGTTCGGCTGTGCCCGTCAGCGACCTTCTGGCAATAATTAATTTTTGCTGAGCACTCCATCCAAATATCTCTGCGTTGTCTTCGAGATCCTGTGCCCATTTAGCAGACGAATAGGTCTTTTCGTCAGCACTAAATTTCGCAATGCATTCTGCCATGTTAAAATTATTATTGTTCATCGTTTGTTCGTCGTTTGCCTTCGCATTTTGTGCCATCTTATTTTAAATCTTCTTAATTCATCGTAATAATTTCTTTTTTCGGTCGCAACCACGCCGTCTTACGTAGGTTGCCCGCGTAACATATTTTTTAATCCTCTTTAATCTTGAGTTTTACTATTGTTTAACATTTACTTTTTGCATCCCGGACGAGCCCCCAAAATGTGGGGTCTAGGGGTATGATGATTTTAATTAAAAAGATCCGAAATGCAAATTTAAACTTTTATTTAAAACAATCACATAAATCCCGACAAACTCTCTTTACGCCATCTTGAATTATATCCCCCTTCTATTCACTCTCCGTTCAACCATTCACCTTTTCGTTTCATTGTAGATTAATTTATATATATATATATGTAGGAATATATATATATATATATATATATAGGAATATATATATATATGCTAATATACATAGCTAATATGAGGTATGAGGTATGAATGGGGCTAATGATATCGAACAACTTTTCCCATGGAACCATAATATGTCGCAAATGAAAAAAAAATTTGGCTTGCCTATACAAATCTGCCATTTTAACATTACCGATTTGTATGGAGAATGCAATATTTTTTTTCATTTGCGGAAGATGGTTCCACGGAAAAAGTTCGAAATGTTTAGTAGAACCTCATATTAGCCCAAAGTACATCCTTTCAAAGTCACCATGTATATATATGTTACCTAAAACGGAAAATTTAAATGAGATGGACATTCTACTAATATTATATACTAAAATGGCTAATAATAATTAATATTACTATGATTTGTTTTAGGAAAAAAAAGATAACCGTCAATTAACGGGCTCAGGGGGAGGAAAAAATGCAGGTACGATGAAGCCGACGAAATTATATTTGAAATAATAGGAAAAGATTCCCCCATACTAGATTAAACATTCCCGAATCTTCAGGGACCAATTAAAATTCTCTTATTACTAAAATGCCGATTATATTGGAGGAATCATCGAATACACAAGAAGTAGAAACGGATAAAAATATCATTTATAATAATATAAATAGTGCCAAACGAAAGCTACCGACTAACGTTGACCTAAAAAGAAAGAAATTAGAAATTGAAGTGTCACTGGGGCAAGAAAAATTGGAAATTGCGAAAAGGGAGAGATATAAATTAGAGTTAGAATTGTATAAATTAGAAAAAGAGCTAAATATAAGTAATTACTCAACTTTCACTTCTGAATTCTATACCAATGATGATAAAGTTGATGCACTTAAATTTATAGATATTACAGAAAATGTGACACAACTAAATTTGTCAAGATTTGTGAGTATGGAAAATGTTTATCAGTTAGAGTAACATTTCCATGCGTTTGTATGAAAGATCAGTTTTAATTGTAACAAATTTTAACGTAAAAAAAATCAAGCGTATTAATATGTAATAAATTCAATAATTTATTGTTATTTACATTTCGACAAATCAAATTAGTAATATTGTAAATAAATTGTTAACCATAAAACATAATTAATGTTCTAATTTTAGTATGTTCATATTATGGTGCAACACTATAATATGAACATACACCCAAACACCTAAATGTATTTTGTATATTATAAAAATAACATAAAAACAACAATGTTGGAATCTTAATTTAATATCGGCCACTTTAATTATCAAACTGATTAAAGCTAATAATATATTCTGATTGACCCATTTCAAGGTGTAGAGAAGTTTAGTTAACATACCTACAGTTTGGCTCCATATTTAGCCAACGGCTGATTTCTAGTTATTGTAAGTAGATATACGATATTTTCTATTTGTATATTGTGAATCGATATGCTTTTTACAGAATTTTCATATTGTTTTGTTAAAATTTTGTTCGTAACTCTATATGAATAAGTGTCCACATTAAGGTACGTCAATTACTTAGTGGGCTTATGAATGAACATTAGGTTTCAGTTATATAGCAGTCAATTTTGTAATAAAACGATATTATTCTTAAAATCCTTAAAAATTACATTGTTACATTTTAAAATTCAAGTATAAAAGGTATCGTTCCTGTTTAGTTTAAAAAAATATTTTAAAATTATTATTTAAAAAAAAAACAATCAAATTATTATTTTAATTCTGCGACAAAGAGTTATCGAATAATAATGGAAGTGCGAAAGCTAATTTTGTATGGATAACGCGGAGTTCGCGATTACGAATGCAGTGCCCTTAAGTGTTAATTCGTTGGAACATATTCAAACGTATATCATTTAACGTTTTGCATAAAAACAACTGTAAAATATAAATAAAAATTTTTATTCAAATGTTGTATTAATAATCGTAGGACTTGAATTGCATCAGGGTCTACGAGTACTTCTTCGTCATGAGTTACTATGTCATGTATATTATTATCTTCATCATTAAATTCTTCATTTTCATCTAAGGAAGGAACATAATATTCTGTCCCTAAACGTTTATATATATTGTATAGGGTAGTGCAAGTTAATATTACAGAACATGCAGCGAGTGGTTGTAATCGAAGATGGTTGAGGCAAGGAAATTTCTCTTTTAAAATTCCTAAAGCATTTTCGACTAGCCTTGTTGCTTTGAACGCTCGCAAAATTCTTCTCACTGCGTCTGTTCTCTATATTTGTATAGGAATGTTAGGTGTAATAGGTTATTTTCTTAGACCATACCCACTGTCACCTAGTAAAACAGCATTTGGAAATGGCCTATAACCGTTCTCCCATTATTGACTTAAGGTAGAGCAACGTAAAATTCTAGATTCTGCATTACAGTAGTTGCCACCCGTCGCACACAAAACGGTCTATACCACATTCACTTTCTATCCGCGGTAAAAGAATTTGTAATAATTCAACATCTTTGGCTAAATATCAAGGCAAAATCTTCAATGGGTTATGTAGGCGCGATTATCCCCCAAACTTTTTACACAAACACATGAACAGGCCTTCTAACACTCCAAACGCTATACACACACAACAACAAAATTCCCTTCGGCTTATAATACCATACTTCCATGGGGCACACAAAATTCAAAATTTATTAAATATAAAAATAATAATATTACACGAAATCTTTTGGAAACGTATAAACAAAATCAAAATTTAAAAGCTATTTTGGCAAAAAATAAAAATACACGAAGCAATAACACATTGTTAGGTACATACAAGTGCAACCAATCTCGTTGCAAAACATGTCCCATAATAAATTCCGATATCAATATACTCGTACAAACTCATCATAACCCTATTGTCATCAAAATTCAAAATTTCGCACAATGTACTACTTCTCATTGCGTATATACATGGCGGCACTGAAAATTTCGGGAATCAAGGAAGTGACACAACATTACTATTTAAAAATGTATTTATTGCTTTTCGAAGTATTCTCCGCGAAATTTGACACATTTTTCCATACGATGGAACCAATCATTGAAGCAACCATTTCATTCGGAAGTTGGGGTCTCCAAAATGGCCGTTTTGTAGGCGTCCACAGCTTCTTCAGGTGACGAAAATCTCTGACCACGCAATTTATTCTTTATTTTAGGGAAAGTATAGAAATCATTAGGGGTTAGGTCGGGGCTGTACGGCGGATGGTCTAATAATTCTATATTTTCTTGCTCCAAAAACTCTTTTATTCTGTGCGCGGTGTGAGAACTCGCATTGTCGTGATGGAGTATGATGCGGCCATTGCAGTTCTCTTTGCGGAGTTCAGAAACGACCTGTGGCAAACAAATGCTAGCATACCATTCTGCATTAACCGTTCTTTGTCCCTCAAGAGGAATAGTCGCAACATGGCCGGTTTTGGAGACAAACGTGGCCACCATTTTTTTTGCAACACTCCGTGAACGCATAATTTTTGTTGGCTTTAACTCATTTTCGAACACCCAAACTCGTGACTGATTTTTTGTTTCGGGTTCGTACACGTATATCCAGGATTCGTCACCTGATACGATGTTGTATACAGCATTTGAGGATCCTGCGTGGAATCTTTCGAGAGTTCTGACGCACCAAGTAACGCGAGCCGCTTTTTGCTCTTCACAGAGCGAATGCGGTATCCATCGGGAAAACAACTTTTTTACACCTAATTGTTCATGCAAGATTATTTGTATTTGACTCATGCCAATGTCTAAAGTTGCCTGAATTTCGCGGTATGCCACATGTCGATCTTCCACAATCAGATTACGCACAGCATCAACGTTTTCTTGGGTGACTGCAGTTTTTGGACGACCTTGACGGGGATCATCACTGAGCTTGACACGTCCACGTTGAAATTCAGCAAACCAGCGATAAATTGTGGTTTTGGATGGGGCTTCATCATCAAATGCAGAAAGCATCCGATCAACACACTGTTTTTGTGTTAAACCACTTCGAAAGTCATCGCTCTTGAATTTTCTCGAGTCAATTCCATTTTCTCAACGACTAAACAAGTTTGACAAGTCCCTGTGACAAGACCAAGAATCTTTTTTTAAATAAATAAATGGTATTCGATTTTTAAAACCAAGGAGTTTTCAATTAAAAAGATTTTAATATGACAGGAACAGTGGAAATATTCGATTCCCGATATTTTCAGTGCCGACTACGTATGCTGGAGTGCAGATTTTGTAACAGTTTTTATGTGGGAGAGACAACGACATCCCTTCGTACTCGCATGAATGGACACAGACATTCAGTAGATTCTCAAATTAATAATATTTTACCTGTGCCCACCCATGCGCGTATACATAACACTACCTTTAACAATTGTTTCACAGTAAGAGTATTAAAGAGTTTTCCTAAAACTATTCGGTCTATTGATTTAAAAACATGGGAAAGCTCTTTTATTTGGCAGCTTGGTGCATACTATAGTCCTGGTCTGAATGTAATGTATTAGGTTTTGTAAATTTATTAATATCGAACCAACAATGGACATAACATGCTGATGATGTTTTCCATGATGGGCTAGGTGGTGATGATATTTTTCTAAAAAATAAATACAAAACTGTATAGTACTATACCTTTACCATTGCTAAAATAAATAAAATTACTTTTTCAAAATTTATGACAAAGACCTTCAGTCACTGTTACTGATGACGCCGCTCCAAAGAGAGGCGAAATATTTGGCAATAAAATTTTATAGCTTCAATTTATATATTTTACCAAGTAAGAAACACATCTAACACACTTTATTTGTTTCAGATAATATTATATATCTCGTGGATTTCGAAACGGAATGTCAAGCCGAACCGGCAACACTGTGCGAGCTGTCATTGAAGGTTCCGGAATTTTTACGCACACTTTGTGGTTAGCTACCGACCTGAACGCACGTGGCGCCAACCTCGCTCCGATCTCGCCGCGTTCCAATAGTAATCCGTATCCATCCGATCCCTGTGTGATTATTTCGAGTTGATTGTTTATTAAATTAATATAATCTATTGAGTGCATATCGAGTCTTATTTTCGGCTACCATAATGAAAGACGACCAGTCTTATAAAAAAAAAAAAGTTATATGAAACTCACCTGATGATCCACGCTTTTAAATAAAGTAATAATAACAGAAATCGGTTCACATTTGGCAAAGATATGGTGTAACATAAAAAAAAACATATCGAAATTTGCGATGTTCCAGTCTCCAACTCCGACATTTTTTTTTTTTTGGAAATGTGAAAGTTATAATATTATATATTTTGTGGATTTCGAAACGGAATGTCAAGCCGAACCGAACCGACTTGGACGAATTCGGAAACGAGGGTTGGCAACACTGTGCGAGCTGTCATTGAAGGTTCCGGAATTTTTACGCACACTTTGTGATTAGCTACCGAACTGTAGGGTGATTACGCGCACTAAGTTCGCTCGCACGCGAATCGTTTTGACGTCATTATGACGTAGTTCAAGCCTTGAGGCTGTAAAATTTCTCAGAAAACGCGTCATAGCGATCGGCGTGCGAGCCAACTTTGGTGCGCGTAATTACCCTGCTGAACGCACGTGGCGCCAACCTCGCTCCGATCTCGCCGCGTTCCAATAGTAATCCGTATCCATCCGATCCATGTGTGATTATTTCGAGTTGATTCTTTATTAAATTAATATAATATAATCTGTATTTATTCTGTTTAACTGTTGCATAGCAATAGTTAAACAGAATAAATACTACACCAAGATACTTAAAGTTTTCCTACAAACTGAAATGCTAAGCATTAAAAAAATATGTTTATATTTCGGGAAACCTAAATGTACTATAGTGGACCACATTGTGACTTCTATAAAACGTTCCGTTATTGCCAAAATATTTCATCTCATTAACCGATCATTATTTTCAAATATTTTACAAATAAATATATTTTTATTTATTGTATTCAATTTACATTAAAATCAGATAACAAGGAAGAATTCCCAAATCATACCACGGGATGAAAAATGAAACGTAAAACGTAAATCATAGCAAGACCAGTGGCCTTATTCCGAGTTTGCAACCGCTAATCACGACAAGACGTTGCGTAAACTATAAATATGGAAATATAACTTCTATTCCAATGGTTATATAGTTATGTATGCCGCCATCTTGAAATTCGAAATTTACGAATTAATTTATTACGAATTCTTCGCAAGTTTTGAACATGTGTGGAGCATTGGAATTTCAACTCTATAATTAACAGGATAGAACTTATATCTCAACATTTATAGTTTACGCAACGTCTTGTCGTGATTAGCGGTTGC
The DNA here is from genome assembly GCA_947458855.1 of Monopis laevigella. Lineage (NCBI taxonomy): Eukaryota > Metazoa > Arthropoda > Insecta > Lepidoptera > Tineidae > Monopis > Monopis laevigella. The sequence continues at coordinate 2,265,378 of OX381596.1, read as the reverse complement.
AAACTCGGAATAAGGCCACAGCGGCCGCATTCTGCTTCTTATAACGTAAGCGTTAGGTTGGCAAAATAACGAATTTCTCTATATAACGTAAAGTGGTATTCTGTTTCTGACTTTTCTGACGTTGCTAACATTACGAGATGTCAAAATAGCGGATTCCTCTATAATGACAACCTAACGATATCCGGACAAATATTCGTATTCTGTTTTAACGGAATCCTTTATTTAACGGAAAATTTATAAAGGAATCCGTTATTTTTGTCAATTTTACGTTAAATAATAACGCAAGCCTCAGAGGTGCCGTTATAACAAAAATAAGTAAAATAATAATCTTTTAAACTGAGTTATGGAGAGTAAGTTTATTTAACTTCTATATATCGACTCATCCGTAGAACAGAGTTCGATATGATCATAGAGCAAAAATGAGTTAAATAGCTAAACAAGTTAAGGAGTACGAACTCTACAGAAGTACATTTTTAGAATTTTTGTTTAGTTTCGGAAATATAAAATCGAATAACGTTCGGGGGCGGCGTGAGCGCGCGGTCCGCTCATCAGTTCGGCCGCTGTTGGAGGGAGGGCGTGTTTGTTTCTTGCACTTAGCTTTTTTAGATTTGATGAAAAAATAATGTATCGAGTGTTTTGCATGAACAAAACATATTTTTAGATAGTCACAATCACGGAAAATGTTGGAAATGCTTAAAAAAGATGCAGAAGAGCCTGAGTTACGTTCATCATCTTCCAATATTCCTGCTGTTCATTTGAAGAAAAGTGTAAACACTGGTAAGTTGTAAATGTTTCAGATGTATTATTTCGTGATACACTAATTATTAAGGTCTTGAATTAATAAACATTGAAATATAATAATGCATATTCACAGGATAAACCATTTTTTCTGTAATTGCTTACAGTGAAAAGTAGGAGTCATATGAAATATTAGGACCATTTTATGCGGACACTACTCTTAAGGATTTCATGTTAATATAGGACGTTTTTTTAGGGAATTTATCATATATCGAATATGTGGGTTCGATGTTAAGATAGTACATTGTTACTGGGATAACGAAATCGATTAGGACAATTTTCATTATAAAACATCGTTAAATATTGAGATTTTTTATTTAAAATTTGTCAAATTAATTGCTAGATACTTACATTGGCATGCACTACTATAGATATAAAAAAATACATTTATTTTTCGATTTCAGATGTGAATGTTGATGACAACCGAATGTCACCACAATCGTCACCTTTGCCTCTTGGTGCAGAAGAAATCAGTCAAGTACTAGCTGATGTATGGGAAGAAATTCTGCATGAAGATGGTGGGACTGAGGAAATTACCAAATGTCATGTCTGATCCGCCGGCCGTGGACGGTTATAGCAATCAACCTAGTATATTTTCTTTGAAAATGCCTTCTAGTTACGAAAATTCACCATTAATACAGCTTGAAGAGTTAGAATTTTCTCAACACAGATCTACCCTGGTTAATTTGGAACTGTCAGTGCCTTATCCTATGCCGTCTCCTACTAACGTCCATTCGATCTGCCATAGCGTATTCTGCCCGAACCACGTGCACAATTTTTCTGAGATTTCTTCGCCAGCATTTAACCAGCTACTTCGCAATCAAGTGATCGCTCCGTGACTCCTAAAACGACTAGAAAACGACAAAGGCGCCCAAAAGAATGGACAGACGTTAAACGCAAATGTCTTAAGAACTTAGGTAAGAAATATGTAACGAAAAAGGGAAAAGCCGTAGATGAAAAATCCATGGGTCCGTCATGCAAATGCCGTTACAAATGCCCTGATAGAATATCTTACCAACAGAGGTTGAACTGTTTCACAAAATCTACTCGGCAACTAGGAGATCGAGCCATGCAATGGAATTTTATCATCAAATATTCCTATAAAATGAAGAAAAAAAGATGCCTGAATCAAGATACTCCTAATAAAAGGAAATATACTTATCAGTATTATCTGCCGCTGATTATTGGTTCCAGCGTCACTCATTGCAATAAAACTGAGGTATGCCAAACTATGTTTAGTAATACTCTTGCCGTTTCAACTCGTATTTTGAAGACTGTTTGGAATAAGTACGATGGAAGTGCTATTTTAGAGGAAGACAGGCGGGGTCGCCACAACAATCATAAGATTGTTATAGATGATGCAATGAAACAAAGTGTTTGTGACCATGTTCGGGCATTTGTTCCAGTTGAATCGCACTATATATGCAAAAATAGCCAAAAGCTTTACCTACAAGAGACTTACGAGTAGACTCGTAAGTATTGCCAAAATGTTCAAATTGTATCTAGAATGGTTTGATCCCAAGAAATACACCTCTAAAGCTACAAAAGAACGCCAGTATCGTGACATTGTCAACTCAAACTTTAATCTAGGTTTCCATATTCCCAAAATGGATCAGTGCGACGGACCAAGAAAAAGAAGCTTTTCAACAACACCAGAGTAATAAGAAGGTTGCAAGGGATTTGAAAAGCCAAGATAAAAAATCCGCTGAGGAATCAAATGGAAACATGGTTACTGCTGTGTTTGATTTTGAAAAAGTATTGCAGTGTCCTCATGGCAATATAAACATATTTTATTATAAGAGAAGACTATATTCTTTTAACTTTACGGTTTATGACATGGGTAAAAGGAAGGCCGTTTGCTATTGTGTATCGGTGGCAAAACGTGGCGCAAATGAGGTTAGTAGTTGCCTCTTAAATTTTATCCAGGCTAATGTTGAGCAAGGTGCCAAAGAGTTTCGTTTTTGATCGTACAATTGTGCTGGCCAAAATCGTAATCGCTTTGTGTTTTCATTATACGTTTACGCTGCAAAAATGTTCAGTATACGCATAACACACCGATTTTTACAAAAGAGACACACCCAAAATGAAGGGGACAGTGTCCACTCCGTCATCGAGAGAGCTTCTCAAACCAAAACGATCTATACACCTCATGAATGGCGTTTATTAGTAAGATGGGCCAAGAATGTTACCCAGAATGACGTGTTTGACTTTAAATGTCTTGTTAATAATAAGGTTTGGATGAAAGACATTAAGGGCAAGAAGATTAACTGGAATAACAATCGAGAAGTTCATGCAGACGGTAGTGACCGTAACAAATTGTTTTTAAAATACTCAACCTGATTATGATATTTTAGTGATTTACCGCGAATCACGAGGAACTCAGTACAAACTGAACTAAAAGCTGCATATTCTGAACCGATTATGGTTCCTGCTGCTAAATATAAAGATTTAATGGATATGTGCTGCTCAGAAGTTATTCCCTTAGAGTATCATCCATATTTTAACTCTTTGCCACATCACATCACTGTTAATGCTTCAGAAGAATCGGATGATGACCTATCGGAATAAAAATTATTGTATTTCTTTTTTGATTCGTTTTAGAGCTGAATTCATCACACTGATTTAGCGAAACAATGTTTAATTTTTATTAAGTTGTTCAGTTTGATTCTTATTACCTAAGTGATAAATTATGAAAGCTGGTTGTTAAGTCACTTATTTAGAATTAAGTGAATAGTGTGACGTTTAAATATCTTTATGTTTTGATAAATATTTACGTAGATTTATAAGTTTAAGACTGATAATTTAAGTCCGTGTTGTAGACTTGTAACCTGTTGGTGACCTAGTTACCATGCTGTGATACAATATGCCATTCAATAACTATTTTAAGTTTTAACTTTAACGCCTCCAAGTCAGTTTTCGGTATAAGCACGTACAATCTAATTGTTAAGTATAGAAATTCGTCTAGGTAATAATGATTCTGGTTCGTAAAATTATAAAGACTGAAAGTTATTTTAATAAAATATTTCTTATTGTTAATTTTACAACTAACTAACTAATGCCAAGTTTAAATTTCTTCATGCGCGTCTCCTGCATTTTTCTAATAGAGACATAATGATAGATCTCAAAGTTTTAGAGCTAATTTAAAGTGATGTCTTTACTGTTCAAAGTGCCATCTAATGGCTTTGTTACCTATTTTGAGATTTAATAACATGATAAACGATTAAATATAATACCTTCATTTTTTATTTAAATTTATTGGAAGGTAGTCATAATATCACAAGACGTTTCCGTAAAACAATGTTTAATGTTCACAACGGATCCCCACTGTTCCGCTATAAAACGTCATATATTAATATGGACCTCACTATCTCCAGAAATAAAAGGAAAATTAATATAAACAAAGCGTTTAACTAGGCTGAGGCATTGTAACAACATACCAAAAAGTCGCATTGACAAGTCTCATCGTTTAAGAGTTACACAAGTCAACAACTTCTCTAACGTCTACTGAAAACTATCAACTCTACAGATCGGACTTTATTCTACGGATGAGTCGAATATATATCATTTATATCTTTCAATTTCGTAAAAACCTATTTATAGCAATGTAATATTATTTTGTGTTTCAGATATATTTGCATTTGATATGCTCACCACAATCTATAGTGGTGAGTTGCACCAAACTCGTCTTATAAGAAGGCACTTACGAGACCGGCAAAACCCTTTCGATGTGCCGGTACAACATTTCATTAATATTTATAGGTTAGACCAACGAGCTGTAATGACTCTAATCTCGGAATTAGAACCCACACTGTCTCGTAGAAGAGCACATGGGCTACCAGTGGCTCTGCAGGTAAGGTATAGTTAACCGTTCCATTAAATAACTTTTAGTCTAAGTAAATATTTAATCAGTTTTTATCTATAGTTAATTTATTTATAAAAGATCTAAGAAAACTTATACCTACTTAATTTTGTTTTAGGTGTTATGCACTCTGCAATTCTTTGCTAGTGGTTTATTCCAAATAAATGTGGGAATTTTATTTTTAATTGCATGTCCCAGACTTATGTGTCTCGATGCATTAAAGATGTCTCAACAAACATTGTACAAAAATTGACAAAACAGTGGATAAAGTTCCCAATTACCCTCAATGAACGAATTGCTGCTAAAAAACATTTTATTTTCCTGGAGTATTAGGTGCCATTGTTTGCACACACATATCAATCATACGCCCAATGAACATGAAGAAGAAGAATCATCATGGTTTTCACTCCTTAAATGTTCAAGTCTTAAGAACTTGCAAATAAATAATTTCTTATTCATTCTGTTACCTTATTAATAATGTATATTACAATACGTACCTACTTTGTTCCAGGTTTGCAATGGTTATTTGGAATTTTTATCCATTTGTCCTAGATATGGAGGATCACGGCATGATGCCTTCATTTGGAAATATAGCCCAGAAAGGAGGGTTATGGAGATCCACCACAGAAGGGGTGAAAGAAAGACTTGGTTAATATTTTGTTTAATGAATATGGAACCTATTCCACAATTATAACTAGATGTGTGGTAGAAAGAGCTTTTGGTGTACTCAAGATGCGTTGGAGGTGTCTTAGCAACCAACGGGTTGCATTATGAACCAATGGTTGTTGCCACATTTGATGTTGCTGTGGCGATTTTGCACAATATGTGCATAAATGTGCAATATGAAGTAAGTATAGATAATACACACATGTTTCTGAAGACTTATCGTGTTTTCATTGGATAATAGCTTATGGCCTATGTGCTTTACTGCTTTATATTAATAAATTCTCATAGATCTTAAATAAAAATATGTGCCAAATCAAAATGATTTCTTAAAACATCTAATGTGCAGACCAAGCAAATACAATAAAATTGCAAAACGCTTTGTTGTTAAAACTGATTATTTTTGTACAATCATTAAATTTTGATATCAAATAATGAGACTATTTCATATATGTATATAAATACCTACATGCTACTCCTTGCATTGAGTGCTCACATAGCAGAAACAACTTGGATTTGAGGTATCTATATACCTTGTCACTTTATTATCCTACTCTGTCTTTATTATTTACTATCCATCACTACTTACTCTGGGTAGGTACCTATTATGTCAACCAGCTAAAGCAATTGTTTTATGAACTAAACCAAAAATATTTAAGCACTAGCATTATATAGTTTTATAATAAGAATACCTAAGAGTCAAAACATTTCCTATATAAAGATTTACTAGAAATAAAGTAGACACTCTGAAACTCTGGGGAAATCCTTTTCCTACACAATCCTAAAGTAGTGTTAGATTGGTTGTAAACATTTTTTATGCAATAAAGTGTTAACATAAACGTTTACCAATTTCAGAGTTTAGGTGAACCACATGTGCATAGTGAACATACAAATGCAGTAAGTATAAATGAAAGATCTCTTGCTGAAGGGAGAAGAGTGCAAGAAGCATTAATAAGACAACATTTTTATTAAATTGGTTTTTAATTATTTTTTTAATTTTATTTCCTGGCAAATTCTTCCATAACCCGTAGGAATCCTGCTTGGATCTCCGGTGACCGCTCCTGTATTTTAAGGGACCTTTGTTGAAGCTGAAAGAATTGGTCATTGGACACGGTATGTAACTTTGTACCTGACTTTAAGTCCATGAATAGGGTTGATCAATACTTAATTGTTTAACAGTATTAATCGCTCCCACTATGCCGGCTAAATGATGCGGTTTCGAAATGGACGTATTTTACATTACAAGCCTATTTTAATACCTTGTTGTTATATTGACAAATTAATCTTCCGCTTCATAACCACACCATGAAAGAAGACTACCTACCTACCTATCTGGACAAGAAATAGATCTAGTAGTGTTCGATCAAAACCGGAGAACCCACAGACTAAAACCGAAACATTATTAGGTCACTTGACGGTTTTTGCAACTGAATGGGTGGTAAAAAGTCGGGTTGGTCAGCTTAGCAAACTTTCAACATAACAAGTATGTAATATATTCTACAATAAAAACTACTAATTATATCAAATTTCACTACTTCACCATTAAATATATGTTTTACTACCACCCCCAATCAATCTACTTTTTACAAAAAAACTTTAAAATTACTCATTCTTTGAGAGCCAATTGCCTTTCTGCAATTTGTGTAAAAGAATACGGGCCTCCTCTACTTGTTGGCCAATTCTTCTAAATTCTCTAACTGTAAATGATATAATTGTAGATTATAAAATCGAGTACTGAAAATTTTTGAGAAGTCTATATTTGGCCATCTAAGCCATATACTGTGATATAGGTATATATGAAAGATACATTTAATTATTGATGCTGCATCAAGAACACAATAAGCTGTTGGTACTGAATCTACTAATTATAATCTGGTTGATATATAAAAAACAAATCTTCACCAAACTATTTGTGTATCAGCAACAGGGTTATTACGCGTCTTAAGTTCGCTCGCACGCCAATCGTTATGACGTCATTCTGACGTAGATCAAGCTTGGCTTCTTAACAATGGCTCCAAAAAATCTTAGAAAATTACGTCATAGCGATTGGCGTGCGAGCTTAAGACGCGTAATCACCCTGCAGTATAGATATTTAGGTAATTTTCTAGAATTACTGTTACTGGGAGTTTTTTTTTTTAAATATAATCTATAATTAAATACTGCTAATAATAATATTATTAACATTATAATCTGAAGTTCAATAGTAGTGTTATTACACAGGTGTGCAATTGTTTGACTACACTACTATAGTACCGAGGTACTAAACTGTGACCGACTTTAACATACCCTATAGTACCATTATAGAGCATGTTAAGGAGCCAGTCACATTTTTACTATACCAACTAGTAGAAACTATAAATGGGTCCATAAACAAATAAATGATGGGATAGTCTATTTAATAGATGATAACAAGCTTTCCACATGCTCAGTTTAAACTCAGAATACCATTGGCTATAAAAATGTGGGAGTAGAACCTCACCACTAGGTATCCTTAGGCTGTAGTCTGTGCATGCTGTGTGTTGGTACATAAAAAATCTAAAATTACCTGGCTCATTCTGCACTCTAGCATGCCAAGGAATTTCTGAATTTGCAAGAGCGGTAGATACTGGAGTAGGAGTGGTAGGGGCTGGAGCAGAAGTGGTAGGGACTGGATCTAGAGTGATAGGGACTAGAGCAGGAGTGGTATGGACAAAAGATAGAGGGATAGATACTGGAGCTGGATGGGTAGAGAGCGGAAAGGGGAAAACATTTTCAGCTATTAAGGGAGTTTCCACAAATTCTATTTTATCTGTTAACAAAATAACAATATTTTTATTAAATGGTGTAGGCTGTGCTTTAAGCCAAAATGTTATGGACTTGAAGGGTGCTTATTTTTTACCATTTTTTATATTGCGGGCTAAATGCCTCCCAAACCAACAAAATTTATATAATACTAACTGGCTCTTGCATCTTCGTCTGCTTAACATTGACCATTTACGCAGCGCACGCAACAGAAGCTCTCAAAATGATAAGATTTTTCGCATTTTTAGATCATTTTTCATTGATGCTTCGGTCCTGTTGGTTGTAGCGTGATTTTGTTTAGCATCCTTATAATATATATATATATATATAGAGTATTAATATAAAATATCCTTTTCGATAAATGAGTTATCCAACACCAAAGGAAATTTTAAATACGAACCTGTCACTCCTGAGAGTGACAGGTTCGTATCTAAACTTCAGCTTTATTATATTAGTACCCATATACTAATATCTTAATTTTATGACAAAAAATACTATAGGTAAAAATCTTCACATAAGGCACAAGGCCCAAAAAAATATAATTAAATAAATCCTGGATCTGAATCTGATCACACCCTACCTGTTAGTTTCTTTGTTATGCCACAATTGTTGACTTTATTCACTTGCTATATTTACCTAGCTTAAAAGTCCCTTAAGTTTTTTATTTGTATTTTTAATTCTTTTCCAACTAAATTACTTTGTATTTTCTTACCATTTGCATCAATCATCTGATTGATTTGTTCCTGAAAAATAATATATTTTAATTGTAATAAACAACAATGTCTCCAAAATTCAGCAATTTTATTCAATAAAGAAATAATTATATTTGTTTTATAGTATAATACACTGGAGAGCAATGAAAAAGGGTCAGTAACATAAACCTCAATTTCTCGAAAACTAAGAATGCTAACTTATTGAAATAAAGAGTGTTTCATAGATCATTTATTAGCACTTAAATAGAATTATTAAAAGTTATTGGTTGCTAATCATTTAACTTATTAAAAACGCAAAAAAATAAAATGCCTCAATTGAATAGAAAAACAAAAATTGTGAATATAATAACACATCTTTTATTAAATAAGTATAATTTTATTTTAATACTTTGTATTACCTCCGTGAGCCGTCAATACCGAAGCCATGCGGTTTGGCATACTATAGACCAAGTTTCGGAGGCGATGCTGGGGAATATTTTCCCATTCCTCTATTAATGCATTTTTCAGCTCACGAAGCGTAATTGGAGGCGTGTTTCGTTGCCTCACACTTCGTCCGAGCTCGTCCCAGGCATGCTCGATAGGATTTATATCGGGACTGCGAGCTGGCCACTCCATTGGATTGATACCCACTTCTTGCAGGTAATCATTCACTATTCTAGCAGTATGGGGACGGGCATTATCATGCATAAAAATGGTATTCTCACCCATGCTTGACATAAATGGACCGACATGCTCATTTAGAATTTCTTCCACATATCTTTCGGCATTTAAAGTGCCGTTTTCAATTAGCACTAGCTCTGTGCGACTCTCCGAAGAAATCCCAGCCCACACTAGTATCGAGCCTCCGCCGTATGCAACTTTTTCTTCAATACAGGCTTGTTTATAACGTTCTCCTGGTCTTCTGTACACTCTCAGCCTTCCGTCGTGTTTATAGAGCATAAATTTGGACTCATCTGAAAACATTACCTTTGACCAATCGTCGAGAGTCCAATTCAAGTGCTCGCGCGCATATCGCTGTCTTGCTTCACGATGTTCGCTCTCTAGTTTAGGGCCATTTGCAGGTCTATATGGCTTCAAATAAGCTTCAGCAAGCCGTCGCCTTACAGTCCATACACTTGGGTTACTTCCTCGAAGGAGTAGGAACTGATATCTCAGTGCAGCTCCCGTAAGAAATCGATTTCTGAGCATTGTGGTGACTAAGTATCGATCTTCTCGTTCTGTTGTACATCTAGCCTTGCCTGTTCCTGGTCTGCGTAGGTTGGATCCGGTTTCCCGTAACCGTTGGACAACTCGCTGCACCGTCGATAATGATACACCTACTGTTCTTGCTGTATCACGCTCTTCCAGCATCGTGATGATTCTCGTACATTCTTCAGGTGTGAGCGACATGATTAGCTTTTTAATAATGAATATTTTATATCTAGAGCACTTTTTATAACATTTTTTTATGACAGGACAAAAACAAAAGCAAATATAAATGCATTAAATACTTAGTTCTATTTTCATAAAAATCATTTTTTTTTTGTTTTTAGCCTTTTTGATATTACTTAATAACAACCAGTACTTTTAATTTTTTTAAATATTCGTTATTAAATAAGCTACAAACTATTTTATATTTCAATAAGTTAGCATTCTTAGTTTTCGAGATATTGAGGTTTATGTTACTGACCCTTTTTCATTGCTCTCCAGTGTATTTGAATAATACATGTAACGCCTATAATAAATAAATATCCCATAATAAATATTAATAAAGTCACTTAAAACTAAAGTTAAATTGAACAAAAAAGAAATGAACTTTATTTTTTAGCATGGGTGCAATGAAAATATAAGGGAATCACAGATTAAATAGAGTACTGAAGGGAATATAGGAAACAAAGTGTTTGTGACCATGTTCGGGCATTTGTTCCAGTTGAATCGCACTATATACAACGTGCGAAAACGCACTATGAAACATGGTTACTGCTGTGTTTAATTAAAAAAAAAGTATTGCAGTGTCCTCATGGCAATATAAACGTATTTTATTATAAGAGAAAACTATCTTCTTTTAACTTTACGGTTTATGACATGGGTAAAAGGAAAGCCGTTTGCTATATGTGGGATAAATCGGTGGCAAAACGTGGCGCAAATGAGGTTAGTAGTTGCCTCTTAAATTTTATCCAGGCTAATGATAGATAAATGTTGAGCAAGGTGCCAAAGAGTTTCGTTTTTGGTCGGACAATTGTGCTGGCCAAATTCGTAATCGCTTTGTGTTTTCATATACGTTTACGCTGCAAAAAAGTTCAGCATACGCATAACCCACCGATTTTTACAGAAGGGACACACCCAAAATGAGGGGGACAGTGTCCATTACGTCATCGAGAGAGCTTCTCAAACCAAAACTATCTATACACCTCATAAATGGCGTTTATTAGTAAGATGGGCCAAGAATGAAGGAGAACCCTATATCGTTCGCAGCGTAACCCAGAATAACGTGTTTGACTTTAAATGTCTTGTTAAAATAATAAGGTTTGAATGAACTAAAAGCTGCATATTCTGAACCGATTATGGTTCCTGCTGCTAAATATAAAGATTTTATGGATATGTGCCGCTCAGAAGTTATTCCCTTAGAGTATTATCCATATTTTAACTCTTTGCCACATTACATCGCTGTTAATGCTTCAGAAGAATCGGATTATGGTATAAAAAATCGGTATAAAAAATATTGTATTTCTCTTTTGATTCGTTTTAGAGCTGAATTCATCACACTGATTTAGCGAAACAATGTTTAATTTTTATTAAGTTGTTTAGTTTAATTCTTATTACCTAAGTGATAAATTATGAAAGCTGGTTGTTATGTCACTTATTTAGAATTAAGTGACTAGTGTGACGTTTAAATATCTTTATGTTTTGATAAATATTTACGTAGATTTATAAGTCCGTGTTGTAGACTTGTAACCTGTTGGTGACCTAGTCACCATGCTGTGATACAATATGCCATTCAATACCTATTATAAGTTTATACTTTAACGCCTCCAACTCAGTTTTCGGTAGAAGCACGTACAATTTAATTGCTAAGTATAAAAACTCGTCTAGGTAATAATGATTCTGATTCGTAAAATTATAAAGACTGAAAGTTATTTTAATAAAATATTTCTTATTGTTAATTTGACAACTAACTAACTAATGCGAAGTTTAAATTTCTTCATGCGCGTCTCCTGCATTTTTCTAATAGAGACATAATGATAGATCTCAAAGTTTTCGAGCTAATTTAAAGGGATGTCTTTACTGTTCAAAGTGCCATCTAATGGCTTTGTTACCTATTTTGAGATTTAATAACATAATAAACGATTAAAAATAATAACTTCATTTTTTATTTAAATTTATTGGAAGGTAGTCATAATATCACAAGACGTTTCCGTAAAACAACGTTTAATGTTCACAACGGACCCCCACTGTTCCGCTATAAAACGTCATATATTAATATGGACCTCACTATCTCCAGAAATAAAAGGAAAATAAATATAAACATTTATATTTATTTTCCTTTTATTATTATTTACAATATTTAACTAGGCTGAGGCATTGTAACAACATACCAAAAAGTCGCATTGACAAGTCTCATCGTTTAAGAGTTACACAAGTCAACAACTTCTCTAACGTCTACTCAAAACTATCAACTCTACAGATCGGCCTTTATTCTACGGATGAGTCGAATATATATCATTTATATCTTTCAAATCCGTAAAAACCTATTTATAGCAATGTATTATTATTATATTGTGTTATATATATTATTTTGTGTTTCAGATATATTTGCATTTGATATGCTTACCACAATCTATATTGGTGAGTTGCACCAAACTTGTCTTATAAGAAGGCACTTACGAGACCGGCAAAACCCTTTCGATGTGCCGGTACAACATTTCATTAATATTTATAGGTTAGACCAACGAGCTGTAATGACTCTAATCTCGGAATTAGAACCCACACTGTCTCGTAGAAGAGCACATGGGCTACCAGTGGCTCTGCAGGTAAGGTATAGTTAACCGTTCCATTAAATAACTTTTAGTCTAAGTAAATATTTAATCAGTTTTTATCTATAGTTAATTTATTTATAAAAGATCTAAGAAAACTTATACCTACTTAATTTTGTTTTAGGTGTTATGCACTCTGCAATTCTTTGCTAGTGGTTTATTCCAAATAAATGTGGGATTTTTTTTTTTAATTGCATGTCCCAGACTTGTGTCTCGATGCATTAAAGATGTCTCAACAAACATTGTACAATAATTGACAAAACAGTGGATAAAGTTCCCAATTACCATCAATAAACGAATTGCTGCTAAAAAACATTTTATTTTCCTGGAGCATTAGGTGCCATTGTTTGCACACACATATCAATCATACGCCCAATGAACATAAGGAGGATTATGTGAATCATCATGGTTTTCATTCCTTAAATGTTCAAGCCGTAAGAACTTATAAATAAATAATTTCTTATTCATTCTGTTACCTTATTAATAATGTACATTACAATACGTACCTACTTTGTTCCAGGTTTGTAATGGTAATTTGGAATTTTTATCCATTTGTCCCAGATATGGAGGATCACGGCATGATGCCTTCATTTGGAAATATAGCCCAGAAAGTAGGGTTATGGAGATCCACCACAGAAGGGGTGAACGAAAGACTTGGTTAATATTTTTTTTTAATGAATATGGAACCTATTCCACAATTATAACTAGATGTGTGGTAGAAAGAGCTTTTGGTGTACTCAAGATGCGTTGGAGGTGTCTTAGCAACCAACGGGTTGCATTATGAACCAAAGGTTGTTGCCAAATTTTTTGTTGCTGTGGCCATTTTGCACAATATGTGCATAAAATTTAATGTGCAATATGAAGTAAGTATAGATAATACACACATGTTTTTGAAGACTTATCGTGTTTTCATTGGATAATAGCTTATGGCCTATGTGCTTTACTGCTTTATATTAATAAGTTCTCATAGATTTTAAATAAAAAATATGTGCCAATAAAATGATTTCTTAAAACATCTAACAGACCAAGCAAATACAATAAATTTGCAAAACGCTTTGTTGTTCAAACTGATTATTTTTGTACAATCATTAAATTTTGATATCAAATAATGAGACTATTTCATATATGTATATAAATACCTTGCATTGAGTGCTCACATAGCAGAAACAACTTGGATTTGAGGTATCTATATACCTTGTCACTTTATTATCCTACTCTGTCTTTATTATTTACTATCCATCACTACTTACTCTGGGTACCTATTATGTCAACCAGCTAAAGCAATTGTTTTATGAACTAAACCAAAAATATTTAAGCATTAGCATTATATAGTTTTATAATAAGAATACCTAAGAGTCAAAACATTTCCTATATAAAGATTTACTAGAAATAAAGTAGACACTCTGAAACTCTAGGGAAATCCTTTTCCTACACAATCCTAAAGTAGTGTTAGATTGGTTGTAAACATTTTTTATGCAATAAAGTGTTAACATAAACGTTTACCAATTTCAGAGTTTAGGTGAACCACATGTGCATAGTGAACATACAAATGCAGTAAGTGTAAATGAAAGATCTCTTGCTGAAGGGAGAAGAGTGCAAGAAGCATTAAAAAGACAACATTTTTATTAAATTGGTTTTAAATATTTTTTTAAATTTTATATCCTGGCAAATTCTTCCATAACCCGGAGGAATCCTGCTTGGATCTCCAGTGACCGCTCCTGTATTTTAAGGGACCTTTGTTGAAGCTGAAAGAATTGGTCCGTCATCTGTAAAAAATACTTTTGATAAACGCTCAATAAGGTAGTGGCAATTTATTAGGCCCATAAAATATATATTATATATATTATGGTTAGGCCACTTGACGGTTTTTGCAACTGAATGGGTGGTAAAAAGTCGGGTTGGTCAGCTTAGCAAACTTTCAACATAACAAGTATGTAATATATTCTACAATAAATACTACTAATTATATCAAATTTCACTACTTCACCATTAAATATATGTTTTACTACCACCCCCAATCAATTTACTTTTTACAAAAAAACTTCAAAATTACTCTTTCTTTGAGAGCCAATTGACTTTTTGCAATTTGTGTAAAAGAATGACGGGCCTCCTCTACTTGTTGGCCAATTCTTCTATATTCTCTAACTGTAAATGATATAATTGTAGATTATTAAATCGAGTACTGTAAATTTTTGAGAAGTCTATTTTGTCTATATTTGGCCATCTAAGCCATAGACTGTGATATAGGTATATATGAAAGACACATTTAACTATTGATGCTGCATCAAGAATGCAATAAGCTGTTGGTAGTGAATCTACTAATTATAATCTGGTCGATATATAAAAATCAAATCTTTACCATACTATTTGTGTATCAGCAGTATAGATATTTAGGTAATTTTCTCTGTTACTGGGAGTTTTTTTTCTTCTGAAAATAGAATCTATCGTTTTGAGAGCTTCTGTTGCGTGCGCTGCAATCCTAATTCAAAAATTTTTAAAACAGGTTCACTACATAATTTAAATTTTAAAATCTCAAAAGAATTTCTCTATTCCTCTCCAAAATAAAACGGGACATCTTTTTTCAACATTTCAGTAAGTGGTTTAGCCAACAAAGCATAATTTTTAATGTACTTACGAAAATATGATGTTAGTCCTATATAACTTTGCACTTGCTTTATATTTGTCGGATCTGGAAACTTCATAAATGCATCCGTCTTCCCTGTTGAAGGTTTCACGGTCCCATTCTCGATCACATGTCCTAGATATTCTACTTTTCTTTGCAATATTTGTGTGTTTTTCCAGTTTATTTCCAGTCCATAATCCGAGGCTACTTGTAAAACCATTTCTAACCGATTTATTCCTTCATGTTCGTCAGCCGCTGGTATTATAACATCATCTATAAAAATTAACATAATTCCTCTAGCTATAAGATCCCTAAATATAATATTTATAAATTTTGTGATTAACTTTGGACATATTGAGAGACCAAAGGGTGCTCTTAAAAACTCATATTCACCTTCCGGGCTACTATTTACAAAAGCTGTATACTTAATTGATTCCTCTTCTATTGGTAAATGAAAAAAAACATTTTTTAAATCCAAAGTACTAAAAACTTGAGATTTACTTAGCTTATCTATGTGATCTTCTATTATTGGTAAAGGAAACTCATCTTTAATCATTTTCTTATTTATTTTTCTATAATCTATGCAAACTCTTGTTGAACCATCTTTCTTTTTAACTAACACTAATGCACTACTATATTCAGAAAAACTAGGTCTAATTATTCCATTATCTAACCAATCATCAATCTGATTCTTAACTATCTGCTCTTCCGTTCAAGCTAGCCTACGTGGTCGATCCACTACAGGTATATCATCTTTTAACACTATCTTTAATTTTATTGGTGCATCTTAAATTTTTCTAGGTTTATAATTTTCTACTAATGACTGAACTATTGGGTTATTGCTATATTCTATTTTCCCTACTTCACTTACCAAACATGACAATAATTGGTGTTCACTACTATTTGATGGCATAATGTTGATATGACCTTTGTTGAATACTGTTATTGTTTCTAATAAAAACGGTTGCCCCAAAATTTTCTTATAAGGTATAACATTATTAGCAACAATATAAAAACACATGTTTAGACACAAACCATCAACTTCTGTTAAAACATTACATTTACCGAGGGAACTAACTCGTGAAGATGCAAGACCCGTTAACACCACACTTTCTTTTTGATATTCTTTAATGTTTAACACTTAAAATATCTCTAGACACATTAGGTTTACATCACTGCCGGAATCTATTAAACTTTCAATATTAACGTCCTTAATTTTAATTGTTTTTAAAGATTTATTTTCATAAGACTCGATTTTGTTTATGTTTACGTTTTTTCCGCACTGACACTGGTTTGACGTTTGCAATGATTTCGTTTTCGCACGCCGTACTACCAACATCGCGCTCGCGGAGTGAAGTTGCAACACCGCTGCTACCAACTGCCAAATACTCGCCGTGTTCCGATTCGTTTGCCGCCAACTTCATGCACAATGATTTTCTTGCTCTCGCGCTGCCGCCATCTTGTTGTTTACAATTTGAACTTATATGTCCAAATGAATTGCATCTAAAACACTTAACGCCATTTTTGCAAAATATCGCTAAATGATTATTTTCACCACATTTGTAGCACTTTCTTGTACCAACCTTATTTTCATCTTTAACTTCTTTTTTCTTCGTTATTTCATCTTGAACATTTTTTTTAATTTTCATCGTTTCGTAAACTAATATTTTTTCTTTGAATGAAGGGTACGTTGTAATGCCGTATAGCATTGCCTTGTTGTAATCGTGGTCGCTGATCCCGTCCACTATATATTGAATGGCAACATAATCTGGGAATTTCGCCCGTTTTCCAAGCTCTTTCATGACTAGCATGTATTGATAACATGATTCACTGCGTTGTTTCTTACGTGCCGCCATTAGCTCGTGCATTTCTTTTGCATTTACAACTATAGGAAACTCCTTTTGTAACGCCGTTTTCAGCTCTTCGTATGATTTGAAAGTTTTTTCAGAACGTAACCACAGCTCTGCAGTGCCAATCAGTGATCTACTGGCTATAATTAGCTTCTGCTGCGCACTCCAATCAAATATTTCGGCATTTTCTTCTATATCTTGCGCCCTTTGCGCTTGAATAGGTTTTATCTTCGCCGTTGAACCTGATAATTGCATCCAAGGGGCAATTCGCGCATTCCATCTTCTTTGTATCCATCTTCCCGGTCGTGTCCGCGTGTGCCGGTTTTTCACTTCGACTTTTAACACGTTTTTAAAAGATTTTAAAGTACGTAAATGCCCTATCCCGGACGAGTCCACAAAATTGTAGGGATAATCTTCTTTGGGACTTATTAAAACATATTTTAAATCTTATTAAACTTTTATTTCCACTTAAACACCTTTACATCGTTTCACACCTTCAGCCATTACTGCTTAACTCTCTCCTTCTCGCTCGCACACTCATCTATCTCACTCTCAGCTACATTATTATTTTTAATTTAATTAAGCAAAGAACTATCCTACACATATATATATATATATATATATAGAGTATTAATATAAAATATCCTTTCTTGATAAATGGGTTATCCAACACCAAAGGAAATTTTAAATACGAACCTGTCACTCCTGAGATTAGCGAGTTCAACTAAACTAACTCTTCAGCTTTATTATATTAGTACCCATATACTAATATCTTAATTTTATGACAAAAATACTATAGGTAAAAATCTTCAAATAAGGCACAAGGCCCAAAAAAATATAATTAAATAAATCCTGGATCTGAATCTGATCACACCCTACCTGTTAGTTTCTTTGTTATGCCAAAATTGTTGACTTTATTCACTTGCTATATTTACCTAGCTTAAAAGTCCCTTAAGTTTTTTAATTGTATTTTTAATTCTTTTCCAACTAAATTACTTTGTATTTTCTTATCATTTGCATCAATCATCTGATTGATTTGTTCCCGAAAAATAATATTTTAATTGTAATAAACAACAATGTCTCCAAAATTCAGCACTTTTATTCAATAAAGAAATAATTATATTTGTTTTATAGTATAATTATATTTGAATAATACATGTAACGCCTATAATAAATAAATATCCCATAATAAATATTAATAAAGTCATTTAAAACTAAAGTTAAATTGAACAAAAAAGAAATGAACTTTATTTTTCAGCATGGGTGCAATGAAAATATAAGGGAATCACAGATTAAATAGAGCACTGAAGGGAATATAGGAAACAAAGTGTTTGTGACCATGTTCGGGCATTTGTTCCAGTTGAATCGCACTATATACGCAAAAATAGCCAAAATCTCTACCTACAAGGTAGACTTAAGTATTGCCAAAACGTTCAAATTGTATCTAGAATGGTTCGATCCCCGGAAATACACACCTCTAAAACTACAAAAGAACTATCGTGACATTGTCAACTCAAACTTTAATCTAGGTTTCAATATTCCCAAAAAAGATCAGTGCGACGAATGTCACGTTTTCCGGTTGAAGAAGAATCCAATGGACCAAGGATCCAATGTTTAATTAAAAAAAAAAATATTGCAGTGTCCTCATGGCAATATAAACGTATTTTATTATAAGAGAAAACTATCTTTTAACTTCACGGTTTATGACATGGGTAAAAGGAAGGCCGTTTGCTATATGTGGGATAAATCGGTGGCAAAACGTGGCGCAAATGAGGTTAGTAGTTGCCTCTTAAATTTTATCCAGGCTAATGTTGAGCAAGGTGCCAAAGAGTTTCGTTTTTGGTCGGACAATTGTGCTGGCCAAAATCGTAATCGCTTTGTGTTTTCATTATACGTTTACGCTGCAAAAAAGTTCAGCATACGCATAACCCACCGATTTTTACAGAAGGGACACACCCAAAATGAGGGGGACAGTGTCCATTACGTCATCGAGAGAGCTTCTCAAACCAAAACTATCTATAGACATCATGAATGGCATTTATTAGTAAGATGGGCCAAGAATGAAGGAGAACCCTATGTCGTTCGCAGCGTAACCCAGAATGAGGTGTTTGACTTTAAATGTCTTGTTAATAATGTTTGGATGAACTAAAAGCTGCATATTCTGAACCGATTATGGTTCCTGCTGCTAAATATAAAGATTTAATGGATATGTGCCGCTCAGAAGTTATTCCCTTAGATTATTATCCATATTTTAACTCTTTGCCACATCACATCGCTGTTAATGCTTCAGAAGAATCGGATGATGACCTATCGGTATAAAAAATATTGTATTTTTTTTTTGCTGATGCGTTTTAGAGTTGAATTCATCACACTGATAGAGCGAAACAATGTTTAATTTTTATTAAGTTGTTTAGTTTAATTCTTATTACCTAAGTGATAAATTATGAAAGCTGGTTGTTATGTCACTTATTTAGAATTAAGTGACTAGTGTGACGTTTAAATATATTTGTTTTGATAAATATTTACGTAGATTTATAAGTTTAAGACTGATAATTTAAGTCCGTGTTGTAGACTTGTAACCTGTTGGTGACCTAGTTACTATGCTGTGTTACAATATGCCATTCAATAACTATTTTAAGTTTTAACTTTAACGCCTCCAACTCAGTTTTCGGTATAAGCACGTACAATTTAATTGTTAAGTATAGAAACTCGTCTAGGTAATAATGATTCTGATTCGTAAAATTATAAAGACTGAAAGTTATTTTAATAAAATATTTCTTATTGTTAATTTTACAACTAACTAACTAATGCCAAGTTTAAATTTCTTCATGCGCGTCTCCTGCATTTTTCTAATAGAGACATAATGATAGATCTCAAAGTTTTCGAGCTAATTTAAAGTGATGTCTTTACTGTTCAAAGTGCCATCTAATGGCTTTGTTACCTATTTTGAGATTTAATAACATAATAAACGATTAAAAATAATAACTTCATTTTTTATTTAAATTTATTGGAAGGTAGTCATAATTTCACAAGACGTTTCCGTAAAACAACGTTTAATGTTCACAACGGACCCCCACTGTTCCGCTATAAAACGTCATATATTAATATGGACCTCACTATCTCCAGAAATAAAAGGAAAATAAATATAAACAAAGCGTTTAACTAGGCTGAGGCATTGTAACAACATACCAAAAAGTCGCATTGACAAGTCTCATCGTTTAAGAGTTACACAAGTCAACAACTTCTCTAACGTCTACTGAAAACTATCAACTCTACAGATCGGCCTTTATTCTACGGATGAGTCGAATATATATCATTTATATCTTTCAAATCCGTAAAAACCTATTTATAGCAATGTAATATTATTTTGTGTTTCAGATATATTTGCATTTGATATGCTTACCACAATCTATATTGGTGAGTTGCACCAAACTCGTCTTATAAGAAGGCACTTACGAGACCGGCAGAACCCTTTCGATGTGCCGGTACAACATTTCATTAATATTTATAGGTTAGACCAACGAGCTGTAATGACTCTAATCTCGGAATTAGAACCCACACTGTCTCGTAGAAGAGCACATGGGCTACCAGTGGCTCTGCAGGTAAGGTATAGTTAACCGTTCCATTAAATAACTTTTAGTCTAAGTAAATATTTAATCAGTTTTTATCTATAGTTAATTTATTTATAAAAGATCTAAGAAAACTTATACCTACTTAATTTTGTTTTAGGTGTTATGCACTCTGCAATTCTTTGCTAGTGGTTTATTCCAAATAAATGTGGGAATTTTATTTTAATTGCATGTCCCAGACTTATGTGTCTTGATGCATTAAAGATGTCTCAACAAACATTGTACAAAAATTGACAAAACAGTGGATAAAGTTCCCAATTACCATCAATGAACGAATTGCTGCTAAAAAACATTTTATTTTCCTGGAGCATTAGGTGCCATTGTTTGCACACACATATCAATCATACGCCCAATGAACATGAAGAAGAAGAATCATCAAGGTTTTCACTCCTTAAATGTTCAAGTCTTAAGAACTTGCAAATAAATAATTTCTTATTCATTCTGTTACCTTATTAATAATGTACATTACAATACGTACCTACTTTGTTCCAGGTTTGCAATGGTAATTTGGAATTTTAATCCATTTGTCCTAGATATGGAGGATCACGGCATGATGCCTTCATTTGGAAATATAGCCCAGAAAGGAGGGTTATGGAGATCCACCACAGAAGGGGTGAAAGAAAGACTTGGTTAATATTTTTTTTTAATGAATATGGAACCTATTCCACAATTATAACTAGATGTGTGGTAGAAAGAGCTTTTGGTGTACTCAAGATGCGTTGGAGGTGTCTTAGCAACCAACGGGTTGCATTATGAACCAAAGGTTGTTGCCACATTTGTTGTTGCTGTGGCCATTTTGCACAATATGTGCATAAAATTTAATGTGCAATATGAAGTAAATATAGATAATACACACATGTTTCTGAAGACTTATCGTGTTTTCATTGGATAATAGCTTATGGCCTATGTGCTTTACTGCTTTATATTAATAAGTTCTCATAGATCTTAAATAAAAAATATGTGCCAAATCAAAATGATTTCTTAAAACATCTAATGTGCAGACCAAGCAAATAAGTACAATAATATTGCAAAACGCTTTGTTGTTAAAACTGATTATTTTTGTAAAATCATTAAATTTTGATATCAAATAATGAGACTATTTCATATATGTATATAAATAATAATAATAATAATTTATTTTTCTCATTACAAAAACATCAATATAATGAAATAATACAGAATCCATGTGAGACTGGAGCCCGAATTAGGCATAAGCCTGTATCTCAGGTCTCCAGGAACCCACCCTAGCATTACAACAATATTTTACAATGATTTCTTTATACAGCCACAACCTGCCCCTATACATGCCTACATGCTACTCCTTGCATTAAGTGCTCACATAGCAGAAACAACTTGGATTTGAGGTATCTATATACCTTGTCACTTTATTATCATACTCGTGTCTTTATTATTTACTATCCATCACTACTTACTCTGGGTACCTATTATGTCAACCAGCTAAAGCTATTGTTTTATGAACTAAACCAAAAATATTTAAGCATTAGCATTATATAGTTTTATAATAAGAATACCTAAGAGTCAAAACATTTCCTATATAAAGATTTACTAGAAATAAGGTAGACAGAAGGTATATTATAAATTATTATTTGGGTATTCTGAAACTCTGGGGAAATCCTTTTCATACACTATCCTAAAGTAGTGGTAGATTGGTTCTAAACATTTTTTATGCAATAAAGTGTTAACATAAATGTTTACCAATTTCAGAGTTTAGGTGAACCACATGTGCATAGTGAACATACAAATGCAGTAAGTATAAATGAAAGATCTCTTACTTCAAAAAAAACTTCAAAATTACTCTTTCTTTGAGAGCCAATTGCCTTTCTGCAATTTGTAATTTGTGTGAAAGAATGATGGGCCTCCTCTACTTGTTGACCAATTCTTCTATATTCTCTAACAGTAAATGATATAATTGTAGATTATTAAATCGAGTACTGTAAATTTTTGAGAAGTTTATTTTGTCTATATTTGGCCATCTAAGCCATAGACTGTGATATAGGTATATATGAAAGACACATTTAACTATTGATGCTGTATCAAGAACACAATAAGCTGTTGGCACGGAATCTACTAATTATAATCTGGTTGATATATAAAAAAACAAATCTTCACCAAACTATTTGTGTATCAGCAGTGTAGATATTTAGGTAATTTTCTCTAGAATTACTGCGAGCCCAGCGAGCTCTTACGACTAATAAGAGAAGACATTTTCTTTTCTATATCGCTGAGTGGAGGCGCTGTGATATATTGTTTCCAGTGGCAGACATGGCCCGCCTTCTTTCTCCTTCTCTGGAGAGTAAGCGACTTCCACGTACTCTCCAGCGATTCACGGCCGCGTTGGCTGGTGAAGCGGCCGTGGGTATGGTCAGTATTAGCAGCCATGTGATCCACCAGATAATGGTGTTGCATATTGGTTACGCGAAGGCGTTTTCTCTTTATTTTTCTCTTATGTCGCAACAAATAAATTAATTGCATTTATAATAAATTATTACACTTCATTAATATTCATGATTGCGATCGTAATAAAAAAAGCAACTAAAATAAAGGTAGAATATATTATTATTGTTGTTATTTCGTAAGAGACTTTACATGACAGACAGACGACAGTTGTAGTGAAGGGCTATCCCACGTTGTGTCGTCGATATTCATTAATAAAATTTAAATTTAGGGTATATTATTTATATTGAGGTTTTTAATAAACCGAAATGGCAATAGCCCTTTATATTTAATATAATTTATCACGATAATTAATTAATTAGCCAAGTATTTCCAATTCCCAAAACTTTTCGGAAGCGTTACTAACGATTTGACCCGGATGACATTACACAACGAATACCTCTAAAACAGAATACCGAATTGTATAACGGAATCCGTTACAATGACGTTTTCCTTACGGATTTTGTTAGCTAATTGTCGTCGCAAGTTTTAATGCGTTCACTTTCCAAAGTGCGTTCTTATAAAAATGCAACGTTACACCTGTTGCATGTAAATTAATATTACAAGTGTAGAATGGTGTATCATAGTGTTGTAGAATATCAATGCGGCTCCGCAACAATAGCGGCAATGCTAATCGATCCCTGCCAGCATTTATTTCAGTTACTCAAAATAGTCAAAAGACTACAGTGATACTTGTGATCTAACCTGCGTGCGTGCTGGACCACATTGCTACCCGGTGTCCAGGAACCACAGATAGCTGAAGCCATAATAGTGCATCGAGAGAGATGCTGACCTGATAGTCAGCTAAGGTGAACCTTCACAACTTGGGTGAGAAGTTTTCATTTTATTTTGATTAGGGTGCTGAGTGTTCGTGAAAAAATCATTATTATTGATTTCCTAGTAAACGCAATCTATGATTTTAGGTTTAAGTAAAAATAACTTAAATGTATTTAAAAACTTTGATTGTAGTTTCAGGGGTTTTCCCTCGAATGATAATTTCATGTCGATCCTGATCATTTCCTATCACTTAATACCCAGATTGGAATCGTTTAATTTAATTGGTGTTTTCAGTGAAAATTTGCCATGAAGTTTAATTAATAAACATGCTTTGAGAATTTTGGTGCTGACATTGTTAGACAAACTCGTTACTTTCACTACTAAAATACGAATTCAAATAGTTTTCGGAATGTACAACCTCGGTTAGACTGAGAATAAACTTATTTATCAAAATATCGATAGACCATGCGTTATAGTGTAAATTTAATTGTAATACCGTCTCTGCCATTTTCCACTTTCTCCTATTTATAATCAAAGAGTAAATAAACACTTAATAAAACTTCTTGGATATAACAGGTGGCTATCATTAATTAGACATTTAGATAGTTCGTGACCCCAGACGGTACGTACTTTTGCCTTCTTAATGGTGTATCTCTTGAAATGAACGTTATTATAAATTAATCTATGGCATATAGCTCTAGTTTTCTTTCTTGTCTACTGTCTACCATAATCCGAACAACTGTGTTAATTTTTCTAATTGCCTATTAAATAAAAAGAACAATTAAAAACCAAGAAATCTTTTATTTAAAAGTGAACAGGTTATGGGCCCAGCCCCGTAATATAAATTAAAAAGAAAAATATTAAAGTTTGTGACGGATTGGAAAAGATTAGATCTGCGCGTGCGTGCAACAGAAAACGCCGACCAGCTGATATTTAAAATAAAATGAGTGCCTCGACCTCGTTGAATGCAAATATATTATTGGAATGCTTCGACGGAAGAAATTATAAAGAATGGAGATTCCAATTAAAATGCGCAATGCGTGCAAGGGGATTATGGGATTTCCTGGAAAAATCGGGTAAAATTCCTGCAAAAGAAGCCAAGGAATATCAGGAGTGGTCTAAAAAGGATGCCACGGCAATGTTCGTGGTAACATCAGCGCTCGATTATAAACAAATAAGTTTAATAGAAAACTGCGAAACTGCCTACGATGTACTATCCAAGCTGGATAGTATATACGATCAAAAAACCGAGTTTAACAAAATGCTTATACATGAAAAGTTCTACGAATACAAAATGAAGCCTAATATCTCTATTGCCGAGCATATATACATAGAAAATCTGGCAAAACAACTTGGTGAGAGTGGCGAAAAAATTAGTAACACTGCTATCATTATAAAATTTTTATCAACTTTGCCATTAAAGTATAAACATCTAAGACAAGCATGGCTGTCTATGAGTCCTGAAAAACAGACTATAAACAATTTAACCTCAAGATTGCTTGACGAAGAGGCTAGCTTAACAACTATTGAGAAAAATGATGTTGCTCTTTTATCATCAACCAAATCTTATGATAAAAAGCAAACCAATAATAACAAACATCGATTTGTCTGTTACAAATGTTAAAAAAGAGGACATTTTGCCCGAGATTGCTGGAGTAAGAAGAAAAATAATATTCAAAAATCAAATGCTCATCCAATGGCATTCAAATTTGACTCTGGCATCACTGGGAACAATTGGATATTAGATAGGGGGGCATCAGCCCATATGACATACAGCAAAGAAAATTTTTGTGCTTATGAAAAATGTGAAAATGTTGTGAAATTGGGAGACAACTCAAATCTTCAAGTCAAGGGTAAGGGATCAATAAAAATACAAAAGTTTATCAATGGACATTGGGTTGATGGCATTCTAAATGAAGTCCTTTATGCTCCGGAATTAAAAAAGAATCTTATATCAGAAGGGGTTATTAAAAGTTCTTATATAAAAGGATTTACTATTATTAAGGATGAAAATAAAGCATTCTTATATTTTGAAAATGAATTGGCTGCAGTTGGAGTTTTGAAACATAATAACCTATATGAACTGTTGATAAAACCTGTATTAAGTGAGGTATGTGTAAGCCTAGCCACTGTAAGTGAATTGCAAATAGTAAAAAATGGTAATATTGAGTGTAATTTGAGTGACACAAAAAATTTTGTGTGCAAGGCATGTCTTCTTGGAAAGCAATCACGGTTACCATTTAAGCAATCAAAAAGGATAACAAATTGTCCTGGAGAAATTGTTTACAGTGATGTATGTGGACCAATGGCTGAAACATCTATACCGGGATCCAGGTACTTTGTTTTATATAAAGATGCTTACACCAGCTTTCGCTATGTTTATTTTATGAAGCATAAATCTGAAATTCTAGACTATTTTAAACAGTACTGTAAATTAATACTAAATAAATTTGGATATGGTATAAAAATTCTTCACACAGATAATGGCACTGAACATAAGAATGAAGATTTTAAAAGTTATTTGTTAAGCAAAGGTATAGAGCATGAGTTCACTGCACCATACACACCACAGCAGAATGGCAGAGCGGAAAGAGAGCTCCGCACAATTGTAGAAGCTGCTCGTTCTATGCTTTATGCAAAGGATGTGCCATTGTACTTATGGGCGGAAGCCATAAATTGTGCTGTTTACATATTGAACCGCATGTCGTCTTCTCAAACCCCAGGAAGTAGTGAATTATATGAGCTAAGAGATAGATCAAAAATTAAATCACCAAGACGCTTCCTGGATTATGAGTTAAATTTAACTGAGCTAACTATGCCAAATAGCTACGAGGAGCAATTAATGGAGATAACTCCAAAGCATGGCAGAGTGCTATAGAAGAACTTCAAGCTCATGAAGCGAACAAAACACGGAGAATTACTGACTTACGATCTGGAAAACATGTGATAACATCAAAGTGGGTTTTTAAAGTCAAGTATAATAATAATAAAAAGATTAAACAATTCAAGGCAAGATTATGTGCAAGAGGCTTTGCACAAATAAAAGATGAAGACTATTTTGAAACATTTGCGCCTACTACTAGGTATGACTCCATACGTCTCTTGTTGAGTCTTGCTACAAGTATGAAGTACAAGATTCCTTCCTGCATGGTGAGCTAGAGGAGGACATCTATAGGTAATCCCAGAAGGTATTCCTATGCAAGAGGGCAAGGTATGTAAACTAATAAAATCTTTGTATGGTCTTAAGTAGTTGCCTAGATGCTGGAATAAGAAGTTTGATAGCTTTCTTAAATTGTATGGTTTTAGTAACAATAAAATTGATTTTCGTGTTTATTCGGGACTGTTTAGGGGATATAAAGTTTTACTATTATTATTTGTTGATGATGGTTTACTTATGTGTGAAAATTTTGATGTTATTGAAATAATTTTGTCAGACTTACAATATAATTTCCATATAAAGGTGTTACCACTGTATAATTTTGTTGGTATTGAGATCACATATGATGAGGTAAATAATAAAATGTTTTTAAGTCAGTCTCAGTATATACAGCAAATAATAGATAAATTTAACATGTGTGACGCTAAGCCATGTAATATACCATCAGATCCTAATGTTACTTTTTGTAGCAATAATGTAGAACATAATATAAGTTTCCCCTACAGGGAGGCTGTGGGGTCATTACCATTTTTAGCTTGTGTAACACGCCCAGATATAAGTTATTCTGTCAATGTTGTCAGTAGGTATGTAAATAACTCAATTCACATGTTAATGCTGTTAAGAAAATAACTAAATATCTAATAAAAACTAAATACATGGGTATAGAGTATAAGGGTGGTAATTCTATATTAATGGGGTACAGTGATTCTGATTTTGCGGGAGATACTGACACCAGAAGGTCAACCACTGGGTACCTATTTATGATGAATGGGGGACCTGTAACTTGGTCATGTGAACGTCCAAAAACAGTAGCACTTTCAACTACTGAAAGTGAATTTATGGCGGCATGTGCAGCCGCTAAAGAGTATATTTGGTTTGGAGTATACTTGTCATATATAAAACTACTTATAGATAACCAAAGTACTATAAAATTAATATTGAATCCTGTATTACATAAGAGATTTAAACACATAGATGTTAAGTACCATTTTATTAGACTTGGTACAAAATAAAGAACTATATTTAGAATATGTTGAGAGTAGCAAGTAGTTGGCAGATATGCTGACTACACCTCTTGCTTATCCAACATTTAAAGCACTTATTGACTTTATTGTGAAAAAGCCTTAATAGTGTAACTTTTATTTGTTATTAATAATAGGTACTTATGCATGCTCTATCTATATGTAATATTAAGATGTTCAAAACTATAGTTATGTTATATAAGTTGAGTTAGCCTAATATGTTTATTTACTAGGTACTTGTTTGTTAATTGCATAGGTATATTTTGCTTGTTTATTCATTAAGTTACCAGGTTACCAGTCAATTTAAATTTGGGGGTTGTATTGAAATGAACGCTATTAAATTTCAATTGATGGTAACATTATTATAAATTAATCTATGGCATATAGCTCTAGTTTTCTACCATAATCCGAACAACTGTGTTAATTTTTCTAATTGCTTATTAAATAAAAAGAACAATTAAAAACCAAGAATTCTTTTATTTAAAAGTGAACAGTATCAGATGATCATAAGTACTAAATCGGTTGTGTGCCTTCATAATGAAATAATCTGTTGCTGTAGTAAATTAAACACTGTTCTCATAGCTTATCTAACATAAATTTCTTCTGTTTTATCTAAATATTAATTTCTTAATACTTGAATACGAAGGATATAAGAGATTGTTATGCTTTGGTAAAATAAAACCAAATAATTATGAAATGGTATAAAATTTTAAAGATTAGTGAATATTAAGTGTATAAATCTTAATCATACATTTTTATAAAATTGTTTAAAGTTAGGTTAGGTTAATATATTACGGTAGCTTATAAACATTGCTATGGCGTTTGTAACCAAATATAATTACAGCAAATATTTAGAGTTAATATTAAACATGAATTTAAAATAGTTTCTACTATAGTAACGAAAAATGTATAATTAATTGAGCTGGGAACCTCCTTTAGGCATCTTAAGCTTTTCCGCACAGATGGTTACTGATTTACAAAAAAAGGGGGTTTATAAACACCCAGACCATGACAAACTGTACAGAAATTAACTTTGTGGTTGTTATTGTGTCAGGTAAAATAAGGGAAATCCGAACCCCTAAATTGGCGCCCAACGTGTTGATGCCGTGCGCCTAAATTGGCGCCCAGTTTTCAGTGATACATTAACAGTGTTTGTGCCGGTTTCTACCTCGTCAGTACGCGCCTGACAAGGATGAGGAGACTGTTCACCAGCCTTCAGGACCAGCACAGATTGTGATGCCTTCGGATCAGTTTGCGGTCTTGATGGATACTTTCGCGAGATCGCAAGCGAAGGCCCACAGCAGCCTGGGGGAGTCGTATCCAGGCTCCACATCACCAGCACACCACAGTTCCTTCTCCGTTTACGCCGGAAGTTTTTCAAAATGCACTGCCAGGTTCAACGGGACTTCGAAGGACTCGGCAGCACTCAAAGCGTTTATCGACACGGTCGGGGTCTACAAGCTGTGTGAAAACGTAAGTGATGAAAATGCTTTACGTGCGCTCCCTATGCTGTTAGAGGGTTAAGCAGCGCTATGGTGGCAGGGTATCAAACTGTCGACAACTTCATGGAGTGATGCCCTAGCTAGGTTTCCGTTTGCGTTTGGAGAACGACGAACGCCTTCAAATAATTATAAAGAACTTTTCGGTCTCATACACAAAGACGAGTCGACAGATGTATTCGTCGCAAAATGTAGAGCGTTACTCTCCAAACTTCCACCAGACGATCTAAAAGAAAAAGTCCAGCTTGATATGGTTTTTGGGTTGTTAAATAAACGGGTGAGTCTATCGTGCACTCCTTCGAAGAATTACTCAGGAGAGGAGAAGTGAAATTGAGGAGACTTACAAGGAGTCTCAATACGACAGTCGCGATTCGCATTACGATTTGCAAAACAAAAATAATATTCTAGTACAAAAGTCAAATAAACGACTATTTTGTCATTTTTGTAAAAAGAGTGACCATGTCAAAGAGTCCGACGCGATGCCCGCCCTTCCGGCGCTGGCGATGGCGGCTCTAGGCGCGTGGCGTTGGCGCGCCGGATACCTGCTTACATCGTCAGGCGAGGAGTCGCCGTCTCGGTCCCGCGTTTTTGAGGAACGCTTCGACAACGTTGCCGCCTACCTCACGACCGGAAGTGTTTATAATAATAAATCATGTGTAAATCTAAATAACAATGTCGATTATAAATTTTCGTGTGATAGTGAAGTGTCGCCTACGTTGCCGACCGGTGTCTCGGTTAGGTATAACAGTTTGACGGGTAGCGACGTAGAAAGCGTTACAGCCGCGTAGTCCGGCTACGCAGGCCTACGCCGCCGATCCACGCGCCGCCGCAGAGGCACGGTTCGATCCGCCGCGTACCAGCCAGCGCCGCCACTCGCGCCGCCCGCTCAGTTTTTTCGCTTAACGTGGACAGTCAGGACCCACAGGAGAGTTTGTGTTCGTCGTCCGTGAGTAAACTTTGTTGTGATTTTTTTATTTATTTATTCACATCAAAAGTATTTACAGATTTTTTTTTATAAGTTACGCTCAAAAACCAGCGCAGCTAGGTCGCATATGGTAAATTAGATACATTTTAAAATTATTTTACGTTTGATTTTTAACAAACTCAAACGACAGATAGGGGCTATTTCATGCAAATAGGTGTTTTGTATCGTCAAAATCCGGACATGCGAGTCCGAGGACCCACAGTTAGTAATACCTGTCAGTCTCCGAAATAAAATAATAAAAGAATGTCATGACACTGCGTGTCATCCGGTCACCCCGGTTTTGATCGAACTTTTCAAAAAGTCGCTCAGCAATATTATTTCCCAGGTATGCGACGTTGTATAGCTGATTATGTCAAGACGTGTACGGTTTGCCAAAAGTACAAGTCGTCTAATACTAAACCAACAGGGTTTCTACAGATTGTGCTAGCTCAAAGATTTGAGGTATTAGCTATAGATTTGTTTGGGCCTTTGCCGTTAGGTAGCAGGGGTGAGAGGTGGGTACTCCTAGTAGAAGATACCGCAACCCATTGGGTTGAGCTTTATGCTTTAGCAGAAGCAACATCTGAAACATGTGCTCAGGTATTAATTGAACATTTTTTTGAGATTTAAGATTTGATTTAAGATACGGGTTCCCTAGGCGCATCATGTCCGATAATGGCGTACAGTTTATATCCTCAGTCATGTAACAGTGCACGTTTCTCTTTAACATTAAACAAGAGTTGCTTCCGTTTTACCGCCCGGAAGCAAATCCAGCAGAGCGAAAGAATAGGGAGTTAAAATTCCAGCTGTCTCAGCTAGTTGAAAAGGAACATGGTTTATGGCTAAGTCATTTACTTTCGGTGACGTTTGCAATGAACTTAGTTGCCTTCCTAACCGCTGCATGCAACTCTTTGCACTCCGGTGACAAGTGCTTCGACAGATAATTATTTTTCCTGCCCCGCGGGATCTTCAGGTCTGTAGTGCTTAGTTGTGTAGACTTGTTGTACCTTTTATAAGCTGGTAGCATTAGGTCACGTGCCCTTTCAGATGGCAAAGTAACCACAATATTGCGAGGTCTATCAGAGGAAGGGTTCATCTTGGCGACTCTACGAACCGACCTCACATCATTGTCACTCAGAGACACTTTTAGGATTCCAAATAAATTTTTAAATATGCTTATTAAATTTTCTGACCGTTGTTCTGTAGATTGAATTTCCAAATTAACACAACGTGAGGTCTTTTCAGCTGATTCCAAGCGGCGTTTTAAGCAAAAAAATATCATCTTTAATCTAATTATTTTTTAATATTTTTATCTTTTATAAAAGTAATTCTTGATGAAAGCTCATTTACATTATTCTTTATGACACTCTGTTCAGCAACAATAAAATCAGTAGTAGCGGATAATTCAGTTTTTAAGTCACTGATTTGATTCTTAATTACATTTTTAATGTCTTGTGTAACAGTATAACGCACAGAATCAAGTATAGAATCCAAAAGTTTGCTTATTTGCTCCAATGTGATATTAGTTGAAATAGTAGTAGGAGAGGCAATTGAGTCATTTAGGATTGACCCGTCACATGACATGTCTGTTACATCAGTCTGTAATTTGTGTTGGCTTCTTACAAGGGTTGAGTCATTATTTCAACGCCTAGTTGTAATATTTATGCATGAATGTGCAAATAAATTGGCTTGTTGTTTATAAACTTTTGGAGGGATATTAACACATAAGCAATGGTAAAAGCCACTGCAATTAATACACTTCAATCGTTCATCCTCTATTGTCTTGTTACAAGCTTGGCTGTTATAGAGGCATATTATGACTAAACAATGCAAAATGATGGATATAATTTTGTGTCCAGGATAAAAATTATAGTAGTTAATACAAACAAAACAAAATAAGTTCTATCCTATTTGTTTTTTAGTTAAATAACCCAATGAAAAAAACCTTCTCTAGTATATTTATCCCAAATTATCTATATAATAGTCACTTAATTTATATCATTCAACTTCTCCGCACAAACACAGTTTGATATAGTAACAACTTGAGTTGAAACAGTTATAACCTCGCAGAAACGGCCGGCAAATTTTTGGCCATTATTTTCACTGTTTAGTATTTAATGTTATAATTTTCAGTAAACAAACTTCACTTATTTTAACTATTATAGTCCAATTCATCAATAAATACAGCGTAAAAACATTAATTTAAGATTATTAGTTTGGCGCGTATTACTCACTTGACAGTTTTTTTTTTAGATTCGAATAAGATGCAATTTTGCTTGACGGACGATAAACGTAAAGATATAAAATGTATGCTCCTATTTTTTTATAAAGGTCTGTCAGGAGTTTTGCTCAACTTACAGGCCTACTCACATCTGCTTGCTCAGGCATCGCATACGGCTGGTGTTCGAAACAAACCTTTATAATTGAAATTATTATTTTAGTCTTTAAAACCGGCCTTTAAATTACAATTGGCAACACTTTTCTTTTTCTCTTTTCTACTCGGTGTCGAGATCAATGGACGCAATAAATATATTTTAAAATAAATTAACGATTTTTATTTGTGTCGAACAAACTGGAGCTCTCCCCGACACAAATAAATGGTGCCGAAACCCATATAGCAGAAAAAACCTTGGATTTTTTGAAGTTGAAACGCAAAATAAAAATTACCGGACGCCGCGTGGGCACATGGATTTTGGATTTTTATCAGACAAGAAGTGACCGACATTAAGGTGGGATTAAACCCCTCCGCTGGATACCCTGGGGCCGTCTAGGCGGTTTCGGGAGCCGTAAGGCACCCGAGATGATACATATATACATATAAGAAGTGACCGACATTAAGGTACATTTTTGTCATATTACTTTGCACAATGGAAACTGACGTCAAAAAGTTAAGCGCAAAAATCGCCCAGTGCAAAAGCATAATAACCAAAGCAGCCACTTTCTTGCGGGAGCAAGAGTCCCAAGTAATTCTAGACGGCGAGGGTATAACGACGAGAATAGAACAACTTAAAATTACATTAAATAATTATATGAACTATAAGGTCGACCTGCAGCTTTTTAAGGGCAAATATGAGGAGGGTGACTTCAGTGAAGATGACGTCGCGGATAAATGCATCGATATCATCTCAAAACTTCAACGGTTACTTAACAATAAACCCCCCGCCAGTAAACACCACGTCAAGCTGCCGGAGATCGAAATTCCATCATTCGACGGAGGCGAATCCACAAAATTCCAGCCATTTTATGATCTTTTTGACTCTGTAATTCACCAGGACGACCGGCTTAGTGAAATTCAAAAACTTTTTTATTTAAGGAAGTATTGTAAAGGGGAAGCATTAGCTCTTATAGAGAGCCTGCCTTTGAGCAACGGCTCCTACAAGCAGGCTATGGCACTGCTGAAGGAGAGATATGATAATAAATGTTTATTAACCATGTACACAATATATTGGATTGTTCCCCAATAGCCAAGGGCACTTCTGCCAGCCTGAGAACCTTAATTTCACATTCCCGCCAACACTTATCAGCTTTATGCAATCTAGGCCAGCCCATAGCCCAATGGGACATGATTATTTTGCCTATTTTGTAAGGTGGATTCATTTAGCTGTAGAGCGTTCCATTCTGACCGAGACAATACCAAGCTGCCATCACTCGAGGATTTCTTAAAATTTATTGAAAAAAGAGCCAGCAGCTTTGAAGAATGTAACAAAAGTGAAGGTAAGGTACCTTTATTTAAATCTAACTTAAAATATAGCAGTAAAGTTGTAAATGTAGCAAATAATTTAAAATATTTCAATTGCAAATTTTGCAATGACTCTGAACATAAATTGTTTAATTGCCCAATGTCAAGCTCAGAGATGGACAAAATCAATTTTGTTACAGTTCAGGGTCTTTGCAAGATATGTTTGAACAAACATACACAAAAATGCAAGTTTCATTTTAAATGTTCAGTATGCAAGAGCAAAGAACATAACACTCTCCTGCATACTGACAATGTCGACACAAAGGTCAATAATAATTCAGTAATATTACACAACAATATTACATGTAGTTCAGCTGTGCTGCTACCAACAATAAAAGCTAAGATATTAAGGCAAGGTAGTACTCATGTGGTCGTGAGGTGCTTGCTAGACAGCGGAAGTCAAACTTCATTCATTACTTCACAGCTTGTCCAATCACTAAACCTCAAAACATTCAATTATAATTTGACTATTACAGCCCTTGGCAAGGTTAAAAAATCCATCTCCAAGGCTGTCAATATTAATTTAACTTCATTGTTGAACAATTTTACTTGTAGCATTACTTGTTTTGTCATAGATGAAATAACTACACAACTACCTCAACAAAGATTTGATTTCATGTACCACACTAAACTAAACTTGATTAAGCCAAATTTCAATATTTGTTCATTATAAATTAAATGTTTAAGAATTCTTATTAGGTAAAATATATAAATTATGTTTAAGAATTCAATATATCTTTAAATTGTCAAGTTAGTTATTTTAAAACTTTTAATGCCCGTCGGCAGTGTGTTCGAAACGAACCTTTATAATTGAAATTATTATTTTAGTCTTTAACACCGGCCTTTAAATTACAATTGGCAACACTTTTCTTTTTCTCTTTTCTACTCGGTGTCGAGATCAATGGACGCAATAAATATATTTTAAAATAAATTAACGATTTTTATTTGTGTCGAACAAACTGGAGCTCTCCCCGACAGCTGGCATACAAAGAAATTCAAAAGGTGTAAATATAACAATTTTGACATAAAAATAACAATCCTAACTCATTACAGGGAGACTTTTTTTGGTGGATAAAATCCATAGACTCCGCCGTAAATAATATCAGAAAAGACGTATATCACTTACGAGATATTCTCCGACGCTTCAAACACAGCGTTGGGGTTTATCTTGCGGCAATAAAACAGCAAGTGGACTATAAGAAGAAACTAGCATGCATATTAATTATTTAGAACTCGGCTGCCTATTTTAGGATACTATTTTTTTTGCCAAAAATTTAATAGATAGGCAAATTTTACTTCGTATAGATAATGTTGCAGCCATATCCTATTTAAATTGGATGGAGGGAATAAAATTTCCCCACCTCAATGGCTTATCAAGGAATATTAGGCTTTGGTGTGAGAGTCGAAAACTAGTTACCTAGTCTTGCCATAAATATTGTAACAAAGAAATATTTTTTTTCTATTGCAAATAACATCTTTTATTTTTACAGTGTGTTAGTTTATAAATATAAAACAATTTAAAATATATAAAGCTTATTCGAAGTGGTCTCCATTGGCTGCAATACAGTCCTTTAAGCGTTAAGGCCAGTTATCAATAGAAGCACGCACTCGTTCCATGGGAAAATTCTTCACTTCCAATCGTATGGATTGTTTTAGGGACTCTCAGTCACTCCTTCATAGCTAACACCCCACCTAACCATCACTAAAGTCGGATAATGCCCACGTTGCACTCTGTCTACTAATTGGGAAGCTTCCTTAGAGCATTGAGCATAAATACGGTCATTTTGTTTGTTAAAATGTGCTCAATTGTAAAAATTTCCTCATCCGTAAACAATTTTTTTCTGTGACCTCCCTTTCCGTACCGCTTCAGTAGTTGTTCCGATTTTACCACCCTATTCATTTTTAAATTATCAGTTAAGAAATGACCAGTGCGTTTCTTATAGGCTGCAAGTCCTAAGTCATCTTTTAAAATACGCGACATGGTTCTAGGTGCTATTTTCATCTCCCAAAATAAAATCTTTTGCTTCCGGACAGGATTTCTTCGAATTTTTTTTCTTACTACTTTGACCACCTTTTTCATACGAACACTACGTGGACGGCCAGATCTTTTCCTGTCACAGAGGATGTGTCATTGTAGCCCGTCTATTAATAGCCCCACAGGTAAAAATGGTTTCTTCAATTAAGATGTAATAACTTGAATTAAAAAAAATGCATCAAATCAAGAATATGGTAGGCTCATATGAAGGGTACAGGTGCCAAACAAAGAATATCACTTTAAATTTGAAAAATAAATAATGATGGCAACATTTACATTTTCTCCGTATTTTTATATCTAATCAAGCAAAAAGTGTAAATACAATCATAGTCAGATATTACGCTGTGTTTTTAAAATCGTGTACAGGTACAAAACTAGGAAGGTCCTTGGTGTAACGGAACGTAAAAAGGAATGTCCACAACTGTTAATTTTGAGGTTATCTTGTGATTGTTTTAAACTGCTGTTTTTTTAGTTTTATTTTCGTTTATTCAGTGAAAATGAAAGCGATGAAGATATTAATCAAAATATTGTTACAACAACAAAAAAGCGAAAGAAAACAGGAAGAATGCGAGATGTAATAAAAAAAATGAAAGTTGCTACGTATGAGCCAGGAGACGATTGTAAGTGTAAAAGATTGAAATGTTTCGACACAATATCATTAGAGAAACGTTTAAAGTTATTAAAAGATTTTAATAGCATGAAGGCCGATGAGCAAAATATATATTTGTGGTCTGATTGATTAATGTATGTTCAATAAAAAGAAGGCGAAGCAGGAAGAGTGAAATGGATGCAAATTTTCACCAAACCCATTTTACATACAAAGTAAGAGTAAAAGAACATTATGAGACACAAGAAGTACCTGTTCAAGGCATTTTTATCTATATTCGGAATCACGAAAGGAAAACTTGAACACCTTCAGAAGTCGTTGAAAATAACAGGTAAAGCACCAACTAATAAAAGGGGTAAATCAAGTTCACACAGGCGATTAGATATTAACACCAAACAATTGATATGTAATCATATAAAATCCTTTAAAAAAAGGCAAAGTCACTATAGCCTCAAAGATACCAATAAAGAATATTTACCTGAGGACCTGAATATTAAAAAAATGTGTTAGGTGAAAAGAATGGGTATGATAATGAAAATGAGATGATAAATGAGAAATGCAATCAACTTTCACTAACCTTTCGAAAACAGCCTCACCGTCGAAGACGTAGGGGCCCCTCAATGCTCTTGGAGCTGGTGCTGATCCGTGACTTTGTTTATATTGTTAATTCTTTTCGAAAATACGTAAAAACTTTGGTGAACTTCAAAATCAGCTCAGCTGTTCGTTTTGTTTCAAAAGCTCACGGCTGCGTTCGTGCAGCAGTCCGGATTGAGGTGCGTTCGTCGGCGTTGCAAAAACGTCATGCATTTATATAAAAAAAGGCAAAGCAGTTAAAATAAAATAAATTAAATAATGAAGCAAACAAACGAATTATGTGACTATTGAACATGCCGCCGATATAAAACTAAAGCAAATGTAATAAGACAAGGAAAGGAAAGGAAGGATGAAGAAATTATAATAATAAATAAAATGCAAGATTATTGAATAGGTAGTGGACACACCTTAACGATGGGTCGTTTTGAAAAGCTATTGCCTATCTGGACTGTTACTACACGTAAGATTCCGTCAGCACCAGGATGCAAAGCATGTATACGACCAAAACGCCATTGAAGAGGTGGTAAATTATCGTCCTTAATGACTACCACCGTCCCCTCGGAAATGTTATATGGTTTGGAATCGCGGTGCCATTTGCCGCGTTGTTGGAGCTGGTTGAGGTATTCATTACTCCAACGTTTCCAAAAATGTTGTACTGCTTATTGTAGCAGGTACCATCTTTCCAAACGATTGGGAGGCGTATCCGTTAGATCAGCCTCAGGAAGAGCTGTTAATGGTGCACCGATTAAGAAATGAGAAGGCGTAAGAGGTAATGGATCTCTAGAATCATTACTTAATATGCAAAGTGGTCTAGAGTTCAAAACGGCTTCTATACGAGTAAGCAAAGTATTAAGTTCGTCATAAGACAATATTTGTACACCAACGACGCGAAGAAAGTGAGTTTTGAAACTTTTGACGCCCGCTTCCCAAATGCCTCCAAAATGGCTAGCATATGGAGGGTTAAAATGCCAGATTATTCCCGAAGTGGTGCAAAAGTTATATAATTCGCGATTTAGCTTTAAATCTAATAAAGTCCTACCTTTCTAATAGAACTCAAGGTGTTAATATTGATGGTTGTGTATCCGACGGAAACATTGTAAAGATGGGTGTCCCCCAGGGCTCAATTTTAGGCCCGTTCCTGTTCCTAGTATACATCAATGATCTTCCACATATGGTACAGGAGACGGCGCAGATAGTGCTATTTGCTGATGATACATCCCTACTGTTTAAAGTTAGTAGGAAAGATAATATATTATCGGCAGCAAATGACACTCTGGAAATGGTTTCAAAATGGTTCACGGCAAATAATTTAGTTTTAAATGCAAAGAAGACTAAGTGCCTGAAATTTACGTTGCCTAATGTATCAAATATCAATGCCACAGTGAAGATAGGTGGCACTAATCTGGAATTTGTCGACTCCACTGTGTTTTTAGGGATCACAGTTGATTCCAAACTACAGTGGAAAGCTCACATCAATACTTTATCCAACAGATTGAGCTCTGCTGCATATGCAGTCAGAAAAATTAGACAATTAACTGATGTTGCAACAGCCAGACTAGTGTACTTCGCCTATTTTCACAGTATAATGACATATGGTCTTATAATGTGGGGATCTGCGGCAGATATTGACACAATATTTATTCTACAGAAGAGGGCCATTCGGGCAATATATAACATAAAAGCTCGTGACTCTCTTCGAGAAATCTTTCCTATGATTGATGTATTGACACTACCATCTCAATATATTTATGAGAATTTATTGTACGTAAGGAAAAACTTAAATATGTTTAGTAAAAATAGCGATAGACATAATTTAAACTTAAGAAACATAGATAAAATCGATATACCAAAGTTTAGACTAAAAAAAAACGAATAAATGTTTCGTCATTAACAGTATAAGGTTATTTAATAAATTACCTAAAAGCATTATAGAACTGAGTGAAATAAAGTTTAAGAATTGTATAAAACACATTTTAATCAATAAGGCTTACTATAGCGTAAAAGATTATTTTAACGATAAAGACGTCTGGAACCGTCCTGATATGCAATTGAGGTCTCGCAACTAGTGAACAAATTACTTATTTATTAGAATTATATTTGTAGAATAAACATTAGCTTAGTAGTGTCCGATATTGTAATAATTTAATATTACATAATTTATTTTTATTACATTATGTAAATTTTGTCTTTGGATAAGGTAATCACTGATGATTACCTGCTTATTTATACTTAATTTATACTACAGTACTGTGTAGTTCTGTACATTGGTACAGTAACAAATAATCTGCCATAGGGTGTTTTGCGCATGCTGATCGCATTTTGAGTATGCTACTATATATATATATATGCTATATAGCATAAGCAAATCAATGGCTGTACTCCTCTTTTAGTTTGTGTGAAGCACTAGAGTTTTTTACTTGCTGGTTTCTTTTTCTCCGGGGTGTCACTGAGGGGATCGACTTTACAGTTAGTATACCCGCCCTTAAAAATACCGATCCTTATACGTTTACTTATACGTGATTGGTTACTAACCTTTTATTTAGAATAAATATTTAAGGCGTGGATATGGTCGGTGAAGTTGGTCGCCTTGGTGGCTCCCTTGTATGGCAGATAATGATTGACAGGTCAATGGAATCAGCTAACCACCTAGTCTTACACTAGTTGGTTATGTAGTGTGTGTTCGGTTTGGTAGTAATTTTCATATTAAGATTTCTAAATTTAAGTTCTAAATCTGATATCGATGTATAATAAATATTTGTCGTTCTTTTAATAATGAATAGCTGCCTAACCAAACGCACTCTAACACCTCATTGTTAAAAAATTTTTTTTTTTGACTATTCATAATAATCTGTAAAGATTTACATGAAATAAATGATTTGATTGATTGATTGATTGATCTGACTTTTAGTAGCCTCATCATTAAGAAAAGTTTGAAGTTCTTGAAGGTACTTGTTACACCCCAAGAAATTACGTCCACAATCAGAGTAATATCCGAACACAATCCACGCCGAGAAATTAGACGTTGTAAGGAATTAAGAAAAGATGCGTGGATAAGTCTGGATCTAATTCTAGATGAACTGCCTTAGTAGACATGCACACGAAAATACAAACGTAAGCTTTTGTAATTTTAGAATTACGCAATTTGGTAAACGTGTTTGTATACTACCAGTAAAATCAACCCCGACGTGAAGAAAGGGTCGCAAGGAACGAACGCGGACCGCTGGAAGAGGAGCCATTGAAGGTTGAGGTGCATTAGGACGCGTCCGGAAACATCGAACGCAACCATGAATACGCGAACGAATAACGTGGCGAGCGGAAATAATCCAATACCGTTGCAAAATAATATATTGCAAAGTTTGGGGACCTACATGAAGATGCACAATCTGATTATGCTCAATTATAAGGTTGGTGAATTGATGACTCTTTGGAAATATTATGATGACTATTTATGAAGACGATTAGAACAGTTACGTGATAGCTTTATATTTAGAATATCATCTGAAAACTCATTATGCTGAATTAAACGAATTAATAAACCTTCTGTGTACTTTAATTCGGAAACAGTAATGTACTTTTCTAATCGTTGATTACGTTTACGGCATACATTTATAAATCTGAGAACATACGATAACACCCTTAATAACTTGTACAATGTAGAAAACTTCGAAATAAAGCCCAAGTCATAAGGTTCACTTTTAGATACGGTCATCGTATGGACTCGTCTCTCTTCATCAGTAACAAAATCTATGGACGAAATAGGCCAGTCGATCTCGCATATCTGTAGCCACGAAGGGCCATTAAACCAAAGTCTTAGGTCCAGTTCTAAAGGTAATGACCCTCTGGAAGCTGGATCAGCTGGGTTATCTGCCGAACGAACGTGTCGCCATCTATCGGCCGACACTCTATTTGTAATCTCTGTAATACGATTAGAGACAAAAACACGCCACTCATGCGAACATGAACGTAGCCAGGCCAAGACTATAGAAGAATCTGACCAGGCGTAAACATTGTCATTTGAAAGAAATGCATTATAAACTGCAGATACCTTTTCGATTAGTTTAGCTAGTAAGAGTGCACCACACAACTCCAGCCTAGGCAGCGATATTCTTTTTAATGGTGCAACTTTAGTTTTTGCTGCCAGTAAATTTGTAGAAACACTACCATCGTTATGATGAATTCGAAGGTAGACACACGCTGCGTAGGCTTTCTCAGAAGCATCAGAGAAACCATGCAGTTGTATGGACTTGTGGTCCCATATAACAAGTCTTGGTAAGTTTATAGATTTTAGAATTGTAAGTTCTGAAACAAACTTATTCCAAGAATCTTGAATAGATTGGGATGGCCTTTCGTCCCAGCCAACCTCTGAGAGCCACAGAAATTGTAATAGATGTATTGCAAACAATGTAATGGGGGAGAGAAATCCTAATGGATCATAGATCCGGGCTATATCACCAAGCATGTTACGTTTGGTGCATTCACGAGGTGAATGATGAACATCATACGAAAAATTATCTTTCATTGGGTTCCACTTTAAACCCAACACCTTTACTGAAACGTCCCCGTCGAGACTTGACATGACCAACCCATCAGTATTAGATGAAGACTGATCAGACAATACTGATTGTAGAAGAGCTGGATGGTTACTTGTTCACTTTCGTAATTCGAAAGTAGCTGATTTGCATATAGCATTAAGCTCGCGTTGTAATGAAAGGGCTTCCTCAATTGAATTTTCTCCCGTAACCACATCATCCTTGTGGATACATCGTGAAGAAGTACTTGAGAGGCACGAGGAAACTGACCAGCCTCGTCAAGGGCAAGTTGGCGTAATGTGCGTAATGCCAAAAATGGGGCAGAGCTAACACCGAAAGTGACGGTACACAAGCGATACTCGCGTACAGGCTCTGTTGGGTGGGAACGCCACAAAATCCGCTGATAATCTCGGTCTTCTGTACGGACCTTAATAATACGGTACATCATTTTGATGTCAGCGGTGAAGACTACTTTATGCATTCTGAATTTAAGCAAAACTTGAAAAATATCTTGATGTAATTTCTGACCAGTTAAAAGATTATCATTCAAGGAACGACCACTACTTGTCTTACAAGATGCGTCGAATACACACCTAAGTTTGGTAGTGGTACTACTAGACTTCACCACGCTATGGTGAGGAATGTAGTAAGGAATATTTTTTTCAGATGATGCCTCAGTAACTAACTCCATATGGCCAAGAGTAATGTACTCGTTAAGACACTTGTTGTAATCCTCTCGTAGAGCAGGAATACGTTCAAGACGCTTCTCGAGTTTATAAAAACGTGAAAGAGCTATGTCACGTGACTCACCAAGTAATGGTGCATCAGGTTTGAAAGGTAGCGATACAGTATATTGACCACTACTATCTCTAGTATGAGTGTCTATAAAAATATTCTCACACAGAATTTCTTCCGCTGTAAGCGGCCTTGCATCTGGAACTGATTCCAAATCCCAAAACTTTTCCAACTGCATGTCAACATGTAATGTATTAATGCGATGGTGTTGGTTTAAATTTTTTGAAAGCCTTCCATTTAAGAGGTAACCAAAAATGCTGTTAATGGCAACCGGGGTGCCCGTAGGGCCAATGACATTGTCATGCAAAAGTATGGAATCTGTATAATCGGAGCCTAACAACAATTCAATGGGACGTGCAGAACGTATTCTGGGTCCGCAAGTGGTAGGTCTCGCAAATGATGTAATGTCCCGATTGAGTTTGATACATTTGGTAAATAATTGGTAATTTTTGGAAGAATATAAGCCTCAATAAAAATGTTTGGTACCGCTTTATTATGTGGTGATATTGTAAATGACACCATACCACGAGTAGTTTGAGTTTGATTAGCAATGCCAGTTATGGAGATATTATTTTTTAAGCAATAGCGGTGTAGACCAAGTCTTTGAACATATGTTTTACTAATAAACACTCAATAATACTAATAATGGTTGAGCGCCTTGCCGCGATAGCGAGGTTCGTGGGTTCGAGTCCCGCCACCAGGATTTTTTTCATTGCATTTTTATCTTTAAAAATTTAATATAAGATTATCCTATAAAGGAATTTATAAAAATGCATAAATATAAAATACTGAAAAAAGTAAAAACAAAAAACAGACTCCTCTGCCATCTAGTATAGATACTAGGACTTCTAACGTCATTCGTATAAGAGTTATTAGAAGAAAGCTAATAGAGGGCGTCTGTGTATAAGTAGATATCAAGCAATGACAAAATTCGTGAGGGCTGACTGGAACCTGGTTGGCTCAGCGGTTGAGCGCCTTGCCGCGATAGCGAGGTTCGTGGGTTCGAGTCCCGCCACCAGGAATTTTTTCATTGCATTTTTATCTTTAAAAATTTAATATAATTTCACTAATAAAAGTTGACTGTGAACCTTGGTCAATCAATGCTCGTACTGGAGTAGATGGTTCAGTGCTAGAAGGATGTAACTCTACTAGCGCCGTGCTAAGAAGGACCGTGAAAGACTCTGTAGATATTGTAGATGTCAGACAGTATTCATTGCTAGCTGCTGAAGTTCTAGGTTGTTCAACACAAATGAGGGACTCATGTGTGTTAACAATTTCACTAGGTTCATGTAAAGTAGTGTGATGACGGAGTGAACAATGTTGGCAAGAATATTTTGAAATGCAAGTATCCACTTTATGACCTACACTTGAAACAGTTTGGGCAAATTTTGATCAAACTAATATATTGTTTACGCTCAGTAAACACTGTAAGAGGTCAATTCGAAAATGCATCGCATTGTCTAATAACATGAAGATGTGACTTGCAATATGGG
Organism: Monopis laevigella; assembly: GCA_947458855.1. NCBI lineage: Eukaryota > Metazoa > Arthropoda > Insecta > Lepidoptera > Tineidae > Monopis > Monopis laevigella. The sequence continues at coordinate 2,220,784 of OX381596.1, read as the reverse complement.
CATTTAATTTTCTTTTGTGACTCATTCTTGTGATCAATAGATGCATGCATACTAGAAGTGGATGGACGTGTTATAGACATTGGTTGTGAGCTGCTGGTAGCAGGCCGAGTATTATTGGTGAAACGAGGTCTAGGTGCAGTTGGCCGTGGAGGAAGGTAACGAGGAACAGAATCTGTGGATGTGCGTGGGTACGCACTATTCATGACCCCAACAGCTGATAGCTCCTTTTCCAGAAATGAAATAAGTACATCCACACTTGGTATCTCAGTAGAAGAAGAAAGAGAAAGTTCAAACCTTTTCCTGATACTTGGAGTTACCTTACGTAGTAATATGTTAAGCAAAATAAAGCTCCAACTATCAATAGGTTGACCTAGCATTTTTAATGCAGTAATATTTTCTGTAAAATTATTAATAAATATTCTAAGCGAACGCTCTTGGTACCTATCATTAACACACTCTAAATCCAAAATTTTATCTAAGTGCTTGGTTGCTATCATTCTGGAATTATCATAGCGATGAATTAGAATGTCGAATGCACACATATAATTTTGGGAAGTAATAGGTAAAGATTTAATTAAATTGTAAGGTTCAGCCTTAAGAGACAATAACAAATACCTAAACTTTTCAATTTCAGACAATGTATCATTATCATGTATAAGCGACCTAAACAGATCATAAAATGCGTTCCACTCTGTGAGTTGCCCGCGAAATTCAGGTAATGTTAAGGATGGTAATTTTACTTTTGAATGCAATTTATTATTATTTTGTGTAGTTATGAACGAACTATTTTTTCTTAAGTTTTGTTTAAGAGCATCCGCAGCAGCTTGAATTTCATAATAATTAGTATCATAAGTTTCTCTAATATTAAACTGTTCCTTTTGTTTGTCATGGTCAAAGGTACCAGCTTTAGCATATAGCCGTCCAATTTTTATTTGAATCTTGAAAAATTCTTTCTTATTTTGATTCAAGTCTCCTAACCTATACTTAAATTGAACGGAATCATTTCGGGAACAATCTACCATTTTCTGTAAATCATTTAATATGATGTTTCTTTCAAATAGACACTGTTCTATATCCATTTTTAAAATTCGATACAAAAATAATTAATTGAAAAAAAGTAAGTAGGTATTAAAAAAAATATATTTATATATTTTTTAATCTAAAATATTATGTTATTAAATAATATAGTAAGGTCCAACGTAAGTATGTCCACTGCCTAATATATATGTATAAAGCAAGGAATATATGGAAAATGTAAAATAGTACCTCGAAGAGGGTTAGTAAGAAATGTAAAGGAATTCGTGGAATTTTTACCAAAAGTTGGAGAATTAATCAACAACAAATCAAAGTCAGCATAATCCGGTTCGAAGGACCAATATGTTAGGTGAAAAGAATGGGTATGATAATGAAAATGAGATAATAAATGAGAAATGCAATCAACTTTCACTAACCTTTCGAAAACAGCCTCACCGTCGAAGACGTAGGGGCCCCTCGATGCTCTTGGAGCTGGTGCTGATCCGTGACTTTGTTTATATTGTTAATTCTTTTCGAAAATACGTAAAAACTTTGGTGAACTTCAAAATCAGCTCAGCTGTTCGTTTTGTTTCAAAAGTTTAAGTAAGAAGTGACAGCTCACGGCTGCGTTCGTGCAGCAGTCCGGATTGAGGTGCGTTCGTCGGCGTTGCAAAAAGCGTCATGCATTTATTTAAAAAATGGCAAAGCAGTTAAAATAAAATAAATGAAATAATGAAGCAAACAAACGAATTATGTGACTATTGAACAAAATGTATATGTTATATCTGGATGCATATGCATCTGAACCGTTAAATCATATTTCTTATGAAACTTATAGGAATATATTCAATACAGAATTTAATATATCATTTGGCTACCCTCGTGATACCTGTAGTACCTGTGATGAATTAAAAATCTTGTAGGGAGGTATTAATTTACTTCTTTTAAAATTATATAATTCTAATGGTAGAATTATTAATTTTAAAAACAAAAATTATTGTCTTGTTGTAAGGTGAAATTTAATGCTTTTAAGAATTAATTATCTTATAGTTATGATTTTAATTTTCTCAATAAATTCTCATAAATATTTATGATAGTTAACTTTTAAAAGCATTAAAGTTCACCTCACAACAAGACAATCACATGTTTTTAAGCAATAGCAGATTAATACAATAAGAATAGAATAATTTTAAAAGAAATAAATAACTTGGTTCATGAAATATTAATAAAAATAAAAGTACACATGTTTTCTTATAATTTATTTTAACATCCTACATGATACATAAATAATGGTTAAAATTTATCAACCTAATCCATTAATAACTAAATACAAAACTAATGATTATGTTGGATTAGGTCCACATCCATTTTCTGGATTTTTTTAGAACAACAACTGATGTAGACCTAATCCAACATAATCATTAGTTTTATATATATATATCGCCTACCGCCTAGACGGCCTCAGGGTACCCAGCGGAGGGGTTTTAATCCCACCTCGTTGTAGCCGGTGGTATGAGTCTACACCGAACAAGTGGCTAGCTCGTCGCGATGTTTTGGATAGACTCAATAACCCATCTATAAACAGTTTCACAAGTTGGTATAGTGAAACCGGGGCCGACAGCTCAACGTGCTCTCCGAGGCACTATAGTGGTGTTGTCAAACAAATGTACATATTTTTTTTAATTAAAATTTCTTAAATTTTTTTAAATTAAAATTCGAACCAGGGACCTAAACGTTTTAAAGTCCAAGGTCTAACCAACTAGGCCACCACGTATTACGTTTACACATTAGTTTTATATTTAGTTACTAATGATAAAATTAATAAATTTTAACTATTATTCCACAATACAATTTAAGACTTTAATAAAAAAACAATTAAATATTATTTTATCACAATTATTTTTATAAATCCGATTCAATACAAAATCGTTTTTATAGTTAGGACTGATTTTTCAATAACTTTATAGTTATATGTCAGTTATCTTGTATGAAGAACTGCCAAACTTATCAATTCTCTATACAAATTATCTGTTGAATAACTTTAGCTGACGTTAAAAAAATCAGCCCAGAATTAAACAAAAATAAAATATTATAAACTATACCTATATAATTAATAAACAATAGTATTATTTTTATAAATGGAAATAAACATACAATGGTCATATTGAAAGTCTAATTTTACGTACAAATCTGAATTAATGTTATAGATAGTTGAAGGTAAATTTAAATGTAAATCATTGTAACTTATAATTTTAGTTTGCGACGTACGCGTAACTCTGAATGCCCTAAAATGTGGATTATAATGAATAACTCATAAATAACAACAATGAAATAATGTTTCTACTTTCTTTAGAACAATTTTAGTAATTATTAAGTATTCTGGGTTATTTTCTGTGATATTATACAATAAAACATCATTTACATTAAAAGTTATGCCGTTAATTTTGTAAAAATCACAAAAGTATGTCCCATGAGGATATTCCTCAAATATTTCAGCTTTACCATGGTGAATGTTATCAATTAATCCTTTTTTGGTTATGAAGCGTAAACATTGTTGTAGTTGACATCGTTTAAATACTGAAAGCGGAAGATTCTTACGTGACGTTATAGATTGACATACTTATTTTAAATCTCTATGTTTTGCTTCATACTTAAACGCACTAACAAGTATTGGTGGTCCAATTTTTTTTATAATCATCGGATAGTGTATCAAAAAGTGGTGTTTTGGTTTTAATGTACACATAAATAAGTTTTGGTATTTTTCATGATGCTCACTGATTAGGTACTTTAAATAATCTAGCAATTCATCAGTGAAACTTTGTGATGTGAGAATATCTGTGATTTCAAGCAACAAAAGGTAAAAAAGCCAAATTGGTTCAATACAACCTACAATGAAAACAAAATTTCTGACAAGGCATAACATTTCTGTAGCGGACATTATTATCATTCTATTTATGAAAATGTTGATAATTAATTGGGGGTGGAGTATTTTTTTCAGATGAATTGTATTTGAAATATTTTATTTTAGAATTCAAGTGATCCAAAGAAAATATGTTTTTATCAATTAAACCTTTTACAATACGTGCCATATCATACCTATGCACCCCTTCCATAAGATCATGCATAACATCAAAACTAACGATTTTGTATACATGGTTATTTGGTAGATTATTCCAAACACAGCTTGCTTTAATTCCTACATTATTTCTGACGTCATTCTCATATTCTAATATTTGACGACTATTGTCATTTTCTTGGACTTGTGTCTGAGAATTGACTTTACTTGTTAAGCAAAACCTGCAAAAATATGTTGCCGCGAAACTTTCATAAAATCCTAATATACCGTGAATACCTAATTTATCACCAGATATTGTCACTAAAATAAATTTTACTGTGACAGACTTTTGATCAACAATGATATTAATTCCAACTTCTAAAAATTTCAATTCTTCAATAAGATTATAAAAAACTAAATCATTACCGAAAACAACTCGATCGTGTGTATAGAACAGCTGAGCTAAAAATATATTTTCTAGTCTACTGGATTTGTTTGGGGGAATGGTGGCAATCGATACATATACGGCACCTAATTTGTATAGTCCTGCATTGCTACCAAGTACATTACCGGTTTCGAAATCATCAAAGTACAAAATTATGGGTATTAAAGAATACTCATCAGTTTTTTTTGTAGATATTTGATTATTACTTTTTGCAAAGAATTTGTTATACTAAAAATATAATTTGGGAATGCAGGTTGTTCATCGTGCTGATTGTTATCAGTAATTATTGATTTTGGACTAACTGGAACAGAATCTGTTACGCAATTTGGGCTATCATTATAGACATTCTTAGTATTATAATTGCTTAAATCTGATGGACCTACAGCAATTTCAAAAGGATTGTTACTAATTTTCATGTCATTGCTATTTGAATGTGAAGATTTTAAATGATATTTAAAAGTACATTTATTGTTATAAGTTCTATTACATGTGTAAAAAGGACAAATTAAATAATTAACTATTTTGTGGGCAACTTCTAAATGAAAAATGTATTTCTTTACATTATCTAAAGTCATTTCACAAAAGTGGCATTTTAAAAACATTTTGTTAAACATCTTAACACAATAAAAAAGTCAATGTGGCTACTGCCAAATTTCTATTAAAAAATGAAGTAAAATTAAAGGTGGAAGTGGTTTGATGCTAAAGGGTACCTGGCATTAAAAACATGAAATGTTTTGAATAATGTATCAAATGCTTTGGAAATGCTGGTGATTGAATATTTTACATTATCAATTATAAGCAAAGGAGATGAGCAATTTTTTAAAGATGTACCTTGCAATATAATATGAAGGAAATTATATATTAAAAAAAGGTTTCTTCAATCAAGAAAATACAACAAAACATATATTTTCTTGTAATAAGTAAAATTACGGAACTCTTATAGATTCGAGATGTCTGTCCGTCCGTATGTCACAGCCACTTTTTTCCGAAACTATAAGAGCTATGCTGTTGAAACTTGGTAAGTACGAGGGTCAAGTAAAAAATAAGGTTCTCAACGCTGTACACTCGCCGCGCGACATGCTAGGAGAAATCCGGCAACACCGCCGTGTTCCTTGGTTCCCGCGCTTCATTCTCCCACACGGGCGAAGTCGGTACGACGCTCAGTGCCGGCCTGGCAGCCATCCGAGATGGAGCCCTCAATCGCTGTCACCGCCAGGTGTGAGATTCGATCAGTTATCCGTTTTTTACACGCAAAAAAGGTAAAACCTATTGAAATTCATAGGCAGTTGCAAGAAGTTTATGGCGAAGCTTGCATCAGCGTTCAACACGTCCGCAAATGGTGTAGGGAGTCCACGACGAGGAAAGGAGCGAAGAACTCGGCCTGGCGGCGGAGTTCTTCGAAGAGGGTTTTCAAAAGTGGATAACTCGTCAGCAAAAATGTATAGAAAAATCTGGCGACTATGTAGAAAAATAGTTTAAAGTACAAGCTTTCAGATGGTGTACTCCTCGATTATAATAAAAAATGCCTTACACCTGAAAAAAATGTGGGAACCTTATTTTTTACTTGACCCTCGTAGATGTATTCTGTGAACCGCATTAAGATTTTCACACAAAAATAGAAAAAAAACGAACGAACTGATTTTTTTTTCATTAAACCCATACGTGTATAGCCCATCTATGGATAGGTTTTCAAAAATGATATTGAGGTTTCTAATATTTTTTTTTTCTAAACTAGAATAGTTTGCGCGAGAGACATTTTCAAAGTGGTAAAATGTTGCCCCCCCCTCCCCCCCTGTAACTTCTAAAATAAGAGAATGATAAATCTAAAAAAAAAATGATTTACATTACCATGCAAACTTCCAGCCAAAATTGGTTTAAACGAGATCTAGTAAGTAGTTTTTTTTAATATGTCATAAATCGCAATTTCTGCTACCCTTCATGGGCGAGTTCGACTCGCACTTGGCTGCTTTTTTACAAGTTGCTCTGATGACAAACTAAGCTCTAGGTATGTACTATATGTACCAGAAACAATATAATGCATTTCTTTTATAAACACCCAGATAACAAATTGAACAGAAAAACAAACTAATATTTCTTTTTGCCCTGGGTGGGAATCAAACCCACAACCTCCAAATACATAGCCTAAAGCACAGTCACCAACAGCAAGAAATAAAATTATCTAAATAAGGAATAAGTAGCTTATAAATAAACTTACTGTCTTCATCTAGTTCTTGTAAAGAATTAATGAGACTTAGGGTTTCGTTTGAAAGTTGTTTCAATTCCACTACTTTCTCGAAAAACTCATTAAAATACAAATAGAAATATAACCCACTATTGGGGTATCTTTGTTCAAAATCCAATGATATCTGAAACAAAGAAATTATATAAAATATATAAGATGTAGTTATAATAACGATAATATGTAAAACATTTTACATTGCCCTGAGCACAAACTAACTCAAGGCTTGTTAAACACCCAGACCAATGTAAACTACCAAAAAACATACTAATATTATTTTCCATGTGTGGAAATCAAACCAACGACCTCCGGATACAATGCTAATGGCGTGTGGCTACTTTCCACGCGGCGCATGGCAACACGACGTGACCTCTTTTGTCCGCTCCACGCTCACCATATATGGTAGCGAGAGACGGTTGCCATGTCAGCACTTCTCCTGAGCTTCGGTTTGCGCAATGCAGCGCAGACATTCCAACGATTCATGGACGGAATCTTACGCGACCTGGACTTCTGCTTCCCGTACCTAGACGATATTCTGGTGGCGTCGACAGATGCAGAGCAGCACGAGCAGCACCTTCGCCAGGTCTTCGAGCGTCTGAAGGAGCACGGAGTGGTCATCAACACCGCAAAATGCAGGTTCGGCGAGCCGCAGGTACCTTTTCTTGGGTATTTAGTATCCGCCGAGGGTACTAAACCTCAACCGGCTAAGGTTACTGTTATCAACGATTTCCCAATCCCGAAAAATATTAAGGAGCTCCGTAGATTTCTCGGGATGATTAACTTTTACCGCCGATTCCTCCCGCATGCAGCTCACTAACAAGCCGAATTAGTCACCTTGCTCGCGGGTAAGGACCTAAAAAACAATACCCTTGTTTCGTGGACACCCACTCTCGAAAAGTCATTTATAAAAATAAAAGAGTGTCTCGCAGAAGCCACTCTATTGGCTCATCCCGACCCAAACACACAATTAGTTTTAGTAACCGACGCTTCCGATGTCGCAATCGGCGCTGTATTACAACAAAAAATTGGAAACGCTTATAATTCCTTGGGTTTCTTCTCCAAGCGCTTAAATACGGCTCAGCGCAAATACAGCCCCTACGACAGAGAACTTTTGGCAATCTACGAGGCGGTAAAATATTTTAGATATATGCTCGAGCTAAAACCATTCACAATATTTACCGACCACAAACCCATAGTCTTCGCGTTTAAAAAGCGCTCCGACATTTGCTTACCCCGTCAGTTTAGGTATTTGGATTTCATATCACAATTTTCCACCGATATTCGGCACATCACGGGTGAAGACAACGTAGTTGCCGATACCTTGTCCCGCATCGAAGATACGCACCGAAATATAATTCATAAATTTCGACGAACTCGCGACTTCCCAGAGCGACGACCCAGAACTCCACCAATTTCTAAACGGTGACTCCGGGCTCCAGCTAAAAAAGATTAATATCCCAGGCTCGAACAAGGGGCTGTACTGCGACATATCGACACCTTTACCCCGACCATACGTCACGCCACACTTTCGAAGGCAAATATTCACCAGCCTACACAACTTGAGCCATCCCGCCGGCAGACCCACGACCAAGCTTATATCAAAAAGGTTCGTGAGGCCCAACATCAAAAGAGACTGCCGGAAATGGACACAAGAATGCTTAGAATGCCAAAAGTCGAAAGTCAACAGACACGTAAGATCAGAGGTACAAGACTTCCAACCACCCTCCAAAAGGTTCGCTCACGTACACATCGACCTGATCGGACCTTTACCAGCATCAGAGGGCTACCAATATTGCCTCACCGCCGTCGACAGATTCACACGTTGGCTAGAAGCAATCCCGTTGGCAGACATCCGGGCCGAGACAGTCGCCAAAGCTTTCGTCAACAATTGGATATCCCGCTTCGGCTGTCCCCAAAAAATCACAACAGATCGTGGCCGCCAGTTCGAGTCCAGTCTATTCGCCGAACTAGCCAAAATAACAGGTACATTGCACGCGCATACAACAGCCTACCACCTGGCATCGAACGGCTTAGTGGAACGCTTCCATCGACAATTGAAAGCAGCGAAAATGTGCCACGCAAGCGAGACATGGACGAAAGCTCTCCCACTTGTGCTCCTCGGGATCCGCAGCGCCTGGAAGGAAGACCTACAGTCCTCAGCGGCAGAGATGGTCTACGGCGAACCCCTATCGTTGCCAGGCGACTTCTTCGTGTCGGGACCAACGGCCCCTGCAGTCCCGGATCCTTCTAGCTTTCGAGACAGGTTGCGGCAACAAATGGACAAAATCAAGCCATCCCCGGTTAAGAGACATGGTGTTTCGGATAAGGTATTTGTACACAAAGACCTTGAAAACTGTACTCATGTTTTCCTTAGACAGGATTTTGTACGAAAATCACTCCAACCGCCGTATTCAGGGCCGTACAAAGTGTTAGAACGCGCTAAGAAATACTTCAAAATCGAGGTAAACGGAAAAATCCAAACCGTGTCTATCGACCGACTCAAACCCGCACATATACAAATACCCGATCCACAACCCATGCCCCTCGACCCGCTACCACAACCGACGCTATTGACACACAGTGATTTACAACCACGTATTACCTTATCATTTCCTGACCCTAATTTAAGGACCACGAGGTCCGGCCGCGTAGTCCTCAGGCCCGTTAGATTTAGATTCTAGGTATTTTAGTTTGTATAGCTTCTCATTGTAAGTAAACCCATTTTACCTACATTAATTTATCGTTATTTTTTAAGTTAATGTGTTTTACTGTTTTGAATTATTTTAAATGTAAAAATACCTAATAAATAAATACATTTTATTTTATAATAATTATGTCAATATTTTTAAGATGCATGCTTCATTAATATTATGTACATTCTAATAATTCGTAAATCTTTGAAATTCCTTCGAATAATAAGTATAATATAAGTAGTTATATTTATATAAGTATAAATATAAGTAGGTCAAATAACTGTGAATCATACTTACGACTCGATGCATGCATAATTGTCGCGAACCCAAGATCAGCAAATCCAATAATCGTCATAATTAAATAATAATAATGGGCAAGATTCAATCAAAGGTAGAAAGTGTCGAAAACAATTCGGACGCCCATACTCAAATCAATAACAATAACGCGTCGACAATGGACTCAAACTTACAAATAATACTCATTCTCGACGGTTGCCATGTCAGCACTTCTCCTCGACCAATAGGATGGTGCCATCACATCCCCGTCGGAGTCCCCACCGCGCATCTAGAGAATGCAATGGAACTTCAGTGCATTCCGGAACGTCTACGCAGACGCACTGCGCTCGACTGCATTCGTCCACACGCGTGGATTTATACGTGTACAACAACTAGTTAATAAGACAATATATTTCATTATTCTATATGTGAGGTAGTATTATTCGTCAATCCGACCTACCCCACAGGCGCAAACACTAAACCACGCAGGCGGTCAAGTTTGATACCTAACTAACACCTGTATTTATAAATACTTATTGAGGCCTTGAAGAACACTTAAGTTGTAGGTTTTGTCTCATTTTTTAGCAACAAAAATTAATATGCATAAAAGAGAAAAAACCTTTTTTAACTAAAGTCTTAAAGGACTCAATAAAACTATTATATTACAATTCACTTACTAAAGAATAACTTCTAGGGTCTGCCAGTATAGGCCAGTGAATATAAAACTCATTAATATTATTGTAATCAGTTTCCTCCCTTATGTCAAATGAATTTTTCTAACGCTTAACAACCCATGGGTCCCGATTTGCCTTTAGCCAAATCAAATCTTGAGATTCTGCAAAACAATATTTTAATATATATATACATATCATGTTCAAACAGCTGAATCTAATTAGAGTGTCATTTGAGTATTGAGTAAATATACTCTCAAATAACAGGAAACATTTTTATTCTAATACACTTTACTTTTTATTCTAATATAGATATATAGATTACTTTGAATATGAAGTGGCTATTAAAATAAAACAATAAAGACCTTGTATCTCAGAATGAGTTCTTTTAACGATCAGTTCATTTTCAGATGATTCTAAAGATCGTTTTCTATCTCCATATTTATATAGTAGATTGCGGACCTTGTCCACGAAATTTTCCCCGTGCAGCACAGGTCTTCCAGTAATTGACTGCCTCTTTTTAATAGGATTTACAAAATAAATACCTGTAGACTCCTTTGGAAAAACAGTTAAAATTTTTGCAGCCAACAAATTGTACTCCTCATATGATATTTTGCTAAAATAATTTAAACAATTAGTATTTAACACTATAATCCCACAAATAGTAAGGAATTAAAATATTATAAGACTTACTGATTTACAATGTAAGTATAAATATGTTTTATAATTATGTCTGTTAATTGATTTCTTTTATTATTATTTAGGCATGAGTTTGATTTATAAAATTGTAAAATGCTATTTCCCCCAACAGATGTCTGTAGAAGGGTATTTAAATCAAAATTTGGGAAACATTTATTGGGATCAATAACAGTTTCATTCGTGCTTCCTCGTTTCGTATTTGATTCAGTTGATGCCTGCAACAAAGTTTAAAACTTATTTGATTTTTAACTGTTGACATAGGTGCCTCTCAGGCCTAGGCCGTCAGAAGGTTGCTAGCAACAATAATAAAATACTGAATAACTCCCCTCCTTCTCGTGTGACACATACTCTGCTTTGAGTAGCTTCAAATTTAGTGGTAGGTACCTAGCCTGCTAGCCTATTTCTGAGGTGGATCCAGTACCAACAGGTATTGAGTGAAGTAAGACAAGTTCTAACATCACTTAGGTAGTTCATTCTACTTACAGTTGCAGTAATAATTTCTAATATTTTCATTCTAGTTCCAATTAGAGGGCAAAGCTCGTTTAGTACCCCCGGGGTCATTCGATATAACATGTCTATGGTTATACCATTAGTTGTAAAAAAAAAAGAATTATTAAGTACCTTTATAATGTTCCAATCAAGCAAAAATTTTTTTATTCTAAGTACATTTTTTTTTAAATAAAACTCTTTGAAATAGACTTTTCTTGAGACGTAGAGTTTGATGTTTGGTCACAGAAATCCTGTTTAACTAGCCTGGATATCCTCACCAAATTTTAAGTTTAGGAAAACAGAAGTTTTAGAGATAAGTATTTATATAGGTATTAAAGTTGAGCCCACAATTGCAATCATGGGTTGGTGAAAAAAGCGTTCCCGAGAGCTCGAAAACAGTCGTCGGGCTCCGAAATACGACCCATGTACAATAGGTATATTTTTTCATATAATTAAAGTGGAGTGGTAGGTAATTTAATCTCATAAAGTGAGTTAAGATCGATGCAGATATAAAGTTTAAAATAGATACTTACACGTAAAGTTTTTAATGACATCCGTAGGCACTTCATATGATCTAAGGAAATTTGAAATATCCATTTCTTATTTCTTATGGCACTCAAAATAATGTTTGGTTCGTCAAAAATAAAATAGGTACCTTTAATAAACAACCGGCGGGCAGCAATCTGGCGCGCGGCGACAAACTTGTTAGAACTTGCTTTGCTCTCATTTCACATTTGAGACGGAACTTGCTTGCGCACAGGGTTACCAACTTGGGGGTTTTCCCTTAATTTTGGGGGTAAATAAGTGGGTTGGGATTTTTATAAGGGCTTTATATTTTTTGGGGACTTTTTGATTTTACATATTGAAATAAAATAATAAGTTTATTAAGCTATAGAATATGTAAAAGATAAACGGTAATATAGTAGGTAGGTACATATTTTGACAAATAATGTTTGATAAAGTTTGTTCATTATAAGCTATACGAGAGTAGGTACGTTACAAGTGCGGGAGGTAGCGTTGCCAACGAACAACTCATAGTATTCTCGGCCACATTCTGTTTCTTATAACGTGATCGTTAGATTGTCGCTCTCCGCCAATCAGGGAAGTTTACAAAACTACTGTGATTGGAGCAGAGCGCGCTTATAGCGGAAATCGTTATTTTGACAATCTAACGATTGCGTTATAAGAAACAGAATGCGGCCGCTGGCTCATTTTGATACTACTTTCTGACGTTTATGAAATTTATTGAGGACGTATTTTGTAGGCAGATTTGTATGGCGTTGTCACCCCTTGATGTCAACTTTATATTAAAATGATACCAAGTTCTATGTTCTATCCCGATGGACATATTATTTATTTTTGTATTAGAGACCCTTGGGCCACCGTGAGATCCTTACAACTAAATAATTAGATAAAGATCATTGATTTGCGCAAATATGGTTATATCTAAATAGTATTAATAATTTTGGTAATCTGTGAAAACTTAAAATGCATCTTGTCTCTTATTGAGATTCTATCACTTTAATGCTATAAGTTTTCCATTATAGAATAAATAAATTAAATAAAATAGGGATGGACGAAATTAGAAGATTAATAAATGTTTTACCGTAACATTAAGAATCAATTTAAAGTAACTATTTTTTTTAACAATAATACTACTCGATTTTTTATGTAAAGAATAGGTACCTAGGTATTTTATCAACTAAGTACTGTTAGACGGAAGAAAAATCAATTCGAATGGAACAGCCCTAACAACGAGAGAAGGTGTCAGAACACTAATCTGTGGGCAGAGTATAAAAAACTGCGCTAGCGACTCGTTTACCGATGTGAATGTTTTTGTTGTATAAATAATAATTAATAAAGTTTAACTATCTTAAATTTTTCTTTATTAGATTCAGAATTGAGATTGTTACTTGCGTTTAGAAAATTTCGTAGTTAAGTGTTATTTTTCTGTGTATAAAACTTGTTAAGACGCCATTCGTAGTTCGTTTGTAAAAAGTTAACAATTTTAAGTCATTTTATCGCGAGAACGGACGCTATTTATTGTAAATACTACATCATAAGACTTTTTAGTGCGTTATATATAGTTTTATTAACATTTTGTGTCAATGTGTAATTTGTAATTTATAGTCAGTGAAATTCTAGAACTACTAGAAAAGTTTTGATAAGACAAGTACTACCTACTTAAGAGCTGTGCAAAGCCTAGTTGATTGACATGGTAATATATGCAATACATATACCATATATCTATTTATTCATAATTGACTATTACTAATTAATATTTTCTCTGTTTAACAACTTGTAAGTTTGTTTTGTGATCTTTAAATATAAAACAATATAAGAATAGATAATCTCCTTGTATAGTGATTAATAAATATGTTATAAACATTACTAAAAAAAAACTTATTTTTAAATTTATTAAGTACAATTGACTATTTATTATAAATATTTGAGCTATTACATATTGAGCTGGATGTGTTATTACAAAATAATTAACTGTACCTATTAATTAGTTGTGTTTAGTTTGAAAAAATAAATAATATAAAAATGGGTAAGCCAAAACATAGGAAGCGCTCTCTCAGTAGCTTGAGCTCCTCAAGTAGCTCGAGTTCATCTACTTCCAGGGACCGTACAAGGAAAGGGTATAGGAAGAACCTAAAGCACAAAAGTGAACGCATAGAGGCTTTAGAAGGTTTAATTAAGGAATTAAGAAAGACAAAAAATTATTATGATGAACAGAGTACCTTATCCTTGACCGAATCTTTAGTGGAACCCATTCCTTCTAGTAACACCGTGACTCCGAGACCTTTAGTACGATATATGGGTCGGAATGATTTTATTCATGAGTTCAATCCCCAAACTACATCTGTCTCAGTAGAACATTGGATCCGTAACTTAGAAAGTACAGCTAAAATGCATGGTTGAGATGAGCGAACTTTAATTTGCAATTGTACAGCAAAGTTATATAATATATATATATTCAAGAAATGGATGTTTTGATAGGTCAGACATTCACAGAATCTCCAGATATTGTAGTGGTGAAAACACCCACTGAACTGAATATCTATGACAATGAGATGGCGTTCCAGGTTACTGAATTATGTGGAACGTTTAAAAAAGTTGCTTTATACCCTCAGACCGACACAAGTCTTAATCCAGGATTAAATAAAATTTTAGTTAGGGCGGACCCTATGGTCAATGGGGTAATGTCTATAAATGAGAGTGAACAAAGAAAACCATTGTATGAAAAAGATATATTAAATGACAATGTGGAATCAATTGATGGGCATGCTATTATAAAGTTGATTAATCGAACCAATAATATAATTAAATTAAACGCAAAAGATTGTATAGCACGAGCGGAATTGCAAGAAGATCAGTTCAATAATGCTAAGATGGGCGATCATTTAAATGATATTCAGAGGATATCTTTGAATAAATCATTGACAAAATATGATGATTGTTTTTCAAGTGGTGGAATGGCATTAGGAAATTGCAGTGTGGAGATGAGTATTAAATGAACTAATTACAAGATTATTAATTATAAACCATACCGAACGTCTTTCCATGAGAGAGAAATAATTAGAAACATAATTGCAGAGTTGTTGAACGCTGGAATAATTGAAAAATCTAAATCATCATTTGCCAGTCCCGTACTCCTGGTCAAGAAAAAAAATGAGGGTTATCGATTGTGTGTAGACTATCGAGCACTAAATAAGATCACGGAAAAAGAGAGATACCCATTACCAATTATTCAAGACCTATTGGATAGATTGGTGGACCAAACAGTATTTTGCTGCTTGGATTTGGCTACCACCAGATGCAATGCTCCAGCAGTGTTTCAACGAGCAATGAATGAAATACTTGAAAATACACGTTTCAAGTGTCATGTTTGTGCCGAAGTATATATTGATGATGTTATTATATGGGGAAGGGGTACTGATGAATGTCTTGACAATTTAGAGAAAGTGATGTCCTTAATAAAAGTCGCGGGTATCAAATTGAAGAAGAGTAAATGTTCATTCCTTAATTTAACACCCAGAAAGAAAAACATATGTTCATACCGACGCGTCAAAAGCTGGGCTTGGTGGTGTACTCTTTCAAAAACAGGCCGATGGTGAAACAAAGGTTGTGGCTTATGCTAGCCGGCAAACAACGGCATCGGAAGAAAAATATCACAGTTTTGAGCTTGAAGCACTAGCTGTGGTCTTCGCCTTACAGCGCTTTAAAGTATATCTCTCAGGAATTAAATTTCGGGTTGTGACTGATTGTTCTGCATTAAGATTGGCTTGCGCGATGGTGGCTTGATTTACAAGAGTATGATTTTGAAGTTGACCACCGTCCTGGTAGTACCATGCCACATGTGGACGCACTTAGCCGGAATCCTGTTATTCTTCAACACATACAGGAAAAAGAATTAATTTATGCATTACAGAACGGGGATGAAGAAATCCAATCTTTACTTTTAAATTTAAAGTTGGAACAAGATGCTAACAAAAAAAAGAAAGACGGGCTATCTAAAGTTTATAAAGTTGTAGATGGGTAATTATGCCGTTTTATAAATAATGGGTATAAACCGGTTTTACCCAAAGGGGCAAGATTTCATATTTTTTTAAAGACATATCATGATGACAATAGGCATTTAGGAGGTGAAAAGTGCCTGGAGGCTATCCAGGCTAAATATTGGTTTCCTAAGATGAGAAAGACTATAACAAAGTATGTTGCCAGCTGTATTGGATGTCAATTTACCAAGAAACTTACATGTAAGCAGCCAGGCTTATTACACCCCATTCCAAGGGTGGCGGTGCCTTTTCATACTATACACGTCGATCATTTGGGTCCATTTTGTAAAAGTAATGGAAAAACCTACATATTAGCGATAGTGGACGGGTTTACTAAGTTTGTGTGGTTAGAACCCGTTGCTAGTTCGAATGCTAAAGGGGCCATTTCCTCCTTAAGTAAGCTTATTAAAGTATTTGGGTATCCCGAAAGAATTATTAGTGACAGAGGTACTGCATTCACCGGAAAGGAATAAATATATATATATATATATCTTCACGGTGCCTTACGGCGCCCGAGACCGCCTGGACGGCCCCAGGGTACCCAGCGGAGGGGTTTTTAATCCCACCTCGTCGTAGCCGACGGTATGAGTCTACACCGAACAAGTGGCTAGCTCCGGAAAGGAATTTGAAATGTTTTGTCAGGACCATGGAATCAAACATGTACTGAATGCTGTAGCATCTCCACGTGCAAATGGACAGGTTAAACGTCTTAACCGTACTATTTTAAGTTCTTTAACTGCTCATATGGGAGACGAGCAAAAAGGTTGGGACGTATACTTGCCGAAGGTACAATTAGGTATCAACTCTACTGTAAGTCAAGGGACGGGAAAATCACCCTTAGAGTTATTGTGTGGTTTAAGACCTCGCATGTCTAATGATTTAGAAGGAGCTGTTTATAGTGAAGATGCAGCACAAAAGATTGTGGATAAAGCTTCAGAGATGAAAACGCGATATGACAAAGTCCGTCGAACTGGATCATTTATACCCGTTGGTCAGTTGGTTATGGTCGAGCGTAAAATTATGCGCCCTGGGCTATCCATCGGAAAACTTGTTTAAAGATATGCAGGACCCTACAAAGTGACTGCGGCATTACCACATGACCGCTATGAGGTCACATCATCCGTGAAAGGAAAAAGAGCTTATAAAAATATAATCGCCCGCGATAAATTAAAAATCTGGCACAATAGAAGTCGAGATTCTTCTTCGGATGAAGATTTAATAAATTATTAAATGGTAGGAAATGAACGCTTGTCTCAGGGACCCACAAAGCGTTATTAGGGTGCTTGCTTACGGAGCCTCACAGCATTATTACCTTAAAAACTACCGACGCTTGCCTTCGGGGCCTGCACAGTGCTTGCTTACGGAGCCTCCCAGCAATATTACCTTAAAGACAGCTGACGTTTGCCTTCGGGGCCTACAAAGTGTTAGCACAGTGCTTGCTTACGGAGCCTCACAGCACTATTACCTTAAAAACAACTGACGCTTGCCTTCGGGGCCTACAGAGTGTTAGCACAGTGCTTGCTTACGGAGCCTCACAGCACTATTACCTTAAAAACAACTGACGCTTGCCTTCGGGGTCTCCATAGTGTTGGCGAATGTTAGTTTTTTTTTTTTTTTTTTTATACTAGTAATGCTTGCCTTAGGGGCCTTTATAGCATTTTACAGTGGAGGCTTTAGCACTGTAGTCTTATTGAGTCATCTGACATCTTGCCTATGGGGCCTTTCAGATTTCCTTACATTCAGTCTTAGGACTTAAATAGTGGCTTAGTCAGTGCTTTGCCTTTGGGGCCTTATAGCATTTCTCACTCCTTTTGTAAACGCATATCTAGTGATAAAGCGATTCCATCTAGGGTAAGGGTAGGCGCACCAGTTATGAAGACTTGAAGAGCCAGAATATTTGCGGCTTACGATGTTTCTAATGTCCAGGACCGCCACCACTGGTTACTCTTTCCTTCGGGGACCGAAGGATTGCAGGATGGCCGAACTGTTAGACGGAAGAAAAATCAATACGAATGGAACAGCCCTAACAACGAGAGAAGGTGTCACAACACTAATCTGTGGGCAGAGTATAAAAAACTGCGCTAGCGACTCGTTTACCGATGTGAATGTTTTTGTTGTATAAATGATAATTAATAAAGTTTAACTATCTTAAATTCGTCTTTATTAGTACCTACCCCTTTTCAACAACTAAATAGGTACCTAGGTAGGTATATATATATCCCTCAATTTCCTTTTTTCTATGCTTGTCGTAATTGTAGGTAAAAAAAGATTTTAATGTACCTACCTAGGTAGGTACATTAAAATCTTTCTGCTGCTTTCTTTTTAAATAATATAATATAATATGAATGACATTACACACACATTGCCCTGGTCACAAACTAAGCTCTAGGCTTGTACTATGTGTACCAGAAACAACAATACCTATACCTACTACATATATTATATTTTATAAACACCCAGACCATGACAAACTGTACAGAAAATCGTAAGTACTTTTTTTTTGCCAGAGGTGGGAATCGAACCCACGACCTCCGGATACAACGCTTAAGGCAATACATAGGTAGGTAAGTTTCTTTTAAATTAAATTTTGAAAAACCGTAGATTTAAAATCAAGAGTTTTATTATTGATAGCCACGAAGAAACATATTGTTAATTACAATACGTACATTTTTGTTGGAAGATTTTGCATTATGTTCAAAAGATATAGATGTTCAACCAAGAGCTTTGTTTTCTTAATTCTTCTGAGAAAGTTTGTTTCTGCTTTAAAAATATACACTATCACTTTTTTTTTTATTATTTACAGTTTAAATACTAAATATTGTAATAAGAGTTATTTCTTTGGATTATTCACAAAGTAAAAATATTATTGGATTAGAAACATAAACTCTCGTTGAAAGACTATACATTTTTTTGGATCTAGAATATTTTTGAGTTTATATTAAGACTTTATTTATTTAGTTTAATGCAGTTTTCGTTGATTGTAGCAAACAAATTAAGAAAAATGTATGTTTCTGTTAAGAACATTTGACTCTTTTGTCAAATATAATTTACTATCAGAAAAACTTATTCTCTTAATCCTAAGAAATATTCCAAAGAAATATTTTGTTTTAATTGAAGAAATCCTTTTTACCTGTGTAGAAGCACGCACTCGTTCCATGGGAAAATTCTTCACTGCCAATCGTATGGATTGCCTTTGCTTACCGCTTCAGTAGTTGTTCCGATTTTACCACCCTATTCTTTTTTAAATTATCAGTTAAAAAATGACCAGTGCATTTCTTATAGGCTGCAAGTCCTAATATCTTCATCTCCCAAAATAAAATCTTTTGCTTTCGGACAGGATATCTTCGAATTCTTTTTCTTACTGCTTTGACCACCTTTTTCGTACGAACACTACGTGGACGGCCAGATCTTTTCCTGTCACAAACAGAGGAGGTGTCATTATAGGCCGGTACACAAACATTTGACTAATGCCAAGTGTATGGAGAGTTTTAAAAATTGCATTTGGCTCCATACCTACTTTGTATAATGCAATCACAAGCGATTCGGTTCTCTTTATCACCCCACTCCATTTTAATATCGCAAAATGTTATACAATTGTATTGGCGCCAAAATGAGAAACCACACACTTTATTCAAAAAGCTATTGATATGAGATTTAATGATCATTAGTCAATGCTCTTTCTTTTCTTCTTACAGGAGTCGCAGCATAGAAAAGAGCACTACCCTATTGTCAGTAATATTATCCGGCACACCCTTTTGAGAAAAGATGTTCCATCTACAATAATTTATATTATGATAGCTTCTTTATCAGATAATTCACTAAATAGAATGATTTTGTTTTAAAAAATGGCATGCCTATTGCATTAAAAATCGTGTACATTACCTCGGTACCTCAATTCCTGATGTTATAAAATTCCAAAAACAGTTATATAATAATGGTCCTTTGTATGGTACATTAAATAGTTGCAGATCAGCTCTATCATTAATTTTAAATTATATACTCAATATTTTAGTGAACACACAAGTATTTTGCGAACGCACACGACAAGCACTACAATCTGTCATCGGGTAGAGTGAAACTCGCGGTCTTTCTTCATTCGTTTGTAAATAGGCTGAAGAAACTGCGTAAATATTTCACTAAATGGGTGAAAGGAAACACAAAGATGACAATAAGTAAATCCGTAAGAAGATTCGGAGATTGGAAGAAAGACTGTCTAGTCGAAAACACGAAAATGAAGTTTTTTTTTCCTTTGCCCATATCCACATTTTTTAGCTAAATATTGGATTAATCACTGTCTATTACAATAATATTGTTTATTACTTATAACTTCTGATGTAACAATATGCAATATTGTTCTGAAGTTATCAATTTTCTAAACATAACAGCTGCTCTCTTTCTTTTTAGATCGCAACGATCATTCGCCGCCTTCCGTAACCTCTTCACGGTATCGCGAACACAGTGGGAATGAGACTCACATGAGATATAATGTGACAGACCTGTCAGAAGATAGTGATATAATCTATCCCCGATCAATAGTTACAAGGGCCCCATGCACAGCCGGTGCACAGCTAAGAACTAGATACAATAGCACCAGCAAATCAAGAACAAACTGAGCCCAGCGAACAATGCACCTCTATCCTGCCTGATGAAATACTCAGCATCCATGTAGAAGCTAATAAGCTTGAAATGCCATTGGGCAAGAAGATGCTCGATGAAGTCTCACGTTGAACGTTGGGGCTATTAACAGATGGTTTAGCCAAAGAGACAAAAGAGCCCCTAATTGCAAGTTTGCTTATACCTCAAAACTTTTTATTGGCCCGACCACAAAAATTAAAACCTGAAATTGCTTCAATACTTACACAGTGAAGAATCGTGATAAACGTTTAAAAAAGGCACAAAACCAACTTGGCTCAGGCATTGCAGGGTTATTTAACCTAACTAATGATCTAATCAAATCGGACAATATAAATAAACTGGATATTATTAAGAAAGTATCACAAATTAGCCAAGTCTTACTCGACTGACATTATGAAGAAACTATAAACAGGCGCAAACTTATCTTATCATTGTTAGATAAGAATTTTTAGAACATTATTCAAGGTGTAAAAAGAGACAGAGTCGACTCGTCACCTTCGGGCGCCATCTACTGCACAGCGGAAATACACAGCCACTGCGACAAAGAGGAATATGAACTCACCCGCAGCACAATGCGGCCGCCAAGCAACAAACAAACCGAATGAGAGGAGACCACGCTGTTAAAGGTACGACATTCTGGCCGGCTTCAATACTTTGCTAATAACTGATATGCACTCACCAATGATAGTTAAGGGATATAAAATCCTCCACCGCGGGCCCATTGGTGACGCTAACAGGCGTAGAAGATGCTGTAACGACATCAGAGTGCATTTGCATAATTGTTAATAGAGTTTAATATCGCGGCAAATGCACTCGGATTACGTCATCGGGGCCTACGTGACCGAGCGTTGCACACGGCTGCAAAAGTACAAACTTGGATTTTGCATCGGCGCCGCGGCATCGCCATATTTGGTAACAAGGTTCCTGATTGGTCGAAAATATCGGATGATATGTGACATGACTCAGGACACCTGGTGGGAGATACAAACCCAAGCCCCGGTGACTAGTCAGTCGTTCCCGCGCCTTCTGATTTAACGAGCGTGTCGCTCAGCTGGAGATCGTTACGCGTTAAATAGGGTTATAGGTTCTACCGTGTGAGTAAAAATATAGAACTTGTATATCGTCTCTACATCTTTTATTAATCTCCGGTAGGACACAGCTCCCAAGACTTAACCGTACACATCACAAACTCCACAATGCCTTACCAGTCCCACCACACGATCCTGTATATGTGTCTGCCTTGGAGGAGGCTTCTATTGAAGACCCCAAATACGGTGAGTAAATTCATGTGAATCTAACGGAAATATGGACTGTATAAGTTAAGGTTTACCTAAGGATAGGAAAGAAAAAATATTATCCGAATGTCTGATACCAAGCAACTGCAAAATGTTGAAGGCACACTAAATCCGGAGATGGTGGCAGCAATCACAGAGACCTCAAAAATGAGAGATAAAAACTGAAAATGGCACAGCAGCAGCTGGGCCAAGGATTATTTGCAGTAAACTGGGCGATGACCCTATTACTTAAAGAGGATAATAAGATTGAAGGTGTGTCAAAATTATCGGTGCCAAGTCTAGATAAATCTTTCATAAATATGAACAAAGTTTGTGACAGAGATGAAACTCTATTTGGGGAAGATCTTAATGAAAAAATTTAGTTGGCAAAAGCCATTGAAAAACCTAGCAATTAAGAAAACTACTCAGAAACCTTCTGCTGTTACAACACTACGTCCTAGACAGGGAAACTGTCTAAACCTATTTTAATAATTTTGTAGACAAAACACATTTTAAAATGGAAGATTATCGAACTGCTTCTAGGAGGAGTAATTAGACTGTCGGCAAGACCACACGTGCCTTGCGTTAATTAATCGGTCAGCAATATGATTTTAACAAATAATTTAATAAAATATAATTGATGTGGTAAATCGGACAACTAGGTCAATTACTTGTGACATGTTTTTCATAGTGAGTAATGACTTGTAAAGTATATATATATATATATATTTTAAATATAATAATTAAAGTAGTTTTATAAAAATGAACAATAGCCCGTTTAATAGGAATACACTAATTGCCAGAAGCCTGCCGCCTTCACCAGCCCCACAACCGACCCCCAGAGTTGTGGAAGTTTTAACAACTGCGGAAATCCAAAATTGGATCTCTACAATTGAGCAATCCCTATCGGAAATATGCTCAATGACAAACGAGGAAAAATTAAACACCGAACAAAAGGTACGGATTAAATCCTTAAGCAGAAAAGTGATAGCGTTAAACAAAAATGTATAGCAGCACACCAAATGATCTCTACCTTTAGTAGGGAAATGGGTATATCGCGGACATTAAAAGAACTTTGGTAAACAGGACGACATCAGTAGAATCTTTTGCAGATATTGAGGGAATGCCTTCGTACGACCGTCTACAGCTAGTAGTCTTGCTATATACCCCACGGAAACTGGAAAAAGCAATGAGGAGACAATATTTAGTTCACCCTAATCAAACCTGAAGAACTGAGGATTAAGATCAAAGGCATCAGGAAGACCAACAAAGGAGGAGTAATTATCTGCACTGATACAATAAAATCATCTAGTCTTATTCTACAAGAGCATAGTAGACGAAGACTAAAAATTACTATTATCGGCGTTCCCACCAATCTCAGTAACGAAGAGGTATGTGAGCATTTATTTGAACAAAACATAGCTGAGAAACATCCGATCATGGATAAAGAAGTTTTTTTTGCAAAAATCAGGCAAAATTAATCAGATCGTATAGAAACGAAAATATTCCTATTCCATTTCATAATCGGATTTCAACTCCTTCCTTTTTAAATCTTAAACCAACAAACTTGTCTAGTTTATTTTGTATGCCTCAAGCTATCCGTACGTGTAATCAACAACAACGATTGGTACGGACAAACACAAATAACGAAAGTTTTTTTTTTTTAATTTATCATCTAAAATTCTTAACTCCGCAGAAAAGTCAGTGCTATCTAAGGACTGACATTCTGCCCGACTAACAAAATTAATGTTTTCAAAATTACTAAAGATATATTAACATTTGGTCGTAACTTAAGAGGCTAGTAAAAGGTTTCGCGATCTCGAACGTCCAATAATGTCTAAATGTTGTTTTCAGTGATATCAAAGTTTATTTTTAATGTATAAGAACGTAGAGGTGTAAATATTACTTACTCGATACTAATTAGTTATATTTTTTATAAAAATACTATATTTTTATAAAAAATATATTAACCTTTGAAAAGACACCCAAAGTTTGATTTAGGATTCTAAAAATATTACTTTATTTGTCATTTCAAAACTAAACATTTTTTATAAAGAAATTATGTAATTAGGATCGAGTAAATAAAATCTACACCTGCATATTCTTTTTTTTCCAAAAAAAAAACTTTATTATAACTGAAAACAACATTTAGATGTTTTTTGACGCTCGAGTACGCGAATCCTTTTCCTGCCCACTTAAAATGGAAATATTTTTGGCATAATCGCGTACCATCTGGCAATAATAGTAATGGTTTGCATGAGGCATTGCAAAAATTTAAATTACCTTCGGCAAACGAACCACCTCCGTTACCGGTTGGTCATCCCATCGATACATTTATTAATCATATTTTACATAAAATTTCGGATCCTAACTTTATAAATTCCCTTCAAAGTAGTAATCAAAATTTATCCATTAGCGACAAAATTGCTTTATCAAAATTTAAAAAAATTATGAATCACTAATGGTTTTACCAGCAGATAAGGGATCTATACAGTAATACTTAACAAAACTGACTACATTAATGAGGGTCTAAGACAACTAAATGACGCGTCATTTTATACAACTGTTACAGCTGACCCCTGTGAACAGTTAGTTATTGAAATTCAAAATTATATATACATAAATGCGTCCGATGAAGGACTATCTGACAATGATATTTCGGCCTTAATTCCTTCTCATCCGAGGACACCACATTGTTACATGTTGCCGAAAGTACACAAACCTGGTAATCCAGGTAGACCAATTGTAGCTTCTTATGATTGTCCTACCGAAAGAATATCATCATTTGTGGACTTTTATGCGCAACCTTTAGTAAAAAATTTAGATTCACATTAAAGATACTTCCACCACTTTTTAAATATTATAAAAAATATTCATATTTCAAACTGTAATGATATTTTCTTAGTAACTATAGATGTTGTGTCCTTATATACTAATATACCACATGACGAAGGATTGTATGCCCTAAAAGAGTATTTCGATACCTGCACCCGCAAGTGTCTTCATCGACCCAGCCATGCACTAGTCCCATCAACGTCATCATCCAGCAGGACCTACTACTTTCCGGACTTACCTACTAGCCAGACATGCAATTTTCTATGCGCAAATATTATAAAGTAATACTCAATCCTCGGGCACAAATTTCACACCACAACTGTAGAAGAAAATTTACTTGTTTTTTATAATGAATATTAAATGGTTTAAGGATATACGCAGAGATCAGGAGTTCCGGCGTTCTGAGTTTCTCGATCTGCGTTCCGCGGTCTTTGTAAGTAGTAGACTTCTATAGCGTCGCGCAGACACAGCGGCAGTCAGACCGCACCGGTCAGTGTGAACACCCACGTTCTTGCGTTGCTAAAGTGCTCCTGCTATTTGTTGGCTGAAATTAACTCAAGGCTTGAACATTTCTATATAAACTATGATCTTTTTCAGTAACACAAAGTTCTTCTTTTGATATATCATAATATATAATCTCTTAGATAGTTGTGCAATAGCACGCAGCTTAACGACATGCACCACTGTGTCCTCATCAATTTCAAATGTTTTTAGAAAAGATCTCTGACACAATTATATTTTTTTACAGGTAAATACTGGATTTCTAAATGGAAAGTACTGAGGGACAATTACACAAAACATTTTAAAAAAGCATTGCAGTTTCCTCAGGTTAAGCTTATAAAAAGTATAAAAATTGGCCCTGGATCGAATTAATACGATTTCTAGATAATTTCAATAAAAATAGACCAACAGAGACTAATATCAACTGTGATTCTCCATCACAACTGGGTAGCACACAAGAAAACCTGAATTCAAGCACCCAAGAAAACCTCAACTCAAGCACACAAGATAACTTAAATCTTTCCCATGTTGAGTTTTAGTAAGTTTCAGACTCAGAATGTTTGGTTGATATAAAAAAAGAGGACAAATAATAATGCAGAACCGACTAATGAAGTGCTAGAATACCTCCGTATAAAAAACGAGCAAAAGTTGACTATTTCTTCTTGAGCCATACTCAAACCTTCACGAAACTCCCTAAATTCTATTAGGGCTTTCTTCAAAGTATGATAAAATTAGAAGTTGCTACTTTGTAAAAAGCGGCCCCAGTCTAGTGGTTAAGTCACTGCGCAACTGATAACAAGGTTAAGCAGATGACAACAAAGCTGGCCTGGGATGGGTGACCGCTTTATACAACGAGGCTATTTCATCATAAACACCGCAAAAAGCTCGCCACTTGTTAGGTGTTGCCTCCGAATACCATCGGCAAAATGAGGATGGGTTAATCCCTCCGCTGGGACCCTGAGGCCGTTTAAACGGTTCTCGGGAGCCAAATAGGCACCCGTGATGGTATTTATTTATTTTTATTTATTTTGCTACTTTGTTTGCACGATATGAAATACAAAACGAAGCTGAATTTCAAATAATGATTCTATCGAACACCACATATCTAAGAGAAACTTAAACCTGGAATAACTAATATGTCTCAGGAGGACTCAGTCGCACAAAATTTAAGTAACTTTTATGAGACATTAAAATACACACTTAATAATAATTCTATGAAACTATTTTTTTATTTAAAAATAAAAATTACCTTTTAAATACTGCCAGCCTTTCTTTTGTAGATATTGCCTTTCTCCAGTTGGTTTCTTATTTTTCTGTTTCCTTTTTTATATAATTATGCAATTCATAAAAACTATTTATTGACATTGGGGAGAAATAAAAAAACGTTCTTCATCTTCAAGCAATTCAGGAAAAAGAACACTCGACTTTCCTTTTTTTTCTCGCTCTGGGTTAATCGGATGTACCCAGTATCTTCTTTTCTTAATAGACTCTTCAAACTCCACAAAAGCAATGCTTCGTCTTCTAAAGACGAACTTTAGAAATACATGTTTTATATACGTGAAATATGTGACATGTGGCACCGTCCTATCGAAACCACATGTCAGTGATATCCACGTTATCAATAATAGGCCAAAATTGAGTTGTTAACATCTCGCGATAGCGTGATCCATTAACCGTTACCGCATTTCCAGTGCGCTTGTGGTGGACATTTGCCAGATATCATTTTTCATTCATAATTGCCGAACTTTTCTCTTTGTAATTCAATAAAAAATTTAATCATCTTCATCTTAATTTTTTGTTTCAAAAAACAAAGTTCTTATTGAAAAACCCTTTAAATACGAAGATTCTCCCCGTTTACATATGTATTTATTTTTTTATGCAATTGAGTCTCATACTTTTTGATGGCGTTTGGTTTTTCGCCAAAACGGTGTAATGGCGTCTCGCGTGACGTCACGCATATGTAAATAGTAAACATTTAGAGTCTGCATATGGTGCTTAATTTTGTTATTTTGCGTCGTAACTAATTAATTCTGTATATATGTATAAGTGGTGTGCGTTCCCTAAATGTTAAAACAATGCGAAGTAAGTAAATAAGACTAATCTTCACGGCGAGATCTGACAGCTATAATAATAATAATAATAATAAAAATAACTTTATTGTCTCAAAAAAGTACAAAATGTTTTGGAACCCTGTCTCCCGTGCTAGCTGATGCTGTGTTACAGAAGCCAGTGTCTTCCATGCGTGGATACAAAGTTGTGCAAGTCTATTTGGCACAAATAAATAGTATAGGTACTTAATCTTAACATATATATATAAAAATAACAAAATAAATTGCAAATAAATTATTAGTGGAAAACAAAACAGAAACAAAACAATAATATAAAAAATATAAAATAAACAAATGGGTAAAATACTTTTATATTTTTGGGTGTAAAGTATGTGTGTGTGTAATGTGTGTATGAGTGGTATGCGTGATATGTGTGAGTGGTATGCGTGATATTTGTGTGTGGTATGTGCGAAAGTATGTGTGTGGGTATGAGAGTGCGGGGTTGTGTGTTTATTGGATGTTTATAACAAAGTTAAATAGATAACATTGATACTTAGCTTATAACATTTAGAAGTTTTTCAGTTTGATCATAGTTTAATTTATTTAAGAGTGATTTTTTACGCCTTTTTAGTATATTAGAGTTAAAGTTTCTTATATAATATTTTTTATTAAATATGTTATACAATTTAGCTGCTAAATATGAGTATTGTCTTTGTGCATATGCGCTATTGGTGACTGGTACGGGGCAATGGTCTACACGTCTTCGCTGTGCACTCAACTGAGGAATAATTGTCTTGTGGTGTCTTAGAACGCATTGGTATACGAACAGTTTTCGAACTGATAAAACTTCAGAACTTTCGTACACCGATGCGGTAGGGTGTCTGTATGGTAGTGATAAGGATACTTTGAGTACCGCTCTCTGAGCTCGCTCGAGTTCAATGAGATGGGTCTTTGAGGCTCCACCCCAAGCACAAATGCAATAACTGAGAATGCTTTCGCATAAAGCCTTGTATGTTTGAATAATTAGTGGCTTCTTTGCCGCATTCCTCAGATTTTTAAAGATGTAAATTAATTTTCTAACGCGTTTTGATAGCTCAGTTATATGTATATTCCAGTTCAGTAGTTCATCAACGACCGTGCCAAGGTATTTAATATGATTGGCACGTATTAGGTTTTCACAAGCACATTTTGCGGGCGCCACAGTAGCATCTCGATTGCAAGGGTGAGTATGAATCTTAATGCTAAAATTACTATTAGGTATATGTTTCTTAGACTTGCTGAAAGTAATAAATTTAGTTTTTGAGGTATTTAATGTTAATAAGGAATCTTCTATCCAAGTTGTAACCTTTGATAAACCCATCTCAGCATGATGTTTCGCTATGTCCCATGTTGGCCCGTGAAATAGAAGCACTGTGTCGTCAGCAAACATGACTAAGTCTGTTCCTTTTGATTTTACCTGACACAGCTCATTGATGTACACCAGAAATAGACTAGGTCCGAGGCCACTACCTTGGGGAATACCGTATGTGCAGAATTTATTGTTACTTTTATGCTCACCTATCTTAACTTGCTGGGTTCTACCTGTAAGATAGTCGTTGAACCAGTTGAGTAGAGTTCCCCTAACCCCCATCCCATCCAACCGAGCAAGTAGGATAGGTATGCTAACAGTGTCAAAGGCCTTTTGTAAGTCCAAAAATACTCCAATAACCTTGTTCTGACGATCCAGATGTTTGGTGATAGTTGTTGTTAGTTTCAGTACAGCGTCCTCAGTTGAGATTCCAGAACGAAAGCCGTGTTGATTATTGGATATTAACTTATTATTTTCGATATAGTCTATTAGTCGACCATTAACATTTTTTTCCAAAATTTTTGATATACTTGAGAGCAAGGAAATTGGTCTATAATTGCTAGGAACATCTTTTGCACCTGATTTATGAATAGGGATCACAACTGATTTTTTTAATTGATCTGGAAAAACTCCATTGGAAAGGCTCAGGTTGCATTACCAAGTAATTGGACCCACTATTTGATATTTGAATTGTTTAATAAAGTAACAACTGATATTATCCAATCCTGGAGCGCTGTGGGTTTTAAGTTTGGAAATAACCGAGAGCACTTCCGGTTCGTCAGTGGGAAACAGCGAAAAAGAATTAAGTGGGGATACAAGTGGTTTTGCTTTTTTTGCTAATTTAGTTTCGTCCATGTTAAGCTTTGATTTAGTTATATTAGCTAAATTTTGACCTATTGTTGTATTGAAGAATTCATTAACCTCATCCAAGGACTGGACCGGTGAGTCTTTAAGTTCCAACAGATCAACTGAAGGTGTTTTTTTTATTTTAAATGTCACATATGTCTGTAATAATATTCCAGGTTTCTTTTATGTTTCTTTTATTATTTTCTAATTGATGTTCATAATAATTAAATTTTAGTTTCTTAATCAACTTATTGCAAATGTTTCTATAATTAATAAAATTAAATTTTAGTTGTAAGTCATCTGGGTTATTTTTACATTTTAATTTCAAAGCTTTTGTTTTTTTAATAGAATTTATTACACCTGTGGTCATCCATGCTGGGTTGAGGGGTCTCTTACGTGTAGGATAAGTAGTTACTATAGTATTAGAATTAATAATTGTTTGGATTTTATTTACAAAGTTGTTAGTTGCTATATTTATATCTTGTAATTTATAAAGCTCGACCCAAGTTTCGCTGTCCAATTCTTTGGTAATATTCTCAATATTTAATGTTGTTTTTTTATAAATATGTGTTTTGTTTTTCTTTATTATATCATAGGATTTTAACAAAATAGGTGAGTGGTCGGTGATTTCGTCTAGTACAAATATTTCACACTTATTGTTTGATTTTATCATGAAGTGGTCTAAACATGCTTTGAGCCTTGTAGGTATAGTTACGCCCGTGTGATGCCATTAAATTAAGGTAATCATTTTTATATTTCGACGTGTCTGGAATTAGATATATGTTTATATCTCCTGTAAATAAAACGTTTTTAGAATTTATTGATTTTATTATTGTATCTAAGGAATTTAAGTAATTTGTAGGATTAGAAAAACTTGGTGGTCTGTAGGAACAAATTATAGAATATACAGAATTAATATAAGTATGAGGCAGTTTCCATCTGTTAATTGTGGTTCAAAACAAGTTGCTTTGAGTCTATTATGGGCATAAGCGACCACACCGTCACTTTTGTTAAGACTAATTGTGGTGAAAAATAGATTATAATTGTTTAATGGCGGCGGGGTCGCATTCTCGTTGGTCCAGCATTCTGTTAGGACTATTATATCTATTTCAATATTTAGACTTGTTATGTATAACATGAACTTGTCTAAGTTTTGGTTAATACTTCTTATATTTGCGGTAATTATAGTTAGTCCTTGGTTTAGGTTGTGTTTATTCTTTAAGAGGTGATATTGTGAACTGTTTATTCGCGAACAGGATATACTAACGGAACCATCTATAGAGTTAGTTATGTCGTTATGTAATATGTTGAATTTTATAGAATATAGGTATTATGGATCGAGAGATAGTGGGTCTGGGTAGCTTTTTAAGTTTATGTTTGGTTGATAAGGTTTTATTTATAATATTAGTTTGAATAATATAGGTAGGAATTTTGTTTAGTTGTTTCAAATATTGATAGGTATATATATGTATAGGATATATATATATGTATAGGATATAAGTATATGGATAGGAGTATATGTATCGGAGTATTTGTATTTTTCTCAAATTATAAGAATTATATTGTCTAATAAGATACATTAGGCTATTACATTTTAAATATAACTGTATATGACTGTATGTATATTTTATAGTATTCGGAGATATCAATGCCGACGTGTGGTGTATGAATTTCTGTATAACCGTATAATAAAATAAAAATACTTTAGTATATGTTAAATATGAGAGTATGTGTGTGTAATAATTATTGTAATGATTATATGTAGTGGTTGGGGTGTCTGTGAAATTTAATATGAGTGTGTGAATATGTGTGATTTGTAAGTTATGTGAAAGCAATATAAAAGTACTTTTTAACATAATCGCAACAAAATGTTTTGAAATTAGTGATATTTTAATATTTATTATCCTTGCAAGAAAATAACTATATACTAAACAACTAAAGATAAAAATAAACATTAAATTAATAAATAATAGTCACATATCTATAAGTTTATTAAAGTCTGCTTCGCTGGTGATACGAATTTGAGCAGATCCTTCCTTCTTCCGGAGGTATACGGTGTTGTTAGAGGTCCAGCAGAAAGCAAACTGGTTGTCTTTGGTAAATTTCCTTGCAAGATAGAAGAGCCGCTTTGCTTTGTATGTTAGATATTCTGACACGTAAAAAGGTATTTCTGGTCCGTCAAGCTGCAGATGAGTGGTGCTGAGTTTGGATGAGTGATTGTCCTTATTAAATCGCCTAATAGATCTCAACATTCTGTCCTTAGTTAGTGAGGAATTAAAATCCACTATGACTGGTGAGTCTCGATCAGATTTTGTATTGGTTCTAAAGATATTTCTAATATCCATGAGATCAATCGGCAAGTTAACAGTTTTACCAGTATCAATAATTAACTTTGCTAAATCTTCCTTTTTTTCTACTTTCCTTTTAGGAATATTACGAATCTCAATGCTATTCGATCGACTTTGACGGTCTAGGTTCTCAATAATATTCTCTAGAGATTTTATATAAATTATGTTGTTTTTACGTTCAGTCTCGAGGACGTCGATCTTTTTTACCAATTCGTCGTGTTTGTGAGAAATGTACTCAAACGATTTGCACATTTCCTGGTTCTGGGTTTTAATTTCCAGCACCGAAGCTAACAACAAGTTAAATTTAGTATTCTGTTCGTCCTTCCAAGTGTCTATCATTGCTTTAAAGTCCGATTTAAATATATCAAGACCAAGTCCTGTGTCCGGAGATCGTTGTTTGTTTTTAGGCATATTTAATATAGGTATTAAATTTCGTAGTGGGTAGGTACTTAAATACTTAAATACTGACAAGTAGATAATTGTATTGAAGATCGTGCGCGCCGCGCCCATGCTTGCGTCAGTTTTGAATAGTGTTAGGGGGCGTAGCCTAACCGCTGCGCTGTCGTCACACGGCGGTATTCGAACGAAATATTGAGGATGAAGAAAGATTGTGTTGTGTTACTTGTTTATGTATAATTGTCACTATGTATTAATTACTTGTCTTGCTCGCTCCGCTTGCCGTTTGCACAACTAGGTAGTTCACGATTGAATTTATGAAGCGACTTTTTCTTACGGACGTCCGCACTGTATGGCTACCGAGAGGGAAGAGCTATAAGTCAAAATTCCCCAATTTAATACTATGAAGATCACACTTTTATTACTATGAAAGGTTTTACTTTATTTCTTACTTAGGTCGTTAAATTATTGTCTTATATATACTGGGTGTTTTTTTAACAATGATAATATTTTTTTGATGCCTCACTTTTAGAACCCATTTTTTAAATAGAAAAAGATTTTTTTCGAAAAATAAATTATTATATGATCAAACGTCTATATGGTTAAAATTACTCCTACAAATACATAATAAGTCTACGTATCTAACAAGTAAAACATAATTAGACAAGTGATAGGCTTTAATTCGTGAGTTTAGTATGTTAACGTGATTTGTACATCTTTTTTGTTATTTATCTTTCAAGAAAAGAAATATATATTTTCGTGCTATATTTCACCTCTTGTTTATCTACCACTGTTTATCCTAATGGGTACTTTATTCATATTCCAATTGCCAAATGATATGGACAATTATATGAAGTATCATGTGAAGGGATCTGTGTCGAAGGTCCGCGTGATACCAGTGTGTATTCCTATAAAATTTGAATGATAATCAGATCAAAGAAAACAAACACACAATACTACAAAAACGCCATATATTATCTATATATTATAAATCAATATATATATAAGAAAAAAAAGAAAGACGTTTATTGAAGAATATGAAAAAGATTTAGAAGAAGTATTTAAATAAAATTTAAACCTTGTAGAGAATTTATCTGAAAGTTCAGGTACATATCAATCATAACTAAACTGATCTTACCTAATGATGATTATGTAGAATTAATATTAACAATGTAGGACATTTCACACATATTGCCCTGGCCTCGAATTAAGCTTGTACTATGTGCACCAGAAACAATGATACTAATAATATTTTATATACACCCTGACCATCACAATCTACAGTTTTATTTTTATTTTTTGCTATCATTGGGAATCGTACAAAAGACCTCCGGATACATTGCCAAAACACAACCACTAGACCATGGAGTAAAATATGTACAATCTTAGAAGTTTATTTATATTTAGTACTTTATTCTAATATAGGTTTTTTAATTTTCACTTTTACATGCCAGCATAGAAAACATTACACACGAAGAATCACAATCAAGAAGACGACAGCCAGGCTTAATTAAGTTGCAAGATTAATTAATTAAATTAAACTACAAAGTTATCATTTATACGTGTGGTTCCCAATATGATATACAGGGTGAATTTGAAAGGTTGTACTTTAGGCTAATATGAGGATGTACTGATCGAATGGTTACAGACGTTCTGCTGTGTGGTGGCGAGAAGATCCGATAATTAGGAAGCAAAATGAAAAAAATAAAATGCTGCATTGTGTGAGTGTTATTTTGACTTTTACACGGAAGTCAGAAAGGTTGCTAAACGTATTTCACCTAAAATTTGTGTCTTTATTTATTCTAGTTTTCAGTAATCAGCAGAATCCTGCAATAAAAATATATGAGCGATCCAAACCACATGTTTAGTTTGAGGCTACGTCTCAAGCTGCTAGTATGGCACAAACTACAGTACTAACTATTGTAGACCCAGAGCCAATTGATTGGCCACAACGAAACCCATAAATTGAAAATCACCAATTAATAATAGAGGAATACCGACATGATGGTTTAATTGGAATTTCAGGAAACCGTATTGTAAATTTAAAGCATGTTATTCAATGGGCGTTTTTAGTAGAATGACACCGGTTAAGATGCACATCATCACAAATTGATTTTGTGTGTGAAAATAGACTTGGTCTATATAGTACATTAACTTTGCAGTATATGTGACAAGGTGTGGAATTATATTACGGCAAAGACGATAAAATTAATACTTAATTTGTTTGGGCAACCGTAACTGCTGAAAGTTATTATACGCAAGCAGCTCACACAATAAGTCCTATGGATAAATATCGTAAAAATGCCAAATGTATGCCATGCTGCAGCATTTTTTTTTTTTCATTTTGCTGCCTAATTATCGGATCTTCTCGCCACCACACAGCAGAACGTCTGTAACCATTCAATCAGCCCATCCCCAGTAATTGGGAAAATTTCAGGTGCATTCAAAGCATCAGGTGACCATGGACCTAATGTTTCAACTGCAAAGGCCAGAAATTCAAAGTGAGTTGTAATCTTTCTCTCTTTTTCTTTCTTGTTCCCTGTCAGTACCCTGCCCTGAGGTGTCTCATGGTCTTTGAGCGCCGGACAAAAGACCACGTTACAAAAGAATATACTAGCTACTAGACGAGGCCCCGTTTGGTGGCAAGGAGTGAAGAAAAGCATCCAGACCTGGGACACCCATCGCTCAATATGTGGTCCAAATCTTGCATTTTATTGCTTTTAACTTTATAGGAGGAAAGCAAAGAGCAGTTAAAATGTGGATATCCATATTAGATTCATGTGGACCTATATACTGAGAGCCAATGTTAGAAAATAAAATTTAAAAAATATAAATTGATGAAGCTAAGTAATCACCATTCCTGATGGTGAATCAAAGTTGTGATCATAGGACCTCTTTAACCACTCACCATCTACCTAAACAGTGATGTGTGAAGCACCATTTACAATTTGTCCTTTTTTAATAGCAATAGATCTTTCTTATTAGCCGGCTTTTTTATTTCTTCTGTCAAATGCCCATGGCATACATTTGGCATTTATCCATAGGACTTATTGTGTGAGCTGCTTGCGTATAATAACTTCAATTGAAGTATTAATTTTATCGTCTTTGTCCGTAATATGCATGAAGCTAAAAAAACGCGCCCCGCGCCAATGGAGTAAGCATGATACATAAATTGTTTCATAATAGTGCGATACCGGTGTCGCCAATTTCCGAGGCGAACAAATGAAGAACGGGAAAAAAAGGTGTGGCTTCAAATGGCAGCTCAACGCGTCTGACACTTAAAAAACTGCTTGAGAAAGAAAGAGATATTAGTTAGGTATTGTCAAACATGAATGTGTGCGCGTGTCTATGAAGTATATTGTTTTTTTATTATAAAAAGCTAAATATTAAATTGCATGCTTAATAGTTTCGATAGTGTTTGCTACCGACAACAAATATTATTACTTATCGATATAAACCAAATATTTATAGAGATCATCAAAGATTTATAATTAATTATCGACATACAATAGGGAATATGCATGGAATGCCAATTATTATTATTTTAATATATAATGTTCCTTTTATGTCATTGGTTACATTTACAGTAATCTATTTTATTTTGATTAGCTAATTTAATCATAACAATTTTTTTGTAGAAACGGAAAACATTTCTAAACGCTCCGACATTAGCAAACACTTCATGAGACGTCATTCGCGCCTAAACAAATGTCAACGTGTGTTCTATAGTCTACAGTTTCTTGTTTTCTCGGGTATTTCTTGACCTTTATTACGATAATTTGTTAGAAACGAACCTTTTGACTAACTTTGAGGTGCAATAACATCAAACTAATATGCTTTTTGAGCACGAATGACTTCACAGAATGGCGGCTAGTGATGTACCGTTTTTTACTGCGGTAGTGGCAGATAAAGTTTAAACCCTTTTATTTTGGTGTTATTATCCTTTAAAAAAAATATTTGTTTTTAGGGTCTAATGTAGTTACTCTATCAAGTAATGAAATAATAAATAAACATGCATATTCCCTATTGGAATACACACACATATCATGACGGTTGTTGCCTTACGGCGCCCGAAACCGCCTAGACGGCCCCAAGGTAACCAGCGGAGGGGTTTTAATAATCGTCGTAACCGATGGTATGAGTCTACACCGAACAAGTGGCTAGCTCGTCGCGATGTTTTTAATAGTATCAATAACTTTGAAAGGATATACTTTGAGCTAATATGATCAATTAAAGCTTTATTGAATGTTATTTCATAATTAAACTATGTACTTGGATTTACTTACAAATTATTAATTTCTCCTTATATTAGTTTATGTAAATGTATTATTTACCTTGCTATATGCAACTATATGCATGCACTTGCATATGTATATATGTGTGGTTCAGGGATGTATACACTACTTACTTTATAATGTTGCCTTTGTCATCCTTGGTCATTTAAATTCAACACAAACAGCTTATAGTATACACACATTTGTTCTAATAGATACACACATCAGAAAAACATAATTTATGTACCTATACAATACTACTTCACATATGTATACTTATTTTAGTTCGCATGCGCATGCACTTTTGTTATTAGGATTTAATAAAAATTTCAAAAAAAAAAAAAAAAAGAGTTGAGTTTCAAATTCACCCTGATAGACACTTTCACATTTATAATACTAGTGGATTTAAAATATGTAGGTATATATAACAATAATTTAAAATACCTACTTTATTAAATTAAATTATTTATTAAATTAAAATACATGCACAAGTAACTACATGTTACCTACTAAACGCAATCTCAACATTTTTGACCGACCTCCAAGAGGAAGATATAAAAGTTGATGCAAACTACAAAAGGCGAAAAATAATTAAATCGTAACTTGATTCCTCAAAATGTACTGAACATCGTGTAAATTCAGTACATTTTGAGGAATCAAGTTACGATTTAATTGTTTTTCGCCTTTTGTGGTATGCTTGTTGGTAACCAATTTTCTTCTCTTTTAATTTCCTCTACCCATTTACGTTTTAATGCCGGGTCTTTCGGGAAACTGTATGTATGGAAAATATAATTAGTATTATATAAAAAAAAACAATAATTGCATAATATCTCATAACCATGAAACTATTTAGAAATATCGAGTTTATTAACTATAAAATCACATCACTAAAAAGTAACTGACAAACCTCGTTGGACGGTTCTGTTGTCGGCATACCTTTTGATTAAATTAAATTAAAATGATTATAAAGTATCGAAATTATCATTAAAAATAAAAACACATCACTAGTTCTTCAACTTCTAACATAGTTTGACAGTTACCGTCAGATTTTGATATTTTATATTATGGGTTTTATTATTTTTTTTTATCAATGTTTAATATAAGAAAAACATGTTAAGTACATGCTTGAAAAACGTGATACCGGGTACTTTTTTTAAGAGTAGTTTCTACACAGCTTTAATGCACAATTAACTATTTTTTCGACAATAAAAGCGGAGCTCTTTCTCCGCCGAACGCACAAATCAGACTGAGGATGTAAAAAATGTGAAAGTGTGTGTGAGTGACAAATTTGTCACTCGCGCGGCACCCTGCAAATTGGATGATGCTTACTCCAGTAGCGGCGCGCGGACGGGCACGGTTTTTACCTTCATGGTAATATGATTCCACACCTTGTCACATATACTGCATTTAAAAGTTAATGTACTATATAGACCATGTCTATTTTCATACACAAAATCAATTTGTGATGATGTGCATCTTAACCGGTATCATTCTACTAAAAACGCTAAATAATAATAAAAAACGCTAATTTTATTGAATAACATGCTTTAAATTTACAATACGGTTTCCTGAAATTCCAATTAAACCATCATGTCGGTATTCCTCTATTATTAATTGGTGATTTTCAATTTCTGGGTTTCGTTGTGGCCAATCAATTGGCTCTGGGTCTACAATAGTTAGTATTGTAGTTTGTGCTACTACTAGCAGCTTGAGACCTAGCCTCAAACTAAACATGTGGTTTGGATCGCTCATATATTTTTATTGCAGGATTTTATTGCTGATTATTGAAAACAAGAATAAATAAAGACACAAATTTTAGGTGAAATACGTTTAGCAACCTTTCTGACTTCCGTGTAGAAAATAGACATGGTCTATATAGTACATTAACTTTTAAATGCAGTATATGTGACAAGGTGTGGAAGCATATTACGGACAAAGACGATAAAATTAATACTTCATTTGTTTGGGCAACCGTAACTGCTGGAAGTTATTATACGCAAGCAGCTCACACAATAAGTCCTATGGATAAATATCGTAAAAATGCCAAATGTATGCCACGGGCATTTGACAGAAGAAATAAAAAAGACGGCTAATAAGAAAGAACTATAGCTATTAAAAAAGGACAAATTGTAAATGGTGCTCCACACATCACTGTTTAGGTAGATGGTGAGTGGTTAAAGAGGTCCTATGGTTGTAACATAGAAAATTTGTCTCTGCGAGATATAAGCGCCATCTTACGTAATAAATATGAACTAGTTAAACATCTATTATTTGATTTAGGTAAAATTAGAGACTATGTTGCCATCTAGCGGCTAAATGTCAGAAAATCCATAGCGGATGTCAATAACGATCATATTAAAGTTCATAAACCCACAATATGATACCGAATCATTTTTAGTCTAGTAAATATATTAAGTTAATTATTATATTTATTTAGATAATTAAATTAGTTAATAAAATGCTAATCTAAAATAGAAGAAAAAATAAACACTTGTGTTGAATGCCCGTTGCATTGAATGAAAGTTTGTGATTGGTCAAAAATTAAAATAAACCAATCACAACGATGCAGATAAAAAGTTGTCCGTGAAAAGAATAAAATGGAGCGCAAGTGGAAGCGTCCCGCATTTTATATCTAAATTCCTAGTAATTATTGTTTTTTTAAAATTTAATAAGTGCAATTTTTAAAAACCCGAATGTAAGTGTAATAACGTATAAATCGAGTTCAAAGCCTGTGATTCAAATATTAATCGGATTGAATTTCACAGGGGTTCATAGTACCCGGTTAAAGTTACCCATGCGTGAAATGTCCGCATAGGATTATCTAGTGCTGGTGAAATCCGTCTGCGAGTTCTATCAGGGGCTGAGGAATTGATACATCGACCGAGGACAGATGCAGGACACCATCCACGTCACATCTTCATCGTGAAGCTGGTGCTGCTGCCAAGAGGATCTCGGGCGTCTCCTCATCCCATGTGGAATCCTTGGCCTAAAAGGTGACCTATATGTTCTAATTTCGTGTCAGGCATTTGCTATACGCTTAGGCGGTAGTGTGTCCCTTTTAGGCAGTATCGCAGAACGACATCACCAATAAATACTATAACCCGTGTATCAAAATTGAGTTATTTAAGTTGTACCTTTAGTCTTAAGTTAGTTTGTAAGTTTTATTGTAAATAAACTAAATTTATGTGATTGTGTAGTGTCTAATTTAATTCCGCCTCTGTCAAGGCGCCCTGAGAGTTATAAGAGTCCCTTTCCTTGAGCCGGTGGTAGCAGATTCTCTTATCTCGAGAGGGATAAGAAAATCGGTTACAAAATTGGCGCCCAACGTGGGGCTGGGATTGTAAAATAAATATAGACAGAGTGTGGAATAAAAGTTAATATTAATTTATAAATTTCTTTTCCAGCTGTAAAAATTTAAACCATACCCTCATATTTTGTTATTTTTATTTTGGGGTTCAACTGTTAAATTTGAATTTAAAAAATTTCTTATTCCCTCTGGTCATTTAATTTTTTTTCAGTAGATTTTTTTTTGCAGTTGCATATTAAAATTTTGGATTTTAATTTTATAATTTTTGTTTATAATTATAGTTTTTTTATTAGTATTGATCTTGGGTTTTTTTTTTTGGAATTGAGTTTAATTTATAGAAATAATTTAAGCAATGTCTTCTAAACTCAAGATAGCCTTCCTCCTCAAGGATGAATTAATTAATGAACTGGCTCTTTATGGGATTTCAGCCAAACCTGAGGACACCAGAGATGCCCTGAGACAGCAGTACCGGCAAGCACTGAAGCAATGTCGGCGTGGAAGCCTGCATCTGTCCTCTCTAGATTTAACCAGCCTAGACTCGGAGTTAGACACTTGCGACCTGAAGATAAAGGAGTTGGAACAGGTATCTGGCGGCGATGAGTGCAAGGTTAGGGTTAGGGCTAGGGCTTATTATATGTTGTTGAGGTTGTCCCGGTTGCCTAAGGAGAATGATAGAGGTGAGTAGGATGACGTGGTAGACTCATATCCTTATTGGCGGACGACAATGATGATACCTCCGACTCTGAGTTTGAAGCCAACAAAGGGTCAGAGGTGTGTACGAGGAGTGAGGGGACCAATACTTTATATATTAAGGAGAAATCCGTTAATTATTTAAAATTTGATGGAACTACATGTGTACGTGTATTCTTAGAAAGGTTAGAGGAACTTAGAATTGCTCGCCGTGTGAATGATGCTGACTTATTAAATTGTTTTTGTGATTTGTTAGATAAAACTGCATTACAGTGGTATCGAACAAATAAACATAATTTTCGAACTTATCATGATTTAATTTCTAGTTTGAAGGAAGACTTTGATATCCCAGATTTTGACTATAAATTGGTAATTGAAATTAGGCAGCGTACTCAAGCAAAGGATGAGAGCATTATTAATTATCTAACAACTATGCAAGCTATGTTCAGTAGGTTGATGATTCCTATGTCTGAAAAAGAAAAGGTGGAGATTTTATTGCATAACATCAGGCCAAATTATATAAAAGATTTAGCTTTGCATGATATTGATAGTATAGGTACTTTAAAGAAATATCTTAAGAAACTAGAACTTGCCCAGGCAAGATCATCAGATTTTTCAGAACCTAGTACTTCCAATTTCAATATAACCAAGGATTTACAAACTTTTAAAAATACTGTTGCCAATAATAATAATTTCTCTAAAAATATTTCTGAAATTTCATCTGAAAAAATAAAAGTAAAATGTTTTAGATGTTCTGGTAATCATCAAACTTATTATTGTAGGAAATCGAAGGAAAGGGTTTGTTTTAAATGTGGATATAAAGGTCAAACAAGTAAAGATTGTGATAAATGTAATAATATTCCAAAAAACTAATAAATCAGGGTTCCACTAAAATTCATAAAATAAATAAACCGTGTTCACAACACAATAGTGAAATCCTGTTTAAACAAAATAAAGGTGATATTAGACCACATTTATAAATAAATATTTTAAGTTTAGAGGTATTTGGTTTATTAGATTCAGGAGCATATTGCTCAGTATTAGGCAATAATTCTCATAAAATCTTCATGGAGTTAGGATTTTCCTTTAATAAGCATCATAATGAGTTTGTTCAAACAGCTGATGGTTCCAAATTAAATAATTTAGGTTATATAGATTTGCCAGTGGTTTTTAATAATAATTTGAATATAATTAGATTTTATGTGATACCACAGATTACTACTTCAGTAATATTAGGTGTGGACTTTTGGTCAAAATTTAATTTAGCGAATAATTTAATAAATGGTGTTTCATTCAGTAATCATAATAATTCTATAAATCTAATTGCAAATGATAATGTTGGTTTAGAAGATTTCAACTCTCTTTCAAAGGAGCAACGTAGAAGTATTGAAAAAATAGTAAATCAATTTCAGAATATTAATACTGATAAGGTAGATTTAGGTAGAACAAGCTTGATCACACATAAAATCGAAACATCTGATCAATCCCCTATTAAGCAGAGATATATACCACTCTCTTCTGTTAAACAACAGGCTTTGGAAAAAGAACTTGATAAAATGCTTGATATGGGAGTGGTTAATCCATCAGTATCTCCAAGGAATTCCCCAGTAGTTATGGTTCAAAAACCAAATGGTGATTTACAGTTGTGTTTAGACTGTAGAAAGCTAAATAATACACATATCTAAACCAGATGCTTACCCCTTACCTTATATTAATCAAATATTAGATAGACTAAGAGATGCTAAATATTTATCTTCAATTGACCTAAGTTCAGCCTACTGGCAAACCACTTATGATTCTGACCAATCTGCAGAAAAAACAGCATTTACCGTGCCTCGTAGAGGACTTTTTCAGTTTAATGTCATGTGTTTTGGTCTTGTAGGTGCCTCGGCAACCATGCAAAGATTAATGGATAGATTATTTGGGGACAGAGTTTTCTGCTTTCAAGATGACATTATAATAGTGTCATCTAATTTTAATGAGCATATTAATCTATTAAATATAGTTTATGAACGATTAAAAAATGCTAATTTAACCATTAATATGGAAAAATCTAAGTTTTGTCGTGAGGAACTTAAATATTTAGGATATGTAGTAGATAAAAATGGATTACATACAGATCCTAACAAAGTTTCAGTAGTTTTAAATTATCCAACCCCAACCAATGCTAAGGAAGTAAAGAGGTTTATAGGAATGGCGGGTTGGTATCGTCGCTTCATAGATATTTTTTCTAAAATAACCAGACCTTTATGTAAGTTGACGTCGAAAAGCATTAAATTTGATTGGACTTTAGAGGCTGAAAGTTCTTTTAATTTACTAAAAATATCTTTAGTTTCAGCCCCAATTTTAAAATGTCAAAATTTTAATTTACCTTTCTCTATTCATACAGATGCTTCCGCCTATGCAGTAGGGGCTGTTTTGATACAAAGTAATAAAGGCGTAGAACACCCTATTGCATATAGCAGTCGCACACTAAATAAAAATGAAATAAATTATAGTACCACCGAAAGAGAACTTTTAGCGGTCATACATGCTTTAGAACAGTTTAGGTCTTACATTGAGGGAACAAAATGTAAAATAATTACTGATCATGCTTCTTCACAGTGGTTTTACAAGTTAAAAAATCCGACAGGTAGACTGGCTAGATGGAGTATGAGATTAAGTCAATTTGAATTTGACATTGAACACCGCAAAGGTAAAGAAAATGTCATACCTGACGCTCTTTCTAGGTTAAAAATAGAGTCCATAATCCCTTGCGATAATACTAATGATGCCTGGTATCTATCTATGTTTCAGAAATGTGTATCTAATCCGCGAAAACATCCAAATTTTACAATTCATAATAATAAACTTTATAGAAATTGTAAAAATAAATATAAGTTAACGTCAGAGTTCGCTTGGAAGTTAGTTATTCCAGAAGAAAATAGATTAGAATTATTAAGGAAATGTCACGATGAATGTACTAGCGCTCATTTACTCGTAGGTATAATGAAGACTCATAAACGTTTATCTTTGCATTATTTTTGGCCAAACATGTGCAATGATATAGTTTCTTATGTTAATAAATGTGAGGTGTGTGTCTTACAAACCTGTGAACATTGCGAGACCTGGTCTCAAGGGTGACTTGTTGGACAGTGTGGATATTTTGTCACAACTTGGAGTAAGGAATGTTACATTGTGTACATTCCTTTATTCAAACAAATATTCCACATCTCAGAATAAACATATACATTATTTAAATAATTGTATCTATAATATGACATGTTATAATAATTTGTTTACTTTATTTGATATTAACAAATTTGTTAAAAATATATATATGTCCCAGGATAGCTTTAAACTACCTATGAAGGTACAAAAAAGTATTGCTACATTGGTAGCTAATAATATATTATTAAGTATTGATTCCACATCATCATTTAGTAGTAGTACTAATAATGTTGTGGTACAACCATGTTTAAACTTTTAGATGTGACAATAGAGAAGGTTAATTGTAAACTTACTTTAGTACACCAAAATATTCAAAGCTTCTCTAGCAAAGTTCTCAATATAGAATTATTAATTGAAAAATATAATTTAGATTTGATGTGTTTTACAGAATCCTGGCTAAAAGCAGAGAAAATGTGTTTTAATATAAATAACTTTGTAATTGCTAGTTTTTTCAATAGGAACTCCTGTGAGGGAGGTGGAACTATTATTTTAATTAGAGATACAGTAAAATGCAAAGAGCGGAAGGATATTGTAAAACTATCAGTTGAACGTGTTTGTGAGATCTCATGTGCAGAGATGGATACTTATATTATTCTATGCATATACAGACCCGCTTCTGCTTTACATACTTTTATTAATATAATGGAGGATGTTTTATCAAAAATTTATGACTTAAATAAACAAATTTTTATATGTGTGGATTTCAATATAGATATTTTAATAAATAACAGCGACAAACAAAAACTTATTTCATTGTTTAACTCTTTTAACTTAAATAATATATTCATGGAACCAACTTGTATTGATAATGTATTTACTAACTGTTCTCTCTT
The DNA here is from genome assembly GCA_947458855.1 of Monopis laevigella. Taxonomy (NCBI): domain Eukaryota; kingdom Metazoa; phylum Arthropoda; class Insecta; order Lepidoptera; family Tineidae; genus Monopis; species Monopis laevigella. Next base: position 2,176,096 of record OX381596.1, on the reverse strand, counting down.
AAGTAACTCTGTTATTACTGGGGTGCCATCTGACCATAAATGTTTGTTAGTTAGCTTTCAGTCACAAACTAAACCCATAAATAAAATTATTAGGTATAGGCCCTTAACAGATAATAAACTTAATAATTTTAATGAAAATATAATAAGTGAAATGTCCAGCTTCATATATAATATTAATCATCCTAATATCACATACTCCAATCTACATAAAATAATAAATCAAGAATTTAATAAAGTATGTCAAATAAAAACAAAGAAAATTACTGACAAATTAAATTTTGCTACTTGGGCAACTAAAGGCATTATAATAAGTAGGGATACACTATATGATCTATATGACAAAAGATCATATACTTCTGACCAAAATTTCCATAATTATGTTAGGAATTATTCAAAATTGTTTAAGAAAGTTTGTATTACAGCTAAATCTATTTACATTGGATCCAAAATCAAACAATCAGATAATAAATCCAAGTGTGTATGGAAAATGATAAATACTGAAACCGGTAAAAATATAATCAGAAAAATACAATTTCAATTAGACAAAACGGAGTTATGTTATCAGATAAAAAACAAGTTGCTGAGTTATTCGAGGAATTCTTTACTAATATCCCATTAGAAATTACGAACTGTATTAAATCATCAGCTAGTACTGCTAATGATTTTTTAAAACGATATATTAAAATACCAATTATATCTAATTTTAATTTTAAATATGTCACTAATGAGGATATACTAAAACACTTTAAAATGTTAAATAAAAAGAAAACTGAAGATTTATGGGGGCTATCTGTCAAAGCTATCGAAGCAATCATTCATACTATAGGACCGGTACTCGCTGATACTTTTAATGGGTGTGTTAATGAAGGAATTTTTCCCACCTTATGAAGAATAGTAAAATAGTTCCCATATTCAAGTCCGGCTGTAAGACAGATCCAAATAATTATCGTCCTGTTTCTGTCCTGCCAGCCTTAAGTAAAATATTCGAAAAAATAATTCTTGGTCAGCTGTTAAGTCATTTTAATACTCATAAATTGTTACATGATCAACAATACGGGTTCACAAAAGGTAGAAACACAACAAATGCCGGCACAAGACTGATTACTGAAATAATTGACGCCTGGGAAAACTCCCAGGATCTCGTTGGCGTTTTCTGTGATCTGTCTAAAGCGTTTGATTGTGTTGACCATCAAACTTTGTTAAACAAGCTGGAATTTGATGGCATTCGCGATTTAGCTTTAAATCTAATAAAGTCCTACCTTTCTAATAGAACTCAAGGTGTTAATATTGATGGTTGTGTATCCGACGGAACCATTGTAAAGATGGGTGTCCCCCAGGGCTCAATTTTTGGCCCGTTCCTGGAGGTCTACTCCGAAATACCGAAGTTTCGGGCTTCGGTCGGGCCGATACGTAGACGATGAACGAAAATGTGGCCTACTCTGAAATAGTTACGGATCCACATACTTTCGGTTGGAACCATAGACTAGTTTCGTGAACGAAGGATTGAATGAATAAATAGGGATGTCATTAGGTTTTTTTTACATAGGAACAAATCGTGGAATTCAATTAAAATGTTTTGCTAAAATGTCTTGAATTTATACTATTTATTGCCAAAATAATATACTTTTTATAAAGCAACAAACAATTAAAGATTATTTTATATAAAAAAATGCATTTAACTTGTAAATTTTAATCTAGAAAATATAGTAAAAATTTACTCATGACATGTAAAGAACCTTTTTTTTGACAACGTTCTATACGACAAATTTTAAAACCATGAAATTTGTATTAGCCGTATTAGAGAAATTTATAACTTAAATTAGTTGGTTAGTACTGTAAAAATAAATAAAATCTTGACTTTTTTTACTGAAACGTAACTAGTACTTGTCATTAAGTTGGTTGTTTGTTTTGTTGGAGATCAAATTATTTATTTTACCTTTAAAATAATAACTACGGTGGTAAAATAATAACTAAAATACTGTGGGGAAATCCACCTCAAAGTGAATAACCATTGAGAATTGACCAGAACGAGAACATCGAGTCGCCGAGCTCCCGCAGTAGCTTAGCGCCCCTGGCAGTCTAGTGAAATTTCTTATAGACGACCTAAGCTCCTATACCAAATTGTTTATCTCTAGTGTTTATAAAACCCTTTACTTTATCTTTCCACACGCTTTCTAAAATATGTGATTCCTCATTTATTTCTATTATTTACTGTTATTAACAGTAAATAAAATGTAGGAAGTGATTTAATTGTGTAAATAATAAACCTTTTATTAATTTATATTCCTTGTTTTTAATTTGTCACCTTTCCTACAAAACACCTAAAAAAAATCCTCACAGTGGTCGCGCGGCGTTCTAGGCAGTGCCCACTGCCCAGAACGCTGGCTACACGCCTCTGTATGGTTAGGTTTATTCTTTTGTGATTGAGGTTTTCAGCGAATGGCAGCAGCGGCACCAGCCTCATCTTTAGTCCTCGAAAGATGTGTAGCTGCCAAGATGTCGACACACGTCGCATCCCACACTAAGCAGCTACCCATCTTCCAAGGGAATATACTTAATCCGTCAGGTCTCTTGCCGTCATCGCATAATATACCACAAGGTCTGTTTATTGATGGAATATTAATTACGGCAAGACATCTGCGAATCAAATCGTTTAGGAAAAAACCGACCCGCCGTGAAAACCGACCCGCACTCTTCGAACAAGTCTTCTCTATTTACTATCTATATATCTAATTTATCCACAAAAAAGGTACAATTAATAATAAAGGTACACTTACAATTAATTTTATGAAGAAAAATAAATTCTTTGAGAATAAATTCGATTATCCGATAATTATAAGGTTTCCTACAAAACACCTAAAAAAAATCCTCACAGTGGTCGCGCGGCGTTCTAGGCAGTGCCCACTGCCCAGAACGCTGGCTACACGCCTCTGTATGGTTAGGTTTATTCTTTTGTGATTGAGGTTTTCAGCGAATGGCAGCAGCGGCACCAGCCTCATCTTTAGTCCTCGAAAGATGTGTAGCTGCCAAGATGTCGACACACGTCGCATCCCACACTAAGCAGCTACCCATCTTCCAAGGGAATATACTTAATCCGTCAGGTCTCTTGCCGTCATCGCATAATATACCACAAGGTCTGTTTATTGATGGAATATTAATTACGGCAAGACATCTGCGAATCAAATCGTTTAGGAAAAAACCGACCCGCCGTGAAAACCGACCCGCACTCTTCGAACAAGTCTTCTCTATTTACTATCTATATATCTAATTTATCCACAAAAAAGGTACAATTAATAATAAAGGTACACTTACAATTAATTTTATGAAGAAAAATAAATTCTTTGAGAATAAATTCGATTATCCGATAATTATAAGGTACCTACAAAGCTATCGTGAATATTGACATAAAATTCCCGAAGAAACAACTGTCAAAGTCGGATATTCGTTCGTTAATAATGCGTTCAGAGTAGGGTTTATGAGATGCGAGACGTCAAAGTACGACTCTCGTGAACGAAATCAGGCCCGAAAGTGTTCAGAGTAGGAAATGCCCGATACAACGCCCGAAGTTTCGTTTTTCGTGCGTTCGGAGTAGACCTCCTGCTTAGTCACAACAGAGGTAACCTAAGGATGGTGGTGGGCATTTTGACCGGACACTTTCCATTAAACAGACACCTTACCCTTATAGGTATCACCAACAGTCCTCTATGTAGAGGATGCATGGAAACCGAAGAAACACCTACTCACGTGCTGCTTCACTGTACCGGGGTGGCTTCACAACGGGCGGAAATCCTCGGAACACCGAGGTCGCTCCTCGAGGCCTGTAGGAGTCCAAGACTCCTTGCTGCCTTCTGGAAGGAGCTGGGCTGGCTAGAGTAGCCGGCCGTTTACATCACGCAAAAAGGCCTAACTTCCTGGCCAATTGCGGAAAAGTGGACCCGCCATTAAGATGAAGATGACCTATAACACTGGCAGCATTCCCACGTTAATGGCAACGGTGAGTTTTTGTTTGAAGAAGTAGTGGCATTTGGGGTCTCCACATTCGTAAAATACGTCTCCCGAGGTCATGGAGAAATTCTTTGGCCTCGCAACCAAGTGTTCCCGAAGTTTCGTACTTCAACAACCGCTTATACAGGTTAAAAAGTTCAAGTGTGCCTTCAAGGCCAAATCCTAAACTACAAGAAATAGCAAAAAATGCTCAAAGTAGTCTCGGAGGCGATTTTGATAAAAACTAAAACGGCATCATTAGATTTTTGAAAAAAATAATCTAGCCGGGAATCGAACCGGTTAATTTTATAAAAAAAACACCCTGTATTTATTGCACCAGCTGATAATGTCACTTATAAGGATCAAATGGTGGAAAATAACTTTAAACGGCAAAATAAAGGAAAGTGCTCATTTTTAAGAAAATATGTTTTATGGTTTTTAGCCTGAACCAATAGGTAAATTGTTCGAAATGAAAGCCAATATTTTCAATAATATACTTTTTCTTACTTTTATTTTAAAAACAGCTCCAACCTGGTGGTTAACTCACTGCGCAACTGATAACGAGGTTAAGCAGGTGACAACAAGACCAGACCTGGAATGGGTGACCGCTTTATACAACGAGGCTATACCATCTTTTAAATACCGCAACGAGCTAACCACGGGTTAGATGTTGCCTCCGAATACCATCGCCGAAATGTAAACCCATCCTGGGTTTTGAAGAGCATTATTTCAAACAATTCGATTAGTTGATAAAATAGACGGTGGTAAAGTATGAAAATTGTTTTATATTAAATATAATTTGATTCTATTAAATATGTTTTTATTAAAAATGAGCCATTTCCTTTAGATTGCCCGTTGATACTACTATAAGCAGGAGGTCTACTCCGAACGCACGAAAAACGAAACTTCGGGCGTTGTATCGGGCATTTCCTACTCTGAACACTTTCGGGCCTGATTTCGTTCACGAGAGTCGTACTTTGACGTCTCGCATCTCATAAACCCTACTCTGAACGCATTATTAACGAACGAATATCCGACTTTGACAGTTGTTTCTTCGGGAATTTTATGTCAATATTCACGATAGCTTTGTAGGTACCTTATAATTATCGGATAATCGAATTTATTCTCAAAGAATTTATTTTTCTTCATAAAATTAATTGTAAGTGTACCTTTATTATTAATTGTACCTTTTTTGTGGATAAATTAGATATATAGATAGTAAATAGAGAAGACTTGTTCGAAGAGTGCGGGTCGGTTTTCACGGCGGGTCGGTTTTTTCCTAAACGATTTGATTCGCAGATGTCTTGCCGTAATTAATATTCCATCAATAAACAGACCTTGTGGTATATTATGCGATGACGGCAAGAGACCTGACGGATTAAGTATATTCCCTTGGAAGATGGGTAGCTGCTTAGTGTGGGATGCGACGTGTGTCGACATCTTGGCAGCTACACATCTTTCGAGGACTAAAGATGAGGCTGGTGCCGCTGCTGCCATTCGCTGAAAACCTCAATCACAAAAGAATAAACCTAACCATACAGAGGCGTGTAGCCAGCGTTCTGGGCAGTGGGCACTGCCTAGAACGCCGCGCGACCACTGTGAGGATTTTTTTTAGGTGTTTTGTAGGAAAGGTGACAAATTAAAAACAAGGAATATAAATTAATAAAAGGTTTATTATTTACACAATTAAATCACTTCCTACATTTTATTTACTGTTAATAACAGTAAATAATAGAAATAAATGAGGAATCACATATTTTAGAAAGCGTGTGGAAAGATAAAGTAAAGGGTTTTATAAACACTAGAGATAAACAATTTGGTATAGGAGCTTAGGTCGTCTATAAGAAATTTCACTAGACTGCCAGGGGCGCTAAGCTACTGCGGGAGCTCGGCGACTCGATGTTCTCGTTCTGGTCAATTCTCAATGGTTATTCACTTTGAGGTGGATTTCCCCACAGTATTTTAGTTATTATTTTACCACCGTAGTTATTATTTTAAAGGTAAAATAAATAATTTGATCTCCAACAAAACAAACAACCAACTTAATGACAAGTACTAGTTACGTTTCAGTAAAAAAAGTCAAGATTTTATTTATTTTTACAGTACTAACCAACTAATTTAAGTTATAAATTTCTCTAATACGGCTAATACAAATTTCATGGTTTTAAAATTTGTCGTATAGAACGTTGTCAAAAAAAAGGTTCTTTACATGTCATGAGTAAATTTTTACTATATTTTCTAGATTAAAATTTACAAGTTAAATGCATTTTTTTATATAAAATAATCTTTAATTGTTTGTTGCTTTATAAAAAGTATATTATTTTGGCAATAAATAGTATAAATTCAAGACATTTTAGCAAAACATTTTAATTGAATTCCACGATTTGTTCCTATGTAAAAAAAACCTAATGACATCCCTATTTATTCATTCAATCCTTCGTTCACGAAACTAGTCTATGGTTCCAACCGAAAGTATGTGGATCCGTAACTATTTCAGAGTAGGCCACATTTTCGTTCATCGTCTACGTATCGGCCCGACCGAAGCCCGAAACTTCGGTATTTCGGAGTAGACCTCCTGTTCCTAGTATACATCAATGATCTTCCACATATGGTACAGGAGACGGCGCAGATAGTGCTATTTGCTGATGATACATCCCTACTGTTTAAAGTTAGTAGGAAAGATAATATATTATCAGCAGCAAATGACATTCTGGAAATGGTTTCAAAATGGTTCACGGCAAATAATTTAGTTTTAAATGCAAAGAAGACTAAGTGCCTGAAATTTACGTTGCCTAATGTATCAAATATCAATGCCACAGTGAAGATAGGTGGCACTGATCTGGAATTTGTCGACTCCACTGTGTTTTTAGGGATCACAATTGATTCCAAACTACAGTGGAAAGCTCACATCAATACTTTATCCAACAGATTGAGCTCTGCTGCATATGCAGTCAGAAAAATTAGACAATTAACTGATGTTGCAACAGCTGTACTTCGCCTATTTTCACAGTATAATGACATATGGTCTTATAATGTGGGGATCTGCGGCAGATATTGACACAATATTTATTCTACAGAAGAGGGCCATTCGGGCAATATATAACATAAAAGCTCGTGACTCTCTTCGAGAAATCTTTTCTATGATTGATGTATTGACACTACCATCTCAATATATTTATGAGAATTTATTGTACGTAAGGAAAAACTTAAATATGTTTAGTAAAAATAGCGATAGACATAATTTAAACTTAAGAAACATAGATAAAATCGATATACCAAAGTTTAGACTGCAAAAAACGAATAAATGTTTCGTCATTAACAGTATAAGGTTATTTAATAAATTACCTAAAAGCATTATAGAACTGAGTGAAATAAAGTTTAAGAATTGTATAACACATTTTAATTAATAAGGCTTACTATAGCGTAAAAGACTATTTTAAAGATAAAGACGTCTGGAACCGTCCTGATATGCAATTGAGGTCTCGCAACTAGTGAACAAATTACTTATTTATTAGAATTATATTTGTAGAATAAACATTAGCTTAGTAGTGTCCGATATTGTAATAATTTAATATTACATAATTTATTTTTATTACATTATGTAAATTTTGTCTTTGGATAAGGTAATCACTGATGATTACCTGCTTATTTATACTTAATTTATACTACAGTACTGTGTAGTTCTGTACATTGGTACAGTAACTCAAACAAATCCTAGAGTATGCATGCATATCGCGGCGACAGGGTTACGCCGCCATCACATATCTCCTATACTTTACTGATCTGAGGTACCTACACAGCGCTGCTCGTGCCAGTCGCGGTAAAAGACGCCGCCGAATTCGACTTTAAACGATAGAATTAAAGTTTAAATTGGGTTGGAACTATTTTAAATCCTTATTAGTCTTTTGTAGATATAATTTTTAATTGATATAAATAAATAATGTGGCATTCAGACCTCGCTTTCTTCTTATTTGATACAATGATTTTCATTGAGATTTAGTTTAATCTTGTTTTATATTTTGGCAGTTGAAAAGCACCCGCTCTTATATTTTAATATAAAAAAAATCTCGTAAATAGAATAAAAAATCCAAATTATTTAAATGTACATTTTATATTATTTTCTCATAAAACTTTACTCTAGAACACTTTTTCCTATAATTTTTTAATTTATTACCGTTGATAAGCGTATGATAAAAAAAACTATTTAAATTTATTTATATGTAAATATTTAAATTTAAATTCGATCAGTGTAAAGATTTTTTATTTAAAATTAATATACAATAGTACCCATTATAATATTCCTGTAGGTTAATTTTAACGGAAATTAGACTTTGATAGCTATATTTTCTCACCAAAATGTAACTTTTTATATTTTTTAATACAGGCCAGCTGTCAAAAAATTGGCGTGCAGTTGTGTGGTCAGACATTTGACGAAAATTGAAGGTTTGGTCCCACTTATTTAGGACTTCCTCCCATGGCTCAGAATTATTTGTGAGCCACATTACATTTTCTTTATGAACATCTAAAATATAAAAACATTGTCAATCTATCAATGCAGTACATCCCACTCCTGGGAACTTACTGGACTTTCTAGAGCATTGTAATAAATAACATCAAGGGTACCATATGGTTCCCGTGATGGTATTTATTACAATGTTCAGGAAAGTGGCGAGCAACACCTAAAAAGTGGTGAGCGTGTTCCGATGTGTATGAGGGTATTGCCTCGTTGTATAAAGCGGTCACCCATCCCATAACCGGCCTTGAGTTAACCATTAGGCTTTATCCAGAACATTGTGTCTGAATAAAAGGCTGTCCACTCGCCACGCTTGTTGGTGAGGAGTTTTAGATTGTATTTACTTATTATATCTTCATTTTAACAATTCCACAAGTTCATGTAGTGCACCGCCAGATAAATGTGCTCTGCAAGGCACGGAACAGTGATGTTGTTAAATTTTATAGAAACAATTGTACTAAGTAATTTGGAAAACTAGTTAGTACATGGCGGAACACACGACTCATAGGTTTTTGAGTCTGCAGAACAACCGCTGGGCCACCACAAAATCTTAAAACATAGTAAATATCTTAAATATTTGAGGTCGCAGCAAACTTAAAGGATGATGTATAGATATGCCATCTAGGTGGTCACCTTCAGAATGTCTCCTGGAGTTGCAAGGCGAATGTTGTGAATATAAGAATATGCCGTGAGCAATAATTCACAACTGTATCCTTAATAAGTATACATATCTCATCCATTCATGGATTTTGTATGTTTGCTGGTTGGGTTAAAACTGGTGATATCATAAAATAATTATACTTTATTTTATGATGTCATATTGTAAACATAGATATCTATTCATAGTAAAAATGTATTCTTAATATTAAATGGGAACAAAACTATGTTATTATGGACAACTATGCTGTCTGAAAGCCAGAATAACTACCATTACAAGCATATATAACAAGCAGATACTACACAAATATCTAGTGTTAAAAATGTCTTAAATCTTTCAGTATTAAATAAATAACTATATTGATAAAACTATACAATAAATAACAATAAAAATTGTTATTTAATAACTTAAAAATATTATAACTAAAAATAAATTAATAAATTAATTTGTATTTCTTATTATTACAAATTTGCTAGTATTTTTTTAATAGTTCATTTAATCTTATGTTATTATGGAAAATTAATTCTATTTTTAATGTTTCCATTGTCATTCAATAAATATATTTATAAATATTTTATTAATATTTTATTGATATAAATATTTTATTCATCTATTTATGTCATTTCAAATTAAATTAGAAATTAAAAAAAATATTTACAAACTTTTTTAACACCAAGAATATTGTGCATATTAAGCATATTTAAACATCTATAAAATAATAACATTTGGATACAGGATGCAACAAAATCCCCCTATAACCGCTTTACAATATGTTGTTCTACTTTATTTATTACTCATCAATATGAAGAACTCATCACTATGGGACCAAATTTTTCAGAGAAAAAATTAAGCTTAATTGTTTGTGCTCAATTAATGAATACCTAGGTACTTGACTAAAATGTATGGAACATCTAATATCAGACTGAGTAGGTCACTTTGAATACTTACAAAGCGACCCTAAAAAAAGGATGGGGGAGGTTTTGTTACGCCCTTGTATAAACCAATAACTATACAAGTAAATTTTATTTTAAGCGACAAGCCTCTCAGTATACTCTATGGGAACTACAGTATAGTAATAATACAAGTATTAATTAATAAACCTTGTAGTTCTTGTAAATTTATGTTTTTATTTATTTTTGTATCATTCATTATCTGTGAGGTTGCCTTTCGTTTACGGTCTCCAGATTTATATAGTGTTCCTAATTTTGTCTACTAATTTTCCTTTAGCAAATCCCGGTTTGCCAGATATAGAGTCCCCCTTTTTTACAGGAGGGACAAAATATGTCCCAGCGTTTTCAGCTGGGAATAAAGATATAATTTTTGATGTGATTATATTGTACTCCTCATGATTGATACGACTGAAAAAAAAATGCAATAGATACAAAATAATGCAATAACTCAAAAATATTCAAGTTTCCTTAAAACTTCCATGCTTAACAAGCCAAAAAACATCAACATTCAAATTCTTTTCTTGTAGCAGCCTCATAGGCCACCAAAAGTCCCTAATCGCATCCTACATAAAATATTAATTAAATTAAATTTTGGGCTTATATTTTTTGTATAATAATAATTTAGTTTTAAAATATTTTTCTGATAGATTGTTTTAAAAATAAAATATTATTATTATTAAAAAGCAAAGGACCAGAACTGGAATATAAAAATAAGATGATTTATTCAAATACTATATGAGAATGGATGTAACATAGATTCACTAGCAAATAGAGTGCCCGATATTAATAATATTCATAGAAAGTTATTGTGGAAATCATACTGAATACAATACTTCTAGAGAAACTAAATTGTAATAGAAAGAATAATCATCTTGATTAATACATAATAATAATAATTCATTTATTTCTCACAAAAAAAATACTTATTGATAATTCACAACATCATTTAAAACAAAGTTTGTGAGACTGGAGCCTGAATTAGGCACAAAGCCTGTGTCTCAGGTCTCCAGGATCCCAACCTTATTAACAATTTATACTGATTATCAGAAAAAACAATTTATTACTCATTACAAATAATTATGAGTACATTACAGATGTGTACTTACATTGTAATTAACATACATAACATTAAAATGGTAAAATAAATAAAAGACAAAATAAAAAAATAAAATAAAATAGCCATGTTCGTGAGTATGTGTGTGTGCATATGTGTGTGCATGTTGTGAGAGCGTGTGTGCTTAATTGTGGTAGAATGTGTGTAGCAATGTTAGGGTATGAGAGAAAATGTGCGAAATTCGTATGTATGTATTTATATACTGTTTGAGTTAAAATATATATGTATGTATTTTAAATCAAACAGCCATTCGGACACTTTAGTCTTACAACGAATTGTAGAAAGCGAATAGATAGATAATATTCTATTTAGTTTATTATAAAGGAACCCACCTAGAAAGCAAAAGAAACGTTGGGCAAAAGTAGTTTTAAATTTGGCGTTAGGACATACTATATCTTTTCTTCTCCTACAAGATATAAAGCAGAGATTGTGTTCTATTAAGGAGTGCATTTTTAAGACACAATCTATTATAAATAATTGTCTGACTGTTAGGACTTTGCAGGAGCTATAAAGTAAGGTAGTCGGATACCTGAAAGGAAGACAAAAACCGACCTTTAGAACCGCTCTCTGAGCCCTCTCCAGTTGTAGGAGCGATGATTTTGCTGTTCCACCCCACGAAGATACACAATAGGATAGTAAAGATTGACACAGGGCAAAATATACAATTTTAATGATTTTAGGTTCAGCCACATGGCGAATATTTTTAAATACGTAAATAAGCTTTCGCAATCGTTTGGTGAGTATTTTGACATGAGACTGAAAGTTTAAGTTGGAATCAATTTGTATGCCCAGATATTTTATGGTGTTTGTATGTTCTAACATGGGACAAGAACAGTCGCTGCGGTTAGGATCGTTGCACGAATGAGCAAATAACTTATAGGAACCATGACTGAGCACTGTTGGACGAATAGAGAAGGACAAGTATTTTGTTTTGACTGAGTTCAATGTCAGGATATTCAGTCTTAGCCAGGAGGAGACTTTATTAAACCCAGCTTGAGCAAATCTATAAGTTTCATCCCAGTTGTTACCGCTAAATAATAGCACAGTGTCATCGGCGAAAGTGATAATCTTGCCATTCTGCAATTGTAGTTCACACAAGTCGTTGATATATATAAGAAATAAAGTAGGGCCCAATATGCTACCTTGAGGAACGCCGTATGTAACGGGGACATAGTCACTTATTTGATCGTTTATTTTAACACATTGGACTCTGTGTGAGAGGTAGTCAGAAAACAGTTGCAGCTGGCTTCCCCTTATCCCCATATTCTCCAGTTTCCTCACAAGGATGGGAACAGAGACCGTATCAAAGGCTTTAACCAGATCCAAAAATATTACAATTGTCTTCTTACTAGAGTCCAATTTCCTCACGAGATAATCAGTCAGTTCGTGAACAGCACCACTAGTAGATTTTCCTGAACGAAAACCAAACTGATTATGCGATAAGAGGTTATTGGACTCCAGAAAACAATTAAGTCTTTTGTTTAATAATTTTTCAATAATTTTAGAAAAAGCTGGCAATATTGAAATAGGCCTGTAGTTATTGACACAGCCCCTGTTTCCCGCCTTAAATATAGGAAGAATCTGAGACTTTTTAAAAATATTAGGGAAAACACCAGAAGAAAATGTTTGGTTGCAGATGTGCATTAAAGAAGGAATAAGTAAGTTTCTATAAGTCTTTATGAAATCTGTAGATATGCCATCAAAACCAACAGAACAGTTACTTTTTAGAGAAGAGATAATAGTGTTTAGCTCATTTTCATCGGTCGGAAGAAGCATAAAAGATTTAGATAATGATATAATTGAAGCGCAGTGAGATATATTAATAGGGGGAGATGAATTAGTTATAAGTTGGTTTGCAAGGTTAGCCCCAACTTTTGAGAAAACATTATTTATATTATTTAAAGAGAGAGAAGAACATTTGGAAGCAGCAAATCAGATGCCGAAGAGTTAGCTTTGGAAAGGTTGGCAATATTTTTAATGGATTTCCATAGAAGTTTAGAATTTGACCCAGCCTTATTAATCTCGTTTCTTTCGTATTCTCTCTTTACTTTTTTTAGCAGATTTGTACAGAAAGACTTATACCGTTGATACGTCGTTAATAAAATTAAATTATTTGGAAATTTTCTTGATTTTTTAAATAAGCAATCCCTATTTCTCAAACATCGAAGTAAGCCGGGAGTCATCCACGATTTGAGTAAACGCCTCCGTCTAGAAACTTTAATTTTCTTTGTATTGGACTCAATAGTATGAGTCAGGATAACAACAAATCCACTTGCGGCGAGATTACAATCCAACTCTTCCAATATATTTTGAAAATTTATATTTTGAAGATCACTTGAAAGCCCTTGCACATCCGTTTTATCAATATACTTTAATACTTTGTTCGGGGATTTCTTAGTGTAGTACAAGCACAAGAGGACTGAGAAGTGGTCAGTAACTGTATTTTCGATAATTAGCGTAAGAGCTGCGTGCCGTGATCTCAGGATAACATGATCAAGGCAATTTTCATATCGCATTGGCAGTATGTGAGCAGGTAAGAGGCCATGAAAAGCCATTAAGTTGAGGTAGTCATCAGAACGTCGGTCAAGATTATCCTCCTTAATATCTATGTTAAGATCTCCAGTTATAATAACCTCTTTAAAGTGTTTTAATTCAGTTAATATTCGATCTAGACATTCCATAAAAGGATTAATATTAGAATATGAAGGAGAACGATAAATCGCGACAACAGCAATGTCATTATTTAACTTAAGAATTAAACAGTTGGCGTCACGAATATGAGGCTCCTCCACTGTAATGTTAAAATTATTTTTTACATAAAGCACTAGACCATCATTTTGAGACAAGTTGATACTAGACACATATGAATTATATCCACTAATTTCTGGAATATTTGGACAGCAAGATAACCAACATTCAGAGAGCACGATAATATCATATTCAATTTTGGTTCTGGCTATTAGTGTAAGTAACCCCGGCATGTTACGCGATATACTACGAATGTTTTGATGAAGGACTTTTAGTCTATAATCAGTTTATAACACGATTCCGGGTCGCAGAGAATTGAATCAGATACAGAGATAGTGTCGAGATCAGAGACTAATTCCTCGTGTAAGGTGTCCATTACATAAACAGTAGTTCATTAAATAATCGATCGCAGAACCATAGAAAAAAGTAAATTTTATATATATTAAGTAGAATAAAAAGAAAGAAATCTGATACATAATAATGGAATGGACATATAATAAGGCAATCCAAGCTATAATGTGCAAAAAATGTATAAGAAGATTTAAGGTGGAGTAGGGAAGATACACTTGTGTTATTTAGAAGTGTTGAGTATGAGCTTGTGTAATGTTGTGTATAGTGATATATGATGATGAAATACATGATAAAATTAGAAATAAGGTATTCTATGTATGCAATAAAATTATCAGAAATGTTGATATAACTACCTACTTTTGAAGTTATTGTATAAGTTAATATTAGTATCTGAGAAAAATAAGCAGTAGAAACACCCAACAGGCTGAAGGTAAAATATATCAATAATTCATTAAATTGTAAAAAGTCAAAAATATGGCTATTTAATAAAAAAATACATGCAGCATTAAAAATATAATAATGGTTAATTATAAAACATATAAAAAAATAATTATTATAATATAAAAAAATGTCAATTTTCATTATACGATTAAAATAAATTATAGTAAAGTGAAGTTTAAAAAGTAAAAGATACAAAAGCTTAATATTATTATTTAGATTTTTATTTTTTATTGATAAAATATCGAAAAGTAGTCACTTAATGGTAATTAAACGATTGAGGTCTTCTTCGTTGCTAATCTTAATTTTTGGAGCTCCCTCTTCTTTTCGCAGATAAATCTTGCCAAAAGATATCCAACAGTATCTGTATGAGTGATCCTTAGCAAATTGACGTGATAAGAAATGAATCCGTTTTGATTTTGCTGTAAGATTCTCACCTATATACACAAGTTTTGGAGGTCCATTGAAAAGTAAATAAGATGTGTTGAGGTGATTTGAATTATTTTTTATGTTATATTTTTTTGATAAAGTTATAAAAGATTCCTTTACTTCAGTTGTAGTAAATTGGACTATAACAGGACTATCTGTAGCTCTTCCAGATTTGCTTCTATATATATTGCGTATATCTTGCGATTCAACGGGACGTTGAAGGATATTACCAACCTTTTTTACAATGGACCTTAACGTCTCCTTAGTCTCAGTATCATTATGAGGTAAGTTACGAATTTCAATTGACGTAGAGCATAAATTAGATTCTAGACGTTCAAACTTATCTTCCAATAGCTTAATATACTTTCTGTTTTTCGAATTCTCTTCTTCATTCTTAACCACCCTATCCATAACCTCATCATATTTTTTAGTAAGAAAATCAATAGTTTTTTGCAATTCATTATTTTGGTTTTTAATAGACAACAGAATTGATTCATATTTATCGTTTTGATCCCTTTTAAAGTTTTCAAACATTTCCTGCATACGATCCATAAATGGGGTCATATTAGAAGAAAATTCGTCACAGCGACGCTTTTTTGATCTTTGCGTGCTTTTTATTTCTTCATATGTCATGTCTTTGTCGATGTTACCAGCTTCCGAACTTTGCTCAACCACCATATTAGGCGAGTTAGACGGAGTAGTTTTCAAGGACATTATGATTTTAGATGTGTGATGCTCTTAACAAATTAAAGTATATTCCCGTCTTAACTTATTTTATAATATATTTTTTTATTTTTTTTGAAACACGGTCTTTGTTTCACGATTCAAGGTTGAATAGTTTATTACCTTTGCCTAGTAAAACAATACCAGAATTTTCAATGACAATTGACATACTTCTATCTTGTCTTTAGTTGTTTGGTTGGTTTGGCTAACAGCCGACTGCTGTAGTTTTCAGTTATTTGTTCAGTGGTTTTCAGTTTTATATTTATGTACCTAGTATACACTCAATGCAAACTATACATTTTATATACAATCATGAAAGAGTATATTGATATTAAAGTATTATTAAATGTTTCCCCAGAGGATATAAAACTCGTTCAATACAAATACTTAATACAATAACAATTCCAGCATCGAGCAGTTATGTGCAGTCCTCATATTATTTCAATTTAAAAGGAGTCAGAAACAGGATTAGTGTTACAAATTGTATTATCTTCATGAACTCACCGCACGTACAGTCATAATATTAAGATAAAACATGTTCGATGGAACAGTAAAACAAATCCCAGGTAATTGCAATATTATAGTTTTCACAGCACAATTATGTATTTTTAGCTTTTTTCGTCGCTTTTTAAACACTTAAAAATTATATATCGTATGTTAAATCGCTTATTTATTTAGCAGTAAAAAATCGTTAAACTTTATTAGATGACAGTTGAAGGTAGAATGATATACATGAAATAATGACATAAATTAATTATAATAAATCATATTTAAAATTCCACAACATTTACTAGTAGAACAATCCAAAATATTTAATAATTAAGTTTTTATTCTTTTTTTAGTTTCAATCTTAGATTAAAAAAATATGAAATTATTAATTTTGATAGTTTTTTTTTATTAATTCAGTTTATATTCACTTCTTAAGCTGTCCTGTCGATCACAGCTAATAAGTTTGTTTCTTGATTATTAAGAAGTGATTAAGGGAGCTTTTTCTGAAAAGCTCCCTTATACAAGTCAAGATAAAAAATACAACCTTACTTATTCATAAAGATTTTGAAATGTCATCTCTACGTGGAAGTAGGAGCAAGAGGAATAGTCTACTAGCAAAGTCATTGAATATCTTGGTTTGCCAAGATCGACTTTGCAATTTTTTCAGATTGTGCCACAAAAGCTTTATGAAGATCATACAGTATATGGTTCGGTAGAGAGGGTAGTGAAAACAGCGGACGGGGAGTGTTCTTACAGTGAAAGGGTGCCCTCTAACCTACTTAGCGGTAACAAGTAACAGCTATGCTTCCTTCAGTACCCTGTCTACCATGCGATGGACCCCAAACCTGTATGGAGAATCCTTGAATTGCGAAGATTGTCTCCCAACATATTAGGATCATTTTATCTATTGAGTGTTTGTTGTCTTCTAATAATAATAATATGTGGGGACATTTTCACACAAATTCCCCTGGCCACAAACTAGGTAATAAGCCTACTATGTGTACCAGATCTACACAATATTTCTGAGAATTACAGTATTCTTTGCTGAAGAATTTTTTTTTTCCGTGTAGATGTTTAATAAATTAAATTATTTTGTATAAACGATGCGTTAATAATAGAACAAATAAAAAGGTAGTTTAAATGTAATGAATTTCAGAAAAGTGCTATAGTTTTAAGCAACGTTACAGCACTCCCCTTCCCAATAAGAATTCACACAGGGAATTCTAAAATAAACGACCCCGTCTATAAGAAAAACTACCCCAAAATTAAAAGGAACATGGTAAAGTCTTGTGGTATTTGGCCCTAAGAAAATTATTTAAATAAATGTTGATATTGATTTTACATGAGTTTATTTACTGGTTAATAATATATAAACAAGTTAAATAAGTGTTTCACAATTCCAAGTAATTGTGAAACAAATGCAATTTTATTCACTGTCAGTGAGAAAATATGCAACATTAAGAACAGACAATTGGATGACTGTTTGTATAATAAACTGGTAAAAGGATTTTCATGCAAGACCTATGTATAAAAATAAAATAGTAAAGTAAAAAAACAAATATTAAAAAAACATCACCTGTTAATACACTTAATATAGTTTTAAAATAAAACAAGTAAAATTTATAATAAAAAAACCTATGTACATTATCATCATGCTTCAAAGGTCTGAGCTTGATGGGCGCTCATGAAAGTTATAGATCTTAAAAACTTGACACGTTAGTCGGCTCTTACGACACCCTGTGGAGTGATAGGGGTGGTGCTACTCGCTCGGCCGGTCACCATACAGCGATAAAATAATAGATAAATAACACAAAAAAAATAAATATAAAATACACATTTAAATTAGTAGTGTGTAATGTGTACCTAAAAGTTAAAGTAAAGACAAAGTAAATTAATCATATTTAAAATCTAAATTTTATAAGTAATAACTATATTAACTTCCAGCATCGTTTTAAAACTAATGGACGCTTCCCTAATTTTACAACGTTCGTATTGTGGCGCTGTATCCGTTCTGGTTTCCAACAATGGAAAAATATTGAAGAAATGTGTAAACTAAATGTACCACCAGCAATATGGCGTACAAAAAAACAACACGTCAACAGTGACCACTGCATACGGCCGATGCACTGAAGACCTCCCCTACTACGCACAGCGCCATCTAACGGCTTGCCGGAGCTATACGCTCAGGGCAAGGTAAATGGCAAAAACCTTCGAAGGTAAAAGTTTACCTTCGTCAAATAATCCTCAAGGAAGGTAAGCTTCTAATGGAAGGGAGCCCGAAGGCCTTTTCAACCAAGCACAACGATTAGGCTTATTTTAGGAGTCCGTCATATACCGCTCCATAATGAAAATCCATGATACTTTTATAATAAATACATAAATAAAAAATAAGTGACTAAGTCATAAATAAGAATTAAAAATAAACAATACATAATATTTTTAACAAAAGCCGCGAGTTTAAGACGTCGTTAAAGAGTCCTCGCAAACTACTCTTATATAACATATACATTGTGACCGACGGGCGCCGGCCGCACTATGTAATGAAACTTTTGTTCACTATTTACACGTTTATTTATTTACACTTTATTACTTTACAGAAACACCTTAAAACTACGTTATTTAAATATATATAATACAAATGAACTATTAGCTTTCATAGCATACACGAGACCCTGGACCCTATTCCTTCCCTCTTTTAATAGCAACTGCCTAACGTTTTTCAATTTCAACTGTTGTTCGAGACACTGACACAAGTTTGAATTCTTTATTTTTTAATTATAAAAGTATACCACTTTAAGTATAATCCTTAAATGTCTAAATTCATTGCACTGAAAAAGCTTATTTTTTTTCACAAAACAAACATTTATCGCTTTTTACATTTTCCACTGCCGCCGTTTTTACATACGCGCCCCCACTGGGCCCGCGCCGTATCCCACTGGTTGGTTGTGGAGCCCGTTGGAAACCGCCCGCTCCCGGCTGGAAACGGCCATGTCCCCCATACTGCCACTCCTTTGCACGTCCGTGTCTCCCAGATGTATCCGGGCTGCCACCCGGCGCCATCGAACCTGCACCATGAACTACGCCGAACCTCGCCATGCGATCAGCTTCCCGATTTAGGAATTCGCTGAGCACTTCAAAGTCATTGTCGTCGTCTTCTCGATCCGCTGCGAAATTATACCATTTGCTCTTCACAGTAGATGGTTACTTGCAACAACTCGGGGTTACACAGATACGGACGGTAACGGAAAATTTTGAAAAGTCTTCTAAGCAGTTTTCATTTACCCTAGGAAGACTTTTTACCATATTTATTTGCTGATATATTATGTCCCTGGGTCTACCGAATCTGCGCTGCAGACATCACATAATATCTTCCGGGTCGGATCCAGAAAATAAAAGGGCACTTACAGCTTCCCGGATTGCATCACCCTTTAGAGATAATCGGAGACGGTTAATATTTTTACTTTTGATTTCCGATTTTGTTTCTTCATATGCCCCCTTAAAATTTAGCCACTCACTCGCTAGTCGCCTTATCGCTGAACTCTGGCAACGTGTAGCTGTTTCCGCCACGTTTAATACCCTGAACCATTTGTAGGCCATCTTCATGGCCTCCGCTAAATTAGCCATCATTATGTCCTCATTTTTGGGACCAACCTGAGTACCTGAAGCTACGTCCTCTTCAACCTCCTCAGTGACTCGAACCCTGTTGAAGTTGTCCACACTTTGCGCCTTTCCTCTTGTTAAAATGATGACCCTTAACCACGCTCTGCTACCAAAAAATGTGACCGACGGGCGCCGGCCGCACTGTGACCCTCTTGAAATGAAACTTTTGTTCACTATTTACACGTTTATTACTTTACAGAAACACCTTAAAACTACGTTATTTAAATATATATAATACAAATGAACTATTAGCTTTCATAGCATACACCAGACCCTGGACCCTATTTCCTCCCTCTTTTTAAAAGCAACTGCCTAACGTTTTTCAATTTCAACTGTTGTTCGAGACACTGACACAAGTTTGAATTCTTCATTTTTTTAATTATAAAAGTATACCACTATAGGATGGCATAGGTCGTCGACATACATAAACTAAAAATAACGAAAGGACAGAATAATAAATCCTCGTTAGTGAGGAGTTGTTGGATTTTTTTTCTTTGGATGCTGATAGTCTCTTAATCAATCCTGTCTTCAATTTATCGTATTTGTTAATTGCGGTGGCGAAATAATAATATCTTCTACCTCGGCGGCGTATTGGTTGCCTAGCTGTCCGATGACGCTGTAGAATTTGGTTATGTCCGAGGTTATCTTTTTTAGGATAAATTGACCTTCAACTTGAGCAAACCAATTGAAAGTTTTTCTGGCCAGAATGGTGGAACTTGCACATCCACGCGGCATAAATCCGATGATTTATCTTCTTCGCCTATCTTTTTGTCAGGGGTTCTAAAATCTTTATCGCTCATCGTGTTCTTATTTTCGGAGTCACCACTTTAGCACTAGCGTTATTTATAAGTCTATAATAAATAAAAAACACCGACACGTTTTAAATTACAAAGTTTATTTACAATAATTAAATACTAAACTAATGCACAGAAAGGAGAAACGTTAAGCAAGTTAATTTAATAAGCGATACGAAATAAAAGATAGCCAAAGTAAACCAAGTACGTGCGAAGCGGTCTTAGAGATGTGTATACGAGCGACGGCGACGTGCGCTGCGCGTCAATGTTAGGTTTTGACTGGTCGTGGCGGCGATAGAGTCGCACCGTGAAGTTAGCGCTGAATCAGTAATAATGTAAAACACCCAAGTGAAACCAGCACCAACCTCTAAGGTAATGAGAAGTGTTATGTATGATGTATGTTTGAATATGTTAATGTGTTCCCCACATTACTATTTGAAACTTACAAATTTTTCAGTGTTTACAAACTGAAACCCACAAATTTTCAGTATTGCAAACTAAAGTTTCAATTTTTTGTGTAGAAAACTGAAATTTAATTTTTTTTTATCATTAGCAACTTAATTACGCTATATTTGATGCAAAGTGGACAATTTTCACTTAAAATTTTACTTTAAACTTACACACAAACCCCCCGAATTGTTACTTTTCGTGCGGTCGAGGACAGGGTGTCCATACTCTAGGTATTAATTTAATATAATATATGTTTAATACTATTAAACATACTAGTTGGAGGTGTGTACGATTTTTATGCAACGTTCACAAAATTATATTTAATAACATTTATATATTTGAAATTAAACTTCACACAAGCTTAGATGCGCGGTTTTGCCTTGCCTGATAATTTTTTTGCTTAAGCTCGGCCCTTAAAGGTCGTATTAGGTTGTGTAGTAGCCTATAACCTCCGCCAAGAGTTGGGCTTTAGATTGCAAAAGGAATTTTTCGAATTCGATTGGTAATTCCAGAACTTATCGCGCACAAACAGCATGTAAAAAAATATACAAATGTTTTATATTAGTTCTTTTTTGAGGCGCTCCGTCGTATCGCGATGATACCTATTCGGATGTGACAGGCAGGTGGTACTCGAGTAAGGCCGTATATCGGGCTTACTCCTGTCACATATTTATTTTTGTATATATTATTTATGTATTCTATATATTTATTATTCTGTCCTTTCGTTATTTTTAGTTTATGTATGTCGACGACCTATGCCATCCTATAGTGGTATACTTTTATAATTAAAAAATGAAGAATTCAAACTTGTGTCAGTGTCTCGAACAACAGTTGAAATTGAAAAACGTTAGGCAGTTGCTTTTAAAAAGAGGGAGGGAATAGGGTCCAGGATCTGGGGTATGCTATGAAAGCTAAGAGTTCATTTGTATTATATATATTTAAATAACGTAGTTTTAAGGTGTTTCTGTAAAGTAATAAACGTGTAAATAGTGAACAAAAGTTTCATTTCAAGAGGGTCACAGTGCGGCCGGCGCCCGTCGGTCACATTTTTTGGTAGCAGAGCGTGGTTAAGGGTTATCATTTTAACAAGAGGAAAGGCGCAAAGTGCGGACAACTTCAACAGGGTTCGAGTCACTGAGGAGGTTGAAGAGGACGTAGCTTCAGGTACTCAGGGTTCTCAGGTTGGTCCCAAAAATGAGGACATAATGATGGCTAATTTAGCGGAGGCCATGAAGATGGCCTACAAATGGTTCAGGGTATTCAACGTGGCGGAAACAGCTACACGTTGCCAGAGTTCAGCGGTAAGGCGAGTGAGTGGCTAAATTTTAAGGGGGCATATGAAGAAACAAAATCGGAAATCA
The DNA here is from genome assembly GCA_947458855.1 of Monopis laevigella. Lineage (NCBI taxonomy): Eukaryota > Metazoa > Arthropoda > Insecta > Lepidoptera > Tineidae > Monopis > Monopis laevigella. Next base: position 2,153,434 of record OX381596.1, on the reverse strand, counting down.
AAAGTGAAAATATTAACCGTCTCCGATTATCTCTAAAGGGTGATGCAAGGGAAGCTGTAAGTGCCCTTTTATTTTCTGGATCCGACCCGGAAGATATTATGGGATGTCTGCAGCGCAGATTCGGTAGACCCAGGGACATAATATATCAGCAAATAAATATGGTCTTCCTAGGGTAAATGAAAACTGCTTAGAAGACTTTTCAAAATTTTCCGTTACCGTAAATAATTGTATAATAACTATCAAAACATTAAAAAGTAAGGGGTATCTGTGTAACCCCGAGTTGTTGACAGAGATTCTTTACAAGTTACCATCTACCGTGAAGAGCAAATGGTATAATTTCGCAGCGGATCGAGAAGACGACGACAATGACTCAGAAGTGCTCAGCGAATTCCTAAATCGGGAAGCTGATCGCATGGCGAGGTTCGGCGTAGTTCATGGTGCAGGTTCGATGGCGCAGGGTGGCAGCCCGGATACATCTGGGAGACACGGACGTGCAAAGGAGTCGCAGTATGGGGGACATGGCCGTTTCCAGCCGGGAGCGGGCGGTTTCCAACGGGCTCCACAACCAACCAGTGGGATACGGCGCGGGCCCCAGTGGGGGCGCGTATGTAAAAACGGCGGCAGTGGAAAATGTAAAAAGCGATAAATGTTTGTTTTGTGAAAAAAAAATAAGCTTTTTCAGGGCAATGAATTTAGACATTTAAGGATTATACTTAAAGTGGTATACTTTTATAATTAAAAATTGAAGAATTCAAACTTATGTCAGTGTCTCGAACAACAGTTGAAATTGAAAAACGTTAGGCAGTTGCTTTTAAAAAGAGGGAGGGAATAGGGTCCAGGATCTGGTGTATGCTATGAAAGCTAATAGTTCATTTGTATTATATATATTTAAATAACGTAGTTTTAAGGTGTTTCTGTAAAGTAATAAACGTGTAAATAGTGAACAAAAGTTTCATTTCAAGAAGGTCATACTGCGGCCGGCGCCCGTCGGTCACAATGTATATGTTATATAAGAGTAGTTTGCGAGGACTCTTTAACGACGTCTTAAACTCGCGGCTTTTGTTAAAAATATTATGTATTTTTTATTTTTTATTCTTATTTATGACTTAGTCACTTATTTTTTATTTATGTATTTATTATAAAAGTATCATGGATTTTCATTATGGAGCGGTATATGACGGACTCCTAAAATAAGCCTAATCGTTGTGCTTGGTTGAAAAGGCCTTCGGGCTCCCTTCCATTAGAAGCTTACCTTCCTTGAGGATTATTTGACGAAGGTAAACTTTTACCTTCGAAGGTTTTTGCCATTTACCTTGCCCTGAGCGTATAGCTCCGGCAAGCCGTTAGATGGCGCTGTGCGTAGTAGGGTAGGTCTTCAGTGCATCGGCCGTATGCAGTGGTCACTGTTGACGTGTTGTTTTTTTGTACGCCATATTGCTGGTGGTACATTTAGTTTCAACATTTCGTCAATATTTTTCCATTCTTGGAAACCAGAACGGATACAGCGCCACAATACGAACGTTGTAAAATTAGGGAAGTGTCCATTAGTTTTAAAACGATGCTGGAAGTTAATATAGTTATTACTTATAAAATTTAGATTTTAAATATGATTAATTTACTTTGTCTTTACTTTAACTTTTAGGTACACATTACACACTACTAATTTAAATGTGTATTTTATGTTTATTTTTTTTGTGTTATTTATCTATTATTTTATCGCTGTATGGTCACCGGCCGAGCGAGTAGCACCACCCCTATCATTCCACAGGGTGTCGTAAGAGCCGACTAACGTGTCAAGTTTTTAAGATCTATAACTTTCATGAGCGCCCATCAAGCTCAGATCTTTGAAGCAGTGGGTGTTGACGGATGATGATGGTGATGATGATGATGTACATAGGTTTTTTTATTATAAATTTTACTTGTTTTATTTTAAAACTATATTAAGTGTATTAACAGGTGGTGTTTTTTTAATATTTGTTTTATTACTTTACTATTTTATTTTTATACATATGTCTTGCATGAAAATCCTTTTACCAGTTTATTATACAAACAGTCATCCAATTGTCTGTTCTTAATGTTGCATATTTTCTCACTGACAGTGAATAAAATTGCATTTGTTTCACAATCACTTGGAATTGTGAAACACTTATTTAACTTGTTTATATATTATTAACCAGTAAATAAACTCATTTAAAATCAATATCAAGATTTATTTAAATAATTTTCTTAGGGCCAATTACCACAAGACTTTACCATGTTTCTTTTAATTTTGGGGTAGTTTTTCTTATAGACGGGGTTATTTATTTTAGAATTCCCTGTGTGAATTCTTATTGGGAAGGGGAGTGCTGTAACGTTGTTTAAAACTATAGCACTTTTCTGAAATTCATCGTTTATACAAAATAATTTAATTTATTAAACATCTATTCGACTCAATCGATTTTTATGCACTCGAGCAGAGCCGAGGCAAAATTAAATCAGCCATCACACGATGACAGCTCGCTGATTAAGATAGTTTTTTGAAGCTGAATTTTCTGTATCAAAGCCTCGCAGAATTTTTGTCAATGGCAATGGATTTATGGTCTGTTCCTTTGCTAATCTATGGTTTAATCAAATTTCATATTACCGGCATATTTTATCTTTTTTGTTCGAGGAACATTATTTAAAGTTTACTTAATTAAAATATAAAATCATTTAACTAAGTTTCGCTGAATATACGGTAAGGAATCGTTGTACAGTTTTGTGGTTCAATATTGTGATAAATTTTACTCGATAGACTTCAATTTTTTTATATTAACTTCTATCAGCGACGTGGTCGAATTTTGGGTGAAATAGCCCTCGCATCATTTCTGCCTTGTCGTCGTTGTGCAACCCATGTACCGATAGTTCTGGTTGGAGGACAGGACTTCTCGGTCAAAAACCAGGCGTCAATACGGCGAATTAAATGCCTTCCGGGCTCCCGTAGCACCGAGCAGCCTCGGTCTGCGACCGCCGCCGCCGTCACCCGCTGAGCCTGAGGGAATACCTACTCCGAAATATCGAAGTTTCGGGCTTCGGTCGGGCCGTTACGTAGACGATGAACGAAAATGTGGCCTACTCTGAAATACTTACGGATCCACATACTTTCGGTTGGAACCATAGACTAGTTTCGTGAACGAAGGATTGAAAGAATAATTAGGGATGTCATTAGGTTTTTTTACATAGGAACAAATCGTAGAATTCAATTAAAATGTTTTGCTAAAATGTCTTGAATTTATACTATTTATTGCCAAAATAATATACTTTTTATAAAGTAACAAACAATTAAAAGATATTTTATATAAACAAATGCATTTAACTTGTAAATTTTAATCTAGAAAACATAGTAAAAATTTACTCATGACATGTAAAAAACCTTTTTTTTGACAACGTTCTATACGACAAAATTTTAAAACCATGAAATTTGTATTAGCCGTAATAGATAAATTTATAACTTAAATTAGTAGGTTAGTAATGTAAAAATAAATAAAATTTTGACATTTTTCACTGAAACATTTTTTTTTTTTTTTTTTAATTATTAATTTATTTTACGGCTCTGGATACATGTCCTTTTGAGCCATTCTTATTGTAGTATCTTTATATTTTTCCTCTTTTATTTAGCTTCTTTCTTTAATTAGGATCTAGTATTTCTTGACTGCATTATCTGAAACATAACCTTGTAGTTGTAGTGTTGTCATTAAGTTGGTTGTTTGTTGGAGATCAAATTATTTATTTTACCTTTAAAATAATAACTACGGTGGTAAAATAATAACTAAAATACTGTGGGGAAATCCACCTCAATGTGAATAACCCTTGAGAATTGGCGACCGATATACCAAAATGTTTATCTCTAGTGTTTACCTTTAAAATAATAACTACGGTGGTAAAATAATAACTAAAATACTGTGGGGAAATCCACCTCAATGTGAATAACCCTTGAGAATTGGCGACCGATATACCAAAATGTTTATCTCTAGTGTTTATAAATATTTAAACATAACACCCGTATTTCTGCGACTAGATTTCCGTTTCATGTTGAAAATAATGAGATCATCATTATTTTTATCATCTTATCCTTTTGTTAAATTATTACTTAAAGTGGATATTTCGGGCGTAGATATAGTCTGTTAGGTGACCACCTAGTCTTACACTAGTTGGTTATGTGGTGTGTGCTCGGTTTGTTTTATATTTAATTTTGTGTATGCATGAGCCTAACCAAGCGCACACTAGACCTTATACTATTTTTTTTTTTTACTATAAAGAGCAGTGGATAAATACTACAATGAGAAGCCTTCTAAGAAATTTCTATTTTAACATGTTCTTCAGCAGACGAAAACATAAATTTGTCGCTTCAACCATGGGACACTGATGACTATGATGAAAGTTATGAAATACAGAAACTTTTCGAACAAGCCCAGTTTGATGAAGAAATAGACGTGCTGGTTCAAAAGTTATCTGAATTCAGTTCACAAGGATTTGCCTACATAGGAACAAATCGTAGAATTCAATTAAAATGTTTTGCTAAAATGTCTTGAATTTATACTATTTATTGCCAAAATAATATACTTTTTATAAAGTAACAAACAATTAAAAGATATTTTATATAAACAAATGCATTTAACTTGTAAATTTTAATCTAGAAAACATAGTAAAAATTTACTCATGACATGTAAAAAACCTTTTTTTTGACAACGTTCTATACGACAAAATTTTAAAACCATGAAATTTGTATTAGCCGTAATAGAGAAATTTATAACTTAAATTAGTAGGTTAGTAATGTAAAAATAAATAAAATTTTGACATTTTTCACTGAAACATTTTTTTTTTTTTTTTTTTAATTATTAATTTATTTTACGGCTCTGGATACATGTCCTTTTGAGCCATTCTTATTGTAGTATCTTTATATTTTTCCTCTTTTATTTAGCTTCTTTCTTTAATTAGGATCTAGTATTTCTTGACTGCATTATCACTGAAACATAACCTTGTAGTTGTAGTGTTGTCATTAAGTTGGTTGTTTGTTGGAGATCAAATTATTTATTTTACCTTTAAAATAATAACTATGGTGGTAAAATAATAACTAAAATACTGTGGGGAAATCCACCTCAATGTGAATAACCCTTGAGAATTGGCGACCGATATACCAAAATGTTTATCTCTAGTGTTTACCTTTAAAATAATAACTACGGTGGTAAAATAATAACTAAAATACTGTGGGGAAATCCACCTCAATGTGAATAACCCTTGAGAATTGGCGACCGATATACCAAAATGTTTATCTCTAGTGTTTATAAATATTTAAACATAACACCCGTATTTCTGCGACTAGATTTCCGTTTCATGTTGAAAATAATGAGATCATCATTATTTTTATCATCTTATCCTTTTGTTAAATTATTACTTAAAGTGGATATTTCGGGCGTAGATATAGTCTGTTAGGTGACCACCTAGTCTTACACTAGTTGGTTATGTGGTGTGTGCTCGGTTTGTTTTATATTTAATTTTGTGTATGCATGAGCCTAACCAAGCGCACACTAGACCTTATACTATTTTTTTTTTTTACTATAAAGAGCAGTGGATAAATACTACAATGAGAAGCCTTCTAAGAAATTTCTATTTTAACATGTTCTTCAGCAGACGAAAACATAAATTTGTCGCTTCAACCATGGGACACTGATGACTATGATGAAAGTTATGAAATACAGAAACTTTTCGAACAAGCCCAGTTTGATGAAGAAATAGACGTGCTGGTTCAAAAGTTATCTGAATTCAGTTCACAAGGATTTGCCTACATTGCTGGATTTGTAGTCAGTCATTTAGTAAAATCGTTAAAATGTGAAACATGTATAGGCGCTTTAATTGCCGTCAATGTAGACCAACAATCACCTTATTCTTCTCATAAAATATATTATGGAAAAGTACATTAATATTAGACTGATTTTTTTAACAAAAACGCAAAACCAAATCTATCGAAGCGTCAGCTTTTGAATAAATATTTGCATTTTACTGGTCAGTGACTATTATTGTAAATAATGTAAAAATAAATAATTTAAAAATTAATCCTTGGGGAGTTTATTTCTTGCGCAATTTTGTTTCCGTGGATGTCGGCCACAGCTAACGGTATCTATTATAGATTTTTCCTTCGCTCTAACACTAAGAATTTTCATTTCACGGCATTGACGGGAGCGGGACAAAAGACGGAAATAGATACCGTGAGCTGTGGCCGACTGCACTTATACTATACTAGCGGCCCGTCCCGGCTTCGCACAGGTTTGTATAACTTTAACTATATGCTCAGCGCACGCCACGGAAGGCCTCAGAAACGATACTTTTCCCCCGTTTTTAAAACATTTTTGGTTACTGCTCCACAACTATAGGACCTAGCGTGATATTATATAGCCTATGTTACTTCTGAATAATGCAGCTTTCTAATGGTGAAAAAATTATTGCAATCGGTCCAGTAGTTTTTGAGTTTATTCATTACAAACATACAAAAATACAAATCTTTCCTCTTTATTATATTAGTATAGACTACACAAATATTTATTATGTTTGGCAAGAGGCAAAATGGAATTGGATGCCTTGAGTTCTGTAAAATAACAGTGCTATTTTATTATAATTTTTGACTTAGACCTTTTTTCACCTAAACCCATTAGTAAATTGTGACTTATACGCTTTTACAAACCATTTGCTTAATAAGATTAATAATCATTCCAAATTTTAATCCTATCGGATCAGTGGCTCTTGAGATATTTACGTAAACAGAATATATATATACAGGGTGTTTGGAAGGGAGCTGTACATACGCCTAGGGTAGAAACTAGGGATAGTCTGCTACCTACCCCCGCCCAATATATTGACCTTGGCCTCAAGGTTTTTTTTTAATTTATTTTTATTTTTTATTTGACTTTTTTGTGATTTTTTTCTAAAACTACCTGTAGCTCAAAATCTATCCATGGGACCGGTCTGCTAATGGTCTTGTTTTAATCGTTAGAGTCTTAGGGTCCTGCAAAAAATTATTTTACACCAGAAAATTGTGGAGAAGAAAAGTTATGGGGCCTGAAGTACCGTAGTAAGGTAAAGAAATAATTTTAAGGGCAACTTTCTATGGGGTTTAAAAAAAAACTAACAGGGTTGGAGTTCTTCTGATTTTATTAAAACATTCTCAGTCCATGCCCTTTCTAACGATATGCTAAAAGTGTAATTATCACTTTTAGTTTTAAATTTATTTATTAATTTCCGCAACACAAAAATTTCAACTAATGAAAATTAAATGTGTTTGATCGTAAAAGGATGGCAAATGAAACAAAAAATTTGGTAATTACTAATGTCATTAAATTACAAATTTTAATTAATTACTAATTTTAATTAATTACAAATTTTGTTCAAATTGATGACCATTGACCTGTAAACATGCTCGGCACCTCTTCCTCATCTCCACGGTCACCGTTCCAAGCAGCAGTTCCTCGCGCATTGTATCGAATGCGGCGTGGATCCTGTTAATTAAAACCTCCCTTGTTGGTACTTCTTCTGCGTACACCAACTCTTTCGCCCTTCCCCAGACGTAGAAGTCGAGCGGGGTAAGGTCAGGCGGCCTTGGGGGCCAGGGAATTGGCCCATCCCGACCAATCCAAGAATTGGGAAAGCAGTTGTTCAGAAGCTCCCTCACTGCTAGGCTCCAATGAGCAGGAGCCGTCGTGCTCCAAATATTGGTAAGCGAATATACACTATATGCATTCGCAATAAGGTCGATAATTCTTTACAAACTATTTGTTTAAAATTTACCGTGGTTCGGCCCCTGTATAACAGATGTGACTGCAACCAAAGTAAATTCATCCGTATGTATTAGGCGTAAAAACCATAATCATTCGTTACGTTACACGAAGTATAATTTTGTTTGCTTCTAATTCTTTCCAATGAACGATTGCATTTTCGAAGTGTGAGTGCAAATCTTACTTAGAAAAAAAAATCAATGTGTGCTAATTGGCGACAGCGGTTTCGTAAGTAAATTGCTTTCATGCCATATCTCCTATACTTTACTGATCTGAGGTAGGTACAAACACCGCGCTTGAATTTCGCAGCAACAATAAAGATGCGTTAAACATTAAAGACGCTACTTGCGCTTAGATTAATGCCGATACCGAACTATTTGAATTTATGATTATTATGTGGACGAACCCCAATGCCTCGAAGAATTAAAATCGAGGATTGTTAGTGCATTTAACGATGCATATTTATTGCGGAACATACTTCTATTCGCCAAATTGATCACTTAGCTGATGTATGCGCAAATGTTTTAAGGATTCGAAATCATCAATAGAATTGCACAAAACTAAATGCACACGGTTGTTAAGGGTTATTTTAATACTGTTAATAAAATTAAAAAAGATAATATGACACGAAAACTTTTATTATAAACTAGATGAAATAAACTAAAACAAGATGGAAATGACGTAATCGAAAATACAAACATACGTCAACCTAACGTATAAAATACCCAAAACCCTTAGTTATATACGTTTGTTATATGACGTAAAAATGACGTTTAACTTTCTTTTACACAAAAGTAAATTTACTTTATACACAAGATTTTCGACTATTAAATGTCTTTAATATGACGTAATAAAAACGTTTAAGTTTCTTTTACACAATAGAAAATTTATGTCATACACAAGATTTTCAACAATTAAGCGTATTTAATATAACGTAATAATAACGTTTAAGCTTCCTTAAAATATTAGTACATTTACGTCATTCACAAGAACTCAGAGAGAGACAATGTTCTTAGCAAACCATGGATTCACCGTGCGGGTGCCGGGTCCATCGCGTGGTTGAAAAGCAGGGGAATGAACTGCAGCGTTCCCGGACTTGAGACCGCGAAGTAGGTTTAAAGGCCTTTTGAACTCTCACCTGCACTGTGTTCACTACCCTCTCTACTCAACCAAGTACTATATGATCCTGTTAGCGCCATCCTGGAAACACGTACCATAAAAGTTCCGACGACTGTTCTCGGAAGGCCAAGATCCTTCAATTGACGGTGCAAAGACTTTGCTGGAATTCCTCTTGCACCAACTTCCACTGCATAAAGTTGAGTTTTAAATCCGTTTCTAGTAATTTTGTTTGTGAGATCAAAATATTTGTTCGACTTGATGTTGTGGTCCTTAGGTATGTTTGTTTCCCACGGAACGGTGAGTTCTATAAGTATTACTTTCTTCAAGCACCGAGAGTACACCAGTATGTCTGGTCTATAGGCTGAAACTGCTAGTTCGTCTGGAATCTTGTAATGTATTATGAATGTATCCATGAATATTTTCCAGTCTTGTGCTTTGTCCAGGATTGAGAAAGGTTTACTTTGACTTTTCTTGAGTTATCCCTCCTTTACAAAAGTAGGCAGTCTTTCATTTGTTGTTAATCCTTTTCTGGCTCTAGCAATACTGAGACTTACAGCTTCACGAATAATTTCTAGAACTTTTGTATGACGTAAAAATGACCTTAACACTAAATCTACAGGATATCTAATTGCGTCACCAGCATGAACTTAAATAAAGATTAACCTTTTCAAGTGATTAATCTACGCTTTTAACCATATATATATGTCGTAGCTGGGACCCATGATCTGCTCCATTTAACAATTAATTTCAAGCAAATCAACTATTTTTAAGTATCATAACTGTATCTTATTCGGATTAGTTTTCACTCGAACAAGGTCTGTGAATCACTGGTGACATCCACAAAGGAAGTCCGCTAATACCTGAGTAGGGCACGGCAGACTAGCTGTATACGTAGGGGTAGTCTGTGGTAGTAACCTGTGTGAAGTTAGCAGCCAAAGTTAGCGGCCATTTATAATCCGACTAGTTTAAAGAGTCATTCATAAAATAAATAAATTTAACTAATCAAAGCGTCTCCTCAGGTAAGGTTATTACAAATAATTAAACATATTACCATTGACTTTTTCCAAAAAAAAAAAAAAATTGACTGAAAAAAAAATGTGGGAAAAATTTAGTTTAATTTGTGGAAGTAATTTTCACTATACCAATTCTTTAGAGGACCCCACTGCCCTTTGCCCATATGAATTTCCAGGTGGCTTTCTCGAGTCCTTCATGACTAAACATTTTTTTTTGTAGATCGTAAAACTCACTTTAAACTTTTTAAAATTCGTCTATGGGTGAACGTTAGCTAAGTGATTTTCACTATACCTATTCTTTAGAGGACCCCAATGCTCTCCTCTCATATGAATTTCCAGGTGGCTTCTCGAGTCCTTCATGACTAAACATTTTTTTTGGTAGGTCGTAAAACTCACTTTGAACTTTTTAAAATTCGTCTATGGGTGAACGTTAGCTAAGTGATTTTCACTATACCTATTCTTTAGAGGACCCCAATGCTCCTCTCTCATATGAATTTCCAGGTGGCTTCTCGAGTCCTTCATGACTAAACATTTTTTTTTTGTAGATCGTAAAACTCACTTTGAACTTTTTAAAATTCGTCTATGGGTGAACGTTAGCTAAGTGATTTTCACTATACCTATTCTTTAGAGGACCCCAATGCTCCTCTCTCATATGAATTTCCAGGTGGCTTCTCGAGTCCTTCATGACTAAAAATTTTTTTTTGTAGATCGTAAAACTCTCTTTGAACTTTTTAAAATTCGTCTATGGGTGAACGTTAGCTAAGTGATTTTCACTATACCTATTCTTTAGAGGACCCCAATGCTCCTCTCTCATATGAATTTCCAGGTGGCTTCTCGAGTCCTTCATGACTAAACATTTTTTTTTGTAGATCGTAAAACTCACTTTGAACTTTTTAAAATTCGTCTATGGGTGAACGTTAGCTAAGTGATTTTCACTATACCTATTCTTTAGAGGATCCCAATGCTCCTCTCTCATATGAATTTCCAGGTGGCTTCTCGAGTCCTTCATGACTAAACATTTTTTTTTGTAGATCGTAAAACTCACTTTGAACTTTTTAAAATTCGTCTATGGGTGAACGTTAGCTAAGTGATTTTCACTATACCTATTCTTTAGAGGACCCCAATGCTCTTCTCTCATATGAATTTCCAGGTGGCTTCTCGAGTCCTTCATGACTAAAAATTTTTTTTTGTAGATCGTAAAACTCTCTTTGAACTTTTTAAAATTCGTCTATGGGTGAACGTTAGCTAAGTGATTTTCACTATACCTATTCTTTAGAGGACCCCAATGCTCCTCTCTCATATGAATTTCCAGGTGGCTTCTCGAGTCCTTCATGACTAAATATTTTTTTTTGTAGATCGTAAAACTCACTTTGAACTTTTTAAAATTCGTCTATGGGTGAACGTTAGCTAAGTGATTTTCACTATACCTATTCTTTAGAGGACCCCAATGCTCTCCTCTCATATGAATTTCCAGGTGGCTTCTCGAGTCCTTCATGACTAAACATTTTTTTTTGTAGATCGTAAAACTCACTTTGAACTTTTTAAAATTCGTCTATGGGTGAACGTTAGCTAAGTGATTTTCACTATACCTATTCTTTAGAGGACCCCAATGTTCTCCTCTCATATGAATTTCCAGGTGACTTCTCGAGTCCTTCATGACTAAACATTTTTTTTTGTAGATCGTAAAACTCACTTTGAACTTTTTAAAATTCGTCTATGGGTGAACGTTAGCTAAGTGATTTTCACTATACCTATTCTTTAGAGGACCCCAATGCTCCTCTCTCATATGAATTTCCAGGTGACTTCTCGAGTCCTTCATGACTAAACATTTTTTTTTGTAGATCGTAAAACTCACTTTGAACTTTTTAAAATTCGTCTATGGGTGAACGTTAGCTAAGTGATTTTCACTATACCTATTCTTTAGAGGACCCCAATGCTCCTCTCTCATATGAATTTCCAGGTGGCTTCTCGAGTCCTTCATGACTAAACATTTTTTTTTGTAGATCGTAAAACTTACTTTGAACTTTTTAAAATTCGTCTATGGGTGAACGTTAGCTAAGTGATTTTCACTATACCTATTCTTTAGAGGATCCCAATGCTCCTCTCTCCTATGAATTACCAGGTGGCTTCTCGAGTCCTTCATGACTAAACATTTTTTTTTGTAGATCGTAAAACTCACTTTGAACTTTTTAAAATTCGTCTATGGGTGAACGTTAGCTAAGTGATTTTCACTATACCTATTCTTTAGAGGACCCCAATGCTCCTCTCTCATATGAATTTCCAGGTGGCTTCTCGAGTCCTTCATGACGAAAAATTTTTTTTTGTAGATCGTAAAACTCTCTTTGAACTTTTTAAAATTCGTCTATGGGTGAACGTTAGCTAAGTGATTTTCACTATACCTATTCTTTAGAGGACCCCAATGCTCCTCTCTCATATGAATTTCCAGGTGGCTTCTCGAGTCCTTCATGACTAAACATTTTTTTTTGTAGATCGTAAAACTTACTTTGAACTTTTTAAAATTCGTCTATGGGTGAACGTTAGCTAAGTGATTTTCACTATACCTATTCTTTAGAGGATCCCAATGCTCCTCTCTCCTATGAATTTCCAGGTGGCTTCTCGAGTCCTTCATGACTAAACATTTTTTTTTGTAGATCGTAAAACTCTCTTTGAACTTTTTAAAATTCGTCTATGGGTGAACGTTAGCTAAGTGATTTTCACTATACCTATTCTTTAGAGGACCCCAATGCTCCTCTCTCATATGAATTTCCAGGTGGCTTCTCGAGTCCTTCATGACTAAACATTTTTTTTTGTAGATCGTAAAACTCTCTTTGAACTTTTTAAAATTCGTCTATGGGTGAACGTAAGCTAAGTGATTTTCACTATACCTATTCTTTAGAGGACCCCAATGCTCCTCTCTCATATCAATTTCCAGGTGGCTTCTCGAGTCCTTCATGACTAAACATTTTTTTTTGTAGATCGTAAAACTTACTTTGAACTTTTTAAAATTCGTCTATGGGTGAACGTTAGCTAAGTGATTTTCACTATACCTATTCTTTAGAGGACCCCAAAGCTCTCCTCTCATATGAATTTTCAGATGGCTTCTCGAGTCCTTCATGACTAAACATTTTTTTTTGTAGATCGTAAAACTCACTTTGAACTTTTTAAAATTCGTCTATGGGTGAACGTTAGCTAAGTGATTTTCACTATACCTATTCTTTAGAGGACCCCAATGCTCCTCTCTCATATGAATTTCCAGGTGGCTTCTCGAGTCCTTCATGACTAAACTTTTTTTTTTGTAGATAGTAAAACTCACTTTGAACTTTTTAAAATTCGTCTATGGGTGAACGTTAGCTAAGTGATTTTCACTATACCTATTCTTTAGAGGACCCCAATGCTCCTCTCTCATATGAATTTCCAGGTGGCTTCTCGAGTCCTTCATGACTAAACATTTTTTTTTGTAGATCGTAAAACTCACTTTGAACTTTTTAAAATTCGTCTATGGGTGAACGTTAGCTAAGTGATTTTCACTATACCTATTCTTTAGAGGACCCCAATGCTCCTCTCTCATATGAATTTCCAGGTGGCTTCTCGAGTCCTTCATGACTAAACATTTTTTTTTGTAGATCGTAAAACTCACTTTGAACTTTTTAAAATTCGTCTATGGGTGAACGTTAGCTAAGTGATTTTCACTATACCTATTCTTTAGAGGACCCCAATGCTCCTCTGTCATATAAATTTCCAGGTGGCTTCTCGAGTCCTTCATGACTAAACATTTTTTTTTGTAGATCGTAAAACTCACTTTGAACTTTTTAAAATTTGTCTATAGGTGAACGTTAGCTAAGTGACTTTCACTATACCAATTCTTTAGAGGACCCCACTGCCCTTTGCCCATATGAATTTCCAGGTGGCTTCTCGAGTCCTTCATGACTAAAAATTTTTTTTTGTAGATCGTAAAACTCTCTTTGAACTTTTTAAAATTCGTCTATGGGTGAACGTTAGCTAAGTGATTTTTAGTCATGAAGGACTCGAGAAACCACCTGGAAATTCATATGAGAGAGGAGCATTGGGGTCCTCAAAAGAATAGGTATAGTGAAAATCACTTAGCTAACGTTCACCCATAGACGAATTTTAAAAAGTTCAAAGTGAGTTTTACCATCTACATAAAAAAATGTTTAGTCATGAAGGACTCGAGGAGCCACCTGGAAATTCATAAGAAATAAGAGCATTGGGGTCCTCTAATGAATAGGTATAGTGAAAATCACTTAGCTAACGTTCACCCATAGACGAATTTTAAAAAGTTCAAAGTGAGTTTTACGATCTACAAAAAAAAATGTTTAGTCATGAAGGACTCGAGAAGCCACCTGGAAATTCATATGAGAGGAGAGCATTGGGGTCCTCTAAAGAATAGGTATAGTGAAAATCACTTAGCTAACGTTCACCCATAGACGAATTTTAAAAAGTTTAAAGTGAGTTTTACGATCTACAAAAAAAAATGTTTAGTCATGAAAGACTCGAGAAGCCACCTGGAAATTCATATGGGCAAAGGGCAGTGGGGTCCTCTAAAGAATTGGTATAGTGAAAATTACTTCCACAAATTAAATTTTATTTTTCCCACATTTTTTTTTTCAGTCAAGTTTTTTTTTTTTTTGGAAAAAGTCAATGGTAATATGTTTAATTATTTGTAATAACCTTACCTGAGGAGACGCTTTGATTAGTTAAATTTATTTATTTTATGAATGACTCTTTAAACTAGTCGGATTATAATTGGCCGCTAACTTTGGCTGCTAACTTCACACAGGTATCCCTTTAGAGTCTGTGCGAGCAGCTAGTAGTTACTGACCGACTGTCAGAAAGAGTAATTGCGTTTTAATTATTATTATTGATTTGTTTGGAAAAGTAAAGATAAACTGGCATTGTTGTGTTTGTTAAGAAAGTGGCATATGCAGAACTTGTTATAAATAATAGAAACTTAGCCATTTTATGTGTATTAGACTAAATAATATGTACTAACTATATTAAGTCATAGTTGTAAGTGACTGATTTTGTTACTAATCTTTCAATTTTGTCAATATAAGTGTGTGAATATTAGTTATTGTTTATTATTCAGTGTGTTATTTACTTTTTCTAAAATGGGAGATAATGAAAATGCGCCCACCGCACCAGTCTCTCCGTCATCAGAAGTGGGATGCAACCAGAGACTTGAACAAACCAATGACAATGAAAAGTGGCGATTGCTATTTGAACAACAAAACAAAAAATTTATGCAGTTAATCAAAAATTTAAATGCACCTCGATAAATGATATCCAATTACCAGAGTTTGACCCGCTTTTCTTATTAAATTACATTCTGGAAAGCCCAATGAGGATGAGAACCTTTCATCATATGCAGCTTCCTTAATAACTTCTCTAACATCCCGTTGGAAGGATTTATCAACGGAACAGATAGTGCTGTCGACTGTTCTTGCACATTTGTCACAATTTGACCAGCACATACAAAGATTAGCGTTCACAACCGAAATCAGTACCAGAAACCGATTGCTTAACGAATTACAAGTGATGTCATTTAATAAAAGAAAAGCAACAGGCCCGGAATATGAAAATAAGAATTTTAAAAGCTCATTGTCACAAATAAAGTGTTTTGAGTGTGGCATGCATGGCCATAGAGCATCACATTGTAAAATCGACCTATAATGAATACTAATCAAAACAGGCAGACAAATCCTGAAAAATCAACAATAACATGTTTTAATTGCCGAGGTCTGGGTCACTATGCATCTAGTTGTCCAAAGCGTTCGACAAAGAAGGCCGAGCCTAAGGGTGAGGATGTTTCAGCTGTTCGACGAGTGGACATGTGTGTGGTCAAAGCTCTGGATCATGCGGGTAATAAATTTCTATTTTACTATGATTCCGGAGCAGAATGTTCTTTAATGAAAAATAGTTTGTCATGTAAATTTAGTGGTAGGCGTTATAATAATATTGTTACAATGACTGGTATTGGTCAATCTACAATTAATAGTACATTACAAATTTTAAGTACAGTAAAAATTAATGAAGTTAATTTTGAAATTCTTTTTCATGTATTGCCTGACATTTATTTAAATTATGACATAATGATTGGCTGTGAAATATTGGTGTAGGACGGGAAGCCCTAACGGGAGTCAAAGACTTTAATATGTAGATTAAATAAAACGAACCATTTCACAACAATGTTGAGCAGCAAGAGAGTTTATTTAACTTTTGACACAGCTTATATAGAAAAGAACGAATTGTATTACCAATAAAAAAAATACAAAAGTGTTACAAACTGACAAAAATACAAAATATTATAGTATTAATTAATTAATTATTTTTATGTTTTAACATAAATTGCGCGCGACAAAGAAAGTGAACAGCGACATCTGTCGTAAAAAAATATTTAATTGCAGCGACATCTAATGCAAATAATGGAAACAATAATACATAAAATTTATGATTCTCAAATAAAAATAACTTGTTGCAGCGATATCTGCCGGGAATATTGAGAACCAACTGCATTATTGTTTTGCTAAACTAAAAGCTGTTATTGATTTATGTTAATTCTCAAAATTTCCAGCAGATGGCGCTGTTTACAAAATTGAGGAATCAGCTGTAATGAAAATTAATGATTAAAATTAATGAATTGGCAAAACTGCTATTTTATTTATTGCCCTACGATGACAATGCCCATTCGATGTCTTTACTTCTACGGCTCTGATTTTATTATCCTTTCCTGGAAAGACATTAGTAATTCTGGCAAGTTTCCAGTGCATCGAAGGAAGATTATCATCTATAAGCAACACCAAACTATCCATTTCAACATTAGGCATAATTTTTTGATGCTTATATCTATTTTGCAACGTACGCAGATGTTGAGAACTCCAGGCCCTCCAGAAATGTTGCATAATCTGCGTACAATGTCTCCACAAATGTATCCTACTAGTGGAAACATTTGTAGTGTCAGGCTCTGGTATTGAAACAAGTGGTCGACCTATAATAAAATGACCGGGTGAAAGATATGAAAAGTCAGTGTTGTCTTTTGACATTGCTGAAATAGGTCTGGAATTCAATACTGCTTCTACCTGACATAAAATAGTAATAAACTGTTCATAGTTCAATTGGACATCACGAATTACCCGCTTTATATGGAACTTTCCAGATTTAACAGCTGCTTCATGTAATCCTCCAAAGGTAGGTGAATAGGAAGGGATAAAATTAAATTTAATGTTTTTACTTGCAGCAAAGTTTTGTATTTGTTCATGATGTTCAACAGACTTACAAAGTTCATTTAATTGTTTTAACTTGTTGTTCGCACCTTTAAAAGTTGATGCATTATCACAATAAACTGTTTGGGGAAGGCCCCGCCTGGCTATAAATCGTTTGAAAGCTGAAAGAAATGCTTCTGTGGTTAAGTCAGAAACCAATTCAAAGTGTGTAGCTTTAGTAACAAAACAAACTATTACCAAAACATAACCCTTTCATACTAATGATTTTCTTATCCGAGACTGTTTTATATTAAATGGGCCACAGTAGTCCATGCCAATTTTGCTAAATACAGGTGCTGGGTTGACTCTGTCATATGGAAGGGAACCCATCAGTTACTTAGAGCCTTCAGCCTTCATACGAAAACAAATTATACATTTATTAATAATTTTCTTAACTATATTTGTGGCACCTACTATCCAATAATGTTGAGAAAGATTGGTCAACATTATTTTTAAACCACCATTCATTAAGTTTAAATGTTCTCTATGAACAATTAATTCAGTAATATAACAATGACTAGGGGGTGGGGTGCGGCCCGCCGGCCGCTTCGCTCGACGACTCGAATTACGGATGTGCGAAACGGTTCGAAGCGATCCGCTCCGCGGCTCGCTTCTTCACCGTTCCGCCCATCCGCAATTCGAGTCGTCGAACGAAGCTGCCGCGTAATGGGTGGTTAAGTCTTCTGTTACACAAAGTTTTTTGAGTACTGGTCGCCGGCTCGCTTCGCTCAACGACTCGAATTGCAGATGTGCGAAACGGTTTGAAGCGATGCGTCTCGCTTCGCTCGACGGCTCGCTTCTTCACCGTTCCGCCCATCCGCAATTCGAGTCGTCGAACGAAGCGGCCGCGTAACGCGTGGTTAGCCGACTGGGTACTGTTCGCCGGCTCGCTTCGCTCGACGACTCGAAGTACAGATGTGGAAACGGTTCGAAGCGATCCGTCTCGCTTCGCTCGACGGCTCGTTTCTAACCGTTTCGCACATCTGTACTTCGAGTCGTCGAGCGAAGCGGCCGCGTAACGTGTAGTTAGCCCTCTGGGTACAAAAAGTTGACTCGATGATTTTTCCCGATTACCCGAAAAATTTACCCGATTACCCGAAAAATCCGAAAAATTTCGGAAAAAAAAATTGTCCTTTTCCTGAAAAAAAAATTATATCAGATTCTCCTAATTAAAAGATTCAAATAGTTGTATGAACATTTTTCGCTATCTGTCACCGATTTCGAGAAAAAAAATAAAATGATTTTTTTTCGGGAAAAAAACTGAAACTCAAATCCTGAAAAAAAAATTATTTTCGGATAGTCCTGCTTCATCCTACAATTGCCGTGTATGGAGACCCCCATGCTATCTCGTACTTTCTTTAAGAAAAAAAATTCCTGAAAAATTCCTGAAAAATTTTCCGGACTTTTATAATTTTCCTAGATTCTAAACTAAATTCTCTTCCAAAAGTTGTATGGGCACGAATTTCTCCGACGCATACTTTTCGAGAAAACAGCGTATGACACAGAATGTCATCTTCAAAAAAATTGTCATTTTTGTCTTTTTTTTTTTTTGATCCGGACTTGCCTCGTCACCCTGATCAAAATGAGCTATGATACCGGGGGGGGTACATAGAGACTTTTTGCTATTCGAGGGCATATCTCCGTGCGCCAGTGGAAATTTGGCATTTTCGGATTTTTCCCCCAGTCACAGGACCACCTAATATACTTGTGGAAAGTTTCAACCCCCCACCACCCCTCCTTCTAGGAGAACAATTCTGTCAATACGTGAGTGAGTGAGTGAGTGGTAAGTCCAGCTTTATATAATATAACTAGGGGGTGGGGTGCGGCCCGCCGGCCGCTTCGCTCGACGACTCGAATTACGGATGTGCGAAACGGTTCGAAGGTATCCGTCTCGCTTCGCTCGACGGCTCCCTTCTTCACCGTTCCGCCCATCCGCAATTCGAGTCGTCGAACGAAGCTGCCGCGTAATGGGTGGTTAAGTCTTCTGATACACAAAGTTTTTTGAGTACTGGTCGCCGGCTCGCTTCGCTCAACGACTCGAATTGCAGATGTGCGAAACGGTTTGAAGCGATCCGTCTCGCTTCGCTCGACGGCTCGCTTCTTCACCGTTCCGCCCATCTGCAATTCGAGTCGTCGAACGAAGCGGCCGCGTAATGCGTGGTTAGCCGACTGGGTACGGTTCGCCGGCTCGCTTCGCTCGA
Organism: Monopis laevigella; assembly: GCA_947458855.1. Taxonomy (NCBI): domain Eukaryota; kingdom Metazoa; phylum Arthropoda; class Insecta; order Lepidoptera; family Tineidae; genus Monopis; species Monopis laevigella. The sequence continues at coordinate 2,134,037 of OX381596.1, read as the reverse complement.
CGACTCGAAGTACAGATGTGGAAACGGTTCGAAGCGATCCGTCTCGCTTCGCTCGACGGCTCGTTTCTAACCGTTTCGCACATCTGTACTTCGAGTCGTCGAGCGAAGCGGCCGCGTAACGTGTAGTTAGCCCTCTGGGTACAAAAGGTTATTGGCAAGTCAGTCAATGTACCGCGATGGCTATATCTGGATGATCGTATTCCATACAAATTCTGAAAAAAAAAAAATTGAAGTTTTCAGGAAAAAAAAAAATCTATGGGATTCTCCTAATTAAAAGATTCAAATAGTTGTATGGACATTTTTCGCTATCTGTCACCGATTTCGAGAAAAAAAATAAAATGTGTTTTTTTCGGAAAAAAAACTGAAACAGGAATCCTGAAAAAAAAAATATTTTCGGATAGTCCTGCTTCATAGCAACATTGCCGTGTATGGAGACCCCCATGCTATCTCGTACTTTCTTTAAGAAAAAAAATTCTTGAAAAAAAAAGTTTCAGTTTTCAGGATTTTTATAATTTTGTAGGATTCTTTACTAACACCTCTTCAAAAAGTTCTAACATGTCGAAGCTGTCCGACGCATACTTTTCCCGCAATAAGTCCGTGATACTTTTTATCCCGAGAAAAAAAGTTGACTTTTTGGTCACTTTTTTTTTCAGATTCGGATTTGCCTGGTCACCCTGATCAAAATAAGCTGTGATACCGGGGGGGGTACATAGAGACTTTTTGATATTCGAGAGCATATCTCCGAGCGCCAGTGGAAATTTGGCATTTTCGGATTTTTCCCCCACTCGACCTGCACTCTATACCCCCCTCCAAAAATTTGGTTACTCTAGCCCTACTCCTTCTGGGAGAACAATTCTGTCAATGAATCAGTGAGTGAGTGAGTGAGTGAGTGAGTCAGTGGTAAGTCTAGCTTTATATAATATAACTAGGGGGTGGGGTGCGGCCCGCCGGCCGCTTCGCTCGACGACTCGAATTACGGATGTGCGAAACGGTTCGAAGGTATCCGTCTCGCTTCGCTCGACGGCTCCCTTCTTCACCGTTCCGCCCATCCGCAATTCGAGTCGTCGAACGAAGCTGCCGCGTAATGGGTGGTTGGGCGTTTTTTTTGGTTAGGCCTTCTGAGACAAAGTTGTTGTGGGTAATGGTCGCCGGCTCGCTTCGCTCAACGACTCGAATTGCAGATGTGCGAAACGGTTTGAAGCGATCCGTCTCGCTTCGCTCGACGGCTCGCTTCTTCACCGTTCCGCCCATCTGCAATTCGAGTCGTCGAACGAAGCGGCCGCGTAATGCGTGGTTAGCCGACTGGGTACTGTTCGCCGGCTCGCTTCGCTCGACGACTCGAAGTACAGATGTGGAAACGGTTCGAAGCGATCCGTCTCGCTTCGCTCGACGGCTCGTTTCTAACCGTTTCGCACATCTGTACTTCGAGTCGTCGAGCGAAGCGGCCGCGTAACGTGTAGTTAGCCCTCTGGGTACAAAAAGTTGACTCGATGATTTTTCCCGATTACCCGAAAAATTTCCCGATTACCCGAAAAATCCGAAAAATTCGGGAAAAAAAAATTGTCCTTTTCCTGAAAAAAAAATTCTATCAGATTCTCCTAATTAAAAGATTCAAATAGTTGTATGGACATTTTTCGCTATCTGTCACCGATTTTGAGAAAAAAAATAAAATGTGATTTTTTCGGGAAAAAAACTGAAACAGGAATCCTGAAAAAAAAATTATTTTCGGATAGTCCTGCTTCATCCTACAATTGCCGTGTATGGAGACCCCCATGCTATCTCGTACTTTATTTAAGAAAAAAAATTCCTGAAAAATTCCTGAAAAATTTTCCGGACTTTTATAATTTTCCTAGATTCTAAACTAAATTCTCTTCCAAAAGTTGTATGGGCACGAATTTCTCCGACGCATACTTTTCGAGAAAACAGCGTATGACACGGAATGTCATCTTCAAAAAAATTGTCATTTTTGTCATTTTTTTTTTTTGATCCGGACTTGGCTCGTCACCCTGATCAATAATCGCTGTGATACCTGGGGGGGTACATAGTGACTTTTCGATATTCGAGGGCATATCTTCGCGCGCCAGTGGAAATTTGGCATTTTCGGATTTTTCCCCCAGTCATTGGACCACCTAATATGCTTGTGGAAAGTTTCAACCCCCCACCACCACTCCTTCTAGGAGAACAATTCTGTCAATACGTGAGTGAGTGAGTGAGTGGTAAGTCCAGCTTTATATAATATAACTAGGGGGTGGGGTGCGGCCCGCCGGCCGCTTCGCTCGACGACTCGAATTACGGATGTGCGAAACGGTTCGAAGCGATCCGCTCCGCGGCTCGCTTCTTCACCGTTCCGCCCATCCGCAATTCGAGTCGTCGAACGAAGCTGCCGCGTAATGGGTGGTTGAGTGTCCTGAGACAAAGTCGTTTTGGGTACAGGTCGCCGGCTCGCTTCGCTCAACGACTCGAATTGCAGATGTGCGAAACGGTTTGAAGCGATCCGTCTCGCTTCGCTCGACGGCTCGCTTCTTCACCGTTCCGCCCATCTGCAATTCGAGTCGTCGAACGAAGCGGCCGCGTAATGCGTGGTTAGCCGACTGGGTACGGTTCGCCGGCTCGCTTCGCTCGACGACTCGAAGTACAGATGTGGAAACGGTTCGAAGCGATCCGTCTCGCTTCGCTCGACGGCTCGTTTCTAACCGTTTCGCACATCTGTACTTCGAGTCGTCGAGCGAAGCGGCCGCGTAACGTGTAGTTAGCCCTCTGGGTACAAAAAGTTGACTCGATGATTTTTCCCGATTACCCGAAAAAATTTCCCGATTACCCGAAAAATCCGAAAAATTCGGGAAAAAAAAATTGTCCTTTTCCTGAAAAAAAAATTCTATCGGATTCTCCTAATTAAAAGATTCAAATAGTTGTATGGACATTTTTCGCTATCTGTCACCGATTTCCAGAAAAAAAAAAAAATGATTTTTTTTCGGGAAAAAAACTGAAACTCAAATCCTGAAAAAAAAATTATTTTCGGATAGTCCTGCTTCATCCTACAATTGCCGTGTATGGAGACCCCCATGCTATCTCGTACTTTCTTTAAGAAAAAAAATTCCTGAAAAAAAAAGTTTCAGTTTTCAGGATTTTTATATTTTTATCAGATTCTAAACTAAATTCTCTTCCAAAAGTTGTATGGGCACGAATTTCTCCGACGCATACTTTTCGAGAAAACAGCGTATGACACAGAATGTCATCTTCAAAAAATTTGTCATTTTTGTCATTTTTTTTTTTTGATCCGGACTTGCCTCGTCACCCTGATCAATATGAGCTATGATACCATGGGGGGTACATAGAGACTTTTTGCTATTCGAGGGCATATCTCCGTGCGCCAGTGTAAATTTGGCATTTTCGGATTTTTCCCCCACTCGACCTCCCCTCTAATATACTTTTGGAAAGTTTCACCCCCCCACCACCTCTCCTTCTGGGAGAACAATTCTGTCAATGAATCAGTCAGTGAGTCAGTGGTAAGTCCAGCTATATATAATATAATTAGGAAGAATCAATGGAAATTTTTGTGAATTCAGTAATATAACAATGATTAGGAAGAATCAATGGAAATTTTTGTGAATAAGGTAATGAAGAGTTATTCAACCTACCACCGACTCTTAACATCTGGTTAGAGTCTAAAAAAGGATGAAGTGATTTTAGGTGAGAACTAATTTCATTTTTTGAAATTAAAGCATTAATTTCATTTGTAAAATAATAGTGTTGTATGCATTTAATAATGAGCATGAGAGCATCACTAAATTCCTTTGTACTTATTATTAAATTAGAATTAATTAAAACTTTATTTTTGGATGTACCTTTTTTAAGACAATTATTTTTAAATCTTAGCAAGAAAGCAAAGATTCTTTGTAATTTTGTGATACTACAGATATTATTAAATATAGGTAGCAAAATTTTGTTTATTATGTAAAACTGACCTGGTTTCTAGCATAGTTTGCTCAGAAGGTATGCACTGTTTTAAGTAATCTGAAAAGTTATTTTTTAAAAGATAGTTTGGTCCATACCACCACATATTATTGTTTGATAGTGATTGTGGATCAGAACCTCTAGAGACAATGTCAGCTGGGTTCAATTCACCTGGGGTATGGTACCAAAGTTTTTTATCAGTGTACTTGCAGATTTCCTTAATCCTATTTGCAACATAAGCCTTTAAATTGATGCAATCTGAGCCTATCCATGCCAAGACAATAGTAGAATCTGATATTAGGTAAATGTTATTTATTTTAAAAAATAAGTTTTTAACTTTATAAAACAACTTAGCTAGAAGTAGCGCTGCATTCAGTTCTAATCGAGGAATTGTGATTTTCTCATTACATGGTGCTACACGTGACTTAGCACACAATAAATTTACACTAATTTCATTATTTTGATTAATAGTTCTCACATAAATACAACAACCATATGCATATGAAGATGCATCACAGTAACATATTAAGTCTACCTGTTTTGCAAGAGAAGTTTCTATATATCTATTTATAACTATATCTGACATATTTAAAATATTATGTGCAAATTTCTTCCACATAAAGTGCAAATGCTCCGGAAGAGGGGTATCCCATGCAGTGTTCTGCTGCCATATTTTTTGTAGAATTAATTTTGCTTTAACTATAATAGGACTTATAAGACCCAAGGGGTCAAAAATAGTACTTATAAGACTCAAAACACTTCTTTTGGTGCTAATTATAGGTAAGTTTGCTTGTGGTTTTAAAAATACAAATTTGTCACTTATAATTTGATAAGACAAGCCTAATGCCTTCAGAGTTGGACAATCTTTATTTAACTTAATGTTGTCAAAATATAATTGAGTACTTGGAATGTCATTTATAATATTAGAATTATTTGAACACCATTTATGCAATGTAAAACCAGCCTTATCGAGCAATTGAATCAATTCATCTTTTAATTGGCAAGCTTGTTCGAAGGTATCAGCACCAGCAATTATATCGTCAACATAGGTATTATTTAACAATGCCTTAGCGGCTAATGGAAATGTTGACTTATACCTAATTGCTAATTCTGAGAGACAGCGAGTAGCTATGAAAGATGCACACTTTAAACCATAGGTTACAGTCTGAAGCTGTAGGCATTTTAGATCTTCATTAGGGCTGTCACGCCAAAGTATATTTTGTAAACTTTTGTGCGGTGAATCAATCATAATCTGCCTAAACATATGCCTGATGTCTGCCAAAATGACAAACTTAAATGTTCTAAATGATAATAAAACTTCAAAAAGTTCCTTTTGAACTACAGAACCATTACATAAAATATTATTTAATGAAATTTTTAAATCAGTCTTCATACTGCCGTCAAAGACTACACGCAGCTTATTTGTCCTTTTGTCACCTTTTATTACCGCATGATGTGTTAAAAAATATTTAGGTTTATCATCAGGTGGACAACTTGAAATATTTATTATTTTAGCATGACCTAAATGTAGGTATTCATTTATAAATTCTTTATACAATTCATACAATGTATGATCCTTTGAAAATCTTTTTTCAAGGTTATAAAAACGTTGTGAGGCAGGGGAAAAGCTGTTGCCTAAATCAATTTCATCAAATTTAAATTTAAGAGGCATCTTTACATGAAAACGATTATCTAATGAATGAACTTATTCAACGAACTCAATTTCAGCTAATTCATTTTCAGAGGTAGACTCTTTAAAAATCTCTGGTACCTTTTCTGAATTCCAAAAACTCCTGACTAAATCATTCAAATGAATGTTAGGCTCAATGATTGAATGAAGGGAAACAGAAATTTTTTTATAAACAGAATTTAAATAATTACCATAAACTACATACCCAAAATGAGTGTTTTGATAAATTAAACCAGTACTGCCATCTTCTATTTTACCATTTGTGATAATTTTAAAAAATATGTCAGCAGCCAAGAGCATGGACACCTCCTCTGGAATACAAAAATTATTGTCACTTAAAACAATGTTTTTAGGAATGTGACAATTAAACCTACATTGAGGAATGTAGGAGGTAATTTGTTCTATAAGGGAACAAGTTACATCAATATTAAAGTTGCTAGTCAATGACTGCAATGTTAAATTAATAGCTTTATTTACATTACTACTAGAGTGGCCACCCATAGTAGTAATGCTTAAATGTCTGTCAATGACAGGATAGTTTAACCGTCGTGCTAACGATTTAGAAATAAAAGAAACTTGGCTACCACAATCAATGAGAGCTCGAACCATAATAAAGGATCCATCGGATGCCTTAACTTTAATTTTAATTGTTGGCAAAACAACATTGTTTTGACATTGATTTTTAGAATGTAATGCAACTTGGTCACTAGTAGCCGCACTGGAAGGGAAAGAATTATGCAACAATGTATTATGTTTTTGTTTGCAAATTGTACAAACAAACTTATACTTACAAGGTTTTGTATGACTATTTAAACAAAGACTGCACAAGTTGTGCTCTTTAACAAAGCTGGATCTTTCATCTCCAGTTGCAAGCTAAAACTTTTGACACTTATAAATTCTATGATTTTTATTATTACAAAATGTACAACACAACTCTTTATAATTTACAATATTTACTTGTTTATTAATCACAGTGCTTGAAGTTAATTCTAAGGCACATGCCCTTTTTTCTATAAAATTTAATAGATTATGTAGGGTTGGCAATTCAACTATGTTTCTCTCCGAGTGAAATAATCTATTTGTTAAAACATCTAACTTTTTTGTTAAAATTGAAACTAAAATACAATCCCAATGGTCTATGGGCACAGATAGATTGCGAAGAGCTGCAGTTTGTTGCCTAACAGTGGATACCAGCTCCCTCAACTGACCAGCAGTGCCTTTGGTGACCAGCGGGATATTTAAAAGAAGGGAAATGTGACTATTAATGATGAGAAACTGGTTGTCGTACCTGCTGTTAACGAGCTGCATGGCTGTGGAGTATGACTCGTCGACCAATGGAAGACCCTCTACTAGGGCCAGTGCTTCTCCCCTCAGGTACTTTCTTAAGTAGAACAAACGTTGGACATCTGTTAGAGTTGTGTCGCCATCAATGACTGCTCTAAATACTGCTTGGAAAGGTTTGAAACTTGATATGTCCTTCCCGTCGAAGGTGGGTATCTCCATCACCGGGAGCTTGTTTTGCCGCTTTTGTGCCGCAGGTGTGTTGGACGATGGCCCAGCAGGAAGTTGTCCGAATTGGTCAGCTGGCTCTTTGGTTGTGGCAATAAGACGTTGCAAGTTAGCGCAGATTGCCACGTATCTGTCTTCCATTTCCAGATATTCAGCATCGGACACGTCACATTCCGCAGCAGCATCTTGATAGCTTTCCCACGTCTTCTCGGCCAGCGACCTCTTCACATTATTTTCTTCCTGATCTAGGAGAACCTGGGATTTGGTGTCGGTGACGTACTTCTCCAACCTCGTCAGGGATGCCTTGGTGAGCTTGATGACATTTTTGTGTGTTGAAGTCATATTTTTGATTGGCGATCTCGATAGGTCGCCACTGAACAACGTTCAGGACGCCTTGAAAATATGCACGCCGAAAATTGTTTGCACGTGGATGCCAAAAAAAAATGGAGGGTAGGGGGTCGTGAAAAAAAATTTATGCTCACCCACGACACCGCCCGGTCGACGCACGCGCTTTCATATCAAATCGACAGCTATTGTCTTAAATCTTGATTCTTGAACTGTATTTCTCCGAAGGACCATTATTTATGTAGGACGGGAAGCCCTAACGGGAGTCAAAGACTTTAATATGTAGATTAAATAAAACGAACCATTTCACAACAATGTTGAGCAGCAAGAGAGTTTATTTAACTTTTGACACAGCTTATATAGAAATGAACGAATTGTATTACCAATAAAAAAAAATACAAAAGTGTTACAAACTGACAAAAATACAAAATATTATAGTATTAATTAATTAATTATTTTTATGTTTTAACAATTGGTTCAAGGATTAGCTGTACATATGAGTGCTAAAAAATTAGAAATCATTAGAATTAAATTACTCAACTATTGTGACAAAATAACACCTGAAATTTTGACTTTTGAGACAATCAACACTGATATTGACACAGAAACCCGACCAAAGCTTTTAGATATTTTAAACTTACTTCAAAAATATTTTGTATGTGGGGTTCCTAATCGTAGTGCATTTACGGATCCAATGCAAATCAGATTGAAGGACCCTAATAAGACTGTTTGTCGCCGTCCATATAGGCTAAGTATTAAAGAACGTCAGGTTGTTCGAGATAAAATTAATGAACTCATGGAGGCAAGGATTGTTCGACCCAGCTCATCTCCATTTGCTAGTCCAATTCTTCTTGTGAAAAAGAAAGATGGTACTGACAGGTTATGTGTGGACTATCGAGAGCTTAACGATAATACAATTCCAGATAGGTATCCTTTACCTATCTGGAATTGATATCAGATCAAATATCTCGTCTACATGGAAGTTATTACTTTACCATTTTAGATATGGCATGTGGTTTTCATCAGCTTCCTATCCATTCCGATTCAATTGAAAAGACTGCATTTGTAACTCCTGATGGTCAATATGAGTATGTGACAATGCCCTTTGGCTTAAGAAATGCACCATCGGTTTTTCAAAGAGCTGTTATAAAAGCATTAGGGAATCTTGCTTATACCTATGTAGTAGTATACATGGATGATGTCATGATTACAGCGACTAATCCTGACGAAGCTTTACAAAGGCTGAAGAATGTCCTTGAGGTTCTCACTAAAGTAGGTTTTTCTTTTAATGTCAAAAAATATTTCCTTAAACAAGAAGTAGAGTATCTAGGATATGTAGTAAGTCAAGGAAATGTTAGACCTAAATTCAGGCACTTACAGCTTTACCCCCTCCAGAAACAGCTACCCAATTACGTCAATTCATAGGTTCCTCTTCCTCTTACTTTCGTCAGTTTGTTTTGAACTTTTCAAAAATTATGGCTCCACTTTTTTAATTACGCCTTAACATCTTCAAAAGGTAAAATTAGTTGGAATTCTGAGAATGAGAGTATACGTCAACAAATTATATCAGGTCTTACAAGTGAACCAGTTTTAATGATATTTAACCCAGATTGCCCTATAGAACTTCACACAGATGCCAGTGCATATGGTGCGATTTTAATGCAAAAACATGAAGGCAAGCTTCGAGTTGTTTCATACTTCAGTAAACGTACTACTAATGCTGAGTGCAAATATCATTCATATGAACTGCAGACACTTGCAGTTGTTATTGCTGTAAAACATTATCGACAGTTTTTACATGGTCGTAAGTTTATTGTCATCACAGACTGCAACTCACTTCAGTCATCCCGAAAAAAACTGGATCTTACTCCACGGGTCCATAGATGGTGGGCTTTTCTTCAAGCTTTCGATTTCGAAATTGTTCATGTGAATGGTAATCGTATGAGTCATGTAGACTTTTTTTTCTCGAAATCCATTACCTATCCTAGATTCAAAACCATTTAATAGCTTTAAGCAAGTAAATATTGCTGAACTAAGTGGCAATTGGTTACTTGCCGAACAAGAACGGGACAATGACATTTACAAGACAATTCAACAGTTTCAGAACAATGAATTACCAAACGATATTGCAAATTCCTATGAGGTTCGAAATGGTGTACTATATCGTAGGATTCAAAAAAACGGGAAAACGATTTCTCTGCCCATATTGCCACGATCTTTGAGATGGTCAATTATACACAATACACTGCACCAGTCTCTCCGTCATCATATATATATATATATATTACTTATCTTAACAATACGATGTTTCCCAGCTAATAGATAACCACATCCAACCAGCTCCTTGGTATTAAGTATTTATTACCGGGTTTTAAAAACGCATTTCCTTAGGCTAAAATAAAATCATACACATTAATGCAATAAACGAATAATAAGCGCTGTATATATTATAAAAACTATATTTTATGCTTACCCTGCTTTAAATGCTTTCAAATATTATTTAATTTCGTTAATTTATTCCAATCCTTTAATTATCTCTTATTTATAAAGACATTTCTTCGTTCTATCGTTTCTTTCTTGTCTTTTTTCAATTCATCATTTTCACATGACAAAAGGGACCGATGCCATGGAGAAGTATTATTAATTACACTTGTATGCCTAAATAATTATTAATTTAAATATTTAACCGTAACAAATATCTCTCCTCCTCAAGAAAAGGAATTGACCCAACCCTTTTTTTTAATTTTTAACTATCTTATTAAAGAAATACGTCTTGAATCCATATATATATTTCATATTTCTTTAATTCATGTCTTAAATGGTTTTATCCTCCGCATATCAAATACCAATATCTTTGCCAAATGCATTTTTTAACCTATACACATTAATTGATAGTTCCTCAGCTATTTCACCCTAATACTAATCTGGTCAATGCCCTCCATTGAATTTCTTTCTATCGGCCGCCCCCCCCCCCCCCTCCATTATTCTTTACAAGTTAACTGATCCCACCGCGGTACCATTGTACAGACCAGAGCCCTATGATTGGAGTTCAAAGAACCAAAGCCTTTATCAAACCTTAAACCTAACTGTTTATCATATCAACACTACTTCTCCAGTGGGAGTAGCTGATATCCTGGAAAAGAGGGTTAGAGTAACCTTAAATAAGACCCATGTAGACTTATTTTATATATAGATAGGTATATAGGAAGGGGTATTTTTCTCCGGAAATAATAATGCCGGCACACAAACACTTAAACTGGATTTAATAAACTTTACACAAATAAAACGATTTGACTTCTACCAATTTTTACCTCAGACGAACAATAATAATTAAATGACAGAATGACATTTTAGTTTTTATACAAAATATTCACAAAGAAAAATATGAAACCAAAACATCTTCCCAATCAAAAATAATAATAATAATAATTAAAAAAAAATCAGTATACGCCTAGCCTAATGGGTGCGTGCACTATTCGACCAGCGCGTGTCATAACTTTGTCATTACCATGACAACGCGTAAGATTGGTGAGTTCCGAATGTGCTGACACTTCCAAAAAGTAGAGTTTTTTAACTGGACGTGTTAGCTCTCCCTTTTCAGTTCTAAGTCGCGCTACCCTATAATTGCCATCGGAACTGTTGTACAGTTTGATAACGACAGCAAGAGGCCAGTGTAAGCGTTTCTGCTGAGTCTCTATTAAAACAATGTCACCCACTTTGATAATATTGTGACCGTCTTTACCTTTCATCACCAATAACGCAAGATATTCGTTTCTAAATATTTTAAACGGATATTGAACCCTTAAATTTATATTAAGTCTAATTGATCCAAGTCAGACAAATCACTAGATGAAATAGGTTGTAAAAAAATCGCTGGTGTTATTGGTTGTAAAGGTATGTTTAGATCATTCGCGATATAGGTAAGAGGATAGAATTTATAACGAAATTACTAAAGATATATTAATATTTGGTCGTAACTTAAAATGGAAATATTTTTGGCATAATCGCGTACCATCTGGCAATAATAGTAAATTTATCCATTAGCGAAAAAATAGCTTTATCAAAATTTGAAAAATGATGAATCAATAATGGTTTTACCAGCAGATAAGGGATCTACTACAGTGATACTTAACAAAACTTACTATATTAATAAGGGTCTAAGACAACTGAATGACGCCTCATTTTATAAAACTGTTTCAGCTGACGCTGTGAACAGTTATTAAAATTCAAAATTACATACATACATAAATGCGTCCGATGAAGGACTTTCTGACAATGATATTTCGGCTTTAATTCCTTCTAATCCAAGGACACTACATTTTTACATGTTGCCAAAAGTATACAAACCTGGTAATCCATTATAGCTCTTATGATTGTCCTGTAACACGAATAAATTTTGTGTTACATCCTATATGCCTATCTACACAATTAATTTTGAACCTTCCCGCTAATCTCTTATCAGGAATTTACTACTGCCATCTGTTGTCAATTATTTGTACTACATTGTACAGAATAGTCACCTGGTATCATTTTAACTCATATTTTTATATAACTTACTATTTCTACTTATAAATTTAATATTTAAACAATATAATAAAATTGCTTTAATATATTTATAATATTCTATTTATGTCAATTGAATTGAACGCTTACTTGAGTTTATATTTTTTTAAATAATAGTAACCCTGAGACACTAGTCAATTTTGAATTCTTCGTTGAAAACATTTTACAGATACCAACAAGTTTGGTTTATTGTGTTTTGTCTAAATGGTGGGTAGAATTAACACCTAGATGAAAGCAATAAAAGGTCGCTTCTCGACCATATAAAGGGTTTTACAGTCATGGAGCGAGGAAAAAGAAACATGTTCATTGTTAGTGCATCGCGGCCATGGTGCCAACACATTCTTGAGTTATAAAGTGCCTCCGGATATAGACTTCTAGATCCTCTCATGTAAGTAATCATGTGCATACACACCACATTCAATTCTACCACATTTGTGTAAAGCATAGGCTGATTATTGCTCGTTTCTTGCACAGACTCTGCTGTAACATTCTGCTGTGCAATCCACCTGCTGTCACAAACACACATGCATCTACACTGCGTTCTGCCACTATCACTCATCTACTGCGCTATTGAGTTTCTCTTCTACTGCCTGGTCACACCCTGGTGCTGACGTGCCTGGAGTTCAAGCCTGCTTGGAGTACTAGAGGGACACTGCTGCAAGCTCCTGGCCATAGCTGAGGTTGTCTCATTCTTAATCTTAAATTTCTAAATGATAACTACCTAATATACAAGTAAATTCATCATGTGTTCTGTGTTCAAGGGTACACCTACTAAACTATCTACTGCTTGATTTTTGTACTTTGCAAGCCTCTGCTACTTATTATACTACTCTAGTAAAGTGCGTGGCGCCCATCTACTTACCTCTTGAATATAGACAAACTTAATAGTAACTTATTTTCTGTACAAATTAACTTAGGGTCTTGGAGACCATAGCTGTGAGAATGCCTGGGTGATAACCAAAAGGCTTCACCCACACCCTGGTTCATACTTATAAACTAATAGTAATCTGTACAATTTGTGAAACTCAGTGTTTAATATTTTCTAGTGTAACTTTATTCAACTTAACTCTTAGCATAGTGCCATTCACAACTGCAGGTGAAAGCACTATAAAGTATTGTATTCAAACCCTTAGAATTAAGCTTTAGAGCTGTGAAGCTGTGACAGCACAGGAGTGCCAACTCATCACACATTGTTAATTGTTACCTCTTAAGTCCTTTTTTTATTAACTAATCTAACTATTCTATTGTTCACCTGTTTAGGCTTGTGTATTTTTTTTAAATATATATCTGTTTCCTTCATTTTCACAAAATCTGAGTTCATAATTTCACTTCCTCTTAGGCTGCCTTTATATAGTGACTTTGGCCTTCTTCTCAGCTTAATATATATCCAATTTAATAAAACTACAGAATCTCTTATCATTATTTATTGATATATTGCTTTTAACGCTGAGAATAAGGCTGAAACACCCACTACCAAAAATCCCATGTTATAGTCCTTCCGAAAGAGTTTCATAATTTGTAGACTTTATGCGCAACCTTTAGTAAAAAAATTTGATTCGCATATTAAAGACACTTACCAATTTTTGAATATTATAAAAAATATTCAAATTCCAAATTGTAATGATATTTTCTTAGTAACTATAGATGTTGTATCCTTATATACTAATATACTACATGACGAAGGATTGTATGCCCTAAAAGAGTATTTCGATAGCCGCCCAAACCCGCGACTTCCTTCTTCTAATTTTTTACTAGATTTAGCGGAAATGGTTTTAACCAATAACTATTTTACTTTTGATAATAAATTTTATCACCAAGAAAAAGGCACTGCAATGGGTACGCGCATGGCACCTCTTATGCAAATTTATATATGGGTTCTCTCGAAAAAAAATTTTTAAATAGTCAGATTCTCAAACCTTTAACATGGTTAAGATTCATAGATGATATTTTTTTATGAAACATAAAAAATAATAAATAACAAGTAATGGTTATCATCAACAATTGACCTTAAGAAATATTAAATGTAACATGACTTCTTTAACAGCTTTATTGCACATTGATGTCTCCGAAAATTACAATTGTTAGTATGCCAAGTTCAGCCTGCTCACTTCGGTGGCTCTAAACCACATATTACGCTCCATACTTGTGTTCTTTACTACCAAAATGAAGATAATGTCAATATCAAAATCAAGTCATACTGTACTGTATCCGAAAATTTTAAACATGATCCCGTGATGATTTGTACACATTTAAAACCAGTTAAGAGTATCAAAAGTATTATTCCTGCCGTATATAATTAGTGATAGCCCATCAACACAGTATCTTAATAAAAATATATTTGTTCTTTTGGCAAATTATTTGAGCAAGGAATTTGAAGTTAGGGATATTTAGTGGTATTCAGGGTCTGGACATGGGAAAGGTGGACCAGATGGAATTGGAGGCTATATTAAAAGAACGGTTGATAGACATGTTGCCTTGGGGCATGATATTCCTAACTATGAATCTCTAGTAAATTACTTGCAACAGACTTGTCAGACTGTTTGTGTTATACCTATTAAGGAAGATATAGTACAAGATATTGATTTATATTAACAAATCCGTATATCACTTGACTGTAATAATGAATCGGACAGCTCGGACAATAATATTTTTAAACCAAGGGGATTTATTTCTGGTAATGTACCAGAAATAACAATTGACAATGGGACAACGGTACTGGGAAGAGTAAGCAGCGAATAACCGCATATACTGAATTTGTGACTAGACATAGTGCATTCCAGTGGAAATAGACACTGGAGCATATCGTACTGTGATGTCTTACCAGAAGTATATAAGATGATTTTTACAAAAGTTTTTAGAAAGTTTTAAATATTAAAATCGGTGGTGATCATTTAGAAACCTTAATTAAAGTTATAGTAAAGTGTGTATACAAAAACTATTGGATTTAATTGTGATAAATTCATTTCTTTAATAGGCAGAGACTGCCTT
Source organism: Monopis laevigella (assembly GCA_947458855.1). NCBI lineage: Eukaryota > Metazoa > Arthropoda > Insecta > Lepidoptera > Tineidae > Monopis > Monopis laevigella. The sequence goes on along the minus strand of OX381596.1, from coordinate 2,118,988 downwards.
AGTTATTTTTTCTAAACTGTATGCAGTATTTTAATGATAAAAGTGTATTAAATGAGACTTTTAGTAAGTCCAAAAAAGTGGTAGAATTAAAAAAATAATTTTAGTTATTATTTTCTCAAGATCTTCACACATAAAGGATTTGAAAGCTGTTTTACAGCTTAAACGCTAATATTAAGCCTATTTTTCACAAGGCATTATATTGTTCCATTTGTATTAAAAGAGTAGGTAGCGGCAGAGTTAAGCTCTTTAGAAAAATAGCATTTCTGGTATTATAACTAAGGTGCAATATAGTGAATGTGCTAGTCCTATTGTGGTAGCCCATAAAAGTAATAATAATGTACGAATTTGTGTAGATTACAAAACTACAGTAAATAAAATATTCGACTTGGACCACTATCCTTTGCCGAATCCTGGAGAGATTTTGGAATCTGTTAGTAGTGCCAACAATTATTGTTTCAAAATGACGCAAAAAAGTGTTTATCGCTTAACACACATTTGGGGTTATATTAACTAAATAATTTTCCCTTCGGATGCTCTATTTTTCAGTGTGTTATGGATACAATATTCCAGGGCCTGAAAGGAGTGCAGTGTTTCATTAATGATTTAATTGGGAAAATGTGGGGACAGAATTTTAATGAATCAGTATGGATCAAGAGGCCTTCTCGTCGCTATTTGCGACGTTTTATCCAGCGGCCGCCGACAAGATGATGTCGCATTATCAGTGTTTGACCCAACAACCAGCGACAGCGGGGCGGCGGCCTGGTGCGAAAATATAGCCAAGCTAGGTGAAGAATTCGGTTGAAGTGGATGCAAAAGTATGTAAGGGCTCTACATTAATTTGGTACGAATCCTGGGAACCAAAAGATGGTAGAACGTGGGAAACTTTCGAAATGAGATAATATCTTTGTATCCTGAAAAGAAAAATCTTAGAGAAAAATTGTATAATGCAGTGGTGTATACATCGGACTTTGCTGATTCTTACTGTGAATATGCGAGGAAAAAAATTACTTTAAAAAAATACAATAATTTCTTCTTTTGAGGCACAGTTGATAGAATTAGTTTGTGGTGGGATTCGAGATGTTAACTTAAAAATGGCATTCGTCAAAAAAGTCTAAACAATTGTCAAAATTTTAGACGACTTAAAGTCTCTCTGGTACTAACTTTTACAAGTAAAATTAATCTTCTAATTGATTTACGAAATTTTAATTTATGTAATAATTACTTACATACACATTCATTTTTCACAAAGTACGATTTAGTAAGTACAAAATTATTATGGCGAATCTAAAGAAAAATACATTGAATCAACGTTTTGTCGACTTATTCAAAAGCAAGGAACATAATACTCTTTTACGAGAATTCAAAAGGTTGTCGTTAATTTTTAGAACAAGTATGGTTCCATTGGGACTCCAATTGGACTTTCTGGAGAGATCCCATATAGAGGACAACAGAAGTGCTGCCAATTTAAGAAGAATACGGAGGGTGAATATGGACGAAATTACCGATGAATAGGTTATTAAAACCTACAGGCTTGATAAGCCAACAGGCTGTAGGTTGATCGATGAACTCACCCCATATTTTCCTGAACAAAATGACTCTACAATCATTCCAGTGGAAATAAAAGTAAGTTGTCAAAAATTCTTGATTATGTGTAAAATAGTAATACTCACAATAACCTATGCCTATATACTATTTTTTATATATAAATACATTATAATATATAGACTACACCGCCACCTATAAAATCCTACCAGTGTCTTAACAAAACAAATATATTGTAACAATATGGCCTATCGGCCAAGTCATTTAGAAGTTTCATTTAAAATTGTCTAATTAAAAACTGCTAGTATTTAAGACATAGGTTTGACCAACCCACTTGTGAAACTGTTAGTAAATAGATTGAGGCTATATAAACAGCGCAAAGAGCTTGCTATTTTTATGAAGAGATGTAATTAAAACTCCTCTACTGGTACCTCTGAGACTTTCAATAAGGTTTTGTGATAATGATGAAAATTTGTGCAAAAAGGTTATCTTTATACCAGATCCTCACTGTCGTGGCATTTTTGGCCTCAGGTTCTTATCAAAGAATTGTAGGACAAAGTCTACATCATAGTATGGCCCAGCCTATAGTTTCTAAGTGTTAGAGGCTGGTGATAAATGCACAAACAAAATAATTTTAAACGAAGGTTTGTTATATATCATATACTAGCTTTTTGTAAACTAAATGAAATTCTTTGACAAGCAGAGTCAAGTAACTGTTTTGTTTATGGGATGCTTTACATTTATTAAGTTTACATACAAAATAAATATGTTATTGCTATATAGATGAAACAGAAACATAGCTTTGAAAAAAGAAACATCTGTTTCATACATTTTAGTCAAGTAGGTAAAACAAATGTATGGAACAGCTGATTTTGTAATCTCTACGTCAGTGTTGGTCCATTAGTAAAAGTTGTTTATATTGATGAGAACACCCTGAAAAGCTATGTATATAGGTTTTCTGTTACATGTTGTATAGTATAAAGTTCTACTAAGTAGGTAACTTTATTACAGATTTCATGAACAATTTCAAATCCCGGGTGTGTAATTAATAACAATAATATGTAGGGCAAATAACACTTATCTGGTTATAAACTAAACTCCAGGCTTGTACTATGTGTACCAGAAGCAACAATATATGTATTATATTATGTTGCTTCTGGTACACATAGTACAAGCATATATATTTTATAAACACCCAGACCATGACAAACTGTACAGAAAAAACGTACTATTTTTTTTGCCATGGGTGGGAATCGAACCGGATACAACGCCAAAGGCGCAACCACTAGTCTACGGAGGCTGTCTGGTTGGTTGCATTGATGGATCTTATGTGGCAATAACAAGGTCCATACATAATGAAGAGAGGTTTTTTAATCGCAAACACTACCACTACCTAAACAGCCAAACTGTAAGTGTATTGAAATTAATTAATATTTTAATTCTAAACAATAGGAACTGAGTGAGAAATTAAATTAAGTAGTGGGTAAAACCACTGGGCACATCTAGTATTTTATATACATGAAGTACACATTTTTTTATTGTAGTACAATTTGTATCATTTTTTGTATTATTTGCTATCATTTATTTGGCAGAATCACCCAGTGCACACTCACATGTAACATTTGCATGATAATAATGAATCAATTTCGTTACATGGTAATTTGTTTGGAATTGAGTATTTCACATAACCTTTAAAAAAATAAGGCAGCGAGTATATAAAAAAAAATCGTAATGCAATTTGTCGCCACCCATTTCGTAATCGCATCAGCATACCGGATATCATGCACCGGCATAGTGGGAGCGATCAATTTTGTTTAAGACCAATTATTGATCGCCCCATTCATGGACTTTGTAGGTCTGTTCACCACGAGGTATATACAAAGCAATGTTTTCCGCAATTAGCCAGGAGATTAGGCCTTTTTGTGTGAGTCGGCTGACTATTCTAGCCAACCCAGCTCCTTCCAGAAGGCGACAGGCCTCAAGGAGCAACCTCGGTATTCAGAGGATTTTCGCCCGTTGTAAAGCTTTCCCGGTGCAATGAAGCAGCACATGGGTAGGCGTTTCATCAGTTTCCATGCTTCACATAGAGTGCTGTTGGTGATACCTAAAATTGCAAGGTGCCTGATTAATGGAAAGTGTCCGGTAAGTATACCCACCACCATACGCAGGTTACCTCTGTTGAGATTGAGCAGGTTCCGAGCTAGACGTGGGCTAGGTTTCATGACCGGATCTCTGGCTTGCCTGCAGTTTTGAAAGTTAGCCCAATACTTACAGTAATGGTTGAAGGTGTTGCCCGGATCCAACTTTTTAACTGATTAAAAGAAAACGGTACGGTTTGGGTCCTACTGGTAATGTAGACGAACCTCTTTTCGCCAGTTCATCAGCCGTGACTTTACCGAGGGAGACTTTACTGATATAGTCTCCAGTGCGTAGTGGCATTGTTTTACCAGACTCGAGTTCATCTGTTTGTTCTTCAATGCTAGTAGTACGGCTGCGCTGTCTGATAGTATGCGTATACCATATTCTATATTCTTGCGCGTGTTGCCGCTGTTGCTATGCCTCTGATCGTACTGTCCACGGTGAGCTGAACCGCGCGTTATTTCATATTCCCTATCCATCCTATAATGGTCGGCTCCACTTTATATTTGGTTAGTGCCGAGATGATATGCTGACAAAAGACGTTTTATCAAAGGCCCCTTCGATATTAATGAAGGTTCCGAACGTCGATACTTTATTGGTTAGAGTCGATTCAATCTTACTTACTACATAGTGTAGTGCTGACTCCGTTGATTTTCCTGTTGTGTATGCATGCTGATGAGGATGCAATGGTTTTTTAACTAAGATCGTGTCTCTTAGGTGTTTGTCACATAGCCTTTCCATTGTTATAAGTAGAAAGGAGGTAAGGCTGATGCCTCTGAAGGATTTAGCTTGTGTGTAGTCACTTTTTCCCGGTTTTGGTAGAAAGACTAATTTCACTTTTCTCCATTATTTAGGAACGTAATTATTAACTAGGCACGCGGTGAATATTTCTATTAGTAAGGGCAGTAGGTTGGCGAGGCTCCACTGAAGGAGTGCTGGGAAAATGCCATCTATAACTGCTGACTTAAAGGGAGAAAAACTTTCTATAGCCCATTCAACCTTTGTTGTCGTGATGACTGATTTCGCGATTTTCCAGTCCTCATCCGTTGGTGGCAGTGTGGTACTTACTTCCCAGTCTTAACGCCAGTCAGTTGACAGTCTGGGAAGTGAGCTTGTATCAAAGAGTACCTCATTAGTTTCTTTATCTATGTTAGTAAAAGTGTTGTCGGATTTTTTTTAGCGATCCTATACAATTTTGGTTGGTTAACATAATTTTCCTGACTCTGTTAGCTTCATGGCTTGTTTCTATATTCTCGCAGAAACGTCGCCATGCTTCCGTTTTCCAATATTTGTTTTTATATTTTGTCCAATCCTCTTCTTCTCTTGTATTCATCGCACGGTTGAAAAGCTTTGTGTTTATGTTGGTTATGCTCCGGGCCCTACCAAAGATCCTCTCTTGTTTGGCGGTGGTGGGAGCGTCAGGGGGCAAGACCTATGGTAGATTCATTCATGTCTTTTATTTGGCTATATTTTGTACACGTCAATAAATATCTAGGTTTAGTTTAGCTCACATAGTTGACATATGCGTAACACTATGTTTCCTACAACCATCACTGTAATTTGGGGTCAACTATAAAAAATACTGGTTACCTGCGAATAGTAGTTACCTGACACTTTATATTTAAGAGGTCCACAATTTAGTCTTATTTGGTTATATCTGTAGAGGAAGCGCACATCCATTTATTAAAAACTTCAACCTAGGTTTTTAAACCATTTCTTTCCATATCTAAACCAAAAACCTGATTGGAAAACTTTTCTTTGATACAATTTCCATTTTAAAATAATGTCTTTTTAAGTGTCATATTTATGTAAAATGTTTATAATCCACTACTACACCAAATTATTAATAATGTAAGACAAAATTAGTTTTGTGACTTTATTACACATTTGTACAAATTTTAATACATTAAAATTGCTCACCCGATTTTTAATCTTGTAGTTCTTACAGTTATAATAAGTATTTAACCTAATCGATCATACAGTCAACAGCTGGATAAAGTATTTTTTTTACAGTAAATTAGATATTTATTCATTAAGGCATAGATGTGTTTACTTTACCTTGTTGTTGAATGCACAAATAGAACACTGATTTTTATTTTTGTTTGTTACAGGTTCATATATAACTTAGTTAGTAAAACGCCAATGCCAATTTTTCTAATGGGTTTGCTAATAATTGTTATAATGTAAATAATATACTAAAATGTTTTAATTTGTATTTTATTTAAAAGTCAATTAAAAGATACGTAATTCGTGGCATGGCATGTGTTTAAATCGGCGCAGGGAGAGAAATCATCTGTTTTTGGTTTAGAATCCTTGTTCAGGATTCTGAACTGTTAATTTTAATAAATTAATAGAATTAAAAGAATTAAAATTACATGTAAAATATAACTAAAAATACATAACTAAATTCATAATTTATTTTGAACGTACTCGGTTTTACATTTGTAGAAATTGAATGACCAGTCGTTTCTCTTTCGTTCCGTCAAGATACAGTCCACATCAGCTCGTGTAAATAAATTCTTTAAAAATAGAAAATACAAAAAGTTATCTACAAAATGTGTTTCATTTCAACACAAGTGCTGCGATCCCACACATTATAAATTTTGGTCATCTTCGCGCCGGATAAGTGAGATAAACGGGTGAGAAAATCGGCGTCACCGGGGATTTAAGCCATATTCGGCTCCCTTCAGTCATCATTCAAGGAACGATTGAGCGGCAGAACGAGTGAACTGAACACATTTCGTTCATTCTTCTGTCAGTGTCAACTGTCAGTTGTCACTCACAAAGGTAAACAATAACAAAAGAATTTGGACATTACAATAAAAATATAATGGCAGAAAAATTATCACAATTGATTAATCAAAGGTCAAACATAAAGGGCAGAATAACAAGAATTATAAACTTCGCATCAAATCGAGACAATGATGAAGCAACTGGGGAGTTAAAAGCTAGTGTTAGAACTGGACGAATTTTTCGACAAATACAATGTAATTCAATAAGAAATAGAATATCAGGATGATGAAAATACAGATCCAGAAAGACAAAGCGTGGAAGACAAATATTATTACATAAAGGCACATATTATAAATAAGGAGAAAAAGACTGCCGAACAAAAACCTAACCCACAAAATTCGGTAAAAATCTATCAATACCTTTAGTGGAAAAATAACAGAGTGGTCTTCTTTTAAAGGCATATTCATGGCATTCATTGACACAACAAATTTAAACAATATTCAGAAATTACATTATTTAAAGTCGTCACTTAGAGGTTGTAACATTGTTTACAAGTATAGCATTCACCTAAAATTTAAATACTTTAATATTAATTCTCATTTTAAATATATAAAATAATTATGTAAATAACATACGGAATTGTTAATAGAGGTTTCAAGTGACATTTGTTGTTTTTTTGTTTTGTTTGGCTTTTGTATTATCTGTGGTAACACTGATAACAAAACTTAATAAATAAATCAGGCATTTTACCTTATATATCCTTTTTAAGACACTTTCACACAATAAATTAACTTTGGAGAGCAATTTAATCGAGTTGATTTTTTTTTTAACTCGATTGGCTCGATATCCATTCGAGGCAAATTAAAACAGCTCTCACAGGATGACAGCTCCTCTTATTATGATTTTAGAAGCTGATTTTTTTGTACCAAAGCCTTGCAGTATAGCAAAATAGAAAACAAGCCAGCCAACCAAGCGGCTGACACAAAAAAATATGACAAATCATAATGTGAGATAAAAACATAAAAACGTGCTAAGAGCAAAAGTGATGCAAATATGATCTTCCGTCTCTTACCGTGTTTCCACTTTTGCATTGTATGACTACTATCTGGCGTCTAGTCAAGCACTTGTTGTGACATGTCGCGTAGGTTAGTTTATAAACAGAATCTTTAATTTGAATAAATACCGCGTTATAATTAGCATTTGGTGACTAATATTGAATATAACTGTGAAAAACACTATAATAACATTAAATAATACTAAAATATGGTTGTGTGCTATTGGCTGCAAAAATCGCACTGAGCGTAAAATGGACAGGATTTCATTTCTTTCGTAAGTCCTAAGACCCGGACTCTTTGAAAATTAGTTGTGAGAAAGACCGAACTGGCGTCCTATAGAACAAAATGGCAACCGTTGTTAAGACCTAACAATTTTTAAATGACAGATATCATTATGACCGAACGTTCTATGAGTAGAACATATTTGTTTTCGTAATTTAAGGCAATATTTTGTAAAAAAAATGATGTTATCTCAATAGTTATATATTTGTCTCTGTCACACGCGTCCAATTAAGCGAAAGCAAGTCGCCATATTTGCATTCAGTGGCCACGAACAAGCGACAATGGCCGCACGTCGGAAACAACGTGAGTAAATCCGCAAATATCTTATAGAAATATTAGTATTTTTTTAAAAAGGATTAATTTTTGCAATTACAAGGGTATGAACAAGATCTGCAACGTATTAGTTTTGCAAAGCATGTGGCATAAATTGGATAATTTGTGTTAAACTGAATTTGTTCTTTGTAAAGTGTGTTCGGTCTTTAGATAGTAAATTCGACACCATAATTTGTTCTTTTAAAATTACATCCGGTCTCTGTTTGTGTGATTTGGAAGAAATATATTTGTTTTGTTTATTATTAATATTATTGTTGTTTTTGTAATTCTATTTTTGTTTTTTTTAATTATTTAGTGTTTATTTTTGGTATTAGATTTTAATCCTAATACTTAATTATTTTAAATATATAATTAATTAATTATCAATAATTTAAAAATAAGAGGTAGGTTAACTATTAACACAATCTAACGATATAAATTAATGAATTAGATATTCTTATAGGTTTATAATTGTTATTATATTTTAGAACTACGTAAAGAGGAAATAGATGAGCTTCTCAATCAATCTGAGATAGAGGACGCCGAGGATGATGAGGAACCGACTTATCAAGAGCCTGAAGGAGACAAAGTTTTTTATAGGAATATCGATGAAAATGGTGATGAGGATTTTTCTAGCAGCTCGGAAAATGAAGTTTCTAGTAGCTCGGAAGGTGAGATTGATCTTTCATCTACCAGCAACTGCCGAGATGTAACTCGAGGAATTCGGAAGCGAGGCTCGGTACGTACGCGTGGTGGTGTGCTTAGTCGAATTGCAGTGCGCTCACGTATGCGTACTCGTGGTAGAGTTAGAGCTTCTACGGTTAGGTGTCCAGATCCTATACCTTGGAAAAGATCAAGTTTCAGCAAAGAATTGCCGTCCATGCTACAGCCGTCATATCGACAAACCGAACCGAAATCATCGATGATAGAATACTTATATGAGTACATAGACGAAGACTTACTTTCTTTAATGGTTACAATGAGTAACCAAACTGCTGTTGAAAAAACAGCAAAAAAATTAAATTTGACCTTAGGAGAATGCAAGGCTTTTATTGGAATAACTATGCTTATGGGATGTATCGGCTACCCGCAAATTCGCATGTACTGGAGCGAGAAATATGCTATACCAATTATAGTAAGAACTATGACGCGAGATCGTTATTTCTTACTTAGAAATTCTCTTAAATTAGTCTATGATAACAATGTTACGCCTGACATGAGGAAAAACGACTTGCTATGGAAGGTACGCCCGTTACTGGATAGAGTTCTTCAGGGATGCCACGTACAGGTTCGGGAGCAAAAAATTTCCATTGATGAGATGATAATCCCCTTTACGGGTCCGATGCGACAATATTGCCCCGGCAAACCGAACCCCACTGGACTCAAAGCCTTTATTCTTGCAAATCCAAATGGTTTGGTATGTGATATAATAGTATATCAGGGAAAGAACACTATAATTGGTAATGGTATGTTTAATTTAGGTGAGAGCGTAGTTTTGGCTTTAACAGAGACACTAGTGCCTGGGCACATAATATACTGTGACCGATTCTTCACAAGCATCAAGTTGTTGGATGAGCTGTACAAACGAGGTTTTAAATGTGCTGGAACTGTGATGAAAAACCGCCTGCCTAAATATGTATTAGACAATTTGCAGACAGATAAACAATTAGCAAGACGGGGCAGGGGTAGCTATGACGTTCTTGTAAGAGAAGATCAGCAGATAGCGCTAACGAAATGGTACGATAACAAACCCGTTATGCTGTTGTCAAGCGTACACGCTGCAGACACTACGACATGTACACATACGAATGTAGACGATACGACAGAAAACTACGTAGCTATATACAAGTCCAAAGACCTGAAGTAGTCAAAGAATATAACAATAACATGGGGGGCGTGGACCTTACAGATAGGCTGTTAGCTGTATGTCCCTCGAGAATGCGTACCAAAAAGTGGACGGTAAGATTTATTAGTCATTTGATTGACTTGTCCGTTGTTAATGCCTGGATAAAGTATAAGGCGGATCAAAAGTTGCAAGGAATACGTACTCATAAAATAGTTCAACTACGTGCTTTTAAGCAAACTATTGCAGAGGAGATACTGGATGATTACCTGCTTTCAGAAAATGGAATTGAACGCGCAAATGCGGAGTCAGTTGACGTGCTGGAAGAAGTTACTAACACTTTGAAAAGAGGTAGACCTCCAGTGAAAGCGATCCCCTCAAATGCTTTCCGACAATACGGTTCCCTTCACTTACCTGCAATGCGATCCTCACAACATAGGTGCAGACAAAAGGGCTGTGTTATGAAGACTACCGTCCATTGTAAAGCTTGTGATTTACCTTTGTGTTTCACTGCAAGAAGAAACTGTTTTGCAGATTTCCACACAGGTGCCTAATTTTTTTAGCAGTGTTTTGATTTACATGTGAGACTTTGTATATTTGTTTTTGTAAGTTTTTAATATTTGTATTTGTTTATTAGTTTTAAGGATACCATTGATATATTTATTCGTTTATAAGATTTATTTACTCATGCACCTAAAGTTTGTTGCACTAATAGATCTCAACTATTTTATAATACTATTTAATGTTAATGTATCATAAGTCTGATGTTGATTTTGCCAAAGTGCCATGCCAAATGTACCAACTAAAATTAATAATGTTATATTTGATTAAAGAACTTTCCCTCCGATTTGATCGTGTTTTACCTAAACCAATAAAAATTGCAATTTTTCTTAGTATAGGTACTCAATAAGAAAACATATACTTAGACCGAGTGTTCTTTATAAAGAACAAAACTATGGACAATTTCACTTAGACAAAAATATCTTCTCTTCGTTATGAACCTTTTTTATTCTAACAAAAAAATTAAAACATTGTGTAAAATAGTTTAAACCGGTGCTAAAAGTTCAGGACTCAATGAAGATATTTATTTTGTTCTTCATATAGGATATTCGGTCATTATGATATTTCCCACTTCGCAATACCCAGGACTCAAAGATGGACGCTATTTTGTTCTTTGAGAAGGCACCTAGGGAGGTTATAACACCATACTAAAATAATTTATTCTAAATATTTTGATATCAACATTAGCTGATTATTGCAAAAATAATGGTTAATTACGAAAGTAAAGTAAAATTGTAAACAAACTTTTTTTTTTATTTAAGTGGCTATCACATACTATTGTGGCATTTGTTAGGGTTGTTATAATAAAACTATTAATTTCCCAAAAAATAATATTTTCGATTAAGAATTAATGGCTGACAGAATAAACGCTATTTTTTATTCATTTAAAAAACTTTATTGCATACGCTAGTATCTATATCATCTGTGTTTATTGCACAAATTCAGTGCAAAGGCGGACTTAATAAAAACATTTATGTAAACATTCGCAAAATGCGATTAGCAATTCCTTACTATTATATTTTTGCAATATCGATCTTGGCATATAACTAATGGGTTAATTTTAGATTTCCTTCTGAACCTACTATAAGAAAAATATGGATTAAGGCAACAGGGCGTATCGATTGGCAGCCAACTAAAAACTCAAAAATTTGTTCCACTCATTTTAAGAGTGGACTAGTAGATTTTACAAAACATTCCAACAAATTAAGACCTGGTTCTATTCCTACTATAAATGTAAGTAACATTATTATATGACAAACTCATAGCTATGATGCCTAGAGACTAGCAATTCGCTTATATGTATAGATTGCTTAGGCAGGTAGTTACATTCCGAACACCTTAATAGTTTAAGATTTCGTGTAGATTGAGTGTTATTTTATCTTATATGCATGGTGATCTTGAAAGGTAGTTGACTTTGAGCTTAAATTGATCTGATCAGTAGAACCTCATAGGAGTCCAGAGTACAACGTTTAAAGGTCATACATACATGATATAGAGTGTCTCGGGATCCATTAATCCTAAATAATTCGAATGAAGAATTCTATTCATCACAGTTGTCTGTTATAAATTGCAGCCACCGGTGCTTGTGAATACAGAAAAAACCTTTCCAAACCCCAATTAATATATTTAAATAGAACACAGAACGCTCATAAACTGGTTTGTATTAATCGTTTGTTTTGTACCTACTATATCCTTTTTTATGTCAATAAGAAGACTCAATCCCCTTACTGTGGGGTTGGGTTCTGGTTGGGGTATATATCCCACTGCCAGTGACAGGATAGATCAGGTAACTCATGCGCTATTGGCGCTGACGGCCATCGCGCGAGCCATGCGGCATATCCCTCCTCAGAGGGGTGGGATTTGGGTAAATAACATAAAAGGGTCCGTCAACGTGGGAGCTAGGAATGGAGGATGTCCAACATCCTTTGCCCTTGTGTTTGTATTAAATCCTAAGTGCTGGGTACTTATTAAATAACTTACCTGTTTTAGATTGACATCACCAATGCTTGTGAAAAAGTAACTATCCCTTCCTTTCAAGAAATCGAGAAATTAAATAGAAAAATACATAACGCTCCTGAAGAGGTTTGTTTTAAAAAAATGTTTTATATCTTCTTTATCTTGTATGATTAAATTGAGTCATAGTTCTGTTATACCAATAATAAAATTTGTATATTTTACATACTTTTTTTTAGATTAGAACCACCAATGCTTGTGAAAACAGTACTGAACCTACCTGTCAAGAAATAAATACAAAAAAGCAGGACTTATCATCTAAACTGTTATGTATCGACGATTTTTATCTTTAGAGTTTTTTTGGGGTATTATAAATGTTAATCGTTTTTTTCAGGGCTTAAGCAGCGCTAACACAACACAAGGAAAAAAAAAATGAAAAAACAAATAATCAAATTAAAACGTTTATCGCAGAATAGATTCTTAAAAATTAAGGCATTGCGCCAATCTCAAAGAAGATTAAAAAAAAAAATGCTCGCTTAGAAGATATTCTGATAGAATTAAAATTAAAAATGAATTTTGAAACGGAGGATATTGACGCTTTAGGTAGCTTAGCCTCAGAAAACGTTTTCTTAACAAAGAACACTGCCCTAAATTTTATTTAAAATCATTAAGACAGTTTGCTCTACGGCTCCATTTTATAAGCCCTAAAGCGTATAATTTTGTTAGAACCCAATTTAACACTTGTTTGCCACATACGAGGACTTTAAATAGGTGGTATTCTAGTGTTAATGGAAAACCTGGTTTTACCCAAGAAATTTTCGAAGTGCTCAAAGGCCTTGCAAAACGTAGCAATAATAAACTTTTCGCTTGTTTAAGTCTTGACGAAATGTCAATTAGACAACATTTGCAATGGGATGGGACTAGAACTGTCGGATACGTGAATATAGGAGATAACATAGACTCAGATAATTTAACTATCGCCAAAGATGCGTTAGTATTTATGGTTACTTTTTTAAATAATAATTTTAAGATTCCAATAGGTTATTTCTTGGTCAATGGAGTAAATGGTAACCAAAGAAGCGAATTATTAAAAACTGCTGTCAGAATGTTGGTGGAATGTTGTGTGTCAGTGATATCAGTTACATTTGATGGCTGTCCTTCTAATTTTGCAATGGCAAAAATTTTAGGTGCAAGTTTTGACAACCTGTCCTATGATAAGCATCGAGGGTCAAAATATCGCAGTATATCCGAACCGACCCATGCCACATGATAAAACTGGTTAGAAACACTCTTGGAGATAAAAAAAATCTTTTGGATGGTTCAGGCGGAAAAATTTCTTGGTTTTATTTTGAAAAATTGCACGAAATACAAGAAACAGAGACCGGTTATTTAGCAAATAAACTGCGGAGTCAACATTTAAATTATAAAAAAACAGATTATGAAAGTACGCCTTGCGGTACAAACTTTAAGTAAATCGGTTACGGATTCTCTATTATTTTGTAAAGAGTTTTTAAAATTAGAGTGTTTCGAAGGGGCTGGGCCAACTATTAAATTTGTACAAACATTTAATAATATTTTTGATATTATGAATTCACACAGGTTAAATTCTTACGGTTACAAAAAACCTATTTCAAATAAGAATTTCCTGGAAATAATCGTTTTTTTCATAAATTTAGCAAATAGGCTAAATTGCTAAATTTAAAATTATTAAATGGCGAACAAGTCATTAAATCAGGAAGGAAAACGGGTTTCCTGGGTTTATTGGTATGTGTGAAATCGCTCATAAAAATATGCGAAAATTTTATAAATGGAGGATGCTCCTTTGAAATTTTTATGTACCTATAAAATGAGTCAAAATCATTTAGAAATATTTTTTAGCTCAATTAGATCCAAAGGTGGCTTTAATAATAATCCTACTGCCATCCAATTTGAATCTGCATATAAACGTCTTGTTGTTCACGGTGAAATAAAAAATATTACTTTTGGTAATTGTGTACCATTGACTCTGTTAATATTTTGATTTCTAACAAAAGCACAATAGAACGAAAAATTAATAGTGGATTTACCAAATGAGCATGACTATATTGCTCAAAGTCAGCTTTCAGAATTCAGCAAGGAGATAACCATATATGTTGCAGGGTATGTAATAACTAAAATGTACAAAACAGTGAAATGTGATGAATATTTAATTTCTTTGATTACGTTAGACAAATTTCCCGGACTCATATTTCATAAAGATTTAGGAGGCCTTCATTATCCTTCAGAGGATGTTATTAATGTATGTTTGGTTGCGGAAAGAATTGTACGTTCTGCTTTGAACATTAACGGTCCAGATTTTCTTTCGAAAAAAAAGGCTTTGCCAAATATCATTTATAGCATTATTAAACATTTTTTGGGAAAAGATATCTTTAAATGTCTTGATGAACATGTCAAAAATCAGAATCCTTTTGACAATCATATCATTTTATTGATCAAAGCTTTTATTGCCTTAAGATATCTGGATATAAGAATTCATTTTATTACTAAAAGCATTTGTCAAAAAGAAGAACGTATTAGGAATTTTCACACTAAGTTAATATTGTTTAAAGGTCAATAAATAGTGAAATTTTGCACAAATTTAACTTTCAGCACCATTCAATATTGTTAAGTAAAAAACACTCCATGTTCTAGGGTAGTTGCACCGAAATGTAAACATGCTCCCATATATGAACACCTAAATATTTTTGCATATAATGGGAATTAAGTAAAAACTACCATGAATAAAGATTTTGAATCTTAATTTCATAAATTTAAAAATATTATATGCAAAAATATTTAGGTGTTCATATATGGGAGCATGTTCATATTTCGGTGCAACCACCCTACCTATACTACTTTTTATGATTATTTGTAGACCGGCTAACAATAATCATGATTATTAAACATTTATCACATGAATGGTTTTTATCGTAGTTTTTTTATAATTTTATGATTATATATGAAGCCATAATCTATATAAATGAATCTTTCTCTTTTTTCTTATTTCATTAATCTATTTTTACAAATTGCGCATAGAATTGGAAAATTTCAGAAAATAACGAGTTTTTTTACTACGCAAATTTGACACTTCACGTATATGTACGCACTAGTGTAATTGAAAAAACGTTTTTTTTTATATTTCGGTCTTTTTTATTCTTTTATATAAGCGTCATTATAACATAAATAATTTGTAATAGAAAAAAATCTGCGATCCATCAATAGAAGTTGCGTTAGGTCGGGAGGAGGGAGTTCACTTGATAGTTTTGTTATCTATATTATGGGCGTTTGTAACAAAACCGTCGGTCGAAGTATAGATCTTCCTCACCGCCTAACGCAACTCTATTAACGGACCGCCGAAATTTCTCAATTACAAATTATTGTAGAAAACGTTTTTTTTAGCTTATTATTTATAATAAAAATGGAAAACTTTGTCTTGTACCTTGGTATTCCGAAATTATAATCAAAATTACAATTCGCCGAACCACTATTCTGCGATATTACTTTTTACCGAATAATCTAACGTTGAAAAGCATAGTTAATAGAAACTACATTAACCTGAATATTTTATATGGCCATATCGACATACCAATCTACGCTGGCGATTTTGATAAAAAATATAATTATAATAAACTGACAATGAAATTAACAGTAAGTACAGGAATGAAATCGATATATTTAATCCAAAGTTTTCATCATTCAAAAAATCTATCCAAGATATTCTTCACAAACACTTAAACACTTAAAAGTAATTTTTCAAGTTCGTAATAATAATTATTATTTTTGAAATAACTCCATTAGGTTTTTATTAATAATTGTTCTCTTTTCTTCTTTAATATTATATAGTTTTAAGTTTCTTATTTTTAGTACTTTGGTTGGGTTAGGTTAGTAACATTAAAACACTCAGTTAGTAACACATGATCATGTTGGTGCACACGTTGTTTGAGGCAACATCCCGATCAAAATATTTTGTTATTGTTACCTTAATATTTTTTAAATTATTGTTGTTGTTTCGTTTGTGTGTAAATTAATAAAAAAAAAAAAAAAAAAAAAAAAAAACTGTCTAATACTGTGTAGAACTAGATTGTCGAGAAACGCCAAATTACATACATTTATCTTTCGATTGTCATTAAGAAAAGGCGAGACGTATCGATCGCTATGAGGATGTAACTACTCAGTTCCTTCCCGGGCCCCTGTTTTACCAAATTTAAAGTTTGTTAGATAAACCTAATGTCAGTTAATTTTATAAATACTGTTAAAAACTTTGCTATATGTCAGCAAAAATAAAAATATTTCTGATAGGTTGTTCATTGTGACTTTGTCAAACAAAATTAAAATAATAAGTTATATGTCGATATATTCGAAGTTCATCTTAGCATTTGTGGATGCCTAGCATTGCCAACACTCAATCCAAAGCAATGCCAGAATCTGCTTTTTTTTTTTTATTTATTTATTCACATCAAAAGTTTTAACAGCTTTATTCTTTAAGTTGCGCTCAAAAACCTGAGCGGTTTATGTGAGCGCATCTGAGTCGCATATGGTAAATTAGGTACATTTTAAGATTATTTTACATTTGATTTTTAACAATTTCTCAAACAGCATGCACTGCAACTATTGGAGTACATGTTGTCCAGGTCTTTGGAAAAAATACATTTCTAAGGTCTAGGTATATTTTGATAATTATTTGCTTAGGTTGGTACCTACTTTAATCTTTTGTTTTGTATTTCTTTTAGGTTTTTTGGTTTTTTTTTAATCTGGATACATATTCAAGTAATATTTTTTTAAAATTTGTTTGATATTTTTTTGTTTATTTTGAGTTATATTGTTTAGTGTATCACTTGGTATCTTGTTAAGTATTGTGGGCAACATGTACTCCCATAATCGCTTCCCATATACATTATTATAAGTAGGCACTATATAAGTCGGCAGATATGTAAGGGTACGTAGATTTTTACTTCTCACTCTTTTTTCTAGCGAGTCTATGTTATGAGTTTGCTCATGTATTATTAATGAGTGTATTTTGTCGAAAACATTTACAACTTTACAGTATTTGAAAAGTCCTAATTCATTGTTTTTATATTTAAGTTTTACGCTGTTTGGTACTATGGTTTTTAATATTCTATACTGTATTCTGTAAATGTCCTCGACATAAGTTGTATAGCTTCTGCCATATGATTTTTGTCAAATGAAAGATTAACTACTTTTGTAAAGGACTGACCACTCAAGAAAACTCGAAAGTAAATCTTTCTCAATCCTGACCATTAGACTGGAAAACTCATAGATTCATAATACAAAATTCCGTACAAACTAACAGTTGCAGCATGCAGACCATGCATACTGGTATACTCTCGGTGCTTATATAAAGTAATATTTATAGTCACACCATCAAGTCAAACAAAAATTTTGAACTGACGAATAAAATTACTAAAAATAGTTTTAAAACTGAACCTGTATGTAGTGAAAGTCAGTGTAAGAGGAATTCCAGCAAAGACTGTAACACAAATAAATTTTGTGTTACATCTTATATACATAACTACATAATTTATTTTGAATCTTCCCTCTAATTTCTTATCAGGATTCGCTACTGCCATCTGTTGGCAAATATTTGTACTACATTGTCCAAAACAATCACCTGGCATATTTTTTTTTATTTCTTACTATTTCTACTTACAAATATTTAAACTCTAAAATAAAAATACTTTAATATAATTATATTATTCTATTTAAGTTTATTGAATTGTAACCCTGATTATTAATGATAGTAACCCTGAGCGGGTTGTCACAATTTTGATTGTTCGTTTGTAAGGAAATACTATAGATACTCGTATATTTGCTTATACCGACAAGTTTAATTTATTATGTTTTGTCTGAATGGTGGGTCAATCAGTAAAAGGTCGCTTCCCGACCATATAAACTAAAATTTCTAAACATGATTTGATCGTTGAAGAAACCGTGCTCGTCGAAAGTGCATCTCGGCTATGGTGCCAATATATTGTTAAATTATAAAGTGCCTCCTGATATAGACTTCTAAATCCTCTCATACTCGGTCATCTATTCTGCGGTAAACTCGCTTCTACACTGCATTCTGCACTACCACCTATCTGCTGCGCTATTGAGTTCTTCTTCCTTTTCTACTGCCTGGTCACTTCCTGGTGTTGACGTGTCTGGAGGTCAAGCCTGCTTGGAGTGCTAGAGGGACACTTCTGCAAGCACCTGGCCATAGCTGAGGTTGTCTCATTCTAATTTCTTTTAATTTTCATAACTAATATACATATAAATTCTCTATGTTCTGTGTTCGTACTCCTACTAAGACTACTTAATGCTTGATTTTGCACTTTGCAAGCCCTGCTATTTAATCTTATTCTACTACTCTACTAAAGTGCATGGTGTCCATCTACTTTCCTTTTGTAATCTCAACAATTTGTGTACCTATTATGTAAGAGTTTCGGAACGCGGCTGAGAGTCGGAACGTAGCTAGTGTCACTTTGACACATCAGCTTTGATTAAAACACTGACCGGCGACCTCTCGTGTTCGTTGGTAATTTAATTAATATTAATTACTTGTATATTATTAATTACTCTAAACGTTGTTCTAAACAACCCCTTGCTTCAGGACACTAATTATTCAATCTGCCGACCCCTACCCCCTAGCTGTGAACATAACCTCAAAACCTCATGGTTAATCTTGTGCACCATCGCTGCAGTCACACTCCTGCTTGGTATTCTACCTGGGTGCTAACTTAGGTGATGGTTTATGTTCCAACTGGAATATAACACCTACCTCGTCCATTCCAGGGTTCTAGTTTCGGCGTTAAAAGCTCGGACGACTGAACCTCCTGGACTTTGACGTCGCATTAGGGAAGGTACCCTACGACAAGCGTGGAATGCAGACTGGATAGTCTAAAGTTATTTTTAAACCCACATCAATTTCATTGTAAATCCCTTTTATTTTAATATATTTTAGCTTTGCTCTCATGTAGTTTGTAGTATAATTTAATATCTATTTATGTCACCCCCTAAAAACGTGACAATTATGTAATCTCAACAATTTGTGAAATTAAATATTTTCCTGTGTAACTTTTAATACAACCAAACTCTCTAAATAGTGCTATTCATAACTGCAGGTGAAAGTACTATAAAATATTATATTGTAAACTGTTAAACCAAGCATCAGAGCTGTCCAGCTGTGACAGCACAAAAGTGCCAACTCATCTTGTAACATATTCTTTTTACCTTTTTTTAGTACCTATCTAATCTACATAACCTTGTATTACTATATATAAATAATATTTGATACTTTTAAGTTAAATTTATTAATTAATCGATTTTATTTCAAATTGTTAGGCCTAAGTACATTTTTTAATATATCTAACTATTTAAGTTTGTTTGAATGTTTTATTCAATAAAATAATGAAGCATTCCCCCTTGTGTACTAACACACACACACCAACATACCAACACCACACACAAACACTAACACACCCATCCCACACAATCTTATTTGTATATCTGTTTTTTGAGTTATTTTTTGTTTGTTTATTGTTCGTATATACAAATATAGCAGTAAATTATGTGTTTAATCACATAATTTACTGCTATATTTGTTCTGTTATTTTGTGAAAATCTCTTACTGGCTTTATATTCAGCTATTGTATTTTGTATTTGTGATTTTGTATGCTGTGGATTTTCTTATGTGCTTAATAAATAAAAATAAAAATCTGTTTTCTCTTATTTTCACAAATTTGAGTTTATAATTTAGGTTCCTTTTAGGCTGCCTTTATACTGGCTGTTTTTTATAACAGTGATAAAAAAATATATTGTGTTCTATGATGAAAATAATGAAACACGTATTTTTTACTTTTAGTGTCGTCCATACAAAATTTTTAAGAAAAAAATACATATAGTACAAAAATGGTCTTCAAATCACTTCAACTTTTATATTAGACTCATAATTTAGATACCTCCACTTGTCTAAAGGTATTTTACTCGCTTGATACCAAGACAATATGTATATTTTGAAGTAATTTTAAGCATATAGGCTTTCATATGAAAATGTATTTATCGGGACTTTTTTTTGAAGAAGAAAAAACCTACCTTTTTTATTTAAAAAATGGGTTCTATAAGTGATACTTATGGCATAAAAAATATATTATTATTGTGAAAAAAAACACCCAGTATAGTGACTTTGGCTTTCTTCTCAGCTTAATATATCTAATTTAATAAAACTACTGAAAACTCCTATTATTATTATTTATAAATATTACTTTAAACGCCGAGAATAAGGCTAAAAATCCCACTACCAAATAACTATGTTATGAGACTGCATCATATGACTAGGATATAGGACCTTGGACAACGAATACCAGCCAAACTATTCAGTTTAGAATAAAATGATAATGGAAATCTCAATATTATTTTTGAAGACCTATCCATAGATACCCCACACGGGTATAGGTTTGATGAAAAAAAAATTTTGTGCCAGCCCAAGGGCCTAAGAGAAATTGCAGGTAAGCGATATGTCTCGTCGACTCAGTCAAATATGTATGGATTTTGTAATACGCTGCCTCATTACAAGCTGCACAACGTTCGCTGACACACAATTAACGTGCATTATTTTCGCTTAGCAGTATTACAAGTGTATTGATTATCCCATACAAAAGAGACTGAAAATGAGAAAAATGTACTTTTAATTTGTGACGATGAACATTTACAACTCGGAATGACCCCCTAGTCAAATTTTGAAGTGAATTTTGAGTAAAACTGACTTATAAAAACTTTATTTTATTAACTCTCTTATAGTGAGCCTCAAGGTTTGTATTATATTTTTAATAACATTGTGTTTTTAACTGCATTATAATAAAAAATAAGCAAAGTATTAGCCTAAGTTTTAAAAAATATGACTGCTTATTGAATGCATTTTTTAATAATTATTTCTAAAAATACCCGAATTTTTGGGAAACTCCTTTCAACATTTTTTCTCCCATGACAATTAAATTTAAAAACAAAACCAGTTTATCTTTCTCGTGGCTACGCTATGGTCAATTCTATCTCCTATATATTCTAAGCAGCCAACATTGGCCATAGATTAATAATCTGTGCTTTTGCTAGTACTCTGTTGAAATATTAAAAAAGATAATTATTTTGATCTACCGACTATATTTATTTATGAGAAATCTTTACTTTTAAATAAAATTAAAATACAATTAAATCCATTCTAATCAAAGGTTTATATTCAATAACAGGTAAAGTTTTGTGGTCAATATTGTGTTTAATTTTAGTAAATAGATTTCTATATGTTTTGATAATTCCCATCAGCAGCGTGGATGAATTTGGGCTGAGATAGCCGTTGAATCGTTGCTACTAGCTCTCGTCGCTTTTGTGCAACCGAGGATCTGATAATTCTGCAAGGGGAGCAGGTTTTCTCGGTGAAAACTAAGGTGTGACGCTTTAAATATTTATCACGAATCGATTCGACACCTACATTCTTATTTTTATTACATTATTATTAACCTCAGAGTTTCGAATACTCTACGGGCCGCTAGTGCCGAGGACGTAGTCTGCGCGAGGATATTGTTCTGGGAGTGACCGCCTCATGGTAAATTACACGGTCACAATGCGTGATTCCGAACTGGAATCGGTGTGCCGTCTCTGCCGAATCTGCTGAAGATAGTCGAAGAAGGCCTAGAGATTATTATTTTAGGTCCCTCTGACCCATATTTCACTTTAGTTAGATGGTCTTTAGATCTACTTTTAATTTATTTGCTACACTATTCATATTTAGGTTCCATAACTTGGTCGGTGATATAGTGTGCATTTCTTTAATTTACATGAATGTTTCTTAATTTAAATCATATCAAGGGGAGCATGAGTACCTTAGCATTGAATTATTTGTTGGAGATCCAGTATTAAGTAATCTAAGATTAAATTCATCCATGACATTATGTAAGGATGACGCTCTTGAATTGGTTTTTATGCAACAAAACAAAAGCAACATGATAAGCACTAAAATCTCCAGGTACTAATATAGGTTTTGGAATAATATTTATAATTGATTTTAATTTATTTAAAGAGAGATTATTATTTGGTGGACAATATACACAGAGGATGGAGATTTTTCCACAACCACAATTTAGTAGTAAGGCACCTGACTGTACATCTTCATAAAAAGGTGTTTGTATAATATTAAACTTAAAATGATATTTTATAAGGATACCTACACCGTGATATCCTCTTTTACCATTTTTGAAAATAAAATTGTAACCAGTGACGTTAATATAATGCTTATCTTTTAGCATTGTTTCATTTAATAAACAAATGTTAATAGTTCCCTCAAAAAAAATATTAATAATGGTTTTTTACTATTTAAACTTTGTATGTTAAATTGTGCTAATCTAATAAATTACTTATCCATGTGGCTGCATTCCACGTGGCGCATGGCAACATGACGTAATCTCCTTTGTCCGCTCCACGCTTAACATATATGGTTGGCGAGCGACCGTTGCTATGTCAGCATTTCTGTACAGTCAATAGGAAAGCACCATCGTTTCACCCCGTCGGAGCCCACGCCGAGGCACGCTTCGGTGCATCGGTGTGACAGTGCAGCCCGGGACATCATCGCGTACTTACGCGCATATAGTGCATCCCAGGCGACATCGCGAACGCTCGCGCACCTGCACTCACCATCTCCACATAACTTAGTTTCATAATATATATACAGACAATATATGCATTATCATATATATGTGGGAGTTTAATTTAATCACCTCGCAGCCCCCACATCCATTTTGTTTTAGTTTTTTAATAAAAGTATCCTTAATAAATGTAAGAGTGAGTTGTGTGTCATCAGAGTTATTACCCAGTGACTCTATTTTATGTTTATTTAAATAATTATATTTTAAGTTTGTCATCAGAAATTATTTTAGGATCAATATTAGTTTCTTTATTTACAATAGTTTTTTCTTTATTAGTATTGTTATTTATTATTTTTTTATTAGTGTTATTTAAGTTCATACTTTTGGTCATTTTAATTTATGGAAACTCTCTTTATTATTCATGCGATTTACATCCTCAACATAGTATTGTTTATTTTTTTTCTAAAATTTTATTTGATTTGGAGAGGTGATCTCCACTACAATTTTAACATTCTCGCTCTTACATTCCTTAAAGTGATGTTCATCAGTACAAATAGAACATTTTTGTACTGATTTACAAATTGATGCTCCATGATTGAATTTGAATTCTATCATGGAGCATTTATAACATTGTAGTAGTGGAGCAAAGTATTCAAATACTGGGTAAGACCACAATTCAAAATAAACATAATACAAAAGAAACAATGTTATAGATCAGGGGTGCTCAAACTTGAACTGCTGGCTATCTACCTCAATATTTTTAGACTACTTACGATCGACTCTGAGAGGCTGCAGGGTTGTCGTACAATGTACGATAACCCTGCATCGACATGTAAGACGTACATACACGATACACCCTACCTACCTACCTAGGTAGGGTGTACCGTAGCATATATAGATATTAGCTTTCCGCACAATATACATTATTTTAATCAATGTTTGGGTTAGGCTTAGTTAGGTTCTTCTCTACAATATCAAAGAAAAAACTCACAGTTATTCAAAATTGCGAGTTTATTGGTTGTTACAAAACAAAAGAGTTTTATATGGTGTTAAACTTAACTAAGGAGTGACTTTGGACGTTGAAGCGTGGCACTGCATGTCCTTAGCATACTTTTCATAAGATGGTACGTAACCACTGAGTGCTAATCGCAAGCATGATGACATATGATCGTCAGTTAGTCGATTGCGATATTTTGACTTAATTATCTTCATTTCAGAAAATGCAGACTCCCACGTTGACCCAAACATTGCCGTCAGTTGAAGGGCGATTTGCCTTAGATTCGGATATTTAT
Source organism: Monopis laevigella (assembly GCA_947458855.1). Classification (NCBI taxonomy): domain Eukaryota; kingdom Metazoa; phylum Arthropoda; class Insecta; order Lepidoptera; family Tineidae; genus Monopis; species Monopis laevigella. The sequence continues at coordinate 2,094,630 of OX381596.1, read as the reverse complement.
CTTCAGATAGAAAACAGCAGAAATTTGTATCAAATGCTGTAGCTTTGAGATGTATATCTGATATAATCTGCACCAACTCATTTTCAACAGAACATGAGTTCATATTAAACAGACTTGCTATTTCAGCAGCTAATTCCTCAATGTTTTTACATGAAAAAGGATAATTCATAAATGACGCCAATTTTGCCAATTTACTGCAATCATAAAAACGTATTTCGAATTGTCCTTAAATATTTGATAATTCAGCCTCATACGTATCATAATTCAACTGAGGAATCCTTGCTTTCAAAGACTGAAAATGTTTCAGATCCTTTCTTTTCAGTAGATCTATCATAAGTTGCAATTTACTTTTGAATGCGTTTACTGCGCTAATCATCTCAAATGGTGGTGGTCAAGTAAATGGTGTTTAAGTGCATAGTGATGTCACTCAAAAATGCCAAATCTGTCAGCCATTTTTCGTGTTTCAACATCTGAGTGTCATCACCTCTTTCGTCTAGAAAAGCTGTTATTTCAGGCAATAATTCTTGAAACCTTTCTAGGAATTTTCCGCGACTCAACCACCTGACGTCCGTGTGAAGAACTAAATCAGTGTGTTCAGCTGACTCCCTATCTTCCAACTGCAACTTAAAGAGTTGCCGTTGGAAGCCCATAATTTCCTCCGTATTTAAAACTTTTGAACCCAAAACTTGTTGATGTATAATGAATGCGATGGAATGAAAAAAATGAAGGGAAATCTTTATTAGCTCGACACAATGCCACAAAACCGTTTTTGTTTCCAGTCATTGCTGGTGCTCCATCGGTTGTAATGCATACTAATTTATATATTGGTAGCTTGTAGTTTTTTACAAAATTGAAGAAAACGTCATATATATCTTCGCCACGGGTCCAATCCCCTTCAAGGGAATAATCGTCAAAAATTCTTCCTTAGCCAACATGTCATTGAATACCATCCGAATAAAAATACACAGCTGGGGCCTTAGAGAAATTTCATTCCATTGGCCTTCAAGCCAACCGTAAGCGTGAGCTAGAATCGCCAATTTGGGTAGAGAATTAAAAGCGAGAGGTACTCTGGCTTAGGAACGAATGAAACCGGTCATTTCGTTCACTATTTTCTAGACAGCAGCTGTCATTTCATATTAGCAAAATTTTGAAAATTTCGTATTTCATTAACATGTAACGAAATATTATATTTATGGTGTTTTATTAAGTAGTTAGTAATGAAATAAGTACATCAAATAATATTACGACGGAAAAAAATACATAGTTACGGAAACATGCAGGAAACTTGTTGATTTCTTGATGATGTAAGTATATATTTTTTGTTTATATTTTAAGAACTTTATTCTCGTCTTGTAACTAAATACATTATAATTTCTTCACATCGAATTGTAGCCCGACTATTAGCGATGTAATACCTAATCAAATGATTTGTTGCTACAAAGTTTAAGCTGTTTTTGTAACTACTTTAAACGTGTGTGATATGTTATGATAAATAAGTTAGCATTTGTCTAGATTAGCAGCATTTAGTTGGTAGGAAATGTAATTTTAGGCAGGACAACATGCTGAGCATTATTTTACAATATTTAAGTACCTATTATATGCTGTAGGTACATGAAAAATCTTCTTCAATATCTTACAGAATTAGATGAGAGTATATTAGTGAATTTGATTCCCACACATGGCCTACATATTGTTATTAATAAATGTATGTATATTGTATTAAGATACTATTTTTGATTTTATTAAATGTTTTTGTTATAGGTGTGGCCAGACACAAGTGGAAAGTAAAAAAAAATGGAGCCCCTAGCTAGAGTATAAAGCATGAATGGACTAAAGTGCCCTATAAAAAACTAATTTACAAAAAAGGGGTAATTAATAGACCAACTAAAGCAGTAGTTGGCCAACATATTGGAAAAGCTGGCCTTCAGTTTATATTATTGAATTAAAACAATGGATTAGAGAATATCAACTTTTTTTTCATATATATTTCGTATAATATCCCTACCAAACATGCTGCATTACTTGGTTGGACTGTAGACTTTGAAACTACAGTTTTAGGTCACAAGTTTAAACACCGATGTGTACCAGCGCATTTGTTTGTCAACACCTATTGTCTCAAAGTGAATATTGTGCAAGACAACTCTGCCGTCAGATGGCAGTACGCTGCAACTTGAGTTACAGCGTTTTGTCGGAAATGTTTCCAATGAGTTCCTTATAAGCACCCCTACCTTGTAGTATTTTTTTTATTTTTATATCTTTAGTACTTTAAGCTGTACATAAATGGATAAACGCTGTAAGTGTGCAGTAGACACAACAAAACATTATAACAACAGTTGTAACATTTAGACATTTAATTTATTGCTGGACCGTCGTTGGGGTAAAAGGCTGTAAATTAAAAGTAGCACTAAATACCTGACAAGTCAAAACATAACAACTCTAGTTGCAGCGTTTTGGTGCAATTAGTTTTCTCCCCATGTCTCCGTCACGTATGGCATTACGCTGCAACTCTTAAAAGAAAAGAGAAAGTAATATTTTATGTCGTACAAAAAGAGTAAGACACATAAACAAAATAAAAATCGTTAAAAATTCTTTTCATTTCCTAGTTATAATTCATGGTAATCGTGCGTTGCAAATTAAAGTAATTATTATTTTTGTAAAATGTCCCGAAATTGGCGAAGTTTACAATTACTTAGATTGGCAAAAGGATCTGAACTACAGGTAAATATTTTTTTTTACTCATTCATTAAATGCTTTGTCATATAATTTTAACATAGAAGCCGCTAAACTAATGTGGCGCTCATGGCACGGCATACACGACCGTAACTAATGTGGCGCTCATGGCACGGCATACACGACCGTAACTAATGTGGCACTCATGGCACGGCATACACGACCGTTGAGACACTAAACTAAAAACCCCGGTGTGTACAAATGAGTTTTTAAACTAAAAAAGTATGTACATTTGTCTAACAACACCACTATAAATAGTGCCTCGGAGAACACGTTAAGCTGTCGGTCCCAGCTTCACTTATACCAACTTGAGGAACTATATATTGTGTATATAGATGGGCTATTGAGTCTATATAACACTGCGACGAGCTAGCCACTTGTTCGGTGTAGACTCGGAATACCATCGGCTACGACGAGGTGGGAATAAAACCCCTCCGCTGGATACCCTGGTGCCGTCTAGGCGGTCTCGGGCGCTGTAAGGCACCCGTGATGGTACAAATATTATTTTTATCTTATTTATATATTTGCAAACCCGTCTGACCAGCGTGGCGAATGTAAGGCCATTTTCTCCAGAACCAATGTTCTGAATTGTACATATTCCAGCATAAAGGCAGCATAAGGATTGTTGATGATTCAATTTAGTGAATTTTACTAGGTACATATGATGTCCTATAGTCCATATACCCTATATTTTGTATGAGACTATTGTTCAAAACACATATTTTTCATTGATCCACATCTCGGATGATAACAAATTGTTCTTTTAATATGATAGCGATTATATTCTGTTTCTTTTAAAGGTGACGTTAGATTGTCAAATAATGAAATATTTTAACTGAAATAGCCACGACATGAAATGCAGAAAACTTTCAAGCCTGAACTCATGCAAATACATGAGTTTTCGTTGTTGCTGATTGTATGTATTTTTTATTGGGTATCGTTATTTTTACAAGATAACGTTTTCTTTAAAAGAAACAGTTGGCAGCAGTTTGTTTGGAGAAGCTTATCATTTTTGTCATATCCTAAATATTATTCCATGAAGAAAGTACAAAGTTACAAACGTACATTTGTAATAATAATAATATATATATATATATTTAAATAGAGAATAGTTAACAAGTTTATTAAAGACAATGACCGGGAAAAATATTATTTTAAAACTACGACAATCAGTGTTGAAAAAATACTGGAAGTACAATTAGTCATTTTGTATGGGAAAAGCGGAGTTCGCGATTGCGAAAGGAGACTACGAAAGGGTTCGCCTTTCTCAATCGCGGAGTCCTCTCATCCAGTTAAATGGAATAACTGTTTATCGTAGTATTGAAATAATATTATTGTACATATAATAATCTTGTTGTTAAGACAAAATAAAAATAAAATAAATTATTATTATCATTATTACAAAAGTATATACCTACAACAAAAAACATATAATTTTCCACAAACATTGTAAAAATGTGTATAAATTTATCAACTCTGTTTACTACGATATATTTTATAGGATGAAGTCATGGAACCAAATGCGAACAGACCAAATTTAAATAGAGAATACGAGCTATCTTCACGCGGATCATCAAGCTCTCGAGAATATATGGAATTAAATACAGTAAATTTAAATGGACCATCTGATTCCTTTTTAGAGGCAATAGATAAAGATTTAAGTTACCCAAATCATGATTGTAGTACTAACATTCAGATCGATGAAAGCCCATTTATCGCATTAAAAAATTATATATTTTATAACATTGAAACAACAGAGGATACATTAATTCAAAGTAATAATATTGATAATGGAGAACAAATAATAACTAATCCTATCTCAAAAACACTGTCGACATCAACATTACACAATGCACTCCAAGCAATATCAGGACCATTAGCAAGTAGTACACCTGGTCCTGACCAAACTAAGAATAAAAGAATTCGTGACCCTATAAAGAGAAGAGAATATGATAAAGAAAATCATGGTATGTTAGGACCTTGCAAAATTAAATGCAGAAATAAATGTAGAGAAAAGATGGATGAATGCAAAAGAAAAAATATGTGGGAACTATATTGGTCTCTCAGTAGACAGAGAAGACGTGATTTTATTGCTAAGAACGTTAAAAGACTAAAGGTGAAAGTTAAATGTTCAAAAAATTCTAAAAGAACATGTACACTAAATTACAGCTTAGAAGGTATTCGAATTTGCAAGGACATGTTTTTAAATACAATAGGTTACACTAATGACCAAGTAGTTCAAGCCGTATTAAAATCGAACTGTAAACATAATAAAAATAACAGTGATATAGCTGTTTCGGATATGAGAGGAAAACATAAACCTAATCATGCTTTTTCTGAACAATATAAGCAAGACCTTATTTCGTTTATACAACAATACAAACCATTACCATCACATTATCGCATAGCTCATTCGCCTAAACGATTATATCTGCCCATAGGAGTTACAATAACCAAAATATTTAAGGATTACAAAAACAAAATTATTGAAGAGAATGCTGTTATTGAAATAGGTTTGTGCAGCCAAACCTATTTCAATAAAATTATAAAAGAATTAAATATATCACATTGTCTAGCGAAAGAAGATAAGTGTGAGAAATGCACTGAACATGAGCTCACACATCCAAATACAGAGTCACATAATTGCGAGGAATGTGAAGATTGTTCAATTTGTAAAAAATATCCAACCCACATTCACAACAAATGTAAATCTCGAAGTGACTATCATAATGATCAGTTAGCAGCTGAAAATTCTGAGGGTAAAATAGGCATTTTTACAATAGACATGCAAAAAGTTCTCACAATCCCAAAGCTTACTTTGAAGGAAGCGTTTTTCTCAAGAAAATTAGTTATGTTCAATGAAACATTTGCTTCACCCGGTAAAAACAAACCGGCCATTTGTGTACTGTGGCATGAAGGTGAAGGAGGACGTAATGCATTTAATATTGCAAGTGCATACATAAAAATTTTTAAGAATAAATACATGTCGTGATTTTGAGGAAGTAATAATGTTTGTAGACAATTGTAATGCGCAAAATAAGAATAAAATATTATTTACTGCATTAATTCGTTTTATAAATACGAGAAATACTTCATTGAAAAAAATAAAAATCGAGTATTTTGAACCTGGCCACACGTACATGACAGCTGACAGTGTTCATGCTAATATAGCTCAAAAATTACAAAAGTCCACACAGCTCTTTGATTTTGATGATTATGTAAAACTAATTTCGAATAGCCGTAAAAACATGAATGTCGAAATTTTGAACCACGATGATTTTATATTATTTAAAAATGAATTTAAGTATAGATTGCCTACAAAATTTAACATAACCAAATATAAAGTTGCCGAATTTAGACGAGGTTTTACAAATATTTTTGTGAAATTTGACTATGATTCCGATTTTGAAGAATTAAATGTGTATAATAAAAATGTATTGGAAATCCTCGAATTAAATATAAACCATAATTTTGAAAACGACCTAATTGGTGAATTACCTAAACAAGCTGATAAAAGGGGTATTTCTAGTATAAAGAAAGATGATTTAATGAAGCTATGTACTTATGTGCCAAAAAATAGGCGAATATTTTTTGAAAATTTGCATGTTAATAATGATGCTAAAGATTTAGATATCCACAATGATAGTGATTTGTAATGTGCATATTTCGTTTTATTTCTTTCATCATCATCTAGTAAATATATCTATTTCTTTTAACCAATGATGTGCCTAAGGCATTAAGTTCGCCTATGTACAATTTTATTTTGTAATTTTGTGCAATAAAGTATTTTAAATAAATAAATAAAATGTGTAAACTTAATAATAAGTATATACATTTAAATTATTAAAATTTTATTTCCTTTACTAATTTCAGAAAATTGTTTACAATTTAGAATTTCAATTGAAGAAACTTAGTAATATTACTTAATCATAAGATTATAAATGTTCATAATGTTTTTGTAAGGTTTTGTGTTAAAGTAATTCCTATTTTGAAAATTGAATTTATTGTTTTTTTTTGTTCAGAATAAATCTTTAAATTTATAGGTATCTTATAATTATTTTTAAAATTTTGATATTTAATAACTTTATTATTACTACAATGTCAAATAATATTCTAGTTATTTACAAAAAAAAATATGTTATTAAATTATTTAAAATGTTTATTATTTTTTGTGTTGTTTTTTGATATATTTGTTACAAAGGATTGGTTTTTATTATTTTTTTATTAAAGTTTTTTCTCAGTTTTGTTATGTATAGATTTTGAAAATATAGTCTGCAATAAGTTAAAATTGTTGAAAATCTGTTATGTACGGTGTTTAGGTACCTACATCTTTTTAAAATAAATAAAACATACATTACCTAAATAAATGTTTTCCTTAATAAAAACAAAAAATGGTGGTTTAATAAAACATAACATTAACACAACATTTTAATAATTAAAATCTGAAACAGGCTTAAAATAATGTCAAAATTATGTGATTATTATGAAAATTATAATTGGTAAAATGCAATAACTAAATTTATTATGTTTCATACTAATAAGTAAAATAGACACCAACCCGGCAAAACATCACAAATAGAAGCTCGATTGATGTCAGAACGCTGCTATTAAAAACTTATAATGTTTTGCCAAGATGTAATGGTACATTTTACAACAAAATTATCGCGACAAAAAGTTTTTTGCTTATATCTATTAAAATAAGTTGTTTAATTATTTTTATTTTCCTAATCTGATGAAAAAAAACTATAATATATATAAAATAAATATAGATTAATTCAATAATCCTAAATTCTATGTCACAGAAGGATAAAAAGGTTCTACGCACAAAAAATATAAACTATTTTTTTTCTCAAAACTATTGTTTTCGACTTGCAGCGTTCTGCCATCTGACAGCAGAACTGTATCATGTACTATATGTGTTTTTGTATTGGGTATCTTGGTAACAGCATTTTAGTATTTATCACAAAAGAGGCTATAAACCCTACATAAAAATACAATGTATTAGTATTTTTTTTTCTGGTACCTACACTATAAGCTAGAGAGTATATTAGAACAGCGAGTAAAAATTATAAATTAAAACAATAGATTAGAGAAAATCAACTTTTATTTCTTTATATTTCCTACAATATCCTTACAGAACATGGCGTCCGACTTGGTTAGACCATAGGACTAACAGTACAGTTTTTGATCTAACTTCAATTGCCGGTGTGTACCAATCAGTTATTGTTTAATTAATGTTCTAAAAAAAAATGTTTGACAACACCACGGAGTCAAAATATTGTGTCTATACAAATACCACTATGAGCTTGCCTACCCATCAAGTGGGAATACCATTGGTCATGATAACTCATTGACACTAAACCATCCACAATAGACCATCTAAACTAACATACTTAAGTATGATCATTGGTATTTAACCAATGAAAATATTTTTTGATAAAAAAGATATAAAACATTACTCCAGCCTAAACACTCAACCGAGCTTTCTTGAATAATAGGATTATTGTTTCTGTTATTTTACATATAATTTCATTTTCAAAATATTAATTTATTCTATAAACTTAACAACTACGTGTTTTTAAGTTGGTCTGTAGATTAAATAAATTTCAAATCATTATTGATACACTCGGGTAACTTACAAAATATAATTAACTGCCATATAGTATGGGCTACAGTTTAAAATTTTAATCCTGGATATGGTAAGTCTATATTTATGGAGTGTATTAATATTGTGTAGATATCTAAAAATATACACATGTCATATATTTTTTTGTAAAATAAACTACTTATATTTTATGTAAAATAAATAGAACCTATATCACTAATATTTACCCTATTCCTCCACAACATTAAACCTTATTTCATGCCCTGCATATGCACAGTTACCTCATTTAACTTCAAATAGTGTAGGTGTATAAATCTAGATTATAAATTATGTATTGGTAATTAAATGACTCAACTTATCCTATGTGTGTTTTATATTTATAATTCTTTCTAAATACATCCTTAGTATTATACATTACTATTATCTTAACAATAAACTTTTATTATTTTTTATTAAATTCATTATTATACCTACCTATATGGTTTAAAATTATAAGCATCAAGATTGTGTTCCTGAAGCCATTTATTTATGACCTATGTTAAAAGTATTTTCTATTTGAGTGTCAATATTCTCATATAACTTTTATTTTTAATTAAAATTGATATACCTATGATCAGCAAATAGGTTACATTGGAATGTAGTACCCTTCAAGTTGCTTTTTGGTAGGTAGGTTGTTGATGTTAATTAATAATAGGTGCTTGTGGGGGATGGAACATGTTATATTTGTTATCTATATATCTGTACCTTGTACCATGTGGTTGTGTTAGTTAGGTACCTTAGCTTTAGAAGATTAATGGAATGTTTGATATGTTCCATTAATCTTCCGGCACCTTTATTATATTTCACAAAGGGGCTATAAACTTACCTACTTATAAAATATAATAATGTATTAGGAGCATTGTTTTTGGTACCTACACACAGAATAAGCTTATAGCTTAGTTTATGACTAGAATAATTTATGTAAGAAAATCCTACTTAATACCTATTATTGTTGTTAATCCAGGCCCTTGTTTGAATTAGGTCTTTCAAAGGCACTCTTATGGTGATTAGATATTTATAAAAATAATCTTGCCATATTTACAAGTAATATTGATAATTCCTATTTTTAATTCTAAAATCAGTCTAAAAACTTGTCATATTAGTTTATTAAGATAAGCTTTTGAAGTTGTCCTTAAATTCGACACATCAATATCCTATATAAAAATATCCACTTTATTTTTAAAACTTTGGGACGATTTTTTATTGAAGCAGTAATAATTTATTAATCTATTCTCTCTCTAACTACAACTTTAATAAAATTCGGACATACAAACAAACATACCTATGATAAAAACTTAAAAAAATGTATAAATCGAACAAGCCGTGAGTGTATTCCAGACAGAATTGAAATCGTCAACTTTTTTTTCCGTTGTCCTTACGGAATATGGAAAATTTGGAGATTTCTCTACCGATCCGATACAAACAAATGTCAAATATTTTCCAGATTGGGTGTGGCTTACTATAGATTCTATGGAATTGCCACTTCTCTACCAATTTTTCCGTCCGATTTCAAGGCCTACTGACAACTGTCAAAATTTATACTTATTAGACTGAGAGCGATTCCATCGATGGAATGGAGTGTAATTTCTCTAAGGCCCCTGGGCAGTGTCTGTCATATCGGTGGATTCGTCGAACTGTAAAGAAAAGTATGTACATTCCATGATATCACGTTTTAGTTTATCTGCCATGTCCTGACTCATGACTTCAATACGCCTTGTGACAGTAGGTCGATATAACTGAAGTTCTCTAATAGCAGACATGATTTCTGTTTTATTTTTAAAATCTCCAAATAAAAACTCACCCGCTTCAATAAATGCTTTCTTAACAACCAATCCATCTTCGAATGGTTTCTTGTGTTTCGCCAATATATGAGATATTTTAAATGACGCGATCGTAGCAGCTTTTGATTGTTTGGCTGGTCTTGTGAACATGGTTTGTTCTTTTTTCAACCAAGATATCAAATCACGTACTTATCGTTTTCTTAATTCACTCTGTGGCGGAAAATCCTTTTTATAGTTTTTATGAACCGTTTTATGATGCCTCTCTAAGTTACCACGTTTAGGTATTGCAACTGACGCACGACAAATAAGACAAATGCACTTATCCTTCACCATACAAAAGAAATATTCTTCCTCCCAATAGTTATTAAAATTATACGTTTTAGATTTCTTCGCTGCACTCATTTTGTACTATTTAATAATAAACTTTGTATCGACGTAGTATTGCCTTCAAGTTACAATTCAGAATGACTCAATTCCTGCAGGCATTCATTTACTTTCCTGGCAAATCGGCGGACAGCTACAATTTCATATTTTGAGTTTAGTTTATTATAGAGTTCTTCGTTGCTTAATGAAGTTGGAACATACCGAATTACACCGCTTTTTTCCACAGATTAAGTATATTAGGCTTTAAAATTATTTGTTGTTAAAAAATCTATATTTTTTAAGAAAATATTAGCAGTAACTGCTTGATTAAAAGTTATTGAAGTTTTTTTTTGCATTTATTCTCTGTATGCATTGGATGCCCTTTATGTCTCTTTTTAGTAGAGAAGATAAATTAATCGGATTTTTGTTTCCTAAATTTTCTTCAGTGGTACTTTCAAGGAAAACTGTAAAAATAGTTTGTTTAGAGTCAGATGGAAATATTCTTGTATAGCCAGGTTTTCTAAAAGGCTTAATATTTTCCGGGGTAAGGGTTGGTAAAACGACATCATTTTTTCTTTGAGAAACACTTTAATACTATTTAATAAGTAATAAAACTAGTATTAAAATTAATTATTAATACGAAAATATAAATTCGCGCCCTATTCCTTTAAATTCCCGCCAAAGAATCCAAAGAAATACATTGGAGGTAAGTGTTGAAAAAAAAAAAAATGAATGTATTATATTGTAATAAAAAAACATTTTTTTATTTGTTTTTTTCATTTTAGATCCTAATATAAAATGAAAAAAACAAATACTATATTTATGTTTTATTGTTAACGTCAAAAGGCCTTTAAAGCTACTTCGCGGTCTCAAGTCCGGGAACGCTGCAGTTCATTCCCCTACCTTTCAACCACTCGATGGACCCGGCACCCGCACGGTGAAGCCATAGATAGCTAAGAACATTGTTTCTTGTCATCAGAAATTTACTTAAAATACATTTAATTAGACACTTGTTTCAATATTTATTTCGTGCAATCATTATATTTTTTTCAATTGGCAAGTTTCCGAATTTTCGATAAAGTTTAGCTAAAGACAACAAGGCAGGCCTGGGATGGGTGACCGCTTTATACATCGAGGCTATTTCATCATAAACACCGTAACAAGCTCGCTGCTTGTTAGGTGTTGCCTCTGAATACCATCGGCGAAATGCGGACGAGTTAATCGCCCCGCTGGGTACCCTGAGGCCGTTTAAACGGTTCTCGGGAGTCAAATAGGCACTGTGATGGTATTTATTTTAGCTAAAGTTAAATAAGTAGATGTGGCATAATATTTAAACTAAGAAGTATTAATTTAGAACTAGTCTAAAGCTTGACAAAATATGAACCTAATTAGAACTAATAACAAAGTGTCATAATTGGACTGTTGTATGGTGCTGGTCATTGTCACATTTTACAGTAGTAACTAAAAAAGTTGTCTGTCTCGCTTACACCTTCTCCTTACCCACAGATAAAATAGAGTACTACGTATCCTTACCGATGCCCTGGCGCCTCCGCACATCATATGAAATGAAATGAAATTTTATTTATTAACACACTTTAACTTAGCTACAATAACAGTGGGCTCCGCACTAGGAGTATCCTGTATCGCGGATGCCCAATCCAACTCGAATCACATAAACATTTTGTAGGCTACTGTATACATATTATATGGATTTAAATAATATTTAGTGTAATACACTATTAAGCTCAATATTATACCAATTACAATTCATTGGATATTGCCATAGTAGGATTATTATTAGGTACTTATAATTATGATCAATTATCATTTTCAATATATATATATATGTATTTTTATTACAGTTAATTATCCCTATAAATTGTGTGTCGTTTACATGTGGGTGGTAGTTGTGTGATTACATGTGTGTGTGTATGCGTGTGTGTATTGTTAGTGTGCGCGAATGTTAATGACGATGAGAGTATTTCTCAGCGCGTGTATGCTTGTGTGTGTGTTTACGATTTATGCTAATACTGCCTTTTTTTTTCAGTTTCTTCATATGTACAGGTAAGGAGAAAATTTTCAATATTTTAGTTGGCTTTATATAGATAACTAGTTTTAAAATTTAATATATTTTTATCAGTATTTAACGCTAAGTTTGCTATATGCAATTTGGTTATGCCATTCTTATTATCTCCTTCGCGATCTAAATAGTTTTGTTTTGCTTATAAAACTAAATATTGTACATGTTGCCCAATATTCTTAATAAATATTTACCTATTTCATTGTAAACAATTAAATCATGGCCAAGCATATCTAAATATCTAAAATGTGGTTATTATCTGATATATTTATACCATCACAAACATTACTAACGATGACGTACCATCTATATCCCCCAACAGGGGAAGCCTCTGCCTTAGACCAAGATTTGTTGGACATACTAGGAGAAGACTTGACAAAGATAGAACCCTTGGGTAATAATAAATATTTAACTTCTAGATGGAAGTATATTTTATTTAATGGCCTTAGTTAGGACTCAAAGTCAGATCTTTAAAAAAAAAAAACACCAGGAAATTTTACATCTATTAACCCGCCAAAACAAAATATGGAAATTAAGGTAGCCTTGACTGACCTTAACAAAAAGGAGGATATTTACTCAGAATCAAGGCAAAAACAAGTTGCAGGATGTTTAGATATACTGTATACTTGTATAGAATTAACTGATGTCACCAAAGATGAAATAACTTATGTTGAAAATAGCATAAAATCTCTTGATACCACAAAAGTGGAGTTAAAGGATATTATCTTTTATTTTAAACATATATTTAAAATGACCATGGTTTATGGTAAAATCTGCAACGCAGCAACGGGTACATTATCGACAAGCAAGTGTTACATGTGTGGTACTACATCAAGAGATTTTAACAATTTATCTAAAATAGTCGATGTCAACTTAAAAACATTAGACTTTGGAATTTCGATGCTACATGCACGAATCCGACTACATGTACCACCAGACCCCCCGATAATCCGGCCCCTGTCTAATCCGGCGCCCCCTGTAATCCGACATGACAGAATTATGTTTGACAATCTTTGCTAATATAGATCACGCAAGTTTGAACAGGTCACAACTCGTACGCGCCACCGCTATTGTGCTCGACGCGTATGCATTGTTTTACTTAGTTTGAATTTGACTACTAGTGATAGCGGTACGGCCTAGCGTACGTTCATTGTTTACTATTTATTCATTGTGTATTAGGTATGTATATGTAGTACCTAGTAATGTCGTCACAAACCCAGAAGCGAAAGCACAAAACGTTGACAATTAAAGAAAAATGTGATATTTTAGATCGCTTAAATCGCAATGAAACTTTCAGTAGTTTAGCAAGTGAATACGGCGTAGGCCGATCTACAATTTATGACATTAAAAAAAACCACGAGAAGATTAAGAAGTTCGTGTCAACTACTGACTGCGGGCCAGGCAAGAGATAGACACTCAAGAAAGCTGAACATCCAGAAGTGGAAGAAGCTTTGTACATGTGGTTTCTTCAGGAAAGAAACAGGCATGCACCAATTTCGGGACCCATGTTGTCGATGAAAGCTAAGTTTTTTTATAAGGAAATAACAAAAAAAGATGATTTTGTGGCCAGCAAAGGATGGCTAGAACGTTTTAAAAGTCGTCATGGCATACGTTTAATGACTATTACAGGAGAGAAACTTTCTAACGATGCCACCTGCATAGAGCCCTTTAAATTAAGATTTTTGCAAAAGGTGAACGATTTAAATCTTGACCCGTCACAGGTGTATAATGCAGACGAATCAGGGCTTTTTAGGCGTGTGATGCCTAACAAAACTTTCGTTTCTTGTAACGAAAAAGACGTACCTGGACGAAAAGTGAGTAAAGAGCGTGTAACCATACTACCATGTGCTAATGCTGCAGGTACACACGCGCTTAAGATGGTGGTCATTGGGAAATCTAATAAACCAAGGGCATTCAAAAACATTGATTTACCTATACACTATTACGGATAAAAAAGTGCATGGATGACAAAAGACCTTTTCAAAAAGTGGTTTGATGAATGCTTCGTACCTGAAGTTAGAAAATGGTTAAAAGATCATAATTTTCCTCAAAAAGCGTTGTTGCTTCTTGATAACGCTCCCGGTCATCCGTCTGAAGAAGAACTGACAACTGAGGATAAATGCATCACTGCGATGTTTCTTCCGCCAAATTGCACTGCACTGATTCAACCAATGGACCAGAACATCATTCAGTTTGTTAAGCAAGACTATAAAAAAAACCTACTTTTGAGAGCCGTATCAAAAGACCAACCAATAGAAAAAACTTTAAAAGAATTTAATATGAAAGACTTGGTTTTTGCTCTTAGTCAGTCGTGAAGTGCGTTACCGTCATCAACTATTAAATCGTCTTGGAAAAAGTTATGGCCAGATATAATCACCACTCCTAGCAACGATCCACAAATCAGTGTAACTTCGGAAGTTATAGAACAAGTCTCTACTGAAACACAGATAAGTCCGGAAGATTTGGAAGTCTGGTGCCGTGGAATGGATAAAGAAGAAAATGTTTTTCTTGAAATGTCTGACGAAGATATTATAAAAGAGGTTTCTAATAATACAACAAACGATCAGGAAGATAACAACGACGTGATTGCAATTGCTCCACAAGTCACAGATCAAGACTCAGTTAACGCTTTTGAGCTAGGTTTACAATGGGCTGAAGAGAATGGTACATCCTACAACGAACTTTTACTTTTGAGAAGACTGAGGGACAAAGCTCTGATCTCGCGTTATAACAACCTTAAACAAAAAAAAATTGATGAATATTTCAAAGCTTCATTATTTGATATAGTAGTATTCACTACATGATTTTGATTAATAATTCTTGATTATTTTGGTAGATATGTATGTGCATTTATGCTTAATTTTATAATAAAACGTAAGCTCTCAATTGTTATTTAATTTACTAAATTCGACTTACATAAATTAAGTCTGATTTGTACTTCAAAGTACATACATATGTACGTATAATATATAGACTCTCGTCATTAGATATGTAATTTGTCGGATTACAAGGTACTCTTTCGTAAAAAAATCCGGACTATAGGGGTATTAGGCAGTGCTCTATAATCCGACAAATTCGATAGTCCGACACTGCCCTGCATAATGTTTGCCGGATTACCGGGGGTCCACTTTGAAAGTATCCTTCATTTGGCTTATAAATTACCAGTGAAAAAATATCGTAACAGGAAAACCCTCGAAGAAAAAAATACAGAAACAATAAGATAACGAAAAATTCAAGAAAGGTTTCGCCACGAAACAGGTCTCTTGGCCTAAATCAAATTTTGGCAATACCAATGATGGTAACACAAGTAGACGATTTTTTAACAATCCGCAATTGGCTGCCGAAATCACTGGAATCAGCTTTGACCTCATTTACAGGCTAAAAATCATTTTGGAAACTATATCAAGAAGACATAATATTAATTTTATTAAGTATGAGAAATATGCTTTAGACACGGCGAAATTATATGTGGAGTTATATGGATGGCATCCGATGACTCCGACCATGCATAAAATTTTAATCCATGGTGCGGCCATCATTAAAAATGCCCTCCTCCCTATAGGGCAACTCTCAGAAGAGGCATCCGAAACCCGTAATAAACATTTTCGGTCTTATCGACAAGATTACGCGAGAAAATTTTCTAGAGAATTATGCAATACGGATATATATAACAATTTATGTTAACCCCAGACCCCCAAATGAGTAGCATGAATAGGCCTAAAAGACTTTCAATGAAATGTTTTTCTCCCGAGACAATTGCACTTTTAATGCCTGCCGAACCAAATGACGATATATAAATGTATATTTTTTTGTAATAAATATTTACTGTTAATACCAAAAAACTTAGTATTTTTATATAAAATCAGATACTGAATCATAATATATTGTAAAATAATTTTGGCCGCCTAAATTGGTCAAATCGACCTATGTGCGGCGCTTACATTAGTATTGGACCAGAATATATGTACACAAATAATAAGGCCATTGAGTGACGCAGGAAGATTACTTTGTGACATACATTTTAGAGAATCTCTACCTAGAAGATATGCCATAATAGCTGCAAGACAGGCCTTTAAACATTGAGGCCGGTTATCAATAGAAGCACGAACCATGGGAAAATTCTCCACTGCCAATCGTATGGATTGTTTTAGGGACTCCAAATTATCATGGCGTTTATAGCAAGCCGTGCTCTTTAAAACTGACCATAAATCATAATCCAGCAGATTAAGATCGGGACTAGACGACGGCCAGTCATCAGCTCTGATAAAGTCCACAACGTTCGCTTCCAACCAAGAGTGCGTGGACCAAGCTTTATAACCCGGCGCGCGGCGCCGAGTCTTGATGGAAGGACCATACTTGGTTATTGAACATGGTGTTGTTAAGGGGCTTAACTACCTTCTCAAGAATGGTATCTTGATACACTTGTGCCGATGTTTTTCACAAAAATATGGCTCAGTCGCTCCTTCATAGCTAACACCCCACCAAATCATCACTGAAGTCATTATCCGACTTCAGTGATGATTTGGCCTACGTTGCACTCTGTCGACTAATTGGGAAGCTTCCTTAGAGCTTTGAGCATAAATACGGTCATTTTGTTTGTTAAAATGTCGCTTAATTGTAAAAAAATCTCATCCGTAAACGAACATTTTCTGTGACCTCCCTTTGCGTACCGCTTCAGTAGTTGTTTCGATTTTACCACCCTATTCTTTTTTAAATTATCTATATATAATATTAATAGTTAAGAAAAGACCAGTGCGTCTCTTATAGGCTGCAAGTCTTCTTTAAAAATACGCGACATGGTTCTTTGTGTTTATCTTCATCTCCCGAGATAAAATCTTTTGCTTTCGGACAGGATTTCTTCCCTTACTGCTTTGACCACCTTTTTCGTACGAACACTACGTTGACGGCCAGATCTTTTTCTGTCACCAACAGAGGAGGTCTCATTGTACCTATTTATAGCCTGGTACAGAAACATTTGACTAATACCAAATGTATGGAGAGTTTTAAAAATTGCATTTGGCTCCATACCTACTTTGTGTAATAGCAATTACAGCGATTCGGTTCTCTATATCACCCCACTCCATTTTAATATCGCAAAAAATATATATAATATTGTACAATATATTGGCGCCAAAATGAGAAAACACAACTAACATTCATGTAAAAATGACAGACTCCAAATTCAAATGTAATTTTTTTATTATTATTGTAACAGTATTTATGGCCAGACTATGATAATATCATGTAGTATAATCGTATATACATAGTCTGGCGAAGGATTATATTAAAAGAGTATTTCGATAGCCCCCCAAACCCGCGACTTCCTTCTTCAAAATGTTTACTAGATTTAGCGGAAATGGTTTTAACCAATAACTATTTTACTTTTGATAATAAATTCTATCACCAAGAGAAAGGCATTGCCATGGGTACGCGCACGGAATAGAAAAAACAAGTGGAAGTGCAAAGTAGGCGTGTTTAGTGTGCCACAATTAAGCGTAGGTACGCTTATTTGATCCCAGTCGTTATCAGTCGTGTCTAACATCGCTTCGAGTCGGTAGTCTCGCGTCGTTTCTGATTTTTCCGCATAATTATTGTAAATATGCCGTATTGTTTGCATTCTGGAGTGCAAAAACGATAGTAGGAGAAAAAATCTTCGTAATGGAGGTGTTTCGTATCATCGGTAAGTACGATTTTGTTAGTATTCTTTAAAAACCTTAGCTTATTTAAGTTTACTAATAATTTTAATTTAAATGAAGTTAAAATCAACCTTATATAAATGTAATAAAGAATACTTTAGATTGAAATTTGGATTTTAAAAGTTCTTTGCTACTCGGTAAGTGTTGTAGTGGGTGCTTATCGATATAACTTATTTATTTAAAGAAAAGAAGGAACAGTTTCGGCAGTTATACAAAATTATATACTTACATTTTTTTTTAATATTTATTCATTTAGTCATATGACAGGGATCTAGGACCGCAACTATTGAATCTTTGGTAACGTTTGGGATGTTTAAACTTAACATTTTGTTCTTCAAAAGAACAACCAAGATGTTTTGACATGGAAATATTCGCCGCACAACCGTCGAATGTAAGAGCATCATTTTAACTCCAGTTTTGTGAATAAATTCCCCATAAAGTCCCATTCAACACGGCGACGAATACTCATTTCATCCATTACTAAGGTGGCTAATAATGGCTGATCAGACAACTCAGATTTTCGTTTAAAGCTGCTAATGACTCTTTTGTGAATCCGGGTTCCCCACCAACTTTCGAGATAACAACTTTTGCGCACATAATAGTGTAGGGTCAAGTCGGGAACGGTGGCTCAGTCGGGCACACTGACTCGCGCCAATATTTACTCTAAAGAGCAGCAATATATATCTGTCTTCTTCATTCATCGGTAGTGCTCAACATTCAAACACAGTGACTCGCGAGTCACTGTGTACTTTGTTTGATGAGTACAAGTATCGCAGTGGTTTATGAGTGGTGACCTTGAATGCGCAGAATTCATTTTTTAGGTCTCTTTGGTTTGGGGACTGAGGCGCGACGCGGGGAGGTAGCGCGCCACGCGGCGCCAAACGCCCTTATTGGTTTGTTCAGTCGCTTCCCGCTCCCGCGTCCCGTTCGCACGTCTCGCGTCCCTGAAGGACAGTTGCGCACACATACTGTTTGACGATTAATTGTTGGTTGTTTTCTCATTGTTTTTGTTGTATATTTTGTTGATTTATTTGTTATTTGTCGGTTGTTTTCTGTTTGTTTTTGTTTTTTATATCTAAAGTAAGTCGTGTAGTGTTGGTAAAATGCCAAAAAATAAAGTATTAAACCGGCAGGCTAGAAAAATGGTTTATGACATAAACAATCACATAAAAAAAGAATCGCAAGAAATAGTCGGCAGTATAAAGAGATAAAAAGCAGAACTGCACAGACAACTAATTCTTTATAGAAAAACGTGAAAGTTTTAATTCAAACGCTCGAGCTTCATAAGAAAAGATCTTGTGCCGAAGGCGAAGTACAACCAATATTTACTGAGTTTTGTGATCAGTTAAAGCAAATTAGTGAAGAAACTGCGGAAGTTAATAAATCAAATGAGAATAAGCTAGATGGGATCATTCAAAAGTTGGGTAAATTCCAAAACAGAACAGCTCTTGCTACAAACACATCGGTTGCTACAGTTAGAAGGATTATGACTCAAGCAGATAGTTCTGAGCTTATTGCAGTTTTCAGAACACCCAGCAAAAAGAGGCCAAGAGCAAAACCAGTCACCGGAATAGACAACTTTGATCAAGGTGTCATAAAGAGGTGCATACATAACTTCCATCTCACAAACAAAGAGCTACCAACCATTGGGAAACTAAAAAGAAAATTACAGGAAGACATAAATTCTCAAGGATCAGATGGAAGTCTCAGGCAGATAATAAAAGCTTTGGGTTTTAGATGGAAAAAAACTGAAAACAAACGCAAGGTTCTGATGTACTTGAATATTCGTCTGCAGCGGATTGAATATTTGCAAAAAATTAAAAAGTACCGCGACGAAGGCAGGTGCATAATTTACACGGACGAATCATATGTGGATTCATCTCACTCACATCCTAAAGCCTGGACTGACGGTTCCACAAAAGGATTGAAAAAACCCATTTCAAAAGGACAAAGGGTGGTAATTGTTCATGCTGGGTCCAAACAAGGTTTTGTTGTAAATGCCTTGCTCACTTTTAAAGCAGGCACCCAAACTGGTGATTACCACGACAATATGAATTATGAGAACTACGTAAAATGGCTAAGAACACAGCTTCTACCTAATATTCCACCAAATTCTGTAGTGGTTGTTGATAATGCTTCATACCATAACAAGCAATATGACATGGCACCCACATCAACTTCTAGAAAGGCAGACATGCAAGCATGGCTAACCGAAAAGGAGATCCATTATGATGAGAGAATGTTAAAACCGCAATTATATGATCTGATAAAAGCCAATAAAGAGAGATTTAAAAAATTCTCTATTGACAGAATTGTAGCTGAGCATAACCATACCATTCTAAGACTGCCTCCATACCATCCGGATCTAAATCCGATAGAGATGGCGTGGTCTGCCATAAAGCAATATGTAGGCAGCAGAAATGTGAACTGGAATATAAATACTGCCATGCAGCTAGTAAAAGAAAAGGTTGATTTGATGGGGCAGCAAGAATGGGAGGCATTATGCAATAAAGTTGAAAGCATAGAAACAGAATACGCAAAGAGTGATCATGTGGTGGACATGTTGACAGAGGAATTTATCATTCATGTCGGCGACGAAAGTTCAAGTGAAGATAGCGATGATGAGGATGAGCTAGATGACAATGATTATGAAGTGCCTTCTACGAGTGCCGGCAACACCTCACCACCAACACTTGCTTCAGAAACTTTTTACAGCGATGATGATATGGAAGGGGTATCGCCATTATAATAAGTAGGTAATATGGATAACATAATATTTTTTTATTACTTTTATATTACTTTCATTATCATTACCTAACTTTAGTAAGGATTGTATTTAAATCTCAAAATTGACTAAGAAACGCGCTGAAGTAGGCCTTTACTACTTATTGTAAAAGTCTGGGTATAAAGATTTTTGTGCGTGAGTGTACACCTGCGCAAACGCTCCCACCACTTTTGCCGAGCGCTCATTATTCGTTGCGATACTTGTACTGTTAGATAGAAAAGTGACAATTCATAAAAATAAAAATAAATAATCAAATGCCTAAAAAGCACTGACTAAGTAAGCAAGCACATTCGGTAGGTATCAAAATCAGAAACAAACCTTTTAAATAATTTATAAGTATCCTAAATAATCTAATATTTCTTTTTTTTACTTTTAGAATGCCGCGTCGCAAGATCGACACTGGACGGAAAATCGGAAACAGCTCTGAAGAAGATATACGACGTGGAATTACTTTAATTAGAAATGGAGTGTCGATACGTCAAGCATCAAAAAATGTAAAAGTCCCCTTCACTACATTAAAGCGTTATTATTGGAAAACTAAAAACGCTGCATCGCTTGAAGGACAGCGTTTACAACCTAACTACTCCGTAAATAAAGTTTTCACGGTGACACACGAAAAAGAGTTAAAAGAGTATATCAATTACTGCGCTTTCCTGTTTTATGGACTAACGTCAAAAGAATGTCGAAAATTGGCGTATCAATGCGCTCAAATCAACAAAATAAAAATGCCTAACTCATGGCAGAAAAATGAGATGACGGGAAAAGACTGGCTCATTTCTTTTAAGCGCCGGCACAATCTCACAACTCGAAGGCCAGAACCGTGCAGCCTAGCCAGAGCAACATCGTTCAATCAAACAAACGTGGAATTTTTTTTTGAAAACTTAGAGAACCTGATCAAGAGGAACCCTGTTTTTGCAGATGGGACTAGAATTTTCAATCTCGATGAGACTTCAACCAGCACGGTTTAAAAACCTCAAAAAGTTGTAGCTCCTAAAGGACGGAAATGCATAGGAAAAGTCACAAGCGGCGAAAGGGGGACGTTGGTTACAACTTGTTGCATAATTTCAGCGAGCGGCAATGCTTTACCGCCTGTCATGGTTTTTCCAAGAAAAAATTTCAAGGAGCATATGATTAAAAACACGCCAGCTGGTACTCTCGGGCTAGCTGCGCCTACAGGCTGGATGAATAGTGCTATATTTCCGGCAGTTATGAAACATTTCATAAAGCACGCCAATTCATCTAAAGACAATCCATGCATCCTGATCATGGACAATCATGAATCCCATCTTTGTTTAGACGCATTAAATATGGCTAAAGACGCGGGAGTTAATATTCTCACTTTGCACCCTCATACTTCGGCCAAGCTGCAGCCTCTAGATGTGGGGATATATGGCCCTTTCAAGGTATACTACAATGCCGCCATTGACTCTTGGCTCATGAGGCATCCAGGCAGGCCTATTACGATTTACGACTTGGGAGAAATTATTGGTATTGCTTTCCAAAAGGCTATGACTCCTTTAAATATTACAAAATCATTTGCCAAATGTGGAATACATCCTTTTGACAGACTAATATTTACAGACGACGATTATCTACCGAGTTCCGTAACTGACCGGCCTTGCCCAGACTGCGCCCCTCGAGATGTAGGTGTTTCTTATACTACTCCAATTGTTCCCGAGAAGCGTCCACATTTATCTCAGTTCAACTTGACAAAGGAAATATCTGGAATCTCATTCTCGCAAACTCAGTCAAATGAACCGGAAACCAATCAAATAACCGAATTATCTTCAGAAGATCTAACGATTTTACATGAAATAATTCATACTACAAAGGACTCGGCAGTATTATCAAGTTCAAGTTCTCATGAGCCCACATCACCAAAATTTAAAAATGATCTGAATAATGCGATTTCGTCAATTTTAAATGAAACAACTATATCTGTAAATATCAAACCAGCAACACTTCAAGTTCAGGCATGTCAAGTTATATCACGGTTGTTACACAAGAGCCCTGTGGATTTAGTGCAAGTTGACACTACCAACACTACTAATTCTGAAATACTTCAACCATCACATCAAGAATCTCAAACATCTGAAAATAAAGTACAGTCAGTTGAAACTTGCACGACTCCTCCACGTTTACCTTTCTCTAATATTTCCGGAGACTCAATAAATTCTCAAATAACCCGACCACTAACAGCTACAGTTTCAACTTCTTTTATATCGCCTTTTGCATTTAGAAATCCTGTGAAAGCCGGACCCAGAAACACTAACAGAAAACGACGAAAAGCTGGTGATCGCAACTGACACGCCAGAGAAACTCATAGAAAAAGAGAAAATAGCTGTGAAACAAAAAAGAGCTTCAGAAAAAAACAAAACGGTTCGAAAAGTATTGCAGAGCGACAAAAAAGCAAAAGAGGATAGAGCGCCAAAAAAGAAGAAAACCATTCGAGAAGTATTTTAAAGCGACGAAGAAGAAGAAGAGGACAGAGAAATAAAGCTAACAGATTCAGAAGAATATAGTGATGAAGCAGACTATTACCAAGATGATGATGAAAATGAAATGTTTGCGTTGACAGACATCCATCTAACAAAACCATTGCCTCGCCCAGCACTTGAAGGAGAATATATCATAGTGCAATTTCTAACAAAAAGACTAAGATCTTTGTATATCGGGAAGGTCTTGGAAGGTAGAAACAAGGATTTGGAATATTATATATCTTTTCTTAGACGCAAACCCGGAACGGACAGATTCCACGTACCAGATAAACCTGATCTTTCTATAGTTAAAGAGAATGATATTAAGTATATTTTACCCAAACCATCCATGGTTGGCACTTCCTCCAGGCCAATGTATTGCTTTCCACTTGATTTGTCTTCTTTGAAACTACGTTGAACTTAATATATTTAAGCTTGTTAATTTTTAAAATATTTTGATTTGTTTGCAAGAACACTTGCGCGATTTAATTGTACCATGGTTCTTTTTGTTGATTATTTTAGTTTTTCATGAAAAAGAAATCATTTGTGTTTTATAATTTGTATCTTTAAGTATATTTTATTTTTGCTTTATTATTATTTCTATTGGAGAATGTTATTTTGATTTATAAGACTTTTCATTTTCCGTACCTCGTTAGTTGATCTCGGTATTTTGTGGTGATTATTCATATTTGTGTAGCAAAAGACTTATAACAATTAACATTGCATCGCAATAAATAACAAGACTGTATTTTTTCTAATAAGTAGAAACAAATATGAAAGAAACCCTTTTGCACTCGATTGTACTAGTTATATTTTTTTGTTGTTATTTTTTGGATAATTTCTTCTCAACGCCATTATAATAACTATGTTACTTGCTTGAAATTGAAATAAAAAGGATCAATTTTTAAGTTGTTAGATCTCGAAAAACAAACGATGTAAGAAAAAACGTTGATCTCAATTGTTAAGGTTGATCTCAATTGATTTAATATCATTATTATTTTTTATTACTTTTTTGTGATTGATGTTGATGAATATTAGGCTGGGAGATGATTCTGACTTAAAGAAATAAACACGACTGAATGCAAATCATAGTTTTAATTGAATATTATTATTGTCGAGCCACTGTGTACTATTAGAGTATCTGTGTACTACAGGGTCGAGTCACAGTAGCCCAGTACCGGTACACAGTGGCTCATTTCCCATTTTTTAAAAAACATTGTCTAACAACTTATATATTGTCTTTATTGAGAAAGTGATAATGCTGGGAAAATATTTAATAACCAAAGCATGTTGGGTGTGAATTCCAACTCGTTAATTCAACTTTTTCTTCATAATTTGGATGTCCAAAAAAATCCGAGCCACTGTTCCCGACCCGACCCTAAGGTCAGGGCAAAACTGGGTAGAGCTGGCGAATATTTTATCCTGGACATGACTCCAGATTTCCTGTTCCTGATTTGTCTGGCAACCACAAAAATACATTTTTATAATAAAATATTACAATAAATTTTATTTTACAAATATAAATTATGAATAAGATGAAAAAGTTTTACCTCTAAATTAGTATTTTTGAGACTATCCAAGTTTTCCTTTGTCGTAGCAAATTTTTATCGAAGTTTAATAATTTTTCATCACTTTTTTTTTTGTTTTAAAGTCTTTGATTTTTTGTTTGTAATTGTTTTATTTTAGGCTTTGCTTTTTAATTTTACTTTGGCAAAATCTTAGTTGGCCATTGAGTTTCTTCTTTCTCGGTGTTGAAGAATGTGAACTGCCTGATGGTATTTAATTTCTCTCTTTGCGTCGTTTAATACCTATTATGTATTATGTATAGCATAAGAAATATTAAAAATCCAACTAGTTTTAAAATTAATTTAAGAAAATGGTTAATGCAAGCACAGAAAAAGGAAATGGTAGGTAATAAATAAGCAATTTTATTATGTATAAAATCTAGGTTAATAATCATGGTTCATCCTGAAAATGAGCGCGAGACACTATTTATTTAATCACAAGCTGAGGGTGAAACCATTTCAATAAAATGTAGTTTTATTAGCATTGTAATCGTATTATTATATTATTGTAAATTAGCGTAAGTTTTTTTGTTTTATTTTATTGAATAAATACATATTCTATTCTATTATAATATTTTTAATCTGCTGAGGTTTTACTTGGTGTTTCCATTTTTTTTCTCACTTTTGGCAGATATATCGACAGTCATTGGTTATCAGCTAACGAGTAGTGCAGATCGCGAGCAATAAATTATAATATTGCAGGGTCCTACTTTATATGGTTATATATAAAATTTGGAACGTTGTAATAGTGAGATATTGTGTGAAATATACTAAGAATACAACTCTATTTGTTTTATTGTAAATTGAACCGGCCGCCTAATTTAAAATACTTTTTATAAATAACTTTTTTGCTCTAACACAATGTAGAGCAAAATAGTTTCACATTGATAAATTTTCATGCATCCTGCCGATAACAATTTTACAAATCAATGGGCTTTCGAAAAGATTTCATTTCTTGTGAATATACCTATTTTTTTTTTTTTAATAAAAAAAATGGTTTCTGAGATATATATTTAATTAAGACTCGTCACGTCATATGCACAAACAAAATTGGGGTCTGTACCATTGCGACTAAAAACTCTTTTTTTTTAAATAACGATAAAAAATATTTTTTTAAATAATGTAATATTCCAGGCAAAAATAATTTCTTCATTTTGCCTAATTTCTTTATTTTTATTACAAAAATACCAGTTATATTAAGATTGCGTCCCAAAGTTTTGTTTCGTGCTCACGTCACGACAATGTCACCCAACTCAACTTAAAAAAATATACTTATCTCAAAAATCAGTTTTTTATTTTCTAAAAGTTTAATAGCTATGTTTTCTAAAAAGTTTTCCCTCCCATCTGCGTTTAAATATATAGAGCACATTTATATTTTAAATATTTTATTATGTCGCCGCCTTTGAATTATTATATTTTTATGCAAGGAAAGTTCTAGAATAAACTAAAATACTTTTTTACTATAAAAGATAACATGCCTTATGTCGACTGAACAAAACATTTATTCGAATGTTGTAGTAATCACGCCATCTGTATAGGAATGGCAGAACCTTTTATAGGAGGTTCTTACTACTTTATGTTAGATGGCATGATTATTTTTTTATATGAATTTAAATCTAATTATTTGGAGAATAGTGTTTAAAATTGCTGTGTATATTTGCAACCAATCAGGACGAAGTGGTTATAGATTCAATACTTATAGATATATGATTTTGGCGACACCGGTTCTAATACATTTGGTGCTTTATAGCATTTCCACTTGTTTTTTCTATTCCGTGGGTACGCGCATCGCACCTTCTTATGCAAAAGAGAATGGCTGCTTCAGTTTAGCTTATTAAGAATGAGCCTTTGTCAAAGAGAGTATGTGCATTTTATAAAACATTTTCAGTAGTTTATTTTCTACGTAGTAGATTTTTTTTATTGGGACCTAAGAGAAAAAAGAAAATTAGATTATGTAGCAAACTAGCAATAACTAAACGCAAACTTTATCTACGCATTAACCAAACGCGAAGCCACAGATGCCATATTAAATAAAAACCGTCCGCATTGACTTAAAAGCAATTTAGTTATTGTCGAAAAGAACCAAACTATTTTGGAGGGCATGTTATTCATCACAATTATGAAAAAATTATCTATTATATATATTAAATATTTTTAACCATTGGACATTAGTTTGTATATATTATTAATCTATGACATTTATTTTCGGAACTCAATTTTACTGTCAACAGCTCACAGCAACTCAACTACATTATTTTTTTAAAAAGTAAAATTGCACTGTTTATTTTTCATTATCATACTTACAATATACAAAGAACCAGTTTTATATGTACTCATTACAATAACATATTTTAATTGCCGTTAAGTGTGACAGATAGGAAATAGGTATATTATAAATAGGAAAATAAAGTGATGGATAGTAAATGTGTGAAAAGCCGAGGAGGAATATAAATATGGCTGCATGGAGACAAGAATATGTTACAGACTTTAGTGATGATGAAGCATTGTTTGCTGGCCAAATGGCTGATATACCAATTAGATACAGTAATATTAGTACAAGAGACGATATAGTTTTATGGAAAAATGCAATTAAGGAAGAGATTAGTGTGTTAAAAGAAAGTGAGACATGGACATTTATGACATGTGACATTTAAATAAAATTATTACAAATTTTGGTTTTATTTAGTCACCATGGGAGAGCAGCGCGCGTTTTGTGTCCGCCTATTCTACGAGAATGCTCGATCTTATGTGGTTGTTCGACGGCTTTACCGTGTTGAATACGAGTTGCGGCGTATCAGTGAGTGTGTCCAAGCACTAATTTAATAAAGCAATGGATTAAAAGATTCGAAAGGACAGAAACGACGCAAAAAATGCGGCCTCGGGGTCGTCAAAGAGTTCGAGAATCTGTACACGCGAATCCATGAATGTCAGAGTGCAAACGTGTGACCGTCAATTCAGAGCACTATACGGCTATGCTAAGAAGTTTTTTGATTCCAAATGTGCAAGAATCTCGAGGCTATAACAGGAACCAACAAGATAAGGCTAAATGTCACACTTCAAACGAGTGCATCGCCGTGGTAAGACACATGTTCCCACGAAAGTTAATTTTACGCAGGGGTGACATCTCCTGGCCACCAAGAAGCCCCGATCTCACCAGCCAGCAGACTTCTTTTTGTGACAACTAAAGCTGACAAACTCTGCAGCAACTAAAGCTGAATATTCGGTAAGAAATGGAATCCATTTTAAGGGAAATTCTAACCGTCAAGGACATCATTTAGACGATGTACTTAAAAAAAAAAAAAAAAAAAAAATAAATACAAGTTCTACAAAAAAATACAGTATTTTATCTTGAATTTTCAAAGGTGCATTTATCTCTGGGCCACCCTGTATAAGGTAGTTGAATATTTTATTGTTTGTTGATGATTTATTAATTTTATGTAACAATAGCTATTTTGGCAAAAAATCAAAATACACGGAGCAATAACACATTGTTAGGTACACACAAGTGCAACCAATCTCGTTGCAAAACATGCCCCATAATAAATTCCGATATCAATATACAAACTCATCATAACCCTGTTGTCATCAAAATTCAAAATTTCGCACAATGTACTACTTCTCATTGCGTATATATGCTGGAGTGCAGGTTTTGTAACAGTTTGTATGTGGGAGAGACTATGACACCCCTTCATACTCGTATGAATGGACACAGACATTCAGTAGATTCCCAAATTAATAATATTTTACCTGTGCCCACCTATGCCATAACACTACCTTTAACAGTTGTTTCACAGTAATAGTATTAAAGAGTTTTCCTAAAACTATTCGGTCTATTGATTTAAAAACATGGGACAGCTCTTTTATATGGCAGCTTGGTGCATACTATAGCCCTGGTCTGAATGTAATGCATTAAGTTTTGTCTAATTTATTTTGTAAATTTATTAATATCGAACCAACAATGGGCATAATATGCTGATAATGTTTTCCATGACGGGCTGATGATATTTTTCTAAAAATATAAATACAAAACTGTATAGTGCATTACCTTTACCATTGCTAAAATAAATAAAATTACTTTTTCAAAATTTATGACAAAGACCTTCAGTCACTGTCACTGATGACGCCGCTCCAAAGAAAGGCGAAATATTTGGCAATAAAATTTTATAGTTTCAATTTATATATTTTACCTAATAAGAAACACATCTAACACACTTTATTTGTTTCAGATAATATATAGAATAATAGTTTTTTTTTTTTATTTAAATATTATATTTCCATTGCCATATAGCTCTTTATTCATAAATATCTACAATATTTCTTTAGCTCATATTATTGTTTAAAAATATATTTCTTTCATAGGTACCTACTTATATATTTTTTATTTTTCTTTAATAGCGTATCTAGTTTTAAATCATTTTAATAACATGTATTATTAAATTACCTACATTAATTTCATATAGGTTTACAGAGTTTATATAGTTATTTTGATAGGTATTTTTAATTTTTATCAAGATTATTATGTCATTATTAAAATGTTCCTTATGCAACAATAATAAATAATATAAAGGTGAACGTGGGCTAAACATCCACATAGGTCATGTCCATAAAATTAATACAGCTCAAAACCGGGTGCCTGACTCTACATTAATACATAACATTAGTAGATAACAATAATTCAAACATAATATCTTCTACAACCAATGACCTCATTACTAAATGTTTTCAATTTAAAAAGAGATTTCCAGTAGTCAAACATATACCAAGAGCAGCTAGAATTTCTGTTTCAAAAAAAATACAGACATAGTCAACAAATGTTGCACTGATAATGAAATTTCTGATTGGGAAAATTTATTGTTATTTTCATTTAACTATTTACATGTATCAAATAAACAAATTTCTAGAAAGAACATTTCTTCAAAATATAAAGGAAATATTCCTATAAATAATAACCTTTCTATTTCTCATAATTTTAATTTTAACACCGAGGCGCACAAATCTATTTATAAAAAAATTGAAGATAAAGTTTTTGACGGCGACGTACGTGGGGCTGTAAGACTTATTTCAAATAATGATTATTTTAGTTATAACAATGAGGAGACATAAAAAATATAATATATATATGTTACTATATATATATATGCTATATAGCATAAGTCAATCAATAGCTGTACCCCTCTTTTAGTTTGTGTGAAGCACTAGAGTTTTTTACTTGCTGGTTTCTTTTTCTCCGGGGTGTCTCTGAGGGGATCGACTTTACAGTTAGTGTTTATGCCCTTAAAAATACCGATCCTTATACCTTTACTTATAGGTGATTGGTTACTTAGCTTTTATTTACAATAAATATTTAAGGCATGGATATGATCGGTGAAGTTGGTCGCCTTGGTGGCTCTCTTGTATGGCAGATAATGATTGACAGGTCAATGGAATCAGCTAACCACCTAGTCTTACACTAGTTGGTTATGTAGTGTGTGTTCGGTTCGGTAGTAATTTTCATATTAATATTTCCATTCCATCGTGTCTAAGTTCAATTAATATTTATCGTTATTTTGTTAATGAGTAGCTGCCTAACCAAACGCACTCTAAGACCTCATTGTTAAACTTTTTTTTTTTTTTTTGACTATTCATAAATATCTGTAAAGATTTACATGAAATAAATGATTTTGACTTTGACTTTAATAAGATAAACACCCATCGCCACAATCCCTAAATTTATGGCTGCCCCCTGAATCTTATGACGATAATCTTTTTGATATAAATGAACAAGATGTGATAAACGGAATAATGTCTTTCCATCCAGGGTCTAGTAGCGGCTTTGGTGGTCTCTCACCACAGCACTTAAAAGATCTTATAAATCCCTCAAATGGCACTGCAGCTAACCAAGTTACTAAAACATTACATGATTTTTGTAAATTTATTTTAAATGGTCTAATTAATGACGAGATTAAACCATTCTTTTTTGGGGCATACTTTATAGCTTTTAATAAAAAAAGAAGGTGGTATTAGACCCATAGCCATTGGGTATTACGCAGTTTAGTGTCGAAAATAGTAGCTGTCAAATTATCCAATTCTCTCAAAGAAAAATTTATTGCTATATAATTTGGTTGCGCAGTAAAATGTGGTGCCGAATCAATAGTTCATGCTGCTAGAACATTTTTACAAAACTGTACAGATTACAACGCTTTAATCAAACTAGATCTCATTAACGCTTTTAATTCATTAGAACGAGTATCTATTTTAGATTCTATAAAAGAGTCATTTCCAATCGCTTGTTACTACATTTATTAAAGCTACGGAAATGCCCCTTTTTTACAATAATAATATAATTCAGGATGCCAACAAGGTGATCCATTAGGTCCGGCACTATTCAGTTAAGTTATACTCAACAAAATAGAATGCATAACATCACCTTTAAATCTATGGTTCCTTGATGATGGTACTATCGCAGGTAAAAGTGACACCATAATTTTGGACCTTAAAAATTTAATCTGGAATTTAAAAGAAATCGGTCTCTCCATCAACCCTACAAACTCTGAAATATATTTTAATCCTAATAAACATCATCATGAAATCCAAGAATTGTCTAATAAATTCCAAAATTATCTTCTAAATTTTAAAGCATTAAATAATGATAATTTACTTTTATTAGGATCGCCAATTTTATTAAACTCATTAAGACCTTTAATGCTTCAAAAACAACAAAACTTAGAATGTTTTAAAGAACATCTTTTAAATATTACACCTCATGTAGCTTTAATTTTAATTAGAAATTGTTTTAACATGCCTAGATTGACTTATTTTCTTAGGTGTTGCCCTTTCTGGCTTCTTGACGAAATCTTATTTAATATGGATCAAACAATAAAAAATTGTTTACAACAAATCCTAAATATTTCACTCAACGAAAATTCTTGGTTTCAAGCAACCTTACCAATTCGTTTAGGTGGTTTAGGTATTAGATGTAGTTCAGACGTAGCCCTTCCAGCATGCTTGGCTTCAACCCACAAAAGCTATACTCTCATTGGTTAAGATTTAAATCATAAAGGAGTGAGTTTTAAGTGAAGCCATCAATGAATGGAAAAATAGGACAAATAATACAATCTGTATTAAGTTACCAGTGCAAAAAGAATTTCAAAAAGTTTGGAACTTACCGATTCTTAAAATTAAAAATTTTACTAATTCACTTTTTAATACAAACAAAGCTGTATTTTTAGCAGCTCAATGTAAGGAGTCAGGCGCTTGTTTAGAAGCTCTCCCATCACCAACCCTAGGCACTCTTCTAGATAGGCAAACTTTGAGGATAGCAGTGTCCCTCAGGCTTGGCGCACCAATTTGCCGACCTCATCAATGCATTTGTGGGGCTTCGGTCACAACTTCCGGACACCATGGTTTATCCTGCAGCTTGGCGCAGGTCGTATACCGAGATTTTAATATTAATAGCATTTTAAAAAGATCTCTCGGTTCGGCCGGTATACCCAGCACTCTCGAGCCGGTAGGTATAGACCGTGACGAGGGTAAGAGGCCGGACGGTGTGACTGTAACTCCATGGCATAGAGGTCGAGCACTTATATGGGACGCCACCTGTGTGGACACTGTAGCTTCCAGCTATATAGACATAACGTCTAAATCCTTCGGCGCTGCAGCATTGTTAGCCCAAAATAGGAAAAAAATTTAATACAAAAATCATTGCCCCTCTTATGAATTTCTAGCATTTTCATTGGAAACATTTGGGCCTTGGTCTCCAGATGCAAAAAAAAATGGACGCACTATTGGAAAATTATTAATAGATGCTTTTTGGAGACCAACGTGCAAGTTCTTTCTTTTTCCAACGAATATCGCTAGAGGTTCAGAGGGGATGATGATCATGCTTTAAGTATTTTGGGTACATCGGCTCTTGCGAGAAATGTCTTCATCAATCCTGTATACATAAATCAGTTGATAGCGTCCAAATAAGTTTTAACAATTCTGTGGAGTGTGACTTTTGTGAAAATACAAAAACAAAACCATTCAAATTCGATATAAAATCGATACAAATGGACTAATCGATACAAAGTGACAAAAAATATTATGTAGAAATGAATAGAGGATATGTGGTCACCAACACAATGGATGCAGCTCACTCAATTAAACAGCTAATTGAAGATTTTGTTACACAAACCCATTCTCATATCTCAGCAGTGTCGTGGTAGACCACTTTAATAAGTGTAGAGACCTCTACTGGTATATTTAGTAATAAGACTATTTATGTAGAGGGTAAATTAAATGTTAGTCGAAATAGGGATATTGTTTTCCCAATATGTATTAATACACATTATACTTTGGTTATTTTATCTTTTGAAAATACAGCTATACAAATTTTAGACCCCATTGGCAATAAAAATAAAACATGGATTTAGGCGTCAATTATTAAAAGTCGGATAAAGATCATAAGGTAATCATTCCGCGACACGTTCAGCAAACAGACGGTTACAATTGCGGCGTAATAATAATTTATTTATTAACAAATTGTAGAGGGCTGTCATTGACGCAGAAACAAAATTTTGACCTAAAGAGTTGGATTTAAAACTTTATTGTTAAGAAAATACCGATGACATGGTTAATGCTTGTATATATTATTCAATGGGCACTCTTAATAATGACACTTTTACTTGTAGAAAATGTAAAAAAAAATACATTACAATTGTCTATTAACTCACGTCGATTTTAAAGCTGGAATTACATTAAGAGAAAAAATAATTAAATCAAATAAATGTGAGCTATGTAGACTTTATAGTTTAGAAAAACAATTCTTTTAATAATTTAAGAAATAATAATAATTAAAGGGAGGAGATATTTTTTTGGATTTTTTCAATCATGTTTTATTCGTCTAATAACAATCTGACTGACTGCGACTGACTTACCCGATTGATTCATACGAAGGAGACGCACTTATATAAGTTAATACATGTTAGAAAGAGTAAGTATTTAAAATTATTTGACAGTTCAATTGTGTATACGAGTTGTTAAAAACATTTTTTAGATCCGTTTCGTAAATAAAATAAGAATTAAAATTACAATAAAAAAAGTGATAATATTAAACGTGACAGAGCCATAAATTTTACGTCTGAAGAGTGTCGGCTTCTCACAGACAGGGCCGCCGTAAGCGAGCGTGCAAAGCGTGCAACGCACACGGGCGGCACGCCCAGGGGGCGGCAAATCGCCGGTCGACTCCTACGCAGAGGGCGCGCATAGGAAACCAACTTGGGGCGCCTAGCCCGCAGCGGGCTAGCCGGTCAGCTGGTAGCCGGTCGCGCGACCAATAATAATAATAATAATAATAATAAAAATGAGTTTATTAAAACAAAAATATAAATAAGCGTTATATATTTTTTTGTAATTTTTATAATCATAATTGAGTGCAAAAGGTTATAAGGAAGCGGAGGCAACACATTTTTTTTTTATGACGTAAAAAAAACTATTTTTGTTGGTAAATTTTCTTATTTTAATTACTAGAGGGGCTGTTTTTAATAAAACCATTGTTAATTATACATCAAAATGAGGAAAATTTAATGCAGATTCAAAAAAATATTTAGTTTCCTTAACTCCAAAAATTGTTTTTTTGACAAAACCCGTTGAGGGGATAAGCCATGAAGCGCGCGAGGCATGCCCGTTGAGGGGATAAGCCTTGGAACGCGCGAGGCATGCCCGTTGAGGGGATAAGAAAATATGTCATAGCATAGAAAAAAATCCGACCGAATGACGTTAAAACCGCTATCTATTGGCATCCGTTAAAACTAAGATGCATCTGTCATTATTAAGCCATACAGAACAACATTACAGTTAGTTACTTAGGTATGTTATTTTAAATAATAAAACAAAAAATGTTGAGATATGTAAAAATCTCATTGGTTCCTGTCCGATCACCAGCTCCACAGGTGAAGGCCTATTAAATTTTGTTTTGGATTTATTTTCACAATTAAATCTCAACATTCAAAACTTACGTGGTCAAGGTTATGACAATGGTTCTAATATGCGTGGAAAACACAATGGACTACAAAAAAAAAAGGAAATCTATAACCGTGCATTTTACGTCCCATGCTCGGCGCATAGTCTTAATTTGGTAGTGAACGATGCAGCAAATGTTACGTATGAAACTGTGAATTTCTTTAATATAATTCAAGAAATTTACGTTTTTTTTAATCACCTTCAAAGAGGTGGTAGGTGATTTGCAAACATTTACCAGATTTAAAATTAAAAACTTTAAGTGCCAGGCGGTTCAGCAGAATCGATGCAGTTAAACCAATACGCTATATTTCCTCGAAAAAATATTTGATGCTTTGCTGGAAATATGTCGTGATTCGTCGAAATGGGAATGTACTACATTTTACAAATCTCATTCGCTTGCTTTTTAAGCATTCAAAATTACAGATTTATTTGCTCGGTAATAATTTGGTTCGATATTTTAAACGAAATGAATGCTCTGAGCAAAATGATGCCACAATGAATACTCAAATCTGCATAAATTTGTTAAATAAGTTGATTGATAAGTTCACAGAATATCGCACGGCTAAACACTTTGAAACGGTGTTAGCAGAAGCTTCCAAAGTGGCTCACGAACTCGATTTCCCACACTCGAAACTGATTTCCCACCAATACATACAATTCGTTCAAGAAAAAAATTAACACAATTTCACTATTAACACAGTGATGAAGTTTTAGTAGACCCCAAAATCAAATATAGAGTAGAGTTTTATTTTAGAATCCTAGATCAGACAATAACTTCTTTAACGGATAGATTCGACGAGTTATAAACATTTACCGACGTATTTAGCAATAACTTATTTAATTATTCCAATGATGAGTTAATGAAACATTGCAAAGATTTAAATCTGAAACTTAAAGATGATTCAAGTAGTGAATCAGACATTGACGGTATTGATTTATTAATGAAATCATTGATTTAAAATTGCATTTTGCAAAAAACCAGTCTAATTATCCACAAACCTTATTACAATATCTTTATACCAATGACTTCATTTAAAAAATTCCGAACACAGCAATAGCGCTAAGAATAAATCAAAATTAAAAGGTCATTGGGCACTTAAGTATGAACAATTTACCCACGACCTACAGAAATTAATTGATGTGGGATGTTTTGACATATATCTCTGGTTTACGAATATGTGGGTCGCATTACCATAAATAATGGGAATCAGACAGAAAATGAAATTCAGTATCTTAGAAAAAAAAATGCTGAGATTTATTTCAACTTGATTAATATCTACAGGTGCAATCGTACTATCTCATTTAGTACAAAAAATATATCCAGAATCTACAGAAATAAAATAGTGTAGAGAATTTCGATAATTGTTCATGATGGTTTGTAAAAAAAAGATTTATTTATAAGATTTTTATTCTATTCCATCAATATCAACAGGTACAATTGTATCACCTAAAAATCCGTGTTTTTTAATACAATTCCTTCATTTAAATTCTATTTTGTTCTTTGCAATAAATATCTTCAACTTTTAAATCCCATGGGTTTAAAAAAAAAACTTAAAATGGAAAGTGGGATATACCTTATTAATTTAAAAGTTATTTTGTTTTTGTAGGCAAACTTCACAAATTGGGTCGGATTGTGCCCAATGACCTTTATCGAAAACTATTTAAGATCAACAATGCTTCAGCAAAGACTAAGTTATTTAGCTATAGTTTCAATTGAACATGAAATTTTAGGCAGTTTGGATACAAGAAAGTTGATAGAAGATTTCGCGAATGTAAAGACAAGAAGAGTTAAATTTTTATAAACAAAAATAATAAGTACTTAATTATTTAAAATAAATATTTTATCTTCGTCAAGTTCTTTTTTTTCCCACCATAATAAGAAAACATTAATTATCCTTTATTAGACAAAACTCAGAGTAAGTAGTCGTAGGGCGGCATAATTGGTATTGCACGCGGACGACGAAACAGCTAACGGCGGGCCTGCTCACAGAGTTAGTGGAAAAATATAAAGAGTCTTTAGAAAATAAGAAAACGGGGCCACCAACAAATATTTTCAATTATGATGAGACGAACTGCGGCGATGATCCTGGCTTATAGAAAGCTATATTCCGACGAGGTGTTAAATACCCAGAAAGGATTACGAACAGCACAAAAGGGTGCGTCTCTTTAATGTTTAGCGGTACTGCTGATGGCCAACTTATGTGGTGTATAAAGCAGAACGTCTTTATAACGAATGGATTTTGAATTGACCTGATAATACAAGATACAGCTGCACACATATAGTGGATGGTTTGAGGCTGGAATATTTGATTATTTTCAGACAGTTGTTATGGTATGGTCTGTAAAAACTTACAGGGCCAAAAGTGGTGATAAGCCATAACCTGTCTAGTCATCTCAATCCTGAAATAATTTAGCTCTGTGAAGAGCATGAAATTAGGTTTGTATTTTTATTGCCCAATTCACGTGGCGTTCTTCGGTCCTTTAAAGAAAGAATGGCGAAAAATACTATTAAAATCGACGGCGCTAAAACTATAGCTGATATCCATAGAGACTATGGAATATATACAGGGTGTCCCAGAAATCAACGATAAACCGAAAACGGGTGATAGGCCAAGTCATGACAGTTATTAGAAAAATATAAAAAAAAATCTTTGTCGTGTATATTTCATATTATAAATATTTTAAAAAATATCGGAAAAACTGACATCCTGTGATGATCTTTCAAGTCCTAAGACTACAAATATTACTTTTTTGAATATTTTTTTTCTGCATTGTAGTCATGACTAACCCTTCTTTAAATAACAGTTCATATTTTAAACATACCTGCCTTAGTTTTAATAAAATGGTGTGTTTTTGCCCAACAATAAATTCAAAATAATTACTACACCCAACTTTAATCGTCTGTACTGTAAAAAAAAAATACTACCATATTTTGGCAAGTAACTTTAAAAGATGGCGCATTTAATCTGGATTCCAAAATGGTATGATACTTGTTAGATTACTTCTTAATTGAAGAAAAAAAAATTTTTTTTAACGGAACCGGGTTTCAAGCCAACTGTTTAATTATTTAAAATGTTGGAATTAAGTTGTTATGTGACGACTATGAGTGACGTCATCTTGTCTAGAGTGAGCGAGACAGATTGTGACGCTAAGTGCGAGTGAGACAGAGAGTGACGCCACCCTGACAACACGGCAATGAACAGGAACGTCTTGCAAAACCGCAGTACGTTACGATCATTCGTTTACCGCGCATCTTTCTGTATCCGTATTGACTTCGTACTACAACTGTGCTACTGTTTATTAGACTTGATTTGCTTTGTGATTTGGATTTATCTGCCCCGTTTCTGACGACCCTGGACTTGTTTTAATCGTCGTATCTTCGATCGTATTGTGTGATTCCATTGTTGTGTGTTATCATGCCATCTCGATACACCGCACAAGAATACACCAATATGCATCTCATTTATGGAGAATGCTTATGCAACGCTAATGCTGCAGCTAGAATGTATCGTGAGAGATACCCAAACGCTGAGCGTCATCCTGATTATCGAGTATTTATTAACGTGCATCGGTCACTCTCAGAGGGTCGATTCCCTAATCAAATGACTAGCGAGGGAAGGCCTGTCATGCCCTACGAGGAAGAAGTGCTCCAGGCGGTCGAAGAAGACCGAAGTATCTCAGTACGTGGCATTGAAGAGAGCATCGGCGTACCCAAAAGTACTGCACATCGTATTTTGCAGAAGAACCAGTTCCATCCTTACCATGTACAACGAGTACAAAGCCTACTACCCCGAGACTACCCAGCGAGAGTGCAGTTTTGTCAAACGATGTTGCAGAGACACAGAGATGATCCGCGATTCTTTGAAAAAATTCTGTGGTCAGACGAATCAACGTTCAAAAAGGATGGTTTCATGAACCTCCACAATTTGCACGAATGGCACGTGGAAAATCCACTTTTGATGCGGGAGGACAGATCGCAGTACCGGTTTAAGGTGAACATGTGGACGGGGATTTTGAACGGTACTGTTATTGGTCCATTTGAGCTGCCGGAGAACTTAACTGCCCAGGCTTATTTGGACTTCTTACAGAACCAATTACCTGATTTGTTGGAAGAAGTGCCGCTGAACATTTACGGCAGCATGTGGTACCAACAAGATGGCTGCCCAGCACATTACGCTCGCACAGTACGAGAGTTTCTCGACCGAGAATACCCTGATAGGTGGATTGGGCGGGGCGGTACAATTTCGTGGCCTGCCCGTTCACCTGATTTAAACCCCATTGATTTTTTTTATTGGGGAACGATAAAAGAAAAAGTTTATTCTAAACCAATACAAGATTTAGCCGAGCTGCGCCAAAAAATTACAGAAGCTGCTGAACACATAAACTCAAGAAGATACGCCCGTCTTATTACGCGATCATTTTTAAGGAGATGTAGAGCTTGCATTGCAGCTGAAGGCAAACAGTTCGAACATTTGCTGTAAATCTTTGCAAATTTAATTAAATTAATAACTGAAGAAATCCAATGACTGACTTTTATTTTAAACTTGCACCTAAAACTAACTAATTACTTGATAACCCGTGGCTAACAAGAACAAGGTGGCGTCTGTATCTAAATCACTCACATTGTCAAAATATCGTGTATTCATACTTGAAAATTGTAGACATAAAAATGCCCATTTTTTCCTTTGATAAAAAAGCACTCGCACTTAGCGTCACAATCTGTCTCGCTCACTCTAGACAAGATGACGTCACTCATAGTCGTCACATAACAACTTAATTCCAACATTTTAAATAATTAAACAGTTGGCTTGAAACCCGGTTCCGTTAAAAAAATTTTTTTTTTCTTCAATTAAGAAGTAATCTAACAAGTATCATACCATTTTGGAATCCAGATTAAATGCGCCATCTTTTAAAGTTACTTGCCAAAATATGGTAGTATTTTTTTTTTACAGTACAGACGATTAAAGTTGGGTGTAGTAATTATTTTGAATTTATTGTTGGGCAAAAACACACCATTTTATTAAAACTAAGGCAGGTATGTTTAAAATATGAACTGTTATTTAAAGAAGGGTTAGTCATGACTACAATGCAGAAAAAAAATATTCAAAAAAGTAATATTTGTAGTCTTAGGACTTGAAAGATCATCACAGGATGTCAGTTTTTCCGATATTTTTTAAAATATTTATAATATGAAATATACACGACAAAGATTTTTTTTTATATTTTTCTAATAACTGTCATGACTTGGCCTATCACCCGTTTTCGGTTTATCGTTGATTTCTGGGACACCCTGTATATATGGGACATTGTAAATATTTTTCCTTTGCAAGGAAAGAAAGTCATGAAAGGCACTTAAAAGGGAAGGAATTGTCACGCAAAGAAGAAGAAAAAAACAAACTTGATAATAACGTGGTTGTTGCAGTATACGACCTTCAAGCTGTGCATCAATGCCCTAAAGGAGAAGTCTCAGCTTTTTATTATAAAGCAAAGTTAAATGTTCTTAACTTGTCTATTTATGATCTCCATAAAAAAAAAATGTGGATTGCTGTCTGGGATGAATATAACGCGGGGCGTAAAGAATAT
The DNA here is from genome assembly GCA_947458855.1 of Monopis laevigella. Classification (NCBI taxonomy): domain Eukaryota; kingdom Metazoa; phylum Arthropoda; class Insecta; order Lepidoptera; family Tineidae; genus Monopis; species Monopis laevigella. The sequence goes on along the minus strand of OX381596.1, from coordinate 2,053,948 downwards.
AGCGAGATAGCTACTTGCGTTTTCAGATTAGATTTCAGGCAAGAAAAACGACGTAGATGTTATTTTTAAAAATCCGGACCTGGGATGGGTATCGCAAAATACATTATAGCAAGGGTTCAGATTACATAATTATGCCTGATCATAATTACTTATCACATTATATTCTTTAAAACACGTTTGCCCTACCCTCGCTTTTAGGTAGCAGTAAAGCATATGTAGGTAAAAAAATAGTTATAGATTGCTAATGAGACTCTTATAAGGTATACTTTATAGTGCTGAGAATAAAGCAGAAGTCCTAAAGGCAACCTAAATGGAGAGTAAATACAAATGCAGTTGTGTAATATAAGGTATAATCAAAATAAAAAGTAGTTAAATCAAAAACTAAAAATTAAAGAAAGCTAGTAAATTATTAAATGGTAACTTTTGTGCTGTCACAGTACTACAAATTATAAGCCAGGTATCTAATACTAATATGTGTTGTACAAAGAAATGCTTGTCATCTGCAGTTATGACTTGCACTATAGTTTATTTTATAAAATAATAATTTAAATGTTAGGTTATGCCTGCATAGAGCAAAAAAAAGCTAAATCACCACACACGATTTTATCCGCTTTGAATGAAAAATAACACAATAATGAATAATAAACTTATGTTATAGTACCACAGAGAATGTAGCTACGTTTTACTAATATATAATAAAATAAAATAATATATAATTTACCATTAAAAAGTATCTAAATTTAGCGAAAAAGGCTAGCTTGCGTTTTGAACATTTTAATAACTTAACGGTAGCATTTTATCTCAACATTAATTCAAAAGTATTCTTAAATGTTTAAACTACCACCCCCGATATTTGCAACATTTATATTTTTGTTCCTAATATTTTAAATAATTATTTTTTCAAAATAAATCCTAAATCCGCCATACCTTTTGAATATTACCCGATAAACGCGTTCGAAAATTCAGTCGACCACGAGAGCTCGAAGTGGGGTCACGTCTCTTTGCGGAGCCGTGCCACAAGACCTGTCTGAGGTGTATGTACACAAAGCGTGGCGAAGAAAAACAAAATAAGTAGATTTTTTAAATAATAAGAATTTATTAGTAGGTCGCCTGTCCAACAATGAGCCAACGGTACTCAATGAGCCATGGCAATATTTCCAAAACGCGATGTTGCCAGATTGTATAGAATACACGTTTCGATATGTCACCCGACAGACCCCCGCCTCAGTTTGTCGGCGCGCAGAGTAGAAGGTGGACCTGTGACGGAGCTTTATATTTTTTTTTACGAAAAAGGTAAGTAATTCTTCCAATATGTGTTGATTTTTTACTTTTTTGTATTTTCGAAATTACCGTTTATCGATATTACGGTGCCTTAACCATATATTTACCTATCAATTCAGTAGAAATCAGTTTGATAGAAATTATATTCGTTGTTAATATTTGAATGTTTGTGCAAAAAGTCCACTATGGTACTGAATGAGCCAGGGCCACGTAGTACTCAATGAGCCATGGCTCATAGAGTACTACCTGTGGTTCATTGTATACTACTGTTTTTTAATTGCTATAGAGGCATAGAAAATAGGTGGTAACAAAGCAGGACAACTTTTGATGCTAATATTGAAGTTTAAATGATACGAGTATACTTACAGATGATTATTTATTGGTTTTATATTATGTTTCAGATGGCGCGCACGAAAGTTTTGAAGAGAAAAAAGGGGGACCATTCTGCAGAAAATATGCTTCGTGCTTTATTATTAACTAGACAGGGATATAGCATACGCAAAGCTGCCAAAGAATGCAAACTTCACTACCCTACTTTACAGCGCTATGTAAAAAAAAATTTGAATGTCACTTCTTCGAACTTACAAAACCAAAGACTGAGGCCAAACTACGAAGTTCAAAAAATATTTTCAGAGTATCAAGAAGCAGCTCTTAAGAATTATATCATATAATGTGCATTAAAATTTTATGGTTTGTCAGCCAAAGATGTACGTCGCATCGCATTTCAAATGGCGGTTTTGAACAACATCAAAGTGCCAGATAATTGGAAATGAGATAGTATGGCAGGAATTGAATGGCTTCGTTCTTACCGAGGAAGACACCCTGAATTAACATTAAAGAAACCAGAAGCCTGCAGCTTAGCCCGAGCTACAGCGTTCAACAAAGAGTCAGTCAAAAGTTTCTTTGAAAATTAAAAAAAAGTCTACGACCGCCATTCTTTTTTTGGTAGCGGCTGCAGGGTCTATAATTTAGATGAAACCGCCACCACGACGGTACAGAAACCCCAAAAAATATTTTGCTCAAAAGGAAAACAAAATATATGCAAAATAACAAGCGGAGAGAAAGGAACTTTAGTGACCACCTGCGTCATTGTTTGTGCGTCTGGACAGGCGTTGCCACCTGTCCTTGTATTTCCTCGGAAGAATTATAAAGACTTTAAGCTGCATGGTGCTCCCACAGGTTCTCTTGGCTTAGCAAGCCCTTCGGGCTGGATGAACTGTTCGTCAAAGTCGTTGAACATTTCATCAAACATACCTGTGCAAGTCCAGAAAATCCGGCACTAATAATAATGGACAACCACGAGTCTCATTTATGTATTGAAGCGTTAGATTTGGCTAAAAGATCTGGTATAACAATCCTCACCTTACATCCTCACACTACTGCAAAAATGCAGCCGCTCGATGTGGGTTTAAATGCCCCTTTTAGGGTCTATTATAACAGCGCTGTGGACTCTTGGTTGATGAGAAATCCCGGAAAACAAATGAGCATTTATAATGTTGCAGAGTGCGTCGGACAAGCCTACCCAAAGGCAATGACTCCTATGAACATTACCGCAGCATTCAAAAAATGCGGCATTTACCCCTATGACCCCGATGTCTTCACGGAAATTGATTTTCTTCCATCATCTATCACAGACAGAGTCAGAGAAGTCAGTCTATCTTCTGATGCGACCAACGCCGAAAGTCCAGTTCCAATGGATAACGAGCCTTTTAGAATGAGTCCCTCTGTACTAAACGATACGCTATTTGAAGACACCGAAGCAAATAATCCAATAGAGGCTGGATGTTCTAAAGACCACGATAAAGTTTCCACGAATAGAGCTACGACACCTGTTGTAGATAAACTTATCGCATGCTCTTCTGGGGCAACACCTTTTAAATCTCCTAAGGAATTCATGCCACCTCTAAAAGCAGGGCCAAGGACTGGGAAACGTCGACCAAGGAAGTTAGGAAAAAGCATGGTGGCGACAGATACTCCTGAAAAGAATATGATTGAAGAAAAAAAGAAGGCACAGATAAGTAAAACTGCTGCAAAAACTATTAAACGACCGATCATGTCAGACAAAAAATGTGATTTTAAACAAAAGGAAAAACCATTGAAAAAAGTGAAAATTGAATCAGACACTGAAACAAGTGAAGAGGAAATAGAAGTGATATGTTCGAGTGATACAGACTTTAGCGAGATGGAAGATGAAAACATTGACGTGGACGATTTTGATAAGTTGCCTGTGATGGAAGCGCCATTTAAAAAACTTCATCGGAAGCCCAAAGAAGGCGATTATGTCTTAGTATTATTCGCTACAAAAAAGTTAGAGGTATATTATGCTGCAGAGATAATAGAAAAGACTGGGAACAAATACGGGGTTTCTTTTATGCGGCTGAAGTCTAAAGAAAAAATTAAGTTTTACATGCCGTTTGAACCTGATCTTGCTGAGGTCAATATTAAGGATATTAAAATAATTCTACCTAAACCGCAAATTAATGGAACCAAAATCAGAAATTCAACTTATATTTTTCCGTTGCTTTTACCTGCATCCATAACTTTGCGTTAATTTTCTCAAGACTTTGATATAATTTATTTCTTCTCTTTAGTTTTAAATGTTAATTAGGTACCTATTGTTTGTACCTAATCAAAGTGATTTATTAAAGGCTGACTGAAAATTGTTTATAATATTTGCGTATTGGTAGGTATTTGACATAGGTTATGGGTAGGTACCAGTTTTGTAAATTTTTTTGATAGATTTTTTGTTGATTTTTATAGATTGTTTAATAATTAATATTTTGATATCATTTAGAAGATTAATGTTTGTTAAAATAATTATATACCTAATAAAAGTCTAAAAAGACTGAGATGATACTTTCAAACTATTGCTTAAGGAAAAAAAATAAACGTACCTATTTTTTGATTCTTTATTAAAATAATAAGTGACTGAAGGCTATTTATTCTTCAAGTAACCACAATTTCCCAAGAAACCACTAATAGGTGACGGAAGCTGAACATGGCTCATTGTGTAATTTTACCTGACTCATTGTGGACCAACCCTTGTACTCAATGAGCCAACGTATTTTTTTTTTTAAATCGTTCTAGCAAAGAACGTGTTTGATTAATGAATAAAATTGTAATGCCTAATCATTCCCAATTAAATAAGCCTCCTTTATGAAAAAAAATCATATCTATATATTGAAAAAAGTAAGAGTTAGGAGTCTTTGAAATTAGTGTGGCTCATTGATGGACAGCCTACGGAATAAAATTTATACAATAAAATATTTGAAAAAATTGAAACATTAAAAGTCAGACATTATAAATTAAATAAAAGTAGCAGTACCTACTGCATACAAACATAAATAAATTAAAGATGGGACTTCGCTTGTTTTGGAAATAAACGTCATTGTACTCGTTTATAAGAAATTTTACCAGGTCAAGTTCGATTTTTATAGTTATTTTGAATTTAATGTTGGCGGCTTCGCTCGTTTGTTAAAAATAGACATTATACTCGTTTTTAAAGTAACTTTAGTAGTCAAAATCTGAATTTTGTAATTATTTTGAATTTAAAGATGGCGGCTTCGCTCGTTCGAAAAGACGAGACATTCTCTTCTTTTTTAAGTAATTTTACCAGGGCAAGTTCGATTTTTATAGCTATTTTGAATTTAATGATGGCGGCTTCGCTCGTTCGCAAAAAATAGACATTATATTCACTCGTTTGGAAATAAACGTTCATGTACACGTTTTTAATCAAATATTTGTGATAAACTTAAATCTAATGGGACTAGGAGCGCAGAAACTGTAGGTAGCAAGTCGGTAGGCACACAATATCAATGAAAGAACGAGAACTTCTCTATACAAAACTGTTGACAAGTACCAGGAGCGCAGGAGTCCTTAGAGGTACAAATACGAAACTATACGTGTGCTCACATGACGCGTGCAGACTGCAAAGCGAGATGCATGTGGGTGGAGCTTGAAGTCGTGAGTTATTAATATTATACTATTAATTTGCAATGTTACGTAATGCTAATAAAATTTATTTAAAGTTGATATTTCTCTTTTGTCATTTATTAACTTTAAAGGTATTGTTTTTTTTGTCAGTTCCGCATTCCTAGTTGCGTTACTTGTACTATATTTCTTCTGTGGTCTCGTGCTACACGTTTATGGTGATAATTTTAATTTGTTTGTGTAGTGCAAAACCTTTTAATAATAATAAGTACCTAATGGCTTTTTAATGCTGTTTTAACTTTCCACAAATTGACTATGTCGCGAAATATAAAAATTTCATTGTAGACTACGTTGTGATTTTGTAGACATTTAAAATTCCTAATTTCAAAAATTAAAATCAAAGAAGAAAGGTCATTTCTTTGGTTACTATAAATTCTGCCTACCTTATACTAAAACCCCGTGCACGCTACTGTTGTGGCGGACATTTGCCAGATATCATTTGTCATTCATAATTACCGTACTTTTCTCTTTGTAATTCAATAAAAAAATAGCGGTAAGGTTTTATACCTTACCGCTGGGTACTCAGGAATCCGTCTATACTATTTGGTACCAAATGATTAACAAGACTTATTAGTAAAAATTAAATTAGTCTTATAAAGTTAGTTCAAAACAAGAATATCATATTTTTTGCTGATCAAGGGAAGCGATTTTAAATTAAAAATCTTTATTTTAATGGGTGATATTTGATCCATATGTCTACTGTTACAAAAGTGGCTCACTTCAAAAAAAATCGACGAGCGCTTGCGCCAAAATATCAGTGAGCATTCACTCACACTAAAACAATCGCGCATATATACCTAATCAGCGTCCGCGTTGTACGCACGATAAACTCTTAACAAGATTTAATGACTAATTTAGATTTAAGTTTTATTAAGATTACCCAATTCTACAAAGATAGATAATGGTTACAGCAAGTAAAGTAAAAGTTCAGGGTGGAAGCCCTTTGATTCACCCAGACACTCTCACAACCATGGTCTCCAAGACCCTTAAAATTTATTGTTATGAGCTAGCAGTGTGAGACGATGTTCAGAAAAGAGTAGACGAGCACCATGCACTTTGAGTAGAGTAGTAGTAGAAGGCTTGTAGAGTGCAAAACCAAGCAGTAGGCAGATAAGTAGTAGACTTTCTGAGCACTGGCTCACATGGAAAGTTTAAGCTATATGTTAAGTTAAAGATTAGAAAGAAACAACCTCAGCTATGACAGAGAGCCTGCAGCAGCGTCCCTCTAGGGCACCAAGCGAGCTTGACCTTTCAGGCACGTCAACACCAGGATGCAACCAACAACACACAGTATACATTCTAATTAGGTTCTCTCAAGCACTTGGGGACATAAAACTTAACTATTTTTACTATCCGATACCCAGATGAGGGGAACCTCTTGTTTTCGTTCTCGGAAACCGAAAAGGCACCGATGATGTTATTATATTATTTTCTAAAAATGGAAAAACTCAAAAATTTGCATAAAAAAGGCTTGAATTGCACGTTTATTAAATTACATTAAGAGCAATAAGCTAAAAGAAGTATCAGTAGTGGAAATAGAAATTAAGAAATATAGACTCATAAATTTTTTCGGAAAAACTTAAATAAACAGATTTTGTATATAACAGAGTGCGACGAGGAGAATATTCAGTTGGTAGAAATCAATAATTACCTAATATTATCTTCATTAAATAAGGAACTATCGAGGAGACAGACTTATAGTACCATGGATGTATAGAAGACTTCTTTTACTTTTAGCAAAACAAAATTACCAGCAATATTAATTAATACCTCTGATGGAAAATACAGCGATTTAATACCCTTTATTGGACTTTTTCAATCAGTGGTTAATAACGATAATTCTCTTGAACCTGTTGAAAACCCTTATTATTTAAGATCCTACGTAAAAGGACCCTTACATTTAATAAAAAAATCTACCATTATGTGATGATAGTTATAACTTAGCTCTTAAGTTATTAAATACATCTAAAATTGAAAATTATCAAATAAGCAACCTCTTAGATATTAATCCAATTGAATTTGTATCTAACAGACACTTGCTGCGTTGCAAAATATTGAATCTAATGTATCAACGTGGATGCAATTTTATTATGTATATATTTTTTTTAAATATACCTACACCGTGCGAGCCTACCAGATGGAAAGGGAACCCTGGCACCCAGCCATATGTCTCTCTTTTTATTGATTTCTTGGAAAAGAGAGCGCTAGCAATGGAGAATTCTGAGCCACCAGCGACTTCAATTAAGAACAAGGTTCCTGGAGGAGCGTCCATAAGTGTGGCAACAATGAACAAAGCAGGAAACATACGTGCCTGCAACTATTGTAAGTCTACTGAACATAAAATATTTCTTTGTAAAAAAAATAAACTATTACCTATTAAAGAACGTCTATATGTTGTTAAAATTAATTGAATCAGGCATTATTATTAGGAATTAACGTTATAAATTCACCTATACTCAACTTAATTCGGCCATCATAAATAAAACTCAGTCCTGAAGATGCTTCGTGGAGAAGCGAAACATGTCGACGTCGCACAGAGTGGTATTTGACCTCAAAACCTGGCCAAAATGGATTTTTTTTAAAATCACTTCCGGTCCCATTGTTTTATTTCTTAGAAATGCCAAGTAATTAGCGCAACACAATACGAAAACCGCATGGCGCTATCACTGTTCCCGCCCGCACACGGTTAGTCGGAAGTTACCCTTCACCAGATAGTGTCGTGTAGTTTGTCGATTTCCTCAAATTTCAGTGTTTTTTAAACTCTTGTGATTTTAAGTTTAAGGATTCTACGTCTTACTTTTGTGATGGATTGTGATGAACAAGGTATGTACATTATATAGTATTACTTTTTTAATAAATATTTAGCCATATTTTGCCAAAATGGATGATAAATCTAACGGTACACACTTTTTAATAAATATTTGTACTATTAAACATTCGCTAAGGGTTTTGTTAAACTTCTTAACGTTATTTAGCTATGATTTTTTTTATGTTGCATGCAGTAGTTACATCTTATTACAGTTTTAAAAAAATTGGCCGCCCGAAACCGCCCCCCTATTTTTAATAAATTTTTTTCGTAGGTGCATACGAAAAAAAATCATTAGAACATTTTTTAAAGAATATATTTATAAAATTGTTTTCTTTCTTTTATGTTTACAGGACCTTCTGGATTAAGGTCTATAACTCGAAATGAGTTGTATACCATCATGCAACGCTCAAATGAGGCAACACTTGAAGGGAAGCTGCAATTTATGGAGCTTGAAATTCTAAATCAATATTCCGAGGATCATCCTTTATTAGCTGATGTCAAGCAAAAGCTATCCGTTATAAAGCATCACTTTAAAAAAAAATGGTTAGCTGCCCGCAAAACAAAAGCAAGATTTGAAAAAATCAATGCTAATTGGCTTAGTGACACTATATGCTTACCAAGTGCAGGTAAAGAAAAATAATCAATAGACGCAAACTTTTCATGTTTATGTGCTACTTTGTATATACATCAGTGAGTCATTCTATTTTTAATAATAATAATAATTATTTTATTTTTCCAGGATACAGTACCGGTCGTCCTAGAAAGTCATTCACAGATTCTAGTGAAAGAGGCAAAAGACGAAAAACTGTAGAACTTCGATCAAAAAACGTGGAAGAGTTGACCTATGCTACACAAATGAAACTGCGAGATTCAGGCAAGGTCGATGCTTCGAAGGTTGTAAAGGATCTTACGAAAAGCCCTCGGAGAGCAACGAAATATGTAAAGGAGATGAAAAAAAGCATAGAAGAACAAGAGCAACCTCTTCGAAGTCACTTATCGCCTTTAGAGGCCTTGGCTATGTTTACTGAAGCAGGACTTACAAAGGCCCAGTATGAAATAGTACGGGAGACTAATAAAACATTTTTTCCGTGCTATTCAATTATACAAAAAGCAAAAAAAGAATGCTATCCTGAAGTTCATAGAGTGACTGAGGTAAAAGTGCAAGAATTAATGGATCACACGGCAAAACGACTGATGTTACATCTTGAAGAAGCTGAAAAATATTTAAGCGAAGAAGAAAAACAATCTTTGGTTTTAATTCGCAAATGGGGCTGTGACGGATCACAGCAAATGCAATATAAAATGAAGTTTGAAAATGAAGCTGATACTGATGCTAATGTTTTTCAAAGTTCTGTGGTTCCACTTCAGTTAGTATACGGCCCTGAACAGAAAATACTGTGGCAAAATTCAAAACCTTCATCCCCTCGCTACTGTCGACCAATAAGAATTAGATTTATAAAGGAGACCACTGACATAACAAATGAAGAAATAAATTACATTAAATCACAAATCAAAGCTCTTTCCAGAACCGAAATTGAAAACGTGTCAATAAAACATAAGATGTTGTTCACCATGGTAGATGGAAAGGTGTGCAATGCAGCTACACATACCAAATCGACAATGAGATGCTACATTTGTGATGCTACTTCATCCAAATTTAATGACTTATCGGAAACGAGGCCTTGCAAAAAAGAAAATTTAAGCTTTGGCCTGTCTTTACTACATGCCCGGATAAGATTTTTCGAAAGTATTTTGCATATAGCGTATAAATTACAGGTAAGAAAATGGAATACCCGCCTTACAGCCGAAGAGAAAGAAGTTGTTAAAAATAAAAAGAAAGATATACAGGACAAATTTCGAGACCAGCTAGGACTTTTAGTCGATATTCCGAAAGCCAATTTTGGAAATACAAATGATGGCAATACAAGCCGCCGATTCTTCGAAAATTACGAAATATCGGCTGAGATAACTGGTATTGATAAGAATTTAATATACAGGTTTAAAATTATTTTAGATACGCTATGTAGCGGGATGAAAATAAATACAGCAGCATTTGAAAAATATTGCGAGGAAACTGCGCAACTATATGTAGAGCTATACAGTTTCTATCCCATGTCTCCAACCTTACATAAGGTGCTACGACATGGGGCTGAAGTCATCAATAATGCAATACTGCCAATAGGGCAGTTATCAGGCTGCCGAAGCCCGGAACAAACATATACGCTCATACAGGCTCAATTACACGAGAAAATTTTCCCGAATCAGCTGCAATCAGGACGTATTAAATAGGCTTCTTTTGACCTCAGATCCAGTGATAACAGGGATGAGGTGCTCGAGACAAAATAATAAAAAAACATTGACAACGGAAGTGCTAAAATTATTACTAGAAAGTGATTACGCAAATGTTAATATTTTTGCTGAAGATTGTAACGAAGAATGAATAATTAAATATTAAATAAATAATATTAAATGATAAAAACTTTATGTTCTTTTATTTTTTATTTAAAAAATGACCCAATGTAACTGTTAGAACCAAAAAATACTTTTGGCCAGGTTTTGAGGTCAAATACCACACTGTGCGTCGTTTAAATACTAGCGGAAGAATTCGCAATAAAGTAAATATTACATCAACATTATTATATTAAAGGTATTCATTTTATTTAAGTCTGGTAATTTTGATACCTGATTTTTTATTTTTTTCTTATATATATTTATTTAATTCTAGATAAATCCAAACTGCAACAAAATTCTTTGACCTTTATAGTAAATAGTACTTATACACGTACATTTTTATTCCGTTATTGGCGTGAATTTCGGTAAGTAGGTATACATAACTTATTACGAAATGGATTCGGGTACACATAGGTTGTACACATTGGGTATGGTCGCATGCATTTTAGTAAATAAATAATTAATCTTACTCACTAACCTGAAATTCAATTTGAGAAACTGGTAATAAGCCATTCTAGTCCGAAAAGGACACATTTGTATATAGGTCATGTGGTGTCAATTTTAGGGGTTTTTCTGGAGGACCCTGAATGTGAGGGATTATTGTTCCTCGACGTTGGATGCTGTCATAGCCGGAGACCGGTTCAAGTGAGTTTGGTGATTTCGAAGACCAGTTGGCCTACTCACCTGAGGACCAGACCACTCCTTCCAGTTCACTGATCACTTGCTGTTTGGGCGGCTATCAATATCACTAGGACCTTCAGATGAAATCTATCATTTTATTTAACCCTGTTGTTGAACGCATTCATCAAACACTATCTTTTACCGTAATTTCTTTTAAACAAGACCTCTTTGAAGCAGGAATAATAAGATTGTATCATTTTATTTTACTGAATTTATTAATGTAAAATATTTTCGCATGTGCACGTTTTAGGTCTCTCTCTAAGTGATGATTGTTATACCGTACTATATTAAGATTTAAGTGGTGATTGTAGTGCCTTTTAAGTAGGTTAAGGCTAGTGACCCAAACACCCCCAAATGTGATGCATTACATCTGAATACTTCTGATAAGAAAATTAGCTTACTAGCTTTATACTTAATATTTCATTTAAATGCGCATGGATAATTTTAGGTTGTTATTTCGTTTTTTTTTATGTGTTTTTATACACAAAGTACAAGCCTAGAGCTTAGTTTGTGACCAGATCAATATGTGTAAATTGTCCTACATATTACTATTATTAAAAAAAAAATAGATTAATTAATATTTAAAGCAATTGTTTAGTTTTCATTTTTTCCCAACCAAGAGAAAACATACTGTAACAATTATTTCATATTCATTCCCTTCCAAGCAAGACGAAAAATATTGTTTCAATTGTATTGTAATTTATATACGTGGTGGCCGAGTTGGTTAGATCTTGGACTTAAAAACATTAGGTCCCTGGTTCGAATCCGGGTGTGTACCAATGAGTTTTTAATTAAAAAAAATTATGTATATTTTTTTGACAACACCACTATAGTGCCTCGGAGAGCACGTTAAGCTGTCGGTCCCGGTTTCGCAATACCAACTTGTGAAACTGAAACATGGATGAGATATCAGATAAATTCTGAAAGTGTATTATTTCTAAAGTGTTTTACTGGTACTTAATTGTTTTACTGTGTACTTGAAGAGCCAGTTTCCCACAGCACTGCGTATTTTTGTAACGTTTTTATAATAAAGAATTCTATAACTTTGTATTTGTAATACAAAATAAATAAAATAAATACCATCACGGGTGCCAATTTGGCTCCCGAGAACCGTTTAAACGGCCTCAGGGTTCCAGCGGAGGGATTAACCCATCCTTATTTCGCCGATGGTATTCGGAGGCAACACCTAACAGGTGGCGAGCTTGTTGCGGTGTTTATTATGAAATAGCCTCGTTGTATAAAGCGGTCACCCATCCCAGGCCGGTCTTGTTGTCATCTGCTTAACCTTGTTATCAGTTGCGCAGTGACTTAACCACTAGGCTGGGGCCGCTTTTTATAATACAATACAAATACTCGTATTTCTCAGTTTGGTTTTAAAAAGCAGTATGGTCCTTTTTCGAAGCACACGGGAAAGGAGCAGCGTATGGCGTTGGAGGAGCAACAAAAAGAAATTTAGATTGATCTCTTTTTCGATTAGGAATAGTTCTCAGCCGCCATCAACTGTACATAAGATAATAGCACACTATTGTGATACTGATAATGGATTATGCGCATACCCCTCCCTTACTAAATCTACATCTACAAAATATTTAGGCATTACTATAGATCAAAATTAGAACTTTAGTTATCATATTGATGAGCTAATCAAAAGAAGATGTAAATTTATATACTTATTCAAAAACTTAAGAGAAATAATTAAACCTCAATTATTAAAACCGATATATCTTGAACTATGACAGTCTTTAGTAACATATTGTATTTCAGTGTGGGGAGGTGCGACCACTTCACATATCCTAACATTAGACAGAGCTATCCGAGCAATCCTAAAAGTAAGTACGCATTAAATTAGATAATTGAACGATAGGTATACAAGGTATATAAAGATAGACGAGTAGGGTAGATACCCTACTTACCAACTCTTTCAAGATTGTGAAGTGTTAAACATCCGCCAACTATTTATTCAAAACACTATTCTAAAGAAACATTCCCAGCTTATATATGACCCCAAATTAATGGCTAGCCGTAAACCCTATATATTTGCTTATGAAGCTCCTATTAAAACGTCGTTTATAAGAAAATTTTATCCTTTCCTTGGCGTCTACTTATATAATAAATTAAATAAATCTCTAAAAATATATTCAACTCCCAAATTTAAATGTAAAATTGTCCTTAAAAAATGGCTGAACAATAAGACATTTTATGAAACGGAAAATTTGTTAAGGGTGGTAGTCTAATAAACAAAAAAAAAGTATTATTATTATTTCTCAATTAACCTTTAATTGATCAGTTAGGTCCCAGGGACTCCACACGATTTTCAAAGCGTTTTGCAAATTTTATTATTTCACTTATAAGTTCATGCGTCTCCTCAGTACCTTCCAGTGCTGCCAATTTAGCATTTTCCGAAGTGATTTAGCATATATAATTTCAGTTTAGCATATAGCATATTTTTTTAGTATTTTACCCTGATAAAATAAGTGCGTTCGGAAAGTCAAACTCCGAATTTAAAAAAGCGCGTTGACGTTTGTGAACGCGACCGTAGAGACTATAGTTAGGGGAATCCCCTTAGATTAAGAAATATTAATCTAAGGGAATCCCGCTTGGATGGAATAACTATGATTGTTTTTGGTCATCGGTCGACCTTGTCATCATAGGTACTTTTGTTTTGTTTGATTCTTGTGTGGTTACGTACGTTAAATAAGAGTTTTATAGATTTAATTAAATTGACAATGGCTTCAAAATATAACCAACATTATCGTGCAGAGTGGGAATTGATGTCCGATTTTAAAGAGTGGCTACAGCCGGTAGAAAGCGACACCACAAAAGCGTACTGTAAGTATTGCAGGTCTCAAATTGTGGCAAAATTATACTGCTTAAAACAGCATGCTTCATCTTCCAAACACCTAAAAGCTATGGAACCAATAAGAGGTCAAAAAACAATTGAGTTTCCGAAAATAATTAAAAATCTCAACACTCAAAAAGCTGAAAGCACACTAGCTATGTTTATATGTGAGCATTGTTCATTTTGACCATTGATCATTTGTCATATCAAGAATTAGTAGACGACATTGGAGATCAAGAATATAGTATATTGATTGACGAATCAACAGATATCTCAGTAAGCAAATTATTAGGCGTGACAGTTAGATATTTTAGCTTACCGTTGAAGAAAATTGTTTCCACTTTTTTAGGATTGCTCGAACTTAAAGATGGAACAGCCAACGGTATAGTAAATGGCTTAAAATTATTGATTTCCGGTTTGAATTTGAATATAAAAAAAAATATCGGCATTGGTACGGATAACGCAACTGTTATGACAGGAACCACCAACGGTGTTCATCAATTGCTGAAAACTGAAACTGGCAAAGATAACTTAGTATTAGTACGCTGTGTGTGTCATTCCTTACAATTAGCAATATCACATGCCTCCGAACAAACACTACCTAGAAATATAGATTTTCTAATACGTGAAACTTATAACTGGTTCAGTCATTCGTCGAAGCGGCAAATATATTATAAAGAATTATATAAAACTATGAACTGTGGATCAGAGCCCCTCAAGATTCCTCGATTATGCAATACTAGATGGATATCCATCGAACCAGCTGTGGTTCGCATTTTGGAACAATGGGACGAATTGAAACTGTTGTTTCAAGTTGCTAGAAGCAGCGAAAATTGTTACATGGCGGAAACGTTGTATAACATGTACAATGATCCCGTAAACCATTTATATTTAATTTATATTAAGCCAATCGTAGAAGAAGTACAAATGGTAAATAAACTTTTTGAAAGTAACGATGTTGACGTAACCAAACTTTATAATGAGCTTATTGGCCTAACGGAATCTATTAGTCGACGCATTTTGAATCCTACAGCCAGAGTTGACGTACTGACACAAAATATTGCCAGTTATCTAGATCCGTCGCTGTACATGGGCTACGTTTTTGAGACAAAGTTAAGAGAGTATGATCTAGTACAAGAAGTGAAGCAAAACCTTAAACAGCGATGCATAAATTTTACGCTTAAACTTGTCACAGAATTACAATCGAGATTGCCTACGAACTTTGCAGTTCTACAAAAAATTTCAATGTTTTCAGTACAAGAAATGCTAAAAGTTGTCAAACCACCAATCGTTGAAAAAGCGCAAGAATTTAATATAGATGCAACAGGAATTGATAAACTAATATCACGATGGCGTAACATTGTTTTTATACAATGGCAATGTACTTCCTCTACTGCTAAATTTTGGTGTGAAGTTGTGGACTATAAGGACGCTGCTGAAAATAATCCCTTCAAGGAACTGGCTGCATTTGCAACAATGTTATTAACATTACCTCATTCAAATGCAGACGTAGAGCGCGTATTTAGCCAAGTTAACTTGGTTAAAACTAAATTAAGGAATAGTTTATCAACTTCAACCTTGAATGCAATTTTATACGTAAGATTCGGATTAAAAAGGGTTAACAAATGCTGTCACTCCTACGAGGTCCCTGATGCAATCTTGCGAAAAATAGGGACAAATGAGGCTTATGCATCTACGTCTTCTGCTCTTCTACCGGCTGCATCTATTCAAGAGGATACAGACGAGGGTCTTCATGTTTTATTTGTGTCAGGAAATTATTAGTTATTAAGGTGCTTCTTTGAATTGTAAAGATTTTATAATAAATGCTCTTTTATTGAGTTGGCACTTTTTTTAGCTTATTCCGGAAATTTTGGCATTTTTTTGGCATTTATTGAATGTAGATTTAGCAGAAAATATTTTTTAGAGTTGGCAGCACTGGTACCTTCCTCCAGTAGCGCACGGCGTGCGGGAGCGGAAGGACGTGCGTGTGCGCTCATTTATTGGCGTGTTATTACGTTCATGGAATCCACGGGACCCCACCAGAGCGTTTGTGTAGCTTTTTCACTAATTCCATAATTTTTTAGTTTTATGATACAATTTCTTCTTTTTAGGCTACAAAATGGCGTCCAGTAGACAAATAGTGAATTTAGATCAACCAGATGATGAATCTATTATAATGGGATGGGTAAACGACGAAGATTTGGAGTGAATCTGAACCGTCGCAAGAGCCTCAAAATATGCCTGCAGAATTGCTCTCCGAGTCCGAAGATGGGTGCATACCTTCGGATCACGACACAAATTCGGAGTTTTCAGTTGGTTCCGATGGTGAAGATATCACGGTTTCGGATGAGAGAACATTGCATATTATTACGGAAAAAACTGATTCAAGTGGTCAAGCGTTTCCTTATACTACTTCTCACTCTAAGATCTGATGATTTCAATGACAGAGATGAACGACAAAAAATCGACCCAGCTTGTGCCATATAAGAATTATTAGACAAATTCAATACGAATATACAAGCAAGATTTGTGCTAATGTCACTGTTGGCGAGATGTTGCTGGCTTTTCGTGGAAGATGTATATTCCCAGTAAGCCAGCAAAATATGGGATCAACGTACAATGCCTTGTTGACTCTTCAACATACTACTTGTATAATACTTACATCTATACAGGAAAAGGATCTGATGCTTACAACATAAAGATCAAAGAAAGGTCGCGAAGAAAATACCAGGTTGAAAAATATCAACATGGCAAATCAGAAAAGCATGACGAGTACTTCATCGCGAGGTAATAAAATTGGATACTTGGATCCCCATAATACAAATACCAACAATACGCCATTTTTAAAAACTGGATTACAAAATTCAATATTTATTTAAGAGCCAATCGCCTGGAGAACGAATCCAACTCTAGGATAATTAGTGCAACTATCCTGCACTTTATCTGAACAGACGCTCTTAACATATTATATTCATTCGATACCATCACATACATTACAAGAAAAAAATCAGGAATATTTTTAATAGAGTCCAAAAGGAAGACGAAAACATTGATTCTTACACGACAGACCTGACCAATATCAGTTTGCAATTTAACTTTGGAACATTCAAGAAGATCTCCTTAAAGACATTTTCAGTTGGAAGTGTATGTTCCATAACTATAAACTCTAAAAACAATGAAAATTACAACACTATTTTTTTAGGTTCAATTTATTCTATTACAAATAATAATAATACCCAGTACATACAGTCAAATATAAATAATCAGTTTATTTCATGCAAATGTTATTTCACAGTCCATATTTTACAAATAAACATTAATAATGAAAATCTACAAAAATGTAGGCACAAGCTAGCATTTAGTGGTGAAGTTCTTTATAAACATTAAGCCTGCATAGAGCAAAAAAAGCTAAATCACCACAAAATAAAACAATAATATATTATAAACTTCTGTTATAGTACCACAGAGAATGTATAATGTTTTACTGATATATAAGAAAATGAAATAATATATAATTTACCATTAAAAAGTATCTAAATTTAGCGAAAAAGGCTAGTTTGCGTTTTGAACATTTTAATAACTTAACGGTAGCATTTTATCTCAACATTAATTCAAAAGTATTCTCAAATGTATAAACTACCTCCTCCGATATTTGAAACATTTATATTTTTGTTCCTAATATTTAAAATAATTATTTTTTCGAAATGAATCCCAAATTCGCCATACATTATGAATATTAAGCGATGGACGCGTTCGAAAAATCAGTCGACCACGAGAGCCTGGAGTGGGGTCACGTCTCTTTGCGGAGCCGTGCCACATGACCTGTCTTAGGTATATGTTCACAAAGCGTGGCAAATAAACACAAAAAAAGTATTTTTTTTGGAATTATGAGAATTTATTAGTACGTAATAAAATTTATACAATTAAATATTTGAAAAAAATGGAAACATTAAAAGTCAGACATTATAAATTAATTAAATGTAGCAGTACCAACTGCATACAAGAATAAATAAATTAAAGATGGGGATTCGCTCGTTTTGGAAATAAACGTTATTAAACATATTTTTAAGTAACTTTAGTATTACAATGTTGATATTTGTAGTTACAACGAGTATTTTGAATTTGTACTCGTTTATAAGTAATTTTACCAGGTCAAGTTCGATTTTTATAGTTATTTTGAATTTAATGGTGGCGGCTTTGCTCGTTCGTTAAAAATAGACATTGTACTCGTTTTAAAGTAACTTTAGTAGTCAAAATCTGAATTTTGTAATTATTTTGAATTTAAAGATGGCAGCTTTGCTCGTATGAAAAAATTAGATATTATATTCGTTTTTAAGTAATTTTACCAGTGCAATTTCGATTTTTATAGCTATTTTGAATTTAATGGTGACGGCTTCGCTCGTTCACTAAAAATAGATATTATACTCGTTTTAATGTAACTTTAGTAGTCAAAATCAGATTTTTGTAATTATTTTGAATTTAAAAATGGCGGCTTCGCTCGTTAGAAAAAATGAGACATTATATTCGTTGTTAAGTAACTTTAGTAGTCAAAATCTGATGTTTGTAATTATTTTGAATTTAAAGAAGGCGGCTTCGTTCGTTTGGAAATAAACGTTCATGTACACGTTTATAAGTAACTTTACATGGCCAAATTTGATTATGTTTAATTGTTATATTGAAAATAATGATAGCGCTTGTTTGAAAATATAATCATTATACTAGTTTTTAAGTAACTTTAGTATTCAAAATCTGATTTTTGTAATTATTAAAATATATATTATTATAAAGGGGTTTTCAACAAGAACTTTGTTTTCTAGAACAAAAAATTTAGATGAAGATGATTAAATTTTTTGTTGAATTACAAAGAGATAAGTTCGGCAATTATAATTGAAAAATGATATCTGGCAAATGTCCACCGCAAGCACGCTGACAGATGTCGATTCTTTCAGCAAAGTTTTTAATCACTTTTTGACAAAATGGCGGGACTAATTTGTTAATCATATCACGGATTTTGAGTTTTAAGGCTGCAATCATTTCGATTGGCTCCGTATAGACTCTGTCCCACATAGCCCCACAAAAAAAAACAGTGGTGTTAAATCACACGATCTGGCTGGCCACTTAACAGCTGAGTTTCGTGAAATTATGCGATCGGGAAATTTGGTTTGCAATAATGATTTGGTTTTATCGTTTCATTGGCTATGTCACATGTGGCACCGTCCTGCTGAAACCATATGTCAGTGATATCCACGTCATCAATAATAGGCAAAAATTGAGTTGTTAACATCTCGCGATAGCGTGATCCATTGACCGTTACCGCATTTCCAGCATGCTTGTGGTGGACATTGGCCAGATATAATTTTTCATTCATAATTACCTAACTTTTATCTTTGTAATTCAATAAATATTTAATAATCTTCATATTTTTTTTTTGTTTTAGAAAACAATTATCATGTGATATGTTTTAGGGTGACCATCGCATTTATGAATGTCAGGAGTTCAAATCCTTAACCATTAGTGATCGGCTTTCTAAGGCCATTGATTTAAAACTTTGATCATATTCGACGGTGCAGGTTTAGACACTGTCGTATTTGTAATGAGCGACACAACACGCTGTTACAATAAAAATTCTATAAAAATCAAGAGTAGCACGGACCTTCAGTATGGCAATACTAGCAATAATCAGTACATTTCCATGTCTGCTATATCATCTAGCCAAGCCCTACTTCCTACGGCATTAATTAACGTAATCAACCCCGCTACCCAACGGCGTGAGACACTTCGTGCATTGCTTGATAGCGGGAGTCAGTATTCGTTTATCTCGGCAGCTGTTCGAGACAAGTTGCGACTGGCTTCTCAGCCTAACAGAGATGTTGATGTAATTTGTCCGTATAATATCTTGCGCCAGATATGCCTTTTTCATTCTTCCTTAGATAGGCTATATATTTCATTTCCTTTTCCTATTATTTATTGCTTTGTATAAGTGCCCTTTTAGATATGACTCGCTATATAATCGTACATACATATATATATGGTTGAAAGAAGTAGGTATTTTTACATAACGATACGTTGGTTTAATTCAATAACGTGATAAATATCTAAGTGTATAATATGATATCCGTAATATACAATAAAATAATACCTAATTATTATAGACATACTGTATTGAAAACTATACAGTAGACAGAGGATGTTGGGCAAAGAATACATGGGATTCAAAAAAGAAGGTACTAAATACGTTCAAAAGGAAATAAAACCAGCAAGGGAAATGGGCCCATAGTATATGGCAAAGCGCTGTTTTAGCGGTAAAGCTGTGTTTTGTCCCCATTTAACTGAAGAAATTCGATATAAAATTTTTGAAGACTTTTGGAAAAAATCGTGGCAGGAAAAGAAGATGTATGTTTTTCCATGGTTGATAAGAAACCTACTGCTAGAAAAACTAAGAGCACAACTACAAGACGTAGTGATACAAAAGTTTTTATTTTTTTAAAGTTGTCGACGACCTATGCCATCCTAATATAGTGGTATACTTTTATAATTAAAAAATGCAAAATTCAAACTTGTGTCAGTGTCTCGAACAACAGTTGAAATTGAAAAACGTTAGGCAGTTGCTATTAAAAGAGGGAGGAAATAGGGTCCACGGTCTGGTGTATGCTATGAAAGCTAATAGTTCATTTGTATTATATATATTTAAATAACGTAGTTTTAAGGTATTTCTGTAAAGTAATAAAGTGTAAATAAATAAACGAGTCAAAAGGAAAGAGTCTAGCAAACCTTTTTAGCTTTTTAGCTTCGCTCGTTAGAAAAAATGAGACATTATATTCGTTGTTAAGTAACTTTAGTAGTCAAAATCTGATGTTTGTAATTATTTTGAATTTAAATAAGGCGGCTTCGTTCGTTTGGAAATAAACGTTCATGTACACGTTTATAAGTAACTTTACATGGCCAAATTTGATTATGTTTAATTGTTATGTTGAAAATAATGATAGCGCTTGTTTGAAAATATAATCATTATACTAGTTTTTAAGTAACTTTAGTATTCAAAATCTGATTTTTGTAATTATTAAAATATATATTATTATAAAGGGGTTTTCAACAAGAACTTTGTTTTCTAGAACAAAAAATTTAGATGAAGATGATTCAATTTTTTGTTGAATTACAAAGAGATAAGTTCGGCAATTATAATTGAAAAATGATATCTGGCAAATGTCCACCGCAAGCACGCTGACAGATGTCGATTCTTTCATCAAAGTTTTTAATCACTTTTTGACAAAATGGCGGGACTAATTTGTTAATCATATCACGGATTTTGAGTTTTAAGGCTGCAATCATTTCGATTGGCTCCGTATAGACTCTGTCCCACATAGCCCCACAAAAAAAAACAGTGGTGTTAAATCACACGATCTGGCTGGCCACTTAACAGCTGAGTTTCGTGAAATTATGCGATCGGGAAATTTGGTTTGCAATAATGATTTGGTTTTATCGTTTCATTGGCTATGTCACATGTGGCACCGTCCTGCTGAAACCATATGTCAGTGATATCCACGTCATCAATAATAGGCAAAAATTGAGTTGTTAACATCTCGCGATAGCGTGATCCATTGACCGTTACCGCATTTCCAGCATGCTTGTGGTGGACATTGGCCAGATATAATTTTTCATTCATAATTACCTAACTTTTATCTTTGTAATTCAATAAATATTTAATAATCTTCATATTTTTTTTTTGTTTTAGAAAACAATTATCATGTGATATGTTTTAGGGTGACCATCGCATTTATGAATGTCAGGAGTTCAAATCCTTAACCATTAGTGATCGGCTTTCTAAGGCCATTGATTTAAAACTTTGATCATATTCGACGGTGCAGGTTTAGACACTGTCGTATTTGTAATGAGCGACACAACACGCTGTTACAATAAAAATTCTATAAAAATCAAGAGTAGCACGGACCTTCAGTATGGCAATACTAGCAATAATCAGTACATTTCCATGTCTGCTATATCATCTAGCCAAGCCCTACTTCCTACGGCATTAATTAACGTAATCAACCCCGCTACCCAACGGCGTGAGACACTTCGTGCATTGCTTGATAGCGGGAGTCAGTATTCGTTTATCTCGGCAGCTGTTCGAGACAAGTTGCGACTGGCTTCTCAGCCTAACAGAGATGTTGATGTAATTTGTCCGTATAATATCTTGCGCCAGATATGCCTTTTTCATTCTTCCTTAGATAGGCTATATATTTCATTTCCTTTTCCTATTATTTATTGCTTTGTATAAGTGCCCTTTTAGATATGACTCGCTATATAATCGTACATACATATATATATGGTTGAAAGAAGTAGGTATTTTTACATAACGATACGTTGGTTTAATTCAATAACGTGATAAATATCTAAGTGTATAATATGATATCCGTAATATACAATAAAATAATACCTAATTATTATAGACATACTGTATTGAAAACTATACAGTAGACAGAGGATGTTGGGCAAAGAATACATGGGATTCAAAAAAGAAAGGTACTAAATACGTTCAAAAGGAAATAAAACCAGCAAGGGAAATGGGCCCATAGTATATGGCAAAGCGCTGTTTTAGCGGTAAAGCTGTGTTTTGTCCCCATTTAACTGAAGAAATTCGATATAAAATTTTTGAAGACTTTTGGAAAAAATCGTGGCAGGAAAAGAAGATGTATGTTTTTCCATGGTTGATAAGAAACCTACTGCTAGAAAAACTAAGAGCACAACTACAAGACGTAGTGATACAAAAGTTTTTATTTTTTTAAAGTTGTCGACGACCTATGCCATCCTAATATAGTGGTATACTTTTATAATTAAAAAATGCAAAATTCAAACTTGTGTCAGTGTCTCGAACAACAGTTGAAATTGAAAAACGTTAGGCAGTTGCTATTAAAAGAGGGAGGAAATAGGGTCCACGGTCTGGTGTATGCTATGAAAGCTAATAGTTCATTTGTATTATATATATTTAAATAACGTAGTTTTAAGGTATTTCTGTAAAGTAATAAAGTGTAAATAAATAAACGTGTAAATAGTGAGCAAAAGTTTCATTACATAGTGCAGCCGGCGCCCTTCGGTCACATTTTTTGGTAGCAGAGCGTGGTTAAGAGTAATCATGTTAACAAGGGGAAAGGTGCAAAGTGCGGACAACATCAACAAGGTTCGAGTCACTGAGGAGGTTGAAGAGTACGTAGCTCCAGGTACTCAGGGATCTCAGGTTGGTTCTAAAAATGAGGATATAATGATAGCTAATTTAGCGGAGGCCATGAAGATGGCTCTACAAATGGCTCAGGGTACGTATCGTGGCGAAAATAGCTACACGTTGCCAGAGTTCAGCGGTAAGGCGAGTGAGTGGCTAAATTTTAAGGGTGCATATGAAGAAACAAAATCGGAAATCAAAAGTGAAAATATTAACCGTCTCCGATTATCTCTAAAGGGTGATGCAAGGGAAGCTGTAAGTGCCCTTTTATTTTCCGACCCGGAATATATTATGGGATGTCTGCAGCGCTGATTCGGTAGACCCAGGGACATATCCATATAAGGTGTTTCTGTAAAGTAATAAAGTGTAAATAAATAAACGTGTAAATAGTGAACAAAAGTTTCATTTTCAGAGGGTCATAGTGCGGCCGGCGCCCGTCGGTCACAAAAGTGAATAATAAAAAGGAAAGAGTCTAGCAAACCTTTTTAGCTAATAATAATAAATCATTTATTTGCCAGCTACGTTAGGAATCAAGGAGTGGACAGTAAGATATTGGTTAGGAGAGAAAAGGCATACAAATAATAATACTAATGTTGAAACACACACAAGAGAAGATATACAAGGTAAAGTGTCAAAAAAAGAATTTGTTAAGAAATATTTATCTGCGTTGCCTAAACTACCATCGCATTACTGCAGACAATCATCATCTAAATTGTATTTGGAGCCAATAATACAAACTAAATCTTAATTGTACCGATTATATGTAAAATATACAGAGTCAAATCTTGAACCTGTGGCATCAAGAAAACTATTTGAGGATGTCATATCTGAACAGAACAGACTATTTCAACCGAAAAAAGATGCTTGTAATCAATGTTGTGCCCACAAAGTAGGTAATATATCAGATGAAACGCATCGGAAACACATTGAGCTAAAGGACATGGCTAGAGCTGAGAAGAACAAAAAAGCGGCACAGAAAGGATTAATACATGCATTAACAGCGGATCTTCAGGCAGTTAAATTGTGTCCTTTTCTTAATGCCAGCGCACTATACTTTAAAACAAAGCTCGCTATTCACAATTTTATATTGTACAACATAGGAAATAGTAAAGTTACCTGTTATTGGTTCGATTAGACGGTATGTGACTTAAAAGCCACAACATATGCATCGTTTTTCATAGACTACTTGAATAAATTATTATGTAATGATCTTAAAGATATTATAATTTTTACGGATGGTTGTACAGAACAGAATAGGAATAAAGTCCTTTCAAATGCATTATTACGTTTGGCTGTGGCTAAAAATATTGTCATAACGCAAAAATATTTGGAAAAGGGACACACTCAAAAATGGAAGTAGATTCGGTCCATTCAGTCATTGAGAGAAAATTGATTTTTTTTACCATCACAATACGCCAATATCACAAAGGAAGCTAGAAGTACACCATATCCTTATGAAGTTATTATACCGGACTTTACGTTTTTTAAAGATTTCAGTATTAAAGACTATCATGTCTATAATTCGATGATTTTACTTCTTTACCTAGGAGACCAAAATATCATCTTTAATTGAAGAAGTACCACCACTTAATACATCAAGACAAGCGATCTCAAAAATAAAGTATGACCATTTACAGAAACTAAAGAAGGTGATTCCAAAAGATTGTTATGACATTTATAATAATTTGCCTTATAAATAATATTAGAATATACAGAGAGACGTAAATACTGTATTGCAATCATCAATAACTATTACATTTTTTTAAAGTAAATTAATATTTTTATTTTTAGGTTTATACTAGATTGCTATTCCATTATTATTATTTAGGTTAATTTTATTTTATTATTGTTAAATTTAATTTATTTTTTCTTGAATAAAGTTTTTAATACTTTTTGTATTAAAAAAAATTAAAGTCTCTTACATTTGCTGTGATTAAAATTATAATTGGAGACTAGCTGTGCTCGCGACTTCGTCCGCGTGGAATAGTTATTTTTTTATCATATAAACTTTCATCCCCTATTTTATCCCCTTGGGGGTAGAATTTATCAAAATCCTTTCTTAGCGGATGCCTACGTCATAACATCTACCTGCATGCCAAATTTCAGCCCGATCCGTCTAGTGGTTTGGGCTGTGCGTTGATAGATCACTATGTCAGTCAGTCACCTTTGAGTTATATATATTTAGATTATTCTTTAATACATATTTTTTGTGTATCTTGAACCGTTTTCACGGCGCACGCAACGGAAGGCTTCAAAGATGAAATAATTTCTCCCGTTTTTTACACATTTACCACTATATCTTTGCTCCTATTGGTCGCAGCGTGATGTTATATAGCCTATAGCCTTCCTCGATAACTGGACTATCCAACACAAAAAGAATTATTCAATTCGAACCAGTAGTTTCGGAGATTAGCGCGTTCAAACAAACAAACAAACAAACAAACTCTTCAGCTTTATAATATTAGTATAGATTTAAACTTAAGAAAGGTCAATATTTTTTGTTTAATAATTAGGTTGGTACTTATTATAAATTATAGTAAACTTACCCATTACTGAAGCCTTACCGGGAAGGTTTGTCGATACCGACGCGTCGATGAAAAAAAAATATAGATTTTTTTTTCTAAGGATATAACTCAATCGCAGAGAAACGTCAAACATTTTATTTTCTAACTGTTAACTTTAATCAAACTAGTCTACCGTGTGTTTAAGTATTAAGATTTTAGAGTAAGGGTGGATTTCTTGAGTTATATTTTAGCGCAACTTCGTCTCATACGTATAAGGGCAAGAACAACTATGTTAGTAAACATTGATCTCGTATTTTTACAATGTTTTTTTCTATTCTTGTAGAACAAATCGTTAATAAACGAGTATTTTATTTATTCATAACAAAAATTAAAGAAAACCTTAAGAAAAATAAATAAAACTAATTAAACTAATCCAAAGAAATATAAAAATTATCCAATATTATATAAATAAATACTAAAATAAATATTTACAAAGAAAATAAAATATTTATAAAAGGTAAAATATTTCTTCCATCCCCGACCAAACACCGGCCGTGCCTAGTACAGAAGCGGCATTTCCTTTTGTATTGCCAGACTGATATTTTGTGAAAGGAATGAGCGAGCACGAAGATCACCTGTAGTTTGGATAAGCTGCCGATCAATCTGGTCCACCAACTGTCTTGCATCTTTACTCCACGGCCCCAGCGTCTCTACAGCAAAAGCTGAAAATATATAATATTCTTCCAAATGTGAATATTTTTATTTTCTTAATATTCTCAGCCCTTGCTGCAGCAGAGCCAGCGCACTGTGAAGTATTATGTACGTAGCTAGGAGCAAGTGTGTCACTACACTTCTTGTAGAAGAGTTTTGTTAGTTATAATTAGCTGTAGCTGATATTCATAAAAACTTATTGTAGGCTTGCAGAACACTTTAGTTATAGAAGGTTTAGTCTATTATTTTTTAGCAACAAATTTAAATATGTGTATAAGAGATAAAACATTCTATAACTAAGTGTTTTTCAATGACTCAATAGGTTTTTATATAGTATATTTAAAGTTAATATGTATGTTTATAAATAAACCTTTATATAATTTGTTCTTGATTTTTTAGAATTGTTTATTTGGTTTAATTGTTCCTATTAAAGTATTGTAGATCATGGCCGTTTATGTTTTAGAGATCTCGTATTTTAATAAGTTTTTTTAAATTAGGTATGTTTAAAAAATGTTTTTTTTATATTTTTGCCTTAATAAATGAAAATAGAGAATGTGATTTCAAGTCCGCACATATACCATATATATTTTAAGTTTTGTTGATATTTCAATGACAAAACCGCAAAAGTGATTTCTTACAGATTCTACACATCTTTTTGATAAATTTATATCATATAAGCAGCTATGATAAAGTTACAAACCGATTAAGACGGTGAAATTCATTAAATTGACCGAAATATTCAGTTTTTTCTTCCTCCTGGAAAATCTTTAAAATACAGTTACGCGCTCACTACAAACTGCTCATACGCGCGTTTGCAGTATCACCGACGATATGGTATTTTTTTACTTTACTTAAAAATGTGCAACATCGATCTTAACTTATTTATGACACCCGGTGGAGTAGAAAATAAATTATAGTAATATTTTTAAAGTAAATATATTAAAGTAACAAGTAGTGTTGGTCTTGTCACCGTTTCCCTCTAACTCAGGGTTTCTTAGGGGTATATATTACATTGTTTCAGCTCGTTTAAGAAAATGTCAAAGAAAAGAAAACGAAAGTATAACGATTCGTATATCAACTTTGGTTTTACAGTTATAATTGAACGCGATGGAACTCAAAACCACAGTGCTTCCTATGCGGTAAAGTGTTGTCTAATGGAAGTATGAAGCCAGCAAAGTTCAGAGCATCTTAAAACTGTCCACCCTGACAATATATAGGACAGCATCGACGATTGTCGTACTAAGCGAGTTTGGCCTGAAAAAAACGGCACTTTACCTAAACTTAAATTCATCCCGACACAAAAACCATGTGTTGAAGCGTCATACAAGGTCGCTTACCGTATTGCTCAGCAAAAGAAGCCACAAACTATCGCGGAAACATTAGTGAAGCCTTGTGCACTGGATATTGTGGAACTTGTATGTGGTAAGGATCAAAAAAAGAAGATTGAAGCTTCCTTTATCTAACGATGTTATTCGTTCTAGAATTGTTCAATTGTCGTTTAAAGCAGGTTATAGAAGAATTAAATTCTTCGCTCTTTCCGTTCAGTATGCAATTGGATGAAAGCACCGATGTTCAATGTAGCCAACTCTTGGTATTTGTCCGTTATGTACACCATAACACGCGTAGTATCTAAGAAGAGTTATTATTTTGCGACTAACTTTTGGAGACTATATAGGCTTCAGATGTCTTTAAGATGATAAAAAGATTTTTCATCTAACAAAATGTTGATTGGAAGTCTAAACTTTTTGCAGCTTTGTTCAAGAAAGAGGTCCCGTATGTCATAATCACTCATTGTTGATGATCTTCTTACATCGACATGCGTTAGCCTCACGAACTTTGCCTACTTGTTTGAAGGAAGTTTTGTCTACATGTGTCTAAATAATTAACTTGATCAGAGCAAGAGCCTTAAGCCACCGCCTGTTTCTAAACAGGCGGACTTTGTCAAAAAATGGGATCAGAACATAAGTTCGTTGGCTTTTAAAGGGACGAGCCTTGACGCACTTGTTTTAATTGCGAGTAGAAGTGTTACTTTTTCTGAAAGATAAGGGAATTGACTTTATGAATATTTTGAGAGCAAGATTTCGCGCAAGGGCTATCGTACTAAGCAGATATATTTAGTCATTTGAACGAAATGATTGATCATCAAAAATGATTGGTTTTAACGATTTATACCCGTGGAAACGGATATGGCATGGGCAAAAACGTCCTATAAAACAAATGTTAATAATTGTTAACAAATGTTAATGTATCTGGCGTTGCATGTATTGTGGGATTTGAAACAAAAAGGTTTAGTTTGTTGGGGTGAGAAATTCATACTGCAGCGTATTGCAAAAAAAAATAAAAACAAAGAACCCAATAAGCATCGGTGCTTTAAAAATTGCTATGGGACAGCAAATCAAATGGGATTGCCAAAGGATTTAAAAATAGTATTATAATGTACGGCGTAAAACATACTAGAATTATTAGCGATGGTGATAACAGCATAATGTCCGCAATGAACAATGTTTTGCCTTAATACTCAAATTAAAAAAAAAACAGAATATGGTAACCATTTATTTAGAAATGAATGTGGCAATGACTCATTAACAAGAAAAACAACAAAAAAAAAATTTTTTGTTGTTTTTAATGTTAATATTAGAAAATAAAAAAAGAACAATATTTGAAGCTTCAAAGGTCAATAAAGAGAGCAACGGATAACTCAAATAACAAAAATAAATTAAATAGTCCATGTCATGTGTTTGGAGATCATAGCCAATGTCGAACTTATCGTCGTAAATGTCTAAAAATAGGAGAGCAAAATTTTGTACCGGATTCAAAACATGTAGGCTGTGATACGATTTATATATGTGTATTGCACCTTTAAAGTCAAGGTAAGAACAATAATTTTGCCGAGCACTATAATGCTATAGCAGCGAAATTCGTTGAAGGGAAAAGAGTATTTTATGCGCTGCGTGAATCATATCAAGTACGATTTTATGCGGCTGCAGTTAGGTATAACACTTTTCGATGACTCCAAATTGTTTCCGTCACATTAATATTAGTTTATACTTCATTTATTTAAACAAACAATTATAAAAATATATGTTTTATTCCGGTTTTACTATTTAATATAAGTTTGTAGTTATTTTGTTATATTTTAATAAAATGACATAGTAATTACGGTAACTCAGATACTTTTGGTGGCAACTCAGTTGTTTTTCATACTAATTCATTGTGTCCCTGAGCACTTTGCTATTGCTGATACAGTGAAATACTTATTTTTTTATTCAATTATCAAGAAACTATTAAATAACCACAATAGTTAAGAAAAGCAGAATTTATTAAAAAATCGGGAAAGAATGTTAAGATATGTAAAACTGTAAAAAAAATAATGGAGGGTACAGCTGAAGAAATAATTGAAACTTTTGAAGAAACATTACAGCGTCTAAAGAGACATATTTACAACATAAAAATACAATATAAATCATACAGGGCTGCAATAGACGGTTTAATAGAAGATGAACTTGTTTTACATATTGACTTCAGCGAAAATTACAGCTGCAAGCATTATGGGGAAATCCAATCGCATCACTTTGGTGGCTCCCGTAGACAAGTTACATTACACACTGGAGTGATGTACCGTAATATAAACAATGAAAGAGTTGTTGATCCCTTCTGTAGCATTTCTGGCGATAATTCTCACAATCCAGCAGCTATCTGGGCACATCTTCACCCAATTCTTACTGATATAAAAGCAAACTACTCTCAGATAACAACAGTACATTTATTCTCTGATGGGCCTGCGACCCAGTATTGTCAGAAGCAAAATTTTTATTTTATATGCTCAAAGATACCTAGTTTATACTTTTCAGAAAGTCACATGGATTTTTTTTGAGGCTGAGCATGGCAAAGGAGCCGCAGACGGTGTGGGTGGATTTCTTAAACGCGCCGCTGACAAAAAAGTCGCTACTGGGACAGATATTTTCGATGCTGAAAGCTTTTTTAATGCACTTAAAGACTCAAGCAAAATTAAATTGTATCTTATAACGGATGCTGAAATTCAGAATATTGCTAACTTTATCCCTAAGAACATAACTCCTCTACAAGGTACTATGCAAGTACATCAAGTTCTGACTGACACCCATTGAATTTTAAAATATCGCGATCTTAGTTGTTTTTGTAATCGAGGTTTTTGTCCTTGCCAAAATCCGAAGATCTATCAACCAGTTAAAGAGCTGAAATGCAAGCAAGGAGAAGCAAGAAATCCGATCAGTGATGGCATGGTTTTATCAGATTTATCCAATATGGCATTATCATCTAGAAACAATTATTATAACATATATACATCAAGTTCTGATTCTGAAAATGAACCTCTCACATAATTAAAAAATCTTGCGCCCTCAGAATATGCAAGTACATCAAAATCATATGAAAATGAATGACTGGACAAAGAGAATATACATCCAACAAAAATTTCAGAAGCAGTTCATGTCCTTGTACAAGTTTAAGTGAAACAAATAAACAATACGTTTACCTTGGTGTAGCTAAAAGTGACGTAGATTAAGACGGCGATGTAAAGATAATATTTTTTAAGTCATTAGATGATAGTGGAAAGAGGTTTAGATCGGTCCAAACAGATGTTTTATATGAACCATATGAGAATATCTTTAAAATATTGCCTAACCCTAAAGCGACTTTAAAAGGTAAATGGGTAGTTTACGAATTCCCAACTCCTCTAGATATTTTTGAGAAATAGTTTTATTAAGAAAAAATATATTAAGTAGAAGACTAAAATTTCAAATCACAATTTTTAGACTAAGCTAATAAATAGTTTTATTAATAAATATTTTATGTGTAATATTCTATTTAAAGTTTTGTGCAAAAGTACAATAGTGGTTAGTATATTTAAGAGATTAAAATTATAGTTTATTAGTTTTACGTCTTTCCAAAAGACTGATTAATGCTAAACCATATTATAAGTATACAAATTTTAAGTTGTCTTTTCTATTATTATTATTAATTGTTTACTTTATTTAATTGGTATATGATAATACCACAGTGTAACCATGTCACACTAGTGCGTTATTTATGTGTCCCCAGATTTTATTGAAGATGTAACTTATTATCCTTTTACACACTTGATGTACAGGGTTTTTTTATAACCAGTTTATTAAAACAAATAAAATACAGTGCTTACGAGGTTGGCAATTATACATTCAACAATTTTAAATATTTATGCAAAAAATAGGTTTCATTAACTTTTAAAAAGTAACGCAGTAGTTTTAATATAATTAAAAAAAATACTTTGACTCTGAATTTTCGTGATTTAGTTTAATATAAGAATGATTCATAAACTTAAGTTTTTAAAAGTTAAATTTTTCAACAAAAATATGCATAAAGTAGATTTAAAATAAATATTTGCCGAAGTAACGCAGTTGTTTAATTTTTCTACCCTGGAAGTTTCTAAGCTTGATAAATAATAAAATATATAAAAATGTTCGCTGCTTTCAACAGTACGTTATACTACAATAAATTTCATGGTCATATATATAATAAAATTAAAGAAAACCAATAAAAAATAATTATATTTTTTTTCTGCATTTGATGATCAAAAGATACATCGAAAAGTAGAATGGCCCTATTACAAACATTAAAATCAAGAAAGGGATCGCCAAAAGAAAATTTAGGCCTATATATTAGTCGGACCCAAAAGAAGCTAGAGCAAAAAGGAGAATGTCATACAAAAGACCAGAGAAAAAAAAAGCAGAGTATCACTACGGGGACTTGGAAAAAGAGGCTGATTTAGAGCCTGAAGAGTTCAGAAGAGGAGATATTAGAAAAGCAAAATAATTATTGATCAAGGCACAAACACGGAATGGTAAAAAGAGCGAAAAATTACATTTCAAAGGCAACGAGGCAACTAATTATGGTCATACGAATGAGCCCCCAGCGATAAAGAGTTTTAAAAACTTATTAGGAGTTAAAGTTCAGCCCTTAGGTCTTTTCATCACGCCCAGTGGAGTAATTTCTTGGGGCCAAACCAGACTTTCCATTAGAGATAGAATTTAGCCTACTACAGGTGAAACCAAATTGTGTATCACCTAGGTCGCAGAGGTTCCTCCACGCGAAGAGATTTTTGCGGAGATTAAAAATCTCCAGGGGAAGGTCGACAAATGGCAGAAAGCGCCACACATGCCTTTCCAGGAATCTAAAATCGCCGAACTTATGAATGGGATTAAATCCATCCAAGAGGCCAAAACACAATTTCCAGTAGCCGACGGTTCTCTCTCGGAGATAAAAAGTAAAATAGGAGAAATTGGAAATAGAACAACAACCTCCAAACCAATAAAACACCCAAAGAGGGAGAACAGGTGATCCAGAAGGCCCTCAATCCAAAAAAGACTGGGATACAAATAGAGGCAATAAGGAAGGTCAAAAATCAGAAGGTCATAATAAAATGCCGAAGCGATGCTTCTAAAAACATTATAAGAAGCATCAACGAGAGCAACACAAAGCTCAAAATAGAAGAGGCGAAAAATAAAAACCCTCTGATAAAAATAAAAAACGTTATGAAGTACCACTCCGATCAGGAACTGGTAGAGTCCCTATTGGCTCAAAATAAAGTCCTTTTCGAGGGAATTAGAAATGCAGACATAAAGGTCAAATACCGCCAAAAGGCCAGACAAAGTCTGCAGTGTCATCCGGTACTAGAGGTACCACCAACAATCTACAGAGAGGCCCTAGAGATGGAAAAAGTATACATCGGCCTTCAAAGATGCATCGTGGTGGACCATTCCCCCCTGATGCAGTGCACTAACTGTATGGGATACGGCCACTCTAAACGCGGGTGCACAAACGAAACACCAAAGTGCAGCCACTGTGGCGGTAACCATAGTTACAAAGGGTACCCAAACATCAACAAGGGCCCGGAATGTGCAAACTGCAAAAGGGACCAACAGAGGTGACACATAATGCCTTCAGTGAAAAATGCCCCGTAAGAGCCAAATGGGAGTCGATAGCCAGGTCCAGGGTGTCATACTTCTAACGGTGGCGGTGGTCAACAATAAGATATCCCTTATCCAGGTAAACCTGCAGAGGAAAAAACTTGCCACAGCCGAATTGATTGAATCGGCAGCGAAATACGGATACACATTCGCCCTTGTGCAAGAGCCATACGTGGGAGCCACAGGCGAACTAAAAAGGTATTCGGGTACGAGGGTGGTTTAATCGAAAGGCTGCAAGGAAAAATCCGGTAAAGGCGGCGATAATTGTCTTCGATGATAAAGTGGAGATACAACAGAATTCCTCCATGACCTGTGAGAACATCGCCACGGTCACAATCAAGACCGATACATCGAGATTGGTACTTGTATCGGTCTACTTCGAAGGCGATAAACCGCTGGAACCGTATCTGCAGAAGATAAGGGATATCAAACTTAAATCGAAAACAAATAAAATAATAGTCGGTGGCGACGTTAACGCGTGGAGCACATGGTGGGGAAGTAGAGAGGAGGACCACCGGGGCGAAGCCTACTGCTCCTTCCTGGAGGAGATGGATTTGCATATCCTCAACCAAGGTACCACACACCAACTTTTGAAGTCCAAAGGGGAGCCCAGTACTGCAGCAGCATCGTGGACGTGACGGCGTGCACATCACCCCTGTTGAGAAGAATTAATGGCTGGTGTGTGAAACGTGACGTCACAACATCTGACACAATGCAGTTACTTTCACGATGAGTGTGGCGGATGGTGAACTGGTGGTACCGAAACCAGGGACGAGGATATACAACTCTAAAAAAGTCTCTATTCCCCGTCTACGAGGAAGGACCAAGGTCCAATTGCCATGGTGGACGGAAGAGTTGAGCAGCTTCAAGAGGGACACGGTCACCAAGAAACGACATATCAGAAACGCCGCACAGCACAGGAGACCCCAGGTCATCACAGAGTACTTAGAGGCAAGGCTGCGTTATGAGGAGGCGGCTGCAGACGCTCAAACTGCGAGCTGGAAACAGTTCTGCTCCAATCAAGACAGAGAAAGTCTCTGGGATGGTATTTACAGGGTCATTCGGAGAACAGCTAAGAGAAAAGAAGATCTACTTCTCAAAAATCAGTTAGATGAAGACTTAGAACCCGAACAATCCAGCAGAGCTGCTGGCTAACACCTTTTTTCCCGATGACTGTGGACATACGGACGCAGCAGGCCAAGCCGAACTGCGAGAGAGAATAAGTCAACCTCAAGTCATGGAGTTGGGAAGAAATGACCCGCCTTTTACCGAATACGAGGTAAGGAAGGCAATAAACTCATTCAGCCCCAAAAAAAGCTCCGGGAGAGGATGGCTTCACAGCAGACATATGTGTGGCGGCCATATCTAAAAGTATGGACGTGTTCCCATCTCTATGGAAATTAGCAACCGTGTGCGTCCTCAAAAAACCTGGAAAGGATGATTACACCAAACCCAAATCATACAGGCCCATAGGACTCTTATCCATTCTAGGAAAAGTTTTAGAAAAAATGCCGCTGGCCCGAATTCAATGGCACGTCCTTCCCAAACTGAACCAAAGGCAATATGGTTTCACGCCACAAAAGAGCACTGAGGACGCCCTCTATGATCTAAAAGCTTATATAACGAGTGAACTGAAACGCAAGAACATAGTGGTAATGATCTCGTTAGACATAAAGGGTGCCTTTGACAATGCCTGGTGGCCAGAAATTAAAAACCAACTACGCCTGCTTGGACTGCCTAGCAATCTGGGAAGGATGGTGGACGGGTACCTTACGCAGAGGTCTGTTAAGTTAAGGTATGCAGGAGCAGAAATACAGAGGGCCACGACAAAGGGTTGCGTCCAGGGAAGCATAGCGGGACTTTTTGGAATGTGCTAATAAACTCACTCCTTAATGCTTTGACTCAAAAGAGGGTTTATTGTCAAGCTTTCGCCGATGACGTTGTCCTACTATTTTCTGGGAAAGATGAGGACATAATCCAAAATTAGGCGAACGAAGCCCTAAAGTTAGTCCACAAAACAAACGCAATGATAATAACTAAAAAATTAAAATACAACCCATTGTGCTTGTGTATGGACGGAAGCCGTCTGAATTTCGTAGACGAAATAAAGATACTGGGTCTTATCGTGGTCAATAAATTAACGTTTAACTCCCATGTAAGGTCACAATGTCAGAAGGTAGCGAATATCTACAAGCAAATGGCGTGTGCAGCAAAGACTACATGGGGTCTAAACTCTGACATCATAAAAACCATGTACGTGACGGTAGTGGAGCCGATAATACTGTATGCGATATTTTCCAAAAAATTGCATAAGTAAAAAAAATTAATAAAAAAAACCTTTTGGCTAGTTGATTAAATAATTAGCGTTATAGTTTATTGCATAGGATAGGCCCGTATTAATTAATTATTATTGTATATGTGAAGTTTAATATAAGTAAATATGTATTGTATATATGAGGGGCCCGTTAAGTAATTGATCAATCAATAAACTGTCACTGGATAAATATTAGACTAATTATTATTACTTAAGATAGCTTGCATACAACTCGGTATGCGAAGTCACAATATAGCACGTACAACAAATAGTAACGTGCCGAGCCAGACTAGACGACGCCGACGCTGTACTGTCGGCAATTTAAATAAATGCATTAATGTTAAAAAAAAAAAATAAGTAATATAAAATAAGATTGTTTAAAATAGATTTTGGTATTTAAATGCATTAATGTAAAATTCAAAATTATTGTACAAAGTTAAAGTAGTGTTAAAAATCTTTTGTAACTTAAAATTGTAATTAGTAATGCTATGTTGATGCCGACTGTACCGACAGGAATGCGTCACAAAACCCCGATGTCGAGTTCCGGGTATGTGGCCTTGCGGCCTTGTTTACGGAATGCGGTGCTGACCCACTTGCTAGGGCTGCGTTGGCGATTTTCTGGGTCACAAAACTGCGGTAGTAAGATCACGTCTCGAAATCTCCTGGACAAGCAGGACATCAGGACAAGTGATCCCAAATCTGTAACGGTGGTGTGACGCAGGGCGTTGTCGGTGCGGTTTTGGTGGGTGGGACAAAATAAAGTGTGTAAGCCTGACCGTAGCGCGACAGCCGCGCGCGGGTGCATAGGGGTAGTCCGGACCTATGGAGGTCGGGTCGGTGGTGGCGGGCGTACCGGGTTCTGGACCGCACCCTAGATTGTGGTTGAATGGCAAAATGGCTGGTGCGCCTGCTAAAAATCCGTGAGCAGGTGCTGCTGAGCGGACCTTGGACGTCCTCGGGCATTACGGGTGCGTTGTCGTGCAGCGGTCGGGTAGTAATTACTTGTGTAGTTGTATAAATATAAAATATATGGGAGAGTGGAAAAGAAAAAAAACATAACAAGTAGTATATGTAAAAAAGTATATATATATATATATATATATATATATATATATATAAAATACCTCTCATAATTTAAAAATAACTGTCACCGCTCATACGAGCAATGATTTTGAAAATGTAAACCCAGTGCGCGACACACATTGCCTGCGCAGTTGGAAGCTCCGAAGCCCCTGTGCTCATGGGTGGACGGGCCAACAATTGTGTGGGAATGTATACGACTAAACCAGTGTCTACCCAACACCAATAGACACTGTCACATGTGCGTGGGCTCGGTCATGTGGAAAGCTGGTATCGAGAGTAACATTCCTTGATCCCGGCCGATATGAGCGGGTCCGCGCACATGTGTCTAGCATAGGATCTTAGAAAACCAGTGTCTGCCTAACACCTACAAGACACTGTCGTATGTGCGTGGGTTCGATCATGTAAAACGGCGGGTATCGAGAGTAACATTCCTTATTCCGAGCTGACATGAGCGAATTCATGCACATGTGTAAATGGGGCTCCGAATAAATTCCAGATTCGGATTCCCATCACTTTAAAAACCAATGGCATTAAAATAATAATCACAATACCAAAGGCCTGTTCATGCCTGTGGAAAAAAGCATCAAAGGGAAAATGAAAAGGGATGCGGTTTTTTAGTGGGTACAATCCCACACTCTCCGGAGGAAGTATGACTTGGGTAGCCAATGCATAACTCCGGGGGTATATCTTTTGAAGATTTTCCCGCACCTCTACAAAAAAAAAAAAAAAAAGTGTTACCATGTCACACTACTGCGTTACTTATGTGTCCCTAGATTTTATTGAAGATGTAACTTATTATCCTTTAACACACTTGATGTTGTGACGAAGTCCTACCTACAGGTATAAATTGGCTGTGAGGTAATGAAAACAACGTACATACAATAAAAATATATATATATTAAAAGAAACCTAACTATTTAAAATTTATAAAGAGCGAAAGAAAGAGAGAGAGAGAACTATAAGTGAATGGGTTCTATCAACATCCAGATTATGTCATGGGAAGAATGCTACTGCCCTGATTATACGACGATCGGGGAGGGCAGCATCCAACGTCCTTCAGTGACAGGCCAGGCTCCGGGCAGCGGTCGGTTATGGCCGGCTATGGCAGGCCATGACGTCTGCTGAGCAGACGGTGTCCAGGCTCCGGAATGAATCCGGGGTGTCTGTAGACGGTGGCAGACCAGGCTTCAGAAAAAAGGTTCCAGGCCAGGTTCTGCCGTAGTGGTTTTTTCTACCTCGGACTTGATTCTCCACCTCGGACTTGATTCTCCACCTCGGACTTGATTCTCCACCTCGGACTTGATTCTCCACCTCGGACTTGATTCTTCACCTCGGACTTGATTCCTGGAATCATTCGAAGGGAAGCCTAGGCATACTGCTTCCAGCTCTCGTTGTCTACAGTTTTTGGCAGGGCAGCAACAATAATTGTGCATTGCGTAAAACTGCAGGACAGAGGCTGGGGTGCAGTGCTAGACAGACGCACGGACACAGTACAATATTTATATAAATTCTAGTGAACCCTAAAAACGTCCCTATGAAAGCACTGTATAATTAACTCACCAAATTAATGTTGGAACTCCTGTAAACTTTGTGCGTCACTATTATATATTTTTGTAAAGAACAAATTATTACAAACACACACTCGCGATGTTAGCAATTTATCAAATGGTCTGCGGTACTCTGACCGCGGCCTATTTATCTGATTTTTTTAAGTATTACGTTACTTCGACTTGTAAAATGCATTTATTTAAACTACCTGCCTCTTTTGCATTTTGGAAAAAGAGGCTGATTTAGAGCCTGATGAGTTCAGAAGAGGAGATATTAGAAAAGCAAAATAATTATTGATCAAGGCACAAACACGGAATGGTAAAAAATTGGTGCCTTCCGTGGTACCATCGACTGCATGGAGACTCAGTTCAATCTTAAACCGTTGAATGTAGTAGTCCCAATCCTCACTGTTAGGGTTGAAAACTTCGAATTGAAATTTTCCTAACGACATTATTATATTAAATATCCTCGTCGCCAGAAAACTGTTGCATAATAATATTAAAATTATAAATTATATACAAACGTTAGTTCATAGCTAGTCTTTATTTGACATAAAAACAATAACAATCCGTAACCTAGCAACTTGTGACAAATTGTGTTTTTATAAGTCCTAAGGCTAAGGAACCGTTATATAGCAATACACACTTGGATTTATTATCTGACTGTTTGATTTTAGATCCAATATAAATAGATTTTGCTATGATACAAACTTTTTTAAATAATTTTGAATAATTCCTAACATAATTGTGGAAACTTTGGTCAGATGTGTATGATCTTTTGTCATATAGATCATAAAGTGTATCCCTGCTTATTCTAATGCCCTTTGTGGCCCAAATAGCAAAATTTAATTTGTCATTAATTTTCTTTGTTTTTATTTGACATACTTTATTAAATTCTTGATCTATTATTTTATGTAGATTCGCGTATGTAATATCTGGCTGATTAATATTATATATGAAGCTGGACATTAGCTTTATTATGTTGTCATTAAAATAATTGAGTCCATTAACTGTTAACGGCCTGTACTTAATAATTTTATTTATGGGTTTAATTTGAGACTGAAAGCTAACCAACAAACATTTATGGTCAGAACGCACACCTGTAATAACAGAATTACTTAAGAGTGAACAATTGGTAAATGTATTATCTATGCAAGACCGACTAGTTAAAGTGATCCTAGTTGGCTCCATGAATACATTATTTAAATTAAAGGAATTAAACAATGATATTAGTTTACATTTGTCGCTGTTATTTATTAAAATATCTATATTGAAATCCCCACATATAAAAATTTGTTTATTTAAGTCAAATACTTTTGACAGGACATCCTCCATTATAGTAATAAAATTAGATAATGCAGAGGCGGGGGGTCTGTATATGCATAGAATAATATAAGTATCCATCTCCGCACATGAGATCTCACAAACACGTTCAACTGATAGTTTTACAATATCCTTCCGCTCTTTGCATTTTAGTGATTCTTTAATTAAGATAATAGATCCACCTCCCTCACCGGAGTTTCTATTGAAAAAACTAGCAACTACAAAGTTATTTATACTGAAACACATTTTCTCTGCTTTTAGCCAGGATTCTGTAAAACACATCAAATCTAAATCATATTTTTCAATTATAAATTCAATGTCAAGAACCTTGCTAGAGAAGCTTTGTATATTTTGGTGTATTAAGGTAAGTTTACAATTAACCTTCTCTGTTGTCACATCTATAAGTTTAAAATAGGTTGTACCACAACATTATTAGTACTAGAACTAAATGATGATATGCGAGTCAATACTTAATAATATATTATTGGCTACCAATGTAGCAATACTTTTTTGTACCTTCATAGGTAGTTTAAAGCTATCCTGGGTCATATTAATATTCTTAACAAATTTGTTAATATCAAATAAAGTAAACAAATTATTGTAACTTGTCAAATTATACATGCAATTATTTAAATAATATATATGTTTATTCTGTGAGGTGGAATATTGGTTAGAATAAAGGAATGTACATATTGTAACATTCCTGACTCCAATTTCAGACAAAATATCCACACTGTCCAACACTGTCACTGTCTTTTTTGCTAGTTTTCAATCCATTTCCTACCATAATAACTATATTACTATAAGAATTGTAAAATTTGGAGGAAATGGATTTTACAATATTCTTAAAACTATTACCTGGCATACAATAGTTTGTCACAGAATGATCTAAATTATAATTAAAAAATTGACCTATTCCTGTACCAATACTGTCTGTGAGTAGCAAGATGTTGTTGGTTATGTCCCTTGACGGAGTCACACTGGAATAGGATAAGGATGATCCGGGCTCTGATAAATTTGCTTGATTTTCGCAGGAGCAACAATTCTTATTTATAAATGAGTCAAATCTATCAGCATTATATTTGCTCAATTGAAGAATGTCATCCATGTTTTTTATTTGCTCAGCGAGGTCATTCTGTGACAACTGGTATTTTTCTGTTAAGTCAGTGAGACATAAATGCAAGTTATTAATTTCAGTTTTTGACTTAAGATTATCACTATTATATTGTTGTTGTAAATTTATTATATAGTCACTATTTTGTTTAGCTTCCAGCATGAGCCTCCGGCAATCTGATTTTAATGAAATATTTCTAGACCTAATAAAATAGCAGTTATAAATAAAATGTTCAAAAGTGCCCCCAGCTATTTGAACAAATGAGGTTTATTTATTTTTAAAAATCATTGATAAATATAATTAAATAAGTTCATTTACAGTTCATACAGTTATGAATCACAATGGTAAGAGATTACAAAAAGAAAAAAGAAAATGATGTTAACGAAGAAGACGCCGAGAGAGTTGCATTGTGTGTTGTCAATGATAGTATGAAACTGAGGACCGCTGCTGCTATATAAAATATAAAACCAACCACTTTGTACTATAGAGTAAAGAAATATAAAGATAATGTAATGCCGAAAAATATAAACTATAAC
Organism: Monopis laevigella; assembly: GCA_947458855.1. NCBI lineage: Eukaryota > Metazoa > Arthropoda > Insecta > Lepidoptera > Tineidae > Monopis > Monopis laevigella. The sequence continues at coordinate 2,012,568 of OX381596.1, read as the reverse complement.
AGCATACGCACTGTGCATCAAGTTTTCACTAATGATGAGGAACTTATGCTGGAAAGGTACTTTTTTTTAAATGTCCAAAATGAATTATGGCCTTACAAGGTCGAATATTGGCATATTAATATGCAGCAGCGTTAAATAAGTGTTCTGAAAAATGGTTCGATAATCTTGTTATGGTGCGGGCATTAAATGGATGAAAAACTTTATGAAAAGGCACCCAGTATTATATTTGCGAAAACCTAAAAAACACCAGTCTTTCCAGATCAACCAGTTTCAAGAAGCATAATGTCATGATGTTTTTTGATAATTATGAAAAAGGGTTACAACATGGAAATTATACTCCAGACTGCATCTATAACTTAGACGAAACAAGTATTATGACCGTTGTTCAAGCACCCAATGTTATTGCTAGAACAGGTCAAAAGCAAGCTGGACAAAGTGTTTCGGCGGAAAGAGGTCAATTGATCACTATGTGTGGTATTGTAAATGCTCCTGGAAATACCATTCCTCCGGTTTTTATTTTTCCAAGAGCTAGGTTTCATGAAACAATGCTTATTGGAGCTCCAGTTAGAAGTGTCGGGTTTTTCAATATGCCTACTAGCGGTTGGATGACTGGACCTTTGTTTCTGAAAGTTTTATATAACATTAAAAAAACCACCAGATGCACCAAAGAAAATAAAATTCTTATACTCCTTGTTAATCATGAGAGTCATTGCACCATCGATGCTATTAATTTTGCAAGAGAAAACGGCATAACACTGTTGACATTTTCTCTCATTGTACACATCGCTCATTTGCGACAAGACCGTGTTATCTGCTCAAAATGTCATTTTGGAATAATTATGTAGAAAAATCCGCTAAATCACGCTCTTCTTGCGACTAAAACGTGATATTTCTAGCTCCAAATAAGGCGAACCTATGAAGTTTTAGTGCCATCTCATTAGATCCCAAAGTTTGTTTCAATATCGGTTCCCGTCAGTTAGTCTCGATCGCTTAAAGAGGAAGGTATTGTCCAGTTGCGGTAAGAACCCAGATAGCATGTATAATTGCTGCAAGTTTGATTTTTGTTTGATATATATTTTCAACGACAAATTTGTGGAGACAAGTTTATTTCAAAATTGTTGTAAACTTTAAATGACGACATTGTTACGACAAGTTTGCTTTAAATTTTCTGCAAACTAGCTACAATGAAGTTTAAGTTTTGTAAATAATTTGAACGAGTTTAAGGTTATTTATCTATGCACCAGGGTTTTGAAGTATTTTTTATGAAGAATAACGGTCTTAAAGTCTTCAAATCATGATTATAAATCTTCAGAAACTGGCTGGATATATAAATTCTAAGTTGTAATGATTTTCACGTTGTCATCAAATCGTATTACAATAATCTTCAGTTGCTGGCCACTGTCAGTTAATTGTTGATGAACTCGTTTAAAACCAATCATTCAGTTTCGAGTATTTTTGAAAAGCTCTAATATATGGTTATATAATTTAAATAAAAATAATATTACCGAAGACATGGCTGTATGGACTAAGATTCCTTTGCCCATAAATTGAACTAAAAAAAGGTAAGTGAAGATAGCTTTCCTGTATAATCCCGTGTGTGAAGCGAAGCGTGTTTTTTATTTTAGTGTTTTATGTTTTATTTCTTTTTTTTATATTATGTTCAGTGCAACAGTGCAGAAACCTAGGTAATTACACTGTGCCGCTTGTGACTACAGAGAGTATACACGCTGATAGATCTAGCAAGCTGTTCTGTAAACTTCTGTAAGTATCCATATATTTATTGTTTATATGACCTCTCGCTTTTCGCGAATTTTGCCAGTGTGTCTAGCTACGAAAAAGGCACTAATACTAAGGAGTTGAAAAATTATGATAGATGACTGGTTAAATTAGTCTTTTAGTAGCCACACCAGTATAAGTCAAATCAAACATTAAATTGCAACATAATACAGGTTAGGTGAGTTAAGTATTTATTTTTTCAGTGAGTTATTTTCAAAAATGTCTCGAAAATCTTTTCTGCAAATGTCCAGACAAAGACAGATAAAAAGAATTAGAAGAGTAATGGCAGTGGATAATGGTAATATTAGAATTAACAGTGGTGACTTGGAAACGCAGATCAAATTTAGTCAAGAAATTGTTGAGCCATATAATGAAACTGAGTCTATAAGTAGTGGCCAAGATTACATTTCCATACCTGGTACCTCCATTTCCACTCCAGAAGTACTTCCGTGTTATGGTGAAATTAATAAAAAAAATATCTCGAACGTCACTCACGAAGAAGTTTCATCAGATTCCAAACATGGAGAATGGGAATCTCCTACTATTGATAATGACACATTAGTACATAATTTAAGAATCTGGGCCCTTAAATACCAATTAACTCATGTTGCCATTACAGCTTTGCTAAGCATTTTGAGAAGCCACAACTGTTTTGACTTACCAGCAGATGCCAGAACATTACTTAAAACTCCAGGTTCTGTAATTACTCGGATTGTTGAGCCAGGGCATTACTCACATATTGGTTTAGAGAAAAATTTTAAAAAAATATGGCCTTATGTCATAGAATCAGTAAATGAAGTTAATTTGTTAATTAATATTGATGGTGTTCCCTTATTTAAAAGCAGTGCAACTGAGTTCTGCCAATTTTAGGGTCAGTCTTCAATATTCCATCTATAAAATCATTTGTATTTCCTATTGGAGTTTATTGTGGCACAAAGAAGCCTAGCAACTGCACTATATTCATGCAGGAATTTGTAACTGAGGCAGTCCATTTACTTAATACTGGTTTTGAGGTTTGTGGGAAGAAAATTAAAGTTACCATTAAAGAATTTGTCTGTGATGCTCCAGCAAAAGCATTTCTCTTAGGAATTAAGGGACACAATGGATATTATTCTTGCACAAAATGCAAACAATCTGGTGTGTATTTGCAAAATCGCATGACATTTCCTGAATGTGATGCAACACCGAGAACCCATGCCGAGTTTCTAAATATGTCTGATGAAGATTTTCATAGTACGACAACTCCTCTAACTGATATTCCTGGAATCAATTTCGTTAACAGTTTCCCACTAGACTATATGCACCTTATTTGTCTTGGTGTTGTTCGCACTCTAATTTATTTATGGATGTTTGGACCAGTTCCATTAAAACTACCTCGACAAATTTTGAATGCAATAAGCAGAAATCTTGTTTCAATTGCTGAACATATTCCATCTGAGTTCAACAGAAAACCCCGTTCATTAGATGATGTAAAAAGATGGAAAGCAACTGAATTCAGACAACTTCTTTTGTACACTGGACCAGTAGTACTTTATAAGCTAAAGTCTGAATATTCCCCATATTATAATATATTTTTAAGTCTCACTATTTCTATTACAATATTATTAAATCCTAATTATTGTTATCAATATAATGATTATGCTAAAAGTCTTTTAAAACACTTTGTTAAAACTTTCATGGGTATATATGGTCCACAATTTGCAACACATAATTTACATGGTCTTATACATCTTAGTGATGATGTATATGAGTTTGGAGCACTTGATAGGTGTTCTGCCTTTCCGTTTGAAAACTTTTTACAGATATTTAAAAGGAGTATCAGAAAAGGGGACAGACCCCTGCAACAAATTATGAAAAGGTTTGGGGAACTATCAAATACCAACTTTTGGGCCAAAAATTATATTTCACCTTTAGATACCTTTCCACAATTCTCCAAACCTCATACATCAGGCATACTTTATCCAGGCTGTGATGAATCTCAACAGTACAAGTCAATTAAGTTTCATTCTTTTGAAATTACTACAACACATCCAAATTCTTGTTGCTTTTTAAATGATGGTAATAGTGAACAACATTATATTTTCCAAAAATATAAAACAAATGGTCATACTTTGTCAAGAGTTCAAAACGAAAGAAAACTTTTATAATGAACACTTTATGGAAAGTGCTCAAATAGGTACTCATATTGTTAAAGGATTATTGAAAGTATGTGAAAGGCCAGTTAGTGACATAATGTGTAAAGCTGTCCTATTGCCCTTCCAAAATAATCATGTTGCAATTAGAATGATACATGTTATTAGTTAGTGTTATTGACATGACACGTGTTATTAGGTAGATATCCAATTGCCACCTTAAATTACTAACTTTCAATAAAAAAAAATCAATTTTATTCTATTATCCTACTTTCTTTTATTTCTAATTAACCAATTCATTATGTGCTAAAAGGTATTATTTTTCTTACACTAATGTTTACATAGATATTAATTTGAGTTTCTATTTAAAAATTAAAATGTTTTTTTAGATATTCCACAATGACCAAAAGAATTGATTTTGTCATTGTAAAATTTGTGGATGAAGATGATGCCCCAGGCATTGTTGCTTCCAAATGGATAAAGGATGATAAAACATCTTGCTATTATCCTAATGTGCGGACAGAAGAAATGAAGCAAAAACTTTTGAGAAGGATGGCAGAACCAGAAGAATCATGGCCTCAATACAAAATTAAAATTCTGAAAGGATATGGTATGGGATTTATTATGTAAATATTAAAATAATATATATTGCCATATAACATTATTAATGATTATTATAGAGACTGATACATTATGTTTCAGACTATAATAAAAACTTAGTGGATTTATCTAAATATATACAGGGTGTAATAGGAACCCCATATATTCCGTTTTAGGGGGTGTTCTACTCATCGATATGAACAACTTTTACTATGGGACCAACTCAATCGGAGCGAAAAAAAAATCAGCTGTTCCATACAATTTTTTATACCTACTCGACTAAAATGTATGGAACAGCTAACGCTCTGATTGAGTTGGTCCCATAGTGAAAGTTGTTCATATTGATGAGTAGAACACCCTCCAAAGCGGAGTATATGGGGTTCCTGTTGCACCCTGTATAATACATATTAAAGTATAAAGGTTAATATTGTTGCTGGTTGTTTTTTTTTTAAGTATAGATTGCATCCATCCACTATACAATTACAAATCGTTAGATATTGTTAATAGATGTAGTGGAAAAGGTAAACTTCTAATTTCGAGTAATATTTCAAAATAATCTACAAAAAAAATTTTTTTCAGAAACATATGGAGATGCTCGGCTCCACCTTCGCAAAGCTGAAGATACTTCCAATTTGGAGTCAGACCAAGAATTAACAAAGCCAAAAAGGAAGAAGAAGAGGCTATTTCATTCATCAGATGAATCCGATGAGGAAACCCCAAGTGCTGAAATTACATTAAAATATCCAACTCCTCCTAGACCGGCACAAGTAAATTTTAATTATTCAACTCCTAGATCGGAACGAGTAAAATTAAATTATTTGGATATTCATGCAGACTCTCCTCCTCAACCACAAAGGAGCAACATCAATGTTATGAATTGTCCATCTGGTAATTTTTATATTTATTTATTAAAAGTACTTATTAAATGATAACTTCAAAGATGAATCAAAATAATATATTATTTTCACTTATTTGTAATTAAATCCCTTGGTCTCATTTATATTATTTTTGCTATAAATATAGACATTTTTCTAAGTAGACTTTTTTAAAGGTACAACTTTCCAACATCAATATATTATTTGCAATAAGAAGCTTTTAAATCAATGAATTTTAGGTGATAAACTATTACAGATTATATAAATTATCTCCTTTGTTACAGATTGTAATGTAAGCAATCAATTAGCTGTCCAACAGGTTCATTTAGTTCAGCTAGTGACTGATATTGACAAGCAAATGACCGAGCTGAACAAAAAAGTGGATTTGCTTTTATCTCGGGCACAAGAATCATCTCAGCAAACAGATAATGCATACTATGCAGTGCGGGAATTTTTGACAACCCTTCCGGTTGTTAATAATGATAGCTTTTGCTCTTTAAATAATCATCTGAAGGATAAAGAAAATAAAGAAGCATTGGTAAGCGGCTTAATTTTCTTTTATACAAGTTACTATTTATAATAATTAAATTGTGTACAGTGGGACAAACTTGAAAGTTTAAAAGTGATTTTTTTTTTTCAGGCGAAATTCTTAGCAGGTATTGGTGGGAGAAATGCAAGATCTTTCACTACCAATATACTGCGAAAAATATTGACAGATGAAGTCGCTGAACAATACTCTCTGACGGGCAAGAAAATGAAAAACTCTAGTAAAAAGTCTTTTCTGATGACAGAAACTTGTCATGTAATATTTGGTAAGTTTTATTCTGAATGTGGATGAGTTATTTGGTCTTATTTGGATTGGTGCTATTTTAAACATATGGAGATGCTCGACTTCACCTTCGCAAAGCTGAAGATAGTTCCAATTTGGGGTCCAACCAAGAAATAGAAGATCTTTGAGTTTCGGCAATCATCAACCCCCAACTAAATTTTAATTTCCATGTAATTTCTTTAAGTTGCTTGCAAATGTCAATTCTACATATTTACAACTAAAGTTTCCGAAAGAAAATGTCTTTTACTGAGTGCCTAAATATCTAATCAAAATATCTCTTTTCTACAATGTATACACAAATGTCTCACATATTGTTTTTTATTGGTTATTATTATACTAATTTATTGTTTTTCAGAAATTAGTAAAAATATACACAATGCTACGGAGGAAAATATAAAAGAAATAATTAGCGACTGGTTAAATCAAGCTAAAGTCAGAATAATGAGAAGGTGTGTGATATTATTTTTAATTGACAATTCCATTGCGTTTATGAAATGTGTTGAATATAATAATAATAATAATGTGGGAAATTTCACACATATTGTCCCGGCCACAAACTAAGCACTAGACTTATTCTATGCGTACCATGAACAACAATACTAATATATATCATATTTATATAAACACCCAGACATAGGCAAACTGTACAGAAAAACGTACTAATATTATTTGCGCCGAGTGAGAATCGAACCCACGACCTCCGGGTACAACGCCGATGGCGCTGTACCTACTGTGCATGTATTTAATAAATAACACTTCTATTTATTTGTTTCAGAGGTGAGAGGGAAAAAACACGAGAAGAAAAATTATTTATTGTCCAAGTATATAATATGATTATGATGACAAAGAAATATTATTATTTTTAAGAATTTTTTTTTTATTATTATATTTTATCCAAACACTAATTATAGAGAGTCTATTTATTTGTTTCAGAGGTGAGAGGGAAAAAACACGAGAAGAAAAATTATTTATTGTCCAAGTATATAATATGATTATGATGACAAAGAAATATTATTATTTTTAAGAAAAATTTTTTTTATTAGTATATTTTATCCAAACAGTAATTATAGAGAGTCTAAGCGAGTATCAGCTGAGATTAGAACACACTTTCTCATACATACTTCATTCACATATCACTTTACGTACAATCGCCGCGCTGGCCGGACGTGTTGGCGAGGGGATTTTAGATTGTGTTTACAACAACTTATATTTTAACGACGATTCCACAAGTTGGTGTAGCGGAACCGGGACCGCCGGCTTTATGTGCTCTCCGAGGCACGGAATAGTGATGTTAAATTTTATAGAAACAAACGTACATAAGTCATTTAGAAAAACTCATTGGTACATGCCGGAATTGAACCCACGACTCATAGGTTTTTGAGTCAGCGGACCAACCACTAGGCCACCACGTATTCTAAACTGACAACACCTGCTCGCAATTAAAACTGCTTACGTAGAAAGGAAGATAGTGATATTGTTACGCCAATGTTAGAAAAGGAAGGAGGTTAGGTTAGGTACAGGCCCCGGAACGAGTCATGAGCGGTGACCTTGAGTGCGTAGAAATCAATTTTGTATGTGTGCAAACTACTACACACTACTTACCGCCGACCGCTTACGACTCGTGAAGGCCCCTGTATGCAAGTCATTTGTCCCAGAGGCGCTGCGCTGAATTGACTCATCGACCATATAACTTTTACAGTTGTACACTCCTTTTTCCAGTTAAATTCTGGCAAAAGCAAGTGCTTTTCATAGGTACTTTGACTTGCATACTTAATAACATTTGTTAAGAATATTATTTTCTTTTTAAGGTCGATTTGTTGTAGTTTGAAATGCATCTTACTGGTTACCGAAGCGATCCTACATCGATAATTTGAATTAAATTCTCGAACTTCGAAATGGATAATTTCAAAATTGAAGTTTAGTTTAATTTCCCTTAAAGTTAAATTCTTTACATGTTTATATTGGAATTTATTTGGTAATAGTATGACTGACCATGATACGTATTGGACAACTTATTATTAGCATTAAAAATGAACAGTGTAAAGAAAAAGAATTTGAGATACCTATTATTAATAAACTTTTAATTATAACAGTTTTCATTTAAAAAATCTGTGCTTTAAAATTATTAGTTTGCATTTTAAGTAAATGGCTTGCAAAAATTTACGATACACTTGAGGATATTGTCAATATAATACCAATTTGTTACATGATAAGATGTACTTAATAAAAACTAAATATAATCCCGAAAAAGACTCAAAATAAAAGTCTAAAATATTTTATAATAAACTTTCTAAATTTTCAAATGATTTTTGTATGCAGACGTTCTTTACTTTAGATAATGTACTATATTTTTGTTTCTCAATTGTAATTCTATTTTTATTACGTTAATATTTATCCGAAAACTTCAATATTCCACAACGATTTGACGAAACGCCACGCCGCCGCCAGCTCGGCTACCACGCCAGACGATTAGGGCGCTTGCCAACGTGTAACCTGTGTCAAATTTATTTTATCATGCAGAACGCTGGGGATTAAAACGGCCTTAACGGTCTCCACTTTAACACCACAAGCGGAGAATAACATCTATGACAAGTGTCGCTATAACTAAGTGTAGTACGTTTACTTTGCAGGTTTGCTCACTATGCCTTATAAAATTGTAAAAACGTTTGAGAATGGCGAATCCAAACTTACAGCTGTTCCAAATAACTGGGAATTTAATGGTACGTTGCATTGGCCAAAGCATAATCAGAAAAAAACTATTAAGGGATGAGAATTCTCAACCTGAAAGTAACTGGAATAAAATGCAATGTAAAGTTAAAAGACAATTTTTACCTAATCTATATGAAGCAGAAAGAGAATTGGATAGGATGTGCCATAAATCTGAAACTGAAACGGAAAATGACAATAGAAAGACCTATTCAAGAGAAGTAGAGACTAATCAAGTCGCAATGAATGTAATTGTACAGGAATGTATAGCGGTAAGATATTATTTTTTTGTTTAAATACTTTTTACTCCCGACGTCGAACGTAAGTTTGACGCCTATTGTTGTGTATGCTTCGTATCTCTCAAACGGATAGGCAGATTTGAATATATATTTTTTTAATATTTTTTAATTGAGAGTTAGTATCCGATTATAATAAGACATATAGACATCCTAATTCGGGATGTGTCTTCTGGCTATGTGTCAAGCGTATTTAAACTTGTCTCCGAAATGCTACACTAAAATGTTACTGACAGTTTTCAACTCATTTAAATGGCCCATAATTAATAGTATTAATTTCATTTATATTTCAGGATGAACCAGTTACAGAAAGCTGTTTACAAGACATGGTAATTATTCAAGAAGATCCATATAGCAATATTAATACCGATTCTATTGTTCAAGTAAACGACACTGGAACTGAAGTGCAGCTAGATACAAATTCTATGATGCTTTTACTATTAAAGAAAATGGAATCAATTGAAGAAAATTTGGCGACCCTAAAACAAACCGTTATGTTTGGCTTGTCAGATATTACTGTACAATTTGAACAGGCAATAAAACTTTTCACTTAAAAGTTTTCACTCGCGGCTGAAAAAAAAACAAGACACAGATAATATTACACAACCGATAAAAAGCCTTGAAGACTTACAAAACTTTGAAAAATCCTTAGATGAGCCTATTTCTAAAGCTGAATTAAAGAAAATATTTACGGTTATTTGTGGCAAAGGAAAAGGAAGGGGCATCAACAATGCATATTCGTTGGTTGATGTGATGTTCGACAGAAGTTTTTTACTTCAGTGTTCCTGGGCTGGCGGCTCTAGAACTACAGAAGAAAAACTTTGTTTTAAAAGCCACACCAAACTGATAGTTTTTTTTTTTAGTCTAATCCATGATTCAGATAATTCGTTCACACTAAAAGAATGCCACGATTTTTTTAAAAATATACTTAAAAATTCAAGGCAACGTAATACTAGTAAACAAATAAGAGCATCTGCGACAAAGAATAGACCCAAAATAAAACAACGCCAAGTCGCTAAGCATCTGCTTTTACAAGTTGCCATCCAACAGCCATCTATAGTTGCTGAAAAAGAGCCAGTTGCCGGACCGACGCCAGTGGCCGGAACGGAGCAGTTGGCCAGAACGGAGCCAGTTCCAGCAACGGAGCCAGTTACCAGAATAGGACCACTTGCCGGACTGGAGTCAGTTGCCGGAACGTATACTCAGGGTATCCGCTAAATACTCATTGAAACGTCTGTATAACAGAAAATGTTTGCCTTCGTATACAAAATTTTTGAGTTGTGAAACCTATTGTTTATTATTACTTATTATTATTGCAATTTATTATTATAATTATTAGTGGAATTGTTATGATAATATTTCTTCAAAACGATTCCTGCAACAAATATCGAAAATGTGCCGCAAAATTAATGGAGTTATTTTAGTTTCGCTAACATTGAAACTCTTGGTTCAGATCATAATTTTCTGTAGCAAAGTGGTGGAACTGGGGCCTTAGATTGGCGATAAAAACGAAGCTTCGTCTATCGTTTAGCAACTAATTTTTTAGCAAATTGCTAGTGTTTCGGCATGCGAAAGCAGTTGTTAAGTCCCTCAGTCGTCACTAAAATGTTACCTTTTGATTAAACAACCGCTTTCGCATGTCGAAACAGTAGCAATTTAAAAAAAACTATGTTGCTAAACGATAGACGAAGCTTCGTTTTTATCGCCAATCTAACCGGGCTGGGCAGTTTCTATTGTGAGAGATTTTTTTAATCCACTAAAAAATTTTGATTTCACTGATAGAATGGTGATCTGAACGCAGGGTTTAAAAATTTTATCAACCTGTCAAATTCACCTTTCGTTGTTTCACCTAAAACTATTTCTCTGATTAATTTGTTTTTTTTAAGTTTTTTTTTTGTTTAGTTTAATAAGTTTTTTTCTTAATTTTTAATGTTTTAAAAAAATAAGTTTTTTAAAAATTGTGAACTGATTGCTTGTCGAAAATTTGCATTTGATTCTACTATTTTGATTTTGTGATTATAATGTATGAAAAAGAATTTATTTTTGTGATACCTTTACCTAGTTTTTAAAAATAAACAAATGAAACTGAAATTAATTTTAAAATATGTTGTTTTATTTACAGCGTGTGAAGAACGGTAAGAAATATATTTCTGAATTATATTCAACAGTTAATAATTTGCATTTTATATTAGCACTAGAAAACTCATACAAATCTGTAGATCTACACACAGTATAATTAACACATTTATAAATATTTAGTAATGAAGATTTTAAAGGGTAGTCAAACGCGTCGATTTAATTGTCCATGCGGTATCCTTTGAGTCGTATTTCTTCATTATTATTTATATTTATTGATTGAATTTCGACCACTAGTTCGTCGGTTGTTAAAAACCATTTATTTTCTTTTTCAGTTGATAAAATAAAGTATTCCAAATGCAGAATTAAAACAGACCTTCTTTTGCTTCTAAATTGCTTAACAAATGGATATTTCACCAAAGATGATTTCACGTTAGTTTCAAGATCGAGGACATGTTTTTCTAGTAACCTTCTAGCTACTTGTGCTAGCGGATTATTTCCTTGTCTCAGTAACTTTTTAATCATTTGTAATCTATTCTCAAATGGGTACGCATTAAAACTTTGCAATACACCAAATTTTCTTACCTCATCAACAAGATGTGATAAATTATGCACATTACTGGTAACGTATTCTCGTCCATAATTTTTTATATAATTATTGATAAAAGTACATAATAGCTCCTGGGCCAGACGTAAGAACTTAAAATGACTTTCACAGGAACAAATTGTGATGGCACAGAAGAAACACATGTAATGATTGTATGCATCAACACGCAATACATATTTTAGAATAATTAAACCCAAGTATAACAAAAACGTGCGATATTCTGAACCTTTCCAGTGTGATAAAACGTCAATTGTCCTCACTGCTCTATGAATTTCCTTTGGTAATCGAATCATTAACAAAAATTGATTGACTTTTTCGATGTCTCGACTACACCACTTAGTAATACGTTTAATGAAATTACCATCTCTCCATCCAATTAATAAACACTTCATCACTCCAAGATCGACGAGGTGTAGAGAATCAGCTACAGGAAAATTTTCAACCATGTCTATTTTCAATTTAAGTAATGGCGAATCAACTTTATGATGTTGTCCATATTTTTTAGCGCGAAAGTCGTTGTCGTTCCTCTTCGGGCAATCTATTTTTGGGAATATTACTGTATATGATAAGTGTGAATATTCACCAACCACGGTACATTTTTGACATCCGTGTTTGCTATTGAAATTTGAAACACCTGTAAAAAAATCAGTTTACATTATTTTATTAAGTTCACCGTTTTAAAAATATTTAATGTGCCTTAAAGTAAACATTACCTTTGATAAAAGCTCTGGCAGGAGAATCACATATGAACGCTCTGATATAAACCTCAATGGCTTTTTCAGCTCCTGTCAAAGTGATTATTTTTAAACCATTTTCAATAAGCTGCATTTCATTCACAAATGGATTTAAATATAGGTTCAAATCGGATGGTTTCGATTTCCCTTGAAATATTCCCACCACGATAGGAGATAAGTTTTTCAATTCTGTTATGTTGCAGAGTATTGGCCAGAGTTGTTTATTTGAGCTCTTGTAGATTGGCAAACCGTCTATATTAAAGTTCAATGATATTTTATTGGGTACTTCACGAAAATTCCGTAATATTTTTTTTAATTGAGGAATAAGCCCGTAGTGCCAATATTGTCCAGTCCCCATTTGAATAATATTTATTGGTTCTTCAATACTTCTAAGTAATGTATGCGCATCCAATGGTAAGGTGTATGGTATTGCGTTGTTTATTACTTTCGATAATGCATTAAGTGCTATATGTGGAATGTTGAACTGAACAGCCCAGTTTCTGACATTTTCACGTAGGTCAATCTTTTTCAACTGAAGGTTAAGATACTCATTCTCATCACTATCGCTTTCATTTTCTCTATTGTCTTCCTCACTTGTTGTTGAACACGATTTTTCATATTCCGCTATATAATTTTGTACGGATCCACCAGCTTCTTCGTTAGTATCATGATTAGCCGGTAACGGCACAGACACAGAAGTTGAAGGTGTACAATTTGCTACCATGTTCTTATACTTTTTTTGTACACGTCTTCTATAACCACCACTTCTCTTAAAGTTCTTCCATTCCTTTAAACTCATTTTTCACAAGTCACTAAATCTGATCGTTGCAATCTTGTTCAAAATGGCTGAATTAGTTGTAAAAACTATTTTAATATGCCAATTTCAAGAACAATATTCTTATAACTACTAGAATGGTAGCTATGGATAGCTTAAGTTCTTATAAATATTATATAAATGGCGAATTTCTATTTGCTATATAGACGTCACATTCCTCGCTTCTATAAGATTAATAGCAATGTAATTGACTTGTGCGTTACCTTAATAAAAATAATTAATCTTCGCGAAAACTTTTATATAACTTTTAATGTTATATGTCTAATAAGTAACAAAGCCAGCCCTTATAAGGGGAATATATTTTAAGGTTTTATTATAGCCATATAATTCTGACATATTAACCTTTTCCTGACATTAGTATAAGATTAAAGGCTATATTAGCAAAAAAATCTTATAGTAAGCCATTACAAGGTTCAATGAAAAAACGAATACTTCTTTAAAACAATTACAAGTATTTTGGCCTTATACTCTTAAAGTTATAAGGTTATTTTGCTACTTGGGTCTTGCTGCTAAAGTGTAACATCATAATTTAGTTCATTTTTTTCTGTAAGGTGCTTTTATTAGTATCTTAAGGTTTAGGTTACTTTATTCCGTTTATGTTGCAAAGAACTAATATTTTTTTTAAATAAAGTATTATGTAACGTTACAGATGGTAAACATTTTAAAAAAGTGTTTGATCAATAAGAGTTATTTGCATCTATCTCGTTTGTAACACCGTTTTTTTTGATAATTGCTAAAATTTTAATAATCAATGTTAAATCGATTGTTGGCAGTTTTTTTTTAGTTATTACCTGTGCCTCGCGAAATAAAAAAAAAGGAAGTGTCAGACGGATTTGTGACATTTCTTTATTTGATGGCGTAAATTTAGATTTGCGATCTAAATCAGTGTTCTCGTGTATAATCGGTAAGTTTTATTGAGTTAATTCATGGTATTTATCAAAAGTAGATATTGATCTGCGTTTGTGGTACATTATTTTGACACAATTTCGTTTGTTTAATAGGAACAAAAATAGTTGAGATCAGTCGGCGAGCTTACTCCAATACGGTGCCAATCTATTAAATCCTACGTATTGTGGTAAGTTTCTATATTTTTTACAAACCTCATATAAAGATATGAACGTCTTTTGTAGGTTAATAGTATATTTATAAGAGGATGACACGTTGTGTTTGTTTGTCCTCAGGGTGTAGAACCCTGAGGACCATTTCTACTTCAGGACCATTCCCTACGCTAGGAATAATTCCCCTGAGTCTCCAGGTCTTTGGAGGGTCGGTTCTAGGATGGTGTACCCCCTGGATAGTACAGGTAATCTGTACCGAGGAGTACGGAGCACCGTTCGGTGTCTCTGGTATGTGCACTGTATGGATGTAGGAAGTCAGCTCTGACCGTCCCCATGATTTGTCAATATTAAGTTGAAAGTGAACAGTCCCTAATATTTAAGTAGTCCCTAATATTTAAGCAGTCCCTAATATTTAAGTAGTCCCTAATATTTAAGCAGTCCATAATATTAAAGTATGCCTTAACATTTAAGTGTGCAGTGAATATGTCTTAATACTTGAGTATTTACTTAGGTAGGTCCTAGCATTTAAGCAGGCCACTATGCATGTCCTAATGGCTAGGTAGGTCATGTGTATACCACATAACTAAATCACAGTATCTAATGTAACATGAAAATATAAAGTTTTAACCTTGTGATATTTCTTTTATTCTTCTATCCAACAAACCCTAGTTGCAAATGAGTCAGTAGTAGCTCCGATATTCCTACCTATAAATTTCAGGGTTACTTCATATCCCAAGGCGCCCAATTGAGAGATATCTGTACTGCTACTCCTCGGCCAAGCCCGAACCTTACACGATCCTCGGCTCATGCTAGTCCCCTGTGTTAGAGATACATCAGGTGGTAGAACTGATATAGAGGCGATTGGGGGCGTTTCACGTTTTGCTAAAAAGAAAACTATAATTTAGTAGTGATAGATCAATTTATTGCATTACAAATGATAAGAAAATTTCATAAATTAAACATATTTTTCATGGAGTCTAAAAGAATTTTAGCTCTTGTGTATAGTGCTTCAGAAAATGACAAACTCGGTAAGATCTACGTAAAATATATATTTTAAGTTATAGAGACCTAAATATTTCCTTTTTTTTCTATATTTCAAGATATATAATTATTAAATGATGAATTTATGTTTATTAAAATTTATGCAAATACACATTACTTATATTACTTATATTCCAGAACGTAAAATGGTTATACAAGAGGAAACTGTACAACAGGAAGAGCAAACATTTTTAAGCCTCGTCATGATTCCACTAGTTCAAGTTCATTGAATAGCAGTATCACTTCTTCATCAGGACCGTCTTTTATGAAGGTATTTTTTATATGTTATTTCATGTTAAGTATCTAAGTACGATAAAAGCTTATAGTAGCAACTACAAATTTTCTTTTTTTTTCATTTTCTTATACATCTTTGCTAGTAGTAGAAACACCCTCATTTTGTTTAGCCTTATCCTCGCATAACAACCCACGATATTTTTCTGAATGTCATAATAATTATATTGGTATGTTTATTACGTACAGCCTCTATTTATAATTTAAAAAAAATCTCTTTTATGACACTGAAATATTGATTGCCGTACTAGCAGTCGTACACAGATTGATAGTCCTTTGTCATTTGATTAATTTCTTCACATTCATATTTTCATCAACTTTTTGTTAATGCCCAAATCCCCTGGTTATCTTTTCTTTGTGCAATTGTTATTGGTCAATAATTTCCAGTGTGTTTTAAAATAAAAGTAATTATAAAATGCAATTTTTTAAAAGTGATCATAATAAATGTTTTCTATTGTTATAGATTCTGACGATTTAGATTACTATCTTCTTAATACTATCTTTGGCACTAATATTTAGATAATCAGGGTCCTTCAATTCTGATTATCTATTAGTGCCAAAGATAGTATTAAGAGTTTTAGTGAAGAAGAAAATGAAAACCTACCTGCAAACAAGACTGATTCACATGCTAATGAGACTAAACAAAAAGTAAAAATAACAATTGAGGTTGTAATAAATACAATTACAAATTTACCTTTACCTATAGAAAGAGAGATAGATAACACGACTGACATAAATAACACAGAAAATAATAAATGTATGAGACAAGAAATGATGAAAGCAATAGAAAGTATAACTTTACCTTTAGGCACACTTACTCTAACACAAGATATTGAAAATACACCTATATTAACATTCGTAGCAATAGAGATAAGTAACAATGTAGGTCCAACACCAACTAAGAAAGAGGAAAAAAGACACGTCAATGAAAATAAATGGAAGAGGAATATAGCAAAAAAATTAAGAAACGGACAGTCGTATGAATCCACTTTAACTAAAAATAACATTCCGAGTCGTCAAGTGGTCGCCCACTTGTATACAAATATACCTGCTTTTATAAATGTGGAGAAAAATTGCGGAGGAGCAACGACGCGAAATATTGAACGATTATTGGAATTTAAACGAACCAATAACAATGCTTTTTATTTGGTTTCTAATGGGAAAAAAAGCAGAGTATGCAAAACATTTTTCAAATGCACACTGGGAATCAATAATGGACCAATAAATCAATAACAACTGCATTAAGTAAAAATAATAAAGTCACAAACATTTCTGTAATGAAAGATTAACGTGGGTGTCATGCTAGTGCAAGTGCTATGAAAACTGCTCGTAAGAAAAGTGAGCCATTTCGGGTAATTGAGATGTGCTTTGAAGACTTTTACGATTGGAAAAATGTATGCAGTAAAATGGGCTTTGTAATACAGAAAGATGACGAAGAGATTCCAGTAAAAAATAGTGAGATGAAAATTATAAAAGTCATAAAAGATGATGCTAGCCATGTATTTCAAAAATTTATACGCAGAAGAAAATTTTAAAAGAGCAATTGTCATAAAGTGAAGAAAAGAAATAGAAGTTGAAGTTACACTACAAAGCCGATAGAAAAGTCAGATCTAATGGAATTGGTCAATAAAAACCTGATTCCGAGATACTATAGAATATATAATAATACTATTTACGAATCTCTATAATTTGAATAGGCAGTACTATTTAATAAATATTACGAAATGTTGTTCTTGTACGTACAATGTCCTCAAACCTAATCACATAAATATATAATTCTATATTAAAATATATATTTTTGTGATGGGGATTAAGGTCATAGACAAATTTGTAATACTTTATTAGGTTCTAATTGAAGAAAGTTAATTGATAATTAAAATGTTTTTTCCTACAAAAGTGTGTTTTAATCAAGTAACTACGTACATTTATGCATTTTTTATCAGGTATAGCGTGATAGGTCTAAATAACTTATGATCAATTATCAGATTTTCAAGAAAAACGTAACATTTTCAGACATGTTTTATGTAACCTGAAATATTATAATAAAATAATTTAATGTCTCAGTAGATGTCTGAAAGCAACTTCTTATAAAAATAGAATAGTAGTGGTATTTATATCATGAGGAAATTAGGCATAAAACCAAACAGTAACCAATTTACAGCAATACCAAACTTTCAAAGTCGTTTTCTGAAACATTGAGTTTTCTGATTTAACACGTTCTTGTCGCATATGAGCGACATAGACTTTAACCACTCGACGTTGCAGTGAAGGCGAATACCAATAACATCGACGATAATGTTACTGAAGCTGTAGATCTAGAAATAAATCAACCTACAATAGCAGTTACTCACGACGCTACTGACAATGCTCAATTGTTGCGATGTCATGCTACTGACGCTGAAGATATAGAAGTAGATCAACCTGTAATAACATCAAGTAAAGCTATTGACAAAAGTAATAAACCCACCACAACCCTTACATCTCAACTTCCCCCTGAACTTAATCATGAAACCGATAAATCTGCAACAACACCCACTAAGAATACTAATAAACCTCACGTGCAAACTCCTTCACGTTCACCATCTGCAATCGAAAGTGCTGCCAATATTGATAATTTGCCGAAAATAATCAGGAACACTGAAAATATAAGGGGGAAAGTAACAATAACTGAAGCAATAAAACCGTTTCCTAAAGCGACTCCTCGTACCGGAAGAAAAGGCAGAAAGAAAGGCTCGTCGCGAATCTTAACTGATACTCCCGAAAAATGCGCAGTAGAAGCTGCTTATCTAGATCGGATGAAACGCAAGCCTTCAATTCTGCCTCTATTAAAACGAGTTCTAAATGTTCCCCTTGCCAGGGGCACATTTAGAAGAAAAATGAGTTTAAAAAAAATAATAGTTAAAATAATTAATTCCAAATTAAGTTTTATTAATAATTAAACGAACTTACCTTAAGTGAAGTTCTATTATAATTGTACGCGTTGCATGGTCTCTTCAATGAAAACTATGTAGTAACTCGTAACATACAGTCCTTGGTCACGTATTTTAAAGTAAATTAGAATTTAAAATATATATATATATATATATTTAATCTAGCAACACATTTTTTCCCTTTCCTGACAACCCTATTCTACAAATGTCATTTAGTTTAGAGTATAAATATTATTCATTATTACACTATTACTATATCACGGGTAAGCTTGTTTGTGCAAGCAGGGTGGGTGGGTTGTATCATTGAAGAGACCATGCAACGCGTACAATTATAATAGAACTTCACTTAAGGTAAGTTCGTTTAATTATTAATTGTACTTTGTTGGATGGTCTCTTCAATGAAAACTATGTAGATGTTTAGAGCTGTGGAATAATGATATAATAATAACAATGCAAATCATTTATTATTAGCTGTTGTTACAAAACTTATCTATGTATCCATAAATATAGATTGTATTCTTTTTACAATTGGGCATTGCATAAAGTCCTTGCAAAAATATCAGAAGAATCAAATAATTCTCTATTATAAAATTGAGCAAACGTTTTGGACGTATCACTCCAGCCAGCTGTTTTTAGAATAGTGTCTATGTTAACACCTAAACGTCTTGCCGCTGAAGTGGAAGCGTGTCGGGTGCTATGAGCAGAAAAAACTGAAGTGTCAATGCCACTCTGCTCAAGAGTTAGCTTTATCCAACGGCTAATTGTTTGAGACTTTATTGCTTTATATGGTGCTTTAAAGGAAATAAATAAATTATCGCAGTTATTGCGAATAGACTCTGTCTTTTTAAGATAGGCTAACAAAGCTTTAGCAGGGCATATCTCTGATTTTTCTAGAAAGAAAGGTAGTATAAGATAAGGCTGGCTATTTCCTACTCTAGAAGTTTTGATAATATCTGGTATTTTAATACAAATTTTTTTATCAAAACTTTCTATATTATTTAATTTAATAAGTGAAATTGTTTGAACCCGATGAGCTGTAACAAGAGCCAGCAGAGTGACTACTTTCTTTGATAATGTTTCCAATGATAATTGTTCATTGGGAAACAAGCCAGATAAATAATTAAGAACAATATTAGGGTCCCATGTTGTGTTATATTTTGGTCTTGGAGGACGAAGCCTAAAAGTACCTTTCATGAAACGCTTAATGCGGTCATCACTGCTTATGTCTGTACCAAGTATAAGGGACAAGGAAGATCTGCAGGAGTTAAGTGTCCCATATGCTGCACCTTGATTAAATAGAGACATGAGAAACCTAAGTACCTCAGGCACCGATGCGTCTAAGTAGTTGATCTCACAATTACTACAAAATTCAAACCATTGTTTAAGATGTGTGTTGTATTGTTTGATGGTCGCTTCAGATAGTGAGGCTATCATGACTTTCATTATATCTGGAGGCACCCCTCGTCGTGATAACGCTTCCCCGACAACACCGCAACAACCAGGGTAAGACGTTCTTGAAAGTGTTGACTGCTGGAATAAGATTTTAACATATTTTCATTAGGACTAAATATTAGTGGTTTAGATAGAACTAATTTTTGAAAGACTGGATACCATGGCTGAGTTGGCCAATCAGGAACAATAACAATTCCAATTGATTGTTCTTGTATGATCTTTTGCAATACTTTAGAAATAGTTGAAAAAGGTGGAAATGCATAAAAGAAATATGGCTGCCAACAAAATGTAAAAGCATCTATTTGAAAAGCGTCAGCATCGTTTTTCCATGAAACATATCTTTTACATTTTGCATTTGCACGACTTGCAAATAAATCTATGTCAGGGTAGCCAAATCTCTTAACAATTTTTCGAAAATAATAATTACTGAGTTCACATTCAATTTCAGAATAATAAGATTTCCTAGACTCTTTGTCAGCTATAATATTACATTTTGATTTTATATATGAAGCATAAATATATATTTTATGATTTTCACACCATTGCCATATTTGTTTTGCAATAGAATGTAAGTGTGGGTATTGAATACCTCCCATGCGGTTAATATATGAAATAGCTGTAGTGTTGTCAATCCGTAGAAGTATTTCACAGTCTAGTGAATCATTAGCAAATGACTTAAGAGCGAGAAATGCAGCAAGTAATTCAAGATAATTTATATGATTTTTTCGCTCTTCATCATTCCACAACCCTGCAGCTGTTTCATTACCGCAAGAGGCACCCCATCCAGTCTGAGAAGCATCTGAAAATATTTCCAATATATATTTCTGAGTTTTAATGCTGTTAACTGCTGTATCAATATTGTTTAACCACCATTGAAAAGTTGACTCAAGCTTACTTGAAATAGGCATTATTTTTTCATAATCATTATGATTCAGTTTTAGATTAATAAACTTTTGCCTCTCTAACTCCTTGGTATACAACCAGCCATAAGCCACTGCTGGACAGGCTGAAGTAATTAAACCTGTAAGACGAGCAAATTCTCTTATTTTACAAGATGTTAAGTTTTTAAACCGATTTAATTCTCTTTTAATCTTTGCTTTCTTTTCATAGGGTAATTCCATCATAAAATTGGATGAATTTAATAAAAAACCCAAAAATGTTACTTTGTTTTTTGGTATTAAGCAACTTTTGTCAAAGTTTATAATAAAACCTAATTTAGAAAGAGTAGTAACAGTCATATCAACATTTGCCCGACATTCATTGTAAGAACGACCAATACACAGTATATCGTCTAAATATATAACAGATATAAGACTCTTTGATCTTAAATAATGCATTAGCGGTTTCATAACTTTTGTGAATACATATGGAGCAGTGTTTAATCCAAAGGGGAGGACTTGGAATTCAAATAATGTTGATTTCCACTGAAATCTCAAAAACTTCCTATAGTCATTGTGAACAGGTATTAAAAAATAAGCATCTTTAAGGTCAATTGTACTCATATAGCAATTTTGAGACATGAGTTTAATAGATGTTCTTATGTCTTCAAGTTTAAAATGCTCAGTGTGAACATATTTATTTAATTCTTTTAAATTTAGAATAAACCTATTTTTTCCATTGGGTTTGGGGACAGTAAATATTTTTGAAAGATATTGTCCATCACATGGTTCACACCTGACTATAGCACCCTTTAAAAGCAGGTCTGCAATTGCATCATCTATAATAGAAATTTCTGTTTTTGAGAAATTATCATTGTTTGGTTTATGTAATTGTGATGGAAAACAGTAAAAAGGAATTTTATAACCTGTAATCCAGGATAGAATCCGTGGGTCATTAGTGATGCCCATCCATTGCTTAAGATAAAATTTTAGTTGACCGCAATGGCTCACCTGTTCTGTTAACGACGGTTGTATTGAAGTTTGTTGTTGAACTGATGGCTGTTGTTGAACTGCTGGTTGTTCTTCAACTGATTGTTGAATGGTCTGGTTTGGTCGGAAAACCTTTTCTTGAGCGACTGATAAGTTTGACGTGGCCCACCCCGCTGAGGTCGAATTCTGTTCTGTGTGCTGGACGGGCCCCTGGAGTTTAAAGCAGTAGTGTTGACTTTTTTCACATTTGTGCTCTTTATTTCTTGGCCTGATTTTTTAATTGCTTTGGAAGCTTTTAATTTTTCCGAAAAGTCATTTCCAAATAAGTATTCATCAACTTCAGTGTTGATAACAGCATCTCTTATTGACTTATCCCAAGAAAATGAAATAAAATTTTTCCGAGTCCTAGACTCACAAAAATGTTGGTCACAAAGAAGACGACCAGCATCACTAATCATGCCAATTATGTTGTGATTGGTAGAATCGTTTGATCTGCACAAAATGTTTAATACTTGCCCTAAAGCGGAAATAGCACTAGATAATTGCTTTTGTTTCGCCTCAATCGCTTTATCTCTTTTAATAACTGGTTCACTCATTGCTGCTTGTGCTTCAGCATTTAATTTTGGAGCATTTATAATTCTGCAGTTATCAGGCGGCAAATATTTATTTTTTATTTGTTCCCTAGTTTCCTTTTCTAGGCCTTTTTTTATTATGTTGGTCCACCGAGAAGCTAACCCAATATGTATATTGGGGCCATAATAATTATTTTTTGGAGCTTCTCCAAGTAGTTCTAAAATATCACTGTGAATATCATTGTGAGTGTCTTCATTGTCGTCTGAAAATGAACAATTGTGTAACCATCAACAGTATATTTACAAAGGATTCTACCCAGGTAGTAGACCACAATGTATATTCATGGTGAAGGAAGTATCCAATCGATAAATCACAACACTGACTGTTTTTATGTTGAAATAAAAAATATTGTTTAGAAAAGGATCTACCCTAATAGTAGACCACAGTCCTATTATTTATTTATTTATTTTTTAAGAGAAAAAAGGAACTACCCAAATAGTAGCCCACAATTTTATTTTTATAGGTTATACCTAAAAACAAATAAAATTACACAACAATTGGAGTGAAGGAAGTACCCGAATGGTAAAACACAACACTCATTATATTTTTATGATCCTAAGAAAGTCTAAAAATATCGTGGTATCGCGGAAATAATATATATTGAAATATGTACATACCATTAATGATTCGACGAGGCGATTCGACACCCGTAATGATTTCATCAATTTCACGAACTTCGCTACTAGGAATTTGTATCGGCGCCGGAGACGGCGTCCTCGGTGGCGATGGCGGCCATTGCGGTTGCAACGGCGTCATCGATCGAGGCGAACGCGATCTAGACCGCGTGGTTCGCTTTTTTAACTTTTCTTCATATCGCCTAATTTTCCTATTGATCCTTTCAACTGAATTTTCACGTCTTTTCCTTTTTCCCATCTTTAAAACTTTTAATTATAAAAAGCACGCTAGACCG
Organism: Monopis laevigella; assembly: GCA_947458855.1. Taxonomy (NCBI): domain Eukaryota; kingdom Metazoa; phylum Arthropoda; class Insecta; order Lepidoptera; family Tineidae; genus Monopis; species Monopis laevigella. Next base: position 1,988,919 of record OX381596.1, on the reverse strand, counting down.
CGGACTGCACGAAAACGATAATGACATTTGTAGAATAGGGTTGTCAGGAAAGGGAAAAAATGTGTTGCTAGATTAAATATATATATATATATATTTTTTAAATTCTAATTTACTTTAAAATACGTGACCAAGGACTGTATGTTACGAGTTACTACATAGTTTTCATTGAAGAGACCATCCAACAAAGTACAATTTAAAATATCGATAGTGTAGTCTGTGGTCACGATGATTCATCGCCCATCACTAATTAGATCGGCATGCCCATAAAGTTTTACATTGACAGGTACTGTCTATACTATAAAGAAATTTTGGACTTCATAGGCGTGATTTTACCGACAGCTGTCGCAGAGAACAAGCTATCTTTTAACGTCTATAGTGGCGGATTTACCAACAGGCTGAGAGGCCTAGGGCGGAATGTAACGCCATTTTTTTATATCTTACAGAAATTTAAGTCATACTCGTATTTATATGCTCGTACCTAACCGTAAAAATATCTACAGCTGATATAATGATAATAATATAATATAAGAACTAATATTTAAGGCGTGGATACGGTTGGTGAGGTTGGTCGCCTCGGTGGCACCCTTGTATGGCAGATGATAATCGGATGGTCAATGGAATCAGCTAACCACCTAGTCTTACACTAGTTGGTTATGTAGCGTGCGTTCGGTTGGTTGTTTTTTTTTTAAATATTTTTATTTAATGACACCTTTTATTAATTAATATATAATGGTTATATATATATTGCAGCCTAACCAAACGCACCTAGACCTTATTGTTAAAACTTTTTTTTTTTGACTATTCATAAATATCTGTAAAGATTTACATGAAATAAATAATATTTGATTTGATTTGACGTTATCAGGTTCACATAAACAATTTGGTTGCGGGAGTGACATGACCATTCGCTAAGTGTCGGTAGAGGCGGCAAAATTTGAATAGCCTACTGGCGGCAAATCTGTAAATCCGCCACTGGATACACCTACCTATATATGGGACAATTACCTATGTGTATTGCCATAAGAAGGCGCATAAATCAAATCTGATTTAATTAGTAGGTAGCATGGCGTAAGGTAGTGTGATAAAATTGCTTGAAATTTAAAAAAAAAAAACTAAATTAAAAACAATTAAAGGAGATCGTTTTGGAGGGATTGGACCTACAAAACCTTTAACGTATATGGTATAAAAAGTACATGGTTGAATTATGGCTCTTTTAACTATTAACTGTGTAGATTACTGTAAATGTAATTGTTTTATCTAACCGGGATATTGAGAAATATTCTACGACACGTTGTACGCATGATTTTTTTTTTAAATACATATTTGTATGAATCATTAGAGCGATACCTCTACATGTTGACTCACAGTATTAAATACTACAAAATCTATACTAATATTATAAAGAGAAAAGATTTGATTGTTATTTCAGATAAACTAAACAATTTACTGAACCAATATTAAAAGTTACAGCGAGGAATATATGGTGAAACCGCGGGACACAATTAGTAGTATATAAAACCATCTATGAGCTGTCCACACGACGCCACCTAAAGAATAAACTCATAAATGTACCAGCAGAGTACATATCTGTTGCTAAACCTGCTCTAAAATACCCAGCACCTTAGGGCCAGTCCACACGGCGCGTTGCGTCAGCGTTGCGTCGACGCAGTGCTACCACTGCGTTGTTTTACATACAAATAACCAAGGTGATCACACGGCGCGCTGCGTCGTCGCACCGCACACATGACGGACAGCAGCCCCCGAGACGAAGCGGGAGGGGGTGTACTCGTGCGACGTCGGAGCGCCAGCGCTCAGTTGCTTGTGCGTTGACAGAGAGGATACACGGAAGCTCATTTCGTTTTACGTTTACGTTTTTGTATTTAGTTTTATTTGCAGGGTAAAATGAATACCATTGAAGAACTTGACATAGATTACTTGATTACATTGATACAGGAAAGGGAAATTATATGGGACAAGTCAAACGTAGATTTTAAAAATAAAAATTTAAAAACAAAAGCCTGGGAAGACATATCAAAAGTTTTATTTCCTGATTACGAGAATTTCACAGCTGAACGAAAAAACAAAGTTGGTGAGTTCACAGTACAGATATTTATGTTTTTTTTATTGAAGAGGGCTTTCAAGATTTTCTTGCACCGCCAATTCCGCGATCAGTACAAAATTAATATCTTGACACTCTAAAATTTTAAAACTTAGGGAATCTAGATTAGCGTGAGTACTATTTTATTACTTAGCTCAAAACTAACCTAGACTACGCTGAGTAGGTATAAAATATTATTTTTTTACTGATCGCGGAATTGGCGGTGCAAGAAAATCTTGAAAACCCTCATAATACAATTATACCTTATTTAGCTGCCAAGGCAGAGTTCCTCTAGTCATAAAATAGGTCGCATATTGCTGTCTTATGACATTCGGTGCTGTCTGTTCTTCATGTACGGGTTGTATTGGGAGAAATTCATCAACACTTATAGCAAATTTATCTCTTTGTCTAAAACCATCTCGATCAGCGACAAAATTGTGTAATACACAACATGCTTTTATAATGTCAGTAGCGAAGTCATAGGACACGTCTATCGGTCTGTGAAAAATGCGCCATTTGTTAGCCATAATCCCAAAAGCGCATTCGACATATCTTCTGGCTCTGCTTAGACGGTAATTGAAAACCTTTTGTTGTAAGTCGAGATTTTGACCGCCATATGGACGCATAATATGTTTGCTCAGTCCAAAAGCTTCGTCACCCACAAATACATACGGGGTTGGTATATTGCTACCAGAGAGTAGCTGGGGTTGAGGTAGTGGTAAGTTGTTGTTAATCATTAGCTCGTACAGTTTAGAATTTTGTAATATGGTTGAATCGCATTCTTTTCCGTATGCACCGATGTCGACAAATACGAATTTGTAATTTGAATCCACAATAGCTAGCAACACAATCGAAAAAAAGGCTTTATAATTAAAAAAAAGTGAGCCACTATTTGCAGGATTACACACGCGGATATGTTTGCCGTCGATGGCACCAACACATTGAGGAAAATTTGCCTTTACATCAAAACCCCTCGCTATTGTTTGGAAACTTTCAGTTGTCAGTTCAGGGATGTTGTCTCGAAGAAGATTGGTCCATATAGCACGACAAACTCTTTGTATTATATATGCAATAGTAGATTTTCCCCGTTTGAATTTGAAATGTAAATCAGTTATTGAATTTCCACTTCCTAGGTATCTGAAAAGAAAATAATTATTATAATATGCATTTATGAGATAGATAGATACCCGAAAAAAAATACTGACATATTCAGACATCGATATATATCAAAGCAAATAACTTTCTCTATGTAACCAATTAATTCTGGAATCGCGAAAAAAATAGCAGCTGTTGCATACATTTTGATTCAGTAGGTATTGCTTTTTGTATGTAACAGCTGTTATATTTTCACGATTCCAGAGTCGGTCACATAGTGTTTGTTAACGATATCTGAATATGTCATTAAATTTTATCGAGAAATTCACTATGTATAAATTATTAAATCATGTTTACTATTGGTTTTGCAGGTAATGATTTAATAAAAAAATGGAGAAGTGTAAAAGATAATTACTTCAGATATTCAAAAAAATTAAAAGAAGCATCAAAATCGGGCTCGGGCGCTACGAAACTGAAGAAGTATCATTTATACAATCAACTCCTTTTTTTGAGAAAAGTAGAACAAAATGCCACCGAATCTAGCTTAGACTCGCCTAGAGAAATCAACAATGAATCTACGTCTACAAATGATGACATTACCACAGACAACACTCCGCACTATGTTCCAGTCGCGCGCAAAAGGGCAATGCAAATGGATGAGTTTGAAAGAGAAGGACTAAAACTTCTCAAGGAGCCGGAAAATCGCCATATGTCCTTTTTCAGAGCTATATTGCCATCTATTCAAGAATTTTCCGACCGAGAAACTCTCCGTTTCCAAAGTAAAGTTATACAAATTATAGATGAAATGCGGTATGGACAAACATCATCATATGTGAGTGGCCCATCAACGTCTCACCAACCACCATATGGGTATCAAACAGCAAATTTTCAAAGTACATACATTTCTGATTATAATAATTCAATTACATCTCCAGAAACATCTCAAGCAAGTGAAGAAACTGAATACGATTTTTCTAATTTGTAATTACTGGATGATATCTCTCTTAAATAATGTCTAAATTTAAAATTATGACAATTGCTGATTATTTGTGAGTTGATTACTAATTAAACAAACCAAAAAAACTGTTATATTTTTATTACTTAAATATATTTATATAGTTACCTTAAAGTGATTCCCAGCATTTCTACTGGTTCCACTGGATTCCTCATATTAGTATAGTTTTTTCGTATGTGTGGTTCTAAGGACTTCAATAAACATTCGAAGCTGGATACACTCATTCTAAAAAAATTATAAAACTTCTTTTCGTCTAATAGCAACTCCCGATATTCTAAAAAAAAAAACTGTCCATCACGATTTCTTAATGAAATGAAAGGACTGATCCAGTACCGTCTTGTGATCTTGCGTCGATTTCGGTGGTGACGTAGTAATAGGAGCAATGCTAGACGTCTTTTCCGATCCATGATTTGCTATAGACTGACTGCGAATTTTTTTTAAAATACTTGCCGCAACTGTGCGTCGCCGCTGCGCCGACGGAACGGACTGCGTCATAGTAACGCTGCAGCGCCCGTGTGGCCGGCTATGCGTCAAAATATTTGCGTTGCGACGACGCAACGCAACGCAACGCGCCGTGTGGACTGGCCCTTACACTGTAAAGAATTTGGACCACACATATAAAAAAAAAAAAACTGTTTTATAAAAGTATACGCACAGGAAGTTCCTAAGGGGATTTTAAAGTGACTGACATTCGTGCATTACACTACAAAAGCAATGAATAAATTCTTTGTAAAATTTCCTTTAATTGAATGGCAGGTAACCTTTACCACAAAGGAGATATTTGCAATGTAATCCTTACGAGATTACTGACTTAACGGAAATTTGAAGACTTAAAAGAAAATAAAATAGACCCTTCCGTCTGACTATCATAAGTATTATGACAATCTATGATTTTTTTTTTTTTAAAGTATTATAAGTTTAATTACAATTTTATGTTTTAACAAAGTTTTAAATTGGTTAGATTCGATTGATAATGATTGTTATTTCTTTTATTTTTGAAAGTTTATTGCATACAAAGGCGGACTTAATGCCGTTGGGCATTACCAGACAGTTAAACCTTCGGGACATTAGAATATTAAGTTTAGGTAAGTGTGCAATACAAAATATAATATTATTTAGGTTAGTAGAATAGTATTTATGTTTAATTTTATTTATATAAGCTTTGAATTTGTTAATTTGGTTGAAACAATTAATGGTTGTCCTAAATGTTAATATAATATTAACTTCTAACAAATACAACATCTACGAATATAAAGTTGTAACTATTACATATTGTTTATAAAAAGAGTATACTGTAGATATAAAACTGTTTCCTATTAAAAAAGACTGATTGTTTCTTTGTTAATAATAAATATAACTTTGATTACTGATTGAATTCGTTTGATTATAAAATTAACAAAAGTTAGACTCCATACTCAATTTAAGTCTAAAAACTGCCAAGTCCTTAACCAAATTGAAACGTCACCACGAATTTTACAAGATGTGTACAAAATATTCTGATATCTGTTAGAAGAATTATGAGAAGGCAACGAAAAGAAAACGTTACAAAATTTGTGCCGACCAAAACAGAATATATTACATTCTCCAGTACAAATACAAAACTTAAATATATTTAGTAAAAATGGCGATAGACATAATTTACACTTAAGAAACATAGATAAAATCGATATACCAAAGTTTAGACTGCAAAAAACTAATAAATGTTTCGTCATTAACAGTATAAGGTTATTTAATAAATTACCTAAACGCATTATAGATCTGAGTGAAATAAAGTTTAAGAATTGTATAAAGCACTTATTATATTTAATAAGGCTTACTATAGTGTAAAACCAATCCGGATCAAATATGTGATTCGAACTACGGTATGGCGGCATCACTGCCTCAAAACTACATGAAATAGCATACTGTGGCATAGAAGATGGGGTACTAGCTGAGCACATGCTAGAAGCATATACATTAAAAGATACAAAAGCGATTCCTAGAGGTAAGAATCAAGTTTTACGTTAAGCCCAGTTAGTTATTCACTCCTTTCATACTTCTATGGTCCTCTTGTAAGTTGATATCTTTTTAAGTAATTTAGTAGACAAGCCTAAATAGTCTAAACTAAGACCATTCGGTTCTGTATGTCGTAACTTATTTTTTGGAAGCAAAATCCTAACCGACTCGCCACCTTTGGTAGAAAACTAGGTATTAAAATGGAACTTACATTGAAATGGTCCTCGCAGCAATATCGCACAGATTTTTCAGAAAGAGATTCCTTTCATAACTTTGCACCACTTAGCTATTTATTATTTTTTCTATCTTTAGGCACCGTAAAATAATGTCTATCTGGTGTCCGATCTAACCAATAAGCGCAGAATAAATTATAGTACTTCATACAGAACCTACAAAGCTACATATAATAATAATAACCGTTTGAATTAAACAAGGTCACCGCGCAGGGATGACTACTCGACTCAACTCTTACCAAAGACAGGTTGGCAAACATAAAAAAAAGAGGATTGAGGCTATAGTAATAATGAAAAATCTTGGAAAAAGCTTTTTAAAAAAGCTGAACTCAGCATAGCAACATTAGGTAATTGGCTCAACAAAAATCTTTTACTCTCAACACAGATAAGACGTTCAAGGTTTCCAACCATAAGCGCTCATTTAATTGTTTTTAAACCTTTGATCCAATGTATGGTTTATCTCACATACTCTTTTAGTAACTGGTTGTTCTGTGAGTTGATATTTGTTTCTGTTGCAGAAATAGTAACGTACATTCGCGTTGGCTAGAAAATAAACTATAATACCATATAACAGTACGCAATATTACAGACAAAAATCTTATGTAATTGGCTTAACTTTAAAGCGCCTATAATTGTCTGTGCTACTAGATGGACTTCTAAATATAGTATACTTGTTCGGCTGCTTTCTCTAAGAGAATTTTCTGGAAATGTACTCTCGTTAGATTGGTCTCATGTGAGTTTTGGTTGGAAATAGCGACGTAAATTGTCTTAAACCATTAAATAAGTGCAATTTAGACAAAAAGAGCAGCTGATCATAGGTAACTTTTTTATAAATTGGATGAAACGTAGGGAAAAGATCTATACATCACTATAATAAAATATAATTTTAATAGAATATTGTTACTATTAAAATTAACATGAATCTAGTTGATCGAAGTCCATCATATCTTTTTTCCACAAAATTAATAAGTAAAGAAGACATAATTACCACATTGCAGTTCCAAGGTGCACACTCCTCATCTGCTATAAACTAGAAAAAGCCTAGCTTCAAAACGTTTAGGCGCATAATGTCCAAATCGCAAAATGTCCAGCGGTCGCAAAATGTCCAGTTCTCATATTGTCCAATTCGCACAATGTCCAGTTCGCACAATGTCCAGTTCGCACAATGTCCAATTCGCAGAAATGTCCAATATTCATCATAACGCCACACTTACCAAATAGTAATTGTATCAAGCGTTGGGTTTAATGATTAGACAAGTTATTAGTTTAAATCTGTTTTATTTTTTATAATTTTTTTAAGTAACATAAATCAAGTAAAATCTACCTTAGAAAATCAAAAATAGTTGTTTGGTAATTGTAATTTTCAAAAATCAAACGTGAAAAATAGTTTTTAACTCCAGGATATTACAAAAAAAGACAATCATTGTTAAATAACAAAGCTTCATTTAAAAAGACTTAAAAATAAAAATATACAGCAGAGATATTGTTTACAGACAGCGACATCTATCTTTCTATAGCGAGTACTAACAACCCAGCAAAGCAAATCACGTGCCGCACGTTCTCGGTTAACTGTTGTGTATCAACCAGCACACAATGATAGTTCTATTATTTTTTTATGAATATTATTTCCTTCCTTATGCATATTTGCAATAATTAATATTAGAATGCAATTGTTTAGCAAGATGTAGTTCCTACATATCTAATCGTAACAAAATCTCAATTTTCCGTAAATTGGAACGTAGTTACTAAAACTTAATATTGTAAAAAGAGGGTAGTTTCATGTAGTATGATTAATAACTATTAACATTGATATTAGGCATAATAGGGTTATCGTTATAGTAGTGAATTCAGTGTATATTGTTTATAAAAGTGTTATTGCAGTGGTTATTATTATAATTCGTACAATGAATGAACCGTTTGAGTTCATAGTAAATCAAAAAAATAAACGTACGCCATTTCGTAATGGATTTTATTACACAAAAAATGTAACCAACAAAAATGGAAGCACGCAGTGGAGATGCATAAATAGGAAATATTGTAGTCAATCACTTACTATTGATGAAACAAGAAAAACCATTTTGAGAGATTCAAAAAAACATAGTTGCCAAAAAGTTGAAGAAAGTAACACATTAAATACATGGAGACGATCATTAAAACAAGCTGTGTGTGAAAACCTAGGTCCCATACAAAAGATTTATGAAAGGAAGGTTCGAGAAATGGGTTCTAACTGTGTACCTAGATTTAATACTATGAAAGATACGTTGTACAGAGCGAGAAAAAAATTCCTAAATACCAATTTTTTAAATCATAGTACTACTGAAAACATACACATACCTGAAGCATTAGCAAAAAATTTTTTAAGATACGAAGATGGGACGGATAAAAAAATTTTGATTTTTGTCACCAACGTTGCCCGTAAAATGCTTAGAAGACGTCAAGCATTCTTTGCAGATGGCACATTTAAAGCGGCTCCGAAGCCGTTTTACCAATTGTATGTCCTTCATTTCGATTTATATTCAGATAAAAAAACTACAAACATTGTACCCGCTATTTATGTTCTATTACCGGATAAATCAGAAGATACATATACTCGTCTGTTTTCCCTGCTGAAAGAAAAGTTAGGTGTTGACATGAAATATTTTAAAAGCGACTATGAAAAAGCGCAGATGAATGCTGTTACAACCGTTTTTCCAAGTGCAATAATAAGTGGCTGTTTCCACCACTTTAATGATGCCATATGGAGATATTCCAAGAAAATTAAACTAAATAGCACAAAAGAAGGCCGAAATATTACGAGAATGTGCTCGTTAATTCCGTTACTTCCAGCCAACCGGATCCCAGGTTAGATATCTAATAATTTATAAAAAAAAACCTTTTCTGTTAAGCAAAGTTCAGCGATTTAAAGTTATTTACGTTTTATATTTATCGGCTTATTGTTGTTTTATTATTACAGGCGCGTGGCAACATATTTTAGAAATAGCTCCAGATTCCTTAGAAATGCGCAAGTTTCGGCGTTATTTTGAAAGTACGTGGTATCCACAGCAATCACCTACTGTATTGAGCTGTGCTGGACAGCGGCACAGAACAACCAACGCAATTGAAGGGTGGAACCACAGGTTGAATCGCCGCATACCTAAGCATCCAAACTTATACTACTTCATTGACAAACTTAAGAAGGAAGCCAAACATTGGGATCTTATAATGAACGATTCTTTGTTTAGACTTATAAAAAACAAAAGGAGGCTCAAAGATGTTAATTTTGATGTTCAATACAAAAAATGTTTGCGAAAACTAGAAAATGACCAAATTTCAATTAAGCAGTTTTTTAAAAAAATCATATTCTTACGTCTTTTTAAATGAAACTTTGTTAATTAACAATGATTGTCTTTTTTTTGTAATATCCTGGAGTTAAAAACTATTTTTCACATTTGATTTTTGAAAATTACAATTACCAAACAACTATTTTTGATTTTCTAAGGTAGATTTTACTTGATTTATGTTACTTAAAAAAATTATAAAAAATAAAACAGATTTAAACTAATAACTTGTCTAATCATTAAACCCAACGCTTGATACAATTACTATTTGGTAAGTGTGGCGTTATGATGAATATTGGACATTTCTGCGAATTGGACATTGTGCGAACTGGACATTGTGCGAATTGGACAATATGAGAACTGGACATTTTGCGACCGCTGGACATTTTGCGAATTGGACATTATGCGCCTAAACGGCTTCAAAATCAGGTTAATTCAGATAGGAGATCCGGCCGCCGCCATACAAATTTGGCCTAGTATATTGTACCGAATCATTTGGTATGTAGGGTTGAAGATAATAATTTTGAGATGCTCATTTAACGGTATTTGTATTTTTTTTAAGCCAGGAAATGAGAAATATAGAAATATTTACAGTAGCAATAATTGTGCATTGCTGGTATCACTAAATGTTTCGTTTCACAAACATTAAGTTATTGTCGCTATCGGTATATAAACTTATTATGTAATTTGTTAATAATAAATTAAGCCAGAAGTAGTATTTAAATAAAACTACTAATTAAAATAGGTATAACGAAAAAATAAAGTTGGTATATAATAATAATATAAATCACCAACTTTCATCTTTATGTAAATAGGAACGTGCTGGGATGTCAACTATATAGAGGTGTTCAAAATAGGTAATATGTAAATATTCCTTAAAATAGGGTTTTGGTTAAACAATTATAATTCTGTAATAAATATTCATTAATTTAGATTGTTTTTTAGGTTTTAATTTTGCTACTTGGGCAACTAGGGGTATTAGGAAAAGCAGGGATACTTTATATGATTTATATGATAGGAGATCCTATACATTAAATCAAAATTTTCATAACTATGTTAGAAATTATTCAAAAACATTAAAAAAAGTTTGCCTTATGGCAAAATCTAATTTTATTAGCTCCAAACTAAAACAGTCTAAAAATAAATCTAAGTGTGTATGGACAATAATAAATAATGAAACTGGTAAAAACATACATAAGCAAAATGATATTTCCATCAGACAAAATGGAGTATTGATATCTGAGAAAAATAAAGTTGCTAGCTTATTTGAAAAGTTTTTTGCTGATATACCTTTTAAAGTCACGAATAGTATTAAGTCGTCATCTAGTATGGCTAAGGAACTATTAAACCGTTATGTTAAAATACCAAATTTTACAGAATTTAATTTTATACATGTCTCAAATGAGGATATTATAAAACACTTCAAAATGTTAAATAAAAAGAAAACGGAAGATTTATGGGGATTATCCGTAAAAGCAATAGAACCTATTATTTACACCATTGGGCCTATCTCAGCCGACATTTATAATAGTTGTGTGGATAACGGTGTCTTCCCAGACTTTATGAAGCACAGTAAAATAGCCCCTATATTCAAATCGGGATGTAAAACAGACCCTACTAACTATCGACCCATTTCCGTATTACCCGCGCTTAGCAAAATATTTGAAAAAATAATGCTAAGTCAGCTATTAAGATATTTTAATATCAACAAATTATTACACGATCGTCAATATGGGTTTACAAAAGGTAGAAATACAACAGATGCTGGTACTGGATTGATTGAGGAAATATTTAGTTCTTGGGAAAAGTCTCAGGATCTCATTGGTGTCTTTTGCGATCTGTCTAAAGCATTTGATTGTGTAGATCATCAAACTCTATTGGGTAAGCTGGAATTCTATGGAGTTCGCGGAGTAGCGTTAAACCTTGTGGAGTCCTATCTCTCTAATAGAACGCAATGTGTTAACATTAATGGTAGTGTATCTAAAGGATCTCTTGTGAATATGGGAGTCCCCCAGGGATCAATTTTAGGGCCTTTCCTGTTTCTGGTATATATCAATGACCTTCCGCATATGGTACAAGAAACAGCGCAGATAGTGCTGTTTGCTGATGACACATCCCTGTTGTTTAAAGTTGATAGAAACGACAACATATTGTCAGCAGCAAACAATACTCTGTCTATGGTCTCTGAATGGTTCACAGCAAATAATTTGGTTTTAAATACCAAATGCCTGAAATTTTCTTTGCCAAACGTTCGGGTAATTAACTGTTCACTGAAGTTAGGCGATACCGAACTGGAATTTGTTGACTCCACTGTATTTTTGGGAATCACAGTCGACTCCAAACTGCAATGGAGAGCTCATATAAACGCGTTATCTAATAGATTGAGCTCAGCAGCATATGCAGTCAGAAAGATCAGACTATTAACTGATGTGGCAACAGCCAGGTTAGTGTACTTTGCCTATTTCCATAGTATTATGACTTATGGTCTTATTATCTGGGGCTCAGCGGCAGACATAGAAACCATATTTATCTTGCAGAAAAGAGCTATTAGAGCAATTTACGGCATGAAGACCCGGGAATCCCTTCGAGAAATCTTTCCTGAAATTGATATAATGACCCTGCCCTCCCAATACATATTTGAGAACTTATTATATGTTAAGAAAAATTATAATATGTTTAATAAAAATGCAGATAGGCATACCCGAAACTTAAGAAATATAAACAAAATTGACATACCAAGATTCAGATTACAAAAAACTAATAAATGTTTTCTTATAAACAGTATTAGGCTATTTAATAAATTACCAAAATCAATTATAGAACTAAATGATATAAAATTTAAAAATTGTATAAAGCAAACTTTAATAGCCAAGGCGTATTACAAAGTTAATGATTATATTAATGACAGAGATGTCTGGAATCAGTCCTCTCTGCGTCTGGAATCTCTAAACTAATAGTAACTGTCATATTGTAATAATTCATAATACTTACTATTATAGGTATATATAAAATTATAATTCTGTGTATGGTCGAACGGCATGAGAACAAAACCATCAAAATGCTTCTGTCTGTGTCTGGGCAGACGAAATACTAGGTTTACGTCATACGACCCAGAACTATTCATAGCAGGGCAGAAAGTAGCCCCAGTAGAGGAAGCCATGCCTTTCAAATTTCTGGGCAGAAGGATCGATTTTAAAGGAAGAACACCATCCTTAGATGTAGTTGACATCAACAAGGTAGATCAACAGCCAATTAGTAATGTCAAGAAAGCTTGGATTTATGACAACTACCTAACATCTCGTCTAACATGGCCTTTTCTTGTATACGACTTCAACAAAACTCTTCTGGTAAATCTGGATGCAACTGTCATAAGAAAACTTAAGTCTTGGCTTGGATTAGCACAGGGCGCTGACTCCTCTACGCTGTTCAGGGGACAGCAACAATTTGGGATGAATTTTAAAAAACCATCTGAGTTGTACAAACATCTACGTGTAACCAAGCAACAAATCCTGAGTAACTCTCGGGATAATCTGATTGCATCTCTCCCAAAAGACTCATTGGCCTCTGAGATGGAGTCAAGACTTCAGTTTCATAAATCATTTATGAGCGGTGCCCAGATCAGCAAAAGGGGGTTAGGTTGGAAGAAAAAGGAATGTGATAAAGATGTTATTAAATCTTTCCTTAGGGATGATGAAGAGCATGGCTACAGAGTTCACGCTATGACCCTAGAAGTTCAGAATGAATGGCTTACTTTGGGGGAAGTTTGTATTCCTCCAGCCCTGAAATGGCGCACACTCATGTACGATTGGTCTCCGGCACTTATTAAGTTCTATCTGAATGCCTTTCAAATGTCCCTACCTGACCAGAGTAATCTGGTAAGATGGGGGAAGGCAACAGATCAGGCACAAGACTGGAAAATATTCATGGATACATTTAAAGTACATTACAAGATTCCAGACGAACTAGCAGTTTCAGCCTATAGACCAGACATACTGGTGTACTCTCGGTGCTTGAAGAAAGTAATACTTATAGAACTCACCGTTCCGTGGGAAACAAACATACCTAAGGACCACAACATCAAGTCAAACAAATATTTTGATCTCACAAACGAAATTACTAGAAACGGATTTAAAACTCAACTTTATGCAGTGGAAGTTGGTGCAAGAGGAATTCCAGCAAAGTCTTTGCGCCGTCTATTGAAGGATCTTGGCCTTCCGAGAACAGCCGTCGGAACTTTTATGGAGCGTGTTTCCAGGATGGCGCTAACAGGATCATATAATATTTGGTTGAGTAGAGAGGGTAGTGAACACAGTGCAGGTGAGAGTTCAAAAGGCCTTTAAACCTACTTCGCGGTCTCAAGTCCGGGAACGCTGCAGTTCATTCCCCTGCCTTTCAACCACGCGATGGACCCGGCACCCGCACGGTGAATCCATGGTTTGCTAAGAACATTGTCTCTCTCTTTTTTTTTATACTACAATAGATGTTTTTTTATATATTTTTGGATGAGGTAATAACTTGTTATTACTATAACCTTTTATCATTATTTTAATTTTAAATATTTGCTATTTTCTACAAGGTAATAATTAGTTATTACTTAACATTTATGTTAATTTGTATTATTTATTTTAAGTTATTTTGTTAACAGAGTTATAGAATACATTTCCATGTTTTTTTTTAACTAGTTGATGTTTGCGCAGGCCTTGGATTCAGCTATGTATTTGGCCCTGCAATGTAGTAGTATACGTATCCAGCGGATTTCCTCTCCTTTGAAGGTCATTGCAGTGGTGGCGCGTGTGCCGGGTTCTGGTCTGCACCCTAAGGGCCTGGTTGAGCAGAAGGATGGCTGACACATACGTTACGTCCGTGATCGGGTGCTGCTGTGGGGGCCTTGGATCTCCGCTGGGCACGCACGTTTGATTGTTATCATATAAGAAGCGGAGATCCCGAAAAATCTTCTGCTGATGGACCGGCGCTGGCATCAAAGAAATGTTGTGTTTTGTAATTCTGTACTTTCAATATTGTAAGATAGTATATCTGCCTTGGGGTGTTCTACGCGTGCTCTTCAGTAGGATGAGAGTATATACCACATGCTATAAGCATAGGTTTAAGTCAATAACCATGCAGGACCATGCTCCTCCGATGATACGGTACATGTGGAACATCAGAGTTTTTTACTTGCTGGTACCTTTTTCTCCAGGGTGTCTCTGAGGCGATCGACTTGTGATCAGCGTTTGCGCCCTAAAAGATACCTTTCATCTATCTACTTGTAGGTATATTTTGATTACCTATACTAAAGTATGTATATTTGGGGCGTAGCTATGGTCTGTTGGGTTGGTCGCCTTGGTGGCACTTTTACAGGGCAGTCAACGATTGACAGGTCAATGGAACCAGCTAACCACCTAGTCTTAAACTGGTTGGTTATGTAGTGTGTGTTCGGTTGGGTTGTTTTTTTTTTTCTTCCCGCAAGGACAATAGTTTAATAGTTTACGATTTGTTTATTTTGTATTATATTCTCAACATTTGTCTGTGGGAGGAAAGGCGACCTGGCCAAGTACACACAGGACCTTATATATACTTTTTTTTTTTTTGACTTTTCATAAATGCCTGTAAAGGTTTACATGAAATAAATATTTTTGACTTTGACTTTGATGTCAAAAAATATGATCATGCTGATTAGTCCAATTTTACTCGAGTGACATCGGAAAAAATCGTATTCGAGTGAATAAAATATCGACTTGAATTCACTCAGACTCGAGTCACTCTCCTAAACAAACAGGTGTCAACCTGCACGCGGCGCGACGCGGCCTACGTAACGACGAGTTTAGTTAAAGAGAGCGTGTTTATTGATATTTGTGTTGGTCTAATAGGCTATTTGACGGGTTTTTAAAATCCTTTTTATATTATGTAGTAGAGTTTAAGGAACCCAGTAAAAGTAGTTTTTTTAAATTCTGATACGTATTTGCTGAGAAATATTAAATTAAAAAAGCAATATTTAAATAGTGTGCCAAACGCTACTTTGACCATATGGCGCTGCAATCGGGTCTGTGACGTCACTTGCCTGTGGCACATATCATCCGCATACATTTGTTGCAAACAAAAAACGAAAGTGCGATTGGATTTCCATTTTATCAGTGATTTATGTAACAAAATGAGTTACAAATGGTGTGCATTTCCAAAATGTACAAATACGTGATTAAAAACTCCGGAAAAACTATTTGTAAGTGTTCCAAAGAATATCAAAGTGAGGCGAAAGTGGTTGCACTTTCTCGGAGGGATCCTAATCACAGCGAATAGTACTTCCAAATATATTCTTTTGTGAAGACCATTTCGATGTAAGTAAACATACTATTTTATTTTATAACAATAAATAAATCAAGACTGTAAATATTTTCGTTATTGATTTGAGGTTATAATAATACCTCCAATGTTTTTAACAGAATGTCTATTACAACTCACTTCGAATATTTCCGATGTTTTCCATAATATTAGTTAAAAATTGTAGCTATAGAGTCTTATGATTTCAATAAGCATTACACTAAAAGATCCTGAGTAACTTGTTTGTTTGTTACAGATGGAAAATGACATGGGCCATGGCAAATTACTATCAGTACAAAATGGGTTTCAGCCAGAAAATAATTTCTTAAAGTACTCAATGATATTATTGTTATATCACGTGCACTAATAAACATTCAAGACTCTCTTATTAAATAGTTAATTCATTCTGAATATGCTATTATTATATAACTTTTACAAATAGGACTCTACGACTGACAGCATTACGAGTATAACTAATCCAACTGCAAAATAGGATGTAGTTTTATTACAGTTGTGCAAACTGCATTCAATGCTTCTAAACTGCAATTTTGCCACACCCTTCTGGAGTGTCATATATGTATAGATAGGTATCCAATCACTTAGTCCTGCATTCTGTTTATATTTGGGAATTTTTATATTTTTTTAAATAAAACATTCAAAATTATTTAGTATAAATTATATTTTTATTTATCCTTCATTATCAGTTTTGACAATAAAATATATTCTATTAATGTAGGTACAATTAATAGAATATATTTTATTGTCAAAACTGTGTAGGTACATTATTCAATGTTTTTGGTTACATGGTGGTAGTAGTAAACCTTACAACAGCTATCCTTTTCGAACATACAATAATTTGAGTAGGTAATCTGCTTTTAATTGGTTGTAGGTAGACAAGGTTATATTATATTGGTCTGTTTTGAATAGTTTATGGGTAGACACAAACTATTCAAAAACAGACTAATATAATAAAACTAACTAAAAATACTTTAAAACTAGGTATTTAAAATTTAAAAACAGAATAATATCTCAAAGAATACTTTTTGAACTTTACATAACATGAACACATACAAAATATTACACTAGTAATCACTATAATATTTACTTAAATTATAATATACCTTAAATAAAAGCCAGATTTTTAATGTGTTCCTAAATGTATTACTATTTAGGGTTTTTAACCTTAATGGCAAATGATTAAACATTTTTATTGCAATTATATATGTACTTTTTTGGTACATTATATTATTTATTTGAGGTATACAGAGATCATATTTATTGCTAACTCGTGTTTTTTGATATAACATTTAACGCTGCAGTTCATTCCCCTGCCTTCCAACCATGCGATGGACCCGGTACCCGCACGGTGAAGCCATGGGTAGCTAAGAACATTATCTCTCTATAAAATTATCATTATAAACAGACAACATTCTAATGTGTATATACAAGTTACAGTGAGAAACTTTTCATCTCTGAATGTATTACGGAGGGACGCAGTAGTATATTTATTATAAATTGTTCTTATACATTTATTTTGTAATATAAAGGTAGTTTGAATATTTAAAATATTACCCCAGAATATATACCATATGTTAATTGAGGATAAACATAGCCATAATAAGCACTTATTGATATTTTTATTGAGATTGTATCTCTTAATATAGACAATAGATAGAAGTAGCTTGAAATTTTTTATTTTTAATAACAAGAATAAATTTATTTATTATGACCTTATATTACTACCTAAAATATTTTTAATTAGGTACTGTAACACTACGAATTAATAGTGGACAAATATTTGCTTTCCAAAAAGATGCAACGGTTATTAACAAATTAATCATATATTCATTGTCATAGTCAACTACAATAACATCCACTTTATCTGACACAAGTACACTATACTTACTAGATGGTCCCAACCTTTAATATAATAATAATATATAGGTAATAGTTTTAAGATTGATAAAGAAATATACTTTTTTCATTTTTTTCATTTGAATCTTCAAAGTCAGGGTGAGCTACACAAAAGTAACCTTTTCCTCATTTAGGTAATAAACATTTGCAGTTGAATTTGAGCTCGGTACTTTTCTGAAATATAGCCATTACGAATGTAATTAGTTTTGGTACTTTCACCTGTCGGACACTTGACCCCAATTACAGCACCTTTACAGATTCCATCTGGAGAGCTGCTCCTCACCTTGTGCTCAGGACAAATCTTACATTTTAATGTGCAAAGATCTGGCTCGCGACGCAGTTGCACATATCCAATGGCATCATCTCCATACGTTTCCCTTGCAGACCTGCAAAAGTAAACAAATTATCGTTTATGTTCACGAAACGGCGCCAAACTAACTTAACATTTATAACCTATAAAAGTCCTTGCTTGTTGTGGAAGTTCATCATTATTTCACTTTCTTATGATATAATTTAAGTTACCACTAAAGTGTTACTATACTTACTTTGCTGTCTTCACATTTTTTAGCGCCGAAGCCTAAAAGTCGGAATTATTTTTGATAAATAATCCGACCATAATTGCATCAACTTGGGACAGGTTTCTGCTGTCTGCTTTTACAAAATCTTTGTCCATGGTAAAAATACTTGACAGAATTTGTAAAATATTGAAAATAAATCACACAAAAACAATGGATAATATAGGAAAATCTCATTAAAACAGTTTCGAAAGCTAATATATCACAAGTAGGCGCAAGGAGACAAACGAGCGAGTGGCGAGGTTTACAAGCAGGTGACGTCATCATAAACTCGACCAATCAGGAGCGTTTTGTGTCACGTGACAAACGTTTAAAAAATGCATTTTTATTTACGGATTTTTAAATAAATAAATAATTAATTTCAACTTACGTTAATAAATAACCATTTTTAAACTCTTAATGTATACTGATAACAGTAATTGACACTTTATTTTTCGCATTGTCAAATAGCCTATTGTGTTACTGGCGTTGTTTATAAACGTACTTAACAAAAATACTTAGTCATGTTTTTATCTCATAATGAGTAACGATCAAAACACGGTGACGAAAAAATCTCTGGCGTGGAACTACTTCAAAAATAAATAGAACTGAAAAGAAAGTGATATGTAACTTGTGCAAAAAACTGAATAAGGACTTTGAAAACACCTCAAATCTGATTACACACATACGAAGTAAACATCCGATTCAGTACAAAGAAATAATTGAAAATAGAGTGTTACAGTATTGTATCGAATACAGATTTGTACAACACTACACATCTATAACGTGTCATTGCACAACACTAGAGGCGCCCTGTCAAGGCTTAGAGCCCTTTCCAATGGACTAGCAACCCGACATGACGTCTCGAGTGTAAATCGAGAATTAATAAGAAACAATAAAGAAACGTGTGTCTATAAAATCATCTTTCATTACATAGAGAAGGCTCTAAGCTCAATTTAACCACTAATAATTCTGGTGAGTCATCTTTAAACAATGATCTTGAAAACTGCGAGTACTACTAATTTTGATGCTTCCACCTCAGAAAACTCGAATAAAAAGAGACCATTTGGACAATTACAGCTTTCATCATCTGCATCTTTCTCAAAAAAAAAATCAAAAAGAAATTGACTCTGCTTTGATTCGGATGATTTGCACGGATTTATAACCCTTGCAAATTCTAGAAAATAAGGGATTCATTAACTTAGTCCACACTCTAAATTGCGATTATATTCTTCCAAATAGAAAGACATTACCAGAAACATATTTACCAGAATTTTATCAAGCTCATCGTACTACCTTATGCAATGTTTTGGATACTGTCAAGAACATAGCTATCACGACAGACATGCGGAGTTCAGACAGCAACAAATCTTATTTAACTATAACTGCTCATTTTATTTTTGAATCCAAGCTTTATGTACGCACATTGACCATCACAGAGGTTAAAGACGAAGATCTGTAGTTATGGATAACGATTACAACTCTGGGCAGAATATGCTTTAGAAATTTTACAGAAGATGATATTACTGTTTATTTTTATACTGTGGCACCACGGGCTGCCATTGACTCACACCTTGGTCATTTGTGCGGTCGAAATTTACTTGCTTTAACTAGAAGATATTATGGATGTTTGTGGGATCGGTGGAACAAATACAAAAAAACTTTAAGAGAGTCTAACTTAATTTATCACAACAAAAGAAAAAGATCAGTCAAAGGATTAAATCAAGGTATTACATGTACAATTTTCTGACAAAAAATAAACAATATTTAAGATATTCCTAATACAATTACAGTAGTAATTTAATAATCTACACGATTTTCTGTTAAATTTCATTCAACAGAAAATCAAGATCCTGCAACAGAAGTGGAAAGTCAAAATATTTTGAAGTCACTGGAAGATTATCAGGAGCCTGTAATTACAGATTATTTAAAAGAAGCTTGGGGAAAAAGTAGGCAGGAACGCCTGATTCTATTGGTTAATCTAAATATTAGTGACTACACTAAGTAATTTCCAGTTTAAAAAAGTCTAAATATTGCTTTGCAACTGGTATGTAGCTCAATTTATCTTTAAAAAATATTATTGATTTTGTTTTTCTTTTTAATATAAGAATTTATTTACAACTTAAAACTTTATGTCTTATTATTTTATCTAAATTATATTATAAATAGTAATGTTTGAAAGTTTGTTACTCAATTAGATCCTAAGTTATTGGTTATTTTCTCATATTAAGGTTACTTTTGCATACTATGTTCCTGTATATACTAGTTTAATATAAATTATTTACTAGTGGATGTCCGCGGATACAACACACCTTCAATATTCCTGTTTTAAAATGAAAACATCTATAAATTATCTCAAAGAAGTATGCAAAAAGAATCCTATGATTATCTGGGACATTATGTAGATGAATATAATTTGTAACGATATTAATCGTACATAAGAGTTTCGGAACGCGGCTGAGAGTCAGTACGTAGCTAGTGTCACTTTGACACATCAGCTTTGATTAAAACACTGACCGGCGACCTCTAGTGTTCGTTGGTAATTTATTTAATATTAATTACTCTAAACGTTGTTCTAAACAACCTCTTGCTTTAGGACACTAATTATTCAATTTGCCGACCCCTACTTGGGGTTCTAGTTTCGGCGTTAAAGGCACGAGGCCACAGAAGATTGCAATCTCTCCTGGACACTGGAAGCTCGCTAGCTGGAAAGTAGTACAGAAGGGACCCTGGACTGAACCTCCTGGACTTTGACGTCGCATTAGGGAAGGTACCCTACGACAAGCGTGGAATACAGACTGGATAGTCTAAAGTTATTTTATACCCACACCAATTTCATTGTAAACCCCTTTTCTTTTAATATATTTTTGCTTTGCTCTCATGTAGTTTGTAGTATAATTTAATATCTTTTTATGTCACCCCCTAAAAACGTGACATTTGGCGCCCAACGTAGTTTCTTTTAGTTCTTTCCCCCTCATAGTTTGCATTCTTTCGCTTTGCGTAGTTGTAGTTGTGTGTAGTGCATGTGATAGGTTATCATAAATTTAACCTTTGATTTTTTTTACCACCTACCTACCTATTTTTTTTATTTTATTAAGTTTCCCAATATTACATATATTATGTTATATTTAGGTTATGTAATTTTTTAACTACCAAACAATACTTTCATTGCAGAAATAATATACCTAATAATCATTTAGTAACTCTATAGGTGGTAGTTAAAATTAATTTTGGTTTTTTGTTTCTTATTTTTTTGCTTAAATTTAGTAGCACGCTTTTACTAAAGCTTTAAAAGCACTGCTTTGCAGTTATAGTTGGGTAACAATATTTGAATAATTTAATCAATGTATTTAGTTTTATGTTATTAAATAATCCAATTATCATACACTTAACTGAACTCAGTAGTTTCATACCACATTGTTATACCCAACTAAAACACTAATTTTTAGCTTTTGCTGCAGAAAAATATATACATATATTTTTTTAATTATTGTAAAATATCAGTATCTTTTAAACAACCAAATACTGCAAATGACTTAATCAAAAATTAAACTTTCTTGAATAAATATGACTTTAAAGCCTACATACCAGCTCGACTAGTGGAGACAATAGGAGTTATAACATTTGTACCTGAAGATATCTCCAATAAATCTTTATTTCAAAAACTCTCAGCCGGTGATGACATAGTATCAGTACGCAGATTTATGCGAAAAGATATGTCCTATTAAAGCTAAAAAAACTATGGAAAAAAAAAGAAAAACTAAGTTATGCAAAGGTGTCCACCACAAATTATACAAATATATCTTCCAAAGTCGAATATCCTTCTTTACCAAAGGTCTTGCTGCCACCTGCCAAAGTAATTGCTGAAAATGAATTTGTTGTAAATAAAACAAACATAAATAACATTGTAAATAACTCAGAATTTATTAAAATTATAGTAAAAACTTTAATAGATATAGGAAATAATAAAGAGGCAATTAATACTAAAACTATTCAAGACATGTTTTTAAAGAATTAAAAAAATGGCTAATACGGCTAAAAATATAATAAAAATAGCCCAACATAATATAAGAAGTTTATATAATAAGAAACCTCTCCTTATACAATTTTTAACAGAATATAATATAGACATTTGTCTTTTAAATGAAACTTGGTTTACTGATAAATAAAAAAAAATATATATTCCTAATTATAATGGTTATTTCAAAAATTCTAAAAACTCACATGGTGGTGTAGGAATTTTAATTAATAATAATATAAAACATGAGCCTATTGAAACAATATTTTATCAAAATGTACAAACTACAGCAATTATTATTTCCACGCACATAGGTAAACTAACAATTTTATGTGTTTACTCCCCACCAAACAATAATTCAATAAATAAATTAAAAAACATTATAGAAAGTTTACCGAAACCAATATTTGTTTCTGGAGATATTAATGCTCACCATATAGCTTTTGGCAGTACAACAACAAAAAAAGAGGTAATGAATTGTTTGATATAATAGATTATACAAACTTATGTATACTAAATAATGGATCGTACACTACAGTTAACAGACCTAATATAAATCATTCAGCAATAGATGTTTCATTTGTTAGTCCGAAAATAGCACCATTATGCACTTGGATGGTTCATGACGACCCTTTAGGTAGTGACCACTATCCCACCATCACTGAAATAATAATAACACCACATGAATATAATACACAACAACACCATGAGAGATACTTATATAAACAAGCAGATTGGAAGCAATACATTTTATTATCTAAAACAATATTTACTGACTTTAATTTGAATAAGGAAAACCCCCTCTCCTCCTATAATTAATTCTGTAATCTATTAGAAGTATTAAAATCCAAATGCATACCTAAAAGTAAACCTTCAATTAGACTAAAACAACATTCTCCAGTTCCTTGGTGGAATGACACATGCCGCCAAGTAGTCCAACAGTCCAAAGATGCTCTGAAAAAATACAGAAAATATTTTACAATAGAAAACTTCATAGAATATTAAAAAAAAGACGCACTAAAAAAATTTCGAGAGTCATTAGAGAACAGAAACGAATAGGATGGGTAACACTTTGTGAAACATTTAATAGGACTACACCTACTAGTCATATTTGGAATTTAATTAAAAAAGTTAAAAATAATACAACAAAAGATGACAGTTTTATACCAAACTTTTTTAAAAAACTAGTTCACAATCAAAATATATTAGACAGTAAATTTAGCACCTATTTTTGAAAATAACAGTGAAATATATTTACACGCATCACTGAAAATTTCGGGAATCAAGGAAGTGACACAACATTACTATTTAAAAATGTATTTATTGCTTTTCGAACTATTCTCCGCGGAATTTGACACATTTTTCCATACGATGGAACCAATCATTGAAGCAACCATTCCATTCGGAAGTTGGGGTCTCGAAAATGGCCGTTTTGTAGGCGTCCACAGCTTCTTCAGGTGATGAAAATCTCTGACCACGCAATTTATTTTTTATTTTAGGGAAAGTACAGAAATCATTAGGGCTTAGGTCGGGGCTGTACGGCGGATGGTCTAATAATTCTAGGTTTCCTTGCTCCAAAAACTCTTTTGTTCTGTGCGCGGTGTGAAAACTCGCATTGTCGTGATGGAGGATGATGCGGCGATTGCAGTTCTCTTTACGGAGTTCAGAAACGACCTGTGGCAAACAAATGCTAGCATACCATTCTGCATTAAGCGTTCTTTGTCCCTCAAGAGGAATAGTCGCAACATGGCCGGTTTTGGAGACAAACGTGGTCACCATTTTTTTTGCAACACTCCGTGAACGCTTAATTTTTGTTGGCTTTAACTCATTTTCGAACACCCAAACTCGTGACTGATTTTTTGTTTCGGGTTCGTACGCGTATATCCAGGATTCGTCACCTGATACGATGTTGTATACAGCATTTGAGGATCCTGCGTGGAATCTTTCGAGAGTTCTGACGCACCAAGTAACGCGAGCCGCTTTTTGCTCTGTGTGTCTTTGCTCAATGTCTAAAGTTGTCTGAATTTCGCGGTATGTCACATTGTCGCGAAGTATGTCGCGAAATGACGAATTATTTAACATAGCAATAATAACGAATATTTCGGTGTGGTAACACTTAAATGTGAACAGCTGTTTTTTCTGACGTAAAAAGAAGCGGGGGGAAAAAAGATTCAGACAGGTACGGACAAGATGGCAGGCATGTAGGTTGAGTTTTAATTTTGTAATTTCTTTAGAGATGGTTGGAAGTTAAAAGAGTAAATTAGAAAGAGATAATGTAATTGTGAGTGTTGTAGAATAACTTTTAATGTCGATGATTATATTAGTTGGTGTTCTGAGTCTGGTTTCGAGTAATGAGAAAGTTGCCGTATTAAAAGGTTAGTAAGAAATTAAGTGTATTAATGAGGAATGTTAATGAATGAGATATAGGTATAACTTGGAGGTTGTGGATGACCGTAAGGTAAAAATGAGGAGACAAACTAGAGGGTTATTTAACCTAAGATCGTTGTGTTAGCTAAAGCAGGTCTAAGATGACTGCCAGATCCTTGAGCGGATTAGTAACTAAAGCAGGTCTGAGAAGACTGCCAGATCCTGAAGTGGATTAGTAACGAAAGCAGGTCTAAGATGACGGCCAGATCCTTAAGAGTGTTAGTAAGAGAAGCAGGTCTACGATGACTGCTAGTAAGAGAGCAGGTCTAAGATCCTTGTGTAAGAAAGACTGCTAGTTAGGTAGAGGAGGGTGGATGAGTCTATATCCTCGCGTCAGCAAAGGGATAGGTTCCGAGCCGAACCCTGCAATAAACCTAAAAGCCACAGTAAGAGACACGAGAAGAAGATGCGGGATGGATCCAGGTGCAGGGAGGTGACACCGTATGCAGAGACCAGCGACATAGCCGCACTCATAGATGTTGGTGAGGTAGTGATAAAGACCCTGTGAGTATATGTATACAATAAATTATTTTAATTTCCGCTGTAACACCTATGACCTAGGCTTATGATAGTTCGCTAAAGCATTTGCGACATGGTGGAGGTGCTGGGATATTTATACCGAACTAATTGACATGATTATGGATATTCGGTATTTAATATACTTAATATGTTTACACCAAATCAACATCAGATGTATCAAGAAGAAGAATTGTAAATTGATATGATAGGTATGTATATCTATTCCTTGACACAAATAAAATTATAACAATATTAATCATTTAACAATTTAATATTTACGCCATCTACCAGAAGAGTTTGGAACTATTTAGACATGGGCGAATGGGTCAATATGATGTCGAATTTTACCGATAGATGTCGCTGATTTATTATATCGTGATGAGGTTATACGTAGCATGGGTTTTAACTATACAAAACGTACTCAATAGACCTCTGTTAGGTATATCCTTTTTAGTGAAACCACATCGCTGGCCATAAATTTATGAAAGTTCACTATTTTACCTACAAACAGTTTAAAATAAAATAAACCCGCGAAGTACTGTTTGAAAATGGTTTGAGATGTTAAGTTGGTAGCTAACGCCACCGTACGGCGCGGGCGCGGCTTGGGTTGATTCCTAATTTGAATTTCGCGCGAATGTTAAGTTGTTACTAGGGATGGACTCTTAGCTATATGAATCCTTGACGGTTATGATGAATTATGGTGTAAGTACCAATGTATGGACTGTTTGTGCATTATAGTATTTAACTACCTTAATATCGACCATAAAATGTTTAATTAATTTTAAATTTATGAATTTTAATAATTTGCAAGAATAATAGATTAATTCATAAATAAATTATTTCGTCGCAATAATCAATAAATAAGTAAAGGGTGAATCACTATATATATATATTATATACCATAGCTCTGGCACGAGTAGTTATTTTTATAGCATGAGTAACTCGATGGCTGCGAACTCGAGTTGACTCCACTCGGTGTGTAGTATAGATTACTCTGATCCAATGCACGAGCAGCCCGCAGTAAGTGACTCGATGTTCAAACAGAACCTACACCGTTTATAATAAAGATTTATAATTATAAACTAAGTATTGCCCTCGGCTTAGCTTACGTTTATATCTAGATCAAATATCACAAACATACGGATGCGTGTAACCAATACCTTATTTAGGTTGAATATCCCGATTTTTGATAACGATTGAAGCGAGCATATTTCAACTAATTCGTCATAAAAGGCAAATAGCGAGTTGGTGGTCAATCCGTAGTGTCGACTAGTGACAACTCGACGCGCACATCATTATTACCGTGATATGTGCTGTAGACCTGGGTCGGTCGATCACTTTGGTAAACCGGGTCGTGAGCGGGTCATTGTGATTCGATCGATTGTCATCCGATCGATTGTCATCCGATCCATTGTGATCGACGCAGCTCTAGTTGGCTGCAATGAGAGTAAAATTTCAAAATTTGTTTGGCGTCTTATTTGTTTTTACATAAAAAATTAATGTTGTAAACTGCCGGCGAAATTATAATATTAGAAATTATATTGTAGCAACTAATTGCTGTTAATTTTAGTGCTGCTATCGTTTAATATATGATATTGAGAAAACTGTTGGTAAGTGCATTCAAAATACGGATTTACGAAAACACCATAGAAAAAAGATGGTTTATATACCTAATATTCTTCTGTAATAATAAATTAATATTCACAGATAAAATTATAACGCAAATCCAACGTACAAGTTTACATATTGGTTTCCATCTTCTGGCAATTATTATAATATTCGATTGTCTGAAAGAAAATAAAACCTGAGTCAGTGGCGACAAAATAAGAGGTAAGAAAGTTAAAATAATATAAAACTATATAAAATAAAGATGGTCGAACGAGGAGTAGCTACCTACCAGTGCTAACCTGGTAACTGGTATCTATTATTAATAATGTTACTGTAATAACTAATAACATTGTGGCATCAAGTTTGATTTCTTTTTTTATGATTTCAATGGAAAATAGGTAAAGAATAATCAATAAATAAAAAATGTTATATCTTAGGTTAATTAAGAATTAATGAACAAGGAATAAGTATGAAATAATATACTTACTATTTTTAAGTATTAAATAAAATCAATTTTCCAATTCCTGCATAACGAGTTGAATAGTACCTGCCGAAGTTTTAGTATTTATTTAGTGAGAATGGTGGCTTTAAGCTAGATGTGTTTGCTACCTATTAACTGTTGTTAGTGTTATTAAAGAATGATGGTTACCTATCTACCTACCTATAGATTGGTAGAGTAAGCGTTTGCCCTACATTAGTGATTCTATAAAAATTTAAATTTTGTCCTTAATTACTATTATCTTGTCCTTATGGTAATGAATTTGCAAGTTGGGGAATGAGTGACCCATAAAAGAAAATAATGATTTAAGGTTGCACCATGGACGAGCTTCTACAACTAAGACTAGATGTTATCCGCAGCCAGGTGGAGAATCACTATCAAATATGTGTGGAAGCACTGAGTGATTTTAAAGCAGGAATAATTACAAGATCCGAGGTTAGTACTAAAGGCAAGATTTTAAAAAACAAGAATAAGAGGTATATTTTGGAAACACGTCAATGTATAGAAACTGCTTCCCGAGAAAATATAGTAAGCGACACAAAAGGGCAGATGGAATGTGACTCTTTAGTTATAAAATTAGAAGAAGAGACGCAAATTCGAAATGACAACATTACAATGGACAAGGTGACCAGTAAATTACCACAACTAGAGTTATTTAAATTTAGTGGGAATATATTGAAGTGGCACGAGTTTTGGGATCGGTTTACTTCAAGTATTCATAGTAAGGCGATCCGGAGTGTAGATAAATTAGCATACCTACAGTCCTGTTTGGTAGATGTAGCAAAAGAAGCTATAGTAGGTCTAGAGACAACTGATGCCAATTATGCTATTGCAATTAACATTTTAACAGAACGTTTTGGTCGAAAGGCATTAGTAATAGATGCACATTATCGAGAATTATTTAGTTTGAAGACTATAGACATGTCCACGGAGAGTTGTAGGCACGTAATTAATGAAGTAGAAAAACATTTAAGAGTGTTAAATTCATTGGGGGAGAATACAAATGGAGCACACTTAAGACACGTAATAATTGAAAAATTCCCAGATGAAATAATAAGAGAATTAAGGATGAGAATGGAGTCTGAAGATGAGTCTGTACTTAGTATTAGAAAGCACCTAGAAAGAATTATTTCAGCTCGGGAGTCTATAAAACAAGAATATAACAAATTACCTATACAGACAAGTTGCCCTACCTTTTCCACGGAAATGTTATATATAGGTGATAAGAGAGGACAGAGTAAAATAACACATACTCCATATAGACTAAACTTTGCACGGAAAAGAGGATATGAAGACCGAAATAAAGACAATTTAAAAAAAAATAAAGATGACCTGTGTTTTCTGTGATGGAAACCATTTTAATGATGAATGTAACAGTGTTGTATCAATAGAAGAGAGAAAGAAAAAACTATTTAATAAATGTTATTTATGTTTAAAGACAGGTCATCAAACTAGGAATTGTACAATAAGAAGGAGGTGTTTTCACTGTAATCAAGTAGGACAACATAATAGGGCCTTATGTCCACAGAAAATGCAAAATTATAATGCTGAGGTAAGGACAATGCAAGTTAATAGCGCCAATAAACCTGAAACCATACTTCAAACGGCGGTTGCAGAGGTTTATAATGGAAACCGGAGCCATGACTGCAGGATATTATTAGATACGGGTAGTCAACGTTCTTATATAGTCTCTTCACTGGTGGATAAACTGAAGTTAAGCATACAGAATGAAGGTAAACTGTTAATATACACTTTTGGAGCCGAAAGTCCAAAGGAAGTGAACAATTTGACTACCGAGGTAGTAGTAAAAGGAAAAGAAAGATATCATTACAAGATACAAGCAAATGTAGTGCCTCAAATAACAACCCGCGTTGTATGTCCTAACGAGTATATAGACATACACAAATTAAGTTATGATTTAGCAGATAATGGATCTTTAGGAGACAGAGTTGATATCCTCATTGGATGCGACTATTATTACAACTTTATGTCTGCAGATATTAAGCAAATTGGATATGGACTGTTCTTAGTAAACTCTAAATTTGGATGGATTTTTTCTGGAAAGACAGATAATATAGTAGATACTAGCCCAGAGTTAGCATTAGTTACATATTGTGATTGTGAAAATGAACATTTTGCTAAACCAGATTTACCCTTTAGAGAGGACAACATAAAACTCTTATGGCAACTAGACACTATAGGGATAACCGATTCACCAAAGGTGACTCAAGAGGAAGCAGTAGTTAAATACTTTAATGAGACAATAAAATATTATGACAATCGATACCAAGTAAAATGGCCTTACATTACATATCCTCCAGATTTACCATCCAATTATGGACTTGCTTATGGAAGACTTAAAAGTGTCATTCGAAGAATGGATTTAAAAAGGTTAAAAGAGTATGATATGGTTTTCAAGCAGCAATTAGAGACAAATATAATAGAAAGAGTACCAGACATAGAAGATTGTAAAAATCCAATTCATTACCTACCACATCACGGAGTTATACAAGAAGGAAAGAAACTAAGAATAGTATTAGATGCATCAGCTAAATTAAAAGACAGTAATAGTTTAAATGAATGTATGTATAAGGGACCACTGATGTTAGAAGATTTAACTGCATTATTAATAAAATTTAGACAACATCGAATAGGAATCATAGCTGATATAGAAAAGGCCTTTCTGCAAGTAGGCCTGCAGAATGAGGATAGAGATGTTACACGGCTATTGTGGGTGAAGGATATATCTAAGGATATAAATGATGAAAATTTGATACATCTGAGATTCTGTAGAGTTCCTTTTGGAGTTGTTTCTAGCCCGTTTTTATTAACAGCTACAATACGGTATCATCTCAGCAAAAGAGATGAAGATCAAGGATTAATAAAGAAGATAGGAAATCAATGTTACGTAGATAACTTAGTGACGGGAGCAGATACAAGGGAGAAAGCTATAAAGCTCTTTCAAGACACGAAGGAAGTATTTAAAGAAATCTCAATGAACATTAGAGATTGGTGTTCAAATGATAAAGAGGTTATGTCAAAAATACCAATAGAATTTCACGCAAAGGAGACAAAGAAAGTTAATGTTTTAGGAATGAAATGGGACACGGAGAAGGATGTTTTATCACTAAAACTGGAAAATAAGTTAAACAGTTTTAGAAAAAACATAACAAAGAGAGAAGTACTAAGATCTATAGCATCAGTCTATGATCCATGTGGATTTTTTTCACCAGCCCTGACACCTTGCAAAGTTTTCTTACCAAGTTTATGGCAAAATAAAGAACAGTGGGATACACCTCTGAGTAAAGACAAAGAGAAGTTATGGCGTGATCTAGAAGAAGGATTAAGAAATTTAGAAGAACTTGAGGTAAATCGTTATTTAGAGGGATGTGAAGATGGAGTTGAATTACATTGTTTTACAGATGCATCGAAATATGCTTATGCAGCAGTAGTGTATGTGAGAGGCGTCCTGAATGGTAGGGTATTTATTACATTTGTAATGTCAAAGTCACGCCTGACACCCATTAAAGATCAACCCAATTTACAAATACCAAGGTTGGAATTATTAGGATACTTGATTGGAAGTCGGTTGCTGTTATATGTGAAGAATGCCCTTGATATAACCGTAACAAAACAATATTTATGGACAGATAGTCAGATTGTTTTATGTTGGATTAGATCTAATAAGTTACTTCCTCCCTTTGTTTCAAAAAGAATTGACCAAATAAAGCAGAATAAGGGCGTAGAATTTCGATATGTAAGTACTTACGAGAATCCAGCAGACGTGGCCACTAGAACAGACGGCATGAAGAAAAACAAATTATGGTTGAAAGGTCCTGGGTTTTTAAAGAAGCAACCACAGTTTTGGCCTAAAATGTTTAATAATAAAGATAGTGTTCATGTTTTCGTGGCCGGGGAGGGTCTGGGCGACCCAGATAATGTAAATAAAGGATATTTAGATAGCAGTGAAGTTATTGTCAGTGATATTTGTAGATCAGAAGATAACCTAAAACATGATACAGAAAATAGGCAGATAAAGATAATTGAAGAATTATTAGACAGTAAAGAGAAATATATTATTAAGTTACAAACACAATATTATCCAAAGGAAGTAGAAGAAGGCAATACAAATTTAGGAAAGCAACTTAACTTATTTAAAGATGATAAAGGTATTCTTAGATGTAGAGGAAGAATGGGGAAATCATCCTGGACGTACGAGATGAAGTACCCCATATTGTTGCCAGGAAAATGTGAATTTACAGAAAAGGTTATTCTGGATACACATACACAGAATTACCATGTAGGTACTTCACACACGTTGAGTTTAGTAAGAGAGAACTATTGGATACCAAAAGGTCGAAATGAAGTAAAGAAAGTTCTGAATAGGTGTAAACAATGTGTAAAGCATGGAGGAGGACCTTTCAAACTACCGGATATGCCTCCATTACCACAAGAAAGGACTACGTTTAACAAACCATTCGATTATGTGGGAATGGATTATTTCGGACCAGTTATTATATATAATAAGGAAACTGAAAAAAGATGGGTATGCTTATATACTTGTCTAGCAATACGAGCGATTCACCTAGAAGTAGTTAAAGATCTTAGTGCAGAAGAATGCATATTATCATTGAGAAGATTTATTGCAGTCCGAGGTGTTCCAATACTAATAACATCGGATAATGCACCTCAATTTAAAGTTTCTGCTGAGGTGCTCACCGGAGACTATTGCATTCAAAACGAAATACGATATCGATTTATTCCTGAGTTAGCTCCTTGGCACGGGGGGTTTTACGAACGACT
This sequence comes from Monopis laevigella, assembly GCA_947458855.1. Classification (NCBI taxonomy): domain Eukaryota; kingdom Metazoa; phylum Arthropoda; class Insecta; order Lepidoptera; family Tineidae; genus Monopis; species Monopis laevigella. Next base: position 1,956,509 of record OX381596.1, on the reverse strand, counting down.
TATTGGAATAGTAAAACATTGTCTAAAAAGAACAGTGGAGAAACATATGTTAAACGAAAACCAGTTTCACACTATTATTAAAGAAATAGAGGCAGTGGTAAACACAAGACCTTTAACATATGTCTCTTCTGATCCAGACCATGTTTTAAGACCGAGTGATTTTATAACTCTAGGTAGATGTCTAACATTAAAACCATCAGAAACGGAGCTATTAGAAAGGGATAGTATAGTTAAGGTTAATTTAATAGAGAGTTGGAAAAGAGGCATGTCTATCGTGAATGAGTTTTCGAAGATGTTCATTAACCAATATTTAGTTAGTTTAAGAGAGAGGTGTCATAGGAATAAAGAAAGTAGAATAACCGTAAAAAGGATTCCAGTTGTAGGGGAGCTAGTACAGATAAAAGATGATGCCCATAATAGATCTTGTTGGAAGGTTGGAAAGATTTGTAATTTAGTTAAAGGTAGAGACGGTAATACAAGGGTTGCTAAAGTACTTGTTAAAGGAAAAGAATTTACGAGGTCTATAGCCCATTTATATCCTTTAGAAATTGGGAATGATGAAGATTTAGAACTGGAAAGTGAAGACAGAGATGTCGTGGAGACAGGCAAAGAAAAGCATAATAATAACGAAGGAGTTGGAGAAGAGTTTATACCACTTGATATTAATAACAGTGCACAGACTGTAAATGCTGATAATAACCCAGATAATGAGGATATTGAAACACCCAGGGAAGAAAACTTAAGGACTGGAAGAAGAAGGGCCGCAGAAAGGGCTAAAGAAAAGATTAAGCAATGGACAAGACAACTATTGGTAAATATATAATTAAAGAAATATTTGTTGGAAATTTATATTACATATGTTGTTGAGTGTTGTGAGTTGGCGAGTAATAAATATAATTTAGTAGTATTTAGTGTATTATTTATACGCCAAAAGGGGTCCATGTCGGTATAGGTGAAGTATAGTATATTTAAGGTTTGATAGCTTGTATGCGGGGCCCGGGAGTGTCGCGAAGTATGTCGCGAAATGACGAATTATTTAACATAGCAATAATAACGAATATTTCGGTGTGGTAACACTTAAATGTGAACAGCTGTTTTTTCTGACGTAAAAAGAAGCGGGGGGAAAAAAGATTCAGACAGGTACGGACAAGATGGCAGGCATGTAGGTTGAGTTTTAATTTTGTAATTTCTTTAGAGATGGTTGGAAGTTAAAAGAGTAAATTAGAAAGAGATAATGTAATTGTGAGTGTTGTAGAATAACTTTTAATGTCGATGATTATATTAGTTGGTGTTCTGAGTCTGGTTTCGAGTAATGAGAAAGTTGCCGTATTAAAAGGTTAGTAAGAAATTAAGTGTATTAATGAGGAATGTTAATGAATGAGATATAGGTATAACTTGGAGGTTGTGGATGACCGTAAGGTAAAAATGAGGAGACAAACTAGAGGGTTATTTAACCTAAGATCGTTGTGTTAGCTAAAGCAGGTCTAAGATGACTGCCAGATCCTTGAGCGGATTAGTAACTAAAGCAGGTCTGAGAAGACTGCCAGATCCTGAAGTGGATTAGTAACGAAAGCAGGTCTAAGATGACGGCCAGATCCTTAAGAGTGTTAGTAAGAGAAGCAGGTCTACGATGACTGCTAGTAAGAGAGCAGGTCTAAGATCCTTGTGTAAGAAAGACTGCTAGTTAGGTAGAGGAGGGTGGATGAGTCTATATCCTCGCGTCAGCAAAGGGATAGGTTCCGAGCCGAACCCTGCAATAAACCTAAAAGCCACAGTAAGAGACACGAGAAGAAGATGCGGGATGGATCCAGGTGCAGGGAGGTGACACCGTATGCAGAGACCAGCGACATAGCCGCACTCATAGATGTTGGTGAGGTAGTGATAAAGACCCTGTGAGTATATGTATACAATAAATTATTTTAATTTCCGCTGTAACACCTATGACCTAGGCTTATGATAGTTCGCTAAAGCATTTGCGACACACATGTCGATCTTCCACAATCAGCTTAAGCACAGCATCAACGTTTTCTTGGGTGACTGCAGTTTTTGGACGACCTTGACGGGGATCATCACTGAGCTTGACACGTCTACGTTAAAATTCAGCAAACCAGCGATAAATTGTGTTTTTGGATGGGGCTTCATCACCAAATGCAGAAAGCATCCGATCAACACACTGTTTTTGTGTTAAACCACTTCAAAAGTCATAATAAATCATCGCTCTTGAATTTTCTCGAGTCAATTCCATTTTCTCAACGACTAAACAAGTTTGACAAGTCCTTGTGACAAGACCAAGAATCTTTTTTTAAATAAATAAATGGTATTCGATTTTTAAAACCAAGGAGTTTTCAATTAAAAAGATTTTAATATGACAGGAACAGTGGAAATATTCCATTCCCGATATTTTCAGTGCCGACTACGTACTAAAGCCTTTCTCTTGGGAAGAATTAATCACAAGCTTAACTACAAGACGTAACACAACACCAGGTGCCGATGATATACCATATATAATTATTAAAAACTTAGATGAAGTAGCTATAATTAAGCTATTAGAAATATATATATATATATATATATATTTTTTAATATGTAGGACAATTTACACATATTGCTCTGGTCACAAACTAAGCTCTAGGCTTGTACCATGTGTACCAGAAGCAACGATATAATACATATTATATTTTATAAACACCCAGACCATGGCAAACTGTACAGAAAAAGCGTACTAATATTTTTGTTGCCATGGGTGGGAATCGAACCCACGACCCCGGATACAACGCCAAAGACGCAACCACTAGTCTACGGAGGCTGTCTATGGGAAAAAGGTATAATACCAGACTCATGGAAAATACAAATAATAATTCCAATTCTCAAGCCTAACAAAGTTGCAGGTTGCTCAGAGTCTTATAGACCTAATATATACACATCCCAAATATTAAATTACATTAAACAAAAGGATATAAAAATTTTACAATTTGCAGACGACATTGTTGTGTATTCCATAAATCACAACATAGAACAATCTGTATATAATGTAAATAAAGCACTCGAACAATTGTACCAATATTACACAGGCAAAATAAAATTAAAAATAAATCCCAATAAAAGCTCTGTTTTTATAATTGGAAAGTCAAACGCCTTAAGCAAGGTTGTATATGATAATAAAATTATTCCCCAAGTTGTAGAAAGGAAATTTCTTGATATAATTTTGGATTCAAAATTAAATTTTTCTACCCACATAAATTATGTATGTAAAAATTCACTCAAAGGTGTAAATATTATAAGATGTTTAACTGGTGTTCATTGGGGTGCTGACCCCAAAATACTTTCTTTACTCTACAAATCAATAGTTAGAAGTCATTTTGATTATAGTTGCCTTGCTTACATGAATGCAAAACCGGATCTATTATATAAGCTTGATGTCATTCAAAACAAATGTTTAAGGATTATTACTGGGGCCTTCTGTTCAACTCCCATCAGAGCTATGGAAGTTGAAACTAAAATAATGCCATTAAAAATACGCAGAATGATCTTTGCCCAAAAATCAATTTAAAAGTTTATGTCTAGTAGTGATGATATATTAAAAAAAAATTACCTGTAGAACTTCCTGTAGTAGGTCCAATTATATCCGCAAACGACCTTCATATAAACCTCCAACCTGGAATATGCAAAATAGAATCAATTATTAAACAAAATTTTGTTAACCTAAATAATAATCAAACATTACCTTTTTATAATATGCCTTATGATTGTAATTTTTTTCAAATATCTTACCATCTTGCATCAGACAAATATGAATTTATGAATATTTTATCAAACTTCCCCAATCACTATGTAATATATACTGATGGAGTAAAACCTCCAGCTATGTTCAAAGTGCATTTTATGACAGTCAAAAAAAGATAACCAATACATTTACAATAGATCCTGAGTGTAGTGTCTTTACAGCTGAAGCTTTTGCTATCCTAAAAGCTTTCTCACAAGTATGCATGTATAATAATGTAAATAACTTTGTTATAGTCACCGACTCTTTAAGTGTATTAAGTAAACTAGCTAACTGTGTATATAATGTAGGATTGTTCAAGTTATATAAAGATTAATTTAAATTGAACGCTGTTAATGGAGAACCGCACACTTTTGTTCGCTCCTTGATATAAAAGGGTTAGGGAGGTGGAGTGGGGCAATACGGCTGCACCGCTCGACTAAGATGCACAGACTATATAGGGATACTACGTATACTAAGATGGTTGTGTGTTGTAAAATGTATTCATAAGGTGTTAAATAAAGAAGTTTCAAGTTTAAAAAAAAACAGTTTTAATTTGCTCAAAATAATATCCCGCAGTTTTTGGGGGCTCGACCGGGATTGAGCAAATAACTTTTTTTTTAAAGAAGTGAAGACGGCCGGCGTTTGCGCATAGCGTGAGTAACCGGTAAACAACAAGATGGCGGAAGAAAAAGTTGAAAAATTAGAAGGTAATTTTATTTTAGCTGATACAATTAATAAATTTAGCGGTGACGACAAGACTTATTCCAGTGTCAAATGGGCGCAGGATATCGAGGACAATGCTGAAATATTTAATTGGACTCGACAGCAAAAACTAATTATCGCCCGCAGGTCATTAATCGGTACGGCGGAGCTGTGGCTGAAATCCGAAAAAACATATAAATCATATGATGAACTAAAAGCCGCGCTCCAAAAAGAATTCCCAGATTGTGTCAACAGCAAGGAAATGCACGAAATGATGACGGCACGAAAAAAAAGACGTGACGAATCTTTTTATCAATATATGCTTACAATGAAGGAGCTGGGCAAGCGTGCTAAGTTTCCGGACTATGTAGCTATCCAGTAGATAGTGGATGGAATTAGTGACCACGAGTACAATAAAGCCATATTATGTTTCACTGCTCAATTCTCGCGATTAATATTAACATGTAGTACTGTTCAGTTCACGGCCATTATCACGAATAATTTTAAAGCTAAAATATAATAATATTAGTAATCTGAAAGAAAAAGTGGTTAATGTATTTTTAACTTGCAACCCCACGTTTAGTTTACCCGCCTTCCCACTGAGTAGTTTCCGTCATTATCTGTTTTCGTGCAGCGGCCGTGTCACGCTTTTAGATTATTTTACATTTAAATTTTGTGTCTTACGTTTAAACAGTTTTTTAGTTATTTACGTTTTATTATGGGTAATAAACACCGTAAACGCAAAAGAAATGACGAAGATAGCGTCATTCTGAAGAAATTACGAAAATTAGAAAAAAAAGTGCGCAGGCGTCATCGTAGATCGTCGTCGTCCATTTCTGAAACAACGTCAGGTAAATACTGTTAATTATACTTTCCGTAACTTTTCCATGCAGTTATAATATTTAGATACCTCAAATAAAAACCTTATGCAAGATAAATTATGTATTAAGAAATGATTTGAACGATATTATAATAAAAATATTTATTATATATTATGTAAAATAATGTCCGCCGTGATTCGTGATGCCTGAATGATTAGTCAGTCAAAATTCGTCAGTCAAATTTCGTCTGTTAAATTAGTTAATACTTAGAATATTTGGTACACTGTTTATATGTATATATAAATATATCACAGATATACGTGATGCGAACAATACATTCTGGGATTGTTTCCTTCACATAAATAAATCAATGCGGCACTTTCGGTACCTATCCGAACCGTTTTTGGTGGTTGTTGCCTGCACTTATCTTATACTAACAGCTTACCCGACTGAATAATATTGTACAGATCAAATTGATGCGAACGATACGATCGGGATCGTTACCTTCAAATATATAATATATTCTGTGACAATTTAGTGATGCAAACAACACATACTTGGGGTTGTTACCTTCACAAATTTCTTATACCAACATCTGAGAGTGAATTACATAATTGTTACCGAGTTTACCATATTGTACTGATTATAGTGATGCGAACGATACGATTGGGATCGTTACCTTCACGAAAATAATCTGTAAGTGATGCGAATGGTTCTTGGGATCATTACCTTCACAATTTGGTTTTTTTCTTACAGAATCTGAAAAATATGATCAAATTACGATTGATAGTGAGCATGATGAATTTGATACTAATTCTACGTCTCCCTTGGCTCAATTAGAAGAAGTCCCACTTTTACAAGATGTCAGCGAACATACTCTCCAGGAAAATGAAATGGTGAGTGAAGAAGTAAAACGCTTAGATGACAATATTCTCTCACTGCTTGGTGAAGCACCAAAAGATATTACTCCACCGGGACTTCAAGACGTGTTACTTAATGGACTTAAAAGGGATAATAAACTTCAAATTATAGAATTATATCCAGTTCCAGGAAACTGCTTGATGTTTAAGGCACCTATTATCAACCCTGAAATAAAGGCTGCGGTGTCAGAACTACTTGTGAAAAAAGATTTCTCTTTAGCAGCTAGGCAAGATCAAACCGGGGTTGCACTCACAGCTTTAACCAGGGCTATGGACATTCTTGTCAAACAAGACTCCATTAATCAAGATGTAATTAAACATTTAAGCAACGCTTGCCGTCTGCTGTGTGACTCACATTATAATGACAACAAAATGAGAAAAAAAATTCTTATATCGACACTTAATAATAAATTAAAAGATACGCTAAAAGAAGCCAAAAGAGATAAGTTCCTGTTCGGAGAAAATTTATCTGATAAGATAAAAACATCAAAAGCTATCAATAATGTCAGCGATGATCTTAAAGGTCGTCCTAGAGCAATTATTACAAAAAACGCTCCTAATAACAAGCAGACAAAAAACTGGAAACACCCGCAGCCAAACAATCCTTCGAATCGGACCCAGACCACCTTAGCTTATCGGATTGCGGGGCCTGCAGCACGCCAGCCGCGGAACGAGCAGCGGATCGAACAGCGGAAGGAACCCCAACGAGGACAGCCTTCGACACGTGCACGGGGGAGTGCCCACTACTCTTACAAGAGAAGACAGTAATTCAGGTAGCATCTTCTAGATTAACATACTTTTATAATAATTGGGAGAAACTTACATCCGACTTAACAATACTGTCTTGGATTAAAGGATATAAAATTCCTTTCTTATCCCAACCATTTCAAATGGACTATCCAAAAAATGAACCAAGTAACTCAAATGAATTACTGGTTATTAAAAATGAAATAAACATATTAATCTCTAAAGGTGCGATCTCCCTGTGTAATAGAGTAGAAGGAGATTTTTTATCTAGCATTTTTGTAGTACCCAAACCAAATGGTGAGAACAGGTTTATTCTCAATCTTAAGAAACTTAATAAGTTTATAGAAACCCACCATTTTAAAATGGAGGATTTAAGAACAGCAATTAAATTGATGTCACCGGGATGTTTCTTAGCAACTATAGATTTAAAAGATGCTTATTTCTCTATACCTATAGATCCATTGCATAAAAAATATTTAAGATTTAGTTTCCAACAAAAGATCTATGAGTTTAACTGCCTGCCGTTTGGTTTGAACACAGCTCCATTAGTATTTACTAAAATTATGAAACCGGTAGTGGAACATTAACGGCTACACAGTTTCATTTCTACTATTTATTTAGATGATATTCTTCTTATTGGTAATTCATACTTGGAATGTATTAAAAACATAGAAATTACAAAAAAATTACTCACAAATCTAGGATTTATTATAAACTATAAGAAAAGTAACATTAAACCTAAAACTAATTGTCAGTTTCTGGGATTTATACTTGATTCAAATCAATTTTGTGTTAAAACTCCTGAAAATAAACAACTCATAATAAAAAGAGAAATTGAATTAATAAGTCTTTAGAAATATGTAAAATTAGAGATTTTGCCAAATTTATAGGTTTATTAATATCGGTGTGTCCTTCTGTTGAATACGGTTGGTTACACACAAAAATATTTGAAAGAGAAAAAATTTTAAATTTATAAGCATCAAAATTACGAAAAAAGTATGAAATTAAATCAAAACTTGCTAAATGAGTACTTAGATTGGTGGTACAAACACATTCACATATCCTACAGTCCTATTCGCGACAACTCATATGAATTTGAATTGTTCTCTGATGCGAGTATGACTGGTTGGGGCGCATCTTGTAAAGACAAAAAAGTGAACGGTTTTTGGACTCAAACTGAAAGAATGTATCACATTAATATACTTGAATTATTAGCAGCATATTTTGCATTAAAAGTGTATGCCAAAGACTTATATAATACTCAAATTTTATTACGTATAGATAATACTACTGCAATATCTTGTATCAACCGAATGGGGAGTGTGCAATTTCCACACCTAAATATGGTTGCCCGTAAAATATGGAAATTTTGTGAACAAAGGCGGTTATTTATATTTGCGTCATACATAAGATCTTCTGACAATGTCATTGCAGATTTCGAATCACGTAAAGCTGAGTCCGATACTGAATGGGAATTAGCACCTTTTGCATTTTCATTAATTATTGAAATTTTTGGAATGCCTGAAATAGATTTATTTGCTAGCAGGTCGAATGCAAAAATTAATAAATACATATCTTGGAAACCAGACCCCTATGCTTATTGCATTGATGCTTTCACCGTGAACTGGGGAAACCTTTACTTTTATGCTTTTCCACCCTTTTCAGTAATTTTAAAAATGTTACGCAAAATTATCTCTGATAAGGCAATGGGTATTGTAGTAGTGCCATACTGGCCCACTCAGCCATGGTTCCCAATTAAAAAAAAAAAAATTATATCTAAAATTATTTATTTTCAACCGAGCACTGACCTACTGATTTCTGGTGATTACAGGTCTTACCACAAACTCCACAAAAACCTTACCCTGGCTGCAGCAATATTATCAGGGAAGCATTATTAAGAAGAAGTGTGCCACCTTCTTCCATTGAAATAATGATGAATTCACTAGCACCAAAGACACAAAAACAATATAATTGTTATTTCAAAAAATGGTACATATTTTGTAAAAATCACAATATTAATTTTTTTGAGGCCTCGGTGCCTAATATTATATATTTTCTTACTATTTTATATAACTAGGGCCTTAAATATGGTAGTCTTAATTGTTGCAAATCAGCATTATCATTTATAATAGGTGGAAATATTACAAATGATGACAGGATTTCCAAATTTATGAAAGGGGTATTCAGATCTAGACCACCAAAACCAAAATATGATTTCACTTGGGATACAAACATTGTCTTAAATCTCTTGTCTCAAAATTACCCAAATGAAAACTTAAATCTGGAATTATTATCAAAAAAATTAATTACACTTTTATCATTAGTAACCGGACATAGAGTACAAACATTGTCTAAAATTAAATTGAATAACATTATTATGTCTGGCAATAATAATATATCCATAATGATTTCTGATACAATTAAGACTACAAGGCCTAACACATGTCAACCATTGTTAAAGCTACCATTCTATCAGGAAAAAGTCGAAATATGCCCAGCTACCACTCTTAGTTGTTATATAGACAAAACTGCATTAATTAGGACAAGTAAAACTGATAATTTATTTATTAGTTATAGAAAACCTCATTCAAAAGTAACTAGTCAAACACTTAGTCATTGGATTAAAGACATAATGCAAAAAAGTGGCCTAGATATTTCAGTATTTAGCTCGCACAGCACTAGACATGCTTCCACTTCTAAAGCGAAGTCTATGGGGGTGGACATAGATACCATTAGGAAAACTGCTGGTTGGAGTAATTCATCTTTAACTTTTGTAAAGTTTTATAATAGAGAAATTGTTTCATGCCAAGATGAAGCATTTGCCAGATCAATACTTCAATCTTGAAGTATATGAAAAGCATATAATTTGTATTATATATTATAATGTTCACATTTGTTATTTGAAAGTTGTATGCTTATAATTGATTAAAATTATCAGATAATAAACATTTTCGGACAGTTGCCGATTTCTCGTTCTTCTCTAAACATCTACATGTTAATATTAATCGCGAGAATTGAGCAGTGAAACATAATTAATGATAAAACGAACTTACCTTACGTGAAGTTCTATCATAATTATGTGAGCTGCTCAATTCGAAGCGATTAATATGACCTCCCTCCCTGCAATCCCGCCCATAGGTGGTGAAATCAGCCTCTTGTCCTCAACAATGCACGGTATCCCTTTTTTCAGGGTTTACAGGACAGCTTTATACTAAATGACGGAAACTACTCAGTGGGAAGGCGGGTAAACTAAACGTGGGGTTGCAAGTTAAAAATACATTAACCACTTTTTCTTTCAGATTACTAATATTATTATATTTTAGCTTTAAAATTATTCGTGATAATAGCCGTGAACTGAAAACAGTACTACATGTTAATATTAATCGCTTCGAATTGAGCAGCTCACATAATTATGATAGAACTTCACGTAAGGTAAGTTCGTTTTATCATTAATTATACGGGATAACTACCTATGCCGTATTGAAAGAAAAGTTAGCTGTTTACGAGGGTATGAAGAAAAGTATCAAAAAAGAAGTTTACGAAGAAAATACAAGACGAAAAGTGGATAATAAAGAAATTAAAAATAAAGAAGAAAAAAGGTGCTATAAGTGTGGCGAAAAAGGTCACGTGGCGACTGCCTGCAAAAATGGTGTAAAATGTTTTAGGTGTTATCGATATGGTCCCATCGCTACAAATTGCGTCAAAAGCGGCGAAGATGGCGGCAAAAAATCTTTGTGTGTGAAGTTGCTGCAGAACAACGAAGAAGCAGATACATCAACTTACGGCGAAACATCAGAGCGGACACAGATGACCGGAAGAACGAATGAGATGAGCGAAGGAACGAATGCGAGTTTCAACCTGAACTTAGACCGAATGAACGCAAAGGATGTCATGGTTGGTAACTCTGACGCATCGTGCTCTGATTGGTCGAACAAGTACGGCGGCGATCGAAGTGACATTGACGTTTGTAATGTAAACAAACCAAACGAAGCTGTGAAATTTATCGAAATTAGTGGAATAAAAGTGAAATGTTTAATAGATTCGGGAAGTGAATTAAATTTAGTGCGTGCCGATCTATTTTTTGAGTTAAATATTACGTCATATATGAAAGAAAACTTAGTGCTTTTGGGTCTCGGTAATAGGAAAGTGTGTACGTTAGGAAAGTTTTGTATGGACATTAAATTAGATAATAATATTTTTAACAGTGTATTTTATATTGTACCACACGATGTAATACCATATAAAATAATGTTGGGTCAAAGTTTTTTAAAATTTTCAACAGTAATATTTAATAAAGGTTCAGTCACTGTGTTGCCTTGTTTTCAGCAGAGTTGGTTTCAGGAAATGAATAATTTAATTAATAATATTGGTAAGTGTAATTTATCATATTCTATTTTAGGTAGTTTTCAGGTTAAAAAGTTAGTTGAGCAAATAATAAATGAATATAAACCAATTAAAACTAAAGAAGCTCCAATTGAAATGAGAATTATTTTAAAAGATGAACAACCAGTGGCACAAAGACCAAGAAGATTATCATTTAAAGAACAAAAGGAAGTAGAATTACAAATAGAAGAATGGTTAAATAATAAAATAATAAGACCAAGTTATTCCGAGTATGCCAGCCCATTAGTTTTGGTTAAAAAGAAAGACGGTACCACAAGAGTATGTATTGATTATAGATTAATAAATAAGAAAATCATGAAGGACGAATTTCCACTCCCAGTTATTGAAGATCATATTGATCGACTATGTAATTCCAAAGTTTTTACTACCCTTGATTTAAAAAATGGTTTCTTTCATTTAAAAGTTCATGAAGATTCAATTAAGTACACTTCATTTGTAACTCACCATGGCCAGTACGAATTTTTAAGAGCACCCTTTGGTTTATCCATTTGCCCAAAATATTTTACCAGATTTATTACTATTATTTTCAGAGATTTGATCAATAAAGGATTTGTATTAATATTCATAGACGACTTAATTATTCCAGCAAAAGATTATAATGAAGGTGTAGAAAGATTAAAAGAAGTATTAAAAGTAGCATGTGAGTATGGATTAAACATTAATTGGAAGAAGTGTGAAATACTTACTACAAAAGTTGAATACCTTGGACATTTGATTGAAGACGGTACTGTTAAATGTTCAACGGAGAAGACTGAATGTGTTATAAGGTATCCTGAACCACAGACAATAAAGCAGCTTCATTCATTCATAGGATTAACTTCCTATTTTAGAAAATATATAGAAAATTATGCATTGATAGCCCGACCACTAACGGAACTTTTGAAGAAAAATATTAAAGAATTTAAGTTAGATATTAAAGAGAAGGAAGCATTTAATATTCAAAAAAATAAATTGTCCAATCAACCTGTTTTGAGAATATTTAATCAAAATTATATTACAGAAATGCATACTGATGCTTCAATATTAGCTTATTCCGCTATACTTATGCAGCGTAATCCAAACGAAAACAGTTTACATCCAGTATATTACATGAGTAGAAAAACTACAGAAGCCCAAATGAAGTATACAAGTTAGAAGTTTTGGCAATTATTGAAGGAGTTAGAAGTTTTGGCAATTATTGAAGGAGTGAAGAAATATAGAAAATACCTACTTGGTTTGAAATTTAAAATTGTTACAGATTGTTCTGCTTTTCAGATGACAATTAATAAAAAGGATTTATGTACAAGAGTCGCTAGATGGATTTTACTACTTCAGGATTATGACTACACAGTTGAGCACAGATCAGGATCAAGGATGAGACACGTAGACGCATTGAGCAGACATATTTGCGTAATTACAAGAAGCATACAAGATAGAATAAAAACAGCGCAAGAAAATGAAGAAGGTATAAAACATGGACGTAGTAAAAACAACGGACGGAGTGCTGTCACTGTACAGATTGAAGCACCGTAATGGCGGCGGGTTTTTATGTGTGCGTGTTTTCAGAGTTGCTAACTGAAGAAACTTTCCCTAAATTTTTATATTGATATTGATATTGAAATATAAATAAATACGAACAAAAACGAACAAAAAAATAAATTATTTATAAATAATAGAAGTAGTAAGTTAGGTTTTATAAGTAAAAATAAAACGAAATTAGTTATTTGCCAAAATGTTTTATTACACATACATAACTTATATTTTGATGAAATAAAAATACACAATGGTCTTCTTTAATATTTGTTTTTATACGTATACACCACTATTTTTTAAGTATATCTAAAAAAAAATAGGAGCATCAGAATTCGTCGCTAAACAAATATAAGCATTTAAAATTAAAAAAAACAATATCTTGAAATTATCCACAAAAAGTCATAACTTACACAAACCCATTATTTCTAAGGTTCTAAGCTAAGGTAAAGTATGAATTGGAGGTTAGAATCTCTAAATAATGTACTTATTTATTACATTTTATTTTTTATTTCGCAGAGTAAACAAATTTCATACACATCTTGTGATGGGAAACTTAAGCCACCTCTAGTTTTTAAATTTATAAGACTATGAAAAGGATATTTCATATCAGTGGCTAATCGGGTAGTACAATCCATTTGTCTTCTACACTCTCTAATTATTCGAATCCAATCTTTTCTCCATTCATTTTCCTTCGGGAACCTAAAAAAATGTGAAACAACGCTGTTCAGTACTTCGGTGATAAGGAATATTTATTTTGACACGTTAGGAACACTGGTATACTGAGCCGCCGAGAGATTTCCATAATAGTGTTAAAAAAAAAAAAAATTCATTGCACGCTGAAAAAGATATCAATAATATTTATGTAACTATGACATCGGATCCTGTTTTGTGACCCCGGGGCGCTGTAGATATCGATTTTGAAAGCAATCGGACCAATAATTAAAAAGTTCAAAATGGCGGTCACATTTTTTAACATTTTTGCAATTTTGACATCGGAATCCTGTTTTGAGACCAGAGAGCGCCCTAGATATCGATTTTGAAAGCAATGGGACCAGTAACTAAAAAGTTCAAAATGGCGGCCACATTGGAATCCTGTTTTGAGATCACGGGGCGCTCTAGATATTGATTTTGAAAGCAATCGGACTAGTAATTTTAAAATTCAAAATGGCGGGCACATTTTTGACATTTTTGCAATTTTGATATCGGAATCCTGTTTTGAGACTATGAGGTGCTCTAGATATCGATTTTGAAATCAATCGGACCAGTAACTAAAAAGTTCAAAATGGCGGTCACATTTTTAATATTTTTGTAACTCTGACATAGGAATCTCGTTTTGTGACCACAGAGCGCTGTAGATATCGATTTTGAAAGCAATCGGACCAGTAACTAAAAAGTTCAAAATGGCGGCCACATTTTTGATATTTTTGTAACTTTGACATCGGAATCCTGTTTTGAGATCACGGGGCGCTGCAGATATCGATTTTGAAAGCAATCAGACCTACCTATTATTAATACCGTTGTCACAGGTATTTCAGGATACTGATTTAGTCACATCTTTAGTTACGTTAGTCTGTCATATGGCAAATCCGTAATCTCTCGGTGGCTCTACTATAATCTATTAATTAAGTTAATTTAATCTCATATTAACTTATTTTTTGTATAAAGTTGGAGAAACATTCCGAAAGTTGGCAACATTAATTTTGTCAAAGAAAAATTTGTTTACTAAATTACCAAAAGTTATAGTTAGAAATTAACCAAAATAAAGCGTTAGAGAGTGTACTTACCTGTGGAATGTGATTCCTTGTTCTTTTTTATCACGTAAAGTGCTACGGGAACAACATTTTACGACGCAGGTTGGCATAATTAAATATTTATTTTAACTAATTATTTCGTGTGCCATATTTTCGTGTTCATCAACGCTAGCAGCGTAATGGCGGGCGCCGAGCTTACTATGATTTGTATGTGTGGGTGTTAACGTGTATATATACGTTGCCGAGCTTACTATGGGTGCTTCAATGTAATAGTATACGGGACTCCGTCCGTTGTTTTTACTACGTTCATGGTATAAAAGCTATAAAAGATATTGTTCAAGAAAGACCTTATAAGGATTTTTATTTAGAAAACAGATTATTATATAAAGGATTGGATGGAAAATTAATCATACCTAAAATCATGGAAAATGAGATAATAAAAGTGGCACACTCAAATGGACATTTTGGAAAGAAAAAAATGATGGAAATTATTAATAAAGATTATTATATTAAAGAAATTGAAAAAAAAAATAGAAGAGTTTATTGTTACCTGTATACCATGCTTGTTAGCAACAAGGAAGTGCGGAAAGCAGGAAGGTTTTCTACATTCCATAGAAAAGGATAGCATACCATTACATACATTACATTGTGATCATTTAGGACCTTTGTCGGAAACAAAGAAGCAGTATAATTATATTTTGGCAATAATAGATGCCTTTACGAAGTTTGTTTGGATCTTTCCTACAAAGACAACGGCTACAAAGAAGACTGTTGATAAATTAAAACTACTTCAACAAAATTTTGGAAACCCAGTACGTTTTATAACAGACCGAGGAACTGCTTTCACAAGCAACGAGTTTAAAGAATATTGTTTGGAAGAAGATATTTTACATGTTACTATTACCACAGGAGTACCTAGAGGGAATGGCCAAATTGAAAGGATAAACAGGATTATTATTTCAGTGTTAACAAAGTTATGTATTGAAGAACCATGTCAATGGTATAAACACACAAGTAAATTACAGAGAGCAATAAATAGTACATACCAAAGAAGTATAGGAATAACACCATTTGAATTATTGATTGGTGTAAAGATGAAACAAAAAGAAGATTTGAAATTATATGATTTAATACAAGAAGAAAATAGAAGTTATTTTTCAGAAAATAGAGAAGATTTAAGAAGTAAAGCTAAGTGTAAAATTATGAAAATTCAAGAAGAAAATGAAAGAAATTTTAATAAGAAAAGAAAGGAAAGTACACAGTATAAGATAGGAGATATAGTTGCTATAAAAAGGACACAGTATGGGACAAGCATGAAGCTAAAACAGAAGTATCTAGGACCCTATAAGGTTATAAATATTAAAGGAAAAGACAGATATGAAGTTGAAAAAGTAAGTAGTTTAGCAGAGGGCCCATATAAAACATACAGCTCAGCTGATTTTATGAAACGTTGGCCAGACTGAATTTTTATTAAGTGTTTTCTTTACTAAATATTTTTAGAAATAGTTAAGCTAGTTTCAGGTGGTACATTATGTATATGCTTTTCTTAGTAAAACTTGTCTTTACTAAGCTATAAGATATTTTGCATAATAAAATTATTTTGCATAAGAAGTTTTGTGTTTATAGTTAGGTATACTTATTCTTAAATAGCATCTATATTTTGTATTAATAAAGCTCTTTATCTTGTATGATTTAAATATTGTATAGAGACATAAGTGGGTGAGTCAAATGTTTAGTAAATGTTAAATGAGTAACATTTTTGATTACCATTATAAGATTTTTGTTTAGTATTTTTGAGATACAGAGTCTGAGGCCAGACTATCAGCAGGATGGCCGAATTGTAGGATTGTTCAAGTTATATAAAGATTAATTTAAATTGAACGCTGTTAATGGAGAACCGCACACTTTTGTTCGCTCCTTGATATAAAAGGGTTAGGGAGGTGGAGTGGGGCAATACGGCTGCACCGCTCGACTAAGATGCACAGACTATATAGGGATACTACGTATACTAAGATGGTTGTGTGTTGTAAAATGTATTCATAAGGTGTTAAATAAAGAAGTTTCAAGTTTAAAAAAAAAACAGTTTTAATTTGCTCAAAATAATATCCCACATAATTATAAGGATAACTACTTAATTAGTTTAATAAGAAAAATATTGTATAACTTTAAATGTAATGGAAAAATATTTTATCTGGGTTCCTATCACTGGCAATGAAATAGCAGACGAAGCAACAAGAAGTAAAAATTCAGTAATAATAAAAGACTATCATATACCGCTATCGGATGCACATATTACTATTAAGGAATTTATTCTACAGAAGAGGGCCATTCGGGCAATATATAACATGAAAGCTCGTGATTCTCTTCGAGAAATCTTTCCTATGATTGATGTACTGACACTACCATCATCAATATATTTATGAGAATTTATTGTACGTTAGGAAAAACTTAAATATGTTTAGTAAAAATGGCGATAGACATAATTTAAACTTAAGAAACATAGATAAAATCGATATACCAAAGTTTAGACTGCAAAAAACTAATAAATGTTTCGTCATTAACAGTATAAGGTTATTAAATAAATTACCTAAAAGCATTATAGATCTGAGTGAAATGAACTTTAAAAATTGTATAAAACACATATAAATCAATAAGGCTTACTATAGTGTAAAAGACTCTTATCTTAACGATAAAGACGTCTGGAACCGGCCTAATATGCAATTGAGGTCTCGCAACTAATAAACAAATTGCTTATGTATAATCTACCCTAGTTTAGTTATATAATGTCCAATATTGTAATAATTTTATATTACATAATTTATTTTCATTACATTATGTAAATTTTGTCTTTGGATAAGGTAATCATTGATGATTACCTACTTATTTATACTTAATTTATACTAATAGTATACTGTGTAGTAATGTACATTGGTACAGTAACAAATAGTCTGCCATAGGGTGTTCTACGCATGCTGATTAGTGGGGTGCATTTTGAGTATGCTACTATATATTATATATATATATGCTATATAGCATAAGTCAATCAATAGCTGTGCCCCTCTTTTAGTTTGTGTGAAGCACTAGAGTTTTTTACTTGCTGGTTTCTTTTTCTCCGGGTTGTCTCTGAGGGGATCGACTTTTCAGTTAGTGTTTATGCCCTTAAAAATACCGATCCTTATACCTTTACTTATATGTGATTGGTTACTTACCTTTTAATTACAATAAATATTTAAGGCATGGATATGATCGGTGAAGTTGGTCGCCTTGGTGGCTCTCTTGTATGGCAGATAATGATTGACAGGTCAATGGAATCAGCTAACCACCTAGTCTTACACTGGTTGGTTATGTGGTGTGTGTTCGGTTCGGTAGTAATTTTCACATTAATATTTCCATTCCATCGTGTCTAAGTTCAATTAATATTTGTCGTTCTTTTGTTAATGAATAGCTGCCTAACCAAACGCACTCTAAGACCTCATTGTTAAACTTTTTTCTTTTTTTTTGACTATTCATAAATATCTGTAAAGATTTACATAAAATAAATGATTTTGACTTTGACTTTGGAAGACATGAAAATTCTCTGGAATAGCTATTGGAAAACAGACCAAAATTTAATAGGAAAATGGTATGGGAGCATACAAAATAATTTACCCCAAAAACCATGGTATGAAAATTGTACAACTTACCGCAATAGAGACTTTTACTCCACTTTAAATAGAATAAGATTTGGCCATGGAAATATACCGAGCACACTACACAAAATTAACCTTAAAGACGACGCCTTATGTGACAGATGCACAACTAACAGTGTTGCTGATTTTGAACACATTATTTTAAATTGTCCCACATTTACAATAGATCGATTGATATGAATTATTGAATTGGAAAAAATATATAAAGAAGATATTCCCCGCCGCCTACCAGACTTATTAAAAAATACAGAAAATTATCAAGCAATATATTCATTTATTAAAAATACAATAGAAAACGTTTAATGCAGTCAAGAAATACTAGATCTTAAATTAAAGAAAGAAGCTAAATAAAAGAGGAAAATAAAGAAAAAAATATAATAAATAAAAATAAAGAAAGAAATATAAAGATACTACAATAAGAATGGCTCAAATAGACATGTATTCAGAGCCGTAAAATAAATTAATAAAAAAAACTGTACTTGTATTTTTTGTAACGAATTGTTTTTTTTTAAATGTTGTTCCTTGGTTTAGCGAATATAACTGAACAAATTAATAAGGCGCGGTTGTTATATATATATATATATTTACGTGCAATTTTGCCGTCTAGGAAAGGCAAAGGGACTGAGCCCATACAGCCAAGTCTGTATTTAAATGTATTTCTCACGTTACTTCATTTTGCTTCCATGTTTTTTTTTTATTTCTTTGTAAATGTTTTTCAATATCTTTCTTTTCCCTTTCTTTTATTTATAATTTATTATAAATGATTTGTACTGTTGTATAAATATAAATATATAAGGCTTGATATGATTCTCTATTTATCAATGGTAGAGAGCGAGGATTTTTTTCAGCTTTTTCATAATAATCATTTGTCTATTAGAAGCATTCTTTGAATATTGAAGATCGGGCAGTTAAAAAATACATGATGTAGGGATTGTGGATCAGAGTTACAGAAAGTACATAAAGGCGAACTGATAATTTTCATACGATGTAAATATTCGTTGAATGTGCCATGACCCAATCTTAGTTTGCATATGGTTGAGTAATATTTTCTATTTATATACTCGTAGTTTCCTCTTGTGTACCACGGTTTTGAAATGTTTTTATTTATTAAATTGTTCCATCTGCTTTTGTGGTCTAATGTTGTTATCCAGTTTTCATTCCATTTAATTATCATAATATGTTTTAGTTCACTGTTTAGTTCTGTATAAGGTATTGGTTATATTTTTTACTAGGGCACACTGGATACTAGTGATGGTTTTTGCAAAATAGTCAGCTATTTCATTACCGGCAACACCTGTATATGATGGCGTCCAAACAGAATAACCTCATTTTTTAGGCTTGAGTATTTTTCTCTAATTTCATCTATATAATTTAAAGTATCAGCAGTCAATTTCGGATTGAACAAAGCTGTAAGTATGCTCATGCTGTCAGTAATAATAATCCATTTTTCCATGTTTGTGTTATTTTCGATGTAGTTTAATGCCATGAGGATTGCATTTGCTTCTACAGTATATTATACTTAAATGTTTGGTAGTTTAAATCCATGTCTTATGTTATTTTCGGGATTATACATTGCCATGGAGCGTTTCCATGGCAATGTATGTCTTCGGTTTTCGAGCCATGTACATGTGTATAAATGTTGTTAATTAGTTGTAAACATCGAATTTATTCCTCAGAGTCTTGTCTATTACTATTTTGATATTGCAAAGCTTGCTATTATAACTACCAAGATAACACAGCCAATAGTTGTGATTGTATATATTAAATAAATAATAATGTATATATTAAATTAATCTTTAAAATTTATAATTATAAATAGATTTTCATGGAGAGTAGGTGGTGGAGGATAGAATTGATAACTTTTCAAGTAAGGGGTTTATTGGACACCGCAAGAAGTTTTGTAATGAATTTATATTTTAAAAATTCATATCTTATTTTTAAAGGAGGCAAATTACGCTCAAATTGCGTTGACTTTATTGATGATGTTTTATTGCTCCTAATATTAAACGTAAGTTTTTATTTTGTACTTTTTTATATTTTTCTATAAATTAATTTTCTGATGCATAGTATTAATAATACTTTTGGATCACCCCCCAGAGATCTAAGAATGTTAGTGGCTTTCATTGCTTGTTTTATTAAAACATCAACATTACTTATATATTATTATTACATTTATTATTATTACTTATTCCACATAAAATTCCATTGAAACTGGACTCGCTAAGAATTTTGCACTGGATTGGAAGACAATGCTTTTTATAATATAACTTACATGCAAAATATTACGACTTTACTTTTATTCGTACTAACCTCTAATTTTAAGTGTTTAAATATGACTGTAATTGTTTTAAAGCTAAGTTTAGTTTATTACTAGTGTCCTTATTATTATTACCTGTACAATATATAGCCAAGTCGTCAGCATATTGCAAATTATTTACACTAGGGCCTAATTTCTTGTTAGGCTAATAAACATACAAAAAATACAATAAGGGACTTAACATTCCCTCTTGACTCCTAAACTCCTTTATAGGAAAGTCTAGAACCATGTAATCTATTATTATGTTTTACATAAACTTCTCTACCGTTAAGAAAATGTTAAATCCATTTAACAATTTTTTCAGGTATACCTATAGAAGCAAGTGTGACGAAATGACGAAAACGAATATAAATTGGGATGATTTTAAGGTTATATTGACAATTTAATAACATCAAAAACAAAAAACCATTTATTTAGGAAACCGTTTGAAATTGCAAGCCACTCTTGTTTTGTACCTGGCACCTAAAACAGATATAAAAAAGTATATATTATTTTACAGAATGAAATCGATACTAACGATGAAACAGTAAGCGGAACTCAAGTCGCTCAAGACCATTCACTTAACAACGACAACATTCAAGTTATGGAAAATCAGCAACAACAACAAAATGACACCAATAACACACAATCTAGAGTTGGAACACAAGTCCAGAGATCCAGAAAACAAAGCAAAAGAAGACCAAAGAAAGACACAGAAGATTTATCAGACGAAACCCTTTCTGAAGCTTTCAGTATTCTCCGGCAGTGCACAGAACCACAGCCAGCCCCACCGCCTTGTGACTCATACTCGGTATTTGGACAATATATAGCTAACGAATTGAAAAAATATGATCCAGTAACCCTGGCGTACGTAAAAAAAGATATATGCGAAATAATATTTCAAGCCGACACAGGAGCTTATAAACAATATGGCTATTAATACACAGAGCTATGCTGGGTCTATGCAAAGTGATAGCACTCACGCTTCATCTTATAACGATTCGACGTCCCTCTCACCACTAACTCCTCAACCATCTATTACCCCCGTTCCGATGACTTCTCCAATTCAATCAGAGATTCCACCTCCCCCTTCCCCTGCGATGATCTTCTCAAAATCCATCAAACATTCCACCTCCCCCTCCGCCTCCTGGCTCCTAATATACTAAAACAAGCGACTAATTAAAATTAATTTCACCTTTTTTTTCTTTTTATGGTTATTTTAAAGTTTTATTAAAGTGATTGGACTAAATTGACAAGATATTAGTAGTTTTTTTCGCAAACTGGTATAAGCATGAAGGTAAAAACCGTGCCCGTCCGCGCGCCCCTGGAGTAAGCATCATTCAATTTGCAGGGTGCCGCGCGAGTGACAAATTTGTCACTCACACACACTTTTACATTTTTTACATCCTCAGTCTGATTTGTGCGTTCGGCGGAGAAAGTGGAAAAGAGCTCCGCTTTTATTGTCGGAAAAATGGTTAGTTTTGCATTAAAGCTGTGTAGAAACAACTCTTAAAAAAAAGTACCTGGTGTCACGTTTTTCAAGTATGTATTTGACATGTTTTTCTTATATTAAACCTTAATAAAAAATAATAATAAAACCCACAATTAAAAAATCAAAATCTGACGGTAACTGTCAAACTATGTTAGTGTATAAAGAACTAGTGATGTGTTTTTATTTTTAATGA
This sequence comes from Monopis laevigella, assembly GCA_947458855.1. Classification (NCBI taxonomy): domain Eukaryota; kingdom Metazoa; phylum Arthropoda; class Insecta; order Lepidoptera; family Tineidae; genus Monopis; species Monopis laevigella. The sequence goes on along the minus strand of OX381596.1, from coordinate 1,934,219 downwards.
GAATTTCGATACTTTATAAGCATTTAAATTTAATTTAATCAAAAGGTACGTAGGTAGCGACAACAGAACCTTCCAACGAGGTTTGTCAGTTACCTTCTAATGATGTGATTTTATAGTTGATAAACTCGATATTTCTAAATACTTTCATGGTTATGAGATATTATACAATTATTGTTTTTTTTTTTATATAATACTAATTATATTTTCTATACATACAGTTTCCCGATAGACCCGGCATTAAAACGTAAATGGGTAGAGGCAATTAAAAGAGAAGAAAATTGGTTACCAACAAGCATACCCGTGTATGTTCAGTACATTTTGAGGAATCAAGTCACGATTTAATTGTTTTTCGCCTTTTGTAGTTTGCATCGACTTTTATAACTTCCTCTTGGAGGTCGGTCTAAAATGTTGAGTTTGCGTTTAGTAGTTAACATGTAGTTAGTTGTGCATGTATTTTAATTTAATAAATAATTTAATTTAATAAAGTAGGTATTTTAATTTATTGTTATATATACCTACATATTTTAAAACCACTAGTATTATAAATGCGAAAGTGTCTATCAGGGTGAATTTGAAAGCATGTACTTTGGGCTAATATGAGGTTCTACTGATAAAATCTAACAACTTTTCCTGGAACCATATGTCGCAAATGAAAAAAAAAAATGACTTCCCCATACAAATTGGTCATTTTAACGTTAATAGTTGTATGGAGAATGGGTCATTGAGTCTATTCAAAACATCGCGACGAGCTAGCCACTTGTTCAGTGTAGACTCATACCATCGGCTACGACGATTATTAAAACCCCTTCGCTGGTTACCTTGGGGCCCGTCTAGGTGGTCTCGGGCGCCGTAAGGCAACCGTGATGATATGTGTGTGTATTACAATTGTATATCGATAAATAATTATTAATCTTTGATGATCTCTATAAATCCCAAAATATTTAGTTTATATCGATAAGTAATAATATTTGTTGTCGGTGGCAACACTATCGAAACTATTAAGTATGCAATTTAATATTTAGCTTTTTATAATAAAAAACAATATACTTCATAGATACGTGCACACATTCATGTTTGACAATAGCTAACTTGTATCTCTTTTTTTCTCAAGCAGTTTTTTAAGTGTCAGACGCGTTGAGCTGCCATTTGAAGCCACACATTTTTTTCCGTTCTTCATTTATTTGCTTCGGAAATTGGCGTCACCGGTATCGCACTATTATAAAACAAATTTATGTATCATGCTTACTCCATTGGCGCGGGTTTTTAGCTTCATGGGTATAAGAATCTCCTGTCGCTAAGAACCGTAATGTCAAAAGTATCTTTTCTCTCACGGTTATCGCTCGACGCCAGTTTGTATCATTTCTTCGAAGTCTGCTTTGCAAGTTTGAACACAATAGATCCAACTCCTCTGTATTAATGCGTGCAAAATTTTTCTCCACTCCATCATTTCTCAATTCTTGGTACAGTTCGTTTCCATTATATAATAATCTGTTTTCGTATAATGTCTGGATCCAATATCGTCATCGTTTAAGTTTTTGTAGTCTTCTCTTTTTTATAATCATTTTTATAAGGATAAAAGCAACAGCTGCCACCGCAACACGTACGTGTGGTGCCATGATGCCTTAATTCTCAACTGAACGAATAAGATAAATAAAAAATAATAATTTAAGCACAAGCAAAGTCAGTCAGTCACTTGGTCTGTCGGGTTAGGGAATTTAGGGTGGTGGTGAGATAGGGTTGGGGGAAAACTCGCCGCCGAGAAGCTCTCTCGGCGTAAGCCTGCCATTCGGCGAAGATGCTCGTGCGGTCCGTTGTCGGCCCGGTCGTACATTCGACGGGCGAGCCGCTCAACGAACTCGGCTAGCGGTTCGATCTTCACGTCATCGCTGATGGTTTTGTTGCGCACGAACCACGGAGCGCCAGTCGCCATACGCAGAGATGTTCTGCTGGCGCTGGAGTCGTGTCTTGTTCGTGGCCGACAATAATTGGTGCCACGCTGGTGCCGCGTAAGTTAGTTGGGGACGGACGAAGGTCTTATAGACCGACACCTTGACCCGGAGTGGGAGGGTGGATCTTAGCACCGGCCGGAGCATGGAGCGAGCGGCCTTGGCTTTGTTGATGGATTGTGTGGCCATTGGGCTCATGCTCAACGACCGGTTGATGATGCACCCCAGGTACTTGATGGAGTCGGCCCATTCGATCTCCTGTCCCCAGAGTTCCAGTTTGTGTGGACGGCGGCGGGTAACCAGTAGGGCGGATGTATTTCCAACATTTACAGACATCCGCCATCTGTCGAGCCAGGAAGGGAGGACGTCCAACATCCTCTGCATCTTCTCGGCGGCGAGTATGGGATTTTTATGGGAGGTGAGGTAGGCGCTGTCGTCCGCGAACAGCGCCAGGACTACGTCATCCTCTCCATATAGTTGATCGGAGAGGGTAGGGATGTCATTAGTGAATAATGCATACAGTGTGGGTGAGAGGCAGCTTCCCTGGGGGACGCCTGCGTAAATGGGGTGTTCTACCGAGACCTTCCCCTCCACGGCTACGTGGAAGTGGCGGTTGTTGAGGAAGGAGGCCACTAACCGCGAGGCCATGGGGGGCACGGGCGAGACGAGGAGTTTATACACTAGGCCGCAGTTGTAACGAAATAGCGCCATCTAGCGCTAAATGGAGGATGACTGTCAACGTTAAAAAGGTAACCTCTGTTGAAGGGAAATGTGTTCGATCGCTACCTGAAAATTGCATAATTAAATTTAATCTACCTCATTTTGAGTTTAGGGACCGAGTCTATAAATTACCAGGCTCGGGGTGATCGCTCACATTTCCTTTCCAAACCGAAGCGGCTAACACTACATTGTATTGCCTAAAATATAAATAAAATAAAAGTGTCAGCGTCCCGGCATCTAAATTGTGAGTATAGCTTTTGTGGAACAGCAGAATAGTATTGAAATTGTTTCCTAGATAGAAGCCTAAATATTGTTGTCTAAAGGTGTGTCTAAACACAGCGCGGCAAACGTGCGTGGCGTGCCGCGATATGATTGGACGACTGACGCGCGCGAACGTCGAGAGCTATCTGCCGCGCGCGAACGGAATTATTATTCGTTCGTCGGTAATTGTGTGTGGACGTATTTTAACAAATATTTTGGCATTATGGATAACGAAGCAGCTATTCGACTTATTGAGATATATGGCTCCTATAGTGCATTGTGGGACACAAGGCGTAAAGAATACCACAATAATAATTTAAGAGAAGATCTGTGGGACGAAATATCAAAAAATTTTGAACAGACAAAAGAAGTTTTAAAAGCCAAAATGAAAAGTCTTTTGAGTTCGTATAGAAGGGAGAGAAACAGAGAAAAAACAAGTAATGTTACTGGTTCTGGTAAGTTTAATCTTTATTAATTTAATTAACAATACTTGTAATATTATAGGTTATAATAATCTTTATTTTCTTTCAAAAATATTTTTTTTATTTACTATGAACTAAACACAGTGCTGTTGACATAAGTATTAATTGTTCTAGTTTGCAGAGCTGGGCATTAACTCGTTAATTCGTTAATCATTAATTAACGAAGTTAACAAAATCTCTAAAATATTTTTAAATATTTTTTTATACTTTTTCTGGCTTTGGGTCGGCAAGACACACATTAATAGGTACTCCTTTTTGTTGCAGGTAGAAACAAGGCCTATAAATCAAAATGGTTTGCTTACGAAGCATTTAATTTTTTGCATGACAGGAATAACCCTATGGATGCAGTAGTAAGTACCTACTCTTTTCTATGTATAAAAGTGATGTAACTATGGCTAAACAAAATTTAAAACAAACTTTTTATTTTATTTCAATAAAAGTAATTATTTAATATCTATCTTGCCAATTAACCGATCCGTTAGTCATGAAATGTGTTGCTAAAAAATTACGAATATCCGAGGGAGTGTTACCATTAAATTGGTTTGGTGTTAAGGTAGCTATTTCATTCACTGAGTTAGAAGAGTTTCTTCTTAAAGAGTCTTTGCGAAGAAAATTATGCAAATAAACAGTTGCTAGAACAACCTTTTTGGCTGACGTTGGGTTTAAAATCATTGTATTTCTCAGCACTCTAAATTTTGCCGACAAGATTCCAAAAGCATTTTCTACTACTCGGCTTGCTCTTGATAGTCGATAGTTGAAAATCCTTTCTTTAGACCCTTTTGGATGAATTCCTGCAAAAGGTGTCATCAAATATGTACTTAACGCAAAAGCTTGATCTCCTAATATTACGTATGGTATTTTAGATGTGTAGGGTATATATAAAATTTCTGGCTCTGGTACATTGAGTTGATTATTTTCCAGCTTTCGATATAATGCAGAATGTTTAAAAACTCCTCCATCTGAGATTCGACCTTGGCTTCCTACGTTAACATACATAAAATTGTAGTTTGAGTCTACTAATGCTAGAAGTACAATGCTAAAAAACTTTTTATAATTGTAATATTCAGTGCCGCTTCGAAAAGGAGCTTGAATAGTTATGTGTTTTCTATCCAAAGCACCAATGATGTGTGGAAAATTCCATTTTTCCTCGAAGTCTTTAGAAACTGCCTTCCAATCTTGCTCTGATACTGGTAACTGAAAAATAATTTATTTACTATTAATGTGAGTTTTTGACGTCATAACGCCTTATAAATCGATAAACGCCAGCTGCATGCACGAAAAAATGTCACGTTCCGCCCGAGCCATGCGTGCAAGCGAGAGCGCGGAACAAGCTCATCAATGTTTTCTTATGACGTTATCACGTAAAATTATCGTCCGTAAACCGACTTTACAGACAACCAATTTTTTTTTTTTTTTTTTTTCAGGATTGTGGCTCACCTTCGGAGCCGGCTAATAGGAAACAAGGCACTTCAGAACAAGGCACTTCAGCACAAGGCACTCCACAATAAGATACAAATACTCCTTCAAGAAAAGAAAAGCCAGCCAAAAAGAGGACATACGAAGAGTCGGACATTCAAGCTGAAAATGAAATGATAGAAGACGCATTAGAAACAATGCGAAAACAAATTGATAGTAGTAATGATCCGTACGTGGCTTTTGGCATGCACGTAGCAGCCGAGTTGAGAAAATATGATGCCATAACTTTAACAAAAGTCAAACACTCAATAAATAATGTAATATACGAAGCTGATATGGCATGTCTAAATCAAATTAATCAATCAACAGCACAAGAACACAACGTTGAAAGAAGACCAGGATATTTCACTTCACAGTTAATTGATATTTCCGACTCATCGTCCTCTAGTAACATAGGATCCGGCCTTCCACAATTGATCCAAGATTTGGGTGCCAATATGGATTAAATATGAACAATCTATTTGAAATTATAATAAAAATAATGTAAATAACAAAGTTGTTCATTCTTACCTTTACCATATCCTTAAGAGCTCTCACTATGGCATCGCACACCTCTGGGATTACTGTTGATATTGTTTGCTTAGATACGTGAAATGTATATTGTAGGCTAGAATATGAGTCTCCTGTTGCCAAATATCGTAAAGTTATTGCGAGTCTCTCTTTTGTAGTTATTGCCGTGCGCCAGTGTGTATCCATTTTTTTTATAAAAGGTTCTACCAATGTATGTATGTGTTCAAATTCTTCAGAAGTTAATCTTAAAAACTGTAGCGTTCGGTAGTTGATTTCGTAATTAATCGCTTCCAAATTCTGTATCTTCTGTTGATAAAGTGGTCGCATCCAACATTGCCTTTTTTTAATAAGCTTTCTTCTGTTCCTTCTTCTACGCAATTTACGAATAATAAGCAAAGCTACAACACACGCGGCTGCCTTCATTGTGGTTTGTACGCGAAATAAAGAGCGCGGCATGTCTCGGATATGCCGCGCATTATTGCCGCGCAAACATTTCTGGGTGTGTCTAAACTAGTCGCGCGGCAGATTTGTGTTCTGCGAATGCCGCGCGTAGCTGCCGCGTGCCTTGCGCGCTGTGTTTGGACACATCTTAACAGGTTAGTAATTGTATCTGGAGCGGACGCTGCTTACTCCCAGCACTGGTGGTGCGTTACGGTGGCTGTGCAGGACAGGCTTGATCTGACGGGGTTCCCTTGAGGAGCTGTCACAATCCCCGGGGAGTAACTTTTTTATTATTATATTTTTTAGTTAAGGCTCCTTAGTATAAGTATAATTTTAAGTTTGATATCTTCTATTGTAAATATATTGTGTTAACCTTTTTCTCTTTTCTTTGTTGTTCCTTGTCAGTACCCTGCCCTGAGTTGTTTCATGGTCTGTGAGCCCCGGGCAAAAGACTACGTTACACAGTGCCAGACACGGTCGAAGGCCTTCTCGATATCGAGGAAGACTCCTACCGTGGATCGGCCTGCGTTTAGCTCGCTCGCCATGTGGTGCAGTACCCGGACTAGTTGGAGCGTCGTACTGTGTCCCTCGCGGAAGCCGAATTGCTCGGGTCGAATTTCGACGTAGCTCTTCAACCTCCGGAGGAACAGTCGCTCAAACAACTTAGCCGGGTGCGGAAGCAGGGTTATAGGCCGATAGCTGCTCGGCTGTCTCTTGTCCTTGCCGGGCTTCGGCAGCATTATGATCTTTCCCCGCTTCCAAGCGGTGGGAAAGTGTCCGGTTCGAAGCACCCCATTGAACAATTTGGCGAGGGCCACTATGGCTTTGCGGGGAAGCTGCGCAAGTTGGTGGTTAGTGATCCCATCGGGTCCCGGGGCCTTTTTGGGCTTAAGGCGGAGCACGGCGCGCTCCACCTCAGCGGGAGATATGAAAATGTGCCCCGGGAGGGGCTCCAGATTGGGACCATTTAGAAATTGCCGCACTGTATGCATTATTCTCTTGTTGAACTGGGTGTCGATGGCGGGATAGGGCATGAATTGCCCCCTCGGGTCAAGCGTTGCCTCCAGCTGTATAAACCACGCTCGCGGCTGGTCCGTCCAGAACTCGGGCACTCTGGATGATAATGAAATTGCCGCCAACCCGGCGTCTTCCACCTTCATTGCGGCTGCTTCAGTCGACATCGTATGAATCTTCACAGTTGACTGACGTGGCAAGAGCGTGGCGTGAGTCGTTCCTCGGCGTCCTTTGTTTGTCGGGGTCACCAATTTAGGAGGTAATGGGCAGTGTGTTGGTGTGGATTTCCCTGCCCCCAGGAACTCTAATTAAACACTGATTAGAATGTATATGTATATTGATTAAAGTAACAACCACTCGCGATTACACAAAGGGCGAACCTACGTAGCGCCTATAATAACACGAGCCACACCTGGTTGGTAAGGTGTCTAAGGAACGACTCATTAATCACCGGGGCCGGTGGCTATATCTCCCACCAGGCGTTATGAATCACGCCACTATCTTCCGATGATTTCAACCAATCACATATCTCATTACCATATATGGCCGTGCCCGAGGCGCACTTAGAAACTGCAAGTATGCACTTTTGCGGCCGTGTGCAGCGCTCGGTCAAAGCCCCGATGACGTGTCCCGAGTACATTTGCTGCGATTTTGAACTTTATTAATCAGCTATACAAATGTACTCTGATGTCGCGACAAGTTGTAATTTTTTCCGGAGGTGATGTGGGAGGGCTAGGCGTTTTTCGCCTGTGTGTGGAGGCAGCTCATGGGTTGCCGTCTCCTTGGCCGAAATAAAGGACTCCATGAGTCGTCCGGCGGCAGCCTCAACATCTTGAGGCGTAGTTAGGGGACCAATAAGAGAACGGGCGTTGAGGTTCAATCTGTATTGGTCCCAGTCGGTTTTGTACCGCCCTCTCGCGGCGGCGACGTCTACCTGGTTGCCCAGCACTACGAGCAAAGGTAGGTGACAGGAGTCTATGTCGTAGAGGACTTCGACATGGACTGGGCTCGTTATGGCTTGGGCCAGGGCGATGTCGAGAACGTCGGCCGCGTGATTCGCCGCCGTAGGTATGTGAGTCGGCGAATCCGGTCCGAGTACTTCGTACCGCTTCCTCTCCGAGTCGTCGAAGAGGGCCCGACCGGCTGGATTGATAAGTCGGGAACCCCACGCGGGATGTTTCGCGTTGAGGTCCCCGATCACCAGGGTGGGTGTTTTCCCGTCTAAGAGACGACGGAGGTCTGCGGTACCGATCGTGGGACCGGGGGGGGGGCGGTAAGCCGCGTAGATGTTGTGGGAGACGCTGGACAACTGGAGGCTGACCCCAATGGTGCGGATGTGTTCGAACTCCACGTGTGGTAGCTCTTCGTGGACAAGGTCTCGACGTACGAGGACTGCGGTACCGCGGTAGCCGTAGCCCCGCTCAGAAACCTCGTCCCGGCACAAGCAAAGTTGAGATCAAGATTCTAGTACTGGGTATTTGATTTTATATAACTAATTGGATTCTAAAAGGAAATCGAAATGGTTAATAAAGCCTGTTCAGTATTGATAATACTCTATGGACGCTAATCTGTGGTCAGAACTTTGACAGTGCTTTTTGTGAAAAACATGGGGTGTATTGTAGGTATCAATAATGTATTTAATGAAAATTATAATTTTAAGGAGCGGTTATTACTGGTTCCTGTAACACAGGGAAACCTAGCATAGGAACTAGGGATACAAACGTCCATTTTTAGGTTCAAATCTTTATATTATTATAATATTAAATTATTTTCTACTGTAAATGGTTACCTAATTGTGTGTCAAAATAAATGTTATTTTATTTTTATTTATTGTGCTGAGATAATTTGTGTTAAAAGGAGGTGTTTTGTTCCGTAATTTAATTTGTGCGGCCTTCTAGATTATTAAAGAGTTTTATATTGTTGTGTAGAGTTTCGTTCGCCATGTATTTAGGCGCCTACAAATAATTATCATATTTGTCGCGTTGTGTTGTTGATATTTACTATATATTTGTTTCAACGTGATATTGTGTCTGAATAGTAATTGCGTGGCTTGTTAGTGGTTTTCAAAGAAGACCGAAGATATTGCATCCCTTGGGTACCCAGGGATCTCGTCGCTGAAGCTAACCACGACAGACATTCAGTAAGTCATTTTCAAATTAAGTAATTGCGGTGCGCATAGCATCCGTGTGAGAATCCTGGACGAGTTTTGTTTCCCGGCTTCTCGCACAAAGCCAATAAAGTGTGTAGTTTATGTCACACAAGCATAAGAGATTTGAGACTAAGGGCAAAATATAGAAGACTGTGTGCCTTGTATGGGAAACTGCATGGAGTCGTTGATACGCTCTCCGAGAACAATAGTCGCTTGTTGAGGATGGTGGAGGCTTCCTTGGTGCCTCCTGAGGTGGTTGCCGACGCCTCCTGTTCGTCTGGAGCAGCGTTCCGCAGACTCCTGTGGAAGCGCCTGGGAGGGAGAGACGAGTTTTGTTTCCCGGCTTCTCGCACAAAGCCAATAAAGTGTGTAGTTTATGTCACACAAGCATAAGAGATTTGAGACTAAGGGCAAAATATAGAAGACTGTGTGCCTTGTATGGGAAACTGCTTGGAGTCGTTGATACGCTCTCCGAGAACAATAGTCGCTTGTTGAGGATGGTGGAGGCTTCCTTGGTGCCTCCTGAGGTGGTTGCCGACGCCTCCTGTTCGTCTGGAGCAGCGTTCCGCAGACTCCTGTGGAAGCGCCTGGGAGGGAGAGGGTCGCTCTGGGGCTGCGGATACTGCCTTGGAAATTAGGATGGAGTACCAGTGCGCACTGCGTGGAGTCATAATATACGAAATATGAAGCGGCATTTCGACTGGGTCCACTCTAGCTACCGCAAGTATTCAATAAAGGATCCATGCTACCCGGATGCCTTTTACTTCAGGACCTTCAGAACAAAACACAAATTAAATAAACGTCTAGATCATAATAGGCGTTGCCTTCATACTGTGGATGCGGTAGCCGGAGTGGACCCGGTCTTTATAGGGACTTGATTGCATACTCATTGTAAAATAATTTAAAATGTTTATGCTGGGTGCACCCACAGTGAATAGACTTATTGTTGGTTTGTTAAAGGGGCTTGGTGTTGGTGCACCCAGTATAGCGGTGCCCGGGTTAGCCCCCTCGGAGAGGAGCTGATGTGGCTGCATTCCACGTGGCGCATGGCAACATGACGTAACCTCCGTTGTCCGCTCCACGATTACCATATATGATAGCGAGCGACGGTTGCCATGTCAGCATTTGTACAGCCAATAGGAAAGCACCAGCGTTTCCCCCCGTCGGAGCCCACGCCGAGGCCTGCTTGAGTGCATCGATGTGACAGTACAGCCTGGGACATCATTGCGTATGCACGCGCAAACAGTGCATCCCAGGACGACATTGCGAAACGCTCGCGCACCTGCACTCACCGCGAGACCGCTCTGCCCACCGCGTCTCCTCCTAACCTTAGCCTTAACTTAGTTTCATTTATATCAGACAATATATGCATTATTATATATCTATGTGGTAGTTTAATTTGATCACCTCAGCAGCCCCCACAGTGTAAATATGTAAATATTATATCGTGTGCCCTATATAAAAAAAAGGATGTTTGTTCAGGTGCACCCTTCAGTGTCATTACTTCATTATGTATTGTATAGATGTGGAATTGTATTTTGTTACGGTGCACCAATAGTTATTATTCAATGCCTGACTTTGTACATGTTGCATTTGTTTGGGTGCACAAACTGGAAGAATGGGCTCTAATAGCTGACGAATATAACGCTGTCTCCACTCTGGAGAGTGCTGTCTGTGATATATGCTGGAGCATATATCACAGAGACTGGTCAGTAAAAACAGTGTAAACTAAATTACTCCTTAAATTACTAACTGCAATATGTCAAAAGTGTATCTATAGCTATTTTATTTTCTAAGGCGCATACTGCACTAAATAGTAGTTAGCAAGTAGTAATAGAATAGAACCTCAAAAAGCAGCACACTAAAAGCTGTTCTGATTTTTATAAATATTTTTTAATTGTTTTCTGTCTTTTTCTTAAATATAAATATTTAAACAAGTGTGTTATTAACACGTTAAACGCCAAGGCGAAAATACGAGTTTTACATTTTTTTTTTTGCTGCACTGTGAAGCAATATCCAAGATTCATGCTTAGGTCTCATTTAGGTTTCGATCTAAAGCCTAGTTTCAGAGATATTCCTGAAAAACGTCTTGAGGTCACCGGTGACCGTAGTGGCGCTAAATGTAAAAATAGACGATTTCGTTATTATGGCGCCACGAGGTCACGTACTGCGGGCACCCGCACCCCGCAGTCGCGCGTTGTCATTCAAGGTGAGCGCACGTCTGTTTCGCGAAAATGTCTGAACCGGAGAATATGGATTTAGCCTTTGGTATATCACAGGAAGATATGCGTAACATAGAATTGTTAGAAGCCAGCATATTTCAAGAGATTGAACAAAGATGCGCCTCGGAGTTGGAGGATTTACAAAGTGAAGACGAAATAATATTATGTCCGCCGAAAAAGCGCAAACGTCGTATTGTTCAAAGTGATTCTGAGAGTGATGTTGACTCTGTGGCTGACTTTGTGGCAGAACAAGTTGAGAAACTCCCCGACGAAACGCACCAAAAGTGGTCTCATCCAAAAGGATTCCAGCCATCAGTCATTGCCTTTACCGAGCAGACAGGTAAGTGAGTCACAATACACTCTTTATTCCTTGTTTTGTATATTGTTTTGTATATATATGTATGTATGTGTGTATGTAAATATAAATAAATAAATAAGTGTATGTATGTACGTAATGCATATTTATTATTTTCAGGCATGAAACAACCATTTGCAAAGCAGCTTCAACATTCTACACCAGGCGAATATTACAGTTTGTTAGTTCCTGATGCAATTTTCGAAAATATTGCTGTTCAAACAAATACATTTGCTCAGCAAACTATACCAAACGCAACGCGTGGTTCACGATCACATGCCTGGAATCCAGTAACGAAGGACGACATAAAACAGTTTTTTGGATTAGTTATGTACATGGGGCTAGTGAAACTACCAAAAGTTAGCCTTTATTGGAGTAAAGATAACATTTTTGGACAAAACTTTCCTCGTAAAATTATGAGCCGAAACAAATTTGAACTAATTTTACAAAAACTACACTTTTCAAATAACGAGACAGCTGATTCTAAAGATCGAATCAACAAGATACGACCTCTATTTGATTCCCTGAACGAAACTTTTGAAAAGTTCTATGCCCCCAAAGAAAATGTATGCGTAGATGAAAGCCAAGTGCCATTTCGAGGACGTATAATTTTCAGACAGTACAACAAAAGCAAACGTCATAAATATGGTATGAAACTATTTAAGTTATGCACACTTCCTGGCTATACTTGCAAGTTACAGTTATATGCGGGTAAAAGCAATGAGTCAGTGAACACTACTCCTAGTAATGTTGTCATGAATCTATGCGAGAATATACTTAACAAGGGACATACCGTCGCTACCGATAACTGGTACACCAGTTTAGAGTTAGCAAATAAACTTCTCGACCACGACACACATTTGGTGGGTACTGTAAGAAAAAATAGACGAGGTTTACCAAAACAAGTGATCGAATCGAAACTAAAACCGGGTGAGTCGGTGGCTATGGAAAATGATCGCGGAATCTGCGTTTTGAAATGGAAGGATAAAAGAGACGTGCATATGCTGTCAACCAAACATTCCAAGGGATTCCAAACTATTAAAAAAAAGGGGAAAGCTGTTAGCAAGCCAAAGATGATTTTTGCTTACAATGAAGCCAAAAGTTCTGTCGATATGTCGGATCAAATGACTTCTTATTCGTCACCATTACGCAAAACCGTCAAATGGTATAAAAAACTAGGGATGGAGTTGATTTTAAATACTGCTGTGGTAAATGCATGGGTGATGTACTGTGAAAACAAAAATTGCAAAGAAGGAATCGTCGAGTTCAGAAGGGAATTAGTAGAGTACCTCACTAATTCAGAAAAGGAAATGGAAAGAACAGTGAATGTGAGACCTAAAAGAAAGAAGCATAATCTATCCAAAAAAGAAGGAAGTGTAAGAATCACGAGACGTTTTTGCGTTGAATGTTATAAAACGAATTCTGAAAGGTTTGGTTCAAAATTCGCTAAAAATAAAACCAAAAAGGTTGCGACATTCTGCGATTCCTGTCTGGATAATCCGCATTTGTGTCTACCTTGCTTCCACAAGCTTCACCATTAGGCTGTGTCAATTATGCTACCATTAATAAGGCTGTGATTTTGTTGCCATAACGCTATTTTTTATAAAGTTAATAAATAAGTAAATTTCATTATAACATACTTTTATTGAAACCAAAAGTAGCAAAATATGTTATTCTAAGCCATTTTCTACATGTATGCCAAGTTCGATCCCAATCAACGCAGTAGTATCAGCATTTAGTGGTAACAAACATTTAATTTATCACATACAAACTTTTCTTTATAAAAAATGGTTTTAGACTAACAAAATCTTCAGTTAGGCGAGGCCCACTTAAGCGAAATGTTCTACAGCGCCATCCCGGTCACCTCGTTACGCCAAATTCATAGTAAACGCGACCTATGGCGCACAAATTCACTTTGAAAACAGGTCTGCTCTGAGGTCACCGGTGACCAACGCGGCGCCTAGATTTAGGCAGGGTGAGGTCACCGGTGACCAACATGGCGTTTAACGTGTTAACCCCAGAAATTGGGGTTTTATGATCGGATCTACGACTACAATTAGAACTACGGCTATGCATAGTACGTCGAGGCTGTCATCGTGACGTCATAACCCTTCTACATATCCCCAGATCGGGTATCTAAAGGATTCTGGTATCGTATTGCATACTGAAAATCAAATTATTTTTATTGTACTTACTCCCTGAGATGAGATACTATTTCATAAATTGGGATTTCTAGATCCATTACTAATTTAAGATTTCTAGCAATTCCAAATTAGGATATCTTGACCATTTCCAAATTGGGAATTTTAGTTCCGTTTCTAAATTAAGTTATCTATAGTTGTACAGTTTTTTTTAATATTTTTTTTATGTTAGGTTTAGTGTAATAAATTGTAATCTTAAACTTAATTTGCTCGCGTATTATTTATACCCTAAATATAGATAGGCGTGACACAATCGACGACAGGCCGCCTAAAATCCGCGTTTCTTTTTTCCCTTTACGGTTTTTAAAGTTGAAAATGCCTAGATCTAAAGAAAATCTTATAAAAAAGATTGGAATACTAAAAAGAAAACTAAATAAATATAATTCTCGAGAAACTCGAAAAATGTTCTAAACTGGATAATAGTACATGTTCAAACCATGACAGGTATGTGTTTATTTTAATAATATATTTCGTATAAAGTCTTGATCAACACTTTAATTCAGCAAGGTTATTTGGGTTTATATGTTATCCCAGCTATGAGTGATACCCGAGAGGTAGTTTCCTTTGCAATACATTGATGTGGACCACTTGCGAGGTGGTTTCCTTCAATAATATTTTAATTTAGCATAATAAATATATAGGAGAAAACAAATTAGCAATGTGTTTTACCCGAGAGGTATTTTCCTTTGCATCGAAATGTTGTGGGCCACTTACGAGGTGGTTTCCTTCATAAATCAAAAAAATACTATGTAAAATGAAATTACTATGTAAAATGAAATTTGTAAATATAATGTTTGTAATCCGTTGTATGTCTCATGAAATAAATAAATAAATAAATAAATAAAATAAATAAATAAATAACATTTTTACATGAACTGGAATGTAATCTTGTGTTGTGGACCATTTATGAGATGGCTTCCTTCATAGATGACAGAACTTGTGACAGTAACCTACCTCAGTGGTAGTTTTCTTCACTCGCAAGTGGTTTATTTACAGAACATCTTGATCCTCTAATCCGGCCAGAGGTGGCTATAGAGGAAGTACCTGGATTCTCAATTATTGGAAATCCTAGGTGGAGAACCAAATAAAAAATATATGGCCCAAAAATCCACAGGTATATTGTGTCAAGATGGTTCGATATTTTAAGCAATGGCTTGGGACAAAGAACCAAAAAGGGAATCATTAGAGAAATACTTAACCCCGGAAAACTGTCTCACAGTGACCTCGCCAAAACTCAACCCTTAGGTTAAAGACGCACTCACAGATTAAAATGCAAAGAGGGACAGAGTGTTGCAAACTAAACAGGACCAATTAGGTTGTACTATTTCGGCCAAAGGTCAGGCATTAAATTATACGGTTTCTGAAAAACCCAAATGTGTCGTCAACTACGTTAACTAATGTACGTAATATATACTAATTTATGGAAAACTCAAGTATGACCATCGTTCGAGAAACCGGGCGTAAATTCTTGAGCCTAAAAACATATTGACAGTAAGTAAATGCGATCATAAAAAAACTCATACTTAGATACATGATGTGCCCAATGGGCACATCATGGCCCTTTTTTTTTGCCAAATGTGAATATTCAAGCCATTTTTCCAATATACCCCTACAGAATATAACATTCCTTTTGATAATAAACTTATTACGCTAGCCGACTTGATTACAGAAGAGCTACCAATACTCAATTTATATTAATATATCTACAGATAACAGTCATCTTATATTTAAAATAACCCTTCTATTGAGATTATTAGGCTAATGCTAGCTAATAGTAACGAAAATACCCAGGCGTCATTATCTTCACATTACAGTACTTTAGCTAAAAACTTGGATAACAGAGTAACATCCTTATATGGTGAAACTGGTGTTGGTGTTTTCTAATTGTCTATTCATGGACTGTATAATGTACTTATTAATCTTAGGTAAATGCAATCGCATGTTGAACTGAAAAAAAAAACAAGTACTATATCAAGTTATATCCCACAGGGAGATAATAATAATATGTAGGACAATTTACAAATAATGTTCTGGTCACAAACTAAGGTCTAGGCTTGTATTATGTGATTACTAAAAACTAAAATATAATACATATTATATTTTTTTGTCGTGGGTTGGGGGAATTGAACACACGACCTCCGTATAGAACTCCAAAGGCAACCATTAGACTACGGAGGCGGTCATACACCCATTATAACCGTTTACAAGAAAACACACGATCATGCTCTTCGGAATCATTACAGATAAATGTTGGAATATTTGAACAATCGCAGCAATACACCAAAATATGATAATATAGATTCAATTTGTCGTAGGAAGGTCTTTATAACTTCGCTAGGCCGACGGGCTCGTTACCACCACCTATACAGATGCAAAAACCGTCTTGTGACCTAGTCATGTTTCGGTTTTATCTGTGGGTTCCTGGTTTACCGGGGCATCGATTTATCGAGGTGGTAGTCTCCTTTTTTGGTGCGGTAAATACGCCTTTGTCGCCCATTTCGTAAACGCATCATTTAGCCGACATAGCGAGAGCGATCAAAATTGTTAAACAACAATGTAATGAGCTACCCCATTCATTGACTTTGTAGTTCTGACTACCATCAAGTAGATACAAAGTCACATGCTGTGCTCCAATAAAAAAAAATGCTAAAACGAGTAGGCAGACAACAGTCAAATACGACATGCTTTCTTAACTAATTTCACAACAAACATCATCTTGAGCGCTCTCGAACGAGTGAAATTTCCAATGAAGGTTCATCAGATTTTTTAAGGTAACTTTACAAGTGTTGAGACAATGAAATATTATAGTATTCGGAACGGTCACCACATATTCTCTATGTAGGTTAAGTCTGTCTTGTCTACTGTGTGTTTGTTCTGCGCCGAGGAGTAATGGCGGTTCCTATTGTTAGACTTTGATAGCTTGGCGACGATAAATAAAACTCCTTCGTAATATAATATAGATTCCGATGTTTATTCTTCAAACTCTGATCATGATTTAATTACAAGTAAATATATCTCTAAAACACGTGTTCACCCACAAGGCGCACAACACTCTCTGAATATGGCGACAAGAGACCATAAACAAGGCAGACGAAGTTCATGTCGAGTGACTTCCTTCTGTCTTGTTTACTTTTGGTTAAGCGCCATCTAGTATATTTCTTAGGAACGTACCACATTCTGCCAGTATATAATACAATTAACTTAACAGTACTTATTTTTATGACTAATAGTGTTGCACAATATTAATAATTATTTTAGCTATCTAACAACTCGTCCATCCTGACATTAGTTCACGTCCTCGTGAACTAATTAAATAAAAATAACAACAATAAACACTAAATACCATTCTATAACATAGTAATAAAAATTATCCAATATTTGATAAGCTTTTAATACTTTTGACATACTTTTAAGTGCATGTTCATGAGACATCAGCCCCAAAGACATCATACACAAAAACAAACTAAAATACACATCATGAATTAAATACAATAATTATTTAAAAATTAAATAACATTTATGTTAAAAATAAAGAAGAGAAAATTATTCCTAAGGAGTGATATATGTAATCATTGCTGTTAACAAAATAGCAATACCAAAGCAAAGAAATACAGAGTAAAAAAACATAATGTTAACGAACTCGGATGCCCTTTTTTTTTTTGTTATAATATTAAAATACTTTTAGTATGTAGTATGACAATGCCTTTTTACAGCAGCTTATTATTCTTTATTCGGAAATGACATATTGTAAAATAATGATTTTACAATATGTCAATTTTAATTGTTGTATTTTATCATAATTTTCTCATTCTAAATCTAATTTTAGAAATTATTATTTATTTATTAAAGTAGGTATAATATTACAAGTCGTGACATTGTTATTGTATATACATGTAATTGAAACTAATTTGATTTAGTTAAATTTATTATTATTATATTCTTTTTCTTTTTTGTTAATATATTTTGTTAAATTTTTTTTTGATATTATTATTGTGTCATAGCCAAGTTCTTACTAAGCTTAACTTTGTTTTCTATCTTGTTTTACTGATGCATGGATGTCTATGGAAATAAATTATTTTGAATTTTGACCCTGTCATTATAACATCATTCGTTGTGTTTAATAACATATTTGCATACCATTAATTGTGCTCGACACTCATGTGCCTACCTATACTTACGTTGCAAATTCTTCATTCTGCTCGGTAACATAGTTGCACACCATTTATTGTGCTCTAAATATTTATTACACTTGCACACCATTCATTGTGCTCAACAACATAGTTGCACACCATTCATTGTGCTCTAAATATTTATTACACTTGCACACCATTCATTGTGCTCGACACTCATGTGCCGACCTTTAAACTTACGTTGCACACCATTCATTGTGCTCAATAACATAGTTGCACACCATTCATTGTGCTCTAAATTTTTATTACACTTGCACACCATTCATTGTGCTCGACACTCATGTGCCGACCTATAAACTTACGTTGCACACCATTCATTGTGCTCAATAACATAGTTGCACACCATTCATTGTGCTCGACACTCATGTGCCAACCTGTGAACTAACGTTAACTATTAATTTATATTAAACAACATAAAAATAAGTAATTCTTTAAATTAATCATCACAATTATTACCAACACTTTGACAAAATATTTATTTATATAATGACATTAATATATTATTTACAATTAATAAAATTATCTTCTGTCTTAGTTAATTTCGTCATTCGTCATTCGGAATCATCTTCTGAGTCGGAAGATTGTCCACTATCACTGCGCTTGTAGCAAAGCCAGGGAAATATTTTATCAACCGAAAATACTCCTGTATACATGTGACCGCCCTTTTTTGTTATTGGGGTATCTGTTACTTCGTACCTATCATTATCCAAAACTTTAGTTATTCGATACGGTCCAGAAAATTTAGGTATTAATTTCTTACTTTTACCGGTTGTGTGAGTAGGTTTTACGACCCGTACTAAATCTCCTATTTGATATTTTGGACAAGACTTCCTTTTTTTATTAAATATTTCACTTTGTTTCGCCTGAGATTTTGATATATGTTCATTTACTTCCGATCTTATATTAGTTAATGCTTCATCACTATTTGTCACAACGACGCTTTCGTTTATGTCCAAGCCAATATCCGCTATAATACTATTTTCTTTTAAACCTGCCAATCTATGTCTGAATAATACCTCTGCCGGAGTTCTACCCGTGCCTTTATTTAATGTATTATTTAATCCCCATTGTATTTGTAATAATCTATCATCCCATAACCTTTCATCCTTTCCATGGTTCTGAGCAGCTAACGAATCTAAAATTGTCCTATTATACCGCTCTACCTGACCATTTGCTCTTGGGGTAGCTACGGCATTTAATACATGTTTAATTCCTAACTCTACAATAAATTGTTTGAATTTAGTGCTTGTAAATGATGTTCGCCTGTCGCTGATTAACCGGACAGGTGAACCAAATGTTGCAAAATAATCTCTGAGAACGTTAATTGTTAAATAAGATTTGGTACTTTTTACTGCCTTCAGAACTATGAACTTTGTATAAGCTTCTATAATCACTAGTATATAAGCATTCTTTCTTTTACTCCTTACAAATGGCCCTACATGGTCGATGTGAATGGTATGAAACGGTTTAGGAACTTTTTCTATAGGATGTAGAAATCCTTGCTTCTTGCCAGATGGAAGTTTAGTTTTCGCACATTGTAGACAAGAAGTTACGTATTTCTTTATAAAACGCCGCATCCGTGGAAACCAATAATTTTGTTTAATTTTGTCATATGTTTTATCAAATGAGAAATGACCTATTTCATCGTGATTTTGTTGCAAAACTTGCCATCTACATCCCTTAGGCACAAGCCACCTCAAACCATCATTAGTAATTCTATAGACGCGATCCCGTTTTATGGCAAAATTCTTACGAATTTCTACTATATCATTATAATTTATATCTGATAATATGTCTTTTATGCGCTGTATTTCAGGATCATTCATCTGAACGGTGAGTAACCAGTCACTGTTAATATTCATCACATCATACGAATCAATCGACGCAATTATACCTGAACCACTTGATAGCGGATTCCTACTAAGGGCATCTGCATGTGCCATACCTGTGCCGTTTTTATAAATTACATTACAATCATATTCCTGCATTATGCCCCACCATCTAGCTACCCTAGGAATCATATCTCTTTTTAAAAATGTTGCTCTTAATGAGTTGCAGTCTGTGACTATGGTAAATGTTAACCCAAGAATATATGGTCGAAATTTAATTAGAGCGGATATAACTGCAAGAGTCTCTAGCTCGTAAGAGGAGAAGTGAGATTCCTCTGGTGAAGTCTGACGACTATAATATGCAACAGGCCTCTTAGAGTCGTCACCTTGTTTTTGGATCAGAACGCTACCTACCCCATGTTTACTGGCATCGGTGTGAACTTCCGTCTCTGCCCTCGGATCATATAATGCGAGCACAGGACGTGATGTTAATACCTCTTTTAGTTTATGGAAAGCAACCTCTTGTTCGGATTGCCACACAAATTTCATGTCCTTCTTTAAGAGCTTTGTCATTGGCCTAGCTATTTCAGCAAAACCCTTGATAAATTTGCGGAAATAACTAGCCAACCCTATAAACTGCCTAACATTATGAATATCTTTGGGAGTAGGAAACTCACTCACACATTCTATTTTACTTGATCCAGGTTTTATCCCTTCCTCAGACACTTCAAAACCCAAATAGTCAACTCGAGATTTAAAGAAATAGCATTTTTGCGGTTTGAAAGTCATTCCAGCAATCCTAAATTTATTGAGAATTAATTCTAATCTCTCTATACCTTCACTAAAATTCTTGGAAGGTATGAGAATGTCATCCATATACGCCAGTGCAATATTGTATCGAGAATTACCTAAAACACAATTAACTGCTCTTTGAAATACCGCAGGTGCATTAGCTAACCCAAAAGGCATTCTATTAAACTCGAATTGACCATCCGGGGTTACGAATGCTGTTTTAGACTTTGATTCCTCAGTTAATGCTATCTGATAATAGCCCGATGCCAGATCGAGCGCGCAAAAACATCTATTACCTGTTAACCTATCTAGCTGACCCTCAATGCGAGGCAAAGGATATTGTTGTCTGATGGTCTTTCTATTAAGAGCCCGATAGTCTACACACAGACGTTTATCCCCAGTCTTTTTTTTCACCATAATTATCGGACTAGCATACGGTGACGTACTTTCCCTAATGATTTCATATTGTAATAATTCTGACACCATAGACCTAACTTCATCCTTTTCACTATAGCTTAACCTATATGGTCGATAAACCACAGGATTTAAATCTCTAACTTGTATATCCATTTCGGTTACCGACGTTGTTCCTAATTCTGACAAATCTACTGCAAAACAATCACGGTACCTATTGATTAAATCTAATAGTATTTGTTTTTGTCCCATATCCAAACTCTCATCAATATTCAAATCTACAATAGTTAAAGGTTTAAATTCTTTGACTTTGCCTACCTTTAGGACAGTTGGTATATCCACTATTTCTTGCATGTTCGCCCGACAAATAATACTACCCCTACTAAATTTAATATCTGAGCGAGATTCAATAATAACTGTTATATACACTATCCCATTATTTATTTTATAACTCCCACCTACTATTTTATAACCAATTCTTTGCCCACCGTTTATATTTACATAATTATCAAAATTAACGTCAGCGATTAATTTAACAGAAGCATTTCCTTTTAATATATATAACGTTTCCACAACATTTTAAAATAACGCGTTCTTTAGACTTACACCTAATATATAATTTGTCATGTGATTTATAAACTTCCACGTGTTTTTGTTCAGTTGCGGTTTGACCTACTAAAATATCATAATTTAAATACAAATCAGGAACAATTACTAATTCTACATCAATACTTGCATCGTCGATTTGGATTATGGCTAAACATACCCCAACCGCACAAACCGTGGCGTTACCGAACCCTTTTAGCAAGGGTAAACTCTCTCGCCTCCATTTATCAGTTGGGATAATTTCTTTCATAATGGATTCTCTAACAAGAGTGCACTGACTACCAAAATCAACATATCCGTTAAGAGATATCCCATTTATTTTAACATTTTTTTTATATTTAGCGTCGCGTTCATTTATATTGTCATTACCTAGTCATAATGACTTAACGTCTTTGTATATATTTTTATCAATTTTACAATGTTGTTCGACATGACCAAAACGCTTACATTTTTGACATTTAATTATTGGTTTCTTGCATGTATATACCGTATGCCCTATTTCGCGACAATTAAAGCATTGAATGGATTTATTATTATCTGGGCGCGGTCTTCTGTCTAAATTGGATGGTATAAACCTTTTATGTATGGTGTCAATTTTTTCGTGCCTTAGATTTCTTAGATAGCCTAACAATTTATCTGTATCCTCGAATGCTACAGCTTCCGCGCCATAACGTACTGATCTATCTTCAATTGCATATACTATACAGTCTACCGCATCCTTCCCCAATATGCGACAACGATTAAGCAAATTCAATTTTTTATAAAAGTACTCTTCCAAGTCATCACCGAATTTAGCTCTAACGTTTAACATCTCTGTCAATAAATACCCATAGTTTTGCGAAGAAGGAAAAGCAGATCTCAATTTTATTTGCCATTCTTCCCAAGTATGCATAACTGACGATTGACCCTCATACCATAGTTTAGCCGTACCTCCAAGTTTAGGTAATGCGTAATGTGTCGTTTGCTTTTCATCCCATTTATAGATTTGAGCACATTCATTAACTTTACTTAACCAAGTTGTTATGGTTTGATTTTTCAATTTAGGGTCAAACTCGGGGACTACATTTAAATTTGAAAAATTCGACTTAGTGCTATTATTACTGTTTACAATGGCTTGCAAAGTTTTGTTAAGTGCGTCAATTAAAATATTATTTCCACCAGATTCTGTGCCATTAGTGTCATAAATGTTACTATTTTTACTAATACATGATGTCAAATTATGATTATCCTCACCGCGACCACGACGTACCGAAGTCAATCGCTCACGTGATTTTCTCATGCAATGGCTTCTGCTACGTTCAACCTCAGGCGGCGCCCTCTGCGACCTGCGTGGCAGTGGAGAACGAGAGCGAAAGATGAAGTTAAGATACATTTTCTAAATTATATTTCAAAAATTAAGAATCAAACATCAAATAAAATAAAAGTACTTAGAACAGACAATGGACTAGAATATGTAAGTAATGATATAGAAAGAATTTTATCTGAAAAAGGAATACAACATCAAAGAACAGTGGTATAACCCACAACAAAATGAGAAGGCAGAAAGAGCCAATAAAAAATTGTTGAGGGAGCTAGAACATTAATAAGTAGTCATCAGTTAAGTAAGCAATTATGGGCAGAAGCAGTACATACTGTAGTTTTTATATTAAACCGAGCTCGGAGAACAAACAAGGAAGAACACCATTTGAGGAAAAATTTAACAAGAAATATGACATAAATAATTTACAGATTTTTGGAACGGAAGTGATGACTTATATACCTAAAGCCAAAAGACTAAAATGGGATAGTAAGGCAGAAAAAGGAATATTAGTTGGTTACAGTGAAGATGTAAAAGGATATAAAATATATTACCCGGATAAAGAGTCATTTGAATATAAAAGAGATGTGATTGTTATAGAAAAAACAGGAAAAAGGTGAAGCCAGCAGTACAAATAGAAAGTATATAATACTTGAGTGACAATGAAGAGACAAAGGATAATGACAAAGACAAAAATGAGAATGAAGAAGAGAAGAATATATTGGATGTTGTTGAATGTAGTGATGAGAATGAAGATGATACAGAAGAAAAAATTGACAAAGAAGTAAGAGAAAGAAGGAAACCTAACTGGTGGGGGAATTATATTACTAATTTCAGTGTCAACCAAGGAGTGGAGCCAGGGAGCTACGAGGAGGCAATGGAGAGTTAGGAAGCGGACATGTGGAAGGAGGCTATAGGTGCAGAGGTACAAATGTTGGATGAGAACACATGGACCATCATTGATAAGGTACCACGAGGTAAAACTGCAATAAACTGTAAATGGGTTTTTAAGTATAAGTATTTAGATAATAATAATATTAGTTATAAGGCTAGGTTAGTGGCCAGAGGATTTGAGCAGAAGGACATTGATTTTAGTGTGATGGATTTATATTCTCCTGTAGCACAGCTAAACACATTTAGAGTATTTATTTCAGTGGCAACAAAATTGAATCTACAGATATACCAAATGGATGTCTGCAGTGCTTTTTTAAACAGTAAAATAGATGATGAGGTATACCTAAAGTTACCTGATGGAATAAGCAAAATAAGGAAAAATACCATCTGTCAATTAAATAAGTCAATCTATGGACTAAAAAAGTCACCTAATTACTGGAATAAAATATTTGATGCAGTTATGATGCATTTTGGTTATTTAAGATCTAATAAGGATACCTGTAAGAAAAAACTGGACAGTAGGAGGCGCGCAGTGCAGTATTAGCTCACGATAAAATAATTATTTAAAAATTTAATACAATAAGTTTACATATGAGACTATATAAATACGATAGTAAATATAAAAGTGAAAGTGTAAAACTGTTATTGACTATATCTATGTGCAAGTATCTTCAAAATAAGTCTTGGTGTTCAATATTGATTTTTTATTATCTAGTTGAATTTTCGTTTATGAAGTGACTAAAACTGTGTAAAATTTAGAACACATTAGTGAACAGTGCATATTGAATATATAAAGTGTGATATTAAAAAAAACTGTTGAAGAATTATTTTCGGGATGTTGAATGTTAATACAAAGTAATTGGATACCTACTCAAGCTAGATTGCATATTATTTACTTACATGTCTTGTTTAAAATTTGATTTAATTTGGTTTTGTTTATCATAGGTTTATCTATTGTTATATATATATTGTTTGTTTTTAGTGCTTATGTAATATTTAATTTAATTTTGTGTTTTCATGGGGGGTCATTGCAGGATGTGGACGGGTTTGCGTTACAATAATTTCGTCTCATTGGATGAAAATCAGCCGTCAATTAATTTACTAGTATGAAGCCATATGGACGTTATAATAGAGCTGATATTCCCAAAATAACTTTAAACCATAGACAAGGCAGAAAATGATGTTTTGTCACGTAAATTGCTTGACGGATTTCCGTAATGGCCCTCCTGTTTATTTTTGAGATAAAATGATGCTGTTATTCTCCTCAATATAAGCGAATTTGTGTTCTTTTTGAGAGAAATAAAGATTCTTTAAACCTATATTAATAAATTAGAACACTTTTTATTCGTGAAAATAAATAATACATAGTAAATAACGGGACTATAACGGACAAAGTGAAGACATCTAGCGTCGAATTATTTAACTACGATAGATAGTACCGCTTTCCGTCAGTAGGTGGAGCTGAAGTATATTATATGGTGGAGACATCTGTTGGGAATAGTAACTTTCCTATTCTAAATTGAATTTATTACCGTTATTATTATATTATTGTTTAATATTTAATATATACAAATATATATTGTCAAGCATTTTATTAGTTAGAGTTTATTAGTACATAATGTTGTTAAGGTGATAAAAATTTTTATTAAGGCGATGGAAATATATTTTGTGGTTAATGTTATCTAATATAGACTTGTATAAGTATTTCATTGAGGGAGGGTGTTGAGACAATGAAATATTTTATAGTATTCGGAACGGTCACCACATATTGTCTATGTAGGTTAAGTCTGTCTTGTCTACTGTGTGCTTGTTCTGCGCCGAAGTAATGGCGGTTCCTATTTAATTTGTTATTAATATAAATATCTTTACACCAAATTAGAGTTAGTTTTAATTGTAACTCCTAGCAAGATTACAAATAAAAATCAAACCTTATGATGACAATTTATTTTGATAAAATTAAATTCCTTTAATCACATAAAGAATATTATACAAAATATTTGTTGGATTCTTACAATAATCCGTCAATCTTTCCTTTCCAAGTTTGTTTTCCTATACCTAAAATTTGAATCGCCCGCCAACTGTTTGAAGAATGCAAAATTATTATATTTTTTTTACTTCTACCTGCCTAATAATAAAAAAAGCATATAGCCGCCTTCCAAGCCTGGATAAAATTGAAGAAAAACAATTAAATTAATAAATTATAATGAAAGAAGAACTATAATATAAAATGTTGGTGAGTCCCTTCTAATTTCCTATTATTTTGTCAGTTGTGAGTACAAAGACGTATTTTCCTTACATGGTTTCAATTTACTATCAAAAAATCACAGGCGATCAGACAGGAGACGTATTAGTGGAATTCCCGAAATTTATGTGGCTGGAGCCTTGCCCTCCGCACCTGCATGATATGACGCAACAATTACAGATAATTTTAATAATTCTGTTTTGCTGAGGAATAATTGCAAAATAAAACATATGTGTGGGGTACTTTAAGACCTAATATGAAAGGTTTCCCAAAACAAGTTATATCAACAAAGCTTAAGAAAGGTGAGATGAATAAAAAGGGCCTAAAAGTAAAGTGGTTTGATGAACGGCCTGTATACACGATTTCTACTTCAGTCATAACTTAAAATTGAAAGATACGGGTAAAAAAGAGGAGAAACAGGGGAAGAAATAAAGAAGCCCGAATGTGTTTTACCTATAATAATTGTTTGCGCCAATTATTACTATTTTGTATTATTAGGTATAAAGGGCATAAATATTGATTAAGCAACCCAAAATCCTATTTTTTTTACATTCCGAGTATGCCACTTGAAATAATGTATGTCCAACTTTGGACATCTTTGTATGTATTTCGTAAGTAAAAACTCAGAGCAAAACTTTGTAATTATGCATCAAAATATTCATGGCTTTTGTAGTAAAAAAAATAGAATGGAAATATGTTTGTATGACTTGATGTTAAAAAATGTCATTATTGATGTTGGCAGGGTTGAGGCAGGACAAGAAAATAATATCCAACTACATGGTTATAACTTAGCAACACACTATGGTAGGATTGTTAAAAAAAGAGGAGGCTCTTGTATTCTTACAAGGCAAAATTTTAACTATAATACTTTACCATACTTAAAAGGTTATGCATTAATGTATAATTTAGAATGTTGTGGTATTAAGCTTACTGAACATAGGTTTATAATAATTTGTGTTTACAGAACTCCTAATTCAAATATAGAATTGTTCTTTAAACAGCTTGACAACCTTTTACATAATTTATCCCGTAAAAATAAATATAATAATATCTGGAGACATAAATATTAATACACTAAAAAAAGTACTTCAGCTCAAAGACTACTACTACTACTGGACATAGTTGACAATTATAATTAAAACTTCACATAAAAGAACCTACACGCTTAAATAACTGCATTGACCACATAATTAGTGATATACCTAATTAGGGTTATCTGATCATAATACGGTACAGCTACTGTATATCCCAGTACAATATAAAAAATATACTACTGTTAGTTGGCCGGAATACAAACGTGATCATTCTAAAGAATATATTGTCAAATTTGGTGAATATTTATCATGCCTCTCTTTTAATGATGTATATAATGAAGAAAATATAGATATAGCATTTGATAACTTTCATAGCATGTTAATATTGTTGTATGTCTTGTGCTTCCCGAAAATCTAAATATATAAATCTAACAAAACTAGAAAACTAAAATGGATTACACCGGCGATTAGAAAAGCTTGTACAAAAAGTAGAATATACCGAATGAGGTACTATAGACAACAAACTGAAGCACATAAGCATACATATAAAAACTACTCTAAAATTCTTAAATAATGTATAAATAATGCACAAAAAATACGAATAATAAATACATAAAAAATAGTAAAAATATTTGATAGGCAAGCTGGAATGTAATCAAAAATAGACAAAACAACCATATAGAACCAAAGGATAATATTAATTAAATTCAAATTAATAACAAGTTTATCCCTACTGACATAGCAAATGAATTTAATAATTATTATATAAATATTGCACAACTAATTAATAATAATATTTCTAGACGAAAAAGAAATTTCTAAAATAATTCGCTCCCTAAAAAATACTAATTCGGTAGGATATGACGAATTACCAACAAACATTATAAAATTAATAGCTCCAATTATCACACCAATAATAACACACAATATTAATTTATCTTTGGAAAGTAGTACTTTTCCGACCTCACTTAAAATATCTATCGTAATACCACTTTACAAAAATGGTGACAAAAAGGAAATAAAAAACTATAGACCTATTACTTTAATTCCGATTTTATCTAAGATTTTTGAAAAAGCAATGCAAGCTGACTGACTGACTAAATTTATTCTAAAACATAAAATCATAAAAACAGAGTGTTTAAATTAAACATAACTATTTGTATTCTTAAACGTTATTTTGTTGCCATCTAAAAAACTTATATTTTATAAATACTTTTTGGTTAACAATTGGCAACATTAGAGTTCTCTCTGCGCCGCAGAAATGTAGACGTATATTTTTTACAACCTAAAATTAGTTAGCGTCCTTGTTACATTAAATATTCTTTAAAATAAAAGTGGTATAAAAATAACAAGATATTTACTTAAAGCCCATTCTCAACATAATTTTGGTCCTTCAAAATATTGAGAAATGGTGAAGATCGCAGGAGTGGACGCAGATTCTTTTTGGGCCCGCCATTTTTAGTGCGCGTGCTCGCATAAATTTTTTCGACCGGGCCGGTATCTGATTCAGCAGAGGTAACAAGGACTGCAGAGAAGACTGCCCAAGATTTTTTTTTTATCTACCTTATTTTTAATATTTACGCGCAATGGCAAGTGGCGCAGAGTTCAAGGCCATTAGGAGCAACTCGCGAGGACAAATAACGTGAGTCTATAATTATATTGCCCAGCTCGAAGATCAGGTGCGGCTCGACGTGGATGACGACATCACAAGGTGCAGTTTGTTGGAGGTGGCGTTTCAAAAGTACCAGTCGGCCTTAATTTCCCTGGCGTCGGAAGAGGACGAGATGAACAAGCTGGAGGTCGCAACGGACGAGACGGAAGAAAAGTATCTCGTCACAATGGCCCGAATAAAGCGATTGTTGAAGTCTTGTCAAGCCCCGGAAACAAAAACGTCGCAGGTACCAACTTCATCGGACAGCAGACAAGTCAAATTACCACCAATTGACATCCCAGTTTTCACTGAAAAGGATTATGCCTGCCTCAAGCCTTTTATAAAAAACTATATAATGCTGCAATCCATCAAGACTCCTCCCTGACGAGTGTGCAGAAGTTATTCTACCTCCGCAGATACCTTCGAGGGGAAGCCTTAGCGCTGGTGGAGGGCCTGCCACTAACAGACGAGTCATATGCTGAAGCCATATTGCTACTCAACAAGAGGTATGACAACCCCTGTTTACTAATCAACAATCATATTAATAATTTATTAGATTTAGCATCCACACAGCGGGGGACTGCAACTCAATTGAGAGATTTTGTATCTCAAGTCAGACAACAAGTGGTGGCTTTAAAAAATCTGTCACAAAAAATAAAACATTGGGACATGCTGCTTATTGGCATTCTGACCAGGAAACTAGACCCTATAACAAAACGACTTTATTTTTCAGAGCGGCCTCTTCACACATTGCCTACACTGGAAGGATTATTGACTTTTTTGGAGGCCAGGGCTATAGTTCTGGAAGAAAGCACTACCTCCACTGTTAATACAGCAGAAAAATCATAATATCTGGTGCAGAAACCTTCCAGTGTGGACACATGGTGCCTATTGCAAGTTGCCTAAACACAAAGTTTATAATTGTTAAAAATTTCAGGTCCTGGATGTAAATGACCGAGTTAAGTTTGTAAAAGAAGACAACCTATGTATCTCATGTCTCAATGCACATAAGGGTAAATGCAGATTCAATATTCGGTGTATGGTTTGTAGAAAACTTCATAACGCTTTGCTTCATAACGACATGCTTTCAGGAGATACTGAAAATGTGTCTTTACTAACGCCTAAACTTTTCAGCTCTATGTTTTACTGCCAACAGTACGAGTGAGAGTGTGTGCTGGTGATGGGGGCTCATTTTGTGTAGTCAGGGCTTTATTAGATGGTGGTAGTCAGACATCAACTGCATCATTAGTCAACCTAATTAATTGCAAACTGTTATCAAAAAATTTAAATATTGTAACTATGGGAAAAAATATTAAAAATGTCAGTAAGGCTGTTAATATAACAGTTCATTCTTTATTCAATAATTATTCCTTAAATATAAATTGTTCTGTTGTTGAAAACAACCTCATTGTTGCCTGAAAATATAATATTATATTTGAACAAGTGTGACATACCTGCAGACATTCCATTAGCAGATCTGTGGGACGACTCCCAGCACTCGGCGTGCTGCTATTGGTCGCCTCAACCTACGTCATCACCGATGCGAAGTTCGCCACTTACAAGAATAGCTAATCTCAGACGACTCACGAGATACGAACGACGGACGCTGTTAAATAACCTAAAATACTAAATTCCTTTTATTGTGGTAAAAATTAATATAAAACTTTAATTGTATATGTTTGCAGTTATTTCAACAATATACCACCGTACCTCCGCACCCATATAAATGGTGACCCCAAAAGTGAAGTGAAGACACGAAAATTATTTTTCAAAAAAAATAAAGTAAAAATGGACGGTAAAACTGAGATCGCACAAGATGCATCGGATAAACAGGATGTAAGTCGGATTAAACTACCGGATTTTTGGCCAGAAGAACCACATTTATGGTTTATGCAGGTGGAATCCCAATTTATTTTATCAGGTACGACCCGTGAAGTAACCAAATACCACCACGTAGTAGCACAATTGCAGCACAAATATTTTTTGGTACAGGATATTATTTCTCAGCCCCCCGAATCTAACCCTTACACGACCCTAAAGAATGTACTTATAAAACGAATGTCAGTGTCTCGAGAACAAAAAGTGCGACAATTACTAATATTAACGTAGATCTCCAAGAGTTCATCGGTTTTCTACGAAGCCACATTTCAAGATTGAGACCAACACCGGCTACCCGTCACTCAAAACCATCATCTTTTGTACACAGAGCGTTAAAAGACGCTTCTCATGTTTTCTTACGCCAAGATGGCCTCCGGACATCGCTCGAACCGCCATACACAGGTCCATACCGAGTTGTCGCCCGAAACAGCAAGACCTTTACCATAGTTAATGGCAATAAAAATATTATTGTCTCCATAGACCGTGTCAAACCAGCTTTTATGTTACAAGATGATCTTTTACCTACTTCCAGTGACAAACCAGTAGTTGTTACACGGAGCGGGAGACAAGTTAACTTTCCAGATCGTTATCATAATGGAACATGAAACTGCCAAGGGGGTTATGTGGGACGACTCCCAGCACTCGGCGTGCTGCTATTGGTCGCCTCAACCTACGTCATCACCGATGCGAAGTTCGCCCACATACAAGAATAGCTAATCTCAGACGACTCACGAGATA
Organism: Monopis laevigella; assembly: GCA_947458855.1. NCBI lineage: Eukaryota > Metazoa > Arthropoda > Insecta > Lepidoptera > Tineidae > Monopis > Monopis laevigella. The sequence continues at coordinate 1,902,877 of OX381596.1, read as the reverse complement.
CGAACGACGGACGCTGTTAAATAACCTAAAATACTAAATTCCTTTTATTTTTTTATTTAAATCTTTATTGCATACAAAATACAAAGGCGGACTTAATGCCGCTAGGCATTCTCTACCAGTCAAGCCTTCGGGACAGTAAAAGCAGTTAATAAGTGAGGTAGGTGCAATATAGTATCTGAGTATATAAACCAGTGAATATTATATAAAATACTTACAATCTATTATACACTACTTAAATATATCTTATATATATATACATACATAAACTACATATACACAATACTACCAACTACTAAATGAGAAAGGAGAAGTAACAAAGTGGAAAGGAATAGAATAATGAAAGATAAATAAAAACTACCTATGAATTATTGTGGTAAAAATTAATATAAAACTTTAATTGTATATGTTTGCAGTTATTTCAACAATATACCACCGTACCTCCGCACCCATAGATCCTTATTTTAATATTCCAAGTGAGGTATCAATATTGCTATCAGCTATCTTTTTCAAAATTCTACTACCTGAAAAACACTAGTTGGCGTCTTCAGAGGCTGTACTGCAGAGCACTGAGCTTGGATTTGTAATATCAGGTGACATTGCACAACATAGTATTTGTAACACCACTGTGGTAATGCATTTTTTGCAAAATACAAGCTTAGACAACTTAGTTAAAAAATTCTGGGAAACCGAGAGTGTTCCTCAAATATTTGAAGAAAAATTTAGTGAGCATGCATTATGTGAGAATATTTCAGGAATCAAGAATTTTATCCAATAATAGATTCAAAGTAAAATTACCTTTTAAAATAAATACAAACAATTTTGATTTGGGTGATTAATTTTTTATAGCAAAGCATAGATTTATTAACCTTGAAAAAAAATAAAAAAAATATCCAGAAGTTTTTCAGGAATATAATACATTTATTTCAGAATATATAAGATTAGGTCATGCAAAGGTTTCCCAGCTACCAAATGCAGTGGGTGTACTTCAACATACTTTCTTGCTCATCATGCAGTTATAAGAGAGGATAAAAAAAAACACAAAATTAAGGGTAGTCTTCGAAGGCAGCATGAAGACAAAAAATAAAGTATCTCTGAATGATATCCTTTATAATGGAGGTACTGTTCAGAAAGAATTATTTGATATTTTAATATTATTTCGTGGTTATGAAGTAGTCTTCATTACAGATGTCTGTCAGATGTATAGGCAAATTCTAATACATCCGAAACACAAAAGGTTCCAACATATTTTATGGCGCAGTAGCGCCCAAGAAGCGTTGACATGCTTACAATTGCAGACAGTCACCTATGGACTGAAGAGTTCGCCATTTTTAGCGACGCGTTGTTTAGCAGAATTAGCGAGAAAAAAAAATTTCCTTAGCCTGAACTAAGTTCAGGCTAAGGGAATTTTGCAATCATTGTGGCCTGTAAATCAAAAACAAAAACCTGGCTGATGAATTTAAGCTACGAAGAGACTGTCGAGTTTTTAAGGTCAAAATTTTAGCTGGTTTCATGAATAAACTCATTTACTATACAGGCTCTCTCACTTTACATACTCACTCCACTTTTATTGACATAAAAGACAAGAACAAACAAACATCACACGCGTACTCGAACATACAAGCGCAAGCGTATGTAGCGACATCAGAGTACATTTGTATAGCTGATTAATAAAGTTCAATATCGCAGCAAATGTACTCGGGACACGTCATCGGGGCTTTGACCGAGCGCTGCACACGGCCGCAAAAGTGCATACTTGCAGTTTCTATGTGCGCCTCGGGCACAGCCATATATGGTAATGAGATTTGTGATTGGTTGAAATCATCGGAAGATAGTGGCGTGATTCATAACGCCTGGTGGGAGATATAGCCACCGGCCCCGGTGATTAATCAGTCGTTCCTTAGACACCTTACCAACCAGGTGTGGCTCGCGTTATTATAGGCGCTACGTAGGTTCGCCCTTTATGTAATCGCGAGTGGTTGTTACTTTAATCAATATACATATACATTCTAATCAGTGTTTAATTAGAGTTCCTGGGGGCAGGGAAATCCACACCAACACACCGCCCATTACTCTAAATTGGTGACCCCGACAAACAAAGGACGCCGAGGAACGACTCACGCCACGCTCTTGCCACGTCAGTCAACTGTGAAGATTCATACGATGTCGACTGAAGCAGCCGCAATGAAGGTGGAAGACGCCGGGTTGGCGGCAATTTCATTATCATGCCCGAGTTCTGGACGGACCAGCCGCGAGCGTGGTTTATACAGCTGGAGGCAACGCTTGCACCACAGAAACTAGGAGACCACGCCAGGTACGACTTAGTTGTATCAAAAGTAGGGAAAGAGGTAATCCTTCAGATTACCGACATTCTGACGAGCCCGCCATCGGAAAACAAATACGACGCTTTGAAAAATCGGCTGCTATCGATTTTTGCTGAGTCGGAGACCCGACAAATTCAGAAATTGATAGGGGAGATGGAGTTGGGCGATCAGAAGGCCAGCCAGTTGCTGCGTCGGATGCGTGACCTGGCTCGGGATAAGGTCGTCGATGATACGCTTAGGGTCATGTGGATGAACCTTCTGCCACCATCGGTACGCAGCGTATTGTCCGTGACGGAGACAGGTGACCTGGACAAATTAGCAGCCATAGCAGACAAAGTGCTTGAGAACACCCGGCCAGCACAGGTGTCCGAGGTCAGCCGGGATACCGCCAGCAGAGGAGAGATCGCGCAGGTATTAGCGGAAATCGCTAAACTTAGCGTGAGGATGGGCGACCTGGAGCATCGGGGGCCACGAGAGCGGAGGCCACGAGAGCGGAGCCACTCCAGACACCGACACCGCGGACGACATGCATCACGTTCCAGAATGAGACACCCAGACTGGTTATGCTTTTACCATTTTAAATTTGGAACGGAAGCGAAGAAGTGTGTCCAGCCCTGCGGCTGGAAAAACAGGAAGAACGTTACGGTACAGGAAAACTAGGTGTGATACAGCCGCTAAAGGCGGACGGCTGTAACGTTTCAGAGAACAATCGTCTTTGCGTGGTGGACAGTAAGAACAATTTACGTTTTTTAATAGACACGGGTGCCAATGTGTCAGTGATACCGCGTAAGTGTTGCAAAGTGTTAGATCATAAAGTGAAAGTGACGGACTATAAGCTTTTCGCGACAAACGGCACCACCATCAAAACGTATGGACTTAAAACTTTAATATTAAATTTAGGTTTAAGACGAGATTTTTCTTGGACTTTTATAGTCGCGGATGTGAGTCAGCCGATCATAGGCGCGGATTTTTTGTTCCATTATAAGTTATTGGTCGACCTGCGGAACAAGAAACTAATCGATCAAACCACTCTACTAAAAATCGACGCTAGTGTCGTAAATAACAAACAATGCTCAATAAAGACCATCGATGAGTCACATCCATACTATAAAATTTTAAGCAAATATCCGGAATTGACTACCAATTTCATTCAAGGACACTCCTAAGCATTCGGTTTGCCATTACATCGAGACGTCTGGACCGCCGGTTCATGCTCGAGCAAGACCGTTACCACCAGATCGCTATCAAAAGGTACGTGGTGAATTCGAATTGATGATGCAGATGGGAATTTGCCGACCCTCTAGTAGTGCTTGGTCTAGCCCTTTACATGTGGTACCAAAGAAGGACGGTAAACTTCGCCCTTGTGGTGACTACCGTGCCTTAAATGCTATCACGAGACCAGATCGCTACCCCATACCACACTTGCGAGATTTCACTTATATTTTAGCAAATAAGACTATTTTTTCACAGTTGGATATAAACAGAGCATACCATCACATTAGAATAGCACCTGAGGACGTAGAGAAAACGGCAATTACTACACCGTTTGGGTTGTACGAATTTCCGAGCATGTCCTTTGGATTAAAGAATGCAGCACAAACTTTTCAAAGGTTCATGAACAACACAGTACTTAAAGATTTCAATTTAGATAATAATAATTCTAGTTTTTTATTCTGCTATTTAGATGACATATTAATTGCTAGTGATTCGGAAACTATGCATAAAAAGCAGCTAGAGGCAGTCTTCGAAAGATTGGAAATGTTCGGCATCACAATAAAAATTTCCAAGTGTTCTTTAGGTAAAGATAGTTTAGAATTTTTAGGTTACCAAATTACGACAGACGGACTGACACCATTAGCTAGTAAGGTACAGGCCATCATAGATTATCCCAAACCCACAACGGTTTCACAGCTGCGAAGGTTTATAGGAATGTTGAACTTTTATCGTCCTAACCTACCTCGAGCCGCAGAACACCAAGCCGTGTTGAATAAATACCTACACAAGGCCAAGAAAAATGATAAAACCGTCATACAGTGGACTGATAGTGCTGTTGAGGCGTTCGAGAATAGCAAGTTGAGCCTGGTCTTGAAACGCGGTCACACTCGCATACCCATTGCCTAATATACCATTATCAATTATGACTGATGCGTCGAATAATTGCGTAGGTGCAGTTTTGCAGCAAAGGGTACATGACAAATGGGTACCATTAGGCTATTTTTCGGTCAAAATGACAGAGCCACAGCAAAAGTACAGCACTTACGACAAGGAACTTGTAGCAATATTCTTATCAGTTCAACATTTCCGTAAACTATTCGAAGGTCGTGAATTGATAATTTTTACAGATCACAAACCATTGATTTATGCCTATATATTATATAATATGCCTCATAAATTAAGTTCAAATAAAGAAACCCCGAGAAGGACTCGACAATTGTTGTTCATAAGTGAATTTACGACCGAAATACGACACGTCAGTGGCGCCGATAACGAAGTTGCTGACGCCCTGTCTCGCGTAGAAACAGTGTACAGCCCAAGCGCTCTGAATTTCCAAGAAATAGCGGACAAACAAACAGGTGACGCAGAGTTGAATGCACTTATGAACGTAAAACATTCGCGATTAGTTTTTAAAAACATAGCTTTGTATGATTGTAATAAATCAATCGTTTGCGAAATGTCAACCGACACTGCCAGAGTTTATTTACCCGAAATTTTTAGGTTTAAAACTTTTCAATTTGTACATAATTTTAGTCACCCAGGCATACGTACTACACGTAAGTTAGTTAGTAATAAGTTTTTTTGGCCTAGTATGAACAGAGATATAAGAACATGGACTAAGGCTTGTATTTCCTGCCAGCGTTCCAAGGTGCAACGGCACACTCTCGCCGAACTAGGACAATATTCGCCAGCTGAAAGGTTCGAACATATAAACATAGACCTAATTGGACCACTACCTACGTCACCGGAAGGTTATAGGTACTGTCTTACTATGATTGATAGGAAAACCGGCTGGATAGAAGCTTTTCCAACTCGCGACATTTGTGCGACTACAGTAGTTAAAGTATTATTCGAAAACTGGATCGCTCGTTATGGATGCCCTCTTAAGCTTACTAGCGATCAGGGTAGACAATTCGAGAGCAACATTTTTAGACATCTTATGATGTATTTAGGAATCGCTAAGAGTCGTACTACACCGTACCACCCGCAGTGCAATGGCGCTATTGAAAGATGGCACAGGTCACTGAAAGCAGCCATCATGGCTAGACTAAATAATACTAGCTGGGTAGACGAATTACCAGCTGCATTGCTAGGACTGCGAGCGGCGCCTAGAAGCGACACTGGTGTTAGCGCTGCAGAGCTTACGTTTGGCAGAACCTTAAGGATGCCTGGAGAGTTCTTTGTACCTTCGTCGTCACATAGTGACTTGGATGACGAAGAATATGTAGGTTACTTACGTAATATTATAAGTAGATTAAGATCGAAACCTGAGATACAGCGAGATTCGCGTACTTTGTTCGTACACCCAGATCTCAAGAGTTGTAAAAAGGTATTTATTAGGAATGACTTAGTTCGGAAATCTTTGCAACCACCGTACGAAGGCCCTTATGGCATCATAGAGCGGAATGACAAGCATTTTATTATTAACTAGCGGCCCGTCCCGGCTTCGCACAGGTTTGTATAACTTTAACTATATGCTCAGCGCACGCCACGGAAGGCCTCAGAAACGATACTTTTCCCCCGTTTTTAAAACATTTTTGGTTACTGCTCCACAACTATAGGACCTAGCGTGATATTATATAGCCTATGTTACTTCTGAATAATGCAGCTTTCTAATGGTGAAAAAATTATTGCAATCGGTCCAGTAGTTTTTGAGTTTATTCATTACAAACATACAAAAATGTCACAATTTCCATTGACCGACTTAAGCCCGCTTATTTGCTGAATGACAGTTCTGTAGAATCGAGTCGAAGTCTGCAGTTTCGTACGTGCCTTACACGAGTCGTTCAGGTCGAAAGATCGTTAAACCAGTTCGGTTTGTGGACTAGATTATCACACACTATCCACCATAAATAGCGATTTTCATCTTTAACAAATTCAGTTCGTGCAAATAGTTGTTGTGATAAACTACTCCAAAATCAACATGGGTAAGCAGCAAAGCAAGGAGGAAACTACGAACAATAATGTAGTGGCCCAGGCGACATTCATAGACACGTCGACAGTGGTAAATAAAATCGAGCTCCAGACGATGGTAATGACCATCATCATCGCACTAGCCGTGCTAGGCTTGCTGGCTTACATTTACAAGAGATGCAAGGCACGAACGAAAGGGTGGATCCGAAAACAGGCAACGAACGTGTCACAAAGATTTCCGAGGCTGCGAATGATGCCTGCCGCCACCACGCCGTCGAAAGACGAGGCTTCCGGGCAGCAGACACCACCGCAGCAAGTTATATTCGCTGTAGCTTAACGATAGCTTATTTTATTTTTTTAATTGTTTTAAGTGTAACTTGTCTATATATTTTATCTTTTATTGTTATTTTATTTTTTGTGATTAATATGTGTGCACTATAATAACGATACTGTATTTATTATGTAATTTCAGTTTAATTTAAGTAGTTAGTAATTCGTACTTAACTAAAGTTTTATTATGATTTTTATTATATATTTTTTCACTTGTAAGTTTTTTGTAATTTGTCATGTTTACTATTTTTATTGTGTAACGGTAGGTGCTGACCTACATCTGAGTAAACAATTTGTATCGTGAGTACGTGGCGCTGAGTCATACGCCACTCGACACCACAGCTGCGAATATGCATAGCAGGGTTGTCACAACACATTAGGGTTGTCATTTTTTATAATTATTTTTTTATCCCTTTATTTAAAGTTATTTTTGTATTATGTACCTATACCCTTAATGTATAAATAATAATTAGGTGCATACCAAATAAGTTTTAAATATTTTGTAATGATAACTTACTTTATTTTTTATTATTTTGTTTAAATTTTATATTATAAAATTTTGTTAAGGGGGGAACCTATGTAGCGACATCAGAGTACATTTGTATAGCTGATTAATAAAGTTCAATATCGCAGCAAATGTACTCGGGACACGTCATCGGGGCTTTGACCGAGCGCTGCACACGGCCGCAAAAGTGCATACTTGCAGTTTCTATGTGCGCCTCGGGCACGGCCATATATGGTAATGAGATTTGTGATTGGTTGAAATCATCGGAAGATAGTGGCGTGATTCATAACGCCTGGTGGGAGATATAGCCACCGGCCCCGGTGATTAATCAGTCGTTCCTTAGACACCTTACCAACCAGGTGTGGCTCGCGTTATTATAGGCGCTACGTAGGTTCGCCCTTTGTGTAATCGCGAGTGGTTGTTACTTTAATCAATATACATATACATTCTAATCAGTGTTTAATTAGAGTTCCTGGGGGCAGGGAAATCCACACCAACACACCGCCCATTACTCTAAACGTACATACATACACTGATGCACACACACCCTCATACATGTACACACCCACACCACACATATACACATATCTAATAGCGTATATGGATATACATATTAATATATATTTTAATGTATATACATACAGGGTGAATTTGAAAGGATGTACTTTGGGCTAATATGAGGTTCTGCTGATCAAATCGAACAACTTTTCCCATGGAACCATATGTCGCAAATGAAAAAAAATTTTGACTTCCCCATACAAATTGGTCATTTTAACATTACTAGTTTGTATGGAGAAGGCAATATTTTTTTTCATTTGCGGCACATAGTTCCATGGGAAAAGTTGTTCGTATTGATCAGTAGAATCTCATATTAGCCCAAAGTACATCCTTTCAAATTCACACTGTATATACATTAACTTTGTAACATAAAATGAGATCTGTCAGGCATACACTACATTGTGGCATACGTTAGGTGTATTCGCATTGGTGTGACAGGGTTCCATAATGGGTCTGCAATTTCTATGAAAGATACCTACAGTTTATTTAAAAAAGAATTTTTTTTTGCTTAGCATTTTTGCAGATAACTAATACTTGTTTAGTATATACCTTTGCACTTAACTTTTTATTTGGTAATATAATTCTAAATATTATTGTATAAGCTATGCATGTTATAGTATTGGTGAATGGAAATAAAATAACATAATTTATATTAATATATTTAATTTAGATTAATATCATAATTGATTTTTTACAGTCCACTTTTATCGCTTTAACCTCAGTTATTTCTATTCATGGATATCTAGCATGGTTATTATTATATGCAAGTTATTTATTCGTTTATACACACTTTATGTATGTGTGATTTTTGTTCTTATATTATGCACTGGATACTGACTATTAGCTCAGGCTTTCATTGATTATTATTGTATAAATCCTTTCATTCCTGTTGCTCGCAGTTTATGTTTAAATTAAACATAACTATTTGTATTCTTAAACGTTATTTTGTTGCCATCTAAAAAACTTATATTTTATAAATACTTTTTGGTTAACAATTGGCAACATTAGAGATCTCTCTGAGCCGCAGAAATGTAGACGTATATTTTTTAGTTAGCGTCCTTGTTACATTAAATATTCTTCAAAATAAAAGTGTTATAAAAATAACAAGATTTTTACTTAAAGCCCATTCCCAACACAGAGCAAAACGGGTTCCAAAAGGGTAAGTCTACAGCCTTAGCAGGATTTAATCTAATAAAAAAAGTCACTGAGTACATGAACTCCCGGATACCAGTCACCGTCCTACTATTTGATATGTCAAAAGCATTTGACTGTAAAGACCATATAAAACTGTAACACGAATAAATTTTGTGTTACATCCTATATGCCTATCTACACAATTAATTTTGAACCTTCCCGCTAATCTCTTATCAGGAATTTACTACTGCCATCTGTTGTCAATTATTTGTACTACATTGTACAGAATAGTCACCTGGTATCATTTTAACTCATATTTTTATATAACTTACTATTTATATTTATAAATATTTAAACAATATAATAAAATTGCTTTAATATATTTATAATATTCTATTTATGTCAATTGAATTGAACGCTTACTTGAGTTTATATTTTTTTTAATAATAGTAACCCTGAGACACTAGTCAATTTTGAATTCTTCGTTGAAAACATTTTACAGATACCAACAAGTTTGGTTTATTGTGTTTTATCTAAATGGTGGGTAGAATTAACACCTAGATGAAAGCAATAAAAGGTCGCTTCTCGACCATATAAAGGGTTTTACAGTCATGGAGCGAGGAAAAAGAAACATGTTCATTGTTAGTGCATCGCGGCCATGGTGCCAACACATTCTTGAGTTATAAAGTGCCTCCGGATATAGACTTCTAGATCCTCTCATGTTAGTAATCATGTGCATACACACCACATTCAATTCTACCACATTTGTGTAAAGCATAGGCTGATTATTGCTCGTTTCTTGCACAGACTCTGCTGTAACATTCTGCTGTGCAATCCACCTGCTGTCACAAACACACATGCATCTACACTGCGTTCTGCCACTATCACTCATCTACTGCGCTATTGAGTTTCTCTTCTACTGCCTGGTCACACCCTGGTGCTGACGTGCCTGGAGTTCAAGCCTGCTTGGAGTACTAGAGGGACACTGCTGCAAGCTCCTGGCCATAGCTGAGGTTGTCTCATTCTTAATCTTAAATTTCTAAATGATAACTACCTAATATACAAGTAAATTCATCATGTGTTCTGTGTTCAAGGGTACACCTACTAAACTATCTACTGCTTGATTTTTGTACTTTGCACGCCTCTGCTACTTATTATACTACTCTAGTAAAGTGCATGGCGCCCATCTACTTACCTCTTGAATATAGACAAACTTAATAGTAACTTATTTTCTGTACAAATTAACTTAGGGTCTTGGAGACCATAGCTGTGAGAATGTCTGGGTGATAACCAAAAGGCTTCACCCACACCCTGGTTCATACTTAGAAACTAATAGTAATCTGTACAATTTGTGAAACTCAGTGTTTAATATTTTCTAGTGTAACTTTATTCAACTTAACTCTTAGCATAGTGCCATTCACAACTGCAGGTGAAAGCACTATAAAGTATTGTATTCAAACCCTTAGAATAAAGCTTTAGAGCTGTGAAGCTGTGACAGCACAGGAGTGCCAACTCATCACACATTGTTAATTGTTACCTCTTAAGTCCTTTTTTTATTAACTAATCTAACTATTCTATTGTTCACCTGTTTAGGCTTGTGTATTTTTTAAAATATATATCTGTTTCCTTCATTTTCACAAAATCTGAGTTCATAATTTCACTTCCTCTTAGGCTGCCTTTATATAGTGACATTGGCCTTCTTCTCAGCTTAATATATATCCAATTTAATAAAACTACAGAATCTCTTATCATTATTTATTGATATATTGCTTTTACGCTGAGAATAAGGCTGAAACACCCACTACCAAAAATCCTATGTTATAAAACTACTCAATAAACTCGACGCTTATGGTATCAGAGGGATAGCACTAAAGTGGGTAAAACCTATTTGTGTGGAAGGAAGCAGAGCGTGGAAATTATGAGACTGAATAACTGCTCTGAAATATGTAACTACAGGTCAGATTTCAAAGTATTAAAATTCGGAATACCACAAGGAAGTATTTTAGGGCCCCTACTTTTTATACTATATATAAATAATCTTCCGAACGTAACTCCACGCTCATCAGTATTTGCAGATGACTTCTCTATTGTAATTCCAAATAACGACATTTGTAATAATGACTATGAACATAATATAAATAAAACAATTGAAAATGTAGTGACATGGTTAAAATATAATAATTTAATAATTAATATCAATAAAACTAAATATATACAATTTCATAATAATGGCGCAATAACAAATAATCTTGACATTAAACATAATAATGAAACACTAGAAAAAGTTAACACATCAAAATTTTTAGGTGTAACAATTGACGAACACTGTAATTGGCACGAACTTCCCCACAGAATTATGCCATAACATAAATTTGATGCTATATGTCCATGATAGGACATAATAGCAGTGTTCTGACCCTTCACATGGTGTATGCACAAAAAATAATAGGTTTATTCATGCACTTCGTAGATTAAGCCACACAGTATTAAAGAACACTGCTATTATGTCCTATCATGGATATATAGCATCAAATTTATGTTATGGCATAATTCTGTGGGGAAATTCTTCGGAAATACAAAAAGCTTTCCTAGCACAAAAAAATGCATAATGGGGCAATTGGGCAAATAGCGCCATACGAGTCTTGTCGACCACTGTTTAAAAAGTTCAAAATATTATTGACGAGGATATATATTTATGAGATTATTATATTTGTAAAACAGAATATGCATTTATTTACAGTAAGAAAAGATATAGGCTGCCGTATATCTAGGTACCCTAATAAATTGCAAATAACAGAAAATATAAGGACCTCAGTTTATTATAACAATTGTTATATAATGGCAATAAAAATATACAACACAGTTCCACAAATTATAAATGAATTGCCCATAAATAAATTAAAGATATTTTTGCGAAAGTGGCTAACGGCAAATTGTTTTTATAGCTTGAAGGAGTTTTTTAACTATAAATGGAATTGATTACATACCTGGTTTATATGCATATGTCTTGTATATCTACTATAATTGTATATTTGTATGCCGAAAGGCGGAACATAGCGAACTGAAATTAACGAAAACAACTACTTTATGTACCTTTGTTCACAAATAAAGATCATTACATTTCATATGATCATTGATCTCCCTCTAGTTGACTGATTTACCTCAATCGTTATATTGAAACTATTTTTGAGAGAGGTCAATGATTATGGTTACTAAGAATCTACAAGACCTTGTTATTGGATGAAGGGCAAAAGAACGAGAGTTGAAAATCATTCGCCGGTTCTTTTCACTCATGTTATGGGGACTCCGTGAGTACTTTGTAATTACTCATCTCATTACCTCATCAAGGCATATTTTGTTTTCTTGTTTGATGGATTAAGAATGGCTGAGGATCTAAGGACTGTAATCAAGAAGCTTGTCGAAAATTTAAATGGGCTAGGTTTGAATAAATATGATTACATCACAATTGCTAACCATTTGGATTACAGCAAGTGGAACAATCATCAACGCCAGGAATTAAACGAGCCAGTGTTCCGAGTAATGGGACAATTTTTGGGATATCCAAAACTGATCGAAAGAACCCATGCATTCTTTCAGAAAAGTTTGATCAGAGACCAGATTTAATAACAAAGTTGTTAATAAGGGACCCCAAATGTTCTGCTGGAATGGACAGCTAGGCGGGCTAAGACAAAAAGGAAGGAATGTCCTAAATTTTCTTGTCATTCGACGTGATGGTTTAAAAAGGAACACGCAACTCAAAATACTTACCTAAGGGCATAATAAAGTTATTTGCTCAAAGTACAAACTTAAAGCTATCGTACAGAACCTGATTTAAAAGGAAAGATCAAGTTGATTGTTCAGAACAATCAAGAGATTATGAAATCAATTGAAATAGGCAAAACAAAGATTGGACTAACCATAACCAAAGATGAGACACTGCAATCGGCCGATTTTATGACGTATGTCACCAAGGAATATCAAATGTCTCGAAACCAGAACATGGCCAAGAGTGAATTGTGTCACTTCTGACCAATTACCAACCTTGGCTAATATTAAGTTCTCTGTAACATCAAATGCGTTAGCTCCATACTTCAAATTTACCTATTATTACGATTGTCCACTTGAATTTCCACGGGAATTTTGTTAGAAATATCATTAAGTTACACAACCCTGCTATAAAGAAAAAAAATGAAAATGAGCTCAGATATCCATAATCTATCGATTTAATCGGATACAAAAAGGCGGTATATATCTAGATCCATATCTTGGGGGAGTAAGTGGATCATCATTAATAAGATTTTTAATTCGCGGATATCCGGATCCAGTGACGGAAGGAGTCTTTTTTGAAAATGATTTAGCATTTTATTAGACCAACATACCAATTGCTAATAGCCAATTTAGGTCATCCTGATATCGCTCCCCAGATTGCTTCTAATGTACCTCGGCTTAATAGAAGATCCGTTTAAATAATTTCCATTTATGATTCATGGTGAAATCCCATTGGAAAACGAGTTGATACTGGAGGAAATCTGGTATCTGGAGGAAATATGGAGGAGCCAAGGCTTATTGCCTTTTTGAGTGCTATTTCTCCACTAATCCTCGGTGTCACGGTGATGGTTTGATAGGATTATTCCACAACTCAAAAAACTATTAGGAATACATTCAGCCTAAAATTGGGAAAAACTTGATAGAGTGATAATACAAAGCGAGATCAAAATCATTTATTTCGTGTAAATCTTTACAGATTGTTTAATCCGATTAGGTAAAATTCCCTTGTCCTTGTCCATGAATTCGATCTACTCATAAATATCTGGAAATTCACAAGGCTCTATGGAGTTAGATGCCTTGTCTGATTTAATGATAACTGTCAATCAAACTGGTTTGAGCTTCTTTACTCGCAGCGGACAAATTCAAATATTTTATTATAAATCAAGAAAATTCATAACATTGCAAAAGGAGAAAAGGGGAGTAAATGTGAAACATTAAAAACCAGCCCCTTACTATCGAAGAACAAATTAAATATAAACAAAATTTTAAGCTGACTAGACGACCTAATATTGTTGAGTTCCCTTTATCCTGCTATTCCAGGAATTTCTTGTATTTTACTAAGTCGGTTTGGATTAATCCCTGTTTCTCAGACATACTTTATTTTGGTACCTTCTCACGGATCTACACATTTACATACCTACTTCATACTTATTTCATTCTTTTCAAACATCTATTCTATAACCTTAGTTTTCTATCTAATCCTACAATTTTTTTTTACTTATAGGAAACTTAGTATAGCGGTGGCATAGCTATAAGTTATTTAGTTCCCACCAAACGAACTCTTACCTACTTACTTTCATACTAATTTTCTAAAAATTAACGAACTTTTATACTATTACATAATTTGTTAACACAATATTAAGTTATAATTTACTATAAAGTGTAATATATTTGTGTATAATAATTGACTTGGTTTATAGTTACTTAATTCTAGAATATCCTTGAAATTTTACTTATACCACCCACATTGTTGATACTGACGCTCAAACTATTTTGGATTCAATACCTGAACAGTTTCGTTTATCAAAATTTTAATAAATCTGAGACATTAAAAAATTTAGGAATCAAATGGCAGCCTCCCATAGATGGAATGTTTTCGTGAGTATCTTTTTATATTTATAGAGTATCTAAATGTCACGAAAACATTCATCCAAGCAGGTTTATTTCATGTCGCTGGAATTTCTAATCCCAGTGATTGTTTATCGCGAGGTCTCTTTCCATCGCAATTTCTTGCCATTCTTTGTAGTGGCATGATCCTTCACGGCTCCAAGGTCCTGTACCTTTTTTTTATTTATTTTAAATTCTTTATTGCACAAAATTGTACATAGGCGAGCTTAATGCCTTAGGCATTTTCTACCAGCTAACCTTTGAAAGAGTGAAATATGCTTAGGGTGCGGAAGTTTCGATAGAAGGATATACATATAATTTAATAACAATGATGCATTAGATGCATAACAATAATATAATATAACAATTACAATAATGCCTTTATGACTAATCGTAAACTCTGTTCCGATTTATATTAATGAAACACCGGAGTTTAATACTAAATCGCTTACAACGATAACCCATAATATAACCGAATCTCCTTTGCATAACCTATTTAATAACATTTAGGTTGCTAGTCGTTTACAGTAGCAAGTTGAGTGTGTACTTTAAATATTTTCCCTGATCTTCTAGCGTCTTCCCTGACTTTTCCAGTCTCCGAAAAATCCCTAACTTTTCCCGGTTTTCCATGTTTCCAGAAAGCCAACGGGTTTATGGTTTGTGTGAGTAAAGATAATATTATTAATGCTAATACTACTCAGTTGAAACTTGGAGACAAAATATTATGGCCTATATGGATGCTTATGAATCACGAGTACGGCGAACAAGAAAACAAAAAAACGGTAAAAACTGAAAAAGAAGGATCTCTACCAGACTTAAATCAATGTAGTCTATTCAGACATGAAAAAAAATCTTATATTCATATAATATATCACACCAATATATTATAAGTTACAAATTTTGTATAACCAAGTTAAAAGAGAACGAACTGTCATACACATAGATTTTTCGGAAAATTATGTGTTCAAGTTACATACAGAAACACAAGCACTTTGAGTCTTCTAAAGTACAAATAACTCTGCACACTGGTGTACTTTATATCAAGAGAAAAAAAAGGCTACATCATTTTGTTCGATATCTCCAGAAAATCTACATAGTCCTGAGATCATATGGGCTCATTTAACACCCATATTACAATATTTGAAAGCAAAACATCCTCAAATAGTATATCTATTTGAGGATGTTTTGCTTTATACATTTTTTCTCTGACGGACCAACATCCCAGTACCGTAATATTTTTATTTCTTATTGAGCCAGATTCAAGATTACGGCTTTAACCATGCCACATGGTCCTTTTTTTAAGCGGCGCATGGAAAAGGCGCTGCTGACGGTATTGACAGTGCAGTTAAACACACGCTGGACACAAAAGTTATTAACTGCTTTAATTGTCCCGAAGGTTTGACTGGTAGAGAATGCCTAGCGGCATTAAGTCCGCCTTTGTATTTTGTATGCAATAAAGATTTAAATAAATAAATAAAAGTGGCAATAGACAAAATATTCCCGATGCCAAAACCGCATTAAAAGTTCTTTCCAAAACTAACACAGCTATAAAATTGTTATATTTTCCGCCAGAAGACATAAATCCACTTCGAGAAGAAGTAGTTAAAAACCTTCTGTCTGAGACTTCTGTAAATAACGTAAAACCAGAGCTCATCGTTAATTACGATGAAACAAATTTAACGGATAATCCTAGACAAAAAGATGTATTTTCAAACGAGAAGTCAAATACCCGAATAAAGTATTGACACGACAAAAACATCAATTTCTATAATGTTTTCGATAACTGCCAGCGTTGATGTATTTCCTTATGTAGAGTACAAGGTGAAATTGGTGTAGTGATGGGCCTCCTGGGGCACGATTTAATAAAACAGCTTCCGGCTGGTTTGATTGAGATACTTTCGAGGATTCCTTCAACAAAATTATAATGTCATGGGCTCAGAAAACACCCGAACCCAAAGTACAGATAGGTGACAATTTATCTTCTCAATTGAACACTTTGACTTTTTTTTCACTTTTAGGACTAGTCATTGACACAAATGTCAACTGGAAGGGACACATAAATAAATTGACAAGTAAAATGTCCAGATTTACATACGTGTTAGCTGAGCTAAAAAGGACGACGGTAATCCAAACCGCCACCTCAGCATACTATGCCTACGCACACGCATGGCTGAGGTATGGCATAGTGCTATGGGGTAATAGTACTGATGCACTAAATATTTTCATTTTACAAAAAAAGATGTATAAGAATCATTTCTAATATAAAAAAACCGAAAGTTGCAAATCATATTTTATTGAACTCCAAATTTTAACTTTAACATCTTTATATATTTTAGAAATCGGCATTTTTGGAAGAAAATATCAACATCTTTTTCCAAACTTGAACGAAACGTATAATAGAACCCCGAACCTAAGACCTAGACCGAGACTAATTTTACCAACAAATACCTTAGCAATATTTGATTCTAGTCCATATATTATGTTTATGAAAATATATAATAAAATCCCTAATGATATATGAAATGAACAAATATTCAAAAAATTTTAAAATAAACTAACCAAGTTTCTTATTCAAAATTCATTTTATACACTGCAGGAGTTTTTCCAAAGCAATTTGTAGTTGTCGTTATTATTTTCCTGTATATATCAGATATATCTATTGTGTAATTTATTGCCATTTTTTTGTTTTTATTTATTTTTTAAATTTTAATTATACCTAAAATTATCTGAAACAAATAAAGTGTGTTAGATGTGTTTCTTACTTGGTAAAATATATAAATTGAAGCTATAAAATTTTATTGCCAAATATTTCGCCTCTCTATGGAGCGGCGTCATCAGTGACAGTGACTGAAGGTCTTTGTCATAAATTTTGAAGAAGTAATTTTATGTCTTTTAGCAATGGTAAAGGTAATGCACTATACAGTTTTGTATTCATTTTTTAGAAAAATATCATCACCACCTAGCCCATTATGGAAAACATCATCAGCATGTTATGTCCATTGTTGGTTCGATATTAAAAAATTTACAAAACAAGTTAGACAAAACCTAATGCATTACATTCAGACCAGGGCTATAGTATGCACCAAGCTGCCATATAAAAGAGCTTTCCCATGTTTTTAAATCAATAGACCGAATAGTTTTAGGAAAACTCTTTAATACTCTTACTGTGAAACAATTGTTAAAGGTAGTGTTATGTATACGCGCATGGGTGGGCACAGGTAAAATATTATTAATTTGAGAATCTACCGAATGTCTGTGTCCATTCATGCGAGTACGAAGGGGTGTCGTAGTTTCTCCCACATAAAAACTGTTACAAAATCTGCACTCCAGCATATATACGCATTGAGAAGTAGTACATTGTGCGAAATTTTGAATTTTGATGACAACAGGGTTATGATGAGTTTGTATATTGATATCGGAATTTATTATGGGACATGTTTTGCAACGAGATTGGTTGCACTTGTGTGTACCTAACAATGTGTTATTGCTCCGTGTATTTTTATTTTTTGCCAAAATAGCTTTAAAATTTTGATTTTGTTTATACGTTACACTAGGGCACGTTTCCAAAAGATTTCGTGTAATATTATTATTTTTAAGGATAGAGAAGCTATCCTTTAATAAATTTTGAATTTTGTGTGCCCCGTGGAAGTATGGTATTATAAGCCGAAGGGAATTTTGTTGTTGTGTGTGTATAGCGTTTGGAGTGTTAGAAGGCCTGTTCATGTGTTTGTGTAAAAAGTTTGGGGGATAATCGCGCCTACATAACCCATTGAAGATTTTGCCTTGATATTTAGCCAAAGATGTTGAATTATTACAAATTCTTTTACCGCGGATAGAAAGTGAATGTGGTATAGACCGTTTTGTGTGCGACGGGTGGCAACTACTGTAATGCAGATACTGTAACTTATTGGTTTCTTTAAAATGAACAGAAGTTGAGATATTATGATTATTATAAGTAATATCTACATCTAAAAATGAGAAATTTCATGAGTGAATCTTAGACTGCTAAATGAATTTAGTTGACTAAGGAATGTATTAAGAGTTTGTAAACTATGAGGCCAAATCATGAAAATATCATCTATGAATCTTAACCATGTTAAAGGTTTGAGAATTTGACTATTTAAAAATTTTGTTTCGAGAGAACCCATATATAAATTTGCATAAGAAGGTGCCATGCGCGTACCCATGGCAGTGCCTTTCTCTTGGTGATAGAATTTATTATCAAAAGTAAAATAGTTATTGGTTAAAACCATTTCTGCTAAATCTAGTAAAAATTTTGAAGAAGGCAGACGCGGGTTTGGGCGGCTATCGAAATACTCTTTTAGGGCATACAATCCTTCGTCATGTGGTATATTAGTATATAAGGACACAACATCTATAGTTACTAAGAAAATATCATTACAATTTGGAATATGAATATTTTTTATAATATTTAAAAAGTGGTAAGTATCTTTAATATGCGAATCTAAATTTTTTACTAATAATATAATTATACCTAAAAGGAATATAATACAATATAATAATTGCAGTGCAGTCAGAATTTTATATAGCTAAATGTTCAAAATAATAATAACAATTTCATTGCAATGCTGTTGAGAGTATTGAATGACTTTTATAATCAGTCTGGTGCTGTAAATTATGAAAAATAAAAATAAATAAATGTAGGTAAGTAATTCATAAAAATAATTTAATGTAATTGATAAAAACAATTTATACCTGCATCTTTAGGATCAATTAAGTCCAAGAATATTTTACAACAAATAATTTTATATAGCAGAATTTGTGAAAAATACAATCTCTTTGCAATACTGTTAAGAGTATTGAATGACAATGATTTATAATAAATCTAGTAGTGTAATTCAGAATACCTACAAATTCATAAAAATAATTTTATGTAATTGATAAAAACAATTTATACCTGCATCTTCAGGATCAATTAAGTCCAAGAATATTTTACAATACAGAATTTTATATAGCAGAATTTGTGAAAAATACAATCTCATTGCAATACTGTTAAGAGTATTGAATGATAATGATTCATAATAAACCTAGTAGTGTAATTCAGAATACCTACTAAATTTTTATTCACTTTCAATTTTAAATAAACCAAAAATATTTTACAATACAATCAGAATTTTATATAGCAGGTTCTGTGAAAACTTAACAGTCTTTACTAGAAACTCATATACATAAGAATACACATACTTTAACCCAAAAAGATGTAGAATATTTGCTGTACTGGGGCCAACTAAAACGGACCAGGAGACAGGTATAATTTCAATCGAACTTCACTTACAGGTAAGTTCGTTTGATTATTAAAATATTACTCATGCCATCCAACTACTAGATGTGATATTTTTTAGACCTTTAAAAGGAGCATGGCGTAAAATTCTTTTGGATTATGAAGTACGTCATCCTAATTCGAATACCTTAAATATTTCCTACTTTATTAAGATCACAATAGATATGATAAAAATAAATCCAAGGCAAATTATACTGAACGGGTTTTGTGCTACTGGAATACATCCATTAATGGTTTTAAAGAGATGTGAAGTGTTAAAGATATTATCTGATTTTAACTTCGAAAGTGATAGACCAGATGTTACTTTTGATCATTCGTTACTACAGTTTTTGAGAGAATCCCGAAAATGTCTCAGGATATTAATTTTAACGATTGAACAACAGTTACTTGTGTAGTGATCGTTGCAGTATCGTAGATTCATTTTGTGGCGTAATAATTATTATTTAATAAAAAATGAGTGCTTATTTACGATGGCGCCAAAATCGGCGTATTTTGCAAGCTGCCGCTAGAGAAGATGACTTCTTGGAAAATCAGCGATCCCGCCGACAACGCCGCATTTCTAGGAGAATATTGAGGCTATCAGTAGACCCTTTTGGGTTACCGAATGCTGAATTTATAAAAACTTTTCGCCTCGATAAACCGGCAGTTCGGGAGCTGGCCAATTTAATAAAACCACTTATCGAATGGGCAGAGGTGCGATGAAATTTCTGCAGTGTCCAAGGTAAGTAATTAATATACAAGTACTTTAACTTGTATATTAATTACTAGCTAACTTTATTAGAATATTAATACATTTTACATATTAACAAATATGTAAAGTAGCCACACAAAATTCAGGAAAGAAATACCATTAAAGCAAAGTAAGTTAAAAATGTTTGGGAATTATATATATAAGCGATGCACTAGTATGCATCACTTAGGTAATAGCTATATAGAGTCTGCAACCTATTTATTAGATGAATCCAATAATACCTTCACACACTGAGGGTTTTCTTTTCCATTCCCCAAAGAAGAAGTTAATGTCCTATTTTTTTTTATAGTTCTGAGTATTTTTTAAATATCCTTTGATGCTACTTGGTGTGTAGTAGGTATACTTATATAATCTCTGTAGGTATACTTATACAGAAAGAGATAACACTCTTTAAATGTTATGCATATATATATTTATTTGATGTTCATTATATCGTTTTGTAAAATTGTTCGAAATGGGGGTTCATTGTGACTTATTTAATTTCTGACCCAATTTGATAAGCTAAAATGTCCCATCAGGACTTGTTACTTCAGGAATCCCTATTTTGGAAAATCCCCATTATGAATGTAAAGATTATAAAACCTAAAGGTACATTCATATAAAAATAGATTTATAAAAAAAAAAAAAACAGCCCATGTAACTTTCTAATAATTAAACTTTCTTTAGGTGAGAATTTAAAGTAATGTAGTAAGTAGTAAGTTCATTCAGAACAAATATACAATCTAATCTTCTCTTTACAATATTAGTATCATGATTCCATACACAGTATTAGTTTTTTTACAATTAACTTTGTGGATTTTCTACAACCTTATTTTTGAAATTCATTTCACAGATATGCGATTCAGATCTAAATATGTTATGTGTGGACCCAAGTACACCGGGGTTTGCACATGACTCCAGAGTATGAAAAAGTCATCCACTATGCTCATATATGACCAGGCTGTCTAATGGCGAACAAGTGTTTTTGTTAGGTAAAATTAAATAAAATTACTTAATTTAAGTTTAAAATACTGTTTCTTTATTATATTAATGTTTTACTATTATTATATTTTTAAATATAATATTAAGTGACATTCTAGCTATATGTTATTTATTTCAGGTGATAGTGGATATGCATTACGAAAAACTTTAATGACCCCTATTTTAAATTCACTTGACGGAACACCGGACAATTTTTATTATAATCTACATGTATCTGCCCGAAACACTGTGGAACGTTGCATAGGAGTTTTGAAAGCTCGCTTTAGGTAGGTATATTTTGTTTAGTACATACATATCATGACGGGTGCCTTACGGCGCCCGAGACATCCTAGACTGCCCCAGAATACCCAGCGGAGGGGTTTTAATCCCACCTCGTCGTAGCCGATGGTATGAGGTTACACCGACCAAGTGGCTAGTTCGTCGCGATGTTTTGAATAGACTAAATAACGCATCTATAAACAGTTTCACAAGTTGGTATAGTGAAACCGGGACAGACAGCTTAACGTGTCTCCGGACAGAATGTCGCAGGAGCGCTTCGGCTACCAGAAGGTGGTGAGATGGATGAATACAGCCCATGTAACTTTCTAATAATTAAACTTTCTTTAGGTGAGAATTTAAAGTAATGTAGTAAGTAGTAAGTTCATTCAGAACAAATATACAATCTAATCTTCTCTTTACAATATTAGTATCATGATTCCATACACAGTATTAGTTTTTTTACAATTAAATTTGTGGATTTTCTACAACCTTATTTTTGAAATTCATTTCACAGATATGCGATTCAGATCTAAATATGTTATGTGTGGACCCAAGTACACCGGGGTTTGCACATGACTCCAGAGTATGAAAAAGTCATCCACTATGCTCATATATGACCAGGCTGTCTAATGGCGAACAAGTGTTTTTGTTAGGTAAAATTAAATAAAATTACTTAATTTAAATTTAAAATACTGTTTCTTTATTATATTAATGTTTTACTATTATTATATTTTTAAATAAAATATTAAGTGACATTCTAGCTATATGTTATTTATTTCAGGTGATAGTGGATATGCATTACGAAAAACTTTAATGACCCCTATTTTAAATTCACTTGACGGAACACCGGACAATTTTTATTATAATCTACATGTATCTGCCCGAAACACTGTGGAACGTTGCATAGGAGTTTTGTAAGCTCGCTTTGGATAGGTATATTTTGTTTAGTACAAACATATCATGACGGGTGCCTTACGGCGCCCAAGACCGCCTAGACGGCCCCAGGGTACCCAGCGGAGGGGTAATCCCACCTGGTCGTAGCCGATGGTATCAGTCTACACAGACCAAGTGGCTAGTTCGTCGCGATGTTTTGAATAGACTCAATAACGCATCTATAAACAGTTTCACAAGTTGGTATAGTGAAACCGGGACAGACAGCTTAACGTGTCTCCGGACAGAATGTCGCAGGAGCGCTTCGGCTACCAGAAGGTGGTGAGATGGATGAATACAGCCCATGTAACTTTCTAATAATTAAACTTTCTTTAGGTGAGAATTTAAAGTAATGTAGTAAGTAGTAAGTTCATTCAGAACAAATATACAATCTAATCTTCTCTTTACAATATTAGTATCATGATTCCATACACAGTATTAGTTTTTTTACAATTAAATTTGTGGATTTTCTACAACCTTATTTTTGAAATTCATTTCACAGATATGCGATTCAGATCTAAATATGTTATGTGTGGACCCAAGTACACCGGGGTTTGCACATGACTCCAGAGTATGAAAAAGTCATCCACTATGCTCATATATGACCAGGCTGTCTAATGGCGAACAAGTGTTTTTGTTAGGTAAAATTAAATAAAATTACTTAATTTAAATTTAAAATACTGTTTCTTTATTATATTAATGTTTTACTATTATTATATTTTTAAATAAAATATTAAGTGACATTCTAGCTATATGTTATTTATTTCAGGTGATAGTGGATATGCATTACGAAAAACTTTAATGACCCCTATTTTAAATTCACTTGACGGAACACCGGACAATTTTTATTATAATCTACATGTATCTGCCCGAAACACTGTGGAACGTTGCATAGGAGTTTTGAAAGCTCGCTTTAGGTAGGTATATTTTGTTTAGTACATACATATCATGACGGGTGCCTTACGGCGCCCGAGACATCCTAGACTGCCCCAGAATACCCAGCGGAGGGGTTTTAATCCCACCTCGTCGTAGCCGATGGTATGAGGTTACACCGACCAAGTGGCTAGTTCGTCGCGATGTTTTGAATAGACTAAATAACGCATCTATAAACAGTTTCACAAGTTGGTATAGTGAAACCGGGACAGACAGCTTAACGTGTCTCCGGACAGAATGTCGCAGGAGCGCTTCGGCTACCAGAAGGTGGTGAGATGGATGAATACAGCCCATGTAACTTTCTAATAATTAAACTTTCTTTAGGTGAGAATTTAAAGTAATGTAGTAAGTAGTAAGTTCATTCAGAACAAATATACAATCTAATCTTCTCTTTACAATATTAGTATCATGATTCCATACACAGTATTAGTTTTTTTACAATTAAATTTGTGGATTTTCTACAACCTTATTTTTGAAATTCATTTCACAGATATGCGATTCAGATCTAAATATGTTATGTGTGGACCCAAGTACACCGGGGTTTGCACATGACTCCAGAGTATGAAAAAGTCATCCACTATGCTCATATATGACCAGGCTGTCTAATGGCGAACAAGTGTTTTTGTTAGGTAAAATTAAATAAAATTACTTAATTTAAATTTAAAATACTGTTTCTTTATTATATTAATGTTTTACTATTATTATATTTTTAAATAAAATATTAAGTGACATTCTAGCTATATGTTATTTATTTCAGGTGATAGTGGATATGCATTACGAAAAACTTTAATGACCCCTATTTTAAATTCACTTGACGGAACACCGGACAATTTTTATTATAATCTACATGTATCTGCCCGAAACACTGTGGAACGTTGCATAGGAGTTTTGTAAGCTCGCTTTGGATAGGTATATTTTGTTTAGTACAAACATATCATGACGGGTGCCTTACGGCGCCCAAGACCGCCTAGACGGCCCCAGGGTACCCAGCGGAGGGGTAATCCCACCTGGTCGTAGCCGATGGTATCAGTCTACACAGACCAAGTGGCTAGTTCGTCGCGATGTTTTGAATAGACTCAATAACGCATCTATAAACAGTTTCACAAGTTGGTATAGTGAAACCGGGACAGACAGCTTAACGTGTCTCCGGACAGAATGTCGCAGGAGCGCTTCGGCTACCAGAAGGTGGTGAGATGGATGAATACAGCCCATGTAACTTTCTAATAATTAAACTTTCTTTAGGTGAGAATTTAAAGTAATGTAGTAAGTAGTAAGTTCATTCAGAACAAATATACAATCTAATCTTCTCTTTACAATATTAGTATCATGATTCCATACACAGTATTAGTTTTTTTACAATTAAATTTGTGGATTTTCTACAACCTTATTTTTGAAATTCATTTCACAGATATGCGATTCAGATCTAAATATGTTATGTGTGGACCCAAGTACACCGGGGTTTGCACATGACTCCAGAGTATGAAAAAGTCATCCACTATGATCATATATGACCAGGCTGTCTAATGGCGAACAGTGTTTTTGTTAGGTAAAATTAAATAAAATTACTTAATTTAAATTTAAAATACTGTTTCTTTATTATATTAATGTTTTACTATTATTATATTTTTAAATATAATATTAAGTGACATTCTAGCTATATGTTATTTATTTCAGGTGATAGTGGATATGCATTACGAAAAACTTTAATGACCCCTATTTTAAATTCACTTGACGGAACACCGGACAATTTTTATTATAATCTACATGTATCTGCCCGAAACACTGTGGAACGTTGCATAGGAGTTTTGTAAGCTCGCTTTGGATAGGTATATTTTGTTTAGTACAAACATATCATGACGGGTGCCTTACGGCGCCCAAGACCGCCTAGACGGCCCCAGGGTACCCAGCGGAGGGGTAATCCCACCTGGTCGTAGCCGATGGTATGAGTCTACACAGACCAAGTGGCTAGTTCGTCGCGATGTTTTGAATAGACTCAATAACGCATCTATAAACAGTTTCACAAGTTGGTATAGTAAACTTAACGTGTCTCCGGACAGAATGTCGCAGGAGCTCTTCGGCTACCAGAAGGTGGTGAGATGGATCAAGCAACAAAACTCTATTCACTATAATGAGTTCCTGGTGGAGTTCCAAGCCCAATGTTCTTGAAGAGGAAGATATACGGAGAAAATCGACCCATCTTCAACTTGAAGAAACTTGAACGAATACATCCATACTCCCAAAATTTCGGCTAATATACCTTCAAAATATACCAACTGATCTAAGGGCAGGGGATTACACGATGAAAATAGACATCTCAAATGCATACTTTCACATACCGGTCAAGGAAAATCATCGCCGGTTCCTTTCCCTAACATACCAAGGGGTAACATACCAAATGGCATGCTTTCCCCTCGGACTAGCAAGCGCACCATTTGCGAAGGTAACAAACTGGATAGCCAAACAGCTAAGAAAAAAAGGCCTACGAATCACTACCTAGACGATTTTGTAGTCATACACGAAAATCCGGAAATTCTAGCCCACCAGACGGAACTTGCGAGAGAATACCTAAAAACTCTGGGATGGTGTGTAAAGCTGTGTCTAAATATAGCGCGGCAATCGTGAGCGGCACGCCGCGCGCGTTTGCCGCGTGTTGCTGCCGCGCACGAACGATGTTGCTGCGCGCGCAGTGTTCGTTCGTCAGTAATGTGTGGACGTAAATAGTGCAATGGATAACGAAACGGCGATTAGACTAAAGGTGTGTCTAAACACAGCGCGGCAAACGTGCGTGATCGTGCGCGATATGATTGGACGACTGACGCGCGCGAACGTCGAGAGCTATCTGCCGCGCGCGAACGGAATTATTATTCGTTCGTCGGTAATTGTGTGTGGACGTATTTTAACAAATATTTTGGCATTATGGATAACGAAGCAGCTATTCGACTTATTGAGATATATGGCTCCTATAGTGCATTGTGGGACACAAGGCGTAAAGAATACCACAATAATAATTTAAGAGAAGATCTGTGGGACGAAATATCAAAAAATTTTGAACAGACAAAAGAAGTTTTAAAAGCCAAAATGAAAAGTCTTTTGAGTTCGTATAGAAGGGAGAGAAACAGAGAAAAAACAAGTAATGTTACTGGTTCTGGTAAGTTTAATCTTTATTAATTTAATTAACAATACTTGTAATATTATAGGTTATAATAATCTTTATTTTCTTTCAAAAATATTTTTTTTATTTACTATGAACTAAACACAGTGCTGTTGACATAAGTATTAATTGTTCTAGTTTGCAGAGCTGGGCATTAACTCGTTAATTCGTTAATCATTAATTAACGAAGTTAACAAAATCTCTAAAATATTTTTAAATATTTTTTTATACTTTTTCTGGCTTTGGGTCGGCAAGACACACATTAATAGGTACTCCTTTTTGTTGCAGGTAGAAACAAGGCCTATAAATCAAAATGGTTTGCTTACGAAGCATTTAATTTTTTGCATGACAGGAATAACCCTATGGATGCAGTAGTAAGTACCTACTCTTTTCTATGTATAAAAGTGATGTAACTATGGCTAAACAAAATTTAAAACAAACTTTTTATTTTATTTCAATAAAAGTAATTATTTAATATCTATCTTGCCAATTAACCGATCCGTTAGTCATGAAATGTGTTGCTAAAAAATTACGAATATCCGAGGGAGTGTTACCATTAAATTGGTTTGGTGTTAAGGTAGCTGTTTCATTCACTAAGTTAGAAGAGTTTCTTCTTAAAGAGTCTTTGCGAAGAAAATTATGCAAATAAACAGTTGCTAGAACAACCTTTTTGGCTGACGTTGGGTTTAAAATCATTGTAGTTCTCAGCACTCTAAATTTTGCCGACAAGATTCCAAAAGCATTTTCTACTACTCGGCGTGCTCTTGATAGTCGATAGTTGAAAATCCTTTCTTTAGACCCTTTTGGATGAATTCCTGCAAAAGGTGTCATCAAATATGTACTTAACGCAAAAGCTTGATCTCCTAATATTACGTATGGTATTTTAGATGTGTAGGGTATATATAAAATTTCTGGCTCTGGTACATTGAGTTGATTATTTTCCAGCTTTCGATATAATGCAGAATGTTTAAAAACTCCTCCATCTGAGATTCGACCTTGGCTTCCTACGTTAACATACATAAAATTGTAGTTTGAGTCTACTAATGCTAGAAGTACAATGCTAAAAAACTTTTTATAATTGTAATATTCAGTGCCGCTTCGAAAAGGAGCTTGAATAGTTATGTGTTTTCCATCCAAAGCACCAATGATGTGTGGAAAATTCCAGTTTTCCTCGAAGTCTTTAGAAACTGCCTTCCAATCTTGCTCTGATACTGGTAACTGAAAAATAATTTATTTACTATTAATGTGAGTTTTGACGTCATAACGCCTTATAAATCGATAAACGCCAGCTGCATGCACGAAAAAATGTCACGTTCCGTCCGAGCCATGCGTGCAAGCGAGAGCGCGGAACAAGCTCATCAATGTTTTCTTATGACGTTATCACGTAAAATTATCGTCCGTAAACCGACTTTACAGACAACCAATTTTTTTTTTTTTTGTTTTTTTTCAGGATTGTGGCTCACCTTCGGAGCCGGCTAATAGGGAACAAGGCACTTCAGAACAAGGCACTTCAGCACAAGGCACTCCACAACAAGATACAAATACTCCTTCAAGAAAAGAAAAGCCAGCCAAAAAGAGGACATACGAAGAGTCGGACATTCAAGCTGAAAATGAAATGATAGAAGACGCATTAGAAACAATGCGAAAACAAATTGATAGTAGTAATGATCCGTACGTGGCTTTTGGCATGCACGTAGCAGCCGAGTTGAGAAAATATGATGCCATAACTTTAACAAAAGTCAAACACTCAATAAATAATGTAATATACGAAGCTGATATGGCATGTCTAAATCAAATTAATCAATCAACAGCACAAGAACACAACGTTGAAAGAAGACCAGGATATTTCACTTCACAGTTAATTGATATTTCCGACTCATCGTCCTCTAGTAACATAGGATCCGGCCTTACACAATTGATCCAAGATTTGGGTGCCAATATGGATTAAATATGAACAATCTATTTGAAATTATAATAAAAATAATGTAAATAACAAAGTTGTTCATTCTTACCTTTACCATATCCTTAAGAGCTCTCACTATGGCATCGCACACCTCTAGGATTACTGTTGATATTGTTTGCTTAGATACGTGAAATGTATATTGTAGGCTAGAATATGAGTCTCCTGTTGCCAAATATCGTAAAGTTATTGCGAGTCTCTCTTTTGTAGTTATTGCCGTGCGCCAGTGTGTATCCATTTTTTTTATAAAAGGTTCTACCAATGTATGTATGTGTTCAAATTCTTCAGAAGTTAATCTTAAAAACTGTGGCGTTCGGTAGTTGATTTCGTAATTAATCGCTTCCAAATTCTGTATCTTCTGTTGATAAAGTGGTCGCATCCAACATTGCCTTTTTTTAATAAGCTTTCTTCTGTTCCTTCTTCTACGCAATTTACGAATAATAAGCAAAGCTACAATACACGCGGCTGCCTTCATTGTGGTTTGTACGCGAAATAAAGAGCGCGGCATGTCTCGGATATGCCGCGCATTATTGCCGCGCAAACATTTCTGGGTGTGTCTAAACTAGTCGCGCGGCAGATTTGTGTTCTGCGAATGCCGCGCGTAGCTGCCGCGTGCCTTGCGCGCTGTGTTTGGACACACCTTCATTGAAATATATGGTTCTTATAATTCATTATGGGACACCAGGCGCAAAAAATACCATAACAATAACTTAAGAATAAAAATGGGGGATGAAATCGCAAAGAATTTCGATCAACCGAAAGCAGTATTAAAAGCCAATATGAAAACTCTTTTAAACTCATACAGAAGGGAGAGAAATAGAGAAAAAACGAGTAACATTACTGGTTCAGGTAAGTTTAATCTTTTATTTAATGATATTGATTAAATGACACTATTGTGGAGTACCTATGTACTCCACAACAAACAATAACGAAATCAAGAACTTTTTATAAAAGTTTTTTTTTTTAATAATAATAATTTATTTCTCCCGCACATTTACGTAGTAAATATAAAATAAAATATGTGATTATTCATGTTTGTTAATGGTAATCTAACTGGTTAACTAGACTGATATTTTATTTAAAAACTTTATTGCACAAATTTAGTACAAAGGCGGACTTAATGCCGCTAGGCATTCTCTACCAGTCAAACCTTTGGGACAAATTAAGCAGTAAGTAGGTAAAATAGGTGCAGTAAAATACATGGTACAGCACAATATAGCACTACCCACAGTACAATAATTATTTAAAGCAGACACAAACTAGAGGTGAGCGTTACGTAACGTAGATAGTTACAGTAAAGTCGATATTTCTTAAATAACTAATAACGGTTATTATATTTGTAATAACTATTTAATTAAAAAAACGTAATTAAGAAAAAAAAACATAATATTGATTTTTGAGTATTAAAAGGGTTAGATCTCATTATTTCCTTTTATTAGAGTACAAACACGATAGGCTTACGACCGACGGTTGACGAGATAAATTGAAAAAACATTTTCGACCTTAATGACATTGATCGAGTACCTTTTTTTTAAATTTCATTCGACTTATTAGATGGCATACCATCGAATTCTACCAATAAAATGCAATTGTCAATAAGGTCGAAAATCCTTTAACAAAGCTGAAATTACTTTCATTGGCTAGATATCATCGATACCTATCGTTTAAGTACAAACACTTTGGGTCTAGGGCCAGGGGTTTATAAGTTATAATAAAAAAACGTTTTGACATGACATATCGTCAGATTACACCAATACCATAACTATGAGTCCAAAATCAAAATATAAGCCATGTGGATATAAGACTTATTATCAAAACAAAAATTTAATACTTTTATTTAAAAAAAACAAAATAAAAACTAAAACAAGATAATTTTTAAATACAACTACAAAAAAACCTAGAAAGAATGCGTCACGGAACGTACCGCAACCAATCACAGCAATAGCGTGAACATCATTAACCACCTCGTCGGAGTGCAACGACGATATTTTAAAAATCGATACAAGAAAAAGAAACTAAAACGAGGATAGCAACAATAACTCAAAAAAAAACACAACGTCAAAAACCCTTAGAACGAATGTGCAACCAATCACGAAAAAACTACTATAACAAAAATCACTAAATATCACAATCACGTGAAGTAACAATAACCACCACGTTACAAGAGTTTCCATCGTTACAAGTTACAACCGTTACAAGCGTTTCAAAGTGATATCCATATAGATAGGTACATTTGTTCCGTCCGTTTAAATCACGAGTTGTGGAATGTCGGCGAGCAGCGACATAGCGCAAAGCGGTGATATAATGAACTAAGTAAACCAATATAACTATAACAACTACTACAGAGAGATGGCGCTAATAAATTAAATAATGCAGAATATAAGTATTTTGTGGTCAATAAAACTTTAGCTGTCTATTGGTTGTTAAAGATAAAAATTGATTAAAATAAAAACACATGTAAAAATCATAATAAAAAAAATGAAGTGCAGAAGCGGGGATGGAACTGGCGTTCTGTGGTTGTTAAGTTATTTAGATAGAATAGAATCATGTCGCCATTAAAAATTTAAAATAGATAGAAAATTTTAAATAAAGAAAATTTGTTAAAGGAATAATTGTACAATGTAGATAAGTTTTCTGACTGCTGTTATAGTGAATAAGTTTTTTATATTAAAAAAATATTGGTACACGGGGTAAGTAAGATAATAAATTAAAACAATGATTGTTTAGATATTTATTCGAGAGCAAAGTAGGTACATAAAATTAAAATTATTTTCGAGGCACTACGCTTCTTGATTTTTTTTTTTTTTTTGCTTATAATTAGATTTTTTAATAATAACTATAAATAGTTACATAACGGGTGATTAACAAAAAGAAACGTAGCCGTTACGTTACAATGAAATCACGTAACGACCCACCTCTAACACAAACCAAAACAAACCCTATTGACACTGTGGTAAGTACGCTAGTTTCATGCATGCATAATTTATCGCAAATCCAGGTCCTTCAATTACTCTACATCGATTTAATCGATTTTGTTATTCTTATTTCATCCATCCTTTCCAAGGAAAATAAACCCAGTGGAAAACGCATGGGTAAAATTCTGTTTGAAACGCAGGTCACCGATTTGCAGGGGAAGGGAAGTGCGGCACGCGCGGTACTATTAGCTGCGCTCAGATTACTAGATTGTTTCTCATAATGCTAAATCGAAGGGATAAGCTCTTTATATCATGTCGTTGGTGAGTTCTGCTGCCCTCGCATCCGCTTGTTTTATAGACCAGTGGACTAACTGATTGTTTCAGCAACAGTTACATAGCACTAATTCCAGTAAACAGTATACAGGCTTTATTAGTTGTATACGTCGGATAAATAATAATCTGTTACTGCAATATATTTTTTTTTTACAGATTTGTGACATGGATTTAAATATTTTATATGCTGTCGCATCATTTGGTGGGGCAGCACATAAATTATTTGTATGGAATCAATCCCCCATAAAGGAATATTTGGAAGAACTGCACAATAATGGGGAACACTGTTGGTTACTAGGTAAATTACTTGAGATCTTATTATAAGTCAATGCAGTACCTTTATTTATTTATTTTTTTTGGGTTCCATACCACAAAAGGATGATAATGATGATGACACCTATTCTTGAAGCTGCTCCTGGGACACCCGAAAAGTATTATACGAATCTTCATTGTCGTGTAAGAAATACTGTTGAGAGGTGTATTATGTTTGTTAGCACACAGAGTGCTTCACTAAAATACAATATTGAAGGGGAAAATAGTAAATGCATGTGTAGTGCTGCACAACATAGCTAATGCTTCAAGGAGTCCGCTGCCCGAACTGCCACTTGCTGAGAGGGACAATGATCAGCGACGGCAACCTGTGTTCCAGCCAATATTGATGGTGCAAGAGACATTTTAGTAAATAGATTGTGGAGAGGAAGATAGTGTTATTAAATATGTATAAGTTATCCCTTTATTTTTTTATAGTAGATTGACAGACATTACTTTCTGTGAAATACTTTTTTTCGTACTAAGGGGTTGCATCATTAAAAAAAACGGTCAAGTGCGAATCGGACTCGCGCACCGAGGGTTCCGTACTACTACTTATTTTTGGGGCATTATGCATTTGACAAAAAAATATGATTACTTGATGACTCACACTTGACCTATTTTCAGTATTTGTTGTTTACTATACATATAATATGTACTAGATTCACAACAAGTTGGATGGATGTATTATCGTTTTTACTGTATACAAAAAAAAAGTGGAAAAAAAACATTTCCTGTATTGTGATGGCATAGGTGTTCTATATACTTAAAAGTAGACTCCAAAGTAAATTTGTAACTATTTTTAAGCATATTTGTTACCTAATAAATATTTCATTTCATTGTATTTTTTTTTATTATTTGTTAGAGAATCAGCCATAACAATGCATATTATTCTGTAAAAATTTCAACTGGCTACCTATCATGGTTCAAAAGATACATTCAGCCCTAAATAGGTCGGACAGACAGACGTTGTAGGCTTAGAAATAGGACTTTGGACCCTTTGGGTATACAGGGTTACAGGAAAAGTCGTGCTAGATCCGTTCAGGGCGTGGAGTACCCATCAGCTCTGACTTATTTCTCTATGAAACACCCTACCCTAAATTTAACCCTTTTCGAGATTTTCGACTTTTAATTTTTTTATTGAAAATTGCCGATTTTTGGGCTACTAAAATTAATTTTGTGTGCCTTATTATTATTATTATTGCACTTTTACGTTGCCATGGCCAGCAAGAAGTCCGGACCTAACCCCCATGGATTTTCATGTGTGGTGGCGCATGAAAAGTCTTGTCTACAGCGAGCCAAATCCAGTTTCGTCTGTGGAAGAATTAAGAGAAAGGATTGTGGATGCAGCAAATCAAATGAGGACAACGTTGACAACTGGAGTAGTGAAGACTGGTCTCCGTAGAAGGATGCGACAATGTGTTAGAAACAGACGCGGCCATGTTGAACATGAACTGTAGAGTAAGAAAAAATTGTGTGAAAACCTGATTTAATAAATAACATTTCTTGTTTACCTATTGTTTTACTTTACTTTTAAGGGCTAAGTATTAACTTTCTTTCCCACTGTCGCCTATCAAACTAAGTTTTTGCCACGAAATGTACAAATTCTAGATTGTTATAACTCGTTAGATAGCTTATGATACGTAGATATTTTAAAATACATCTGCCCAACAACTGCCATAATATTTTTTTTACAAATCCCTTAGAGAAAAAAAAACTTGCTAATTATTTTTGTAATTTCTTAACTTTCACTTGTCTACTACGGCCTATTCAATTAACTTATGCACTATTTTAATGATTGACGACCTAAAGCATCTTATTACACATGTAAAAATGTATATATACAAATGTATAATAATGTACATATACACAATAATAATAAGGCACACAAAATAAACAAAATTAATTTTAGTAGCCCAAAAATCGGCAATTTTCAATAAAAAAATTAAAAGTCGAAATTCTCGAAAAGGGTTAAATTTAGGGTAGGGTGTTTCATAGAGAAATAAGTCAGAACTGATGGGTACTCCTCGCCCTGAACGGATCTAGCACGACTTTTCCTGTAACACTGTATAATGAAATTTGTACAGAAACAACATATTTCAATGTTTTATAAAAAGGCTTTTTATGTAAAAAATACAACTTTAATATTACAATTTTGTATTATCTCCCAACTTATACTTTAATATTAAAACTATGTATTATTTCCTAACTTATCACAAATTTCACTTAACCTATCTTCAACGTTTGCCAGTCTTCTCTCCAGTGTAGCTGACAAAAGCCTCAAGCGCTCTTGCATGCATCTCGTCAATGGCTACCCTCCTCTCTTCTAAACTGTGAGCAAACATTGAGGTATATAACGATTGCGAATGACAAAAAAAAAGTTATTATAAATAAGTAAATACTTACTTAACAACTGAACTCTCAAGAGGCAAGTTTTTCTGATTTCGACCATAATCATAGATCAACAAATTAACATAACATATTTACTTATCACATCAGTGTAAGTACAATGATGAATGTAATATATATGTAATTATCTACATTAATATTATAAAGAAGATAGAGTTCTATTTTTGTATGTTTGTAAGTAATAAACTCCCTAACTACTGGACTGTTAAAAATTCTTTCACCATTAGAATGCTTTTTTCTATTAGTATAGATGTCTGTTTGTTAAATTCTAATTTAATTTTACTAATAATTTGGTCGTTCGCTGTTGGGTCCATTTTTTATTCGTGGAATTTATTTGAAGTCTGAGCCTCTTCAATTAAAAATGTTCTTCTGTGTACTATAAATAGACTGTGGTTGTCAGTTTAAAATACCGATGTCTCTTTCGAAAAACGGAAACTTGGAAAATTAATTAATGTGTATTGTACATCACGGGTGCCCAACGGCGCCCGAGACCGCCCTAGACGGTGTTTATTGTATTTACATATAACACTAAAATTTACTAATTTATTTTTATGAGAGCTCGGCATGTAACCTCACATCTACCTGATGGAAAGCAGTATGAAGGTCCAAGAAAAAAAAGGCAAGCAACAATTACGATCTACGTAACCGTTGATTGCACCTATTGTGCCGGCTTAAGATGCGTATACACGCTTCGCTTAAAGGACTCGAGATTATAGGAAGAAGGAAACACGCGAGCAGGTAGAGCATTCCACATTTTAATAGTGCGACAGATATACGAATCAAAATAAATCGAGTATGAGTTGTGTTTATTTCACTTACGTGCCAATCTTCAATGTTATTTATATTATGTTTCTTCGTGGGCTTTGTGATGGTTATGGTAAGCCTTTGAATACCTAATATTTTTTTTTGTTTTTTTTTTTTAATTTGGTTTACGCACCCTCGGATAAGTGTTTACTTGACAATAGCCGGAAGTAAGTTATTACGAGGGTTGCCTTTTATGTTTCAGGATTGGGCAACCCTAGTGTTGCAATCTGGCAACTGACAGCTTTATTGTAAAGTTGGACATTTTTGAGGTTATACGTACTCAATGAATGTTTGACATACGAGCGCTATTTGTGTTGTTAATGTAACTTAAAAGATTAATCTCGGCCCAAAAATGGAATTAAATCGTGAACATTTTCGTGCGATTATATTTTACAACTTTCGACGTGGATTAACTCAGCAACAGTGCATGGATGAACTTAATTCAATTTTTGGCGATGATGCTCCATCAAGGACCAGTGCTTATCGACGGTATGGTGAATTCAATCGTGGTCGTAGTTCACTCCAAGACGAATTTCGTGAAGGTCGTTCAAAATCAGTTGTTGTTTCGGAAACCATTGATGCTGTGCGCGAACTGATATTGCAAGATCGTGACCTATCGTTTGGCAAAAGTGCTTCGACAATTGGTTCAAACGCATGCAAAAGTGTATAGATCTTCATGGGGAATATTTTGAAAATCAATAAAGTGATTTTCGGTGATTAATATTTGTTTTTGTTCTCTAATCCCGTACTAGGTATCAATTTCGGGAAGGCGTTCGGGATAGACCCGGACGTTCTTAGATTTTTAGGCCAATATGATGTGAATGAAAATGTCAGTTGTAGGAAATTGGGCTGTCTAAAACACTTTTTGGCAAAGTGTTTTATCCGCCACAATTTGATGTATTATATTACAGATCTCTGCCGAATTTATTAGAGGAAGAGTGTGAAGAACCTGCGCAGGGTATACGCAAGAGGAGAGGCCCTGCGTCCGGATCAAAAAACAATAAAGTATTAAAAAAAAACAAAGCAGGTGATGCATGAACTTTTTGGCACAGACTCAGAAGAAGAGATAACTTTGACTGAAGAGATAACGGTGACATCAAATTTACCCGAAGTATTTTGTAGACGCGCGGCGAACGGAGTCGCAAAACAATCACGACAAGGGGAATTTTTACCTCGATATTAAATTTTACGCTGTCGGTGATATAGAAAAAGTGGCCAGGGAGGATCACTGGTGGCACTCCCTTGTAAGTGTGAAGTGTCGGCTGCATCACGGCGACGATCAATGGAAGCAGCTGCAGGCGTTAGTCACACAACTTCGCGAAAACGGAGATTACCTTCATCCCCCATAAACATTAAAGTTTTTATTTGGACAATAAATATTTTAAATTTATATAAGTAATATAAAACTAATATAATATAAATAAAATTATAACTCGATTTATTAATTAACATTAAATGTTATTCATTTTATAATATTTGATTTAATATTTAAATTTAGAATATTTTAAAATTATATTGTTACAAATTATTTCTTTTCCAATAGTAGTCTTCTAGTCGTAGTAAATACGATAATATTATACCAATATTTTATATCTTAGCCATTTGGGGTTCCAAGTATTCTATTTGGTTTAATTATTTTGCGTTATAGTTTAATATTAAAATAAGGATTATGGGTGAAAATAAAAAAAAAATGGTGCAGCACTTGTCAGATTTATCTGCCCAAAAATAAATATGTGTCTCATGTTAAAACAAATATTCACAAACAGGGGTGTTTAACAAATACTAGTTTACCTAACGTTCAATTAATTTCAGGTGCTTTTAAATGTAGAATAGCTTCATATCGTATAAATTCGGAACAATTTCATTTGTTACCAGAAAGTTTTATGTCAGAAGTAAAAGAGACCGTAGTACGTTTTGGGTTGATCAAGAAAATACTACAAATAAAAAACATGGAACTCAAAGATTAATTAACCAATCAAATTTTTTATAAAATCACAATTTTTTCGGAGAAATGTGTTGCAGTACAATTGAAATTGTCTAAAATTATTCTAGACCGCCCATTATACATAGGATTTACTGTATTACAGTTAAGTACAATGCATAAATATATTTTCCATTATTCTGTAATTAAACCTATCTATGGGAGTAATGCTCATTTGTGTTACACGGAGACTGATAGTTTGCTATACCATATAAAAACTGATGATGTATATGCAGATTTGAAACAGAGCTTAAAATATATTTGATACAAGTAATTTTTTACCAGATAATAAAATATGGTTTAACTTGGATGAATTTGGAGGAGAAATTATATCTGAATTCGTCGGATTAAGGTCTAAATTGTATTGTATAAAAACTCAGGAAAAGGAAATAAAAAAGGAAAAGGGGTTGACCAAATCAACAACAAAATTATTAATTAGTAAGGATTACAAAAATACCCTAAAGACTGATGCAATTACTCGTAAACGTATGAATATATTTAAAAGTATATAACATGAGATATTTCTATGGTAATTTATAAATCAGCATTAAAAAGGAGCGATGATAAAAGATTAATAATAGATAATAAACATACTTTACCCTGGGGTCATTATATGTTAACAGCTCTTTCATTTTATGCTACTGGCTCATACCATAAGCCTTTAGGTATGAGCTATCTCAATGGTCTTAGTCAACCTAGTGTGTCCCAAGCTGTGAAAAAGGTAACAGCATTAAACAACCCCAGGATACTTAGGAAATATATCAAATTCCCTCAAACAAGACAAGAAAGACAAATAATAGTAAATAGGTAAGTTTTTTTATGTAACTAATTTAGAAACTTGGAAATTACTTAATTTTCTAATGTTATAACATAATACAAACTAGAATTAAAATTAACTGTTACCTATTTTTTCATAAAAAACGTTTACCTCCTAATATGTTGTCTTCAACATAATTGATTATGTCTTATCTCCACTTCGAAGAAGTTAGCCAAGCTTAGTAATTTGTCTCACATGCACTATATATTTGGTTTGATGAAAAGAGCTTTTGAATTCCCTATTAGTTACCTACTGACTTGACTATTTGCAGAAGGAAGAATGTCCCTAAATCCAATTAGATTTTAATACATAATACTATTTCTTTGCAGATAATCAAATAAATTTGGTATTCCTGGTGTCTTGGGATGCATTGACGGCACACATGTAGCATTGGTCAGGCCAACAGATCATGAGGAAATATTTTTCAATAGAAAGCTCTATTATTGTAGGATAAAATTGTAGGTTTTTTTTTTGATGCTTAACAATATCTATTTTTAATTTATAACTTTTTTGGTGGTGCTACCCATGATGCACACATATGGAAAATGTCAGAAATCCATAATCATATGCAACAGCTGCATCAAAATGGAGAAAATATCGTTTATTGGTGTGTAAATGTTATGGCCTGGCACATCCCTATTATCCAATGGCCTTTTTTCCCCTTACTACAAATGTCAAAACTTTTCCACCAATCCCGTTCTTTCTAAAACCAAAACGTCATTGTCTCGAAAAGAAAAACTTAAGAATTTCTAAGTAAATCTAGTTCGTCTAATAAATAAAACCTAGTGCTACTGAAAACCTGGCGAGGCGCTATCTTTGGTGAGTCCTTCCTTTTCTTTTGTGCTAGGTTAAACGTCAACTCCTGGAGATCCAGCAGGGAAATTTCATTCTTAAATATTTAGGTGCATAGAAAACGGAGTGGATGGAATTGGCGTCAACTATTTGCTTATCGAAACTCCAACAGTATACATGCTTAATAGTATTATTTTACTATCATAAATTATTTAATTATGTATTTTCATGTGTTATTTAAAAGATTCAGAATTATCATTGTACAAAAAGAAACACTGTAGAGCGTTACATAGGGGTGCTAAGAGCCCGTTGGCGATGTATGCTGGTACACAGTGTTGCATTATGATCATCACGTTGTTGCCATAATTATTATATATAATCATAATTATAGCATGCGCTGTGCTGCACAACATTGCCAACAGGTGCAGACTCCCAGTACCTGAATTAACTATGGTTGATACTCAGAGGGAAGCTGACATCCAGGTGCCTCGGCAAACTTATACTGAAGAAAATCAACAGTTTAAAGGTGGCAGGCAACAAAGACATGCTATTATTCAGCGTTTATGGAGGAATAGAAACATATGATTCCCACAGAGTATCTGTGTTTATTTTCATCAACTGGTGGTAATTGAAGGGACACATACCAATAAATCCGGCCTGGCCATACAACAAAGCCGGCCTGGGATGGGTGACCGCTTTATACAACGAGGCTATTTCTTCATAAACACCGCAACAAGCTAGCCACTTGTTAGGTGTTGCCTCCGAATACCATCGGCGAAATGAGGATGGGTTAATCCCTCCGCTGGGACCCTGAGGCCGTTTAAACGGTTCTCGGGAGCCAAATAGGCACCCGTGATGGTATTTATTTTTATTTTTTTACATACCAATAAAAAATGATTTTTTGGTATGTGTCCCTGTGCATTGAATAAGTTAAAATAACATACAGATAATTCTCAGTATATTAAGCTCCGAACAGGGGTATCTTTAAAAGACTAGTTTATAAACACTTTCTGAGTTTTTCTCGTTTTTAAGTCTTGTATCGGTCTTAATTTGGGCAACATTTACCACAATATGTTGTCAGAAGATAAAACGAGAAAATATAAGTGATGTCTAAATAAAGAAGATCAAAAATCGTCGTCGTCACAGCGTATCTCACTACAACGTGCCCTTCAGAATAAAATAAATATGTCTGATGAGAATGTCAGGTAATATAGGCCACAATTGTAGCTAATGGAAACAAATGTTCACGCTATTTTTAAGAGCGTTTATGCTCGAATCAGAAACGGATTCCCGAAAATGCTTCTGCATTATATCGGGAAAAGGGGGATCGAAATCGAAACGTGAGGAACAACGCTTAGAGGATTTTGTTACAGAATTGCAAGTACTTAGACTTGTTAAAGACATTTTCGTATGTAACATGAATGACATATAAAAAAATATTAAGGAAAGTCTCCTAATTATTTTATCTTTTTTGATCTTGTAAACCGTTAGGACCTAATGGATTATAAGATCAATTTAAATAAAGCTATTGAAGGCGCCAAGGTTATGATAATCACCCAAAGTCAAGTTAGTGCTTTGACAAGCAAATTTTTTTAATACAAATTAGTCTAGACCATCAAGGTTCCATAATAGGCAATCAAGGTTTTCCACATATTCTGCCGATAATATATAATATTTTCTACTAACAGGCAACAAAACAATAGAAATGTATCATCAGCAAATAGCACTATCTGCACTATCTCCTGTACCATATGTGGAAGATCATTGATGTATACTAAGAACAGGAATGGGCCTAAAATTGAGCCCTGGGGGACACCCATGTTTTGAATGTTTCCTTTGGATACACAACCATCATCGCGGCTGGAAGCACTCACAACAATTTAACATCTATTTTAACAATTTAATAATTACTTTTAACATTATACGACTTTTATCAACAAACCAAACTATTATTTTATATCGCAACTACGAACCCCAACCCCTATAATCGCTTTTGTCACATCCGCCACTACAAAATGCCTCTTAAACTCGCAGCGAAGTTCTAAATCTAATGTAAAATTAAAAGAACCGTAGGTAGGGGTACCATTAGTGGTGTACAGTTGGTACGTGTCCTTCGCGAACTTGTTTTTAACCAACCTCACGGGATACACACACAAATCCGAACCGGTGTCCACTAAAATATTGTTTTTGTTTTGCGGTCCGTCACAAATAAGTGGCCGCAGCGAAGAACCCGGTCGGGTTCCATTCTGCCGCCATTATGCCGGTATGTGCATAATATTTAACATTTTGCTCTGTAAGTGCATAATATTTGGATTTTAAATAAATTTGTTTATCATTATTTTTTTATTATATTAGCGACTGCCCCTTCGCGCATGGTACCAGCACAAAGAGTCATCACTTACCAGGAGTTAGTAAGTT
Organism: Monopis laevigella; assembly: GCA_947458855.1. Taxonomy (NCBI): domain Eukaryota; kingdom Metazoa; phylum Arthropoda; class Insecta; order Lepidoptera; family Tineidae; genus Monopis; species Monopis laevigella. The sequence goes on along the minus strand of OX381596.1, from coordinate 1,861,202 downwards.
TTAGTATTTATCCGGAGTGTTATGTAATAACCGCTAACTATGTATATGTTATGTACTGACTCAGTTGACCGGGGACCGCGCCGGCAGAACTATAACCCACAATTAGAGTTCGTTCACCCGAAGGCAGCTTCTTCAACAAGACGATGTCATTTTATCATATCTCACTGACGTGGACGCATTACACAAGGATTTAATTAGAGGTTTGAGGATCTCTTAAATTTAAAAATTTTTCAATGGATTATAAATCCGTACAATATCACAGACATGGAAGAAGCCAATGTGTGTGAGCTCAATGCAAGAGTTGATCAGCGTCAGCACAGACGAGGAGTTTAAGCAGAAGTTCAACCTAACCGAAGTTCTGGTTGTAGGGCAACATTGAAATACAGTATCCTGCATTGTGGAACATTGCTGAAAAATACCTTATCGCTTTTCCATCATCATACTTAGTTGAAAAAGGCTACAGTGTAGTTACAAACATTTTGACAAAACAAAGATACCATTTGAAAATCGAACAAACGCAGAGATGTAAGGCTGCAACTAACCAATATTGAACCAGATTTAGCTAGATTTGTAGAAAGCCAGATTCATTCATCACACTTTTTTTTTCTTCTTTACTTTGTATTTTTGTTTCATATCAAATATCATATAAATCACAGGCCGACATGATTTTTGGTGTTTTAATTTTGACGAGTGCTCTTAACTAATTTGGGTCCGCTGATTCCTAATATAAATTCGGTTTAAGTCCATCACGTCAGGATTTTTAAGAAACTAAAAAAAAAGTTTTGATTTTTTTTTTGTATGATGGATAAATTCCACCTAGTTGAGAATTCCTTAATTTCGTTAAATTTCATTCAAGATATTAAGTTTTTCGATATAATTAATACTGTAGAAATATATTCTACTGTATTAATTATATCTTGTATTATACTGTACTATTTACTAAATGTATCCTACAGTATTAATTTATGTGGCAACACTGTTGGCTATCCACATCTGTCAAAGTCAACTTGACAGCAGTTATTCGCGAAATAGGTTATGTTAGTAATTCGTAGCATCGAGTCGTATTTGTTTTGTTTTATGAGTGTTTAGTGCGTCACAATGTCATCACGAAAGTGTAAAAACAGTCCTGCGGCCACATTCTGTTTCTTATAACGTGATCGTTAGACTGTCAAAATAACGAATTCCGTTATTAGCGCTCTCTTCTCCAATCAGCGAAGATTTCTGAACAATCAGTGAACTATTCTGATTGGAGGAGAGCGCGCTGATAACGGAATTCGTTATTTTGGCAATCTAACGATCACGTTATAAGAAACAGAATGTGGCCGCTGCCCCCCCTAGCCAATAGCATGGTCGCTTTTTACGCTCGAACGTCGCAGAAGCGTGAAAGAGAGGGAGACAACAAATTTATTATCCTATTGGAGTATCTATATTTTTGTCTTGTTTTGGTTAATTCTGCAATGATAAAAACGAAAGTGACGTCATCATTAAATGTCATTTTCATACAAAAATTTCGTTAGCGTTATTTACGACTGCGGTCTTGGCTAGGGGGGCTGATATCTTTTGTTACGTGTGGTAATTTAAGATTAGCAAAGCACCAACGTAACATTACGGAATTTATCAGGAATAGTATCCTGATTTACCATCTGCAAGAAGACCCGTTCCTCTGCTAGAAGACTCTTTCCCTGGTATTCACATTCCTCTACCTTTTGTTCATTTCGCCCTAGAAACATCAGATGAAAGTCAAAATGAAAAAAACCGTCGAAGATCAACAATTAGATTATGAAATTGGGGCAACCTATACAGTTTATACAAGCTGAACTAAATGATTTGGTGAGAGATTTAGGCCTATCGAAGGATGCTGCACAGGTTCTAGACTTAAAGACAAGAATCTTTTGGATCTAGAATTGAGGTTATTCATTGACTATTCTAAACGAAATATTAAGGGTGTATTGTTGCACAAAGGCAATACATATGCCTCAGTGCCCGTTGCTCACTCCGTGCATCTCAAAGAAACATGAAAATCTTCAGCTATTACTAAACACAATAAAGTATGACGAATATAGTTGGCAGCTATGTGGAGACCTCCAAATAATATGCATGCTATTGAATTAGCAGTCCGGATTCACAAAGTATCCGTGTTTCTTGTGAAACATTACGTGAAGAAAGAATAGCCAGCCAGAGACCAACTCGTGCCTGGACCCAAAAATGTGCAGCGTGATGCATTAATTGACCCAAAGTTAATTCTTTTGCCTCCTCTTCACATCAAATTAGGATTAATGAAACAATTTGTCAAGGCTTTAAATAAAGAAGGTGACTGTTTTAAATACCTGTGCGAAAAAATCTCTGAAGCGAAACTGAAGGAAGGAATTTTCGTAGGTCCTCAAATTCGACAGATTGTTCCAGAATACGATGACCCAGGATGAATCTGATGCATGGAGTTCTTTCGTAGAGCTCTTGGAGGAGCTCTAGATGGAGAGACTTTTCAAGGAAGATGGGATGTTAGAATGATGGCGGACTACTGCTGGGCATTGAAGAAGGATTCACCGGCTAAACTACACAAAAAGAAAACAACAAAACGTAGTTTTCAAGGGAAAAGGGAAAGATTTCATTAAAAAAAAACAATGCTTGTGTAATGTACACACTACAACTCTTGTTTTGCAATGCATCTTTCGATCTGTATAATTATTTTAATAATAATAATAATATGTGGGACAATTTACACATATTGGTTTAGTCACAAACTAAGCTCTATATGCTTGTACTATGTGCACCAAAAAAAAACGATATAATAAATATTATATTTTATATACACCCAGACCTTGACAAAGTGCAGGGTGTCAATGAGTTAACAGGCATACGGCAAGAAATCAGCTTATTATGACGTCACAGAGATTATGGTTCTTCCAAAACCGGTGGAAAAACGGCGAAACGACGCAAGCGTGCGAGACACTTTTTGATATTTTTTTGTATTGAAACAGCGATTACACTTGCGTAATTAGCAAGCAGCAGCAAGGAATTTGAACGTCAAAGCTGTCAAATTAAGACGTTTATATTATTAGAAAAAAGTTACTATTATTGTCACTTTTCAGATTTTTTTGTGATTATATTTATTAAATTATATGTGTTATAAATTTTTATTCTAAAGTTTTACAAAGCCAACTTGATTTTCCTTTTAGTAAGTATCTATATAAATAAAAACTAAAAAGTTTTTCATTCACTTAAGGTAGCCATTCACGAGCGGTCTATCGACCTATTTGGCATGCTGTCGATCCAAAATTCGTTTATGAATGTGAAAACACTGTCGATCCAAATGGATTGGCTCGGCACGATGGAATTCCTATCGCAGTAAAATCCATCGCGCCGAGTTTATTGGCGCGGCGCGCATGGGCAGGCGGCGCACTCGTGAATGCGAAAAACCAACGGTCCGGACAGTCTGAGCCGTCGCGCCATACGTTTTGCTCGTTCGTGAATGGTGCTACTCGCGAGCCAAAGACGCCATTTTGTTTTTAGTTTGCGTTTAGCCGTTGAACGAGAATCACGTGTCGCATCGTTATTGTAAATCGTTTTCGTAATGAGTTCAAACCGTGACTTTGTTGTTCAATTTATTTCTAAATTTAGAGACCTGTCGTGTTTGTGGGATGTGACAGATACAAATTACCATAACAAATAAAAACGCGATGCAGCATTAGAGGATTTGCTACGTTTTTATAGAACCAAAGTGTCTAACGGCACTATTGAGACAGTAAAAAAGAAACTTCAGTCACTAAGAGCCTCATTCAGGAAAGAGTTTAATAAAGTAAGTACCTATACTTAAAACCTAGCTGTTTATCAAGCCCATGGCGCGAAGGCCAATTGGACCTCTCGTGAATGGCTACCTTTAAAGGTAAAAACTAAACTTTTAAATTTATGTTTAATTTTAGTATATTCAATTCATTAGGATGGCTCGATTGGGACTACAATTCGACCTTCTACAAAGGGCCCATTCAAAATATTTAGTGCAGAGACAAAAAGTGAACGAAGAAATAAGAAACAAGAATCACCTTTTATCGCTCCCGGATTTGGAATTCCAAAGAACTTATAGGTTGGACTATAGTATGTTTAATGCCTTGGTGGACGAGTTGAGGCCGCTTATACCTCATGGTAATACCAGCTCGAGCCTGTCTGCGGAAATGAAAGTGAGTACTTACCTACTTTAAGTATGTGGGTAATATTTTTTATACATGGTTTCAAAATCAAATATACATAATATTCATAATTTCTTTATTCCATTAAGATGATTCTATAGTCTAATAGGTACATATAGGAAACCTTAATTGTCCAAGTAAATTAATTGTTAATTTTTTTTTAAGGTTCTCACAGCCCTAGCATTTTATGCATCTGGTTCCTATCAAAGAGGTATAGGTCAGAGCCTCAACCATGCAATAGCCCAACCTACTGTTTCAAAAGTAATGAAACAAGTAACAGATGCCCTCAATAGTCCTGAATTGCTCCATAAATACATAAGATTCCCCCAAAATGATACTGAAAGAGGTTATTTAAAAAAAAGGTTTATGTGCCCATCAAGTTCATACAATGTAGATTATTTTTTAATGCACTTACCTATAAATAATTTTATTTACAGATTTTTTGAAAAATTAAGATACCCGATGTAGTCGAGTGTGTAGATGGCACTCACATTGCAGTGATAAGACCCACAAACCAAGAAGAGAGATATTTTAATAGGAAGCATTACCACTCCCTCAACACCCAAATTGTGAGTACCACATTTATTTATAATTTTGCATGTAACTATATCTACATTGGGCTTTAGTAATAATATAATAAAATAATCAAATAGATCCCTAAGAACTTTTAGACCAACTATAAATATCATAAAGTTGTCTTATTTTTGGCATAGATGTTATTGTATACCTACTTATAGCACCAAGAGCATAAAGGTAATTACCATTTTATTATTATTACAGATATGTGATGCTGACCTTAATATTATCAGTGTTGATGCAAGCTATGGTGGGATGAGCCACGACTCCTTAATTTGGCAAAATCACCCAGTTCATCAGCACCTTAAAGAATTAAGCCAAAACGAGCTTGTATGGTTACTGGGTATGATAATTATTTCTATACTAGCCTGCGTCTTCACATGCATTATTAAGTTTAAAACAAAAACAGTTGTTTGTGTTGCTTTAATGTTCAAAATTTCTATCTAAAATGGTTGCTGATATTATAAATTATTTCTGTAATAAGTCTTTCCCACATATACCTCTTACTTCGCATTTAAAATATTAGTATGGATTTACTACTTTTAAGTTTTTATTTTTGGTTTTAATATTATGTTTATTTTTCTGTTTTAGGTGATTCGGGTTACCCACAACGTCAGTGGTTAATAACCCCCATACTTGATGCAGCAGTAAACACCCCTGAGATGTATTACACTGACCTTCACTTAACAGCACGAAATACGGTAGAACGTGCAATTGGTGTCCTAAAGGCTCGTTGGCGGTGTTTGCTATCACATCGCGTAATGCATTATAACCCAATTACATCCGGGAAAATTGTAAACGCATAACATCGGCAACCAAGCAAGATTACCTGTACCTGAACTAAATAATTTAAAAAATAGTCAAGATCAGAGATTTATTTTCACAACAAAAAGTAGCCTATGTCCTTCTCCAAAGTAAAATCTAACTCTATACCAAAATTTGTCAGTGGTTTATTTAAAAACTTTATTGCACGAAAAGAGTACAAAGTCTGACTGAATTCCGCTAGGCATTCTATATCAGTCAAACCTTCAGGACAAATTAAGCAGTAAGTAGGTGCGTTAAGTCATGAAAAGGTAACAGACAAACAGTTACTTTAGCATTTCTAATATTAGTAGGGATTCATTTAACTAGTCTTTTTTAAGAGGAACAATAAATTTTGAAAAAAAAAAAAATGTTTTAAGGGAATTAGTAAAACAAATAAAATTAAAAATAATAATTAGTGTATTTTATTTTAACAACCTTTTTACTTAACTATGTAACACTTAAAAATATATAAGTAGATATTATAATTATATTTGAACCTATGGAATGGGAAAGTGGTATATAAAATTGCAAAATAAATGTTTAAATCGCAATTTTATTGGGTTTATACCCATCTACATAATAACAGAATCATGTGTGTAAAATATCCTACATAATATTATAAATTCCCTATATAATAATATTATATAGCCCTATTCACAAGTTGGTAAGAATGAAACTAGGTACTTTAATTTGAAAACTTGTGCCCTAAAAGAGAGAGAGACAATGTTCTTGGCTATCCATGTATTCTCAGTGCGGGTGCCGGGTTGGTAGGGTGGGACGATTTACTGCAGTGTTCCCAGACTTGAGACCGCGAATTAGGGTTGAAGGCCTTATAACTCTCCGCTCCACTGTGTTCACTACCCTCTCTACTCAACCAAACATCTTTTATCATCGGCATACGATTTACAATTCTTTATTTCTTATTTATTACATGTAGGCACATTAATAAGACGAGATTCTTGTTTCAACAGGAAAGCATCCGGTACTGGGTTTCAAAAATGAAAAACTTCTCGTTTCTCACATTAAAAAGCTCGAAGCTGCCGGTTTTCCTCCAGATCGACGAACTATACACATGCTTGCTTATCGATTTGCTGAAAAAGTCAAGCACAACTTTAATAAAGAAATGGAAATGGCTGGCTATCCATGGTTGCAAAGTTTCTTAAAGTGTTAGGGTTGCCGAAGGTTTATCAGTAGCCAGAGCACAAAGCTTGAACCGTGAAGAGGTAAACAAATTCTACGATCTTTTGACAAAGGTGCTGATAGAATACGATCTACTAGATAAACCATATAGAATTTATAACATGGACGAGACAGGGGTATAATTAAATAATAAACCAGGAAAAGTCATAGCCACAAAAGGTAAACGAGCGGTTCACTCAGTAACATCTTGTGAGAAAGGAGAAACCATGACAGTTGTCCGTATTGCAGTGCAGCGGTAAATTTTCTCCCACCCGTCATTATTATTAAAGGCGTTAATAAGAAGTCAGACTTTCAAGAGGGATTGCCACCAGGGTCAAAGATATTTATGAACAAAAAATCAGCATATATTAATACGGAATTATTTCGTAAATGGTTACCTGAGCATTTCATAGCCAATAAACCGCAAGGTAAGGTTATTCTAATATTGGACGGGCACTCTTCTTACCTAGCCACACAACATCTTTTTTACAGCCGTTGGACCGTGCGGTATACAAACCCTTTAAAACTTTTTTTACCACGAGACGAACCATTTTATCCGAACAAACCCTCAAAAAAAAATAACTCGCTACAATTGTGACCACTTGATTGGTAGAGCTTGGCTTCAGGCAGCAACCCCTTCCAATGCCATAGGAGGTTTCCGTGGAAGTGGAATTTATCCACTTAATCCGCAAGCCATACCCGATTCGGATTTTGCTGTTGCAAATATTAACTTAGAGAATAATACATTTATATCGTCAAATGCTAAAGAAGTAGTCTCAATAGTAAGACCTTGTAATATTACGACTGAGGAAGTCTTAACCGATGATCAGCATTTATCGAATGAAATTAGTCGAAGTGGTTTACCGACCTTAATCAGTCAAAAATTTGGTGATGGGATAGTATCACATGTAGATGATGATACTGATGCTGAAGAGCCTATAGCTGAAATAGAACATATGGCAAAAAGAGTTACGCCCCCGCCAATACAGATTACAATACCCTTGAAATATAAGAACCAGTATGAAATATATCCTACAAAGGAGAGTCCATCAAAATTCTTAACACATCATTTACCCATACCCTATATTCCATTACTGTCAAAGGGAGAAAAGCAGCGGGCAATGGTGTTAAACTCAAAAACTCGAATTAAAGAAAAGAAAGCTGTTAAAGGTAAACAGACCAAAAACTTACTGATAAAGAAATCAAATGAACGTAACAAAAAAATTTAGAAGAAAAAAGAAGATATTGCAAAATCTAGTGCCAAAAAAAAACGAACAGCAAAAACGAACAGATTGTCAATGCAAATCTTCACTAGTAGTGACGATGAGGATGATGAAAACAATTGTTGTGTATGTGGCGTAAGTTACTTATGAACTACATCAAAATCATACTGGATCCAGTGCACCATGTGCAAGAACTGGTTACATGAATTATGCACACTCTTTCGCAATTATTGTCCAAAATGTCGGAATTTAAAAACTAAATATTTTTAATTATTGTTTAGATTTATATTTTAAATTGTTTTCTTTTTTGTTTGAGTGATAATAACTCTTTTATTTTATATTATCTGAAACAAATAAAGTGTGTTAGATGTGTTTCTTACTTGGTAAAATATATAAATTGAAGCTATAAAATTTTATTGCCAAATATTTCGCCTCTCTTTGGAGCGGCGTCATCAGTGACAGTGACTCTCTTTGTCATAAATTTTGAAAAAGTAATTTTATGTCTTTTAGCAATGGTAAAGGCAATGCACTATACAGTTTTGTATTTATTTTTTAGAAAAATATCATCACCACCTAGCCCATCATGGTAAACATCATCAGCATGTTATGTCCATTGTTGGTTCGATATTAATAAATTTACGAAAGAAGTTAGACAAAACCTAATGCATTACATTCAGACCAGGGCTATAGTATGCACCACGCTGCCATATAAAAGAGCTTTCCCATGTTTTTAAATCAATAGACGTTTTAGGAAAACTCTTTAAAACTCTTACTGTGAAACAATTGTTAATTGTAGTGTTATGTATACGCGCATGGGTGGGCACAGGTAAAATATTATTAATTTGAGAATCTACTGAATGTCTGTGTCCATTCATGCGAGTACGAAGGGGTGTCGTAATCTCTCCCACATAAAAACTGTTACAAAATCTGCACTCCAGCATATATACGCAATGAGAAGTAGTACATTGTGCGAAACTTTGAATTTTAATGACAACAGGGTTATGATGAGTTTGTATATTGATATCGGAAATTATTATGGGACATGTTTTACAACGAGATTGGTTGCACTTGTGTGTACCTATGATAGGTATTTACTATACAATTAAAACGCACGTCACTTTCAATAGCTAGTTTATTACTGAAGCTTTTCAATGCCGCGTCGCAGCGCGGTAGGTTGCATACACATCACTCCTTCACACTTAGCTTTTAAACCTGGTGACAACAATATAAAAATAATAATTAAAAGAATTGCTTATAATCTACTATATTTCTATGTCGTTTTTGGCGACTACCTGGGGAGTAAACCTCGAGTGCAGGTTGCGCAGACGAACCCAGAGAGTCACCGCTAGCGGGGCCTGGGGCCGCGGGCGATGCCGCACCAGCCGGCATGCTCTCCCGCGAGACATTCTCATAATCATCAATACAATCCACAAACTCATCTATTAGGCAAACATCGTGCGTCGGCTACATTTGGAGATTCCTCCGCTTGCACTACATTTCCGTTCGGATTAGATGATGATTGCATAATATTTGCATTGTTTTGTTGTTGACTTGATGTGGAGGCAGAATTGGTTTCAAATGATGTAAAGCTTTGCATAGCATCCCCTTTATTTTTAATCATTTGATCTATATGTCTAATACAAAAACTTGAATATTCAAAAATAAATATTTTATACATTCTTATACCTACAGTTTCTGTCACCCTCCCTAAACGCCAAGATTCTTTGCGTGCACTGAACCATCGTGCCCAAACAATATCGCCTGGCACAAAGGTTCTCGAAATTGACTGTTGATTATTAGTTGGTATTTGATTTTGACTATTTGTTTTTATTTTAGGATGAATCAAATCTAATCGCGATTTTAGATTTCGACCTAACATTAACTTGGCCGGGGTTTCACCGGTAGTGCAGTGCACGGTATTTCTATACTCAAATAAGTACTCAAAAGGTTATTATTATATTGTTTATTAGTTTTATTATTGTATGTTGCGTTTGTCACAAAATATCCTAGCGGGGAGATTTTATGTCCATTATAAATACACATTTTTAGGTTACATGTTGTCAACTTATACTTAGAAAATAGGTCATTGTACAGTTGATCTGAAATGACACAATTTCCCGACCCTGTATCCAACTCCATTTTTACTCCTATTTTTCCAAAATATAATTCTAATTCGATTAGTTTTTGTTGCACATACCTTATATTGAAATTTTCGCACTGATCACAAACCGCATCGTCATCGCTTTTACCGTTGGTAGTTTCGTCGCATATTTTATTCACTCGCGAAAACTTACTTCTACCGGCATAAACCTTTTTTAAATGTCCTTTTATACCGCACTTGTTACACTTGTAATTTTTATAATGACAATTTTCTTCATCATGGTTTTTCATACCACACACCGAACACGTTTTGCCGCGCCTCCAGGGGTGCGCGCCGCCCGAGCCGCCGCCAGCGCCGGAGCCGCTACTACCGCCGCCGGCGCCTCGTCCGGGGCCCCGACCGCCTTCAAAATACGCTCGATAGATTGGCTCCTCCTTCACAACTACGCTGGTTAAAGATTTCGCTGCTCGAGCACTCTCGGCCTGTTCACCAATATCCAAAGCCTTGTCGACGTCATGGAAGATGGCTTCTGTTCAAAAATCTTATCACGCTCGGGACCTGAGCCCAGTCCTAGGATAAAACGATCGCTAATATTTGTTTCTAGCGCAGTTCTGAAGTCGCAGAAGCTTGCTAGGCCACGTAGTCTCGCTACCCACTCCTTCAGGCTCTCTCCTGGACTCTTAGTCGCCCCATAGAACTTTGCTCTATCAGCGTAAGAGCATTCCTTAGTCTTGAAATGTTTGTCGAGTAATTCAACTAGCTTATCGTAACTTTGCGCATCAATTTCTTCTGGAAATGCTAGATTTCTTACGAGGCGGTAGGACTCATCTGACAAGTGTGTTATTAATATGGCGCTTTTATCTGCGTCTGCTACCTTGTTTACTTTTAGAAATTGAGTCAATCGTAATATAGCCCACTCATTTGTTTTATAATCAAATGTTTGCAAATTCCCGATATACGCCATAGTGAAACAACACACACACACACGCACGCGCGGAATAAGACTTGTCGCCAATGATAGGTATTTACTATACAATTAAAACGCACGTCACTTTCAATAGCTAGTTTATTACTGAAGCTTTTCAATGCCGCGTCGCAGCGCGGTAGGTTGCATACACATCAACCTAACAATATGTTATTGCTCCGTGTATTTTTATTTTTTGCCAAAATAGCTTTTAAATTTTGATTTTGTTTATACGTTACACTAGGGCACGTTTCGATAGAGAAGCTATCCTTTAATAAATTTTGAATTTTGTGTGCCCCGTGGAATTATGGTATTATAAGCCGAAGGGAATTTTGTTGTTGTGTGTGTATAGCGTCTGGAGTGTTAGAAGGCCTGTTCATGTGTTTGTGTAAAAAGTTTGGGGGATAATCGCGCCTACATAACCCATTGAAGATTTTGCCTTGATATTTAGCCAAAGATGTTGAATTATTACAAATTCTTTTACCGCGGATAGAAAGTGAATGTGGTATAGACCGTTTTGTGTGTGACGGGTGGCAACTACTGTAATGCAGATACTGTAACTTGTTGGTTTCTTTAAAATGAACAGAAGTTGAAATATTATGATTATTATAAGTAATATCTACATCTAAAAATGTTATGTTAGTTTTAGAAATTTCATGAGTGAATCTTAGTCTGCTAAATGAATTTAGTTGACTAAGGAATGTATTAAGAGTTTGTAAACTATGAGGCCAAATCATGAAAATATCATCTATGAATCTTAACCATGTTAAAGGTTTGAGAATTTGACTATTTAAAAATTTTGTTTCGAGAGAACCCATATATAATTTTGCATAAGAAGGTGCCATGCGCGTACCCATGGCAGTGCCTTTCTCTTGGTGATAGAATTTATTATCAAAAGTAAAATAGTTATTGGTTAAAACCATTTCTGCTAAATCTAGTAAAAATTTTGAAGAAGGCAGACGCGGGTTTGGGCGGCCATCGAAATACTCTTTTAGGGCATACAATCCTTCGTCATGTGGTATATTAGTATATAAGGACACAACATCTATAGTTACTATAAAAATATCATTACAATTTGGAATATGAATAATTTTTATAATATTTAAAAAGTGGTGAGTATCTTTAATATGCGAATCAAAATTTTTTACTAAAGGTTGCGCATAAAAGTCTACAAATGATGATATTCTTTCGGTAGGACAATCATAAGAAGCTACAATTGGTCTACCTGGATTACCAGGTTTATGTACTTTCGGCAACATGTAAAAATGTGGTGGCCCTGGATTAGAAGGAATTAAGGCCGAAATATCATTGTCAGAAAGTCCTTCATCGGACGCATTTATGTAAATATAATTTTGAATTTCAATAACTAACTGTTCACAGGGGTCAGCTGTAACAGTTGTATAAAATGACGCGTCATTTAGTTGTCTTAGACCCTCATTAATGTAGTCAGTTTTGTTAAGTATTACTGTAGTAGATTCCTTATCTGCTGGTAAAACCATTATTGATTCATCATTTTTTTAATTTTGATAAAGCAATTTTTTCGCTAATGAAAAAATTGATTACTACTTTGAAGGGAAGTTAAAAAGTTAAAAAGTTAGGATCCGAAATTTTATGTAAAATATGATTAATAAATGTATCGATGGGATGACCAGGTAACGGAGGTGGTTCATTTGCCGAAGGTAATTAAATTTTTTGCAATGCCTCATGCAAACCATTACTATTATTGCCAGATGGTACGCGATTATGCCAAAAATATTTCCATTTTAAGTTACGACCAAATGTTAATATATCTTTAGTAATTTCGAAAACATTAATTTTGTTAGTCGGGCAGAATGTCAGTCCCTTAGATAGCACTGACTTTTCTGCGGAGTTAAGAATTTTAGATGATAAATTTATTAAATTACTTTCGTTATTTGTGTTTGTCCGTACTAATCGTTGTTGTTGATTACACGTACGGATAGCTTGAGGCATACAAAATAAACTAGACAAGTTTGTTGGTTTAAGATTTAAAAAGGAAGGAGTTGAAATCTGATTATGAAATGGAATGGGAATATTTTCGTTTCGATACGATCTGATTAATTTGGAATCTTTGTCTATCTTTGACTTGTATACTTCTAGCTCTATTTAAGTTATGCAACGAAGCCTGTATAGTGTCATCTAAGTTGTTTTTGTGATGTATGGACAGATAGTAGTATTGTGTGTGTAAAATAAATACAAAACTGTATAGTGCATTGCCTTTACCATTGCTAAAAGACATAAAATTACTTATTCAAAATGTATGACCTTCAGCCACTGTCACTGATGGCGTCATCAGTGACAGTGACTGAAGTTCCAAAGAGAGGCGAAATATTTGGCAATAAAATTTTATAGCTTCAATTTTTATATTTTATTTTATATCCAACTTATTATGTATTATAATTTTATGATGTGATATCACCTGAATTGTTAGACACAATACCTAAGCTAAAAAATATTGTACCTTAGATTGTTGCTTCAAGATAAATCTTTGGTTTTTGTTTCTTTTGGTGCACTACAACATACAAGGTTAACAATTATTTCAGGTGATGGTATGTATGGTAATTATAATACGCGTATGCCGATAATAATTATTTAAAGAAGAATTGGCATGGTACTCGCTCCAATAGCAATCATTGTGGTGTCATTGGATAGGTCTTTTAATATGCAAAAATATTTACTATGGCGACTTGTCCCAAATCCTTGTCCGAAAACCACGGGAAGCCCCCAAAAGTTCCAGTTTTAGTTAGATATCATAATTGCAAAAATACGATATTACGTACCTATCATGGTTAAAAAATACGAAAAAAATAACAATGTAAAACAACAAAAAACGAGAAATGTATTGTGTTTACTATTCATGCATAATAAATATATCGTGATAATGATAACGACTTTTGAAAAAAAGTAGTATTACTTTTAATATTTCTGTTTTTTGTTGCTACGGTGACTGTTAGACCTTGGGGACGCGGTGTGCGGTGCGCGGTGCCAGTGAACAGTCTTTTGTTGCGCGTCATTTGAGTCGTTGTATCGTTCTGTGCGTGAGACGACGTTCCGCAGCTGGTTACTGTACCTAATACTTTCTTATACCGTTTTCATCACTGACCCCGGCGCTCCTTATGGACATTGTTATTACCTGCTATAAACGTTGATCTTGGCTAGTGTTGTGGTCTTTTGTTGTGGTTATCGATTTGGAACATCGTTATGGAAGAACATCGCAACTGTGTGATGGGTAGGCGAGGACTACATCGTGCTAGATACCAACAGCATGTTTTAGCCGATGATCTTCTAAGAATGCGCCCTGACTTTGTGGCATATATACAAGAACACGCCGTTTTGGAGTTTAGTACTTAATTAAACTATATCACACTTTACTAGCCATAGTTTTTCTTTTTAGAAGCGGTTTGTTTATATTATTATTGTCTGCATGTGTTTATTTTCTAGGTAGCGCAGCTGTATGGTGCGCGGCTAAGTACCTGCGTTCGAGCGGCATACCTTTATATTTATAATGACTTGTGCAGCTTTCTTGCAAGCCTTAGATCCTTTTATAACTCACTTCCCACGTTTATATTTCTTATTATTAAAACTCTCTGACCACTTATTGTTTTAAATCTCTACCAATATTGTAAATGCGAAAGTATGTTTGTTTGTTGGTTTGCTAGTTGTAGTTGGTTTGTCCTTCTTTCACGCAGCAACGGATTAAGTGCACAGGCAAAAGATTCGCGAACTCAAGCGTCAAAAAACATCTAAAAGTTTTTTTTCAGTGATAATGTTTTTTTTGGAAAAAAAGAACATGGAGGTGTAGATTTTATTTACTCGGTCGTAATTACATAATTATCATTAAAAAAATCTGTTAAGTTTTGAAATGACAACTAAAGTAATATTTTTAGAATCATAAATCAAACTTTGGGTGTCTTTTCAAAAGTTAATATATTTTTTATAAAAATACTATCTGATTAGGATCGAGTAAGTAATATTTACACTTCTACGTTCTTTTATGATAAAAAAAACCTTGATATCACTGAAAACAACATTTACACGTTTTTAGACGTTGGAGATCAGGAATCCTTTTCCTGGCCTCTTAACGTGATTTTTTGCACAGATATCAACAAAATCCATTTATTCCACTCACATTAATCCATAATTTACCATTTTCAGGAGGAGAGACAATACGCGACGTGTGTGTCACCGAGTTTGCAGAGAATTGAAAACTTTGTAGAAAGACCACCAGTCATACCAGAAGAATAAAATGTACTAGAGCTTCAGGTTCCAGACTACACTCGAGCTCCAAACACCGCAGGGCATTGTATCTTTAACACTTGCCAAAACGCAACCCGCCATCGAATACCAGAGACGATCAAGATTCACATTTTATGTGAATATAAGTTATATATTCCTGACGGTGCTAGAGTATGTGGACAGCACCTTGAGAGCAATGCTTGGGAAGAGCTGCCTCAATTCTGTATGTCACACATAACTTCAATGCACAACAGTTTAGTGACGTTTGTGACATCTTGGGAAAGACTTTAAATCGTGGAACTAGGCTAGATTTTAACACCAGAGGTGTTTTAAGCAACGAGGATATGCATTTTTGGACAGGGCGCAAATGTGAACAGTTTGATTCCATGTTACAACAAATACCCTCACTAAGTGAGAGGTGCAAAGGAGCCTCGAACTGCGTTAGGCATATATCTGACGAAACTACGTACCGGAGACTCAGATGAAAGACTAGCAACGTTATTTAGTATGTCACGAAGAAAGCTGGAACGTTTATTAACTATTGTGTGCGAATGCCTCATGAATGAATATGTAATATCACTTGGGCGTGGACCATATAAATAGAAACGACGTTTTAGAAAAGAACCTCACTATACCAAGAAGGTTATTTGGCAATGAAGAAAACTATAAGGCGATGGGACTTATATATATATTAATAAAAGCTCGAACTTTTTGTTCCAGCGTCTGTCTTATAGCCTGCATAAGTACCAGAACTTGCTAAAGCCGTTTTTACTTGTGTGTTCCAATGGCTATATAATCGATGTTTTGGGACCATACGCTGCCTCTAAGACCGATGCAAAACATTATGACCGATATAATGAATGATGGAGAAAACCCATTGATTTCTTGAACCGAACGATGTATTCATATTAGATCGCGGCTTCCGGGACAGCTTAGATGCTATCGAAGCATGTGGATATGAATCCTACGTTCCACCATCTAGGGACAGATGGGAGACACAGCTAACTACTGAGCAAGGTAATGAAGCTCGATCAGTTACAATATGCCGGTGGGTAGTGGAAGTGGTGAACGTGGTGGTTTAAACGCGATTTCAAGCTTTTGCGGCAAAAATATTTTAATAAATCACTACCAAAAATGTTCTTCGATTGTAAAATCGCCGCAGCTATGTTAAATAACTTCCACATACCCATCGTTGATAACATTCACGCAGAGGCCTTCCTAAACATAATCAGGGATAAAACAGATTCCCCGAATTTACTTTATGTTTATGTAGAAAGAAAATGGTTGAATAGGCGAAGGGTGGATTTTCAAAGATTATAAAGTCATGAAATACCGAACTTCCCACTACTGATAGAAGGACATATTATTTTACTTTCTTTGAGCACCTATCAACTGAAGCTAGCCCGATCCTACTGCAGCGATCATTTGCCAAATGGACTATACATTTTAGAAATATATAGGGAAAGCGCTCTCCAAGATTTACATGAATATGGCATAAATGAAGATGCTTAGCTTTTACGTGGACGCATACAGTCGCGTCACGTACGGTCAAAAACTTATTATTGGTAAAAAACAATGTTAACGAAAATGAAACTAATATTCATAACATTTTATGCAATTATTACTGCACGTGTTTGACCGGACGAAGAACAGTCGGCACTTGTGCTCACATAGTTTCAATCGTGTGATATCTAGGATTTGCCAGACATGAAGGCTTCACTGCTCCTGCAGCATTCCTCAACGATGTAATTATTGATAACGTTTAAAAAAACAATAACGTTTCTACCTTTTACTATTTTTTCTTTTTTATCCCTGAGTGTTTATTCATTTTATTTAGTACTAAAAATAAATAACGTTTCTTACTTTTCATTTTATTAAACTTCCGACTTTTTAAAGTTTTTTTGCAGTATCGTTGTAAGATTGACCCCGGGTCGCAAAATCATTTTATTACAAGTGACTGTTGCCGTAAGCTCGGTTTAAATGTAAATCAGCTTAACAGGAAAACTATTATCAAGGGTTTGGGTGATAACTGTAGCAGCACAAAAGGTAAAGTAAATCTTAAGTTTTCGTCTCGCGTTTTTCCCGATAAGTCATACGATATGGAGACCTTAGTGTTATATAAAATTACTGATAAATTACCTACTTGTCATATTAATTCAAATTCTATTGATTATTTACGAGGCTTATCTCTCGCCGACGAGGAGTTTGGTAAACCGGACAACATCGATATCCTATTAGGTGCAAAGTTGTTTATTGATTTATTATTACCGGTAAAATTAACCGGCCAACAATTAACCAAGAGTAGTAGAAAAGGCAGAAGGCATGCGCGGGGGCATGCCTTCTGCCTTTTCTACTACTCTTGGTTATGTGATCATGGGCGAAGCAGAGGTCTCATTGGAGCCTGACTGCTCTCTTTCTTATTTTTCAACCGCAGATTCTATCCATGACGATTAAAATGGAGGATATTATTGACGAGCCGATACTATCCGACAAGCTCACCTCCAAGCTGATGGTTGTACTTGATACGAGTTGTCCTACTGATTCTGGCGTCTCGTTGAACGATATTTTGCATGTAGGCCCACCGCTTCAAAACGATTTATTTAACATTTTATTAAACTTCCGACTTTTTAAAACAGCTATCACCGCTGACATACGTCAAATGTATCTCCAGATTATTTTAAGTGAACAAGATCGTTCTTATTAACAAATAATCTACTGTTTTAATAAAAACGAACCGCTTAAATATTATTCTTTTCACCGAGTGTGTTTCGGTCTATGTGTGAGCCTATACTTAGCTATTCGTACAGTTCACGAGCTAGCTAAACAGGGAAAAACTAAGTATCCTTTAGCTTCAGAGCTCTCTTTACGAGATTTATATTTGGAAGATTTGGCCAGCTCATTCATGGACGTCCAGCAGGCGATAGAAGCCGCTGAGCAAATGATACACATGTTCGCCGCCGGTGGGTTTGAGATGGTCAAGTGGTCGAGCAACTGCCGCGAGTTGTTGTCGCGTCTACCGGAGACGTATCGTCTTACGGACCCGGTAAGTCTAGATAATGACGAAACTCTTAAAGTTTTAGGTATGTGGCTACCCGCCAGTGACTTTTCTTCTTCACTATCTCTCTCTTCCCGGGCACTTGTACCAAGAGAAATATGCTCTCCACCATCGCCTGTCTATGGGATATTCTCGGCCTCGTAGGCCCTGTTATCGTTTTCGCAAAGCTTTAAATAATAGAGCTTTGGTCTCTTAAACTCGATTGGGATGACACGCCGCCCGACCGTGTTATCGACACATGGTCGAGATTTCAATCGGAATTATCACTATTAGGTGATCTTCGATTTCCCCGCTATTTAAATGTTTTTTTTAAATAGTCAAGTTTCTATCGTTGGTTTCAGCGATGCAAGTGAACAAGCCTACGGGACCCTCGTCTA
This sequence comes from Monopis laevigella, assembly GCA_947458855.1. Taxonomy (NCBI): domain Eukaryota; kingdom Metazoa; phylum Arthropoda; class Insecta; order Lepidoptera; family Tineidae; genus Monopis; species Monopis laevigella. Next base: position 1,842,485 of record OX381596.1, on the reverse strand, counting down.
CTTGCACTCTAACAACGATGGCCACTGCACCACCACGCTTTTGTGTTCTAGGTCAAAGGTCGCCCCTGTCAAAACTGTCTCTCTCGCAAGACTTGAACTGTGCGCGGCATTATTACTAGCGAAATTGATACGTGTTGTTGTAACTAATTACTCTCCTCGATTTAATATTGATTGCATTTACGCCTTTTTTACTCAACGGTAACCTTGCATTGGATCTATTCATCTCCACACCGTTTTCAAACTTTCGTCGCGAATAGAATAAGTAAAATTCAAAGCTTATTAGATTCAAATAATTTCTATCATATATCCGGCGTCTCTAATCCGGCGGATTGCCTCTCCCGCGGTCTACTCCCATCGCAATTTGTTGACCACCCTCTATGGTTCACTGGTCCACCTTGGATGCAGTCGGACGTAGAGCAGTGGCCGATTAAAAATTTTAAATTCAATAAATCTGGAAATATTCCAGAGATGAAAACAATCTCTCTCGCATCTACAAATCATGTAGATTGCGTAGACGACGATTTTTTGTATAAAATTGCTCTTATATGCTCTTCGTGGGGCAGACTGCTCAGGATTGTAGTGTATGTTTATAGATTTTTAAAACTTTTACCACGCAATGATTTTATGTCTCCAACCGATTTAGATTTCGCTGAAAATAAAATATTAATTTCTCTTCAATCAGTATACTTTAAAGACGAATTAAAAAATCTAAAATCTAACAAATTATGTTTAAATATATACAAAAATTAAAACCGTTTTCATTTAATAATATTATTCGTGTAGGCGGCCGGTTAAGTAATACCGACTTAACGTTCGATCACCGCCATCCTAATTGTTACCTAAAAAGGATCACATAGTCAGTCTCATTATAGACTACTGGCATAAATAAAATTGCTATCCCGGTCCCAACCTGTTACTAAGTCTTCTAAGGCAAAATTATTGGATTATTTCCGGTCGTCGAATAATTCGCACGCGTATTGATAAATGTAACGCTTGTTTTCGTACTCGCCCACAGTCTACATTTCCACTTATGTCCGATTTACCTATATCTCGCGTGGAAACGGTACCTAAAGCTTTTATCAACACTGGCTGTGACTATGCCGGACCCTTAAGTATAACTTTACGGCGTGGTCGTGGTATTCGCAGTCAGAAATCTATCTTATATTTGTTTGTTCGTATGTATAACGACGCGAGCCATACTATATCCATCCTAGTCGGGATGGTATTATCAGAGTGGCCACTGTCAAAACGTCAAGAGGTCTTTATAGAAGACCAGTGGTACGCTTATGTCCATTGCCTACGCAATAGACACTTTTCTCTTTTAGTTTTAAGATTGTTTTTTCATAAGGTATGAAAAAACAATGTTGTAAGTTTATTTACCGCATGTATTTTTTTTTATTATTATATTTTTTTAAGGATTATTCCTTCAAGGCGGGGGCCATGGACACGCCATCAACCTATATCTCTCTAATGTCGCTACTCAACCAAAGATTTTTCGTTTTCTGTATAATATAAATACCCTCGAGCCCCCTACAAACAGCTCTTCGTTTGTTAACTGTTGTTTAGTTAAGACGCATCTCTCATCTCGTGACGTAGGTCACCTAACCGCAAAGTTCTCGTTTAACCCGCACCGCAGATTAATTAATCTATATTCCAAATTATTTACCATATTGCATATAAAATTAAGTCAAAATTAAGTGTTTAAAATCCACAAGCTGTTTTACACTCAAATACAGACATAGTACATAAAACATCACGCACACTACCAAAAGCAGCATGTGACAGCACCTTTAAAATCAGTGGAATTTGGAGACCTTGGTAAGTCCTTTTACAATGTCTAGTGTTTTAATTATATAATCCCCTGTTCATATTAATATAATCCCGCCTGGTCCGACTGAACACTTTAGTGCGTGAAAGCGATAAGTGGCCGAGCCATAAAAAGCATAGCAAAAAGCAAATGAAACGTGATTCGTCAATACGATATCCCGAGTCCGAACAAGAATCGGTGCAATGCATAAAAACGGGCGAAAAAACACCAAAGAAATTCAAAGTAAAAAACTCGGCATCGAAGATTATGGCCACCGTTTTCTGGGGAAGAGATGTCATCAGTTCTTCAGGATTATACCATGGTTAACAAATGGGCTCGGCTAATTCAACAAGGCAGAGAGACGTTTGAAGACGACCCTTGCCCGGGCCGCCCAGTAACAGTTGTGACCAAAGAAAATGTTCAAAAAGTCGAAAAATTGTACTGGCCCATCGAAGAATTAAATTGTGGCAGATAGAAGAGCTACAGATTAGCAAAGTACGAGTTAGAGAGATTTTGCATGAACATTTGCACATGAAAAAAAATTGTTCGCGTTGGGTAACGCGAATGCTCAACCCGCTCGACAAGCAGCGACGATTAGAGGAGTTGCAAAGTTTTTTTGAAGTTGTGTCAGCCTGATTTGGATGAAATTAAGGTTAAGTATATTTATTAAGCGCTTTATACAACGATGCTATTTCATCATAATCACCGCAACAAGCTCGCCACTTGTTTCGAATACCATCGGCGAAATGAGGACGGGTTAATACCTCCGCTGGGTACCCTGAGGCCGTTTAAATGGTTCTCGGGAGCCAAATAGACACCCGTGATGGTATTTATTTATTATTTATAGAAAGATAAGTATGTTTCAAATAATTTCAACATAATCACGCCAGTAATAAATTTGTAATCGCATTGTGACCGTTGATGAAACGTGGATTTATCAATACGATCCCGAGTCCAAACAAGTCGATGCAATGCATAAAAATGGGAGAAAGACCACCGAAGAAATTCAAAGTAAAAAAATCGGCATCGAAGATTATGGCCACCGTTTTCTGGGACAGCGAGGGAATTATATTTATTGATTATTGGCCTAAAGGGACTACAATGAATGACCAGTATTACGCTAATTTACTAGGTAAAGCACGTGAGGCAGTAGTGCAGAAAAGTCGTGGCAAGTTGACGCGCAAAGTGCTGTTTCTCCAAGCCCGTTCACACCGCTCGTGTTGCGCGGGATGGCTTAAAATCTACCGGATTCGCAGAAATTGACCACCCACCCTAAAGTCCGGACCTGGCGCCCAGCTACTTTTTCCTGTTTTCAAATTTAAAAAAGGCGCTACGGGGACTAAGATTTTCGGACGACAGTGAGATGAAGACGACCGTAAAAAGTGCAGTGTGCGATATTGCAATTCATATTTTCATATTTTTTTATATTTTATTCTTTTTTTGTTTTAAATGTTTATAAAGTACCTCCTACCCATGGGCGTAACCACCCACGGACTCGGGGTGTGCGCGCGCGCCGCCTTTTGTTTTTGTTTGCATTTTTTTGTGTCGCCTAACCACTGAAGTTTCTTACGGAAATTAAGTATTGTAGTTAGCTAGATAATTAAGTTTTTTTAGGTTTGATTAGGTACCTTACAGGTCAGAGCCATGGTGGGGCAAGCGCACCACCGTGTCTACATCCATGCTCCTACAAGATGTCTCTTCGTCAATATTAGGTACTTAACTGTTATTGGAGCGAGACTTGTGACTCTGAATCTGCGTGTACCTGAATAATAGCTATTTAACAATATTGGTCACCCACACTATGCCGGCTAAATGATGCGGTTACGAAACAGGCAACGATAAACATGATTGTGTGCATTAAAATAGTAGGATTTCGGAATAAATTTACAATGTTTTTTATTGATTGCAAAGCTGAATTTTAAATAGGCTATGGCATAATATTTTTTTTTTTAGAATTATGTCTGTCTGTATACATGTATAAGCGAGCATACTATGGGTCGGTAAATGTGTTTATTTTTGTTAAATAGCTATTAGCTTAGCCCTGGAGGTATAATAGGTAGGTATGTGGGGTAGGTCGGATTGACGAATAATACTACCTCACATATAGAATAATGAAATATATTGTCTTATTAACTAGTTGTTGTACACGTATAAATCCACGCGTGTGGACGAATGCAGTCGAGCGCAGTGCGTCTGCGTAGACGTTCCGGAATGCACTGAAGTTCCATTGCATTCTCTAGATGCGCGGTGGGGACTCCGACGGGGATGTGATGGCACCATCCTATTGGTCGATGAGAAGTGCTGACATGGCAACCGTCGCTCGCTACCATATATGGTGAGCGTGGAGCGGACAAAGGAGATGCGTCATGTTGCCATGCGCCACGTGGAATGCAGCCACATCAGCCCCCTCGGAGACCTTTAGGTCGATACAAAAGAATAAATTTAAAAAGTTATATAATGCAAAAGTAAAAATTTGTAAAGTAAGACAAAATAATAATAAAAAAGAATGAATATAATGCAAAATAAACATGTTACCAAGCAAATGCATTTGTACATTGAACTTTGGCAAAGGAATTTGCTGATGTAGAGTACGTGACAATTCGAAGTGTGCGAACGTACGAAATGATTCACAGGTATACTCGTATGACCTAATTAATTACACAATAGATAAAGTAAAATAAGACGTGGTTTAAAAATATAAAGATAGTACACAAAAAATATTAATAAAGTATTATAAAATAAACATTAACAAGTAAATGGGATGACAAGGGATTGCGGGTTTGCTACGGATTCCATGTAGTTGCTGCGCGGCGTTCGGAGACCAGGCGGAGGTGCTGCTCGTGCAGCGCTGCGTCCCGCGTCACTATCGGTAGATTGCCCAGATAGAGGAGGCAGACCAGGTCTCGGGGATCCCATTCATGTATCGTGGTGTGTTTGCGCTCGTTACGCAAACCGAAGTTCATGAATGGGGCGTGCTTGAACGTGCCGCATGGAGTCGTGCTGGGTTGCGGTGTGGATAGAATGCATATAGTGACTTGGTTTTCCGCATCGTGGTTCGGATATCACCAGCTAGGCGAGTGCGTTTATACTTGCTAGTAGCTAAGGTGATGCGTGGAGTGACCGTATGCGGTATGAGCTCCTGGAACCGATGCGGCGGACACTATATGCTGTTGCGCTATCTGAAATTTTTAACTGCAGCGTTGATGCACTTGTTGGCGGAATTTGCTGCGCCTGCAGTTTGCGTTATATTGGCGGGAGCGAGAGCGGGAGCGGGGACGGCGGAATGATAAGGCGGACGACAGCGCGACGGAGCGATGAGTCATCTTGCGTCGACGTGGCGCTTGAGGTCGTCGACCTTCGTAGTCCGTAGGCGATGCGAGGAGTTGCTACGCCCGCGCGAGGTGCTACGCCTCGAGCGCGGACGCGGGGTAGGGGGTTGCTACGCCTCGAGCGTGGACGTTGGTGCGGGGAGCGGAGTGCGGGCATTGCGGGCGGGAGGGGCGACCTCGACCAACCGGGAGCGGGGCGCGGGCAGGAACCACGTTGCTATGCGTCGCGGTGACCAGCGGGAGGGCCGTTCTCGACCGCACGGTCCGCGAGCGATGCGACGGCGTCCTAGTTGACGTCATCGCACTGTGTACAGCGTGGGCTGGGAGGCGCTAGGTCCACAGCTTACTCCGCACGCTGTCGGTGACAGCGTATTCTTCCACGGCCGCAGGGGTCGGAGTCGACTGCGCCCGGCGGCATCCTATGTTGCTGGGACGTCGTCAGGCGCGCGATGAGCTGCTTCTTTTAGGTCACCATTGTCACTCGCGTCGATTTGTCATTGTCTCCATCACTAAATATATGAGTTGCACAAAATAACACTATTTGTCACCTCGTGTTCACTGAATCACGTCGGGCTCGATCACGTCGGGGTAAAGGTGTCGATATGTCGCAGTACAGCGCCTTGTTGGAGCCTGGGATATTAACCTTTTTTAGCTGGAGCCCGGAGTCACCGTTTAGAAGTTGGTGAAGTTCTGGGTCGTCGCTCTGGGAAGTCGCGAGTTCGTCGAAATTTATGAATGATATTTCTTCGATGCGGGACAAGGTATCGGCAACTACGTTGTCTTCACCCGTGATGTGCCGAATATCGGTGGAAAATTGTGATATGAAATCCAAATACCTAAACTGACGGGGTGAGCAAATGTCGGAGCGCTTTTTAAACGCGAAGACTATGGGTTTGTGGTCGGTAAATATTGTGAATGGTTTTAGCTCGAGCATATATCTAAAATATTTTACCGCCTCGTAGATTGCCAAAAGTTCTCTGTCGTAGGGGCTGTATTTGCGCTGAGCCGTATTTAAGCGCTTGGAGAAGAAACCCAAGGGATTATAAGCGTTTCCAATTTTCTGTTGTAATACAGCGCCGATTGCGACATCGGAAGCGTCGGTTACTAAAACTAATTGTGCGTTTGGGTCGGGATGAGCCAATAAAGTGGCTTCTGCGAGACATTCTTTTATTTTTATAAATGACTTTTCGAGAGTGGGTGTCCACGAAACAGGGGTATTGTTTTTTAGGTCCTTACCCGCGAGCAAGGTGACTAATTCGGCTTGTTCGTGAGCTGCATGCGGGAGGAATCGGCGGTAAAAGTTAATCATCCCGAGAAATCTACGGAGCTCCTTAATATTTTTCGGGATTGGGAAATCGTTGATAACAGTAACCTTAGCCGGTTGAGGTTTAGTACCCTCGGCGGATACTAAATACCCAAGAAAAGGTACCTGCGGCTCGCCGAACCTGCATTTTGCGGTGTTGATGACCACTCCGTGCTCCTTCAGACGCTCGAAGACCTGGCGAAGGTGCTGCTCGTGCTGCTCTGCATCTGTCGACGCCACTAGAATATCGTCTAGGTACGGGAAGCAGAAATCCAGGTCGCGTAAGATTCCGTCCATGAATCGTTGGAATGTCTGCGCTGCATTGCGCAAACTGAAGCTCATGAACGGAAACTCGAAAAGTCCGAAGGGCGTTGTTATAGCTGTCTTGGGTATGTCCGCTGGGTGCACCGGGATCTGGTTGTAGGCTCGAACCAGATCTATTGTCGTGAAGATCTTGCATCCGTGGAGGTTGTGCGAGAAATCGCCGATATGTCTCACGGGGTAGCGGTCCGGGATCGTGCGCGCGTTTAATGCACGATAGTCACCGCACGGACGCCACGTGCTGTCGTTCTTTGGTACCAGGTGCAGCGGCGAAGACCAGCAGCTGTCGGACCGTCGGGCTATTCCAGCACGCACGAGATCTTCGAACTCTTGCTGGGTAATCCTCATCTTCTCTGGGGCGAGTCGTCGGGGGCGCGAAAATGCGGGCTGGCCCTCTGTGGTCCGGATGTAGTGTATGGTATCGTGTTTGACCACGCGTTGAGTAAGGTCACCAGCTGGGCGAGTTAATTCCGGGAAACTTGCGAGCAGCTGGTGGTAGTCCGATCGGCCGGATACCGATTTAACTCGCGGCACTGTTGTAGTCGCGACGGATACACCACTCACGGATAAACGCGTGACACCATCGAGGAGGCGCTTTTCGCGAACGTCCACTAATAAATTGTAATGCGATAGAAAGTCAACACCGATTATGGGTTTAGTAACGTCCGCCACTACAAACCGCCATCTAAATTCTCGTCTCAGTCCCAAATCTAAATTAAAATTAATGAGTCCGTACGTAGGTATGGCGGTACCGTTGGCGGCGTATAGTTCATATTTATTATCTTTCGCGCACTTTAGTTTTGTTAGGCGCACAGGGTAAACGCATAAGTCCGACCCTGTGTCCACTAGAAAGTTTATATTTGTTTTCTTATCACTAATGAATAAGCGGCTATGTAAGTCGTTGCAGTCACTTGCCGCTAATAGTGACCGTTCCGTCGGTTTCCCGCGTCCGAAAAATTGCAGGGCTCCCGGCATTTGGTCGCCCGCTCGCTGAAGGTCACGTGGTACCAACACCACGTAGACGGCGCGTCCCGCTGCTGAGAATTGCTCCGCGAGCGATTCTCGTTGCGATACGGCGTGCGGGGTCGGCTGAGGCGGCGCGGGCGGGAACGATCCATGTGAAGCGCGGCCAAGTGGTGACTCATCTCCGCTACCTGTCGCCTTAGGTCATCAAACTCTGACGTGGCGACACCGAGGGCGCTCACCTGTGCGCTTGCTGTGGGAGGGGCGACCTCTACTACCTTATCGGCCAAGCGGGCGATGGCCTCCAAGGTGACGTCATCACCCTGGGTGGCCACGATGGCTTGGACGTGGTTAGGTAGGCGTCCGGCCCATAGGGTGCGTAGCAGTTCTGTCGACACCCCATCCCCCGCGAGCGACTGCAGGTGGCGCAGGAATTGTGACGGTTTGCGGTCACCCAATTCCTCCTGGGACAACAGCTGGCGTAGCCGTTGTTGTTGCGAGGTCGAAAGTCGCGCTATCAGCTCTTGCTTGATCGTTTTATATTTGTCAGTAGCCGGCGGGTCATTTATTATGTCCCTCACTTCCGCCACCGTTTTATGGACCAAGCACTGGAGCACTTGCCCGTATTTTACATCGTCTGCGACCACTTTGTGGGACACAAATTGGGCCTCCAGAAGGGAGAACCATGTTTCAGCGTCGTGTGGCCAAAAGGGCATCACTCGCGGCGTTTCCATTCTTAAACGTTTGACACTCACATATAACAAAAATAAAAAGATATAACTAAACTAACACGAATTAAAATTAACAAAAATAAATACTGAGCGCAAAAGTTTTTTGTCGGGGTCACCAATTATGTGGGGGCTGCTGAGGTGATTGAATTAAAGTCCCACATAGATATATAATATGTATATATTGTCTGTATAAGATATAACTATGCTAGTGCTAGAGTTAAAGCTAGGAGGAGACGCGGTTGGCGAGAGCGGTCTCGCGGTAAGTGCAGGTTCGCGATGTCGGTCCTGGGATGCACTGTATGCGCGTGCGTACGCGATGATGTCCCAGGCTGCACTGTCACACCGATGCACCGAAGCGTGCCTCGGCGTGGGCTCCGACGGGGGGAAACGCTGGTGCTTTCCTATTGGCTGTGCAGAAATGCTGACATGGCAACCGTCGCTCGCTACCATATATGGTAAGCGTGGAGCGGACAAAGGAGATGCGTCATGTTGCCATGCGCCACGTGGAATGCAGCCACAGGTATATTATATTTCGATACACCTACTCACAGGGGAGCTCAGATACACAGGGGGTGTTTTAGGATTTTCTTAACAAAACGTACCTACCTACACTATACAGAAGGAAATGTCTTTTTTTGGTAGGTCGGTGTATAGGTATTTAAATAAACGCACAGCCGAGTAAGGTATTTTGTTCCCTCTAAGCCGTTGACTTGAGTTATCTTTAACGAATTATAGACTGTTTAGATACAAATCGGTATTTTCTTTGTTTTAGGTACCTCCCATCAGGGGGATACCGAGTACGCAGGTAACAACGCTCAGTGCGTAGCCATGTCGGCATGCGCGGCCGCGTACTCCGTACATAGGGAGAGAGATATCTTCACGACTGAAGATATCGATTCGATTTTACAGAGTGGAGACTCTCTCTACTCTGAGTTAAAACCCTCGCTTCGGGAGGGTTAAGTTTTTTTTAATCCAGAAGAACTGCCGACCGAGATTCGCGTCGGGGATTGTTTGGCTTTAATTGAACCTTTGAGCGACAACTGGTTAAATAACGGTTTATTTCCAGCGTGCCCGGAGGATAGGGATGTTAAATTATTGTGTTTGCGATTAATGTTAGGCCAGATTCTTAACGGCGCGGAATATAATGATATCACGGATAGCATTATATTCACCGGTCAATCGTACACCGTGTCATTCTGGAGGCACCTTAATAATTACTTTCTGTTCAATAGTCACGCTGTAGATGTTCACGGCAGGCCTTCAGCCAACGAATTCGGTCGAGCGCGTTTGTTTAGATGTAATATTCTGAGTAACCTGGCAAATTTATTATTCGCCCGGCACGTTAACGATGGGACTCAGTATTCAATTCACAAAATATCCGTGATAAATACTAATTTTTCTGTGTTCGGTAACCGCAATTGGACTACGGCTACAGCTGATTCAGTTCCAGTTCAAAGAGACCCTAGACTAACATTACAAAAACCTGTGGTTGTAGTAACTCGCGTTGCCGATTTCAAATTAGAAGTTATGGTACCAGTTGTTCGCCTAACAAATATGTTTTCTGAATTGCCGGTAGATGAAATTGAGGAACCGCATGTTAAGTTACAAAATATACACAAAATAATCCTGAAATAGATCGCGGCGCCGTCAAAAAATATACACTCGATAACCCAGATGAGCATCGCGACGCTGTACGTAGATATTCCGGGCAACACCCCGACGTAAATAAAAACGCTGTACATCGGTATAACAAACAAAATAGGAACAAAGCGGCTCAACTTAGTAAAATTTTAATTGTTATTGGTCAATATAAAGATTTAGAATTAGATGAATTAACACCATGCTGTCCCCCGATACCTTCGTATGTCCTCACTGTCGCGCGCGTTTATTTCAAGAGGAACGCGGTCGCGTAAAATGGTGTTGCGGATCGAATTCGTACAACGTTCAGAACTTTGCACCCTTAACAGAGGCTTTTTATTCGTCGCCCTCCTTTGTTAACAGACCGCGAGCGTACAACAATCTCTTCTCCTTCAGCGCTCTCGGAGTATCCCACGGATATCAACAACCAGCCGGATTGTCCTTCCTGAAGATTCAGGGTCGTATTTACCACCGCGTTTTTGATTTGGCCTACGATAAAACAGAAAACAATGTAATATCGTATATAACCGACCCGAATGAACGCGAGCAACGGGGCCTAGGTATGTAACGTTGTTTACAACTTTAGCCTCTACCTCAAATTTAAATACTTTAATTAATACACATTTTAAATAAATAAAATAATTATGTAAATAACATAGTGAATTGTTTATCGAAGCTTCAAGTGACATTTGATGTTTTTTTTCTTTTGTTTGGCTTTTGTATTATCTGTGGTAACCCTGATAACAAAACTTAATAAATAAATCAGGCATTTTACCTTATATATCCTTTTTAAAGTCACTTCCATACAATAAATTAATTTTGGAAAGCAATTTAATCGAGTTGATTGATTTTTTTTAACTCGATTGGCTGGATCACCAATCGAGGCACACTAAAACATCCCTCTCAGGATGAAGCTGATTTTTTTGTACCAAAGCCTTGCAAAATAGAAAACAACACAGCCAACATTAATGATCTGTGCTTTTGCTAGTATTCTGTTGAAACATTAAAAAAATAACAATTTGAATCTACCGACTGGTTTATTTAAATTTGAGAGAAAACTTTACTTAAAAATAAAATTAAAACAAAATTAAATCCATTCGAATCTAATAATTATATTCAGTTTTCGCCCATTATTATCTGCCAGGAATATCAGGTATAGTTTTGTGGTCAAATTGTATTTAATATTATTAAATAGATTTCTATAAGTTTTGTTAATTTCCATCAGCAGCGTGGATGAATTTGGGCTGAGATAGCCGTTGAATCGTGCCATTAGCTCTCGTCGCTTTTTGTGCAACCGAGGACCTGATAATCCAGCAAGGGGAGCAGGTTTTCTCGATACAAAAATTAAGGTATGACGCTTCAGATATTTATCACGATTTGATTCGACTTCTACATCATTGTTTTATTATTAACCTCTTAGAGTTTCGAATACTCTACGGGCTGCTAGTGCCGAGGACGTAGTCTGCGCGAGGATATTGTTCTGGGAGTGACCGCCTGACGGTAAATTACACGGTCACAATGCGTGATTCCGAACTGGAATCAGTGTCCCGTCTCCGCCTAGTCTGTTGAAGAAAGTCTAGCCCTAGAGATTATTCTTTTAGGTCCCTCTGACCAATATTTCAGTTTAGTTAATTTGTCTGTTGATCTTCTTTTAATCTATTTGCTACACTATTCATATTTAGATTCCATAACTTGGTCGGTGATATAGTGTGCAATTATTTCATTTACATGTACGTTTCTTAATTTAAACCCTATCAAGAGGAGCGTGTATGCCTCAGCATTTAATCTTTTGCATTGAATTAGTTGGGAGGGATTCCTGGCCATGTGAGGGTGTTGCTGGTTAATAACTAGCCAACCTAACGCATTCCAGTGTGTGGAGTTGGTGGAGGCTGTGGAGTTGGTGGAGGCCGTGGAGTTGGTGAGGGCTGTGTGTGGAGCCTTGGTTAGCGGCCGCCGCCCCAGTCACCTGCTCAGCTCGGCGCTGTCCTGACCTGCCGAGACCCGACCTCCCATACAAAGTAATATCTACACCTTTTAGTTCCTAGTATTTATGTTGCGGACCTACGGTCTAGAAATATCATATATTATACAAGAATTTGGGAGTGAAGATGCCCCGCTGCGTGCGAAACCTAACTTAACCCAATTTAAATAATTATCTTTTTTTATGTAATACTAGTTGCCAACCCAGACCATCCCAGGGACCCAAATTTAGAACTTAAATGTCAAGTTTAGGTATGGATTAATTGCATTCCAATACCTTGATGTTATAGTTAATATCAAATCAATTATATTAAACAATTTAATTAACAACATTTGTTAAAACTGTTTACATTCAGATAACATCTTACTGGGGTTTTGAATGTTGTGAAGGAGATTATTGTATTTAGTAAAACCAAATTACTGTTATTAATAAAACTTGTAAATAAAATTATAGTGTTGTTTCATTCCACCACACCCCCCAGAGTAGACGGTTACAGGTAGAAGTCTTGATACTACAGTAACTCGTAGTATATCGCGTTTTCTGCACGAGGTGAACCCGTTCATAAAGTGTTTTAAGTTGCTCAGCCAAGAAGGGGCGACAATTTTATTAAATTTGAAAGAACCACACGCGCGACCCACGGCAATATTTTAGGGGACCCAAAAGGGGATGAAATAGCGGCCATAATTAGTACAGAGAGGGAACCCTTTTCGCGTCGTTGCATTGCCGCCGTGTTGAAAGTGGGCGATAAAAAACCTCATACAGTAGATATTATGCACGATTTGTACGAAAGTTTCCAATTTCCGTTACTATATCCAGAAGGCAACGGCGGTTGGTATCCAGATAAGTCGGACAAAATGGGAAATAAGCTGACTCAGGTTAAATATGTTAGGTGTTTGTTGTTATCGGAACGACGATTTTCGGAAATAGGTAGGCTCTCGGAAGAGTGGGTGGTGGACATGTATTGCAGAATATCCGAGGAACGCTTGCGTTATATGAATAGTTTACAAAACCAAAGCTCCGCTACAGCGTTTAGAACTGCACCTATCGAAGAAGTGCAAAGAAGTGTCGCCATCGCTAACGATGAGACGATACAAGGTGAAGGTTTCGTGTCGGGCAAGGTTTACTTACCAAATTCCTTCACAGGCGGTCCCCGATATATGAAAGTAAAGTACACACATCAAAAAAGTCTAGGGATCAAGCATTTTTATGCGGATTTCTTGTGATTGAGATGTGGCTTTGTAATAAATTTATGATTTTATAAATTTATATGGATCCTTTTTGGTGCATTTTATAATTTAAAACAGGAACTGTCAATCAAATTCGAGTAAAAGATGAAAATCAGCTGTCAATATTTTCCCTATAAAAACATAAGACGCATTGAAGACATTATTAGTGCTACTGTTTCCCTACTACTGATTAAAACCAACGTTATTATGGAGCGGCGACGTCATTTAAGCAGGGAAGAAATGATCAGAGCCGTGGGAATGATAGAAGCTGGTTCCCGGCAACGTACTGTGGCTTTAGCTCTGAATACAAGTCAGAGTGTAATCAGTCGACTTTGGACACGTTACCGAACCACTGGTACCGTGGCTGAGCGCCATGGAGGACGGTATCGCTGCACCACACGGAGACAAGACCGATACATTCAAATCACAGCTCGAAGAGCTCCAACAATAACCGCCATGATGTTAGCCGTGAGCCTTCATCGCTCTTCAGGGAACTTAATTAGCGACCAAACAGTCAGAAACCGCTTGCATGAAGTAAACCTTCATTCCCGAAGACCGCTACGGGTACCACCTATAGCAATGCACAATCGTAGGACTCGATATCAATGGGCTCTTGAACACAGAAATTGGACAGAAGAACAATGGCGTTTCGTGTGCTTTTCTGATGAGTCTCGTTTTGGTATGAGGCCGGATACAAGACGTATACGACACTGGAGAACCCCTGGACGCCAACAGCGATTAAAATCCTGCCAGGAAGTCCATCCTTATAGTGGTGGAACCATCATGGTATGGGCGGGTATTTCGATCGGCGGAAGAACTGAGTTGATTTGGATCAGAGGCAACCTCAACGCTCAAATTTATGCTGAGACGGTTGTATCAGACGTCATCGTTCCTCTACAAGTGCATATCGGTCCCTTATTTCAGTTAATGCATGATAATGCACGACCGCACACCGCAAGAGTTGTAAGACAGACTCTCGCCGCAGCTAACATCAATGTCCTGCCCTGGCCTGCTCAGTCGCCAGACTTGAACCCGATTGAGCATGCATGGGATATTCTTCAGAGAAGAGCTCTGCCGAATATGGAGGGTATCCAGTCGCAAGAAGACCTTTTTTTGTTGTTGCAACGAACATGGGCGGCCATTCCACAGCGTGATTTGGATGAACTCATTTTGAGTATGCCAAACCGATGTTCTTGTGTTGTTAGTGTTCGCGGTAGAAACACGGATTATTAATTGTTTAAGTTACCCAATAAAATTAAAAAAAAAACTGTTATTTCAGTCTTTTTTTCGAACTTTAATGTTAGTGGTTCAAATGTCAAAAATCCCTTTATTAGGAAAATGGCAATTTTTTTTACTAATGCAAAGGTGACTTGGTTTATCGTTACTGTAGACAAACGAAAACATTTTATTTGATCAATCCTTAAAAAAATTTTTAATGAATATCAATCAGGAGAAAAGTTATTGCAAAAATATATGTTGATCCCTAGACACTTTTGATGTGTGTATATGGACGCCATCGCATTAGTCAACAGATTAGGTACACCGACATATTTTTTAACATTCACATGTAACCCTAAATGGCCGGAAATACACCAGTCCATCCCACGAGGCCAAAGAGTAAACCCTCTCATTTGTGTCCGAGCATTTAATTTAAGACTTACACAACTTTAAAGAGACATCAGATCCGGGCATTGGTTTAGTAAACTAGATTATATGATGCACGTTATCGAGTTTTAAAAACGCGGACTACCGCACGCTCACATTTGCATACGGATACACGGAGGCGGCCCCGTTCAAAATGTAGATATCGATAAATTTGTTAGAGCCGATATTCCTGCTGCCACAGAGGCTCAAGGCAAATTGAGGAAGGCGGTGTTGGATCACATGATCCACGGTCCTTGCGGCCCACCGCACAGAACCAATTTACTTTGATGGGACAGTGTCAAAAGTAAATGTTCGAAATTTTTTCCCAAACGCGCGACCGATACTACTTTTTGCTACGACAGAGGATTCGTTAACTTGCGTCGCGACGCCAACAACACCGGCACCATCAAGCATCGTAATCGCGACATGACCGTTAACGATCTTTGAGTCGTCCCCTATAATGCCACTCTTCTGCTTAAATACGATGCTCACATAAACCTAGAAGTTGCTTCACAACGCACCATAGTCAAGTATCTGTTCAAATATATGACTAAGGGTCCGGATGAATCGCGCGTCGCCGTTGTAGCCGACAGTCATAAAAATAACGAAATTGAACAGTACGTGACTAAACGTTACATAGACGCTCCAGTGACGCCGCCTGGAGCACTATGGAGTTCGACGTTACCGCTCGGGAACCGACTGTAAAACAATTAGCCGTCCATTTAGCTAACCAGCAGTCGGTTTATTTCAAGCCCGGCGCTGAAGCGGAGGCCGCGACGCTGAAACTCTTCAGACTTAATTACCTATTTTAACCGCCCCGTTGGTGACGAATTCGATCGGCTTAGTTATTTAGATTTTTTTGAAAAATACTTAGTACATAATAAACAGCCAAAATCAACATCTTTTCCGACCTCAAACGGTAAATTCGTTACGATGCGGCAACGGGGTGAGCTCGTCGCGCGTCTATTTTGGGTCGCGCCCAATAGAGGTGAACAATTTTATCTTAGATTATTGTTAAATTCTTACCCCTGTCGTAGTTACGGGGATCTATTAAATCTGGGTGGTCCGAATTGTAACACTTTTCAGGATGCTGCTAAGTTCGTAGGTCTCGTGGACGACGAAGTCGAGTACGAAAAGGCTATGGCGGAAGCCTCTACTTTTTTCACAGGACCACGCCTTCATAGGTTTTTCGTACTTCTGGCTTTGAATAGTGCCCCAGTAGCCTCACTTTGGGGCACTTTTAAAAATCAATTGTGTGAGGATTTCTTGAATAGGTTACCGAACAACATTGATAGAGCTGCAACATTAGGGTTAGTCGAAATCAACCGGATGCTCCAGAAGCACGGACTTCTGTCGTGCAATGCGGTTTATCGGCGGTAGTAGACGAAACCACCGAGTTCGGCCGGGAACTCACGGCACCAAGGTGATTATCGTGAGGGTTTCCCCGCGTTTGATTGCCGTGCGTAAACCGGGGGGCTCTGAAGAATATTTGATCCCGCGAATATTGTTCAAGGCCCCCATAGATCCAAGAAGCCCGTTGGAAATGTTGCGGCGTCAATTTCCTTTACAAAATTGCTACGCCATGACCGTACACAAGAGCCAGGGTCAGACCATTAGCAGGGTAGGCGTAGATTTGAGGTCCGAGGTTTTCAGACACGGGCAATTATAAGTTGCCCTTGGCCGCGTTCGTAACAGTAAAAGTATTAAAATTCTTGTACATAAAGACCGATTAATCAACGGTAAACCGCATGC
Organism: Monopis laevigella; assembly: GCA_947458855.1. Taxonomy (NCBI): domain Eukaryota; kingdom Metazoa; phylum Arthropoda; class Insecta; order Lepidoptera; family Tineidae; genus Monopis; species Monopis laevigella. The sequence goes on along the minus strand of OX381596.1, from coordinate 1,825,790 downwards.
GAAAAATATAATAATAGATCAGCTGATTAGGAAAAAGTAGTACTTTTTTTTTTCAGAATTATGTCTGTCTGTATACATGTATACGCGAGCATACTATGGGTCGGTAAATGTGTTCATTTTTGTTAAATAGCTATTAGCTTAGCCCTGGAGGTATAATAGGCAGGTATATTATATTTCGATACACCTACTCACAGGGGAGCTACACAGGGGGTGTTTTAGGATTTTCTTAACAAAACGTACCTACCTACACTATACAGAAGGAAATGTCTTTTTTTGGTAGGTCGGTGTATAGGTATTTAAATAAACGCACAGCCGAGTAAGGTATTTTGTTCCCTCTAAGCCGTTGACTTGAGTTATCTTTAACGAATTATAAACTGTTTAGATACAAATAGGTATTTTCTTTGTTTTAGGTACCTCCCATCAGGGGGATACCAAATACGCAGGTAACAACGCTCAGTGCGTAGCCATATATGCATGCGCGGCGGCGTACTCCGTACATAGGGAGAGAGATATCTTCACGACTGAAGATATCGATTCGATTTTACAGAGTGAGATTTTACTCTCTCTACTCTGAGTTAAAACCCTCGCTTCCGGAAGGTCAAATTTTTTTGAATCCGGAAGAACTGCCGACCGAAATTCGCGTCGGGGATTGTTTGGCTTTAATTGAACCTTTGAGCGACAACTAGTTATATAACGGTTTATTTCCAGCGTGCCCGGAGGATAGGGATGCTAAATTATTGTGTTTGCGATTAATGTTAGGCCAGATTCTTAACGGCGCGGAATATAATGATATCACGGATAGCATTATATTCACCGGTCAATCGTACACCGTGTCATTCTGGAGGCACCTTAATAATTACTTTCTGTTCAATAGTCACGCTGTAGATGTTCACGGCAGGCCTTCAGCCAACGAATTCGGTCGAGCGCGTTTGTTTAAATGTAATATTCTGAGTAACCTGGCAAATTTATTATTCGCTCGGCACGTTAACGATGGGACTCAGTATTCAATTCACAAAATATCCGTGATAAATACTAATTTTTCTGTGTTCGGTAACCGCAATAGGACTACGGCCACAGCTGATTCAATTCCAGTTCAAAGAGACCCTAGACTAACATTACAAAAACCAGTGGTTGTAGTAACTCGCGTTGCCGATTTCAAACTAGAAGTTTTGGTACCAGTTGTTCGCCTAACAAATATGTTTTCTGAATTGCCGGTAGATGAAATTGAGAAACCGCATGTTAAGAGGGGCCGACCCAAAAAAGTCAAATGTGGCGTGAAACCGACGAAACAAAATGTACATCTGGAAGCAGTTATGAAATATAACATTAAAAATCCACAAGTTAATCGCGAAGTCGTTAGAAAATATAAACAAAAACATCCGGAAGTTCACCGCGACGCCGTTCAGAACTATATCCGAAAGTACATCGCGACGCCGTCAAAAAATATACACTCGATAACCCAGATGTGCATCGCGACGCTGTACGTAGATATTCCGGGCAACACCCCGATGTAAATAAAAACGCGGTACATCGGTATAACAAACAAAATAGGAACAAAGCGGCTCAACTTAGTAAAATTTCAATTTTTATTGGTCAATATAGAGATTTAGAATTAGATGAATTAACACCATTTTGTTTAAAAAAACCGTCCTTGCTGTCCCCCGATAACTTCGTATGTCCTCACTGTCGCGCGCGTTTATTTCAGGAGGAACGCGGTCGCGTAAAATGGTGTTGCGGATCGAATTCGTACAACGTTCAGAACTTTGCACCCTTAACAGAGGCTTTTTATTCGTCGCCCTCCTTTGTTAACAGACCGCGAGCGTACAACAATCTCTTCTCCTTCAGCGCTCTCGGAGTATAATAACAATTTAATATCGTATATTAACGACCCGAATGAACGCGAGCAACGGGCCCTCGGTAGAAGTCTTGATACTACAGTAACTCGTAGTATATCGCGTTTTCTGCAAGAGGTGAACCCGTTCATAAAGTGTTTAAGTTGCTCAGCCAAGAACCCTCAGGCGACGCTTTTATTAAATTTGAAAGAACCAACTTCTAGGTTTAGACCCACGGCAATATTTTAGGGGACTTACCCATAGAGGATGAAATAGCGGCCATAATTAGTACAGAGAGGGAACCCTTTTCGCGTCGTTGCATTGCCGCCGTGTGGAAAGTGGGCGATAAAAAACATCATACAGTAGATATTATGCACGATTGGTACGAAAGTTTCCAATTTCCGTTACTATATCCAGAAGGCAACGGCGGTTGGTATCCAGATAAGTCGGACAAAATGGGAAATAAGCTGACTCAGGTTAAATATGTTAGGTGTTTGTTGTTATCGGAACGACGGAATTTTCGGAAATAGGTAGGCTCTCGGAAGAGTGGGTGGTGGACATGTATTGCAGAATATCCGAGGAACGCTTGCGTTATATGAATAGTTTACAAAACCAAAGCTCCGCTACAGCGTTTAGAACTGCACCTATCGAAGAAGTGCAAAGAAGTGTCGCCATCGCTAACGATGAGACGATACAAGGTGAAGGTTTCGTGTCGGGCAAGGTTTACTTACCAAATTCCTTCACAGGCGGTCCCCGATATATGAAAGTAAAGTATATGGACGCCATCGCATTAGTCAACAGATTAGGTACACCGACATATTTTTTAACATTCACATGTAACCCTAAATGGCCGGAAATACACCAGTCCATCCCACGAGGCCAAAGAGTAAACCCTCTCATTTGTGTCCGAGCATTTAATTTAAGACTTACACAACTTTTAAGAGACATTAGATCCGGGCATTGGTTTGGTAAACTAGATTATATGATGCACGTTATCGAGTTTCAAAAACGCGGACTACCGCACGCTCACATCTGCATACGGATACACGGAGGCGGCCCCGTTCAAATTGTAGATATCGATAAATTTGTTAGAGCCGATATTCCTGCTGCCACAGAGGCTCAAGGCAAATTGAGGAAGGCGGTGTTGGATCACATGATCCACGGTCCTTGCGGCCCACCGCACAGAACCAATTTACTTTGATGGGACAGTGTCAAAAGTAAATGTTCGAAATTTTTTCCCAAACGCGCGACCGATACTACTTTTTGCCACGACAGAGGATTCGTTAACTTGCGTCGCGACGCCAACAACACCGGCACCATCAAGCATCGTAATCGCGACATGACCGTTAACGATCTTTGGGTCGTCCCCTATAATGCCACTCTTCTGCTTAAATACGATGCTCACATAAACCTAGAAGTTGCTTCACAACGCACCATAGTCAAGTATCTGTTCAAATATATGACTAAGGGTCCGGATGAATCGCGCGTCGCCGTTGTAGCCGACAGTCATAAAAATAACGAAATTGAACAGTACGTGACTAAACGTTACATAGACGCTCCAGTGACGCCGCCTGGAGCACTATGGAGTTCGACGTTACCGCTCGGGAACCGACTGTAAAACAATTAGCCGTCCATTTAGCTAACCAGCAGTCGGTTTATTTCAAGCCCGGCGCTGAAGCGGAGGCCGCGACGCTGAAACTCTTCAGACTTAATTACCTATTTTAACCGCCCCGTTGGTGACGAATTCGATCGGCTTAGTTATTTAGATTTTTTTGAAAAATACTTAGTACATAATAAACAGCCAAAATCAACATCTTTTCCGACCTCAAACGGTAAATTCGTTACGATGCGGCAACGGGGTGAGCTCGTCGCGCGTCTATTTTGGGTCGCGCCCAATAGAGGTGAACAATTTTATCTTAGATTATTGTTAAATTCTTACCCCTGTCGTAGTTACGGGGATCTATTAAATCTGGGTGGTCCGAATTGTAACACTTTTCAGGATGCTGCTAAGTTCGTAGGTCTCGTGGACGACGAAGTCGAGTACGAAAAGGCTATGGCGGAAGCCTCTACTTTTTTCACAGGACCACGCCTTCATAGGTTTTTCGTACTTCTGGCTTTGAATAGTGCCCCAGTAGCCTCACTTTGGGGCACTTTTAAAAATCAATTGTGTGAGGATTTCTTGAATAGGTTACCGAACAACATTGATAGAGCTGCAACATTAGGGTTAGTCGAAATCAACCGGATGCTCCAGAAGCACGGGTCTTCTGTCGTGCAATGCGGTTTATCGGCGGTAGTAGACGAAACCACCGAGTTCGGCCGGGAACTCACGGCACCAAGGTGATTATCGTGAGGGTTTCCCCGCGTTTGATTGCCGTGCGTAAACCGGGGGGCTCTGAAGAATATTTGATCCCGCGAATATTGTTCAAGGCCCCCATAGATCCAAGAAGCCCGTTGGAAATGTTGCGGCGTCAATTTCCTTTACAAAATTGCTACGCCATGACCGTACACAAGAGCCAGGGTCAGACCATTAGCAGGGTAGGCGTAGATTTGAGGTCCGATGTTTTCAGACACGGGCAATTATAAGTTGCCCTTGGCCGCGTTCGTAACAGTAAAAGTATTAAAATTTTTGTACATAAAGACCGATTAATCAACGGTAAACCGCATGCGAAAAATATAATAATAGATCAGCTGATTAGGAAAAAGTAGTACTTTTTTTTTTCAGAATTATGTCTGTCTGTATACATGTATACGCGAGCATACTATGGGTCGGTAAATGTGTTCATTTTTGTTAAATAGCTATTAGCTTAGCCCTGGAGGTATAATAGGTAGGTATATTATATTTCGATACACCTACTCACAGGGGAGCTACACAGGGGGTGTTTTAGGATTTTCTTAACAAAACGTACCTACCTACACTATACAGAAGGAAATGTCTTTTTTTGGTAGGTCGGTGTATAGGTATTTAAATAAACGCACAGCCGAGTAAGGTATTTTGTTCCCTCTAAGCCGTTGACTTGAGTTATCTTTAACGAATTATAAACTGTTTAGATACAAATAGGTATTTTCTTTGTTTTAGGTACCTCCCATCAGGGGGATACCAAATACGCAGGTAACAACGCTCAGTGCGTAGCCATATATGCATGCGCGGCCGCGTACTCCGTACATAGGGAGAGAGATATCTTCACGACTGAAGATATCGATTCGATTTTACAGAGTGAGATTTTACTCTCTCTACTCTGAGTTAAAACCCTCGCTTCCGGAAGGTCAATTTTTTTTGAATCCGGAAGAACTGCCGACCGAAATTCGCGTCGGGGATTGTTTGGCTTTAATTGAACCTTTGAGCGACAACTAGTTAAATAACGGTTTATTTCCAGCGTGCCCGGAGGATAGGGATGCTAAATTATTGTGTTTGCGATTAATGTTAGGCCAGATTCTTAACGGCGCGGAATATAATGATATCACGGATAGCATTATATTCACCGGTCAATCGTACACCGTGTCATTCTGGAGGCACCTTAATAATTACTTTCTGTTCAATAGTCACCCTGTAGATGTTCACGGCAGGCCTTCAGCCAACGAATTCGGTCGAGCACGTTTGTTTAAATGTAATATTCTGAGTAACCTGGCAAATGTATTATTCGCTCGGCACGTTAACGATGGGACTCAGTATTCAATTCACAAAATATCCGTGATAAATACTAATTTTTCTGTGTTCGGTAACCGCAATAGGACTACAGCCACAGCTGATTCAATTCCAGATCAAAGAGACCCTAGACTAACATTACAAAAACCAGTGGTTGTAGTAACTCGCGTTGCCGGTTTCAAACTAGAAGTTTTGGTACCAGTTGTTCGCCTAACAAATATGTTTTCTGAATTGCCGGTAGATGAAATTGAGGAACCGCATGTTAAGAGGGGCCGACCCAAAAAAGTCAAATGTGGCGTGAAACCGACGAAACAAAATGTACATCTGGAAGCAGTTATGAAATATAACATTAAAAATCCACAAGTTAATCGCGAAGTCGTTAGAAAATATAAACAAAAACATCCGGAAGTTCACCGCGACGCCGTTCAGAACTATATCCGAAAGTACATCGCGACGCCGTCAAAAAATATACACTCGATAACCCAGATGTGCATCGCGACGCTGTACGTAGATATTCCGGGCAACACCCCGATGTAAATAAAAACGCGGTACATCGGTATAACAAACAAAATAGGAACAAAGCGGCTCAACTTAGTAAAATTTCAATTTTTATTGGTCAATATAGAGATTTAGAATTAGATGAATTAACACCATTTTGTTTAAAAAAACCGTCCTTGCTGTCCCCCGATAACTTCGTATGTCCTCACTGTCGCGCGCGTTTATTTCAGGAGGAACGCGGTCGCGTAAAATGGTGTTGCGGATCGAATTCGTACAACGTTCAGAACTTTGCACCCTTAACAGAGGCTTTTTATTCGTCGCCCTCCTTTGTTAACAGACCGCGAGCGTACAACAATCTCTTCTCCTTCAGCGCTCTCGGAGTATAATAACAATTTAATATCGTATATTAACGACCCGAATGAACGCGAGCAACGGGCCCTCGGTAGAAGTCTTGATACTACAGTAACTCGTAGTATATCGCGTTTTCTGCACGAGGTGAACCCGTTCATAAAGTGTTTAAGTTGCTCAGCCAAGAACCCTCAGGCGACGCTTTTATTAAATTTGAAAGAACCAACTTCTAGGTTTAGACCAACGGCAATATTTTAGGGGACTTACCCATAGAGGATGAAATAGCGGCCATAATTAGTACAGAGAGGGAACCCTTTTCGCGTCGTTGCATTGCCGCCGTGTGGAAAGTGGGCGATAAAAAACCTCATACAGTAGATATTATGCACGATTTGTACGAAAGTTTCCAATTTCCGTTACTATATCCAGAAGGCAACGGCGGTTGGTATCCAGATAAGTCGGACAAAATAAGCAGACTCAGGTTAAATATGTTAGGTGTTTGTTGTTATCGGTACGACGATTTTCGGAAATATCGTAAAACAATTAGCCGTCCATTTAGCTAACCAGCAGTCGCTAGTCGGTTTATTTCAAGCCCGGCGCTGAAGCGGAGGCCGCGACGCTGAAACTCTTCAGACTTAATTACCTATTTTAACCGCCCCGTTGGTGACGAATTCGATCGGCTTAGTTATTTAGATTTTTTTGAAAAATACTTAGTACATAATAAACAGCCAAAATCAACATCTTTTCCGACCTCAAACGGTACATTCGTTACGAAGCGGCAACGGGGTGAGCTCGTCGCGCGTCTATTTTGGGTCGCGCCCAATAGAGGTGAACAATTTTATCTTAGATTATTGTTAAATTCTTACCCCTGTCGTAGTTACGGGGATCTATTAAATCTGGGTGGTCCGAATTGTAACACTTTTCAGGATGCTGCTAAGTTCGTAGGTCTCGTGGACGACGAAGTCGAGTACGAAAAGGCTATGTCGGAAGCCTCTACTTTTTTTACAGGACCACGCCTTCATAAGTTTTTCGTACTTCTGGCTTTGAATAGTGCCCCAGTAGCCTCACTTTGGGGCACTTTTAAAAATCAATTGTGTGAGGATTTCTTGAATAGGTTACCGAACAACATTGATAGAGCTGCAACATTAGGGTTAGTCGAAATCAACCGGATGCTCCAGAAGCACGGGTCTTCTGTCGAGCAATGCGGTTTATCGGCGGTAGTAGACGACACCACCGAGTTCGGCTGGGTTATAGTTTAAGTTCGTTGCAAAGATTCGTCGCGGAGTGGCTACCAAAGTTATCTTCTGAGCAGCGAGTTATTTATGATTATGTTCACAATTTGTGCACAGGCGGCACTTCACGTGACACAGCTTATTTTTATAGATGGCCCCGCTGGCAACTTCGTTATTAAATGTCATAGCTGCTCACGTGCGCGCGGATTTAAAAGGTGTCGTGTTGTGCACAGCTACCTCTGCCATCGCTGCGCAGAACTATGGAGGCGGTACAACCGCTTATACCATGTTTAAATTGCCTTTAAATACTGTGGACGACCTCGGTTATTGGGGTATCACGAACGGATCTCAAAGAGCTCAGCTAATTAGCAACTCGAAAGTAATCATTTACGACGAAGCGCCTATGGCCCATAAGTATTACATCCATTTGCTCGATAGGTCTTTGCGTGATTTAATGCAGTCAGACGTGATTTTTGGCGGGAAAGTAATTATTTTTGCGGGGAATTTCCGACAAATCCCACCGGTAGTACCATTCGCGAATAACCACAGTGACATATTGTATGCTTCATTGAAATCGTCAAAAACTGAAATCGTTTTCACTGATGACATCGCAGAGAAGTAAAGAGGACGTTGACTTTGCAACCTTTTTGTTGAAAGTAGGTTCAAATCAATTGCCCTCTTTACCATCTTCTAGAGACAGAAATGCAAGGGATTTTATCGATCTAAGTTCCATACCATGATTCCGATGTATTTAGGGCTACACGCAACGACGCAGCCCGAGAGATAAATATGTAATATAATTTTAAGTAGATTACCCGGCCAATTGCTACATTTTTATTCAAACGATAGAGTGGATTGTGAGAATCGAGATGAAATATTTTTGGGCCCTGACACATTGAATAGGATACAACCGCAAGGTGTACCCGACCACGACTAACAATTAAAAGAAAGTGCCTTGTGTATGATCACACGCAACCTCAGCTTCGCGGACGGCTTGGTGAACGGCACCAATGTGATTATCGTGAGGGTTTCCCGCGTTTGATTGCCGTGCGTAAACCGGGGGGCTCTGAAGAATTTTTGATCCCTCGAATATTGTTCAAGGCCCCCATAGATCCAAAAAGCCGATGGAAAGGAAATTGCTACGCCATGACCGTACACAAGAGCCAGGGTCAGACCATTAGCAGGGTAGGCGTAGATTTGAGGTCCGATGTTTTCAGCCACGGGCAATTATAAGTTGCCCTTGGCCGCGTTCGCAACAATAAAAGTATTAAAATTCTTGTACATAAAGACCGATTAATCAACGGTAAACCGCATGCGAAAAATATAATAATAGATCAGCTGATTAGGAAAAAGTAGTACAAAGTCCATGAATGTTGTCCATCAATAAGAGCCGCTCCCTAAAAAGTTAAATTATTCACCTCTATTGTTTCAGTTGGCAGTATAGATTTATTAAGCCTTGCGTTTTTTTTAGCTTCATATTATTTATTTTACACTCGGTATACGCTACACTTACTACAGGACTATAGTTAAATATGCGATAGCGATATTGTGCATATCTTGGAAATGTTTTGACTCCATCAAACATTAATCATTAGGTGAAGTTACGCTAAATGTTTACTGATTTGGGGGTTTATGCTGGGCGATGTATATTTGTGTGAAGGCGTCGTTGGAATGGCAAACTCTAATCTTCAGTGAATGGATGAGGGTGGTCGAAAGCGGCATAGGTGTGGGTAGAACATTCGTAGGATGGATGTACTCGGGAGTGGGAAGTGGGGATCGGTGGCGTAGGCAAGGGACGTGTGATTGAAGCGTTTGCCGGATGAATGTATAGACTAATGGACTGCTAATTAGTGAGGCGACGATCGGCACCACACGGAATGAAGGACGGGAGAGTGGGGTGTTCGCTGGGCACATGTACTGGGCGATGAACCGATTACCGGTGAATGGAGACTGGAGAGAGAGGTCGCAAAGGCCGTGTGAGTGGTGCGTTGGTTGGTTAAACGCAATGATGATGAGTTGTTGGTTGGGGATGCGAAAAATGACGACATGGCACGAGAGGCGAGAGTGAAGCATTCTTATAATTAATGTACTACTGAGCGATGGAGTGGCTGCCAGTGGAGTGGAGATTGGTGTGAAAGAGCGAGACATGTAGAATGGTGTGTTTGTATAGAGTGATAATGAACGGTGCAGTATAAAGGATGACCGCACAGAATGAAGAATGAAAGATGGGCTATATCCCGAAGGCAATGGCGGTTGGTATTCTAAAAGCTGGGACAAAATAGAAAATAAGTTGATTCAAATTAAAATGTGTTAGACAGAGTTTCAGAAGAATGGTTGGTTTATATATCCAGCCATCGCATTAGTTAACAGATTAAGTAAAAATAACATACTTTTTTAACATTGACTTATGATCATGCGTCTTTTTTTGGTAGGTCGGTGTATAGGTATTTAAATCAACGCACAGCCGAGTAAGGTATTTTATTCCCTCTAAGCCGTTGACTTGAGTTATCTTTAACGAATTATAAACTGTTTAGATACAAATAGGTATTTTCTTTGTTTTAGGTACCTCCCATCAGGGGGATACCAAATACGCAGGTAACAACGCTCAGTGCGTAGCCATGTCGGCATGCGCGGCCGCGTACTCCGTACATAGGGAGAGAGATATCTTCACGACTGAAGATATCGATTCGATTTTACAGAGTGGAGACTCTCTCTACTCTGAGTTAAAACCCTCGCTTCCGGAAGGTCAAATTTTTTTGAATCCGGAAGAACTGCCGACCGAAATTCGCGTCGGGGATTGTTTGGCTGTAATTGAACCTTTGAGCGACAACTGGTTAAATAACGGTTTATTTCCAGCGTGCCCGGAGGATAGGGATGCTAAATTATTGTGTTTGCGATTAATGTTAGGCCAGATTCTTAACGGCGCGGAATATAATGGTATCACGGATAGCATTATATTCACCGGTCAATCGTACACCGTGTCATTCTGGAGGCACCTTAATAATTACTTTCTGTTCAATAGTCACGCTGTAGATGTTCACGGCAGGCCTTCAGCCAACGAATTCGGTCGAGCGCGTTTGTTGAAATGTAATATTCTGAGTAACCTGGCAAATTTATTATTCGCTCGGCACGTTAACGATGGGACTCAGTATTCAATTCACAAAATATCCGTGATAAATACTAATTTTTCTGTGTTCGGTAACCGCAATAGGACTACGGCCACAGCTGATTCAATTCCAGTTTAAAGAGACCCTAGACTAACATTACAAAAACCAGTGGTTGTAGTAACTCGCGTTGCCGATTTCAAACTAGAAGTTTTGGTACCAGTTGTTCGCCTAACAAATATGTTTTCTAAATTGCCGGTAGATGAAATTGAGGAACCGCATGTTAAGAGGGGCCGACCCAAAAAAGTCAAATGTGGCGTGAAACCGACGAAACAAAATGTACATCTGGAAGCAGTTATGAAATATAACATTAAAAATCCACAAGTTAATCGCGAAGTCGTTAGAAAATATAAACAAAAACATCCGGAAGTTCACCGCGACGCCGTTCAGAACTATATCCGAAAGTACATCGCGACGCCGTCAAAAAATATACACTCGATAACCCAGATGTGCATCGCGACGCTGTACGTAGATATTCCGGGCAACACCCCGATGTAAATAAAAACGCGGTACATCGGTATAACAAACAAAATAGGAACAAAGCGGCTCAACTTAGTAAAATTTCAATTTTTATTGGTCAATATAGAGATTTAGAATTAGATGAATTAACACCATTTTGTTTAAAAAAACCGTCCTTGCTGTCCCCGATAACTTCGTATGTCCTCACTGTCGCGCGCGTTTATTTCAGGAGGAACGCGGTCGCGTAAAATGGTGTTGCGGATCGAATTCGTACAACGTTCAGAACTTTGCACCCTTAACAGAGGCTTTTTATTCGTCGCCCTCCTTTGTTAACAGACCGCGAGCGTACAACAATCTCTTCTCCTTCAGCGCTCTCGGAGTATAATAACAATTTAATATCGTATATTAACGACCCGAATGAACGCGAGCAACGGGCCCTCGGTAGAAGTCTTGATACTACAGTAACTCGTAGTATATCGCGTTTTCTGCACGAGGTGAACCCGTTCATAAAGTGTTTAAGTTGCTCAGCCAAGAACCCTCAGGCGACGCTTTTATTAAATTTGAAAGAACCAACTTCTAGATTTAGACCCACGGCAATATTTTAGGGGACTTACCCATAGAGGATGAAATAGCGGCCATAATTAGTACAGAGAGGGAACCCTTTTCGTGTGGAAAGTGGGCGATAAAAAACCTCATACAGTAGATATTATGCACGATTTGTACGAAAGTTTCCAATTTCCGTTACTATATCCAGAAGACAACGGCGGTTGGTATCCAGATAAGTCGGACAAAATAAGCAGACTCAGGTTAAATATGTTAGGTGTTTGTTGTTATCGGAACGACGATTTTCGGAAATATCGTAAAACAATTACCCGTCCATTTAGCTAACCAGCAGTCGCTAGTCGGTTTATTTCAAGCCCGGCGCTGAAGCGGAGGCCGCGACGCTGAAACTCTTAATTACCTTGACTTAATTACCTATTTTAACCGCTCCGTTGGTGACGAATTCGATCGGCTTAGTTATTTAGATTATTTTTAAATACTTAGTATATAATAAACAGCCAAAATCAACATCTTTTCCGACCTCGAACGGTAAATTCGTTACGAAGCGGCAACGGGGTGAGCTCGTCGCGCGTCTATTTTGGGTCGCGCCCAATAGAGGTGAACAATTTTATCTTAGATTATTGTTAAATTCTTACCCCTGTCGTAGTTACGGGGATCTATTAAATCTGGGTGGTCCGAATTGTAACACTTTTCAGGATGCTACTAAGTTCGTAGGTCTCGTGGACGACGAAGTCGAGTAAGAAAAGGCTATGTCGGAAGCCTCTACTTTTTTCACAGGACCACGCCTTCGTAGGTTTTTCGTACTTCTGGCTTTGAATAGTGCCCCAGTAGCCTCACTTTGGGGCACTTTTAAAAATCAATTGTGTGAGGATTTCTTGAATAGGTTACCGATCAACATTGATAGAGCTGCAACATTAGGGTTAGTCGAAATCAACCGGATGCTCCAGAAGCACGGGTCTTCTGTCGGGCAATGCGGTTTATCGGCGGTAGTAGACGACACCACCGAGTTAGGCCGGGAACTCGTGGGTTATAGTTTTAGTTCGTTGCAAAGTTTCGTCGCAGAGTGGCTACCGAAGTTATCTTCTGAGCAGCGAGTTATTTATGATTATGTTCACAATTTGTGCACAGGCGGCACTTCACGTGACACAGCTATTTTTATAGATATTATAGATGGCCCCGCTGGCAACTTTGTTATTAAATGCCATAGCTGCTCACGTGCGCGCGGATTTAAAAGGTGTCGTGTTGTGCACAGCTACCTCTGTTGCATGTTAACATTTATGTACCAATGCCATAATATTCAAGAAAAATAAACAGTTGTCTATTAGAGTTCTAATGGTGTTTTATTTCTCTTTATTTTAATTATTTTTAATTATAAAACATGGCGCAGTCGGTAGGATTAAATGTCTGCATTCTGTGAGGAAATAATCGAACGGCTCCATCCTTTGTAAAAACAGATCCTTTTCATTAAATTTTGCGTTCTTACAACAAAAACATATTACCAGTACTCAAAGGGAAAAAAACATGATAAAACCAATGAGATTAATTCATTTTATGATAGCAGCCTTTATTTTAAGAGACAGGAAAGATGTTCTGTGTGATACAACCCGAAATGACGAGATGTGCATAAATGTAGAAAACCGAATGTGTCAGACCCCAAAAGGCAATTTGGGATTGAATATACTGGCGTGTGGTGAGGTTTTCTCAATAAACAGCTTAACGGATGCAATAAACGCCTGTTTTTGTATCCTGGTGTTAAATTTGTATCTTTCGAAAATATCATTCCGTTTTGGGCAAACATAGTCCTCAATTTTCTTTAAAACTATGTTGAAAGATTTCAAATCATCCTCCGATAGTGGCAACGTTGACAACATTTTCGTCGCTTCCGCACCCATCATATTACGCAGCAATGACAATTTTATTATATCGGGCGCCTCATGTCTTCCTGTCGTTATTAAATAATCCATAAAACTTTGGTGCCAGTGTTTCCATTTTGTTGCCGCATTTTCGGTTTGTAGGTTCAAATTGGGTGGTAATTTCACATTGCCCACAACCCAATTCGTCGAACTTGCCGGCGACGCCGCCATTAAGGGTGTTGACATTTCGAAAATTTTGCACTAGAAATAGTTAATACTTATATATATATATATATATCGCCGTGTTAGAACAAAAACCAACTAAGTTAGCCATTTTGGCACAATTAATATTTTGAGGAAATGCGTTTTGAAAGTTTGTGGTCTTTTTTCACATATTTGTCAAGACATTGAGAGATATAAGAGCAAGTAGGTAGGTAGAAAATTTTATAACCTTTAAGTGTATTTATATAAATTAAACAAATACAACTTACAATATTGTTAAAATAGCTAAATACTTTTTTGGGTGACTTACTTAATTGGTTTTTCTTCTTGAACCAAAATCACAACTTATTTTACAAGGTATTATAGGAAGGCAGCTAATAACTAATTTCCAAGTTAAATAACAGCATGTTTGTTCATACTAGCTCATAAAACGAAATATTTTACTTACTGCGTAGAAGTTATTGGCAAAAATGTAAATAATAGTTGGTTTTACCAGTAGATAAAAATTAAAATTAACAATATATCGGGTTTTAATATTTAATTGATTACATTAAACTTTATAAAGTTTATACCAAATGCAAGGTCAAGTCATCAAAATTAAATGAAACTTATTATTTTTTAATACCCCGATAAGAAAAAAATGGTTCCGTGCTTCAAAGACACGTTAAACCGTCACCGTCGGTTTCAATCACTGTTTAAATGGTTTTTTTACATTACCCATGTTACAGGCGGTTTTAAACTCTGACACTAGGTCTTGTTAGGTCAATCGTCAATCCACAACCTACACAATGAAGGAAAGATTCTTTTATTTTCTAATAAATATTATTATTTAAATTATGTATGAAAAAAAAACAACATTTTGTATTATTAAGCTTTATTATTTAATTAAATATTCTTAAAATTAATGTTGAGTTTATCACAAGTAGTGTGTTGTGTGTGTGTTTGTGTATGTGGAAGTGAGTGTTGGTGTGGGTTTGTGTATTTATATGTAGATAGTTAAGTAGTTAGGGTTAGTTTAAGCTTGACTATAAAGATATTCATCAATTTATAAAACGTTTTACAAAAAAAAATCTGACAAACTTCGTGCTTTGTGTCATTAATTTAAAGGAAATACTATTTTGTGTTTGATTGTTCAGTTGATCGCTTTCTCAACGCTTCAACTATATGCTTTGTTTTTGGCCGTTGAATTTTAATTCATCCCAAAAGAAAGTTCTCATTGCTGGTATAGTCCATACTCCAGTATTTTCTACAAATGCTTACTCGGTCATCTTCTGTAAAATTTGTAGTACATTTAAAAGTAAATTTTAAACAGTCAACTATTTTGACGAAGTAGGTTTAAAGGCCTTTTGAACTCTCATCTGCACTGTGTTCACTACCCCCTCTACTCAACCAAATACTATATGATCCTGTTAGCGCCATCATAGAAACACGCTCCATAAAAGTTCCGACAGCTGATCTTGTAAGGCCAAGATCCTTCAATAGACGATGCAAAAACTTTGCTGGAATTCCTCTTGCACCAACTTCCACTGCATAAAGTTGCGTTTTAAATCCGTTTCTAGTAATTTCGTTTATGAGATCAAAATATTTGTTGGACTTGATGTTGTGGTCCTTAGGAATGTTT
The DNA here is from genome assembly GCA_947458855.1 of Monopis laevigella. NCBI lineage: Eukaryota > Metazoa > Arthropoda > Insecta > Lepidoptera > Tineidae > Monopis > Monopis laevigella. The sequence goes on along the minus strand of OX381596.1, from coordinate 1,810,360 downwards.
GTTTCCCACGGAACGGTGAGTTCTATAAGTATTACTTTCTTCAAGTACCGAGAGTACACCAGTATGTCTAGTCTATAGGCTGAAACTGCTAGTTCGTTTGGAATTTTGTAATGTGTTTTAAATGCATCCATGAATATTTTCCAGTCTTGTGCTTTGTCCAGGATTGAGAAAGGTTTACTTTGAGTTTTCTTAAGTTGTCTCCTTTACAAAAGTAGTTAGTCTTCCATTTGTTGATAATCCTTTTCTGGCTCTAGCAATACTGAGACTTACAACTTCACGAATAATTTATTCTAGAACTTTATCATGTCCTTTTTCAAGTAGAGTCTTGCACCCAAGGAAGTATATATCTCGCAATCCCAGCATGGCTTTTTAAAATTCATCCCAAATTGTTGCTGTCCCCTGAACAGCGTGGAGGAGTCAGCGCCCTGTGCTAACCCAAGCCAAGACTTAAGTTTTTTTATGACAATTGCATCCAGATTTACCAGAATAGTTTTGTTAAAGTCGTATACAAGAAAAGGCCATGTTTGACGAGATGTTAGGTAGTTGTCATAAATCCAAGCTTTCTTCACATTACTAATTGGCTGTTGATCTACCTTGTTTATGTCATTAATAAAGCGTTCCACAACCACATCTAAGGATGGTTCTTCCTTTAAAATCGATCCTTCTGCCCAGAAATTTTATAGTTTGGTTATGATCCCGTACTTTGAGACGTTAAGCAGGCGTTAAGTCAGTAGAGGTGATTTAAAAACTATAATTAACCAGTGCCTCTAGTGTGAGTGTCTCCACCAATCAGATAGGATGATTTTAAATGTTTAGGTAAGTTAACTATTCTGGTTGGCGGAGAGTGCTCGATAGACGCAACAGTTAACGTAAACTACTATGAATTAAAACTCACACTACAGGTACAGATTAATGTTTTTTTAAGCATTGGGCCTTGAAGACGACAATTTGGCCATGTAAGAGTCAGGCAAATGGACCAACATATTAAGGTAGCTATAATAACATATTAAGTACCTGTATAGTTGGGTACAGAACCCTAAAATACAAATGATTTTGTAATGAATAAGTCAAATAAAAATAACCTTGCAGCCTCTTAGAAGTTGGACACAGGTCCAACAAATCTATAGACAAAGATCATTACGTCTTACCCACTTACCTACAAACTTACCACTGTCAAAGCCTATACAGTTTTGATTGAAGGCGACGCGACACGTCGCCTCGCCCGAATTATCTCTAAGACCCCAGGGGCTTTACCAAAGAGCCAATCGATAATCGAATCGAAATACCAAAAGTTTTTCGTTATAGCTTTTGAAATAAGTCGTAGGCCTGGGATATTAAAAAGTCCTCTTTATCATCCATTACATTTTTTTTCGGGAATCATCTACTGCCTAACAGTAGGTAGGTTTCATAATTTTCTGAATACTTAGCCTGGAAATAATAATTATGTTTTGTAAATAATGGTGTGTTAGTACCGTACGTACTGAAAGGAATAAATTTATTTTCAAATACAATATAAATGGCCAAAATAAGTAAAACTTTAACAATTAAAAACCCTCCGCAACATTACCTCAAATATAAAGAAATGGAGACTTACCCTTTAAAATCTAAGAAAATCCTTTAAACTGCTAACTAATTATGTATCTACGATGATTATTTGTATTTTTCTGCTACGTTTTAATCACTCCAAGACTTAGAAACCATTAAAACATCGGATAATCGCACGCTGACTCCCAAACTAAAACAGCTAACATGAGATAATTGGTTTTTGCGCTCGATATTATGAGTTAAGAATGTTAAGATACATTTGCATATGAGTACTAAAACCATCTATCTCATTATAGCGTATTTTTGTAGTTGGTTATTTATATTAAAAACCAAAAAACTTCGCATGCTAAAAACACTTAAGTTTCGGTATAATGTTTTACTATTAGATTTTAGTAGAATCATGCTAATATAATGGAGAATAATAGGTGCAATCAACAGTTACGTAGATCGTAATTGTTGGTTGCATTTGTTCTTGGACCTTCATACTGCTTTCCATCAGGTAGATGTGAGGTCACATGCCGAGCTCTCATAAAAAAAAAAAAAAAAAAAAAAAAAAGAAAAAAAGAAATTAAAAACTTTTAATCGGATTTTTTTCTCAAACAAATCGATTTTTGCTTAAGAACTTATCCAAGTAAAAACAATTTATAGGGAATTAGTCGTATCTACCACAGCATAAATATGAAATCAAAGATATTATCCACATTTAATTACTTTTGAATTTATGTTTTCGGCTAAAACCGTTCGTTTAATTGATTTTAACACCCACTATCTTCGAAACCAAACGTCCCAGAGCTTAGTCGATTTTATCATTGGAGAAAGCGGAAGTTTTTGAAACGATTGGTGTAAAAAAGTGAATTTACCAAAAAAAATGAGTTAGTTGGTTTTCGCTCTAACACGGCGATATATATATATATATATATATATATATATCTTCACGGGTGCCTTACGGCGCCCGAGACCGTCTAGACGGCCCCAGGGTACCCAGCGGAGGGGTTTTAATCCCACCTCGTCGTAGCCGATGGTATGAGTCTACACCGAACAAGTGGCTAGCTCGTCGCGATGTTTTGAATAGACTCAATAACCCATCTTATAAACAGTTTCACAAGTTGGTATAGTGAAACCGGGACCGACAGCTTAACGTGCTCTCCGAGGCACTATAGTGGTGTTGTCAAACAAATGTACATAATTTTTTTAATTAAAAACTCATTGGTACACACCGGGATTCGAACCAGGGACCTTAGTGTTTTTAAGTCCAAGGTCTAACCAACTCGGCCACCACGAAGTTAATACTTGATATTTTAAATTCACTAAAACACTTTCTGTATAAATATTTTGTCCCCCAATTATTGTATTATAATATTTAAGACGACTGCGCCATGTTTTATAATTAAAGTAAATTAAAGTTAGTTCTGCACCAGCTTTGTGACCTTTTGACCCAAACAAAAACTGTTTTGCAATGTGATGTATTTCGTGATGGCCTGGGTTGTTGTTTGTTTCAAAGGGACAACAATGGTATTTTAAAGCTGGTAAGTTGTATTTCCCGCACAATGAATAACTGTGAATTGAAACTGAGAAAGAATTATTAGCAATTTATTTTGGAGTTAATAAATAAAATAAATTTCACAAGTATGTTTATGGCTCTGACATTGATATTCAGACTGATTATAAACCAATTGTCCCCATAATGTCCAAAACTATAAGTAAGATAGGATTACCCAGGTTACAAAGGCTTAGGTTAAAATTATTTATATATAATTTAAATAAATAAACGCACAGCCGAGTAAGGTATTTTGTTCCCTCTAAGCCGTTGACTTGAGTTATCTTTAACGAATTATAGACTGTTTAGATACAAATAGGTATTTTCTTTGTTTTAGGTACCTCCCATCAGGGGGATACCAAATACGCAGGTAACAACGCTCAGTCCGTAGCAATGTCGGCATGCGCGGCCGCGTACTCCGTACATAGGGAGAGAGATATCTTCACGACTGAAGATATCGATACGATTTTACAGAGTGGAGACTCTCTCTACTCTGAATTAAAACCCTCGCTTCCGGAGGGTAAATTTTTTTTGAATGCGGAAGAACTGCCGACCGAGATTCGCGTCGCGGATTGTTTGGCTTTAATTGAACCTTTGAGCGACAACTGGTTAAATAACGGTTTATTTCCAGCGTGCCCGGAGGATAGGGATGCTAAATTATTGTGTTTGCGATTAATGTTAGGCCAGATTCTTAACGGCGCGGAATATAATGATATCACGGATAGCATTTTATTCACCGGTCAATCGTACACCGTGTCATTCTGGAGGCACCTTAATAATTACTTTCTGTTCAATAGTCACGCTGTAGATGTTCACGGCAGGCCTTCAGCCAACGAATTCGGTCGAGCGCGTTTGTTTAGATGTAATATTCTGAGTAACCTGGCAAATTTATTATTAGCCCGGCACGTTAACGATGGGACTCAGTATTCAATTCACAAAATATCCGTGATAAATACTAATTTTTCTGTGTTCGGTAACCGCAATAGGACTACGACCACAGCTGATTCAGTTCCAGTTCAAACAGACCCTAGACTAACATTACAAAAACCTGTGGTTGTAGTAACTCACGTTGCCGATTTCAAATTAGAAGTTATGGTACCAGTTGTTCGCCTAACAAATATGTTTTCTGAATTGCCGGTAGATGAAATTGAGGAACCGCATGTTAAGTTACAAAATATACACAAAATAATCCTGAAATAGATCGCGACGCCGTCAAAAAATATACACTCGATAACCCAGATGAGCATCGCGACGCTGTACGTAGATATTCCGGGCAACACCCCGACGTAAATAAAAACGCTGTACATCGGTATAACAAACAAAATAGGAACAAAGCGGCTCAACTTAGTAAAATTTTAATTGTTATTGGTCAATATAAAGATTTAGAATTAGATGAATTAACACCATGCTGTCCCCCGATACCTTCGTATGTCCTCACTGTCGCGCGCGTTTATTTCAAGAGGAACGCGGTCGCGTAAAATGGTGTTGCGGATCGAATTCGTACAACGTTCAGAACTTTGCACCCTTAACAGAGGCTTTTTATTCGTCGCCCTCCTTTGTTAACAGACCGCGAGCGTACAACAATCTCTTCTCCTTCAGCGCTCTCGGAGTATCCCACGGATATCAACAACCAGCCCGATTGTCCTTCCTGAAGATTCAGGGTCGTATTTACCACCGCGTTTTTGATTTGGCCTACGATAAAACAGAAAACAATGTAATATCGTATATAACCGACCCGAATGAACGCGAGCAACGGGCCCTAGGTATGTAACGTTGTTTACAACTTTAGCCTCTACCTCAAATTTAAATACTTTAATTAATACACATTTTAAATAAATAAAATAATTATGTAAATAACATAGTGAATTGTTTATCGAAGCTTCAAGTGACATTTGATGTTTTTTTTCTTTTGTTTGGCTTTTGTATTATCTGTGGTAACCCTGATAACAAAACTTAATAAATAAATCAGGCATTTTACCTTATATATCCTTTTTAAAGTCACTTCCATACAATAAATTAATTTTGGAAAGCAATTTAATCGAGTTGATTGTTTTTTTTTAACTCGATTGGCTGGATCACCAATCGAGGCACACTAAAACATCCCTCTCAGGATGAAGCTGATTTTTTTGTACCAAAGCCTTGCAAAATAGAAAACAACACAGCCAACATTAATGATCTGTGCTTTTGCTAGTATTCTGTTGAAACATTAAAAAAATAACAATTTGAATCTACCGACTGGTTTATTTAAATTTGAGAGAAAACTTTACTTAAAAATAAAATTAAAACAAAATTAAATCCATTCGAATCTAATAATTATATTCAGTTTTCGCCCATTATTATCTGCCAGGAATATCAGGTATAGTTTTGTGGTCAAATTGTATTTAATATTATTAAATAGATTTCTATAAGTTTTGTTAATTTCCATCAGCAGCGTGGATGAATTTGGGCTGAGATAGCCGTTGAATCGTGCCATTAGCTCTCGTCGCTTTTTGTGCAACTGAGGACCTGATAATCCAGCAAGGGGAGCAGGTTTTCTCGATACAAAAATTAAGGTATGACGCTTCAGATATTTATCACGATTTGATTCGACTTCTACATCATTGTTTTATTATTAACCTCTTAGAGTTTCGAATACTCTACGGGCTGCTAGTGCCGAGGACGTAGTCTGCGCGAGGATATTGTTCTGGGAGTGACCGCCTGACGGTAAATTACACGGTCACAATGCGTGATTCCGAACTGGAATCAGTGTCCCGTCTCCGCCTAGTCTGTTGAAGAAAGTCTAGCCCTAGAGATTATTCTTTTAGGTCCCTCTGACCAATATTTCAGTTTAGTTAATTTGTCTGTTGATCTTCTTTTAATCTATTTGCTACACTATTCATATTTAGATTCCATAACTTGGTCGGTGATATAGTGTGCAATTATTTCATTTACATGTACGTTTCTTAATTTAAACCCTATCAAGAGGAGCGTGTATGCCTCAGCATTTAATCTTTTGCATTGAATTAGCTGGGAGGGATTCCTGGCCATGTGAGGGTGTTGCTGGTTAATAACTAGCCAACCTAACGCATTCCAGTGTGTGGAGTTGGTGGAGGCTGTGGAGTTGGTGAGGGCTGTGTGTGGAGCCTTGGTTAGCGGCCGCCGCCCCAGTCACCTGCTCAGCTCGGCGCTGTCCTGACCTGCCGAGACCCGACCTCCCATACAAAGTAATATCTACACCTTTTAGTTCCTAGTATTTATGTTGCGGACCTACGGTCTAGAAATATCATATATTATACAAGAATTTGGGAGTGAAGATGCCCCGCTGCGTGCGAAACCTAACTTAACCCAATTTAAATAATTATCTTTTTTTATGTAATACTAGTTGCCAACCCAGACCATCCCAGGGACCCAAATTTAGAACTTAAATGTCAAGTTTAGGTATGGATTAATTGCATTCCAATACCTTGATGTTATAGTTAATATCAAATCAATTATATTAAACAATTTAATTAGCAACATTTGTTAAAACTGGATACATTCAGATAACATCTTACTGGGGTTTTGAATGTTGTGAAGGAGATTATTGTATTTAGTAAAACCAAATTACTGTTATTAATAAAACTTGTAAATAAAATTATAGTGTTGTTTCATTCCACCACACCCCCCAGAGTAGACGGTTACAGGTAGAAGTCTTGATACTACAGTAACTCGTAGTATATCGCGTTTTCTGCACGAGGTGAACCCGTTCATAAAGTGTTTTAAGTTGCTCAGCCAAGAAGGGGCGACAATTTTATTAAATTTGAAAGAACCACACGCGCGACCCACGGCAATATTTTAGGGGACCCAAAAGGGGATGAAATAGCGGCCATAATTAGTACAGAGAGGGAACCCTTTTCGCGTCGTTGCATTGCCGCCGTGTGGAAAGTGGGCGATAAAAAATCCCGTAGATATTATGCACGATTTGTACGAAAGTTTCCAATTTCCGTTACTATATCCAGAAGGCAACGGCGGTTGGTATCCAGATAAGTCGGACAAAATGGGAAATAAGCTGACTCAGGTTAAATATGTTAGGTGTTTGTTGTTATCGGAACGACGATTTTCGGAAATAGGTAGGCTCTCGGAAGAGTGGGTGGTGGACATGTATTGCAGAATATCCGAGGAACGCTTGCGTTATATGAATAGTTTACAAAACCAAAGCTCCGCTACAGCGTTTAGAACTGCACCTATCGAAGAAGTGCAAAGAAGTGTCGCCATCGCTAACGATGAGACGATACAAGGTGAAGGTTTCGTGTCGGGCAAGGTTTACTTACCAAATTCCTTCAAAGGCGGTCCCCGATATATGAAAGTAAAGTATATGGACGCCATCGCATTAGTCAACAGATTAGGTACACCGACATATTTTTTAACATTCACATGTAACCCTAAATGGCCGGAAATACACCAGTCCATCCCACGAGGCCAAAGAGTAAACCCTCTCATTTGTGTCCGAGCATTTAATTTAAGACTTACACAACTTTTAAGAGACATCAGATCCGGGCATTGGTTTGGTAAACTAGATTATATGATGCACGTTATCGAGTTTCAAAAACGCGGACTACCGCACGCTCACATCTGCATACGGATACACGGAGGCGGCCCCGTTCAAAATGTAGATATCGATAAATTTGTTAGAGCCGATATTCCTGCTGCCACAGAGGCTCAAGGCAAATTGAGGAAGGCGGTGTTGGATCACATGATCCACGGTCCTTGCGGCCCACCGCACAGAACCAATTTACTTTGATGGGACAGTGTCAAAAGTAAATGTTCGAAATTTTTTCCCAAACGCGCGACCGATACTACTTTTTGCCACGACAGAGGATTCGTTAACTTGCGTCGCGACGCCAACAACACCGGCACCATCAAGCATCGTAATCGCGACATGACCGTTAACGATCTTTGGGTCGTCCCCTATAATGCCACTCTTCTGCTTAAATACGATGCTCACATAAACCTAGAAGTTGCTTCACAACGCACCATAGTCAAGTATCTGTTCAAATATATGACTAAGGGTCCGGATGAATCGCGCGTCGCCGTTGTAGCCGACAGTCATAAAAATAACGAAATTGAACAGTACGTGACTAAACGTTACATAGACGCTCCAGTGACGCCGCCTGGAGGACTATGGAGTTCGACGTTACCGCTCGGGAACCGACTGTAAAACAATTAGCCGTCCATTTAGCTAACCAGCAGTCGGTTTATTTCAAGCCCGGCGCTGAAGCGGAGGCCGCGACGCTGAAACTCTTCAGACTTAATTACCTATTTTAACCGCCCCGTTGGTGACGAATTCGATCGGCTTAGTTATTTAGATTTTTTTGAAAAATACTTAGTACATAATAAACAGCCAAAATCAACATCTTTTCCGACCTCAAACGGTAAATTCGTTACGATGCGGCAACGGGGTGAGCTCGTCGCGCGTCTATTTTGGGTCGCGCCCAATAGAGGTGAACAATTTTATCTTAGATTATTGTTAAATTCTTACCCCTGTCGTAGTTACGGGGATCTATTAAATCTGGGTGGTCCGAATTGTAACACTTTTCAGGATGCTGCTAAGTTCGTAGGTCTCTTGGACGACGAAGTCGAGTACGAAAGGGCTATGGCGGAAGCCTCTACTTTTTTCACAGGACCACGCCTTCATAGGTTTTTCGTACTTCTGGCTTTGAATAGTGCCCCAGTAGCCTCACTTTGGGGCACTTTTAAAAATCAATTGTGTGAGGATTTCTTGAATAGGTTACCGAACAACATTGATAGAGCTGCAACATTAGGGTTAGTCGAAATCAACCGGATGCTCCAGAAGCACGGGTCTTCTGTCGTGCAATGCGGTTTATCGGCGGTAGTAGACGAAACCACCGAGTTCGGCCGGGAACTCACGGCACCAAGGTGATTATCGTGAGGGTTTCCCCGCGTTTGATTGCCGTGCGTAAACCGGGGGGCTCTGAAGAATATTTGATCCCGCGAATATTGTTCAAGGCCCCCATAGATCCAAGAAGCCCGTTGGAAATGTTGCGGCGTCAATTTCCTTTACAAAATTGCTACGCCATGACCGTACACAAGAGCCAGGGTCAGACCATTAGCAGGGTAGGCGTAGATTTGAGGTCCGATGTTTTCAGACACGGGCAATTATAAGTTGCCCTTGGCCGCGTTCGTAACAGTAAAAGTATTAAAATTCTTGTACATAAAGACCGATTAATCAACGGTAAACCGCATGCGAAAAATATAATAATAGATCAGCTGATTAGGAAAAAGTGGGAGAGACGCCATATGAGGAGAGACGCCATATCTTCGGTAATTCCGTGTTTACGAAAGAGATGTCGATATTTTTTTCTGTGTTTTCTTACTCAAGGACGCTACCTACGCAACGCGTCAGTGCTTGTTTGGCTGAGCCCGAGTGTGACGTGTGTATGACGGAAAGTTAATTCCATCGCGTGAATTTTTCGACTAAAATTTCGAGTTATTGCGGTTTCAATTAATATTAAACGTAAAACAAAGCCACTGTAAGGTAAGAATTGGTTTTATTATATTATTTTGTTTGTTGTTAACTCGTTTCAATTACATTTAGGCACCATAGTTAATACCTACGTACTTTATACCTACATGGCATCTCTCCCACAAAATGAGGAGAGATGCCAACCTTTGCAAAAGTGTCAATGTAGGGTATATTCTTGAATATTTTTATTGTTTGTAGAATGCCGAGAAAATACGTAAGGAAGCATACAGTAGTCAGAGGACAGTGGACTGAAGAAAATTTAATTTTGGCAATTGAAAAAGTACAAAAAGGGGAAATATCGAAAAATGAAGCTCAAAGACGTTATGGAATACCGATTCGAACCTTGAGTAGGCGCCTTATGACTGGCAACACTACAAAGTCGGGATTAGGACCTCAAGGTATTTACAAAATTTTTTTTGCTTATAATAATAATAATAATAACATAATAGTACCTAATTCAATTAAATATTGTTCCAGCTTCACTTGGAACAGAGAATGAAAAACGATTGGCTTCTTATATTAAACGCCTAGCTAACGCTGGTTTTGCACCTGATAGGTCTACTATTCGGTCTCTTGCCTATCAATTTGCCGAGAAACTTGGAATTCAACATAAATTTTCGAAAGAAAAGGAAAAGGCAGGGCAACATTGGTTAACTTCTTTTCTAGAGAGAAATAAAGATATTTCAGTACGGCAAGCAGAAGGTCTCTCTGTTGCAAGAGCTCAGGGTATGAATAGAGAAGAAGTTAGTGCATTCTTTAAGCTACTTGAAGAAGAAATGGTCAAACATGAGTTAACTAATAGGCCTGAAAATATTTTTAATGTTGACGAGACTGGAATACAGTTAATAAATAAACCTGGAAAGGTATTAACAGCCAAAGGAGCTAAGGACGTTCACGTGATCACACCTCGTGAAAAAGGAGAAACAATTTCTCTCGTTGCATGCTGCAGTGCTGAAGGCCGTTTTCTACCTCCAGTGTTAATAATGAAAGGCGTCAATAAAAAATCTGAATTTTCTGATGGCTTGCCTAATGGGTCCGATGTCTACATGAATAAAAAGTCATCTTATATTAATTCTGAACTATTTTTGCGGTGGTTTAAGGAACATTTTCTACCCAAAAAACCAAAGACAGGTAAAACAATTTTAATTTTAGATGGTCACACCTCACATTCTAATTCAATAGACCTGTTAGACCTAGCCAATGAAAATGATGTCATAATTATATGCTTGCCGAGTCACACAACACAAGCCCTTCAACCTCTAGATCGCAGTTTCTTCAAACCTCTGAAAACCTATTATAACCAGGAATCCAATGCATGGATGTTAAGAAACAAAAATAGGACAATCACAAGATTACAGGTTGGGTCATTAATAGGGCAATCATGGGGCAAAGCTGCAACTGTAGGAAATGCCTCATCAGGCTTCAAAGCTTGTGGAATATTCCCACTCAATCCTAATGCTATTCCAGACCATTTCTTTACAATATCTGATTTAATCGAAGAAGCTCCTCCAACTGTTCCTATTGAATGTGCTGCGACCGCAACTCTGTCTCCACAAAAACCATCAACTCCAAGACAAACATCAACTAGTAAAGAAACTCCTACAAAGCTTCTTGAAGAGTCTAATCCAATCCCAAAACTACCTAGTTTGACAGTGAAACGAAAGCAAGTTGCATGTGTTTTGACTTCCCCTGAAAACCTTTATAAGAAAACTTCTAATGTCAATTTGATTAAAGGAGCAGCTAAAAAACGTAAGCAAGCTAGTGCTGAATTAAAGTCTTCATCTTCTTCTATCTTAGCATCCACCCCAATCGAAGATGATAACAATGTGTGCGCAGAATGCTGGGAAAATTATTACTTAACAAAAAAAAAGGCTGATTGGATTAAATGTTCCTTATGCCAACAATGGCTGCATGAGTCATGTACAATGTACTCTCCGCATTGCAATAATTGTGGTAGGGAAATGCTTCGAAAAAGAAATAAAAAATAGGTATAGTTTATGTTATATGGCATCTCTCCCACACTATATGGCATCTCTCCCACACGTTATGGGAGAGATGGCCCGGTACCTATTTACAATTTTTAATTTCTTTTTTTGTTGTTCTTAGTCTAAAACCTACTTAATTGCAATTATAATGCTTAATATTAATGTACCTTTATAATAAAAAAAAAATTGTTTATGTATATTGCATTTTTTATTTTTTTCCTTAGCTTCTACAAAAAGTATGGCGTCTCTCCCACTTTTACCCTACTTTTTTTTTTCAGAATTATGTCTGTCTGTATACATGTATACGCGAGCATACTATGGGTCGGTAAATGTGTTCATTTTTGTTAAATAGCTATTAGCTTAGCCCTGGAGGTATAATAGGTAGGTATATTATATTTCGATACACCTACTCACAGGGGAGCTACACAGGGGATGTTTTAGGATTTTCTTAACAAAACGTACCTACCTACACTATACAGAAGGAAATGTCTTTTTTTGGTAGGTCGGTGTATAGGTATTTAAATAAACGCACAGCCGAGTAAGGTATTTTGTTCCCTCTAAGCCGTTGACTTGAGTTATCTTTAACGAATTATAAACTGTTTAGATACAAATAGGTATTTTCTTTGTTTTAGGTACCTCCCATCAGGGGGATACCAAATACGCAGGTAACAACGCTCAGTGCGTAGCCATATATGCATGCGCGGCCGCGTACTCCGTACATAGGGAGAGAGATATCTTCACGACTGAAGATATCGATTCGATTTTACAGAGTGAGATTTTACTCTCTCTACTCTGAGTTAAAACCCTCGCTTCCGGAAGGTCAAATTTTTTTGAATCCGGAAGAACTGCCGACCGAAATTCGCGTCGGGGATTGTTTGGCTTTAATTGAACCTTTGAGCGACAACTAGTTAAATAACGGTTTATTTCCAGCGTGCCCGGAGGATAGGGATGCTAAATTATTGTGTTTGCGATTAATGTTAGGCCAGATTCTTAACGGCGCGGAATATAATGATATCACGGATAGCATTATATTCACCGGTCAATCGTACACCGTGTCATTCTGGAGGCACCTTAATAATTACTTTCTGTTCAATAGTCACCCTGTAGATGTTCACGGCAGGCCTTCAGCCAACGAATTCGGTCGAGCGCGTTTGTTTAAATGTAATATTCTGAGTAACCTGGCAAATGTATTATTCGCTCGGCACGTTAACGATGGGACTCAGTATTCAATTCACAAAATATCCGTGATAAATACTAATTTTTCTGTGTTCGGTAACCGCAATAGGACTACAGCCACAGCTGATTCAATTCCAGATCAAAGAGACCCTAGACTAACATTACAAAAACCAGTGGTTGTAGTAACTCGCGTTGCCGGTTTCAAACTAGAAGTTTTGGTACCAGTTGTTCGCCTAACAAATATGTTTTCTGAATTGCCGGTAGATGAAATTGAGGAACCGCATGTTAAGAGGGGCCGACCCAAAAAAGTCAAATGTGGCGTGAAACCGACGAAACAAAATGTACATCTGGAAGCAGTTATGAAATATAACATTAAAAATCCACAAGTTAATCGCGAAGTCGTTAGAAAATATAAACAAAAACATCCGGAAGTTCACCGCGACGCCGTTCAGAACTATATCCGAAAGTACATCGCGACGCCGTCAAAAAATATACACTCGATAACCCAGATGTGCATCGCGACGCTGTACGTAGATATTCCGGGCAACACCCCGATGTAAATAAAAACGCGGTACATCGGTATAACAAACAAAATAGGAACAAAGCGGCTCAACTTAGTAAAATTTCAATTTTTATTGGTCAATATAGAGATTTAGAATTAGATGAATTAACACCATTTTGTTTAAAAAAACCGTCCTTGCTGTCCCCCGATAACTTCGTATGTCCTCACTGTCGCGCGCGTTTATTTCAGGAGGAACGCGGTCGCGTAAAATGGTGTTGCGGATCGAATTCGTACAACGTTCAGAACTTTGCACCCTTAACAGAGGCTTTTTATTCGTCGCCCTCCTTTGTTAACAGACCGCGAGCGTACAACAATCTCTTCTCCTTCAGCGCTCTCGGAGTATAATAACAATTTAATATCGTATATTAACGACCCGAATGAACGCGAGCAACGGGCCCTCGGTAGAAGTCTTGATACTACAGTAACTCGTAGTATATCGCGTTTTCTGCACGAGGTGAACCCGTTCATAAAGTGTTTAAGTTGCTCAGCCAAGAACCCTCAGGCGACGCTTTTATTAAATTTGAAAGAACCAACTTCTAGGTTTAGACCAACGGCAATATTTTAGGGGACTTACCCATAGAGGATGAAATAGCGGCCATAATTAGTACAGAGAGGGAACCCTTTTCGCGTCGTTGCATTGCCGCCGTGTGGAAAGTGGGCGATAAAAAACCTCATACAGTAGATATTATGCACGATTTGTACGAAAGTTTCCAATTTCCGTTACTATATCCAGAAGGCAACGGCGGTTGGTATCCAGATAAGTCGGACAAAATAAGCAGACTCAGGTTAAATATGTTAGGTGTTTGTTGTTATCGGTACGACGATTTTCGGAAATATCGTAAAACAATTAGCCGTCCATTTAGCTAACCAGCAGTCGCTAGTCGGTTTATTTCAAGCCCGGCGCTGAAGCGGAGGCCGCGACGCTGAAACTCTTCAGACTTAATTACCTATTTTAACCGCCCCGTTGGTGACGAATTCGATCGGCTTAGTTATTTAGATTTTTTTGAAAAATACTTAGTACATAATAAACAGCCAAAATCAACATCTTTTCCGACCTCAAACGGTACATTCGTTACGAAGCGGCAACGGGGTGAGCTCGTCGCGCGTCTATTTTGGGTCGCGCCCAATAGAGGTGAACAATTTTATCTTAGATTATTGTTAAATTCTTACCCCTGTCGTAGTTACGGGGATCTATTAAATCTGGGTGGTCCGAATTGTAACACTTTTCAGGATGCTGCTAAGTTCGTAGGTCTCGTGGACGACGAAGTCGAGTACGAAAAGGCTATGTCGGAAGCCTCTACTTTTTTTACAGGACCACGCCTTCATAAGTTTTTCGTACTTCTGGCTTTGAATAGTGCCCCAGTAGCCTCACTTTGGGGCACTTTTAAAAATCAATTGTGTGAGGATTTCTTGAATAGGTTACCGAACAACATTGATAGAGCTGCAACATTAGGGTTAGTCGAAATCAACCGGATGCTCCAGAAGCACGGGTCTTCTGTCGAGCAATGCGGTTTATCGGCGGTAGTAGACGACACCACCGAGTTCGGCTGGGTTATAGTTTAAGTTCGTTGCAAAGATTCGTCGCGGAGTGGCTACCAAAGTTATCTTCTGAGCAGCGAGTTATTTATGATTATGTTCACAATTTGTGCACAGGCGGCACTTCACGTGACACAGCTTATTTTTATAGATGGCCCCGCTGGCAACTTCGTTATTAAATGTCATAGCTGCTCACGTGCGCGCGGATTTAAAAGGTGTCGTGTTGTGCACAGCTACCTCTGCCATCGCTGCGCAGAACTATGGAGGCGGTACAACCGCTTATACCATGTTTAAATTGCCTTTAAATACTGTGGACGACCTCGGTTATTGGGGTATCACGAACGGATCTCAAAGAGCTCAGCTAATTAGCAACTCGAAAGTAATCATTTACGACGAAGCGCCTATGGCCCATAAGTATTACATCCATTTGCTCGATAGGTCTTTGCGTGATTTAATGCAGTCAGACGTGATTTTTGGCGGGAAAGTAATTATTTTTGCGGGGAATTTCCGACAAATCCCACCGGTAGTACCATTCGCGAATAACCACAGTGACATATTGTATGCTTCATTGAAATCGTCAAAAACTGAAATCGTTTTCACTGATGACATCGCAGAGAAGTAAAGAGGACGTTGACTTTGCAACCTTTTTGTTGAAAGTAGGTTCAAATCAATTGCCCTCTTTACCATCTTCTAGAGACAGAAATGCAAGGGATTTTATCGATCTAAGTTCCATACCATGATTCCGATGTATTTAGGGCTACACGCAACGACGCAGCCCGAGAGATAAATATGTAATATAATTTTAAGTAGATTACCCGGCCAATTGCTACATTTTTATTCAAACGATAGAGTGGATTGTGAGAATCGAGATGAAATATTTTTGGGCCCTGACACATTGAATAGGATACAACCGCAAGGTGTACCCGACCACGACTAACAATTAAAAGAAAGTGCCTTGTGTATGATCACACGCAACCTCAGCTTCGCGGACGGATTGGTGAACGGCACCAATGTGATTATCGTGAGGGTTTCCCGCGTTTGATTGCCGTGCGTAAACCGGGGGGCTCTGAAGAATATTTGATCCCTCGAATATTGTTCAAGGCCCCCATAGATCCAAAAAGCCGATGGAAAGGAAATTGCTACGCCATGACCGTACACAAGAGCCAGGGTCAGACCATTAGCAGGGTAGGCGTAGATTTGAGGTCCGATGTTTTCAGCCACGGGCAATTATAAGTTGCCCTTGGCCGCGTTCGCAACAATAAAAGTATTAAAATTCTTGTACATAAAGACCGATTAATCAACGGTAAACCGCATGCGAAAAATATAATAATAGATCAGCTGATTAGGAAAAAGTAGTACAAAGTCCATGAATGTTGTCCATCAATAAGAGCCGCTCCCTAAAAAGTTAAATTATTCACCTCTATTGTTTCAGTTGGCAGTATAGATTTATTAAGCCTTGCGTTTTTTTTAGCTTCATATTATTTATTTTATACTCGGTATACGCTACACTTACTACAGGACTATAGTTAAATATGCGATAGCGATATTGTGCATATCTTGGAAATGTTTTGACTCCATCAAACATTAATCATTAGGTGAAGTTACGCTAAATGTTTACTGATTTGGGGGTTTATGCTGGGCGATGTATATTTGTGTGAAGGCGTCGTTGGAATGGCAAACTCTAATCTTCAGTGAATGGATGAGGGTGGTCGAAAGCGGCATAGGTGTGGGTAGAACATTCGTAGGATGGATGTACTCGGGAGTGGGAAGTGGGGATCGGTGGCGTAGGCAAGGGACGTGTGATTGAAGCGTTTGCCGGATGAATGTATAGACTAATGGACTGCTAATTAGTGAGGCGACGATCGGCACCACACGGAATGAAGGACGGGAGAGTGGGGTGTTCGCTGGGCACATGTACTGGGCGATGAACCGATTACCGGTGAATGGAGACTGGAGAGAGAGGTCGCAAAGGCCGTGTGAGTGGTGCGTTGGTTGGTTAAACGCAATGATGATGAGTTGTTGGTTGGGGATGCGAAAAATGACGACATGGCACGAGAGGCGAGAGTGAAGCATTCTTATAATTAATGTACTACTGAGCGATGGAGTGGCTGCCAGTGGAGTGGAGATTGGTGTGAAAGAGCGAGACATGTAGAATGGTGTGTTTGTATAGAGTGATAATGAACGGTGCAGTATAAAGGATGACCGCACAGAATGAAGAATGAAAGATGGGCTATATCCCGAAGGCAATGGCGGTTGGTATTCTAAAAGCTGGGACAAAATAGAAAATAAGTTGATTCAAATTAAAATGTGTTAGACAGAGTTTCAGAAGAATGGTTGGTTTATATATCCAGCCATCGCATTAGTTAACAGATTAAGTAAAAATAACATACTTTTTTAACATTGACTTATGATCATGCGTCTTTTTTTGGTAGGTCGGTGTATAGGTATTTAAATCAACGCACAGCCGAGTAAGGTATTTTATTCCCTCTAAGCCGTTGACTTGAGTTATCTTTAACGAATTATAAACTGTTTAGATACAAATAGGTATTTTCTTTGTTTTAGGTACCTCCCATCAGGGGGATACCAAATACGCAGGTAACAACGCTCA
Source organism: Monopis laevigella (assembly GCA_947458855.1). Lineage (NCBI taxonomy): Eukaryota > Metazoa > Arthropoda > Insecta > Lepidoptera > Tineidae > Monopis > Monopis laevigella. The sequence goes on along the minus strand of OX381596.1, from coordinate 1,792,909 downwards.
GTGCGTAGCCATGTCGGCATGCGCGGCCGCGTACTCCGTACATAGGGAGAGAGATATCTTCACGACTGAAGATATCGATTCGATTTTACAGAGTGGAGACTCTCTCTACTCTGAGTTAAAACCCTCGCTTCCGGAAGGTCAAATTTTTTTGAATCCGGAAGAACTGCCGACCGAAATTCGCGTCGGGGATTGTTTGGCTTTAATTGAACCTTTGAGCGACAACTAGTTAAATAACGGTTTATTTCCAGCGTGCCCGGAGGATAGGGATGCTAAATTATTGTGTTTGCGATTAATGTTAGGCCAGATTCTTAACGGCGCGGAATATAATGGTATCACGGATAGCATTATATTCACCGGTCAATCGTACACCGTGTCATTCTGGAGGCACCTTAATAATTACTTTCTGTTCAATAGTCACGCTGTAGATGTTCACGGCAGGCCTTCAGCCAACGAATTCGGTCGAGCGCGTTTGTTGAAATGTAATATTCTGAGTAACCTGGCAAATTTATTATTCGCTCGGCACGTTAACGATGGGACTCAGTATTCAATTCACAAAATATCCGTGATAAATACTAATTTTTCTGTGTTCGGTAACCGCAATAGGACTACGGCCACAGCTGTTTTAATTCCAGTTTAAAGAGACCCTAGACTAACATTACAAAAACCAGTGGTTGTAGTAACTCGCGTTGCCGATTTCAAACTAGAAGTTTTGGTACCAGTTGTTCGCCTAACAAATATGTTTTCTAAATTGCCGGTAGATGAAATTGAGGAACCGCATGTTAAGAGGGGCCGACCCAAAAAAGTCAAATGTGGCGTGAAACCGACGAAACAAAATGTACATCTGGAAGCAGTTATGAAATATAACATTAAAAATCCACAAGTTAATCGCGAAGTCGTTAGAAAATATAAACAAAAACATCCGGAAGTTCACCGCGACGCCGTTCAGAACTATATCCGAAAGTACATCGCGACGCCGTCAAAAAATATACACTCGATAACCCAGATGTGCATCGCGACGCTGTACGTAGATATTCCGGGCAACACCCCGATGTAAATAAAAACGCGGTACATCGGTATAACAAACAAAATAGGAACAAAGCGGCTCAACTTAGTAAAATTTCAATTTTTATTGGTCAATATAGAGATTTAGAATTAGATGAATTAACACCATTTTGTTTAAAAAAACCGTCCTTGCTGTCCCCGATAACTTCGTATACGTATACTTCGTCCTCACTGTCGCGCGCGTTTATTTCAGGAGGAACGCGGTCGCGTAAAATGGTGTTGCGGATCGAATTCGTACAACGTTCAGAACTTTGCACCCTTAACAGAGGCTTTTTATTCGTCGCCCTCCTTTGTTAACAGACCGCGAGCGTACAACAATCTCTTCTCCTTCAGCGCTCTCGGAGTATAATAACAATTTAATATCGTATATTAACGACCCGAATGAACGCGAGCAACGGGCCCTCGGTAGAAGTCTTGATACTACAGTAACTCGTAGTATATCGCGTTTTCTGCACGAGGTGAACCCGTTCATAAAGTGTTTAAGTTGCTCAGCCAAGAACCCTCAGGCGACGCTTTTATTAAATTTGAAAGAACCAACTTCTAGGTTTAGACCCACGGCAATATTTTAGGGGACTTACCCATAGAGGATGAAATAGCGGCCATAATTAGTACAGAGAGGGAACCCTTTTCGCGTCGTTGCATTGCCGCCGTGTGGAAAGTGGGCGATAAAAAACCTCATACAGTAGATATTATGCACGATTTGTACGAAAGTTTCCAATTTCCGTTACTATATCCAGAAGACAACGGCGGTTGGTATCCAGATAAGTCGGACAAAATAAGCAGACTCAGGTTAAATATGTTAGGTGTTTGTTGTTATCGGAACGACGATTTTCGGAAATATCGTAAAACAATTACCCGTCCATTTAGCTAACCAGCAGTCGCTAGTCGGTTTATTTCAAGCCCGGCGCTGAAGCGGAGGCCGCGACGCTGAAACTCTTAATTACCTTGACTTAATTACCTATTTTAACCGCTCCGTTGGTGACGAATTCGATCGGCTTAGTTATTTAGATTATTTTTAAATACTTAGTATATAATAAACAGCCAAAATCAACATCTTTTCCGACCTCGAACGGTAAATTCGTTACGAAGCGGCAACGGGGTGAGCTCGTCGCGCGTCTATTTTGGGTCGCGCCCAATAGAGGTGAACAATTTTATCTTAGATTATTGTTAAATTCTTACCCCTGTCGTAGTTACGGGGATCTATTAAATCTGGGTGGTCCGAATTGTAACACTTTTCAGGATGCTACTAAGTTCGTAGGTCTCGTGGACGACGAAGTCGAGTACGAAAAGGCTATGTCGGAAGCCTCTACTTTTTTCACAGGACCACGCCTTCGTAGGTTTTTCGTACTTCTGGCTTTGAATAGTGCCCCAGTAGCCTCACTTTGGGGCACTTTTAAAAATCAATTGTGTGAGGATTTCTTGAATAGGTTACCGATCAACATTGATAGAGCTGCAACATTAGGGTTAGTCGAAATCAACCGGATGCTCCAGAAGCACGGGTCTTCTGTCGGGCAATGCGGTTTATCGGCGGTAGTAGACGACACCACCGAGTTAGGCCGGGAACTCGTGGGTTATAGTTTTAGTTCGTTGCAAAGTTTCGTCGCAGAGTGGCTACCGAAGTTATCTTCTGAGCAGCGAGTTATTTATGATTATGTTCACAATTTGTGCACAGGCGGCACTTCACGTGACACAGCTATTTTTATAGATATTATAGATGGCCCCGCTGGCAACTTTGTTATTAAATGCCATAGCTGCTCACGTGCGCGCGGATTTAAAAGGTGTCGTGTTGTGCACAGCTACCTCTGTTGCATGTTAACATTTATGTACCAATGCCATAATATTCAAGAAAAATAAACAGTTGTCTATTAGAGTTCTAATGGTGTTTTATTTCTCTTTATTTTAATTATTTTTAATTATAAAACATGGCGCAGTCGGTAGGATTAAATGTCTGCATTCTGTGAGGAAATAATCGAACGGCTCCATCCTTTGTAAAAACAGATCCTTTTCATTAAATTTTGCGTTCTTACAACAAAAACATATTACCAGTACTCAAAGGGAAAAAAACATGATAAAACCAATGAGATTAATTCATTTTATGATAGCAGCCTTTATTTTAAGAGACAGGAAAGATGTTCTGTGTGATACAACCCGAAATGACGAGATGTGCATAAATGTAGAAAACCGAATGTGTCAGACCCCAAAAGGCAATTTGGGATTGAATATACTGGCGTGTGGTGAGGTTTTCTCAATAAACAGCTTAACGGATGCAATAAACGCCTGTTTTTGTATCCTGGTGTTAAATTTGTATCTTTCGAAAATATCATTCCGTTTTGGGCAAACATAGTCCTCAATTTTCTTTAAAACTATGTTGAAAGATTTCAAATCATCCTCCGATAGTGGCAACGTTGACAACATTTTCGTCGCTTCCGCACCCATCCCCCATATTACGCAGCAATGACAATTTTATTATATCGGGCGCCTCATGTCTTCCTGTCGTTATTAAATAATCCATAAAACTTTGGTGCCAGTGTTTCCATTTTGTTGCCGCATTTTCGGTTTGTAGGTTCAAATTGGGTGGTAATTTCACATTGCCCACAACCCAATTCGTCGAACTTGCCGGCGACGCCGCCATTAAGGGTGTTGACATTTCGAAAATTTTGCACTAGAAATAGTTAATACTTATATATATATATATATAATATATATATATATATCTTCACGGGTGCCTTACGGCGCCCGAGACCGTCTAGACGGCCCCAGGGTACCCAGCGGAGGGGTTTTAATCCCACCTCGTCGTAGCCGATGGTATGAGTCTACACCGAACAAGTGGCTAGCTCGTCGCGATGTTTTGAATAGACTCAATAACCCATCTTATAAACAGTTTCACAAGTTGGTATAGTGAAACCGGGACCGACAGCTTAACGTGCTCTCCGAGGCACTATAGTGGTGTTGTCAAACAAATGTACATAATTTTTTTAATTAAAAACTCATTGGTACACACCGGGATTCGAACCAGGGACCTTAGTGTTTTTAAGTCCAAGGTCTAACCAACTCGGCCACCACGAAGTTAATACTTGATATTTTAAATTCACTAAAACACTTTCTGTATAAATATTTTGTCCCCCAATTATTGTATTATAATATTTAAGACGACTGCGCCATGTTTTATAATTAAAGTAAATTAAAGTTAGTTCTGCACCAGCTTTGTGACCTTTTGACCCAAACAAAAACTGTTTTGCAATGTGATGTATTTCGTGATGGCCTGGGTTGTTGTTTGTTTCAAAGGGACAACAATGGTATTTTAAAGCTGGTAAGTTGTATTTCCCGCACAATGAATAACTGTGAATTGAAACTGAGAAAGAATTATTAGCAATTTATTTTGGAGTTAATAAATTTCACAAGTATGTTTATGGCTCTGACATTGATATTCAGACTGATTATAAACCAATTGTCCCCATAATGTCCAAAACTATAAGTAAGATAGGATTACCCAGGTTACAAAGGCTTAGGTTAAAATTATTTATATATAATTTAAATAAATAAACGCACAGCCGAGTAAGGTATTTTGTTCCCTCTAAGCCGTTGACTTGAGTTATCTTTAACGAATTATAGACTGTTTAGATACAAATAGGTATTTTCTTTGTTTTAGGTACCTCCCATCAGGGGGATACCAAATACGCAGGTAACAACGCTCAGTCCGTAGCAATGTCGGCATGCGCGGCCGCGTACTCCGTACATAGGGAGAGAGATATCTTCACGACTGAAGATATCGATACGATTTTACAGAGTGGAGACTCTCTCTACTCTGAATTAAAACCCTCGCTTCCGGAGGGTAAATTTTTTTTGAATGCGGAAGAACTGCCGACCGAGATTCGCGTCGCGGATTGTTTGGCTTTAATTGAACCTTTGAGCGACAACTGGTTAAATAACGGTTTATTTCCAGCGTGCCCGGAGGATAGGGATGCTAAATTATTGTGTTTGCGATTAATGTTAGGCCAGATTCTTAACGGCGCGGAATATAATGATATCACGGATAGCATTTTATTCACCGGTCAATCGTACACCGTGTCATTCTGGAGGCACCTTAATAATTACTTTCTGTTCAATAGTCACGCTGTAGATGTTCACGGCAGGCCTTCAGCCAACGAATTCGGTCGAGCGCGTTTGTTTAGATGTAATATTCTGAGTAACCTGGCAAATTTATTATTAGCCCGGCACGTTAACGATGGGACTCAGTATTCAATTCACAAAATATCCGTGATAAATACTAATTTTTCTGTGTTCGGTAACCGCAATAGGACTACGACCACAGCTGATTCAGTTCCAGTTCAAACAGACCCTAGACTAACATTACAAAAACCTGTGGTTGTAGTAACTCACGTTGCCGATTTCAAATTAGAAGTTATGGTACCAGTTGTTCGCCTAACAAATATGTTTTCTGAATTGCCGGTAGATGAAATTGAGGAACCGCATGTTAAGTTACAAAATATACACAAAATAATCCTGAAATAGATCGCGACGCCGTCAAAAAATATACACTCGATAACCCAGATGAGCATCGCGACGCTGTACGTAGATATTCCGGGCAACACCCCGACGTAAATAAAAACGCTGTACATCGGTATAACAAACAAAATAGGAACAAAGCGGCTCAACTTAGTAAAATTTTAATTGTTATTGGTCAATATAAAGATTTAGAATTAGATGAATTAACACCATGCTGTCCCCCGATACCTTCGTATGTCCTCACTGTCGCGCGCGTTTATTTCAAGAGGAACGCGGTCGCGTAAAATGGTGTTGCGGATCGAATTCGTACAACGTTCAGAACTTTGCACCCTTAACAGAGGCTTTTTATTCGTCGCCCTCCTTTGTTAACAGACCGCGAGCGTACAACAATCTCTTCTCCTTCAGCGCTCTCGGAGTATCCCACGGATATCAACAACCAGCCCGATTGTCCTTCCTGAAGATTCAGGGTCGTATTTACCACCGCGTTTTTGATTTGGCCTACGATAAAACAGAAAACAATGTAATATCGTATATAACCGACCCGAATGAACGCGAGCAACGGGCCCTAGGTATGTAACGTTGTTTACAACTTTAGCCTCTACCTCAAATTTAAATACTTTAATTAATACACATTTTAAATAAATAAAATAATTATGTAAATAACATAGTGAATTGTTTATCGAAGCTTCAAGTGACATTTGATGTTTTTTTTCTTTTGTTTGGCTTTTGTATTATCTGTGGTAACCCTGATAACAAAACTTAATAAATAAATCAGGCATTTTACCTTATATATCCTTTTTAAAGTCACTTCCATACAATAAATTAATTTTGGAAAGCAATTTAATCGAGTTGATTGTTTTTTTTTAACTCGATTGGCTGGATCACCAATCGAGGCACACTAAAACATCCCTCTCAGGATGAAGCTGATTTTTTTGTACCAAAGCCTTGCAAAATAGAAAACAACACAGCCAACATTAATGATCTGTGCTTTTGCTAGTATTCTGTTGAAACATTAAAAAAATAACAATTTGAATCTACCGACTGGTTTATTTAAATTTGAGAGAAAACTTTACTTAAAAATAAAATTAAAACAAAATTAAATCCATTCGAATCTAATAATTATATTCAGTTTTCGCCCATTATTATCTGCCAGGAATATCAGGTATAGTTTTGTGGTCAAATTGTATTTAATATTATTAAATAGATTTCTATAAGTTTTGTTAATTTCCATCAGCAGCGTGGATGAATTTGGGCTGAGATAGCCGTTGAATCGTGCCATTAGCTCTCGTCGCTTTTTGTGCAACTGAGGACCTGATAATCCAGCAAGGGGAGCAGGTTTTCTCGATACAAAAATTAAGGTATGACGCTTCAGATATTTATCACGATTTGATTCGACTTCTACATCATTGTTTTATTATTAACCTCTTAGAGTTTCGAATACTCTACGGGCTGCTAGTGCCGAGGACGTAGTCTGCGCGAGGATATTGTTCTGGGAGTGACCGCCTGACGGTAAATTACACGGTCACAATGCGTGATTCCGAACTGGAATCAGTGTCCCGTCTCCGCCTAGTCTGTTGAAGAAAGTCTAGCCCTAGAGATTATTCTTTTAGGTCCCTCTGACCAATATTTCAGTTTAGTTAATTTGTCTGTTGATCTTCTTTTAATCTATTTGCTACACTATTCATATTTAGATTCCATAACTTGGTCGGTGATATAGTGTGCAATTATTTCATTTACATGTACGTTTCTTAATTTAAACCCTATCAAGAGGAGCGTGTATGCCTCAGCATTTAATCTTTTGCATTGAATTAGCTGGGAGGGATTCCTGGCCATGTGAGGGTGTTGCTGGTTAATAACTAGCCAACCTAACGCATTCCAGTGTGTGGAGTTGGTGGAGGCTGTGGAGTTGGTGAGGGCTGTGTGTGGAGCCTTGGTTAGCGGCCGCCGCCCCAGTCACCTGCTCAGCTCGGCGCTGTCCTGACCTGCCGAGACCCGACCTCCCATACAAAGTAATATCTACACCTTTTAGTTCCTAGTATTTATGTTGCGGACCTACGGTCTAGAAATATCATATATTATACAAGAATTTGGGAGTGAAGATGCCCCGCTGCGTGCGAAACCTAACTTAACCCAATTTAAATAATTATCTTTTTTTATGTAATACTAGTTGCCAACCCAGACCATCCCAGGGACCCAAATTTAGAACTTAAATGTCAAGTTTAGGTATGGATTAATTGCATTCCAATACCTTGATGTTATAGTAAATATCAAATCAATTATATTAAACAATTTAATTAGCAACATTTGTTAAAACTGGATACATTCAGATAACATCTTACTGGGGTTTTGAATGTTGTGAAGGAGATTATTGTATTTAGTAAAACCAAATTACTGTTATTAATAAAACTTGTAAATAAAATTATAGTGTTGTTTCATTCCACCACACCCCCCAGAGTAGACGGTTACAGGTAGAAGTCTTGATACTACAGTAACTCGTAGTATATCGCGTTTTCTGCACGAGGTGAACCCGTTCATAAAGTGTTTTAAGTTGCTCAGCCAAGAAGGGGCGACAATTTTATTAAATTTGAAAGAACCACACGCGCGACCCACGGCAATATTTTAGGGGACCCAAAAGGGGATGAAATAGCGGCCATAATTAGTACAGAGAGGGAACCCTTTTCGCGTCGTTGCATTGCCGCCGTGTGGAAAGTGGGCGATAAAAAATCCCGTAGATATTATGCACGATTTGTACGAAAGTTTCCAATTTCCGTTACTATATCCAGAAGGCAACGGCGGTTGGTATCCAGATAAGTCGGACAAAATGGGAAATAAGCTGACTCAGGTTAAATATGTTAGGTGTTTGTTGTTATCGGAACGACGATTTTCGGAAATAGGTAGGCTCTCGGAAGAGTGGGTGGTGGACATGTATTGCAGAATATCCGAGGAACGCTTGCGTTATATGAATAGTTTACAAAACCAAAGCTCCGCTACAGCGTTTAGAACTGCACCTATCGAAGAAGTGCAAAGAAGTGTCGCCATCGCTAACGATGAGACGATACAAGGTGAAGGTTTCGTGTCGGGCAAGGTTTACTTACCAAATTCCTTCAAAGGCGGTCCCCGATATATGAAAGTAAAGTATATGGACGCCATCGCATTAGTCAACAGATTAGGTACACCGACATATTTTTTAACATTCACATGTAACCCTAAATGGCCGGAAATACACCAGTCCATCCCACGAGGCCAAAGAGTAAACCCTCTCATTTGTGTCCGAGCATTTAATTTAAGACTTACACAACTTTTAAGAGACATCAGATCCGGGCATTGGTTTGGTAAACTAGATTATATGATGCACGTTATCGAGTTTCAAAAACGCGGACTACCGCACGCTCACATCTGCATACGGATACACGGAGGCGGCCCCGTTCAAAATGTAGATATCGATAAATTTGTTAGAGCCGATATTCCTGCTGCCACAGAGGCTCAAGGCAAATTGAGGAAGGCGGTGTTGGATCACATGATCCACGGTCCTTGCGGCCCACCGCACAGAACCAATTTACTTTGATGGGACAGTGTCAAAAGTAAATGTTCGAAATTTTTTCCCAAACGCGCGACCGATACTACTTTTTGCCACGACAGAGGATTCGTTAACTTGCGTCGCGACGCCAACAACACCGGCACCATCAAGCATCGTAATCGCGACATGACCGTTAACGATCTTTGGGTCGTCCCCTATAATGCCACTCTTCTGCTTAAATACGATGCTCACATAAACCTAGAAGTTGCTTCACAACGCACCATAGTCAAGTATCTGTTCAAATATATGACTAAGGGTCCGGATGAATCGCGCGTCGCCGTTGTAGCCGACAGTCATAAAAATAACGAAATTGAACAGTACGTGACTAAACGTTACATAGACGCTCCAGTGACGCCGCCTGGAGGACTATGGAGTTCGACGTTACCGCTCGGGAACCGACTGTAAAACAATTAGCCGTCCATTTAGCTAACCAGCAGTCGGTTTATTTCAAGCCCGGCGCTGAAGCGGAGGCCGCGACGCTGAAACTCTTCAGACTTAATTACCTATTTTAACCGCCCCGTTGGTGACGAATTCGATCGGCTTAGTTATTTAGATTTTTTTGAAAAATACTTAGTACATAATAAACAGCCAAAATCAACATCTTTTCCGACCTCAAACGGTAAATTCGTTACGATGCGGCAACGGGGTGAGCTCGTCGCGCGTCTATTTTGGGTCGCGCCCAATAGAGGTGAACAATTTTATCTTAGATTATTGTTAAATTCTTACCCCTGTCGTAGTTACGGGGATCTATTAAATCTGGGTGGTCCGAATTGTAACACTTTTCAGGATGCTGCTAAGTTCGTAGGTCTCTTGGACGACGAAGTCGAGTACGAAAGGGCTATGGCGGAAGCCTCTACTTTTTTCACAGGACCACGCCTTCATAGGTTTTTCGTACTTCTGGCTTTGAATAGTGCCCCAGTAGCCTCACTTTGGGGCACTTTTAAAAATCAATTGTGTGAGGATTTCTTGAATAGGTTACCGAACAACATTGATAGAGCTGCAACATTAGGGTTAGTCGAAATCAACCGGATGCTCCAGAAGCACGGGTCTTCTGTCGTGCAATGCGGTTTATCGGCGGTAGTAGACGAAACCACCGAGTTCGGCCGGGAACTCACGGCACCAAGGTGATTATCGTGAGGGTTTCCCCGCGTTTGATTGCCGTGCGTAAACCGGGGGGCTCTGAAGAATATTTGATCCCGCGAATATTGTTCAAGGCCCCCATAGATCCAAGAAGCCCGTTGGAAATGTTGCGGCGTCAATTTCCTTTACAAAATTGCTACGCCATGACCGTACACAAGAGCCAGGGTCAGACCATTAGCAGGGTAGGCGTAGATTTGAGGTCCGATGTTTTCAGACACGGGCAATTATAAGTTGCCCTTGGCCGCGTTCGTAACAGTAAAAGTATTAAAATTCTTGTACATAAAGACCGATTAATCAACGGTAAACCGCATGCGAAAAATATAATAATAGATCAGCTGATTAGGAAAAAGTGGGAGAGACGCCATATGAGGAGAGACGCCATATCTTCGGTAATTCCGTGTTTACGAAAGAGATGTCGATATTTTTTTCTGTGTTTTCTTACTCAAGGACGCTACCTACGCAACGCGTCAGTGCTTGTTTGGCTGAGCCCGAGTGTGACGTGTGTATGACGGAAAGTTAATTCCATCGCGTGAATTTTTCGACTAAAATTTCGAGTTATTGCGGTTTCAATTAATATTAAACGTAAAACAAAGCCACTGTAAGGTAAGAATTGGTTTTATTATATTATTTTGTTTGTTGTTAACTCGTTTCAATTACATTTAGGCACCATAGTTAATACCTACGTACTTTATACCTACATGGCATCTCTCCCACAAAATGAGGAGAGATGCCAACCTTTGCAAAAGTGTCAATGTAGGGTATATTCTTGAATATTTTTATTGTTTGTAGAATGCCGAGAAAATACGTAAGGAAGCATACAGTAGTCAGAGGACAGTGGACTGAAGAAAATTTAATTTTGGCAATTGAAAAAGTACAAAAAGGGGAAATATCGAAAAATGAAGCTCAAAGACGTTATGGAATACCGATTCGAACCTTGAGTAGGCGCCTTATGACTGGCAACACTACAAAGTCGGGATTAGGACCTCAAGGTATTTACAAAATTTTTTTTGCTTATAATAATAATAATAATAACATAATAGTACCTAATTCAATTAAATATTGTTCCAGCTTCACTTGGAACAGAGAATGAAAAACGATTGGCTTCTTATATTAAACGCCTAGCTAACGCTGGTTTTGCACCTGATAGGTCTACTATTCGGTCTCTTGCCTATCAATTTGCCGAGAAACTTGGAATTCAACATAAATTTTCGAAAGAAAAGGAAAAGGCAGGGCAACATTGGTTAACTTCTTTTCTAGAGAGAAATAAAGATATTTCAGTACGGCAAGCAGAAGGTCTCTCTGTTGCAAGAGCTCAGGGTATGAATAGAGAAGAAGTTAGTGCATTCTTTAAGCTACTTGAAGAAGAAATGGTCAAACATGAGTTAACTAATAGGCCTGAAAATATTTTTAATGTTGACGAGACTGGAATACAGTTAATAAATAAACCTGGAAAGGTATTAACAGCCAAAGGAGCTAAGGACGTTCACGTGATCACACCTCGTGAAAAAGGAGAAACAATTTCTCTCGTTGCATGCTGCAGTGCTGAAGGCCGTTTTCTACCTCCAGTGTTAATAATGAAAGGCGTCAATAAAAAATCTGAATTTTCTGATGGCTTGCCTAATGGGTCCGATGTCTACATGAATAAAAAGTCATCTTATATTAATTCTGAACTATTTTTGCGGTGGTTTAAGGAACATTTTCTACCCAAAAAACCAAAGACAGGTAAAACAATTTTAATTTTAGATGGTCACACCTCACATTCTAATTCAATAGACCTGTTAGACCTAGCCAATGAAAATGATGTCATAATTATATGCTTGCCGAGTCACACAACACAAGCCCTTCAACCTCTAGATCGCAGTTTCTTCAAACCTCTGAAAACCTATTATAACCAGGAATCCAATGCATGGATGTTAAGAAACAAAAATAGGACAATCACAAGATTACAGGTTGGGTCATTAATAGGGCAATCATGGGGCAAAGCTGCAACTGTAGGAAATGCCTCATCAGGCTTCAAAGCTTGTGGAATATTCCCACTCAATCCTAATGCTATTCCAGACCATTTCTTTACAATATCTGATTTAATCGAAGAAGCTCCTCCAACTGTTCCTATTGAATGTGCTGCGACCGCAACTCTGTCTCCACAAAAACCATCAACTCCAAGACAAACATCAACTAGTAAAGAAACTCCTACAAAGCTTCTTGAAGAGTCTAATCCAATCCCAAAACTACCTAGTTTGACAGTGAAACGAAAGCAAGTTGCATGTGTTTTGACTTCCCCTGAAAACCTTTATAAGAAAACTTCTAATGTCAATTTGATTAAAGGAGCAGCTAAAAAACGTAAGCAAGCTAGTGCTGAATTAAAGTCTTCATCTTCTTCTATCTTAGCATCCACCCCAATCGAAGATGATAACAATGTGTGCGCAGAATGCTGGGAAAATTATTACTTAACAAAAAAAAAGGCTGATTGGATTAAATGTTCCTTATGCCAACAATGGCTGCATGAGTCATGTACAATGTACTCTCCGCATTGCAATAATTGTGGTAGGGAAATGCTTCGAAAAAGAAATAAAAAATAGGTATAGTTTATGTTATATGGCATCTCTCCCACACTATATGGCATCTCTCCCACACGTTATGGGAGAGATGGCCCGGTACCTATTTACAATTTTTAATTTCTTTTTTTGTTGTTCTTAGTCTAAAACCTACTTAATTGCAATTATAATGCTTAATATTAATGTACCTTTATAATAAAAAAAAAATTGTTTATGTATATTGCATTTTTTATTTTTTTCCTTAGCTTCTACAAAAAGTATGGCGTCTCTCCCACTTTTACCCTACTTTTTTTTTTCAGAATTATGTCTGTCTGTATACATGTATACGCGAGCATACTATGGGTCGGTAAATGTGTTCATTTTTGTTAAATAGCTATTAGCTTAGCCCTGGAGGTATAATAGGTAGGTATATTATATTTCGATACACCTACTCACAGGGGAGCTACACAGGGGATGTTTTAGGATTTTCTTAACAAAACGTACCTACCTACACTATACAGAAGGAAATGTCTTTTTTTGGTAGGTCGGTGTATAGGTATTTAAATAAACGCACAGCCGAGTAAGGTATTTTGTTCCCTCTAAGCCGTTGACTTGAGTTATCTTTAACGAATTATAAACTGTTTAGATACAAATAGGTATTTTCTTTGTTTTAGGTACCTCCCATCAGGGGGATACCAAATACGCAGGTAACAACGCTCAGTGCGTAGCCATATATGCATGCGCGGCCGCGTACTCCGTACATAGGGAGAGAGATATCTTCACGACTGAAGATATCGATTCGATTTTACAGAGTGAGATTTTACTCTCTCTACTCTGAGTTAAAACCCTCGCTTCCGGAAGGTCAAATTTTTTTGAATCCGGAAGAACTGCCGACCGAAATTCGCGTCGGGGATTGTTTGGCTTTAATTGAACCTTTGAGCGACAACTAGTTAAATAACGGTTTATTTCCAGCGTGCCCGGAGGATAGGGATGCTAAATTATTGTGTTTGCGATTAATGTTAGGCCAGATTCTTAACGGCGCGGAATATAATGATATCACGGATAGCATTATATTCACCGGTCAATCGTACACCGTGTCATTCTGGAGGCACCTTAATAATTACTTTCTGTTCAATAGTCACCCTGTAGATGTTCACGGCAGGCCTTCAGCCAACGAATTCGGTCGAGCGCGTTTGTTTAAATGTAATATTCTGAGTAACCTGGCAAATGTATTATTCGCTCGGCACGTTAACGATGGGACTCAGTATTCAATTCACAAAATATCCGTGATAAATACTAATTTTTCTGTGTTCGGTAACCGCAATAGGACTACAGCCACAGCTGATTCAATTCCAGATCAAAGAGACCCTAGACTAACATTACAAAAACCAGTGGTTGTAGTAACTCGCGTTGCCGGTTTCAAACTAGAAGTTTTGGTACCAGTTGTTCGCCTAACAAATATGTTTTCTGAATTGCCGGTAGATGAAATTGAGGAACCGCATGTTAAGAGGGGCCGACCCAAAAAAGTCAAATGTGGCGTGAAACCGACGAAACAAAATGTACATCTGGAAGCAGTTATGAAATATAACATTAAAAATCCACAAGTTAATCGCGAAGTCGTTAGAAAATATAAACAAAAACATCCGGAAGTTCACCGCGACGCCGTTCAGAACTATATCCGAAAGTACATCGCGACGCCGTCAAAAAATATACACTCGATAACCCAGATGTGCATCGCGACGCTGTACGTAGATATTCCGGGCAACACCCCGATGTAAATAAAAACGCGGTACATCGGTATAACAAACAAAATAGGAACAAAGCGGCTCAACTTAGTAAAATTTCAATTTTTATTGGTCAATATAGAGATTTAGAATTAGATGAATTAACACCATTTTGTTTAAAAAAACCGTCCTTGCTGTCCCCCGATAACTTCGTATGTCCTCACTGTCGCGCGCGTTTATTTCAGGAGGAACGCGGTCGCGTAAAATGGTGTTGCGGATCGAATTCGTACAACGTTCAGAACTTTGCACCCTTAACAGAGGCTTTTTATTCGTCGCCCTCCTTTGTTAACAGACCGCGAGCGTACAACAATCTCTTCTCCTTCAGCGCTCTCGGAGTATAATAACAATTTAATATCGTATATTAACGACCCGAATGAACGCGAGCAACGGGCCCTCGGTAGAAGTCTTGATACTACAGTAACTCGTAGTATATCGCGTTTTCTGCACGAGGTGAACCCGTTCATAAAGTGTTTAAGTTGCTCAGCCAAGAACCCTCAGGCGACGCTTTTATTAAATTTGAAAGAACCAACTTCTAGGTTTAGACCAACGGCAATATTTTAGGGGACTTACCCATAGAGGATGAAATAGCGGCCATAATTAGTACAGAGAGGGAACCCTTTTCGCGTCGTTGCATTGCCGCCGTGTGGAAAGTGGGCGATAAAAAACCTCATACAGTAGATATTATGCACGATTTGTACGAAAGTTTCCAATTTCCGTTACTATATCCAGAAGGCAACGGCGGTTGGTATCCAGATAAGTCGGACAAAATAAGCAGACTCAGGTTAAATATGTTAGGTGTTTGTTGTTATCGGTACGACGATTTTCGGAAATATCGTAAAACAATTAGCCGTCCATTTAGCTAACCAGCAGTCGCTAGTCGGTTTATTTCAAGCCCGGCGCTGAAGCGGAGGCCGCGACGCTGAAACTCTTCAGACTTAATTACCTATTTTAACCGCCCCGTTGGTGACGAATTCGATCGGCTTAGTTATTTAGATTTTTTTGAAAAATACTTAGTACATAATAAACAGCCAAAATCAACATCTTTTCCGACCTCAAACGGTACATTCGTTACGAAGCGGCAACGGGGTGAGCTCGTCGCGCGTCTATTTTGGGTCGCGCCCAATAGAGGTGAACAATTTTATCTTAGATTATTGTTAAATTCTTACCCCTGTCGTAGTTACGGGGATCTATTAAATCTGGGTGGTCCGAATTGTAACACTTTTCAGGATGCTGCTAAGTTCGTAGGTCTCGTGGACGACGAAGTCGAGTACGAAAAGGCTATGTCGGAAGCCTCTACTTTTTTTACAGGACCACGCCTTCATAAGTTTTTCGTACTTCTGGCTTTGAATAGTGCCCCAGTAGCCTCACTTTGGGGCACTTTTAAAAATCAATTGTGTGAGGATTTCTTGAATAGGTTACCGAACAACATTGATAGAGCTGCAACATTAGGGTTAGTCGAAATCAACCGGATGCTCCAGAAGCACGGGTCTTCTGTCGAGCAATGCGGTTTATCGGCGGTAGTAGACGACACCACCGAGTTCGGCTGGGTTATAGTTTAAGTTCGTTGCAAAGATTCGTCGCGGAGTGGCTACCAAAGTTATCTTCTGAGCAGCGAGTTATTTATGATTATGTTCACAATTTGTGCACAGGCGGCACTTCACGTGACACAGCTTATTTTTATAGATGGCCCCGCTGGCAACTTCGTTATTAAATGTCATAGCTGCTCACGTGCGCGCGGATTTAAAAGGTGTCGTGTTGTGCACAGCTACCTCTGCCATCGCTGCGCAGAACTATGGAGGCGGTACAACCGCTTATACCATGTTTAAATTGCCTTTAAATACTGTGGACGACCTCGGTTATTGGGGTATCACGAACGGATCTCAAAGAGCTCAGCTAATTAGCAACTCGAAAGTAATCATTTACGACGAAGCGCCTATGGCCCATAAGTATTACATCCATTTGCTCGATAGGTCTTTGCGTGATTTAATGCAGTCAGACGTGATTTTTGGCGGGAAAGTAATTATTTTTGCGGGGAATTTCCGACAAATCCCACCGGTAGTACCATTCGCGAATAACCACAGTGACATATTGTATGCTTCATTGAAATCGTCAAAAACTGAAATCGTTTTCACTGATGACATCGCAGAGAAGTAAAGAGGACGTTGACTTTGCAACCTTTTTGTTGAAAGTAGGTTCAAATCAATTGCCCTCTTTACCATCTTCTAGAGACAGAAATGCAAGGGATTTTATCGATCTAAGTTCCATACCATGATTCCGATGTATTTAGGGCTACACGCAACGACGCAGCCCGAGAGATAAATATGTAATATAATTTTAAGTAGATTACCCGGCCAATTGCTACATTTTTATTCAAACGATAGAGTGGATTGTGAGAATCGAGATGAAATATTTTTGGGCCCTGACACATTGAATAGGATACAACCGCAAGGTGTACCCGACCACGACTAACAATTAAAAGAAAGTGCCTTGTGTATGATCACACGCAACCTCAGCTTCGCGGACGGCTTGGTGAACGGCACCAATGTGATTATCGTGAGGGTTTCCCGCGTTTGATTGCCGTGCGTAAACCGGGGGGCTCTGAAGAATATTTGATCCCTCGAATATTGTTCAAGGCCCCCATAGATCCAAAAAGCCGATGGAAAGGAAATTGCTACGCCATGACCGTACACAAGAGCCAGGGTCAGACCATTAGCAGGGTAGGCGTAGATTTGAGGTCCGATGTTTTCAGCCACGGGCAATTATAAGTTGCCCTTGGCCGCGTTCGCAACAATAAAAGTATTAAAATTCTTGTACATAAATACCGATTAATCAACGGTAAACCGCATGCGAAAAATATAATAATAGATCAGCTGATTAGGAAAAAGTAGTACAAAGTCCATGAATGTTGTCCATCAATAAGAGCCGCTCCCTAAAAAGTTAAATTATTCACCTCTATTGTTTCAGTTGGCAGTATAGATTTATTAAGCCTTGCGTTTTTTTTAGCTTCATATTATTTATTTTACACTCGGTATACGCTACACTTACTACAGGACTATAGTTAAATATGCGATAGCGATATTGTGCATATCTTGGAAATGTTTTGACTCCATCAAACATTAATCATTAGGTGAAGTTACGCTAAATGTTTACTGAGTTGGGGGTTTATGCTGGGCGATGTATATTTGTGTGAAGGCGTCGTTGGAATGGCGAACTCTAATCGTCAGTGAATGGATGAGGGTGGCCGAAAGCGGCAGAGGTGTGGGTAGAACATTCGTAGGATGGATGTACTCGGGAGTGTGAAGTGGGGATCGGTGGCGTAGGCAAGGGACGTGTGATTGAAGCGTTTGCCGGATGAATGTATAGACTAATGGACTGCTAATTAGTGAGGCGACGATCGGCACCACACGGAATGAAGGACGGGAGAGTGGGGTGTTCGCTGGGCACATGTACTGGGCGATGAACCGATTACCGGTGAATGGAGACTGGAGAGAGAGGTCGCAAAGGCCGTGTGAGTGGTGCGTTGGTTGGTTAAACGCAATGATGATGAGTTGTTGGTTGGGGATGCGAAAAATGACGACATGGCACGAGAGGCGAGAGTGAAGCATTCTTATAATTAATGTACTACTGAGCGATGGAGTGGCTGCCAGTGGAGTGGAGATTGGTGTGAAAGAGCGAGACATGTAGAATGGTGTGTTTGTATAGAGTGATAATGAACGGTGCAGTATAAAGGATGACCACACAGAATGAAGAATGAAAGATGGGCTATATCCCGAAGGCAATGGCGGTTGGTATTCTAAAAGCTGGGACAAAATAGAAAATAAGTTGATTCAAATTAAAATGTGTTAGACAGAGTTTCAGAAGAACGGTTGGTTTTGTATATCCAGCCATCGCATTAGTTAACAGATTAAGTAAAAATAACATACTTTTTTAACATTGACTTATGATCATGCGTCTTTTTTTTGGTAGGTCGGTGTATAGGTATTTAAATAAACGCACAGCCGAGTAAGGTATTTTGTTCCCTCTAAGCCGTTGACTTGAGTTATCTTTAACGAATTATAAACTGTTTAGATACAAATAGGTATTTTCTTTGTTTTAGGTACCTCCCATCAGGGGGATACCAAATACGCAGGTAACAACGCTCAGTGCGTAGCCATATATGCATGCGCGGCCGCGTACTCCGTACATAGGGAGAGAGATATCTTCACGACTGAAGATATCGATTCGATTTTACAGTGTGAGATTTTACTCTCTCTACTCTGAGTTAAAACCCTCGCTTCCGGAAGGTCAAATTTTTTTGAATCCGGAAGAACTGCCGACCGAAATTCGCGTCGGGGATTGTTTGGCTTTAATTGAACCTTTGAGCGACAACTAGTTATATAACGGTTTATTTCCAGCGTGCCCGGAGGATAGGGATGCTAAATTATTGTGTTTGCGATTAATGTTAGGCCAGATTCTTAACGGCGCGGAATATAATGATATCACGGATAGCATTATATTCACCGGTCAATCGTACACCGTGTCATTCTGGAGGCACCTTAATAATTACTTTCTGTTCAATAGTCACGCTGTAGATGTTCACGGCAGGCCTTCAGCCAACGAATTCGGTCGAGCGCGTTTGTTTAAATGTAATATTCTGAGTAACCTGGCAAATTTATTATTCGCTCGGCACGTTAACGATGGGACTCAGTATTCAATTCACAAAATATCCGTGATAAATACTAATTTTTCTGTGTTCGGTAACCGCAATAGGACTACGGCCACAGCTGATTCAATTCCAGTTCAAAGAGACCCTAGACTAACATTACAAAAACCAGTGGTTGTAGTAACTCGCGTTGCCGATTTCAAACTAGAAGTTTTGGTACCAGTTGTTCGCCTAACAAATATGTTTTCTGAATTGCCGGTAGATGAAATTGAGAAACCGCATGTTAAGAGGGGCCGACCCAAAAAAGTCAAATGTGGCGTGAAACCGACGAAACAAAATGTACATCTGGAAGCAGTTATGAAATATAACATTAAAAATCCACAAGTTAATCGCGAAGTCGTTAGAAAATATAAACAAAAACATCCGGAAGTTCACCGCGACGCCGTTCAGAACTATATCCGAAAGTACATCGCGACGCCGTCAAAAAATATACACTCGATAACCCAGATGTGCATCGCGACGCTGTACGTAGATATTCCGGGCAACACCCCGATGTAAATAAAAACGCGGTACATCGGTATAACAAACAAAATAGGAACAAAGCGGCTCAACTTAGTAAAATTTCAATTTTTATTGGTCAATATAGAGATTTAGAATTAGATGAATTAACACCATTTTGTTTAAAAAAACCGTCCTTGCTGTCCCCCGATAACTTCGTATGTCCTCACTGTCGCGCGCGTTTATTTCAGGAGGAACGCGGTCGCGTAAAATGGTGTTGCGGATCGAATTCGTACAACGTTCAGAACTTTGCACCCTTAACAGAGGCTTTTTATTCGTCGCCCTCCTTTGTTAACAGACCGCGAGCGTACAACAATCTCTTCTCCTTCAGCGCTCTCGGAGTATAATAACAATTTAATATCGTATATTAACGACCCGAATGAACGCGAGCAACGGGCCCTCGGTAGAAGTCTTGATACTACAGTAACTCGTAGTATATAAAAAAAAAAAAAAAAAAAAAAAAAAAAAGTCAGAACCGTCAACAGCTGTTTTGTTGTTCGGAGTTTTAAATAATTAATTTAAATAGTTTATAATGTAAATTACATATTAAAAACACTATATACGTTATAATAAAACGAAAACAATTATAGTTTATAGCACTTTTGCTATAAAAACTAGCAGAAGAGACATTACAAGGTATTTATGTTTGGCGTTCCAATTGACTGTTTCGTATGAAATCGTTATAAAATTCAAGTTAGATATTACCTATAGCTTATTAGTATTAGTGAATATTGACTATACTATTTTCTTGTCCTCTTCATGTTATGTAGGAAAATTACTAATAACTGTGAGTGAGTGTGAGGTCAAATTTATAATAAGTAGGTAGGGTAGGTTTGTTGAACAAGAACTTTTAATATTTTTAGCCATATAATTTTAATAACATTTCTTCTTTTGGATTAATAATAATATTTAAGTATTTATATGTATGTTATTCATTGACAGCCTCCTCTACAGTAAAGGCATTCCGCAAGGAAGAGTATTTTATTGTGATGGATGGTGAACTATACTAAAAGTATATTAATATGCCATATGCCTAGATGCCCAACTACTAATACTGCATTACACATCACCCTAATAAATTATAATAATCTTTTTATAAACAGGTTTTCTTTTATGTGGTGTATTGTCATCACAAGAATTTTAATAAATTATTAAGTAGTTGTTCAAAATGTTCCCCTTATAGTAATAGGTACTTAGGTATGTGTTTTGTGAGGATCAGTTACTGGGTGTGAATTGTGTTTTCAGAATCAGTCATGCCTCCTACCACAAGAAGAGCTACTGTGGTAGAATTAGAACAAAAACTAAAAACTGCTCTGGTTGAACTAAAAAAATCAAAGTTACTGTGTGACCAACTTTTGAAAGAGCGAGATGATGGTGAGGCTGAGTTATTGGACATCAATGGCAAAGTTAAGGAGTTGAAAAAAGAGCTGAGTGAACTCCACACCCAGTATAGTGATGTATGTAGTGAACGGGACCAGGTACAGGAGCAGCTCTCCGCTGTTGGCCTGTACAGTGACTACTATGTGCAGGCATTAGATCGGATCCGGCATTTAGAGTTGCAGCTCAATGAAGCTCTAAGGACTATTGAAAAGTTTGAAGAGGAGAAGGAGAGGTGCCAGTGTGAACAAACATTATGTTTATATGATGAGTTGGTTGACAAAGACTTAAAAGTGAATAATGTAGTTTCAATCAATGGTGGTTATTTTAGCAATAGGAAATACATTAAGCTTTTAAAATTTATTAAAAAATATAAAAATAAGTTAAATAACAGTTATATTAGGTCTAGGAATATATCATTAAAAGCAGACTGTCGTAGGCTTATGTTGGAAGCTAGACAAAATAGTGAATATATAAATAATTTACAGCATCAATATGATAGTGATTCAATTAAGTCAAAAACTGAAATAAATAACTTGCATCTATGTCTCTCTGACTTAACAGAAAAATACCAATTGTCACAGAATGATCTTACAGAACAGATTAAGAATATGGATGAGATTCTTCAATTAAGCAAATATAATGCAGAGAGATTTGACTCATTTGTGAATAAAAATTGTTGCTCCTGCGAAAACCGAGTTAATTTATCAGATACAGGATCTTCAATATCATATTCCAGTGTGGTTCATCCAAAGGCCATCACTAACAATACCCTACTCCTCACAGACAGTATTGGTGTTGGAATGGGCCAAATTTTTAATTATCATTTAAATCATTCTGTGACTAACTATTGTATGCCAAATAATAGTTTTAAGAATATAGTAAAGTCTATTTCCTCCAAATTCTACAATTCATATAGTAATGTGGTTATTATGGTAGGAAATGGATTGAACACAAGCAAAGGTGACTTGTTGGACAGTGTGGATATTTTGTCACAACTTGGAGTAAGGAATGTTACATTATGTACATTCCTTTATTCAAACAAATATTCCACCTCACAAAATAAACATATTCATTATTTAAATAACTGTATCTATAATATGACATGTTATAATGATTTGTTTACTTTATTTGATATTAACAAATTTGTTAAAAATATTTATATGACCCAGGATAGCTTTAAACTACCTATGAAGGTACAAAAAACTATTGCTACATTGGTAGCTAATAATATATTATTAAGTATTGACTCCACATCATCATTTAGTAGTAGTACTAATAATGTTGTGGTACAACCATGTTTAAACTTTTAGATGTGACAATAGAGAAGGACAATTGTAAGCTTACCTTAATACATCAAAATATTCAAAGCCTCTCTAGCAAAGTTCTCAATATTGAATTATTAATTGAAAAATATAATTTAGATTTGATGTGTTTTACAGAATCCTGGCTAAAAGCAGACAAAATGTGTTTCAATATAAATAACTTTGTAGTTGCTAGTTTTTTCAATAGAAACTCCTGTGAGGGAGGTGGATCTATTATCCTAATTAAAGATACACTAAAATGCAAAGAGCGGAAGGATATTGTAAAACTATCACTTGAACGTGTTTGTGAGATCTCATGCGCAGAGATGGATACCTACATTATTCTATGCATATACAGACCCCCCGCCTCTGCTTTACATACTTTTATTAATATAATAGAGGATGTTTTGTCAAAAATATATGACTCAAATAAACAAATTTTTATATGTGGGGATTTTAATATAGATATCTTAATAAATAACAGCGACAAACAAAAACTTATTTCATTGTTTAATTCTTTTCATTTAAATAATGTATTCATGGAGCCGACTAGGATTACTTCAACTAGCCGGACTTGTATTGATAATATATTTACTAACTGTTCTCTCTTAAGTAACTCTATTATTACCGGGGTGCCCTCCGACCATAAAGGTTTGTTAGTTAGCTTTCAGTCTCAAATTAAACCTATAAATAAAATTATTAAGTATAGACCCTTAACAGATAATAAACTTAATAATTTTAATGAAAATTTAATGAGTGAAATGTCCAGATTCATATATAATATTAATCAACCAAATGTTACATACTCCAATCTACATAAAATTATAAATCAAGAATTCAATAAAGTATGTAAAATTAAAACAAAGAAAATTATTGACAGATTAAATTTTGCTACTTGGGCCACTAAAGGTATTAGAATAAGTAGGGATACACTATATGATTTATATGACAAAAGATCATATACATCTGACCAAAATTTCCATAATTATGTTAGGAATTATTCAAAATTATTCAAGAAAGTTTGTATCATAGCTAAATCTATTCACATTGGATCCAAAATCAAACAGTCAGATAATAAATCCAAGTGTGTATGGAAAATCATTAATACTGAAACCGGTAAAAATATTATCAGACAAAATATCATTTCAATTAGACAAAACGGAGTTATGTTATCAGATAAAAAGCAAGTTGCGGAGTTATTCGAGGAATTCTTTACTAATATTCCATTACAAATCACGAACTGTATTAAATCATCAGCTAGTACTGCTAAAGAATTTTTAAAACGATATATAAAAATACCAATTACATCTAATTTTAATTTTAAACATGTCACAAATGAGGATATACTAAAACACTTTAAAATGTTAAATAAAAAAAAAACTGAAGATTTATGGGGGCTATCTGTAAAAGCTATCGAATCAATTATTCCTACTATAGGACCGGTACTCGCTGATATTTTTAATGGTTGTGTTAATGAAGGAATTTTTCCCGACCTTATGAAAAATAGTAAAATAGTTCCCATATTCAAGTCCGGCTGTAAGACAGATCCAAATAATTATCGCCCTGTTTCTGTCCTGCCAGCCTTAAGTAAAATATTCGAAAAAATACTTCTTGGTCAGCTGTTAAGTCATTTTAATACTCATAAATTGTTACATGTACAACAATACGGGTTCACAAAAGGTAGAAACACAACAAATGCCGGTACAAGATTGATTACTGAAATAATTGACGCTTGGGAAAATTCTCAGGATCTCGTTGGCGTTTTCTGTGATTTGTCTAAAGCGTTTGATTGTGTTGACCATCAAACTTTGTTAGATAAGCTGGAATTTTATGGCATTCGCGATTTAGCTTTAAATCTAATAAAGTCCTACCTTTCTAATAGAACTCAAGGTGTTAATATTGATGGTTGTGTATCAGACGGAACCCTTGTAAAGATGGGTGTCCCCCAGGGATCAATTTTAGGCCCATTCCTGTTCCTAGTATACATCAATGATCTTCCACATATGGTACAGGAGATGGCACAGATAGTGCTATTTGCTGATGATACATCCCTACTTTTTAAAGTTAGTAGGAAGGATAATATATTATCGGCAGCAAATGACACTCTGGAAATGGTTTCAAAATGGTTCACGGCAAATAATTTAGTTTTAAATGCAAAGAAGACTAAGTGCCTGAAATTTACTTTGCCTAATGTATCTAATATCAATGCCACAGTGAAGATAGGTGGTACTGACCTGGAATTTGTTGACTCCACTGTGTTTTTAGGGATCACAGTCGATTCCAAACTACAGTGGAAAGCTCACCTTACTTCTTTATCCAATAGACTGAGCTCTGCTGCATATGCAGTCAGAAAAATCAGAAAGTTAACTGATGTTGCAACAGCCAGACTAGTATACTTCGCCTATTTTCACAGTATAATGACTTATGGTCTTATAATGTGGGGATCTGCGGCAGATATTGATACTATATTCATTCTACAGAAAAGGGCCATTCGGGCAATATATAACATGAAAGCTCGTGATTCTCTTCGAGAAATCTTTCCTATGATTGATGTACTGACACTACCATCTCAATATATTTATGAAAATTTATTGTACGTTAGGAAAAACTTAAATATGTTTAGTAAAAATGGCGATAGACATAATTTAAACTTAAGAAACATAGATAAAATCGATATACCAAAGTTTAGACTGCAAAAAACTAATAAATGTTTCGTCATTAACAGTATAAGGTTATTTAATAAATTACCTAAAAGCATTATAGATCTGAGTGAAATAAAGTTCAAAAATTGTATAAAACACATATTAATCAATAAGGCTTACTATAGTGTAAAAGACTATCTTAACGATAAAGACGTCTGGATCCGTCCTGATATGCAACTGAGGTCTCGCAACTAGTAAACAAATTGCTTATGTAGAATCTACCCTAGTTTAGTAGGTATATAATGTCCGATATTGTAATAATTTTATATTACATAATTTATTTTCATTACATTATGTAAATTTTGTCTTTGGATAAGGTAATCATTGATGATTACCTATTTATTTATACTTAATTTATACTAATAGTATACTGTGTAGTTATGTACATTGGTACCGTAACAAATAATCTGCCATAGGGTGTTCTGCGCATGCTGATCAGTGGGGTGCATTTTGAGTATGTTACTATATATATATATTATATATATGTATGCTATATAGCATAAGTCAATCAATAGCTGTACCCCTCTTTTAGTTTGTGTGAAGCACTAGAGTTTTTTACTTGCTGGTTTCTTTTTCTCCGGGGTGTCTCTGAGGGGATCGACTTTACAGTTAGTGTTTATGCCCTTAAAAATACCGATCCTTATACCTTTACTTATATGTGATTGGTTACTTAGCTTTTATTTACAACAAATATTTAAGGCATGGATATGGTCGGTGAAGTTGGTCGCCTTGGTGGCTCTCTTGTATGGCAGATAATGATTGACAGGTCAATGGAATCAGCTAACCACCTAGTCTTACACTAGTTGGTTATGTAGTGTGTGTTCGGTTCGGTAGTAATTTTCATATTAAGATTTCCATTCCATCGTGTCTAAGTTCAATTAATATTTGTCGTTATTTTGTTAATGAATAGCTGCCTAACCTAACGCACTCTAAGACCTCATTGTTAAACTTTTTTTTTTTTTTTGACTATTCATAAATATCTGTAAAGATTTACATGAAATAAATGATTTTGACTTATATCGCGTTTTCTGCAAGAGGTGAACCCGTTCATAAAGTGTTTAAGTTGCTCAGCCAAGAACCCTCAGGCGACGCTTTTATTAAATTTGAAAGAACCAACTTCTAGGTTTAGACCCACGGCAATATTTTAGGGGACTTACCCATAGAGGATGAAATAGCGGCCATAATTAGTACAGAGAGGGAACCCTTTTCGCGTCGTTGCATTGCCGCCGTGTGGAAAGTGGGCGATAAAAAACATCATACAGTAGATATTATGCACGATTTGTACGAAAGTTTCCAATTTCCGTTACTATATCCAGAAGGCAACGGCGGTTGGTATCCAGATAAGTCGGACAAAATGGGAAATAAGCTGACTCAGGTTAAATATGTTAGGTGTTTGTTGTTATCGGAACGACGGAATTTTCGGAAATAGGTAGGCTCTCGGAAGAGTGGGTGGTGGACATGTATTGCAGAATATCCGAGGAACGCTTGCGTTATATGAATAGTTTACAAAACCAAAGCTCCGCTACAGCGTTTAGAACTGCACCTATCGAAGAAGTGCAAAGAAGTGTCGCCATCGCTAACGATGAGACGATACAAGGTGAAGGTTTCGTGTCGGGCAAGGTTTACTTACCAAATTCCTTCACAGGCGGTCCCCGATATATGAAAGTAAAGTATATGGACGCCATCGCATTAGTCAACAGATTAGGTACACCGACATATTTTTTAACATTCACATGTAACCCTAAATGGCCGGAAATACACCAGTCCATCCCACGAGGCCAAAGAGTAAACCCTCTCATTTGTGTCCGAGCATTTAATTTAAGACTTACACAACTTTTAAGAGACATCAGATCCGGGCATTGGTTTGGTAAACTAGATTATATGATGCACGTTATCGAGTTTCAAAAACGCGGACTACCGCACGCTCACATCTGCATACGGATACACGGAGGCGGCCCCGTTCAAATTGTAGATATCGATAAATTTGTTAGAGCCGATATTCCTGCTGCCACAGAGGCTCAAGGCAAATTGAGGAAGGCGGTGTTGGATCACATGATCCACGGTCCTTGCGGCCCACCGCACAGAACCAATTTACTTTGATGGGACAGTGTCAAAAGTAAATGTTCGAAATTTTTTCCCAAACGCGCGACCGATACTACTTTTTGCCACGACAGAGGATTCGTTAACTTGCGTCGCGACGCCAACAACACCGGCACCATCAAGCATCGTAATCGCGACATGACCGTTAACGATCTTTGGGTCGTCCCCTATAATGCCACTCTTCTGCTTAAATACGATGCTCACATAAACCTAGAAGTTGCTTCACAACGCACCATAGTCAAGTATCTGTTCAAATATATGACTAAGGGTCCGGATGAATCGCGCGTCGCCGTTGTAGCCGACAGTCATAAAAATAACGAAATTGAACAGTACGTGACTAAACGTTACATAGACGCTCCAGTGACGCCGCCTGGAGCACTATGGAGTTCGACGTTACCGCTCGGGAACCGACTGTAAAACAATTAGCCGTCCATTTAGCTAACCAGCAGTCGGTTTATTTCAAGCCCGGCGCTGAAGCGGAGGCCGCGACGCTGAAACTCTTCAGACTTAATTACCTATTTTAACCGCCCCGTTGGTGACAAATTCGATCGGCTTAGTTATTTAGATTTTTTTGAAAAATACTTAGTACATAATAAACAGCCAAAATCAACATCTTTTCCGACCTCAAACGGTAAATTCGTTACGATGCGGCAACGGGGTGAGCTCGTCGCGCGTCTATTTTGGGTCGCGCCCAATAGAGGTGAACAATTTTATCTTAGATTATTGTTAAATTCTTACCCCTGTCGTAGTTACGGGGATCTATTAAATCTGGGTGGTCCGAATTGTAACACTTTTCAGGATGCTGCTAAGTTCGTAGGTCTCGTGGACGACGAAGTCGAGTACGAAAAGGCTATGGCGGAAGCCTCTACTTTTTTCACAGGACCACGCCTTCATAGGTTTTTCGTACTTCTGGCTTTGAATAGTGCCCCAGTAGCCTCACTTTGGGGCACTTTTAAAAATCAATTGTGTGAGGATTTCTTGAATAGGTTACCGAACAACATTGATAGAGCTGCAACATTAGGGTTAGTCGAAATCAACCGGATGCTCCAGAAGCACGGGTCTTCTGTCGTGCAATGCGGTTTATCGGCGGTAGTAGACGAAACCACCGAGTTCGGCCGGGAACTCACGGCACCAAGGTGATTATCGTGAGGGTTTCCCCGCGTTTGATTGCCGTGCGTAAACCGGGGGGCTCTGAAGAATATTTGATCCCGCGAATATTGTTCAAGGCCCCCATAGATCCAAGAAGCCCGTTGGAAATGTTGCGGCGTCAATTTCCTTTACAAAATTGCTACGCCATGACCGTACACAAGAGCCAGGGTCAGACCATTAGCAGGGTAGGCGTAGATTTGAGGTCCGATGTTTTCAGACACGGGCAATTATAAGTTGCCCTTGGCCGCGTTCGTAACAGTAAAAGTATTAAAATTCTTGTACATAAAGACCGATTAATCAACGGTAAACCGCATGCGAAAAATATAATAATAGATCAGCTGATTAGGAAAAAGTAGTACTTTTTTTTTTCAGAATTATGTCTGTCTGTATACATGTATACGCGAGCATACTATGGGTCGGTAAATGTGTTCATTTTTGTTAAATAGCTATTAGCTTAGCCCTGGAGGTATAATAGGTAGGTAAATTATATTTCGATACACCTACTCACAGGGGAGCTACACAGGGGGTGTTTTAGGATTTTCTTAACAAAACGTACCTACCTACACTATACAGAAGGAAATGTCTTTTTTTGGTAGGTCGGTGTATAGGTATTTAAATAAACGCACAGCCGAGTAAGGTATTTTGTTCCCTCTAAGCCGTTGACTTGAGTTATCTTTAACGAATTATAAACTGTTTAGATACAAATAGGTATT
Organism: Monopis laevigella; assembly: GCA_947458855.1. NCBI lineage: Eukaryota > Metazoa > Arthropoda > Insecta > Lepidoptera > Tineidae > Monopis > Monopis laevigella. Next base: position 1,763,761 of record OX381596.1, on the reverse strand, counting down.
TTCTTTGTTTTAGGTACCTCCCATCAGGGGGATACCAAATACGCAGGTAACAACGCTCAGTGCGTAGCCATATATGCATGCGCGGCCGCGTACTCCGTACATAGGGAGAGAGATATCTTCACGACTGAAGATATCGATTCGATTTTACAGAGTGAGATTTTACTCTCTCTACTCTGAGTTAAAACCCTCGCTTCCGGAAGGTCAAATTTTTTTGAATCCGGAAGAACTGCCGACCGAAATTCGCGTCGGGGATTGTTTGGCTTTAATTGAACCTTTGAGCGACAACTAGTTAAATAACGGTTTATTTCCAGCGTGCCCGGAGGATAGGGATGCTAAATTATTGTGTTTGCGATTAATGTTAGGCCAGATTCTTAACGGCGCGGAATATAATGATATCACGGATAGCATTATATTCACCGGTCAATCGTACACCGTGTCATTCTGGAGGCACCTTAATAATTACTTTCTGTTCAATAGTCACGCTGTAGATGTTCACGGCAGGCCTTCAGCCAACGAATTCGGTCGAGCGCGTTTGTTTAAATGTAATATTCTGAGTAACCTGGCAAATGTATTATTCGCTCGGCACGTTAACGATGGGACTCAGTATTCAATTCACAAAATATCCGTGATAAATACTAATTTTTCTGTGTTCGGTAACCGCAATAGGACTACGGCCACAGCTGATTCAATTCCAGTTCAAAGAGACCCTAGACTAACATTACAAAAACCAGTGGTTGTAGTAACTCGCGTTGCCGGTTTCAAACTAGAAGTTTTGGTACCAGTTGTTCGCCTAACAAATATGTTTTCTGAATTGCCGGTAGATGAAATTGAGGAACCGCATGTTAAGAGGGGCCGACCCAAAAAAGTCAAATGTGGCGTGAAACCGACGAAACAAAATGTACATCTGGAAGCAGTTATGAAATATAACATTAAAAATCCACAAGTTAATCGCGAAGTCGTTAGAAAATATAAACAAAAACATCCGGAAGTTCACCGCGACGCCGTTCAGAACTATATCCGAAAGTACATCGCGACGCCGTCAAAAAATATACACTCGATAACCCAGATGTGCATCGCGACGCTGTACGTAGATATTCCGGGCAACACCCCGATGTAAATAAAAACGCGGTACATCGGTATAACAAACAAAATAGGAACAAAGCGGCTCAACTTAGTAAAATTTCAATTTTTATTGGTCAATATAGAGATTTAGAATTAGATGAATTAACACCATTTTGTTTAAAAAAACCGTCCTTGCTGTCCCCGATAACTTCGTATACGTATACTTCGTCCTCACTGTCGCGCGCGTTTATTTCAGGAGGAACGCGGTCGCGTAAAATGGTGTTGCGGATCGAATTCGTACAACGTTCAGAACTTTGCACCCTTAACAGAGGCTTTTTATTCGTCGCCCTCCTTTGTTAACAGACCGCGAGCGTACAACAATCTCTTCTCCTTCAGCGCTCTCGGAGTATAATAACAATTTAATATCGTATATTAACGACCCGAATGAACGCGAGCAACGGGCCCTCGGTAGAAGTCTTGATACTACAGTAACTCGTAGTATATCGCGTTTTCTGCACGAGGTGAACCCGTTCATAAAGTGTTTAAGTTGCTCAGCCAAGAACCCTCAGGCGACGCTTTTATTAAATTTGAAAGAACCAACTTCTAGGTTTAGACCAACGGCAATATTTTAGGGGACTTACCCATAGAGGATGAAATAGCGGCCATAATTAGTACAGAGAGGGAACCCTTTTCGCGTCGTTGCATTGCCGCCGTGTGGAAAGTGGGCGATAAAAAACCTCATACAGTAGATATTATGCACGATTTGTACGAAAGTTTCCAATTTCCGTTACTATATCCAGAAGGCAACGGCGGTTGGTATCCAGATAAGTCGGACAAAATAAGCAGACTCAGGTTAAATATGTTAGGTGTTTGTTGTTATCGGTACGACGATTTTCGGAAATATCGTAAAACAATTAGCCGTCCATTTAGCTAACCAGCAGTCGCTAGTCGGTTTATTTCAAGCCCGGCGCTGAAGCGGAGGCCGCGACGCTGAAACTCTTCAGACTTAATTACCTATTTTAACCGCCCCGTTGGTGACGAATTCGATCGGCTTAGTTATTTAGATTTTTTTGAAAAATACTTAGTACATAATAAACAGCCAAAATCAACATCTTTTCCGACCTCAAACGGTACATTCGTTACGAAGCGGCAACGGGGTGAGCTCGTCGCGCGTCTATTTTGGGTCGCGCCCAATAGAGGTGAACAATTTTATCTTAGATTATTGTTAAATTCTTACCCCTGTCGTAGTTACGGGGATCTATTAAATCTGGGTGGTCCGAATTGTAACACTTTTCAGGATGCTGCTAAGTTCGTAGGTCTCGTGGACGACGAAGTCGAGTACGAAAAGGCTATGTCGGAAGCCTCTACTTTTTTTACAGGACCACGCCTTCATAAGTTTTTCGTACTTCTGGCTTTGAATAGTGCCCCAGTAGCCTCACTTTGGGGCACTTTTAAAAATCAATTGTGTGAGGATTTCTTGAATAGGTTACCGAACAACATTGATAGAGCTGCAACATTAGGGTTAGTCGAAATCAACCGGATGCTCCAGAAGCACGGGTCTTCTGTCGAGCAATGCGGTTTATCGGCGGTAGTAGACGACACCACCGAGTTCGGCTGGGTTATAGTTTAAGTTCGTTGCAAAGATTCGTCGCGGAGTGGCTACCAAAGTTATCTTCTGAGCAGCGAGTTATTTATGATTATGTTCACAATTTGTGCACAGGCGGCACTTCACGTGACACAGCTTATTTTTATAGATGGCCCCGCTGGCAACTTCGTTATTAAATGTCATAGCTGCTCACGTGCGCGCGGATTTAAAAGGTGTCGTGTTGTGCACAGCTACCTCTGCCATCGCTGCGCAGAACTATGGAGGCGGTACAACCGCTTATACCATGTTTAAATTGCCTTTAAATACTGTGGACGACCTCGGTTATTGGGGTATCACGAACGGATCTCAAAGAGCTCAGCTAATTAGCAACTCGAAAGTAATCATTTACGACGAAGCGCCTATGGCCCATAAGTATTACATCCATTTGCTCGATAGGTCTTTGCGTGATTTAATGCAGTCAGACGTGATTTTTGGCGGGAAAGTAATTATTTTTGCGGGGAATTTCCGACAAATCCCACCGGTAGTACCATTCGCGAATAACCACAGTGACATATTGTATGCTTCATTGAAATCGTCAAAAACTGAAATCGTTTTCACTGATGACATCGCAGAGAAGTAAAGAGGACGTTGACTTTGCAACCTTTTTGTTGAAAGTAGGTTCAAATCAATTGCCCTCTTTACCATCTTCTAGAGACAGAAATGCAAGGGATTTTATCGATCTAAGTTCCATACCATGATTCCGATGTATTTAGGGCTACACGCAACGACGCAGCCCGAGAGATAAATATGTAATATAATTTTAAGTAGATTACCCGGCCAATTGCTACATTTTTATTCAAACGATAGAGTGGATTGTGAGAATCGAGATGAAATATTTTTGGGCCCTGACACATTGAATAGGATACAACCGCAAGGTGTACCCGACCACGACTAACAATTAAAAGAAAGTGCCTTGTGTATGATCACACGCAACCTCAGCTTCGCGGACGGATTGGTGAACGGCACCAATGTGATTATCGTGAGGGTTTCCCGCGTTTGATTGCCGTGCGTAAACCGGGGGGCTCTGAAGAATATTTGATCCCTCGAATATTGTTCAAGGCCCCCATAGATCCAAAAAGCCGATGGAAAGGAAATTGCTACGCCATGACCGTACACAAGAGCCAGGGTCAGACCATTAGCAGGGTAGGCGTAGATTTGAGGTCCGATGTTTTCAGCCACGGGCAATTATAAGTTCCCCTTGGCCGCGTTCGCAACAATAAAAGTATTAAAATTCTTGTACATAAAGACCGATTAATCAACGGTAAACCGCATGCGAAAAATATAATAATAGATCAGCTGATTAGGAAAAAGTAGTACAAAGTCCATGAATGTTGTCCATCAATAAGAGCCGCTCCCTAAAAAGTTAAATTATTCACCTCTATTGTTTCAGTTGGCAGTATAGATTTATTAAGCCTTGCGTTTTTTTTAGCTTCATATTATTTATTTTATACTCGGTATACGCTACACTTACTACAGGACTATAGTTAAATATGCGATAGCGATATTGTGCATATCTTGGAAATGTTTTGACTCCATCAAACATTAATCATTAGGTGAAGTTACGCTAAATGTTTACTGATTTGGGGGTTTATGCTGGGCGATGTATATTTGTGTGAAGGCGTCGTTGGAATGGCAAACTCTAATCTTCAGTGAATGGATGAGGGTGGTCGAAAGCGGCATAGGTGTGGGTAGAACATTCGTAGGATGGATGTACTCGGGAGTGGGAAGTGGGGATCGGTGGCGTAGGCAAGGGACGTGTGATTGAAGCGTTTGCCGGATGAATGTATAGACTAATGGACTGCTAATTAGTGAGGCGACGATCGGCACCACACGGAATGAAGGACGGGAGAGTGGGGTGTTCGCTGGGCACATGTACTGGGCGATGAACCGATTACCGGTGAATGGAGACTGGAGAGAGAGGTCGCAAAGGCCGTGTGAGTGGTGCGTTGGTTGGTTAAACGCAATGATGATGAGTTGTTGGTTGGGGATGCGAAAAATGACGACATGGCACGAGAGGCGAGAGTGAAGCATTCTTATAATTAATGTACTACTGAGCGATGGAGTGGCTGCCAGTGGAGTGGAGATTGGTGTGAAAGAGCGAGACATGTAGAATGGTGTGTTTGTATAGAGTGATAATGAACGGTGCAGTATAAAGGATGACCGCACAGAATGAAGAATGAAAGATGGGCTATATCCCGAAGGCAATGGCGGTTGGTATTCTAAAAGCTGGGACAAAATAGAAAATAAGTTGATTCAAATTAAAATGTGTTAGACAGAGTTTCAGAAGAATGGTTGGTTTATATATCCAGCCATCGCATTAGTTAACAGATTAAGTAAAAATAACATACTTTTTTAACATTGACTTATGATCATGCGTCTTTTTTTGGTAGGTCGGTGTATAGGTATTTAAATCAACGCACAGCCGAGTAAGGTATTTTATTCCCTCTAAGCCGTTGACTTGAGTTATCTTTAACGAATTATAAACTGTTTAGATACAAATAGGTATTTTCTTTGTTTTAGGTACCTCCCATCAGGGGGATACCAAATACGCAGGTAACAACGCTCAGTGCGTAGCCATGTCGGCATGCGCGGCCGCGTACTCCGTACATAGGGAGAGAGATATCTTCACGACTGAAGATATCGATTCGATTTTACAGAGTGGAGACTCTCTCTACTCTGAGTTAAAACCCTCGCTTCCGGAAGGTCAAATTTTTTTGAATCCGGAAGAACTGCCGACCGAAATTCGCGTCGGGGATTGTTTGGCTTTAATTGAACCTTTGAGCGACAACTAGTTAAATAACGGTTTATTTCCAGCGTGCCCGGAGGATAGGGATGCTAAATTATTGTGTTTGCGATTAATGTTAGGCCAGATTCTTAACGGCGCGGAATATAATGGTATCACGGATAGCATTATATTCACCGGTCAATCGTACACCGTGTCATTCTGGAGGCACCTTAATAATTACTTTCTGTTCAATAGTCACGCTGTAGATGTTCACGGCAGGCCTTCAGCCAACGAATTCGGTCGAGCGCGTTTGTTGAAATGTAATATTCTGAGTAACCTGGCAAATTTATTATTCGCTCGGCACGTTAACGATGGGACTCAGTATTCAATTCACAAAATATCCGTGATAAATACTAATTTTTCTGTGTTCGGTAACCGCAATAGGACTACGGCCACAGCTGTTTTAATTCCAGTTTAAAGAGACCCTAGACTAACATTACAAAAACCAGTGGTTGTAGTAACTCGCGTTGCCGATTTCAAACTAGAAGTTTTGGTACCAGTTGTTCGCCTAACAAATATGTTTTCTAAATTGCCGGTAGATGAAATTGAGGAACCGCATGTTAAGAGGGGCCGACCCAAAAAAGTCAAATGTGGCGTGAAACCGACGAAACAAAATGTACATCTGGAAGCAGTTATGAAATATAACATTAAAAATCCACAAGTTAATCGCGAAGTCGTTAGAAAATATAAACAAAAACATCCGGAAGTTCACCGCGACGCCGTTCAGAACTATATCCGAAAGTACATCGCGACGCCGTCAAAAAATATACACTCGATAACCCAGATGTGCATCGCGACGCTGTACGTAGATATTCCGGGCAACACCCCGATGTAAATAAAAACGCGGTACATCGGTATAACAAACAAAATAGGAACAAAGCGGCTCAACTTAGTAAAATTTCAATTTTTATTGGTCAATATAGAGATTTAGAATTAGATGAATTAACACCATTTTGTTTAAAAAAACCGTCCTTGCTGTCCCCGATAACTTCGTATACGTATACTTCGTCCTCACTGTCGCGCGCGTTTATTTCAGGAGGAACGCGGTCGCGTAAAATGGTGTTGCGGATCGAATTCGTACAACGTTCAGAACTTTGCACCCTTAACAGAGGCTTTTTATTCGTCGCCCTCCTTTGTTAACAGACCGCGAGCGTACAACAATCTCTTCTCCTTCAGCGCTCTCGGAGTATAATAACAATTTAATATCGTATATTAACGACCCGAATGAACGCGAGCAACGGGCCCTCGGTAGAAGTCTTGATACTACAGTAACTCGTAGTATATCGCGTTTTCTGCACGAGGTGAACCCGTTCATAAAGTGTTTAAGTTGCTCAGCCAAGAACCCTCAGGCGACGCTTTTATTAAATTTGAAAGAACCAACTTCTAGGTTTAGACCCACGGCAATATTTTAGGGGACTTACCCATAGAGGATGAAATAGCGGCCATAATTAGTACAGAGAGGGAACCCTTTTCGCGTCGTTGCATTGCCGCCGTGTGGAAAGTGGGCGATAAAAAACCTCATACAGTAGATATTATGCACGATTTGTACGAAAGTTTCCAATTTCCGTTACTATATCCAGAAGACAACGGCGGTTGGTATCCAGATAAGTCGGACAAAATAAGCAGACTCAGGTTAAATATGTTAGGTGTTTGTTGTTATCGGAACGACGATTTTCGGAAATATCGTAAAACAATTACCCGTCCATTTAGCTAACCAGCAGTCGCTAGTCGGTTTATTTCAAGCCCGGCGCTGAAGCGGAGGCCGCGACGCTGAAACTCTTAATTACCTTGACTTAATTACCTATTTTAACCGCTCCGTTGGTGACGAATTCGATCGGCTTAGTTATTTAGATTATTTTTAAATACTTAGTATATAATAAACAGCCAAAATCAACATCTTTTCCGACCTCGAACGGTAAATTCGTTACGAAGCGGCAACGGGGTGAGCTCGTCGCGCGTCTATTTTGGGTCGCGCCCAATAGAGGTGAACAATTTTATCTTAGATTATTGTTAAATTCTTACCCCTGTCGTAGTTACGGGGATCTATTAAATCTGGGTGGTCCGAATTGTAACACTTTTCAGGATGCTACTAAGTTCGTAGGTCTCGTGGACGACGAAGTCGAGTACGAAAAGGCTATGTCGGAAGCCTCTACTTTTTTCACAGGACCACGCCTTCGTAGGTTTTTCGTACTTCTGGCTTTGAATAGTGCCCCAGTAGCCTCACTTTGGGGCACTTTTAAAAATCAATTGTGTGAGGATTTCTTGAATAGGTTACCGATCAACATTGATAGAGCTGCAACATTAGGGTTAGTCGAAATCAACCGGATGCTCCAGAAGCACGGGTCTTCTGTCGGGCAATGCGGTTTATCGGCGGTAGTAGACGACACCACCGAGTTAGGCCGGGAACTCGTGGGTTATAGTTTTAGTTCGTTGCAAAGTTTCGTCGCAGAGTGGCTACCGAAGTTATCTTCTGAGCAGCGAGTTATTTATGATTATGTTCACAATTTGTGCACAGGCGGCACTTCACGTGACACAGCTATTTTTATAGATATTATAGATGGCCCCGCTGGCAACTTTGTTATTAAATGCCATAGCTGCTCACGTGCGCGCGGATTTAAAAGGTGTCGTGTTGTGCACAGCTACCTCTGTTGCATGTTAACATTTATGTACCAATGCCATAATATTCAAGAAAAATAAACAGTTGTCTATTAGAGTTCTAATGGTGTTTTATTTCTCTTTATTTTAATTATTTTTAATTATAAAACATGGCGCAGTCGGTAGGATTAAATGTCTGCATTCTGTGAGGAAATAATCGAACGGCTCCATCCTTTGTAAAAACAGATCCTTTTCATTAAATTTTGCGTTCTTACAACAAAAACATATTACCAGTACTCAAAGGGAAAAAAACATGATAAAACCAATGAGATTAATTCATTTTATGATAGCAGCCTTTATTTTAAGAGACAGGAAAGATGTTCTGTGTGATACAACCCGAAATGACGAGATGTGCATAAATGTAGAAAACCGAATGTGTCAGACCCCAAAAGGCAATTTGGGATTGAATATACTGGCGTGTGGTGAGGTTTTCTCAATAAACAGCTTAACGGATGCAATAAACGCCTGTTTTTGTATCCTGGTGTTAAATTTGTATCTTTCGAAAATATCATTCCGTTTTGGGCAAACATAGTCCTCAATTTTCTTTAAAACTATGTTGAAAGATTTCAAATCATCCTCCGATAGTGGCAACGTTGACAACATTTTCGTCGCTTCCGCACCCATCCCCCATATTACGCAGCAATGACAATTTTATTATATCGGGCGCCTCATGTCTTCCTGTCGTTATTAAATAATCCATAAAACTTTGGTGCCAGTGTTTCCATTTTGTTGCCGCATTTTCGGTTTGTAGGTTCAAATTGGGTGGTAATTTCACATTGCCCACAACCCAATTCGTCGAACTTGCCGGCGACGCCGCCATTAAGGGTGTTGACATTTCGAAAATTTTGCACTAGAAATAGTTAATACTTATATATATATATATATAATATATATATATATATATATATATCTTCACGGGTGCCTTACGGCGCCCGAGACCGTCTAGACGGCCCCAGGGTACCCAGCGGAGGGGTTTTAATCCCACCTCGTCGTAGCCGATGGTATGAGTCTACACCGAACAAGTGGCTAGCTCGTCGCGATGTTTTGAATAGACTCAATAACCCATCTTATAAACAGTTTCACAAGTTGGTATAGTGAAACCGGGACCGACAGCTTAACGTGCTCTCCGAGGCACTATAGTGGTGTTGTCAAACAAATGTACATAATTTTTTTAATTAAAAACTCATTGGTACACACCGGGATTCGAACCAGGGACCTTAGTGTTTTTAAGTCCAAGGTCTAACCAACTCGGCCACCACGAAGTTAATACTTGATATTTTAAATTCACTAAAACACTTTCTGTATAAATATTTTGTCCCCCAATTATTGTATTATAATATTTAAGACGACTGCGCCATGTTTTATAATTAAAAATAATTAAAGTAAATTAAAGTTAGTTCTGCACCAGCTTTGTGACCTTTTGACCCAAACAAAAACTGTTTTGCAATGTGATGTATTTCGTGATGGCCTGGGTTGTTGTTTGTTTCAAAGGGACAACAATGGTATTTTAAAGCTGGTAAGTTGTATTTCCCGCACAATGAATAACTGTGAATTGAAACTGAGAAAGAATTATTAGCAATTTATTTTGGAGTTAATAAATTTCACAAGTATGTTTATGGCTCTGACATTGATATTCAGACTGATTATAAACCAATTGTCCCCATAATGTCCAAAACTATAAGTAAGATAGGATTACCCAGGTTACAAAGGCTTAGGTTAAAATTATTTATATATAATTTAAATAAATAAACGCACAGCCGAGTAAGGTATTTTGTTCCCTCTAAGCCGTTGACTTGAGTTATCTTTAACGAATTATAGACTGTTTAGATACAAATAGGTATTTTCTTTGTTTTAGGTACCTCCCATCAGGGGGATACCAAATACGCAGGTAACAACGCTCAGTCCGTAGCAATGTCGGCATGCGCGGCCGCGTACTCCGTACATAGGGAGAGAGATATCTTCACGACTGAAGATATCGATACGATTTTACAGAGTGGAGACTCTCTCTACTCTGAATTAAAACCCTCGCTTCCGGAGGGTAAATTTTTTTTGAATGCGGAAGAACTGCCGACCGAGATTCGCGTCGCGGATTGTTTGGCTTTAATTGAACCTTTGAGCGACAACTGGTTAAATAACGGTTTATTTCCAGCGTGCCCGGAGGATAGGGATGCTAAATTATTGTGTTTGCGATTAATGTTAGGCCAGATTCTTAACGGCGCGGAATATAATGATATCACGGATAGCATTTTATTCACCGGTCAATCGTACACCGTGTCATTCTGGAGGCACCTTAATAATTACTTTCTGTTCAATAGTCACGCTGTAGATGTTCACGGCAGGCCTTCAGCCAACGAATTCGGTCGAGCGCGTTTGTTTAGATGTAATATTCTGAGTAACCTGGCAAATTTATTATTAGCCCGGCACGTTAACGATGGGACTCAGTATTCAATTCACAAAATATCCGTGATAAATACTAATTTTTCTGTGTTCGGTAACCGCAATAGGACTACGACCACAGCTGATTCAGTTCCAGTTCAAACAGACCCTAGACTAACATTACAAAAACCTGTGGTTGTAGTAACTCACGTTGCCGATTTCAAATTAGAAGTTATGGTACCAGTTGTTCGCCTAACAAATATGTTTTCTGAATTGCCGGTAGATGAAATTGAGGAACCGCATGTTAAGTTACAAAATATACACAAAATAATCCTGAAATAGATCGCGACGCCGTCAAAAAATATACACTCGATAACCCAGATGAGCATCGCGACGCTGTACGTAGATATTCCGGGCAACACCCCGACGTAAATAAAAACGCTGTACATCGGTATAACAAACAAAATAGGAACAAAGCGGCTCAACTTAGTAAAATTTTAATTGTTATTGGTCAATATAAAGATTTAGAATTAGATGAATTAACACCATGCTGTCCCCCGATACCTTCGTATGTCCTCACTGTCGCGCGCGTTTATTTCAAGAGGAACGCGGTCGCGTAAAATGGTGTTGCGGATCGAATTCGTACAACGTTCAGAACTTTGCACCCTTAACAGAGGCTTTTTATTCGTCGCCCTCCTTTGTTAACAGACCGCGAGCGTACAACAATCTCTTCTCCTTCAGCGCTCTCGGAGTATCCCACGGATATCAACAACCAGCCCGATTGTCCTTCCTGAAGATTCAGGGTCGTATTTACCACCGCGTTTTTGATTTGGCCTACGATAAAACAGAAAACAATGTAATATCGTATATAACCGACCCGAATGAACGCGAGCAACGGGCCCTAGGTATGTAACGTTGTTTACAACTTTAGCCTCTACCTCAAATTTAAATACTTTAATTAATACACATTTTAAATAAATAAAATAATTATGTAAATAACATAGTGAATTGTTTATCGAAGCTTCAAGTGACATTTGATGTTTTTTTTCTTTTGTTTGGCTTTTGTATTATCTGTGGTAACCCTGATAACAAAACTTAATAAATAAATCAGGCATTTTACCTTATATATCCTTTTTAAAGTCACTTCCATACAATAAATTAATTTTGGAAAGCAATTTAATCGAGTTGATTGTTTTTTTTTAACTCGATTGGCTGGATCACCAATCGAGGCACACTAAAACATCCCTCTCAGGATGAAGCTGATTTTTTTGTACCAAAGCCTTGCAAAATAGAAAACAACACAGCCAACATTAATGATCTGTGCTTTTGCTAGTATTCTGTTGAAACATTAAAAAAATAACAATTTGAATCTACCGACTGGTTTATTTAAATTTGAGAGAAAACTTTACTTAAAAATAAAATTAAAACAAAATTAAATCCATTCGAATCTAATAATTATATTCAGTTTTCGCCCATTATTATCTGCCAGGAATATCAGGTATAGTTTTGTGGTCAAATTGTATTTAATATTATTAAATAGATTTCTATAAGTTTTGTTAATTTCCATCAGCAGCGTGGATGAATTTGGGCTGAGATAGCCGTTGAATCGTGCCATTAGCTCTCGTCGCTTTTTGTGCAACTGAGGACCTGATAATCCAGCAAGGGGAGCAGGTTTTCTCGATACAAAAATTAAGGTATGACGCTTCAGATATTTATCACGATTTGATTCGACTTCTACATCATTGTTTTATTATTAACCTCTTAGAGTTTCGAATACTCTACGGGCTGCTAGTGCCGAGGACGTAGTCTGCGCGAGGATATTGTTCTGGGAGTGACCGCCTGACGGTAAATTACACGGTCACAATGCGTGATTCCGAACTGGAATCAGTGTCCCGTCTCCGCCTAGTCTGTTGAAGAAAGTCTAGCCCTAGAGATTATTCTTTTAGGTCCCTCTGACCAATATTTCAGTTTAGTTAATTTGTCTGTTGATCTTCTTTTAATCTATTTGCTACACTATTCATATTTAGATTCCATAACTTGGTCGGTGATATAGTGTGCAATTATTTCATTTACATGTACGTTTCTTAATTTAAACCCTATCAAGAGGAGCGTGTATGCCTCAGCATTTAATCTTTTGCATTGAATTAGCTGGGAGGGATTCCTGGCCATGTGAGGGTGTTGCTGGTTAATAACTAGCCAACCTAACGCATTCCAGTGTGTGGAGTTGGTGGAGGCTGTGGAGTTGGTGAGGGCTGTGTGTGGAGCCTTGGTTAGCGGCCGCCGCCCCAGTCACCTGCTCAGCTCGGCGCTGTCCTGACCTGCCGAGACCCGACCTCCCATACAAAGTAATATCTACACCTTTTAGTTCCTAGTATTTATGTTGCGGACCTACGGTCTAGAAATATCATATATTATACAAGAATTTGGGAGTGAAGATGCCCCGCTGCGTGCGAAACCTAACTTAACCCAATTTAAATAATTATCTTTTTTTATGTAATACTAGTTGCCAACCCAGACCATCCCAGGGACCCAAATTTAGAACTTAAATGTCAAGTTTAGGTATGGATTAATTGCATTCCAATACCTTGATGTTATAGTTAATATCAAATCAATTATATTAAACAATTTAATTAGCAACATTTGTTAAAACTGGATACATTCAGATAACATCTTACTGGGGTTTTGAATGTTGTGAAGGAGATTATTGTATTTAGTAAAACCAAATTACTGTTATTAATAAAACTTGTAAATAAAATTATAGTGTTGTTTCATTCCACCACACCCCCCAGAGTAGACGGTTACAGGGGGCGACAATTTTATTAAATTTGAAAGAACCACACGCGCGACCCACGGCAATATTTTAGGGGACCCAAAAGGGGATGAAATAGCGGCCATAATTAGTACAGAGAGGGAACCCTTTTCGCGTCGTTGCATTGCCGCCGTGTGGAAAGTGGGCGATAAAAAACCTCATACAGTAGATATTATGCACGATTTGTACGAAAGTTTCCAATTTCCGTTACTATATCCAGAAGGCAACGGCGGTTGGTATCCAGATAAGTCGGACAAAATGGGAAATAAGCTGACTCAGGTTAAATATGTTAGGTGTTTGTTGTTATCGGAACGACGATTTTCGGAAATAGGTAGGCTCTCGGAAGAGTGGGTGGTGGACATGTATTGCAGAATATCCGAGGAACGCTTGCGTTATATGAATAGTTTACAAAACCAAAGCTCCGCTACAGCGTTTAGAACTGCACCTATCGAAGAAGTGCAAAGAAGTGTCGCCATCGCTAACGATGAGACGATACAAGGTGAAGGTTTCGTGTCGGGCAAGGTTTACTTACCAAATTCCTTCAAAGGCGGTCCCCGATATATGAAAGTAAAGTATATGGACGCCATCGCATTAGTCAACAGATTAGGTACACCGACATATTTTTTAACATTCACATGTAACCCTAAATGGCCGGAAATACACCAGTCCATCCCACGAGGCCAAAGAGTAAACCCTCTCATTTGTGTCCGAGCATTTAATTTAAGACTTACACAACTTTTAAGAGACATCAGATCCGGGCATTGGTTTGGTAAACTAGATTATATGATGCACGTTATCGAGTTTCAAAAACGCGGACTACCGCACGCTCACATCTGCATACGGATACACGGAGGCGGCCCCGTTCAAAATGTAGATATCGATAAATTTGTTAGAGCCGATATTCCTGCTGCCACAGAGGCTCAAGGCAAATTGAGGAAGGCGGTGTTGGATCACATGATCCACGGTCCTTGCGGCCCACCGCACAGAACCAATTTACTTTGATGGGACAGTGTCAAAAGTAAATGTTCGAAATTTTTTCCCAAACGCGCGACCGATACTACTTTTTGCCACGACAGAGGATTCGTTAACTTGCGTCGCGACGCCAACAACACCGGCACCATCAAGCATCGTAATCGCGACATGACCGTTAACGATCTTTGGGTCGTCCCCTATAATGCCACTCTTCTGCTTAAATACGATGCTCACATAAACCTAGAAGTTGCTTCACAACGCACCATAGTCAAGTATCTGTTCAAATATATGACTAAGGGTCCGGATGAATCGCGCGTCGCCGTTGTAGCCGACAGTCATAAAAATAACGAAATTGAACAGTACGTGACTAAACGTTACATAGACGCTCCAGTGACGCCGCCTGGAGGACTATGGAGTTCGACGTTACCGCTCGGGAACCGACTGTAAAACAATTAGCCGTCCATTTAGCTAACCAGCAGTCGGTTTATTTCAAGCCCGGCGCTGAAGCGGAGGCCGCGACGCTGAAACTCTTCAGACTTAATTACCTATTTTAACCGCCCCGTTGGTGACGAATTCGATCGGCTTAGTTATTTAGATTTTTTTGAAAAATACTTAGTACATATTAAACAGCCAAAATCAACATCTTTTCCGACCTCAAACGGTAAATTCGTTACGATGCGGCAACGGGGTGAGCTCGTCGCGCGTCTATTTTGGGTCGCGCCCAATAGAGGTGAACAATTTTATTGTTAAATTCTTACCCCTGTCGTAGTTACGGGGATCTATTAAATCTGGGTGGTCCGAATTGTAACACTTTTCAGGATGCTGCTAAGTTCGTAGGTCTCTTGGACGACGAAGTCGAGTACGAAAAGGCTATGGCGGAAGCCTCTACTTTTTTCACAGGACCACGCCTTCATAGGTTTTTCGTACTTCTGGCTTTGAATAGTGCCCCAGTAGCCTCACTTTGGGGCACTTTTAAAAATCAATTGTGTGAGGATTTCTTGAATAGGTTACCGAACAACATTGATAGAGCTGCAACATTAGGGTTAGTCGAAATCAACCGGATGCTCCAGAAGCACGGGTCTTCTGTCGTGCAATGCGGTTTATCGGCGGTAGTAGACGAAACCACCGAGTTCGGCCGGGAACTCACGGCACCAAGGTGATTATCGTGAGGGTTTCCCCGCGTTTGATTGCCGTGCGTAAACCGGGGGGCTCTGAAGAATATTTGATCCCGCGAATATTGTTCAAGGCCCCCATAGATCCAAGAAGCCCGTTGGAAATGTTGCGGCGTCAATTTCCTTTACAAAATTGCTACGCCATGACCGTACACAAGAGCCAGGGTCAGACCATTAGCAGGGTAGGCGTAGATTTGAGGTCCGATGTTTTCAGACACGGGCAATTATAAGTTGCCCTTGGCCGCGTTCGTAACAGTAAAAGTATTAAAATTCTTGTACATAAAGACCGATTAATCAACGGTAAACCGCATGCGAAAAATATAATAATAGATCAGCTGATTAGGAAAAAGTGGGAGAGACGCCATATGAGGAGAGACGCCATATCTTCGGTAATTCCGTGTTTACGAAAGAGATGTCGATATTTTTTTCTGTGTTTTCTTACTCAAGGACGCTACCTACGCAACGCGTCAGTGCTTGTTTGGCTGAGCCCGAGTGTGACGTGTGTATGACGGAAAGTTAATTCCATCGCGTGAATTTTTCGACTAAAATTTCGAGTTATTGCGGTTTCAATTAATATTAAACGTAAAAAAAAGCCACTGTAAGGTAAGAATTGGTTTTATTATATTATTTTGTTTGTTGTTAACTCGTTTCAATTACATTTAGGCACCATAGTTAATACCTACGTACTTTATACCTACATGGCATCTCTCCCACAAAATGAGGAGAGATGCCAACCTTTGCAAAAGTGTCAATGTAGGGTATATTCTTGAATATTTTTATTGTTTGTAGAATGCCGAGAAAATACGTAAGGAAGCATACAGTAGTCAGAGGACAGTGGACTGAAGAAAATTTAATTTTGGCAATTGAAAAAGTACAAAAAGGGGAAATATCGAAAAATGAAGCTCAAAGACGTTATGGAATACCGATTCGAACCTTGAGTAGGCGCCTTATGACTGGCAACACTACAAAGTCGGGATTAGGACCTCAAGGTATTTACAAAATTTTTTTTGCTTATAATAATAATAATAATAACACAATAGTACCTAATTCAATTAAATATTGTTCCAGCTTCACTTGGAACAGAGAATGAAAAACGATTGGCTTCTTATATTAAACGCCTAGCTAACGCTGGTTTTGCACCTGATAGGTCTACTATTCGGTCTCTTGCCTATCAATTTGCCGAGAAACTTGGAATTCAACATAAATTTTCGAAAGAAAAGGAAAAGGCAGGGCAACATTGGTTAACTTCTTTTCTAGAGAGAAATAAAGATATTTCAGTACGGCAAGCAGAAGGTCTCTCTGTTGCAAGAGCTCAGGGTATGAATAGAGAAGAAGTTAGTGCATTCTTTAAGCTACTTGAAGAAGAAATGGTCAAACATGAGTTAACTAATAGGCCTGAAAATATTTTTAATGTTGACGAGACTGGAATACAGTTAATAAATAAACCTGGAAAGGTATTAACAGCCAAAGGAGCTAAGGACGTTCACGTGATCACACCTCGTGAAAAAGGAGAAACAATTTCTCTCGTTGCATGCTGCAGTGCTGAAGGCCGTTTTCTACCTCCAGTGTTAATAATGAAAGGCGTCAATAAAAAATCTGAATTTTCTGATGGCTTGCCTAATGGGTCCGATGTCTACATGAATAAAAAGTCATCTTATATTAATTCTGAACTATTTTTGCGGTGGTTTAAGGAACATTTTCTACCCAAAAAACCAAAGACAGGTAAAACAATTTTAATTTTAGATGGTCACACCTCACATTCTAATTCAATAGACCTGTTAGACCTAGCCAATGAAAATGATGTCATAATTATATGCTTGCCGAGTCACACAACACAAGCCCTTCAACCTCTAGATCGCAGTTTCTTCAAACCTCTGAAAACCTATTATAACCAGGAATCCAATGCATGGATGTTAAGAAACAAAAATAGGACAATCACAAGATTACAGGTTGGGTCATTAATAGGGCAATCATGGGGCAAAGCTGCAACTGTAGGAAATGCCTCATCAGGCTTCAAAGCTTGTGGAATATTCCCACTCAATCCTAATGCTATTCCAGACCATTTCTTTACAATATCTGATTTAATCGAAGAAGCTCCTCCAACTGTTCCTATTGAATGTGCTGCGACCGCAACTCTGTCTCCACAAAAACCATCAACTTCAAGACAAACATCAACTAGTAAAGAAACTCCTACAAAGCTTCTTGAAGAGTCTAATCCAATCCCAAAACTACCTAGTTCGACAGTGAAACGAAAGCAAGTTGCATGTGTTTTGACTTCCCCTGAAAACCTTTATAAGAAAACTTCTAATGTCAATTTGATTAAAGGAGCAGCTAAAAAACGTAAGCAAGCTAGTGCTGAATTAAAGTCTTCATCTTCTTCTATCTTAGCATCCACCCCAATCGAAGATGATAACAATGTGTGCGCAGAATGCTGGGAAAATTATTACTTAACAAAAAAAAAGGCTGATTGGATTAAATGTTCCTTATGCCAACAATGGCTGCATGAGTCATGTACAATGTACTCTCCGCATTGCAATAATTGTGGTAGGGAAATGCTTCGAAAAAGAAATAAAAAATAGGTATAGTTTATGTTATATGGCATCTCTCCCACACTATATGGCATCTCTCCCACACGTTATGGGAGAGATGGCCCGGTACCTATTTACAATTTTTAATTTCTTTTTTTGTTGTTCTTAGTCTAAAACCTACTTAATTGCAATTATAATGCTTAATATTAATGTACCTTTATAATAAAAAAAAAATTGTTTATGTATATTGCATTTTTTATTTTTTTCCTTAGCTTCTACAAAAAGTATGGCGTCTCTCCCACTTTTACCCTACTTTTTTTTTTCAGAATTATGTCTGTCTGTATACATGTATACGCGAGCATACTATGGGTCGGTAAATGTGTTCATTTTTGTTAAATAGCTATTAGCTTAGCCCTGGAGGTATAATAGGTAGGTATATTATATTTCGATACACCTACTCACAGGGGAGCTACACAGGGGGTGTTTTAGGATTTTCTTAACAAAACGTACCTACCTACACTATACAGAAGGAAATGTCTTTTTTTGGTAGGTCGGTGTATAGGTATTTAAATAAACGCACAGCCGAGTAAGGTATTTTGTTCCCTCTAAGCCGTTGACTTGAGTTATCTTTAACGAATTATAAACTGTTTAGATACAAATAGGTATTTTCTTTGTTTTAGGTACCTCCCATCAGGGGGATACCAAATACGCAGGTAACAACGCTCAGTGCGTAGCCATATATGCATGCGCGGCCGCGTACTCCGTACATAGGGAGAGAGATATCTTCACGACTGAAGATATCGATTCGATTTTACAGAGTGAGATTTTACTCTCTCTACTCTGAGTTAAAACCCTCGCTTCCGGAAGGTCAAATTTTTTTGAATCCGGAAGAACTGCCGACCGAAATTCGCGTCGGGGATTGTTTGGCTTTAATTGAACCTTTGAGCGACAACTAGTTAAATAACGGTTTATTTCCAGCGTGCCCGGAGGATAGGGATGCTAAATTATTGTGTTTGCGATTAATGTTAGGCCAGATTCTTAACGGCGCGGAATATAATGATATCACGGATAGCATTATATTCACCGGTCAATCGTACACCGTGTCATTCTGGAGGCACCTTAATAATTACTTTCTGTTCAATAGTCACCCTGTAGATGTTCACGGCAGGCCTTCAGCCAACGAATTCGGTCGAGCGCGTTTGTTTAAATGTAATATTCTGAGTAACCTGGCAAATGTATTATTCGCTCGGCACGTTAACGATGGGACTCAGTATTCAATTCACAAAATATCCGTGATAAATACTAATTTTTCTGTGTTCGGTAACCGCAATAGGACTACAGCCACAGCTGATTCAATTCCAGATCAAAGAGACCCTAGACTAACATTACAAAAACCAGTGGTTGTAGTAACTCGCGTTGCCGGTTTCAAACTAGAAGTTTTGGTACCAGTTGTTCGCCTAACAAATATGTTTTCTGAATTGCCGGTAGATGAAATTGAGGAACCGCATGTTAAGAGGGGCCGACCCAAAAAAGTCAAATGTGGCGTGAAACCGACGAAACAAAATGTACATCTGGAAGCAGTTATGAAATATAACATTAAAAATCCACAAGTTAATCGCGAAGTCGTTAGAAAATATAAACAAAAACATCCGGAAGTTCACCGCGACGCCGTTCAGAACTATATCCGAAAGTACATCGCGACGCCGTCAAAAAATATACACTCGATAACCCAGATGTGCATCGCGACGCTGTACGTAGATATTCCGGGCAACACCCCGATGTAAATAAAAACGCGGTACATCGGTATAACAAACAAAATAGGAACAAAGCGGCTCAACTTAGTAAAATTTCAATTTTTATTGGTCAATATAGAGATTTAGAATTAGATGAATTAACACCATTTTGTTTAAAAAAACCGTCCTTGCTGTCCCCCGATAACTTCGTATGTCCTCACTGTCGCGCGCGTTTATTTCAGGAGGAACGCGGTCGCGTAAAATGGTGTTGCGGATCGAATTCGTACAACGTTCAGAACTTTGCACCCTTAACAGAGGCTTTTTATTCGTCGCCCTCCTTTGTTAACAGACCGCGAGCGTACAACAATCTCTTCTCCTTCAGCGCTCTCGGAGTATAATAACAATTTAATATCGTATATTAACGACCCGAATGAACGCGAGCAACGGGCCCTCGGTAGAAGTCTTGATACTACAGTAACTCGTAGTATATCGCGTTTTCTGCACGAGGTGAACCCGTTCATAAAGTGTTTAAGTTGCTCAGCCAAGAACCCTCAGGCGACGCTTTTATTAAATTTGAAAGAACCAACTTCTAGGTTTAGACCAACGGCAATATTTTAGGGGACTTACCCATAGAGGATGAAATAGCGGCCATAATTAGTACAGAGAGGGAACCCTTTTCGCGTCGTTGCATTGCCGCCGTGTGGAAAGTGGGCGATAAAAAACCTCATACAGTAGATATTATGCACGATTTGTACGAAAGTTTCCAATTTCCGTTACTATATCCAGAAGGCAACGGCGGTTGGTATCCAGATAAGTCGGACAAAATAAGCAGACTCAGGTTAAATATGTTAGGTGTTTGTTGTTATCGGAACGACGATTTTCGGAAATATCGTAAAACAATTAGCCGTCCATTTAGCTAACCAGCAGTCGCTAGTCGGTTTATTTCAAGCCCGGCGCTGAAGCGGGGGCCGCGACGCTGAAACTCTTCAGACTTAATTACCTATTTTAACCGCCCCGTTGGTGACGAATTCGATCGGCTTAGTTATTTAGATTTTTTTAAAAAATACTTAATACAAAATAAACAGCCAAAATCAACATCTTTTCCGACCTCAAACGGTACATTCGTTACGAAGCGGCAACGGGGTGAGCTCGTCGCGCGTCTATTTTGGGTCGCGCCCAATAGAGGTGAACAATTTTATCTTAGATTATTGTTAAATTCTTACCCCTGTCGTAGTTACGGGGATCTATTAAATCTGGGTGGTCCGAATTGTAACACTTTTCAGGATGCTGCTAAGTTCGTAGGTCTCGTGGACGACGAAGTCGAGTACGAAAAGGCTATGTCGGAAGCCTCTACTTTTTTTACAGGACCACGCCTTCATAAGTTTTTCGTACTTCTGGCTTTGAATAGTGCCCCAGTAGCCTCACTTTGGGGCACTTTTAAAAATCAATTGTGTGAGGATTTCTTGAATAGGTTACCGAACAACATTGATAGAGCTGCAACATTAGGGTTAGTCGAAATCAACCGGATGCTCCAGAAGCACGGGTCTTCTGTCGAGCAATGCGGTTTATCGGCGGTAGTAGACGACACCACCGAGTTCGGCTGGGTTATAGTTTAAGTTCGTTGCAAAGATTCGTCGCGGAGTGGCTACCAAAGTTATCTTCTGAGCAGCGAGTTATTTATGATTATGTTCACAATTTGTGCACAGGCGGCACTTCACGTGACACAGCTTATTTTTATAGATGGCCCCGCTGGCAACTTCGTTATTAAATGTCATAGCTGCTCACGTGCGCGCGGATTTAAAAGGTGTCGTGTTGTGCACAGCTACCTCTGCCATCGCTGCGCAGAACTATGGAGGCGGTACAACCGCTTATACCATGTTTAAATTGCCTTTAAATACTGTGGACGACCTCGGTTATTGGGGTATCACGAACGGATCTCAAAGAGCTCAGCTAATTAGCAACTCGAAAGTAATCATTTACGACGAAGCGCCTATGGCCCATAAGTATTACATCCATTTCCTCGATAGGTCTTTGCGTGATTTAATGCAGTCAGACGTGATTTTTGGCGGGAAAGTAATTATTTTTGCGGGGAATTTCCGACAAATCCCACCGGTAGTACCATTCGCGAATAACCACAGTGACATATTGTATGCTTCATTGAAATCGTCAAAAACTGAAATCGTTTTCACTGATGACATCGCAGAGAAGTAAAGAGGACGTTGACTTTTGCAACCTTTTTGTTGAAAGTAGGTTCAAATCAATTGCCCTCTTTACCATCTTCTAGAGACAGAAATGCAAGGGATTTTATCGATCTAAGTTCCATACCATGATTCCGATGTATTTAGGGCTACACGCAACGACGCAGCCCGAGAGATAAATATGTAATATAATTTTAAGTAGATTACCCGGCCAATTGCTACATTTTTATTCAAACGATAGAGTGGATTGTGAGAATCGAGATGAAATATTTTTGGGCCCTGACACATTGAATAGGATACAACCGCAAGGTGTACCCGACCACGACTAACAATTAAAAGAAAGTGCCTTGTGTATGATCACACGCAACCTCAGCTTCGCGGACGGCTTGGTGAACGGCACCAATGTGATTATCGTGAGGGTTTCCCGCGTTTGATTGCCGTGCGTAAACCGGGGGGCTCTGAAGAATTTTTGATCCCTCGAATATTGTTCAAGGCCCCCATAGATCCAAAAAGCCGATGGAAAGGAAATTGCTACGCCATGACCGTACACAAGAGCCAGGGTCAGACCATTAGCAGGGTAGGCGTAGATTTGAGGTCCGATGTTTTCAGCCACGGGCAATTATAAGTTGCCCTTGGCCGCGTTCGCAACAGTAAAAGTATTAAAATTCTTGTACATAAAGACCGATTAATCAACGGTAAACCGTATGCGAAAAATATAATAATAGATCAGCTGATTAGGAAAAAGTAGTACAAAGTCCATGAATGTTGTCCATCAATAAGAGCCGCTCCCTAAAAAGTTAAATTATTCACCTCTATTGTTTCAGTTGGCAGTATAGATTTATTAAGCCTTGCGTTTTTTTTAGCTTCATATTATTTATTTTACACTCGGTATACGCTACACTTACTACAGGACTATAGTTAAATATGCGATAGCGATATTGTGCATATCTTGGAAATGTTTTGACTCCATCAAACATTAATCATTAGGTGAAGTTACGCTAAATGTTTACTGATTTGGGGGTTTATGCTGGGCGATGTATATTTGTGTGAAGGCGTCGTTGGAATGGCAAACTCTAATCTTCAGTGAATGGATGAGGGTGGTCGAAAGCGGCATAGGTGTGGGTAGAACATTCGTAGGATGGATGTACTCGGGAGTGGGAAGTGGGGATCGGTGGCGTAGGCAAGGGACGTGTGATTGAAGCGTTTGCCGGATGAATGTATAGACTAATGGACTGCTAATTAGTGAGGCGACGATCGGCACCACACGGAATGAAGGACGGGAGAGTGGGGTGTTCGCTGGGCACATGTACTGGGCGATGAACCGATTACCGGTGAATGGAGACTGGAGAGAGAGGTCGCAAAGGCCGTGTGAGTGGTGCGTTGGTTGGTTAAACGCAATGATGATGAGTTGTTGGTTGGGGATGCGAAAAATGACGACATGGCACGAGAGGCGAGAGTGAAGCATTCTTATAATTAATGTACTACTGAGCGATGGAGTGGCTGCCAGTGGAGTGGAGATTGGTGTGAAAGAGCGAGACATGTAGAATGGTGTGTTTGTATAGAGTGATAATGAACGGTGCAGTATAAAGGATGACCGCACAGAATGAAGAATGAAAGATGGGCTATATCCCGAAGGCAATGGCGGTTGGTATTCTAAAAGCTGGGACAAAATAGAAAATAAGTTGATTCAAATTAAAATGTGTTAGACAGAGTTTCAGAAGAATGGTTGGTTTATATATCCAGCCATCGCATTAGTTAACAGATTAAGTAAAAATAACATACTTTTTTAACATTGACTTATGATCATGCGTCTTTTTTTGGTAGGTCGGTGTATAGGTATTTAAATCAACGCACAGCCGAGTAAGGTATTTTATTCCCTCTAAGCCGTTGACTTGAGTTATCTTTAACGAATTATAAACTGTTTAGATACAAATAGGTATTTTCTTTGTTTTAGGTACCTCCCATCAGGGGGATACCAAATACGCAGGTAACAACGCTCAGTGCGTAGCCATGTCGGCATGCGCGGCCGCGTACTCCGTACATAGGGAGAGAGATATCTTCACGACTGAAGATATCGATTCGATTTTACAGAGTGGAGACTCTCTCTACTCTGAGTTAAAACCCTCGCTTCCGGAAGGTCAAATTTTTTTGAATCCGGAAGAACTGCCGACCGAAATTCGCGTCGGGGATTGTTTGGCTTTAATTGAACCTTTGAGCGACAACTAGTTAAATAACGGTTTATTTCCAGCGTGCCCGGAGGATAGGGATGCTAAATTATTGTGTTTGCGATTAATGTTAGGCCAGATTCTTAACGGCGCGGAATATAATGGTATCACGGATAGCATTATATTCACCGGTCAATCGTACACCGTGTCATTCTGGAGGCACCTTAATAATTACTTTCTGTTCAATAGTCACGCTGTAGATGTTCACGGCAGGCCTTCAGCCAACGAATTCGGTCGAGCGCGTTTGTTGAAATGTAATATTCTGAGTAACCTGGCAAATTTATTATTCGCTCGGCACGTTAACGATGGGACTCAGTATTCAATTCACAAAATATCCGTGATAAATACTAATTTTTCTGTGTTCGGTAACCGCAATAGGACTACGGCCACAGCTGATTCAATTCCAGTTTAAAGAGACCCTAGACTAACATTACAAAAACCAGTGGTTGTAGTAACTCGCGTTGCCGATTTCAAACTAGAAGTTTTGGTACCAGTTGTTCGCCTAACAAATATGTTTTCTAAATTGCCGGTAGATGAAATTGAGGAACCGCATGTTAAGAGGGGCCGACCCAAAAAAGTCAAATGTGGCGTGAAACCGACGAAACAAAATGTACATCTGGAAGCAGTTATGAAATATAACATTAAAAATCCACAAGTTAATCGCGAAGTCGTTAGAAAATATAAACAAAAACATCCGGAAGTTCACCGCGACGCCGTTCAGAACTATATCCGAAAGTACATCGCGACGCCGTCAAAAAATATACACTCGATAACCCAGATGTGCATCGCGACGCTGTACGTAGATATTCCGGGCAACACCCCGATGTAAATAAAAACGCGGTACATCGGTATAACAAACAAAATAGGAACAAAGCGGCTCAACTTAGTAAAATTTCAATTTTTATTGGTCAATATAGAGATTTAGAATTAGATGAATTAACACCATTTTGTTTAAAAAAACCGTCCTTGCTGTCCCCGATAACTTCGTATACGTATACTTCGTCCTCACTGTCGCGCGCGTTTATTTCAGGAGGAACGCGGTCGCGTAAAATGGTGTTGCGGATCGAATTCGTACAACGTTCAGAACTTTGCACCCTTAACAGAGGCTTTTTATTCGTCGCCCTCCTTTGTTAACAGACCGCGAGCGTACAACAATCTCTTCTCCTTCAGCGCTCTCGGAGTATAATAACAATTTAATATCGTATATTAACGACCCGAATGAACGCGAGCAACGGGCCCTCGGTAGAAGTCTTGATACTACAGTAACTCGTAGTATATCGCGTTTTCTGCACGAGGTGAACCCGTTCATAAAGTGTTTAAGTTGCTCAGCCAAGAACCCTCAGGCGACGCTTTTATTAAATTTGAAAGAACCAACTTCTAGGTTTAGACCCACGGCAATATTTTAGGGGACTTACCCATAGAGGATGAAATAGCGGCCATAATTAGTACAGAGAGGGAACCCTTTTCGCGTCGTTGCATTGCCGCCGTGTGGAAAGTGGGCGATAAAAAACCTCATACAGTAGATATTATGCACGATTTGTACGAAAGTTTCCAATTTCCGTTACTATATCCAGAAGACAACGGCGGTTGGTATCCAGATAAGTCGGACAAAATAAGCAGACTCAGGTTAAATATGTTAGGTGTTTGTTGTTATCGGAACGACGATTTTCGGAAATATCGTAAAACAATTACCCGTCCATTTAGCTAACCAGCAGTCGCTAGTCGGTTTATTTCAAGCCCGGCGCTGAAGCGGAGGCCGCGACGCTGAAACTCTTAATTACCTTGACTTAATTACCTATTTTAACCGCTCCGTTGGTGACGAATTCGATCGGCTTAGTTATTTAGATTATTTTTAAATACTTAGTATATAATAAACAGCCAAAATCAACATCTTTTCCGACCTCGAACGGTAAATTCGTTACGAAGCGGCAACGGGGTGAGCTCGTCGCGCGTCTATTTTGGGTCGCGCCCAATAGAGGTGAACAATTTTATCTTAGATTATTGTTAAATTCTTACCCCTGTCGTAGTTACGGGGATCTATTAAATCTGGGTGGTCCGAATTGTAACACTTTTCAGGATGCTACTAAGTTCGTAGGTCTCGTGGACGACGAAGTCGAGTACGAAAAGGCTATGTCGGAAGCCTCTACTTTTTTCACAGGACCACGCCTTCGTAGGTTTTTCGTACTTCTGGCTTTGAATAGTGCCCCAGTAGCCTCACTTTGGGGCACTTTTAAAAATCAATTGTGTGAGGATTTCTTGAATAGGTTACCGATCAACATTGATAGAGCTGCAACATTAGGGTTAGTCGAAATCAACCGGATGCTCCAGAAGCACGGGTCTTCTGTCGGGCAATGCGGTTTATCGGCGGTAGTAGACGACACCACCGAGTTAGGCCGGGAACTCGTGGGTTATAGTTTTAGTTCGTTGCAAAGTTTCGTCGCAGAGTGGCTACCGAAGTTATCTTCTGAGCAGCGAGTTATTTATGATTATGTTCACAATTTGTGCACAGGCGGCACTTCACGTGACACAGCTTATTTTTATAGATGGCCCCGCTGGCAACTTCGTTATTAAATGTCATAGCTGCTCACGTGCGCGCGGATTTAAAAGGTGTCGTGTTGTGCACAGCTACCTCTGCCATCGCTGCGCAGAACTATGGAGGCGGTACAACCGCTCATACCATGTTTAAATTGCCTTTAAATACTGTGGACGATCTCGGTTATTGGGGTATCACAAACGGATCTCAAAGAGCTCAGCTAATTAGCAACTCGAAAGTAATCATTTACGACGAAGCGCCTATGGCCCATAAGTATTACATCCATTTGCTCGATAGGTCTTTGCGTGATTTAATGCAGTCAGACGTGATTTTTGGCGGGAAAGTAATTATTTTTGCGGGGGATTTCCGACAAATCCCACCGGTAGTACCATTCGCGAATAACCACAGTGACATATTGTATGCTTCATTGAAATCGTCAAAAACTGAATTCGTTTTTACTGATGACATCGCAGAGAAGTAAAGAGGACGTTGACTTTGCAACCTTTTTGTTGAAAGTAGGTTCAAATCAATTGCCCTCTTTACCATCTTCTACAGACAGAAATGCAAGGGATTTAATCGATCTAAGTTCCATACCATGATTCCGATGTATTTAGGGCTATATTAACTACACGCAACGACGCAGCCCGAGAGATAAATAATATAATTTTAAGTAAATTACCCGGCCAATTGCTACATTTTTATTCAAACGATAGAGTGGATTGTGAGAATCCAGAGAAATATTTTTGGGCCCTGACACATTGAATAGGATACAACCGCAAGGTGTACCCGACCACGACTTACAATTAAAAGAAAGTGCCTTGTGTATGATCACACGCAACCTCAGCTTCGCGGTCGGCTTGGTGAACGGCACCAAGGTGATTATCGTGAGGGTTTCCCCGCGTTTGAATGCCGTGCGTAAACCGGGGGGCTCTGAAGAATATTTGATCCCGCGATTATTGTTCAAGGCACTTTCTATAATATAGAATATTCCCCATAGATCCAAGAAGCCCGTTGGAAATGTTGCGGCGTTATTTCCTTTAAAAAATTGCTACGCCATGACCGTAAACAAGAGCCAGGGTCAGACCATTAGCAGGGTAGGCGTAGATTTGAGGTCCGATGTTTTCAGCCACGGGCAATTATAAGTTGCCCTTGGCCGCATTCGCAACAGTAAAAGTATTAAAATTCTTGTACATAAAGACCGATTAATCAACGGTAAACCGCATGCGAAAAATATAATAACAGATCAGCTGATTAGGAAATAGTACAAAGTCCATGAATGGTGTCCATCAATAAGAGCCGCTACCTGAAAAGTTAAATTATTCACCTCTATTGTTTCAGTTGGCAGTACAGATTTATTAAGCCTTGCGTTTTTTTTAGCTTCATATTATTTATTTTACACTGGGTATACACTACACTTACTACAGGACTATAGTTAAATATGCGATAGCGATATTGTGCATATCTTGGAAATGTTTTGACTCCATCAAACATTAATCATTAGGTGAAGTTACGCTAAATGTTTACTGAGTTGGGGGTTTATGCTGGGCGATGTATATTTGTGTGAAGACGTCGTTGGAATGGCGAACTCTAATCGTCAGTGAATGAATGAGGGTGGCCGAAAGCGGCAGAGGTGTGGGTAGAACATTCGTAGGATGGATGTACTCGGGAGTGTGAAGTGGGGATCGGTGGCGTAGGCAAGGGACGTGTGATTAAAGCGTTTGCCGGATGAATGTATAGGCTAATGGACTGCTAATTAGTGAGGCGACGATCGGCACCACACGGAATGAAGGACGGGAGAGTGGGGTGTTCGCTGGGCGCATGTACTGGGCGATGAACCGATTACCGGTGAATGGAGACTGGAGAAACGCAATGATGATGAGCTGTGCGGTCATCCTTTATACTGCACCGTTCATTATCTCTATACAAACACACCATTCTACATGTCTCGCTCTTTCACACCAATCTCCACTCCACTGGCAGCCACTACATCGCTCAGTAGTACATTAATTATAAGAATGCTTCGCTCTCGCCTCTCGTGCCATGTCATCATTTTTCGCATCCCCAACCAACAGCTCATTATCATTGCGTTTAACCAACCAACGCACCACTCACACGGCCTTTGCGACCTCTCTCTCCAGTCTCCATTCACCGGTAATCGGTTCATCGCCCAGTACATGCGCCCAGCGAACGCCCCACTCTCTCACACGGCCTTTGCGACCTCTCTCTCCAGTCTCCATTCACCGGTAATCGGTTCATCGCCCAGTACATGCGCCCAGCGAACACCCCACTCTCCCGTCCTTCATTCCGTGTGCTGCCGATCGTCGCCTCACTAATTAGCAGTCCATTAGCCTATACATTCATCCGGCAAACGCTTCAATCACACGTCCCTTACCTACGCCACCGATCCCCACTTCACACTTTCGAGTACATCCATCCTACGAATGTTCTACTCACACCTCTGCCGCTTTCGGCCTCCCTCATCCATTCACTGACGATTAGAGTTCGCCATTCCAACGACGCCTTCACAGAAATATACATCGCCCAGCATAAACCCCTAACTCAGTAAACATTTAGCGTAACTTCACCCAATGAATAATGTTTGATGGAGTCAAAACATTTCCAAGATATAAGTGTAGTGTATACCGAGTGTAAAATAAATAATATGAAGGTAAAAAAAACGCAAGGCTTAATAAATCTATACTGCCAACTGAAACAATAGAGGTGAATAATTTAACTTTCCAGGTAGCGGCTCTTATTGATGCACACCATTCATGGACTTTGTACTACTTTTTCCTAATCAGCTGATCTATTATTATATTTTTCGCATACGGTTTACCGTTGATTAATCGGTCTTTATGTACAAGAATTTTAATACTTTTACTGTTGCGAACGCGGCCAAGGGCAACTTATAATTGCCCGTGGCTGAAAACATCGGACCTCAAATCTACGCCTACCCTGCTAATGGTCTGACCCTGGCTCTTGTGTACGGTCATGGCATAGCAATTTCTTTTCCATCGGCTTCTTGGATCTATGGGGGCCTTGAACAATATTAGCGGGATCAAATATTCTTCAGAGCCCCCCGGTTTACGCACGGCAATCAAGCGCGGGGAAACCCTCACGATAATCACCTTGGTGCCGTTCACCAAGCCGTCCGCGAAGCTGAGGTTGCGCGTAATCATACACAAGGCACTTCCTTTTAATTGTAAGTCGTGGTCGGGTACACCTTGCGGTTGTATCCTATTCAATGTGTCAGGGCCCAAAAATATTTCATCTGGATTCTCACAATCCACTCTATCGTTTGAATAAAAATGTAGCAATTGGCCGGGTAATCTACTTAAAATTATATTATTTATCTCTCGGGCTGCGTGTAGTTAATATAGCCCTAAATACATCGGAATCATGGTATGGAACTTAGATCGATTAAATCACTTGCATTTCTGTCTGTAGAAGATGGTAAAGAGGGCAATTGATTTGAACCTACTTTCAACAAAAAGGTTGCAAAGTCAACGTCCTCTTTACTTCTCTGCGGTGTCATCAGAGAAAACGATTTCAGTTTTTGCCACATAGGCGACGATTTCAATGAAGCATACAATATGTCACTATGGTTATTCGCGAATGGTACTACCGGTGGGATTTGTCGGAAATCCCCCGCAAAAATAATTACTTTCCCGCCAAAAATCACGTCTGACTGGCATTAAATAACGCAAAGGCCTATCGAGCAAATGAATGTAATACTTATGGGCCATAGGCGCTTCGTCGTAAATGATTACTTTCGAGTTGCTAATTAGCTGAGCTCTTTGAGATCCGTTCGTGATACCCCAATAACCGAGGTCGTCCACAGTATTTAAAGGCAATTTAAACATGGTATGAGCGGTTGTACCGCCTCCATAGTTATGCGCAGCGATGGCAGAGGTTGTTTTATAATTAAAAATAATTAAAATAAAGAGAAATAAAACACCATTAGAACTCTAATAGACAACTTTTTATTTTTCTTAAATATTATGGCATTGGTACATAAATGTTAACATGCAACACCTTCCCCCCAAGAAGAACTTAACTAATTAAAGGTTTAGCCTGACAGGAGGCTTAATAATCCTGCCACTACGAGTAGCATACTGCGAAACATTAGAGTTGTTGCTTTGACTCAAAGGTTCATAAAGATTAGTGTTATTATAAGGGGCAACACTTGGATATTCAGGAATGTCCAAAATCCTTGTATGAATAGTATCACTAGATTTAGGTTTAGTGAGTGATTTTTTTAATTGATATGTGTTGCGTCTTACAATTCCACCATCCTCTTTAGATATAAAATATGATCTCGGTTCTTTACATTTCTTAATAATTTTAGCTTTTTTCCATATTTGACTATCTCTAAATACTACATTTTCTCCTTCTATAAATTTTACACTCTTCTTTCTAGCATGTCTGTCATAAAATTTCTTAGTTATAGATTGTTTAAGTTGGTTCATTAGTTGCTTATAAATATTTTTCTGAACACTTGGCTCTAAGAAAGATGACATACATGGTACATTTGTTCTGATTCTACGGCTATTTAATATTTGTGATGGTGAAACATTCAGTCCAGAAAGTGGAGTATCATTGTAATGCATTAAGCTTTCTCTATAATCATTATTTTCTTCATTACTTTTTCTCAATATTTGCTTACAAATATGAACAGCCTTTTCTGCTATTCCATTACTTCTCGCATAACGAGGAGTGGAAGTAATTAACTGAATATCTTTTGCTATCAAATAACTCTTTATTTCATATGAAGAGAATGGAACATTGTCTGAAATTAATTGAACTGGATACCCAAATCTACAGAAAGCTTCTTGCATTGCATTAATTACTGAATGTGAATTTATATTAGTTAGTGGTAAAAGCTCAATCCACCTTGAAAGATAATCTATAAGTACTAAGTAATTTCTACTCTGAAACTCCAATATGTCACACCCAATTTCAGAAAATCTCAATTTAGGTATAGTATGACTTAACAGATTCTCCTTATAATTATCAGCGCTGTATTTTTCACAAATTCTACACTTTTTAAGAAAATTGTATATATCAGCAACCATATTAGGCCAATAAAAAAAATCCTTAGTTCTGTTTGTAGTTTAACACCACCATTAGAACTCTAATAGACAACTGTTTATTTTTCTTAAATATTATGGCATTGGTACATAAATGTTAACATGCAACAGAGGTAACTGTGCACAACACGACACCTTTTAAATCCGCGCGCACGTGAGCAGCTATGACATTTAATAACGAAGTTGCCAGCGGGGCCATCTATAATATCTATAAAAATAGCTATGTCACGTGAAGTGCCGCCGGTGCACAAATTGTGAACATAATCATAAATAACTCGCTGCTCAGAAGATAACTTCGGTAGCCACTCCGCGACGAAACTTTGCAACGAACTAAAACTACGAAAACACGAGTTCCCGGCCTAACTCGGTGGTGTCGTCTACTACCGCCGATAAACCGCATTGCTCGACAGAAGACCCGTGCTCTGGAGCATCCGGTTGATTTCGACTAACCCTAATTTTGCAGCTCTATCAATGTTGTTCGGTAACCTATTCAAGAAATCGTCACACAATTGATTTTTAAAAGTGCCACAAAGTGAGGCTACTGGGGCACTATTCAAAGCCAGAAGTACGAAAAACCTACGAAGGCGTGGTCCTGTGAAAAAAGTAGAGGCTTCCGACATAGCCTTTTCGTACTCGACTTCGTCGTCCACGAGACCTACGAACTTAGCAGCATCCTGAAAAGTGTTACAATTCGGACCACCCAGATTTAATAGATCCCGTAACTACGACAGGGGTAAGAATTTAACAATAATCTAAGATAAAATTGTTCACCTCTATTGGGCGCGACCCAAAATAGACGCGCGACGAGCTCACCCCGTTGCCGCTTCGTAACGAATTTACCGTTCGAGGTCGGAAAAGATGTTGATTTTGGCTGTTTATTATGTACTAAGTATTTTTCAAAATCTAAATAACTAAGCCGATCGAATTCGTCACCAACGGGGCGGTTAAAATAGGTAATTAAGTCTGAAGAGTTTCAGCGTCGCGGCCTCCGCTTCAGCGCCGGGCTTGAAATAAACCGACTGCTGGTTAGCTAAATGGACGGCTAATTGTTTTACAGTCGGTTCCCGAGCGGTAACGTCGAACTCCATAGTCCTCCAGGCGGCGTCACTGGAGCGTCTATGTAACGTTTAGTCACGTACTGTTCAATTTCGTTATTTTTATGACTGTCGGCTACAACGGCGACGCGTGATTCATCCGGACCCTTAGTCATATATTTGAACAGATACTTGACTATGGTGCGTTGTGAAGCAACTTCTAGGTTTATGTGAGCATCGTATTTAAGCAGAAGAGCGGCATTATAGGGGACGACCCAAAGATCGTTAACCGTCACGTCGTGATTACGATGCTTGATGTTGTTGGCGTCGCGACGCAAGTTAACGAATCCTCTGTCGTGGCAAAAAGTAGTATCGGTCGCTCGTTTGGGAAAAAATTACGAACATTTACTTTTGACACTGTCCCAGCAAAGTAAATTCTGTGCGGTGGGCTGCAAGGACCGTGGATCATGTGATCCAACACCGCCTTCCTCAATTTGCCTTGAGCCTCTGTGGCAGCAGGAATATCGGCTCTAACAAATTTATCGATATCTACGTTTTGAACGGCGCCGCCTCCGTGTATCCGTATGCAGATGTGAGCTTGCGACGCTGTAGCGGAGCTTTGGTTTTGTAAACTATTCATATAACGCAAGCGTTCCTCGGATATTCTGCAATACATGTCCACCACCCACTCTTCCGAGAGCCTACCTATTTCCGAAAATCGTCGTTCCGATAACAACAAACACCTAACATATTTAACCTGAGTCAGCTTATTTCCCATTTTGTCCGACTTATCTGGATACCAACCGCCGTTGCCATCTGGATATAGTAACGAAAATTGGAAACTTTCGTACAAATCGTGCATAATATCTACTGTATGAGGTTTTTTATCGCCCACTTTCCACACGGCGGCAATGCAACGACGCGAAAAGGGTTCCCTCTCTGTACTAATTATGGCCGCTATTTCATCCCCTATGGGTAAGTCCCCTAAAATATTGCCGTGGGTCGCGCGTGTGGTTCTTTCAAATTTAATAAAAGTGTCGCCCCTTCTTGGCTGAGCAACTTGAAACACTTTATGAACGCGTTCACCTCTTGCAGAAAACGCGATATACTACGTGTTACTGTAGTATCAAGACTTCTACCGAGGGTCCGTTGCTCGCGTTCATTCGGGTCGTTAATATACGATATTAAATTGTTTTCTGTTTTATCGTAGGCCAAATCAAAAACGCGGTGATAAATACGACCCTGAATCTTCAGGAAGGACAATCCGGCTGGTTGTTGATATCCGTGGGATACTCCGAGAGCGCTGAAGGAGAAGAGATTGTTGTACGCTCGCGGTCTGTTAACAAAGGAGGGCGACGAATAAAAAGCCGACGGTTTTTTAAACAAAATGGTGTTAATTCATCTAATTCTAAATCTCTATATTGACCAATAAGAATTGAAAATTTACTAAGTTGAGCCGCTTTGTTCCTATTTTGTTTGTTATACCGATCTACCGGGTTTTTATTTACGTTGGGGTGTTGCCCGAAATATCTACGTACAGCGTCGCGATGCACATCTGGGTTATCGAGTGTGTATTTTTTGACGGCGTCGCGATGTATTTCAGGATTATAATGTGTATATTTTGTAGCCGCGTCGCGATGAACTTCCGGGTTCTTTCGGATATAGTTCTGAACGGCGTCGCGGTGAACTTCCGGATGTTTTTGTTTATATTTTCTAACGGCTTCGCGATTAACTTGTGGATTTTTAATGTTATATTTCATAACTGCTTCCAGATGTACATTTTGTTTCGTCGGTTTCACGCCACGTTTGCCTTTTTTGGGTCGGCCCCTCTTAACATGCGGTTCCTCAATTTCATCCACCGGCGATTCAGAAAACATATTTGTTTGGCGAACAACTGGTACCAAAACTTCTAATTTGAAATCGGCAACGCGAGTTACTACAACCACAGGTTTTTGTAATGTTAGTCTAGGGTCTCTTTGAACTGGAACTGAATCAGCTGTGGTCGTAGTCCTATTGCGGTTACCGAACACAGAAAAATTAGTATTTATCACGGATATTTTGTGAATTCCATCGTTAACGTGCCGAGCGAATAATAAATTTGCTAGGTTACTCAGAATATTACATCTAAACAAACGCGCTCGACCGAATTCGTTGGCTGAAGGCCTGCCGTGAACATCTACAGCGTGACTATTGAACAGAAAGTAATTATTAAGGTGCCTCCAGAATGACACGGTGTACGATTGACCGGCGAATATAATGCTATCCGTGATATCATTATATTCCGCGCCGTTAAGAATCTGGCCTAACATTAATCGCAAACACAATAATTTAGCATCCCTATCCTCCGGGCACGCTGGAAATAAACCGTTATTTAACCAGTTGTCGCTCAAAGGTTCAATTAAAGCCAAACAATCCCCGACGCTAATCTCGGTCGGCCTTTCTTCCGGATTCAAAAAAAATTGTCCCTCCGGAAGTGAGGGTTTTAACTCAGAGTAGAGAGAGTCTCCACTTTGTAAAATCGAATCGATATCTTCAGTCGTGAAGATATCTCTCTCCCTATGTACGGAGTACGCGGCCGCGCATGCCGACATGGCTACGCACTGAGCGTTGTTACCTGCGTATTTGGTATCCCCTGATGGGAGGTACCTAAAACAAATAAAATACCTATTTGTATCTAAACAGTCTATAATTCGTTAAAGATAACTCAAGTCAACGGCTTAGAGGGAACAAAATACCTTACTCGGCTGTGCGTTTATTTAAATACCTATACACCGACCTACCAAAAAAAGACATTTCCTTCTGTATAGTGTAGGTAGGTACGTTTTGTTAAGAAAATCCTAAAACACCCCCTGTGTAGCTCCCCTGTGAGTAGGTGTATCGAATTAAATATACCTACCTATTATACCTCCAGGGCTAAGCTAATAGCTATTTAACAAAAATAAACACATTTACCGACCCATAGTATGCTCGCGTATCCATAGCGGCTATGGCATAATATTTTTTTTTTTTAGAATTATGTCTGTCTGTATACATGCATACGCGAGCATACTATACACTGTTTTTTATTGATTGCAAAGCTGAATTTTAAATAGGCTATGGCATAGCCTATTTAAAATTCAGCTTTGCAATCAATAAAAAACAGTGTAAATTTATTCCGAAAACCTACTATTTTAATGCACACAATCATGTTTATCACAGTTATTACGTACTATATTGACGAAGAGACATCTTGTAGGAGCATGGTCATAAGTCAATGTTAAAAAAGTATGTTATTTTTAGACTTATGACCATGCTCCTACAGAATGTCTCTTCGTCAATATTACGTACTTAACTGTTATTGGAGCGAGACTTGTGACTCTGTATCAGCATGTACCTGAATAATAGCTATTTAACAATATTGGCCACCCTCACAATGCCGGCTAAATGATGCGGTTACGAAACGGGCAACGATAAACATGATTGTGTGCATTAAAATAGTAGGTTTTCGGAATAAATTTACAATGTTTTTTATTGATTGCAAAGCTGAATTTTAAATTGGCTATGGCATAATAAATTTTTTTTTAGAATTATGTCTGTCTGTATACATGTATACGCGAGCATACTATGGGTCGGTAAATGTGTTCATTTTTGTTAAATAGCTATTAGCTTAGCCCTGGAGGTATAATAGGTAGGTATATTATATTTCGATACACCTACTCACAGGGGAGCTACACAGGGGGTGTTTTAGGATTTTCTTAACAAAACGTACCTACCTACACTATACAGAAGGAAATGTCTTTTTTTGGTAGGTCGGTGTATAGGTATTTAAATAAACGCACAGCCGAGTAAGGTATTTTGTTCCCTCTAAGCCGTTGACTTAAGTTATCTTTAACGAATTATAAACTGTTTAGATACAAATAGGTATTTTCTTTGTTTTAGGTACCTCCCATCAGGGGGATACCAAATACGCAGGTAACAACGCTCAGTGCGTAGCCATGTCGGCATGCGCGGCCGCGTACTCCGTACATAGGGAGAGAGATATCTTCACGACTGAAGATATCGATTCGATTTTACAGAGTGGAGACTTTCTCTACTCTGAGTTAAAACCCTCGCTTCCGGAAGGTCAATTTTTTTTGAATCCGGAAGAACTGCCGACCGAAATTCGCGTCGGGGATTGTTTGGCTTTAATTGAACCTTTGAGCGACAACTAGTTAAATAACGGTTTATTTCTAGCGTGCCCGGACGATAGGGATGCTAAATTATTGTGTTTGCGATTAATGCTAGGCCAGATTCTTAACGGCGCGGAATATAATGATATCACGGATAGCATTATATTCACCGGTCAATCGTACACCGTGTCATTCTGGAGGCACCTTAATAATTACTTTCTCTTCAATAGTCACGCTGTAGATGTTCACGGCAGACCTTCAGCCAACGAATTCGGTCGAGCGCGTTTGTTTAAATGTAATATTCTGAGTAACCTGGCAAATTTATTATTAGCCCGACACGTTAACGATGGGACTCAGTATTCAATTCACAAAATATCCGTGATAAATACTAATTTTTCTGTGTTCGGTAATCGCAATAGGACTACGACCACAGCTGATTCAATTCCAGTTCAAAGAGACCCTAGACTAACATTACAAAAACCAGTGGTTGTAGTAACTCGCGTTGCCGATTTCAAACTAGAAGTTTTGGTACCAGTTGTTCGCCTAACAAATATGTTTTCTGAATTGCCGGTAGATGAAATTGAGGAACCGCATGTTAAGAGGGGCCGACCCAAAAAAGTCAAATGTGGCGTGAAACCGACGAAACAAAATGTACATCTGGAAGCAGTTATGAAATATAACATTAAAAATCCACAAGTTAATCGCGAAGTCGTTAGAAAATATAAACAAAAACATCCGGAAGTTCACCGCGACGCCGTTCAGAACTATATCCGAAAGAACCCGGAAGTTCATCGCGAAGCCGTTACGAACTGTTCTCAAAAAAACCCGCAAGTTAAAAGCGACGACGCTACAAAATAATCCTGAAATACATCGCGACGCCGTCAAAAAATATACACTCGATAACCCAGATGTGCATCGCGACGCTGTACGTAGATATTCCGGGCAACACCCCGATGTAAATAAAAACGCGGTACATCGGTATAACAAACAAAATAGGAACAAAGCGGCTCAACTTAGTAAAATTTCAATTTTTATTGGTCAATATAGAGATTTAGAATTAGATGAATTAACACCATTTTGTTTAAAAAAACCGTCCTTGCTGTCCCCCGATAACTTCGTATGTCCTCACTGTCGCGCGCGTTTATTTCAAGAGGAACGCGGTCGCGTAAAATGGTGTTGCAGATCGAATTCGTACAACGTTCAGAACTTTGCACCCTTAACAGAGGCTTTTTATTCGTCGCCCTCCTTTGTTAACAGACCGCGAGCGTACAACAATCTCTTCTCCTTCAGCGCTCTCGGAGTATCCCACGGATATCAACAACCAGCCGGATTGTCCTTCCTGAAGATTCAGGGTCGTATTTATCACCGCGTTTTTGATTTGGCCTACGATAAAACAGAAAACAATTTAATATCGTATATAACCGACCCGAATGAACGCGAGCAACGGACCCTCGGTAGAAGTCTTGATACTACAGTAACTCGTAGTATATCGCGTTTTCTGCACGAGGTGAACCCGTTCATAAAGTGTTTAAGTTGCTCAGCCAAGAACCCTCAGGCGACGCTTTTATTAAATTTGAAAGAACCAACTTCTAGGTTTAGACCCACGGCAATATTTTAGGGGACTTACCCATAGAGGATGAAATAGCGGCCATAATTAGTACAGAGAGGGAACCCTTTTCGCGTCGTTGCATTGCCAACTAGATTATATGATGCACGTTATCGAGTTTCAAAAACGCGGACTACCGCACGCTCACATCTGCATACGGATACACGGAGGCGGCCCCGTTCAAAACGTAGATATCGATAAATTTGTTAAAGCCGATATTCCTGCTGCCACAGAGGCTCAAGGCAAATTGAAGAAGGCGGTGTTGGATCACATGATCCACGGTCCTTGCGGCCCACCGCACAGAACCAATTTACCTTGCTGGGACAGTGTCAAAAGTAAATGTTCGATTTTTTTTCCCAAACGCGCGACCGATACTACTTTTTGCGACGACAGAGGGTTCGTTATCTTAGGTCGCGACGCCAACAACACCGGCACCATCAAGCATCGTAATCGCGACGTGACCGTTAACGATCTTTGGGTCGTCCCCTATAATGCCGCTCTTCTGCTTAAATACGATGCTCACATAAACCTAGAAGTTGCTTTACAACGCACCATAGTCAAGTATCTGTTCAAATATATGACTAAGGGTCCGGACGAATCGCGCGTCGCCGTTGTAGCCGACAGTCATAAAAATGACGAAATTGAACAGTACGTGACTAAACGTTACATAGGCTCCAGTGACGCCGCCTGGAGAACTATGGAGTTCGAAGTTACCGCTCGGGAACCGACGCGACGGTAAAACAATTAGCCGTCCATTTAGCTAACCAGCAGTCGGTTTATTTCAAGCCCGGCGCTACAGCGGAGGCGAACGCGACGCGAAACTCTTCAGACTTAATTACCTATTTTAACCGCCCCGTTGGTGACGAATTCGATCGGCTTAGTTATTTAGATTTTTTGAAAAATACTTAGTACATAATAAACAGCCAAAATCATCATAAACAGGCATCCTCATCGATAAACCAACGCGTGAAAAGCCAAAAACAGTGCGTACACCCG
This sequence comes from Monopis laevigella, assembly GCA_947458855.1. Taxonomy (NCBI): domain Eukaryota; kingdom Metazoa; phylum Arthropoda; class Insecta; order Lepidoptera; family Tineidae; genus Monopis; species Monopis laevigella. The sequence goes on along the minus strand of OX381596.1, from coordinate 1,724,194 downwards.
AGAATATTGCTGCTGTGGCCGAAAGTGTGCGTGAAACGCCATCAACATCAGTTCACCGTCGTTCTTAACAATTGGACATTTCGCAGACATCATTGAGACGAATTTTGCGTAAAGACCTTGGTATGACGCCGTACAAAGTCCAATTGGTTCAGGAGCTGAAGCCAACTGATTATCCAATGCGTTTTCGCTTCGCTAAGTGGGCCTGCGATCGACTTAGACTGCAGAAGATGCGGATTTTGCCAAAAAAATCATCTTTTCAGATGAAGCTCATTTCGATCTTGGCGGGTATGTAAACAAGCAGAATTGTCGCATTTGGGGCACAGAAAACCCGCACGCATTCATTGAAAAGCCGGTGCGTGCATCCAAAACGAGTGACTGTTTGGTGCGGATTTTGTTCCAGAGGCATAATTGGGCCATTTTTCTTCGAAAATGAGCAAGGAGTAGCCGTTACAGTCAATGGCGATCGTTATCGGGCCATGTTTAACGAATTTTTGTTCACAGAAATTGAAGAGGAGGATATTGGCAACATTTGGTTTCATTAGGACGGCACTACGTGTCGCACAGCCGACGCTACACTTGATGTTTTGCGCCGTGTTTTTGAAAATCGCATTATCAGCCGCAGAGCTGATGTCGTTTGGCCACCTCGGAGCTGCGATTTGACACCGTTGGACTATTATTTGTGGGGTGCCGTCAAAGATAAGTGTTACGTCGACAAGCCAGAGACAATTGATGCTTTAAAGGACAATATTCGTGAAGCCATTGGTGAAATACAGCTGCACACAATCGATAATGTACTTAAAAATTGGACCGATCGTGTAGGCTACTGCATGGCCAGCCGAGGCAGCCATCTGAATGAAATTATTTTCTATCATTAACCGGAAGGATTGTACTTTCAAATAAAAAAAGGAATTTGAAAAAATATTCAGTAGTTTTTTTTTATAGCATTTTCAAAAAAAAAAGTTATTTGGCGGACCCATTATATCCAGCCATCGCATTAGTTAACAGATTAAGTAAAAATAACATAATTTTTAACATTGGCATACATGTCCACAATATACGAAAGTAAAGTATATGGACAGCATCGCATTAGTGAACAGATTAGGTATAATAGCATATCTTGTACATGAAGAACTTTGATTTAAGTACCATAAAAGTTGTATCAACATTGGCATACATGTCCACAATATACGAAAGTAAAGTATATGGACAGCATCGCATTAGTGAACAGATTAGGTATAATAGCATATCTTGTACATAAAGAACTTTGATTTAAGTACCATAAAAGTTGTATCAACATTGGCTTACATGTGCATAATATACGAAAGTAAAGTATATGGACACCATCGCATTAGTCAACAGATTAGGTATAATAGCATATCTTGTACATAAAGAACTTTGATTTAAGTACCATAAAAGTTGTATCAACATTGGCTTACATGTGCACAATATACGAAAGTAAAGTATATGGACACCATCGCATTAGTCAACAGATTAGGTATAATAGCATATCTTGTACATAAAGAACTTTGATTTAAGTACCATAAAAGTTGTATCAACATTGGCTTACATGTGCACAATATACGAAAGTAAAGTATATGGACAGCATCGAATTAGTCAACAGATTAGGTATAATAGCATATCTTGTACATAAAGAACTTTGATTTAAGTACTATAAAAGTTGTATCATGGCATACATGTCCACAATATACGAAAGTAAAGGAGATAAAATAGCGGCCATAATTAATACAAAAAGTGGGCGATAAAAAACCTCTATACAGTAGATATCATGCACGATTTGTACGAAAGCTTTCAATATCCGTTATTATATCCAAAAGGCAACGGCGGTTGATATCCAGATAAGTCGGACAAAATGGGAAATAAGCTGGCTCAGGTTAAATATGTTAGGTGTTTGTTGTTATCAGAACGACGATTTTCGGAAATAGGTAGGCTCTCGGAAGAGTGGCTGGTGGACATGTATTGCAGAATATCCAAGGAGCGCTTGCGTTATATGAATAGTTTACAAAACCAAAGCTCCGCTACAGCGTTTAGAACTGCACCGATCGAAGAAATGCAAGGAAGTGTCGCCATCGCTAACGTTAAGACGATACAAGCTGAAGGTTACGTGCCGGGAAAGGTTTACTTACCAAACTCCTTCACAGGCGGTCCCCGATATATGAAAGTAAAGTATATGGACGCTATCGCATTAGTCAACAGATTAGGTACACCGACATATTTTTTAACATTCACATGTAGCCCTAAATGGCCGGAAATACACCAGTCCATCCCACGAGGCCAAAAAGTAAACCCTCTCGTTTGTGTCCGAGCATTTAATTTAAGACTTACACAACTTTTAAGAGACATCAGATCCGGGCATTGGTTTGGTAAACTAGATTATATGATGCACGTTATCGAGTTTCAAACGCGGACTACCGCACGCTCACATCTGCATATGGATACACTGAGGCGGCCCCGTTCAAAACGTAGATATCGATAAATTTGTTAGAGCCACAGAGGCGGTGTTGGATCACATCCAAGGTCCCTTACAGAACCAATTTACCTTGTTGGGGCAGCTATACAACATATTAAAAATAAAAATTTGAATTGCGACATAGGCATTTGGCGTTTTTAAGAATGTTACAGAATATCAAAGGAACGTTTGCGTTATACATATGAATAGTTTACAAAACCAAAGCTCCGCTACAGCGTTACAGATGTACATAAAAGTATTGCGATCGCTAACGATGTGACAATACAACGTGAAGTTTAGCAATCAAATTACTTAACAGGCGGTTCCCGATATATGAAAGTAAAGTATATGGACGCCACACATTAGTTACCATATTAACAAAAAGACCTTTGATTTCAGTACCATATAATTTGTATCAACAATGACTTACATGTCCACAATATACGAAAGTAAAGTATATGGACAGCATCGCATTAGTCAACAGATTAGGTACAATTACATACCTATCTTATACATAAAGAACTTTGATTTAAGTACTATAGAAATTTATTGGAATCAAAACTTTAGCGATTAGGTACTTTGAACTAAATGAAATCCAATCCATCACATCAGGCCAAAGAGTAAACCTTTTCATTTGTATCAGAAAATTAAATTTAACACTGACACAACTATTAAGAGACCCCATATCCGGGCATTGGTTTGGTAAATTAGATTATATGATGCACGTTATCGATTTTTTTTAGAACAACATGAGATTAAGAAAGATACGCGTTTATTTTACAGAAAGAACTCGATTAAGTTCCATAAAATTCCTATCTGAACTTTATATAGCGTTCATAAGGGTTAATTATTAATAGCTCAACAAAGCTATTCGAAATATATTTTTATTCAAACGATATTGCGAAAACGCAGTATTTTTTATATAAAGAAGTGTATGCTCATTACTCGTAACTGTGAGTTATAAAGATGTGTGCGGCGCGTTACACATTTCACTGTGACGGTTTGCTTATATACATTTCACTGAGACGTGATGACTAACTAGCATATCGATATAGTTATATTAAGACCCCATGGGCATTGGTTTGGTAAATTAGATTGTATACCTACTTAAATCATCTGTAATAAATCTTATTTAGAGATTTAATTTAAAGGAATACAAAAAGTATAATTTGTATAAATATTAGGTATATATAAGAGAAAAAACTATAGATTAAAATAGTTTCAAAATGTTTATTTAAAAAACCTTTTATATAAATATGATTGTTCATTGTAGATTAAATAAACATAAGAAGTTCCCAAGTTTCTTGTATAGGTGCTTAAATCTTTTCTAAAATCATATTTAGAGATGTATTTTAAGTAATACAGGAAGGAGTATTATTTGTATAAGTATTTATAATAATTTCAAAATCAACCTAAATTTTTCTATAATAATAAACTGATAATGTATAATAATATCAAATAACAAGTCAACAAAAAAAAACAAGTCTTAGGTTACCTATAACCCAAGACCAATACAATTTTGGCTACTAAAAGTTTTCAAAATGAATGTAAAACTACAAAAACTAAATAAATTTAGTTTTTAGATTAGTTTTTAATTAACACTCTATTGGGAATTTCTATTATGTTATTTTATTATTCTTAACATTGTATAAAAAGAAACTGTTATCATATACCTAGCACATATTTATTACAACAAAAGAAAATGCTAAGTTGTTTGTATACTTAAATCATCTCTAACAAATCTTATATAGAGATGTAAATTAAAGGAATACAAGAAGTATAATTTGTGGTTCATTGTAGATACCTAATTAAATAAATATAAGAAGTTGCCAAGTTTTTTATATATAAGTACTTAAATCTTTTCTAAAATCATATTTAAAGATGTATTTTAAGTAATACAGGATCCTTCCTGTATAATACTCCTGTATTACATATATGTTTATAATAATTTCAAAATCAACCTAAGTTTTTGTATAATAATTTAAAATAACAAGTCAACAAAAAAACCCAAGACCAATACAATTTTGGCTACTAAAAGTTATTAAAATGATTGGAAAACTACAAAAACTAAATAAATTTAGTTTTTAGATTACTTTTTAATTAATACTCTATTGGGAATATCTATTATGTTATATTAGGTATCTATTTCAATATATATAAAGAGTTCTCAAGTTTTTTGTATACTTAAATCTTTTATAAAAAATCTTATTTAGAAATGTAATTTAAAGTAATATTATATATATAAGAAATAAACTAATGATTATAATAATTTCAAACAACAAGTAGACAAAAAAATCCAGTCTTGGGTATATTAACTTTAATTACTTATATTAACCCAAGACTTTGCCAATACAATTTTGCCTGTAATATAAATATAGACTTATGTAATGCTTTGTGCTCTTACTAAAAGTTATAAAATGATTGTAAAGCTATTCTATTATATTATTCTTAACATTGTAAAAAAAACTGCTATCACATAGCACATATTTAATATAACATGTGTAACATTATGTAAATGAAAAGAAGAGTTATTCCACTGTGTGCACTCAAATAAACCAAAGAAAAAAATTAATTTAGTAGTACATAATAAAATTAGTTGCAAGAAAAAAAAATACCTACAATAAAATAATAGGTATCATTTGGATGGATAAATCCATGAAGTAGTCCCGATTTACTAAAAGAAGGAAAATAAAATACATTTTTATTCAATTACAATTATTTAAAATACATTAATACAATTTATTTTGCACAAAATTACAAATTAATGTTGTACATAAGCGAACTTAATGCCTTAGGAATCTAATTTATTATTATTTTTTCAGAAGAAACCATTATGAGAAATAGCAATTTACAAGTTATTTTCACTCGTTGCGTCGTACAAGTATGTGTGATGCAGGGTTGTCGTACATGACAACCCTGCATCACACATACTTGCAGCCTCTCAGAGTCGATCGTAAGTAGTTTAAAAATATTGAAGTAGATCGCCAGCAGTTCAAGTTTCGATCGACCGTTTGAAGCCCCTGGCAGGGTGCTCAAACGGTCGATCACGAGTGCTTTTTGAGATCTCGTTTTTTTTTTTTTTAATAAGTAGGTAACTAAACTACAAAAAATTATTACGTAATAAAATAATACTCTGCTAGCGGCAAAAGGCGGCTTTATCAAAGGAACGCGCGGTACTTTTCAAAGAAAAGCCGCGTTTTTTTATTTTTGCCGCTTTTATAGAAATTTCGGGCGGGTCGTTTGACGGGAACATTCGAGACAATCGTTCACGCCGATATAAATGTTGCGCCTGCAGGAATTTGAATCATTCTGAATTGTAACTTGAAGGCAATACTACGTCGATACAAAGTTTATTATTAAATAGTACAAAATGAGTGCAGCGAAGAAATCTAAAATGTATCATTTTAATAACGAAGAATTTTTCTTTTGTATGGTGAAGGATAAGTGCATTTGTCTTATTTGTCGTGCGTCAGTTGCAATACCTAAACGTGGTAACTTAGAGAGGCATCATAAAACGGTTCATAAAAACTATAAAAAGGATTTTCCGCCACAGAGTGAATTAAGAAAACGAAAAGTACGTGATTTGATATCTTGGTTGAAAAAAGAACAAACCATGTTCACAAGACCAGCCAAACAATCAAAAGCTGCTACGATCGCGTCATTTAAAATATCTCATATATTGGCGAAACACAAGAAACCATTCGAAGATGGATTGGTTGTGAAGGAAGCATTTATTGAAGCGGGTGAGTTTTTATTTGGAGATTTTAAAAATAAAACAGAAATCATGTCTGCTATTAGAGAACTTCAGTTATCTCGCCCTACTGTCACAAGGCGTATTGAAGTCATGAGTCAGAACATGGCAGATAAACTAAAACATTATATCATGGAATGTACATACTTTTCTTTACAGTTCGACGAATCCACCGATATGACAGACACTGCCCAGCTGTGTATTTTTATTCGGATGGTATTCAATGACATGTTGGCTAAGGAAGAATTTTTGACGATCATTCCTTTGAAGGGGAAGGGGAACGTTTTCTTCAATTTTGTAAAAAACTACAAGCTACCAATATATAAATTAGTGTGCATTACAACCGACGGAGCACCAGCAATGACTGGAAACAAAAACGGTTTTGTGGCATTGTGTCGAGCTAATGAAGATTTCCCTTAATTTTTTTCATTCCATTGCATTATACATCAACAAGTGTGTTCAAAAGTTTTAAACACGGAGGAAATTATGGGCATTGAAAAATTTTCGCTACCGCTTGACGATTCTCAAATGTATGGCAGCAAAAATCCCAGATGCACCGTTTTTTTTTTTAAAAAGCTTAGCCCTGGAGGTATAATATACAGCCCAGGAGCTCAGATACACAGGGGGTGTTTTAGGATTTTCCTAACAAAACGTACCTACCTACACTATACAGAAGGAAATGTCTTTTTTTGGTAGGTCGGTGTATAGGTATTTAAATAAACGCACAGCCGACTAAGGTATTTTGTTCCCTCTAAGCCGTTGACTTGAGTTATCTTTAACAAATTATAGACTGTTTAGATACAAATTGGTATTTTCTTTGTTTTAGGTACCTCCCATCAAGGGGATACCAAATATGCAGGTAACAACGCTCAGTGCGTAGCCATGTCGGCATGCGCGGCCGCGTACTCCGTACATAGGGAGAGAGATATCTTCACCACTGAAGATATCGATACGATTTTACAGAGTGGAGACTCTCTCTAGTCTGAGTTAAAACCCTCGCTTCCGGAGGGTCAAATTTTTTTGAATCCGGAAGAAGTGCCGACCGAGATTAGCGTCGGGGATTGTTTGGCTTTAATTGAACCTTTGAGCGACAACTGGTTAAATAACGGTTTATTTCCAGCGTGCCCGGAGGATAGGGATGCTAAATTATTGTGTTTGCGATTAATGTTAGGCAGATTCTTAACGGCGCGGAATATAATGATATCACGGATAGCATTATATTCACCGGTCAATCGTACACCGTGTCATTCTGGAGGCACCTTAATAATTACTTTCTGTTCAATAGTCACGCTGTAGATGTTCACGGCAGGCCTTCAGCCAACGAATTCGGTCGAGCGCGTTTGTTTAAATGTAATATTCTGAGTAACCTGGCAAATTTATTATTCGCCCGGCACGTTAACGATGGGACTCAGTATTCAATTCACAAAATATCCGTGATAAATAAATTTTTTTCTGTGTTCGGTAACCGCAATAGGACTACGACCACAGCTGATTCAGTTCCAGTTCAAAGAGACCCTAGACTAACATTACAAAAACCTGTGGTTGTAGTAACTTGCGTTGCCGATTTTAAACTAGAAGTTTTGGTACCAGTTGTTCGCCTAACAAATATGTTTTCTGAATTGCCGGTAGATGAAATTGAGGAACCGCATGTTAAGAGGGGTCGACCCAAAAAAGTCAAACGTGGCGTGAAACCGACGAAACAAAATGTACACCTGGAAGCAGTTATGAAATATAACATTAAAAATCCACAAGTTAATCGCGAAGTCTTTAGAAAATATAAACAAAAACATCCGGAAGTTCACCGCGACGCCGTTCTGAACTATATCCGAAAGAACCCGGAAGTTCATCGCGACGCCGTTACGAACTATTCTCAAAAAACCCAATACACTCGATAACCCAGATGTGCATCGCGACGCTGTACGTAGATATTCCGGGCAACACCCCGACGTAAATAAAAACGCGGTAGATCGGTAGAAGTCTTGATACTACAGTAACTCGTAGTATATCGCGTTTTCTGCACGAGGTGAACCTGTTCATAAAGTGTTTCAAGTTGCTCAGCCAAGAAACCTCAGACGACGCTTTTATTAAATTTGAAAGAACCACACGCGCGAAACACGGCAATATTTTAGGGGACTTACCCATAGGGGATGAAATAGCGGCCATAATTAGTACAGAGAGGGAACCCTTTTCGCGTCGTTGCATTGCCGCCGTGTGGAAAGTGGGCGATAAAAAACCTCATACAGTAGATATCATGCACGATTTGTACGAAAGTTTCCAATTTCCGTTACTATATCCAGAAGGCAACGGCGGTTGGTATCCAGATAAGTCGGACAAAATAAGCTCACTTAGGTTAAATATAATAATATAATATGTAGGTCAAATTACACAAATTGCTCTGGTCACAAACTAAGCTCTAGGCTTGTACTATGTGTACCAGAAACAATGATATAATACATATTATATTTTATAAACACCCAGACCATGACAAACTGTACAGAAAAACGTAATAATATTTATTTGCCATGGGTGGGAATCGAACCCACGACCTCTGGATTTAACGCCAAGGGTGCAACCACTAGTCTACGGAGGCTGTCAGGAAATATGTCAGGTGTTTTTTGTTATCGGAACGACGATTTTCGAAAATAGGTAGGCTCTCGGAAGAGTGGGTGGTGGACATGTATTGCAGAATAACCGAGGAACGCTTGCGTTATATGAATAGTTTACAAAACCAAAGCTCCGCTACAGCGTTTAGAACTGCACCTATCGAAGAAGTGCAAAGAAGTGTCGCTATCGCTAACGATGACACGTTACAAGGTGAAGGTTTCGTGCCGGGCAAGGTTTACTTACCAAATTCCTTCACAGGCGGTCCCCGATATATGAAAGTATAGTATATGGACGCCATCCCATTAGTCAACAGATTGGGTACACCGACATATTTTTTAACATTCACATGTAACCCTAAATGGCCGGAAATACATCAGTCCATCCCACGAGGCCAAAGAGTAAACCCTCTCATTTGTGTCCGAGCATTTAATTTAAGACTTACACAACTTTTAAGATACATCAGATACGGGCATTGCTTTGGTAAACTAGATTATATGATGCACGTTATCGAGTTTCAAAAACGCGGACTACCGCACGCTCACATCTGCATACGGATACACGGAGGCGGCCCCGTTCAAAATGTAGATATCGATAAATTTGTTAGAGCCGATATTCCTGCTGCCACAGAGGCTCAAGGCAAATTGAAGAAGGCGGTGTTGGATCACATGATTCACTGTCCTTGCGGCCCACCGCACAGAACCAATTTACCTTGCTGGGACAGTGTCAAAAGTAAATGTTCGATTTTTTTCCCCAAACGCGCGACCGATACTACTTTTTGCGACGACAGAGGGTTCGTTATCTTAGGTCGCGACGCCAACAACACCGGCACCATCAAGCATCGTATCGCGACGTGACCGTTAACGATCTTTGGGTCGTCCCCTATAATGCCGCTCTTCTGCTTAAATACGATGCTCACATAAACCTAGAAGTTGCTTTACAACGCACCATAGTCAAGTATCTGTTCAAATATATGACTAAGGGTCCGGACGAATCGCGCGTCGCCGTTGTAGCCGACAGTCATAAAAATAACGAAATTGAACAGTACGTGACTAAACGTTATATAGACGCTCCAGTGACGCCGCCTGGAGGACTATGGAGTTCGAAGTTACCGCTCGGGAACCGACGGTAAAACAATTAGCCGTCCATTTAGCTAACCAGCAGTAGGTTTATTTCAAGCCCGGCGCTACAGCGGAGGCGAACGCGACGCGAAACTCTTCAGACTTAATTACCTATTTTAACCGCCCCGTTGGTGACGAATTCGATCGGCTTAGTTATTTAGATTTTTTGAAAAATACTTAGTACATAATAAACAGCCAAAATCATCATAAACAGGCATCCTCATCGATAAACCAACGCGTGAAAAGCCAAAAACAGTGCGTACACCCGAGAATATTGCTGCTGTGGCCGAAAGTGTGCGTGAAACGCCATCAACATCAGTTCACCGTCGTTCTTAACAATTGGACTTTTCGCAGACATCATTGAGACGAATTTTGCGTAAAGACCTTGGTATGACGCCGTACAAAGTCCAATTGGTTCAGGAGCTGAAGCCAACTGATTATCCAATGCGTTTTCGCTTCGCTAAGTGGGCCTGCGATCGACTTAGACTGCAGAAGATGCGGATTTTGCCAAAAAAATCATCTTTTCAGATGAAGCTCATTTCGATCTTGGCGGGTATGTAAACAAGCAGAATTGTCGCATTTGGGGCACAGAAAACCCGCACGCATTCATTGAAAAGCCGGTGCGTGCATCCAAAACGAGTGACTGTTTGGTGCGGATTTTGTTCCAGAGGCATAATTGGGCCATTTTTCTTCGAAAATGAGCAAGAAGTAGCCGTTACAGTCAATGGCGATCGTTATCGGGCCATGTTTAACGAATTTTTGTTCACAGAAATTGAAGAGGAGGATATTGGCAACATTTGGTTTCATTAGGACGGCACTACGTGTCGCACAGCCGACGCTACACTTGATGTTTTGCGCCGTGTTTTTGAAAATCGCATTATCAGCCGCAGAGCTGATGTCGTTTGGCCACCTCGGAGCTGCGATTTGACACCGTTGGACTATTATTTGTGGGGTGCCGTCAAAGATAAGTATTACGTCGACAAGCCAGAGACAATTGATGCTTTAAAGGACAATATTCGTGAAGCCATTGGTGAAATACAGCTGCACACAATCGATAATGTACTTAAAAATTGGACCGATCGTGTAGGCTACTGCATGGCCAGCCGAGGCAGCCATCTGAATGAAATTATTTTCTATCATTAACCGGAAGGATTGTACTTTCAAATAAAAAAAGGAATTTGAAAAAATATTCAGTTTTTTTTTTACAGCATTTTCAAAAAAAAAAGTTATTTGGCGGACCCATTATATCCAGCCATCGCATTAGTTAACAGATTAAGTAAAAATAACATAATTTTTAACATTGGCATACATGTCCACAATATACGAAAGTAAAGTATATGGACAGCATCGCATTAGTGAACAGATTAGGTATAATAGCATATCTTGTACATAAAGAACTTTGATTTCAGTACCATAAAAGTTGTATCAACATTGGCATACATGTCCACAATATACGAAAGTAAAGCATATGGACACCATCGCATTAGTGAACAGATTAGGTATAATAGCATATCTTGTACATGAAGAACTTTGATTTAAGTACCATAAAAGTTGTATCAACATTGGCATACATGTCCACAATATACGAAAGTAAAGTATATGGACAGCATCGCATTAGTGAACAGATTAGGTATAATAGCATATCTTGTACATAAAGAACTTTGATTTAAGTACCATAAAAGTTGTATCAACATTGGCTTACATGTGCATAATATACGAAAGTAAAGTATATGGACACCATCGCATTAGTCAACAGATTAGGTATAATAGCATATCTTGTACATAAAGAACTTTGATTTAAGTACCATAAATGTTGTATCAACATTGGCTTACATGTGCACAAAGTAAAGTATATGGACACCATCGCATTAGTCAACAGATTAGGTATAATAGCATATCTTGTACATAAAGAACTTTGATTTAAGTACCATAAAAGTTGTATCAACATTGGCTTACATGTGCACAATATACGAAAGTAAAGTATATGGACAGCATCGAATTAGTCAACAGATTAGGTATAATAGCATATCTTGTACATAAAGAACTTTGATTTAAGTACTATAAAAGTTGTATCATGGCATACATGTCCACAATATACGAAAGTAAAGGAGATAAAATAGCGGCCATAATTAATACAAAAAGTGGGCGATAAAAAACCTCTATACAGTAGATATCATGCACGATTTGTACGAAAGCTTTCAATATCCGTTATTATATCCAAAAGGCAACGGCGGTTGATATCCAGATAAGTCGGACAAAATGGGAAATAAGCTGACTCAGGTTAAATATGTTAGGTGTTTGTTGTTATCAGAACGACGATTTTCGGAAATAGGTAGGCTCTCGGAAGAGTGGCTGGTGGACATGTATTGCAGAATATCCAAGGAGCGCTTGCGTTATATGAATAGTTTACAAAACCAAAGCTCCGCTACAGCGTTTAGAACTGCACCGATCGAAGAAATGCAAGGAAGTGTCGCCATCGCTAACGTTAAGACGATACAAGCTGAAGGTTACGTGCCGGGAAAGGTTTACTTACCAAACCCCCGATATATGAAAGTAAAGTATATGGACGCTATCGCATTAGTCAACAGATTAGGTACACCGACATATTTTTTAACATTCACATGTAGCCCTAAATGGCCGGAAATACACCAGTCCATCCCACGAGGCCAAAAAGTAAACCCTCTCGTTTGTGTCCGAGCATTTAATTTAAGACTTACACAACTTTTAAGAGACATCAGATCCGGGCATTGTTTTGGTAAACTAGATTATATGATGCACGTTATCGAGTTTCAAACGCGGACTACCGCACGCTCACATCTGCATATGGATACACTGAGGCGGCCCCGTTCAAAACGTAGATATCGATAAATTTGTTAGAGCCACAGAGGCGGTGTTGGATCACATCCAAGGTCCCTTACAGAACCAATTTACCTTGTTGGGGCAGCTATACAACATATTAAAAATAAAAATTTGAATTGCGACATAGGCATTTGGCGTTTTTAAGAATGTTACAGAATATCAAAGGAACGTTTGCGTTATACATATGAATAGTTTACAAAAGCAAAGCTCCGCTACAGCGTTACAGATGTACATAAAAGTATTGCGATCGCTAACGATGTGACAATACAACGTGAAGTTTAGCAATCAAATTACTTAGCAGGCGGTTCCCGATATATGAAAGTAAAGTATATGGACGCCACACATTAGTTACCATATTAACAAAAAGACCTTTGATTTCAGTACCATATAATTTGTATCAACAATGACTTACATGTCCACAATATACGAAAGTAAAGTATATGGACAGCATCGCATTAGTCAACAGATTAGGTACAATTACATACCTATCTTATACATAAAGAACTTTGATTTAAGTACTATAGAAATTTATTGGAATCAAAACTTTAGCGATTAGGTACTTTGAACTAAATGAAATCCAATCCATCACATCAGGCCAAAGAGTAAACCTTTTCATTTGTATCAGAAAATTAAATTTAACACTGACACAACTATTAAGAGACCCCATATCCGGGCATTGGTTTGGTAAATTAGATTATATGATGCACGTTATCGATTTTTTTTAGAACAACATGAGATTAAGAAAGATACGCGTTTATTTTACAGAAAGAACTCGATTAAGTTCCATAAAATTCCTATCTGAACTTTATATAGCGTTCATAAGGGTTAATTATTAATAGCTCAACAAAGCTATTCGAAATATATTTTTATTCAAACGATATTGCGAAAACGCAGTATTTTTTATATAAAGAAGTGTATGCTCATTACTCGTAACTGTGAGTTATAAAGATGTGTGCGGCGCGTTACACATTTCACTGTGACGGTTTGCTTATATACATTTCACTGAGACGTGATGACTAACTAGCATATCGATATAGTTATATTAAGACCCCATGGGCATTGGTTTGGTAAATTAGATTGTATACCTACTTAAATCATCTGTAATAAATCTTATTTAGAGATTTAATTTAAAGGAATACAAAAAGTATAATTTGTATAAATATTAGGTATATATAAGAGAAAAAACTATAGATTAAAATAGTTTCAAAATGTTTATTTAAAAAACCTTTTATATAAATATGATTGTTCATTGTAGATTAAATAAACATAAGAAGTTCCCAAGTTTCTTGTATAGGTGCTTAAATCTTTTCTAAAATCATATTTAGAGATGTATTTTAAGTAATACAGGAAGGAGTATTATTTGTATAAGTATTTATAATAATTTCAAAATCAACCTAAATTTTTCTATAATAATAAACTGATAATGTATAATAATATCAAATAACAAGTCAACAAAAAAAAACAAGTCTTAGGTTACCTATAACCCAAGACCAATACAATTTTGGCTACTAAAAGTTTTCAAAATGAATGTAAAACTACAAAAACTAAATAAATTTAGTTTTTAGATTAGTTTTTAATTAACACTCTATTGGGAATTTCTATTATGTTATTTTATTATTCTTAACATTGTATAAAAAGAAACTGTTATCATATACCTAGCACATATTTATTACAACAAAAGAAAATGCTAAGTTGTTTGTATACTTAAATCATCTCTAACAAATCTTATATAGAGATGTAAATTAAAGGAATACAAGAAGTATAATTTGTGGTTCATTGTAGATACCTAATTAAATAAATATAAGAAGTTGCCAAGTTTTTTATATATAAGTACTTAAATCTTTTCTAAAATCATATTTAAAGATGTATTTTAAGTAATACAGGATCCTTCCTGTATAATACTCCTGTATTACATATATGTTTATAATAATTTCAAAATCAACCTAAGTTTTTGTATAATAATTTAAAATAACAAGTCAACAAAAAAACCCAAGACCAATACAATTTTGGCTACTAAAAGTTATTAAAATGATTGGAAAACTACAAAAACTAAATAAATTTAGTTTTTAGATTACTTTTTAATTAATACTCTATTGGGAATATCTATTATGTTATATTAGGTATCTATTTCAATATATATAAAGAGTTCTCAAGTTTTTTGTATACTTAAATCTTTTATAAAAAATCTTATTTAGAAATGTAATTTAAAGTAATATTATATATATAAGAAATAAACTAATGATTATAATAATTTCAAACAACAAGTAGACAAAAAAATCCAGTCTTGGGTATATTAACTTTAATTACTTATATTAACCCAAGACTTTGCCAATACAATTTTGCCTGTAATATAAATATAGACTTATGTAATGCTTTGTGCTCTTACTAAAAGTTATAAAATGATTGTAAAGCTATTCTATTATATTATTCTTAACATTGTAAAAAAAACTGCTATCACATAGCACATATTTAATATAACATGTGTAACATTATGTAAATGAAAAGAAGAGTTATTCCACTGTGTGCACTCAAATAAACCAAAGAAAAAAATTAATTTAGTAGTACATAATAAAATTAGTTGCAAGAAAAAAAAATACCTACAATAAAATAATAGGTATCATTTGGATGGATAAATCCATGAAGTAGTCCCGATTTACTAAAAGAAGGAAAATAAAATACATTTTTATTCAATTACAATTATTTAAAATACATTAATACAATTTATTTTGCACAAAATTACAAATTAATGTTGTACATAAGCGAACTTAATGCCTTAGGAATCTAATTTATTATTATTTTTTCAGAAGAAACCATTATGAGAAATAGCAATTTACAAGTTATTTTCACTCGTTGCGTCGTACAAGTATGTGTGATGCAGGGTTGTCGTACATGACAACCCTGCATCACACATACTTGCAGCCTCTCAGAGTCGATCGTAAGTAGTCTAAAAATATTGAAGTAGATCGCCAGCAGTTCAAGTTTCGATCGACCGTTTGAAGCCCCTGGCAGGGTGCTCAAA
This sequence comes from Monopis laevigella, assembly GCA_947458855.1. Taxonomy (NCBI): domain Eukaryota; kingdom Metazoa; phylum Arthropoda; class Insecta; order Lepidoptera; family Tineidae; genus Monopis; species Monopis laevigella. The sequence goes on along the minus strand of OX381596.1, from coordinate 1,708,376 downwards.
CGGTCGATCACGAGTGCTTTTTGAGATCTCGTTTTTTTTTTTTTTAATAAATAGGTAACTTGTAACACGAATAAATTTTGTGTTACATCCTATATGCCTATCTACACAATTAATTTTGAACCTTCCCGCTAATCTCTTATCAGGAATTTACTACTGCCATCTGTTGTCAATTATTTGTACTACATTGTACAGAATAGTCACCTGGTATCATTTTAACTCATATTTTTATATAACTTACTATTTCTACTTATAAATATTTAAACAATATAATAAAAATTGCTTTAATATATTTATAATATTCTATTTATGTCAATTGAAATGAACGCTTACTTGAGTTTATAATTTTTTTAATAATAGCAACCCTGAGACACTAGTCAATTTTGAATTCTTCGTTGAAAACATTTTTACAGATACCAACAAGTTTGGTTTATTGTGTTTTGTCTAAATGGTGGGTAGAATTAACACCTAGATGAAAGCAATAAAAGGTCGCTTCTCGACCATATAAACGGTTTTTACAGTCATGGAGTGAGGAAAAGAAACATGTTCATTGTTAGTGCATTGCGGCCATGGTGCCAACACATTCTTGAGTTATAAAGTGCCTCCGGATATAGACTTCTAGATCCTCTCATACTCTGCTGCAACATTCTGCTGTAACATTCTGCTGTGCAATCCACCTGCTGTCACAAACACACATGCATCTACACTGCGTTCTGCCACTATCACTCATCTACTGCGCTATTGAGTTTCTCTTCTACTGCCTGGTCACACCCTGGTGCTGACGTGCCTGGAGTTCAAGCCTGCTTGGAGTACTAGAGGGACACTGCTGCAAGCTCCTGGCCATAGCTGAGGTTGTCTTACTCTTAATCTTAAATTTCTAAATGATAACTACCTAATATACAAGTAAATTCATCATGTGTTCTGTGTTCAAGGGTACACCTGCTAAACTATCTACTGCTTGATTTTTGTACTTTGCAAGCCTCTGCTACTTATTATACTACTCTAGTAAAGTGCATGGCGCCCATCTACTTACCTCTTGAATATAGACAAACTTAATAGTAACTTATTTTCTGTACAAATTAACTTAGGGTCTTGGAGACCATAGCTGTGAGAATGTCTGGGTGATAATCAAAAGGCTTCACCCACACCCTGGTTCATACTTATAAACTAATAGTAATCTGTACAATTTGTGAAACTCAGTGTTTAATATTTCTAGTGTAACTTTATTTAACTTAACTCATAGCATAGTGCCATTCACAACTGCAGGTGAAAGCACTATAAAGTATTGTATTCAAACCCTTAGAATAAAGCTTTAGAGCTGTGAAGCTGTGACAGCACAGGAGTGCCAACTCATCACACATTGTTGATTGTTACCTCTTAAGTCCTTTTTTATTAACTAATCTAACCATTCTATTGTTCACCTGTTTAGGCTTGTGTATTTTTTTTAAATATATATCTGTTTCCTTCATTTTCACAAAATCTGAGTTCATAATTTCACTTCCTCTTAGGCTGCCTTTATATAGTGACTTTGGCCTTCTTCTCAGCTTAATATATATCCAATTTAATAAAACTACAGAATCTCTTATCATTATTTATTGATATATTGCTTTTAACGCTGAGAATAAGGCTGAAACACCCACTACCAAAAAAACCTATGTTATATTGGCGCCCAACGTGGGGCTCGAACCCACGACCCTGAGATTAAGAGTCTCATGCTCTACCGACTACTACCATTTGCAATTCCCCAACTTATACTACTACCTACACTCAACCACCTACCTAGTCACACAGGTAAAAATTTCATACAGGTAAAAACCTGGGAACTTGGCATATCAAGGACATACTAAAGTCTAGTCCTTGCTAATGCACTAATTAAACTAGATATCTTAGGTCTTATGTAAACCCTAACTTATTATTCTAGATCTCTTAAAACCTACTTCTCTTTATCTAACAAAAATAATATATATATATATATATATATATATATATATATATATATATATATATATATATATCTTTACTTAGGTCTCAACCTAGCCAAACCTAGGTCTCCTTAGGTCTATAATACATCAAAAAAAAAAAAATTTTTTTTTTTCACTAACTTAGGCGACTGCTCTCGTTTTCCCTCGTGAATTTAATTAATTGCTGTCCCCTCTTGCTGGTCAATACTGATCAAACTCTTGATATAAACACAATATTTTATGTAATTATAATTATGTAACTGGTATACTTAGTTTATTTTATATATAAACACAACTGCTTATGTATGTATATATACAAATATTTCACTCCCAACCCAAAGATTGAAAGATTTATTTATGTGAGATGAACTCTAAGTGATAGAGAATGGAAAGGTTTTTTTTTTTTTAATATTTTTTATTATTAGGCGCCAAAATAGATGAAGCATGCAAGGAAGTATACAGGGAGCATGAATGAATAACAACTTATTATAATATTATATTATTTTACACATTACACTCCTTACACTCTGTCATAATGCCATGCAAATCTCAGCTGGGTGGTTGTAAAATACACATGATAAGAATTTATGTGGAAACCTTATTGACCTTTGCTGACATTATAGACTGCACACACACATAACAATGTAACATTTTTTTGTAATGACGACTAGGTGTTCCCTAACCCAACTAAACTCCTAGTTGGTAACTTGGTTATCATGTCCTAAATAAAACACACATACACATATTTATTATATCAATTGGAATAGGCAAAGGAGCAACTTAAAAAAAAAAAAGAAAGAAAAAAAAATATTAACATTTTTTTTTCTAAGTAGGGCGGTATTGTAACACGAATAAATTTTGTGTTACATCCTATATGCCTATCTACACAATTAATTTTGAACCTTCCCGCTAATCTCTTATCAGGAATTTACTACTGCCATCTGTTGTCAATTATTTGTACTACATTGTACAGAATAGTCACCTGGTATCATTTTAACTCATATTTTTATATAAACAATATAATAAAAATTGCTTTAATATATTTATAATATTCTATTTATGTCAATTGAAATGAACGCTTACTTGAGTTTATAATTTTTTAATAATAGCAACCCTGAGACACTAGTCAATTTTGAATTCTTCGTTGAAAACATTTTTACAGATACCAACAAGTTTGGTTTATTGTGTTTTGTCTAAATGGTGGGTAGAATTAACACCTAGATGAAAGCAATAAAAGGTCGCTTCTCGACCATATAAACGGTTTTTACAGTCATGGAGTGAGGAAAAGAAACATGTTCATTGTTAGTGCATTGCGGCCATGGTGCCAACACATTCTTGAGTTATAAAGTGCCTCCGGATATAGACTTCTAGATCCTCTCATACTCTGCTGCAACATTCTGCTGTAACATTCTGCTGTGCAATCCACCTGCTGTCACAAACACACATGCATCTACACTGCGTTCTGCCACTATCACTCATCTACTGCGCTATTGAGTTTCTCTTCTACTGCCTGGTCACACCCTGGTGACCAGGCAGTAGAAGAGAGCTTAATATATATCCAATTTAATAAAACTACAGAATCTCTTATCATTATTTATTGATATATTGCTTTTAACGCTGAGAATAAGGCTGAAACACCCACTACCAAAAAAACCTATGTTATAAACTACAAAAAATTATTACGTAATAAAATAATACTCTGCTAGCGGCAAAAGGCGGCTTTATCAAAGGAACGCGCGGTACTTTTCAAAGAAAAGCCGCGTTTTTTTTATTTTTGCCGCTTTTATAGAAATTTCGGGCGGGTCGTTTGACGGGAACATTCGAGACAATCGTTCACGCCGATATAAATGTTGCGCCTGCAGGAATTTGAATCATTCTGAATTGTAACTTGAAGGCAATACTACGTCGATACAAAGTTTATTATTAAATAGTACAAAATGAGTGCAGCGAAGAAATCTAAAACGTATCATTTTAATAACGAAGAATTTTTCTTTTGTATGGTGAAGGATAAGTGCATTTGTCTTATTTGTCGTGCGTCAGTTGCAATACCTAAACGTGGTAACTTAGAGAGGCATCATAAAACGGTTCATAAAAACTATAAAAAGGATTTTCCGCCACAGAGTGAATTAAGAAAACGAAAAGTACGTGATTTGATATCTTGGTTGAAAAAAGAACAAACCATGTTCACAAGACCAGCCAAACAATCAAAAGCTGCTACGATCGCGTCATTTAAAATATCTCATATATTGGCGAAACACAAGAAACCATTCGAAGATGGATTGGTTGTGAAGGAAGCATTTATTGAAGCGGGTGAGTTTTTATTTGGAGATTTTAAAAATAAAACAGAAATCATGTCTGCTATTAGAGAACTTCAGTTATCTCGCCCTACTGTCACAAGGCGTATTGAAGTCATGAGTCAGAACATGGCAGATAAACTAAAACATTATATCATGGAATGTACATACTTTTCTTTACAGTTCGACGAATCCACCGATATGACAGACACTGCCCAGCTGTGTATTTTTATTCGGATGGTATTCAATGACATGTTGGCTAAGGAAGAATTTTTGACGATCATTCCTTTGAAGGGGAAGGGGAACGTTTTCTTCAATTTTGTAAAAAACTACAAGCTACCAATATATAAATTAGTGTGCATTACAACCGACGGAGCACCAGCAATGACTGGAAGCAAAAACGGTTTTGTGGCATTGTGTCGAGCTAATGAAGATTTCCCTTAATTTTTTTCATTCCATTGCATTATACATCAACAAGTGTGTTCAAAAGTTTTAAACACGGAGGAAATTATGGGCATTGAAAAATTTTCGCTACCGCTTGACGATTCTCAAATGTATGGCAGCAAAAATCCCAGATGCACCGTTTTTTTTTTTAAAAAGCTTAGCCCTGGAGGTATAATATACAGCCCAGGAGCTCAGATACACAGGGGGTGTTTTAGGATTTTTCTAACAAAACGTACCTACCTACACTATACAGAAGGAAATGTCTTTTTTTGGTAGGTCGGTGTATAGGTATTTAAATAAACGCACAGCCGACTAAGGTATTTTGTTCCCTCTAAGCCGTTGACTTGAGTTATCTTTAACAAATTATAGACTGTTTAGATACAAATTGGTATTTTCTTTGTTTTAGGTACCTCCCATCAAAGGGATAACAAATACGCAGGTAACAACGCTCAGTGCGTAGCCATGTCGGCATGCGCGGCCGCGTACTCCGTACATAGGGAGAGAGATATCTTCACCACTGAAGATATCGATACGATTTTACAGAGTGGAGACTCTCTCTAGTCTGAGTTAAAACCCTCGCTTCCGGAGGGTCAAATTTTTTTGAATCCGGAAGAAGTGCCGACCGAGATTCGCGTCGGGGATTGTTTGGCTTTAATTGAACCTTTGAGCGACAACTAGCGTTAAATAACGGTTTATTTCCAGCGTGCCCGGAGGATAGGGATGCTAAATTATTGTGTTTGCGATTAATGTTAGGCAGATTCTTAACGGCGCGGAATATAATGATATCACGGATAGCATTATATTCACCGGTCAATCGTACACCGTGTCATTCTGGAGGCACCTTAATAATTACTTTCTGTTCAATAGTCACGCTGTAGATGTTCACGGCAGGCCTTCAGCCAACAAATTCGGTCGAGCGCGTTTGTTTAAATGTAATATTCTGAGTAACCTGGCAAATTTATTATTCGCCCGGCACGTTAACGATGGGACTCAGTATTCAATTCACAAAATATCCGTGATAAATACATTTTTTTCTGTGTTCGGTAACCGCAATAGGACTACGACCACAGCTGATTCAGTTCCAGTTCAAAGAGACCCTAGACTAACATTACAAAAACCTGTGGTTGTAGTAACTCGCGTTGCCGATTTTAAACTAGAAGTTTTGGTACCAGTTGTTCGCCTAACAAATATGTTTTCTGAATTGCCGGTAGATGAAATTGAGGAACCGCATGTTAAGAGGGGTCGACCCAAAAAAGTCAAACGTGGCGTGAAACCGACGAAACAAAATGTACACCTGGAAGCAGTTATGAAATACAGGGTGTCTCAAAAGAAATTTTATATTTGTTTAGCTTACTGCGTGAACGCTGCGTACTTGAGGGGTGCGGGGGTTATGTCAATTAGTAGCTTGGCTCTTGGGAATTCAGTCGCTATGGAGCGTTTCTCGGGAGCAGACCGCGCGTTGTGCGTGCGAGAGTTTTACAAGAACGGTGATTCGGCAACTGTCGCGCGTAGAAAATTCTGCAGTATTCGAGGTTTTCGCCACTTAAATGATGCGCCAAGCCTTCCTCTCATTCGACATTGGGTTAAAAAGTTTGAAGAGACTGGATCAACGCTGGATAAATCAAAATCCGGGCGACCTAGGTCATCAAGAACGGTAGAAAACGTGGAGAGTGTTAATCAGTCTGTACGTGACGACCCGAACCTTTCAATTCGGAAGCGCGCGAGTGCTTTAAATGTGCATAGATCATCATTACATCGCATTATGCACAAAGATCTAAAGCTGCACCCCTACAAAATTCAATTGGTGCAAGAATTAAAGCCCCAAGATGCCGGTCAGAGGCTTAATTTCGTAAATCAGATGATTGAGCGATTTTCAACGTTTACCAACATTTTGTTTTCGGATGAAGCTCATTTTCATCTTAATGGCCACGTAAATAAGCAAAACTGCCGCTACTGGAGTTCAGCCAATCCGAAACGCAAACATCAGCAACCCCTACACTCGCCTAAAGTGACCGTATGGGCTGCCATGTCGGCGCGAGGAATTATCGGCCCTTACTTTTTTGAAGACGAAATGGGGCGTACAGTTACAGTCAATTCAGAGCGTTATGTGGAGATGTTAGACAACTTCTTGGTACCTGAACTGCAAAACTTTCCTGGCTATAACCAAAGAACATGGTTTCAACAGGACGGAGCAACTTCACACACGTCCAATTTATCTCTGCCACGTGTTCGTGAAATTTTCTCAGGAAAATTGATCTCCCGGAGAGGTGACATAAATTGGCCTCCACGTAGCCCAGATTTAACCCCTATGGACTTTTTCCTATGGGGTTATCTTAAATCTAAAGTTTACGCCAATAAACCAACTTCACTGGCGCATTTGAAAGAAAATATCCGTCACGAAATGGCAGCCATCCCTCACTCCACCTGTCGAGCAGTCATAAGTAATTTTATTGTTCGATTAAATGAGTGCCAACAACGTGAGGGTTTACATTTAGACGATATTATTTTTAAGAAATGAATTCCCAAAAAGTGTATTTTAACAATAAATAAACATTTTTTCTATATACCGCTTCCTTTTTTTTTAATCAATCCACTAAATATAAAATTTCTTTTGAGACACCCTGTATAACATTAAAAATCCACAAGTTAATCGCGAAGTCTTTAGAAAATATAAACAAAAACATCCGGAAGTTCACCGCGACGCCGTTCTGAACTATATCCGAAAGAACCCGGAAGTTCATCGCGACGCCGTTACGAACTATTCTCAAAAAACCCAATACACTCGATAACCCAGATGTGCATCGCGACGCTGTACGTAGATATTCCGGGCAACACCCCGACGTAAATAAAAACGCGGTAGATCGGTAGAAGTCTTGATACTACAGTAACTCGTAGTATATCGCGTTTTCTGCACGAGGTGAACCTGTTCATAAAGTGTTTCAAGTTGCTCAGCCAAGAAACCTCAGACGACGCTTTTATTAAATTTGAAAGAACCACACGCGCGAAACACGGCAATATTTTAGGGGACTTACCCATAGGGGATGAAATAGCGGCCATAATTAGTACAGAGAGGGAACCCTTTTCGCGTCGTTGCATTGCCGCCGTGTGGAAAGTGGGCGATAAAAAACCTCATACAGTAGATATCATGCACGATTTGTACGAAAGTTTCCAATTTCCGTTACTATATCCAGAAGGCAACGGCGGTTGGTATCCAGATAAGTCGGACAAAAAAAGCTCACTTAGGTTAAATATAATAATATAATATGTAGGTCAAATTACACAAATTGCTCTGGTCACAAACTAAGCTCTAGGCTTGTACTATGTGTACCAGAAACAATGATATAATACATATTATATTTTATAAACACCCAGACCATGACAAACTGTACAGAAAAACGTAATAATATTTATTTGCCATGGGTGGGAATCGAACCCACGACCTCCGGATTTAACGCCAAGGGTGCAACCACTAGTCTACGGAGGCTGTCAGGAAATAATAATAATAATAATATGTAGGACAAATTACACATATTGCTCTGGTCACAAACTAAGCTCTAGGCTTGTACTATGTGTACCAGAAGCAACTATATAATACATATTATATTTTATAAACACCCAGACCATGACAAACTGTACAGAAAAAACGTACTAATATTTTTTTGCCATGGGTGGGAATCGAACCCACGACCCCCGGATACAACGCCAAAGGCGCAACCACTAGTCTACGGAGGCTGTCAAAATATGTCAGGTGTTTTTTGTTATCGGAACGACGATTTTCGAAAATAGGTAGGCTCTCGGAAGAGTGGGTGGTGGACATGTATTGCAGAATAACCGAGGAACGCTTGCGTTATATGAATAGTTTACAAAACCAAAGCTCCGCTACAGCGTTTAGAACTGCACCGATCGAAGAAGTGCAAAGAAGTGTCGCTATCGCTAACGATGACACGTTACAAGGTGAAGGTTTCGTGCCGGGCAAGATTTACTTACCAAATTCCTTCACAGGCGGTCCCCGATATATGAAAGTATAGTATATGGACGCCATCCCATTAGTCAACAGATTGGGTACACCGACATATTTTTTAACATTCACATGTAACCCTAAATGGCCGGAAATACATCAGTCCATCCCACGAGGCCAAAGAGTAAACCCTCTCATTTGTGTCCGAGCATTTAATTTAAGACTTACACAACTTTTAAGATACATCAGATACGGGCATTGCTTTGGTAAACTAGATTATATGATGCACGTTATCGAGTTTCAAAAACGCGGACTACCGCACGCTCACATCTGCATACGGATACACGGAGGCGGCCCCGTTCAAAATGTAGATATCGATAAATTTGTTAGAGCCGATATTCCTGCTGCCACAGAGGCTCAAGGCAAATTGAAGAAGGCGGTGTTGGATCACATGATTCACTGTCCTTGCGGCCCACCGCACAGAACCAATTTACCTTGCTGGGACAGTGTCAAAAGTAAATGTTCGATTTTTTTCCCCAAACGCGCGACCGATACTACTTTTTGCGACGACAGAGGGTTCGTTATCTTAGGTCGCGACGCCAACAACACCGGCACCATCAAGCATCGTATCGCGACGTGACCGTTAACGATCTTTGGGTCGTCCCCTATAATGCCGCTCTTCTGCTTAAATACGATGCTCACATAAACCTAGAAGTTGCTTTACAACGCACCATAGTCAAGTATCTGTTCAAATATATGACTAAGGGTCCGGACGAATCGCGCGTCGCCGTTGTAGCCGACAGTCATAAAAATAACGAAATTGAACAGTACGTGACTAAACGTTACATAGGCTCCAGTGACGCCGCCTGGAGGACTATGGAGTTCGAAGTTACCGCTCGGGAACCGACGCGACGGTAAAACAATTAGCCGTCCATTTAGCTAACCAGCAGTCGGTTTATTTCAAGCCCGGCGCTACAGCGGAGGCGAACGCGACGCGAAACTCTTCAGACTTAATTACCTATTTTAACCGCCCCGTTGGTGACGAATTCGATCGGCTTAGTTATTTAGATTTTTTGAAAAATACTTAGTACATAATAAACAGCCAAAATCATCATAAACAGGCATCCTCATCGATAAACCAACGCGTGAAAAGCCAAAAACAGTGCGTACACCCGAGAATATTGCTGCTGTGGCCGAAAGTGTGCGTGAAACGCCATCAACATCAGTTCACCGTCGTTCTTAACAATTGGACTTTTCGCAGACATCATTGAGACGAATTTTGCGTAAAGACCTTGGTATGACGCCGTACAAAGTCCAATTGGTTCAGGAGCTGAAGCCAACTGATTATCCAATGCGTTTTCGCTTCGCTAAGTGGGCCTGCGATCGACTTAGACTGCAGAAGATGCGGATTTTGCCAAAAAAATCATCTTTTCAGATGAAGCTCATTTCGATCTTGGCGGGTATGTAAACAAGCAGAATTGTCGCATTTGGGGCACAGAAAACCCGCACGCATTCATTGAAAAGCCGGTGCGTGCATCCAAAACGAGTGACTGTTTGGTGCGGATTTTGTTCCAGAGGCATAATTGGGCCATTTTTCTTCGAAAATGAGCAAGGAGTAGCCGTTACAGTCAATGGCGATCGTTATCGGGCCATGTTTAACGAATTTTTGTTCACAGAAATTGAAGAGGAGGATATTGGCAACATTTGGTTTCATTAGGACGGCGCTACGTGCCGCACAGCCGACGCTACACTTGATGTTTTGCGCCGTGTTTTTGAAAATCGCATTATCAGCCGCAGAGCTGATGTCGTTTGGCCACCTCGGAGCTGCGATTTGACACCGTTGGACTATTATTTGTGGGGTGCCGTCAAAGATAAGTGTTACGTCGACAAGCCAGAGACAATTGATGCTTTAAAGGACAATATTCGTGAAGCCATTGGTGAAATACAGCTGCACACAATCGATAATGTACTTAAAAATTGGACCGATCGTGTAGGCTACTGCATGGCCAGCCGAGGCAGCCATCTGAATGAAATTATTTTCTATCATTAACCGGAAGGATTGTACTTTCAAATAAAAAAAGGAATTTGAAAAAATATTCAGTAGTTTTTTTTTTATAGCATTTTCAAAAAAAAAAAGTTATTTGGCGGACCCATTATATCCAGCCATCGCATTAGTTAACAGATTAAGTAAAAATAACATAATTTTTAACATTGGCATACATGTCCACAATATACGAAAGTAAAGTATATGGACAGCATCGCATTAGTGAACAGATTAGGTATAATAGCATATCTTGTACATAAAGAACTTTGATTTCAGTACCATAAAAGTTGTATCAACATTGGCATACATGTCCACAATATACGAAAGTAAAGTATATGGACACCATCGCATTAGTGAACAGATTAGGTATAATAGCATATCTTGTACATGAAGAACTTTGATTTAAGTACCATAAAAGTTGTATCAACATTGGCATACATGTCCACAATATACGAAAGTAAAGTATATGGACAGCATCGCATTAGTCAACAGATTAGGTATAATAGCATATCTTGTACATAAAGAACTTTGATTTAAGTACCATAAAAGTTGTATCATGGCATACATGTCCACAATATACGAAAGTAAAGGAGATAAAATAGCGGCCATAATTAATACAAAAAGTGGGCGATACAAAACCTCTATACAGTAGATATCATGCACGATTTGTACGAAAGCTTTCAATATCCGTTATTATATCCAAAAGGCAACGGCGGTTGATATCCAGATAAGTCGGACAAAATGGGAAATAAGCTGACTCAGGTTAAATATGTTAGGTGTTTGTTGTTATCAGAACGACGATTTTCGGAAATAGGTAGGCTCTCAGAAGAGTGGCTGGTGGACATGTATTGCAGAATATCCAAGGAGCGCTTGCGTTATATGAATAGTTTACAAAACCAAAGCTCCGCTACAGCGTTTAGAACTGCACCGATCGAAGAAATGCAAGGAAGTGTCGCCATCGCTAACGTTAAGACGATACAAGCTGAAGGTTACGTGCCGGGAAAGGTTTACTTACCAAACTCCTTCACAGGCGGTCCCCGATATATGAAAGTAAAGTATATGGACGCTATCGCATTAGTCAACAGATTAGGTACACCGACATATTTTTCAGTAAACCCTCTCGTTTGTGTCCGAGCATTTAATTTAAGACTTGCACAACTTTTAAGAGACATCAGATCCGGGCATTAGTTTGGTAAACTAGATTATATGATGCACGTTATCGAGTTTCAAACGCGGACTACCGCACGCTCACATCTGCATATGGATACACTGAGGCGGCCCCGTTCAAAACGTAGATATCGATAAATTTGTTAGAGCCACAGAGGCGGTGTTGGATCACATCCAAGGTCCCTTACAGAACCAATTTACCTTGTTGGGGCAGCTATACAACATATTAAAAATAAAAATTTGAATTGCGACATAGGCATTTGGCGTTTTTAAGAATGTTACAGAATATCAAAGGAACGTTTGCGTTATACATATGAATAGTTTACAAAACCAAAGCTCCGCTACAGCGTTACAGATGTACATAAAAGTATTGCGATCGCTAACGATGTGACAATACAACGTGAAGTTTAGCAATCAAATTACTTAACAGGCGGTTCCCGATATATGAAAGTAAAGTATATGGACGCCACACATTAGTTACCATATTAACAAAAAGACCTTTGATTTCAGTACCATATAATTTGTATCAACAATGACTTACATGTCCACAATATACGAAAGTAAAGTATATGGACAGCATCGCATTAGTCAACAGATTAGGTACAATTACATACCTATCTTATACATAAAGAACTTTGATTTAAGTACTATAGAAATTTATTGGAATCAAAACTTTAGCGATTAGGTACTTTGAACTAAATGAAATCCAATCCATCACATCAGGCCAAAGAGTAAACCTTTTCATTTGTATCAGAAAATTAAATTTAACACTGACACAACTATTAAGAGACCCCATATCCGGGCATTGGTTTGGTAAATTAGATTATATGATGCACGTTATCGATTTTTTTTAGAACAACATGAGATTAAGAAAGATACGCGTTTATTTTACAGAAAGAACTCGATTAAGTTCCATAAAATTCCTATCTGAACTTTATATAGCGTTCATAAGGGTTAATTATTAATAGCTCAACAAAGCTATTCGAAATATATTTTTATTCAAACGATATTGCGAAAACGCAGTATTTTTTATATAAAGAAGTGTATGCTCATTACTCGTAACTGTGAGTTATAAAGATGTGTGCGGCGCGTTACACATTTCACTGTGACGGTTTGCTTATATACATTTCACTGTGACGTGATGACTAACTAGCATATCGATATAGTTATATTAAGACCCCATGGGCATTGGTTTGGTAAATTAGATTGTATACCTACTTAAATCATCTGTAATAAATCTTATTTAGAGATTTAATTTAAAGGAATACAAAAAGTATAATTTGTATAAATATTAGGTATATATAAGAGAAAAAACTATAGATTAAAATAGTTTCAAAATGTTTATTTAAAAAACCTTTTATATAAATATGATTGTTCATTGTAGATTAAATAAACATAAGAAGTTCCCAAGTTTCTTGTATAGGTGCTTAAATCTTTTCTAAAATCATATTTAGAGATGTATTTTAAGTAATACAGGAAGGAGTATTATTTGTATAAGTATTTATAATAATTTCAAAATCAACCTAAATTTTTCTATAATAATAAACTGATAATGTATAATAATATCAAATAACAAGTCAACAAAAAAAAACAAGTCTTAGGTTACCTATAACCCAAGACCAATACAATTTTGGCTACTAAAAGTTTTCAAAATGAATGTAAAACTACAAAAACTAAATAAATTTAGTTTTTAATTAACACTCTATTGGGAATTTCTATTATGTTATTTTATTATTCTTAACATTGTATAAAAAGAAACTGTTATCATATACCTAGCACATATTTATTACAACAAAAGAAAATGCTAAGTTGTTTGTATACTTAAATCATCTCTAACAAATCTTATATAGAGATGTAAATTAAAGGAATACAAGAAGTATAATTTGTGGTTCATTGTAGATACCTAATTAAATAAATATAAGAAGTTCCCAAGTTTTTTATATATAAGTGCTTAAATCTTTTCTAAAATCATATTTAAAGATGTATTTTAAGTAATACAGGATCCTTCCTGTATAATACTCCTGTATTACATATATGTTTATAATAATTTCAAAATCAACCTAAGTTTTTGTATAATAATTTAAAATAACAAGTCAACAAAAAAATCCAAGACCAATACAATTTTGGCTACTAAAAGTTATTAAAATGATTGGAAAACTACAAAAACTAAATAAATTTAGTTTTTAGATTACTTTTTAATTAATACTCTATTGGGAATATCTATTATGTTATATTAGGTATCTATTTCAATATATATAAAGAGTTCTCAAGTTTTTTGTATACTTAAATCTTTTATAAAAAATCTTATTTAGAAATGTAATTTAAAGTAATATTATATATACAGGGTGTCCCAGAAATCAACGATAAACCGAAAACGGGTGATAGGCCAAGTCATGACAGTTATTAGAAAAATATAAAAAAAAATCTTTGTCGTGTATATTTCATATTATAAATATTTTAAAAAATATCGGAAAAACTGACATCCTGTGATGATCTTTCAAGTCCTAAGACTACAAATATTACTTTTTTGAATATTTTTTTTCTGCATTGTAGTCATGACTAACCCTTCTTTAAATAACAGTTCATATTTTAAACATACCTGCCTTAGTTTTAATAAAATGGTGTGTTTTTGCCCAACAATAAATTCAAAATAATTACTACACCCAACTTTAATCGTCTGTACTGTAAAAAAAAAATACTACCATATTTTGGCAAGTAACTTTAAAAGATGGCGCATTTAATCTGGATTCCAAAATGGTATGATACTTGTTAGATTACTTCTTAATTGAAGAAAAAAAAAAATTTTTTAACGGAACCGGGTTTCAAGCCAACTGTTTAATTATTTAAAATGTTGGAATTAAGTTGTTATGTGACGACTATGAGTGACGTCATCTTGTCTAGAGTGAGCGAGACAGATTGTGACGCTAAGTGCGAGTGAGACAGAGAGTGACGCCACCCTGACAACACGGCAATGAACAGGAACGTCTTGCAAAACCGCAGTACGTTACGATCATTCGTTTACCGCGCATCTTTCTGTATCCGTATTGACTTCGTACTACAACTGTGCTACTGTTTATTAGACTTGATTTGCTTTGTGATTTGGATTTATCTGCCCCGTTTCTGACGACCCTGGACTTGTTTTAATCGTCGTATCTTCGATCGTATTGTGTGATTCCATTGTTGTGTGTTATCATGCCATCTCGATACACCGCACAAGAATACACCAATATGCATCTCATTTATGGAGAATGCTTATGCAACGCTAATGCTGCAGCTAGAATGTATCGTGAGAGATACCCAAACGCTGAGCGTCATCCTGATTATCGAGTATTTATTAACGTGCATCGGTCACTCTCAGAGGGTCGATTCCCTAATCAAATGACTAGCGAGGGAAGGCCTGTCATGCCCTACGAGGAAGAAGTGCTCCAGGCGGTCGAAGAAGACCGAAGTATCTCAGTACGTGGCATTGAAGAGAGCATCGGCGTACCCAAAAGTACTGCACATCGTATTTTGCAGAAGAACCAGTTCCATCCTTACCATGTACAACGAGTACAAAGCCTACTACCCCGAGACTACCCAGCGAGAGTGCAGTTTTGTCAAACGATGTTGCAGAGACACAGAGATGATCCGCGATACTTTGAAAAAATTCTGTGGTCAGACGAATCAACGTTCAAAAAGGATGGTTTCATGAACCTCCACAATTTGCACGAATGGCACGTGGAAAATCCACTTTTGATGCGGGAGGACAGATCGCAGTACCGGTTTAAGGTGAACATGTGGACGGGGATTTTGAACGGTACTGTTATTGGTCCATTTGAGCTGCCGGAGAACTTAACTGCCCAGGCTTATTTGGACTTCTTACAGAACCAATTACCTGATTTGTTGGAAGAAGTGCCGCTGAACATTTACGGCAGCATGTGGTACCAACAAGATGGCTGCCCAGCACATTACGCTCGCACAGTACGAGAGTTTCTCGACCGAGAATACCCTGATAGGTGGATTGGGCGGGGCGGTACAATTTCGTGGCCTGCCCGTTCACCTGATTTAAACCCCATTGATTTTTTTTATTGGGGAACGATAAAAGAAAAAGTTTATTCTAAACCAATACAAGATTTAGCCGAGCTGCGCCAAAAAATTACAGAAGCTGCTGAACACATAAACTCAAGAAGATACGCCCGTCTTATTACGCGATCATTTTTAAGGAGATGTAGAGCTTGCATTGCAGCTGAAGGCAAACAGTTCGAACATTTGCTGTAAATCTTTGCAAATTTAATTAAATTAATAACTGAAGAAATCCAATGACTGACTTTTATTTTAAACTTGCACCTAAAACTAACTAATTACTTGATAACCCGTGGCTAACAAGAACAAGGTGGCGTCTGTATCTAAATCACTCACATTGTCAAAATATCGTGTATTCATACTTGAAAATTGTAGACATAAAAATGCCCATTTTTTCCTTTGATAAAAAAGCACTCGCACTTAGCGTCACAATCTGTCTCGCTCACTCTAGACAAGATGACGTCACTCATAGTCGTCACATAACAACTTAATTCCAACATTTTAAATAATTAAACAGTTGGCTTGAAACCCGGTTCCGTTAAAAAAATTTTTTTTTTCTTCAATTAAGAAGTAATCTAACAAGTATCATACCATTTTGGAATCCAGATTAAATGCGCCATCTTTTAAAGTTACTTGCCAAAATATGGTAGTATTTTTTTTTTACAGTACAGACGATTAAAGTTGGGTGTAGTAATTATTTTGAATTTATTGTTGGGCAAAAACACACCATTTTATTAAAACTAAGGCAGGTATGTTTAAAATATGAACTGTTATTTAAAGAAGGGTTAGTCATGACTACAATGCAGAAAAAAAATATTCAAAAAAGTAATATTTGTAGTCTTAGGACTTGAAAGATCATCACAGGATGTCAGTTTTTCCGATATTTTTTAAAATATTTATAATATGAAATATACACGACAAAGATTTTTTTTTATATTTTTCTAATAACTGTCATGACTTGGCCTATCACCCGTTTTCGGTTTATCGTTGATTTCTGGGACATCCTGTATAAGAAATAAACTAATGATTATAATAATTTCAAACAACAAGTAGACAAAAAAATCCAGTCTTGGGTATATTAACTTTAATTACTTATATTAACCCAAGACTTTGCCAATACAATTTTGCCTGTAATATAAATATAGACTTATGTAATGCTTTGTGCTCTTACTAAAAGTTATAAAATGATTGTAAAGCTATTCTATTATATTATTCTTAACATTGTAAAAAAAACTGCTATCACATAGCACATATTTAATATAACATGTGTAACATTATGTAAATGAAAAGAAGAGTTATTCCACTGTGTGCACTCAAATAAACCAAAGCAAAAAATATATTTAGTAGTACATAATAAAATTAGTTGCAAGAAAAAAAAATACCTACAATAAAATAATAGGTATCATTTGGATGGATAAATCCATGAAGTAGTCCCGATTTACTAAAAGAAGGTAATATACCTTCAATTCAATTCATTTTTATTCAATTACAATTATTTAAAATACATTAATACAATTAATTTGGCTCAAAATTACAAATTAATATTGTACATAAGCGAACTTAATGCCTTAGGAATCTAATTTATTATTCTTTTTTCAGAAGAAACCATTATGAGAAATAGCAATTTACAAGTTATTTTCACTCGTTGCGTCGTACAATGTACGACAACCCTGCATCACACATACTTGCAGCCTCTCAGAGTCGATCGTAAGTAGTCTAAAAATATTGAGGTAGATCGCCAGCAGTTCAAGTTTGAGCACCCCTGCCAGGGGTGCTCAAACGGTCGATCGCGAGTGCTTTTGAGTAGATCTCAAAAAAAAAAAAATTACCTTTTTTTGATGTAATACTAGTTGCCAACCCAGACCATCCCAGGGACCCAAATTTAGAACTTAAATGTCAAGTTTAGGTATGGATTAATTGCATTCCAATACCTTGATGTTATAGTTAATATTAAATCAATTATATTAAACAATTTAATTAGCAACATTTGTTAAAACTGTTCACATTCAGATAACATCTTACTGGGGTTTTGAATGTTGTGAAGGAGATTATTGTATTTAGTAAAACCAAATTACTGTTATTAATAAAACTTGTGAATAAAATTATAGTGTTGTTTCATTCCACCACACCCCCCAGAGTAGACGGTTACAGGTAGAAGTCTTGATACTACAGTAACTCGTAGTATATCGCGTTTTCTGCACGAGGTGAACCCGTTCATAAAGTGTTTTAAGTTGCTCAGCCAAGGGGCGACAATTTTATTAAATTTGAAAGAACCACACGCGCGACCCACGGCAATATTTTAGGGGACCCAAAAGGGGATGAAATAGCGGCCATAATTAGTACAGAGAGGGAACCCTTTTCGCGTCGTTGCATTGCCGCCGTGTGGAAAGTGGGCGATAAAAAACCTCATACAGTAGATATTATGCACGATTTGTACGAAAGTTTCCAATTTCCGTTACTATATCCAGAAGGCAACGGCGGTTGGTATCCAGATAAGTCGGAACGACGATTTTCGGAAATAGGTAGGCTCTCGGAAGAGTGGGTGGTGGACATGTATTGCAGAATATACGAGGAACGCTTGCGTTATATGAATAGTTTACAAAACCAAAGCTCCGCTACAGCGTTTAGGACTGCACCTATCGAAGAAGTGCAAAGAAGTGTCGCCATCGCTAACGATGAGACGATACAAGGTGAAGGTTTCGTGTCGGGCAAGGTTTACTTACCAAATTCCTTCACAGGCGGTCCCCGATATATGAAAGTAAAGTATATGGACGCCATCGCATTAGTCAACAGATTAGGTACACCGACATATTTTTTAACATTCACATGTAACCCTAAATGGCCGGAAATACACCAGTCCATCCCACGAGGCCAAAGAGTAAACCCTCTCATTTGTATCCGAGCATTTAATTTAAGACTTACACAACTTTTAAGAGACATCAGATCCGGGCATTGGTTTGGTAAACTAGATTATATAATGCACGTTATCGAGTTTCAAAAACGCGGACTACCGCAAGCTCACATCTGCATACGGATACACGGAGGCGGCCCCGTTCAAAATGTAGATATCGATAAATTTGTTAGAGCCGATATTCCTGCTGCCACAGAGGCTCAAGGCAAATTGAGGTTGGATCACATGATCCACGGTCCTTGCGGCCCACCGCACAGAACCAATTTACTTTGATGGGACAGTGTCAAAAGTAAATGTTCGAAATTTTTTCCCAAACTCGCGACCGATACTACTTTTTGCCACGACAGAGGATTCGTTAACTTGCGTCGCGACGCCAACAACACCGGCACCATCAAGCATCGTAATCGCGACATGACCGTTAACGATCTTTGGGTCGTCCCCTATAATGCCGCTCTTCTGCTTATATACGATGCTCACATAAACCTAGAAGTTGCTTCACAACGCACCATAGTCAAGTATCTGTTCAAATATATGACTAAGGGTCCGGATGAATCGCGCGTCGCCGTTGTAGCCGACAGTCATAAAAATAACGAAATTGAACAGTACGTGACTAAACGTTACATAGGCTCCAGTGACGCCGCCTGGAGGACTATGGAGTTCGACGTTACCGCTCGGGAACCGACTGTAAAACAATTAGCCGTCCATTTAGCTAACCAGCAGTCGCTAGTCGGTTTATTTCAAGCCCGGCGCTGAAGCGGAGGCCGCGACGCTGAAACTCTTCAGACTTAATTACCTATTTTAACCGCCCCGTTGGTGACGAATTCGATCGGCTTAGTTATTTAGATTTTTTTGAAAAATACTTAGTACATAATAAACAGCCGAAATCAACATCTTTTCCGACCTCAAACGGTAAATTCGTTACGATGCGGCAACGGGGTGAGCTCGTCGCGCGTCTATTTTGGGTCGCGCCCAATAGAGGTGAACAATTTTATCTTAGATTATTGTTAAATTCTTACCCCTGTCGTAGTTACGGGGATCTATTAAATCTGGGTGGTCCGAATTGTAACACTTTTCAGGATGCTGCTAAGTTCGTAGGTCTCGTGGACGACGAAGTCGAGTACGAAAAGGCTATGGCGGAAGCCTCTACTTTTTTCACAAAACCACGCCTTCATAGGTTTTTCGTACTTCTGGCTTTGAATAGTGCCCCAGTAGCCTCACTTTGGGGCACTTTTAAAAATCAATTGTGTGAGGATTTCTTGAATAGGTTACCGAACAACATTGATAGAGTTGCAACATTAGGGTTAGTCGAAATCAACCGGATGCTCCAGAAGCACGGACTTCTGTCGTGCAATGCGGTTTATCGGCGGTAGTAGACGAAACCACCGAGTTCGGCCGGGAACTCACGGCACCAAGGTGATTATCGTGAGGGTTTCCCCGCGTTTGATTGCCGTGCGTAAACCGGGAAGCTCTGAAGAATATTTGATCCCGCGAATATTGTTCAAGGCCCCCATAGATCCAACAAGCCCGTTGGAAATGTTGCGGCGTCAATTTCCTTTACAAAATTGCTACGCCATGACCGTACACAAGAGCCAGGGTCAGACCATTAGCAGGGTAGGCGTAGATTTGAGGTCCGATGTTTTCAGACACGGGCAATTATAAGTTGCCCTTGGCCGCGTTCGTAACAGTAAAAATATTAAAATTCTTGTACATAAAGACCGATTAATCAACGGTAAACCGCATGCGAAAAATATAATAATAGATCAGCTGATTAGGAAATAGTACTTTTTTTTTTTCAGAATTATGTCTGTCTGTATACATGTATACGCGAGCATACTATGGGTCGGTAAATGTGTTCATTTTTGTTAAATAGCTATTAGCTTAGCCCTGGAGGTATAATAGGTAGGTATATTATATTTCGATACACCTACTCACAGGGGAGCTACACAGGGGGTGTTTTAGGATTTTCTTAACAAAACGTACCTACCTACACTATACAGAAGGAAATGTCTTTTTTGGTAGGTCGGTGTATAGGTATTTAAATAAACGCACAGCCGAGTAAGGTATTTTGTTCCCTCTAAGCCGTTGACTTGAGTTATCTTTAACGAATTATAAACTGTTTAGATACAAATAGGTATTTTCTTTGTTTTAGGTACCTCCCATCAGGGGGATACCAAATACGCAGGTAACAACGCTCAGTGCGTAGCCATGTCGGCATGCGCGGCCGCGTACTCCGTACATAGGGAGAGAGATATCTTCACGACTGAAGATATCGATTCGATTTTACAGAGTGAGATTTTACTCTCTCTACTCTGAGTTAAAACCCTCGCTTCCGGAAGGTCAAATTTTTTTGAATCCGGAAGAACTGCCGACCGAAATTCGCGTCGGGGATTGTTTGGCTTTAATTGAACCTTTGAGCGACAACTAGTTAAATAACGGTTTATTTCCAGCGTGGCCGGAGGATAGGGATGCTAAATTATTGTGTTTGCGATTAATGTTAGGCCAGATTCTTAACGGCGCGGAATATAATGATATAACGGATAGCATTATATTCACCGGTCAATCGTACACCGTGTCATTCTGGAGGCACCTTAATAATTACTTTCTCTTCAATAGTCACGCTGTAGATGTTCACGGCAGGCCTTCAGCCAACGAATTCGGTCGAGCGCGTTTGTTTAAATGTAATATTCTGAGTAACCTGGCAAATTTATTATTCGCCCGGCACGTTAACGATGGGACTCAGTATTCAATTCACAAAATATCCGTGATAAATACTAATTTTTCTGTGTTCGGTAACCGCAATAGGACTACGACCACAGCTGATTCAGTTCCAGTTCAAAGAGACCCTAGACTAACATTACAAAAACCTGTGGTTGTAGTAACTCGCGTTGCCGATTTCAAATTCGAAGTTTTGGTACCAGTTGTTCGCCTAACAAATATGTTTTCTGAATTGCCGGTAGATGAAATTGAGGAACCGCATGAAAAGAGGGGCCGACCCAAATAAGTCAAACGTGGCGTGAAAGCGGCGCGGTTACAAAATATACACAAAATAATCCTGAAATAGATCGCGACGCCGTCAAAAAATATACACTCGATAACCCAGATGAGCATCGCGACGCTGTACGTAGATATTCCGGGCAACACCCCGACGTAAATAAAAACGCTGTACATCGGTATAACAAACAAAATAGGAACAAAGCGGCTCAACTTAGTAAAATTTCAATTGTTATTGGTTAATATAAAGATTTAGAATTAGATGAATTAACATCATTTTGTTTTAAAAAAAACCGTCCTTGCTGTCCCCCGATACCTTCGTATGTCCTCACTGTCGCGCGCGTTTATTTCAAGAGGAACGCGGTCGCGTAAAATGGTGTTGCGGATCGAATTCGTACAACGTTCAGAACTTTGCACCCTTAACAGAGGCTTTTTATTCGTTCGACCTCCTTTGTTAACAGACCGCGAGCGTACAACAATCTCTTCTCCTTCAGCGCTCTCGGAGTATCCCACGGATATCAACAACCAGCCGGATTGTCCTTCCTGAAGATTCAGGGTCGTATTTATCACCGCGTTTTTGATTTGGCCTACGATAAAACAGAAAACAATTTAATATCGTATATTAACGACCCGAATGAACGCGAGCAACGGGCCCTCGGTAGAAGTCTTGATACTACAGTAACTCGTAGTATATCGCGTTTTCTGCACGAGGTGAACCCGTTCATAAAGTGTTTCAATTTGCTCAGCCAAGAACTTTTATTAAATTTGAAACGACCACACGCGCGACCCACGGCAATATTTTATGGGACTTACCCATAGGGGATGAAATAGCGGCCATAATTAGTACAGAGCCCTAACCCTTTTCGCGTCGTTGCATTGCCGCCGTGTGGAAAGTGGGCGATAAAAAACCTCATACATATTTATGCAGATTAGCAGATATTATGCACGATTCGTACGAAAGTTTCCAATTTCCGTTACTATATCCAGAAGGCAACGGCAGTTGGTATCCAGATAAGTCGGACAAAATGGGAAATAAGCTGACTCAGGTTAAATATGTTAGGTGTTTGTTGTTATCGGAACGACGATTTTCGGAAATAGGTAGGCTCTCGGAAGAGTGGGTGGTGGACATGTATTGCAGAATATCCGAGGAACGCTTGCGTTATATGAATAGTTTACAAAACCAAAGCTCCGCTACAGCGTTTAGAACTGCACCTATCGAAGAAGTGCAAAGAAGTGTCGCCATCGCTAACGATGAGACGATACAAGGTGAAGGTTTCGTGTCGGGCAAGGTTTACTTACCAAATTCCTTCACAGGCGGTCCCCGATATATGAAAGTAAAGTATATGGACGCCATCGCATTAGTCAACAGATTAGGTACACCGACATATGTTTTAACATTCACATGTAACCCTAAATGGCCGGAAATACACCAGTCCATCCCACGAAGCCAAAGAGTAAACCCTCTCATTTGTGTCCGAGTATTTAATTTAAGACTTACACAACTTTTAAGAGACATCAGATCCGGGCATTGGTTTGGTAAACTAGATTATATGATGCACGTTATCGAGTTTCAAAAACGCGGACTACCGCACGCTCACATCTGCATACGGATACACGGAGGCGGCCCCGTTCAAAATGTAGATATCGATAAATTTGTTAGAGCCGATATTCCTGCTGCCACAGAGGCTCAAGGCAAATTGAGGAAGGCGGTGTTGGATCACATGATCCACGGTCCTTGCGGCCCACCGCACAGAACCAATTTACTTTGATGGGACAGTGTCAAAAGTAAATGTTCGAAATGTTTTCCCAAACGCGCGACCGATACTACTTTTTGCCACGACAGAGGATTCGTTAACTTGCGTTGCGACGCCAACAACACCGGCACCATCAAGCATCGTAATCGCGACGTGACCGTTAACGATCTTTGGGTCGTCCCCTATAATGCCACTCTTCTGCTTAAATACGATGCTCACATAAACCTAGAAGTTGCTTCACAACGCACCATAGTCAAGTATCTGTTCAAATATATGACTAAGGGTCCGGACGAATCGCGCGTCGCCGTTGTAGCCGACAGTCATAAAAATAACGAAATTGAACAGTACGTGACTAAACGTTACATAGACGCTCCAGTGACGCAGCCTGGAGGACTAAGGAGTTCGACGTTACCGCTCGGGAACCGACTGTAAAACAATTAGCCGTCCATTTAGCTAACCAGCAGTCGGTTTATTTCAAGCCCGGCGCTGAAGCGGAGGCCGCGACGCTGAAACTCTTCAGACTTAATTACCTATTTTAACCGCCCCGTTGGTGACGAATTCGATCGGCTTAGTTATTTAGTTTTTTTTGAAAAATACTTTGTACATAATAAACAGCCAAAATCAACATCTTTTCCGACCTCGAACGGTAAATTCGTTACGAAGCGGCAACGGGGTGAGCTCGTCGCGCGTCTATTTTGGGTCGCGCCCAATAGAGGTGAACAATTTTATCTCAGTTTATTGTTAAATTCTTACCCCTGTCGTAGTTACGGGGATCTATTAAATCTGGGTGGTCCGAATTGTAACACTTTTCAGGATGCTGCTAAGTTCGTAGGTCTCGCGGACGACGAAGTCGAATACGAAAAGGCTATGTCGGAAGCCTCCACTTTTTTTACAGGACCACGCCTTCATAGGTTTTTCGTACTTCTGGCTTTGAATAGTGCCCCAGTAGCCTCACTTTGGGACACTTTTAAAAATCAATTGTGTGAGGATTTCTTGAATAGGTTACCGAACAACAGTAATAGAGCTGCAACATTAGGGTTAGTCGAAATCAACCGGATGCCCCAGAAGCACGGGTCTTCTGTCGAGCAATGCGGTTTATCGGCGGTAGTAGACGACACCACCGAGTTCGGCTGGGTTATAGTTTAAGTTCGTTGCAAAGATTCGTCGCGGAGTGGCTACCAAAGTTATCTTCTGAGCAGCGAGTTATTTATGATTATGTTCACAATTTGTGCACAGGCGGCACTTCACGTGACACAGCCATTTTTATAGATGGCCCCGCTGGCACTGGTAAAACTTTGTTATTAAATGTCATAGCTGCTCACGTGCGCGCGGATTTAAAAGGTGTCGTGTTGTGCACAGCTACCTCTGCCATCGCTGCGCAGAACTATGAAGGCGGTACAACCGCTCATACCATGTTTAAATTGCCTTTAAATACTGTGGACGACCTCGGTTATTGGGTATCACGAACGGATCTCAAAGAGCTCAGCTAATTAGCAATTCGAAAGTAATCATTTACGACGAAGCGCCTATGGCCCATAAGTATTACATTCATTTGCTCGATAGGTCTTTGCGTGATTTAATGCAGTCAGACGTGATTTTTGGCGGGAAAGTAATTATTTTTGCGGGGGATTTCCGACAAATCCCACCGGTAGTACCATTCGCGAATAACCATGGTGACATATTGTATGCTTCATTGAAATAGTCGCCTATGTGGCAAAAACTAAAATCGTTTTCACTGATCACATCGCAGAGAAGTAAAGAGGACGATGACTTTGCAACCTTTTTGTTGAAATTAGGTTCAAAACAATTGCCCTCTTTACCATCTTCTACAGACAGAAATGCAAGGGATTTAATCGATCTAAGTTCCATACCATTCGTGACGGAACTTGATCAATTGATAGACTTTGTGTTTCTGGCAGATGTAATCGATGTAGCGCACATAGGGCTATATGTTAATATAGCCCTATGTGCGCAACGACGCAGCCCGAGAGATAAATAATTTAATTTTAAGTAGATTACCCGGCCAATTGCTACATTTTTATTCAAACAATAGAGTGGATTGTGAGAATCCAGATGAAATATTTTTGGGCCCAGACACATTGAATAGGATACAACCGCAAGGTGTACCCGACCACGACTTACAATTAAAGGAAAAGGCCTTGTGTATGATCACACGCAACCTCAGCTTCGCGGACGGCTTGGTGAACGGCACCAAGGTGATCATCGTGAGGGTTTCCCCGCGTTTGATTGCCGTGCGTATATAATAGGCCCCCATAGATCCAAGAAGCCTGTTGGAACTGATACGTCGTCAATTTCCTTTACAAAATTGCTACGCCATGACCGTACACAAGAGCCAGGGTCAGACCATTAGCAGGGTAGGCGTAGAAAAAAAAACCTACAATAAAATAAAAGCTATCATTTGGATGGATAATATAAATCCATGAAGTAGTCCCCATTTTCTAAAAGAAGGTAAAAATTATTCATTTTTATTCAATTACAATTATTTAAAATACATTAATACAATTTATTTTGCACAAAATTACAAATTAATATTGTACATTAGCGAACTTAATGCCTTAGGAATCTAATTTATTATTCTTTTTTCAGAAGAAACCATTATGAGAAATAGCAATTTACAAGTTATTTTCACTAGTTGCGTCGTACAATGTACGACAACCCTGCATCACACATACTTGCAGCCTCTCAGAGTCGATCGTAAGTAGTCTAAAATATTGAGGTAGATCGCCAGCAGTTCAAGTTTGAGCACCCCTGCTGTTTGAGCACACGGTAAATCGCGATCGACCAGTCTATCGCGAGTGCTTTTTGAGTAGATCTCAATAAGATTTTTTTTTTATAAGTAGGTAACTAAACTACAAAAATGTATTACGTAATAAAATAACACTATTCTGAATTGTAACTTGAAGGCAATACTACGTCGATACAAAGTTTATTATAAAATAGTACAAAATGAGTGCAGCGAAGAAATCTAAAACGTATCATTTTAATAACGATTGGGAGGATTTTTTTTTTGTATGTTGGAGGATAAGTGCATTTGTCTTATTTGTCGTGCGTCAGTTGAAATACCTAAACGTGGTAACTTAGAGATGCATCATAAAACGGTTCATAAAAACTATAAAAAGGATTTTCCGCCACAGAGTGAATTAAGAAAACGAAAAGTACGTGATTTGATATCTTGGTTGAAAAAAGAACAAACCATGTTCACAAGACCAGCCAAACAATCAAAAGCTGCTACGATCGCGTCATTTAAAATATCTCATATATTGGCGAACACAAGAAACCATTCGAAGATGGATCGGTTGTAAAGGAAGCATTTATTGAAGCGGGTGAGTTTTTATTTGGAGATTTTAAAAATAAAACAGAAATCATGTCTGCTATTAGAGAACTTCAGTTATCTCGCCCTATTGTCACAAGGCGTATTGAAGTCATGAGTCAGGACATGGCAGATAAACTAAAACATGATATCATGGAATGTACATACTTTTCTTTACAGTTCGACGAATCCACCGATATGACAGATACTGCCCAGCTGTGTATTTTTATTCGGATGATATTCAATGGCATGTTGGCTAAAGAAGAATTTTTGACGATCATTTCTTTGAAGCGGAAGACCCGTGGCGAGGATATATATGACGTTTTCTTCAATTTTGTAAAAAACTACAAGCTACCAATATAAAGGGTGTCCCAAGAAGAACGCAATTTTTAAGTCTGGCAACATTCGAAGTGTCATTGTTTGACATTTGAACAATTGTTATTGTTTGCTAGTAGAAGGTACGAGGTTAGTAAAAATGGAGCGCTACACGAATGAACAACGCATTCACATTGTGAACTTGTTTTACCAAAATGGTGAAAGTTTTGCGGCTACAGTTCGCAAATTGCGATCAATTTGGGGTCACAATAATGCTCCAAAAGAGTCAACTGTAAAGAGATTAATGGACAAATTTGCCGAAACTGGGTCTGTTAGTGATGTAAAGACAACAACGCGCCATCGACCAGGTCGTTCGACCGAAAATGTCGCAGCTGTACGTGATGATGTCGCAGCTGTACGTGATGATGTCGCTCAAACTCCATCCACCTCAATTCGACACCGAGCTCAGCAAATTGGTGTCTCCAAATCCACTTTGCAGCGAATTTTGACGAAAGATTTGCATCTTCATGCATACAAAGTTCAATTGACTCAGGAACTGAAGCCAGCTGACCATGGGCAGCGAAGGGAGTTCGTTAATTGGGTATTGGAGAGACAACATGAAAATGCTGATTTTGCCGATAAAATCATCTTCAGTGACGAGGCCCATTTTCATCTTGATGGCTTCGTCAATAGGCAGAATTGTCGCATTTGGGGTGAGGAAAATCCTCGAGTGATTCACGAGAAGAAAAGCATCCTCAACGTGTCACTGTGTGGTGTGGTTTTTGGGCTGGAGGAATCATTGGACCTTTTTTTTATGAAAATGAGGCAGGTCAAGCGCAAACAGTCAATGGTGTTCGGTATCGTGAAATGATAACCAGTTTTTTCTTGCCTAGAATTGAAGAAATGAATGTGGAGGGCCATGTGGTTCCAACAAGACGGCGCCACATGTCATACAGCCAGAGAAACAATTCAATTGCTGCATCAGTCATTTCCCGGTCGTGTTATTTCGCGTTTTAGAGATCAGAATTGGCCGCCTAGATCGTGCGATTTAACACCATTAGATTTTTTTCTTTGGGGTTTTTTGAAGTCGTCGGTTTACGCGAAAAAGCCGACGACGACTCAAGCCTTAAAAGAGGAAATTGGACGCTGCATTAATATACCGCAGCATTCATGCAAAACGGTCATTGAAAATTTCATTAAAAGATCGCGTGCATGCCAGCAAAGCCGCGGCGGCCATCTGCACGATATATTGTTCCATACATAACCTCATTCTGTCTACTTTACGATATAATAAAGTTTCACGATTTTTTTTTACATATGTGTTTTATTTAAAATTAAAAAATTGCGTTCTTTTTGGGACACCCTTTATAAATTAGTGTGCATTACAACCGATGGAGCACCAGCAATGACTGGAAACAAAACGATTTTGTGGCATTGTGTCAAGCCAATGAAAATTTCCCTTCATTTTTTTCATTCCATTGCATCATACATCAACAAGTTTTGTGTTCAAAAGTTTTAAACACGGAGGAAATTATGGGCATTGCAAGAAAAATTGTGAATTCCATCCGTGCACGTAGCTTGCAACGGCGACTCTTTAAGTTGCAGTTGGAAGATAGGGAGTCAGCTGAACACACTGATTTAGTTCTTCACACGGATGTCAGGTGGTTGGGTCGCGGAAAATTCCTAGAAAGGTTTCAAGAATTATTGCCCGAAATAACAGACTCAGATGTTGAAAAACGAAAAATTTCTGACTGATTTGGCATTTTTGACAGACATCTGGTGTTTAAGTGCATAGACTTAAACACCAGCTAACTTGGAGCTTCAAGGTAAAGGAAAAACTATTATTGAGACGATTGGCGCAGTAAACACATTCAAAAGTAAATTGCAACTTATGATAGATCAACTGAAAAGAAAGGATCTGAAACATTTTCCGTCTTTGAAAGCAAGGATTCCTCAGTTGAATTATGATACGTATGAGGCTGAAGTATCAAATATTTTGGGACAATTCGAAATGCGTTTTTATGATTACAGTAAATTGGCAATTATAGCATCATTTATGAGTTATCCTTTTTTCATGTAAAAATATTGAGGAATTAAAAGCTACTGAACTAGCAAGTCTGTTTAATATGAACTCATGTTCTGTTGAAAATGAGTTGGTGCAGATTATATCAGATATACATCTCAAAGCTACAGCATCTGATACAAATTTCTGGTGTTTTATATCTGAAGATAAATATCCAAATCTAAGGCAAATCGCCCTTCAACTGATGGCAATGTTTGGGTCAACTTACTTGTGCGAGTCTGCATTTTCTGAAATGAAGATAATTAAGTCCTAATATCGCAATCGACTAATTGACGTTCATATTTAGCACTCAGTGGTTACGTACCATCTTATGAAAAGTATGCTGAGGACATGCAGTGCCACGCTTCAACGTCCAAAGTCCTTAGTTAAGTTTAACACCATATGTAACTCTTTTGTTTTGTAACAACCAATAAACTCGCAATTTTGAATAACTGTGAGTTTTTTCAATGATATTGTAGAGAAGAACCTAACTAAACCTAACCCAAACCTTAACTAAAATAATGTATATTGTGCGGAAAGCTAATATCTATATATGCTACGGTACGCCCTACCTTATGTAGGGTGTATCGTGTATGTACGTCGTACATTGTACGACAACCCTTCATCACACATACTTGCAGCATCTCAGAGTCAATCGTAAGTAGTCTAAAAATATTGAGGTAGATCGCCAGCAGTTCAAGTTTGAGCACCCCTGCTTTAACGCCATTAATACGTATTTGAATTTTTATAACATTTAAAAAAATATAACAGGTATTTAAATTCCTTTTTTCATTACAAATAACTAATGTTTATACACTAAAATTTTCCTATTAGGGCACGTATCCTCTGGACAGTTTTTAGTTGTGGGGCAATTATCCTTTATGGGGCAACTAACCAACAAAATATAGAGGTCTGCAAAAACTAATGTACACTCACCGGCACAATTAACCGGCCACCCTTATTAAGTGCCGCCACGTTTCGCCGCCCACGGCACATACAGGCGTATCTAATAAAAAGTCTAAAATGAGTTAAAATTACCAAAATGTTCGCCTTTTTCTGCTTTATGTCACCACAGAGAGGCGTATCTCTAACTATTTTTGTTTTCTAAATACTCATGAGGCTTATCTCATTAAGCTGTGAAAAGAGTCGTGACTGACTGGCGTACATTGAGTAACGCCTATCGGCGACCGAAATGTTTATAATATTTGGCGGCACTAACAGCCCTATATCAAACACTGTATGAGTAACGCCAGTTTGTCGCGACTTTTAATTGTTTATAACACATTGTGTCGTGTTGCAGCTACTAGTCGAAAATAAGTGTTTTATAGGGTATTTTGCACACGATTGATCTCAACATTAAGCTATAGCTCTTCAATAAGTGTTCATGTGAGTAATTCAATATTTTTTTCTACTACCACAATTTAATATTTGATAATAGATTACGTTTAATTAAACTAACCTCAAAACTTTTCTTGATTCATTCTTAGTAGGCATGGATGGTTTCAACTGTTGTTATATTGACATTATGTGTTTGTATTAATAAAGGCAATATCAATAACAATGTTAATATAATAATATAGCGTAAGTACAACAATGCTGGACGTGAAATCCCCTCATTTGCTGTTTGTCTATTAGGACTTGCTACAGTTGTGTTGTATCGATGGTATATAGTAACTAGTGTAACTTAGTACGTAATTATATACTCTCATTTATTCTATGTTTCATTTCAGAATGGTAGACGTTATTGTTACTTGGAGAAATGGCACTAAAAATTGCGTGAGTTTGTCAGAACTACAATCAGTTAATAGAAATGAAAAAATTACTCTTGGGACGAAAGTTAAAATGATGTATGAGGAAAAGTGGTACTATGGAACGGTGACAGTTACAGAATCTAGCGATTGCTTTAGTTATTCACAAAAACGTCATCGTTTAGATAGTTCTTCATCTGGTTCTTCACAAGATAACGTTCCACTTTCTATTGTAAAGAAGGGATTTCAAATGACGGACGTTACTATTAAACCTTCAGTAAATAACACTCTTCAGGGTGTCAACGAAACATCCAATATATCCAATAAGTTTAAATTGGTAAAATATAAAGAGAATGATATTGATCAACAAGTTACATCTAACCGACATGCAACTATGATATGTGACCCTCATATAGAGGATGACAATGCAACTTTGTGTCCGTCTGATATATCCGAACCAACGGAATATCAATACTTAGACATATCAGATCCACATGATCCTGATTACAGTCCAGATTTAACTCAAGAGCCAGTTGTAGATGATATACACCCTGATGGGTTTATTTCACAGTCATGCGAGGTAAATCTGTACCAGAAAGGAGTATTTAGTTCGTGTTTTCGCTGCTTTATATTATTATGCTTTGATCATTTTGAAGAGGACATTTCATCATGTACTGAACATGGAACAACTGGAATACAGGCGAACAAAAGTATCACTCAAGAACCATTTAATGTTCAGTACCCGCTTGAGGGCTCAGCTCGAGAATTTATACTACCAAATCAGAAGAGAGTTGACTTAAAAAAACGAGCAAAGTTTCTACGTAACACTGGACAAGAATACATATCTCCGTCGACAAAGAAGTTGGTCCCTAAGAAAACAATCGGCCCACGTTGTAATGTCGATAATTGCCAAAAAAATCATCGAGAATGTTTTCGCTTTACAGACTGTGATAGAGAACAAATACGTGAAGACTATTAGAATATGTAGTGAGGCACATAAAAATAAAAACTCCCAGACAAAAAACTGTGCGTGGTCCTTCTAGGCGCAAGAAAACATATTTTTTTTATCTGACTCTTAAAGATAAGCAAATACAAGTATGTAGATTTTTTTTTTAAATACTTTGGCCATATCTGAAAAGACTATGAGAACTGCTTTAAAAAAAAATACTCCCTCTGGTATACTTCAAAAGGAAAATAGAGGTGGCCGAAGACAAAAGCTAAAAGACAAAGATGCACTGCTACGTCAAGTAATAGAAAATCACATTAATCGCTTTCCCAAAGTCGAATCCCACTATTGTAGGGACTACAAGGCAATATTTACACCAAGACCTTTCGATTAAAAAGATGCACCGTCTACTACTTGCAGAGTTAAACAATAACTCTAATGGTACCCCCATACCTGGATTAACTGTTTACCAGTCAGTGTTTAAATCTAATAATCTGTCTTTTCACAGACCAAAAAAGGACCAGTGCAGTCTTTGCACTACATACAGAGAAGGTTCCAAGGAAGCAAAAGAAGAATTAGAAGACAAATATAATATTCACATTAAAGAGAAAGAAAAAGTTATGAAACTGAAAGAAGAAAACAAAAGCAGTGCCTTGAGGGATAACAAAAAAGTCTGTGCTTCTTTCGATCTCCAACAGGTGATCTATTTGCCGAATTCCAAGGTGCTATTTTTTATAAAAGACGCCTGTCGGTATATAATTTTACAGTGTACAATATTTCCTCTAGAGATTGTTTTTGTTTTACGTGGCCGGAGATTGAAAGTTAACGTGGGTCTTCGGAAATTGCCACTGCTCTAACGATTTTTTTAAAAGAGTGCGATGAATCCCAAGTTGAGACAGTGTATCTTTATGCAGATGGCTGCGCAGGCCAGAACAAAAATTCAGTAGTAGCCTGCGCTTTGTTGAAGTTTATCAACGACTGCTCCTATATCAATGAAATATCTCTCAGATTCTTTGCACCGAACCATGGCCAAAACGAAGGAGATTCGGCGCACAGTGCAATTGCTTATGCCCTGAAAAAGGCTGGAGATATATTTCTGCCCACGCAGCTTTACCCTATCATGAAAATGGCTCGACCTTCACAGCCATATGACGTTCGTCCTTTGGAATATAAAGATTTTAAACAATTTTCCAAGAAATTAAAAGTACTTTCTTTACGTAAAAAACAAAAATGTTAACTGGACGGAAATGGCTGAAATAAATTTCCACAAAGAATGCCCTACTACCATTTATTTTAAAACTAGCCACACTGAGCCATCTTATAGATCAATAGACTTAAAAAGAACTGAAGCTAAGTATGTAAAAGATGATATACCTCGCCTAAATTTAGAGCAGAACAAAATTTCTGAGGCAAAATATGCAGATCTTACTAGTCTTTGCTCAGGAAATACTGCAATTATAAGACTTCAAGCGTACAAGGATTACTATCACAGACTACCTCATGAATAAACATTAACATTTTGTCGTTTAATTGTTACTTGATTTATAAACTTTCTCTATTAATTCATTTTTGTTTTATTTTATTATTAATTTCAGTTTTTTCTTATTGTGGATTGGGTTTTCATAAGAAGTACCTACAAGGTTTTTGTTGCTGTTTAGTGAATTAGTCGAAATTTGTCTTTCGGTGTGATTTTGATACTGTCGCTCTAATTTTGATTGTTTTTGATTTTAAAACATTTGAATATTTTTCCACAAGTTCTTGTCCACTCTCCATCATTTTTAAGTGAAAATTATGCCGCTGGACGCTGCCGGAGCAGCCAGGGCTGTGGAAGGGTACAGCCACGTCGTATCGGTCGCATTCTTGGTATACCGCGTACGACGGTACAAGATGCCATTCGGCGGTTCAGGGAGACTGGTTCCTACACAAGAAGGCCAGGTCAGGGTCGACATCGATGTACATCTGGTCGAGACGACCGTTTTATTGTTAGTAAAATATTGAGGGATCGCTTTTGTACAGCTGCTGACGCCCGTAACCGTCTTTATGAAGTAAGAAATGTTAGTGTTAGTAAAATAACGGTAAGAAGAAGGTTAGCTGAAAGAGATCTTGAAGCATTTCGCCCTGCACGAGTCCCAAAACTTGAGGTAGCGCACAAAAGAAACATACTTCAATTTGCGCGTCAATATGCGGACTGGACTATGGAACAGTGGAAGAACGTATTGTTCTCAGATGAAAGTAGAGTTGCTTTAAGAGGTCCAGATGGACGTCAGCGTGTATACAGACGCCGGAATGAACGGTTTGCTCCGTGCACAGTGTTGCAAACAGTGGGATACCAGGGTGGCTCATTGATGGTGTGGGGCGGCATCTCTTACGAGGCTCGTACTGATCTTGTTGTGTTTGATAGAGGTAGTGTCAACGCTCAAAGGTACGTGGAAGAGGTTCTTCAAGACCATGTCGTCCCATTTGCGCCATTCATTGGGGACGATTTTCTTTTAATGCATGATAATGCGCGTCCACATACCGCCCGTCTGACTACTGATTACCTCAATCAAGTCGGTATTCAAAAATTACCTTGGCCAGTATACAGCCCCGACCTCAACCCTATCGAGCACATCTGGGATAAACTCAAAAGACGGGTTCGAGCACGTATACCAACTCCCATTACCCTCAGAGAGCTAAAACCTGCCCTGATTGAGGAATGGAACAATATCCCTCAGTCTGATATCCAGGACATCATGGTTGGGCTGCCCAACAGGCTTCTTGAAGTCATCAGAGCCCGAGGGGGTAACACACATTATTTAATTTAAGTTCAAAGTTAAGGTTAAATAAAATTGTAAGATTAGAACGGTAATAGGATTTTCTTAAAAAATCGAATTTAGTGTTTTTCTTATTGTTTTTCGCTAATAAAAGCAATTCACAGAAAATATTGGTTTATTTCCATTGCAAAAATATACCTAAACCCGACCTCTAAATAATATTTGACATTTTTTCTGTATTAGTTTTAATAATTAAGAAATACATGGTGGCCGGTTAATTGTGCCGCTG
This sequence comes from Monopis laevigella, assembly GCA_947458855.1. Classification (NCBI taxonomy): domain Eukaryota; kingdom Metazoa; phylum Arthropoda; class Insecta; order Lepidoptera; family Tineidae; genus Monopis; species Monopis laevigella. Next base: position 1,673,349 of record OX381596.1, on the reverse strand, counting down.
AGTGTAGTTTAAAAAGCATAAAATGTTAACTTATTTTTTCTATAAAATAGTAAATGTAAGACCAACGCATCTTAATACATTTCATTTATTTTCATTCTGTTATAGTACAGAGAGATATTTTGTGATTTCATCTATCCTGGACTTACCCTATTATTTTTATTAGATATTAAAATAATAACTTTGTTTATTATTAGGATTACATACCGATTATATATTAATTGTATTTATTATTATTATATAAAGATAAGTATGTTTCAAATAATTTCAACTTAATCACGCCAGTAATAAATTTGTAATCGCATTGTGACCGTTGATGAAACGTGGATTCGTCAATATGATCCCGAGTCCAAACAAGAATCGATGCAATGCATAAAAACGGGCGAAAAAACACCAAAGAAATTCAAAGTAAAAAGTCGGCACCGAAGATTATAGCCACCGTTTTCTGGAGAAGAGATGTCATGAGTTCTTCAGGATTATACCATGGTTAAAAAATGGGCTCGGCTATTTCAACTAGGCAGAGAGACGTTTGAAGACGACCCTTGCCCGGGCCGCCCAGTAACAGCTGTGACCAAAGAAAATGTTCAAAAAGTCGAAAAATTTGTACTGGCCCATCGAAGAAGTGCTACAGATTAGCAAAGTACGATTTGGATATCGCGAATGCTCACACCGCTCGACAAGCAGCAACGATTAGAGGAGTTGCAAAGAATTTTTGAAGTTGTGTCAGCCTGATTTGGATGAAATCAAGGTTAAGAATATTTATAACATATAATATTAACCGCTTTATACAACAATGCTATTTCATCATAAACACCGCAACAAGATCAATCGCAATACGATCCCGAGTCCAAACAAGGGTCGATGCAATGCATAAAAACGGGCGAAAGACCACCAAAAAAATTCTAAGTAAAAAAATCGCCATCGAAGATTATGGCCACCGTTTTCTGGGACAGCGATGAAATTATATTTATTGATTATTGGGCACAAGGAACTACAATGAATGGTCAGTATTACGCTAATTTACTAGGTGAGGCACGTGAGACAGTTGTGCAGAAAAGGCTTGGCAAGTTGACGCGCCAGTGCGCTGTTTCTCCAAGACAACGCGCCCGTTCACACCGCTCGCGTTGCGCGGGATGCCTTAAAATCTACCGGATTCGCTGAAATTGACCACCCACCCTACCTGGCGCCCAGCTACTTTTTCCTGTTTTCAAATTTAAAAAGACGCTACGGGGACGAAGATTTTCGGACGACAGTAAGATGATGACGGCCGTAAAAAGCCATTTTGAAGAGCAAACTAAAGATTTTTTTTTTTTTGGCATAAAAGCCTTGTATTCACGATGTGAAGAGTGTATTTCACTTGAGGGCGATTATATTAAAAAATATTAAACCAAATGTTTCTTTCCATTAGTACCGTTCGCGGCCTAAGGCCGCGAACTTATCAGCCGGCCCTCGTATCTTTAAAAATAATTCCTCATCTTTACTTTATAGGTAAACGACACTAAAATGGTCGTCGTAGACAAACTAGCGATCAACTTTTAACTTGAAACGCGGCGGGTGCTGGCCGCCATTTTGAATATCTCACTTTCGGTAGACATTACGAATTGACAACAAGAATTTTCGGATTCAGAAGTGTTGTTTGTTAAAAATACTTTACCAAAACGTAGTTTAAGATTTGTGTTAGAAAACAGAAGCCCTTTTTTTGCATTTTTTGTCTTGATTTCAAGGTTCTGAACAAATCCCTAACAATATCATAAACAAGAAAGAGTAGTCTCTAAATAAACAGTACAATCCCAAAAACCTCACAAATGCGGAGACAAAATTCTGGTAATATTAATATAAGTCTCTGTATGAAAAGAATTCCATGGAGAAGGATATATTCCATGATGCATCACAACAATCGGTTCATCTATTTTGTCATAAAAAGATAACAACAAGCATGCAGAGCAACATTAGCATAATTTTATTGGGAATAATTTGTATAGATTATTACTTAGTTAACACACATTTTTAACTAATAAATAGTGGTTTAATATGGCCCACATTCGTATTTTACGTTTTTTTTAAGGTAAGAAACAACCAAGTTAAAGAACTAAACTATCTGCAGAAAGTGATTATCACAAACTAATGGTCCCAGAAGAAATTTTCGATAAGATGCCCAAATAAAATCTTTGATTTTTCTTATAATTAATGTTTTATGTCATACAAAATTTTTTTGAAACTCCGTAACGACAAGCTTCTACTTACAAAGCTATTCCACTACAGGAGCTCCTGGTGGCCAGACACCGTCGTTAATGGTGCTGCTCAAGACAGCAGTTACGAACATACGCGCAGGAATCTGCTCAGTACATTTCTGCCAGAGCCAACGGTTTCAAAGAAATCTACGACACCCAGAAATTCATTTCCGCTTTTAAACAACCAACTGCTGGTGATGTTTTAGAACTCCTGAAGAGAAGACCAGCCCTAGGATAATGGGAAGACGCTCCAAGAAAAGGAGCATGAAGCCTCGTTGGTGTATAGGAAATGCCGCTTTAGTTGGACCACTACGAAAGTCAAAAATATTTATTACATGTAAACCTTTACAGGTATTTCGGCACAGTCAGACAAAAAGGTCTAAGTGTATGTACCCTTGATTAGGCCGTCATTCTTCCCACATATACATAAAGATAAATAGAAACCAAACCGAACACCACATAACCAACTAGTGTAAGACTAGGTGGTTAGCTGGTTCCAGTGATTAAATAAAATCACAAAAATGTGATGGTGAATTGCTTTAAGTTATCAGCATATATTGACTTTGCCAGTGCATGTAACACAACCATTTTAAATGCCATAATGTACTGGCCTGATATTCATAAAAGAATCTTTGCTCTAAAAATCATAAATTGTTGGCAGGGAGCAGGGATTTTAGGCAAAACTTTTATTCTCCATCACAAGACTAAACCGACTCAATCTACTTCAAAAGACAACTGCTGGAATTCGTCCTGCATGACTTTCACTGCATAAAGTTTAAAAAAATATTTACAGCCATTTTATTCATGAGATCCATGTTTGTTTGACTTGGTGATTGGTCCTTTGCAATTATTTTTTTCAACAGTCATATCACTTTGTTCAACCACAGTGACTACACCAAGATATCTGGTCTAGGAGTTGAATCTATTAGTAATAAAAATATAAAACATTTTTTTTATCTTCAAATTGAATAGGATTATTGAGTCAAGCACAGCTACTAGCTTGACACTTGTTCTGTGTAGACTAAGGACATGGTGACGAGGCCGCTGGGTACCCTGAGGCTGGTTAGGCTGTTTTAGGCACCGTAAGGCATCCTCCATGATATATTAAAATATCATAATAAATATATTTTGAGAAGTCATTCAATTGTTTTTATTTCTTTATTTATTTCAAAATTATTTGTTCAAACTTAGCACAGCCATTTGTAAAGCGCCCTCTTGTGTGGTATTTCCGCCTATAAAGCCATTACTGTGGCAAAATATACAGCCTTTGATTCCAGAGATTTTTGATAATTCGTCATCTCTTACGCCTTGCCATTTTGGATTTAATGGATTCCTGAAAAAAAAAAAAAAACTATAAAATATTTGTACAATTCCTCAATTGGGTGAATATTGGGCGAATATATATTTGTATTTAAATAACAAAACATGTAACAAGACATACTTTCACATTCATAATATTATTTTCATTGTGGACTTTGTAGGTCTGCTTACCACCAGGTAGATACAGACAGTCCCATGTCATGGGAGCAACAATAATAATAATACGAGAACATGTTTATACATATTGTACTGGTTACAAACCAGGTTTTGTTTCTTTTTATTAGCAACAAAAAGGATTATGTGTAAAAGAGAACCTTCTATAAGTAAAGTGTTCTTCAAGGCCTCGTTTTTATGAATAAAACCATAAGCTTGTGCTATGTGTATTAGAATAAATGATACTAAAACCCATTATATTTTATAAACATCAGACCATGACAAACTGTACAGTAAAACTAATATTGTTTTGTCATGAGTAGGAATCAAACCCACGACCTCCGGATACTATACCAAAGGTGCAACCACTAGACCATGGAGGCAGTTAAATAGACAGGGCTTGAGACTATTTAAATAGGCCACTCCACAGAGAGCTGTTGGTCAGTAACAGCTGTTGATTAGTAAATGCATACTTATACATGAATGCAATATAATATTGTTTATTGATCCAAAATTATTTGTTGTGTTGGTTCCTATTATGTATTTTAGGTATTATTATATTAAGTGTAATTAGGTATTACTATATTTTAACTAAATACTGTGACATTTAAGATAATGAAATATCAAAAATAAATATGTGGTACTGTTCCTACATTTATGTATGGATGTGGCATGGCAGAAGAAGCATGAAAGTAGGATTACTGCAGTAGAAATGCAGTCTTTGAGGAGTGCATGCGGAGTAACAGTTGTGGATGGAGTGATGAATACAGTTTTATGCATCAAAAATCCCGTATTCCCGGGATTGGTAAACATGCTCAGGATTGTATTCTCTAATCAATATATGTTCTCATAAAAAATGAATTAATGTTAACTTGCACTAGAGTCCAGTAGCTCTACCATGTATACTATAGTCACTAGTAACTAATAGGGATACACCAATAGCATTGCTTTATTTTTCGAATAAACAGATTTTTCAATCATCAGATAAAGTGTTTCAACATATAACTTACATGGATAATAGGTACATTTGACAGTTCTTGATACAAGTTAACTTTTGAACAACTTTATCTGATGATAATTGAAAAATCAGCCCTTATTGATTTATCTATAGTTACTAGCAACTATTACTAACGGTGTTTACCGTTAGTAAAATTTTTTGTTAGCACTACTGCTTATGCAAAAAAGTTATCATGAGTAAAAAATAATACAAACCTCAAAGCAAAGCTAGTGGGTGCCACAGGTACTCCCATAACCCTCCAGGAATTTGGTTTATCATTAAAGATAACAAACTTCAACTCATCACCAAGTCCCAATTTCTTTTCCAAGTCAAACAAATGATGCTTCCAAGGAAACCTTTCTGTAAATACTAAAATCCTCCCAGAAGAGTGAACTTTAAAACGTTCATCAATAGCTAATTGTACATAGCTTCGTGCTGGCAACCAGGCATCTACATAATAAGTTAAGCTATGCATAAATTCTTCACCAACAATTTTCATTGCCTCTTGAAATTTTTCTTTAAAATCTATAGATAAATTAGAATTCCATTCAGGGTTTAGTCGAGCAATTCTTGCACTTAAATGTGTATGTATTTTATATTTAGGTTCTTCATCAGTCATTGGTATACCATTGTCAATGCCATCTAATTCTTCTATTAGATTTTCATAAATTTTATTGTAGACCAGCGTCAGGTTTTCAGGAGTGAGACATTTTGGGGCCAAAGCTTGTATCACTTGCTCTCCATAAAATGTGTAAATGAGGCCAGCTGAACTTAATCTGAAATTTAACATATTTTCATATACAATAAAAATTATGGGTATATGACAGCCTCCATGGACTAGTGCTTGCCTTTGTATTACATTGTATCCAGAAGTTGTGGTTTCGGTTCCCACCCATGGCAAAAAAATATTATATTAAGTAGTACATTTTTATGTACAGTTTGTCATGGTCTGGGTGTTTATAAAATATAATATGTATTATATTGTTGCTTCTGATACACATAGTACAAGCCTAGAGCTTAGTTTGTGACCAGAGCAATGTGTAATTTGTCCTAAAAAAAAAAGAAATTGTACAATTATCTGTATCTTGTCTAGGTGTTTATAAAAATATCATAAGTATTAGTACAATAGTTTGTAATAGATATATATAGGCTAGTTTGTAACCAGAGCAATGTGTGAATTGTCCCACATATTATTATAAAGTTTAAAGCTTCATTATAGACACTGAAGATTAAAACTAATAATTTTTCAGTAAATGACCTACCTAACATTGCCAGCAAGTATTTACATTTATATACATATTCTTGTATGGCAATATTAAAAAAAAAAAACTAACTTTATCTTATATTGATCTCCAAATTCTGGCCTTAAACTGCTTAAGGTCTCTGTGAATTCCCTCTGGTGGTGATCGTAAAGCTTCTTCTTGTGATCAAACTGAGCTCCAACATCAACCACTATATCACAAAGTTTGAGCTGCTCAGTGTCTCGGGTGCGAACAATTTCTGCATCTTTGTATTCTGGAAGAGCCTTTAGCATGAAGCATGCTAACACTTCATCGCAGTGGAATACACCATCATGAGTACCAATCTGTAAATTTAAGTTAAAGTATATTAAATGGCGAAAAAATAGACAACACCACTATTGGGCATATATAAACCTGCCTAGGCAAACGCAGTAAGCTGTCCGTCCCAGTTTAACTTGTACCAAACACTGACAAGCACATCTTTTGTTCAACATAAGACTTGTAAGTAGATTATAAGATTTGTTAAAAACATGTGGTAGAAGTTGTGAGAGCTTATAGACTACTCAGGTGGGTTCCCAACTCGCTAACAGGAGCTTAAAGACCAAAAAGGCAATCATTTTTGTAGGTTTTATTAACAAAATGTGGACGGGAATCATAGCTACAAAAGTACTTAATCGCAATCACATTTACTTTAAAATGGCTGAAAGTACAAAAGAAAAACCGCTTTGAGGTTATGTTTGGAATGGTGTGATGTGTAAATTATATCAACAAAATAAAACAGCAAAAACCTATGTAAGTCTAACAAAGTTAGATATTAATCTTAAATAATTTCAGTCTTAATAGTTGTACTAACCTTCATTTTCATATGACGCGAGCAACCGGAGCAGTTGGCTTTTTTAATGTGTTTTACCGTTTTTATAACACTCTTCAATCTTTTAGTAAATATAATATTACTTAACATATGAACCTTCACAACAAATTACCAAAAAATTAAGTTAAAAACACCACGCAAGCGACAATCCCTGCAGTCCGATCCAAGGGGTATCAACTACGGTATGTGCATTTGCGCCACCTCTGGGCAAAATATGCGAGAAAGAGACTATATACAACAATACGGAAACAAGAGAGACAGAATGATATACAACAACACGGACACAAGACGATACAAAACGGATACATATTTTTTTTTTTTACTTAGAAAGCAAATGACCTTATTATTTCTGAATTATTTTTAATCTAATAAAACATGGTTTTTAATTTATTAATATTAAATAAAGAAGTACTTTTTGGTATAAATATACGAATAAAACGCTTTCTTCATTAAACTACGGCGTAATTACAGTGTAAATTAATTTCTTGTTAACTAAACATGGCAGAATCACGCGCAAAGCGAGAAGCCATTCAACAAGAAAAAGAAAGATATTTATTTATTTTACGAAAGAGCGGCATATTGTTTATAAATGTTTATTTAATTGTGATGTGTTCTTAAATTAAAATTTTGCAATTGTTTACACTTGAAATTGTCTTGCATTAATAATTTATTAAGTGACTATGAACTTGTGTCGTTTAAAGAAATCCTATGTTTTTGTGTTATTAATTTCTGTGTAATGGAAACAGGAAAGTGTAGTAAATGCAGAGTGCGGATTAATATCCTCGTATACTGAACCTTTCATAGGTTTCCCGCAGCTGCTAAGCCTAACTCGGTTACATTTTCTATTACAATATGCTTAATTAATTTAATTAAAAACGTATTATGAAATGATGTTTTATTCAACTGTACCTACTTAATTTACCCTTAAATATTTTTCTTTGAAGTGAATTTTAATTGAGTACGTTATTTGATTGATGAAAATCAGATATCTACTCAATTAAATTTCACTTCAAAAAACTTTAAATATTTATTATCAGGAGGCCATTTTGAATTTTTTAAATTTTAGTTCCCAGGGTTAACGCTGTGGCGCTTAAAACTTGTCGGCATTTATTTACTATGAAGTTGGCTTTCTTCTCTCGTAGAGAGTATTAAGTTCCTTGGTCCGATCCAACTCTATTATAACTGTGGTCCGATCCAAATAGACATGTGACAATCGCGAATGATTCAATCATTTTGATATGGTATTTCTAAGTGACCGAGATAAAAAATCACGATCCAAAAAAAGATTGGGTACTTTTGATTGAAATCTTTCAAACATATCGTTATCGTTCAATCATATCATTACCAATCGTTTATATCTTTTTATCATTCAATCACATCTTTATATCGTTCAATTATATCTTTATATCGCTCAATCATATCTTTATCTTTTAATCATATCATAATCAATCATATTTTACATCAACGGACCATATCTTTTTATTTTCCAATTGTATCTTTTTCAATCGACTATATCTTTATATCGTGCAATTGTATCAATTGTATCTAAATCTTTATGATGACGACCTTTTTTTTTTTTTTTTTAGCTTATTTTTTTTAGCTTATTAATTAATTCTTGATACCAAATGACTAAAACTAAGTTTTGGAGATGATGACCTTTTTTTTTTTTTAGCTTATCAATTAATTCTGGATACCAAATGACTAAAACTAAGTTTTGGAGATGATGACCTTATTTTTTTTTTTTTAGTTCATTGATTACAATTCAGATACCAAAAGTATGACTAACGTAATTGCTGGAAGTTTTTTACTGCTCTCTAATTTTTTTTAGGAATGCATCCTATAATTCTGGATCTTTTTTGACAGAATCCTGGGAATCCAATCGTTTTTGCGATTGAACGTATTAGGATTCAATCCTCAAAAAATGGTGATTGTCACATGTCTAGATCCAAACGATGCAAAGAGCCATTATTAATAATATATTAGGGATGTGAAAAAAAATCGATTATTAAATTAATGGTTTTTGTTTTTTAATTAATCGTTTTTTTTTATCGATTTCCATATACACATCACATACAATCGATAATTATCAAATCGATTATGTAAAGTCCACTATTTAATCGATTTTTGTAAAAGACGCCATCTATGGACTGAATGAAGTTTTAAGTCGTGAATTTTGTAAAATCTGGGTTAAAAAAAGTAATAAGTCGCGATTTTTGTAAACAGCGGCACCCAAGCACTGGAAGAAGTATTTAAATTTATTTTCATTCAACAAACGTATAGATCATCAATGAAATAGTAAATTTTAGACGGGAGGTCTTTATAACTTATGCAGATGCAAAAACCGTCAAGTGTTTTAGTCTGTGGTTTCACCGGTTTTCAAGAGACTAATGCGTTGATGATATCTTGTCGAGGTGGTACTCTTCATGCAGCCCTTGTAGCACGGCCAAGCTAAGACAAGATATGAGGTCGTAAACCAATGTCAAAAGTAACTATTTTTTTATATCAACCAATCAGAGCGCTGCAAAATTGCCCCTGATTGGCTGATATAAAAAATTGTTTTGTTTGACATCCGCTAGCGACTTTATCTCTTGTCTTGGCTTGGCCGTGCTACAGGTACAGGTAGCCATTACGAAACGGTGGTTTATTAGACGATAAAGCAGCTGGTATAAATAGACTCGTAAAACAAAATCGTCTTTGTCGCCGCCCATTACTTAACATCATTATGGTATAGTGGTAGCGATTAATTCATGTAAATAATAATGTATTGATGGTCCCCATTCATGGGTTTTGTAGATCCGTTGGTCATGTAGATACAAAATCACATGCCTTTATCCAGTATATATTTTTTTTCTTTGTGTGTATATTATATTACATGGGAAGTCTCGGGTCTCCATAACTTCGCTAGTCCGACCAACTGGGGCTTTATTCCGAGTTTTGACATGTTCACCGTCACGTATTTTACGTAAATTACAGGTATTAAAATATAAGTTCTATCCTGTTCATTATAAAGTTGAAAGTCCAATGCTCCACATATGTTCAAACTTGCGAGGAATTCATGTATTTCAAGATGGCGGCATTATTATAGCCAACCTAATACATACTGTATAACTATTGGAATAGAACTTATATTTCCATATTTATAGTTTGCGCAACGTCTTGTCGTGATTAGCGGTTGCAAACTCGGAATAAGGCCCCTGGTCTCATTACCACCATTCAGATACAAAAAAAGTGATCTAGTTATGTTTTAATTTTAGTCTGTTGGTTTACTGCATTTCTGGAGACTATTGCATCTATTTCTTGTATAGGTAATAGTCTCCTTTCAGGGTGCGGTTACGAATCCGCATCATTTATCCGGTATAGTGGGATCGAAATACTGTTAAACATTAATGTATTAAACGACCACTTTCATAGACTTTGTAGGTCTCCTTACCATCAGGTAGTCACGTGCCGCGCGTGCTCCAATAACAATAAAAAAATACGTATTAGTATATAGATTTTTTTTTTTCAATTAAATAATGGGTATTCTAATGTAATGCGTATCTATACAAAAAAGCTTCGAGAACATAGGCTGATGCTTACTAGGGTTCTGTACATAGAAATAAAGGAGGTAAAAGCGAATAAAGAATTGTTTCGGATTTAAATTTTAATATCGTTGACTAGTATGGTTTTAATGATTAATTTTATTTTTTTTGAAAAAATATCGAAATTTTCGAAAAATCGATTATTTTCTCCTAAACAAATCGATATTGGTAAATCGATTATTATTAAATCGATTTTTTTCTTTAGATATCCATCCCTTTATTATATATACTACCAAAGAGTACTTACTTTCAAGTACCTTGTTATACCCATAGATAAGTTATACCACAGAAGAAATAATAGTACAAGTAGGTAGTTATAATATAAATATAAATAAAGTGATAACGCAAGGGTTTTTTTTAGTAACGAAATAGCCGCGACATCTTTTATTTATAGGCCGAACAACAGAAAAAAATCGAAATGTTTAGATCTTGCTTCAATAGATGGCGCTGGTAGTCAACTATTTATATTCGTATATACGTATATATATATATACATGGTGACTTTGAAAGGATGTACTTTGGGCTAATATGAGGTTCTGCTGATCAATACGAACAACTTTTCCTATGGAACCATGTGCCGGAAAAACTGCCTTCTCCATACAAACTCATTAAATATTATATATAAAATTCTCCATAAAACCATGTTAAAATGACAAATTTGTATGGGGAAGCAGATTTTTTTTTTTCTATTGCGACTGATGGTTTCATGGGAAAAGTTGTTCGATTTGATCAGCAGAACCTCATATTAGCCCAAAGTACATCCTTTCAAATTCACCCTGTATAGATCTTAAGGCTGAGTTGTACCAGTCTGATAATGTAATGTAACGATTAAAATTAAAAATGGCGTCGAAAGTACCAAATTAATTTTGCTGTTCGAATGACAGCAGATACATTCGACGTCATTTTTAATTTTAATCGTTACATTACATTGACAGACTGGTACAAATCAGCCAACATTTTTTTTTAAATGTTTTTATATTTGTATGTTTCATAAATATATATATATATATATATATATGGGCAATTATAAAAAGGCTAAGTAAGTCTATTGTAGAGAGAATAAAACAAACAAATACTTTTTTCTCGATTTATCAAAAGTATATTTTTTTATGTTTGACTAGCTGACCCGCGCAACTTTGTCTGCGCGTTTAAATTAAACCGTTTACGCAGCGTACGCTCTTAAAAGGAATAATTTTTCCCCGTTTTTGCAACATTTTTCTTTGTTACTCCGCTCCTATTAGTCGTAGCGTGATGTTATATAGCCTATAGCCTTTCTCGATAAATGGATTATCCAACACGAAAATATTTTTTCAATTCGAATAAGTAGTTCCTGAGATTAGCGCGTTCAAACAAACAAACAAACAAACAAACTCTTCAGCTTTATAATATTAGTATAGATAATAAAAAACTTCTAATAATAATTACCTATAAATTTAAAAGCTATATAATAATAATAATAAAAAAATAATTAATGAATATAATTCATTGAGTTCCTCTGGAGCCGCGCAGGTGCCGAGAACTGCAGCCGCATTGCCTCTTTGAATTTCTAGCCCTATGCGTTGGAAAAAGTAGGCTCTAGCACGTCGGTCACCTGATTTTTCTATTAGCAATTTTCCCAATGATTAAGAAAATGCTAAAGCATCAGGTAACCAGGGGCCTAAAGTTTCCACTGCAAAGGCCAGAAATTCAAAGTGGTCTGCGAGCTGGGAATATTTATCATATTTCAAATTTTGTGCTTTAAGAGCTGCGGCCCCATGATTTTTTGCTAAAGTTTGCACATAATCGTTTTCGTCTTCAATTTGTCTTTTGCCACATATTATTTTGTTTATATTTTTACTTTATTATTTCTTTTTAAATACCTACTTTTTTTAATGGTAAGTTTTTTTTTATGAGAGCTCGACATGTTCTCATCTACCTGATCTAAAGCAGTATGAAGGTCCAAGAACAAATGCAACCAACAATTAGGATCTACGTAACCGTTGTTGATTGCACCGTATTGATTGAAGGAGAAATGAGATGAAAAAGTTCTTCGGTGCACTCTCCATGATAAAGGCGATAAAACATGCTCAACGACGCTACATCTTTTCGAAGCTGCAATGGCTCTAGTATCCGTGAGCTCTTTGCTCTTGATAACTCTCGGCTCGGTGCACGCTTCTGCAGACTATCGAGAGCTGGCAGCAAGTATTTGGCAGATCCACCCCAAAGATACATTATTCCACACATGGCCGTATCTGAGCTTTATAAATCAGATGGCTGAGTCGAGGAGTAAAATACCATCGCACCTTATTAAGGACGCCCAGTTTCCTACTTGCTGTCTTTGCAATGCTCTCAATATAGTTGCGGTGATTTAGGTCGGAGCGTATTTATAATCCCAGGATATCGAGAATTGGAGGCAATGGTAATTGTGTGCTTTGAGCACACAATTACCATTGTCTCCAATTTTCGAAAGATAGAAGAATAAGCGAGAAAAGGCTATTAGTATTATATTTGCCGTCAAATCGCTAGACTGGGTTTTTTTTGGCATTAAATTGGACAAGATTAAGAGAAAGTTTGAAATTGTTTCCAGGGTTTGGCACAATTCATTTACCAAAAACTCTGTGATCCTCTGTTTCGACGCGACTGGGGGGCTGACGCGTCAAGTATTGACCGTGAACAGTGCTATCGTCTGTTATCGAGAGATAACAAACCATTGATATGCAGCAAGAACAGAGTAGGGGATTGCCCAGATCCTTGGGGTACCCCTGCGTTAATGGTTTCGCGACTCGAGGTCATACCATCCACGAGGACTCGTATAGCCCGGTCTGAAAAAAAACTTGAGAATACAATTTGAATGCCTAAAAATATTATTAACATTGGTAAAAATATCACCCAGCATAATTCAATGTTTATTAAACAATAAACGGTAATAATAATAATAATAATAATAATAATAATAATAATAATAATAATAATAATAATAATAATAATAATAATATCTAGGATAATTTACACAAATTGCTCTGGTCACAAACTAAGCTCTAGGCTTGTACTATGTGTACCAGAAGCAACGATATAATACATATTATATTTTATAAACACCCAGACCATGACAAACTGTACAGAAAAAACGTACTATTTTTTTTTTATTTGCCATGGGTGGGAATCGAACCCACGACCTCCACAAATTAAAAATATAACATCTATTTGCGACGCTGATGTCTCCTACCTGGGTGTTACTGAAGATCTACTTAACAAACTTGACCGCCTCCTTAATATGTGCATACGTTTTGTCTTAGGCCTGCGTAAATTTGATCATGTTACCGAATACCGCAAACAGTTAAGGTGGCTTAATATCCGGTCTCGTAGATCAGTACATCTGCAATCCTTTTTATATAATATACTATATAACCCTAATACTCCCTCTTACCTTAAGACTCGTTTTCATTTCCTTGGTGATTCGCATGATCGTCCCCTCCGTTCCTCTGTCAATAACCTTATAAAAATCCCGTCACACGTCTCTTCCAAATATTCAGATTCGTTTACGGTATCAGCTGTTCGCTAGTGGAATTTGCTTCCTCTCACTATAAGATCAGCCCCTTCCATCGGGGTGTTTAAACGCTTGCTCACTGCTCATTATCTGAACGCTTAAACCAGATCCTCGTGACAATTTTTGTTTGGTATGGTATGTATGTTTATGTATTACCTACATTTATTATATTATATACAGTATTTAAGTACATAGTTTAAGTATTGTTAAAATTATATGTATATCCTTCTATCGAAAGTTCCGCACCCTAAGCATATTTCACTCTCTCAAAGGTTAGCTGGTAGAAAATGCCTAAGGCATTAAGCTCGCCTATGTACAATTTTGTGCAATAAAGAATTTTAAATAAAATAAAAAAATGAATATTCGTTTCAATTTTCGATATTTCCGAATTTGTGCAAATTTTAATAGTTTTATTTAAATCGTAATTGTAAATTCATCTGTTTTGTAACCGCATCAATTAGCTGGCATAATGGGAGCGATTAATGTTATTAAACAACAATGTATTGATCCACCCCATTCATGGACTTTGTAGGTCGGCTTACCACCGGATGCAGAGTCCATAATCTGCTCTCATAATATCAGTCGTCTCCATTCATGGACTCAGTTGATCAGTCTGTGCCTACTTGTTGGTATCAATATCAATCGTCCCCATTTATAGACCCTGTTGACTTGCTTACGAACAGGTGAGTACAGAGTCACATGACCTGCTCTTATAATATCAGTCGTCTCCATTCATGGACTATGTAGGTAGTCTGCTACCACCGCTTCATTATAATAGCATGCCATGTGACTCTACCTACCTTTTAGTAAGCAGGTCTACAGACTCCATGAATAAGGACGACTAAGTAATAAAAGAGCATGTCATGTGACTCTGTACCCACCTGGTGGTAAGCATACGTCCATAGTCCATGAATGGGCTTCCACCTATGCCGACTATATGATGCGGTTACAAAATAAGCGATGACGAAGACGAATTTTTATTACGAGTCTATTTAAGAAGTTTTAAAAGCCTTCCTCCCACCTAAAATAATATTTACTAACATTTAATAAAATTAAATTTACTACACACATATTAAATTAAAAAAGCATCGATATCAATATTTTATTATGTCTCCGCCCTCGAATTATTATGCCCCCATGAATATTATAATATTAGATTTAAATATTAATATTTAAATATATAATTTGCACATAATATTATGTGCAAAGAAAGTTCTAGAATAGTCAAACAGACTTTGGTAATATAAACTATATTATGCCTTATGCCGACTGTATAAAATAATTAATCGGATATTTAAATCTAATTACATAGACATAGTCTTTTAAATTACTGTGTATTTTTGTAACCAATAAGGACGATACAGTTATAGATTCAACAGAGCTGTACAACGTTCACCGTCACACAATTTGCGTGTGATGTGCGTTATTTTTTCTTATATATTTTTATCATAAGCGGAATAATTGCAAACTAATATTATAATTATACTGTGTCATTTAAATAATGAACTTCCGCAAAATAACGCCTGATTCCATTAAATATATTTTTTTCTTTAACATTAACAATAATTAATATTAAGAAAACAAAAAGGTTTCCACTCAGCATATGTCGGATTACAATGCTAAATTACTGCAATCCGACGCTGATATTCTGTGGAGACTGGAGACCCATAATTATTAGCATAGTTGATTTAATATTAATAAACGAAAACAAAAAACAAAAAATTGCGTCTTTTTAGGCTAATTCTGTACATGGACTAACCCCTAACAACCGCAGACGAAATAACAAGGGACGGAGCAAAGGTTCTATTTCCCGAGCATTTATTTCTGTCACTTCTAGTGCGGGACGAGGTAAACACGTATAGAACACAAGTACAGACTAAAAAAAAATATCGATTTTTTTAATAAATAAACTTTTCCCAGCTCTAATTCAGTAGCGAGTGATTGTATAAGAATAGTGATCGAATCGCTAATCATTATTACCGCACTACGCAATGTGTCAAGTTGTCTCCCCCGTATCACGTATTACTACTTTTTATTTATGTCGTTTACGTACTCCTCAAAAGGACATGTATCCAGAGCCGTAAAATAAATTATATTATATATATTTACGTACTTATAAAAGTGAAATTCAGATTTGAATACAATTATATTTAATAGAGGGCGTCTGTGTATAAGTAGATAACAAGCAATGACAAAATTCGTGAGGGCTGACTGGAACCTGGTTGGCTCAGCGGTTAAGCGCCTTGCCGCGATAGCGAGGTTCGTGGGTTCGAGTCCCAGGATTTTTTCATTGCATTTTTATCTTTAAAAAATTCATATAAGACTGTCCTATAAAGGAATTTTAAAAAAATGCATAATTATATTTAATGAAAATTATACTCCCAAGTAATAGGAAGCAACATAGTTCCGCAAATTTGAAGTGAGAGATCGCCTTAGACACAGTAAAACTGCACAATTAACCTTTTTTTTTTGAGTAGAATTGCGACTTCAAACGATACCTAATGACGCCGATTGAACGTGAACTTGTTTTATACAATGTATATGGCCAATATGACCATGTATTTTGGCAGAGTGTAATGATATCGCCATCTATCGCTAAATGTGACAGTTATCGGAGGGTTGCAAATTAAAAATCTTAATTTGGCAACTCCGAGGATGACTGTCAACGTCAAAAAGACACATTTCCTTTCCAAACCGAAGAGGCTAACACACCATTGTATTGTCTAAAATCTGGAGCGGACGCTGCTTACTCCCAGCACTGGTGATGCGTTACAGTGGCTGTGCTGGACAGGCTTGAGCTTAAGCTTAGTATAATTTTAAGTCTGATTTGTTCCTTATGTATTTCTGTGTGCTGTCTTTTATTGTAAATATATTGTGTTAACCCATAGATATAAATATCAAGATAGGCCCTTCCATACAAAAACCCAACGATTTTTTGTCAATAAAGTGACAACTAGCGCCACTAGCGGTAAGAATTTGAACTAACACTTAGTATGATGTGACGTTGTAAGGGCGTACGAATTTAATTAGCCAAACTAATATTTTTCATTTTCATAGTTTATTTTTATGTTTCCGTTTTTTTTTTTCATAAATATATGGATATTACTCAGGTGTTTGTATATCGATATGTATGTTTATCAATTAGTCTGTCTATGAATCTACAACTTAGCGTCAAATATCTCGAGAACTAATCGTCCGACTGACTTGAAATTTGGAATAGTTATAAACAGTGGCGCCGGATTTTAGAACCTCATGGGTGCTCATGCTCATTTGATGACTCAAAAAAGTGGTTTGAGGAAGGATGAAGAGTTTTGAGCTGTCGTTTTGTTCGCATCGGCATCGCGCAATAACGAACATTTTGATCTGTTTCTTGATGTTCATTATCAGGGGTGCTCGGCACCCACTGTTTATTTATCATGGGTGCTCGAGCCCCCGAGTACCCACGGAGTCGGCGCCCCTGGCCCATTGTTAACCCACATTCATCCAAAATGTATTAGTCATAGTTACTTATAGGCTCGAGTGAAAAAGAGTGTAAATAGAAAATTAAATAAATTTGGGACAAATTAGGTCATGCGGGGTGTCACCTGAAAGGTATTTATTTATAAAACATTAATATATTTATGTAGTTAAATTAGGTACAGTTAAGCTCCCGTTAAATGAAAATTATTTGTGTTAGAAGGAGTTTACTCTAACACAAAGAGCGATAATGGATACCGTGAGCCAACAGTACCGAACAACAATGAACTATCATTGATGAATATTATTTAATTTGCAATATTATATAGCAATATATTAAAAATTCAATAATGTTGGTATATTAAAAGGAGTTTAATGTTACTCCAAAAACATCATCTCTAAAACATACAAAATGAATGAGCTTCTGGCGAATAAAATGTCCTAATTTTATAATTTATCTTAAAAAACTTTTTTTTTAAAACTGGATTTCAAGAAATTAATATTTAAAATCTAAGTTTGTGTCTATATTTTTTTATTTACAAAGCTGACATTGGCAGTTTCCGGCCAATCTTTCTATATAATACGAGTCCATACTTCCCTTCGTATATCATTAGCAGGAAATCTTTAAAAAAAAAACTATTGTTTTAGAACCGCATTTAAATCCCCAATAAAAATCGTATATATTTTAATACAGCTATATGTTTTATTATGAAGCAAAAATGCGCATCTTTGCGTCATTTTCATCTATCTGTTATATATCAAAACTTTTTCTAAGAGTTTCTTTAAAATCCGAATATCCCGTATAATTACGAATTCTTAGCCCTCTGTATAAAAATTATTATTTTAATAGCCTATACATAGCGAGGAAGGCTACGTATAGGATATTTATTTATTTATTTTTATACAGGGGGTTAAGATATACGTAACAGGTTAAACAGGAGTTATAACACAAGAATAATTTTTCAAATCGGACTGGTAGTTCTTGAGATTAGCGCGTTTAAACATAATACAAACAAAATCTTCAGCTTAAGAATATAAGTATAGATAATCATAACTTTTATTTTGTTTGTTTGACATATCTTATTGTATTCAGTATAAGTATTATAGGCGTTAAAATATGTAACGTCATTACAAGGTTAAGTCGTTGATAATAATCTCTCCATACATTGAAATTGAACGAATAAAACATAACCTAAATATATTTTTTTAACATTTAAATATGAAATTTTTGACTATCCGATGATAAGAAATATTGTCTTTCTTTTTGTTGAACTTTGTCGAGTAATTTGTGCAACGTTTTACTACACAATACGGGATCTTGGCAAGTTATTTAGAGTACTTTTCGCTAGCGCTGCTTGACACAGACTGACGTATCGTTGGTGCGAAATTGACTTTTTAGCACCAATGTTTTAGTACACAAGAAACATGTTTTGAGGCCCGTCCTTACTATTTACGTCAATGTGTTAACCTTTCTCTCTTTTCTTTTTGTTCCTTGTCAGTACCCTGCCCTGAGTTGTTTCATGGTCTGTGAGACCCGGGCAAAAGACTACATTACAAGAGGGGATAGCTTGCTATATAAGCTAAAAACGAAAATATGATACAATTTCTTTTTTCAAAAAATTAAGTTTCTATGTAGTTATGAGCTCCAGAATGTTCCAGGGTAAAAATCAAAAAAATGGCAGAAACCATCTTTAGGGAACCAAAAAATAAGCCTAAATATAAAATTTAAAAAATTTTTGACACTGGGTGGCTCCATAAGAGCTTCCCTAAATTTTCTTTTTAATTTAAAAAAAAAATCAGAAGTCGAAAAAATATTCCGAACCTCACCATATGTAGGTAATATGAAGACAAACAATTCCCCATGTATTAAATTTCACTTATCTGTTTTGTCTCGGAGGTATCCCTATCTAAGTATTTTTTTTGTCTGCTGTCTGCTACATTCAGGGTCATAAGTAGGGCGTTATAATTTTTGACAGTTCTCTTAGGCCTACCTATTTGTCTACATTAAACATATACTATAAATTGTGGTCATCCTATCAGACAATGGCGTAAAAAAACATATTTCACTTTATTTTAAACTAAATTATGTATTTCTTTTCTAATTTACACGAAATAAAATTTAATAGTTTTTTACAATTTCTTAGATTAATTATAGTAAAAGTGGGATGGACAGGAAAAAGGAAAGACTAGGGCAGAAAAGGGAATGGCGACATGACCGTATGTAAGCATATGGTATAGTCTTGCCAATGTCGAGTAAAGAAGGAAAAATAATCTACAGTAAAATGGGTACCGCCATTTTACTGTGATCGGGCTACCGTCAAAGAATTTTTTACAATTTCATTTATAACAAAAAACATATTTGATTGGTTGATGATATATACGACTGCGAAACAGCTTTTGAAAAAAACAGAATGATTCTGATTTGTCTATTGAAAGGTATGTGGTCTTGTATCCTTACTCTCATCTTTTCCTTCAGCTCGTTAACAAGGACAGGGGGGAGCATGGGATTAGGTATCGTATAATAATCACATATATACGTGGTGGCCTAGCTGGTGGCCTTGGACTTAAAACACTTAGATCCCTGGTTCGAATCCCGGTGTGTACCAATGAGCTTTTAATTAAAAACATTATGTACATTTGTTTAACAACACCACTATAGTGCCTCGGAGAGCACGTTAAGCTGTCGGTCCCGGTTTCACTATACCAACTTGTGAAACTGTTTATAGATGGGTTATTGAGTCTATTTAAAACATCGCGACGAGCTAGCCACTTGTTCGGTGTAGACTCATACCATCGGCTACGACGAGGTGGGATTAAAACCCCTCCGCTGGGTACCCTTGGGCCGTCAAAACGGTCTCGGGAGCCGTAAGGCACCCGTGATGATACATACATAGAAACAGCTTTTTAGCGCCGTTGTGGAAATTCAAATCTTAACAATAATTTTTATTAATAATAGAGTAGGCATCTCGAAAATATCAATGTAGTGTGCTTATTATGTTGTACATTGGGTTTGGACTAATTAAAAAAAAAGTAACATTGATATAATATCGATATATCGGCGTACTTGACCGATATATTAGTCAGTATCGACTTATTCGATTTAAAGGGTTAAATTACAAACTTATACTTTAAGCTAATATGAGTTTCTACTGATCAAATCCAACAAATCTATGGTTGCAAATAAAAAAAAAATTTTGGCTTCCCCAAATTTGTCATTTTAACATTACTAGTTTGTATAATATGTTCGATTTGATCAGTAGATCCTCATATTAACCTAAAGTACAACCTTTCAAAGTATATAATTTATGCCAATATAAAAAAAAAAAAATCAAACCTATCTCTGTGGTTAACAGACAACCACAGAGTACTTTATTAAAACTCAAAACTTAAGTAAAAGGTTTCGCGATTTGTCATTGGCAAAACAAATGGCTTTACCATTATAGCCATAAATAGGAAAAAAAAAAAAAAGATTTCGCGATCGATCGTTGACGTCTAAAAACGTGTAAATGTTGTTTTCAGTGATATCAAAGTTTATTTCTACAGAAAAAGAACGTAGAGGTGTAAATATATAATAATTACTTACTCGATCCTAATTAGATAGTATTTTTATTTAAAAAATATTAACTTTTGAAAAGACACCCAAAGTTTGATTTATGATTCTAAAATTATTACTTTAGTTCTCATTATAAAACTAAACAGATTTTTTATAAAGAAATTATGTAATTAGGATCGAGTAAATAAAATCGACCTCCAGGTTCTTTTTTTCCAAAAAATTTTTTTATTATAACTGAAAACAAAATTTAGATGTTTTTTGACACTCTAGTTCGCGAATCCTTTTCCTGCCCACTTAAGGTTTTTTTTGACCATCGCAACGGCAGCGTCATCTTTAATTTATAGGCCCATAAATTATAACCAAAAGAAAAAGTTTTAGTCCTTCCTTTAATAGATGGCGCTGGAGGTCAACTATTTATATTCGTATATAGGTATCCCCGGTATCATAAAAACTTATTGAGCCCTTGAATTTAGGTTTTGTCTTTTTTTTAGCAACAAAAATGAATATAAGCTTAAATGCGTAAAACACCTTTATATTACTTAAGTGTTTTTGAAGTACTAACAAGTTTTTAATATTAAAAAATGTTTTAAAAAAAAATTATATACCTATGGGTACTATTATTTCTTCTATAATATGGGGTTGTAGAGAAAATAAAAATTCCTAATTAAAAAAAAAAAATTATGGTTTTTATTTTGGCTAAATTTTGTACATAATCACTTTCGTGTTCAATAGGTATAATATAAATACGTGGTGGCGGAGTTGGTTAGACCTTGGACTTAAAAACACTTAGGTCCCTGGTTCGAATCCCGGTGTGTACCAATGAGTTTTTAATTAATGTTACATACATACAATAATATAATATAATATAATTTTAACAATAATAATTAAGTTTTGCAAACATTTTTTACTATTATTTATTTTCGCTAGTAACTATAGATAGGAATCAATCAATAAGAGAGGTTTGCAAAAACGTGTGGAAGAGCTACTGAAGTGGGAATACGGAGCAGAAAAAAATCTCGACACTAATCGACGTATACGGAGACTTTACTTGTTCCGTGATGTGGAGTAGAAGCAAGTAGGCAAATTAATTAAAATTGTGGACTGAGTACAACAATAACAGAGAGACGCAGCGGATCATTTTTTAAGCTCCGAACAAAGCCGCGCCATATTGTTTTATTTTTATTGACTGAAGTTAGCGTTAAGTAATAAAGGTGAGGGGGCTCTAGGGCCTTTTTACAAGCTTTTAGAGGATTTTTTGGAATAATTACAAAGTAGTAGGTTATAAGTAAATTTCGATGGTTTCGGGTTGAATAGTGGTCACTGCGCAACTGATAACAAGGTATTTAACATTGTTATCAGTTGCGCAGATTGTATTCAGATGACCGGGAGGCCGGACCTGGGATGGGTGACCGCTTTGTACAACGAGGCTATACCATCATAAAACACCGCAACAAGCTCGCCACTTATTAGGTGTAGCCTCCGAATACCATCAACGAAATGAGGACGGATTAATCACTCCGCTGGGTACCCTGAGATCAAAACCTTATGGTCTTGATGTAATTAAAACGAAGATGACACAACGAAATTTCTTTTTTAGGCTTGTTTTGAAGCAAAGGAAAAACAGATCCACTGCCGAACGATAGTTCGGCAGTGGATCTGTTTTTGTTTGGGCTGGAAGCTCTTCAGAGAGTCGCACGCAGTTAGTGCTGATTGAAAATGGTACGGTAACTAGTCCAAGATATGTGGAAGAAATTCTTAATTAGCATGTCGGTCCATATTCAATTAACATGGGGAAAATTTTAATATTCATGCATGACAACGCCAGGCTTAGTTCAGCTCAAATTGTAAATTAGTATTTTCGGGACGTTTTGGCACCAATTGCATGAACGGCCCGCGAGAAGCCAGGTGGGCGATTCTCGCGCTTTCGAGATTCATCTCGATTCGAGATTTTTAAACAAAAAATGACTAAATATGTCATTTTTTGTTCAATATATATATAATTCTTATTTATTAATTAATATTTATTATTTATTTCGTTTAATGTTCGATATTTTTAAACAAAAAATGGCATATTTAGTCATTTTTCGTTTAAAAATCTCGATTCGAGATTTTTAAACGAAAAATGACTAAATATGCCATTTTTTGTTTAAAAATATCGAACATTAAACGAAATAAATAATAAATATTAATTTATTTATTTATTATTAATTAATTAATATTTATTATTTATTTCGTTTAATGTTCGATATTTTTGAACGAAAAATGGCATATTTAGTCATTTTTCGTTTAAAAATCTCGAATCGAGATGAATCTCGAAAGCGCGAGAATCGCCCACCTGGACCTGAATTTAATCGTACACGTTTGGAATGTGTTAGAAATAAAATACCCGCCCCAGTTACACTTCGAGACCTGAAACAAGCGTTAGTGGAAGAATGGTCCAATACATTGCATAAGAAAATTACATTGTTTCGCTCATTCATTACGAAAACAGCATACGAAGTTTTCTGGCACAGCACAAGATCCCGTGGAGGCAATACAAATAATTAATTTGTTTTTAAAGTTTCTTCTATACATGGTTTAAATATTATTAATAAAATAGAGGTTTTAATGTATGCGAGCTGAGACGTAGCTCCTATTAGAGTGAATAATGAATATAGCCGCAGATGACCGTGTTGCAGGCGGCACCACAGAGATGGCGCTGCTGCGGCGCCAACAGTAAATTTGCCAATTAAACTAATAATTAATAATTAAACCAGTTTCACATGGATTCTGTATTATTTCATTGTATTGATGTTTTTGTGATGAGAAAAAGAATATATATAAATAGGTATAAATAATATTAGGGTCGGATTAATAGTCGTTGCTTAGCCTGAGCCATTGCTTGGAACTGTCAAAATGTATTTTGTTCATATGCAGTCCGAAGCATCGGCTAAGCATTAGTAATTGCATAGCAACGACTAATAAGAGGAGTGTCTGATGAGGCTCTTCGATGCTCACGCTGATTCAACTGCAAAGGTTGTAACGCTACCATACATTTATGTAAACCTTCCCCCCGACCCTTAAAATGAGAAAAAGCACGTATGAGATTATACCTACAATTTAGGCATGAAAACGACTTTCGGGCCAAAACTGTTTTCTACTCCTAAACTTTTATGGATTAAAAAAAAAATGGTCTCATTTTATTAAAGGGAAAATAAACGATGACTGTACGTTTTCCTTTTTTTAATTTTCTACCTGAACTATTTTACCCGAATTATTTTAATGTGAGGGATTTTTTTACGATTTTTTTTTGATATTCAGGGGTTGATATTATTTTTTCTACACCAAACTTTAAAAAAAGGAAAACCTACGAGCCTAGATATAGATCTTATTTATAACGCCTCCAAAACTCATAAAAATCTATGAATGTTTAATGGGGGGTAACAGTTAGGACCAAAAGGTCGTGAATGTATAGAAAATGTTTGATCAGACTCTGCTCTTAAACCGAGCATTATTTCAAACAATTTGATTAGTTGGTAAAGTATGTTTTTTTTTATTAAATATATTTTTATTAATGATGAGCACTTTCCTTAAGTTTGCTGCTGGATATTACTTAACAGAATTTGATTCTTATAACCGACACTATCAGCTGGGGCCTATTTCATAAACGTGACAATTGTAATTTACCATGACAATTCATATTACATTGCTCAGTTTAGTTGGAATTATTTACTTAGAACTAACCAAACCAAGCAATGTATTATAAGTCATGGTAAATTACAATTGTCACGTTTATGAAATAGGGCCCTGGTCCAATAATACAGGTATTTTTTTTTTTCAAAATCAACCGGTTCGATTCTCGGCTAGAATATTTTTTTAATAGCAATAATGCATCTCTTGGCAATTCCACTAAGCCCATACACGACTTGATAACATTGTTTTATTACGGAGTGCCTACCAGGTAGGCACAAGTAGGTAGTTTATTAGTTTTAGTGATGGATTTTTTTCCGGTTATTTTGATTTAAACACCAAACTACTAAACCGATTTTGTCTAATATAAAAGTATATCTTTAAAAAAAAAAATTTTCCAAATCGGTATGAGTTCTGAGGTGACAAATATAAAAAATACCATCGATATAATTTATATTGAAAACCTCCTTTTTGAAGTCGGTTATCGTTGTAGATTATTGCTTCGCATATTTCGAGTCCATCTCGTTTTTTTTTAATCAACTCAATGTAGAGATTTTTTTTCATTAGAAATTTTTAATAAATGTGTATATGGATATATGTATATCAGGAACTAGGTACATATTATTGTGAGCCATGCTCAGTGGGTATCGGGTACTGAAGAAAATACCTTTATTGTTCTGTAGTATATTTCGAGTCCATCTCGTTTTTTTAAATCAAATGTAGAGATTTTTATTTAATTAATTAATGTAGGTAATGTAATATAGATAGATAGGTATATGTAAATCAGGATCTAGGTATATTATTATGGGCCATGCTGAATGGGTGTCGGGTACCGAGGAAAATAGCTTTTTTGTTCTGTAGCATATTTCTTTCGAGTCCATCTCGTTTTTTTATCAAATCAATGTAGAGATTTTTTTCATTTACATTTTTAATAAATGTTTAGATAGATATATAAAAAAATCAAAGTAAATTTCTTCGGAGGGGGGGTTACATAGCTAAGCTATTCAAACAATCAACGTACAGTTTTTTTTCATGTACGTTTTATTATATGTAGATATGTTTAGTTTCGTTTACATTTTATAATAAGATATAATATTTTATAATTTCTGTGTAGATTTATACCATCGACTACGACGAGGTATTATTAAAAACCCCTTCGCTACCCACCCTGAGGACGTCTAGGCGGTCTCGGGCGCCGTAAGTCTTAAATAATAACTAAATTCCTATTTTGTATGTTAGAAAAAAAAATACCGCCTCCGTAGCATAGTGGTGTTGCCTTTGGCGTTGTATCCGGAGGTCGTAGGTTCGATTCTCACCCGTGGCAAAAAAAATATAGTACGGTTTTTTGTACACTTTGCCAAGGCCTGGATGTTTATAAAATATAATACTTACACATAATACAAGCCTAGAGTACAAATTATTAAAAAAAAAGGTTATGTAAGTTTGATCTTCTCAGCTTCGAAGCTCTCTTATTTCTTCTGAAAGGTGTGTTGCAGTGTTGGTGTCCAGACGACTTATGCAAACAACATTTTTATAAGTATAAAAAAGCTTACAAATTCCAGATAAAATTTGGGACGATAGAATAGAATATCTGTCGCACGATCGACGGCCCACAATTTCAGCCAGTATCTCGCGAGGCGCCGCGCCGAGAGGGCGTGTTTGTTGTCGCTTCGCTAACGATCGCGACGAACTCGTGCACTCGAAAACTTTACGTTAAAAAAAAAACGAAAAAATATAAAATAGCTTAACTTTGCCAATCGATCTGCAGCTTATAGTAAATATAAATATTTTTTCTAGCCGAAATAATAAATGAAACCGTCGCTCGGTGACTGTAAAATCTAATTGCATAATCACTAACAAATTTTCACGTCGCGAAAATTGATCTTGTAAAAGTACACGTGATTGTTTGAGGTTCGCAGTTTTCCGTACAATGACTCGCCGAGGGTTATTACGAAAGCGCTGCGAGCAAAAAATTATTTCGGAGGACAGTCCGTCATTTGCTAATTGGTGAAACGATCTCTGAGCGCGGTTAGGGTTACAGATCGACGGGCAAAGTTACTCTATCTTAAACAAAATCTTTTGTAGCGAAAGTGACACTCGGTTTATAAAAGTTTAGTGCGGAATAATTGAGGAAACGTGTGAGAGAAATGTGCTATTGATACGCGAGCCCGGTATTGGCCATTTGTAGTAATGTTAGGTTGTAATTACACGCCCTGACCGCAGATAACTCGATCTGTAGGATTTGAAACGTCGCGACGCGGTTGGGCAACAAGCGGTTTTGAAAAATATCTCATTGATATTGTGTTTTGAGACCAAAGTGCTGACGGTACTTCGGAGGGATCGCGAATCGGTAAGTTCTTACTTTCTTTCCAAATTCAAAAACTTACAAGTAGGTAATTTGGTTTTCTGCCAAATTGTTGGTTCTTTTTAAAACAATCATAACTCTACTTTTACATGCTCGTTCAAAGCGATATTAAAAATTTATTTTATTAGCCAAGTACCTATTTATTCTTGTAATTTTTGTAAAGTAAATTAAAAAAGTCTAGGTAGGGACAGTGAAAGTAGCTCAGTGGACACTACTACATCCGCTAGTTTGTTCCCGGCAGGAGAACCCGGGATCAGATGAATGTATACCGTGTGCTAAATTAGGAAAATATTGGGTAGAGATCGTATAATGTAAAATTTAGCGCCCTTGAATGAACACACATTTTTTTTTTTGCCACGAGTGGGAATTGCACTCACGACCTCCGGATTCAACGCCAAAGGCGCAACCGTAGGAACTTATTTATAATAGACTAAACTAATACGGTATATTGGTATACTAAGTTGGTATATTGACTCAATGACGGTGACCAATACTGACCAATGATAATGACCAATTTGATTAATTGTATTTATATCATCCTTTGCGGCGTTTTAAATTAGATTTAGAATAGATCATCTCTTTTTACCTTTCTATCTAAAAGACGTATGTATAAGCCATCTTTTTGCATAAAAAGACTTTTTTTTTATGATCATCATCATCATTTATTCTTACGCCAGTTCCTTACGGGCCGGGGTAGGCAAAGACAGCCGAGCTCTACTTATCTCTATCTCTACATACTCATTTTTTTTCCGTCCACAGTCATAACTCTTCTCATACATGCACGCCGATTTCGGAGCACTATTTTTTTTAAACCTTTCCAATTTTATCATGATACGTGTCTTGGTCTCCCGTGGCCATGTTTACCCTTCACCTCACTTTTATAGTAGCAGTATTCTGTACCTATTATATTCTTTTTCCGAAGTATTATGATACTAGGATTGTTTATTACTTACTCTTTTTGAAACGCACCCTTGTAGACTTTGAGGCATTATATTATAGAGCGTGTTAGAGATTTCGTCCGATTCCAAAAATGATACATACATATGAAAAAATCCGTCAAGTTACCTAGATATGTTTCGATTTTAGTCTGTGGGTTCTCTGGTTTTTAGTGGACTTCCACATCGATTTCTTTTCGAAGACTTCTTGCATAAACCGCACCTTTTAGCCAGCAAAATAAAATCGATTAATACAGTTAAACACCAATAAATTGACCCAATTCATGGACTTTGTAGGTCTGCTTACCATTTATATATGTCAAATGGCCTTAGATAAATGACCTTATTCATAAAAACTTATTGAGTCCTTGAAGAACACTAATAGGTTTTGTCTCATTTACGCATATTTATTTATTTATTTATTTAAATCTTTATTGCATACAAAATACAAAGGCGGACTTAATGCCGCTAGGCATTCTCTACCAGTCAAACCTTCGGGACAGTAAAAGCAGTTAATAAGTGAGGTAGGTGCAATATAGTATCTGAGTATATAAACCAGTGAATATTATATAAAATACTTACAATCTATTATACACTACTTAAATATATCTTATATATATATACATACATAAACTACATATACACAATACTACCAACTACTAAATGAGAAAGGAGAAGTAACAAAGTGGAAAGGAATAGAATAATGAATGATAAATAAAAACTACCTATGAATTTAAATAGTAATCATATACTCTTTTTTTAAATATGACTCTATTTGGTGATTGTCTTATTTTGACTGGTAAATTATTCCAAAGTCTTGCAGCGACAACTGCAAACGATTTAGAAACAAAGGTGGTATGATGGGAGGGGAAGGCAAGGGTTGTATTAAAAGTAGATCGAAGGGTTTTGTCGTGATGCGAGCCAAGATAAGTAAATCTGTTTTTAAGATATTCATTTTTGTAGCAAAAAAAACAGACAAATCCTACCCACTATAACTAAAGTTTTTATGAATACCGGTGTAAGACTTTACTCTAGAGCCCTTGCTAATAGCTAACTATATATAAGGTAAAACACAGAATATTGTGTCAGTATATTTGGGAGCAGACAGAGTACAATAAGCGTGTCAGAGATAAGGATACTATCGTACACTTTCTTACTTATCAGGAGAAATCACATCTCCGCGCTGATAACTATGCGGTAGGTAATTTTATTAATAATCTGTTAAGCCACGAATAAATTATTTTTTAAAAATATGCCATTGTACGTTTCTTAGTCAAATATATTTCCTTGCTGGTACAGTATTAGCACCCTTAATCGGTTGGCACGTTAAGGATAAAGAGAAATATTATATTTGTGTAAGAATATCGCCATTATGTATTTCTTAGACATACAGATTATATTTCTTTGCTGGCATAATAATACCATTCGTAATCGGTTAGCATGTTAGGGAAAAAGCTAAATATTTGTGTAAGAATACGCCATTATGTATTTCTTAGTCATACACATTATATGTCCTTGCCGGTAATTTATTAAAATTACCCATAATCGGTTAGCATGTTAGAGAAAAAGTGAAATATTTGTGTAAGAATACGCCATTATGTATTTCTTAGTCATACACATTATATTTCCTTGCTGGTACAGCATTATCACCCGTAATCGGTTGGCATGTTAGGGAAAAAGCGAAATATTTGTGTAAGAATACGCCATTGTGAGTTCCTTATTCATACATTATATTTCCTGTCTGGTACAGTAATAGCATTACTTATCGGTTAGCATGTTTGAGTAGAGTTATGATGACGTTTAAATTAGTTGTTAACTCTTTTAATAACATATCTAGGACCACTAGCCCGATTTACTTGAAATTTGCAATGGTTATACATTTTGTTTAGCACATAATATATAAAGTTGTTTAAGTCAACCTTTCTTATGTATACTCGGCTTTCTATAAATTATTTTAGAAGTATTAGTCAGAAGTATTTTGACAATTTGATATTTTTTAGAATTTCGAAATACAATAGTTGCACATGTGTCAGAAGTTTTATAGCGCGCAACAATACGTTGTTAGTCTGTGTTCCAAATGCAGCTGTGATCTAATTCATGCTAAAACTATGGACTTATAGATCAATTAATATAAATTATTATAAACTCTATATTTCTTGATTTGTTTGTAGTGTAGTAAATAAATATTATTCCAATATTGTTTGCCTTGAGTGGGAATCAAACCCAACTCTCCGGTAATTGAAAAAAAAACATTTCTTACGTCAATAGTTCCGATTGCAAAATGTTGTGGATTACCGGTCCATACCGGTTTTTAACAGACTACTAGTTTGATTTCGTGTCGAGTTGGTAGTCTCCTTTCAGGGTAGTTATTAGACGGCCGGTTGATTTGACGACAAAGCAATGCAAATTCGACTTTGTCGCCGCCCATTTCGTAATCGCATCATTTAGCCAGCATAGTAGGAGCGACCAATGCTGTTAAACAAAAATATATTGATCGACTCAATTTTAATAATGTAAATCTTTGTAGGGTTGCTTACCATCAGGTAGATAAAAAGTCACATACTTCAAAAACAAATATAAATATATAGACTCTACTTAACTTATAAAACAGATGTGTTTTGAATTTTATAATAATTTTGATAGGGGAAGGCGGGGAAGGTCAAACATGGTGTGTGATTTTTATATTATTACGAGAAATTAATAGACAAGTCTTTTATTTAAATAAAATAAATACCATCACGGGTGTCTATTTGGCTCCCGAGAACCGTTTAAATGGCCTCAGGGTACCCAGCGGAGGGATTAACCCGTCCTCATTTCGCCGATGGTATTCGGAGGCTACACCTAACAAGTGGCGAGCTTGTTGCGGTGTTTATGTTGAAATAGCCTCGTTGTATAAAGCGGTCACCCATTCCAGACCGGCCTTGTTGTCATCTGCTTAACCTTGTTATCAGTTTCGCAGTGACTTAACCGCTTGGCTGGGGGCGCTTTTTATTTATTTTTGGGATAAAATACTTACGAATAATGTGACAGGCGAAGCGGAGTCAAAAAAAGAGTACGATGATATTTTTTTTCTTCATAAATCTGCATCTATCTAACCAGCAGCGTTTTTCAAACGGCACCTTGCCAACCCGAGGTGATTCTACCGAACAGCTCAATAGAGTTTATTTTGATGTAGTAACGTTGACTGTGTCATTATTCAATGATTATGTAAGGCGACGTACAAATATCTAGGCTACCTAAAACCGAGCCGAGCACTATTCCGGACACTAAACCTATCTCGAAACAACATGCATCATCCGGTAATAAAGCAACTTCTATTATGTCTAAAAGTGACTGATTTAAATACTTTTGTGTAAGTCCATTACTTATATAAGGTCATCAATAGCTTCCCGATTGCTGGCAAGTCCAAATGTACTCTTCCATGTGTCTATCTAAACTTATAATTAAGGGACTCTAACCCACGAACCTCGCTTTCGCGGCAAGGTACTCAACCACTAAGCCAACCAGTCATCCCTCACGAAATTTGTCATTGCTTGTTATCTACTTATACACAGACGCCCTTTATGTGCTTTGCTTCTAATTACTCATTAGAGTGAAGTTAGAAGTCCTAGTTTCTAATACTAGATGGCAGAGAAGTGTGTTTTTTGTGTTTTCAGTATTTTTACATTTCATATAATTTCCTTATTAGGATAATATTATTCATATATAATCCTCGAGCTATTTATATAACTTCAAAGCTCACCTATTTATATTTAATCGCGAACCAAATATGTAACTCTAAAGTTCACTTATTCATATAAAATACCGGAAAATTATATAACTTGAAAGCTTACGTACTTATGTATAATCCCGGAACAAATATATAACTTCAAAGCTTACTTATTCTCATGTATAATCCCGGAACAAATATATTATTCTAAAGTTCAGTTATTCATATAATAATCACAGGACAATTTACACATATTATTCTGGTCACAAACTAAGCGCTTGTACTATGTGTACCAGAAACAACGATATTAATACTTATTGTATTTTATAAACACCCAGACCATAACAAACTGTACAGAAAAACGTATCTAATATTTTTATATATCACCGGACATCACTAGTCTACGGAGGGGTCATATAATCTCGGAGCAAATATATAATTCCAAAACTTACATATATAAACTTGGAGCAAACATTAATGGAACGATTTCAAAATCGGTTAAGAATTCAATTCAATTCAATTTTTTTATTTTGGCCTTCTGTCACTTTAGCGACAATATTGCCACAGACAAAATTTATGAAAACTCATGTAACTCAAAACTAGCGAGAAGTGTAGCGACATTCCACGCTTTAATGGACTTATATTGATGAAAGCCCATGAACATGGTCAAACAAACAAAACAAAAGCATCGAAATTGACGACAAAATAAAATTTAAATACATAATTGTATGCGAGTATTAACATACATAATAATGACATATTTTGTATGTGTCGAACTGCCCCAATGAGGATTTTTCTTTTTGACGGTTCCAAAATATTCCACTAGATGGCAGCAGGAGAGATATCCACAAAAACTGTCAAAAAAGGCTGTTTCTATACTTGAGTAGTCTTATATTTCCATATAGACTACTCAAATATAGACTAAAAAATCTCTATGACTTAAAACTAAATTTTGGTATTGTAAGACGTGATATATTTTTTACCATATTTTGTCACATTTGTATGTGTCTACTTCTCTATAATCTTTAGTAGATAAACTTCGTCAAGAGAAACTGTCAAAAGAAACTTAGTAAAAAATACCAAGATACCTTAGAAATTCAAATTTAATTACTGATATGATGATATTTAAAAGAAAAATATTACTTAAGTTTGTGCTGTAAGGCAAAGTGCTCAGGATATTAGTGTATAATAATCAAAGTTAAGTAAATTTTATAAATAATTCGTATAAAGTTAATAAATAATAGGTGTATTTTATATATTACCACTATCTATTTTGACAGTTTTTGTAGATAGCGACTATCTACAAAAACTGTCAAAATAGAAAGTGGTAATATATAAAATACACCCAAAATTTAGGGTAAATAGGAAAATAAATAACTTTATACGAATTATTTATAAAATTCACTTAACTTAAACGCCATCTGTTGCGTTAAATAATAACTACTGGAAAACTCCTCATTCCCATAATGTAGTGTTGTATTATATATAATATCGCTGGTAACATTTGACGTAGAAACACCTAATTTGGAACCGTCATAATACGAGATAGAGATGTAGCTATCTGCGTCAGTTTATCTGAGACAGGTGTCGACGTAATATTCGACCCATTTTTTTTTTACTTGGATGATTGATTATTATAGATATAAACAGCATTTTATATTTTAAAATACTTTCGTTTTCATTAGCCACGTGGTTGTAGTTAACCTAAGGTAACTAATTATAGGAAGGTTAGGCCGTAGCTAACATGTTTTATTTTTCGAATAAATCAGCTTATTGGTTTAACCCCAACTATAGTTACTAGCGACTATAGTAAAGACAGTTAGCAATACCTCATGGTAGAGCTCCGTTTTAGGTATACCTAAACATGACTAGGTCACTTGACGGTTTTTGAATCTGTAGGTATGGCGGTGGTAACGAGACCGGTCGGTTGGTCTAGCATGTTATATCTCCCTCCCACAAACATAGAACCAAAGCTCATGCCGAGCTCCTTTAAAAAAAACTGACAATTACGATTAAATTGGACAATTATTGTCAATTGTGTACTACTGATATGACTGACTAACGGATTTTTAACACTGGATTTTTTTTTATTAAATTAAACTTAGCTAATTATTAATATTAACAGGTGGGCGATTCGCGCTTTCGAGATTCATCTCGATTCGAGATTTTTAAACGAAAAATGACTAAATATGTCATTAGTCATTTTTCGTTTAAAAATCTCGAATCGAGATGAATCTCGAAAGCGCGAGAGTTCCCCACCAGTTCCCAAAATCATGACTACGTATCAAGATGGTTAATAAATGATACATCGAGAACAAGACTTCCGGGTTTATTAAGTCAATAATTAGCAGATATTGTAATAGAAAACTATAATTAAACACGAAGCTAGTTTGTAACAGTCATCGTAGAACCGTTAGACGTTTGTTTTTTGTGAGAAAGAAACTGTACTGGTTGTAAATATTGCTTTAAAAAAACAGTCGTAGTAGGTACTGGCCACCTAGACGACCTCAGGGTCTCCAGCGAGTTTTTAATCCCACCTCATGAGTCTTCACCGAACAAGTGGCTAGCTCGTCCTATGTTTGGGTCGATCCAATCACCCCTCTCTTAACAGTTTCAAAAGTTGGTATAGTGAAACTGGGACCGACAGCTTAATGTGCTCTCCGAAGCACTGTAGTGGTGTTGTTAAACAAATGTACATACATTTTTAGATTAAAAACTCATTGGTACACACCACTAAGAGGTTAATTTGAAAAATAAAGTCTTATTGGTTGATGTCTATCTATAGTTACTAGCGACTATAGTAAAAACTGTTTGCAAAAACTTGTGGTAGAGCTACTGAAGCCCTAGTTTTATTACCGTTTACTTTCGCGTTAACTATACTACTGCGTTAATATTTATTCCACACGCTCGGATTTTTAGTTCTCAAAATTTCCGCTTGGGGCTCTCATAAAAATTTTAGTTAACTCAAACGCAACGTAATCGTTAGAAAACTTGCAATAAACGGATGCTGATACATGCTGACGATGATGCCATAAGGTTTCCTGTTTTCTTTAAAAACGTACGGAGCTCTAACTAAGGCCGAGTTGCACCAAAATAAACTCTCAGTAAATACAAATAATAATAATAGTATGTAGGACAATTTACACATATTGCTCAGAGGCTCTACCATGGGATTGCGCATTGTAGCAACGTAACGTATTTGTATACGTATACGTGAGCAACAACCAATAGGATCGCTATATTCAATCCTGTTACCAAAAATAAAGCGGCCCTATTCGTTTCTGCTCACGTATACGTATACAAATACGTTACGTTGCTACAACGCGCATTACCCCTTGGTAGAGCCCCTGGTCACAAACTAAGCTCTAGGCGTGTACTATGTGTACCAGAAGCAGCGATGTAATACATATTATATTTTATAAAACACCCAGACCATGACAAACTGTACAGAGAAACCGTACTATTTATTTTCCCATGAGTTGGGGGAATCGAACCCACGGCCTCCAAATCAAATGTCAAATGTAACGTTTAAAGTTAAAAATGAA
Organism: Monopis laevigella; assembly: GCA_947458855.1. Classification (NCBI taxonomy): domain Eukaryota; kingdom Metazoa; phylum Arthropoda; class Insecta; order Lepidoptera; family Tineidae; genus Monopis; species Monopis laevigella. The sequence goes on along the minus strand of OX381596.1, from coordinate 1,638,200 downwards.
TGAATGAATGAATGTTTTATTTATTTCACTTAACTTAGCCTAGGTACAATTAATTATACAAAAATTAACATAATTGGCATAATGATGCCCTGCAAAATAGATGCTATATAAATAAAAATATTATAACCAATGCACATAGCCAAACAATTAGGTAAGCAACCAACCACTAAACTAGGTAACTAACGTTACCCTGTATCTCAGTGGTTGCATGTACCAGTTTTATTTTGAAAGTAGTAATGACAGCTGGTACATTCGACGCCATTTTCAATTTTAATCGTTACAATAACTTTAACGGACACTTTGGTGCAATTCAGCATAAAAATCACGGCCATTTTCTTTTGTAGCATTTTGGCAATCCATTTGAAGAAGATATTTAACGTGTGAAAGTAATGAGGATCGGTCGTAAAAACTGCGGATTCCACGTTAACCGATTATTGACCTAAACATGCTCTTTTAATAGATTGTTCATACGTCACTATATGGAATCCCTGTAGGCGGCCTGGGGATCGATTCCTTGCTCATTAAATTTTATTGCCTATAAAGAAATTGCTATAATTTTATAAGATAAATATATTGGGGTTTTTATCATGTCTAGAAAGTATGCCTCTAAACTTCTGCATCGATTTAAATATGTTTTTACTGGAAACGGATAAATGGGAATCAATAGGAATACATATTTCAAGTAAAATGGACCAATAGTTCTATACAGAGAGAGAGAGAGATGGATAGAGAAAAAAATTATGGGGTAAATTTTTTTTAAAGAATATTTTTTATAAATACAGTATTTTAGTTATTATCGCGACGAGTTCGCCACTTGTTCGCCACCATCGGCTTTGACGAGGTGGGATTAAAAACCCCTTCGCTGGGTACCCTAGGGCCGTATAGGCGGGTGCTTTACGGCGCCCGAGACCGCCTAGACGGCCCCAGGGTACCCAGCGGAGGGGTTTTTAATCCCACCTCGTCGAAGCCGATGGTATAAGTCTACACCGAACAAGTGGCTAGCTCGTCGCGATGTTTTGAATAGACTCAATAACCCATCTATAAACAGTTTCACAAGTTGGTATTGTGAAACCAGGGCCGACAGCTTAACATGCTCTCCGAGGCACTATAGTGGTGTTGTCAAACAAATGTACATAATTTTTTAAATTAAAAACTCATTGGTACACACCGGGATTCGAACCAAGGGACCTAAGTGTTTTTAAGTCCAAGGTCTAACCTTCTTCATTTTCAAATTTTTTTATAAGTATCTAATCAAATACAGGAGGTGCTAAAGATTTAAAATTTAGTACACATACTCTTCTTAAAACCGTGAAAATAATTAACTAAATTAATATAGGTTTAATTTTTTTTTAATACCGTTTTGTTTCTGGAATGACGGGTGAAAAAAATATATAGGAGCAGGCCAAACATGGGGTGTTTTTTATATTAACTATTTAGAAGTGGGCTGTGACGGTCAAAGCCTGGTCAACAGATGCTAGTTATATATATATGGGCGTTCCTTTGTTAATAAAATGTGAATACAGAAATAGGGCGAGCGATGTTTCTTATCGTCTAACACCTAGAACGAGTGTTTTCACTACACTTTTTAGGTTAACGACGCGTAAGTGTATTTTTCTTTGCTTCCGACTTCTAGTTAGTTAACTGTATTTTGTATAAAATTACTTGGGTATGATCCCGAGGATCAAAGTTAGTTGGTGCTATAAAAGTTATTAATCCAAATAGAATATTAACTTTATCTGTTTCAAAGTATTTCTTTGGTTTTATGTAACAATAAGTTATAAATATTTTATACTTGCCTAGGTACTAGCCTTCTAGTTTTTTGTGGCTAACTAATCTTGTTCTTAACAAATCTTCGTTTAAAAAAAATACTTAAAATAATTTACAATGCAGAATTTAATAAAGCGATCCTACTGGTTGTTGCTCACGTATACGTAAACGTAACGTATTTGCATACGTATACGTGAGCAACAACCAATAGGGCCGCTTTATTTTTGGTAACAGGATTTAATAAAGCGATCCTATTGGTTGTTGCTATAGGGCCGCTTTATTTTTGGTAACAGGATTGAATAAAGCGATCCTATTGGTTGTTGCTCACGTATACGTATACAAATACGTTACGTTGCTACAATGCGCAAACCCATGGTAGAGCATCTGTTCCTTCCAGAAGGCGACAAAAAGTTCGAGGCTTCCACAGGCCACAAGGAGCGACCTCGGGGTTCCGAGGATTTTCGCCTGTGTAAAGCTACCCCAAAGCATGAAGCAGCACATGGGTGGGTGTGTGATCTGCAGGGTAACCACCGACTCCGATACCGTGAGATCTCGTTCGAGTTGAGATCGAGAAGGATGTTTTTGGTACCACGTAAACTGAAACATCTTTGTTTGAATTAACCACTGCATAAACTGTTCGAGTACCTAATTTATTACAAAAAAATATTTATAATATTATGAAGTTTGTAAATATGATTTGTATGAAATGACGTCATTTTTGATCTCAACTCGAACGAGAACTCACGGTATCGGAGTCGGTGGTTACCCCCCTGTTAATCGTTGTCACATAGGTGTCCGAAGTGACCACGTTCAACGTTTATTTTATTTTATATCAAATCCATGCTCTTTATGAAACTCGTTGCAAAGGGTCTAATAATAGAGATAATATTAATAAAAGTATTTACGGTACTACATCGTTTTAGCTAAGCCCTTGACATGTAGTACTTTTCTCAGAAAGCATTACTCCTTTTATTTGGCATTTACCTACGTCAAGATTTGCTATAAATTTAAAATTGTTTACGAGATGAATCAACCGGTCGTAAATCTTGAACTTATTCACTCACTAGATTTACTATAATTTCAAATATTTAAATTTAATGTTGTATCTACACTTATGTTCTTTCTCTATTATAAGTGACGTAGTTATGTTTCTGTTTTAGTCTGTGGGTTCACCGGTTTTCGGGAGACTACTGTATCGATTTCTTGTCGAGGTGGTAGTCTCCTTTCACGGTGCGGTTACAAAATGGGTAGTTGAATTGACGATAAGGCAGCGGGTATATTAAAATAAACTCGTATTAATGCAATTCGTCATTTTCGCCCCCCATTTTGTAATGGCATAATTGTTCTTAAACGATTAATATTGTTTAAAAACAAATATTGATTGACCCCATTCATGGACTTGGTAGGTCTGCTGACCACCAGGTAGATATAAAGTCACATGTCGTACTCCATGATCTTTTGAGATCTAATAAACTTATTTGCGCAAGGCATGTGATCTACCTGATGGTAAGCAGACATACAAAGTCCGTAAATGCGATCCACCAGTTCATTATTTTAACAGCATTGATTACATTCACCTCCATTATGCCGGCTAAATGAGGCGGTTACTAAAAGGGCGGGGTCAATGACGATTTGCATTACTCACTCGTATCTTTGTGCGTTGTCGTCATATCAACCGCCGATTTTGTAACCTCACATAGTGTAAAATGAATATTTGAGATTTATAATAATAACAATTCATTTATTTTTCACAATAACTTATTGAAAATTCACAACATCAATTGATACAAAAAATTGTGAGACTGGAGCCTGAATAAGGCACAAAGCCTGTGTCTCAAGTCTCCAGAATCCCTCCCTTATTAACAATTTATATTGAATATCAGGAAAAACAAATTATTACATATTAGAAAAAAATATTTGAGTACATTACAGATAAACATAATAAGTGTATAATAATATAAGTAACTTATATAAGGTAAATAAAAGACAAGAAAAACAATTATTTCCATAGTTGTGAGTGTGTGTGTGCATGTTGTGAGAACGTGTGTGTTTGTGTGTTATAATGTAATAAAACAACATAAGATCATAATCCCCCGGAATTCGCGGTCCTTAATTTATGATCACAATCATCTTTCGCTAACGTTTTAACGTTTTGATAAAAATATCATTTGTAAGCCAAAACAAAGTGGGAGACAATTTATTGGCCACGAATTTGTTTCAATATGTAGTGCGTTCATTATATATGTATCTCAATAATCTTTATATAAACATCTCGTGTCGCGATGTCCGTTTACTCTCCAATTTAGCTCATTTCATATATAAATCTACACTAATATATAAACAGGTAAAGTATGTGAGTTTCTATTATTTTTAACTATTATCTTCTAATTTAACTTATAAAATTATAAATACGTTTATAAAATTTTATAACAAAACATATGTATACCGTGGCGGATGTACCAACTCGTACTAAACGTTTTGGCGATTCATACATCTGCCGTACTATTAAAATGTGGAATGCTCTACCAGCTCGGGAGTTTCCTTCCTCTTATAACCTAGAGTCCTTTAAACGAAGCGTGAATAGGAATCTTAAGCCGGCATAATGATGGCAACCAGCGCGCTGGCAGCGATGCACGCATCCGCTTGTTGCTTATATTCCTGGACATTTCATACTGCTTAACATCAGGTGGATGCAAGATCACATGCTGAGCTCTTATAAAAAAAATAGAAGAGCGCTCCCAAAACAACTTCACAAGAAAACTCGCTAAAAACGCCGTTCACCAAATTATTTTACTCCAATTTCTTTTTGTTTTCGACGGCATGCAATAAAACGGTGTAACAAGTCCGGTACACCGAATAACACATACTGAGGACAGACTAACACACACTGAGGACAGAAAGGCATGTCGGTGGTTGTTTATTACGAACAAATATTAGTCCGGAGCACGTGTGGTCCAAAACTTTATGTCCTTGTCAATTTTACATTACTTTCTAATGTTTACATTTCTATAGAAAATGTTTTAGGAAATTACGGGTCACAGGTTGGATACCATCTCCTGTTATTGCTAACATCTTTGTATATAGAAAATTGAAGGAATGATCGCGATCTCCGTTCTATTGATAATTACCTATTAAAAATTACACCACATGCCTCTACCAAATATTCTGACTCATTTACGGTGTCAGCTGCTCGCCAGTGGAACTTGCTCCCCCTGAACATCAGACAGTCTCCGTCTCTCGCTATTTTCAAGAAATTACTCATTTCTCATTATCATAATTTAGGTTAGGTTTAAACATATATTTATGTTTTATTTTTGCTATATTATTTATGTAGTTGTATCTATGCAGTTTATGTATTTTGATTTCTCTTTACACTAATCGGTGCACCCTATATTACAATTTCCTAAAGGTTAGCTGGTAGATAATGCCTAAGGCATTAAGCTCACCTTTGTACAAACCATTAAGAGTTTAAGGGTAATAAAGAATTTAAAAAAAAGAAGGAAAATTTACTAATCATTTTCCAAAATATTAGTAAACGCATATAAATGTATAAATTTTAGTACACGTATAATTTTCAAAAATATTTGTACGTTTTTTTGTAGACCATGAAGTCTGGGTGTAAACTAAATTTCATCTACCGTATTCTTAATTTTTGTTACATTTAATTCATCTAATGTACCCTCCATTTTAAGCTGTTTCAGCTAAGTTTTTTTGCTAAGTTTCAAAGTATGACTGGTAGATAACATGCCTAACAGCATCAGCTACGATAAAGTTTTTAAAATGTCACTTGCCGTGCTCGTTTAAGGACACTACATCGCAACAAGTCTTCGTTCTTCGAAGGAATTACTCGATTACTGTTTGTAGCAGAATTAAAATAAACTGATTTATTCTTAATTAGCTCGCAACTTCGTGTGCTTCATATTTTAAAACAAAAACAAAAAAAAACAAATCGACGAGTCACGTGGTTTGTAACAAAATAATTTAAAAAATCTATTGGTTCTCTACATGAAGCTAAAAAATCTATTGGTTCTCTATATGAAGCTAAAAAAACGCGCCCCGCGGACGGGCACGGTTTTTTAGCTTCATGGTTCTCTAGGTCAATTTTCGTGAAATTGTTAATCCCACAGTATTCGGAGTACAAACGAATTAACAAACTACTTTCTATTATTATTTCTCGCATCTTCCAGTATTTTTCTTTTGCAATAATCTTTAGTACTAATATACGTGGTGGCCTAGTTGTTTAGACCTTGGACTTAAAAACACTTAGATCCCTGGTTCGAATCCCGGTGTGTACCAATGAGTTTTTAATTAAAACAAATATGTACATTTGTTTGACAACACCACTGTAGTGCCTCGGAGAGCACGTTAAGCTCTCGGTCCCGGTACTATACCAACTTGTAAAACTGTTTATAGATGGGTTATTGTGTCTATTCAAAACATGGTGGACTCACTCATGGTGGGATTAAAACCCCTCTGCTGGGTACCCTGAGGCCGTCTAGGCGGTCTCGGGCGCCGCAAGGCACCCGTAATGATATAATAATATTTAGTATAGACAAGGAAAGTGTACGAGTTAATTAGTATCTAAGATAACCTTAACCTATAACTGTAGCGGCAGCAAACCTCAAGTTTTGTAGGAAACAATTTAATTGTACCGAAAACTAGTGATAATTCCGCACTCCCAGATAACATCTCGTAAAAGATTAACCGAATTGCATAGAACTAATCACACGATAAGATAGAGGTGTCGACGACCCCGTGACGTATTGCCAAACAAAAATACTTGCTTGAGAATGAGTGGTCGGCCGGCAATTAGACTGAGGTGTACTATTTTTGGGAGTTTTTTCAACGATTTGGCACCTTCTACTGACCGTGTAGACGGCTTGGAAATGTAGGTGCTTCTAAATGGCCGCACGTACGCTTGCATGTGGGAAGAAAGGAAGGAACGAGGTTTCCGTTAAAGGTTATTGTAGTATACTGACTTGCAGATAGGTAGACTAATGTACGAGTATGTGTACCATCACGGGTGTCTTTAGTGTCCGAGACCGCCTAGTCGGCCTCAGGGTACCCAGCGCGGTGGGTCTACACTGAGGCTCTACCATGGGTTTGCGCATTGTAGCAACGTAACGTATTTGTATACGTATACGTGAGCAACAACCAATAGGGCCGCTTTATTTTTGGTAACAGGATTGAATAAAGCGATCCTATTGGTTGTTGCTCACGTATACGACAAATACGTTACGCAAACCCATGGCAGAGCCTCTAATCTGTTAATAACCAATTAAACATCCCGTCGCACACCTCCACCAAATATTCCGATTTTTAAACTGTATCAGCTACTTGTCAATGGAATTTGCTTCCTCTGTCTATAAGACAGGCTCCCACCATCGGTGTATTTAAACGTCTTATTATCTGAATAAGAAAGTAGGTACCTATTTTTCCTTTAGCATTCTGTTTCGGTATGGTAATATTATGTTGATATGTACTATATGTATGATTTATATAAGTAGTATTGTGTGTATATTTAAGTAGTAGTTTATTTATATACTATTTGCTCCATGTCCTTTAAATAGTGTTGAAAACAACAAGTTAATTTTAGACCAAGAAAGCGTATTTGAAGTAAATTAATAAAATTAACATTTTGTTACAAGGATTTATTGTGAGAGTATAAAATGTTGCCATATTACATAAATATTACACACATCATAGGGATGCCGTGTAAATAATTAAAATTAGAAGTTATTTGTTATGTTATTCCTAACTATAGTTATTTGATATACTTTTGCACCTTATGCATAATTTTTCACTCTCTCAAAGGTTAGCTGGTAGAAAATGTCTAAGGCATTAAGTTCTTACAATTTTATTTATATTTTTAAATAATAATAAAATTAGCTGATATATTAGCCCTTTCAAATTTACCACGTATATGACCTACTGTATATAACGTACCTACTGTACAATTCCTCTGACACACGAATGAAATTTTAATGCAAATAAAGTTATACAATTAAAATTTTCACGGTCTATAAATAAAAATATCTTTTAAATTGTCCAAAATAATATTGAATTGAATTTTTAAAGAATAAAGCATTTACAGAGGTTAGCAACTCTGTTCATAAGACAACAATTTAATGGTTTAGTGAAATTTGTTCAGATGGCTGGCACAAAAGGCTTTGTAAGAAATAGTGCTAGTTAACAAATACCGAAGTATTATTGTAATATTTAAAAATGACGACAATATAAGCGACGCCATCAGTGTTTTTTATTTTCAATCAGTATCTCTAACGAAAGTTTTTGTTAAACATTCTGTCACTTACTCTATAGTTTAAAACTTTTTTTTAACTATTCATAAATATCTGTAAAGATTTACAGGCGTGAAATTTTTTATTATCAAAATACATTAAAATTCAATAATTTGTAAATACTAAATAATATCTAAATAGAAATATACGTGGTGGCCGAGTTGGTTAGACCTTGAACTTAAAAACACATAGGTCCCTGGTTTAAATCCCCGGTGTGTACCAATGGGTTTTTAATTAAAAAAAATATGTACATTTGTTTGACACATAGTGCCTCGGAGAGCACGTTAAGCTGTCGGTCCCGGTTTCACTATACCAACTTGTGAAACTATTTATAGATGGGTTATTAAGTCTATTCAAAAACATCGCGCCGAGCTAGACACTTGCTCGGTGTAGACTCATACCATCGGCTACGACGAGGTGGGATTAATAACCCCTCCGGGTACATAATTTCTTTCCAAAGACCACAGTCTCGGAACCCCAAACTTTAAGATTTAGATGAAATAAATTATTTGACGGGGATAATATGTGTTAGTTAATAATATGGTAAATATGATGCAAGGAAGCCAGAGCGGCAGTGACATAGTACAATGCTCGTCAGGCCAAAATTAGCGCCGATATTTCGACGGAACGACTATTTGTAGATGCTAGACTTGGTCTAGATGGCAGTCGTGCACCTAGATCATACTCTCAATGAACTGTGATCTCGGAACGTGAAATATGTGCGGACGTTGTTTAAGAACAAATGATTTCTCAGACCTTTTTATAAGTAAATTATAGGACATGTTAGGTACGTGCTGCTGTATAGCGTGCATTATAGAGGACGTTAAAGTCAAAATAATTTATACCGCCCATACAGATACAAAAACCGTCAAGTGACCTAGTCATGTTTCGGTTTTAGTCTGTGGGTTCACCGGTATTAAGGAGATTACTGCATCGATTTATTGTCGAGGTCGAGTCTCCTTTCAGAGTGCGGTTACGAAATGGGTAGTTGAATTGACGATAATGCAATTCGTCATTGTCGCCCCCTATTTCGTAATCGCATCATTTAGCCGGCACAGTGGGAGCGATCAATATTATTTAAGAACAATTATTGATTGACCTCATTCATGGTCTTTGTAGGTCTGTTCACTACCAGGTAGATACAAAGTCACATGCCGTGCTCTAATAAAAAAAAAACAAATAGGTTACAAAAAGCACAGTTATAAACTTTGCTTCAAAACTCCGAATGACCTATTTTTCAAAAACTATATTTTTTGTAATGTTTTGAACAACTTTTTTTACCTGTAAATTATTGACTTTTATCTTTTAAAAAGTACGGTAAAATATAATTATACCAAATTTCAAATAAAACGGACTATATAGCTTGTACTATTTCTTCTGTGTTAGTGCTTAAGATATTTGGTGCGGACAGACATTATACTTAGTGAGACTAGAGTAAATACTTACGGAACCCTACAAGGTAAATACGTTAGCAACTCCTTTCAGGGTGCGGTTACGAAACGGCCACATTTAGGCTGTTTTTGTCGCCACCCATTTCTTAACCGCAATATTTAGCATATACTGAGAGTGATTAATATTGTTTAACACTATATATTGATTAGCCCCATTCATTCTTTGTAGATCTGCTTACCATCAAAATAAATATCACCGCCTATAGACGGGCTCAGGGTACCCAGAGGAGTTTTTAATCCCGTCGTAGCCGATGGTATGAGTCTACACCGAAAAAGTGGCTAGCTCGTCGCGATGTTTGGATATACCTATTAAACCACTATAAACAGTTGCAATAGTGTTCCAAAGTTGGTATAGTGAAACTGGGGCCGACAGCTTAACGTGCTATCCGAGATACTATAGTGATGTTGTTAAACAAATGTACATACATAATTTGAATAACTAAAACTCATTGGTACACACCGGGGTTTTAACCAGGGACCTAAATGTCTAAGGTCTAACCAACTCGGTCACCACGTATATGTATACGTGCTGACCACCAGGTATATAAAAAATCATAAAAAATTATGATAAATAAAAAGAACTGTCGTCAGCAGCGCCCTCTTGATTGTGTTAATCCAACTTAAAAAGATATGAACTGGACCGACTGTATGATCGCATCGCATGCCTAATTTATATGAAAATATTTGGACAGAACTCGTTTCCCGCAGTCAAGTTTGTTTGATTTAATTCCAAATCGAGTCGGAGTGACAGTCAGCCGTTCTGGTGATCAGCCGCAGTCCGGCACCCTTTGTGGGCCCGGCTTTTGGTACCTAACTCTGTCATTGCAAATATATATATAGAATTTAGTTCTGCAAAAAAATATATTTATTCAAAGTAACAATTTACAAGATACAAAATAATAAAAACTAACTAAAATTAAAATAATAATAAAAAAAACCCTACCTACTCAATAAAATACAAAATCCTCACAATGAACGCGCGGCATAGTGCTCAGAACGCTGGCGACATTTCCTTTTTGGATTATTAAATTTAATCTTTGAGAGAAGAAAGCGCCATCCCTCTGGTCACCTGTGATGTCGATCAATTTTGAAGAAATCTGTTTTACAAGCTTTCTTGCTTCTGGGCCCCATGGTCCCATTGTCAATAAAATACTACCGAACCGAACACACACTACATAACCAACTAGTGTAAGACTAATAAAACAGCTGAAAAACTTTTTCGAAACGGTTCCTAGGGAAAAGATGTTCGATTTGATCGCACGTAACGTAGGACGCCCCGCAGCTAGATGGACTGATGACCAGGGGCCTTTTTCCGAGTTTGCAACCGCTAATCACGACAAGACGTTGCGCAAACCATAAATATGGAAATATAAGTTCTATTCCAATGGTTATACAGTATGTATTAGGTTGGCTATAATAATGCCGCCATCTTGAAATACACGAATTCTTCGCAAGTTTGAACATGTGTGGAGCATTGGATTTTCAACTTTATAATAAACAGGATAGAACTTATATTTTAATACCTGTATTTTACGCAAAATACGTGACGGTGAACGTGTCAAAACTCGGAATAAAGCCCCTGGGGGCCTTATTCCGAGTTTGCAACCGCTAATCACGACAAGACGTTGCGCAAACTATAAATATTGAAATATAAGCTCTATTCCAATGGTTATATAGTATGTATTAGGTTGGCTATTATAATGCAGCCATCTTGAAATACACAAATTCTTCGCAAGTTTGAACATGTATTGAGCATTGGAATTTCAACTTTATAATTAACAGGATAGAACTTACATTTCAATACCCGTACTTTACGCAAAATCGATATACCAAAGTTTAGACTGCAAAAAACTAATAAATGTTTCGTCATTAACAGTATAAGGTTATTTAATAAATTACCTAAAAGCATAGATCTGAGTGTAATAAAGTTTAAAAATTGTATAAAACACATATTAATCAATAAGGCTTACTATAGTGTAAAAGACTATCTTAACGATAAAGACGTCTGGATCCGTCCTGATATGCAACTGAGGTCTCGCAACTAGTAAACAAATTGCTTATGTAGAATCTACCCTAGTTTAGCAGGTATATAATGTCCGATATTGTAATAATTTTATATTACATAATTTATTTTCATTACATTATGTAAATTTTGTCTTTGGATAAGGTAATCATTGATGATTACCTACTTATTTATACTAATAGTATACTGTGTAGTTATGTACATTGGTACCGTAACAAATAATCTGCCATAGGGTGTTCTACGCATGCTGATCAGTGGGGTGCATTTTGAGTATGTTACTATATATATATTATATATATATATATATGCTATATAGCATAAGTCATTCAATAGCTGTACCCCTCTTTTAGTTTGTGTGAAGCACTAGAGTTTTTTACTTGCTGGTTTCTTTTTCTCCGGGGTGTCTCTGAGGGGATCGACTTTACAGTTAGTGTTTATGCCCTTAAAAATACCGATCCTTATACCTTTACTTATATGTGATTGGTTACTTAGCTTTTTAGATGCCTTCAAACGGCGCAAATATGGATCTATAATGAAAGATCACATATTTGTGCCGTTTGCAGTAGAGACTCTAGGCCCATGGGGCCAAAGCGCTAAAAAATTCCTTAAGGACATAACACCTCGTCTCATAGCGTCCTCTGGTGACAAGAGGGCTGGCTCATTCCTCGCTCAAAGAATTAGCATTGCGATCCAGCGGGGAAATGCAGCCAGTGTTCTTGCCACCATTCCACGCGGACTTGATCTATATAAATACTAGGTAATTAAATTTAATTAAAAAAAAAACTTATTATATTTTTGAATAAATGAATTATTTTTTTCTTAGCTTTTATTTACAACAAATATTTAAGGCATGGATATGGTCGGTGAAGTTGGTCGCCTTGGTGGCTCTCTTGTATGGCAGATAATGATTGACAGGTCAATGGAATCAGCTAACCACCAAGTCTTACACTAATTGGTTATGTAGTGTGTGTTCGGTTCGGTAGTAATTTTCATATTAAGATTTCCATTCCATCGTGTCTAAGTTCAATTAATATTTGTCGTTATTTTGTTAATGAATAGCTGCCTAACCAAACGCACTCTAAGACCTCATTGTTAAACTTTTTTTTTTTGACTTTTCATAAATATCTGTAAAGATTTACATGAAATAAATGATTTTGACTTTGACTTTGAAAATGCGCGACGGTGAACGTGTCAAAACTCGGAGTAAAGCCCCTGCGGAGGGTGGCTGGCAGAGGCTGGATGCGAAGAGCGGAGGATAGGGATCAGTGTCGTGTCTTGGGAGAGGCCTATGTCTAGCAGTGGACTGCGATAGGCTGATAATGATAATGATGAATCTCATATTAGCCCAAAGAACATCCTTTCAAAGTCACCTTGTAGTACTGTGATACATATATTTAGTAGTAATCTACGCAAAGTCGGAGCCGGTCGCTAGTTAGCAAGATCAAATTTCTACTTCGAAATGTAACTAACTAAGATTTAAACCAACTTATAAATTTAATGTAATTTATGTAATATGTCTAATTAAATGTATCAAAATGAACGATCCTGGTCTAGATACTAAACGATTTCTAATATCTATATAGTTGCAACTGCAGTCATTTAACATTTTATCACTTTGGTAATAAAAGTGATTTTGCAATGAAAACACATTTCTTACTCGTGGTTTCCTTTTTAGGAATAATCTTGTAAAGATATGAACACATTTTGTTTGTTTAAAAATTGTTGCACCACTTTTTTGCTTCAAATCCTGCGGTTTGACGCGGGCGCAGACGAAATAATAGTACAAGGGTTCAATTTCGATTAGGCATATTTGCTTGTTCCTTCTTCGTGGGTGTCTCGCTTTCACAGGAGTTATGAATTGTGACTCGGAAGCAAAGATAAGGTAAATTTGGAAGATTTCCCGATGCTCTGATGTGTTTAAGGAAGTTAGAAGTAGCTACTTGTCTATGTTTTATCTCAGCGTTATAAGTACGGTTTCTGGTGAGAGTAAGCAGCGTGGATTACCAAAAGTCACAATGCGTTTAAAAATTAATTAAAAATAAACTCCATAAAAAAATGTTAAATTAGAATTAACAATCTTCTTTTTATTAATCATATAAACTTTTATAAATAAAAAAATATTTTTTAATATTTATAGTAATGTCATAAAATCCGAAAAACGAAAATTTCAGAGCTATTTTCACGATTTATTTCTATCAAACAAACGATTTTTTTTTACGTTTCCGACTTTACAGTTATATCACTAATATCCTCCAGATTAAGGAAAAAAATACTGTTTGTCTGAAAACAGTCAGTTTCTTAAAAAAATCGGAACTATCCACGCAATCTCTGAACTCACCTCATCTTAAATATATATAATAATATAACTAGACCTAAGCAATACCCCCCCCCCCCTTCGGTACTTCACAAAACTGATAACGGAATGCACTCACAATGATGCCGCCACCAAACGACTGCTCTTGTATCACTTATCCGCTGGGCCCAGCTCTTCAAACCTGCCAAAACGTTTAACACTATAAAGTGTGAAGATAAATAAATAAAAAATAAATAATAATAATATGTAAGACAATTTACGCAAATTGTCTTACATAATAAACTAAGCTCTAGGCATGTACTATGTACCAGAAACAATGATATAATATTATATTTTAGACCGTAACAAACTGTACAGAAAACGTACCTCCAGATTCAATGCCAAAGGCATTAATAACCACTAGTCTACGGGCAAATCCAAAAACAAAATCTTTTACTCTTCTAGTCTGCGTGTAGTTGTGATATTCGAATATCTTTTATCTAAAAGCTCTAAGCTCTTTTTAAATATAGGCTACGGTATTCTTAACTGTCCTGTAAGAAAAGTTAAGGCTGTTAAATATTTTTCACTTCTCATGCTCTGAAAGTGCTTATTTGTGCAGGATATAGGCTGCACAAAATCGAATTTTGTGCACAAGTGCATTAACGTATCTACTCATAAATGTATCTATATTAAGGCAAAGAAAATGAGCCATACAGCCAAACACAATAAGAAGTTCATAGATAGAATCTGTTATTTTTTTATATTTACTTAAATTTTGCCTTAATAATTGCCTTATGTGTTAAGACATAAAAATAATTTTCTTTAGTATTCAAAACTGTACTAATTTTACTTTGAATTTTAATTAAAGAAATGTTATGTTATACTACTGTTTTATTTCCTCGTAATTGAAGTGAAAAACTGAGTCTATAACTCGTCCACGAAACCATTTTATCCTCGACAATCAGTTGGTTTAAAAATGGTTCGTTTTGTGCACTTGTTGTAAAATCTACTATTCTCCAACAAAGCTTTACCTTCTCGATGAAATCTTTACTTATAATTAAAAATCCAAGAATTCCGATAAAAAAAATCTGTTTGACAGTCAATCTGTTAGTTCGTACGAAGTATATCGAGAACATACACGTGACGAATTTTGACTACTTTTTACATAACTGGTTAACCCACATACTCGTATTTAGTCAGGTGTAGTCTAAACCAAAAAATATGTATTTATCCATAAAAGTAATTGGATTGTAAAACAAAATACATAAAATTCCTAGTTTATTAAAATGAATATTCAATTTTATTTAACAACGAAGTGTTTATGTAAATAAACAGTTAAACAATTAAAATGGTCATTATCTTTATGGGATCGAACCCGAGACATACAGTTTGGCACCATCACATCCGCCGCGCATAACTTACAATCTTGTTTTAGTTTTCTTGTTTTCCCCGTGTCGCTAAGTAGGCAGATTCCAAAACTGTCACTCTTGCCGATATTCAACTTTCTCCATATCATTTTCTCTAAAAAAATACCTTTTAAATATTAGTTATACAACGTGTCCTCCAATTTACGCAAAATGACAAACTTATTTCGTTTTTGTATAGATTAATAACCCATCTATATACAGTTTCACAAGGTGGTATAGTGAAACTGAGACCGACAGCTTAATGTGCTCTCCGAGGTACTATAGTCGTGTTGTTAAACAAATACATTTTTAGATTAAATACTCATTGTACACCGGGGTTTGAACCAGGAATCTAAGTGTTTTTAAGTCTAAGGTCTAACCAACTTGGCCACCACGTATATAAATAAATTATTACTTGAGTGAAAATGGAGTTGAGCAAACAAGAACTCCAAAAACAACTTTAGAAAAAGCAGAAAGGCAACAACACAACTCACAGCTATTTAAAAAAAGTTTATTTTAGTACAAGGTATTATGATAATAATATTATTGGTGATGTCTGGGAGTAATTTGTGATAGTTGGGAGCACATTGGCAGGCATGGAGTCACCACCGAGCATGCCAAGAGTTCATTCATTCTTCACAATGACGAACTCAAACACATGATTCGGATTTCATTTCCTTTAAATATGTAAGTCTATGTATAATGCTTACGTTTTTATTTTTAAAATAAAATATAAATACCGTCACCGCCTACAAATACTACCACCGAACAAGTGGCTAGCTCGTCGCGGTGTTTGAATAGACTTAATAACCCATCAACAGTTTCACAAGTTGGTATAGAGAAACTGGGACTGACAGCTTAACGTGCTCTTTGAGGCACTATAGTGGTGTTGTTAAACAAATGTACATACACTTTTAGATTAAAAACTCATTGGTACACACCGGGGTTTGAACCAGGGATTTAGTGTTTTTCATTCTAAGGTCTAACCAACTCGGCCATCACGTATATGTGTACGTATATTTTTACAATAAATAAAAGGTTTTTAGGTGGAGGAAGGTCTCTATAACTTCGTTACCACCCTCATACAGATCAGCAAAACCATCAAATCTAGGTGACCTAGTCATGTGTCGGTTTTAGTCTGTGGGTTCATCGATCTTCAGGAGACTACTGCATCGATTTATTGTCCTCTTTCAGGGTGCGGTTACGAAACGGGTGGTTGAATTGACAATAAGGCAACGAGAATATTAAAATACTCTCGTAATGCAATTCGTCTTTGTCGCCGCCCATTTCGTAATCGCATCATTTACCCGGCATAGTGGAAGCGATCAATGTTGTTTAAAAACAATGATTGTTCAATTCCATTCATGCACTCTGTGGTCTGCTCACAATCAGGTAGATACAAAGACACATGCCGTGCTCCAATAATAATAAAAAAATCCTAGCAATGTTGGCATAATTAGACCCATTACATGTGTTCATGACTTGAACTCTGCTTGCTATCAATCAATTAAACACAAAGGCTGGGTTAACTGCCTTGTGAAGGTGCTATATGAAAAAAAAGCCAGCGCGTGTAAGTAACATACAGTAAATAGCCAGCCTCTAACTAGCTTATAACATTACGTTAGTGCTGAATAAAATAAAATAAACTTATTAATTCTTAAATACCATAAAAATATTGTATTATTTTATTATATACCTACGTGGTGGCCGAGTTGGTTAGACCTTGGACTTAAAAACACTTAGGTCCCTGGGTCGAATCCCGGTGTGTACCAATGAGTTTTTAATTTAAAAATGAATGTTCATTTGTTTGACAACACCACTATAGTGCCTCGGAGATCACGTTAAGCTGTCGGTCCCGGTTTCACTATACCTACTTGGGAAACTGTTTATAGACGGGTTATTGAGTCTATTCAAAACATCGCGACGAGCTAGCCACTTGTTCGGTGTAGACTCATACCATCGGCTACGACGAGGTGGGATTAAAAACCCCTCCGCTGGGTACTCTGAGGCCGTCTAGGCGGTCCCGGGCGCCGTAAGGCACCCGTGATGATATGTATGTATGTCTGTAAGCATTTTATTATAAAAAAATGATTATAAGAGATACTTTCACAAATGCCATTTCTATTATTTTTTAGCGGAATAATATTCTCCAATTATTATAATAAATCAATTTTATTTTTCCTCTTACCATTTGTATAACATCATGATAACCCTAATATCTAAATATACAGTGAATTTGAAAGGTTGTACTTTGGCTAATATTGATCAAAATATTGCTCTATTCATAAAATCGAACAACTTTTACCATGGAACCATATCGCAAATGAAAAAAAAAATTGACTTCCCCATACAAATTGGTCATTTTAACATTACTAGTTTGTATGGGTGTTCGATGGGGAAAGTTGTTCGATTTGATCTGTAGAACCTTTTATTATGCTAGGCACTTGTTCGGTGTAGACTCATACCATCCGCTACGATGAGGTGGGATTAAAAAACCCCTCCGCTGGGTACCCTGGGGCCGTCTAGGCGGTCTCAGGCGGCGTAAGGCACCCGCGATGATATGTATGCACAGAGCACGGAATCCACGCGCGCCGCTACGAGTGGGCAGCGCGCGGCGATTCCGTGCTCTGTGTATGTATGTATATGTAAAAACGTTCTCGTAATGTCCAAGTGACGAAAATGTTGTAAAATTAAAAAAACTTGTTCTGAAATGAGATGCTCAACTAATAAATAAATATTCAATATTTATTAAATAAATATTACCTACAATCAATTAAACGAAAAATTTAACTTTAATATTCAAATTTGGCGTGCCCTTGACCGGAATTCATTAATAGTCAAAGCATGGGTTTGTCAAATAGTCATTAGTCATTAATGATATATGTGAGAAAAATTACGACTGACTAAAAAGATTTATAAAGAGGTGTAAATTTGTATAGAGTAAGCTTTCGATTTAATATTAGATACATTTTACTATAGATATATGGCCTTATTGCGTCCTTGAAGAGAGCACTTTAGTTGAAATAGGTTTTGTCTCTATTACGCATATTTAATTTTCTTTCTAAAAAAGAGACAAAAACTATTTTAACTAAAGTATTCAAGGACTCAATAAGTTTTTATGAATATCGATATTAGTAGTAATATACTAGACAGCAAACTATATAATGAATGAATGAAGAGTATAATAAATAACATAATAATGTCATGTTTTGGTTTTAGTCTGTGGGTTCACCGGCTTTCTGGAGCCTACTGCAACGATTTCTTGTCGAGGAGTCTCCTTTCCTGGTATAGTTACGAAACGGACGATTCATTTGATGATAAAGCAGCGAGAATATTAAAATAGACTTGCAAATACGTCCATGTCGCCGCCTATTTCTTAACCGCGTCATTTAGCCGGCATGATGGGAGCGATTAATATTGTTAAACAACCATATATTAATCGACCCCATTCATTGACTTTGTAAGTCTGCTTAGCATCAGGTAGATACAAAGTCACATGCCGTGTTCCATAAAAAAAAGATTGTGTACAAAAAGCGTTGTTTTGTATTTTTTTCAATTATTTTTATTTCGTCACTGATTGTCAGGTAAACCCTTAAGGACACTGCATTCGCGAGCGTCAAGTTTGCATTCTCTATACAAAATGAGCTTTTACACTTCCAGATTTGTAGACTTCAGCGGGGTACTACAGTTCTCGTTCGAGTTGAAATCAAAAATGACGTCATTTCATACAAATGATATTTTCATAATTCATAATATTATATATATTTTTTTGTTATTCATTAAATACTCAAACTAGTTATGCAGTAGTCAATTTAAACAACGATGTTTCACTTTTCGTAGTACCGACTCGAACGAGATCTCACGGTATCAGAGTCGGTGGTTACCCTCTCGCAGAATTAAATAATATTTTTGTCGGTCATTGAAATTATTAATCATTTCTGTAATAATTTAGTAAATAATAGGTCATGCTAAAAAAAATTGTAAATATAGCCAACTTTTTTTGTACTTTTTATAGTTGAAACTAAGTGAAAGCAAGATCCACAACCGCCTAAAACTGTCTATTATGAAATAATTTTAAAAAGGTAACTAAAGGTTCCAATTTGTTTATCGTGCGGAACCCAAAAAGCACTGCAATAGAAAATATGACAATCACAGACGTCAATTAATTAGTGTCAAAGGTTGGAACTTGAAATGAATTCATTAAATTTTACAGTTTTATGTTAATTTTTTATAGTATGGAGACAAGCCCCATCAATACGTTAGCGCATGCCGGATGCATTGCTGTGGATACAGAGTCATATGCCAAGCTCCGTTACATCCGAATTAATAAAGTTATAAAAAGTTAAAATTTTATAGTTTTTTTTATAAATATTTTTTTTAAGTGTTTTTCAAAACGGTTGTTAATAAACTTGGTTTGGTGAATATTTTATTTTATGTATTTTTTAAAGTCATAAACATAAATAAATCGATTCGAAAGTATTTTTTTGAGATTCCCAGATTGATTGGAAATTCAGTAATTAAAAACGTATTAAATTAATTAAACGCTTTCAAATTGCTTTTTTATTGTTTACCTACTTTCTAACTAAATTTAAAATATAATTTAGTTCAGTTACCTTGTCAGGCCTAAATGTTTATAATCTATACATATCATCACGGGTGCCTTACGGCGCCCGAGACCGCCTAAACGGCCCTAGGGTACCCTGCGGAAGGGTTTTAATCCCACCTCGTCATAGCCATAGCTCGTCGCGATGTTTTGAATAGACTCAATAACCCATCTATGAACAGTTTCACAAGTTGGTATAGTGAATCCGGGACCGACAGCTTAACGTGCTCTCCGAAGCACTATAGTGTTGTTGTTAAATTAAAAACTCATTGGTACACACCGGGATTCGAACCCGGGACCTAAGTGTTTTTAAGTCCAAGATCTAACCAACTCGGCCACCACGTATATAATGTGTATAATCTGTGGGTCCTTTTTAATTTTGTACAAATTTAACTTTTTAAATAAATTATTTATTTATTTCAGTTGAAAATTTACTCTCTTTAGGGTCTTTATCACTATTGATAGATAGTTCTTATTCACTTGTACCAATATAAAAAGTATGTAAAATTGGAAAAAAAAAAGAGAAATTTTAAAGGTCAGCTTCGGTGTAAGTAATTCATCATCCCACATGCGCCTGTGCAGCTGGAAGGTTGTTTCTATAACTTCGCTAGATATTACCAAAAATCGTCAAGTGGACTAGTTTTAATTTTGTTTTAGTCTGTGGGTTCACTAGATTTCAGGGTGCAGATTTGGCGATAAAGCAGAGAGGATATTAAAATTGACTCGCTTTATCGTCGCCCATTTCGTAACCGCATAGTGGGAGCGATTATCTTTTATTTTTATTATAATATAAACACGAGTCCACGTTTGACATCCCTCTATCTTGCCTGATGTAAAGCAACGATGAGGTCGAAGACACCTCGACAAGAACACATGACTTGGCGGGTCACTTGACGGTTTTTTCTTCTATATGGGCGGTAATGAGACCGGCCGGTCGGCCTAGTGAAGTGAGAGGCCTTCATCCCATATAAAATAATAATCAATGCTGTAAACATAATGTATTGATCGATCTCATTCATGGTTTTTGTGGGACTGCTTAACATCAGGTGGATATAAAGTCACATGCCGAGGTCTTATAAAAAACAAACTAAACCAGGATTATTAGGAAGATCTTATTTCAAAGTTCTAAATATATAATTCGTTATTTTACCCAATTAAATTCGGCCTTAGGTTCATGTTTTAGAAGGCACATATTTATCTACCTTAAGTGCTTGTTAATTGGCAGCTTTGATTTCACTTTCAAATGTGACCCAAAACTGCTGAACCGTTATCACAAGATAAATATACCAAATTCTCTAAGGGTCACTCTTGACCACCGTTTGATGAATGATTAAACTTTATTTTTCTAATGTTATTAAGTAATGCTTTTTTTTTATTAATCATTCTAACTTGTTTTGACCGATAGTAAACATTATAACTAGTAAAATTTGTAGTGAAGTAGCGGTAGTTGCTATGGGTAAGCAGTCAAAAAACATAAATTGATTATTTAAAATGGCCGTAGTTCCCATGATTGCAATATGTAATTCAATTAGCTGACTAAGTTAGTGCTTACTTTCAAATTATATATTAATATACTCGTATTATCCGATATAATTTAAATTAAGTATAGAGGACCATGGTCTCCAGATGCATTAAAGTTTGGTCAACAACTTGGCAAATTATTAATTAATGCATCTGGAGACCATCGCGCTAGGTCTTTTTTCCAACGAATATCGCTGGAGATTCAGAGGGTGCGTTGAGTATTTTGAACACGTATGCGCAGTATCGGAAGATCTTCAAGAAATAATTTATTTAGAGTTATTTATTAGTTACTTGAATTTTTTTATTTTGTATATTTTATTGAATAAAATTTTTAAACATAGTACTTATAGAGGTGATTACTAAAATAAACAAAAAGCGTCTTTTCATTCTTCCTTGATTTTTTTTTATTATTATTAATGAAACACGACATGTATCTACCTGATGGTAAGCAGACCTAAAAGTCCATGAATGTTTTTTTTTGTTTAACTGCATTAATTGCTCCACTATGCCGCGGTTACGAAGTGGGCTGCGTAAAAGACGAATTTGCCCTTCTTATAAATCTGCCCAAAAGCTGCATCACTATTCGAGCTGAAGATTCTTCTACAATAGCAGAAACATCCCCAAATTTGACGAAATTTAACTTCTGGAAATTCAAAAAGTGTCAACTTTGTCAGTCTATTATAATTGTGCTAATAGCATTGTAAATAAACACAATTATATCATTGTTTACAATCAATACATTAGTACAGAAAACCACTCAAAACTACACTTCTATTTTGGTCAGAAAAAAATGTAAAATAAATGAAAATCGTACATTGTACTTATGTTAATTGTTTACATAAACACTTGTTATGTTTCACAGATATTGTTTTAGATAGAAGTGTTGCGTGGATAGAAAAGCTTTGACTGTAAAAGATAAGGCTACAAAACCTATATATAATAAACAACAAACAATAAAATTAACACAGTACGGAAACTATTATTTTAGGGAATTAAAATAATAGTTTGTTGCCATATACGTGGTGGCCGAGTTGGTTAGACCTTGGACTTAAAAACACTGTCCCTGCTTTGAATCCCGGTGTGTACCAATGAGTTTTTAATTAAAAATTTTTTGTACATTTGTTTGACAACACCGCTATAGTGCCTCGGAGAGCACGTTAAGCTATCGGTCCCGGTTTCACTATACCAACTGTGAAACTGTTTATAGATGGGTTATTGAGTCTATTCAAAACATCGCGACGAGCTAGCCACTTGTTCGGTGTAGACTCATACCATCGGCTACGACGAGGTGGGATTAAAACCCCTCCGCTGGGTACCCTCGGGCCGTCCAGGCGGTCTCGGGCGCCGTAAGGCACCCGTGAAGATATGTATGTATGTATGTAGAGGTTCAATTTTTTTATGTAATTTATCTACCTGATGGTAAACAGACCTACAAAGTCCATGAATTGGGTCATTTAATACATTGTTGTTTAACAATATTGATCGCTCCCACTATGCCTACTAAATGATACGGTTACGAAATAGACGGTGACAAAGACGTATTTGAATTAGAATTAACCAATAAATTAGTCTATTTTAATATCCTCACTGTTATATAGAAAAATCAATCGCCCGTTTCTTAATCCCATCATGAAAGGAGACTACCACCTCGACAAGAAATCGATGCAATAGTCTCCAGAAAACCGGTGAGCCCACAGACTGAAACCGACACATGACTAGGTCACTTGATAGTTTTTGCATATGTATGGGCGTTAGTAATGAGTCTGTTCGGCCGGCCTAGCGAAGATATCTAGTGAAATAAAATATTTCGTCTAGTTTCACCGAGGCCCGATGTTCGTACCTATAATGCTCGCTTACTATTACCTTTTGAATTTCTAGCTAACTGAACTCAAGTGTCAAAAGACATTTTATTTGACGCATAAGTTCAGTTAGCGGTCAACAGATTTTTTTACCAATATAATTGATTGGTCACATGGATTCATTTCTGCAGATTTCTACGAACGACCAAAAAACAAACGAGCTTTTTACCTTAAAATTTTGGTTTCTTCTAAACTTTAGTGATTTCTGTGTTGTTAATTTTTGCCTGATAAAGTGTGAAATAGTCAAGATGTGAAAAGCCGATGTCCACAAATGGCCTTGCGTGTGGCGTAACCGCACGCATAAAGTGCAGTGTGAATGGGACTAAAGCATACTCGTACAAAATGCCTTCACGTGCCTACTTTATTTGGTATAAGTTTTAGGCTATGTCTTACAAGTTATTTTTTCAGTAAAACAAAAAAAACTGCACTAAAAAACTAAATTTACTAATGTTTGGTCATCTTATAGGCTATGATATAAACAAGGGTCAAAACTTGTCAGTTAAATCTGTTTTTATTATTGGTCAGAAAATGTAAGTTTTTTTTTTCAGCTTTTTTTAATATGAGGTAGATTATGTATGACGTGAAAAAGGGTCCGTTGAAACACTAGCAGTTCTTGTAATGAGTATTCACATTGTTTTGGAAGTAGGTGCCCAGTGATGGTTTGAAGGCAATAACTTTTTTTTTGGACTACAGCATAGTATTGATGCATCATGATTTCGTAAAGGAATAGACTTAATTTTTATTTTTAATCTTTATATATATATATTTTGAGTTAATACAAATAAAATATTAATTTATTACATCATTCATCATTACAATTTACATTGACTTATATATTCAATTTAGTTATAAAATAAACAAAAATATAATAAAATATACCTACCTATAAAAATAATTAATTATTACCTATATTAAAAATCTTTATATTAATTAAAAAAAAATACGTGTAAGCTTTATAATTTTTATCCCTAAATCAAACAATCCTTAAACATATTTTTAATTTTAAAAAAACGTATAAACAATAACTATGTTGATAAATTTTGATATACAACTATTTAAGGTATGTTCTTTCATTCATAAGTAAAGTAGGTAACTAATGTAGAATAAACAGTTACACATAGAGTAAGTGAACTGTTCCATGCTACCATGCGAACAAACAACATTTCACAAGTAGATGTAAAACAATACAGAATTCGGCAGTACTCGCCGTAATATAGTAATAAACGAACGAATAGTAATTGACGACTCATGACGAATGAACTTGTTCGACCAACCTAAAGCCATTTTAGTTTGCTAATTTCGAGGCCTTTTGTACATGGCATTTAGAGTATTTGGTAGAATATAGATTCAAAATGAATGACAGACATAACAATACAATCAATATTAGAATGATTACTCTTTTAAAATAATCAAATTCATCGATAATTGTATTGAATGTAGCATATTGACTAATTTACCAAAATAACCATAGGTTATAGATCAGAAATAATGGATTACCATAGATAAGAGAATCTTGAAACAGATTTTTATTAGCCTTTAACATTCAATGTCATAATAACGGTTCAGAAATCTTATCCTTGATAAATTGCAGAAGTAGATATACATATAGAGGTGCTGCTAATCAGACAGTATATATAATAATAAATCTTCTAGAAATCTGATCAGATCAATACAACTGCCCTTAGGAATGATAATACCAAACATGTTAGGAAGAATTGAAATCTTAATTAATTTGCCTACTTAATCTTAAAAACGAGTCTAAATTATGATGATGCCTCACTTGTAAATTCTTTATCGGTATTACGTGTTTCACGGACGATTTCTCGAAACATTTAAGTATTACTGATAAATAATTATTAATTTCGGGTTCCCTTAGGACCTGTCAATATATTGCGATATTTTATAAAATACGACATTTTTAACTATTTGGGAGTAAAGTAATACCACAGATGAAATAGTAGAAGCAGTACTCGCAATACTTAACATTTTCCAGAATACGTGTGTCAGTCTTATAGAATTTGAGCCCTAAATATATTCGAGCGGAATCTGTTCCGACATGGTGAAGTACATATTTTTTTTTAATTTCTGCTCAAGTCTCATTTCTATATTTCCCTATTATTGTCCAAGAAATAAAAAACCCAAAGAAAGGCAGTTAAAAAAATTAAACCTCTCAATTGTTCCAGAAAAAGAACAGCAAAAATGGACGTAAAACGTCGCAGTAACCCTTCGAAGCAGAGAATCCTTCTCCAACGACACTCGTCTAGGATCGGGCACCATTGACTCTAGCATCGACTGGTGTGACGGCTCGGGGGGTCCTGCAATGGGCGCGGCGGGTTGCTATGGGCCCGCGGTCGCGCTCGCTGCGCCTTCTAGTGGCCGCCCTGGCCCTGGTCTCCGTGGCGGCGGCGCCGGCGCCGGAGCGGCCACAGCGCTCCGCCAACCTGAGCCACATTACGGGCACTTCCAGAAACATTCAGATGTTCCTCAAGAATCGGTACTTGCAGCTTCTACCGGATGGCACTGTCAACGGAACTACAGACGGCAGCAGCGTTTACAGTGAGTCTTTTTTATACCTCACCCTTTATTTTAACTACAGATATGTTATATGCTTACAAAATGATATGATCTATATTATAAAATTGTGTAATTGCGTTTGCACACTTAAGTCCGCAGTGCGTGCATCCTTATCGCTCATGCGTCAAGACTAGTTCACTCTGTCTTTCTTCACCTGCATATGATGACTTTGCGTCAGCGGTTAGTTATTAGATTGTTTGGAAAAATAGTTGAACTTTTACACCTTTAGGGGTAGGTACTGAATGGGCCCGCGGTCAATTTCTTCTGTGCTGCGGTCACGCCCGATGCGCCATCTAGTGGCCGTATTTTATCTCTTGTATATTCTTCTCCTTGTTTAGATTAGAATGAGAATGAATACAACTACTATGTACTACATTCACATCTATCTTCAGTATTGATTATAGTTATTCAGTGCGCTAACCATTTTTTTACTGAAGTTTCAGTGATAAACTGGGTTCGAATAAGTTAGTATTTATGATGTTGATAACAGACTAAGTAATATTATTTAGTCATCGTTATCATCATGTTTATTATATGATATTTGGTGTATTGATTTATAATGTAATGACAGAAATGTGTGAATATTGTCAGGATATCTACAGCCAAGGTACCTACTTTGTTTAGCCTTTTAACTTCAATTTTAATTATTATACAATTTAAAAAAAATGTTTTATGAAATTAAGGTTGTACTATTATAATCATAAATAATTTATTTGTTCACAAACATAGGTTTACATTTTTTTACAATGTAAGTTGTTAATAGAGGACTATTAATATAGTCCTCTATGTTTCACCCGAGAGCATAAAAAGATTCAATATAATTTCGATCTGTGAAATTTATTTGTACCATTATTTTGGCGCACATGAGTGACCTGTTTTAGATTTATGAGGTTATCATACGAGAAAGTTTAATAGAAGTTTTGTAACTTTGGTAAAGACAATAAAGAAGGATGTTATTTTTCCATTTTTTTTAGTTAGTAAATAATTTAAATTGCATAAATAACGTGTATACCTATATTAAATATTCTTAATATGCATCTTAGTATATAATTATTTAAAACTTCGTGCAGTCACGTTGCAAATGAAACAGGTAATAAATATTATCGAACTCCTAAATATCTCGTTTCGTTTTTATCTGAAACGAAACGACTTCGCTAACAACTTCGTCTTGATTAATACCCATTATTATTCCATAATACAGATTGCGGGCACCAAATTTTGCCCATCGTTTACGAAATAATCTCAAAGACTGATTAAGAAATTAAACGCGTAAAATTTACCAACAAGTCTTTATTAGAATTATTTTATCGGGATAAAGTAATTTACCTTGGTTTATTTTGGTATTTTTACTCAAATGAAAACCCCTTAGATATTAAATGTTACCCTTTTTTACACCTAACGGACCCTATTTTATTTTAACATTAGCTATTGCCCGCAACTTCGTGTGCGTGTTATTAAAAAAAAAACTATTTGCTGTTGTTTTTTGATTATAGCAAAGCATGCTAATCATCGTTAGAGTTGCCGGCATTCCATAATGCATTTAAAACACCGATTTATTTTGGATTTTAGTAAGTCTTATTGTTGGTAACAATCGATGCAGTTGTCAAAAATTTCACATGAAATGCCAACTGTAAAAGAAAACACAATATTTCTCAAAAACCAACTAAAAACTATTTTAATTTAGTTTTATATATCGTTGTAATAACCCAACAATTTTTTTAATTTTTTTTTTATTTGCCCAACGATATTGTAAGAATTATTAAGTAGTACATATCATCACGGGTGCCTTACGGCGCCCGAGACCGCCTAGACGACAGGGTACCCAGTGGAGGGGTTTTAATCCCACCTCGTCGTAGACGATGGTATGAGTCTACACCGAACAAGTGGCTAGCTCGTCGCGATGTTTTGAATAGTCTCAATAACCCATCTATAAACAGCTTCACAAGTTGGTATAGTGAAACCGGGACCGACAGCTTAACGTGCTCTCCGAGGCACTATGTATAGTGGTGTTGTCAAACAAATGTACATTAATTTTTCAAATTAAAAACTCATTGGTACACACCGGGATTCGAACCAGGGACCTAAGTGTTTTTAAGTCCAAGGTCTAACCAACTCGGCCACCACGTATATAATTTATATTTACGTGTATTAAGTAAGTAGTAATATTTTATTTTTACGAAAGTAAATATCTTTTAATACAGCACTCCTCTTAATAGACACACAAAATACCGCAAGCAATAAAGAAAAAAATCAAATAGACAATCTGAGTACACCTTTGTCTAACCACGAGACGCATAAATACTTACCTAATAACTATATTCAGATAAAAGATCTATTTAAAAATATGCCGTAATTATATGCCCACAATGCGTGCAATCCGTACAAGTCAAATTACCGACGACTCAATAGAAGTAACGTTTTGCCGCGGGCGGTAAGGCCAAGGTGTGGTCTCCCATTGGTCGTAAACCCAAATCTGTTCGCAGACAGCCGAAAGCAAAATTATGTATGGCAAAAACTGACCACCGCGAATATTATTAGTAATAAAAATGAGTCTTTAACGAACCGACACAAATTAAAATCTAAAATTTTAGGATAAGTTCAAATATGAGATCGTTTTATTATGGTTCTGCAGAAATAAATATCGCTTATAAATGTTAATTCTTTGGATGCCTTCAAGAATGAAAGTTGTCCCTGAAACTAGTAGTGGCTGATCATATGAACAATTAATATTAAAAGAGCTGAAGGACAGAACAGCAAATTATATAGCGACATATTTAGCGTATATGTTACCCAGCAGATATGGACTACTTCAGCTTAAAAAAAAAACAAAGAGAAGAGACGTCTTTAAGCATTTTTCGCTATTCCTTTTAGTTTAGGATTTGGCCTTAAAAACATCATCCTGTATAATATAAAAATAAGACCAATTTTAACTAAAGTTGTCTTTCAGGGATTCAATAAGTTTCTATGAATAAGGCCATTAGTCTAGTATAGACTAGAGTTGACTACACTATAACTCCATTACTGGGTTTATTGATTCATTCGAGTGGAACCCCAAAAACAAGCAAATCTCCAGAGATAATGATATTTTATTGTTCCGTAATTCCAAGATGTTATATTTTATTGTTCCGTAATTCCAAGATGTTATATTTTATTGTTCCGTAATTCCAAGATGTTATAATTTAGTTTTGATGTCCAAAAATACAATGACATAAAAGTTAATTGAAGCATGCTCACTTTTTTCTCGGTGGAACAGAGTTAAGTTTTGGTCGAAAATATTTCGCACAAGCATCTCGTTTATACATTCTTATCCGTAAAAAAGGTCATCTCGTTTCGACAGGTAGTTGTTATCAGTCTTACTTAGTGCCAGAGAGTTAATAATAACGTCTAGATAGAGTTGCGAAGCTCAGGGCCTAGAATTGAACAATTTATAAATATCATCACGGGTGCCTTTTTAGCTCCCGAGAACCGTTTAAACGGCTTCAGGGTACCCAGCGCAGGGTACCCGTCCTCATTTCGCCGATGGTATTTGGAGGCAACACCTAACAAGTGGCGAGCTGGTTGCGGTGTTTAAGATAGATATAGCCTCGTTATATAAAGCGGTCACCCATACCAGGTCCGGCCTTGTTGTCATGTGCTTAACCTTGCTTTAGTTGTATCAGTTGCGCAGTGACTTAACCACTGGTCACTGGTTGGGGGCTGGTCTTAACCAATGGGGCCGCTTTTTGAACAATTTGTTGAGTTTAAATCAAAATACATTAAATATAATGATATTTTTTATTAAATTTTTGGCTCAAACTCCGGTGTGTTTTAATGTAAAAAGGAAGGAGTTTTTATTGTAAAAATTATGTAGGTATATTTGTTTGATACACCTATATAAATTGTCGGTTCCAAATTCTACACCAACGATAGGGCGATTGGTTAACAGAATACGAAATGTGACTAATTAAACTATTGCGATTATGTTACCATGCGTTTATGACACGATTGAACTAAAGTTTGTTTAAGAGAATTGATACCCAGCATTTGCACGCACCTTTTTTCCCCCTTATATTGACAAGTAATAAAATAAAACCGTACCGTACCTTCTATGCATCCTTCTCTCTTAAAATTTAGAAATATTTATGCACAGTAAACAAAATATATAAATCCATGTTATTTTTGGCAACGAGCTCTTGACTTTGGCACTACATACTTAGTATATTTTGATGCCTTTCAAAGGTTTGTTTGTTTATTTATATATTTATCAAAATATTTGCGACCTAAATTATTTTTATTTATCATTGATTGATCGACTGCTTCCTCCAAGGCGTTTATTTACTTATTTATATCATTCACTAGGATTAGTTTGCACGTAGTAGAAGTTATTTCATTTTAATACCAACAAGGTTATTTCTATAAGGTTCACAATATGAATGAATGAATGTTTTATTTATTTCACTTAACTTAGCCTAGGTACAATTAATTATACAAAATTAACATAATCCGGCATAATGATGCCCTGCAAAATAAATGCAATATAAATAAAAATATGTATAACCAATGCACATAGCCAAACAATTAGGTAAGCAACCAACCACTAAACTAGGTAACTAACGTTAGCCTGTATCTCAGTGGTTGGTTTCCTTTCCTCGAACATATATAGATCATATTATAAGCTAAGTAATGACAGAAATATTAAGATAATGGAAGGTATAAGATTGCGTTTGTATGCAAGTATGTATGTGTGTCTTAGTGTGTGTGTGTGTGTGTGAATGTGTGCTGCGTGTGTGAACGTGTGTGTCTGTAATATGATAAAATATATATACACATAATACATAAACTTCTCATACACATGATATTCATTAATGAAAATCACTTTTTTAATACGTAACAAACCATGCATGCGTTAATTTCAAATCTATTTAGTAAAAAATATTTAGTCCTCTAGTCTTTATTTGAAAATTAAGGTACACTATTTATATTTAGGGCTGAAAATTAGGGCGTCCTTTAAATTAAAGGACTTCTGGAAATCCTAGGTGGGAGGGTCTCTATAACTATCATCGGCCTGCCGAGTGTCGGCTGACGGATGCTAATACCGTGGCCTAATCATGTTTATGTTTAGTCTGTGGGTTCACCGTTTTTACCAGATGCTTACTGCATTAATTTATTCACGAGCTGGTAGTCTCCCTTCAGGGTGCAGTGACGAACCGGGCAGAAATTTGACTATAAACCAACGAGGATATTTTAGAAATTCGTTGTTATCTCCGACCATTTCGTAACCGAGTCATTTACCAGGCAATTTGGGATCGATGATCAATAAATGCTGTTAAACAACAATTCTTTAGACTTCCATAGATATTGTAGGCCTACTTACCACCAGCAGGGTTATTACGCGTCTTAAGTTCGCTCGCACGCCAATCGTTATGACGTAATTTTAGATTTTTTGGATCCATTGTTAAGAAGCCAAGCTTGATATACGTCAGAATGACGTCATGACGATTGGCGTGCGAGCGAACTTATGACGCGTAATCACCCTGCAGGTAGATCACAGCATGTGATCCAATAAAAAAAAGTAGCCGGCAATATGATGTAAAACAATAATGTATTGTTTCACCAAATTCATGGATTATAGGCCTGCTTACCACCAAGTATATGCAAATTAATTTTTTTAACCTGCACTAAGTTTGCTCGCATGCAAATCGTTTTAACATCATTAAAAACTCATAGCGATCGGTGTACATCTTCGCTGCGCGTCGTAATCATCTTGCTTTGGCCTATTACGTCGTACAAAGTTAAGCTAAACTTTACCCAAATTCCGTAGTTGTTTGTGTCACCAGGTTTGCATTATGTAAGAATTGCATCACATCGATTAAAGTTAAGCTTAGATGCGCGTAATCACCCTGCTGTTTCATAGTTTCTTTATTGATTTTTTTTTTTCAAATTACACATATTGCTCTGGTCACAAACTAAGCTCTAGGCTTGTACTATGTGTACCAGAAGCAACGATATAATACATATTATATTTTATAAACACCCAGACCCTGACAAACTGTACAGAAAAAACGTACTAATATTTTTTGCCATGGGTGGGAATCGAACCCACGACCTCCGGATACAACGCCAAAGGCGCAACCACTAGTCTACGGAGGCTGTCATTGATGCGGAATCTAGAAAGTTTCTGAGGTCTACATAATGCAATTCCCCTGGGTTGCATATCGCCCGTTACTTGCGGCCACCGCGGCGCACGTCTTACAATCTGCCGCCGTGATTGTCGCAATTACTTCGCGTGTTTTCGGTGATTTGCCGTGAAAAGATATCATCAATGACAACCCGACACTTTTGACTTTTACTCATTATTTAAATGTATTTATCTTACAGGAATTAAGTAAATGGTAGCTGAATTTTAGATTCTCTTTCGTAAACTTTAACAAATAACAGCTAGATTATAAATAAACAGAAAAAAAACTATCGTTGCTTATATTATATGATTTGATAAAAGACGTTATATTGGGTTAAGGTTAAGGCCAACTTTTAATTATATATTCGTGGTGGGCAAAGCTGGTCAAAACGTAGACTTAACACTTAGGTGACAGGGCCAAATCCCGGTGTGTACCAATCAATGACTTAAAAAAAAAAGTACATTTGTTTAACAACATCGCTACAGTGCTTCAAAGCAATGCACGTTAAGCTGTCGGCCAAGTAGTGTCGATATATAAAAATATCTTTTGTTTCATAAAACGGTTTTAATATACATAATTCAAAATTAGTGGGGCCGAGTTGATTAGACCGTAACAACACTTAGGTCTCTGGTTCAAACCCGTGTGTATCGGTAAGTATTTAATCTAAAAAAATATGTAAATTTGTTTAACTATACCAACTTGTGAAACTGTTTATAGATGTGTTATTGAGTCTATCCAAAAATAGCTACTTGTTTGGAGTAGAGTCATACCATCGGCTACGACGAGGTGGAATTAAAGTATGCCCCTATCCTCCTACCCTATAAAGTATGGGTATCCTGAGGCCGTCTAAGTCTAGGTCTGGGGCAAGTAGTAGGCACCCGTGATGATTATTATTTAATATTCGAATAAAATACTGCCATTTTTTTTAAAACCTTGAACCAAGGTTTTAAAAGCTAGACCTTTTAAATTTAATTCCCAGTTCAAGGTTTAAAAAAAAATACTGTACCATACAATATGTTTAAACTTAAACCATCTGTTAACAATCTGATGTAAACTATTCCATAAGCCGATAAACTTCACGTTAAAATAAACCTGACACTATTTAATTTATCAGGAAGTTATTATTTTAAAGTCATCAATTTTTCGGCACCTTTTCATTGGCGGGGAACAATGCGGCGGTGGTATCAGAAGGTTTGACGTTTATTCAGAATTATTTAGAATAGCCGCCCTTCAAAACCGATTATCACAATCGGTTTTGAAGGGCGGCTATGCCAGTCTAATGGTTTGATAAAACCATGCCCTTATTTTTGACACTCAGTTCAATTTAAATCAATTGCTGATCTAACGTAGAAACTTAGTAATGTTTCGGTTTTAGTCTGTGGGTTTATCGGTTTTAAGGATACTATTTTATTGATGTCTGATCGAGTCTTGTTTTAGGCTGCGGTTACTAAACAGTTAATTTAAAGATAAAGCAGCGAGGCTATTAAAGTAGCTGGCATAGTGAGAGTGATCAATGCTGTTTAACTACAGTGTATTGATCGACGCCATACATGGATTTTTTAGGCCTGCTTACCATTAGGTAGATACAAAGGCACATGCCGAAATCAAATAAAAATAAAATTAAAAGTAGCAATATTAGTCTATACCCCACAAATCAGCCAGTTCGTCTCGGTGTTACAGACTTAATAACCAAAATATAAACAGTTTTACAAGTTGGTATAGGGAAACTGAGGCCGACAGCTTAACGTGCTCTACGAGGAACTATAGCGGTGTTGTCAAATGAATGTACATACTATGATTTAAAATTTTAAACTTATTGGTACCCCACTACCCATGTAGTATTTTAATAGGACGTCCACTTAATAGGGACGTCAAAATGCTACCTGGGTAGGGTTTAAACTGGTGACCTAAAACTGCAGTGTTTTTAAGTCTGAAGTCTAACCAGCTCGACCATCACGTAAGTATATAATTCTTGTAAAGGTTATCTAGTAGAAAATGGACACGTACTACAAAGAATAAAAATAAATATTAATGCTTGTTATATTATTTAACACCAGATGAGCACAGAGCCGTTCCATTAACATTATGCAAGATAAACATATTTTAAGGAAGTTATTAGCTTTACAGGTGTAAATTGCTATATTATTATGGAGTATCAATCTTGCGGCCGCGCAGCGCAAGTGACGACTTATGAATATTCATAACTATAACAAAGATAGAGGCCGCAATGATTGCAATACTGAGATTGTGGCTATCACTTATAACCATTGAAATTTGATAGGAAGCGAAGTTATAGCTCTATCTATAGCTTATTTGGAGTTTTTTTCATTTGAGGAATTAATTTTATTACATACAAATGTATAGAATAGTTACAATAGCGAAAAAATATACAAGGAAGTTCTACCTACTAACCTATAGGTAAAGGCAAAATATTTCGTAATGAAATTTCCAGGCAATAGAATTTCAAAAATAAGAAGGTAATAAATATAATAATTATATTTAAGACAACTCTTGCGGGGCCTCTCGTGCCGGACGATAACCGGTGCTGTGGGACTGCTACGATGGCAGCACAAAGTACTGAAATCCCCAAGTAGAGTAGTAGTACGAATTCGTCTTTTGCTACCCCACCAATTCAATATACTAGTGGTTGCCCCTTTGGCGTTGTATCCGGAGGTCGTGGGTTCGTTTCCTACTCATAGCAAATAAAAATTTACGTTTTTCTGTACATGTCATGGTCTGGGTTTTTATAAAATATATTATCTATTAATATCGTGGTTTCTGGTACACATAGTGCACGCCTAGACCTTTGTGAGCAGGGCAATATGTACGAGTATGTAATGTCTTTCATATTATTATTATTATTAATTATCCGGTATAGTGGGAGCTATCAATGCTATTAAGCAACAATGTATTGATGAACTCCGTCTTTTTACTTACCTAACATTTGACATTTTATATCATGAAAAAAAATAAAGACAGTTTTATAGGGCATTCTGCCAGCATTATTAAAGTTTGGTATTTATGAATATCGATGGTCAATTTGACGATCGATCCGCGACCGGTTGGTCGGGTGACGGCAACTTAACAAGTGCGATTGTTTCGGTTTTTTTGTTCTGTAAAGCGATTCTGGGAAGTTGTCGTACGCTTGTTTCTCTGATGTGTTTGGTCGGCATTCTCTTCGGCTTCCTCTTTTCATTGTTGCTATGTTATGTCATTTACTGCTCATAAATTCGTATAGTATCAGGTCCTCCGCGCTTCGGTGTAAATATCTGTGTAACTATTATGTAGGTACATACATACATACATATCATCACGGGTGCCTTACGGCGCCCGAGACCGCCTAGACGGCCCCAGGGTACCCAGCGGAGGGGATTTTAATCCCATCTCATGATGGGATTAAAATCCCCTCAGGATGGTATGAGTCTACTCCGAACAAATGGCTAGCTGGTCGCGATGTTTTGAATAGACATAACCCATCTATAAACAGTTTCACAAGTTGGTATAGTGAAACCGGGACCGACAGCATAACGTGCTCTCCGAGGCACAATAGTGGTGTTGTCAAACAAATGTACATATTTTTTTTAATTAAAAACTCATTGGTACACACTGGGATTCGAACCAGGGACCTAAATGTTTTTAAGTCCATGGTCTAACCAACTTGGCCACCACGTATTATCGCCACCACGTATACACCACGATGTAGGTACATTTTCTAGCATATAATATTAATAATGTGTATCTATTTTATATTGTTCTCCTTTCTCTATTTTTCACTAAATCTGCGATGATAAAATAGTACTGAAATAGCAAGACTAGCCATACATAACGCAGTTCTTGTCTCAACACTAAGGCTGAGATTAGTAGTCGTTGCTAAGCAATTGCTAATGCTTAGACAATACTTCGGACTGTCAAACTGCATATGAAAAACTAAATTTTGACAGTTCCAAGCAATAGCTCATGCTAAGCAACGACTATTAATCAGACCCTAAGTCATAATAGGTAGGTATATCAGTAGGTGATGACGCTCATTGCGACGATGTGCGCGAGATAAAAATCACTTCGAAACAACATTTTTCAAGGTTCATCGAAACATTTATAATTGGTGCTGATTGTATATAAAAAAAAAACATAAGCGACCAACGCTAGGCGACCAACACTGCAGACTTTGTAGATCTGTCTACAATAATAATAATCTGTAGGACAATGTACACATATTGCTCGGTCACAAACTACGCTCTAGGCTTGTACTATGTGTACCAGAAACAATGATATAATACATATTATATTTTATAAACACCCAGACTATGACAAACTGTACAGAAAAACGTACTTATATATATTTGCCATGGGTGGGAATCGAAGCCACGACCTCCGGATTTAATGCCAATGGCGCAACCACTAGTCTACGGAGGCTGTCTGCATTATTACTATCAAAATTAAAGACTTTCCATTATTACTATTTGTTAAGAACATAAAAAGTAGAACGTCAAACTGACATGTCACGTTGACGTTGTCACTTTTTTTATTGATTTTTTTAATGTCAAAAATCACAATATGAAGTGTTATTTTATTATAGGATTTCAATAAATCCGATTTAATCACATAATTGTGGTTTTATTTAATTATGTTTCATACATAAAAATGGTCCTTCGAGCCGGATATGAACCAGCGACCTTTGGATATATATGTATATTCTTAACACTATTATCTACTATCTATTATCATGGAATAATAATAACAATAAATCAATACTATCATGGGTGACTTTTTGTCTCCCGGGAACCGTTTAAACCCGTCCTCATTTCGCCGATGGTATTCGGAGGCAACACCTAACAAGCTTGTTTAATGATGGTATAGCCGCGTTGTATAAAGCGGTCACCCATCCCTAGTCCGGCCTTGTTGTCATCTGCTTAACTTTGTTATCAGTTCCGCAGTGACTTTATTTTTTATTTTTTATTGGAGCACGACATGTGACTTTGTATCTACCTGGTGGTGAGCAGACCTACAAAGTCCATGAATGGGGTCAATCAATAATTGTTCTTAAACAATATTGATCGCTCCCACTATGCCGGCTAAATGATGCGATTACGAAATGGGGGGCGACAATGACGAATTGCATTACGAGTATATACTCGCTGCCTTATCGTCAATTCAACCACCCATTTCGTAACCACACCCTGAGAGGAGACTACCACCTCGACAAGAAATCGATGCAGTAGTCTCCAGAAAACCGGTGAACCCACAGACTAAAACCGAAACATGACTAGGTCACTTGACGGTTTTTGCATCTGTATGGGTGGTGGTAACGAGACCGGTCGGTCGGCCTAACGAAGTTATAGAGACCTTCCTCGCACCTAAAATAATAAAAATAAAGCTACGAATATCTTTAACACGCGCAAAATAAAAGACGAGTACCTTCCAACAAAACTTCGGTAGCAGTGCTTAAGGCTTTTATGGAAAGTCAAGTAAGTAAAAATATGTAATCGGTATCCGTCGTAAATCCCGTATTCGGTCAATCGATGCAATAAATCCCGGGATTGAGATACCTGATAGCCGCGGGCCCCTATCCGGGACTAAAACAATCATATCTAAATATCTCCGGGACGCGACTTTTATTTGCATTTCAAAAGTTAAAGACATTTATTTGAATGAGATTACGATTGTTGTTTAGTGGTCAAATTGTTGTGATTGTATTTATTATTGTGCAATGTCATTCGTTCTTTTCAGGTGTAACTGCTGAACACATCTTTTCTGCTTTTACATCGAATGAATGAATGTTTATGTTATAAAAAAAACTTAACTTTCTGATATTACGTAGGTATTTATCAGGTGTTTTTTTTTTTTTTTTTTAATATGTAGGACAATTTACACATATTGCTCTGATCACAAACTAAGCTCTACTATGTGTACCGGAAACAATAATATAATACATATTATATTTTATAAACACCCAGACCATGACAAACTGTACAGAAAAACGTCAATGAGAAAAACATACTAATACTTTTTGCCATGGGTGGGAATTGAACCCACGACCCTCGCATACAACGCCAAAGGCGCAACCACTAGACTACGGAGGCTGTCATTATTTGTTTTTTTTTAAACATGACGGAAACCCGATTGTAGCGGATTTAAAAGGTTTATTAGTATTAGGAAGTTTGACAATTGTTTATGCACTATGGATCCTAGGATCTTGGATAAGAAAGGCAAAATTGAAATAGGACGACAGTGATTTGCAGAGTTAACCGAACGCCATTTGTTTGTATTTTTTCACGGACAAGCAATCGATGCAGTACATGATCTCCGCAAAACCGCTGAACACACAGACTAAACCCGAAACAAGACTAGAAATATATCATATTATTATGTATTTGTAGATAGAGTCAACCGATCGCCATTTTGGTCATTTTGCGTTGTACATAATTACATTGATATTGTTATTATTATATTTACCTATCCTTACCATCACGCCTAGCAATATAAATATATAGCGGGCAGAGCAACTATCTCTTATGAATAATCTAGTTAAGGCTAGAGTCTAAAGGAAGAGGCGATTGAATCTGATAATACACTTGCTATCTGTGTCAGCGAGCCATCGTATCGGCCTAGCAACCTATTCAGATATATATCATCTATCCTTCTACGATCAAAGGTGCTGAGCGGGTTTTACAAGGGGTGACAACGCCATACAACTCTGCCTACAAAATACTTCTTCATTCATACATACATATCATCACGGGTGCTTTACGGCGCCCGATACCAGCTAGACGGCCCCAGGGTATCCAGCGGACGGGTTTTAATCTCACCTCGTCGTAGCCGATGGTATGAGTCTACACCGAACAAGTGGCTAGCTCCGCGCGATATTTTGCATAGACTCAATCTATATACAGTTTCAAAAGTTTGTATAGTAAACCCGACAGCTTAACGTGCTCTCCGAGGCACTATAGTGGTGCTGTCAAACAAATGTACATATTTTTTTAAATTAAAAACTCATTGGTACACACCGGGATTCGAACCTGGGACCTAAGGGTTTTTAAGTCCAAGGTCTAACCAACTCGGCCACCACGTATATTGTAATTTTTCTTCTGTTGTGGGTACTGAACCCGACCAAAACTCATTATTCGCACTTGACCACACTGTTATTAAATAACTTATACTATCGTATGTTTATAAAATACGAAACAAAATCGCTAATTAAATCCCAAAACACATATGTACACTGTACTACGTATTATCGTAGTGTTTATCGCATTGACGCGGAAATTTTTTCGTGCATTCAACTTTACAATGTTGCATGAACCTTGGTGTAGTACAGTCATGCCATTTATCTCCAAAATCTACAAGTTAGAAAAATCGCCATTGCGGTTACATTTTTTTGTCTCCAAAATCTATACTAATAATAATAATATAATAATAATATGTAGGACAAATTACACATATTGCTCTAGTCCCAAACTAAGCTCTAGGCTTGTACTATGTGCACCAGAAACAACGATATAATACATATAAATATTAAATATTTACTAATGTGAAAGGATAATCTTATTAAGAATAATTTACAATATTTACATTTAAGGAGGTGACGAGGGATCAGAAAATGTGCCCATAGCACTAACATAACATAGCATTTCCGCGTTGTATGGCCATTGATATTCGTTGGCCTAAAAGAAAACCTGAACGCGGATCCCCTGTTACCTGTTTAATACATATTATATTTTATAAACACCCAGACCATGACAAATAGTACAGAAAAAATGTACTATTTTTTTTTGCCATGGGTAGGAATCGAACCCACGACCTCCGGATACTACGCCAAAGGCGCAACCACTAGTCTACGGAGGTTGTCTAGTCATATACTAATGTCATAAAGCTAAAGAGTTTATTTGTTTGGTTTAATGCGCTAATCTCAGCAACTCTTCTAATAACTCTACAAGTGAAGTTAGAAGTCCTAGTTTCTAATACTAGATGGCAGAGTAGTCTGTTTTTTTTATTATTACTCTTTTCAGTATTTTATATTTATGCATTTATATTTTTTTAAATAAAATCTATAAAAATAAATAAATATAAAAATACTAAAAACAGTAAAAATAAAAAATAGCCTCCTCTGACATCTAGTATTAGAAACTAGGAGTTGGATTAATAGTCGTTGCTAAGCAATTGGTAATGCTTAGCCACTGGACTCTCAAACATCATAAGAAAAAAAAAAATTTTGACAGTTCCTAGCAATGGCTCGGACTAAACAACGACTATTAATCCGACCGTAGGATTTCTAACTTCACTCATAGAGTTTTTAGAAGAAAAGCTAATATAGATAACAAGCAATGACAAAAATTCGTGAGGGGTGACTGGAACCTAGTTGGCTCAGCTGTTGAGCGCCTTGCCGCGAAAGCGACGTTCGTGGGTTCGAGTCCCTCCCACCAGGATGTTTTTTATTGCATGTTATGAAAAAAAAAAAAAGTTAATAAAATAAAATAAATATATTAATGTAACTGTACATTTCTGTAGTGTTCATTAATATTTTAACAATGGATTTAATAAAAAGTGTCGCGACTTTTGACTTGGCGTTATCTTAATTGGTTTTATTATCTAAACTTATTTGATTTTTGTTGCTAACATCAAAATGTTTTTTATTGATTAATAAATAAAAAAGATTGTATATTAATATTGCTATTCTACTTTTAATGTTGCTTTAACAGCTATTATAAGGGTCGATTCACACTTAACAAGAATACTTTTTTTTTCTTGTAGCAAAGAATGTGAGCTGACTAACTGTCAATAGCATACACAATTAAACGAAACGTTTATTCTATTATAAGTAAAAATGTTAGACCGTTTGGTATTTCATGAACCTATTTTTTAATAAGGCACTATGGCAGTTAATAAGGCACTATGGCAGATAATAAGGCACTATGGCAGTTAATAAGGCACTATGGCAGTTAATAAGGCACTATGGCAGTTAATAAGGCACTATGGCAGTTAATAAGGCACTATGGCAGTTAATAAGGCACTGTAGCAGTTAATAAGGCACTATGGCAGTTAAAGATTTAAAATCATATTTATTGCCTATTATTAATTAATTATTAAGGTTGCTGGATAATGGAAAAATTTAATTATCTTTATTCATTTTTATTGGCATATTATAATACGATTTCTTTACATTTACCACAGCCTATACAGATGGGTTTTGGGTCACGAGACTATTGCATCGATGTTTGTCGAGGTACATACAAGTCTTCTTTTAGAGTGCGGTTTTAAAACGTACACTTAATTTGACGACAAAGTAGCGAGGATACTTGTATTGCAAATTCGTTTTTGTCGCGCCGATTTCGTAATCCCATCATTTAGCCGGCATAGTGGGAGTAATCAATGCTGTTAACAATGCATTCATGGACTATTTAGGACTTTGTAAATGCATTAAATTCCTATTCATTTTCAGTAAAACATTAGATGTAAATCTTCCTTCTTAATTCCCTAATGATTTCAACCACAGGTAGCATATAAAAGAGACATTCCAATACAATAACCAAGAGAATAAATAACCTCACGTCGTTGTTGAGTGGTAAAATCAGTGAACATTATGTCCGGTTGTCGGTTCGATACGTTCCGCGTGTCACATTTGTTTATAATCACAGTGCTGCGCTGATCGTGGGCGGGTCATTTGATTTGTTTGCTCATAAAAAAACCTTGTTACCTAACATTGGAAGTAGCATTCCAAAATGGCGCACAATAATGATAAATTTTAGAATGCATTAAAGTTGGTAGCAAAGATGTATTATGACTTTAAATGTAACCCCATTGGTATACAAATGGGGGTTTCAATATCAAATTATTAACTAATTTACTTTCTAACGTTCAAGAATTTAACTGAGGACATTTAATATTTTAGCATTTTAAAAATGCTAAAATATTAATACAACTATGTATTAATATTTTAGCATTTTTAATAATTAAAATAAAGTTTTTTTTCGGATATCAAAATACAATTGTATATACGTGGTGGCCTAGTTGGTTAGACCTTGGACTTAAAAACACTTAGGCCCCTGGTTCGAATCCCGGTGTGTACCAATGAGTTTTTAATTAAAAAAATTATGTACATTTGTTTGACAATACCACTACAAGTGCCTCGGAGAGCACGTTAAGCTGTCGGTCCCGGTTTCACTATATAACTATGAAACATATAACTTGTGAAACTGTTTATAGATGGGTTATTGAG
This sequence comes from Monopis laevigella, assembly GCA_947458855.1. Classification (NCBI taxonomy): domain Eukaryota; kingdom Metazoa; phylum Arthropoda; class Insecta; order Lepidoptera; family Tineidae; genus Monopis; species Monopis laevigella. The sequence continues at coordinate 1,596,033 of OX381596.1, read as the reverse complement.
TCTATTCAAAACATCGCGACGAGCTAGCCACTTGGTCGGTGTAGACTCATACCATCGGCTACGAAGAGGTGGAATTAAAACCCCTCCGCTGGGTACCCTGGGGCGGTCTCGGGCGCCGTAAGGCACCCGTGATGATACATATATTTGTATGGCGTTATCACACCTACGAAGAAGTGGCTAGCTCGCAATGTTAAGACAGCAGATTCATATAAAAAAATTGCTGTGGTTTTTAATATTTAGAGTCCATTTAGCCATTATTTAAAAATTAAATCAATGTAGGTACCGTTTTTATCACTTTTATTTTATGCATCTAGATTGTTATTGTAAATCTAAAGAGTTTTTAAGTAAGTATGAAATTGTAAATTTTCTACTCCATTAACTTATTTGTCTACACCATTCCTTAGAGGTAATTCATAATGAATGTTGGCCATGTCATGAGATCCAAAGGCCCGAGGATCGGAGCCAGGTTATGACAATCGTGCGCCATAACTTACTAACTCTCAACAATTAATCAACAAATGTCAGTGTTAAATACGGACCCCTTGACACTCCGAATCAAGACAATTTTGTTTATTAATAACAATGTGGGTCTCGTTGTAATACTGACCTTATTGTCATTTGGCCTTAGCTTAGTGTTAATATATTTGTATTTTGAATTTTCGTTAATAATATTTGGTCCTTGTCGAAGAATATTTAAATACCAATGTTATATTATTAATGATTACAATATAATTAAAATAATACATTTAAGAAATTAAAATAAAAAGAAAATCCTACAGAAAAACCCTAGAAACCTAAATGATTTTAATAAAAATAGAACTACAAAAAAACCCTGAAAAAAACTGGAAATAAATCCACTGAGTCTAGATAAATACCACGATGTCAGTGAAATGGGATGTTAAAATATCCGGAGCGGATATCGCCAGAAGAAGACTTAACTCTTCCCAAAATGCTTGGCTTCGTAGCCCCATACTCCTGTAGTCTCCACAGCAAATGGAATACCTCTACATACATTGCAGAAGCTCTCGATAAACGCCGTGACTAATAAACCTTTTTGTCTATTATATAAAATAAAAGAGCTTGTCCTGAGGCCATATTCTTTCTTTTAAAGGTTTAGATTGTCAAAATAACGACATACTTTATATACTATGCTCATGACAAATGCTATGCTAAAAACTTCTTAACCAAATGTATCGAAGTGTAAATGTATACAAGGGAATAGAGTGCATTACTTTTTTAGCGTTCGTTGTTACTGATTGTTTAAAAGTCAAAAATATTTATTTCATGTAAACCTTTACATGCATTTATGAAAAGTAAATATATATATAAGGTCCAAGTGTGCACTTGGCTAGGTCGCCATTCCTTCCACAAACAAATGTTGAAAATATAATGAAAAATAGACAGATAGAGAAATATTAAACTATTGTCCTTGCGGGAGAAAAAATAACAACCAATCCTAAAACAAGCTACATAACTAACCAGTTTAAGACTAGGTGTTTAGTTTTAATGTCATATTTATAGGATTTCGTAATTTTGACAACCTATCGTTTTCGTTATAAGAAACAGAGGCTCTACCATGGGTTTGCGCATTGTAGTAACGTAACGTATTTGCATACGTGAGCAACAACAATAGCGCCGCTTTATTTTTGGTAACGGGATTGAATAAAGCGATCCTATTGGTTGTTGCTCACGTATACAAATACGCTACAACGCGTAAGCCCATGGTAGAGCCTCAGAATAAAGCAGCTGACTGACTGACTCATCATCGCCTGGCCCAGACTGCTGAAGATAGCAATGTGAATATTGGACAATAGCTTCCTTTCTCCTGATTTTTTAAGTATAGAGTTATTTATAAATGTATGAGAATTTCTCTCTAGGGCTCCGATAATGAAACAAGATATTAAATTATTAATTAATTAAGCCTGGCGGTTTAACGAGGCAATGCCGTTTCAGTTCTTAGTACATTATCTGGAATGAACTATCTAACATTTTTTTTAAATAAATAAATAAATAAATCTTTATTCAAAAAAATAAACTATTATATATAAACAATAACCTATTAATAATTTTAAAACTAATTAAGATTAAAATTTTCGTTTAAGTCTTCCGATGCTGCGCACGTGCTCAAAATGCTGTGCCCCCTCTGAATTTCCAGCGATATGCGTTGGAAAAAATAGAACCTAGCACGTTGGACTCCAGATGCATCAATTAAAAGTTTTCCTAGATTTTTTCCAAATGTTTTTGCATCTGGAGACCATGGCCCTAAAGTTTCCACCGCAAACGCTAAGAAATTCATAGGATTTTTTTAAATTTGTTTTTACTAATACCATTGTTTATTTATTGATAGACATAAAATATATTAAAATTAAAAATAATGCATTAAAATCTAAACACCTAAAAAATGACCAAAAAAAAACCTTCTATCACAATTATAATAAAATATAAACCTATATTTTATTTTTAAATTATATTCTGTCATTAATTTCTATTTATTTATCTAGGTGTAATTTGGCCTATTAAATATTATTTTTTTCTTAAAAACTTTCAAATTATATTATTATTATTTTAAAAGATATTAAATAGATTTAAGGTCATGAATTATTTTTGCACCTTAACCAAGTGCTACCAAGCCAACATACTACCTTAAAATTTATAGTACGGTGGGCAGACAGTGACGGAGGTATGCCGAGTTTGTTGATGCCTGGGAGTCGCCGATAATCTTATTCGAGGATTTATTGTGGCAACACCAGGGACAGTGGGCGACACCATTGTACTGCATGTATTTTGTTTGGATATGTACGTACATACATTGCAGAAGCTTCTACCACCAGTTCTTTCTAACCATACTCGCTAAACACTGTGCCAAATAAATCCATTAATAAATTCGGTTTAGTCTATGGTTTCACCAGTTTTCAGAAGACTATTGCTTATATATAGAATTAAATATAATATTAACATGTATTAATTATTTCGATATATTCTTATTATCCTAAATACAAAACTGTAAACAATCCGTTGATTACGACAAATCAAGATTAACCAAAGGATCTATAAAAATAAAACTAGTAGGCAATAAAAGCATCCTGGTCCTTACAAAGTATATATATATATATATGTATGGGTAATTAAGGAAACACGAAATCAATAAAATTTAGAATGATTTATTTTCTAAAGACCACCGAAATGCTTTTTTTCTATGTTTATGAGTTTTTTTAACCTTTACAGAAAAAAGTAGTAATTACAGTAGAAACTTTAGGCCCTTGGTCACCTAATGCTCTTGCATTATCTAAAGTTTTGAGAACATTATTAATACAGAAAACAGGTGACCGACGTGCTAGAGCCTACTTTTGCCAACGCATAGAGCTGGAAATTCAAAAAGGCGCATATTCGGCTGTAGTTCTCGGCTCCAGGGGCTCTAGAGAAAAATCAGGCGAGGCGACGTGTCGTGTCGCCTTCAATCAAAACTGTATAGATTTTGGCAGGTGACAGCGTACCTCACGCCTACTGTCACTGTCAAAATACATAACTTTTTGACTGAGGCGACGCGACATGTCGCCTCGCCTGCTTTTTCTCTAGAGCCCCTGGGCGCCTCCAGAGGCAATAAAGGAATTGTTTTATTTATTTAAATTATTAGATTTTTTATCTTATCTGTTACGTCCCCAATAAATGGGCTATCCAACACTAAAATAAATTTTCAATTGGAACCAGTAGTTCCTGAGATTAGCGCGTTCTACCAAACAAACGCTCCAGCTTTAATATAGTAACATAGTAAATATATGTATGTATAGATGAACATAAAATAAATAACGATTAAATCGTATACTTTCCGTTGATTGTTTCCTCGTACGGTTTTTAGACAACATCATTAGGTTAAAACAATTAATATTTTGGCTAAAAAAGTACTGGAAAACGCGTAAACCTTTTTTTAAATTTTGTCTGCTTGTTTGTTGAAAAGTTTCTCATTGGATTAAAATCGGATAAAAAATCTAATTACTGAAATAAGAGACTGTATGTATGTTGATTGTAACATTTAGCGTTTATTTAATCAAGATCGATCTAAAAATATAACACCATCACGGGGCACCTTTATGTCTCCCAATAACCATTTAAACGGCCTCAGGTCCTAGAGCGGAGGGATTGACCCGTCCTCATTTCGCCGATGGGATACTTAAACGGCCTCAGGTCCTAGAGCGGAGGGATTAACCCGTCCTCATTTCGCCGATGCTATACTTAAACGGTCTCAGGTCCTAGAGCGGAGGGATTAACCCGTCCTCATTTAGCCGACTGGTATACTTAAACGGCCTCAGGTCCTAGAGCGGAGGGATTAACCCGTCCTCATTTCGCTGATGGTATACTTAAACGGCCTCAGGTCCTAGAGCGGAGGGATTAACCCGTCCTCATTTCGCCGATGGTATACGGAGGCAAGCTCGCCGCTTGTTGCGGTGTTTATGATGGTATAGCCTCGCGCCATCCCAGGTCCGGCTTTGTTATCATCTGCTTAACCTTGTTATCCATTGCGCAGTGACTTAACCACTAGGCTGCTATTTTGCGTTTTTTTGCATCATAAACAACACGCACACGAGGTTGCAGCTAATAAATAATGTTTTACCTTATTATCTAAAGCTAAACAATTTAATTAATTAAGCTATCTTATACAAGGGCAGGTATCTCAGACTAACTTTTACGGCGTCGTTAACCGTGATTGATTGACAAACATACACCACGGTAGTAATATAAACATTGTAACTAGGCCTAATTATTTTTTAACGTTTACAATGTGAACACAACTTTATTAGGACTCACTCTCCTTTATGGGGAGTTTTATTATGTTGTGTTTTTTTTTGTTTAAAATCTAACTAGGTAGGAATTTGTTGTCTTGGAATCCAATAATTTGATATAACGGTTCGTTCGACAATCTTCAGATGATTTTTTTTTGTCGAAGTTTTTATATATACAGGGGGGCTTAGCACGCGGACAACGATAAGATATATACCGACTCGACTTATACCGTCTGCTGACGAAAAATATATCGAATTGGTGAGCACGCAAACCGACATCGATAAATTTCTCGAGCTTTGTCTACTAGTTAAAACAAGTGCGTTTTCGTTGACAATTTTGAAAACATTTATGTAATAAATTAATAATTATTACCTTATACGATGCATTTATTTTATATTATTATTAATAATCGTTACACAAATATATATTTTAATTTAAAAAGATTTAAAAATACAAATATTTAACAAAATAAAAATAAAGCCGAAGAAAACTTGTTACCTTGGCCTAAAAAAAGATTTTGTTTTTTGGTGAATTTATTTTTATTTTTTAAGGCATTGGATAGGATTAAAAATATGTAATGGAAAGTACGTATAGATACGGATGTGGTCTAAGACCTAAAAACGCTATTCAAACGAATTGTCAGACAAATTTTCTTAAGCATTGATTGGTTATGATCGCCTTTGTGTCACTTTTTATTTTGGTTTGTATTGCGGGCGGCTGTCTTTTATTCTTATGACTGGTAAGGCGATTAAGCATTAAAGTACTTCCCTATTATGAACTTCAATTATATAAATCAAATATATTATTTTATGGATGTTATGAATTTTATGCAATACGGCGACGTGTGAATTATTTATTTTAATAATCCCTCTGAGTAATTAAATTACATTACACAATCATTTTTTCCGCATTCAAGACCTATCTGAACTTGAAAACCTCTGAACTTCGAGGGTTACCAAAGCTCAAAGGTTTTCACTCTAATAGTGGTCTAGGATTTCTTCGCTTTAAAATATTAAGACTAACCAACTGCCACTTCATAATAATAAATAGGTACATAAAGTTAAATAAAAAAATTACACGATAATAACATAAAACAAGAATTTTAATATTAATTAAATTATCTTTTCTAAATATAGCATGACTCTAGAAACAGAAATACTTATTTTCTGATAATCTCATTTTCATAATCTATTTCTTGGTTTGGGCAACCAGATTTTTTTTTTCAAAATCATTGTTTTTGAGGTTCTCGTTGTTCCAGCAACTTTTCTATAACACGCACATAGTCACTTAAGTATAACAGTTTTTCCAACGAGAATAAAACAATTTTGGTTCTGTTTTTCGCTATTAACTCAATAAAAATATCAAAGCAAAAGTAATTTCGACACTTATCAGCACCTAAAAGAAACGTGATAAAAATTGTATATATATCGACTTTTGTCTACAATCTGACAGTTTAGTTTTGATGTTAATAAGCTGCATGCTACCGTTTTCGATAAAAGTCGACATATATCTTCCAATACGTCAAATTAGTCTATTCGGTATATATCGTGGTCGCGCGTGTTAGCTTTGTAGATATATGTCTTATCGATCGATATGTATCGAACCGAATAACGCGCGTGCTCGGCCCCATAGTGTATATACACTAGCTGACACGTGGAACTTTAACCGTTTTCCTACACAGCGCACGCACAGTAGCTCTCAAAACTAATTCATATTCTCTCTCTGCAACATTTTTCATTGATTCTCCGCTCCTAATGGTGATGTTATTTAGCCTAAAGTCGATAAATAGACTGTTCAACACTAAAATATTTGTTTAATTTGAACCAGTAGTTCCTGAGATTAACACGTTCAACCTAATAATAAAAGGTTTATGGTATGGTATAAAAGTTTAGGTGTTAAATTTTTCAGAAGAAATTACCTAAATAACAGTGAAAACCTCATCAAAATCGGTTGCGTAGTTTAGAAGATCTAGACGTACATACAGACAGACAGACAGACGCGGAAAGCAAATTTGTTTTATATAAGAAATAACCATACGATTGTTAGGAACAACATAACAAATAACTTCCAATTTTATATAATTATTTACACGGCATCCTTATAATGTGTGTAATATTTATGTATATAGTTATATTAAAGAAACTGTACAAAAGATATCATTTTAAAAGTTATACTAATAGGAAAAACTTTAAGAAGATGCTATACTTAAATTATATTTAAAAAAAACTACTGCGGCTGAAGGACTTGTATCCGGGCCAGGAAAATAAAAAAAAAGTAATATTTATGTAATATAGCAACACTTTTTTTACTCCTCAATAAATCCTTGTAACAAAATGTCTGAATTTTATTAATTTACTTCAAAAATTACTTCTTAGGCTAAAACTGTTGTCCTCAACAACGATTTTACAAATATTCAATTCAATAGCCTAATAAATTAACAGAAAATGAACATTGCGACCGTGTTGATCGCAATCTGGAAGTGTAAATGCATAATAATTTGTTCAGATTGCTAAAATTATCGAGCCTTTTTTATTTATTGATTTAAAAGATCATTTTTAAAACGGACTTAACATGTTTATTATGCACAACATTACCTAAGTATATCATTATTTTCTTACACTCAGACGCTTACAAAGGTTTAACAGGAGAGAATGCACATTAACAGCACCATAAACTATAATAAAATAACTGTTCTTGTGGCTTTATTAGATTACATCCAAGTAAATATTTAAAAAAAATACCAGTAGCACGAGTATGTAATTATATTTTTGGTGTAATAAAAAATTAAGGCCGTAAAAATACACAAAATATATTTTAGGTTTTCTTTGTATTGAGTTCTTTTTTTAACCTGTTCTGTCCCACTGCTGGGCAAAGGTCTCCTTTCCCTCCTTTCCTCCTTCCATCTCTTCATGTCTTTAGCTTTACTGGACCAATCCTTTTGGAAGGCGTCCAGCTCGTCACCCCATCTTTTCCTGGGCCTACCGCATTATCTTTTCCGGGCCCATTCTGCCCGCCCCACATGGCCGGCCCAGTCCCGTTTGAGCATGTCGGCTTTCTGAGTGGCGTCGGCTATTTGCGTTCTAAGCGCAGTATGCTGTTCCCTATCTTATCTATACGTTTAACGCCTAGTATACTGCGCTCCATGGCTCGTTGGCAAATCTAGTTTATTGACGCCACAGGAGACCAGAGGGACACTTTCCTCTCACAAGTTTAATTATACAGAGAGGAAATGTTCTGGGTACAACCGCGCGTTCTCTCAATTTTACATACATACATATCATCACGGGTGCCTTTCGGCGCCCGAGACCGCCTAGACGGCCCCAGAGTACCCAGTGGAGGGGTTTTTATCCCCCCTCGTCGTAGCTGATGGTATGAGTCTACACCGAACAAGTGGCTAGCTCGTCGCAATGTTTTGAATAGACTCAATAACCCATCTATAAATAGTTTCACAAGTTGATATAGTGAAACCGGAACCGACAGCTTAACGTGCTCTCCGAGGCACTATAGTGGTGTTGTCAAACAAATGTACATACATTTTTAATTAAAACTCATTGGTACACACCGGGATTCGAACCAGGGACCTAACTGTTTTTAAGTCCAAGGTCTAACCAACTCGGCCACCACGTATTCTCTCTATTTTCGAGGTATTTTTTTAATTTTAGGAATTTATTTATACCTATTTAAGATTATATAATAATTATTTTTATTATTAAATATATTTATTTGTAACACTAATTATTAATTAATTATTTTGTCACAGATCTAATACATCATACAAATTATCGCATGCCATGTATTTTTTTTGAGATCATATAATGTAGTTGTAACGTCACCTCTCCCCATACAGACAGACAGACCAACCCGTCTAAACGTCCCGTTTCTAAATATCATCATGTGTCATCATGAAACAAGTATTACATAACAATATTTAAATTGAACATAAATTGACATATAACATGTCATGTGATACTATAATCATTGATTTAAATAACATAAAATAACTATTGTTTTGACTACTTAATCCATATTATTTACATAACTGGATATTGTACTAATTTTAATACTAGTTTTTGTTCTGTTAAAATTTTATGAACGTTCGTACGTTTAATCTACCGGTTTGTTTGATTTAATGCGACACTGTATCCACTTGAAAGTAACACAACAATGACGCGGAATTATACTGAATCCTTTGTTATAGAGGAAAAGAAAATCTATGGAAAAGTAGGGCCGTGGTTGGAAGGAAAGTACGCTAAATACTGATGATGGCAAAATTTACTGAAAATAAATATTCCTTTATAGAAAATGTTAAGAATTTTAAATATACGTGATGGCAGAGTTCGTTAGACCTTAGACTTAAAAACACTGAAGTTTTTAGGTGATCGGTTCGAATTCTAGTGTGTACATTTTTTTTTAATTGGAAGTCTATGAGGAATTGTAACAAACTCTTTCGACAAACTAAAATATCTCGATCGAAACTCTTTAAAAATATTCGTTTAGTTTTCTTTAGTAACTTCAGTTGTTATGGAAAACTAAACCTTTTTACACTCCTCCTTGTTCCTTATAGGATTTTCCGAAAATGGTGAAACATTTTAGTTCAGTTAGGTGGATCACCTATCAATTTATTTTCAAAGAAGAGGAAGTATATATAGTTTTGAAACTGTAGTACATTGCCTTACCGAATAATTTTCATTAAAATATCTTCTCTTGGAAAGAATTTTGAAAAATCCTTTCTTAGTGAGGTCTTCTTTAAAACACAAAAAGTTGCTTCTATTAAAATTTCACATTTCGGCTGGGTGACTAATGCCCGATTTCACCAACGATCCCTAACTCTAAAGGAGCCCCTAAATAAGAATTTTGACATATTTGCTATGAAGCAACTGTCATTAATTGGCCCTTAACTTAGTTAGATTTCCGATTTCACCAACTCTATGGCATCAATAAAAGAACTGCCCTTAATGACTGACTGACTTATGCCCGATTTCACCTTTAGAGTTGGTGAAATCGGGCATAAGTCAGTCAGTCATTAAGGACAGTACTTTTATTGATGCCAAGTCGGTACTGATAGAAAGAAAGAAAGAAAAACTTTATTTGAACACCACGCACAGAATACACACAAATAAAATTACATTATTACATAATATATAAAAAAAACATCCCACTTTCCCGGATTTTTTTTATTTTATGAAAATATAAAAAAAAAAGTTTAGTTGTTCAGTTTTATTATACATGTTGTGATATACCTAATACTAATGTATATAGGTTAAAAATAATTCTAGTGTGAGTCGGTTGTCGCATCCAGAATGCCGAGAATACTTGCTGCATTTGCTGCGCTGGACCTCTAAAGCTATTCTTTGGACAAAGAATGCCTCGGACTCTTGGCTTCCGGATATGTTGCTTAATAGCTTACCGATTTTTTTAGCAAAAGCCTTTGCGTCCGGTGACCAAGAGCCCATGGTCTCCACCGCAAATGCCAAAAACTTGAAATGGTCATTGAGAGCAGAATATTTCGCTTTTTTGATATTATCGGCACTGAATATATAAATAATTAACAAAATACAAAATAAGTTAGAGGTTAGTTGCGCGGCGACAAACAGGAAATCAGCCCAGCACATGCTACAGCAATAGATTGCTGTAACGCTGGCTTTCAGCTGATGCCGTGAAGAGGACGTGCGGCTTTTAGATACAGTATAGGATCGTTTGGTATTTGTTTGGGTAGGAAGAGTCTTACTAAACGTATTTTCGGTGACAAGTCCTTAATGTGTTCCCTTACCGTCTGCCTTCCACATAAACAAACTCGGCACCTCTATGGCCAATCCTTGGATATCTAACAACATTGTCTTTCTATGATATACGTGGTGGCCGAGTTGGTTAGACCTTGGACTTAAAAACACTTAGGTCCCTGGTTCGAATCCCGGTGTGTGTACCAATGAGTTTTTAATTAAAAAAAATGTGTACATTTGTTTGACAACACCACTATAGTGCCTCGGAGTGCACGTTAAGCTGTCGCTCCCGGTTTCACTATACCAACTTGTGAAACTGTTTATAGATGGGTTATTGAGTCTATTCAAACATCGCGACGAGCTAGCCACTAGTTCGGTGTAGACTCATACCATCGGCTGCGATGAGGTGGGATTAAAAACCCTCCGCTGGGTATCCCGGGGCCGTCTAGGCGGTCTCGGGCGCCGTAAGGCACCCGTGATGATATATATATATATAGTCTTTCTATGCCCAGTTATAAACGTGCCGCATGTATTTCTAACTATGTCACATCATATAAACGTAAGTCGGATCACAATTTACGAGACAATAAATATTCTTCATCGACATTATTACTAATTCCAAACGAATTAAAACCTAAAATAATAAACTCCAATGGTCTATCAATACATTGAGATTGTGAGGCGAAAACCAGTTGGCCGTATGATATAGAATAATCTATAGAGAGCGCATTAAAACAAATCCTAAATGTCCTAGTAGGTATCTTCCAAAAGAAGTTTAAAAAGCTCTGGTAACCCATTTGGCTCATAATCAATTGAGTAGATGTTTTCCTTTTCTGTTATATCAAAGTCAACATATTTTGTCATACCTAAAGCTTTATAGGCATTTATAAACGGTCTCTAAAAAAAAACAATATGGTCTAAGTATGGGCTTGGTTCGGCTGCTATTCTAGCAAACGTTGTAACATCTCTTGTATTCGCTGTTTCTATTGACCTGTCAATCGTTACCAATTATGCAATAGTGCCACCAAGGCGACCAACCTCACAGACTAACCCCCTTATAAGTCGTTTTTTTCACTCTACTTTCACTTAGGAACGTTTGTCTCTTTCCACGAAATACCAAGAAGTGAAGAATGGGAGAGATGGAGTGAAAGCGGAGTGCAAAAAACGCCTTAGAATACGGGGGTAAATTTATTTATCGCTTTGTTTGTGTTCGGTCAATACCTATATGTTTCCGGTCATATTATTGTTATTAGTTTTTCTGTTGGAATTAAAGTTGAAATTGAAGGTAGCTTCCCAGCAGGCTCTTCAACAAAAATAAACCTATTAAATATACGAAGGTTTTACCTTAGGTTGCAAGCGCTGAAAGTGTTTTATAGGAAAATACAAATTATAATTTTGGCCGGATATTAGAGATATTATATTTTTTTATTATCACGGGTCTTTACAGCGTCCGTGATGATACCGCCTAGGCAGCCTCAGGGTACCCGCACCGAAGGACTTTTTCATTTATCCAAATCGTAGCCGATGGTATGAGTCTACATCGAACAAGTGACTAGCTCATCGTGATATATGGTTATACTCAATAACCTATCTATAAACAGTTTCCCGAGTTAGTATAGTGAAACTGGGACCGACAGTTTAACGTGCTCTTTGAGGCTCTAAGGTGGTGTTGTTAAACAAATGTACAAACATGTTCAGATAAAAAACTCGATTATTTAATTTGTTGGTCAATCGAAGTGAGCTACAGGTGTAGCGCGCTCTATGTTCCACTAGACAAGTGCCGTTACCCAGCTAGTTCCGAGCAACAAGCTGATTAGCATAATGAAAGAGTTATTTTGAATGAGATAAAAATGCCTAAACCCTGATGTATGTTAACATAGCACCTTGTACAGTTACAATGATGTAATGACTCTTTAATTGTATTTTTTTTTCTTTTTAATCCAGAGCAATGGAAACAAATCGAATGGGTTTCTTAATTTTTACTGAAAGTTCAGAAGTACTTACACAAAAATGTTTTAGACCAGTGTTTCCCAATTAGTGGTACGCGTACCCCTAGGGGTACGCGAGGTTGCATCTAGGGGTACGATCAGACTGAAGCTGACCAAAATTAACCACGTTTTTCCTTGCACAACTCTGGCAAAGAAAAACATGCACATTTGTCACATTCATTTAAACTGGTATTTTTGGTCATTAGAATACACCTGTATATTGACCATAATAAATGTAAAATACATCTGATTTCATTTTTAATTTATCGTTTTTGCAATAGGTACGCGAGTAAGAGGTCTTTCTTCGAGTGGCACATAGAAAAAACTAATTGGGTACCACTGTTTTAGACAACAAAAACCTAATTTTACGCATAGACTAGCTGCAATTATTATTTAAGCTCCGAAATCGGCGTGCGAAGAGTTATGACTGTGGACGAGGCAAAAAAAGAATGTAGAGATAGAGACGAAGTGGCGCTCGGTTGTTTTTGCCTACCCCTAAGGGACCTGGCGTGAAGATAAATAATAATGAGTAGCTGTGTCCCTCGGATTTACACTCCGTCTCCGTAGTCTAGTGTTTGGGCCTCCAGTGTTGTGTCCGGAGGTCATTGGTTCGAACCCCACTCATTGCAAAAAAATATTGATACGCTTTTCTGTACAGTTTGTCAAGGTCTGGGTGTTTATAAAATATAGTATGTATGTATTCATACCGTTGTTTATGGTACAGTAACAAGCCTAGAGCTTGGTTTGTGACCAGGGCAATAAAAGCTTTAGGCCAAACAAAGCTTAGTTAAAAAGCTATGCTCTCTTTGGATAAAGTTTTTTAATCGGTTCAGAGATTTTGCGTTTATCCGGGACGTTTGTCAATTGTTTTTTCTTTATAATATTACTAATGGATAAGTACCGTGAGATCTCGATGTTTTTGGTATTCGTTGTTTAAATTAACCACTGCATAACTAGTTCGAGTACCTAATTAATTATCAAAACAGTAAACCAACATCCTCCGTAGACTAGTGGTTGCTTCTTTGGCGTTGTATCCGGAGGTCGTGGGTTCTGTACAGTTTGTCATGGTCTGGGTGTTTATAAAATATAATATGTACTCTCCCAAGTGGTGCTCCTTATAAAGATTTTTTTATTTAGTTTAGTTTATTTTTTTACTTATATACTAGATTGTTATATCATTATTATTATTAAGGTTAATTTTATTATTTATTGTAATTTTTTTTTTTTTTTCTTGAATACATACATATACATATAATATCGTTGCTTCTGGTAGGTACATAGTACAAGCCTAGAGCTTAGTTTGTGACCATAGCTATTTGTGTACATTGTCCTACATATTATTATATAATATAATATTATGAATTTGGAAATATCATATGTATGAAATGACGTCTTTTTGATCTCAACTCGAATGAGAACTCACGGTATCGGAGTTTGTAGTTACCCCCAGACTATACGCGATAGCTAAATATCACGTAAATTATAGAATAAAGTTTTAAGTTGTAGATAAGTAGATCTAGGCAGATTATAACATTTCATTTGCAATATGACGTGTATGAGAACTAAATTGCTTTTACCAACATGACAAGTGTGTCACGAATCAATTTGCGTAATATTAAGTTCTTAGGTTAGTTAGAAGCTACACATTGAGGACGAAAACTTATGGATGAGGTAAAAATATATTTACACGAATTAATTTGGGCTTTATTTTTGTCATCACATTACAACGTAAGTAATTCTGTTCAAAGACTGACAAATACTCCACTATCTTGAAATAAATGCCATTTTCATTTCGTTATATAAAAAAAAAATGTTGCAATATCTTTATGATTTGTAGAGTAAAGTATTAAAAAAAAAAAAAAAAAAAAAAAAAAAAAATGAGGCAGTGCAGTTTAAATGTTATTTATAATTTATAACACGAAAATTAAACGTATTAATGAGGTACAACGCTTGTGATTTTTACGTAGCTACGTCTTTTTTTGTAAATGTTATCGTGTACGTATTTTATAATCAAGCCAGAAGCTTACCATTTTGCGCAAGCGCACGATATTTTTGTTTCTTTTGCCAAGTATGAAATAACTTAGAGGCAGCTGCGAGGTGTTTCAGCGTATCTGAAATCAATATTTGTCAAAAAAAGTTTAAACGTTGAAGAGCTATTTATTGCTTAAAGATCTTATAAAACAAGTTTGTACCATTTAAGCGCCGTAAGATTGCGTTTTCTGCACTTTCATTTTCATCTCTTAGATAGAGCACGGTATGTAACTTTGTATCTACCTAACGTTAAGCAGACCTACATAATCCATGAATGGGGTAGATCAATAAATTGTTGTTTATCAATATTGATCGCTCCCACTATGTCAGATAAATGATGCGGTTACGAAATGGGCGGCGTCATGGACGTGTTTGTTGTTTCACAATCGTAACAGCTTAAAGTTACTTCGATAAAAAAAATCTAAAAGTTACCTCCATTTCCTATATAAATCTATTACTTAGATCTTATAAGCAAGGTAACATGGAAAAAAGTCAGGGAGTTTTCGGAGATTGGAATAGTCAGGGAAAACGCTATGAGTTCACGAAAAATATTTAAAGTACACACACAACTTGCTACTGTAAACAACTGGCAACTTAAGCGGGGCAATTGCATCTAAGTTCAAAATATGCTTATTTTTAAAAAATGTAAAATATATTTTGATGCTCTATATTTTCCAAAAAAAATTGCTAAAAATAATTGTTTCTATTTTGTATATATATATATTTTTCCAAACATCATATTAAAAAACCAAATATTATATATTTGCTATTTTTTCTTTACTTTTTAAAGCTCATTAAAGTCAGAAAAATATAAAAAAACTGACTGGAAATTCTGGAAAAGTCAGGGAAATTCGTTTCCGAAAAAAAGTGGCCATCCTGTCTGTACTATGCTTACATCTCAAAAATGTTGTCACTGCTCCTCTAGTAATAATAATTAACTTCAGTGAAACAACAGAACATGTACGTACTCGTCAGTATCTTCGTAGTTTATTTCGTAATATTTTGACTTGTCCTCTCCACTTTCCTGTCCGAAGCCCGAGTATCTTCGCTGACGAGTTAATAGCATATTAAACAATCTATTTACTCGACATCACTCGCTCTCTGATTATCCCGCAGGCACCACAGATGTTATAATTGTATAGAAGTTCCCAACAGTCAGGCAAAGTGTTTTTAGGTATTCCAATGTTTTCTCTAAAACTTCAATAATAATGTCTTTTTTTTCAAGGCGGTACACAATTAAAACATTTATTCAGCAAAAATAAATACTTGAAAGCAAATAATTCATTAAAAAATATTGTATTTCAATTAAAATATAATTAATTTCATTATTTTTATCTCGAACATTGCCTTGATATTTAAAATAATTTTATAGATATATTATTCATTGACATAAAAAAAACACTTAAGTCCCTGGTTCAATCCCCGTTGGTACACAACGAGTTTTTGATCTAAAAATGTATGTATTTTTTTTATATGTAGGACAGATTACACATATTGCTCTGGTCACAAACTAAGCTCGAGGCTTGTACTATGTGTACCAGAAGCAACGATATAATGCACATTATATTTTTATAAACACCCAACAACAATTGGTTTAACAACACCACTATAGTGCCTCAGAGAGCATGTTCAGCTGTCGGTCCCAGTTTCACTATACCAACATGTGAAATTGTTTATAGATGGGTTATTGAGTCTATCCAAACATCGCGACGAGCTAGCCACTTTTTCGGTGTAGATTCATACCATCGGCTACGACGAGGTGGGATTAAAAACCTCTCCGCTGGGTACCCTGACGCCGTCTAGACGGTCTCGGGCGCCGCAAGGCACCCGTGATATATTTATGTTTATTATAAATTGAATAAAACGCCAATTCTCAAAAGATTGGCTAGCGAATTATTTATTTAATGTTTATAGTTTAAACGGATATTAAAAAATAAATCATAACGGATACTTTGTCTAATTCACATACGTTGTCAATAGTGTTTTATCAAATTTAGTAACTACTGCACTGTCTTGACTAACCCACTTCGCTAAACACTAAACCAATCTAAACCAAGTATTACGCTCCCCTCAAAAAATCTTGGTACATTATTAAATGATAGCACACTAAGATTGTCAGTTTGTCTGCGTTTAGGGCTAAAGGTGTGCGAGCCACATCGCTGTCTATGTGGTAGAGATGTCGATGAGCTTGGTCACCACGGACTCTCGTGTATGAAAAGTGCTGGCCGATTCTTTCGCCACAGCGCCATCAACGATCTTATCCGCAGGACGCTTGCCACAATCTCTATTCCTTCAATTTTGGAGCCGAATGGCTTGAGTCGAGATGATGGCAAGCGTCCAGACGGAATGACTTTGGTACCTTGGAGGATGGGTCAGTCTCTTGTATGGGATGCTACGTGCTGGGATACTTTAGCTCCCTCCCATCTTCATGGTACCTCTGTCAGAGCTGGTGCTGCGGCGGAACAGGCACAAATAAGCAAGCGCCGAAAATATGTTAACATTTGTAATGATTACATATTTTTGGCGTTTGCTGTCGAAACATTGGGTCCGTGGGGGTCAGAATTAAAAACTTTTTATAATGAAATTACGCCAAAGCTTGTAGACATCTCTGGTGACAATAGAGCTGGCAGCTTTTTTGCCCAGAAAATGAGTATTCTCATTCAGAAAGGAAATGCTGCCAGCGTATTGGGCACCATGCCGATAGACAGCGATTTGGATCAAATATTTATTTTATAATTTGTTTTTGTTTTTTTTTTTTTTTTTTTAATTTTAAGATTACAAATTGTATTATTACAAATAAAATTATAAAAGTAGTATTACGTCAAAAAACCTTAAATATATTAAGAAAGAATTTGTCAGTTGTTTTAAAATCTAAGGTCTTATAAGGTGACACAAAATTAGAGGCCCCTTATTTGGCGGGGACCGTGATGTGGGGATCTTTCGGTCTATTAGGTGTCAAATTAAAAAAAAGGTCTCTTGCTTATTTACGCTAGCACCTTCCTGTTACCTATAACTTTTACATCCAAATTAGGTTTAACTAAACATTTTGGTTAATTAACGATGTATTTCAAAATTCTAAAGATAAACTGTAAAATGAATAAACAAAAAATATAAAATATTATACAGAGTAAATAGTAACATGAAATTGACTTTTTTATAATTCATTTTCGAAATTGCAGAATGCTTTACCAGCCTGTGTCCTTATAGAGAACCGTAAATCGACATCTAAAGCCGGCACAGTGGAAGTAACCAAACTCAAAATTTTAACTGAAAATTGGTTGATTTCATTATCGGTCTCTACATAATGCTTCACACCATATGGGTGTATAGAGCGTATAGAGTCACATTTCTCTCTTATCAAAAAAAAGTTTAAAAAATTACGTTTTAATTCTAAGTATGAATACTTCCGTAGACTATTGGTTACGCCTTTGGCGTTATATCCGGAGGTAGTGAGTTCGATTCGCCCAGTTTGTCATGGTGTGGGCGTTTATAAAATATAATATGTATTATATCTTTGTTTCTGGTACACATAGTGTAAAGGACTGTTTATATAGATAGGAGCTGATTTACTGTGGCCAAGGAGTCGGTAGAAACGAAAGATCTTTATACAAACCAAATATTATTTATTGTTAATTAATTACATTTCTGAAGCTCTCTGTAGCACAATGGCAACCTAAACAAACTTGAAACCTAGCAACGTATTTGAAACTATTCTATATGACTTTAACATTATAAAAATACAAGTAAAGGTGTGTTCGCCAAACATAGTATAAGCCTAGAGCTTACTTTGTGACCAGGGCAATATGGGTGTAATGTCGTTTATATTATTATTATTTATATTAAAAAAATATAGTATAAAACTTATAAAATCATTTGTAAAAAAGTAGATAATATGTACTGATTTATTGTGATTGTTTTTAATTTGCAAGTGAACTTTTAAACAGTTGGTAACCCTGACATCGCATACCTTATCAACAACAATTTCTTTGTAATAAATACTTAATAATTTATAAATAAGTTAAATGATTTAATTAAGCTACGTCAGACCACCCAGAAGCGTCTCAACCCCACGATAAGGAAACTGGCACGAATTTGACTCACCTAAATAAATAACATTTGCAACCAGAATATGAAAAAATAAACTTTATTGCACAAAATCTTGCATAGGCTTAATGCTTTCCAATAACAGACAAAGTGCTCGTATATAAAGACTAGCTGAGGCTCTACCATGGGTGTGCGCATTGTAGCAACGTAACGTATTTGTATACGTATTCGTGAGCAAACAACCAATAGGGCCGCTTTATTTTTGGTAACAGGATTGAATAAAGCGATCCTATTGGTTATTGCTCACGTACACAAATACGTGACGTTGCTACAATGCGCATACCCATGGTAGATCATCCCGTTTACGCAATCCACGCAACGGAAGCTCTCCAAAGGAATAATTTTTCCCCGATTTTGCAACATTGTTCATCATACATATCATCACGGGTGCCTTACGGCGCCCGAGACCGCCTAGACGGCCCCAGGGTACCTAACGGAGGGGTTTTTTTAATCCCACCTCGTCGTAGCCGATGATATGAGTCTACACCGAAAACTGGCTAGCTCGTCGCGATGTTTTGAATACACTCAATAACCTATCGATAAACAGTTTCACAAGTTGGTATAGTGAAACCGGGACCGACAGCTTAAAGTGCTCTCCCAGGCACTATAGTGGTGTTGTCAAACAAATGTACACATTTTTTTTAATTACAAAACTTATTGGTACACACCGGGATTGGAAACAGGGACTAAGTGTTTTTAAATCCAAGGTCTAACCAACTCGGCCACCACGTATACGAGTATATAAATAAAAGGCAGAAGACGTAGTTAATCTTCAAAAATACTCTACTAAAGATTGGTGTTCATTTATCTAACACTTAGCTGAAAATGAATGCAACTTATTAACCAATTTTTGTGACTATTAATTTATAAACTATCTAGTTATACATTTACATACTTCTAAGTATACTTTGTAAGCAAAAAAATACAATATATTCCCCCTTTTTGTTACAACTTGCAACAGACTGTCATGCCAGCGGCTGTCTACATCCATCAAGTTGTTATCACAAAACGCTGTTTGTTCTACCACGGGTTTACCGCGCTTTATTTACAGAATGCGTTCTTGAAACTGGGGCACATTCGGGATACCATAGACACTGCGGTTCCTATTTGTTTTTTTTTATATATGTAAGAGCTAGCATGTGACTGTTATCTAATTCCTAATTCTTAAAGAACAATCAAAGTATTGGTCACTCTAACTATGCTGGCTAATTGATAAGGTTACGAAACACGTGATAAATAATAATAATATGTATGTCAATACGTCAATGGTCAATTTGCACATATTTCTCAGGTCACATACTATAATAAGCTCTAGGCTTGTACTATGTGTACCAGAAACAACGATATAATGCATCTTATATTTTATAAACACGATATACGTGGTGGCTGGGTTGGTTAGACCTTGGACTTAAAAACACTTAGGTCCCTGTTTCGAATCCTGGTGTGTACCAATGAGTTTTTAATAAAAAAAAATGTACATTTGTTTGACAACACCACTATAGTGCCTCGAAGAGCACGTTAAGGAGCCCGGTTTCACAATAGCAACTTGTGAAACTGTTTATAGATGGGTTATTGACTTGTTCGGTGTAGACTCATACCAGCGGTTACGATGAGGTGGGATTAAAACCCCAATGCTAGGTACCCTGGGGCCGTCTGTATGTTTATAAACAGCCCATGACAAACTGTACAGAAAAACGTATAAATCTTTTTTTCCATGAATTGGAATTGAAAAAATATTTTAGTATTTATCCAGGAAGGCTATATAACATCGCGATACGACCAATAGGAACTTTAATAACTATGTAACCAAAATGATTGCAATAAATATTTTGAATTTTGAAACTATTTCGCAAAAAGTTTTGGTCATTTTCATATGAACCTATTAATTAATTTGAACGTTAACAATGTATTACCCAGTTATCGTTCTTTCTTCGTAAATTAATTAACCTATATAAATGGTTATACTATACCCAGTGGGAATAGTAAAACAGATCATCATATTCAACTGATCTGCTCTCCGGAATTGAATTATCTCGGCTTCACTTTTTAATTCATAAAGTCAGTGTCGAGTTTTTTTTACTTAGACACCCCTCCCGTGCTAAACGTTCGTCCTTTTTTGTTCACTTGTCACACTTTTTTTTATCACCCCATTTTGGGAAGTTTGTCAAAAAAATTAACGGTATTTAAATAGTTTTACTGATGGATGTTTGTATAAAAAAATCACAAATTTTATTATTAGAACCTTTATATAACTAAATTTGTTTAAACATGTTGTGTAATATTGTTTTACAACACCACTAAGGCACGTTAAGCTATCGGTCCCAGTTGCTCTATATCAACTTACGAAACTGTTTCTTGATCACTTATTGGGTCTATCCAAACATCGCAACGAGCTGGCCACTTGTTAGACTACGATGCTACGATGAGGTGGGAATAAAAGCTCCCCGCTGGGTACCCTGAGGCCTGAAATCGAGAAACTTTTTTTTCTCATGGAACCATGATGAACCAAATGAAAAAAAAATTGGCTTTCCCATACAAATTGGTCATTCTAACATTACTAGTTTGTTGAGAAGGAAAATTTGGTTCCATGGGAAATATTGTCCGATTTGATCAGCAGAACTTGATATTAGCACAAAGTATATCTTTTTAAAGCCACCCTGTATATATATTGAGTTCACCACTTGTTTAGTATAGACTCAGAATACCAACGACGACGACTAGGTAGTAATAGATACCCTGAGGCCGTCCAAGCGATCTCGCGGTACCTATACGGTTTACTTTTCTACTCATTTAAGTCTGTGGCGCGCGCGCTGGTATCGCAGTAAAGTATGCACTTATTTAAAACATTCAAACGGACCTTGCCCAATAACTAAAAGCCAAATGTTGTATTAAACAATTTGTATACCAATGTGGTATCGATGGAACGATTTGTTAATCGATTATATTATCGTATCGATACATTTAGCATCGATAAATGTAGGCATTTTCCGGAAGCTGCCTCGGCGCCCACGCGCGTCTGCCGCTCGACGGGGATCTTAAGCTCAAACTACATTTATATGATGCTTACCTCTAATAAAGGTTTTTGATTTTCTCTGCCAGTGGCTCTTAAATTGTTATTTTGAAGTATTCTTCAATTACTAATATACGTGGTGGCCGAGTTGGTTAGACATTGGACTTAAAAACACTTAGGTCCCTGGTTCGAATCCCGGTGTGTATCGATGAGTTTTTAATTTAAAAAAAATATGTACATTTGTTTGACAACACCACTATAGTGCCTTGGAGAGCACGTTAAGCTGTCGGTCCCGGTTTGACTATACCAACTTGTGAAACTGTTTATAGATGCGTTATTGAGTCTATTTAAAATATCACGACGAGCTAGCCACTTGTTCGGTGTAGACTCATACCATCGGCTACGACGAGGTGGGATTAAAACCCCTCCGCTGGGTACCCTGGGGCCGTCTAGGCGGTCTCGGGCACCGTAAGGCACCCGTTATGATATATGTATGTATATCTTCAATTAAACACTTCTTACATGTGAAGCCAACGATATGGCACCATACTTATATAAGCCAAAGTCTGTGGGTTCGTTGGTTTTCAGGAGACTACTGCATCGATTTCTTGTCGAGATGGTAGTCTCTTTTCAGGGTGTGGTCATGAAATGGGTAGTTGAATTGCTGATAAGGCAGCGAGTATATTAAAATATTCTGGGAGGCATAGTGGGAGCGATCAATATTTTTAAGAACAATTATTGATTGACCCCATTCATGGACTTTGTAGGCCTGCTCACCACCAGGTAGATACAAAGTCACATGTCATGCTCCAATTATCTATACACATACATAATGATACTCCTTTACTTCGTTGTTATAACCATAATATATTTTTTAAGAAATTATAATATACACTAATATAAGTTTCACTAAGGCTTTGAAATAAAATACATAAGTTTAAACATAAGTTTTTTTTAAATAAACCTAAGATTTTAAAATATATTATTTATTATTATAAAATATAATGTCAAACGACTGATAAAGCCTTTTTTCTTTTATAAAGTCTTTTTTTCTTTTATAAAGTATTTTATATTAAATTTTTAAAGATAAAAATGCAATGAAAAAAATCCTGGTGGCGGGACTGGCTCAGCTGTTGAGCGCCTTGCCGCGATAGCGAGGTTCGTGGGTTCGAGTCCCGCCACCAGGATTTTTTTCATTGCATTTTTATCTTTAAAAATTTAATATAAGATTTTCCTATAAAGGAATTTATAAAAAAATGCATAAATATAAAATACTGAATAAAGTATTTTAATGACAGCCTCCGTAGACTAGTGGTTCCGCCTTTGGCGTTAAATCCGGAGGCCGTGGGTTCGATTCCCACCCATGGCAAATAAATATTAGTACATTTTTCTGTACTGTTTGTCATGGTCTGGATGTTTATAAAATATAATATGTACTATATCATTGTTCCTGGTACACATAGTACAAGCTAGAGCTTAGTTTGTGACCAGAGCAATTTGTGTAAATTGTCCTACATATTATTATTATTATTTCAATTAATACCAACGCATATCTCTGGAAATTCAGAGGGGTATGAGTATTTTGGGCATGTGCCTAAAAATATTTTTGAAATACTAATAAAAAAAGATGTTTATATACCTACTTATTTGGGACTAAGACTTTGAGAAGCACTGGTCAGTCTGTAATTAATTTATGAAGTTGTCTTCAGGTAACAGACATGTTAGCGCAGAATACTCGATAAACCACTCTTTGTCTTACATCGTTATTACATATTCCCATACTAAGGTGTGGCTTTCATAATATTAAAAGTATTTCAGAAATTTCATGTTTTATTTTAATATGCAGGACAATTATTTACACATACTGCTCTGGTCACAAAATAAGCTCTAGGCTTGTAGGTACTATATGTACCAGAAACAACGATATAATACATATTATATTTTATTAACTCCCAAACCATGATAATCTGTACAGAAATACGTACTAATATTTTTTTGCCATGGGTGGGAATCGAACCCACGACCCCCGGATACAACGCCAAAGGCGCAACCACTAGTCTACTGCAGGCGGACTACTACTCTAGGCGGTCAATTTCCTAATCTTAAAAGTATTTCAGAAATTTTATAATATTTTTTTTATTTAATTCACCCAATTCTTTGTGCATTCATGAGAAGAGATAAACCTATGCTATAATATTTCTAGCCAGTGCCCCCGACTTCATTCGCCTGGAATTTTGAATTTGATCTAACTTTTTTTGCTGTATAAAGTAGCCCATATGTCGCACCAGACAGATCCTACTTGTATTCAAACGTTCAGCAGTTTTGGAGTTATTAAGTAACAAACATGCAATATCTTTGTCGTCGCCCTTTTCCTAACCACATCATATATTAGGGCGGCATAGTGGGAGCGATATATTATTTTTAAACAACAATATATTTATCGACCTTATTTACGGGCTTTGTAGGTCTGCTTACCATCAGGTAGATACAAACTCACATGCTGTGTTCCAGTAAAATTAATCTAAACTTGCACATTTATAATATTATCTGTAACAAATTTATATAAAGTGTGTTACATGTGTTTCTTATTAGGTAAAATATATAAATTGAAGCTATAAAAAAAATATTGCCAAATATTTCGCCTCTCTTTGGAGCGGCATCATCAGTGACAGTGACTGAGAATCGTTGTTATAAATTAAAAAAAAAAATTTAAGCAAAAGTAAAAGATAATGCACTATACAGTTTTTTTTTTTTTTTTTAGAAAAATAGAACATTAGTATACTTAGATAAATGCGAAGATATGTCTGACTACTAAATACGACGGAGGTGCTCAAACAGTAATAATATAAGCTAACTACCTATACTTTAATACCAATGGTAATGGTTTGAACTTTACCGTCGCAGTATAATTGAATACAGTATCCAATAAAGTAGGAAATGGGTCCAGTAGTGGAGTCATGTCCCTGAACGGACTCACCTTTAATGAAGTCGCTTTATGTCTCAAGCACGACATTTTGACGTCTCTTCTCTGAGGGGGTGCGATTCCATTGTACAGTAGAGTCCGAACTTTGTGTTCTATAAAAGCTTTAAGCTCGGAATTCTGTTTAGCTTTGTAGTTACTACCTTATTAAGTACTTATTTTTATATCGAATATATATTTTAATTAACTCTGAATGATATTAACTGATTATAATATTAATAACTTCTAAGAAAACATATTTCACATGAGATTTATTTTAATCATCGTTTCCTCCTATATATTACTAGGAATTCTTTAAATTTTGTGAACTGATTTTATTTTAAACTATGCTTATCCCGATTTAAGAGGTTTCTTGACTTTACTTAATGTTTTTAATAGGTGCCAGCATACCTCACACAGAGTCACACGCCTATAGTTCTGACTGACAACTTGACAAAATGTATACATTTTCGGCGAAGGCAACACGACATGTCGCCTTGCCTGAGTTTTTTTTTCACACCTGCTGATTTCTAAAATTGTGATCCTATAAGGCCCCGTTAACATAAGCTTTAACAAGATATGGTTATCTTTAATATATACCTACGTGGAACATTAACAAATGTATTCCATTTTGAACTTATTACAACACTAAATAATCGCGCAGAATAAGCGTTAGTCTTTTCCATAAATAAGACAAAATCGGGGAGTTGTATGCTATGCTACTTTTTATTGACATACGCATATTAAAACTGCTTAATAAAAACCCATAAATTGATTTTATTATTCCTAACCCAATAAAGCAATGGAAACAAACTTTTTTGTACTACAGAAATCGTTTTAATAGAACACGCTGTCAACACGAACGTTTGTTGCGAACACTGTTCTAACTCAATACCCGTAAACGACCGTTAAATCCTGCTAACTATCCATTGAAGTTCTGCTTAGGTCAAACTATTAATTAGCTATTAAAATAGAGAGCAATGGAACGTAATTTTCAGTTAGAAATGTGTAAATTTTAGCATGTTTAATAACATTAATATTAAATAGTTGGTACCATTTCGTTTTATGTTGTAAACGCGAGATCTAATGAAGATGTAACGGATAGTTCCGGGTTTGATTCCTCTGGTGAAGTTTTGATTATTTTTAGAATAAACTTTAGTATAGCAATTGACACAATATATTTAGTTTCTAAAGTACGGACGGGAAAATGGAAGAGCAAATTGCTTTGTGCCTCACAATAGATACCTCTGCCAATCGTGCACAAATACAAAACGGCAGCAAAATAGTGCCCGATTAATAGAGATAAGTAGGTGGTGCTTCGTATTTTTTTTTTTAAATTGTTTGTTCATTCGCCGCATCCGTATTTTATTAGTATTAATTAACATCATTTCGTAATCACATAATTAAATCATGTGATTACGAAATGGGGGGCGACAATGACGAATTGCATTACGAGATATTTTAATGTACTCGCTGCCTTATCGTTAATTCAACTATCCATTTCGTAACCGCACCCTGAAAGGAGACTACCACCTCGACAAGAAATCGATGCAGTAGTCTCCTGAATACCAGTAAACCCACAGACTAAAACCGAAACATGAATGGGTCACTTGACGGTTTTTGCATCTGTATGGGCGCTGGTAACGAGACCGGTCGGTCGGCCTAACGAAGTTATAGAAACCTTCCTCAACCTAGAAATATAAATATATTTTGATAAATCCTATTTACACTAATAAATATCTAATAATAATTATTATTATTAATAAACCAGCCTCCGTAGACTAGTGGTTGCGCCTTTGGCGTTGTATCCGGAGGTTGTGGGTTCGATTCCCACCCATGGCAAAGAATATTAGTACGTTTATTCTGTACAGTTTGTCATGGTCTGGGTGTTTATAAAATATAATATGTATTATATCGTTGCTTCTGGTACACATAGTACAAGCCTAGAGCTTAGTTTGTGACCAGAGCAATATGTGTAATTTGTCCTACTAAAAAAAAAAGTTGTGCCAACCCTACTTAATAACTTTATAACTAATGAGTTAACAGTTACAACAATAAGTTAACACAAATTATGACAATTACAGTGCGAAAGCTCGCCAGTAATTAACTTAAGATACGTTTAAGAGATTTAATCGGACAATTAAAATTACTAGGTGCTTATAAATTAAGAGCAATTAAAAAATAAACTGGGAGTGTCTACTAATAGTGTAGCTAAAGTAACGCAGAAAATAATTCGCCTTCTTATATTTTTACTGTAGGTACGCGTGGTTGGTATACACATTTATATTTCGTAAAAAAACACTTTCGAATAACTACGAGTATATAATAATATTCTTATTATTATATATATATATAAACTATTCGAATACTAATATATCTAACACATATACATCCTTTATTTTTGAGGTCAGTATAAAGAACTCTAAAATTGAATCTGTATTATATATTTTTATCTACGGTATACCTAAACCCTTGTAGAGGTCTAAATGTGTGTGCATCTTTTAATTCATTCATGACATCATTTATCAATTAACAATAAATAAACTTTTATAAAACAACCTTTCGTTAGATTTGCTGAAAACGTGATAGCGATCGTCAAATTAACGACGATCAAGTTTATAGGAGAAATAAGTGATTAAAGATCGTTGGGCAAATCTGACCCGGTCAGTGAAACACTCCGTACAATAACCAAACTAGATGCTAATCGTCAACTTGAAGCCCACTTTTCATTTTCTGTAAATATTTTTTGTATCGATTAATGAAAAATCTATATTTTTGTTCAAGATATGCTTACACAATACCCATTTTTTGTTAAGTAATTATTATTATTACGGCATTCTGCTAGTACCTACTACAGTAAACGTTGTTGCGCCCGCGCACCAATTTTCACATGAATTTTCTATATAGCCCCTGCTTAGAGAAAATTCAGGCAACATCATACTAACTGCCAACCCAGTCCTTCCTTCGTCACTTGTCGTTGCGATCTGTGCGTTCTTTAAGTTTATTGTTCTTATCGATTATTTTAGTATTGTCTACTGGTTTTATTGTTTGCTTTTGGATTGCATTTCGTTAAAATGGCGCTTCAGTATGTTGTAAAATGAATAAAAACAATAATTAATAGATATGATTATGAACGAAATTAAAAAATATATAAAAATAAAATAAAAAAGTTTTTTTTTTTTTTAGTAGACAGTACCCACAATAATGCGACCCTATATACCTACTATCGTAACATTTATCTATCTATCTCACCTAATTTTATTTCTGTACATCGTGGGTATATCTATTTATATTTTTACTATGTATTAATTTATTTTACATCACATCTATTTTTAATACCAATTTATTTATTTTAACTAGGTGACCCGCGCAACTTTTTCTGTGTAACTTTAACCGTTCCGCAGCGCGCGCTACGGAAGATCTTAAAAGAAATCAAATTTCCCCGTTTTTGCAACTTGTTGGTTTACATTTTTTATTAATGCTCCGCTCCTATTGGTCGTAGCGTGATGATAAGTAGCCTATAGCTTTCCCCGATAAATGGGCTACCTATCCAACACTTAAATATTATTTCAATTCAAACCAGTACTTCCTGAGATTAACGCGTTTAACCAAATTTTTCTGCTTTATAATATTAATATAGATAGATTAAACTGTTGTTTATCGGATAAGTTAGAATCCTAAACACAGCGAGGGGGTCATAAAATAATTTACTACATTTTTTAAGTATAAACGTTCTAGATTAGCCCATTCTTTATCTATTCTTAACCTTACCCTAGACAACGCAATGTAAACCCAAACTATAACCCATCCACAGCAGATGACCCCATGGAAGCAGGAGATGCGGCGGCAAAAAGGGTTCTGCAATCCCCGGTGAATACGCGATGCCGACTCAGATACGTCTTTATTATGCCTTATTTATTAACTTGTATCTTTCGGTTGGGCCCCGCCTCGTCTGCAGCGGCCTTTATACTGAGAGTAGTGTGAGAACGACATCATATTAGTGCTTTGTTTGTTATTTTTTGTAAGAGGATGCTTGTTTTTTGATATTAATAGGTGAGGTAAATAAATAACAATTAGAAACCATAATGGTGAGATACAGCTGTTGGACAGTCCGTCTGTCTGTCCGCACCAAATATCTTAAGAACCGCTGGTCCGTTTTATTTAAAATTTTGAATTCATAAGGATAAAAAAAAAACAAGGCTCTTGTTAAAAAAGTTTCGACAAATAGGTTAAGATTTTTTTTAACGATTTTTTAATATTCAGATGAAGTTATTCAACAGATAAATATTATGGAGAATAAATACATTTTAAAGTTCTTCATACAAGCTAGCTGTCTGCTTGTATGACAAATATATTCATTAGCAAAAGATAATGTTATCTCTCACTAGCCGGTATTTCTGCAGATATTTATGAGATACCCGAGTCTTACTATAAGAGTTTCTTTTTCGAAAAGAAAAAATCGAAACCTTAAAATCATTACCGAATAATAAATAACACATCGCACGCGCGCGCACGCAAGAAACGCTTCTAAAATGAACGCACAACCAAATTTAATACAGCGTGCGTTGCGTTCAGAAGAACCGTGAACGTTATAAAGTTTACAGTTAAAATTAGATAGGAAAAATATACAAGAGATGTGATAAGTTCATAATTATCCGATAATATACACATTCCGGAAAATCCGGTATGTTATCTTCTATCTCGATTTTTAGTACTTAATAGAGATCTGAGATTAACACAAATATTTGTACACTTATGACAAATGTTAACTAAGGGTCGACGTCCTCGTTGCATAAGTGTACTTACGTCAAAACTCGATCAAGGTGACGCCATGTGCGTTCCGAATCGAAAACAAATCTTATTTCTTACACATTTAGCGTCAATTCACTTTGCGAATTACAGAAGCTATAAAAAATATATTTTTGTACCTTAGCGATTCCGGATTTTATTGCGAATTTCAGTATAATTAGACGAGTATTAAATTAATTTTGATAATTTTAATGATTTTGTTTGTGGGCGGTTGGTTTAATAAGTTTTTCCTTCATGAAGGCAAAATAATATTAAAGCGTAAAAAAAAAAAAAAAAAAAACTAGTAGCTTCACTCACCGAAGTGGCGGTGACGCTGCATTTGATATGTATTGTAGATTGTTTTTTAACAGATTAATGTTACACGCTATAAGTCGTCTTTATTCATGGAGTTTGTAGGTCATCTTAAGAGGAGCGTCTATATTTTCCATACAAAAGTGACTACCATACCCTCCCCTAAACATTCATGGATTTAATAATTTTTGGAGGCGTCATAAATATAACCGATATATACGCTCGTACGTTTTCCTTTTTTATTAAGTTTGGTATAGAAAAGAAAATATCAACTTCTGAAATCCAAAAAAATCCCCTTAAAATATTCTCACTTTCTCGTAAATTATATTTTAATCTTGTATTTCTTTCCCCAAGTATTTTTTTTCTGTAGTAATTCTTAACCCAAGAAAACTAAAACAATATTTTAGTTTTTTTTTTTTTAATCAAGATTATTTTTCCGATGTGAAAAATTATTTGTCTTGACCAAGAGAATACTCCAATTCCAAAAAAATATTTTGCTTCTTTAAAAAACCAGTAGGCAAGTAAAACATTAATATCTACCTCATGATACTCATGCTAGAATTATGCCGTAATTATAAGAGTCATAAACTACGTTGTAATCAAGAGGTTATGCTTTGATTGGTCATAAAGCCCACCCAAATATCATAACCATATCCATTGCAACTGCAGGTGTAGGGTGACCGTGCTTTGTGAATAAAATGCAGGAGCCTGATTTAAAAAGTAACCCATATGTACTAACCCCTTTCCTTTTACACTTTCATCATAATAAGCCGAAAGACGTCCACTGTTGGACATAAGCCTCTACTATAGATTTCCAAAAGCACCGGTTGGAAGCGGCTTGCATCCAGCGTGTTTCTGCGGTCTTAATAAGGTCGTCGGTCCACCTTGTGGGGGACGTCCTACTCTATTACACTTTAGAGCTAATTTAACACTAATTTAACCTTTTGGACTTCCAGAGTCTTAGCGTCATATCACAATCAATGCTCTTCTTCATGTCTGAGAAAATATTTACGGTCAATTCCTACAAACAAGGTTTGTTATTGCCATATAAAAATTACAGACTACGGACGTTTACATTTTTGTATTGGAGTAACTAACCGTTCCCTTTGATATAATAGGAATAGGTCATTAGTAACATCCTTATCACGTAATTTGGTACAAACTGGTAAACCTGTAGTTGCTTGACTCAGTAATAATCCTTGTGAAATACATTGACCAAACATAGAGTAATGTACTTGCGCTTGCTGTTTCCGATAGCTCTTTATTTTTTCCATTTAATTTCAGTTGCAAAGTCATCATTACTTGTTTATAGAAATAATTAAAATAAATACATAATTTATTTTAATAAAAAGTTTGGTAATATAAAATGTGTTTTGTGCCTACCACTAGATACTCGTAGGTAAGACAAATATACCCATGCCGTGATTTAATATATAAATTATAGTATTTTTAGCTTTCTCTATACGCATGACATTTGTGTATTTAATGAAATAATTATTGATTTTAATAGAATTTTGACATTTTGAAGCTATAATTTTTTGATATATTTGTGTTTTTTAATTAGTTTTGTATTATATAGTCTTGGTAGTTCACCTGTGGGGTTTTTGTTATATTTTGTGTATTTATTAATATTTTGCACACCTGTAATAGGGTAGAATATGCTAATCATAAAACCATTTGTAACACCATTATGTACCATGTTCTGGCAAATAAAGATATATTTATTTACACTGCATACCATGCAGGCGGATCTGTTTCCATTGGAACAGCTTAGATTCCTTCGTGTGATAGTCTGATTCCCTGATTGCATGGTCACCCCACTGATTCCCAAATGAACTCCAGTAGTATATTTTAACTGATGTCAGTAGTTTAGCGCCGAGAGTTACCGCTTCCTACTTTCGCCGATCATCTGTTTTGATTATTTCAAAAATATTGCCTTTTTAATAGCAATTTGTATCAATGATTTTTTTATGTGTGTAAATTATTGATGTATAATGTAATTATGTGTTTACACGATATACAAGTCAACTTGAATACGTGTTGGAAATTTTGTTAGAGAATAATATTGTCCAAATATAATATATTAAATTATATGATTATTAATAATACAAACTATGACAAAAATAATTATAAGAGTAACCAAAAATAAACAAGGATTTCTTGAAAAAGTACTCATAGCACTAGCTGCGTTTCCGCGTTGGTTAGCTATAGATACTTTATATCCTAAAAGAAATCCTGATTTAGGATCCACTCCTCTAAGTCTTTTTCAGTTAGAAGGAGCGCGACACAAAAGGCGACTTTCACATTAAAATGTCAGTAGGTACCTCGGAGTAATCTAATAATTAATATAAAATAATAAATAAATACCATCACGGGTGCTTTTTGACTCGTTTAACAACGGCCTCGGGGTGCGTAGTGACTTAACCACTAGACTGGGAGCGATTTTTATTAATATATCTTAACAAAATGTGGACAAATCCTACTTCAATAAAACAAACATAATAAAATAAATAAATAAATACCATCACGGGTGCCTATTTGGCTCCCGAGAACCGTTTAAACGGCCTCAGGGTCCCAGCGGAGGGATTAACCCATCCTCATTTCGCCGATGGTATTCGGAGGCAACACCTAACAAGTGGCGAGCTTGTTGCGGTGTTTGAGATGAAATAGCCTCGTTGTATAAAGCGGTCACCCATCCCAGGCCGGCTTTGTTGTCATCTGCTTAACCTTGTTATCAGTTGCGCAGTGACTTAACCACTAGGCTGGGGCCGCTTTTTTTACATAATCTATTTGTGGATATTTGGACTAAACTGTTTGTTTAATATCATTACGGTGCAATAAACATGAATCTGTCACTTGGGATAGTCAGGATTACCCTGGATCGTCCGTTATTTAGAACTCCCAACTACGCATCTGAAAGCTTTACCGCGGGACATGTGTTCTTGGGTCGGTAATATTCTTTTCATCGTCGGTAGCTTCGGTGGCGGTATTTTATTGGGATTCTGTTTTGATCTGTATGTGTATGTATAGATTATGTATTGATTGGGGTTTGACAACATAAATATTATATTGTTTTTATAATTTTTGTATATTTATTATTAGTAGTAAGGCTTGCTCTAAACGCCATGATAAGAGTCCCTAAAACAATCCATACGATTGGCAGTGAAGAATTTTCCCATGGAAAGAGTGCGTGCTTCTATTGTATATATTATGTTTACCTATGTATTAAACTAACTATGTATTAAATTAACTTACACTGTAAAGGTAATAAATGTTATTTGCAATAGAACTTTTTTTTTCTTTGTTACAATATTTATGGCAAGACTAGGTAAGTACCTATATTCTTTTTTTTTAATTTTGATTTAGAGCCTTTTTCATCGGAATCATGTAATGTCACTTCACTTAGGTTAAACCGTATAGTCTTCACGCCACCATAGTATAATGCTATAGAAACATACTAACTATAATAAAATACAGTTATTACAATAAACTTTTATATTTATGTCTAATCTACACTTAGATATTTTTTTTTAATTAATTTTATGAGGTTCCCGTATGAAAAAGTGGAGTGCCTAGCCATGTTTATTTATTTTTAATTTCTTTTCCGCGCGTAAAACAAAATAAAACAGCCACTTATCACTTTTCACTCATAAACTAGTGATGAGAAGTGCCCCGAATAGATATCGACACGCTCTAAATTCATCGATAGATCGATAATGAGCCTTTATTCGGTGGTCCCGAAGCAATAAACATTTTTATGGGGCGTTTTAAAAAGCGAATCTCAGCGAAATAGTAGATTAGTTTGTAGTAAAATTTTTATGTAAATTGGTTTTTGATTAGTGTTTGAGAATGTAAATAAATATGTAATAAAATAGTATTATCAGGGTCGTTTGGTCCTTCTCGAGACACTTTATTGCTTTCGGAGTGATAGCGAGTGGCTCAGTTTGCTTTGATTTCATATTAATTGCCGCTCGTTTAATTGCTTTTATTCACAAGGGTATTTTTGTGTGTCCTACCAACATGGCGTTGGAACGTGAACACTGTTTCTCTAAGGGCCAATTTCACCATTCAAACTAAACACGATCAGTATAGGCTAAACCGTTTAATGCGCCTAACCAAGTTTAGAGCTCTAATTTTCCTTTTCAGCAATATAAATTAACGAAGGTCAAGTCAACTAGAATCACATTCTGAGCGCCCGATTTTCGCCGTTTAGCTCATTTAATCTTCTTCAAGAGCTGTTACTGCCATGGCCAACAATCTTACAAGGGAAAGTGTTTTTTTAGGAAAAGATAGTTTCTATCGTTTCGAAACTAGAAAACCATAAAATATTTAGTTACAAAATCGCAGTAATTCATATGTTGCAAATACTAAACACAGTGCATTTATGTCTATAAATTTCGTTTTTGTACACCCGATGGATATTTAGGTGGTGAAATGGGATTCATCGAAACCGAGATAAATTTCGAAATTTGAATATCGTTTATGGTGCAGAACTTAGTTTTACTAAACTCAGTTTAATATTTAAATAAAATAAAAAAAAATATGGTTGGAGCCGCTATTAATAAGCCAGAAAAAGGATTCGCGATCTTGATCATCTAAAAACGTGTAAATGTAGTTTTCAGCGATATTTAAAAAAAAAAAGAAAAATGAACGTAGAGGTGTACCTACATATTACTTACTCGAACCTAATCAAATCAAATATTATTTATTTCATGTAAATCTTTACAGATATTTATGAATAGTCAAAAAAAAAAAAAGTTTTAACAATAAGGTCTAGAGTGCGTTTGGTTAGGCTGCTATTATAGATTAATTAATAAAAGGTGTCATAAATAAAAGTATTAAAAAACCAACCAACCGAACGCACGCTACATAACCAACTAGTGTAAGACTAGGTGGTTAGCTGATTCCATTGACCTTCCGAGTATCATCTGCCATACAAGGGTGCCACCGAGGCGACCGACCTCACCAACCGTATCCACGCCTTAAATATTAGTTCTTATATTATCATTATATTGGCTGTATTTAAATGACCATCAATCGCATTAACATAGTTATATGGATCGGTATCTTTAAGGGCGTAAACACTAGTTGTAAGGTCGATCCCTCCGGAGACACCCCGGAGAAAAAGGTACCAGCAAGTATAAAACTCTGGTGAATAAGATAAAAATGTATTAACTTTTGAAAATACAACTAAAGTTTGATTTATGATTCCACAAAATATTACTTTAGTAGGTAATTTCAAAATATAACAGATTATTTGTAAGGAAATTGAGTAATTAGGTTCGAGAAATATTTACATAAAATTTCATTAATTCTTAATATATTTATATACAACAGACAGCACGTTAAGGACACTGCTAAGGATTCACGATCGCGAAGTTTGCGTTCTTTTAAATACAAAATGGGGTTTCGCATTTCTAGTATGTCTCCACCACTGTTTGTAGCAGAATCAAAATAATATTTTCGTCCGTCATTATATTTGATATTCTATTTGTTTGCGATATTTTTTTTACTACAAAAGAATATATTTAGTATTATTAATAGTTTAAAAGGATTTTTAAGGAAAGAAAGAAAAACTTTAGTTGAACGCCCACGCATAGAATACAGACAAATAAAATTACATTATTACGTAATATACATATAATAAATTAACAAAATACAAAATAAATAAGAGAGCTTATTTCGTGGCGACAAACAGGAAATCAGCTCAGCACATGCTACAGCGAGTATGCTGTAACGCTGATTTTCAACTTGAAGAGGACCATTACCAACATAAAAATAATAATTAAATTCTCCTTTCAGAGTCCGGTTACCAAATGGGTGGTTGAATTGACGTTAATTGCATTACGAGTACCTATATTAAAATATACTCGTAATGCAATAGGGAATATGCATGTAACGCCAATTATTATTATTTTAATATATAATGTTCCTTTTATTTCTTTGAACATATTTACAGTAATCTATTTTATTTTGATTAGATATTTTTTTTATAAAGACAATAAAAAAATCCATTCTTTTGTAGAAACGGAACGCATTGCTAAACGCTCCGACATTAGCAAACACAACATGTGACGTCATTCGTGCAAAAACAAATGTCAACGTGTGTTCTGTAGTCTACAGTTTCTTGTTTTCTCGGGTATTTATTGTCCTTTATTGCGATAATTTGTGATAAACAAACCTTTTGACTAACTTTTGAGGTGCAATAACATTAAACTAATATGCTTTTTGAGCACTAATGACGTCACAGAATGGCGGATAGTGATGTACCGTTTTTTACTGCGGTAGTGGCAGATAAAGTTTAAACCCTTTTATTTTTGTGCTTTACCCTTTAAAAAATGTTTAAAATTTGTTTTTAGGGTCTAATGTAGTTACTCTATCAATTAATGAAATAAAAAAAAAACATGCATATTCCCTATTGGTCTTTGTCGCCGCCCATTTTATAATCGTATCATTTAGCCGGCATAGTGGAAGCGATCAATATTGTTTGAGAACAATTATTGATTGACCAGGTAGATACAAAGTCACATGCCGTGCTCCAAAAATAAAAAAAAATATGTGAAAAATTTTAAGAACAAAAAACGTTATCATAAAAAAATGTAAACAAAATCGTAAAAGAATTAGCAAAAATGTTACTAAACTAGAACAATAAAATATTTGTTGATACTCGTATAATATTGTAATCATAAAAAGTAACATTTTTATAGACGTGCGCGGGTGGTCTGCCCAGTACCTATACGAATAGGTTATTATCCTTAAATCTCACTTTATGGGATATTTAACAACATAATTCACTGCGCTATTGACTTTATATTAATTTATATAAATATTTTCATTCCCTATGATTTAAAGGATCACTTATTATTCCCGTTTTGAGCGACGAAAGATTGTTATGGATATGTCTTTTATATCTTAGTTTAATGAAATGTAATGCTAATGAATTGTTTGTTGGTGTTTTATTTCGTTCTCTATTTTTATTTCAACGAAATGCTAATTTAATAACGTGCTTTTCGTATTTGATATTTTTATATTTAAAAAGAGACAATGAAATAAAACATAAAATAGGCAAAATAATTACCAGAAACCTCGCTCAAGGGATCGTGTACATGTAATAACATATATTTACCTAATTCAAATATTTTAATATAACTAATAAAAATAAAAAATAATCATTTTGGAAACAGATATTAGGTACCTACTATGTTTTCGGCAAAATAGTTTTTTAATGGCTCAATTAAATGTATTTGGAAAGAAATGGTTAAAGTCGTATCCATACATTTGAACATAGCAGGAAGAAATTAAAATGACTTTAAGGATGTCTATAGAGTGGGCAGCGGACCGTTAGTGTTGTAACTTAATCGATATGAGGACCCCATCCCTAGCCCACGCCACTAATTCCCATTAGGTAATCAATATTTGGATCACATCACTAAATGATGGTTGCACACGCAATGTCGTA
Organism: Monopis laevigella; assembly: GCA_947458855.1. Classification (NCBI taxonomy): domain Eukaryota; kingdom Metazoa; phylum Arthropoda; class Insecta; order Lepidoptera; family Tineidae; genus Monopis; species Monopis laevigella. The sequence continues at coordinate 1,558,883 of OX381596.1, read as the reverse complement.
GTTTCTATTCGCTATGTTTCTTTGGATTTTTTAATGTTTATTGTTATGTTATAAATGTTGGTGTTTCTTATTTTATTCTAAAATAGGTTTACTCTAAACTAGGCATGTCAGTACCAAGTAGGTACTGACATGCCTAGTTTAGAATAAAATAAAAAACAACATTTTCTTATTTCGATAGGTACTTATTTAGATTTTAGTAGGTAGAGGTAGGTACCTACCTACTAATATCTAAATAAGAAAGTGTTGGTACATATACAGTAGGTAAAATGATCTTGTTCATAATCACATAATAAAACACTATTATAGGTACTCACCTACTCGAAATATATACTCTGTATAGCTCTTTAAGGCGAGGTATGCACGTCTGTGAAATTACGTATTTGTATCTACTTCCGTATGTTTTATCTCAGCGTTATAAGTACGGTTTCTGTGAGAGTAAGCAGCGTGGACTACCAAAGGTCGCACGGAAACAAAATGTCGTAAGTCACAATGCGTTTATTTAAACGTTTATTTACTAATTCAAGAAAAACTACATTAAAAAAAAAATGAATTAATAATATTCTTTTTATTTATCATATACACTTTTAGAAACAAAAAAACATAAAACATTTATAGTAGGTAATGTCATAAAATCCGAAGAAAAGAAAATGTCAGAGCTATTTTCGCGATTTATTTCTATCGAACAAACTATTTTATTTTACATTTCTGACTTAGACAGTTACTGTGACAGTTATATCACTAATATCCTCCAGATTAAGTTAATATTTTTCTGTTCATCGGAACTATTACTACTATCGGAAAAATCGGAACTATTGACGAAATCTCTGAACTCAACTTCACCTTAAATCAATATTAACAAAAAAAATTAAACAATTTCTATATAATTTAGGCTTGAGGAACTACAGACTGAAATACTTATTAAAGATAAAGCCATTTTTATTTATTAATATAAGAAAAAACTATATATAAAATATTACAAAAAATCAATAGAGTTAATTATAATAAAAACTCCAGCCAGTTACAGCTAAACAAAATCTTATACATCTTCAAACAGGTGCGTCTGTATTATTTGTAGAGAAATCCCATATTAATAATTAATGGGATCTATATTATGATTCATGACGATTTCTAGTGGCGTACAACTCTAATCGGTGCCGACGACTGGAAGCTGCGCGCGCGCATGTTACAGAGTAACCACACGGACAGAACAACAGCTTTCTTGAGATGTATAAATGAAATTAAGTGCTGAATTCTAATTTCTTCTGAGTCCTGATTTCGTTCCAAAGATGCGTCTGTAAGAATTCGTTATATATACGTTTATGGAAGCTAGAGAAGTGAATAAGTGAAGGGAGACCCTTTATTTCCCTTTAACAGGCGTAATAAAAACTGAATATATTTAAAATAAACCTATAGTAAAAGTTTCTATATTGTGGCAGGTAATTATTGTTAAAATTTAAGTCTAGTAGGTTGTTGGTTCACTTTATACCTAAATATTTATAGTAAGTTTCAATTGCACTTTAGGGACTGAATAAAAATTAAACTTGTTGTCTTTTTTTTTATAAATTAACCAGCTTTAGTAACTTTAGCAGGAAAATACTATAAATATATGTAATAAAACCTTTATTGTAGATTATGTGCATCATATTAGATTTTTTTTTCAGTCATAAAAATACATTTTTCTCACAGCAACTATTACTCTAATAAACGTTTTTGAAAAACTGGATATTATATTTACTTTATGTATTTTAAGGTATTGTGTCTAAGGTAGGATTCTTTAAGGCCGCGCTATGTTTGTACCTTAAATTAACAGTAGTTAAGTATATTCATAATATTGCATCTCACTATAATATGGCCTCTTATCTCATCTTATTGCATCAATCAAAACATCCTGTGGGATCTTTTATGTGTTTCTTTTTACCTAACACATTAGTCTCGTCCTCAAATATGTTGCTGACATATTTGAGGACATCTAGTTAAAAAAAAAAAAGTAGAAAAATTTACACATATTTCTCTCGTCACAAACTAAGTTCTAAGCTTTTACTATGTGTACCAGAAACAATGATATAATACATATTATATTTTATAAACACCCAGACCATGACAAACTGTACAGAAAAACGTACTATTTTTTTTGCCATGAACTCACGACCTCCGGATACAACGCCAAAGGCGCAACCACTAGTCTACGTAGTCTAGGTCGGAGTTTGAGGAGCCTATAGCTAATATAGCCTCAGTTCAAAAGTTATTCTGTACGAGTGTTTACCCTATGTATGTCGACAGCCCGATAGCTTGACTATAATAATAAAGATGTATTGGTCAAATCACTGCTCATTTTACTGTCGGTACTGAGAATTAGTTTTTATAGCTACTATTGTGATTAGGTCTTCTAATACTAGGTCTAGTAAAAAATACATATCACAATCTTGACGGTTGCTAATTACAATTTTAATATACACTATTTTTTTGGCGTAATAATAGGCTCGGTATAAAATGTAAAGTCTAAACGTAGAATCATTATAACAACGAATACTGTACCCCTAGTGTGAGTTTTCTAACTATTACTTTGCGTTTGAGTTAACTAAAATTTGTATGGGGAATAGTTCAGCGCACCAAGCGGAAATTTTGAGAACTAAAAATGCGAGCGTGTGATTGGTCAAAATGTTAACGCAGTAGTATAGTTAACGCAAAAGTAAATGTTAAAAAAACTCACACTAGGGCTACTGATCTAAAAAAAAACATATAATGCCTCCTTGGGCCAATCCTAGTTCCACTAATAGACTTTGTAGAGTTAATAGTAGGTATATTGAAATTATATTTTAAAACACCACGATTAAATCTTGCTCTATTTAGTTTTTTTTTAAATATATTTATTATGTTTTGATAATGTAGCAATCAAAATATAGTACTGCTCAGTGAAAACCTAACGCGAAAAATTGCAACTTTTAAAAACAAAACTGGAATACCAAATAACCATACTTACACACGATTCCCGAAACCAAACCCGATACTAACCCCTAATTCCACCAATTACTAAATTAAACTTCTAAAGTAAACACTCGAAAACGAGAGTTAAATTCCCAAGCCTACAATTTTCGAAAATTTGATAACTCTATCTCAAGTAATCATAGCGTAGCTCGCGGAGATAACCAATCAGAACACGTCATTTAGGCGGCAATAGGTTAATCGAGGACCGAACGTCGGCGAGAGCAGACGTGTGTTTAGGTGTAATTTGCTTGTTTGGCAAATTGGACGTTTTGAATCATTATTTGTGCTTAAACAAACATGTCGATGAACTTGCCGGCGGGAAAGGAGGTTTTTGCTTTCGAAAACAAAATAAAAGTGAGATTATGTTGTATTTAAATAGCTACTTATCTTAAACAACGAAACCTATACTAGTCTGGCTTTATTTATTACCTAGTATTTTTAGCAGAATTTAAATTATCTTTATCGTTTTGTGAATTGTAATTTAGAACATGGAATAAACAAATTTAACACAAGTTAAGTATGTTTATTTTTAATATCGCCTGAAACATGAACGTGCTCAAACCCGAATTTATTATAAAATGTCAACAAATTACATTGTTATTCAGCGCCTAAAGTGTAATTGAAGTTTTTATCAGGCTGTAAGGGTGGGTGTCCTAACTGCCTTCATGAATACGACCGCCCCGGGCCATCGCTTAATGGGGACCATTTTCATATCTGAGGGATGCAAAGCTATTAACACCTTTTGGGGTCAGTGAACTTAAAAAGGTTGTTGGAAATCATTTAAAATTAATGCGGAGAAGGTCACTTAAGAACTTGAGCGGTTTTTGCGATTGATGACAAAAATAATAACGCTTTTTGTACTTAAAAATAAAGAAAAGATTTAGTAGAGAAGAAAACGTGTGGAAAATTAAAATGTATGAAATGTTCTTGATAATAATATTAAGTAAAAAAATGGTCTTTTTTTGATTTGATTCGCCGTTATTAATATTCCATCAATTAATGAACCTTGTGGTCTATCACGCGATGACGGCAAGAGACCTGACGGATAAGTTGGGTCCCTTGGAAGATGGGTCGCTGCTTAGTGTGGGATGCAACATGTGTCGATACTTTGGCAGCTTCACATCTTTCAAGGACTAAAGAGGAGGCTGGTGCCGCTGCCGCCCACGCTGAAAACCTCAAACGGCGAAAATATTGTCAAGTTATTAATAACTATATATTTGTGCCGTTTGGGGTAGAAACAATGGGACCGTGGGGTCCTGAAGCAAAAACTTTTTTCAAAGAGATTGCATTAAAATTGGTGGACGTCACAGGTGACCAGAGGGCTGGCGCATTCCTCTCACAAAGAATAAGCCTTACCATACAAAGAAGAAATGTAGCCAGCGTTTTGGGCACTATGCCGCGCGAACACGCGATTTATTTAATTTTTAGGTGTTTTTATTATTTTAATTTTAAATAGTTTTTATTAATAATCATGTTTTTTAAGTTTTATTAAAATATATATTTAAACATTAAACAATCTTAAATTAGGTAATTACTGACCTAGCTAAAGGTCTAACCTTATCGCATCTGTCGAAATTACCTTCTTATAGTGAGTACTCTCAATATATTACATTTAATATGACAGAGTTCTGAGGTAGGGCAGGGATTTATTCGGGCGCCTGAACATTAATTTTATTAAGCTCACAATGCCGTAAGATAGGTCATTTGATACTAGAGTTATGATTAAGGAAGTCTGCGCTGGCGCTAAGAGATAACGGGGGCAGATGTCACTAATTGAGCTAAGGTCATCTATACCACATCCTCTTCTCGTAAATCGGGTTAAATTGCATTCTATGTAATGTTAAGTAGATTGGTAATAATAACCGAATGGTAATATTTATTTATTTAATAGAAAAAATGTACATTACAGAATTATCTAACTAATACAATTCTTAAATTATAATGGCTCCAAGTAGCTCAGGACAACTCGTTTGGTCTCAGTCTCAGATGGAGCAAATATATCAAACTCCATAAAGTTCTACACGATTTTTTTTAAAAAACTGATTGCACACGGAATTGGTGCACTTTGTAAGAGATGTGTGCGAGCCCTCACCTCTGCAAACAGTGTGTGGCCGCGCGCGCGCTTTTCTATCTTCAAACAGGGATAATTATTGTAATATAGTAGGTATGCAACTTTTTCCCCTTATATGTCTAAAATATACAATACTAAAGCCCTATTACGACGAACTTCTAACGAATTAAGAAAAGAGCATACCCAATAGAAACAAAGTAGGATACAGAAATGGATAGTACCCATAAGTCTTTTTATGCAAACATCTTAGAGCATTTTCTGCACCTTTTCTTCCATAAGGGTGTATGTACATTCCCTCGGATTCCATAAAAGAAATAAATAGTAAACGAATGGGAATATATACTCACCATCACGCCTGTATCCCTGTTGTGGCGTAAGCAGATAGTAATGCACGTCTCTTCGCGCGATCTCTGTATACTTTCATAGCTTCTTATACATACTGTGGCCCTAATGACTTTCTTTTATTTTCTCATCATAGTAAGTGAGCACTCTCCGCCAATCAGATAAGCTTATTTTGGCAGGATTAAAATATTAAGCGACCCTATTGGTGGAGAATACTCATTGCACTTAACGCAATGAGAACGTTAAAACAAACTCACACTATGGCCTCTGATGTCGGTCACAGTTCTATACCAACTTATGAACTGAATAAAACTCAGTGACGAGTGACGAGTGACAAGCTTGCCACTAGTTCAATATGAACTATGATTTTTTTAACATACTTAACATTTAAAATATATTTTACTAGACAATAACTAAAAGTTCAGAGCATTTTCACTATCACTGCTACTTACGTTTTTTTTTCACGTTTGAGGTCACTAGGTCATTGACTAGGTACACTAGACATACTAGCAGGCATCTAGGTATAGCCTAAATGATTAGCACGGTTATTGGCCTACGGATTTAGGCGTCACATATAGGGTTGTCAACCTTTCTCTTATTCCGGATGTGTCTCGAAATAAGGCTTTAAATTGTTAAAAAACTAATATTTTCATCAATATATGATATATATCAGTATTGAAATAGTTCTTACCAGGGTCTTGTGAAGAATGTAAGCCATTGTCAACAGTTCATATCGAAAAGATGTTTATTATGTTGGCCATATTCGGTATGGTTAAATTATTTCTTAATAAACCTCTTTTTATAATGGGTTGTATGTAGACTGTAATATAACATATAACTTTAAAAAAATGTACTGTACAACTTAGGCCCGATTCGACCAAAAAAGGGCATAACTTCTACTGCGGATAGTAATGTCAAATTCCATCAACATCATCATCATCATGCCAGCCTTTCGCGCGTCCACTGCTGGACATAGGCCTCCCCCAAGGATCGCCACAATGACCGGTTCTGCGCTGCCTGTATCCATCGGCTTCCCGCGACCTTTTTCATGTCGTCGGTCCATCTTGTGGGGGGCCTGCCTCTCCTGCGTCCTCCAGCACGCGGTCGCCACTCGAAAATTCCATACAAATATTTATTCGTAGAATAAATTGTTAATATTCAGAATAATTATTTGTAAGTGATTTAACATTACTAATCTCGGTATAAGTTATACCGACTTGTGGTCAAATGGCCCTTAATGAAATAAAATTTTGACTTACAAAGTTTATACTTTGTGGCAGTCGCCAGCATTTATTATGTATAAATTGTTTTTATATGTACGTTGTAAAAAAATCCTAAAAACCATATCTTTTGATTACTGTTTTTAGGATTTAAGTAATATAAGAATGACAAATACCTACATAGTCATACATTCTAATTCAATGAGGGAGTATGTTATCACATTCTCCTCTATTGTTTTAATTATACATTATATTATATATATGATGGCAGCTAAGCGACAAATTAAAAATTTACCCGGATTTCTGATGTCGAGTGGCAACCCTAGTCACTCGACATAGCGTTTGTCGGTAGTTATCAGATAAGATCTAAATAATCGTGCAGATTGTCAGATATCCAACATTTTGTGCCATAAAAATGGCGAAGATTCCTGAGTGGACGAACTGTCATAAAACTCTTGACTACCGAATTTTATGCTTTTAATGATTTTACTAAACTTCTGTGTTATTAACAGGGCTCTATAATACTATATATATAATAATACCTACTAATTTAAAAGCATGGAATTTCTATAAATAGGAATACATCATTATTCTATTCCTTTCTACTTTATTATTTTTCCTTTCTCATTTTGTTGTTGGTAGTATTGTGTATTTGTAGATATATATACATACATAAAGATATATTTAAGTAGTCTATAAGAGATTGTAAGTATTTTATATAATATTCACTGGTTTATATACTCAGTTACTATATTGCACTTACCTCACTTATTAACTGCTTTTATTGTCCCGAAGGTTTGACTGGTAGAGAATGCCTAGCGGCATTAAGTCCGCCTTTGTATTTTGTATGCAATAAAGAATTAAATAAATAAATACGATAATTCTATGGTTCACAGGCCACATGAAACTATAGATTTGGTTGGGTAAATGGGTAAAGGGGAAGAAATGCCCTTAACCTTGCTTCGCGGTCTCAAGTCCGGGAACACTGCAGTTCACTCCCCTGCCTCTCAAACACGCGATGGACTTTTTTCGTAAATGGGTTCCGTATAATTTAAACTTAAACATTTTAACTTTTCTATTAAAATATCATATAAATAATCTATACAATTTTACAAACTTAAATAACTAAAATAAAATATATACCTAGGTAAATCAAAAATAAAATATTTGTTTAGGTTTTATATAAAACATTACAAAATATAAAATAAATAAACCTAGAAAAATTTAACTAAAACTAAATTTAAACCAATGAGAAAAAATCACTGTATGAGGCGCCACTTGGTAGGGTACCTAATACGCTAGCAGCATTGCTCTTTGTATGGAAATGCTGATTTTTTGTTTTAAATAGCATTTGGGCGCTTTACATCCCAAGAACACTCGTTTTCCTAGGTTCCAGAAGTTTCGACCCCAAATGCTACGAAATGATAATTTTGTAATAAATCCCCGTATTTCAGCCGCATGCGTGGCTCAGTCATGCTCGCGGCTGAACCAGGGATTTTCGATGTGGCCAAAATGGTTTTATATTATTTCGTTACCAATGCAGAGTTCTAAAATTATTGTTAGCAAAATTTCCACAGACAATATTTTCGTCTACTACATTTTGTAGGTACCTCGCTCATCATCCTTATCTCCAAAACACCGGTAGTGCACCGTCTGTCATCCAGTCTGTATATACAATGGTCTATTTCGGAGCCGCCGGCCTTGCCAAGAGGTGAGCGCCCTGCCTTAATACGATACGATACAACGATACCTTAATACGATACCATTATTATAGCATTCATCTCATCTTTATCTGTCTATTCTATATTTATTTGACCGCCTCCGTAGACTAGTGGTTTCTCCTTTGGCGTTGTATCCGGAGATCTCGGGTTCGATTCCCACCCATGTCATAGTCTGGGTGTTTATTACACTAGTGATACAACTAGTGTACGATTGTGGGTTGCGAGATTATTCAACATTTATAAAATATAATATGTATTATATCGTTGCTTCTGGTACACATAGTACAAGCCTAGAGCTTAGTTTGTGACCAGAGCAATATATGTGTTAAAATTGTCATACGTATGAACTGTGGTACAATGTACTTATGGTTCCTATTGAAACACTTGGCAATGTTTACCACCAGGTAGATAAAGATCACATCCCGTGCTCCGATAAAAAATAGATAACTGTGAACATAAAAAAGAGAGCTAATCTTGATTTTGTGTCATTTAAGACTTTCGCGTGAAACAAAAATGTTTTTTGTTTTTATTTACTAAACCTAGGACCAGTACGTTGGCTGGTATCTACAAATCGCTCGTCACTGAAGCGGGGTTGTCTGACAGCGAGGTGTTGGTATCCTTCTCCCATTGAAGCCAACCAATAAAATTGTGATCGGATATTGTGCATAGGCTGCTAGCGAATTCTTTGCAATATTATGTAAAACTTTTTTTTAAGAGCTCAACATGTGTCCTTGTTTCCACCTGATGTTAAGTAGTATGCAAAGCCCAGGAATGTTAGCAACAAGCGGATTCATACAGGTGCACCGCTGGATGTTCAGTTTAGCATCAATGTGCTATCAATGAATATTAATTAAGCATAACACTTACCTAATAATAATATGGATATCTACTTGGTAACTTAGGCAAAGCTACAGGAAATAGATAGTCTTGTACCTATATATATTATGTTGTTTAGTTTGACTTATAACATTTTCCGTAACGTATTTATTTATAGGTTATACATACTTTTGCATAGTATAAAAAGTGCATTTTTTTTTTAATTTAGTTCCTATTTTTACCACTTCACAGATAACTTAGTGTGTACTTACCCGTATTTTTTTTTACTTATGCATTATTAACATTGTGGCGATAAAAAAATCAAGTCTCTTCTCAAAATTATATTTTACGAGATGAACAGCAGCCTAATCAAACGCACTCTAAGACCTTAATGTTAAAAACATATTTTTTTTGACTCATCAAAAACATCTGAAAAGATTTACATGAAATAAATTATTTGATTTTTCGCTTAAAATCAAACTATGGTTGCTTCAAAATGATGTTGTAATGGCACATGCTCTGGGGGACATTTAATATTGGTTTATTTTTATACATAAGCTTTATGCTGACACAATCGTCGCTAAGCTCGCCGCTAAGCTTATGTTATGTACATAAGCCAATGTAATACGAGACAGGGCGCGTGCTTCACGCGATCACTTACATCAACACAACTTTTTTACATCACACTTTTTGCAACTTGCAAAAATTTATTGGAATTCTATCTTTAAGTATAATTTCTTATCAGATAAGTACAATTTATTATTAGCTATTTAAGTACTTATAAGCTCGATAATTCATCTTCTGCAGTGGATGATTGTATTCGTCGTCTGTGGGGCATCATAGTTTTAAATGTTCAGCTGTATGATTTAGGACATCAGAAGGGTATGGCATATTAGTTTATATGCCTTCATTATTTAATTTTTAAAGGTTTCAGAATTAGTCATATTATTGCATATTTTATATGTCAGTTCTAAAGTTCTAAATGTATACGTATGTGCATGTATTCTTTACCATTAGAGGTATTTATATCTTCATTCTCTTTCACCGCTACAGTTATCCCTCACAGGTTAAACAATGCAATAATCTCCGTAAAAAAATAAGTGAATTGTAAATTAAATCCTTAATACAATTAAGGATTTAATTTACAATTCACTTAATTTTTACGGATATTTCATATATATTGGATATTTAACTTCCGATATTTACGATAATGGAAAATAATCATTTAAAAAGTTGAGGACCGGGATACTCTGTACCATTGTAAAAAAAATATATTTTAAGTCATTATTTTAGAAAGCTACTTAATTGATATCTAATATGTATTTAATTGTATTTTTTTGTTTCAGGTAAGTTAACAATCTTTTTGGTTTCTACGGATTTTTAGGTAAGTTACCCACTTATATTAAAATTTTGAAAAATTAAGTTTGTGAATATAAATCCCGTGCTACCTGTTCAAGTTTTATCGCCGCGGTACATTTTGGACCACTTCCAAAAGCTGAGGTTTTTTTACAGTTCAATGATTTTTAGGTATACACATTTTAGTTTAAATTTTATATATCCATGCATATATAACTGCCTTATTAAAAATCCGGTGACCGTCGAGCTAAGTATTTTTTCTACAGAAGATTAGCTTAGAGATACGAAGTGGTAATGCAGCAAGCATATTCGGTACTATTGGTAATACTGCAGCGTTGGAAGATTTTTTTTTAATTTTTTTTTTTTTGTGTTTCTTCTCTTTTTTTAAATATTATATATATCCATTGTATTAAGTTTGTATTTATGGCTGCAATTTAGAGCCTAATTAATAAACTTAGAAATGAGCAAAATGGATGGTAGGTACCCAAATATATTTAATCGATCAATAATTAGTGACCAGGGAAATATTTGTGAAATTTCTTATACAGGGTGAAAACTTTCAGTAGGGCAGTTAGGTTAGTACCTTAACTGTTTCAGCTACACGAAAACGGTCTCAGGAGAGTATCTACATTTTTCGTAAAATTTTGATCCCGATCCGGATTAAAATACAGTTTACAAGAAAATGTACATTAAATGTACTCAAAACATGTTTTCGATCCTAATTCTAATACTGATCAAAAACTTCTATGAAAAGTCAGAAATCGCAAAAATCTTCTCCCTTACATTTTGTATGAAATATTACATAATAATGAATATTAATTACACTTCTTTTTTATGTCAATTGATCCTGTTATTATCTACAAACACTTCATTGCACAGTAAACAAAAGTTACTTTCAAATCTACATAACTTTTGTTTGTGTACATATATATAAATGTATGGTATGTGTTTAATACCCAAACTTTTTTCCTTAATATCCCGTCCATTCAAATAAGACTTAAGCTGAGTTGTACCATAAGGAACTCTCTGTAAATGTAAAGATTTTATTATATTATTTATTTTGCACAGCTGTCATTCGTTAATAGGTACTATTAACGCCATTTTTAACTTTAATTGTTACTATTATAGAACCTAGTTCATTTTGGTGCAACTCAGCCTTAGATAGGTATTTGTTTAAATATGTTATCAATTTCATATATATATTTATGCATTTTTATAAATTCCTTATTAGGATAATCTTATTAATCTTTATAATAATGGGTTCGAGTCCCTCCCACCAGGAACTTTTTCCTTGCATTATAATCAAAAAAAATAAAAACAAAAAAAAAATTTTCTTCCTCAGGCTGTTTCTGTTGAACCTTAATAAATGATTTATTATTATTATTATCTTTAAAAAAAAAATTAGCAAGATTTGAATATTTATATATCATCATATTATTATATTAAATATCATCGATAACATTACAGATGAACATTGATATTACGCGCACAGTAGCAACGGTAAGTCAACCGCAATACAATAATGTCACCCACTTGTTCACACCCATGCCCAAGGGAAAATAAATCAACCAAAATATATGGAGTAGATATTATTATGACAATTAAACTTATTGCGGGAATATTTTTGATAACATCAGCCGTCAATATTAATTTCATTTTTTTTTTTTTAATAATCCTAATTATATACATACGTATCATACCGCCTAGACGGCCTAGGGTAGGGTAGCCGATGTTATGAGTCTACACCGAATAAGTGGCTAGCTCGTCGCGATGTTTTGAATAGACTCAATAACCCACGACAGCTTAACGTGCTCTCCGAGGCAATATGTGTTGTCAAACAAATGTGCAATTTTTTTTTAATTAAAAACTTATTGGTACACACCGGGATTCGAACCAGGAACCTAAATGTTTTTAAGTCCAAGGTCTGACCAACTCGGCCACCATGTATATACTATGTATATCCTAATTTAAAAATAATAAAATGGACTTAGTTATAAAACGAGCTTTTTTGTACTACGGCGTAGTCACCACTTAGGTAAACAAATGTATGTGGTTCTTCTTTTTAGAGAAGCACAGCATGTGACCTTGTATCTACCTGATGATAAGTAGACCTACGAAGTCCAATCAATTGTTGTTTAACAATATTGATGGCTAAATGATGCGGTTACTAAATGGGCGACAGAAAGGGCGAAATGATGATGAGTCTAATACTTTGACACCTACCGAAATTGAGGAGATTCCATATTTATTGGCCGATTCCTTAGTATTGATTATGTTGTTTTCTTTTCTCTACAATTTGCCTTTGTTTATATAAAGGTTTTTTTTTAATGCGTGCAACTTCGCTAGGTCGACCGCGTATCTCGTTTCCTCCGCCTATAGGTACAGATGCAAAAACCGTTAAGTGACCTAGACCAGTTTCGGCACAAAGCGTTTTTAGGAGATTATTGAATCGATTTATTGTAGTCCCCTTTCAGGGTGCAGTTACAAAACGGTCAGTTGCTTTGACGATAAAAAAAAAAGTGGCAAGGATATTAAAATAGACCATTTAGTAATCGAATCATTTAGCAGGCAGAATGGGAGCCATCAATATTATTAAAAAATAGTGTATTTACCGACCCTATTTATGAACTTAGTAGGTCTGCTTACTCTACAATCAGCTTTGTAGCTAGCGGATAGTCATATCTCGTGCTCCTTTAAAAAACGAATACGATATTGGTTAAACTTTAATTGCAGCACAGTAAAACTTACCACAATCTAGTAATCTACTTGACTTCTAAAAAACTTTAAATACAAATGATAAGCTTGCGTCTCTTGGTATTTTTATTCCGAATTGTATTACAACCGCATGTTTGTGGTGGATCTCTTAATTACATTATATTATTGCAATGTATTATTATTATCGTGATATACTTTTTGTGAACCAAATGTATATTGCTCATGTTTTATTTATTTCAAGTCATTTATAATTTTATTTACGCAATTTTTAAATCGTTTATTAAAGTGGGCCCAAGTCCAAATAAAGTTATCTTTTATCGAGTCGTAATCGCTTGACAAAGTAAAATAGGCGATTATGTATTCGTAAAAGAAAATTAAAACATTTATAGTATTATTTAGATGACATTATTTAAGGCTTTGGACAACCCATCAGCCTAACCATGAGATTACAAAATTCATATCTATACATGGAGTTACAAAGTAAAAATATAGAGGAACATAAATCAAAACATTTAAAAATAAAAGCGATTCACATTATAACATATTATACTAAAGAACTACCCTAACAAATAAAAGAAAACATAAGCAGCAATTCATTAAAATAATCATCATATCATATCATATCATATCATCACGGGTGCCTTAGCGCCCGTTACCGCCTAGACGGCCCCAGGGTACCCAGCAGAGGGGTTTTAATCCCACCTCGTCGTAGCCGATGGTAGGAGTCTACACCGAACAAGTGGCTAGCTCGTCGCGATGTTTTGAATAGACTCAATAACCCATCTATAAACAGTTTCAGAAGTTGGTATAGTGAAACCGGGACCGACAGCTTAACGTGCTCTCCGAGGCACTATAGTGGTGTTGTCAAACAAATGTACATACATTTATTTTTGTAGTTGGTAGTATTGTGTATATGTACGTGACCATTATCCTAAAAATTAAATTGCAAAATTCTAAATATGTTAAAGCAATCCATAAATTATAGACTTTTATGACAAAACTTAGCCAAGAGGTTTTAAAAAAAATCGATTGTTTTGTTTATTTTCAATGGCTTAACAAAATAGTTATGTGGTAGGTACTTAAAAGTTTGCTCTAAAGACAAATTTGGTATTAAAATAACAGTATTCAGTTATCATTGCATTTAAGGTGTTTCCCAAACGAATAGTAAATGTGTGTTTCCTATTAGCGCGTTTGAAATATGTTTACTGTAATATCGATTTTTGTATGACAGACTGTATTTTAAATACTCACGAATTTTGGGTTCGTTTCAAGTACCTACGGGAATGACGACTTTATGATAAGTTATATAATGAATTATAATTGACCGAGACTAGTGGTTCCGCTTTTGGCATAGTATCCGGAGGTCGTGGGTTCGATTCCCACCCGTTTTTCTGTACAGTTTGCCAAAGTCTCGGTGTTTATAAAATAAGATATGTTTTATATCGTTGTTTCTGGTACACATAGTACAAGCCTAGAGCTTAGTTTGTGACCAGATCTATGTGTGTAAATTGTACTTTTTATAAATGCTTTTAAATGATAGTATTTATTGAATAATTAATGTTTTGGACAAATTTATATTATTAAGTCGACATTCCAGTAGTTACATGAAACGAAGCAAAAAATCGTGAGTATTTGAAATACAGTATGGATCATTATATTATATTTATAATTTTGTATATAAATTTTATTCATAAATAACTTATTATTTTACATAATATGGAAATAATTCCATAAAATTCTTTTAGTTTTGTCTTGTTATTAAGTTGGTTGGTTGGTTGTTATTAATCGGCATTCTTTGATGTACTGTAACTAATATGATTTTTACAATAAAAGTTGTGGGCGAAGTAAGGAAGGTGTTTAGGTGTAGAAAAGTTGTGGGCGAAGTAAGGAAGGTGTTTAGGTGTAGAAAAGTTGTGGGCGAAGTAAGGAAGGTGTTTAGGTGTAGAAAAGTTGTGGGCGAAGTAAGGAAGGTGTTTAGGTGTAGAAAAGTTGTGGGCGAAGTAAGGAAGGTGTTTAGGTGTAGAAAAGTTGTGGGCGAAGTAAGGAAGGTGTTTAGGTGTAGAAAACGTGTGGGCGAAGTAAGGGTGTTTAGGTGTAGAAAAGTTGTGGGCGAAGTAAGGGTGTTTAGGTGTAGAAAAGTTGTGGGCGAAGTAAGGAAGGTGTTTAGGTGTAGAAAAGAAAGAGCAATAAATAATGAAGAAATTAACCTAAACAACGTAAATATCCACCACAGATCCAAGCCGTCAAGTGGCCGTCATGTTTCGGTTTTAGTCTGTGGGTTCACCGGTTTTCAGGAGACTACTACATCGATTTCTTGTCGAGGTGGTAGTCTCCTTTCCAGGTGCGGTTACGAAATGGGTTGAATTAACGATAAGGCTGCGAGTATATTAAAATGTACTCGTAATAGAATTTGTCGCCACTGATTTAGTAATCGCATCATTTAGCCGGCATAGTGGGACCGATCAATTTTGTTTAAGAACAATTATTGATCGTGGACTTTGTAGGTCTGCTCACCACCAGGTAGATACAAAGTCACATGCCGTGCCCCAATAAATAAAATACCTTCACGAGACAGCTGCCGAACTCTTCTTGTAAACATATCAAAATCAATGTGACATAAAGGATTGAACATAGGGCAGAAGCACTTCTTATAAATAAAATAAAATAAATATGTGGCCTAGCAAAGCTAGTAACAAATAAATATTCCCTCTGCCCCTCCCTATAGTTACTCGGCGACAAATGGCCCTCCACTTCTGCCTGCCCCGGTCGTTAGTTAGTACCGTAATCATATGGCAAAGACATACCACGCCCCCCCTAAGGGGTTACATGCATTTATATGTTAATAGGCATCGGAACATATATATATATGTACTAGCTGACCCGGCGAACTTTGTGCCTCCTGATAATAAGTCAATGTTTTAACTTATTGGCAGAATTAAATTAAGTTTTTTATTAAGATAAATACTCAAAATTTATTAAGCTAAATAAATGTACAAAAATAAAATGAATTCATTGAAATAAAAAAACCGTTATAATACAAAATAATAATAATTAGGACAAATTACATTTGCTCTGGTCACAAACTAAGCCATCGGCTTGTACTATGTGTATCAGAAGCAACGATATAATACATATTATATTTTATACCATGACAAAAAATACATGAAAAAAATATTTTTCTTTATAATTCTTTTCTTTTTCGCAAAATTTTCCGATGTTTTAATAGTTATTCAAAATTAATAAATCAAAATCCAGCCGATCCTGAGTTATTGTAACTAGGTAATTCGACTTTGTTTTATAAATATATTTAGCATAAAACGCAAATAAATATACAAATATATTAAAGCACTGTCATAGTATATAATAATTATTAGTTTCGTCCATTACACATAAGAAGTAAACCGACTTGTTTAGTAGATATTTAGGTTTTGGTAAGATCCTGGCTCTGTGTTTATTTGACAGTTTGCCTTGTTAAGGGCTGATTTTTTCAATCGTCAGATAAAGTTATTCGACAGTTAACTTAAATATGTTTATTATCATAAAACAAATATCTTTATTATCATAGCACAATCTTTATTATAAATTAAAATAAAATAAAACCTACTAAACCCCCAAAAATCTGTGAAGTATTTGGGTAGAAAACACAAAATTAAAATAAACTTATCAACTGTTTACTCCAATATACCTTTAATTACTTAAATAATCAATATAACATAACTTTTAACAAAACATTTTCAATCTTCTATTCATATCTGACAGTTAACTTGTATCAAGAACTGTCAAATTTATTCTTTCTCCGTACAAGTTATCTGTTGGATAACTTTATCAGAGGATTGAAAATTCAGCCCTAAGACTTTGTACTTTCAGCGATAAAGTTTTTAAAAATAATAATAATATTAACGAGATAATAATAATAACTACATTAGTGTATTCAAGATTTAAGATTAATCTTAGTAAGAAATGTAAACCAAATATAATTCTTCCAAAATTTATGACAGTACGCATGTCAATGATAAACAATGTTGCCATCATAAAGTGGAACCTATAAATACTCATAAAGTTGCCACTGTACGTCTAGGCACCGTAATTCGGTGACAATATAGCAGAGTTTAGTACGGGACAGTTCCGCCGGAATGTCCTCTAAAATGACTACTAACGATGCTCCCTGAACACTGTTCGGTATAAGACCTAAAGTTTATGCTAATTCCTAAACGCTAGTGTTACCACACATTTGTGTAATATTTTAGTGTTTTCACAGAATATATTTAGTATTTTCACAGAATATATAATTAATACGTATTTATTTTTTCAAAACAGTTCTGTACCCCAAGCATATTTCACTCTCTCAAAGGTTAGGTGGTAGAAAATTCCTAAGGCATTTTAGGCTCGACTATGTACAATTTAGTGAAATGAATAATTTTAAATAAATAAATACATAATTGTATAGAATAGACACTCAGCGTCCCCCTTTGATCTGTAAACATACTATCCAACGAAATGTCTTTCAAAGTGTCCAAGATAGTTTGAGGGACATTTTGTTGGAAGCTCTTAGAACGATCATTTTCGATATATTTCGATCTATAGATATATTTTGCACACAGCGCCTGCATTATCAGTAGATACTAGAATATTAAAGTATTATGTACAAACGCAGATCGGCTCACGTCAACAGTAGTTTTGCAGGCTTTATAATTTTTGAGTTAAGTGTCCGAAGTGTGTAATTCTAATTAATTAAAAGTTATTTGCCATACTCATTTTGTTGGACCTACTATTGTACGAGTATATTGAGGTTACTATTGTATATTAGGTTATAGGATAAATTGATACCAAGAGGCACGTGTATTAACAAAATTGAGAGTTCATTAAAATTCAGTTCAATTAAAAATAAGTACCTATTAAATAGCACGTATTTACGTAAACCAAATTAAATGTCATCTGCAAGGGTGGTTACGCTTCTTAAGTTCGCTCGCACGCCAATCGTTATGACGTCATTCTGACGTAGATCAAGCTTGGCTTCTTAACAGTGGCTCCAAAAAATCATAGAAAATTACGTCATAACGATTGGCGTGCGAGCGAACTTAAGACGCGTAATAACCCTGCAGTTCACATTTTATCCACATGAAAGATAAAGCGAGAGATAAAATAAAAATTAAGCCCCTTTCTTAGACCTTCAAGTGATTTAACTGTATAGCTTTTGTGTCTCATGTTATGAAATTATTATGTTAGACGGAGCTCTCCCAACGCCGGTAAACCAAGTCTGTTCAATTCTGCAACTTCTTAGGAGTTTACAAATATATGCCTTAATCTTGTTAGAAAGTTGTTGTGTCGCTGCGTAGTCCAGCAAAAACTCAAACGTATATTCACCGTATTTATTATATTTACATCGGAATAACCGTACCGCCTTATTTATGTAAACTTGTCCCTCTTCGCCTCAGATCTATTTATTTATGATTTGTCCAACATAATAGGAACACGGAATGTCTTGTTTTGTATTTCGGATGCCATCTTGTAAATTGGGTACCAGGAGACCAGAAACGACACGGAAGTTATTAACGTAACTCCTTAAAGGTTTCTCCAATATGTGGCTTGGAGTGTTCGACCACCTGTATTGAAATATAAATTGAGGTTCATTAACTAGTAACTTGGTAATAAGTCTCTTATTAACTGCCTAGATGAGTACTAGGGGTTATAAGAGACCAGGATTTTACTTACTTAAATGTAATTATTACCATTGGTTTTTGATCGAAACTTAGATTGTAAAAAGGAGAGATAAATGAACACTGAAGTTATCAACGAATTTCTTACAAGTTTCACAATATGTTGATAGTTGCTGTTGTATTTGAAGTATATGATTTCGAAAAAAAAATCTGTATGGATTGTATAGTATAGCATCTACTAGACGATTCGAGTAATTTGGTGAGATTGTACTAGTAAACACATTGCAGTAGATTTTCCTAGCGTCTCTGCTGTTGTAATTATTATTGGATGACTTGTATATCTTCGACTGTACACAGTAACCCTAAACAAATTATTTATAACCATTCAAATATATCTAGAGATCAAAATAATGACAATATAATATATGATATAAGAATTAATATTTAAGGCGTGGGTATGGTTGGTGAGGTTGGCAGATGATAACCGGATGGTCAGCTATTCACCTAGTCTTACACTAGTTGGTTATGTAGCGTGCGTTCGGTTGGGTAGTTTTTTTATTATATAATTGATTATATATATACCTAACCAAACGCACTCTACACCTCATTGTTAAAACTTTTTTTGACTATTCATAAATATCTGTAAAGATTTAAATGAAATAAATAAATATGATTTTGAACCAATAGGTACACCACCCTTAGTTAAATTTTGAAGAGGAATCTAACCTCTAGTTTCTAATACAATCGTAATTCACTTTTCACCAATCATGTGCCTTTACTAGCTTTGTTTATTGAATAATTTGATCTCCATTTTGGAAACTGGTGATTAGAGTCGTTAAACGTAATTTTAAGAAATTGAAAGCCATCTGTAATGGTATATTTAATACCACACGCGGTAGGTAAACACATTATCTATGATATTATTATTTGGCCCAATTTTTTTCCGATACCTGCCTATGATACCGCAAAGTTATTATACAAGTGACGCAAACTACAAGATTACCTACAACCAGTTCCGTTTGCCTTGTATAGACTTGGTCGTTACCGGTAATCTGTATTTTTCTTAACACCTTCATAATTTGTGCGTAGATTAATATGGCGGTAGTTAGGAAGGCTTTTAACGCGCTTATTTTTTATGTATACTCGCTTAACTACCTATCTATCTGTTCTTGGGCGAAGTTAAAGGGGAGCAAAGGTAGGACACTGTGCACTCTACAAATCTAAAAAAATCTCGGTACACTGGTTTAAGACAACATAAAGTTGAGTTTCAAAACCATTTCTGTAATTTACGGTATATAATATAATACACGCAAAACATAAACATGTATATATACTAACAGGATCACATAATATTTGGTTGAGTAGAGAGGGTAGTGAACACAGTTTTGAACTCTCCCCAAAAGGCCTTTAAACGTACTTCGCGGTCTCAAGTCCGGGAACGCTGCAGTTCAATCCCCTGCCTTCCAACCACGCGATGGACCCGGCACCCGCACGGTGAAGTCATGGATAGCTAAGAACATTGTCTCTCTCACATAAGAAACAATAATAATAATAAAATCCACGAGGTTCTAGTTCAAGTGCTCAGATAGTGAGCAAACGTTTAAGCACTGAAATGGAATGAGTCTGACTGATAGCCAGAAGAAGCAAGTTCTGCTGGCGAGAAGCAGACACCGAACGAATCTGAATATCTGGTGGAGACCTGGGACATCTTTAGAGGGTTGTTGACAGAATAAGGAAGCAAGTATATTAAAATATGTAATACAATTCATCTCTGTCGCCGCCCATTTCGTAATCGCATCATTTAGCCGGCATAGTGGGAGCTATCAATATTGTTTAAGAACAGTTATTGATTGACCCCATTCATAGATTGTAGGTCTGTTCACCACCAGGTATATACAAAGTCACATGCCGTGCTCCAATACAAAAAAAAGAAGAAAAAAAAAGGGGCCAGCAAATTACCAGGAAAAAGAAAACGAGTTTTGGGCTAAGAGGGAGTTATAGTGTATATTGTATAAATAAATGGCAACATTAATTGGCCAAATTAATGTTTGTTATTATAGGATTTGTGACTAATGGGTAATTAAAGCCGTGATTGGGCAAAAGCGGGTCGTTGTGGTGACGCTGGCATGTAGTTGTGGTTACTTATTCTATGTATGAAGTAATCCTGCGCATTATTCTGGGTCTATTGATTTAAAGTTTTCATTATTTGGAGACTGACAGCTGACCGAGTTTGGTTTGATTGCTTACGCCCCGTGCCGGTACATAACGTTAAATTACTCGTACGTAGCGGCTAATTGTTTTTCATGAATAATCGAAGTTTTGATCGTTGTAACAATATAGAATACATTAACTCTGATCTGATATAAAATACAAGGTAGAAGTCGAATATAGGTTTATTTTAGGCCAATGATTTGGACTAGCTATTTAACTTCAACCACGATTTTAATTCGACAATGAGAATTTTTTAATTAAAAAAACGTTTTTTCCAAAAAAACGGACTTCAAAAACACTAAAATGTATAAAATAATGAATAAATTACATGTGTTATTTAGTCCTATTGGAATCTACTTTTGAAGTTGGCACCGCTTAATAAAAATAAGTCATTAAAATAAATGTATGGTGCCAATTGGATGGCACACAAATGTAAGTAATATAGCATAAAAAATCACCTAATTTTCAAAAGATTTGACAGAGATATTAGGTAATATCCCAAAAAAACGTGTATATACGTGGTGGCCGAGTTGGTTAGACCCTGGACTTAAAAACACTTAAGTCCCTGGTTCGAATCCCGGTGTATACCAATGAGTTTTTAATTAATAAAAAATTATGTGCATTTGTTTGACAACACCACTATAGTGCCTCGGAGAGCACCCGGTTTCGCTATACCAACTTGTGAAACTGTGTATAGATGGGTTATTAAGTCTATCCAAAAACATCGCGACGAGCTAGCCACTTGTTCGGTGTAGACTCATACCATCGGCTACGACGAGGTGGGATTAAAACCCCTCCGCTGGGTACCCTGGGGCCGTCTAGGCGGTCTCGGGCGCCGTAAGGCTCCCGTGAAGATATGAATCCCAAAAAAAAAACATACACGTCGATTTGAGAACCTCCGTCCCAGTTTTACTATAGCGATTTGTGAAACTGTCTAAACACCGCGACATACTGATCACTGGTGCGGTGTACACTCAGAATAACTACGATAAGGTGAGAAATCTCCACCGCTGGGTACCCTAAGGCCGTCAAGGCGGTTTGATGGTACATAATCCTGCATTAAAACATTTTCCTATAATTTGCCAGCCACTTCATATAGCTATGCCGTTAACATATCTCTTACGAATTACATCCTTCAGTGTTAAATAAATTTATTACTTTGGAAATCTCATAGAATTTAAAATCATAATTTTGCCAACCTTGTTTAGAGCTTGAAATTGCTTGTCCCAATTCTAAACCACATTATATTAATTCCAAACTTTAATATACATTACGCATTATATCTTATATTTTAAAAATTAATGGTGTAAATACTACGCAATGTAGAGATACCCTATAAATAAAAAAATAATACCTGTTCAAGTATGCCAATATGCAAATTTAATGGCATAATTGTGCAGTTATTAACACGTTATCGAGCACTGACTGACGCCAGTAATCTATCATAACGCTGCCATAATGCCTTATGGAGAATTGCTACTAGGTATAGCCGTAATATGTAGGCCGCGGCCTTGTACCATCGCGCCTGGGTAATTAGGTGATAGAGTGAGAAAAATGTTGTAATAGCTACGTGATTTTTCCGGATTCGCGTACCACCTATTCCGTCAAACAAAAGCGGATATAGAGGGTGTCTTTGAAAGGTTGTACTTTGAGCTAATATGAGGTTCAAATCGAACAACGATTCCCTATGCCTATAATATATATATACAAAATAGCAAAGTTAAAATGAACAATTTGTATGGGGAAGCCAAATATATATACATCAAATCATGCCTAGTCATGTTACGGTTTTAGTATTTGGGTTTACCGGTTTTCAGGAGATTACTGCATCGATTTCTTGTCGAGGTGGTAGTCTCCTTTCAGGGTGCAGTTATGAAATAGATGGTTTAATTCACGATAAGGCAGCGAGTATATTAAAATATATTTACTCGTAATGCAATTGTCGCCGCTTATTTCGTAATCGTCGCATCATTTAGCCGGCATAGTGGGAGCAATCAATGTTGTTTAAGAATAAATATTGATTGACCCCATTCATGGACTTTGTAGGTCTGCTCTCCACCATGTAGATACAAAGTCACATGCTATGCTCCAATAATAAAATAAAAAATCATTTGCGACACATGGTTCCATGGGAGATTTGATCAGTAGAGCCTCGTATTGGCCCAAAGTGAAGTTTCAAATTCAAGTAAGTACCATCGCCGCCTAGACGGCTCAGAGTGCCCATATAGTGTATTATCTATGGGGTACCCAGCTGTGGGGTTTAATACCCACCATACTAATATTAAAAATGTGTCTATTGTGACATTTAAGTTATTGTATATCCCGATAAAAGATAACGATTCCCTTGGAATTACCGAGATATATAAAAAAATTACAAAATTACATATATCAAATTCAACAATTCATTCGGATTAGTCGCAGTGAGATTTTTTTTTTCATTATTGGAGCATGACATCTATCAACAGTTTCCCATGTTGGTGTGGTGATACTGGGACCGACAGCTGAACGTGCTCTCCGAGGGTCTAAAGTGGTGTTGTTAAACAAATTGCAAACAAAACAAGACTTTGTGTACAACTAATGGTTAATAGACTTACGAAGGTGTCCAATTGCAATTGTGTTTAATTGAATTTAACAGTGTTGCTCCCACTATGCAGGCTGAATGATGCGGTTACTAAACCGACGGCGACAAAGAGGAATTTGCATTACGAATCTACTTTTATTTCCAATCAACAGTCACACCCTGAAAGAAGATATGTGAACCAACAGACTAAAACCAAAATATTAAGGTTTTAACATCTGTATGGGCACGGAACCGAGAGAATTCGGCTTAGTGCAGTTAGAAACAGTATTTCTAATATCAAATGAAGAAACAATTATGAACATGACGTCATAAACGATTAACTGTAAACAAAACAATAGCAAACTTTAGTATATTTCAAGAACCGACACTCGCAAAATCCATCTCCAGTCTTATAGATAAATCTAGACCGATGACAGCTGTATTAAGGGTGACATAAATATCCCTTTCTGTCTGTAAATGTGCTCGTGGTTGTAAAACAAGCGCGCGGACTCAAACCCGGAAGCCTCGGGCATGCTAATGATGCTCACTGCACTATACTCGACTTGTGGAACGTTGGTTCTTACTAGAGAAACGTGAAGCCGGCATAGTGGCGACGGCCAATATTAATACTTTTTCTGTACAGATTGTCATGGTCTGGGTGTTTATAAAATATAATATGTATTATATCGTTGTTTTTGGTTACTTATAGTACAAGCCTAGAGCATAGTTTGTGACCAGAGCAATATGTGAAAAATGTCCTACATATAAAAAAAATACAGTTATTTACATTTTGAAACTCTTGTACTTTGAAAGGTTGTACTAAGAGCTGATAAGATGCTTTACTGATCAAATAGAACAACTTTTCCCATAGAACCATATGTCGCAAACGAAAAAAATGGCTTCTTTATACAAACTAGTAATGCTAAAATAACCAAAAATAGACCAACGAATTTGTATTGGGAGTCTATTTTAATATCCACACTATTTTATCATCAAATTAACAACAAGAAATCGATGCAGTAGACTTCTGTAAACTTACAATTTGTGTTGTTGCTATTAAGTCGGGTATAGGACAGACAAGCCCATGCAGAGTAAGCGATTTGATCCGCTCCATTACTTACAATGGAAGCTTTCCTCTTTCAGCGGTATCTTAATTATGAAGTTACTGTACGCAGTGTTACTCTGCGACTAATTCTATAAATATGTCACTTAATAATTTATTATCATTTAAAAGCTGGTTAATAAATTTACTTACTGGCATATTTAATTAATAATTAAGTAAGTAAGGATAATAATTATAATATATATATATATATATCTTCACGGGTGCCTTACGTCGCCCGAGACCGCCTAGACGGCCCCAGGGTACGCAGCGGAGGGGTTTTAATCCCACCTCGTCGTAGCCGATGGTATGAGTCTACAACGAACAAGTGGCTAGCTCGTCGCGATGTTTTATATAGACTCAATAACCCATCTATAAACAGTTTCACAAGTTGGTATAGTGAAACCGGGGCCGACAGCTTAACGTGCTCTCCGAAGCACTACAGTAATGTTGTCAAACAAATGTACATATTTTTTTTAATTAAAAACTCATTGGTACACACCGGGATTCGAACCAGGGACCTTATTGTGTTTTTAAGTCCAAGGTCTAACCAACTCGGCCACCACGTATATCGTAATATAAGAGTACAAAAAATATACTTACCTATACCTACTTATTTGTACCTATAACCTCGATCGCGCTATGCTTACATTAAAATCAGGTTAGACTGACGATCTGCAATCGGGAATCGAACAGGAAACGTCTTCTTAATGAAACTGATTGATTGGCGCTGATCACTGCGCCATCCAACTGATAGATAAGCAAGTTTCCATCTCCGATCAATTAGCAAATTTAAAACAAGATACTTAAAGTTCAGTTTTGTAAGGATTTATTATTACTTTGAGTCTAATGAAGATATGTTTTAAACTGTAGTTTTTTGATCTGGTTTTAAGTAATAGGATTAATTCTTGTCGCTTACTTTTGTAGAGATAAATTATAAAGCCAAAAAAATGTGGTGGCTTTACATTACTAAATAATCTGTGCAAAAAATATAAGTCTCTATATAACAGCCTAATATTAGTTCCATTTAACTTTTCTTTACCAATTATTTATTAAAAGAATTGTGAAGTACAAAAATAATTCCAACTCTACAATTCTTTTAATAAATGTTTATTCATAAAAACTATTTATATTTTGGTGCTGTTCTTAGTTTAGACTTAGAGACAAAGAGAAAAATATTTAAAACTAGCTCTGCTCCACGGTCTCACCCGCGTTTTATTAATAGCTTTGTTTGTAAAATAAATTAGGTTACTCGGTTTAGTAGTTTTTAAGTTTATCCGGAATAAATAATCATTTTTTTCTTTTTATAATATTTGTATAGATATATGTGTTGTCATAGTTTATAGCACAGATTGCCCGAAAATTGTAAATAATAACAATAATATGTAAGACATTTCACACATCATACATCAGTACTATGCGTATCAAAAACATTTAAAAGCACCCAGACATACAATATACAATATAGCACTTTAATATCCACCAAATGTTACATCCAATGCTTATAAATGAGACAAACCTAATCATCATACTGCATAAAAGCGTAATTAAATTATTTATTTATTTTAAACCTACCTATTAAACACTTGCTAAAGGAACAAAATTCCCATCAAATTCAATAAATAACTATTAACTAACGCAATAAAATGGATAAGCATTTATCTGCACTTCATCAAATCGCGTGAGGGTAGGGTGTCAATATTGCTAATTCATGCAAAGTCAGACACTCTCCGCGCGACTGTCGTGGCGAGCAGACGTATCTGGGCCACGCATCTTATTACCACAATTATCACGCTAAGCCACCTGATTTAATACTTCATAAACCTAACAGCTATTAACATAAAGTTTTAGAATCTACTGCTTGTTGTAATTTAAATTTTCACGCTATAATTTTGTTGGATATAATTTGCAATGTAGCTAAATATAAATTGTATTTATAAAAATGTTTAAGCTTTGGGTTAGGTAATTTGTGTTTTGTCAATATCACTCTCCTGACTTATGTCAAAAGAACATAAAAGATGATAAAACACTTATCTTAAACATAACTTTAATAGTTGTATAAGTATAAGTAGGCGATAACTCTCTATATATTAACCGGTTGATAAACAACACTTTTTTTTTCATATCCAATATTAATCAATGTTTAGTATTAAAAAAACGACGAATCTATGAATAAATTATTAACTTATACCTAATAAGCCTATAAAAATAGTTTTATCATCAATTTTTTTTTAAACCTATTCTTTAATATTTATTTATATTACACAAATAAAATTCTTTTAGTTTTTGTGCCTCTATGGAAAAAGCCTCAAGCTATAAAAAAGTTCCTAATTTTTTTGCGAAATCCATTCATTGATTACTCGCCAATTTTTTATTACTATAGTATAAATGGAACGTCACTCATTGACGGATATGTGACCGCACAACCGGTTACGATTTAAGGCGATACTCTAACAAATCCCACATAAATCTACTTTTAAACCTAAATAAATCTTTGGTTCGATGTAAATCTGTTTGGATATCCTTCCAATAGAATAGAGAGTGACAGAAAGGTCAACAGATAATTCCCAAAGGGATTTACTGAATAGCTCGCTTGTATAGTTAGAATTTAGTTACATATTGACGCCTGAGGCTCTACCATGGGTTTGCGCATTGTAGCAACGTAACGTATTCATTTACGTATATGTGAGCAACAACCAATAGGAGCAACAACCAATAGGATCGCTTCAATTAATCCTGTTACCAAAAATAAAGCGATCCTATTAGTTGTTGTTCACGTATACGTAAATGAATACGTTAAGTTTATACAGTGCGCAAACCCATGGTAGATCCTCAGGACACTTGCGGAGTAGGCTGGGAACTTCGATGTTTGCTAGACTTATCTCTATATAATCCTTAACTCTTTTTATATAAATACGGCGATTTTATTTATAAATGCAGCGTCTTTTAAAACCTTTTTAATTTGGTCATGATACGCAACTAACGCAACCCCTTCCTTTCTACCTTTTAACTCCCTATGAACATCTGATTCGCCTTTCTTTATTTCTATACTCATTCGTTCTGCATATCCCATTTTCACAACTTAATCATAATCAGATGTGAAAATCAAATTAACAATATTTATTTATTATATAGAATTTAAGTTACAAACTTATTATCATTTCGATTCTCTACATTCAGCTAGGACGAACAACATTTAAGGGCTCTGTATTTAGTCGGCTTGACGCCCATACAAGCGTACCTCCCATACCTTGGCTGTTAGTCGAATTTTAATTATAATTTTTATTTTAGCTTTATTATAATTCGAAAAAAATCTACTAATAACCCACCACAGAAAGAATACTAAATACAATGATCGACAAAATATTATTTTAATTCTGCAACAAACAGAAATCGCGTATAACAGGAAGTGCGAAAGCTCTTTTTGTATGGCGAGGTAGACTTCGCGATTACGATTTGAAGTGTCCTTAATATTAGAGTACCTTTAGTTATACTGAAAAAATAAGCCTTTATTGCTGCGTTAGGTACATAGATTTACACTTTCCAACAATGAACCTAAAATTCATTTATAGTTAAAAATGATTATAATAAATAAATCGTCGCGAATAATCGACTAATGTAACGTAAATGTAAAGTATTGAAATTTATAGGTAAATGTTTTTTAATGAATGTAAATAGTTTAAAAAATACAAAAGTAGTTGAGCTAGAAATCTTTAATAAAACCTAACGAGTATATTTTTGATATTTTTATATGCAAAGGAATTCCTGTTAAGGAAAATCCGGATTGACATTATTCCAAGACGCTAACCTTCTGCTAATAGTTACAAAACTAAATATTATATTTTACTTCTAACAAGCAAACATTTTAGGACGCGTGACCGCTTTATAGATCGAGGCTATATCATCGTAAAGCTCGCCACTTGTTAGGTTTTGCCTTGGCAAAATGAGGACGGGGAAATCCCTCCGCTGGCCGCTAAAGTGGCTCTCGGCAGCCAAATAGGCACCTGTGATGGTATTTATTTATTTATTAAAAAAATGGCATAACACACTCGCTTTAAATTGGCGTACGTGACAGAATCGGTAGTCGGTGCGGCGACCTTTTGCTGTCAAATATATTATAATCATATGACTCTATGCTATTTCTATGCCGCACAATGCGCGGGCGCACGCTTAGCGGTCGTATCAACATTAGCTCGCAAATGTATAGATGTGCTGTTTTGTTTCGACATAAAGATAAATTGCACTATAGTAGTGTTGTCAAACAAATGTACATATTTATTTTAATTAAAAACTCATTGGTACACACCGGGATTCGAACCAGGGACCTAAGTGTTTTTAAGTCCAAGGTCTAATCGGCCACCACGTATGTTTCATGAAAATATTTAGATATTTATGAATAGGGAAATAAAAGTTGTAAACGCAATTGATCTGCGGCATAATTACGTCGAGGGCCGCGAACATACTATTTTGCGCATGATCTGTGATGAAAGTGATTAATTTAGAGATTTATAGGTCATTATTATTGAGACAATTTATGATTGTTTCAATTTAACATGTTCCTTTTGATTAACTTTGATATTTTTGAAAGACATTCGGACAAATTAAATTATTTTACCCAACTTAAGATTAATTACGAATACCTATAAAGGTACGTCAATTGCTTTTCCTTGGGTGGTAAGCAGTATGTGATATTTTTCTATGATAAATGTCCAGTGATTGACACCATTATGACGGATTCAGCTAGGAACCTCAAAAAGGTTAAGGTGAAGTGAGAAATTAATAAGCTGGTATAAAATTATATTTTCAAATATGTGTAGCATTGGACAGTTACTACATTTGGAATGAGACAATTTTATTTGGTAGTCATTATGTTTTATTTTTTTTTACTTTTCTTATCAAAGTGGTGTGTATTTTGTAATAAACAACCAACTCTCTGGTGCTGGACATAAGGTACTTCACATCAAATCTTGTCTTCATCCAGTTGGACGACACAGTAGGCAACTCAAATGTTAGATTCAGGGGAAACGATAAAAAATTGAACGTGTACTTTTTGTTCTGAAAAATTAAACACAAATGTTAAAAGTTTGATTAATGAGTTTGAAGATTGTTCAAGTTTTGAAACTAAAAAAGCTGGACATCTACCGAAAAAAAAGAAAAAATTTCTATGGCTTAAAAGATGAATTGATTAATTCAGAAATGTTTCACTAAACCTTGTTTACCCTAAACCTGGTTATAAATAAGTTTTGTAATTTTTGCTCCATATTAATGTAACAAAGCTAGAGTATACAGATGTTTAGCTAGTTCTGCTTTAACCAAATATTTATGAATAGAGTTGTATATTGTCAGCAGCAGACTAATAAAAGCACAGACTAGCACACAAACTTACAGCTTTAAACGGACAGGTTTCGCCAGGAGGTAGTTGTAACAAATTCGTCCTGCCAAAATAATGGTCGCATATAAAGTCGCATACCCTGGACTCCACACGGATCATGGTGGGCTGATATCTGTTACTCAGACTCTCCATCACTGTTGCTGAAATCTTGGATAATACGTTAACCAAACATTAAGATTAATTTGTTTTATACAACAAATTTTGTTTTATATTTTATTAAAGTCAAAAATGGAAAAGATGTTTTTTGCGTTGGACAAGGTATTAGGAGGAAGGCTAGGGCGACCGACCGGACATGTCAGCGCTCATACAGATGCGAAAACCGTCAAGTGACCTAGTCATGTTTCTACGACAAAACCTTCCATAACTTAAGTGTTCTTCAAGGACTCAATAAGTGGTTATGAATACCGGTGCTAATATTTAAAACTTCGCACTGTAATATTTTACTGATTTATATAAAAACCTAACAGTTCCCCTCACTGGTAAATCATACGGCAGTTAAAAATACATTTGCTATTGCAAAAAATAATGCCTCATTCTGTAAATGCTTACAGTCATGTTATTAGACACGGGGATTTTGGAGATAAATGTGATGGTGATGACGTGAGGGCTGGTGCGACTTTTTTTGGATATACTCAGGTTAAACATCTCCAAGTACTTAGGGTTCACATACTCCACCTCTGGACGCTCGGGAATTGTTAATATTTGAACCAAACACTGAAATTAAACTCATGTTTATTAAATAGATAATGTAACTTGATAAGATTATAAAGGTCGTGGCCGAGTTGGTTAGACCTTGGACTTAAAATACTTAGGTCCCTGGTTCGAATCCCGCGTGTACCAATGAGTTTTTAATTAAAAAAAATATGTACATTTGTTTGAGAAGTCCACTACAGTGCCTCGGAGAGCACGTTAAGCTGTCGGTCCCGGTTTCACTATAACAATTTGTGAAGCTGTTTTTAGATGGGTTATTGAGTCAATTCAAAATATCGCGACGAGCTAGCCACTTGTTCGGTGCAGACTCATACCATAGGCTACGAGGTGCGATTAAAACCCCTCCGTTGGGTACCTTGATGCCGCGATGATATATACAAAGAGTACACCAAGTATATAGATTTGGGGTACATAAATTATGTTTTAATTGCTATATAAAGTAAAATTATTTAACAAATTGATAAACTTACATTTATACTCGAAATTAAGAAAATTATATAATAAAATAAATTGTGTCGTTTGTCCATTATAAACATTTGCAGAATATAGAAAAATATAGCATTCCAAAGTTAATTATTTTATATAATAACAAATAATAATAATTTAATATATAAATATTTTAAATGGTTCCGTAGGTAATTCCGTATTAGGTAATATATAATTTAAAAACGTTTTAACAAAGCTAGAATAAAAATAAAATTGGATCGCTTTGTAGAGGAAATAAATTTGATTCATTGTGCAAAGACAGAGACGTTTAGTAGCAGTCATTCCTCTGCCTACCCTACTGGTAAAGGGGCTAACGTGACGATGACTATTTATTAAATTTTACATTAAAAAAAATAATGAAATGTATATTCGCAGAATTCCGAGTTTACAAGATGGTGCAATATAAAAAATGTGTCTACAGTATTAGCCCATCAGACATGCAAACCAGTGTGGTTAATAAATAACATATTTAATTATTTATTTAAAATTCTTTATTGCACAAAATTGTACATAGGCGAGCTTAATGCCTTAGGCATTTTCTACCAGCTAACCTTTGAGAGAGTGAAATATGCTTAGGGTAGAGAACTTTTTAATAAAAGGATAGATATAACTTTAACAATGATGCATGGAAATACTTAAACTACTTAAATACTGTATATAATATAATAAATGTAATACATAAACATACATATCATACTAAACAAAAATTGCCACGAGGATCTGGTTTAAGCTGCATTACCTGAACGATAATGAATACTAGAGTAGAGAAATACTAGGTACAAAAATAAAATAAATAATTATTAGTCAACAATAGGACCCTAAAATAAGGCAAATTGGTTACACTTCAGGATTTTGATTTTATTAAAATATCATTACGTTACATAATCATTATTATATCATTACCCCAGATCCCATATATAGGTTGATATGGTCGGTAGTTCGGTACCTACGTGCCCGAGTAGAGCCTGACCTCTAGTGGGAAAAGGCGGAACTTACGTTCAAAATAAATCCATTCGATTACTGGATCCCTAACTATAATCTCTAGTCCTAATAGGGTATTAGACTCCTTTTTGAAACCCGTTTTATATGATTCCTCATTACATAATAATCACACTACATTGATATTTCCGGGATGTCTACTCTATTATTAATAAAAATCAATGTTAAAGTTTGAATTTCAACTATGGCGCTAAAAAGGCTGTTTTGCAGTCTATGTCAAGTGTGACGTCACACGCAAGTAAACAAACAAGCACAGATTAAAATATCTCCTATATATTATACTCTGTTCTATTTCATCCACATGATTTATAATCTGTGTATTGTTTTGTTTACTTGCATGTGACGTCACCAGTCATCAACCAATCAAAGATGTTTTTGTTATAAATAAAATTGTAAAAAAATATCCATTTTATTTCGTGTAATCTACAAAACATACATAATTTAGTTTAAAATAAAGTGAAATTTGTTTTTTTACGCCATTGTCTAATAGGATGACCACAATTTATAGTAAGTAAATTTTTAATGTAGTCAAATAGCCTATTGTAAGTATAGTCAACTTCAGTTATGATAAACTCATGGTAGAGGTAAAGTGTGTATATTCCAGGTGAGCGTTAAGAATCATGTTCACAGGGCAATGGGGGTAAAGCATTCAAGACCTAATCGCTCATCTCGTCCGTGTAAAGTAAGTGCCTTTCTTATCTTGGTATTAGTACTCGTAGTTCTTTTGCCTGTACTATAGTCGAAATTCTTCTTTGCCTATCGATTTAGTAGTCGGTAGTTAGTTACGAGTACTTCTTCAACACTACGAAAATGGACTTCCAACAAAATATATTTTCTCGGAAAATATACTTTCAATAACTAGTTTTTAATATTTAAAAGATCGAAAAGTCGCCCATGTGACGTCGTAGGCACAAAGCAAAAGTTTTTATTGTCAACCACTACTTTCGCTAGGCAAAATTAAGAAATACTGTTTTTTATTTTGGTGGATAATTTTGAAATTGTCGATTTGTTCCGTGCCTATAACGTCATACGGACTTATTTATTTTGTTGGCTATATATATGCAAATCGGCACAGCGCATTACTTCGACGCGACGTAGCGCTATAGTTGCGTTGTTTTCATACACATATCTCAAATATCCATATTGGATAGAAGTGCATAGAAAGAAAGTACTTATTGCGATCACGAAGCTTACGTTACTGCTACATCGTAGCAACGCTGCGCCTGTGTGGCACACTTATAATTAATCTACTATGAACATATTGTGCGACGTAATACTATTTCCAGCTTAAATAAAAAAATACTTGTGACTTCTGTTTCTGAAAACATGTAATACAAGTTTGTAAATATGCAAATACTTATCGTTACTTTTGGTTTTACATTTTTGGGAAGCAGTCTCCTGGACTATGTTTACAATTAAGATTTTACATAAAATATTGTAAACGCAAGTGATCTGCGGCATGATCACGTGGAGGGCGGCGACATACCGCGGGCGGCTTCACACCATTTGCATATTTATAAAAAGCGAACTGTGATGAAAGTGATAAATTGCGAAAATTTATGACTTCATTTTTCACACTATTTATGAATATTTAAAATATACATTTTCTGATTTTTTTGTTCACCCGTCTCAGTCCGTCTTTGTCGCCGCCTATTTCATAACCGCATCATTTAGCCGGCATAGTGGACGCAATCAATGCTGTTAAACAAAAATGCATTGATCCTATTCATGTATTTTATATGTCTACCTACCATCAGGTAGATATTTGTATATATTATAGTCTTGCCAAAATTATTGTTAAAAAGAAAAAAAAAAATATTTATTGCAAATAATATTTTTACTTTTACAGTGTGTTAGTTTAATATAATAGTCATAAATTTTCGCAATTTATCACTTTCATCACAGTTCGCTTTTTATAAATATGCAAATGGTGTGAAGCCGCCCGCGGTATGTCGCCGCCCTCCACGTGATCATGCCGCAGATCACTTGCGTTTACAATATTTTATGTAAAATCTTAATTGTAAACATAGTCCAGGAGACTGCTTCCCAAAAATGTAAAACCAAAAGTAACGATAAGTATTTGCATATTTACAAACTTGTATTACATGTTTTCAGAAACAGAAGTCACAAGTATTTTTTTATTTAAGCTGGAAATAGTATTACGTCGCACAATATGTTCATAGTAGATTAATTATAAGTGTGCCACACAGGCGCAGCGTTGCTACGATGTAGCAGTAACGTAAGCTTCGTGATCGCAATAAGTACTTTCTTTCTATGCACTTCTATCCAATATGGATATTTGAGATATGTGTATGAAAACAACGCAACTATAGCGCTACGTCGCGTCGAAGTAATGCGCTGTGCCGATTTGCATATATATAGCCAACAAAATAAATAAGTCCGTATGACGTTATAGGCACGGAACAAATCGACAATTTCAAAATTATCCACCAAAATAAAAAACAGTATTTCTTAATTTTGCCTAGCGAAAGTAGTGGTTGACAATAAAAACTTTTGCTTTGTGCCTACGACGTCACATGGGCGACTTTTCGATCTTTTAAATATTAAAAACTAGTTATTGAAAGTATATTTTCCGAGAAAATATATTTTGTTGGAAGTCCATTTTCGTAGTGTTGAAGAAGTACTCGTAACTAACTACCGACTACTAAATCGATAGGCAAAGAAGAATTTCGACTATAGTACAGGCAAAAGAACTACGAGTACTAATACCAAGATAAGAAAGGCACTTACTTTACACGGACGAGATGAGCGATTAGGTCTTGAATGCTTTACCCCCATTGCCCTGTGAACATGATTCTTAACGCTCACCTGGAATATACACACTTTACCTCTACCATGAGTTTATCATAACTGAAGTTGACTATACTTACAATAGGCTATTTGACTACATTAAAAATTTACTTACTATAAATTGTGGTCATCCTATTAGACAATGGCGTAAAAAAACAAATTTCACTTTATTTTAAACTAAATTATGTATGTTTTGTAGATTACACGAAATAAAATGGATATTTTTTTACAATTTTATTTATAACAAAAACATCTTTGATTGGTTGATGACTGGTGACGTCACATGCAAGTAAACAAAACAATACACAGATTATAAATCATGTGGATGAAATAGAACAGAGTATAATATATAGGAGATATTTTAATCTGTGCTTGTTTGTTTACTTGCGTGTGACGTCACACTTGACATAGACTGCAAAACAGCCTTTTTAGCGCCATAGTTGAAATTCAAACTTTAACATTGATTTTTATTAATAATAGAGTAGACATCCCGGAAATATCAATGTAGTGTGATTATTATGTAATGAGGAATCATATAAAACGGGTTTCAAAAAGGAGTCTAATACCCTATTAGGACTAGAGATTATAGTTAGGGATCCAGTAATCGAATGGATTTATTTTGAACGTAAGTTCCGCCTTTTCCCACTAGAGGTCAGGCTCTACTCGGGCACGTAGGTACCGAACTACCGACCATATCAACCTATATATGGGATCTGGGGTAATGATATAATAATGATTATGTAACGTAATGATATTTTAATAAAATCAAAATCCTGAAGTGTAACCAATTTGCCTTATTTTAGGGTCCTATTGTTGACTAATAATTATTTATTTTATTTTTGTACCTAGTATTTCTCTACTCTAGTATTCATTATCGTTCAGGTAATGCAGCTTAAACCAGATCCTCGTGGCAATTTTTGTTTAGTATGATATGTATGTTTATGTATTACATTTATTATATTATATACAGTATTTAAGTAGTTTAAGTATTTCCATGCATCATTGTTAAAGTTATATCTATCCTTTTATTAAAAAGTTCTCTACCCTAAGCATATTTCACTCTCTCAAAGGTTAGCTGGTAGAAAATGCCTAAGGCATTAAGCTCGCCTATGTACAATTTTGTGCAATAAAGAATTTTAAATAAATAATTAAATATGTTATTTATTAACCACACTGGTTTGCATGTCTGATGGGCTAATACTGTAGACACATTTTTTATATTGCACCATCTTGTAAACTCGGAATTCTGCGAATATACATTTCATTATTTTTTTTAATGTAAAATTTAATAAATAGTCATCGTCACGTTAGCCCCTTTACCAGTAGGGTAGGCAGAGGAATGACTGCTACTAAACGTCTCTGTCTTTGCACAATGAATCAAATTTATTTCCTCTACAAAGCGATCCAATTTTATTTTTATTCTAGCTTTGTTAAAACGTTTTTAAATTATATATTACCTAATACGGAATTACCTACGGAACCATTTAAAATATTTATATATTAAATTATTATTATTTGTTATTATATAAAATAATTAACTTTGGAATGCTATATTTTTCTATATTCTGCAAATGTTTATAATGGACAAACGACACAATTTATTTTATTATATAATTTTCTTAATTTCGAGTATAAATGTAAGTTTATCAATTTGTTAAATAATTTTACTTTATATAGCAATTAAAACATAATTTATGTACCCCAAATCTATATACTTGGTGTACTCTTTGTATATATCATCGCGGCATCAAGGTACCCAACGGAGGGGTTTTAATCGCACCTCGTAGCCTATGGTATGAGTCTGCACCGAACAAGTGGCTAGCTCGTCGCGATATTTTGAATTGACTCAATAACCCATCTAAAAACAGCTTCACAAATTGTTATAGTGAAACCGGGACCGACAGCTTAACGTGCTCTCCGAGGCACTGTAGTGGACTTCTCAAACAAATGTACATATTTTTTTTAATTAAAAACTCATTGGTACACGCGGGATTCGAACCAGGGACCTAAGTATTTTAAGTCCAAGGTCTAACCAACTCGGCCACGACCTTTATAATCTTATCAAGTTACATTATCTATTTAATAAACATGAGTTTAATTTCAGTGTTTGGTTCAAATATTAACAATTCCCGAGCGTCCAGAGGTGGAGTATGTGAACCCTAAGTACTTGGAGATGTTTAACCTGAGTATATCCAAAAAAAGTCGCACCAGCCCTCACGTCATCACCATCACATTTATCTCCAAAATCCCCGTGTCTAATAACATGACTGTAAGCATTTACAGAATGAGGCATTATTTTTTGCAATAGCAAATGTATTTTTAACTGCCGTATGATTTACCAGTGAGGGGAACTGTTAGGTTTTTATATAAATCAGTAAAATATTACAGTGCGAAGTTTTAAATATTAGCACCGGTATTCATAACCACTTATTGAGTCCTTGAAGAACACTTAAGTTATGGAAGGTTTTGTCGTAGAAACATGACTAGGTCACTTGACGGTTTTCGCATCTGTATGAGCGCTGACATGTCCGGTCGGTCGCCCTAGCCTTCCTCCTAATACCTTGTCCAACGCAAAAAACATCTTTTCCATTTTTGACTTTAATAAAATATAAAACAAAATTTGTTGTATAAAACAAATTAATCTTAATGTTTGGTTAACGTATTATCCAAGATTTCAGCAACAGTGATGGAGAGTCTGAGTAACAGATATCAGCCCACCATGATCCGTGTGGAGTCCAGGGTATGCGACTTTATATGCGACCATTATTTTGGCAGGACGAATTTGTTACAACTACCTCCTGGCGAAACCTGTCCGTTTAAAGCTGTAAGTTTGTGTGCTAGTCTGTGCTTTTATTAGTCTGCTGCTGACAATATACAACTCTATTCATAAATATTTGGTTAAAGCAGAACTAGCTAAACATCTGTATACTCTAGCTTTGTTACATTAATATGGAGCAAAAATTACAAAACTTATTTATAACCAGGTTTAGGGTAAACAAGGTTTAGTGAAACATTTCTGAATTAATCAATTCATCTTTTAAGCCATAGAAATTTTTTCTTTTTTTTCGGTAGATGTCCAGCTTTTTTAGTTTCAAAACTTGAACAATCTTCAAACTCATTAATCAAACTTTTAACATTTGTGTTTAATTTTTCAGAACAAAAAGTACACGTTCAATTTTTTATCGTTTCCCCTGAATCTAACATTTGAGTTGCCTACTGTGTCGTCCAACTGGATGAAGACAAGATTTGATGTGAAGTACCTTATGTCCAGCACCAGAGAGTTGGTTGTTTATTACAAAATACACACCACTTTGATAAGAAAAGTAAAAAAAAATAAAACATAATGACTACCAAATAAAATTGTCTCATTCCAAATGTAGTAACTGTCCAATGCTACACATATTTGAAAATATAATTTTATACCAGCTTATTAATTTCTCACTTCACCTTAACCTTTTTGAGGTTCCTAGCTGAATCCGTCATAATGGTGTCAATCACTGGACATTTATCATAGAAAAATATCACATACTGCTTACCACCCAAGGAAAAGCAATTGACGTACCTTTATAGGTATTCGTAATTAATCTTAAGTTGGGTAAAATAATTTAATTTGTCCGAATGTCTTTCAAAAATATCAAAGTTAATCAAAAGGAACATGTTAAATTGAAACAATCATAAATTGTCTCAATAATAATGACCTATAAATCTCTAAATTAATCACTTTCATCACAGATCATGCGCAAAATAGTATGTTCGCGGCCCTCGACGTAATTATGCCGCAGATCAATTGCGTTTACAACTTTTATTTCCCTATTCATAAATATCTAAATATTTTCATGAAACATACGTGGTGGCCGATTAGACCTTGGACTTAAAAACACTTAGGTCCCTGGTTCGAATCCCGGTGTGTACCAATGAGTTTTTAATTAAAATAAATATGTACATTTGTTTGACAACACTACTATAGTGCCTCGGAGAGCACGTTAAGCTGTCGGTCCCGGTTTCACTATACCAACTTCTGAAACTGTTTATAGATGGGTTATTGAGTCAATCCAAAACATCGCGACGAGCTAGCCATTTGTTCGGTGTAGACTCATACCATCGGCTACGACGAGGTGGGATTAAAACCCCTCCGCTGGTTACCCTGGGGCCGTCTAGACGGTCTCGGGCGCCGTAGGGCACCCGTGATGATATGTATTTGCATGAAATAAATTTACATTTAATTTGAATAATAAATCATTAAAAAAGAAATCATATGTTGTAAATAAACATGTTTGTTTGCTTACAATAAAATTATTACCCTTATCATTGTTTAGCTTAATGGGATTTTAATAAAATCGAAATCATGAACTGTAACTACATTGCCTCGGTTTAGGAATCCGCTGTTCACAGTATACAAACTTGGTTACAAGTCCATCAGCCCTATACAAACATTTTTTTTATCTATCTAAATATATATAACTCAAAGGTGACTGACTGACTGACATAGTGATCTATCAACGCACAGCCTAAACCACTGGACGGATCGGGCTGTTTGGCATGCAGGCAGATGTTATGACGTAGGCATCCGCTAAGAAAGGATTTTGATAAATTCTACCCCCAAGGGGATAAAATAGGGGATGAAAGTTTGTATGATAACAAAATAACTATTCCACGCGGACGAAGTCGCGAGCACAGCTAGTATTTTAATAAAATCCCTCCAATGCCAAGTAGTAGGAAGGGAATTTAAAACATTGTAATAATTTTAGATTATTGGATCCTTTGACATAATACGAATGCTCATTATCCTTTTTTTTTATATGAGCTCAATGCGTGGCCTTGCATCTACCTGATGTTAAGCAGTATGCAATGTCCAGTAATGATAGCAACAAGCATACAGGTGCATACAGGTGCACCGCTGGTTGCCATCATTATGCCGGCTTAAGATGCCTATTCACGCTTCGTTTAAAGAACTCTAGGTTATAGGGAAACACCGAAGCTGGTAGAGCATTCCACATTTTAATAATACGGCAGATGTATGAATCGCCAAAATGTTTAGAACGAGTTGGTACATCCGCCACGGTACATCTTATATTAGCAGAATATTTTTGATGAAAACAACCTATAGTTATATAATATATTATTGTGCAAAAATGAAATTTTCTAGAATAGGCCTACATTAATGAGTGATCTCGGAGTTTGTGTTATCTATAAACTAAACGAATCCTATAGTCTTCAATGAAATGGCAGTACCCATTTTACGGTTGGTTTTTCTCTTTCTTTTTCCTACTTGACTCTAGCACAACTACGAGTTTACCGTATCGCCATTACGTGTTCCCTCCTAGCCCTTTTCCAGTCCTTTTTTATTTTATTATCGCTCTTTTACTTACGTACTTTAAACATTTAATTATATTTGTGTCGGTCTGAATTAGCCTGTGTATTTTAAATCTATGCTACAGAACCTTGCAATATATATATAATTTGTAATAGCTTAAAATAGTTATTTTAAAATATTTTATTTAGTAATATATGTTATGTACATAGTTCACAATGGACAAAAGACTCATATTTTTTATTATTATTGTTTTTATGATTTTGAGTACAAATGTAAGTTTATTTGTTTATACATTTTGATAGATTAAAAAAATCTTCAGTCATTACAAAATAATTTCAGTATAAAAAAATATAATTATTTACGACTTTTCTAGAAAGTCTTTAAAACTTAATATTTCAGAAACAATTGTATTTCCAGTGTTTGATACAAATATTTATAATCCCCGAGCGTCCAGTGGTGGAGTATGTAAACCACAAATACTTGGAGATGTTTAACCTCAGCATATCCAAGAAGAGTCGCACCAGCCCTCATGTCATCACCTTTACATTTATCTCCAAGATACCCGTCACCGATAACGTCACGGTATGAGCTGTTTTAACGAGATTTGTTTTTTTAAATTTTTTATTGAACATCGATTTCTTGTCAAATTTGTAGGCCTGAAGAGTCAGGGTACTTTTATGAAACGGAAAATCTGTGATCTTAAAAAATCTTGACTTAAATCAATTATGAACTATTTTTTCCAGCTGGAAGGCAATGCCATATATGTTGACATGTACTACAATTTTATATTGTTTTTGTTATAGATTATACTAGGGACGTGAAAATTCATAAATGATCAAATATCGATAATCGATAAGGGGAATATAAGCTCTTTTACCTACTTAATTATCATTGAAATATTATTTTTTTCAGTAAATAGATTAACGTTTGAATGAATAAAATGGAAAGAGCTTATATACCTATTCGAGCTTGTATACATCTCGCAATTACCCTCAAGTCATAAACTTAATCTGCGATTTACTAACAGTTAATATATTGTGCAAGATTTTAGGAACAGTGATGGAAAGTCTAAGTAACAGATATCAACCCACCTTAATGCGTTTGGAGACCAGAGCTTGCGAGTATTACAATGACCCGTATTTTGGTAGTATGAATTTGTTACAAATACCTCCTGGCGAAACTTGCCCGTTTGAAGCTGTAAGTT
Organism: Monopis laevigella; assembly: GCA_947458855.1. Classification (NCBI taxonomy): domain Eukaryota; kingdom Metazoa; phylum Arthropoda; class Insecta; order Lepidoptera; family Tineidae; genus Monopis; species Monopis laevigella. The sequence goes on along the minus strand of OX381596.1, from coordinate 1,517,210 downwards.
AACACGACCTGCAATTCTACTAATCATATGACGAAGCTAGCTATCACTAAAACGAAGTATCTATCTACTCTAGATTATTACGATTATTCTTCCTGTGGCAGAAATGTTAAGGCCACTATCTTTACTTTATTATATCTATATTAACGGCAGGTATTCCGGGCCGAATTAGTGCTTAGAAATAAGGTTAAAAAACGTAAATCAAGGAGGCCGCTGCGGCTCAATATTTCACTATTATTTTGATTAAAAAATATTTTAAGCTATTAAAATGAAATATAAGCCCATATATTTTTATTTAGCATATTATTATTCTTATGTTGACGTAGTGGTCTAGCCCCCATATTCTAAGACGTATCCTTAACTCCACTTTACACTCAAGGAACATCTGTCTCTTTCCACCAAATGTCAACTATAAAAAGCAAGTTGAGACAGACGCTCCTTGAGTGAAGAGTGGAGTTAAGGAAACGTTTTAGAGTACGGGTGTAAGATTTATATAAACTTAAAAAAATGAGTTAAAAACACTGTCTTTAGATTTTTTCTTTTTCAATCGAGCGATTCGATCCAATATTTTATATTACTTCGTAACTATTTTTATAATAATTCAATTTTGAGTCGCACACCTAATGCCTAGTAATTAAATGGTCTTTTGTGATTTGTTTTTTACTATTTAAAAGGTATCATTTTCACAATTAAAACTTAACTTTAAAATCATTATACTGTATTACCCCCCGTTTGCGATTAACTTTATGATTCCTGAATGTTTGTTGTTTTTTTTTTCAGAACAGAAAGCACACATTTAATTTCTTTATGTATCCCCTGAATCTAACATTTGAGTTGCCTACTCTGTCGTCCAACTGGATGAAGACAAGGATTGATGTGAAATACCTCATATCTGACACGAGGGAATTGGCCGTTTACTACAAAATACATACAACCATGATAAGAAAAGTAGTTGGTAGAAAGAAAAAAAATTAACTACAAGACATTTTATTATTATTTCAAACATCGTTATTGCCAATAATGGTCGTCGAGACATTATCATAATTCTGAATGAATGGTCTTTACTTTAGTATTTGCGATAGTAGTAGCAGTATTTACATGCGCCATTACTTTTTTTTTTATGTAGGACAATTCTCAGCCTGTCCCTCTTATGTTCTTAAAAATCGTGAAGGACAATTTAAAATCGCAAAGTCTATCTCACTATGTAAACGTCACTTAAATAAATGACAATTAAAGAGTTATTCAAACAACTTGTTTATAGTGTTATATTTCCGAACACTAGTAAAGTTGTTCATAAATTGTGTCAAAAATAAAGTCTTTTTCCTCAATTTATCACTTTCATCACAGGTCGCTTTTTGTAAATATACTACATACATGGTGTGAATTGTGGTGTACGCTCGCCGCCCTCGAAGCAATTATGCCGCAGATTACTGGCGTTTACAAAATTATATGTAAAATCTTGATTGTCAATATAGTCCAAGAGTCTGTTTATTTTTGTTATTATGTTTTTGTATTTAGTCTATTATAGTTGCTGGATCTTTTCGGATCATATAGAATATAATTTTATTAATATATAATATTTATTATTTTTAATAATATATTTTTGCGAATCATAGGTAGAAAGGAATAAACATACATTACATAATTACTTATAACGGACGTTATTCATAAATATAATATTTAAAGAAAGAAAATGAAATGTGTGTATATTTTTTATTAATATTTTGAACACTATAAAATACTATATATATTTTAGTTTATTCACATAAAAATAAATTAAATACATGGAATTTAAATAGTCTATCCAAACATCGCGACGGGCTTCACACTATTTCGGTGTACCATCGGGTACGACGGGGTTGGATAAAAACCCCTCCACTGGGTACCCTGAGGCCAGGTGGTCTCGGACGCTGTAAGGCAACCGTGATGATGATGATATTTTTTCACATAGTACAAGATTAGTTTGTGACCACACCGTACCAGAAACAACGATAGTAATACGTATTATATTTTATACTTTAAATTGTTATTGATCAAAATATTTAATAAATGCTAAATACTCTTGAAAAGAATAATAAGTTCGCGTTATTGATTGTTTTTTTTTAATATGTTGACTCTCGGTCTATAATCTTGATGAAGTGTTTAAAGCTCGCCATAAACCGTTTTACGTATAACAGCTCAATGAAGCGTTTTCAGATTCGTAGAAGAGTTATCTGCAATTGGACTGGGCAGCCGCAAACGGAGTGCAAATGAGCGATTGTGACGGTTAATTAAAACCATTGAATACAGTCTCTTAGACTATTAAATGTCGGTTGTAGATATTAATGGCGATAAGTGTGGAATTTAAGGAATTATATATATATATATATATATTAGAGATGCGTCGAATATAGGTTCAACCGAATACGAATATTCGGCCGAATGTTCGGCCCAAGATGTGCCGAATTATTCGGTTCTCATGTATTTCAAAAGAATAATGAATTATGGTTATTTAATTTTTACGATACAAATAAACGATTATAATTACAAACTTCAGAATTTTTTATTTGAATTTTAATTTAAAGAACGTTTGTTAGAAAAATAACGTTAATTTTAAATATTACCTGATTCAAGTAAAACAATTTATGTTGATTTTGTATTTTATGGTTACAAGATTTGTGTTTGTTTCATTTACAAATATAATAAAGCCCTTTAAACGTAGGTATTAATCCTAAAATAATACTATTTAAATATTCGGTAATTATTCGGCATATATACCGAATACGAACAAAAAAATACGCCGAACATTCCGAATACGAATATTCGGCCGAACATTCGGCGCATCTCTAATATATATATATATATCATCATGGGTGCCTTACGGCCGGCGCCTGAGACCGCCTAGACGGCCCCAGGGTACCCAGCGGAGGGGTTTTAATCCCACCTCGTCGTAGCCAATGGTATGAGTCTACACCGAATAAGTGGCTAGCTCGTCGCGATGTTTTGGATAGACTCAATAACACATCTATAAACAGTTTCACAAGTTGGTATAGTGAAACCGGGACCGACAGCTTAACGTGCTCTCCGAGGCACTATAGTGGTGTTGTCAAACAAATGTACATAAATTTTCAAATTAAAAACTCATTGGTACATACCGGGATTCGAACCAGGGACCTAAGCGTTTTTAAGTCCAAGGTCTAACCAACTAGGCCACCACGATTATCAATTTGAAAAATTTTCTAGCCAAGAAATTATTTACTTTTTTAAGCCTCAACTTAAAAAAGTTATATATTATATTTAATTTTGTACCTAAGGAATAACCGTAAAGCATAAACAAGACAAATTAAAACATTTAATTAGGATATTACTAAATATTTTTAATTTAATAAATTATGCTTTAATAAAGGTCTGTTCGTTTTCTTTTAGCACCAAATAAAACCTTACGTACTCGTACTTTCAAGGTGTCCTTTTTTATTTTTTAAGAAAAACTTTGGTGATTTCCTATATTCCCTAAAACTTTTTATTAATGTTTTTAATTCTTTATAATAATTATTTAAAAAAAACACCAAGTACCTATATATTTATAACATTCTGTTAGTTTTGACTTAGGTATAAGTACGCGACACTCCGCGACAGGTCGACTTGGCAATCGGGTGTTGATTCTTATCCATAGTTACTAGCGACTATAGTAAAAATTTATTGCAAACACTAGGTAGGTAGTTTATAACATTATATTTTTTTACCACGCAACAAAATTAATAATGTAAGGTTTATTATGAGCAAAGTGAAACATGGCATGCGAGGTGTCCCCTCCTTCGGGCGTCAGCTCATACCCCGAATGCCATGTCGACCTATCGCGGTATTAAGTAGTTTAAAAAAAAAACACATAACACCTTCATCGTCTGTCTAATAACTTTTCTATCAATTTCAACAGTTTTGAAAGAGCCTTCACGTATATCACTTTTTGCAAAAAGACTTTCTAATATAAACTCACGTTTTCTTATTCATTACCGTGATCTAAGGATCTACAAACCACTGGTGGGCCCCTCCTCTGGTGGACTTTAGCCTCTAAGAAGCTTTCTTTATTTCGTACCTATTAAGTAAATTGGGTAAGTAATAATAATAATAATAATATGTAGGGCAATTTACATATATTGCTCTTGTCACAAACTAAGCTCTAGGCTTGTACTATGTGTACCAGAAACAACGATATAATACATACTATATTTTATAAACACCCAGACCATGACAAACTGTACACAAAAAATCATACTAATATTTTTTGTCATTGGTGGGAATCGAACCCACGACCTCCTATGTGACATTATTATAACTTTCTCTGTTTTACAATACCAATTCGTCACGAATGTGTTTACACAATTTCGTGTACACATTTCAAATTTTGAAAGCCTACACACTTGTGTCCAATCATGTCGAAGAACTATGTTTTTGTATACCTATAACGTTATCCGAACTTCGTAAGTTCATTCCCAGCTTGAAGAAACCCTTTTAGTATGGGCTTCTGTGGTATGGGCTCGATATCTTTGTCCTATAGAAGAAACCCTTTTAGTATGGGCTTCTGTGGTATGGGTTAGATATCTTTGTCCTATAGAAGAAACCCTTTTAGTATGGGCTTCTGTGGTATGGGCTAGATATCTTTGTCCTATAGAAGAAACCCTTTTAGTATGGGCTTCTGTGGTATGGGTTAGATATCTTTGTCCTATAGAAGAAACCCTTTTAGTATGGGCTTCTGTGGTATGGGCTAGATATCTTTGTCTTATAGAAGAAACCCTTTTAGTATGGGCTTCTGTGGTATGGGTTAGATATCTTTGTCCTATAGAAGAAACCTTTTTAGTATGGGCTTCTGTGGTATGGGCTAGATATCTTTGTCCTATAGAAGAAACCCTTTTAGTATGGGCTTCTGTGGTATGGGTTAGATATCTTTGTCCTATAGAAGAAACCCTTTTAGTATGGGCTTCTGTGGTATGGGTTAGATATCTTTGTCCTATAGAAGAAACCCTTTTAGTATGGGCTTCTGTGGTATGGGCTAGATATCTTTGTCTTATAGAAGAAACCCTTTTAGTATGGGCTTCTGTGGTATGGGTTAAATATCTTTGTCCTATAGAAGAAACCCTTTTAGTATGGGCTAGATATCTTTGTCCTATAGAAGAAACCCTTTTAGTATGGGCTTCTGTGGTATGGGTTAGATATCTTTGTCCTATAAAATAAACCCTTTTAGTATGGGCTTCTGTGGTATGGGCTAGATATCTTTGTCCTATAGAAGAAACCCTTTTAGTATGGGCTTTTGTGGTATGGGTTAGATATCTTTGTCCTATAAAAGAAACCCTTTTAGTATGGGCTTCTATGGTATGGGCTAGATATCTTTGTCCTATAGTGACATTTCAGAAATAATAAATATAACATAAAATTATTTCTATATAATAACAATAATATAATAATATGTAGGACAATTTACACAAATTGCTTTGGGCACAAACTAGGCTTGTCTAGGCTTGTACTATGTGTACCAGACACAACGATATAATCTGATATAAGGATAACAATATGCTAGGACATTTCACTGGTCACAAACTATTTTAGGCTTGCATTATGTGAATCAGAAACGACGATATAACATAACTTCCAGACCAAAGTAAATTATACACAAAACCGTACTAATACTGTTTCGCCATGAGTGGGAATCGAACTCACGACCTCCAGATACAGCGCTAACCACTAAACCACAAAGTCGATCTGTCTATGAAACAAATTAGAAAAAATTTCTCTTTCTGTCTCATGTCGACATGTTTTACAGAACAAATCATGTTTACGGGAACGACCGAAACCTGGTAAAGAACTCTATCCCTCTTATACATAAAATGTCTAGCTTATCTGCGCAACTTCGTCTGCGTATATAACTATTGCTCTCAAAATGAATGGACGACACTAAAAGGGAGAAAATAGGTGTTTCATTATTTTCATCATATAGGTAGATTTTTTTCAGTGTGACAAAGAACTCCCAGTATTTTATATATTTTTCTATCAAAAATGGTATATGCTATATATTTTTTTAATGATAAAGGGACAGCCTTTTTTAGTAGTAAGTATAAATATATTGAGTACGATAGCATTTGCGTAATCGCGCTTAATTAATATAATCAATAATGAAAGGGCTAATTGAATTAATTATAAAGTAAAATGTTCGCGCACCGGCGGCGACAAGCTCAAGACTTCATTATTTAATTACAGAATTAAGGTTAAATCGTAATTAACTTTATTGATATTCTATGCGAAGCGTTTGTTGATTTTGTTTTATTTATAGCACAGAATAATAAATCGAATCCCGGTGTGTACCAATAAGTTTTTAATTAAAAAAATGATGTACATTTGTTTGACAACACCACTATAGTGCCTCAGAGAGCACGTTAAGCTGTCGGTCCCGGTTTCACTATACCAACTTGGGAAACTGTTTATAGATGGGTTATTGAGTCTATTCAAAACATCGCGACGAGCTAGCCACTTGTTCGGTGTAGACTCATACCATCGGCTACGACGAGGTGGGATTAAAACCTCTCCGCTGGGTACCCTGGGGCCGTCTAGGCGGTCTCGGGCGCCGTAAGGCAACCGTGATGATATATATATAGAATAATAATCGTTTTTTTTATTTTTATTGGAGCACGGCATGTGACTTTGTATCTACCTGGTGGTGAGCAGACCTACAGGGTTGCTGCAATTGTTCTTAAACAAAATTGATCGCTCCCACTGTACCGGCTTAATGATGCGATTACGAAATGGGTGGCGACAAATTTCGAGAATATTTTAATATACTCGCTGCCTTATCGTCAATTCAACCGATTTCTTAACCGCACCGTGAAAGGCCACTACTACCTCGACATGAAATCGATGCAGTAATCTCCTGAAACCAGTGAACCCACAGACTAAAACCGAAACATGACTAGGTCATTTGACGGTTTTTGCATCTGTATTATATCTAAACTTTGATTAAATCTTTACAAATCTAATCTATACTAATATTATAGAGCTGAAGAATTTGTGTATTTGTTTGGTTGAACGCGCTACTCTGAATGAAAAAATATTTTAGTGTTGGATAGCCCATATATCAAGGAAGGCTATAGGCTTTATAACATCACGCTAAGACCAATAGGAGTGAAGCATCAATAAAATACAAATTCATTTATTCGTTGAAATATAGGTTTATACAGATGTTTACATAATTGTTGGTCCCCTATACTCGGCCACTTTAATGGCGTACACATATTTTTTACACACTATTTTGATATTATTACAAACTTAAAATATCTATAGTTTATTATATATTTTTTTACTATATAATCTTATACCTGCTATAGGTTTATAATTTTAATAATGTCTACTGTTTAAACAAAATTTATTTACTAATTTTAATTAATAAAATAATATTACAATTCTTGTCAATATTATTATTTTATTTAAAAAATGTAGAAAAACAGGGAAAATAATTTCTTTTGAGAGCAGTTAAAGTTACGTAGGCGAAGTTGCGCAGATCAGCTAGTATTAAATAAAATCATCACTTGAGGCGCCCGCGCCGTGGTCTCCTGTCAATCTCTCCCAAAGGTTAGCTGGCAGATAATGCCTGAGGCATTAAGCTCGCCTATGTACAATTGTATTAAGCTTTTGTGCAATAAATAATTTTTCATTCATTCCTATTTATATTATAAATACCCATAGAAAAACGTACTAATATTTTTTTGCCATGGATGGGAATCGAACCCAAGGCCTCCGAATACAAATCCAAAGGCGCAACCACTAGACTACGGAGGGGGCGAATAATATTAGAGGTCCAATATAATTGTCTAGTTCACGATCGCCTTCTAATATATGCCATTGCCTAGGCAATCTAGATACATTCCTAGAGATACCGCGGACATGTTTAGCGGAATCTGAACCACTTCATCGGTTCGATCCACACCAGGCTCGGCAGACTAGGTATTAGCGATTAAGTGATCGGACACATTCCTCTGGTAGCATTATTTTCTTAAGGACACTGCATAGTATCGCAGAGTCTGCGTTCTCCATACAGAATGAGCTTTCGCTCTTCTAGTAATACTCGACTGTAGTCGAGTATTACTAGAAGAGCGCAGTTTGTCGCAGGTATAAAATAATATTTTTGTCGGTCATTGTTTATTAATGTTTCTGTGTAGGGTTTTTTTTTTTAAATTATGGGTAATACAAAAATTATTATTATGTACCCAAAACATAAAGATTTATGCGTATAATTACCAACATAAAATTAATAGTTGAATTTCGACAAACTGCCAAGGTGTAATATTGGAAGTATTTTGTCGTAAGGTGTCAAGACGACTAAGAATATTTTATTGATTAATATGAGATACCTTTAATACTTGAATTAACACTTATTATATTATGTAATTATTCATTTAAGTAATCTCATTCTTAAAAAAAACGTTTTTTTTTTTTTATGGTATTCGAATAGTTGTTTTTTTGGTTCCAAGTAAGACTTAGGTGTTTGTCTGTCCGCATGAATATTTCGAGAACTACTGGTCTGATTGCTTTACTTTTAAAATAGTTAAATCCTGTCAAAATTTGATTGCTATTAGGGTTATTTGTAGGTAGTTCAAAATATATCATTTCATTATTTTTAGATTTCTTACATACTGACATATTGATTGCCCTTTTTTTTGAGAGCTCGGGACGTGATCTCACATCCATCTGATGGAACACCTTGGTCAAAAACTAAGTGCTAAGCCTGCTCTTGTACTAGGAGCAACGGTACTTATACATATCATGACCCCCTCCGTAGGTTTCGTTGTATCCAGAGGTTGTGGGTTCGATTCCCAGTCATGGCAAAACAATATTAGTACGTATTTCTGTACAGCTTGTCATGGTCTGGGTGTTTATAAAATATAATATGTATTATATCGTTGTTTCTGGTACACATATACAAGCCTAGAGCTTAGTTTGTGACCAGAGCAGATGGGTACCTAATGCCCTTCATATCATTACTATTATTATATTATATAATCAACCAGACTATGAATAATATAACTGCTTAATTATTTAAATTTAAATTATACTAATAGAAAGTGATGATAAAAAAGAAACTAATTAAATCACGGCATGTGTAAGCAAACCTGCAAAGCCTATGAATGAATTGATTGTTTTTAAACTGCATTGGTCGCTTCTATTACGACACGAAGAATTGCTGGTTTATTAAAAAGCAATTGTCCATTTCGTAACCGTGCACTGAAATAAATTAGTTTCAAATCAAATCGTATATATTTTCAAAAAATAAGAGCTGTTTTCGAATCTTTGGAGGTATATTTTTTTAAAGCAACTTTACACAATTACTCTCAGGTGTATATTTAGCGGTACAAGATGATAATTTAATCTTAGAACCTACTTATGTCCGAAGATGTCTTAATGTCTAGACTTGATCAGATTAGGGCTTAGCTCCAGATCAACAGATAGGTCTGTTAGCTGATCAATGTACGCATTGGTGCTGGTTATAATATCTTGGCTGTTTATTCAACTATTATCTTTCAAGTTTTTTAATATAATAAACTAGGTGGCCTGTGTAACTAGGCATGTGTAACTTTATCATTTTCCCCGTTTTTGTAACTATTTTCTTTAATTGGTGGTAGCGTGATGTGGTATACTCGCTACCTTGCTCGATAGATGGGCTATCCAACACTATTTTTTTTTTATTGGAACTATAGTAGTTTCTGAGATTAGCGCAACAAACAAAGTCTCAGCTTCAGCATATAAGTATAAATTATGACGATACATGATTAACTGCACTAAAGGCTTTAAATAATGTGGATCTTTTAAAAAATAGTAGTTAAGATGAAAAATATGCGGTTTGACTGAAATTAGGCACTGAAAAATAAGTTTACATACACCTGTTTAAGCTTTTTACCTAAAGACAATATATAAATATTCGAGAGTTTACATACATACATACATATCTTCACGGGTGCCTTAGGGCACCCGAGACCGCCTAGACGGCCCTAGGGTACCCAGCGGAGGGGCTTTAAGGTGAGTCCTCGTCGTAACCGATGGTATGAAGTCTACATCGAACAAGTGGCTAGCTCGTCGCGATGTTTTGAATAGATTCAATAACCCATCTATAAACAGTTTCACAAGTTGATATAGTAAAACCTGGCCCGACAGCTTAACGTGCTCTCCGAGGCACTATAGTGGTGTTGTCAAACAAATGTACATATTTTTTTAAATTAACAACTTATTGGTACACAACGAGATTCGATCCAGGGACCTAAGTGTTTTTAAGTCCATGGTCTAACCAACTCGGCCACCACGTGTGTACAAAATAAGTTAAAAATATTATATATTAACTGTTGTTGCAATCCCATAATAATATAAAAAGCCCAAATTTTTTTATTTATAAATTTAACATTGTAAGTGTCAAATTTTAGTTTTAATAAATAAATGAAGGCTTATTTGTTAAAAAAAAAGTCCAAAAGAATCAAAAGATTTTGCGAATCGTATATCTGTAGCACTACAAAACAGTGGAATTCTGCCAGCGTGCATCCAGTCTCCTGACTTCCGTATGTTGTTCCTCAATCAGACCTCGCGAACCCAACCGAACAGACTCTACCATCACTCCATTCTTGGTGGAGAACGTTCACGGACTTAGCATGGAATCCTATTTCTTGCTCAAAAAAAATCTCTGACAGAACATTATATTGATCACTCCATTTATGGTCTCTGTCCACTCCCTTTCTTTACTTTCAAAATTATTTTAGTGATTTTTAAGATATCTAGCATTTTATTACTTGTGTTCTTTTGCTGCATGTAGTAAGTGATAGTGACAGAACACTAATTAGCTTAATCATTGCCTAAACTTAATTTATATAATTATATTACACAAATATGCTCCAATAATTCAAAATAATTAAAAAATCTTCCTCAGTGTATCTATGTCGTAAGTACTCGTATATATATTTTTGATTTGTCACTCCATTTGTGGATCTCCCAAAGGTTAGCTGGTAGATAATGCCTTAGACATTAAGATCGCCTATGTACAATAAAGAATTTTCATTTATTTATTCATTCAGTCTCTCTTACTACCATGTAATGTAATTTACAATGTCACTCGTAATTTGCTATTATAAGAGATGTAAGTAAATGAAAATATAGTAAATGTAGTAATGTCCTAACTCCTAGCTCAGCTTCCGTTAAGCACATCTCCTGGCGCGACTCCTGACTTATAGCCCCCTCCCCAGAGCGTATAACACTATCAGAGCACGCACGGTTACAAACACTGGTGGCTGATGAATGATATATACTGATTTTATCAATCAAGCCTCAAGCTTGGATCATACAAAGCTCAACCGTTTCATTTAAAATTTATTTGCAGCGAATTGTTGTAGAGACTAGTTCCGTCAACTTAACTGTGAACTGAAAGGTGTCGCTTCCTTCGTTTTAAATGAAATTATTGTATTATTGTTGTTGCATATTGGTATTGTTTTGTGTATTAAAGTTATCGGGATATGGCAATAATATGTAAGGTGTTTGGACTGTAATTATTTTTATTTATTATTATTACTTGTTTTAGTCTGAAAATAAATCATTATTATTATTAAAGGCTACTGCCGAGCTTCTCTTTTAAATACTTTCATCTTCTGGATATCTTTTTTTATAGCTTTTAGCATATTTAGCATTGACAATTGGCGACGTTCCTTTTTAGCTATTTCACAGGTAACTTGGTCGGTCTGTATGTTAGCTTTTGGTTGGGAAATGTCTAAAGACATTGCCACTGAAAAGTCCAGTAAGGATATATTTTAATACAAAAGCACTTGTCATTTGCTTGCATAGTGCTGTAAATGTAATAAAAAATATTTATTTGTTTGTAGGTTATAAAAAATATTATCAATATACTCTATGTACAAATGTTTATTTAGATTTTCCTCGTTACTTTAAACTAAGTTTGTAGAGATCACATACAGTCTTCAACACTTATTAATTATGGGCCACCTTTTATGTGTTCTTCATAACAATAAATAGCCGTGTAGTCTCTCAAAAAGCTTTGTTGTTATCTTTTTCGCCTCAATGCTGGGGTTGTTTAGAAAAAAATACACATAACAGTAAATCGTGGGTCGCGGACACCCGAACATCTGGTAATTTATAAAATTTTGTCCTACATAAGTTGTCCCCAAGAAAAGTTGTAGGACTATCTATCCGCCGTAGGTTTCCTGATCTACCCCGTAACTTACGACCCGACATCCAACTTATTCAGACTCCATGCTAAGCCCCCAGGTTTCCCACGTCGCATTACTTATGTGTTAAGTTATCGACGCCATCAGTTAGGATAGCTAAGTGAGATGTTCGCTCGGAGATTTGTTCATTATTGATGATTAGGATTTAAATGCGGAAGTTAGATTCTAGATAGGTTATTCAGAGGTTTAGGATGATATGTAAGACATAACTAGGTACAAATAACTGAAATGTTAACGTATAGATGCTATCAGTTAGGTCACAGAATATATAATAGTACCGTTAGGTTGTCTAAGTTAGATGTTCGGTGACGTATTGTTGTTGTTGATAATTGGGATTTAGATGCGGAAGTTAGATTCTAGATAGGTTATATCTTCAGAGGTTTAGGATGATATGCAAGACATAACTAGGTACAAATAACTGAAATGTTAACGTTTAGATGCTATCAGTTAGGTCACAGAACATTTAATAGTATTGTTAGGTTGGCTAAGTAAGATATTTGTTCGGAGATTTGTTCATTATTGATGATTGATGCGGAAGTTAGATTCTATATAGGTTATATCTTCAGAGATTTAGCATAATATGCAAGACATAACTAGGTACCAATCATTTAAATGTTAACGTTTACATGCTCTCAGTTAATGGCTAAGTTAGATGTACGGTGAGGTATTTGTTCGTTATTGATGATTGGGATTTAGATGCGGAAGTTAGATTCTAGATAGGTTATATCTTCAGAGGTTTAGGATGATATGCAAGACATAACTAGGTACAAATAACTGAAATGTTAACGTTTAGATGCTATCAGTTAGGTCACAGAACATTTAATAGTATTGTTAGGTTGGCTAAGTAAGATATTTGTTCGGAGATTTGTTCATTATTGATGATTGATGTGGAAGTTAGATTCTATATAGGTTATATCTTCAGAGATTTAGCATAATATGCAAGACATAACTATGTACCAATCATTTAAATGTTAACGTTTACATGCTCTCAGTTAATGGCTAAGTTAGATGTACGGTGAGGTATTTGTTCGTTATTGATGATTGGGATTTAGATGCGGAAGTTAGATTCTAGATAGGTTATATCTTCAGAGGTTTAGGATGATATGCAAGACATAACTAGGTACAAATAACTGAAATGTTAACGTTTAGATGCTATCAGTTAGGTCACAGAATATTTAATAGTATTGTTAGGTTGGCTAAGTAAGATATTTGTTCGGAGATTTGTTCATTATTGATGATTGACGCGGAAGTTAGATTCTATATAGGTTATATCTTCAGAGGTTTAGAATAATATGCAAGACATAACTAGGTACCAATCATTTAAATGTTAACGTTTACATGCTCTCAGTTATTGGCTAAGTTAGATGTACGGTGAGGTATTTGTTCGTTATTGATGATTGGGATTTAGATGCGGAAGTTAGATTCTAGATAGGTTATATCTTCAGAGGTTTAGAATTATATGCAAGAAGTCGTCTTAATATATGACTAGGTACAAATGATTTCAATGTTCACTTATCGATATTCATCAGTTAGATTGGCTTTCGTTCGGATATTTGTTTATTATTGATGATTGGGATTAATAGTTGTCTTTACTATCGTCTCTAGTTTCAGCATCAAATCAACGTCTCGTCTTCAGCAAACTGCAACTGAAAGGAGACTATGACCTCGTCAATAAATCCAAAATTATTAGGTTTTAGAAACGATTACTACGAAACTATTACTTCAAAATGCGCCAATATTTTTATTTAATGTATTTATTTATGATTTAGTAGGTATATAGCTCAGCGCTTTTGTATAATGATCATATTATATAAGTTATAGCAAAAACACTTTTTTTTTAAGAATTCCAGTGGGTTTTTTTTGCTTCACGCACACACGAACACACACATTGTAACAGGCAACTGCGTGTGTTTGTTTGTGTAACAATTGTGGTAGTTTTTATTGCCACTCTTAAAGAACTCAGATTCGCTATAAATTGTATAAAGAATATTAAATAAAATTGATTGAATCAGGCGTTATTTTTCGAAATTCCATTATTTAATATAATAATGTTGATGTAATATTTACTTTATTGCAAATTCTTCATAAATAAAATTAAGTCCTGAAGAAGCTTCGTGGAGAAGCGAAAAATGTCGACGTCGTTTGACTACTAGCGGAAGAATTTGCAATAAAGTAAATATTACATCAACATTATTATATTAAATACTTATACAAACTTCACACAGGAGAAACACTTCCACTTCCCTGTTATGCTTTGTTTATTATAGTCGATACATCTGGCATGTTTTGTACACAAGCTATCGATAATACCGTGTTTGGTAAAAGAGTTAACCGAACATTAAACAGAGCGGCCAAGTAAACAAATGTACCATTAGCCCGCTGTTAAACATTTGTTACAAATTGATGTACTAATTATAACATTAGATTGAACCGTGTCCTGTAGTCGAACGGACCAATTTTTCTGGCGACAAAGGTGTTCCTATGATAAAATAATCAAACATACATATCATCACGGGTGCCTTACGGCGCCCGAGACCGCCTAGGCAGCCTCAGGGTACCCAGCGGAGGGGTTTTAATCCCACCTCGTCGTAGCCGATGGTATGAGTCTACACCGAACAAGTGGCTAGCTCGTCGCATTGTTTTGAATAGACTCAATAACCCATCTATAAACAGTTTCAGAAGTTGGTATAGTGAAACCGGGACCGACAGCTTAACGTGCTTCGGAGGCACTATAGTGGTGTTGTCGTAAACAAATGTACATATTTTTTTTAATTAAAAACTCACCACGTATATAAAAATAAAACTTACATTATTTGTTTTTTGCTTAACAATATTGGTCGTTCTTATTCATGGATAAGACAAAGAGACATGCCGTGCTCTTTCAATGTGTAACTGTATCCTTAAAAAGTTATTATAGTTTAAATAATATTACCTTTTGGTTATCGAAGCAAAATCAATTATGTCACTGCGCAACGACAACAAGACCGGGCCTGGGATGGGTGACCGCTTTATACAACGAGGCTATTTCATCATAAACACCGCAACAAGCTCGCGATTTGTTAGGTGTTGCCTTCGAATACCATCGGCGAAATAAGGACGGGTTAATCCCGCCACTGGGTATCCTGAGGCCATTTAAACGGTTCTCAGGAGCCAAATAACACCCGTGATGGTATTTATGGAAGCAAAATAACTCCAGAAAAAAAAGATTTTTCTGGTGCTTTTAAACAAGTTGAATCTGTGACTTAGATTGTTTAGGAACCTTAACATGGTTCGATAATATGTTTAGTAGATGACTCCATAGATGCCTCCATAGATAAATTAACGACTTATCGTTTAACAAAATAACTCGGAAAACATCGTTTTTAGTAAAAAACTTTCTAAATTCTTAGCCTAAACAATGTAGAGCAAATTTATTTAAACTTTTCCCTTTAAATATAGCTTTTGAATAACAACAAATTCCCGGGATCAGTTACTGTCCGGCTGTATAAACAAACAACACCAACACATATAGGTCAGGTTAAGGATGGGACTGAACTTGCAGAAAACGTAAGACAAAGTGTACACGTAACGTATATTCGTTATTGTCACCACCCATTTCGTTACTGGAAAGGAGCAACCGATGCTCTTAAACCAGAATGTATTCATGGACTTTGTAGATCTGCTTATAATCTAAAAAAATGATATTTTCTTGAGCCCAGATAGACCTTGACAGCTTCCGTAGACTAGTGGTTGCGCCTTTGGCGTTGTATCCGGAGGCCGTGGGTTCGATTCCCACCCATGGCAAAAAAATATTAGTACGTTTTTTCTGTACAGTTTGTCATGGTCTGGGTGTTTATAATATAAATATAATATGTATTATATCGTTGCTTTTGGTACACATAGTACAAGCCTATAGAGCTTAGTTTGTGACCAGAGCAATATGTGTAATTTGTCGTATAATTAACAAACACGAGCTCAAAACGCGGTTCTCAACAAACCAATGAGTTTTTGTACATTTATTTGTCAACACTGCTATGCATCGGAGAGCACGTTAAGCGGTCAGTCCCAATTTCATAATACCAAATTGTACACAGACACTATTTAGGGGTATCCCTGTTTGAGGATAAGCAGAGAGCAATATACTTGCTCTTCCTAAACCCATCCAAGTAATTCATACAGGCGCGTATGTTTGTTTTAATTCTTTTTTGTCCCATTTTAAGGACATCTTGATGTTGATCTGTAAGACGCGCCTGGGCCGGTCACGTAATCCGCTAAAATATACTGTACTGTGAAACTCTTTGTAGGTGAGGGGTGATGAGCCTTTATAAAAACACCGCGATCAGCGTTCCACTTGTGGGTATATAAAACTCTTCTTCTGGGTATTCTGAGGGTCTTGACGCCATTTCTTCGTTTCTTGCAAAAAATGCAGTAACAGTAGATAATAATTATATCTAAGACATTTTGTACTTTTCTTTTTTTTTTTTTGGAGCACGGCAAGTGTATTTGTATCTACCTGGTGGTGAGCAGACCTACAAATTCCATGAATGGGGTCGATCAATAATTGCTCTTAAATAACATTGATCGCTCCCACAATGCCGGCTAAATGATGCGATTACGAAATGGGCGAAGACTATGACGAATTGCATTACGAGTATATTTTAATATACTCGCTGCCTTATCAATTCAACCACCCATTTTGTAACCGCACCCTGAAAGGAGACTACCACCTCGACAAAAAATCGATGCAGTAATCTCCTGAAAACCGGTGAACCCACAGACTGAAACCGAAAGATGACTATGTCACTTGACGGTTTTTGCATATGTATGGGTGTATGTATGTACCTATTATGTTTTGGTCACAAACTTAGCTCTAGGCTTGTACTATGTACCAGAAAAGCAATCCTAAGATATACTATATTTATATAACCCATGACCTACAGATACAGCGCAAATTGCGTAGCCAGTAAATCACGTAACGCAGTGGCGTTCGGTCCATTAAGTCAAAAAGCCATGCAACCCAAAAATCTAGAGTATAAATAATCAGTACTAAAAGTACTAAATTATTTATACTCTATATTCTGGGGTATTTGTAGCTTTTTGGCTTATATGGACTGGACGCCACTGCTAGGGGGTAGTATTATAAAAATAATGGAAATCGCCTCCCCTTGGTGAATTTGGTGTATTAAATAAGATTCACAACCCTAAGAATAAATTTATTGGAAGATAAAAGTGCATTCCATGATAAAAGCAATCAATTTGTTTATTTGTCCAATGCACTTCAGAGAGCACTTTGCGCGTTTGATGACCAAATTATATTTAGTTTAATTGCGCTCACCTGCTGCACGTGGAATACTTACCTCCGAAGCTGATGATTGAAATGATAAATTGTTAATTTAATTGATATCTGATGATAGAGACTTACCTACGTTATTTTAAACTTCACAGATTAAAATTCATAGCTAGAGCTCTTGCTAGATCTTCTTCAAAACTAGCAGATTTCTATATTAATATTATAAAGAGAAAATATTGATTGTTTGATTGTTAACTCAAAAACTACTGAACCGTTTTTTTAAATCTCTATTTTCAGCGAGTAACATAGTTAGTATATTATTTTCGTACAGTTTTATTTTAAAATAAATAGCGGACGAAACTAATATCAGATATATAAAAAAAAATCAAACAAATATATTAATACATATAATATTATTTATTGTTAATAAAAATACATATAATTTATTGTTAATAAAAATACTTTTTGGCTTTCTATGCTGAAATAAGATTTTCCACTACTTTAAGTTGACAATATTTATCAGTCATAATTCAATCTAAATATCCCCTTAGAGTGTTCACAGCACCAGCGTAGCCAGGATTATGTACCGGGTGGGGTTTAAGCTTCATTTCATTTTGTTTTCGTTGTCCAGAATTTTTGATGAGCAAAAAAAACCCTTTATTACGCCCCCGAAATGTATGTAATCAGAAAAATTTGGCACGGGTTCACAGTCATTAAGGTATAAGGTCACTTACAAAAGATCCTTTTACACGAGACGGCTAGGGAGCAGAACAATACGTTCTATCTGAATAGAATCACGGCCAAGGACCAAGCATTTTAAAAATGGTCTTCGTTTAAATTAATTCAATCATAAATGTCTCCACTATAAGATTGAACTCATAACATAACACGACCCTTTGAAAATAAAAACAAACAAGAACTCTCACCTATTTATTACCCTACCAATTTAAATGATAACTTCACCGCGCAGGGTTGTCACGCGCTCAAATTACATCATATTTAAGTTACTTTATCACACATAATTATCTCGCATAATGGTTGTAGGGCACAGAAATAACAAATGATAGAAGTGGCATCTTAAAGTGCTACTGGCGAGGAAATAAGGATATTAAAATCATCCGAAAAAGATATTACCTATAAAAAAACCATAAATATATCGATTTTTCTATTTTGCCAGGTAGCAAACGATTGTAGACCTGGCTTAAACAGGGCCTAATTTTTTTCTTAAAAAATTGTTACTACTTGTTATTGCAACAAATAATTTATTACATGGAAAACAGTGCATGTTATGTACGTTTGTTTTATCTAATCTCAAGGAGAAATATATGGGGATGGACGTCTAAAACAGATACCGACAGTCGTCTAAACAAAAGGTTGTTTCTTTAATAATAATACGTAGGAAGTTACTGGAAGTTAGACACAGGCCTGTACTATTCGTACCAGGAATAACGATATTTTATTATTATATATTAGCCATGAGTGTGACATCAAACTCCAATTCAATGCATACAGCTCAATGGGAGGTATTTGAAAATAAGACTGACAATAATTTTATTTTTACCGATGCAGGTTAGTCCTTCGCTTCGGTAGCTTGGCTACTTCTATATGATACTTCTATCATCATACTATTTCTGTGTCGGGACATATCTTCATAAATTCCGTATATCGAGGGGTAACATCTTAATAAATAAAGATTTCTCTATAGATACAAATATAAGTTTAATGGTTATTAATGTGGCCGCCCGTCTTCACAATTATCTGATTCCTTTTCGGATATCATTTTAATGTTAAATTGTCACCCTTTTTATGTGGACAAGTGCCGCCAGGGCTGGCCCTAGTCATTTATATGGACTCGACAAGTCTACAGACATATTATTGTTTATAATAATTATAACTGCCTAAAGTTTAGTGTATTTTTTTTATTATAAATTATTTTATACCATAATAATTATTTCTATCTTTTTTAAGAAATTATTTGTATCACATAATATTACTACTATTTGAGTTATAACTATACGTATTATTTATAGTAAGTAGATAAGTTACTATAGTACCTATAGTATAAGAAAATCAGCGACAGATTTACAGTTGTATGTATTTCAAATTTGCACGTCTCTTTCGTCGTCGCTAGTAGCGAATTCTTCACATTATTTTCAGTATGGATAATTTAGGACGTTACACATATTGCCCAGGTATGCCTAAGCCCGTTCTATGTGTACCAGAAACAACAATACTTTATTTTATAAACACCCAGCTGTACAGAAAAATTGTACTAATATTATTTGCCATATGAATCAATAAGAAAGGGTCGCAACAACATAATAATTTAGAAAGTCCATAACTTCACATTGCCACTTACTATTCGTTGGATGTAGAGTTTATGTCAAAAGTAAAAATAAAACCGTTATTTTTTTGTGTCAACCCTAAGAGGCCAAGGAGATGATCCTGGGATGATGACCTGTGAATGTGTTTACCATAACTTACATGGCTCCGTGCGACTTACATTAAATGACCGAATCAAATAACTCCGGGCTCATCCAATATGTATTCTAATTGACCATTGTATGTACACACCAGTGGGTGATTCTCCATACATTCCGCTTTTAGCTCAGCTTGAGTGTTGCTTTTTTAATGAGAACAGTTTCACTGTACCAACTTGTTAAACTGTTTGCAAGTTTCCATTGATGGACTTTCCTTTACAGTAGTATTAAAAGGCATGTACTTACAACTTTTTTTTTCTAAAATCAGTCTTTCCCCTATTACCAACGAGCATTTTTAAGTATTACACAGTTTCGGTACCGAATTGATACATTTTACATATTATGAAATAAATCCTTAATTTTATATAATATTTCTGAAACTACATGTAGGTCAATTTACACATAATGCCCTAGTCACAAACTAAGCTCTAGACTTGTACTATGTGTACCAGAAACAACGATACTAAAACTTATTATATTTTATAAACACCCAGACCGTGACAAACTATACAGAAAAACGTACTAATATATGTTTTTGTCATGGGTGGGTAATGAACCTACTACCCCCTGATACAACGCCAAAGGCGCCACCACTAGTCTACCAGAGGCGGTCAAATGATTAAAGTTAGTTTATTGTATTGTATCCTGGAAAATACTGTATTCCTTATTTCATTAAACTGTGCGAATGTAAATACTAAAGAGACAAAATCACAAGATATATTGTGCGAAGCCGCGGGCATTCCGAGTATAGAATAACGTCATAAAGCTTGCCTCTTGTCCGACGGTACAATATACATGAATATTAATTGACAGTTCAATATATTCAGACCGCAGAATCATAGGGCCAAAGATTTATATCTTATTTTATATTACGGGGACCCGGTAAATCTTGGCTACCTACTTGTATCCTGTATGACTTAGCGCATGTCACAAGTTAACATTAAAACTAGTGATTGAGATGGTAATTCAATCCTTATTTTAATTTAAGGCACTCTTCAATATACTTAGCTGTAATTGAATTCGGTCTTAAGGAATTATTTATGCGTTAAGTTACTTTAGAAAGGATATTTTACTCGTAAGTTATTGCAGCAATCTTCCTAAGTCTTAGACGGTACTACAGTCATTTCGGGGCCATCTTAAATTTGAGAAAGACTATAGTTTCAGACCGTAAGTTGTGTTATTTGTAAAATTAATGCCTAATTATTATGTTTGTTTGCTCTTCAACTGAAACCAAACAAAAAATCTGATAAATCGTGTGAGGAGGCACTTCCATAACCGTGGTTTCTTGAAAAAAAAACTGATAAATATAACATAACCCATTTTTTTTTTAATATTCAATATTGCCAGATACTTAACGTCGAATTATTATTAATAAATAAATAATAAATAATCTTTATTTTGCAAGAATATGGTTACAAAGGTTATACATAATAACATTAAGATCTACATACTGGCATTGGCATGCAAAATGTTAAACAATTAGGTAATTAACAAATCACTAAAATCTCAATGAAACTTAACAAGAACAATTACAAAGCACACTAAAACAAGCACAATTAAAAAAAAAACAATAAAACCCCAACACTTCCGACTGAACAAAACACATTAAAAATAATAATAAAACAATAATAAATGAATTAATATTAAATAGATTATACAAACTCACACAAAACGTATTATATAAAAATATTACTACTCGTTATTTTAGCTTTTCATTTAAAAATTCCTTAACGCTGTCTTTTTTACAATAAGAAGTCGAATAGTGATTTCTTTAGATGTCTTAGATTCAAAATAAAATAAAGTTTAATTCGCTTCCCGTACCTATTAGGAACTGCGACAGCTCATTTTGTATAAAGAATTTGACTTCGCGACTGCGAGTCTTTAAAAACTGACCGCTAGCCACACGTACGTACGTACTCAAACGTATTTTAAAAGTATGTATAATATGTATTTGATTTGTAAACAAACCTAGGAAATTTATAAAACAATACTTAATAATTTGTTTGTTATAATTAATGTTGGCCAAAATTGTTTTATAGAAATAGCGCTAACGAATTTTATATGTAGAGAATAAAATGACTTGAGTATCATTTTTATAGGTTGTAACAGTTTTATTTCGCACAATAAAAAGATCGCGACATGTAAAAGGCTCGAGAATTGATTTGTTTGCATCGCCTATTGTGCCACGTGTCATGTTAACAGTTTATTGAAAGTTACTCGGTTAAATATTGCATTTAGTACTTGCTTTATTTATGTTTTAATACGCGCGATCGAAAAGATATGGTTTCGGAAAACAATAAATTTTAAAAATATTTATTTACTGCGTGAATTGTCTTATGTATTTTTTTATTATATTTTTTACAATAGGTATAAATAAATATATACATGACAGAGAGACAGAAATAAGTTGTATAATTTATATGTATAAAAGAAGGGATGATGATGATAATAGCATATTTTTTTTAATATAATTAAACTAGTCGGGGAGTTTATTTAGGAACAAAATACACTCCCCGACTAGTTTTTTTTTAAAGTATAACGATGAAATTGCAATAATAAAAAATCCTGGAAAATGGTATTCGAACTTACGACAAATCGCATTGCCATACAAAGAGGCAGCGTTGCTACTGTTGCTAGCTTATTAGGTACCCTACCAAGTGCTGAATATTTTTATTTTTATATCATACAGTGAATTTTTTGTTCATAAATTTAAATTTAGCTTAGTTTATTTTTATTTGTCTAGGTTTATTTATTTTATTTTTGTAATGCTTTATAAATAAATCATATAATAATAATTACAACAAGTATGTTTATAGCGTGTGGGGTCGCGTGTGTCTCTCTATCTTACCATCTCGACATGTCTTGTCGCAACTAATAAATTAATTGGACTTATTGTATTGACGTCTTGCTTCATATTAAAAAAATATATTAATTATTGCTTTTAAAGGTGGATACGAAGAGGTCGTGAAGTTTTTTTTTTTTGAACACGGCATGTGAATTTATGTCTACCTACCTGATGGTAAGCAAATCTACAAAGTCCATGAATGGGGTCAAACTTTACATTGTTGTTTACTAACATTGATAGCTTTCACTAGCCGTTATGAAATGATGCAGTTAAGCTTTCAATATCTATTTTTTTTTATGTCAGAAAATATATACAGTTTTTTTTGTAGTACCCTATAGGTGTCTTGGATTTTTTCGAAAAAAAAAAAATAGTGGAATAAATGTCCAAATAACATATTTATCGGAATCTACCCTAATCGAGGGCGCATTTCTCGGTTACTCTTTTCATAACTACGTAGGTAGAAATATAGTTGGTAACAATAAATGAAAAATTAGTCATATTGGTATATAATAATAACAAATAGCAACTATTTCCAGACATATGTCTATTGTGATCGTCACCCTTGATGAATCAACAACTAATTATATGAAAGACCTTTGGTTAAAAAAAGGGTTAATTTCATATAATATTTTAACTTTAACATTAAATTCAAATTTTTTTTCGACACTATATGCAAATAAAGTGAATTCAGTAAAATAATAATATTTTACTGAATTCACTTTATTTGCATATAGTGTCGAAAAAAAATTTGCGTGCTAGAAATGGCAGGTTAACAATACTCTAGCCCGCCATTTCTAGCACATAATAAAATATTTACACAATTGCAAATATGTTTCGCACACAAAGTTTAAAATATAAATTTGAAAATAGTGATGTAATCAATTATTAATTGTATTAAATAAATTTATCGATATTGAGGTTAAATAACGCCGACTTTTTACTGTTTAGCTAGAATCTATTTATACAGTGGTTAATGGCATGCAAATAGCATAAATATTTTATTTATTTATTTCAAATCAAATCAAAATCAAATATTATTTATTTCATGTAAATCTTTACAGATATTTATGAATAGTCAAAAAAAAAAAAAGAGTTTTAACAATAAGGTCTAGAGTGCGCTTGGTTAGGCTGTTATATATATATAACCATTATAGATTAATTAATAAAAGGTGTCATAAAATAAAAATATTAAAAAAGAAAAAAAACAACCAACCGAACGCACGTTACATAACCAACTAGTGTAAGACTAGGTGGTTAGCTGATTCTATTGACCATCCGATTATCATCCGCCATACAAGAGTGCCACCGAGGCGACCAACCTCACCAACCGTATCCACGCCTTAAATCTTAGTTCTTATATTATATTATTGTCATTATATTGGCTGTATATATTTTTGAATGACCATCAATCGCATTAACATAGTTATATGGATCGGTATCTTTAAGGGCGTAAACACTTGTTGTACAGTCGATCCCCCCGGAGACACCCCGGAGAAAAAGGTACCAGCAAGTAAAAAACTCTGGTGCTTCACACACACTAACAGAGGAACACAGCCATTGAGTTACCGATATGCAAACAGCATATGGTAGCATACTTAAAATGCTCTAATCCTACCAAAAGCGTGCACAAAACACCCTATGGCAGATTATTTAACAGTATAGCAATTGGTTACTGTACCAATGTACAGACCTGAAAATACTAAATAGTACAGGCAATTTACTAAATAATAATATATAATAACAGAGTACCTGTATAACGTAAATATAAATAAGTAATCATAAGATATACCTTATCCAAAGATAAAAAGTTAAATATAATAAAAAATAAATTAAGTAATAATAAATTATTACAATATCAGATTTAACATACCTTACTAGGGTACTAGTACAATTTAAAACTACAATTGAAAAGGCAATTTTAGTTGTGAGACCTCAATTGCAGCAGAACGGGTCCAGACATCTTTATCATTAATATAGTCATTAACTCTATAGTAAGCCCTATGGATTAATGTTTGTTTTATACAATTTTTAAACTTTATTTCACTTAAATATATAATACTTTTAGGTAATTTATTAAATAACCTTATACTGTTAATGACAAAACATTTATTAGTTTTTTGCAGTCTAAACTTTGGAATATCAATTTTATCTATATTTCTTAAGTTTAAATTATGCCTGTCGCCATTTTTACTAAACATACTTAAGTTTTTCTGGACGTACAATAAATTCTCATAAATATACTGAGATGGTAGTGTCAATACATCAATCATAGGAAATGTTTCCCGGGGAGAATCACGAGCTTTCATGCCATATATTGCCCGAATAGCCCTCTTTTGTAAAATAAATATAGTATCAAAATCTGCCGCGGATCCCACATTATAAGACCATACGTCATTATACTGTGAAAATAGTACGTTAAGTAAGAAGTTTAAAAACTATAGCACAAGGTACAAAGACGGACTTATAGCCGCTAGGCATTCTCTACCAGTCAAATAGTCAATCTACCTTTGGGACAATTTTATAGGTATGAGTATGTAATGTAGATATGCAATTACAGTAAATACAACATCTAATAAAAAAATTAAGTGTAATAATGAAAGTAAATATTGATTATATGAAAGTAATATGTTATATATTACTTTATATACTAAACAGCTACTTATAATATTATACCTAGTTATCAAATGTCCACGTCTCAATTGTTGTTGCAATAAGATATTGTTGCAATAGCCAATAAGAATGCGAGGGTAATAATAACGTATCATCACATAATTTGTGACAATTATTGATCTCTATTTGATGTTAATAGTAAATAATTTGTTTAAGGAATACTACATTTTGCATATCGATAAAAATATTTAAACAATGTTCTAAAATTTATGATTATTAGTTACCTATTAAAATTCCAAGCTACATTCTAAATAATTTGTTAATATAAAATATATACATACAAAATACATATCAAACAAATATAGATCATTTATGTCATTAACATCTTAATTGGTTCATTAACACATAAAAATATGTTCGGACGACACCGATGGTGATATATAATGTATTTGTCACAATTTGCATAATCGTTCCAATATTTTACTGATTTGATTTTCGAGCAGGTTTTTAAATATATAATTAATTGTTTATAATAATCATAAAACTTAATAAGTATCTATTATATTTTTTATTACAAAAAAAGATTTTTTTTTGAAAATTCTATGTATTAATAACTCATTGTTTTAAGAGATGAGTTATGAAATATATACCTCCTCCGTAGACTAGTGGCTGCGCCTTTGGCGTTGTATCCGTAGGTCGTGGGTTCAAATCCCACCCATGGCAAAAAAAATAGTATGTTTTCCTGTACAGTTTATCTGCGTGTTTCTAAAATAAAATAATTAAAAAAGCATAATATGTATTATGTCGTTGTTTCTGGTACACATATTACAAGCCTAGAGTTTAGTGTGTGACCAGAGCAATATGTGTAAATTATCTTATTTAAAAAATGTACCAGAGTCAAACATAATAGTGAGTTGAAGGGTAATCTTGGATTCGCTAGGCCAAGCCAAGATACATACTTTAATTACAAATATTAAAAGAAAAATTAATGGATCTTTTTTGCATAACTCCAGAGTTTACAAGTGGTTATTACCAAATCGAAGACATCAAAAGACAAGTGGTGTCATAAAAAAAAATACATTTCTATACCTACTAATTTGCCCTCTTTTTGTCGAATCGGCCCTAAACAAAATTAACATTATTTTACTTATAGTGGAGATAGTAATGTCAAATTCTATACAAATATTTATTCGTAGATTAAAATATTAATACTCAAAATAATTATTTGTATGTGATTTGACATTACTAATCTTGGTATAAGTTATGCCTACTTTTAGTCGAATCGGCCTTAAGTAAAATAATGTTAATTTTGCGGACGGTGATAGCTTATCTCAATATCATACTTGATCGACAAAATATATCGATACTTTCTACTTTGTAGGCGCATCACTACCAAAGAGTGATACGTGCGAACAAGCACGTAGTATTGGCGAGAGAGCGTTGCCGTCACGCGTCACAATCAGTGCGAACTGTTACTGCAGCAAGGCCGCGACCCACACGCGATAACCTATGACGTATAAATAACAGGTATCATTCCGTTCCGAGTACAATTAAACTGAAATTAGGGTATTTCCTGTAGGGATAACTCTTTCGCTTTGAATGACTTTCTAATGTCCCTTGACTACAAGTTTAATATTGAATACATATATATATATATATACGAGTATATACATGGTGAATTTGAAAGGATGTACTTTGGGCTAATTTGAGGTTATACTGATCAATACGAACAACTTTTCCCATGGAACTATGTGCCGCAAATGAAAAAAAAATTGCCTTCTCCATACAAACTAGTAATGTTAAAATTACCAATTTGTATGGGGAAGTCAAAAATATTTTTCATTTGCGACATATGGTTCCATGGGAAAAGTTGTTCGATTTGATCAGCAGAACCTCATATTAGCCCAAAGTACATCCTTTCAAATTCACCCTGTATATAGTTATAGTAAATAATAATAATATGTAGGACAATTTACACATATTGCTCTGGTCACAAACTAAGTTCTAGGCTTGTACTATGTGTACCAAAAGCAACAATGTAGTACATATTATATTTTATAAACACCCAGACCATGACAAGCTGTACAGAAAAAATGTACTATATTTTTTTTGCCATGAGTGGGAATCGAATCCACGACTTCCGAATACAACGCTAAAGGCGCAACCACTAGTCTACCGTGGCCGTCAATATAATAGGTATATTTTACCCAAATTAGTTATTTTTTGGCTTGTCGAAACAATATAAAAATTATATTATTCGATCAAGTTATAAGAAAAAAAAATCTATCTTTCCAATATTATTTTTTAAAAACAAGATCGGCACACTAATAAGTCTCCCGGATCGCACTGGTCAGTTATTTTATTCAGCTATTATTCAGCAGTAATTTTTTGCACATTTCATAGGTAAGCATAAAATTGACTCGTGTAAAATATAAAATTAGACCTAGCGTGCTTATAGCAACAACAAAATAGACCGCGACTAATGCTGTCCAAATAGATGCGGTCGATTTTGGTCCAGAACTAATGCAATCGTCACAGAAGCCTTCTAGCGTCACGACCGCCCGGCCTGTATCTATTGACACGTTACGCTCAATTAACTGTAACTGGCACGTTGGGGAACTCTTCCTGGTTTTATTGGAACCTTTTGATTTGGATCATTTTATTTTCTATAGGTTTCTCATATCCCACTTTCCATTTTAAGTATTTTTTTTTAAACCATCCCATGGTTTAAAAAAAAAATACTTAAAATGGAAAGTGGGATATACCTTATTAATTTAAAAGTAATTTTGTAAAATTTTACAAGTGATTTAAAAGTTGAAGATATTTATTGCAAAGAACAAAATAGAATTTAAATGAAGGAATTGTATTAAAAAACACCATGCGTATGAGTACTCGGTCTGGCGGCGTATATAATGCTATCTCTCTCGCACATTAAATAAATCTTTTTTTTTTACAAACCATCATGAACAATTATCGAAATTCTCTACACCATTTTATTTCTGTAGATTCTGGATATATTTTTTGTACTAAGTGAGATAGTACGATTGCACCTGTTTATTATTTTCTGTCTGATTCCCCATATATTCGTAAACCAGAGATATATGTCGAAACATCCCACATCAATTAATTTCTGCAGGTCGTGGGTAAATTTTTCATACTTAAGTGCCCAATGACATTTGTTTGTCTTTGTTTATAATATTTAAAAAAAAACTATTTCTCGAGATGTCGATATTTAAAAGCGGTACTTATATATACAATTATGTATAATCGTACAATGATTCTTATAATTTTTATAGTTTGTTGATTTAAATAGACCCACCACCGTATTTTATAACTTAACTTATTTAATATCCTATGTACGTAGATATTCACTAATTATAAATTAGTGAATACGTTCATTAGGATACAAACTTCATTAGGATACACACTACACAGCGGAGGGGTTTAATTTCCAGCTGGGTATCAATTCTCTTAAATGAAAGTTAATTTTCATAATCTTTTAATTTCATCATAATATAATAACATTCTTTTAATTTTGTCACATTTAATATTCTCGTAATCCATAGACAATTTACAAAAATATTAAAGAATTGGGGCTTAGGTCGTCGGCGATGTATTCTAAACCTACACCAAATAACAATGTCGCAGTATTTATATACACACATACATAAATACATATCATCACGGGTGCCTTACGGCGCCCGAGACCGCCTAGACGGTTTTAATCCCACCTCGCCGTAGCCGATGGTATGAGTCTACACCGAACTAGTGGCTAGCTCGTCGCGATGATTTGAATAGACTCAATAACCCATCCATTAACAGTTTCACAAGTTGGTATAGTGCAACCGGGACCGACAGCTTAACGTACTCTCCCAGGCACTATAGTGGTGTTGTCAAACAAATATACATATTTTTTAAATTAAAATATCAATGGTACACACCGGGATTCAAACCAGGGACCTAAGTGTGTGTGTGTCCAAGGTCTAAACAACTCGGCCACCACGATAATACGGCAGTATTTATATATTGACATACGAGTAGTAACAGAGTTCAATTTATTAATCACCTTCAATCGTCAGTTCTCCGTCACCTGCTCTCCATCATAGCTGGAATGATGTCATAAAACTCCCATAAAGTCGCCGTCGGGTTATGTAATGAACACCGCGACATGATGAGCCGGCCGATCCATCTTCTATGAAAACTACCAAAAAGATCGGCCATAATCTCTAAGATTGTCTCTTCTCTGCACCGTACCCTATTACTAGGGTGACTATGAGGGGGCGTAAAGCATCAGGAATCTAGGTCTCCGACGGATCCGAATTTCATTGTTTTATAAGATCTCTGTTTGTGTAAACATGTATGAATAATACTACATATTTGGAAGGGACACTTTTTTAAAACCGTGATATAAAATAGTTTTTTTTTCTCCTTTCTATATAATATACCTCGTATTACTTAATTGGGGCGTTAATTATAAAACGGCTTGGCTTTATAATTTACTCCCATATATTTATAAAAGATAAGTATAGCATTTTTGTAGAATTCATTAAATACATGGTGACTTTGAAAGGATATACTTTGGGCTAATATGAGGTACTACTGATCAATACGAACAACTTTTCCCATGGAACTATGTGCCGCAAATGAAAAAAAAATATTGCCTTCTACATACAAACTAGTAATGTTAAAATGACCAATTTGTATGGGGAAGCCAAATTTTTTTTTTCATTTGCGACAAATGGTTCAATTGGGAAAAGTTGTTCGATTTGATCAGCAGAACCTCATATTAGCTCAAATTACATCCTTTTAAATTCACCCTGTTTATTGTGTAAGCTTACAAGATACAACTATATTTTTGTCAACTAAAAATTACGATTATATTTCTTTTTTGCTTTTACGCGTTATAATGAATTTTATGTCACCTCTTTTACTTACCCCTCCTAAGATCTATTTGACAGCTTCGATTAACTAACTGTACCTACTATATTTGACAGCTTCGATAAACTAACTGTACCTACTATATTTGACAGCTTCGATTAACTAACTGTACCTACTATATTTGACAGCTTCGATTAACTAACTGTACCTACTATATTTGACAGCTTCGATTAACTACCTGTACCTACTATATTTGACAGCTTCGATTAACTAACTGTACCTACTATATTTGACAGCTTCGATTAACTAACTGTACCTACTATATTTGACAGCTTCGATTAACTAACTGTACCTACTATATTTGACAGCTTCGATTAACTAACTGTACCTACTATATTTGACAGCTTCGATTAACTAACTGTACCTACTATATTTGACAGCTTCGATTAACTAACTGTACCTACTATATTTGACAGCTTCGATTAACTAACTGTACCTACTATATTTGACAGCTTCGATGAACTAACTGTACCTACTATATTTGACAGCTTCGATTAACTAACTGTACCTACTATATTTGACAGCTTCGATTAACTACCTGTACCTACTATATTTGACAGCTTCGATTAACTAACTGTACCTACTATATTTGACAGCTTCGATTAACTAACTGTACCTACTATATTTGACAGCTTCGATTAACTAACTGTACCTACTATATTTAATTTTATCGAATGAAAATAAGTTAATTTTAAATTAAATAATGTTTTTTTCTTAATACTAGTATACGTATTTAGGAAATGTAGTTATGCAAAGGTCTACCTATAATATTAACAAAATAGCTTAAAATGGTTTAATTATGTTTAGATTATAAACATTAAGTAATTTTCTTACTCATCGATGCAAGACAAGTTTCTAAGCACGGATTTTAATAAAAAAGAAAACTTTAAATTGATTTATATTTGGCCATAACATTTTATAAACAAAGATTGGTTACCCTCATAATAACCGGATCTAATTTTGACAGGTACGTTTAAACATCAACTTTCTCCGTAATTATTATTATAAACACGTCCACCGGCCTTTATCAGGATGTACCTTGAAATGACTTCATTAGGAATACTAGTTTTGTGGGATTGTTGAATAAATAAGGAAAGAATCTCACGGTGGGGAACATATCCGGATGGAGTGACCAATAATCTACGAGACTGCGATATCTAAAACTCTAGCTGTGATATTGTATGTATCAACACAGATGCCTTACGGGACCAATACCGTCTGGTCAGCCTCAGGGTACCCAGTGGAGGGTAATTTTATTAGATTTGACTTAAAAACTTTATTGCACTAAAATTGTACAAAGACGGACTTAATGCCGCTCGGCATTCTCTACCAGTCAGCCTTCGGGGCAAGTATTTTTACTTCACGTTTTCTGAGTCGACACTGCCTAATAATCCATAAGCCGCCCATTTCATAATCGCATCATTTAGCCGGCATAGTGAAAGCAATCAATTTTGTTTAAGAACAATTTTTGATTGACCCCTTTCATGGACTTTGTATGTCATAATATGTGAAACTAAGACCGACAGCTTTACTTATACCTAGTACTTATATTAACATCGGATGTTAAACTTATAACCAGGTAAATAGGCAGGTACACACACTTTCTTTGTATAAATCGGTGCTTGAGTGTGAAGAAAAAAAAAATTATGTAGAGAACGAGTGAAAATTTGTACTAAATTTGTAAAAATCGCGTCTCTTAACAGGGATCACGCGTGATTATATATTATTGAATACCAAAGTTTTTTACTAATTTGTCACCGGGTAACGAACCTACATTTTTTTTTTTTTCCTGTGAACATTCCAACACTTATTTTAATTGAATTACAGAAATGTTATTATTATTGTATTGCTACTTTAAAAGTTGGCTCCTATCTTTGTTATTACTCAGTAACATCTTCAAGTGTAATATGTATAGGTATTTCAATTCACAACTAGCGTTTACGTAGTATCGCTTGCTTACTCGCACTACTTAACCCAATAATAAGTATAATCAACTCTAGCTCTTCAACTCTGATTAGGAAAGTAGCTACAATTACTTATCCCTCGCCTCTAACACGTCCGACCTCGTGTGTGGTCGTTGCGTGACTGGCGGTATTTATCGTAACTAGCGCCATCTACAAACTACAAAATATTTGTCTACCTACATTTTTTTGTTGGGACAGGAATGCGTTTTCTCTTTTGTATATACGAATGGACATTTTTGACCGTGTATACGGTGTTGTGAGTATCCAAGACCGTGCTTTTTATACCTAAACTAGCGACCGGAATGCCACGGATTATATATGTATCACAGTAATGTATTATACATCTAAATCTTTCGTAAGAAATTACCTAAATAATGGTGAAAACCTCATCAAATCCGTGGCGTAGTTTAGAAGATCTAAGCGTACATACAAACAGACAGACAGTAGCGGGAAGCGACTTTGTTTTTTACTATATACCTATAGATAAACATGAATAACCAAATCCCTAGCTATTTCACCTTACGAGTAGGTATATAGATAACATAAATAGGTATGTTATCTGTACCTATTTATATTTTAATTATTCTTATTCTCACCATTAAAATGTTCGGGTTAAAGACGTATTATTTTATTATTTCGCTATAGTTAGTAGTAAGTAAGTACTGCATTCACGCCTATAATTTGTATTGCCTCGAATATCTTGCCGACGCCTCGAATCAATTTGCTTCGAGTATACTCACTGCTTGTTAAAGGTTTAGTGTTGGTTCGTTCTTTTATCGATTTTTTTATTATCATTAAACTAAAATTTAATCCTTCATTAATAATTATTAATTTCTTAACAAAATATTATTATATTGATATTGTATAATAAAACTTACAAAAAATTCCATTAATATAAGCAAGAAGTTTATACAGAGGGCCATAGATAGAATTAACCATAGACACGGACTTCAGCATAAAAACATCAGCATCCTCAATAATAATAAAATTATATGTATGTGTTAAGGGGGAATTCGTATATGTGACGTCATCACCTTCTGTCAGATTTCAATAAAAAATGTTTGAGATTATTTCTTCAATTTATTCTAACTGTGGACAGTTGAGCCCAAAAGTCACTCTGTTAAAATTTTATTGTATGGAGTATGAGTAAGCCCAGTCACATGGGTTTATTGTTTTAGATATCTACTTTTAAAAAGCTTACTATTTTATTTAAAGTAATGTTTTGTCGAAATTGTCATTTAATATGCGAGGATTTGATGTTTTAATAAAATTGATGTATTACTATAATTTTTAGACATGCTTATAATATGTGATATAACCGCTACATTTTATTAATATATATTAATCTTAACATTTTAAGTGTATTGTAAGGCATTGATAACAGTAACTATTACATGCCTCCGTAATAAACTAAGAATTTATTTTGAAGACATCTTTTTTTTATTTTGGAATAATTTAGCCAGTCCAAGTATTTATTTTAAAAGATTCTGTCATATGAATGATAAGGATTTGGGCCTGGGTCACTTTATTCTATTTACCTATCTATCTACATTAAAAATATTCCGGAGTTACCTAATTGGAATAATTTTATGTAAAATATTATAAATAAATTGTTTTTTTTTTGTAAAATGTTTTAGTAAGTAAAATAATTTAGATAGACATACACATTTAAATTTATATATATCTTCTAGACGGCCTCACGGTACCCAGACTCATAGTATTCAAAGCAATCATAATCTCTACATTATATACATATAGTCTGGCCATCAATACTGTTACAATTAAAAATGAAATAAAAATTACATTTGAATTTGGAATCTGTAATTTTTATACGATAGTTCATTGTGTTTTCTCATTTTGGCACCAATACATTGTACAATATTTTGCGATATTAATATGGAATGGGGTGATAAAGAGAACCGAATCGCTGTGATTGTATTACACAAAGTAGGTATGGAGCCAAATGCAATTTTTAAAACTCTCCATACACTTGGTATTGTCAAACGTTTGTGTACCGGGCTATTAATAGGTACAATGAGACTCCTCTGTTTGTGACAGAAAAAGATCTGGCCATCCATGTAGTGTTCGTACGAAAGAGGTGGTTATAGCAGTAAAGGAAAGAATTCGAAGAAATCCTGTCCAAAAGCAAAAGATTTTATTTTGGGAGATGAAGATGAGCACCTAGAACCATGTCGCGTATTTAAAAAAAAAGACTTAGGACTTGGTCTACTGGTAATTTATTAACTGATAATTTAAAAAAGAATAGGATAGTAAAATCGAAATAACTACTGAAGCGGTACGCAAAGGGAGGTCACAGAAAAATGTTGCTTAAGAATGAGATTTTTTTACATTTTAACAAACAAAATGACCATATTGATGCTCAAAGCTCTAAGGAAGCTTCCCAATTAGTCGACAGAGTGTAACGTGGGTAACATTATCCGACTTCAATGGTGGTTAGGTTGGGTGATAGCTATGCAGGAGTGTCTGAGCCATATTTTTATGGAAAAGGTATCAAAACATCGGCACAAGTGTATCAAGACACCAGAATAATTTAAACAATGTTCTAGAAATTGTCCACCGCCAGTTTCTAAAACATTTTTGAATTATTCTACGCTAGAAAATATTTATTATACAGTCAAAAAATATAGAGAACGGTCGCTAGTCATGTTTTGGATCAGATGTGGGATTTTTCTATTATTGAGGCGGTAGTCTCTCTTTATGGTGCAGTTATAAAACGCAGTAGCAGTTGTTGGGAATGGGCTTTAAGTAAAAATCTTGTTATTTTTATAACACTTTTATTTTGAAGAATATTTAATGTAACAAGGACGCTAAGTAATTTTAGGTTGTGAAAAAATATACGTCTACATTTCTGCAGCGCAGAGAGATCTCTAATGTTGCCAATTGTTAACCAAAAAGTATTTATAAAATATAAGTTTTTTAGATGGCAACAAAATAACGTTTAAGAATACAAATAGTTATGTTTATATTTAAACACAGTTAATTTGTTGAAAACTCAGAGACCTGGCATTCCATCAATCATTTGGAATGTTAATAAATATTTTCTAGCGTAGAATAATTTAAACAATGTTCTAGAAATTGCCCACCGCCAGTTTCTAAAACATTTTTAAATTATTCTAAATATTTATTATTATCTCGTATTGTTCTTCTTTATCGCCGCCCATTTGGTAACAGTGTCATTTGGCCGG
Source organism: Monopis laevigella (assembly GCA_947458855.1). NCBI lineage: Eukaryota > Metazoa > Arthropoda > Insecta > Lepidoptera > Tineidae > Monopis > Monopis laevigella. The sequence continues at coordinate 1,481,665 of OX381596.1, read as the reverse complement.
CATAGTAAATCGGTCTAATACTATTGAAATCACATCATATTAGTCCCTATTCATGAACATTGTATGTTTGCCTTGAGTTAGATACAAACAGTCACACATGCTGTAATAAAAAAATAAAAAAACTTTGATTTGTAATAATATTAAAGATGATAAAATAAGACAATACATTATTGTGTTAGTATTTAAATATTAGATAGGTAATGTTTTTTTTTTATAGTACTCTGCCAAGAAATCTTATAAAAATGATATATTTGATAGTGGATGAACCCTATCGAGTGCTTTGCTTTGGACATATAAAAAAAACTGAATTAAAAAAAAATACAAAAAAAAAAGAAATAGGTGTTTATTTAAAAATTGTAAAATAATGTGCTCCCGACGATACATTTTATTAAAGATTTAAAAGCGACCAAAATAAATAGTTGTTGTGTAGTTTTAGTTACATCGGACAGGTTGTCTTTTTTTTTTGTAAGGTTATATTGACAGTGACAGTTGGTGAAAATTGCATATTTATTTTAGCTGAATCTGTAGTTAATCGTGTTAAAAGGTGTAAAAACATAGAATATAATCAAAATAAATATGTACTTGTCTTATAAAATTCCCAACAGTGAATATTTAGTGTTCCAATAGTGAAATAGAAAAAAGCGACGCGGAGCCACCTTTCACAGGCGGGATCGCCCGCACAATGACGGCCTGTCATGGATTTTGTATGAAGATTTCTGTCTGGCAAGTTTTTGTAATTATTTAATTAATATTTTTCTATTAAACTTGCAAAAATCTCTCTATACTTTTTTAGAATACATAATAAACTATTGATATCTATTTTTTTACCACTATAAATTGTTGTAGTTTTGTCGCTTGCAGAGATGTTAAAAAGTACAAAATTTTCATGTTTTGGAAAATATAAATACATTTTTTATTGAAATAATATATGGGATACTATATTAATCTCGTCATACATTTCAAGTTAAAGAGTTACTATTTGTATAATAATAGCTGTCTGTGAGTATTGAGTAAATTTCTTTAACAAACATTTTTAGTTTTGTAGTTCTAGATTTTCAGAATACAGCCTTAATATTCAGTCAATTTCATTTTATCGGCTGTCAATTTATAGCGACATTTTCTTGCTAATCTTTGCACACTCTGTACTTACCTAATTGAATTTAGGCGATTCGAAAAAAATGATATTTTCTAATTACAAAAATTGTGAAAAGTATTTGTGAATTTAATGTGCTTTAAAATAGCATCTTATATAGCTTCATCCTATCCAGATTACCTATATGATCATTTTTATAAAATAACAAATTTTTCCTTTAAAAAGCTTAAAATACGTGAAACAACACTATTATTTTTTCTATATTTATATTTTAACACAATTAAGTTATTATTAATAACCGACTAAAATAGTAACTTAAAACCATTTTTTATCAAATACAATTTTTTTAATGCCATAATCATACAAACTGTATTTGAAGTAATATCATTGTATCTCGCGGTCTAACTACCATTTGTAATCCATTCTATACCTACCAATCTATCTACAGATAAAAATCTCCAAGTATTGATAGTATCGATAATGTCTCATCCCAGCCCTATCTAATGACACGTTACTACTATCATTACTAGGTATTACTTGCTGCACCCGCCACTTATATCGATATCGACAACTACAAATTGTAGCGCTGCCTTGGGCGGGCTGTTAGTGTGAATTCACACTTAGGCGTAATCAGACACCGTGGGCAAACGTGATCGCTGGGCATAAACTGGATCTCTAAATGTATAACTATGCATTTTTTAAATCATTAAACATAAGTTATAATAATATTTTTTGTGTTTTGGAACATCTAGGTAAAGATAGCGGGCGTAGGGGGTTAAGCGGAACTTTGCAAACAAAATATACATCTACTATATCAATTGTAGCTTATCAAAGTCAAAAACTAACATATTTCCCTTTCAAAATGTGACAAAATCTGCCTTTGTTACATCGCGATCCTTGATGTCCAATTATTAGTAAAATAAAGCCCCTGTTTGTGTTCGTTTTGATTCAGTTTATAAAAAAATGCACAAATAAGTTAAACTTCATAAAAAATAACTAACTATAATAACTTTATATTCAAACTGACAATTTAATAAAGTATTTATTCGAAGCCACAAAAATAACAAAGTAACAAAAACTAATTCTTTGCTGGTTATATATATATATATATATTAAGACTTACAATGGTACATATTTTACTATTCACCACACTAGGATACCCTCTGTTCTAGTTAGTTTAATAAACTGTTTTTTTGATATTTTTATACCTGGATATGAATGTGTTTATATATTTATTTAATATATCTCTTCGTACACAATCTTTAAGGTTAACTGATAGATAATACCTACACTATGTTAACTCTTGTACATAACTTTTATTTACTATGCAATACATACATATCATCACTACCGAAACTGCCTAGACGGCCCCAGGGTACCCAGCCGAGGGGTTTTAATCCCACCTCGTCGTAGCCGATGGAATGAGTCTACACCGAACAAGTGGCTAGCTCGTAGCGATGTTTTGAATAGACTCAATACCTCATCTATAAACAGTTTCACAAGTTGGTATAGTGAAACCGGGACCAACAGCTTAACCTGCTCTCCGAGACACTATAGTGGTGTTGTCAAACAAATGTACATATATTTTTTTAATTAAAAACTCATTGGTACACACCGGGATTCGAACCAGGGACCTAAGTGTTTTTAAGTCCAAGGTCTAACCAACTCGGCCACCACGTATATAAAACTATGCAATAAAGTGTTAAAATTAATTAAAGGAACAATATTTAATGGGAATAATAAATATTACGAAATGGCATTAAATTTCTATGAGCCATAACACATGGTTTTCTTAGAGCTACTGTACTCAAGTTACAAATTACAGTGGCTTAAATTATGTCGTTAAATTTAAAGCTATTTGCAAAATATTTTACTCAATATAAGAATAGTTTTAAAGCAATTACTACTTACACAAACTTTTGTTTCTAACTCTTACGCAATTAAAACCGTAAACACATTAAACATATTTAATACCTGCTTTACGGATTTACCATACCGGTATTTAACAACTTTATTTAAATACCGCTTTATCTTTTGCTAATTTTACAGCCTTAATTTCCTGTATACCCGACTGTGATAGCAGTAAAGGCGTGTTCACTATTTATCGACTAATGAACTTATCTTTTAATCGACATCGATACATCTTGTCGATCAAGTTTTATTAAGATGCTTGGTAGATAGATAATCGATGTTTTTATATGCCTACTATAGGTAATAAAAAAAAAGATAAAATACTATGAAAAAAAATTGTGTGACTCTAACCCACGATCCTCGCTTTCTCGGCAAGGTACTATAACCACTGAGCCAACCAGGTTCCAGTCACCTTTCAAGAAATTTGTCATTGCTTGTCACTTATTTTTACACAGACTCCCTCTATGTGCTTTTTGAGGTTACTTCTAGTTTCTAATACTATAATGGGAGAGAAGTTATTTGTATTTTCTTTTTTCAGTAGTTTTTTATTATTGCATTTTATATTATAACAAAATAAGCTTATATTGAGATAAAATGCAATAAAAAAAATCCTGGTGGGCGGGACACGAACCCACGACCTTACTTTCGCGACAAGGTCCTAAACCATATTATTTAGGTAAATAAATACTAAATCTCAGTGTGTCTTTCAGGGTGCGGTTACGAATAATAACTGTAACTGTCGAAACGTATTATTTTTCCCTTAATTTTCATATGCTTACCAACAAGTAGATATATACAGAGTCACACACAACACAATACCTATTTATTTTGATCAGTTATGTTATTATTGTATTTTTTTTTATTTTCAATTTATGGATTTGGTTTCTAATGCGATCAAATCAGTTTTTTTTATAATATAAATATTACTTATTATATACTTACTAGTTGAACTCTTATAATTACTTTAAAATAATATTTTTAAGAAAACTCCATGCAACCTCCCCATACAAAGTTTTTATGACTCCATTTTGCTTAAAACTATTTACAATGCAGCCATTTATATTCTGAATTGACCCAAATGAAAGTGACTATAAATTGAACAATTATTCTTGACAATGTAGAGTATAGTTAACACACAATTGTATGTGATTCTGCGCAAGAAATGGCGTCATAAAGTAAACCCGTAACAAACACTCATTTAAATAAAATACTTCATTTTATAAAAGTTTCTAGGATTTTCATACAATCATGGATATAACTTCGTAGTTAACAATGTTTATTTTGCTTAGGTACACGATATATCTATAAATCTCGTGATAAGGTAAAAGGGGATGAGTCACAAATATTGAAAAAAGAGATGACTTAACTCCATTTACTTTTTTATTAATTTTCAATTTATGACTAGACTCGTATTTGTTAATTTGAGTTTCAAATAAAGTAATTACTTTATTGACTTATTTCCTTTTTACCGTATTACATAATAATGTTTAGTGTCCATTTATGTAAATAACTCATTTTTCCAATTCCCCTTTTACCTTATCACCACAGAAATATCTTGGAGCATGGCTTTGTACCTACCTGATGGTAAACAGACCTAGAAAATCCTTGATTTTTATTTTTTATTTAATAAATATATCTGTCTGAGTAAATACATTGCCTGATTTATTTATATAATTGATGTAATAGTTAAAAATAACTGTTATTATATAATAAAAATAATAATAGGATAATAAAATGAAAATCACATTTTTTGTCAAGTCATTAAAGTTAAACAATTTGTATATTTTAACAAACAATAATACTAAATTAATATACCATGTCCGCCATATCCTTACCGCGCTGTACTACCAGTGATATTCGGACCGAGGATCTCCAGAGATCTCTTTTAGAAGGGCACATAATTTCTTTCCGTCAAGTGACTAGGGGCTGGTACGACCAAAACAAGGCATAACTTATACTTACACTATACTTAACTTAACTTATACACAGAAATGTCAAATTCCATTTAAATATTCACTCATAGATTAAGAAAACTGACTCATCATTGCCTGATGAATAAGAAATTTGGACAGAACTTATTTTGACCCACTAAGAAGAGATTTATTTTATCCTTATGTGAATCCAGGGAGTTGAAAAGGGAATAAATTATTTAAAAAAAAAAATGTCGATATGGAAGGTACTTAAAATTACATAAAATTTGGTACAACAATTACTGCAACAAATAAGCTTGCCAGTAATATAATTAAACCTATCGGTCTCGTTACCACAGGCTAAAACTGGTTTTATGTCAGGTCAGTTATGCCTTCTATTGGTCGAACCGGGCCCCTAGTCATGTTTCGGTTTTAGTCTGTGGGTTTACCGGTTTTCGGGAGACTACTGCATTGATTTCTTGTCGAGGTGCTAGTCCCCTTTCAGGATGTGGTTACGAAACAAATCAGCAAGGATATTAAAATAGACTCATAATGCAAATAATGTTAAACAACAATGTGTTGGTCGACCCCATTCATGGACTTTGTAGGTCTGCTCACCACCAGGTAGATACAAAGCCACATGCCGTACTCCAATAAAAAAAAACTTCAGTAGCAATAAAGTATGATTTGGTTGTTCCAGCGATACTGCAGCGCGCCGCATTCAGGGTCGGCCTCCTGACCATACAAGGAGTCTCCACCTGCCTCTACCTCTGTATGGATGCCTGCGGATTCCACTATGCTCATGTATGTATGTTTTTTTTTTCAATATTATAATTAATTATTTCAGGATAGTCTTGATTAGTCATTTCCATTACACCGGCTAAATGAGTCGTTACAAAACGCACGGCGATTAAGACGGATTTGACAGCCTCCGTAGACTAGTGGCGTTAAATCCTGAGGTCGTGGGTTCGATTCCCACCCACGGCAAATCAATATTAGTACGTTTTTCTGTACAGTTTGTCAAGGTTTGGGTGTTTATAAAATATACTTGTTTCTGGTACACATAGTACAAGCCTAAAGCTTAGTTTGTGACCAGAGCAATATGTGTAAATTTTCCTACATATTATTATAATGATTTGCATTACTCGTACGTGTCTTAATTAACTGGTTTGTAACCGCACCTTGATACGAGACTACTATTTGGACAAGAAATCGATACAATAATCTCCTGAAAACCGTTGAGTGAACCGACATACTAAAACCAAAATATGACTATACCTTTTAATTATAAAAATACAATTAAAACCTAACCTAATCCTATGCTATGTTACGATTTACTATAAAAATTATCTGCGAATCTTTTACATATTTTTTTTAAATTAAGTCATAAATATTTCCTTGTGGTCAGATTCTACAAAAAAAACGAATGTCGTTTGTTTGTTAAGATGGCAACACTCCCGCAAGTTTGGGGACGTCATAAGGACATTGTAAGCTCATGATCTATAGCTCCAAAGTGATAAGTGGCCAATTTATTATTGAGCTATCTTAATATGGAGAAGGCTTTTTGTTAGATATAACAGTACAAATTAAAATAACTCATAGCAATACAAATAATCTTAGTATTTAGAGTAAAGAGGGATAATGAAATATGCAACATTTTACATGAATTTATATTTACTTTTGAATAAATTTCGATCAATCGATTGAAAACGGAAACATAGGTATTTTTCTAATAATAATTATTAAAGTCAAATGAAAAAATGATTGAAAATAAGTAGAGATGTGCCGAATAGTCGGCGACTATTTGGTAAAGCCGACTATCCGGCCACTATCATAGTCGGCGACAAGTCGGGGAAGAGCGCCGACTATCCGGGTTCTTACTTTGTATATATTTCTCAGTAAAATGTATGTAGGGGAACTTACATTAAATAAAAACCGTGATTATTTATTAATATTTTGATTTTTTAAATTAATTTGATAATATTTTGAATTGACACATTTTGCCACACATTGCAACCTTTCCTGTTTTTAAAATTTCTTGCTTGTAAAGAAAATATAATTATGACATTTATTAAACAATATTAGTATCTTAATTAACAAACAAAACTATAAAACAACATAATATCTTCAGTAAACATTTATAATTATTTATTACTATCTGTGCTCGCGACTTCGTCCGCGTGGAATAGTTATTTTTTTATCATACAAACTTTCATCCCCTATTGTATTATCCCCTTGGGGGTAGAATTTATCAAAATCCTTTCTTAGAGGATGCCTACGTCATAACATCGATCTGCATGCCAAATTTTAGCCTGATCCGTCCAGTGGTTTGGGCTGTGTGTTGATAGATCATTATGTCAGTCAGTCAGTCACCTTTTAGTTATATATATTTAGATTTAAATAAAATAGCAGATTTTTTTTTATTAAAAAACTAAGTTATATTAAATCAATATGCATGTACATGGTATAAACAAAACAGGTTCCGACATGCTCGGTTTGCGACTTTCGCGCGAATCAGCTGTAAACGAAACATTACGGAAATCCCCCGAAACCGTGATCGGCTTGGCCGATTTGTCGGCCGAATAGTCGGCATCTTTACAACGACTAATTGACTCATAATCGGCACATCTCTAATAATAAGGTGAAATTAAACAAGCATGTTACGTTACCTTGTATTCATTCATAGGTTACGTTTGATTGCAGCTAATGATTATTTATTGGTAAATCATATAAATTGTTAAATCTTTGGTTTATTTTTTGTACTAAAAAGTTGTTACTTACGTACTTTTATTCCAAATTACCTTTCAAAATAATTGTTGCTGATACTTATAATAATAAATTTCTTTTTGAATTAATTATTTCCCGCATATTTTTTCTGTTGCACGGAATTCTAAGTTTGCCAACACATTTTTTTATTATTATGATCTAACAAATTGGTTTCCATACTAACAAGCACCCGATCTTCGGATGGTCCCATCCGGGACAAATTACGAAGGAGGGCCAACAAAACAAACAGATAACAATCGAGGACCAAACTCCTAACACTAACCGCTCGTCGGTTATAACCCCTTCCTCAACCCTCACTTAGAACTACATAGTTAGGGATCCGTAAATCATTTATTACATACAAAACTTAAATTCAAATTATTTATTACATGTAAATCTTTACAAATATTTATGTTTATTTTGGTTAGACCTTGGACTTATAAACACTTAGGTTCCTGGTTCGAATCCCGGTATGTACCAATGAGTTTAAAAAAAATAATTTACATTTGGCGACACCACTATAGTGCCTCGGAGAGCACGTTAATCTATCGGTCCCGGTTTCGCTATACCAACTTGTGAAACTGTTTATAGATGGGTTATTGAGTCTATTTAAAACATCACGACGAACTAGCCACTTGTTCGGTGTAGACTCATACCATCGGCTACGACAAGGTGGGATTAAAAACCCCTCCGGCCTGGTGGGCAATTCTCGCGCTTTCGACATTCATCTCGATTCGAGATTTTTAAACGAAAAATTACTAAATATGTCATTTTTCATATATAAATAAATTATATATGTTTAGTAAAAAAAAGTTTTAACAATTAGGTTTTAGAGTGCACTTTTAAAACTGCAGCATTGACAGACTAGCGAATCGCATCGGCTTCGCACGGGTGCAATGTAGGTACTAATTAGTGTTGCCAGACGTCCCGTATTTCGGGTGTAATTTTAAATGTCCCACTGTGACTGAATTTGTTTGGTATTTCAGTAACTTTTTCTAAAAAAAGTTATTAGTTTTATTAACAAAAGTTAATGATCGTTTTAAATTACATACTATTATAATAGTATTTTATATTTATTAAATATATTAAATCCAGCAGAAATATGTTCTTGTTGCCCGTTCATCAGAAATCTCATTAAACAATTTTTTGTTTTTAAATCCCGGATCAAATTCAGAAATCCCGTATTTATTGCCCATTTAAGCATTTCTCTCTTTTAGTCTGAAAATAAATCAGGCAATACTAGTACTAATATGGTGTAATTTAAATCGCTTTTATTGTTTATTTTACTATTATTTTCTCTAAATATATAAAAAATAACATGCAAACCGACTGACAGACGCGGAAGGCGAATTAGTATTTTGCTAGTTACCTAGTTAGTATAGACTTAAGATAATTTTCCATTTATGTTCCTTTTGCCAAAGTAATAAAAGCGACAGCGATATAAATATTTAGCTGACACCGTAGTCATTATTAAAATAAATTGTGAAACGTATTGCTAAACCTGGTTTAGCCTCAACAAAATATATTATACATGTATATGTTTTATCACTTATTTGTGTTCTTTATTATATCAAAAACACAAGTTTAGCAAATATTATTTTTTTTTAATATCAAAAATTTTAAATAGAGTTATAACGCGGTCACCCATCCCAGGCCGGCTTTGTTGTCATCTGCTTAACCTTGTTATCAGTTGCGCAGTGACTTAACCACTAGGCTGCGGCCTTTTTTATTTAGTCATGAAGTTTTAAGTAGGTATTAGAAAAAACATGTTCTGTTAAAATTATATTATATTATCTAACAAAGTTGTTAACTTATTTCCGTCGCGTATTCGCAAATAATAAACATAAAAAAAGAAACAAAAATATTTCAATCGCCGTCGCAAAGTGAAGTGTTGGCGCCATTTAGCACACCATTAATCTTCGTCAGTTCTGGCTACCCCTGAAGGGTGTTAGCGTAGCTCTATTTGTTGGGGTACGACACTAACTAATGGCGTAAATCATCCGGTACATACTAAATGAGAATTTGTATCGTTTTGACTTCGCGTTTTGCACTTTTTTTAACTTGTTTTTAGTTATTTATTTCCGTTTACCGTTTACATACAAAGACGTATTAGCGTTACGAGTCTATTTTAATATCCTCGCTGATTTATCGTCGAATCAATCACCCGTTTCGTAACCGCACCATGAAAGTAGACTACCATCTCGACAAGAAATGGATGCAGTACTCTCCTAAAACCGAAACATGACTAGGTCATTTGACGGTTTTTGCATCTGTATGGACGTTGGTATCGAATTCATTCGGTCGGTCTAGCGAAGTTATAGAGGCCTTCCTTCCACGTACACCGGTACCATTTAGTGGATATTTTGTACCTACCATCACGAGACTGCCTAGACGGCCTCAGGGTACCCAGCGGTGGTGTGTTATTCCCATCTTATCGTAGCCGATGGTATTCAGAGTCTACACCGAACAAGGGATGAGCTCACATTACATATCGTGGCTAATAAAAAGTGGCACACAGTGGTCTCTGAGACCCCGCAAGAGACCTAGCCTGATGATATCAACTATTGGTGCACTCAGAACAAAACGTTTTGTTTAGCCCACCTTTGACCTCTCAGCACTCACAGTTAATCGACGCGTTAAAAGTTCCGTCGGCTTCATCTGGCAACACTGGACTACTCCATCCCATTAGGGTAGCTTTACACGAGATAACGCCGAGTGGAGGAAAGAAGATAAAAAGTTAGGCCACCATTAATCAGGTCGATTCATTAGACGCGCGCCTTTCTATAATTTGTCAAACACTATACGCTAAATTGTTTTATTTATGACCCTTTTTTCTTAAAACTAAAACAGAACTATCATTAGGAGTCTAACTATCAGTTGGACATTTTCTTAGCCTTACGATTTTTTTTAAATAGAGCATCACATGTGACCTGATGGTAAGTGGCAATGTAACGTCCAAGAATGTTCTCAACCAATAGTAGTAATGATGCTTGCTTCAATTGGTTGATTCCACTATGTTTGCTTGAGAAACTTATTTACGCCTCTAATAATAGAATATTTGGAGACAATTTGATGAATTTTGTTATGGGTATGTTGTAACGGTAGGTGGGTAAATTGTTACTCATCAGAACATGTGATAAGGTAGTACTAGTATTTGCAGTTTCATTTTGAGAATTAATAAAATTGTCCCAATTAGTGAAGCGCATGTGGTTCTGCGTTATCATTATCAGTCTTTAGACACTACAGATAGAAAACAAAATAAATATTTTTTAAATTTAAAATCTTCTAGGTTCTTCTTCTTAAAATCTTTCTCAACCTGATGCTAAAATCGGAATCTCAAACATTTTGGTTTCTTCTTAAAACGTATTTTCTATTATTAAATTTAAAAAAACAGAGTTAATTTACATTGTATATCTCTGTACATTAAAAACAATCACAGTACCAAAGTACCGAGTTTTCTAGTACCTATTTCAGGAGTATCATTACTACTTAGAAAAGGTAATAATTTTATTAGATTTAAAAATAAAATGCTATCTGAAAAAAATGGCACAATTTAATTTAGATCAAAAGGGTAACGCCGCTAGTGTCCTTGGTACCCTACGCCCTACGCCCATTGTCTCATTTTCAAAATTTTTAATATCGTAATAATTATTTTTATAGGTATATTTTATTTTGTTTATTTTATTTTTATTTTTTTGTAGAATAAATAAAAAATTTGATATTTTAATTTAGATCATATTTACCATTTATCTTTATCTCTACATGTATGTATTTCATCTATCATTAAAATAATAAACTTATATATTTTTAAACAAACAAAGGTGTCCTTCTAACAACATCAAATTTTAGAATGCGTCTCATGAAGATTGCGTATTGACACTATAAAACATATTTAATTATATTTACATTTCCTTTTCTAGATAGGCTTCAAGACATACATTAGATTACTTTATATTATGGTTATAATTTTATTACTTACATTATGTTCCTTTACATATTACGCTTTACCTTTGAAACATAGTTAAGCAAATCGTTCAACTTACAAACAAATTTTGTCTGTTTTTCTTTATTAAATACAAAAATAATAAAAGCGAAAACGACCGAATATTATTCAGCTTTCTAGATTATATACCTAAAGGGTTTAGTGTTTTAGATTTCAAGTTCCATTCAATTAGAATAAAGAAATATTTTACCAACTATATTACGCAAATATTTACAGAATTCAAACTATAAAATCAGAATTGCCAGATGTAAAAAAACTAAATGATTTCTAAATGAAATATTAACACCACACCTCTATAATAGCTTATTTAAAAGCAAACAAAGACAGTAAAACGTTTATAGATAACACAACGAAAAGGATTAATAACACTGGCCACTAAGGTTAGTGAAAAAAAATGTATCATAGCATTCATAGCGTTTTAAAAAAAAAGATACTCCAAATTCAAAGAAATCGTTTAGGTCCGCCGCTCACCACAGGCGCCTCCGTCGACGACCAAAAAAATGCAAGCCAAAGTGAAAAAAGTGTAAAACGCGCCCCTAAAGTAGGCATAATATATTCTAGAATTAATGTCGGCATTGTGTAATTTTTATTTACGATTGTTTACTCTAGTTTATGTTTTAATATGACATTTTATTTATAGCTTTAGTCTACTCGTTGGGTTTATATTATTTTGAATATAAATTTTTAGTTTATTTAAACTTGTGTTAAATTTAATTAAATCTGTGAGATTTAATAACAAATCAAATATATATTGTTAATATCTAAATTATTATAATAAATAAAAATAAATAAATACCATCACGGGTGCCTATTTGGCTCCCGAGAACCGTTTAAACGGCCTCAGGGTCCCAGCGGAGGGATTAACCCATCCTCATTTCGCCGATCGTATTCGGAGGCAACACCTAACAAGTGGCGAGCTGGTTGCGGTGTTTATGATGAAATAGCCTCGTTGTATAAAGCGGTCACCCATCCCAGGCCGGCTTTGTTGTCATCTGCTTAACCTTGTTATCAGTGGCGCAGTGACTTAACCACTAGGCTGGGGCCGCTTTTTTACTATTGTAATACGAATTTATTAAATGATATCATCTTTTGTATTTAGACCGCTTTCGTGATCCAGTGTTACGTTACGCGTTACGTCGTGGTATCCGGAGGTGATGGGTTCGATTCCCACTCATAAACTATTAGGTTGTTCTTCTGTGGTTTGTTTTGATCTTGGTGTTTATAAATTATAATATGTTATTATTGTTGTTTCTGGTACATTGTACAAGGCTTAAGTTTAGTTTCGAGACCGGAGCAATTTGTTCAAAGACACTGATCATAATAAAACTTGAGTTGAATCATTAGATATATATTAAAAAAAAAATATAGATATTTTTATTTATTTATTTTTATATTTAAAGTATATATACTTAGGTATATAAAAATAAACAAAATAAGCGGCCCCAGCCTAGTGGTTAAGTCACTACGAAACTGGTAACAAGGTTAAGCAGATGACAGCAAGGCCGGACCTGGGATAGGTAGCTTTATACAAAGAGGTTATACCATCAAAAACACCGCGACAAGCTCGCCGCTTGTTTGATGTGTGCCTCTGAATACCATCGGCGAAATAAGCACGGGTTAATTCCTCCGAGGTACCCTGAGGCCGTTTAACGGTTCTCGGGAGCAAAAAAGGCCCCCGTGATGATGGTATATACACTTTATTTTTTATATACTTTCTGAGATAATCTTTCTAATTTTGTACCAAATTATATTAGGACTTTCCCTTTATTTCTCGCCCTAAATGGAACATACTTAGCCGACATTACAGAAGTAGCCGATATTCCAAAATTACCTTCATATCGATATTAATCACGATTTAATTTACACATAATTTTAATATAATCTAATATCTTAAGTCGGGTAGAGAGTCGGCCACCTTTAATGGGGCATTCCTCGGGACGCCATAAAATTCCTCTAATATATTAGATTTGTCAATGTGGAATTAGAACCCGAGTGCATTACGAGGAGATTAATATCAATTCGATTAATTTATAACCGATTTTAGGTCAGTTATTTTCGATCTACCTAATAGAGCGTGCTTAGCATTTGCTAAGCATTATCATACCAGTAACTGTGCATAGCGATTAACGAGTAAAATAAATCTAATAATAGAAATTTGTTACCGAAAATTAGGTAATAAGGCAACTAGTTCATCCATGGCCGGATCTGGGATGGGTGACCGTTTTATACAACGAGGTTATATCATCATAAACACCGTAACAAGCTCGCCACTTGTTAGGTGTTGTTTCCGAATACCATCGGCGAAATGAGGATGGGTTAGTCCCTCCGCTAAAAAAGGCACCCGTGACGGTATTTGTTAAACCATTGGGGTCTTAGAGAAAAACCACTCCATTCCATCGCCTTCAGTCAAAAAGGTATAGATTTTGATAGTTGACAGTAAAATCATGCCTTGGGGGTCGACTGAAAACTGTCAAAATCGTACAGATTTTGTCAGTTGATAGTCTGGACTATAGGCGTGAGATGCGCTGCGCTGTCACCCCTAGCATCAAAATCCATACTCTTTCGACTGAAGGCGACGTGACATGTCGCCTTGCCTGTATTTTCTCTAAGGCTCCTGGCGCACGTAGTCTATATTGCCGTGCCTCCTAAATGTGGCTGGCGGAACTTGAATGCGAAATAACAGGGCCCAACTAAATGTTATTTAATCGAATATCCCCCAACACTGCAGGGTATGCGCTGAGCGCTGAGGCCCAGGATATTTGGCATAGCTCAGGAGAAGCCTCTCCTTGCCAGTCTTATCAACAGCAGTAATAGAAGAACTAGTAGATGGACGCCAGGATGACGATGATAAACCAAAATCCATTGATTCAGCAGATATAGCAAACAACCCTTTCATAAATTCTGGAAGGTAATAACTACTTTCTTGTTCAAGGACTTGTTGAACCAGGAAGAAGACGTGTATGTTATTTATATACATATTGAAGTATTTCCTAAGGAGATATTTAACTTAGAAACCAAAAATGTAAAACTATTTAACTAGGCTGTCTTAGTTAAATAGTTTTACATTTTTGGTTTGACTGGTCCTAAAGATTAAATTACCTACTACGCATTTTAGGCTTCAAGGCAAAAACACATATTATTTTAATCTTAACAGCAATAAAAAAGATGTATCGCCATGGGAAAGAAAAACAGTGTTTTTCTGAGTTGCAAACAACTTCATCGATATGATTCTTCTTTCATATTTACATACATATCATCACTGGTGCCTTACGGCGCCCGAGACCGCCTAGACGGCCCCAGGGTACCCAGCGGAGCGGTTTTTAATCTCACCTCGTCTTAGCCGATGATATGAGTCTACACCGAACAAGTGGCTAGCTCGTCGCGATGTTTTGAATAGACTCAATAACCCATCTATAAGCAGCTTCACAATTTGATATAGTGAAACAGGGACCGACAGCTTAACGTGCTCTCCGAGGCACTAATATATAGCCTTTTATATTTGATCTCTAATAATTTCGTCCGTTTGTTTTGAAATAAATTCATTCAACTTTTTGACCTCAGATATTTCAAACCAAATGTAAGCAGTAAAACAACCCCTTTCCAAAGTGTTACCAAGAAGCGAACACAACTCAAATCCCTCCAAAGCGGACCAGCAGTAACGGATACTACACAGATACTATATCGACGTCGTAAAGTTTTTATCGCTCTATATCTCCTTTTATTTTGACCAACATCTACAATCCCCTTTTGTCTCTTACATATTTTATGACGTCCCTCTCGGATTCCCATTGCGTGAAAAAACTAAAATTACTTAGGAAACATGTGAATTCGAGTAAATATCAATAAAATTTAAGCACTTATCTATATCGTGGTGACGACGTTCTTAAAACCATAAAATTGGAAGTCAGCTATAAAAATTGGAAGAATTACAGATTTCGATTTTATTTGTTTTTATTAGAAATAAATTATTTAACAGGTGGTATTAGATATCGTGTCTTCATAAAAAAATACTTAAGTATGTGAGAATTTTTAATCTTTTATTTGTACCAGAACGATTTCTAGAATAGTGACCAAATTACTCAATAATCGATTAAAAATATTTATTGTTTTTACTATAGTCGCTAGTAACTATAAATTGAAATCAACCGACAAGAAAAGTTTATTTAAAAAATAAAGCGATCCTATTGGTTGAGCCCTATCTATAGTTACTAGCAACTATAGTAAAAACTGTTTGCAAAACTTGTGGTAGAGCTACTAGTGTAACATCCACCAATCATGTAACTATTAAATATTTTTAATTGGCCATCCTTCGAGAAATGCGAGCTAGCCAATTTAACGCCGCCGTGTCAAAGTTTAAGTAAGCAGTACGGCAGGTTTTACTTACTTTTTAAATACTAGGCTATACCTAACTTAAAACAATTTAAAAAAACTGCCCTACTGCTACTTACAATTTTAATTCAACTTAACTTATTAACAGATTAAATACACTTTACTTAAAATCGGACATGAAGTGTTATATTTTCACTTGAGCCCTCGTTTCTGGAAGGACAACCGACCAAAAATATTTAATATGTCACATGATATCTAATTAAAGAGTAAATACATAAATTACTTTCAACATAAAATTAGCATAAAATATTCAAACTAAAATCAACATTCAAGAAACAAAAGTGTAGAAAATTTTGGTCTTCATTAATGAATTCAGACCTCTCGAGCCAGAAACTGTCAATATGCGTCAAAATACGTGGAAATGGCGCCGAGCTGTGTGAACACGGTCTGCTTTTGACATATCTTGAATTTGTAGACGACAGTTTGTCTATAAACATTTTAAGGTTGTGGTTCATTTTTGTCGTCTGTAATTCTATGTTAGAAAAAATATACTATATGTATGTATAATGTATAGGTCTTTTGGCTCAAACCTCGGTGTGTACCCATGATTATTTTATCTAAAAATGTATATACATTTGTTTAACAACACCACTATAGTGCTTCGGAGAGCACGTTAAGCTCCCAATTTCACTATACCAACTTGTGAAACTGTTGATAGATGGGTTATTGGTCTATCCAAACATCGCGACGAGCTAGCCACTTGTCGGGTCTTTTAACAAACATTTATTACATAATAATAATTCTCTGCTAACAAATTTCTCTGATAATTAATTGACTACACTACTTTTAACTGTTGAGAGATTTCTATAATCTACCGTTGTAGATTTATAGTAACGGTACGTCCTCGTCATATAAATATGACAAATTATCAATTTTCCTTAGCACTTTTTTATAAAAGACGAACGGTTTCCCATAGCAACTACATGTCTTAATAAATCATGTGTTTGTTCAAATGCAAATGCATTATATGACTACAAACTTGTTAGCTTATTCTGCAGTAGATTAGGAATGGGGATTCAATTAAGTTTTTTTTAAGCACAGCAAGCATAGATTTTGGTAAAGGTTGTTGTAATTCGGGATAAAGGTCTGATAAGGATCTCTATGAGAGATGTTCTGAGATCAGATCCCTAATTCTTTTCAATTTCAATCAATCCAGAAATTTGGGTGCAATTATACCTTCACTTTTTAAATATAAACTTCACTATTTTCTGTCGTAAAATGCCTTTCCGAATATTTTATTTTATTTTTATATGAAGATTTTCGGGATTCTTTTTATGGAAATCAGAAAAGAAAGTGTAGGCATATTTGCACCCGAGTTTCCTATCACTAATCGCATAATAAAATCGTGCAGACTCTATTGACAGTTTACTAAGAGCGAATAGGAAATGTGACAAATTAAGCGATTGCGATTCTATTGCGATGGAATTACTCAACTAAAGCTAATTGAGAGAATTTAGGCCCAGGTGAAAAATTTAGGCCCAGGTGAAGAAAACAGACTACGTTTAATTTGTTTTTAAATATATTTTTCTTAGGTGGTGGGAGGAACTTCGTTAGGCCAACCGACTGGTCTCGTTATACAAATGCAAAAATCGTCAAGTGACCTAGTCATGTTTCGGTTTTAGTCTGTGGGTTCACCGGTTTTCAGGAGATTACTGCATCGATTTCTTGTCAAAGTGGTAGTCTCTTTTCAGGGTGCGGTTACAAAATGTAAAGTAGCGAGGATATTAAAGTAGACCCTAATATAAATTCGATTATTTCATAATCGCAGGATTTAGATAGTAGGTAGATGCGACTAATTATTAAATATATCAATCCCATTTATTAACTTTGTAAATCTGCTTACCATCAACAAAATAACATGCAGTGTTCCAATAGGCATTTGTGACCATTCTATTTTCGAGTAAGTGCAACCAGTAATCACACAATAATTTGACCGCCTCCGTAGACTAGTGGTCGCGCCTTTGTCATTGTATCGGAGGTCGTGGGCACGATTCCCACGATTTTCTGTACAGTTTGTCATGGTCTGGGTGTTTATAAAATATATTAATATGTATTATATTATTATTTCTGGTACACATAGTACAAGCCTAGAACTAAGTCTGTGACCAAGGCAATACTTATGTATCCTACTACATGTATAAAAAAATAAAGAAAGAGACCTCTTTTTTTTAATAGTTGATAATGGCCGTTACCTAAAACCTCGATGTAAATAATAAACAAAACTCTCAAATCTAGTTCCAAATAAGTAAAATATGTGATAAAAGTTATTTCACATCGGAATAGCTTCACAACTAATAGTGCAGTACTTTATTATGCAGCGCAGGAGTTGTCATTTGATCCTTAAACGTCAATTGTATTCCGATTCGAAACTATAAAGATCAGAAAGATAAAACTACAGCACTAGTGATGTGAATTCTCCATACCTATCGATATCGATAATAATAAAATATTGCGCTACAAGTTTTTAAGATTAATGGGTGAAGAAATATTAAAAGACATTTAAATAGGTACATAATATATGTTCGCGAAGTTGTTAGAAACTTGGATTTATGTATGTACATAACTTAGTTAACACTTAACCTATCATTTAGTTTATGAATTATTTATTTAAACGGTAGGCACTATGAGCCGGAACTGATTAATTTGAATGGGGGTTTATAATATGCATAAATAAGACCTAAATATGAGAAGAGCTAGACTGTGGAAGAGGCGATAGTGTAGCGCTCGGGTGTTGCCTACCCCGTATGGGAACTGTTGTGAAGATAAATAAATAAGACCTAATTAATAAAAGGCTAATTTCCTATATTCACTTTTTTTATATGTATAAAATTCAGAGATGGTTTTATGATATTTCTCATAAGATAAATTGAACAAAAAAAAAGTAGGATGAAATCGGCGATATATCCGTGAATGTTTTTAGGTCGGAGGAAAGTCTCTATATCGATTATAGATTCAAAACCGTCAAGTGATCGGTTTTCAGAAGACCATTGCATCGATTCTTATCGGCGTAGTAGTCTCCTTTCAGGGTGAAATGACGAATTAACGTGCGGTTAATTCCACGATAAAGCAGCAAGAATATTTAGACTCGTAATGCAAATTCGTCTTTATCGCTGTCCATTTGGTAGCGCAACATTTAGTCGGCATAGTGGTACTGATCAATGCTGTTTTAATAACAATGTATTGATCAACCCCATTCATAAATTTTGTAGGGCTGCTTATCTCCAGGTAGATATAAAGTTATAAGTCGTACTCAATTAATATATATTAAAAAAATATATATACAATAATATGGTCGTAAAACTTTCCCTATTAATTAAGGATATACTATAGGATGCATGATTATTAGAATATGCAGATACTGTAAGTGAAGTTTGTAGAAATAGTAAGAAGATTTTTTAAATAATACTTCTATACGAGTATACCTACATGACATTTTTTATATCGATAAAAAACTGCTTATCGAAATCCCTACCCTACACCATTTAATCGTTCACACTATCCTTTGTGATACAATTTCTTCAAGAGGCATTAACTATGTGATTGTGAAATATATTTAAACCTGATACAATTAGATACCCCTCATTTGTTTCACATATTATTTATATTACAATACTTTTTATATTTTATAGTTAAAGAGTATTTAAAAAAAGTAGATTTTGTATTTTTTATTTATTTCATGAGCGCTCGTAGGTATAATAGAACAATACCTACCCAATAGTTTTTTTTTTAATAATGGTGCGATTCTACTCTGTCTGTCAGTCTGTCCGCATAAATATATCGATAACTACTGGCCCAATTTACGTAAATTTATTTAGAATGGTTAAAGCATGAACGTTACTACGTTCATGGGTTAAAGATATTGTTGAGCGACTATATGGTAAAGTCCAAAAGGGTAGTCAACCGTCTAGATGTGCCATTTTATTTCCACCACGCACTAGCTGATGGTATTCTGAGTGTACACCGAACAAGTGGGAGACACGTCGCGGTGTTTGTATCCTTAATCAACCGTATTATCTTCATTTGTTTTTTGTTTATTTTTTTATAATAAACAGAGTCATCGTTTGACCATAATATTGCCTGATGGAAAGCAACGATGAGGTCGAAGAGATAGCACACTTACTCTGTAAAAAGGAGACTACCACCTCGATAAGAAATCGATGCAGTAGTCCCCCGAAAACCTAAAAGTTTTTTTTTAAATAATATAAAATGTTGTAAACTTGAAACCCTACGCTGTTATTATTTAATAATCCTCGCGACCGTGGCGCCTCCGGCGTAAAACTCAGTGGGAGGTAAGAATTACGCTACCACTTCAAATTCTAATGATTACGGCTCTTAAATATGCATAATAATTACTGTTATTTACTGAGATTTGTTCACATCGGGCTTTATCGCGATACGTAGTCGACCGACTGGACTAAAGGTGATATATGCCGCGCAAATCGTAATGGGAAAGAAAAACCAATGTCAGAGGTATTGGCAATACTACCTACCTGTTCTATATTTGTAATCCCGGTGTGTACACCACTATAGTGCCTCGGAGAGCTTTTAAGCTGTCGGTCCCGGTTTCACTATACCAACTTGTGAAACTGTTTATAGATAGGTTATTGAGTCTATTCAAAACATTGCGACGAGCTAGCCACTTGTTCGGTGTAGACTCATACCATCGGCTACGACGAGGTGGGATTAAAAACCCCTCCGCTGGGTACCCTGGGGCATGTATTTTCTATATTTAGATAAAAACTTTTGATTCCCTTAATTTGTAAAATTATCAACATTTATTTTATACAACATTGATCGCTCCCACTATGCCGGCAAAATAATGCGATTACGGAATGGGCGACATACCCGAATTCTAATATCCTCCTTTTATCGTCAATACGTAATATCGTAACCGCACCAGGAATGGAGACTACCACTTCGATAAAAATCAATGCAGTAGTCTTTTGAAAACAGGTAAACCCACAGTCTAAAACCGAAACATGAGCAGGTCTTCAACATGTTCTTGATTTAGAAGAACTTTAGTATAATACCTACCACACAAACATAATTCACCTCTACAAAAAGTACTATTTTATTAGTTGGTATTTATCAATTGTTGATGTACTGTTGTAACACATTTATATCGTCCTTTAGCGATTAGGTCACCATTTTCTAATAAGGCATTTGTTCCATGTTGATAAGATACTAAATAATTATTCATATCTGGATATTGATTTATGATTTATTTATTTGAAAAGCCGCAGATAACGGATAACAAATCAACGCTTACAAATTATTCAAAGCATAAATCAAAGCAATAATTTTCAGTGAGTTAATGCCTTCGAGAATTGAATGTAATGTGTTCGAATTGCGAATGTCCGTGTTAAGGTACGATTGGACTTAAAATGGCCGGCAGCTACTTCATTGTGCGTATTTATGATCAAACCATCTTTGGACAAATCTTAGACGTAAATATTAGATGAAACTTAATATTTTAAGAAATATCATGTAAATGTGACATTTATTTGGTAGTTAAAATATTAATGTGACATACGATTACCGACGATTAGATCTTTTATCAAAAAGTTAAAGCTACTATATTAATCATAAAGTTACATGACATTTGTCGCTATCGGTGGGAATAGGAAATTAGAAATTAAGACCGATTTAGCTACTGTTCTATGATCTTTCATTAAATATCTTTTAGGTGCCGTTATGGGTTAACAACTAATGTAACTCCCTATATATACTGTAAGTATGTTAGTACTAGTACGTTGCTACCCAAAATAACGAGTTTGAAATTCCCTGGTAAGAGTTCAGTACTTTTTGATTATGCATATTGGTCGTAAATCTGGTGCTTCATCATAAAACGGTCCCATAGCTCGCGGCTTCGGTCCTTCTGGGGCGCAGTCCTTAGCTCATCATTTACAATCAATTGGTCTCCTAACATGGACTAACTGCATGACGTCATTTGAATAACCGCTGCTGGGAAAGCACAGACGTTCTTTATTTGCGCCGGCCACATCGTGATTATCTATTAATGCTCTCTGAATCAATAAATGATGATCTACTAACTATACTAAACATAATAAGGAGAATTTCGGTCTTACATTAGGGTTTTATATGCCGTAATTTATAATAATAGTATGTAAAAAATAATTAAACCAAACCAAATCTTAACCAGCATATTCTCTGTTGTTTCAGAAGGATCTCTCCGATGACTGCATGTTTGAGGAGCACATCGAGGAGAACAATTACAACACGTACTCGCGGGTCCGCGCCGGCAAGAAGACGTTCCTCGCGCTCGACAACCGCGGCCGCTCCAGGCGCACACAGATACCCGACGGGAGGACCCTGGGCAACCTCTCCGGGTACGCCCTCACTCTCACCAAGAAGTGGGAAGGAGACAAGATTACCTCCTGCGCTGCCAGAAGACACCGAGGCAAATTAAAACGCCCCCCTCCCTTCCACCGGAACTGCCAACGCAGAGTCCAGAAACAAAACCTCAGACACAAACGAATTCAGAAACTCAAGAAAGCCACCGAACCACAAAAGAAAAAACATCGACAGCCAAAAACTAGAAGAAAACACGAGAGCGGCACCACCACCACCGAGTGGGACGAGGCCATGATCACCACCACCGAAATAGAGTTTTTTCGTTCAGCGACCGCGCAGGAGGCGGTCGGTCGCGCGTCAGTCGCTCGATAGTCGCAGTCGGTGCCGCCGCCGCGGTGCTCGCGCGATAGCACGGTTCCACTCTGCCAAACGCCATGAGACCACATCGCTGTATCTCTGCATTCCTTCTTTAGAGTCGATCCTAATAGACTCGAGCCAAATTCATAAATTCCCAAAAGATATTCCAATTTCCGAACGATCCCTGAACTGCGAGCGACGGAGATCGTTTAGTGTTAGTGTTAGTTTTAAATAAAAATACTCAGATTAACATATTTATTATTATTTTCATTTTAGAATTTTAATTTACATTTGATTTTGTTGTAGGCAATAAAACGGACGAAGTAAAAATAAAGAAATATTTATAACTCTACCAAAGTTACTGAAATTATCTATCTCAACTTTATTCCTATTTCGCTTTAATCCTAGATGTATCGGCAGTTCGCATGCTCTTAGTATTAACGGTTTGGGAAGGTGGTGAAGTGGAACTGTGGTAAGATTGGGTAACTTCTGCTAATGACACGGCTCCGACGGTTTCTCCTAATTTGTATATTATCATTTTATCACACTAAACTATTAGAATATATTATCAGCAGCGGCGGTATCTACTTAATTAGACTTAAGTGTTTCTTTAATGGTTAAGTTTGAGGCTCCACTTCGTTAGTTGCATCTCGGGAATCGTCACTCGGGGTCTCAAATACTGTAGCGTTTACTAAGTGCCTGTTTAACGTTTCAAATGAAGTCGTTAGCGTGACTCTGCCCGCGTTCTCGTAATTTTAGCTGCTTTTAACAAGAGCTTTTACGTCCAGTTTTATGATAAAATGTTTATTGGTCGTAACAATTTGCATTCGAATAGCTTTGGGAATTGGAGCAGGGACCTCAGTTTCTTTATTACTGTCTATTGTTATGCCAGGTCTAAGTCTGTCGGTTTAGCATGGTCTATCCGTATGTATAGAATATTTTGTACTTATTAGGAGTTGTCTCATTGGCAGAAGCGTTGGGAAGTACTTAGCCGGTGTATTACGGTGAAATTTCAATGGAAATTGACTGAAAATATGGGACTGAGTAAAATAAGGAAAGATATGGGTTAAGTTTTGAGGGGTTTGATGAGATGCGGCGAGCGGCATCCTTCTGCTCTCAACTCGTGAAGGAAACTAGGAAACGTCTGTTAGATGATAAACTATAAATAGTGATACTATGAGCAATAATACAAGTATTGGAAGCTGTAAGTTTTCTAGTTTACTTCATGTTTTGAAATAATCTGACTATAATTGACGAGCAAAAGCAAGAAACAAGAAATGTGATGTTGTATAACTCGTCATGAGTCCAAATAAATAGTGATTAAAGATTTGACTAGAATTAGTTGTAGGAACTGTATGTAATGTGTAAATTATTTATTATATATATTTTTTTATAGTAAAAGTCGTATTTTGTTAAAGTTTTAGTTGATGTTTTATATTAGTTATATCCTGTAGCCATTGCCGTTGGAGTAGATGACATACGCTTGTATTTTTAGATTAATTTGTATAGAGCGTCCATATTGTAAGATCCCTCGCTTGTTGTAAGTTATCCTAGATTACGAATAGATTTATCTGGGGCGATTTATTAATTCCACCTTTATTTTAGAGATTCAATATCCTTTTATTCCATTGACTTTAAATATATTTTTATAGCCCTTTTTATGAACATAGGTTCCTATTTAGATTCAGGTACCTAAATAAAATGTTGGGCCCCAGATAATTCTTTGTAGATTTTTGTGAATATTTTCATTTGAAGTATGAATGGGTGAGAGATAAAATAAACCGTATTTATATTTAGTTTCTTAAGTGAATGCATTGGAGAAGATTGGCTCTAAGACATTTTTCCAAAAAAAAATGGATGGCTATGAATGGTTGACGGTGTTTCTCAGAGAAATTGCTCGAAATATTTAAATTAATTTGCTTATTTTCTATTTAACATTTCGATTATTTTTTTTTTATGATTTGACGCTCAGCTAGTTTTATACTATTATATACTACTGCTTCTAGTATCTCTCTAGATTGACAGCTGGTATTATACTATTATATACTACTGCTTCTAGTATCTCTCTAGATTGACAGCTGGTATTATACTATTATATACTACTGCTTCTAGTATCTCTCTAGATTGACAGCTGGTATTATACTATTATATACTACTGCTTCTAGTATCTCTCTAGATTGACAGCTGGTATTATACTATTATATACTACTGCTTCTAGTATCTAATTAATTTCTTTTATTACATATAAACACCGTTATTCAACTAATATCTTTATTAGTTTGTATTAAATGTTTTTATTTATATTTTATAAATTCTATTATCGTATTTTTTTTCTTATAAAAGTATTTGTATGATAGTAAGTATATGAATTGTTAAATGGAAAATCAGCGTTTCCTTTTTTATTGAAATGTAAATTTTATATAACAGTATTGAGTATGTAGAGATCCATTACAGTATAATAAATAATTTATTAGTTTTATATTTTTAAAGAAATAGTAACTATTTTGTAACTATATGGTCTATGACTTTTACTGTAATAGAATGTTTTATTGGATGAGTTTCCGATAACTATTTATTTGCATTTTATTATACTTATGTATAAAATATTAAAGATATTTACTATAAAATTTTATACTTATATTAAAATTAATAATTCAATTATTTACAAAAATATTACGAACACTCATCCCTTTAAACATAATTTTATTTTAAATACCAGTGCCATAAAAGAAATAATAAAATTATATTTCTAATTATGTTGTACAAATATACCTAGATATAAATATTAAATCAAATATATTAATTTAAGTATTATTTATTTATGTTTTTGTACCGTCTTAAATACTGAAAAATCTTGTATAAAATTAGTTAGATTTTAGTAAAGCAGTATTAACGAATTATGGAATCATTCGAATTCAGAGAGTTAAATTATTTTGTATTTAATTGAATTAATCAATTACTTATCTTAAAAAAACGGCTTGGTTATATTCATTGTTCATACTCGTAAAACAACACTTTGTTATTTATCACACTATCAATGTAATAAAATTAATTTAAATTGAATATTAAGTAATAATTTATTGTCAGGTTTCATAAATTTATCTTCGTGCAATGTACCAATTGCATTGATTATATGTCTTTATGGTAATTATCGAGTCGTTCATTGTAAATTGTATTCGTTTATATTTGTCTAGCCCAAAATCATAATAAAGTACTCTGTAATACAACTATGCTTTTTCTTTTTATTAACTTTTTTTTACCAGACAGAAATATAAGCACGGCACACATCTATGTATGAGTTAAGAGATACCAAGATGGGCCACATCCGCGGAGAATGCCGTTTCTTAAGGTTTAGTAAGTTTCTAAATAAAAACGAAACCTATATGGGATCACTTAGTCCGTCTGTATGTTGGTCCAAACCGATATCATAAAAACTGATCGAATATTAAGAGGAGCGTCTGATCAAACATTTTATATACAGTTACGACCTTTTGATAATCATAAAAATCTATGAATGTTTAAGGCCCCTTATTGTTATGATTCTTAGGGGAGTTATAAATAGGCTCGTTCGTTTTCCTTTTTTTAGAATTAGTGTAGGAAATAAAATATCAACCACTGAAATTCGAAAAAAAGCGCTAAAAAATCCCTCATATTAAACTAATTCCTATAAAATATCAAGATAGAAAATTAAAAAAAGGAAAACATACAGTCATCGTTTATTTTCTCTTTAATAAAATGCACCCATATTTTTTGAAATCCATTAAAGTTTAGGTGTAGTTTTGGGCCGAAAGTCGTTTTGCTGCCTAAATTGTATGTATAATCTCATACGTGCTTTTTCCCTTGTTTAGGGTCGGGGGGAAGGTTTACATACATAGATATGTATGGTAGCGTTACCGATTCACGGTCATGCGTCTGGGAGAGGTAATACTTTTCGGCATGAGCATAGAAGATCCTCATCAGACACTCTGATCTTAGTGGTCGAACTCGGAGAAATAGATCAAATTAATAACTGAACGGTACTCTAGAGAATGCCCGGCCCACAACTATGTAGGGGTTAATAGATACTATGACGGGTTCCTAATGCCCGAGCTTCATCTATGTAGTATATAAGATACCATTGCGAGTGCCTTATGCTCGGTCCACATCTATGTAGGAGTTAAGAGATACTATGACGGAGGCCTTATGCCCGGGCCCATCTTAGTCGGAGATAAGAGACCATTGCGGGTGGCTTATGCCCGGTACAAATCTATGTAGGAGGTAAGAGACCATTGCGGTTGCCTTATGCCCGGTTCACATCTATTTAGGAGATACGAGATAAAATGACGGGTGCCTTACGCCCGAACCACATACATGTATGTAGGAGATTAGAGACCATTGCGGGTGCCTTATGCCCGGTCCACATCTATGTAGGAAATAAGAGACCATTGCAGATGCCTTATGCCCGATCCACATCTATGAAGGAGACAACCGGGCATAAGGCACCTGTGTAAAGTGCCTTATGCCCGGGCCACATCTATGTAGGAGTTAAGAGATACTATGACGGAGGCCTTATGCCCGGGCCCATCTATGTCGGAGATAAGAGACTATTCCGGGTGGCTTATGCCCTGTACAAATCTATGTAGGAGGTAAGAGACCATTGCGGTTGCCTTATGCCCGGTCCACATCAATTTAGGATATAAGATATATAATGGCGGGTGCCTTATGGCCGGGCCATATCTTATCTTATCGGGCTCATATGAAATTTTTCGTTATTACCAGTATCGTATCGTATTGATCAGTAGAACCTCATATTAGCCCAAAGTACATCCTTTTAAAGTCATCGGGGTATAGCACGCGGACAACGATAAGATATATACCGACTCGACTTATACCGTCTGCTGTCGAAAAATATATCGAATTGGTGAGCACGCAAACCGACATCGATAAATTTCTCCAGCTTTGTCTACTAGTTAAAACAAGTGTGTTTTCGTTGACAATTTCAAAAACATTTATGTAATAAATAAATTATTATTACCTTAGACGATGCATTTATTTTATATTATTATTAATAATCGTTACAGAAATATATATTTTAATTTAAAAAGATTTAGAAATACATATATTTAACAAAATAAAAATAAAGCCGAAGAAAACTCGGTAACTTGGCCTAAAAAAAGATTTTGTTTATGGTGAGTTTTTTAAAATTTAATAAGGCATTGGATAGGATTTAAAAAATGCAATGGAAAGTAAGTATAGATACGGAAGTGGTCTAAGACCTAAAAACGCTATTCAAACGAATTGTCAGACATATTTTCTTGAGTATTAATTGGTTATATATGATAAATTTCTCCAGCTTTGTCTACTAGTTAAAACAAGTGTGTTTTCGTTGACAATTTCAAAAACATTTATGTAATAAATAAATTATTATTACCTTAGACGATGCATTTATTTTATATTATTATTAATAATCGTTACAGAAATATATATTTTAATTTAAAAAGATTTAGAAATACATATATTTAACAAAATAAAAATAAAGCCGAAGAAAACTCGGTAACTTGGCCTAAAAAAAGATTTTGTTTATGGTGAGTTTTTTAAAATTTAATAAGGCATTGGATAGGATTTAAAAAATGCAATGGAAAGTAAGTATAGATACGGAAGTGGTCTAAGACCTAAAAACGCTATTCAAACGAATTGTCAGACATATTTTCTTGAGTATTAATTGGTTATGATCGCATTTGTGTCACTTTTTATTTTGGTTTGTATTTCGGGCGGCTATCTTGTGTTCTTATGGCTGGTAAGGCGATTAAGCCTTAAGGTACTTCCCTATAATAATATACTTCAATGATATAAATCAAATATTTTATGGATGTTTTGAATTTTATGTAATACGGTGACGTGTGAATGATTTATTTTAATTATCAGCCTGAATTAGTCGCCTGCTGAATAATCAAATTACATTACACAATCAATACATTCCGCAAGACCTATCTGAACTTGAAAACCTCTGAACTTCGGGGGTTACCGAAGTTTTTGTTCGCTGTAAAATATTAAGACTAATCTACTGCCACTTCATAATAATAAATACATAAAATTATATAAAAAAATTACACCATAATAAAATAAAACAAGAATTTTAATATTAAATAAATTATTTTTTCTAAATAGCATAACTCTAAAAACATAAATACTTATTTTCTGATAATCTTATTTTCATAATCTATTTCTTGGTTTGGGCATCCAGATATTTTTTTTAATCATTGTTTTTTGAGGTTCCAGTGTTCCAACAACTTTTCTATAACACGCACATTTATAGACACTTAAGTATAACAGTTTTTCTAACGAGAATAAAACAATTTTAGTTCTGTTTTTCGCTTTTAAATCAATAAAAATATCAAAGCAAAAGTATTTTCGACACTTATTAGCACCTAAAAGAAACGTGATAAAAAAATTATATATATCGACTTTTGTCTACAATCTGATAGTTTAGTCTTCATGTTAATAAGCTGCGTGCTACCGTTTTCGATAAAAGTCGACATATATCTTCCAATGTGTCAAATTAGTCTATTCGTTATATATCGTGGTCACGCGTGTTAGCTTTGTAGATATATGTCTTATCGATCGATATGTATCGAACCGAATGCCGTGCGTGCTCGGCCCCGATCATGTATATGTTATCAAATTAACAATCATCCTCACAACAAAAACCAAAATAGCAACCACAAATTATGGCACAAAAACATAATCTTACACAAAACAATTACAAAATTAATTTAAATATAAAATGAATAAATTAAGTTACTTATTATATTTCATAACCATGAATGTAAAAAGTGCTAGTGACTCCTCCTCTATACAAAGTCACAAGAAGTTTATTTCCAGCAGCGGTTATTTCTTCGTGAGCCAGGCTATGAGAAAATGGTAGCCACCTGAACCAGCCGCGGCTGTTTATGGAGGACGCGTAATTTTTTCCTCTTTCCATGCCCGAAAAGGACAGAAGTAGGCCGCTTCATCATGCAGTGAAATCATTTTTGAAGATATAACATTAATCAAGTTATACTCGTATTAATTATTATTTACTGTGGCGTAGACCAATATGTAAACACTTTAGAACCTTGTCATATTCAATTCAGTTCACTTGTCAGTACTAAATAGTATATTTCATTACGAGTGCGGAAAGCCTGCAAAGAGTTCCGACAGTTGTCTACCCGAGCCGAGGCGCAGCCGAAGGTGAGGGTTGTCAGTTGGAACAAGTTGCAATGACGGTTCCGCACGTGTACTAAACAACTATTTTTAATACAGTTGCGAAAAAATTAAGCAATTTAATAAAATCATAAAAACACAATTAAACTCGCAAAGAAAATTTCTGGAAAATGGCGCCTTCCATTTTTTTTTTTAATTATTATTTATTTAAGGCTTTGGACAACCCATTAGCCAAACCATGAGATTACAAAATTCATATCTATACACGGAGATACAAAGTAAAATATAGAGGAACATATATCAAAACATTTAAAAATAAAAGCGATTCACATTATAACAGCCAACCGTAAAAGAATATAAGCAGAGTTTTCTTCACCCATTCTGGGTAGGCAAAGGGAACTATGCCCATACAGGCAAGTCTTCAGTAGATTTTTTTTATTGATATGAAATGAAAATGAAATTTAATGAGATGAAATGAAATGAAACCTAACCCAACTCATTGAATCAAAACATTAAATCTGATATCAAAACAAATTAGTAGCTTCTTTTTAGAAAAAAATGCATGAATCATAAAAACTTCTACGAATTTTTTTTAGTAAAAACTTCGTGGTTGGTTTTTTACT
This sequence comes from Monopis laevigella, assembly GCA_947458855.1. Lineage (NCBI taxonomy): Eukaryota > Metazoa > Arthropoda > Insecta > Lepidoptera > Tineidae > Monopis > Monopis laevigella. The sequence continues at coordinate 1,451,116 of OX381596.1, read as the reverse complement.
TTTTAATAGAATTATTTTGACAGTTGGGAAAGAGAACGCAAGAGTTCGGAAAAGGTAAAAAAAAAGCTCGAGTATGTAATAGCCCACATCCCGAACGCTATACGTCCCTGCAATACGCCACTTTTTGAGCAACTGTATTAAAAACAAATTTTTACAAACGCGACAAAGTAATGAAGTGTTAAAATATTAATGCACGCTTTACTCAATTTTATAGAGCAATATAGAGTTCATTCGTTCATTTATTTAAGTTGTAGTAGTAGAAAGTATCAAACGATGACAATAAGCGGCGCAATCCTAACAAAGCAAACTAAGCACACTGCTTAGTTTGCTTTGTTTGGATCCCCTTGTTTCCAATCCTCAGCGAAGAAACTTGATTAATCGCTCAGGATTAGAAAACGAGGAAATCCAGACTGCGCTATAGTGTGAACAGCATTGGATAAAATCAGTGCCTATAAAAAAGGAATAATAGCTATAGGCTGTAGAAGATGTGGACCTGGGGCCTATTTCATAAACGTGACAATTTATTTATTTATTTATTTATTTCATTATTGGTTGTACAACGGCCTTTAAACAAAACATTGAATATTTATAACAGTTAACAAAACAGATCTTAACCAGTCTAAAGCCCTAAGAGTACACACCCAGAAATAATTAAAGCATTAAATTACACAAAATAAAAATAATATATGTAAAAAAACTAAGAAAGTAAGATAATAATAATAAAAACATAATCAAAATAACCAAAACAAAAAAATATATAAAATAATGGATAAAATTACATTATTATACCAAATTACAAACAAAATAAAGAATTATATTAAACAGATCAAATTCAATCAAATTAACAACTATTATTACAATTTCTTTAAGCTATTACGAAATGTACCAAGATTGGGAATAAATATGTCAACGTCTTGCGAGGCTTGAAGTTCGTTGTAACGGCGGCACATTCTGACTACCGGATTATAAAATGAGGTGTTATTAATATGCACATTAAGAGTAAATGTTATGGGCCTCCTGCTAGCATACCTGGTGTTGATATTAATTAGTGAGAGAAGAGCTGGGGAATCGATTCTACCATGAATTATTTTATGCAATGTTACAAGCTCTAAGCAATTTCGACGAGATTCGAGGCTAGACATATTAAATTTAGATAGTGTTTGTGAATAAATAGAGTTAGAGCGATAACCAAAATTGGACCGAAAACATAAGATTTTTAAAAATTTCTTCTGTACACTCTCAATTCTACTACAGTGTATACTATAATACGGATACCACACAACAGAATTATATTCTAGAATGCTCCTTACCAAAGAATAATATAGGCACATGACACTTTCGTTGCTTTTAAACTCTTTGGTGCTTCTTATAATAAACCCCAGTACTTGAAAGCTGCTACTAATTATATGGTCAAAATGATGACGAAATGACAGCTTCTCGTCAAAGTAGATACCTAAGTCCTTAACTACTGTTTTCCGTTCCAAAGTTTGTCCTTGGATAGAATAATTATATACCAGTTTTGATTTTCTTTGTGTGAATGATATTATATGGCATTTAGAAACATTAAGAAACATATAGTTACTCTTACACCATTCGGATACAGCATCAAGGTCACGTTGCAGAACTATTGCATTATGAACATCAGCAACCTCCGAGAAAACCTTTAGATCATCAGCATACAATAAGCAAAGGTTAGTAATGCGAGAAATCAGATCATTTATGAATATATTAAAGAAAAGGGGTCCCAAATGTGAGCCTTGAGGTATCCCAGATGTGACAAATATAGGAGAAGACAACTCGCCTCTAATAGCGACCAATTGAGTTCTCATAGTCAAATATGATTCGACCCAGCGAAGCAAGTTACCGTGAATGCCGTACCCTGACAACTTACTACAAAGCATGGAATGATTCACCTTATCAAACGCCTTAGAGAAATCCGTATATATAGAGTCCACTTGACCTCTATGAGCAAAAGAAGTACATAAGAAATTTTTATATTCAAGTAAATTAGAGGTTGTGGACCTATTACTCATAAATCCGTGCTGTTTAGGAGATATAAAAGTTTTGGCATAAGAATAAAGTGAATCGTAAACCAAGGATTCGAACAACTTTGCTAAACACGAGAGGATACTTATTGGTCTGTAATTTTCGCAACGAGATCTATCGCCGGACTTATGTATGGGAGTGATATGTGCAGTCTTCCAGATTAAGGGGAATATTCCAGAATGAAGTGACTTATTAAAGACAATATGTAAGGGTACAATCAATTCATCACCGCAATTCTTTATAAACTTGGGGGGAATTCCGTCAGGACCAGCTCCCTTATTTGAGTCCAACTTCATAATTTTCATCCGAATATAAGTTGTTGTAACATTTATATTATATATAGAACTATTTATACTCAGATCAGAAGTACATGTAGCACGAACGGGATTCTCAAACACAGAACCAAAGAAATCAGAAAAGTACTCGCAAATCTCCAAATGATTAGAAGATTTTTGATCACCATACTTCATTGTCTGGGGTATTGTTCCAAAGGTTTTTTTACTATTTATGTAAGACCAAAAATTCTTGATATTAGACTTTAAAGACTCCTCCACTATGGAGACGTATATTTTGTGACAGTTCCGCATCAGGCGCTTACATCTGGCACGAAGAAGAGAAAAAGTATCATAGTCTCTTGGGTTACGATACTTTCTATAAAGTCTATGATACTTATTCTTCTCTTTTAGGCATTTTTTTAGAGGAGGATCAAACCAATGCGGATACCTGTGCCGGTCATCTTTAACCATTGGCGTATGTTTTGATATTATATTATTGACAATAGTATAAAAAGTTTCGAGGTCTACATTCACATCGTCTGAGATCAACGTATGAGTCCAATTTATTGACTTTAAATCAGATTTAATGTTAGAAAAGTCACATTTATTATAATTAAGACGTTGAAGATGACGTGGCTGAATAAACTTTAGGTTATGCTGAATGTCCACGTGAATATGTAAAGCTGGATGATGATCGTCCAGACGACTAAGCGGACTTGCCTCAGTGACTTCCAAATTATCAATAGTTGAGAATACAAGATCCAGAACACGACCATTCTTGTTCAATATATTATTAAACTGATTTATGTGGGCTACTGTCATGGTATCTAAAAGTAATTCAGATTTAATATCATAAGATGAGCTAGGTAGCGTAGATCTACTATTAAGATGCCCAGTCCAAGTAAGTCCCGGAACATTAAAGTCTCCAATACAAATAAACTCATCCAATGCACCCATCTGCATAACAATTTTATGAAAGTCATGATAGAATGATTTTAATTCCGTAATAGGTAGATCAGGGGGCAAGTAACAGAGACACGAATGAATGGTCTTCTTAGAGTTGCAGTCGGGTAAAATACTAATCCATATATTCTCAATGTCACTCTCCCAACCCTCCTGTCTAATAACATGCATATTCCTATTTACCGCCACGGCCACCCCCCCACCTTCCTTTTTCCTTATCGTCGTACTACATCTATCTCTTCTAAACACATTATATCTTTTATCAAATATTTCCCTATCATAGACACTGCGATTTAGATTAGTTTCAGCCAGGCAAATGACATCATAATCCCAATTTAGTACATTAATATACAAATCATTTGTCTTAGATCTTATTCTGTTTACATTTTGATAAAAAATATTCATATAAAAAAAAATATATAGGGGACAAAACAAAACAATAATTAAGAAAGTAATATGCGATAAAATTAGAGATGAGTAACAAAATTAAAATAAATTAACAAAATTAAAATATAAATTAATATATGTATGTTAGAGTCGTCCAGAGTTAGGTTAACGGTATCGCAAATCTTATTAAAGAGTATAATAATATTTTCGCTCTGAAACTCCAATACTTCTTGAATTTCTAAATTATAGCTTCTTGAAATTTTATCAGATGTTGATGTTTTTGATTTTAAAATTTTTACTTCAGACTCCAAACGTTGATTTTCCGACTTCAGATCTTCTATAACTTGATTTATAGCTTCCAAGTCAGATTTAATATTAATTTGATCCTGACAAATGACAGCGGTAGAGGCGCTCAAGTCTTCTTTGAGGGACTGAGCCACAGATTGCATCTCCGCGCGGACTAGTTTTTTAACATCTTCTTTTAAAGCGCTGCGAAAGTTATCCATGAAAGACGATAAAGTTGATTGTAGCTTTGATTCTAGCAACTCACTGATCCGTTGAAGGGTTAATTCATTTTCATTTTCAATAACAGGGCCACTGTCAGAATGTTCATAAGACATATCCATGGAATTGTCCGGTATCTGTTGGTGTTGTATTGGAGTATCCAGATTCGATCTACTGCGCCGCGTTATGTTAATACATACTGGACAAGACCAAGTATCTTTGTATTTTACATTAAAAGACGTGAAATGTTCATATGTAATATTTAGACATTCGTAATGATATAAATGCTGGCAATGCTGGCATCTCAGGAACGAATTGGGCTCAACAGTTTTCAGGCAAACATTACAGTGCATTTTGTTTGTATTCTTTATTAAATATAGGCAAAATCATGATATAAATTAACAATCAATAAACTAAAATAAAACTATATGAATCAGTCAGCCATCTATTGGTAGTTACAGGCATTAATTTGTTTAGTGATTAGCGAAGTATAGTTTGTGCCAGTTTATAACAACGCCAATATATGTGGTTCCATGAATAAAATGTAGATGTCGCTTAACTTCACCTGAACAAGATCTGTAACTTTAGTAATATTTTCTGCGGTAATTCAAATAACATCCGCTAGATGTCCTTTATCACTCCATAACAATTATTTTTTATAATTACTCAAATTTAATCAACAAGCTGATACTCCCTGCAGGCAAAGTGGTTATTCCTATTTTAGTGTTTACTTTAAATAACTTATTGGCTTTTTCAATGACATAATTCATCCAAAATAGTCCAGTGCAGTGACTTCTTGAATTTACCACATCACAACCTAGGATTCACTAAATAATACAAAATCTAAAGAGATTGCAGTACTGATAATTAAGGTAACTCAACTTTAATATTGTTATTATTTAATAAACATAAATAATTAATTAAATACATAAGCTAATTTATTTGCGTAATTTTACTTCTACCCTTCAATCAAGCAATGTATTATAAATTGTAATTTACAATGACAATTTATAATACATTGCTTGATTTTGTTGGTTCTAAATAAATAATTCCAACTAAACCAAGCAATGTATTATAAATTGTCATGGTAAATTACAATTGTCACGTTTATGAAATAGACAGTTCTCCTAAATGGATAGGGATCCAGTGCGGATAATGTGGCAGGGGTAGATCTAGCTCTCTGTAGTTTTCCTTTTCATCTTTTAATCTTTTTGGGCTCTTGATCAGCAGAACCTCATATTAACCCAAAATACATCCTTTCAAATTCACCCTGTATTTTATTAATTAATGTATTTTATTTATCAAACTTTATTGCATACCTAATACAAAGGCTGACTTAATGCCGTTGGGCATTATCTGACAGTCAAACCTTCGGGACATTAGAACATTAAGTTTATCATCTATTCTATTCTATAACTATTGAGGGAGATAAGTTATCTAAAGAAAAGTTGTCTCAACAAGATGATCATCGGCACCCACAAAAAAACTTTTAATTGAATTATTTTATGTATGTATGTGTCAATGACTTAATAACTTTTTATCAATGCCCACAATTTCATGTTAGGTTATGTTAAAACTTGTATATTGCATTTTTATTTACGATTACAAGAGAAGTAATTAAATGAGTTAAAACTTCATTTCTCACAAGTTTTCTTTTAGCATTATCGGTTGTGCCGATATTTGGCTAAAAACGTAAGAAAAACGCAAAATTTAAATATTTTTTAAACTGTGTAAATTTTTCAAGAGTCTCTATATATTATGCATAGTACGCAGCTGTGGGTGGGATACAATTGTTAAAAATTTAATATACCTACTTAAAAAATTATAATAGTACCTATATAATAATAAAAAACATAGCTTTTGAATTGAACTAACCGGGACGTCACATCTCCCCCCTTCCCATACTCCTAAAAAGTGACAACTGCACTTTTTATGCATATTTTTAATACCCAGATATGTTTTTCATAAAACCTACTAATATTCTTTTGCCATGAATGTGAATTGAAAGAACGGCGAACCATTAGCCACGTAGGCGATCATTTATATTCTCATGTTTGGAAAGGCAATATAGGCTTTATGGCAGTTTTAGGTCCAACATTTCCATCATGTTTTGATTTATATAAGAAATTTTATTTTGAAATCGCATTCGTTCATAATAATAAATTGAACTCAGTGTACCTTTATTTTTCTAAATGTTGGTAGCTCATTTGCTGTCAAATGGCGGAGTGAAATAAAAATATAGAAATATTGTAGAGAGACAAGGAAAGCGATACTCATGAGTTGAAACGTCAAACGTGCACGAATAGAGAAGCTCGTAGATAATTTAAGTTCGATTCGATTACCACGGGACGGGCGTCGATGTGCGCCATTTTGTACGCGTGTTATTTTGTCCATTCGATTTCTGTGCTCGATATCGAATCGAAGTAATCGGTTATTCTAACTAATATTATTGTTATTTGGCGGCAAAATCTGTAAACATTGTAAAATGAAGAAAAATTCTGTTGTATGGAATTTTTTTGATCGTGTAGAAAGTCAGGGGCGTTGTGTAGGTGTAATTTGTCAGCTTTGTGAAATCGAATATAGATTTTTTGGGAATACTACTAATCTACGAGTTCATTTGAGTCGAAAACATCCCATTCAATGGGAATTAGCTAACAAAAACAAAGCTGATCTAGGTGAAAGTAAAAGCCGCAGTAATTCAGTTATTTATCAAGTAAGTACCTAATTAACAATGTAATTATTCTGTTTATTAATTTAATTGCGTAGTCTTGATCAAAGTATATTTACTATCATATGAATGCATAACCTATAAATTTTATCTAATATTATTAAATTATTCATGTTATGTGATCTATCTCTCTCATGATTCAAACTATACTTATTAAAGGTGTACAATATACTTAGATATCCACAGTGGTGGCAAGTCTGTCATGAGAAAGAAGGGCAAGTCGAAGGGCAGTGAACAGGACTATTGCCTGAACAGGAAAGTCCCCTGTGAATTTAACACTCTATTCAGCAGTTTCTTTAAGCAAATAATTACTACAAGAGGATCTTGTTGTACGGAGGCTTGGACAGCTTGTTCAATATTTCATATGCCATCTATCTGTGTTGATCCACAGACTGATCAACTTAAAATTGGAATATAAAATCATTTATACAAAAAAATATTAAAAGTTAGTTGCCTCTGAATACCATTGGCTATTTGAGGACTGATTAATCCCTCGTCTGGGTACCCTGAGGCTGTTAAAACAGTTTTCGGGAGCCAAAAATGGATCTGTAATTGTATTATTTAATAAAAATATAAATTTATACAAAAATAAACTATTATTTTGATTTTATGTAAAGTTTAGAATTGTTCACCCCTTGAACATTAAAGTTTACTTCCAAACTATACTACAGCATTAACTTTTGCACCAATCAGGAAAGCTTATTTTAGATGAGATGGTAAACTAAAAAAAACTGACTATGGTAACAGATTGTTTGAGAGTACTTAGTATGTAGCCTACTTAGTGAGTAAAGTTTACATACGCTAACACTTTAGTTTTGGCATTTAGAAATACTCAGGGCCAGTTAGGGTAGGCATATAATCATACTGACTGTAGAAGCTTACTCTTAATAAATTTTATTACAATTCCTATTTTAAATGTGGTTAAAAAGTTTTTTTGTATGACTTTGTATCTACCTGATGTTAAACAGACATACAAAGTCCCTAAATGGCAGAGACGTTATGAGTCTATTAATATCCTTGCTCCTTTATTGTCAAATAAATTGCCCATTTCATAGTTGCACCGCACCATAAAGGAGACCACCCCCTCAACAAGAAATCAATGCAGTAGTCAATAGAAAACCAATGAACCCACAGACTAAAACTGAACTACTGACTAGGTAACTTGACGGTTTTTGCAACTGTATGGGCGGTGGTAATGAGTCTGGTCGGTCAGCCTGGCAAAATTATAGATGCCTTACTTCCACCTAAAAAATTAAGTACAATGAAGAGACTCTATGGAGCCCCAAAAATAAATGATTATATTTACCTACTACAATAAAAAAAATAAAAAAATAGCCTCAGGGTACCCAGCAGAGAGATTAACCTGTTCTCATTTTGCCAATGGTATTCGGAGGCAACATCTAACAAGAGCTTGTTGTGGTGTTTATAATTGTATAGCCTCATTTTATAAAGCGTTCACCCATCCCAGGTCCAGCCTTGTTGTCATTGCTTAACCTTGTTATCTTATTATCTACTACAATCAAATAACAATTATTTCTGTATTGTAGATTCAGGATGAAGTTAAGAACCCAATCAGCATACTAGATGACGATGAAGGAGCCACAGCTGCAGCCATAATAGATAACTTAGAAAAGCGAACTTCAGATGAAGAATGGCTTGAGGATCTATACGAGACTGTTGAATACAAACCTAAACAAAAGAAAATGAAAATAAAAAGACGAATCAAGCGAGAAATGGAAGATTCTGACAATGAAGGACTGACTAAACTTTATTTAAGGTCTCCATCAAAACAAGAATCATATAATAATAGTATAATACCAGAAAAAACGTCCGATGAATTTTCAGCATTCGGAGATTATGTTGCAAATAAAATTCGGAACATGAAGACTTCTCGAACCCGCGGAAATATACAACAAATAATAACAACTGTCTTGTGGCAGGCAGAGTATGGGACTTATGATGAGGCAGATTCTGTTAGAAATCTATTTCTTTCCTTCTCAAATCAGACGAGTCAAATTCCCGCTTCCACTAATCAATTGGATAATCATACTCCTATAGAGGTTATTGTGTCTGACACAAACGAAGTGGTAGATAATAGTCAGTCATATTAGATGTTGTATGTAGAATACCAAAAAAATAATTATGTATGTTTTAGTCCTTAAACTTGACTAGTTGTGACATGTTTATTTCATTCTTTTCTTGCTTATGACTAGGGGCGCGTTCGTTTTGGGACAGAAACATGTTCACAATGATCACAATGTATATTTATGCGTTTTTTTTGAGATTTCGGCGGCAAAAGTGGCATTTGATCTGCCACAATGCCCGTTTTTTGGCTCAGAATGCTACCGTGAACTGATAACAATGACCCCAGTTGATAGGTGAGGCGTTGTGAACATATTTTGACATTTGTGGTTGTGACAGTTGTTGTTGTTTTAAACGTCGCAGCCGTCTTATATATTTAGGATCAAATTTATTGTATTTTAAATTGAAATAATTTTGCAAATAGAATTAGTGGATTGTACGATTTTATTTGACAAGTGACAGTTGACAGATTCGTGATGACAATTAAGTTCGATTTGGATAGTGGTAATTGTGGCATTGTGATTGAAACTAACCAAAAAAAAACGCAAGTTCACATAATGTCATAATCATTGTGAACATATTTCATTCCCAAAACGAATGAACTGATTAAAACTTGGGATCTATCGAACACCAATATACTCGGAGATACTTTTATTGCTGATACCATACTTTTCAATTGCCCTTCAAAGGATTGCTTAGGCTAGGACACTATCTCTGCATTATTCCTCTATTTTTTTTTATTGAAATCCAGCGTGTAAGTTTTTATCACTGGTGGTCAGCAGACTTACAAAGTCCATGAATGGGGACAATCTTTATAATATTGTTTAACTATATTCATGTTAAAAAAACATTAGAGCACAGCATATGACTTGTATATCCTTATACCTGATGGTAAGCAGACCTACAAAATCCATAAATAGAGTTGTTAATTATGTTATTGTTTTAACAGCATTGATCGCTCCCACTATATGCGCTTAATGGGGGCGGGATATATCAAAAAACTAGTTTTTTTTAGGGGAATATTCCAGTTTTACTGATTTTCATTTAAATTGTATTTAAATGTTTGTAAAAATAATTTAAAAACATGGTGTGTAAGAGAGGTTTGGGTGTTTCTTATAATGTATAACTTATAATATAAGCAATTATTATTTAAATATATTTCCTAAATTAAGTTTCCACATGTCAATAAATACCCAACACATTTTTTCACAATAATTGAATTAATGTTAAAAAACAATGATAATATTTAAAAAATATAATTGTTAGCCTTTAAACTTCATATAGGTACAACAGCTTTGTAATTTTACTGCTAAATAAGTATGTTCAGCAGCGTTGTAATAAAGAAAAACCAATTTAAATATGTATATTTTTTTACATCCTACTTAACTTATAATCCCCTTCCTGAATTGAATTCCAATGTTATACTGTTTTTATAGAACAAACTTCTTAAATTAATATTATAAAGCACAGAAGAAATAATAGAATAAGTTACGGCGCATCTGTAACAAAATGTATACATATATCCATTTAAATATTAATTTAGGAAAAACTACATAAAAATTGTAAAATATGTTTTAACAATCTTTTATTTATCAAATACCTACACTATTATTAAACAAAAACGTTTAACAGTTCTTTGAGGGTACCCCGAAGACTAGACTTTCTGTATATATTAATTATACTCTGCTGTAGACGCTTGTTTCATTTTTAATTTTATAGAATATTATTGTGCAAAAGAGTACTAATTTTATAGAAGAAGCATTCATAATGATCTTAAGTGTGAGAAGTGTAGCATTTACGCAGTGATCTCAGTGTTTGTACTATCTCAACTAATCCCTTTTCTTCAGAAAAGTGGTGGTATCTATTTAATTGTTGATATTTTCCTCCTTCACTTGACACTGGCCGTGTACCGATATACCGTGTATCAATATACCGTGTTTGCTTGGTATGTGGCGGCATACGGTCATGTGGCCATTCCTAATTCTAACCTATTCCTTTCCATCCAATTATCCCACTTTTACTTTAAATCCTCAAGTTTTTGAATATACCCGTAATGTGACATTGGCAAAATTACGCGCCCGCGTAGAGGCTATTTAAATAAAATAATAACGATTTATTTCTACCGAACGAACTCACAGAGTTCTTCCTGCCCCCCTAGCTAAGAGCATGGTCGCTTTTTACGCTCGAACGTCGCAGAAGCGTGACAGAGAGGGAGATAACAAATTGATTATCCTATTCGTGTATCTATATTGTTGTCTCGTTTTGGTTATTTCTGCAACGATAAAAACGAAAGTGACGTCAACATCAAATATCATCTTCATACAAAACTTTCGCGCTCATGCTCTTGGCTAGGGGTTGCTTTGATTAATGTGTAGCGATTAGAAAAAATACGTTGGGACAGTGTCTGTTTAGTATTTAGCGAAGTACAGTGTTTAGAATGCATTAATATTTTTTCTGTGAAGTACCTCCCGCGCGCGTCCCTCACTTGCAGCTAAACACGTCGGGACAGGATCGTTAAGTGTTTAGTTTAAAACCTTCTGCTTATTTTCTGATAAAAAGTAACGTCAAAGTCAAGAAAGTCTACAAGAATAGATATTCTCAAGAAATAAAGAAAATAAAAGTATCAACACGTTCCGGGGCCAGTGGAAATGTATGTACCTATATGTGCCGCACATGTCATGGTTCAAAAATTTGGATGACGCTTTGAATGCAATCTACGTAGAGTGTAGAGATACACTAAGCAATCTGGAAAGTACCTACCTATGTATTAGTATAAATGTAATGATAATATGAAGGACCGTACACTCATATTTTATATTGCCCTGGCTACAAAGTAAGTTCTAGGGTTGTACTAGGTGTACCAGAAACAACAATACATAATTATAATAGGTACATTATAATTACGTATCGTTGTTCTTATATTATTTAACGCATACGTACTACAAAAAAAATGACTAGATGTTTATTTTTATTTTATAGGAAAGTACATGTGGTCGGTCAGTAACTAGTTATGAAAACTGCATCCAGCAGTTGAAGGGCTAGAGCCATCACAGCGCCTAACGTCGACGTCAGATAAATTTGTGGCACCATCACCAACTGCAGCTACGCGAAAACGAAGAATACGTGAATCGTGAACAATCACTCGTCGACAAAGTGGACAAGATAGCAAAAACCTCGAATACCCAAAACAAAGACAATGAGTTCCATATTTTCGGAAAAAGTGTGGCAAGTCAGTTGAAGGCCATGCCATTATCACTTGCATTAAGAGCCCAACCCAAAATGCAGAACATTTTATGTGATTTAAGAATTCAACAGCTAAATAATAATTCCTTCCTAACTCATTCAATAAACCGTGTTTATTCTCCATAGTTTCCAATAAATTATTCCCGATCACCGACACCACAACATCCCATTGCTTCCCCATACATAAATTTTATTTTTATTATTTCATCACCATTGTTGCCTTATAAGATCGCTTAGACGGCCTGAGGGTACCCAGCGGAGAGGTTTTGTTCCCACCTCGTCATCGCCGATTATATTCTGAATATACATATATACTTTACATTTAATTTTTATATTTTAAAAATAAATCGATCCATTTGGTTGTGCTTTACGTATTAACATTACTTTAATACGAAGCAAAAACTTATGGCAGAACATGTAAATACAATTTATTTATATTATGTATATAAATGGTACCTACTATTAAAAAAATAAAAGGCACAACCATTATGACCTGTGGGTGTGACGTTTATGTCATAATTTCCCAAATGTGTAAAACCCTAAAGCCAAATTTTAGATTATAATAATAATAATAAAATTATTTATTATACATAAATACATTTTAAAAGAAAAAGTACATCAAAAACATTAAATTTATGTACCTAATAATCTAGTTCATGAATATGTTGCTTCCAGGTAAGCTAGGTAAGCAAGTTAATTGAGAGTCTTGTGGTTGTAAACTTGTTGTGCTTCTCCTTGTAGAGAAATAATGAGACGTCGTTGGCATGTTGTGGTAAGTAGGAAGATCTGCTTCCTTTACCACAATGCGGGTCACGAGGTAAGTTTCGGAGACGTAGTTATGCTCTGCAAATTGTGTGCAGGTGCTGCGTAATCCCAGCAGCACTAGTGGAAATAGCTTTAGTCCACCGAAGAGTCTTGTGTTGTAGTAGGAAGATCTGCTTCCGTACCACGATGCGAGTTGCAAAGTAAAGCTGCAACCTGAAGATGTTGTTGATGACATCGGTGAAATGAGAAGTGCTCACTGTAGTCGAGCTCTGTAAAATATATGCAGTAGTTGGCCTTCCAAGTGCTGCGGAGACCCAGCAGTACTAGTGGAAATGGCTTTGATCCACCGACGAGTTGTGTTGTGTGACGTGGTTGCGGTATGTAGCTTCTTCAGGAGGCAGAATGATAGGCAGTGGTGATGCTGTAACGGACGTCGACGATTTAGCGCGTAGTGCAGGTATGATTAGAAATGCCCCCCGCAGAAAGTAGTGATGCGGTGGGGACAGTGAGACCTTGAGATCCATCCATAGATTAAAGCGTGGGCATTTATGGCTATGCAGAGTTAACTTTTTGGAGAAAAATAGCAGGAAATTTAAAAAATGTTCTGTAAAAATGCGCAAAAAATGTTCTGTATAAATGCGTCCATTGTTGCAAAAAATATGATAAAGTTTGGGAACTTGCGGTATGTTCATTTTAATACGGGGTCACAAATTATGTAGGAATTGGTGATAGTTAAAATAAGAAATAGAAATGAATTGAATCACGTCGGGGTCACCAATAATATATATATATATTATTGGCAATAGCAATAGTTACTAAACAACAACAAAGAGATAGTTACAAAATGGACATTGATGGAAAATGCAGACTTTGTGGTGAAAAAGATGAAACTGTACAACATATTACATCTGGATGTTCTGTTTTAGCTCATAATTTGTACATTCATAGACATAACAATATTGTTAAATATATTTATTGGGTGCTAATGCAAAAACATAAATTTAATATTAACCGTGAGTGGTGGAAAACCGAATCAAAAAACGTTATTGAAAATTCAGAAGCTAAAATTTTATGGGAGACAACAATACCAACAGATACAATAATTCCTCACAATCGACCAGATATAGTATACACAGACAAAATTGCGAAACACACCTATTTAATAGATATATCAGTACCATCAGATTATAATATTCGAAATAAAGAAATTGAAAAATGTATTAAATACGAACCCTTAAAAAGAGAAATGATAAGACTATATAAATATAATATATCAATAATTCCAATAATAGTGGGATGTATTGGAGTTGTAACTTTTAATTTAAAAAGATACTGTGAAAAAATAAGCAATAACATTAAAATTGATATCATACAAAAACAGGCTGCCTTAAATACCTCAAGAATAATTTCCAGATTCTTATCAAATAGTGTAACTACTCATCAACACCCGCAATTAGAAAATGAAGCTCCTTTAAATTAATTACCCTATACTATAATGAACAATTTTTATATGAAATATCAACAATCCTTTCGTCGGGCTGATGGACGATTGTTTGATTATAACCAGCTGCCAGCTGAGTGAGATATATCATCTCGAGAAAATCTAATAGTTTTCTTTGAGGGTAGCCCGAACACTGTAGGTCGCGTGTTTGCGTTATATTTTCCATATTTATATATTATAACTTTGTAGGATAAGCATTCGTAGTGATCTTAAGTTTTTTTAAATATTTTTATTGGAGCACGACATGTGACCTTGTATCTACCTGGTGGCAGTTGCGTGCATAGGTGTTTTAGACAGGGTAAACAAAAACATACTATAAAAAAACACTTACCAAAATTTACTGCATTATTTCAGGAAAAATAATGCTGGATTTCGCCACCTCTCATATCCTCAAAATGACTGATTAATTATATTTGAACATATCATTTTGCGGATACTCGAAGCGGCCCATAAAGGAGCCTGAAGAATCCAATTTACACAATAGGTATAGTGTACGCATTAAAAGTAGGTAAATGGTGAGAAAAAGGAACACTGAGTTCAGCACTGAATTTATGTTAAAAATGGCAATATAATGGATTTTGTACCCCTGCTTACCATCAGGTAGATGCCAGTCACATGCCGCGATCCTATATAATACACGCGAAAAAACGTTTTTTTTAAACTTGTCTTTTTTCTTCAAAAGTAAGATTTAAAAACTTTAAATTTGTATTTGTTTTCTTAACAAAACGTACTGCATTCACATCCCGTTTTTAATACCTAAAGAAATTCAAATTAGATCTTTAAAAAACTATCTCCACAATAAAAAGAATCTCACGCGTACCGATTGTGCAAACAAACTAACAAACTACATAAAAAATCATTTTTTTTCCGTGAAATCAAATGAAGTCAGTAATAACTACGAGTTTATTATAATCCAAAAAAAAAATATTATACATTTTCCTAATTATAAATCATATTTAAAAATGTTCAGAAAATTAAAAAGCTAAGTTTATGTTATTATCGTGATTATAATTATGTTGGTGTCATTTCAATTTCGCGCAAAAGTTAATTGATACCTATATTATCCGAAAAGACAGTGTCTAAAGGCGCTCGGTACATTGCTGAGGTTCTTTGTATGTGCATGTAGTTTACTATCTTTGTATTTCATATACAGACAAGGTTTTTACACGTTTTCTATGTGTGCAAACTTAGACAGTTTAGTTTAACGTCTTACATCTTTTATGCATGAGGGCGCGTTTGTCGAATTACAAATTAAATCTAATAGTTGCCAATAGATGGCGCTTTTCTTATATTTTATGAATAGTTAACATAAATTAAATGTTTTAATAAAATACCTATTATTGTGCATTGTGTCAGGGTTATCAGGGTAGACAGTGTCTTTTTGTCTCTATGAGATGCACGCCCCTGCCTGGTGGTAACAAAGTCCATAAATGGGGTCCATCAATAATTGGTCTTAAACAATATTATCGCTCCCACTATGCCGGCTAAATGATGCGATTACGAAATGGGCGACAACGACGAATTGCATTAAGCGTATATTTTAATATACTCGCTGCTCTTATCGTCAATTCAACTACCTATTTCGTAACCGCACCCTAAAAGGAGACTACCACGTCGACAAGAAACTCCTGAAAACCGGTGAACCCACAGACTAAAACCGAAACATGACTAAAGGTCACTTGACGGCTTTTGCATCTGTATGGACGGTGGTAACGAGACCGGTATGTGTACTACCACTAGCCATTGGCAATATTTCGCGTAATATAATAATAATATGTAGGACAATTTATACATAGGTATTGCCCTGTGGCCTTACCAAAGGGCCACTCGATAATCGAATCGAAACACCGATCGAAAGCCAAATGTATGGCATTTGACGTTTCCAATCGATCAGGCTCTACCCATAGAGTAAAATTCCTATACATTTTTAACGATCAATGCGGCGATTCGATTGGCGATCGTGTTCTTTGGTCAGGCCCCTGGTCACAAACTAAGCTCTAGGCTTGTACCATGTGTACCAGAAACAACGATATAATATATATTATATTTTTATAAACACCCAGACCATGAAAAACTGTACATAAAACGTATTTGTTTTCCATGGGTGGGAATCGAACACACGACCTCCGATTACAACGCCAAAGGCGAAACCACTAGTCTACGGAGGCGGTCAATGCGAAACGCCATCAATTTCAGAAAATAAATAATTTTAATATTTTAATGTCAACTAAAACGAAATCATTAGATATTTTGAAAATACATTTCCTAACTATAAATTGTAAAAAATATTAGATTGTATTATAAATTTGTATAGTTATATAAGTTAGTATGAAGGTATGTTATGTTATATTATATTATAAGTTCTGGAATTAATAAAAGTTTAATATATCAACTTAGTTTTATTATCTTTATAAAGTCAAAATAATACAAAGTAAAGCACAAAACACGTGACTCTTAATAAATCATTCTTTCTTGCCAAGATACCGCTCCGTCCCCTATAAAGTAGGCAGCATAATTATTGCGAATCGTTTGAGCAGATTGCGACGACAGATTTTGGTGTACCTTAGTATAGAGACGATTCCACCTGAAGGTACGTTTCTCCAGTCACCGTTAATAAGGGTTCCTCTTTCAGTATCTTCGGTATCAATAGATGCTGTTTGGAATGGAATTTTACTTTTTCTTGCCCAATTGTGTATAGCGCATCAAGCTTTTACAATTTTTACAACTTTATTGGGCTCAAATGGGATGGTTTTTCTAAAATTCTGAATCGAATATACCGGAAGAATTTTGGACTATTTTTCTCGCTCGTGTCAATCGATAGTTTAATTTTTTTTGCTCTTCTGTTAAATTATTTCCGCCGTATGCCTTCATCAAATATTTTTTTAACGGAAACGCATTGTCCCCGACAAATAGGTGACCTTCAGGCAATAAGTTATTTCCCAAGGTATTACTAAGGCTACAGTGGCTAAAAATCCTCCATCCGACACTCGGCCATTGCAACCTATATCTATGTATGTAAAGCAATAGTAATGGTCTACGGTAGCCATTAGAACAATGCTGTGCTTTAATAACAATATGTTTGCCATCAATTGCTCCACAGGAAAGTTCCATGAATTTCTAAAGCCTTGTTCAATAACTTTTCATTTTTCGTGATTGTTAGGTACATAAAATTATAAAAAAATAATGAAAACCACTTATATAATAAATAGCCCTCGCGCAGCCACGACTAAACTGCCTTCTTTACGATGTCAGCGTGTCAAAGCCAGAGTTTTAAACGTGGTCTCCATTTTAACAACGCCAATTACAGAATTATTTTCTTACCTGTATGTATTCTTTGAGTGCATCGTAAATCGCATCACATGTTTCTGCCAAAAGGGTCGTTTTTGCGACTCTAAATAAGTGTTGCACAGTTCTCAAGCTGTGTTGCCCAGTGGCAAGCTGTACAACATGTAATTTAACCTTTGCTGGTAAAGCGCATTTCATAAATGGGTCAGATCTTTGTATTGCAGAAGTAACAAGGTATAATAATTTATTAAATGAATATTCGTACATCCTAGGTGCACCGTATACTCTGCCGAAAGTGTATTCCGGCCATTAGCAAATCAAAACAAACATATAATATTTTTTATGGCCAATTATAGCTTTATTTATAAAGCCGTTAAAACCTTTGTTACAGAAAAAAATAAATGTCAGCTGTCAATCATTTATCAGCTGTTTACTATAAACTATGGCTACTTTAGCCCGTTCATCAACAAAAATATTAAAAAATGGCTCATTCCCGCGGGTATTCAGTAGAAATTTCAGTAATATTAAATCAAAAGATAAATCTAAGAGTGTAATAACTGCCTGTACCTGTGTGTTAAGTGGAAGTGTTGCGTTTTATTTAGGAAATAAATATTTCAACCAATGCAGAGTGTATGCACTCAAGGCGAAGGTAAGTTATGTCATATTGTTATATTTGCCGGCTCTTGATAGATAAGCACGTGGTATTAAATTGTATAATGTAGTAAATAGTATAAATTATGAGTGCAAAAGAGGTTATAAGTACGTACGTCAGTGATAACTTTTGGGTGGAGTTTCGTTTATAAATAGATCGCTCGATGTCTTTTGTATATGTAATGTTTATACTTGGTAAAAGTACACATTACTCACTATAACTATAAGACGTTAAGGACAATTTGTAGGTATATTATTGTATTTTTTAAAATATAATTATATATGTATGTGTTTTTTTTTTGTATTGAAGCATGGCATGTGACTGTATCTACCTGATGGTAAGCAGACCATCAAAATCTATGAATGGGGTCTATCAATACCTCAATTGTTGCTTAACCATATACTCCTAAACTTGGAAGCAGAGTAAAGCTTCCTGCCTGACCTTCGTTATTAGGTTTTTTTTAACTACACAAAATCTTCAGTACCCAAAACCTAAGTATATTAGGCAGGAGTATGCCAATGCTTCAAAGTCAGTTTTTTGTTCAATGGTCAGAAAAAGTCTATTTTTTTACTAAAATGGTCAGCTTTTTTAATAACAGAGGTAGATTATGCATATGGGCTTGAGAAATGATTACTTAAGAAGACCGCACCAGTAAGGTTCGCAAAATCTTCGTTGCCTATATACAAAATGAGCTATTGCCTTTTCAGTGTTTCTGCACTACTGTTTCTCGTAGAACTTAAATAATATTTTTGACAGTCATTATTATTATATTAATATTTCAGTAGGGAACTTTTTTTTAATAAAAAAAAAACTACTTTATTAAGTAATATTATTAATACAAAAAATATTATGACACAATGTTCTTAGCTACCCATGGATTCTCCGTTCGGGTCTATCATGTGATTGGAAAGCAGGGAAATAAACTGCAGCATTCCCGGACTTGAAACCGCGAAGTAGGTTTAAAGGCCTTTTAACTCTCACCTGCACTGTGCTCACTACCCTCTCTACTCAACCAAATACTATATGATCCTGTTAGCGCCGTCTTGGAAACACATACCATAAAAGTTCCAATGGCTGATCTCGGAAGGCCAAGATCCTTCAATACACATTGAAAGACTTTCCTGAAACTGCTAGTTCGTCTGGAATTTTGTTATGTATTTTAAATGTATCCATGAATGTTGTCCAGGATTTATGAAGGTTTACTTTGAGTTTTCTTGAGTTGTCCCTCCTTTACAAAAGTAGTTACTCTTACATTTGTTGATATACCTTTTCTGGCTCTAGCCATACTGAGACTTACAGCTTCACGAATAATTTCTAGAACTTTATCATATCAGTGCGAATAATAGCCTTTTTCAAGTAGAGTCTAGCACCTAGCAAGTATATGTCTGGCAGTCCCTACAGCAACACTGCACAATGTAAATGTCTTATCTGTTGCTTTCCCCATCTTTTCAGATTACTCTGGTCAGGTAGGGACATTTGAAAGGCATTAAGAAACTTAATAAGTGCCGCAGGCCAATCGTGCATGAGTGTGTGCTATTTCAGGTCTGGAGGAATATAAACTTCCCTCATACCACCCCTTCCGTCAGGGAATTTCGGGACTCTGGAAAATGTCAGGGAAAATAAATAAAAAATATAGCTATAATAAATTTCCGAAACATAACGGTGGCAACGAGACCGGTCTGTCGGTCAACAAAATTTATAACCATTCTAAATATTAAGAAAATTGAACTGCAGAGACAGGTCTATGGCGGACGAATACGGTATTTTACTCACGTAAAGCCAGAAGAAATATCGTGTTTTCGGGTCGACGCACAGACCGGTATTTTGACCTAAAACGTGCTCAAAAATATTTTTACAGTTTTTTTTTTGCAAAAAGGTATCAAATGACTAAAAACATATTTTGGAAGATATAGAAGTGCAAGTTTAGTAATTAAATAAATAGAAATATAAAAGTTAGTCAAAAACATTTTTATTACAAAATACACAATCTTTTAAATATATACAAATGACACAAGTAGGTTATTTAAATAAATATAATAAAATATATATTATAAATAATAAACATAATAATAAACTACTAAATTAAACTAATTAATATTATATTGGAATAAGCTCATTCTTCATCACTAGTTGTTTTATTCTCTACTATGAAAAAATCAAGAGCTTCTTTTGAAAACATATTTTTATTTTTCTTGTTTCTCGGCCGAATACTACTTAAATAAGGATCAGATGTTAGTAGAAGCCGGTTAAGCACATCCTCATTGCATGCCGTCCTAGAAAATTTTCGTGAAAAACTCTCTCTATATTGGCGAAAGTGCTTGTTTCTGGCTTCTGAAGCTTCCTCTGACAATTGGCCAATCGGCAATAATGCATGGGTCATGACACTCGCAGAATGTATTAAAATTTTATGTACTGTGGGCGACATAGGTTGCCATGGATATAAATCTACATAATATTTCGCTGTATCCATTGTGAATTTTGAAAATGTATTTAAATTTATGTCATATCCTGAAGACAACACTTCTAGAATAACTTTAAATCTCTTTATTAAAGATAGGTCCACACCAGTAATAGAAGCCGCGTCTTCTTCGTTATTAAAAAACCTCCGTGATGTATTACCATCATTGGTGTTGCCATACCCAGCTTTCGGAATATCCACAAGTAAACCCATTTTATTGCGGAATTCTTTTTGAATACTGACTTTGGCCGCTTGGATTTTTTCTTTATCACTTTTCGCTGTTATGCGACTCTCATACACTCCTGCTTTTATTTTATATGAAAGATGCAGCAAAAATTCAAAAAACCTGATTCTGGCGTGCAATATTGACAGCCCAAATTTAAATGTCTCAGGATTCTCCAGGTTTGTGGAAGACAAATCGTTAAAAGTCTTTGAAGTTTTACCGCAAATATAGCAACGCATTGTTGATGCAGTATTCGTGGCAGCGTTGCACACCTTTCCATCGACCATTGTTGGCAGCAGTACATGGTTCACTTTTATGAGATCACTTACATTCGTTTCTTGTAGATTGCATGCTTGGTTTTCAATATATTTGATTTTTTCGTTAGTGATGTCTTTGTCTTCCTTCACATAACGGAAGCGTATTGGTCTGCAATATCTTGGCGAAGAAGGTTGCATATTCTGCCATATAATTTTATCAGAACACATCAGACGAAGGGGCACAAGAGAACTCACAAATATGTTAGCATCGCTATTACCGTCTTCTTCAAACTTTTGCTTATATTGGGTTTGAGCAGATCCATCACATCCCCACTTATATATAAGAGTTAAAACTGTGTTTGTATTCTCAAAACACTGCTCGAGAACCGGTTTCAAATATTTGCACAATCGCGATGATGTGTGATCCACTAAATCTTGAAGTTTCACCTCTGCAACTGTCTCACTGACTTGTTTTGATGGATAACAATCTTGTTTAGCCCTTTGAACGTAGGTATAGCAGGGATATACCTCTTTGTTGGCCTGATAGATCACCTCATATTGATTAACAGTCAAATTAGCTTCGACGTATATGCTTAAAGCTTCTTCTGCGGTATGTTTATTAGTAGTTGTGGTTTTACTACCAATCGCAGCCGCATTCCGAAATTTCATAGCGCTCGTTGGAGATTTGGTCACTTCTTGTATCACTTTAGCAGCATCAATATTACCTGCGGCCCTTTGACTCATTTGTGCGGCATATGTAAGTTCATTAACGGGCACATTTCTTCTAAGATCCATTGTTTTGCGGCGCTTTGTTTGGTCACTTGATTCTCCGAATTCTTTACTTGGGCGACCTTTGGAATTTCTGCGAATCGGACCAGAAGGTAGTACAATATCTTCGCTAAGCCATTCTTTGTTGTTTTCTAAGAAACGAGTTTCGGTACTATTACAAGAGATCCATTTTCGTTTATAAACAACTTTAAAAACTTTGATAATTTTTTTAAGTTCATTTATTTTCTCAGGAGGGCACTTTGTTATCACTACAATTTTTTCCTCTAAATCTTCAAGTTTTTCATTAAGCAATCGTCGGGAGCTTCCTCTAACCAACTCATGCAGTTGTTTTCTGGTCATAGACATGACAGAACGACCAATATCTAGAACAAATTAAAAATGTGTTTGAAATTGCACCAAAGGGTGTGTATTCAAGGATTTTTTTTTCCAGGATGTGAATAGTTGTGAATGATTTTCTGAGCTACATTTATAGTAGATACCCTAAACTATAATACCAAGTGGGTTTGATGTTGTTGCGGCCTGTTGTATATATTCAAAAACACCAATGTTGGTTCAAAAAGACGAAAAGGGTAAAGTATTTTAGGTAATTAGTTATACTACTAGATAAGACTAAATAAACTTTAAAACAAAAACAAATTTATACTCAAAATATTGTACATACCTTGACTGACGATATCCATATTAACTTCTTTCACTAAAATCACTTTTAACATATACAAATACAACACAGAAATAAGGCTTTTGAGAAATGTCGCAAACAAATGCGCGCGTAAATAACGAGTGCTGAGTTACGACTGATGGCACAGGGAATTGGAACGATCTATTCAGGTAGCGGGTTCTTTAACACGTGGTCAGTTTATCTACCTGCTTTGGAACATAATCTCATTATTAGAAGTGAATGTTGATAAATTTGATTTATGAGCACGTTTTAGGTTAAAATACCTGTCTGTGCGACGCCGCCTTCGTCATGTTTGGTGTAGGATTTGTAACTGATAACTTGCCGTCTACTGTACTTATGATTAGTCTGGTGCAGCCCACTGTAGGACATTTTCCACTCCCAAGGTACCATCGATCTCGGTGCCACGCTTCTATCTTTCTGTAGATAAGATTATTATTTTTATTAGTTATTTCATCAAAAATTTAATGTTTTACAAAAGTTTTTATGTTGTCTTTATACTGTGCTATACATTTATATGTACACTTTTACGGAACCCTAAAAAGGGGGCCATCCTCCCTTTTAGGTGGGAGGACGGCCCTTAAAACTTCGCTAGGTCGACCGACCGGACTCGTTGCCCATACAGATGCAAAAACCCTCAAGTGACCTAGTCATGTTTCGGTTTAAGCCTGTGGGTGCACCAGTTTTTTGGAGACTACTGCATCGATTTCTTGTCGAAGGGGTTATGATGCAGTTACGAAACGGCCGTTTGATTTGACGATAAAGTAGCGAGGTTATTAAAAAAGACTCATAATGCAAATACGTTCTTGTCACCGCCCATTTTATCGCATCATTTAGCCGACATCAATGTATTAATCGACCCCACTCATGGACTTTGTAGGTTTGCTTAACATCAGGTATATACAAAGTCACATGCTGTGCTCCATTATAAAACAAAGAATGTCTATTAGGCTAATAGCTCATTAATAATCCAAAGATCCAATGAATAAATCTTCTAACACGTGTTTTGTAAAAAAAAAATGGATAAAGAGGTAAGGATAACTTAAATAGGGGCAAAGAATAGGCTGTGAACACACTAGGGCGAGGGATTATAACTATTGTTTATTAGTCACTAAATCTAAGTACGTACCACAAACACAATAATTTAAAAAATATAAAAGAACATTTTTTTTTTTTTTTAAATGTAGGACAAATTACACATTGCTCTGGCAAACTAAGCTCCAGGCTTGTACTATGTGTACCAGAAACAACGATATAATACATATTATATTTTATAAACACCCAGACCATGACAAGCTGTACAGAAAAACGTACTATATTTTTTTGTCATGGGTGCGAATCAAACCCACGACCTCCGGATCCAACGCCAAAGGCGCAACCACTCGTCTACGGAGGCGGTCGTGTGTACCAGAATCAACGATATAATACATATTATATTAGACAAAAGTTGTAATTACAAATTACAACTTTATAAAATTCACGTTTTAACATATTCTATATAATACAATCTTTATTTTATTGCATATTATAGCATTTAAGTTTTATGTTATAAAATTACTTAAAGTTTGTGTTTTAATATATATTTCTTTAAAATACTTAGATTGGCACGCCATAGTTACTAAATGGCAAAAAAAAAACTATATATTTAAATAAATTTAACTGGGTAATTAGATGCATTTATTGCTAAATTTTAGAATCAGAATCATACTAAATCTCGCTGGATCCATAAGTGTTATTTAACTAATTTTGACTTATTTGGTCTAAAGTTTTAGTTTCCACAAAAGCAAAGCTGCCGTCTTTGCTGTTTTTTGCTATTTACTGTTAAAAGTGATTCTATGTACATACATGTATTTAATATTTTACTTAGTAGTTTTTTTTTTTTTTATCTTTGAACATATTTACAGTATAAATTAACTTAAAAGGAATTAAAAAACAAAACAAAATAAATAAATACCTAACTAAAATAATAATATTAACAATACTTACCTAAAAATCGATGTACAGATACTATAAAATGAATATATTATCTAAATTTGTGCCGTGCGGCATGGTGCCCAAAATGCTGGCGGCGTTTCCCCGTTGTATAATTAAACTGATTAATATAATTAAAATATTTTACTAATTGAAAAAAAATATTATATTAGAACCCAAACATTAATAGGATAGTTAGTAAAATTTCTGACCTAAATATGGTAGGTACCCCCAGAACAGTTGCCGACGCACCATAATGTAGAAAACACCTAACTCCAAGTTAGTCCCTTAAAATTAATCGCAGTCATTAGCTGCAGATAAATGAACGCATGCCAAGAGGCAGCCGAAATCCGTGAGAGCCGTCTCCGCGGGTGGCACTGGTTTCTCGTCACCTCTTTGTCACCAGTGTCTTCAATGTAAGTTTAATTGGAAACTTGATAAAGAGTACTAGTAAAGCAATGGCACGTTAAATGTATGTCGGAGAGGCAACCGAATGGCGAGTGGTAATCTGTGGGCCTATCGTGTAACTGCAATGGTAATCGTGGTGGGGTTCATTTTGACATTTGAAGTCCATTAATGAACTTCAAAACATCAATTCGTATCGCAAAACGGAATGGGAATGCAAATTCCATTTGTAAATGAATGCCATTGAACGAACGAAATGTGATAGTTCATAAAGATTAGAGCGATCGCGTAATCTAATTTAATTTAATTAAAATTTTAATTATTTTAGCCCAAAATAGCAGCCTAGTGGTTAAGTCACTGCGCAACTGATTACAAGGTTAAGTAGATGACAACAAGGCCGGCCTAGGATGGGTGACCGCTTTATACAACGAGGCTATTTCATCATAAACACCCCAACAAGCTCGCCACTTGTTAGGTGTTGCCTTCGAATACTATCGGCGAAATGAGGACGGGTTAATCCCTCCGCTGGGTACCCTGAGGCCGTTTAAACGGTTCTCGGGAGCCAAATAGGCACCCGTGATGGTATTATTTTGGCAACCGGTTAGAAAGTGGTAGCTTATTACAAGCTACCACTTTCATACATATAATACCATAATTATATAATATTTATTTTCGCACTAGCGTTAAAAAAATAGTTGTAAGGCAACCGCTTCAAAATTGGGGAGCATACTTATTGAAAAAAAGAAAGAAAAACTTTATTTGAACACCACGCACAGAATTCACACACATATAATTACATTATTACATAATATATAAATAATTAACAAAATAAGTTAGAGGTTAGTTGCGCGGCGACAAACAGGAAATCAGCTCAGCACATGCTACAGCAATAGATTGCTGTAACGCTGGCTTTCAGCTGATGCCTTGAAGAGGACGTGCGGCTTTTAGATACAGTAGGTAGGTACCGAAACAATCAAAATAAATATCAGAGAATAAGAAAAAGGACACCAATTACATATAGATAATAATTACTCAAACACTTTAATGTATTGTCATCTCACTCATTTTACTTAACGCAACATATGCAAGAGACACCGGGTGATAGAAAAAGGACGTTGAAAGTTTTTAACATGAATGAATATTTATTAAACGCAATTAACTTAGCCTAGGTACATTTTATCACAACACCAAACGTTGGAAAAATTGCCTTCATATCCTCATGGGCAGTTTCGGAGAGACCCTTCAAAGTCGCCGAAAAACTTTTCAACTACAATTCTTAAAAATAGTAAAAAAAATAATAATCGGATAGCAAATAGTGGTGGTTATCAATGCCATTCGATTTTTATTAAATTCATTCATAATTCTTGAAACTATTTTATATACAATTACATTTTATTATAAGCTCTAAACATGGTAGAAAAGTCATGGTTTATTCGTAACGTTCAAAAGGTTTGGGGATTTTATCAATATCGGATGGCAATAAAAGACACCATTATTTGTACTTATAAATAACAGTTTAAATTTCGAATGCCATCCGGTTTAAACAATTTTTCCTTTTTTTTTTAATTGTAGTAGAAAAAATCGTTTTTCGCCGAGTTCGAAAAGTTTTTTTTCCGAAACTGCCCATCAGGATCAGATGGCATTAAAAAGGATGGCAAGGAAAAGTTATCTGAATGCTTAAACCAGATCCTCGTGACAATTTTTGTTTGGTATGGTATGTATGTTTATGTATTACCTACATTTATTATATTATATACAGTATTTAAGTAGTTTAAGTATTGTTATGCATCATTGTTAAAATTATATGTATATCCTTCTATAGAAAGTTCCGCACCCTAAGCATATTTCACTCTCTCAAAGGTTAGCTGGTAGAAAATGCCTAAGACATTTTAAGCACGCCTATGTACAATTTTGTGCAATAAAGAATATAAAATAAATAAGGAAAAAGTTTAGTAAATTAAAAGTGTTTCCAATAATTTTAACCTCAAAAACCATTTTTTTTTCGATACAAAAACAAAACTTTTGTATATATTTTTGAGGAAAAAAAAAACTTTATTTTCGAAGCTAATTAAGGTCAGGGAAAAATATTAAAAAAAATACTGGAAAAGTCGGGAAAATTTGTATCCGAAAAAAAGTGACCACCCTGCCCAGCCATTGACGTTCTAGCTAAATCTAAATATCTACTTCAAACAAACAGTGATGTCAATGAATGCACAACAAAAAGATTATCGACATTTGAAAGCAGTCGACTGACGATCTCGGGTAAAATGATAGTGACGTTTAGTATTTATCCAGTGATTTTGTAGATTTGTTCGTTTTGGTTGGACACGCGCGGTGGGCGCCTCCGGGACGAGCCTCGCAAATCCCGACGTAATGCCACTTGACGTGTAGGGATGGGAACAGGAAGATATCGATAGTCTTATTGTTACTATTATTTTATGTGACGAACGTTACATTAAACAAACTTAATTTTCACTACTACGTCCTTGAAAAGTCATTGGAAACCCTGTTGTACTAAATAAATTTTGGTAAAATTTTACAAATAATGTTTGTGAAAGGTGACATATTTTAACTTTGATATCGAATTGGTCACTATATAATAAAGCCACATCAATTTAGCCATGTATTTAGGTACTTATTCGTCATTTTTCAATGATATCACTATAAATAAATAAATATTCACTTATTATAAAACCACATTCATTTGGCAAACAAGATATTATCTATTAGTTCTTGGCTAAGAAGATTTATGTGTATCGATGCGACTTCATTGTCACATAGTCCTACAAAACACCAGGCCACCCTTAACTTATAGGGTAAATAACAATACACGATAAGGTTTATCGATAAGTATTACAACACTAGAGACGAAATCAGAGCTCAGTGTATAGTATTGCAGCTTCTCTTTGCGCGTGCACCGCCGCCGCCGTCTCGTGATATTGGTTACCAGCTTATTTTATTAAAAAACTCTAACCTAACACTATGCATCAAATAAACAATGGCTTTCTGTGAAAAAAATACTTCTCGTAGTTATGTTTTTTAAATTATTTAAAATTTCCATTACCAAATTTTTTTTACAACACATAAAGTAAAATATCTGCGATATACGTAACCGTGTGTCGTAGTGCGAATTATAACAATGAGGACTAGTCTTTTAAAATCGTTATCTTTCGCACGACAATATACGGGCTTTAGTATTTTTCAGATAATTGGAGGGTATTCAAGGTTAAGTCTCAAATGGGTGAGCTCGCCTTGTAGATACTAACTTAAAATATATTAGTACATATTATCCAAAATAATAAATAAACCGCATTTTATGACCACATTTCTAAAACACACAAAACTCTCATGAAAAAATGAGAAAATTATCATCACCTAAACATGATCTTGGCCTATGATCAACCAAAATATTCCCATCAGATGGGAGTCCGTATGTCGAGCTCAAAGTATTTAATGGTCATGTTCGAATGCGGTTCGCTCACTTGAGTTTCGTATAAAGAAAAAAGGGGAGAAGGTTGGTATCCGAAATAAAATATATATCTGCTGGTAGAAATGAAAAGAGCGGGATTTATTCAATTTTGCCTAAGCTCCCTGATACATTGCAAAAGCTAACCAATAACAACATAAAATCTCCTAGCATCGAAAACTTATAATTAAATATATTCAACCAGTCTTCAACAAATATGAGTCCAATATACTTCGACATTTTGGACTGATATGCAGACATACAGACTGAATGATCACATAAGAGTTTTAAAACTTACGGAATTAAAAAAAGCTTAGACACTGCCTCTTGTCTGAACACAAGAATCCTAGCCCAGTGAAATGTTAATAATTGAATAGTGAATCATCCGTTAGATATAAAGGGATTGATAATGAGATTTTGCGGTGATGGTCTACAGTTGTTCTTCGTAATGTTTACCAAGTCTTTCTGATTCACTATTTCGATAGTTTGGTATCGTCACCACTACATCAACTACCTACACGACAGAACCGTCACAATTCCTCGAAACAATTAGAATATTTGTCATTGCGGTCAAAGACAACCTTCATAGTGTATAATAGAGTGAATTAGTGATTCCTTTCGTGTGTTGGTTCATCATCACTGAGTTTGCGAGTACCAGGCTCAGGTATTACCAGAAACCCTGTTTTGGTTTTCCGTTTGAGATCATCTTAATCATTGGTGCAATATTTACCTTTGATTTGACACGGCTTATATTTTTATTAGCCGATTTATGTTTTTTGTAAGTTATGACTCCCATTATCTAAGTTTGTTTGATTGAACACGCTAATCTTAGCAACTACTGGTTCGAATTGAAAAAATATTTTATTGTTGGATATCCCATTTATCGAGGAAAAAAATGCTATAGGCTACATAGCATCACTACGACCAATAGGAACGGAGTAGCAATGAAAAATGTTGTTAAAATGGGGAAAAAATATTCATTTTGAGAGCGTAATCGCTTAAAGTTGCGCAGACGATCGGATCAGCTAATTGAGATAAAATATAAAATTCGGGGAAAGGCCTTAAATCCTTATAAAATCTTTTAAAAAAACTAACATTTTTAATGCATTTTTCTTTAATACAATAAATTATACAAAACGATTGGGTAATATACTAGATCTTATACAAATAAATAACTTGACGTTAGAACGTAAACAATAGCTTTATAATTTACTCCCATTTGAAGTACCTAATAGATATTTTTTTCTATCGAGGAAACTTTATGCTATTACGTTTTTTTTTTGTTTTGTTTTTTTTTACAAAATTAAACATCTAGATTACTGATTTGCTTTACAGAAAATGCATCAGTATAGCTTTAAGTGAACCAGTAAATCAGTTTACCACCAATGCACAAATAAACTCTTCTAAAGTTCTCATTAAAAACTACCCAACCAATTTATAGCCGCTATTTATCATCAACATTACGATCAGTTTTTTGTCCAATAAAGTTATTTGAAACCACCATAACCACAGAAACGCTTTGCTCTATAACAATCGTAGCATTTTTTGTGTGACACAACCCTTTAGCGTTAACATAGTTCCGTGGTCATAACAATGTACGATGGTATCAAAGGAGCCATTCTAACTAAATCAATGAGGTCTATTCACGACATCGACAATTGCCTCTAAATCTGTTGCATCCCTTACAAAGGGATCCATAATGTCTTTAAATTTGACCATAAGATTGAGGGCGCTTCCCAAAATTGGACCACCAACGATGACCCCCCATTCATCTGGTGGTTTGTTTATACTACTTCATTCTACTAATACGATATACGGAATGCAAAAATGTGATCAACTGAGAAATGTGCTTTACATACATATACACTATCACGCCTGTATCCCTGTTAAGGGGTAAGCAGAGAGCAATGTCGACTTCGCACGGTCTCTACATACTTCCCTAACTTCCTCCGCATCCGTGCACCAATTCATACAGGCGTGTCTGTCTTTTAGTCTTTGTATATTTTGTTATTTTTTTTAGTCTTATACAGGTTATGGAATATTTATGGTATAGTTATACATCTTGTCTTTTCACAGATGCCTGTACAAGGGCGTAGCCAGGATTTTATATAGGGGGTGGCAGACTTAGTTTATTTGGACTTATAATAGCGACGCAAGCTATGAAGCTCGTCAGAATTACAGTATACCAGCGAACGACTGCTCTTTTAAGGGGGGGCAGCTGCCCCTCCCTGCCCGTACCTCGCTACGCCCATGTGCCTGTAGCTGTACCATGACCTTTGCTAAGTGTTTACTATAGTGCCTAAAGGATCAACTAATAGATCGCTTTATTTTTTAAATAAACCTGTCTTAGTGGCACCTATCTATAGTTACTAGCGACTATAGTAAACATAAACTCATAGTAGAGCTACTGTAAAGCTTTACCTATATAAAATGCATATGTTATATCAAAAAGACAATTTTCTTATTATAATGTATTATGGGGTGAACGTTGGATCTTATTAACTACATTTCACGCTATATCATATATTATTTTTATTTACATTACTAACATTTTTTAAATATCCAGACCAATAAGAATCGCCATCCAACTAACGGCTGGCTACTTACAATAAAGTCGTTGTATGTAATATATATTTCCGTCTCCAGCATCCCTTTTCACTTACCGTGATCACTTTTCCAAAGTCCTGCCCCTCCCCAATTAGCCGGGCTCAATCAACATCAGTGTCACAGTAAATGGCCTGTGACATGATCGCTTGTTTCTCGGACGATTAGGATTCAATTACGGGGCTCAGGCTGAGATTAAATGCTTAAGGAATGTCTGCCCTTAAGTGCTTACTAAATTTCGGCAATTTTGCCTTTAATAAAATTCCCTTTACGAATTGCAAAGGATCAATGGTCACGTTTAGCATGATTGTTGATTCAATTCTCGCAATATAAGTGAATCACAATTTTTGAGTTATTCTAATAAGATTTGTTCGTCTATTTATTCAATATGACAAAATTAAATTATGAATATTAAATTACATCTAAAACAAAGACTACAAACTAGGCATTAAGCCAGTTCTATAGGTATTATAAAATAACAAATTATAAAATATCTTATAATATTATAGTCTATGAAATTAATTATTATTTCTATTATTTAGGCAAGAATATACTATGTTTTAATTTTTATTTGCTACTATTTTGTTTTGATTCTTACTCTCCTCTAAATAAGTTGATTATAAGCCTTTTATTTAAATTTATTATTTATTTTTGTAGTGTATTGATGAGCATCTTGCTGGAGAGGTAAATAAATAAATATTGCCCTGACCACAAACTAATATCTAGGCTTGTACTACTTTTACCAAAAACAATGATAGTAATACATCATATTTTTATAAACATATGACCAAAAAGCGGTCCCAGCCTAGTGGTTAAGACAACTGATAACAAGGTTAAGCAGATGACAAAAAGGCCGGCCTGGGATGGGTGACCGCTTTATACAACTATGCTATTTCATTATAAACACCGCAACAAGTTCGCCACTTGTTAGGTGTTGCCTCCGAATACCATCGGCGAAATGAGGCGGGTTAATCCCTCCGCTGGGTACCCTGAGGCCGTTTAAACGGTTCTCGGGAGCCAAATAGGCACCCATGATGGTATTATTATGACCATTACAAACTACAGAATAAAGTATTCAAAACACTATTTGTTTTAACTTGAGTGGGAATCTAACCCACGACCTCTGAATACAACGCTATTGCTAGACCACAGAGGCGGTGATATCATATCTGTATATAAGGACATACCTCGAAGTAAACAAAAACTACATATTTATATTTTTGGCCCATGTAACAATCATTTGGCGTGTCAATACAAATAGAGAAATGAGGCAGTCACCACAAAGATCCTTACCTTATTGATTTAACGAGTTACAAATTACACCCAAAATTTCCAAACATTGCCACTTCATCTTAAAGACCATTTTCGCATCCGAAATAACTTTAAACCCCCTAAAATCAATCACTTGTCCAAATGCCCTCGCGAGGGTGACATTCGTTCCCAAAAATAAACATGTAAATGGCAAAGCAACAGACTCCAACTGTACTCACTTCTCAACAAAAGACATTTGGAATTTTTCAATCAACTCTGTACATGTGACTTCATAATTCCTTTCTGGTCCTGCTGGGAACCGTCATTGATAATAATCGTCACAATTCCTCGAAACAATTAGAATATTTGTCATTGCGGTCAAAGACAACCTTCATAGTGTATAATAGAGTGAATTAGTGATTCCTTTCGTGTGTTGGTTCATCATCACTGAGTTTGCGAGTACCAGGCTCAGGTATTACCAGAAACCCTGTTTTGGTTTTCCGTTTGAGATCATCTTAATCATTGGTGCAATATTTACCTTTGATTTGACACGGCTTATATTTTTATTAGCCGATTTATGTTTTTTGTAAGTTATGACTCCCATTATCTAAGTTTGTTTGATTGAACACGCTAATCTTAGCAACTACTGGTTCGAATTGAAAAAATATTTTATTGTTGGATATCCCATTTATCGAGGAAAAAAATGCTATAGGCTACATAGCATCACTACGACCAATAGGAACGGAGTAGCAATGAAAAATGTTGTTAAAATGGGGAAAAAATATTCATTTTGAGAGCGTAATCGCTTAAAGTTGCGCAGACGATCGGATCAGCTAATTGAGATAAAATATAAAATTCGGGGAAAGGCCTTAAATCCTTATAAAATCTTTTAAAAAAACTAACATTTTTAATGCATTTTTCTTTAATACAATAAATTATACAAAACGATTGGGTAATATACTAGATCTTATACAAATAAATAACTTGACGTTAGAACGTAAACAATAGCTTTATAATTTACTCCCATTTGAAGTACCTAATAGATATTTTTTTCTATCGAGGAAACTTTATGCTATTACGTTTTTTTTTTGTTTTGTTTTTTTTTACAAAATTAAACATCTAGATTACTGATTTGCTTTACAGAAAATGCATCAGTATAGCTTTAAGTGAACCAGTAAATCAGTTTACCACCAATGCACAAATAAACTCTTCTAAAGTTCTCATTAAAAACTACCCAACCAATTTATAGCCGCTATTTATCATCAACATTACGATCAGTTTTTTGTCCAATAAAGTTATTTGAAACCACCATAACCACAGAAACGCTTTGCTCTATAACAATCGTAGCATTTTTTGTGTGACACAACCCTTTAGCGTTAACATAGTTCCGTGGTCATAACAATGTACGATGGTATCAAAGGAGCCATTCTAACTAAATCAATGAGGTCTATTCACGACATCGACAATTGCCTCTAAATCTGTTGCATCCCTTACAAAGGGATCCATAATGTCTTTAAATTTGACCATAAGATTGAGGGCGCTTCCCAAAATTGGACCACCAACGATGACCCCCCATTCATCTGGTGGTTTGTTTATACTACTTCATTCTACTAATACGATATACGGAATGCAAAAATGTGATCAACTGAGAAATGTGCTTTACATACATATACACTATCACGCCTGTATCCCTGTTAAGGGGTAAGCAGAGAGCAATGTCGACTTCGCACGGTCTCTACATACTTCCCTAACTTCCTCCGCATCCGTGCACCAATTCATACAGGCGTGTCTGTCTTTTAGTCTTTGTATATTTTGTTATTTTTTTTAGTCTTATACAGGTTATGGAATATTTATGGTATAGTTATACATCTTGTCTTTTCACAGATGCCTGTACAAGGGCGTAGCCAGGATTTTATATAGGGGGTGGCAGACTTAGTTTATTTGGACTTATAATAGCGACGCAAGCTATGAAGCTCGTCAGAATTACAGTATACCAGCGAACGACTGCTCTTTTAAGGGGGGGCAGCTGCCCCTCCCTGCCCGTACCTCGCTACGCCCATGTGCCTGTAGCTGTACCATGACCTTTGCTAAGTGTTTACTATAGTGCCTAAAGGATCAACTAATAGATCGCTTTATTTTTTAAATAAACCTGTCTTAGTGGCACCTATCTATAGTTACTAGCGACTATAGTAAACATAAACTCATAGTAGAGCTACTGTAAAGCTTTACCTATATAAAATGCATATGTTATATCAAAAAGACAATTTTCTTATTATAATGTATTATGGGGTGAACGTTGGATCTTATTAACTACATTTCACGCTATATCATATATTATTTTTATTTACATTACTAACATTTTTTAAATATCCAGACCAATAAGAATCGCCATCCAACTAACGGCTGGCTACTTACAATAAAGTCGTTGTATGTAATATATATTTCCGTCTCCAGCATCCCTTTTCACTTACCGTGATCACTTTTCCAAAGTCCTGCCCCTCCCCAATTAGCCGGGCTCAATCAACATCAGTGTCACAGTAAATGGCCTGTGACATGATCGCTTGTTTCTCGGACGATTAGGATTCAATTACGGGGCTCAGGCTGAGATTAAATGCTTAAGGAATGTCTGCCCTTAAGTGCTTACTAAATTTCGGCAATTTTGCCTTTAATAAAATTCCCTTTACGAATTGCAAAGGATCAATGGTCACGTTTAGCATGATTGTTGATTCAATTCTCGCAATATAAGTGAATCACAATTTTTGAGTTATTCTAATAAGATTTGTTCGTCTATTTATTCAATATGACAAAATTAAATTATGAATATTAAATTACATCTAAAACAAAGACTACAAACTAGGCATTAAGCCAGTTCTATAGGTATTATAAAATAACAAATTATAAAATATCTTATAATATTATAGTCTATGAAATTAATTATTATTTCTATTATTTAGGCAAGAATATACTATGTTTTAATTTTTATTTGCTACTATTTTGTTTTGATTCTTACTCTCCTCTAAATAAGTTGATTATAAGCCTTTTATTTAAATTTATTATTTATTTTTGTAGTGTATTGATGAGCATCTTGCTGGAGAGGTAAATAAATAAATATTGCCCTGACCACAAACTAATATCTAGGCTTGTACTACTTTTACCAAAAACAATGATAGTAATACATCATATTTTTATAAACATATGACCAAAAAGCGGTCCCAGCCTAGTGGTTAAGACAACTGATAACAAGGTTAAGCAGATGACAAAAAGGCCGGCCTGGGATGGGTGACCGCTTTATACAACTATGCTATTTCATTATAAACACCGCAACAAGTTCGCCACTTGTTAGGTGTTGCCTCCGAATACCATCGGCGAAATGAGGCGGGTTAATCCCTCCGCTGGGTACCCTGAGGCCGTTTAAACGGTTCTCGGGAGCCAAATAGGCACCCATGATGGTATTATTATGACCATTACAAACTACAGAATAAAGTATTCAAAACACTATTTGTTTTAACTTGAGTGGGAATCTAACCCACGACCTCTGAATACAACGCTATTGCTAGACCACAGAGGCGGTGATATCATATCTGTATATAAGGACATACCTCGAAGTAAACAAAAACTACATATTTATATTTTTGGCCCATGTAACAATCATTTGGCGTGTCAATACAAATAGAGAAATGAGGCAGTCACCACAAAGATCCTTACCTTATTGATTTAACGAGTTACAAATTACACCCAAAATTTCCAAACATTGCCACTTCATCTTAAAGACCATTTTCGCATCCGAAATAACTTTAAACCCCCTAAAATCAATCACTTGTCCAAATGCCCTCGCGAGGGTGACATTCGTTCCCAAAAATAAACATGTAAATGGCAAAGCAACAGACTCCAACTGTACTCACTTCTCAACAAAAGACATTTGGAATTTTTCAATCAACTCTGTACATGTGACTTCATAATTCCTTTCTGGTCCTGCTGGGAACCGTCATTGATAATAATCTTCTTTAAACAATTTTGAAATCTTTCCTGATCCTCTTAAGGTATATTATAGGATATTAGGCATTGATTGTTGGTTAAAGGTTGAAGAAAAAAATATAGGTGAAATGGCGCATACAATAGGTTAGGATAGGTTCATTGAAACAAATCTGTTTGGGGCGTTTGGTTTGGGGTGGACGTAAGCACGCGATGATTTGTGTTTGTAGTCCGGCTCATGTTGTTTGGTACTTGTGATGCTGGGGATTACAATAAGTAAATACTTTGTTTCCGTAGTGGTTTCTTCTCTAGGCTTCTATTACTATTGTGATTTTTGTTATAATACAGTTGATTATTTTAATTTGATAAAGATTTTATTTTTATAATCGATTAAACTCGATTAATGTACCTAATTAATAAACCTAATTAATTTAATATAAAGATCAGCATTAAATTGTCTAGTTAAAGACACTGGCTCAGACAAAGGGTCACTTTATTTATTGTTATTATAAAATATATTAAGTTGCAAAAAAAATCCTTTTGGATATATTTACGGCATCTTTAAATTTGTTCATTTACATTTAACGCAGCTATAGGATCAGTTCCATCAATCGATAGTTCAAAATTCTAACCAGTAACCGCGTCCTCAGCACCACACGCATTGTTAGCCCGATAACCATCGCCAGAGTCAATCACTTCCCCGACCTACCCTCAGAATTGTAAAGCACACTCACCTCGACAAGCAACTGTAACGTTTGAAACAGAAAGTTGTGTTTCTATTGTTGTTTCAAATATATTTATGCCCATTAATGATAAAATAGACGAAGTGGCGATGTACAGTTTAAGGTTTAACATAATTTCTGACGTGTGAGGCGTTTCTGTCTTCTTGTTTTTGTATATTTTTATTTTAATATCCGAAGATAAAATATTCAGAATCAACAGTAAAACGTCGATTTTTATTTACGACTATAATATTAGTTTTATTGTAACTCTATCTACAGAAGGATTGTGAATAACAATGCGACGGTCGTTTCGATGGTCTCGACCTGCATACAATAAACCATTACAATTAGGACAATAAGCCCCGAGTGGACCAACGAAATGATGTATGTGCCGATAGTATCACCGCCGCAGCATAAATCACCGAACGCAGGACTCTAATGCGTTACACACGTTGTTCTATCGACAGGCTATCATTCTGTACCAAGGCTGCAAGATGGATTACTTGTAGTTTCATTTGTATAAATTTTATTGGGATTTTTCTTTGGAATAATAAATTGTCAATATCTTGGATTTTAAATGCTTTTATCCATTTATCGATATATTTTATATCATAACATGGCGAGACAAATAACGATTGTGGATTTCTTGTTCTATGTTCCCTGTCATAGGCTTTGTAGTGAATAGTGTTTCTTTATGTTCTAAAATTTATGTGGGGTGGATATATCGCTATAAATCTCTAGTATAACCGACCCCTTTCGTTACCACAGCTCATACAGGTTCCAAAACCGTTAAGTGACCTAGTCGTCTTCAGTTTTAGCTTGTGTGTTCACTGGTCACCCGAGCATCGATTTCTTGTTACTCATGTTATAAGGGGCAGTTGATATGACAAGTAGGAACGATATTCAGTGTGTTCGTTTACTACTGTTTTTTGCTTAAAGCGCTTAGGCTTTAAGCCAATCTAATCAGCCGTCAAAGTACTCAAAGCGAAGCAAAGCAATCGCAGCGTTTGCAGGAATAACAGTTTTATGCGCATAAATCAAAATCATATAAAATTCATACAAAATAGAGTTCAAAAACTGTTAAGTGAAAGGGAGGGAACAGTAAAAATAAACAAAAAAAAAGTATTTGATACACAATTGTGACCACAGACAATTTACTTTGATTGCACTACTCGTATTTTCCAAGCGTTCGCGGCAAATTCGATGACGTAATTTGCTTTTTTTCTGTGACGTCGTCAAAAATCCAAAGCAAAGCGAAGTACTAAAAAAACACCTGTCAAGTAAATTAAGCTAGCTTTGTAAGCCTTTTAAGCAGTACTCAAACGTACCAATTAAAGTAGACTCGAAATGCAAATTTATAGATTCTATAGTGATTCAGATTTTATATATACCTGGTAGTAAGTAGACCACCACCAGGTATATATAAAATCTGATGCTGTACTCCACTAAAAGAAGTCTTATACTGTCTGTACGCCACGTTTCGACCTATACGGAACTACGGCGACATAATTTCGACAGTAACCATGAATTTATTACATTTTTATTACGCCCGCCACGCATGTGTATGTGCATAATTTAAAAGTGGTAACCTGTAAATTCTACTCTTGTTTTAACTACTCTAATCTTTTAATTGCACCTTTTTAAATACATTTCAAATATCTATTTAAAGTTTACCCTTCACCTCACTATTCATTCTGAAGAACCATAAATACGTTTTATTACTAAAACTTACTTGATATGTGTTATAAATCAACAGTGGAATATTTATAAATTGGTCTAATGAAGCGTTGATTTCGTTGCCAACTCATATTTAGAATTCCTACTTTGGTTGCTAAGTAGTCTAGCTTCTAGCTAGAGTCGTTCGCTCTTCATCCTAATCCATCACCAACGCCGCTTCCCAGAAGTTCCGACGCGACACTAAACCTGGACCGGATCAGCGTTCCTTATCGCCCAACATCGAATTAACATCGATCATTACCATGCAAATCCCGTTCTTATGTAACCAGTTGCAATGGCGTGGAATCTCTGTAGGGTTAGTTCTGTTCAGGCTGAATTTTTATATTCTTTGGGTAAGTCAAACACTATAAGTAATGTCATTATTAAATAAATCCTCTTAATATGGGTTTTTTAAAAGAGATGTTTTATTTTAATTTTTTTAACACTATTGTCACTCACACTATAACACAGTAAACAAAAGTTATGTACAAAGTAGAACTTAATGCCTTAGGCATTATCTACCAGCTAACCTTTAAGATTGTGTTCGATTGTGTTATATTCGTGTTTCTTTTTTATTATGTTTTCGGAAAGTTCATACTTTTTAACAGGGCAATGAAATTATGTTCACAATTTTCGTCAGAAAGTTTAGTCATCATGATATAAATGAACATGGGTTGACGATTATTATACAATGGCTAATTCTATTTTTTGTGTTAAATTTAGCTTCTGATCGACCCAGCATATTAGCAATGTGGTTTTTGTAACAAAGTGTCGGTCGAATCGAGATAGGCCTCCGCCGTCGGCGCCTCAGAGGACTCGCCTATCATATCTACGATCTTGATTGAGATTTATTGGACGTATCGACCGGCTGATTCGGAATAAATCAATATGGTGTAACCTATAGCGTTACGGTCTGTGATCCCCAATGTACGTGATGATTTGTTTTGATCGTTCGTTAGCCAGCCTTGTCCAGGGTTGCTCGCATTCCAGACGACCTGATTGTTAATTTATAACCCTGTTTCTAAAAGTATTAGTGTTGTCTTGATTGCCTTTGCTTTGATTTTAGCTGATGAGGCTTCTTCTGTTTTAGAAGCTGTATATTCTGTTTCATTTATATAATTTTTAGTATATTTTTTGTCATAAATACTTAAAATTACATAAATATAATTAATATCAAAAGGGAAATACTTAACAACTTTATTATTTCAGAAGGTTAAAATGAATTACGATCTGTCAAAAGCAATTATCACAAAGATGATAAACAAACTTAATAATAAATTACAAATAAGAAAACAATTAATAACTTACAGAAGGCTTGGCAAACGATTGTGACTGGATCTGTATGGACGTCTGGGGCAGCGGCCAACGTAAATAACAAGGCAATTAAACGTAATGCCACCCTCTGGTGTGGTCTCGCCCTGTCATACGCCGCAAGATCGATGGGCCCACGACCCGCGGACCTCTGTCTAAAGGATAGACAGAACAAGGACTACAACACTCGCTACTTTACACACTACGTTGTTTTATATAACATGCCTAATATTGATAACTATGGTAAACCTTTTTTTGTGGGGAAAACTGGGGGTAATACGTTCATTGAAGGGTCCGGTTTTTTGACTGGCAACCAGGACTTAAAATCTCGATTAACAAATAAAACAAAAAGAAATCTAAATCTGTTTTATATCAATATGAAATAAAAACTATAAATTAATATCTTTAAATACTATAGATTTTCTATTTTATTACTATATTCACAAAAACTATATTAAAAACTAATATAGATTGAAAAATATTTCTATTTGAGTAACGGGTGATTTAATTGCTACCATGCTTTCAGCTCCTGGGGCTAGACTAGTAGTAGTAATAGCTTTTAATTTAAAAAAATTGCCAAATTTTTATATAGGTATACGATTAGATTAAATTTATTTCATTATAATTCGTATATACAAATGTACACATATTACATATTATAATACATTAATTTCCCTGTCTATCAGATGTTTGTAAGTTGTACCAGTCGGGCTTTGTTTCAAGTCTGAGGTTCATGGACAAATCTCTCCATTGATTCTTAATTTAACACGTTCCTTTTCGTTTGAGTTTTATCCTTTGGTTAATACTAAGGAATAGGGATTTGTGTAAGGGGATGAATTGGTGTTGAAACAGGATTTTGGGGATGTTCTACTTTTTGTTATGCTTAAATATTAGTTTAGGTGGAAGTTGTAGGACCTAGTTCTTAGTCAACCCTATAGGCGTGAGGTAAGCCGTCAACTATACAAATTTCACAAGAGTCCTATATATACAGTTTTAGTCTGTGGGTTTATCAGTTTTCAAGCGACTAGATTCCTTGTTGAGGTGGTAATCTTCTTTCAGGGTGCGGTATTTTTAAACACAACAAGCGGCTAACTGATTACTTGTTGCTAAATACCATTGTTATGCTCGTCTCCATTCATAGGTATTTATGTGTTCTGATAAATTAAAAATTTCAGTATTTTTTTAAACCTTTGTCTTGCTAGCTTTTTGTTAATTTACAATGTGTTTCCTATTAAATATTAAAACCATTCGTAGCCATTTTCATTTAGTTACCGGCCAATAGAGGCTGGTTTACGGGTTTGGTAAGAGAACATAATACGTGTCATAATTTATTACGAGTAAAAACTGGAGCTATTAAGTTTCCTCCGTATTGTCACAAATCATGTCAGCCGGAGTCCGGGGAAGGAAAGTGCTCGTCGTAGGCCTTTATGACTACACTCACTGCCGATTGAAATCTGACGCGGGAAAACTACGAGTAAATGCCTGTTTACCAAATACATTAAACTTAACACCTTGTTTTATTTTATTGAGTTAGTGGTATCTAACTCAGTTCTATATTTTTATAGTATTAGATATGTTTAAATTGAATATTAAGACGATTGAAAAAAGTTATTCATAGAGGTGTTTAGTTCTCTATAACTTTGCTAAAAACCGTCAAGTAACTTAGTCTTGTTTTAGTTTTTGGGTTCACTGTATTCAACGGTTTTGAAAGACTACTGCACTGTTTTCTTGTCCTATCAGAGTTTTGAAGATAAAGCAGCAAGAATATTAAAGTATCGTACTCGACTCGTAAAGCAAATGAAGCCTTTGTCGCCCAGTTCGCGCATCATTTAGCCGGCATAGTGGGAGCGGTTAATGCTGTTAAACATTAATGTAATAATCGACAACATTCATGAACTTTGCAGGTCTGCTTAGTGGATACATGCCGTGTTTCAATAAAAAAACTTGTAAATAATCATTGCCACTTAATATGTCACAATTCAAGATGAAGGTTTCATCAAAGATATTCAAGGTTTTTACACCTAAATAGCACCTGGAACATGAACTGCGACAGTTACAGCGTGCGGGAGTGCGCCAAATTGGGCAGATGCGGAGCTCATGGGAAGATTGTGTCGTCTTCAATCACAGGCGTATGACAGCGGGATGTTTGATCGATGGAGCGGATTGCGTCGTGTTTTTGGCAATCGAACGTGACAGCGAGACAAAAGGAGTGTTTTGCTGCCCATGTCGAACCTACTTCATGGTGTTGAGCCTTTATCTGGAAACCCAACTCGTGAGAGTCCGAACAATGAGCCCCAATCAACTCGCTTTGCAATTTTACACACAGGCAGTAAATAAATGATGTGATAATTCGATGGAAATAGCCAAATATAAGACAGAGCGCAATGATAAGATTGAATCAAATTGAAAATTGCACTATTATATACGTCCCAAAGACAAAACAATCAAGATTCGGCCACAACAAAAGACTACTCAAATGCCATATCCTACGGATAAGAATCAATCCAATTATGTTATTACTACCCTGTTAGGCGAAGCTGTTCGAGTACCGTTAGCAGTTGGGGCAAGAAGCGATCTTGCCGAAATGTATTAGTAAATGGTCGACGACATTCCCGAGGCGTCCTGTTCGGTGATAAAAAGAGCGGCGACAACGTCTAATTTATTTATGAGAGTCAGGAGCACAGACAATGCGAGGGAGATCCGACTTAGAAAGAGATTTTGACTGATCAATGAATAAAAGATTGTATGTTTATAACCTTTTATGTTTACTTAGATACATATTTAATAAAAACTATTTTTGTAACGATAACAGATTTGAGTGATTCAGATTTGCGTGACAGTAATAACTAATAACAAATTACCTGCCCATTTGATGTTACTACTAGCATTGAGGTTGTTATTAGCATTGTCTCGTACGAGGATCATATTAATATAATTAACATTACAAATCAGGTTCCCGACGGAATCTATGCAACCAGTTGAACAAACTGTTGCATGTTCAATATAATTTTTAATCAAATATAATGTTACTTATTATCTAAAACCATTTGGTATTAAGTGGTATCCAAATTAGAGATAATGACTAATCTCTATGAAGTGGTAAGTTTGATCGGTCCATCTCCTTGTTGTTTTTTTGCCTTAAATGTGTCTGCAAAAACCCACTGCTAAATATTAATGATAGAGATAAGTATAATGCCTGAATAAAGTTATTATACAGAACAGGCTGTTATTATAATGTTGGGTTCTATTAGTTAGACTATGTCATTATATATTTTGTTATTTCTTTTTATTCGCGTTGCTTTAGTGTTTTTAATTTGTACCATCACAGTTTTACAAAAAAAATATAGCGTACAATAGTTTAGTATTACTTTTTTCTAATGCTTACCAAAATATATTTTGCTAATTAAAATTGATTACATCTATTTAACCTCTAGAATTTAACAAGTCTGCGTACAGCATACCCAATATATCTTTAGATAATTTATTTTTCAATTATCTACACACGCTCCTATTTACATTTTGATTGATTGCGTTGCGAAGTTCCATTTGTAGTTTTAGTATCAATAAAAGATTTGTCATGTAAATTGGCAATTGTACACTTTACTACTGCATTCAAAGCAGATCGTTGTTATTGATTGTTAGGGTTTATTGATCTATTGCATTTTTTTTAAGTGCCTATTCTATGACCTATTTTAATATATTTACTATAAATTTTAATTTTAAATTTTGTTCTTTAGTGGCATATTATATTTTTTTGTAATTATGGCTGGTTAAACAAAGAATCATTACATTTATTAAAAAAAAAAAAAAAACCACAAGGGTCTTTGCTATGACCTATTTTATTCATAATTCTTAAGGTTGCGTGTTAAGGCAAAACTTCAAATTAACTGGATAATCTGTTAAATTAATTTTGGATTTGAAGCGGCGGATTCTTGGAAAACCCGTTGGATTGTCGGAAACATAATGATGTTCCCAATGAGACCATCTTCTCGTAAAAGTAAGCACGAAGGCTTTCCGCTTTTATTAGTTTTCTCAATGGACGGATATTAAGTGGAATTGTGAATGGAAATTTTCACATTGTTTTAAGCTTTTTGATTGTTTAAATATTTTTTGTTATTTAATTTCTTAGATAATTTTTTCGTTGCATATTAACTTTAAACAAAATCAATATAAGATTGTCCTGATAAGGAATTCATTAAAATGTAAAAATATAAGATACTGATAAAAAAATAGACTCCTCTGCCATCTAGTATTAGAAACTAGGACTTAGAAGTCCCTATTTCACTCTAATATAAAGTTAGAAGAAAGCACATAAAGG
This sequence comes from Monopis laevigella, assembly GCA_947458855.1. NCBI lineage: Eukaryota > Metazoa > Arthropoda > Insecta > Lepidoptera > Tineidae > Monopis > Monopis laevigella. Next base: position 1,406,546 of record OX381596.1, on the reverse strand, counting down.
ATGTCTGTAGATAATGAGCAATGACAAATTTCTTGAAAGGGGACACAACATTATTAGTATTATAGGTTTTGCAAAAGTTTTTCTAAGAAATTAAATATAGAATTTTTAAAAAGATAAACAGCAATGAAAAATGGGCGGAACTCGAACTCACGATCCTTGCTTTTGCATCAAGGTACTCAACCACTGAGCCAACCAGATACCTGGTCTATAATACTATTTTTTTGTGTTATTACTTTATTACTGAAGGATACTTTTAAATTGAATATTAAAATAAATATACCTTAAAAAAATCGAATATAGAACCGAACCTACGTAAATTATGTTGGTTTCAAATAAAACCGTGTTTTTTTTATTGTTAATCCGCATATGACTGTGATTTTTTTATTCACTTAATATAAAGAATATTAAATAATCAGTCATCTTTAAATACCTATTTGATGCAAGTATAAATTGGTCACGTGTTCCTGTAGGTCTCGATGTATCAAGGTTGATGCTTCGTGTTCGGACCTCCCACTCGTTGGCGGATTTCAAAAGTAGATGATTTAAATGAGGGCCCTATAATTATTAGTTGGCGAGGTCTTCTCATTACCATCGGCAGATTCGTTTCCCCTTGTTATGCCCAATGATATATTGTTCTCGTTGATTGCTCTGTTATTTGCTTCAACGTCATTCTACTTTTGCCCTAAATTGATTTTTACTTTACCTTTCTCTTTTGTTTTGTTTCTTAAACAATTTTAAAATAGATTTAATTTTGAACCTGTTATTTAAATTAATTACTTCAATTTCATATCAATTTTCAAATTTGAGGCGATTCAATTTTATTATAATAATTAAAATCGCGTGACCATGTTTCGGTTTTAGTCTGTGGTTCACCGGTTTTTAGGAGACTACTGCATCGATTTATTATTGAGGTATCTATAGTAGTCTCCTTTTAGGATGCACTTACGAAACGTGTTGTTAATTAAGCTACAAGTCAGCGAATAAGACTCGTAATGCAATTCGTTTCTATCGCTACCATATCATAATCGCATCATTAGCCGGCATAGTGGGAGCAATCAATGTTGAATAACAACAATTATTGATACAAAGTTACATGCTGTGCTCCAATAAGAAAAATAAATAAACTTCTATAATGATTTTATTACCAATTGATAATAAAATTAAAATGTGTATGTATCATCACGGGTGCCTTACGGCGCCCGAGACCGCCTAAACGGCCCCAGGGTAGTCAGCGGAGGGGTTTTAACCCCACCGCGTCGTAGCCGATGGTATGAGTCTACACCGAACAAGTGGCTAGCTCGTCGCGATGTTTTGAATAGACTCAATAACCCATCTATAAACAGTTTCACAAGTTGGTATGGTGAAACCGGGACCGACAGCTTAACGTGCTCTCCGAGGCACTATAGTGGTGTTGTCAAACAAATGTACATAATTTTTTTTATTAAAAACTCATTGGTACACACCGGGATTCGAACCAGGGACCTAAGTGTTTTTAAGTCCAAGGTCTAACCAACTAAGCCACCACGTATATAAAAAAATTAAAATGATTATTACATAACAATTAATATGTTTAATAATAAAGATAATTATATAATCAATATCATCAGTAGAGTATGTTATTAAGATCAATGTCACGATCAAAACTTTATTAATACATACAATATTTGATTAATGATTCCGCCTGATTGTGATTCTCTCCACGAACTTATGATGACAATGTAATCCTAATCGATTATGTTACGCAATACTAATCAATGAATACATTATCCAATTCAATTATGTTAATCTTGACCGTTGACATTGGGAAGTCACTCTGCAGACATATCGAGTGTTTTCAATTTTATTGTTTCTGATACAATTAGATTTCGTTTCAGTTTGATAGTATTGTTGTTTTTTAATAATATTGATAAAATTTTATTGTATTTGGAATTATATTTATCATTTATTCCTTTGGCGTTGTATCCGGAGGTCGTGTGTTCGATTCCCACCAATATGGCAAAAAAATATTAGTACATTTTTCTGTATTGTATCGTTGCTTCTGGTACACATAGTACAAGCCTAGAGCTTAGTTTGTGATCAGAGCAATACGTGTAAATTGGCCTACATATAATTATTATTTATTGTTGCTTGTTGTATAAACGTTTTGTTACCCTAGTTATAAACGTGTTTTGTCACTTTAATTCCATATCAATATGACAGGGAGACTTTGTTTTCTCCTGTTTTGTCCTTAGTTTATTGAAACTATAAAAGTTAAGAACGATAAGGGATCGAATTGGAATCGAATTAGATTTTCTAATGGTTGTTGTGATATAAATTGTTCGTGCGTGGGAGGTTATCTATTTCATTAATAAATACCTTATGCAATTGATGATATGACATAATTTAATTGTTTTTATTATTAATCTGTTTCGTTGCAACACACCATATCTTCCATTTGAAACTAATGTTTTTGAATTTAGTATTTTTTTTATTATCAATATGGTAAAGTTCTTTATAGTCCAAGCAATTTTCTGCTGCCAAATCAAGATTACTTTCTGGAACCAATAAAAAGACAATTAAAATTGTAAACACTACTCAATTGTGGTAAGTACAGGTTTTTTATAACCGTGTACCTTATACGAGTTCGCGGCTCCCGAAGTGGGATACCATCACGTCACGATTACGACTCCGAAAAAGCGAATCGGGTTTAATTTGTTGGTAGTAATTAGTCACTCGGCTTTGTCAGGCCGACCGATTCCACTTGCACATCTGATATGACCGTTAAATACTTTGTATTCATGTTATCTGTAATAACATCTATTTTCTCTGTTTTCTTTTACTTTCATATTTCTTTTAGGAAATGCAACCCTAACATCTTTTCTTTTTTAAGTGCAATCGAATTGGTTTTTTTTGTAGGACAATTTACACTTCTGCGGCCATATTCTGTTTCCTTTAAAGGTAACGTTAGATTGTCAAAATATTACAATCCTTTAAGTACAATTGTCACCACACGGAATGCTAAAAACTGTCAAAGCATCTGTAACATAAAGGTATAACCATGAAGGTAAAAACCGTGCCAGTCCGCGCGCCGCTACGCGTTTTTTAGCTTCGTGGGTATAACGTACATGCCATTTTTTGGTTATTGTTGTTGCTGATTGTTCAGTGTCATATATAGAGGATTTCATTATTTTTGCCAAGCTAACGTTTCCGTTATAAGAAACAGAATTTGGCCGCTGGTGACAAACTAAGCTCTAGGCTTGTACTATGTGTACCAGACAAACACCCAGACCATGACAAACTGTACAGAAAAACATATTAATATTTTTTTGACGTTGGTGGGAATTGAACGCGATTTCTGGATACAACGCCAAAGGCGCAAACACTAGTTTACGGAGGCTGTCAATGTTTTAAAAGTTGTTATCTTTTGTATTGGCATTTATTAATATTTATAATTCCGGATACTGTTTTATAAGTTAACATTGTCATTAAAATTTTTTAACTGGAATATTTCATAATAAGCAAATGTGTTCGCATCTTTTCTATATGATACACATAAAAAGGCAGTCTAAATTCTGCTAGGTATTCTCTACTAGTCAAAGCTTTCGGACAATTTGCAAGGTGTTACCGAGTAGTTAGGATATACTGGATGACTTTGAAAGGATGTACTTTGAGCTAATATGAGGTTCTGCTAACCAAATCGAACAACTTTTCCCATGAAACCATGTGTGTCGCAAACGAAAAAAAAAATTGCCTTCTCCATACAAACTAGTAATGTAAAAATAACCAATTTGTATGGTGAAGCCAATTTTTTTTTCTTTTCTGCATACAGGGTGAATTTGAAAGGATGTACTGGGCTAATATGAGGTTCTGCTGATCACACCGAACTTATTATACATAACCGACATCTAACTATAACATTTCTACAAATGAAAAATATCCGTCGGCCCCATTTTCACTACCTCACTCTGATAATGCGCCAGACATTTGGTAATGCAAATAATGTTTGTGTGTTAGTAATGTTAGCATTTTATTGGATTTGTATTGTGTTGTGTAAAGTTATTAATATTTTAAGTACAAATTAGTATAAAATTTACACCATATTATGGTGGAATGTGTAAAAAACATAAACACCACGACCACATTTTAGCAAATAAACGTTATTAATATTAGCAAGTTGATTATAGGTAAAATTTCTAGTAGACTTTTATGGAAGATCTATATTGGAGTATTTAAGTTTAAGACACACATGTTATATGCTAATGCGCATGCGACCACTCTTCACGACACCAAACCATTTAAGAACCAGCCTAGCTCCGTAGGGGTCATACATCAATGTTCCCCAGGTATATAATTTGCTAGCCTCCTCGGTGTGCTGACTTATGGCGGCCACTCGATATCGAACATTATTACTCACTAATTGAGACATTTTTTATGCTCTGGTCGGGTGCGAAAGGCGAGTGAGTTTAATCACTGGTTTGCGGAGGATTTATGCGATGTGCTACTTTTCTTTCTAAAGTTAAGTTTTAGGGCTGTGGGTCATGATTTTGGAGTTTCAATTTTTATGGACTTCTTTTATCTATATTATAAAATTTGATGAAATTAATCTTAATCATTTCAATGTTAACATATTACTTATTTTTATTGACTAGCACCCGGATGTCCCTTGTCCCCTTGGACCACAGTAATAATGATGAAAATCGCATAAGTGGTTCTCAAGTTACATATAACCACACAAACGCACAGATAGAAATACCTATGTTTCATTTTATATGTAATAGAAATCACCCTCCAAGAACCCCTTGTTCTTGGAGGCTCGAATGAATTCATTTTTCTACTAAATTAATTAGATATCAACCTATGAAAGCCAAATTTCACACATGTATGCAAATACATCAATAATACAAATACATTTTATTTATTTTTGATGTAGAAACTTCAGGTGATGTCCGAGCTCGGTATAATTTTATTGAACGTATTGCATTTATCATCCAGAGAGCAAATGTTGCGAGTATGTTAGGGACCTTAGGCCCACAGAATAGCTGGGACATAGAGGATTAAATTAAATTTAGGTTTAGTTAAAAAAAAAATGTTTTGTGAGTAACATTTTTTTTTTTTTCAACAAAAATCAAATGATATCATGGCAATTCAGCATAAAACGGAAAGTAGTGTTTTTTATAAGTAGATACATTAACTTTGATATGCCTTCAATATACAATTGTTTTAGTAATTAGGGCCCCAGGCTTTGGTATTTTTGAAATATATATCATAATATTAATAAAATTCCAATTGTAATCCGAAGTGGCGACAACAGAAGCACTTACCCTACGTGAACTAACCAATAACATGGAGCAGACTTATGAGGTGAAGATTCCTCTTATTGCTCACACCATAACTTTATCATAGAATATTATTTAGTACCCGTTTAGATGTTGCTAGAGGAAAAAGGATCATTGTTCCAAAGCTAGTTTTATTTTGCATAATCATAGGGAACGGTCAGACGGTAAGAATGGTTTATTGGGAGTATAGAATTATTTTAGTAACTAACTATAACTAAAGTGCACTTCTAGATAGATAAGGTTTCCTTAAAAAATGCCGCCTAAAACTTTTTTTCCGTGTCATAGTTAATTCCCTAATTGTGAACTAAGGTACTATTTCAATTTTTCTCCATTTAACCTTCAAGAAATCCGTGAGATTAATCAATTCAGCGGTTGAATTTTAATAGGCTTCTACTTTTTAAGTTGATATGCATTTTATTTACCGTTTGCTCTACCTATTAAGTGGACAGGAAAAGGATTCGCGAACTCGAGCGTCAACAAACATCTAAATGTTGTTTTCAGTTATAATAAAGTTTTTTTTTGGAAAAAAAGAACATGGAGGTGTAGATTTTATTTACTCGATCCTAATTACATAATTTCTTTATAAAAAATCTGTTTTGTTTTAAAATGAGAACTAAAGTAATATTTTTAGAATCATAAATCAAACTTTGGGTGTCTTTTCAAAAGTTAATATATTTTTTATAAAAATACAATCTAATTAGGATCGAGTAAGTAATATTTACACCTCTACGTTATTTTTCATTAAAAATAAACTTTGATATCACTGAAAACAACATTTAGACGTTATTGGACGTTCGAGATCGCGAAACCTTTTACTGGCTTCTTAAGTTTCAACAATAGAGATGGACCAAACTAGTCTAGTTCTACATTTGTATATGGCCTTATTACTATGGCCTATATAACAATACTAGACTAACATCGACATGTACAGATATTCTAGCTAATAGTAATACAGTGTTTTTCTTATTTTCCATGCATCGGTATACTTCAATTTGATTGATTTATTAAATATATCAGTATTACTAACTTGTTATTAATTAGGCTCTGCCTCTTTCATAACCGCACCCACTGCCATATGTAATAATCCGGTAATCTCAGACAGGCTGTATTTATATCCACAGGTTTATGAATGGTAGTTTTAACATAATATTTATGGCTATTTTCCAATCTTGTTAAAATGTCAAGCCTTGGGAAGTGACCTAGAATACTAGCAGCAGTTATGTTCATATGCCTAGACGCTCCATAAATCCAGACCTAGCCACAGAGTTAAGTGCCATAGCTGGGACCTAAAGGCCAGGCTATCTGCCAAGATACTGTCGCTGCGAACGCATGAATATCAGGCAACGGTGCGCAGGTCATCGGCTAGATAAACCGTGTTACAGCCATGCTCTCAAAATATATCACTGCTGTTAAATTAAAGGTTCTTAGCCGTTGGAAAACAGTGCATTTTTGCTTGATTAGAGAAGTTATGGGACTCCATTCATGTTAAGTAACAGCGGTCTAACGGTTTTTGTTAAATAATATTTATAATTTTATTATTGGAGCACGGCATGTATTTCTGTATACACCCGTGAAGATATGTATGTACATATCTTCACGGGTGCCTTACGCCGCCCGAGACCGCCTAGACGGCCCCAGGGTACCCAGCGGAGGGGTTTTAATTCCACCTTCTGTATCTACCTGATTGTAAGCTGTCCAACAAATCCATAATTTGTGTTGATAAAATTGTTTAACAGCATTGATCGTTCCCATTATGCCAGCTAGATGCGGTTATGAAATGGGTGGCAACAAAGATTAGCCGAGTGTACTTTATCCTCGCTGCCCCATAGTTAATCCTTCTCGTTTCGTAACCGTATGCCTTTAAAGAAGAGTACCACCTTGACAAGGAGTCGATGCAATAGGCTCCAGAAAACCGGTGAATCCACAGACTAAGACCGAATTATGACTAGGTCACTTGACTAATTTTGCATTATTTGTATATATTTTTTTGTATAATGTTTTAACTAAAATGTATTATTGCTGCATTACTCTTTAGCATCCCTAGAGCTATTCTTTGAATGGAGTAGGCCTTAGACTTAGACTTTAAACTTAAATGAACAATTCGGGAACAAAGGCGGACTTAATACCGCTGGACATCCTCTACCAGTCAACCTTCGAGAAAAATGAAACAGTAATAATAATGAAGTTAGACAACAGAAAATTTATAAATATAAAATGTCATGTCGCCGGGGTGCTGGTCCTTGGTCAAGACATAGAGCCATAAATAATGTCATATAGAAGACTTTAGTATCCCAAGCACAGTCGTCACATAGACCAGAGGGCTATAGCTAGCCTATGACAGAGATCTTAGGGCATGACACTTCTACCTTGGTATCGGGGTCGGGTGCCTGTCTGGGACGCACTACATATGTTCTGACATCTTCTTAGGCGATGGAGCTATGGTCTCCTCTTGGTGACCGGACAACAAGAAGCTTTTCATAATATTATCACTTTAGGTTAACCTAAAGTGGGAACAGATTATACATACATACATATCATCACGGGTGCCTTACGGCGCCCGAGACCGCCTAGACGGCCCCAGGGTACCCAACGGAAGGGTTTTAATCCCACCTCGTCGTAGCCGATGGTATGAGTCTACACCGAACAAGTGGCTAGCTCGTCGCGATGTTTTGAATTGACTCAATAACCCATCTATAAACAGTTTCACAAGTTGGTATAGTGAAACCGGGACCGACAGCTTAACGTGCTCTGCGAGGCACTATAGTGGTGTTGTCGAACAAATGTACATAAATTCTTAAATTAAAAACTCATTGGTACACACCGGGATTCGAACCAGGGACCTTAGTGTTTTTAAGTCCAAGGTCTAACCAACTCGGCCACCACATATATGGGTGAACTGCAGTGTTCTCAGGCTTGTAACCGCAAAACTGGATAAAGGCTTTTTTTTAAATAAGGTATTTTAAATAAGTTCAAATTAAGTTAGTTTTAGACTTGTACTATGTGTACCAGGAATAACGACACTAATACATATTATATTTTATAATCACCCAGATCATGGTACACTGTACAGAAAAAGATGCCTAATATTATTTTGCAATGAGTGGGAATCAAACCCACGAACTCCTGATGCAACGCCAATGGAATAACCACGGATACAGTCTAATTTACATGAACAGCTATAACCGTCGGGTACCTCATGGAATGAATGTACCTTCAGGTCCATTTTTAACGCCATCTGCGACTATCTTAAGTAGAAGTACCACAGAGTAACTAGGTCCTATTACCCCATCTTTATCAGCTTTATTATAGTGCCACTATCACGTAACAAACACTATCACGTAACAAACAACGGGTTTCAGGAAGCGGCTTACATTGCAAATATCAAGTTGAATTCTTAGCGTATATAATCATTAAATGTTGATATACATATGTACACTTTACATAGATTCAAGTTTTTTTTGTTTTTTTTAAGCTACCCTTTGATGACCGTCACGACTCTATCTGTATATTTGTCCGCATGGATATCTTGACAACTACTGATCCGAATTTTATAAAATTGGTAAGAAATCTTGTGGAATAAACAAAAATTGTTATAAGTTAAAATTTCGTAACAAGTTCATGTGAAAAAGACAATAATTGTGTACCTTATTGATGAAAAAAAAACGATTTGCTTGTAAAGATTTACATGACAAATATTTCGACTTTGACCTTAGACTCAGCACCATTATTGGTACAAACCAAATAAAATATGTCAAAGAATTTACGTATAGTCAGCAACCGAGTAAAGAAAGAAATCTAACATTACACAACAGATATATTAAATTATTGTATTTACAATGAAAATAATACCTTTAAAGATTTATTACATTTCAAGCGGGATATAATCTGGCCTAAAGCTACCTTCAGAAGTCTTACTACATGACATACTTTTCCAGTTTCCTCTTCATCCAAGAAACTTCCTGAACCATTGTCTCCATCCCAAAATGATAAATCTATTCAAGAAATGATAACATTACCAGCTTCACCTCAACCGCCGTTACATTGCAGCCAGGATAGCGAATGGCCAGCTGGAGATAACAATATAATTCGTGTGCAGAACGCGTGTAGCTGTCACCCTATCGCCTTCACACCTTCATCCCGTTTCCGACGTCTGCAATGCTTCATGGCATTCTCCACACCATAAATTCTTGCTGGGCATTAATCTTGGATTCCAACAATAATATTATTTACTAGCTTTTGTTGGCCCGGCTTCGCTCGTCATAATATAAGTTGTATGACGTGCCACATCCAAATTGTAAAGGGTTTTTCAACAAGAACTTTTATTTATTTATTTAAAATACTTTATTGCACAAAATTACAAAATAAAATTGAACATATGCGAGCTTAATGCCTTAGGCATTAACTTTGTTTTCTAAAACAAAACAAAATAAAACAAAAAATTTAGAAGAAGATGATTAAATTTTTTATTGAATTACAATGAGAAAAGTTCGGCAATTATGAATAAAATATGACATCTGGCAAATGTACACCACAAGCACGCTGACAGATGTCGATTCTTTCATCAAAGTTTTTAATCACTTTTTGACAAAATGGCGGGATTATTTCATTAATCACATCACGGATTTTGAGTTTTAAGGCTGCAATCGATTCGATTGGCTCCGTATAGACTCTGTCCTTAACAAGCCCCACAAAAAAAAATCCAGTGGTGTTAAATCACAAGATCTGGCTGGCCACTTAACAGCTGAGTTTCGTGAAATTATGCGACCGGGAAATTTGGTTTGCAATAAATTCATTGGATGTGTGACATGTCGCACCGTCCTGTTGAAACCACATGTCAGTGATATCCACGTCATAAATAATAGGCCAAAATTGAGTTGTTAACATCTCGCGATAGCGTGATCCATTGACCGTTACCGCATTTCCAGCGTGCTTGTCGTGGTCATTTGCCAGATATCATTTTTCATTTATAATTGCCGAACTTTTCTTTTTGTAATTCAATAAAAAATTTAATCATCTTCATCTAAATTTTTTGTTTTAGAAAACAATGTTCTTGTTGAAAAACCCTTTATAACATTTGTCTATAAATTTTACGTGATAATATATTTTAAAAATATAAAGTAAAATATAATATGGCAAGCTCGTCGTGGTATTTGTATAGCCTTTATATATTATTTGTAAAGTTTCTCAAGTTGGGGTAGTAAAACTGGGACAGCTTAAAGTGGTCTTTTAGGCACTATCGTGATGTTGTCAAACAAATGTACTTATTATTTTATGAACTCATTCACAGTACACACCGGGGTTAACCCGTGCGCAAGTGCTTTTAAGTTTACAATCTAAACCAACGACTTGTGAGAGACTAACATTTAAACTACCAGGGGCTTTACCAAAGAGCCAATCGATAATCGAATCCATCGAAAGCCAAATGTATGGGATTTGACGTTTCTCGTCGATCAGGCTCTACCTATGGAGTAAAATTCCTATACTTTATCGATCGATGCGGCGATTCGATTAACGATCGTGTTCTTTGGTCAAGTCCTAGATTATAATTAGCATTTGGTAGAGGTAAATTGATTACCGGGTATCGGGACAAGGTATAGTATAAAATATATAATTTAGATATAACATAGTTTAAAGAAACATTTGATTAAATGAGTTTCAACGAAGTCCCTTGAAAAACAAAGCTAAAACTCATCCAGCAGAATGATGAAGGCACGATTCCCAATAAAGATGTAACCAGACAACCCGTAGACGTCTCCCACGCAGGCGATGGTATCGAGCAAGTTACGAGCTCGCAGACACCTTGTATGCGTTAACGACGACAAGTCCACTGTGGATGTGGCAAACTATCTGAACCAAGCGGAGCCATGGGGAAAGAGGCGCGAAATAGCACAGTGTTAGCTGGCAAACAAACTAATAAATATCAGATTAAAAAAAATACCGTGTTCTTAGATCACGTAAATTGATTGCTTTGAACATTGGATATGGCGCTGATAAAACTTTGTTTTATTGTAAAAAAATGTGTTTTATACTTAATAATTTTAATATTAGAATGTGGCGAATAATAGAATTAACATTATTGGAGTAGTCTCCTGGATGTGCCGTTGGCGTTGTAATTGTAGGTCGTGGGTTCGATACCCATTCAGTCCCGGTAATTCCAACTTTTTACCGGAATGAAAATTAACTTATATATCACATTACCCTACCTGTGTGCAATTTCATACAAATTGGTTCAGCTATATTGAAGTTTTTAAGTAACAAACATCCAAACTTCACATTTATAACATTTATTTGACAGCCTCCGTAGACTAATGGTTGCGTCTTTGACGTTGTATCCGAAAGTCGTGGGTTCGATTCCCACCCATGGCAACAAAATTAGTATGCTTTTTCTGTACAGTTTGTCATGGTCTGGGTGTTTATAAAATATAATATGTATTATATCGTTGCTTCTGGTACACATAGTACAAGTCTAGAGCTTAGTTTGTGATCAGAGCAATATGTGTAAATAGTCCTACATATTATTATTATTAATAAGGTATAGATAGGAAGGTTAGTATCATTGTTACTGGTATACATAGTACAAGCAAGGCTCATATATTTGTGAGCAGGGAAAAAATGTATGAGTTAAAAGTAAAAAAAACGAAAAAAAAAATCAGCTGCACTACAAGTGCTATTGAAAAATCTATTACTATTTTATCTAACGTTTCAGCATGATCCCAATAAATATGGTAGTTTTAGAACTAACGTAAAAGAACTTTGATTAAATCCAACTAAAAAAGATAACATCAATTCCAAAAGCCTCAACACTAAATCCGATAGAATTTCATAAGGTCTCAGTAATCTCTGATCTCAAAGCTGCAATTAAAAAGAAAGTGACAAAAAGCCACAATTCGACGCGGTAGGTGAAGGTGCCTTAGAAACACTTAACGCTGCTGGCGCCGAGATTATCATCCCAGATGCACCAGATAAATCCCAAGACTTTGATTGAGACATACAAGGTTCTAACGGTAAAGGAAACGAAGCCCAGCGGGACGTACATAACGACAGGCTAACGTACAATCACATATGTGAGACATTTGAATTAAATCTTTGGTTTACAATTATAGAGAAAGTTTAAGATAATTGAAGAGGTTAAACGATACTTTAACTTATCTGATTTTAAGTCATTAATTGGAATTGGAACTTTAAGTGTAACGATAATATTAAATGTGTACATATACTAAAAACCGTAGACTTTCCGTGTCTGTACATTAACGGTTTTTGCAAAAAAAGTACCCGAAGACGCTAGAAATAAGTAATAGAACGTAAACAAACATTTTTTTTGCTTATAATCAATAACACGCACACGAAGATGCATAGTCTGCTAATTTTATAATAAGCTTAAAAATAAAATAAAATTAAACACAAAATATTCATTGCGCATCACATTTCGTTACAAATAGGAAGGAGTTAAAATTTTCAGATACTAATGAATCACGGCAATATATAATCTACAATAATGTTTTATTATATGAAATACTTTCCTTAATATTAAGAAATTGTTACCTACACTGCAATATATTAGCAAAAACTAATTAACCATATGTAGTTGGTTGATTAGTAGCAAAAACAAAATAGTATAAACACATCTAATTTAGATCTGCCAGGATTCCGCACAATTTGTAGATAATTTATCCTGAACGAAACAAGTAGAGAATTTAGATTTATAGAACTTGTGGTTTCATTTATAAACACATCCATTTGTCCTCTTTGCCTATTTTAGATGCATTTAGATTGAACTTGGCATTGAAATTGGATATGAATTAAATTTATTCTAGGACTAGGTGTTCATTCGCATGAGCTCCGAATAGATACAAAAAATCCTTTCGTTTTGTGGCGCTAAATTTAAATATTCAAATTCATCTAATAATGGTTAAGTGATATCAATTACTTTAAAGTTAACCGCTACATAACAGGTAGTGGATAGTGTCGGAATTTTGATTGACTCTGCGGCTCAATGAAGTTGTTATTTAGATTTGACTGTCATTACTTCTGGAGATTTATCATCATCTGGTGATGCAACTCCGGTCTGAGATGTTGATTTGTTGATACTGTTTGAGATTTTAATAGTATGTTGATTTGATGTCTGATCTGATAATTGCCATGTAATTATGTTTTAGAATTAGTATATTTAGGAACATAACCTGTTCTATTTGATTTTAAAGTTTATGAGATTTTAATTAATAATAATTAGATTATAAGACTATTTCTAGTATCCAACTAATGTTTTTAGTGATATTCGGCTATGATTTCCGCTTTTTTATATTTTACTGAATTAATCAGACTCACAAAATCAATTAATGGGGTCGAACAATACATTGTTATTTAACAGCATTGGTTGCTCCCACTATGCCGACTAATCTATGAAGTAGTCTCCTAAATACCTGTGAAACCATAGACTATACCCGAAACATCTCTAGGGTTTGCATCCGTACGGGCGATGGCAACGACACCGGTCGGTCTTCCACCACCACACAAAATGTACGCCCACATAATTGTCGCTTTCAGAAGTTCAGAATTTTATTCTTGCAATGACGACGTGAAATTACGCAAAAGAAATACCGCGTGCGTTCTTCGCTAGATGTTCCGCCCCAGAATTATATATTAAATTTAATTATAAATAACAAAATGTGACCATTCCCGTAAATCATGTGTCGACTAAATTAGTATTTAGTTTTCCGATTGTCAATGCAATAAAGATATTTACCACAGCTATCACCTTAATCATGTCCTGCACGGCACGGACGATTTACTCCAGCGGCCTTATATGATTTTATTTTAAGAATTAATTTAATCGTGTTGGTCGTGGTCGTACGCATGTTTTGACGCGCATCGGCGCACGCGCCTGTCATCCGTCCGCCAATCAGCGCTCGTCGTCCGACGTATGAGTGATTTAGGGTGGTATCACCATCGTTTATCCTACCGTGGACATAATTAAACAATGTTCTTCTATGTTCTTAACGAGGGTGCTTGTTAGTTCTATGAATATTCATTGGGTACCAGCATCACAACTGCGGTGGCTACTGGTTTTCGATTGATCTTATTTGTTGCCGGTGTTGTTTGTTAATGACCTTCTTGGTTGGTAACCTCTCTTAAGGTTCCTCCAGTCGACAGTGCGCCTATATAAACGTACTTCTCATATTATTAATAAATAATAAATACCACCACGGGTCCATTTTTGGCTCCCGAGAACCGTTTAAACGGCTTCAGGGATCTCGAGAAATGGATTTACCCGTCCTCATCTCGCCGATGGTATTCAGAGGCAACACATCTCATATTATTAATAAAATTAATAACAAAATTAAATAAAAATGTTGCACTCTATAAAGTTCGCTAGGCAGACTGATTGGTTTCCGTATAATTATAATATAATGATAAGTAGGACAATTTCCAAATACTGCTCTGGTCACAAACTAAGCTTTGTATGTGTACCAGAAACAATCATATAATACACTAACTGATTCGCTCGAAAAGAATATTTTTTCCCCGTTTTTGCAACATTTTTCATTGTTACTCCGCTTTATTGGTCGTAGTGTGCCTATCGCCTTCCTCGATAAATGGGCTATTAAATACCAAAATAATTTTTCAATTTGATCCAGTAGTTCCTGAGATTAGCTTTCAACCAAACAAACAAACTCTAGCTTTATAATATTAGTATAGATATTATATTTTATAAACACCCAGACCATGACAAACTATACAGGAAAACGTACGTACGTACTCGTATATAGATTTTTGTGGGAGTAGAACCCACGACCTCCAGATATAACGCCAAAGGCGCAACCACTAGTCTACGGAGGCAATCGAATTTAATTGTAACTTTTATAATAATTTGAAATCAAAAATTTTGTTAAAAACAAAGATTTTACTGAATAATTGATAAAGTGCAAACTTGTAAGTTTTGCCAATAATTTGATAACTTACTACTTCAGCACTATCGCCTAAAGAAACACAGGTTTTAAAATTTATTATTGACTAAATTTTATATTGATAATAATTTCTTGATAATATCCAAATCAAAAGTATGTTCAAAGCACAGAAAACATTGCTTTAACGAAATCATTGTGTGATTAATAAATAAATTATATCTCTATAGAAAGTCAAGCCACAAAATCAGTTGCACCAATATCATGTAAACAACGTCGTTTATAGAAAAAAAAGAATTAAAGTGATTGATTTAGTGCGACAAACCAGACGAGAGTATGTGAAATATTCCTAATTACTATTAAATGGAGTAAACGATGCTTTTGCACCATTGACAAGTGTTTTGGCAAACCCCACTGCTGTTAGTTTATCGTAAAACGTTTTAGTACCAACATACATTTATACGTTTAAAATTATTTACGTATAAAGCTAACAATGAAAAATCAACATCAATTGAATTTTTTTTCATGTATAAAACTTTACTTGTATTTGTTGATTAAAATATTTCCTATGATTCACAATATAGAAATTTTAAACTGAATAATATTTATTATGATTAAAATGATTATGATGTTATTCCATTTTACTAATCCTCCACCCTCGTGTGCAGACAACACAAAGGTTTGCTAATTCGCAAACAAGCAATAGTTTTAGTCTGTTTACTGTACTAATAGGTATTTATTTTAATCTGGGCTTTAGTAATAACACAAAGACAGTGTTTGTAAGTCTTCGCTAACGACATAAAAGCCCTTTATCTATTGTTCTCGAAGAAAAACTATTTGCTCATCCACTTTGCTGATGCTTCGCTAATTGTCTTTGAAAGGATTATGGCACCGTCTGCCGCCGATGGAAAACAATTTTATTATTCATTCACCAAATTGCTAAATTTTACTATAAATGTGGTGGTTACATATTAGACTTAAAAACACTACATGTTTTAGCTTATCACGGTGTGGTAACCAATGAGTTTTTTTTTAATATTCACTTGTATGGGATCCTACAAATCCGCTACCCACAAAAATACGTAAACCTAAATGCACCATCAGCGCCCTAGCTGAGACTGCCTAGCCGACCGAGGGTTTCCCCATTGTCGTAGCGTCATCTACACTTAAAAAGTGGTAAACTCGTCGCGGTATATGAATAAACTTATAAACAGTTTCACTATTTGGTCTACTGAACTGGGCCACCAGCTTAACGATCTCACCGTTGCACTAGTGATGTTGTCAAAATCAAAGTTATTTATTGTGTAAGTTATATATTGTTGTGGTGAACTCATTGGTACACACGGTCTAACTTCGCTATTTTTACATCTAATTATAGATATTAATCTACTCTTCGAATTCTCTGAATTTATGTACATTAGCTGAAGATCCGTCAATTAGTGTAGTGTCTCCAGAAGTAGCTACTTTGGGACTTCCACACCCCTGGGAGTTAAAATTTACACGGTGCTTCCAATTACGTCGTTTCGAATGAAATTCTGCTTTAGTTAGTGCGCTGGTAACTATAAAGTACAAAGTTTAATGATAGCCTGTCTGGATTTACGAGTTATTGATTATATGTAAGTTTTCTTTGAGTTTTTAAATTAATTCATTTTGGGACACAATTTCTCTGTTTATTGCTTTCTTTAGAACTGCTTTGGTTAGGAAACTAGTATCTATAAGGTACGAGGTTTAACGATAGCATGTACTGGATTTATGAGATGTTCAATGTTTTTGTACTTAAGTTTTCTTTAATTTTTAAGATTAATGATTACTGTTCATGTTTTACTTTTATTTATTGGGTTAATTATTAGACAATTTTGTTTAGGAAAAAATATTTAAAGAGATTTCTAAAAAAAACTATTTGACGTTTTTCTTGACCCGCAGGATGGCAGTTTCCTCGCTCAAAAGATTAGCATAGAAATTCAACGAGGAATTTTGTTTTTTGTGTTTCATTGTTAGTTTTGTGTGAATTGTAAATTGAATTTAGATTCAGTTCATTTTTCTAGTTTAATTTATATTATTTTTGTACATTCTTATTAATTTAGAAGTGAGACACACTGCACTTTTTCAGACGCCTTTGGCTCATACTAATTATTGTAGCAATGCTGTGATCTATAGAATCCTAAACACCTACAACAAAAAGTTTGATGACATAGACATTTTTAACTTATCTAAACCTTTGGTAAAGAAAAAGATTTCCCTCTACTTTAAAAGGCAATGATAACTAGTGGGTACCTAATCATATAGAAAGACATAATATGCACTGATGGAATTAAAAGAGAAAATGTAATGTACAATATTGAGGGAGAAAATATAATGTATAATATTAAAAAAGAAAATATAAGAAAGTACCTATACAATATGAGCATGGGTATATGTAAGCTTATATAAATTAAATTATTTATTTGAAGTACAAATTAACTTATTTAATTTCCGATGAGACCACTAACACACACTCACACACTCGCGCACACATGCACACAAACGCACACGCACACACCACAGACATAAACACTTTTACCTCTGCACAAATCAGTACCTGTAAAGATAAAAGAAATCCTAAACGGGCCAAAGTTTTGTTTTGCTTTCGTTTTCATTTTTATATAATTTTTTATTTAATAATATATTGTAAAATGAAGACTGTTTTTTTTTGTATTGTTATTTTGTAATGCGCTGTGGATTTTTGTTTGATTAAATAAATAAATTCTTCTTTGTAACTGTAAGTTCACTTATCTGTTTATTTAAAAAATACTTAGCTTCTATAATTTCTTACAACTTGTCACATAAAAAAAAACATAATGTTAGCTTATAGCGTTACTTTATTAATCGAGTAGATAGAATCAGGCTTAGCAACTTCGACACTCGATTCCATTTCTCTCACTTTATTAACGGGTTCCAATGTTTATTTTAACATAATGTTAGTTTTGATGCGGCCAGTTGTATTAGCCGCTTGAAGCGCTTCAGGAAACATTTTACTAGTTCTCCAGCTGCTGGTGGACCTGTTGGTTCCGGCAACATTCCTCATATGTGATTAATTGGGATCTAATATCTTCATCATCGCTTACATTCATTACTTGCGTTTATGTGGAACGACACTTCTGCCATGATGTTTGGCTTCGTACGGGACTTGGGGTTTTTGAAATTTGTGGGAAAAATATTAGATGGAGAAGCAGAGGATGTTGCAATGAGCCGACGATGGTGGAGAGTTATTTTGATATTTATAAAGAAAAATAAATCTAGGCCTTTTAATTATAAATTATTTTTTACTTCTTTGTATTAACATGTAGCTAATATACAATTTATTAAATTAATTCGCTTTTATGAAAATGCTTTTATGCAAATATTTGATGAAAATGAAAATTATATTTTATTATCAATATTGTGATTCAGAAGGGTTTTTTAGAAAATTATTTTATTTGGTTTGTTGATTTAAAAGACTGTTTGTTAGAAACTGGCATCGAAATGACCAATATTGCTAAGTAAGCTATTTGCTATCTTCTGCTGCTTTTAGCCATCAATAATGACATTGGATGTCACCGGCTTATTCAGTCTTGAATGAACTCTCGACGCTAGCTTAGTACTTTCATGCTCACTGATTGCTTAGTTAGATCATTATTTATGAATAGATCTCACTTAGGATATTCACTCAATTAACATCTTGTCTCCTTCAGTTTTATACATACATATCTTCACGGGTGCCTTACGGCGCCGAGACCGCCTAGACGGCCCCAGGGTACCCAGCGGAGGGGTTTTAATCCCACCTCGTTGTAGCCGATGGTATGAGTCTACACCGAACAAGTGGCTAGCTCGTCGCGATGTTTTGGATAGACTCAATAACCCATCTATAAACAGTTTCACAAGTTGGTATAGTGAAACCGGGACCGACAGCTTAACGTGCTCAGGCACTCGTGCTAGGGCACTATAGTGGTGTTGTCAAACAAATGTACAAATATATACACCGGGATTCGCACCAGGGACCTAAGTGTTTTTAAGTCCAAGGTCTCATCAACTCGGCCACCACGTATATCTTTATATTCTCATATAGTTTTATATTCTTATATAGTTTTATATTCTCATATATAACAAATATTGGGTTTGTGTACCAGTTTGTGTAACAATATCATACTTTTATTTTTTACTGGAGCACGGCATGTATCTTTGCATCTACCTGGTGGTAAGCAGATCTACAAACTCCATGATGGGGTCGATCAATACATTGCTGTTAACAATATTGATCGCTCCCACTAAGCGGGCTAAATGATGTGGTTACGTAATTGGCGGCGACAAAGACGTATTTGCATCACGAGTCCTTTTTAATATTCTTGCTGCTTTATCGTCAAATCAATCGCCCGTTTCGTAACCGCACGAAGAAACGAGACTACCACATCGACAAAAAATCGATACAGTTGTCTCCGTAAAACAAGTGGAAACACAGATTAAACCCGAAACATGACTAGATATATTGTCGGTTTTTGCATCTGTATTGACGTACTTAATTAAGACTATCAACGGTTATCAAACGTTAACTACTGCATATTGTTTTTGCGAAAACGATGACATCTATAACTTGCCTTGTACCCACATGAATTAAGCGCAATCGTTAAAGTAATCGCCTGTCAGACGAAAGCCCCTGAGGGTGTCCAGCAGATGTGGCTTATCCCCACCTCATAGTCGCTATTTCTACTTAATAATATAAATTGCGAGCGTCGCTAAACGTGCAAAAACATTGAGCCCCGTTACCAAAGCTCACATTAACACAACCCGAACCCTCATTCATTAGCTGAGAACAAGACAATTTATTCCAGCAGTCTGTTGGCGAACGTTCTGCTGGATTTATACCCGATGCGTTATCCAGCACAATCTCACCATTATTCCAAACCTTCTCCGTGTGTATGTCTATTAAATCTAATTCAGATATAAATTCATTAATATATTGCGTGCCCATTCTGCGTTAGTAGGTTAAATGAGAATCAACATGTTCTTAATCCAGTTAATATGTCAGAGTTTCTCTATTAACATTTATTGGGAGTTATGGTTTTGTCATAACCTTCCGCACTCTAAAATTATATAGTTGTTTATTAGGTACCATAAACACAGAATACTATATTAAACACAGGTCTATTAGTAAATACAGTTTCCTTTCCTGTTTATTTGTCTATATCAGAAAATATTTATTTTACAGTATTGAGACAACTTACGGCTAACAATTATAATAATGTTTATATAAAAAAAATAACAACTAAAAACCATTAATAAGTCATCACAAATAGTTTTCCATATTTTACAAAAAATACAAGAATACCTACATGACTAAAATTAAATGAAAGACTCCAGTAAATACATCCCAGTTAGTGTTTTCATTACACAATTAACACTAGTATTGAATATATCAATCGTGTCACCGCTGTCGTTGACCGCTTTACTTGCTCTAAAGAGACCCTTCGATCTACTTTTAATACAACCCTTGCCTTCCCCTTCCATCATACCACCTTTGTTTCTAAATCTTTTGCAGTTGTCGCTGCAAGACTTTGGAATAATTTACCAGTCAAAATAAGACAATCACCAAATAGAGTCATATTTAAAAAAAGAGTATATGATTACTATTTAAATTAATAGGTAGTTTTTATTTATCTTTCATTATTCTATTCCTTTCCACTTTATTATTTTTCCTTTCTCATTTTGTAGTTGGTAGTATTGTGTATGTGTAGTTTATGTATGTGTATATATATAAGATATATTTCAGTAGTCTATAAGAGATTGTAAGTATTTTATATAATATTCACTGGTTTATATACTCGGTTACTGTATTGCACCTACCTCACTTATTAACTGCTTTTATTGTCTCGAAGGTTTGACTGGCTGAGAATGCCTAGCGGCATTAAGTCCGCCTTTGTATTTTGTATGCAATAAAGATTTAAATAAATAAATAAAGAGGAAACTATTTTTCCTATAACTAAGTCGCTAATATTCGTTAACTATTTTGGTCATACTTTTTAAAAAAAAACATAATACATCAAATAATAAATTAAACTTTATTATTCTAGAATAAATTTTATATACGAATACAGGCAGACCTAAAAATATTACTTCAAGTTGAATCGTCAGGTTTGATCATACATTCACTAAAAACAAAGATCACCTTCAACAACACTATATTATATATCTAGAATATATTTCCTATACTTATGAATAATTACAGAAGTAAGATAGTAACGGCAATGATAATTTTTAATTAAATGAACACAAAAACATCATAAAGCGAAGTCTGAAGATCGGTCATTTTCATTTTAAAGAAACTAATATAAACCGTCAAACGCAACCAAAACGTCTCCTAAATCACCCGCAAGCGCTGCCCCGCGCCATTAACTATACGGAAAGACGTGCGGTTAATAAAACACAAATATTTGTACAAAGAACACTCTTTAAAACTGTCACAGAGCACGATTTATGTGGAGTGCCGAAATTTGTAGGGTTAAATGCTCTATGGTTTATTGGGTGCCTTTTGACCGCACGAGAGCGGTAGAAGCATTTGTTAGACAGTTTGATGACCCGTTTTTTTAATGAATTAGCAGATTCTATATCGTATCCTACTATTGTTACTATATCACTAGTATAGTTTGATTTTGGCGATAAAAAATAAAGGAAAACTACTTTTTAGTTCTTTTCGTGCTTAAATAAAAACTCAACTTTTAGTCCAGACCCATCTCTTACAACTGTATTATATATTTTAGGTCCTACAGCTACTAATTTAGTTAATAATAAATTAACTTGTTTTGTTTATTTCCCCTCATTATTATCCTTAGTACGGGAACAGTATTCGCTGATGATGGATTTATTTTAATTGTGTATTTTATTTCCCAAGGTCTCATGTCAGCATAAATAGTCGTTGCTTATTTAATATTCGCAATAGCTAAGACTTAGCTAAACTAAATTTTTGACTTCCTTGGGCTAAACTACGACTATTAAGCTAACCCTTAGCGCCTTACTTATGAAATAAGTAACTAGACTTTACAAAGGTACTAGAGTTTAAATTTTTTTTTTATAAATACTGAAAAAGACTAGAAAGAACTAATATTTAAGGCGTGGATACGGTTGGTAAGGTCGCTCGCCTCGGTGGCACTCTTGTATGGCAGATGATAATCGGAAGGTTAATAGAATCAGCTAACCACCTAGTCTTACACTAGTTGGTTATGTAGCGTGCGTTCGGTTGGTTGGTTTTTTTTTATACTTTTATTTATGACACCTTTTATTAATTAATCTATAATGGTTATATATATATATAGCAGCCTAACCAAACTCACTCTAGACCTTATTGTTAAAACTTTTTTTTTTGACTATTCATAAATATCTGTAAAGATTTACATGAAATAAATAATATTTGATTTGAAAAGGTAGAAGTTATCGTAGTTATTAACATCCAATTAAAGAAATCTGGCTTACATATTATTAATATACCTACTTAATAATGGATCGATACAAACTATCGCTACTGCAGTAAACATTTCAGTAGTTAACATGGTTCTAACAACCATCACCAAATATAGATCGAGAACGGCCGTTATACATTTTATTAAATTTTAAACTACCGTTTGATCATATCAATAACTTCTTTTTAATTCTATAAAAGTAAAAGATAAACGGAGCTACTTAAATAACGCATCAATGTGTAGTAATAATAAATTTTATTTTCACATACAATATCATTAAAGTAAACGACCAAGTTGTTAAGTTAATAATAAATGCCATCGATAAGTTTTATGGCTACACTGTTGAATACACTGTTAACAGTAATTGGTAGAATCTGGTGACTGAGTGGGTGTGGAGGAATGTGTGATGCAAGCAAACATGCACTTCCTTATGCTGGTCCAAACAATCAGTTAATGCTAAACCCAGAGATAACGATGGATTGTGTGTGATGGACGAAGCAACTAATAGTTAATAAATATGAAGGTTTACAGCAACTGCGTAGATGTTACTGCTAGACTGTAGAAACTTGTAGCGTTACCCATGCAATCATGCCAAGACCAAGACCCCTATTCTTATATCTTATTCTTGGTATTGGTCTTGCGCAATTCTTGCACATTTTCTTTTTATTAATTTAACAAAAAGCGTCTATTTTGGAATTCAGATGTTTTCTTCCAAAACTAATTTGGTTAAAGTTCCGAAAAAAAATGTACATAAAAAAAATATTATACTATTTATTTTATTTAAAACTAGCTGTGATATCCGCTTGGAATAGTTATTTTTTTAATATTTATTTATTTTAATAAAAAATAATATAAAATATCTAAAATAAAAGTAGCCTAAGTTATTCCTTATACTTACCGGCTGCCATACTAGGAAAACCTGTGCTATGGGTAGTCGGTTTACAATTATTTGAATCATATAGGTACATAGGTACCATCACGCCTGTATCTCTATCTGAAGGCGTAAGTAGAGAGCAATGTACGCTACTTCGCACTCTCTCTACATACTTTTCTAGCTTCTTATTCTTATTCTCAGCACACTATTTTAATAAATATCATTTACTACTCAACTTCGTCTGCGTAACGCAGTACGCTCTCAAAAGTAATAATTTTCCCCTGATTTTGCAACAATTTTTATTTAGCCTTCCTCGATAAATGGGCTATACAAAACTTTTAATTATTCATTTCAAACCAGTATTCCTGCTCATAGCGCGTTCAACCAAACAAACTTTTCAGCTTTATCATATTAGTATAGATTTGTTATAATAAATAAATAAATACCATCACGGGTGCCTATTTGGCTCCCGAGAACCGTTTATACGGCCTCAGGGTACCCAGCGGAGGGATTAACCCGTCCTCATTTCGCCGATGGTATTCGGAGGCAACACCTAACAAGTGGCGAGCTTGTTGCGGTGCTTATGATGAAATAGCCTCGTTGTATAAAGCGGTCACCCATCCCAGGCCGGCCTTGTTGTCATCTGCTTAACCTTGTTATCAGTTGCGCAGTGACTTAACCACTGGGCTGGAGCCGCTTTATAGATTTGTTCTAAATATTTTTTTACTACTATTACTACCTATTGTTTAACTTGCCAAATAAAAACACTGCCTTAAAAATCTTTTTTTTTTAAGTAATTTAATTTTATAGTGTGCCCTTAGATGGTATTTGCCAACCTTTTTTTTATGAAAAGACACAATTCACCTCAATTAGTCCAGGTTAGGTTTTCCTAAAGTCTCTATTAGGCTTTATCCACCATCAATCATTTAATATATCTTAGCACATAGCAGAAAACTAAGGTTGCTAAATGCATAGCAATATTTCCTTCAAAGCCACTTACGGTTTCATTACTAGTAGATTTATGTCCGGCGCTAGCGCCCTCTGCAGGCGATAACTTGGTAATTTGCTATCGGCATCTGTCTGAGCATCATCCTTTATGTTATTATTGCCTTTTAAATCGGTTATTCCTTTATTTTTATGGGAGAATTTATCGTAGGTATTAGAAAATATAGTTTAGTTAAACGTGTTGATAACATCCTGAGGATTGCTTTAGTTTGTTAATAAAATATGTTGTGGTGATTTGACAAAATGCGAGCGCAATATGTATTGTATATAACTTAACTAACGCAGGTGAAGAAGACAATTGCATCAAGACAATATATTGTTTAGGTATTTGGATGACATAGTAATTCTTCTAAATCCTACTTAAATTACCGAACTATTATGTCAACTACCATACAATTATTAGTTTTTTGGCCAATACTTGCTTAGCACGGTGGCAAGATGTGATTCAACACTTTCGCCAAAAAAAACAATTGTTTTCAAGTTATTTTATCACACTATATATTGAGCGCCACGTTACGAGAGGCTATCCTTTTCCCTCTGGTTTTGAACCAAATGTTGGATAACCCTTTCTCCCAAAATTTCTAAATATTCTTTATACACCACTATTATACACTTCATTATCTATCCCAGTAAATATATAGGTACACCTACACTAATATTATATAAATAAAAGATTTGTATGTTTTGTTTGCAATGAATAAAGAGAAAAACTACTGGATTTAAAAAAAAATCACGAATAGAAATCAGCTAGTGATATAGTATAGTTTAGTCGATCCGAATTATTTTAAAATTAAACGGCGGGTGAATCAGTATGGCACTAATAATCTTTCTTTTTTTTCCTGCACGGTTATTAAATTAGATAATTAAATGGTAGCTGTAAATACTACAATTTGATTTAACTAAGTCATGGCTCTACATCATCATCAAGAAGCTGTACAGATCATGGTCGGTCTAAGTCCTAGATATCCATGTGCCAATACTAATAATATAGTAAGTCTTACACTTGCTATATGATATATTAAAGACTTCAATATGTAGATTGTAGCTAATGGTCCAATGTTAGATTACACTTGAGATGTAAATGTAATTGAGCAATTTGTTGAAATATATCCTGTTTTAGATATATGTTGGTGGAAAAATATTAATGACTGTAATAGCCTTGTGGGCGTTTGTAGGAGATAGTCATTAGAATTAAGTTTTGAATCAGATACTTCACTTGCACTTTATATTATTGTTAGGGGTTTAAACTCGTGCTCGTTATTGTGATCGCTAAATTCATTTATAAGATCTCACTTTTATTCGTTTTATTTATCATTAGTTAACATCTAATCATAATATTTTTAAAAGAAATAATAATAATATGTAGGACAATTTACACAAATTGCTATGGTCACTAACTATACTCTAGAACTTGTACTATATGTACCAGAATCAATGATATAATACATATTATATTATATTTTATATAGAACTACGAATGTGGTTAGCTTTTTGAGAGATGGATAAATGTAAAATCTAATATACGCAATTTGTTGTTTTGCTTTTTACTTCAAACTACTTGTTATATATCTTATTGATAATATCTAAGAACTTGCATAACATAGAATTGGATTGGGCTAGAAATTCAAAGGGGCAATGCAGCTGGAGTTCTCGGTACGTGTGCGGCCTCAGAGGAACTTTATAAAAATTTTAATTACATTTAGATTTATACTTATACTTTATATACTTTACATGAAATAAATGATTCAAATATTAAAAAAAAAAAAAAAAATTGGATCAAGCAGTCAGAAACTATTGGCCTTATTCATAAAAACTTATTGAGTCCTTGAAGAACACTTTAGTCATGGAATGTTTTGTCTCTTTTTATTAGCAACAAAAATTATTATGTGTAAAAGAGAGAAAACGTTCTATAACTTAAGTGTTCTTCAGGTCTTCAATAAGTTTTTATGAATAGGGCCATATATTTTTACGGGAAAACTCTTGGAACAAATGTAGGTTTTGTTATGGTGATTTTTTTAACCAAATCCGAGCTAACGGTGCAAAAAAAGTAACAGCTAAAGTTAAAGGTTAGTGGCGCTAGTTATGACGTTAGTACGTGATGTTAGCCGCGTTATTATTTGACTTTAATTTTGACTTTTCAAGCAATTTAACACATTATCTTGGGCGCTGTGCTGCGGCTATCTGTAGCCCTAGTGTGAGTTTTTTAACATTTACTTTCGCGTTAACTTTACTACTGCGTTAACATTTTGATCAATCACACGCTCGCATTTTTAGTTCTCAAAATTTCCGCTTGGAGCGCTGAACTATTTCCCATACACATTTTAGTTAACTCAAACGCAAAGTAATAGTTAGAAAACTCACACTTGGGGTACTGTAATTATAAGATATGTAATTACAGGATTAAACATATACAAGTTTTTAACTATCTTTTCACTAAGCTTAAGACTTGTCCTATGTGTACCGGAAATAGATCAAATTTCATTTATTTGTCAAAACAAAGGACAAAATGTATAGATAAATCAAAACAATCACGGGTGCCTATTTGGCTCCCGAGAACCGTTTAAAAGACCTCAGGGTATCCAGCGGAGGGATTAACCCGTCCTCACATCGCCGATAGTATTCGGAGGCAACACCTAACAAGTGGCGAGCTTGTTGCGGTGTTTATGACAAAATAGTCTCGTTGTATAAGTGGTCACCCATTCCAGGCCGGCCTTGTTGTCATCATTTATATATCTACAAAATGTAGGTAGGCGTTATATAGTTTATTTCGCTTGGTTTCACTTGGCTTACTGTATACAAATATTAATTTTAATAATGCTAAAATATCAACGATATTAATGTTTATTATATTTATTAACACCCAAGGTCAAGATTAACTGTACAGTTAAACGTATTAATATTGTGATTTAATGTTGAGTGTAATTTGAGTATTTTTATTGCCAGCCTAAATATTCTAAAACTATGTCCTTTAATATTATTTATAACATTATTGCCTTAGCCTTTTAATAATATAAAACCTCACCCCATGCAGTTTCATTAGCACCTTTAAGGGTCGTTCCAAATAATTTATAACTCATTTTAAGGGGTTTGTTTATTTATAACCTACAAAAGTGCCATTTGTTTATTCGACCTGTGATTTATTCTCACGATAAGAGATGTAGTTCTTTTCTAATTTCGTCCCTTATTTGTGGGCTGGTGTTGTTTGACGGAGCCGCGTTTGGCGGTGTCGCGTTTTTTCTTATTTTTATCTTATCTAGTTATTTTAGAATTGGTCATTTGCATCGGCTTCGGGGAGATGGTCCTTCTCGGTATTTTGGTGCATATTTATATTTAAATTGCTTATGAACAAATACCTAATTCTTAAATCAGCTTTTTAGATAATTTGCAAATTGTTCATGAATATAGTTTAATCAGAATTTAGCCATGAGCAGTGAAAAATATTCATAAATTGGTAATTTATTAAAAATAGGTTGTCTTATCTGTAAATCAATTTGTTTACCAAAAATATTTAAAAAGGTACCAGTTTTAAGTATTTAATTCACTTCACTAAGGGCCGGTTTCTTGATGGATAGTTTACGTTACTATAGTTAAAAATGGCGGGTGTTCTATGAGATTTTTGTCAAAACTTATTTCAAATTCATATAAAAGACGCCATAACTGTCATTATTTAACAATTAGTCGAGATGACTATCCATCAAGAAACCAGGCCTAAGATTAATAAAATTATAGCTTAACAGATTAGCTTTGTGAGGACAAAACATTAAATTATAAGTCAAACAAAATATCAATAAAGTCCAAAATACTGTTAAAAATAACTGACTTTGATGTCAATCTGTATAAACGATAAGATATGCTTGTTTGTTCCGGATAAACTCAAAAAGTACTGAACCAATTTTTTAAATTCGCTTACTAATTGAAAGCTATATAATTAATTTTGATTCGATTTCATTTAATATTATCGTGACGAGCTAGCCACTTGTTCGGTGTAGACTCATACCATCGGCTACGACGAGGTGGGATTAAAACCCCTCCGCTGGGTACCCTGGGGCCGTCTAGGGCACCCGTGATGATATGTATGTATGTATTTCATTTAAATTAAACGCGGGTAATGGGGACCCACTAGTATAATTATAAAAACATAGATTTTTTCAAAGATTTAATTGTAGTAAGACTAATCTAGTTATGAAGCATTATATACTGCACCAGCAGGGCTACGCGTCTTAAGTTCGCTCGCACGCCAATCGTTATGACGTCATTCTGACGTAGATCTAGCTTGGCTTCTTAACAATGGCTCCAAAATATCTTGAAAAATTACGTCATAACGATTGGCGTGCGAGCGAACTTAAGACGCGTAATCACCCTGCAGGTACTATAAGTAAAGAGGCAATATTTAAGGAGTTTCTTATACTATTTATTAATACCGGCTTTCAGGAGATTAATGCATAGATTTCTTGTCGAGGTGGTAGTCTCCTTTCAGGGTGCGGTTACGAAATGGGTTGAATTGACGATAAAGCAGCGAGTATATTAAAATATACTCGTAATGCAATTTGTCGCCACCCATTTCGTAATCGTATCATTTAGCCGGTTTAGTGGGAGCGATCAATTTTGTTTAAGAACAATTATTGATCGACCCAATTCGTGGACTTTGTAGGTCTGCTCACCACCAGGTAAATACAAAGTCACCTGCCGTGCTCCAATAAAATAAAATAAGAATAACTATACTATAACTAAGGATCAATCATACATTAAGGATATGATATTTATATTCAACGTTTGTTTAACGTTTTTTTTTTTCAGTAAAACCCTATAATACTAATCGCTATAATTGTCTTAATTTTCAGTCAGATGAGTTAGCCAAATCTGTAAAGCTAACATCTCGGGAGAGGAGATTTATCAAGTTCTCGAGCGTGGAGCATGGAGGCCAGCTGTACATGACGCCGCAAGACTTCTTGGAGAGCGTGGTGGAACAGGAACCCCGGCGTGAGTGCTATCAACCATATTATTGGAGCACGGCATGTGACTTGGTATCTACCTGGTGCATGGTGGTGAGCAGACCTACAAAGTCCATAAATGCGAGTGATCAATTGTTGTTAAACAAAATTGATCGCTCCCACTATGCTGGCTACGAAATGGGTAGCGACAAATTGCATTACGAGTATATTTTAATATACTCGCTGCCTTATTGTCAATTCAACCCATTTCGTAACCGCACCCTGAAAGGAGACTACCACCTCGACAAGAAATGGATGCAGTAATCTCCTGGAAACCAGTGAACGCACAGACTAAAACCGAAACATGACTAGGTCACCTGAGGGTTTTTGCATCTGTATGGGCGGTGGTAACGAGACCGGTCGGTCGGCCTAACGAAGTTATAGAGACTTTCCTCCCACCTAAATCTATTTATAAGTATATTTACTAACAGCTAGTATTTCGTTATTTGTAAGGAACAACAGAATTTGGCCGCTGGATGATTAACATTACTCATCAGCGGCATACGGCCGATTCTCCTTTTCAAGCCCTGGTTTAGCAACCAAAACTTGATTTGCTTTATTCCTGTAGTTTGCCCATTTCTTATCATTATGCAATCAAAATTAGTTATACTATC
The DNA here is from genome assembly GCA_947458855.1 of Monopis laevigella. Lineage (NCBI taxonomy): Eukaryota > Metazoa > Arthropoda > Insecta > Lepidoptera > Tineidae > Monopis > Monopis laevigella. The sequence continues at coordinate 1,376,379 of OX381596.1, read as the reverse complement.
GGCTTTATGTATTTGTTTCTGGTTTTCCATTAGAAAACAAGCCTAGATCTTAATTATTTTCTACTTCTTTAATTCTAATGGCAGGATTAATAGTCGTTGGTTAGCCAAAATCATTACTATTAACTGTCAAAATGTAGTTTTACATAATATGCACTTTGACAGCTCGAAGCATTGCTTAAGTTTTAGTCCTTGTTAAGTAACGACCTTTAATCGTGGGATAGGATAACCTAAAGCAGGCTAAGTACGCCAGTGTTTTGAGCTCCTTTGAATTTCTACGATTTGCAGTGGAAAGTTTTAGCGTGTGGTCCGTCGGTGCCAAAGATTTTAGACAATATCTCTCTAAAATCTTGAAGGAAAAGACAGGAGAAACGCGCGCCGCTTTCCTTCTTCAAAAGGTATGTCTGGAAATTCAAGGGGCAATGCTGCTGGCGTTCTCGGAACACTACCGCTCTTCGCCGGTCTAGAGGAGTACTATATATATAGGACGAATACCTCTATAATAAAATAAAATTATCTATATGGAACGATAAAAGATGAAGACGAGATGATGTTGGATGATTCCAGCGCGTCTCAAGCGTCGCGTGCTGACAGTGAAGGAAATCGAGCAGTTGCGGGACAGCACTCCATCTCTGAGAAAGGGGTCGCCACAGATGTTCCGCAATCTTAGGGATAGAGGTAAGTAAATTATTAATAAATCTAAAAAGAATTCATTATAAATGATATACAGTACATGTAGCATTAAGAGGAGCGTCTGATCAAACATTTCCCATACATTCACGACCCTTTGGTCTTAACTGTTACCCCCCTTAAACATTCATAGAGTTTTATGGTTTTTGGAGGCGTTATAAATATGACCGATATCTAGGCTTTTATTTTCCTTTTTTTTAAGTTAGGTATATGAAAAAAACAAACCCCTGAATTTGGTAAAAAAATTGCTAAAAATTCTTCATATTAAAATAATCCCTATAAAATATCAAGACAGAAAACCTAAAAAAAAAACACAGTCATCGTTTATTTTCTATTTAATAAAATGAGACCATTTTTTACAAATTCATTAAAGTTTGGAGGTAGAAAGCAGTTTTGGTCCAAAAGTCGTTCTGCTGCCTAAAGTGAAGGTATAATCTCATACGTGTTCTTTCTCTTATTAAGGGTCGGGGGGAAGGTTTACATAAATGTATGGTAGCGTTACCGACTCACTGTCAGGCGGGGAGAGGTAATACTTTACAGTTGACTCAGCATAAGCATCCAAGATCCTCATCAGTCACTCCTCTTCATGTTTCATATTTTGGGCATTTACAGTGATAAGATAATCGTTGTTTGGTTAAAATTAAGTTTTAAATTTACGTGGTGGTCGAGTTACACCTTAAGACTTATACAGTTTTTAGGTCAAACACCGGTGAACAATGAGTTTTATTTTATATCTATAGTGCCTTGGAGAGTAGTTTCAATGTAATATTTTGAAATTTGTGTATTACCATCCAATTCCTCTAATACGACCTATTTAATGTGCCCCCTAATCTTTAACATCGCGCTGGGTATAAAAATATTGTTGACATTAAATAATGTATTTTTTTTATTATTTTCAGGCATAATATCGTACACGGAGTATTTATTTTTGCTGTCCATTTTGACAAGTAAGTTATTGTTTAATAATAATAAAGGTTTTAAAATACAATTAAAAGTCTTCGCATACAGCGCGCATGCCTGAAAGCATGCAAAAATTTGTTGTAGAGCTATTGAGCCCTAATTCTAGTGCTTTCGACTTAAGTGTCGGTTCGATATATTCTACAGAAAAGTGGCAGATCTCCATAGGGAAACATACACATATCATCACGGGTGCCTTACGGCGTCCGAGACCGCCTAGACGGCCCCAGGGAACCCAGCGGAGGGGTTTTTAATCCCACCTCGTGGTAGCCGATGGTATGAGTCTACACCGAACTAGTGGCTAGCTCGTCGCGATGTTTTAAATAGACTCAATAACCCATCTATAAACAATTTCACAAGTTGGTTTAGTGAAACCGGGACTGACAGCATAACGTGCTCTCCGAGGCACTATAGTGGTGTTGTTAAACAAATGTACATAATGTTTTATATTAAAAACTCATTGGTACACACCGGGATTTGAACCGCCGGGACCTAACACCCGTATTCTAAGACGTTACCTCAACTATTACTCGGCTCAAAATCCCCTTAAGGAACGACATTTGTATTTTTAGATGTCAAAATCTTCCTTACCTAAGGAATTTCCTTTGCTTTCCTTATTCAAGGTCCTCGACGAACTGTCAAAGTTAAGGTACATTGGCATCTACCTTACAGGCACCTTACGGTGGTTAGTTTATTTAACTTATATTTTTTTAATTCAATAAATAATCACAAATATTTTTTATTAATAGTATATGATACGAAATTTATTAGAATATTTATGCATTTTTATATATAACCGCGATTATATATAGCCTTGCCGCGATAGCGAGGTTCGTGGGTTCGAGTCCCGCCACCAGGAATTTTTTCATTGCATTTTTATCTTTAAAAATTTAATATAAGATTATCCTATAAAAAGGAATATATAAAAATGCATAAATATAAAATACTGAAAAAAGTAAAAACAAAAAACAGACTCCTCTGCCATCTAGTATCAAAAAGCTAGGACTTTTAACATCACTCGTATAAGAGTTATTAAAAGAAAGCTAATAGAGGGCGTCTGTGTATAAGTAGATAACAAGCAATGACAAAATTCGTGAGGGCTGACTGGAACCTGGTTGGCTCAGCGGTTGAGCGCCTTGCCGCGATAGCGAGGTTCGTGGGTTCGAGTCCCGCCACCAGGAAATTTTTCATTGCATTTTTATCTTTAAAAATTTAATATGAAATTTATTAGAAGGTACAGATTTAATAAAAATACTGTCCATGATATTTTGCCCATGATTTCCATAAATGATCAACCAAACAACAGAGGACTCCCACTACCACCTGTGATACAATTATTAATAGTATTGCGTTTTTACGCAACAGGGAATTTTCAAGTAACCTAACGGAAGGTTTTTCTATTTTTTATTTATTATGGTTTCTAAACGATTTTTAATTTAGTATTCAGTGTAGTAAAAAAAAGCTACCAATATATTTTAAAATATTTGTTTTTTTTAAGAAGTTTTTATTGTTATTAAAATATGTTCAAGGAAATAATATTATTTTATTTGGGTCTCCAAATTATTTTGTAATTAAATTACTTTTTTTTGTAAAAAATAAATACCATTTTAGTAAGGATTAATGGCATTGGCAACATTTGGTGCTCCCATCTCTGTGACCTTCCTTTTTGAAGGTTTCTCCTCACGCCTCACATGCGGCTGAGTTTTACAACTAAGAATACCGATTTCGAGGTTTCTTGTAATCGCTTCTTCGAGTGCCTTCAAGAAGTTTAAGCTGAGGTGAGCATGAGGCATCGTCTTAGAATACGGGTGTAAGTGTTTTTTAAGTCCAAGGTCTAACCAAATCGGCCACCACGTATATACGTCCATAGAAAACTGGCAGTTTATTCAAATACATTGAATTGACATGCATGTCGAAAGCGCCAGAATTGCCTCCCAGATGTTTGAAAACGCATATATTTTATGATTTCAATCCCCATCTATGCACTGTGTAATATAATACTAGTTCTACTTGTATTAATAGCAACAAGGGAGGTTCAGCTAAACCTGCAAGCTTTAGACATTTTGTGTAAATTTTCAGAGCCTGCTTCTGGGTTTCAAATAGCGTTTAACATGTTCGACACCGACGGAAACCAAAGGGTTGATAAAAATGAATTTTTGGTGGTGAGTCCATTTTTAAAAGGTTATTTTAATACCACAATAATTAGATATTTACAGTTGGCAATATTATTTTTATATTGGCAGATTTTATTGTTAAAAAAAAATATATAGAAAAGATACCAATAAATATTTACAAATTAATGCTCAGTTTTATAATTATTATAATAAAATAATTTAAAATAGAATTAGAGTGTTTGTATTGTTAATATTATATTGGTATTTTATTAAAAATCTATATTTCTTGCACTGATCACCTATCTACAAGTCAGAATAGGGAATATGCATGTAACTCTAAAATATGTATATTTCATATATTTTGGTTCCTTTTTAATCTAGAAACACATGACAAAATATTTTGTATTTAAATTGGTCCATTTTTTTATAATTTCAAAACAAAAATGTATTATTTTTGGGAAAAACGAAACGCGTTTCGAAACGCGAGAGTTAACACTTCTAGCGTGATGACGTCACAGCAGCCGAAACAAACAAATGTTACGGTTGTAATATACTTCTAACCGTGCAAAAGAAGAGATAAACCATTTTTTGATTAGTGTGCTGTGACGTCACAGCGACGGCGTGCTAGTGATGCGCCGTTTTCGTATACAATAAGGAATGATAAATGTTAATCCCTCTTTTTAAGGATTATTACATTTATTTTGGAGCATTATATATTTTTTAGTGTATAATAAAGTAAATACAGCAATAAAAAAAAATCATGCATATTCTCTATTGAATGTAATTCTTCATCACCTTTATATTTATTTGCTTCAAACAGTATTGCCATTTGCACCTACGTTTCAATTACAAGGCACCTCTTTATGTGACAAAGATTTCCTTCTTTTTATTTTATTATTTATGTATTTATTTTTTCATGCATGTTATGATTTGTTTGGAAATATAACGTTTAGATACAACGTCTTCTCGGAGGGACCATGAGGGAGCGGAAGGACCTGGACCCCCAAAGTCGGCAGGCTGTGAGTTATGTTCTGCCAACAGTTTTGTCCGATATTCAACTTTTTAACAACACGCTTAATTTTAAGTTATTGTAATGTTTTTTTTTTGTTTGATTAGGTGAGGAGTTTTCGTTTTATATGTTGGTAGTATTAGTTCGAAATATCCCCGCTTGAGGCGTTTTAGGCGCGAGTAATTTTTGTACCTCTGTTTAACGCTATGTATTTTTCCAATTAATTTTATTCTAAAAGTTATAATTAAATTAATAATAATATGTAGGACAATTTTTCACATATTGCTCTAGTCACAAACTAAGCTCTAGGCTTGTACTATGTGTACCAGAAGCAACGATATAATACATATCATTTTATAAACACCCAGACCATGATAATCTGTACAGAAAAAAACGCACTAAGATTTTTTTGTGGTGGGAATCGAACCCACGACCTCCGAATACAACGCCAAAGGTAAATAATAATAATATGTAGGACAAATTACACATATTGCTCTGGTCGCAAACTAAGCTCTAGGCTTGTACTATGTGTACCAGAAGCAACGATATAATACACATTATATTTTATAAACACCCAGACCATGACAAACTGTACAGAAAAAAACGTACTAATATTTTTTTCCATGGGTGGGAATCGAACCTACGACCTCCGGATACAACGCCAAAGGCGCAACCACTAGTCTACGGAGGCTGTCAATTATAAATTATACCCAAATCGGTCTCTCAGCCTAGCTAAGTTATTAAATATGAATTTTAGAATATTATAATGATTCGGAAACATAATATATAGAGTTAAACAGAAAGATATAACTTACAATAATTTATAAAGTATTTTTTTTTAAATTCACTTTATCATTATAAAGTGATTTTTTTTTAAATTCACTTTGGATATTTTTAAATAGGATCAAAAAAGGAATTTATGTTTTTAGGAACTATCCAAATTTAAATTTAGAAGGTTCTGTAGTTTTATTTGATCTATCCAGTGCCGGATTTAAGCATAGGCAACATAGGCAGTTGCCTATGGGCCGCCACAACAAGGGGGGCGTTACCACACCACAAAAAATAATAATTAAAGGCTCAGTAGAAACAATAAATACCGAGTTTTCTTACAAATAGGCGAAAAACTATTTTTTTTCTTTGAGCGGGAAAAGTTAACATTTAAAAATCTGCGAGATAAATCAGACGAAAAATAATTTAGCTTGTAAGTACCTAAGTTTAATTTTGAATAAATATTATGTTAGCCAACTTATTCAGTTGCTCTCTTCTTTACCTTGACCGTAATAGAAACTTTCAACAGTTAACCACAAACGATTTGAGGGCCTCCACCACATGCTCTGCCTATGGGCCGCCGAAGTCTAAATCCGGCGCTGGATCTATCTACATATAGATGTATCTATGCAACGTTAAAGCGCCCCTAGCTGGATAAAAAAAAAATGAATAAAATCTTTATTTGGTGATAAAAGAAAATTAAAATACACCCAAATTTACATTTTAATATATTACAGTCCCTTATTATTAAGCGTGTAAAGTGGCCATATAGAAAATTAAGATTTGACTAAAATAAATGTGTAATAATCTGTATGTTAAATAAATATTGCTTTTATTTAAAATATATTATAAATAAATAAAACATGTTGATTTTTATTAAAAAAAAAAAAGAAAAGTTTTTTGTGCTAATACATTTTTATTTACTTTTATATAATTATATTAATATTTTTATTATACTTTACTTAATTATTATTATTGTATTTACTCATATTAATTTATTTCTTAAAAAATACTGTACAAAGTATAAACTTTTAAATTGCTTTTATATTGTACTAAAACAACACCAATATTTTTGTTTATTTGTGTGTAAGGCATTAAGTTCGCTCTATGTATTATTTTATTTTGTAATTTTGTGCAATAAAGTATTTTATTTTTTAAAATAATGATTGACAATCTAGCACAACTTAAACGTATTTTAGTGTTGTTTCCAATAATTGTTAACAAATATATATGTATTATATTTATATTGTGTCGTCGCCATAGCTCCTTTCCTTGGTGTCAAGTCTGAAGTCAAATGTCGAACCCTCTCAGAACTGTCGTAGTCAGTCTACAGTAAGTGTCCAAGTCAACAGCGATGGAAGCTTACCATTAGGTGAAAGTAAAGTTCACATGCAAAACATCTAAGAGGCACAATAAATTTTGATTGAATTTTGAGCTAAACATGGCCGCCGGAGTTTTGTTTAAACCGCGGAGAGTTTTGATCTTTTTTTTTTCTCTCTCAAAAAGCTTTGATTACAGAGAAGTAATTAAATTATTTTTCATTCCATAATTCGGAAAACACTTAAGTATATGTGTTTTTTTTAATTGGTTCTTCTTTAGCTGCTTTGGAGGAGATAAAGGGTGTGGGGGTAGGGTAAAAAACAGAAAAACAGAAATTTAAAACACCATTTTAGAAAATATTTTTAGGAACGCATTTTTTTTTATATAGGTTAATAATCAGTTGTTTTGAATGTGTCCTTAACTTGTTTACCTGTCGCTTTTTGGATCATATCAATGTCATTTGTTATAGACGTACAAATTCACAGAGAACCGCTTGGGTGTCGATATCTTAGTCATCTTCATTTCGTGTGTTTGTATATTTAATGAATTAACAAAAAATATGTGCCGAAATAGTATGACAACCCTGTTGTTAGTTTTCTTGTAGCCAGATTGGATGCATCTCACAGTAGAATCGCTGATCTGGCAATAAAAATCAATGACTAAATAATAAAACCGCCACATTTACCTAAAAACTTTTTAAAACGTCCTTCAAGATGGCTGCCAAGAAAATAATGTTGGATCTGTACCTAACTTCAGTCATAGTAAACAATTTTTGTCCTACAATATGGCCGACTGACAGCATGTCATAGACTAAAAAATAAGCAGAGTTCAACTACGAAAAACGTCTAGGGTTGTCATAAAATATTATAATATAACATTTTATTTTAACCGGCAGCGAGTTAAATATTTGTTTTTTTATTATTTTTGCCTTCCAAACTCTTGCTGCGTGTATAATAACTATTATATACTTTTTATACATGATAGCTAATTCTAACAGTTTTTTGTTTAGTTTTAATGTTTGTCTAACATTATTTTTATCTTAAAATAAAATATTTGTATTAAAAATAAGTTTATTTAAAAAAACAGCTTTTTGTGTATTATCTTTCTTCTCTATTCGTCCTAAATTTCTGTTTTTTTTTTTGTATCTAACATGTAATTTGTGTCTTTTTTTATAATATGTAAGGCAATTTACACATTGCTCTGGTCACAAATTAAGTTTTTGGCTTGCGCCAAGTGTACCAAAAACAACTATATTATACATAGGTATTATATTTTATAAACACCCAGACCATGGCAAACTGTACAGAAAAACGTATTAATATTTTGTTTGCATGGGCGGGAATCGAACCCACGGCCTTCGAACACAACGTCAAAGGCTCAACCACTAGTCTACAGAGGTGGTCTTTGGATATTTTTTTATGGTGATTATTTCAGATGTCACAAAAGATAATCAGCAACAATGGACATTATAATGTAATATACATAATAACATTGTCTTTCAACTGATCCTTAACATTATTTTTTCCTGAGACCTAATCTAATTTCCTGGTCTATTTGAATTAATTTGTTATAAAATAAATCTGCTCAATTCCATAAGCCGAAACTAAATTCTCGTATACTTCAAAATCGTTAATTAAATACTTTTAGATGGAAAAGATATTCAGTTACGCGTGGAAGGACAAGCGTGGCCTTAACAGCGGCACCAGTGACGCCGCGCAGCCGCAGGACGCCTTCGTGAACGACGAGCAGGGGCTGCAGCGCCGCCACACCGTGGACACCATGCTGCAGGTGCACTTCTTCGGCAAGAAGGGCGCCGACGACCTCAAGTTCGAGGGGTTCAAGCAGTTCATGGAGAATCTGCAGACTGAGGTCTTGGAGCTGGAGTTTCAGGAGTTTGCTAAAGGTAAACCTATATTGTATTAACTAATTACGCGTCCTTACCTACTTCGGACACATGTCTCGACGTGGATGTGTATCTATCGAGCGACTTGTGGTACACGGCAAAGTTGAGGGCACGAGAACATCTACGCATTTGAGGAAGCGCTGCAGATTTGCCGCTGTTCATACCATTTCATAAGGAACCATGTCAGGCTCGAGTGCCTTTCAACAATGTATTGATGTTTTTAAATAATTATTAAATTATTATTCTAGTAATGTTAGATTTTTGTACGCCACTGTTCAGCGCTTTGTTATTATAAAGGGTTGTTCAACAAGAACTTTGTATTTCAATTGTGGCAACACCAACAACATGATAGTTTTTACATTTAGTTTTTTGACGTATTCGTAGTAGATGCATTGGCAATTGTTACAATGAATTCAATTTCGCTTGAAAATCGCATTAAAATAATTAAAACCCACTATGAAAATGGTGGTTCTGTTAAAGTTACATTTCGTTAATTTCGGGATATATTCGGACAACATAATCGTCCTTCTGAGACCGCTTTTTTGGACTATTATTGAAAACGTGGATATCACTGGTTTCAACAGGACGGTACCACATGTCACACAGCCAATGAAACGATCAATTTATTGCAAACCAAATTTCCCGATCGCATAATTTCACGAAACTCAGCTGTTAAGTGGCCAGCCAGATCGTGTGATTTAACACCACTGGATTTTTTTTTGTGGGGCTATGTTAAGGACAGAGTCTAGCCTTAAAACTCAAAATCCGTTATGTGATTAACGAAACAGTCCCGCCATTATGTCAAAAAGTGATTAAAAACTTTGATGAAAGAATCGACATCTGTCAGCGTGCTTGTGGTGAACATTTGCCAGATATCATTTTTCATTCATAATTGCCGAACTTTTCTCTTTGTAATTCAATAAAAAAAATTATCATCTTCATCTAAATTTTTTGTTTTAGAAAACAAAGTTCTTGTTGGAAAACCCTTTAGCATACCTCTAATGTAACCAGAAAATATTCCCCTTGTAGGCCACGAGACGATATCGGAAGTAGATTTTGCGAAGATCCTGCTTCGCTACACGTACCTGGACACGGATGAGTACGACATGTACCTGGACCGGCTGCTGGAGCGCGCCCGCGAGCCCCGGGGCATCTCGTTCCGGGAGTTCCGGGACTTCTGCCACTTCCTCAACAACCTGGAGGACTTCACCATCGCCATGCGCATGTACACGCTCGCCGACCATCCTATCTCCAAGGGTGAGTCAGTCAGTCAGGGTTGCCAATACTAAGACTTCTTTAACCTGGAGGATGCCAATTGAAAAACTGTAATAACAGTTGTCTTCTTTTGACATTTCAGGTATTTTTTTTTATTAGTGGGCCTCCATGACTCAAACCGAAACTCCAAAGAATAGCGAAAAATGCTTAAATGAGTGTCAGACCAAAATCTGTTTTATTCAATATTTTATTTTATTTACAAAGCACACAAAACAAATAACAATGAAATACAGTTTGTTTACATAGTAAAAATAGGTTAGCCTAAATTGTCATCCAAAACATAGCACGTTTATACATCATTAATTTTTTAACAAATATTTCTCTCTCTCTTCAGTTTACTGTTTCTTTTTCCCCTTTTCTTATTTTATACCTTTTTTTTTTCAATTTTTTTTGGTACGCTTATTTCCTAACCGCATCATTTAGCCGACATAGTTCGAGGAATAATGCTGTCAAAATGGAGGGAGGTGGGGTATGGGGGGACGGTATGTATCAAAGGTAGAGGGTACATTGTAAGCATAACCAGTAAGGGCCTTGTAGTCGAATCGACGCCCATACAAACGGACTTCCAATATCACAACTTGGCTGTTAATTATTATTTATATGTATTTTATACGCAAAAGTTGTGGTTAATACTTTTGTTAAAACAAAAACCAATACATAAAGATTAATACTCGACTACTGTTTTTGCAGAATTAAAAAAATATTTGTGTCGGTCATTGTGCTAATTAATCTTTCCGTGTTGCATATTTTTTTTAAATCAATTTTTCAAAAACTTTTGATTATTATTAATTGTGTATCCCCCACTCCCAGACGAGTTCCACCGCGCCGTGAAGATCTGCACCGGCATCAGTCAGTCCGCGCACCTGGTGAGCACGGTGTTCGCCATATTCGACGCCGACGGGGACGGGCTGCTCAGCTACAAGGAGTTTATCGCCATCATGAAGGACCGGCTGCATCGCGGGTTCAAGGTATTGCTAACACTACTACTTTAAAAATATTAATAATCCCAATACAAAAATTAAAATGTTTAAATCCAAATGTACGTTAACTATTACCTAGAGTTTAGTGTAACAGTTTCGGGAAGGATCATTCGGACACAATATCCGAATGATCCATTTAAAACTTATAAGATTTTCTTATTACTTTTTAATGGAATTAAATATAATTTTTGCTGAAAACATAAAATTTATAATTTTTAAATACCCATTGTATTTTTTTCTTTTTTGTGTTATTGTACCATAAAAACAATAGGCTATTTTGACTACATTAAATATATACTATAAATTGTGATCATCCTATCAGACACTGGCGTAAAAATACATATTTCACTTTATTTTAAACTAAATTATGTATATCTTTTGTAGGCTACACGAAATAAAATTGAATATTTTTTACAATTTTATTTATAACAAAAACAACTTTGAATGGTACTACGCAAGTAAACAAAACAATACACAGATTATAAATAATGTGGATGAAATAGAATAGAGTATAATATATAGGAGATTATTTAATCTGTGCTTGTTTGTTTACATACGTGTGACGTCACACTTGACATAGACTGCGAAACAGCGTTTTTAGCGCCATTGTGGAAATTCAAACTTTAACATTGATTTTTATTAATAATAGACATCCCGGAAATATCAATGTAGTGTGCTTATTATGACACTACAACTACACTATGAACAGTCTGGGTGTTTACTGTTTATACATATGTATTAGTATAGTTCTTTCTGGTACACATAGTACAAGCGTAGACTTAGTATGTGACAGAGTAATATGTGTGAATGGGTTTTGCCATTTTTAAGAAATGTTGCCAACTTTTATGTTGGTATGTGTTTATTTTATTTTTTTGTGGTAATTTAATTGTTGAATTATTTTGGCAGTCTTACGCGAAGAACGAAGGTTGGGAGGCTTTCAAATCGTGCGTCAAACAAGAAATGAAAAGCGCCGTCTGAATGCTCTCTGCACACACAAAATTCGTTCAAGTCATCGAGAAGACAACGCGTACTTTTGTACGTCTTTTTAAATGATCACGTTTTAAACAATCTTGCACAATTTTTACTGAAATTAGCAACGAAATTGTTAAAATTTTACTTTTTAAGTAGCTTCATGTCTACAGGGTATCTACCGAGAAGCCACATCGACATACCAATCGACGCGTCGATTTATAAAAATGTATAGGAATATTAGTCTATGGTCAGAACTCGATCCACAAGAAGGTTCAATCCCGTACACTTTGTTTTCGATTTCTATTAATCGACGCGTCGATTTGTGTGTCGATCATGTTTCCCGGTGTAGCCCCTTTTCTTGTCTTGGCTAGTTACCATAGGTCTATGTAGATTTAAACTAAGGTTTTGCAAACTATTTAACAAATTTATATAATTAATATTCTGTTTGAGTAAAAAAGTATCTATTTATTAGGAATCTCTTTTCTATATAAAAAAAAACTATTTTTTATTTTTTTATACAGGGTGAATTTGAAAGGATGTACTTTGGGCTAACATGAGGATCTGCTGATCAAATCGAACAACTTTTCCCATGGAACCATGTGTCGCAAATGAAAAAAAAAATGTTCCCTTCTCCATACAAACTAGTAATGTTAAAATGACCAATTTGTATGGGGAAACCATGTTAGCCCAAAGTACATCCTTTCAATGTCACCCTGTATATAAAAATACTTTTTGAAAAATAAATGTGCTTATAGTATTTATTAATGTTGTTGTTGCTTTAGTTATATATAAATAAATATATTGTTTAGAATAATATCAGATTGTTATTTTATATAATATCTAAGTCATTATGTTACTTATGGTTGTTTCAGTGAGATTTTATATTATACGATAGAGAGTTGTTATTAGTTTTAAGCTAACGTTGGTGCTTATGTTTTGTGAAATTAATAGTTTTATTTAGTGCTTACTTTATAGACAAATGATATTAACATTGAGTTGTTTTTAACTTATTTTTTTATATATATTTATTCAAAATTATTTAAATTTCATAAAGAAATATTTTTATTTAATTGTATTTTTTTTCAGTATTTTAATATTTTCATGTAGAGATTTGGTAATTCAAAATACTAAATTAGGTATGTCAAAAGGTACAAAATAAATGTACTTATAATATTAAGTAATAGTTGTTGCCATTTTGTGTAGTTTTAAGAAATGTTGCCAGCATTTATTGTATCCACCAGTTTTAATTTATTGTCCGTAATATTTTGCATTAATAATTATAGTTTAAAGTAATAAGCTGAATCTGTAGGTAATTTGTTGAGATTTATCCAAAGAACGGTCTAGAAATATTTGATATTCCCAATGGAGAACGTCCGATTCTGATATTCCCAATGGAGAACGTCCGATTCTGATATTCCCAATGGAGAACGTCCGATTCTGATATTCCCAATGGAGAACGTCCGATTCTGATATTCCCAATGGAGAACGTCCGATTCTGATATTCCCAATGGAGAACGTCCGATTCTGATATTCCCAATGGAGAACGTCCGATTCTGATATTCCCAATGGAGAACGTCCGATTCTGATATTCCCAATGGAGAACGTCCGATTCTGATATTCCCAATGGAGAACGTCCGATTCTGATATTCCCAATGGAGAACGTCCGATTCTGATATTCCCAATGGAGAACGTCCGATTCTGATATTCCCAATGGAGAACGTCCGATTCTGATATTCCCAATGGAGAACGTCCGATTCTGATATTCCCAATGGAGAACGTCCGATTCTGATATTCCCAATGGAGAACGTCCGATTCTGATATTCCCAATGGAGAACGTCCGATTCTGATATTCCCAATGGAGAACGTCCGATTCTGATATTCCCAATGGAGAACGTCCGATTCTGATATTCCCAATGGAGAACGTCCGATTCTGATATTCCCAATGGAGAACGTCCGATTCTGATATTCCCAATGGAGAACGTCCGATTCTGATATTCCCAATGGAGAACGTCCGATTCTGATATTCCCAATGGAGAACGTCCGATTCTGATATTCCCAATGGAGAAAGTCCAATTCTGACATGTTTTGTAACAAAATCATCGGAATTTTATTGCTATACCCTCAATGTGTATACAGATAGGTTTTCAAGAAACTTGTGTATTTAATGCGACAGGGTTCTACAATGGATCAGAAAAGTATTCAACCCACAGTACCATATATACCAGTCTAATATAGGTACTGGGTGTTTGGTAGAGGGTTAGCCAAACCTAAGGGCAGAGTACGTACACCTATTTAGAAAATGTAATTCTGCATTATAACTATCAGGGCCCAGTTGTTTATTTTTTTTATTTTATAATTTAAAGTTGTTTTATTGAAGTTTGTCATTATTTTGGTCTAAAATTACATTCATTGGGTTGATCATTTATTAGACAATAAATATAAATAGAAACATGTAAAAAAATGTAATTTCAATGGTAAATAAAAAAAAATCTAAAAAAATGTTGGGTTCCAATGCTAGATAATAGGTACTAAATTTGTAAATAGATGTACGTACTCGGCCCTTATGTTAGGCTAACCCTCTGCCAAACACCCAATAGAAAAGTATAAATTGCAATAAGCTTAATTTTAGCTGTGGGGGTTGTGCAATAGATTTCCAGTCCTTTTGCGCCATCAGTCCCAAGACCCTTTAATGGTACGGTTACGAAACGGGCGATTAATTTGACGATAAAGCAGCGAAGATATTATATTAAAATAGACTTGTCAATTGTAATACCAATACGTCTCAATCGCCGCCCATTTCGTAACCTCATCGTTTAGCTGGCATAGTGGGAGCGATCAATATTGTTAAACAACAATGTATTGATTGACCCCATTCATGGACTTTGTAGGTTTGCTTAACATCAGGTAGATACAAAGTCGCATGCCGTGCTCCATTAAAAAAAAATGACGGATGTTATAAACAGTTCTCTCAATACCCAATAAATAATAATATTCATAATTGGACATTTTCTATTGGAAGAATATTCTAGTCATTTTATTTAAGATATTACTTGTTTTAGTCTCACGCGTAGATATATATATATATTATACCTGCTTAATACTAATGTTGTAGCGTGGTGCGGTGACGACGTCGTGTCACGTGACCGGGGAGGGGACAATGTCCTAGGAGTATTTTTAAATGGAGGCACGCATTAATGTATTTTTTAATTAAAAAACTTTATTGCACAAATTTAGTACAAAGGCAGAATTAATTCTCTACCAGTCAAATCTTTGGGATAAATTAAACAGTTTAATTTGTCCCAAAGTCAACAAACAAAACAAATTAAATTTACTGTTAATTTGTCCCAAAGTCAACAAACTAAACAAATTAAACTTACTGTTTAATTTGTCCCAAAGTCAACAAACAAAACAAATTAAACTTACTGTTCAATTTGTCCCAAAGTCAACAAACAAAACAAATTAAATTTACTGTTAATTTGTCCCAAAGTCAACAAACAAAACAAATTAAACTTACTGTTTAATTTGTCCCAAAGTCAACAAACAAAACAAATTAAACTTACTGTTCAATTTGTCCCAAAGTCAACAAACAAAACAAATTAAACTTACTGTTTAATTTGTCTTAAAGTCAACAAATTAAACTTACTGTTTAATTTGTCCCAAAGTCAACAAACAAAACAAATTAAACTTACTGTTTAATTTGTCTTAAAGTCAACAAATTAAACTTACTGTTTAATTTGTCCCAAAGTCAACAAACAAAACAAATTAAACTTACTGTTCAATTTGTCCCAAAGTCAACAAACAACAAATTAAACTTACTGTTTAATTTGTCTTAAAGTCAACAAATTAAACTTACTGTTTAATTTGTCCCAAAGTCAACAAACAAAACAAATTAAACTTACTGTTTAATTTGTCTTAAAGTCAACAAATTAAACTTACTGTTTAATTTGTCCCAAAGTCAACAAACAAAACAAATTAAACTTACTGTTTAATTTGTCCCAAAGTCAACAAACAAAACAAATTAAACTTACTGTTAATTTGTCCCAAAGTCACGGTGTTCAGGAGACTACTGCATCGTTGTCTTGTCGGGTCTCCTTTCAGGGTGCGGTTACGAAATGGGTTAAATTGACGATGAAGCAGGTATATTTTTATATTAAAATATACTCGTAATGCAATTCGTCTTTGTCGCCGCCCATTTTGTAATCGTATCATTTAGCCGGCATAGTGGGAACGCACAATGTTGTTTAACACGGAGTTTGTAGGCCTGCTCACCACTAGGTAGATACAAAGTCACATGCCGTGCTCCACTAAAAAAATATTTAAAAAAAGTAGGTAAAATAGGTGCAGTAAAATATATTAAAAAAATGTTTTAGTATTATTTCTTCTGTGACATCTAAATTATTATTTTAATTTATTATTTATAAAGCATTTTTTTTTAATTCAGGTGATGAATGCAGCGACGTACCTAACATTTAGTTTACTATACTATCAATGATTAAATAATATTATACATTAATTAATATTTAGGTACACCTGCAAAAATATTTTAATTACAGTTATAATACTTTATTGCGTTACCTGGTTAAAGTACACATTTATATATTATTTAATCGTCTTAATTTTGTCGTTAAACCGTGTTAACTTAAAATGTTCATACCAAAATCAAATCAAAGATTTTGCTCACAGAAGAATTCACATTTTAAATTAGATAGATACATAATCTTGTAGATATATTATATTTTCACGAGGACGCTTGAATATCAATTCCGGTATCGGGTTTCAATATTAAACTATTCAGTTCCGGAATTCCGGAGTTCAAGGCTTCCTTTAAAAATGTTATACAAGGGAAGCTATATCGACATAACGAACGACGCGTCGCTTGATACAAATATATGGGAAAATTTATAAGTACTCGATAGAAGAGAAAGTCAAATAACATACATTTGAGTTTTGATTTACATCGATCGACACGTCGATGGGATTCCTGGTAGGCGCCTGGTCCAACTAGTCCTAGGAATTTGGTTGGTAGTGAAAATTCAAGAACGTCAATGCGTTGAAGCTGTTGAAATGACGCGTTACGCCTCAAAACGTGACAATTTTTTTTTTCGATATCGAAATTTCGGTTTTAATTTACCAATTCCGGTATTACAAACGACACTGAAATATGTGGAATTCCGGAATTTTGTTAAAACCGGAATTCCGGAACTCAAGCCCTAGTACGCACCATGCTATATGAATATTTAAAAATCACATCGTTATCTAGAATAGACACCAAACCATATTTAGAAAAATAAACGTTTAAAACATTTGTAAATTCCTTCTGCTTTTTGATTCCTAAATAAATATATTATAAAAGTTATAATTATGGCATTTTATTTTCATTACCATCCTGTTAGAGGCACCAATAGGGTGTGGCGAGCAAGAGTTACTGCTTTTTCATAGTTCTTTTATATATATTTTAACCGGCATATTGAGAGTGATGAATATTGTTTAGCAACAAATTATTGATCTTCTCCATTCATAGACTTTGTAGGGCCGCTCACCATCAGATACACATTCACATGCCATGCTACATTATTTATTTTTTATTACCTACATGTAAAAAATATAACATCCAACAGCATTGTCAACATTCTTTTAATATACTTAAATAATAAAATACTAATACAGTTAAAGTAGCAAAGAGCCTTACGGGACAAACACATCGTAGTTTTGCCTTAGAAAGTCGGAACTGTTAAAGTGGTCTGCGGCCACATTCTGTTTCTTATAACGTGATCGTTAGATTGTCAAAATAACGAATTCCGCTATAAGCGCACTCTCCTCCAATAGTAGTTTTTTGATCTTCGCTGATTGGAGGAGAGAGCGCTAATAACGGAATTCGTTATTTTGACAATCTAACGTTCACGTTATAAGAAACAGAATGTGGCCACTGGGGCCTTACCTAATAGATAATCGAATCGAAATACCCATCGAAAGTATGGGATTTGACGTTTCTCGTCAGGCTCTACCCATAGAGTAAAATTCCTATACATTTTTATCGATCGATGCGGGGCGATTCGATTTGCGATCGTGTTCTTTGGTCAGGCCCCTAAACAAATGGCACTGTTTTTTGAGTGGACCCCAATCGACACTTCTTACATTCTACTTCTTACTTCTACAAAACCACCTCCACATTTCTTTTAAATAGGAGAACAGAAAAATAAAATAAAGTAGGTAATTCAAGTTCTGATCACCGTACTTGTACTATTTCTTCTGTGACAGTACATAGTCGTTATTTTTTTTTTTCGGAATTATAATAATATAAAATTCGTATAGCTAATTGACATAAAATAAAAACAAAATTTATAATATTATTTAATGTTACCAAATTAATTTATCGATATGACATATTGCTAATGCGACGCGAACAACACTCATTTTAAGCGAGGCGGCCAAATGTCGGATCTGTTTGTCAACTTATCCAATTTTTGAACGGGAGTGTGAAGAACTGTCGGTTGCTTAATCGATCGACAGACTGTAATTGACGCTTTTGTGAATTTTGTGTAAAACTCCGTTAAAACATTAATTTGAAATAATATTACTTACATATGAAAAGTAACACCTTTGAAAAATTTGATGTCGTAGACCGCTTTGCACCAAAAAACTAAGCAATAGGGCAGCAACTTTGCTTAGTCGCTTTCTCTCTAGAGGTAGATTCGGTCTGCCAAAAAAATCCGTATACAAGTAGTTTTGATAACGCGCAGGCACATTTGTGCCTGTGATTTGACAGAGG
Organism: Monopis laevigella; assembly: GCA_947458855.1. Classification (NCBI taxonomy): domain Eukaryota; kingdom Metazoa; phylum Arthropoda; class Insecta; order Lepidoptera; family Tineidae; genus Monopis; species Monopis laevigella. The sequence goes on along the minus strand of OX381596.1, from coordinate 1,357,625 downwards.
GGAAATCGTGCGTATAGCTACCCCCCTCTGGGCTATATTATAGTATCCAAAATATAATTGGATGGTTCCTGCCTGACCTACGAAATTATATAGTGTTATAGTCAAAACCTATCTCATCCACGGGCGAAGCCAGATTTTAGTTTTGGGGGGCGTAAAAATCAAATATATATTATTTTGTCTCCCACACCATTTTTTCCAACTTACCGCTGATACATGCAAGTGCAAAATTTGACATGGGAAAATTTATGTACATTAGGATTAAGGGGCAATGAATTTGCTAATAATTCTTTTGCCAGTAGTTGGTAAAAATCGAGCTTAAGTTTGTAAAAAAAACTCAAAAAGTAAAAGTTTAAATAAAAAAGTTACATGAGATTTTAAAAAAGTAAAAGTTTAAATAAAAAAGTTACATGAGATTTTTCTTTTTTACATATTTCCGGATTGAAGTGAGGTTTGCGTGGTTCAAGAGTAGATATTTTTTTTTTACAAACTAGACATTTTCTAAGTTTGTAACTAGTGTAGAGGATTCTTTGAGGGTAGCCCGAAGACTGTAGACGCGTGTGTCTATTACAGTTATCAAATTTAATTTTATTGAATATTATTGTGCAAAAGTGTACTAATTTTGTAGAATAAGCATTCGTATAGTAATATTAAGTGTGAGAAGTGTAGTATTTACGCAGTGATCTTGGTGTTTGTGCTATCTCAACGAATCCCTTTATCTTCAGTAAAATGGCGGTACCCATTTTACTGTTGATTATTTCTTCCTCCTTCACTTGACACTGGCATCACTATACCGTATGTTTGCATACGGTCATGTGGCCATTCCTAATTCTAACCTAGTCCTTTCCCTATTCCTTTCCTTCCTATTATCCCACTTTTACCGTACAATATTATAATTTTAAAACTACCCACTTGACATTGGCAAAATTATGCGTAAAGCGTAGAAGGTCATTAAGGTAAAAGAAGAAGAAGAACTAGTGTAGAATTGAAGTGAACTTTAATAAAAACGTCAGCACGGAACGGCTAACTATATTCTCAAGTAACTTTTTATTTTATGTTTTACAAAATTTTAACTCGATTTTTGCTAACTGCGGGCATAAGATTTATTAGCAAATACCTACTTATTATAAAAAATGTGGCCCTACATCAGAATCATGTCAATTTCCGACAAATTTCATACAGCCTACGTTGGGTCCGATTATTTATATATGTTGGTGGTATACAGTGCCGGATTTAAGCATAGGAAACATAGGCAGTGTGCTGTGGTGGCGGCCTATGGGCCGATACTGTAGATACCTAACTTTAATTTTATGTTAGTCAAATTATTCATCTGCTCTCTTCTTTACCTTGGTAAAGAAGAGCGGTCAAGACCGTAATAGAAACTTTCAACAGTTGACCACAAACCATTTCGGGGCCTCCACCACATGCTCTGCCTATGGGCCGCCTAAGTCTAAATCCGGCGCGTTTGGTGCATGCTATTGCCATTAAATCGTAGAGATGTTTATCGGTAGGTCGAGGTCGAAATTTATTTTTAATTAAGTTCATCTTGGAATTAAATATGTCTTCACAAATATATGTTGACCCAAACATAGTACAAAGTTTCAAAGCATTTTTTTTTTACTTCTGGTTATTTATTGCCATACACAAATTTTATCCAAAACTACTAGACTAACAGAGTAGCCATCCAATATTATTTATATGATTATTTATTACAAATTAATATGTATTTACTAATATATTTAAATTACTGCAGGCATTCGCTGCTTTTCCTCACCTAGTCCGAACGAATGATCTATACTACTTCTTTTGTCTCCCGTCACATGTCCGTGGACCTTCAAATTATATAAAAATAGGAAATTAATTTAAGAATAATATGGTCAGCCCTCTCCAGCCAGTACCATAGGTTACGTTCCAAATACTAGGGGTTACCGTACCTACATACTCACTACAAGAACTGCTACTAGTGCTGTCTTTAAGATTTCGCCAGTCGAATTGGTCTGGCCGGTACTGGAGGACTTCCTACCAACAGGTAGGGAGTCCTCCAGTACCGGCCAGACCAATTCGACATCAGATGGCGCTAAAATATTTACCGCGGTTTGTGTAATACCCGTTTCCTCCAGTACCGGCCATTACGTTGTCCTACAGTACCGGATGTGCATCTGGATTGAGAGATCTAATCAAAACCAAGCAAAATGGCTACGTTGGCATTTCGTAGCATAATGTATAAACTTATATATGAAATATTTTAATTTGTAAAGGCGAGGAAAAAAAGTTAGCGTCAAAAAATAGGAGCTCTCAATCCTGACATTTTTGAAAAAATATTAAAAATTATTTTTAGAAGTATTTACTCTATGTAATATTTTTTTGTACTAACATTTAGTACACACATCATAAGAAATAATCAGAAGAATTCAAAATATTTGGAGGTAAAATGAAGAAGATATAAGGCAAAACATGGATCTCTCAATCCAGACGTTTTAGATTGAGTGATCCTTTGAAACACCATGTTAGGCTGAGTAGAAGCAAAAGTTGACTATGCAAGCATTTAATAGTACTTCTCGACATATTCGCAAAAGATAAATAAATATCCAAATGATAAATAATTTTTTTTTTTATATTTTTTCAAAAACGTCAGGATTGAGAGCTCCTATTTTTGGACACTAACTTTTTTTCCTCGCCTTTACAAATTAAAATATTTCATATATAAGTTTCTACATTATGCTACGAAATGCCAACATAGCCATTTTGCTTGGTTTTGATTAGATCTGTCAATCCACTGTTTCCGTTCATTTTTAAATGGCACACACAGAGCTATATTTTAAATGGCACACTGATCAGTATATTTGCGTTTGTTGTGTTGTATAAATGGTTACTTAATTACTGACCGGTATTGGAGACCATTTTTTTTGAGTCTGATTGTTCCGAGTCTTTGATTTGCAATAATAAAGTTTATTATTTCTATACATAGGATGTATGTATGTATGTATCATCACGGGTGCCTTACGGCGCCCGAGACCGCCTAGACGGCCCCAGGGTACCCAGCGGAGGGGTTTTAATCCCACCTCGTCGTAGCCGATGGTATGAGTCTACACCGAACAAGTGGCTACATACATACATAGGAACTGGTTGTTTATCGTGTTTATTGATAGCGCAATAGTTCTTTTACACATAACAGGAGGGTTTGAACATGTAAATTTGAACATTGCAATGCTAATAAAGTTTTTAATATAAAAAAAAAATATTCGCAACCGAAAGATTAATAATAATAACAAAAATATTATTTCAATAGGGAATATGCATCTAAAATATGTGTACACGCGTATCTTATGCATTTATGTATTTTTTCATCCTAAAATCCTTTATCCTTAATATAACCGCTAGCGCCATCTACCTCATTGAAAAAGGAACTTTCATATGTAGTTCCAACCAAAACCGCAAGATGGCACTTTTTATTGGCTTTATAAAAAAAGAAACCAATATGGAGGAATCAAGTAAATTCCCTACGCGGTGAGTCCCTGTTATAATTCTCTTTACCTAATTTAAATGCACATTCCATATTAAAAACGTAAAAACTCTATTTTATAATTAATACAGTCCACTTATCGAACAATATGTATATTTCATATATATTGACTTTTTAATCTAGAAACACATCTTGTCAGATGATTATCGTTTTTTTTTTAATATATCCATTATTATCTAATTAAAAAACAAAAATGTTTTATTTTTGCAAAAACGGAACGCGCTCCGAAACGGTGAGAGTTGACACTTCTGACGGGATGACGTCACAGCAGCCTAAACAAACAAATTTTACGGTTATAATATACTTCTAGCTGTGCAAAAGAAGAGATACGAGTAGAACCATTGTTTGTTTAGTGTGCTGTGACGTCACATCAATGGCGTGCTAGTGATGCGCCGTTTTCGGAGTATGCGTGACACCAGCCGGACCACCACGTGTGATATCGTTTTTGATTATGCCAGGTTTTAGGATGTAATTTGTGAGAATTGGTTAGCTAATTTACAGATTTTGTTATCATTTCGTTCAAAAGTTATAGGGATGTATTTGTGGTCCTGCCGATGTAACGTTACTTCGGCAGGACCACGATAGAAATAATGCACTTACGAGGTTAGTTCTTTCGCAGAAATTAGGTTTTGAATTTGTGCGATTTTGTTAGCCTATTTTCATTTCGCTAGAACCCTTGGTTTAAAAGTTATGGCGATCACAAAAATCTACGAGTACAGTCGCGAAGAAAAGTTTAAACACGTATGTCCGGATTAATAGTTGTTGCTAAGCCAGTGCTTAGCACGAGCCATTGCTTAGAACTGTCTAAGTGACAGTAATTTCTATAATAGTCGGTGCTCCGAGCGGTGGCTCAGACTAAAGCTTGAGCCGTTGCTCGGCTAAGCATTAGTCTCGATATTCCTTTACTTAAGTCGTGTTCAGCGTTAGATTCTTCATGTTAGACTGTTATTTTTTAAGTTTCTGTTGATTATGTAATTATGGCATTTTTTGTCGTTTTAAAAATATTGTTCCCTATTCTTCTAGTTTCCTTTTATTTCTTGTGTGTATTTCATAATTTATTAATACAAAATCTATGATTTCTTCTGTTTTCAGTGCAAATTAAACATTTTATATTATAAAACTTCAACAGTAGAGGGTTACTTATCTCCATGGAAATGAAACTTCTCAATACTTTGAGGTTTTTTGCACCAGGATTCCAAGTAATATACATATTTCAGCGAGCATTCGGTTGAGACGTTGCTTGGCTTAGCTGCGTATATTTACTCGACTATTATAGTGCGAAGTGGTTGCTCGGCTAAGCATCGTTTGAGTATTACTTACGTGAGCACGACTTGAGCCAGTGCTTAGCCATGACTATTAATCCGAACAGTAGTAGTTTAGAAGATGTTATTTATTTATTCAAAGGTTTTTTGATTTATAAAATTAAATAAATTATTATTATATTGTGGTTGTATATAATAAAACCAATAAATATAATAAACCTAAGCAGTAAGCAGTGGTATATTAGGAAAGTTAGATCATAGATCGAGATTTTTAAATAAATAATAATATTATGTACTAAATTTTTAAATAAATAATTATACGGTTCTTGTTAAATAAATAATAAATGTTTATTTTTATGAGAAAGCGTTTTTTTTGACTATTCACAAATAACTGTAAAGATTTACATGAAATAAATAATATTTGATTTAAGGTACTTTTTATATTAAGGCACGTGATGATATATACTTATAGATGACTATGATTAAAAAGGTAGATTAGTACTTGATAAATAAATAAAAATATTATGTGGTTGTATTTATTTTAATTCTGCGACAAACATTAATTGAGTATAACTGGAAGTGCGAAAGCTCATTGTGTATGGAGAACGCTGAGTTCGCGATTGCGAGTCCAGGATACTTAAGCTGTCGGTTCCAGTTTCACTATACCAACTTACGGAACAATAATTCTGAATCATTTCAAATTTATTTGTCAAACAAATACTTAAACAGTTTTAATAGCAAAACCTTACAACATAAGCCGCCAATATGGGATACAAAACTTCAATTTGACTTGCTCATAGAGACACAATAAACTCTTTTTGATATATCCAAAAGAATATATACAATGAGTCTACTCCTTGTTTTAGGACGCAGAGTCCATGATCTGAACTTGTTACAAATCTCAAAAGTAAAATTAATTTAATGACCTGATTTTGTCTCCGAGACTGACTTGGCAAAAAATAAGCAATCATATGTGTGATACTTCGTGGCCCCGCCACAGTAGATATTTGAACCGTGCTTAATACTAAAAATATATTCATAATTTGTACGTAATTGTACATAACTTAAAAAAAAACTATAAAGGTTTCCGAGAAATTCAACAAAAACAGTTGGCGGGGCCAGGAAGCAGTGTGATTTCTAGCCTCGCCACAGTGTACTATGAGATCAATGGTATAATAGTGTTCAAACTTAGTGTTAAAAAAATGTACATTTATTGTTCATTATATTCATAATAAGAAATGTACAAAAAAATAATTACCTACATGATAAAAACCAAAATTAAAATAGTACTATGGCTATGACGAAATTATCAGGCGTTTCTAATAGTTTCGTCATGGATTCTATTTCATAGTTATTTATTACTCTCTGTTACTACTTTTCTGCGCAACTATCTGTTGCCCAGTGTTGTGGCTTTGCGCGTGTTCTATTAGGGGTTTTTTTAATAGTTTGGTTAGATAGGAAGACAGACAGACTCAGTGATTTTAAAATGGTTCGTTTTTTTTTAATATATATACGTTTTAAGTAGAGGAAGGTCTCTATAACTTCACTAGACCGACCGGACAGTTTTGTTATTACCGCCCATACAGATGCAAAAACCATCAAGTGACCTAGACATGTTTAAACATGCCGCTTGTCTGAATTTATATATCTGGGAGCATAGAATCTATATATATAGAACTTATTTATATATATAGTGTTTTCACTGAGGATGTTAGATAAAAAAATTACATTAAAAGGAGAGTGAATACAGTCAATGGCGCACTGTGATTTGTGATAGGCGGTTCAAATATAACTGATAATGCTAGACTAGCCATTCATAATGTAGTGCTTATCCCGACTCTTTTGTATTTATTACTCTCTGTTACTACTTTTCTGCGCAACTAGCTGTTGCCCAGTGTTGTGGCTTTGCGCGTGTTCTATTAGGGGTTTTTTTAATAGTTTGGTTAGATAGGAAGACAGACAGACTCAGTGATTTTAAAATGGTTAGTTTTTTTAAAATATATATACGTTTTAAGTAGAGGAAGGTCTCTATAACTTCACTAGACCGACCGGACAGTTTTGTTATTACCGCCCACACAGATGCAAAAACCATCAAGTGACCTAGACATGTTTAAAAACGCCGCTTGTCTGAATTTATATATCTGGCAGCATAGAATCTATATATATAGAACTTATTTATATATATAGTGTTTTCACTGAGGATGTTAGATAAAAAAATAACATTAAAAGGAGAGTGAATACAGTCAATGGCGCACTATGATTTATGATAGGCGGTTCAAATATAACTGATAATGCTAGACTAGCCATTCATAATGTAGTGCTTGTCCCGACTCTATTGTATGGAAGTCAGAAATTCTTGTGTTAGGAGAAGGGTGAAAGCAAAATTAATGCAGTAGAAATGCACTCATTGCGACGAAAATGCGGTGTTAAAATGTCGAATCCTCAATAATTTGTTAATCGTAATTTGAAAGGTTGAAAGAAAGTAAAGGTATGAAAATGAGGAAAAGCATGCTCCGCTAGTTTGGGCATGTAGAAAGAATGAGTGATGAAAGAATGACGAACCTGATATATAACAGTGAGGTGAAACATGTGGCCGAGGGAGACCAAGACACGTACCATGACCAAATTCAAAAGGTTTTAAAAGACGGTGCAATTAAAAGTCACCGTAATCGCCGTGTATGTATGAGAAAGAGTTATAAATGTGGCCAAAAAAAAAAAGAAGAATCTAAGCGCTGCTCGGTTGTCTTTGCATACCCCGTAAGGGCCCTGACGTGATGATAAAAAAAAACGATCCTAGTAAAACACAAGTAAATTAAATATTTTAAAAAAACTTCGCCTACTGCCTATACTTAAAATATAATAAAATAGAAGAATATAACAACAAGTAGGTAGTAACAAGTATAACATACTTGTAACAAAGAAATCCCTGGTTCGAATCCCGGTGTGTACCAATGAGTTTTTAATTAAAAAATGTATGTAGGTACATTTGTTTAGCAACACCACTATAGTGCATCGGAGAGCACGTTAAGCTATCGGTCCCGGTTTCACTATACCAACTTGATATTATATATACTACAACAATTGTCTTTTACATGACGATCTATGACCTTCTGCATCACTTCGGATGAAATGTTGCCTTTTTTGCAAGCTCGACCAGCTACAGGACGACCCATCCTATAATTAAAAAAAATATATTACAGTTGTGCACAACGGGTCATGGATGGTACACATTAAGTCAGTGGCTCATTGTAGACGCAATAAAAGTGTCGCATTGTGTACAACCACTTACCCAAATATTTAGGTTATATTGCATTCTAGACAGAAACACGTGGGGTTAGCTATGCTTCTTTTATACGAAGCTCTAATAGGCACATTAAACTTGCATCTTACTTAAATTATCCTATCATAAAAAGAAAAAACATTATAATAAAAAATACTCGCGATTGATTTTATTACTTTTTACGCTATAAAACAAAAAAAAATCTTATAATAATTCGTCTATTTTTCACGCAAACTGACTGGCAAGGCAGAAGAGCGTTCGGGAATACTTTCAACGATGTCAAATGAACGGAGCGGTAACGTCGCGCTTTAGAATAAACTCAGTGACTCATTGTAAACACTTGGCTCATTGTTAACCAACCCACCTTATATATATAAATACTAATAAGTACATATATATTTTTAAGTCTATTAAATACAACCGCCGGTGGTCTAGTGGTTGCGCCTTCTTATAAAAATAAACATAATAATATGTTTTCTTATATTGTGTATTGAAAATAGGTTTAGTAGTGGTATATTAGGAAAGCTAGATCATAGATCTAGCGTTTTTCCTAATATACTAGGGGCCTTATCAAAGAGCGAATCGATAATCGAATCGAAATACCCATCGAAAGCCAAATGTATGGGATTTGACGTTTCTCATCGATCGGGCTCTACCCATAGAGTAAAATTCCTATACATTTTTATCGATCGATGCGACGATTCGATTGGCGATCGTGTTCTTTGGTCAGGCCCCAGCTTCAGTATATTATGATATCGAGTTTAACCTGATTTTCTGGGATTCAAGCGATTTTAATTGCTAATTTTGTTCTGATGATTGCCAGATCACTCGCTTTATAAAATGCGCTTTCCAACGTTTGAAAAAGTCTATTTAAAATAAAGAGTAGCAGAACATTATATAGAATGTTTATAATAATTGTATTCTATCTTAGGGTTCGACAATTTCGATTTTTTCATTAATATGATCCATTTACTTTCGTTAAATTATATATTAAAGTACTAACTAATACTTAATGAACGCTGATAACGTTTTCCTCATCGTACTCATTTTTATTATATTCAGTAATTTAGTTACTAATTGGGTAACTTCTTTAGATAAAAGTAATTGTTCCAACATATCTGTTTATTATCGTACAACGTTTTGCTAGATTTCATTCCATTAATAAACATGGTCTCCATCTGTTTTATCATTTCGTTATGCAATTTTTTAAAGAGGATTAAAATATAAATGAAAATCTCGATTTATGATCTAACTTTCCTTATATACTACTGCTTAGGTTTATTATATTTATTGGTTTTATTATATATATTTATTTAATTTTATAAATCAAAAAGCCTTTGAATAAATAAATAACATCTTCTTAACTATTACGTGTTTAAACTTTTCTTCGCGACTGTACTCGTAGATTTTTGTGATCGCCATAACTTTTAAACCAAGGGTTCTAGCGAAATGAAAATAGGCTAACAAAATCGTACAAATTCAAAACCTAATTTCTGCGAAAGAACTAACCTCGTAAGTGCATTATTTCTATCGTGGTCCTGCCGATGTCACGTTTTATCAGCAGGACCACCACTGTAACTTTTGAACCAAGCGGTCTAGCGAAATGAAAATAGGCTAACAAAATCGTACAAATTCAAAACCTAATTTCTGCGAAGGAACTAACCTCGTAAGTGCATTATTTCTATCGTGGTCCTGCCGATGTCACGTTTTATCAGCAGGACCACCACTGTAACTTTTGAACCAAGCGGTCTAGCGAAATGAAAATAGGCTAACAAAATCGTACAAATTCAAAACCTAATTTCTGCGAAGGAACTAACCTCGTAAGTGCATTATTTCTATCGTGGTCCTGCCGATGTCACGTTTTATCAGCAGGACCACCACTGTAACTTTTGAACCAAGCGGTCTAGCGAAATGAAAATAGGCTAACAAAATCGTACAAATTCAAAACCTAATTTCTGCGAAGGAACTAACCTCGTAAGTGCATTATTTCTATCGTGGTCCTGCCGATGTCACGTTTTATCAGCAGGACCACCACTGTAACTTTTGAACCAAGCGGTCTAGCGGAATGAAAATAGGCTAACAAAATCGCACAAATTCAAAACATAATTTCTGCGAAAGAACTAACCTCGTAAGTGCATTATTTCTATCGTGGTCCTGCCGAAGTAACGTTACATCGGCAGGACCACAAATACATCCCTATAACTTTTGAACGAAATGATAACAAAATCTGGAAATTAGCTAACAAATTCTCACAAATTACATCCTAAAACCTGGCATAATCAAAAACGATATCACACGTGGTGGTCCGGCTGGTGTCACGCATACGTTTTCGGATACATTAAAGAATGATAAATGTTAATCCCTTTTATAAAGGATTAACACATTTATTTTGGAGCATTATATATTTTTTATGGTTTAAAAAAGAAATTATAACAAAAAATAAAAAAAAATCATGCATATTCTCTATTCTACTGCAAACAGTAAGTGTGGAGAAACACTGCAAGGTGAGGCAGAGAACCATCGCTTTCACTTGCGTATTCACTTTCGTCCGGGCGATGACAACGATCGTTTCGTTTTGAAACCTAGACTGAGTGTCTACGTCGACGAATCGTTCTACTGTCAGTAGTGATGTAAATACTCTAAAAAATACTTGTTATTTCATATAACTTTGTCTATGACATTCGTTCTTGGACGAAGCTACAGCTGTCACTTGAGTCACGTTTTCGGTTCATATAAAAATATTTGTTAGTTTTATTTATAAAATCAAAGTAGATTTTTATTTTATTTATAATGAATAGAAAAACAGTTTCTGACGAGCAGATGTTTGTCATAGTAGAGTTTATGGAGAGGTGAGTATAGTATTTCTTATTATTTGCGGCGTTTAAAGTAAACTATGACATGTTTTCTCATCGTTTGATGGTTTTCGTACCATTATTTATCTACTTTGGCAGAAATGGGGATATTGCACAATTCGTGAAGACAGTGGAAGGAAAGGTGCGGCGTAAAAGACTGTGGGAAGAACTTACGGCTTCATTGTCGCATATGGGTGGAGGAGCCAATAAGTCCTCTGATAAGTGGATGAAAGTGAGTTTAATAATAGAATAATGTGTTTTGTTATATAGTGGCGAGGTAAAGGCTTCCTTTTATAATATATAATTTCAACATTAAAAATGAACAAATACAATAATGATTCACTTCAAACATTACATTGGTAAGTTTCTTCTTGTGCATTTGGGAATGTCCTTTTGAACCGGCTTCTCCTTTTCTATTAACCCTTTAATTAAAAGTATTGTAATGCTCAATTAATTTAATTAAAATTACCTTTATTGAGTACTATCTTTGATTATATTATTATAAGCTGAGTATTACACACTTATTTGTTCATAAACAGATAAGTGTGTAATACTCAGCTAATAATAATATAGGGAATACTTCCCTATATTATTGTTATTTGATATAGATAACTCATAAATTATAGGTATACCTTGTGGCCTCTAGTGCAAATCAAATTTAATTTTAAAGTACTATTATTGGCTTTACATACATAATGTTACAAATAGACCATAAAAAAGCTTTAGCCATAAATTATAATATAATTTAATATTTTTTATAACCTACATATTATGTTATTATTATTTTTGATAATATTTTTAATTTATTCATTCCAAGACAGGGGTGCAAGCACACCCCTTTGTGCCATTAAATGACTCAACAGTAATTTTATCAATTCCGTTATCTTGATATTTTTCAGGAATCTGTTTATATTTCAAGAAAAATGAACCTTTTGGGGTGGCTCAGTCTGTCCAGTCAAAAACTGGTTAAATTTGGGATAGTAGTAGATCTCAGCATTTTCTTGTTGCCCAAACTATCATTTATAAAAAAATGCAATGGAACTATTTTGATTTTGAAAGGAATTACACACATTTTTTTTTGAGAATTTTAGGTTGTAGATTTTGAATTTTGTACTAAATAAAAGATTTTTGTTAAATTCTTAAAAACTAAAACCTATAATTCTGAAAACATATTCAAAATTTTGACTTTCTATCAAATGGTTGCCAAATAACAAAAAATAACAAAATTTAATTTTGAAATATCAGGCTTTCTCCATTTGTTTCACCTTTTATTTAACAAATTCAATTGTTGTTTTAACATCATAATCATAATTGCATGAATAATAATCGCATTTTCCTGTTTCCTATCCTTTTGCATGGTATTTATAAGACCTGGAGCGACATGAAGCACAGGGTTAAGAAAAAAATGTCTGTTATTATACAAGACACCACTGGGACCGGTGGTGGTCCAAGGACTGGGGAGCCTCTTAGCCCTTTGGAAAGAAGGATATATAACATTATTGGAAAAAGAGCAGTGTTTGGAGGGAATGTTACAGAAGGTGGCTTATATCCTGTAAGAACATGCATTAATTATACTATGTGCAATTAATCTTTGATGCAGGTGTCCCTTTTTTTGTATCTAGTACGTCTTAGTATTTAAATTGTGGATGCAGCCATCAAATATTTGCATCCTAGTACTATTGCATTAATTAATTATTGACCCACTGTTGTAGAATGTTTTGTTTGAATTCAATTAGTGTGCCACTGTGGGCCAATAATTAATTTAGTACTCCTGCCATATAAGTAGTTTATTGGCCTAAAGCCATAACCCACTAATCTGCTAAAGTGTCTCATGGGTGAAGACTAGTGGGTATATGGTTCAAGGTTGTCCCCAATCTAATAATATTTTTTTAAATGTTTATTATGTATGTTTTACAGCAATATTAATTTTATTTTGAAAGATTATTGATTTTTGATAGAAGTTTTTTCATTTTTTTTTTCATACAAACAATAACATGTAAATAACGTTCCACATTATAAAATAAATTCAGATGATATAGGAAGGTGATATTCTTCTGTGCTCTAATGAAATCATTAAATTTTCAGGCTAATAATGTTCCAGAGGTGGAAGTGGAATTTGAAATTAATAACCAAGAAAATATTCCCCCCTCCACCTCACAATACAGTATTCCTTCCTCCGCCACACAATGCAGTATTCCTCCCTCCGCCACACAATGCAGTATTCCTCCCCCCGCCACACAATCCAGTATTCCTCCCTCCGCCACACAATCCAGTATTCCTCCCTCCGCCACACAATCCAGTATTCCTCCCTCCGCCACACAATCCAGTATTCCTCCAACACAAGATGTAATTACACCAGCAGGTAGTTAATTGTTTTATTTTATTATAAACAGTTTTCTTTTGACCCCATCTTGCCTGATGGAAAGCAAAAATGAGGTTGAAAAGATAACATGCTTAATCTGTAAAAAAGGAGAATACTGCCTAGACAAGAAATTGATGCAGTAGTCTCCTCAAAACTGGTAAACCCACAGACTAAAACCGAAGCATGACTAGGTATAATGGGCAGTGGTAACAAGAGCAGTAGATTGGCCTAGCAAAGTTATAGAGGCCTTTCTCCCACCTAAAATAATATAATTATAATTGAAGCATTTTGACCACTTAAATGTGCGACAAGAAATATTTTCAATATGTTGTGTGATATTTTAATTATACTCATAGTATTGTTATAAAATATACATATTTTATTATAATATATATATATATTTTAATTATAATTGTATTAAATGCTTATAGGGTCTCAAAGAAAGCGGCGTCGACAAGTGGAAATGGATAAATGGAGTTCATCAGATGAACCTAGGCATTCATTTTCTCAACATACAGGTAGGTAATTGTTTTTATTATAGGTGTTAGTTGCTTCAAAAATGTAATAGTTATGGCAGTTCAATATTTTAATATGTTTTTTTTGTAATATTTGAATAAAAGTGTATAAAGAATACATACGGTAAACCCTTGCCTAGACTCTGTATGCCATTTCATTAATTATTTCATTCATTTACTTTAAGGACGTCGTCGTAGACGGTACGCGCAAGGTTCGTACGTCACAGCCCTAAACTCCCTGGCAAAAATTGAGGAAAGAAGACTGAAGATAGAGGAGAAAAGACTTGAGATAGAGGAAAAAAGACTCCAAATCGAACAAGAGAACATTACTAAGAAACTGGAACTTGAGAACAAATTTTTATTATTTTTAAATGAGATAAAGCCTAGCCTCACTGCATTCCTAAATAAATGAATGTTAGGCCAGGTCTGTATAAAACAAGCGCGGATCCACCACTTGTGACGTTACACTTTTAGTATATTGAGGTCGATAGGAGTTGTACTCTAATAATTAGCCAATTTTGTCTTACATAGCTTACAAACTCTCCCAGCCAGCATAGTTACCATAGAGAATAGTTTTCTAACCTTCGCAGAGTAAAATCTTGTATGCATGCCTCAATGGCGCAGAAAAGATTATCCAGGCTAGCTCTTCTATATATACGCAAATATGTTAACCTGGATATCAATGAAATTGTCAATATTTTCGGGAAAAAGAAACTTAAGTTTGAATTTGTCATTAAGTAAGAACCTTAGTTAAATTATTTAATGTAAAATGTAATGTTGTTTAATGTATGTATATTTTAAAAAAATAAGTACCAATGTACTTAAAATTTTTAAATGCATTTAATTTGAAGTTGTAAAAATTTCATTAAAATCGGTTCAGTAGTTTAGTATAAATTTGACATTGTGATGTGCAAAGAAATTGTAATTTTCCTGATTTAACAAACTAACATTTTACAGTATTATTAATTTACTAGTGTTTGCCCACACGGAACTATACACTACAAAATCTTGGTCACGGCATCATACTTTTTGTAAACATATTCTTTGTAGGAATGCACTATATTGATCATGAGTTCATACTCACATTTTCGGGTGGCTGTTTGACCACAACATTTTTTGAGGACTGGATCCGCGCTTGCTATAAAATATCTACGAGGGGCATTCCAATAAAAGTAAGAATGAAATAAATGTTTCTTGATAGAAATATACTGCCATACTTTGATATCTATTACAATAAAACATTTAATAATCACTAGAGGGAGAATGCGTCTCTCCTAATGTAATGTGCATAATGCGAGTTAAAATAATTCTTAATTATGTTTATAGCGCATCGTCAAGTGACGGAGCGTCTCACAGCCGAAGAATTGAAGATTTCAACTACCAATTTTTTTATTTTATTTCTTCGGCAGACAGATGAGGAAATTTTATGACATACCTATTCATCTCACTTTTATTTAAATGCTCTTCACGTATGTTCTTATCTTATTTAACCAAATACTTGTACAAGTTTCCAGTTAATAATTTAATAAACGTTTATTTTACTGTTGCACAATTATTTATATTTAGAGCTCCTAATAGGTTACCTTTTTTTATTTGAGCACAACATGTTACTATCTACCTGATGGTAAGCAGACCTACAAATTCCAAGTATGGCTTCGATTCATGCATTGTTGTTTATCAGCATTGGTCAGCTCTCACTATGCCAGCTAAATGTTTGCCATACAAATCTACTCTAATATCTGTGCTGCTTTATTCTCAAATCAGATAAGAGGCAGGAAGTAGGTTTTAGACCTGCGCATTTAATTTCTAAATCAAGCTAATGAAAAATAAAATACATATGTGCTTTTGGTGATGAATAACAACCTAGCCAAACGCACTCTGACTTCATTGTTAATGATACTCTGAAGCGATTAATAAATTTATCAACATACATGTCTCGGTAATAAAACAAATGAGGTAAGTGTTGATCTTTTTATATTTTGTAATTTATACAAAAGTATCTAAATAATTTAATTCATATTATAAAGATGTTTATTTACTTATAGGAAGACCAATTGGTAACAATACTACACATTAGGAAAACTACACAAAAACAAAGGACTATGAAAGGTCTTATCTACTTAAAAATAACACTTTTAATTTATAAATAAATACAATAGTATACACAAAATATAAAGAAACCTAAACTAACACATGTGAAATCAAGCGTCACACATTCACGGTCCATAGGCTGATGATATTATATCCAAGGGCTTGACTTGGGGCAACACTATGAATGATATTTCATACCCAGCAGATGGTTTCTTTACCAGTCAGTAAATCATATGGGCAGCTCTCTATGAGACAATGTTCTTAGCTATCCATGGATTCTCTGTGCGGGTGGCGGGTCCATCGTGTGATTGAAAGGCAAGGGAATAAACTGTAGTGTTCCAACTTGAGACCGCGAAGTAGGTTTAACGGCCTTTTGAACTCTCACCTGCACTGTGTTCACTACCCTCTCTACTCAACCAAATACTATTTTTATGATCCTGTTAACACATTCCATAAAAGTTCCGACGGCCGATCTCGGAAGGACAAGATCCTTCAATAAATAATGCACTTTGCTGGAATTCCTCTTAAACCAACTTCCACTGCATATAGTTGAGTTTTAAAACCGTTTCTAGTAATTTCATTTGTGATATCATTATATTTGTTCAACTTGATGGTGTGGTCCTTAGAAATTTTTGATCCCCACGGAACGTTAAGTTATAAGGATTACTTTCTTCAAGCAGCAAAAGTAAACTGGTCTATAGGCTGAAATTGCTAGTTCATCTAGAATTTTGATAGTATCCATGAGTATTTCCCAGTCTGGTGCTTTGTCCAGGATTGAGAAAGGTTTACTTTGAGTTTTCTTGAGTTGACCCTCCTTTACATAATTAGTTAGTCTTTCATTTATTGACAATCCTTTTATGGCTCTGGCAATACAAACTTTATCATGTCGGTGCAAATAATGGCATTTTTCAAGAAGAGTCTTGCACCCAGCAAGTATATGTCTGGCAGTCCCTATGGCAACACCGCATAATGTACATGTCTTATCTATTGCTTTCCCTTCTTACCAGATTACTCTGGTCAAGTAAGGAATTAAGATAGAACTTAATAAGTGCCGGAAACCAATTGTACATGAGTGTGTGCCTTTTCATATTAAATTTAGACATTTTATATTATGACACCACAGGCTATTATTGATACATTCTGGCAATAAGTCTGTCCCTGACAGCTCTTCCTATTAATAACTCTGGACCATCATCTATAATTATGTCTATATTTTCCATATTTATTTCTACATCAGTGTCTGCTACTGGTGGTCCTCTGCTGGTAATTAGCATGTTATGCAGGACACTACATGCCATTACAATTTCTCCAGCATAATCAGGGTGGTAGTATAGCACCCTCTGACTCAATAGGCACCTAAACCTGGACTTGAGAACCCCGAAGGTGCGTTCTATACAATTTCTTGCCCTCACATGGGTTTTTGTATAAGAGTCTTGTATTGATCCAGGCGCAGCATTTAAAATTGGAGTCATTAGATAACTTCTTTGAGGATATCCACTATCACCTGCAACAAAAATAATTTATATATTTCGACTGATGCATTTCTTTATGGATCATTGCAAATGATTTACATGTTAGTAAGCATCAGGTATGATTATGGACCACCTATCAGGGGCGCCGACTCCTGAGCACCCACGGAGTCGGCTCCCCAGATTACATTCATGTTTATATAGATACTATAATGGATGGTAAAATAGATGAATTTAGGTACTTACCTAACAACCACACTGATTCACCATTTTGCTGAAGATTTTCCATATGAGGGCGGATCATGCTGCTGTTCCATATGTAAGTGTCGTGTGCTGCTCCCCCAAATTTTGCATTACAATTTAAGATTTTTAAATTGCTATCAGAAATCTGGAAAATATACCCATAGATATAATTATTATATATGTCATTGTAATTAAATTGTGCACAATACAATACACTACTACTAGCATTCTTTGCATAGCCTTATAATATTAAAAAAAAACACAGCTAGTAATAAAAGATTAAAATAATAATATTGTAATCTTCATTAAATATTAATTATTAAACTAAGTTACTATTAACACATATAAGATATGCCTTGTTAAAGAAATATAAAAAATATGTTTTTTGAAGGTTATGTGTATTTATTAATAAAAAAATACCATTTGCACATTTAGGGAATGTCTTCCCTTTCTGTCAAAACAGCAGGCTTCATCCCTTGGGTTTGATGGACGCACTATATCTACATGTGTGCAGTCAATTGCCCCCAAAACACCAGGTATACCATATTTTTCATAAAAACTGTAAATAAATAATTAACATTAATAATATACAATAATTAAAATAGAAGATTTTTTTTTGAGACCGCTTATATCAGTAAGTGGGTATGTGGTACTGTAACAGCCGTTTTGTGACTGTTACATTACCTACCTAACTATTTGGGAATACATTAAAACTATTATTATTTTTGGACTTGTTTTATTAAGTAGCCATCCAATATCATTTATATTTTATTCGTAACAAATTAATATGTATTTATTAATATATTTAAATAACTGCAGGCATTTGCTGCTTTTCCTAACCTAGCCCGAAAGAATTATCTCCTACTTCTTTTGTCTCCCGTCACATGTCCGTGGACCTTCAAATTATTTAAAAATAGGAAATTAATTTAAGAATAATATGGTCAGCCCTCTCCAGCCAGCACCATAGGTTGCGTTCCAAATTCTAGGGGTTAATAACTTATTATATTTTAGAACTATTTGATTTGCCATAAAAAAACTATTGTTATTGATTCATACACAGCACCGACACATTTTTCCATAGAATGGCAACAATGAGTGTAATTAATGGCCTACATATTAACATGTGGTAAGTGGCACTTAGCTAAAAACTAAGAGCCTTATGGAGTACATCTATAATTTATATTGTCTGCAGGGTATGCTATAAGCAAAGCACCAAAGAATGTTGATTATAATATTTATATAGGTACTCACCCTTTTTGGACAGAATTTTTTTCCTCCCGTGTAATGGGAAACCTTATGTATTTTCTTAAAAAATATGGAGATACTAGAGCTTTGGTGACTTCATTAATGCATCTGCTCACCGATCTTTGGTCCATGTAGCAATGGGATGCAATACATTTTTGGTAGGACCCCATTGCATAAAAACTCAAAGCTGTTAAAACCTTAAAATAAAAACAGGAATAAGACTGATTTCATCTAATTTCAAGCTAATAGTAAGATACAAAGCTAAAGCGAACATTATAATTTGAATGAGACTTAATACCTTGCACACATACCTTAAGTTCTAGAGTTATCCGAGTGTCGGTTAGCCTTGTGTTGAGCCGTAACTCCTCACATAGTTCCGCGTACTCTAATTTAGTCAATCTGTAGTTTTTTATAAATTGGTCATCCGTTATATTTGACAAAACTTGACTTCTCATGGAAGTCAAGTATTGTCGCCTTTGGTATGAAACATCTCTGCTGGCTTCTCGTGAGAGAAGTGCAGCTAATAATGGTACCATGTTAACTAAAACAAAAATGTTATATACTTATCTTAAAAAAAAAGTACATAGTTAGGTAACATTGTATATAATTCATTGTTTAAATTTAAAAGTAACACCTCAAAACCAACCTTTATATTGTGTATTCCTTCCTATGCAATTTATTAAAATATTATTTATCAGCCACAGCCCACAACTCTTTTTGATAGTATCACACTCAAATCACGGAAAATAATTTAGTGTTCGATAACGATTGATCGTTTCGTTTATAGACGATCGAGGTTCCGTCAATTATTGCGCCAGTCTAGCTTTAAAACGATTGTACTCGCATCGTCACGAGTATTTACTAGAAATTCGCTTCAACGAAACGATTCTGATTACGACTAACGTCTTTGCACATTCCGTCTAGCTTTTGACATTTCTGACACTCGTTTTCGTTTTAAAACGATCGTTCTTGAGCGAACAAACGTTTTGCTGGCGCTCTGCCTCACCCCGCTGGAAGTGCTCATTTTGTATGGGGAACGCGACCGCGACTGGCGTGTTCTTAAGTAATCTTTTAGCAGTACCTAGCTAGACCATTTTTCAAGATTTTAGCAAAAAAACTGACTTTATCTCTGATCAATGTACAAAAAACTAACTTTGTCTGATTTAACTGACCAGTTTCGACCCCTGCTAGTCTGGCTATTGAATGTTGACCCCAGGAAATAAATCCCTATCTTGTTCTTTCTAATAAACAAAGTTAAAATTGAAAAGACAGAAAGGAAAAACCATACTCCTAGTGTCATT
Source organism: Monopis laevigella (assembly GCA_947458855.1). Classification (NCBI taxonomy): domain Eukaryota; kingdom Metazoa; phylum Arthropoda; class Insecta; order Lepidoptera; family Tineidae; genus Monopis; species Monopis laevigella. The sequence goes on along the minus strand of OX381596.1, from coordinate 1,337,485 downwards.
CGATGCCCAGACTTTACCCACACAGAAACCATTCAGAACCCAAATCCTAATTAGAAGCTAATTAGGATTAGTTTGAAAGATAAAAGAAGGAACACGCGAAAAGAAAGGGATGAATAAAATTAAAACAACATATTTAATAAGTTTTTTTTAATAATTTCACAAATCACCCAAAAAATACAAAAAGATTTCTTTAAATATCTACTTAATTAATAATATTTTTTGAGACGAAATATATTTACAAATCAATTCTAGCTATAAATTTGAGTAAGTAGGTCTAGCTAGAGCGTCCCGACGTCCATCTAACAATAAATCGTCTACAATAAGTAACAGTCAGGTAAATACTGTTCCCACTCGTTCCATCCACTTCTTATAATCTATGTATAAATTAAGTATATTTATACCTATCATAAAACTAATAATAATATATGGAACCGCCTTAATGGCCTATAAAACAAAATGTCAAAGGAGTTCGTTGCCGATTCCGTTCTCACTTCAACCAATCAACACTTAGTAATTGCTTTTGTTCTCACTTTTTTTTATATTTGTATGGCGGCGGCCATCTTCTGTTCTTAATACGGGAAAGGCAATTTAAGGCCCATGGGCACCTCCCTATCTTTATCTCCATGACACCTACGAATTATTTATTAGTCAAAATATGGGTTGCCGTATTGAAAAATTAAAATTGCATAATTAATAAAAAATGCAGATTTGCCGTAGGTTTGTCTGATAGTTACTGTTTTTTTATGAATATCAATCACTGAAATCCAAAAATAAACCCACATATTGAAATAATTCTTATAAAACATAAAGATATTGAAGGTAGCCCGAAGACTGTAGACGTGTGATTGTGTTATACTTTTCATATTTAATTTTATTGAATATTAGTGTGCAAAAATGTACTAATTTTGTAAAATAAACATTCGTAGTGGTCTTAAATGTAGCATTAACGCCGTGATCTCGGTGTTTGTGTTATTTTAAATAATCCCTTAGCCTTCGATAAAATGGCGGCACCCATTTTATCGTTGGTTACCTATTTCTTCTTCACTTGATATTGGTAAGACTATACCGTATGCTTACATAGGGTCATGTCGCCATTTCTTTTTCTACTCTAGTCCTTTGCCAATTTATTTTTCCGAGTTTTATAACATTACTATACATTTTTAACTATTTAGATAGTTAATGTTGTGGTGGATTGGGAAAATGTTATTTTCAGAATTAAAATTTCACTGCGCTAGAATTACATTCAACATGGTAAACAAAAAGCAAGCATACCTTTCGGTACTTACAAATCAAAAATAAGACTAATTTTATATTTGAGAAACATTACGGATATTTTAGAACAAAACTAACAATATCATTTAATTCAGACTTAACAACACCCCCTTTACTTATATAAAGATAAAAGCAATGTTTAAGATACTTTATAAAAATAAAAACACAACAATTATCTTAAATTTTATTATTTTTAATTTATAAGTATACAAGCACCTGTATTCATAACAACTTATTTAAGTCCTTGAAAAATACTTTAGTTAAGGGTTCTGTAGTCATACAAACGTATTTTCAATATTACAACTTGGCTGTTCGGAGTTCAATTATAATTTGATGTTCTTACTTGTACGCTAAAATCTGTTGTGTCTATTTTTTTTTTGTATTATACTGATATCGAAAAAAATAAAAATAATGACCGACAATAATATAATCTTATTCTGCGACAAAAAGCAATCGAGTATTATTGGAATTGCGAAAGCTCAATTGTATGGAGAACGCGGACTCCCTTAAAGTAGGTTGCGTCTCTCTTTTTAACAACAAAAAATAATATGCGTAAAACAAACCCTATGTTAACTGAAGTGTTCTTCGAGGACTCACTCAAGAAGTTGTTATAAACAAGGCCAAAGGTATTTACAATAATCGTTCTAAAAATTACTAAACACAATAAGTAACAAACTGTCTGCATTAATCCTAAACTATGAATAAACAATCTGGTAATGAAAAAGTTACAAGTATTAAAATAAACTAAAAAAAATATCTGTGCTCGACCATCTTTTTTTTATAAAAAAATAAATCTTAACTATAATAAAATAAATATTCTTCTGACTTTTTTGGCAGAAAGTCTAGACACATCTAGGGGCCGGTCCGTCATACGGGCGCCCGCGCATACTCTCTCTAATACTCTGCAAATATTATCTCAATACATGTAAATGTTCATAACTCAACACAAAATGAATACTTTACTTCAGACAGATTCAAGACTTTTCTTATTCATTCAATAATTGTCTTGACTAAGAGGATATTGTTTTGATCCAAGATTTTTTTTAAATGTTGGAGTCATATTATTCCTGGTGGTGAGCAGACCTACAAAGACCATGAATGGGGTCAATCAATAATTGTTTTTAAACAACATTGATCGCTCCCACTATTCCGGCTAAATGATGCGGTTACGAAATGGACGGCGACGAAGACGAATTGCATTACGATAACGATTATATTTTAATATACTCGCTGCCTTATCGTCAATTCAACCACCCATTTCGTAACCGCACCCTGAAAGAAACTACTGCCTCGACAAGAAATCGATGTAGTAGTCTCCTGAAAACCTGATGGTGAGCAGACCTACAAAATCCATGAATAGGGTCAATTGTTGTTTAACAGCGTTGATCGCTCTCAGTGTTTCCGACTAAATGATGCGGTTACGTAATGGGCGGCGACAAAGATGAAATAGCAATAAGTGTCTACTTTAATATCCTCGCTGCTTTATTAACTGCTCGTTTCGTAATATTATAATAATTCATTAAAATATTTTAATCGTAAGACTTTAGTAAATCGGAACAGTAACAAATACTAAGCTAGTTAACATTTAGTTTTATAATTAAATAAAAATAACATTTATTACACTTATATATTCGTTTTCATATTTTCTTTCATGTGATTGTAGTTTTGAACTTATCAAAAAAGAAATATCTCACCGATTGTCCAGGGACCTCATTAGAAATTGAACTGTCAGCCTAATTACATAGAGTTGAAATTCCCATACTACATAATGCGCAAACATGGAGAAGAATTCGTGTAAACAAGATGGCGGCCTTTATAGCTACGGTCCGAATGGAACAAAAAGCGCGATGTGACAACTGATTTTGCGTCACACGGAGCAGTGATTTAGCGCGCTCACAAAAACATTACTTGTGTCTCCCTCTAGCCCTTAACTAACCCATAATGCTCGTCTCAATCTTATTTAATGTCAAATAAAGCGCCACAACATATGAACAAAAATTGTAGACAACAATTCAAAAATATGTTTCTTAGGGCCGATTTGACCAAAAGAGGGCATAACTTATACCAAGATTTGTAACGTCAAATAACATACAAATAATCATTCTGAGTATTAATAATTTAATCTATGAATAAGTTTGTATGAAATTTGACATTGCTATCCCCAGTATAAGTTATGCCCTCTTTTGGTCGAATCGGTCCTAAGTAGGATAGCTAAATGTTTTAAACCGAGTTAACTCAAATCAAGGTGAAACGAGTCAATCTGAACCTAGTTTATTATTAACTCTAGTAGTTTTCTCAATATTAAAGTCACAATTATGTTTAATTAATTTTTATTACCTTTGAATATGTGTTTAAATATTACCATATAAAAAACTCCGCTGCTAAAAATATGTATAAAATTAATATTGTATAGACGTTGAATTCCATAATTTTCTTGTTAACCATTCAAAATATATTAAATTTCATTATTTTATAATTGTATTTTTTTCTTATCTAACACTTAAAATCAACCAAAACATCCATTTAATATGAAATTTCACATAATATAGCTATGCCAAACGCAGTTTGCAGTTGCAATCGAAAGAAAAACGCTATATTTAGATTAGTCCTGTCGGTTTGAAACCAGTTTACATATTTTTCGACCCGGTTAACACCAAAATCCGACTAAGCTCATATCTATTGTTTCTACACAAATGTCAATCTGACATCGCACATTAAGTCCAACATGGCGTCTGCCATTACGTCACTATTAAAACCAAATTTAAATAAATAAAAATAGTTTGAATATGCCACCATCTTGAATACATGAATTCTTCGGCTTGTTTTGAACATCATAAAAGAATGGAAATTTCAACTCTATGTCAATGGACTGACAGTTCAATTATTATGTAAAAACATCTACCTAGTTTTTGTTTTAAAAGTAAACATTTTATAATGAGGCCCCTGGAGTATCCATACCGTGTTGTCGCCGAAGACGATGAGATCTGGTATGACCCTGGAGCCGTGTCCCGTGTGCGGTCCCTAGCAGCCGGGCTGACACACCAGCTGCATGTGCTCTCCCTCGGGCGTGGGCACGGTGAGGCGGTGCCGCACCGCGTGTGCGGCCACGACACGCGCGACCTCCGTCGGACTGTCCTCGTGCACGGCGTGACCGCAGCGCGGCAACACGCGCATCTGGAACTTACCTGAAACCGACACATCATATAATGTCCCATACCAATAATCGATTTATCTATGGAAGTATCAATATTCATAAAGTTGTACATACAAACGAAATGTCTATATATATATATATATATGTGTACCCACCATTTTTTGTTCTTATGTGAGCATTAATTGGTTATAATAATTTTGTTTTCACTCTTTGTTTTGGGTTTGCATGGCAGAAATTTTCTGTTCAGATTTAGGCTAAAGCCTAAAACAAACTAATAGCTTATAAACGAAACAAAAAGTAGCTTTTTATCTCTTTCCCTTATTAGAATTAAGAGTCAATGTTTTTAGCTATCCATGGATTCTCTGCATGGTTGGAAGGCAGGGGAGTGAACTGCAGCGTTCCTGGACTTGAGACCGCGAAGTAGGTTGGCTTTTTAACTCTCCCGTGCACTATATTCACTACCCTCTCTACTCAACCAAATACTATATTATCCTGTTAGCGCCATCTTGGAAACATGTTCCATGAAAGTTCCGACGGCTGATCTCGGAAGGCCAAGATCCTTCAATAGACGATGCAAGGACTTTGCTGGAATTTCTGTTGCACCAACTTCTAAGTTAAGTTTCAAAACCGTTTCTAGTAATTTCTTTTGTGAGACCAAAGTATTTGTTTGACTTGATGTAGTGGTCCTTAGGAATGTTTGTTCCCTACGGAATGGTGAGTTCTACAAGTATTACTTTCTTCAAGCACCGAAAGTACACCAATATGTCTGGTCTATATATAGGCTGGAACTGCAAGTTCGTCTGGAATTTTGTAATGTATTTTGAACATATCCATGAATATTTTCCAGTCTGGTGCTTCATCCTGGATTGAGAAATGTTAACTTTTTTGTTTTATTGACTTATCTCTCCTTTACCAAATTTAGTCTTTCATTTAATGTATTGATTTCGAATGTATTCAAGACAAATGCGTATTTATGATTTTGGTTCTTAGATATGCGACCACTAAAATATGGAATGATGCAATGATTTACCGCCACCATTATAAAATATGCCATTGGCTGCACATACTGAGAGCAACCAAAATGTGAACACAAGTGACGTACCCTGCATCTGCCCCAGAGTGAGATGTGTGTCGAGTCCGTCTATGGAGGCCAGCAGTAGCAGCGTGGGCGCGCGCACCGACAGGAACAAGGCGCTGAGGCCGTGGAACCAGCCCGACCAGTGCTGCTCGGTCTTGGACAGATCTATCCTCCATTTGTATCTGGACACAATGATATATATTTTGTTTTAAAGTTAGGACTGGGAATAGCTTGATGATTCGCCCATAACAGGACTACAGACTAAAGCAAAGTTGCTAGAAGTAACATGGTCAACTTAACGTCGGTTACAAAGATAAAAAGGAATTATTTAGCAAAGAATAGAAATATTCTCATAATTTTCATACAAGAAAATGTTTTTGATCCAAAACAAGTAAACAAGACAGTTGACAGCCTCCGTGGACTAGTGGTTGCGCCTTTGGCGTTGTATCCGGAGGTCGTGGGTTCGATTCCCACCCATGGCAAAAAAAAAAAGTAGTACGTTTTTTTCTGTACAGTTTCGTCATGGTCTGGGTGTTTATAAAATATAAAATGTATTATATTGTTGCTTCTGGTACACATAGTACAAGCTTAGAGCTTAGTTTGTGCTGCTTCAGGGGTAAAACAAGCCAAAAAAACTAATTGGCTCACTCAGATCTTTAAAAAAACTGACTATTTAATTGACCATATATGTAATACTCACTACAAGAACTGCTAGTGCTATCTTAAGGTTTCGCTAGTCGTGTAATACAAACATATTTATACTTCTAATAATACAACTAGGCTGTTAGTCATAGTTTAGAGAGAATGTTCTTAGCTATCCCTAGCATCACCATGCGGGTGCCGGGTCCATCGCGTGGTAGAAGGCAGGGGAATGAACTGCAGCGTTCCCGGACTTGAGACCGCGAAGTAGGTTTAAAACCTTTTGAACTCTCACCTGCACGGTGTTCACTACCCTCTCTACTCAACCAAATACTATATGATCCTGTTAGCGCCTTTAAAAAACAACCGTAAAATTAATAATAACAATCATCATCATCATGCCAGCCTTTCGCGCGTCCACTGCTGGACATAGGCTTCCCGCAAGGATCGCCACAACGACCGATTCTGCGCAGCCTGTATCCATCGGCTTCCCGCAATAACAATGACTGACAAAAATATTATCTAAGTCTACGGCAAAAAGTAAGTAGTGGATAGGTCATTTTGTATCAACGTGATCGCAACTGGAGTGTTCTTAAGTATTATTTCAGCAGTACCTAGACCGTTTTCCAAGTTATCATGCATTATCGACCTGCTTTTACTAAAAAAGCTGACAAAACTGGCCATTTTCACAAAAATCTGACTTTGTCTGACTGAACTGACCAGTTTCGACTCCTGCAGATTGTTTACAAAAGTACTAACTTCATATGGTTTCCGGTATGAATGTCTGGCACTTTGAACTGTGTGTCTGTGAGCTTGTCTGGCGGCGCGTCGTCCTCCTCGGCGATCACGTCGGCGCGCACCAGCGGGGCGGGGGGCTCACAGGCGGCTTGCGGGACGTACCCCTCCGCCTCGTTGGCTGCTAGCTGGTTTGTTTCACAACTGGAAACAATGTATTAGCATTATTTTTTTCAATATCATAAGGGCCTACTGGCCTACTGTCATTTCAAGAATGCGATAGCGAAAACAGCTGCGGTGTATTTTACTATATATAGGCTTAAGTAGCTTATAGCATATATTTAAAAATATATACATCATAAAATATAAGTAGTACAGTAAATAATATCCATAATAATAGCAAAAGACTGTCTTGAATTTTGATAAAAACTTATTGCGAAGTCGTAATAGAAGTATAATTTACATGTATGCGAAACTTCTAAAAAATATTAAATAATAAAAGAAAGTACTCAATTTAAACTTACTTAACAATCTGTCCCGGCATGGACACTTTAGCTGACTCTAAGTTGCGAACTTGTCCACTGCGTACACTGAAAACAAATACCAATTGGCCATGGAAATATAATAGGGAGGTGCCCATGGCCCTTAAATCGCCTGCCCAGTTTTGAGAACAGAAGGTGGCCGCCGCCATATAAAGGTCATTGGGCACAATCCTAACCAATTTGTGAAGGTTTGCCTACAGAAACAAAATTACTTTTAAATAAATAAGGTATATCCCACTTTCCATTTTAAGTTTTTTTTTTGAAAACCATGGGAATAAAATATTACAAGTGATTTAAAAGTTGAAGATATTTTTTGCAAAGAACAAAATAGAATTTAAATGAAGGAATTGTATTAAAAAACACCATGCGTATGAGCACTCGGTCTGGCGGCATATATAACCTCTCTCGCACATTAAATAAATATTTTTTTTAGAAACCATCATGATCAATTATCTAAATTCTCTACACTATTTTATTTCTGTAGACTCTGGATATATTTTTTGTACTAAGTGAAAAAGTACGATTGCACCTGTAGATATTAATCAAGTTGAAATAAACCTCATAATTTTTTTTTTTAAGATACAGAATTTCATTTTCTGTCTGATTCCCATTATTTATGGTAATGCGACCCATATATTCGTAAACCAGAGATATATGTCGAAACATCCCACATCAATTAATTTCTGTAGGTCGTGGGTAAATTTTTCATACTTAAGTGCCCAATGACCTTTAAAAAGAAACACAAGCAATCCGTGAGCGTTGATTGGTTAAAGTGAGAACAGAATATGGCGGCAACGAAATCGTTTAACATTTCGTTTTATAAGCCATTTAAGGCACATGGCGGTTCCATATTTTATTATCATTATGCAATTGACACATTATTTTAGAACTTAATTTTTTGGATTACAAAACCCGACGAGAGCGAAATTTCGTCCGCAGTAGGTTCTGAATATAGATATTTTCCATTTACCTTCATTGATACCTTAAATTTTAAGTTGCTTCACAAAAACAAAATACTTATACTACAACAAATAAAACAAACCAGACCAGTATATTATATAAACAGATATTATTAATTTTGTTTGAAGGAAGGATTACGGAGTATGGATTTTTTTGTTTTTAATACATCACCGACCAAACGACCGGACTCGTTATCACCACCTATATAGATGCAAAAACCGTCAAATGACCTAGTCGTGTTTCGGTTTTAGTATGTGGGTTCACAGGTGACTACTGCCTCTATTTATTGTCGAGTGTGTAGTGTCTTTTCATGGTACGGTCACGAGAAGGGCGATTGATTTGACGAAAAAACAGCGAGGGTATTAAAATAGACTCGTGATGCAAATACGTTCATGTCGCCGCCATTTCATAACTGCATAAATTAGCCGGCATAGTGAGAACGATCAATATTGTTAAACGGTAATGTATTGATCGACCCCATTCATGGACTTTGTAGGTCTACTTAACAAAGTCATATGCCGTGCTCCATTAATAAAAAAGAAAAAAAATAACAATTGAAATTAATAAAATGCTTTAAATATCACTAAAGTATATTCAACGAGAACTGACAGTGACGTCATCGCGTCTGAACATTCTTCGTTAAACACAAGACCGTACATATCGTATTTATGTCGCTACTATCTATAGTAAACAATGTAAAAATAACTTTTTACATTGTTTTTTATGGTAAGCAGACCTACAAAATCCATGAATATTATATCATTTAATACATTGGTTCTTTAACAGAAGAGATCGCTCCCACTATGCAAGCTAAATGATGCGGTTACGAAATGAGCGGCGAAAAAGACAAATATGCAATTTGAGTCTACTTTAGTAACTTTGTTTGAATATTTAAATTAAAATTTCGTGATACCGGTCGGTGTTTAGCCATGCGTAGTACCAGGCCCGCCGCTAGCTGTTTCGTCGCCCGCGTGCAATACCGATTATGCCGCCCTACGATTACTTACTCTGAGTTTTTTCAAATAAAGGATAATTAATGTTTTCTCATTATGGTGGGAAAAAAAAAGAACTCGAAGAAGATAAAATATTTAATTAAGTACTTATTATTTTTGTTTACAAAAATTTAACTCTTCTTGTCTTTACATTTGCGAAATCTTCTATCAACTTCTATCTCTTGTATCCAAACTGTCTAAAATTTCATGTTCAATTGAAACTATAGCTGAATAACTTAGTCTTTGCTGAAGCATTGTTGATCTTAAATAGTTTTGGATAAATTTTAATTTTGTTTTATTCTTAGCGCTATTGCTGTGTTCGGAAATTTTTAAATGAAGTCATTGGTAAAAAGATATTGTAATAAGGCTTGTGGATTATTAGACAGTTTTTTTGCAAAATGCAATTTTAATGCAATGATTTCATTAAATAAATCAATACCGTCAATGTCTGATCCACTACTTGAATCTTAAGTTTCAGATTTAAACCTTTGCAATGTTTCATTAACTCATCATTGGAATAATTAAATAAGTTATTGCTAAATACGTCGGTAAATGTTAAAGAAGTTATTGTCTGATCTAGGATTCAAAAATAAAACTCTACTCTATATTTGATTTTGGGGTCTACTAAAACTTCATCACTGTGTTCATAGTGAAATTGTGTTAATTTTTTTCTTGAACGAATTGTATGTATTGGTGGGAAATCAGTTTCTACGTTAAGTTCGTGAGCCACTTTAGAAGCTTCTGCTAACACCGTTTCAAAGTGTTTAGCCGTGCGATATTCTGTGAACTTATCAATCAACTTATTTAACAAATTTATGCAGATTTGAGTATTCATTGTGGCATCATTTTGCTCAGAGCATTAATTTCGTTTAAAATATCGAACCAAATTATTACCGAGCAAATAAATCTATAATTTTGAATGCTTAAAAAGCAAGCGAATGATTTTGGTGAGATGTAGTACAATCCCATTTCGACGAATCACGACATATTTCCAGCAAAGCATCAAATATTTTTTCGATGTTATACCGTAATGGTTTAACTGCATCGATTCTGCTGGTGGGCAATTCTCGCTCTTTCGACATTCATCTCGATTCGAGATTTTTAAACGAAAAATGACTAAATATGCCATTTTTAGTTCAATATTTATATATTTTTTATTTATTTATTAATATTTATTATTTATTTCGTTTAATGGTCGATATTTTTGAACTAAAAATGGCATATTTAGTCATTTTTCGTTTAAAAATCTCGAATCGAGATGAATGTCGAAAGCGCGAGAATTGCCCACCAGCATAAAATTTTCCTCATTTTGATGTATAATTAACAATGGTTTTATTAAAAACAGCCCTCCTAGTAATTAAAATAAGAGTATTTACCTACAAAAATAGTTTTTTTTACGTCACAAAAAATTGTTGTGTTTCCTCCGCTTCCTTATAATCTTTTGCACTCAATTATGATTATGAAAAATTACAAAAAAATATAAAATGCTTATTGGTCGCTCGACCGGCTACCGGCTGATCGGCTAGCCCGCTGCGGGCTAGGCGCCCCAAGTTGATTTTTCTATGCGCGCCCTCTGCGTAGGAGTCGACCGGCCAGGGGTACAATGACTTGAATTAGGTATGAGTTGCTCGATTTGCCGCCCCCTGGGCGTGCCGCCCGTGTGCGGTGCACGCTTTGCACGCCCGCTTACGGCGGCCCTGCGTAGTACAACCGGAATTGTTTGTTGAACTCTGATGACGTCATTATCAGTTCTCGTGAAATATAATATAGATGATGGTAATATCTTCTGCCTAGTTTCAAACATTTATGTTTGAAAATAGGCGAAGAAAAATAAAGAAGATTAGAGACTTTGATTAAAGACTTGTTTACTTTTTTTTTTGTTACAAAATAAAACCTATTATGTTTTAAGACTTATTTAGACATTTAGAAAATTAACAAAAAAAAAATCCGTAAAAGTTATTAACTGAATTATGAGTATATAAAATAGTTCTCACCACCATTCTATAGCATGCTCGATGGAGCGGAAGTGAGTGGGTCTACAGCGCAGGAAACTCTGCATGCTGGCGAGAGACTCCATGGCCGTCCCTGCAAACATGTATAGTATGCTGTAGCCTTATATTTATAACCAAAACCGTCAAGTGACCTGGTCATGCTTGTTCGGTATTGATAAGGCTGTATGGGTAAAAGCTTGCCTTTTCGGTCTTGTCACAACAAAACAGGATGACAGCTCTGTTTGTGTGGACAAGATGGACTTTTCTGAGTAAAGTTGTGCGCCGCTTATAATTTATACTTTAATTATATTGTGTGTAGTGTTTCGTTCGCCAAGTATTTAGGCGCCTACAAATAATTATCAGAATTGTCACGTTGTGAACTAGCTGTCATCCAACGTAGTATTGTTATATGTCTGATAGTAATTGCGTGGCATGTTAGTGGTTCAGAAGACAACGAAGATATTGCATTCCTTGGGTACCCAGAGTACCCGTCGCTGAAGTTGCCACAAGAGCCACCAGAAATTCATTTTTGAACTTATATTTAGCGGTGCGTAACGCACCCGTGTGAGAATCCTGGACTAGTTTTGTTTCCCGGCTTCTCGCACAATGCTCATGGTTCGGTTTCAGTTGTCTGAATTCCCCGGTTTCAGGAGACTACTGCAAAATGTCCTGCTGCTAAATTTCCTGTCGAGGTGGTAGTTTCCTTTAGGGTGCAGTTGATATGACGATAAAGCAGCGAGAATATTAAAATACACTCATATGGAAAATGTTATCTTTGTCGGCGCTCATTTCGCACAACGCATAAGAGAGACAATTTCTTAGCTATCCATGACTTCACCGTGCGGGTGGCGGCTGCACCGCGTGGTTGAAAGGCAGGGGAATGAACTGCAGCGTTCCCGGACTTGAGAGCGCGAAGTAGGTTGAAAGGCCTTTTGAACTCTCACCTGCACTGTGTTCACTACCCTCTCTACTCAACCAAATACTATATGATCCTGTTAGCGCCATCTTGGAAGCACGCTCCATAAAAGTTCCGACGGTTGATCTCGGAAGACCAAGATCCTTCCATTGACGATGCAAAGACTTTGCTATTGGAATTTCTCTTGCACAAACTTCCACTGCATGAAGTTTAGCCGGCATAGTGGAAGCGATCAATATTGTTAAACAACAATGTATTGATCGACCCCTTTCATGGACTTTGTAGGTCTGTTTACCATTAGGTAGATACAAGGTGACGTGCCATGCTCCAATGAAAAAACATATAAAAAAATCAACCAAATTAACTAAAAACCAAGCTTGTGGTTTATTGGCTGAGTATGATTAAGAAATAAGATCTACCTATACTATTATAGCAATGAGACACGAAGTTGCGGGCATCAAACTTTGTGTGCGTGTTATTTTTATTAAATGAAAAATCCACGGCCCAACGTCATCTAGTAAGCGATACCTGGCGCTATAACTAACTGAAATTTAATTAAGATATGTTTTTTTTAATTTGATGGTTGATTTTGATGAAAAAAAACGTAATCGCGTAATCTGTGTTCTCCATACAAAAAAAGCTTTCGCATTTCCAGTAATACCGATCCGATTACGTTATTAATATGTTTTTTTTTTCAAAATCAGAAAAAAAAACTTTATATAATACAAAAATATTTTTTACCCACAGATTTTTTACAACAGAAAGATTTTTGTGTAGAATACATACATAAAAATAATCAAACAAACAAGCAAACAGACATTTTTTTTTTTTTTTAATTGTCTTATAATCTTGTGTACAGGTACTTTTTTTGAAAAAATCTTTAATGTACAGACATGGAGTCTAAAATTTTATTATATGTATTGATTAGATAACTATTAGATTATCTATCGATTAGATTAGATAATGAGATAAATGGGTGCAAACAACAGTTAGATATATAAACACTGCTTGTTATGAGGTAGATGCTGCAATTTCACAATAAAAGGCCGGGGGGTCTTATCACTTACCTTCCACCACATCAATGACCACCAAAGCCTCCACAAATTCTTCCAGGAGATGTGCCGCTCTCACCGCCACAGCACCACCCATAGAGTGACCCATCAGTATCACGGGAGGAATACCCTCTGGATACATACTGTGCAGAATATCACTCACATCTCTGTAAGAAACATACATATTAATGTCTCTGGGGTCTACTGTTTGTGCCTTTGGAGTTGTATCTGGAGGTTTTGGGTTTAATTCCTACTCAGGGCAAACAATATTTTTTGTTTAATAATATGCATTAGTATGTTGTTTACTCTGGGCTTGCATTATGTGTCCCAGACACATAATGCAAGCCCAGAGTAAAAAAAAACTTTTGTAAAGAAATGAACAGTGTTCCCAGAATTGTTAGGAACAAGTACAGTTATAGGTTTTTACAATATCAATGCTTCCCTCCACTATGTTCCTTACGTAATTTTGGTTGTGGTCAGTGCTGTCTTGGAAATGCATTCCATAAGTTGACAACCAATTTTACAACCACACAATTCCAGACACTCTATAAACGGCAGAAGTAAAAAAAATAAAAAATGACCTCACTATATACTCATGTTTCTGGATTAATCTTACCAGTTTCCAATTTACCAGTTCTTAGGTGACATGTAGTGTTCTGGTAAAACTTCTAGTCAAGATAAAAATGTCTTTAGAGAATTTGGTTATGCAACAGGTGGTTACTTTATAAAGTGTTGGTTGCTTTATAAAGCTACATTTTTATTTTCTGTTTATCTTTAGTTTCAATTTAATATTAATATTTACTAACTTGGCCAAAGTGTCTCCGCTCAAGTCATCAGGGTTTTCAGTTTGTGAATCTCCATGTCCACGAATATCCAATGACAGGACTTGACAATGAATCATACTTGTCACATCTTTCTGTAAAGGTGTTATAATTAAATTACATCAACTACTCTAATTCATAAAAAGCTTGAATCCTTGAAGAACACTTTAGTTAAAATAAATTTTGTCCCTTTTACTTTACTTTGTACCTTTTATTTATTTTTGTTACTATAAAAGAGACAAAACCTACTTTAACCTAGTGTTCTTTAAGAAGTCAATAAGTTTTTATGAATACCGTATATCTTAGTATATGTATTATTTTTATTTTAAGTATATGTATGTGCTTGATATAGACACATATACAATGTACCTATTATAAAATATTTACTTTTATTAATGTAAGAGTAGCTTTGGTCATGTTAGGACATCATGATCCTTAAAAGAACAGAGGCCTTAAAGAAATTTTAAATGAGTAGACAGTTTTAGAAAGATTTTGTTGTCACTTAAAACAATATAATTATACATACAATCTCTCAGGGAAAAGAAAAAGAATATACACAAATTACATATCTCTGTCCATTTATTTTTTGCCGAGAGATTGCACAGGATATTAATATTTGAATTTTGGAACAGGCCCATGTTATCTATCTTACCTAAGTTCTCTATGGTCCCCAGGGCTTCTCAATTTTATACCTTTATTAACAAAGTGCTTACAGTAAACAAAGCCCAGCTAAGTCCGGAGTATCCTCCCCCGTGTAAAGTCACAATCCTGGGCCGATCAGCCTGGTCAGGCTCCGGAGACATGTATACCCTGAATGTGCCACTTTCGGTCTTCACATCCAGGTGCTTGTCAAAGTACTGCTTCCATGCTACAGGAGTGTAATCTTTACGACGAGCTGCTCCAAATGGTGCTAGTCTGTTGATGTTAATTTAATGTAATTTGATGATTATTAAAAAATATAATCAGCTACTAGAGTATAACTAAAAACATGAAATGTATCTAAGGTAACGTGTTTACTTACTTTTTGGAAGATGAACTTTTAGGAACTCGAGGCGGTAATTTAGCTTTTAGTATACTTTTGTGTAACTCCGACATCACAAATTATTACTATAAAATATATGAATGAAAGATCTTACAAAATCAGTATTTTGATGATCTTTGTTAATTTTCTGTTATTCGTGATTTGCTTTTAGCAATATTTAATATTATTTAAATTAAAATAATCATAGAAATTAACTCACATCACAGTTTATTATAAAAATAAATTAAATAATTAATGCCATAGAGTATAATTAATAGATTATTGCAATAAAAACAATACACAGACTAAATAGAATACTACGTAAAAAAATGGTTCTTCGGAAAAAAGGGGTAAGTAAAAGACCATTAATCCTTTAAATTTAATTTTGAATCGGGAGGGAGGTGCCATAAGGCCAAAACGCCTTTCCAAACAAGTGAAAACAATATGCCTGCTTGCCATACAATAAAAAGTGAGGTACTTACGTTTTGTCTTGGAATAACCAATCCATGCCTAAGAATTAAGAATACAATATCGCCACATTACCATAGTTTCAACTACATTTATTTGACAATTCATAAGTATTATTATTTTACTGTATTATTTGTAGTATTCTGCTTAGGCTACTTCCGTATATTTTATAATTCAGTTTATTTTTCAAATAAATATGTAATATCTGTATTTCTATTATTTAGTCTGTGCTTAATAAGTAATCTGTGGCTCTGTTATTAATTGTTATTTTTCTTTTCTTGTTTACGATTCATTTTATTTACTTAACAAACAAAATTAATAATAAAATCGTTGGTAATTAATTCAAAAAGACGTTAAAAAATGAATGCACTTGATTTCGACAAAATATGTCGACTATGTCTTGAATCCAAAAAACAGAATTATAATATTTTCACAAGTTTCCATGCGAAAATGAATATTTTATATCTTCAAATGTTATATACATGCACTGAAATTAAGGTGAGTTAATTTGTTAATATAGATTAATATTATATATATATATAAAATATGTCCAAATAGCTAAAACTCCAAATAACTTACCTATAATTTTATTTGGAAAACATTATTTTAGCCACAAGAAGGCGATGGTTTTCCGAGTGTAATATGCAAGGAATGTAGTCGGCATCTGAAGCGAGCCTACAGCTTTAATCTACAATGCGTAGAGAGTGACAACAAACTCCTGGCCTTAGTGGAAACAAAGCCAGCAGAAAGTTCTGCAATGAAGTCTGAGAGTGATGCTGAAGACAAGATGGACATTGAAGTCTTGGAGGAATTAAAAGAAAGCGAGGATTTTAAAAGTGATATTAAATTTGGTAGGTTTCTCATGGAAGCTCTACCACAAGTTTTGCTAACAATATACCTACTATCATCTCCATATTACTCTATTCATTAGTTGGATCACTTTATTATTAGTCCTAGTATTATTAAATCCTGTCCTATTAGATATTAACATGTATAATATATGTACAGTAAGAGTTAAACTCATTTAGGGCCTGACAGGATGGCCACTTCACTCTTTGAAAAACACAGAAGTCATGGAATTTTAAAATGCTGGAAGGGCAAGGAAAATTAAAAAAAAAATCTCCAAAAAATCTCTGTAAAATAATATATGGATAGGTTTTCAAAACAAAGTTTTAACAAGATGTTTTTATTGATTGAGTTAAACCCAAATTACATTTTTTAATTTATAAAAAATGTAATTTGGGTTTAACTCAATCAATAAAAACATCTTGTTAAAACTTTGTTTTGAAAACCTATCCATATATTATTTTACATTTTAAAATTATTTACATAACTTTTAACTAATAACAAGTTTTCACAATTAAAATAGCAGAACTTAAACAAATTTACAATTATTAATTTTATAAATAGTATAGAAATAACAATCTAATATTAGTCTTCAAAATGTTCATGTAGGGCCCGTTTGTTCAGTTCGAGTAGTTGTTATAACCACATTTATATAATATATATTTTTAACAATGTGAATTTATTTTTTGACTAAATCATATTTTATTACCTGAAATAAATCAAAATAAGATGAAAAATGTGTTGTTTCTTATTAGGTATTTTACCTAATAAACACATCTGTAATTTTTTGTCAGTGGTAGGTGTTTACTAATATTTTTTTATGTATGCTTACAGAACTTGAATTTGAAGATGATTGGAATGCTGAAGATGATAACATTGTATTAAAAGAAGTTAAAGATAAAAAAACTGAAGGTAAATTTCCTTAATCTATTACCAATAATAATTATATATGAAATGCAAATAAATTAAATATGAAAATAATTAGTAATGCAATTCAAAATTTTATGAAAATATAAATAATAATTATACCTATCATAACAATGAATTCATTGATAGCTAACAACATTGTCTCTGTATTTCTCACAAAGATTGACTTTCATTCATTTCAGAAGATTCCCTCAATATAACCATGGTAACACATCCAGCAAAGAAAAAAACTCTACCCAAGCTTTATAGTAAGTTAGAACTAAATAGATACTAAATAATATTAGCACCAATCTTTTTTATTTAACTAGAGCACTGAATGTGACATTGTATCTACCTGATGCTAAGCAGACCTACAAAGTCCAAGATGGTTCTCAAGCTATAAGCACAAACAGAGTTTTTGTATGTATTGGAAGCAGGGCTAGGCAAAAATATGATATCGCAAGTAATTAAAATACAAAATATCCTTAAGTAAGGTATTTGAAATACCAAATATAGTATTTTAGCTATTTTTAATTGAAATACGAAATACACATACAAAATAAGTAATCTCGATCAGCACGGGCTGAAAATTAGAGGAAAACAAGATTAATTAATCAGTAAAACCAGGGTTTCCTTTTATGACAGTAGATTTTTAAATGTACTGTCAGACAAATAGCCATTGTTGGAGAGTGAATAAACCCTGCTAAAGAAAATAATCTTTCTACAGGTCCTGATGAGCATAAACTTGTGTTAAATTGTATAAACACATTATTTATATTTGGATAGTGCTCAAGAATTGAAAGCTCTTTGCAGTAGCCAGTACAGTATACATAACAGGTGCCGTGTTGCCAACTCTAATAGCTGCTATACCATCATTATACTCACACTCATGATTGCTAAATGAAGGTTAAATGTATTTTGATGCTGCAAGTATTTGAAATACGAGTTACAAATTACATTTTAAGGAAGTAATTGAAATACAAATACCAAATACATATTTGTATTTTAGTTACAAGTAATTCAAATACTGCCCAACCCTGATTGGAGAGAAGAACAAATAGTTAATTATCTTAGATCTAATAGAATCCCATGGCGGGATTTCTACTAAAACAATTCTTGGAAGAAATTGTCAAAGAAAAACATCCAAGGAATCACACAAACAGCCAAGCCAAAGCAGCTTGGTGAGGTCGGTCGCCTCGGTGGCACCCTTGTATGGCAGATGATAATCGGAAGGTCAATGGAATCAGCTAACCACCTAGTCTTACACTAGTTGGTTATGTAGCGTGCGTTCGGTTGGTTGGTTTTTTCAATACTTTTATTTATGACACCTTTTATTAATTAATCTATAATGGTTATATATATATATATAGCAGCCTAACCAAACGCACTCTAGACATTATTGTTAAAACTTTTTTTTTTTTTTTTTGACTATTCATAAATATCTGTAAAGATTTACATGAAATCTATACTAATATTATAAAGCTGAAGAGTTTGTTTGTTTGTTTGTTTGAACGCGCTAATCTCCGAAACTACTGGTTCGAATTGAATAATTCTTTTTGTGTTGGATAGTCCAGTTATCTAGGAAGGCTATAGGCCATATAACATCACGCTACGACCAATAGGAGCAAAGATATAGTGGTAAATGTGTAAAAAACGGGAGAAATTATTTCATCTTTGAAGCCTTCCGTTGCGTGCGCCGTGAAAACGGTTCAAGATACACAAAAAATATGTATTAAAGAATAATCTAAATATATATAACTCAAAGGTGACTGACTGACATAGTGATCTATCAACGCACAGCCCAAACCACTAGACGGATCGGGCTGAAATTTGGCATGCAGGTAGATGTTATGACGTAGGCATCCGCTAAGAAAGGATTTTGATAAATTCTACCCCCAAGGGGATAAAATAGGGGATGAAAGTTTATATGATAAAAAAATAACTATTCCACGCGGACGAAGTCGCGAGCACAGCTAGTAAATAATATTTGATTTGATTTGATTTGAAAGCTTTGTGTTGGAACTTTACTTGGGAAAGAGATATACCTACTCTGCTATAAAGTGACTAAATGGTATTGATGAATTATATCATTTAGGTGGGAGGAAGGTCTTTATACTTTACTAGGCTGACCAACCTGTCAGTTTTGTTACCATACAGATGCAAAAACCGTCAAGTTGCCTAATCATATTTCGGTTTTAATCTGTGGGTTCACACAATACATCAATTTCACGAGAAAGCAGTGTGAGGCTATTAAAATAGACTCGTAATGCAATATTGTCGCCCATTTCGTAACGCATCATTTAGCCGGCATCGTGAGTGCGATGAATGCAATCATGTATTGATCGACCATGGTCTGCTTACTATCACGTAGATATAAAGTTACCTGCTGTGCTCCAAAAAAAAACAATATAAATATGTTGCACTTGTTCATGAATTCCTTTACTGGCCATGAAGCAATAGATAATCAATAGTAATAATATTATTATGTAGACTATTTCGTCCATATTGGCATGGTCAGAAACTTAGCTCTAGGCTTGTCTATGTCTACAAGAATCGGAATTATATATTTATTCACAAAATTCATTTACAACAACAATATTAATTTTATATACGGTCTGACCAACTAAAAATCTTGCACTATCTATTGAAGGATCTTGGCCTTCCGAGATCAGCCGTCGGAACTTTTATGGAGTGTGTTTCCAAGATGGCGCTAACAGGATCATATAGTGTTTGGTTGACTAGAGGGTAGTGAACACAGCGCAGGTGAGAATTTAAAAGACCTTTAAACCTACTTCGCGGTCTAAAGTCCGGGAACGCTGCAGAATGAACTGCAGCGTTGCCCTGCCAACCGTTAACCACGCGATGGAACCAGCACCCGAACGGTAAAGCCATTGATAGCTAAGAACATTGTCTCTCTCTCTCATAAAATCCTATAATAATATTGTTTAGCCTAAATTGGGGAAAAAACTAGCGGCCTACAGATACAACTATACCACGGAAGCAGTCAAATGTACCTACATATTCTACAGTCTTGCATTATTATATAAAAGGTTTAAAAAAATTGATTCTAGATGATTTCACCAATCCCACCTTCGAGACACACCCAGTAAAGAAGAAAAGAGGTCGGCCCAAACTTTATGGTTAGTAGGAACTAGTATCAGCCCTGGGGCCTTATTCCGAGTTTGCAACCGCTAATCACGACAAGACGTTGCGCAAACTATAAATATGGAAATATAAGCTCTATTCCAATGGTTATATAGTATGTATTAGGTTGGCTATTATAATGCCGCCATCTTGAAATACACGAATTTTTCGCAAGTTAGAACATGTATGGAGCATTGGAATTTTAACTTTATAATTAACAGGATAGAACTTACATTTCAATACCCGTACTTTACGCAAAATGCGCGACGGTGAACGTGGCAAAACTCGGAATAAAGCCCCTGGTGGGCGATTCTTGCGCTTTCGACATTCATCTCGATTCGAGATTTTTAAACGAAAAATGACTAAATATGTCATTTTTCGTTCAATATTTGTATATTTATTAATTAATATTTATTTCGTTTAATGTTCGATAATTTTAAACGAAAAATGGCATATTTAGTCATTTTTCGTTTAAAAATCTCGAACCGAGATGAATGTCGAAAGCGCGAGAATCGCCCACCTGTAAATTATAAAACTAAATTTTGGCAGCTCGCTATTGCGATTGATTGTAATTGGAACTCTCCTTTATTGCAATGAAAGCGATGACAATTCAAATTACCAACGCATTGACAGAATAGTACTGCATTCGCTGTTATCTTATCATTAAGATAAGATAAAGTAAATAAAATAAACATGTGTTAAAATATAAATCAATTTATTTTGTTTCACAAGAATGCAAGTTATTCAAACAAAACTTATTTTCAGGCATCAATGGCAAGCTTCATAATACGAAGGTATGTCATCAATGTGACCTCTGCGGCAAGGTGCTTACCACCAGCAGCAATCTTAATGCGCACAAGCGGTGTCACTCCGACCTCAGACCCTACACGTGCGAGGTCTGTCCCGCCACGTTCAAGTGAGTACTTGTTCTATTACTTTAACGTGTCTTTATTCATTACTCCCAGCAGCCTCCTTAATGCGGGCTCACTCCGACCTCAGACCCTACACATGCGAGGTCTGTCCCGCCACGTTCAAGTGAGTACTTGTTCTATTACTTTAACGTGTCTTTGCTTATTACTGCCATCAGCCTCCTTAATGCGGGCTCACTCCGACCTCAGACCCTACACATGCGAGGTCTGTCCCGCCACGTTCAAGTGAGTACTTGTTCTATTACTTTAACGTGTCTTTGCTTATTACTGCCAACAGCCTCCTTAATGCGGACTCACTCCGACCTCAGACCCTACACATGCGAGGTCTGTCCCGCCACGTTCAAGTGAGTACTTGTTCTATTACTTTAACGTGTCTTTGCTTATTACTGCCATCAGCCTCCTTAATGCGGGCTCACTCCGACCTCAGACCCTACACATGCGAGGTCTGTCCCGCCACGTTCAAGTGAGTACTTGTTTTATTACTTTAACGTGTCTTTGCTTATTACTGCCATCAACCTCCTTAATGCGGGCTCACTCCGACCTCAGACCCTACACATGCGAGGTCTGTCCCGCCACGTTCAAGTGAGTACTTGTTCTATTACTTTAACGTGTCTTTGCTTATTACTGCCATCAGCCTGCTTAATGCGGGCTCACTCCGACCTCAGACCCTACACATGCGAGGTCTGTCCCGCCACGTTCAAGTGAGTACTTGTTCTATTACTTTAACGTGTCTTTGCTTATTACTGCCATCAGTCTCCTTAATGCGGGCTCACTCCGACCTCAGACGCTACACATGCGAGGTCTGTCCCGCCACGTTCAAGTGAGTACTTGTTCTATTACTTTAACGTGTCTTTGCTTATTACTGCCATCAACCTCCTTAATGCGGGCTCACTCCGACCTCAGACCCTACACATGCGAGGTCTGTCCCGCCACGTTCAAGTGAGTACTTGTTCTATTACTTTAACGTGTCTTTGCTTATTACTGCCATCAGCCTGCTTAATGCGGGCTCACTCCGACCTCAGACCCTACACATGCGAGGTCTGTCCCGCCACGTTCAAGTGAGTACTTGTTCTATTACTTTAACGTGTCTTTGCTTATTACTGCCATCAGTCTCCTTAATGCGGGCTCACTCCGACCTCAGACCCTACACATGCGAGGTCTGTTCCGCTGTCAGTTAGGACTTATAATTTAATATCAATTATAAATACTTACGTTCGTTTGAAATTCGGATTGCCAATTTTAGCGAAAAAGGTAGGATCTGAATTATTCCGGTACCTCTGTCCGGCAGTAGACCGCAGATAATATCGATGTTTATTTATTTATAAGTTTATTAAAAAGCTAACAGCGATACAAGTTTACAAAATATATAACATTATAATAATAAAAAGTATGGCTATATAAAGCTTTTCAGATTATGTAAACTGATTAACATTTTTTTTTTGTTTTTTAATCAATAAGTGTACAATTAATTAAATATTAAAAAACATAATATATTACTTACCTACAGATTAGAGATAATAATAGTAACAAAAAAAATAGTAATGTATATGTATAATTAATAGTTATTGATAGATAATAGGACACCTTTACTTTATATAAATATTTCTAGATAAAATTAAATTAATAACTTCCTTTCTAAAGGATAATTATTTATTGTATATAAAAGGATCAATGTCCGAAAATGCGTTGTTGTAATCGCGAGAAATACGTGAAAAAACATTATTAAAAGCATAGTTTGTGTGATGCTGCGGAACACTAAACAAAGAGGTGTGACGGGTGCGGCGGCGCAGTGTGCAGAGTTATAGACCCGCTACCAACATTGGACTATCCAAGCGTCCCTGAATCACATCATAAAGAAAACACATATCCAGAGTAGATCGTCTTTCTTCGAGTGTTAATAACTCATGTTTACGACAGCTTTCAATATATGAGCTTGAAGAAGCCCTAGATAGATAGTTTAGGTGGTTTATGAATGTCTTCTGGATACCTTCCAGACTATTCCTATATATTGCATATTGGGCAGGCGTATTCAAGAACGCTTCTCACGTAAGCAATGAAAACAGTTTTTACTTCAAATAGGTCGTTGAACGGCTTACAACTTACTAGAAAAAAAGGCTTAACCGCTATAAAATATTGTTACAGAGCATACAGTGCGCTGTTCCAACACAAAAAGATCCACACGGGCGAAACCCCCTATCAGTGCGACTTCTGTGCGCGACAGTTTGCTCGCCGCACCGCACTCGTCAACCATTTGTTGGCTCATACAGGTATGTACATCCTTTTTTAATTTAAATAAGATAAAAAATATTAGACCCGGGTCTAATAAAACGGGCATAAGATAGATGGATCTGACCTATTTAAAAAAAGTAACTTAGGTACTAAATTATGTTGGAATATTGTACTGAAATTCAGAAATTTTATCCGGACCGGATTCGACCACCACCCATACAGATTTAAAAACCGTCATGTTACGGTTTTAGTCTGTGGGTTCTCCGGAGACAACTGCATCGATTTATTGTCTTGTTAGTAGTGTCCTTTCATGGTGTGGTACGAAACGGGCGATTGATTTGACGGTAAAGCAGCGACGATATTAAAATAGACTCCTAATGTAAACACGTCTTTGTCGCCACCCATTTCTTAACCGCATCATTTAACCGAAACAGTGGGAGCGTTCAACATTATTAAAAAACAATGTATTGATCGACCCCATTCATGGACTTTGCAGGTCTGTTTACTATCAGTTCAAAAAAAAAAATGAATCGTTTGGAACAATGTGTGAAAATCTCTCACAGGCAGAATTCAAATTAAACCTTTTTTTTTTGTATTATTCCTTTTAGGAGAGAAACTATTTGGGTGTGACATCTGTTCCAAATCATTCAGACAGAAGGGTCAACTGTCCATACACCTCAAGAGGCACAATGGAGATAAACCATTCCTCTGCCAAGATTGTGGAAAAGGTAAGCAACTTGTCAATGATGTTTATTAAAAGAACATAATATATACTTTGTACCTATATTTTTATATAGACTACTCAAATATAGACTCTAAATTATCTATGAATTAAAACAACATTTTGGTATTGCAAGACGTGTTATATTTTTACCATATTTTGTCACTTTTTTAATGTATTTACTTACTCGTTATTCTTGCTCTCTATAATCTTAAGTAGATAACCTGTCAAGAAAAAACATCGTAAAAAAGAATATGGTACCTTAGAAATTCAAATTTAATTACTAATATGATGATATTTAAAAGAAAAAATATTGATTAAGTTGGTGCCGTAAGACAAAGTGCTCAGGATATTAGTGTATATGTTAAACAAAGTTAAGTAAATTTGATAAATTATTAATATAAAGGTATTTGTTTTCATATTTACCCTAAATTTTGGGTGTATTTAAATATTACCGCTATCTATTTTGACAGTTTTTGTAGATAGCGACTAAACGCCATCTGTCGCGTTAAATAATAACTACTAGAAAACTCCTCATTGACTTAGAAATTAAATACGTAGTGGACTGGAAATATAAAAAAATAATACTTAACTGAACGCATCTACATAACCAAATAGTGTAAGACTAGGTAATGCCATACACGGGTGCCACCCACGATGATGGTGATGAACATTTATACCTACATCTCCGGTTGCAGGATTCCCTCTCCAGTCAGACCTTAAGGTTCATCAGCGGGTCCACAACGGCGAAAAACCTTACAACTGTACGTTATGTCCTAAGAAATTCGCCACCGCTGGAAACTTGTCCATACATATAAGGATACATAACAAGGAAATCAGGTAAGGAACTACTTCCTAAGTACTACTTCCAGTTGTGTTGTCGCTCTTCACTGTACTCGTGATTTTGCCTTAAACGTTTTGACAGTTTAATCTGTATAATATTTTTGTTGGAGTTTCGATAAGCAAATAGTTGACGCCAATTCCATCCACTCCGTTTTAGGCTAGGTCTATGCACCTGAATGTTTTAGGCTAGGTCTATGCACCTGAATGTTTTAGGCTAGGTCTATGCACCTGAATGTTTAAGAATGCAATTCACCTGCTGGATCTCCAGGAGTAGACTTTTAACCTAGCATAAAAGAAAAGGAAGGACTCACCAAGGATAGCACCACGCCGGGTTTTCACTAGCACTAGTTTTTAATATTTAGGCGAACTAGATTTACTTAGAATTTCTTTTGATTTGTTTTCGGCTTGACTTGTTCGAACGCAATGGCGCGAGTGAATGACGTTTTGGTTTTGACATTTGTATTGAGGGGAAAAAAGGTCATTGGATAATAGGGATGTGCCAGGCCGTAACAATTATTTTCTAGTGAAAATATTTATATCTAATTGCTCTTTATGGAAATCGACCAGAGGCCATATTCTATTTTAACGGTAACTTTTGTTAGCCAAAATAACGAAATACTTTATCTACAATAGCCCCGACATCGAATGCTATAAAATTTTCAATCCAATGTGACCTGTAACCATGGAGATATAGATAGGGAGGCGCCCTTGTGTCCCTTAAATCGCTACTCCAGTTGAAGAACAGAAGATAGCCGCTGCCATATAATAAAAAAAAGTCACAACAAAAGCAATCACTGGGCGATGATTGGTTGAAGTGAAAACAGAATATATCGGCATTGGTTTGACATTTCGTTTTATAGACCATTTAAGGAATTTAGGTAGTTCCATATATTATTCTTAGTTTCATGCCTGTAATAGTTATATATGTATATTTTTAGATTTTGACGCTGTTAATTATAATTTTAAAGGACTTCTTTATTTTGACAAGCTAACGTCTCCGTAAAGAAACAGACAGCCTCTTGCTAACTAAAAAAAAGCGTACACAATCGACCACGAAGACATCATTTTTAATCATTTATAAACAACAAGTAAATACTAAAGTAAAAAGGTGGATAAAATCCACCTTTTTACTGATTTGGTTCTGTGCTGACAACCTTATCTCTTGTATCAGGTACCACTGCAAAGAATGTAAACGCGGCTTTGTGACGTGCAGCGCTTACAACGTGCATGTGAAGAGACATCTCGGGCAAAGAGACTACAAGTGCGAGTGCGGGAAAGCCTTCTACACCTCCGGAGCCCTCAAGCAGCATCGCGTGGTCCACACCGGGGAGAAGAACTACCAGTGCAAGGTCTGCGAGAGAAAGTTCTCGCAGACCAGCCACCTCAGCAGGCACTTCAAGAAGGACCACGCCAAGCCAAACGTCCCGGTCAGTTCCGAACAATACAAAATTGTCTTAAATCGCAGCGTACGAGATTATAATGTGTTCAATAATATAGAGAATGAAGTTAAATTGTTTTCCAGTTGTGATAATGTTAAATGTGAGAATAGTTGAAAATTTACTGGAAATTCAGTTATGAAATTCTGCCATTTTGCGGGCTTATTTTTTTAATAATTGTCTTTGAAAGCCAGGCAAAAACTACAGTGACTAATTGGTAGTTTTCTGGGACACCTAAATGCCATCAGGATGGTTTTCTTTATTTTCATTAAGTCAGATGTTAGCTCTCGATCAATAACAATATAATATGTTAAGATTTTAAAAAAATATATAAAATAGTTTACCAGATTAGGGTCGGCCATTTTGTGGAATTTTAAAGATCCAATGATTGAACCAGTTCTTTTTTAAGAAACTCCATTTTTTGCACCAAAAATGCAACATCAATGCAAAATAAATATCACTTAATTATATTTCATTAATTCAAATTGGGCTGAAATAAATAATAATAACAGTTGGTCTACTTGAGACAATTTATAATAATTATTAGTGTTTACAGTAATATTTGTATTCGGGAAATCATACAAAGTCAGTCTAGGTTCAATTTGTTAATTCTATATAAATCTGCTATTATTTTTAAATATAGGAATACTAATTATAAAAATGCAAAGTTTTTAAATTAGTTAATTACAACAAATAAATAAAAGTTCAAAGATTTTGTGGTCCTAATTAATGAAACAACGACATATTTAGGATTACAACACTTCTAGTCTTAGGTTAGTCTAGGCATATGTTAATTATTTTAATACCTAAAACATTGAGAAGGAGGATCAGCAATGTTTAAGCAAAAATACTCAATTTGTAATTAATTATGTGATTATTTTTTTAAGAGATTTAATAAATTATTTATTTTCATAAATATGGTGTTATTTAAAATTGTATGGATCATACTAGTTACCCGGGGGAATACCAGCGACGAACGTAAATTAATTTCTATGAGAAATTATTTAAACGTAAAAAAAATATTATTACCTTCTAATGCTCTAAAAAAGTAAATAGTGTTTAATAAATAAAAATTAGACCTTTTATGCCGTACAACGTTAAGCTAAACTTTAAGCAAAATGACGTTGTTTTATGTAAATTTTCAATGTCACCGTTCAGGTTCCATTACGTCATAATTGCATAATATCGACTAAAATTTAGTTTAGCGTTGTTTGCGTAATCACCCCGCTGGCAGATTCAAAGTAATTCTCCAATAATAATAAAAAATACACAAGTAAATCTCGCAACAGCCTTTTTTTTATCTTATAAAAAAAGGAGTCTTTGTACTTACCCGCTGGTTTGGCTATGTGCGTTGATCATATTTTTAATATATGTTTTTGGCATGGCATTTGTGTCCCTATACGTGGTGGTAATAAAATGGCAGACAGGGGACAACTTACGGTGAATGGTCTGTAATATTGAGTATTGAATTTTGAATTAATATAAACTTCCTTGGCCGAGAGGAAGTTGTAATTCAGCTTGCAAGTTTGGCCTAAAAGTACATTGCTGCCGCGGTCTATAATGACTACTTGCTGGTCGCGCTGATGATGGCCGACAGCGCAGTTCGAGGCAATCATAGTGTGACCAGCGAAGCAGTCATAGTGGGCCAAGGCTTGTATAGTGCTTTACTCAAAAATGCAAGTACCTAATCTAAATAAAACCAGCAAGTAATTACATGCATTTTTGAGTAAACAAATAAACATTGCATGTTAAAAATGGTGTAAATAACTAAAGGTAATGATGTAAACATAATTATGTTTGTTTGGTAAGGAGAACAATTTAATACCGGGTTCAACTTAGATATAGTTTTTTATTTGAGCACTGCATGTGACTTTGTATCTACCTGATAGTGAGCAACCTACAAAGTTCATGGATGGGGTCAATCAATAATTATTCTTAAACAACATTGATCGCTCCCACTATACCGGGTAAATGATGCCATTACGTAATGGGCGGCGACAAAGACTAATTACATTACGAGTACCTATATTTGAATATTCTCGCAGCTTTATCGTCAAATCAACCACCCATTATATACAGCGTGACTTTGAAAGGATGCAATTTGGGCTAATATGAGGTTCTACTGATCAATGCGAACTTTTCCCATGGAACCATGTGCTGCAAATGAAAAAAAAAATTGCCTTCTCCATACAAACTAGAAATGTTAAAATGACCAATGGACACGTGGTTCCATGGGAAATGTTCGCATTGATCAGCAGAACTCATATTAGCCCAAAGTAAAGCCCTTTCAAATTCACCCTGTATATTATATTGAATATACTATATTGAATGCTGTAGTCAATATAGTACATATATTCTATTATTGTTTTCGTATCCATCTGTCTGTCTTGGGTATTGCGTAGACCACCACGTCAACAATTAATAAAAAATTCTGTGGTTTGTAGAATTTAGGTAAATATCGGTAAGTACCTATGCATAATTATGTTTTTTGTACGTATTTTTCTATATATTGTATTATAACTATTATACCTGTATTCGAATACATTGGCTGCCCAACTATTGTCACCGAGAACCTACCGTCCATGGCATGAGCTGAGCTGGTTGCCTATTTCTCGTCACGCAACAAGCTCTGTATGTAAATATATATTTTATACAGTTTTTATTGTCTATTTATATTTTTTTTGTATCATAACTCTCAGGGTGTCGGTGGCCGTGTTTTGGGCGGGGTTTTGCTTTGGTACAAAACAATGCAATTTTTGATATTTCAAGGAGCAAACTTTGTCTTAAGCACCGACCTGAGCCTACATAAGTTATTGAGTAATATATATTTTTTAAGTATATTTTGTAATCTTGTTGCTTGTACGATTAATAAAGTTTTTCTTTCTTTTCTTTCTTAGGAAAGTTTTAAAAATGGATGTGTTTCGTCTTTATAACGCTCGATATTACGAAAAAAGTTATTACTTAGTAACTTTTAAATGGGTTGCATTGAAATAAAAGGTTTCGTTATATAAAAATGAGTTTTATGATTGAATAATGCATAAACTTTAAATAATTTATAAAGGGTACATGTTTTAATGACAAAAATGATCACTTCATGCCATAGAAGTACTTGTATTAGCTAATTATACATTAACTTCTATAAATACACATTTGTGATTAACTCCCCATTTTTATATCCTACGAGGCGTTGTCGTTTGAAAACCGTTTCTATTTCATATCATTAAGGGCCGGTTGCACCAATATGTGCGTTAAAGTCAAAAATGGCGTCGAATCTACCACTTTTATTTTGAAAATTGAATGACAGCTAGACATTCGACGCCATTTTAAATTATAATCGTTACAATTTGGTACATTAATGGACACTTTGGTGCAACTCACCCTAAGACAGTTTCGTCAATAACCATTTCAAGTAGCTCAACTGCGTAACGCCTTGTGTCATTCTAACAGGCTGACAGATTTACTGATAGTGAATTCCTACAAATTTTGAATACATATATAAAACAAGTAAATTAGATAGTTTCCAATGAAAATATTGAAAAAATATTATTTTATTACACATTGAGAATGATAAAAGGCTAAGAATAAATTATACAAAATGTCAAATTGAAGTAAAAACCTATTTTTATAAGGTGATAGTTATATTAATAAAATACCAAAATATCGTCAAGCAATGTACCCCATAACAAATAATCAACAAAATATTAACTAAAAATAATTTCGAGCCCTGATTTGTATGATTTTTTTTATAGAAGATCCAGTTTCAATTGGTTGTGACCTTTATTTAATAATCATAAAGTTCATAAGATTATTATAAGTGATACAAAAATCAGGGCCTAAAATAAACAAACTAAAACATTAAAACTTTTATTTTTAAATAAACTAAATTTGAACTAACAAAAATTAAACTAAACCGCATATCAACTAAAACAAATAGGTATTTCATTCCATGTCTAAAATAAAATTATTAATATTTAATTATTTATCATAAAAAGCATTACTATTTACAAGCATACATTAAATCAATTAAGACACAGACTTTTTAATTTTGTATTACAATAATTATTCTTATATATATTTACAAAGTTTTAATTTGAAAGTTCATAATAAAATAAAGAATATATATCTTTAAAGATACGTTTTCCAAACGCAAGTGAATATTATATTAAAATTTTATTTTTATTAGTACAAGTCATATCATATTTTATAATATATATAATTAAATTTTGTCAGTTACTTATAGGAAATATTTTCTAAATTAATATTAATAATTTTCCCAACAACCTTGAAAAGATAAAGTATATTTTGTTTTACAGATATTATAATTATTATAAAAACATGAATCATTTATACTCATTTTACACCGTTATCCCATTTGCTGTAAGTTGATTGCTAAATACCTATAGGGGGGCATCAAATTAACTGTGCAACTTCTTGGAAAAAGCCCATAACCTCGCAAAAAATCATCATAAAAAAAATATTGTGTGTTCACATTCATACCTACTAGAAGTACAATTAATCCAAATATGAACAAAATTCTAAACCTTACTTTTTCTTTCGCTGCCCGCTTCACGTGAATGCCCCATGCCCATGTCCATTTACAGTTATAGGATAAAGTTGTATTGTAGCAGTACTTATTTTCAACATTGATCTTTTACTTTTCAATCTTACAGTAACTGTTTGTTAGTTGACTATCTTGCAAAGAATATAGAGATTTATAAATAGAGTAACAACTTTAATTAAGAAATCCAATTTACCTTAATAGAAATTAACCAATTATTGTTACAGGTATTAAGATCAAAAATTATATTGTCAAGTTGCTTAAAAATATACATTAAGGTACTTAGCTATAATAGTTAATTGTCATTTTTAAAATATCTAAAAAACAGATGTTTATACAATACTATTATGATGCTAGGAAACTTTTAAGTCCCATAAACACTTTTTTATTCCAAGTTATTGGTGCCCTAGCGTGAATTCTTTAAAAATATCTCATGGTTACTAATAATAATGATAAAATAAAGGTTGACCAGTAGTGTAAGCCAAATCATATGTATGGCGCCATATTGTGGACGATATTGGAACTAAAATTGTCATTTTGACGTTTCTTTTACATGGGCGCCATCTTGTTTTTGGAAATAAATGCAAAAATGTCGGTTATACGACTGGTCAAGCTAAGATAGTTACATAAATAGATTATATATCAATTTTAGGTCTATACTGTAGTCGGAGCGGCGGATCGCGGAACCTCCACCGCGTTACATATACAAACTTCAGCGTGTGGTCTTTTCCTAGAAGCTCATCATTGCAGAGGATGTCCAGCTAAAACACCATTGTTTAATTATTAACTTATCTATATTAATATATAAAGAGGTAAAGTTTATGAGGTTGTAGGGGGGGGGGGGGGGGGTTATTCTCTGGATCTACTGAACCGATTTTGAAATTTCTTTTAATGTTGGTTAGCCCATTTATCGAGGAAGGCTATATAACATGACGCTACGACCAATAGGATCGCAGTAACAATGAAAAATGTTGCAAACGGTCAAAAGTTAGCTATTAGGATCAGCTAGTGATAGATATAACTTTAAAGGGGCTAAATAAAAATTATATAATAAATCAACTGTTGCTAAATGTAATAAAATAAATAAAAATACGTAATAAATTTCAGCTGTTAAGCTTTGCCAGTAAACAAAACATAAAATAAACATGCCGAACTCCAATACTTAAAACAAGCTACCAAGTGATACATTTAATAATATAACTCAAATTAAACAAAAAAATATTACTTGAATTGAATATGAATCCTGCTGAAGAAAAAAAATATTGTAAGTAAGTAAATAATTAATTCACTAAATATACCTAGACCTTAGAAAAATATTTTTCTAAGACCTGGAAAACATGTAACTACACCAACTTGTATATACTTTTGATGTGAATAAATAATAAAAGAAACAAGCTGACGATGGTGGTATATATGCTTACATCTCTATAGCTGTGCATCCCGTCTAGCACCTTCTTGGCTACGAACTTCTTGAGGTGTGTGACCGTCGCCTGCGCCGAGCACCGCACGTACGCGCGCCGCAACGAGCGCAGCGACGCCGACGCGCACTCCAGCCATATGTTCACCTACACATAATCACATATCATGTACCACATATGTTACACATTCTGCTCTGGGCACAAACTAATCCCAAGATCCTAGGGCCGTCAGACGTTACTTATTTTCTGATGAACGAAAGGCCTATGATTGGGTAGTGTTAGTAAAAACTAAGATCGAATCGAAATCAGATTGATCCAAGGGGCCAAACATGTCCTAATTTTAATGCAGCTGGTAGAGTGCATTATTTGTGCGTGATCTGTCTTCTTGTAAAACGTTTTAAAATAGTTAACATATATAAAAATATGGGCTGTAAGTGAGAGCTTTAAGGCAGTATTGACTGTTTTTTATATAGTGCAATACATAAAAATC
Source organism: Monopis laevigella (assembly GCA_947458855.1). Classification (NCBI taxonomy): domain Eukaryota; kingdom Metazoa; phylum Arthropoda; class Insecta; order Lepidoptera; family Tineidae; genus Monopis; species Monopis laevigella. The sequence goes on along the minus strand of OX381596.1, from coordinate 1,304,324 downwards.
AGCATAATTGTTCTTAAACAATATTGATCGTTCCCACTATGCCGGCTAAATGAGGCGATTACGAAATCGGGGGCGACAATGAGGAATTACATTACGAGTATATTTTTATATAGGTACTTGCTGCCGTATCGTCGATTCAACTACCCGGTTCGTAACTGCACCCTGAAAGGAAACTACCACCTCGTAAAGAAATTGGTGCAGTAGTCTCCTGAAAACCGGTGAGCCCACAGACTAAAACCATGATTATTATACTATATAGACTTGATGGATTATATAAGTTATGTTAGTTACATATTTTTTGGACCACCTGTACGATCATCGCCAGGATACACAAATCCTACAAAGGTAGTTGATTAGAAAGCATGGCATGTTGACCAGCTGGGTCAAATCTATTAGCGATGATAAAGTACCTGCTCGTCTTTCCTGTGGCAGTCCGAGTTGTCTGGCGGGTCGGGGTCGTCCCCATTGGGCTTGTCCGCCAGCGCCGTGTCCTTGGGACAAGGCAGGCCGCGCGCGCGGTAGAAGTCGCGCTCACGCTTCAGTTCATCTGTAATCAAACTGGCTTATTAATATCTAAAAAAAAACAGAGTATGTAGTAACAATCGTTAATGGAAGTATGTAAGTAACAATTTCATTTATCATTCTGCATCCTGGAATACATTTTTCACTCCACCAAAGTTAGCTGATATGAGCAAGACAAGATATATTAATTTATTTTGATAGAGATTTCTACTTTTTCTTGTTCATCCATATTAGTCATCCTTACGAGAAATCTTTGATTGCCTCCATACCACTGTGAACTTAACCCTACCTTAGTGTGTGACAGTTAAAAATGTTAGTGAAAACAATTTTTGACACTATGATTCACAATAATTTGCAAAATTACTTAATAAAAATTAATTATAAATTCATAACATTATAAGAGGACTGATTTGACCTCATATAAGACTCATTTAGATAATTAATTATAGCTAAGGAAATGTAAAAAAAATATATATCACAAATAGCAACACTATAAAAGTCAGACCACTCCATGGAATCATAGTACACTAATAAAAGAAAGAGTATAATGTTTTGACAGTGATCACAGTGATCTTGAATATTTTTTTAATAAAACTTTACTGCATAATATAAAGGCGGACTTAATACTGTTGGGAACTTAATATGACAGTCAAACCTTACACATACATGCAAAAATATTTTATTTGTTAAATTTATTAATCACAAAGAATACATAATATAATTTTATGTTGTATTTTAAAGTAAATAAATATGCGGGACCGTCCCACATTGTCCGCGTTCATAGGTAACTGCGGTCCATGTGCAACTGTTGTGTACAGAAGTGTACATTTCACAGTGTCTTTACAGACATTTTGTATAAAGACATAATGATATTACAGCCAAAACCATATAAATATTACTTACTGTCTTGCAGGTCAGGCACTAATTTATATACAATATCCTGCATTGTGCGGTCGAAACTTATGTATTGAAGTGGATGGGATTGGTGGATTACAATATTGCATGTTGGACATGTGTGGTTTTCTTCCAGATGCTTCACTAGACAGCTCTTGCAAACTAAAATCATTTTAATACCAAATAATATTATAGAATATAAGAAACTAAAGACAATCTTCTTAACTATCCATGGATTCTCTGTTTCCAAGGGTCCATGGCTCAGTTGAGAGCCAAGGGTGTGAACTGTAGTGTTTCCGAACTTGAAACATTGTAACAAAGTTGAAGGCCTTTTGGTGTCATCTCTATCTGTCACAGTGTTCAGTACTCTGTATACACAAAAACTACTGTAAAAATATTCAGGGCCAGAACCATCTTAGAAATGCATTTCATAAATAATTACTTATTACCCCTGGAAAAGAAAATGTTATAAGTTTAACCTCCTAGCCTGTTTGTGGCATTGTAACTCTGAAACATGTGACAATTTCAATGTGTTTATATGCTATCTAGGTGTTCCTGTGATGGTTCTTAGATATGATTTATAAAAATTGGATAAGTACTTTTTTTTTATTGAAGCATAACATCTCACTAGTATCTACCTTATGGTAAGTTAACCTACAAGGTCCAGGTATTATCTAAAGTATATATTATATATTTTCATTGTATTGTGCCTAATGTCTTAACTTAGTGACAGGATCCTGAGTACCTGCATACAGTCACATATACAATCATAACATGTACTAGATATATATATATATTTTTTTGTTTTGTACTTGGGGCATGACCTGTGATAGGGTGTGGACAACCAATATGTTGTTGTTGAACAATGGTATTGGTATCACCCTCTGGCTAAATAAAAGAGGTGAATTTGCAACATAAGACCACCTGAGTAAAATATACTTACAGCTTGATCATTAAATTACCCACCTGGACCAGACAATTATTTTAAATCAACTTCCACCTCCGTGGGTTTGATCCCATGGCAAAAATATATTAGTATGATATTGTGTACAGTTTGTCATGGTGTTGTCTGGGTGTTGATAAAATATTATTTGTATTACTATTGTTGAGTCTGGTATACATATAATAAGGGTATATAAGCTCCTTTATATTATTATTATTACTTCGATCCAAGGGCAGATGCATGAATGAATTTTATTTTAATTGGGGGGGAGACAGACCTTTTGACAAGACTTTTAAAGAATTTTTGGTAAGAATTATTACAGAGAATGTACAACATTGTATGTATCATCATGGGTGCCTTACGGCGCCCGAGACCGCCTAGACGGCCCCAAGGTACCCAGTGGAGGGGTTTTAATCCCACCTCGTCGTAGCCGATGGTATGAGTCTACACCGAACAAGTGACTAGCTCGTTGCGATGTTTTTGAATAGACTCAATAACCATCTATAAACAGTTTCACAAGTTGGTATAGTAAAACCGGGACCGACAGCTTAAAGTGCTCTCCGAGGCACTATAGTGGTGTTGTCAAACAAATGTACATAAATTTTTTATTTAAAAACTCATTGGTACACACCGGGATTCGAACCAGGGACCTAAGTGTTTTTAAGTCCAAGGTCTAACCAACTAGGCCACCACGTACAACATTGTAATGTTTCAAATTAGTATTTATTTTATTTAAAATACTTTATTGCACAAAATAAAATTGTACATAGGTGAACTTAATCCCTTAGCCATTAAACATTAGAACTTAAAGCATAATAATAGAATAACAGATTTTTTTTTGACAGTTTTCTATGGGTAATTAGTTAGCAAAATATTAAAGGTGGCAAATTATGTGATTATGATTATATTTAGATGAGATTGTATTATAGTTAATATGGGAAACCAACATTCCTAAGGACAACACTTTGATGGCATGGTCAAACAAATACTTTGAATGAAATTATTAGAAACAGTTTGAAAACAGCAGTGAAAGTTGGTGCAGGAGGAATTCCAGTAAAAAATGTTCATTGTTTATTGAAAGATTTTAGCTTTCCAATCACCATATCCATCAAAACTTTTATGAAACATATTACACACATCATTATGGCGCTAGCAGAATCATATAGTATTTAGTTGTGTAGAGGGTAGTGAACACAGTGAAGGGAAAGTTAAATTCAGAAAGGCCTTTAAGCCCGCTTTGTGGTCTCAACTCCGGGAATACCAATGAAATTCATTCCCCTGTCTCCAGCCATGCGATAGATCTGCCACCCGCACAGAGAATCCATGGATAGTTAAAGACACTGTCTCTCTCTCTCTTAAGCGAATTGAGTCCCTTTTTGTACCTTCATTGAAAACATACATAGCTAACACTGGGTAAGTATGATAGGTATTTTTTTAACTTTATAAATGCCCAATAATATTAGGCACAAGCACAATGTCAGTGGGGTCATATAAACCCCACCCAGAAACAAATATAATATGCTTATCTACTTAACAATTTTTGATATTCTTTTTAGGCAGAGTTATAGTTGGAAGAGTGGTAGCCACTATACCAAAAAAAAATTATACATAAAGAAATATAATTCGTATAATAATTATTTTGGGATTGGTTATTTAGTAACCATAACTAAATCAATATAAAATTATAAATAAGTGAAGAAATTGTTCTTTTACGTACATGTATGCAGACATTCGGTCACGGTTGTAGCATCAATGAAATACCCACGACATATTTTGCAAGTTATATGGCTGTTTAGTGTTTTTAATTTTATTCGTCTCTCCATTTTCATTATTAAGCTTAACTAACCTATTACACTAATAAATTATAAAAATTAAATAAAATCATTTTCACAAAACAACACGAACACAAAACAAAAATTAAAGAATGACAAATGACATTTGTTTTCTTTGACCGACACGTACGATTCTGTCAGTTATTTATCAATCAAACTTTGTGTAGAATAATAATAAGTTGCCATAAGAGGAACTTTCAAACGAAAGGAATAAATTCGATGCTGCCATATTTTGTTATCACTTCTTGATCATTGAATATTTTGAAAAAAAGATGTTCTCACTTTGTATTGGTTATTATGAAAAGCCGCCATCTTGTGTTTCAAGTTTGGAAAGCCGTTTGAAAGACTTATGCCCGATTTCCCCAACATCACGAACTAGGAATGTTAAAATGTAAAAAAAAAAATCATTTGCGACACATGGTTCCATAGGAAAAGTGTTCGATTTTATCAGCAGCCCCCCTAGCCAAGAGCATGGTCGCTTTTTATGCTCGAACGTTGTAGAAGCGTGAAAGAGAGGGAGATAACAAATTTATTATCCTATTGGTGTATCTATATTGTTGTCTCGTTTTGGTTATTTCTGCAACGATAAAAACGAAAGTGACGTCATCACCAAATGTCATCTTCATACAAAACTTTCGTGCGAGCTTTTAGCGCTCATGCTCTTGGCTAGGGGGGCTGAACTTCATATTAGCCCAAAGTACATCCTTTAAAATTCACCCTGTATAACGTTCATTACCTATCTGACTTTCGATAATAACCGTTACCGATAAAAATAATACGCACACAAATATAAAACGCTCCGAACGCCGGTGTAATCCTCAGCATACGACGGATTTAAACTCGCGGGCACTTTTTATTATTATTATTAGCTTTTATTAACTGATAATTATATAAAGTCACAGAGTTCTTCCTATAACTCTGTGTATAAAGTACAATATAAAGTTACAAATTAAATTTTAAAAAACATTGTTTTAATGACAAATATCAGTATGTCCTTCGACGAAGGCGTTCTCCAGCATTTTCCATATCTTCTTATCCTGGGCTAATCTTGGCCATATGATACAGACCGTTTCCATCTTCTACATTGTCGTTCTCATTTTCTTAGTAAGCAATTAAAATATTTAATTGCAAATAAAATATTAAATACAATAAATAGTAAATTGCCAATAATTCACGGTCATGTGTTGAATATTTTGTTTGGGCATTGTTTAATTTTTTAGAGAAAAAACCAATAGGTTTCCACTTATTTTCTTCCTTTTGTAGTAAAGCGGCGCTAATATAAAATGAAATTATCTTTATTTGTGAACAAAGGTACATATAGTAGTTGTTATCGTTAATTACAGTTCGCTATTTTTTTTTTGAGCTAGGAAAGCTTTTTATATTTCGGAAGAATTTCTCCACAGAATTATGCCATAACGTAAATTTGATGCTATATATCCATGATAGGACATAATAGCAGTGTTCTTTGATACTGTGTGGCTTCAATCTACGAAGTGCATGAATAAACCTATGAATTTTTGTGCATACACCCTTCACATGTTCGTGCCAATTACAGGTTAAGTACACCTAAAAATTTTGATGTGTGAACTTTTTCCAGTGTTTCATTATTATGTTTAATGTCAAAATTATTGGTTACTGCGACCTTATTATGAAATTGAATATATTCAGTTTTATTAATATTAATTATTAAATTATTATATTTTATCCATATCACTACATTTTCAATTGTTTTATTTATATTATGTTCATAGTCATTATTAGGAATGTCGTTATTTGGAATTATAATAGAGAAGTCATCTGCAAAGAACTGATGAGTGTGGAGTTACGTTCGGAAGATTATTTATATATAGTATAAAAAGTAGGGGCCCTAAAATACTCCCTTGTGGTATTCCGTATTTTACTACTTTGAAATCTTGCCTGTAGTTACATATTTCAGAGCAGTTATTTAGTCTCATAATTTCCACGCTCTGCTTCCTTCCAGACAAATAAGTTTTAACCCACTTTAGTGCTATCCCTCTGATACCATAAGCGTCGAGTTTATTAAGTAGTTTTATATGGCCTATGCAGTCAAATGCTTTAGACATATCTAATAATAGTAGGACGGTGACCGGTATCCGGGAGTTCATGTACCCAGTGACTTTTTTTATTAGATTAAATCCTGCTAAGGCTGTAGACTTACCCTTCTGGAACCCGTTTTGCTCTGTTTTTATGATTTTATGTTTTAGAATAAATTTAGTCAGTCTAGCTTGCATTGCTTTTTCAAAAATCTTAGATAAAATCGGGATTAAAGTAATAGGTCTACTTATAGTTTTTATTTCCTTTTTGTCACCAAAAGCAAAATCCGAAGCGTCAACAAATAATTCGATTTCGAATTTTGTATTTGGAATGGTTAATAAAGTGGTACTAGTTAGATCTGTAATGCATTTTTTAAATTGTATATCTGCTTCTTCTGGGGCCCTACCGGAAAGCCACATGAAATACCGATCGACACGCCGCTCGATCGAAGGTGAATATAAAATGTATGTGATTTGACGTTTCTCGGCGATCGATTTCTATCCACAGACAATATTTCCTATACATTTTTATCTATCGACGCGTCGACCGGTTTGTCGATGTCGCTTCCCGGTAAGGCCCAACTGCTTTGACTTCGGCTTCTACTGTTACGTGTGAAGCGATGCTCTGAATATGACATTCGTGACAGCTTCAATTCTTTTTCGAGATTCTCGATTCTATTTAATAAATCTGACATATTAAAATGGGATGTGGATATTTTTTATGAATTGCCAAAGTAATGTGGATAACCACATTACCTTTGATGTCGCAAATTTTATCCGCTATCACATCCAATTTGTCAAGTTATTCTTCCGAAATAATCAAAATGTCATGTATATTTTGCGGCAGTTTATACAGCCACAGGGTCTTTAGAATTTTATTCGAAAATTATTTCCAGCTAAACATTTTATTTTCTGCAGTAAATGACTGGGCTTCATGTTATATATCTCCAAATTGCTAATTTGTTTTTTATTTGTTTGTCTTCACTTTCTAGGTATAAATTTAAAAGCCGTTTTTTTGCCGAAACATCTGTGCGAAACATATTTATCGTCTTCAATGGATTGTACAATGTCCCATATATTTTCAACATTTTTGCATTCGAGTTGCGAAAGTAAATAATTAAATTTCGTAGACAAGGATGTTATATTGTTGATTCGAAATTGTGCTTGTACTTACGTTAACCAAATTTGTGGTTTTTCCATCCAAAGAGGTGGTAATTTTATATTAATTTTGTCGAAGTTTGCGTTGTCCGCATTGCCATCATTTTCCATTAAAAGTGCACGAATTTGAAACGATCACGTCGTGGTCACCAAAATATTATCACTGCACTATATTAATATCCTATTAATATAGTGCAGTGATAATATTTTGGTGACCACGACGTGATCGTTTCAAATTCGTTATTCGTTATTTATTAGAATAATATATATTTTAAAAGTTAGAATAAATATCAACTTCTTTTTATTATATTTTTACAAATCAGTCAGATGTGTCCAATTGAGAACATACTTCTTTTATGGATTGTGAGTAAGTAAATAAAATTGAAAATAAATTAAAACGAAAAATATACACTGCCACCTACAAGCTCATACGGACTGCTGACAGCGCTGACATCGATTTTGCCGTGAATCGGACCCTCAGATTAGTTTAATCTGAGATCCACAGATAACTCTGTGCTGAGATCGGACCGCAAGGTAGGAAAGGTTCACTGACGTTTAGTTTCTGAAACTTTAAAATTCATAAAACAAATTTTTAAATAAGATATTATAAACTTAAAAAGTATATAATTTAAGTAGTGCACTACCGTTTTAAATTTTGGTTTTATTTTCAATAAATAATTTATGCATAAACTAAACGTTTTCACAATCAATAGGGATGTACCTACCATGTTCTCAATAGGGAGGGATGTCCTCTATTTTATCTGTGGGGATGTCCTCACGTTTCTCGGACTTTTTTCATTTATCATTTTGCTAAGGCATTTTTATTCCAGTACTTGTTTTAATTAATTATAAAATAACAAATAAATTAAAAATTATTACATATTTTTTTTATATAAATTATTGTGTATTTTGTACAACCCTATCATGTTGTGAAAAATGAAAATGGACGGCTGACTTGCTTTTCTTTTGGCAGATGATTTTTACATATTTTAGTTAAAAAACGATTAAATTCTTTCAAACTGGGTACCAAAATCGTGGACCGATCCTTGACCCTCGCGGATAGCAATTTCGTGGACGATGTGGTCGACGACTTAAATTATTTTTTAGCGGAGAAGGATATTAACAGGTAATTTGGCTGGCGTTCCTCCTATTTGTTTTCTATAGCCTTTGTGATAATTTTAGCACGTGAATTATGTTTGGATGAATGTTTTTAATATGTACATTTTAGTTTGACATTCAATTTAATGTTCATCAAGGTTAAGAAATGAGTCAACTGCGGTTTGGGGTGGGTAGCGCATTGCTATTAAAGCTTTGGTTTTCATTTTATAAATATAAATACTCACACGGAGTGCGTTTGGTTAGGCTGCTATTCATCTCCAAAAGTAGGTAGGTATATAGAATATTTTTCATATTATATAGAAAAACTAAAGATGCAATATACCAACGAAAATAATACCGACCAAACGCATGCTGGATATAAGTTCCCTTAGATTTTTATTATTTTTACATGCTATCTTCTTTTACTCTTAATCTTCCCTTATTTGTATAAGCTGTCTGAACACTGCCTGTTACTATGTTGTCCAATAATTTTCATTATTTTCCTACTTAGTCCAATACATTTAAATAAGGAAAAATTTTGGTGGTGAAAGCTGAATTGATTTTGTTCATGTTGTAAACAAATATTATTTAAAAATATTAGTAATTTTTTTTTTCTTATATCAGCGGTCCTTTAATATATCCAACAAAGAAACATTAACATGTATTTAAACATCTACTAGGTGTGTTACTATTGGAAGGGTCCTAGTACCAAACAAAGCTTCTAACAAGTAAGTAGTAACAATGGAATGTTTCTGTAGAAAAAATAGAATATTACCTAATACAAGTACTGAAGTTAAAATAATAAATAATTTTGATGCAATGAATAGCTTGATGCAGTCTCCAGCTGCACTTTGTTGACATTCTCCTAGGTTCTCCACTATTTTACCTTATTGTATTATAATTTAAATAGTCAAACATAAACATTGATAGTTTTAATACCTGTCATTACTATATGTGGGCAAATTAATTACACCTGTAGGAAGTTTTCCATATTAATATTATAAAGCAAAAATAAATAATTATTTGTACTGGATAAATTCAAAAACTACTAAAATGATTTTACAATTTCATTCAACAATAGAAAGCTGTGTTATCAAAAGTAAATAATATGATTTAATATTTTTTTTAATTAAACCATATATATTTGATTTTTTTTTTTTTAAATTAAACCACAAGCTACATAAAATAACCTTAATAAAACAAGCTAGATAAGTTTTAAATTGAGGTAGTCTGTATAAAATTAGGTAAATAAATAAATATTTATTTACCTAATGAGAAAGGGCATTAAATTGTCACAAATTCATTAATGTACTTGTAAATAATCATCTGGCAAAAACCCATTCCAATTTAATATAGAAACTGCATGTATTTAATGCCACCACCAAGTGTTACTTATGGAGCGTGTTTCCAAGATGGCGCTAACAGGATCATATAGTATTTGGTTGAGTAGAGAGTGTGGTGAGGTGAGAGTTCAAAAGGCCTTTAAACCTACTTCGCAGTCTCAAGTCTGGGAATGCTGCAGTTTATTCCCCTGACTTCCAACCAAACAATGGACCCGGCACCCATGACCCATGGTGAAGCCATAGATAGCTAAGAATATTGTCTCTCTCTCTATCTCCGCATACTATTTTTGCTTTAGCCACGACCATAACACTTGTCATACATGCACACTGATTGTAATTTCTTTAATGATGGGTATAATGTTGTTTCAGGGTGCTTGTGTTTCCGCCAGTAAGCAACTATAGAAGGTTTCTGATACACCAGTGTGTGGGCGACCTGTGCAGGACTGATGTAAAGACATTCTCCATTGGTGTCAATGATGAACGAAGAACTGTTGTCTGTTTCACTGATAAACTGCTGAGGTATAAATATATTTTCTGTTGTCAATCTTTCAGAGAAATAAAAATGTGTCTATAGTTTAACCAGCAATAAATGTAAAGTGGTGACTATAGAAATTTAATGATAACATTTTGAATATTGTTTATGCAATTTAAAGGTTAATATTTGTTAAAATTTTATTCATTGTTTTATTATATTTTTATATTTAGGTAATGATTTAATTTTTATTATACTTTATTATTATTTTATTTATAAGTTATATTTGTTAACATAAGATCTGTCTCATTGTATATTGACTCTAAATAAACATAAAAAAACAAAACTTCAGATATCATCCTCAAGGAGTGCACTTCATAACACTCCCATAAGTGTGACAAGGAATTATTACCAAAGTTTTGGTTTTATGTTTTTGCAGTAGTCTGGTGACAAGACCGCCCTTCACAAAATTTGTCATTACTTTTTACCTATTTATTGGAACTCATAAGTGGTTGAGTACCTTGGCACAAAAGTGACAGTTGTGGGTTGTCCTTCCAAGTATAATTAGTATAGATAATTATAACTAGATCTTGCAGGCTCATAGTAATTAATGATACATCCACTGAATAAATAAGATATATTATACATATATAAATATCTAATAAATACATTGAAGCATAGCCATTTTCTGAGTGACCTTATAGTGGAGCAGGGCAGTCTATCAGGTATATTTGGTGAGAATGTGCTTTATATTGACAGATGAAGCCCTTTAATGTATTTAAGGACACTGTGTTCACAGTCACAAAGTCCTCAATCTCAATACAATATAAGCTTTTGAATGCCTAGTACTTTTCCACTACTGTTTGTTGCAGAATTAAAATTATATTTTTGTCGGTCACTAAATCATTCTGTGTTGGACATTATGTTTTTGAAATAAAAAAAAACTTTTTTATTATTATTAATAGTACAAAAGTATTGGGAGGGAAGAGACAATGTAGTTAGCTATCCATGGATTCTCCATGCTGGTGCCGGGTCCATCGCGTGGTTGGAAGGCAGGGGGTGAATTGCCTGGCCTTGACCGGATAGATATCTAAAGGCTTATGATGCCCTTGCCACTAAGCAACACCGGTGTTTTTGTTGCAGTGATGTAGCATCCGCGGCTCCAACGATGGGTTTGGCGCACACAGACAATGGACACTGTAACAGAACAGATGGTGAGTTCTATCGTATTTTATATTCTTTATAATAATATAGTCTCTATTACTTTCCTATGTTGTTTTGATTATAAAGTGAGAAATGTGGTTTTTAAAACCTTAGATATTATGCATTATTTCTCACTACCGCGTGGCGGGATCTTACGATTTTTTGAACTCTCTATTTAACGATATAATAATGTTTTTTTTTAAGTTACTGGTATTTACTAATGTGACGAGTAAGTGTAGGTATCTATATTAGTTACGAATACCGTCGATCGACTCTTATTTTCGAACGCATGATTTAAATTATCGACCGTCCGCACTAGGCTGGCTAACTGCCCTGTATTTTACAGAAAAACGTTTCAGCTACCATTTTGCCGATGTCCTGTATTTTAATAAGAAAAATACAGTACGATTCATGAATTCATGTTCCCAAAATAGGAAGAAACATATACTTAAGTTTTAGAAATAAAAAATTATTTTTTACCTTGTTGACATTGAAAATTTATACTATGGTGCCTCGGTGAGCACGTAAAGGTCGCAGTGTCACTATACCAACTTGTGAACATGTTTATAGATGGGTTATTTAGTCTGTTCCAACATCACGACTAGCTAGCCACCTGTTCGGTACTATGACGAGGTGGAATGTAAACCTCTGCTGGGTGCCCTGAGGCCGTCTAGGCAGTAAGGCTCTCGAGATGATATTTATTTATTTTATTATTATTGCTACTTATTATATACCTACATAAACGCGTTGTCCCGTATTATTTTCTTAAAGATGCACTCTTGTAGATGCACTTGTACTGTAAAATAAGCACACAGGGTTGGTCACCCTATTCACGGTTTTCGCATAAAAAACAAATACCGTTTTTTTTACGTGGGGAATCCTCATGGATACCCGGACATCGTGGGGGCGACAGCCAGGTTATATCGGAATCTTACCGACTAAACCCCACGGTGTTCCTCCGGCTGCCATCTCGTTCGTCCGGGACCCCGTCGGCGAGAGCCCGCTTATGCGGGCACCGTCTCGAGTGGAGGGGGCCGTCTATATACCCCCCTCTCAAACTCCCCCAGGAATAGACGCCCGGTAACACCACTGACGCCTTTCCTCACGTGGACCTCGACCCGACAAATGCCCCCGCAACCGCCGCCCCAGGCCCCTTTTTAAACTGTTGGCTACAAGTACAAAAAAAAATATTTAAACATTTTTTTATTAACTAAAGATATTTACTAAGCATTGATTAATAATTGGTTTCATAGAAAGAAGTAGTAAATTTTTTTAAAGGTTCATTCATATTATAACTGTAAAATCTAGTCCACAACTGCTTTTAAAGAAACGCGGAAAACGACCGCGTCGAAGGTTTTCTCGATTGGGTTTTTTATAATGCAATACTTTGACCTGCATCGGCGTATCAGAAGCGAGCAAACACCGGCGCGGCGCATGCGTGACATAACCCTTGCGTCAGCGCACTGCTCCGCTACAACTGGGCCGAGTGAAAGTACTGCCTTACTTCTGGCAGATTAGGGGCTTGATGGTATTTAGCTCTAGGCCGTAAATGTGCCCTGAATCCTAAGGCAGCTGCCAGATTTGTATGGCACATAAATGATATTTAAATATGGTTATCATTATTGGTTATTTCTAGTATGCTGTCTCACTTTTTTTAATTTAAATACTGTAAATTTACTAAAAAGAGTCTACTTTCAAAGTTTAACTCTTGTATCACCCGACGTTTCTGAGATATATTACAATTTAAATAGGACCTCATTAACTGGATATGCCTATAAATCTTTTAATTTTAAAAGTATCCGTACCAAATTTCAAGCTGTAGCACTTTTATTACCGTGGTAAATTATTTTCTACCCAAAAAAAAGTTGTCAATTTTTATCAGTTGTTAAAAAGTTCTTTTCTTTAATATATATAAAACTAGCGACTGCCCCAGCTTCGCACGGATTACTACTAACTAGTACTAAAGTACTAAATAGTGCCTCGGAGAGCACGTTAAGATATCGGTCCCAGTTTCACTATACCAACTTGTGAAACTGTTTATAGTTGGGTTATTGAGTCTACCCAAACATAGCGACGAGCTAGCCACTTGTTGTGTAGATTCCGGCTACGAGGTGGGGTTATAATCCCACTACTGGGTACCCTGAGGCCGTAATGAAAACAAGTATTACAATTTTCAATAGCGCATAGTCCTCGGCCCCATGGCCCACCGTACTGTATTTAAGTACCTGATCTAAGTGATAGTCCAGGAAATGCATCAAGTTGCGGCTTCCTGTTGTTGGAGGGAGCTAGACTGGGGTTACGTAACCCTTTCTGTTGGACCCGTAACTATCCACACTTCCTTGTCTGACTTAGTACATGTACCCGTATACCTGATTTGGTATGTTCACTCAGTTATTTGACGAAAACTTGATATTTTTGTCGGGTTCCTATTTGTAAAAATATTTTGTCTTGTGTTTCTGAAAAAAATATGTATATTAGTTAGGCTTTATTTTTGTGATTCTTTCATGTTTGAACCCCGGTGTTTACTGATAAGTTTTTAATCTATAAAATATGTACATTTGTTTAACAATACCACTATAGTGCCTCGGAGAGCACGTTAAGCTGTCGGTCCTAATTTCACTATACCACCTTGAGAAACTGTATATATTGAGTCAATCCAAAATCGCAACGAGCCAGCCACTTGTTTGGGTGTAGTCTCATAGCGAGTATATTAAAATTTCTCCCGTTTTGTCGCCGCCCGTTTCGTTATCGCATAATTTTGCCGGCATGGTGAGCGATCAATGTTGTTTAAGAACAATTATTAATTGCTCTCATTCATGAACTTTATAGGACTACTCACCACCAGGTAGATACAAAGTCACATGGCGTGCTCAAATAAAAAAAAAGTACATAATTATGTACATTTGTTTGACAACAGCAATATGGGAGAGAAACTTGTAAAAAATAACTTATTTATAAGACAATATTAAAGCTTATTTTCCAAATATCTAAAGCTTATTTTACAAATAGAAATTGTTTGTCAATGCTGCAATATTTTTTGTCAATGCTGCAATATTTTTGTCAATCCTGCAATATTTTTTGTCAATGCTTTAATAATGTTTGTCAATACTGCATAATGTTTGTCAATGCTGCAGTAATGTTTGTCAATGCTGCAATAATGATACTTAGCTAATCGTTTGTTCCAGGCGATGTTGCGAGGCGAGGGGAAGGGGAGTTATCCGCACACTCTATCGAAATCAGGTAACATTCAGAAAATATTCATCAATTAATTACATAGTCCTAGATTGATTAATTAGATTGTTTGAGGGTAGCCCGAACACTGTAGACGCGTGTTTATATTATATTTTTCAAATTTAATTTTATTGAATATTATTTCGTATAGTAATAATAATCCCACAATCTTCAGTAAATTGGCGGTACCAATTTTACTGTAGATTATTTTACCTCCTTCACTTGATATTGGCAAGACTATACCGTATGCTTACATACGGTCATGTCGCCATTCCTTTTTCTACCCTAGTCCTTCCCTTTTTCATGTCCATCCCATTATCCCACTTTTACTATAATTCAATAAATTTTAAATCTACCCTCACTAGACACTGGCAAAATTACTCGTAAGAGTAGAGGCCATTACTGAAAAGAAGAAGAAGTACATAGTCTATAGGTATATAAGGTATTCTACTTTTATGTATACATTTATTTTTAGATCAAATTAAATTAATTTAACACAGGGTGTCTTTGAAAGGTTGTAATTGGGGCTAATATGAGGCTTTCCTGATCGTTACAACGCTCAAAACTTGGATTATCCATAAAAAATATTTAATCACTACTACTTTTACTATTATTTCTTCTGTGTTACTACGTTAATTTAAAGTCGTCGTCGGTCAGTTGTCAACAACCGCTTTAAAAAGAACTCGTGTATCTTTTTGTGACAGATTTCTGAGAATACACCCAAGACTTATTAGGCTCCGTGAAGCTTCTGAGACACGTACTAAGTCCGTATGATGGATTTTTTGAGTGGTTATAAATTTGTAACCACTCAAAAAATCCTTGCCTGAAAAATTCTATAATTGCTCATAAACATAAATATTAATCGGAAATGGCTGATACTCCACACCCTAACTGTCACAGTGGGTTCTTTTCACGTATAGACATATTTCCACCCAAAACAATTTTCCCTACCGACCCAATTGTTTAGGGTGGATAAATATGTAGCATATTACGCCGCACAACGTTAAGCTAAACTTTAACCAAAATGACGTAGTTGTTTGTCAATTTTCAATGTCACCAGGTTTGCATTTCGTCAGAATTTCATCATATCGATTAAAGTTTAGCTTAGGTTTGTGCGCGTAATCACCCTGCTGGAAATGATCTTAAGACTCAGGGATGACCTAGTTGTATTCAGAGGTCGTGGATACGATTCCCACTCATGGCAAAAATAATATTAGCAAGTTTTTCTGTACAGTTTCCAGTTAAAGGTGTTTATAAAACATAATATGTATTAGTATACTTGTTTCCCAAGCCCTAGGGCTTATATTTGTGATCCTAGCCACAGAAGAAATAATAGTTGTACTACTATATCAGAGCCTGGTGTGAGTTCTTTTTTATCGTTTACTATCCAGTTAACTATAACACTTCGTTAACTTTTCCACCAATCAGGATAAGTTTATTTCGTACAATCCACCAAACTGATAAGTGATTCCATTGGACGAGAGTTAACGATTAACGAGGTAATAAAAGTAAAAAAACACTACCACGGCCACAGACCATTGTGTGAATTAACATCTACATTATTATTTCATTTAAAATTCATTATAATAATTAACAAAATAGTACTCAATTAAATATTGTATAATTCTAATTTAAAATCTAAATCTTTAGCTATAAAGTTCATTATTCATTTGAAAGAGTTACAAGGTTTTATATGAAAACTTACACAAGCAAGTTTAACCTTTAAACATTTATTTGTAGAGTTGTTTTTACATTACTTAGGAATATATGCTATCTTTGTACACAAACGCTTCCTGAAATCATACATTTGTAATTGAACTTTCGAGCAGTTCGCATGTGAGCGCGCCGTTACCGCCACTGCTTACGGAAAATAAAAATAATAATAACCCGTGAAATTGATTTATTTGTGTGTTTGTGTGATAGCTTGTGCGTTTGTAACTTTGTGTATGTTTTTTGCCACGGATTTCGATTTGTAAGTGTATTTTTTTATGGTTTGATAAGTGTTTATCTTGTTGTGATAAGGAAAATTTTGGTGTAAGTAATTATTTCCTAAATAACTACTTACTAGATTTTTTGTGTAATTAAAAATACATAACATACAGGCTCTAAAATTCAATGTTGGCTCTGTATTTTACTAATAGTAAGTAGCACTGTAAGGTCTATACGAGTTTGATTTTAATTGTAGAATAGAAACATAATTTGTCTCACTTCTTTAATGAAATAGGAGACGGGCATGTGACTGTCTCATACCCACCGGGCCGCAATTTATATTAAATTAACTTTATATCAATCGAAATATAAATCTTTATATCAGTCGGTTATAGAATCATAATCGCTTAATTTGCCACATTTTATGTTCTGTTATCCAATTCCTCAGTATAGAAGATGGGTAGACGAAATTATAGAAACAGCAGGCAGGACTTGGACCAGATTAGCACAGAACCGTACAGGATGGCGAGAGTTGGAGGAGGCCTTTGCCAAACGGCACACAGATCCAGTTTCAGAAAATTAAAAAGCAAAATAAATAAAATTTGTAAAAAAAGTATCTGAATAAAGGCTTATATTATTATTACTATTATCCAATTCCTCAATAGCGTGTGTATATTATGATTCGATTGAAAAAAGATAATTTAAGAAATTGTGGGGGGGGGGGCACCATCGCCTGCCGATTTGTAAACCCACAAACTAAGACTAAGTCACTTACGGTTTCTTGCATTTGTATAGGCGATCTGTAATCCTTTTCATTTCAATAAGTTATAATAATAAATTATTTGTTACATGAATACTTAAGTATATATTACACTATATTGAAACATTATTGTGTAATTGGTAGTTAGTAAGTTGTAAAAAAGTTTGTACAGTAATCGAAATATTGCAAAATTGGAAGGAACATAATTAGCTATCTTGTATAAGAGTTATGTATGGCTATTGAATCATGTCCGTATTGGTCGTCGGAATTGAAGGACTTTGGGCTTATTACCCGGCACATACAGAGTCACATACTGTCCAAAAGATCTGCAAATATCGAAAGATATGTAGTTGTTTCTTATCAGGCAACAGTTCATCTAATTAAAGCTCTTTCTGCTTTAATTCAAACAAAATTAAACTTTAGAGGTTACCCGTATATAGCCGTCTGTCGAATACCATAACAGCGAACTGATTCTGACCGCTGGCGCATGAAAAATCGGCAAAACTATGTACATTAAACACAATATAAAATCATCAAAAAAATAAATTAAAACGAAGTTATTCGTGTTTTATTTCTCTATCGGTGTAAGTTTTGTAATGATGTATGCTTTAAATGATGATGCAGCATTGTGATACTTTTATTATTTTCAAGTTTGTTATTTTTAGATAGACTTTGAAAACCCTTAAAACACCGAAAAACCTAGACACGTGGAATAAAGGAATTTGACTTAGTTCAGGGATTCTCTGACACCTTGCCTGGATAAGGAGTATGCACCTAATTTATATCCAATTAGCGTTAGACTGCTGTAGTCAGATGGTATTATTAGGAGATAAAAGTAAGTTTAAAACAGGTACCACCTGCCAATGTAATGGCAAGGCTGAATAAATACAGGATTTTCTAGGATTTAAATGTTATATTTTGAGGTTATTCCAATTTTAAACTTACATTATTTTTGTTTTTCGAACTGTTTTATTGCTTTGCGATTGGCTACCGATTTATATTTTAAATATTTATTTAATAATATAAAGTATTAACTTAATATGATTTATGTATTATATTATAGTTATGTCGCTGCTAATATAACTAAAACTATCTACAAACTGCATAATATGTTAAAAATTATATCATCAAAATTTTAGTTGAGTCATGAACTCATGACATGCTGAACTATGATGAACTCTATAGGAGGCGTGGTTTTGACATTATTACCATCTCTTATGCTACATACTAAACTACAGCCGCGGAGGAGAAAGAGTTTCGATCGTTGGTCCACATTACCATTTATCTCTGTCCCTCGCACACTAATTTAATGTCGAGTCGCTTGTAGGGACTTGGTGTGCAAGCGATTCGGAGAATTTCGGTCATTGACCAGATTTAAGTGCCGGGTCAATGACCCAAATTCTTTTATCCGCACTAAACTATATTCCATGATTAAATAAAATAGGCGTTCTATTCGGAGGTCGTGGGTTTATTTATATTTGTTGTCTACATAAATATCTATAAAGATTTACATTAAGTAAATAATTTTATTTGATTGATTTGAAAAAGCGGCCCCACCCTACTGGTTAAGTCACTGCTCAGCTGATAACAAAGTCAAGCCGATGACAATAAGGCCGGACTTGGGACGGGTGACCGCTTTATACAACGAGGCTTTACCATCATGAACACCGCAACAAACTCGCCACTTATTAGGTGTTGCCTTTGAATACCATTGGCGAAATGAGGACGGGTTAATTCCTCCGCGCTGGGTACCCTGAGGCCGTTTAAAATGTTCTCGGGAGCCAAAAAGGCACCGTGATGGTATTTTTGGATTGATTTATTCCCACCCTAGGCAAATGATATAAGTACATTTTTATCTGGACAATTACCATGATATGGGTGTTTATAAAATATAATATGCTTAGCATCGTTATTTCTGCTACACATAGTCAAGATATTAATATATGTCGGGGCAATATGTGTAATATGTCCAGCTTATTATTAATTATATGTGTACATAGTATTCACTTTTAATTCTGTGCCGAATAACTATGACTAAGTCATCTTATTGTTTCGGAGTTAACAAATATTTAATTGCATAATATTTTTCTTTGTCAGTGATGTAGAAGAAGTAATAGCAGCTTCTTACGTTTATTTCACAATAAGGTGCAGTAGTGAATGCAGGAAGCTAGCGTATAACCAGTTTGTGTAAGAATCTAACTTCTCGTATGCCATTTATATCTCTGAGAACATTCAAGTCAATGCTTACCTTTATATCTATTTTGTTATTATTTTAATAAATAGAACAAACAATATATCTATATAAATATATAAGAGCTTGTCCTGACTGATTGCCTGACTTACTTATCATGGGACCCACTAAAAAAGTATTTTGTAACATGTTATTTAATAACTTAAAAAAGTCATAATAAAAAAGAAATAATTCAGCAGTAGCAGACTTGCTGTTAAGCCATGTTTCCAGTGCCAAGCTTAAAGGTATTTCAGATGCAAAAAAAATACAAAATTCGTCAGCTCCACTAATACTACTGAATTAAATTAATTTACACTAAACTATAATACTGATCTAAAAATAACTTCTCAATTTTTTATCCAAATATCCAATCTAATCCCTCTTGAATATTTGGCCAGTATATTTCTCATTTTTTAAATTATAAACAGAGTCTTTGTATCTCAATCTTGCTTGATGAAAAGTAACGACGAGGTCGTAGAGATAGCACACTTACTCTGTAAATAGGAGACTACCACCTCGACAAGAAATCGATGCAGTAGTCTCCCGAAAACCGGACCCAGATCCATGAACTAACTGGCCGAGTTGGTTAGATCCTAGACTTAAAAACACTTAGGTCCCTTGTTCATACCCCGGTCGGTACCAATGAATTTTTAATCTAAAAATGTATGTACATTTGTTTAACAACATCACTATACCACGGAGAGCACGTTAAGCTGTCGGTCCTAGTTTATATCAACCATACTTGTATAATAATACACCAACTTAACGTAAAACTGTATAGATGAGTTATTAAATCTATCCAAAGATCGCGACGAGGTGGGATTAAAAACCCCTCCGCTGTACCCTGGGGCTGTCTAGACGAAGTCAGGCGCCTTAAGGCACCCGTAATGATATTTTTTTTTAGTAGCTATGTAAACTATTTGAATTTCTATTAGTAAGTTTGCATAGTTGTTATGGTTACTAACCAATAAAAAATAAGATTAGTAGGTCATTGGGAAAGACCGTAACAGTCTCCAAGCTCGTAATGGTACAACTAGATCTTGCAGCAAAATCCGCAACAATGACTAGCATAACCAAACCCCATGTTTCATTGCCGTAAGGTCAAAGACGCTTCCCAATCGAAACAGAAAGTAAGCAACAATCTGGGACAGCGAATGGCTAAAGTATCACGACGACCTTGCAACACTGTGCGGGCTAACCCACCGCCATTTTGGTATTTACTCCAAAGATGTAAGGTAGCATTTCATTTGGTAGGCTGGTTGCATAATTTGGTATTGCAGGCTGTGTGTTTTGTAATATGATTTTGCTCGTGTTGTGCCGCGGAGGCTTTGATAAGTGTCTTGGTGGAGGCGGGATTAGTTGGCTGTGTTTGTCTTCGTAGACTTGTGAATTGTGTTGTTGATCTGGTAATTAGATACTTTAGTTTTTATTTATTTATTAGAGTACGGCATAGGTATGTCTTAGGATCTCCTGGGGTCCCAATTTCCTTAAATTAACTTCAATCGAATCGTATGCGCATTAGAGTCACACACGCTATTCTTTCAGTTTTCTATCGGCGATTGGTTAGAAGAATACAAAATGTGATTAATTAAGCGATTGTGTTTTTATTATGGTGCGATTGAACTCAACGAGTCTATTTTTAATATCCTCCCTGCTTTATCGTTTCGTAACCGCACCACGAAAGAAGACTACCTCCTCGACAAGAAATCGCTGCAGTAGTCTCCGGAAAACCGGTGAAACTTGACGGTAATATAAGAGAATTGAGGCCCTGATGGTAATCAGACCTATACCGGATGTTTTTGGTCACAGTGATAACATTTTTATATTGTGTTCTATAATGAAAATATTGAAACACGTATTTTTTTCCTCCTACACAAAAACAAAGATAAATAACAAAAAAGATCTACAAATCACAATAACTTTCATAGTAAACTCACGAATTAAAGCCTATCACTTTTCTAATTGTGTTATACTTGTTAGATACGAAGACTTATTATGTATTTGTAAGAGTAATTTTAAGCATATAGACTTTTGTTCATATAAAAAAATATTTTTCGGACTTTTTTATTTTAAAAATGGGTTCTAAAAGTGATACTGGAGGCATCAAAAAAATATTTGTATATCAAATATGAATTTGACATTGCTTATTAACAACACATGTTGCGATTATGAAAAGGGTGGCGATAAATATTAATATACATTACGAGTCCATCTATATCTATACATAGTATAAAACAAAGTCGCTTCCCGCGTGTGTCTGTCTGTCTGTACGGTTGGATCTCCTAAACTGCGCCGCGGGGTTTGACGCTGTTTTCACCATTAGTTAGGTTTATAGGTAATTTATCCCGGAAAGTTTATGTATACGACGTAGTATTATGATACATTTAATTAATAGAGATCCGTGCGAAACTGGAGCGCTGCAATAGTAGGGTCTTAAAAACCGGTGAACCCACTAACTGATACCGAAACAAGATTAAGGTCCGATTTATGGATCGATTTTATATACATACGATATTAATTAAATTAATGTTAAGTTCCGCCGTCTCTTTCGTTCTTTGGTGAAAAGACACAAGAAATACTTGCGTGAATATTGAGTTTGAGTGGCATTTGTTAATACTGGCATAATTCCCGTAGAATGTGTTTTGTTTCGTTTGTATATTGGTTTGTTGTATGTTTGTTAATCGTCTTATATAAGTTTTACTCCTCCAGTACATAAAGTATTGCTAAATAGATTATTACTTGTTTCTTAATAGTCTTATTTATTACTTTACATTTACCGTGTATATCATTAGTTAATGGTATATCATTTATAAACACATTTATATAAAACAATTTTGCTTCTGCCTCCCTAATATTGTAATTTCTAGAAATAGGTGAAACACTTATTTTAAAAGAAAAGTCTAATTTCATATGTGAATAGGTATCTTCTGTTACCGAGATATTAACTACCTGAAAATCCACTTTCTCTTGGGATCCGAATTAAAAAAAATACTTTTTAGGGCCCTACATCTCAAAAGAAAGCAACTGGCCAAATTCCATATCAGGAGTTGTCGATGAGCGATGATGAGCAAGTCAGTCCATGACAAGCTCATTTATGTTAATAATTTGTAAGCCGTTTTAAATATATGTTTGTCCACAGATCGGCACCCAGCAAGCCACGTCGTCCGGATCGCGCCGTGTACGTGCCGCGTGCGCTGCGATCCCTCGACACACCATCCCCCAACGACTCCAGGAAGCGACCCACAGAACCCCCCAACAAATGCTCAAAGGAAAAATCCTTACCCGGTACCCCAAAGCGGTCCCAGAGTAAAACATTCACCAATATCTACACGCCGCCGCCTCTCAGACAACAAAAGTGTGACAACCCTACAGACAGCCCAGTGCCAAATAATAGTGAAATAATTAATAATAGTGTAATAGATACGAGTGTTAACGAAAATTTTTATATAGGAGATTATTTTGCGAACGGACAGCTCGGGTTTTATGTCGCTCCATATTATAGTAATATAGACGACAACGATCACCGGATAGCTGAAGATTTATACGAAACTAATATTGGAGATTCTATAGAGAACTCTAATGAAGCTATCGAGATGGCCGACACCACTACTAGCATAATAAACAATTACTCTTTAGGTTATAGCAAAGACGAGGATGTCGAACATAATGAACTTAGAAGAGCTTCCCAAGAAATTAATAGAAGTAGTAAAAGAATAATTAAACAGTCGTTCGATTCTGATGTTTTGGTAATATCGGATCCTATAGAGGAACCTAAGAAAATAGAAGTTATTCCTGAAGTGGTAAAAGAAAAGGAAGAAGAAAAAGTTATAGTTAAACCTAAGTTAGAAGCTAAAGTTTCGTTAAAACGAGAAGAGAATGACTGGGACACAGTGTTTGACGACAGCGGGGAATGTTTGGATCCCACATTGTTGGAAGAGTTGACTGCTACTGTGGGCAAAGTGCAAATAACCAAAGCTAAGAACAGTTACGAGAAATATCAGACTAAAGGCCAGTCGTTGTTCAACGGGCCCTACGACGAAACCCTGGCACATGTGGTGGAAGTGTATGACTTTCCAAGTGAATTTAAGACGAATGATTTGTTATCAGTGTTTAGTGAATATAAGGACACCGGGTTTGAGATCAAGTGGGTGGACGACACGCACGCGCTCATCGTGTTCAGCAGCGCCAAAATTGGTAAGATTCATATTTAATGAACTCCTTTTGTCTTTAGTTATTATTAAATCGTATCGAACAACAAACTGTCAGTAAATAAATAATAAATACCATCACGGGTGCCAATTTGGCTCCCGAGAACCGTTTAAACGGCCTCAGGGTCCCAGCGGAGGGATTAACCCATCCTCATTTCGCCGATGGTATTCGGAGGCAACACCTAACAAGTGGCGAGCTTGTTGCGGTGTTTATGATGAAATAGCCTCGTTGTATAAAGCGGTCATCCATTCCAGGCCGGTCTTGTTGTCATCTGCTTAACCTTGTTATCAGTTGCGCAGTGACTTAACCACTAGGCTGGGGCCGCTTTTTTGTCTGTATATTGCTAGTATTCCTTACGAACAGTGATATTCGCAACAGATTACCGTACGACAAAAGTACGGTGATTTGATAAAATAAATATTCGAAATGTACGGTAATTTCAGGCCTGTACGGTAATCTATCGTAACAGATTAGAGTAGAAATTAAAACTCGGCAAAATGTACTCGAATTTGAAAGAGATTGTTTTTTTTGGCTCATCAAATAAATATTTTAGACATAAACGGTAGTATGTTTATTGACGTTGTTGTTTTTTTTTCGTTGCTCATTAACAAATATGGACATACACGCGGGGTATTTTATTGAAAATCTTGCTTTTGTAACTTTTTAGGTTTTTTTTTTATTAGGAAAAAAATAACATTTTTTTATTTTATTTTTTTATAATATGTCGGACAAATTACACATATTGCTCTGGTTACAAACTAAGCTCTAGGCTTGTACTATGTGTACCAGAAGCAACGATATAATACTTATTATATTTTATAAACACCCAGACCATGACAAACGGTACAGAAAAATCATACTAATATTTTTAGCCATGGGTGGGTATCGATCCCACGACCTCCGGACATAACGCCAAAGGCGCAACTACTAGTCTACGGAGGCTGTCAAATATATAATAACAAGTAATAGTACAGTAATTTTGATGTAATTTTGTTTTTAAAGGTAAGGTATTTCGGTAGCCTAGTGGTTGAAAAAAAAATTACGTTTATTTTTTTCTGTACAGTTTGTCATTGTCTGGGTGCTTATAAAATATAATATGTATTATATCGTTGCTCTGGTACACATAGTACAAGCCTAGAGCGTAGTTTGTGACCATAGCAATATGTGGAAATTGTCCTACATATTATTATTATTATTATGGCAAAACTGCTTACAAATAAAGACAGAATGTTAGTGCACCAATGTCGCTCACAACAAAATGTCTTTGTATTATACTACACTTTATTGAATTTAATTATTGTTGGCCAATTTTACCCGTGTGTTTACATATTAAAGTAAATACTGCATAATATTTTATTTTAGTCAGTACTTATTTAGCAATCACCTACCGTAACTGTTAACATAATTTTATCGAAACAAGTTATTTTGTTAGGCAATTTTTTATTGTTATTCCGCTAAGTAGTAGTCGGCTGATTATGTTTTGTGTTATTTGTTTGGATGATGATGATGTATATTAGTATTTTTAAAGTTAATGACAATGTAAGAACAGACTGTTTACACTCAGTAATATTTAATAATTTAGTTATATAATTACTTCTTATATTAATAGTTAGATTTTTTAGTACACGGTGCATTTTTTAGTAGTCCTTAGGCTTCAAACAAAGCCTGAACCTACGACTATTTATATTGTTATTGATTTTTTCCTACTTTTAAATAGTAAGCTGTAAATCTATTTCGAAAATTTCCTTATTAATATTAATTTTTTTTTTAGGTCAAATGATTTTAAACCCGCTATAAAAAATATAAATATAAATTGTAGTAGGATTGTATAAATTGTAACATTCTAAATATAAAGCAACTGTTTCAATAATTGTTATTTTAACGATCGAGCGAGGTTTAGTTAATTTGAGTTCCTCCGTTTCGCTAACCCAAGTCTAATTTATTACTATTTGACTGTTTAAATTCCGGGTAGGACAAAAAAGTGTAATCAGAAGTATTTTCCTACTGGCTTGGTCTGACGTTTGCGCAACGATGTTATCCAATTCGCCAACAATGGTTCTAACATTCTCGCGGTATACTTCCTTCCTTCGTGGATGATGCATGTAGGTGCGGGTATATCAGTGCTGCGGGTGTATTGCATTGTACAATGTTTTATATTTGATTAGTTTGGCTGGCGTTTATGCAAGCGTGACTGTTGTCCCCATTTCCGGTTGTTTTAGCATCGGATTATGAAGTTTTATTTGTCTTCAGGTTGCAGTAGTGAAATATTTTAACGAGAACTATCTAGATTTTTTTTTTCTCTATTGATTAATTTTGGTCAATTTTTTTTTCCTTCGTATAAATAATTTGTGGCAAAATATTTATAACATATTAAATAGCTCTGGCTCTAGGCTAATTGGCAGTCCATATCTTTACAAATGTATTAAGGCGACGACTGAAAAATAAATAGCGTTAAATAAATAATTTTACATATCTCTTTATCGGTGCTTTAAAGATTATAATATTATGTCTTCTATATATACATATATAATTGCTTGTCCTGACTGACTGACTTACTCATCATAGCCCAGCCGAAACTGCTGCAGGAACATTAAATTTTGATAGTAGCTTCCTTATGTATTATAGGGGCCCTAAGGAGTTAATATTTTTTTAGGAAAGTTAATATCTCTACAACTTAGATTTTTTTTCTTTTATTCATTTTTATTTTAATCAAAATTACTTTTTTATTTTTTTTATTTTATTTAAAACAAAATAAATAAATATCTTTCTATAGTACTTAAAGACAATTCTATTTATTAGTTAGTGTATTTTGGCCTCTTTTCCTTTTTTTTGTTTAGGCGCTTACACCATTTGTGGCATATATACGTAGTGGCCGAGTTGGTTAGACCTTGGACTTAAAAACACTTCCCGCTGTGTACCAATGAGTTTTTAATAAAAAAATGTATGTACATTTGTTTGACAACACCACTATAGTGCTTTGGAGAGCACGTTAAGCTGTCGGTCCCGGTTTCACTATACCAACTTATGAAACTGTTTATAGATGAATTTTGGGTCTATTCAAAACATCGCGACGAGCTAGCCACTTGTTCGGTATAGACTCATACCATTGGCTACGACAAGGTGGGATTAAAAAACCCCTGGGGCGTCTAGGCGGTCTCGGGCGCCGAAGGCACCCGTGATGATATGTTTATGTGTACCATTTGTGTTTCCGTTAAAATTTTTATTCCTTATTAATTCCTTAAGAATGCATTTAACTAAGGTTCCAAATTTTACAGATTTTCAGACTCATGTAAAACAAAAAAATATAATTTATATAGGTCGAGAAGTGTAACAAAAACATGTCTTATTTCCATATAATGTATTTTCTCTCCGGTGATAGTTTCGCTCATCACGTCGTCACCTTGACCCCCGCGTTACGTAGCTCGCACGTGACCGTTGCGTCGCGCTACAAATTATTTTATTGCGCGACGCCCGCGCCGGGTTATATACATTCCGATCCGAGAGCGGTTTTACCACGCGCTGGTTAATAGTATTTAACCCCAGTTAATTCAACGTTGATTAAGTTTTTCTATGATCAATATTAGTTACATACATACATATCATCACGGGTGCCTTACGGCGCCCGAGACCGCCTAGACGGCCCCAGGGTACCCAGCGGAGGGGTTTTAATCCCACCTCGTCGTAGCCGATGGTATGAGTCTACACCGAACACGTGGCTAGCTCGTCGCGATGTTTTGAATAGACTCATTAACCCATCTATAAACAGTTTCACAAGTTGGTATAGTGAAACCGGGACCGACAGCTTAACGCGGTGTTTGACAACACCACTATAGTGCTCTCCGATGCACTATAGTAGTGTTGTCAAACAAATGTACATAATTTTTTTAAATTAAAAACTCAGTGGTACACACCGGGATTCGAACCAGGGACCTAAGCGTTTTTAAGTCCAAGGTCTAACCAACTCGGCCACCACGTATATACATATTAGTTACAAGGCACATGTTGGAAAATTTGTGGCGCGAGTCGTTTTACTTTCCACCAATCATATGACTTTTTAAATTTAATTCCAGCAGTCAAGATGAACTTTAAAGGTTGTACTTTGGGTTGAACTGATAAAAACTGTCTACTGAAAAAAATTTGGCTTCCCCATACAAATTGGTCATTTTAACATTACTAGTTTGTATGCAGATTGCAATGTTATTTTTCATTTGGGACACATGGTTCCATGGGAAAAGTTCCATTTGATCAGTAGAATCTTATTTTAGCCCGCAAAGTAAAACCTTTAAAAGTCACGATGTAGAGATTTTTTATTTCACTTCATGTATACGATATAATGTTAGTGGGGATAGAATTTCGGATTTTCGTGTGAAGCCGCGGGCCACATGCTGTAACTGTTATAGGCATAGCAAACAATATTTTACAGACCATGGTCTTCTGTAAAAAGCGGCCGCAGCTTAGTGGTTAAGTCACTGCGCAACTGATAATAAGATTAAGCAACAAGGCCGGACCTGGGATGGGTAACCGCTTTATACAACGAGGCTATTTCATCATAAACGCCGCAACAAGCTCACCACTTGTTAGGTGTTGCCTCCGAATACTATCGGCTAAATGATTACGGGTAAATCCCTCCGCTGGGAACCATGAGGCTGTTTATAAACCCAAATAATAATATGTAGGACAAATTACATAAATTGCCCAGGTCACAAACTAAGCTCTAGCCTTGTACTATGTGTACCAGAAACAATGATATAATACATAATATATTTTATAAACACCCAGACCATGGCAAACTGTACAGAAAAATGTAGTAATATTTATTTGCCATGGGTGGGAATCCAACCCACGGCCTCCGGATTCAACGCCAAAGGCGTAACCACTAGTCTACGGAGGCTGTAAATAGGCACTCGTGATGGTATTTTGATTATTTTATTTTATGGTATTCTGTATGTTTTTGTATATAGGTATCTACCTACCAAGGTATAATATCAGTAGAAATCTGTCGCGCTGCGCAAGCGCATGCTCTGCGGCAAAAACCGCACATCGTGCTGGGATGCGCTCGCCTGTAATTGCATTCTCGCTTCCTACACTCTATTCTCAGAAGAGAAATGTTCCTCTGTACCGTTCTTTATTCACGTTCATTTCCTTCCTTATATTTTCATCACATCATGTTTTACATCAAGACCTATTGTATTCCTTTACAAATATTTTATACTAGAGTTTGCCTTCGGCTCTATATTCCTAATTTCAAGTTTCTATCTCAAAATGATTACTAAGACAATAAAAATAAATGATTTCTCCTCTACCTCCTATTAGCGAGTACAATTATATATTTTTTGGTTTTAATAACTTACCTATCCAATCATGGAAATAGCCATTTTTATTCTGTATGGTATACTTAAAAACTTTTCCTAAGAGACTATTAAAATACCAAAACCTTGATACCTGCCCCCTTTGTAACCCTACAGAGGGGGCAGGTATCAATGTTATAGAAATATAATAGGAAGTTATATTACTTCCCTCGCGATTCAGTTAACTCCCTGCCTATCAAATTTTATAAAAATCGGTGGTTTTCGAGATACAATCGGTCAGATCGACAGATGTTGTTAAAAAGTTTACAACGACAATTTGTATTTAAAAAATGGCGTAGACTTGCGGGTACGGTCAACAACCGTCGGCGACACAGTATGGCGCTGACGCAACGCTAAGTGGCACACTAACCGCGCCACTTACCGCAACGCAACGTGCTGTCACTCTACTGAAGTACATATTTTTGGCGAACACACCCATTAAATAAATACATTTTCCAATAAAAATCGATTTCCGACAAAAAGTTTTTAGGATAAAAAGGTAAATTTCTACAAAATTTTGTAAAGCAATCACACACTGGATTCGTAATTGCGTAGTCTCCTAAAAACTACGCCATTCGAATCCAGTGTGCGTGCGTAATCGGCGTTGTCTGCGTTCTCCATACAAAAAGAGCTTTCGCCCTTCCAGTTTTACTCGTCTACTGTTTGTCGCAGAATAAAAAAAATATTTTTGTCAGTAGTTTGTATTAGCTAATCTTACTGTTTTGGGTATTTTTTACCCATAACAAAAAGTGATTATTATTTTTATGTTGTCAAATTTTTCGCGTAAAATTGCCAACACACAAATTATAAATGAACTTCGGCTAACACCCAAGTTGTAATATTGGAATTACTTTTGTATGGGAGTCAAAGAAGTTTAGTTTCGCTGGAAATCTTGAAACAACAATTCCGTCCAAAAGTTTATCCCATTTCACTGAGCTATATTTCCTTCCCTTTCCAAACTGATTTCTTGTTGTAATTTTATAAAATGATTTGCTGCCTTTTATAAAGGTATCTAATTTTTATAAGGCACTAGTGTATAGAATAGACTCTTGTTTTTAAAATGTTGACGCGTGTGTGACAGCAGCGCGTAACGCAGTAGACTTGCGGGTACGGTCAACAACCGCCCGCGACACAGTATGGCGCTGACGCAACGCTAAGTGGCACACTAACCGCGCCACTTACCGCAACGCGCCGCCCGTCATGTGTTCAGAAGTACATACATTTTATCAGGGTGGCCACTTTCTGGAAACCATGGAAACCGGGAAAAGTCAGGGAATCTTCGGAGACTGGAAAAGATATATATAATAAATTTTATTAGTTTTTTTCCAAAAATCAATTAAAAAACCAAATAATATATTTTGAGATTTTTTCTTTTTTTTAAGCTCATTAAGGCCAGGAAAATGAAAATCTGGATAGTCGTATAATAGTCGGAAAATTTGTATCCGAAAAAAATTGCCCATACTGTTTTATGCTGTAAAAATTTTCCTCTGATTACCAAAATTACACACAAAAGAGCATTTAATATATGTCACACTTTTAATAGAAAAAAAACATGTTTTTTTCGATGTTTTATTTTATTTATTTATTACTTTTCAAGTAAACTCAAGGATAATAGGCTTTTAATTAGCAATAGTATTTTTAGCATAAGGCCATTAACAAGTAAACACATATAAATAAAAATATGTAAGATTATATACTCAACAAATCAAAAACAAAATAAAAAAAATACAATCAAAATTACCACAATTGAAACTAAACCTCACAGAATAATCTGGCTGTGGTTTTCCGAGCAAAAAACTACTTTACACATAATAGGTCCAAGTCAGAGCAATTACTATATAAAGAAACTGCACGTCCTCCAAAATATGCATTTGGCCTAAAAACATATATAAACATTGGGCAGAAGGAAAATGGTAGACCTCCTAGTACTTAGGGCCACAAGTTTAATTGACTAATCAATTAATTTATTTTTGTAAACATATATTTTTTATTTGATGCTATAATATAGTAGGGACCATATTCGTGGACCCTTTGGCCACGCTAAAGTAAGTAGGTGTTGATCACTGAAAATCCTGAAACTTGGATTTACGTGATTATGTACCCGGATTTATGTGATTATGGCGCCCGAGACCGCCTACAGTTCCTTGTTTTTTTATTTTTTGTAGGAAAAAAAGAATATTCACGATATTTTTTAACAAAATACGTATATATCATAGGTGCTTTTTAAACTAACTAGGGTTGGGCAAATAGCTAAATTACGATTTTTCATTTTTAGTAATACAATATATAGGTAGATAAAAAGTCACAAGAATAGTATAAGTCAATGTCATCATTTTCGGACTCACTATCGCTGGAAGAGTCTCCTATTTTAAATATCAATTCATTGTCTCGAAAATTGTCAAAGTTTTACTATACGATCGATCTTTGGTATATATTTTAATCGATTCACTGGATTACGTATGTCCTACCAGTTTCAACTCGCTTAAATCTTCAGACTAGCAATAGTATCGCATGGCTGTTTTGTTATGTTTTTATTACAACTTAACATTCGCAACACCATCCGCATTAGAATCAAAAATATTTGAAATTAATTGAATGCTTATTTTTTCATGTTATCAAAAGATTAATCGATATTTAGTATCGACAGCATCACATCACTAGCAATAAATGTCATAATAGCTGTCTCGATCAAGCTACATTTTAGGCGGTGGCTATTTTCACGGAATAAGATACCATATGAAAAAATTATACACCAGGTGAAAAAACAAATGTATTTCGTATAGGGACAGTATGTTTTAAATATATATAATTTACTATGTTTATAATAATATATAAAGATGTTTTCTTAATTTTGTTTTGGTAAATATTGTTGACATAAGATTAAAATAATTATTAAAGTTTTGCGTATGGCAATAATAATGTAATTTTTCATCGAGAAAGTCCGTGGAAATAGCGATGTTTTACCGATTTGACACTAGTAAAACAAACAAAATGTAAACAAACATTTATTTTGTAAAAAATTGAAAACATTGATTTTTGTATGTTTTGAGAGAAACTGGAGTAAAGATTAGCGAGATATGACTGGCAGAACTAGAATACGCAGTAATGTAGGACCTAACTATACCACCAGTGACTGGAACTGCAACGCTGATCATGAATATTAATTATACTATCTGTGATCACTAGGAAAAGTTCTCATTGAGTGGAAGTAATGTGTACGTGTAGAAGGCTGAACTTCTAGCATTCTAAATGTAATGAATCATAAAATACTTAGGTTCATGACGTCAGCCCAGGCAGACCAAACTATAGACAAGTACCTAGTCCCTCTCAAAATGTTGGCTTTGTTTGAGCAAGTCGGAGGTCAATTTTGAAGATAGTAGGTTCGATGTTCAGGAATCATTTGAGCAAATTCAGTAACATCTGGTTTGAATCACAAGAGTTGCTTTTCTAGCACTTAAATGAATAGGTTTATGGCTAAAACTTATTCATATGAGGGCTGGAAACTGATGTTGTATCTCCAAAATATTATTATTCACTGCAGGATTATATTTAGTTGTGCTAGTTACGAGTCTTCTTTTTATTTTAAAAATTATGTTATTTAGGTAGGTTATATTAAATAAAACAGGTAGGTATCTAATTAATGCTATATTTTAAGTATTATTAACGTCTTCAAGCAAACCAAAATTCCAGACAAATTAGCAGTTCCAGCCTGTAGATAAGACATACTGGTATACTCTCCGTGCTTGAAGAAAGTAATACATATAGAACTCACAGTTCAAGGACCACACCATCAAGTTGAACAAATACTTTAATCTTACAAATGAAATTACTAGAAATAGTTTTAAAACCTTTATGCAGTGGAAGTTGGTGCAGGAGGAATTCCAGCAAAGTCTTTGCAGGATCCTGGCCTACCAAGATCAGCCGTCAGAACTTTTATTGATCATGTTTCCAAGGTGGCGCTAACATGATTATATGCTATTTATAATAATAATATGGACGAATTACACATATTGCTCTAATCACAAACTAAGCTCTAGGCTTGTACTATGTGTACCAGAAGCAATGATATAATACATATTATATTTTATAAACACCCAGACCATGACAAACATACTAGTATTTTTTTGCCACTGTGTGGGAATCGTACCCACGACCCCCGGATACAACGCCAAAGGCGCAACCACTAGTCTACGGAGGCTGTCAGTTTGGTTGAGTAGTAAGGGTAGTGAATCCAGTGCAGGGAGTAATTTAAAAGCCTTTAACCCTACTTCATGGTCCAGGAATGCTGCAGTCACTCACCTGCCTTCCAACCACACTCAATGGACCCGGCACCCGCACGGAGAATACAAGATTTATTTCCAACATGAAATTTTATCAGGAAGGGTCATTAAAATATTGTGCAGTGCGGTTATTTCATCTACAAAATGTAAGATTTCAGTAGCCCTAGTGCAAGTTTAAAGTTAATGTTCTCATCGCGTTAGGTTACAACTTTGGAGAACTCTCCACTAAGGGCCGGTTTCTTGATAGATAGTTTACATTACTATAATTAAAAATGGTGGGTGTTCTATGAGATTTTTGTCAAAACATATTTCAAATTCATATGAAAGACGCCATAACTGTCATTATTTAACAATTAGTCGAGATGACTATCCATCAAGAAACCAGGCCTAATAGTCTCACATCCAAGAATAAGTCATTTTTTATTTCAAAATAAAAATGTAGAAGTATGCATATAATGCAAATGCAATAAAGCATTAACTAATATTCACTCTATGTCTACTTAGGAATATAACATAATTGAATGCTGCAGATCATTTCCTTGCCTTCCAACCATGCAATGAACCTGGCACGCGCACAGTTAATCCACAGATAACTAAGAATTCTTCTTCATTTTGTAACTGCACCCTTGAGCCCGCACAGTAATATGTATATTATTTATTATATATGAAGTAGTAATTCCTGCACTTTATTGATCATGAATGGTCAAGAATATTAATTAATAGTCATTAAAGTCGCTTGTGTTTCAATAAAAATAAACCTTGTTCACAAAAAGATGTGAATAAGGTTTATTTTTACCATAGTGGTAAATGGTGGTAAACAACAAAAAACAGGCAAATAAATAAAACATACAATTATTGTTATTACTTTAATGTTATATTGACATAAAGTTGGAGAAGTTTTTAGAAAACCATAGAATTACTATGTAGTTCCAGGCCTATTGTGAAATAGAAAGAGTATTTTGATTCCAGACTCCAATACAATTTTATAATAATATATATATATTGTAGACCTTTTTTCCATTTAAAAGTTAGTACCTAACAAATTGTGTGAAGCGATGTGTGAGCCTAAGTTTGTGTTGTGACGTTGACGTTATATATGAAGAAGAAAACCGAGAACCAAATTAAACCAATCAATAGGATAGCCAGTAACATATTAGCTGTTTACCGCTAACAACCTTTCAGTGTGTTCATAAGTCCAAGTTAGCAGAATCCTCTCAATAAATACCCTTTACTAGTCATGATTTTTGTGTGTATAATTGTAATATTATTGTTATTTTGATATAGGAATGTTATATTTGTACTTTTTTTTATATATTATTGATACACATAGTACAAGCTCTAGGCTTGT
This sequence comes from Monopis laevigella, assembly GCA_947458855.1. Taxonomy (NCBI): domain Eukaryota; kingdom Metazoa; phylum Arthropoda; class Insecta; order Lepidoptera; family Tineidae; genus Monopis; species Monopis laevigella. The sequence continues at coordinate 1,269,470 of OX381596.1, read as the reverse complement.
ACTATGTGTATCAGAAACAACAATATAATACAAAGTATATTTAATATACCCAGACCATAGAGCAATGCAGCCACTGTACCAGCCCGGACCCAGCCCATGACAAACTGTACAGAAAATACATACTAATCCTTTTTTGCCATGTGTGGGAATCGAACCCACAACCTCCGGACACATTGCCAAAAGCGCAACTACTTAGTAGGTTACTTACTGACTTACCTAGCAACTTCAAATCTATTGTGCAATAAGTTTTAATATTACAATTGTTTGTATAATAAATTAACATAATAAAATAATGATGAACAGCAGAATAAAAATTAATATTAGCAACATAGCTATATTTTCTATTATTAAGGCTTTATAACATCTGAACATGTTATATGGTGAAATTTAATTGAACAATCAAACCTTTCAGAGAGACAATTTTCTTAGCTATCCATGGATTCACTGCACAGAAGCATGATCCAGATTCAATTAAACATCAGTGTTCCCCGTTACTTGAGACTGTGAAGCAGGGTAAAGGCCATTCTGAATTCAACTCTCCCCTTCACTGTATTCACTACCCTCCCTACCCAATCAAATACTATGTGATCCTATCAGAAGTTTTTTTTATTCTAAACAGAGTTGTACATTTGACCTCAAACTTGCCTGATGGAAAACTAACACCTCGTCAAGAAATTAATGCAGCAGTCACTTGAGAACGGTTAAACGCACTGACCAAAACCGAAACATGACTATGTCACTTGACAGTTTTTGTATCTGTATGTACCAGTATTTGCTTGGAAGGCCAAGATCTTTTAGCAGATGATGCAGACTGCTAGAATTTCTCTTAAACTGACTTTCACTGGTAATTTTAAAACCCTTTTTAGTAATTTCTTTCATGAGATCAAAGTATTTGACTTGATTGTGTGGTCCCTTAGGAATGATTGTATTCCATGAATGGTGAGTTCTACAAGTATTACTTAGTCGAGAGTATACTAGTATGTCTGGTCTATTGGCTGAAACTGTTACTTCTTCTGGAATTTTATAATTCCCGTATCCATGAGTATTTTCCTGTCTAATGCTTTGTCTAGGATTGAGAAAAGTTAACTTTGAGTTGTCCGTTCCTTGCAAAAGTAGTTAATCTTTAATTTCTAGAAGTCTGGCAGTGCCCACACCAACACCGCATAATGTTCATGTCTTATCTGTTGCTTTCCCCGAGTTTTTGGTGGTATTTTTTGAGTATTACTGTTTGACCTCTAATTAAATTTGTGCCTTCCTCGTTTTTTCGGGCTGAGGACAACAAGCTTATATTTAATTATAAATAAAAAATCGATCACAGACATTCACAAAAAAACAATATCCAGCCGCTCCTCATATATATATATATTATCTGAAAGAAACCACAAAATTAAACAAAAAACCTATGAAAAAGAATTCATGAAACAAAAAGTAAAGAGGTAGCTTCAACAAAAGCACCCTGAGGTGATATTTCTTTTGTAAGATAATGTTAGGTTCCGAGATAGGGATATTTTTTAACATAAAAAACAATTTAAGCAAAAGAATGCACAATAAAAGTGCAAAACTTGGGGACCTAATAATATTTTAAGTAATAATATCTAATTTGCATTTTTATCAAAACAAACAAAAAAAATACGCCGCTGCTATTCTCACGGAAAAACGCATCTGTGTGCTGTCCGTGTGACGTCTTTACATGGCTCATGCACACATACATAAATTTATAGTGTTGCCAATATTTAAAAAAATCTTGATTTTTTTCCTGCTATAATTGAGTGCAATCATTCGAATGAATACGAATAATTTGAGAACATCCCTTGAATCACGTGGTCTATCATTTTTTTTTTGTTTGTTTTGATAAAAATGCAAATTAGATATTATTCCTTAAAATATTATTAGGTCCCCAAGTTTTGCACTTTTATTGTGCATTCTTTTGCTTAAATTGTTTTTTATGTTATAAAATACCTTTATCTCGGAGCCTAACATTATCTTACAAAAGAAATATTCCTCAGGGTGCTTTTGTCGAAGCTACCTATTTACTTTTTGTTTCATGAATTCTTTTTCATAGGTTTTTTGTTTAATTTTGTGGATTCTTTCAGATATATATATATATATGAGGAGCGGCTGGTATATTGTTTTTTTGTGAAAGTCTGTGATCGATTTTTTATTTATAATTAAATATAAACTTGTCCTTAGCCCGAAAAAACGAGGAAGGCACAAATTTAATTAGAGGTCAAAAAATACCACCAAAAACTCCTGACTCGGGCACTAGAAATTAAAGATTAACTACTTTTGCAAGGAACGGACAACTCAAAGTTAACTTTTCTCAATCCTAGACAAAGCATTAGACAGGAAAATACTCATGGATACGGGAATTATAAAATTCCAGAAGAAGTAACAGTTTCAGCCAAAAGACCAGACATACTAGTATACTCTTGACTGACTAATTCATGGAATACAATCATTCCTAAGGGACCACACAATCAAGTCAAATACTTTGATCTCATGAAAGAAATTTCTAAAAAGGGTTTTAAAATTACCAGTGAAAGTCAGTTTAAGAGAAATCCTAGCAGTCTGCATCATCTGCTAAAAGATCTTGGCCTTCCAAGCAAATACTGATACATAGAGATACAAAAACTATCAAGTGACATAGTCATGTTTTGGTTTTGGTCAATGGTTTCCGTTTGACAGTTCTCAAGTGACTACTGCATTAATTTCTTGACGAGGTGTTAGTCTTCCATCAGGCAAGTTTGAGGTCAAATGCACAACTCTGTTTAGAATAAAAAAAACTTCTGATAGGATCACATAGTATTTGATTGGGTAGGGAGGGTAGTGAATACAGTGAAGGGGAGAGTTGAATTCAGAATGGCCTTTACCCTGCTTCGCGGTCTCAAGTAACGAGGAACACTGATGTTTAATTGAACCTGGATCATGCTTATGTGCAGTGAATCCATGGATAGCTAAGAAAATTGTCTCTCTGAAAGGTTTGATTGTTCAAATAAATTACACCATATAACATGTTCAGATGTTATAAAGCCTTAATAATAGTAAATATAGCTATGTTGCTAATATTTATTTTTATTCTGCTGTTCATCATCATTATTTTATTATGTTAATTTATTATACAAACAATTGTAATATTTAAACTTATTGCACAATAGATTTGAAGTCGCTAGGTAAGTCAGTAAGTAACCTACTAAGTATTTGCGCTTTTGGCAATGTGTCCGGAGGTTGTGGGTTCGATTCCCACACATGGCAAAAAAGGATTAGTATGTATTTTCTGTACAGTTTGTCATGGGCTGGGTCCGGGCTGGTACAGTGGCTGCATTGCTCTATGGTCTGGGTATATTAAATATACTTTGTATTATATTGTTGTTTCTGATACACATAGTACAAGCCTAGAGCTTAGTTTGTGACCAGAGCAATAAGTGTAATATGACCTACTATATAAAAAAAAGTACAAATATAACATTCCTATATCAAAATAACAATAATATTACAATTATACACACATAAATCATAATATTAGTTACAAAATCATGACTAGTAAAGGGTATTTATTGAGAGGATTCTGCTAACTTGGACTTATGAACACACTGAAAGGTTGTTAGCGGTAAACACCTAATATGTTACTGGCTATCCTATTGATTGGTTTAATTCGGTTCTCGGTTTTCTTCTACATATATATCGACAATGTCAATGTCACAACAAATTTAGGCTCACACATCGCTTCACACAATTTGTTAGGTACTAACTTTTAAATAGAAAAAAAGGTATACAATATATATTATTATGAAATTGTATTGGAGTCTGGAATCAAAATACTCTTTCTATTTCACAATAGGCCTGGAACTACATAGTAATTCCATGGTTTTCTAAAAACTTCTCCAACTTTATGTCAATATAACATTAAAGTAATAACAATAATTGTATGTTTTATTTATTTGCCTGTTTTTTGTTGTTTACCACCATTTACCACTATGGTAAAAATAAACCTTATTCACATCTTTTTGTGAACAAGGTTTATTTTTATTGAAACACAAGCAACTTTAATGACTATTAATTAATATTCTTGACTAAAGTGCAGGAATTATTACTTCATATATAATAAATAATATACATGTATTACTGTGCGGGCTCAAGGGTGCAGTTACAAAATGAAGAATTCTTAGTTATCTGTGGATTACTGTGCGCGTGCCGGGTTCATTGCATGGTTGGAAGGCAAGGAAATGATCTGCAGCATTAAATTATGTTATATTCCTAAGTAGGCATAGAGTAAATATTAGTTAATGCTTTATTGCATTTGCATTATATGCATACTTCTACATTTTTATTTTGAAATAAAAAATGACTTAATCGTAGATGTGAGACTATTAGTGGAGAGTTCTCCAAAGTTGTAACCTAACGCGATGAGAACATTAAATTTAAACTTGCTTTAGGGCTACTGAAATCTTACATTTTGTAGATGAAATAACCGCACTGCACAATATTTTAATGACCCTTCCTGATAAAATTTCATGTTGAAAATAAATCTTGTATTCTCCGTGCGGGTGCTGGGTCCATTGAGCGTGGTTGGAAGGCAGGTGAGTGACTGCAGCATTCCTGGACCATGAAGTAGGGTTAAAGGCTTTTAAATTACTCCCTGCACTGGATTCATTACCCTCACTACTCAACCAAACTGACAGCCTCTGTAGACTAGTGGTTGCGCCTTTGGCGTTGTCTCCGGGGGTCGTGGGTTCGATTCCCACCAGTGGCAAAAAAATATTAGTACGTTTTTCTGTACAGTTTGTCATGGTCTGGGTGTTTATAAAATATAATATGTATTATATCATTGCTTCTGGTAGCTTAGTTTGTGATTAGAGCAATATGTGTAATTCATCCATATTATATTATTATAAATAGCATATGATCATGTTAGCGCCACCTTGGAAACATGATCAATAAAAGTTCTGACGGCTGATCTTGGTAGGCCAGGATCCTGCAAAGACTTCCACTGCATAAAGGTTTTAAAATTATTTCTAGTAATTTCATTTGTAACATCAAAGTATTTGTTTGACTTGATGGTGTGGTCCTTGAACGGTGAGTTCTATATGTATTACCTTCTTCAAGCACGGAGAGTATACCAGTATGTCTTGGATACAGGCTGGAACTGCTAATTTATCTGGAATTTTGTAATGAATTTTGGTTTGCTTGAAGATAATAATATAATAATGTTAATATTCTTAAAATATAGTATTAATTAGATACCTACCTGTTTTATTTAATATAACCTACCTAAATAACATAATTTTTAAAATAAAAAGAAGACTCGTAACTAGCACAACTAAATATAATCCTGCAGTGAATAATAATATTTTGGAGATACATCAGTTTCCAGCCCTCATATGAATAAGTTACCTTGTAGCCATAAACCTATTCATTTAAGTGCTAGAAAAGCAACTCTTGTGATTCAAACCAGATGTTACTGAATTTGCTCAAATGATTCCTGAAAATCAAACCTACTATCTTCAAAATTGACCTCCGGCTTGCTCAAACAAAGCCAACATTTTGAGAGGGACTAGGTACTTGTCTATAGTTTGGCCTGCCTGGGCTGACGTCATTAACCTAGATATTTTATGATTCATTACATTTAGAATGCTAGAAGTTCAGCCTTCTACACGTACACATAACTTCCACTCAATGAGAACTTTTCCTAGAGGGCCTAGTGATCACAGATAGTCTAATTAATATATCATGATCAGCGTTGCAGTTCCAGTCACTGGTGGTATAGTTAGGTCCTACATTACTGCGTATTCTAGTTCTGCCAGTCATATCTCGCTAATCTTTACTCCAGTTTCTCTCAAAACATACAAAAATCAATGTTTTCAAATTTTTACAAAATAAATGTTTTTTTACATTTTGTTCGTTTTACTAGTGTCAAATCGGTAAAACATCGCTATTTCCACGGACTTTCTCGATGAAAAATTACATTATTATTGCCATACGCAAAACTTTAATAATTATTTTAATCTTAAGTCAACAATATTTACCTAAACAAAATTAAGAAAACATCTTTATATATTATTATAAACATAGTAAATTATATATATTTAAAACATACTGTCCCTATACGAAATACATTTGTTTTTTCACCTGGTGTATAATTTTTTCATATGGTATCTTATTCCGTGAAAATAGCCACCGCCAAAAAAATATGGTAGAGTATAGACCACGTGATTCAAGTGATGTTCTCAAATTATTCGTATTCATTCGAATGATTGCACTCAATTATAGCAGGAAAAAAAATCAAGATTTTTTTTATTATTGGCAACACTATAAATATATGTATGTGTGCGTGAGCCATGTAAAGACGTCACACGGACAGCACACAGATGCGTTTTTCCGTGAGAATAGCAGCGGCGTACATTTTACGAAGTATAGTATAATATTAGAGAAATATAAGATAAATCTTGATGTAAATATGTTAATATTTTAGCGGCTGAAGTGCTGTCGAGCGACCGCACCCTAGTCCGGTGTCGACCGCTTCATGCAGCGACGCTAGAATCTCGGAACAAAGCCAAGAAATGCGCTGAATTCCTACAACCTTATCGGTAAGTTACTGTTGCCTTTTTTTTTATTGGAGCAAAATGATGCGATTACGAAATGGGTGGTAACAATTTGCATTTCGAATATATTTTATTATACTCGCTGCCTTATCGTCAATTCAACGCATTTCATAACCGCACCCTGAAAGCAGACTACCACCTCGGCAAGAAATCGATGCAGTAATCTCCTGAAAACCGCTAAACCCACAGACTAAAACCGAAACATGCTTTAACATTTACGCAGCTTGGCAAATTATATTTGTAAAATTTGCTAGTTTATGTATAAATAAATATCAGTGCCTTACGGCACCCGAGACCGCTAGACGGCCTCCTGGTACCCAGCGGAGGGGTTTTAATCTAATCTTGTCGTGACCGATGCTATTCTGAGTTTACACCAAGTATGAGTGGCCAGGTCGCGGTGTTTGGAAACCCAACTGTTAACAGTTTCATATGTTGGTATAGTGAACTGGGCCCGACAGATTAACGTGCTCTCTGAGTAGTGGTGTCAAACGTGTACATTTTTTTTAATAAGAAACTCATTGGTCTAAACTCGGCCACCACGTATATGCTAAATTTTACGGAATTGCAATTTGTTAAAAACTAACATAATGTCTATATCTAAATAGAATGGTTATGTAAAAGCAATGTTATTTTTTGTTGTTGAAAACTGCGGTTGTGGATAAATAACGATTATTCTTTCTAGATACTGCTTGATACCAAGTCAAGTATCAAGCAAGATTTTTTTCCTGTTTGAATGCTGTTTATCAAACTTTGACTATATACGCGGCTGAAGCGAAAATGATTTGCCCTAGTAATCTATCTGCATGTGAAAAATTGAGTAATATGTCGGTGATTGGGCGGCGGGCAGATGTAAGGGTGAGTTGTACCAAAGAGTCTGTTAACGTAATGTAATGATTAAAATTAATAATGGCGTCGAATGTACCAGCTGTCACCGAACTGCATAATAAAATTGGTACATTCTACGCCATTTTTAATCATTACATTAACAGACAGTTCATTTTGGTGCAACATAGGCTACGTGGCCCGGGGCGAAACTGTAACAGCGCATGCGTGATGGTTTCAGGCAGCGTCCAGAGACGTGCACGGCGCTCGCGCGCAGACTGGTGTCGGGCGCTCTGGGCGTCAAGCTGAGCACCGCGCGAGAGGAGCGCGACGAGGAGCGGCGCCTCATCTCCCGCGCCAGAGGTATTACTTATTCACTTCGGCCAGCTTCGCGTTGGTTACTACTGTGTTACGCTTAGCGCTTCTTCTTAATATAATATATGTCAAACTAGCTGGCCTGCGCAACTTCATCTGCGCACGCAATTGAAGCTCTCAAAAGAAACAAATTTTCCCCGTTTTCCAAACATTTTTCATTGAAGCTTCGCTCGTATTGGTCCTATAGCCATCCTAGATAATTGGGCTATCCAACACTAAAAGAATTTTCAAAATCGGTTCAGTAGATCCAGATATTACCCCCTACAACCTCACAAACTTTACCTAACATTAGTATAGATAAACTACATGCTTCCAGCTCTACTGCACTATACTACTCCCTACTTGTGTCTTTCCACAACTATGTGGCGTCCCATGACCGCATACTTTTTTATTACAAGAATTTATTTAACCTGCAATGTTAGATTGTTTGTATAGGGTGTGTTTTGCTTTGCAGAGAAGAAGCGTCAGGCGGCGCTGCACAAGGAGGCCGCGTGGGACGGCTCGCTCACGTCCGAACACTTATGAGGTGACACTCTCTCCACAGATCAAGCTACAGACAGTAACGACACTGTAGTCGGCGTTCTCCATACATAATGAGCTTTGCACTTCCAGTGTTACTTGACTACTGTTTGTCGCAGTGGTCATTGTAATAATTCTGTGAAAATAAATATTATAATATAATTATTTATTACCCACAACAGAAAGATTTTTGCGTTCAATTACCAACATAAAAATAATAATTGAACTTCTTTGTATGGGCGTCAACACGACTGCAGAGCCCTTAACATTAATGCATGGGAAAATGAATGTGTTAAAAAAATATAATATATATTAGTATCGTTGTTTCTAGTACCCACACATAGCACAAGCTTAGAGCTTAGTGTGTGACAGGCATAATATGTGTATAATGTCCTTTATACAGGGTGACTGTGGAAGGATGTACTTTGGGCTAATATGAGGTTCTGCTGATCAAATCGAACAACTTTTCCCATGGAACCATGTGTCGCAAATGAAAAAAATAATGGCTTCTCCAACAAATTGGTTATTTTAACATTTCTAGTTTGAATGGGAAAGCCAAACTTTTTATATACTTTCAAAGTCATCTTGTATATTAAGTTTTGTTATTATTATAGTATTTATTAACAGATACGTTATATATGTGTATGGGACACTCCTAATACAGGTGCACACACTTAAATGGAGTGTCCCAACCCTTGTAACTTTTATAATGAGAAAAAATAAATATTTTTGTATTTGTATTGTATGTGTGTATGTTTCCAGACGCATGTCCGCCCCGTCGCGACACCAACGTGGCATAATATAAAAGATTCTCCGCGAAATATATTAGTTAATTATAGATATAACTAAACGTTACGTTAATTATATTGCATATATCTATAATACACTATCACATTAATGCTGTCAGTATGAAAATGTTTGCCAATAAACATACTTCCATAGTGAGGCACGCTGGGCGAATACGATAGTGTATTGTCGATTTAAGCTAATGAAATTGTTTATTAAATAATGAAGTATAAAGATTAAAATATCTATGCTTGTATAAAAAACAATGATAGTGAATTAAAATTACAGGGTTAATATTGCACAATTGACTTTGAAAGAATATTCTAAAACAGTATTAATATATTTATAATATTTTCTGAATTAGAAAATACTTTTCTACAATGACATTTTAATTTTAGCAAGAGATTAAATGTTAACCCTGTACCGGTTGTAGTAAAATGTTGTTTTTATTATTAATTATTCTGAATAAATATAATTGTCATGTGGTCGGAGACTCGTGCTCATAGGTACATGTCCATAGATATTTTGACCTGAACACTATTTTTATAGGAATTTAGATATGTTAGAAATTAGAATGTTCTCATTGTTAAGTGAAAGAGGTTTTGATTATTTTCGTGTCATATTTAGTTAATTACCTTTGGTATTCATACACATTACACATTACTTAAGCGTGGTGTTGATTTTAGAACGGTGGGTGTGATTAATTAAAGAATTTCAGATATTGACCCGACTGTCTACATATAGGAGAGTTAAATGAATTGAAATTGAAGATTAAAAATGCTTTATATCAGAACAATAATAGAAAAACGCCACTAAATTACTTACAATAAAAATACAATGAAACAATTGTAGTAGTAAATAAAATAAAAATAAAAGAGTAATTTTTAAACTTTTGCGTGTCTTTATAAAAATATAAAATAGTTTTTATAAAAAGCGGCCCAGCCTAGTGGTGAAGTCCCTGCGCAACTAATAACAATGTTAAGCAGATGTCAACAAAGCCGGAACTGGGATGGGTGACCGCTTTATACAACGAGGCTATACCATCGGCGAAATGAGAATGGGTTAATCCCACTGCTGGGTACCCTGAGGCCGTTTAATCGGTCCTCAGGAGCCAAACGGGCATCTTTGATGGTATGTTTATAAAAATATTAAAACATTAATTATAAATTAAAATATAGTAAATAGATATTGCCAACGTTTATAAAATCGTCACATGTGTATAAGTATAGGTAAATTATGAATATATAGCCCCAAAGAAATGACAAGAAAACATATATTGTCAAAACGAAAGGCCAAATTATGAATAATCTGTTATATAATAATAATATCTTTAATAATTATGTATTCGTCTAACTAAAAGTTATATTTTTTGTTTTAAAACTTCCATTTTGTTATATGTATGTGGATGTCCACTAGATATTCTGAAAAAATAATCATTTTTTTTAATGAAGTACTATGTAGTTTTGACAACACCACTATAGTGCCTCGGAAAGCACGTTGAGCTGTCGGTCCCGGTTTCACTATACCAACTTGTGAAACTGTTTATAGATGGGTTATTGAGTCTATTCAAAACATCGCGACAAGCTAGCCACTTGTTCGGTGTAGACTCATACCATCAGCACGACGAGGAGGGGTACCCCTCCGCTGGGTACCCTGGGGCCGTCTAGGCGGTCTCGGGCACCGTAAGGCACCCGTGATGATACATATGTATTTTTGCATAAAATAACTTTTTTATTTGAAGTATTCTAAAACCAAATATTAGTTTATAATTTTATGTATTATTATTATTTTGATATTTTCTTAATAAGTTAAATGACCTGAGTGTTGTTAAATTAAAATTTACCTTTTTTAGCACAATATTTTTTTAATTAATTAAAAAATATTCATCATTATTTTATAGTCAATAAAATAGATATATTATTGAATGAATTCATTAGAGTTTTTACTGTTTTAAAATTGAAGAATTTTAATCAATGCAATAGTAAAAAAACTACACAAAATAAAATATAAATACCTACTAAAATATACTGTTTATTATTATTCTTAACACTAAATATAAATAATACGATCGTGTGCCTTATTTTTAATTCTAGTCTTTGTAATGTTAATCTATCATCAGAACCTCTTCACAGACGCGTGCAATTTTGAGTTTTAATTTGTCGTTAGAAGTAAATTGAAATAAAAATGGCGGATGTTTAGAAATAATGACAATTATATGTTTTAGTACTGGCTATCGTTACGGCAATGTCCCACTAGGGGTAGTCATGGCTAGTTTCTATAAGTGAAGCCCGAAATATACCAGTTTTCTGTTCTTTCTTACAATGAAGAATAATATTTTGCATTTAAATATTTAATTGGTTCAAGGTAAAATGGATTAATGTAATATTTATTCTTGAATATTTTTCTAAAAACTGCATTATGATTGTTATGGAAATGAATTAAGAATTTTGTCGATAAAACTATTTGCCATTCAACTAGTTTAAAGTTTATTTTTAGAGGGCCATTTTTGATGCGAGCTTTTTTTTTTCAAATTACATAGTTTAAGAGCACAGGAGATGTATTCGCGAACCCCAACGTCAAATAACATCTAAACCTTGTTTTCATATTAAAGTTAATTTTTTGAAACGTCTCTTTATAAATAATCTGTAAACTGACAACTAAGGTAGGATTTTTAAAATCAAAAATCTTACTTCAGTCGTCTTTTCAAAAGTTAGATTTTCGCGAATCTATATCCTAGATGTTTTAAATGCGATTTTTTTTATCGTAAAACTTGGCTTAAGGAAGGCAAGTTTAATTTTTTCTTAAAAATTTTGGTGTTGCTTGCATCAAAAACTAAATAGTTTTAATGTAGTTGCGTGAATTTTAACTTAAGTATCATTCATACTTAACAACTCATTAGAATATATATTTTTGAAAAAAAAAACGCCTCGACGCCAAATTATTATTTAAATAAATAAATATTTTTAATTAAAATAGTATTTGTATACTGTGTATGGAGTGAAAATAATATTAATATAATTTTGTTGTTACAGAAAATAGTATATACAATTTTCTAGCGAATTTATATGTGATATTAAATTTTATTTTATATTTCAAAAAAAAAAACTACTTAGTGATTGATTTATATACCAATGTAAGTATTTATTTAACAAAGTATCTAAGTATGTTTATATAAATGTCTCAAATTTAATATTATCATTTAATAACACTAGATCTCTTTATTAAATAATTGTTATAAATATTATTTATAGTTAAATAAAGTATTTTTTGGAAAAAAATACTTCCAAATGATACTTCAAAAATATATCCAAAAATCTTTACTCTACCATTTGGTCTTAATTCAGATATTTAAATAAAATAATAACTTATATTATTCCTTTTGATTGGAAAATATTTTTTTGTGATGTTATTGCGGCTGTTTTCAACAATATATACATCTTTTTCTGAACGACAGTTTTATTAATAAAAAATAGATTAATAAGAATGGTTGTTAATGAATCTACATTTTATTTGTTGAAAATAAATTAAATATGTAAATCTATTGTTCAAGAGCCGACTGTAACTTTCAATTTGTTAAAATTGTTGTTTTTAAATAAAAAAAATAATAATATAAACATCAAGACATTAGAAGTACCCAGGTAGCATTTTGACGTCTCTATGACGTCAATTACTTAGAGAATCACACTAAGTTGACGTCATAGGGACGTCAAAATGCTACCTGGGTAGATAATTAATATTATCAGACTATTCTTTTTTCTTGTATATGTCTTCCACAAACTTATTTCTCTTAAATTTGTATCTATTTAGTTGTTTAGTAGGAATGTTTTTATTTGCCATTTTTATATTTCCTGCCAAAGACGAGTTTCTTTTTTATTTGATCTTTAATAACTCTTTTAGCAATGATTAAATGGTGTTGTAAACGCAAAACTAAACCAAGAGGGCGCTGCTAGCGACTGTTCCTTTTTACTGTCATTACTACCTATAAAATGATTTAAGTTTGATTATTATTATCGAATATGTTTGCAAAGCATTTGTAGAAAATTTAGGTTTGTTTAATTTGTTGATGCAAAAGTTATAAGCTATTTGATTAAAAACCTATTTATTTTTAAAGTTGTTCGATTATTATGTTAAAAGACTATACGGGACTGGCGTAATCGCTAAGCGACCAAAGTCCCTAAATTAATTTAGAAAAAAATAAAAATCATGGCCATAATATTTGGATTAAAATCTCATTAAAATATAAAAAAATGTATGCTGTTTGATAATTGTGACAGTTTATGAGGGAACACTCGCTTAAACACCCTCAAGCAGAATGATTAAGACAGTTTTAACACCATTAAATCCGTGATTAAATTAAATAAATTTGTGTGCTGGCAAATGTACACATTTCTTATGAGATGAAATATTTGTAATATTAAATAAAGTAATAGAGGAATTTAGTATAATGTATGCAGATTCATATATGAAATAATAAATTAATAAAACATATTTTTTAAATTATTGTCCGTCTATATTGATTCCTTTTTCCAAAATGTTTTATTGTCTGTATGTAGATCTAGGAATCAGTAGATGGCAATAATTCTATATTTTTACAAAGTTATATACAATATAATATACATCTATCAATGTTACAAAAATTGTGTTCTCTTAATATTTTATATTTCATTTAATAATTGAGTTATTTTTATTGGAACAATGTTCCCTCCCGAATCCCAAATGTTATTGGACCAATTTTATAAAAACTTAATTTTATCTATTTTTTTGATCTGAATTGCATTACTCTTTCAACTTAAATTATGTACGTAATATAAAATTAACCTTCCAGTTTATTTTTATTAGTAGGTAGGTATATACTTTCGTGTATATACCTACAGTTAAGTCCTTCAAGACGTATTCTTGGTATTTTAATGCAATAGGTAAACATTAAAATAAATTATCAAAATGGTTGTCGGAAATTTGTCAGTTTTATTTTTAAACTCAAGTCCTCGTTTTATGATTAATTTTATTAGAATAAGATTTTGTTAATAAAATAAGAAACAATATTTTTTATCATTTCTGCAATAAATACTTGAAAACACAAATTTTCTTTTATTGTATTTTTCTTTAATTCATAACACGTGACAATAATATTTTACAATGACTGAACACATTATACAAGGCTTAGTTCAGCCACAGAAGAAATAATTAATAGTACAAAGCTTTTTCTAATTACATAGTTTTTTTTTTCGTCTGGCTTTTTCTATCACTAATTTGGAAGTTGTTAAGTTTGAGTTATTCACTTTGAACAAACTAGACCAAGCAATGTTTTTTTTAATGCAGTACAGCATGAGATTTTACTACCTGATGTTAAGCAGACCTACAAAGTCCATGAATGGGGTCGATCAATAAATTGTTGTTTAACAATATATATCGCTCCCACTATGCCAGCTAAATGATGCGGTTACGAAATGGGCGGCATTATGGTATAAAGAAGAGAGGATATTAAAATAGACCCGTATTAGAGTCTTATTTTAATATCCTTTATCTTCAAATCAAACGCCCGTTTCGTAGCTTTATCATGAAAGAAGACCCCCTCGACAATAGATCTATGCAGTAGTCTCCGGAAAACCGGTGAACCCACAGACTAAAACCGTAACATGACTAGGTCACTTGACGGTTTTTGCATCTGTATAACGAGTCCAGTCGGTCGGCCGAACAAAGTTTTGGGGGCCTTTCTCCCAGCTACTTGCATAGCCCATTTATCTAGGAAGGCTAGATAACATCACGCTACGACCAATAGGAGCGGAGCATCAATGAAAAATGTTGCAAAAACTAGGAAAAATGATTCGTTTTGAGAGTTTCTGTTGCATGCACAGACGAAGTCAGCTGGTACCAGATATTTTTCCAAATTATTAGGTACATTCTAAATTTTTTTGTTAAATTACAACTTAGCTACGCCGATTCAACTTTTTATTCGTTAACATTTAATTATAACTTGGATTTTTTATTAATTTTTATTTGTAGGCAATTTTACACATATTGCTCTACTCAAAAACTAAGCTCTAGGATTGTACTATGAGTACCAGAAGCAACAATACTTAATACATATTATATGTTATAATCACCCAGACCATAATAAATCATACTATAGAAAAACATACAAGTCCAAGTATGTATCCATGTAAGTAATTCATAAGCTTTAAATTAAGCAAAATATATGCAATTTTTTTTATTGAAAGCGTATTACCTACGGCTCACTTTTCTATACCTACTATACAGGTGACTTTGAAAGGATGTAAAAAAAATTGGCTTCCCCATACAAATTGGTCATTTAAACATTACTAGTTTGTATGGGGAAGCTAAAAATTTTTTTTCAATTGCGACACATGTTTCCATGGGAAAAGTTATTCGATTTGACCAGTAGTGCAGAGCCTCATATTAGCCCAAAATACAACCTTTTAAATTCACCTGTCTATAGTAGGTATAGAAAAGTGAGGCGCTTTCAATTAAAAAAATATGCATATATTTTGCTTAATTTAATAATTATTATAAATTACTACTTACATGGATAAATATATACTTAACTACTTATTAGTTCGAATAAAATCAGATTGAACTTACCTTTTTTTTATTATTATTGATGTTACTATTATGTATTCATACATAATAGTAACGTACATATAGTAACATACATGTACCCACCTACTTATGTCCAATAAAGAATTTAATTAAAATAAAAAAAACGCAAAGTGGGAATAAGGAAAGATCACAAAGATGTGCGCGCGCGGGTAATACTCTGTGGGTTATACCTACTTGGGGTTCGCTATTAAAGTATAAGTTGTAAACGCTCTTTAAATAATCTAACAGAGCAATAAAAAACCCGAACGGTCAATCAGTTAGATACCGAAGTAGAAAGGAACCGTCTGTCCAACTGTTTCAATTAACCAAGTGAATATAAATAAAATACCTACACTAGGTTCCGCAACATGACAATTAAGATCGGCGTTTCCTAAAACTAGGAGTATTATTATTTACAAAACCTATGGCAAGTACCACTCGTACCTAGACCATTAGACTAGACTAACTAACTGGGTGTCCTCAAAGCATAGGATATTGACCAACGCGTTGATCCGTCTGACCGAGCGCCCGCAGGCCATTGTCATCAAACAATACAATCAATCCACTAAAACAATTAATAAAAGACTTACAAAAAAATCTACTTCCAGTTGCGTTCCTTACAAGCTACGATAAACAATAATAAAATGATCAAAATAGTCATTTTAATAATAATTAGTGTAGTGACAGAAATTCAACCAGAGATGTCCGTCAAACATTTCTATGTTTCCAGAAAAGCCCGTTCGAACGAAGCCCCAGTCGAAACTGGATATGTGTATAGCAAAACTGGAAACAGTCCCGCAAACTTTGCTACCTTTGGATCGACGAGCGTCGGAGACTTTCAGGTGGATAAGGAACTGTCGAAGGCTCGCAACGACTTGGAGAGAATGAAAAGTTTGTCCAACTATGAATTATCGAGAAACATCGGCAACACTAACGAAATGTACGAGGCATCTAAAAGAAATAGTGACTTCGACTACGATAAAAGTTTTAACATGGATGATGAAGATGTAAGAACTAATTCCGGAAATTTGTACGATTATTGGCCTTATCATTACAGCACATTCGAACCCCTACATAATATACATTCAGAAACAGTTAAGGACAAACGTTATGCTGACGCTCATCTTGACATAAAGCCTGTCCATGAATATGTTGATGAAGAAATGCCTAATGATATACCATTTCTTCACACTGAAAGGTACATGAGAGATGTTCAATATACAACTCCTCTACCTTATATAGCAGATCCACCCTTTAATCCCTACGTAATAAATGATAATTATGATAGTTATAAACATATGGATGAAGATTCGTTTAATTTTAAAGGTTTAGATGTAGATTACTTAAAAGACTCGATGCCACTTAGTCCTTATATTCGTAATTACGATACGGGTAATTACAGAGGAAATAATGGTCAAAATAAATACACATTTAATAATGACGTTGGTAAATATGTAAATGAAAAAGCATATGACAGAGATCACAAATTTGATAAACACGAAAAAGGTAATAACGACAAAGAGCATCTTAAAGGAGAGTACGGTAATGCTGGGCAGAAATATAAGGAATACAAGAACTTTGTAGATACTTTTGGCAATAAATTTTCTAACGGTAACGAGAATAAGGACTCCAAATATGAGTTACAAAAGAACGCACATAAAGGCGAAAAGAAAAAAGGGTTTCATAGAGTTTATCATAAAAATGAATATCAAGAAGATAACGAATTTTTTGATAATAACGAAAATAAAGCAAATGCTCTGGAGAAAGGCGGTGTTCATCATAATTTAGGACATTCCGATGGTATTATACATTCAAACGCTGCAGTATCTTTGGGAAATGAAGGTGTTGGATACAAGAATAATGGCGAATTCGATAACAATAGGTTTGAGAACAATCATAACGGTCATGATTTAGCAAAGGGAAGTGATAGAGATTCACACGCGCATGTTAATTTGGCACAAAACATTGGAGAGGACCATCGCAGAAATTATGGAAATCGTTTATACTTTAAATAAATTGTCAAATTTGTAGTAAAATGTAAATAATTAAGAACCCTTATTTTTTATTAAAAACTTTTTTTTTGTTTTGTATGTTTTATTTTTAATCTTATAATAATATAATTAATCGATTATTCGGGGGTAGTATATTGTTAAGTATAACCTATTGTGTTATTAATAACTTAATTTAATATTGGGTTAAAATAAATAATTGTTTACAAATTTTTATTTCCTAATATTAATTGTCACGGAAAAATTTAATCATTTATGAAATAAAAAATAACAATTTTATTTAAAATAAAATAACAAGTTAATTGGATGAGCGCAGTGTTTCGAGGACACTCGCTGCTTTCGTTAAATATATTTTGAACGTTGCACGGAAATGAATTACACAACAAACTATTCATTCACTTGATGTAGGTACCTATTTACAAAACAAAAACGATTATAAAATTATCCTAAGCTCTTATATGTATTTAATGTATGTATAACGTATTCTTATATGTAATGGCTTTCCTGCCTGACTGACTGAGTCTTATAATTGCCCAACCGAAACTGCTGTAACCAGGCCTTTAGCTTCCTTTTGTATTGTAGACCAATAAAAAGGATTTTTCCAAATTTAAATCGAAAGACCATTTTGGGAATATTTACTATTTTCACATAAAAAAGGTAAATAAATGTTTTTTTAGGAAATTTAATATCTCGGTAAAAGATTTGATCACAGGAACCATTAATGTATGTATATATTAATATAAAATTTACTACCTACCTAATAATTTTAACTGCACTTAATCGATTATTGAAAACGGCAAAAGGTGAAAGAATAACTTTAGTACTTTATTTATTACTAGTTTCTTATAGGAACATTTTAAAATATCCACTGTTCGTATGTCGGGTTAAAATATACCGCTGTTAGTATGTCGCTGTTATAATAAAAGATTTAAGTTGTAAAAGTCATATCGTTCAACCCTAGCATACATTTTAGGAATTTGTTTACACAAATGAGTAGCCAGTTATTTATTTGTATTATTCACCACATGTTTGTTTATAGCTTCTTACTAAAACAATACAACACCAAAGCTTATAAATAATTTTCAACAAGCAGAAGCAATCAATGCCTTAAAAAACCAAGTGTGTGTAGGTACAAGTACCATGTTGAGCTTAATTCATTTAATAATATTCGTGTATTTAACTGTAAATGTTAAAAGTAATTATATTAACTATTTCTACGACAGTCGTCCACTTGAAGCTATCATGAACGTTAATAATGACATAACAGTTTATAAATATAATGAAAATATGAAAAACCTGAAACCTGATACGAAGATAAAGAAAGCTCGAAATAATGTGTTTAGATCAGATTCAAATAATTTTGTGAATATATTTAAAGAAGAAAAGAGAGGGCATAATATTAATAATATGGCAAGTGTAAATTTTGTAAAAAATCATACATGTAAATGTAACAACAAAACCTCAACAAAATTTACGATCAATAATAAAATGTATCCAGCAGAAGGTGTAAAATTCTCTACAGTAAAAAATAACACACAAATTCAAAATAAAGTTCAAAACAAATATTATGAAAAAATGGAAAACCGATTTAATAATATATTAAGTAATAGTTACGTTCAACGTCACCAGAACAATTACTATAAAGATGTAAAGATTAATAAATTTAATGAAGTGAAATTTAATAAAAATCACAATGGTATTATTATAGGCGAGAATAAAGTAGTTGATAACTCCAAGCTACTATCTGCAGTAGCTGTAACTAACTCACAGAATATGTATCAAAGAATGCCGGCATCTTTATTTATTGACAAACAGATAACCAAAAGTGAAAATTTTGAGAATAGTTACAATCCAGTTAATAAATTACTGTCTAAATTAAGAAGACATTTCATCGACTAGGTTAAGTATGACGTTAAATTACATTATTAGAAATTATTTAAATTCTAAAATTATATCCTTTAAATTTTGTACAAAATCGATTTCTAATTCACTAATGGATAAATGAAAAATTATGCCTTGAGACTCATGTACCAAATATTATTAATTAAGCATTAAAAAATACAATAGGTCAGTACACCGGCTCTCCACGGTTCATTGCGCTCAGCGGTCGGGGAGACCGATGCTTGGCCTTCACACTACTGGCTGGTGGCTGCACTTTTTGCGCTTAAACTCACGCGCAGCTATGCACCGTATAATAAACACAGCTTTTTCATTATCATTGACACAGAAGACCGTTGCACAATCTAGATAATTTTATGAATGTCAATGTACGAGACAAATTGTTTTTGGGTATATAAATGCAAAGTTGACCTCTGTCGTTATTATTCTTCACAAGATCAGCAGCAACACAGCAATGGCGAAGTATATGGTTTTATTTATTATGTGCATTTGTTACACAAATGGCATGGAAATGAGGGAGACTGTAGAGAGAATGGTAATGGTACGAAGAACCGGGAGTGATCTTCAACCGGCGGCCACTGGATTTATCTATAGGAGCGACAACCATGGACCGGCCAGTGTAATTAAACTTGGAGAAAGCGACATTAATCAACATCTGGACAATCTACCCGTGGCGCCTCATTATGAACAACCTAAATCTTTCGCAGCTCCGATTCCTATTGCTGCGGGACCATTTTACAATAAAGAAGAAACTGAGGGAAAGGCAACACACGCAAGCGAAAGGATCATTCCCGTCGTAGAGGTAAAAGAACAAGACAGCAAAGGTGACGCAGATACCGAAGCATCTTCAGATTATGGTGACTACAAGAAAAATTTTGATGATTACATAGCTAAATATTATGGTGTTTATGGGGATGGAGATCAATATAACGAAAATGGTGGAGGAAGTGACTTTCAAGAGGCCGATCATACAGCCTTCGGCGACAAAGGTGCCAAGGGTTTCAAAAGCGGTCATGAATATGGTAAAGGAGGAGCTGGAGATTACTATTCGGAAAAATATAACAGTTATGCCGTCTCTGGGGCGGGAGAACACGACAAACATTACGACGAATCCGATGCTCATGGGGACAGTTACGCTCAAGGACACGCTTATAAAGGAGGAGACCACGGACACAAATCTGATCACAGTAATGGACAAGATACGGACGGATACCACAAACTCTTCGATAAAGAGGAGTTCAAGAAGGACAATGACTTTTACGATGAAGAAGGTGTCAAAGGAGGATTCCACAAATTTACTGATGGAGCCAAACACTACGGAGAACACGCCGGCGGATTCAAGAAGGGGGAAAGTCATAACTCGAAACATGATGCAGCAGGATTTGGTAAGCATGGGTTCGAAGACAAGGGTGCTGAGGACGTCCACCACAAATCCTATGATGGAGAAGGCGGAGCAAAGTCGTCGCATCACGAAGAAGACGGCTTTAGCAAGGGAAGCGAGCTCGTCGACGGCAAATCATATGGATACGAGATTAAGCACTGAGCTCTTTGTTTTACTGACTTGTTATTATTTTGTTAAGTTTGCTAATGTTTTGTAAATATTTTGTTTTATTTAATATAGTCATACTTTTATTAATTGTATTGTTTGTTTTTAAATAATCAGTGAAGAAACAGTCATCT
This sequence comes from Monopis laevigella, assembly GCA_947458855.1. NCBI lineage: Eukaryota > Metazoa > Arthropoda > Insecta > Lepidoptera > Tineidae > Monopis > Monopis laevigella. Next base: position 1,248,184 of record OX381596.1, on the reverse strand, counting down.
ATTATTATTAGTATTGTATCAAGAATGTACTCAGACAATATATGATCGAAGAGTATATGGGCTACGTGCCTAATGTTATCTAACATTAGAAACGTCTGAAAACGTAACAAAAAAACTTATTTGATCCTGTTTTTTATAAGAATCTATGTAAATTACAACAAATTATTATTACAAACAGTAAGTTACTGTACAGTTTTTTAATTATTTTATAAGGTATTAACATGCGACCTTGCATCCACCTGCGGGGTGAGGTGGAACTTTATTTAAGACTTTCGCTTTCGTCAGTGGAATCGTTTTCGTCTTGTCTATGGTCAAAACTGTATGAATAATATACGAAAGTGCTGAAACGAATAATTGATATTTATCTCTTTTCTATAAGTTGAATCGAAGTAATTATGGTACAGTTTTAATAATTTACATGATCTGTTACATCACTTCCGTATATTATTCATAAAGGGTTCTGACCATAGACAAGACGAAAACGATCACACTGACGAAAGCGAAAGTGTTAAATAAAGTTCCACCTCACCACGCTGGTGTTAAGTAGTATGCAGTGCCTAGGGACGATAGCAACAGCAGCAGATGGTCGCCACCCACCGGGCCACGAAAATAAAAATACCGGGTCGGGGTGACTCTGACAAACATAGTACCTACCATGGTCAATGTAGGGCACGTATTATTTATTACCAACAAATAAATAATTAAAATAAAAGACAGATTAGGTGCTTTATTCCTAGAAGTCAGGCATTAGTAAACACTTCCTATTATTTTTACTTTGGTACACATTTGATATTTTTAGTTAACAAAAATCAGCTCCCCACTTCTTATATACAGGGTGAATTTTTCAAGTGTGTCTTCAAGGCCAAATCCTAAACTACAAGGAATAGCGAAAAATACTCAGAGTACTCCCTGGGCCGATTTTGATAATAACTAAAGCTGCATCATTAGGTTTTTGAAAAAAAAATTCTCCTAGCCGAGGTTCGAACCGGTTGATTAAAAAAAAACACCTGTAATATTGCACCAGCTGATAGTGCCGAATCGCTTATAATAATTAAATCCTGTATATATACACGGTGACTTTGAATAGTTGTACTTTGAGCGAGGTTCTGCTGATCAAATCAAACAATTTTTCCCATGGAACCATGTGTCGCAAATGAAAAAAAAAAGCCTTCTCCATACAAACTAGTAATGTTAACAAATTGTATGGAGAAACCAAACATTTTTTTTAATTTGCGGCACATGGTTCCATGGAAAAAGTTGTTAGATTTGATCAGTTGAGTCTCATATTACCCTAAAGTACCTTTCAAATTCACCCTCTATATTTTTTGGTTTAATTTTTATGTCATCACATTTTTTGTATATTATATAAGAAATTTAATTTAAATAAATATGAAAAATTATGTTTAAATAAATATGAAAAACAACAGTATTCAAATACCTATGTTTTATTTTACCTTTGTACTTACCAGAATAGGTACATACCTACTGAACTTTTATAGACATAAAATAACCGGGTTTGGAAAATGCTGCTCTAGAAGAAAACACGGAAGCTGCTACAGCGTTCCACATTTTAAAGGTACGGCAAATGTATACATACAGATGCAAAAACCGTCAAGTGACCTACTTTTTTTTTCTGTTTAAGTCTGGTGGTTCACCGGTTTTCCTTGGAATACTGCATCGATTTCTGGTCGAGGTGGTAGCCTCCTTTCATGGTGCGGTTACGAAAAGCAGAGAGGATATTAAAATAGACACGTGTAAAATACTTCAAATACGTCTTGGTCGCCGCCCATTTCGTAATCGCATCATTTAGCCGGCATAGTGGGAGCGATCAATATTGTTAAACAACAATGTATTGATCGTGTCCATTCTTGGACTTTGTAGGACTGCTTATCATTAGATAGATAAAGTCACAAGTCGTGCTGCAGTAAAAAAAAACAATCGTCAAAACGATGAGTACGAGTAGGTACATCCGCCGGTATGCATTTTGCATGTGTATACCGTGTTGCGTTTGCGAGTTGTCCTGTAAAGGGGAAGGAGTAACAATGTTGAAAAGCTCTTCAGAGCACTGTCCATGGTATCTAACAGGCGGTAAAGTGCGCTCAACAATGCCACGTCCCTGCGAAGCTGCAACGGCTCCAAAGTTCTCCGTGGTTTCTACTGTAGGTATCAACAATTGTATAATAATAATATGTAGGACATATTACACATATTGCTCTGGTCACAAACTAAGCTCTAGGCTTTTACTATGTGTAGCAAAAGCAACGATATAATACATATTATATTTTATAAACACCCAGACCATGACAAACTTTACAGAAGAAAAAACGTAAAAAAATTTAAACTTACTAATATTTTTTTGCCATGGGTACTTGTACTATTATTTCTTCTGTGCCATGGGTGGAAATCGAACCCACGACCACGATACAACGCCAAAGGCGCAACCACTAATCTACGGAGGCTGTCAAATCATGACATCAATCAATATAAGAGATTTATTTATACTGTAGAAAAAAATAAAGCGAATTTATTGGTGAACCCCTACAGTAGAGACTGTGGCCCTAGTGCGTTTAACTTTCTCGTCACAGTAAGTGAGCATTTTCCACCAATCAGATTAGCTTATTTTGGTAGGGTTAGGAATTTAATCGATCCTATTGGTGGAGAGTACTCAATTAACGCAGCGAGAACGTTAAAACAAACTCGCACTAGGGCCACTGTATACAGTAAGGTCAGTAGGTAAGTGAAAGAGGCAAAGCTACAGCAGTTGAGAGACTGCATGATTAATTGTCTCTCATATGAGCAAAATTCACGCTTATTTATAATATGCGGGAAATACCTATACTCAATGCTGGTAGAGCATTCTATTCCATTTTTTGTTTTACAGATAAAATGCGTGCCGAAATTCACACAATCACCGAGTTCACTGCACTTCTCACCCTTAAGATCACTACGAATGCTTATTCTACAAAATTAGCACTTTTCACTATATCCAATTTAAACTTAAATATTATTTATATAAGACAAACATACGCCCAATCTTCGGGCTACCCTCAAATGAATCTCCTTATCTCGCAAACCGGCCAATTAAAATCCTACCTTACCTTTAGGCATACCTTTGAAGCTAAAAGAGAAACCCATATCGTGATTTACAGGGGCGTCATTAGGATAGGGTCATGGCAATTGGCGTGCGTTAAGATCATTTTCAGCGTTTCTTTGGTATGGCGTATGGCATGACCATACTGTTACTACTACCGAATACCGAAAATTGGACTTAACGTATGGCCCATATATATATTTTTTAAGTTTTAATTTAAGAAGTAGTATTTTTTATACCTGCATATTAATTCTTTATTTTTTGCACATTTCTTTGTTTTTTGTTTAGTATTTGTTTGCTTATCTACATACGCTGTTGCTATTATTATTTGTATCACAATTTTTTATCTGTTTAGTTAATATTTATGTTTTATGATTAAATGTAGATATGTGCTTTTATATCTTGGGATAATGATGCTGTAGGTGCATATACCTATATTTTTTGTAATTATTGTTCTTATTTTTTTGAACAATTGTTTGTTGTCTATAATAAAATAAACTAAAAATAAAAATGAGAATCGAACCGTTTGACCCTGCGTTTGAACTACTCAACTATCACCGCAGTAGATTAATTATCTACGCAAGGTTATTAACTAATTGTTTTCTAGTTCCAATTACCTATGTTAGCTATATGCGTTTATTGGCGTGACCCCTAGACTAAACAATGCTTAGAAAAAAATACCTTTTTCTAACCCAAATATCTTTCAACCTCGCGTATACGTGAGGAAGGTGACCGGTCAACCTCATAGTCCTTTTGTCTCAATCCAACTATATATATTGTGCAACACTGACCACAATTATTAGTGCTCGAGTAACAGTCAGCAGCCCAGTTCTCCCTCAACATGCTTCGCTACAGTTTCTTGGTGATGGTGGGTTTGGCGGCCGGCGCTCCCTTCTCGGCCTTGCCTCAAGCAACGAGCTACATTTTCAGAAGCGACAACAACGGACCGGCCAGTCTGATTACACTGGGAGGGCCCGTCAATCAACAACCTCAAATATGGAACCAACAAGCTTTACCTTATAACTTACCAGCGACTTTACCCTATGTTATCAAACCAGAAGAAGAACAGCCTGTACATGAAGAAATAGTTTATGTTCCAGTTGAAAACATTGAAGAAGGCGGTGAGGATATTGATAATGACGATGATGATGATGATGATGATAATTCTTCCGAAGAAGGCGACAGTGGCGATTATTCTGAAGAACAAGAGAGTTCTGAAGGAGAAAAAAGTAGTGCAGAACATAATTCTCATGATCACAAAGAAAATGCCGAAGTAGGTAACTATGGCAAAGAACAAGAAGAAGGTGAGTACAGCGAAGAGGATGGCGAGCAAGAAAAGCATTACGATGAAGCTGATAAACACGGGGAACATTCAGAAGAGAGTGAGGAATTTAACGGTGGTGATAACGCACATAAGCAGCACTCCAGTAAAGGTGAAGAGGTGACCGGTTACCATAAAGTGTTCCACAAAGATGAGTACAAAAAGGATCATGATTTTTATGATGTTGCTGATAACAGCGGACATTTTAATAAGCACGGGTATGCTAAGGAGCACCACGGAGCTGAGGCAGCATCTCACAAAGAAGGAGGGGAACATGACTCTGGTGCCGAAGGTAAAGAATTCGCGAAATCTGGCCATCATGCTAAGGGACACCACGATGTGAATGGCAAAGGACACCAAGCTGAGGAAGGTCATGACGAAGTTTATCATCATAAAGCGAATAATGGTGCTGAAAATTCTCATAAACATGGATCTACATATAGTGATTATTGAATTGTTCTCATTTAAACTACTATATAAGTGAGTTATTAGGTTTGTTTTCTTTTTGTTGTTTGTATACCTAATGTAAATAGTAATAATGTATTTTTGTACTTTTAAACTTTATTAAAGTCAATATTTGCTACGAAATATTGTTTTAATTCGTCATCCATGATTAATCTTTCTAAAAACTATAGGATTTGTAACCTATACTAATATAATAAAGAGGAAAGATTTGTATTTTTGTGTTTTTGTATGTTTGTAATGAATAAACTCAAAAACTACTGGACCGATTGCAATAATTTTTTCACCATTAGAAAGCTGCATTATTCAGAAGTAACATAGGCTATATAATATCACGCTAGGTCCTATAGTTGTGGAGCAGTAACCAAAAATATTTTAAAAACGGGGGAAAAGTATCGTTTCTGAGGCCTTCCGTGGCGTGCGCTGAGCATATAGTTAAAGTTATACAAACCTGTGCGAAGCCGGGACGGGCCGCTAGTACTTTAATATATACGTAGTAAACAAATATATTTATTAAATATAAAAAAATATGAGGCGTTAAAAATATTAATATAAATTTATTTATTCGAAGTTTCAGAAAAACATGAATTTGTGTTGAAATAAATACATAGTAGGTATTGGTTTTGTTTTGATTTAAAGGTACCTAAATAAAAACAAAAATTATATTATAAACTAAATTATATAAAAATAATACTAACTAAAAAAAAATATTAAATTTAGTTCACTAAGTCAGGGTACTTTTTCAAACAAAAAAAATCACTAACAGTCCAAAGGGGAAATGCGACCTTCGGGCCGGGACAGGGTTTGTTTTTTTAGTTAGTAATTGTTATATAGTTTAGTTTATAATGGTAAATAAATAATTGTTTTGATATTTATTAGGTAGCAATAATATTAGAAAATGCAATTAAATATTTGATAGAACGTATAGAATTGATTACTGTTACAAATTAATTAAAATTTTAATTAGGTACTACTTAGCAGCAATTTAGTAGTCATAATTGGTTTCGTTTCATTACTGATGCACTTTATATTTGTAAAAAAAACAATATGGGCTGATTAATAATACTTTATTTTAAATATATTCAAATTATGATATGAAGTCTCATTCTAATAAATAAATAAGTTCATAAAATGCTACATGCATTCTAAATCACCTCATATGTTTGCAGAGACGGGGCGCGACTAAAATCAATATGGAACCACCCACGTTACACTATCTTGATTATCTGTCGTATATATTTTTTTTTTTTTTTTAATTTATTAAAGGGCTGATGTCTCATGAACATGCGTTCATGAGACATCAGCCCCAACCAAATTACAAAAACATTTTTCCTTATAGTAATACACAAAAACAAACTAAAATACAGATCATTAAATACGAAAATTGTTTAAAAATTAAATAATATTAATGTTAAAAATAAAGAAGAAAAGAGTAAGTTTAACCTAAGAAGTGATATAATCATCATAGCTGTTAACAAAATTGCAATACAAAACCACTGAATCTAAGAAATAAAAAGTAAAAAAAACTTAATATTAACTCGGTCACAAAATATGTACATGCCAAAATAAAATACTAAATTTTATTCAGTAATACCTATCTATATTCAAATTAACATAAAACAAGTAATTATACTCGTAGAGACTTTATTTACAGTTTACCAAATGTATTATTCACAAAATTATAAATTAATTTATAAAACATTGGCTGCTTTAGTAATGTTTGAAGATTACTGGGAACTTTAGGTATTTTTAAATTACTATCTAGTATTATGTCATTAATTTTTGCAATAAAAAGTAGTCTCTGAATCGAAAATTTGGGACAAATAAAAAAAAGGTGGTCTAAGTCGCAGTATTTACAGTCACAATATTTACAAATGCTATTCTCATTTAAATTTAACCTATTTAGATGCATTGGAAATCGAACACAAAAGGATTTTTTTTTTATCATAGCACATAGCATAGATAAAGGAAAAAATAATTTGTTAATTTTTTTTTTTTTTAGAATTTAGAACCTTTTATTAATTGGAATACAAAAATAAAAATTAAAACTAAAAATTATAATAAGAATAAAAAAATACCTAACGAAATAAAAATTAAAACTATCTAAAATTAAATAAAATATTATTATTTGTATTATTATATGTTTGGCAGCCTCCGTAGACTAGTGGTTGGGTCTTTGGCGTTGTATCCGGAGGTCGTGGCTTCGATTTCCAGCCATGGCAAATTAGTACGTGTTTTCTATACAGTTTTTCATGGTCTTGGTGTTTATAAAATATAATATATATTATCGTTGCTTCTGGTACACATAGTACAAGCCTAGAGCTTAGTTTGTAACCAGAGCAATATGTGTAATTTGAAAAAAAAAGGGGGAATATTCAACTAGGTTTCAATAATAATAAAATTGGATAGGAGCATAAACTCTTCTTAAAGGATGGTTCCGATATTGTTTATCATTGATTATTTAGATTCGCGATGAGCTCGCCACTTGTGCAGTGTAGATTTAGAATACGTTAGCCGCGGGGATCCTACGTGGATCTTAAATTCTATATGTCAACTACAACATAGGGGCTCCAAAGAGATAAATGAGGACCCCCCAGGGGATAGACGCAGGGGGTTCTAATGGAACCTTCCTGAATAACTAGATTTAAATGGATCTAGCTGCTCTATTTAGAAACGTTTAAAGCTGGTTATAAATGTTTTTCTCACTATTGTTTTAAAGAAAACAGGTTTACAGAAACGTTTCTGGATAAAGTCGTACAGCCTTATCTATATACACATTTGTGGACTTTCCGTGGCTGTATATTAAGATTATTGTTTCTTTTTAAGTAAGTATGTACTGGAAGACGCGAGTTATAAGTAAAGCGCCTTGCCGCGATAGCGAGGTTCGTGGGTTCGAGTACCGCCACCAAGTTTCTTTCATCGCATTTTTATCTTTAAAAAAAAAAGGATATAAGAGAGTTTTAAGGAAGTAATAGAACGCGAAAAAAAAATATCGAAGAACACGCAGTAGCTATCGCGATCGCGTTACCCATAAAAATGAGCTATAGCACTTCCAGTGTTTCTTTTCGGCTAGCGAATCTCGCAGCTACGCCACCGTTGGAAACAGATAATGCCCCTCAGGCTCCCTGTATTAGTCAGTCAAAAAAAAAATCCAGTGTTTCTCCACCACTCACTGTTTGCCGTAATTTAAAGTTTTTTTTTGTCAGTCAATTCAGTTGATAATTTTCTTTTAAACCAAATATAGTAATAATAAATCAATGGTAGGTAGGTACGTATAATATAATAATCACTCCCACGTAAATAGTGCTGAGGCTCTACCATGGGTTTGCGCGTTGTAGAAACGTAACGTATTACTTTACGTATACCTGAGCAACAACCAATAAGATCGCTTTATTTTTGGTAACAGGATTGAATAAAGCCATCCTATTGGTTGTTGTTCACGTATACGTAAATCTACAATGCGCAAACCCATGGTAGAGCCTCTGTAAATGAGTGGCCTAGTAAAACTTTGCATGCAAACGATACATTGATTTGGAGTTCTGTTCTAAAGTCATCACCAGTCATTTCATAATTATATGCTATTCTCAAAAATAATTATACCTACTCGAAATAGGACAACATAGTGCATACTACAAGAACTATAAACCAATAAATAGGTATTTGGCATTAGAGATTTTTAACTTTTACACAATATATACTTTTTAGAGCCTTAGATATTAATTACTTAATAAGGCTTGAAGTGGAGACCTATAATACGATTACGTTTGCCACATTACTATAGGTATACTTATATCTACTTAAACTGCAGTAAATATTTTTTGGCAGTAAAACGACAGGCCAAACCTATGTCATATTAAATGATATTCATGCATTTGAATTATACATCAATGACTATATCATAGGAAGTCAGGAATTAATAGATGTCCAAGTTAGCTCAGCAACGCATCATCGGTTCCGCTATCCAGCAAACGGCCTTGACCGTTCCGGGCCACGACACAATTCGACTTAGCTCCAGCCACGTCTCCGATTCGTCCGAAGCCCCAACTACTCATCTCGAACCAAAAAAAAAACTAACCTTGTTTAAACAAAAGCTATATAACTTCGGCATTCCTCTATGTATGTCATTGTCGCAACTTAGTTGGATTGCGCAACTTATAATAATGGATAAGAAATTGAGGGTAATACTGTTATTGGCCGCGATATTGGTTTTGGTAGAAGCGTCTCCAGTGAAGCTTGTCTACGAAGATCTCGACTCGGACGTCGATTACGGTGATGACTATAACATAGAGGAAGAAGATATTGATGATTTCAGAAAGTTAATTGACACTGCAGATACTCTGGCCAGCAAAGGAGGTAGTAACAAAGTTAAAACTTCAGGATTTAAAAAGAAAAGTGCTGGAAATAAAGCGGTTTTGAGTAAACATGATATTGAAGACTTGAAGAAGTATTATAAGATAGCTGGCGTTCACGATAAGGGGCGTAATGCTGATGACGATGTGTATGTGAAGGTAAATGCAGTTGGAGCCGGTGCAGTTGGAGGAAGTGTTAGTGATAGAAGGAAGTTTAGAAAAGGATCTAAAACTAGAGGTTTTCATAGAGTTCATCATAAAGATGAATATAAAAAAGATAAAGAATTTTTTGAAGACGACGAGAGTAGCGGAGAAGTGAACAAGTTTGGCGGGGGCGGGGTGGGGGTGATCGGTAAAGCTGGAGCCGGATATCATAGAGGGAACTTCCATCACGACCGGGAGAAAGGCATCTATGGGAAAAAAGGATATTCTGATAAAGGATTCTTGAATAAGCAATTGAAAGGATTTTCAGATTTTTCTGGTTTTGATGGAACGTTTAGTAATAGTAAATAACTATTTGTATATCTAGTTTAGTATATTTTTCATAAATAATTTACTTAATAAATTTTTTGTAGGTAGATAATGCATTATTAACCCAACTTTGTTTTTTTTTTAATAAAATTATGTCAGTCTTTATGAAAAAGCTTAGCTCTAATTAGCCATTTTATGAGTAATAAAAAATCTAATAACCCAAAATCGTAAAAAGTTATAAAACTAAACTAGGTAAAAATTAACTTAAATTCAAAACTGATAGAAAAAACAAGACCAGTAAAAATTCAAAATTATAATCGATAATACACATAAATTAAATGAGCTTCCCACGAAAGAAAAAAAAACTTTTATATCCATACGAACCTAGGTACTTCCAATATTACAACTTGGCTATTAGCACAGAAGAAATAATAGTACAAGTACTATTAGTCGAAGTTCAATTATTGTATTTATGTTGGTAAGCATTTACGCAGTGATCTCGGTATTTGTGTTATCTCAAATAATCCCTCTATCTTCAGTAAAATGGGTACCGCCATTATAAATGGTCGCTTATAAATGGCGGTACCCATTTTACTGTAGATTATTTTTATAATAACAATAATAATTACAACGAAAAAAAAATTGCCGTCTCCATACAAACTAGTAATGTTAAAATGATCAATTTGTATGGGGAAGCCAAAATTTTTTGTGTTGTTTTTTTCATTTGTGTCGCAAATGAAAAAAAAAATTTGGCTTCCCCATACAAATTGGTCAGTTCAACATTACTAGTTTGTATGGAGAAGGCAATTTTTTTTTTCATTTGCGGCACATGGTTTCATGAGAAAAGTTGTTCGTATTGATCAGTAGAACCTCATATTAGCCCAAAGTACATCCTTTCAAAGTCACCATGTATTTTTCTTACTATATAAGTTATCGTGGATAATAAATATATGTGTATCATACTCAGATTAATTATTAATCTGAGGTATTATAACATTAAAAATATTTTTTTCTAATTAAAAAAAATATATCATAGATAACCCAACACAGAAATATTTATAAATACAATGACCGACAAAAATATTAATTTAATTCTGCGACAAACAGTAACCGGGATTATTGGAAGTGAGAAAGCTCATTTTGTATGGAGAACGCGATTACGAACGTGATATACTATGTATAAATTCTTCCTAGGATATAAAGTGTTCGTAAAACCAATCATATTTCTGTTTGTCTGTAGGTCGCATCATTAAGCCGGCACAGTGGGAGCGATCAATGCTTTTAAATAATAATGTATTGATCAACCCTATTCACGCAGAGGATTGTCCGCAGTAGTTCCGTTGGCCAGTTGCATGAAGAAACTACCGCGATTTTTTATCGCACTAGATCCATTTCTGTGCTATAGGTAATTATAGTTACGAAAGGACAGGAGATTTAAAAAAAAAAACCCAATAAGTGCATGCCAGATTTCTGGGAGATGGCTCTAAACTTGGGCCATTATGGGTCATTCCACAAATAATAACAAATATCCACAGATTACATAAACAAAGTATAGAAACAGTCATCACCAGGCCGACCTACCCATACAGATACAAAAACCGTCAAGTGACCTAGTTATATTTCGGTTTTAGTCATGTTTCGCCTGTTTTCAGGAGACTATTCCATCGCTTTGCTGTCGACGCGGTAGTCTCTAGTCTCCTTTCAGGATGCGATTACGAAACGAGCGGCTGATTTGACGATAAAGCAGCGAGGATATTAAATATGCTCGTAATGCAAATTCGTAATGCCCATTTGCCGGCATTAGCAAAATTATAGTATTACTATCTGACAACGCGCAACTTCGTTTGCGTAACATTAACCTTTTACGCTGCGCACGCAACAGAAGCTTTCAAAAGGATCAAATTTTCGCCGTTTTCCCAACATTTTTCATTGATGCTCCCCTCCTATTGGTCGTAGCGTGATGTTATATAGCCTATAGCATTCATTGATAAATAAGCTATACGACGCTAAAATAATTTTCAAAATCGGTTCAGTAAATCCAGAGATTACCCCCTACAACCTCACTAACCTCACAAACTTTACCTCTTTATAATATTAGTATAGAGTGTTAGCGTTTATATAAACAAAAATATATTGATCGATCCCATTAATGAAATTTGTAGAGTACCATTAGGTAGATCTAAAGGCACATGCCGTGCTACAATAAAAAAAAACGTTTTATAACAATGTTGGCCTAGTATATACGTGGTGGCCTAGTTGGTTAGACCTTGGACTTAAAAAAAATACTTAGGTCCCTGGTTCGAATCCCGGTGTGTACCAATGAGTTTTTAATTTAAAAAAATATGTACATTTGTTTGACAACACCACTATAATGCCTCGGAGAGCACGTAAAGCTGTCGGTCCCGGTTTCACTATACCAACTTGTGAAACTGTTTATAGATGGGTTATTGAGTCTATTTAAAACATCGCAACGAGCTAGCCACTTGTTCGGTGTAGACTCATACCATCGGCTACGACGAGGTGGGATTAAAACCCCTCCGCTGGGTACCCTGGGGCCGTCTAGGCGGTCTCGGGCGCCGTAAGGCACCCGTGATGATACACACATACATAACAATGTTAAAAATTTATAAAAAAAATATATAGGTATGACAACAAGCCGGGCCTCGGATAGGTGACCGTCCGAGGCCCGGCTTGTTGTCATCTGCTTAACCTTGTTATCTTCAGCTGTCTTTACGTGACACTAGGCTGGGGCTGCTTTTAATAATTTTTAATAATGCGAATTCGTCTTTATGGCCGCCCGTTTTGTAACCGTATATTTTAGCCGGCATAGTAGAAGCGACCAATGCCGTTAAACAACAATGAATTGATCGACCCCATTCACGGATTTTGTAGGTCTGATTACCACCAGGTAGATACAAAGTCACATGCCGTATTCCAGTTAAAAAAAACAACATCATATTTTTTCAAATAAAATTAAGAAAAACGAATTCAGATGTATTGAAAATAATATAATTTCAAACAATTACTTAGGCCTAAAAACATATTTATGTAGGTATATAAACTATAATATTTCAAAAGCATTTTTCGCTATTCCAAGGCCAAATCCTAAACTACAAGTTTAGGATTTGGCCTTGAAGACACACTTGAAAAATTCACAAAGATTTTTTTCTATTGTGACAAAAATCGCACATTGAATAGTGTTTAGAAAAATAAAAGAAATTAAAACAATACTTTGGCCCGATTTCTTTTAACTTTACAGCCTTTTACAGGTACCTACTGATTTTGTTTGTGTCGTGTGTATGGGTGTTTATAATAATATGTTTTAAATATTTATAAAAATGTATCTACCTACATTAGAAAGCACGTAGGTACTAATATAAAAACTACTAATAAGTTTATTTTATTTTTGGCAATTAAATATTAATGACCGACTAACCATTCAAAATTCTAGTTAAGGCTATTTAATCATCATCATCATGCCAGCCTTTCGCGCGTCCACTGCTGGACATAGGCCTCCCCCAAGGATTTAATACTACGGAGGCTATTTAGATAAAGCGCTTTCGTGAGCTGTCATTATGGCCTTTATTGCAATCACAGATAAAATAGAGTACTACGTATGGATGTTTGATAATATATAATTTTGATAATATATATAAGAAATTGAGGGTAATACTGTTATTGGCCGCGATATTGGTTTTGGTCGAAGCGTCTCCAGTGAAGCTTGTCTACGAAGATCTCGACTCGGACGTCGATTACGGTGATGACTATAACATAGAGGAAGAAGATATTGACGATTTCAGCAAGTTAATTGACACTGCAGATACTCTGGCCAGCAAAGGAGGTAGTAACAAAGTTAAAACTTCAGGATTTAAAAAGAAAAGTGCTGGAAATAAAGCGGTTTTGAGTAAACATGATATTGAAGACTTGAAGAAGTATTATAAGATAGCTGGCGTTCACGATAAGGGGCGTAATGCTGATGACGATGTGTATGTGAAGGTAAATGCAGTTGGAGCCGGTGCAGTTGGAGGAAGTGTTAGTGATAGAAGGAAGTTTAGAAAAGGATCTAAAACTAGAGGTTTTCATAGAGTTCATCATAAAGATGAATATAAAAAAGATAAAGAATTTTTTGAAGACGACGAGAGTAGCGGAGAAATGAACAAGTTTGGCGGGGGCGGGGTGGGGGTGATCGGTAAAGCTGGAGCCGGATATCATAGAGGGAACTTCCATCACGACCGGGAGAAAGGCATCTATGGGAAAAAAGGATATTATGATAAAGGATTCTTGAATAAGCAATTGAAAGGATTTTCAGATTTTTCTGGTTTTGATGGAACGTTTAGTAATAGTAAATAACTATTTGTATATCTAGTTTAGTATATTTTTCATAAATAATTTGCTTAATAAATTTTTTGTAGGTAGATAATGCATTATTAACCCAACTTTGTTTTTTTTTTTATAAAATTATGCCAGTCTTTATCATGAAGCTAAAAAAACGCGCCCCGCATGGTTTTTACCTTCATGGTCTTTATGAAAAAGCTTAGCTCTAATTAGCCATTTTATGAGTAATAAAAAATCTAATAACCCAAAATCGTAAAAAGTTTTAAAACTAACTTAAATTCAAAACTGATAGAAAAAACAAGACCAGTAAAAATTCAAAATTATAATCGATAATACACATAAATTAAATGAGCTTCCCACGAAAGAAAAAAAAACTTTTATATCCATACGAACCTAGGTACTTCCAATATTACAACTTGGCTGTCGAAGTTCAATTATTGTATTTATGTTGGTAAGCATTTACGCAGTGATCTCGGTATTTGTGTTATTTCAAATAATCCCTCTATCTTCAGTAAAATGGGTACCGCCATTATAAATGGTCGCTTATAAATGGCGGTACCCATTTTACTGTAGATTATTTTTCTTTCTTCACTTGATATTGGCAAGACTATACCGTATGCTTACATACGGTCATGTCGCCATTCCTTTTTCTATCCTAGTCCTTTCCCAATTCCTTTCCTATTATCCCTCTTTCACTAATAATAAAAAATATTTTGAAACTACCCACTTGAAATTTCGCGTAATGCGAAGACGCCAAATGAAAATAATAACAATAATAATTACAACGAAAAAAAAATTGCCGTCTCCATACAAACTAGTAATGTTAAAATGATCAATTTGTATGGGGAAGCCAAAATTTTTTTTCATATGCGACACATGGTTCCATGGGAAAAGTTGTTCGATTTGATCAGCAGAACCTCATATCAGCCCAAACTACATCCTTTCAAATTCACCCTGTATAAATGTAAGTCAGTAGACTTATATATATATTTTTCTTACTATATAAGTTATCGTGGATAATAAATATATGTGTATCATACTCAGATTAATTATTAATCTGAGGTATTATAACATTAAAAATATTTTTTTCTAATTAAAAAAAATATATCATAGCTAACCCAACACAGAAATATTTATAAATACAATGACCGACAAAAATATTAATTTAATTCTGCGACAATCAGTAGATAACCGGGATTATTGGAAGTGAGAAAGCTCATTTTGTATGGAGAACGCGATTACGAATGTGATATATTATGTATAAATTCTTCCTAGGATATAAAGTGTTCGTAAAACCAATCATATTTCTGTTTGTCTGTAGGTCGCATCATTTAGCCGGCACAGTGGGAGCGATTAATGCTTTTAAATAATAATGTATTGATCAACCCTATTCACGCAGAGGATTGTCCGCAGTAGTTCCGTTGGCCAGTTGCATGAAGAAACTACTGCGATTTTTTATCGCACTAGATCTATTTCTGTGCTATAGGTAATTATAGTTACGAAAGGACAGGAGATTAAAAAAAACTCAATAAGTGCATGCCAGATTGCTGGGAGATAGCTCTAAAGTTGGGCCAGCCTTGCCTTTACATAGAGAATTATTTATTTAATAAAACAAATATCCACAGATTACATAAACAAAGTATAGAAACAGTCATCACCAGGCCGACCTCAGATGCAAAAACCGTCAAGTGACCGTCTCCTTTCTGGATGCGATTACGAAACGAGCGGCTGATTTGACGATAAAGCAGCGAGGATATTAAATATGCTCGTAATGCAAATTCGTAATGCCCATTTGCCGGCATTAGCAAAATTATAGTATTACAATCTGACAACGCGCAACTTCGTTTGCGTAACTTTAACCTTTTACGCTGCGCACGCAACAGAAGCTTTCAAAAGGATCAAATTTTCGCCGTTTTCCCAACATTTTTCATTGATGCTCCCCTCCTATTGGTCGTAGCGTGATGTTATATAGCCTATAGCATTCATTGATAAATAAGCTATACGACGCTAAAATAATTTTCAAAATCGGTTCAGTAAATCCAGAGATTACCCCCTACAACCTCACTAACCTCACAAACTTTACCTCTTTATAATATTAGTATAGAGTGTTAGCGTTTATATAAACAAAAATATATTGATCGATCCCATTAATGAAATTTGTAGAGTACCATTAGGTAGATCTAAAGGCACATGCCGTGCTACAATAAAAAAAAACGTTTTATAACAATGTTGGCCTAGTATATACGTGGTGGCCTAGTTGGTTAGACCTTGGACTTAAAAAAAATACTTAGGTCCCTGGTTCGAATCCCGGTGTGTGCCAATGAGTTTTTAATTAAAAAAAAAATGTACATTTGTTTGACAACACCACTATAATGCCTCGGAGAGCATGTAAAGCTGTCGGTCCCGGTTTCACTATACCAACTTGTGAAACTGTTTATAGATGGGTTATTGAGTCTATTCAAAACATCGCAACGAGCTAGCCACTTGTTCGGTGTAGACTCATACCATCGGCTACGACGAGGTGGGATTAAAACCCCTCCGCTGGGTACCCTGGGGCCGTCTAGGCGGTCTCGGGCGCCGTAAGGCACCCGTGATGATACATACATACATAACAATATTAAAAATTTATAAAAAAAATATATAGGTATGACAACAAGCCGGGCCTCGGATAGGTGACCGTCCGAGGCCCGGCTTGTTGTCATCTGCTTAACCTTGTTATCTTCAGCTGTCTTTACGTGACACTAGGCTGGGGCTGCTTTTAATAATTTTTAATAATGCGAATTCGTCTTTATCGCCGCCCGTTTTGTAACCGTATATTTTAGCCGGCATAGTAGAAGCGACCAATGCCGTTAAACAACAATGAATTGATCGACCCCATTCACGGATTTTGTAGGTCTGATTACCACCAGGTAGATACAAAGTCACATGCCGTATTCCAGTTAAAAAAAACAACATCATATTTTTTCAAATAAAATTAAGAAAAACGAATTCAGATGTATTGAAAATAATATAATTTCAAACAATTACTTAGGCCTAAAAACATATTTATGTAGGTATATAAACTATAATATTTCAAAAGCATTTTTCGCTATTCCAAGGCCAAATACTAAATAGGATTTGGCCTTGAAGACACACTTGAAAAATTCACAAAGATTTTTTTCTATTGTGACAAAAATCGCACATTGAATAGTGTTTAGAAAAATAAAAGAAATTAAAACAATACTTTAGTCCGATTTCTTTTAACTTTACAGCCTTTTACAGGTACCTACTGATTTTGTTTGTGTCGTGTGTATGGGTGTTTATAATAATATGTTTTAAATATTTATAAAAATGTATCTACCTACATTAGAAAGCACGTAGGTACTAATATAAAAACTACTAATAAGGATATTTTATTTTTGGGAATTAAATATTAATGACCGACTAACCATTCAAAATTCTAGTTAAGGCTATTTAATCATCATCATCATGCCAGCCTTTCGCGCGTCCACTGCTGGATATAGGCCTCCCCCAAGGATTTAATACTACGGAGGCTATTTAGATAAAGCGCTTTCGTGAGCTGTCATTATGGCCTTTATTGCAATCACAGATAAAATAGAGTACTACGTATGGATGTTTGCTATGTAAATAAGAGCGATTACCACTAAAATTATCAACCCATTGACAGAGGCTCTACCATAGGTTTGCGCATTGTATAAACGTAACGTATTAATTTACGTATACGTGAGCAACAACCAATAGGATCGCTTTATTTTTGGTAACAGGATTGAATAAAGCTATCCTATTGGCTGTTGCTCACGTATAAGTTAAATGAATACGTTACGTTTCTACAATGCGCCAACCCATGGTAGAGCCTCAGATCTCTATTGTTTTACCTAAGTAGTAAGTAATTAAGTTATATTACAAATCATATAATGAGGATGGGTTAATCCATCCGCTGGGTAACCTGAGGCCGTAATCGGTTCTCGGTAGCCAAAAAGGCACTGGTATTTATTATTTTACAAATAATAAGGCGGATATTCGTAGATTTATGAGCTGTTACCATTTTTAATAGGTAGATAGGTACTTTTTCTGAGAACCCATCGTACATATTCTGTGTAATAACTTATTACAATTCGGTTGTTAAGCCCTGCACACGAAATATTTTTTTGTTATCGCCCCGCCCTATAAAATCTCGTCTATTCGAAGCCTATTATAATTGGGAAAAGGTTGCACCAAACGATAGACACAAAACAAACCTTTTTAAAATGTAGAAAAAATACAATAGAGCTTGCGTTCGTTTTGGGACTGAAACATGTTCACAACGATCACGATGTATATTTATGCGTTTTTTTTGAGATTTCGGCGGCAAAACTGGCGATGTGATCTGCCACAATGGTCGTTTTTTTTGGCCCATAATGCTACCGTGAACTGATCACAATGACCCCAGTCGATAGGTGAGGCGTTGTGAACATATTTTGACATTTGTGGTTGTGACAGTTGTTGTTGTTTTAAACGTCGCAGCCGTCTTATATTTTTAGGATCAAATTTATTGTATTTTAAATTGAAATGATTTTAGAAAGATTTCGCACTTAAAATTAGTGGATTGTACGATTTAACCTATATTATACTTGACAAGTGACAGTTGACAGATTCGTGATAACAATTGCGTTCGATTTGGATAGTGGTAATTGTGGCATTGTGATTGAAATTAACCAAAAAAAACGCAAGTTCGCATAATGTCATTGTGATCATTGTGAACTTATTTCAGTCCCAAAACGAACGGGCCCAGAGACTGCAAAATAAATACTTACTTAATAAGTAAATTGTGAATCGGTGTTTCTACCTGACTGTTATTAAGTGACAAAGTAAAAAAAAAACGATTCCAAAAAAGGAAGAGGTTATCTATTCTTCGGGATCTTTTTCTTTACTTAATATTTTTTATGTATGTTCCCCATGAAGCTAAAAAAACGCGCCCGCGCGGACGGGCACGGTTTTTACCTTCATGATGTTCCCCGATTTCTCCGTCAATTGTGGATCGATTTTTTAAATTATTTTATTTGAAAGGATATACGAGTACTTTCGATTCGTCTCGTAGAAATTATATCAAAATCGGTTCAATAGCTTGGTTTTTAAATCAAAAAAACTGTAAAATTATGTCATTCGTTTGTTTTTACAGTGACTAGAATAGTTCTAATGAACTGCCTACCTTCCTACTTTAGCATCATATGATGAATGATGATGAAGAAGATGAAGAAAACGGAACTCAAAACAATTGCAGCCTAGTCGTGTTTGGGCTTAGTGGAATTGTCATGAGATGCATTCTGGCTATAAGTTCCATTATATGTGGACTTAATTGTCAGAAGACAGATTTCGTAGCTTCGTTAAAAGGATGTAAATAGGTACCACATTTCAAATATCATCACGGTGTAAATAATAATTATTTTTTGTACTTTTAAACTTTATTAAAGTCAATATTTGCTACGAAATATTATGTTTTAATCATCCATGGATGATTAATCTTTCTAATATATAGGTACCTACGTAGTAAAAAAAAAAATATTAACGTTTTAAAATTGATACATATTACCACGGGTGCCTTACGGTGAGAATATACACAATAAATAGGCTATTTGACTACATTAAAAATATACTATAAATTGAGGTAATCCTATCAGACAATGGCGTAAAAAAACATATTTCACTTTATTGCAAACTAAATTATGTTATGTATATCTTTTGTAGATTACACGAAATAAAATTGAATATTTTTTACAATTCTATTTTTATAACAAAAACATCTTTGATTGGTTGACGACTGGTGACGTCACACGCAAGTAAACAAAACAATCACACAGGTTATAAATCATGTGGATGAAATAGAATAGAGTACATTATAGGAGATTATTTAATCTGTGCTTGTTTGTTTACTTGCGTGTGACGTCACACTAGTGGTACGTTTGAGTACTGCTTAAAAAGCTTACAAAGCTATCTTAATTTACTTAACAGGTGTTTTTTTAGTGCTTTGGATTTTTGATGACGTCACACAAAAAAGCAAATTCATTGCTGCGAACGCTTTAAAAATACGAGTAGTGCAATCATAGTAAATTGTCTGTGGTCACAATTATTATGTATCAAATACTTTTTTTTGTTTATTCTTATTGTTCCTCCCTTTCACTTCACAGTTTTTCAACCCTATTTTGTATTCTCGTATGAATTTATATGATTTTTATTAATGCACATAAAATTGATCGAGTACTCCTGGGGCTTTATTCCGAGTTTTCGTTCGTTCACCGTCGCGCATTTTGCGTAAAGTGTGGGTATTGAAATGTAAGTTCTATCCTGTTAATTATAAAGTTGAAATTCCAATGCTCCATACATGATAAAACTTGCGAAGAATTCGTGTATTTCAAGATGGCTGCATTATAATAGCCAACCTAATACATACTATATAACCATTGAAATAGAGCTTATATTTCCATATTTATAGTTTGCGCAACGTCTTGTCGTGATTAGCGGTTGCAAACTCGGAATAAGGCCCCTGCAAATGCTGCGATTGCTTTGCTTCGCTTTGTGTACTTTGACGGCTGATTAGATTGGCTTAAAGCATGAAGGTAAAAACCGTGCCCGTCCGCGCGCCGCTCGTTTTTTTAGCTTCATGACTTAAAGCCTAAGCGCTTTAAGCAAAAAAACAGTAGTAAACGAACACACTGTTTACATAGACTGCAAAACAGCGTTTTTAGCGGTTTGTCAAACTTTATCATTGATTTTTATTAATAATAAGAGTAGACATCCCGGAAATATCGTTTTTTTTTATATAGATTTATTTATTACATTTTACATCCACGGTTTAAAAAAAATTTACAGAAAATGAAAAGTGGGCTACAACTTGACGATTGACATCTAGTTGTGGTTATTGTACGGAGTGTTTCATTGACGAGTCAGGTGGGCGATTCTCGCGCTTTCGACATTCATCTCGATTCGAGATTTTTAAACGAAAAATTACTAAATATGTCATTTTTCGTTCAATATTTATATATTTATAATTTATTAATTAATATTTATTTAGTTCAATGTTCGATATTTTTGAACGAAAAATGGCATATTTAGTCATTTTTCGTTTAAAAATCTCGAATCGAGATGAATCTCGAAAGCGCGAGAATCGCCCACCTGCCCAATGACCTTTGTCATTCTATGAAATCAACAATTCTGCTGTATGTAATCATAATTGTTTATTCGTATCATACACACAGAGATCATACATAACACATAAATGAAAACGAAGTGTTTTTTTCTTTTTTTTGGAGCACGGCGTGTTACTTTTTATACGGCACGGCGTGTTACTACATTGGTGGTAAGTAGAACTATAAAGTTTATTAATGGGGTCAATCAATAATTGTTATTAAACAACATTCATAGCTTCCACTATGCTAAGTAAATGATGCGATTACGAAATGGGCGACGACAGAAACGAGTATATTTTAATGTACTCGTTGCCTTATTGTCAATTCAACCACCGTTGAAAGGTTGGTTGAATTGACGATAGACAACTTCGACAAGAGATCGATGTAGTAATGGCGTAAATAGACATATTTCACTTTATTTTAAACTAAATTATGTATATCTTTTGTAGATTACACGAAATAAAATTGAATATGTTTTATAATTTTATTTATAACAAAAACATCTTTGATTGGATAATGACTGGTGACGTCACACGCAAGTAAACAAAACAATACACAGATTATAAATAATGTGGTTGAAATAGAATAAGAGTATAACATATAGGAGATTATTTAATCTGTGCTTGTTTTTTTACTTGAGTGTGACGTCACACTTTACATAGACTTCAAAACTGTGTTTTTAGCGCTATTGTGCAATTTCAAACTTTAACATTGATTTTTAATAATAATAGAGTAGACATCCCGGAGATATCAATGTAGTGTGCTTATTATGTAATGAAGAATTATATAAAACGACTTTCAAAAAAGAGTCAACCCTATTATTATTATTACTGGTCGGCAGTGGTCGGGTCGCCGACGCACAATCTCCTGAAAATCTGTGGACTCACAGATTGTGCGTCGGCGTCGAAAGATGTTTTTGTTATAAATAAAATTATAAAACATATTCAATTTTATTTCGTGTAATCTACAAAAGATATACATAATTTAGTTTAAAATAAAGTGAAATATGTCTATTTACGCCATTGTCTGATAGGATGACCACAATTTATAGTATATTTTTAATGTAGTAATAATGTATTTTTTTTTAGTTTGAGTTTATTGTCAATAGCCTATTATGTCAGTCCTACTGCGCTACACACGTTCCAACTTGGTTGTAGCCGGGCGGTCGGACCACTGAACACAATACTCAAGAGGGTCGGACCCAACCAAGTTGGGACGTCTGTTAGCAGTATTAGAAAAAGCTTCACCTTTTGTAAGGGTGAGTGGCGGGGATGCGGAGTGTGGACGGAAGAGTGTAGATTCTGTCGATCCTCGCGTCTCGTTCGGGCTTTTTAGCTACCTGCCCGGGCGTTGTTCCGGTATTGACTGTAGTGTCTTGCTTGCGCTCATAGCTTTTTTGTTTTTCTCTCTCTATCGACGCGGCTTAGCGACTTATCATCGCTGAATGTCATCACACCGAAATAGTACAATGCGTAATAGTAGTGCAAATCTCTGTAGTGAGATAGTTTTAATTTTTTTTATGATCCAAAAATTTTAATATAGTTACCTAAATGCCTAGATGTTCATATTATGAGCATTTTTAAACAATAAAAAATAGCGGCCAACCCACAGAGTTATAGGAAGGATAGACTATGTTCGGAATAATGGTTTAAAACCAATGCTACAGAAAATAAATTGTCTATGAATTTGACAATGTTTTGCGAACTGTCATCGTAAAATGGCAGTTTGCAGTTCTATTGTCTTTGAATAGCAGTGCAGAAGAAGTGTTGTGAAGTGTTATTGTAAATGAATTTAAAACAAAGACGTAAAACGAAATAAATGAGGCACAGTCAAGTATATTTATTAGTTATCACTAATGAGTACGGAAGAGACCTTGTTAAATATAGATTTCGGGAAGACAAGTCCATCGCACGCTTTAGCGGATGACGGTGTTCTTTCTTTATCTAGCAGCGCCGAAGAGATTTGTTTAGTGCCAGAGGTAGGCTTCGAAGCCACCGTGGATTCCCCGGGCCTCAACAGAGAGTCGCAGCCGCTGCTCGGCCGCGGCGATTACTACGAAGCTTACAACAATTTTCCAGGTAACAAAATGACTCATTTCTCAAACTAATTTAGACAAGGACAATATTTCTAGCATATGGTATTTAATTTGTCAGTCTTCGTGGTATAGTGCAGCACTAATAGGGCTTTTCCAACAGTTGTAAGGTTTCGTGCTCATCACATGTTTATTGGAGATAATTGATAATACAAAGATAATTAAATTGCTTTAATTTATGTTGCCTAATAAAAGTGTTTTGATAATTCAGTTTGTAAAAACTTCAAGTTTGGTAGTTTTAGCTAATTGTTTGGAGTTACATGAATCATTATCTATGAGTGTCAGTAGTGCTTTGTGTTCTTAAATTGTCATTCAAAAATATAATGAATGTGCCATTTGAATGTGAGTTTGTTTACTTTTTATTTCCTGAAGTCCTTGAGATTATATTTTGTTATTACATAAAAATACTACTGATAAGTAGGCATTACCATATGTTAATGTTCATGGAGGTTGTAAACTTGTGCTTTTAGTTACATAAAAGTATTGTTAATTTGATGTTTGGTAATCATAATTGTGGTAGGATACTTAGGGGCTGTTTCAAAATTCAAATATTGTTACCCATGCAATCTCTCGGAGTAAAGAAAGAAATGGAATATACTTATTAACTGATAAAGATCTCAATGGTGGCATTGACTTTGACTAAAATATATTATTTATAGTGTATTTTTGTTTTAAATATTTGGTCTTTTTGTTATACCTACTATTGGCATGTTTAACGTATGAATTAATTTTATGATTTTAGTTCTAAATATCTACTTAAGGAATAATTAAATATAATTATTATTTAAATTAATTGCTTTTGTAATTATTGCATCCTCATATTGTGTATAATTATAGGTCTGAGGCTGGTATATTATAAATTGTATTTAAACTTGAGATTCCTCTTTTTAGAGTAATTTCAGGGTACAAGTCCAAATCACCAGTAAGGGTTAATATAGACTTATAATATTTATTGTAGCCAATCTTATAATAGCATCATTTAGATCAGGAATGACCTATACTGTTGTTCAACAATGTTGTACTCCAAGGACTTTTCCAAGTCTCATTTGATGCAGAGCTTTAATTAAAAAAAGATACATCTTTCCTGGTGTAGTGGAAGACCAGAATTCTCTTGCACAGTCTTGTTTTAGTTTTTATTATTCATTGTAGAATAAAAGTGACTTAGTAATAATAATAATAAAAAAAATACCACATGGGAAAACCCAATTTTACAGCTAATTTGATTAAAAACTAAATGCATCTAAATTTAACCTTTATTTTTTCCCTAGCAATATTTTTCATTGATTGTTGTATTGTGATGTTATATAGCCTTACTTGATAAATGAACTATATCAAACACTGAAGTATATATATAATATAATTTGGACCAGTAACTTAGCTCCTGAGATTAGTGCATTCAATTAGTTAATCTCTTCAGGTTTATAATATTATTATAGATTCTAAACCATGTTTCAGATGATCCACAATTCTCAGAGTTGGTGTGGCAGGCGGAGCTGGCCATTGAGAATGGGATCCTTCCAGAACGGATATATCAGGGTTCCAGCGGCTCCTATTTTGTCAAAAATCCTGGGGGTGTATGTATATATTTTTTTAGTGTTATTAACTAGAATCTACAATCTTTTATGCAGGATTTTCTCAAGTAAAAATAGAAATTAAAAAATAATCAAGTTTATATACAATGTGGGACCAAACATGATGTGACACATCTGAGGCGGAGATTAAAAAGGTCATAAGTCATAACATAAAAATAAAATAGTTTAAAATTCATCTGTATAGACTACAGAACACACATTGACGTTTGTTTGGGTACACATGATGTCACAGGTAGGTTTTGCTAATGTCTAGAGTGTTTTGAAATGCAATCCATTTCTTCAAAAAAAATGGATTTTAAAAATCTTATTTATAAAAAGTTGCTAATTAAAATAAAATATATTACTGTAAATAAGCTCAAAGACAAAAAAGGAGCATTATGTATAAAAAAAAATGAATAATTGGCGTTTCATGCATATTCCCTATTATCCACCCTTGTTACTTCCTTCACCAAAGTTTAGGTAAATATACTCTGTCTATTCCAATGGCTGGTTATAACTGACCTCTGTACTAATTGTTTATAGTACAAACATTTAACATTGACTTATCATTTTTCAAAAACATGTTGTTCAAAATAAGCTAAAGATTATGTATTACTTATCATTTGTGGTTATGATGCAAAAGATCTTTTATTATAATATGTATATTATACTAAATGTATCAGTCCAGAGAGCATATTTTCATAGCAACTTAATAGAATAAATCTATTTTTTTGCTGTCAACTGGTTTTATTTGCATCCACTGACTTTTTTGACTATCAATGACAAGTAATACTAATAGATGTGAGTTTACCGAAGCTCAGGAATCTTCTATAGCACAATATGGTCTCCTATCAGGAAGCCATTAAGGAAAATGGCTGTTAAAAAAAGGTGACAAAACATATGAATTTGCAATACAAATAAAATTTAATATTTTTGTTGAGGGAATTAAATAAAGTGATCAAAGAGTCGATGGAATGGAATTCCCTGCAAGAAAGTTTAACAAAACCACACATTTTGAATGCCTTCGATACTATGCCGTCGATGTGTTCGACATATGACAATCTAGCATCAATACATACGCCTAAATCATGCAGAGAACCAACCTCCGGCAGGATGCAGTTAGATATGTTATAGGTAAGTTTCATATAT
Source organism: Monopis laevigella (assembly GCA_947458855.1). Lineage (NCBI taxonomy): Eukaryota > Metazoa > Arthropoda > Insecta > Lepidoptera > Tineidae > Monopis > Monopis laevigella. The sequence continues at coordinate 1,222,180 of OX381596.1, read as the reverse complement.
GTACATTTACTTGGGTTCAAAATCATATTGTTTCTTTTACACCAAGCACTCACTGCATTGAGGTCTTCTTGTAACAGTTAGTGATAAAGAAGCAACAATGTTTCTTTGTATTGCAAATTCATATTTTTTGTCACATTTTTTTTAATTTGAACCAGCCCAGGCAATTTTTATACATTTATACTTATATTTTACTTAATTTGATATTATTCCAAGAATATATATACATATGATAATAATTAAATTAAAATGACTCTTGTGTTATCCTTATCTCCCTTATTGAAGTAATAGGTTCCTACTTTATATTAATTGATCCATTGTCGCTGATTATAGTTTATTCACCCTCACAGTCAGCACAATGACCACTACAGTTAGTTGGATCCCACTGGTTTACTTAGACTAAATTTTTATACTTTGTATAAACTTACAATAATTGAACAGACAAACAATAAAATAACAGATAATAATATGAAGGCCATTTCCCACTTGCTGTAGGCCTAAAAAACGCTTTTCGGTGAGAGAGGGTTGTCTGTCTGTCCTCATTAATATCTCAATAAACGTTGAACAATTATGTATGGATGTGTTAAGCGACAGTTATGCAAAGGGGCAAATGAAGTCAAAATTTACTAAAGGGTTTGTATAAAAAGCCTAAATTTGATGGAATAGGGATTTTAGGTAATTATAGAAATCTGAAACACAAATAAGATATTACCGAAAACTTAAAATAGAAAAAACAGAACCCTCTATAGAACATGCGTTCAACAAATTAAAAAATGTTTAAGTTACTTTTGTTACAAAAGTTATTTAAAGTGTTCATTAGTCAATATTTTTATCATACTTCATAAAAACTAACACATTTGAAGGCTATCAATTCGTAAATTAAAGCATTTACCAATTGATTGTCTCCAATGGTAACTTTAGATACTATATTAACTTAAATACAGTTATTATTTAAGTAAATTAAAAGACCAGCTTCTATTAAAACTATTCAAATCATCTTCATTACAGCTCATGCAAATACACCACAACATATTCTATGGTTTTCCATAGAGTGACCATTGTTGTGGGGTATATTAATAGAGCTTATATTATTTACCAACATACGGGGAGAGCTGATTTTTAGCAAAAATCAGCTACTTGGTTTGTTGGAGATATTTATACATATTGCCAGAGGCCTGACCTTAATGAATGGAAACTACAACGCCTTTAATAGACTATATTAAAAAAAAGATCTATCATATTTTTTTAATTCACCAATTCAATTGCATTTATCTACAATATTAAATGATTTTTTTAATAATTTAGTTTATCCATAAAACTCTTTTGAAGCTTCTGTACCTTTATTGACCCAAGTCTGTAATATTAATTTGCAGAAGATAATAGGAGTATTCAAGCCAAAAGACGAGGAGCCCTATGGCCGGCTCAACCCTAAGTGGACCAAATGGATGCACAAGCTATGCTGCCCATGTTGCTTTGGGAGGGCCTGTCTCATCCCCAACCAGGGATACCTGTCCGAGGCCGGGGCAAGCTTGGTGGACGCCAAGCTTGGACTACACATTGTCCCCAAAACCAGGGTGAGTTATCTACTAAAATCAATTCACAAGTATCATTGTCACCGCCTAGACAAATCTTAATCCAGCTAAGATGTGGAGCTTGGCATGTGAATTTGTATCTACCTAATAATAAGCACCCCTACCAGTCCACAAATGTGGTTGATCAATACCTTGTTGTTTATCAACATCGCTCGCTCCACTATGCCGGCTAGATATTACGATTACGAAATGAGCGTTTTCATATCCTCGCTGCTTTATCGTCAATCCAACTGCCCGTTTCTTAACCACACTCTAAAAGTAGGCTACCACTCGAAAATAAATTGATGCCGTAGTTTCCTGAAAAACCTAGTAAACCCACAGACTAAAACCGAAACAGGATTAGGACACTTCATGGTTATTGCATCTATGTATTATAATAAAGATTTAATAACCCATCTGGGTACAAACATTTGCACATAAGTGAAAATGGGGCAGACAGGTTAAGGGGCCTGTAGTCGACTTGACGCCTATACAAATGATGTTAGTCGAAGTTCAATTATTTTTTTCATATTCGTAAGTGTTATAAAAATATTTATTACCAAAAGATTTTGATCTTTTGGTAATAAATATTTTTGTATATATTTTAAAAAAGATATCACCCAAAATTAATTAATACAATAACTGATAAAAAAGTTACTTTAATTCTGCGACAAACAGTAATCAAGTAATACTGGAAGTGCGGCAGAACGCGGGCTTCGTAATTGCAAATGTAGTGTCTTTAACCAAAGTCATTGCTTGGAACTGTCCAAACTTAGTTCTTTTACATGCCGTTTGACAGTCCGAAGCATTGGCTAAGCCTTAGCACTAAGTAAAACTATTTACACCTCCAAAGACTGCCTTCTACCCAGATATTAATATTGTTCAATGTTATGTTTCAGGTAGTGAAATTAGTGTCAGAAACATTTAATTATTTGAGGATAGACCGGGAGAGGTCTCGGTTAAAGCGAGCCATCACGGAGCAGTTCCCCAACCTGAGGTTTCACAGGATGGGGCTCCCTCCCAAGGTAAACCACAATTCTGCATGGTTCTGAAGAAGAAGGAGAGATGGTCCTTTCTCTTTCACTATGTTTATACCTCATATACCAAAACTCTTTACCCAACAACAAAGTCAAAGTCAAAAGTCAAAATCATTTATTTCATGTAAATCTTTACAGATATTTATGAATAGTCAAAAAAAAAAAAAAAGTTTAACAATGAGGTCTTAGAGTGCGTTTGGTTCGGCAGCATTCATTAACAAAAGAACGACAAATATTTATTATACCTCGATATCAGATTTAGAACTTAAACGCAAATGGAAATTTTAATATGAAAAATACTACCGAACCGAACACACACTACATAACCAACTAGTGTAAGACTAGGTGGTTAGCTGATTCCATTGACCTGTCAATCATTATCTGCCATACAAGAGAGCCACCAAGGCGACCAACTTCACCGACCATATCCACGCCTTAAATGTTTATTGTAAATAAAAGGTAAGTAACCAATCACATATAAGTAAAGGTATAAGGATCGGTATGTTTAAGGGCGTAAACACTAACTGTAAAGTCGATCCCCTCAGAGACCCCCCCGGAGAAAAAGAAACCAGCAAGTAAAAAACTCTAGTGCTTCACACAAACTAAAAAAGGAGCACAGCTATTGATTGGCTTATGCTATATAGCACATATATATACATATATATATATATACACATATACATATATATACATATATACATACATACATACATACATATATATATATATATTAGCATACTCAAGGTGCACCCCACTGATCAGCATGCGCAAAACACCCTATGACAGATTATTTGTTACTGTACCAATGTACAGAGCTACACAGTATAATGTAGTATAAATTAAGTATAAATAGGTAAGTAATCATCAATTACCTTATCCAAAGACAAAATTTACATAATGTAATGAAAATAAATTATGTAATATTAAATTATTACAGTATCAATATACTAAACTAGGGTACATTCTACATATGTAATAAGCAATTTGTTAACTATTTGCGAGACCTCAATTGCATATCCGGACAGATCCAGACGTCTTTATCGTTAAAATAGTCTTTTACATTATAGTAAGCCTTATTGATTAATATTTGTTTTATACAATTCTTAAACTTTATTTCACTCAGATCTATAATGCGTTTAGGTAATTTATTAAATAACCTTATACTGTTAATGACGAAACATTTATTAGTTTTTTGCAGTCTAAACTTTGGTATATCGATTTTATCTATGTTTCTTAAGTTTAAATTATGTCTATCGCTATTTTTAGTAAACATATTTAAGTTTTTCCTGACGTACAATAAATTCTCATAAATATATTGAGATGGTAGTGTCAGTACCTCAATCATAGGAAAGATTTCTCGAAGAGAATCACGAGCTTTCATGTTATATATTGCCCGAATGGCCCTCTTTTGTAAAATAAATATAGTATCAATATCAGCCGCAGATCCCCACATTATAAGACCATATGTCATTATACTGTGAAAGTAGGCGAAGTACACTAGTCTGGCTGTTGCAACATCAGTTAACTTTCTGATTTTTCTGACTGCGTATGCAGCAGAGCTCAGTCTATTGGATAAAGAAGTAAGGTGAGCTTTCCACTGTAGTTTGGAATCGACTGTGATCCCTAAAAACACAGTGGAGTCAACAAATTCCAGGTCAGTACCACCTATCTTCACTGTGGCATTGATATTAGATACATTAGGCAAAGTAAATTTCAGGCACTTAGTCTTCTTTGCATTTAAAACTAAATTATTTGCCGTGAACCATTTTGAAACCATTTCCAGAGTGTCATTTGCTGCCGATAATATATTATCTTTCCTACTAACTTTAAAAAGTAGGGATGTATCATCAGCAAATAGCACTATCTGCGCCATCTCCTGTACCATATGTGGAAGATCATTGATGTATACTAGGAACAGGAATGGGCCTAAAATTGAGCCCTGGGGGACACCCATCTTTACAAGGGTTCCGGCGGATACACAACCATCAATATTAACACCTTGAGTCCTATTAGAAAGGTACGACTTTATTAGATTTAAAGCTAAATCGCGAATGCCATAAAATTCCAGCTTATCTAACAAAGTTTGATGGTCAACACAATCAAACGCTTTAGACAGATCACAGAAAACGCCAACGAGATCCTGAGAGTTTTCCCAAGCGTCAATTATTTCAGTAATCAATCTTGTACCAGCATTTGTTGTGTTTCTACCTTTTGTGTATTGTTGATCATGTAACAATTTATGAGTATTAAAATGACTTAACAGCTGACCAAGAAGTATTTTTTTGAATATTTTACTTAAGGCTGGCAGGACAGAGACAGGGCGATAATTATTTGGATCTGTCTTACAACCGGACTTGAATATGGGAACTATTTTACTATTTTTCATGAGGTCGGGAAAAATTCCTTCACTAACACACCCGTTAAAAATATCAGCTAGTACCGGTGCTATAGTAAGAATGATTGAATCGATAGCTTTGACAGATAGCCCCCATAAATCTTCAGTTTTTTTTTTAATTAAAATTTTAAAGTATTTTAGTATATCCTCATTTGTGACATGTTTAAAATTAAAATTAGATATACTTGGCATTTTAATATATCGTTTTAAAAAATCTTTAGCAGTACTAGCTGATGATTTAATACAGTTCGTGATTTGTAACGGAATATTAGTAAAGAATTCCTCGAATAACTCCGCAACTTGTTTTTTATCTGATAACATAACTCCGTTTTGTCTAATTGAAATGATATTTTGTCTGATAATATTTTTACCGGTTTCAGTATTAATGATTTTCCATACACACTTGGATTTATTATCTGACTGTTTGATTTTGGATCCAATGTGAATAGATTTAGCTATGATACAAACTTTCTTGAACAGTTTTGAATAATTTCTAACATAATTATGGAAAATTTGGTCAGATGTATATGATCTTTTGTCATATAGATCATACAATGTATCCCTACTTATCCTAATGCCTTTAGTGGCCCAAGTAGCAAAATTTAATTTGTCAGTAATTTTCTTTGTTTTAATTTTACATACTTTATTGAATTCTTGATTTATAATTTTATGTAGATTGGAGTATGTAATATTTGGTTGATTAATATTATATATGAATCTGGACATTTTACTCATTACATTTTCATTAAAATTATTAAGTTTATTATCTGTTAAGGGCCTATACTTAATAATTTTATTTATAGGTTTAATTTGAGACTGAAATCTAACTAACAAACATTTGTGGTCGGAGGGTACCCCGGTAATAATAGAGTTACTTAAGAGGGAACAGTTAGTAAATATATTATCAATACAAGTCCGGCTAGTTGAAGTAATTCTAGTCGGTTCCATGAATACGTTATTTAAATTAAAAGAATTAAACAATGAAATAAGTTTTTGTTTGTCGCTGTTATTTATTAGGATATCTATATTAAAATCCCCACATATAAAAATTTGTTTATTTGAGTCATATATTTTTGACAAAACATCCTCCATTATATTAATAAAAGTATGTAAAGCAGAGGCAGGGGGTCTGTATATGCATAGAATAATATAGGTATCCATCTCTGCGCATGAGATCTCACAAACACGTTCAAGTGATAGTTTTACAATATCCTTCCGCTCTTTGCATTTTAGTGTATCTTTAATTAGGATAATAGATCCACCTCCCTCACAGGAGTTTCTATTGAAAAAACTAGCTACTACAAAGTTATTTATATTGAAACACATTTTCTCTGCTTTTAGCCAGGATTCTGTAAAACACATCAAATCTAAATTATACTTTTCAATTAATAATTCAATATTTAGAACTTTGCTAGAGAGGCTTTGAATATTTTGATGTATTAAGGTAAGCTTACAACTGTCCTTCTCTATTGTCACATCTAAAAGTTTAAACATGGTTGTACCACAACATTATTAGTACTACTACTAAATGATGATGTGGAGTCAATACTTAATAATATATTATTAGCTACCAATGTAGCAATAGTTTTTTGTACCTTCATAGGTAGTTTAAAGCTATCCTGGGTCATATAAATATTTTTAACAAATTTGTTAATATCAAATAAAGTGAACAAATCATTATAACATGTCATATTATAGATACAGTTATTTAAATAATGAATATGTTTATTTTGTGAAGTGGAATATTTGTTTGAATAAAGGAATGTACATAATGTAACATTCCTTACTCCAAGTTGTGACAAAATATCCACACTGTCCAACAAGTCACCTTTGCTTGTGTTCAATCCATTTCCTACCATAATAACCACATTACTATATGAATTGTAGAATTTGGAGGAAATAGATTTTACTATATTCTTATAACTATTACTTGGCATACAATAGTTTGTCACAAAATGATCTAGATGATAATTAAAAATTTGGCCCATTCCTATACCAATACTATCTGTGAGTAGTAAGGTATTGTTAGTGATGTCCTTTGGAAGAGTCACACTGGAATAAGTTAGAGTAGACCCGGTATCCGATAAATTTAATTTATTTTCACATGAGCAACAATTTTTATTTACAAATGAGTCAAATCTCTCTGCGTTATATTTGCTCAATTGAAGAATCTCATCCATATTTTTTATTTGTTCTGTAAGGTCATTCTGTGACAACTGGTATTTTTCCGTTATATCAGAGAGACATAAGCGCAAGTTATTAATTTCCGTTTTTGACTTAATAATATCACTATCATATTGAAGTTGTAAATTACTTATATAGTCACTATTTTGTTTGGCTTCCAACATGAGCCTATGGCAGTCTGCTTTTAATGATATATTCCTAGACCTAATATAATTGTTGTTTAACTTATTCTTGTATTTTTTTATGAACTTTAAGAGTTTAATATATTTCCTATTGCTAAAATATCCACCATTAATTGTGGACACATTATTAACTTTTAAGTCTTTGTCAACCAACTCGTCATACAAACATAATGTTTGTTCACACTGGCACCTCTCCCTCTCCTCTTCAAACTTTTCAATGGTCCTCAGAGCTTCATTGAGTTGCAGCTCCAAGTGGCTGCTCCGATCTAATGCCTGCACATAGAAGTCACCGCACAGGCCAACAGCGGAGAGTTGCTCCTGTACTTGGTCCCGTTCACTACATACATCTTCATACTGGGTGTGGAGTTCACTCAGCTCTTGTTTCAACTGCTTAATTTTGCTATTGATGTTTAATAGCTCAGCTTCACCTTCATCGCGCTCTTTCAAAAGTTGGTCGCACAGTATTTTAGAATTTTTCAATTCAACCAGAGCAGTTTTTAGCTTTTGTTCTAATTCTACCACAATAGCTCTTCTAGTGGTAGGAGGCATGGTCAGCGCTGAAAACAATTCACACCCAGTAACTAATTCTTATAATACCGACACATACCTACAAGTATTGTAACAAGTAAAAATGTGTAGACCTATTGACTATAAAATAAGTACCTAACCAAAACTAATAATTTATTAAAATATAATAATACTTAATATATTAGGTTAATGTGTAATGTACCTACCTAGGTAAGTACATTTGTATGGCTTAAATAAGATTATATGTATAAAGTAGTGTAATATAATAATACAATTCACCATCCATCACAATAAAATACTCTTCCTTGGGGAATGCCTTTACTGTAGAGGAGGTTGTCAATAAATAAATATGATACATTAATGTCGTTTAAATCATGTTATATGCTGCAATAGATCAATGATGTATATAATATGTTTTGAAGGAAAGTTGCTTTTAAATAAAAAGTAATGGGGTAGGTAGGTACCTACTTAATACTTATAATTTTGATTTTGACCTCTCACTCAATCACCCCAGTACTTTGTACCTTTACCACATAAAACAAGAAGGACAAGATTGAAAAATACTATAATAATTAGAAATATTATTATCAAGCTTAAACTATATTAAACTTGTAATTCAATAACTACTAGAACGAAATTTTGTCAATTGGAACGCCAAACATAAATACCTTTTGATGCCTCAAGACTCAACTTTTTGCCAAAAAAAGCCATGCACTATTATTATTTTGGTTTTACAATAATGTTTATAATGTTTTTAATCACTAATTGGCTTTCTAAACCAGTTTAATTATTATTTAATTTTTCCGAACAACAAAACAGCTGTTGACGGTTTTGACTTTTTATATAAACCTGCCTCGAACATGTGTTCCATAAAAGTTTGAGATTTGCAGCTGATCTTGGAAGACTTGAGATCCTATAATATGTTATGTAAACATGTCATCGAAAATATCTATAGTGTATACATACATACTATAATAATAATAAGCTAATATTTTTTTTTAATTTTGTTCCACTTAGTGGTATGGGTGAAGTCTAAGATGTTGAAAGTGAAAAGATTTAACTAATATTTTTATAGACTGTGCATATCTGGCGATTGTGATGGTTTGGTTGTTAATGCTTGGCCTCTGCCTCTCGCCAGATGTTTCCCGAACCTTAGACTTTTTGTTTTTTTTTGATAAAATAAACAACTTAGGATAATTAATATTTAGATTTTTGTATGCCAATTTAAAAAAAAAATGCATAAACAACTTTCTTAAGTTGTAACTATCACCGTCCGGGAATGCTGAAGTTCATTCCCCTGTCTTCCAGTCAAGCGATGGACCCGCCACCCGCACGGTGAACCCACGGATAGCTAAGAAAATTGTCTCTAGTAATAAACAATATAATAATGTGGTGTTATGCAGGTGGGATCATTCCAAGTGTTTGTGGAGGGCTACAAGGATGCGGACTACTGGCTGCGCAGATTCGAGCAGGAGCCGCCGCCCGCGCATCTCATGGAGAAGTATGTTTTATGCCTTAGTGTAATTGAAATCTGACTGTCAATTATAACTAACAATAATAACTTATGTAATGACGAAGGTCTTTCTTTGCAAAACACTTTGGTTAATCAATTAGGTACCCCTTAAATTATGATGACAAGTTTATATTTGTTATTGACAAGGCTGGGAGGTCTTATGGATCCTATGATCAGGGCTGGGCAAAACACATTCTTTGCTTTAATTGAAATACAAATAAAAAAATACTGTATCGTAAGTAGTTAAAATACGAAAATAAGTAAGATATTAGAAATATAAAATACAAAATACAGTATTTTTGCTATTTTTAATTGAAATAGAAATTACAGAATAAGTAATCGGGACCAGCTAACGGGCTAAAAAGTAGAGGAAAAGAAGATTAATTAATCAGTAAAACCAGAGTTTCCTGTCATGAACACTAGATTTTTAAATGTACTGTCAGACAAACAGCCTCTTGTTACAACAAAATTATTTGAAATACTAATTACAAAATACGTTTGGGTGGAGTATTTAAAATATAAATTACAAAATACATTTTAAAGGGGTATTTAAAATATAATTACAAAATACGTATTTGTATTTCAAATACAAGTAATATAAAATACTGCCCAGCCCTGCGTATGGTTGGTGTTAAACAATAAACTAGTTGGTGCCCGCAACTTCTTTTAATAATTTACTACATAATTTTGCCAATGACAAGTGGGTAGATTTGTAAATCGAATGAATGTAAAGTGGGATAAGAGGATGGAAAGGAATTGGGAAAGGATTAGGGTGAAAAAAGGGCATGGCGACATGACCGTATACGGTATAGTCCTGCCAATGTCAAGTGAAGAGGAAATATAACTAACAATAAAATGGGTGCCTCCACGAAGGTTGAGGGACTCATTGATATAAGGCAAACACTGAGACACTGCGTAAATGCTACACTTCTCACACTTAAGATTACTTCGAATGGTTATTCTACAAAATTTATACATTTTTGCACAATAATATTCTATAAACTTAACTCTGAAAAATATAACACAAACACACGTCTACAGTCTTCGGGCTACCCTCAATGAATCTCGTTCCCGCAACTTAAGTGTGTTTATTTTATAACAAAATAACTATTTACTATTATTTTTTTAAAGCCTTAGTAATTTGTTATTGCTAAGGTACAGTAAACTTGTTGACCATGGCTACCATACTCACTGTAGTTGCCAAAAAGATAACACAAAATGTCAACTTTATATGAAAAAATAAAATTTCTAAAAAAGTAAATATAACATGGAAAATATTTTAATGCAATTATTTGTCATTGTGGTATATATGGTGTATTTAAAATTGAGACTCTTATAACACAAACATCCTGTATATCTATGCTCTCTGTATGTATACCAAAATATAACTTTAATACATTAATTACATACCTTTTCCACAACAAAAAAAAAACCATAAATTCCAGTAGTTTTTAAATGATGTCCTGAAAAACAAACGAATTTTTAAAACCATAGATTAGTGGTTTATAGCCATTTTAGAGTATTTTTTATGAAGATATATATGTCCTACAATTTGAGGATTATTTTATCAGATACGGAATAACTTTTGCGAAAACCAGCTTTCTACTCTTGCTATAAACAAACCTAAATTGGTGAACATAATACTAGAACTTTAAAAAAAAACAATATACAAAGTTCTAGTGATTTTAAAATCTCGCGAGAAATAATTAAAATTAGACTGTTTCGTTACCATTTTATGTTCTCTTATTTTCCTTTCATGCAAACAACATACCCGGGACTGGTTGCATGTAAAAGGAGTGAAATTTTGCCTATGATGTGTAGTTGATATCCAATCTATTAAAATGTTATTATTAGTTATTATGATTAAAAAATAAATGTTTCGTCCATTTTCTACATAAAATATTTTATATGAAATGGACGCCATTTTGTATTTGTTACAGTCCCTATAAGTACAAAATGGCGTCCATTTCATATACAATGTCAAGTTTTTGGTTATTTATGTTAATATTTGATTGGTGTCAGGTTCCAAATGCAGTTTGAGCGTCTGGTGGTCCTGGACTACATCATCAGGAACACGGACCGCGGCAACGACAACTGGCTCATACACTACGAGCCGCCCGCCGAGGGGGACCAGGTATCTATACTACCCGTTTAAACTCAATGAGTTTTTAATATAAAAAGATATGTACATTTTGTTTAACAACATCACTATAGTGTCTATACTAGCTTGTGAAACTGTATATAGATGGGTTATTGTCTATCCAAACATCAAGGCGAGCTAGCTGTACACTCATACCATCGGCTACGACGAGGTATGAGTGTACAAGGTAGGTATATCTGCAGTGCCAAATATATAGTGTGGAAAATTTAATGTCAAATTTTCATTGGACCACGCCAGGCTACTTTGAACCTGACGGTTGGTAAAAGTAGCCTGCCGTAGGTCAAATCAAATCAAATATTATTTATTTCATGTAAATCTTTACAGATATTTATGAATAGTCAAAAAAAAAAAAAAAGTTTTAACAATAAGGTCTAGAGTGCGCTTGGTTAGGCTGCTATATATATATTAATTAATAAAAGGTGTCATAAGATAAAAATATTAAAAAAGAAAAAAAAAAAAACAACCAACCGAACGCACGCTACATAACCAACTAGTGTAAGACTAGGTGGTTAGCTGATTCCATTGACCATCCGATTATCATCCGCCATACAAGAGTGCCACCGAGGCGACCAACCTCACCAACCGTATCCACGCCTTAAATATTAGTTCTTATATTATATTATTGTCATTATATTGGCTGTATATATTTTTGAATGACCATCAATCGCATTAACATAGTTATATGGATCGGTATCTTCAAGGGCGTAAACACTAGTTGTAAAGTCGATCCCCCCGGAGACACCCCGGAGAAAAAGGTACCAGCAAGTAAAAAACTCTGGTGCTTCACACACACTAACAGAGGAACACAGCCATTGAGTTACCGATATGCAAACAGCATATGGTAGCATACTTAAAATGCTCTAATCCTACTAAAAGCGTGCACAAAACACCCTATGGCAGATTATTTAACAGTATAGCAATTGGTTACTGTACCAATGTACAGACCTGAAAACACTAAATAGTACAGGCAATTTACTAAATAATAATATATAATAACAGAGTACCTGTATAACGTAAATATAAATAAGTAATCATAAGATATACCTTATCCAAAGATAAAAAGTTAAATATAATAAAAAATAAATTAAGTAATAATAAATTATTACAATATCAGATTTAACATACCTTACTAGGGTACTAGTACAATTTAAAACTACAATTGAAAAGGCAATACTAGTTGTGAGACCTCAATTGCAGATCAGAACGGGTCCAGACATCAGGTAGCTAAGAAGTCCTAAAAATTTATGAATGTGGTCAACCAATGATTTGTTTTTACCATCATTAATCTTTCCTTTTCAACTATTATACTACATAATTATTACGTCAGTGCAGGACTGGGCAGTATTTGAATTACTTGTATTTGAAATACGTATTTAAAATACAAATACGTATTTTGTAATTATTATTTAAATACCCCTCCAAAATGTATTTAGTAATTTAAATACGTCTTGTAGTGTATTTTGCCCAGCCCTGCCTTAGTGACTATTTGACTTATATATGTGGTGGGCCTCAGACTTATAAACACTACAGTTCACCTCCCGGTTCAAAATCAGTCTGTACCAATGAGTTTTTAATGTAAAAATCTATGTACATTTGTTTGACAACACCACTATAGTGTCTCGGAGAGCACGTTAAGCGTCGGTCCCAGTTTCACTATACCTACCAACTTATGAACCTGTTAATAGGTTGGTTATTGAGTTTATCCAAACACCGTGACGAGCTGACCACTTGTTCGGCATCGGATTCGGAATACGCCGAGGTGGGAATATAACCCTACCACTGAGGCCGTCAAGAAGGTCTCAGTAATCCATGATAACACTTATACTAAGCTCCAGTTGCACCAAAGTATCCGGTAAAATAATTGTACCGGTTAAAGTTAAAAATGGTCACGAATGTTTTATTTAGTTTTATTTTGAAAGTCGAATGACAGCTGGTACATTCGACGCCATATTTAACTTTAACCGTTACAATTACTTTAACGAACACTGGTACAAATAGGCCTTAAATAGTGTTTTATCCTTTTTCTGTAAGGAACCCATAAAATTAAGGATTATATATGGAACCGCCCTAAAGCCTAGAATCGCCTATAAAACAAAATGAAAAACATTTTTTTGCCATATTCTGGTCTCACTTCAACCAATCAACACTCAATGATTGGTTATAATATTTTTTGTTCTCACTTTTTGTCTATAGTTTGCATGGCGGGCGGCCATCTTTCTTCACGGTTTCTCACGTTTGGAAAGGCATTTTAGATATTAGGGCGGCTCCCTATATACCTTCTTGACGGAGCCCTAAATGTGAACAAGCTATAAGATAGATATATTTGTGGTTGCAGAGCGGCCAACCGTCGGTGCGCATCGCGGCCATCGACAACGGGCTGGCGTTCCCCTTCAAGCACCCCGACTCCTGGCGCGCCTACCCCTACCACTGGGCCTGGCTGCCGCTCGCCAAGCTGCCCTTCACGCAGCACACCAAGTACCCAACTATACTCTATGCCACGACAACTCATACTCACGTCATAGATAGAACAGTAAATGCAGGTGTACTACGGATGGCTAAACATCAACCGGTGCCACGAATTGTCGCTTTGTTCATTTAAATGTCATTTTTACACTCTTTAATATATAGACAATTAGCGACAACAAAACAATTTTTACATTTTTGTGTAACACACGCTATGACGTCACTATCAGTTCTCTCGGAATAGACTCTATACTATGTATATGTTTATTTAAATTATTTACAAATAAATGTATTTTGTCTCCTAAGAATATATTTTTACATTTTCAGAGACCTCATACTTCCACTTCTGTCAGATATGAATTTTGTTCAAGAACTTTGTGATGAATTACATTTATTATTTAAGGTAAGTAGTTTGCGATATTTCCATTTCATTATATAGTCATACATTTTTGTAGCCGTCTTAACTGTAGTGTACAATAATTATCGACTCCAATAGTTTAGCTTCGAGAATAGTTCAATTAATTTATTATAACTGACAAACCTGCCTCTTACTTATCTTATAACATTGCCCAGCGTCCTCACCATTAAGAGATATACCAACAGCAGCATACACATAGTATATGTCTGGGACCTATAACTATACAATCAAATCATATCAACTAAAAAAATAATAAAACATAAAAACACAAATAAATTAAATTACCTATTAAAATAATAATAATAAATAAAAATACTTACCTAAAAAAAATAATAAATCCTCACAGTTGTCGCGCGGCATAGTGCCAAATAAATAAATAAAAGATACTTAACAAACTCGCTACTCGGATCTTTATTACAAGCACTCTTTTGTATCGCTAAATTGTATATTTATTTTGTACAAAAGTACATAACATTCACACTCATTCAATTATTTCTCTTTTAAAGATTAAAAAAAAAACTTATACTATTTGTAAACCGTAAACATACGCCACTACACAAGTTATCACTTAGTATGACGCCTGGGGAACTCATATCTGGAATGTAACCTTTTGCTCAACAAATCAACATTTGCATTATTGTTAGTCATACCTAAAAAGTTTGGCAGATTTAAGTGTTCGATACCATGCACCCCTCTAGAACTCTCAATTGATGGATTTCATACGAGTCTACCAAATACAATAAACTTACCCCCGTATCTAAACACAAAGACATTATACTTATAACTTGCAAACCATTTCTGTTTAATATTTTGGCTTGTTCAATCAGGTTGTAGGTTGGAGTTGTTGTTTTAGCTGTAAGGTTATTTATTGATATGTTACCATTGCAGCAAGACAAAGGCTTCGACCGCGGGCTGTTCGAGAAGCAAGTGTCCGTGATCCGCGGCCAGGTGCTCAACCTGACGCAGGCGCTCAAGGACAACAAGAGTCCGCGCCAGCTCGTACAGATGCCGGCCGTCATCGTGGAGAGGTAACCACCCACCACTGGGGACCTACATCAATCGGATATCAACTGCACCTCAAACTTAACATTTAACATATTTTTCATACAAAATGTGTCAAATTTTAACTTTTATACGACGTTGATACACAATTGATTTAGCAGAATAAGGCCTCTGGTCGGTCCATGATCGCGTTTTCTCAATGTAAATACTGAACGCTTTATGTTCATAAACCGCTAGACTGCCTGCTTAATATGATTGTGCACCGTATCTGGGTTCGATTCCCACCTATGGCAAAAGAAAAATAAAATAGTACGATTTTCTGTAGAATTTGTCATAAAATAAAATATCATTAGTTTATATATCTATACAATAGCGCTTAGCATAACCACATCAATATAGTTTGACAATCAATAAAATGAAGTTTATGAATGAATATTCTCATTCATAAACTCGATATGTATCGAATTCGTCGATTTATCGAGCCTATCGATGCTGTTGTGCTAAGGCCCTATGTGTATTATGTACCTATACATAATACAAGCCTAGAGCTTAGATTGTGACTACGGTAATATGTGTTATATATTATTATTATATATAAATAGATTCAAATGTTTTACTTGTTATACATCTCATGACGGCTACCTTTTTGTTTATGAAAATCGACGCCATTTTAATAATATGATTTGTCATTTTTAGGGATTCATGCCATAAATAGGATAGATAAATGAATAAGACATATTTTTTTGAAAAAGAAAGCGATCTAAATAAAAAAGAAAAAGACTACAGTAAACACAGTTAGCAAAAACTCATGATATAGTTACAGATCACATTTGTCTAAAACTCAATGTTTGTTGAGGTGGCGCAGTGGACGACTCACATTAATGCGTTGCATTTACCAGGATTTATGTCAGTGGTAGTGGTGGTTAGCGAGGGTGGTAGCGGTGGTTAGTGAGGGTGGTGGTTGACGTGAGTGTGTCTGCAGATCCAAGTCTGGCAGCACGTCCACTCGGTTCTTCGACTCGTTCCAGCAGCGGTTCCAACACAAGTCGCCGTTCTTCTCCTGGTGGTGACGCGTGACGGTGAGACATATTTATACAGACAATTAGCAGACGGTAGCTTTTAATCTTTGTCTAACCATATATTTGTCATAAAAAAAACTAAATAAATAGTTGTTTTTCTTCCAAAAATTGGTATTAAATATAAAATACTGACGGTCTTATTCATAAAAACTTACGAAGCCTTTATTAATGCTTTATAACAGCTCAATAGCAAAACACCTCAAAACGTCCATAAACGCACAATAAACCTCTTATAGTGATAAACGTCAAATAACAGCTCCATAACTTTATTGAAGTCAGGAGCCCACTATAAACCTATTTTAACCTCACTTTTTACACATATTTTATTTTTTGGTTTAAAATTTTATTAAATGACTTCTATTACTTCATAAAATTATATTACAAATAAAAATAATAATGCCCAGTCGGCTTCCGATCAACAAATTCTCAAAATTTTACAACTCGAATGGACTTGAACCAAATTAGGTTGGGCGCACACTGACAGAAATTTGTAACAAAAAAATATTAATATTAAATTTATTGTTTCACCGCGGTAATTTGTCCAAAAAGACAAAGTTGTGCCGCTTCAAACTACAAAATTTTAATGGCGGTGCCGCCACATCTGTTTTTTATTTATTTAATACACGACATGTGATTTTGTATCTACCGGATGGTAAGCAGACCTACAAAGTCTATAAATGGATCGATAAATACATTGTCGTTTTACAATATTGATCGCTCCCACTATGCCGGCTAAATGATGCGGTTACAAAATGTCAAAGAATCAAAAAGAAAGAAAAAAAAATCAAAGAAGTTTACATTACGAGTCTATTTTAATATCCTCGCTGCTTTATCGTAAATTCAGTCGCTTATTTCGTAACCGCACCATGAAAGGATACTACCACCTCAACCATAAATCTATGCAGTAGTCCCCGGTACCAACCAACTGGTGAACCCACAGACTAAAACGGAAACATGACTAGGTCACTTGACAGTTTTTGTTGTTGTATGTGAAACAAGTATTGCGACTTGCCAGTTACATATTATCATACTATAGAGATGCAATCATAAAAAATCACATAGGTACAGATATAGAGAGATGCAACATACGCGATAAACAAAGCTGTATTCTATTTTTGATACAAATTATTTTTATTTAAATGACGGCTGAAACCGCGGGGCACAGCTAGTGTGACTGAATTTTCTATCAGTGTGCGCCCTACCTTATTATAATTATTTCATTAGAGGTGTCAAAAAGTTTTTTTTTTTTACTTTTATGGTCTTGGTTTTCCGCGATTCTGCCAACTTTCTTGACAATCAATTATTTTTTTCTATCAACACATCACTAATTCAGCTAATAAACGTCAAATAGTTATAGGAGCTTTATTGGAGGTTTATGAATAACAAAAAAGTTATCGAGCCAATAGCCTTATTAAACGTTTTAACTATTGAGCTCTTTAAGAGTGTTTTAAGGTTTTTTTATGAATAAGACCGTTAGTGTTTAAAGCTAAGAGTATGTTTTAATATATTTATGTGTTTTTTAACTGAATTAAAAGTGTGGGACAAAACTATAATAGAAACAAACATATATAATACTTGACTTTGCATCGTCTTTTAAAATAATATTTGTTTTTTTTTTATTTGCAGTGGTCGGCAGCAAAAAGGTGATAGTTCCGTGGTAATAAATATATGGTTTTATGTAATATCTAGTGATATATTATATAAATGATTTTATATTTACTTAATAATTAACCAATTTAATTATAATAGTAAACAATCCTTGTTTCTATAAAGATGTCTGCCATACAGTTTTACCGGACATTACAACATTTAACAACAACTATGTTAAATTACACTTGTGCTGAAGCGAAAGACGATTTTGTTTAAATATAGCTCATTTCATTTAATATTGAAGTTGTGTTTTAATATTAAGTTGTGTAAGGCCTGAACTTTATTTCCGTTTACAGTGTAAAATCCACGTTTTTCAAACATTTAATTTTGATTTGTTCGAATAGAATAGATCAAAATTAAATTTAGAATAAAAAAGTGATACAATATATTTTAAAAAAATGTTTATCGTGTTAGAATTTACATTCATACTAAACATGTAACACACAACCGCAAAGTTTTTCAATTATTTGTTTACATTTTTGATCTCAAATTTAATTTCAGTGTGTATAAATATATATATATATCTACCACCCTCAGATAAGCCAAATCGTGTGATTTCCTCAACGAAATTGGTTGTTTCATAATACATATGTACTGTCCGGGAATGAAGTGGCCAACATTGAGTTATTGTTGATAATTAATATTACCTGCATTGGCAACTATATTTAGGTTTGCATAATACAATGATAAGCCAACATAATACAGAATAGTCATTTAAGTTATTTTTGCGATTTTACAATTTACATAATATTTATTGTGTTTATTATTAATTCAAAAATTAATTAACCTAAATGTGTTGTAGTTTAAACTAATAATCAAAAAATCTTCCATAATCATTCTTATGTAGCAACAAATTTGTAAATTATAATTATTTAGTTTTTATTAGAGAAATAAAAAAGGGAACAATATTTATAATTTATAAATAAAATGGCGTTAAGCTGGACTTGCGCTGTGTAATATTTTGTAGAATAAATATAAGCCGCGCCAATAAAATAATAATTTATAAATGGCTACCTCTATAGTACAGTCAGTAAAGACCTCCATCTTTTACTTTTTTATATTGAATTATTATTTATAAACAAATAACCACTCTTTAAGTTTGGGAACCTTACCGCAGTGATATAATATGAAGGAGATAGCGCGTGAGGGGACGCCATTTTATAAATAGTTTGTTCACTGGCGCGGGTTGTACATCAGTCAAAACTTAATTATATATTAAGACTAAATATGTCTTTAAGAGAAATTATATTACGACTGCTATTGTTCGTCTTATAGTAATCTACTCAGCAAAACCCTATAGACTACTTCATACTCATGAATAAGGGTCAAATCTGTTACACCGAAAATAATCTATTCGTTTATTAACACTTGATTAAAATGTATGAACCAACTGGGGTTTTTTAGCGCGGTCAGAGTTGGTCTTATGGTGAAAGTTGTTCTAGTCTATAGGACTTTTGTCTCTACCTATAACTAATATGATATATTTTTTGAGTTTTTTAATGTTCTGTGACAAATGATTTTTTCTATGTTAATAGTTTTATTTTAATACAAGTAATAATAGTAGGTAAAGATGTGTTTATTTATTTTTATTTTTTGACATTTTGCTATTTGTTACATTTTTTGAGGTATAAAAAACTTTGGCAAACATATTTAATAAAGAAAGTGCCTAAACAGGTTTAGAATAAATACACACAGACACAAATGTGTCTTCTGTGATCACAATGGTAATCTTTGTGTTCTAAAGTCTGTGCGCTATTTATGATAACTGTCCTATCTATACATTTAGGAAATTTGAGGAATAATTCAATATATAGTAATTTAATTAATACAGTAATGGCCCTATTAATAAAAAAATATTGACAAAAGGTTTTGTCTCTTACGCTTTTGTAGCTAAAAAAAGAGACAAAACCTTCCATAACTAAAGTGATAATGTTTAAGGGTGCAGATGAATACAAGTATAATTATATTTAACTTGATTAAAAAAAAACAGCGAACACCTTCCAAATCCATGAATGGTTGATTTAGTGCACAGACTATTCTGTTTTAAAATTAGTACAAGTAATTAAAATGATATCTAGAATTAATTAACAAAACAACAATTAGGTAAAAACACATTGTAGATAACAAATTAAATACGAATGAATGATTTTGATATTGAACGAATGAGGAGGGAATGAATGAAAGAATAAAACTTAAGACGGGTTTTGAACAATTATCGATAACTTAATCTTGTATATTTGTCAGTTATTTGTATATTTATTTCCATGATTGTTCAATAGCGTTGTACAAATTGCACATTGTATATACAATTAGATTATTATCCATTAATTAATTTTGGAGGAAAATATAATCACCAGGCATTTGACTTGTTGTTTTATTTCTAAATATTGACAATATTTCCCAAATGTAGTTAAACTTTTAACCTCTTGAGACCCTCGGTATCACCTATGATACTTGCGAAAAACTTTTTATTTCAGTGACATCTAGCCGGTTATGTGAAAATTATTTATTGATTTATAAACTACCTAGTATGACTTTTTTCGCATAGGTGGCTATAGGTCGATAGGATAATTTTTACCTAAGTTTTTATTAATTTGAACAGATTTGTTTTTGAGTGCACTGACAAGATGTCGAATAGCCCGAGGTAAATATTTGTTTTACAATGTTTTTAGTATTTTTTTTACTGTTTTCAATAGTAGACATGTCAATGATCTATAATAAATATGAAAACAGATAAAAGTTTTATTTTTAGATTGTTAAATTAAGGGAATTTTCTTAATATCACGTATGATACTTTGGGCACTCGTCATTAAAAAAATGCTATTTTTAAGTTTTATCAGATTGTCAAATTGTGGATCTCCTATGCAACTTTAATGAGTCTGATTGTAAAGACATCGACGAGGATGAAGTGGATAACGATCTGCAGATGGATGTTGAAGGTATTGACAAAGATGTTGTATCACGTGAACCTGAAAGTGAGTGGGAGAAGTCTGATGAAGAGCCCCTTTCCAACGTTGCCCATTCATGACATGAACCTGCTCTTAGGCGAGCTATTAATCGGCCTTTGACATGGGAAGAATCCGCTCAGAAATCTTCGATAATACCCTAAACACTGATCTTTCATTAGAAGAACAAAATTCAACTAAAAATTCTCGTGAGTACTTCTCCATCGCCACAATTTCAACTTGTACCAATTGATCTAGCGTTGTTCAAACTGGCAAGTCACTAAACACAACACCTGAAGAGATAAGATCATTTATTGGTTGCTCAATTGCTATAGGTATTCAAAGAATTAAAAGTCGTAGATGACCATAACGTTTCACAAACTATGAAGGAGATAGACAAGTTCTGGAAAATTCGTCCAATAGTATCTCAGATCGAAAAGGCCTGTAGAGAAAATAAAAAAGAAAAACGTGTAGCCATTGATGAACAAATTATTCCTTTTACTGCTAAATGCAAGCAGAAGCAGGTAATTAAAGGAAAACCAAATCCAGAAGGAATTAAAGAATGTTTAATGGCTAATCCTAATGGTCTTCATCTTGACTTTTATATGTATCAGGGAAAAGTAACATCGATTGACTCAACCTTGCACCCGATGCTAGAGAAAATAGACTTAGGCGGTCGTGTTGTCCTAAAACTTGCCGATACTCTGCCTCCGAAAACGTCAATTTATATTTATCGATATTTTACATCTATTTCCCTTCTGGACAATCTAGTGGGCAGAGACATAAATGCAACCGGAACCCTAATGAAAAATCGTGTTCCAGAATATTCACGGCCTAATAAAATAAATAGAGCAAAATCTCTACATGGACTTTAAAATGGAAATGGCTAAGTATCTGATTTATGGCAAAACAAAAAGACCATCTATCGCACTCCACTCTAGTCCCAGTCTGGATCTGGACTACTCACAACAGTCCACAACAGAGTCCACGGGAAAGTCCACAGCCACTGAGGCCAGCAGATCAAGAACTACTCACGCCATCTCGGAAGCGCAGACTTGTGGAACCTGTTCCCCATATTTCAAAGAGCATGAAGGACGCACAACATTTGCCTGTTTGTGACAAAGAAAACCAAAATAATTGGTCCAAGTGTCGGATGAAAGATTGCAACCAGCTCACTTTTGTCAAATGTTTCACATGTAATATTTTTTTATGTTTTAATGTGAATAGAAACTGCTTTTACACGTTCCACACAACGAACAATAATGTTAAATAATAAATGATAATTATGTTGCGAATTATTTCTTTTAGACCCATAGTATCACCTGTGATACCCTCTATTTTGGGGTTCTGGTGGGGGTAGGATTTTTTAAAATATTTTTGTCTTAATACAAATTCTTCCAATAACCCCCAAACTAAAAATTAACAAGATTAAACAAATTTTATTATCCTGGGTCTCAGGAGGTTAATAGATGTTAGGTTTGACAAATTTTTTTCGCTAAACTAGTTTGTAACATCTATAGAAATAACATTTTCGTGGCGTTTTGTCGCAACAAAATTTATTATCGGTCATGTGAGGAAAGGGTTGCAGGAAAACGCCTTTCTTCACAGTACCGGAAGTTTGTAACATCTATAGAAATAACATTTTCGTGGCGTTTTATCGCAACAAAATTCATTATCGGTCATGTGAGGAAAGGGTTGCAGGAAAACCCCTTTCTTCATAGTACCCGAAGTTTGTAACATCTATAGAAATAACATTTTCGTGGCGTTTTATCGCAACAAAATTCATTATCGGTCATGTGAGGAAAGGGTTGCAGGAAAACCCCTTTCTTCACAGTACCGGAAGTTTGTAACATCTATAGAAATAACATTTTCGTGGCGTTTTATCGCAACAAAATTCATTATCGGTCATGTGAGGAAAGGGTTGCAGGAAACCCCCTTTCTTCACAGTACCGGAAGTTTGTAACATCTATAGAAATAACATTTTCGTGGCGTTTTGTCGCAACAAAATTCATTATCGGTCATGTGAGGAAAGGGTTGCAGGAAAATCCCTTTCTTCACAGTACCGGAAGTTTGTAACATCTATAGAAATAACATTTTCGTGGCGTTTTGTCGCAACAAAATTTATTATCGGTCATGTGAGGAAAGGGTTGCAGGAAAACCCCTTTCTTCACAGTACCGGAAGTTTGTAACATCTATAGAAATAACATTTTCGTGGCGTTTTATCGCAACAAAATTCATTATCGGTCATGTGAGGAAAGGGTTGCAGGAAACCCCCTTTCTTCACAGTACCGGAAGTTTGTAACATCTATAGAAATAACATTTTCGTGGCGTTTTATCGCAACAAAATTCATTATCGGTCATGTGAGGAAAGGGTTGCAGGAAAACCCCTTTCTTCACAGTACCGGAAGTTTGTAACATCTATAGAAATAACATTTTCGTGGCGTTTTATCGCAACAAAATTCATTATCGGTCATGTGAGGAAAGGGTTGCAGGAAACCCCCTTTCTTCACAGTACCGGAAGTTTGTAACATCTATAGAAATAACATTTTTGTGGCGTTTTATCGCAACAAAATTCATTATCGGTCATGTGAGGAAAGGGTTGCAGGAAAACCCCTTTCTTCACAGTACCGGAAGTTTGTAACATCTATAGAAATAACATTTTCGTGGCGTTTTATCGCAACAAAATTCATTATCGGTCATGTGAGGAAAGGGTTGCAGGAAAACCCCTTTCTTCACAGTACCGGAAGTTTGTAACATCTATAGAAATAACATTTTCGTGGCGTTTTATCGCAACAAAATTCATTATCGGTCATGAGGAAAGGGTTGCAGGAAACCCCCTTTCTTCACAGTACCGGAAGTTTGTAACATCTATAGAAATAACATTTTCGTGGCGTTTTATCGCAACAAAATTCATTATCGGTCATGTGAGGAAAGGGTTGCAGGAAAACCCCTTTCTTCACAGTACCGGAAGTTTGTAACATCTATAGAAATAACATTTTCGTGGCGTTTTATCGCAACAAAATTCATTATCGGTCATGTGAGGAAAGGGTTGCAGGAAAACCCCTTTCTTCACAGTACCGGAAGTTTGTAACATCTATAGAAATAACATTTTCGTGGCGTTTTATCGCAACAAAATTCATTATCGGTCATGTGAGGAAAGGGTTGCAGGAAAACCCCTTTCTTCACAGTACCGGATAGTGATGGAGGGTTGTGAATAGGGTTGCCAACTCTTATTCACGGATATTTGGGAGACTATAAATTAATACTCGGGACATGCCTACAAATGCACCTACAGAAACGAGAGAAAAACAATTTTAGTATAATTTTATAAGTTTATTTAAAATAATAACAATATAAACTATTCGTTTAAAGTAATCTAATCGAAATAACAATCAAATAATCATACACTGTTTATTTTATATTTTACAATGGTGTTCGCTTACGCTACAGTAATGCTGGGGTCACACTAACGGGAAACGCCGTTAATTATCGCGATGTTGAACGTTAAACATTGGTGTAGCCACGACTTAACGCGATCATTTTACATTAATATGCCGCAATAATAATCGCGATGATGGGCGTTAACGTTTCCCATTAGTGTGGCCGCAGCATTAGTGCGTGTCGCGGCGCGTATACTCTTCATTTAAATGTGGTTTCCGTTTAGGTTTACCAAAAACAGAGGCAATTAACGTCGGTAGACATTTATTGATTTTATTATTATTGTAATTAATATTCGCGATACAGTAATAATTCATTACTAAGTACTTATTATATTATTTTTATTCTACATATTTGGATAAGGTAATTGATTTTAACTGGAAGGATACTACCGCCTCGGCAAGAAGTAAATAGTCTCCTGGATATAATAATATTTTTTGGAAAATAATATGAAATGCGCCACATTACTATTATGATAAATACAAAGCGTCCCACCGGATATGCACAGGTTCGTCCATTTATTTTCATCGTAACGCTACATAACTCAGTCGCGACTGAGTTATAGAGAATATGATTTTTTATTTCATTACTTGATATAGCTACATTAGAATCTTCAAGTATTAAACATTTTGTTAAAAACTTGACAACACAAAACAAAAGGGTTTTACTTTATCTGGCACTACTGCAATAACAAACGGTACATCACTAGCCGCCATTCTGGGACGTCATTTGTGCTCAAAAAGAACGCGTCGGCATATTAGTTTATTGTTATTGTGACGTTTGCCACAGATATTAAAGTTATACTGGTTCAAAACATTTTAATAGAATGTTCGAAGGACCCTATAGAATAACATATGTCTTTGCCTCAAATAGTCAATAAGTCAGCACTCACCAATTAACTGCTTGCGTAGGAACATATAACATCACTTTTTACACATATTTCTTTTATCTTTCACTCGGTGAAAACTATTTTAATTTGTATTTATTTAGCACAAGTTTTTGCGTTACAAGACTGCTCGCTCCCTCTTGCGGAAGCGGCGAGTATAAGATCGAGCGTTTCGTATAACGCAGTAGGTAGGGAGCGGCGACCACCACGACCATTGTAAAGAGCCAAAGGCGAAAAAAATATTGTATTTTTTTGGTAATTAATCGCATATTAATTATGGGTGGATCAACTTTTCTTTGTATCAAATCAACAAAATGTATGTTTTAATATTTAAATTTATATTGCAATGAAAATATGCTTAAAAGCCATAAAATACGTTACATTAACGGATTTTATCTCAAGCAGTGAATTTTTATTTAATTTTATGGTGTTACATGCTATTTTAATTGGATCCTGCCCTGAAATATGTCCTTTGGGTGACTATTTATATAATGTGATTTTTGTAAATAAAATAGCTGTGAATTAAAAAATAATAATACTTCACTTAAAAACCATCCAAAATGATTTCTTAGATAATATTGAATGCAAAATAAGTGTAATAATTACAACAAAAAAACTATTAATTGTGTCTCTTGGGTCACCCTTGGGCCAAAAACTAAACTATTTTTACTTGTATAAAAAATATTGATATCTTAAAGTAATAAAAATCAAAGTTTCTCATTCTTCTTATGAGTATTAATCATAAATCATTAAAAAAAGTAATATTAACCTACTGTAAATTCAAAAAAGTTTAATATAATCATAAAGAAAATTAGGGACGACAAAGTTAGCAATGAGACATTAGGCCAGTGACTTACGAGACATTAACCAAAAAAAAAAAAAATTACATTTTAATAATCGCTTTATTTAAGGTCTTTCAAGTACAATAGAATAAAAAAACAAATAACATTATTAAAGTAATAAATAGCTGTAAACTAAAAATGAAACTGCCTATTCCTTAAAATAGTTACCTTAATAAGAACAATACCATATAAACTAATCACTTTTCGAAAACATCTACAATATTATTAAATTCGTTATCAAATTTATCCCGTTTCATTATAATCACTGGTTTGGGAAGAATCTCAACAATGTCCATGTAATCAATATCGGCAACGTCGCTTCTGTCCAAACGGAAATACTTTTCTGTTTTTTACACTTCGCATAAATGTAACTCTAATATCGCCATCCTCATCTAAATTATCCACAACACAAGCAAATTTGTAAAAAAATTCCTTTGAAGCGTATACATTCACAAGTAAATAATCTCCACTGCATACACCCTGATTTTCTTTATTACCTGATGAGGTAGATGGTTTTTCAAAGGCCTTATGTTGTTCTTCTTCTGACAAATCTGGTGAATTATACACAATGTCGTAACATTTTATTTGTCGAGGTTGACAAGCCAATCTCTTTCAAAGATGATGTTAACTACAGACGTTTAATGTTACTCCGAGGAACATCTTCATCAGAGCTGATTGGAATGTCAGTGTTTACATTGCCAACTTCGACGATGCTTGTAACAAACTCGTTGTCTTTATCGGTTTCTGAAACTTTATCATCATAACTATTAGATTTTGTAGAAGCAGTAATGGGAGCAATAGGCCAATACATATCGCTGCAGGAATTCGCAAAAACCTCTTTTACAGAAGCAACTTAGATTTTGGTATTGGATATCTCCACGAACTTCTGTAAATATTTGATGAACTTTTAATGTCCCAATGTTTCTTAATATTTTAAAAATTCAAACTCAAAAGTCTTTTGAGTCACCACAAATGTCTCCTGAGTCACCACTTGTGACTAGTGACCCAGGGGAATCGTCAGCCAGGAGACATTCAACAGTTAATGTGGGTTATTATTAGGAAATATACAAAAAATGTTGCAAAAAATTATTTTGCGAAATAATAAGACTAAAGCGTGTTATAATAGCTGTAAAATTTATAAGAAAATACATTAAACTTACCGAAATATCGCAGTTACCCAGCAGAACCTCAATAAACACACACTATCTCTCTTCAAGCCACGGTCGAACTGGCCGATAGAAATTAACGCCCGCTCAACGGCAAAGTTGGTCACGTGATTTGCAGATCTGTTTCCAATTAGCTAAGCTAAAATTCGCGCTATCCCACTTCCTTTTTGTAAAATTTTATATAGTGACCCAGCGGAAATCGATACTAATGGTAAGAACAGGGACATACTTGTTAAATAAGTTATATATAATAAGGAAAATCATTTTTATCATTATTTATTAATATGTAAGTACACGGAGTATTGTAAAATATAATAAATACGATTGAGTTATACACGCCATTGAGTAATTTTTGACGACGTAAAAATATTCAGAGCCATCGCGCTCTGGGGACATTTCGGATTTATATGGGAGGCTAATATTGTCCCCTGACTGACCGCTATTTTTTAATGATATAATTAAATTACTTATTAATTGATATGAAACCAATGTTACTTATTGGTCTTGTTTAATAAGTTAGGTCTTCGAATTAGTATTTTTTTTACGATTTATCTGCTAACATAAATAAACTGCCAGGGACTACCTTTGACAAAGAATAGTTGATCTACCCTTATACATCCGTACTCCACCTCAGAAGTTAGTCAACTCTCAGTCAAAAGATTTAATTAAATAAATACCCTGGAAGACAAGAAACGGTAGACTACAGTGACGTTTGTGCACGAATGACGTCACAGGTTTTGCTAATATCGGAGCGTTTTGAAATGCGTTCCCATTCTACAAAAAAAATGGATTTAATAAATCTTATATTTAAAAACAATGCTAATTAATATAAAATATATTACTGGAAATATGTTCAGACATAAAAGGAACATTAAAATGAATAATTAGCCTTACATGCATATTCCCTATTATAAAGTAATTTTTGATAGTTTTAGATTCTAATAGCGCGCATAATTTGAGTGTAGTATAAGGGGCAAAATGAAACAAGTTAATATCTAAAATAACTTTATTTTATAATAAATTAAATTGGAAAAGCGATTTTCTTTTGATAAAATTAACAAAAAATACATAAAAATCTGTAGCAAAGTATTTGTGCAAATAATATCATAATTATAAAACATAAACACCATTTATTGGTTTTTACTAAAACATATTATCTAAGGACAAGGAACACTAACTGGATCGTATAGTACCGTGATGATACAGATTGTAATAACACTTTTGCAGCGGTAAAAGAGACCCAGTAAAAAATAATTATTGCTAATAATTAAGGACTCTGCAGTTGACTTGACGCCCACACAAACGTACTTCCAATATTACAACTTGGCTGTTAGTCAAAGTTTTATTATAATTTTTATGTTAGCAATTGTACGCAAAAATCTTTCTATTGTGGGTAATAAATCTTTTTGTACCTATATATTAAAAAAGTTTTTTTTCAAATTCCCAAAAAAAAATTCCCAACACAAAAATATAATTTTAATTGTCCGACAAACAGAAGTCGAGTAATACTGGAAGGGCGAACTTCGCGATTGCAGTGGCCTTAAATACCTCAAAGCGACTAGAATATCTACTACAGGACGTAACATAAGTACCTATAATTAAACAACTATTTAACATCATTTTCTAACCAATATAACCATTTACACTCTAGCGGCCATATTTTTTTCTTGTAACGTTAGCTTGTCAAAACAAGGAAAGCCTATAAAAATCTCTTGACTGACAACTTGTCAGTTACAACTTGCACATAAATATACTTATTTTTAAGTGACTGATCATCGGCGATGACAAAATGACTGGGTGGGACATTCAAATTGCTTTACATGAAAGGATGCCATTTTGAAACTTTTATAATTATATTAATATGTTAGGAATGTTGATACAAGTAATCATATTCGGGAATTATTCACTAAGCATTACAAAGGCAAGTCAACATTTTCATAAAATATAAAAGAAAATAAAAAAATCTCATTCAACAATAAAAATAAAACAATAGTAAACCGAATACTGAAAAACGATATTATTATTAAGTAATTATTAATATCTATAATTAAAAATAATATTCTCTATAAAACAATCTATAATACGATTAAAGGCGAGTTTTAAAAGTATTCTGTAAAATATACTCATTATCTACCGCCGCTGGTTATATCTTAAGAGTCATTCATTATATAAAGAGCCATTTTTATTCACTATTTAACAAAAATAATTATCAATTAAGAAATTGCAAAATGTCAGATATTTAAATACAGGCATTCATTAAAGCTAAGAATATATTATACTTGTTTACAAACTGCATTACTGACAAACAAAAAAATATCATAACGGGTTTTAAAAATGTTTTTTTGAAACTAAAAAAATAAACTTTCGGACTAGTTAGTATTAAGTATAAACACCGCGACGAACTTGCTGCTTGTTTGGTGTATACTCTGTCGACAACAATGTGTGGGTCACCCTTTCGCAGCGTTACCCTGAGGCCATTTACTCAGTCTCGGGCGGCGTCTGGCTACCGTCATGATTCAAAAAGATGTCTTAATAGGTGTTTATTTGTACATACATAACCCTACTTCATGATACCGCAGCGGGGTCACAGAGCATGGGTGGCGGAGGATTGGTACTTGACGAAGGCGATGGCGGCGAGCTCCTTGCAGAACTCTTCCACCACGATCACACTCTCTATCAGTTGGTTGTGATCTCCGCTGGAAACCAAATTCATTTTACTACATTACTTACATTTAACTGAACGTTTATTTCGCAATCGAAGTACTAATGAAAGATTAAAGTTAAAAATGGCGTCGAATGTACCAATTTTATTCGGTAGTTCGAATAACAGCTATTGACGCCATTTTAACTTTAAACGTTACTATTACAGAAACTCCATTTTAAAGGACACTTTGGTGCAACTCAGGACTAGGCTCGAATGTACCAGCTGTCACTATACTTTCAAAATAATACTGGTACATTCGACGCCATTTTTAACTTTAATCGTTACAATTTAACGGACACCTTGGTGCATCTGAAGCTAAGGCTGGGATTAGCATCAACATTATATATTTGTTAAACGTTACAATTGGCGCTGTACGTACGAATTTGCATTACCAACTTAATATCTTAATGCAAATTCGTTTTTGTCACCGCCCATTTCTTAACCGCATCGTTTAGCCGGCATAGTGGGAGCGATAAATGGTGTTAAACTACATTCTATTGATTGACCCTTTTCATGGATTTTGTTGGACTGTTTATCATCAAGTAGATACAAAGTCACATGCCGTGTTCCAGTGAAAATAAAACACAGTAGTTTTTTTAACTAGTACAAATAACTAACCTTTCATCATAGGCAGGATCCTCACTCATGAGCTGGTACCTCGTAGACTCGAGCAGCTTCCGGTAGTGTTTGATCCTCGGCACCTCCAGCGTGAGTCTCCGGGAGAGCGCCTGCAGAGACTTGTAGAGCGAGCGCGTCTCCCGCGCCACGCCCAGGGTCGGGTTGAGCAAGTACTCGTGCAGGTGCGGATGCGGGATCATCGCCAGCTTGGACAGGATCGACGTCAGATGCAAGTTCACCTGATAAGGCTGCGACGGCAGATTTTCTAGGAGCTTAAATAGCATCCTTAAAAATGGTCCTTCGTCAAAGGGAATGCTGTCAGAGGTGTCTTCTAGTGAGTCCTTATGCCTGTACACGAGTGGTTGTGTGAACTCGTCTTTGTGCTCGACGTGGAAGGCTTGCTGGACATGCAGGTCGGCTTCGGGGCGGCTGTCGCAGCTGTGGGTGGAGGACGCCGTGTCCACATAGTTGGCGTCGGGACTATCGGACATCCAC
The DNA here is from genome assembly GCA_947458855.1 of Monopis laevigella. Taxonomy (NCBI): domain Eukaryota; kingdom Metazoa; phylum Arthropoda; class Insecta; order Lepidoptera; family Tineidae; genus Monopis; species Monopis laevigella. The sequence goes on along the minus strand of OX381596.1, from coordinate 1,190,906 downwards.
TTGAAGGTAGACGTTATGTCCAGCCATGCCTGGAAACGTTACATCATTATCTAGACAAGTATAGGTTATATTTTACTTTTCCTTCATTAAGAATTTTATCAATCACGTCAAAGAAAATATAAATTTTCAATTTATGTCATCGTTTATAAGGAAATAGCTTTAACAATAGTAATGAGGAGTTTTCCAGTAGTTATTATTTAACGCAACATCTACAAAAACTGTCAAATTAGATAGTGGTAACGTATAAAATACACCCAAAGTTTAGGGTAAATAGGAAAATAAATAACCTTTATACGAATAATTTATAAAATTTACTTAACTTTGTTTAATATATACACTAATATCCTGAGCACTTTGCCTTACGGCACCAACTTAAGTAATGTTTTTTCTTTTAAATATCATCATTTAAGTAATTAAATTTATATTTCTAAGGTATCTTAATCTTTTTACGAAGTTTTTCTTGACAGGGTATCTACTAAAGATTATAGAAAGCAAAAATATAGAGTAAGTAGATACATACAAAAGTGACAAAATATGGTAAAAAATATAACACGTCTTGCAATACCAAAATTTAGTTTTAAGTCAAAGAGAATTTAGAGTCTATATTTGAGTAGTCTATATGAAAATATAGACTACCTAAGTATAGAAACAGCCTTTTTTGACAGTTTTTGTGGATATCTCTCCTGCTGCCATCTAGTGAAATCTAAAAGAAAACTCCTCATTGTCTACGCGAACGCATCTTAACTAGTTCTTCCATCATCCGCAAGGGGGCGCTCGCGGCGCTTTACGTCAAATACGAATTTTTACATGTCACTTACCTTACAGACTTACTTGCATTAAAATGTCTTTATCATAAAATACATTTAAATTACTTCTTTTGTAAAGCCTCCTATATGGCTAACATCTAACAGTGGTTAAATAAACACATTTCTTCATCTATATACATCTTTTATTCCTGTCTGGGCTTGGACAGTACATCACATATGTATCACACAAGAAAGAGGGACATAGCGACAGGAAAATTTGTCAATAATAAAGTAGACCTGGACTTCCACACTACATTCATATCAATTTTATTCTGTAACCAAGGATAAACGATGAAAATAAAGTAGTGCGTGTGTGGTCAACTTTAGACTTTGCCCGTAGATACTTTACTAATCTACTAATTTTATACCGGTGGTTATCAGAAAGAATTTTGCAGTGTGAATAAAATCGGATTTTCATTCCCACGAGGTATTTTAGACTAGAAGACGTTACGTACACACCTATCGATTATTATGACGTAACGCCTTCTCGTCCACAATACTCCAGTGACTCAAGTAGAAAGTATTTGACCAGTGTGTGTTACCAGTGATGACTTATGGCACTGAAACGTCGTCTCTTACTATGGGCCTTATGGAGAGGCCTACGCTCGGAGTCTCTGCGAGATCCAATCAGAGCCCAGCGAATCAGCAAGTTGTATGGCAGTAGATACACAGCACGCAGAACTGACGGCAAATGGGGCCGAACAGCTCTCGAATGGAGACCACGCACCGGCAAGCGAAGTATAGGACGTCCACCTTATTAAGACTGCAGGAACTCGCGATAGTGGTGTCTTACAGCTGCTGATGATGATGAATAGGTGTGTGCGGGACAGTCACCTGGTAGTGGTGGTGCGCGTCGTGTACATACTGCGCGTAGTCCCCGGGGGCCACCAGCAACCCGCGCGGCAGCACCAGCAACCAACTGTAACACGCGGGCATGAGGGCTCAGCCTTATACAGCCAACAGACGCCCCATGGTCCTGGCTGAGTAAAACTGCTAACAGACGCCCCAGCTTGGTTGGCTACGGCCACGTGCGTAGACCTGTCGGATGGTCGGGTATCCAACCGTAGGCATTTGGTCGGATCCAACCAAGTTGGGTCTGTTAGCAGTTTCATTCAGCCAGGACAATGACGAGTAACTTACATAAGTGTGTACAACAACACATGGCTAACCAGCACGGTGGGTAGTCACAGACTTCGTTAGACAGAACGATATTTTTGGTACTACGAAAAGTGAACCAGCATTGTTTGAATTAACCATTGTTAAAATTACATTGTATATATAATATTGCTAGTTTGAATACCTAATTAATTACAAAAAAATATATAATATAATGAATTTTGAAAACTTTCTTTGTATGAAACACGTCATTTTTAATCTCAACTCGAACGCGATTTCGCGGATAGAAGTCGTTAGTTAGGGTCAGGCCAATACTTTCCCTGCTAGCTACTTAGCACTGAAAAATTGTGAGAACCAAAACGCGATATCGTGAAGGTTCGGACCTCGCAAGATAAAACAGTCAGCAATGAACTTGTAGAAAAGTACATTTCAATGTACGCATCGGGTCTCGGCTAAGGCGAGGTATGCTCGTCAGTGAAATTACGTATTTGTATCTACTTCCCTATGTTTCAGCGTTATAAGTACGGTTTCTGATGAGAGTAAGCAGCGTGGACTACCAAAGGTCGCACGGAAACAAAATATCGTAAGTCGCAATGCGTTTAAATATTAATTTACTAAAAACTACATAAAAAAAATAAAATATGAGTTAACAATAGGTATCATTTTTATTTAAGTATCATATACACTTTTTTAAACAAAAAAATTATGTTAAGTATTTATAGTAATATCATAAAATCCGAAAAAAGAAAATTTCAGAGCTATTTTCACGATTTATTTGTATCGAACAAACTATTTTATTTTACGTTTCTGACAGTTATATCACTAATACCCCAGATTAAGAAAATATTTTTTCTGTTCGTCTAAAGCAGTAAGCATAAAACTATCGAAGCAATCTCTGAACTCACCACGCCTTATGCCGAGGGGACCCCGCGAGGTATGTGTACACATCGCTCGCGAGGTCCGGCCCGTCACGATTACCGATTACGCGACTTTGCAATGAAAAAGAACGCAAAGCGCTGCAATCGCTTGACTCTGTATATATTTTTTTGGATTTTAATCAATGTTACTTTTTGTTTTTTAGTTGCAAATTTTAGCAGTTTATTTCCCTATGTAGGGTACAATAAGCTAAAAGGTAACAGGCTACGTCACATGGAAATATACAGGAAAGAGTATAGTTATTGGCCCTCATACAGTTCCATTTTAATATTACAAAACTAGAAATTGAATTGTCAAATGTTGATAAAGAATATACAGGATGGAAAAGAAAGGCCGTGGTTGGAAGGATAGTACGATAAATATTGATTAATACTTCCTATGAAATTTAAAACATTGAACATAATAAAAAGCCCGATTGATTGGTGCAATGAAAGTACAGCTGTACATTTTTTTTTGGATTTCAGTCGGTTCGAAACCGGGTTTTTTGAAATATTTTTCAAGTGGCCTTTATAAAACAGCAAAGGCGATAGCGATCTATCAATGCGTTGGTAATTAGAATTGTCGTTCTTCAATTAAAATCGATCACGATAGCGATTTATCAAAATTTCTTTTTATAATTAGGGGGCAGTAGATATACAGGTGTTTTTTTCAAGTGTGCCTTCATGGCGGAATCCTATACTACAAGGAATAGCGAAAAATGCTCAAAGGAGTCTCAGGGCCGATTTTGATAAAAACTAAAAGATTAGATTTTAGAAAAAAAATATTTCGCTAGCCGGGAATCGAACCAGATATACAGGATGAATTTGAAAGGATGTACTTTGGGCTAATATGAGGTTCTGCTGATCAAATCGAACAACTTTTCTCATGGAACCATGTGTCGGAAATGAAAAAAAAATTTGGCTTCCCCATACAAATTGGTCATTTTAACAATACTTGTTTGTATGGAGAAAGCATTTTTTTTTTCATTTGCGGCACATGGTTCCATGGGAAAAGTTGTTCGTATTGATCAGTAGAACCTCATATTAGTTCAAAGTACATCCTTTCAAAGTCACCATATTTACCTAAAACTATTTGATTTATTTTTAATTTAAACATACAGTCTCGGGGAGATTAACTGGCCAATAACTATATCGTTTCCCCTATATAATTATTTTGGCAGTACCGCGGCACTATTGTGTTTCTTATAACGGAAACGTAAGCTTGTCAAAATAACGAAATCCATAATAAAATTATAAGTGACATCAAACAATCAGCAACAATAATAACTAAAAAAGCTATGCTATACGTTACTCCCTAGTGTCACAGGTGCTTATATTATATAAAATTTACTTAAAACCTACGATTTATCGAAAAACCCTCTAAAAAGCTTGTCAAAAGCCTATATACCACCCCCAAATAAATCCTGGATTCCGCCCTGATTACAACTCAATAGAACCTAACGCATTCGGTGCGTTTGGTAAATAAATAAAAAACTGTTTAAAAATAAAAGTTATATATTTATCAATAAAATCACAGATAAAACTGAATAAAAATTTGTTAAACATATAGTTAGTTATTTCATATTGTATGTGTTGATAATAGCAGGTACATTTTTTCAGTTATATGACAACATTTGGATATCAATGGCACCAGACAGATATATTTTGTGTATAAAGAACTATTTTGTACAAACATTCATAGTAAATCTTAAACATAGGTAAAACCTATCTAATTACTATTATAAAATTATTTCTAAATAATATTAATAAATTCATTATTGTTGCCCTTCCGTTTCTGTGATTCCTCTTTCTATGATTTCTTCAATTTTAATTTTCAGCGCTTCCAACCTAAAATAAATAAATAAAATAAATATTTGATTAAATTATTATAAGTTATATATTTTTATAAATTTTCATACAACATAAAATACATAAGGTTTTTAATTATTTAGTGTAGCTATATTTAGTGTTATTGTTAAAAAACAAAAATTATAAATGTGTCATAAAAAATAATATTATTTAAAAACTTACCTCTATTTATTTTTCTAAAATTTTCAATATGTGTATAATTTCATTGGGTCAACAACTGGGTAGTTATAGAATATGTATTATGTCGATGATTCCGGTACACATAGAACAAGCCTAGAGCTTAGTTTGTATAAAATGTCTTATATATTATTGTTTTGTAACACTAATAATATTATAAAGAGAAAAGATTTGATTTTTTGTTTTGAATAAACTCGAAAAATACTGGAACAACTATCTACCATGCTCCATGAAACTAATAAATATATATGGAACCGCCTTAATACCTTAAATGGCCTATATAACGAAATGTCAAACGAGTTTGTTGTCTGTGGTTGCTGTTCTCACTTCAACCAATCAACGCTCAGGGATTGCTTTTGTTCCCACTTTTTTGGTAGCCATATTCTGTTTTTTGCACCAATATTCTGTTCCCAAAACTGAAAAGGCAATTTAAGGGGCATGGGCACCTCCCTAACCCGAAATATATTCCAAATACATAACAACATTTTGGCTAGTCAGAAACTATTGTGTAATCGAAAAACAATATTAATATGTTCCCACGCATGGCAAAAAATATAATAGTACGTTTTTCTTTACAGTTTGTCATGGTCTAAAATATAATATTTTATGTATAATATCATTGTTTCTGGTACACATAGTAGAAGCTTAGAGCTTAGTTTGTGACCAGAGCAATATGTGTAAATTGTCCTAAAAAAATTGTAATCAAGAACGCGAGTCTTAAAATAAAACGAATATAGTAAGAATATAATAATATACTCATATAATAATGAATAGTCGTTCGTTAGTCACACTTAAACTTAAAAACAGCTAGGGCGATGTAATTTTTTTTTATTCTGTTTGTTTTATACGGGTTAATGTTTAAGAAGAATATTAGGGAAAATCCTAAAAAATATTATTAATCAATTTTGTATATAAAATGACGGTACACCGATTGTTTATTTTGATTTGTCATTATTTTTTTCTATTTACCCACCAGTGTAGAGGCAAGGATTTTTGGTGAACCGTAATTTTAGTGACTGTTATATCTGTGATCTGTAACTATATATTTATTTTAGTTTAATCGCCTAAAATTTGGTGCGATTGGCTTTTGCGTTGAACATAAATGACACGGCCAGTCATTGAGAATTTATGGATAACCATCGTAAGCTGGCTTTCCGAAAGTAGGTGATACAAAGTTCATCGGGTGAGCTAGTAATACATAAATATCATCATGGATGCTGTACGGCGCCGTTTTTTAATGTAAAAAATTAATTCAATTATTTTACAACACCAATACAGTGCCTCGGAGAGCATTAAGGTGTTAGTCCTAGTTTCACGATAGCAAACTGTTTATTAGATGGGTTAATGAGTCTATCCAAACATCGTGACGAGCTGGCCACATGTTCGGTGTAAACTCATACCATCTGCTACGACGAAGTGGGTACAGAATCCCTCCGCTGGGTACCCGGATCGGACATTATAAAGATATAAAGTTTATGAGGTTGTAGAGGGTAATCTCTGGATCTACTGAACCGATTTTGACAATTTTTTTTAGTATTGGATAGCTCATTTATCGGGCAAGGCTATATAACATGAAAATTTTGTTTATTTTTAGAGCTTCCGTTGCATGCGCTGCGCAAAAGGTTAAAGTTACGCAGACGAAGTTGCGCAGGTCAGCTAGCAAAAGTTAACAAGAAGGGAGAATGTATTTTATGTTGCACGATGGGGTAATGTTAGTGCGTACCTGTTGATGACCTTGTAGATGCTGTGCTTGTGCTGGAGGTCGGGGGTTTGGTCCTCGCCGAGCATGTCTGAGATTTGTGTGTTCAGCTCTTGCTCGAACTGTAATTGTTTCATTATTTCCCTGAAATTAATAAAAAAAGATCTGAAAAATACTTAAACCGCTTGTATACCTACATTATTATTATTATTATTATTTTTTAACATTTGGGTATGTATGTTTTTGACATAAATATAATATATGTTTATTAAAAACTGACTTCTTTTATGAAATGGAGAAAGAATATGTATGTATTTAAATACTTTTAATTTTAGTAAATTACTTAACCTACATATTTATTAAGCAGCCAATATCTGCAGCCCTTATAGCTATATCTAAAAGTGATATACCATATGACTTTCCCAGTGTCTCAAACTATCTTCTTACCAAATTTCATCTAAATCAGTTCAACGGTTTAAGCGTGAAATTAAGCAAGTTACTTTCGCATTTATAATATAAGTATGGAAGGATATATTTTGACTGTTTTGTAATAAATACACAATACTATATGTATGTGGGTCTGTGTGTTGTGCGAGTGGATGCGAGTAGCACGCAGAGTTACCGGTTCCTGTCCCTCTCGGCCGACAGCGACAGGTCGTTAAGGTCGTCAAATTTCATCTAAATCAGTTCAACGGTTTAAGCGTGAAATTAAGCAAGTTACTTTCGCATTTATAATATAAGTATGGAAGGATATATTTTGACTGTTTTGTAATAAATACACAATACTATATGTATGTGGGTCTGTGTGTTGTGCGAGTGGATGCGAGTAGCACGCAGAGTTACCGGTTCCTGTCCCTCTCGGCCGACAGCGACAGGTCGTTAAGGGCGTGGCAGTCGGGCTCGGGCGCGCGGTACAGGCGCGACCACATGCGCGACAGCACCATGCGGTGCAGGCTTAGCTCCGTCGGCTTCTCTATCATACTCTGTTATAATAACAAACAATTTACACTAGTACACACATCCAAATAGAAAAATAAATGAACTTATTAATTCGGTATTAACTTTTTTGTAAATATTTATAAGATACATTTCCGTAGTACCTACATAATGTTTATATATCTCATTTTTTTTTTTAGGGCAATTTAAACATATTGTTCTGGTCGCAAACTAAGTTCTAGGCTTGTTCTATGTGTACCAGAAATAACAATATAATACATATTATATTATATAAACACCCAGACCATGACAAACTGTTCAGAAAAACGTACGAATAACATTTTTGCCACGGTGGGGAATCTAACCGAATAGGGCAAAATTATATTTTTACGGAACATAATCTTTATATTTGTTCCTAAAAATATATCATACATGTTCAATTCTGAATATTTTCCCTAAATGGTAAAACCACATCAAAATCCGTTGCATAGTTTTGAAATAAATAAGTGAACAAACGAACGCGGAAAACGATTTTGTTTTTATACATGTAGTAAATAATCAGTGTACAAACAAAAACATTTCTTTATCTTCGGTGGCGACATCTATCGGTAATTCTAACTAAAATAATACTAACATCCAGCCGGTAGATGTAGTATTTTTCTATTAGCTAGTATAAATGGTTTACCTCGAAGAACTTGAGTGTGGCCAGCGTGAGATGTTGGTTGAGAGTGAGACAATTGTTTATGAGGGCGAGCAGGAGAGGCCACTCCGAGTCCTCGCTGTCTCCTACCAGCCACGAGGAGAACTCTGAAACACCATTATATAAACATTGTTAGTCTGCTAATATCAAGATACATGTATAATCTGTGGAATGGAATGTTGGTTTGGATCAGAAGTGCTTATTTGGCATCAAAAAAAATATTACAATAAATAGATTATTTATCTTTTGACACGTAGAACATGAAGAAGATAATATATTATAAATACTGAACAATTAACAATTGAATTCTTTCCTTCAATCTATCCTGCAACAAGTTGATATTTTGATTTTGATGACAGTTTTCAGTTAAATGTCGCCGATGACTATCTGAAGTCTGGACTGGACATTGCCTCCTAAGGTGAAGGCAATGAACATACGATATCTTAATTTGCTTCATATATGGTTATAAAATAGTGTTACTTAAGTGCCAGTTACGGTCGGGAAAATCTTAGTTTAAGATGCCTTAAATTACCAGAGGTCTTACTACGCCAAACACCGGACGAATTGCGGTAATTGTTGTCCCAGTCACGCTACGGAGATGATAGAATGTGTGAAATAGCGAACGATATCCGAAGTTTCGATTGCGTGATTTCGGTTCATTTGTTTGCTAGCAACATGCCTACGAAGTAATGTTCGACTATATAGGTTGTTCAATATTATTGGTAAAACTTTAAAGAAGACTTGAGCTTAAATAATTCTTCCGAAATCCTTCCTATCCTTTGTAGAATGTGCGGTGGAGTTACACGAGTTAATTTCTATCATCCGATGTCGAATATCCTGACCCTGGTCAGGATATTCGACATCCTGGAGGGATTTCATTCCTTCATTATATTTTCATTCCTTTTATATGATATCATATAGCACAAATTATAATAATTTTGCTTTATCATTTTACTGGTTTCCGTCACTTACAATCTGGATGTCTTTAAAACAACCTAAATAGACAATTAGTACTAGCATGTTTTCCTTCAAGCTCATTGATGCTTTCCATTAGGTTTACCTTTTAAAAGTTTATTATTAATAATAAAAACATTCTGCCTCTGATGCCGTAAAAACATTCTGCCTCTGATGCCGTAAAAACATTCTGCCTCTGATGCCGTAAAAACATTCTGCCTCTGATGCCGTAAAAACATTCTGCCTCTGATGCCGTAAAAACATTCTGCCTCTGATGCCGTAAAAAAAAAGGTTAATAACTCACCATTCATAAATTCAGTAGAGTCGACCACCTTCAAACATTTGGTGACTACTGCCGTCACCAACACTGCTCGGTCCACACTGCACGCTGTCGCCGACGGACTTCTCACATCACACTCGGCTTTCTCCGCCACATCTATACTACTATCAGTCACGTCTTCTCCTGTATTCTCTGCGACGTCAGGTATGACGCCAAGTAGATATGTTTGTACTGTGTCGAGGAAGCCCTGACGGAATGCTCTGGCTAAATGGCTGGCTACTACTGGGTGACTTTCCTTGACCAAAGTGTCGCAGAAGTCGAGCCACGAGAAGAATGACGTCAATTCTCTCGATCCAGGAAATTTATATAGATCGTATTGTTCTTGTGACACATAGCTGAAAGAAACATAAAATACATCGTTTAAAATTATAATATCATCGCCAGCCAGTATACTCAAATCGACGTGATTGTCGAATATGTATGTATCGCATTACTTCAAAACGGCTGCACGGACGGCACCTATTTGGCTTATAGTATAAATTGTTAATAAGGTTGGGATCCTGGAGACCTGAGACACAGGCTTTGTGCCTAATTCAGGCTCCAGTCTCACAAACTTTGTTTTAGATGATGTTGTGAATTACCAATAAGTTTTTTTTTGTGAGAAATAAATGAATTTTTTTTTTTTTTTGTTGTGTTTGTAATTGTCAGGACAAGGTTTGTATTAAAGAAAATGTTTAAAACTCATATATTAAAAAAATGGTTATAAAATTATATAATAATATAAACCGTAAGGATATCTTTTGGTGTCATTTTATTGGTACGCCTGTGCGAATCCGGGACGGGGAGCTAGTAAATGTAAAAAGACTCACCCCCAAGTAGTATTTAAGTGTTCGACATCGACAGGGTCCAGTCCCAAGGGTATGAGTCTGAAGGTGTCACAGAGCCGCTGGATGAGGGTCTCGCACAGGGGGGAGGCGGAGGTGATGAGGTGCGCCAGCTCGTCGTCTGGCAACGAGCAGACTATCATGATGCCCTCGCAGGCGCGCAGTACCACGTGGTTGTCCTGCGGGGGACATGCGTCGTCACTCAGGAAATATACTAGCGTCAGCGTAACTCGAACGTCAAATAACATATACCTAAACGTTGTTTTCAGTTATATCAAAGTTTCTTTTGGATAAAAAAAACGAACGTGGATACATAGTCTGTTTATAACGTTTTTGTAAACTTTTGATATGGCAACTAAAATAAGACTTTTTAAATAAAAAATGAATCATCCTTCTTTTGGAACTAAACTATAATAGGTTTTGTGTAATTATCAAATTAATCTATATTTTAGTCAACACATAATAAACGGAATAGCACAGACAATCAACCACATAGATACTCAAATGTTAAAAAATAAGAATACTTACAGCACTGTTTAAATAGGACAGCAACAAATCAATAAGCAAAAACTTTTCTTGTTCATACAAGTTTTTATGATAACAGGAGCCATTGTCTTCCGAGGAGTTGGAGGCGTTACAGTCACTGTCCTTACTCCGCACTATGGAGACATTCCGTAACGGGTTCAGTGGGAAGTCTACTGCAAACAACTGGTTCTTCTTTGGCGGTTGGCATTTGGTTATTGGTATTAATTTTTGTATGTCTTCTGGAATGGCTAGAAGGCTATGTTTATCTTCTATAAAGGGACTGGTAAATATGTTAGCTAACCCAGGATCCCTTCTGACTAGGGCGCACAGAGTTAGGAGCAATTCTACTTCTTCTCTCTCGGTTGGAGATGCTGGACTTTCGTTGCACTGTATCAGCATTCGCTGTAGAAAGAAAACGGAACTTTTTTCATTTGCCCACGATTTTTCAAATATATCGTGTCCAGTTGGGAAAGGGAGGCAAAGAATGGTTATTAAACATGTGAAGCGTTGAATTGATATCGGAAAAGGCCTTTAACCCTGCAGTACAGTTTGAAATCTGCAAATGCTGCAGTTCACTCTCCAACCACAATTCCAAGGAACTCGTCTATCGTGTTCAAGGAAATTTGCAGAACGTAAGAAGACCAGGAACCGGCAGACCAAGATGCACTACCGCTCGAGAAGATTGGTTTATTGTTACGACCATGCTCCGAAATTAGCGCCTCACTGCTCCTGAAGTTATACTTCGGTAGACCCTTAGAGACGACATAAGCGAGCGGACTGTAAGGCGGCGACTACTTAAAGCTAATTTGAGACCTACGCATGGGCAAAAACTTGAAGGGTAGCAAGATTACTTTACGTCCGTCAACACGCACAATGAGGCGACGAAGAATGGGCAAGAGTAATATTTTGTAACGAATCCAGATTTGTTATATTCACATGATGGATGGCATGATGCGCCATCCATCATGTGAATATAACAAATCTGTGCGCTCCATCGAAGACCTATCCAGGTTTAAACACCAATAACTGTTTTCTACAAGAAACATATTCTTTTGTACTTTTTGTTTTTTATTTTTTCGCAAAAGATTATGTTGATTGTGTTGTGTTTGTTGTGTCATTTTACATGTGTTTTGCGTCGTTACATTACTTATACAACAAACTTTTCCAAAATCGTCACGCTAAAAACAAATGTGTTTGTCACATCTATATATTTTTCTACTCTACGTACGAGTATCTTTGTCATTTCTTTGAGCCGCTAAGTATTATTCGTTTTAAAGTCACAACTACCTACAAATACAATATTACATTTCATATCAAAGTAATAAACAAATACATACAATCATATTGTTGTATATTGATGTTTTATAAAGCTAAGCAGGATAAGAGCATTCTTTGTTTGTTTACTTTAAATAACTCCTGCGGTGCATTATTATTCCGCTGTACTATTGTTTTACTGATTTCTTTTTTTAATCATAACACTATCTTATACTACTTGGTAAAACGAATTGATATATGTAACTATAGAATATTATAATAATTTATTGATTTATTATCAAAACTGTCGAGGTTTAAGATCGAAGTTGAACACTTTGTATACCAACATATTGAGTGAGTGTTACGATTTAATAGTGCTTACGGAGACATGGTTGATTCCCGATATAGCGAATAGTGAATTCATAGATGACCGCTACGATGTGCTTCGTTGTGACCGGGACCGCGTCGCGACCGGCAAGCGGGACGGCGGCGGCGTGCTGGTGGCCGTACGGCGGGGTCTGGCCGCCACGCGGGTGCTGCTCACCACGGCCCAGCACTGTACCGGCGCGCCGTTGCCGTCTACCGTCGATTATGTCATAATACAGATCACCTCCGACAACCCTAGTGACTACTATGTCTTGTGTGCAATGTATATTCCTCCGGCCCAATCTTACGACACTTATAAATGTTTCTTGAACGCTTTACAGTCCTTACTTACGCCCCCAGAAGTAAAGTATATAATAATAGGTGACTTCAACATACCAACTTTACAATGGGATATTCGCTCGCCGCCTGTCGTGACTGCCACACTGACGGAGCATAGTGGTTCTATTGACAAATATTTATTGAACTTTCTATCTTTTATGTCCGCCTCTCAGTACAATAGAATAGTTAATAATAACAAACGAATTTTAGATTTGTTTATAACTAATTGTGAGGGCTGTACTTGTGTGGTCCCACTCAGTCCTTTGGTGCCTCCGGACGACCACCACCCTCCTTTTGCCGTAAGTGTTTCTCTTGGTGTTAAATACAAGAACATGGCGAGTCAAACTATACCTAGGTATCGTTTTATTGAGGCGGATTACGTTTCTATTAATAACGATATTCGTACCACTGATTGGGATACTTTGTTACGCGCTCCAGTGCAAGATGCTGTTAAAACTTTCTATGAGCATATCTATAACATTATTAAAAAACACGTTCCTATGCGGTCAGTGAAATCACGCGAATTTCCGGTATGGTTCTCACGACCACTCGTACATATATTTAAAAACAAAAAAAAATGCTGGGTAAAGTGGAAAAAATATAATAATTTGGAAGATTATGAACAATTCTCACTATACCGCCGCCGGTTTAAAAAACTTTGCAAGGAGTGTTTTAATAATTATATTGATGCTATAGAATTGGGATTGCAGAAAGATATAAATAAATTCTGGTCTTATATACACAACCGTCGTAATAACATAGGAATACCAAATGTAATGAAGTACTCAGATATACAAACCGACAGCCCTAATCAAATATGCAATTTATTTTCAAATTTTTTTAGCTCTGTTTATGAACCCTCAAATATTTATAATACTGATCCGCTTTCAAATATTTTAGAAAATAGTAATAACAACGGCTTGATTGTTTCTAACGTACATTTCACTTTAAGCACAGTTGTCAAAGCACTTCGGTCTTTAGATGTAAACAAGGGATCAGGACCTGATAGCATACCTCCACTTTTTATTAAATGTACATCGGAGACAATTAGTGTGCCACTGGTAACTATATTTAATAATTGTATCCAAGAAGGTGTCGTACCTCAAATATGGAAGAATGCTGACATAACTCCTGTATTTAAAAATGGACGTAGAGACGACATATCTAATTATAGACCGATTTCTCTTCTGTGCACTTTGTCGAAAACCTTGGAGCGTCTTGTTCATGATGCGATTTATCCGTGTCTACATGGCTCAATTATACCACAACAACATGGTTTTACTAAAAAACGTTCAACATTAAGTAATCTTCTGATATATACAGGTCACTTATTGGAGAATATGGATAACCGCATACAAGTAGACTCTGTATACACTGACTTCTGCAAGGCTTTCGATAAGGTAGATCACGCTATTTTACTTCAAAAACTTGCCTATAATGGAATTCGAGGGAATCTATTCCGTTGGTTTAAATCTTATGTAATGAACAGAACACAAAGGGTGGTTGTTAATGGTTATTCATCTGAGAGTATTAATGTAACGTCCGGAGTACCACAGGGCTCGATTTTGGGCCCTTTATTGTTTGTCTTATTTATTAATGATATTAGTGCATGTTTTCAAAATTCAAATTTTCTGTTATATGCAGACGATTTAAAAGTTTATCGGCCTATAAAAAATATTAATGATTGTGTATTGCTTCAGCAAGACTTAAACCGTTTTAACGAGTATTGTCTCGTTAATAAACTACATCTTGGCTTAACGAAATGCAAATTCATAACCATATCAAAAAAGATTAACAATATTAATTTCAAATACACTTTATGTAATAAAACCCTCGAGAAAGTGTCTGTAATCAGGGATCTTGGAGTTCTAATAGACTCAAAGCTTCACTTTGATAAGCATATCAACCATGTCACTGCTAAAGCCTATCAGCTTTATGGATTTGTGATGCGTTCCTGTAGCCTTTTCAAAAACCCTAAAAGTTATTTGCACCTGTATACTTCACTTATAAGACCACAAATAGAATATGCAACTTCAATCTGGAATCCACTGTACGATAAGTATAACAAGCAAATCGAGTCAGTGCAGCGTAAATTTGTTCGTTCTACTAATTATAGATGTTTCCGCTCGAGATCTAGTTATAGTAATCTTATAAAGAAATATTCTCTCTCTACGCTAAAAACAAGAAGATTGCTCTTTGATAGCATGCTTTTGTATGATATTTGCTATAACAAATTTGATAGTAACCAATTGACAGGCTGTATTGTATACCGTATACCCAGTGGCTTACAGCGTATACGAGGGGTATACTCTCACCGGCTGTTTGCTCCCAAACCTAGCAGAACGAATGCTGGTGAACGCATACCTCTCAATCGCATAATGTCTAGTTATAATAAAGATCTTCACGATGTGGATCTGTTTCGGCTTACTCGAAGCCTTTACAGAAAGTCAGTCATGGAGGTTCTGTCAAGCTAGATATCAGGTATTGTGTACATAATTTATATTCTATTCTGTAATATTTTCTTGTTAAATGCTTTTTCTTTTGTGTCCTTTATCTTACATACATAAGTGTGGATAATGAAGCTGTTTACACAATTAGTAACTTAAATACCTATATTTAAATTGTAATAAACATTGTGTAATTGTTTGTTTTCCTGAATAAAGTAAAATAAAAAATAAAATAAAATGATATTCACATGATACATTTCGACAACATACAGTTAATATTGTATAGGTACATAAAAACGGTTTAAGAATATAATAACATATTATTATAAAATCAATATGAGTTATAGTTTCCGCGTAAACAGCAACTAAGTTTGAAAATTTTCGTCATTTAGCAATGTTGAGATAACTATTATCTATGCTACTTATTAATACCATTATAAATGTCAAAGCTTAGATTGTTTGGATGTGATGATGATTTCCATAAAACTAAAAAAAAACCTGCGCTATATAAGCAATACTATCAGCTGGTGGAATAATACAGATTTGAGTTTATTTTTTCAAAATCCACTGGTTCGATTGCCAGCTAGGAGAATAAGTTTTAAGTCAAAAATCAAATGATGCATTTTCAGTTTTTATCAAAATCAGCCCCGCGATAGCTTTAAGCATTCTTCGTTATTCCTTGTAGTTTAGGATTTGGCCTTGAAAGCCCACTTGAAAAATTCATACTGTATACAATCATAGCAAGTAGTAATGTGAATTGTAGCTTAATGCAAAAACTGGATGGAAAGGATTTTGATTTGGAGAAAAATATTATGTTTATTTTTCATTCGTTTTTTAACTATAAAAAGATCTACTTAGATAATCATTATGGTTTATCAGAGGATATTATCAAGTACTTACCTCTAGTTAGTTATTTGTCTATAAGATAAGATATAGTTAATTATTCATTTAAAGACATGTTGCATTAATTTTATTTAACTTGTGACTTTAATATCTCTGGAGAACTAATATTTAAATGTTGCCTTGATTAAAAACAAATCTTTGTTATTACTGTAATGTTGCAGCCACACTAACGGGAAACGCCATCATCGCGATAATTATTGTGTTAATTTTTAACACAATAAATTAAGTGGCCACACATGAACGGTCAATTCCTATTCTCGGCGATAAAATTGTCAAAAATGTCCCTTGAAATTTTATTTAGATGGATGTAGCTACTACGAATTTTGAGAAATGCAATGACTTCCTCGTTAATCAACTTATGCCATAATGTAGTTTTCTATAAGTGTTTTTTTTTTAATCGGTTCATTAGTTTTTAAGTTTATCCTGATCAAATTTCAAAGCCTTTATTTGCTTACAGCATACACATTTACCTATATAGTAATAAATACAAGTTAAAATAGTAAAAAAGTAATTTATTTGACATCAGTCCCCTGTTTGCGCAAAGGCCTCCTCCAGCCTTTTCCATTTTTCCTTATCTCTGGCTGCTCTCGCCCATTGCCGACCTGTGGTTTTACTCAGATCGTCAGACCATCTCTTCAACTGTGTTCCTCTTTTTCTCTTTGTATTATAGCGAGGTGTCCAAACTGTTATTGGCCTGGTCCATTTTGTTATCTGTTCTCTGTACATATGGCCTGTCCATCTCCATTTTGACAGCCTCCATAGACTAGTAGTTGCGCTTTTGGCGTTGTATCCGAACGTCGTGGGTTCGATTCCCACCCATAAAAATAAAATATTAGTACGTTTTTCTGTACAGTTTTTCATGGTGTGGGTGTTTATAAAATATAATATGTATTATATCGTTGTTTCTGGTACACATAGTACAAGCCTAGAGCTTAGTTTGTGACCAGAAGCTCTACCATGGGTATGCGCATTGTAGCAACATAACGTACGTATACGTGAGCAACAACCAATAGGGCCGCTTTATTTTTGGTAACAGGATTGAACAAAGCGATCCTACTGGTTGTTGCTCACGTATACGTATATAAACACGTTACGTTGCTACAATGCGCAAACCCATGGTAGAGCCTCAGAGCAATATGTGTAAATTATCCTACATATTATTATTATTTTTTAATTTAGCTTTCTACATCTTCCCATTCTGTTATGTCCCTCAAATCTGTTGCTCGTTTTCGGTCTCTTCTCTTGTATCCTAATATGCTTCTTTCAATACTCCTTTGGCAAGTTTTAAGTTATGGTAAAAGAAATTATTTGATTGTTTGTTTGATCAGGATTGAATTAAACAATCCTGGTGAAACAAACAACCAAATCATTTCTCTTTATTATTTTAGTATAGAGTATAGAAAAAAAAAACCATAATCATTGATAATATTGGTCGTAGCGTGATGTTATATATGCCTATAGCCTACCTAAATAATTGGGCTATCAAACACTAAAAGAATTTTCAAAATGGGTTCAGTAGATCCAGAGATTACCGCCTACAACCTCACTAACTTTACCTCTTTATTATATTAGTAGCTTTGAAAGATTAACTGGAATAGTTCAGCATTATAAGAATACATTGACATATTTTTACTAATAGAAAAAATACCACCAATGGTGCCTATTTGGCTACCGAGAACCATTTTTATATGGCCTCAGGGTACCCAGCGGAGGGATTAAGCCATCCTCGTTTCGCTAATGGTATTCGGAGGCAACACCTAAAAAGTTGGCAAACTTGTTGAGGTATTTATGATCAAATAACCTTGTTGTATGAAACAATCACCCATCCCAGGTCCGGCCTTGTTTTACTAATAGTATAATAAATTAAAGCTTGTAGTTTATTATGCAACTAGCAGTGCTCGCGACTTCGTCCGCGTGGAATAGTTATTTTTTTTATCATACAAACTTTCCCCTATTTTATCCCCTTGGGGGTATAATTTATCAAAATCATTTCTTAGCGGATGCCTACGTCATAACATCTACCTGCATGCCAAATTTCAGCCCGATCCGTCCAGTGGTTTGGGCTGTGCGTTGATAGATCACTATGTCAGTCAGTCAGTCACCTTTGAGTTATATATATTTAGATAGGCCCAGTTAATACACTATAACCTACTAACTTGTATACGGAGGTTGTTAGTTTGATTAGAAAGTTCTAGAAATTATTCGTGAAGCTGTAAGACTCAGTATTGCTAGAGCCAGAAAAGGATTATCAACAAATGAAAGACTAACTACCTTTGTATAGGAGGGACAACTCAAGAAAAGTCAAAGTAAACCTTTCCCAATCCTGGACAAAGCACAAGACTGGAAAATATTCATGGATACATTCAAAATATATTACAAGATTCCAGACGAACAAGCAGTTTCAGCCTATAGACCAGACATACTGGTGCACTCTTGGTACTTGAAGAAAGTAATACTTATAGAACTCACCGTTCCGTGGAAAACAAACATACCTAAGGACCACAACATCAAATCGAACAAATATTTTGATCTCACAAACGAAATTACTAGTAGAAGTTGGTGCAAAAGGAATTCCAGCAAAGTCTTTGCACCGTCTATTGAAGGATCTTGGCCTTCCGAGAACGGCCGTCGGAACTTTTATGGAGCGTGTTTCCAAGATGGCGCTAACAGGATCATATAATATTTGGTTGAGTAGAGAGGGTAGTGAACACAGTGCAGGTGAGAGTTCAAAAGGCCATTAAACCTACTTCGCGGTCTCAAGTCCTGGAACGCTGCAGTTCATTCCCCTGCCTTTCAACCACGCAATGGATCCGGCACCCGCACGGTGAATCCATGGATTGCGCTACGAACATTGTCTCTCTAATGGCAAAAAAATATTGGGTAGTACATTTTTCTGTACAATTTGCCATGGCATGAGTGTTAATAACTATTATATGTATCAGTTTTGTTGTTTCAGGTATACATAGTACAAGCTCAGGTTATTTTGTGACCAGGGACCTTATTCTACTAAATCAATGGGCTTCTGGGAATAATACAAAAAAGTAATTTTACTAATTTCGTTTTTATCAATTAAAAAAAAGGTTTTTAAGATATCCATGTTTGAACATTTTAATCTATTATTTTTGTGATACGTCATTACCACGCTAGCAAAGAAAACGGGCTGCTTTATAAAAAGAATATATGAATTGGAAGTTCATATGTCAATGTCACAAGCAAGCAAGATAGAACTCAAGGTGTTAATATTGATGGTTGTGTATCCGACGGAACCCTGTGTAAAGATGTGTGTCCCCCAGGACTCAATTTTAGGCCCATTCCTGTTCCTAGTATACATCAATGATCTTCCACATATGGTACAGGAGATGGCGCAGATAGTGCTATTTGCTGATGATACATCCCTACTTTTTAAAGTTAGTAGGAAAGATAATATATTATCGGCAGCAAATGACACTCTGGAAATGGTTTCAAAATGGTTCACGGCGAATAATTTAGTTTTAAATGCAAAGAAGACTAAGTGCCTGAAATTTACGTTGCCTAATGTATCTAATATATTGATATTGCCACAGTGAAGATAGGTGGTACTGATCTGGAATTTGTTGACTCCACTGTGTTTTTAGGGATCACAGTCGATTCCAAACTACAGTGAAAAGCTCACATTACTTCTTTATCCAATAGACTAAGCTCTGCTGCATATGCAATCAGAAAAATCAGAAAATTAACTGATGTTGCAACAGCCGGACTAGTGTACTTTGCCTAATCGTCCTAATCTTCGTATATTATAATGTGGAGATCTGTGGCTAATATTGATACTATATTTATTCTACAGAAGAGGGCCATTCGGGCAATATATAACAAAGCTCGTGATTCTCTTCGAGAAATCTTTCCGATGATTGAGGTACTGACACTACCATCTCAATATATTTATGAGTCAGGATGATATGTACGTCAGGAAAAACTTAAATATGTTTACTAAAAATAACGATAGACATAATTTAAACTTAAAAAACATAGATAAAATATATATACCAAAGTTTAGACTGTAAATAAATAATAAATGATTCGTCATTAACAGTATTTAATGACGAAACATTTATTAGTTTAAGGTTATTTAATAAATTATCTAAAAGCATTATAGATCTGAGTGAAATAAAGTTTAAGAATTGTATAAAACACATATTAAACAATAAGGATGGTTTATCGTTAAAATAGTCTTTTACACAAAAGATTATTTTAACGATAAACCATCCAGATAAGCAACTGTAGTCTCGCAACTAGTTAACAAATTGCTTATTACATATGTAGAATGTACCCTAGTTTAGTATATTGATACTGTAATAATTTAATATTACATAATTTATTTTCATTACATTATGTAAATTTTGTCTTTGGATAAGGTTATCATTGATGATTACTTACCTATTTATATTAAAGTATACTGTGTAGTTCTGTACATTGGTACAGTAACAAATAATCTGTCATAGGGTGTTTTACATGCTGATCAGTGGGGTGCAGAGAGTATTCTACTATATATATGTATATGCTATATAGCATAAGCCAATCAATAGCTGTGCTCCTTTCTTAGTTTGTGCGAAGCACTAGAGTTTTATACTTGCTGGTTTCTTTTTCTCCGGGGAGTCTCTGAGGGGATGAACTTTACAGTTAATGTTTACGCCCTTAAAAATACAGACCCTTATACCTTTACTTATATGTGATTGGTTACTTATCTTTTATTTACAATAAACATTTAAGGAGTGGATATGGTCTGTGAAGTAGGTCGCCTTGGTGGCTCTCAATAAATATTTGTTGTTCTTTTGTTAATGAATAGCTGCCTAACCAAACGCACACTAAGATCTCATGTATAAACTTTTATTTTTTTGACTATGCATAAATATCTGTAAAGATTTACATGAAATAAATGATTTTGACTTTGAATTTTGAAGCATTTCTATTGGTTACCGAGAAGTGAAATGAAAATTTGGGCCTGATAATACTCTAAAGGTTATTAAGCAGTATATGTGTTTCTAAAAACTTATCTTCTATACAAGAAATCTTGTGAAGCTTTATTATGGTCATTACCTAAAAGAATGGAAATAAAAATTAAAACTTTTTTATTATTACCATGCTGTAAGATACATAAACAATATATTATATTATATTGAAAGTCTCTGTGTCTACATATTGTATAATATATTTGCCGGTTGCACCTTTGGAGTTGTACCTGGAGGTTGTGGGTTTGATTCCCACCTATGATAGTATGTTTTTATAAGTACACACCAAATAATTAACCTACCTGTAAAGGCCTAAAAACACCTGCATTATAAATAACTGGTTGCTTCATTCTCCTTAGCAATGCAGTACCAACAGTCAATGCCAGGGCCCTCGCACCTGGTGGCCGGTCTGTAGCTGATAGAGCAGTCAAAGCATCCAGCACACCAATGTGACGCTGCACTACAGCCTCTAGACATGGTCCCATGCAGTTAGGGACTTGGGATGAATCTTTTTCTTCATCTATTATCAGCTGTAAAAGAAGATGACAAATGTTAAAATGTGCAGCAGCTTAACCAATAACTCTTGAATAACTTAATGTTAATTATTTTAAATTTTAAAAGGAGTGTTGAATGTATGTCATATAAAATAAAATTACAAACCATATAAATTGTATGGTTTTTTTTAAATTAATAGATAAGTTCAACCTACCTACTAAATGTTGAACTAACTTGTAACATTGTAATTTTGGACATTATCAGTATCAGTTCTGGCATTACACCTAAAAACTTACATAAACTTACTTGTCAAAAGGTCCAAGCTTCAAAAACGAAAAATAAATAATTCCAGTATAGTATATAAATAGACACTAGACCTGTAGCATACAAGGTACCAGAAACAACCACATATTTACTGGGGAATGTGAACCATTACTCTAGAATTATATGTTAATGGGGTGTGTGTAATAACTGCTAATCAGCTAAGCCCTAGACTGCTAGACTCATAATGCAAAATGTCCATGCCACCGCCCATTTAGTAACCGCATCATTTAGCCAGCATAGTGGGAGCAATCAATATTGTTAAACAACAATGTATTGAACAACTTCATTCATGGACTTTGTAGGTCTGCTTAGCATCAGGTAGATACTAAGTCACAATAATGCTGTGCGATATTAAAAAAAAGGAAAATAAACATGCATATTAGCTACAAAACTATGATGGTCAGTTATAACTACTATATATATCTATCAGCAATATATTCAATGGTAAAAACTAGGTACAGATTACGTTGTTGTTTTTTAATAAATAGTGTATACCTGAAGCATTTGATTGAGATGATGCGGTATTCTGGTCTCCTCCACATGAACCTTACTGGATTCATCATAATTCTGGTAGAAATTCAATATTAACTTCCAATGGTATTCAAAGTCCTCCAAGCGAGAGGCCGGCGGTGCAAGCTGAAAGAAATAGCATACAGAATATCCTACAATATAACAGTAACAAATTAATTAACATATAACATAAATAATTGTAAATAATACGCACTACGTCAGCCGCCGTTTGTAGGACATCCGAAAACCTACTTAACATGCTGTTGGATATTTTATAAAAACAAATCCATCTTGTTTTTATTGTGAATTGCCGCAAAGTAAATAAATAAATAATCAATACAGAAATTAAATCAAAAATATATAACAAAAAAACTTCCAACGAAAAAGAGCTGTCAGCTCAGCTGTCAATTTGACATTACTATTTTTTTTAAGTGGTTGGGCATTGGGTTAGGGCACGCGGCCACGGGGGGGAGGGAGACGCCATAGCACTTTATCCACAGCTTTTATCTAATACAAAATTGTCTATCATTTTTGGGAGAGCGTGGGTACAATGCACTCATCAATATATCTGGGGCTTTATTCCGAGTTTTGACACGTTCACCGTCGCGCATTTTGCGTAAAGTAAGGGGTATTAAAATGTAAGTTCTTTCCTGTTAATTATAAAGTTGAAATTCCAATGCTCCACACATGTTCAAACTTGCGAAGAATTCGTGTATTTCAAGGTTGTGGCATTATAATTGCCAACCTAATACATACTATATAACCATTGGAATAGAGCTTATATTTCCATATTTATAGTTTGCGCAACGTCTTGTCGTGATTAGCGGTTACAAACTCGGAATAAGGCCCCTGTTGGAAAACCCACAGGACGTATTATATTTTTTTATTATTAGTTAAGGCCAAGACATGAATATAACATGCTTGGTAGAAGTAAAATGCCAAATTGATTGACAACTAAAAATAATTCAGGAACTGTCACATTGTGTTGAGAATATTATGGTAATTAATATATTTTTATTTAATTGAAAAACGGTGTAAAAGTTATTAATTATCTCCGATCTTTATCCTACCATCGAACCTACCACCACATTTGGCGACCGTCAGTAATAATAATGGATAAAGATTTGCTCAACCGAACCGTAGCGCGACGACGATTTACATTAAGCAGTAAAAAGTTGGAAGAACTTATATTGCAAGGAGACAAGAACGGCGTGCGCGTGGAGTTCCTAAGGTTCAGTAAGTTACATGAAGATCTGTCTGCTATACAAAATAAGATTTATAATTATTGGCTAGACGGTGATGATGTAAAAAACGAAGAGTTTTTAAACGAGGATATTGAAACCGCTGAAACATATGACTATTCAGTATTCCCTTCAATGTAAGATTAATGATATGAACGAGGTCCATGTCGTGTCTCAGGGCGGATCGAGATGTTCAATAGTCCAAACTAAGTCTGCTTGCGAGCATATGGGGAGCAATAAAGATAAGCATCGACTTCGGTTACCAAAGTTAGAGCTTCCTAAATTTAATGGTGCTATAAAGCCGTTTTGGGCGCAATTTAAAAAAATCGACGCTGACGAGGATATTGATAATGAGGACAAATTCCAATATTTACTCCAAAGTATGGAGCACGGCTCGTGTGCCCGGGAACTAGTCGAAAGTTTTCCTCCGTCAAATGAAAACTATCCAAAAGTAATAAAACAACTCCAGCGGCCACATTCTGTTTCTTATAACGTGAGCGTTAGATTGTCAAAATAACGATTTCCGCTATTAGCGATCTCTCCTCCAATCAGAGTAGTATTTTAACCTTCGCTGATTGGAGGAGAGTGCGCTAATAACGGAATTCGTTATTTTGACAATCTAACGCTCACGTTATAAGAAACAGAATATGGCCGCAGCAAAGGTTTGCTAGAGATGAAATGATTATTATATATTATGTACGAGAATTGATGCAATTGGTACATCACAAATCTAAAGGTTTACAGCGTATGTCTACGAGCTCATTATATGACAAGTTAATGACACAAATCTTGGCTTTAGAATCTTTAGGCGTAACGCAAGATAAGTTTGCTTCATTTCTTTTTCCAATGATTGAATCAGCATTACCTGATGATTTATTAAGAGCATGGAATAGATCACATCTGCAAAATGATTTAAAAGATAGTCAGTTGATAAATTTGCTACAATTTTTGAAAAATGAAGTTGAATCGGAGGAGCGTATCAACATGGCTCGAGGTGGATCTACAAATGACTCAAATCCGGATAATCCATCAGCAAGCTGCTTCACAGCCAGCACTAAGAAAGGAAACGGAAGGGGAGCAGAGAATAAAGGTGCCAGTGATAATAAAATTAGTCAAGATAATAAAGATAAAGTACAGAGGTCATGTATATGGTGTGAGAAAATGGGACACGCTAGTTCTGAATGTATTACGGCGATTAAAATGACACTAACTGAAAGAAAGGATTTTTTAAAGCGAAATAATGCTTGTTACATTTGTTTGATACCCGGACATAATTGCAAGACATGTAAGAAGTATCCTAAATGTGTTGCTTGTGGTTTTAGACATTACCCTATCATGTGCAACAATATTACAAATAATTCTACCACTAATAATAATGGTAACACTTTTCAAAGCAATAATAGTGAAGAAGCTATCGTTACTTAGTCTACATCTAACACTGTTTTACTTCAAACGCTGAAGATTAATATTATAAACGGAAATAACAGTATTATGGTAAGAGCGCTACTTGATTCAGGCGCACAGCGATCTTTTATAAAAGAAGATATAATTTCCAAATTAAAACTCACTCCTATTGGGCAGCAACAAATGAGCCATACACTATTTGGAGGAGTAGTTACAAAGAAGGAGGTTCATAATTTTTACGAGTTAAATATCAAAAGCCTAGATGGTAAATATGAGATGAAAATGGAAGCACTTGAACAAAAAACGATATGTGGCTATTTACCTAGAGTAAGAGATCATAAATTATTATCGCTATTAAAATCAAAAGGTATTCACATTTCAGATTGTGTAAATGATATAAGTGATATAGGTATTCTTATTGGTTCTGATGTTTTAGGTACTATATTAACGGGACGATCAATGCGCGTGAATGATGGTTTGATAGCGATGGAGACTATGCTGGGATGGACAGTACAGGGGCCAGCGTCTGGTGTGTATTTCTCTGATTCTACTGAAATTGTAAGTACGCTTTCTTGTTCATTTGATGTTGAAGATCTCTGGAGTTTAGAATCACTAGGTATTAAAGATGAATGTTGTGTCAAATCACAAAAATGTATAGAATTAGAAGTTGTAAATTATTTTAGAAATACGGTTAGAATAAATACTGATGGACGTTACGAAGTAAGGTTACCGTGGAAGGAATCTGTAAATGATTTACCTACCAATTATAATATAGCTCTAAAACGTCTTAAATCTACAACACATAATTTAAATAGTTTAGGCATTCTTAGTAAGTATGATGATATATTTAAGGAATGGTTAGACAATGGTATTATCGAAGAAGCTATAACGGATAATATTCAAATAGGCCATTACCTACCCCATCATGCGGTTGTGAAGGATGCTAGCGTTACAACTAAGATAAGACCAGTATTTGATGCATCGGCATCTAGTAAAGGCGGACTCAGTCTTAACGACTGTCTCAAAAAGGTTCTAATTTGATTGAGCTGATACCTCGGTTGCTTATAAATTTCAGAAAGGGTGCTATTGGAATTACAGCCGATATTAAAAAAGCTTTTCTTCAAATCTCTGTTCAATCCGATGATCGAGCCTACTTAAAATTTCTATGGTGGCAAGATATTAATAATCGTAACAAGGTTTGAAGACTTTTAGGCATAGTCGGGTTGTTTTCGGTGTAACCACTAGCCCATTTTTATTGTCAGCAACAATTTTGTATCACCTTGATAAATATAAGTGTGAGACAGCAACTAAACTTAAAAATTGTTTCTATGTTGATAACTGTATTATTAGTGCAAATAATGTCGATGAAATGAAAAAGTTTATAGAAGAAGCTAAAGATATAATGAATGAAGGATTATTTGAACGATGCTGGGTAACTGGGCCTATAATTACTGATAAAGTGGAAGAACAAACTTTTGTTTTAGGTCTTATATGGGATCCCAAGCATGATGATCTTAAGTGTAAAGTTCCTTCTGTAAATATTAATGAAAAAATTTCAAAAAGAACATTGTTATCAATAGCGCAAAGTATTTTTGACCCTTTGGGTTTTGTTTGTCCAGTAACTATAGTTCCAAAACTTTTCATACAAAAATGTTGGATAGAAAAGTATGGATGGGACGAGGAACTACCATTAGAACTAACAAAATCTTTAAAAGAATGGTTAAAACAAATTAATATTTTAGATCAATGTCGTATTCCTAGAAGGATTAGTCATACTGACTTAAAATTTAGTAATAATTCTTTGCACATTTTCTCTGATGCAAGTCAATTAGCTTATGCAAGTTGTATATTTTTACGTGCAGAATGTAACGAACGAGTGACGGTACAATTGGTATTAGCCAAATCAAGAGTAACTCCTGCCAAACCTGTAACCATGCCCAGGTTGGAGTTGATTGCAGCATTATTGGCATCGAGGTTGGCAGCTGAAGCGAAAGAAGGTTTGGATATACAATGCCAAGAACATTATTGGACTGATTCTAGTATAGTTTTGGCGTGGATCAAAAAGAAAGTCGGGCTAAATGTATTTGTACATAATAGAGTAAAGGAAATAGCCGAAAGGACGAACATTGAAGATTGGCGTCACATACATGGGTACATGAATCCGGCTGACCTTCCATCTCGTGGGTGTAATGCATAATTTTTATTAGAAAGTCAGTGGTGGGAAGGACCAGCTTGGCTTCGATGTGCTAAAGAAGAGTGGCCAATTTCTAAACCTAAAATAGATGAGGATGAAGTTAATAAAGAAATAAAGAAGAATATTTGTATAATTCAAGAGACAGAGAAGTTTTCAAAACAATTGACTTATTTTAGTAAATATACAATGATTGTAAGAATGATAGGATGGTGTATAAGGTTTGTAAATAATTGTAGAAATGGAGAAAGAGGAAGGGGAGAGTTAACGATGAAAGAATATATAAACGCTGAAAAAAGATTATTGTTATTAATTCAGAAAGAGAATTTTCCATGTATAGAACAATCTAAACATAAATTAAATTTAGAATTAATTGTAGATAGTGATTGCTTATTACGTGTTAAAACTAGGCTTACCCTAAGTGAAGAAACAAGAAATTTCATTACACCTATTCTATTACCCGGCAAAGATATTATTGTCAAAAGGCTTGTAGCACAAAAACATGTACAATATCTACATGCTGGTTCGCAAACTTTAATCAGCAATATTCGCCAAGATTATTGGATTATTAGTATTAGAAGGCTTGCTAAGAAAATTGTAAGCCAATGTGTTACATGTAAACGTTACAGTGCAAAGTCATGTAATGTACCAACCGCTCCACTTCCATTGAATCGTGTGCATTGTGGAGATGTTTTTGAAGTTACCGGTGTTGACTTGGCTTTTTTAAAATCTAGTGAAAAATGCTGGGTTGTTGTATTTACTTGTTCCACGTATCGGGCAATTCATTTGGAGTTGACGACGTCATTGTCAACTGATGATTTTTTATTGGCTTTCCGTAGATTTTTGGCAAGAAGAGGGAAAGTCAGAGTAATGTATAGCGACAATGGAACGAATTTCCGAGGTGCAAGTAACATTTTAAATACTGTCGAGTGGCAGCAGAATTTAAAAAAGAACGCTTTGCAGAAAATTGAATGGCGCTTTATTCCTCCTCAATCGCCATGGTGGGGTGGATTTTGGGAGCGAATGATAAGGTCTATGAAAGATATTATGCGTAGAATGTTAGGTAAGGCATCACTAAATTTAACAGAAATGTCAACAGTTATGTGCGAAGTAGAGGCAATGCTTAATGCACGTCCGTTGACTTATATAGCTGATAATACGGAACAATTAGTGCCTTTAACCCCGTCAATGTTTTTGCAAAACAAAGGTAGTAATGGTGATTGTACTACTCATTTAGACCGTGTAGATAATAAAATTTTAACATTACGTTTGAGGTACATCCAAAAGCTTACTTTAGATTTAAAAAGTCGATTTAAAAACGAGTACCTTTCGTTATTGACGGAAAAGGTTAATAAAAAGATAACGCGACAACTAAAGATAGGAGATGTAGTTCTCATAGGTTCTGATGATGTCAAGCGGATTAATTGGCCTCTCGGGATTATTATTGATATCTTTCCCGGAATAGATGATAAGTGTAGGGTAGCAAAAATTAAAACTGCTTATGGAGAACGTACCAGGCCTCTTCAAAGATTATATCCTTTAGAGATTTCAACATCAAGTGATGAAGAGTCTGTTACAGTTTCGGAACCAGATGATATGCTTTCGGTGAAGGCATCAGTACCTCCTGTCGTCACGCGTTTTGGTCGTGTCGTTAAGGTACCCCCAAGGTATGATATTTAGTTACATATTTTTATTTTCTTTTGTTTAAATTTAAATAAAATACTCCCGGCGTTGCAATTTATATAAATTGCAACGCCGGGAGTATGTTGGAAAACCCACAGGACGTATTATATTTTTTTATTATTAGTTAAGGCCAAGACATGAATATAACATGCTTGTTAGAAGTAAAATGCCAAATTGATTGACAACTAAAAATAATTCAGGAACTGTCACATTGTGTTGAGAATATTATGGTAATTAATATATTTTTATTTAATTGAAAAACGGTGTAAAAGTTATT
Source organism: Monopis laevigella (assembly GCA_947458855.1). NCBI lineage: Eukaryota > Metazoa > Arthropoda > Insecta > Lepidoptera > Tineidae > Monopis > Monopis laevigella. The sequence continues at coordinate 1,161,627 of OX381596.1, read as the reverse complement.
AATTATCTCCGATCTTTATCCTACCATCGAACCTACCACCACAATATCTTCTTATTCAAGGCAATGGCCGAATGTATGTCGGAGAGGCAATCGGCAGAGGCAGATATCAAGATAAACCGTTAATTTCTCTTAAGGACGTATATTTAAAATGTTTAAGAACTCTAAGCAAAAATTTTTCAATGTTTTTGATACCGATCGATGGTTTAAACCTGTGATTTACCTTAATCTACGATTGGGCCAAGATTTTTTTTTTATAAAGTAAAACTAATGTTAATCGAACTCTTCGTGCGAAAACGTTGAAAATGCTTGAGTTTGGGTACAATTTCTACAATGACTTGAGGAGTGATAATTATTTTAAAAATAGTGCATGATGGCATATATAGTCAAAATCAATAATGTTATTAACTTATCCAATAAAAAAATATTATTCTTCCATAAACCAGCCAATATATATAAAATTTGCCAAGTCAATTCCGACTTTAAAGTCATTGTAATAGGTAAACCTTGTACTATTAGTACTTGTACTATTAGTACTTGTACTATTATTTCTTCTGTGCTATTAGCAAGCATTTCAAAAATTATCTCTGTCCGCGTTGAGACGCTGTTGTGGAAGACGCTGTATCGCTGTTTATCAAATAAGAATTTTGTGTAATTATATAAAATATTTGACGCAACTCACGCAACTGATCTTGATATTTTTAAAGAAGAAATACTTTAAACTTAATCAAAATTCTATATCTAATTCATAGACTCATACCATCGGCTACGACGAGGTGGGATTAAACCCCTCCGCTGGGTACCCTGGGGCCGTCTAGGCGGTCTCGTGCGCCGTAAGGCACCCGTGAATATATATATATATATATATATATATATATATATATATATATATCTTCACGGTTCTTTAAAAATTAACTCGTTTAGGATTAACTTTAGGGTTGTAAATTCAGTTTTCATATCAATTTTGAATTACAAGATGCGCCACATACGCCTTTTTTAATGTTCCTTGGATAGGCTCCTTATTTCATTTCCCTTTCCTATTATTTGTTGTTTTGGATAAGTGCCCTTTTAGATACGACTCGCTATATACTCGTATATACATGACCAGCTGCATATAGCTTTGGTTGAAAGAAGTAGGTATTTTTACACAACGATACGTTGGTTTTAATTTGACAAAGAGAAGACTTATTTATTTGTATGACTTTTTAAAAATAATATCGCATGATAAATATCTAGGTTTATAATATCATTTCTGTAAAATACAATAAACTAAAACCCAATTATTGTAAACATACTAAATCGAAGACAATTTTCAACTAGATATTTTTCATCCGGTACCATAAAAATACCTTACATATCATCACAGGTGCCTTACGGCGCCCGAGACCGCCTAGACGGCCCCAGGGTACCCAGCGGAGGGGTTTTAATCCCACCTCGTCGTAGCCGATGGTATGAGTCTACACCGAACAAGTGGCTAGCTCGTTGCGATGTTTTGAATAGACTCAATAACCCATCTATAAACAGTTTCACAAGTTGGTATAGTGAAACCGGGACCGACAGCTTAACGTGCTCTCCGAGGCACTATAGTTGTGTTGTCAAACAAATGTACATAATTTTTTTATTTAAAAACTCATTGGTACACACCGGGATTCGAACCAGGGACCTAAGCCTTGACCTCTCCCTTTCTTGACCGTTAAATTCGTCTAAATTACGCTCCTTCTCACCCCGCTGTCTCCCGCCGTAAGACAATAAGAGTGAAAATCATTGACGTAAATTATATCTATGGAACAAATAAAATAAAATAGAAGAGAGCTTATGAATCTTTGTTCGTTCTTCTACCAAGAAAAAACAATTATTAAAAAAATATATAATAATTTGTTACTTATTTGTTCAGTGGATTATTTGAGGGTAGGCCGAAGACTGTAGACGCGTGTTTCTACTATAGTTATCATATTAAATTTTATTGTCCAAAAGTGTATTAATTTTGTAGAATAAGTATTCGTATAGAATTATTAAGTGTGAGAAGTGTAGCATTTACGCAGTGATCTCGGAGCTTGTGCTATCTCAAATAATTCTACACTCTTTAGTAAAATGGCGGTACCCTTTTTACTGTAGATTATTTTTCCTCCTTCACTTGACATTGGCAAGACTATACCGTATGTTTACATACGGTCATGTCGCCATTCCTTTTCCTACGCTTGTCCTTTCCCGATTTCTTTCCATCTATTTATCCCTCCTTTTACTAATAATACATTCATTTTATTATTCTACCCATATGACATGATTGAATGGCCTCTTCGCATGTCGCGAAATCTGGCAAGATTTCGTGACATGCGAAGAGGCCATCAAAAAATTGTAATAGTTATCAATCAAAAAATAGTAATAGTTACGTAGGTCGCGTTTTGGGACAGAAACATGTTCACAACGATCACGATGTATATTTATGCGTTTTTTTTGAGATTTCGGCGGAAAAAGTGTCATTGTGATCTGCCACAATGACACTTTTTTCGGCCGTTTTTTTTTGCCCAGAATGCTACCGTGAACTGATCACAATGACCCAAGTCGATAGGTGAGGCGTTGTGAACATATTTTGACATTTGTGGTTGTGACAGTTGTTGTTGTTTTAAACGTCGCAGCCGTCTTATATTTTTAGGATCTAATTTATTGTATTTTAAATCGGAATGATTTTTAGAAGGATTTCTCAAATAAAATTAGTGGATTGTACGATTTAACCTATATTTTACTTGACAAGTGACAGTTGACAGATTGGTGATAACAATGCGTTCGTTTTGGATAGTGGTAATTGTGGCATTGTGAGTGAAACTAACCAACCTCACGGTAACACCGCTGTCAGCGCTGACGTTTATAATCACCGGTCCGATTCAAAAAGCGCGATGTATTCACTCACGGTGATATTAGCGTGCTAATGAATCGGAGCAGTGATTAAGCGCGCTCACAAGAACCTCTCTTGTATCTCCCTCTATCTTGCAACTAAAACATATGCTCTTCTCACTCTGTTTTAATGACAAATAAAATGCCGTAACAAATTAATGAATTTTAATGTATTTTGTATATTTGTTTACATAAATACTAAAATAAATCAGAACATAAGACTTTTACTATCTACTTAATAATTATTTTAGGAATTTTATTACTTTCCTTAAAATCAAGTTTCTAGATATATGTCATTCTGACAGCGCTCACAGCGATTTCACCCACAAGCAAAATCACTATAAGTCCAATATGGCGTCTGTAATGACGTCACTATCTATGTCAAATCATCTATCGTTAGCGCGCTTACGCTCAATCGGACCGGTGATGACAGCGCTGACATCGATTTTGGCGTGAATCGGACCGCAAGGCAAAAAAATGACAAGGATCATGATGACATAATATGCGAACTTGCGCATATGTCATCATGATCCTTGTCTCATTCCCAAGACGAACGGGCCTATAGTACATATTACTATATAATCTGTGGTAGTAGTAGTAAATTTGTTTTTGTAATTTGTATCTTTTCTTGAGGTTACGAGTTTAATTTACAATTTAAATCTTAAATTCTTAACGTTATACTAGTATAAATAATTGTACTAAACTATTATAGGTTTATAATATAACATTTAGGATTATAATATTAGTGTTGTTAAATGAAACAATGTCTGATGATGAAGTAATTAAGTTTGAAATAACTGATTATGATTTGGATAACGAGTTCAGTTCCTCTCGTAGCCGGCGACAAACAAAAGAATCGCAGATATACGGTAAGAGAACCATATCATGCAATACCTCATCTATCTTATATTTTAAGGACAAAGAATGTGATCATTTCCAAATAAATATAGTGATATGAAGCTAAAACTATAGATCTTAGCTATCCATTGATTCTGTCTTATATCATGTCATAGTTATGCGTCCATCCCATGGTTGGGAGCCAGGCAAAATATAATTTTATCTTGTAAACATTAATTCTACTACCTAGTGCTCTTAGCTTTGCCTTCATAGAGTAATTATTTTAAGTAGCTGATGATAAAAAAAAATCCTACTGCCTTGAGGGTACAATTCAATTTTTCTTCAAATCCAATCAAATTCTTTTTGTTCATTTTGTGGTGATGTTTTAATTAAATTTTTACAGTAAGTATTTTGAATTATTGTAATATTTTGCTACATACTGCTATGTTAATAAATGACTTACCAATAAATAGTTTGTAAATGATGTAAACATTAGTATGTTGATAATAATACTTGCTGAGTTGTAGTTTCGGTTCACAGAATAAACAGAATTGTCTTTTAAATTTTTTAAAACATATTCTACATTATGTAAAAATATAAATTTCCTATTTGACAGAGTTACTGACATGATGCCAGCTATGAATTTATTATTTTACCTTTACCGGTTTAAACCAGTGGATTATTTGGAAATTTTAAAAAGAAAGGTAGATTTGAAGAATATTCACATTTTTTAAAAAAAGTTTTTCAAATAATTTTATTATTCTTATTTGTAGCATTATTTTAATTATACTTGACTTAGTTCAAGTGTTGATTTTTAACATTTTCATAGTGATTTTCTGCATTTTGTAATTAAACGCAAGAACAGCATTTTAGAATTTACTTGTTTATTTTTGTATTTTTGAAACTGTTTCTAAGTTCCTATAATATCAGTTTCTAATGTTTCATTAAAAAAATTAGACCATTTTTCAATCCGAGGCGACGGTAGAGTCAGTCACGTTTTGGTCTGTAGTGTCAGTCACAATTTATTTTTGTAATAAAAAAGTTTCTATGAATGTAAAGTTTTTTGAGCCTTAATTTGAACACATCCCAATAATTTATTTCATCTACTTCAACTAAAAATACAAATTTCAGCTATAAAGCTTGCATCAAGGAAAATTTCTGAAGTTTAAAAACACTCTCCAACACAACTTCCTTTTACATGTAGTGTCAGTTATATTTAGATTTTTTTAAACAAACCATATTTAACCAATTTTGAAGTGCGCGTTTATATAACAAACATACTAAAATTAGTACTATAAAAATAGTGGTATTCGTAAAACAATGCATAATAAAACACAAATGTAAAGTCAGTCACATATGGAATTACCCTTACAATATTTTGCGATATATGAAGGATGCCAGGGAGCATGAGCCAAGTCACGAGCAGAGTCAATTGAGTGTCTGCTGCATTTATTTGGAAAATGCTTTTGGATTGGTCCAGCATAAATTGCTGCAAGCTGCCCTAAAATGGTATAACTTTCCAACAGTGATCATGGATATAATTGCTAATTATTATAAGAATTTAAGATCTGGTCCACATATAGTTCTTACGAAAAAGCTGGTTGAAGCAGTAAGGGGAAGAATTCGAAGAAATCCTGTCTGAAAACCAACAATTTTATCTCGTGAGATGAAGATAGCACCTAGAACCAAGTTGTGTATTTTAAAAGATGACCTAGGAATTGCAGCCAATAAGAGATACACTGATCATTTCTTAACTGATAAATTAAAACAGAATAGGGTGGTAAAATCGAAACATCTACTGAAGCGGTACGCACAGAAAAAAAATTTTTACGGATGAGATTTTTTTTTACAATTGAGCAACATTTTTACAAACAAAATGACCGTATTTATGCTCAAAGCTCTGAGGAAGCTTCCCAATTAGTCGACAGAGTGCAACATGGCATTATCCAACTTCAGTGATTGTTTGGTATGAAGGAGTGACTGAGCCATATTTTGTGAAAAAGGTGCATTATGCATTTTTTAAACGAAAAACATACTTTTTTGATCAAAAATATTGATGTATCAAAAAACATCAAAGAACATTTTTTCTTTGGGTCCCTTTTACTATTCCCAGGGTTTTTTGAGTGAAAAAACATCCATCCCCAAAAGGTGTGGGATCCACCCCCAGGGTAAAAAATGGTAAAGGGTGTTCTTTGAGCCATCATCATAAAGAAATTAAAATTGACAGAAAAATAATAAATAATGTTAGGCAAATTTCAAATGAATTTAATAATTACTATATACATATTCCACAAAACATTGTTACCAATATATATACTAAAGCTAATGCACCACCCACTGTACAGTCAAGTCTATTTTTGAGACCTTTTGGAGAAAACGAAGTAATCAAGATAATAAGAACTTTAAACAATACAAAAGCGGTGGGTTATGATGAAATATCCACAAAAGTTTTAAAACTAGTAACGCCAGCAATAATATCTACATTAACCTACTTAATTTGAAAAAGGGTGCTTTCCAGAAAATTTTTAAAAAACTATAGTTAAACCTCTATATAAAAAAGGAGATAAAACAAATATAAATAATTATAGACCTATAGCTTTAATACCAATTTTATCAAAAATATTTGAAAAAGCCATGCATACCAGAATATCTAACTTTATTACAAACTAGCTGTGCTCGCGACTTCGTCTGCGTGGAATAGTTATTTTTTTATCATATAAACTTTCATCCCCTATTTTATCCCCTTGGGGGTAGAATTTATCAAAGTCCTTTCTTAGCGGATGCCTACGTCATAACATCTACCTGCATGCCAAATTTCAGCCCGATCCGTCTAGTGGTTTGGGCTGTGCGTTGATAGATCACTATGTCAGTCAGTCACCTTTGAGTTATATATATTTAGATTATTCTTTAATACATATTTTTTGTGTATCTTGAACCGTTTTCACGGCGCACGCAACGGAAGGCTTCAAAGATGAAATAATTTCTCCCGTTTTTTACACATTTACCACTATATCTTTGCTCCTATTGGTCGTAGCGTGATGTTATATAGCCTATAGCCTTCCTCGATAACTGGACTATCCAACACAAAAAGAATTATTCAATTCGAACCAGTAGTTTCGGAGATTAGCGCGTTCAAACAAACAAACAAACTCTTCAGCTTTATAATATTAGTATAGATTTTAACATCATTCGAAAAGAACAAAATGGCTTCCAAAAAGGCAAGGCTACAACATTAGCGGGTTTTGAATTAATAAAAAAGGTCACTGAAAACATGAATGCAAGAATTCCTGTTACTGCAATATTATTTGACATAACAAAAGCGTTTGACTGTGTGGACTATCAAATACTTTATAATAAGCTCTACGCGTATGGTATTAGAGGTAATACATTACAATGGATAAAATGTTACCTTACAAATAGACTACAATGTGTGGAAATAACAAGAGTAAAGAATTTAAATGAAATAAAAAATTATAGGTCGAAATTTTGTGAAATAAAATTTCGACCCGCAAGGTAGCGTGTTGGGCCCACTTCTCTTCATATTGTATACTAGCTGACCCGCGCAACTTTGTCTGCGCGTTTAAATTTAACCGTTTACGCAGCGTACGCTCTTAAAAGGAATAATTTTTCCCCGTTTTTGCAACATTTTTCTTTGTTACTCCGCTTTTCTTTGTTACTCCCTATAGCCTTTCTCGATAAATGGATTATCCAACACGAAAATATTTTTTCAATTCGAATCAGTAGTTCCTGAGATAAGCGCGTTCAAACAAACAAACAAACTCTTCAGCTTTATAATATTAGTATAGATAAATGATCTTCCAAGTGTAACAACTCACTCTTGCATATTATTTGCTGATGATTTGTCCATAATCATACCAAACAAAGGAAAATCTGTTATAAAATATGTAGACGACATTAACGCTACTATAAATAATGTTGTGACATGGCTAAATCAAAATAATCTTAAAATTAATCTAAGCAAAACTAAGTATTTACAATTTCGGAATAAAGGTGCTAATAGTAGGACTATTAATATTAAGTACAATGGAATCAATATTGATAAAACAACATCAGCTACATTTTTAAGCATTGAAATAGATGAACATTGTGACTGGTTTAGTCACATAGACAAAGTTTGTACCAAAGTTAATCAATTTGTATATGCTTTAAGAAAATTGAATATGTCAGTGTTACAAGAAACAGCAAAAGTGGCCTATCATGGTTATATAGCTTCAAGACTCCGCTACGGTATAATATTGTGGGGAAATTCATCCGAAGTAAAAAGGGTTTTTATTTGCCAAAAGAAATGCATCAGAGCCATCTGCGGAGAGGAACCATTTGAATCTTGTCGACCTATTTTTAAAAAACAAAATATTAACATTAATTAGTATGTATATATTGGAAATAACCCTATTTGTCAAACAAAATTATAATCTTTTTACTAAAAGAAAAGATTTTATTATTAGAGCCTCTCGATATCCTAACAAATTAGTTATTACTGAAAAGCAAAAAAGTAGGGTATACGACAAAAACTCATATTATGTAATGGCCATTAAAATATATAACCATGTTCCGGTAGTAGCAATAATAAATATACATATATATGATAAGAAATGATGTATAATGATGAAGTATTAAAAATATACTAATAATATGTTTCAAATTGTTGTGTGTTATTGTGTTGTAAAATATGTTGTCAATTAATAATAAATAATTCATTTAATAATTTTAATCTAGCCTATAATGTAATAATATTCATGATAGTAACCATAGTTATAAGTAATATTTTTTCTATACTAAATAAAATAATGAAAATTGTATAAATAATGTGTAATTTTAATAATACTTACCCAATTTTAATAGGTACTAATAATGAACAAATATTTAAATAATAATAACAGTTATAGAAATCTGTAATATTTTATATGTTTCTAATTAATGTGTATTGTTGTATTTGGGTATTTTAAATGTATTTTTTTTTCTAAGAATAAATTATATACCTACTACTTACTTAAGATTTGCCGAAACCGGTAAAATATGCTGTACTATTACAATTTAATATCTATATATGTAACCATATTTTAAGGCAAATAAAGAGATTTCATTTCATTTTCATTCATCAAATTTCACGTCAATCGATTAAGGTTCAAAGAATTCGTAGTAGAAACCCTCCGGTTATTGTACTATTTTTGAATTGCTACATATGGCAATATAATGCTCTCTACTTACTCCTTAACAGTGATGCAGGTGTGATTGTATGTTTTTGTTTATTCCAGGTGTTTGGGCAAAAGATAGTGATGATGAAGAAAATGAGGACCAAATTCGTCAACGAATGCGCAAGCCAAAGGATTACTCAGCACCCATCGGATTCGTGGCTGGCGGAGTACAGCAGGCGGGGAAAAAGAAACAGAAGGAAAAAGAAGGTTTGCATCCCTTTGAAACTTGTGTATATTGTTATAATTACCTATTTACTATTAAAATAGCATTTGAACAGGGTAAAACACTTTGTCTTAAACTTTTGGAGTAGAGGTGTACTGAAGAAGGTGTAACAACTCTACATCTTGAGAGTACATTCCCACAATAAAGCTGTTTAGTGAAGCTGCAGTTCTCTAAATCACATGAAAGTCCAGTTGATAATGTTTTAGGCAAACTTCTGCAACAAAATTAAGCCTATAACCGGGCCAGAGAACATATCTATAAATAAAGTAGTAGATATGACTGGAGTCCTATAGCCTTGAAGAACACTTTAATTATAGATAAGATTTTGTCTCTTTTTCAGACACTTCATTACCTAGTTTATAGTGGATTTCAATTGCAAATAATTCACAGACCACACCATATGTGGGCTTTCTCCCTTGTCCAACATCTGACTTTCCTTACTACAGAAGCACAGCTAGCGGAGCCTTCGCAGTCCGTCGCGTTAGACAGCTCTGACGAGGAAGCGCCGCCGCCGCCTCTGCCGTCCATGGTGGCGGGGCTGCGGACGCGGCCGGCGGCCGCCAACCTGGGAGGCAATGTGGGCGCCTGGGAGAGACATACCAAAGGTATTGGCGCAAAGCTTTTGTTGCAGGTGAGTGCACGGGCATCCTTCTAAATTTATCTTTCAATATATAAATTTGAATTTTTAAATGTGCAAACCTTACGGGTTACATCAATGTGGAAAACATAATTATTGCTGGAGCCACATATCAATATTTAGATACCCTATATAATCCATACAAAATCATTTCAATAACTTTATTGTTGTGCAAATAAAATTCATGTAAGTATGCTAAAGAAACTACTAAGATGATTAGTACAATATAGTCTAGAAGACACATTTATTAAAATCCATGAGAACATAATGGTGATTATGTGATGGTGCTACTTCTACCTCTTATGATACATTTATAATTAACAAAACACATTCCTCTCTATTAAGAAACATTTATATAAAACCGGGTTAACTAAACATTCAAATAAACACATCAATAATATGGTTTAGTAAAACATTACAAAATTTAGTAGATTGTATTTTTAAGGTATTTTAATTTAGTTTATTAGGAGTCTAACAAGTACTATTTTTCGCAAAAAATGTAGTAATTTAATGGCTTCTATTTTCTAATTACAGATGGGTTACAAGCCCGGCAAAGGATTAGGAAAAACTTTACAAGGTATATCCGCACCAGTGGAAGCTACTCTTCGTAAAGGACGAGGCACTATTGGGGCTTATGGACCGGAAAAAGCTACTGTGAGTGTAAATCGTTTAGATGTATTTGTATATTTATGTACTTATGTTGTTTAACTTGACAGTTTTGAGCCTAAATTGTACTAGGCTTTGTCAATAAACTTAAACTTCATTGAGACAGAGAGAAGTTAAGCGGAGTTAACCAGCTTCATTCACAATTAAATTGCATTGGAGTGAAGCAGAATAATAGGCTGCAAAATATTAACGGATCTACATCAGTAGACAAAAGCAACATTTTTCTTCATAAACAGAGTCGCTGGGTCCCTACTGAAAAGCCCGATTGAAATCGAAAGTCACGTCGATTGTAAAAAATATGTAGAGATTTCAAAGACAAAGTCAAATCCAATACATTTGTCTTTTGATGGGTTTTTTCGATTTCGTATTTCTATTGTCTTCACAATAGGGCCCTTGATTGACATCAATTTTTCCTTAGAAATACGTCTCCTATTATCCGCTTGATGAACAGGAAGCCCTTCCCAAAGTAGATTCATCATTATCAGCCATAGGACGTCCACTGCTGGACATAAGCCTTTATAGATTTCCAAAAAGTCCGATTGGAAGCGGCTTGCATCCAGCGAGTTCCTGCGATCTTAATAAGGTCGTCGGTCACCTTGTGGATGGACGTCCTACGCCGCGCTTGCCGGTCGTGGTCTCCATTCGAGATCTTTACGGCCCCTATAAATTCTGCTTAGTTCTCAAAGTAGTTTATGAGTTATTTTCTACACAGTTCGTATTTAAAATCGTAAGGCTTATTTGGTAAAATCTCATCATTAGATAAACACATTATTAATTTTTAGAAAAAAGCGAAAAAAGAAGAAGAGAAGAGGTTGAAAGAGCTGGAGAATGAGAAGGAGGGTGAGGACAAGAAGTCTTACCACTGGAAGAAATCGCACAAAGGCCGGTACTTCTACAGGGACGCTGCTGACGTCATACAGGAGGGAAAACCCACAATGCACTCCATCACCAGGTATGTCCTGTATCAACAATATTTGTGTTGAGGTGTTGTTTCACTTATCGCAATAATAATATGTAGGACTATTTACACATATGGAAAAACCTACTAATTTTATTTTTTATCATGGGTGGGAATCAAACCCACGTCCTCCGTGATACAAAGCCAAATGCTAGTCAAAGGAGGCTGTCAATATTAAAAAGCCTATATATAAAAACCTATATTGTGGGTATACAGGGACCTTTGAGAAAAACAACTCCATTCCATCAATGGAATCGCCTTCAGTCAAAAAGGTATGTATTTTGACAGTTGACGATGCCTAGAGGGAACTGAAAACTGTCAAAATCCATATTAATATGACTGATGGCGATTCCATCAATGGAATCGTCAAAATTTCTCTAAAGCCCCTGATAAGAATACATCTGCGATAATCAGTAGACATATTAAAATTATACAATTAATTATACACTTACCAAATGACTATTATTTTTAATGACAAACAGCTCATCTATATCTTTGTATCATTTGACTTTTCATAAAATAAAGAGTCAAAAATAATTGTAATGCCCAAGGTTACCATTTTTTCAAAGCATGTCGAAATCATCTATAGTCTAAAAAAAAACTTTTGTTAAGAGCTGACTTCATTTCTGTTAAGAGCTTATTAGGATTGCAGTAAATATAAATTTATCTTACAGCCGCAAACAAAATGATTATTATTCATTCTAAGCTAAGCCCTATTACTAAATATTTTTTGTTTAACACCTAAACTATTGGTTGGCATTATTATTGTTTTACACCGGAGATTGATGGTTAAACAATTTATTTTCAAGCTTGTATGCTTCTTTATATTAATTTACTTAACAGTTTGATAGAGTTTAAAACAAGTGTATACCTTGGCTTGATGTAATAGTGTAATATTGTGTCTACCACAGCAACAGTTCCCTCTCGCAAGTGCCGGTGATCGACATGACGGGACGGGAGAAGCGGGTACTAAGCGGCTACACAGCGCTGCGTGCGCGTGCGCCGCGGTACGAGCACGAGCCGCGCCGCAACTGTACCAACTACGCCGCGCCAGAGCTCTTGCACAACCTGAGCGTGTGTGTGGACTGTTGTGAGCAGGTGGGGACTAACATACTGCACACTACACACGGTACGAGCACGAGCCGCGCCGCAACTGTACCAACTACGCCGCGCCAGAGCTCTTGCACAACCTGAGCGTGTGTGTGGACTGTTGTGAGCAGGTGGGGACTAACATACTGCACACTACACACGGTACGAGCACGAGCCTCGCCGCAACTGTACCAACTACGCCGCGCCAGAGCTCTTGCACAACCTGAGCGTGTGTGTGGACTGTTGTGAGCAGGTGGGGACTAACATACTGCACACTACACACGGTACGAGCACGAGCCGCGCCGCAACTGTACCAACTATGCCGCGGCAGAGCTCTTGCACAACCTGAGCGTGTGTGTGGACTGTTGTGAGCAGGTGGGGACTAACATACTGCATACTACACACGGTACGAGCACGAGCCGCGCCGCAACTGTACCAACTACGCCGCGCCAGAGCTCTTGCACAACCTAAGCGTGTGTGTGGACTGTTGTGAGCAGGTGGGGACTGACATACTGCACACTACACACGGTACGAGCACGAGCCTCGCCGCAACTGTACCAACTACGCCGCGCCAGAGCTCTTGCACAACCTAAGCGTGTGTGTGGACTGTTGTGAGCAGGTGGGGACTGACATACTGCACACTACACACGGTACGAGCACGAGCCTCGCCGCAACTGTACCAACTACGCCGCGCCAGAGCTCTTGCACAACCTGAGCGTGTGTGTGGACTGTTGTGAGCAGGTGGGGACTAACATACTGTACACTACACACGGTACGAGCACGAGCCGCGCCGCAACTGTACCAATTACGCCGCGCCAGAGCTCTTGCACAACCTGAGCGTGTGTGTGGACTGTTGCGAGCAGGTGGGGACTGACATACTGCACACTACACACGGTACGAGCACGAGCCTCGCCGCAACTGTACCAACTACGCCGCGCCAGAGCTCTTGCACAACCTGAGCGTGTGTGTGGACTGTTGTGAGCAGGTGGGGACTAACATACTGCACACTACACACGGTACGAGCACGAGCCGCGCCGCAACTGTACCAACTACGCCGCGCCAGAGCTCTTGCACAACCTGAGCGTGTGTGTGGACTGTTGTGAGCAGGTGGGGACTAACATACTGCACACTACACACGGTACGAGCACGAGCCGCGCCGCAACTGTACCAACTACGCCGCGCCAGAGCTCTTGCACAACCTGAGCGTGTGTGTGGACTGTTGTGAGCAGGTGGGGACTAACATACTGCACACTACACACGGTACGAGCACGAGCCGCGCCGCAACTGTACCAACTACGCCGCGCCAGAGCTCTTGCACAACCTGAGCGTGTGTGTGGACTGTTGTGAGCAGGTGGGGACTAACATACTGCATACTACACACGGTACGAGCACGAGCCGCGCCGCAACTGTACCAACTATGCCGCGGCAGAGCTCTTGCACAACCTGAGCGTGTGTGTGGACTGTTGTGAGCAGGTGGGGACTAACATACTGCATACTACACACGGTACGAGCACGAGCCGCGCCGCAACTGTACCAACTATGCCGCGCCAGAGCTCTTGCACAACCTGAGCGTGTGTGTGGACTGTTGTGAGCAGGTGGGGACTAACATACTGCACACTACACACGGTACGAGCACGAGCCGCGCCGCAACTGTACCAACTACGCCGCGCCAGAGCTCTTGCACAACCTGAGCGTGTGTGTGGACTGTTGTGAGCAGGTGGGGACTAACATACTGCACACTACACACGGTACGAGCACGAGCCGCGCCGCAACTGTACCAACTACGCCGCGCCAGAGCTCTTGCACAACCTGAGCGTGTGTGTGGACTGTTGTGAGCAGGTGGGGACTAACATACTGCACACTACACACGGTACGAGCACGAGCCTCGCCGCAACTGTACCAACTACGCCGCGCCAGAGCTCTTGCACAACCTGAGCGTGTGTGTGGACTGTTGTGAGCAGGTGGGGACTAACATACTGCACACTACACACGGTACGAGCACGAGCCGCGCCGCAACTGTACCAACTACGCCGCGCCAGAGCTCTTGCACAACCTGAGCGTGTGTGTGGACTGTTGTGAGCAGGTGGGGACTAACATACTGCACACTACACACGGTACGAGCACGAGCCGCGCCGCAACTGTACCAACTACTATATAAAATAAACGCTAAATGCTATCCCTAATGAAGCTTCTTATCTTTCAGTAAATATTTTTTTGTGTTTCTTCCAATACTTTTTACAATGAAACCTTCTACTTCTATTTCAGGATATAATTCAAAACGCCCGCGAGTTACAAAACGCCGAGGACGAGATTGTTGCTCTAGAGAGAGACCTGGGCAAGCTGGGGACAGCTCTGAAGGACCACGACCAAGTGATCTGCCACATGCAGGACATGATGCTCAGTGTGGACCAGCTCAATGATCCAGAGCTCACCATGGAGAATGCCTTCCACATACTGGAAGACCTCAAGGTAAGCTGGACAACACTTCAATTAAACATTGTAAAACTAAATTAATTAAGCGTAAATAGCCGCTTTATATACCCAGACTTCCCCATATTGGGCTTGTGTCTCCATTTTTTTATTTCACCCAGACTATGACAAACTGGTGTTCGAGTTTACGTGGTGGCCGAGTTGGTTAGACCTTGAACTTAAAAACACTTAGGTCTCTGGTTCGAATCCTGGTGTGTACCAATGAGTTTTTAATTTAAAAATTTATGTACATTTGTTTGACAACACCACTATAATGCCTCGGAGAGCACGTTAAGCTGTCGGTCCCAGTTTCACTATACCAACTTGTGAAACTGTTTATAGATGGGTTATTGAGTCTATTCAAAACATCGCGACGAGCTAGCCACTTGTTCGGTGTAGACTCATACCATCGGCTACTACGAGGTGGGATTAAAAACCCCTCCGCTGGGTACCCTGGGGCCGTCTAAGCGGTCTCGGGCGCCGTAAGGCACCCGTGAAGATATATATATATATATATATATGTCGTAGCTGGGACCCATGATCTGCTCCATTTAACAATTAATTTCAAGCAAATCAACTATTTATAAGTATCATAACTGTATCTTATTCGTATTTAAAATTATGTTATCATAAAATGGTTTAGTTTTAATGGAAGTGAAAATATTTAGTTTTCACTCGAACAAGGTCTGTGAATCACTGGTGACATCCACAAAGGAAGTCCGCTAATACCTGAGTAGGCCACGGCAGACTAGCTGTATAAGTAGGGGTAGTCTGTGGTAGTATCCCTTTAGAGTCTGTGGGAGCGGTCAGTGACTGCAGAAAGAGTAATTGCGTTTTAGTTGTTATTATTAATTTTGTTTGGAAAAGTAAAGATAGATTGGCATTGTTGTGTTTGTTAAGAAAGTGGCATATGCAGAACTTGTTATAAATAATAGAAACTTAGCCATTTTATGTGTATTAGATTAAATAATATGTACTAACTATAATAAGTCGTAGTTGTAAGTGACTGATTTTGTTACTAATCTTTTAATTTTGTGAATATAAGTGTGTGAATATTAGTTATTGTTTATTATTCAGTGTGTTATTTACTTTTTTTTTTAAATGGGAGATAATGAAAATACGCCCACTGCACCAGTCTCTCCGTCATCAGAAGTGGGATGCAACCAGAGACTTGAACAAACCAATGACAATGAAAAATGTCGATTGCTATTTGAACAACAAAACAAAAATTTTATGGAGTTAATCAAAAATTTAAATGCACCTCGAAATAATGACATCCAATTACCAGAGTTTGACCCGGATAAAAATCTAGATGCTCAAGCTTGGGTCAATACAGTTGACTTATGTTTGGCTGAGCAAGATCTTGGAAGTACTGGCCTAATTATTGCCTTAAGCCGCTCATTAAAAGGTCAAGCTTCAATATGGCTGTCACAAGTATCATATCCTGGAATGAAATGGAGCGATTTCAAACAAATTTTTACTGCTCGGTATGATAGTCGCGAGACGGCTGCTGCTTTTTTTATTAAATTGCATTCTGGAAAGCCCAATGAGGATGAGAACCTTTCATCATATGCAGCTTCCTTAATAACTTCTCTAACATCCCGTTGGAAGGATTTATCAACGGAACAGATAGTGCTGTCGACTGTTCTTGCACATTTGTCACAATTTGACCAGCACATACAAAGATTAGCGTTCACAACCGAAATCAGTACCAGAAACCGATGTCGATGTCATTTAATAAAAGGAAAGCAACAGGCCCGGAATATGAAAATAAGAAATTTAAAAGCTCATTGTCACAAATAAAGTGTTTTGAGTGTGGCATGCATGGTCATAGAGCATCACATTGTAAAAAGCGACCTATAATGAATACTAATCAAAATAGGCAGACAAATCCTGAAAAATCAACAATCACATGTTTTAATTGCCGAGGTCTGGGTCACTATGCATCTAGTTGTCCAAAGCGTTCGACAAAGAAGGCCGAGTCTGAGGGTGAGGATGTTTCAGCTGTTCGACGAGTGGACATGTGTGTGGTGAAAGCTCCAAATGGAACACTGGATCATGCGGGTAATAAATTTTTATTTTACTATGATTCCGGAGCAGAATGTTCTTTAATGAAAAATAGTTTGTCATGTAAATTTAGTGGTAGGCGTTATAATAATATTGTTACAATGACTGGTATTGGTCAATCTACAATTAATAGTACCTTACAAATTTTAAGTACAGTAAAAATTAATGAAGTTAATTTTGAAATTCTTTTTCATGTATTGCCTGACATTTATTTAAATTATGACATAATGATTGGCTGTGAAATATTGGTTCAAGGATTAGCTGTACATATGAGTGCTAAAAAATTAGAAATCAGTAGAATTAAATTACTCAACTATTGTGACAAAATAACACCTGAAATTTTGACTTTTGAGACAATCAACACTGATATTGACACAGAAACCCGACCAAAGCTTTTAGATATTTTAAACTTATTTCAAAAATATTTTGTATGTGGGGTTCCTAATCGTAGTGCATTTACGGATCCAATGCAAATCAGGTTGAAGGACCCTAATAAGACTGTTTGTCGCCGTCCATATAGGCTAAGTATTGAAGAGCGTCAGGTTGTTCGAGATAAAATTAATGAACTCATGGAGGCAGGGATTGTTCGACCCAGCTCATCTCCATTTGCTAGTCCAATTCTTCTTGTGAAAAAGAAAGATGGTACTGACAGGTTATGTGTGGACTATCGAGAGCTTAATGATAATACAATTCCAGATAGGTATCCTTTACCTTTGATATCAGATCAAATATCTCGTCTACATGGAAGTTATTACTTTACCATTTTAGATATGGCATGTGGTTTTCATCAGCTTCCTATCCATTCCGATTCAATTGAAAAGACTGCATTTGTAACCCCTGATGGTCAATATGAGTATGTGACAATGCCCTTTGGATTAAGAAATGCACCATCGGTTTTTCAAAGAGCTGTTATTAAAGCATTAGGGAATCTTGCTTATACCTATGTAGTAGTATACATGGATGATGTCATGATTACAGCGACTAATCCTGACGAAGCTCTACAAAGGCTGAAGAATGTCCTTGAGGTTCTCACTAAAGTAGGTTTTTCTTTTAATCTCAAAAAATGTTATTTTCTTAAACAAGAAGTAGAGTATCTAGGATATGTAGTAAGCCAAGGAAATGTTAGACCTAATCCTAAGAAAATTCAGGCACTTACAGCTTTACCCCCTCCAGAAACAGCTACCCAATTACGTCAATTCATAGGTTTAGCCTCTTACTTTCGTCAGTTTGTTTTGAACTTTTCAAAAATTATGGCTCCACTTTACGCCTTAACATCTTCAAAAGGTAAAATTAGTTGGAATTCTGAGAATGAGAGTATACGTCAACAAATTATATCAGGTCTTACAAGTGAACCAGTTTTAATGATATTTAACCCAGATTGCCCTATAGAACTTCACACAGATGCCAGTGCATTAGGATATGGTGCGATTTTAATGCAAAAACATGAAGGCAAGCTTCGAGTTGTTTCATACTTCAGTAAGCGCACTACTAATGCTGAGTGCAAATATCATTCATATGAACTGGAGACACTTGCAGTTGTTAATGCTGTAAAACATTATCGACATTTTTTACATGGTCGTAAGTTTATTGTCATCACAGACTGCAACTCACTTCAGTCATCCCGAAAAAAACTGGATCTTACTCCACGGGTCCATAGATGGTGGGCTTTTCTTCAAGCTTTCGATTTCGAAATTGTTCATAGGAATGGTAATCGTATGGGTCATGTAGACTTTTTTTCTCGAAACCCATTACCTATCCTAGATTCAAAACCATTTAATAGCTTTAAGCAAGTAAATATTGCTGAACTAAGTGGCAATTGGTTACTTGCCGAACAAGAACGGGACAATGACATTTACAAGACAATTCAACAGTTTAAGAACAATGAATTACCAAATGATATTGCAAATTCCTATGAGGTTCGAAATGGTGTACTATATCTTAGGATTCAAAGAAACGGGAAAACGACTTCTCTGCCCATATTGCCACGATCTTTGAGATGGTCAATTATACACAATACACATGAAACTATAATGCATTTAGGATGGGAGAAAACCTTAGAAAAACTCTATAAACACTATTGGTTTGAAAATATGTCTAAATATGTTCGGAAGTTTGTAGATAATTGTGTAACATGCAAAATTTCTAAATCACATTCTGGAAAAATACAAGCAGAAATGCATCCTATACCTAAAACTGCAATTCCTTGGCACACTTTGCATGTAGACGCTACAGGTAAGCTAAGTGGAAGAAACAATAAAAAGGAATATGTTTTTGTTCTTATAGATGCGTTCACTAAATTTGTAGTATTGCGACATTCTTTAAATATTGATTCCTTAAACAGTATTTCAGCTTTAAAATATTGCATTACTTTATTTGGGGCACCTTGTAGAATAATAGCAGACCAGGGACGATGTTTTTCCAGTAGAGTTTCGCGAATTTTGTGAATCACACAATATAAATTTACATCTCATAGCCACCGGCACTTCTCGTGCAAATGGCCAAGTAGAGCGTGTCATGAGCACTTTAAAAAATATGTTGACTGCTGCAGAGATTAGTGGTAATTGTTGGCAAGAGTCTCTTTGTGATGTACAATTAGCATTAAATTGTACACATAATAGAGTAACGAAGTGTAGCCCCCTTGAGATATTAATAGGTAGAGTCGCGAGACCATTAGATTTAATGATAACTGATGACGAACAGGTTGTTGACCTTGATACTATTAGAGATCAAGCTGCTATGTCCATGGAAAAAAATGCGGTATATGACAAGCAACGATTTGATAGTACAAAAGCCAGAATTGTTTTGATGCAAAATGAAGAACGTAATCAAACGAAATTAGATCCAAAGTTCAAAGGACCATTTAAAGTTATTGAAGTTTTAGATGGTGACAGATACTTGTTAAAGGCCCTTAATAGCAATAGAACTTATAAGTACGCTCATGAACGTCTTAGAATGATGACAGAAGGTCAAGTTATAATTAGTGATGGAGAATTTTGCAACCTTAGAACGATTCGTAGACAATTTTCAAGCCATTATGTGGGTATTTTTTTTTTTGCGAAAATCGCGAAAATTTTTTTTTTTTTCGCCATTTTTTTTTTTCTCAAAAATGGTAACTCCTACCGGGGTGGTCGCCATACACGGCAATGTTTAGAAAAAATCGGGCTATCTGATGAAATTTTTTTTTTTTCAAAAATCGCGAAAAATTTTTCGTCTCGGCAATATTTGACCAAAATCTATTTTATTTTTAAAAAAAAAAACAGTACATCTGGGATTTTTGCTGAGTAATAACTGCATATGTAATTGAGTTTTATAATTGCTTTATATTGATGCCACCAGATGGAGGTGGAGTTGACAAGTTGCTGGATGGAAGCAACATGTCAAATGAACTTACACTGGATAGAAGTGTAGTAATTTTGCACTGCTGGATAGAAGCAGTGTCTATGTGTGCTATTACCGGATAGAGGTATAGCATATTGTAGAATTCATTTGATGGAGTTCATTATGAAGCAATGTGTAAAGAATTAGATTATTGTTGTGACATCAAGGATCTTGGCAAGAAAGACTGAGCACAGTTTCTTACCTCTCTTATTATTATTTTTGTTTATATTATTGTGTCTAACCTTTCACAGTATCTGTTTCTGAATTACTTATCATTAAGGTTAGTATGGCCGAGTTATATGCTATGATACTGATACAATGTTGTATTTTAGGGTCCTCTTCACACGAGGACGTGTGAGCTGTAGGATGGCCGTGTCGTAGCTGGGACCCATGATCTGCTCCATTTAACAATTAATTTCAAGCAAATCAACTATTTATAAGTATCATAACTGTATCTTATTCGTATTTAAAATTATGTTATCATAAAATGGTTTAGTTTTAATGGAAGTGAAAATATTTAGTTTTCACTCGAACAAGGTCTGTGAATCACTGGTGACATCCACAAAGGAAGTCCGCTAATACCTGAGTAGGCCACGGCAGACTAGCTGTATAAGTAGGGGTAGTCTGTGGTAGTATCCCTTTAGAGTCTGTGGGAGCGGTCAGTGACTGCAGAAAGAGTAATTGCGTTTTAGTTGTTATTATTAATTTTGTTTGGAAAAGTAAAGATAGATTGGCATTGTTGTGTTTGTTAAGAAAGTGGCATATGCAGAACTTGTTATAAATAATAGAAACTTAGCCATTTTATGTGTATTAGATTAAATAATATGTACTAACTATAATAAGTCGTAGTTGTAAGTGACTGATTTTGTTACTAATCTTTTAATTTTGTGAATATAAGTGTGTGAATATTAGTTATTGTTTATTATTCAGTGTGTTATTTACTTTTTTTTTAAAATGGGAGATAATGAAAATACGCCCACTGCACCAGTCTCTCCGTCATATATATGACAAACTGTACCTAAAAGCACACTGTTGGCGCTACAGCAGCGCCGTCTGTGTGCGCCGTGCGTAATGCGGCCTTCTGTGGTTGTTCACTCTTATGGAAACTACCTCTCAGCTTGTATACGTTAAAACCTCTATTTAATTATTATTATATAAATACATGTTTGTAAGAAAGCTTTCATTTATATTTCGCTGGATCACCTCTCAATAATGTTTTGCCATGAGTAGGAATCGAACCCACGACCTCCGGATACAACACAAAACACAATAGGTAGCAATAGCCAATAGGAGGCAGTCAAATGTATTGATTGAAGTTGTTGGTGCTTTTGATGTGATACATCATTTTGCATTCACTGCCCAACCCATGTATTCCAGACGAGATATCCCGAGGAGTACTTATCACTGAACATCGGCACGGCTGTGGGTCCGACGGCCTTGGCCCTCACCAGCGCTATGCTGGCCTCCTGGAAACCTCTCAAGGACCCGTCCTCTCCCACTCAGCCCTTAGCCAGGTGGCGACTGCTTGTGGATCCAGAAGTACACTACAACCTGCTCACACTACTCTTGGACAACATACATCTGGCTGCTGGGTAAGTATAATAATAATATTTAATTTTAAAATGTTATTATACAAAAAAAATATACAAACGATTGAGGTAGTCTAACAAAAAAGCGAACATCTGACTATTTTAGGGTTGTACGACCGTTCAAGTGAAAATGTGTATGTTAATAAAATTAAAAAAAACTGTAATATTGTGTTTTAGAAAATATTTTTATTACCTAAAGGCTATGTACCTAAAATTTTATATGTGCGACGAGCTGTGCTCTGTGGTTACACCCGCCGTTTATATTATAAAAAATAGGATCGAAAATAAAATACGAGTATATCCTATGTTACTTGGTCATAATAGAGCTTTCTATTGGTAAAATAATTATTGATTTTATCTAGAACAAACAATTAATCAAATCTTTTCCCTTTATAATATTGGTATGAATGAATCTTTATTCACATAGTTGGTATGTTAAATTGTTTCTTTGACCGCCTATTGATGGAATAGGCGGTAAAATGGACGATGACAGGGAATATATAAAAATATATCAAATACATAATAATATTTTTAATATGTTGCAAAATATGGCGTATTAAAAATTGGAGCTAATTTTTATTGTTAATAATTTCCATTGAGCAGTTGATTGAGGTTAGATAGTGAGAATCGTCTCCGTATAACAGTAGAGTCCGTGGTAATGTTGCAGTCAGTGGAACCCGCGCGAGCCGGCCGCGCTGCGCGCCGTGTACGCGTGGTGCGCGCTGCCGCCCGCGCTGCTGGCGGAGAGCGTGGCGCGCAGCGTGGTGCCGCGCCTGCTGGCCGCCGTGCAGGCCTGGGACCCCACGCACGACACGCTGCCACTGCACACCTGGCTGCTGCCCTGGCACGACCTCGCAGGTGACGCCCCGCACCCCGCACCATGGGGGCGGCTGGGAACCATGTGTATAATGCTTCATACTCACATACAGTTTACATGATATCGGAACAAGCTGATCGCATGGACAGCAGAACTCGAATTCCGATAGATACAACGTATTATTATGCTTTCATATTAAGGGCCTTTGTGTTGTGTTTCGTTACCAAAGGTTATTTTTGTGTAATTAGTAAACGCAATAAAACGTCATAATATAGTTAATAAAGAATATGGGACAGTATCTTTAAATTTAAATGCATATTTTGTTGGGATTAAACATTAATTAATTACCTAAAGTGTTGAATGGACCTGGCGCACTCGTGGCTATGTAGTAGACAGGGAGACGGGTGAACTTTCCAAGTGTGTCTTCAAGGATAAATCCATAACTACAAGAAATAGCGAAAAATGCTCAAACTGTCTCGCGGCCGATTTTGATAAAATGTAAAATTACATCATTAGATTTTTGAAAAAAGTATTCTCCTAGTCGGGAATCGAACCGGTTGATTTTGGAAAAATAACTTATTCTGTATTATTGCACCAGCAGATAGTATCACTTATAATATTTCATATACTTGTAATGCAATTCGTCTCTGTCGCTGCCCATTTCGTAACTGCATCATTTAGCCGGCATAGTAGGAGTGATCAATATTGTTAAACAACAATGTATTAATCAATCCTATTTATGGACTTTGTAGGTATGATTACCACCAGGTACAGATACAAAGTGACATGCCGTGCTCCAATATAATAGTAGCTGTAGTATGGTTGTCTGTCGGCAGAGGGCCAGCTGTCGCAGTCGGTGTACCCGCTGATCCGGTCGCGGCTGGCGGCGGCGCTGCGCGGCTGGCACCCGCAGGACGGCTCGGCGCGCCCCCTGCTGGCGGCGTGGCGCGAGGCGTGGCGCGGCGCGCTCACCAGCTTCCTGCACCTGCACATTCTGCCCAAGCTGGAGGCCTGTCTGCACCAGGAGCCCGTAGAACTACTCGGCAATACATTCTCTCGTCAGTTGGGCTTTTTAATACGTTAATTCACAATAAAGCTATTACGTATGACAAACGAACAAACATAGAAAAAAATCAAATAATATGTTTTCCGTTGTATGTACAGCGGCGTGGCAGTGGTGCGTGGAGTGGACGGAGCTACTGGGGGTGCCGTGCGTGGCGCAGCTGGCGTGTCGCGCGCTCCTGCCGCGGTGGACGGCGGCCATGGCGGCCTGGCTCAACACGCAGCCCCCGCACCGCACCGTGCTCACCTCCTACTCCAGCGCCAAGGTCGGTCACTAACACGTCTCTTACTCCAACGCCACTAACACGTCTCCTACTACAACGCCACTATACTAACACGTCTCTTCCTACAACGCCACTGCACTAACACATCCTACTACAACGCCACTATACTAACACGTCTCCTACTACAACGCCACTACACTAACACGTCTCCTACTACAACGCCACTATACTAACACGTCTCTTCCTACAACGCCACTGCACTAACACATATCCTACTACAACGCCACTATACTAACACGTCTCCTACTACAACGCCACTACACTAACACGTCTCCTACTACAACGCCACTATACTAACACGTCTCTTCCTACAACGCCACTGCACTAACACGTATCCTACTACAACGCCACTACATCATAGTTGATATGTCAGGTGCAAAAGTATCAGTATCGAAAGGAAAAATACTCGTTACCACAAAGTATCGATTCTTTTTACATTGTCCTTACTTACGATTTAAACAAATATCTTGTCGATTTATTTGATGAGCAAAAAATAAAAAAAACACCGTCCTCATTAAATCACTTAATATGTAGCATAGTTGATATATCAGGTACAACAGTGTCGGTATAGAAAGGACAAGTACTCGATACCACAAAGTATCGATTCTTTTTTGGTGTCCCTACTTACAATTTCAATAAATTTGTTCTCGATATTTAAAAAAAAAAAAGGCCGTCTTCATTACATAACTTAATATGCGGCAAAGTATATAAAAAGCATCATTTCTTTTCATTCCCACGCCGATAGATCTTGTACCTGGTTATGGAACCATGTGTCGCAGTATCGCATAAAGAATATTCTTTCGATACATTATTACATATTATACAAAATAATAATAAAATATATCTATTAAAAAATGCCTGTCCAACATGTACGTAATACTATGCACACTGGTTGGTAAAATATGTTGAGCTTATTTTTTTTTATGTCACCTTATTTAACCATATTCTGGCAAATAAACTTTGTATTCTTATTATGTGATCAGGAGTTGAACTAAATTCATGGGCCGGCAACGATAGCATGGCGCGGTGTTTTTTTTAATGTATTGCATTAAAATAGATTAAACTACTTTGGATGCTGTTACTAAACTTTTATTAAGAAATAGGCCTAAAATATTTTCGGGGCTCAGATATGATGTGCTCGAAAAGCTGATATTCTGTCTGGCTGAGCCACGTTTTTTTATGTTTTTGATAAAAGTATTGAAACCTTGACAGAATGCCGTCACATACGATTTGTTATCAACTTAGATATGTGAGAACTCTCTACTTTAGGTGGTCCAGCCAGACTGAATGACAATACAAAATGGTGTATATTTTCACAGGCGATGTTCCCCGAAGAGATCCTTGCGGAGCCCGGCGTGCGCGAGGCCTTCCGCAAGGTGCTGGACATGATGAACCGCAGCGCCGACGCCGACCTGCCCGCGCCCTCCCCCCCGCTGGCGCCGCCGCCCCCCCGCATCTCGTCCCCCGCGTCCCCTGCGCCGCACCCCACGCTTCCCCCGCCGCCCGCGCAGGCTCCCGGGAGCTTCTCGGAGCTGCTGGAGCAGCGTTGCTGCGCGCTCGGGTTGACGTTGGTGCCGATGGCGGGGAAGTCCCGAGAGGGGAGGCCGGTCTTCCAGGTTGGTCGCTCTATGCAGTGCTACGTGATACGGAATGTCATCATGTACTCCAGCGATTCTGGAAGAACTTATTTGCCCATTTCTATGGATAAGTTGCTGAAAATGGCTGAAGAAGATTGATAGTTTGTAATCAAGAATAACTGTTTGGTATGCTCCGCTCCTATTAGTCGTAGCGTGATGTTATATAGCCTTCCTCGATAAATGGGCTATCGCACACTAAAGAATTTTCAATATTGGTTCAGTATTTCCAGAAAATACCCACTACAACGTCACACACAAACCGTCGCAGTCGTAGAACAACGACGGTTCTGCTTTTAAGCAACTTTACAGGACAGCGCTTTGAAGTTTTGAGAATAGTTTTTTTATCATAACTTGGAAACCGTTGATCCCATCTGTTTCAAATTTTCACATTGTTTATTATTACTGATCTTTTATACTGCCACGTATGATAAACTAGGTAAATATACCTGGATTGTATAGAAAATCACATGCGACAGTTTACTATGGACAACTTTGGGGCGGATGAAATGAACCGACGATATTCGACGGAATTTATCCAGATATTTATTGACGTATTTAACTTAACGGTTATTCTACGTAATATTGAATGAATAGGATGGCGGATTTGATTTGTAAATTTAAATAAAATTTCATTGTAATAAAACAATATTTAGTATATTATTAAGAACATATAACTAACATCGTGGCAATCAATTTTGCGTATTTTTATACTAAAACTTTACTTATTTTAATAACAGAATGATAACTTTTTACTGTACTTAAGTTAATAATTAAGTACTTACTGAAAAAATACAAATTTTCTTAACAAAACATATATTATAAAAACTTAAAAAAATCATAAAAACTATATAACTAGCTTAATACTTTCTTAACTACTTTCTTTACTAAACATTCAACAAAAACATATAAAAGTTATAAACCTGTCACAGTTATTTTATAAATATTGGTTCTCATAGTATTATAAATAAAAATTACTCCTAATCACAGCTTAACTTTTGAACACATTTCAGAGATCCAACGTATAAAAATAATAAATTCAAAATAGTAACAAAATTAACTAGAATCATTATCAGACTCGTAAGACTCGATCAAAGTAGATCGTGCATGAGGCAAAGAATTAAAGTAGTTATGATATTTATTAGGTATTATACCTGTAGCACAAAGATTCTGGAGGTCTTTAAACTTGTCATTACCAATGGGTATGAGACCACAAAATGCATGTTTTAGTGAGATTGAGCTGCCATGTCTAGTTTCTTTACGAGTAACTAAAGTCATGACCGTCCAAGTCATATTTATAATATTCAGTATAATTCGTATGTAGGACTTATAACTTTGACACTTAATTAGGTGTCATACTACCTCTATATCAAAATCTAAAAATATTTATGTATAAAAATAACAACAGTCTTTTATCTTAAGAAAAAGCCTCAAGCTTAGCTTAAAAACATATTATCACTATTTTTAGAGCATATAAAGTATTTTAATATGGAACAAATCAGTTTTTAAGTTTCACTTAAAAAAAATTTTTTTTTCACTAAAGTTGTATTTTAAAAGGTAACAATTAATATCTAAAAGTTTGATTTATATTTATAGTGTTATTCCAATCATAAGAAGAAAGAACCTCAAATTTCAAAAGTACTTATTACAAAATATTTATTATTCTACACTTGGCAAGATACCTGTGTAAAATAGCTACATATAAATAACACACTATTCATCAGAATCTGATTCTATTTCTTCAACGCGACCATGTGGCAACCCTTGGAAAAAGCTGTGATATCTGCTAGGTATGATTCCCGATACAACAAGGCTTTCCAGATCTTTAAACTTATCAGTCGAAAGGGGAATTGGTTGTGAATACGCCTTTTTCAAAATTATATTATCATTGCCACGGTTTCTTGTTTTCTTGCAAATGACCAGACTCATAGAATCATCATCCAAACCATACTTATATAGTAGATTTTTGTTATCTTCCATTACTACCTCCCTGATTTTGGTCCATGCCACTTTTTGGCCAGCGGTATTTTTTGTCCAGTTTTTATTCGATAATAGCATTTTGAAATCGAAAACATTCTCTTGAGAAACATCTCTTACCTGGTAAGGTTTATCAGTAGTCTTGGCCCATCTTATCAATAACTTCCATTCTTCAGGTGTGTATATGACTTTGTGTTCCCCAGCCCTTTCAATGACGGAATGTACGCTATCTCCCTCATTTTGCGTATGCCCCCTTTCAAGGAAACGATGTGTTATCTTCACTCCGAATTTTCCAGCGGCAAAAGCATACATTGCAAACATAATCCGATTTTTGTTTTGGCCAGTACAGTTGTCTGACCAAAACCTAAATTCTTTAGTCCCTTTTATAGCAAATGACTCTATGAAGTCGTACAGACAGCTAGAGACTTCATTAGAGCCACGTTTGGCAACACTCTCGTCCCAAACATAGCAAAAACCTTCTTTACTACCCGCATCAAACAGTCAAATTATAGCAAGATAACTTCCGTTTGTAGTATAAAACGCTCATTTGACCATGTGGACATGATAAAACTTTTTGCAGATCAAATGTTGCACACACAATCATTCCGTTAGATTGAGCTGCATCTTCCTTGTCTTTATTTTTTAACTGACGGGAAATGTTTTTGTTATGTTGGTGGCTAGCATATTCAACTTTTAATTCGTCGGAGGGATTTTCAGTATTCCTGAAAACATGGCATTGATCGCACGTATCTTTTTTTGGAATATGGAACGATAACTTAAAATGAGAATTGACTATATCGCGGTATTGGCGTAGAGTTTTGGCTGGATGTTCATGCCCTTTCTCATTGAGCCAGTCTTTGTACAGATTAAACATTCGTGCAATACTCAAACAACCATCCAAATACAACCTTGTTGATGACTGACGACAATAGTGTGACTCAACTGGCACGAAGGACTTAACATGATCGCATACGGACGTTATCATATGTTCATCTACTACTTTTTTTTGATTGTTATGGAATCCTCGCATGTCTTTTTCGACAGATGTAGTGCCATCATACTTTTGCCACGCGGTCCTAGTCATTCTCTCAGTGATGCCCAAAGTATTTAAAAACATTATTTTACACACTTCAATTGTAATGTGAGATTGGTTTTCCATTTTTGGCAGATAATATTTGTATGTATAGATTCTATTATGCTTCCCAGTTGTTGCAAAATAAGTTCTCTTTTTGTGCTCTTTTTTTGTATATTTGGCTATATGGAGCCATTGTTTCGTCCTGTCGCCAAGGGCCCAAAACTTTTCAAAAATATCTTTCCGTGTATCTTCTGAAATTTTATCCTTACATTTTGATCTGCAGCGGCATACTTCACGCATAGCTTTCTCTGGAACAGTATGACCTCTTTTTGAACAATATGCTTTACCTTCATTAGTAAGTCTCTTCCTTTTAACTTCTTCCCAATCTTTATGGTTTCGGATACGTTTTTTCCCTCTGCTCCTTACCAAGGGTGCTGGAGACGATTGGTTGGAGTTTATTTCAGTGTTCTGTATGAGTTGGGTAATTGTATTTTCGTGTTGCCAGCAAAATGATTCCTGACAATAGATGACTCAGGTTGATCAATTTCAGCTGTCCATCCGTTATTTTGAGTGGGTTTATTTGAGGATTGCGGTGAAGTAGTTGTACAAAGCGTAGCTGGGTTTGAAACACAATTTTGGGTGAATTCGTTAACGTCAGGCACAGCAGCAGCCTTCACAAGCTGATCTCCTTGATGATTGCTTTCTATGTCTGCGAATACACTGTCACCTATAAGGTCTTGCATTTTCTGAATTATATCAGGATCTGCTCCAAAGGGTAAAGGAGACGATTGATTTGACCTTGTCAGTTCTTCTTCATCTGTGAAAATGAAAGCGGTCAATAGTAGTAATAAAATAAATTAGGTACTATGTAAAAAGTACGAAAAGATTTATAAATAAATAATATTGGACACAATTCACAGTTCACAGGCCTAGTCCCAAAATAAGCATATGTAAGCAGTTTGTACTATGGGGTACTAGACAACGGATAAATAAATAAACATACTTTTCATTTGTAATATGTAGTGACGCAATTACGAGACCAAAGATTTCGTTACATTCAACACAGGTATATTTTTATTTACAAATCGTTAAAAACAAACAAATTTAAATGAAATTAATATATCCTTATTTTTTTATTTTATTATCTAAAAAAAAAAAAAATGAACAAAGACGCAAAAATAGCACCCATCCTCAGTACAAAGTCGGTTGTGTACATCCGATGTAAACGTGTCCTAAGTACAACGCTGGTTCTAATCAAACGTCAAACAAAAGTCCCTAGAACAATGCAAGATCAGTAAATCCGACACCAAAAACAACAATCACACCAAACATTCTCATTGTTCATACTCAAAAGCAACCCAAAAATAATAAAAAATATTATTTAATATGGACATTACTTTTTTACCTGCAAACTCCCTAGTACAACGACGAGTGTGTAATATCCGCCTTAGATTTTATCTCTGGACTCCCTAGTAAAGAGACGGTTGTGATTTTCAGTCATTTTAAAGTGTAAAAACGATTAAACGTCAAGTGTTATAAATATTAACAAGAAATTTTAGAGCTAAAAAAATATAGTTAATGCTTACCTAAAGTGAAACTCGGGTATTTTTGATCAGTTGAAACATTACTTTGAATGTGGTCTTTGGCGTGAATAATATTCCCAATATCCTTATTTTTTACTAAATCCAGTATTTGTTTTGACCTTTTTGAAACCATTTTAACTTGATACTATTACAGTAAATTAAATAAATCTACATCACATTCAATGTCTAAAAGAAATCAATTATAAATTCTTTCAAACGAACGACGTGCGATCTTACGTAGAACACGGGCGAGACTAAACATCCGTCACGCGAAGAAAGGTGGCGGGGGGTGGAAGAGGCCGAAGTATAAAGACTCTTGCGTAAACACGCCCTTGTACTACGTTAAAATATCACATCCGCCGATGTTCGATTCTGTGGCTTGGTTATTTTTATGAATTTTGGAAAAAAAAAGAAACTGTTGTGTAGAGGAGCTATTTTAGATTACTTTAGTGCATAAAAACAGATTTTGACGGATGGTCACATACTACGTTGTTCTACGACTGCGACGAAACATCTCTTTAAAATATTATAGAGTATAGATTGAATATTATATTGTACTTATTTAATGCCCTGTGGCTCTAGCGTGAATATTAGCTAACTAGCTAAACAGACCAGGCTCCTCATCCCGGAGCTGCGATCGTCTTCTATGACAAGACGTTAAGTAAACAACAAATATGGAAATAAAAGTAAGTAATAAGAATAAAACTTGTTCAAACTGGCGGCATTTTATAGATTTTATGCCCATTGGAATAGAACTGATATTTTAATTTTTACTAAATGTCTTGTCTTAGACGATGGTAGTCCATGATGAGGGTCCTGGAGCATAATTTTACAAAATATTTTGTATATGAAAGCCAATTGTTGACACATTTGTATGGGAAAATTGCAAATATGATATCCACTTGATATGCAATTAATTTAATAGAAATAGGCCCCGAATAGATAGGCAGAGGTGCCTGTATTTGTAAGTAAATCTTCTTGTATCTTCACCAAATTTCAAATGAAGAAAGAAACAGACGTTAGCAAATATCAATCTATGAATACATACTTATTGGCCTTATCTATAAAAACTAGAACAAGGACATCGTCTGAGTCTTAATTGGATGACACATTTGCATATGTGATATATATATCAATAATAATTCATTTATTATACAAAAGCTTATTGATAATTCACAATATCAGTTGATACAAAATTAGTGAGACTGGAGCCTAAATTAGGCACACAACCTGTGTCTCAGGCCTGCTACCTTTATTAACAATTATCCAAATCCAAAAAAAAAAAACATTTGCAAACAAGAACTAAAGTAAAGTTATTTTAGTAGACTTGAGAGCCAGTTATACCTAAACCTTAACAGAAACATTATAAACTTTGAACTCTTTTATAGAGAGGTTTAATGATAATATGGATCTAAAATTCCAAGTTTTAGAAGTTTGATTTGTTATTTTATTAAGGGACCGATTTTTCAATCGTCAGCAGATAACTTGTATGAAGAAAGAATAAATTTGACAGTTCTTAATAACTTTATCTGACAATTGAAAAATCAGCCCTAAGGGATTTAAAATAAAAAAACATATTATAACAATATGGCACTTTAATTATAAATGAAAACAAAACTATATAAAAAACAACAATAATATAAAAATAGAATATTAAAAAAATATTTGTGACTCACATTGGTTGTACATTTTTAAAATGCTTTAAATTCGATTGTTTAATTGTTAAGTACTAAATGCTACTTATTTAAGTACATTTATTTTGTATAATAAACCTAATTTATTTAAATATAATAATATATTTTATTGGCAAGAATGATACCCTAATTTAATCCCTTTTATTTACTATAATGGATGTATCCATTATAGTAAAATAATGTATTAAATACATATTTAACATGTATTTTTTACTATTCGAGAATAGATATAATTATTAATTCCATTAATTGTTATATTTCAAACTTATTTAAATGGCAAAATATATTTATATAAAATGCGTGCGCCATGTGCCAAATAATGCAACTTTTGGTTGGCCAAAACTAACCACCTGTGATTTATGTAGCGATGGACTGAGCATAGTGGTGGGCATCACCAAACACAATCTCCGCTAGGTGTGAGTGCAGTTTGGATACAGAAGTATAATTTAAAGGGTCCAAGGAAAGATTTTTTTTCAGTACAGGTATTTAGCTATCATTTAATAAATATAATTCTCAAGTCAATTAATATAGAAAACATCTGCACTGTGATAGTAGCTGAGCACTATCTCACCATAAGTTTCTGTTAAATAATCTTTAACTTATTGTACAGTTGAAATAGTAGATCCACTTTTAGTTTAATAATAATAAAGTTTATTGGAAAGATAAAATACAATTAGATACATAATTTACAATAAAATTCAAACAAATTCAGAAAAAAAAATAGATCAATTATGTGTATCAATGTTTTTCCATATATAATACAATACGCAAATTAAAAGACTTGTAAATTATAGTTGAGGTCTCACGGCAACCCCAACAACTAGGAGTATTTATTTATTTTTATAAAACCCTTCCTATTGGTGGATCTCTATAATTTAAACCATACGGTAAGAGAAGAAGATTATCAAGTAATGCCAACTTAGAAGGAAGCAAAATAAGGGGCAGATTTTTTAGGTAAAATAATTGTAACCTAACTGTAATGGCCTATGGGAATATCAAAGGCATTCCGACGATATTTTTTTTTATTTTTTTTCGAAAATATAGCCTAAAATAAGAAACAAAATCTGACACCAAAAACAATTGCGTGACGTCCCAAACATCCTATAAAGTCTATTAATTGACATTGAAAACAGTACTATTTGATGAGTCTTGCACCTTTATAAAATGAATGAGTAACCTAATTGAACTTTGAGCGTAGTATTTTTTTTAATGCTATTATAGGAGATGATAAAAATAAAGCTTCACAATTTTTTTGTAGAGAAGACGAGTTTCAAGAAACACGTCTACCACTCATACTGTAGGGTATTATCGGACCCAAATTTTAATTTCTTTTCGCGGTAAGCAATAGAAACGCTTGCTTGTGACATTGGCATGTCAACTTTGCATTATATATTTATTTTAAAGCCCGTTTTCTTTGCCATCTTGATAATGACATATCACAAAAATAATAGATTAAAATTTTCAAACATGAATATTTTAAAACAACTTTTTTTTAAATTGATAAAAAACGAAATGAGTTTCTTATTTTAAGCTGTATTTTCAATAAAATCGAAAATAAAATTTCTCGGAAGCCCCATTTCCTTAAATGTCTCTATTCCTTCTCCTTTCTTTACCTTTAATTTATTGAGACAGGATTTGAAAGTAGGTCTGTTATTAATTTATACTATAGGTACCACCAAAAAGTTGCACATTGGAGTAGGGTTAATTGTCCCCCTGCCCCGCCTGGTGCCTGGCGGCCCGGTAGCATTGCACGCCGTTGGCCAGGCCCAGCATGAAGTTGCATATGGAGAGGGAGTAGTTGATGGGCTTGATGACCAGACAGTAGCGCGTCCAGATGAACCCCGTGGCCGCCAGGCTGGCCGACTGCGCCGTGGACACCTTGTCCAGCGGACGCGTGAACTGCTCCACGCTAGCTACCACTAGAGCCTGCAACGGGCATAAACATGTTTATTTCCTTGGAAATGTTTTCAGTTTAATAACTTTGTCTGGACATTCTATAGAGCTGTTGTTTCAGAGTTTTGTGATGTATAAAGAAGAGTGTGGGCGGATACATTGTTGTAGTAGGATGTGTCTCAGTGTTTTGCAAACTGCGGGTGGCGGTCAAAAAAAATGTTTCCAAAGAATGTTTACTTGTTTATTTTTCAATAATTAATCAAAATCTGATTATATTTTTAAGAAAGTTAAAAATTTAAATGTGTTATTTTTCAAGTCTACTTATTTCTCTACGACGACTACCGACGAAGAGCTCTCGCAACTGCCTGGAAGGTTGTAGGTACTTATTCATTTTTAAATCAATATAGGTCCTAAATTAAAAAAAAATGTAAACATTATCTTTTAAATCACAAACATTCAGTTTATTTATGGCCCTGGGGTCGTTAGAATTGTTCTGGTAAAGGGGTCGCGTTCCCAAAAAATTTGAAAAACACTGATCTATCTCGATCGTATTGCTTCGTGTATAACGCCGTATCTGCGCACACGCCTCTTACCGCGTCACGAGGCTCTCTGTAAAGTTGTTTGCCTATAATAACTATATTTCAATAAAATAACGCACCCTGGTATACCGATATTAGTGAGACAAGTAGGTACTGCTTGGTTAATAATGCGTTTTATTATTTCAAATACGCAAATATACAATATTTATACAAACTACATTCAAATGGACTCGTCTCGCTATAATATATATCTACCAGTAGAGGGTGTATTATTTTATCTAAAGTAATAATAAATACTTAATGTAAATGTCCAGACAAAGTTACCATAGTGTAAAAAATATAAACGAAAAATATATTTTTTAATATGGATGTCTTTTTTCGTTTATATTTTTAAAGCAAGCCAATTCCTTCGCTACATGGTACATAATCTATCTTATATTTGAATGAGATAAATAATTCAATCAATAATGTTAAGAAAGATTATGTTTTGTTATTTGTACTACAGTTTGCGGAGTTAGTATTTTTTTCTAACTACAGAAAATTACAAGCTGTTTTTTTTAGATTACGACACATACAAAAACGAAGAACGAATTAATTTTAATTTAAAAGTGCTCAAGAATAATTAATTATAAATTAGTTAATCAATGGCGGCCATATTGTGGTGAAAAGTGAAACTATTTTTCATAAGCACTTTTAAAACAATCACTGTT
Organism: Monopis laevigella; assembly: GCA_947458855.1. Classification (NCBI taxonomy): domain Eukaryota; kingdom Metazoa; phylum Arthropoda; class Insecta; order Lepidoptera; family Tineidae; genus Monopis; species Monopis laevigella. Next base: position 1,126,341 of record OX381596.1, on the reverse strand, counting down.
TACGGCACATAATAACAAATAATATTTTGAAATTAAATTATGACTATTATATTGTATAAGTAAGCATACCCCCTAGTGTGTAGTATAGAAACAAATAAATAAGTATATACAACAATAACAACTTTTGGGGGATGTTTTAAACAATTGATATAGGTATAAAAATTGGTGATGACGATCTACGATCCAAACATCATTCTATTATGGTCACGGAATTCTAGTTACTTAATAAATAAAGCACAAATAAATAAAACTGCAATGCTGTTGTTAAAAGCGTAACACACACTCCATGCTCAAACCATGCTAGAAATAAATACATTTTATTATTTACCGTTGATTTTCTTCAGTATGTATAAACGTAGGTTTTATGAAAATTATAGCTTAATTCATAATAAATAAATAAAATACCACTTTTTTATGAATTTCATACTCCGAGATTATCCAAGATAATCTGTTCCTCTTCACTGCAGATATTTAAAACTCAAGTATTTTATTATTATTACTGTCACCACATGATGCAAGGCGGATATATGTATAACCGACGTTCTATGTTGCTATTTTTTATATGTCAATAACGAATTGTTACATTTACCGTAGATTATAGGAATCCGGCAATATTGGCATAGTTTAAGACGGAAGTTCAAGCCCTTATTTCACGTCGATAGTTTTGTAAAGACTGAATTGCTTACCGCGCTATATATTATTTTATTAATAAAATAATAAAACTGGTTTATTAATGGAAGTACAATTTTAAAGTTACTTTGAAATATCTTTGGGCTTAACCTTTAAAGTTTTAGAAAAGTTTTTTGTTTTAAAAATAAAATGATATTTTTGATGTTTTCTCATGTACTAACGTTACGGTTATATAGAAATAGAAAAAATATTGGTAGAACCTCTGGAGCTGATCCCAAGCTCTCTGGCGCTAGCCTCAAGTGTGGCCTAGTGGTATGTATGACCCTTAAATCATAACTAAATAAATAGGTAGATGTTTGATACAATTATGGAGAGCTTTCTTAATAAATACATATTTATAACAGTTTATTTTACAAGTGAAATAATATTTAATAATTTTATTATTATGAAGCCAAGACGTATGTCTGGAACATTTACAAATCAAAATCATTTGTCAAAACAAAGATACAAATAGGAAGTGTGTAATGTCCTAAATATTGGAAAGAGTGATGAATATAATAGGGAGAGATGAGAAGATATTATGCTTGTACTATGAGTATGTGTAAAGGAAACAACAATATAATACATATTATATTTTATAAATCACCTAGACCATGACTAACTGTACAGAAAAAAATGTACTAATATTTTTTGCCATGGGAAGGAATCAAACCCACAACCTCCGGATACAATGCCAAAGGTGCAACTACTAGTCTACGGACACTGTCAAAAATAACATTCTTTTTTATTTCTAAAATATTCAACACATGTTTATGTGTAATACACAAAAAGATTTTTTTTGTAATTTACATAACCTTGTGATGTAACATAAACATGTGTAAAACAGTACTGTCAATTATCCTGAACGGTATGTTTATGCTGAATGCAAGGAAAGGTGTATCAATGTAACAATAGAAGACTGAGGCAGGTGATTCACAAATAATAACAGTAACACAATTTTACCTCAATTCAGAAACATCTGATTTAGTTGGTATAGTCGATTCGGGAGTACCATATTTTGAGATGAAATTCTATATTGATGATATATTGCTGTAAATGAAATGAATTAAATAATAGTTATTTAATTCATTTCATTTACAGCAATATATTCAACAAAAAATATTAGTAAAGTTCTCCACAATATAATGAACAGTATATTAAGAATAGAAGTAAAATGAGAAAAGAAATAGAAACAACAAAATTATATTTTCTAAACAATAATAAAAAGGTTTTACAAAAATAGTCAATTTTCATTTTTACATATTATTTAATGAGTCTAGCTAGTAGAACTTACATAAAGAAATGGAACAACACACCTCAGGGAGGCGAAACTTGCTACAAATATAATATACTCCCCTAAATACTATCACAGATGTTTATACCACCATACAGCATTAATGCTAGTAACATTGGCACTAAATAGACCTCGTCCTAAATTGCATGAAAAAATATATTAAAAAGTATAAGGAAATAATTGAAGAGGCAGAAACTAAGGCTCAGCTTTCCTTTATCTGACGTTGAGTTTGATGTCCACAATTTTTTTTGGTAACACTTCTAGTTCATCTAAATATCCTCACCAAATTTTAAGTTTGGGAAACCACAATATAATAAACAGTATATTTAGGTTTATGACATATATATAGGTTTTAGACATTTTTGAATTTCTTAAATTTCCTAACAAAAAATCCAATAAAACTTTTGATGTTTTTTGTAGGTACTTTCTATGTAAAAAACGTTTTAGACATTTTTGAATTTCTTAAATTTCCTAACAAAAAATCCAATAAAACTTTTGATGTTTTTTTGTAGGTACTTTCTATGTAAAAAAAGTCCAGCTTTTCTATAAAATAAATTTAATAATAGGGTGAAATTTTACTAATTTTTACATAATTCTTTTTTATCTTGTATGACTGAACAGTTTTTTTTTCTTCTACCAATTTGTCCCAATTTAAGTTAAACCACACAGAAACTCTTGTGTAAGTTTTTATATTTTATCCCAAAATATCCTTTTCTGATTTGGAGTAAGGTGGAGGGGGGCCTTCCTTCCCCTTACATGATCAAAACTCTTGTAGAATTTCATTCATTTGTAAAGTAACTTTTTTTATTTTAGGTGGAGACACCTCCCTCCCCCTTTTTCTCCCCGCACCCCGCTCCCTGACGTCACATAAAGGAAAGTCCTACCAAAACTAAATGTAGCACACTGAATGAGAATCGCCATCGGTTATATTAAGTTATGAGCAAAATATTGATTTATATTCAAAGTGAAATGTAATAAGAATTTCTGGTAGATCTAATTGGTCTAATATTTAGTTAGGTCTGTCAGTAATCCTTATTACAAGCATTTACTTTACAAGGTTACACTATGCTTGACCTTAGCGTTGACAGTTCCATATAAAATAGTCTTGGCCTTCTCACACATATATTAGGCATTGATAACCCATGACTTATTAACTATTTAATGAATTATTTCTGTGACATTGTAAAATATTAATTAGATGAATTGATAAAGGTAGATTTTTTATAGGAGCATGGCATTTAACATTGTATCTACCTGATGGTAAGCAGACTTGCAAAGTCCATGAATAGGGTAGATTAATACATATTTATCACTCTTATAATGTTCGTACTATGATATGTCATTTCATCACATTGTATGTGCTAAAGCCTCTAAGGGTTGCCTACAAATATTCCTGTATTATACCTATTAAAAAAATGGTTTAATCCCGTAATTATGCCACATAAATGCACATTTTTTTTTATTTAAAAAAATTGTACACAGTGGTTATTTTAACAGTTAAAACCTTATAATTTTTCTCACTATTTTATAATTTATTATTAAAAATTATCTACAGAGTGCAAACTAAAATAGTTAACAGTGATCTAAAATAGTTAATAGTTATATAAATATGGAACAAGAAATGTAAATAACAACTAGACCTATATTGCCCAAGAAAAAAATGGTATGTCATTTCTGATATATTTAATATAATGTTTAACCCATAAAACAATAAATACAATTTATTATATAAATAAATAAATGTAACAAAAATAAAGTATTATTATAACAATTAGCTTTTGTGACAAAATATTGTTTCAGCTAAAACTTCCCAATTTCTTGTATGGAGGTATCTAAGAATCTAATCTACCAAATGACCTCACTATTGACTATTGCTTTTTTTAGCCTGATTATGCTTATAAGCTCGCCCAATTTGGTACAAACTGGTCATAGCTACAAAGACATTAACGGCAAACAGGCTATAGTTTTTAGGGATGATGACAAGAGAGTATCGTGACCAAATGATTCCTGTAGCTGCCAGCGAAGCCGACTGTGGAATGGACAACTTTTCCACGGGCCGACTAAGGTCACCCAGTCCTGCTATCACCAAACTCTGAAAGGATGGTTAGTGAATGATCCCTGTTTTAATATTTCTATTAATTATTATTTGACAAAGGTTAAAGGGCTTAGATTATCTACCTAAAATAGAAAACATTGCTAGCATGTGCAGAAAAAACTAAACAAAAACAAAAAATAATTAGGTACTTAGTGATTTGTAAACATTGTTACAAATAATATCACTATTTATAATTTAGATATACCTAATTAAAAATAAATGCTTATTATTAAATAATAAGAAAAAAAGATTTGTTTAATTGTGAGTTGTCACACAAATGTTAAAATATCTTCACAACAAAATTTTGACAAAAACAAGGCATTACACTGTTAAAGCCCCTGGTATAAGTTACAGCCAAAAGAAATAATGTTATATTTCAAAATAATTTGATTTAGAATAATTTAAAAATATGAAATACCTACCATATACATACTTATACTTATTTAGATTAGTACTGCCAGTTTGAATGTCACCAATAAATTAGTGAATTAATAATATAAAAATATATATTGTATTTAAAACATTATGATGATAAATCCTAAAGGTTTATTAAAACCCCAATCCTTTCATAATGCATAAAAATAGTTACAAAAACAATCAAATTCAATATTTGTAATAACTATTTATTTTAGGTAGATCCATGTCACAATTACACGACATCTTCCAATTTTATACTATTTCTATTTAAGACTCTATACTATTTCTATTTTAGACTTTATAATGTTTTATTTCATAAGATCACAGTATTATTGGTTAGGATAGCACCTTCCGCTTTTGTTGCTAATTTCCACAAATACTATGTAATGTAATTGAACATTTTGTTGAAAATACACAAATCAAAACCTAACCAATTTATCTGGGCTGCTTGAGGTGTGAATATGGAATACTTGATCAATAAATAAAGTATATCTTATCCTATCTAGTAAGGTATATAAATGTATCTCATATGTGCCGAAGGTTATTGTAACCTCTTTTATTGTAACTTCTTCTATTGGTTATAAAACATGTTTTTGTAACTATATTAATACTAATGTCTTATTTTAAATTCATGCAAATAATTTGAAGCAAATGAAAAAGTAAGCTTATCTCACGAGATGTATTTATAATATTTATCATTGCCCTTATGCAAGGCCTTTGAATAAGAATAACTTGACCTTGATGAATAATATCCGCTAGATAATAAAAATATAATATTGAATTAATTAACTCACCCATTTAAAAGCAGGAGCCCAGAAAAATACGGTTTTAGGTCCTGCAAGATTTAACACACTTTATTTGTTGATAATTCAAGAATATTTAATTTATTTAACATATACAATTATTAGATTATTGTACGAACCAGCTTCATGTTCCCATAGCGGACGTAGTTTTGCTGGAACAAATCTGTCGCATGATGTTACCAGTGCTCTGTATACTCGGGACATTTTACTCCTTGGATGCTAGTGGTATAAGGGATTCAAGGTATTGGATGCGGGAGGTAAAGTTAAATAGAATTTATAACATGTTCAACAGGTTCAGGCCGTAAGTAAATTAAAGTAAATTTTATAATTGAAGGAGGGAAGGTATATAGTAGACTGACGTCACGTTTACTGTCAAATGTTTTTTTTTATTGCTCCGCGTGTGCAAGGCGAAGATCTTCCGTCATATACCCTTTCTGTCTATTAATAAAATCATCTAATCCGTATAAAGCTTCGGTAATATAACCTATGGATAAAGCTTAAGCAAGCTTTCCCCTCTGCCAAAATACATGGTCATATAGGCCAAATACAATATATAAAACATGTTCACCTGCAATCGGCGTCATTTGGTATCATTTCATGTCGCAAAAAAGTTTTGCGCTCAAAAAAAATGGTTAACCCTAGGTCGCGTTCGTTTTGGGGCAGAAACATGTTCACATAGATCACGATGTATATTTATGCGTTTTTTTTGAGATTTCGGTGGCAAAAGTGGCGTTGTGATCATGACATTGGCCGTTTTTTTTGGCCCAGAATGCTACCGCGAACTGATCACAATGACCCAAGTCGATAGGTGAAGCGTTGTGTGAGCCGTCTTATATTTTTAGGTTCAAATTTATTGTCGAAATCAAAATGACCTTAGAAAGCTTTCGCAAATACAATTAGTGGATTGTACGACTTAACCTATATTTTACTTGACAAGTGACAGTTGGCAGATAAAAATTGCGTTCGATTTGGATAGTGGTAATTGTGGCATTGTGACACAATTATACGTCGCTAAGAGCTGACGTATAATGGGTGTTTGGCAACGGTAAGAACTTTATATACCTAGATACAGCTATTCCATATATGCGTCTGTTAGACGTATGATCTTTTGTGAAACTTTTTGGCTATATTTTATGGTATGCTAAATATAAATTTTATAAATTATTATGTTATTTACTGTCAAAATATGCTGTAAAATAATAAAAAGCTTTGAGTAGAAAGAACTTCACGAAGAAACTAAGTACAGAATTAACTTAATCTTGTAAGGAGAAAATATATAAAGTTCCTACTTTACGCCGGAATATCCAAGAATTGTATCCAAAACTGTTGCAAATAATAACCAAGATCAAGTAGACGAGCTTGTTATCACAAAGAAAAGGTATTGCGCCTACTGTCCATCCAAAAATTCGAAAGTTAAATTTGGACTATGTAAAAATCATGTTTGTATAAATCACAAAAAATATGTATGTCATCGATGTGCTTAAAACATTTAAAAAAATACCTTAGGATTACTAAAAAGACTTATTAGTATTAATATTAAGTAAACATGGCCATAAGGTGATTCAATAGATCGTTAGTCATTAAAAAAATGCTATTTAAGAAGTTAAGATTATTTTTGTTATTTTTAAAAAAGTATTTTATGTATAGTTTCCTAATTTTTAAATTAATTTTTAAAATAGTAATATATATATTTTATCCTATTCATTTATAGATGAACTAATTTACAGTAACTTGATTATTGCTAAAAAGTGCATACTTTTTATAATGAACACTGAAAATCAGGCATACGTCTCTGCGACGTATGATTATCTTTAACGTCATCTATTATATGATTATCTTTCTAGGGTTAATTGTGAAGGCAGTAGATGTAAAACAGCGGTTGTTATCGGATAGTTATCCAAAGCAGCAGATAATAACGTATAGACAGTGGCTGATAACCGGCTGCTTATCCGACTCAATACCAAAAGGTCTTACAATATACGAGCCGTTATACACAAATAGTTATTTTTACTAAATTATTTACCTACTCTGTCATGGTGTAAGACATAAACTGGGAGTTTTCTCTCTCAAAAATTAAGTATTTTGATTATTATTTAATTCAGAGAGGAAATGCTGCCAGCGTTTCATATATAAATATTTATTTATATATGATTTATTTTACATTACACCGGGAATTGATCCGAATTGTGCATGAGGGAGATTATTAAAAAAATCGACTTTCATGCTCACAAATTGGCGCAATTCTTTGGTCATTATGAGTTTTTGGGAGAATGTCTTAAATATGGCATAGCTCCTAAAACTCTTATACACAGTGTGCCACTGGATGCCATACCTCCTGATGTGAGACAACCATTTACTGACTTACAATACATACATGCTTTACAAACCACACAATTATTACACACACAATACTACTATCTGTCCATACATCACAAAAACAACTTAGATGACACTATACAGGCTTCGTTGCTAGCTTTTCCACATCTAAATAAAATTATAAGTGATATCTTAAATAGAGCTAGAGGTATACAAGTCAAAGATAGACAAAGATTACTTTTAAAATTTTCCAAATTAATCAGATCGTATCGAAATGAAAATATTCCCATTCCATTTCATAATCAGATTTCAACTCCTTCCTTTTTGAATCTTAAACCAACAAACTTGTCTAGTTTATTTTGTATGCCTCAAGCTATCCGTACGTGTAATCAACAACAACGATTAGTACGGACAAACACAAATAACGAAAGTAATTTAATAAATTTATCATCTAAAATTCTTAACTCCGCAGAAAAGTCAGTGCTATCTAAGGGACTGACATTCTGCCCGACTAACAAAATTAATGTTTTCGAAATTACTAAAGATATATTAACATTTGGTCGTAACTTAAAATGGAAATATTTTTGGCATAATCGCGTACCATCTGGCAATAATAGTAATGGTTTGCATGAGGCATTGCAAAAATTTAAATTACCTTCGGCAAATGAACCACCTCCGTTACCGGCTGGTCATCCCATCGATACATTTATTAATCATATTTTACATAAAATTTCGGATCCTAACTTTATAAATTCCCTTCAAAGTAGTAATCAAAATTTATCCATTAGCGAAAAAATAGCTTTATCAAAATTAAAAAATGATGAATCAATAATGGTTTTACCAGCAGATAAGGGATCTACTACAGTAATACTTAACAAAACTGACTACATTAATGAGGGTCTAAGACAACTAAATGACGCGTCATTTTATACAACTGTTACAGCTGACCCCTGTGAACAGTTAGTTATTGAAATTCAAAATTATATTTACATAAATGCGTCCGATGAAGGACTTTCTGACAATGATATTTCGGCCTTAATTCCTTCTAATCCGAGGACACCACATTTTTACATGTTGCCGAAAGTACACAAACCTGGTAATCCAGGTAGACCAATTGTAGCTTCTTATGATTGTCCTACCGAAAGAATATCATCATTTGTAGATTTTTATGCGCAACCTTTAGTAAAAAATTTAGATTCGCATATTAAAGATACTTACCACTTTTTAAGTATTATAAAAAATATTCATATTCCAAATTGTAATGATATTTTCTTAGTAACTATAGATGTTGTGTCCTTATATACTAATATACCACATGACGAAGGATTGTATGCCCTAAAAGAGTATTTCGATAGCCGCCCAAACCCGCGTCTGCCTTCTTCAAAATTTTTACTAGATTTAGCAGAAATGGTTTTAACCAATAACTATTTTACTTTTGATAATAAATTCTATCACCAAGAGAAAGGCACTGCCATGGGTACGCGCATGGCACCTTCTTATGCAAATTTATATATGGGTTCTCTCGAAACAAAATTTTTAAATAGTCAAATTCTCAAACCTTTAACATGGTTAAGATTCATAGATGATATTTTCATGATTTGGCCTCATAGTTTACAAACTCTTAATACATTCCTTAGTCAACTAAATTCATTTAGCAGTCTAAGATTCACTCATGAAATTTCTAAAACTAACATAACATTTTTAGATGTAGATATTACTTATAATAATCATAATATTTCAACTTCTGTTCATTTTAAAGAAACCAACAAGTTACAGTATCTGCATTACAGTAGTTGCCACCCGTCGCACACAAAACGGTCTATACCACATTCACTTTCTATCCGCGGTAAAAGAATTTGTAATAATTCAACATCTTTGGCTAAATATCAAGGCAAAATCTTCAATGGGTTATGTAGGCGCGATTATCCCCCAAACTTTTTACACAAACACATGAACAGGCCTTCTAACACTCCAAACGCTATACACACACAACAACAAAATTCCCTTCGGCTTATAATACCATACTTCCACGGGGCACACAAAATTCAAAATTTATTAAAGGATAGCTTCTCTATCCTTAAAAATAATAATATTACACGAAATCTTTTGGAAACGTGCCCTAGTGTAACGTATAAACAAAATCAAAATTTAAAAGCTATTTTGGCAAAAAATTAAAATACACGGAGCAATAACACATTGTTAGGTACACACAAGTGCAACCAATCTCGTTGCAAAACATGTCCCATAATAAATTCCGATATCAATATACAAACTCATCATAACCCTGTTGTCATCAAAATTCAAAATTTCGCACAATGTACTACTTCTCATTGCGTATATATGCTGGAGTGCAGATTTTGTAACAGTTTTTATGTGGGAGAAACTACGACACCCCTTCGTACTCGCATGAATGGACACAGACATTCAGTAGATTCTCAAATTAATAATATTTTACCTGTGCCCACCCATGCGCGTATACATAACACTACCTTTAACAATTGTTTGACAGTAAGAGTATTAAAGAGTTTTCCTAAAACTATTCGGTCTATTGATTTAAAAACATGGGAAAGCTCTTTTATATGGCAGCTTGGTGCATACTATAGCCCTGGTCTGAATGTAATGCATTAGGTTTTGTCTAACTTGTTTTGTAAATTTATTAATATCGAACCAACAATGGACATAACATGCTGATGATGTTTTCCATGATGGGCTAGGTGGTGATGATATTTTTCTAAAAAATAAATACAAAACTGTATAGTGCATTGCCTTTACCATTGCTAAAAGACATAAAATTACTTCTTCAAAATTTATGACAAAGACCTTCAGTCACTGTCACTGATGACGCCGCTCCATAGAGAGGCGAAATATTTGGCAATAAAATTTTATAGCTTCAATTTATATATTTTACCAAGTAAGAAACACATCTAACACACTTTATTTGTTTCAGATATTTATTTTTTTTAGGTAATTTAGTTTTTAATGTTTTTTTTTTGTATATTTAAGTTTTCTTTTTTAAATTGATTTTAAGTTTTTCTGTTTTTGTTTTTTAAATTGAATAAATATTACTACTAAAACATAAATATTATGAATTATTTTGCAATATCCTTCAACACGACAGATAATAAATATATACCTACATACCTACTTATTTACACGATACATAATTCGTTAAGGCGTTCCGTCCGGCGTAAGTCAAAGTTTGTTTACAGCGTTGTTCGCACAAATAAAACTTTGATGTACGCCGCCTGCCGCCAGCCATATTTCTTTTGTGCCATTGGTTCAGTAGCGTTTCCGTCATCGTAACTGATGGTGTGTTTTGTTAGGTTGCGACTGGTGTTACATACTACGAATGGTAAATGTGGAATTGCAAACCAATATACCGCGATCATTTTATAGTGTTTGGGAACATTTCTTAGTAGTCTCTGGATCTCAAAAAACGTAGGTAGTATGTAGATAAACAAAAATAATCACTTAGGACATAACACGGATTCAATAAAACATAATGACATGTTTTCAATCGTAGACAGCCGCTATTAATGACTTCTTTGCAAATGTGGGTAAAAACTTAGCAGAGAAAGTTAGAAAGAAATGTACCAATATTGACTTTTCAAATTTGAGACATTAACAAAAATAATAAGAAAACTTACTTATATATATATTTAGAAATTTACGTGAGATATCAGAACCAAAATCAATATATTATGCTTTATGCCAATCTTTGGTAACCTATGGCATTACTGTGTGGGGTGGTACTAACTTAACAACTATGCTACCACTGGAAAAAGCTGTTCAAGCTGTTGGTCCTAAAGGTTAGTAAAAATCTTCATATTAGATACCCTACTATTAAACTTTACAAAGAATGTGAAGTTCTCAATGTTCGCCAAATGTTTGTATTAAATATTATCCTCAAGAAGCACACTCAGCTAGACCCTTCATTACTGTAAACCGAAACCCCTTCATTTTTCCATATCATAAAACTATTATAACTTCGTTTATACGTAAATTCTTTCCGTTCTTAAGTGTATATTTATATAATAAATTAAATAAAAAAAGACATATATACACTATGACAAAAATAAAATACAAAAAAAATATTAATCGATCTTTTAAAGAAATATTTATATAGTGATACAGATGATATGTTAAAAGTTTACTACTTTTAACATATCATCTGTATAATAGAAACTTACCAATCACTAACATACATACCCACCCATACATACCCACCCATACACACACGCTTACAAAAATACACACACGCACACACACAATCAGACATACATATGCAGAGACATAATAATAAAAAATAATATTAAAGGTACTTATATATAATATAATAACTATTATATTATATTATATTGCTCCAATTAATATGCATATACATAACGCATTTATATCTAATTAATGTACCTATTCTATTCTGTATGTATATTCTATTATGTATTACTATTGTAACCTTAAAACTAAATTACAGGTTAAGCCTACTTACTGATATAGCTAATAAAATTGTAATGAAATAAAATCATAGTATATGTATATGTGTGTATACGTTTACACATATACATATATGTTTGTTATTCTATCATATAATATATCATATGCAAATATTTTAATTTAATAATATCTGTGTCCTTTGTAATACTAGCAATGTGTAAACAGTATTATTTAATATTTTTGTAACGTACTGTATGTATAGCATACAGTCATGCTTCATTCATTAATTCCAATGTAATCTGGAACAATACTAGCGCCAATCCATCTACTGATAAGCCGTGAATTTGCAATGTTTAATTTTTTTTATTATATACCCTCCTGATGTTAATTAGTTTTTTTTTTTTATTTTGTCAATAACTGTGAGATTTTTTTTTGTTGTTTAGATTATACCAATATTTAATTAGAGTAAGTAGGTACGAGGAAGTGAACCCAGCTCCTGAGATACAAGTGATAAGCTTAGTTTGGGAACTGGTTGAATATTGTAATGGGTGATCACCGTAGTCAAAAGAGTGGCTGGTAACTTGCTGGCTGACTTTGATATCAACCAGCTTCATATCAGTTACACTGTGTCTAAGGATAACGAACTTTAAATTTGCGGAACATGGTATCTCCCTATCACCTGTGAGTATAAATTTCATTAAATATAATTGTATAGAAATATGAATTTCAATTTTAAAAATACGTAAATGATAGAAAAAATGTGGTAAAACGTGATACAGAGCATTTATTTCTGCCACATTTAGTGCGGGACGAGGTATACACGTATAGAACGTATGGCCCATATGACTAAACGCACACTAATGCCACTAGTGATGGGCGTAATAAGTTACCAGACTTTCATTTGAATAATCGATATTTAATTATAAAAATATGTAAAATTATTTATTTATATTTAATATTGCGTACGTTTTTCTCGGTCTTATTTGAATAAGTTAACCACACCGTGTAATATTGATAAGAAAAAATAACGCACACAAATTGTGTGACGGCGAACGTTGTACATGTCTGACTGACTGATTTATTTATTATCGCTCAGCCGATACTAGTGAAGCTAGGAATATGAAATTTGGACAATGGTCAGAGCAATGTCACTTGTTTTTACATCATGCCAATTTTAATTTGTACAACAGATTTATCTCCAATATTTTTTTAGAGATGAATCTTTTGGAATTCTCCAAAAATTTGCCAGATTTTTTTTTTAGTGGAACGTACACATGTAGTATTCATTTTTTTTATAATTAGTTAAATTTACACTTTAAGATTTTTATTCGATTTTGTATAATATCCTATACACTAGATATAACTTCATCTACCGAAGAAAATATTGGTTTATTAGTTTTATTTTAAAAGGTAAATTATTCATACTATATAATAATTTTACTCTATGAGTAGAGCCTGATCGATGAGAAACGTCAAATCCCATACGTCAGGCTTTCGATGGGTATTTCGATTCGATTATTGATTGGCTCTTTGGTAAGGTCCCTGGCTATGTGTTTTGTCTGGTGGTGTATAACATAATTTTAAGGGGGAATTCGTATATGTGACGTCATCACCTTCTGTCAGATTTCACTCAAAAATGTTTGAGATTATTTCTTCAATTTATTCTAACTGTGGACAGTTGAGCCCAAAAGTCACTCTGTTGAAATTTCATTGTATGGAGTGTTACAGTTTATTATTTTAGATATCTACTTTTAGAAATCTTACTATTTTATTTTAAGTAATGTATTGTCGAAATAGTCAAGAAATGTAATTTTATATGCGAGGATTTAATGTTTCAATAAAATTGATGTATTACTATAATTTCCAGACATGCATACAAAGTGTGATATTACCGGTACATTTTATTAATATATATTAATTTTAACAGTTTAAATTTATTATAAGGTATATATTGGTAAGAGTGACTATTACTCATGAATCTAAAAAAACGCGCCCGCGCCAATGGAGTAAGCATGATACATAAATTGTTTCATAATAGTGCGATACCGGTGTCGCCAATTTCCGAGGCGAACAAATGAAGAACGGGAAAAAAGGTGTTGCTTCAAATGGCAGCGCAACGCGTCTGACACTTAAAAAACTGCTTGAGAAAGAAAGAGATATTAGTTAGCTATTGTCAAACATGAATGTGTGCGCGTGTCTATGAAGTATATTGCTTTTTTACACGGAATAGAAAAAACAAGTGGAAATGCTATAAAGCACCAAATGTATTAGAACCGGTGTCGCCAAAATCATATATCTATAAGTATTGAATCTATAACCACTTCGTCCTGATTGGTTGCAAATATACACAGCAATTTTAAACACTATTCTCCAAATAATTAGATTTAAATTCGTATAAAAAAATAAACATGCCATCTATCATAAAGTAGTAAGAACCTCCTATAAAATTTGTTCTGCTATTCCAACACAGATGGCGTGATTACTACAACATTCGAATAAATGTTTTGTTCAGTCGACATAAGGCATATTATCTTTTATATAAAAAAGTATTTTAGTTTATTCTAGAACTTTCCTTGCATAAAAATATAATAATTGAAAGGCGGCGACATAATAAAATATTTAAAGTATCGATATCGATGCTTTTTTAAATATTAATTGTGCTCTATATATTTAAACGCAGATGGAAGGGAAAACTTTTTAGAAAACATAGCTATAAAACTTTTAGAAAATATAAAGGCTTAAACACTGATTTTTGAGATAAGTATATTTTTTTAAGTTGAGTTGGGTGACGTTGTTGTGACGTGAGCACGAAACAAAACTTTGGGACGCAATCTTAATATAACTAGTATTTTTGTAATAAAAATAAAGAAATTAGGCAAAATGAAGAAATTATTTTTGCCTGGAATATTACATTATTCTATAAAAAAAAAATTATCGTTATTTAAAAAAAATGAGTTTTTAGTCGCAATGGTACAGACCCCAATTTTGTTTGTGGATATGACGAAGGTTAGAAATTTGGTTAAGTTCTTATTGATGACCTTTCAATGATTTTAATGAAATTATATATAAACCGCTCATTATAACAATATGGTAAATAGTAAGTAATGGTAATGGTAAGTAATTGTAACAATGGTAGCCTAATAAATTTTGATTATTCAATTTTATAAACTATTAATAATTTCAATTTCTTTTTACAAACAACTGTTACTGTGTCTAAATATGAACACAATTCTTCGTAATAGAGAATAGCTGCTGCGCTATAAATATTTTTTTATGTATGTGGTAAACCAACCAAATTGTGCTGACTTCTACGTATAGGGAGTTTATCGTTATAAAGGTTTACACGTACATTTTATTATTCTGAGCCCACACTATTAAAAAATTGTATGCGATACAATATGAATAAATATTAAAAAAAATATGTAAGTATATATTATAATTTTGTATAACTGCCGAAACTGTTCCTTCTTTTCTTTAAATAAATAAGTTATATCGATAAGCACCCACTACAACACTAACCGAGTAGCAAGAACTTTTGAAATCCAAAGTTCAATCTAAAGTATTCTTTATTACAATTGCATGAGGTTGATTTTAACTTCATTTAAACTACAATTATTAGTAAACTAAAATAAGCTAAGGTTTTTAAAGAATACTAACAAAATCGTACTTACCGATGATACGAAACACCTAGAATACAAAGATTTTTTCTCCTACTATCGTTTTTGCACTCCAGAATGCAACAATACGGCATATTTACAATAATTATGCGGAAAAATCAGGAACGACGCGAGACTACCAACTCGAAGCGATGTTAGACACGACTGATAACGACTGGGATCAAATAAGCGTAGCTACGCTTAATTGTGCCACACTAAACACGCCTACTTTGCACTTCCACTTGTTTTTTCTATTCCGTGCTTTTTTATTATAAAAAAACTAAATATTAAATTGCATACTTAATAGTTTCGATAGTGTTGCCACCGACAACAAATATTATTACTTATCGATAAAGCAAATATTTATAGAGATCATCAAAGATTCATAATTAATTATCGACATACAATAGGGAATATGCATGTAACGCCAATTATTATTATTTTATTTTGATTAGCTAATTTTATCATAAATGCTATTAAAAATATATTTTTTTTTGTAGAAACGGAAACATTTCTAAACGCTCCGACATTAGCAAACACTTCATGTGACGTCATTCGCGCATAAACAAATATCAACGTGTGTTCTATAGTCTACAGTTTCTTGTTTTCTCGGGTATTTCTTGCCCTTTATTACGATAATTTGTTAGAAACAAACCTTTTGACTAACTTTTGAGGTGCAATAACATTAAACTAATATGCCTTTTGAGCACGAATGACGTCACAGAATGGCGGCTAGTGATGTACCGTTTTTTACTGCGGTAGTGGCAGATAAAGTTTAAACCCTTTTATTTTGGTGTTATTATCCTTTAAAAAAATAATGTTTTTATGGTCTAATGTAGTTACTCTATTAAGTAATGAAATAATAAAACAACATGCATATTCCCTATTGGAATACACACACATATCATGACGGTTGTTGCCTTACGGCGCCCGAGACCGCCTAGACTTAATAGTATCAATAACTTTGAAAGGATATAATTTGGGCTAATATGATCAATTAAGGCTTTGTTGAATGTTATTTCATAATTAAACTATGTACTTGGATTTACTTACAAATTATTCATTTCTCCTTTTATTAGTTTATGTAAAAAAATACCTTGCTATATGCAACTATATGCATGCACTTGCATATGTATATATATATATATATAAATATATATATATATATAGCTGTGGGTGTGGTTCGGGGATGTATACACTACTTACTTTATAATGTTGCCTTTGTTATTTAAATTCAACACAAACAGCTTATAGTATACACACATATGTTCTAATAGATACACACATCAGAAAAACATAATTTATATACCTACATACTACTTCACATATGTATACTTATTTTAGTTCGCATATATATACAAAGTACATGCGCGTACTTTTGTTATTAGATATTAATATTTTTTTTTAAAAAAGAGTGGGGTCTACTGGCACAGTGTTCTATATACTTAAAAGTAGATCCCAAAGTAACTTTGTATCTAGTTATAAGCATTTGTTACCTAATAAATAAAAATATTTCATTTTTCATTTCATTTGCGACATATAGTAAAAGTTATATAGGAAAAGTTGTTAGATTTTATCAGCAGAGCCTCATACTAGCCCAAAACACATCCTTTCAAATTCACCCTGATAGACACTTTCGCATTTATAATACTAGTGGATTTAAAATATGTAGGTATATATAACAATAATTTATAATACCTACTTTATTAAATATAATGTTTGAGCACGGCAGGAGCGGCTAAAGCGAAACATTTAAAATACCTAAATTTAAAAAATGAATTTTTATTTGTCCCATTTGCTGTGGAGACAACTGGAGTCTGGGGCTCTGAGGTTCAGTCTTTCGCAAAGAAACTGAGTGCTCTTTTAAATGAGACTTCTGGCGACCCCCGCTCCGGATACTTTTTTAAACAGCGCATCTCACTGGCAGTTCAAAGAGGCAATGCTGCCAGTGTTATGGGTACCTTCGGAGTGGGCCAGAGTCTGGATTTAGTGGACGTGTAATGTTTTTTTTTTTTTTGTTAGGCATTATATTGATAGGGGTTTTTTTTTTCTCTTTATATTTTACTATATTTAATTTGTTTTTTAGGTTGTTTAATTTTAATTTGCTTTATTAAATTAAATTATTTATTAAATTAAAATACATGCACAACTAACTACATGTTACCTACTAAACGCAATCTCAACATTTTTGACCGACCTCCAAGAGGAAGATATAAAAGTTGATGCAAACTACAAAAGGCGAAAAACAATTAAATCGTAACTTGATTCCTCAAAATGTACTGAACATCGTGTATGTTTTATGTATTTATTGTATTATGCTTTTGTGGTATGCTTTTTGGTAATAATTTTAATTTCCTCTACCCATTTACGTTTTAATGCCGGGTCTTTCGGGAAACTGTATGTATAGAAAATATAATTAGTATTATATAAAAAAAAAACAATAATTGCATAATATCTCATAACCATGAAACTATTTAGAAATTTCGAGTTTATCAACTATAAAATCACATCACTAAAAAGTAACTGACAAACCTCGTTGGACGGTTCTGGGGCTTTATTCCGAGTTTTGACACGTTCACCGTCGCGCATTTTGCGTAAAGTACGGGTATTGAAATATAAGTTATATCCTGTTAATTATAAAGTTGAAATTCCAATGCTCAATACATGTTCAAACTTGCGAAGAATTCGTGTATTTCAAGATGGCTGCATTATAATAGTCAACCTAATACATACTATATAACCATTGGTGTAGAGCTTACATTTCCATATTTATAGTTTGCGCAACGTCTTGTCGTGATTAGCGGTTGCAAACTCGGAATAAGGCCCCTGTTGTCGCCATACCTTTTGATTAAATTAAATTGATTATAAAGTATCGAAATTATCATTAAAAATAAAAACACATCACTAGTTCTTCAACTTCTAACATAGTTTGACAGTTACCGTCAGATTTTGATATTTTAATTATGGGTTTTATTATTATTTTTTATCAAGGTTTAATATAAGAAAAACATGTTAAATACATACTTGAAAAACGTGATACCAGGTACTTTTTTTTAAGAGTAGTTTCTACACAGCTTTAATACACAATTAACTATTTTTCCGACAATAAAAGCGGAGCTCTTTCTCCGCCGAACGCACAAATCAGACTGAGGATGTAAAAAATGTGAAAGTGTGCGTGAGTGACAAATTTGTCACTCGCGCGGCACCCTGCAAATTGAATGATGCTTACTCCAGTAGCGGCGCGCGGACGGGCACGGTTTTTACCTTCATGCTATTACTAGACTCCGCTCCGTAATAAACTAAGAATTTATATTAAACAAAACTTATTTTTTATTTTGGACTAATTCAGCCAGTCTAAGTATTTATTTAAAAAAATGCTGTCATATGAATTGAAATTACTAAGGATTGGGGTCTGCGTCACTGTAATCTACTTACCCATCTATTTACATTAAAAATAGTCCGGAGTTACCTAATTGGAATAATTTTATGTAAAATATTTTATTTTAAATAAATTAGTTTTTTATAGTAAAATAACTTAGATACACATACATTTAAATTTATATACATAACTTCTACACGGCCTCAGGATACCCAGACTCAGGGTATTCAAAGCAATCATAATCTCTACATTATATATATCAATTATCTGTCCGTTTGTTTTGAACTTGTCTCTAATTAACACTCATAAGGCTTAAATATATAAAGATACGTAGGAAAATATGAAACAAAAATTGACATTTAAAATCTGTACGTGCAGATTTTAAATAAATTATGTAAGTTAAGTATCACGTTCTTTCATTTTCCATTTTTTTTAATCATAAAATTGACCTTACTGTTACAACATAGCCTACAAAAATATACTCTTCATACATTACACACCCGCACCATACATACAACACACACAGAAGTGCACTACATATATTACACCCATACACACTTTTATCAATAATTCTTATAAACTTTAATTATTTACCTACCAGCGGCCATATTCTGTTTCTTATAACCAGTGTGTTCGTTTACTCCTGTTTTTCGCTTAAAGCGCTTAGGCTTTAAGCCAATCTAATCAGCCGTCAAAGTACACAAAGCGCAGCAAAGCATCGCAGCGTTTGCAGGAGTACTCGAACGGTTTTATGTGCATAAATAAAAATCGTAAAAAAATCATAAGTGAATACAAAATAGAGTTCAAAAACTGTTAAGTGAAAGGGAGGGAACATAAAAATAAACAAAAAAAAGTATTTGATACACAATTGTGACCACAGACAATTTACTTTGATTGCACTACTCGTATTTTCCAAGCGTTCGCAGCGAATTCGATGACGTAATTTGCTTTTTTTCTGTGACGTCATCAAAAATCCAAAGCAAAGCGAAGTACTAAAAAAACACCTGTCAAGTAAATTAAGCTAGCTTTGTAAGCCTTTTAAGCAGTACTCAAACGTACTGAACGTGAGCGTTAGATTGTCAAAATAACGATTTCTGTTTAATTTCTAATGCGCGATCTCCTCCAATCAGAAAAGGTTAACAACTACGCTGTTTGGAGAAGAACGCGCTAATAGCGGAATTTGTTATTTTGACAATCTGACGTTCGCGTTATAAGAAACAGAATGTGGCCGCTGGTAGGTATATGTATAAAATTGTAAAAAATAAATAATAATTTTTTTTTAGCGTTTTTTATTTAAATATTGTAAAAATACAATATTATTTTATAAAAGCAGCTGTCACTATTTAAAAAATAAATATTGGTTACTATTATAGTTATATTGGACGCGAGCTCTCGGTCTAACAGAAGTATTGTCATACTTAGTAGGTGGTCTCACCAATAAATACATGAAAAATAATTATTTACATTTACAGACAAATATCATATAAACTATCCGTACTTTAGTAGTTACCATGGTTTATTTTCCGTCAAAAAATATAGATTGATTAGAGAACGGTCGCTAGTTATGATTTGGATCAGGCGTGGAATTTTTCAATTATCGAGGCGGTTGTCTCCTTTCATGGTGTAGGTAGTTATAAAACGCAGTAGCAGTTAATTTGTTAAAAACTCAGAGACCTGGCATTCCACCAATCATGTGGAATCTATAATAATTATTTTTTAACGTAATATTTTCAATATGTATTTTAGTTTTATACTTAGCGTAAAATAAATGAAACAATGTTCTAGAAATTACCCACCGCCAGTTTCTAAAACACAGATCGAATTATTCTATGCTAGAAATTATTTAATATTATTTCGTATTGTTCTTTTTTATCGCCGCACATTTGGTTACAACATCATCATTGGCCAAATGAATCTATAGGTCATAGTAAATCGGTCTAATTCTATAGAAATTACATCGTATTGGTGCCTATTCATAAATATGTATGAGTATGTTTGTCATGAGTTAGATACAAATAGTCACACATGCCACAATAAAAAAAAACTTTGAATTTGTAATAATATTAATGATTATAAAATAAGACAATACATTATTATGTTAGCATTTAAATGTTAGGTAGATATTAAAATTTTTGAACTACTCTGCCATTTATAAAAATAAAGTTTTGGATAATGGATGAAACCCTATTGAGCTTTGCTTTGGACATATATAATAAAAAAACTTTATTAAAAAAAATAGGTAAAATATGTTTAAAAATTGTAAAATAATGTGCGCCCGACGATACATTTTATTAAAAATATTAAAGCGACTAAAATAAATAGCTGTTGCGTAGTTTTAGTTACATATGACCGTCTGTCTTTTTTTTTGTAAGGTTAGGTATACTGACAGTGACAGTTGATAAAAATTGCATATTTATTTTAGCTGAATCTGTAGTTAAACGGTGTAAAAACATAGAATATAATCAAAATAAATATGTACTTGTCTTATAAAATTCCCAACAGTGAATATTTATGGTCGGATTAATAGTCGTTGCTAAGCAATTGCTAATGCTTAGCCGATGCTCCGGACTGTCAAACTGCATATGAAAAAACTAAAATTTGACAGTTCCAAGCAATGGCTCAAGCTAAGCAACGACTATTAATCCGACTCTTAGTGTTCCGATAGGGAAATAGAAAAAAGCGACGCGGAGCCACCTTTCACAGACGGGATCGCCCACACAATGACGGCCTGTCATGGATTTTGTTTGAAGATTTCTGTCTGGCAAGTTTCTGTAATAATTCATAATTTTTTATTAAACTTGCAAAAATCTCTCTATACATTTTTAGAATACATAATAATCTATTGATATCTATTTTTTTACCACTATAAATTTTTGTAGTTTTGTCGCTTGCAGAGACGTTAAAAAGTACAAAATTATCATGTTTGGGAAAATATAAATACATTTTTTATTGAAATAATATATGGGAGACTATATTAATCTCTTCATACATTTCAAGTTAAAGAGTTACTATTTGCATAATAATAGTTGTCTGCGAGTATCGAGTATATTTCTTTAACAAATATTTTTAGTTTTGTAGTTCTTAGGGGAAAACCCGTCCCCCGGCTTAAGTCTTTAAACGATGTATCTCTTACGACGAATTACCCTGTGAAGGCGTAGAGCTACACGTAAGTGTATTTTGGGTTTGGTGTCTTCGTGGCTGGTGTACCGGTGCCCGTGAAGTTCCGGGCGGGATTTGCTTCCGGCCACTGCCACCCGAAGAAGTCTTTGGAGGGCTTGTAGCCCCTGGTAGCAACGGTTTGGTCGCCTTATTCGGTAGAAGATTTGTCACTATACCTTGGTTGGTTGCAGCAGGATGCTGCTAGGTGTCGTTGCCACAGACTTTGCTTCGGGGATCTGTGTTAGGAGCGCCGCCGTACTGTTGTGTATAATTTATCTATCCTTAGTTGTAATTTGTAATGCATGTCCTAGCTTAGTCTTAGTTTTAGTAAAAATTGGATGGCTGTCAATAAACGGTCACCACCAAATTATTAATTTTGTCTTTTATTTAGGGAAAGACCTCGACACCACGCCCACACATACGCTTCCACCGCGTCTTTGTGCTCGATTCCTCTACAGACTCTTATTATATTATACAGAGGCCTTACCAAAGAGCCAATCGATAATCGAATCGAAATACCCATCGAAAGCCAAATGTATGGGATTTGACGTTTCTCGTCGATCAGGCTTTACCCATAGAGTAAAATTCCTATACATTTCTTTCGATCGATGCGGCGATTCGATTGGTGTTCTTTGGTCAGGCCCAAGTATTATCAAAATCGTTTAAAACCCTTAAAACATGAAGGGGTTTCCCATTCATTGAGTTTCATGAGACTTTCAAAGTCATTTGTTTGATTACCTTATTTGGGAAATATGATATATATTGATAGGGGTAATGCTTGTTTTGATTTCAATAGGTTAGCGCTATAAAATAGCGCTTTATAATTGGCTTTAGAGGTGCAACTGGTTTGGTAAGCAAACCCATTTAAGAACCCCGAAGGGGATATAGGTCCGGTCCCAGCATTAAATGTTTGTTATTTAACTCGTTGGTGGGATTTAATCCGGTGCTATCACTGTAATCCAATATAATAGGGTATTCACTGCGATCACAGGCACTGCAATCCGATATAGTAAGTTTGAGATGCTGGGTTGTCTTCAGTCCAATTGTACTATGCGGCACTGCACTTGTATTATACATATATATATATTTTAAATTATTTTACTCCATTATGTACGTACGTATCTTTGATATGATGTCAAAAGAGAAAGGAGTTGAGGAAGAGACTGACACACGTTTGGTCGGCCCGCACCTGAGGGTATTGACGCTATTGAGGTAGGGAAGCTTGGAAGAGGGTGCCAGTGAGGATGGTGGGGCTGGGCGGGATGGGGCGAAGAAACAGGAAGATGAAGACGAAGAGAAGGAGGAAGAAGATGAGGAGGTAGAAGAAGAAGTTGAAAAGAGGAAGGAGTTGAGGAAGAAGATGAGGAAGAGGATGAGAGAAAGAGATTGACACACGTTCGGTCAGTCCGCAACTCCGCACCCGAGGGTAGTCTGACGATATTGAGGTAGGAGCTTGGAAGAGGGTGCCAGTGAGGATGGTGGGGATGGGGAGGAGGGACAGGAAGATGAAGACGAGAGGAAGAGAAGGAGGAAAAAAAAGAGGAGGAGGATGAAAAGGATAAGGAAGACGACAAGGAAGAAGATAAGGAAGAATTGAAGGACTAGGGATGAGGATGAGAGACGAATGATGAGGATGACACAACGATGTGCGCGTCCGCTCCCGTCGATGTCACGACGAACGGTGACTCCTATTACAATGGTTATATAGTCTGTATTAGGTTGGCTATAATAATGTCACCATTTTAAAATACACGAATTATTCGCACGTTTAAATATATTAGGAGCATTGGAATTTCAACTCTATTATTAACATTATAAAACTTATATTTCAATATTTATAGTTTACGCGTCTTGTCGTAATCACGAAGTCTTGTCGTGTTTAGCGGTTGCAAACTCGGAATAAGGCCCCATACGTTGTGGTTATCATATTCAAAGAAGACCGAGAAAAACGTACTCAAATTTTAATATAAAAAATGATAAATAAATAATTTTCTAAAATTTTATCTATATTTTAATTAAATATTCGATTATTCAAAGAATTACCGATTAGAATAAAAGTTTGGTTACATATTACGCCCATCACTAGTTGCATTAGTGTGCTTTTAGCCCATACTTGTGTTCTATATGTGTTTTCCTGGTCCTGGCACTAGAAATCGTAGAAAAAAATGCTCGGGAAATAGGCTGCTCCGTCCAATGTTATTTCGTCTGAGGCATCGGCCGGGGTCGTTACGGTGCGGTAGGCGTCCGTTTTCTCGGCAACGAAAATAGTATTAAAACCGAAACGTTGCGCAGCATCTCTTACTGGGTATACATTATGTTTCTTATAACATAAGCGTTAGATTGTCAAAATAACGAAATCCGTCATTAGCGCTGTCTCCTCCAATCAGCGAAGTTTAAAAAACTACTCTAATTAAAGGAGAACGTGCTAATAAAATCGTTAATTTAACAATTTAACGATCACGTTCTAAGAAACAGAATGTTCCCGCTGGCATTCGACGCCGGCATCGTTGATGAAAAAACGGCCACCTCTACCTCTACGATACGTAGTACTAAGGGCCCGTTCGTCTTGGGAATGATATATGTGCACAATGAACATAATGACATTATGCGAACTTGCGTTTTTTTTGGTTAATTTCAATCACAATGCCACAATTACCACCATCCAAATCGAACGCAATTGTTTAATTGTTTATTAAGAAGATCAACAGCTTTACAATTGTATACATATATAAAAGAATAACAATATAAATGCCTGTAATAGATCTCCCCGGCTATTCATGAATATTACTTTTAAAATAAAATAATAATGTTACACTCATCACATTTTGTTTTATTTTATTATGTATTTTTTTGTTTGTTCAGGAGTAAATTACAAGTATGATAAGAGTACGTGTTAGTGTCTGTGATGTTTTATGTACCTGAGTGTGTTTGTGTATTGTGTACATGTGTGTGTTTGTGTATTGTGTGCAATGTGCATGTGTGTGTGTGTATATTTACTATAGAAATATAAAAAAAAGAATAAAGAAATACAAGATTAATACAATAAATATGAATAAACAATATATACAAGATCAACAATCAACTCTTTAATTAAATTTTGAAATGATTTTTTTGATTGACTAAATGGATCAGCGTCACTGAAATAGTGTTTATATGTCCGAACCATTCTGGATAGGGCTGAGTTTTGCGCGTAATTAGTAGAGGAGGGTGGTGCGCGAAGCATAGGTGTATGGCGGGTACGTCTGTTAGGGGCACAAAGTGACACACACCTGAGGAGATCTGGTGCGTCGATTCGGGCGCAAATAGTGTCGTAAAGAAGGGACATGTCGTAGAAAGTTCGTCTTTCATCTAAAGTCAGCAAATTAAAATGGCGACAATTGTCAACGTATGATATAAAAGAGGTTTTAGATCTATAGTTAATATATCTTATAAATTTTCTTTGTACGCCCTCAATACGATTTTTATATTTTATGTAAAATGGCGACCACACTGAACAGCCATACTCAAGAACACTTCTTACATATGCATAATATAGAATTTTAAAAGTGTGAATATTTTTAAAAGATTTGCCCATTCTAAAAATAAAACCAAGGTTTCTGTAAGCTTTTTTTGTAATAGTGTCAATATGGTCACTCAGGAGAAGTTTATGATCAAGATATACACCCAAATCGCGCACCAGCCCCACCCTCTCAATTACAACGCCATTCATTTCATAGTCAAAAATTATAGGTTTAGATTTACGTGTGAAAGAGATTGCCAGACATTTTTTTGTGTTAACAGAAATTCTATTTTTAGAATAATATATTATTAAGTTATTTAAATCTGCTTGAAGCTGTTTACAGTTTTCTTTTTTAGTCACTTTTAAAAATCTGAGCAAATCACCATGTATCCCCAATTGTTGCAGCTTTGTAAGAAGGATCACGTGATCCACCCGATCGAAGGCTTTTTCGAAATCAGTGTAGATCACGTCCACCTGTCCTCCACCATCCATCATCGAATAGACATCATTTGTAAAAGATGTTAGATTTGTTACTGTAGAACGTCCTCTGAGGAAACCGTGTTGCGCAACAGGTAACTTTGGAGCTATTATACAGTAAATAGATTTATATATAATCTTTTCGAGAAGCTTGGCTAAAGTGTTTAGTATGGATATGGGCCTGTAAGTTTTAATATCAGTTTTATTACCACCTTTATGAATAGGAACAATCAGTGCTTTTTTCCATATACTAGGAACAACCCCTTCAGATATTGATTTCCTAAATAGTATACCAATCGGACATGCAAGGGTATCCGCGCATCTGACAAGAAAACTCGCTCTAATACCATCATAACCCGACCCCTTAGATACATCCAGTGCACGCAAATATTTTAAAACGGTACTATCAGGAAATCTAATAGATGAGATTAACATATTATCATTAGAATTAATATTATTACATTCATTGGGAGGATAATGAGAAGCCGCCTGTTCAAAAACACTTTCGAAATAATTATTAAAAGCGTACAGATCGTATTTCCTTCCACGAATATATCATTACCCAGTTTAAATTGTTTCGGATATGAAGATTTTCCTCTCATTGTTTTAACATAACTCCAAAAATGTTTAGGATGACATTTAATAAGGTGTTCAGAACGGGTAGTAAATTGTTTAAAACACTGTTGTTGAACGCGTTTTTGGCGAGCCCTTAGCAAAGAAAATTCATCATAATCTCGTGGGTTTTTAAACCTTTTCCAACGAGAATGAGCTTTATTTTTTTCTTTGATAATTTTTGTTAAAGCAGGAGTAAACTATACAGGATAAGATCTGGTTTTTATTTGTCGTTACGGTATATATAGCTCACGGCATTCATATAGTTTCTTATAAAATAGATCAACTGCATTTTCTAAAGGCTGCTCTGATAATAAACCAATCCAATCTATGTCCCTGAAAAAAATATTTGCTTCTTCATACTTACCTTTAGTGTAAATGTATTGACTATGAGGATTTTCTGTTATTGGAGCTATATTGAGATCACAGATTAATAGGTCAATTGGAGGATGATAAGGTACCTCAGGCAAAAGCGGGTCTAAAGATTTTGAAGTTTTAATATGTATATTACTAAACACTAAATCTAGTGTTTTATTACATGAGTTGATAATGAAATTGAATTGCGTAAGCCCTAGATAATATAAGTCTTCAACAGCTTTAGATGAGGCATTCTGCAGTTCTACAGTCCCTACTCGTAGAATACTATGCGAATTATTATGCCAATAGATACAAGGTAAATTAAAATCACCGACTATAAGATAATTATCATTAGGGGACATTTCAATAACACGCGATATACAGGTTATAGCGCATTGGAGGCGAAATGGAAGTTCGCGATCGGGTGGTATGTATATCAGAGCAATATGTAAATCAGAGCCACGCCATCGGCCTCTAGTATTATTATTATCAGGTGTTGTGAGAGAGCTGGCAGGTATGGTCACCCATATCAATTCAAAGGTACGCTCATCACAGACCCAGTCGCGTCTTTCAAAGGCTCCTAAGCTGCGACGGGCACACACCATAACTCCGCCTCCAGTTTTTTTGTTACAAGCAATTAAGTCACGGTCAGCTCTAAATACATCGTACCTACTATCACAGAATTCAGTACTAAAAACATTATCCTGTAGCCAGGTTTCCGTAAACAGTATTAAGTCAGTATTAGTCGATAATATATTATGATACAGAGATGAACACTTGGTGTTAATACCTTGAACATTTTGATATGTGATATTTAGGTTGTGTCTGGTTCCTATCCTGTAATAAAACTACCATAGTATATTACCAACAATTTTAGCATAAAATGTAAATTGAAAGTATTTGATAATTTGAATTCAATAAAAATAATAATGTTCAACGGATAAAAACAACAAATGCAAAAAACCCTGTACAATATATATATAAAATTATTGGCATGCGCAAAATGGAATACTGACATATGTATCAAAAAAACTATAAATTGTTTTTTATAAAAATATGTTATATTAGTATTTAATTTAATAATTTGATTAGTATTACGTTCCAGAGTAAGACATGAAATTAATTTATTAGGTATTAGAGTTATAATGATATTTGAGATTAGAATAAATATTTGCAGAATAATAATATGCACTAATAAAATATAATCTTTGCAGGTTAAATAAACAAAAATGTAGATTAGAAAGTTTATATTAGTATGTGTATAAGGCCCATAATTTGATGTTACAAGATATGTTAGATCTATGCAGGTTAAAATATATAATAATTGATGCTGGAAGTGTGTGAGTGTGAAAATGGTGTGTGCTATAAAAAAAGATAGACAAAAGTTATATCCAAACGTTAGTATTTGTGTTAGATTTTTGTGAACAAGAATGTGTGGAATGACCAAGTAATAATTAAGCAATGCAGTGCGTAGTTTAAAGTGAAATACAAAAACCAATTTAACAAATAAGAGAGTGGTACTACTGGCAATGTGATAAATATTAACTAAAAAATCTTTTTTATATCGGTTTCGGATTTTATAAGCTGTGCCGGGGAGACATCGTTTTTTCTTATATAAATTTGGCAATTTTTTATGCAAACGTATTGAAATAGTTTAAGTTTAGCAGCTTCCTTAACTTGTTTCAAAATAGACTTATTAGTGGGTGTAAGGTGCTCGTTTATGTAAAAGCGTCTGCTCTCGCCTGCAAGTCCTATATCAGTCGTAGTTATGCCTCGAGATTTTCGTAAACCAGACAAGATGGAGTCTTTGTGTAACCTTGATTTTAATTATCATATCAATTATTATCATGAATCTGTCAACTGTCACTTGTCAAGTAAAATATAGGTTAAATCGTACAATCCACTAATTTTATATGCGAAATCTTTCTAAAATCATTTCGAATTAAAATACAATAAATTTGTTCCTAAAAATATAAGACGACTGCGACGTTTAAAACAACAACAACTGTCACAACCACAAATGTCAAAATATGTTCACAACGCCTCACCTATCGACTGGGGTCATTGTGATCAGTTCACGATAGCATTCTGGGCCAAAAAAAACGGCAATTGTGGCAGATCACATCGCCACTTTTGCCGCCGAAATCTCAAAAAAAACGCATAAATATACATCGTGATCGTTGTGAACATGTTTCTGTCCCAAAACGAACGGAACCTAAGTAGTATTACTATATAATCTGTGCATAGTACTCTATTTAATCTGTGGATGGCGACAATGGCGTGTTTTTTTTTGTGTGTGTCATTTATTTACATTAATTTCAATTTTTGTGTGTAATTTGTTATAATTAATTTGTTTATAAGGTCAGCAGTGGATATTCTATATCACATGAACTCTGATGTGAGCTTTCAGTGAAATAATATGGGGACAAGCACGATGGGCAGCGATTTGCATTCCGATAAACAAGACAAAACGCTGAAGTTACAAGCGCGAAAGAAGGAGCTGGAGCTTTTGTTGGCCGCCAAGAACGAGGAACTGTACAAGTTATGCGTGCAGGAGGTGCAGCTAACGGGGGTGATGCCCCCGGAGGCGCCGCTAAGTCCCGACGTGCCGCGAGAAAGGCTCGGTAGCGTCAAGAGTGTTAGCAAAAGCTCAGAAGGCGATGACGTTCGTGACAGTTCGGATAACACGTCGCGGAGACGGCCGGGGGATCGGTTCCACGAGTCTGAGATCAACCTCCGCAAGAACTTGTCGCACCGCCTCTCTACTCCCTCTATATCAGGAATTTCAACTAAAAGCGTTCCGTTGAGACATATGCGTCGACCCGAAACCAGTGCCAATTTTTATCCTTCTCCACCACAAGAAAGACCACAGGATACTTTCTCTATGCGTGTCTCTCATACATATCCAGCTTTGGCTGCACATCACGATGGTGGTCTCCACGAAAGTGTTCTTACGGAATCCCAGCCTAATTTAATACCTCAGTATAAATATCAGACAACTACAGAGTACATGAACAAGATATACTACACAAACCATCCTGAAGCCCACACTGTTACTAGGCTCCGGGAAACCCACTTCAGCTCCAGCCATCCTGATATTGCTACCCATTCCCAACAACCAGTGGCATCTTCACCGAACTGTGTACAAAATACTCCCTTATTATACCAGTATGCTTCACACTTGAAAGCTCAAAGTCAACATCTAGGAGGGTTGCCCCAACAACAGGTTTCTCACAAGCGTCGTCCCGATGGAGCTCGGAGAAACACCTTACAGAGAACTCGCACTTACCATTCTACTTCTCATGCAGACTATAATCCTCATTTGGAGAGTCTAGCTGATGTATACCGCTCACCAGGCTGGATCAAGAGAGACGTCCCTTGTGATCGAATACATGTTCCAAATACTTTACCATTGAGAGAGAGGAATATTCCCAGAAACCTACAAATGCAACTTCAAGTTTCTACAGACGACTACTCGAGAGACAACAGACATTACCCAGATATCATGAGCCCCGTCAGCCAGATGTCTGGATACTCTCAGGGTAATTTTGACTCGGTGAGCATGAAGTTTTCTCCAGTGTCTCAAATGGATGGTAAGATGAAAGAAAAACAATGGTATGAGACTTCTTTGGATTCTCCCACTAAGTCTGAAGCCACAATGAAAAAAGTACCAAACTTAAAGCGTACATCAAGCGTAGGTAACTCCCAGGCATATGAAATTATGATGTCTACAGGTAGAAATTCCATGTTACAGAGTCCTAATATGGCTCTATCACCAAACCAGCCACTAAGTCCTCCAATCCTATCCCCCAGTTCTTCTCAAGATTCTGCGGGTAATTTGACTGTTATTGAGCAAGGAAAATGTATTCCATACAGAGAAGAAACCAAACCCTTTGAGATGTCTGACTTTTATAAATACTCAACTAAATTTCGGCAAACAAATGCACCCAAACCTGTTGTGCCAAATGTCAAGGCTGGATACAATAAGTTGCCAATGGATTTGCCTCAATATACCAATCAAGAGCATTGGCAAGGACACTAATGTACTATTATATTTGTACTTACAATTATATTAAAGTACAAATACTTGGTAATTTTACATCTGTAAATGTATTTTTAGTAATAGTTTTATAATGATTTTTCAATGCTAGATAATATTATTATTATAGATAACAATAATGAAATAATTTTACTTATTTAATGAATAAAATTGTCTCAATTAATATAATAAACATGACTAATAAGTGTCTTAATAAAATAACAATACTGTGATATAAATAATGACGCAAAATTGTTGATTAATGTAACAAGAAAAATGTATTCAAATATTTTGATATAAATAAAGTTTATTGAAAAAGTATATTTTGTAAGTGTTTTGTACAAATTGTAGTTATATGATATAAAATTATTATGATAAAATCATTGAGATGGAATTTATATTAAATATTTGATAGATGATTAATTAATTAATAAATAGTAAACTTTTTGTGGGTAATATTGCCACTTATGTCTAAAACCCACCGTTTATAATTTATATTTTTTTTGTGTAGATACCAACTGATTCATAAACAAATGCTTTAACCAATCAGTGTTTTGTCTTAATTTAGGTCCGTTGCTGTGTATGGACAGAGACAACTAAGTTACACTATTTTCTCTACCTTTTCCTTTATTCACACTCATAACTCTTCTAATACATGTTTACCAATTTCGGGCATGTCATATTAACCCTTTTCATTTTTTAATTTTACAGTAATAATTTTATGTAGGACATTTGACACATAGCCCAAACTGGGCATTGTACTATGTTTACCAAAACAATGGTACTAACATATTAAATAATATTTAATAATTATTGGTGATGTGTGTTTAGATCTCCCACAGCCTTGTCTACCTTTTGCCCCACTATTATTTGTTTAACAAAGTTTCACATTTTAAGTATTTGGAAGATGCTACTTTCAGTCATAGTTATATAAACTAACAGGTATAATATAATATGTACCATCATGTGTGCCTTATGGGCCTCAGGGTGCCCCACAGCAGGGTTTATTTCCACCTATATAATCAAATTTTAATTTTACTATGATGTGTAAAATATGGACATACTATGTTGAAAATTCAGAGATGATATCCCCTTAATAATATTTTTTTGTACATGATTTCCTTTATAATTGTAATTTAAGCAGAAAGTTGCCTAATTCATAATTATGAGTAGCTTATCAGAAATTAAAGGCTCAATAAGTTTTTATGATTTGTGGTGATGTGTACAGCATGTGCAGCTTGGGCACTACATTAGTTGCCCAAATGCCCAAACTTATCTTTGACACATTAAATATTTAAATCTTGCCTTGATTTTGTTTTTGCCAATATTTTATAGTTTGTGCCATTAAATAATAATATTAAACATTCACAGAAAACTGATTAGAATATTATCAACTTTAGTTAATTTAATGAGAATATAGGTAAATACATAAAATTTTAATAATTATATAGAAAAATCAGGTTTTATAATAGTTTTGTAAAAATAGAGCTTATTAAAACTCTTAAAAAAAGTAAAAATGTAGATTAAAAGTGAGCGGTTAGGTAAAGTAAACTCCCACGCATTCTATGACTTTGTAATAAGGTCCAGTCCCAAGTAGTAAATTACAAATTTGTTGTATTTATTTATATATAAAATTGTGGTTGGGACTATAATTAAATTTTGCTAAAACTAGAATTGTTTACTTTGTATTATAAAAAAATGGGATAAACATTTTAGCATAGGAATGTTTTGTTCTCATGTTTTCGTAAATAATAACTATTTAAATCGCCTCAGAGACAAGTGGTAGCGTGGTGAAGGCAGGCCCTTAAGTTATTAATGTTAGTAAACGGGGGAACAAATCATGAAATTAATATTTTTGTATGAAATTTTTTGGAAGTGCTGAAGAACTGCACGTGTTCATTTATAATTTATAATAAATAATAAGTTTTTAAATATTTGTTTTTATCATAACATGTCCTGAAATTCTGTATATATTCCCGCTTAATTATCAGGTTGCAAAACTGTCGATTATAAAGAAGATACCTAACTAGCTAATGCGCGGCAAGGCAATGCAAATAACTGGAAGGAGGTGTTGTCTTGTCAGTAGACGCGAAGAAGTTCGTCTGCATGCTCCAAACTGACCGAAGTTACGTTGACTCAGTGGGTTCAGAAACCTTATTTATTGTCAGGTGGTGGTATCTTAAAAGACACATAGACAAAAGGCTGTTGATTTAACGATATAAGAGAATATCAACCGTCCCAATGCGGTTACGAAATGAGTAGGAACAAAGTTGAGTCTACTTCAATCCTCTGCTTTATCGACAAATCAGCGGCCCGATTTGTAACCGCACCCTGCAAGGTGGTTTGCCACCTTATTAAGAAATATACACTGGCGTTCTCAAAACGGGTAATTTATATTTAGGCGGCTTTTTTTTAATAAGAGCTCAACATGTGACCTTGCATCCACCTGATGTTAAGCAGTATGCAATGTCCAGGAATGATAGCAACAAGCAGATGCATGCAGGTGCACCGCTGGTTGCCATCATTATGCCGGCTTAAGATGCCTATTCACGCTTCGTTTAAAGGACTCTAGGTTATAAGAGGAAGGAAACACTCAAGCTGGTAGGGCATTCCACATTTTAATAGTACGGCAGATGTATGCCAAAACGTTTAGTACGAGTTGGTACATCCGCCACGGTATAGGTACATAATGCATATTGCAACCAGTGCGTGTTGTCTTGTAACGGGAAGGGGAATAATGTTGAAAAGCTCTTCAGAGCACTGTACATGGTATAGGCGGAAATACACTCAACGATGCCACCTCCCTGCGAAGCTGCAACGGCTCCAAGGTTTTATTGAGCTCTTCGTCTCCAATAATTCTAGACGCTCGCTTCTGCAGGGTATCGAGAGCAGATAACAGATACTTGGCAGATCCGTCCCAAAGATGTGAACAGTATTCCACACACGGTCGAATTTGAGCTTTATATATATAGCATTATTGTTAACCTGGGTGTGAAAAACATATAATACCAAGTTTTTTTGAAGTTGTTTTTGCAATGCTCTAATTAATGCAATGTATTTCGTATGCAATAAAGATTTAAATAATAATACCGCAGACTGAAAACGAAACATGACTAGGTCACCTGACGGTTTTTGCATCTTACCTATCCGGTCGGTCTAGCGCAAATTATAGAGACCTAATTGTTCAAGTAGGTACGATTTTAATTCGCGAATATATAATGTCGAATATCTTCATGTCGATTAGAAATTAATTCAAGTTATAATCTAGTGAGAATGTGAATTTAACGACAAAAAATAAAACCAAATAGGATTAAATAATTATTTATTATATTTAAATAGGAACTGTTGCGATGAGACAGGCTGTACATAAAATTATTTAATTATTGTAGTTAAGTATAAATATTTTAGTTGTGGTAATTAGGTTTTTGTTTCTGAATCTGCCTGAAGAGGTCGCTAAGAGATCTCTTGCCGGGGTTGAAGTCACCGTTTAAGTAGCCATCGTCATCTCCTGGTAGAAACGGACACAAACAATAAGATTACAGTGGCGGCCGACCCATGCAAGACTAGACGGATTTGTGTAATGATAGGGTTACGTAGCTAACTAAAATAAAATGAATACAGATAAGTACCTACAGCTATTATCTATAAGAAGGCTACTCCCACGCTACTTGCTTGTAGGTACTTAGAGTTGTCATAACATAGGCTGACACAGTGGAACACACGTAAATACGATTATCAAACTATATTTTGTCGACAATTCCTATAATGAAGATCAACCCGCATATGGAAATTTCATATTTAGTATCGAAATTTACCTAAAATATACTTAGGAATATCTGAATAAGTTGGGAAGATTTTAAAGTCTGCGGCGCGCCCAAATAATTAGAAACGTTACAATTTAGAGCATCAGGATTGGTATAATCTACTTATATAACATAATAGTTCTGATAAAAGAGAGCGACGAGCTAGCGGTGTAGACTCATACCATCGGCTACGACGAGGTGGGATTAAAACCCCTCCGCTGGGTACCCTGGGGCCGTCTAGGCGGTCTCGGGCGCCGTAAGGCACCCGTGATGATATGTATGTATGTAGTTCTGATAAAAATATCCCCTAAAAATCTTGACAAAAAATGGAGTTCAAAATGAATAAAGAAAATTTGGATACGCCCCTGGATAGCAGCTTTCCTGCTTTTTTCAAGCTTCTATGTTAAACTCGCTATTAGGTAGGTATATACCTACTTAGTCAATTTTCTTTAGATTTGAAAAAAACATAAGATATTTAGTTAGAACCAATAATTCTACACCCTCAATGAGCTAGATACATAGATACCTATGTATTACCACCAGGTAGGTATGTCACACACCACCTTGTTTCGAAATTTAATTGGCTCCTACTGTAAGTTAGATATGTACTAGGTCTTACCAGATCCAGGTAGCTGACCGTTGATGCAGCCTTCATCCCACATGTTGACACACCGTTTTCCAGGGTTAAAGCCTCCGTTCAGGTATCCATCGTCTCCACCTTGACAATGCAAGTGAAAAATTGTAGCGCCAGAAAAACAATCCTAAGTTCGTTGAAATATTTTGTAATCTCTGTTAAGTATTTGTAGTAATTACGTAGGACCTTCGCTACAGATTGTCCTCGGTATGAACTTGGATAAAACGAAAACCCTCAAAGTTATTCTAACTGGGATAAATCCTAAACCTTTATGTAGGGGTCACGAGAAAATATCTCTGAGAGAGATCTGATGAAAAGTGACTAACTATAAAATAGGTAGCAATTGGTCGAAAAGACTCGTTACGTTCTTATATTACTCTATTCCATAGTATCTAAAAAGTAGTCGTTAATTAGTGCGTTATACCACTAATATGACATACCGTGCTGGCGGGACACTACGGCGAGCTATGGAAATTAGAGACGAAAATATCCATAGGAGATGCCACCAGTAGCAGTTGGCCAGTAACGATTTCCGTAGAATAGAACCATTTTGCAGCTAGATGATAATATGTAAAGAGACTGGCAGGACTTGGATTTAAATTACACATAACCATAATCTGTGTCTCCCCTTGGAAGATGTATGTCTAGCAGTGGACTACAATAGGCTGGTGACCATGATAATGTCCTTACCAGATCCAGGAAGTTGACCGTTGATGCACCCCTCATCCCACATGTTGACGCATCGCTTTCCTGGGTTGAAACCTCCGTTTAGGTAGCCGTCATCCCCACCTTCAATTTAAGAAAAAAGTGTTATCTGTTTCATGGAGTATTTTTTTATGATCGTATCTATAACTAGAAGCCTTCTTTTAAGGAATGTAGGTAAGGGCCGATAGTAAAAGTCTTCTGGCGGAGCATTGGCGGAAAAAGTTTGGGATACCTACGCTTTGCACTGCAACCGAGTTTTTAAAAACTCAAAGTTTATATAACAGTAGGTACGTGTTCTACTATCCTCAGCGACCAATATCGTCTGCTTTACTGCGCCAACGTCTTAGACCACCTTAGCGGCCTTGAGGCGGAGGATTTTTATTTCCACCATGCCATAGCGACAAGTCGATTATTTATTACTTACAAAAACCCTTACATACATTTTAACATTTTAAAGCAAGATTTTCCTTCTTCGTAAAAGAAGGTATTTTGGATGTAAAGTGGAAGCTGTTGTATTTACCGTGTACGAATGTGGTAACTGCTATAATATATATAAAGTACATAGAATTCATAATTATAAACTTATAAAAATAATGGAAGTTAAAATGTCTCCTGTTAATTTAATATTTTTAACATATACCTACCACATGTGCACTATGCTATCAAAGTGGCAAGTTCGTTGCGATATTTGCATAAAATAGAATACGGGATAAATACCAGAACCCGGGAGCTGACCGTTGATGCACCCTTCATCCCACATGTTGACACATCGACCTGGCCCTTGTATTCCTGAAATTTTGAATCGAATTTTATGAGATCACTGCACGCCGCGTGCCTGCGACAACAGACCTACAGATACCTATGTTCATGTACCTAGGTTTGAACAGAATTAATTAAATACTTAGTATAAGTCTTTAATTTCATATCAAATTAAATATTCTTACACTTACTACTGGGATTAAATACAATTAAATATAATAAAATAAGTTTCGGTTTTAGTCTGTGGGTTCACCTTTCTCGTCGAGGTTAACAGGCGATTGACGATAAAGCAGCGACTGCTTGTCCCTTCGTAATACTTATAACTTATATATATCCCATGGTGGATACGGTTTGCAACCTTACGACTGGGCAGAATTTCGCGTAATTTTGTGCCGTCAGCAAGTAAGTACACAGTCTATCCGCATGGTTGTTGAAACGAAAATTTGTCAAAGACTTCACTTTCACATCACTTTGGGGGTTTGGTTTTAAAATGTTAAGAGAATAATTGCGAAGAGGTATCTAGTAATGGGCTTATGGTGCAACAATGATAAAAATAACTAAATACCATCACGGTTACCTCGCGGCGTCCGAGACCGCCTAGACGGCCCCAGGGTAACCAGCGGAGTTTTTAATCCCACCTCGTCGTAGCCGATGGTATGAGTCTACACCGAACAAGTGGCTAGCTCGTTGCGATGTTTTGAATAGTCTTAATAACTCTATCTATAAACAGTGTCACAAGTTGGTATAGTAAAACCGGGTCCGACAGCTTAACGTGCTCTCTGAGGCACTATAGTGGTCTTGTTAAACAAATGTTCATATTTTTTTAGGTTAAAAACTTATTGGTATACACCGGGGTTTGAACTAACCACCTCGCCCACCACGTATATTGTATGTAAGTAGTTATTCCCTGATGGATCACTACGTTAATTACCATCAGGTGGATGCAGGGTAACTTGGCGAAAAAACTTACGGTTAAATAACGGACGAGGATTCGCGATATACTTTGCCGAAGTCAAATAAATTACACTTAAAAATAACAAAAGCACCTTCATTTTGAATAAATATTTACTGCATCAATAATATGTAAATTAGGAGAAATGCTTTGATTTTCAAATGAAGATTACCTTTATATACCAGATCGGTAACCCTCCAAAATATAATTAACTTTTTGTAGAATGAATAAGTAGGTAGCAGTTATCGCGGCACTTCAGATAAATCCTCGCTTCTTTTTAATTAAATACCATTCCAATAATAAGGTAAATTAATCGAAATCAGAGATTGGTAGGTACCATGAGTTTTGCTGTAGTATTAATGTTAATACGTGATGAACCACTAGTAAGATGATAAGTAATGGGTTTAAGTCGACCGCTCAGTTGAGGAATCACACTACCTGCAAACTATAAGGAAATCGGAGCACACTCGTGTTACTCCTTCCTATACTAAATTGCAGTCATTTAATGCAGGGAATGTGACACTTTATCTACCTGTTTGTAAGCAGACAATAGACTTCATAGGCCTGCTTAATAACCTATCTAACCTGCTTGACTTATACGGGTTCAATATCCAAGCTTATGTTATGGCATCAGATCGTTACATCGGTAGTTTTATTATACAGGCTGATTTGAAAGGTTGTAGTTTGGACTAGCATGAGGTACTTTCTACTGATCAAATCAAACAACTTTTCCTATGAAAAATAAAATCCTTGCCCATATAATGTTTTTTTTTTTTTTTTCATTTGCGAATGATTTCATGAGAAAAATTGTTCCATTTAATCTTTAGAGTAGATCCTCATGCCTTCCTCCCCCCCTGGATTCGCCACTGCCCTGCGTATGGCGACTGGCGCTCCGTGGTTGCGCAACAAAACCATCAGCGATGACGTGAAGGTCGAATGGTTGAACACCAGCGGAGTTCGTGTAACGGCTCACTCATCGAAAGGTAAAAAGCTTGTTGTGTG
Source organism: Monopis laevigella (assembly GCA_947458855.1). Taxonomy (NCBI): domain Eukaryota; kingdom Metazoa; phylum Arthropoda; class Insecta; order Lepidoptera; family Tineidae; genus Monopis; species Monopis laevigella. The sequence goes on along the minus strand of OX381596.1, from coordinate 1,087,280 downwards.
TGAGTTATGTTGTACGATTACGCGTTTGTTTAGGTCACGCTCTTGCCGCACCGGGCGGCCGGCCGGTACCGCCGCAAACGCTACGTCCCGCAATTTTTAAATCTGTAATATCTTCGAAAATATTCACTTAAATCATACGGTGTAAAGGGCCATATAGATCTATATTAAATGAACAATGTATTCAAGGTATTTAATTGGTTAAGGATTAATGCTGTATTGGTTAAAATCGCTTCGAAAATTAGCCATTATTTGTCGTAAAAAGTAAATGACAAAAAAAAGTTATTGTGGGTTATCCATAAGAGATAGACATATACCATCACGGACTTTTCTGTAGACCTTTTCAATGTGTACAATACTTAGTACATTATTTTGATAAAACTCGTAGGGTTCAGCCTGCGTTTGCAATGTAAGCGGAAAAAATGTAATTATTTACGACATCACATTAGAAACCTCAAAAATAACAGTACTTCTCCACTATTTAATGGATGTTATTATACATATAAACCTTCCTCTTGAATCACTCTATCTATTAAAAAAAACCGCATCATAATATATGTGGTGGCCGAGTTGGTTAGACCTTGGACTTAAAAACACTAAGGTCCCTAGTTCGAATCCCGGTGTGTACCAATGAGTTTTTAATTAAAAAATTTATGTACATTTGTGTACAATATATTTAATTTATGTATTTTTATGTACAACACCACTATAGTGCCTCGGAGAGCACGTTAAGCTGTCGGTCCCGGTTTCACTATACCAACTTGTGAAACTGTTTATAGATGGGTTATTGAGTCTATTCAAAACATCGCGACGAGCTAGCCACTTGTTCGGTGTAGACTCATACCATCGGCTACGACGAGGTGGGATTAAAACCCCTCCGCTGGGTACCCTGGGGCCGTCTAGACGGTCTCGGGCGCCGTAAAGCACCCGTAAAGATATATATATATAATCCGTTGCGTAGTTTCAAAGATTTAAGCATACAAAGGGACATAGGGACAGAGAAAGCGACTTTGTTTTATACTATGTAGTGATAGTGATATACACTTTTTGGCCAATGCCCTCCCCAAAATGGAATCCTGGATCCGCCCCTGCCCATGAACCTTCGGATCCAACGCCAATATAATTACATAAAAAGCGCATAAATATGGTATGAATTTACTAAAATCAGATTCCTCCCTGGCTCCACCAATGCTCCTAGCATAGATACCTGTCACGTTTCATTTTTTGGTGGAAAATCTAGCAAGGAAGACAGTATTATTAACAACTTTTTAATAGACAGGCAACTTATTTTTTATTGGAGCACGGCATGTTACTTTGTATCTACCTGGTGGTTAGCAGACCTGCAAAGTCCATTAATGGAATCAATCAACAATTGTTCTAAAACAACTTTGATCGCTACTATGCCGGCTAAAAGATGCATTATGCAATACAAGTATATTTTGAGTCCTTCCTCCATTGATCCTCTGATAATCACTTAAATCCTTCAGACTGTATAATAGTTTTTAGGTCATTGATTATAATAACTTTACTTATTTACCTACGGTATTTACCTACCAATGAGCTTTTATTAAAATCATATTTAATTTTGACAACCGTTTACGCACCAGCGTACTCTCTAAAAAGGAATATTTTTTTTCCCGTTTTTGCAACATTTTTCACTGTTACTCCGCTTCTATTCTCGGATCTTATTTAGCGTGATGTTGTAAGCCTTCCTTAAAAAATGGGGTATCCAACACTAAAATAACTTTTTAATCCGATTTAGTAGTTTCTGAGATTAGCGCGTTCAACCAACCAAACAAACTCTTCAGCTTTATAATATTAAAGTATATAAACTACCATCACGGATGCCTTTTTTGGCTCCCGAGAACCGTTTAAACGGCCCCAGCAGAGGGATTATAACCCGTCCTCATTTCGCCGATGGTATTCGAAGGCAACACCAACAAGTGGCGAGCATGTTGCGGTGTTTAGAATGGTATAGCCTCGTCGTATAAAGCGGTCACCCATCCCAGGTACGGCCTTGTTGTTATCTGCTTAACTTTGTTATCAGTTACGTAATGACTTAGCCACTAGGCTGGTGAAGCTGTTTCTCTGGGGCTTCTACAATATAATGTATCTTTTGTTGGTGATCAATTAATAAATACATAAATAGACATCATCATAACTAAATTAACCCCCTGTCAATGTGTAATTAGTGTGTAATTACTTTAGTGGTTATACAATATAACCACTAAAGTAATTATACACTAATTACACATTGACAGCCTCCGTAGACTAGTGGTTGCGCCTTTGGCGTTGTATCCGGAGGACGTGGGTTCGATTCCCACCCATGGCAAAAAAATATTTGTACGTTTTTTCTGTACAGATTGTCATGGTCTGGGTGTTTATAAAACATAATATGTATTATATCGTTGCTTCTGGTACACATAGTACAAGCCTAGAGCTTAGTTTGTGACCACAGCAATATGTGTAATTTGTCCTACATATTATTATTATAATTATATTTAAAAAAACCTTAATATTGAAATTTTTAATTTTGACTTGAACCCTCGAAACTCGCTTTCGCGGTACTCAACCACTGAGCCAATCAGGTTCCAGTCACCCCTCACGAAATTTGTCATTGCTTGTGGTTTACTTATACACAGACGTCCTCTAAGTGCTTTGCTTCTAATACTCATTAGGCGGTTGTGTATAATAAGCATAATATAATAAGCAATGACAATTTCGTGAGGGGTGACTGGATTGCTCAGTGGTTGAGTACCGCGAAAGCGAGTTTCGAGGGTTCAAGTCAAAATTAAAAATTTCAATATTAAGGTTTTTTTAAATATAATAAATACCCAAAAGTATTGAGTACTTTGCCGCGAAAGCGAGGATCGTGGGTTCGAGTCCCACCAACCAGAATTATTTTTATTGCATTTTATCTTTAAAAAATTCAATCCAAAGCAATTATCATAAACAACCAATCTAAAGTAGCTACGATAAAATTTAGAAGGTAAGTAGACTTATTATAATTTAGGCTAAAGTTCCTCAGATACACTAAGCTGATAACTATATTATGGCGATTGATTAGTCCGCGGCCGAGGATCGTAAACACAATCATGCGCCGGATAAAGTCTTGCGTAATCTTTTATATATTTATACAATTAATAATGACTCAGCACACAATTGCAGTGCAGTAGGACAGGATTTAGACCAACAATTTGTTAGTTCAAAAATATCGTCCTCTAGAGCAGACTCTTTATGTGTTTCAAAGACAATGTTGAAGTTATTGTGTGTAGTATTGTCATGCATGGTGGTGGCAAGTGATTGCTATAAAGTTCTCATAGTATTTTCTTTGCCGTCGAAGAGCCACAAATTTTTGGGTAGTGGATTTGTTAAACATTTGCTCAACGCAGGTCATGAGGTAAATAATATCAATATAAATTACATATGAAGGTAAAAAGCTAAACTTTGATTAGCATCATCATTTTATTGGAGTTCGGCATTTTGTATCTACCTGGTGGTAAGCATACCTACCTGTCCATGTGGTCGATCCGTACATTGTTGTTTTTTCCTTTTATTTATTTATTGAATCACCGAAAAAAAGTTTCAATATAAAAATTATACATAATTAGTTAATTAAGGTTAGGTTATGTTTAACAATATAGATGCAATAGACGTCGACAAAGACTTATTTGCATTACGAGTCTATTTATAATCTAAATATCCTCGCTGCTTATCGTCAATTCAATCGCCCATTTCGTAACTCCATCATAAAGGGTGAACATAAATCGCTTCGCATGGACCTTAAGTATTTGAACCTTCCCAATTATTTGAAGGGTCATCATATATGTTTAGTGAGCGACGGTTTTTCTTTTCCACTTTATCCGCATTGAATTTATATTTCCCAATAGGAATCGTTTCTATAGAATGAAGTCAGTAGTTAATAATAACAATAAACGAGCAACATAATAATAGATAGCCGTCAAACGTGTATTTTTTGTGAATTTATGTATGTACTCGTATAAGTAGCTAGCTAGTTAAAATACATTAATAGCTATAACGGCATTTGTATTCTGCTTCTCATTTTTTATTATGCTGGGCAGATGGGAAGAAAGAGGAAGTTGCATAGATGTAATCATCGTTTATATTTTAACATTGCGAATGTGCATGCAACTTTACAGGAGAAGTAATTTTCAAATGGTATACATCCTGCAATAAAATAACATCGTGGAGATCTCTAAATGATGACAAAATTAATAGGTACTGTAAAGACAAAATACTTTCACAATAATATTTTACAGGTTTTTATAAATATATAAATAGTGCCGTGTAAATTGCGGTGTGCGTTTTGAAAACAATAACCATAAACACGCTGAAGTTGAAACATTTTCAGAATTAGTGGAATTTAGTCGTAAAAAAATACATAATGTTATAATTCAAGCGATGTTGTATCAATAGTCGAAGTGCATTAAGTTACTGGAAATACTATTTAGAGATTCTATTTAAATCATGAACTAAAGCTTATATGAAGTAATAAAAATGATTGTTTTAGGTTACATTCATAACACCCGATCTGATAAAGGAGCCTCATCCTCGGTTGAAGCAGATCGATGTCAGCTTCAATTATGACTTCGCAGGGGGTAAGGACATCCTCATTGCTGTCGTATGAAACGTTATGAGCTCCATGTTCGCGATATCAGTTTATAAACATACCATTTAGTAGCCTAGTTTAGTAGGTATATCTTTACGGGTGCTTTACGGCGACCGAGAGTACTCAGGGTATAGTAAAAAGATCCTATGCTGGGTAGCATAGGATTTTTTTGCTATACCTCATCGTCCCCGAATGTATTTATGGTCTGAATCTGTATGAAACAAGTAGCGAGCTCGTCGCAATGTTTAAATGGACCCAATATCTTACCCATCTAAATACAGACAGTTCCACAAGTTGGTAAACTGAAAAGGGAACTGACAGCTTAATGTGATTTCCGATATAAATACAGCGACCTCAATCAACCAGTGTTCAGTCTAACCAGCTCAGCCAATATGTATCCTGTATAATTTTTGCTTGACATTCTGTACCACACAGCAAATCCCTACAGTATATTTTCCAATTGCAGATGGGTTCATAAACGTGTCAGATATAATAGAAACCAATGAGAATCCAATAATGGGCGCCTACGAGACGCTGTCGTTCATGTTCTTGTCTGTGAAGACCACGCTGCTATCAGACGGGGTTCAGGCGCTGCTCAAGGACCCCACCCAGAAGTTTGATGTGGTTATTGCCGAGTGGATGTATAATGATCTATATTCTGGGTAAATTACTTATTTCCGTGGAAAATCAATTAGCAATATCTTTCAAGGAATATTGGCCATTTAGAGTCTTATTTTTATTTATTGGAGCACGACATGTGACTTTGTATCTACCTGGTGGTGAGCAGACCTTCAAAGTCCATGAATGGGGTCAATCAATAATTGTTTTTAAACAATATTGATCGCTCCCACTATGCCGGCTAAATAATGTGATTACGAAATGGGGGGCGACAATGACGAATTGCATTACGAGTATATACTCGCCTTATCGTCAATTCAACCACCCATTTCGTAACCGCACCCTGAAAGGAGACTACCACCTCGACAAGAAATCGATGCAGTAGTCTCCAGAAAACCGGTGAACCCACAGACTAAAACCGAAACATGATTAGGTCACTTGACGGTTTTTGCATCTGTATGGGTAGTGGTAACGAGACCGGTCGGTCGGCCTAACGAAGTTATAGAGACCTTCCTCCAACCTAAGAGTCTCCTTTTTTAGCAAGCTTTCGTTTTTAAAGCAGTACCAATAATACCTTTCAGTATTTGTTTGTAAACAAAGGGTACGAATCATAACACAATTTATAAAGAACACTTTTATTTTTTACCTTAAAATCTAAGACATCTAAAATTAAACACTTTATAAAATGTCTTCATACTTCAATAATTGTTCATAAATAACATTGATCGCTACCACTATGCCGGCTAAATGATGAGATTACGAAATGAGCGGCGACAAAGACGTAATATATATTTTAATATACTCGCTGCTTTATCGTCAATTCAACCACCCATTTTGTAACTGCACCCTGAAAGAAGACTACCACCTTGACAAGAAATCGATGCAATAATTGTCTGAAAACCGTCAAACCCACAGACTAAAACCGAAACATGACTAGGTCACTACATACTACTATATTTAACATATAACACTATTCTTATGTCCGATTTCACCAACTCTAAGAGCCCGTAACAAAGTTAAGGGACAATTTAATGATAGTTGTTTCATAGCAAATATGTCAAAATTCTTGTTTAGGAGCTCCTTTAGTGTTAGGAATCGGGCATTAGTCTTATAATTATTTTAGATTGAAATAAGATTTGTCGGTCGGTATCTGACCATTAGTGAATGGAAAAGGAATATATGTATGTGGCTAGAGTTTTTAAATTATTATACGGCGTTTTATTGGTCTTCCATAGAGTTATAAGTGTTTCTTAATGTGTTTCAGTTTTTCAGCAGTGTACGGCTGTCCTTACATCTGGTTCAACTCTCTAGACCCTCACTGGACGATTCTAAGGCTGGTGGACGAAGCCTCCAACCCGGCATACACCATCGACATATCCAGCGATAGCGGGTTGCCGTTGACATTCTCTCAAAGAGTCAACGAATTATGGATTCAGATTAAAATGGTTGCTATGGCTAAGTTAGTTCTTAATTTATATTATACCCAGAAATCCTTTTCACATCTTTAGTCACGGTTATGATAATATAAATTATTATAACCAGGTACCCAGAAATCCTTTTCACATCTTTATAGTCACGGTTATGAAAATATAAATTATTATAATGGGTGCCTGATTATCAGGCACCCAGAAATCATTTTCACATCTTTAGGCACAGTTATGATAATATAAATGATTATAACTAGGCACCAGAAATCCTTTTCACATCTTTAGTCACCGTTATGAAAATATAAATTATTATAACCAAGCACCCAGAAATCCTTTTCACATCTTTATAGTCACGGTTATGAAAATATAAATTATTATAATGGGTGCCTGATTATCAGGCACCCAGAAATCATTTTCACATCTTTAGGCACAGTTATGATATTATAAATGATTATAACTAGGCACCAGAAATCCTTTTCACATCTTTAGTCACCGTTATGATAATATAAATTATTATAACCAAGCACCCAGAAATCCTTTTCACATCTTTAGTCTTGGTTATGATAATATAAATTATTATAACCAGGCACCCAAAAATCCTTTTTACATCTTTACTCACGGTAATGATAATATATAAATCGTGACTCCGTAACTCCATGAATGGGGTAGATCAATACATTGTTGTCCCATTGATTCCTAGCTAAATGATGCGGCTACGAAATAGATGATAGGAAAGACGAATTTATGTTACGTAACTACTTTATCGTCATATCAAAAATACGTTTTGTAACCGCACTCCGATATGAGACTATAACCTCGACAGAAATCTATGCAAACCCACAGACCAAAACTGAAACATGATTAGGTCATTTGACGGTTTTTGCATGGTTGCCCTAGCGAAGTAAGAGAAACCTCCCATCTTAATAATATATTGCTTGCTTTAGTTTGTTCAAAGTGTTTAATTCAAACTAAACTAAGCAAACTATTATGAATTTTATTGTAATGTAAATTAATAAAAATTATCACTTTTATTATTTTTTAATAAAATTATTAATTTATTCTGATTACTTACAGAATATTTTCCATTTTCGAAAATTCAGCTTATCATGATGCCTTCGGAGCCGCTGCTGGTCTCCGAGGGAGGACACTGCCAAGCCTCAGCGATGTTCGGTTCAACGCCTCCTTGGTGCTCGGCAACTCCATCCAACCGCTGAGTCCGTCCATCAGACTGCCAGCTAATTACAAAGAAATTGGCGGATACTATATCGAAGTTGCTCATAACTTGCCACTGTCAGAGGTATGTTTAACACATAGCTCTCTTCGTCACCTCATATCAGTAAAATTGTATGCATTAGTCATTTAAAGAAAGGATTTGTTTTTGGGCTTGAGGTCAAAGGCTTTCTTTATAATAAAATGTTAGGCACAATAAGTAATCGTTTATCACTTACCCCTGGTGCCGTACATATCACTAAAATACAATGAGGAGTTTTCTTTTTGCCGGTTCCAAAATATTCTACTAGATGGCAGCAGGAGAGATATCCACAAAAACTGTCAAAAAAGGCAGTTTCTATACTTGTGTAGTCTATATTTTTATATAGACTACTCAAATATAGACTCTAAATTCTCTATGAATTAAAACTAAATTTTGGTATTGCAAGACGTGTTATATTTTTACCATATTTTGTCATCTTTAATATGCATCTACTTACTCGTTATTCTTGCTCTCTATAATCTTTAGTAGATACCCTGTCAAGAAAAACTTCGTAAAAAAGACTATGGTACCTTAGAAATTCAGATTTAATTACTAATATAATGATATTTAAAAGAAAAAATATTGCTTAAATTGGTGCCGTAAGGCAAAGTGCTCAGGATATTAGTGTATATGTTAAACAAAGTTAAATAAATTTTATAAATTATTCGTATAAAGGTATTTGTTTTCCTATTTACCCTAAATTTTGGGTGTATTTTATATATTACCGCTATCTATTTTGACAGTTTTTGTAGATAGCGACTAAACGCCATCTGTTGCGTTAAATAATAACTACTGGAAAACTCCTCATTAAAATCTTTATAAATTTCAATTAAAATTGAGCCTAATAATAATAAATAGAAACCCTGTAATTTATTGGACAAAGAAAACCATTAATAACTTATTAATAATTTTCTTTGCGTTTAAGGACACTGCATTCGCAATCGCGAAGTCTGCGTTCTCCATACAAAATAAGCTTTCGCACTTCCAGTATTACCACAGAAGAAATAATAATAGTAGAATTATTACCACTATTACTCGAATACTGTTTGTCGCAGAATTTAAATAATATTTTTGTCGGTTAATCCTTTTGTATTATATTATTTGACTTTGACTTTGACTTGACTTGACTTGACTTTGACTTTTTTACTTTGACTTTGACTGTACAAATAATAATTGAACTTCGGCTAAACTATGTGTGTCAAATGCAGAACTCTTATTAAGTGCAAAGTACATATATATAAACTTTAATTTTTAGAACATAAAGAAGATAATGGATGAAGCTAAAGACGGCGTTATATACTTCAGCCTCGGCTCCAATGTGAAAAGTAAACACTTTCCCGATCAAATAAAACGCGAATTCCTGAAATATTTTTCTGGACTGAAACAAGTTGTACTCTGGAAGTTTGAAGAAGACTTGCCTGACTTACCGAACAATGTACATATCATTAAATGGGCTCCACAAACTGCTATTCTAGGTAAAATTAACGTCGCTTAATAAGAGTAATATATTGATGGATTTATGGTGGTAATAGTATTTAAATTTTTTTATTGGAGCACAGTAACATGTAACCTTATTAATCAGACCTACAAAGTCCATGAATAGGGTCGATAAACGATGCGGTTACGAAGTGGGCGGACAAAGACGAATTTGTATTACGATTTACGAGTCTATTAATATATATCCTCGCTGCTTTATCGTCAAATCAACCGTTCGTTTCGTAACTGCACCTTGAAAGAAGACTACCACAAAAAACGATGCAGTAGTCTCCTGAAAACTAGTGGGCCCAAAGACTAAAACCGAAACAAGACTAGGTTTTGACGGATTTTGAATCTGTATGAGCGGTGGTAACAAATAAGGTCTCTATAATTTTGCTAGGCCGTCTCACTAATTTGTATTGAACCGGAGAACCGTTTTCACGGGTATTGCATGGCCACCGCCCAAGCAAAACTCGTCAAAACGGTCAATTGGCCTAGTCATACATAGTCCACAATAATGTATGAAGCTCCACATATACCTAAACGAGAACATTAAAAAAATCTCGCTGAAAAACGTGAAACTAATGAAAAAAATCAAATAATGCTCAATTATTTTTAATTCCTCCAGGTCATAAAAACTGCATCCTTTTCATAACCCACGGAGGTCTTCTGTCTCTGACTGAAGCGACCCACTTCGGAGTTCCAGTGATCGGGATCCCGGTGTTTGTAGACCAGTACATGAACGTTCACAAGGCTGTATCCAAGGGGTTCGGCTTGAGGGTTGACCTGGGGATGGACATGGCGCAACATCTTGGAAAGGCTATAGATCGGATACTAGTGGATACAAGGTAAGATATCCTTCAGGGTCCCTACCGGAAAGCCACAGGAAATACCGATCGAAAGCGATAACAAAATGTATGTGTTTGTGGTAAGGCCGGTAAGTATTTTAAGTAGTATTTAAAGTATTTATTCGAAGCCACAAAAATAACAAAGTAACAAAAAATATTGCTTGCTAGTTATATAAATATTAATATTTACAAAGGTAATTTCACTATTCACCACACTAGGATTCGCTGTGTCGTGGTGATTAGGACCTCGAACATCGACCCTAACTGCTTCGCCAGGCAAGTTTTCGATTGGAGACAGTTTAGTCAGGATTACGAGAGCTGTTAGTTTCAAGAAAGACTATGATTTACGGACTACTTCTTTTAAAATTTACAGTTATCATCAAAAAGCCAAAGAAATGTCGTCAATCTACCACGACCGCCAACAATCACCGGGGAAGGAATTGATTTACTGGGTGGAGCACGTGGTCCGTACCCGCGGCGCCGCACACCTGCGATCTCCTGCGCTCCTGGTACCTCTGTACCAGAAACTATACCTAGATCTCATAGCTTTAATAATTTGTACTATGTTTATACTAAAAAAAATACTATGTATAATTTTGTATAGCAATAACAAGAAAAAGGTGGGCGGTAAGAAAAAGAAAGAATAAAAATAATAAACATAGATTTCTGACCGGTTACGAAACGGTAGTTCATTTAACTTTAAAACAGTGAGGATAGTAGACTCGCTATGCAAATTCGTTTATGTCGCCGCCCATTTCCTAACCGCATAATTTATATTCTTACTATGCAGTAAGAGGGTTCAATACAGTTAATCAACAATGTATTGATCGACCCCATTAATTTTCACAAACGTAGATCTGCTTACCATCAAGTAGATAAAAAGTCACAAGCGTGCTTGTGAAAATAAAAAAATATCCTTGATAAAATTTGTTTTATTTTACCAACACACATTTCTTTAATTCCAATATGTTACTATGGTAATAGGTTAAACCTTAAAAAATAACAAAGTTAGTATATTAATACATTTTAAACAAATCAATACCTGGGTCGTATTCAAAATTTTTGTACATTTTTACATCTCAAAAACGTCCTTGTGAATAGCGTTGAAATGGTTAATATTTTTTTAATTAGATCTATATATTTGAAATATAGGTTTTCCAAATGAATACCTCTAGTATTCATAAATAAAGAAATTATACCGGTAAGTATTAAAATAACTGTTTTACTATATACACATCGTACTTGGTTCATACAAATAATTATGTCTCCAGACACACGTGTGATACAAAAAAGTCATTTAAAAAAAAAAAACTATTTAATTTTATATAATTCTAAATTTATCTAACTGAATTATGATTATTACCACGTAATTCTTATAAAATCAATAAAATTAACACAGAGATAAATTAATTATTTACAATTTAACACGTGTCCACATTATTTTTCATTTTGGTTATTCCCTTTTGTAACATTAATTTTAGCAGATTTCAAAATTTTTGGGCTTGCAACCTTTTGATATAAGGACGACCAATAGCTTTCGTCTTGCGGCCGCAGTCTGCCATTTTGATGGCGTGAAATGGTAGTGCGACACGTATGTTTTTTACGTGTTCATTTATTTAAACAAATATATATTCCTTTTTCTTGTTTAGCCTGTATGTTTTACGATAAGTAAATGATAAACTATTACTATACTGTGTAAAATGCTGTTTAAAATACATTTGAAACTGATTATTATTTTAATCTTAGAAGTTTATTTGTATCTTTATCGCTAAGGGTTATATTTTAAACATGTGATTTGTTTTCCTTTTTGTAGCAACTCGTTACGTTTTTTTGTTACGTTACAAAAATGATGTAACAAAAATGAAATAAAGGCTATTTCACATTAGGTTAATGAACGTAAAAAATAATATTAATTTTACAAGATTAATATTTTTATGGCTATTTAAAATAGCATTGTTTTTTAAATATTTTATAAGATTTTAAATATCTATGTTTTAATTATTTGTTATAAAAAATGCCAAAGACAACGCCTTTACAGAGAAAGACCAAAACAAAATTATCCAAAAAAAAATTAAGAAATTCGACTGATAAATTTAACGGATTAAGAGTAAATATACCTATTAAAATTGCAAAATTATCGGAAAGTCAGAAAAATAGTATACGTATACGTCACGTTTCTACAATGCGCGAACCCATGGCAGAGTCTCAGAAGTGAACAGCGTGAAATGCTGCCCACTGTACTAAAAAATATACTGAAATTGATTACCTACCTGTTTTAAGATTACTAAAATCGAACTTATTGATATTACCGAAGTTTATTTTATCTTATTATTAAGTGATAACAAAATTATTATTGAAGTTGATTATTTCTTATTAATAAGAAAAAAATATTATTGATATCTTAGTGCAAATATTAATTTTAACACAACTCTTCTTTTGAATTTGTTCGCTCTTTTAGAAAAGATGATTAGTTTTGCTATATGTATACTTTCTGAGTAATTTATATTAAATAATGTTAAAAAAAAATTTATTTAATTACCATAGTGTGAAGAAACCCTTACAATTCCTTTTTGTTACTTTTTTGTAACATTATTCATATTTGTAACGTTATTCATATTTGTTTCTTTTTTGTTACTGTACAATAATTTTGATTTTGACCCACCTACAGAGCATGAAGCTAAAAAAACGCGCCCGGCGCGCGGACGGGCACGGTTTTTACCTTCATGCTACAGAGTAACAAATTAAAAAATATAAATAATAATAAAATTGTCACGCCCTTTTCCCACGGGGATAGGCAGAAACAAGGGAGCGCCACCTACAACGATCTCTTCATACAAGCTCTACGGTTATGGGCACTACGGATCCCAGCTTTTTTGAGAATGTCCCCGATTTGGTCGAGGAACATTCTTCTGGGTCGTCCCCGCCTTATTCTTTCATTCACCTCTGATTCATAAATCTCTTTCGTCAGTCTCTTTTCATTCATCCTCTCTCTTCATACAAGCTCTACGGTTATAGGCACTACGGATCCCAGCTTTTTTGAGAATGTCCCCGATTTGGTCGAGGAACATTCTTCTGGGTCGTCCCCGCCTTATTCTTTCATTCACCTCTGATTCATAAATCTCTTTCGTCAGTCTCTTTTCATTCATCCTCTCAATGTGCCCAAACCACCGTAACATTCCTTTCTCAATCCTTGTCACTACATCTTCTTTCAAATCACACATTTCACGCACAACTGTATTCTTCACTCTATCCGTAATTGTTACTCCACAAGCACTCCTTAATGACCGCATTTCTACGGCATTAATCCTACTTTCATGCTTCTTCTGCCATACCCAGTATTCATTTCCATACATTAATGTAGGAACAAGCACCGCTTTGTGAACAGCCATCCGAGACTTTTTAGACATAATTTGGCTGCTCATTATGCTGTGTAAGGCACCATTACCCTTTTGCACTCGACTTTCAATATCTTCAACACACTTACCATCTCTTGTAAACACATTTCCCAAGTAAACAAATTGTTTAACTTGTTCCACTTTCTTACTATCTATCATTATCTCACATTCTGTCATGTCATCCTCTCTCTCCAAAACCAAAACTTTGGTTTTATCCACATTCACTTTAATGCCTTTCTAATTCTCCGTTCATAATGTTAACCATTTGTTGTAACTCATATGCCGATGATGCAAGGATGACTTGATCATCGGCATATGAGAGACATTTAATTACCATCTCATTCATTCTCACACCGCATTCTCTTTCACGCAACTATTTCAGACAGGCGTCCATGAAGAGATTGAGAGAAGAGCCACGGTGACACCACACACCCTTGTCTGACACCTCTACAGATGTTAAACCGTTCGGATAACGTCCCGTTAATTCAAACACATGCACTGGAATCTTTATAAAGAGATTTCAGTGCACGGATCATTTTGCTCCCCAATCCAAACATCGACAGTTGCTTCCATAACTCTTCTCTACTCACACGATCATAAGCCTTCTCAAGGTCTAGAAAAGCTCAATACACTTTTTGGTGTTTGGCTAGCATCTTTTCACTGACGCATCTTAAAGAGAAGACTTGATCCATGCATCCCATACCTTTCCTAAATCCCGCTTGCACATCAAATTTTCTTATCAGTTTCATTCATCACTCTTTCAATCAAAGCCTTTGCATACAACTTGCCAACAATGCTGAGAAGGCTGATGCCGCGGTAATTCTTGGGTTTCTGCTGCGATCCCTATTATAATTTAAAAACTAATCGTGATATGTATGTATGTATCATCACGGGTGCCTTACGGCGCCCGAGACCGCCTAGACGGCCCCAGGGTACCCAGCGGAGGGGTTTTAATCCCACCTCGTCGTAGCCGATGGTATGAGTCTACACCGAACAAGTGGCTAGATCGTTGCGATGTTTTGAATAGACTCAATAACCCATCTATAAACAGTTTCACAAGTTGGTATAGTGAAACCGGGACCGACAGCTTAACGTGCTCTCCGAGGCACTATAGTGGTGTTGTCAAACAAATGTACATAATTTTTTGAATTAAAAACTCATTGGTACACACCGGGATTCGAACCAGGGACCTAAGTGTTTTTAAGTCCAAGGTCTAACCAACTAGGCCACCACGTATTTTAATAATAATAATAATCGTGATAAAGCACTATTAACACGAATATTATTTCACAACATTTAAGTAGAACCTTTATTTTAAGTTTTTAATTTATGAAGATTAAATTTAACTACCTTCAAATACATATTATACTATATAGGTATTAACATAGAAATTCCTTTGTAAGGAGATTCAGAAAATAACATTGTAGGTATTTGCTCCTTTTTTTATTGAGCTCCAATAAAAAAAGGAGCAAATTCCTGAGATGGTATAAGAGATTACCTATACAGTCCATGTATATCCTTATATATCCTTTATCCTCAAATCAACTGATGTCAGTTTCGTAGCCGCACCCTGTAAAGAGACTACCACACCTCGACAAGAAATATATGCAGAGGTTTCTGAAAACCTGTGAATAAACAGTAGGCTTTTACCAACAGGATTTGTCTACCAACAGTGTGAGCGCCAATGAGCGGTGGGAACTAAATCGACCGATCGTCCTTTAGAGTCCTTCTTCCCACGTATTGAAGTCTCTAGCGATTTTTTCATTTTCTTTTTTAATCATTCATTATACAGGGATATAGGATCCCTGATCTAGAAAAAAATTGGCATGGCAAAACATATCGCATCTCCACCACTCAAAAAAGTATGGATTTTGTTTGATTCAGCGGGCACTGTAAGGCGTGAGATATAGTGGCAGCTACCAAAATCCAAATGCTTTAATCACAGATCTAGTATTGCGCGGCAAGTAAGATCCTAGGTGCGTAGCTAATCACTAGAATATTCATAGTTTCTCCATGCGAGTCTCCTTTGCGCACGTTAGGTATTATATGCATACAAACCTCGTAATATATTTTTAGTTTTTGTAATAAAAATTCCGCATACCCAATACAATTAATATAGGTATTGTATAGGTAATTTCTTGCTACGTGCAGTGCCAACCTTGGGTAAACCTAGTATAGTGGCGGCACAAAAGAAATAATAGTACAAGTAGTGACGGCAAAAATGTGACGGAAGACGGGCGGTCGTGGCGCCTCCATTGGCGTAATTTTGAATATATTAACTTAAATTTAATGAAGACTCTAAATTGAAGAATTAACGCCGGTGATCATAAAAACTTAATGAGTCCACGAAGAACAGTTTAGTTACAGAAGGTTTTGTTTCTTTTTTAGCAACAAAAATGAATATGCGTAAGAATGTATGGGTATTGTATAAATAGTAGAAGTAAATAAATAAATACCCATAAAACTTATTAAATTTAATTAAAGAAAACGCAACATTGCGTTGGAAAAAAGATATAACAAAAGAATTAATTAAAAGTGTCAAGTTATTTTTTTAAACTAATATTTGTTTTTAAACGATATTGGCGTTGCTATGGCACCGCCTACACTACTCCTCCCCCAGTGACAATGGAAAGATACTTAGTAGGATAATGTACTCTGCGTCCTGAACGGGTGGTTATAGGTTGTGGCCGATCAGGAGTATTAGTCTTTTCGTTTAATATCTGTTGATAATTTCCTGTATTCATTTCTGAATCACCATAGTTATGGAGAATATAAGCAGGCTTCAGTCGGTCAATTGATACTGTCTTATGTCCTCTCGGCTTGTCAATTGTGAAATGTTTATTATTTCTTGTGATTACTTTAAATGGACCTTCATAAATGGGTTGTAATGGTTTTTTAACAGCATCTTGACGTACAAAAACATGTGAGGTCTTATGGATATCTGAATGGATGAATGGTTTTTTAGCTAAATGATGTTTGGTTTCTACAGGTTTTAATGACTGAACATGTTCTTTTAACTGTAAAACTAATGTATGTAGATCTGTTGTAGTAGATTTGTCTTCAAAAAAATCTCCAGGCAATCGAATTGGTTCACCATACACAATTATTGCTGGAGTAGAACTGAGATGAGGTACAATTGTCGATCTTAAACCAAGAAGTACAGTTGATAACTTCAGTGTCCAATCTGCTGTCATTTGAGCTCGTAGTGCAGCTTTAAGTTGACGATGTCACCGCTCTATTTTGCCATTTGCAGCAGGATGATATGCCGTAGTTTTAATGTGATGGATGCCCAGAAGTTGTGTCAGATTACTAAAGAGATTACAATCAAATTGTTTACCACGATCTGTTGTTATTTTTAATGGAATTCCAAATTTTGAAATCCATGAATGAAGAAAGGTTCGAGCAATAGTTTCTGCAGAAATATCTTTAATCGGTACGGCTTCAGGCCAGCTCGTAAAACGATCAATAATAGTTAGTAAGTAAGTGTATCCATTAGAAGGTGGAAGAGGGCCAACAATGTCCATATTAATATGTGAAAATCTGCTGTTAACAGGATCGTAGGTACCAATTTCACTATTGTTATGTCTTGTTATTTTTGATTGTTGGCAGGCTATACATGATTTTGCCCATATTTTTACATCACGCTTAATGTTAGGCCACACATACCTCTCCGTCAAAAGATTAATTGATTGTTTAATTCCTGGGTGAGCCATGTTATGGATTGATTCAAATATCTTTCGTCTGAATTGTTGAGGTAGAAACGGTCTTAAACGATTTGTTGATGTGTCTACAATAAGTTCAGTTCCAGATTTCAAAGTTATAGATTTAAATTTAAGCGTGGTATTCTTTGAAAATTTATAATGTTGTAATTCTGTATCTGTGCTTTGAACCCTGGCTACTTCGTCAAAGGATATGGTGGAAGGCATAGAAATTTGAGAAAGTCTTGAACAAAAATCGGCTGAAATATTATCTTTACCAGGAATGTATTGAATGTTAGTAGTAAATTGACTAATATAGTCTAAATGCCGAATTTGTCTGGGTGAAGCTTTGTCTAGATTTTGTTGAAATGCATAAATTAAGGGTTTGCGATCGGTATAAAGTATGAACTCTCTGCCTTCTAATAAATAGCGAAAATGTTTGATGGAAAGGTAAGCTGCTAGTAATTTACGATCATATGTGCTGTATCGTTTTTCAGTTGTACTAAGAGTTTTGGAATAGAAACCAAGAGGTTCCAAAATACCATTTATAAGTTGATTAATAGATGATCCTACAGCAAAATCAGACGCATCAACCAGAAGAGCCAATTTAAGATCATTCGTTGGATGTGCTAATAATGTCGCATTTGTGATTTGATCTTTTAATAATTTAAAGGCACGTAATGCATCAGTGCTCCAATCCACACTACGTTTATCTCGTTTGCGTGTATCCTTGCAAAGATTAAATAATATTTGTTGTGTAGACGCGGTACATGGTAATGATCGCCTGTAAAAATTGACTAAACCTAAAAATCGACGTAAATCTGCTATTGTGGATGGTTCTTTAAAAGAAGTTATTGTTTGTACACGATCAGTTAATGGTTTAATACCAGCTGCTGATACAGAGTACCCTAAAAATGAAATAACACCTACTCCAAAAATACATTTGTTAAAATTTATGTTTATACAGTATTTATTAAGCGTCTCAAATAGAGTTTTAAGATGAATAACGTGTTCGTGTTCATTTTCGGATGCTACAAGAATATCATCGAGATAACAGAAAACAAATTGTAATTCACGTAATATTGAGTCAGACAGCTTAACGTGTTCTCCAAGGCACTATACGAGTGGTGTTATTACAAAATATGTACCTTTTTTTTATATTAGTAACTCATTGGTACATACTGGTGTTTGAACAAGGGACCGAAACATTGTAGTGTTTTAAAGTCTAAAGTAACCATCTCCTCCATATCCTACTTTACCTACTACTTACGAACAATAAGCAATCCATTTTTTTACATAATTTATTTATTTATTAGTACCTAAATAATTTTATACAGGACCTCAATTTTATATCGGATCGTAATAGAATCGCAATCGCTTAATTTGGCACATTTCGCATTCTGCTAACTAATAAATCACCCATAGAAAACAGTTAAAAAGGGTTATTCTCAGTTTTCACCATCTGCTTTGTTCCTACTCAAATGGGAAATCAAATCCCAGTTGTTGCTTGGGGTGACCGGTGGCACAAAAATGTTCCCAGTTGTCAGTTATGATTATAATGCGATCACGATTCGAGTAAAGAAGTTTTTAAAAATAATTGGTTAGAGTGGGGTTAACAAAAAAATATAGGACGTCAGCAACTTGATTATAACAATAACACAAAACTATTACAATGTACATAAGAAAAGGGATGAGATTAGACAGATAGCATAACAATAAAGGTAAAAGAAACAGCAGCGCCCTCTGTTCTCTGTTCACATTACTATTTCTAAGGTCCACAGAGATTTATACGAGTAGGTAGTATAAGTAACACGGCTGAAACCAAATACTTTATATTACTGTAGCTCTACCACTAGTTTTTGCAGTTTTTACTATAGTCGCTAGTAACTATAGATATAAATTAATCATTCAGAGAGGTCTATTTGTAAAGCGATGCTATTGGTTGATCCCTATCTATAGTTACTAGCGACTATAGTAGAATCTGTTTGCAAAAACTTGTAGTAGAGCTACTGTTCAACTGTATACCTACATACTGTATTACTTTATAGTACGTTTATTAAATATTATTTACTTACCCAATATTTTTCTCAATCACCGAATTCATTCGAGTCGGACCCTGAAATGTTTATTGAATGGATCGCGTTAGAAAATGGCGACAAGGCCTGAATGATACGACCCATTAATGTAAGCTACGATTAGCACAATGTTGCCAAATGTTCTAGCCAAGTAGGCATTCATTTTTATATGCATGAAACTATAATCGATAGTTATATATATTTTTAATTAATTCCATCCTTATACAAAACTTAACGAATAAAATAATAAAAAAGTTGAATTTATATAAGTTTAATAGGTATACCCGTATTTATAGGCTAATGTGAAGATCGGTGGTTATTATATAATATGGGAGGAAAGTACCTAATTTGAATCCCGGGAAAACAAAATTGCATCTATACCAAATTCATAAAAATGGTTCAATATTCACTTTCGCGTTTTATTTTTATTTGTTTAGGTACCTACCTACGAGTAGGTATGATCGCAGTACCTATATATATATAAATTGATAATATTATTATGGACCACCTATTAACTATTTTTACTTTCTAAAACGTTTCCAATCTCTGTGTGCCCAAGACTCCGTAATAATATAAATAAAAACAGTACAACAGACAGTAAATATAAGTTATGTTAGTAGAGCCATCTGCCGCAAATTAAAGTGAACTAATAATGCTAATACCTACCAAGAGATGGCACTGCACATATATTCTTGTTTAGTCTTACCCATGAAACTAGTAATAATAGGGGACTGTTACAAATTGTCTTATAAAGTAAAAAGTCACGTACATGTATCTGTCTCGCTCGCACTCATTTAAATCTACATATGGCAAAGAGATAAATAGCTATTATTTGTTTCTTAAAATTTGGATTAAAATGTCAAAAAACGTGAGAACAGTATGGCGCCAACGAACAGCGTTGGCGCCATACTGTTCTCACGCTTTTTTTAAATGTGTCTGTTCTCAGCATGGATCATAAAATTGTGGTCTATGTTTTCATTTTAATAATTGGTTTAGTGATGTACGTACTATTTTTTTTTTAACGAATACTTATTTATATTTTTTTATATTACACATATACTTATTCGCGCCGGAATATATTTATCCTAATCTAAAATAAATGTCAGACAAATAAATATATTTAAAATGATGACTCGTGGTGATGACAGACGGCGGGCTATGAGTAATTTCAAACATGTTGGATCGCCAACGGATTTCCTCGGCGATTTTTAAGCACGCGTAACAATATGGCGGCACGAACAAATACAAATTTCTTTATTTAATAAAAACTTTACAAAAATTATGTTTGCGCAGTTCCCACTATAGGTTACCCTGTGCTGTGGGAAACTGGCTCTTTAAGTACACAGTAAAACAGTATCAGTAAAACAATTTTAGAAATACAATTATCTTGTACAGTGTTTATGAAAGTTTGTATAAGCTTTACTAATTTGTGTGGTGTGTACCTCTATGTGTGTGTGATGTGTGGTGTGTACCTATGTGTGTGTGTGTGATGTATGTGTTATGTGTGAGTGATGTGTGTGTGATGTGTATGTGTGCATAAGTGTGTGCGCGTGTGTATATAAGTGGTCTTGTAAGTGTGTAAAAATGAAAATTTGTGTAATTAGTATGTGTCTAACTAATTCAAGTCAATACAACAAATAACTTCTCAGTTGATTCATAATCAAACTGATTAAGCCATTTAATAACATTTTTTTTAAATAAATAATTACTATATATTTTTATGTCCTTATTTATTAGTAAGATCTTGTTATAGAGTCTAGGAGATATAACATTGAAATGTCGTTGTGCAAATGCAGATTTATTCTTTTGGGTATTAGAGAGAGGTAAGGAGATATCCTGCTATGGAACCTACAAAGGGCATGTAAAATAAAAAGTTTACGAACAGAAAGGACATCAGTTAGTATATGCAGTTCTGTTGTTGGAAAAGGATAAGGAAGTTTGAGAGCGACTTTTAGAATAGCCCGCTGCGCTCTTTCTAGTTGAATTAGATACGTCTTCGCTGCAAAACCCCACGAGCAGATACAGTACGTGAGTATACATTGACATAGGGCTTTGAATATTGAAAAAATAAAACAGTTTTGACATTTGGTTTTATAGGCGATTAACATAGGCATTATGGCGGTTCCATATGAAATTTGAATTCTCGTCGCTCGTAATGCCAATGCAATAAATGCTATGATAGAGATCTATCCAAGAAATTGTTTTATAATTAGACCAATGGGTGGTAATAGACAAATAAAGATTTTATTATTATAGTAAATATACGTTATTATTATGTTTGGTGGTAGATACAAATTTGTAATAAAACAGTAGGAGAATTTCATCTCATAGAGAATTTCATACTACAATAAAATGATTTTAAAGTTTAAATTCCCAAATTTCCAATATGCCAAAGAATACGTGTAATAATAACTTTGTCAAACTAATACAAATAGTCTGATGATCACAATTGAGATGATATTCCTAAGGCTGTGATGCGTGGAGATATATATATATATATAGAGAGCTGCCCTAATAGCTAAAATTGCCTTTCCAAATATGAGAACTGATGATATCCTCCACCATACAAACTCAAAACAAAAATGAATAATTTTTGTTGTCACTTTTTGTGTTGAGTGTTCAACCAACATTGAGCGTTGATTTGTTGAAGTAGACACATAATATAGCAATAACGAACACGTTTGACATTTTGTTGTAAAGACTTTTTTATGCATTTACATTTACCGCCTGAAACAAAATTTCCGCTGAAAACTTACGAAATTAATTTTAAAAACCTACCAAGTATATTCATCTACATATTCTCATAACAATATACAATATTTTAATAAATAAATTTATTTAAATATTGTATATTTTTACAATTAAATCTAGGTATATACTGTAACAACTTTTAAAGGTATACTTCGTTTAGACCAGATAGATATTATGTCAACCTACACTCCATGTATTGTAGGTTGACCCGTATTAGTAACGGGTCAACCTACAATACCTGGAGTGTAGGTTAACCCGTCGTTAGTTGAAAATGTATATTAGCATTTTCAACTAACGACGATGATCGCTTACATTTTGTAATGCCGCTTTATTTTAATTTTCTCGAGACTTAACGTTGAAAACGACCTTATTATAAGATGAAGTTCAAAAGTGAATTTTTACTTTAGAAATTAAACTGTTTTTAAAATTTATTAAAGAAACTTACAAAACATAAATAAGTAATACTAATTAAATTATAACATAATAATAATACTAAAATACCCTATATAACAAATGTCCTCCAAAAAAAATATTGTTAATATAATATTATTTTAAAGTTGTAATTTCCATACATTGGACAAGTTCACACAAAGATGAAGAATTCGTGTTTTTAAATTGACGGCATTTTTATAGTATGAGAATTTCAATTAAAAAGTATGAAACTTTCTGTAAGTAATGCTTCTAAAAGATAATTTAATATTAATATTAGCAAAAGAAAAATTCCAAAAAATAATCGATTATTGAAAATTCAATTAGGTAAAACCCAAGAGCGGCGACGTTTTTCTCTCAGAAAGTTAGTTTAACTATGCAGAGGGGAAACGCCGCCAGTGTCTTGGGCACTATGCCGCACGGCACTAATTTAGACGATATTTTTAATTTATAGGTTTTACATTGGTTTTTATTGTTAGGTATTATTTGTTAAGTAGTTATATTTTGTTGTTTTAATTTAATTTTGTATGAAACATAAATAAATAAAACCACAATGTGAATGTGATTAAATCCGATTTATTGAAATCCTATAATAAAATAACACACTTCATATTGTGATTTTTGACATAAAAAAATTCAATAAAAAAGTGACAACGTCAACGTGACATGTCGTTTGACGTTTTTATGTTCTTAACATAAATTCCGCCAGCAAATAAGAAAGCTTAAAATTATGTTAACAAACATTAATAATATTTAAAGATTATGTTAAATAAGTTTGCTAGCAAATAAGAAAGCTAAACCCCATACAATAATAACAATATACTATAATTTAAAATAAATACATAGGTACTTATTCAAAAATAAGTTTCGCCAGCATATAGGAAAGCTGAAACTTAAGTTTTAAACAAATTAATATTAATATATAGGTATATATCGTAAGCTCTGCTAGCAAATAACAAAGTTGAAACTTAAGATACACTAACATTATTATTATAAATTTATTTCTAACTATATTAAGTATACAGTCAAATAATAATAACAAAAACATAAAAATTAAAGAATCATTTGATAATTAAAACAAAATTAATCATTTTTATAAAACGGTAAAAGGGCTATTTTAGAGATAGCACGTTTATGACATTTACCATTAGGAGTAATTACTTCGACTACACGAACTTTATTATCTGTACCTGGAAAAACCTTAGATATTCTAGCCATAGGCCAATTTAAAACAGGTGTGTTGTTTAATTTTAAAATAACTAATTGATCTACTTCTAAGTTAGGTAATGTATCTTTCCACTTTGGGCGGTTTTGTAATTGGCATAAATATTGATTTTGCCATATTTTCCAAAAAGATTGCTTAATTTGTGTACATAACTTCCAAAATTTTAATTAATTTTTTAAGGCTTCATTATATTTGGTTTCTGGAAACATTGATAAGTGAGTACCAATTAGAAAATGATTTGGCATTAAATAAGTAAAATCTGTAGGATCTCTGGACATGGGTGTCAGAGGACGAGAGTTTAAAATTCCCTCAATCTGTATAACAACAGAATTGAATTCTTCGTATGTTAGGATTGAATTACCAACTACACGTTTAAAATGGTGTTTAAAGCTTTTAACACCAGCTTCATAAAGCCCCCCAAAAGTAGGAGAATAGCTCGGTATAAAATTAAAATTAATACTATTTACAGCAGCGAAACGCTGAATTTGATCTTTATGCAAATTATTTAATTGGTTGAGCGCATTATTGGCTCCTTTAAAAGTAGTGCTATTATCACAATAGATATTACTAGGTGTTTCGTCTTTGCCTCTTTACAATGGTCATGGTGGTTGGCGCTTCCTACCTACTGCGTTATACGGAACGCTCGAACTTAATACTCGCCGCCTCCGCAAGAGGGCGCGGGCAGTCTAGAAAAACTGTAATGGACGAATAAACGCAAAAACTTGTTGTGCTAAATAAATACTAATTAAAATAGTTTTCACCGTGTGAAAAATAATAAAAATATGTGTAAAATGTGTAAAAAGTGATGTTATATGTTCCTACGCAAGCAGTTAATTAGTGAGTGCTGATTTATTGACTATTTGAGGCAAAGACATATGTTATTCTATAGGGTCCTTCGAAAATTCTTTAAAATCTTTTTTTGAACCAGTAAAACTTAAATATCTGTGGCAAAACGTCACATTTTCTGGCCTTCGAGTCGGATTTTCCTAATTTTCTAATAATAAATATATTTTTTCTCAATTTCACGTAATTTATAACCCAACTTTGTAGTTAGCGCGTGGCACTTGGGCGAGTCTATTAATTTTTCTTACTACTTTGTTTTTTTAAAAATATATTCACAATGTCGAAAACTAATGATAAATCGCATGTATCTTTCGAAACATTAACTTTAAGGAAAGAATACATGTTCGGGAAATTACAACGTCTTTATAATTTATCAAAAACGTTAACTGAAGATAACATCGATTTAATTCAGAATTTTATGGTACAGAGTTCAGAGTTAGATACATTAAGGGAACAATTTGAAAAACTTGTTATTGAAATTATTTCAATTGAATCTCAGCTAACACCTACTGTAAAACCATCATATCAGGCATTGGAAAGTTTTGACGAATTATATTATCGATGTAAGGTAGTAGCAATAAAATATGGTGACATAGTCCGAGAGCCCACCGTAAAATTGAACAGGTCCAATTGTGATAATGTTGTTCGGCCATCATTACCTAAAATAAAACTTTTTGAATTTAATGGTGAAATCGAAAATTGGACTACGTTTTACGATACATTTTTGTCATTAGTGCATAATCGTGACTTCAACGATATAGATAAATTTCATTATCTTTTGTCCTGTGTCAAGGGACCGGCACTTAATATAGTTAAAAACTTACCGATCACGGGGTCGAACTATCGTCTGGTATGGCAAAGTTTATTGGATAAATATCATGACCCGAGAGCTTTGATCGGTAGGTATTTGGATAAGATGCTTAATTTTGTACCTTTGACAAGGGATACGTCTACAAATCTTACTTTATTTATCGAGACATTCGATCATTCTCTACGAGCAATTAAGGCGTTAGATATAAAAAATTTAGACGATTATTTATTCTGTCACATCGCGTTACGTGGACTCGATAGTCATACACGTAAACTATTCGAGGAGGGTCGCAATCAAGGCAAATTACCTTCTTTTGGTGAACTTGTAAAATTTGTTAATAACCAAGTCAAAGTTTTAGAGCATGTTTTTCCTAACGTCAGCTCCTGTTCTATATCGTCAAGTCATAATAACAAAATGCAAACACGCGTAACTACTAATAAAATTGTGTCTTCCAAAGTATCTAAAGCGGTTTTAACTACAAATAATAATAAAATTGCTTCAAATAATATTAAGAATATTACTAATAAATATGTTTGTTCTCATTGTAAAAATAGTCATTTAATATATCGTTGCGAGGAGTTTCGTAAACTGCCCGTAAACAAGCGAATTGACCGTGTCAACTCATTAAATTTATGCCTCAATTGTCTAAAAGATAATCACACTCAAAATGACTGCAAAAGCGACATGACTTGTGGTGTTTGTATGTTACCACACCACTATCTGTTGCATCAGGAGGTGGTAAGCTCAGCGTCTGCTACCCCGTCGGTTCCCCAGCAGGCTCTCGTTAGTTCTCACTCCGTGAGTGAGAGTGACCCTCACACATCATTACACTCCGTGAGTGAACAATATGGGGTAGTGCTGGGCACGGCGCGCGTTCACGTCACTGCCGATGACTTTGCCGGGGACCACCGGGACTGCCGTGCAGTCCTGGACTCTGGAGCTCAGAGTTCCTTTATCACCCTCGATTGTGCCCAACGTTTGGGACTTCGCCGATCTAAGTGCCCGTTCACCGTGTGTGGGCTCGGCGGCGAGGTGGTAAAAACTTATGGTATGGTCACCTGTACTATCAAACCG
Organism: Monopis laevigella; assembly: GCA_947458855.1. NCBI lineage: Eukaryota > Metazoa > Arthropoda > Insecta > Lepidoptera > Tineidae > Monopis > Monopis laevigella. The sequence continues at coordinate 1,060,731 of OX381596.1, read as the reverse complement.
CGATTTTCGGACGTTCCCTCTTTCACGGTGGACATGGTGGTCGTTCCACAGGTATCATCTGATATGCCTAATGTTGATATTCCGAAAAATATAATCAACGAATATAATAAATTTAATCTAGCTGATAAATATTTTTATAAACGTTCTCGAATAGATATTCTGTTAGGCAACGATATCGTGCCGGACTTAATAAATGCTAAACCGATTTTGATAAAAAGCGATATACCTAGCGTTCTCGATACAGCTTTGGGTTTCGTAGTTAGTGGGAAATTATATTCAAAAATAAATAGTAATTCAAATATACTATGTAGTCTGTCGAATCTGGCCGGCGAAGAACAGTCGCTGGATATAACTTTGCGCCAATTTTGGGAGATCGAAGAGCTACCATGTAGCCTGCCGTCGAGCCCCGCTGATCAGCTGGCTGAGGATATTTTCACTAATCATCATTATCGTGATAAAAGTGGTTCTTACGTAGTACCACTGCCGTTTGTGTCCGATCCACCGCTGCTCGGGGAGTCGCGTGTCGCTGCTGAGCGCCGCTTGCGACATACCGAGCGTCGTCTAGCTCGCGAACCAATCATGAAGCGCGCTTATCAAGACTTCATGGACGAATATGAGTCCCTCGGTTACATGGAGTTATACAGTGGTACCAGCGCTAAGTATTTGATTCCTCATCACGCTATACGTCGACCCAGTAGTACTAGTACGCCCTTGCGAGTAGTATTCGACGCCTCTGCAAAGACATCGACAAACGTTTCACTTAACGATATTTTGTTAACCGGACCTAAACTTTATAATGATATCGTTGCAATTATTTTAAATTTTCGGCTTTATGAATATTGCTTCTCGAGCGACATTTGTAAAATGTATCGCGCTATTTGGATAAGACCTAGCGATCGTATGTACCAGCACATATTATATAGGCGTAAAGATGATGAACCGATTGCGGAGTACGAATTAAAAACGGTCACATATGGACTTAGCTGTTCGCCCTTTTTAGCGATTCGCACACTCCTGCAGTTAGCCGCCGACGAAGGCGACCGTTTCCCTTCGGCGGCAAACGTTATTCGTGAAGGTATCTATATGGATGATGCACTGTGGTCCTGTGAAACATTTTCTCAGGCCTGTTCGGTAATGGACGAACTTATAAATTTATTAAAATGCGGTGGCTTTATTTTAAAGAAGTGGTCTAGTAATAAAGCTGAGCTGCTCGCGCGAGTTCCGCTTGACCACCGTGAATGTCCAATTACGTTTGTTAAGGACAACAATGACGTCACTATTAAGGTGTTAGGTTTGCAGTGGATACCATCGACTGACGTTTTCTACTTTTCTGTGAATCAATCTGATAAAGTTACAACAAAAAGATCAGTATTAAAATTGTTAGCTGCTATATATGACCCCGTGGGTTTTATCGCGCCGTGTACATTCGTTGCGAAATGTATTATGCAAGACTTGTGGAAACTCGGCCTCGGCTGGGACGACAGGTTGCCTCCGGAGGTATGTGAGCAGTGGCTACAGTATATCTCGAAGCTCCCTCTGCTTCGTCAGATCAGCATCGAGCGTCATGCGTTGCTCCCGGGCCAAAGCGAATGCGAGCTTGTAGGTTTCTGCGACGCGTCCACCCGCGGTTATGCTGCTTGTGTTTATGTTGTTAGTAAAAATAATGACGAGGTTAAGGTTCGATTATTATTTTCAAAGTCTAAAGTCGCGCCGATAAAAGTTGTAACGATTCCCAGACTAGAGTTGATGGCTGCAGTGTTACTTAGTAAAATGATGAAGTATGTCTGTAATACTATGGCGCGAGTTAAAATTAATAGAATTATTGCGTTATCCGACTCGTCTATTGTCCTAGCGTGGATCCATACAGAAGCCTATAAGCTTCAGACGTTTGTTAGTAACCGTGTTACTCAAATTGTAGATGTAATACCGCCGAATCGGTGGTACCACGTAGGTACTAAAAACAATATGGCAGACGTATGTTCCCGTGGAATATGCCCCAGCCAATTTGTTATTATCAGCGACCAGTGGTCAAAGGGTCCCTCATGGATGTATGATAAAACAGCTGACTGGCCTATTTCTAAATATGCTTACGCTAGCGAATCTCAAATCCCTGAGTTAAAATTAAATACAAATAGTTTTAATTTAACCGCATGTAAGTATAAAAATCAAGAAACTAAACTTGAATTTTGTGAAAGATTATTTGCTCAATTTTCGTCTTTTAGCAAGCTGCAAAGAACGATAGCTAGAATTATAATGTTATTTAAAAATTTTAAAACCAAAAATAACTCCAATGTTTCTTTCAATTTAACTTATAACGATTTGAGAGTCGCTCATGATGCACTTATAAAATTAGTGCAAGGTGCCTACTATGCACATGAAATAAATGCCTTGTCAAACGGTGCAACTTATATACCATCGTTAAGGAAACTCTCCCCCTTCGTGGATGCCCGTGGCTTCCTTAGGGTGGGGGGTCGCCTTAGTCAGTCTGATCTGTCGTATGGTTCTAAACACCCGTTACTATTACCTAAAGTTAGTAACTTTACTAAACTTTTAATTTTAAACTATCATAAAATATACCTACATGTAGGGCCGAGAACTTTACATAATATTTTAAATCAAAATTATTGGATAGTGGCTGCTCGCAGCGCCATACGATCGGTGCTGTCAAAGTGCATGGTTTGTTTTAAAAACAAACCACCTCTTCTTCAACCTGAGATGGGTGCGTTGCCATCATCAAGATTGTTGCCTAATAAAGTGTTTGAGCACGTGGGTGTAGATATAGGTGGGCCTTTCTATATTAAAGAAAGCCTAAGGAGAAATGCTAAAGTTTCCAAGGCTTATTTATGTTTATTTATTTGTTTCTCCACCAAATGCGTGCATCTAGAGGTTCTTTCTTCGTTATCTGCGGATTGCTTTTTAGCCACATTAGACAGATTTGTAGCACGTCGGGGCTTGTGCTCGCGGCTGTACTCGGACTGTGGTACCAATTTTGTGGCTGCTAACAAACATCTTACGGAAGTGCAACGATTTATTTCATCTAAATCTATAAACAATAGCATCCAATATGGCTGTGCAACTCGCAAAATAGACTGGAAGTTTAATCCTCTTACTGCTAGCCACATGGGGGGACTTTGGGAGGCCGGAATAAAATCAGCCAAATATCTGCTTGTACGCTCTGTAGGCGATAAATCCTTAACGTTTGAGGAACTAACTACTATTTTTTGTAAAATAGAATCTATTTTAAACTCTCGGCCATTGAGTCCATTGTCGGACGACCCTAATGAGTTTAATGTTTTAACTCCAGGTCATTTTCTTATAGGAAAAGCTATGAATTCTGTACCCGAATATGAGTTGAACGATGATACTTCAATTAACAGATTGTCACGTTGGCAATATATCCAAAATTGTAGTCAGTTATTTTGGAAAAAATGGAGATGTGAATATTTAAACACTCTGCAACAACGTGCTAAGTGGTTCACCTCCACCCCTAATTTAAATATCGGAGACTTAGTCTTAGTAAAAAACGACCAAGTGCCCTCGTGTAACTGGCCCCTAGCTCGTGTGGAGCAGGTCCATCCTGGTGCCGACGGTATAGTCCGTTCTGTAACACTTCGTACCAACAAGGGTACATTGGTTAGGCCTTCAACTAAACTAAGCCCTCTACCTTATTTAAATTAGATATTCTTTTAATATTTTTTTTTGTAATTTTTTTTTTATCTCTTATACTCTTTAATTTTATTTACTTGAAACCATCATGATGCTTTCGGTGGGGGGTGTTTCGTCTTTGCCTCTTTACAATGGTCATGGTGGTTGGCGCTTCCTACCTACTGCGTTATACGGAACGCTCGAACTTAATACTCGCCGCCTCCGCAAGAGGGCGCGGGCAGTCTAGAAAAACTGTAATGGACGAATAAACGCAAAAACTTGTTGTGCTAAATAAATACTAATTAAAATAGTTTTCACCGTGTGAAAAATAATAAAAATATGTGTAAAATGTGTAAAAAGTGATGTTATATGTTCCTACGCAAGCAGTTAATTGGTGAGTGCTGATTTATTGACTATTTGAGGCAAAGACATATGTTATTCTATAGGGTCCTTCGAAAATTCTTTAAAATCTTTTTTTGAACCAGTAAAACTTAAATATCTGTGGCAAAACGTCACACTAGGTAAACCTCTACGTGAAATAAAACGTTTTAATGCACTTATGAAACATTCCGTAGACAAATCAGAAGTTAATTCTAAATGAATTGCCTTAATGGCAAAGCAAACAAATACTACAACGTAACCTTTTGTAACAATTACTTTACGAAGTCGACTTTGTATAAATGTTTTGTGGACCGTTTGATATAAACGGTCCACAAAAATCAATACCAACGTTTTGAAAAACATTAGAAATATTTACACGATCTATAGGTAGTGAACCCATTAGTTGTTTTGAAGTTTCAACTTTTAGTTTATAGCATTTTATACATAGTCTCAAATTTCTTTTAACTTCTCTATTTGCGTTAGTAATCCAATATTTTAAATTTAAATTGTTTAGCGTAAGTTTTGGCCCAGCGTGTAATAAACGCAAATGCTCATTATTAATTATTAAATTTGTCAAATGACAACGTTTTGGTAAAATAATTGGATGCTTTTGTTCAAAGGGGATGTTAGAATTGTCTAATCTACCTCCAACTCTTAATATACCAACTCCATTCGGATCGTTAATTGTTTCAATGGTATCATTAAAATTATATTAAGTATTGTCTGCCTCTTTAAGTTCAAAATTAACATAATTATCATTTTGTAAAAATGATGGTCCATGCCACCATATTTTACAGTTACTGAGTGTTGTAGGATCAACACCACGAGTTAATAAGTCAGCGGGGTTAGATTTACTGGATACATAATGCCATAAGAAGTTAAATTATTTATTTGTAAATGCCTATTATTTACAAAAATACCTAATTTATTAGGCTTTTCATCTTTTATCCAACTTGAGAATCGGTAAATACAGAAATTGTATTTACATGCCTAAATATCGGTTTAATTTTGTTATATAACTGAGCAAGCAATAAGGCGCTACTCAGTTCCAATTTTGGAATCGTTAATTTATTTTTCAATGGTGCAACACGTGATTTTGCACAAATTAAATTAAACGTAAATATAAACAGCATCCATATGCATTTAAAGATGCATCGCAAAATTCTACTATATGTATATTTACAAAATCATTTATGAACAAATATCTATGTATATTTATTGGTAGGTACCATATTATTAATATAATTATAAAATATATTCCATTCAGTACTTAAATCATTTGGTAATTCATCATTCCATTTTAATTTTAATATCCACAGTTTTTGGAAGAAAATTTTAGCTTGAATTATTATAGGAGCTATAAGTCCTAGGGGATCGTAAAAACGACTTATACACGATAAAACATTAGCTTTAGTATTAACAATATTTACAACTGGCGCTAAAGATTGTGGCGAAAACATTTTAAACTTATCCGTTTTTACGTCATATACACAACATAAAGCTTTTAAAATAAGACTTTCTTTACAGAAATCAGTTTCATCAAAGTGATGTTTATCTATTGGAATATCATACAATATATCCATATTATTTGTTGACCATTTATGAAGGACAAAACCTCCCAATGCGAGTAATTCTATAAGCTCGTTTTTTAACTTAATCGCGCCCTCTATAGTCATACTACCAGCAAAAATATCATCAACATAAGTGTTGTCACATAAACATTGAGCTGCCAAAGGATATCTATCTTTACACATAGTTGCTAACTCTATAAAATACTTTGTTGCTAAATAACTAGAACTTTTTAGTCCATAAGTAATAGTTTGTAATTGTATAATTTTTAATTCATCGTTTGAATTAATTCTCCACAAAATATTTTGTAATCTTCTATACTCCGGAGCTATTAAAATTTGTCGAAACATCTGACGTATATCACTCAAAATTACATATTTATAAGTTCGAAATTTAACAAGAACTTCAAAGAGTTCTTTTTGTACAACAGGGCCGTTTAACAATAAATCGTTAATACTTTTTCCATTAGAAGATTTAGCACTGCCATCAAAAACAACTCTTAGTTTTGTTGTTTTTTTTATCATTACGGATGATGCGGCAAAAAATTAAGATATTCAATATCTGATTTATTTTGTAAATTATAAATTTGTGCATGGCCTTTATTTAAATAATCGTCAATAAATTTTGTATATTCTAACTTTAAATAATTATCTTTTTGAAATCGTCTTTGCAATGAATTTAATCGCTGTAAAGCAACATTAAATGAAAAACCTAAATCTAACTTATCCAATGGAGCGATAGTCGGTAAACTTACAATAAATCTACTATTTACAATTTTTACAGAATTTTTAAATTCGTCTTCGCAATAAGATTGCTCAGCACTTAAATTATTATCATTCGAATTTATTGATTCGATTTCCCAAAATCTTTCTAAAGACTTTTCTACATCTTGGTCGCAATAAAAAGAATAATTAAAAGGACTATCTGACATTTCGACTTCACCAGATACCACGTAACCAAAAGCAGTATTTTGTAAAAACAGTTTGCCTGGGCCTAGTCTTATTTTACCTGGAAGCAAAGCGTCAAAAAATACGTCTGCACCCAGCAACAACTATATAGGTCCAGGAACATTAAAATTGTTATCCGCCAAACTAATATGTGAAGGTATAATTATATTTTTTACATTTTGCTGTGGCATAGAACTACAAATATTATTTACAATTGAACACTCAATAGATTTATAGTATAATTTATTTGTTGAGCAAATATTTACCGACACGCTGTCACTAATAGTTTGTGACTTTTCGCCTAATGTCAATACATTAAAATTATTTTTATAAGTTTTTAATTTGATTTTTTTAACTAAATCCGAGACTATAAAGCTCGTTTGGCTTCCACTATCGAGTAGTGCTCGCACAGGAAAATATGTGCCATCATAGGCCTTAATATTAACCAATACTGTTGGCAACAAAACAGTATGATTAGATTTATTATACAATGTAGTTATAGCACTACTATTGTTACATGTCGAAGGATTATATTGCTCTTCGACTATATGAAGCAAAGAATTATGCTCTTTACTAAAACAATAATTACATTTAAATGTATATTTACAATTTTTATATGACTATTTTTATTTACAAAATCAATTCGATCATTCATAGATGCCGTATTAAAACTTGAACATTTATATAGTCTGTGATCTTGAAATGAACAAAATAAACACTTAACACTATTATTAGACTTAATGTTTTTTAGTTTATTAAAATTAGAAAAGTTTGTCTTACCAAAATATTTCTTCTCTGCTTTATGGCTTTCCTCAAAGCTGAAGGCTCTGCGTTCGAGAAACTTAAGAAAATCATTCAAAGTAGGCAGCTTACTATCGTCCCTCTCGTTATAGTAGACACGGCAGAAAAATTTATCAAGTTTTCTTGATAAAATAGGTATAAGAATCATATCCCAGGAATCAATCGGTTGTCCAAGGTTTTTTAATGCACCTATTTGCTGTCGAATTGTGGAAATAAATATGCGTAAATTTTCTGCTGTACCTTTATTTATTGCAGGTATATCCATAATATTGTAGACATGGTTGGAAATTAATATATTTATTGTCGTATCGGTCTTCTAATAATTGTAATGACTGATAATAGGATTCGTTCACAAGCGGCAAGCCTTCTATTATAGATAGTGGTTCATTGCTTAAATACTTGCGCAGATAAAATAATTTTATGTGCATCTGGATTGAGAGATCTAATCCAAACCAAGCAAAATGGCTATGTTGGCATTTCGTAGCATAATGTAGAAACGTATATATGAAATATTTTAATTTGTAAAGGCGAGGAAAAAAGTTAGCGTCAAAAAATAGGAGCTCTCAGTCCAGACGTTTATGAAAAAATAAAAAATAAAATTTTTAGAAGTATTTACTCTATGTTATATTTTTTTGTACTAACATTCAGTACACACATCGTAAGAAATAATCAAAAGAATTCAAAATATTTGGAGGTAAAATGAAGAACATATAAGGCAAAACATGGATCTCTCAATCCAGATGTTTTAGATTGAGTGATCCTTTGAAACACCATGTTAGGCTGAGTAGAAGCAAAAGTTGATTATCCCAGCATTTAATAGTACTTCTCGACATTATCGCAAAAAATAAATAAATATCCAAATGATAACCGTTAAAAAGTTATAGCAACTTCGTCCTTTTTAAAACATTAGGACTGAGTGATCTATATTTTCACATATATCTACTTTTACTTTCATCGCACGGAAAATCTAAAATTCTACGAATTATTAAAAAAACATCTTTTAAATCCTGGCATTTAAACCATTTGTGTAAAGATTGCACTTTATTAGATTTATAGATTCCAAATTTACCCATACAGCAGTCGTGTAGGGTGACCATGTTTTGTTTCTAATTTTTATGAAGCATGGCATATTATTCTGTAAATATGTATAGTTTAACTTTCATTTTAATGCAGTTAAATTACAATTGTGTGTAAATCAATGCTAAAAAAATACATAATAAACCATTTGATTTGCCTATTGATTTAAGTGTATGGATTTCATCACTACAAATTACTGTCATTGATGACGCCGCTCCCCAGGTGGGCGATTCTCGCGCTTTCGAGATTCATCTCTATTCGAGATTTTTTAACGAAAAATGACTAAATATGTCATTTTTCGTTCAATATTTATATATTTATTATTTATTAATTAATATTTATTATTTATTTCGTTTAATGCTCGATATTTTTGAACGAAAAATGGCATATTTAGTCATTTTTCGTTTAAAAATCTTGTATCGAGATGAATCTCGAAAGCGCGAGAATCGCCCACCTGGGCCGTGTTCGGAAACGTAACACTTTAACACTGGGTAGTGTAACAGAGTGCGACAAAAATATTGAAAAATGCTTAGAGAAGAAGAGATGCATATAGTGTAGTGACATTACCCAGTGTTAAAGTGTTAGTTTACGAACACGGCCCTGAGAGGCGAAGTAATTTAAATATTAATATATTTCATTTTGACGTTTATTTAAGCACAGAATACTGGAATACTACAAGTATATTGTGTGAAGGTACTATGGAAGTATAAATATCAAGGAAATGCTGTAATATTTTCACAAAGTACAAATTACTTGTTAAACGTTTCTCTGTGTCCAGTAATCAATTTTAAATTATCACTTTTTGAGTATTAAATGGTTATAATCACTTGTGATCTCATTAGGTTTCCGAATTTATTTATTTTTTTCAAAAAAAGAACTCTTCTTAGGTGTCTGTTTGTTTGTCGGCACGAATATCTCGAGAACCGCTGGTCCGATATACTTGAAATTTGTGGTACTTATATATATTATATATATATTTAGTAAAATATCTCGTAATAGGTGTAGGTGTAAAAGGGTCCAGGTCATAAGCGCACGTTAGGTTGTCGGTCCTAGTTTCACTATATAAAATTGTGAAACTGTTTACCGATGGATGATTAAGTCTAAACAAATACCGCTATGAGTTCGCCACTTGATCAGTGTAGTGTAGACTCACAATTTGCTACGAGGTGGAAATAAAACCCCTCCGCTACCTTCGGAACACTCCGCGGGCGAGTTTTCGCACTTGTAATTTTTTTGTATTGACTTTGTGTCGCGGGTGACTATATTGTGTTCTCATTTTTAGACAGGCTATTTTGGGGCTTAGGGATCTTCCAGGTATTTATAATATATATATTTTTTAAAACATTACCGTTTTAAAGAATTTTAAAATGACTAGGTTTTAAATGTGGCTTAAAAAAAGATTTTTTTTTAAAAACACATTTTTAGTGTTTACGGGTTTTCAGGAGATTCGACCGTTATGTTACGGGATTAGTCTGAGTTTAGGTACCGCTTTTCAGGTAGCTCGAAAATTTGAGATCAGTCGTAATTATAACGGTATCCAGATTTATTTTTAAGGCATCAATCTATGGGTTTACCGTTTTTCAACATTAGTCTATGGATTTACTGGTACTAGTAAACACTAAAATTTGTTTCGGAATCAATCTGAATTTGTATGGTTTGGCATGTGTTCAATCCGAGTGCCAACAAAAAAAAAACATGGTCACCCTACACAACTTGCTGTATGGGTAAAATTGAAATCTAAAAATATAATAAAGTGCAATCTTTACACAAATTGTTTAAATGCCAGGATTTAGAAGATGATTTTTTAATTATTCGTAGAATTTTAGATTTTCTGTGCGATGAAAGTAAAGGTAGATATTTGTAATAATATAGATCACTCAGTCCTGATGTTTTAAAAATGACGAAGTTGCTATAACTTTTTAACGGTTATCATTTGGATATTTATTTATTTTTTGCGAATATGTCGAGAAGTAAATTAAATGCTCGCATAGTCAACTTTTGCTTCTACTCAGCCTAACATGGTGTTTCAAAGGATCACTCAATCTAAAACGTCTGGATTGAGAGATCCATGTTTTGCCTTATATCTTCTTCATTTTACCTCCAAATATTTTGAATTCTTTTGATTATTTCTTACGATGTGTGTACTGAATGTTAGTACAAAAAAATATAACATAGAGTAAATACTTCTAAAAATGATTTTTTTTATTTTTTCAAAAACGTCTGGACTGAGAGCTCCTATTTTTGGACGCTAACTTTTTTCCTCGCCTTTACAAATTAAAATATTTCATATATAAGTTTCTACATTATGATACGAAATGCCAACATAGCCATTTTGCTTGGTTTTGATTAGATCTCTCAATCCAGATGCACATAATAATTTTTGAATAGGTGTGAGACTTTCAACGTTGTCTATTATAGCTTTAAAAATATCAATAAAAGTTTTGTATTTGCCGATATCTCTTCCATCAAATATCGGGACCTCCAAAATCAGTAAATTATTTCGTCTTATATTATGAGAAGACTTATTGTCATTTAATAAAATATTTTGTTCAGTAAATGATTGCAGACACTGCTTCATAAGTGAAATTAAATTATAATACTTTTCCTCGGTTTCGTCGTCGGAATTATATAACTCTCCTGATATTTACTAAAAGATTTTTGTAATTGCTCCATACGAACATTGATGTCTTCGGCGTGAGCATATTTTTTGTCGGAAATATAGTTTTCGATGCGTGTAATAATGCCCTTATAATAAGCGCGTGAGCTTTTTAATTGCTCTAGGGGAACCTGGGGAGGGTTGATCACCCACTTTGATTTTAGACTATATATTTTTTATTTTTTGAAGTATTGGATAACTTTTCAGGCCAAACTATTTAGAAATTGTCTATTCATTGATAGTTTGAATAAGAAGTAAATTGTGTCACAATTTAACTTGTTATTTATTGAAACTCCTCATTGACAACTTTTACCATGTGACCCCTATGTTAGGGAGACTTATTTACCCCTGATTGGGAGCTTTGATCCCAGGGGGATCAAGTCTCCCAGGTGCGTGGGAGACGTGGTAAACAGATTTTTACAATGTCTCTTCATACCTGATTCTCATTGATTAAGTAACTCGATTTGCCTTCAAGAGTGCATATAGAAATAGAAAAACACACGACGAACAGATATTTACAATACCTTCCATTGCTACAAGTTTAATTCCCACTGGTTAGATGACTCGATCCGCGGGAATTAAATCTCCCATGATTGGGGACACATGGTAAACAGATTTTTAGCGCGAATGCCATATTCAGAGGGTTAATTCCCTCTTAATTCATAAACTTGATCCTTAGGAAATAAATTTATGAGGAAAACAAATACATGGTGATCAATAATTTTTAAATATTAAATAAGATACCGTAGTATTTTTCAAATAACAACACAATACTAGTGATCTTTTTTTTTATTATCAAACTTTTTACATTCGGTATTAGAAATTTTAAACATAAAGTTTCTTCTAAAAATTAGACTTATCTTTATATTAGTCATTTGAAAAAGTTAAACAATTTCGAAGCAACCTTCAAATTATTAAATATTGTTCTCATTTATAATCTTATAAGTTATACGACTAAGTGACATTAATTAAAATTAGCTGACCAGTCCGTCACAATCAGTCTTAAAGGACTAAAGTCGTCACAAAGTAATAGTAACAATTTTAACTATTCAGATCAGAATCGTAAGCATTCGGGCTTAAACTATACAAACCTTAAAAATTCTTATGACAAGTTGACTTACTCGTACTTCTATCAGAATTAAAATCTCAAAAACAAACAGTCGAGAAACAATTTACCAAAACAAAACTAAACCTAAATTATTAAAAGTAACAATTACTTGAGCATACGTTTAATCAGTCATAACAAAATGGTAACTGTTGTCGATCTATAAAAAAATAATCAAAACTAAAATTTATAAGAAAACTAGGTAGTGACATTATTTTCGACTTACAAAATCCATTATTTTTTAATGTTAAACTGTCTGAGCGACTTTGGGAATTCAAAGGTACCTACACGTCTTGAAGATGATTTGAACTGGGGTGGAGGAAGCTTTTTTACAACTTGATACTTTCCGATCACACTAACATCAAGTTTTTCGGGCCATTTGAACTTTTTTTCATTAATTTTTTTTGCGAAATTTACGTCTAAGCTTGCTAAATATACGTTTATAACTTGGCCTACATAACGATGCACTAAGTTTTTTTTAGATGTTAAGTTTACCACAACCCAATCTCCTGTATGAACATCCTCAGCATCGCTGTCGTCATTTTCTTCAGACTCACTCTTTATGCTTTCATCGTCTTCTAATGCATAAGCATCAGAATCTGGTGATGGTGGTATGACTATGTTTTCTTCATCGGAACTCGTTTCTACAACATTTCTTCTTTGTTTCTTCGCTTTCGGAACGTATTTTTTCTTGTCCTTGTTTAAATTCCTCTTTACTGTCGTAACTGATTTATTGCGTTTCTTTTCTTCTCTTTCACGATGCTCTTTTTCTATGGAGTCTTTTTCTGGCGTATCCGTCAGTATTCTTGTGGTACCTTTCTTTCTCCCCTTATTTGTATTTTTTCTAGGTCCGGCCTTGGGATGCGGTCGAATCATAACTGGACTTACATAAGTAGAGAGTGTTTTTGTACCGATATTGGAAATATTTGCGAATATAGATAAATTATCAGTAAAAATGTTATCAGAGCTAACGGAAGCCGTTGCAGTTGAAGTATATTCCAGACTAATATCAGCTTGATGTTTTGTAACAGTGAACTGCTTAGTTATGTTCGTGGGAGATTTTTGAAAATTATGGTCATCACGTGTAGGTGTTATACGTAGGGTTAAGTCCGGGGAAGATTGCTGAACTTCCCGCGCAAGACTGTTTTCATCAAAGAATGCATCATCTTGAACTCTTGAAGGCCGGGTAGCAGACAACAAATTATTAACAGCCTGAAGGGATTGCTGAGCCAAGCTTACTGTGTAGGTTTTGCGAGTGGCAACTGCTACAGAGTTCTCTTCTGTAAGTGACGACTCTGATGCAATAACAGAAAATAATTCTCTATTCTTAGTGTTATGCATCTGCATATCAATCACCACATCTGCGTCTATATGTAACTTCTTGAGTCTGTCGTGTTGAGCTGGAGGCGACCTATTAAAAGTGATTAATGTACTTACAGCCGCATTAGACTTTTGATACACATGTGATGATTCCGACGTATAATCACATAATACAATAGATGGAGATGATTCCCTCTCTTGTGTATCATGTTGCTGCAAATCGACAGTCACATGACTCGAATTTCCGTCAATGAGAGGCTCTGTTGGATGGTCTTGCTGATCTAGGGTTGAAGCAGAAGATGATTCTCTCTCTCTAATATCATGTGACTCTTCAGGTCGATCTGTTACATACGATGACAGAAATTCGTCATCTGTAAATATGTCTGCGTTTAAAGGGAAAATTCCTGTTATCTCAAAACTTTTGGAAATATTCCTTGGGGTCATGGCCAGTGGATAAGCTCTCCCTAATAAGCCGCTGATTTCATAAATTGTAATTGTTCTCCCAGGATGTGAAGCCATCCAATCATCGCAGGCTGCGTCGTAATAAGATTTCAGGGTCCCAAATAAAATGCGGTCAAGTGGCTGCAGCTTTTGCGATGTGTGTGGAGGTATAGTTAATAAATGTATCAAATGTTCTTTGGCATATTTAACAGAATCTACGCTAATATGGCTTTCATGGTTATCGAATATAATGAGAGTGGGGTTTTCTTTGGAGGATCGCACATGCTTCTGAAAATGTTTTAAATACTGTAAAAATGTAACAGCATTCATCCAGCCACTGGGATTTGGAGCACCACTGGTTCCTGGGGGACCATTATCAAGCATTCTGTCTTGCCAGTTTTTTCTAGGGAATATCATGAATGGTGGCAAATGATTACCAATCGCATTAATTGCGGAACAGACCGTCACGAGCTCTCCTCTTTCAGCAGATGTAACTTTAGACACTTGTTTCAGACCACGACAAGCTACAATTTTTTTTGGTTTATGGACCGTTGTTACACCGGTTTCATCTATGTTGTATATTTGCTGTGGCTAAAAGTTGTACCTTTCCATAAGGCTTTTTAAATTGTCAAAAAAAAGTTTAACATTGTGTCGATTAAAACTAGTTGCTCTACTTAAGCTTGTAGCTTCTGGTTTTCTTAGTGATAACTCTTTATGGCGTTGCATGAAACCCCAAAACCAGTCATAACTAGCTTCTTTTTTAACTTCCCAATTGTCAGGAAATTTTTTGTTATTTATTTTGACAAACTGATATGCCAAAGTTCGAACATTCTTTGGTGTAAGGCCATGGTACAACTTACTTGCTGTCTCTAAATATATTGACAACTCTTTCTCTTCTTCGTCAGTAAATATCTGTGATCGTTTGTAGTTCGGTTCATATTTTATTTCTTCATCTGATGCTTTTTGTAATCTGGCGTACCTTTTTAACGTCATTAGAGGGACATCATATTGCTTTGAAGTACCTTTCAATGTATTTCCAGCTATTACTGCAGCTACAGCATTTTTCAATTTTTCCTTATCGATTGGTTTTCTTTTTTTTTGATCCTTCTTTGGTCTTATATTTTCGCGGCATAGCTTTCTGAAAAAAATATATATATAATTATGACAGGTCTATGAATCCTCTGTTTTTTTTTATACCAAGGTAGACTTGATCCCTCACGGGGACACGTGATCCCGGGATCAAGTCACCCCCAAAGAAATGGACAAAGTCTCCCCATATATAATGAGGTTATAAAACATGCCGTACTCAAAACTAGTAAACTCGTATTTTAAGTTAATCAAAGCTAATGTACACTCAAATCAACCACTAACAAAATAAACATAGTCACTAATAGTATTTACTTCACATTTTAATAAATAAATCCAACTAAAACTTACCGAAAATTAAATATCACACCACGAAAATATTTAACCGTCCGCCATTTGCAAACCACTGACATTTGTCAAAGTGTGCAATGATAGAAAGTGAAGTTAGGAATAAAGGAATCAGTGTTGCTAGCGTAAAAAAATGTATCACGTTTAGTAAAACTTGAAATCAAAGTTACCAAGTGTCCCCTAGGGATCGACCCTCCCCAGGTTCCCCTATAGATTTATTTTCGCTTTCCATTGCGATAAAATAAATTTAATGTGAAAATTTTCAGCGATTGGTCATTGGACCTTGTCGAATATAACTAAGACAATCACTTACTTGATAGAGTAAATATGACGAAACTCACCACTGATTCATATTCTTTATTTTTCGAAGGACCATTTTTATGTATGAAACATAAATAAATAAAACCACAATTATGTGATTAAATCAGATTTTTTGAAATCCTATAACAAGGAACTTAATACTCTCTACGAGAGTATTAAGTTCCTATAATAAAATAACACACTTCATATTGTGATTTTTGACACAAAAAAAATTCAATAAAAAAAAGTGACAACGTCAACGTGACATATCAGTTTGACGTTCCACTTTTTATGTTCGTAACAAATTTATTGAATAAATTTATTAGGTAAAATTATTATCAACATGTGTCCCACCTCTAGTTGTGTGGCCGCCATTTTCTGTTCTCACTGTAGAGGCGATTTAAGGCCAAATGGCGCCTTCCTATTATATTATATACCTCCATGGTCTTACCATTATAAAAAAGTAATCATTCGTTCATTATTGATAGTTTGATTTATCATTCGTTCATTATATTTGTGTGTGTCAGCTGTCAATTTCAATTTATAGGAAATTTTAATTTATTTGTTGCTAATGGAAAAATCGAAAAAAGATGGCCGACTGGTGTTTTCCCTCGCTTCGTTTATTTTTACAATTCAAGTTATAAACTCGTGAAAAGTTCAAAAACATTTATAAACAAAATATTAATTGAAAAAAAATCAACTGGGACTAAAACTGCTTCAAACTCGTCCATTTATTGAGAAGATTGAGCTTTTTGTGAAACCTGCGTCCGCGTCCTTTGGTGAATCAAAATTTTTTTTTTGTTTTCTTTTGAGTATTCTATTATTAGTTTTTTTTATTTATTTTTTTGGGCTATTAGTTAGTTTTTTTTGGATGGTGTTTTTTTTGGTGTTATCTAATGGGTAAGTAGTTAGTTTTAAGATGAATAAACCTCCTGATCCCCCCGATTTGGGGGTTCCCACACTGGAATTATCCCATCGTAAAAGATCGTTACCAAATGAACCAGAGAGCAATGAAAACAATAATCTAAAATGTCAATTTAATGTAAATACCCCTAGTGATGAAATTTATAACCATCCCTTGTCATCAGGTCCTTCTCTTTATTCTAGCAATGATAATTCACCTTTTATTGTCCATGTCTCCCGTTCCACCTTTGACTCCTCATCCACTCGTATTCACCCAGCAAAGTTTGGTCACCTACTTTTTAAAAATAAAGTTGCTAACATTACACAAGATGGAGTAAAAAGTATTGGTAGAAATAAGATTTCAATAGAGTTCAAGACTGGAAACGATGCTAATAATTTCCTAGAAAATAGTATTTTAGACGATAATAATTATAAGGCTACAATCCCAAAATTCCATGTCTCCCGTATGGGAGTTATGAGACAGGTCCCAGAAGAATGGTCAATGGAGGAATTTGTAAATATGGCAGAAATTCCGCAGGGATGTGGTATAATTCTCAGAGCAAGGCGCTTAAACCGAAAACAGTTTATTGATGGAACACCTAAGTGGGAACCAACACAATCAGTGTCGGTAACCTTTAGTGGCCAAACCTTACCACAAAAAGTATACTGTTGTCACACATCTTTTCCCGTTTCAGTTTACCATTATCCGATAATTCAATGTTTAAACTGCTGCAGGTTTGGTCATGTACAAGCAATCTGTAGATCTAAGTCAAGATGTTTTAGATGCGCGGGTCCTCATAATGGGAAGGAGTGTTTAGTGAGCAAGGAGTTGGCTTCCTGCCTACTTTACACTGGTTCTCATGAGGCGACAGATAAATCCTGCCCAGAATTTGCTCGTCAAAAACTAATCAAAATAGCCATGGCTGAGGATAATATATCATACTCCGAGGCAGCTAATAAATACCGACGATCCCAGCGTCCATTTTCTGAGGTTGTCCGGTCGTCATCTCCCCTTTCGCAATCCCAATCTCTACCTAGTACCCAATTCCCACACCATCAATCACAACCTAATTCTCAATCAGGAGGCCCATCTCCAACTTACCAGTCTTACAGAAAAACCATCAATATAACTCCTCGTCCAAGACCTGCCTCTCAGAAGGGCTATGATAAACTTGCTCACGCAGACCTAATTAAAGATTACTCCCCCCCTCCTCCAGCTAATGGCTGTGGGTTCTCCCCAGTACCTAAAGATACTCCCCCCGATAACCTTCTTGACCTTCTACTTCTCACAATTGTCAATATTGTGTCAAAGTTTAATGACACTGACTTACCGTACTCCGTGGCTGATAAATTATCCCAACTGCTCCATAACCATTATGATGGACAAGGTCCAAATATCTAAAATAGTTCAGTGGAACACCAGAGGAATCTCCAATAAAAAACACGAGATTTTACATCTCATTAATAAGTTCTCTCCGTCGGGTTTGGCTATCTCGGAGACATGGTTGAAACCAGGCTCTCGTTTTAGGGTGCCAGGCTCATGCCTCCGAGATGACAGACCCGACGGTTACGGTGGCTGTGCTCTCATTTTAAAAGATAATATCTCTTTTAACATTCTCACTCTGCCATCCCATAACTCTGGCTTTAATGCCATAGCAATCCAAACCTCAAACATCTCCATTCTCTCTATTTATATTCCTCATCCCCATGTTAATTTAATCTTTGAAATTAAGTCTGTTATTTCAACTATTCCTACTCCATTCCTAATTCTAGGTGATTTTAACTGTCATCACTTAATGTGGGGTTCCTCCCAGTGTGATTCTTTTGGGTCAGCACTTGTAGGTATTTTTGATAGCCTTAATATTTGCCTTCTCAATGATGGTTCCCCTACCAGGCGTTCCTCCCCAACTCAAAATCCCAGTGCAGTGGATTTATCACTATGTTCTCCCTCCCTATCCTCTTTAGATTGGAATGTTCTCCCATTATCCTATGGCAGCGACCATCTCCCTATTTTAATCACATTCCCATATATATCACCCCCCGTAACTGACCCTCCCCCACTTTTAAAATACAGACTAGAAAACGCAGATTGGAATAAATTTGAAGACAATATCCATAATAGTCTGTTGAATTTCCCAATGATTCAAGAAAGCAATGTCCTATCCTCCTACTCCCATTTCACTGAATCGCTAATTTTAGCCGCTGATCAGACATTTCCTATTAAAAACTCATCCTTAAAGCGATATTCTTCCCCACCATGGTGGGATGCAGAATGTACAAACAAAATTAAAGAGCGAAAACAAGCCGAAAAAATATTTTCCCGGTTGATGACCATGGAAAACTACTTGAATTTTAAAAATATTAAAGCCTCCTGCCAAAAGTTATTCCGTAAGAAAAAAAAAAGCATCTTGGTCCCGTTTTTGCGAAAACCTCTCTCCCCGTACTCCTTCCACACTTGTTTGGAAAAGCATACGAAGATTCCGTTCTTCATTCTCTGATAAAACTCCTATAGTTGATCCATCCAGATAGGTTGGACCATTTTGGTGACCATTTGGCTCCCCCCTATGTACCTGAAAACAGTTGTTTTTCCAGTTCCTCCCAATCAAAATCTAAATTTGACAATCCATTTTCCTTAGTAGAGCTAGAGGCCGTTCTTGGTCATGTTAAAGATTCAGCCCCAGGCATTGACGGCATCCCTTACTCATTTCTTGTAAATTCTGGTACGGTGGCTAAATCTATTTTCCTAAATATTATCAATAAAATATTCCTGTCTGAACAAATCCCCGAAGAATGGAGAACTCAAATTATTATTCCAATCCCTAAACCCGGTAAAGATCCTAATAGTCCCACTAGTTATCGGCCCATAGCTCTGTCCTCTACTTTACTCAAATGCATGGAACATTTGATTAAAAATCGCCTAGAATGGTTCCTCGAAAATGAAAATATTATTCCACACTCCCAATTTGGCTTTAGAAAGGGCTTTAGTGTTATAGACAATATCAGCACACTTGTTACGGATATCCATGTCTCCTTTAGTAAAAAAAAATCTGTTGCTGCAGTTTTCCTTGATGTCTCTTCAGCATATGATAATGTCTTAATTCCAGTTCTCAGAAGCAAAATGCGACGCTGAGAATCCCTGTGATGTTAAGTAAATTTATCTGTAATCTCCTGAGTGTCCGTTCCATTAATGTCCGATGTCAAAATGTCTTCCTTCCCCCACGAACCCTTTGGAGGGGTCTCCCTCAAGGTTCTGTACCCTCTGCTTTATAATCTGTATACTTATGACTTAGAACAATTCGTTTCCCCTTACTGTAGAATCTTGCAATATGCTGATGACATTGTCTTGTACCTTCCCTTCCTTGACCTACCTGAAGCCTCTTCCTCCCTTAACTCAGCATTATCTGACCTTTTTTGTTGGCTTAATGACCATGGTCTATCCCTATCTGCCTCAAAAAGTGTCACAGTCACATTCTCTAGAAAAAAGCTCATAACACCTCTAAACTTATATATTGATAATGAAACTATCCCCTTCTCCAACAGTGTAAAATTTCTCGGTGTCACTCTGGACTCAAGGATGACAGGATTATTACATCTTAAAAATGTTGCTGATAAATGTGAGGCAAATATTAATGTTCTTCGATGTCTATCTGGTGTATGGTGGGGCTCTCACCCTTATTCTAAAAAATTGTTATATAATGCTATTATTAGAAGCCACTTGGACTATGGCACTTTTGTGCTAGAACCATGCAGTAAGAAATCTATGGGTTTATAGACAAAATTCAATCTAAAAGCCTCCGTGTGGTCTGCGGCGCTATGAAATCCTCCCCAATAAATTGTCTTCAAGTGGAGTGTGCTGATGCTCCCCTTCCTCTCCGACGTCAGTATCTTGCAGACCGGTTCTTAATCAAAGCTTTTCAGCACTCTTCTCATCCATTATTTCATTCGCTTGAAGAACTTTCTCAATCTATGACCAATAAGTACTGGAAACATAAAAGCCCTCCATGTATATATAACACTTTTTTACAACTTAAAAAAACCCCTGACTTTTTTCGATCTCCTAGAAATCCCTTATTTTTAACAGATTTTGATGTTATTTTGTTTCAACCTAATATCTCCCTTGATATTGATATAGTCCCAGAGGCTCCTAATAATGAAAGCATGTTCCAAAAGATAGCTAGAAATCGTTGGCCAAACAGATTACACATCTACACTAATGCATCAAAATTATCAAATAGTGATAATGTCGGTGCAGCTGTTTGGATTCCACATTGTAATGTTGTTTTGTCTTATAAATGCCCCCCTAAAATTTCTGTTTTTACTGGTGAGGCTATTGCAATTCTCCAGGCTCTCTTGTACTGTGAATCCCACTCTCTGAATAATTGTATAATTTTCGGACTCTTTAAGTGCTCTTCAAACCATTAAATCAGTCTTATTTTACTCTAAAATTAAACACAAGATATAAAGAACATTCTTTTCAAACTCTATAAAGCCGGAACTAATATTGAGCTGGCTTGGGTTCCAAGCCACTGTGGCATTATTGGTAATGAAACAGTAGACACATTTGCCAAACTGGCTGCCACTACGAGTAATTCTCAGTATAATATAATTTAGTTTAACGACTTTTTAACTGTAACCAAACTGGACCTTAAAACTAACTGGCAAAACAATTTTAACGAAACCTCTGCCAAAAAGGGTCTATACTATTCTTCCATTTAACCTATAATCCCTCCCCGTCCCTGGTTTTTCCTATTTCGTTCAGCAAACAGATAAGTTACTTCTACAATATGTAGATTAAGATTGGGCCACTGTTGCTCCCTGGTTCATTTGGCTAAATTAAGAATCAGAGATCATTCTATTTGTGAATGCGGTCTGGATGTGGGCACCCCTGATCACATTTTTTTTTAGCTGTCCATTATATTCATTCTCATTATATGACATTCTCCCGCCTAAAATTGATCGCCCAACAAATCTTAGAAGCCTACTATCCTTGGCGTTTACGCCATTTATTAAAACTTTGTCATACTACATCTCGCATATTAAACTATAGTTTTATTAATACCTATATGGAATACTATTTATTTTATCTTCTATATCATATACTTATTTTATTTTTTGCATACTAACCCCATTTTCATCTCTCATTTTTGTGTGAATTCTAACCAATGTGTGTTTTTATTTAATTTTGATTTTTAGAATACTCAAATGTTCAAGCTTGAGTTTTTGGCAATTGTCAATCATTGGCGTGTATATCAACAGCCCTCTCATTAACCGTCAACTCTGAGTACTATAATCCCTATATAACAACAATCCATAAGAAGACAACTGCTAAGAAGACTAGTACTCTTAAATATGTGAAGACTTGAACACCCAAACACTACTTGTCAGTGGCTAAATTATCGCACCAGAAAAAGCGATAGAAAAAGCCAAGGGAAAAAGGAAAAAAAAAAAAAAAATGTTTTGATTTGTTTTTATTCGGTTATTTTATTTTGTTTATTAGTGTTTGTCATAGTCTGGGTGTTTATAAAAATATAATATGTATTATATCATTGCTTCTGGTATACATAGTACAAGTCTAGAGCGTAGAGAGTATTAAGTTCCTTGGTCTAGAGCTTAGTTTGTGACCAGAGCAATATGTGTAAATTGTCCTACATATTATTATTGTTATTACTAAGATAAAATTAACAACACTTATAAATTAAGTATTATATAATTGATTTATAAACATAAAAAATTTTATTTATTCAAATGTTATATTTATGAGAAGGTTATCTAATCCCAATAAATTGAAAGAATGATAAAGTTGTTATCAGTAGCTATTTTCGACGTTCATCAGCCTATTTAGTTTAATAATTTTATATTAATATTAACAGATTAATTTTATTTGAACAACAAATGTCACTCAAAATAAGCAAAATAAGTCATAACATAATATGTAATGTTGAGAACTATGTAAGAGTTTAAGCGTCTGTAACAGATGTTAATGATGTGAATATCTGTATTTTGTAAGAGGCGTCCAAATCTCACTTTGTTAAGTATTTTTTCACGCCCCAATGGACTGAGAATACTCTGGTCTGGATACAACTGTCTGGATGTAGTTATCTGATACACATAATATAATATAACATAACTGCATCTGGACTTTTTTTATATGTATAGTTTTCGTTTATAAGGAATATCGTCTACGTTCACTTATCACTACAAGCTTATTTCCAGGTTACATACATAACTACCCAGCAGTATAAGAATGACCATCCGAAACTTCGACAGATTGTACTGGATCCTGTAACTAATACTTCTTCAGGTAAAATTTTATACAACTTCTTCATTTATTTTATGTGAAAGAGAAAAGCAGATAAATTCTAGTATCATTAACGTCACCTGATCTGATTAGCACTTGATACATACCAGTACATGGCAACGCTTCCAACAGAGATAAACAAA
Organism: Monopis laevigella; assembly: GCA_947458855.1. NCBI lineage: Eukaryota > Metazoa > Arthropoda > Insecta > Lepidoptera > Tineidae > Monopis > Monopis laevigella. Next base: position 1,037,711 of record OX381596.1, on the reverse strand, counting down.
ATATTACCATACTATACCTATTGTTTTACCACTACTTGTCTTTAAAAAATAAGTTTAAACTCCACCGCATGTTTTATTGTCTTTTCATAAAGAGTGCTCTTAAGATTTTTTATATCTGTCGCACTATTAAAATGTGGAATGCTCTACCTGCTTGCGTGTTTCCTTCTTCATATAATCTTGAGTCCTTTAAACGAAACGTGTATAGGCATATTAAGCCGGCATAATAAATGCAATCCACGGTTAGGTAGCTCGTAATTGTTGGTTGCATTTGTTCTTGGACCTTCATACTACGTTCCATCAGGTGTGAGGTCACATGCCGAGCACTCATAAACAAAAACTCACCTTTACTCCTCGTATCTCTAGAGCAAGATGATGAAGACATCGCCTAGGTAAAACTGTTTACAATGATCTTGTCTAATAATATAAAATCATATAAACTTGATTCAGATGGAAAGTACAATCCTATGTGTTTCGATTGCAGACAACAACTTTAGTATAAAAAGCATTCTCTCCGGCGAAGAACCGAGTAAGATGGACATAGGTATGGTGATGTGGTTCACTTTCCAGCTGAACAAGGCTGCCCTGATGGACGAAAAGGTTCTGGAACTGCTTAATGATGTGGATGAACAATTCGATGTGGTCGTTTCAGAGTGGCTGTTTAATGAACTCAATGCAGGGTAAATCTTACACTTTTGTTAATACGGAAATATGTAATACAAGCAGTTCCATTACGATTTTACGAAAGGTTGAATAATAAGAATTTTTGATTAACTTCAAAGTATGGCAACAACTGTCATACGTACCTCCCATACTTTGCAATACGAAAATAACCCTGAAAACTTTAAGGTCAGCTTACTCTAATAGTTCATACAATATGTCACTATAAACCTGTTAAAGCAATTAAATAGTAGGTACCATTAATATTTACCAATATTTGATATGTAAACATAATAATTATTGAATATAATAATATTTATTATAATATGTATTTATTATGATATTCTAGGTTTGCTGCAGTATTTGGTTGCCCTCATATTCTATCAAGTTCTCTAGAACCTCATTGGTTAATTTCGAGAGTGATAGACGAATCGTTGAACCCCGCGTATACGGTAGATGTAATCAGTAGTAACAACATACTGCCCTTGAATTTTGTCCAGAGAGTATCGGAGCTGTGGTATCAACTGAAAGCCATAACCCTTCAGACGTAAGTGTTAATATGTTAAGCTATCTGACTCCAATAGTGAAATTATTTACATCTGACAATAAAAAAAAAACTTGAATTTACAGACTAAGCAATGTCTTTTATGTTTTGTGGAATAATAGGAGTGATCTGTGCCTAGATGATCGTCAACTGGTGACGTTCATATATATTGTCTAAATTTTGTTCCTTTAATTACCCATATTTCTGGTAACCGACTATGCTTAGCTGTGTACCAGAAACAAAGTTACTCATACATATTTGGTCTCATAAAAAATATTGAGTTCTTAAAGAACGCTTTAGTTATCATCGCGGGTGCCCTTACGGCGCCCGAGACCGCCTAGACGAACTGAAAGGAAAGAGGGTTTAATTTCACGTTGTCTTAGCCGATGGTATGAATCTACCGACACTGAACAAGTGGCTAACTCGTCACGATGTTTTGGATAGACTCAATAACCCATTTATAAACAGTTTCACAATTGCCTCTTTTTTAGCAACAAAAATAAATTGCGTAAAGAGATATGTTTTAACTAAAGTATTCTTCAAGGGCTCAACAAAATTTTATGAATAAGGCCAACTATTATTTTTAAACACCCAGACCATGCAATGGCAATCTGTACAGAAAAATGTACTTATATTAATATTCCATGAGTGGGAACTCACGAACCCATGACTTTCGGATACAACGCCAAAAGCTCAACCACTAGACTAGAGGCGGTCGAAGGCGTAATTGTAATTCAAGGTTTTTATTTATTTAAAGTATTTTAGTTCCATTTGAGAATTCAGTCTACAACTCCGTATTTGGACCTGCTGCAGCTAAACGAGGAAGGACTTTGGCACCCCTAGCCTCTACTAGGTATAATGCTTCTATGATTTTGGGAAACTCCAACCAGCCACTAAGCCCTGCTATAAGATTGCCAGCCAATTATAAAGAAGTCGGGGGATATCATATAGAATCTCATGTCACTTCATTGCCAGAGGTTGGTAATTTTTTTATTATCATAAATTAAAAATGAATTAAAAACTTTTAGTATACTTTCAACATCTCAGGGTCCAACTTATATATATTTTTTTATATAGGATCTTAAGAACATAATGGACAAAGCAAAACATGGTGTAATTTTCTTCAGCTTGGGATCTATAGTGAAAAGCAAAGATCTGCCCGAGAAAATTAAAAAGGACATCATACAGGTTTTCGCAGGACTGAACGAAACAGTATTGTGGAAATTTGAAGAAGAAAGAGATGATTTGCCCAAAAATGTACATATCTTAAAATGGGCACCTCAACCTGCTATATTAGGTAATTCTCAAAAGTTAGTTATATCTGTTCACTCCAAATGTGTTGTCCACTGTTTAATTATAATAATAGTATGCACCACAATTTACACATATTGCTCTGGTCACAAACTAAGCTCTAGGTTTGTACCGGAAACAATGATATATTACATATTATATTTTATAAACATCCATATGACGCCAAAGGCGCAACCACTAGTCTACGGAGGCTGTCTGATTATGAGGATGTCTAAGATTACTTAGTCATTAAGTTTCATTGACGATTTTGTATATTGTTTAAGGTCATCGAAACTGTAAACTATTTATAACGCATGGCGGTCTCCTGTCCTTGACCGAGACCATCCACTACGGGGTCCCCATACTCGGGATACCGCTCATGGCGGACCAGTTCCTGAACATTGATAAAGCAGTGGCTGAAGGATTTGCAATGAAAGTGTCTCTTGCCTATGACATGACGACACCACTAAGGGAAGCTATTACCAAAATGATTACAGATACCAGGTACCGTACATATTGGAGTTTATTATTGATTTAATAAATTTTTATTACTATTTAACAGCTTCCTGATTATTTGTTTTCATCCATAAATACTTATGTATATACATATAATTATAACTTAGCTAGTCCAGTCGTTCGTTGGGTAAATTTAATTTTTCTTAAAAAAAAAATGACGTTTCAACCACAGTCACATGAAAAAACCGTCAACTTACCTATTTATGTTTCTATTATTGTCTTTGGTTTTCACTGCATTGATGGGCAGTTGATTTGACGGAAAAGCAGTGATAATATATTTAAGTGGGTACTGGTATTACAACTCCATCTTTGTCGCTGTCCATTTCGTAACCGCATCATATAGCTGGCATAGTAGGAGCGACCAAAACTGTTCAATCACAATGTATTGATCGACTCCATTCATGAACTTTGTAGATATGCTAACTAGTAGTATAAAGTAGATTAAAAGTCACATTTCGTACTCCAATAATGTAAAACGCCTCATCAAGTGGTGTATTATTTCGTTGAAGTCTAAAACATTATCATATTCGATTATTGGGTTTAGACAAATGGATTTAAGTTTTTCTTTTTCTTGCAGATATTCTCAGAAAGCCTTGGAGCTATCGTCAATCTACCACGATCGACTTTCGACTCCTAGCGAGGAGTTAGTCTTCTGGGTGGAGCACGTGGTCCGAACCCGCGGCGCCCTACACCTGCGATCTCCTGCGCTCCTGGTACCAACCTACCAGAAGCTATATCTAGATCTTGTTGCAGTAATTATTGGAATAGTTTATATTATTGTAATATTATTAAAGTTTATCATTTCAAAAGTAAACAAACCTGTTGTTTCTAAAAAGAAGAAAAATAAATGATTTTTGTTATTAATTTATATATTCTGTCTATAGTATATTTATTTACAATATTATCCAACTACCGTAAGGGGTTACCCTTACATAAACTGATGACGTTGATACACCCATGTGGCATACCTACCTAAACATTTACAACTGAAATGAAACGGATATCTTGAAGCGGTAAGGAAAAGCAATATCTGATTATAATCAAATGTGTTCTAAAGAGTTATACACAGAGTTACACCCAGGTCCTGACAAGAAATGTATAAATTAGACAGCTACAATTTTATTTAAAAAAATATTTATTCGGTATAATAATAACAAGTAATAATCTTTCTAGCATTAACATTTTAATCATACTTTCTCTTGTTGTTTCTGTTTGTTAACTTTTCGACCACCTTTTTAACAATATGGGTTAATAGCATCATTATTATCACTATTGTTAAAAGCAGGTCTAAATACATCTTTTGGTACCAGGGTATCAGGAGAGCTGGAGATCTTAGGTGATTAGCTCCTTTCGTCCGAATGACGTGTTCTACCCAGTAGACCAATTCCTCTCCTGGAAGCCGAGGACGATCATGGTATAGTTCAGATATGTGCTTCATCGTATCTTTATATCTGAAAATAAATTGACGACATTTAAATAGTTTTAACAGATTTGTTGAACTTTTTAATAAAAACGTTTATAAGTATTTATAAACAATAACCTATTAATAAATAATAATAATAAATCTTTATTTAATTAAAAAAAAACGATTACAAAATGATTTGCGCTCTGACTCCCGTACTAGCCTCGACTGTATTACAGAAATCAGTCTCTTCCCAGATCTTATATAAGTACTATTGGTTAAACAGGATTTTTTAAATATATGCAATTAAGTATGTAATAAAAAAAAAGTTTCTTAACAAGCAAAACTAATACTAAGGGCCGATTCCTCAATCCCCAAATAAAGGTATTCGACAGCCAACCTGCATGAAAAGCTGTAAAGATTATTTATTTTCCATACAAGCTGTCCACCGGACAAATTCACATGACCGTTAAAAAATCTGCACTAAATATTAATATAATAACTTAAAACAAAACAAAAAAAAAATCGTTTAAGTCTTCCGATGCTGCGCACGTGCACAAAATACTCATACTGTCCCCCCTCTGAATTTCCAGCGATATGCGATGGAAAAATTAGCTAGCACGTGGATCTCTAGATCAATAAATAGTTTCCCTAGTTTTTTTCCAAATGTTTTTGCATCTGGAGACCAAGACCCTAAAGTTTTCACCGGAAACGCTAGAAATTTACAGGAGGATTAGTGTCTTTTTTTTTTATGGGAGCTCGGCATATGACCTCACATCTACATGATGGAAAGCAGTATGTATGTCCAAGAACAAATGCAACCAACAATTACGATCTACGAAACCGTTGATTGCACCTATTATGCCGGCTTAAGATATATATATACACGCTTCGTTTAGGACTCGAGATTATAAGAAGAAGCAAACACGCAAGCAGGCGATTCTAGCGTATTTCTGTTATTTTGAGCTAGTTATACTGCAGCACCGTAAGACATAGAAGTGACGTGGACGTAACCAGGGGCGAGGATGTCCACACAAGTGGCGTCCGATATTTATGCTCGACCTCTCTGCCATGGTCAGAGACTATAGTCAGATTATTCGGTCTTTTTCCATTATCACAATATAACTCCTAAGTTTCTAAGATAATTTTTTTGTCTTCTATAACAATATCTTTGATAACTTACTTAGGGTTTATCAACATTTCGTTTATAGCATTACTTAGTTGTTCGGGAGTGTCATCAGTGAGATCAACTTTCTTAGCAAAGCCTTTGTATTCTGCTTTCTCCATGTTGTTGAACTGATCAGCAAACATTGGTATACCTATCAAAGGTACACCTGAATGTATAGCTTCTGTAGTCGAGAGGAGACCACCGTGAGTTATGAATAGGATACAGTTTGGATGATCTGTAACAAATAGGTAAGGTGTAATAGAAGTATTTATTAAATTGTAGCTAGCATAGTATAATACCTCTGTGTATGACACTATAGGTCATACCCCTTCTACTAAATAATTGCTGTATCTGTTGTTTAGTGATTGCAACTTTAGCGTAGTTACCAAGTTGTGAGTTTGATTCCCACCCAGAGCAAAATAATATTAGATTTTTTTTCGGTACACTTAGCCATAGTCTGTGTGTTTATAAAATATAATATGTATTAGTACCGTTGTTTCTGGTACACATAGTACATGTCTTAATATGTGACCAGGGGCCTGACCAAAGATCACTATCGCTAATCGAATCGCCGCATTTATCGATAAAAATGTATAGGAATTTTACTCTATGGGTAGAGCCTGATCGACGAGAAACGTCAAATCCCATACATTTGGCTTTCGATGGGTATTTCGATTCGATTATCGATTGGCTATTTGGTAAGGCCCCAGGGAAATATGTGTGATACATATTGTTTTAATTTTCTACATATTATTATTATTTATAATTGAAAATAAAAGAAGTGAGTCCAATATTTTGTCCTCATCATATTTACATTAACCGGGTTTAGCCTATTCATAAAAAGTTATGGAGCCCTTAAAGACCACTTTAGTTAAAAAGTTAAAAGTAGGTTTTGTCTCTTTTTTTAGCAACAAAAATACGCGTAAAAGAGTCAACCTATTTTAATTAAAGTGTTCTACAAGGACTCAATAAGTTAGTTATAGGAAAATTATAAAAAATAAATTTGGAGTTAAGGTAACACCTTACTTAATATGCTTGGTTGCGGTGCCCACTGCACAATATAAACGTTTTCAGGCATATCATCCAAGACCTCCTCAAATTTCCATATTACAGTCTGTTTCAATTTTGAAAACATTTTTAAGAGTCCGTTTTTTAGTTCTAGTGGCATGTCCCTGCTTTTCAATACCGATCCCATGCTGAAGTATATTACACCATTTTTTGCTGTGTCCATTATTTTCTTTAGATTCTGCAATATAAAAATATTATGACATGTGTAGTGTCACTATACCACAAATTGTGAAACTGTTTAAAGATGGATTATTGAGCCTATGCAACACCACGAAGAGCTAGCCACTTGTTCGGTGTATACTCATATTATTGGTAACAACGAGGTGGGAGTAACACTACGCTGCTGGGTATCCTAAGGCCGTATAGGCGGTCCCAGGCTACGTAAGGACAGGGTAATGGTATATATTTATTTACCACATGTATTTTTTTGTGTAAACATTAATTCAAAATAGAACCAAGATCTTTGGCGCACCTAATTAGACCCTATGTCAAGCTGTGGACTGCAGTAGTAAGATGTACTTACCTCTGGTAATGGTTTTATTGGAGTATCTATATGGTATCCTCCGATGTACTTAAAGTTATGAGGGATGCTGCTCGGGGTTCCGAACGATATGTGGGCATTGAGGAACATCAGCGATGAATTTTGTGACGTCTCTTCTAAAGAAGGTAATGTTTTGCCTTTAGATTTCGCAACCTCTGAAAATATTTCTTCGTAGGCTTCTTCGGTTGGCGTCTGTATTAGGAATCTGTAAAAATACTGTTAAGATGAGTTAGAACCATAAAATAATAAGAAACATGGTTTAGTTTGACATTGGGATTTGTTTATTATAGCAAGTTTCATAGCACAAGATAGCTATTTTTAGTTTTCTTCTGTCTCTTCAAAATTATAATATTCTATATAAATATGCTTTATATATATAATCTAACCTATATGTACCCATGGCTTTAATCTGGTACCAGAGTTCTTCTACTCTCTGCAGGAAGTTAAAGGGAGGTATATTGGTAGATGTGTAGTCAGCGGTATAAGCAGGATTCGTGACCTCATCCATGAAACCTCGAACCATCCAGTGGGAGTCCAACGAACTTGACCAGATCAAGGGGCAGTCGAATACAACTCCCAAACTGTAACAAAAGTATTAATAGGGGCGACGAGTACACCAGCATCTGTCAGGATTTAATTTGCCTGATGGTGTTAGTGACAATGTTCAGACAGAGCGACATCATCATTTTTATATGCAAAGCAACTTGTAAGACCGTAAGTACACGCTCTAAATATTTGTTTCATGTTCCTGGGTATAAAACTAATTACCAAATGTTTAATTTTATAAATAGAGCCTGTTGTGAATATAATGAAACTTTTCAGGACTTTGATATATTTACAACTTCGTTATATTTAAAAAAGATTTTGAAGATATTGAGTGCATTTACTAAATAAAGTAGATAAGTTAAGTGTCTGTTTGTTTATTTTATATGGCTATTGCTTTATCACTTTTCTTTTAATTACTTGTATCATCATTGTCAAATAACTTTTGGTAAAAACTCACTGGGTTATGTATTGTAAATTTTACTGTATGTTTTCCTATTTAAATAAAAAAATATATATCTATAAGTTTATATGTATAATTAGCGTTTTTACCCAGAAAATAGTTCAGTAAACATCCATTCAGCAATAACCGCGTCGTACTTTGCGGACGGGTTTACCAGCATCTGTCGGGGTTCAGGCTGCCGGAGGGTGTTGGTGGCAATGCTCAGACAGAGCGACATTAACATGTCTATGGTCATCACCGAGTCCTTCTTCATCAACTTGTCTATGTTCAGGAATGGCTCTAGAATGTAAATCAAGAAGAATTTTACTGTTTGTTAAGATGACTTTCTTGTACACCCACACTAAATTCCTCACTCACTGTATTTGAAGTAAGTAATCCCGTTGTTACTTGCCTACAGATTGGTTGACGTTTATAGTACCTACTGCCCTGCTTTCTCAACAAAAAGGCTATTTAACACATTATTTTTTACAAACTGGAAAGGGTTCATAATAATAGTCTGAATAACAACAACACCGCCTAAACTAAAGGTCAGATTAGATTATTAAAAAAAAACCGTAGGTACCTCAGGTAAGGAGGCCTACAAACTTATGGGGTCAAACCATGCAATGATACTTAACGTGATTAATTATATGTCGGAATGAGATTGCAAAACGGTCAGCAAAAAATATTTAATATACTAGCTGTTCTATAACTAAAGTTAAACCAAAAAACAAAAACTACTTTGAATTGCGTCGCTATCACATTAGGTAGGTACTCGTACCTAGTGTGATATAGTTCTATGCACGACGATAGTAATAATTTATAAAATCAAAGCAAGGTCCAACCAAATTTTAATAAAAAACTTTTTTTTTTTAAATAAAGGATTATTTTATACTGTTTCACTTGTTCGACAATATCTAAATATAGTATTTTTTTCCACTATAATAACCTGTGAAACTGTGATTAAGTCTAACCAAAAACCCCGACTAGTTGGCCACTTGTTCTCTGCCTCAGAATACCATTCGCAAAACGAAGTGGGAAAAAAATACCACCGCTCTGGACTACTTTCCACTTTCGGTTCGGGTCACTTTACGTACCTTTGTCAGTTCCCATAAACTTGTAGTTGTCACTAACATTAACTTGGTGTAATCTTGGCGTAGGATTAACTGAAGGGTTGGCGGTCACATATGTTACCTAAACATAGGAATTGGAAGTCAGTAGGTGTCTTATGTCAGGCTACTTCAACTTCTTCAGAAAGCCAAGCCTTGACCCTTACCTCATGTCCAGCTTTCAACAAATTCCTCACGAATCCATCTCCCAAAATAGAATGACTTTTCGTCGGAAACGGGAACACCACCAACACATGATATGCCGGCACAGTGGTGACCAGCGTCGCTAGCAATAACTGTATCACTATAATATTCATTACAAAAAGCTTCTAGATATTTTATTATTATTAAAAGTCATGTGCCTTCATATATTTTTAATTTTATACTAAATTATATGAATGTACCTTCATAGAAATAATTATAATCTCACAAATAGGCACTCTTCACACTATCAAGTAGGAAGTCGATAGCGTTTAAGTGGTCCCCTACACTGCATGCATGTATTTAATAAAGACGTGCAGCATCAATAGTAAATATTAAACTACTGGTTAATTGAAATACAAATATGACTATATAGTTTACAGTCCGTTTTGTGTACATAATGTAAGTATTTTTGTTTGTCATCGTTAGGGCGATTGTATACTTTAGGCAGCAATCATAATTATTAGAATGTCGTTATTGCGATGACTTGCATTTATTAATTGACAACTTTATCATACTGACAAAAAAAAGTGTAGTAAATGCGTACATCGATGTACTTGGATTCATGCAGATAAAGATGTACTTACATAAAAAAAATATTTAATTAAATATAAATATATTAATCATAATAAAATAATTTAAATTATTTTATACCATTATTATGATATCAAAATAATTAAACATTATTAAGTATTATTATCCTTTGTAACATTATTATTTTCATTATTTATTAACATTATGATTAATATAATCAATGTTAAATTATCATCTTCATTATTATAATTTTATTATTTCATTACCATTATTGTACTTATTTTCATTATTATTTACCATTGTTATTATTTTTAGCGCTTATTATTAAAATACCTATTATCTAGATATTCATTCATTTTATAATAATTAAACTACTTTTCCAAAAGCATCTCAGTCAGTTTCCTGTCTTTTAATTTCACCGGCAGTTTGTTGTAAACTCTGTTGTTATAGTGTTGTTGTGTTGTTATCCTCTTTCAATATTTGTTTAAACACTTTATTGCAGAGTAAACAAAAGTTATGTACAAAGGCGAACTTATGCGTATCTACCAGCTAACCTTTAAGATTGTATACAGGGTGACTTTGAAAGGATGTACTTTAGGGTAATATGAGGTTCTGTTGATCAAACCGAACATTTTTTCCCATGGAACCATGTGAAAAAAAAATGCATAAGTAATGTTAAAATTACAAATTGATGAGAGATTTGTATGGGGAAGCATATTTTTTTTTCATTTGCGCCACATGGTTCCATGGGAAAAAATGTGCCTGTCTTGTATATACATATCATCACGGGTGCATTACGGCGCCTGAGACCGTCTAGGCGGTCCCAGGCTACCCAGCGGAGAGGTTTTAATCCTATCTCGTCGTAGCCGATGGTATGAGTCTACACCGAACAAGTGGCTAGCTCGTCGCGATGTTTCGAATAGAGTCAATAATAACCCATTTATGAACAGTTTCACAAGTTGGTATAGTGAAACCGGGACTGACAGCTTAACGTGCTCTCCGAAGCACTATAGTGGTGTTGTCAAACAAATGTACATATTTAAAAAAAAAATAACTCATTGGTACACATCGAGATTCGAACCAGGGACCTAAGAGTTTTTAAGTCCAAGGTCTAACCAACTCGGCCACCACAAAGCCAGCCTGTCTTGTGGGAGTTATTACGGTTTACAGTTACAGTTAGGTACGGCAGAAAAGAATATAAAAAGATTAAATTAAGATATAATTACATTACATTTCAAATTAAAACAATTCATGAGATCAAATCAAACAATAATAACAAAACAAATAATAAAATACGTACATCAATCAACTTAAATTAAATCAAACTAAATTAAATCAAATTAAACTAAACCAAATTAAATTAAATCAAATATAATTTAAATCAAATTAAATATATCCAATATTGAAGGTCAGCTCAAATAAACAACAAGCATCCAGTGAATGTATGCATGTAGACAATGGTTCAATCATACAATGACTTTTATAAAGTTTTCATTTTGTTCGTTACATGCAGCCATGTAAACTTTTATTCTTCATATCAATCAACCTCACAATCTTATTATACATTTCAATTCGAATAATTATTATTATTCTCCATACAAACTAGTAATGTTAAAATGACCAAATGATTTGTATGGAGAAGCCTACATTTTTTTTCATTTATGACACATGGTTCCATGGGAAAAGTTGTTCGATTTGATCAGCAGAACCTCATATTAGCCCAAAGTACATCCTTTCAAATTCACTCTGTATATAAAGGGAACCAAAAATGAACTAATAATATCAAAAGTAATAATAGTACAAGTACTCAAATGTAATAATTATTGTTTACAGCAACTTGCTGTAGTGTATAAGTTACCTTATAACAGTTAGCAATGTAACTGTATGGTCATTGTTCAAAATTATAGGTTTTCTTTATTCTCGATGATTGAAAGTCAGTAAATCATGGTAGGGGCCAAAGAATTAACTACAATACAATCAACTAATGAGGTACTTATACAATTCGACCCGTCTTTTTTTTTATGTATGGCCATGCACTTCTTGGTCAATAGATACTTAACCGATTTTGATTTGTACATTTTTGCTTCTGTCTGTCATTTTCACTTTGCCCACATCACGATTATCTCGATGTAATAAAAGTGCAATTGTATTTTTTTAACTTTTTTTAAAATAAGTCACTTTATTAACATTAGACAAAAAACATTATTTTATGTTTTTTAGTATATACTTAGTCTTAGGGCCGGTTTAATAGACGATGTCCCAAGTTGTTGCTTCCAACTGCCAAAATACAGTGGCTAAGTCTAGCGCTTGCTATTATCATTAAAGTATGCTTTAATTTTTAGTTTTTTTTTAAAGTTCCAACTTGTTTTTTAAGAATTACTTACTTTATAATGCCTTATAGATTTTTCTTATTAAGTTCCAACTTGTTTTTTAAGAATTACTTATTTTATAATGCATTTAGATTTTTCGTTGCAAAACATTTTGCTAAATGTTTATTTGCGAAAGAAAAACTAACAGAATATATGAAATTATGTATTACGGTATCAGAAGGTACATTTTTAGGAATTCAAAAAGACCACAAGAATAAATCTTTGGAATCATCATGATAATATGCTAAACATATTATATTATATATTTATTTGACGTTAATCTTTACCGGCTTTATAAAGAGTTTATTATAATATATAAATTTTTAACAATAAGATCTAAGTATTTATTTGGGAAATATTTCTCCCACACACGCCAACATATGTTCTACGTGTTTTTCTAACATTTTTTTATAATAGGAAACCACATCCATGGTATCTACTCCAGGGTAATGCGCGCTGGTCATTTATTAATATTTATTATAGTAAGTGATCTGGGTTACTAGACTACTAAGCGTAAAAATTATAATATAGGTAATGTGGAAAACTATACAGTAGATTTTACAACAAGTGCACAAAACTAACCATTTTTATCCGAGACTTTTAGCAGCCCGAGCCGAAGGCGAGGACTGATAGTAATGTCGAGGATAAAATGGTTTTGCGGACGAGTTATAAACTCTGCTTTTCACTTCGATTGCGAGGAAATAAAACAGAAGTATAACATAACATTTCTTTAATTATAATTAAAATAAATTAAAAAGTCTGTACTATTTTTACTTAGATTTTTTTTTTAAATACTCAAGGAAATTGATTTTATCTCTTAAAAAACACATAAGGCAAATAGATTTAGATAAAGAGCCTTTACCTTAATATAGATACATTTATGGGTAGATACGTTAATGCACTTGTGCACGTATCCTGCACAAATAAGCACTTTCAGAGCATGAGAAGTGAAAAATATTATATAATACGAACAAATATTTTATACTTTAACCTTCTAGCTGAATTTATTACTGAAATAATAATACTTATTTCTATTAATTTTCCACCTTTTGAAGCATATTATTTCTATAATGATTCGGGCTCTAGCATCTACATACAACTATAAGCATTTCTGCTAATGTTTTCGAGATATTAATTGATAATAATTAATTGCTGTTTACCCCGACCGGGGCCTTGTTTATCTAACACTTATTTAATATTTTTTGATTATTTATTATTATTATATTAATTAACTTATTTTATTCATTTTATATTTCTATAAATTTTGTATTTGTTTTGTGTAAGATGTTTTTGTTTTTGTGTCATAATTTGTGGATGATATTTTGGTTTTTGTTATTCTAAGATGATTGTTAATCTGATTATATTCCCTAATAACAATAAAATAAAATAAATAAAATATCATGGTCTATACGTCTGTACGGAACCACTCCATCTCGAAAGAGTGAACAAAATGTTTATGAATTGTTACGTTGTTACACCATAATTATGTTTTGTTACAATGTTACACTCAAGGTTTAAGAAACCAGTTTGTCGTACATCATAAAATTGGTTGATGATATTAGTGTGTTTTCCTTATGGTAGATTTGATAATAATTATATATACTTAGGTATATATTTTATAGGTGGGAGGAAGGTCTAACTTCGTTAGGTTTACCGACCAAAAAAATTGTGGTGAATATTAGGAATGCTAAAGTGTAGATAATAATAAAAAAATATTTCTTAATATTATTTTATTTATTTTTAATCATATTTATTTACTCCACAATGTTTACTTTTTTTATTATTAAATAAAGCCTAATTAAAAAAAAAAAACATTTAAATCCTCCTTTGCTGAGTACCCAAAGTACTTAAAGCATTGCCCCTCTGAATTTCCAGCGATATTCGTTGGAAAAAGAAAGATCTTGGACGTTGGTCTCCAGAAGCATCTATTAATAATTTTCCAATACTCGTAGTTCGTTATTTTTTTTTTGCATCTGGAGACCAAGGCCATGTTTCCCATGAAAATCCTAGAAATTCATAAGAGGGGCAATGATTTCTGTATTTGAAAATTTTCCTATTTTGGGCTAACAATGCTGTATCGCCGGGGGATTTAGACGGTATGTCAATATAGCTGGGAGTCCACACAGGTGGCGTCCCATAGAAGTGCTCGACCTTTATTTTATGGAGTTACAGTCACACCGTCCGGAGGGCTAATTACACGTAACGAGTACAGTGGCGAGACAGTATAACGGTGCTAGGCCGAGAGAGTCGGGTGAACGAGTAAGTGTTTATATGTATTTTGCTTCTTAGCGAGTCGGTTTAGTTTAGACGCAGTAGCCGACTAAAATGGATCGCAGAAGAAGAGATTTAAAAGAATTTTCAACCGGCTCCTACCAGTCATAATTGAAGACCTATGGGACTTAATGAAGAGTGTAGAAGTATTTGGATAAGAAAATGGATGTTAAGGAGCACGCCCTTGGCGCAACAAATAATATTTTTAATGAATTGCAAACCGAAGATCCTAAATAATTGAAGGCATTTTAAGGATGACAGTAGAACGTTTTGAGACATTGTTAGAGCACATAACTCCACATGTTCAAAGAGCAGACACAATAATGAGACAAGCAATACCTGCAAAGGTTAAACTGCAAATAGCTTTAACTTATTTAGCAACTGGGATCAGCTATCGGTATCTGCAAGCATTTTATCGAACATCTATAGCTGCGATATCATCATTTACCATTGCAATATATGCTGCATCACGCTTTTGCTTGTTTTTGTAATCGGGAGGTGAAAACTTAAAATTCATTCAATGTTACAATGCCTGTGGGCATTGTAACATTGAATGAATTTTATAGTTGTGTCTAAATTCCATTTACCCGTATTAGCCATTTTTAAATATACAATGTAATGTATACCTAGTTAACTATTGAACAAAATAAAAACTAGTTGTGTCTACTGGTGAACAAGTGGCGAGTAACGGCCGAGTGCATGTTCATACGTGTCAAGCTGGATAGCGCGTCGCTGCGGGGGCGGAGAAACGAAGCGGGAGGGTGGGCACTCGGCCTAGCAAACAAATCGTAGTTCTAGTGACTCTCTCGTCACTCTGCTCGGCCGAGGCATTCGTCAAAATGTTCACATATACCGAGCACTCGGCCGAGGGCACTGTCTCGCCACTGTACTCGTTACGTGTAATTAGCGCTTCACCGTCGTTTTTATTTATAAAATTATAATTACAATCAATAAAAATATTCACTAAACATATATTTTTTAAATAACAATATTTTAATAGATAGGTATTTTAATAGATTAATTAACTTTAACTTTTTTCTTATTTTTACTACAAAATACATTTTTAACTTTAGTTAAACATTTTTTAAGTAGGTAAATAATGACTAGGACCACAGCTATGAGATCTAGGTAGAGTTTCTGGTACAGAGGTACCAGGAGCGCAGGAGAGCGCAGGTGTGCGGCGCCGCGCGTACGCACCACGTGCTCCACCCAGTATGCCAGCTCTTGTCTGGGGGTGAGCGGTAAGTCGTGGTATATGGATGATAATTCTTTTACCCTATTTGTATACCTGTAAAAAAAGAAACATTAACGTTAAAATATTTCTGTTTTGGGTAGTAAATCTTTGTATTATAATATAACAGTGTTTTTATGATTAAAATAAAAAATACTCAACAAGAAATATTAATTTAAAAGTCTTTTGGTTTGCGTCAATAATCTTTAAATTGTTTGAATTTTATTGTGTATCTAATTGTATTATTTTTTACAATACACCTTTTTATATTATATTTTTTTTTTTTGTATATTAATATTATTATTAAATTTTTACTTTTAAAACGTAGAGTAAAACCTACATGAATTTTGTACAATTCATTTTGAATTTTAAATATAAGATTATAATTTATTTATTAAAACTAAAATTTGTATATTTACAATGTTAAAAATTATATTAATTTTTACTTATTATTATTATACACTGATCGACAAAAAGATTATTTAAATTCTGTGAAATCTTCGGCTATTACTGGAAGTACCTACTTTAATTGAATATTATAATTAAAGCTTATTATTTTATATAGTGAACGCAGACTTGGCGGTTGCAGTGCCCTTAATATTTTATTAACATTAATTTTTACAAAATGTATTTAATCCCTTTCCAAATAATAATAGGATACAGAATATATGACATTATTATATTTATTAAAATCCACAATTATTAAAGCTTAAAATAATTAAATCTTATTTTTTAAAAAATATCATATAAAATAATTGATCGTAAAAAACTGAGTCATATTGTGAATTTTAAAATGTTTCTCAGATCTTTATCCAACTTTATAAAAATATGATATCGGTTATCGATATTATAATAAAAATATATAATTACAGCCGACGGAAAACTGCTTGTCAATATGATTTGGCTAAAAAGTATAAGAATTTCCGTTGTTTTATACATGTGACATGTCTGATAAAGTTTCGATGAGTTTGGAGACTATGTCAACTTATCGGTCCCGTTTCTACTAATACCAACCAATATGTATGATGAAATACGAGTAATGACACACAAGTTAAATAATAGTTAGGTGAAGGATAAACATGATCGCGGGAGACACAAGTATCATGCATGATTAATTACTAAGTAAAATGTAAAAAAATTAAACGACGGCGACACGGTGAAATTAAACGACGGCGACACGGTGAAATTAAAAGTTCCAGTAATAAGTGTGCAAGTAAGATAAATTAGAATAAGAGCAAAGTTTAAAGGAGGTATCGAGAGACTCTCTGCGTATCCCGCAATGAACTTTGATTTGAAGCTAAATAAATAAATAATATATTTTGAAGTATGGACGCGGTGAAAGAACAACATTGGCATTGACATTACACAATTCTGTCACTGCTGCACTATTTTATTGCCAAGCGACTGTCATAGAAAAGTAGTGCGTTGTGAAATATATTATGACACTTCCGTTTCCGTAAAATAGCAACAAATTAATAATATATAATTGAGATAGTTTTGTTTAATAAAATAAATGAGTAAACTAAAAAAACTAAGTTTATGTTGTTACTAGCCAATTTAGCGTAATACAGTAAGTGATATAAATGAATAATGGCCACGTTGTTGATAAGCACTGATCGGCCTTTGCGGAGATAAGCGTGACTATAAACTTATTCAGGTAAACTTGCTTCGTCACGGTGATGTTTTGAGGAAAACCTTGGATAACAAAAATAGTTTTGTTCATGTTGTTATTATAAGTTACTTTTGATTAGAATATTAAAATTAATAATCAAAGTACAAGCATAAAAATTATAATTTAAAAAAATATCTCGGTATTTATCAGCTAGGGCCACTACTGGATTATTTTATGATTTATATTTAACAACACTAGGAAATCCATTCTTAACTTATTTAAATAAAGCCTTATACAGTATTTTATCGTTGTTAGAGTATTAACCTATCTATATAGTAATAATCGTTTAAGTAGCATTTAAAAATACAGGCGTAAATATATTTTGTACTTATATCAAAGAAACGTGAAGAAGATGAAAGCATTGTTATTTGAAAGATGCGAAGATTAGTGTTGAATAGATAAGTAAGTAAAGACACGTTAAGATAATTATGGATATTAAGAAGAAAGTCAATTGAGAGATATAAAGAAAATGGGGCACCTAATACTACTTAAAGTAAAGATATATCCCTAACAGACAGGAAAATTTTGCAGAAAAATGCTTTGCTCCCCACACTTTTAATGGAATTTTCACCAGAAGTTATGAAAATGGGACCAACAGGCTAACATACTCTTCAAACGCAGTACGTTATTGAAACAAATGAAAAACATTAATTGATGCAGAATCGAACTTGTGACTTTTCAGTCGGCAATCTAATTCCTATGTGTTGAACATTAAAATGTGTTAATGAATGTATTACTTTTGTATAGACATTGACTGGCCTATACACTTACTTGGGATCAGTGAGCATTTCTTCAATAGCTAACTTCAGTCTATCAGCCAAGTCATCTCCAAACAGAACCAGCTGTGCATATCCCTTGGAGACAGCCATGTTCATGTTATTGAATTGATCCCCAAATATAGGTATACCGATGATAGGGACCCCATAGTGAATTGTTTCAGTAGTTGATAGTTTACCACCGTGGGTGATGAAGATCCGAGTGTTTGTGTGGTCTGTAAGTTTTATTAGTTATTTACGTTAAACTATGTTATAATAAATTAGTTTCGTTACGGTATCAGTCTACGGGTTCAACAATTCCCAAGAGATTACTGCATCAATTTATTATCGTGGTGAAAGTCTCTTTTCAGGGTGCTGTTAGAAATCGACAGATAATTTAATGCTAAAACAGCGAGGAAATTAATTTAGGCTCTTAATGTAAATTTTTCTATCGCCACAGGCTTCGTAACCGCATCATGACAGCCCCCGTAGACTAGTGGTTGCGTCTTTGACGTTGCATCCGGAGGTCGTGGGTTCGATTCCCACCCATGGCAACAAAATATTAGTACGCTTTTTCTGTACAGTTTGTCATGGTCTGGGTGTTTATAAAAATATAATATGTATTATATCGTTGGTACACATAGTACAAGTCTAGAGCTTAGTTTGTGACCAGAGCAATTTGTGTAAATTGTCTTACATATTATTATTAATATTATTATTATCATATAGAGATCGTACTATACAGATATGCGCCCTCAGGTAGATTTAGTTACATGCCATGCTGATATAAAATAATGTTTCTTACTTAAGATACTAGGTTGGGGTGCCCATTGAACAATATGAACATTTTTAGGTAGATCCTTGATGTCCTCCTCAAATTTCCATATAACAGTTTGCTTCAGTTGTCCAAACATCTTTATCAAGTCTGTTTTCACTCGCACCGGAAGATCCTTACTCTTGAGGTTGGATCCCATACTAAAGTAAATTACTCCATCTTTTGAGGCATCAAATATTTTTTGCATATCCTGAAAATATGTGAAATGATATATGGTTGTTTTGGATTAGGTTTCTGACATTTACATTTTAGAATTCCGTAAATACCCTATAAAAAGTAAAGAATCGTGTTTTAATGACCACCATCTAAAATGAAAACTCTATCATACTATTATAATCGTGGGGTCGGTATATTCCATATTTTTAAGAATAGGTAATCACTATGAACTTACCACTTACTCAAGTAAGTCTTGTCTCTGTCAATGAAACAGAAGTGAGGCTTGAGTTACGTAGTAACTATTTATTAATCTGTGGCTTGAGTGAATAACGTTTAAATACGGACTCAATGATCACAAACACCGACTAAATTTTAGTTTACGATCATTAAAATAACAAACCTGAGGTAGCGGTTTAGTAACAGGGTTGATGTGGTAACCCCCTATGTATTTAGCGCTCTGAGGCAGTTTGTAAGGTATACCGAAAGCAGGTTGCGAATTGAGGAACATGAAAGAACCGTTGAAAGCTATTTCACGCAAACTTGGTAGTGGACGACCACGCTTTTGAAATCCTGCTTCGAACATCTCTTTGTAGTATGGCCGCTCCAGGAAAATGTATGATATACTGAAATAAATAAAAAGTACATTAACTATGATAAAGGTCGCTAAATGTTACTTTAACTATGTTTGTGGAATCTTAATAAGCAAAAACATTGCCAAATGGGCAATAATATATGCGGTGACTTTGGGTTAATATGAGGTTCTATTGATCAAATCGAAAAACTTTTCCATGGGATCATATGAAAAATCAAAATTGCCCTCTCCATACAAACTAGTAATATTAAAATGACCAATTTGTATGGGGAAGCCAAATTTTGTTTTCATTTACGACACATGGTTCCATGAGAAAAATGGTTCGATTTGATCAGTAGAGCGTAATATTATACTGTTGTACTTAGCCATTTATGTGGCCACACTTAAATATGTGAGCAACACATATGTAGTGGCAAGCCCAAACGAACATTAATTGAAAATCGGATCGTTTCTTTACCTAATAAAGTGCCTAAGTGATTGGCTGGAAGTCTTGCAGCGGAATTTTTATTGCAGATTATCAAAAAACAAGCTTTATCATTAACATATGTCATTTTTCTTATTAGAATCGTTATCTAAAATTGGAGTACGAGTATCCAATGCTTTTTGTATATGGTTTTCTATCGACTCTTCTGCTCTGAAACTATTTTTTTTGTGTTGTCTATTATACAATTATACGATATATACGACCTCTTTTCTTTTATTGTTTTATGTTTTACATAAATGTTATAGGAAACTATGACATCAACTATTTAACCTAACCTTAACGACTTCCTCATATATTAAATAATTTATTAATATATACCTACCTAGTACAAATTTATTATAACAAATAAAAAAAATCTTTAAAATTCTATCGAAATTTTCCTAAATGTACCGAGAATTTTGACTGCAGGAACCTGCAGATATAACCTGGGAATTATACTGCTATATATTTTTTTGTTTTAAATAACTTTTAGACCGACTATCTCCAGCAACTTCTATCATTTTTTTTCCTATTTACTCAATGAAAAGTTTTGATTCTAAATACCAAGGAACTTATGTTTCTATTACGAAAGGAAATAAATAATGATTTGTTAGAATTGAATATTTATTATATCTTAGTTTAGCTGCATTTTCGGTGGCAGAGCCTGGACAAATACTTGTAGAGTCAATATGTGTTGCAGCTCGACACAACTCGCATCCCAGACCAATGACATGCCCTTATAGACCAAGGTATTAAAGTTATACCATCTGGACGTTTTCCGTCATTCCTAATAAGACCTGGCGGCTCTAGGATTGATGGAATGTTAGCAGTCTTTTGTATTCAGAATGTATTTAGAAGACTTACAACTGCATAATTTCTGAGTAAATCTGCATCCATAGCTGATTGGCTCTCTCCAGGAACGATAGCGGCGGAACTGGTTTGGTGAGGAGGTGGGTGGTGAACGCTGGGTTGCTATTCTCGTCTACCAGCTGCAGGACTTGCGCGTGGGGATCCGTGGAACTCAACCAGATTAGAGGACATTCGTAGAGGGCGCCAAATCTGTAATTTAAACAATTCTTAGTTAGCTGAGTTTAATTGAACACCGCTTTATGTGATAGGTATTTAAATATTGATCGAATAGTTATTTATGAGTAATGAGGTTACAATATACCTTTTGTTCCATGACTTTTACAATTAGGATTATATTTGTTATTATAACTATATAGAATTTTACTATAACTTTTAATTAACAGCTATTCACTATAATGAGGTTGTCTCTTTTTGTCCAATAATATCGGTATAGAAACTATCAGTGCTCTGTCCCTAGTTACAAGGTTTGCTTATACAAAATGTATTTTCGTATTCGTATATAATATATAAGGTATAAATATGTTGACATTTTCTAAAAAAAGATTATAATAAATAGTGTAAAGTCACATACCCAGCTAACAGATAGGAGAAGAACCATTCCGTGATGACCACGTCGAACTTCTCCGCTGGATCCAGAAACATTTTCTGAACATTCTGGTGTGTGATTGCGTACTTCGGCAACGTGGTAGACATTATGTGCATGAAGTATAGTGGGAGTGTCGTCTGAGATAACTCTGCTATATTTGAGAACATATCATTCTTTTCTGCATCTTCTGCAAAATACAGATCTAGTTTAAGATATTTTTTTTTTTAATTAGGCTGTTTCCTACCGAAATAAAATGCTCTTAGGGAATAAATAATGAGTTTAAGACACATACGGTGATGAGAAAGTTTTAAGGCTTTAAAACTGAGGCTTTAATACATATTATATTTTTAGTACCTAATTGAATCAACGTTATTTTGTGAAAGTTTTTAAATTATAGTTAAAAGTTTTTTAAATATATTTTAACTATAATTTAACATATACTATAATCGATTTAACATATTATATTTAAATATAATGTTGATAATATTGTTAATTTAATAATTAGGTGTAATGTGTGGATGCGGGCAGAATATGCTGTACAAAAAACAAAAGTTATTTATTTATTAATAAAAAAACTCATTGCTATACCGGGGGTTAAACGGGGATCCAAAAACTGTAGTCCTAACTAATTCAGCAACCACATAATAATATGTTATTATACAATTATTATTTACAAAAAAATGGCCCAGCCTAGTGGTTAAATCACTGCGCAACTTATATAAAAAGGTTAAGAAGATGACAACAAGACCGGACCTGGGGATGGGTGACCGCTTTATGCAGGTTATTTTATCATAAACACAGCAACAAGCTCGCCAGTTGAATACCCGGCAAAATGAGGACGTGTTAATCCCTCCGCTGGGTTCCCTGAGGCCGTTTATTAAAAACGGTTCTCGGGAGCCAAATAGGCACCCGTGATGGTATTTATTTATTTTATTATTTACAAAACCGTAAGCGTTGCCACAGAAGAAGATATACGTTACTAGCGTGATGAGCTTATCTTTTGATAATGCTGAGGATCTAATCTAATTTAATAATTTAAAACCAATTTATTTAGGTTTGATAAATACTATAATCGATATAACCCAAAACAAAATATAACATGTTATATTTATTTATTGTTAATTACAAGAGTTTTAACCCATTTTATTGTACAAAAATATTTGTATGAAATTAAGTAAAGAAACTTTGTTTACTTACTTTGAAATTCAGTTATAATACTACTAATGTCGATTTGACGAATATTCGGAGGCGTCTTTTCCCTCGGGAGAGGCGTGATTAAAGTCACCTGAAAATAACAGATAATATCAGGTGCAACTGCTGTCATTTCTGAAAATATTATGAAATCTGCAACAAAACTAAAACTTTTAGCTTTTAATCATACACACACACACACGCACACACATGCACGTACGTGCAAACACACACAAACACGCATGCATGCACACAAAATTTCACAGACACACACATTTATTTAATTTTGTTACTCGTGTATTCTTACTAAAGCTGAACTGTATTTTATTTTATTTTATTTGTATTTTGTAAATATTATACCTACATAAGCATGGAGCGGTTATAACTGGTTCCTGTAACACAGGGTATCCTAGCACAGGAGCCAGGGATCAGCAGTAACTTGTAAATGTAAATATAATTAATTAGGTACATAAATTAAATGTTTTTGATGCACTTTTTTTCTTTTAAAATGTATTTATGTGTATTTTGTGTGTGTCAATAAATAATTTTATTATTATTATTATTGCATGTTGGGAATGAAGATGTCAATTAACTTCACTTTAAAATTATATCCATGTCATAAAAATTACATCATTTTGTTTTTATTTGCTTTAATATTAAATATTATTTACTAATCATATTATTTATTAATCATACCAATATAATAATGACACACCAAATTCGGAGTATGCAGAGACTACCCAAATTTATGCATATTCATTTTGTCTATTTTTTAATAGAAGCATGGCATGTGACTCTACATCTACCTGATGGAAAGCAGTATTCAGGTCCATAAATTAATAGAACCAGAACTTAGAACTGTGTTGTAAGAGCTGGTTTCATCCATTATGCCGGCTTAAGATGTCTATTCACTCTATGACATTTTTAAATATTTAAGAATAAGTAAGATACTTTAATAATATATTAGAAAAATTGGTCAAATAATAATAAAATTTTAGATACACATGGTGTTCATTTTACAATCAAACAATCATTAGATACTTTAGTGGTATCCAAGTAATAACAAGGAAGTGATCCCAAGGTCTCTAATGTTTATTATGGATCCCAAGGTCTCTAATGTTTATTATGGACCCAAACAAATACAGAAGCATTTACCTCATGACCAGCTGCTGCCAAAGTATCACACACTCCTTCTCCTAGGATAGCGTGACTCCTTCCTGGCATCGGGAATACCACCAGCACTTTATACCCATCACTCAGACTAAATGCAGCAGCTAATATAACAAACAATTTCATTCTGAAGCCCATTTTAACAAGACGTCTTCGCTCAATGCGTGAGCGATTTGCAATGATTCATGTGGAGGTACAATTTATTATAGGTATTGTGAGATAGGTTTGAGTTTTTTATTGCAAAAAATGTTTCGACCAATTAAAAGTTTTGAGCTGTATGATGTAAATATTGGGTAAGGAGATGGTTTTAATTTTTATAAATACTATTACTCTAAATACATGTTTTTTGATAGGTATCTACTAGATATTTTATCTTACAGATAGTGATATGACATGTGAGGTAAATATTTTTTTAAGTATTTATTTATTGGTTAGATATTAAATAGTATACGTGGTGGCCGAGTTAGTTAGGCCTCAGAATTTTTTTACTCAACCCTACAATTTTAGGTTTCAGGTTCAATCCCCGGCGCGTACCAATGAATATTCAATTAAACAATACGAGTACTTTGTACATTTGTTTGACAACACCACTATAGTACCTCGGTGAGCACGTTAAGTCGTCAAACTCAGTTTCACTATACCAACTTGTAAAACTGTTTATTGGTGAATTATTCAGTGTACGTTTTTTGTACAGATCATCATTCGTAACCGCATCATTTAGCCGGCATAGTGGGAGCGATCAATGCTGTTAAACAATAATGTATTGATAACTTATTATTAGTGATATGGATTTTTTGGTCTGCTTATCACCAGGTAGATACAAACTCACATGCCGTGCTCCAGTAAAAAAAAAATGCAATTTTTCACATTTATAATATTAGTACAGATTATGGAATAAATGGTAGCTGCACAATATTATCATTTCTATTTATTCTATCAGTATTTTCAATTTGATTATCATTACAAACTTTACCGCTTTATACAACGAGGCTATTGCTTTATATAACTCGCCACTTGTTAGGTGTTGCCTCCGAATACCATCGGCGAAATGACGATGGGTTAATCCCTCCGCTGGGACCCTGAGGCCGTTTAAACGGTTCTCGGGAGCCAAATTGGCACCCGTGATGGTATTTATTACAAACTTTACACGAATGTTGCTGATATTACGTCAGTTCTAATAGGTAATCTAAGGTAGTGTCATCAAGCAAAATTGTTGCGAAATAGTAAACGTACAGCACAAGGCGAGGACTGAAAAAAAAATGTTAGCTGACAAAATATAAATTCTATGGTATTTAAAAAAAAAAAGTTTTATATTTTTATTTTTTACTTTTGAGTATTTTTTTGGATTTGGTTTATTTTGTTTCATAATTATAATTTTCATAATGACTAAATATTTAATTATTATATGTAATATGAATAGGATAACAGCTGTGAGATCTAGGTATAGTTTCTGGTCTGTATACAGAGGTACCAGGAGCTCAGGAGAGCGCAGGTGTGCGGCATACATGTACTACCTTATTTATAGCGTTTCGTACATTTCTAAATAATAACCTACCTATATCTCGGAAATTTGGAATATCTTAATATGCTTCCAATAGTAAAAAGAGGGAACACTTAGATTTAAAAATGAAATTAAGTATTTAGGAAACTATTTGAGGTAGAAAGTTAAAGAAACATTAGTATGTTGCTTCTCTTGTACGGAACCCAGTACATGAACAACATTCGCTTGTGACAGCATTTTGTGAAGTCAATAGTTTTATTTTTTATACAACAGTTTATTATTAATATTATTATATATTTTTTTTACAAATAATGGATAAATCGCACCAGAATACAACGCTGGTCATCTAATGATCGCCGATATCTCATTTAATTAAATTGTAATATTAATTTTTATGCTTAATAGTCCAACTACCAACAAATGTAATACTACGAGTACCTGGAGTTAGTTTAATCGCTCAGCCAATTCATATTCCAATTCCGTAGGAGACTAGGATCGCGCACTTCTTGTAGACTGCGGTGTTGATGTTGAAGAACTGGTCTGCGGTCACAGGGATTTCGATGCATTCGATAGGTATTCCGTAGTGGACCGCTTCAGTCATGGACATTTAAAATTATGGCACGATTTATACAATTATATTGTAAATTTATTAAATCGGTTACACCCTCAGATTGTGCGCGTATACTTTGCAGTATCACACGCGCTGATTTTCAGGGCGCACCGTGAGATTCTTACAACTAAATTGTTATTTTTCAAACAATTTCAAACTAAATTGTTTGAATTCCAACGGACTATCATGATTTCGGTCGCATCCTAAACACGAGGCTCGAGGGCCTGAAGGAGCGCCTTCTGCCTTCGACACGCACCCGGCCCCCACTGGGCAAGCGGGTTCCAGCTTCAGCTGTTGTTTGTGTCGCAGCACCCGAAGCACAGAACCAGACCTTAATCACTTCCCCGACCTCTCCTTCACAGCAAGTTGCTGGGAAGAGGAGGTCGAAGAAGAAAAATAAGAAAAAGAAGACAAGCCTCAAAGCACCGTGTACCAATGAGTTTTTAATTTATAAAAAAATATGTACATTTGTTTGACAACACCACTATAGTGCCTAGGAGAGCACGTTAAGCTGTCGGTCCCGGTTTCGCTATACCAACTTGTGAAACTGTTTATAGATGGGTTATTGAGTCTATTCAAAAACATCGCGACGAGCTAGCCACTTGTTCGGTGTAGCCCATACGACTACGACGTGGTTGGATTAAAACCCCTCCGCTGGGTAGCAGGAGCCTGGAGGTCCTAGGTGCGACCGCGGCAGAGCAGGCGGATGCTCTGGCCGGAAAAAAATCGGGAGGCAATTTCTCTCGAGGTCTTCCGAGTCGATAAACCGGTGAAGTGCGCACATCTACGCCAGGTTTGAATGACTCGGTCACCCGCCTGAGTTAATTGCTGCGGGGGCCACCAACGAGGATTGTTCAGAGGCCCTTGTTAAAGCGGGCCCTTTAAGTGGCGATGCTAGTGGGCCGCGGAACGGCCTATGAGGTGCTACAGGTGCCTAGAGGTCAGGCACGTCGGCGCTAAGTGCCATTCAACCGTCGACCAACCGAAGAAAGGCGGATCACCGAGTGGGTGCATAAAGTTGTGCCCACTCTAAACGGAGAAAACAAGTGAGGCTATATATGTGGTAACTGGCCAGTTACCGTCTTCACCAGACCAAAGGCAGGCTCACTTAAGTACTGAGTATGTGCTGAATGCCGCAACAGAGAGAGCACTAAGGCACTACAGCTGTCGATCAGCAGAGCCAAGGCCCAGGCGAGAGACGAACTCCTGTAGACTTTGAGTCGAGATCCTTGGGGTCGCCCATACCTTATTTATACCAGGACCGTTGGTAAGCGGCAGCATCTGTCTCGGAGCGAACGGCTGCCGGTAAGGCGTCGGCGTTTGAGTGGGTGGCCGACGCGTTGCCCTCCTATCCCTCTTTTTGAAGAGAGGGCAGTGGATGGGCGACTAGTCAAGCTGCTGTTTTTCCCAGCGGTTAGGCATACGCTTTGGGTTGTGCTTTCACGGAGATCCCCTCCGCGCTCCCGTCTGAGTGAACTGAGGGGCAGCGAACGGAGTGAAACCCTCTAAAGGAGCGAAGAAGTGTTTAACACCATAAGGACAAACAGGCTTGCCTGTCTCCAAGACCATTGTCCGTGGCAGTCGAACTCCATGAAGGAACACAATGGATCTAGGCTGGAGAGTCGATAAACACTCCTGAGGGCAGGGAGCAGCGCCTTGCAGTACCGGGTTGGGGCCAAATGACCTGGGCGTACATTACGGACCCAATACCGGAAAGCGGAGGGGTGGAAATGAGCTTGCTTCTTATGCAATAGCTATTGCTTCTTATGCAATAGCTATTGCTTCTTATACATTAGCTCATTACTGTGTATAGGGCAACACTCCGGCGAGCGTACTGCCAACAAGAAGATGATTTTCCTCCTCTTCCAGCATTGGTGGATACATTGGACTCACTGCCACTCTGCCCGACGCGGCCGTTGAGACCCCCAGTAAAAGAAAAAAAAAAATTTAAACTCTATACCCTATAGAGTTGAATTTTTATTTAAAATAACCCTTCACAGGCTACCACCGGAGCTGTGCCCTCTGCTTCAACAAGGTACAGTCAAGGGTGGTACTTCCTCCTAAAGACGGAGACTGCTCAGAGCAATCAGTGACTACCGCAGAAATACGTTTCGGCTTTTCGGGCACCGGCACTGTGCGGGTGAGCTGTCCAGTGGCGGCCGCCAATATAGTGGTCGCAAACGGATGCCTGCTGGTCGGCTGGGTGTCAGTCAGTATTCCGTCTGGAGATTAGGCCGCTCTGATGCTACCGGTGTCTTGAGGTCGGTCACGTGGGCGCGCGCTGCGCATCCACCGTGGATCGTAGCAAGGAGTGTTATCGTTGCGGCCAAGCTGATCATATAGTGGCCAAGTGCGTCGCTAAACTGCACTGCACATTGTGTTCGGCCGCAGGTCGAAAATCGGAGCACAGAGTGGGTGCGTAATCTTGCGCCTACCTTAAGAAGACTACAAAAAGGGGAGTGATCGTCAGGGCGGAGTCCCAGGCTGTGTCGAAAACGCAAATGGCGCAGAGTGCGAGAACCCGCGAGTGCGGCGTATACTTCTCCCCAAATAGAGTTCTTGACGCCTCGACGATTTGTGCCTAGAAGGCTTGGGGGACGTGTTGCACAGATTCCTCCCGCTGCCCTTAATAGTAATGGGAGACTTTAACGCCAAGTCGCGTGCATCCCTCAAACGCCCGCGGCGGAGTCCTTGAGGAATGGGCAATTTCTGCTGAGCTCTGTTCTATCCTCAACTAGGGTACAGTGGAAACCTGCGTAAGGCAGCGGGGTGGTTCTGTAGTGGACATCACTGAGTGGGTAGTTCCCGTGGCGGAGTAGTGATGGCGATGTTATAGAGGCACTGAAATACCACAGAGTGCCTCTCTACCTGTCAAGGATTGTCGAGGCCTATCTGCATCAGAGACAAGCCATCTATATGTATGGGGCGGAACGGACTACTACGGAGGGAGATAACGTGCGGTGTTCCACAGGAATCTATTCTAGGATTGCTGTGGAGTATCGAATATGAATGGGTGCTTCGGGGCGCTCTTCTTCCAGGCCTTGATGTCAACTGCTATGCAGATGACTCTTTGGTAACGGCCCGAGCCGAGAACTATCGCGATGCTGCTAACCTGTTACTGTTGGCGTGGAGTTAGTGGTACGGCGCATAGCGATGTTGAGAATCCGGGTGGCCCTTAGTGAGGCCATTGGCTGCCTGCTCGTCGATGTGTCATCGCCGAAAGTGACCCTCGCAGAACTAAAAATGAACTAGAAATGGCCTATGACGTGGTACAGGTGCTTTGAGGTCGGCCACGTCAGCGCAAAGTAACGTTCAACTACCGACGAGATGCTCTCTCCTTTCCCTTCAATAAGCCGGAGCCCGCGCGTGCTATGCGGGCTAGCGCCAAGGGGCGCGAATGAGTGCGAAAGCTTTCCCGTTACCCCTCTTCATGGCGGTGTAAACACCGTGGGAAATTCTGCTGGAATTTAACCGGGTACTGCGCTCCCGGGCCTTTTGGAAAGGTAGAGCACCAATGGTGCCAGATATGGAGAAATATGAACCTAACCCGGAAACGCTTTCCCCTGAGGAACTGGGCGCACTTGCTGAAAATAAAGCAGTTGGCATACTAGAGGTAGCGAAAAAAACGAGCAACCTCCAGGGACCGTTCGTTAAACGAGTGTGTATACACCGTGGGGTTTTGGTCGGTTCGACTCCGACATAACCCGGCCATCAACCCCGTGATAGCTTAGTATCTATAGTGTGTTTCCTCATGAAAAAAAAAAGGATTAGGCTAGGTTTAAGCCTAGCCTATTAGGTTTTATGGAGTTGGGTTCTGTGGGTTGGTTTTTGTGTTTGGTTTGTATTTATGTTTTTGTAGGTATAAATGTATATGTTTGGCATAATTTGTATAAAATATCTATACTACTCATCTGGTTGAAATCCCTCTGGTGACTCTGGCTCAGAACCGATGACTTCAAAAGCATCGCAAAGATATCGACGCGACGCTCGCCGCGGAAAGTGGTCCCAGCCCGCTAGAGCCCCCATGGGGCTCACGATGATTACGGGGGAAGGCCATGCTAAAACAAATGGCGGAAGAAGATAAGGTGCTGGAATTTTACGGGGTACTGCGCTCCCGGGCCTTATGGAAAGGGAAGGCACCAATGGTGCCAGATTTGGAGGAATATGGCGTATGAACGAAACCTAAACCGGAAACGCTTACCCCTGAGGAGCTGTGCGCACTTGCTGGAAATGAAGCAGCTGACATACTAGGGGTAGCGAAAAAATCGAGCAACCTCCAGGGACCGTTCGTTAAACGACTTAAGTAATCCGCGAACTTACCTCACGTACAGAGGAAGAGGAAGCGGAGAAATCCATTGTAATGGACTTGGAAGAGCTCCAACGTGCCCTTACTTTATTACAATAGGCACAATTTTGGACGCTGGCCTTGCGGCCATAAACGACCGGCTCCTGTTTGCCGTCCTCCGTTGGCGTTGGATAGGTAAAAGGGTGCAGTAGCCCCAACGGCGATGGCTCCGATGACCTCAAAAGCCTCGAAAGGCTTCAGTGGCATATGCGGCCTCGAGGGCACTTGCAATAGCTCGGGCTAGATCCGCCTCGGCGGGGTCTAAGACCAAACCGATGGCCGAGTCGAGGTAGGAGAATGTCCCCTCTCAGCCTGCCAAGAGGACAGCACCTGCTAGGCCGAAGTTGTCTCCTCCGCGGTTCCGGTAGCAATCTGCCTCAATGGTGAGGCAGAAAAGAAGGGCGTGACTTTTGCCCCCATTTTCGCGACGGCGAAGTTATTTCTGTGTTTAGATTATGTAAAAGACTAAATTCTGAAAACTCACGGAACATGCTATGAATATCAATGGTTTAGGTAGACCTGCCCTCTCCTTTTCCTATTAAAATAAGTGACGTAAAACAAGTATAATACGTATCTGTGAGTTTTATGAGAATAGTATACTTTCAAGTTTGTAGCACCCATCTATAATACAACTCGAAGCCTTTTTTAACTCCACACCCCGCTCCGTATTAAAATTTTACATCCCTATGAGTTAAGTGTGTCGGTCAGTTAGGATAAGCTCGTTTATCTATAAGTCTTTTACCTACCTAGATTATATAATTACGAATCTGAGTATCTGATTATAGCTAATGTTCACTTGATAGATGTTCCTTGGCATTTGCTCCCTCGGGTGTGGAGTGATCACCGTCACCCACGCAGTAAATGCTAAATTATTGACTGAATATTATTATTGTATTGAACTTCTACCATTGGAATATTACCACCATTATTATCTTATATTACATGGTTGGTAAATATTTATTTAACATAAACTGATTCCTGCACCTCTTTTTGGTAATTTCGGTGGAGACGACGGGTTCATGGTCCGAGGACGCTAGTGAATTTACCCATGATTTAGGTAAAAAAAAAATAGTGGAGATCCTCTGAAATCAGCATTGCGATCCAGCGTGGTGATGCAGCTAGCGTCCTTGGTACCTACACTGCGCTCATCGACCAAAATCCTTTTTTTTTATAAATTGTTATTATTTGTCGGTAAAAAAATATTCTTTTGTAAAAAGAAAGTAAATACATATTATATTCTATTATTATATTTTTTCTTGATAATAATAATATCTAAGACATTTAATACATATTGCTCTGGTTACAAACTAAGCTCTAGGCTACGTGTACCAGAAACAACAATACTGAAGCATTATTACGAGTATATTTTAAAACACTTAAACCAAGGGCAACTGCACAGAAAAACATTTGTTGACTTGAAAAATCTCCCTCCTCATGTCCTGCTTTGGTTTATGTATCAACAACTCCATTATATTATTATTTTCCTGGGGCAGCCTGGGACAATACAACTAATACCATGTTTCACTTAGACCTAATACATAAGCTATAAATACTTTTATCATTTTCATTTCTACAGTAAAGTCACCAACGTCTGTACTCAATGTGTTATTAAACTACATTGTTTACTTTATTGGTTTTAGATACTAGTTACAAGAGATTTTGATTACTTTATTAGTTGGTATGGTTTTTAGGGTTCTATCATAATTTTAAGGAATCCCGAACTTTTATAGCTCTGTCTGTCCAGACCGATTCCTCGAAAGCTGGTTTAGATAGAGAGTTGAAATAGTATATTATTATATCTCGGTAATCATATTTTAATAGTTGAAAAAAATGCTCTTAAGAGCCAATTACAAATTATACACACATTAACAAACATTATACACAATTACTATTATAATAGACCTCAACATTATTTTTCGAATTGTGGGTTTAGTAGTTTTTTGTCATTTACTTAAAACTCTTTTCAGTAGTTAAAATACTAAGATAGCCAAAAAAAAAAATATTTCACGTGATGAAGAACGTACAGTCTTATTTATTCTTTATACAAGATATTATGTTGAAAAACTTTATCTAACCATTGAAAAATCAGCCTTAAGTATATTTTTTTTCGGCAATTTGGGTTATCTACTTATCTTAGATTTGTACCTACTAAAAAGAGTTTTTAGTAAATAAGTAACTAGGAAACTACAAACCCCAAAATTGGTTCTCTTAGTTACTGCTGGGGCGGGTTTGAAGTTTTGACGAGACAAGTTTTTAGGGTCATTCAATTTAGCATTTAAGGTTATTACAGGCTTCAATAAACCTTCAGTACAACCATTTACTATTTGATACCCATATGTCATATATGAATTATGTCGTAAAATTCCTATGAAAAATAAATCATCATCACTGGTGCATTGACCCTTCGTGATTGTCTAGAAGGACTTATATGATACCCAGTACCCAGTGAGGTTTTATCTCGTCGTTACCGATCGTATTATGAGTCTACACCGAATAAGTGACCTGCTCGTCGCTGTGTTTCGACAGACTCAATAATCCATCTATAGACAGTTTCACAAGTTAAGTATAGTGAAATTTAATATATTTTTTAACTCACTGGATATGTTTCATACTTTAAAGATCAACCGGCGGTTTTTAGTGTGTTATTAAGTGGAACTTAAATGAGTTATTTTATGAAGTTTAATATCGTTTTTACGAGTTATAATGTAATCCGAGTAACTTCAATACTTACAAACTTTGTTTAATGTGCAACTGGAATAGAAAAATAATTTTATGTGGTTTTATGCCTGATGGTAAACAGATCTACAATGTCCGTGAATGAGGTAGATTAATCCATTGCTGTTTAACAGTATTGGACGCTTCCAATATGCAGGCTAAATGACGCGGTTACGAAATAGGCGGCGTTAAAGACGAATTTGTATTACGAGTCTATTTTAATGTCCTCGCTGCTTTACCATGAAATAGACTGGTCGTTCCTGATCGGATCCTGATAAAAGGCTACCGTCTCGACAAGATATAAGTTCCTAAAAACGGGTGAACCCACAAGCTAAAACTGAAACACCACTTAACGACAAATTTTTCAGTTTAACTGATTTTTGTCTGACAACCTAGACTGTTTTTTCCCGTAGACCACTTGTCGATTTTTAACCATGCTGT
This sequence comes from Monopis laevigella, assembly GCA_947458855.1. Classification (NCBI taxonomy): domain Eukaryota; kingdom Metazoa; phylum Arthropoda; class Insecta; order Lepidoptera; family Tineidae; genus Monopis; species Monopis laevigella. The sequence goes on along the minus strand of OX381596.1, from coordinate 1,003,923 downwards.
AGGTAAAACTCTTTTTTAATACATTCTTATGACCAAAGTGTAAGTTTTTTTTAATGACGAATATAGGTTGCCCTGGTATTACCTACCAGTGCGTTAATATATTTTAAAATCTTTTGGATAAATTAGGGTATCTTTTCAATTTATATTTTTTGATTTTATACATGGTTGAAGTTATGGGAAACCAACATTTTGGTAACGGCCTGCCTATTAGATTTACTCCCGTAGACTTCTATTTAAATCTCATGGACCCCATTTTTTCCACTTTGGACTGATCTATACTTTTAGTAAGATCGCGAATTTTTTATTTCTTGCCTTCAAGTTATTATATTTACTCGTATTTTATTGTACTGGGTATAATACATTAGTACACAACAACGAGTTCCTCACTTGTTTAGTGTAGATTTAGAATATCATCGGCGACGACAATCCCTAGGCTTTCTAGGCAGTCCCGGGCCCTATAAGGCATATGAATACATGATTTATTATTATTATTATTATTATATGCACGATTTTTTAAATCAAATTTTACATTAGCACTAGCGCCCGTCCCGGCCTTGCACGAGTTCATTTACTTTTTTATATGGAGATTTTTTAACACAATTTTTTTACTTTTCCATACTTGGACCCAAAATTTGATCACTGGATTCGGAGTAGAAACATTGATTTTTATTTATATTAATTTATTTAGAAAAAAAATAAGTTTAGTAAAATTCTTCAGCAAATAATAGAAAAATACCTATGAGTATAGAGATATACCTATGAGTATAGAGATATACCTATGAGTATAGAGATATACCTATGAGTAATTAATAATTGATCAGTTATCGACCTGTACAAGTTGAAGATTTATTTAATTATTTATTTATTCATTGATGGAAAGCTTACAGCATTAGAGTGATATATTAGTATAAATATGAAACAAGATGTATTTTAAGTTTTCACAGATTACCGAAATTATTTATACTTACTTATATATAATATATAAAACAATTCATAAAAATATACCAGAAACTAATACAATCATATGTGTTCTATTATATGTAGATTTCTTCCTTCCTATTACCTTGTTATTTCTCGTCATCAAAGAATTCTCATGCCAGCCTGCGTCTGATCAAGTTAGTTAGTTAGTTTTAAGGAAAACCAATGTCAGACAAGTTAATTAAAAGTAAAGTAAATACGTAAATAAGTACAGTCAAGGGTGGTACTTCCTCCTAAAGACGGAGACTGCTCAGAGCAATCAGTGACTACCGCAGAAATACGTTTCGGCTTTTCGGGCACCGGCACTGTGCGGGTGAGCTGTCCAGTGGCGGCCGCCAATATAGTGGTCGCAAACGGATGCCTGCTGGTCGGCTGGGTGTCAGTCAGTATTCCGTCTGGAGATTAGGCCGCTCTGATGCTACCGGTGTCTTGAGGTCGGTCACGTGGGCGCGCGCTGCGCATCCACCGTGGATCGTAGCAAGGAGTGTTATCGTTGCGGCCAAGCTGATCATATAGTGGCCAAGTGCGTCGCTAAACTGCACTGCACATTGTGTTCGGCCGCAGGTCGAAAATCGGAGCACAGAGTGGGTGCGTAATCTTGCGCCTACCTTAAGAAGACTACAAAAAGGGGAGTGATCGTCAGGGCGGAGTCCCAGGCTGTGTCGAAAACGCAAATGGCGCAGAGTGCGAGAACCCGCGAGTGCGGCGTATACTTCTCCCCAAATAGAGTTCTTGACGCCTCGACGATTTGTGCCTAGAAGGCTTGGGGGACGTGTTGCACAGATTCCTCCCGCTGCCCTTAATAGTAATGGGAGACTTTAACGCCAAGTCGCGTGCATCCCTCAAACGCCCGCGGCGGAGTCCTTGAGGAATGGGCAATTTCTGCTGAGCTCTGTTCTATCCTCAACTAGGGTACAGTGGAAACCTGCGTAAGGCAGCGGGGTGGTTCTGTAGTGGACATCACTGAGTGGGTAGTTCCCGTGGCGGAGTAGTGATGGCGATGTTATAGAGGCACTGAAATACCACAGAGTGCCTCTCTACCTGTCAAGGATTGTCGAGGCCTATCTGCATCAGAGACAAGCCATCTATATGTATGGGGCGGAACGGACTACTACGGAGGGAGATAACGTGCGGTGTTCCACAGGAATCTATTCTAGGATTGCTGTGGAGTATCGAATATGAATGGGTGCTTCGGGGCGCTCTTCTTCCAGGCCTTGATGTCAACTGCTATGCAGATGACTCTTTGGTAACGGCCCGAGCCGAGAACTATCGCGATGCTGCTAACCTGTTACTGTTGGCGTGGAGTTAGTGGTACGGCGCATAGCGATGTTGAGAATCCGGGTGGCCCTTAGTGAGGCCATTGGCTGCCTGCTCGTCGATGTGTCATCGCCGAAAGTGACCCTCGCAGAACTAAAAATGAACTAGAAATGGCCTATGACGTGGTACAGGTGCTTTGAGGTCGGCCACGTCAGCGCAAAGTAACGTTCAACTACCGACGAGATGCTCTCTCCTTTCCCTTCAATAAGCCGGAGCCCGCGCGTGCTATGCGGGCTAGCGCCAAGGGGCGCGAATGAGTGCGAAAGCTTTCCCGTTACCCCTCTTCATGGCGGTGTAAACACCGTGGGAAATTCTGCTGGAATTTAACCGGGTACTGCGCTCCCGGGCCTTTTGGAAAGGTAGAGCACCAATGGTGCCAGATATGGAGAAATATGAACCTAACCCGGAAACGCTTTCCCCTGAGGAACTGGGCGCACTTGCTGAAAATAAAGCAGTTGGCATACTAGAGGTAGCGAAAAAAACGAGCAACCTCCAGGGACCGTTCGTTAAACGAGTGTGTATACACCGTGGGGTTTTGGTCGGTTCGACTCCGACATAACCCGGCCATCAACCCCGTGATAGCTTAGTATCTATAGTGTGTTTCCTCATGAAAAAAAAAAGGATTAGGCTAGGTTTAAGCCTAGCCTATTAGGTTTTATGGAGTTGGGTTCTGTGGGTTGGTTTTTGTGTTTGGTTTGTATTTATGTTTTTGTAGGTATAAATGTATATGTTTGGCATAATTTGTATAAAATATCTATACTACTCATCTGGTTGAAATCCCTCTGGTGACTCTGGCTCAGAACCGATGACTTCAAAAGCATCGCAAAGATATCGACGCGACGCTCGCCGCGGAAAGTGGTCCCAGCCCGCTAGAGCCCCCATGGGGCTCACGATGATTACGGGGGAAGGCCATGCTAAAACAAATGGCGGAAGAAGATAAGGTGCTGGAATTTTACGGGGCACTGCGCTCCCGGGCCTTATGGAAAGGGAAGGCACCAATGGTGCCAGATTTGGAGGAATATGGCGTATGAACGAAACCTAAACCGGAAACGCTTACCCCTGAGGAGCTGTGCGCACTTGCTGGAAATGAAGCAGCTGACATACTAGGGGTAGCGAAAAAATCGAGCAACCTCCAGGGACCGTTCGTTAAACGACTTAAGTAATCCGCGAACTTACCTCACGTACAGAGGAAGAGGAAGCGGAGAAATCCATTGTAATGGACTTGGAAGAGCTCCAACGTGCCCTTACTTTATTACAATAGGCACAATTTTGGACGCTGGCCTTGCGGCCATAAACGACCGGCTCCTGTTTGCCGTCCTCCGTTGGCGTTGGATAGGTAAAAGGGTGCAGTAGCCCCAACGGCGATGGCTCCGATGACCTCAAAAGCCTCGAAAGGCTTCAGTGGCATATGCGGCCTCGAGGGCACTTGCAATAGCTCGGGCTAGATCCGCCTCGGCGGGGTCTAAGACCAAACCGATGGCCGAGTCGAGGTAGGAGAATGTCCCCTCTCAGCCTGCCAAGAGGACAGCACCTGCTAGGCCGAAGTTGTCTCCTCCGCGGTTCCGGTAGCAATCTGCCTCAATGGTGAGGCAGAAAAGAAGGGCGTGACTTTTGCCCCCATTTTCGCGACGGCGAAGTTATTTCTGTGTTTAGATTATGTAAAAGACTAAATTCTGAAAACTCACGGAACATGCTATGAATATCAATGGTTTAGGTAGACCTGCCCTCTCCTTTTCCTATTAAAATAAGTGACGTAAAACAAGTATAATACGTATCTGTGAGTTTTATGAGAATAGTATACTTTCAAGTTTGTAGCACCCATCTATAATACAACTCGAAGCCTTTTTTAACTCCACACCCCGCTCCGTATTAAAATTTTACATCCCTATGAGTTAAGTGTGTCGGTCAGTTAGGATAAGCTCGTTTATCTATAAGTCTTTTACCTACCTAGATTATATAATTACGAATCTGAGTATCTGATTATAGCTAATGTTCACTTGATAGATGTTCCTTGGCATTTGCTCCCTCGGGTGTGGAGTGATCACCGTCACCCACGCAGTAAATGCTAAATTATTGACTGAATATTATTATTGTATTGAACTTCTACCATTGGAATATTACCACCATTATTATCTTATATTACATGGTTGGTAAATATTTATTTAACATAAACTGATTCCTGCACCTCTTTTTGGTAATTTCGGTGGAGACGACGGGTTCATGGTCCGAGGACGCTAGTGAATTTACCCATGATTTAGGTAAAAAAAAAATAGTGGAGATCCTCTGAAATCAGCATTGCGATCCAGCGTGGTGATGCAGCTAGCGTCCTTGGTACCTACACTGCGCTCATCGACCAAAATCCTTTTTTTTTATAAATTGTTATTATTTGTCGGTAAAAAAATATTCTTTTGTAAAAAGAAAGTAAATACATATTATATTCTATTATTATATTTTTTCTTGATAATAATAATATCTAAGACATTTAATACATATTGCTCTGGTTACAAACTAAGCTCTAGGCTACGTGTACCAGAAACAACAATACTGAAGCATTATTACGAGTATATTTTAAAACACTTAAACCAAGGGCAACTGCACAGAAAAACATTTGTTGACTTGAAAAATCTCCCTCCTCATGTCCTGCTTTGGTTTATGTATCAACAACTCCATTATATTATTATTTTCCTGGGGCAGCCTGGGACAATACAACTAATACCATGTTTCACTTAGACCTAATACATAAGCTATAAATACTTTTATCATTTTCATTTCTACAGTAAAGTCACCAACGTCTGTACTCAATGTGTTATTAAACTACATTGTTTACTTTATTGGTTTTAGATACTAGTTACAAGAGATTTTGATTACTTTATTAGTTGGTATGGTTTTTAGGGTTCTATCATAATTTTAAGGAATCCCGAACTTTTATAGCTCTGTCTGTCCAGACCGATTCCTCGAAAGCTGGTTTAGATAGAGAGTTGAAATAGTATATTATTATATCTCGGTAATCATATTTTAATAGTTGAAAAAAATGCTCTTAAGAGCCAATTACAAATTATACACACATTAACAAACATTATACACAATTACTATTATAATAGACCTCAACATTATTTTTCGAATTGTGGGTTTAGTAGTTTTTTGTCATTTACTTAAAACTCTTTTCAGTAGTTAAAATACTAAGATAGCCAAAAAAAAAAATATTTCACGTGATGAAGAACGTACAGTCTTATTTATTCTTTATACAAGATATTATGTTGAAAAACTTTATCTAACCATTGAAAAATCAGCCTTAAGTATATTTTTTTTCGGCAATTTGGGTTATCTACTTATCTTAGATTTGTACCTACTAAAAAGAGTTTTTAGTAAATAAGTAACTAGGAAACTACAAACCCCAAAATTGGTTCTCTTAGTTACTGCTGGGGCGGGTTTGAAGTTTTGACGAGACAAGTTTTTAGGGTCATTCAATTTAGCATTTAAGGTTATTACAGGCTTCAATAAACCTTCAGTACAACCATTTACTATTTGATACCCATATGTCATATATGAATTATGTCGTAAAATTCCTATGAAAAATAAATCATCATCACTGGTGCATTGACCCTTCGTGATTGTCTAGAAGGACTTATATGATACCCAGTACCCAGTGAGGTTTTATCTCGTCGTTACCGATCGTATTATGAGTCTACACCGAATAAGTGACCTGCTCGTCGCTGTGTTTCGACAGACTCAATAATCCATCTATAGACAGTTTCACAAGTTAAGTATAGTGAAATTTAATATATTTTTTAACTCACTGGATATGTTTCATACTTTAAAGATCAACCGGCGGTTTTTAGTGTGTTATTAAGTGGAACTTAAATGAGTTATTTTATGAAGTTTAATATCGTTTTTACGAGTTATAATGTAATCCGAGTAACTTCAATACTTACAAACTTTGTTTAATGTGCAACTGGAATAGAAAAATAATTTTATGTGGTTTTATGCCTGATGGTAAACAGATCTACAATGTCCGTGAATGAGGTAGATTAATCCATTGCTGTTTAACAGTATTGGACGCTTCCAATATGCAGGCTAAATGACGCGGTTACGAAATAGGCGGCGTTAAAGACGAATTTGTATTACGAGTCTATTTTAATGTCCTCGCTGCTTTACCATGAAATAGACTGGTCGTTCCTGATCGGATCCTGATAAAAGGCTACCGTCTCGACAAGATATAAGTTCCTAAAAACGGGTGAACCCACAAGCTAAAACTGAAACACCACTTAACGACAAATTTTTCAGTTTAACTGATTTTTGTCTGACAACCTAGACTGTTTTTTCCCGTAGACCACTTGTCGATTTTTAACCATGCTGTAGGTAAAACTCTTTTTTAATACATTCTTATGACCAAAGTGTAAGTTTTTTTTAATGACGAATATAGGTTGCCCTGGTATTACCTACCAGTGCGTTAATATATTTTAAAATCTTTTGGATAAATTAGGGTATCTTTTCAATTTATATTTTTTGATTTTATACATGGTTGAAGTTATGGGAAACCAACATTTTGGTAACGGCCTGCCTATTAGATTTACTCCCGTAGACTTCTATTTAAATCTCATGGACCCCATTTTTTCCACTTTGGACTGATCTATACTTTTAGTAAGATCGCGAATTTTTTATTTCTTGCCTTCAAGTTATTATATTTACTCGTATTTTATTGTACTGGGTATAATACATTAGTACACAACAACGAGTTCCTCACTTGTTTAGTGTAGATTTAGAATATCATCGGCGACGACAATCCCTAGGCTTTCTAGGCAGTCCCGGGCCCTATAAGGCATATGAATACATGATTTATTATTATTATTATTATTATATGCACGATTTTTTAAATCAAATTTTACATTAGCACTAGCGCCCGTCCCGGCCTTGCACGAGTTCATTTACTTTTTTATATGGAGATTTTTTAACACAATTTTTTTACTTTTCCATACTTGGACCCAAAATTTGATCACTGGATTCGGAGTAGAAACATTGATTTTTATTTATATTAATTTATTTAGAAAAAAAATAAGTTTAGTAAAATTCTTCAGCAAATAATAGAAAAATACCTATGAGTATAGAGATATACCTATGAGTATAGAGATATACCTATGAGTATAGAGATATACCTATGAGTAATTAATAATTGATCAGTTATCGACCTGTACAAGTTGAAGATTTATTTAATTATTTATTTATTCATTGATGGAAAGCTTACAGCATTAGAGTGATATATTAGTATAAATATGAAACAAGATGTATTTTAAGTTTTCACAGATTACCGAAATTATTTATACTTACTTATATATAATATATAAAACAATTCATAAAAATATACCAGAAACTAATACAATCATATGTGTTCTATTATATGTAGATTTCTTCCTTCCTATTACCTTGTTATTTCTCGTCATCAAAGAATTCTCATGCCAGCCTGCGTCTGATCAAGTTAGTTAGTTAGTTTTAAGGAAAACCAATGTCAGACAAGTTAATTAAAAGTAAAGTAAATACAGTACTAATACCGCTATAAAAAAATGGGGGTTGGAAGGGTGAAAATTAAGCATCAATAATATATATTTTTTTAATGCCAATTCATAAAAAAAACGAATTATAAAAAAAATGTCCAAAAAGCAAAATAATAAAATTTCTATCCTTATCACTTAGACCACTTATTGTAGTATTATTTCTTCTGTGCTTAGGTATATAAAAAAAAATTTACGACCTATTCTCAGACCTACCGAATATATACAAAAAAAAACATAAAGAGGAGGAGTTTGGTTACCAACACCCGTGACACGAGAAGTTTATATATTAGAATATATATATATATATATATAAACTTCTCGTGTCACGGGTGTTGGTAACCAAACTGCTCCTCTTTATGTTTTTTTTTGTATATATTCGGTAGGTCTGAGAATAGATATATATATATATATATGTATATTTAAACTGTAACTGTGCCGTTTGGCAAAGGTCTACAACTATTTTCACCCTGTGATAATAAATGATATACTAATCAGTTTCATCATTGAAAGTTTACATAGGGCTTAGAGCAACGCGGCCACGGGTTGTACGGTGGCCGCGGGTTGTACGGTGGCCGCGGGTTGTACGGTGGCCGCGGGTTGTAAGGTGGCCGCGTTGTTCTATGACAGATAAGAGGAATATTAATAAAAGCTGTCATTATTTCGGAAATTGTTTTATTGATTTTTTACACATATCGGAGCGAATATTTTTATAATAATATAAACAATCTGCAGCTTATATAACATATTTAATAAGTACCCAAAGGGCGGCCAGTGTTACGCGTTTTTAAGTGCATTTACTGAATGTGATCAGACAAATAATTTACATTTAGTAAATGTAATTTAGGATGTACATTCATTAAATTTTTGTTTTTAAGCGGGTTATATAAACTAAAATTAATTTGAAGCCTAAATTATTTTAAAGTAGTTTCTGCTTTCTTTTACCACAAACTTTATTTTTTAAACTAACAAAACACCTTTTAATAAGATATAATATGACTAGGATAACAGCTACGAGATCTAGGTATAGTTTCTGGTACAGAGGTACCAGGAGCGCAGGAGAGCGCAGGTGTGCGGCGCCGCGCGTGCGCACCACGTGCTCCACCCAGTATGCCAGCTCTTGTCGCGGCGTCAGAGGCAGGGAGTGGTAGATGTATGAAAGCTCTTTAACGCTTTCAGTGTACCTGTAATGTTTTTTTTAAATTATGAATGTTTTTTTTAAAATTATAATAAGAGAAAACTGGATAAAAATCTGAATTAAGCAGACCTACAAAGTTTATGATTAAAACATAGTTGTTTATCAAAAATATTAATTCACACTAATTTTGTAACCAAATGACGAAAGAGTTATAACACCATCCTAGCTGCTTAATCTTAAAACTAACCGTCTGTTTCGTAAACGTGCCCATAAAGGCATATATTGATGCAGTAGTCTCCTGAAAACTGGTAAACCCACAGACGACGTCGGTCGTTCTAACGAAGTTATAAATTTACCTCCCAACTATAACAATGCAATGACGTCATCTTTATATTTTGCTATAAAATTAAATGTATTTTAATAAATAAGGACAAATTTTATCATCACTAAGGAAAAACGTACCTATATTCTTTAAAATAATTACCTTGGATTACTAAGAACTTCGTGAATAGCAGTATTCAATCTCACAGCCAAGTCATCGCCGAAGGTGACGAGGATAGCATACTCCTTGGAGACGGCCATGTTCATGTTGGTGAACTGGTCTCCAAACACCGGGATCCCGATGATGGGGGTTCCGTAGTAGACTGCCTCAGTGGTGGACAGCTTGCCTCCGTGGGTGATAAAAATACGGGTGTTGGTGTGGTCTGCAAATTTCAAAGATTTATTGAACTTCAAAATCTCACCTCTGTACAAGTATATGTGCCATCATGGGTGTCTTACGGCGCCTGAGACCGCCTAGAAAGCCTCCAGCTGAGAGGTTCTATTCCTATATATATCATATGATGAGTCTACACAAAACAAGTGCAGCTCGTCGGGGTGTTGGGATAGACTCAATAAAATTAAGTTGTTCATTTGATATTTGGCTCTATTTTTGAAATGTTAGATGATAACTTACTTAAAATACTAGGTTGAGGTGCCCACTGAACAATATGAAGATTCTTTGGAAGGTCTTTGATTTCCTCTTCAAACTTCCATATAACGGTTTGCTTCAGTTGCCCAAACATCTTCACCAGGTCTCGCCTCACTTGCTCCGGGAGATCTGTGCTCTTAAGATTGGAGCCCATGCTGAAGTAAATTGCACCATCTTTGGCATTGTCTAAAATATTTTTTAAGTTCTGAAACGAAGAAGCACATGAAGTGGGATAACGCCGACAACCGATTAGCGGAAAACCTAGGCCGAGGATGTTCAGAGATATCTTTAAGAAAAAAATACAAAATAGTTTATGCTCAAAGTCCACGGTCTCGGAACCCCAACCTTCAGTCGTCTCCACAGAAAATGGGATTGAATATATTGATTTAAAATATTGATATTATATTGGGTTACGATTAATTATTTATTATTTTGGGTTGAGATTTGATTTTCCGGGTGATTTCGGTTGCCTAATTGCCTTTGCACCCGAGATTATCTAAACGGCTATTCCTACTTCGTCATCGTCAATAAATTATGAGTTTACACCAAACAAGTGGAGAGTTGTGTGTTGAGTATTGCAAGGTTTATATAAAGCTCAATAAAAATAATAACCACCTCGTCTTTCTTTCTGTATTTATATTAGATTTTTTTTTTCAAAGACAAAAAGCAATGAAAAAATACGAAAGCTAATAGAGGGCGTCTGTGTATAAGTAGATAACAAGCAATGACAAAATTCGTGAGGGCTGACTGGAACCTGGTTGGCTCAGTGGTTGAGCGCCTTCCCGCGATAGCGAGGTTCCTGGGTTCGAATCCCGCCACCAGGAATTTTTTCATTGCATTTTTATCTTTACAAAAAAAAAAATCTAATATAAGATTATCCTATAAGGAATTTATAAAAATGCATAAATATAAAATTTCTGTATATACTAAATTTTATAAAAAAATAATATTAAAACTAACCTCAGGCAGGGGTTTAGTTTTTGGATCAATATGGTATCCACCGATATACTTCGCGTTTTGCGGCAACTTGAACGGTACTCCTGAACTGGGCTGTCCATTGAGGAACATAAATGAGGCATTGTAAGCAATATCCAGCAAATTAGGTAACTGACGGCCTCGCTTCTGGAATACATCTTCATACATCTCTCTGTAATATGGCTTCTCGATGTAATAGTATGATCCGCTGAAACAAATACAAAGTTGACGGCATAGGGTTAAACACATATCACATTCACAAATTCACATACACTTCACCCTAGTCACAAACTAAACTCTAGGTTTGTAACAGAAACAACGATACTATGTTTTTATACCATGGGTACAGAAAGACGTAGGTATTCCTTCAACGAAATTCGAACTTATGGTCTCCAGATAGAACGCCAGAAGGCGGTGGTTTAGTGGTCAAAACGGAGGCGGTCACATTACACAAGTAGGTACAATATTTCTAAAGTTAATGCATAGAATTTTAAGTGTGATATTTGATTAAAATTTTCGAAATCTGCGCCTACTGGTTTCTTTGCATAACATTTGTTAATCGTTATCATAATTGTTATTATTATTAGTTTAGGTATTTTTTTAACCGATATATAACTTTCATCTTTATATTTTTGTTTTCTTTTAATGATAAACTCTTGTAATATTAATTTAGGTTTTTTTTACATTTATAAATTCACTGACCGGCAAATTTTACTAAAACATTGTGAATATTGAAATGCTAAAATATTTACATCTGAATGATTTCGGTATAAATCTGTAGCCTCAGCTGGTCTACTCTTTCCAAGAAAGATAGCGGCGGTATGGGTTTACTCAAGATGTTTGTGGTGTAAGCTGGGTGGGTATTCTCATCCACCAGCTGCAAGACATGCGCGTGAGGGTCGGTTGGACTCAACCAGATTAGAGGACACTCGTAGAAAGAGGCGAACCTGAAAATATGAAATACAGCTGGTTATCTTATGATGAAGAAATTAATCATAATATTTCAAAAAAATAATAAAAGCGGCCCTGCCTAGATGTTTAATCACTACGTAACTGATAACAAGGTTAAGTAGATAATGACAAGGCCGGACCTGGAATGTGTGACCGCTTTATACAACGAGACTACACCATTATAAACACCACAACACGCTCGCCACTTAGGTGTTGCCTCCGAATACCATTGGCGTATCCTGAGACCGTTTAAATCACAGAGCACGGAATCGCCATTCCGTGAATTAGCTGAATCAGCCCGACCGTAAAATAATAAATGACGGTGAGATGAGGTGATGACAGGTAAACATGTTTTAATATTACCCCGCCAAGAGATGAGTGAAAAACCATTCAGCAATGACCACATCAAACTTCTGTGTTGGGTCGTTTAGCAACTTCTGCACCTCCTCATGAAGGACCGCCTGCCTTGGTATAGGGGTTGTCCGTAACGGCATTACGTGTATTGGAAGAGTCGTCTTCGAAAGTTCTGCTATGTTTCCCAAAAACTTTTTGGAATTAGCTGAAAATATTACAAAAAATTGTTTAAAGTATGTTCTGATATTTAAAATTCCCAATTACCGATGATAATATAAGTAAAAAGTACCAACGCCGTGTTATATCCGAGTTAACAGAGTACTGGTTGGGGATATGCCACATGTGTTGACACAATATGTCCGTGACCTGGATACTGCAGAATCGTTACGAATCTTTATACCAGTTGCAACGATCAGCCAGCTTTACCAGGACTATTTTACCGAGACTGTAACGATAAGAAGAAGAACAAACCTTTCATAATCTCCAACGTAGAATCAATGTTAACTTGATGTATGTTTGGAGGAATCTTGTCTCTCGGAAATGGAGTTATTACCGTTACCTAAAATACAAATTGTTATAAATACATCATTTTTAATATTATGAAATAAATACGTGGAGGCTGAGTTGGTTAGACCTTGCACTTAAAAACACTAAGGTCCCTGGTTCGGTGTGTACCAATGAGTTTTTAATTAAAAAAAAATATGTACATTTGTTTGACAACACCACTATAGTGCCTCGGAGAGCACGTTAAGCTGTCGGTCCCGGTTTCACTATACCAACTTGTGAAACTGTTTATAGATGGGTTATTGAGTCTATTCAAAACATCAGGACGAGCTAGCCACTTGTTCGGTGTAGACTCATACCATCGGCTACGAAGAGGTGGGATTAAAACCCCTCCGCTGGGTACCCTGAGGCCGTCTAGGCGGTCTCGGGTGCCGTAAACTAGTATGTATGAAATAAATCTATAGATTAAAAAACTTTACATTGGTTTGATAAAAAAAATAGACCTGCTCCAAATAGGATGTATGACATTAATTTAACGGTTTTGAAATTTGTGTGTTTATTCACGTTTTAATAGACAGATTGTCATGCGTTTTTTTTCGGGTTAGATCTTGTAAAATAGGGTACATTATATTTTAATATAGGTCAGGTCTGGTCAAAGTGAAACAATAAAGTATTTTTGCCTAAATCGACTTTTAAAGCGGTCATACAAATAGCGCTCGTATATGCTATAATTTATCGCAAACACGCGGAAGCACTGGACTAAGAACTGTTATATAATCTTATCATGGAATTCAATATGACAATGTCACAGTGAATTGTATTTTTGGGGAATTGATAATAGTTTACGTTGATATTGTTTGATCACGCATTGTGATACTACTTATTATAATTAGCATTCACGTATAGAAGATATTAGATTAGGATTCAGACATCGTTGTAGGTATTGTTTTTTTTTCATTTTAGAATAATTTATTTGAAATATTATTATTTATATATTTTATTTTAAATATTTTTAATTAGGTATTGCCTTCAAATACCATCGGCAAAATGAGGACAGGTTAATCCCTCCGCTGGGTACCCTGAGGCCGTTTCTCAGGAGCCAAAAAGGCACCCGTGGTGGTATTTATTATTATTTTATTTGTTGTGTTATTACCCGTCGTAACTGTTATTTTAAAATATAAAATAACTATTTTTTTATTAAAGTAGAGTATATGTTGTCCGTGTCCATGGTGACATTGCCTAAAATGCAATAAAAGCTGACTTAAAATTACAACTTTAAACAAAAAGTAGTTTATGTCATTTAAATATATTATTTTTTTCTTTGTATTTGTTTATTATCTAAACCCCCTTTAAATACAATATTGAATTGTAATAATTATTTGACTAAAACAGAAAAAAAACTGCGCAAGTAGATCGGTTCTATATTTTTTAGTTAAGTTTATACTTGGGTTAAACGTGGCAGTACGTTGTTCCTAGGATACTAAACACACTATTACAAGACAACGGAAATGTCAAAGGTTACCTATATCAGATTCAAATTAAATAAGGTTTGTTGGATCAAATTGAATACATCATAAATATATTGTTTCTTCCAAGTTAAGCAGTTTATAAATCTGTACTTCGTTCTGTTATTGTTCTTTTAAGTTTATATTTAATATTTTAAAGATAAAATGCAATGAAAAAAATCCTGATGGTCGGGTCTCGAACCCACGAACCTCGCTTTCGCGGTAAGGCATTCAACCATTGATTCAACCAGGTTCCAGTCACCCCTCACGAATTTTGTCATTTATGTTTATTGAATATAAATTAAAAATGTAGCAAAGAATCTATCAAGTACCTACCAAAAGAGCGATCTAGTTTGGCGGAGAAATACTTTTAAAATTATGTATTTTTTTGTTGGTTGAAAAAAAAAAAAGATAACAAACAGACACACTGAAACACGAATACTAAAATCATTAGATTATGGTTCTATCTAGAGGCTATGTGGGCTAATTTTTATCAAATCAATGTACAGTTTTATTTTATTTTACTGCTTTATAATATTGTTACTATGTACCACCCCGGGTGACTACCAGCAGGTATCTAGCGAAGAGTCTTTGTACCCTCTCATCGCCGAAGATATTCACACTCTACACCCAACAAGTGGCAAACACGTCGCGGTGGTAGTTGTTGACAAATAAACAAAACAAGCATTACCTCATGTCCTGCATCGGCTAACGTGTCCACTACGCCATTGCCCAGTATGCTGTGACTCTTGCCTGGGATAGGGAATATAACTAGTATCCTGTAGGCTTCACTCAAACTTATCACAGAAGCTATAACAACTATTAACCAGTTCATTTTCACTAGAGCACGTCTGTAGTCGATGTCAGAACAAACTACAATGATTCATATAGTGTAGTTTTCTGGAGATAGTGATATATATCTGAGGTATACATATTTTTATCTTGTAGATCTTTTATAATATAATTTTGCTATTTTTTATTTATTAAATATGTTGTACAAATAATTATAATGGGTAAAATTTAATAATTTATTATTTAATTTTAATTTATAAGAGATTATTTTAATAATTATATACTCAAACTAAATTTGGATTTACCTAATCTTCTATGTCCCAGCTACTCCGTTGGCCTAAGGTCCCCAATATACTTCTATGTCCCAGCTACTCCGTTGGCCTAAGGTCCCCAATATACTTCTATGTCCCAGCTACTCCGTTGGCTTAAGGTCCCCAATATACTTCTATGTCCCAGCTACTCCGTTGGCCTAAGGTCCCCAATATACTCGCAACATTTACCTAATCTTCTATGTCCCAGCTACTCCGTTGGCCTAAGGTCCCCAATATACTTCTATGTCCCAGCTACTCCGTTGGCCTAAGGTCCCCAATATACTTCTATGTCCCAGCTACTCCGTTGGCCTAAGGTCCCCAATATACTTCTATGTCCCAGCTACTCCGTTGGCCTAAGGTCCCCAATATACTTCTATGTTCCAGCTACTCCGTTGGCCTAAGGTCCCCAATATACTTCTATGTCCCAGCTACTCCGTTGGCCTAAGGTCCCCAATATACTTCTATGTCCCAGCTACTCCGTTGGCCTAAGGTCCCCAATATACTTCTATGTCCCAGCTACTCCGTTGGCCTAAGGTCCCCAATATACTTCTATGTCCCAGCTACTCCGTTGGCCTAAGGTCCCCAATATACTTCTATGTCCCAGCTACTCCGTTGGCCTAAGGTCCCCAATATACTTCTATGTCCCAGCTACTCCGTTGGCCTAAGGTCCCCAATATACTTCTATGTCCCAGCTACTCCGTTGGCCTAAGGTCCCCAATATACTTCTATGTCCCAGCTACTCCGTTGGCCTAAGGTCCCCAATATATTTCTATGTCCCAGCTACTCCGTTGGCCTAAGGTCCCCAATATACTTCTATGTCCCAGCTACTCCGTTGGCCTAAGGTCCCCAATATACTTCTATGTCCCAGCTACTCCGTTGGCCTAAGGTCCCCAATATACTTCTATGTCCCAGCTACTCCGTTGGCCTAAGGTCCCCAATATACTTCTATGTCCCAGCTACTCCGTTGGCCTAAGATCCCCAATATACTTCTATGTCCCAGCTACTCCGTTGGCCTAAGGTCCCCAATATACTTCTATGTCCCAGCTAATCCGTTGGCCTAAGGTCCCCAATATACTTCTATGTCCCAGCTACTCCATTGGCTTAAGGTCCCCAATATACTCGCAACATTTCCTCTCTGAATGATATATATCATTTATTTTGCAATGGCTTTTATGTTTTACTTTGTTGATTTAATAAACATATCAATATTTAAGCTAGGAAGTGAAACAACATGGACTAAAGACTGGATTCAAAGATTCACGGGTCCAGCTTTGTCCATATGAGAAAAAAAAATGTATTTGAGAAACAATAGTGGTTTCCTGGAGTGGTATTCAAAATCAGGGCAGAGTTTTCAGAAAAAGAAGGGCTTCGGGACATAGCTGATGATGATATCATTCTCTTGTGATGATAACTGGGGAGAACCAGATCTGGTATATTGCGGGCAAATCATATAAAACCACCGACATCGATGTCTGTAATTTTATGCCAAATGTAAATGGAATAAATTTTCCTGCGAAGTTTTTAATTATATGTTTGTTGTTAGTTTAATTATATGACACCTTCAACGGCATTTTTCTACAATGCAATGCCCTAAAATAGTACAAATAGGTATGTAGGTAAGTACTTACTATAACCTTGTAGAACAACTTTGGCGCAAAGAATCCTTCTAATTTGTAACGATTTTAAGAGCAGCGTCTGATCATACATTTCCCATACATTCACGACCTAAACTGTTCCCCCCCTAAACATTCATAGATTTTTATGTTTTTTGGAAGCGTTATAAATATAACGAAAATAAAAAAAACCTCATAGGTATTAAAATAATTTCTATAAATATTTCTTTCAAGACCAAATATTAAAAAAAGCAAAACGTATAGTCACCGTTTATTTTCTCTTTAATAAAATGAGACCCTATTTTTTTAATCCATTAAAGTTTAGGAGTAGAAAACAGTTTTGGCCCAAAAGTCGTTTTGCTGCCTAAATTGTAGATATAACCTCATACGTGCTCTTTCTCTTAGGGCCGATTCGACCAAAATAGGGCATAACTTATACTGGGGATAGTAATGGGAAATTCCATACAAATATTTAATTGTAGATTAAACGCACTTGTGGTCGAATCGGCCCTTAGTGAGGGCCGGGGGGAAGTTACATATGTATGTATAGCGTCTCATCGTCATGCGCGGGGAGAGGTAATACTTTGCAGTTGTTGAATCAGCATGAGCATCGAAGAGCCTCATTAGATGCTGTTCTAAGGATAAAATTAGATTTTAATGATAAAATAAAACAAGAGAATAAAAAAAGCTCATTAAAATATTAATTAAATTTTATTTTTCTAGTATTCTTCTTAAATATCCGACAAATAATATATTTTATAATAAAAATAATAGAACTTAAAATGACTAGTATAACAAGTGCTAAATCTAAGTACAATTTCTTATAGAAGGGTACTAGGAGCGCAGGAGATCGCAGGTGTAAGGCGCCTCGTGTCCGGACCACGTGCTCCACCCAGTGCGTCAGCTCGTCTCCTGAAGACACCAGACGGTCGTGGTAGATGGCCGATAGCTCTTGGGCTTTTCGGCGATATCTGTGCACAAATTTTAGTTATAAATTTGTATAAATTATTATGATAGACAGACGCTGCATTTAAATTATTTAATATTTACTAATTCTAGCTATTTAACCAATAAATTAGCGATGAAATATATATACTTGTAAATGATATTGTAGACTATTTACCGGGTAATTATTAAGATAGATGCTAATAATAAAAAAAAAGTATATATATTTCATTGGGAGAGAATTGTTTTTTTTTTACTCTGAGACGATGATCAAGTATTGTACCGACGGAGGCCTAGTAGGTTAAAACTTACTTAGACACTATGGACATGTGTTCAACCGAAAAACCAAAAGTAATATAGATAATTTCGAATAATAGAGTTTTTTTGGAAATTTATGAATTTCTAAAAAATAGACAGAATTGCATTTAAGTCAATGCGCTACTAGAGATGGTTCGTTTTTATATTCAGTTTTAAACAAATAAACTTTTTAAAACGATAACTAATAAATTTCTTCCAACGCTGCTGTGTTAACTAAATGTTTTTTAATTTTTTTTTCTGTATCTTCACTTTTTTAAATATTTTTCTAGTTAAATAAATTTAATTTGCTTTAATTAATGATTATTAAAAATTATTTAAACGATAACAAATATGACATTAAAGAAAACTTACATCTTATTGGCCAACACCTCCTGAACAACAGGCTTCAGCAACTCTGCCAAGTTCTCCTTCAAATCCACTTTGAGTCCATAACCCTTGTGAACTGCCTGGCGCATGTTTACGAACTGGTCCCCAAACACCGGTATACCCACGACGGGAACGCCGAAATGTATGGACTCGGTAGTCGACAGCTGTCCTCCGTGGGTTATAAATAGTTTTAAATTGGGATGAGCTGAAGAAAATAAAGTTCTAATGTGATCTTTCTTAGAAAGTACTGAATTTATATAAATCAAAACCTAAAAATTCTCACCTAAAATGCTTTGTTGAGGCGCCCATTCAAGGAGATGAACGTTTTTAGGAACATTTTCTAATTTCTCCTCGAATTTCCAAAGAACAAGTTCGTTTAATTCACTAAACAATTTAAGAAGACTGTCTTTCATTTCTGTGGTCATATCTTTGCTTTGAAGATTTGATCCCATACTAAAGTATATTACGCCATTTTTGGCATTGTCCATTAACTCTTGCAGATTCTGTAAATAATAAAATCATAATAAATGAAGAACAATTCATAATTCTATTTACTAAAACAACTAAAATAATGTTGTCCTTGTTCTAAAAGTCAATAGGAATTAAGAAGTTTTAGATATAGATAAATCCTTAATAACTTTTTGATTTCATTACCCTTAAATATAGAAATTGCAGCATTAATTTTGTTTAAATGTTTTGGTTCTTCAAAGCTTACTATTAGGTATTGTTTAATGGATGTCTACTGTATTGTATGCTAATTAAATGACTTTGTATTCTCACCAACCACTAGTACATTTTGCCAGATAGAATTAGCTCTGGTAAATTCAGTAGCCAGCAGAGAGATTTGCCCTTCGTAAAACCTTATATAGTCTTGGCAGGCACTTTGTTCTTTTTGATAAGTCTAAAGAGTCTACAAACGAACCTGAGGAAGCGGCACCACTTTCTTGTCCAAATGGTACCCTCCAACATGCTTAGCGTTTTGTGGGAACCTGTATGGGATCCCCATTGACGGATGGGAGTTCAGTAGCAGTAGCGAAGCATTGTACGCTACTACATCGTAGGGAGGCATGCTGAGACCGCGTTTAGCTGCTATGGGGCCGTATAGTTTGTTGTAAGCTTCTCTCTCCATTGGTATTATTGTGAAACTAAAAAATATACATATTAATTTTGTTTAGCCCAGAAACCAGCAACATATAGGCGGTTATTTGGATCCCAAAAAACCCAAATGGAAATGTTTTTTTCCTGTTTCCTACCGTTTACCACGAAAGGTCCCCGGGTAGCGGGATGTCACTCACCTCCCCCTGCATCAAGAATAACCTTTGCTGTTTCTCCACCCCACCTAGCATTTTAGGTCGAAGGACTAGTGATTAATTGATTGGCAGTATTAAATCTAAATTGAAAACACTTAAGTGTGAGTATGTGTAATAATACAGCTTACACTTGTGTGTCTACACTCTTGTACATGTATAAACTCAGCTCGGCTTATGCCCGAGTATAGGTAGTTAACTCTTGCTTGCATATAGTCGAGTGTCCAGGGTGTGTGTGACATTTGAAGCTTGGTGATATAAATGTTTTCAATTAGATAACTGAATACTTACTACAAATTATATAATCTTTTGATAACAGTCCACAGCTCCGATGCTCGTTCAGAGAATGTCAAAGGAAGAGTATTGGTGGACATGAGGTCTACACTGTACGCCGGGTTCATTATCTCATCCATCACACGCAAGTTCATCCAGTGGGCTTCCGTGGTCCCTGACCAGATCAACGGACAACCAAATATAGGTCCTAACCTGAAGGTTATTTTAACTTTAAATGATTAAGTATTGTTATTTATAATAAATGAATAATGATAAATAATATGTTTTAAAACGAAATTCCTTCGTGGTCTATTTGGTTACACCGCTTTTGGAGTTGTGTTCAAAGGTCGTGGGTTTGATTCCCAACATCGTTGAACATATTAGTACGTTTTTTCGTACGGTTTGCTTGTTCTGGTAATTTATAAAGTTATACAAAGAATCGTTTTTTCGGACAAGCACATTGGTGGTAGGTTTTGGTTCTACTAAATATAATTGGGTATAAACTCGATATCAAAGTTAAATTAGAAATTTTTCTCATACAAAATGTATACAATTTTTACTTGATGATCAAAGCAATAAATGTTTTTTTTTTTACATTTTGTTATTTTTGTATATCTATGTACTTATTTTAGTAATTTTTAATCGTCTTGTAAAGAAAAAACAAATTCATTTTTTATTATTATACATTTGTATAGAAGTACATACCCAGCCCAAACTTCTGAGAAAAACCATTCAGCGATGACAGCATCAAATTGTTGACTGGGATCACTAATGAATTCAGAAAATACTGTATTTTCTAGAAGAATACTAGAGAACTGAGATATGAATACCAAAAAGTTCGATGAATCAGCAAAATTACTATTTAATCCCACCATATCCTTTAACGGTGTAGGGGCAGCCATAACTGGAAGAAAAAAAATTTTTCATACAGAAGATGCATGGCCTAAACTACAAGCATGAAATTGACAACAGGTATGTACCTAACTTTATTTATGCCCTAAGGAGGCTAAAATAGTGGATTTTTTATTATTATTATAAACAGAGTCTGCGTTTGGCCTCAATCTTAACAAAAAAAAGTTTTTTTAATAATATTGTGTATATTATTAAAAAAACTTTTTCCTGGCTATAAACTTATGGCTTTATTTATATAAACTTATTAAGTCCTTAAAAACTCTTTAATTAGTAGGTTTTGTCTGTTTTTTTAGAAACAAAAATAAATATGCATGAAAAGTTAAAAC
This sequence comes from Monopis laevigella, assembly GCA_947458855.1. NCBI lineage: Eukaryota > Metazoa > Arthropoda > Insecta > Lepidoptera > Tineidae > Monopis > Monopis laevigella. Next base: position 982,522 of record OX381596.1, on the reverse strand, counting down.
CTATTTTAATAAGGACACTTTATGTTCTTCAAGGACTGAATAGGTTTTTATAAATAAGGCCATAAATCTTTCAAGCTTATACTATGTGTAACAGAAACAACGATACCAATAAAGGCGCTAAAGTTGTTTTGCCAGGAGTGGGCATTTATTTCCTAAACTTTATAGCATAATAAAAAGGCGAAATTAATATGTATAATATCGTTGTTTCTGTTACACATAGTACAAGCTTTGATTAGTTTGTGACCAGAGCAATGTGTAAAAAAATGTCCTACACATTTGTGGCGAACAGACTGACCGACTACTTGCTAACCACTGTACAAGTATTCTATGTTTGGAATGACATCACTTTAAACACTGACACTGACGACGAGAATGACAGCTTAACTAACTACAACACAAGACAGGACTACACATATAATTAAATTATTAATAAATATATATTAAAAGACGTTAAAGTTTCATTGCATCATTAACAATTATATTATTACTATTATTTATTTAAACACATTATTGTACAGTAAACATAAGTTATGTACAAAGGCGAACTTAATGCCTTAGGCATTATCTACCAGCTAACCTTTAAGATTGTGTGCGTAGATGAGTTGGGTGCTTAATAAAAAAAAAAAACAAATTTAAATCAATGTATATATACATAAATATACATACAAAACCTATATCATAATACATACTTATACATATAGACATACATAAACCTACATATATATATATATATATAGAGTTACTTACACTATACACAAATAGAATGAAGAAATTGATTCTGATACACACCACACAGAATTAATCAGTTGTTCTGTTTATTTGGACAGTGCGTGATTAAGAGTTGTTTGAAAACATTTAAAGATGGTGCTCGTCTGATTACTAAAGACAATTTATTCCACTGGCGAGCTGCAGATACAGTATAAGAATCCGAATATCTAGTAGAAGAATGAGAAGGAATTTTAAGTTGATTGTTAATAGAAGAACGTAGTGAACAACTGTGCGAGTCACCTAGGAACTGAAAACGTTGCTTCAAATATGGAGGAGCAAGAGGATTATTGAGGACACCATAGAGAGAGGTGAGAAGATGTACAGTTCTGCGAAAACGAACATTAAGCCACTTTAATTGAACTCTGAAACTGGAGACATGGTCGTATTTGCGTAAGCCAAAAACAAAGCGAATGCATAGATTAAGCAGACGATCTTGTTTGTTCAGCAGCTCTTCTGTGACATCGGGATAGCAGTTGTCACCATAGTCAATGATAGGAAGGAGCAGAAAATTGACCAACATTAGCTTAATCTTAAAAGGAATGAAGTTCTGCGCCCTCGACGAATGCATACTGGCGAAAATTTTCCTACTAATTTCTGACACCTGCAGAGTTCATGTCAAGTCGTAGGTCATGTTTAGACCGAGGTTTCTCACAGACTGGCAGAAAGGAAGCGGAGTATTATTAAATTTTAATGGAGAGAGTGAGTCCAAATCCAATCTGTTCAGCATATGCCTACAACCGATGATCATGACCTGCGTCTTGCCAGGGTTTACCAAAAGACCGAGGTTAATAGAATGCAGACGAATAGCATCGAGGTCTGTATTCATATTAGATATTGCATCGTCAATATGTTCCCTACCGAAGGACAATGAAAGCTGCAAGTCATCGGCGTAAATATGGTAGGTACTAAATTTAATTACTTGAGTTACTGAGTTTATAAATATTGAAAAGAGTAAAGGAAATAATACGCCGCCTTGTGGTACGCCAGCCGTCAATGGACACCAGTCAGAGACCTTATCGTCCGAATGAATGCGCTGATTGCGACCGCGAAGATAGGAGTCAAACCACTGTATCACAGTCTGTGAAACATTAAGGGAGCTTAGTGAGGCAAGGAGAATGTCACGATCAACGCAGTTAAAAGCGCTGCTAAAATCAAGGAGAGTGAGAAGGGTCAGCTTGCGCTCATCCATTGCCAGACGAATGTCATCAGTAATTTTTACCAAAGCTGTAGTAGTGCTGTGCGATGGTCTAAAGCCTGATTGGTAAGGGTTCATGAGATTTTGATTACTAAGGAAGGAAGCCAGTTGTTTGTGAACAACACGCTCTAAGATTTTAGATAAGAAAGGAAGAATTGAAATGGGTCGCAGATCATTGTACTGAGTGGGAACAGTTTTTTTGGAATTGGGACAATATGGGCAAATTTCCACAAATTGGGAAAGTTTCCAGACACAATAGAGAAGTTTATGATGTGAGTGATAGTTGGGAGGATTATATCAAAAATTGGGGATAGAAGAGCACGACCTATATTATCATAATCAACAGCTTTGCTGGTTACCGACAGAAAAATCCATTATATTTCACAGCCTGTGACAGCGAGAAGTTGAAAATGCGTTATTTGGAGGAGCAATGGAACTAAACTGGGATAGAGTAACAGCTTTTACTACTGGATCCATAGTAACCGGAGATGTAGAAAAGTGCTGATTGAGGCCATTACAATCCACAGTAAAGAGAATGTCTGATTTAGGTTTTCCGAAGCCTAAAGTACGAAGGAAATTTATATATTTTGCGGAGAAGTCGTTTTAAAAGTTTTGTGAATATGTTGGCGTTTTGCGTTCCTACACATCTGATTCACACGGTTTCTTGCCAGCTTAAAACACCTCCAGGTGTCATATTGGGGTTTCTTTTATGTTTTCTCTTAATAGATAAAATCTTATAGTAATATTCAGTTATTCAGCCAGGGGGCAGAAGGTCTCTTCATGCGAACGAGGCGAATAGGTATATGCATGTACGTCATATAGGTCAATTAAAAGTTTTTTGAAAGTTGCGACCTTTTCGTCCATTATCTTCTGTAGTGACACTATATGCCAGTCAATGTCAGCAGCACTCAACAAAAGCAGGGTCCAGATTCATCCTAGCAAAGTTACGCTGGGGTATAATCTTAGGTAAAAATTTTGGGATTTTAATTTTGTAAGATGCAAAGATAAGATCGTGGTGGGAGAAACCAGCAGCCACATGTTGACCATGAGATGAAATCCTTTTAGGTTTGGTGGTGAGAATCAAGTCAAGGAATCGCTACAGTTGTTCACGTGGTAAGTATTTTGCAAAGGAAGAATAGTTATATTGACAGAGGAGGCAATGAATTTTAGTGTTCTGCTGCGCGAGTTACCTTTATGGAGGCAAGTGTTGAAATCACCCATTATCAGATTATACTCATAAGAAGGTAGAATAGTTTCGAGTAAGTTCTCAAAACTGTTAAAATAGTCTACGGTAGGAGGGGCGTAAAATACACAGAGTAAGAACTTAACCGAATTTAAATTTATTTCAACAAAGATGTACTGTGCCGAAGAAGAATAGCGGGAAGGCGATTGTGAAATAATTTTAAAGTTTAGATTAGAGCGAAGGTAGATAGCAACACCAACACACCCCTTACCGGTACGATCATTGCGCAGAAGAATAAATCCAGGTAGAGGGTAGTTTGTTGACGGAAGGGTCGGTTTGAGAAAGGTTTCCGATACCAATATTGTATGAATATGCTCACTGGTAAAAGTGGCTAAGAGATCAGAAAAGTCGCTGGGTATGATTTGCGCATTAATGGCAGATATTCAGATTCCTGTGAAAACTGGAAAAGGTTTCATGAAGAAGTTTAGAAAGAGCGGTGTCGGTACTAGTATTAAAATCATCTGAGGAGAATCAACAGGAGAAGAATTCTTCAGTATCAGAGTTGTAAGATGTATTTGCCATATCTACGTATAGTTATTGAATTATATATGTTATAAAAAAAAAAAAAAATACATAACAATAAACTTATTTCTATTAAAAATACATTTAAAAAAAAAATCGCTACATCACTTATCAGTTAACTGGTTTACAAATGGAAGCAACGGGTTATTATAACAGGCAAATACAACAGGCGAAACAAAGAAATAAAAACTTTCTGTATGGGTATAAACCCGCTCTATAAGTTATAAACTCGTGGTTTCAATCAAAACAAAACAAGAAATCAGTTCGGGCGGTACCTACCTTCACAAGCAATAGTGCAGTCAAGCAAAATCAATTTATTAACATTCTAATTACATTTATTATCTTTTATTTTAAGAAGATTTGTAAACAATCGCTGAATAATAGTAAATTTAAAATAAAAATATGGAGCAATAGAAATATAGGAAGAAAATATACTTACAGAATATTAAACAAAAAGGTAAATGAAAAATAATATTAAAAGATTGCTTAATTTAATAATTATTGTCTCTTGACTGTACGAGCCGCCCGTGGTCTCTTATTCTAGAAGGTCCCTATTGCCGAACTTCACTTATATAGGGCGGGGTCTATCCGGATTATTGATTCCTAGCCGATTACTAGATTGGATGTCGCTAGAGGTCAAAGACAACTTCAACTTGCTGTTGATGATGTCACAGATGACGCCATTAGTGGACTCTCCAGCCGTCTCCTTCACGGCCCGGAACATTAGAAATTTTCGCCTACTACGGTTTTCCAGGTCATCTGTCACTGATGTAATGTGACTAATTTGCGTTCTCAGGAGTTTCACTGCATTGAGCATGATGCTTTTGAACTGCTGGAAGTCCCTTGCCAGCTGTTGAAGTGTAGCCGGAGAAATTGCCGCAGTTGTGAAACGAGTTTCAAAGGACTCCATCGAACGCTCAAAATTGGCTTTCAAGTCCCTGATCATGGAGAGGGTTTTAATGGCACCAGATGTTGATGGGTTCGTATTTAGTGATGAGAAGAAGTGATGCGACGAAATTCAATGTTATGACATGCCCATTTGTTGCTCCAACAGTGTTAAAGTGAATTTAGCGATTGTATTGTATTTATTAATACAATGTGTAATTTAACATACCAGGTACAACCTTTGGTAAGTTATTTAGGCTTTAAAATATAAGTTATTAATATTTAAATAAAATTAAAATCGATAGAACAAAAAATACGACTTGTTTTTTTAAAACTACCCACGCAAAAAAAATATTATTATTAATATCGTTAGTATACCACGGAGCAGTCACTTTGAATGCAAGTTTGTAATTGTTAAGTAAGAATTATATAAATTTCTATGTAGGCTTTATAAATGATCTTCTGATAAATCCTTCATCAAAATTACAAAAAAACTTTAAACGACAAGAAAAAAAACACGACAAGGTCTTGTATGCAGTAGGTAGTCTCCTGAAAATACCCTCAGACTGAAACCGAAATAACAATAATAATATGTAGGACAAATTACACATATAAGAACCAGACCATGACAAACTGTACAGAAAAAAACGTGCTAATATTCTTTTAACATTGGTGGGAATCGAACCCACGACCTCCGGATACAACGCCAAAGGCGCAACCACTAGTCTACGGAGGCTGTCAAATATTACTAAGTAACTGTTTTTGTCAATATAATATTGAAATGCATAAAAGTGTAAAACTGATGTAAGAATCCAATGTAGGCCAATTGTTGGATAATACCACCTGAGATGTCCTTACTCCAAGAGTGGAGTGCGAGGACCTCCAAAATGATGATGCATCAGAGATACTTACTGCTGGATGAGGCTTGAAGTTGTTGAAAAATTGTGGAAACATTTAGTTCTGTTACTTTTGGTGGGACCTTCTCTTTATCCCGGGGCAATGCAGTTACATACACTACCTACACAGCATAAAATATCATATTAGAAGCATGACACTGGTACAACATACAAATTGGCATTAATATTATATAATAGCATTCAATTACAGTTTCGCGTAATACTTAAACAAATATCATTACGGGTGCCTAACGGCGCCCGAGACCGCCTAGACGGCCTCAGGGTACCTTGCGGAGGCGTTTTTAATCCCACCTCGTCGTAGAATAACCCATCTATAAATAGTGTCACAAGTTGGTATAGTGAAACCGGGACCGACAGCTTAACGTGCTCTCCGAGGCACTATAGTGGTGCTGTCAAACCAATGTACATAATTTTTTAATTAAAAACTAATTGGTACACACCGGGGTTTCAACCAGGGACTTAAGTGTTTTTATGGCCCAGGTCTAACCAACTCGGCCACCACGTATTTATTAATGCTAAATGAATATATAGAATATCGTGAGAGAAGGACTGCTGGTACTGATAACTTATAACAAATTACCTCATGTCCAGCATCAGCTAGGTGTGTGGCTATTCCTTGCCCCAAAATATTGTGACTCTTAGCAGGCATCGGAAATATCACAAGAAATCGGTATGCTTCGCCAAGTGCCAGAAGTGCCATAAGGTGAACCGTATATCGCAACATCTAAAAGTAATGCCAACTAAACAAACAGCAAAATATTTACCACCAATCAGTAGTAAATTTATCATCAATAAACGAATGGTCTAATCTTTTATATAAGTGTAAATGCAAAGAAAAATGTACAAATGCTTATTCCTTTAACCTATAACCCCAAGTACATTAAGCAGAGCGTGAGTTTGAAAAAAAACCGTTATAGTGAAACCAGCGTCAGATCTTACATCTTAATTCTATCGTTGGTGGCCTTTATTCATGGGCTCTCAAGTTCTTACTATCTCAGAGTTATGCATTAAGCATGTCATATACATAAACTTGCAAACCCAGCGACCGCGTCTTATATACGATACGTTTGAGTACTGCTTAAAAAGCTTACAAGTAATGACAGGTGTTTTTTTAGTACCTAGCTTTGCTTTGGATTTTTGATGACGTCACCGTCATCGAATTCGCTGCGAACGCTTGGACAATACGAGTAGTGCAATCAAAGCAAATTTGCGTCAAATACTTTTTTTTGTTTATAACAGTTTTTGAACTCTATTTTGTATTCTCTTATGAATTTTAATTTTATGAATATGATTTTTATTTATGCACATAAAACTGTTCGAGTATTCCTGTAAACGCTGCGATTTGTTTACTTCGCTTTGTGTACTTTGATGGCTGAATTGATGGGCTTAAAGCCTAAGCGAAAAACAGTAGCAAACGAACACACTGAAAGTTAGCTCAAAATGTTAGCTTATCAAAATAACCAATCCGATAAGAATGTCATTTAGCAATTAGCAACAAAAAAAAACTTAAATAGAGTGCGTTTCAACGAATAGTACCTATGGCGTTATGTTGGCTCCCCTGTCTGTCAAATTTATTGGCACGAGTAGTCGCTCTCGCAGATTTTGTTTGTTATCATTTGATTTACGACTAGAATCATGCCCAACTTTGAAAAGTGGCAAAAGAATGATGGTGTTAAAGGTGAAGAACTTTTGTGAAAGTGAAAAACGCAACACTGGAAAACCTTGCTGCCAACATAACGCCATAGGTTTTATTCGTTGAAACGCACTATAGTCACGCAATTCATTCCATTGTATTACAGGTGCTTTGGCATGAAAGATTTTTAGCATCATACTGTAAGCAAAAACTAAATAGGCACATACCTTAATATATAAGAAAACACTTTAATATTTTTCGAAGAATAATAAACAATACTTAATTTAAGTAATATTAAACTTTACAATATAATATTAACTATCGTATTGACGTTATTTACGCGAGACCTGTTATTGTAACTAATAGCAATATTTATCTTTTGAGAAATATTTATTGCACATAATATAATATATACATAGAGATAAGATATACTTATAAAATAACAGAATGATAGTATATTAAAAATTGTTGTGTAAGCAATAGTAGGCATTTACCTATTTGAGTCGTAAACAACGGGATTGTACAATATATACATGGTGAATTTGAAAGGATGTACTTTGGGCTAATATGAGGTTTTGCTGATCAAATCGGATAACTTTTCCCATGGAACCATGTGTCGCAAATGAAAAAAAAATTTGGCTTCCCCATACAAATTGGTCATTTTAACATTGATGGAAATGGTTATAATTATTAATTTTAATAATAAATATAATATCGTAAATATTATTATATACTTTATCCGATCATGAAATACATAAAATAAAAAAAATACAAAATTTAGTAAAATGTCATATTTGGGTTTATTATGTGGGTTCTTCTGTAGTTAAGGAGTATACTTCTGTAGTTAAGGAGTATACTTCTGTAGTTAAGGAGTATACTTCTGTAGTTAAGGAGTATACAAACTATATGTATCATCACGGGTGCCTTACGGCGCCCGAGACCGCCTATACGGCCCCAGGGTACCCAGCGGAGGGGTTTTAATCCTCATCGTGCCGATGGTATGAGTCTACACCGAACAAGTGGCTAGCTCGTCGCGATGTTTTGAATAGACTAAATAACCCATCTATAAACAGTTTCACAAGTTGGTATAGTGAAACCGAGACCGACAGCTTAACGTGCTCTCCGAGGCACCATAGTGGTGTTGTCAAACAAATGTACATATTTTTTTTAATTAAAAACTCATTGGTACACACCGGAATTCGAACCAGGGACCTAAGTGTTTTTAAGTCCAAGGTCTAACCAACTCGGCCACCACGTACAGACAAACTACATGCTCCGATATAAACGAGATTGAGAGCCACTGATGAGTATTTTACATATTATGATGTAATTCAGTATCCAAGGAATCATAGTGAGTGTCATAGATATCATATAGGTATTAAAGCGTACTATCATCTAAGTATGATGTGCCACTTGGATATAAAACTGATTTATCTGCAGTAATAGTTCACATCCAATCTTATCTGTACAAGTTATCTTATATTTTAAGGAAGCTCTTATTGTATACTATATCTGATCCTGCGCATATTGTCTCGGATAACATATTGACAAATATATATAAGGACAAATACGGAGTCTAAAAAACAGACGCGCCTGTTTGAATCGGTGCATGGATGTGGAGGAAGCTAGGGAAGTGGCGTACTTTCTGCCTACCTTTTAACAGGATACAGGCGTGATGGTATGTGTGTATGTACATATTGACCACATTGGATCCATCTGCTAACCACCTGGTTTTTTGCGAAAGGCAAATAAAATAGTAAAAGATAAAAATAAATATCATCACGCATCATCTTATTATTTATTAATTAACCTAAGGAAGTCTCAGGTTACCCATCGTCTTAGCCGATGGTATAAGTCTACCTACACTGTACAAGTTGGTATAGTAAAACTGAGACCGATAGCTTAACGTGCTCTCCGGGGCACTATAGTGTATAGTATTGTCAAAGAAATATACTTAGATATTTTTAAATTAAACATTCAATAGTACTCGTATGAACCGGGGACCTAAAACCGTAGTGTTTTTAAGTCTGAGGTCTAACCAACTCGGCCACTATGTATGTATATAAAATGTAAAAGATATAACAATGTAAGAGTAAATGATGTCCGTTACAAAAATAATTTTATAACTATAACCGAATTATACAAAACCGGTGGGGTCGTAGCTCTTAAAGTACAAAATACAAAACATTCCCAAATTGCAGACCACTTTTGGTGGAAACTGCAGGGCCTTGGTCACCTGATGCCTTGACATTTTCTCAGTTATTGGGAAAATTAATAGAGAAATCGGGTGACCGACCGTGCAAGAGCCGTATCTTTTGGGGTTGGAAATTCAAAGAGGCAATGCGGTTGCAGTTCTCGGCACCTGCAATGGGCGGCTCTTGAGGGACCCAATAAATTATATTTTTTAATATAAAGAATTATTCTTTTATCTATTACCTTTAACATTTTATTTTATTTTATGTATAATGTTTTTACTTAGATTTATATAATAATGCTTTATCACACAATTTACACATATTGCTCTGGTCACAAACTAAGTTCTAGGATTATACTATGTGTACCAGAAACAATGATATAATACATATTATATTTTATAATAAACACCCAGACTATGGCAAATTGTACAGAAAAACGTACTAATATTTTTTGCCATGGGTGGGAGTCGAACCCACGACCTCCGGATTCAACGCCAAAGGGAGAACCACTAGTCTACGGAGGCTGTCATAATAATACACCACATGTTACCTACATTATTTGAATTCTATACATGACGATATTTGGGAATCAATAGTCAATGGGCACTAGCATAACAGCATCGTTGGCTCGATAAATCGACAAAATCGATACGTATCGAGTTTGACAGTCGATAACAGTCATTCACAAAATCGATACATATCGAGTTTGACAGTAGATAACAGTCATTCACAAAATCGATTCATATCGATTTTGTCGTCGTTATTTGTCGATTTCGAGTCTATCGATGCTGTTATGCTAGAGCCCATTGTCTCACTCACAAACTCGACACTCGTCTCACATAGTGCTTGTTTTTGTTTTTTGTCATAAATAATCTTTGTATTATTCAAGACAAATATATTAGATAGGTTTTTATTTACATTTTACGGCATGTGACTCTACACCCGCCTGGTGGGAAGCGGTATGTAAGGTCACAGAATTAAAATAACAGTCAAAATTAAATAACAATACTGTTGGTGTCTCCACTATGCCGGCTACTAACGCTTCCATAATGTAATTGTAGGAAGAAGGAAAAACACAGACTGGTAGATGATTAAGTTTTATTTGTGTGACAAATTGCCAAAGCATAATTGATGCATAAATAGAATAATATATAATAAATAATAGAATAAATATATTTATTTAATTTAATAAACAATACTATAAACTTATATAATATAAATATTTGTTTTTATTATTTTTTATAAGAGCTCAATATGTGACCATCTGTTAATCAGTATGCAATGTCCAGGAATGATAGCAACAAGCGGATGCATACATCATCATACAGGTGCACCGCTGGTTGCCATCATTATGCCGGCTTTAGATGCCCATTCACGCTTCGTTTAAAGGACTCTAGGCTATAAGAGGAAGGAAACACGCAAGCTGTTGTTAATTTACATAAATATATATAATTATCATAAGCTACTAGAATATGTAAAAGAGATTAACTGAGATTGGAAATACCTGTTACTGACTCCATGTTTTGTTGCAATAAAGTACATTTTGTATGAACTTCATCCACGCATGGTCACCATCCTACAATCTTCCTATTTCGATCTAAAACTACAATCTGTATTCTATATATTTATATTTATCACAGAATATTTATTAATTTATTATAAATTTAAGCATTTTTATAATTTTTATCTGGATAATCTTATATTATTTTTTTAAAAGATAAAATGCAATGTAAAATTTCCTGGTACAAAAGTAAAAACAAAAAACAGACTCCTCCGCCACCCATCTAGTATTAGAAACCAACTTCTAACTTCACTCATAGAGTTATTAGTTTTTTTTTAGTAGATAACAAGCAAAAATCGTGAAGGGTGACAGGAACCTGGTTGGCTCAGCGGTTGAGCGCCTTTCGAAGAAGAAGCGGGGTTCGTGGGTTCAAGTCCCGCCAGGATTTTTTTCATTGCATCTTTATTATAAATTGTAATATTATGTGTATATAATAAGTACCTATGGATATATGTATATTTTATATTTCTTGTAACAGGAAAATGTGACTTTGCATTAGGTGAATAATTATATAGGTTATTATAGCCTTCGCTGAGCTAATGACCCTTTTGCACCATACCCCAATAATAATTATATAAATTTTGTTTCCTTGGTACAATAACATGTGCCTATTTGTTGTTTGTTTATTTTATTTCATTTTATATTTTTTGTGTTATGTGGCATATAAATATTTGTATAAAAGTGCGCTCCCCTCCACTGCATCTATAGCCAAAGTATGTGTATAGACGCAATTGATAAATTAGGTAACTCAGTCATTGATGAGTAATGACTGTTCATTCAGTTACCCACCGGCAACGTGGGAGTACTTATCCATACTACTCACACAACATATAGTAGCCCAAACATTTAGTGGAGGGGCGTGTAGTTGTTGTTTAGATTATCCTAGTAGCGTTTACTCTTTTCTCAAAGATTAGTTTTTGTCCAAAACATGGTAGTTTTTGTCCAAAACATGGTAGTTTTTGTCCAAAACATGGTAGATTTTGTCAATATGGGGCAAATGCACCATTATTAACTTTCCGAAACCATAATTTATTTTATCGAAGCAGCTATGTATCTACCCGATGATAAGCAGGCCAACAAAGTCCATGAATTTGATCGGTCGACAGTTCTGACCGAGGTAATTGCTGACCTGTAGGCCTATTACGCCGTACAAAGTTAAGCTAAACTTTAACCAAAATGACGTAGTTGTCTGTCTATTTTCAATGTCACTAGGTTTGCTATACGTCAGAATTGCATCACAACGATTAAAGTTTAGCTTAGCGTTGTGGGCGTAACCTCCCTGCAGACCTCTGAGGGATAGCTTAACTGGTAATTAATTTGAAGAATCAACTTTTATAAATAAATATAAATTAAGAACAGTAACAATAGGTTTTTAATAGCATATATTTTCAAGGTATAAATAACAAAAACGTAGCAAAGTGTTTCCCACATTTAAAACCTAAACAATGTACAAATTCTAATACTATTTTCATGTAGTCATGTACGAAAATAGCTTGCAGCGGTCGTTCCTATTACACTATAATCCTGCTCGTTTACAAAACACACGTATGATAATTGTTTACTTAGGTTGTTGTATCATTTAAATTTAGTTGTATAATGTTTATTAATATCAGTGTGTGGTTCGGGCGACAGGAGCAGTAAATTGGTTTTAATTTAATAACAACAGGTCAAGTGGCGGGAAAGTGCTCGGAGGTTATATGTTACAAATGTTTATAAAGTGGTGACAATGAAGACACAAGTAACAACTAATGTTATAGTGTTAATGTTAATAGAAAATGTTTTGTGTTACAACATTTTAGTGGTTTTTCCTGAACCGACGAGGAGTCATGGTATCTTGGGCGATGGTTATGTCCGAGCCTTGTTAAAAGCTGGACATAATGTAAGTAACATTGTTTTAATAATACATGAAGGTATTACTCGAGGAGCTGGCACGGTGACAGTAACTGACTCCTCCAGCATAGGTGAACCTAGCGTGTCCTAGCGTATCTTTTAAACCATTTTTTTTATTAGAACACGGCATGTTTCTGACTTTTTAATAATAATAATAATAATATGTAGGTCAATTTACACATTTCAATTTACACTCTGTTCGCAAACTAAGCTCTAGGCTTGTACTATGTGTACTAGAAACAACGATAATACATATTATATTTTATAAATACCCAGAACATGACAAATTGTACAGAAAAACGTACTATTTTTTTTTTGCCATGGGTTCCCACCCGATCGAATCGAACCCACGACCTCCGGATACAACGCTTCTTCAACGCAACAATACTTTGTATCTACCTAGTGGTAAGAAGACCTACAAAGATCATGAATGGTTGTTAAACAACATTTGAGCGCTCACACTATTCCGGCTAAATGATACAATTACGAAATGGGCGGAGACAGAGACGAGAATATTTTAATATCCTCGTTGCCTTGTCGCCAATTAATCCACCCGTTTCGTAGCTGCACCCTGAAAGAACTACCATCTCGACAAAAAATCAATGCAGTAGTCTCCTAAAAATCGGTGAACTCACAGACTAAAACTGAAACATGACTAGATCACTTGACGGTTTGATCCTATTAGGTATAATATGTTTTGTGTATTTTTAAAGAGAGCTTAACTAAGATTAACAAATAAAGAGAGAGACATAGCCAATATTGTTTAGTTATGGTTTCTCCGTGCGGGTCCATCGCGTGGTTGGAAGGCAGGGAGTTGAACTACAGTGTTCCCGGACTTGAGATCGCGAATTAGGGTTGAAGGCCTTTCCGAATTTAACTATCACATTGTCCACTACCCTCTCTACCCAACCAAACATTATACGATCCTGTCAGCGCTATCTTGAAAACCGTTCCATAAAAGTTCCGACCACCAAATTTGGAAGGCCTCGATCTTTCAAAAGACAATGCAGCGCCTTTGCTGGAATTCCTTTTGCACTACATAAAGTTCTGTTTAAAAAATGAATTTAATGGAAACATCTTAGAGAAACAGACCTAAGGTTAGTTGTAGATTATGTTGTAACTTATTTAGTGTTAATCTAATTACCTTCATGAATATTATCCCCTTAAAGAGTAGTCAGCAATTACCACTTCTTGTCCTAAAACCTTTATACTGATGGATTATAATAAAAATAAAAAAATTGAGTCAATCTGGAAGAAATAATCTGGGATAAATAGTTATATGCAATTAAAGATAATATTCTTGTATTTCCAGGTAACGTATATAACGCCATTTCCATGGAAAGATGTTCCCAACGGACTGACACAGGTGGATGTGAGCAGCAATTTGAAAACATCAAAAGGTCCCTAATTACGTGTTTGGTCTTGGATATAATATTACTTTTTTGTAGTTGTGCATATCTGGTATACTTTTTTGAGCTTTTTAAATTAATTTCCTAACCTAAGGGGCCGCAGAGTTTAACCCTGTTACCATAAGGGTTTTAGTTGTACGCACTACCAATTACATTATAATTTTGTAGAGTTTAACCCTGTTAACCATGACGAGTTTAGTTGCACAGTGTAAATTTAGAAAAAGGATTTCCTCCCTAGCTGGAACTAATAAGTCCTAATTGGACTTATTAACTATTAGAGAGAGAATATAATTTACACTGTGCCACAGAAGAAATACTGTGACACAGTGTAAATTATATTCTCTCTCTAATAGTTAATAAGTCTTTTGCATAAAACGACTTATTAGTTCCAGTTAGGGCGAAAATCCTTTTTCTAAATTTACACTGTGCAACTAAACTCGTCATGGTTAAACTCTACAAAATTATAATGTAATTGGTACTTAATTGTTAACAAATAGGAGCCTGTTAAAATATTGATAATCCTTATTACATTTTTTTATTATTATTAAATCATCCAGAACTTATTTAAACGAGACAAAGGAACGTATGATGATCTCATAGCCACAACTTGCTTTCGTGTTATAAATTGACGCATCTAGCCTTGCTCACGAACTATCCTATCTATATATTGTTATTTACCTGAAACTGTACCTACAGAAAATAGAACTAATATTATTTGGCTGTAAGTGGGAATCGTACCCAAGACCTCCGAATGACAGGTTAATGGCACCAGCTAGTTTTACACTAGTTGGTTATGTGGCGTGTGTTCGGCTGAGTTTCTATTTTTTCTCAGAACTTGCCGTTTTACTGAGATTTATAACATTTCTTAGTGTATGTGTGGCAGGAATGGCTGGCAAGTAAGCGCACAATAAGACTTATATATTACTAAATAATAATATATAATAACAGAGTACCTGTATAATGTAAATATAAATAAGTAATCATAAGATATACCTTTATCCAAAGATAAAAAGTTAAATATAATAAAAAATAAATTAAGTAATAATAAATCATTACAATATCAGATTTAACATACCTACTAGGGTACTCAATTGAAAAGGCAATACTAGTTGTGAGATCTCAATTGCAGATCAGAACGGGTCCAGACATCTTTATCATTAATATAGTCATTAACTCTATAGTATGTCCTATGGATTAATGTTTGTTTTATACAATTTTTAAACTTTATTTCACTTAAATCTATAATACTTTTAGGTAATTTATTAAATAACCTTATACTGTTAATGACAAAACATTTATTAGTTTTTCGTAGTCTAAACTTTGGAATATCAATTACTAACTTAAGTAAATACGAAGTCACATACAGAAGCAGCATTAAAAAAAAAACTCTCGGCAATTTGTATAGTGTCTACGTTACTCGCTAAATATAATTCTTTATTGTGTTTATAACATTTTTAGCAATTCTGAGCGAGTTACAAAACAAGTACGGGGAGTCTTCGGCGATGTTTCTTCAGATGTTGGGACATGCGTTTGCCAGGCGGACCGCGGCGCACTCGCGCGTGCAGACGCTGTTGCGGAATCCCGGCAACCGCTTCCACGTGGTAGTGGCAGAATGGATCGATTCGGAAATCTATTCGGGGTTTGTGCGATTTTTCTAAATTTCTAGGTATATAAAAATGCTTTTAAAAAATCAAATCAAATATTATTTATTTCATGTAAATCTTTACAGATATTTATGAATAGTCAAAAAAAAAAAAAAAGTTAAAAAAAAGTTTTAACAATAAGGTCTAGAGTGCGTTTGGTTAGGCTGCTATATATATATATAACCATTATAGATTAATTAATAAAAGGTGTCATTAAATAAAAGTATTAAAAAAACCAACCAACCGAACACACGCTACATAACCAACTAGTGTAAGACTAGGTGGTTAGCTGATTCCATTGACCTTCCGTGTGCCATACAAGGGTGCCACCGAGGCGACCGACCTCACCAACCGTATCCACGCCTTAAATATTAGTTCTTATATTATATTATCATTATGATTATTCATTATTTCAGAGTAAAGGACTTATGACCTTTACTCTGAAATTAAAGAAGATAAATAATAATATAAATATTTTTTTAGGTAAAACGAAAGTCTTTATAACGTTAGGCCGACCGATACAAATGCAAAAACCATCAAGTGACCACCATCTAGTCATGTTTCGGTTTTATTTTTTATTTTATTTATTTATTAAACTTTATTGCATAATACAAAGGCGGACTTAATGCCGTTGGGCATTATCTGACAATCAAACCTTCGGGACATTAGAACATTAAGTTAGGTAGTTTGCAATACATTTTTTTTTTAAATTTATATTTATAAATAAATACATATATACCCATATGCTTTACATATACAAGTATTATACACATATCATACAATATTAATATATAAACAGTATAATGACTAATTCGACAGTTGTTGGGATTTATTTACAAAGTGCTCATAAACCATTTTCTTAAAAATTAATATATTTTTAGTCTTTGGTTCACCGGTTTTCAAGAGATTACTGCATCGATTTATTGTCGAGGTGGTAGTCTCCTTTTAGGGTGCAGTTACGAGATGGGTGGTTGAATTGGCGATAAGGCAGCGAGTATATTATAATATACTCGTAATGCAATTCGCCTTTGTCGCCGCGCATTTCGTAATCGCATCATTTAGCCGGCATAGTGGGAGCAATCAATGTTGTTAAAAACCATTATTGATTGACGCCATTCATGGACTTTGTAGGTCTGCTTACCACCAGGTAGATAAAAAGTCACAGGCCGTGCTCCAATAAAAATAAAAGATGCCGATGGTATTCGGAGGCAACACCTAACAAGTGGCGAGTAGGGACGAGGTAAACAAGTGTTACTACTTTAAACAAAAAGTAGGTAGTACTGAATTATCGTGTTAATTAAAATATATGCTTTCAAGACCAAATCCTAAACTACTACGAATATCGAAAAATGCTCTAAGAAGTCTCGGGACCGATTTTGAAAAAAAAAAAAAAACTGTATCATTAGATGTTTCAAAATATTATTCTCCTAGCCGGTTGATTAAAAAAAAAAACTGAGCTGTATTATTGCACCAGCTCATAATATCGGTTATAAGAATCAAATTCTGGTAGGTAATATCAAAAAGCAAACTAAAGGAAAGTGCTTATTTTTAATTTAAAAAATAATTAATTAAAAATTTTCCATATTTCTCCACCGTTTACTTTAATTAATCGCTCCCGGCTAAATGATGCGGTTATGAAATAGGCGGCGACAAAGACGAGTTTACTTCAATATATAACAAATTCTAGGTATTTTTTTTCCAAAGTTTGTTTTATTATAAAAAAATATGTTTTTTTTATTCTCAAAAATAATGCATCATAATGAAGAAGAAACTGAAATTATCATAGATTTGCAGCAGTGTTCGGTTGTCCCCTCATATGGTCCATCTCCACCCAGATGCACTGGCAGCCACTCCGCCTGATGGATGAGTACCCCAACCCGGCGTACTCTGCGGATGTTAACTCTGGCTATACTGCTCCGTTGACCTTCGCGCAGAGGATGAAGGAGCTATGGACGCAGATAGAGAAGAGCTGGATCTTATTGTGAGTATGAGGTAGATTACAATTTAGAAAATCTTAATACCATCCTACTGCTGTATACTGGACACAAACCTTGCATAGATCTTGGTCCTCTATCATCTATCCAAGCCATACTACTAGCTGACCTTTAGTAACAATAAGTAATATAAATAACCATGACTTAGGGCATATAGTATAGGAGCCCTGAAGTTAGATAAAGCAATGAATGAGAGAATGCGGAAGGTAGCTGGCAGAACCTGTATACGACAAGCATAAAGCAGTGAATGATACATACTAATGATAATGATAAAATAAACATTAGAACCCCATATTTCAGTTTCACAATAGGTCCCCTAGAGACAGCCGTCTACGATGAGTTCTTCAAAAAGGCAGCAGAAAGTAAAGGCATAGCAGTACCTCCTTATGAAGATATCTCCAAGTTTTACTCTATGATGCTGGTGAATAATCACCCTACTGTTGGATCCGCTTGGAGATTGCCCCCTAATGTTAGAGATATAGGGGGTTATCACGTTGAAGATCCTCCCCAACCTTTGCCTGAGGTAACACTAATAATGATGTTTTAAAATCGAAAATTTTGAGAAAATTGTATTAAAAAATATATTACATATTTTCAGAATCTCCAAAGCATCATGGATAATGCCACAGAAGGAGCTATTTATTTTAGTTTAGGTTCAACAGTAAGTGCTAAAGATATGCCAGAACAAACAAAACTTGGATTTATTAATGTGTTTGAGAAATTAAATCAAACAGTAATTTGGAAAATGGAAGAACCTATTCACAATATTTCAGATAATATTTATTTAATTGAATGGGCTCCACAGACTAGTTTGTTGGGTGAGAATATATTTTCTATGAATGAAAAACTGAATAACGATAAGATTTACTTTGCAAATAATAAGATTTGAAAAACTTAAATGTATAACCCGATTTTATTAATTATTTAAATGCTACTTCTGATAAAACATATGTTAAATTCGCAAATTAAGCATGGCAGGAGAATTCTCTAGTATTATTAATTCTGTATTTATTGTAATAATGGAGTGTCAACAAGGTCCAACTATACAAATAGACTATAGAATCGTGTTTATTACATTGTTTAATTTGTTTTTTTTTAAGATACAGATATCTCATATTATTTATCTAATATGAGATGTAATTACAGCTCATCCTAACATGAAAGTGTTTATAACCCACGGCGGTCAACTATCCGTCATAGAAACGATTCACTTTGGTGTGCCAGCTATATGCGTACCTCAAGCAGTCGACCAATATGCTAACACTGACTCTTTGATCAAAAAGGGAGTTGCCATAGGATTAGAGTTTAATGACGAAACTCCGCAAAAATTGGAAGAAGCTTTGGAAGAAATTTTTAGAAATTCAAGGTGAGTATATATTATTATTGGAGCTGGAGCGATGATAAGCAGAGCTACAAAGTCCAAGTGGAGTTGATTAATACATTGCTGTTTAACAATATTGATGGCTCCCACTATGTCGGCTATATATTACGGTTTCGAAGCGGGCGACGACAAAGACGTATTTGCATTATGAGTCTACTTTAATATCATGGCTGCTTTATTGTCAAATCAAACGTCCGTTTCGTAAACGCACCATGAAAGGAGACTACTACCTTGACAAGTAATCGAAGCGGTAGTCTCCGGAAAACCCACAGACTAAAACCGAAACATGACACTACACGGTTTTTGCGTCTGTATGTATACAGGGTAAATTTTTCAAGTGTGCCTTCAAGACCAAATGCTAAACAAAGTACAAGGAATACAGAAAAATCAAAGGAGTCTCGGGGCTTATATGGTTTATGATAAAATCTAAAACTGCATCATTAGCTTTTTGAAAACATAATATAATTCTCTATTAAAATATAATTCTCTAGCCGGGAATCAAACTGGTAGATTAAAAAAATATGTCATCCCGTATTATTGCACCAGCTGATAGTGTCGCTTATAAGGATTTAATTCTGGTAAGTAAAATCAAGCAACAAACTAAAGGAAAGTGCACAATTTACAAAAAAAAATACAATTGGCATACTCTACCACCATCTACCTTACCAACTAATCAAGTTGTTTGAAATAATGCTCTTCAAACCCCATCCTCATTGAAAACAACATCATATTTTTGAAAACAAAGGTATTCAGCTATGATGTATTGAAAATAATGACGAAAATAAAAATAATTCCGAACAATTTATTAGTTATGGCTTCAAAATTTAAAACATATTATCTTAAACATCACTTTCCTTTAGTTTGACGTTTGAACTTACTTTCCACTATTTAATCATTATAAGCGATACTATCAGCTGGTGCTTTAATACAGACTGACTCTTTTTTACCAAATCAACCGGTTCATTGCCTGGCAGTTTTAGTTTTTGTAAAAATCGAGAATTCTTTGAGCAAATTTCGGTATTCCTTGTAGTTTAGGATTAGGCAATGAAGACACACTTGAAAACTTCATCCTGTATACATATTTCTCATTGTTTAGGTTTTGTATTTTGTTTTATGACACCTACATATACTGTTATTTTTATATATAAAAAGTATTTTTTATTTAATTTCAATTGGTCGCAACAGCTACCAGGAAACCATGAAAAATCTGTCAGAAGCTTACCACGATCGTCCAATACCACCAGGGTCGGAGCTAGCGCATTGGGTGCAGCATGCAGTGCGCATGCGTGGGGCCCCATTCCTCAGATCTCCTGCGCTCCTGGTACCAACGTATCAGAAATGTTATATAGACTTAGCCGCTATCATATTGTTTATTATAATTAGTTTTGTTATTTTATGTAAACTCTTATGGTGGAGCGGAAAAAAACTGAATCTCTGTTATTGTGAATAAATTATTTATATTGTTTTTAGTGTTTTTTTTATAACATTAAAATGTTATTTTGTGGTGCCGAGTTAAAGACAAAAAAAAACTATAATTATGTACCCGTGCCTAACTAAACGGCTTCAGGGTACTCAGTGAAGCTGTTTTATTCTCACCTCAACGCATCCGATGATTTTTGCCTCCGATCAAGTGGTAAGCTCGTCGACGACCTATGCCACCCAAATATATAATAGAATGCGTTTATGATTAAAAATACAAAATTCAAACAGTTCTGGAACAATAGTTAAAATTAAAATCGTTATGTTTATCAAGAAGAGTTCAGGGTGTAAGGTCCAGGGTCTTGAGTCAGCGAATGTAAAACTATTCTAAAGGTTTATTTAGCTAATACAGGTTGTATTCGAAAAATTGTACTTTTTTTTCTTTTTTTAATATTATTTATTTATTTATTCGAAGTTTCAGAAAAACATGACAAAAATTTCGTGTTAAAATACATAGTTATATAAGTATTAGTTTTGTTGATATAGAACCCTAGTCACCACACTAGGATTCCCTGTGTTGTGGTGACTAGTCTTTTTCTAGTTTCAAGTAAACGGCCTACGAATTAACAATTTAATATTTAGGTATATATTACAATTTCGATATTAGATCAACTTAATATGAAATAAGATAATAAATAAATAACACAATTCAACCGAAAATGAACACAAAATAAGCAAAAACAAAAAGTATTCGTAAATACCCACAGTCTGTAGAAAATACAAAGTAAAGTGTTAGTATATAAACAGTTTAATAAAAATGTGAACCAACAAATTATTAATAAAGAAACAACAAAATATAAAAAATTAAATAAAAAACTGATATATGTTTATATACCATAATAACAATATTATTAATTAGGTATATAAAATAAAAAATAAAATAATCTAAGACAAGAACAATTACAACTTTTAAACTAATCATTAATCATGGTTACTGCCGGTGATGGAAGTTAGGTGAATATATGTAGATAACTCTTATTATATTGTGTCATGCTAGAATTTATGTGTCTTTATGAATATATACTCGTGGTATTTGGTTTGCATACTGTTTATTAGTCTACGTGTAAAGTATGTTTTGTGTAGTTATTTAAATGTAAGTATGCAAGTGTGTTTGAATAGATGATGGTGTGTATGTGTGCATGCTCGTTTGTGGTATGTGTGTGTGGTGTGCGTGCTTGTGGTGTCCGCTGTGTGATGTGTGTGTGTGTGTTGGTGTTTGTTAAGTTTTAACCAATTGACTAACTTATTATATATAGAAATGATTCTGTATTCTCATAATTTAAGTTTTTGAACCAATTTCGCATTAACCTTTCGCAACTCGTTTTGTTTTGTTTTTAATATTTAGAATAGAATTTACTTTTGTGTACAGATAGGGTCCGAGAAATTGAAATGCTTTTTGACCAAATTTAGTACGACATCTTCGTTGCTTCCAGATGTTTTGTCTTTTTGTGTTTTGATCAAGCGTCGAAATTCATTGTGAATAATAGCGCAGTATTATAGATTCTATGTATAATTGCTTTACACTTAGAACCTTAGATTCCTCGTACAACAATTCTGTTGGATAGCGGTATGGTTTACGGTATGCAACTTTAAGTACAGCTTTTTGTGCTCGCTCCAAGATAATAAATTTAGATTTACTGGCAGCTCCCCAAGTTATATTACAGTAGGTCAGGATGGACTCACACAAGGCTAAATACACCATCCTGGTGGTTTCTTTATCAGCAACTTGGCCAAGCCTTTTAAAGATGAACATTAGTTTTCTGGTTCGAGCGCGTAAGGCAGAAAGCTGATTTTCCTATGTAAGGCGGCTATGAAAAAGCACCCCTGTTGGCGCCGCAGCAGCGCCATCTCTGTGGTGCTGCCTGCAACGCAGTCATCTGCGGCTATATTCACTCTTATAGGAGCTACGTCTCAGCTCGCATACATTAAAACCTTTATTTTATAAATAACATATTAAACCATGTAAAGAAGAAGTTAAATATACTGTTTTTGTAAGAAATCTTCTTTCATTTATGTTCCGCTGGAACATAAAGTGGCGACCGTGATAGGACTGCAATCTTTGGATAAAACGGAGATAACCTAAAATTTTCATTGTCGGCCGGTGTGGCACTTGGATTTACATCGCAGCATCGACTTATGAAGACGTGAGCCCTTTCCAATTATTATCATAACTCCTAATCCTAAAGCTATTTAATTGTTGCATAAATTTGCTAAATAAGGTTCGCAGTCTTACTTTTCTTTAAATCTTTCGTTCCTTGTAGGTACTTAAAAGGCTATATAATAATACTGTAATATTGTATTGAATACTGCCCTAACTCCGTACATAGATTTATTTTTATATTAGTGTCTATCGTAGATTTATATTTGGGCTTTATACACATTAATTAAATATTTAGTGCTTGACGTTTATATATAATAATATGTTTTTGCTTTATTTACTTATCTTGCTTCTATATTCGGCCTTATAATGCTTAATAATAAAGTAACTTATTCTTACGTATAGCTTTAATTCCTTCCAAAATATATTTTAAAAATTGCTTTAATATATTTCTAATTTGCTTTAAATTAAATTATAAAACCACTTCTTATAGTAGATAGGAAAATAATTTAGATCCCAGTGACAATTACGTCACCGTATAACTGTTCAATACTTGTAAACAACGATCAGCTGTGACGTTAAAGTTCGTACCTACCTACATGTATTTTCAATCGTTGCCCTGCGCGAACAGTTGAACACCGCGCGAGAGACGGTAGGCGCTGGCAAATTATGAATTATACCTCCCGGTAAACAATGTGAGGAGCGTAAGCATTTCATAGTCATTTTGATAATAAACAGAATAAAACTAAAGCTTGTTTTACACTGCATTAAATTATACATAAGGTAAAATATTTTAATATCATAATTTTATTTTTAAAATGCTTGATTTAAAGGAATTAAATACTAAGCGCAGCTCAATAAAGGGTCGCTTAACTAAATTTAGAAATTATATTAATTTATTAGAAAATATAACTAATTTATCTGAAGTTCAGTTTAATGAATTAAATTTACAATATTTAAAGTTTCAAGAATTATTCAAAGAGTTTGATTCGTTGCAAGATCAAATAGAGGTTTTAGATAGCATCAGACTTGATGCACAGCTGGAGGAACGTAGTTGTATTGAGGATGATTTTTACTTGTACCTTGCCAAGGCACAAAAAATGGTTGATTCTTCAACACCTGCTACTTCACGAGAAACCTTCCGAGATTGTGGCTCTGCCTCACAGGCTGGTTTTCAATGTAAACATAATGAGGTTAGTTTTAGGTTACCGACTTTACAAATTCCAAAGTTCAATGGGGATTATTTTAAATGGCTCGAGTTTTTTGACACGTTTACTTCACTTATACATAATAACAAAAATATTAATTCGATTCATAAATACTATTATTTAAATTCATATTTAGAAGGCGAAGCTGCTCAGGTTATCAGAAACCTGGAGGTTTCTGAGAAGAACTATTCGGTTGCCTGGGATTTAATTTGTGAGAGGTACCAAAATAAAAAAACACCTAATTAAAAATCATATTTACTCTCTTTTGCATATCGAATATATTTCACGGGAATCTGACAAACATTTAAGATACTTAGTAGACCATGTTTCTAAAAACTTAAGGGCCTTGAATAACCTGGGCCAATCCACCACTCAGTGGGATATTTTGATGATTCATATAGTGTCTGATAAGCTAGATAACTACACGCGTATTAAGTGGGAAGAATATAGCGATAGTTTAAAAGATATTGCAAATTTAGAGCATTTTTTTACTTTTCTTAAAAACCGTGCAAACATACTCGAGACCAATCAAAACATGACAAAGATAAATTCATTCATAAAAACAATACATTCACACAATCATCCTCGCATTCATACAGACAAGGTAAAAACGTCCACACTAAATTATTTGCTACTTCTATTAATTCGTCTAAAAATATTAAATTATCATGTGATATGTGTCAGGGTGACCATCGCATTTATGAGTGCCAGGAGTTCAAATCCTTAACCGTTGATGATCGGCTTTCTAAGGCCATTGATTTAAAACTTTGTTTAAATTGTTTACGTAGCGATCACGATAATATTCGACGGTGCAGGTTTAGACACTGTCGTATTTGTAATGAGCGACACAATACGCTGTTACATAATAATAAAAATTCTATAGAAATCGAGAGTAGCACGGACCTTCAGTATGGCAATACTAGCAATAATCAGTCCATTTCCATGTCTGCTGTATCATCTAGCCAAGCCCTACTTCCTACGGCATTAATTGACGTAATCAATCCCGCTACCCAACGGCGTGAGACACTTCGTGCATTGCTTGATAGCGGGAGTCAGTGTTCATTTATCTCGGCAGCTGTTCGAGACAAGTTGCGACTGACTTCTCAGCCTAACAGAGATGTTGATGTGGTAGGTATTGGCAATAATAAATTAAGCATCGCATCACAGCGTACTACTGTTGTGTTGCATTCTAAAAATTCGAAATATAACAAAACCTTACCCGTATTAATTTTAAATCAACTAGCAGATAAAATACCTATGAATCAGATAGATGTTAGGCAGCTAAACATGCCAGAAAATACTAGGCTAGCTGACCCACAATTTCATCAACCCGGTCTAGTAGATATTATTTTAGGCGCAGACATATTTTGGGACGTTATAGGTTCTGGAAGACGGTTCCTAGGTGCTAACAAACCATCTTTAGTCTATTTAAAACTGGGATGGATTATCGCGGGTTTAATTTAGTAAAATCAACTTAATAAATAATAATAACTCAACCAGTTTAATGTCATAATATTCTATGTTGACTACTTGTCAAATGTTGACCATACTGGGGTTAAAGCCTTCATGGCTTATTTGAAACCCGCGGGCTCGAAGCATCACAGATACTGTGACCTATATATGTTGGCATGGACCTCAACCCTTAGGTATATTGTTTAGATAAGCTCTGTGAACTAGTTACGCCATTAACGTTGTATACAAAGGTCGTGGGTTCGATTCCCATTCATTGTAAAATAATATTAGTACATTTTTAGGTATAGTTTGCCGTGGTCTGGGTGTATATAAAATATAATATATATTGCTGTCGTTGTTTCTGGAACACATGGTACAAGCCTAGAGCTGGTATGTATCCAGGCCAATATTAAATATTTTAATATTCACAAATTTTATGAAATGTCTCGCATATTATTTGTTATCCGCCTATAGACTGACTCAACTTCGAATTAAGCATTAATTAAACACAACTATGGCTTGTTTTTAGAATTTGCTAAACACCATTCAGAGGGGAAACGCCGCCAGCATCCTGGGCACATATCCGCGCAACACTGGCTTGGAATCCGTATTTTTTTTATAGGTGAGTATTTTTTATTTTATTTTAGTTTATATGTAATTTAGTTTATTTTGCAGTAAGATTTTATTTTTAATTTAGTTTTTTTAAGTATTATGTTTTTTAAATACAAAGTATATTGAAGTATTTGCTAAATAAATATAATAATTTTAATTTGTTTTAAGTTAGGTTTAAGAATCTTGAAATAACATTTTATTGGAGTTTTACAACTACCTAAAATTTTAAAGTTTTATTCTAATAATTTTATTCTAATAAAAATATTATAATAATTATTGTACCCGGTGCAAGGTGTTGATATACCTATACCATATATACCTATATGGTTATTTGAGATTAACTATAAATAGCTACTTTGATTTTGCAACAAACATAAATACTCATCGGCTTACGCACCTCACTTTAGGTACTATTATTTCTTCTGTGCTTTAGGTTAGAGCCTTTAGAAGGCAGAAATTAAAACCTTTACGATATAGAGTTAATTGCAGCCTTATCTGTACAAGCAATATTAAATAGCAATCCTATCTTTCTCCTGTCCTTCTCACCTTTATCCTTTGACCTCTGGGCAATTTCTCATAGGAAGATATTTACTGCATTACCGTCGCCGGATCTCACCGATTCCACCATAATCGGTTCGAGTGCATGTAGCAATCCGGTAACAGGTGTAAGCGTTTCCAAAGGGACCAGAAATTATAGTGCTTATGAAGGAGGACGATGCGCCCCCGCTATGTTGGCGGCTAGGATGAGAGCATCGTCCCTATCCTGGGGCAGTGAAAATATTTGATGCTTATAAAGAAGGACGATGCGCCCCGCTATGTTGGCGGCTATGATGAGAGCATCGTGGAGGACAAGGAGGACAATGCGCCCCTGCTGAATTGGCGGCTAGGACGAGAGCGTTGTATGGAAGACACTACCTACTAGCCTACTGAACCTTGAAAATTGAAAGGGGTTCTTTCAAGGCGGCGAGGATGTTGGCGCCGCAGCAGCGCCATCTCTGTGGTGCTGCCTGCAACGCAGTCATTTGCGGCTATATTCACTCTTATAGGAGCTACGTCTCAGCTCGCATACATTAAAACCTTTATTTTATAAATAACATATTAAACCATGTAAAGAAGAAGTTAAATATACTGTTTTTGTAAGAAATCTTCTTTCATTTATGTTCCGCTGGAACAACCCCCAAGTACTTGACAACATTTACTTGTTTCAGAGTTGGACAACTACAACCATACTGCATCTCACAATTATGTATTTTTCGTAGAGTTGTTTGTTGGGAGCTGATCGAGCAGATATCGCAAAGGCCATATACTTGTTTTTATTTGTATTAAGAGTGAGGAGATTGCTTTTTAACCAGTGAGAGACGTCACGTAGCCCATTTTCTGCATTGGACACTACTGTATTCCTTGTTTTACCATGAAAAATAATGGCACTATCGTCGGCGTAAGCGAAGGTTGCAGCTTGTGACAGTTTGAGATCACAAAGGTCATTGACGTTTACAAGAAATAAAGTCGGACCGAGCACACTACCTTGCGGTATTCCGAATTCAATGCTAGCAAGTTCACTTGTTTCGTTATCGATCTTGACTCTTTGTTGTCTATTTGATAGATAAGACTTTAGCCAGTCTAGTGCTACACCTCTGATACCTAATAACTTTAATTTTTTAAGCAGAAAAGGCCTCGACACATTATCAAAGGCTTTAGCCATGTCCAGGAACACCCCAATGCATTTATTGCCTTTATCCAAATTGTCTCTAATGACATCATTTAGTGCGATAACTGAATTGGTTTTTAGAAAGTAGGTTTTTATGTTCAAGGAAGCTTAGAAGCCTTTTATTAACGACCTTTTCTAATATTTTTCCAATAGAACTCAATAATGATATTGGTCGATAATTTGAGGCTTCTAATGGGTCACCGTCTTTGTATATTGGGCACACCTCAGCTATTTTAAATGAGTCTGGAACCAAACCTGTCATTATGCTAAGGTTGCAGATATGGGCTATAGGTTCCGAAATTATATGTTTAGTTGCCTTTAGAAAAAATATTGCTGATGCTGTCGTGTCCACATGATGCGTTGTTTTTATTGTTGGTGATAATTTTATGAATTTCGATACTGTTTGTTGGTCTTATGAAAAAAGAATTAACTGGTGTGTTTGAAATAAATGTGTGTGTTGTTAATAGCTCCTCTTCTGTGTGAGCATCGAACACAGAGTCCGCGGCGCCACCGTCGCACCGCTGCCTCCAGTGTACAGCGCCATTGCTTTTATTGAAATTAGTACCTATACCTTCACATACCTTCGCAAACTTTGAGTCATATTATATATAACATTTAGTTAATATAAATATACTATTGGCGCGTAAAACACTAGCCTACTCATCTTGTGAAAGGCAAACAATCCGCTAGTGTCGTTGCGGAGCTTTACAAGGCCTACATAATTCACTCCGCCTTCCGCACTATTAGTTACTTGAGCTGAATCTTTTGTGGGAGTCTGCTGCTGAGACTGTTAGACTCTCTTGATAAACTACTAAAATGGATCGTTACTTAAATAGATCAACTTCCGAGTCAGAAATTACCAAAGTATTTCAGTGTAGCTCTCCTCCGAATTTTGCATCTAGAAGTAAGAGAAGCAGAGGCGACACTATGGATGATGACCAATGTTCCTTTAAAGAGGAGATAAAGGACATGATTATGGCTTGAAGAAACCCAGAGAGACAGAAGGAAGACTAATTTCAAAATTACAAATGTCTTAAAAAATAATAACGAGAGCAAGGACGACCTGTTAGAAATGACTTTGCAATTGTCTAAGACAGTGGGTTGTAACTTAGACCTTAACGATATAAAAGATATCTACAGAGTAAAAACTAAGAAGGAAGGTTCTCAGAATACTAAAATAATAGTAGAAACTTCTTCTACCATGAAAAAGGTAGAACTATTAAGGATGTGCAAATCGTTCAATATCAGGCAGCAGACTAAACTGCGTGCTAAGCATCTCGGGTTCCACACTCTAGAGGATACTCCTATCTTCGTCTCGGAGCACCTTACCCCCAAGGGGTCACGTTTGTACTTTCTATCACGTGACCTAGCGAAGGCTAAAAAGTACAAATTCTGTTGGACAGCATACGGGAAAGTGTATCTGAGGCGAGATGATAACACGCAGATTATCACAGTGAGAAACGAAATGCAGATTCAGAGCTTACTTAAAGATATATGACTTTGTCAGAATAATTACACATTTATCTATATTTTTCACTACTTTTTGTTTATATCAAAGTGTTTTTGGCTTTATTTATCAATAATAATTTTAATGTCCGTATCCCCCTTGCCTGATGGGAATCATATTGTACACCTAACTTTAATACACAAATACAAAACTATTCAAATAAGCATTATAGCATTCATAAAATATTTTAATCCTCAATATATAGTCTTGATCATCCAAAGTTGTACTAATATAGTTGTAATTACAAAATATTTATATATATACATCACACATTTATCCTACATTAACGTTCACACTTACTACCTACACAGCAACTCAACACACATAATACACTCTAATAACATTATCCAACATCTTTTATTATATTATGATAAAAAAGTTCCCGCTCAAACAAACACACACACATTAATGGTAATACACATATTTAATTATTTAACACCGGATTATGACTCACAGCCCCACATACTCTCCACGTGCCGCCGACAAAAACGGACGTCTACTTAGTTATTTCTACTCAGCAGATATTATTTTTTAAATTAATTAAATTTATAAATTCATTAAGTGCAACGACCTAACGTTTAATCTGGGTCAACAATTTAATAATAAAAAATGTGTGTTTGTGTTTAGTTTACACGTGACTTTTTGTTTATTGAATGGATAGTAGTCCGTTTAATTAATAGAAGTAGTCGCATTTTGCGAAGCCCACCGCCCACGCGACCTTCTGAAGCCATGGAGACAGCTCCGCCACCGCCCGCAGCACGAACCAGCTCCTCGGTAGGTACTCCAGGCGTTCAAAAATGGCTGACCGACATAGAACAGTGTCTGACTGATATATGTTCGACGGCGAACGAAGGAAAGCTTAATACTGACCAAAAGCTAAAGATTAGCAACATCAGCCGTAACGTAATGCATGGTATTCCACAGTTAGCTGTGGAGTATCAAGACTTGAAGCAGAAATATATTAGCCTTACCACCAAGATCTCAACGGAAAGAACCATGCAGAATTATTTCATTGAACTCAAGGAGGCAGTGCAATCAGCCCCAAAAGCCCTACATCCGACAGAAAATTCTTTCGCCGATATGGTTAAAAGGCAAAATAATACCTTTGTTAAACCTTCACCAGCAAGTAGCATTGCAATATACCCCAATAATAAAGATACTAGCAGCGAAGACACCAAGAAACTCATACAACAGATTATAAGACCAGATGAATTAAAACTCCAGGTTCGAGGTCTAAGAAAGACAAAAAATGGGGGTGTTATTATTAGCACAGAAACCAGAGACCTTCGAAAATTAACACAGTCTAAGGTACTACAATCGTCAGGATTCAAAATTGAGGAGCCGAGTAAACGCAATCCCAGAATTGTTATCGTAGGCGTCCCTAACAGCTTAAATGAAAAAGACGTTTTTGAATTTTTATTCGAGCAAAATATTGCAGACAAACACCCCAGTATGACGCATGAGGAGTTTAAAAATACCGTAAAACTCAGTCACAAATCTGGAAGAAAAGAGTCATCAGCTGCTAACTATATCATTGAAGTACCGCCGAATATTCGTAGAACACTCATTAACCAGGAACGCATATACATTAACTGGACTTCCTGCCCTGTGAGGGATTTCACACTAGTGACAAGGTGCTTCAAGTGCCAACAATATGGTCATGCAGCAAAGTATTGTCGAGACTCAGACTCCACTTGTGGGCACTGCGCAAAATCGGGGCATTCCATAAAAGAGTGTCCAAAAAACAATGAACCAGCTATCTGCGCAACTTGTCACCGTTTTAAAAAGCCATGTGCACACAACACGGGAGACGAAAAATGCCCTGCAAGAATTAACGCTGAAACCAGGTACGTGAACTCTGTCAATTATGAAGGCGCCTAGAGCGCCGCATATCCTAGGAACAAAGCACTAACAACATGGGGCGCCAAAAACAGCTTAGACTCGCATTTATTAACATCGGTTCATTAAATACTGGTCAGGATGAATTCTTCAACATGATATACACCTTGAATCCTGACATTATTGCTTTAAATGAAACTTGGCTAAAACCTGGTGAAAAGGGACCCAAGCTCCCTGGGTATAAATTCCATCATAACCCAAGATCAGACGGAAGAAGAGGAGGCGGAGTCGGATTCTATGTAGAGGAAAATATAAAAGTATCAAACACCCAGAGAACTCACTAGAACAAATATGGCTCGAGCTTTCCTGTCAAAGATCGAAAATCATAATTGGGACCTTCTACAGACCACCTCGTTTCAGCTTAGACGAAATGACGGAAGCGCTCGGAGACTCTCTCGCCGTATTTAACAACGCCAAGCATACTATCCTGATGAGTGATATGAATGTGGACCATCTCAATCATACGTTCACTATTAAAAATATAACTTCTTTCTTGAGGAACTTTAATCTAACGCAAACAGTGACAGAACCAACAAGAATAACTAATAACACAAGTACCTTAATAGATGTAGTTTATACAACATGTCCAGAAAATATAATATTACAGAAAATAATACACAACAATGACTTAAGCGACCACGGATTAGTGTTGACAGATATGAAGTTCAAAATACCCCGCCCAGAACATAAATGGATGTTTCGGAGAAATCTGTCGGCCATAGATCACTCCAAATTTTATGAAAATTGAAATCAATTAATTGGGCCGAGATCGAACAGCTAAACAATGTTGATTCCATGGTTAATGTTTTTAACAGCAACATGTTGACATTATATGACAAACACGCACCTATTCACAAGACGAGGATTAATGAAAAACCAAAACCATGGCTGACAGAAAATGTAAAGCTTATGATAAAGCTAAGAAATAAGGCACAGTCCCGAGCTAATCGAACTAAAAACCCCGTGCATGTGAAATATTACCAAATGCTTCGTAATTATACGACGAGTGCTATAAGACGTGAAAAATGTGCTTACATCAACCATTATATTATAAATAACCAAAATAAAAATCTAAAATTTAAGTGGCAAAATATTAGAAAAATAGGAATTACCGGAGGTCAATCACCTTTAATACCGCAACATTTAAATGACGTCAATGCTATAAACAGCAATTTCTTACAATTACCGAATAAATCTGAAGTCAGCTTAAACCTCATTAATCAGTATCGCAACAATAAAATAACAGACTTAGCATTTAGTTTTAAACAAGCAAATGATTCTCAAGTTTTAAAGGTTATTAACTCGATAAAAAGCAACGCAAGCGGTTGGGATCGAATCACAATAACAATGATACTTATGACACTAACTTTCACACTGCAACCTATTACAAAAATTATTAATACATGTATTGAACAGAAAACCTTTCCTCTACAATGGAAGCATGCATTAGTAAGGCCTTTACCAAAGAAACAAGTAGTTATTAATTTTAAAGATTTAAGACCTATAAGTATTTTGCCAACCCTATCAAAAATCCTAGATAAACTCATGTTCTTACAGCTAAACGAATATTTCACAACAAACAATTTTTTACCGATATTTCAATCAGGTTTTAGGACATACCACAGTACTTCTACGGCTTTACTTGACGTCACTAACAACCTACTTCAAGGCACAGATAAAGGACACGTACCCTCAATGCAGCAAAATCCCAATATATTGTAATAGGAAGAAAACATCAAATATCCAAAGTACTTGAGTTCAGCCCTGTTATACAAATCAACAGTGAGGCAATACCCCGTACGGAAACTGTAAAAGACCTTGGTATATATTTTGATGAAGAACTTAAATTTAATAAACATATTAATGAAATATATAGATAATGTTTTGCCTCAATAAAATCATTATATAGTATTAGAGACTTCTTAGACATAAAAAACAGGATCTATTTATGCGAGTCCTTAGTATTATCTAAATTAAGTTATTGCGAAATAGTGTATGGGCCGTGCCTACTACAGAGAACATCAAAAAAAGTACAACGTATCCAAAACAGCTGCGCTAGATTTTGCTTTAATATACGAAAACGTCATCACGTAACTCCATACCTAATGAAAAATAACATTCTCAAAATGAAATATAGGCAAGATCTACACATGCTAAGCTTAGTATTTAGGATTATAAAAAACAAAACCTCAGCTTATTTACATGCTAGATTGGAATATCTCCGTTCCAATCGCAATGGTCTAATTATGAAAGGTCATCATTATAAAAGTAAAATATTTAAAGGTGCATTCGTCTTAACATCCTCTAGACTTTGGAATCAGTTGCCGCGAGATTTAAGAAGCTTAGAAAACCACACTAATTTTAAAGTAAAATTAAGAAAATGGTTGATGGAATCACAAAAAAAGGAAATGGAGGATAGATTAACCATTAAGTCTTAATAACTAGGTATACATATATAAGATAAGTATAGGTAATTTGTTAGATTTACTTCGGTGCACCCTGAAAACCAGCGCGTGGTGTACTGTATAGTCACCACGCTGAAGCTGAGGGTGTACCTATTCATTAAATAATATTGTGTTTTTTAAGTTATTTTTTTACTGTGAGTTCTATTTTATAACTTAGCATAAGTTTTTGTATTGTTTATTTTATTGAATAAATATATTTTCTATTCTATTCTATTCTATACTAAATCTAAATGAATAATGCCTTCGAAACCCTAAAAGAAATGGACGATTTAGTTACTGCACACTCTGTTTCTTGCAAAATTGAAGATATTGGTACACATATTGAACTTAAAACAAACGATTTAAAAATCGTTCACCAAAATATTAGAAGTATATATCGCAATTTGGATAATTTTTTGGTGACCCTTGCATTGCTTAAGTCTAATATAGATGTACTAGTTCTCACAGAGTGTCGTTTAAACGCTAATAAGCCAATTCCATTAGTTCAGGGATTCTCAATGTTCTCAACAACAAAACACCAAAATCAAAATGACGGTGTTGTCGTATACATCAACAGTAATATCACGGAAGTGTCAGTAAAGGAAATACTGATCGATCACGCATCATGTCTGCAGTTACAAATTTCTAATACTACGATTCTTGGTGTATATCGCTCACCGTCCAATAATAATGCGGATCCCTTCATCATATCCCTAAACCAGCATTTAGAGACAATTAAAACATGTAAACATATAGTTTTAACCGGTGATATAAATATAAATATAGCGCCTAACAATACATTGAAAAGCAATAAATACAGCTACCTAAATATGCTGTCCCTTCACGGGCTACACCCTGGTCACCTTCTCCCCACCAGGGAAAATAACTGTTTAGATCATTTTTTCTTAAAATTGGATCAGAATATAACAGTGGCAAAGGTTGCTGTGATGCTTACTAATGTAACGGACCATTATATGATTCTGTTAACTATGACCAAGACAAAGAAACTAACAAATTGTCCTAAAACAAAAACTATTACGGATTTAAAAAAAGCATCTAACATTCTTTTGATGAAAAATATTCTTAACTCTTTGATCTCGCAGTTGAAAACTTATATAAAGGAATCTTTAAGTGAGGCCACGGAAGTAGTGCAAATACCAAGTATTAAACGTATTATTAAACCTTGGATAACACCTGGTATTCTGCGCTGCATACGTAACAGAGACAGCATGAAATCCAAATTTAAATCAGACCCTTTCAATGAAACTCTAAAGATTACTTTTAATAGATACAGAAATTATTGTAATAGATTAATTAAAAAACTTAAACATAACTATGAAAAAAAACTTATAGAAGACTCTGCTAACAGCCCCAAAACTCTATGGAATGCTATAAAAATGGTTACTAACATAAAAAATAATAAGTCTAAAAGCGCTGAACTCTTAAGTCTAAAGTCTACCTCCACTGAATCAGTCAATGAGGTAAATAACTTTTTCGCGAACGTAGGCAGAGAACTGGCTGAGGGTATAGAACCAAGTCACCGGTCCAAATACGATTTACACTCTGGCTTCTCATCAACCACACTACCCTCTCCATTATCATCATTTGTACTCTGTGACACTGATGACGATGAGGTGGAACGCACTCTCATGACACTTAAGTCTAGTAGTGCTCCCGGTAGGGATAATATTCCGGTATTTTTTTTAAAACTTCCATCTATAAAATTACCAATTATTCCCATTATTAGACACTTGTCCAATCTTTGCTTCGCCAAAGGCATATTTCCCTCTCTTTTAAAGGAATCTGTTATTACTCCTGTCTATAAGAGTGGGGACAGGAATGAGGTCAACAATTTCCAAAATTCTCGAAAAATTAATTAACAAAAGGCTCCTAAACTATCTTGGAAAATTTAACCTCCTATCTCCTTCACAATACGGATTCCGAACTGGAAAATCCACAGAGGACGCTGTTTCTGCACTAACTGAAAATATAACTAAACAGCTTGATACAGGTAAGAAGTGTATTGCAGCGTTCCTTGACCTCAAAAAAGCCTTTGACACCATCTCTGTCCCCGTTCTTATAAACAAGCTGGAGCGTATTGGAGTTAGAGGAATCCCTTTGGCTATGCTTAGTAATTATCTAAAAGATAGAAAGCAATCAATAAAGATTGGACAATTTGAAAGTCAGACCACATACGTGACCTACGGAGTTCCTCAGGGAAGTGTATTAGGGCCCACACTTTTTCTCATATACATCAATGAGCTGTGTAATTTGAGACAAAATAACGCCAACATATACTGTTACGCAGATGACACAGCTATTGTATTCAGTGGTTCTTCCGTGGTGGAACACCTAAAAGAGAGACGCAGAGTCTGGCCTTGCTGTGGTCTCTGAGTGGCTGAGTTCCAATTTACTCACACTGAATATTGTAAAAACCAAATATATATGCTTTACAATATATAATAGGACTCAGCCAGTTAGAGACTTCAGCATCAGAACACACCGTTGTAAAGACTTTCACGGAACAGGCAGCACTTGCACATGCCCCCTAATAGATAAGGTTGTCATAATAGATCAGAGGCTAATTTGGGACCCACAAATGGAGCTGGTTTCAAATAGAATTCGAAAACTTATATGAGTTTTCAAATCCCTCCGCCATGTAACCTCTAGAACTCTAATATACAGAATATACATTGCCCTGGCGCAATCTGTTATGACATACTGTATACCAATATGGGGCGGAGCTTGCAAGACCTTATTTATTGAAACGGAGAGAGCGCAGCGATCTTTGCTCAAGGTTATGCATTTTAAGCCTTACAGATTCCCAACAGAACAACTGTACTCCCTCTGTGATTTACTTACCATAAGGAAATTATATATCTTACGTGCCATCCTAAAAGTACATAAAAGTTTGATATATTTGGGGGTCATATATCAAACTTTTATGTACTTTTAGGATAAAAAAGTAAAAAAAAGAAGACATGATATTATCATCCATAATGTCACAGTCAAAACAGCCTTTGCTGCTCGTCAATTTAAAAAACAATCATCCCATTTGTATAATATCCTTAATAAAACAAATAATATATATCCCCTAACATCTCGTAAATGTAAACAAAAATTAGAAACATGGCTGAAAATCTTAAACTACCATGAAACTGAAGATCTGCTAAAATATATAATATGACTAACTACTCTGTTTATCTAGATATAATTACACACTAAAATTAAAACATACTTACTCCTATATACATACACTTCTACACACACACTCACACTATCACACATCCACCCCTATACAAAACACTCACACTACACATACCTACACTTACATCGCACATACATACTCTCACCCTACTGAGCTCATACTTACATAAATAAATTGTAAAGCAATATATATAACTGTATAATTATAATAATATATTACACAAATACACTATATTAATATATTACCTTTAACACATAAATTAGGAAGAAATGTTGTAAAATAAAAATTGGGATAAAATATATTAGTGAAATAACTGTTATACCTACTTACGATTTTTTTAGATAAGAAAGAGAGGGATCATCTAACACAAGTATTCTTATACTTAGTAGATGGTCCCTATCATTATAATTGTTTAAGTACTAATGCTTTGTTAAAGTAAATAAAGAATATTTTATTATTATTTTATAGTACTTGAATATTATTTATAGATGTATTTAAAGTTGCTAAATCTAGTCAGATGTTATTAGTTTCACCGAGTGATTTTAGTGTATGTTCATCTTTTACCCAAACGTGTGGTGGCTGCCACCGGAGACCCAACAGTATGAATAGCTTTCGCGTTTAGCAAAGCTTCTTGCAAGAAAGAATACCTTTTTGATTGTAGAGGTAAAATTATCCGATAGATATATAGTGGTTTTGGGGTCGCCCAAGCCAAGATGGCTTGAGTTAAGATGATCCGTAGGGTTCCTTTTATTATACTGCTTCACTGCATGTAAATTTTTATTCTTGATGAGGGTATTTGTAAATTTCAATTCTACTGATCTAATCGAACAACTATTTCCATGAAACCATATGTGTCGGAAATTAAAAAAAAGTTTGGTTTTTTTAACGATACTAGTTTGTATGAGGAGGGTTTTTTTTATTCCATGAGTTTTTTTTTCTATTTGATCAGTAGAACTTCATATAAGCCCAAAGTATAACCTTTCAAAGTCACCCAAAAGGTCCCCCAAGAGGGTCATAGTGTGGGCGGCGCCCGTCGGAACCATCTTTAAAGTTGGTAGAGCGGAGCTGAGACAGAATTTCGATGTAATCAATTGCTGTTTTTATAGAAAGTAAAAATTTGTTAAAAAAGTTAATACTTTACGAAAACTTCTCGAATCATCCATTTTTATTAACCTTTTTTTTGTGGAAAACATAAGGAAAAATTGAATCGGAAGTCAGGACTATATAGGTATGTAAATCACAACATTCCTATTCTTTAAGTTATTTTTCTAAAAATGGGTAACTTTTGACATCTATTGTAGAATTATTCAATGAAATTTAGTAAGTTTCCATAGTAATATTATAAATGTAGTCCTGTCTGTAGGAGGTTAACGTCTAAACTTTAGAACTAATTTTTATAAAATTTGCTCAGAATTAAAACTGAAATAGACATATCTCGACGACATGATAAAAGAGCCGAGGAATATTTAAAATAAACAAATAAAGTGTTAATGTGTACAAAGCCGCGAGGAAAAGCTAGTTAGTGTTAAGAATATTTTAGTCTGTGACAAAATGTCTGTTCACAAACTATAACTAATCTATGGACTATAAGAAAAATATGGCGTAGGAACAAGTTTGTGTTTTTATGTTATTAAACAATATAATAATTAATAGAGCACCTGTGTATCATTTCAAAGTCATAACCTTAACAGGTTATGGGCCCAGATTGGCTGAAGGAAGAATAAAAAGCAAATGAGGTAAATTACATAAATATTGCGCAATACGCAAAAGGATTTTTTTTTTTTCACAATGGCGACGCAGGTTTATAATAAAGAAAATACCCAATTAGGAATACTACAAAAAGATAATTTCAACAACTGGATCTTTAGAATAAAATGTCTTATGGAAGAAAAAGGTGTAAATGGAGTGTACATGAAAACCAATGCGAGTTTAACAGGAGAAGAGATAAAAAATTTCATAAAAGATGACGCTAAAGCTAAATCTATATTAGTGCAACATATAAGTGACAAACATATAAACATAATCAAAGACTGTAATACTTCAAAAGATATGTTGGAAAAATTAGAAGAATGTTTTCAGAGCAAAAGTGTTGTAACCAAACTATACCTAAGAAGAAAACTATTAACAATAAAATGTGCAGAAAATGATAACTTGGAAGACTATTTTTACAAATTCGAAAATTTAATAACTGACCTAGAGTGCGTGGGAGAAAAAATAGAAGAAACGGATAAAATATGTTATATGTTAATAGGATTACCTAAAAAATATGAAACTGTAATAACAGCGATTGAAACAATGAATACTACAATAATACTAGACTTTGTTAAAACAAGACTGTTAGATGAGGAGTTAAAGTCAAGAAATGACAACAATAGTGTTAACCAGGGTGAGACTGCATTTAAATCTGCACCTGGAGTAAACAGATACAATAACAATCAAGGACAATGGGATTTTTCAAGAGGACGCGGACAAAATAATAATTGGAGAGGACATACCTATCAGAGAGGACAAGGACATAACTATCAGAGAGGACAAGGACATAACTATCAGAGAGGACAAGGACATACCTATCGGAGAGGACAAGGACAATACTGGAGAGGACAAGGACAATACTGGAGGGGACAAGGTCAACATAATTGGAGAGGAAATGTAGGAGGCATGAATGCAACAACAATGGAAGAAGAGTCAAACAAATATAATTTTTTCACAGGTACTTACTTCACAAATAATTATTTATTTATTTATTTATAAGTTTATTACAAAGCTAACAGCGATACAAGTAAACAAAATATATAACATTATAATAACAAAAAGTATGGCTATATAAAGCTTTTCAGATTATTTAAACTGATTAACAATTATTTTTTCTTTTTAATTACTAAGTGTACAAATAAATTAAATATTGAAAGACATAATACAGTACTTACCTACAGTAATATTAGAGTTAATAATAGTAAAAAAAAAAAAAAAAAAAAAGTAATGAATATGTATAATTAATAGTTATTGATAGATAATAGGACACCTTTACTTTATATAAATATTTCTAGATAAAATTAAATTAATAACTTCCTTTCTAAAGGATGATTTTTTATTATATATAAAAGGATCAATGTCCGAAAATGTCCTGTTGTAATCGCGAGAAATACGTGACAAAACATTATTAGTAGCATAGTTTGTGTGATGCTGCGGAACACTAAACAAAGAGGTGTGACGGGTGCGGCGGCGCGGTGTGCA
This sequence comes from Monopis laevigella, assembly GCA_947458855.1. Classification (NCBI taxonomy): domain Eukaryota; kingdom Metazoa; phylum Arthropoda; class Insecta; order Lepidoptera; family Tineidae; genus Monopis; species Monopis laevigella. Next base: position 942,437 of record OX381596.1, on the reverse strand, counting down.
CAGTTTTAGACCCGCAACCAACTCTGGACTATCCAAGCGTCCCTGAATCATAATAATGACTTGAAAGATAATCAAAATAATTTTATAGAGTGGGTTATAGACTCAGGGTGTACTGAACATTTAATAAAAGATAAATATTCTAAATACATGACCAATATTTGTAACTTAAATAAAGAAATTAAAATTTTTGTTGCAAATGGTCAATTTATAACTTGTAACAAAAAAGGCTCAATACATTTAAGTTTAAATAATTCAGAAATTACATTAGAAGCTTTAATAGTTAAAGATTTAACATTTAATTTATTATCGGTGAAGAAAATTGTAAGAACTAACAACAAAGTAATTTTTAATACAGACCATGTACAAATAATTAACCATCATAATCAAACCCTAATAGGATATTGTGACACTGATGACGATGAGGTGGAACGCACTCTCATGACACTTAAGTCTAGTAGTGCTCCCGGTAGGGATAATATTCCGGTATTTTTTTTTAAACTTCCATCTATAAAATTACCAATTATTCCCATTATTAGACACTTGTCCAATCTTTGCTTCGCCAAAGGCATATTTCCCTCTCTTCTAAAGGAATCTGTTATTACTCCTGTCTATAAGAGTGGGGACAGGAATGAGGTCAACAACTACCGGCCTAAACTATCTTGGAAAATTTAACCTCCTATCTCCTTCACAATACGGATTCCGAACTGGAAAATCCACAGAGGACGCTGTTTCTGCACTAACTGAAAATATAACTAAACAGCTTGATACAGGTAAGAAGTGTATTGCAGCGTTCCTTGACCTCAAAAAAGCCTTTGACACCATCTCTGTCCCCGTTCTTATAAACAAGCTGGAGCGTATTGGAGTTAGAGGAATCCCTTTGGCTATGCTTAGTAATTATCTAAAAGATAGAAAGCAATCAGTAAAGATTGGACAATTTGAAAGTCAGACCACATACGTGACCTACGGAGTTCCCCAGGGAAGTGTATTAGGGCCCACACTTTTTCTCATATACATCAATGAGCTGTGTAATTTGAGACAAAATAACGCCAACATATACTGTTACGCAGATGACACAGCTATTGTATTCAGTGGTTCTTCCGTGGTGGAACACCTAAAAGAGAGACGCAGAGTCTGGCCTTGCTGTGGTCTCTGAGTGGCTGAGTTCCAATTTACTCACACTGAATATTGTAAAAACCAAATATATATGCTTTACAATATATAATAGGACTCAGCCAGTTAGAGACTTCAGCATCAGAATACACCGTTGTAAAGACTTTCACGGAACAGGCAGCACTTGCACATGCCCCCTAATAGATAAGGTTGTCATAATAGATCAGAGGCTAATTTGGGACCCACAAATGGAGCTGGTTTCAAATAGAATTCGAAAACTTATATGAGTTTTCAAATCCCTCCGCCATGTAACCTCTAGAACTCTAATATACAGAATATACATTGCCCTGGCGCAATCTGTTATGACATACTGTATACCAATATGGGGCGGAGCTTGCAAGACCTTATTTATTGAAACGGAGAGAGCGCAGCGATCTTTGCTCAAGGTTATGCATTTTAAGCCTTACAGATTCCCAACAGAACAACTGTACTCCCTCTGTGATTTACTTACCATAAGGAAATTATATATCTTACGTGCCATCCTAAAAGTACATAAAAGTTTGATATATTTGGGGGTCATATATCAAACTTTTATGTACTTTTAGGATAAAAAAGTAAAAAAAAGAAGACATGATATTATCATCCATAATGTCACAGTCAAAACAGCCTTTGCTGCTCGTCAATTTAAAAAACAATCATCCCATTTGTATAATATCCTTAATAAAACAAATAATATATATCCCCTAACATCTCGTAAATGTAAACAAAAATTAGAAACATGGCTGAAAATCTTAAACTACCATGAAACTGAAGATCTGCTAAAATATATAATATGACTAACTACTCTGTTTATCTAGATATAATTACACACTAAAATTAAAACATACTTACTCCTATATACATACACTTCTACACACACACTCACACTATCACACATCCACCCCTATACAAAACACTCACACTACACATACCTACACTTACATCGCACATACATACTCTCACCCTACTGAGCTCATACTTACATAAATAAATTGTAAAGCAATATATATAACTGTATAATTATAATAATATATTACACAAATACACTATATTAATATATTACCTTTAACACATAAATTAGGAAGAAATGTTGTAAAATAAAAATTGGGATAAAATATATTAGTGAAATAACTGTTATACCTACTTACGATTTTTTTAGATAAGAAAGAGAGGGATCATCTAACACAAGTATTCTTATACTTAGTAGATGGTCCCTATCATTATAATTGTTTAAGTACTAATGCTTTGTTAAAGTAAATAAAGAATATTTTATTATTATTTTATAGTACTTGAATATTATTTATAGATGTATTTAAAGTTGCTAAATCTAGTCAGATGTTATTAGTTTCACCGAGTGATTTTAGTGTATGTTCATCTTTTACCCAAACGTGTGGTGGCTGCCACCGGAGACCCAACAGTATGAATAGCTTTCGCGTTTAGCAAAGCTTCTTGCAAGAAAGAATACCTTTTTGATTGTAGAGGTAAAATTATCCGATAGATATATAGTGGTTTTGGGGTCGCCCAAGCCAAGATGGCTTGAGTTAAGATGATCCGTAGGGTTCCTTTTATTATACTGCTTCACTGCATGTAAATTTTTATTCTTGATGAGGGTATTTGTAAATTTCAATTCTACTGATCTAATCGAACAACTATTTCCATGAAACCATATGTGTCGGAAATTAAAAAAAAGTTTGGTTTTTTTAACGATACTAGTTTGTATGAGGAGGGTTTTTTTTATTCCATGAGTTTTTTTTTCTATTTGATCAGTAGAACTTCATATAAGCCCAAAGTATAACCTTTCAAAGTCACCCAAAAGGTCCCCCAAGAGGGTCATAGTGTGGGCGGCGCCCGTCGGAACCATCTTTAAAGTTGGTAGAGCGGAGCTGAGACAGAATTTCGATGTAATCAATTGCTGTTTTTATAGAAAGTAAAAATTTGTTAAAAAAAGTTAATACTTTACGAAAACTTCTCGAATCATCCATTTTTATTAACCTTTTTTTTGTGGAAAACATAAGGAAAAATTGAATCGGAAGTCAGGACTATATAGGTATGTAAATCACAACATTCCTATTCTTTAAGTTATTTTTCTAAAAATGGGTAACTTTTGACATCTATTGTAGAATTTTTCAATGGAATTTAGTAAGTTTCCATAGTAATATTATAAATGTAGTCCTGTCTGTAGGAGGTTAACGTCTAAACTTTAGAACTAATTTTTATAAAATTTGCTCAGAATTAAAACTGAAATAGACATATCTCGACGACATGATAAAAGAGCCGAGGAATATTTAAAATAAACAAATAAAGTGTTAATGTGTACAAAGCCGCGAGGAAAAGCTAGTTAGTGTTAAGAATATTTTAGTCTGTGACAAAATGTCTGTTCACAAACTATAACTAATCTATGGACTATAAGAAAAATATGGCGTAGGAACAAGTTTGTGTTTTTATGTTATTAAACAATATAATAATTAATAGAGCACCTGTGTATCATTTCAAAGTCATAACCTTAACAGGTTATGGGCCCAGATTGGCTGAAGGAAGAATAAAAAGCAAATGAGGTAAATTACATAAATATTGCGCAATACGCAAAAGGATTTTTTTTTTTTCACAATGGCGACGCAGGTTTATAATAAAGAAAATACCCAATTAGGAATACTACAAAAAGATAATTTCAACAACTGGATCTTTAGAATAAAATGTCTTATGGAAGAAAAAGGTGTAAATGGAGTGTACATGAAAACCAATGCGAGTTTAACAGGAGAAGAGTTAAAAAATTTCATAAAAGATGACGCTAAAGCTAAATCTATATTAGTGCAACATATAAGTGACAAACATATAAACATAATCAAAGACTGTAATACTTCAAAAGATATGTTGGAAAAATTAGAAGAATGTTTTCAGAGCAAAAGTGTTGTAACCAAACTATACCTAAGAAGAAAATTATTAACAATAAAATGTGCAGAAAATGATAACTTGGAAGACTATTTTTACAAATTCGAAAATTTAATAACTGACCTAGAGTGCGTGGGAGAAAAAATAGAAGAAACGGATAAAATATGTTATATGTTAATAGGATTACCTAAAAAATATGAAACTGTAATAACAGCGATTGAAACAATGAATACTACAATAATACTAGACTTTGTTAAAACAAGACTGTTAGATGAGGAGTTAAAGTCAAGAAATGACAACAATAGTGTTAACCAGGGTGAGACTGCATTTAAATCTGCACCTGGAGTAAACAGATACAATAACAATCAAGGACAATGGGATTTTTCAAGAGGACGCGGACAAAATAATAATTGGAGAGGACATACCTATCAGAGAGGACAAGGACATAACTATCAGAGAGGACAAGGACATAACTATCAGAGAGGACAAGGACATACCTATCGGAGAGGACAAGGACAATACTGGAGAGGACAAGGACAATACTGGAGGGGACAAGGTCAACATAATTGGAGAGGAAATGTAGGAGGCATGAATGCAACAACAATGGAAGAAGAGTCAAACAAATATAATTTTTTTACAGGTACTTACTTCACAAATAATTATTTATTTATTTATTTATTTATTTATAAGTTTATTACAAAGCTAACAGCGATACAAGTAAACAAAATATATAACATTATAATAACAAAAAGTATGGCTATATAAAGCTTTTCAGATTATTTAAACTGATTAACAATTATTTTTTCTTTTTAATTACTAAGTGTACAAATAAATTAAATATTGAAAGACATAATACAGTACTTACCTACAGTAATATTAGAGTTAATAATAGTAAAAAAAAAAAAATAAAAAAAGTAATGAATATGTATAATTAATAGTTATTGATAGATAATAGGACACCTTTACTTTATATAAATATTTCTAGATAAAATTAAATTAATAACTTCCTTTCTAAAGGATGATTTTTTATTATATATAAAAGGATCAATGTCCGAAAATGTCCTGTTGTAATCGCGAGAAATACGTGACAAAACATTATTAGTAGCATAGTTTGTGTGATGCTGCGGAACACTAAACAAAGAGGTGTGACGGGTGCGGCGGCGCGGTGTGCACAGTTTTAGACCCGCTACCAACTCTGGACTATCCAAGCGTCCCTGAATCATAATAATGACTTGAAAGATAAATAATTTTATAGAGTGGGTTATAGACTCAGGGTGTACTGAACATTTAATAAAAGATAAATATTCTAAATACATGACCAATATTTGTAACTTAAATAAAGAAATTAAAATTTTTGTTGCAAATGGTCAATTTATAACTTGTAACAAAAAAGGCTCAATACATTTAAGTTTAAATAATTCAGAAATTACATTAGAAGCTTTAATAGTTAAAGATTTAACATTTAATTTATTATCGGTGAAGAAAATTGTAAGAACTAACAACAAAGTAATTTTTAATACAGACCATGTACAAATAATTAACCATCATAATCAAACCCTAATAGGATATTGTTTACATAATCTTTTTATTTTAAAAACTAAAATTGATACTATTAATATAAATTGTAATAATGTAAACATTAATAAAAATAATTTATGGCATCAAAGGCTAGGACATCTTAATAGAAAATCGTTGCAATTAATGAAACTTCCTATTGGAGATACATGTGGTTCATGCATGAAAGGAAAATCTACGAGACTACCTTTTAGATCATTAAACAAATCTAGATCAAGACATATAGGCGAGCTCCTGCACACGGATATTGCAGGGCCAATGAATATCAAAGGAATTTATGGTGAGTTATATTTTCAAACTATTATAGATGATTATTCACATTTTTGTCAAATTATGTTATTAAAGAATAAAAGTGAGGCTACAGACAATCTTATAAATTATATTAAACAGATTCAAAATATACACAATACTACAGTAAAGCGGATAAGATGCGACAATGGAGGTGAGTTTAAAAACAACAAAATCTATAATTTTTGCAATGACTACGGCATTACTCTTGAATTTACACAACCATACAGCCCTCAACAAAATGGTGTTGCTGAGAGGATGAACCGGACAATTTTAGACAAAGTAAGATCAATATTTGTAGAAACTAATATACCTAAACATTTATGGGGAGAAGCAGTTATGTGTTCTGCCTATCAACTAAACCGGAGTCCATCTTTTGCAATAAATTTTAACATACCATCAAACATATGGTACGGAGAAACAGACTTATCTAAACTAAGAATTTTTGGCTCAAAAGCATGGGTTACACAAATTCCTAGAAAAAGTAAATTAGACGCAAGAGCTAAAGAAATGAGAGTAGGATATGCACCAGCAGGATATAGATTATGGGATCCAATATCCAATGAAATAGTAATATCACGTGATGTAAGATTTAATGAAACTGATTATATATATATTGAAAGAAATAATGAAAATGAAGTAACAATGTCAAGAGAAGAAGAAAATGAAGAGAATGAAGAAAATAAAGAAACAAATAAAAATCGTGAAGGATTAAATGAAGAAGAAATAATTATGCAAGAAAATAATAACAGTGAAAATGTAAGAGTTAGACGTAATATAGTAAAACCAAGATATCTAAACGAATATGAAACGGACATGAATAATATAGAAGAATATGAATCAAATATAGCCTATTGTTTGAGTGTTGATCCAATTACATATGAAGAAGCTATTAATACTGGATCAGGATGGAAAGAGGCAATAGAAAGTGAATTAAAATCTCATGAACATTTAAAAACTTGGGTTGAAACAGAACTACCTATAAATCAAAAAGCAATAGATACAAAATGGGTTTTTAAAACAAAACAAAATGGAATCAAAAAGGCAAGACTAGTTGCCAAAGGTTTTCAAACCAACAGTAATAATAATGTTTATTCACCAGTGGCTAGGATGACTACACTAAGAATGATGCTGGCACATGCCTTACAAAATAATTTACCTTTAAAACAATTAGATGTTCCAACAGCGTTCTTAAATGGTAATTTAAATGTGGATATATATATTAAACCACCAGAAGGATTAAATATAAAACAAAGAAAAGTTTTAAAATTAAATAAAGCTTTATATGGGTTAAGGGAGGCACCAAAATGCTGGAATGAAAGATTTCATAACTATATGATAACTTTAGGATTTACACAATCTAAACATGATTTTTGTCTTTATATTAAGAATAAATTATGGCTTTTAATCTATGTAGACGATATAATTATAATGGGACATGACTTAGAAATAATTAAGAAACTTAAAGAAGAATTTAAAGCGAAAGATTTAGGAGAAATAAAAGAATACCTTGGTATGGAAATTATAAGACAAGAAAATAAAATATATATAAAACAAGAAAATTTAATTAAGAAGTTATTAATAAGATTTAAAATGGAAAATTGTAAAGGAACACAAACACCGATGGAAATAAATTTTAATGCCGATGAGGATAAAGAAATAATTGAAGTGCCATTTAGGGAATTAATTGGTTGTTTAATGTATCTTTCTGTTATATCGAGACCAGATATAAGTTTTGCTACATCCTATTTAAGTAGGTATTTGGACCGGCCAACTATGGAGTTGTGGAAGGCAGGTAAAAGAGTTGTTAGATATTTAAAGCAAACTATGTATAAATGTTTAACCTATACAAGGTATGATGGACTAGCTGAATTGACAGCTTACAGTGATGCAGATTGGGCAAGTGACAAAGCTGATAGAAAAAGTGTAAGTGGTTGTTCAATATTCTATTGTGGTAATTTAATAGCTTGGTTCTCCAAAAAGCAGACATCAGTATCTCTATCTTCAGCAGAGGCTGAATATGTAGCTGCTGCTATAACGGTAAGTGAACTAATGTATTTAAGAGGTATAATGAGTAATCTTAATAATGATGTCATAAATGCTTATTTGTTAATGGATAGTCAAAGTGCAATAAAAATGATTGAATGTTATGTTAATGGGAAAAGAACAGAACACATAGACATTAAATACCATTTTATAAAAGATATCTATGATAAAAAGTTAATTTCAATAAGTTACACCCCCACAAATAATAATATTGCAGATGTGTTTACAAAATCATTGTGTACTGTAAAACATAAATACTTTATTGATAAGTTAGGTATTATATAATTTAATAGGTTAATTTGTTCTCTATATTATCTAAATGTCTTAAAACTGTTTTGTGTTATTAGCTTAACTATTGTTTTACGTACTTTATAATAACTGTGTTTTCACTAACGATGTGTAATTTAATAATACTGTAACTGCACAATTTAACATTATGAGTTGAGTATAATTATGTTCTGTGCAATATAAAAATTGTAACAATTTAATATTGAGGGGAGGTGTTAAGAATATTTTAGTCTGTGACAAAATGTCTGTTCACAAACTATAACTAATCTATGGACTATAAGAAAAATATGGAGTAGGAACAAGTTTGTGTTTTTATGTTATTAAACAATATAATAATTAATAGAGCACCTGTGTATCATTTCAAAGTCATAACCTTAACAGTTAGAATACATGGAAAAGCATATATCGAGTGTTTATTTGTAATTTAGTGGGCGTAAGATGAGAAGCGAATCGGTTGAGAGGATTCTGATTAGAAACAGCCTCAACAACTATCCGATTACCTTCGGGACGCTTCACGGGTTTCCTCCTTATTTTAACTAATATTGGACGGTGGAATATATATACGACACCGACGCATGAATACATAACATTAATATTTACGGCGCTATAAAAACTCTTATTCATTGACCGCCTCCGTAGACACATGGCAAAAGCCTTAGAATAATAACGCATAGAATGATAGTTTCATACAAAAAAACTGTCAACTTTGAGGCAAAATAAACATTTATGTGTGCGTAATCCACTAGTATTTACGCTCGAGGTCACGCTTACAAGCGCACAAACAATGTTACCAACGGAATAACATTTTCCCTAAAAACTGGGAAATTACAACAGTTACCTACATAATTAATGTCGGTTTATGAATATTTTTTTTGTATAATTCTAATAAAATAACGATAATTTAAATTTGGATGACGCGACGACGCGACGTTACCGGGGGCTTTATTCCGAGTTTTGACACGTTCACCGTCGCGCATTTTGCGTAAAGTACGGGTATTTTAATGTAAGTTCGATCCGGTTAATTATAAAGTTGAAATTCCAATGCTCCACACATGTTCAAACTTGCGAAGAATTCGTGTATTTTAAGGTGGCGGCATTATAATAGCCAACCTAATACATACTATATAACCATTGGAATAGAGCTTACATTTCCATATTAATAGTTTGCGCAACGTCTTGTCGTGATTAGCGGTTGCAAACTCGGAATAAGGCCCCAGTTTGATTTGTAATGTAACGTTGCATTTTCATTTATATGAATTAAAATTAGAACACAGATATTTATGTATTTACTTAGTACTGGCAACCCTAATAATATTGGCCAATTACTGAAAATTTTCAAATCTGAAAACCAATTAAAAATATAATAAAATTACAAAATTTGGTATTAATATTTTTTTAATTTATTGGCAATACTAATATAACATGGCGTTTATTGATGATTTGTCATTTTAATTTTGTTTTAGTTCATGTTCAACGTTCTCATAATAAAATAATCTTATTACTAACAGGTGGAATGTTATATTAGAACATTTATTTTGTTTTGCCGATTTATTTGATTATGACGGTTTGTGCAAGCGCCCATTGATTGCACAAACCGTCATAATCAAATAAAAATCCCGGGAGCTGTTAGCACGATAACTTAACCTTGAGACTGGCGCGGGTCGCGCACTAACCAAGCCATTATGGCTTGGTTTTAGTTGCCTCACTTATCGTGTGCGGACTTGGTTTCTATGCGTTATTATTCTATGTCAAAAACATATTTTTCTGTTTAGTTTGCCATGGTCTGGGTGTGTATAATATAATATGTATTATATCGTTGTTTCTGGTACACAGTACAAGCTTAGGGCTTAGTTTGTGACCAGGGCAATATGTGTAAATAGTCCTACATAGTATTACTATTATTTGCATTATTATTATAGTATAAAAGCAGCGATAGAAAACACTTGGTAGGGATGGTAGGTAGGTAATATTTTTGTAGATAAAGTAAGCACCGAGTCTGTGATGATATTTATTTATTAAGTATATAAGAAAACCCACAAATACAAAATACAGTAACTCAATATATAACCAATAAGAGATTTTCATAAAATAAAGCGAATATCGCAGTATATAAACCTATTTTTTTTAAATAAAGCATACAGTATCACAGGATACCTATATTATCGAATGTACGAGTAGAAGTACCTCGTACACTCCTCGCCAAAAAAAATATTAAGTACAGGTTTTATTTACTTTTAATCTAAAAGTTTACGGGGCAATAATTTTGAATTGAATTAGAAATCTACATCTCCACAAGAAGTTGCAGGCAAAATGATTCTCTAATAAAAACTGGCAAACAAAGCGCTAATAAAATCTAGAGAAACAAATTACCTTAGAAAATAGAAGTCAAACAAAAATACATATTTCCCTATGAAATTTAATTTTCATAAGACAACTTTAGAAATGTGTTCCAGTAGCAACAATATTTTAGCTCGCGGTGCTGTAGTTAAATTAATTTGTAAAACGTACGGAACGGAACAATTTAAAATTCATGAAAGAATTGCGGTGCCGCAGGTACCTCTGGCTCTTTGGTTTTATTGCATTCTTCATACCAATCCTGACTTACATTCATCTTATACTGTAGCGTTTTATTCCAAACTACCACAAACTTAATTAAAATAATTATGGTGAAAATGTATTTAAAGTCAAAAATCTCACCTAACTAAACATATTTTTTTAAAAGTTTTTTACAGTTATTACCTAACATAACCCAGATAATAAATTATAATTATTTAAGAAAATATTTATTTTAACACTTTATTGCACAGTAAATAATTTTGAAATGCCTTAGGCATTGCTTACCATTAAGATTGTGAACGAAAAGGAGTTGGTTGCTGTATTTTATAGACTTATCTGAAACAAATAAAGTGTCTTAGATGTGTTTCTAATTAGGTAAAAATACTTATATAAATTGAAGCTATAAAATTTTATTGCCAAATATTTCGCCTCTCTTTGGAGCGGCCGAGTTGGTTAGACCTTAGACTTAAAAACATTTAGGTCCCTGGTTCAAACCCCGGTGTGTTTTTAATCTAAAAAAATATGTACATCTGTTTGACAACACCACTATAGTGCATCGGAGAGCACCTTAAGCTGTCGGTCCCAGTTTCACTTTCCCAACTTGTGAAACTGTATATAGATGGGTTATTGAGTCTATCCAAAACATCGCGACGAGCTAGCCATTTGTTCGGTGTAGACTTATCGCTTACGGTGAGGTAGGATTAAAAACCCCTCCGGCGGTCTCGGGGCCAACCGTGATGATGCATCACATCTAAATATAGTTCGACTAACTTATATTCTATACTATAATTTATATTAACATCTTCATAACACTTACGTATATGTTGCTGTATACATAGTATAATCACTGATTTACTTACATACTTAATATTATTGTGTTCATCAGTGACTAAATAAACAATTATATGTATGACTAACTTCCTATGTAAGCTTAAATTATTTAAAGAAGGTAGCGTTTCTTTGTATAAAAGAAATTTGAATTTAGATTTGAAGTTGGAAGCAGCGGAAGTGAAAATGGAAGTGGAAAAGTCTCGATTAAATTAAACTAGGAATAGTATACGAGTTCTCTGTTTGAATGTACGGAGTCGGCACTCAGGTCATATTAACTATTCCTGGAGATTTTAACTTTTAAGAGATTTTTAATTAATTTAAAATATAATTTAACTAATTTTAATTTTAAAGATATTGGAAAGCGTTTGGTCCATGTCTCGGGTGACCTTAGAGCTGCGGCGTTTATCTCACAACAAATTAGTATAATAATACAATGTGGAAACGCCACCAGTATCTTGGGCACTATGCCGCATGGCACCAGTTTAGATCATATTTTTAATTTATAATTATTGTATACCTACTAGGTTAAGTATGTTTTTAATTATTTTACATTTTTAATTTAGTAAGTTCTTTGTTATTTTTGGGATTTGTTTAGTTACTTATATTATAGTTTACATCGAATAAAATTAATCTTAATTTTGATAAATAAAATATAATATTAAAACTTTGGAGGATATTTCAATTAGATGCAGATAACTTTCTAGTGTATGTACACAACACTATTGATCAAGTAAGACACAAACTTTACTAAGGTGCTGTTATGGATAAGTTTATGCAACCCAAAGTTACCGCATACAATCTCGGTTAATATCTGTGTAAAACTTTGCATATTCCTCAAAGTTATTAAATGAAATGTTTATTCGCAGTAATTCCGAGTTTACAAGATGATAGAATATAACATGTGTGTCTACAGAATTAGCCCATCCGGCATGCAAAACAGTCTAGTGTGTAATTTATATTTATGACTGTGCTACGCTACTCCATGTCTCTAATGCACTTCTTTTAAGTTATAAATATCTGTTTGATTTGTGTTTTTAAAATTTTATACATTTCTTATCAGGATAATCTTTTATTGATTTTTTTCAAAGATAAAATGGAATGAAACTAAATGTGGTGAGCGGGACTAGAACCTAGGATCCTCGCTTTCGCGGCAAGATCCCTAACCGCTGAGCCAAGCAGATTGCAGTCTGACGAAATTTGTCATTGTTTGCTATCTACTGATACACAGTTTTTAACTTTACTCAAATATATAGTTTCTCGTACCTACTGATACAGAACTGTAACGCTTTAAATTCGTTTGTTCAGGTCAGACTCGTGTACAGCCTTATATTTTTATTTTTTATTTATTTATTTAGTATTGGAAAACTATCAGCTAGATCTAGAACAATGTAAATTACTTAAATTATAACTTAAAGCTATTAACAAGTTTTCGCAGGTAAATATTATATCAACAAAAAACTTTTTTTTTTTTTTTTCACTTAATAGCTATTATAATATTTATTTTAATGGTTGGTTTTAAAATCCACAATTTTCGAGCATCCTTAAAAGATATTAGATAAGATCACAAAATAACCGATAAAAGACTAAAAAAATGCTTCGATTCATGTTACGAAGATAATATAATAACATGCGATACTCACCCCATGCCTATATTATAAATCAAAGGCTAACAAAGACTAATTCCAGCCCGGCCTTATCTGCCGCTAGAGCACATAATTTAGTGGCGTTGATGTGCTAAGTGCTCTCGCTTAAGGCGCTGATATCACCATAAATTTGGCCGAGGTAAGGGCCGGACGCTCTAATGGCCTTATAGTGGCCTCGATGAGTAAGAGAGAGTGGGAACACATCTCTAACCAGTTTTGGCTTTTCAGAGTATATACCATCTTTATTTCTAGTAAAATATTACATATTTTTCACGGGTGCCTTACAGCGCTCGAGACCTAGACGGCCCAGCTGAGGGGTTTTTAATCCCATTTCGTCGTAGCCGATGGTATGAGTCTACACTGAACAAGTGATTCAATAACCCATCTATAAACAGTTTCACAAGTTATTATTAAAGAAATATATATGTAGGATAATTTACACGTATTGTTCTGGTCACAAACTAAGCTCGAGGCTTGTAATATGTGTACCAGAAACAATGATATTATATTTTATAAACACCCAGACCATGACAAACTGTACAGAAAAATGTACTAATATTTTTTTGCCATGATAATTATACAAATACAAATTAACTGCCTACACATCTATAGTACCACGTATTAAAGCTGAAGAGTGTGTTTGGTAGAACGCGCTAATCTCAGGAACTACTGGATCCAATTGATAAATGATTTTAGTATTGGATAGCCCATTATGGCCTATAGGATCGGATAATGAAAAACGGGCAAAAACTATTCCTTTTGAGAGCGTACGCTGCGTTACGGTTAAAGTTGGGTCATCTAGTAATATTAAATAAATAAATACCATCACGGGTGCCTATTTGGCTCCCGAGAACCGTTTAAACGGCCTCAGGGTCCCAGCGGAGGGATTAACCCATCCTCATTTCGCCGATGGTATTCGGAGGCAACACTTAACAAGTGGCGAGCTTGTTGCGGTGTTATGATGAAATAGCCTCGTTGTATAAAGCGGTCACCCATGCCAGGCGGGCTTTGTTGTCATCTGCTTAACCTTGTTATCAGTTGCGCAGTGACTTAACCACTAGGCTGGGGCCTAGTAATATTGTTGACATTAATTATATTGTTGTTACTATTGATATGTTGTTACTATTAATATGTTGTTACTATTTGTTGATATGATATATCACATATAATCAAATTCATTTAACTTTAATATTCACAAGAGGGGCGTCTGATGATGCTCTTCGATACTCATGTTGATTCAACTGCAAAGTGTAATACTCCCCCCGCGCATGACGATGAGTCGGTAACGCTACCATACATATGTATGTAACCTTCCCCCCGACCCTCAATAGAAGAAAGAGAAAGTATGAGATTATACCTATAATTTAGGCAGCAAACGACTTTCGGGCCAAAACTGTTTTCTACCCCTAAAATTCAATGGATTTGAAAAAAAATTGGCCTCATTTTATAAATGAGAAAATAAACGGTGACTGTACGTTTTCCATTTTTTAATTGTCTGTCTTGATCTTTTATAGAAATTATTTTAATATGATGGAGCGTTTTCGGATTTTAGGGGTTGATTTTTTTTCCCTATACCAAACTTAAAAAAAGGAAAACTTAGATATCGGTCATATTTATAACGCCCCCAAAAATCATAAAAATCTAAGAATGTTCCGGGGGGTTGATCAGACGCTCCTCTTAATTCCGACTGGAACATCATCGGAGAGCTTGTTTAACTGTCTGTCCCAGTTTCACTATACCAACTTGTGAAACTGTATGTAAGCAATAAAAATATCTGTATTGATTTATATCTAAGGAAAATTTAATTTGAATCGTGGGTGTTACAAAAAAAAGTAGATTATGAAGAGCGATTCTTTTATCTTTTGTTTGGTTCTCTTGATTTTAATAAATAAAGCCAATATAAAGTGTATTTACAGAACAGCTTATAGGTACTAGAAATTGATGTACAACCTAATATACAGCAAAATAATAACACTGTTTATCGTAAACATTGGAGTTTGGAAGCGTACAATGTAGGTATGTAAATATTAATATTAAATTTTCTTCACATTCTTTACATAATAATAATATAAATTTAATAGTATTAATATAAGATGAATAGGCAAATATATTTATGTTTTTTTTTTAATTTAATGTCCCAATATTTTAAGTTGATTTCAATAATAATTAAGTTGTTATTTTACAGTTTATAAGTTCTATAAGTAGGTATCTACTATATTTATTTATTTACATGGCCACAGAAAAAATAATAGTGACATGGCTAAAATCTATTCAAATCTATAAAAAAAGGACCCTAAATAGGCTACAGAACAATAACCTATTATTTTTAGAATTCGTGTCTGTCTGTCTGTTTGTTTGTCGGGGCATCACTTAAAAACTACTAGACCGATTTAAATGTGATCTTTTTCGGAAAAAGAATATATCGAAATCAATATATTTACATACAAATATATAGGATGTTTGTGTATTAAGAGTCCCGATAGAATTAAATGTTATATGAAGTAAAGTTGGATATATTTTAATGACATAACCGCATTAAAATATTTCCGATTTTATATTTACTTTATGAGATTTTTTTTTCGTTTAAAGTTGAAATTTTTAATTATGTTTTTGGCAACTACAGAATTTCGTAAGTAAGTAAGTAGGTACTTACTAAAACCCAAAATTATATCTATAAATTGGGAGTTAAATCCCAATTTATAGATATAATTTTGGGTTTTATAATATATAATGAAATAAAAACATATTAACCATGGCTACCATGATCGATCAAGGTAGCCATGGTTAATATGTTTTTTTTTACCTTAGTAGGTATCTATTAAAAACCAGCTAGTATGAAAATAAAAATAATTATTATTTTAAACTTTAAATATCTTATTGTTATTGCGGTACCCAAAAAAACGCTTTTATACTCAAGACAAATTTAATTTCGACTTATGAAACAACAAATTGAATAAAAGCAATGCAAAATACAAATATGGCGGATTCGTTATCAAAATGAGATTAATTTCCTCCATTTTGCATTTGTCCCGTACCTCCTGTAAGCAAGCCGCTGAAAAGTTTTGCTCAGAAAAATAAATGCCATTTCCATATTTTCCTAATTAATTTACATAAATGAAACGAAACAGTACAACGTGGAAATAAATTGTTCAAGTTTATTTAATACTTTTTATCTGATAATAGAAGTTTCAGTTGGTAATACTTTGTTCATTGTTCGGTGTACACTCACAATGTATACCTATATTAATATAATAAATACTTAAGTAGTTTATATAGTTAAGTTAGTATAGTTGACAGCCTCCGTAGACTAGTGGTTGCGCCTTTGGCGTTGTATCCGGGGGTCGTGGGATCGATTCCCACCCATGGGAAAAAAAATATTAGTACGTTTTTTCTGTACAGATTGTCATGGTCTGGGTGTTTATAAAATATAATATGTATTATATCGTTGTTTCTGGTACACATAGTACAAGCCTAGAGCTTAGTTTGTGACCAGAGCAATATGTGTAATTTGTCCTACATATTATTATTATTATTATTATAATATTCACTATTGTTATTTTATTTGCTTTTGCACTCTATGCATAATCTTTCACTCTCTCGAAAGGTTATCTAGTGGAAAATGCCTAAGGCATTAAGTTCGTCTGTGTACAATGTTATTTTGTATTTTTGTGTAATAAAGTATTTTAAATAAAAAATAAAATAAAGAGGTAAAGTTAGTGAGGTTATAGGAAATACTCTCTGGATATACTGAACACATTTTAGTGTAGGATACCCCATATATCGAGGAAGGCTATAGGCATAACATCACGCCACGACCAATAGAAGCGGAGCACCAATGAAAAATGTTGGGAAAACGGGGAAAATATGTCCCTTTTGAGAGCTTCTATTGCGTGCGCTGCGTAAACGGCGCGTGTCAGCTAGTTTACAATAATGGCATACACAATACAAGATAACAGTATAATTAGGCACCAGTATGTAAGGACTAGGCTATTATTCTCAAGTATGCCCTACTTGACTATAAAAAGTAAGTAAAATAATAATGATGACAACATGATGAATAACTAATAGATCTACAATAACATATAAAAATATATATCAATAACATAATAACAATAATATGTAGGACTAATTACACATATTGCTCTGGTCATAAACTAAGCTCTAGGCTTATACTATGTACTCTGAAATAATATACTCATTAAATGCTAACCTACCTATTTTAGCATATTTTAATTGAACTGAAATATTTAATTGGATTAATCATTAAATTATTGACAACAATTGATAATGTCGGCTTCGAGGAAATGAGAATAATACCCCTCCGCTGTGTACCACTAGCAGTGTCGGGCACCCACACGACGTAAAGTACGGTATGATTTTTTTTCGGTTCGGTAATCAAATAATGCACATTTCTTTTAAGTTCACGTAAATCGTTACTAATATAGTAATTTAACTGAAAAAGAAAAAAACATTGCATATGACCTACCTATATTTTATCGACTTCAAAAGGAGGAGGTATCAATTTTACCACTCATATTTGTTTTATGTTCTGTAATCTGAACACGCATATCTTTTGATGTTTTTGGTCCTAAACCTAAAATTTCGAAAATAAAACAATAAAACCATAATAATATATGATCCAAAAGTTAAACATCTTCAGTAATCTAGGGAGGGCGCGCAATAATATAAAAATAGTTGTAGCATAATTTAAGATAATTCCATAATTGAAAATATTTTGTCCACTTATAAAAAATACAAAAAAAAGAAGCAATCCCGTTATATCGTCAACAAATTCTTAAAAACAAATTATGTTAGCGACCAATTAGATAATAATTTTGAAGTTTAATAATAATTTTATAAGGATTGTATGTATGTATGTATCATCACGGGTGCCTTACGGCGCCCGAGACCGCCTAGACGGCCCCAGGGTACCCAGCGGAGGGGTTTGAATCCCACCTCGTCGTAGCCGATGGTATGAGTCTACACCGAACAAGTGGCTAGCTCGTCGCGATGTTTTGAATAGACTCAATAACCCATCTATAGACAGTTTCACAAGCTGGTATAGTGAAACCGGGACCGACAGCTTAACGTGCTCTCCGAGGCACTATAGTGGTGTTGTCAAACAAATGTACATATTTTTTTTAATTAAAAACTCATTGGTACACACCGGGATTCGAACCAGGGACCTAAGTGTTTTTAAGTCCAAGGTCTAACCAACTAGGCCACCACTACATTTTAAGGATTAGGACTAAATAATTATATTTAATTGAATCCGGCGTTATTTTGCGGAAGTCCATTTTATAATGATTACAATTGGAAGTTTTTAAGCAATATCTTCATTATGTTGTTACATGTAACATATTTATGCATTTTTATAAATTCCTTAATAGGATAATCTTATATAAAAAAAAATCCACCAGAATTTTTTTCATTGCATTTTTATCTTTAAAAAAATTAATAGATGTAACATATAATTTAATACACCAACATTATAAGCGGAAGATATTGCTTAAAAACTTCCAATTGTAATCATTAGTTGGTAAATAATAATCAGTAGGAGCTAATAAGTCTTCAACTAAAACCTGTAACTTTTCACTCACCGACTCCATTCCTCGAGTGATGTGGAGTCCTCTCCTACAGACTAATTGTGGAGCGATCTATGAAATATTAAGTAAAAAGTTTCCAAGCACGTACTCCAAATAGGTATCTATCAAAAGTTAATTAATACAAGTTTAAAACCATTAAAATATATGTTTCTGGGATTGTTTTTTTCTAAATAGGAACTTTTGTGGTGAGACTCGGGTGTCCTCTGTCTATCTGTCTGATTAAATATCTGGGGAACTAAACATATAAAAAAGTCTAAGTCACATGTACTAATTTGAATTTTAGAATGATTATTCACATATTATTTTATTATTGAAATAATAATGTTAGTGACTTATGGATGTAAAACAACAACTGTTTTTGTGTTTTTGAATTGTTATTTTATTAACGTGAATTACCAATAGTACAAACGGCTTGTCGTTTAGCCCTTTAGCCCCTAAATACTATTTTCCTGTTTGCCCTGAATAGGTATTCCGTTTTGCCCTCAAAATAGTAGGTTTTTAAAAAAATCGTCATTTGCCCCGAAAAATCAGCCCTGAAATTTAAAATTATGTAAAACTAAGATAACGATGCAACTAAACTTTTTTAATTTTTATTAATTAATAAACAAAATTAATGTATCTATTGTGTTAGGGCTTACAAGTAAAACGAACTCTGATTTGGTGTAAGATATTTATATTAATAAAAGTACAAATTAAATAGGAACCGCCATTACTCCTCGGCGCAGAACAAGCACACGGTAGACAAGACAGAGTTAACCTACATAGACAATAAATGTGGTGCCGTTCCAAATACTATAAAAACTTCATTGTCCCAACATATTGTAAAATAAATGGATAATCTAATACAAACTGTAGCCTCCTCTGTGTTTAGAACTTGTCGGCACTGATTATTCATAGAATCAATAAATCTGTTTCAATCGCTCCCAATGGAATTTCAGAAAATCCTTCAGCTGCTGGGTTGTTTTCACTTCATCCTCTAAAACACGTCTCTGGAGCACATCCCATGTTTGCTCGATGGGGTTGGCGATTGTGCCGGCCAAGGCAATATGTTTTCCATTGCCAAGTACTCATTGGTCCGGCACTCACTGGTTGGCACTCAAAATTTGGACAGCCGGAAGTCATTACATCTTGAGAAAATCGTTGAATGAAATATATATGAATATGGTTTGTGTCTTTTATCTATGATTGGTAACGGAGAACAAAAATGGTGGGCATTTTGTATATTTTATTACAAATTTAATTATTCCCATTAGTTTACTTTTTATAAAGTATTCAGTTTTTTTATTTTAAACCTAGACGAAGTTGCGGGAATCAGCTATTAGTGCAACTTCGTCTGCGTAACTTTAACCGTTTACGCAGCGTAAGCTCTCAAAACAAATATTTTTTTCCCGTTTTAGCAACATTTTTCACTGTTACTCCGCACGTAGCGTGATATGATTATGAAGCCTACTGCCTTCCCCGATAAATTGACTATCCAACACTAAAATAATTTCAATTAAATTCGAACCAGTAGTTCCTGAGATTAGCGCGTTCAACCAAAAAATCTCTTCAGATTTTTAATATTAGTATACTCAAGTAGATTATACTTGTGCCAGAATTTGTGAACCGACTAAGTAGAGTAGATACGAATACTTTTTCACTTTTATTGGTATGTAAATAGTGTTAGCCAATTATTGTCACAGCTGCTTCTGCGCAGACGGCTAAGTAAGGGTGCGTGTACATTTGGGAAAGATTTTTTTTTAAATTTAAAACTAAGGAAAATTCAGTTACAACTGTAGCTTTGTAGAGTTAGTTGAGGTTTATTTAGGTGTAAGAAAAGCCTTTAAAACTTCGCTAGGCCGACCGGTCTCTTTACCATCACTCATAAAAACCGTTAAGTAACCTGGTCATGTTTTGGTTTTACTTTGTGTTTCACCGGTTTTCAGGAGAATACTGCATCTATTTCACGTCGAGGTGGTAGTCTTCTGGGTGCGGTTATGAATCAGGCGTCTCATTGGATGTACAGCGAACATATTAAAATAGTCCCGTAATGCAAATTCGTCTTTGTTTTTCGTTTCCCATTTTGTAACCGCGTCATTTAGCAGGCATAGAGGGAGTGATCAATATTATTTAACAATAATTTATTGATCGACCTCATTTATGGTCTTTGTCACGACATCAATTACAACCAGTGCAAAACAAGTTATCAAATAATAGTAATAAACAAATCAACCAAAACATGGAAAGGAATAAATACAACGACACCAGCTATACCAATTGTAAATTTTATTATATATGCAGAACATTGCTCAGTTTAGTTGGAATTATTTACTTAGAACTAAACCAAGAAATGTGTTATAAATTGTTACGGTAAATTACGATTGTCACGTTTATGAAATAGGCTCCTGCAACCCTAGGATTTTTTTTTAATGCAGCTGCTTTAATAACAGTAACTAAACCTTTAACTAGGTACAGAATAATATTTTACTACAATATGCATTTAGGAGTATCGAACGTGGTGTACAAACGCCCTTACACGATAAACAATTAAAGGTATTCTCACTTAAATGGTGTTAAAGTGTCTAGTAGTCTCTAATCATGGTGGACTATCACGTTACAAATATGAAGATATTTCTAATACTTTCTTTAGTGGTCGCAGTAAAATGTAGTAATGTCAGCAAAATACTTGTAATTAATCAGTTTCCTATAGCTAGCCATAATGAAGTTTACTATAGTGTTGTACAGAATTTACTAAAGGATGGTCATTCGGTTGGTATCTTTTTTTTGTTATTTGTATTTATATTAATTGTGGAAACGGTCGTTGTAAGGGTTTCTAATGAAATGAAATGGCTCCCTGATGCCATTCATTGACATCCCAGGATGCAGGTGGAAGCTTTTTCGGAAAAAAAATGTCTTAATTTGGATGATTTTTACAATTTGTGAGATTTGTAATTACATTTTAAAAAGTCAAGTTTTTAAAATGTAATTATAGAACAATAAATGTTTGGAAAGATTTATATTTAAAATATATTTTCGTACAAATAACTATTTCCAACAGTATTACATTATTGGACAATACATAACACAATTTATTTAAAAAAACATAAATCTTGAAGTAGTTTTAGTAGAGACTATATTATGATTTTTTATGAGTGACAAAATGCTAATAAAATATTAAGTAAATTAAACAGGATTCATTAAAAAGTATTCTATATGGAAATAGTGAATTTTAATAAAATTATTTAAAACAATATGATAGCACTCCCATTTGCCACAAGCCAGATATACACTTTAAAATAGAAAAAACGAGTATTGCTGATGTTGAAAATGACTCTGGCAAAATTAAACATTTAATTTTAATTTTGATCTTAATATACACATAATTTGTGAGAAAAATAAGAAATAATATTTTAGCGACACACAAAAAGGATTACTTGAAATTATTAAGTGGAAATGTTAGCGAAATAGATAAAGAAGAAAATTGAAATAAATGAACAAGCGCCAGTTTTCTTATCTTTTTTTTATGCTTCTTGCATATTGTAAATACTAATATTATTACAAATAATTAAAAAAATAACAACTCTTAAACACGCGTTCCCAAGCTAGATTACTAAAATACGTCGTATTGAATGAATGAATGAATGAATGATTCTTTATCACGGAATAAGGTTTACATAAGTTGTTTTACAGATTTTTAGGATCTCTTACTCCACCTTTTGTGGTATGTGAATATATTTAGGTAGGTAGGTACATTGTTATTTATCTACTTATAACATTTTACACTATCATTATATAAAAGAAAAATTACAATAATTTGTTAACATTATCAAAACCACAAACACACGAGATTACAACAAAAAGAGAATGCCACAATAATATTTGACTAGATCTATAAAAGATCATGTCCACTTGGTATTAAAAAACTCTGCTAAATTGTAAAAGCATTTCTCGTGCAGCCAGTTTAGGAGGCATGTTTTAAATTTATTTTTTTGATGATCCTGCAAAGTTTTTGGTATCTTGTTATAAATATTTTTATTGCCAATATATATGTTTTTTTTTCGAAAATCCTAGTACTAATGTGTTGGTCTATTTTAATTTTATTGGAGAATCTCCTCTGAAAATTCAGATCGTATCGCAAGTCAGAGAGAGAACGCATCACAATATCGGGCCAGAAAATGCCCGCGATTACGAGGCGATATGAGCCATAGAGCTCACACACAAGCAATTGACCGATAAAATATATAAATTCAGGCCGTATAATAGGAGGTGTAACTTTTGTTCTGACTGCAAAAACTTATAGCAAAAGGAACACATGCCGACATCATTAAAGCGTGTCTGAAATCTTCACCACTATGGCCACTCGATTCAAATACTCAATTTGCTCACTAACATGAGAGCACGTTTAATAGCTTGTATATACTTTTATTAGTCAAGTTCCAAGTGTTTAGTGCCTTGTTAAGTGATTAGCAGGTGATGTCCTACAATGTTTAGTATTCGGTGTTTAGTTCATTATAAATCTCTAACAGAAAAAATAAATATGGACGATCGTATTCAAAATGTAATTAAAGAAATAATGAACGTGTTTGTGTTACACATTCGAGAAGAAACATACAGTTACACATTCGAGAAGAAACATACAGTTGGAATTGAGGAGACCACCTCGATTATGGATTCGAAAAGGATAGCCAGGAGAGAAAATCTCGGGGCAAGCATGCGCCTGCCTATTACAATAAGTAGCTCATGAGTATTCTGCAGAGGATTACGGTGCACATAGAATGAATAAAGACTCCTTTAATAAATTATTATACCTTGTTACTCCTGCTATACAAAGATCTGAACACATTTATGAGATGCGCTTTACCAGCAAAGGTGAAATTACATGCTTTACATGCTTGCCACTGGATGCAGCTTGAGAACTGTGCAACACTTATTTAGAGTAGCAAAAACGACCCTTTCGGCAATTTTGTCTGAAATATGATGCTATTTGTCAGGCACTCAAAGAATGTATACAGGTAAGAGAATCATTTCAGTAATTGGCGTTGTTAATGTAGAGAACACATTCAAAACTGTGGCTCGACACACTGCCGACGGCCGTAAAGAAGGCAGCTTAGTTGTGGCTGCATGAGGCCTCGTTTAAGGGCGTTCTATGCAATTGTATCGCTTTTAGGTGCTTTAAGGGTTTTTTAAGCTCTAATCCTATTACAACTATGGGAAAAAATAAAAAATACAGCGTTATGAAGTGGACCCTACATTACAAGTTCTCCGTACAAAATAAGCTTTGCACTTCCAGTATTACACGACTACCGTTTGTTGCAGAATTAAAATAATATTTTTGTCGGTCATTATATAAATTAATTCTTAATTATTATATTATAATAATACAAAAATATTTATTACCCACAACTGAAAGATTTTTACCTACAATTAATTACCAGCATGAAAATAATCATTGAAATTCGACTAACTGCGACTTATAATGGAAGTATGGTTGTATGGGCGTCAAGACGACTACAGAGCCCGTAAAACAGCAAAAAGCGTTAAAATTGGCTGGAACGGCCCTAAATACATTTTATATGAAAAGCATTATTTTACGGATTACTAGGAGTCGCGTGCTCCTTCGTGCTGACTTCGTTGTCATGAAAAACGTGGCCTTGTAACTTTCATCGGCTTTCTTTATCTCCATACCAAATTTCATTAATATCGAACTGGTTCACAACTCACTTTACAAAATTCCTTAGGTATAGATTATGTCTTACCTATATGCTCTGAGAAACCTACGAGTATATAAAGTGGTTTTAATTAATTTGTTCTAAACATGGAAAAAGGCTTCAGAAACTCATGGAACTTTCCTGGTTGCGGTGGAGCAACTGATGGCAAACATGTTGTTATTGAAGCACCAATTGGAAGATATTATTTCAACTATAAGAAAGAAAACAGTATTGTTCTAATGGCTGCCTTAGACCATGACTTGTTTACATACATAAATATTGGTTGCAATGGCCGAGAGTCAGATGGAGTAGTTTTTACCCAATGTAGCCTTTGTAATGCAATGGAAAATTATTTATTGCCTGAAGGTCCCCGAAGGTACTTATCTGAGACAATACGTTAAAATTATATTCCATAAAGCCATACAGCGGAAATAATTTAAGACTTAAGCAAAAAATGTTTAGTTAAACATTTTTTGCTTAAGTCTTAAATTATCGATTGTCACGAGCGAGAAGAAAAATTGAAAATGCTCTCGGTATAATGGTGGCTCGATTCAGAATTTTCTAAACACCAATTGCCATATGAGCCTAATAAAGTTGTAAAAATTGTAAAAGCTTGTTGCGCTATACACAATCGGGCAAGAAGGAGTAAAATTCTAGTCCAATCTATTGATATCGAAGAGGAATCATTGTTAACGGTGACTGGAGAAACTTACCATCAGATGGACTCGTATTTATTTTATGGAGAATGCAAAATCGGTCGTCAAACTATTCGCAATAATTATGCTACTTATTTTATAGAGAACGGAGCGGTATCTTGGCAAGAAAGAATGATTTATTAAGAGTCAAGTGTTTAGTGCTTTACTGTGTATTATTTTGACCCTATGAGTTTGATGTCAAAAGATAATAAAACTAAGTAGATCTATTAAACTTTTATTAATTCCAGAACTTATTATATATTACAATTTGTTCTACAATTTATTAATTTTAATTTACATCAAAATATTTCATTCTTTATTGTGCATATCAATAACATGCTAAAACTTGGTAACATTCATTGCTATGCAGATAATAGTACTGTCCATGGGCGATACCAGTCCAAGAGACCGCTAAGTCTAATCGAAGTAGAGGAGTCTCGACGTTCCTTGATCGCAGAACTGGACAAAACTCTAGACCGTATATCTGTGTTATCTGGTCCGGTTCAATGCCGGTAAAACGCAAGCGTGCGCAATGACGGCAAAGAAGTCCTCGTTTTCCCTACTTCCGTCTCTTCAGAGCACCGCTCTTAAACAAATTAGCGTCCGTCTTTAATATCCTGGGTTAGAATTGCGGTCCGATTTTAACCACCGCAACTATATCGAGAGCCTTGCAAAATCAGTATCTAAAAAAATGTAAGTTTTAAATAAGGTGCGGCGGTTTTTTTCACCCAAACTCCGATTGATGCTATATAAAGCGGCCATGTGTGGAATACTGCTCGCACCTTTGGGACGGATCCGCTAAATACCTGTTGAATGCTCTCGATTCACTGCAAAAGCGTGCAATTCGTATAATCAACGACGATCAGCTCTCTAAAACACTGGAGCCTTTGCACCTGCGTAGAGAGGTTGCATCGTTGAGCGTATTCTACCGCCTATATCACGGACAGTGCTCTGAAGAACTGTTTGAACTCATCCCTCCTTCCCCATTTCGTTTCCGTACTACACGCACTGGTAATAAAATGCATACACATACAGTGGATGACAGGCCCAACGGAACAAAAAGGTATGGTGACTCTTATATATGTCGCACGATAAAAA
This sequence comes from Monopis laevigella, assembly GCA_947458855.1. NCBI lineage: Eukaryota > Metazoa > Arthropoda > Insecta > Lepidoptera > Tineidae > Monopis > Monopis laevigella. The sequence continues at coordinate 916,086 of OX381596.1, read as the reverse complement.
GGTGGAATGCCTTGCCTGCGTGCGTGTTCCCTTCTTCCTTTAATCCAGAGTCCTTAAGCGAGGCGTGAACAAGTTTCTCAAGCAGACATAGTGGAATCAACCAATTGAAGCAAGCATCATTGCTACTATTGGTTAAGAACATTCTTGGACGTTACATTGCCACTTACCATCAGGTGGATGTAGGGTCACATGTCCTGCTCTATGAAAAAAAAAAAATCTATTACTCCATAGACTAGTGGCTACGCCTTTGGCGTTGTATCCGGAGGTCTTGGGTTCGATTTCCACCCATGGCAAACAAATATTGGTACGTTTTCCTGTACAGTTTGTAGTGTTTATAAAATTTCGCTTTACGCGAAATATTTCCAATGGCTAGTGGTGGGTAGATCACTGCGTTAAAGCTACACACTTAAGATCCCTACGAATACCTATTCTACAAAATTAGTACACTTTTTCACGATAACATTGAATAAAAATAACACAAACACGCGTCTACACAGTCTTCGGACTACCCTCAAATAATTCTTATAATCTAAAATTTGGCTTTGGAAGCCCACCTGGAAAAGTCACCCTGTTTATGAAGTACAAACAAGTGATTTGAGTCTATCACTGTTAGTATAGTCCGATTCACGAAATAATTCCCGCGTTAAATCGCGAGTAAACAAAATGTGATAAATATTTGTACCTAACAATCTTCTTAACACAATCTTCTTAGTTATACAATTTTTTTACCTCACCGCTGGGTACCCTCAGGCCGTCCAAACGATCTTATAAGGCACCCATGATGATAAAATAATAAATATTTTGGAATACTAGCTATTCTAGATTGCTAATGCCACAACTTCTTTATTATTCGGGGCGAATACGGGCGAGGATGTGGAGAAAAGTCACTCATTGGGGGCACTGAGGTGGGTGTACATATCTGATAAGTCGGTGGTAATGGACTTAAAGGTAGTACTAGAAGGTAGCAATAACAGTTTCAGATGGGTTATAAATGTATATGTTGTGCAGATAAGTCGATAGTGGGACTGGGCAGCTGGTTGGAGACGTCTGATGAGTAGGTGATACGGCTGCTGGGGAAGCAATAACATTCTCGGTTGGAGATGGCTGATATGTCTGTGATGAGACTGGGAAGGGGGGATAGGATGTTGTGGTGTCGAATAAACACGGCTTATTAAATACGTTGGGGAGGAATTATTATTTAACTGCGAAATAAGTAAATTACATAAAATGTTCTGCAATTGTTTGCAGTTCTGCAGGAGCCTAACTCTTAATGCTAGTGACAATGGCATGGCTTTCAACGGACTTGCTACGATTTTTCCGAAAATATCGAACTCGTTGTCTGTGTTAGGGGTATTGGAGGTTTTTATCCACATTGTCGACGAGTGATTGTAATTCACGGCGCTGTGGCTCTATCCCTTCCAACTGCTGGAGTCTGTTTTCATTACTAGTAAGTGGCTGGTCACTTGTACTTTCCTAAAAAAATAAACATCCTATAATAGAATCCGCTCTTAACACCGTACTTCGCTAAACACTAAACAGACACTGTTCGAACGTGTTTTTTTACTAATCGCTAACTACTAAACAAGGCGCAAGTGCAAGTGGCACTAAACACTGAACAGAGTATATATGTAATAATTAAGATAGTAAATTACCATAAAATTTACCCAAAATTGGAGGGGGCAAATTGCATTCTCCGAAAGCAAACAACTTCAGGTAGTGTTAGAAAATGGATTAGGTTAATTCGTTCACAGCTTAAGATTCCTTATTGATACAATTGAAAGTTCGAAATCAAATAAATTTAAACAATTTAATTATACACAAATAAACTTTAATTGAAACTTATACACAAATAAATTTTAATTAGCTTTGTTCGAGGGCAATAGTTTCACCAAGATATGTTATAGAAAAAATATAATGAAAAAAAACAAAATTATTATGGAATGATTACCCGGTAATTTTATTTATTATAAATCTTTTGACACCATCTGAAATAATGTAGACATGGTGCATTAACTGCAAGAATTTTTAAATTCTTCTAATCCTGCTGAATAGCCACCACATTTTGTTTTGGAATTAAAAGTATGTACACCAATTATGCTATTGAGTAATTTAAGCCCTCCATAAGACTTATGTATAAGTATGGCATAAGACTTTTGATAAAGAAGTTACGAGTTAATAAAAATGAAATTTCTTCCTTAGTAGGTTGCCAGCAAGGAGCTCCTCATGGCCCTGCTTTAGTTTGGCTATATATCAAATAATTAAAAAATTACAGTCTCAGTTCAACATATATGTATAGTACCTAGATAATGGGTTATTAGCAGAAGAAATAGACTTGGTTTTAAACGATTTTTCTACAATAATAAACAAATTTTCAGAATTAGGCCTTGATAGTAATAAATGCGAAATATTCCTGTCAGAAACTTTTTCAACAATAGGAAAAACTGTAATCATAAATATATTATGATTTAGCAGACTTGCACCTAACATAAAACAAATTATATATGGACAACTTTTTTCTTTTTGGGAATCCTATTTTTGATTCAGGTATCCTCATTTCATCGAAGAAAAATTGGAACAATTAAATATTATTTCGGATCGTTTCTCCAAAATGTCTTCCAACGTTGCCTTATCTGTTTTTAGATTCTGCCTGTTTGCACCAAAATATATGTATTTTCTTCGAACAACTCCTCTTTGGAATATTTCTGAACAAATACAAAATATCGATACTACACTCAAAATTAATTTAGAAAAAATATCGCTAATTGAAAATTTAGCCCTACCAGCTTTTCTTCCGAGTATGGAGCACTCAACCTCGTTGGAAAAAATCTTAACCCGTTAGATTGTAACGTGGAGGCGAGTGGTTTATCCGAGGCTAAAGACGTCTGGTCTGCGCTAGGCCCAGATAATATTCCAATGAATACGAAAGTGCAAAGACTGTGGGATGTACTTTAATTAAAACTATGCATAATGAACTTTTACATTCTAATAATTGTGCCGTTTATTAGCTGTCTCTGAATAAGAGTCAGGTCTTTGGTTAAACGCGCTCCCCTCCAAAAACATAGGTACTATATTAGACAACCACACACTACGCATATGCGTTTGTCTAAGACTCGGCTTAGTGTGTGTGAACCTCACTTTGGTCCATGTGGCAAAGACGTCGACTGCCTGGGGCGCCACGGTCTATCATGTTTTAAAACCGCGGCCGCTTTTACCGCCATAGCTCTATCAATAATTTGATCCGCAGATTTTGCCTCCATCTTTATTCCAGCCACCTTGGAACCCACGGGCTTATTTAGAGATGATGGCGTCCTCATTTCAAATATACATTGTCTTAAATAAAATAACGGAAAATTAACCTAAAGTTGTAATTACGGGGCACGACGATTTTACATGAGTGTTACAAATAAAACAGATTGAATGTCATGTTCAAAATGACTTCTTATAAAACGCTGCGAAACCAAAATTACTACTACTAATGATAAACTAGCATTATTTAAACGTACTTTCTGTACATTTGTAGTAGATATGTCTAGACACACTAACTACCTAAAATAAAAGTCCTTTGTTATTGTATACTAGTGGAAGACATTAAATATTATGATAGTACATCTGACCTGGAAAACAGTGAACCGGAGCCCGCTACCTGGGGCCCTACCGGGAAGCCACATCGACAAACCGACGACGCGTCTATGGATAAAAATGTATAGGAAAATTTTTGACGTTTCTTGTGGATTAAGTGACAAGAACCGTCAAATCACCTACATTTTCGGTTTTGATCGATCGACGCGTTACTGACTCTCACGTGGCTTCCCTGGTTACATATGCTATAAAGGTCCTTTACTTTGGCATTTTATTTTTGTGTTATCACCTTTTTTTCTTATATTTTTTGTTATCTGTTTTTATAGTTGTAGTTTTTTTGAAAGAAATAAAGGTTTTTTGTTTAATATACCAAAAGATAAACACGGCTATGAGGTAACAAAGATAAATGGTATTGGATGGTGATGGGGTTTCAGATCTAACTAACATTAACAACCACGTATATATAATACTAGCGACCCGTTCCGGCTTTTTACGGATTACTATTATTATAAGTATTACAGTATCATTTTACATTATATTAAAGTAATAATAGTAACAATTAAATTGGAGAAAAATGGTCACTGAGAGGGGCGCTACTCGGCAATGCTGATTTTTTATTTCAAATATCCATAACATAACATAAATAACTATGCATAGGTATATGCAAACACAAATATGTATGGCTGAGTCACAAAAACGGCAGAAGTACAGGGATTTTAGCCGCTTCTTCAAAGTTTTTTTTTCTCCTTTGGCCAACTTCAAAATTACCACTTTGTAGCGTTTGGAATCAAAACATCTGGAAGATTGGAGATATTCGTGACCTCGGAAAACGAGTACCTATTTCTAGAATGTGGAGACCCATCATCTATTTACAATGTTATGGCATAATTCAGCCGGCTTGGTGAGAGCGTTGTTTAAAAACAATTATTGATCGACCGCATTCATGGACTTTGTAGGTATGCTAATCACCAGGTAGATACAAAAACACATGCCGTGCTCCAGTAAAAAAAAAATATAAACCTTCCTTCTTCTGGAAGGTTTATATTTTTTTTTTACCAAAATAGTGAAAACCACACCAAAAACAGTACGCTTATGCCCGATTTCACCAACGATCCCTAATTCTAAATAAGAATTTAGACATATTTGCTATGAAACAACTGTCATTAATTGTCCCTTAAGTTAGTTAGTTCTCTTAGAGTTGGTGAAATCGGGCATTCATTCGGAAAGCGAACATAAAAACAGACAGACCGACTGACGGGGAAGCGACTTAGTTTTATTTATACTATGTATAGATAGCCTTTCTTTGATGTATATATTTAAGCGATAACTTGCTAACTATATTTATAATTTCGCCGTAACTATAAATGTTTTGTTATTGTTGTTTTTAGGTGAGTTTCATAACACCAACACCAATTCGCAGCAACAACACAAACCTCACACAACTAGTTTACAAGCTGGATGATCCCGTTGTATCTTCAGGTATTATAAAATATTCATTTATCTTTTCAAATAATATCATTATTTTACTCAAAAATGCAAATAATGTGGTCATTATTTTGACAACCTTGTTTGAGCAAAGTCGACCTTGCCGTTCTGTTTCAAGGAGCGGCCGGCAAAGTCTTGCTGGTCTCTCTAACAGGCCAAGACATTGCCGGCCACTATTTTGACGTTATAACGCTTTAATATATATTTTATTTAAATTACTTTCTGGTTTTATTTAAATTAGGTACTTCCATTATTAAGTAAAGGCCTATACAAGCCTTGGCCCACTGTGACTGCTTCGCTGGTCACGCTATGATTGCCTCGAACTAGCCTAGCTACGCTCTAGGTCTTCCAGCTTGGCCATCATTGCAGCCCTTGCTGTCTCGCTGTAAAGGCCTCGACCTACGGTCTCGGCCTTTATCTCAGCTCGTCCACCAAGTGCTGCACGCTGACCGCGCTGTTTCGGACTGGAGCTGCGCTATGTTTAAATATCATAACGGGTGCCTTACGGCGCGCCCGAGACATCCTCAGGGTACCCAGCGGTGTTTTTTTTTATCCCACCTCTTCGTAGCGGATGGTATAAGTACACTGAACAAGCGGCTAGCTCGTCGCGATGTTTGGATAGACTCAATAACCATCTATAAACAGTTTCACAATTTGTTATAGTGAAACTGGGACCGACAGCTTAACGTGCTCTTCAAGGCACTATAATTATTTAGAATACTTTTTACGGTTTTATCAAAGATTTTATACATTCTATGGGTTTTCCTCTTTAGTGTAATATACGTGCACGGGGTGGTGCGATGGTTGAAGTGCGTGCGTGCGTGAAAAATTAATATAAATACACTACACTTACACTTCGGTTTTTAGTTATGATATTGGAAAATGTTGGAAAATTCCCATTTGTCTCAGCTAGTCGACTGACTGATTGAACTCAATTATTTATTAACTAACACTAATCTAAGGTAGGGATGTTAAAAAAAACGACTATTAAGATATTTTTTTGCAACAAATTAATCGATTTCCAAATATCGATTAATTTAAAGAAAAATAACCGATTTTTCGAAAAAACGTTTTTTTTTTTTAAATTAAAAAAAATTGTAGTCATTCCATACTACCTAGTCCTATAATATTAAAATCTCAATGCGAAACCAAACTTTCTCCGCTATTCCCTTCTTTTTTCTATGTACAGAACTTTATTGATATCAAAAAAATCTACATTGGTAACGTAATACGTTTTTTATTGTTATTGGAGCACGCACTGCACATGACTTCACCTGATGGTAAGCAGACCTACAAACTCCATGAAAGGGGTCGATCAATATTGATGTTTAATAATATTACGGTAAACCAAACAAACTTGACCGCCTCCGTAGACTAGTGGTTGCGCATAGTGGGATCGTAATATTCTTAAACATCAATGTATTGATCGACCCCCTCTCGGACAGTCACAACGACTAGACGTGTTTTAAGCTGATATTAAAATAGTTTACTTATCCTAAAATAAATAATCATTTTGAAATAATAGGAGTGCATAAGTGAAAGATAGTGTTTCGTTGTTGCCAACAAGTGAGTACCTACATGAACGCATAATACATGTTGCCCTGGTACATTGGACTCCACCCTTACTGAGGTGATTGGACAGCAAGTCTGAGCTGCGCCGGCGCCACTACAAACATTCTGCAAATCAAACAACTTGACCACGCCCACTTACCTGTGATTGAACGCGCACGGACGGTGTGCAGGAGTTGGCGTGAACATTTGCGCAATCATAATAAAGAAACTAGAACCTTTTGTGATTCAAGCTTTTACGTCACTCCAACTGCATATACAGGTTGTTTATTTTTTTTATTTTTTTGGCATACTATTAATATTTAAAACATAAATATTTAATTATAAATACTTCTATTGAAAATAAAATAAATAAAATGGAATCTACAATGAATAAATCCTTATCTGAGTCAAACCTAAATGAATTTAATAAGGTAAACTCTCCGCCGGGTTTTGTATCTCAACGTCCCAATAAGAGGAGAAAACAAAAACAGGATGATTATCTTTCTGATCAAGATGATTTTAAGGACGAAATTAGATCTTTGTTAAAAGAACTAAAAACATCTCAGGAAAAGGAACTAAAAATAATCATGCCCACACTGAAAGAGATACAAAATACCAATCAAAATATTGAAAGTTCGATCGCTTTCCTAACAACACAGAACCTAGAATTAAAAAAAAAAATTGAACAAATGGAAATAAAAACAAAGGAGGATAGAGAGCACATAGTGATGCTGGAGGATAAAATCGAGGATTTACAACGAGGAAGTCGTAAATCTTCAATCGAAATTAAAAACGTACCTAGGAAGAATAGTGAAACAAAAGATGACTTACTGAGTATGACCCAATGCTTATCTAAAAACATCAACTACAACATTGAGAAAGCGGATATTCGGGACATCTATAGAGTGAAACAAAAGAAAGGCGATAGACAAACAACCAACACCCCTATAGTAATTGAAATGTCATCGACGATGGTTAAGACTGAAATACTACAAAAGTGTAAATTGTTTAATATCAGGAACAAGGAAAAGATCCGTGCTAAGCATTTAGGTTTCACTATCAATGAAGACACCCCGGTATATGTCTCGGAACAGCTGACTCATAGAGGATCACGATTATATTTCTTGGCGAGGGACCTAGCGAAATATAATAACTATAAATTCTGCTGGACCTCTTTTGGCAAAGTCTTTGTCAGAAAAGATGAAAATTCAACAATAATCACCATTCGGAACGAGGATCAAGTTCATAAGATGAAGCAAGGTGGCTGACTAGTTTTGGTATTATCCTGTAATCATCTAATATTTCTTACTCTAACCCTACACAATTACATCACACACTCACAAAATCATCCTACACATATTATAATAATATTTTTTTTACAACATATTGTATTACACAACAAAATAAAACAAAATTATCTAATAATCCTTATTGTAACCCTTCCTATTTATATGTCACACATCACACAATCACAAAATCAGCTTAAACAGTTTCTATTAAAAAATATTTTACAACATACTGTATTACACAACAAAATTAAACAAAATTATCTCATAATACTTATTGTAACCCTGCACATTTATATGTCACACATCATTCACTCACAAAATCAGCTTACACATATTTTAAAAAATAAAAATTTACAACACACTGTATTACACAACAAAATAAAACACTCATACCCTCAAACATTTACACTTATTTTTTACGGAAATATTAAAAACTATATATCAATATCAAAATGTTTAATCTATATACTTATAAAATATAAATACTATAATATTAAGAACTTTTTAAAATATTCTAAAAATGAATTCACAAAGTTTACCAAGAAACATAACACTGTGGATCGGGATGTATACTTGTATATAAAAATATATAATAACTATGAAACCTATACATGTAAACATACTCGTAACATAGTTCCTAAAATGATTTACAAACTCACTTATGGATAATACAACTTACCTTTTACAAGAATTAGACTATATACAAAATAAGAAACCTATTAATACTCAAATAGAATTACTACAAACATTTCTTCCACAAAAGAAACCCGAACTCTCTCTTATCTCCCAGAACATTAGAAGTATACATAAGGAATCAAATTTAGATGATCTGGATGCTAACCTAAGTCTACTTAAATATGATATTGACATTATTGTTCTAACTGAATGTCGCATCGACTTAAACAAACCCCTCCCTCAAAAAACAAACTACGTAACATATAATACTACAAACAAAGTTAATCAAAATGATGGCGTCGTAGTTTTTATAAAAAACGAAATCCGACATAAAGTTACTGAAATTAACCTTCATGGTGCATCATGTCTCGTAGTTACGACCCCTTCTAATATTATCATATGCATATACCGCTCACCTTCCGAAAGAAACCCGGAGAAATTTATCTCCTCACTTGATAATTATCTTAAATCACTAAACACTAATAATAATATTATCTTAACAGGCGACATTAATATAAATATTATGGAAGATTATTGCGATAGCCACGCAGAGTCATACCTTGATATGTTAGCATCACACGGTCTCCTACCTGGCCACCGCTTGGACACGAGAAACGAGAGTTGCCTTGACCATATTTTTACGAAATTAACTCAAACCTCCTTAAATCCGATTATTGCTGTTCTCAACACTGCCATTACTGACCATAAAATGGTAACAATTTTTAACTACACAAATAAAACAATATGTAACCCCCCTAAATTCAAAATAATAACAAACTTTAATAACGCTTTAATCTCATTACAAAATAACAATATATCCGAACTAATGACAATAGATGACCCTACTATATTAACAGAAAAATTGATATTTAAAATAACTGACTCTCTAAATACAAATACTAAAACAATAAAAATTCCAAACAATAAAAGAATAATAAAACCTTGGATCACCCCAGGAGTCCTAAAATGTATAAAAAATAGAAACAAACTACAATTACAATTAAAAAATGATGAACATAATGAAATATTAAAAATAACATATCGTAGATATAGAAATTATTGCAATAACCTAATTAAAAAGCTAAGGAAACAATATGAAGTTGAGTTACTAGATAAATCGAAAAATAATAATAAAATTCTATGGAAAAGTATAAAAACAATTACAAATTTAAACAAACAGCCTCAAAGTAATGCTGAATTACTTAACACTTGTAAAAGTCCTACTGACTCTGCGGATCAACTCAACACTCATTTCATTAATGTTGGTAAGACACTAGCACAGCAGATAAAAAAAGACTCTAGTGGAACCTCTGCATACTTGGAATCATTACCCACTCAACTAAATTCTATCGGAACTATAGAACCCGATTCCTCGGAAATAGAAATAATAATAAATACACTAAAAACTGAATCAGCACCTGGATTGGATAATATACCTACAAAATTCATAAAACTAGCAAAAAAAGAACTCATACCTGTTATAACTTATCTTAGTATTCTCTGTTTTCGACTAGGAATCTTTCCTAACAAACTTAAAAGCTCCATAGTCATCCCTATTTACAAAAGTGGTGACAAAAATGACTTTAATAATTACAGACCAATTTCGATTTTACCAGTCATATCCAAAATAGTTGAAAAATTAATTAATAACAGACTGATTGAATTTCTAAAAAACACTAACTTCCTTTCCAAAAGACAATACGGCTTTAGAGAGGGAATAAGTACTGAGGACGCTATTGTTGACTTGACAAATGACATCACTAATCACATTGACAATAAACAAAATGCATTATGTATATTTCTTGACTTGAAGAAGGCATTTGACACAGTCTCTGTTCCCATGCTTCTTTTAAAATTAGAAAAAGCCGGGATCAGAGGAAACTTTTTGACCTTACTAACTGACTATCTTCAAAATCGGACACAACGAGTTAAATTAGACAATAACTTCTATAGCAATGACGAGTACATGACTGACTATGGTATCCCACAAGGTAGCGTCCTCGGTCCAACCTTGTTCCTTATCTATATAAATGACTTGACAGACCTTTTATTACAAAATGGCCAGGCCTTTTCATATGCGGACGACACTGCCCTCCTTTTTCATGGTGATAACTGGCTAACTGTCTATAACTCAGCTGACGCAGGACTTCAAAAAGTTATTAATTGGCTAAAGCTTAATCTTCTTACCTTAAATCAAACGAAAACCTACTATATCCCCTTTTCTATTAATGACTCTAAAAAACCTAATCCCGACTTATATCTGACTGCACATATATGTAATAATAAATTAACAGACCCTTGCTCATGCACCCCAATCATTAAAGTTGACTCGATAAATTATTTGGGTATAAAAATTGATAAAAATCTGTCTTGGTATCCACAATTGGAATCAGTTGCATCTAGAGCTAGAAAACTGATTTGCATCTTTAAAAAACTACGTAGTGTAACAGATCAAAAATTATTGATTTTTATATATAAAACACTCTTTCAATCGATCTTACTCTATTGCATCGTTGTATGGGGAGGTACATACAAATCCAAATTCATAGGCATAGAACGCTCACAAAGACGGATCCTAAAAATAATGTTATGGAGGAGGAAACGATATTGTACTACCACACTGTACAACGAGGCAGAGGTGTTATCTGTGCGAAAACTATATATCCTTCAATGTATCCTAAGGATACACAAAAGAGAAACAATAGATCCTAACAAGCTCAGAAAACGCAATAGGGTAATATTTAGTATGAAAAGTGTTCGAACACAAATGGCGAAAAATCAGTTTTCGAATAAATCTGCTGATTTATATAATAAATTAAATAAAATATTAAATATTTATCCAATGACCTATTTTGAATGTAAAAAAACCTTAACTACATGGCTAAAAATGCAAAATTACAATGAAATAGAAAAAAATATTAAACAAAACTAAAATATGTACCTATACAAATTATACCGGAACTTATATTGTCATGTTGTATGACAATATACTCACTCACACTCTCTCACACTCACTCACACTCTCTCACACTCACTCACACGAGGACCTACACATACAAAACACCTAAATTTACCTAATGCTTACATAGTCACCAAAATGCATACAATTCTGTACTTAGTAATAATTATAAGTTATATTATACATTACCTACATTATATTTTAATTCCTCCGATTACCCACTTGTCTATTTATATTTATATAGCTTAATACTGAATTCCTAAAACTAATACCTACTTATATTGTGTTTATTAATGATACATTGCAAAGTTAGAAAAACATAGCAATTACCTACTGTCTGGATGTTATATTCAATCTTATAATACTTGCTTAGTTAATGAAATGTGTATTTGTATTACAAAAAAAAAAAAAAAAAAAAAACTGTTTAAATTAAGATGAAATTAATTGTAACTAATTATAAGTATTACTACTGGGGAGACGGGCTGCTCCTAATACAGGTTATTATAACTTACAAGGAGCAGCCCAGCTGTACAGTAAAATTGAGTAAATTTGGTAAATGAATAAACATTATTATTATTATTATTATTACCCCTTTCATGGACTTTGTAGGTCTGCTTACCATCAGGCAGACAAAGTCATGTGCCGTGTGTGCTCGAATAACAATAAACATAATAAAAAAATTACGTATTAGCAAAATAGATTTTATTATTATTTCAATGTTGTTTATTCTTTAGGTATCTGTATAAAAAAGCTTCAAGAGCTAATGCTGGTGCTTACTAGGGTACGCTGGGGTTTGCTAGGTACTTAGAAAAAAAGGAGGCAATAGCGGAGAAACTTGTGTTTCGGAATGAAAAATGTATATTGTTATGGACTACCTAGTAGGTTGTAATGACTACAGAAATGCGTTTTAATTAATTCTAAGGATGTGAAAAAAAAAAACGATTTGTAAAATAATCGATTATTTTTTTCAAATTAATCGATTATTTTTAATCGATTTCCAAAATAATAAAAATCAATAATTATCAAATCGATTATGTAATTACTTTTTAATCGATTTTTGTAAAAGCGCCATCTATGAGCTGAAGGACGTTTTAGTCGTGAAGTATTAAAAGTATTTGAATTTGTTTTCGTTCAGTGAACGTTTATTTAATCAACAGAAAAGTATCTTTTTAGGCGGGAGGACGGTCTGTTTTTATGAAACTAATACGTATTTTTTGTGTACACAAAATCTCCGATAAATAGACTCGTAATGCAATTTCGTCTTTGTTGCCGCCTATTCCGTAACCGCATTAAAGAATTGATGCAGATGTAGATACAAAATGTCACATGCATTTTTCTTGTTTCTTTACATATATTTATATTATTACTAGCGACCCTCGCAAATACGTCTGCGTAACTTTAACCGTTTACGCAACCCACGCAACGAAACCCTCAAAGGAACACATTTTCCCTATTTCTGCAACATTGTTCATTGATGCTCTGCTCCCATTAGTCGTAGCGTGTTGTTATGTAGCCTATAACCTTCTCCGTTAAATGGGCTATCCAACGCTAAATGCGTTGAATAAGCTTTGGAACTACTGGTTCCAATTGAAAATTCATTTTCAATTCGAACCAGTATATAATTTATATTAATAAAAATGAATATATTTATGCATTTTTATAAATTCCTTTATAGGATAATCATTTGAAACAAATAAAGTATGTTAGATGTGTTTCTTACTTAGTAAAATATATTAATTGAAGCTATAAAATTTTATTGCCAAATATTTCGCCTCTCTATGGAGCGGCGTCATCAGTGACAGTGACTTTTATAGCTTCAATTTATATATTTATAGGATAATCTTAATTAAATTTTTAAAGATATAAATAGAGATATAAAAGCAATGAATAAGCAATAAAAATATTATATTTTTATAAATACCCAGACCATGACAAATTGTACAGAAAAAACGTACTAATATTTTAAATTCACATGGGTGGGAATCGAACCCACGACCTCCGGGTACAACACCAAAGGCGCAACCACTAGTCTACGGAGGCGGTCATGTAGATTTTTTTGTTATCACTAAAGTTCTGTACATAGAAAAAAGGAATATAGAAAAAATCTCAATGCGAAACCAAACTTTCTCCGCTATTCCCTATAGCGGAGAAAGTTTGGTTTCGCATTGAGATTTTAATATTATAGGACTAGGTAGTATAGTTTTAATGACTACAGAATTTTTTTTTTTTGAAAAAAAAAACGATTTTTCGAAAAATTGGTTATTTTTCTTTAAATTAATCGATATTTGGAAATCGATTAATTAGTTGCAAAAAAATATCGATTATTATTTAATAGGGATGTGAAAAAAATATCGATTATTATAATAATCGATTTTTTTTTCATATAAATCGATTTTTTTTAATCGATTTTTAAAAACAGAAAAATCGATCATTATCAAATCGATTATGTAAAATGCACTTTTTAATCGATTTTTGTAAAAGACGCTATCTATAGGCTGAAAGAGGTTTTAAGTCGTGAATTTTGTAAAATATACATATATACGTGGTGGCCGAGTTGGTGAGACTTTGGACTTAAAAACACTTAGGTCCCTGGTTCGAATCCCGGTGTGTACCAATGAGTTTTTAATTAAAAAATGTATGTACATTTGTTTGACAATACCGACTTGTGAAACTGTTTATAGATAGGTTATTGAGTCTATTCAAAACATCGTGACGAGCTAGCCACTTGTTTGGTGTAGACTCATACCATCTGCTACGACGAGGTGGGATTAAAAATCCCTCCGCTGGGTACCCTGGGGCTAGGCGGTCTCGGGCGCCCGTGGTGATATATATATTTTGTTAAATCTGGTGGGCAATTCTCGCGCTTTCGACATTCATCTCGATTCGAGATTTTTAAACGAAAAATGACTAAATGTGTCATTTTTCGTTCAATATTTGTATATTTATTTCGTTTAATGTTCGATATTTTTGAACGAAAAATGGCATAGTTAGTCATTTTTCGTTAAAAAATCTCGAATCGAGATGAATCTCGAAAGCGCGAGAATTGCCCACCTGGGATGAAAAAAGTAATAAGTCGCGTTTTTTGTAAACAGTGGCACCCAAGCACTGGAAGAAGTATTTAAATTTATTTTCATTCAACAAACGTTTATATCATCAATGAAATAGTAAATTTAAGACGGGAGGTCTCTAACTAATACATTTGCAAAAACCGTCAAGTGTCATGTTCCAGTTTTAGTCTGTGGTTTCACCGCTTTACAAGAGACTAATGCGTTGATATCTTGTCGAGGTGGTACTCTTCATGCAGCCCCTGTAGCACGGCCAAACTAAGACAAGATATGGGGTCGCGAACCAATGTCAAAAGTAACTATTTTTTTATATCAACCAATCAGAGCGCTGCAAAATAACACCTGTTTGGTATCATCACGGGTGCCATTCGGCGCCCGAGACCGCCTAGACGGCCCCCGAGACCGCCTAGACGGCTCCAGGGTACCCAGCGGAGGGGTTTTAATCCCACCTCGTCGTAGCCGATGGTATGAGTCTACACCGAACAAGTGGCTAGCTCGTTGCGATGTTTTGAATAGACTCAATAACCCATCTATAAACAGTTTCACAAGTTGGTATAGTGAAACCGAGACCGACAGCTTAACGTGCTCTCCGAGGCACTATAGTGGTGTTGTCAAACAAATGTACATAATTTTTTTAATTAAAAACTCATTGGTACACACCGGGATTCGAACCAGGGACCTAAGTGTTTTTAAGTCCAAGGTCTAACCAACTAGGCCACCACGTATATACCTGATTGGCTGATATAAAAAATTGTTTTATTTTACATCCTCTAGCGACTATATCTCTTGTCTAGGCTAGGCCGTGCTACAGGTACAGGTAGCCATTACGAAATGGCGGTTTATTATACGCTAAAGCAGCTGGGATAAATAGACTCTTAATACAAAATCGTCTTTGTCGCCGCCCATTTCGTAACCACATCATTATGGTATAGTGGTAGCGATTAATTCATTTAAATAATAATGTATTGATGGACCCCATGTCCATCAATACATCATATCATGGGTTTTGTAGATCTGTTCATCATGTAGATACAAAATCCCATGCCGTTATCCAGTATATATATTTTTTCTTTGTGTGTATATTATATTACTCCGACCAACTGGTCTCATTACCACCATTTAGATACAAAAAAAGTGATCTAGTCATGTTTTAGTTTTAGGCTGTTGGTTTACTGGATTTCTGGAGACTATTGCATCTATTTCTTGTCGAGGTAATAGTCTCCTTTCAGGGTGCGGTTACGAATCCGCATCATTTATCCGGCATAGTGGGAACGAAATATTGTTAAACATCAATGTATTAAAGGACCACTTTCATGGACTTTGTAGGTCTGCTTACCATCAGGTAGTTACGTGCTGCGCGTGCTCCTATAACAATAAAAAAATACGTATTAATATATAGGATTTTTTTTTTCAATTAAATCATGGGAATTCTTTAGGTATCTATACAAAAAAGCTTCGAGAACATATTAGGGTTTTGTACATAGAAATAAAGGAGGTAAAAGCGAATAAAGAATTGTTTCGGATTTAATTTTAATATGGTTGACTAGTATGGTTTTAATGACTAATTTTATTTTTTTTGAAAATAATCGATTTTTCTAAAAATCGATTATTTTCTCTTAAAAAAATCGATATTAGTAAATCGATTATTTACTTGCGAGAAAATATCGATTATATTTAATCGATTTTTTTTCTTTTGATGTCACATCCCTATTATTTAATCGATTTTTGGCTTTCGATGTCACATCCCTAATTAATTAAAAAAAAAAACGATTTTTGAAAAAACGATTATTTTTTTCTGAAATAATCGATATTTTGTAAATTCAAGTAATTTTTTTATTAAAAATATTGATTATTATTTAATAGATTTTTTTCTTTAGAGATGTAACATCCCAAATCCTAAGCAATCTTATTTTATTATTCAATGATATTAACATTGAATAATATCGCAAAAATAATAAAAGTAATATTATACTTTTACCCACAGACTAAATCGAAACATACAAATCTTTAAAATTTGACAAGTCTGATTCCTCCGTTCAATCAGACATGTGTACGTTGTTTTACTATACTAGCGACATCTAGCGTCAAAAGTCTAAACTATATTAAGTATTGATAGCTTATTTTTTTGATTGGGGCACGGCATATGAATTTGTACCTTTCTAATGGTAAGCAGACCTACAAAGTCCATGAATGGGGTCGTTTAACAATATTGATCGCTCCTACTATGCCGACAGGCGGCGACAAAGAAATATTTCAAATTCACTAGTTCGACCGACCGGTCTCGTTACAGATGCAAAAACCGTCAAGTGATCTAGTCATGTTTCAGTTTTAGTCCGGGTTCACCGGTTTTCAATAGACTAATGCGTTGATATTTGTCGAGGTGGTAATCTCCATTCAGGTGGGCGATTCTCGCGCTTTCGAGATTCATCTCGATTCGAGATTTTTAAACCAAAAATGACTAAATATGTCATTTCTCGTTCAATATTTATATATTTATTATTAATTAATTAATATTTATTATTTATTTCGTTTAATGTTCGATATTTTTGAACGAAAAATGGCATATTTAGTCATTTTTCGTTTAAAAATCTCGAATCGAGATGAATCTCGAAAGCGCGAGAATCGCTCACCAGGGAGCTATTACGATACGGCGCCGGAGGTTAATTTGACGATAAAGCAGTCAATTTATCATAGACTCGTAATGCAAATTCTACTTTTTTGCCGCCTATTTCGTAACCGCATCAATATGGTAGCGATTAATTCAGTTAAACAACAACGTTTTAATGGATCCCATTGATGGATTTTGTAGGTCTGTTATCCACTATGAAAAAACTATAGATGGCGCTATTTCAAAATACAAAGTTTCAATATCATAACAAAATGGTTTTTACTATGATTTTATTACCAAGTTTCTGGGGTAGGCAGTGCCTTTGTGCCTATATGGACTGCACGCCACTGCCACGCCAATATAATATAGTGAACACGAAAGAAAAAAAAAATTTTTTTTTCTTTAATAATATAATAATTTTTATTTAATTAATATATATACCTATATATTTTCTTTCGTGTATTATATTAGGTGTGAGCTAGGTTTTCCATAACTTCGCTAGGACGCCCGACCAACTGGCCTTGTTCTATACATATCTGTAACGAGGCAAAAAACAAAAATCAAGTGACCTAGTCAGTTTCGGTTTAAGTATGGGTTCACCGGATTTCAGTAGACTACTGCATAGATTTTTTGTCTACTACTGTCTAGGTTCCAGTATCCCTAGTGTGAGTTTTCTAACTATTACTTTGCGTTTAAGTTAACTAAAATTTGTATAGGAAATGGTTCAGCGCTCCAAGCGGAAATTTTGAGAACTAGAAATACGGTCGTGTGATTGGTCAAAATGTTAATGCGGTAGTCTAGTTTACACGAAAGTAAACGTTAAAAAAACTCACACTAGGGCTACAGGTAGTTTTAGTACGACGAGTCGTATAACACTCGACGTAACACGACTCGTGTTACGGCTTTGACCAATCACACCACCGTATTTCTAGTTCTTAAAATTTCCGCTTGGAGCGCTGAACCAATTCCCATGCAAATTTTAGTTAACTCAAACGCAAAATAATAGTTAGAAAACTCACACTAGGGTGTGTACCCCTAGAGCAGAGTGCAGACCGATATTTTCGAAAAAAAAAAACAGATTAAAAAAAGTTATTTTTTTAAAGAAATTGATTTAAATTTTGTTTAAATATTATAATTTCTTCACTAGCAGATATGTAAATTCGAAAAATGTACGAGGAAAAACACTTCCTAGTGATTTAATATTATCAATCAATATTATGTACTATCTTTTTAGATACTAGTGACATCTAGCGGTGTCTTTGTTTATTAAAAATCATTATTACCACCCTTATGGAATCACGTTCCTTTGTCTGTTCAGTACCCCTAGTGTGAGTTTTCTAACTATTACTTTGCGTTTGAGTTAACTAAAATTTGTATGGGAAATGGGTCAGCGCTCCAAGCGGAAATTTTGAGAACTAGAAATGGGGTCGTGTGATTGGTCAAAATGTTAACGCGGTAGTATAGTTAACGCGAAAGTAAACGTTAAAAAAACTCACACTAGGGCTACTGACCGATATCTCGAATTGTAAGTTCGTAACAATATTTTGTATGTATTAGAATACCGATCGATAGACCGACATATGTATTAATAATCTAATATAGATCTATAATGAGGGTTTTAATTTAATAAAAAAATAACAAAACTTATAATTAGTAACTTGAATTAAACTCTTAATTTTTTTAAAGGAAGAATTAACATCAAAAACTGGCATCAAGAGCCGTTACTAAGTTTATCCGACTACCTACACCAATCTACACAAGTGTCCGCAAAGGTACTCAAGACATCTACAGTTCAGAACGTGTTGACTAGGAACGATACTCACTATGACGCTGTAGTAGCGGTGTGGGACTACAACGAGCTAGTGGCTGGGTAGGTATACCTTTTATATACGTTATTAACTATATAACACTACCTAAACTAATCTACACAAGTGTCCTCAAACGTACTGAAGTCATCTACAGTTCAGAACGTGTTGACTAGGAACAATACGCACTATGACGCTGTGGTAGCGGTGTGGGACTACAACGAGCTAGTGGCTGGGTAGGTATACCATTGATATTCGTTTTTAACTATATAACACTACCTACACTAATCTACACAAGTGTCCGCAAAGGTGCTCAAGTCATCTATAGTTCACAACGTGTTGACTAGGAACGATACGCACTATGACGCTGTGGTAGCGGTGTGGGACTACAACGAGCTAGTGACTGGGTAGGTATACCGATGATATTCATTATACCTACAATAATCTACACAAGTGTCCGCAAAGGTACTCAAGTCATCTACAGTTCAGAACGTGTTGATTATAAACGATACGCACTATGACGCTGTGTTAGCGGTGTGGGACTACAACGAACTAGTAGCTGGGTAGGCAATTCATTAAAAGTCGTTACTAACTATATAACATTACCTATACCAATTTACACAAGTGTCCGCATAGGTACTCAAGTGATCTACAGTTCAGAATATGTTGACTAATATTGTCAAGTATGACGTTATGGGACTGCAACGAAATAGTGGCTGGGTAAGTATATAATTAATAGTCGTTTAAACATTACCTACACCAATCTACACAAGTGTCCGCAAAGGTTCCAAGTTACCTGAACGTGTTTTTATTTACATTCTACTAATTGCAGTGCAAAGACGAAATAGGAAATAAATGTTCTGATATTGACATAGTCACTTGGAGACTGTGAACGTTTTGTTTTACATGGTAATATCTTACTAGAATTATTTTTAATTAATTTCCACAGCTTCCATGACTGATTTAATCTATACTAACATAATAGAGCTGAAGAGTTTGTTTGTTTCTTTGGTTGAACGCGCTTATCTCATGAACTATTGGTTAAAATGGAATAATTCTTTCAGTGTTGGATAGCCCATTTATTGATCAAAAAGGCTATAGGCAACATCACGCTACGACCAATAATAATAATATGTAGGACAATATACACATATTGCTTTGGTCACAAACTAAGCTCTAGGCTTGTACTATGTGTACCAGTAGCAACTATATAATACATATTAGATTTTATAAACACCCAGACCATGATAAACTGTACAGAAAAAGCGTACTAATATTTTGTTGCCATGGGTGGTAATCGAATTCATGACCTCCGGATACAACGCCAAAGAAGCAAGACAACTAGTCTACGGAGGCTCTCTAATGAATAGGAGCGGAGTAACAATGAAAAATGTTGATAAAACGGGGTAAAAATGTTCCTTATGAGAGCGTACGCTTAAAGTTACGCAGACGAAGTTGCGCAGATCAGCTAGTTTACATATTTTTGTGTTCCTATACAGTGTAGCTGCAATACTCCAATGTCCAATGGTTTGGATATCGTTGCACGAGCCGAGCAAGATGTCGTTCGGACTGGTGCGACACTCGGACGACACACACATATTCTCGGACGTCGTCCACAAGGAAACGTTGATGGATGATATTAAACTGCTGATGAATAAATTTAAGATCAACATTTTGTTTTCGTAAGTATAAGATACCTATAGATGTACATACAAAACTACTTTTAAATAGCTTGTTGACCCGTTTTTCCACGTCATATTAATTGTGTAAAAAAATATACTACTTCCAAATTGTTTTTTTTTGTGATTTTTTTCCCACGAAAAAGATAATCATAAACGTGAAATATATTTAAGTTCGTAACAAAAAAACTTTGTAAGATAAGAACGGCTTCAAGAAATGAGATCGCGATGTTATTTTATTATATCTTTTATTTTACCTGATGGTAAGTCTAAAAAATCCATGAATGTATGCCGCATGCCTCGTGTCATGCATAAACTGACTAAATTTGTTATGTACTTTGCTTCTAAATATTACGACTTGGCAAGTTTTCTCTTCTGAAGTCAAATTTCTCTAACTGAACTAAACAAGCAATAAACAAAATTAGGGCGACCTTTGACACTTTGCGGAGCGCCAGCTGAGGGACACAAGTTTTAGCAAAAAGCAATTACTTACCAATTAATTAGTTGTTGAATATAGAAATATAGATTTTAGTTATTATAAATAAAATAAATAAATACCATCTCGGGTGCCTATTTGGCTCTCGAGACCCGTATAAACGGAGTCAGGGTCCCAGCGGAGGGATTAACCCATCCTCATTTCGCCGATGGTATTCGGAGGCAACACCTAACAAGTGGCGAGCTTGTTGCGGTGTTTATGATGAAATAGCCTCGTTGTATAAAGCGAAGCGGTGACCCATCCCAGGCCGGCTTTGTTGTCATCCGCTTAACCTTGTTATCAGTTGCGCAGTAACTTAACCACTAGGCTGGGGCCGCTTTAGTTATTAAATGTTAAAATTTAAATTTATAATATTATACCTCAAATATTATATTATACTATAATAATAATATGTATCTAGGACAATTTACACATATTGCTCTGGTCACAAACTAAGCTCTATCTAGGCTTGTACTATGTGTACCAGAAACAACGATATAATACATATTATATTTTATATACACCCAAACCATGACTAACTGTACAGAAAAACGTATTAATATTTGTGCCAAGAATGGGAATCGAACCCACGACCTCCGGATCCAAGGCGCAACCATTAGTCTACGGAGGCGGAATAGTTGTAAGAATATTATGGTGCGCCCTGAAAACCAGCGCGTGTCGTAATTTCAGAGTTTCCGCGCACAAGCTAAAGGTTGTTTGTCATTTCAATAATAATCCGTCCTATAATATCATGAAGCCAAAAAAACGCGCCCCGCGCCAATGGAGTAAGCATGATACACAAATTGTTTCATAATAGTGCGATACCGGTGTCGCCAATTTCTGAGGCGAACAAATGAAGAACGGCGAAAAAGGTGTGGCTTCAAATGGCAGCGCAACGCATCTGACACTTAAATAACTTCTATTCTATTCTAAATTAGGTTTTTTTAGAGTAGGGTCTCCAGGTCAATCGTGTAGTTTTTAAATGATGACTCGACAAACAAACAAACATTAGAATTTAAAAAATATTTGAATTTTCTAATAGCCTATTTAGAAGTCCACCCCGCGATTTTTTTATATATTAGATCAATGTATTTTCTTTTTCATTTAATATATGTGTAGGTATAGATTCTGTGATAATACAAAATTTCTCAATAAGAGTACCTTAAAAGCTATTCAATCATTTTAATTTGAATCAAGTTATGATTTCATAAACTACCAACATGTTATATTCAAACTAACGATTTGGCTCTGTTTTAGCCAACAATACAAGTAAATGTATTGTAAATGTATGTAGTTGATTAAAATTCACGCGATAAATCTGTTAGTCACCTCGTCCATCCATTATCGTAGTTATTTACTGCGCGGTTATCATACACCCTGTTATTTGCTTAATTATTACTTGTTTTAATGTCTAATATATCATAGAATTTGGAGTTTAATAAATACCATATTGATTCAATAAACTTACTTACCATTTATTTTCTAGTTAAATATTGGAGCTCATTTAATTTTTTTTTCGTTAAACAACATTTGCAGTAATAAATGGTGAAACAAACATTATTATAGTTTAAAATATCATTAGTAGGCAGGCCTTGGTGGAGAATTAGGACTCCATTAATTTTACTTACATACTCCTTTTAATTATAAATTATTATAAAAACTTTGTCTCTTTCTTACCATACATACATACCATCACGCCTGTATCCCAGTTATTGGGTAAGCAGAGAGCAATGTACGCCACTTCGTACGATCTCTACATACTTCACTAGCTTCCTCAACATTCATACATCTTCTTATACACATCTTCTTATACTGAGAATATCACCTATTTGATCAAAATAAACGCGCCTTGGTCGACCACGTAATCCACACACATTCTCGATTTTCGTTTTATAAATTGTTTTTGTTATTCGTTCATCACTCATACGTTCAACGTGGCCGAACCACCTTAGCATACCTCTTTCAATCTTCGATACAACATCGTCTTCCAATCCACTTCTCTCTCTCAATATTCCATTTCTAATCCGGTCTCTAAGGGTCACACCACACATTTTTCTTACATTTTAATTCCATTAATCTTACTCGCATGCTTCTTCTACCATACCCATGCTTCACTTCCATACATAAGTGTCGGTAGGAGTCATACTATATTGCACAATTTTTCTAGCAGGTTTAGATATATTTTTACTGTATAATAGTATTTAAAGCTCCGTTAATTTTGTTTCCCGCATTCACTCTCCTCTTAATATCCATCTCAATCTTTCCGTCCCTAGTAAACATACTTCCAAGATATACAAATTCTCTCACTTATTTAACATTCATGCCTTCTATACTTACATACTATCTGATATATCTTCACACCTTTCAAACAACATAGCTTTCGTTTTTCTCACGTTTACTTTCAAACCTATCTTCTTACAACCTTCATTCATAAACGATAACATCTCTTCGCTCGATGAGTTTGCTATTAAAACAGCATCATCAACATATAATAAATACTGAACAAGGATGATATACAATTTCATACCAATATCATTAATTTTCAATTCTTTCAAAGAACTGTCTAAATATAAAAGAAAATAAAGAGCCATGGAGACATCACACATCCCTGTTTAACACCTTTAGAGATGTTAAACTAGGATGTATAGTTTTCATTGGTTCTGATACAAGCTGTACTGTCAACATATAGACTTTATAGCTTGTATAAGTTTCCAGTTTAACTCATATTCGGACAGCACCTTCCATAATTCCTTTCTTATCACACTATCATGTGCCTTTTCTAGGTCCACGAACGCACAGAATACCTTATTGTGCTAAGATATCTTTCTTACCAATAACAAACATCTTTGACAGAACATATAAAGCACCATTTAACTAAAACGCGCAATAAAGTTTTTATGAATAAAAGGTTAATTGTGTATAGTTGAAATCTAGTGAAAAATATTACAAAATAAAAAGCAATAAATATAGTTTTTCCCAGGCACCCAAAGGCACCCGTATTAACATGTATTGAAATTTATCCGGTCAATAAATATTTACAGCGAAAGCAAGGTAAAGCAGCAAACCCTTTACAGGGAGACGTTTGACTCCGCCGCGGAGAAGCTGGGGGCGAAGCTCCCCCTCTACGACCAAGCCAGCACCAACGCGTCCCTGGTGCTGTTCGGCACCCATCCGGTGCTCGGCCGGAACCACGCCATGCCCCCCAATGCCAAGTACTTTGGTGGGGCGCATGTGGAAAGCGATGAGAGCCGATTGAAAAGGGTATTTTTATATGCATTATTAGCTTTTGTTGACCCAGCTTTGCCCGTCAAATTATTTACAAAAAAACATGTATTTATTTAGGAAAGTTAAAATAAGAACACGTTTTAAAAAAAAAATACATTTAGAAACAAACTCCCTGGGGCTTTCTAAGCGGTCCCAGGCGCTATTATGTTGCAATTTGTAACTCTATTTTTTTAAAAATGATAAGTAGTATTTCTACTGAATACGGTATTTACCTAGTTTTAGCTGTTTATTTTAGTTATTATAATATTAATGATTGAAAATTTCATCTAATTATTTGATTTTTTTTAGGACTTAAAGAACATTTTGGAGAAAAGCAAAAACGGAGTCATACTTTGTAACCTGGGAAGAGACATCGACAGCCACACTCTGTCAAAAGAAACTATTAGTGAGATCCTGAAAGTGTTCGGAGAATTAAAACAAACAGTGATTTGGAAATTGGATAGAATTCTCACTAATGTACCGACCAATGTTCATATTAGAAAATCATTTTCACACGCTGAAATTCTTGGTAATGATAATTTTTATTCCAATAAATTAGTTTTTATAAGTTAAGACGCAACTGTTTAGCTTTCTGTAGAATGTAGTTGTAAAAATTGTATTGCTGCTGGATACCCTGAGGCTGTCTAGTCGGTATCGAGCACCTTAAGAAAACCCGTGATGATATTTGTTTTCACCATGCCGTGACCCATGGAAATAAATTATTTTGAATTTTGATACTATGTAGTATCAACAATTTTAAATGAAAAGTATAGTTTGTATAATAATATTTCAGGCCATGCTAACGCAAGGATATTTATCAACAACGGTGAAATAGCATCTCTTAATGAAGCTATATTCTTCGGAATACCTGTCGTAGTTACTCCATTATATCTCGATCAGTTCTACAATGCTAACTTAGCTGTGGACAAAGCTTATGGACTCAAACTCAAATGGGAAAGAAATATTGGACCGCAGCTGAAGAAAGCTTTAGGAGACATATTACATGATCCCAGGTATTTAAAATGTATTATAGGTAATAAAATTATAATAAATAGTTATACGCATCTTATCACTTCTCTGTAATGTAATCAAACTTATTTTCCCGTCATTAAATGTAGCATTTTCTCCATTATCGCATCTAACTACTAATCAGTTATTAAATGAAACCTTTTTTAGTCATTAAATCTAATATTTTCGTCTACATCGCATCTAAACACTTGTTTTTAATGATTCCAACCTCTTTTACTTCATTAAATATTATACTTTTCTCCGTCATAGTATCACTTTGCTTTTATTAAATCAATCTTTGTTTTATTAATCAATTCTAGGTCGTTTTATTTATTGCATTTAACCGCTTCTCTGTCATGAATATAACCCTCTTTTACATCATTAAATCTAAACTTTTATCCTTCAAGGTTTCATTTTGCTTTTATTATATCAAACTTTTTTTATTGGATTTTATTTAATAGGTTTAACTCTTTTTGGTCATCGCCTTGTATTATTTTTCTGTCATGAATCGAAACTTCTTTTCCGTAATAGTTTTATCGGAGTACATTATCGAGTTACGTCACATTACCTGATCGGAAGCATACCTACAAAGTAGAAGATCAATAAATAATTGTTGCATTAGCAGCATTGTCCCCATTATGCTGGCTAAATGAACTGAATTATGTGTATACTTTCATATTTCCTCTGTCAATACCTACTATTCTGTTAAGAAATCTTCAAACGTGTTTTCAGTCATAAATTCAAAACTTTCTTAATCTTAAATGTAACCTTCTTGATGTCATCATTACATGTATTTTTTTTATGTCACCTAATTTGTCATATTTGTACAAGATGACAGATACCAGATGACGACTATGGGCCCTAGCACAACAGCATCGATAGCCTCGATAAATTGACAAAAAAGATACATATCGATTTTATGAATGAATGTTCATTCATAAACTTCATTTTATCGATTGTCAAACTATATAGATGTGGTTAAGCTAAGCGCTTTGTATCAAATTCAATCAATTAGAGGTTATTGCATGTACTGACTACTATATATGTATAAAACGAAAATTCTTTAATGTTTATCAAAACATAATTATACTCGTATCATTAGGGTATTTCCATTGTCCCAGTATGTTTCCATTATTCAAGATTAAGACGCTTAGAGGTTGTCTGAGCCTGGCTTAATTTAACATAGTTTAAATGAATATTAATAAACATAATCTATTTAGTCCCGAGCTGTGCCGCTTCCTTGGCTCTCTTGGTGCAATAGTATTATGTATTAACGTCTCCTGCTGGTGGGGGATAATATAAATACACCTCGTTCGCTAAAGTAAATTTCCTTTAACGTTATGAGTCGAAATTTAAATTCTAAGAAGAAGGAACAAGAAAAGTGATTTAAACCAATTTTGGATGGCGCATAATTGACGAAATATGAACTAAACGGAATATTAACGCGATAATTTTCCTGCAAATATTTTTAATTAGCCACTTACAACTAATTTTGATTTTAAAATGGAGTAAAAATCTTTCCAGTACATATAATAATAATAATAGTTTGTTATTTTTCTTGTAGATAAATAATATACCTACTATACAGCCATAATTTCTTATTAGTATTTATCCTGAAGTGTACTTATTCATGGCTCAACTAGTTCAACTTAGGTTAAACAAGTTGCTCCTATCAGGCATAGGACGAACCAGTTTAGCCTAGTCTGTACTGGTTTATCCTAAACATGAACTGATTTGGTCTAGGAAAAACTAATTTGTTCTAAAATCGGGTTTGGCCGTTAACATTTATATTTCATAATAATCTCATCTATGTATTTTTAGGATTTCTCAATTATTATTTCAGAAAATGCACTATATTTAAGTATATTTATTTTCAGTTACACAGTAAAGGCCCGAAAGCTTTCAGTTATATATCACGACAGGTATCTTACCCCTGGAGAAGAAGTGTCTGAATGGATAGCACTTGCAGCCAGGACCAAAGGAGCTCCACATCTAAGATCTTCAGGTTCCACGATGCCCTGGTATCAGAACCTGTACTTGGATAACTTAATAATGATATTGCTTATAGCCTGTATTGCTTCGTTTTGCATTTATAAGTTGTGCATCAAATCTTGTTGTAGAAAGCGCCAGACAAAGGAAAGACTACGTTTAGATTGAATAGCTTAATAAATGTTATGCTACATTGTTTTATTAATTTTATTTTTACATAACTTATTTCAGTTTCGGTTGAGTTTCGGCAAAAGAACGAGTTTCGGTTTACTTTAGATTTCGGCGGCAAACCTGTTAAAACTACGACCGAAACCGAAACTGCATTCGGGAGTTCTCGCGCTGTGATCGGTCATGTTCGGCGTGTTTTAATTCTATCCAAGCGAGTAAGCGAAGAAGACAGTTTGTCGACATGCCTAATCATGTCGTGACTGGCTTGTGTTTGCAGTTCGCTTTGTTTGTTGTAAGTTTTCGTGTGATTTATTTTGAATTCGGTAAGTTTTTTTACGTGATATAGCATAAGAGTAGGTAGTAAACATCAAAAAATAATTCATTATAACAAACTAATACATAGATTAAAGTAGAATCAAGTTATTACTATATAAATATTTTTTTGGTTGATATAACCCTCTCGCTCGCAGACATATTGACTGATTATAATAATGTTTTCTTTATTTTTCCCTCAAAACATGATCCTTGTAAGGAAGTTTCGTTTTCGGTTTCGGCCGAAACTGAGGTTGTTGCCGAAATTCGGTTTCGGTCGTTAAAACCAGTTTCGGTCGGACACTATCACTTTTACTTAAATTAAGTTTAATTAGTTGTTACATGCGTAAGTTGATGAATACGAGGGTTGACCTTTTGAGATTCAAGTTTTGCGAAAGTTACCAGACGAGAAGTTAAACGAAGCAGAATCTTTGTACTTACTAAATTGATATAAATATACACTCGAATTCTCAGTCTATAATTTGGGTCAAAATATTCCAACAACTTTTACTCAAAAATAACTTTCCACGGCAAACAAAAATAACTGTGACATTTAGAAGATAAGATTTATTTTTATTAAATTATAATTAAGTTATAAATATAAGGTACCAACAGATGTAGATATTAAATATGGCGGCAATAAAGATGTCGAGGATCAAAATATAGTCCGAGAAGCTGCGTACTTACCAAATCCTATTTATTTTGGGATCAAATAACGACTTATTTCGCGTTCAAGTGAGGGTCCGATCATAAAAAACCAACCAACCATTTTATGATCGCCTGACTATATTGTATGACGAGGTTGAAAGATATTCAGTTGAAGTACGGTTTTAAAAGATTTGACTCCAATGTCTTATAAAGGGAATTCTTTATTTAAAAAAATATACAGTCGTTATGGTATGTACCTTGTATGTATGTATGTATCATCACGGGTGCCTTACGGCGCCCGAGACCGCCTAGACGGCCCCAGGGTACCCAGCGGAGGTGTTTTAATCCCACCTCGTCGTAGCCGATGGTATGAGTCTACACGAACAAGTGGCTAGCTCGTCGCGATGTTTTGAATATACTCAATAACCCATCTATAAACAGTTTCACAAGTTGGTATAGTGAAACCGGGACCGACAGCTTAACGTGTTCTCCGAGGCACTATAGTGATGTTGTCAAACAAACGTACATAATTTTTTTAATTAAAAACTCATTGGTACACACCGGGATTCGAACCAGGGACCTAAGTGTTTTTTAAGTCCAAGGTCTAACCAACTAGGCCACCACGGTATGTACCTTGATAAAAATGGATTCCTAAAGTATCCCTATGCAATCCGGGATTTTGAAAATAAATGTGTATTTTGTCGTCAATCCAGCCTCTGTAGCAATTAAGTGCAGATTATTATATTATTATAATTATAAAACATCTTGGTACCTTTTTTATATATATTTTTATAGGAGCACAGCATGAGACCTTGTATCTACCTGATGTTAAGCAGACCTACAAAGTTCATGACTGGGGTCGATTAATAAATTGTTCTTTAACTAGGTATATTGATCGCTCTCATTGTGCTGGCTAAATGATACGGTTACGAAATGAGCGGCAACAAGGATGAATTTGCATAAGAGTACATTTTAATATACTCACTACCTTATCTTTAGTTCAACAACCCATTTCGTAACCGCACCCCGAAAGGAGACTACCATCGCGACAAGGAATCGATGCAGTAATCTCCTAAAAACCGAAAACCTGAAAACCCACTGACTAAAACCGAAACATGACAAAAACACCGATGCAAAAACCGCCAACTGACCTAGGCGGTTTTTGCATCTGTATGTAATAATTTAGCATAAAATGCAATTATTATAATTTAGTGAGCCGCGGGCCTGACATCATTTTATACTTTACTTTGTGGGGATTCAATTTTGGCATGAGTGGCAATCGAACCCGTGACCTCCAGATACAACGGCGTACCCACTAGTCCGCGAAGGCGGCGGGAATATTAATAACATTATAAGAGCGTGTCCCATAATTACTTCACTAACAAACGTATCGCAGTAGATTTAACGAGCGACATTCGCCTGTTTGCAGAGCTTGCCACTTCTCCGGGCGCATTTACATTCACTGTACTAGGTACCTATCCGGTAAATTTTAATAAAGCAATAAGTAATATATATTATTAGGTTAAGCAGATGACAACAAAGCCGACCTGGGATGGGTGACCGCTTTATACAACGAGGCTATTTCATCATAAACACCGCAACAAGCTCGCCACTTGTTAGGTGTTGCCTCCGAATACCATCGGCGAAATGAGGATGGGTTAATCCCTCCGCTGGGACCCTGAGGCTGTTTAAACGGTTCTCGGGAG
Organism: Monopis laevigella; assembly: GCA_947458855.1. NCBI lineage: Eukaryota > Metazoa > Arthropoda > Insecta > Lepidoptera > Tineidae > Monopis > Monopis laevigella. The sequence goes on along the minus strand of OX381596.1, from coordinate 885,821 downwards.
CCAAATAGGCACCCGTGATGGTATTTATTTATTTTATTTAATATATATTATTTTCTATTGTATATTTGGGAAATGAAGATTGTAGCGTCAACAATTTGTAATAAAAATAAATCTTCTGAGGCATTTTGTGAGTTTGTTTTAACGTTTTAACTGCGTAAAGTAAGTACTCTCCGCCAATAGGATCGCCTAATTTTCTAATGCCCGATTTCACCAACGATCGCTGACTCTAAAGGAGCCCCTAATAATAAGATTTTTGACATATTTGCTATGAAACAACTGTCATGATATCATAAAAAGTAATGCTGACACGTATCAATATAAAACAAACTAACTTCAATACCTTTAAAAATAATTATTTTCAAAAAATTTGACGCAGCAAGGCAAGTAGTATACGGATTTATAAAATCAACGCAGCCCTATGCCGTTTTATCTTTTTTTATTATTATGTGCATGGTAACAACTTAATTGATTTGTATTTAAGTTTCTATTACTATCTGTCTAAAAATGATTATTCAAAGACTAGATCAAAGAGACTTAATAACAGAAAGGCCTAGTTAGTTCGGTGTAAATCCGTCGCACGGCGTGTTGACTCGTGTCACTTTGACTCCCAGCATCCGCCGCTTTGTGAGTGACGAACCCATCTGACGCGACTTGTTGACTCCGACTTGACTGCGAGTGACTATTTGTGACGCGAAGCAAATACTTCGCTTCCGTAACGGAAATGTTGTAATTATTGTTTTTGGTACTCATAGGCAATTATTTTATTTTTTTATTGGAGCACGACATGCGACTTTGTATCTACCTGGTGGAAAGCACACCTACAAAGTTCATGAATGGGGTCAATCAATAATTGTTTTAAAACAATATTGATCGCTGCCACTATGCCGGCTAAATGATGCGATTACGAAATGGAGGGACAATGATGAAATGCATTATGAGTATATTTTCATATACTCGCTGCCTTATCTTTAATCCAACTACCCATTTCGTAACCGCACCCTGAAAGTTGACCACCTCGACTAAATATCGATGCAGTAGTCTCCTGAAAATCGGTAAACCCACAGACTAAAACCGAAACATGACTAGGTCACTTGACAGTTTTTGCATATATATGGGCGGTGGTAACAAGACCGGTTGGACGGCCAAACGAAGTTATAGAGACCTTCCTATTTAGATAGTTACTACTAAATTTGCTAAATTTTGACTTTTTTGGCATTTTTTCTTTGCCGAGTTAACACAGTAATAATAATATGTAGGATATTTCACACACATTGTCCTGATCACTGTGTTCACAGAGTTTTTACTCTGAATACGTATGTAAACAACACGTCATTCTACAACCCAATTGTCAGAATGTGTCGTTTATATAATGATTTATCTGCTACCCATGAATGTCTAGACATCTTTAATCCCCGGTTTCCACAATATCAATAATGTGTGAGAGATATCGTTTTTAAAGTTTTTTAATTACTTACTAATATTATAGTGTACTATATTTTATTTATTTATATCAATCATTTGATTTTTTTTATAATGATTTGGTTGTAACTCGTTATGTATGCCGATTTTGTAAAATAAAATAAAATAAACCCCAGGACCTCCGGATACAAGCATAGTAATCACGGAGACAGTCAAAGCTCTACAAGTCCATGAATGTGGACGACTAAATTAATGTGGTCTCACAGGCGGCTAAATGAATCGATTAGAAAACAGGCGGTGAATAAATAAAATAAAAAATGAAATAAAAATAAAGTACCTATAAAAAATTATTAGTGTTACGATGTAATTTGAAAATTTCATAAATATTATTATTTTGTATACTTACTGGTTAAAATTTATATTGAGAGGTATCACCAAACTGTTTAGAGTTGTATCTCTACTCAGCTTTTAAACCCCACAGTGTAATGTTTATCGCCTTTTAGGAAATATACAAACACCTTCAAACAATATTACCTTCTAGAGTAAAATATGTGAATCCCCGCCTATAAATTACGCACGTCTTTGACACTGAGATAAAGGGGAAATTTTCCAAAAAAATATTTGGGTAATTTTGTTTGACAAAGAAGGTTCCTAAACGGATTAAAGGATCCTGTTCACGTCTCCATTTTCCGCTCCAACGGATAGTAATGTGCTCACCCGACTCTGAACGTATGCAGCGGCCTTAAGAAATTAAATTATGATTTATTATTATTAATTATTACACTCTTTAAGGAGAGTTTAATCAGATTGTTTTGTTTCTACGCCTATAAAAAATTAACTTAAATTATTTGCCATCTCCATGAGGATTATAAAAATAATAAAATACTACCTACAGGAGAAACACGTCGTGAAAATATATTACATACAGCGTGGTAGGAGGTTGTATGCGGAAGCCCGGACCCGGTCCCCAGAGATTCGCGACAAGATTGTTTTTCTTACATCTTTTACCTATACGAAAATACTATATCCCTTGAAATTTTATTCTAATATACTTTACAAATATATTTGTATTTATTGCTCAATCTCTCTGTTTACAAGGTGGCGGTGGTACAATTTGGGTTATTCCCAGTTGTCAATACCGGCTCCGTTCCCACTAACGACAAATGGAAAAAAAATCCTAGTAGTTGCTAGTAGTGACAGGTGGCACGATAACGTTCCCAGTGGTCGTCACCACCATGTCGTTCACTACCGGCTCCGTTCCTAGCAGGTTTTACTCATCACAATTTACACTTTTTTAAGGTGTGTTATGTGTATATGTTTTATGGTTAGATCACTATTATATAACAAATCCAATATAATAATACATTAAAATTTGATTACGAAAACTGTTGTACTGGAACAGGTGAAATGTTTTATATATAATATATAAATGGGATAAAGAATATTATAGAAAGACAGAAGGCAAAAGAGGAAGAGGGAGGCCGAGAAGAGGAAGAGGGAGGCCGGGAAGAGGTATTATTTTGGAGCAGATACAAGTGAAATGACATGACAATTTATAAGGAAGTCTATTCATTTACTTCTGACAGAAAATAGATAAGAATCAAAGTTAAATATGGTAAAAGTGTTGATTCATACTATTTTATTTTTATTTATTTTTTATTAAGAAAACCAGCAATTACACAATAATTTACAATTGAAGTATTAAATAAATAAATAAAACAGACAGCCTCCGTAGACTAGTGGTTGCGCCTTTGGCGTTGTATCCGGAGGTCGTGGGTTCGATTCCCACACATGAATAAAAATTGTACGTTTTTTTCTGTACAGTTTGTCATGGTCTGGGTGTTTATAAAATATAATATGTATTATATGGTTGCTACTGGTACACATAGTACAAGCCTAGAGCTTAGTTTGCGACCAGAGCAATATATGTAATTTGTCCTACATATATATATATATATATATACAGGGTGAATTTTTCAAGCGTGCCTTCATGGCCAAATCCTAAACTACAAGGAATATCGAAAAATGCTCGCAGGAATCACGGGGCCGATATTGATAAAAACTAAAACTGTATCATTAGATTTTTGTAAAATTTATTCCCCTAGCCGGGAATCGAACCGGTTGATTTTGAAAAAAAAAAATCACCTGTATTATTGCACCAGCTGTTAGTATCGCTTATAAAAACTAAAACTGTATCATTAGATTTTTGAAAAATGTATTCCCCTAGCCGGGAATTGAACCGGTTGATTTTGAAAAAAAAGTCAACCGAGGCTACGAGTCTACATCGAACAACTGACTAGATCGTCGCGATGTTTGGATAGACTCAATAACCCATCTATAAACAGTTTCTCAAATTGGTATAGTAAAACTGAAACCTAAGCTTAACTTGCTCTCTGAGGCGTTGTACTAGTGGTGTTGTTAAACAAATGTACATACATTTTTAGATTAAAAACTCATTGGTACATACCGGGGTTTGAACCAGGGACCTAAGTCTAGTTTTTAAGTCTAAGGTCTAACTATATATTTATTTGGGCCCCGGAGTCGACTTGACGGCCATACAAACGTACTTCCAATATTACAGCTTACATAGGTGTTTGTCGAAGTACAATTATATTTTTATGTACGCAAAAATCTTTCTGTTCTGGGTATTTTTTTTTTGTATTAATATCAATTATAAAAATATTTTTTTTGGTTTCGAAAAAAATAAAAATATTAACCGAACACAGTAAGATTAATAAATACAATGACCGACAAATATATTATTTTAATTCTGCGACAATCAGTAATCGAATATTACTGGAAATGCGAAAGCTAATTCTGTATGGAGAACGCGGAGTTCGCGATTACGAATGCAGCGCCCAATATTCATCACACTCCCCACCTCGTCGTAGAGTCGATGGAATTCTGATTTTACATCGAACAAACAATAGAAAATTGGTCTCGGAGTTTGTATAGACTTGTTTATAATAGCTTTGTTTGTAATAGTTTCACATGTTGGTATAGGAAAACTGAGACTGAAATGCCTATTGTGCACTATAGTCCGAGGCTATAGTGCTTTGCAGTTCACGTTAATTAATAATTAAGTCAGTCAAATAAATCAATATATATTTTTGTTATTTAAAGCCTTATTGGCGGCACACCGATGTTTAAAACCCTTGTCCTAAGTGTACCGTCTAACCTATATATAATGTACATACATGCAGCAGCTATGAGCTTTCATGTAATAAAGCACCTCAAGATAAAAAAATATATAATAATAATAATAATATTTATTTATTTTTCTCATTACAAAAACATCAATACAATGAAATAATACAGAATGTATGTGAGACTGGAGCCCGAATTAGGCATAAGCCTGTATCTCGGGTCTCCAATATAAACTAAATATGACATTATAATAATAAATTGAATCCATTTACAGCAACAGATTTAACTTGAGAACTGATGTCGTTACGAAGCAAAAGGTCGTAAGTTATGACACAGACGGGGATGCAAAATGAAAACTAGATCTTAAGTTTATGCGCCCTAGAGATAAGTGCAAGCTCTCTCCCGTTTGCATTCAAAAGTCGTTTACACCGAGAGCCGGGAGAGGAAAATATTTGTTTAAGGTTTATGTTTGAAATGTAGATTTGTCTCAAGTGCGGACACCCATACAAATGTACTTCCATTATTACAACTTGGCTGTTAGTTATAATATTATTTTTATGTTAATAATTGTAAGTAAAATACTTACCGTTGTAATAAATACTGCGTATTATTAATAATATACTAATTGTTTATATATGCGACCGCACTTTATTAATTCATGCCTCATAATTTGTTTGGTAATGAATGTAAGAGATGCTGGCAGCTGGCCAAACAACAAGTTAATATATATATTTGTCATAATATATATATATATATTATGATAAAAATACAAAAAAAGGAAAAACAAAAAAGAGGAGTGCCTCTCTGCCATGTATTATAAACTAGGACTTCTAACCTCACTCTAAATATGGAGTAGTTAGAAGAATGCAATAGAGGGCGTCTATGCATATATAAATAAAGAAAAAAGTAATGACAAACTACGTGACTGGAACTTGGTTGTATCAGTGGTTGAATACCTTGCCGGGAAAGTGAGGATCGTGGGTTCGAGTCCCGCCCACCTGGAAATTTTTCATTGCGTTTCTAACTTTAAAAAAAATATATCTTTATAATATTAGTATAAAGTTAAAAGGAGGTCTAGTTAAAACTATTGACAGCAACTCAGCTCAGGTGTCGTTTTAGCCACTAAATATGTATAGACGAAAAAAAAATATTACCTACTTATGATTTATTTCAACTTTATTTTATCAGCTGTGATATTATCATGCTAAAAGACGCAATACTTATGTCTCTTTGATAATCAGCAGTTTAAAGATATACCAACATTCAATAGTGCACAGATTCTGATGTGAAAAAACTATAATTTTACAGGAGACACATTTAAAAGTTTGAACTAGCTTTATTGATTTTTTTATAAGTTTATAATCATGAATTCTAAATTAGTTTATATCTCATCAATTTGTATATAATTCATGTCTATAAAATTACCACATTTGTGCACTATGCCACCTATATGTTGTTTAGTGATTTTATAAGAAATACAAAAAAAACATTAGTTGCTCTCGGACTATGTGGAACTTAACCTAGTTTCGCGACAGATGTTCTGTGACAGATGTTTAATTACAGACTTTTAAAGTCATCTATTTTGTAAATCGCTTCGTATTAACTGGATCCACTGGAACTACCGGATTTGTTTTACTATTCCAACTTAAGCGGTTTTAATCCCACTATTTTACTTAGTCGGGTATTTATGTATATATTCCATAGACGAAATCGTCATTAGTTAAATTAATATGGATTTTAACAGTTTTCAGTCGGCCCTCTACGTTTTCAGTTGGCCCCAGTCGGCGTGAGGTACGCTATGGACTGTCAAAAACCATACCTTTTTGATTGAAGGTTATTGCATCGATGGAATGGAGTATTTTTTCTCTAAGGCCCCGATACGAAGGCACGCATTTAATAATAAAAAACATGTTTTATATGCCAACCCATACTGTACTGTAAAGCAGGCTCGTATTGGTTTATTTCGCCGGCATAGTGGGAACAATTCTGTAGCAGCCAGTAGTAGTACATTGCTACAGACGCTACACAGGCATGATATTAAAATTTATTTATTTATAAATTTTTTGGTACACAAGCAGATTGCAGTCAAATGATTAATAATAATTTTATAAACTTAACAATAAATGTCTAGACTGCGATCCAAATGAGTGCCCACAACATGCTTAAACAAAACGTTATCAGAAACGTGCCCAGAATACAAAGGCACAGTCAGCCTTTGCTCAAGTCGCCCACTTCTGCTTATAACGAAAGCGAGAAGAAAAACATGACAAAATATGCAACCGGAACCGCGGCCGCTGCACAGTCGAGGTCCAAAAACCTACCTTAAGAACCATAATTGCATGTATGGACAATAATTGTGTAAAATGTCTCATTGCCAGATGTAAGACCGTCATTGCATAGTAACGTTACCTCCTTAGCTTTCAGAGATATATACGTATGCCCAATTTTATTTTTACTTTTCACCTGCAAAAGTAACCAATAATTTCTGCCCTTCCGAAAGGAGTTCAATTCCGCGTGCGAGTGAAATAGGTTCCATTCTAACGAACTCTAGCATCACCACGAAATTTATTAGGGTTTTCGGTTCACACGCTGTTTCAGTAATTTATAACAGTAAGATTTTCATATTAAACATATATATTAAGTGAATCGTCAATCACGAATGAATGAATCTTTATTCACGGGTAAGGTACATTAATAATATTAGATAAATAACATATCTACTAGTTATATACCTACGAGTATTTTGTTTATAAAGTATATTATTCTACCAACAACATGTATAAACATATAAAAACAACAACATTATATTTGAGTTTTTAAGAAATATTGTTTTAGTGCTGTACCCCGTCACAAAAAACAATATTTCTGTGCTCTTTTGTATATTTATTTATACTGATTTAAATGATTTATTTATTTCCATAAACTTAATCTATAAACATTACAAGGAGTTAAATTACAACTACAATTACATCTAGATTAAACAATCTTACAGTTAGCAACCAGCTTCTGAACAAAGTTTGAAACTTGTATCTCAGGAACTGGATTCCTTCCCTCGTGCATACATTTCATTTCGTATTAGTAGATGATAACAATAATATATATAATAATATTTATAACAATATTAATAATAGTGTAGTAAATATGTTGTTAAATGATATTGGAGTGGAGACCACGTGTTGGCGCACGTAACGTAGGACGCCCCGCAGCTAGATGGACTGATGACCTGCGGAGGGTGGCTGGCAGAGACTGGATGCGAAGAGCGGAGGATAGGGATCAGTGGCGTGTCTTGGGAGAGGCCTATGTCCAGCAGTGGACTGCGATAGGCTGATAATGATGTTGTTAAATGAGTGTGTGTTTGTATGTATGGATGTGTGTGTATGTGTGTGAAAACAAACAAAAAGAGAAGAAAAAAACGATCACTAAAATGAAGTTATTATAATTTTATTGATTGTGTAATAATGTAACAATTTTATTAGTTAATGTATTTTATTTTTTATTATATAATGTAAGAATGTATATGTGAATGTAAAATGTGCAACGTTAAATACTAACATATGTGTATATAATATGTATATTTGAGCGTGATGGTCAAGTGAGTTCAGTGCTTTTCCCCTATGCCAAAAGTGCCCATTGTGCCTAGAGAAGTATTCACTTTAAAATACATAGACCGCTCATACAAAACCGTCAAGTGACCTAGTCATGTTTCGTCTGTGGGTTCACCGGTTTTCAGAAGACTACCGCATCGATTTCTTGTCGAGATGGTAACCTCCTTTCAGAGTGCGGTTACGAAACGGGTAGTTGAATTGACGATAAGGCAGCGAGTATATTAAAATATAATAGTAATGCAAGCCGTCATTGTCGCCCATTTCGTATTCGCATCATTTAGCCGGCATAGTGAATCAATATTGTTTAAGAACAATTATTTATTGACCCCATTCATGGACTTTGTAAGTGTGCTCACCACCAGGTAGATACAAAGTCACATGTCGTGCTCCAATAAAAAAAATATATAAAAAATAGCGTCTAATAAATATTATAACGCGTGCGAACTGCAAAGCCCAACCACTAATTATATGTAGCTGAAACCGATAGCGCCTCAAAACACCTACAGTTATTACGACATGAGTAAGTTTTATGGATTCATTGTGATCGGCGGAGGGGTCTGCGCTCCCAAGTAAGTGGGTTACGATAACAGGATCCTCTGCGGGGTCCAACAACATTTTCAGCTCTCTGTTGACTCAACGTATTATTTTAACCAACGCCTTTCAACACTGCGTAGAGACCCCATTGGTGGATCAATTTGTTTAGTATTTTTTTTTAATGTAAGACAATTTAAACATATAGCTCTGGTCTCAAAGTAAACTGTAAGCTTGTAACTATGTATACCAGAAACAACCATATAAGTAATACATATTAAATTTTATAAACACCATACATGAGTAATACAGATGAACTGTACAGAAAAACGTAGGTACTAAATTTTTTTTGGTATGGGTGGGAATCGAACCCACGACCTCCGGAAACAACCCCAAAGGCGCAACCACTAGTCTACGGAGGCTGTCAATATGTAGGACATTCACACATATTAATACCCTGTTCACTAACTAGTAACCGTTCTAGTTAACCGTTGTTGATACCCCATCGGCCCGCACAAAGCGTTTTGAATCCTCTTTTTTAGTACGCTGAGGCGTGGAATTGTCTCCCAATGTCTGTGTTTCCAAATTGTGACCTTACAAAGTTTACGTGCTCCTCATCGATGCTTACCATCAGGTGAGATTAAGGTCCCTGAACAGCAGACCGACTCCGTCTCTCGCCATTTCAAGAAATTACTCATTTTTCATTATCATAATTTAGGTTAGATTTAAACATATATTTATGTATTTATTTTGCTAGTTGTATCTATAAAGTTTATGTATTTTGATTTCTCTTTACACTAATATGTGGTCTAATATATATTAGAACTTTCACTGTCCTTAAGGTTAGCTGGTAGATAATGCCTAAGGCATTAAGCTCGCCTCTGTACAAACCTTTTAGTGCAATAAAGAATTTTAAATTTAAATAAGGTCAAACGTAACTCTATCATTATAAAAAAAACTAGTCGTCTACAGGAAGACGAACGTACCTACTTGTCTAATTTACCTACTTGAAATATGATTTTGTTGGTAGTTAAAGGGTTGTAAAAAGTGCAAAAAATATAAATTTCCTAATAGGTTCAAATGAAAAAGTGTCTATCAAAAAAAGTATTGTAATTTAATTTATTCGGCTTTTTAGCTTAGTAAGGACCGATTGGATCAAACGAGGGCATAACTTATACTGCGGATAGTAATGTTAAATTCCATACAAATATTTATTCGTAGACTAAATTATTATGTAATACTCAGAATAATTGTTTGTATGTTATTTGACTTTTACTAATCTCGGTATAAGTTATACCACTTTTGGTCGAATATGTCCTAAGTATAATTACACATGTCAGAAGAAAGACAATTATTTTGCTGGACATAGTTTAACTATTATTAAAGTTATTATTATTGAGCAGTCTATTGGCTGAGAAGTCCATAGAGTACCCACTTAGTGTTATTTCATAGTCATAATAGTTCCGAGAGGTTTCATAGTCTTTTCCTAATGCCAGGGGTTTTCAGAGGTGTACTTCCGGAATCTGGAGAAATCTTGGTTTAACACACTTATTAAATAAATAAATAAATCCTGGTGGGCGAGACTCGAACCCACGACCCTCGCTTTCGCGGTAAGGTACTCAACCACTGAGTCAACCAGGTTCCAGTCACCCCTCACGAAGATTTTTTTGGCATTTGTTGTTATCTACTTATACTTTCACGCGAAAACGATGATCGTGGGTTCGAGTTCCGCCCACAAGGATTTATTTATGTATTTAATAAGTGTTTTTAACTAAGATTACTCTAGATTCCGGAAGTACACCTCTGAAACCCCCCGGCATTAGCTAGAGCTTAGTTTGTGACCAGGGCAATATGTACCAAATCTTCTTTGTATTATAAAAAATATATAACACTATTGGTGTCTTCACTTCTGCATTAGGCCTATGTACGATTTTTATACAAAAAAAAATTAATAAGAATATAAGATTAAAAATTTATTAAAAGGGAATCGCGTACCATCAGGCAATAATAGTAATGGTTTGCATGACTGATAGGTATTTACTATACAATTAAAACGCACGTCACTTTCAATAGCTAGTTTATTACTGAAGCTTTTCAATGCCGCGTCGCAGCGCGGTAGGTTGCATACACATCAATGAGGCATTGCAAAAATTTAAATTACCTTCGGCAAATGAACCACCTCCGTTACCGGCTGGTCATCCCATCGATACATTTATTAATCATATTTTACATAAAATTTTTGATCCTAACTTTATAAATTCCCTTCAAAGTAGTAATCAAAATTTATCCATTAGCGAAAAAATAGCTTAATCAAAATTAAAAAATAATGAATCAATAATGGTTTCACCAGCAGATAAGGGATCTACTACAGTAATACTTAACAAAACTGACTACATTAATGAGGGTCTAAGACAACTAAATGACGCGTCATTTTATACAACTGTTACAGCTGACCCCTGTGAACAGTTAGTTATTGAAATTCAAAATTATACTTACATAAATGCGTCCGATGAAGGACTTTCTGACAATGATATTTCGGCCTTAATTCCTTCTAATCCGAGGACACCACATTTTTACATGTTGCCGAAAGTACACAAACCTGGTAATCCAGGTAGACCAATTGTAGCTTCTTATGATTGTCCTACCGAAAGAATATCATCATTTGTAGACTTTTATGCGCAACCTTTAGTAAAAAATTTAGATTCGCATATTAAAGATACTTACAACTTTTTAAATATTATAAAAAATATTCATATTCCAAATTGTAATGATATTTTCTTAGTAACCATAAATGTTGTGTCCTTATATACTAATATACCACATGACGAAGGATTGTATGCCCTAAAAGAGTATTTCGATAGCCGCCCAAACCCGCGGCTGCCTTCTTCAAAATTTTTACTAGATTTAGCAGAAATGGTTTTAACCAATAACTATTTTACTTTTGATAATAAATTCTATCACCAAGAGAAAGGCACTGCCATGGGTACGCGTATGGCACCTTCTTATGCAAATTTATATATGGGTTCACTCGAAACAAAATTTTTAAATAGTCAAATTCTCAAACCTTTAACATGGTTAAGATTCATAGATGATATTTTCATGATTTGGCCTCATAGTTTACAAACTCTTAATACATTCCTTAGTCAACTAAAAAACGGTCTATACCACATTTACCTTCTATCCGCGGTAAAAGAATTTGTAATAATTCAACATCTTTGGCTAAATATCAAGGCAAAATCTTCAATGGGTTATGTAGGCGTGATTATCCCCCAAACTTTTTACACAAACACATGAACAGGCCTTCTAACACTCCAAACGCTATACACACACAACAACAAAATTCCCTTCGGCTTATAATACCATACTTCCACGGGGCACACAAAATTCAAAATTTATTAAAGGATAGCTTCTCTATCCTTAAAAATAATAATATTACACGAAATCTTTTGGAAACGTGCCCTAGTGTAACGTATAAACAAAATCAAAATTTAAAAGCTATTTTGGCAAAAAATAAATGCAATGGACATAACATGCTGATGATGTTTTCCATGATGGGCTAGGTGGTGATGATATTTTTCTAAAAAATAAATACAAAACTGTATAGTGCATTGCCTTTACCATTCCTAAAAGACAAAAAATTACTTCTTCAAAATTTATGACAAAGACCTTCAGTCACTGTCACTGATGACACCGCTCCATAGAGAGGCGAAATATTTGGCAATAAAATTTTATAGCTTCAATTTATATATTTTACCTAGTAAGAAACACATCTAACACACTTTATTTGTTTCAGATAAAACTAAAAATTGCAATCTTGTTATTGCAACAATAATGTTAATGGATTTTTATCGACAAAATCTACAGAAAAAATATTGAAAAACAAAAAATGTGCGTCACATTTTTCAATTAAAATGAGAGAGTTGGAACAAAAAAGGTGAATGAAAGCCATATCCGACTATGATGAAAGCATTAAAAATGTATCCCAGAGCCGACGACAGGAACAGGACATTTTGGAAAAATATTTGTTTACTTTGTTATTGACTACCAAATATGGCGCCACACACAAATTATGAAATGAATCTGACAGGTCACATTCGCTTATTTTAAAGCTCGTATTTTAATAAGTTTATGAAGGCTTATTTGACAGTTAAGCGAAGACGATTTCATTTCATAATTTAGGTTAATCTATTTTTATTTGCTAATCTCAGGAACTACTGAAAATTGTTGCAATAGTTGGGTTTATTTTTCCTTTTGAGAGAATGGAAGCTTCCATTGTGTAAGCGTAACCGGTAAAACGCAGACGAAGTTGCGCAGCTCTTTTAGTATTGTTATTTAAATTACAAAATCCCTTAAGTTATTTAGTTAGTCGAAATATTCCAAGGTCATAAACTAGTAACTTTCTACTGATGTAGAAACAAAAACGTGCAGCATATGCAGTGGCGGCTTAGCACGGGTTGGCACCCGGGTTGGCACCCGGGGGGCGGTTTTCTATCAAACACCCTCAAAATAAAACAACAATTGAAATACTAAGTGTACTTAGTACGTGACTTTATTTTCTGGATCTTTTTTATTAACTATAATTTTGAGAATATTCTTTTATAAGAAGCCACCGAAACATTGAAATTCATTATACAATGAATTTCAAAAGCTCCAATGTTTCGATTGGACTACTTCTTGGACAAAAATATTGACGGATTCCAAGTGGCGCCTCAGTCGTAAAATCTACAAAAAATATTGAAAATTAATCATAGATTTTTTATAGATTTGAAACTGTACCGCGAAATATTTTTTTGTTGACGTCAGCAGAGTTTTACGCTGAACAACATTCATTGATCATCCATTGCCAATAGTGGTTCTCCGTCATACGTTTTCGAAGTCCTCCTCCTCCTTCCCATTCTTTCAATCTAAATATCCAAGTCACATTTTTCAGTTGCGTAAGATATTCACTATTTGGATAATTTAGCTTAATTACTTTTTCATTTTTTAGGTCATCAGATACAGTTCGTATATTTTTCTGTGTGTGGTTAACTTCTTCTAGGATTTCACAGCAAAAATTAAGGTAGCATAAAATATTGAAGTCACACAAAGCTGGTAAGAGTATGGGATCGACTTTTCTTGTATCATCGACGTTTTCTCTGCTGCTACGGGTATCACACATGTCTTCGAATGTTGATACAAGTTTCTCAAAAATATTAAAATTATAGGCTTTAGTCTTTTTTTCGACTTAGATTTGGCAGTCTTTCCAGCCATAAGAACCTAGAAATGATTCCTTTCTTTATTTCAACTTGATCGCCTTCAGTATGAACATATCTGGTTACATAACTTATCTGATTATCATCTGTTAGATTGTCAAAATAACAGTTGCGTAAGGATATTTTCAGTAAGTTTTTTTACTAGCGCGCCCATCAAGAAGGTTTTAAGTTCAACTTTTTGGGGAAGAGGTGAAAAAATATAAAATATAGGCGCCATAAAAAAGGTAAATATTTCGGAATTATTATCGATAGCACTCCAGACATATCACATGTTGATCAGATATGATATGTAATCAGTTATTATGTTCATATTGAAGGCGAACAAGTTGAAATCAAGGAATCATTTCTAGGTTTCTTCCCTATTCTTTCAGATGTAAAGATTGTAGTCGAACTTACTGAAAATATCTATACGCAGCTGGAGAACGTAGCTTAGTACCAGTGGCTGACTAGCCTCTGGTGTGATAAGCTACGTTCTCCAGCTACGCGAGCGAGTTGTTAGCCACCAAGTTGTCACCTCATGGTGCTGGCACCGAAATAAGTTGAAAATAGGTGAATTTGAAATGTTGATGGATTTTTTATTAAGATCTACTTTGTCTTTAGAATTACAAAATATAAAAAATCCGGTATCAAGGTTGTAACAATATATAACTTGATCGTAGTTTTTACATTCGCCATACAGAACATACAGCAGCGATAAGAAACAATAACCCAAAAAGGTCACAAAATGTTAACATATTTTAGATAATCATCAAAATTCAATAAACCACAATTTGAAATACTACATACGATTCAAAAAGTGCCGCTTCGTTAAAAAAGGGTACTTACTTGAAATATAAAACATAATATAGTTCTACTAGAATTTACTTGTAGTTACATTATAATAAATTACCGGTAAAATTGTCCTAAGTCGTTGACCGGGCACAGTTGGTATAATCCCGACTTGCAGCTGAATAGCGGTAATTTGGGAAACTGTTAATGGACCAATTAGTACAAAATGGCGTGTCGTTATTGCCGCTTATATTTTGTGCTAAATCTCTGAGACGTCAATTTTCGGGGCAGATTTACAGACTGTAGGTTTCTGTCTTGATTTAGGTATTGTATTTCATCACTGCATACTTCAAATTATAGAGGTAAAATTGTTTTTTTTTAAATCATAAAATTTGACATGTTTTTTTACTTATTTTATTTACACACAAGCTCTATAATGCTACATTGTCTTCGTGTAAAAATAAACACGTGGGTTGGAGAGTCCTCCAGCATAATTTTTATTTCAATATTATTTTTTTCTTTTTCATTAGAAGATTCCATTGAGAAAATTATAAATAACAATATGTGGGTAGTGGGTATCTACACCAAAATAGAGAAGACATTAAGTAATAATAATATCATACAACTGTCTGATGCATGAATGCATGTATCCACACATTTAGTAATCTGGGTCACAAGTATTTTGAGGTTTTCTGGACTGAGTCAAAAGTGGATGGACACTTATCACTTAAAGTTCAAAGTGACAGCTGTGTATAAATGGTAAGCCCAGGTACCGGAAATTTAAACGATTCGTTGTTTCTGGTAGGTACACATAGTACAAGCTTAGAGCTTAGTTTGTGACTAGACCAATATTAAATAAAATTGTACTACATAATATTATTAATTAAATATTTGGATAAATTTAGACAATAACATTATATTAATTTATAAAGCATTCATAAAAAAGGGGTTTTTATTAAACGATTTCTGATGTGATTTCTAGAATAGCAAAAAAATAATAAAAAAGTAACCGTTAAGGACACTGCATTTATAGTGGCGAAGTCTGCGTTCTCCGTACAATATTAGCTTTCGCACTTCCAGTAACTCATTTATTCTCATTTATTGTTTGTCGCAGAATTAAAATAATATTTTTGTCGGTCATTGTATTTATTAATCTTTCTGTGTTGGATTTTTTTTATTAGGAAAAATACTTTTTTAATACAAAAAAATATACAAATATAAATTACAAATATTTAAATATCCAAAAAAAATATATACCTAATACAAAAAAAATATTACCCATAACCGAAAGAGTTTTGCGTAAAAATAATAATCAAATTATTAAACCTTCGACTAACAGCCAAGTTTTATATTGGAAGTACGTTTGTATCTATGGTCCCTTGAGATCAGAAATGTCCACGACTACTGCATTCAATTAAACCCACAGGATCATGAAGGTAAAAACCGTGGCAGTCCGCTTTTTTAGCTTCATGCACAGGATAGACTGAATATTTATTTATTTACTTAAGGAATTCACTACGGATCCATAAATGTTTAAAATCTAACTTAAATAAATTATAAATCTAGATTGTTATCCACAGGTGTGTAATCACAAATACAATAACATATTTTACAAACTAAGATCTAAATACAACAAAATCATAATCATACATACATATTAATCATTTACCAAATCATTTTAACAAAAGACAGACTAATAATATATGTCATCATATATTTTCAAGTGAATTAATAATAACAATCTAATTAAAAATCTTACACATCTATTTACTATGAAAAACTTAATAAAAATAACAACAATAATTAGCAAACTATAGCTCTCATTTTTTTTAAATAAATAATTCCTATAAAATATCTGAGTGGATACTTATCCACTCGGATAAATCTTACGAGAAAGTAAAAGACCGGTTTCTGAATATAATAACGCTAGAAACTATATATATATTCATATATATACTATATTTACTATATATATATATATTATATTAAGAAATCGGTCTTTTACTTTCTCGTAAGATTAAATATCCGAGTGGATATTTAATCTTACGAGAAAGTAAAAGACCGATTTCTGAATATAAAAACTGTAGCTCTTGCAAACAGTTTCTACTATAGTCGCTAGTAAGTATAGATAGGGATCAACCAATAGGATCGGTTTATATTATTTTCAAATAAATCTTTCTTATTGGTTGATTCCTACCTATTGTTACTAGCGACTATATTAGAAACTGTTTGCAAAAACTTGTGGTAGAACTGCTAAACGTATATGCAATATATAGTATATGCCAGCCGTCTTCATGCTCATCCCGGGTCCAAACAAGCTATTACTACACCTATGTCATTTAATATATTTTTACTAGTATTACTAGCTTCTACTTTATTATGCAACAGAGCCCAGGGTTCCCGTGTACACACCGATACTATATAAATAGTTCCTAGAGTAGATTATGTAGTTCTTAGAATCGACTTCAGTCAATAAAGAATTAATTTTATTAGACCTATTGTATGTATATTTTTTAAGGTGGGAGGAAGGTCTCTATAACTTCGTTAGGCCGACCGACCGGTCTCGTTACCACCGCCCATACAGATGCAAAAACCGTCAAGTGACCTAGTCATGTTTCGGTTTAGGGTTCACCGGTTTTCAGGAGATTACTGCCGTCGATTTTCTGTCGGGGTGGTAGGCGCCTTTCAGGGTGCGGTTACGAAATAGGTAGTTGAATTGGCGATAAGGCATACAGAATTGCATTATAAGTTTATTAAAATATCTCGTAATGCAATTCGTCATTATCGCCCCCCATTTCGTAATCGCATCATTTAACCGACATAGTGGGAACGATCAATATTATTTAAGAACAATTATTGATTGACCCCGTTTATGTTCTTTGTAAGTCTGCTCACCACCATACAAAGTGACATGTCGTGCTTAAATATAAAACAAAAAAAATTGCCTAAATAAGACTAGAATATCGACTGACAATAAAATCCATAATAAGTCTTTGACACTTGGCGATTCCTTCCATGAAATTTACTCTGGGGCTTGCGGCACGCGCTACCACTGCGCCTAGGTTTCCATTATAACTTGCAAGTAATATTACTTTCATGCAGGTGGCGCATTATCCGAAGACTCCCCAACGACCGAATAACGACCGCGTGAAAACTCTGAAAGGATTACTTAGTTTTTGGATAAACACTTTTACTCTCTACACTGTTCTATTAGATTCAGAAACGTTTCTCTAATCCAGGTTTAGTGTCGGTCATATCTGAACCTTGCGGACAATGTAGGAAGGGTCTTTCATATAGTAAGGGTAGGAAGGGTCTTTGATCATTGGATGGTAATAAGTTACCAATAAATTATCTGTGATTAATGCCGAGTTGCTGAAAGCGTGGTAGCGGTTAAATCATCAGTCAAAGTAGAAATCTGAGAAGTTTTGTGCGAAACGATTGCCTAAAATGGACTATAACCATGTTTTATTTGTTATTTTCTCACTTTAAAGGATAATATTTTTATTGGAATTGCAAGAATAATTGTTTTACTTAAAGTATTTTATTTAAATCTTTATCCACAATGTTTTTTTAATTTTATTATTAAAGCCTAATTTAAATAAAAAAAATCATTTAAATCCTCCTTTGCTGAGCTGGGTACATACCCAATATACTTAAAGCATTGCCCCTCTGAACCTCCAGCGATATTCGTTGGAGAAAGAAAGATCTTGCACGTTGGTCTCCAGAAGCATCTATTAATAATATTCCAATAGTGCGTCCAAATTTTTTTGTATTATTTTATTTTTATTTATGTTTATTTTTATATTCACCACCACGCTGAAAATTAACGTGCGTCGCTCGGTTAGATGTGAGCAATTAGACCTAACACTTGAAATTACTAGAAATCCACATCAAATAACTTATTTTTTTTTTTACCAATGATAATATGTATCGAATTACTAAATATAATTAGTTTCTATATATTACGATCATTTATATAAATACTAAACATGTTAAGGCAATGGTTATGTATTTCAAGCAGATGACAACAAGGCCAGACCTGGGATAGGTGACCGCTTTATACAACGAGGCTTTACCATCAAAACCACCGCAACAAGCTTGCCACTTGTTAGGTGTTGCCTCCGAATATTATCGGCGAAATGAGGTCGGGTTAATCCCTCCACTGGGTGCCGAGAGGCCGTTTAAATGGTTGTCGGGAGCCAAAAAAGGCACCCGTGATGGTATTTTTTTATAATATTTCTGATAAAGACTTATACAAAGTGCATAAACGAAGCCAAACATATTGGTAGTGTTTTAACAACATGTTTTAGTTATTTTTACTAAGCCAGCTTATTTAGCTATGCGGCTGTTACATTCATACATTTTATACTCATTCGTTTAGCGACTGAAATAGCTACGTAAAGTCTCGTGGGGGCTACATAATCTGAACCAAAAAACAAAACACCATAGAGATAAAACAGTCACCCAAATGAAATATAGAACACGTCAAGTCTATATTGTCTACGCCTTTCATTGTGTTCTTTTCATTTCACACTTTTATTATGATTAAAGATTTTTGTCGACAATTCGTTGGAGTATACAAGTGTTGGTACCATAGACTATATAATTGCTAGAAAAAGACAAAAGAAAAATATATTGTAAAATACACCTGAGTATAATACTACTTGTAACAGAAGGTTGTTGTAGAGCCGCTTTATGTTATTTCATTATATGTCTGTTGCTTTTAATAGGTAATTTATGGCCACCTTGCCTTGCTGCCCACCGTATTACTGCCATAATCCACATATAAAATTAAACATTTTTTAAATGTAGTTTTATGAAATTTTATTATACCCAATTTTGCTTCATAGAACACTAAATCTGTCTGGTGTGATTTAAGAGATATATTATATCGAAATACGAGATTAATAAGACGTACTGGGGGGTTACCAAAGAGCCAATCGATAATCGAATCGAAATACCCATCGAAAGCCAAATGTGTGGGATTTGGATAGAATTACCCAATTTTGCTTCACAGAACACTATTTCTGTCTGGTGTGTTTTATTATCCCCAATTTTGCTTCATAGAACACTATTTCTGTTTGGTGTATTTTATTACACCCAATTTTGCTTCATAGAACACTATTTATCTCTGGTGTATTTTATTATACCCAATTTTGCTTCATAGAATACTATTTCTGTTTGATGTATTTTATTAAACCCAATTTTGCTTTATAGAACACTATTTATCTCTGGTGTATTTTATTATACACAATTTTGCTTCATAGAACACTATTTATCTCTGGTGTATTTTATTATACCCAATTTTGCTCCATAGAACACTATTTCTGTTTAGTGTATTTTATTATACCCAATTTTGCTTCATAGAAAACTATTTCTGTTTGGTGTATTTTATTATACCCAATTTTGCTTCATAGAACACTATTTATCTCTGGTGTATTTTATTATACCCAATTTTGCTCCATAGAACACTATTTCTGTTTGGTGTATTTTATTATACCCAATTTTGCTTCATAGAATACTATTTCTGTTTGATGTATTTTATTAAACCCAATTTTGCTTTATAGAACACTATTTATCTCTGGTGTATTTTATTATACCCAATTATGCTTTATAGAACACTATTTCTGTCTGGTGTGTTTTATTATACCCAATTTTGCTTCATAGAACACTATTTCTGTCTAGTGTATTTTATTGTACCCAATTTTGCTTCATTGAACACTATTTCTGTCTGGTCTATTTTAAGAGATATCGAAATACAAGATTAATTAGATGTACAGAACTGCTTGCGTCTTCATGAACTCACCAATAACTTCTTTCTTTACACTGATATCCACCAATCCTAGTTGTGACCAATGGTAGATGTAGGAAAGGGTAAGGTATATGGGTCAGCGGTTAAGATAGAAAAGTATAGGTGGGGTCAGACAGTATAACACGGGCTAATTACGTATATGATGAATGTCAGTACAAACATGAATACGACTTTATTTACCAGCATTACCGCAAAATGCCTCAATAAGGAATGTGTAATAGTACATTGTTCACCGAGGGGAGAAAGTCACCGATTACTAACGAGGGCGAAGTTTGAGGCCCGACGCGAAGCGAAGGGCCTTAATTCGCTCGAGTTAGGAATCGCACTTTCTCGCCGAGTGATACATAGTGCTTTATACTACACCTACGAGGAAAATAAAAAATAAAATCTCTATTAATTAAAGTTTATATTAAAATTATTACAGTTGTTAAAACTTAATAAATCAAAAATGCAAAGAAAGTAAACAGCCAATAAACCAATACTTTTATTTTATTTTGATTAAAATTTCGAACTTGTAAAAAAAAACTAGGCTGTATGGCTTTGAACCCTTGCCTTTCCTAATTTGGAAGAATTGAAGAAAAAAAATTAAAAAAAAACTAGCACGTTAACAATGAATTTTCATATACTTTTTCCTCCCGCTTAAGCACGTTAACAATGGATTTTCATACACTTTTTCCTTTTTCCGCATATTTGTACGACTACAAAGACGTACTTTCTGACCTATTCTTACGCAAGTAAGAACCTACTTTCCGAGCAGGTGTAGTATAAAGAACTTTAACGTAAGCCCTTTTGAATTTTTACCACCACCACATTTTTTTATTGTTTCTCTCTATCGCATTTAAGATCTATAGTTTAAGTCATAAATTTAGCATGTGTTAGGGAAAATGATTGTTTGTACCGCGCGGTGCGGCGGTGTGACTCCGGAGTGGATTAACATTTGATGCATCGTCGTCCCCGTGTTTCGGTCGAGATACCCGCGAATGAGATTTTAATGGTTTTACGTCGCTATGTGAGCGATAACGGGCTGTTATATCTCTACTGCTGTTTAACGCGTTATTGTGTCGCTTGTATATTGGTTTTATAATAAATAAGGGTGCATTATAAACAAAAAGTGTTATTTATACAACCGTCACCAATCACGCGTTACAAGTCAGCTTACTCTGTAAAAAGGAGACTACAAATTCGCAAGAAATGTATACAATATTTCCCCGAATACCGGTAAACCCGTGTATAGGCATCTTAAGCCGGCATAATAGTTGCAATCAACTATTACGTAACTCGTAATGGTTGGTTGCATTTGTTCTTGGACCTTCATACTGCTTTCCATCAGGTGGATGTAAGGTCACATGCCGAGCTCTTATAAAAAAAAACCCACAAACTAAAACCGAAACATGACTAGGTCATGAGAGGCCTTCTCTCACCTAAGATTTTGACCAAATAAAAACTTAATGTTACTCCCAATAAAACTTTCTCTTATATTATATTATATTCCAGTAATTAGATTTTGTATCCAATGAGCGACTGCGTGGTGCGTGACAAACAAACCAACAAACAGACAAAACATTTCAACAAATGTCTATTAATAGGTACATAAATATTCCTTATGGAAAATGTAACAATTGAGGCATAAAATAACTTTCTACACAAATTGGCAGGATAAGAGATGACCAACCCTGAGTTTGTCGGATTATAGAGAATACATCATCATCCTGTATTTGCACTATTAGCAGTGTCTGTTAATAGTACAAATATAAAAATTTCTGTGTCAGTGTCCAGTGTCATGTTAGTACAGTAACAAGTCACCACGATACCGGCCATGACTACTGCAATAGTATTTTCTGTAAATTGAAATAAACAAATTTAATTAAAATTTAAAATTATAAAATTATAATAGGTTTATTTTTCAATGGAGAAAGCCTCAGCTAAAAATAAATAATATGAATATTCTCAAACAAGAAGAAAAAGCAAGTAATGCTACATTCGCTAAAGCCGTAATTATTTTGTAATTTAACAAATAACATCAATTATTGGGATTATAGAAATTGGCTCACCAAACGATATTGAATAATACTTATTCAAACAAGACGAGAAATGTTGTTTGAGTTAAGTCACAAAATCGCCGTCAAATGGAATTCCCAACAAAGCTTTTGTGGTTGGTGATGTCCTAAACAAATAAATACACCCATCTCATTATTCCAAACAACTTCACCAAAACAAAAACTTTGTTTAAATATTATTCTCAAAATGGTCTAAATCTACCCTTTACCTATATCTGATCCTAGAAATCATTCTATATTATTAAAAACTATAAAGCTGTAGTTTAATTTCACTATTATACAAAATACTAACTTTGTTTGAAGGTAATCCTGTAGTAAATATTAGAAACCGTGAATAAAAAAGGGTTTAGTGATGTGCAGTGTTAGATAGTTTATCGATACTGATTCCGTAAGTTTGTTATGTAAATGGAGTTGGAATGACTTTTTCGATATAGAAATATCTGAATTTTGTGCGGCATGGAAGTTAGGATTGTTGTGATAAGACCTAATAGTGATGTAGGTTAGATAAATATCATTATACCTACAGTAAATATCATTATTACTACAATAAACTACTTATTTTAAGTACTATTTTACCAAGCTTTATTATTTTTATTAAAAAAGTCTTAACTGTTCCTAAATGCAGACTAAAATAAGACACGTTTTACTTTAGGCTGTTTGTTGATTACTATAACTTACGTTGCCTAATGTATCAAATATCAATGCCACAGTGAAGATAGGTGGCACTGATCTGGAATTTGTCGACTACACTGTGTTTTTAGGGATCACAGTTGATTCCAAACTACAGTGGAAAGCTCGCATCAATACTTTATCCAATAGATTGAGCTCTGCTGCATATGCAGTCAGAAAAATTAGACAATTAACTGATGTTGCAACAGCCAGACTAGTGTACTTCGCCTATTTTCACAGTATAATGACATATGGTCTTATAATGTGGGGATCTGCGGCAGATATTGATACAATATTTATTCTACAGAAGAGGGCCATTCGGGCAATATATAACATGAAAGCTCGTGACTCTCTTCGAGAAATCTTTCCTATGATTGATGTATTGACACTACCATCTCAATATATTTATGAGAATTTTTTGTACGCAAGGAAAAACTTAAATATGTTTAGTAAAAATAGCGATAGACATAATTTAAACTTAAGAAACATAGATAAAATCGATATACCAAAGTTTAGACTGCAAAAAACTAATAAATGTTTCGTCATCAACCTAAAAGCATTATAGATCTGAGTGAAATAAAGTTTAAGAATTGTATAAAACACATTTTAATCAAAAAGGCTTACTACAGTGTAAAAGACTATTTTAACGATAAAGACGTCTGGAACCGTCCTGATATGCAATTGAGGTCTCGCAACTAGTGAACAAATTACTTATTACATATGTAGAATGAACCCTAGCTTAGTAGTGTCCAATATTGTAATAATTTAATATTATATAATTTATTTTTATTACATTATGTAAATTTTGTCTTTGGATAAGGTAATCATTGATGATTACCTGCTTATTTATACTTAATTTATACTACAGTACTGTAATATTTGTTACTGTACATTGGTACAGTAACAAATAATCTGCCATAGGGTGTTTTGCGCATGCTGATCGGTGGGGTGCATTTTGAGTATGCTACTATATATATATATATATATATATATATATATATATATATATATATATATATATATATATATATATATATATATATGCTATATAGCATAAGCGAATCAATGGCTGTGCTCTTCTTTTAGTTTGTGTGAAGCACTAGAGTTTTTTACTTGCTGGTTTCTTTTTCTCCGGGGTGTCACTGAGGGGATCGACTTTACAGTTAGTATACCTGCCCTTAAAAATACCGATCCTTATACCTTTACTTATATATATATATATGTGATTGGTTACTAACCTTTTATTTAGAATAAATATTTAAGGCGTGGATATGGTCGGTGAAGTTGGTCGCCTTGGTGGCTCCCTTGTATGGCAGATAATGATTGACAGTTCAATGAAATCAGCTAACCACCTAGTCTTACACTAGTTGGTTATGTAGTGTGTGTTCGGTTCGGTAGTAATTTTCATACTAAGATTTCTAAATTTAAGTTCTAAATCTGATATCGAGGTATAATAAATATTGGTCGTTCTTTTAATAATAAATAGCTGCCTAACCAAACGCACTCTAAGACCTCATTGTTTTTTTTTTGACTATTCATAAATGTCAGTAAAGATTTACATGAAATAAATGATTTGATTTGACTATTTTGAATATATTTATTCCTATTATTTTCATTATTTTCTATTTCCAGCTAACTTGAACTATTCCCCTAGGTACATACTACTATATAACTTTAGCGTGACAAGTTTAGTAGCGCCGGATTAATGACACTGTACCGTATATAAATCTTTACTAATATAATAAATAGAAAAGATATGATTATTTGTTTGTTCCGTATAAACTCAAAAACTACTAATAATAATAATTCATTTATTTCTCACAAAAAAAATACTTATTGATAATTCACAACATCATTTAAAACAAAGTTTGTGAGACTGGAGCCTGAATTAGGCACAAAGCCTGTGTCTCAGGTCTCCAGGATCCCAACCTTATTAACAATTTATACTGATTATCAGAGAAAACAATTTATTACTTATTACAAATAATTATGAGTACATTACAGATGTGTATGTACTTACATTGTAATTAACATACATAACATTAAAATGGTAAAATAAATACAAGACAAAATAAAAAAATTAAATAAAATAGCCATGTTCGTGAGTATGTGTGTGTGTATGTGTGTGTGCATATGTGTGTGCATATTGTGAGAGCGTGTGTGCTTAATTGTGGTAGAATGTGTGTAGCAATGTTAGGGTATGAGAGAAAATGTGCGAAATTCGTATGTATGTATTTAAGTTTAGATGTATATAATAAAAGAGGAGGAGAATTTAGTTTTATTTAAAGTATATTAAAAGTTCTTCATTGTCAGTATAGTTTAGCTCAAACAGCCATTCGGACACTTTAGGCTTACAACGAATTGTAGAAAGCGAATAGATAGATAATATTCTATTTAGTTTATTATAAAGGAACCCACCTAGAAAGCAAAAGAAACGTTGGGCAAAAGTAGTTTTAAATTTGGCGTAGGACATACTATATCTTTTCTTCTCCTACAAGATATAAAGCAGGGATTGTGTTCTATTAAGGAGTGCATTTTTAAGACACAATCTATTATAAATAATTGTCTGACTGTTAGGACTTTGCAGGAGCTATAAAGTAAGGTAGTTGGATACCTGAAAGGAAGACAAAAACCGACCTTTAGAACCGCTCTCTGAGCCCTCTCCAGTTGTAGGAGCGATGATTTTGCTGTTCCACCCCACGAAGATACACAATAGGATAGTAAAGATTGACACAGGGCAAAATATACAATTTTAATGATTAATTTTATTTATTTTTATTTAATTTAATTTAATTTAATTATTATTTAATTTATTGATTTTAGGTTCAGCCACATGGCGAAGATTTTTAAATACGTAAATAAGCTTTCGCAATCGTTTGGTGAGTATTATAACATGAGACTGAAAGTTTAAGTTGGAATCAATTTGTATGCCCAGATATTTTATGGTGTTTGTATGTTCTAGCATGGGACAAGAACAGTCGCTGCGGTTAGGATCGTTGCACGAATGAGCAAATAACTTATAAGAACCATGACTGAGCACTGATGGACGAATTGAGAAGGACAAGTATTTTGTTTTGACTGAGTTCAATGTCAGGATAAATTCAGTCTTAGCCAGGAGGAGACTTTATTAAACCCAGCTTGAGCAAATCTATAAGTTTCATCCCAGTTGTTACCACTAAATAATAGCACAGTGTCATCGGCGTAAGTGATAATCTTGCCATTCTGCAATTGTAGTTCACAC
Source organism: Monopis laevigella (assembly GCA_947458855.1). Taxonomy (NCBI): domain Eukaryota; kingdom Metazoa; phylum Arthropoda; class Insecta; order Lepidoptera; family Tineidae; genus Monopis; species Monopis laevigella. Next base: position 859,320 of record OX381596.1, on the reverse strand, counting down.
AAGTCGTTAATATATATAAGAAATAAAGTAGGGCCCAATATGCTACCTTGAGGAACGCCGTAAGTAACGGGGACATAGTCACTTATTTGATCGTTTATTTTAACACATTGGACCCTGTATGAGAGGTAGTCAGAAAACAGTTGCAGCTGGCTTCCCCTTATCCCCATATTCTCCAGTTTCCTCACAAGGATGGGAACAGAGACCGTCAAAGGCTTTAGCCAGATCCAAAAATATTGTAATTGTCTTCTTACTAGAGTCCAATTTCCTCACGAGATAATCAGTCAGTTCGTGAACAGCACCACTAGTAGATTTTCCTGAACGAAAACCAAACTGATTATGCGATAAGAGGTTATTGGACTCCAGAAAACAATTAAGTCTTTTGTTCAATAATTTTTCAATAATTTTAGAAAAAGCTGGCAATATTGAAATAGGCCTGTAGTCATTGACACAGCCCCTGTTTCCCGCCTTAAATATAGGAAGAATCTGAGACTTTTTAAAAATATTAGGGAAAACACCAGAAGAAAATGTTCGGTTGCAGATGTGCATTAAAGAAGGAATAAGTAAGTTTCTATAAGTCTTTATGAAATCTGTAGATATGCCATCAAAACCAACAGAACAGTTACTTTTTAGAGAAGAGATAATAGTGTTTAGTTCATTTTCATCGGTCGGAAGAAGCACAAAAGATTTAGATAATGATATAATTGAAGCGCAGTGAGATATATTAATAGGGGGAGATGAATTAGTTATAAGTTGGTTTGCAAGGTTAGTCCCAACTTTTGAGAAAATATTATTTATATTATTTAAAGAGAGAGAAGAAGATACATTTGGAAGCAGCAAATCAGATGCCGAAGAGTTAGCTTTGGAAAGGTTGGCAATATTTTTAATGGATTTCCATAGAAGTTTAGAATTTGACCCAGCCTTATTAATCTCGTTTCTTTCGTATTCTCTCTTTACTTTCTTTAGCAGATTTGTACAGAAAGACTTATACCGTTGATACGTCGTTAATAAAATTAAATTATTTGGAAATTTTCTTGATTTTTTAAATAAGCAATCCCTATTTCTCAAACATGGAAGTAAACCGGGAGTCATCCACGATTTGAGTAAACGCCTCCGTCTAGAAACTTTAATTTTCTTTGTATTGGACTCAATAGTATGAGTCAGGATATCAACAAATCCACTTGCGGCGAGATTACAATCCAACTCTTCCAATATATTTTGAAAATTTATATTTTGAAGATCACTTGAAAGCCCTTGCACATCCGTTTTATCAATATACTTTAATACTTTGTTCGGGGATTTCTTAGTGTAGTACAAGCACAAGAGGACTGAGAAGTGGTCAGTAACTGTATTTTCGATAATTAGCGTAAGAGCTGCGTGCCGTGATCTCAGGATAACATGATCAAGGCAATTTTCATATCGCGTTGGTAGTATGTGAGCAGGTAAGAGGCCATGAAAAGCCATTAAGTTGAGGTAGTCATCAGAACGTCGGTCAAAATTACCCTCCTTAATATCTATGTTAAGATCTCCAGTTATAATAACCTCTTTAAAGTGTTTTAATTCAGTTAATATTCGATCTAGACATTCCATAAAAGGATTAATATTAGAATATGAAGGAGAACGATAAATCGCGACAACAGCAATGTCATTATTTAACTTAAGAATTAAACAGTTGGCGTCACGAATATGAGGCTCCTCCACTGTAATGTTAAAATTATTTTTTACATAAAGCACTAGACCATCATTTTGAGACAAGTTGATACTAGACACATATGAATTATATCCACTAATTTCTGGAATATTTGGACAGCAGGATAACCAACATTCAGAGAGCACGATAATATCATATTCAATTTTGGTTCTGGCTAATAGTGTAAGTAACCCCGGCATGTTACGCGATATACTACGAATGTTTTGATGAAGGACTTTTAGGCATCTATCAGGATTAGCAATCCGTTTATAACACGATTCCGGGTCGCAGAGAATTGAATAAGATACAGAGATAGTGTCGAGATCAGAGACTAATTCCTCGTGTAAGGTGTCCATTACATAAACAGTAGTTCATTAAATAATCGATCGCAGAACCATAGAAAAAAGTAAATTTTATATATATTAAGTAGATTAAAAAGAAAGAAATCTGATACATAATAATGGAATGGACATATAATAAGGCAATCCAAGCTATAATGTGCAAAAAATGTATAAGAAGATTTAAGGTGGAGTAGGAAAGATACACTTGTGTTATTTAGAAGTGTTGAGTATGAGCTTGTGTAATGTTGTGTATAGTGATATATGATGATGAAATACATGATAAAATTAAAAATAAGGTATTCTATGTATGCAATTAAATTATCAGATATGTTTATATAACTACCTACTTTTGAAGTTATTGTATAAGTTAATATTAGTATCTGAGAAAAATGACAGTAGAAACACCCAATAGGCTGAAGGTAAAATATATTAATAAATCATTAAATTTTAAAAAGTTAAAAATATTGCTAGTTAATAAAAAAATACATGCAGCATTAAAAAGATAATAATGGTTAAATATAAAACATATTAAAAAATAATACTACTACTGAATCGATTTAAATAATTTTTCGCTAATAGTAAACTAGTAACATAATATAACGGGATATAGCTAATTAGTAATAATTGATTTGCAAATGTTGTTAACGTTCATCGAGAGCGTTTTGTTTATAAAAAAGGAACAGCATTTGAATGCATAATAATTACCTATCGATAAACGTCGTGTCACATCACTAAACTGGTATGTTACGACGTGATATTGTGAAGCACTTCGAAACGTATTAACTTCTCGCATTTTCGCCATTTCCTTCGAAACCGAATACAGTTTTTTTGTCAAAATAAGATTAAACGTGACGACTCGCGACTGTGCGGCGAACCGCCCGGACGTGACGCCGGGGTTTTTGCGCACAAATTTGTTTTCTTTTGCGGATCCAACTTTTTTATTATGTCAGATACAAAAACTTTGGGTTTCAGAGTTTTTATTAAAGAGTACGGCCGAACCCGACAACATAAGTGTAGGTATAACTTGAGGTTGTAAATTCGTTGTAAAGCTTAAAATGTGTCTGCAGGTACAATACAAAAGATTGATGATTTTCCTGCCGCTAATGCAAAAAAAACCCGCTTGCACGGACAGACAGAATTACTGTTATATTTGTCATATTAGTATGAATGGGTCCTGACTGGCGCCAGTAGAGATAGCCACCAACTTATAATCAGTATTATAAATAAATAAAAAATGAGCAAGGAGTACCTCGTTCTGCACCCGTAGCACCGCCAAGCCAAGACAAGAGATAAAGTCGCGAGCGGATGTCAAACAAAACATTTTTTTTTATATCAGCCAACCAGGTGCAACTTTGCAGCGCTCTGATTGGTTGATATTAAAAAATAGTTACTTTTGACATCGGCTCGCGATCCCATATCTTGTCTTAACTTGGCCGTGCTACCCAACGGGGTAACGCCGCTAGTGTCCTTGGTACACTACGCCCATTGTATCATTTTCAAAATTTTAAATATTGTAATTAATATATAGGTAGATATATTTTATTTTTGTTCGTTATTAGCGCTCTCTCCTCCAATCAGAGTAGTTGTATAACCTTCGCTGATTGGAGGAGAGCGCGCTTATAACGAAATTCGTTATTTCGACAATCTAACGCTCACGTTATAAGAAACAGAATGTGGCCGCTGGTAATAATATTTTTTTTCCATGTGTCGCTGATTTTTTTTTTCCATATATATAATAATAATAACAATAAGCCGTTTTTTTCATTTGCGAATACTAAATACGACAGAAATCGACATCGATCGACAGAAGTTGTCATCGATTCCCTCGTTAAAAGTTATTCGGTGAACTCTTTCGACAACTATTCTAATATGATCAAACCTTTTTTACTTCGCCATAAAATTATTTATTTATGAAGAAACCCAAAAATTTCGCCCGTTTTTGTGTTCGTTTGTTAGTGAAGAGCAAAGAAATGAATAGAGAGAGCCACACTATAGCTATTAAGTTATTTTCTTAACTACTGGGAAATAGATACTGATTTTTCAAGGCTTAAAAGGTACCTACCTAAGCAAGTTTTTTACGTGTCTGTGAAAGTAAAGCATCACAAATGACCACACCATGGAGTTTAATAAATACTTTGAACTCAGGAATGAAATTACTTAAAGATAAAGATAGTTTATTTGCGAAATATGGTTACAAAGATAGACATAATCATTTATAAATAAAAGATCAGCATATTTTACCACAATTGGCATGCAAATTTTTAATTAATACAATACTAAGCCGAAACACAATTTCTCCAGTTATGAGTAGATTCTACAGATTTGCTCCAGACATAAAACAATTAATTTAATAATACCTAGTAGAATTTGATAATATAAATTAAACGATCCAGTAATGATTAATTTATAATTAAAAGATTAATTATTATGACAATAATTTAACAATTTAATTGATTTAATAATAAAGAATTTTAAAAATCGTAATTTCAAGTGTAGGTACTAATAATCATTTAATAATACAATTTCATTAATGAATACTTTTAATGGCATTTAGTTATTTACTTGCAATGGTTTTAAATTAAACTTTATGGAGTAAAAGTCGGTGCAAGAGGAATTCCAGCAAGGTCATATATTTGGGGCGTAGCTATGGTCTGTTGGGTTGGTCGCCTTGGTGGCACTTTTGCAGGGCAGTCAACGATTGACAGGTCAATGGAACCAGCTAACCACCTAGTCTTAAACTGGTTGGTTATGTAGTGTGTGTTCGGTTGGGTTGTTTTTTTTTTTTTTTTTTCTTCCCGCAAGGACAATAGTTTAATAGTTTACGATTTGTTTATTTTGTATTATATTCTCAACATTTGTCTGTGGGAGGAATGGCGACCTGGCCAAGTACACACAGGACCTTATATATACTCTTTTTTTTTTTTTTTTGACTTTTCATAAATGCCTGTAAAGGTTTACATGAAATAAATATTTTTGACTTTTTGTCTTTGCATTGTCTATTGAAGGATCTTGGCCTTCCAAGATCTGCCGTTAGAACTTTATGGAACGCGTTTCCAAGATGGCGCTGACAGGATTATATAGTACTTGGTTGGGTAGAGAGGACTTGTAGTATTATTTCTTGTGTGGTAAATGGGAGAGTTTGCATCGGAAATGCTTTTATTAACGCTGTTTTGCGGTCTCAAGTCCGGGAACACTCCCAACCAAGAGATGGAACCGACACCCATACGGAGTTACATTATTTAGTAAAACCGTAAAGTGACCTAGTCATGTTTCGATTTTACTGACTTCACCGGTTTTTAGGGTAGTAGTCTCCGTTCCGGATGCGGTTATAAAAACGATAAAGCAGCGCGAAGTTATTAAAGTAGACACTGAAAATTCGTCTTAGTCGCCGCTCATTTCGTAACCGCATCCTTAAGCCGGCATAGTACAAGCGTTCAATGCTGTTAAAGAACAATTGTTCGACACAATTAATTTAGTAGATTCGCTTTTCATCATGTCAAATGTCTTACTCCTGTCAAAATAAAAGTATATAAAAACGTTGTTATTCTTTCTATAAGGTACAAAGGTTCTGTGGCCGTAACGAGTGGAGAGCTTTCACAAAAAGGTGTCCGGACAACCATTAGGCGGAGTAGAGTAGACCCTGCTTTTTATTGCTTCAGCTCTTTAGTTTGCTACTGTCTTAGTTTGCGATAATGGGACGCAAATTTTTGCTGCTAGTTTATGTTCATCTTTAGGACATATATTATTTAAATTTAGGAATACATTTTAGATGCCTTCGCGATGACGTTGCGGAACTATTTTGAATCCCTTTACGTTGCTAAATATATTTAGAGTGTAATTAATACTAAACACATTTAGGGTAAATAGCCTTTAAATAGTTTTATAGTTATGCTAATAATAATTTTCATAATAAACAAATAATGAATTGTAACTTTTAATAAATGGGACCAGTAGAAACGGCAATCGCTTACAACATTAATTAATCGAACTTTCAGGAGTTTTTAATATTTTATTATATAATATAATTGTATTATATCTAATTTTAATATTAGTTATAATACAGCGCGATGTCATTGGAAGTTGCGTTTGAATTGGCGTCAACACGACTGCAGTGCTCTTAAATGTCAATAAAAGATATTATCATCATCATGTCATCACGGGTGCCTTACGGCGCCCGAGACCGCCTATACGACCTCAGGGTACCTAGCGGAGGGGTTTTTAATCCCACCTCGACATAGCCGAAGGTATGAGTCTACACCGAAAAAGTGGCTAACTGGTCGCGATGTTTTGGATAGACTCAATAACCCATCTATCCGTTTCACAAGTTGATATAGTGAAACTGGGACCGACAGCATAACGTGCTCTCCGAGGCACTATAGTGGTGTTGTTAAACAAATGTACATACATTTTTAGATTAAAAACTCATTGTTACACACCGGGGTTTGAACCGGGGACCTAAGTGTTTTTAAGTCTAAGGTCTAATCAACTCCAAACCAAAGGAATTTTCATGATAAATTAATATTTATAAGTAGCAGCTGTAAAACGGTTTCTTTAACTTAGTATAAAATATAATATAATAGAATACTAGGCTGTCAATAATATCATAAAATAATTTAGAAATTTGTTCGCACTATTTACCTTTATTTCATGTACAATGTATTCGTGTTTTTTGTTAGCCATAAAATTTACATGAGAACACCTGTTCTGTGTAAGAACAGGAAACTGTGTATTTTGGATGCCTTTGTGTTCTTACAGAGAAAGTGTAAAATATCATCACTTGACTAATACTCAAAGAACACGCGAAGTAAAAGTTCATGAATAGGACCAGTAGGTAGCTGTTAATAACAAAAATTGTCTTACGGCACTAAAGAAATAGGTACAAAAACGTGCTCACGGTTACAAAAAAAAAAAATCGCATTCATTAGTAAATAAAGAATGCGAAATTATATTAATGCAGCATTTACATACACCGTGACTTAGGATCAAAAAAATAAGACAAAATTATACAGGGGAAATTTTCACTGCATCAATAGATTTAAAAAAAAAAAAATCTAGCCGGGAGTCGAACCGGTTGATTTTGAAAAAAATATATGCAATAGCACCAGCGGATAGTGTCACTTATAAGGATCAAATTCAGGTAAGTAATATCAACCGACAAACTAAAGGAAAGTGCTAATTTTTTATAAAAAAATATTTAATAAAAAAAATACACATTTTACTTTACCAACTAATCAAATTGTTCGAAATAATGCTCTTCAAAACCCATTCTCATATAAACATCTTTTTTTTTATAAAAGTAAGAATTTCATTTCAGCTACGTATTGAAAATAATGGCTATCAGCTTAAAAAAATTATTAGTTAGGGCTTGAAAATTTTAAACATAATATCTTAAAAATTAGCACTTTCCTTTGAAGTTTGAAGTTATTTTCTACCATTTAAACATTATAAGCTGGTGCAATAATACAGACTGACTTTTTTTTTAATCAAGCGGTTGGAGAATACATTTTTCAAAAATCAAATGATGTAGTTTTAGTTTTAATCAAAATCGGCCCCGAGACTCGTTTGAGCATTTTTCGCTATTCCTTGTAGTTCAGGATTGACCTTGAACGCACACTTGGATATTTCACCCTGTATATATATTTGTAATAAAGTCGTTCAGCCAATTCAATTTAAATACATTTGTACATTGTAGGCACAATTTACACATATTGCTCTGGTCACAAATTGCACTTGTACTATGTGTACCAAAAACAATGATAGAATACATATTATATTTTTTAAAACACCCAGACCATGACAAACTATACAGAAAAACGTACTAATATATTTTTGCCTTGGGTGGGAATCGAACCCACGACCTCCGAATACAATGTCAAAGGCGCAACCACTAGTCTACGGAGGCGGTCATTTTACATTAGTCTGTGCATTCTATTTGTTCTTCAAATGTCTCGTCTGTGTCCTTGATCCTCCTTTACTTCACTCAATTTCGATTTGGTTATTTAATATCTCTTCAATTGTATTCTTTATAACAAATTTATATAATATTTTGTAGTATCTAGGGTTTTTTTAATAAATATTGAAGTTGGCGGAGAAATGACAAATATTGCCGAAAAAGTTGCCAGTATCTCGAATTAATTTTAAATAAAAAAAAACACCTCTTCTATAGCTAAATACTAAATACGACATGCTATATAAACTTATTATATTTAATTATAAGTTTCATAAAAGTTAAGTCTTTATACAACGAGGCTATACCATTACAAACACCGCAACAAGCTCACCACTTGTTAGGTGTTACCTCTGAATATCATCGGCGAAATGAGGACGGGTTAATCCCTCCGCTGGGTACCCTGAGGCCGTTTAATTAAACGGTTCTCGGGAGCCATAGAGGTACCCGTGATGGTATGATGGTATAATAGTTCAAGAAAATACTTTATCAACTAACCTCCAAAATTCAAGTTTTCTTTTTTACATTTTTGAGCTAAAGTAATTAGAAAATAAAATAGTCCAACGGGGAAAGCCAAATAAGTCTGAAAATAAAGTCAGTAGCATTTTAAGTAATGTTTTAATCGCAGACCTAATTCACGTCTAAGTCCTCTTCCATTCTAGCCTAATAGGTTTCCTTCTGCGCTCCTTTCTGACTTTGCTTCGTTCTTTCGTTTCATAGCGCCATACACTTTGTAACTGGGTAGATAGACACAACTTATTTTGAGTATCACTTCTTAAATACTGGGTGTTTGATAGAGGGTTAGCCAAACTTAAAGGCCGAGTAGGTACACCTATTTAGGAAATATAAATTCATTATGATCATTGGGGTCTTAATTTTTTTAGGCCATTTTTTAAAAATTTTGATTTTAGTTTGTAAACCCCTACATTTTTTTTACATGTTTCTAATATTACATTTTTTTTTATTGTCTAATGCAATTTTTCATCAAAATATTGACTAAAAGTTTTAGTAATGTGCTGTCAAATTTCAATAAAGTGTTAAAGAAAGAAAAAAGTTCAAATTTAAAGTAAAACAAAATTTGAGCCTCAATGGTCATAATACTGAATTAGTATTTTCTAAATAGGTATACCTATATACGTTTTTACAGCTCCTTACATGGTGAAATATCTACAAAAAAAAATTGTTCGTGAATATGATCAACTTTTACTACAAGACCAACTTCGTCAGGGTAAAAAAATGCTTAAAGAACCCACTTATAGAGAGTTTCTGTTACCTTGGATTTAAACTAAACTTATTTCGGAATTATTATATTGTTCTAGTCTTAGAAAATAGTGCATTATTTTTGTTTGACTGCTCTTTTTTGTTTATATTGGATTGGATGTTGTGTATTGTAATAAAACAGAAAGGCTAATTTTGTTGGTCTTTTATTGCATTATACATATCTATTCTCCTTTGTGCCACTAGTTTTATGTGACTTTAACGTAAGTACCGACTAAATGAAATAAACAAATGCATTTGTGTACTATTGGCCAGTTTATCTGGACTTTAAACTGCATATAAAATTATGTTTATGAATTGACATAGATTTTTAATCGATTTTTTTTAATGTAACGACGGGCGGGCGTTTCGAAATAACCGATACAATTATGCGGTAAAATTATTAATGAGGCAAAGGAAATCTTATTATTTGCATCACTATTAACGTAACATCGGACACTGGAGCGGTCGTCTGCTGTTTCTAAGAGAGACATGATGCGTGTTCGGTGGAACCTCATGGAATTGTGATCCTCACGTGGTCGCGAGTTCTACTAACTGCCACATTGAAATGTGATCATCGCCAACCATTCATAGCAGACGGCCAACCACCAGCCACCGCTCCAGTATGTTCAGTATCTAGTGCAAGGAGCTTTTGTACGATGAATAAATAGTGCCTTAACCCAGCATCTAAAGTTTAGCCCAATATGGTCGCGAACCATAACAAAATATGCGTATCTTGAGAGCGATTTCATAGCGACTGTGGTCAAACTTGAATCTACATTCTCTTACAAATGTATTTATTGAGTCTGTATATGTTATTCTGCCAAGTCCCTTTGTATATCTTATTTATTACTTTTAGGTATATTTAGCGTAGAAAAACTATACTTACACCAATAAAAAAATTGTGCCCTGAAATTGGCAATTCTAAAAAAGCTAAATTTATTATATTTCAAAAGTCAAGCCCTCGTAATTAATGATAGGTTTCCTCATCACCAGTAAGACGTGCTAAAAAAAATAACAATAATAGTATGCTATTTTAATGTTTTTCTTGCCGTATCTGAATATTGTTGTACTCTGTGTCTAACTATAATTCCGTGGGGATAGCTGTGGGGGATCTGGGTGGGGAAATCTTGCAGTTTTTGGAATTCCTACTGTAAAAAGATTTGAAATTCTTATTGCGAGTCTTGTTGTGTGCTTAAAATGGATATTATTTTTTCATATTCAAACCATCCCAAAGATTATTTTCAAATAATTTAAACTTGTTGTTTATAAAACTATTTTGAAATTCAATACATTTATACTCGTAAGTATTCAGATACTTTTGAATTCTTAAAAAATATTTTTATTTTCTTTTTCCAAAAAAATATTTTTCAAGATATAAATAGGTAAACACTAAATAGCAATTATAAATTTAGTAGGGTGACCTGGATATTTCAGCGATTGATTTTGAGCCTGGATGGTTCAGTGAATGAGTACTTTGCCGCAAAAGCGATGGTCGTGGGATCAAGTCCCATCCACTCAGGAAAATTTTCATAGCAATTTTATATTTAAAATTTAAATATATATAATGTATAATATGAACATAATATTTCACGTTACAGCAACTAATTCTTATGGCCCTCGAGTTTTAACCTCAAAACTTTGGTCGAGCAATAAAGGTTCAAAACAAATAAAACTTAACACGATATTTGGCACAAAAGCGCCATTTAACCAGAAATTGTCCGCCAATTATCTGAACCTGCAGTAAATTGGGAACAAAATGCGCTAATATTTTAATTTAAGTGCTTCGCCATATACCGGGCCGACCATTATCAAACACTTTTATGCTGGAATTATTTTTATTCTGCTGTTAGCTCATTTATTTTGTATCATTTTATTTAGGACTGCTAATCCTTAGATACTTCTGGACTGTGAGCCTTCCAGAATGCTCATTTAGATGATTTGGCACACAATCGTCATGCAGGACAAAAGATATGGAGATTTATATATAAAGACAAATTCATCAAAAGTTGTTCAAGTAAGTAGAATGGACAATCAGAACCTATATATATATATGTTACAGTCATAGTGATTAAATAGATATCATACATAATGACTGGTTATAACATATAATGACTAAATGGTCTAGACAATGTGATAAATTAATCACTTTATCCGGATATTATTCATAATAGCAGGTCAAAGTTATTCAAAGTAATAAATACGGTCCGACTCGTTTCCGTCTTCCTTCTCTTTTTGTTGCTGTCTCTTATCATAGTCGTTATAATTTCTCAGGAGACAGAAGTAAATACGGGTAAGTAACAGTTATTAAAATATTCAACACATCCAATATAAAACAACCAAAAATCTCCTAGCAAGTTGCAACGAAAACTTATAATTAAATATATTCGACCAGTCTTTAACAATATAATATATAGATAGTTTAAAATGTGTATGTGATGTACTTAGTATTAAAACTATAAATATTTTGCAATATTGTCGTCAATAACCCAAACGCCACACCTTCATTCTGCATCGACGTTTTTGTCTGCTGGAGATTCAAAACTTGATAAAAAAGGAAATTGAAAGGTACTTAATATTTCTACTTCCCTTTTAATAGCCGGTCTTCTTTTTTAATTTTTGTTGTCAAGTACTCTTCACTTATCTATATCTATACTTCTATACTAATATAATAAAGAGGAAAGATTTGTATTTTTGTATTTTTGTATGTTTGTAATGAATAAACTCAAAAACTACTGGACCGATTGCAATAATTTTTTCACCATTAGAAAGCTGCATTATTCAGAAGTAACATAGGCTATATAATATCACGCTAGGTCCTATAGTTGTGGAGCAGTAACCAAAAATGTTTTAAAAACGGGGGAAAAGTATCGTTTCTGAGGCCTTCCGTGGCGTGCGCTGAGCATATAGTTAAAGTTATACAAACCTGTGCGAAGCCGGGACGGGCCGCTAGTGTAGATGAAATGGAATGAAATGAAATTTTTATTTGCAAAAATCCTGAATAAATTGTTGTTAGGGGCACAAATTTTAACACAGTTAATTCAAACTCTAGTACTATAGCTGAATATGATTGTGACAGGGTAGGTATCAATAAAGCTCAATTACATTACTTTAAAAAAGCGGTCCCAGCCGAGTGGTTAAGTCACTGCGCAACTGATAACAAGGTTAAGCAGATGACAGCAAGACCGGCCTGGGATGGGTGACCGCTTTATACAACGAGGCTATTTCATCATAAGCACCGCAACAAGCTCGCCACTTGTTAGGTGTTACCTCCGAATACCATCGGCGAAATGAGGTTGGGTTAATCCCTCCGCTGGGACCCTGAGGCCGTTTAAACGGTTCTCGGGAGCCAAATTGGCACCCGTGATGGTATTTTTTTTATTTACATTAAAATTGGTTCATTAATGATTATAATTATAAATCTTTGTTCGAATATTATTTATAATTAGGTATATATTAATTATTAACAATTGTCATTATAATGTATGTAAGGTACATAATGATAAGCGGAATGTGAGTTCAATATTGAAAGTAAGCAACCGTCATGAACATGAGAAGAGAGTTACTTCCACTATGCCGGCTTTAGATGGCGATCTACACTTGTTTCTGCAAGTAGCAGACAATGAATAGTAAAACATAAGAAAGCCTTCATCACGCACCCGTGAAGCCTGAACGGTCCGTGCATTCAGTCGGCAGATTTCATCAACTTAAAACGTGTGGCTTATCCTCAAATATCGTGGAATATTCCCCAAAGCTTTGCCTAAGGAACCCTAACGTGTATTCTTTCTTTTAGCGGATGTATAAAAAGTTTATGCTGCTTACTATAGAGCAGGTTGGTGTAGATAAGACCATTTATCTGAGTAATTATTAAACTAATAATTAATACTTATAAATATTTTTATACTTTGCTATACCTTTTATCTTATTGGTGTTTGGGACTGACATCAGTCAGAACACTTCGACCCAGTAGGATCTTTTGTGTATTCCCCAGTCCTTTACACCCAATAATATAAAAATATGCTGCTGACATATTTGAGGACGTCCTCCAGTTTGAGGAGCCTGTAGCTTTACGGTTCCGGGTAAGCCTGTTGCAGGTATTTCATTCTGTGTAAATCCCTTATATCCCTTGCATCGCACTGGTACATTAGGTGCTGCATTGATTCTAGCTCAATAGAGCAAAATCTGCATCTGGGATCGTCTCTAACTCCCATTAACCATAAAATAAATAATTTATTCGAAGTAACATTTTACAAAATAATAATAAAAAAAATCCTACCTACTCAAAAAAATAAAAAATCCTCACAATGAACGCGCGGCATAGTGCCCAGAACGCTAGCGACATTTCCTCTTTGGATTATCAAACTTAATCTTTAGAGAGGAATGCGCCAGCCCTCTGGTCACCTGTGACGTCGATCAATTTTGAAGAAATCTGTTTTACAAGCTTTCTTGCTTCTGGGCCCCATGGTCCCATTGTCTCTACCCCAAACGGCACAAATATATAATTATTAACTATTTGCGAGTATTTTTGCCGTTTGAGGTATTCCGCATCAGCAGCAGCGTTTCCAGCCCCATCTAATGTCCTTGGAAGATGTGAAGCTGCCAAAGTGTCGACGCAGGTTGCGTCCCACACTAAGCAGCGACCTAACTTCCAAGGAATCAAACTCAACCCGTCAGGTCTCTTGCCGTCATCGCGTGACAACCCACAAGGTTCAGTCACAGACGGTATATTGATGGCAGCAAGAGCCCTACGGATTAAGTCATTGATGAGACTGTGCCGCGAAAATCGCCCAGCGCTTTTTAAACAAGAGAGACCATGGAGCCCAAATTGATCAACGTCACATCCGCACGGACATCTGTGAGGTTGACAAATGGCATCGAAACAGTGTTGTTTATAAATAATTCACATTTTGAGAAATTTAGTTGTAAGCCAATCTTGTCAAACTTATCAATAATATTAACCAAATCTAATAATACTACGTTATGCTCACCTCCTAAGGTGCCATCATCAAGATACCATACGTTGAAAGATGAATTAAGTACAGATATAATGGGATGAATGGCAAGGCTAAAAATGGCTGGTCCCAGAGGATCACCTTGTTGGCAACCAACTGACGAACTAATAATATTGGAATTATACGATAAATTGGACCGTTGATTATAGCTTTGGTTTAAATATGGGTACAGAACTGGGATATGATTTAATGCTTCGTTTAAAAAACAATTTCTGTTTAAGGTGTTGAATGCATTTTTGACATCTATTTTAAGAAAAACTTCAGCTTCACTGTCCATCGCATATGAACGAAGAGAATGGACCGCTGCTTCACAACCACCTTTACTTCCAAACCCTAATTGTATGGGCTAAAGAGTTTTTGAACGAATCGGCACGCTATTTTAGAAGAAAGGCGACGAAACGTTGATCCTATTGCGATAGGCCGGATCCCGCCATCCTTTTTGGCAAAGGCACATAATTTTGCTCCAAACATAATACTAAGAAATTCAACATTAATTTTTCCTGAAAACATAAAATTGCATAGTTTTGTAATATCTGATAAGAGTTCAACCCCAGCATCTCCAGCACCTTTAGAAATAAGATCTTTCAGATGTTGAGGAGATATGCCATCCATTCCACTAGCAGAACCAGCTGGAAAGGACATGATGGCCTCAGTAACTTCTTTTTCAGAGATTTGAAGAAAGTGAGTAGAAGCAGCAGTTTGTTGAGAAAATGAATTAGTTTCGGGATGTTTAGACCTTAGAATCGTCAGTGTTTCAGGGGAGTCAGTGGCAATAGCGTCATCCGAAAATAGTAATTTTGTCGCACCTTTCAAATCGCCTTCATAAACTTTTTCTTCTATAATTGTTGTTTTTTGTGTAAGTCTGTTCTTTTTTTTAGGATGTAAAGAAGATACATCTGGGATTTTCAATTTTATTGTATTATTCTTAATTTGTTGTGTTACCGAAATTTTGTCATTCTTATCTATGTAAAAAACCTTATAAGAAAATGTAAATAAAGATTGCCAGTCATTAATAGAGTTATTAAGACATCTTTTAATATGGGAAGATAAACTAGAGGCTACCGTTATTCTGGCGCCTCTTGGTATTCTTTTGATTATTGGTATAGAGGACTTTAAACTATATAGAAGGTCGCTGAAATTTTGGATATTAGATCTGGTAGAATTGGTTGAAATTACACTCGGTGTTTGGTTTAAATTTGTAACTACCGTAATTTTATGTTTTCTAGTATCGTGTAATTTTAAGCCCCTGATACCTTTAAAAAGTTTTGGTACATCACATTTCGGGCAACGAATATATTCAGACTGAGATTGGGAGTCACCCAATGTAGTCGTATTTTGGGACATAAAATTCAATTACAAAGAACTAAGTTCATAAAGGTAAAATAAAAACTAAAACCTGTACATATAATACCTACACAAAATAATACTTAAAACAAAAAAAACGATATTATGAAATTAAATAACTTAACTAGCAAAACTGTAAGGGCAACCGTGTAAACACACGGTTGCACGATTGACTACCTCGTAAAATATTTAAAAAAAAGTTAATAAAAACTTAACTAACAATATGTATGTAATAAACCTATGTAAATTAAAATTAGAATATTGAAATAATAAGTAAACAAAAAAAAAATGTCGCAGGTAAATGCCGCGTTGCATAAAGGGTAGTTTGTATTAATGGAGGCTCTGCAGTTAGTTGGTGTCCTTGGATTTGGAGTTATTAGAGGTATTTGGTAGGGAGAATTTAGTTTGACCAATGAAAATTATAGGGACTGCTTATGTGTTCATTAAATATTTCCTCAGTCTTCGTAACCTTTTGGCATGGATGTATCAATACACGTTAGTCCTTGTATAGGTATTTCGTTAAAGCTGGGTATGTATATAACTCTTCAAAATTATGGGTTATTCCTCTTCTTTCTTTCAGAGAGATAATATAGGTGAAATATGTGGTGATTTTCACAAATCATCCAAACAATGATATTATAGTGTTATTATGTACGTTTAACTGTCAAAATTCAATATACTAACTTTGCATAATTTTCTCAATATGTAATATTTTCCAAAGCTGAAAATAAAAGGCGCTGAAATGTATCAATTTATACACTGTTTTATGTAGAAATTAGTTAAATACTTGTAAATAATTTAAGTAAATTTGAAATAAAATATGATAATATTTTATTGACGTGTGCTCCCTTGACATTTTTTTTTGTCGTGTAACCGCAAAAAAAAAAGTGTGGGCAGAGCGTTATCGCAATGTTTTATAGCGCTGCTGGTATTTAGTATACCTATGTGACACTGACATATTTATATATGTTCACATCTGTTTGGCAAGTAGTTAGTCTGTGCAAGTTAACTAAGTCGTGGATTTGTGGGCAGAGCAGGAAGTCATAAAATAACTTTGAGCTCAGCACTTAAATGAAAAATATGTTCCCGCGGAGACAGGGCGGGGCTTGCATCTAATGAATATATACCCCTGGCATCGTTATGACGCTTCGTTCTTTGTGAGCTCCAAGATTTATCATAACTCCTTCATCTAAGATCATTATAGACGATAAGGATCTGCGGATCACTATTGATATCGTAGACGTAAGATCCTGATCACGAACAATGATTTTCTATTCCTGATAGCAACCGGAAATATTAGCCAATTCACAGCCATCTTGAAATGGTATGGCAGGCTCTGAGGTGTGCCCTTGTTCCTAGTCTACATTGTAGTTGAATAATCAATCGTAGTATACTAAATATATGTTTTAATATATATACAGCCCATACCGTCAAGTGAACTAGTCATGTTCCGGTTTTAGTCTATGGGTTCACCGGATTTCAGGAGATTATTGCATCGATTGCTTGTCGAAGTGGTAGTCTCCTTTCAGGATGCATTTACGAAATGGGTGGTTGAACTGACGATAAGGCAGCGAGTATATTAAAATATAGGTACTCGGTAATTAAATTCGTCATTGTCGCCCCCCATTTCGTAGTCGCATCATATAGCCGGCATAGTGGGAGCAATCAATATTTTTTAAGAACAATTATTAATTGCCCCCATTCATGAGCTTTGTAGGACTGCTCACCACTAGGTAGGTAGATACAAAATCACATGTCGTGAAGCGTGCTCCAATAAAAAAAAAAAAACAATGATTTAAGTTCTAAAGGAAAAATCGCTTTATTAGTTAAGCACGTTGAATCCATTAAAACCAAAAATAATGCTTAAAATATTTTGTTTTGTTAGCATTGTTCGCTCTCACTATGTTGGCTTAATGATGCGGTTACAAAATAATTAATATTATTATTATAGGTTTTTATCTTACTTTATAATTTTAATGGCGCTTACCAGCTCTATCGAAGGCTTTAATCAAAATTTAAATTTACTTTTACATGCAACTGTATTTATAATTATATAAATTTGGTTCGTAACAGAAGAGCAAGGAATAATTTAAATCCAATTTACCAAAATACCTGAAGGATTCCCAAAATTTGGTCACTTTACCAAAAACAACTTCACAAAAGGAGTTCCGGCTGTTTTACCTTCAAAGAAAATTTCTGAAAACAAATAAATGTAATATTTCACAACAATTTTGAAGGCTTTGATGACAAAGTATTAGGGTTTGGTCCGTATTTCTGTTTGGTTATCCGATAATAAATAATGCTACAATTTAGGGAGTCTTGCTTGTTTTTGTCCTAAACCAATTTATATTGACCAAGTTTAATTGGTCGGATTATAATTTGTTTAATTTTATTACATCAATAAGTCTTAATTACGCCTTGAATAAAATACACCTGAGCCACACATATTGTATCACATAACCACATGAGTAAATAAACGGAACAGAGTCCAAGCTCTCTAACAACGTGCAAAACTTATACCTATTGTCATAGGGTTGACACCTGTTGCAGGTTAAAAATAGCAGGTTCATAATAAAATGTGTATTTGAATAGGCATTAATGTTAAGTGTATTTGATACATATGTACTAAAGTAACATTAATAATAATTGACGAACCCAATAAATATATCTATATATTTTTTTGTATTTTTCAAAATATTTTATTTAATTTTAAGGTGTGTCAGACAGTACAGTCTGAATCTAATAATAGAGTTTCTTGAAATAATTGTTTGGAAAACATTCGCACAAACATGCACGTGACGTAGCGTCAGCGCACAATAGACTGCAGCGCTGTCGTTCATGCCGCAACTGAGCTGGTTTTTACCCCGGCGGCGTGTCTGTGAACCCGTCGGTGAGAGATCACGCACACGTCGCCGCGCCTTGTGTGAGTGTACCTACAACGGGCCGATTATAGGCAGCTTGGACTCTGTTCCGTTTATTTACTCATGTGACATAACTACGTCAATGCCTTACATATAAGCTATACGGACCAAGCCAGTTCATCGCAGTATATAGATCAAATCCATAGAATTTCAGGATCAGCCATTTATACAGCGCTTTCTTTTAGTTTGCAGTTTGAAGTTACTTTCCACAATTTAATACTTATAAGCGACACTGTCAGCTGGTGCAATAATACAGGAGAGTTTTTTTTTCAAAAAAACCGGTTCGTTCCCGGCCACGAGATTTAAAAAAAATAAAAATCTAATGGTGTAGTTTTAGTTTTTCATAAAATCGGCCCCGAGACTCCTTTGAGCATTTTTTTGGTATTCCTTGTAGTAGAGGATTTGGCCTTGAAAAATTCACCCTGTATAAAAATATATGTTATGAAAAAATAAGAAATCTACCCGAAAAGTTTATTTTCTTTCTCAACAACCACTCACTTTGGATAATACATTATTTTTGGAAAATAAGGCCGTTCGCGAATTTACTACAAACAGCTACCATCGCCCCGCGGGAGGTCGTGGGTTCGATTCCTACTCATGGCAAAATAATATTAATACAGTTTGCCAGGGTCAGGGTGTTTATCTACTATATATACTCGTATATAATAAAGCCGAAGAGTTTGTTTGTTTGCTTGAACGCGCTAATCTCAGGAACTACTGGTCCGAAGTGAAAATATATTGTTTGAAATTAGTCTTGTGTAGCCCACTTATTGAGGAAGGCTATACCATCTCCAGCTACAACCAATAGGAGCGGAGCATAAATTAAATATATTGCAAAAACGGGGATAACTTATTCTTTTTGAGAGCTTCCGTTGCGTACGCTACGTAAACGGAGTAGTTACGCAGACGAAGTTGTTGCGCGGGATTATATTTTGGAATCGTTGTTTCTGGTAGACACATATTCAAGCTAGAGCTTAGTATATGACCAGGGAATATGTGTGAAAATATTGGGTATCTTATACGAGCGTAACGTAATAATTTGAATTTTAAAACTTATATAATATAAAATCAAATCCAAGTAATAGTTGGATATTAACGAGGAAGATAAAACTATACCCGTCAAAGGAGAGCAGCTTCGACGTTCAAACGATCCATTTGGCAGTTATTATGAGTGGGAAAGGTTCGCATTATCATATTCACAAGCTTCCGGTATGCCATTATCGTGAACTTTATCTATCCAGAAAGACTTGCAAAGTAGGTTACTCCCACAGAGCTCGGCCTGTAACTGCAGATTAGACACGCCGGGATTGTATTTTTTGATTTCCTTAAGGCCTTCCCCAAGACCCACCCACAGCAAAAACAAAGAGATACGAATAATTTCAATTAGTTTTATTAGTTAATCCCAAAACAAATACCCTATTAAGTGGGAAAGCTCGCTCGGCCATTTCGGTAACTATATTATTTCATCTTCCATATGGAAGGTTAATTTTATTAAAAACTGGAATGAAATGATGTGATAAATAAGTTTAAAAAAATGTAATGATCTCTTTATTACATTTCATTTCTTGTTAAATATAAATAAAGTTCTGATACTTATTACAATTTTAAGGTTATTTTAGAAGGCCTAAAAATATTACAATTATAGTTTTATGACTTTTAATTGTAAATGTGACAATCGACTACACTTCAAATGTGGCAATATATCCAGTAGCAGGCTTTATTACCACCTTGTGGTCGTCGATAATATGCTAAATAAAATTTTAACAAGTGGCGAGAACGTCGAGGAGTGGAGCTTCAACAACCAATCTGCTAACGATTCTGGAACTTGGTAATATTTGTATTACGCATTATTTATTACCAGTTATATTGGAAAAGAGACATGAATAATGGTCAAATAAAATATATCAGGGGTGCGATTTATGAATATCAGCGGATGACTAAATATGACTGAAATGTAAAAAGAAGTCATCGATTTCTAAAGTTGGTATTTTTATATCTCACCAGGTGACTAAAATATCATACATTTGATATTAATACGAGTACCTCCTACCACTCGCAAATAAAGTCACAGATAATAATCATCACAGATAATGTATGTTAAGTTCCGTAGCACGATTGAGTTTTTATATTTTAGCAATAACATGTCAATTATTATGAGAAACAATATCGACATATTCAACGACAAACAATATGTTCGTCGTGTAACGAAACGCAAGTAGCTCTTGTGCATAAGAAATTATTTGTACGGGTAAGTTGGATCACTTTCTAAAATACGACTTTTGATAAATCGCGATTTCTATCGTGATAGTCATCGGTGATGTTTTTCTCACTGGTGATATCAAAGTCATCGCTGACATTCAAAAATCTCACCCCAGGCAAACTGTTGCAGCTCCGCCTATCTGTTCAGGTTTATGGCTCTATGGGACGTCTCTTTATAAAGCCGCATGAAAATGATGCTTTTAATATAAAATAAGGTACGCAAATATTGTCTTGCACATTGTTATAGAGTTTCCAGCAAAGAGATGCTGCGCTTGACATAATGATTCTAAACGGTCTATTGTTGCTCGCAATGAACGTTGCTTTCAGTTAAGCCTTTGATAGAAATATATTAGGACACTTTGTAGTAAAACAATTGTCTTTGTATGTTTTTATTATAAATTAAGGTCATGTTATGTTTGCTAGCGCACGGTATGCGTTAAAGTTTTATATAAAACTAGCTGACCCGCGCAACTTCGTATGAGTAATTTTAACCGTTTACGCGCCGCACGCAACGGAAGCTCTCAAAAGGAACAAATTTTCCCCGTTTTCCCAACATTTTTCAATTGATGCTCCGCACCTATTGATTGAAGCATGATGTTAGCCTAAAACCTTCTTAGATTAATTGGCTATCCAAACCTAAATTAATTTTGAAATTCGGTTCAGTAGATCCAGAGATTGCCCCCTACAACCTCACAAACTTGACCTCTTTATAATATTAGTATAGATGGTGAGATCCTTAGACCTATAGAGTTTCAATGTAGGCGGGCCAAGAATATTGCCCTGCGGCTTACCATGGGAAACCTTTCTAAGAATATAACAATGCTCTGCTAACCTTTTCACATTGTGTGAAATTAAATATACCTTCCTAAATCCTTTGAAATTTAGCGAATACCTTATAATATGGGTCATATTTTATTAAAATTAGAAGGTAGTAAATTATAATGATTAAAAAAAAAAGAATTCGTATGTACAGTGCTCTGAGGAGCTTTTCAATCTTATTCTCCCTTGCCCTTTTAGAACAGAACACAGAACGTCGAGAGCTTATGAAAAGATGCATCCGCATTCTGTGGCAGCTGTACCTTCTCGTACTAAATATTATGGCAATTCTTACGTGGCCAATTAAAAAATGGAATGCTCTACCAGCCTGTGTTTTTCCTTCTTTCTACAATATGTAATATGCATCGGCATTTCAAGCCGATTCAAGCTTGTACCAAGTGGAAAAAAACAATAAAAAACGTTATGTTCCGAATGTTTGTTGTTTTCATTCTTGGACTTCACACACCGCTTACCAGGTGGATGTAGAGTCACAAGCCTTGTTCTAGTTATCAACTGTTTATAATTTTCAATAAATGTATCGTTTATTATAGATTGAGGTCAAACGCAGGATTGTTTGCAGTAGTTCCATTGCCTTGTTCCATGATGGAACTAGTGCGTATTTTTTTTCGCATTAATTCCATTTCTTTACGGTAATGATCATAATGGAACCACTGCGTATAACCAAATATTGATTAGCACGAGTTCCATGATGGTACTTATGAGTTTTTGTTTACTACACTAGTTTCATTTCTGTACTATTTGTTGTATCACTAATGTACCAATGAGTTTATAATCAAAAATATTTTTTTTTTTTAACAACACCATTATAGTACCTCGGAGATCACGTTAAGAAGTCGGTCCCAGTTTCACTTTCCCAACTTGTGAAACTGTTTATGATAGGTTATTGAGTTTATCCAAACATCACGATAGTTAGCCACTTTCTTTGTGAATAGAATCATACCATCGTCTACGACGAGGTGGGATTAAACCCCCTTCGCTGGGTACCCTGTTTAAAATCTTGTGAAAACTTAAAAACATGTTGCGCGTCGAACAAATTCGTAACGTCAAAAGTCAACTCAAAAGTACCCCCTCGTGCAACTGCAAATTTAATTTTATTATTCGCAGTAGTGCCATTAGTATATACGAGATAAATATCATAACGCAGCGAGGATATTAAATTAAACTCGTAATGCGAATTTATTTTTGAGGCGGGATATGCATTGATCGACCCACTCACGGACTTTGTAGCTCAGCTTAATACCAGGTGGATACAAAGTCATATGGTATGATCCAATAAAATATAATAAATAATACTATTTATGAGCAAGTTAACTATAACTTACCATTTCTAGAGCAAAATAAATAAAGATTTAAAACTTATAAAGGATAGTTATGAAAAATGTAGAAGTTTATTACTGATGATACATGCATTCGTTCAAGCTCCAGAAGTGCCCAGTAAGCTGCCTAAAGTGTGTGAAGTTTTCAGAAGTCTGCTGGCAGGTTGCCAGTTGCGACATCCAGCGGCCACTTTTGGCCAGATTAATTGTGTCTACTTTTGCCAAATGTACTTTGGGAGTGGGATTTATTGCCACATTTTTAGCAATGCATGGCTTTGTTGGTGTCCTGTGATACACAGACTTCTGGTTGTTTACTATTGGAAATAACGTTATAACTTTAATAAAACTTTACTTAATGTCTGTTAGTTTTAATAGTGTGATGGGATGGGTGACCGCTTTATACAACGAGGCTATTTCATCATAAACACCGCAACAAGCTCGCCACTTGTTAGGAGTTGCCTCCAAATACCATCGGCGAAATGAGAGCGGGTTAATCCCTCCGCTGGGTACCCTGAGGCCGTTTAAACGGTTTCCGAGAGCCAAATAGGAACCCGTGATGGTATTTTTTATTATTTTAAAAATGTTAAAAACTTAATATAAATTAATTTCCTTGTCAACTCTTCTATAAACTAAATTAATAATAATAATATATAGGACACTTTTTACACATACTAAGCTCAGGCTTATGCCATGTGTACCAGACACAATGATACATATTACATATTATATTTTATAAATACCCAGACGATGATAACTATAGAGTAAAACGTACTAGATAATATTGTTTTGACACAAGTTAATCGAACCCACAACCTCCGGATACAAGGCCAATGGCGTAACCACTAGTCTACGGAGGCAGTCAACAACAAATATAAAACGGTCTACTTATTAACTTATAATAAAATAGTAAATTAAGGCAGTTAGTAGTGTTTCTAGATCACAAGCAAATAAATAATATTGCCTTGCTGCAGTTATTAACTTAGCCCTCCAGCGGTCGCGCGCGGTCTCTGAGTCCACAGCGAGCTTATATATTGTTATATAAAAACAATCTATAAATTTAAGAAAGGATTGAATTACCGCCTTAAAAACAAAACAAAATTAATTATATAAAATATAAACGAAAATTAAATTCATAGTAAAGATAAAGACAATTTATAGTTAGGCGGATTCTTTAAGCCCAATGGAAAAAAAATAATGATCAAAAACTGTTTTATTCATATTAAATACCTTAGTCAATAAACCAATCGGTACGTATGAAAGAATTAATAAAACAATTCGTATTTTATATGAATAAAGATCTAAAAAAGTTTTCAAAAAAATATTTATAAGCCCTACGTTTGGGTCCACGTTTTCTTTTGCAAAATTTCCAGTTTTTCAGCTTTGTCTTTTAATCATAATGATCGCCTAATTGAACATCGATCGCCATATTGAACATAATGCTATGTTCAATATTTTCTGCCGGTAGTTTACGTTTTCTATTTACTTTATTACCGGTTGGTTCAATTTCTTTTTGATCGTCTAATAAGTGGGAACTGGCATCGCTGTTACTACGAGTAAATGTCCCGCGGCGTTCACTTTTTTCACCGGCAATTATCTGATACAAATAAAATTACTTTATTTAAAAGGTAATTACGTATAAAGTATCTAATGCCAATGTAATAAGTATAACTTAACCGTCAAATCGTCGGCTTATCGGCAAAACTCATTATTTGGTAAAAAATCACTAACTCAGTTAAAAACACCATCGTACTTACTGCATTAAGATCTACAGATATCATTAATCCATTTTTTTCCATCCCAGCTCGTTTACATTTTACACTTCCATAAGTCACTAAGTATATTTAATAGCACGACTTTCCATTAGTTGTGGCATTAAATAAACTTAATTATAATTATTATTACTTAAACATAATTTTAAGTAGTTACGCGACTTGATTTTAAAATATTATTTTCAAAAATAATCATATTTGAGTTAGTGATTTTTTACAATAAAACTTCCCACTATAATCAAGGTAGGATATTTAATAAAAGTCACTACTTCTAATTAATTACTTTTCGGTTAATTAAGTATTAAATAAAACTCACTTATAAATATTTGCCTGATATTATCACAGTTGATATTAATTATTTACTACTTAAAATGTACAAAAATCAAAAACATATATGAATTGTTGCTTCCATCTCAAATAAAATATGATTTAATTAAAGCTTTTGAAAATAATGCCCCAGGAATAATAATTCGTAACAAACGATCAACGTTGACCAATCTACTCACATATTTAAATAGATTGACTCAAGAACTGGGAAATAAATCTCCCATTGGCCTTTTTTTATTTCGACTTTGAACGTGATTTTGATAAGGTTCCTCACAAGAGACTGCTGGTTCACCTGCAACATTTTGGAATTCGTGGAAATTTATTGAGATGGCTAAATAACTATTTGTCGGGAAGAACGTTTTGTGTGAGAGTTAGAAACAGTCATTCAAGTGTTAATAATGTCCTCAGTGGGGTAACACAGGGATCTGTACTGGCCCCGACCCTTTTTGGGATGTTTATTACTGATTTATGCTCAATACTAGAATCTGAAAGTTGTTTTTGTGCAGATGTTAAGTATTTTGGAAATGCCTTAATATATAGTGGAGCTTTAACAGATGACCTGGAACGTATATCAGAATAGTCCAAGAACTGGATAATAAAGCTCAACCCATCCAAAATGTACTGTGCTAACATAATCCAAAAACTATATTCAAGTTAGGTGATATAACCATCACCCCAGTAGAGGTACAGAAGGATCTGGGCACAGTGCTAAGTTCAAATCTGAAATAGGCAGAACTTAGATAGAACCGTGAAGAAGGCTAACTCTGTTCTGTATGCTATAAGGAAAACCCCGCAAGGGTGAAGTATAGCCTTCATTAATGTATGTATTTAAATTTTGGATGTTGGTAATAGTGATCTAAATCACTATAAGCTGATACAACAAGATACAACAATTACATTTTAAGAAACTACAATTGCCAAAAGTCATTATATTTTTTTATTGGCGTTTTAAAAAAAAATATTGCACCTATTGCATAATTTTTCATTTTGTAATATACATAAACATTTCTTCTAACTATTTGTGTTATTTATTTTTTCAATAAAATACTATGAACAAAATTATGAACAATAGTGTATGAAATTTTTAATTACGTTTCCTCTAAAGTTGGTAAATAGAACTTAATAACTTTTGCCGATAAGCCGACGAAATAATAAAAATGGTAGATCTATGCGCATCTGGATTGAGAAATCTAATCAAAACCAAGCAAAATAAATGGAAATGCTGGCACTTTGTAGGATAATGTAGAAACTTATATAAGAAATCTTTTAATTTGTAAAGGTGAGGGAAAAAAGTTAGGATCTCAAAATAGGTAGGTACCTACTCCTAATCCTAACGTTTTTAAAAAAGTATAAAAAAAAATATTTAAAAGTACTTACTCTATGTTATATGTTTTTATACTAACATTCAGTAGACACATCGTAAGAAATAAAAATACGAATTCAAATTATTTGGAGGTAAAATGAAGAAGTTATAAGGCAAAACATGGATCTCTCAATCCAGACGTTTTAGATTGAGTGATCTTTTGAAACACCATGTTAGGCTGAGTAGAAGCAAAAGTTGATTAAGCCAGCATTTAATAGTACTTCTCGACATATTCGTAAAAAATAAATAAACATCCAATTAATAACCGTTAAAAAGTTATAGCAACTTCGTCTGTTTTAAAACATCAGGACTGAGTGCTCTATATTTTCACATATATCTACTTTTACTTTCATCGCACAGAAAATCTAAAATTCTACGAATTATAAAAAAAAAACATCTTCTAAATCCTGGCATTTAACTATTTGTGCAAAGATTGCACTTTATTAGATTTCAACTTTACCCATACAGCAAGTCGTGTAGGTGACCATGTTTTTTTTTATTGCTCTCGGTATGAACCCATACAAAACCATACAAATTCAGATTGATTAAAAAACAAATTTTCGTGTTTCCTAATCCAAATGCACATGGTAGATTTTACATTCGCTCTCTAAAATAATTTTATTCCGAAATTTTACTATTTTAAATTATTTATAACCCTGCTTTTATTTTATTGGAGCAAGGCATGTAACTTTGTATCTACCTGGTGTTAAGCAGACATACGATGAATGGGATCAATCAATAATTGTTCATAATCAACATTGATCGCTCCCACTATGCTGGCTAAATGATGCGATTACGAAATGGGGGGCGACAAAGACGAATTAAATTACGAGTATATTTTAAAATACTCGCTGCCTTTTCTAAGCACCGATTTCGTAACAGCACCCTGAATAGGTGTAAAATATCGACAATATTAATATAAGTTACTAAAACCCGAGCAAAACATGCGCCAAGTATAAAAAAAACTTTGTTGTTTTTCATAATTCTCAATTTTAACATAAACATATTGGAAATTAAACTAACTCAAAAATAAGTATCAAATTCTAGATTATTTTCGCTTTCCAAAGATGTAAAAATATTGATTTAGTCTTGAATTGTGAAATAAATTATAACAAATCACCTACTTCTCAAAATTTCATGCGCATAAACGCGCCGAATATTCTTTGAAATATTATTAAACCCATTACTAAACTTTTCTATAATAAAAGTATATGATTAGAATATATGGGTATATATTTATTTTTTAGATATTATTTCATTAAAAAGAATGTAAATTAAACTGTAAAACACAAAAACTGGCCAAACCGGCCATTGTTCTCGTCCAAATAATATATATAATTTTGGCTGCCGTAGTTGTCCACGTATTGTATCCACGGACGGTTGAGTGCTATTAAGTATAAATAAAAAATAATGAATAAATAATGTTTTTTTTATAAAGATAAAAGATTTATCATGTGCTATAGAATGTCATGAAATATTCATTTGTTTTTCTTAAGACTGCTTAAGCTCGGCGCAAGAGTGCGACCATTGGAACTGCAGTCGTCATGACGCCCATACAAACGTATTTACAATTATACAACATGGCTGTTGAAGTCGAAGTTCAATTTATGTTGCTAATTAATTGTATGCAAAAATCTTTCTGTCGTGAAGTTTTGTTAATATTATAATTCTAAGATCGACAAAAATATTTGTCAGTCATTATATTTTTAATCTGCAGAAAACAGTAGTCGAATAATAGTGGAAGTGTGAAAGCTCATTTTGTATGGAGAACGCAGATTTCGCGGTTGCAGTGCCCTTAAGTTTATACATGGTGATATAAATCTATATATGTTGTTGGTATATATCTCAGAAATCAAATCATTACAGTTTTTAGGTCCGTTAGGTTACTAAAAACAAAATTATGTACACTTGTTTGATAACACCACTATAGTGCCTCGGAGAGCACGTTAAGATATCGGCCCCAATTTCACTATTCCAACTTGTGAAATTGTTTATAAATCGGTTATTAAGTCTTTCCAAACATCGCGACAAACTATCCGCTAGGCACCCTAAGGCCGTCTCTGGCGCCGTAATGCACCCGCGATAATACTTACATTTATTTATATATTAACTTAAGTTCTATTTTATAAATTGGCATAAGTTAGTGTATATACCTTCGGCACCCCTTGTGGCATACTGCAAGTCACCACTTATAAGCTGCTTGTGTATTGATTATTTAATTGAATAAATATACTTTCTATTCTATTCTATTTTATTTATTAAAACGAACAGAAATACCCTGTCATTTTCCGACGATCATTTACCGTTCTAGGATTTTCTGAAAATGTTAGCATCAAGACAATGTTGGGTAATTCGTCGCAGTTTTCCTGAAGCTTATACAAGTATCTTCAGCAGATGACTATCTGAGAGGGGTACCCCTACAGATTTATTTCTAGAGTCCTCCAACGACTGCTCGTTTTCAATTTGCTTAAGCTTTTCCAACCAACAATGTGCCGCGGGCTTCTTTTACGGATTTGCATTGGAATATGGCATTTGTTTACGGAATAGTAACTTCACTCTAAGGCTTTAATATCGTAAGGCACTAAATATATACTGTATGTGTATTAAACCGAAAATAATATTAAATGGAAAAAAAATTGCTTAATATGTTAAATTAATCTAGTGCTTTCACAAATTAATAAGTGTGGTCAATAAAAAGCGACCTGCTGGTTCAGCGGCCTTCGATAGATTACACCTCAGCAGTATAAAGACAATCCTACCAGTGATTAGTGAAATTCACTTTCTTGGTCTTATATTAGATTATCCTCCACGTAGCTTTGCAGCACTCTAGACTTCCTCAGTGTCTTCAGGTTCGGCGATGATGCGGTGGTAAGCGGTGATGATGTGGCGGAGCGGTTTTTTGCGTAAGCGAAAGCGGAGCGAGTCACAAATGACAGACAGACAGACAAATGCACGGATTGAAACGAATATTTGACTTTAAATCACACATGGAGAAAACCTCCACCAACACAGTTACGGCTAGCATGGGAGACAGGGTTCCAATTTTTTTTTTTTTTTTGAGTTAATAAAGTATTTTTTATAATTATTATACTGTTCATCAGTCATACGATGGACACCAAGGCGTGGTTTTTTATTTTACTTTACCTTAGCAATAATAGGTATATGGCCGACTGTACTTATTATTAGGTATACATATAGTCTACCGCATTATGGTTAAAGTTTATTTGCTTGTCATATTAGGTATATAGTCTACCACACTATGGTTGTAGTTCATTTGCTTGTCATATTAGGTATATAGTCTACCACACTATGGTTGAAATTCATTTGCTTGTCTTATTAGATATATAGTCTACCACACTATGGTTGAAGTTCATTTGCTTGTCATATTAGGTATATAGTCTACCACACTATGGTTGAAGTTCATTTGCTTGTCTTATTAGGTATATAGTCTACCACACTATGGTTGAAGTTCATTTGCTTGACGTATTAGGTAAAGAGGGCTATTCGGGCAATATATGGCATGAAAGCTCGTGATTCTCTCCGGGAAACATTTCCTATGATTGATGTATTGACACTACCATCTCAGTATATTTATGAGAATTTATTGTACGTCAAGAAAAACTTAAGTATGTTTAGTAAAAATTGCGACAGGCATAATTTAAACTTAAGAAATATAGATAAAATTGATATTCCAAAGTTTAGACTGCAAAAAACTAATAAATGTTTTATCATTAACAGTATAAGGTTATTTAATAAATTACCTAAAAGTATTATAGATTTAAGTGAAATAAAGTTTAAAAATTGTATAAAACAAACATTAATCCATAGGGCTTACTATAGAGTTAATGACTATATTAATGATAAAGATGTCTGGACCCGTTCTGATCTGCAATTGAGGTCTCACAACTAGTATTGCCTTTTCAATTGTAGTTTTAAATTGTACTAGTACCCAAGTAAGGTATGTTAAATCTGATATTGTAATAATTTATTATTACTTAATTAATTTTTTATTATATTTAACTTTTTATCTTTGGATAAGGTATATCTTATGATTACTTATTTATATTTACGTTATACAGGTACTCTGTTATTATATATTATTATTTAGTAAATTGCCTGTACTATTTAGTATTTTCAGGTCTGTACATTGGTACAGTAACCAATTGCTATACTGTTAAATAATCTGCCATAGGGTGTTTTGTGCACGCTTTTAGTAGGATTAGAGCATTTTAAGTATGCTACCATATGCTGTT
The DNA here is from genome assembly GCA_947458855.1 of Monopis laevigella. Lineage (NCBI taxonomy): Eukaryota > Metazoa > Arthropoda > Insecta > Lepidoptera > Tineidae > Monopis > Monopis laevigella. The sequence continues at coordinate 828,687 of OX381596.1, read as the reverse complement.
TGCATATCGGTAACTCAATGGCTGTGTTCCTCTGTTAGTGTGTGTGAAGCACCAGAGTATTTTACTTGCTGGTACCTTTTTCTCCGGGGTGTCTCGACGACTTTACAACTAGTGTTTACGCCCTTGAAGATACCGATCCATATAACTATGTTAATGCGATTGATGGTCATTCAAAAATATATACAGCCAATATAATGACAATAATATAATATAAGAACTAATATTTAAGGCGTGGATACGGTTGGTGAGGTTGGTCGCCTCGGTGGCACTCTTGTATGGCGGATGATAATCGGATGGTCAATGGAATCAGCTAACCACCTAGTCTTACACTAGTTGGTTATGTAGCGTGCGTTCGGTTGGTTGTTTTTTTTTTCTTTTTTAATATTTTTATTTTATGACACCTTTTATTAATTAATATATATATAGCAGCCTAACCAAGCGCACTCTAGACCTTATTGGTAAAACTTTTTTTTTTTTTTTGACTATTCATAAATATCTGTAAAGATTTACATGAAATAAATAATATTTGATTTGATATTTGATTTGATTGAGGTATATAGTCTACCACACTATGGTTGAAGTTCATTTGCTTGTCATATTAGGTATATAGTCTAACACACTATGGTTGAAGTTCATTTGCTTGTCTTATTAGGTATATAGTCTACCACACTATGGTTGAAATTCATTTGCTTGTCTTATTAGGTATATAGTCTACCACACTATGGTTGAAGTTCATTTGCTTGTCATATTAGGTATATAGTCTACCATATTATGGTTGAAGTTCATTTGCTTGTCTTATTAGGTATATAGTCTACCACACTATGGTTGAAATTCATTTGCTTGTCTTATTAGATATATAGTCTACCACACTATGGTTGAAGTTCATTTGCTTGTCATATTAGGTATATAGTCTACCACACTATGGTTGAAGTTCATTTGCTTGTCTTATTAGGTATATAGTCTACCACACTATGGTTGAAGTTCATTTGCTTGTCGTATTAGGTATATAGTCTACCACACTATGGTTGAAGTTCATTTGCTTGTCATATTAGGTATATAGTCTACCACACTATGGTTGAAGTTCATTTGCTTGTCTTATTAGGTATATAGTCTACCACACTATGGTTGAAATTCATTTGCTTGTCTTATTAGGTATATAGTCTACCACACTATGGTTGAAGTTCATTTGCTTGTCATATTAGGTATATAGTCTACCACACTATGGTTGAAGTTCATTTGCTTGTCTTATTAGGTATATAGTCTACCACACTATGGTTGAAGTTCATTTGCTTGTCGTATTAGGTATATAGTCTACCACACTATGGTTGAAGTTCATTTGCTTGTCATATTAGGTAAATAGTCTACCACACTATGGTTGAAGTTCATTTGCTTGTCTTATTAGGTATATAGTCTACCACACTATGGTTGAAGTTTATTTGCTTGTCGTATTAGGTATATAGTCTACCACACTATGGTTGAAGTTCATTTGCTTGTCTTATTAGGTATATAGTCTACCATACTATGGTTGAAGTTCATTTGCTTGTCTTATTAGGTATATAGTCTACCACACTATGGTTGAAGTTCATTTGCTTGTCTTATTAGGTATATAGTCTACCACATTATGGTTGAAGTTCATTTGCTTCTCTTATTAGGTATATAGTCTACCACACTATGGTTGAAGTTCATTTGCTTGTCATATTAGGTATATAGTCTACCACACTATGGTTGAAGTTCATTTGCTTGTCTTATTAGGTATATAGTCTACCACACTATGGTTGAAGTTCATTTGCTTGTCTAATTAGGTATATAGTTTACCATATTATGGTTGAAGTTCATTTGCTTGTCTTATTAGGTATATAGTCTACCACACTATGGTTGAAGTTCATTTGCTTTTCATATTAGGTATATAGTCTACCACACTATGGTTAAAGTTCATTTGCTTATCTTATTAGGTTTATAGTCTACCACACTATGGTTGAAGTTCATTTGCTTGTCATATTAGGTATATAGTCTACCACACTATGGTTGTAGTTCATTTGCTTGTCTTATTAGGTATATAGTCTACCACACTATGGTTAAAGTTCATTTGCTTGTCTTATTAGGTATATAGTCTACCACACTATGGTTGAAGTTCATTTGCTTGTCTTATTAGGTATATAGTCTACCACACTATGGTTGAAGTTCATTTGCTTGTCTAATTAGGTATATAGTCTACCATATTATGGTTGAAGTTCATTTGCTTGTCTTATTAGGTATATAGTCTACCACACTATGGTTGAAGTTCATTTGCTTGTCATATTAGGTATATAGTCTACCACACTATGGTTAAAGTTCATTTGCTTATCTTATTAGGTTTATAGTCTACCACACTATGGTTGAAGTTCATTTGCTTGTCATATTAGGTATATAGTCTACCACACTATGGTTGAAGTTCATTTGCTTGTCTTATTAGGTATATAGTCTACCACACTATGGTTGAAGTTCATTTGCTTGTCATATTAGGTATATAGTCTACCACACTATGGTTGAAGTTCATTTGCTTGTCGTATTAGGTATATAGTCTACCACACTATGGTTGAAGTTCATTTGCTTGTCATATTAGGTATATAGTCTACCACACTATGGTTGAAGTTCATTTGCTTCTCTTATTAGGTATATAGTCTACCACACTATGGTTGAAGTTCATTTGCTTGTCATATTAGGTATATAGTCTACCACACTATGGTTGAAGTTCATTTGCTTGTGATATTAGGTATATAGTCTACCACATTATGGTTGAAGTTCATTTGTTTGTCATATTAGGTATATAGTCTATAGTCTATTCCACAAATGTAGACATCCCTGTATACGTCTCTGAACAATTAACCGTAAGAGGATCTCGTCTGTACTTTCTAGCAAGGGAACTAGCGAAGGCAAATGAATACAGATTTTGTTGGACCTCCTTTGGTAAGGTATTTGTAAGAAAAGGTGAAAATTCACCAATTATAACAATTAGAAACGAAGCACAGGTCCATAAAATGAAACAAAGTGATTGACTTTTTATTGTTAATTATTATTATCATACTGGTTTTTTTATTAATATTGCATGCTTACTTTTAGAAATGTTACATATAAAATATACACAGACGCAATACACATTTAAAAACTTAAATACTACAGTACAACTCATTAGTTCTTGCCAACCTAATACTATCTTCCTTATATACCTCCAAGATTACTATTACTCTTACATAGTGTCTTACTCTCTTATACTTACAAATATTACAAATATGTTCGTATATAAAACGATGTCAATAATCTTATATATATGTTATATATTTATTTTTTTTCAAAATTGTTGTCTATATTATATTAATAAATTTGAGTGTATATTCAATACATTTTAAATCAAAACCTTATAATTAAAAAAATATGTCATAGCATTAATACATCTTGATATAAAATAACAAATACCTACAACTATCAAAATCTAAAAAAACTCATCACACTAATAAAACATAAATTAACAAAATATAATATACTTACCTACAATTATACAAATATTACCTATACCTACGATCTTTTTACCTTAGAAATTACTTATAATAAAATTAATTATGAATAATACAACTTACCTTTTACAGGAATTGGATAATATAAATAATAAGAAACCAATCAGTAGCCATATTGATCTATTCCAAATAAACCTTCCACTTAAAAAACCCGATTTCTCATTGATTTGTCAAAATATTTGAAGCGTACACAAGGAGTCAAATCTAGATGACCTAGATGCAAATCTAAGTTTACTAAAATACGACATTGATATTATCACTCTAACTGAATGTCGCATTAACCTAAATAAACCCCTCCCCTATAAGACTAATTACCTAACATATAATTCCACAAACAAAATGAACCAAAATGATGGTGTAGTGGTGTTTATAAAAGGCGAAATTAGACATAATATTTCAGAAATTAATCTACATGGAGCTTCCTGCCTTGAAATCACGATCCCCTGCTATAAAATAATTTGTATTTACCGCTCACAATCAGAAAGAAACCCAGAAAAATTTATTTTATCGCTTAATAATTACCTAAACACTGTTGGTACAAATAATAATATTATTCTGACAGGTGATCTAAACATAAATATCTTGGAAGATAACCTTAACTATCACTCGGAGATGTACCTGGATATGTTAGTATCACACAGTCTTTACCCTGGACACCAATGTGATACAAGAATAAACAGCTGCCTTGACCACATTTTCACAAATATAGACCAGAACAAATTTAATTCAATTGTCGCTGTACTTGACACGACGACTACAGACCATAAAATGGTAGCAATATTTAACTATTTAAACAAAACATCTTACAAACCTCCAAAATATAAGACTATCACTGACTTTAATAATGCTTTAATTTCGTTACAAAATAATAACATTGACAAACTAATGACAATTCACGACCTCACTGAATTAACTAACCAACTATTCATTCTTTAAATAAAAATACAAAAACTATAAAAATACCCAACAGTAAAAGAATATTAAAACCAAGGATCACACCCGGTGTTCTAAATTATATCAAAAATAGAAATAAACTACAACAACAACTAAAAAATTATGAATTTAATAAAATACTTAAAATAACATATCGAAGATACAGAAATTATTGCAACAACCTGATAAAAAAAACTAAAGAAACAATACGAAATAAATCTTCTAGACAAAACAAAAGATAATAATAAAACATTATGGAAAAGTATTAAAACAATCACAAATCTTAACAAAACTCAACAAAATAATGCAGAATTATTAAATATTTGTAACAATCCTAATGATTCTTCAAATCATATTAATAAACATTTTAATTGTGTTGGTAAAACATAGCACAACAAATAAAAATAGATCCTATTGAAACTTCAAAATATTTTTCCTACCCAACTAAACTCAATTGGTATTATTGAGCCTGAACCATTTGAAATTGAATCTATTATCAATAAACTAAAGCCTGAGTCAGCAGCTGGCTGGGATAATATCCCTACAAGCTTTATAAAAATGGCTAAAAGACAGCTTGTTCCTATAATTACTCACCTCTGTATTCTTTGTTTTAGACAAGGCACCTTTCCTACACAGCTTAAACGCTCCATAATATTACCCATTTATAAAAATGGTGACAAAACTGACCTAAATAATTATAGACCAATATCAATTCTACCAGCTTTATCGAAAATCATTGAAAAAATAATAAATAAAAGATTAATCGAATTTCTAAATACTACTAAATTTTTATCATCTAACCAATACGGATTCAGAGAGGGAATTAGTACTGAGGATGCGATACTCGACTTGACAAATGACATAACTAATAATCTAGATAAAAAACAAAAAGCTTTATGTATCTTTCTCGACTTAAAAAAAGCCTTTGACACTGTCTCAGTCCCCATTCTTTTACTAAAATTAGAAAAAGCGGGGATCAGAGGCACATTTTTGACACTACTTACTGACTATCTTCAAAATCGTACTCAACGCGTTAAATTGGACAATAACTATTATAGTAATGACGAATATATACATGACTATGGCATACCACAAGATAGTATCCTTGGACCGACTCTATTTCTTATTTACATAAATGACTTGACAGACCTTCTTATACAAGATGGCCAGGCCTATTCTTATGCCGACGATACTGCACTTCTTTTTCATGGCGATAACTGGCCTAATGTTCATAAATCAGCTGAGGCAGGATTTCAGAAAGTTATAAATTGGTTAAATCTAAACTAAACAGGAAAAGATATAACACTACCCAACTATATAACGATGCCGACGTGTTATCTGTTAGAAAATTTTTTTGTCTCCAATGCATTTTAAAAATCCATAAACATCAAACTATAGACCCAAATAAACTTAAAAAACGTAATAAAATGGTAATAAATATAAAAACAGTAAGAACCCAATTTGCTTCCAACCAATTTTTATATAAATCTGCGTATATATATAATAAATTAAATTAAATATTAAATATATACCCTATGAAGTTATTCGAATGTAAAGGAACCCTAACCACCTGGCTAAAATCACAAAACTATAATGAAATAGAGGAAACTATGGGTTGATTTTTGGGAATAAAATTATATTGCTAAACTTAACCTATAGGTTCTTCTATAACCAATGGTTACTGCAATAACCAATAGTTCTTTTCCTAGGAAATTGTATTAGTAAAACATATTAAATATAGTATCTCACTATTTACAACACAAACATTTCTCAATCTCACACAAAAAACACAGACCAAACACATGCACACATACCCATCCACACGCCTAGACACACGCACAGACCAGACACACATACAACGTCAACATTACACTCACACGCTCAGATCACACCACACCTTTTAACTTTTTTTAGATGTACTTATAACTAATGTAATTTTTAAAAGTCTACAAGTGTAGTTTCAACTGAAGAGGCGGTTGCTCCTAATACAGGTTACTATAACTTAAAAGGAGCAGCTCAGCTTACAGTTTAATTGTGTTAAAAAATATTTTGGTTACTGAATAAATTTATTTATTTATTTATAGTCTACCACATTATGGTTGAAGTTCATTTGCTGGTCATAAAACAATAAGGTTGTTTTCCCTTGCCGTAGTATTCTGACAGTTAATGCTTTTATTGTATTGTAGTGACGTTGAAACCTCACTCAACATTAGCGACAAATTGATGGCAAGGGAAGTGTTGTTAAACTTAAATGTGTTCCAAAATAGGTGCAATAATTACTCAAGCGATCTCTCGGGGATAAAAAGAGGCATATGTAGGAATCGGATAGAATTATGTTTTGGAACTACAAAATTTTTTTTTTTATAATATATTTTTTTTTTTAATAAAGAAACAATCAAATAACAACAAATTAATGTGGAGCAATAAAATGTTAAAATTTCTATAGTAAGGTGAATTTTCCGGCCATTTTTGTTATTACTATTGTCAGTGCGATCATTACCCGTTTGAAATTACCGTTAATTATTACACTTGTCAAGGTTATCTCTCAGTATCGCTTTCGAGTAATGCAATGATCCCGGGTAATAATTATACTTTATTTTTGTTTTAAAATTACACCACTTGTTAGGTGTTACCTCCGAATAATTTTGTCGAAATGAGGACGGGTTACACACTCGGCTGGGTACCCTGAGGCCGTTTATACGGTTCCCGGAAGCCAAATAAGCGGCTGTGATGGTATTTTAAAATTACACGCTCACGAAGTTACATATAACCTGCATTTTAATTTTAAAAAGTGTTAAATTTACAATATATTTAACACTTGTGTTACGTATACATTGTTAAATATACATTAGATATACTGGATGTTTTTTTAATAATGATAATATTTTTTTGATGCCTCCAGTATCATTTTTAGAACCCATTTAAAAAAAAAAGTACTTTTTTCTTCAAAAAAATAAATCCGAAAAATACATTATATATGAACAAACGTCTATATGCTTTAAATGACTCCTACAAACACATAATAAGTCTTCGTATCTAACAAGTGAAACACAATTAGACAAGTGATAGGCTTAATTCGTGAGTTTAGTATGAAAGTTATTTAGTGATTTGTAGATCTTTTTTGTTATTTATCTCTGTTTTTGTATAGTCAAGGAAAAAAACGTGTTTCATTGTTTTCATCATAAAATACAATATAACAATTTTATCATATTTAAAAACCCCAGTATGATAATATCATTGGTAGTAAGTAACAAAAAACATACAAATTGTACTTTTATAAAAAGACTCCAAAAAATAAGGAAGTTTTCAATTAATTTTACTTAACATTGTTTTATTTTTTTTAGTAGTAGCAAGACCTGCAAAGTATGAGAAATATTTCTCGCGAACATCCCTACTACCTACCAGGGTCATATGAAATGATAAGACTTACTGATGAAGCTTGTTGGTGATCCCTGGAGCACACCCGCACCAGTGCACCAGTGCAGCAGTCTCCTCTAGCAGTGTTATGTAGCCCTGGTACTTTTCTATAATACATTAGCTTCTACTTCGTGCATTAGGATAGGTATTAATTCAATATATACAATTTACGTTGTTTGTGGTTTAGAAAAGGAAACATATTAGGAACCGCTATAAGCCAATTTATCCATTTGTATAAATCTGCCCGCACTTTATTTACATGATAAAACTTAATTAAAATCTACGTAAAGTACGAATTTTATCCAACGCAGTTGTATAAGCCAATAAGCTGTACATAATTTTAAGAATAGCGTCTGATTTCGATTTTGACATAAAAAGGGTCTTGACTGTCCAAACATTCGAGGAGTTTGGTACAGGATAGAAAAAATAAATCCCTGAAATAAATATAAAACACTAAAAATTCCTCATATTAAAATATTTTCTAGAAAATATCAAGCCAGAAAAGTTAAAAAAGGAAAACAGTCATTGTTTTTTTTTATTTTTTATTTATTTATTTAATAGAAAAATTGTACATTACAGAATTATCTAACTAATACAATTCTTTAAATTATAATGGCTCCAAGTACCTCAGAACAACTCTTTTGGTCTCCGTCTCAGATGAAGCAAATATATCAAACTCATTACAGTTCTGCACGATTTTATTCAGAAAACTGATTGCGCGGGGAATTGGTGCACTTTGTAAGAGATTTGTGCGAGCCCTCACCTCAGCAAACAGTGTATGGCCGCGCGCGCGCAGGTACCTATCTGGTACAAACAGCGATAATTGTTGTAATATAGTAGGTATGCAACTTTTTCCCCTTAATATATCTAAAATATACAATACTAAAGCCCTATTACGACGAACTGCTAACGAATTGAAATTGAGCATACCCAATAGAAATAAAGTAGGATACATAAACGGATAGTACCCATAAGTCTTCTTATACAAACATCTTAAGAACATTTTCTGCACTTTTTCTACCATAAGGGTGTATGTACATTCACTCGGATTCCATAAAATGGAGTTGAACTCCAATATGCTCCGGACATATGAGTTGTACAACACTACCAGGGTTTCAGGATCAGAAAAGTCTCGTGTTTGCCGCATTACCCATCCTAAGTTCCTTCTAGCTATTGCACACATTTTGATTATATGAGTGTGGAATGTTAGATCACTGCTGAACAGAACTCCGAGATCCCGGACCGTATCCACAATGCGCGTAAGCTGGGCTCCATCAAGCATATAAGAGTAACCGATACGACTTTGGGATCGAGAAAAAGTCATAATTGAACATTTATCTATATTCAGATCAAGACAGTTCCCGATACTCCATTGGTGTATCTGATTTATACACTGCTGGAACCGCTCACAATCCTGCTGCGTTTGTACGGATGTTGCCAGCTTCACATCATCGGCAAAAAGAAGGACAAGACATTCCTTGGGTATCATCTGCACAATATCATTAATGAAAATAAGGAACTCCAAGGGTCCCAAGTTGCTGCCTTGACTTATACCAGATCTGGTGTAGAACGGTGCAGACCTAGAGTTTCCATACTGGACATACTGCTTGCGGTTGGAAAAATAGTTAGCGAAGAGTTTAAGCAACTGTGGCGTAAAGCCTGCCGAAGCCATCTTTCTTAACAATATATCATTGTCCACTCTGTCAAATGCCTTCCGGAAGTCAAAATAAGCCACATCTACCTGCCTACGTGCATCCACCTCTGCAGTAGCGTAGTCCAAGAAGGTCAATAAGTTAGATGTTGTAGATCTTCCCGGCAGGAATCCATGCTGAGCATCCGTAAACCATGGGCGTAGTTGTAAAATAATATCACCATACAGAATACTTTCAAACAACTTTCCGAATGGTGACTGAATAGCAATAGGTCTATAGTTGCCAACACAAGACCTTTCCCCAGATTTATATACAGGAATTACCCTAGAAATTTTCCAGTGAGATGGATATACACCAACTCTCAATATAAGATTGAATATGTGCATCAAGGGAGTAATTAGAACCATGCGACAATCACGTAGCATGAAAGGTGGAATACCATCAGGTCCACATGCAAATTTAGGCTTAAGAGACTTGAAGGCTTTTAGAAGCTTTTCATACGAGACAGTGTCTACAGCGATACAGCTCACCCCATTATACCCCTGGTCCTCTGCCAATATCCTATCTACATCCAGATCTGGCTGCCAGTCTAAGTAAACACTTTTGAAGTGATTTGCGAAATCCATTACTATTTGGGAGTCAGAGACCGAGAAGTCACTTTCATGCAAAGTTTTCCGCTTATCTTTTATATATGACCAAAATATATTACTATCTTTTTTAATAGATTTTTCCATTTTACACGTATAATTTTTAAATGCACATTTTATTTTTACTTTAACTAATTTTCTTAACTCCGAAAACATATTATAATATATATCAAGATTATGTAATTTATACAATTTAAAATAATAATATTTAGATTTAATGTCTCTAATAATATCTGCATCGTACCATACTGGGTATCGATACATATGGTTATTGCCTGGCATCCTTTTTATAGGAACACTTAATTGTAAACATGTGTTAATTTTATCGTATAAAAAAGATACTGCTAATTCACAATCCTCAATATTAAATAAATCTGACCAGTCAATATTTAATATCTGATCGTAGAGCAAAGGCAGGTTCGCTTTTCTGAAATTCCATTCGCATATAGGGCCCTGTTTATCATCTTTAACTATAGGTGTACGCTGTGCGCGCGCTACCATAACTTCTATCCATAAAGAAGGGTGGTAACCAGTTTTGCAAGAAATTCCCTCAGTAGTCGCTCTCACCATAATTGAGCTCGGTACCAAATTACTTAATACCAGGTCCAAGAATCGATCCATTTTATTAGGGATGATATTATATTGAGAAAGGTCACAGTATGACATGAAATACTCGAAGCCATTATTAACATCATCAGAAGCAGAATACAAGTTAAAATCTCCCAAGACAATAATTTTACATTTATAAATATTTAAAACATTTTCTATATATTCAAAGAAAGCAAAATAATAAGATTCACTCACTCGCGGCGGCAGATAAACAACACAACAAATTACTTTAGTCCCTTGGTAGGTAAGTAATGTAGATACGCATTCTATATTTTGAAAGTCCTTCATTTCTATATTGACATGCAGATGGCGCATTTTAATAAATCGGCGCACCGCTAACAGTACTCCCCCGCCTCTTCTGCCATCGATACGATCGCGACGCAGTACGTTGTAGTCGGGTGGGATCACTTCGCTATCGAAAACAGAGTCGTCGAACCATGTTTCAGTCAAAGCTATAACGTCAGCTTTTAAACATCTAATTGAAAATTCAGCTTCCCGAATTTTTAATTTTATACCCCCAACATTTTGATAAAAAATATTAATAATCTCTCCCTTAATAACATTGGGCTTACATTTCGGCTGATTAGCGAAAATTCTGCCATTTGGACATTCGAGCTCCAGTTGGCCAAGTGTTAACATCCAAAAAATACTCTTCAAAATCTTCAGGGACTCCAACTTTAAAGGAGGAATATCTGGTACTCTTTATATTTAATTTCAAAACTTCATACCCATCATAAGCTTTCTTTCTACACAAAAAGTCAAAAACATTTTCCTGTGATGTTGAGGCTCTCAACCCCCACACATGAATATATTTTAATATATCGATGGTTTTCAGAACATCATCCTCACCACCGACAGCCTTCAGTGGTACATTTGTTACAACCGTTTTGCGACGACGCTGCTTAGTGTTTATTTGCTTATCCTCAATCAATAACTCATTCTGGGCAGCGACCTGAATATCCACACTAGTTGTATTAGTATTAGGCGTAAGTACTTGTTGTTTGGTATTAGTAATAGTCGCTTGCTCCTCGACCACTGGCGCCATCTTACGAGGCACTGTAGACCGACCTGTTGATTAGCATCTGTTTAATTATATTTAATTTTATTTAATACAGTATTTCTAGTGGCAGAGACTTTAAGCATTTTGATACCAAAGGTACAAGTTACACAAAAAATAAGCAAAAGCTTCAACCTAAAAAAATACAGTAATGTAAATTATAAATAAATACCTGTAATGAAACTATACATAAATTTAAATAGACCGGCAGAGAGTGCTAGTGTTCCGAGAACGCCTGCAGAGTTCCATTAATACCTAGTTATGAAATACACATTCAGAATAAAAGAAAAACAAATAGCTACTTCACCAAAATAATAATAATACTCGCTATTATTCATGAAGCTAAAAACTAGGGGCGCGCGGACGGGCACGGTTTTTACCTTCATGCTATTATTATATGAAAAATAATCGTACTTCGTTTATTTTCGATTTTATTATTATATAAATTTATGTATACTTTAGTTACAGGTATATAGTTTTTATTTTATTTTTTATTAACCTATTGTGTCCCACTGCTGGGCAAAGGTCTCCCTTCCCTCCTTCCATCTTTTCCTGTATCTACCTGTCCTAGGCCAAATCTTTAAAAAGGATTGGCCCAAAAAAAAAATTACTTTACTGTATTTTTTATGTTGAAGCTTTCACTTACTTTTAATTCTTACCTAATAATATAATAATATACATCATCATCATCATATATCATCACGGGTGCCTTACGGCGCCCGAGACCGTCTAAACGGCCCCAGGGTACCCAGCGGAGGGGTTTTTAATCCCACCTCGTCATAGCCGATGGTATGAGCCTACACTGAACAAGTGGCTAGCTCGTCGCGATGTTTTGAATAGACTCAATAACCCATCTATAAACATTTTCACAAGTTGGTATAGTGAAACCGGGACCGACAGCTTAACGTGCTCTCCGAGGCACTATAGTGGTGCTGTCAAACAAAAGTACATACATTTTTTAATTAAAAACTCATTGGAACACACCGGGATTCGAACCAGAGACCTAAGTGTTTTTAAGTCCAAGGTCTAGTCGGCCACCACGTATATAAATACGGAAAAATAATAATAATCAAAAAAGGCTCATTATATAACAGGACCCTGTGTATAAACCATAAAATATAACTTCTATTTAACTTTTACCTTATACTCATTATACAATAGTAACAATTTATTCATGTGTTCTTTCTTTCTTTCTAAAGTGTTCTTCTAGGACTCAATAACTGTTATGAATAGCGGTGCTAGAGTTTGAGTTTTGTTTTTAAAAATCTAAATATAATAAGTGTAAATATATAGATAACTTGTTTCATTCACGAAATTACGAAAGAACTAGCCGAATGATCCGCAGGGGGCGTAGAATAGCGACTTCATAATATTATCTTAAGGGCACTGCATTCGTAATCGCGAATCGTTTGTCGCAGAATCAAACATTTCTTTTTTCGGACATTGTAGGTATTTTGTTTGGATTTTTGTTTTTCAACTCAGAAAAATAACTTTTAATTCAAAAATATTTATTACAACAGAAAGATTTTTACACACATAAAAATAATAATTGAACTTCGACTAACAGACATGTTGTTATTTTGGAAGTACGTTTGTATGGGCGTCAACACGACTGCAGAGACCTTAACTAAATAAAACTACCATTATTTTACTACATATTATATTAACCACCTAGTCTTACACTAGTTGCTTATGTAGTGTGTGTTCGGTTCGGTAGTATTTTTTATATTAAGATTTCCATTCCATCGTGTTTAAGTTCAATTAATATTTGTCGTTCTTTTGTTAATGCAGCCTAACCAAACGCACTCTAAGACCTCATTGTTAAACTTTTTTTTTTTACTATTCATAAATATCTGTAAAGATTTACATGAAATAAATGACTTTGACTTTGATTACAAAAAAACTTTACTTACTTCTTTTTGTAATTATGTTTTTTAGCTAAAGTTTTTTAATCTTTTTAAGCCCAGTTATGTTTTATAACGAAAAACGTAGCTCAGAATATAATTTTGGTAACATACGTTCTATATAAGTGGTTTTACGATTCATTTTACACACACATTATCATTGCATCGTAAAGCCGGGCTTTATCACTCGGCATTGTTGGCTTTATCACTAACACACGGTGTATATTAACGGCGCCATTCTATTCTATTGGGTGGTTAGACAAATTCATTGCGCAATAACTGCTTCTTGATGTTTGACTATAATAAACCAAATATTGTTTTTTTTTAGTACCTGCCGCTACATGAGGTGTGTTAGAAAAACTAATTTGGACTTTTTTAAATACAATCCACATCTATGCAATGGACAGCATTACTAGCAACGTATTGTTACTACAAATGTGGGAGCTATTACGACAGGCTACAACAATATTTCTACTACAAATGTGGGAGCTACTACGACAGTGCTACAGCTATACTTTTGCTACAGATGTGGGATCTACTACACTAAGGCTACAATAGTACTGCTACTACAAATATAGAAGCTACTAGGAAAGTGCTACATTAGTACTGCTACTACATATACAGGAGCTACTACAAATATAGGAGCTACTACGAGAGTACTACAGCACTATTACTACTATAAATATAAGAGCTGCAGTAGGACTTTTATTATACATATATAATCTGCTGCGGTAGTACTACAACGAGAATTATGTTTAAAAAATATATTATTATCCACTACGACTTTAAATATAATAAATATCTGTGCTAAATAGTGCTATAGCAGGATATATGCGAATATCGCAGAGCAAGTGTCTGATTAGACGGTTGAAAATTGTCACACAAAAACAATGAAAGACGATCCGCAATAAAACTAAATAATAAAATACGAACGAAATGAAAGACGAGTGCGATCCTCAAAGTTTGTATCTCGCTAGTTAAACTTTTTACTACAATAAACTAAATTACTTGCTGCTGTTGTTTTCAACACAAGTTAAAGTTAAGTTCTGTGAAATTGTGTCATTGCCACGCGCTTGCGCATCATAATTGTATTAAACCAGTTAGTATTACGTACTTGTAGAATAATCTAACCATACAAATTAGAAAGGCCAAATATACAGGGTGAAATTTGAAAGGATGTACTTTAGGCTAATATGAGGTTCTGCTGATCAAATCGAACAACTATTCCTATGGAACCATGTGTCGCAAATGAAAAAAAATTTTGACTTCCCCATACAAATTAGTCATTTTAACATTACTAGTTTGTATGGAGAAGGCAATATTTTTTTTCATTTGCGGCACATGGTTCCATGGGAAAAGTTGTTCGTATTGATCAGTAGAACCTCATATTAGTCCAAAGTACATCCTTTCAAAGTCACCATGTATATATTTTTTAAATGGTCATCCGCATTTCTCGAAGAAGTTGTGCTTAAAACTGTAAATGTTAGTATATGACTATACATAATTATTCATTTACATGTATAATTAATTGTATGCATTATATCATGCGTTTGTGAAATAGTATAATTTTTGTGCATTATATGCAGTTTTTTAGTATACAAATATAATTTTTATTTTCTCTTTCATATTTGATTTCATTTATTTTTAAATTAATTGAAATTTTCTCAAGCTTTAACTGTTAGAGAATGCCCAACGTCATTATGTTCGCCTCTGTACTATGCACAAAGTAGAAAGGGAAACCAACCAAAAATGCCTAACTCAGATTTTTTTAAATTAAATAAATAATAATTTTGTTAAATGAAATTCTTGTCAATTTTTGTTTGGTATAGTATGTATGTTTATGTATTACATTTATTATATTATACACAGTATTTAAGTAGCTTAAGTATTATTAGGCATTATATTTACCTTTCTTCTATCTTTTGAAGGATTTTTTTGTTGGCGCCATATTCAGTTCTCTCTTCTCCCTCTACCAGTCAAAACTTCGAGATAAATAAAGCAGTAAGTGGATGCAATGATTAAACGTGATAAATAGCCCGCGGGTCAGATTAATGCGGTGGCAGACCAGGGTCCAGGTTCTGCCGTCGTTTTTTTTCACCTCTATCGTAGTTCCTGAAATCAGTCGAAGGGGGCCTAGGCGCACCGCTCCCAGCTCCCGTTTTCTTCAGTTTTTGGCAGGGCAGCACAATATATGTGCGTTGCGTAAAACTGCTGCAGGACGGAAGCTGGGGTGCAGTGCTAAACAAACACACGGACACAATACTAATTTTATATAAATTCTAGTGAACCCTAAAATCGCCTCTATGAAAGTACTGTATAATTAACTCACCAAATTAATATTGGAACTCCGAACTTAGTACGTTACACTATTCTATATTTTTGTGTAACTAACTTATTATTACAAATATACACTCGCGATGTTAGTAATTTATCAAATGGCCTGCGGTACTCTGACCGCGGCCTATTTATATAAAATTTAAAG
Organism: Monopis laevigella; assembly: GCA_947458855.1. NCBI lineage: Eukaryota > Metazoa > Arthropoda > Insecta > Lepidoptera > Tineidae > Monopis > Monopis laevigella. Next base: position 812,435 of record OX381596.1, on the reverse strand, counting down.
TAATACGCTACTTCGAATTCTACAATAGATTTATTTAATCTACCTGCCTGTTTTGCATTTTTTACTATTGAAACGGGTACTTTTAAGTCCTAGACAATCCATTCCATATCGCGGATTGCCGTACTTTTGTTACATTAAAGTAACGTTCCGTTACAATAGAATTTCGTCATTTTGGTAACCTAACGTTTCCGTAATAAGAAACAGAATATGGCAGCAGAGCCGCTCTTCCAGACCTCAATAACATTGTTAAATGTACATATATTTTTTGGTACAGGGTCAGACAGCGCGTGACCTAAAAACTTGTTTTTAAGTCTGAAGTCTAAGTAGTTAGGCCACCACGTATATTTTAGTATACAGCCTTGTCCTACGCAATGTAATAATGTTGCTTGATAACGTATTCTAGTAATGTAGCAGGCAGCTGGCGAGCCGAGGCCTTCGACTTGGTTCTCATTGAGCATAGTGGGAGCTCTACTCATGTCGCAGGTTATTTGATTATTTCGTTCGCGAGATTTCATATTCTTTATTATTACATAAAGAAAATATTTTATTTGAAAAGAAAACTCATATAAAAATATATGAGTAATAATTTCGATAAAGGCCAATATAAAATCCGATTGTTGTTTATGATCAGTTGAGGGGTTTTATAACACCCACATCTGCCGTCAAAACCGCATGTGTGTGATGCCATAAAAACTCTTACGGCCAATGTTTACCTACTTACTATTATATGTTTGGGAAATATTTTTATATCCTCTGAAACGTAAACGTGTTATGTAAATTGTGGATATGTTTCTTGTATACTTTAATGTACAGGAACAAATATTGGATATAATTTTAATATCTAGTTTAAAAAAATAAAGGTGAAAAATGTATCGCCGACTTATAAACTAAAAATTGAACGCCAACATGAGTTCAGTTCAAAACTCGGCCATGACACATTACATGACGCTATTACTATTAGATAACAAACTTACGATTTATTAAGTTTTAAGATCAGTTTTTTTTTTAATTCGCATTTGTTTTAAAGGCCCTTGATCCATTTATAAACTAAAAACCACAATAAACCTTATTGAAAAGTTATTTTTTTTCACTACAAGTTTAAAAAAATAGGTGTACGTCATTGTGCAAGCTACTGTTTTGCTTCAGTCTCACCTATTCTACTTACTATAAATATGTTCATATTATTTAATAAAAAAAAAGCTAGCAGAAGCGTAGGAGAGGATCGAGAAAGAATAATATTATTAAGTGCTCCGACATCCCACACATAGATATCCAGGTCCGCTGACATGTTTGCCTCTCAGACTCGACCCACTCTTACCATAAGTTTATTGTGTGACATTATGTAACTATTAAAGTTAATTATAGGTCTTTTTTAGCTGTAATAAGCTTGGGCTTTTTTTTATAAAGGTTCCTTTGTTAGTTAAATTTTTAGTTGGTTTAATGTTATTTAAGTTTTATAACAATTAAAATAAATATATTTATTAGTTTCGGATTATTGTGATTTATTTTAGTATTTTTTAGGTGGGAGGAAGGTCTCTATAACTTCGGTAGGCCGACCGACCGGTCTCGTTACCGCTGCCCTTACAGATGCAAAAACCGTCAAGTGTCACCTAGTCATGTTTCGGATTTAGTCTGTGGGTTCACCGGTTTTCAGGATTTTTGTCAAGGTGGTAGTCTCCTTTCAGGGTGCGGTTACGAAATGGCTTGATTTGACGATAAGGCAGCGAGTATATAAAAAAATATTGATTATAAAAAAACACTCGTCATGCAATTTGTCGCCACCCATTTTGTAATCGCATCATTTAGCCGTCATAGTGGAGCGATCAATTTTGTTTAAAAATAATTATTGGTCGACCCCATTTCTGGACTTTGTAGGTCTGCTCACTACCAGGTAGATACAAAGTTACATGCCGTACTCTAATAAAATTAAAAGTTAGATAACGCAGCCGTACACCTAATTTTTATAAAATATATTATTTTATAATGGACTTAATTATTGATTCGCCATTTTACAGGTGAGCTTAGTTTCTTTTATTTGCATATTTGTGTAGATATATTTTCGTGGGTGTGTATGTCTGTATGTACGAGTATTGTAGGTGTGTACATGTGTGTGTTGTGTATTTTATTTATCCACACACATATTATAACTGCGAGAGTAACTCTGTTTATTTATTAGGCTTTCGCACCAAAACCGCTGAACCGATTTAGATTAAATTTGGTATTAATATAGTTTGAGACCCTGGGGAGAACATAGGACATATCATATTTCGTCATAGCTATAGGGGGTTTTATATACAGGATGATTGTATTTTAGAAAAAGTTTTTAAATACACCAGATAGAGAAAATTGTTCTATGAAGAATGAATGAATGAATGAATGAATGAATCTTTATTTGCATAATTCAGAGTTTACAAGTTGTTAAAAATTATATGTATACAGTTTCATCAGAATTTACCCATGAGGCGTGCAAAATCATTATTAAATATCGATGTAAGGAGAAAAACATTAAATTACAAATATAAACTACAATCCCAATTACAAAAATAAAAATGTCAAATAACACATAGATAAAATGACAGCAAGACAGTATGAAAACACAATAGGTATATTGAAATTATTATCATTACAATACCTATATCATATAAAAACCTTTTAAAATGTTAACAAATTTAGATCATTGCATGCATGTCAGATTCAGTTTATGTCATTTATATAATCATTTATGGAGTAATATGCCTTTTCAATTAGATATAATTTAAGCCTTTTCTTAAATATATTTAAATTGTCAATATCTCTTAGTTCCTTTGGCAGGTTATTAAAAATTCTGTGGGTCATACCAAATACACTGTTGCTAAACAGAGTAGTCTTAAATGTTGCTGGGTTAATTTTAATACCATTTCTTTCGTTACGGTAACAGGTAAATAAATCTAAATTGTTTTTAACAAACACAGCAGTTTCAAACACATAAATGCTAGGCAAAGTTAAGATATTTAGTTTTTTAAAATACAATCTGCAACTTTCCGTTTGTTTTATATGGCAAATAGCTCTGACACATTTCTTTTGTGCTACAAAAGCAATTTTTTTATCTATAGAATTTCCCCAAAACATGACGCCATATCTCAAAATTGAGCCCACGTAACCATGGTACGCAGCTAAAACTGCAGTCTGATTTACGACTTTAGATAGTCTATAGAGCGCATATGAAAATTGATTAACTCGTCTGCATAAGATGTCAATATGTACTTTCCAAGTTAAATTACAGTCAATGTTTAATCCTAAGAACTTCGTTATATCGGTTTTATTTATATTTTCTCCTAAATGTCTAATGTTCAGTATCATGTTGTCATTTTTCCTATTACTAAAATTCATAATTTTTGTTTTGTCAATATTAATTTTTAGATTATTGTGCCGCAGCCATTCAGTCAATTTGATTACCGTATTGTTAATTTGTGTTTCATATTCCTTAGGATTACCGTAAAAAAAGTTGTTGTTGTAAGAAAAGTTGGGTTTGTTAAAATGACACAAAACTGCAATTGTACTTCGCTGCATAGTCTCTTCAATGATAAATAAGATATGTAGTAATCGAATTTATGAGCCAACGATGCACGAGTTCAGAGCCTTAAACAAGCGCTTTAAAAAAAAAAAAACCCTCCTTATGTCAATCCCCGCCTGTCAACTTCATATCATTTTTCGTGCAGCCACCGTTCACATCGATTTTTAATCACAAGATTTTAAATATCTTACTTAATTGAAATAGGGAAGAAAAAATGTAATTTAGTGATTTGTAAGAAGATTTATGTAAAACATGTGATAAAAACAGATGTTTTCCGACGGGCGACGCCATTATTGCGTATTGGCCCGAACAACAAATTCTAAAGTTTTCTTTGGCCTGAGGAGTTCTTTTATGGAAATCCAAGGGAAAACCAATCGTACGACAAGAAATTAAACATAAAGGTATGTTTTTTGTTGTTTTACATGAATCCTTTTAGTTACAAAAAATATATATATTTTTACGTCACCTACAGGTGGGTCTGTTATTTAACGTCTCAGATTTAAATAATTACTTACTAAATCCTATTTTATGGGTTAACCTATAATATTATAAAACCACACCTAATCAGGTATTTATTTTATTATAAAAAATATTATTTTTTTATGCCACCTACAAGGTGACTGACAAAATTAATAAATTACAATAATTTTTCTTTTATAATTCCCTTTATATATTCTTTCGAGGTTAATACAGGTACAATGTAGGTGTTACTTATCCTTTTATGTAATAATAACACCTATTCAGGTACCTACTTACTTTAAATAGGAAAATCTCGATTTTTATGTCACCTACTAAGGTGGCAGACAATTTTACTAATTAATTTTATATTTTATGAATCCTCTATATTGTAATTCACCTATTTAGGTAATATAGGTTATTAGATTATTGTTTTAAAGTTAATACAGTAATAGGTATTTAACTATCCAATTTATGGGTTATTTAGCCTATTATATACCTTGTTGATGCCACAAACAATTTAAAACTATATTATCATAATGGATTATCTTTCTTGTCTGTGATATTTATTTACCTTATTTAGTTTATGCTAAATTCCTGTCAACGTATTCCCTTCCCGCTCTTGCATACACATATGGAGTATTGTTGTCTCACTCACTTTGACAACTAGTGAAAGCTTCATAAATTACCGGCGAATTCTAACCTCCGCATCTACGCCGTGCGCACGAGCATATTGGATTTTGGATAAAATTACAAATAAAACAGCAATATACCGCAAGATATACCAAATGAATTAAAAGAAGATATATTTCAAGTAAGTACGCTTGAGCAATTCCTCTTTTTCCCGTTTTCTTTTCTACATACAGTCCACTTATAATTTACCTTCCAGCGTCATCATTTTTGGTCTCTTACGAACCGAGATTCCTTTACTTATTTCCTTATCTATATAAATAATATTATATCTAAGTAGTCTATCGTATTATTTCGTTAATTTGTACGCAATAATCGTCAACCCGCGCCGCAATATGTATAGACGATAGTAAAAGTTAGTACATGAAATAAATCTTGCATTAGGTACAAGTAGGTATTAATATTATTAATTAAGGTGTTATAAGCATATTATTTATTTTAATATAAAACCCGCATTTTGTGTCTTATATACCTACCCGCATACAAATAAATTATATATATTTTTTGATTTTGTTTTGCTGTTGTTTGTAAAAAAGTTATACAAATATCCATTACTATTAATTAGGTACTGAAAAGGTACCTACCCGCATCGCATTTAAAACGCAATCTTCATATTTATTTGTGCATAAAATTTAATAATAAAATCTGTTATTTATTAATAAAATCTGTGCCAATATGTCGGATTATGAACTAAAATTAAAAGTTGTCACATCCAGGCGTAACCAATTGTTTGCCCGCATACAATCCATTTATAATGTGTCAAAAAAGTTGGATGAGGAAGGATCCTCCAGAGAAGCGTTTCTTTCCTCCTGCATTAATTTGGATAGTCTCCGTGATGACTTCCAAAAAACTGTTGAAGAGTTTAATATGTTAACATTAAAATTAAAACCTGAGGCTGTCATTGATGACCAGACATGGGCATCTTTTGAGGAATTGTATTGCAGGGTTAAATATAGGTACTCATTGTTACTACCTTCACAAACATCGGTGAAAGATGTTAAATGTGACATAGTTAGACAGCATACCCGACTCCCACCCATTGAACTTCTTTCATTTGATGGAGATATAAAATCATGGCCTGTGTTTTATGCTAGTTTTAAGGCAACTGTTCATGATAATACATCACTTTCTGACTCCGAAAAATTGTACTATTTGATGGGAAAGCTATCAAGCAAGGCTCAGTTGGCATTTGCTGGGACTATGCCTTGTGAACAAAATTATTATTTGATATTGAAGTGTTTAACAGATAAGTATGAGGACCAACGTTTGTTGGCCTCCTCATACCTTAATCAAATTTTTGACCACAAAGCTTTTACTATATCATCCATAGGTAACTATGAACTATTTCTAAATAAATTTGTAGCATCAGTAAATGCCATTAAACATTTAGATTTTAAAAATCTTGATGATTTTATTTTTTTAAGCATCGCTCTCAAACTCTTAGATGCTGATACAGTCAGGGCGTTTGAGATGAGTCAGAGAGATGTTAGGATTCCAACATTTGGAAGTTTGGTCGCTTTTATTAAAGACCAAGCACGCATTTTACAAAATACTCAAAGTAATATTTTAATAAAAAAGGGGGTTAGGCCACAAGATAAACCACTTAAAATGCAACAAACATTTGTGACTGTGTCCAAACCGCAGCACAAGTGCTTGTGTGACAATATTGTGCATGAACATTTGTATAAGTGTCCATCTTTTTCTGAACTAAGTCCTATTGAGCGCTATAATAATGTGAAAGAATTAAAAGGTTGTATAAATTGTTTAAGCATCAAGCATAAAACTTATGCTTGCAATTCAGGTTCTAATTGCAAACTGTGTAAAAATAAACATCACACTGCACTGCATTTTAATAATGTAAAACCGGGTTCGAACCGTCAATTAGTAAACGCGACCACCGTGCCATCACCCGCCGAGCCCTCGCGTTCGCTCGCCTCGCAAAGTCCCGTCGCAGAGGCAAGTGGCGTATCGTTTTGTGCGACATCCATTGCTCGTCCATTTGTAAAAACTTCCAGATCATCTATTAAAAACCCGCAATGTATAGATTCCGCAACTATTTTGCTAGCTACTGCTGTTGTCTTAGTACGCGATTTGAATGGTATAGAACATGAGGTACGGTGTCTACTAGATAGCGCCTCGCAAGCCAATTTTATAACATCTGAGTGCTGTTTACGATTAGGATTTAATAAATTAATTACTTTAAATAATTTAAAGGTTAAGGGTATCGGTGGCACCGAGAAATCAGTGAAGGGTTCCGTAGCCTACCAATTTTCATCACGTTTTAATCCGAAAATTAAATACAATGTCTCGTCTTTAGTAGTTGATAAAATTACTGAAAATCTACCTACCGCGTTAGTTGATGTATCCGCATTACCTTTTTTGCAAGGATTACCGCTTGCTGACGAATCGTTCGGTACGCCTCGACAAATTGACGCGCTAATCGGAGCTTCGTTATTTCCGCATTTGCTTCTCCCTGGTATTATTGGGAATAATAATAATCATTTATCCGCGCCCCCCGCTATTCAAACTGTACTAGGTTATGTTATAATGGGTTCGGTACCCGTACTTCCAGTGCGTCACGGACCAACTTATACTCATTGTTACGCAACACAAACTGACGACGCGTCACTGGAACCTATTGACATGCTTCTCAAAAGGTTTTGGCAGATCGACGAGTCGCCGGTTCCCGCGATTAATCCACAATCAATCCAGGAGATTGAATGTGAGCATTATTACCGCGCTACCACTGTTCGCGACGAACACAGTGGTCGTTATACTGTAGCCCTACCATTTCGTTCAGATACATTTTCTTTAGGCGAGTCGTATGATATTTCCTATAAACGTTTTTTATGTTTAGAGAAAAAGTTGGAGTCTACACCCGCCTTCCACGCCGCGTATAATGACGTCATGGAGGACTATATTTCTAAAGGCTATCTAAGTCCTGTTCCGCAAACCGAATTAAATGATAATAACCCCGCATATATTATACCGCATCATGCTGTAATCCGCTTAGATAAAACGACAACGAAGATTCGTTCTGTTTTGGACGCGAGTTGTAAAACCACTTCCGGTTCATCACTTAACGATATTTTACATACTGGACCTAATCTACAGGGTGATTTATTTACAATAATTTTGAACTTTCGCTTATTTGCTTTTGTACTATCAGCTGATTGCAAACAGATGTTTCTTCAGATTAACATGCGAAATGACGACCGCCGCTTTCAGCGTATTTTGTACAGATTTAAAATTGATGAGCCTTTGACAGTTTACCAATTTAATACCGTATGCTTTGGTTTACGTTCTAGTCCTTATCATGCACTACGTACCATCCAGGAGTTAATAAAGGATGATGGTGATTCGTATCCCAACGCGCGAGAAGTCGCGAGCAATTTTCTATATATGGATGATATAGTTTTTAGTGTTGATTCTGAATCGCAAGCTTCGCAAACCGCGCACGAGCTTATCAAATTGTTTAAACTAGGACAGTTTGATCTCGTGAAATGGACTAGTAACTCTCCCGTAGTATTGAATAATATACCCGCGTCGCATAAAATTTCCGAGCAAATAGAGTTTGAAAAATCTATGGATCACAAGGTATTAGGAATGTTATGGTAAAAATTACATGACTCGTTTGAGTTTAGAATAAAGTCTACCAGTGATGGATGCAGTAAGCGAATAATATTGTCAACTGTCGCTCGCTTATGGGATCTAATGGGCTTTGTCGCTCCCGTCGTTTTATTTGCGAAACTACTTATTAAAGAATTATGGCTATTAAAAATCGATTGGGACGAGGTTCCCCCGCGTCACATACGCGAAGTATGGAGTCAATTTTGTTTGGAATTACCGCAACTTAATAAATTTAAAATACCGCGACACTTGGGCGTCATGACAAATTCTATCGCTCGTTTGGTGGGATTTGCCGATGCGAGCGAGCGAGCGTACGGAGCCGTCGTATACTTACACGTTACGGTCGGTATTAATATAACTGTAACAATAGTCTGTGCTAAATCAAAGGTTTCACCGGTCAAGCCATTGTCAATCGCGAGGCTCGAGCTTTGCGCTGCTGAATTATTAGCAAAATTGTTACGCCGCGTTCATGACACTTTTAATTCGCGGTATAATATAGCTGCACTTTACGCATTTACTGATTCAAAAGTTACACTTTGTTGGCTTAATTCCGCACCTCATAGGTGGCAAACTTTTGTTGCAAACCGCGTTGTTAAAACAATTGAGAATATTCCTTCCGAATATTTTTTCCACGTGGCTGGTTTTGAGAACCCAGCAGATTGCCTGTCCCGTGGCCTAACTCCCGGAAAAATAATTGATCATCCTTTATGGCTTACCGGACCTTTGTGGATGAAACAAGATCCATTGGATTGGCCAATAAATAAATTTAATTCATTGGATGACGACTCGGACGTCCCAGAGAGAAAGGTTCACCAACCGCTCGCGCACGCAGCTGTAACATCAACTATAGAAACCGAATTGCAGTCGTTGTCACAACGGGTATCTTCTTTCCCGAAATTGCTAAGAATAATTGTGTATGTCTATAGATTTATCAAAAGGCTACCGCGTCGTAAAACATTATGCTTGGCGACAATGGATGTATGCTTTGCAGAATGCATGCTGTGGCTTGATGTTCAGCGAAGACATTTTTACGATGATTTCCAGAAATTGTTAAAAAACGAATTAACCTCGTCTGCATTAATTAGACTGAAACCTTTCATTGACAATGAGTCCCATCTCATACGCGTCGGAGGCCGCCTAAATAATTCGAATTTAATTTATAATAAAAAACACCCTATAGTTTTACCGCGTCAGGATCCGACAATTAATTTACTTATTGATTACTATCATAAAAAATATTTCCATGCTGGTCCAGAGTTAATAATGTCTCTCTTACGAGAGCGTTACTGGATTATATCAGCAAGGCGTATCATCCGCTTCCAAATTTATAAATGCAATGCCTGCTATAAATTTAAACCCAAGCAAATGATTCCCCCTATTATGGGTGACCTTCCCGAAGAGCGTGTGTTGCAACCGGAGAAAGCATTCACTCACACCGGGTGTGACTATGCTGGACCTTTGTCGTACACTCCGTTCCGTGGTCGGGGTGTGAAGAGTCGTAAGGCATATTTATGCGTATTTACATGCATGACGGTACGCGCCATTCATATAGAGGTTGCTACCGATCTATCTTCGGTAAGCTTCCTAGCCGCTCTTAAACGTTTTCTGTCACGCCGTGGACCTGTGCAATGCATGTACACAGACAATGCGACCAATTTTGTTGGTTCCCGTTCTTATCTTCGGGAACTATATAAGTTCATAAATAATGAGTACCGCCCGCGTTTTGAAGAAGAACTGTCAGAAAACCGCATTGAATGGAAGTTTATTCCACCCGCGTCGCCGCATTTTGGAGGTTGTTGGGAGTCCATGGTTAAGGTCGTAAAGAACCATTTATTCAAGACCGTTGGCCAGCAAATTCTTTCTTAAGAAGAACTGGTGACTTTAACAGCTCAAATTGAATGCCTTATAAATTCTAGACCTCTAACAAAGCTCAGTGCAGACCCGTCAGAGCCTACTGCCTTAACCCCCGCACATTTTCTTAACACCGCGCCATTGTTATCGTTGCCGGCCCATCAAATTGGTTCAACGCCTGAACACATGTTGGATAGACATTTGTTAATAGACAAATTGGTACAGTCGTTTTGGAAGCGATGGAGGGCGGAGTACTTGCACCAACTACAGACGAGAGAGAAGTGGAATAACCCATCGTTATCTATAAAGGAGGGGGTTGTAGTTATAATCAGAAACGACAATTCCCCCCCTTTATCATGGCCTCTCGGTGTAGTTGAGAAGCTTCATCCGTCCAAGGATGGTAGCACGCGTATCGTCACAGTCAGGACTGCCACAGGTACATTGGTACGCCCTGTGGTTCGCTTGTGTCCACTGCCGACACAATAGGTGGACCACCACCTACATAATATTTTTATATTTAATTTAGCTTAAATTTATATTTGTTAAATATTTTCTTATCACTAGTTCTAGTTCATTCTTAGTATGTATTTGGCCACATGTTGGATTGATTTCATGTACTTACATTTATTGTTAATTCCGCGTTAATTACTTTTAAAGGCGACCCTTTAAGGCTGGGGGAATGTTGATGCCACAAACAATTTAAAACTATATTATCATAATGGATTATCTTTCTTGTCTGTGATATTTATTTACCTTATTTAGTTTATGCTAAATTCCTGTCAACGTATTCCCTTCCCGCTCTTGCATACACATATGGAGTATTGTTGTCTCACTCACTTTGACAACTAGTGAAAGCTTCATAAATTACCGGCGAATTCTAACCTCCGCATCTACGCCGTGCGCACGAGCATATTGGATTTTGGATAAAATTACAAATAAAACAGCAATATACCGCAAGATATACCAAATGAATTAAAAGAAGATATATTTCAAGTAAGTACGCTTGAGCAATTCCTCTTTTTCCCGTTTTCTTTTCTACCTACAGTCCACTTATAATTTACCTTCCAGCGTCATCATACCTAATAATACCTACTCCTATTCAGGTGTTAATAATTGAATTATTTTTATTACTAAAGCTTATTAAATCCCACAGAATTGTATAAAAAATCTCAATTATTTATACAAAGAAATATTTACACTACTCAAGACTTAGGTAATACTTACGAAAATGATTTCATTATGAAACTTAGAAATGAAATGAAAAGACGGTTATTGCCTTCAAAATTACAATAACAACATAAATAAAATTATATATTTACAATAAAAAGTAATATCATAGAAATAAAAGTATATATTTGCAATATTTATGATTCAGGTATTTATTTATCTTTTAATATTATTCCATTATGAAACGTTTATATAATGGAAAAAGATTGAAATGGAAATGAAATGAAAAATCGGTTATTACTTTAAAAATCACAATAACAACATCAATAAAAGTATATATTTACAATAAAAAAGTAAAATCATAGAAATAAAAGTATATATTTGCAATATTTATGATTCAGGTATTTATTTACCTTTTAATATTCCATTATGAAACTTCTATAAAACGGGGAAGATGGTTTACCTCCGGATAATACCTAATGTAAAATGATTGATGCAATATACTCAAACCTGAGATCCAAGCGGTAGTCACAAATGTGGTGGTTAATCTAGACAAACCACTGATTAAATATTACTAAAAATAAGTGTAAACGTTTTATTAAAAACTGCATTAGACATGCCGGTAGCCATTATAACCAGGAATCTGTATTGTAAGGAAATGTAAGCTTGGCGATAGTTTTAAATCAATAAAAGAATCTTATGATCTTTGAAGAAAAGCCTTAGCGGCGGTTGAGAAGTCTGAAGAATGACTGGTAATTGCAAATATTCAAAGCCTAATAATAGCATAAATAAAGTTGTACACTTTACTGCAATGGCCTGAAAGTGAACCAGATTAGTATCTTTTCATTCCAGACTACAGCAACCTTCAGTGTATATGCTCCAAATGCCGAGGAAAAGCCATCCTCATTGTCGGGGCAGATCCGCCCTCTTGCGAATCTCGAACCGTAACTAACACAGGTTAATAGTTATGCTGACATATTTACAGCTTACGCTTAAAATTACTTAAGCAGCAGTGGTTACAGATCACATGTAATCCAGGAATTTTGATTAAATTATATATTATATTATGTTCTTAAAATTAAATATATTTTTTATATGTGGTGAACCTAATAAATAGCAATTTTTTTCACTCAAATATACTTACTGTATTTCCTACGAGTAATTCGTCAAGGAGAGTAGATTTATATATTTTATTTATCTAAAATAAATTATTGTACAAAATGAGCATACTAAATTAAAACTTTAGGCATTTTCTACTAGCTAGCTTTTATTAGAGTGAAAATTACTAGATTCATTCTAAATATATAACAAATGAATTAATTTATATTTTTGGAACAATCCAATTTAGAAGATGTTAATTTTTATAACAGATCATAAAAATAATGTCTCAGTATTGTTATAGGAGTTCATTAAGTTAAATAATATTATGCGTCCTAGTTACCCATCCATGAAAGTTAAATCTTTACATTTAATTTGGGAATAAAGAAATTATAAAAGCTTCCTCCTTTTAGAATAATGGTAGTCCCATAATTCTTTTACAATAATTATAAAAAATATAAATGAAATGTCTCTTGAGACAATATACTATACATTTAATTTGAGATTATTAAACTTACAATTATTCTGATTTAGTCTATATTTTAGATCCAAAATAAGTAAGATCTAGATTTACATAGTAACTCTCACACATTGAAACATCAACTTGTAAAATGGAATTATAACACTTAAAATAATTATTGGTATTAAATTATAATTGATATATTAATGGATCTAATTTCTATATTTGAAATATATCACTGGGCAGGTGTAGCAATACTGTAAGAGGCGTAAAAAGCATTTGTTTAAGGGGGAATTCGTATATGTGACGTCATCACCTTCTGTCAGATTTCACTCAAAAATGTTTGAGATTATTTCTTCAATTTATTCTAACTGTGGACAGTTGAGCCCAAAAGTAACTCTGTTGAAATTTTATTGTATGGAGTGTGACAGTTTATTATTTTAGATATCTATTTTTAGAAATCTTACTATTTTATTTTAAGTAATGTATTGTCGAAATAGGCAAGAAATGTAATTTTATATGCGGGGATTTAATGTTTCAATAAAATTGATGTATTACTATAATTTCATAATTTCCAGACATGCATACAAAGTGTGATATTACCGGTACATTTTATTAATATATATTAATTTTAACAGTTTAAATTTATTATAAGGCATTGGTAAGAGTGACTATTACTAGACTCCGCTTTGTAATAAACTAAGAATTTATATTAAACAAAACTTTTTTTTTATTTTGGACTAATTCAGCCAGTCTAGTAGTACTAAGTATTTGTTTAAAAAAATGCTGTCATATGAATTGACATTACTAAGGATTGGGGTCTGCGTCACTTTAATCTACTTACCCATCTATCTACATTAAAAATATATTCCGGAGGTACCTAATTGGTAAATATTTTATTTTAAATAAATTATTTTTTTATAGTAAAATAACTTAGATACACATACATTTAAATATATATAACTTCTACAGGGCCTCAGGGTACCCAGGCTCAGGGTATTCAAAGCAATCATAATCTATACATTATATATATATATATCAATTATCTGTCCGTTTGTTTTGAACTTGTCTCTAATTAGCACTCATAAGGCTTAAATATAAAAAGATGCGTAGGAAAATATGAAACAAAAATTGATATTTAAAATCTGCACGTACTAAATTATGCAAATTAAGTATCACGTTCTTTCATTTTACAAAATATCTTCGGTTTACCGGTTATGATCACCTAGATATTATACCTATGTCCATTCTCAATAATTAGTCTTTCTTTTTTTTTACATAACTTAATATATTATCATAAAATTGACCTTACTCTTATACCATAGCCTACAAAAATATACTCTTCATACATTACACACACGCATCATACACACAACACACACAGACGTGCCCTACACATATTACACCCATACACATTCATTTTTATCAATAATTCTTATAAACTCTAATTACTTATTCTGTTTCTTGTAACGTGAGCGTTAGATTGTCAAAATAACGATTTCTGTTATTAGCGCGCTCTCCTCCAATCAGAAAAGGTTAACAACTACTCTGATTGGAGGAGAACGCACTAATAGCGGAATTTGTTATTTTGACAATCTGACGTTCGCGTTATAAGAAAGAGAATGTGGCCGCTGGTAGGTATATGTATAAAATTGTAAAAAATAAATAATAAAATCTTTTCAGCGGTGGAAAATGTTTTTTATTTAAATATTGTAAAAAGACAATATTTTTTATAAAAGCAGCTGTCACTATTTAAAAAATAAATATTGGTTACTATTATAGTTGTATTGGACACGAGCTCTCGGTCTAACAGAAGTATTGTCATACTTAGTAGGTGGTCTCACCAATAAATACCTGAAAAATGATTTACCGACAAATATCATAGAAACTATCCGTACTTTAGTAGTTACCATGGTTTATTATCCGTCAAAAAATATAGATTGATTATAGAGAACGGTGGCTAGTTATGATTTGTATTAGGCGTTGATTTTTTCGACTATCGAGGCGGTAGTCTCCTTTCATGGTGTAGGTAGTTATAAAATGCAGTAGCAGTTAATTTGTTGAAAAAACAGACCTGGCATTCCACCAATCATGTGGAATGATAATAATTATTTTTTAGCGTAACATTTTCAATATGTATTTATATTTATATTTAGCGTAAAATAATTCAAACAATGTTCTAGAAATTGCCCACCGCCAGTTTCTAAAACATAGTTTGAATTATTCTATGCTAGAAATTATTTATTATTATTTCGTATTATTCTTTTTTATCGCCGCCCATTTGGTAACAGCATCATTTGGCCGGCCATAGTAAATCGGTCTAATTCTATAGAAATTACATCGTATTGGTCCCTATTTATAAATATTGTATGTTTGTCATGAGTTAGATATAAACAGTCGCACATGCTAAAATAAAAATAAAACTTGTAATAATATTAATGATTATAAAATAAGACAATACATTATTATGTTAGTATTTAAATGTTAGTTAGATAATAAAATTGTTGAACTACTCTGCCATTTATAAAAAATAAAGTTTTGGATAATGGATGGAACCCTATTGAGCTTTGCTTTGGACATATCGCTGGCCCCGGGCAATATATCGGTAACCACCGGTTACGCCCTTTTTAATGTTATTTGTTTTTTGGCTTCTCCAAGTATCAATCTATCACTCCAATTTTATTCAGATTTTTTCATTAATATTTAAATATAATAACTGAGGTTAACATCTTTATTGCACGGAAATTTTTGTTATGCCTAAATTATATAATGTTTCATTACTTTATGAAACATAAGACAAAAAATTCGTGAACATCTTTACACTAGTTTTCCTTACCACTTCTAAACATAGAGGAACAATAAAACTTTCAACCACTCTTTTGAAAACATAAATTTATCATTAATAAACTGTACACACCTAATACGAGGTAATCACAAGATATTTTATTCAGTAAAAGCTATTACCCCCTTTTTCCCGTAAAAAATATGTAGCCCTAGCGACGTTAAAGTACTATAACTATAACATTTGGATGTGCTTGAGTAATTTTGATTTCCTGAATCTTTATCCACATAACTTTTTCATTGGATAGGTCTGCAGTATCGTTTGCCCATTAACTCTTTTAAATCAAAGGAATTACACTGTTCTATTTCTACAACCTGAAAATTTTCGCCATTAATCTTGGCATTCATGATTATGCTATACATTTGATCAGGAGTATAAATCGTGTGGTTCTTCTTTGCACGTTCTATAAGAGAATGCATTGAATCTCCTTCAGACTGGCTATGGCCAGTGACAAAATATCTATGAATTATGTTAACTCCATACTTTTGGACAACATATAAATAAAAAGCAAAAATTATTCTATTTTTATTCTGACCATCAGAATAAAAAATAAAATTCTTGAAGCCTCTTTGGCTTTCATTTTCAATAAAGTTTAGAAGGTCAATTGCCAATTTCGTTGGCGGGGCAACATATAAATAAAAAGCAAAAATTATTCTATTTTTATTCTGACCATCAGAATAAGAAATAAAATTCTTGAAGCCTCTTTGGCTTTCATTTTCAATAAAATTTAGAAGGCAGCTGCCAATTTCGTTGGCGCCCCTTTTGGCTAGACGATAATGCCAAACATAGCAGTATCCCCTTCCATTTAATGAGTTGTAGATCGTAAAATTATATATGGGATACTTTCGCTTATAATGAAAGATTCCTACTTCTGATTGAGGGATCGTCAGGACCTTTTCTAGGTCATAATCATCATCATAAATCACATTTATTGTTTTTAATGTGCTTTGCGTAAGCTTCTTCAAGCTGCACTTTTCTTTCACTATCGGTTTGATGATACAAAGTACATTGACCATTTTTAAAAATGGCCACAACCGAACTAAGTTTTATTACACATATAAAGCTTAAGATTTCTAATTTATTTCTTTCTTAGATTCTAAAAAAATATATTTAAAAGAAACATTGAATATTTCCAAAATGTACAGGCTGTATGATGTATGGTTCCGGAATGAAAATTATTCTAATTACATAAAGATTGCTACAAAACGACAATATGAAACTGTATTTAATACAAAATTCAATCATTCCTTTCATAAGCCTAAAAAGGATATGTGCAAAATTTAATCATACCTTTCATAAGCCTAAAAAGGATAGTACTTTGTATCATCAAGCCGATAGTAAAAGAAAAGTGCAGCTTGAAGAAGCTTACACAAAGCACATTAAAAACAAGGAATGTGTCCGTGAACTTAAAACTAAAGATAAAATAGAAAGTGATCCTACGACTACAATCGTAGCTTTTTATGACCTAAAAAGGGTCCTATAATCAATCAGAAGTAGGAATCTTTCATTATAAGCGAAAGTATCCCATATATAATTTTACGATTTACAACTCATTAAATAGAAGGGGATACTGCTATGTTTGGCATTACCGTCTAGCCAAAAGGGGCGCCAACGAAATTGCTGCCTTCTAAATTTTATTGAAAATGAAAGCCAAAGAGGCTTCAAGAATTTTATTTTTTATTCTGATGGTCAGAATAAAAATAGAATAATTTTTGCTTTTTATTTATATGTTGCCCCGCCAACGAAATTGGCAATTGACCTTCTAAACTTTATTGAAAATGAAAGCCAAAGAGGCTTCAAGAATTTTATTTTTTATTTTGGCCAGCACGGCCAAAATAAAAATAGAATAGTTTTTGCTCTTTATTTATATGTTACCCAAAAGTATGGAGTTAACATAATTCATAGATATTTTGAAACTGGCCATAGCCAGTCTGAAGGAGATTCGATGCATTCTCTTATAGAACGTGCAAAGAAGAACCACACGATTTATACTCCTGATCAAATGTAGGTATTGCATAATCATGAATGCCAAGATCAATGGCGAATAATTTCAGGTTGTAGAAATGGAACAGTGTAATTTCTTTGATTTAAAAGAGTTAATGGGCAAACGATACTGGTTGCGGGCAGACCTAACCAATGAAAAAGTGATGTGGCCAAAGATTCACGAAATCAAAATTACTCAAGCACATCCAAATGTTCTTTACTTTAAGTATAACTTTGACGATGAGTACTTTTTTTTTAAATACTGCACCAAACACCAGATCTTTCAGAGGAAAAGGCAAAAAGTCGCCCGTGGCTGATGTTGTATCAGATGTATTGAGAAATCTTTACACAGAGCCAATCGCCTTGCCCAACCGCTTTACGAAGATTTAATGAGTCTCTGCAGACAAAAAAGCTCAATAAAACCTTGGAGCCGTGCAGCTTCGCAGGGATGTGGCATCTTTGAGCGTATTTTACCGCCTATACTATGGACAGTGCTCTGAAGAGCTTTTTAACATTATTCCCCCTTCCCCTTTCCTTTACAGGACAACACGCACTGGTTGCAAAATGCATATGTATACCGTGGCGGATGTACCAACTCGTACTAAACGTTTTGGCGATTCATACATCTGCCGTACTATTAAAATGTGGAATGCTCTACCAGCTTGCGTATTTCCTTCCTCTTATAACCTAGAGTCCTTTAAACGAAGCGTGAATAGGCATCTTAAGCCGGCATAATGATGGCAGCCAGCGGTGCACCTGTATGCATCCGCTGGTTGCTATCATTCATGGATATTGCTTACTGCTTAACATCAGGTGGATGCAAGGTCACATGTTGTCTCTCATAAAAAAATAAATAAAAAAGAACTGAAGCAATACCGAAACATTATCATACATTTTATAATAATTTGCATTGTGTTGGTGCCTCTGTAGAAGAAATAGATATTGAAAGTGAACACTCAAATAGCATTTAATTAATAAGCAATTGGTTTTATTTTAATTTTTATAATAAATTTTTTAGTGTCCATTTTATATTTATTTTCAAAGTTTAATAATTAATACACATTATGTGATTTTAATGCTTTTTTTATTGTACCGAAAATATTTACGTGGGAAGGTTGGGTCCATAAAGCTAAAGCTTAGATAGGGTTGTACCTAATATAGATATACGTACTTCATTTCTGTTATCAATAGGGTAATTAGAATGTATGGTTCATTCGTTTATTACTATCATAGGACACTTTTTTCGTTTTATTTCTAATTATACACTTTTTCATACATTCTTATGGTTTAAACGGTTTCTTAATAATAAATATAATATGTTTTTGGTAAAATCATGCTTTTAAAAATTTAGTATTTAGATAAACATTAATTAGATAGTAACATAATTTAAAAAATAAGTTTAATATCAATAAACTGCCTAAAACAGTAATATATAAAAATAAATTATAATATAAGGTCAATCTGTAACAATAGTTACACAAAATTATTTTTCATTGTTATGATCCCAAAATAGCAAAATTTGTAGATGTTACAATCAAGGTTTGGTTATAAAATTTCCCTGAAAAAGGTGGTAATCGGCTGATACGCTCAAGATCTAAAGTGAAAATTACATCGTATTATATATATACGATTCTGACTGTCAGTAGTCGGTGTGATTATAAAGTCGTTGTTGATGTTACAATTAAAAAGTTACGGGCTGTAATTTGTATTATTATTTTTTTTAATTATTTCTTTAGATATTTAAGTCATAATATTAAAAATGAGGGTTTTGTTAATAAAAAAAAATAGCTTTCTTTTGACATATTAATCATTTATTTTGAACCACTATTCGCTGAATTATAAACAAATTAGCTTCTTTTGTTTCTCCTGTAAATTTTATTTTTTGATATTACCGCTTTATTGCCCGGGGCCAGCGATATATAAAAAAAACTTTATTAAAAAAAAAACAATTAAAATAAATAGGTAAAATATGTTTAAAAATTGTAAAATAATGTGCGCCCGACGATACATTTAATTAAAAATATAAAAGCGACCAAAATAAATAGCTGTTGCGTAGTTTTAGTTACATCGGACAGTCGTGTCTTTTTTTTTTGTAAGGTTATATTGACAGTGACAGTTGGTGAAAATTGCATATTTATTTTGGCTGAATCTGTAGTTAATCGTGTTAAAAGGTGTAAAAACATAGAATATAATCAAAATAAATATGTACTTGTCTTATAAAATTCCCAACAGTGAATATTTAGTGTTCCGATAGTTAAATAGAAAAAAGCGACGCGGAGCCACCTTTCACAGACGGGATCGCCCGCACAATGACGGCCTGTCATGGATTTTGTATGAAGATTTCTGTCTGGCAAGTTTTTGTAATTATTTAATTAATAATTTTCTATTAAACTTGCAAAAATCTCCCTATACTTTTTTAGAATACATAATAAACTATTGATATCTATTTTTTTACCACTACAAAATTGTTGTAGTTTTGTCGCTTGCAGAGATGTTAAAAAGTACAAAATTTTCATGTTTTGGAAAATATAAATATTTTTTTTATTGAAATAATATATGGGAGACTATATTAATCTCTTCATACATTTCAAGTTAAAGAGTTACTATTTGCATAATAATAGTTGTCTGTGAGTATCGAGTAAATTTCTTTAACAAACATTTTTAGTTTTGTAGTTCTAGATTTTCAGAATACAGCCTTAAGAAACTACTAAGTTAATTTTTATTTATTTTTTTGCTTTTCTATTTTATTTTAATAATAAAAGTTTAAAATAAGATTTATCTCTAAACAGTCGGTAGGTATAAATGTGTTACCAAACTGAGACATCTAAATCTTAGTACTCAGTTAATCAAAATTTATCCCATCTTTGCTATTATTATATTTTTTCCCAAATGATAGTCTCATATTATTGTATGCTATAACCAATTCTTGGAGTGTGTTAACCTGTATGTTACAGTTTAAGAGTGTGTTACTCCTATAATGAACTGTTACAATGTAACGTGCCAATAACGTAACAAAACAACAAGGCAATACAACACTTATTTAAAGTAGTAGTATAGTTGCACCAAATTAAATTTAGATTATTACGAACTATTCATAAAATATTTGGGACTGATATTTAAAGTATGAAATGTATGAAGAAGGAGCAACTTACTCCACAGATTTCTTTTGGACTAATCCGTAATTAGTCATTGAGTAGGGTTGCATTTTTTATGTTAACTCTAGGATCTTTCAAAGAAATTACATGTCGCAATGTGCCAAGGCTCATTATTTTATTCCGTAATAAAATATTTAAATTAGGTTCCAAGAAAATATTCATATTAGAATCCCAAATCTCATTAAAATATCTAGAATAGGTGTACACAACCGAAGTTAGTTTTGGAAGAAAAGCCTAAATATACTTTACAATATAAACTTTAATGTCCTATTAAATAGGACAACGGTAATAAAATTATTTAAAACTTAGGTGCATTTATATTAAAGTGCCATAATAATAATATGTAAGACATTAATTACACACATATTGCCCAAAAAATTGCTAGCATCATGGATATTTAGCTGGTGGATTAAGTCTTTTTAGTAACGAGATATATGTGACTAGACTTACAGCAGTTAGCACATGGTTATACGTTTTTTCAGCTGAACGTCTGGGTGTTCAGTAATAGTGTAAGATATAGTTTGATTGAATAAATCATACAAGGTGTTTCCTCAATTTTAAAGATAAGTCCTCATTAATATATATATGAGTATATATTATAATAAATTGTCAAGTATCCAATTTAATACTTATAAATATTAGATTTAATTTTGTATTATATTAGGTACTATTCATCTGTCTGTTATTTCACGACTCTCTAAACATCTACATGTCTTATTTATCATTGAAGAGACTATGCAGCGAAGTACAATTAGGAATTAAACGAACTTACCTTGTGAAGTTCCAATTCTAATTGTACGAGCTGCATAGTCTCGAAATGATAACATATAACCCGTCCCCCCCCAAATGTTTACAACACTCTCCCAGTATGCTTATATCGTGAAATAAAGTTTGCGTTTAGCTAGACTGGACTCCTCAGGCACTTAACCTTATGTTGCAGCTCTACACTATATGAAGTTCTTCTTCTTCTTCTTCTTAAGAGAATGGCAAAGGCCCCACAGTGTATAAGTAGGGATTTGTGCCAGTGTCGTGTAGTACATAAACAATCCATGGTTTTTTAAAAAGAGTCAGAGTTAACAATTAAGCAACTACTGTTCTCGATCCCTAAACCAGCTGAAAGAGGTTACAATTGTAACAAAAAAAAAAAAAAAAAGTACAATTACTTAAAGTAAATTCGAATGTTGTGATACATAAAATGAAATACAAAATAGTAAAAAAAAAAAAAACAAAAAAAAATGAACAATACATCATTAGGTCTATAGCTTAATATTATGGTAAGATATAAAAAATGTAATGTAAAATAGTAAAAAAAAAAAAAAAAAAAATTAACAATACATCAGTAGGTCTATAGCTTAATATTATGGTAAGATATAAATTGAGTAAGAGCCTTTGTAGTAGATTGGTTGATAAGTGATAATAAACAATTAGGACTAATGGGAAGGGGAACTTTATTGGCAACTAAATATTTATAAAGAGGAGCAGAATCATATTTGGAGCATTGGAATAAAATGTGGTTTGCATCACCCACAGCTGAACCACATTCACATTTATCTGAGTCTAATATTTTGAGTCTAGCAAGGTGGGATGGCGACGAACAGTGTCCTAAGCGCAATCTGGAGATAATAGAAGCTGTACTTTTTGTAAGCCGAATTTTTGAAAACCAAGGCTTTATTTGAACTTGAGGTTGTATGAGAAATAAGTGTTTTCCTTTTACTCGACTAGACTTTTTCCAATGCTGATCCCAGGATTTTTGTAGAATTTGTAAGGGAATGCTAAGGATATCATGGGGGTAGGTAACAAAATTAGATTTCAGGCCTCGAACAGTAGCATTTTTAGCTAGCTGGTCAACCCAGCAAGTTGACAGGCGGGTATTGACATAAGGAGGGTTTTTTTTTTTTTTTTTAAAGCGCTTGTTTAAGGCTCTGAACTCGTGCATCGTTGGCTCATAAATTCGATTACTACATGTCTTATTTATCATTTCGAGACTATGCAGCTCGTACAATTAGAATTGGAACTTCACAAGGTAAGTTCGTTTAATTCCTAATAAAATGTTATTGATGCATACAAGATTACAATCACGTAATGTACGACTATATAAAGCTTTTCAGCGAATGTAAACTGATTTATAAAATATAGTTAAAATTGTGTGTATATAATATTTATAATCTTTACCAAAATAATAATGCAGAACAGTGTGTGTATTTATTTGAACGCGCTAATTTCTGGAATTACCAGTCGGTTTTTTTTTTTTTTTTTTTTTTTTGCGTTTGACAGGTTTACACAAGTTTACATCACGCTATAAATATAACGGCGGATTAAACAAGTAAAAAACCTTATAGGTTCGGGCGAAAAAGGGTCTTTGTCATTTTTTTATTATACCCAAATAAGTAGTGTGAAATCTCTATTGAAAGCTATAACTAAATTAAAAAAAAAAAAAAAAAATGCGCATTTATGCATTTGATAAAAATTAACCAATTAGTATTTTTAATTGTTCATACATACATCATAACTTGTATATTTAATTTGTCTCCCTGCCCTCACCGACGACGAAATATACTTTTGTTTAAACAAGACAAGAGGCAAGGCCATGATGTAAGCACACCGAGAAGGGTTACACAATAAGTAACTACGGACCTCCATAAAATACAATTAGCAGAGTTTGGCAGATAGAGCAACTTGCACAAACTTCCCTAATAATATTATAACATCTGCAAACATCAAACAACTTCGCTTTTGTTTACTTTGAACATGAAAATGTTTTCACTTTGTTTTATTTATGAGACTGCAGAAGTATTTTATAATTTATTTTAAAAGCACAGGAACGCTCTTACCTCAAAGTGTTATAAACTATTTAAATATAGCGGGTTTGAGACTCTGTCATTAACGCAACGTTTACGTTATAATTAGTGATCGGAAATTCATTTTTTTTTCTGAGAAAATAGTGTCATTCTGAATATTTCTGAATCCCGGAAATCTGATATTTTTTATATAAAAATATTCAGACAGGCATTTATTGTTGCGGAAAAAAGTGAAGTTTAGCTATTATTGCACCCGAATTTCCGATGAGTAGTTATAAATTTAATATAACATATTAAAGTTTAATATAACATATTAAAGTTTAATAATAGAAAATGGATATTTATCGAATTCACAGACTAAAACCGAATAATGACTAAGTCACTTGACGGTGTTTGCATCTGTGGGCGGCGGTGACGATATATTTTATAATTTATTGTACCAATCACGAAATTTGCATATTTAGTTCCGAGAAAAACCTTCGAGACTTCTATATTCTTCTTTCTAATAGACGACTTGAATGATGTTGCAAACATTTACAAGCTTTGAGTGTTGACAGAGGATGTCCGTATATTCCGAGAGCTCCACAGTTTTGGTTGTTAGGTGACCTCAATCCGGGACAGGAGCTCAGCCGCAAAACACTCTAACTACACCATTGGATGTAGTCGAGGAGCTAACACGCTTTACTGAAAACCATTTGTTTTACTGAAAGTTCATAATATTTGCTTCTGAGTTTGCCGCCTCAAGTCAGTCTCTTAGAGTTTACATTAAAAACAAAAGCAAGTGGGATCACTTGCCAAATTATAAATAGAGAAAAATAAACAAATTCTGGTAATAGTTTTTATTTTTATAGAAGCATGTGACCTTATATCTACCTGGTGTTAAGCAGACTTACAAAATTCATGAATGCGGTCGATCAGTAAATTGTTGTTTAGGAATATTTATCCCTCCTACTATGCTGGCTAATCGAGGCGGTTACGAAATGGGTGGCAACAAAAACGAATTTGCAGTACGAGTCTTCTTTAATAATATGCTCGCTGCTTTATCGTCAAATCAACCACCCGTTTCGTAACCAAAGGCTGAAAGGAGAACAACCCCCTAGAAAAAAAGAAATCCTACCTTTATATAGTATGTTAGTAAAGCATCTGTCTCCTAGACTACTAGTGCTTTAAAGGCGTTAGTGAGTCAATTTGTAGGCCCGGCGTAGGCGGCGCCGGACTTGATTAGATCCGGTAACCTCATCGCTACTCATATAGGATTATCTCTCAGATAAAGCTCGTAAGCGCCGCCTTATTGAACTATACTTTCTTATTTAGATCATGCAAAGCCGCTTGCTTGGATTTATGTATATTAATATGAGTCGGCCGGTTTTCATAACAATTACGTAGGTGTTATTATACTTACAGGTATTGTTGAAATAGGTACATACTTATTAAAAAAAAACTTCTTATATCAACATTATATTAGAGATGCCGCGAATAGTAGTTATAGCGAATAGGCAAATACTGACTATTCTCCATTCCTTATGGCGAATAGTCGAATGACTCGCCATTATTATTCAACATACATACATACATATCATCACGGGTGCCTTACGGCGCCCGAGACCGCTTAGACGGCCCCAGGGTACCCAGCGGAGGGGTTTTAATCCCACCTCGTCGTAGCCGATGATATGAGTCTACACCGAACAAGTGGCTAGCCCGTCGCGATGTTTTGAATAGACTCAATAACCCATCTATAAACAGTTTCACAAGTTGGTATAATGAAAGCGGGACTGACAGCTTAACGTGCTCTCCGAGGCACTATAGTGGTGTTGTCAAACAAATGTACATAATTTTTTTTTTTTTAAACTTAATGGTACACACCGGGATTCGAACCAGGGACCTAAACGTTTTTAAGTCCAAGGTCTAACCAACTCGGCCACCACGTATATTCAACATAAAATATAACTTATTTATTATGAAATAATAATATCACGTTTGCAGAAAAACTAATTGTTTTGCACCATAATCTGCCCCTTTTGGAATTTAAATAGTAATTAAAAGCCTAATTAATTAACTAACATGACAATGTTTAAATTAATTAGTCATGTCTAACTGATTTTTGGCTTTAACTTTTTATATTGATAATAATAAGTTTGATTTTTTTTTGTTCATTCAAATTTTATTTTAGCCATCTATTCGACATATTCGTCGACAAATAAAATATCTATTATATAGTCAAATAACATCGAATATTCGCATCATCTCTAGTATTTATTTATAATAATATCTAAGTCATGGTTATGAAAATCTCTATACTAGCTGTTACCAACTCCACGACACTACAATAGTAAACACTTAGTATCGGTAATTTTATATATTTTCATAAACAAATCATAGTCAAATTTAAACATATTCAATAATAATAATAATAACGTAAATTCACAATTTACTTCAAAATTTTGGCCGTCAAATTTTGAAGTAAATTGTTGCGCTTAGTTTTTTCAGCCTATATCTATTCTATTCGTAACACTAGCTATTTCGCGCTCCTACCTAAAATATTTTAAAAAATAACGAAAAGGTCTATATTTATAACCAACATTGTAAAATAAATCGTTGTCGGCTACAAACTATGTTTTTATTTTATTAAATAAAACTTGTATCATAATAAAAAACGATGTTTTTATTAATATAAAGTGTCAGGAAATAAAACCATACCAAAGAGATAAAATTGCCGTCTTATAGAATATGCATAGAAAATTGTGAAAAGCTAAACTTTTCAGAGTTGCCCACACTTTTCAGTAAAACATAAGTGGGCTAAGGTAGGTACGGTCGCAACCAATTGAAGTGTAATATTAAATTGAGCTCTAAGGGTATAGATTAAAGTGCAAATTGGCCGGTCTTTTGTCGACTGTGAGACGGTTTCGCTTCACTTAAGTATTCATAGTCGCAACTTAAGAGCCGGGACAAGTTTCTAAATAGATGTTGGCGACTACGAGCGTCAGATTTAGCTACGACGGTGCTACGAGTTTCGTAGCTCGTAGCGCTTGTCATTTGTGGCAGACGTAGACAATGGCTGACGATAGAATGCATCATAATAGAAATATTTATTGCATAAAGTTGACGACCGCCTTCTTAGACTAGTAGTTGCGCCTTGGGCGTTGTATTAAGGTCGTGGGTTCGATTCCCACTCATGGCATAAATAAAAATAGTATGTTTTTCTGTATAGTTTGTCATGGTCTAGCTAGGTGTTCATAAAATATAACATGAATTATATCGTTGTTTCTGGAACACATAGTACAAGCCTAGAACTTAGTTTATGACCAGACCAGAGCATATGTGTAGATTGTCCTACATATTGTTATTATTACAAAGTACGAAGGCGGACTTAATGACGCATTAACTACTAGTCAAATGTTCGGGACAATCAAGAAATTAATAAGTGAGGTAGGTGCTATAAAGTAACTGTACAAAAAAACGTGAATATTAACATATAAACGTGTATAGTATTCGACGTTTATACTACTATTCAATCTATGTATATCCTGCATGTAATTAAAAAAATATATATTATTATTTGGAGCACGGCATGCGACTTTGTATCTACCTGATGGTAAGCAAAACTACAAAGTCCATGAATAAGGTCTTTCAATACATTATTGTGCAACGAAGACGTGACATAACAAATTTGGATACCAGTCTTTTTTAATATCCTCGCTAATTTCGTAACCGCACAATGAACGGAGATTTCCACCTCGGAAAGAAATCGATATAGTAGTCCTAGAAACTGGGGAACCCACAGACTAAATGCGAAACATGACTAGGTTGACTTGAAAGTTATTCATATTAATCAATAGAACTGTATAGTGATGTGCAGGCATAGCAAATTTGATAACTGCAATTTGCAGTTTTCATCTGAAATCTAAGAGGGTTGCTATTTGCTATTTTTAAAAAAATATAGACTTAAAATAAGACTTTATAATAAAATATAATATTAAACAACTGATGAAGCCTGTGACCAAATCCGTGTTAGAACAATAACCAACTAAGTTAGCCATTTTTGCACAATTAATATTTTGAGGAAATGCGTTTTGAAAGTTTGTGGTCTTTTCTCACATATTTGTCAAGACATTGAGAGATATAAGAGCAAGTAGTTAGGTAGAAAATTTTATGAACTTTAAGTGTATTTATATAAATTAAAGAAATACAGCTTTCAATATTGTTAAAATAGCTAAATACTTTTTTGGGTGACTTACTTAATTGGTTTTTCCTCTTGAACCAAAATCACAATTTATTATACAAGGTTTTATAGGAAGGCAGCTAATAACTAATTTCCAAGTTAAATAACAGCATGTTTGTTCATACTAGCTCATAAAACGAAATATTTTACTTACTGCATAGAAGTTATTGGCAAAAATGTAAATAATAGTTGGTTTTACCAGTAGATAAAAATTAAAATTAACAATATATGGGTTTTTAATATTTAATTGATTACATTAAACTTTATAAAGTTTATACCAAAAGCAAGGTCAAGTCATCAAAATTAAATGAAACTTATTATTTTTTAATACCCCGATAAAAAAAAATCGTTCCGTGCTTCAAAGATACGTTAAACCGTCACCGTCGGTTTCAATCACTGTTCAAATGGTTTTTTTACATTAGCTATGTTACAGGCGGTTTTAAACTCTGATACTAAGGCTTGTTAGGTCAATCGTCAATCCACAACCTATACAATGAAGGAAAGATTCTTTTATTTTCTAATAAATATAATTATTTAAATTATGTATGAAAAAAAACAACATTTTGTATTATTAAGCTTTATTATTTAATTAAATATTCTTAAAATTAAAGTTGAGTTTATCACAAGTAGTGTGTTATATGTGTGTTTGTGTATGTGGAAGTGAGTGTTGGTGTGGGTGTGTGTATTTATATGTAGATAGTTAAGTAGTTAGGTTTAGTTTAAGCTTGACTATAAAGATATTCATCGATTTATAAAAGGTTTTACAAAAAAAAAATCTGACAAACTTCGTGCTTTGTTGCTTGTTGTCATTAATTTAAAGAAAATATATTTTTGTGTTTGATTGTTCAGTTGGTCGGTTTCTCAACGCTTCAACTATACGCTTTGTTTTTGGCCAATGAATTTTAATTCATCCCACAAGAAAGTTCTTATTGCTGGTCTAGTTCATACTCCAGTATTTTCTACAAATGCTTACTCGGTCATCTTCTGTAAAATTTGTAGTACATTTAAAAGTAAATTTTAAACAGTCAACTGTTTCGACCGCGAAGTAGGTTTAAAGGTCTTTTGAACTCTCATCTGCACTGTGTTCACTACCCCATCTACTCAACCAAATACTATATGATCCTGTTAGCGCCATCTTGGAAACACGTTCCATAAAAGTTCCGACAGCTGATCTTGGAAGGCCAAGATTCTTCAATAGACGATGCAGAAACTTTGCTGAAATTCCTCTTGCACCAACTTCCACTGCATAAAGTTGCGTTTTAAATCCGTTTCTAGTAATTCCGTTTATGAGATCAAAATATTTGTTGGACTTGATGTTGTGGTCCTTAGGAATGTTTGTTTTCCACGAAACGGTGAGTTCTATAAGTATTACTTTCTTCAAGTACCGAGAGTACACCAGTATGTATAGTCTATAGGCTGAAACTGCTAGTTCGTCTGGAATTTTGTAATGTGTTTTGAAGCATCCATGAATATTTTTCAGTCTTGTGCTTTGTCCAGGATTGAGAAAGGTTTACTTTGTTTAGTTTTCTTGAGTTGTCTCCTTTACAAAAGTAGTTAGTCTTCCATTTGTTGATAATACTTTTCTGGCTCTAGCAATACTGAGACTTACAACTTCACGAATAATTTATTCTAGAACTTTATCATGTCGGTGCGAATAATGTCCTTTTTCAAGTAGAGTCTTGCACCCAGGAAGTATATGTCTCGCAGTCCCTACAGCAACACCGCACAATGTAAATATCTTATCTGTTGCTTTCCCTCATCTTACCAGATTACTCTGGTCTAGTAGGGACATTTTAAAGGCATTGAGATAAAACATAATGAGTGCCGGAGACCAATCGTACATAAGTGTGCACCATTTCAGGGCTGAAGGAATACAAACTTCCCCCATACTAAGCCATTCATTCTGTACTTCTAGGGTCATCGCGTAAACTCTGTAGCCATGCTCTTCATAGTCCCTAAGGAAAGATTTAATAACATCTTTATTACATTCCTTTTTCTTCCAACCTAAGCCCCTTCTGCTGATTTGGGCACCGCTCATAAATTATTTATGGAACTAAAGTCTTGCCTCAAATCTCAGAGGCCAATGAGTCTTTTGGGAGAGATGCAATAAGATTATTCCGAGAGTTACTCAGGAGTTGTTCCTTTGTTACACATGTTTGTACAACTCAGATGGCTTTTAATTCATCCCAAATTGTTGCTGTCCCCTGAACAGCGTGGAGGAGTCAGCGCCCTGCGCTAACCCAAGCCAAGACTTAAGTTTTTTTTATGACAGTTGCATCCAGATTTACCAGAAGAGTTTTGTTAAAGTCGTATACAAGAAAAGGCCATGTTAGACGAGATGTTAGGTAGTTGTCATAAATCCAAGCTTTCTTCACATTACTAATTGGCTGTTGATCTACCTTGTTTATGTCATTAATAAAGCGTTCCACAACCACATCTAAGGATGGTGTTCTTCCTTTAAAATCGATCCTTCTGCCCAGAAATTTCCTAGTTTGGTTATGATCCCGTACTTTGAGACGTTAAGCAGGCGTTAAGTCAGTGGTATTCATTACATAAGCCATAACAGGGGCCTTAGAGGTGATTTAAAAACTATAATTAACCTGTACCTCTAGTGTGAGTGTCTCCACCAATCAGATAGGATGATTTTAAATGTTTAGGTAAGTGAACTGTTCTGGTTGGCGGAGAGTGCTCGATAGACGCAACAGTTAACGTAAACTACTATGGAATTAAAACTCACACTACAGGTACAGATTGATGTTTTTTTAAGCATTGGGCCCTGAAAACAGACAATTTGGCTATGTAACAATTAGGCAAATGGACCGACCAACATATTAAGGTAGCTATGAGTACCTGTATAGTTGGGTACAGAACCCTAAAATACAAATGATTTTGTAATGAATAAGTAAGTCAAATAAAAATAACCTTGCAGCCTCTTAGAAGTTGGACACAGGTCCAACAAATCTATAGCCAAAGATCATTACGTCTTACCCACTTACCACTGTCAAAGCCTATACAGTTTTGATTGAAGGCGACGTGACACGTCGCTCGCCCGAATTATCTCTAAGACCCCGGGGGCTTTACCAAAGAGCCAATCGATAATCGAATCGAAATACCAAAATATACTTTTAAGTTTTTCGTTATGGCTTTTGAAATAAGTCGTAGGCCTGGGATATTAAAAAGTTCTCTTTATCATCCATTACATTTTTTTCGGGAATCATCTACTGCCTAACAGTAGGTAGGTTTCATAATTTTCTGAATACTTAGCCTGGAAATAATAATTTTGATTTGTAAATAATGGTGTGTTAGTACCGTACTGAATGGCATAAATTTATTTTCAAATACAATATAAATGGTCAAAATAAGTAAAACAATTACAATTAAAAACCCTCCGCAACATTACCTCAAATATAAAGAAATGGAGACTTACCCTTTAAAATCAAAGAAAATCCTTTAAACTGCTAACTAATTATGTATCAACGATGTTTATTTGTAATTTTCTGCCACGTTTTAATCACTCCAAGACTTAAAAACCATAAAAACACCGGACAATCGCACGCTGACTCCCAAACTAAAACAGCTAACATGAAATAATTGGTTTTTGCGCTCGATATTATGAGTTAAGATACATTTGCATATGAGTACTAAAACCATCTATCTCATTATAGCGTTTTTTTGTAATTGGTTATTTATATTAAAAACCAAAAAACTTCGCATGCTAAAAACACTTAAGTTTCAGTATAATGTTTTACTATTAGAGTTTTAGTAGAATCATGCTAATATAATGGAGAAAAAAAGAAATTAAAAACTATTAATCGGATTTTTTTCTCAAACAAATCGATATTTGCTTAAGAACTTATCCAAGTAAAAACAATTTATAGGGAATTAGTCGTATCTACCACAGCATAAATATGAAATCAAAAATATTATCCACATTTAATTACTTTGAAAAATGAAAAAAATATAAAGGAAAGCTAAGATATATTTTTATTTATATGTATACATATTTTAACATAAGCTACTAGCTTATGTTAAAATATGAGTACTTTTTGTTACTTGAAATAAACGTTTATTATTATTATCATTATAAGATGAATTTTAAATACATATTCAATGATCCCTATGCCCCACTTAACATTCATTTTTATAATATGGCGTTAGGTTGTCGCCATGTTGAATTTTGATTGAGTTCAACCCTCATGCCTTAATTGACATTTCATTAGTCTAGGCGTTTTTGGTCATACATACATACACAGGTTGATAAATACATTTAAAAAAACTCCACTCTGTCTATCTAATACTGTCTGGTCTGTGGCAGACGACTTGTATTAAGAAATTAGCGAGTAACGTCTCGCTTTGTATTAGTTAAAACCAAACAAGATTACCGGATGTCTTGTCTCATTTTGATGCTATTTTATTTTGGGACGTTTTATTATCATATTTTACTATTATGCAATATTTAATTTCCTTTATTGTTATTTTTTTATTATTAGCTAACTGTCCCGCGCAACTTCGTCTGCGTAACTTTAACCGTTTGCGCTGCGTAAACGGTTAAAGTTACGCAGACGAAGCTTTCAAACGGAATTAATTTCCCCCGTTTTGCAACAATTTTCATTGATGCACTGCTCCTATAAGTCCTAGCGTGAGGTTGCGACTCATAGGGGCGGAGCAGCAATGAAATATGTTTTAGTGTTGGATAACCCATTTAACGAGAAAATCTATAGATTTTTTTTTTATTCAAACCAGGCAGTAGTTCCTGAGATTAGCGCGTTCAACCAAACAACGTGCAAAATTTATCAGTTTTGTTACATTAGTGTCTACTAATGAAAAAAGGATGTCTCTATCTGTCTAGATAGAGCCTGCGGTTAGCCTCATCCTTACCTGATTGTAAGAAAAGATGTGGTCGAAGTACGCTTACTTCTTTAAACTATGTATTGACTCTTGTCTTAAAGACGCCCAGATTGTAAGTGTCAGGAAACACAAAAGAGGAAGCGAATTCCACTTCACAGCCGAGCACTATAAACGATCAAGCGAAACGCTTTGTGCGAGCTGTTGAGATGTGACCTACAACGATACAGCAGCTTTAGGGTACACAGTGAACGGATTGTACGATCACCTATGTTGTTTCTTTAGAAGGCTGCATAAAATAAGGAGAGTAACAAAATTCAATGACCGAAAAAATATTATTTTAAACAGAAATCGAGTATTACGAAGTTCGAAAGCTCATTTCGTATGGAGAACGCGGAGTTCGCGATTACGAATGCAGTGTCTTTAAGTAAAAAAAAAAGTAAAAAAACCAATATAAAATTTATATAACGAAATTACTATATACCTTCAGTTTGAAATTTATCAAAAAAATAATCACGCATATATTTTGGTTTTCTTCCGAAAACTACACTGAGTAAGTGGTCTATAAACTACACTGAGTAAGTGGTCTATAAACTACACTGAGTAAGTGGTCTATAAACACCAAATTCCATTTTTACATTACAATATTATTAATTAAAATTATCTCAAATAAATGTAAAAATGCCGGAAGCGGCTTCGGAAAATGCACAATCCCTCAAACGACGCAAATAGTTGTTTAATGGACAATTATATGTTTGTGGCGTTTGCAGTGGAGACTCTGGGTCCGTGGTCACCGGATACTAAACATTTAGTCAAGGAAATTGGAAATAAATTGGTGCACGCGCAACATATTAGTTTAATTATACAACGGGGAAACGCCGGGGAAAACATATTAGGGCACTATGCCGCACAGCACAAATTTACACACATATCATCACGGGTGCCTTACGGCGCCCGAGACCGCCTAGACGGCCCCAGGGTACCCAGCAAAGGGGTTTTTGAATCCTACCTCGTCGTAGCCGATGGTATGAGTCTACACCGAACAGTGACTAGCTCGTCGCGATGTTTTTGAATAGACTCAATAACCCATCTATAAACAGTTTCATTGGTTGGTATAGTGAAACCGGGACCGACAGCTTAACGTGCTCTCCGAGGCACTATAGTGGTGTTGTCAAATAAATGTACATTTTTTTTAAATTAAAAACTCATTGGTACACACGTACACACCGGGATTCGAACCAGGGACCTAAGTGTAATATATTTATATTAGATTTTGAATATAGAATTTCAGTTAAGTATTTCTAATTTTCTTTTAGTTAGCTATTTCTTCTTTTATTTCAGTTTATTTATAAGTTAAAAATTATTAAATCTGTTTTAGCAAATATGTTTGTAAACATTTTTATTAGATACGTATTATTTATTATTTTATTGGTCGAAAAATAGACCAACGCATATAAATGTTTAATTTAAACTTAATGAAAAATAATTAGTGTTTTTTGTTTATTTTTAATTTATACAGACCAAGTTGAAATTACAATCCATAAATAAATAGGTAAAAATACTTAATTAGTGAGACAAGCAATCTGCTCAAATAATCCCGCGGTCCAATTATTACATGCAATTTGTTTTACGCAAATCCTTTTTAAGGGGCTCTGGTTCCGACCACACTAATCACGGATTTGCCTAATAAGTGCTAATTAACTAACTAAATCAAGGGTTGTTTTAAATATTTGTTTTTTTTTTTAATGGAGCATGTGACTACCTGATGTTAAGCAGACCTACAAAGTACATGAATGGGGTCGATCAATACATTGTTGTTTAACAATATTGACCGCTCCCACTATGCCGGCTAAATGATGCGGTTACGGATTGGGCGGCGACGTGGACGAATTTGCATTATGAGTCTATTTTAATATCATCACCCGTTGCGTCACCGCACTATGATATATAAATCTATCACCCGTTGCGTCACCGAACTATGA
The DNA here is from genome assembly GCA_947458855.1 of Monopis laevigella. Classification (NCBI taxonomy): domain Eukaryota; kingdom Metazoa; phylum Arthropoda; class Insecta; order Lepidoptera; family Tineidae; genus Monopis; species Monopis laevigella. The sequence continues at coordinate 777,706 of OX381596.1, read as the reverse complement.
TATATAAATGTATCACCCGTTGCGTCACCGAACTATGATATATAAATGTATCACCCGTTGCGTCACCGCACTATGATATATAAATCTATCACCCGTTGCGTCACCGAACTATGATATATAAATGTATCACCCGTTGCGTCACCGCACTATGATATATAAATCTATCACCCGTTGCGTCACCGAACTATGATATATAAATGTATCACCCGTTGCGTCACCGAACTATGATATATAAATGTATCACCCGTTGCCTCACCGAACTATGATATATAAATCTATCAACCGTTGCGTCACCGCACTATGATATATAAATGTATCACCCGTTGCGTCACCGAACTATGATATATAAATGTATCACCCGTTGCCTCACCGAACTATGATATATAAATCTATCACCCGTTGCGTCACCGCACTATGATATATAAATGTATCACCCGTTGCGTCACCGCACTATGATATATAAATCTATCACCCGTTGCGTCACCGAACTATGATATATAAATGTATCACCCGTTGCGTCACCGAACTATGATATATAAATGTATCACCCGTTGCCTCACCGAACTATGATATATAAATGTATCACCCGTTGCGTCACCGCACTATGATATATAAATGTATCACCCGTTGCGTCACCGCACTATGAATATATATCTTCTTATTGGTATTAGCGTAGAAAATTTATATTCATCCTAAAAAAATATTTTGTATAATTAGTATTCAATATTTTTACATGTTGCCATTTTGAGTTAAAAATAATAAAACACGCATTTTTCCTTCTAGTGAAATGAAAAGAAAACAATATTGAAACGAAATGACTAAAAAAAATATATTAGATTATATAAATGAAATTATTTATATTTTAATCACAAACACAATGTCCTCGCCGCTTGCATTTTGCACTTTCCGATTATATTTACTTATTTGATTAGACTTAATACGGAAAACGTTTTTTTTTGTAATTTATAAATAGTATAATATTTTATATTTAAAGATACACTGCGTATGCCTAAAAATATTTTCGGCAATATTCAGAACAAACAAAGCAGGTCATAAATCGTCCTACAACCCCTTGCCTTATTTTCAAAACATTTGTACCTCCCTACCGAAGTAGGAGCACTTTCCAATTACGCAAGCAAGTTGCTACCCCTGTAAGAAACGGGTAAGTAGGGGCGGAACAAACGCGAAGTAGCATGAAATTGGAACGGAGGTGCTTTGCTTGTTTTGTAACCGCAACCTACTTGTGTCCCGGAGCTGCATCCCTAATGAGAACCTTGTATCGAATGTCTCGTGATTTTCTTTGCCTTACTTGCTAGTTAAGTTGTGTTTTAGTTTCTAGAATAATTTAAATTTAACTGCAGTTTTCTTGTACCTAATATTCTTTCATTTTAACTTTGAAACTAGTATTTTTACTGGATCGATTTATATGCAATTTTTATTATTAAATAGCTGTCTGATAATAGTATAAGTTATTTTATATTTCAATTTATCCAGGGGGTTTAGATATACAGGCTGTTTGTGTTTCATGCCACTTAGGAAAAGTTTTTAAATATACTAAACTGCGTTAAAAATTGCATTCCTTTCATGAATATTATAGCTTTCATGTTTTTTTTTTATACATATTTCGGATATAAAGAAAATATACGGCAAATAGAGGGTTACAGTTGTAATAGACTCTGAATCTGTGTTTTAAATACAGTATGGAGTACGAGCCTCTATATAAAGTCAGTGATACGGACGTTTAGAGGAGTAACTTACTAAAAAAATCATTTCATTTCATTTATATACGTGGTGGTCGAGTTAGTTAAACCTTAGACTTAAAACACTTAGGTCCCTGGTTCAAACCCCGGTGTGTACCAATGAGCTTTTAATCTAAAAAATATATGCATTTTTTTAACAACACCGCTATAGCGCTTCGGAGAACACGTTAAGCTATCGGTCACATTTTCCTATATCAAGTTGTGAAACTGTTTATAGATGGGTTATTGAGTATATCTAAACATCGCGACGAGCTAGCCACTTGTTCGGTGTAGACTCTAACCATCGGCTACAACGAGGTAGGATTAAAACGCCTCCGGTACCCTGAGGCCGTCTAGGCGGTCTCGGGCGCCGTAAGACACCCGTGATGATATTTATTTTTATTTTTCTTTATAATTAACACGCACAACAAGTTGCGGGGACAACTATTGGTAAATAAATATATAAATCCAATCGGCATCTTAATAATATAAATTAATTTAGGTAAAGTAACATTAATTTGTAAATATTTGCACGCTATTAATTGTGGCAGCTTCTGATGATACTAACATCCTAACAACTCTACTCAGATACTAGGCAAATAAATTATTTCATAATAATTGACCGCCTCCGTGGACTAGCGGTTGCGCGTTGGCGTTGTATCCGGAGATTCTGGGTTCGATTTCCATTTAAGGCAAAACAGTATTATGTAGTACGTTTTTCTGTTCAGTTTTCCATGTCCTAGGTGTTTATAATATATACTATGTATTGTTTTTGGTACATACAGTGCAAACCAATAGCCTAGTTTGTGACCAGACATATAAATCCCAGACCACACACATATAAAAAGAAACATAAATAATTAAATGTATTCCTTTTTTTTTTAACGTTAATATTTATAATAATTTCATAAATAAACTATACGTTATCGATGTGTGTAAGTAAAAATAAAACAAAGGGAATGAAATAATAATTTAATCAGAACAAGGACTGGTGATCTGTATGCGGCCGTCCACGTCCTGGATAATGGGGGACTGCAGCTCCATGAATGATTGCAGGATCTCGTAGTCCAGCCCCACCGGCTCGATGTTGCGCCGGTTGTCTGCTATCATCTGTTGAACACATCATAAGTACTGAGTGCTAGTCATGATTTAGTTTTAGTCTGTGGGTTCACTAATTTCAGAAGACTACTGCATCGATATCTTGTCGCAATGGTAGTAGTAGTAGTCGAAATAGGAAGTTAATTTAATAATAGAGCAGTGGAGATCTAAAGTAGACTCGTAATTTAAATTTATCTTTTGTCGCCGCATTTTACGTAACCGTATTATTTGGTATTTGATGGTATTAAATATTGTTTAACACAAATATATTGATTGATCGACCCAATTCATGAACTAGTAATTTCACGAATTAGGAATTGTACAAACTAGGAAAACGATAGCCATTATATAATGTCACTGTCACTGATGACGCCGCTCCATAGAGAGGCAAAATATTTGGCAATAAAATTTTAAAGCTTCAATTTATATATTTTACCAAGTAAGAAACACATCTAACACACTTTATTTGTTTCAGATAAGCCATTGTATAAACTAAGATTTATTTGGCATGATTTTTATGACATTGTACAAACAAGGCATTGTATGAACTAGGCATGACCGATATGTACAAGTAAATCGATTTACCACATAGCCTAATGGAGTAACCACCTAGTCTTACACTAGTTGGTTATGTAGTGTGTGTTCGGTTCGGTAGTATTTTTCATATTAAAATTTCCATTCGCGTTTAAGTTCTAAATCTGATATCGAGGTATAATAAATATTTGTCGTTCTTTTGTTAATGAATGCTGCCTACGCACTCTAAGACCTCATTGTTAAGCGTTTTTTTTTTTACTATTCATAAATATCTGTAAAGATTTACATGAAATAAATGATTTTGACTTTGACTTTTGACTTTAACCCAAATAAAAAAAGACACTTTGGTTTGCGGTGGCTGTTGTTTACAGCACCCGCTTACCAAAGGTCCCAATAGCGAAAGGCTGCCGGAGGCGCCAGCCTCTAACCCATATTGGGTAGTTGGCGGTGTTAGAGGTAAAACCCACTGGCGAAACCAAAGCCTGAGTTATTTTTCTACCCCTTTTTTTGAAGATGGACAACAGATGAAGCAGAGGTGGGTGATAACCACAGGTGGCATGGGATAAACACACCTGAGGGTAGGGAGTAGTAGAAATGAGCTGTTCGGCAGGCGTACTGCAAACAACAATGCATAAAAAGAAAAAAATAAACATACTGGAAGCAAGGAAACAAGACTTAATAACCAAGATAATTAAGGAGGTTTTCTTCGAGCTGTGCGCGGAGGGGGGGGGGGAATATCTCTGTCTTATAACGTTTTGAACTACTACTACACCGCAGATCCAGTAGAAACGGAAGCAACAACATACGGTCCCACCGTCTTATCTAGGGGAGGGCAATTAAGTGCGAAATTAAAATTCAACGACGAAATCAGACGATAAAAAGAAATATCTCTCACCGTAACAGAAAAAGAAGAGTGTAGGTAGCTGGATCAGATTTCTCTGATGCCAGCAATGCGATGGCATCATCAGAGTCATCGACAGGGATGTTCTGGAGGGGGGACAAATTAGATTCGGATTCTGAACCCGCAACAGTTGGTCCAAAGGAGAAAATCTCCCCACTCTTCTTCGGGCGACAGGAAAATGCTTTAGAAAACGCTTTAGTAGCCCTAAGCGAGGTCGGAGTCGGCTAACCACTGCTAGAGATTATGTTGGATTGGCTAAGGCGAAGGCCGCCCTCGTTAAAGCTAGACGCGATGAGTTTCTCCATCAAGAGGAGATGGCAGCGATAGTCTCTGTGGTAAGCAAGACGCGACACAGCTATCAAATCTGGCGATGGAGGGCGCACGCACTGCTACTGCCATATGCCAAACAGTGGTCAAGGATGCGTAGGTTATCAGACAGTGATAACCTACGCATCCTTGACCACTATTTGATGAACCTGCAAAGCTTTAGGCAGAAAATGACCGTCTCAAAAAGAAGCAAGACTAGCTAAGTTCCTACTCGGCCCAACTGCGGGAAGAGGTTGAGAGACTAAAAAAGTCATCATACCCTACCTCAACTCCGAAGAGGCTAATGGAAGATGATTTTCCTTCTCTCCCAGTATTGGTGCATACACTGGCCTCACCGCCAATCCGCCCGACGCGGCTCGTGAGACCACCAGTAAGAGAGGAATCTCCCCCACTTAAACCCGACTTCCGAAGTCTGGTAGGGGCCATAGAGGACGCTGGTCAGCGCCAGTTTGGACAGTTTGGAAATTAGGCTGCCCTACACCCTCCCCTTCAATAGAGTACAAAATACAGCGAAAGAAAGTACTTTTCCTCTCAACCTGATCCCACGGTTTGATTGAACGAAGGAGACGCAACAAAAAGAAGAAGGGAGCGAATGTTGCGGAAGATCAGATGGTTGGAACGAAAAATAAAAAGTCAGTAGCACCCGCGATCCCTGCGCGGCTATCTTCGCCAAGAAGAAGAAGGCGAAAAATACCCAGAACACCCCGTCGTCGCCGGTCCTCGGCAGTAGTGATAATTTTGCGGCTAGAGACTGAGAAAGACGGAGCGAAGTTTGCCAGCGTGCTTGAAGAAGTATAGATCTCCAAGATCTTGGAATTTCTGAACTTAAATATAGGCAGGTCTCAACTGGTACACAGATTCTAGAATTGACGGGTTCCGCGAGTGGATAGCGAGCGGGCACACTCGCGGGTAAACTGCGAGAATTGTTTACCAGCGAACATGTAAAGCTGTGTGTTCAGCAGTGTGTGTTAAATGAGCTGCATTTAGAATCTCAGGCTAGTACGAATCGGTTACCAAATATTACGTGAAAGCGGTTGTCGCTAAAGACGGCTGCTCAAAACAATCGGTGACTACAGGAGAAATACGGCTCGGCTTTTCGGGCACAGGCACTGTGCGGATGGGCTGTCCAGGGGTTGCCGCTAAAAAAGTGCTCGCAAACGGAAGCGTGCTGGCCAATTAGGTGTCAGCCAGAGTATGCCGTCTAGAAAGTAGGCCGTTCTTATGCTACTGGTGTCTTGATTCCAGACACGTGGGCGCGCGCTGCGCTTCTACCGTGGAGCGTAGCAGGGACTGTTACCGTTGCCGCCAAATGCTAAGTTGCTAAATCGGGCGGCACACAGTGTGCTGGTTAAAACTCGGAGCACATAAGTGGGCGCAAAATCATGCCATTACCTTAATAAGGCTACTATCTTCAGGGCGGAGGTCCGGACTTGGGCGCAAATGCAAATGACATAGATTGCGAGTACCGCCCAGTCTGCGCCATTCATCGAGGAGGAATCAATAAAAATAAAATTGGATCATGCTTCGCCTTCTACAAGCGAATTTAAGGGCTCATATTTCTATAGGGCTCGCCGAAGTGGTTGATACATACAGCAATGATAACGGAGCCCTACTTAGTTCCCTTTAAATGAATTGCCTAGATGACACTGAAAGCTCGGTGGCGATTGTGCTCGGGACGAACTCGCCACCCTACTCGCTAAAAGCCAGATGCGGATACGTAGCTACCCTGTAGGGGAACATTCTACTGGTAGGAGTGAAATTTTCCCCAGGCTTGGGAGAGGTCTTGCACAGATTCCATCCGCTGCCCTTAATAGTGATGGGAGACATTAACGCTAAGTCACATGCATTGGGGTCCCGTATTATAGATGCCCGCGGCGCAGTCCTGAGGAATTGATAATTTCGGCCGACCTCTCTATCCTAAACCAGGGTTCAGTGGAAATATAAGGCAGCGGGGTGGTACTGTGGTGGATATCACTTTTGCGATTTCCACTATCTAACGGCGAGTCCAAAGCTGAAGGGTTCTGGTTGAAGTCGAGACTTGGTTGGACTATCAATACTAATGGGTTATTAATTAATGGGTTCAATGTAGGACAATTTACATATATTGCTCTGGTCACAAACTAAGCTCAAGGCTTGTACTTTGTGTACCAGAAACAATCATAATATTATATTTTATAAACACCAAGACCATAACATATAAGGCTTGAGGTCTCTGTTCCGTCACAATCCCATTCTTCAGATTATCAAAGTGACTGTCAGTACAGTAATCAACGCAGCAGACGCAGCGCACGCGGCAGCGAGCTAACTAGCGCGGAAAATCAGCTGTACTAAGAAGATCCTAAAAGTAGGCATACTAAAAGCCAAGGCCCTGGCACGGGGTGAGATTCTGGAGACGTCAAACCGTGTTTAATCCAGGAATAAAATACGACCCTGGGCATCTCCGGTCTCCGAAAGGCAGGAGACACAGTTGCTGAAAGTGGTGATCTCCGCCCTGTTTCATGCTAGAGCGGAACGCATACCGCCTCCAATGGGAGCAGCGGGCCAAGATATTGATATGGACTCAGTGGTACCGGAAGTATAAGAGGAGAAGCTTGGCGTTGCCACCCGAAAACTTCGGGCCAAGAATATTGCACCCGAGTTAGACAGGATACCAAGCTGCGTAAACTCTTTGAGCGAGCGAAAGTCGCCCCTATCGTAGAACATCTGATCGAAGTGGATCCCGACCTATGTAAATATCAACACGGGTCAGCAATGGACGTTCGATAATTGACGCGATATAACAAGTCATAGCCCTCTCAGAAGAGCAAGTTTCCCGAGGCAGAGTAGGTATGGCGGTGTCATTAGACATCTATATTCCTCTTCCGCTCGGACCTCGAATACGAGTGGACGTGCTTTGTGTTTGTTAATCTGCAAAAGTTTTGTAATTTGATCACTGCTGCGCGCTAATGTGCGAGAAGTTTACAAGAATACCTACAAGCGACCAAACTTACCTACGACTACCGATCGGTGACAATCGCGCGCGCTGTGTACTCCATCTACCATCAATGCGCGTGAGTAACATAGTACTTACATCTACGAAATTGTCGCCGGGTAGTTGCCATCGCATTCTGTACGCCTAGTAACTTGAATCTTTTTATTATTTGAAATTTTAAAAATCAACTAATATTTAATTTAAGTACTTGTTTATTACCTGTAATAACGTGCATAGAAAAGACATTGTTTACGCGCCTGTGAGCATTAATCTTTGGATCTTATTAAATTTTTAATACATTTATTATAACACTATACAAGTGCTTATACAAAAATGCCACTTAAACGAACTCCGCCTAAGTCTACAGGGTCTACTCCGGTTGTGGAGGATGAACAACAATATCATTCTGAACCAGACTTAAAAAAAGAAAGGGCGAGCACCACTCTTGGAAGTTTGTCTAAAAGAACGAAGCGCAAAGTTGATAGTACTGATGAACTTAGTAAATACCCATTTATGGAGGAACTAAATAAACTTTTTAATTCATTCTCTCTGAAGCAAGATAAGAAGTTGGAGGTTTTGGAGAATTCACTATCTGAGATTAAAGAGCAAAATAAAGGCATTTTAAACACCTTAGATTTCTTATCTAAGAAATATGATGAGATGGCTAATAAGGTTAAGTTTTTGGAAGGCTCAAGAAGTGAAGATAAATTGCGTATAACATCTTTAGAGGATAAAATAGATTTTTTAGAGAGAAAGGCTCGAGGAACTTGTATTGAGATAAGGAACGTTCCTGTAGCCCAGCAATCGGAGTCTAAAAACGTATTGACAAGTATCGTTGAGAATGCTGGTCTGGCGCTTGGGATTGAGCTGAATAACAACGACTTAAAAGATGTTTATCGGGTCAATTCAATGAAAGGAAACACTTATAAACCTATTATTGCGGAGTTCTCAAGTACAATGTTAAAGGATAAATTTCTTGAGAGTATAAAAAAGAAAAATAGGGATCCAAAGAGTGTCCGTTTAAACTCTGAACAACTAAAAATTAAAGGACCTCTAAGACCCATATTTATATCGGAACTGCTAACACCAAAAATGAAAAAACTATTCTACTGTGCCAGAGTCTTTGCAAATTCTAATGGTTACGCTTTTTGTTGGTCTTCTCATGGTAGTATATTTTTGAGACAGAAGGAAGGCATGCCACAAGTTAAAATACAGGAGGAACAAGACTTATTAAAGTTGAATAATAATGTAAGCAAATGACTATTGGTAGCATGTTTGGGTCATTTAATACTTTTGTATATAATACACTTATCCAAAAAAAAAATATTTTCAAACCCTTTTTATTTATATTTTATTAGGGTTATATTCTTGATTACTTATAATAAAATAAAACAGGATCAAACTTATATAGAATTTAAACTAATAGTTCAGTTTAACTTAATGCCTATTTATAATTGCATGTTTATATATGTTACTCTTTTAGGGAATAATACCTTCAATTTAATGGACAAAAATGTGTCAAAGGTCAATATCTATAGTAATAGTATTCTAATTATATACATTTTAGTATTAGGTTTTAGACTTTCAGTTACAAGTAAAGCACAGGAGAGTAAGGATTTATTTCTGGAATTTTATATAAATTTTAATATTTTGGGTTTCTATGGAACCCTTTAAAAAAAATATTTATTTTTATACTTAAAAGTACACAATTTTGATGTATCAAACTATTTAACTCAGCATGGATAATTTCAGTAACATTTTAAATGATATAGATTGTTTCTCGTTATCTCAGTCATATACAGCTGATGTGGAAGAATGTCAATCATTGATACATTCTTCAAACAGCCTAAAACTTGTCATTCAAAACATACGAAGTATATCATGTAATATAAATGACTTTCTTGTGTTTATGGAGAGGCTTAGGTTATCGTGTGATATTATTGTACTCACAGAGTGTTGGTTGCAGGGTGCACAGGTTATCCCACATATCGATGGTTATAATAGCTTTTTTAGTTCTGTCTTAAAAAATCAAAATGATGGTCTAGTTATTTATTTTAGGAATGATATGGATATCAAGTTTGAGGAACCTGACTTTCAAGAAGGTAGTTGTTTAGTATCAAAAATAGGCAACGAAATTGCAATTGTGTCTATTTATCGATCCCCCTCTTATAAACAATTGAATCCTTTTTTAAAGTCATTAAAGTCTGTGTTGGAAGGTTTGACTCATTTTAAGAATGTTATATTGGTGGGGGATATTAATATCAATATTGCCCCAGATAGCAATCATCCTCTTATGTCTGAATATCTGGACTGTTTAGCCTTTTTTGGGTTACTTTCTGCACATTCATACCCCACACGCGATGCAGCCTGTCTAGACCATGTCTTTCTGAAAACAAAACTTCCCGCTATCACTATTATTGCAAATTCAACTGTAACTGATCATCGTGCTATAATTCTTTCAATTGCTAAACAATACCAAAAAACTAAACCATTTACCTCAAATACTAAATTAGACTTTAACGGTATATATGATAACTTAATCAATAACGATTTTTCTTATATTTATAACTTTCAAGATCCAGATTTGATAATGATCTCCCTAATTAATAACCTACAACAAATCATACAAAATAATACAGTAACTTTTTCTGTTCCTTCGCGTAAAAGGATAATAAAACCGTGGATTACACCGGGTCTCCTTCGCTGCATTCATAACAGAGATAACTTGCACAAAAAACTTAGATGTTCTCCTGATAATGAAACTGTTAAAATTAGTTACATCAGATACAGAAACTTTTGCAATTCACTTTTGAAAAAACTTAAAAGGGCCTATGATTCTGAACAACTGAGATCTGCCGGCAATGACTCCAAAAAGCTTTGGGACTCAATAAAAAGTATAACGAATTGTAATAAAGTCCATAATCTGCCGACAGAGCTTCTATCTATGACGCAATCTCCAGATGACTCTGTAAATATTATAAATAAGTACTTCGCATCCATTGGAAAAGAGATGTCGGATAAGATTACGTCTATAGCGCCGGTAGAGACATCTGTACATGGATGTTCTGAGGCCTGTCTTAAGTCATTTGTCATTCGTGATACTGATGAGGTGGAGGTGCGAGATTTCATTAAAAATCTTAAACCAAAGTGTGCAATTGGTTGGGATGGTGTATCTAATACTATTCTTAAAATGTATATCGATATTCTAGTGCCGCATTTAACGTATATTTTTAATTTATCTATTTCTCAAGGGGTATTCCCTCATTCTTTAAAGACATCTCAAATTCTTCCTATATATAAGTCTGGGGATAGAGATCGTGTCAACAATTACCGTCCCATCTCTATACTTTCTTCCATATCTAAAGTGTTTGAGCGTATTATCAATGAGAGACTTGTTTCATATCTAGAAAATAACGCACTCATATCTAGTAATCAGTTTGGTTTTCGTAAAGGAAAATCAACTTCTGATGCTGTGCATTGTCTTACTGATCATATTGTCAGGTCTCTTAATGATAATAAAAAATGTCTATCTATTTTCCTAGATCTTGCGAAAGCGTTTGACACGGTCTCTATCCCTATACTACTAAATAAGATGGAGATAATGGGAGTCAGGGGTCTACAGTTGGATCTATTTAGAAGTTACCTTACTGATAGAACTCAATATGTAAGGGTAGGTAGCTTTAAAAGCTCTAACCTTTCTGTAGATTATGGAGTACCGCAGGGTAGTGTTCTTGGTCCCACACTTTTTCTCATTTACATAAATGATCTACTTTCTCTACCTCTTTCTCAAGGTAAAATTATCTCATTTGCAGATGATACTGCTCTCATATTTTCTGGAAATACTTGGGAAGAGGTATTTAATACTGCCCAGCTTGGTTTCAATTCTGTCAAAAAATGGCTGTCCTTTAATGTTTTAACTTTAAACGTTGACAAAACCCAATTTATAACGTATTCTGTGAGAAACGTTTCTCAACCCAACCAATCATTTACTTTGACTTCCCATGATCCCTCCTGCCTAGCCGTTCCTGGTTGTTATTGTGTCATTTTAAAGAGATGTAATACAGTCAAATATCTCGGAATGATTATTGACCGAAATCTTACATTTCTTCCTCATATAGAATTGTTGTGCTCTAGAATTAGAAAACTGGTTCACATTTTTAAAACTCTTCGGTCAGTTGCTCAAGGCAATGTATTGAGACAGGTTTATCAGGCTTTGGTACAGTCAGTCATTTCCTATTGTATCACGGTGTGGGGTGGTGCTGCTAAGACCCACTTGATTAGGTTAGAGCGAGCTCAAAGGCTAATTCTTAAAGTAGCCACATCCCGTCCCAGACTTTTCTCTTCTTCATTACTGTACGAGTCTTGCAAGGTTTTGACTGTACGTCAGATATTTATATTGCAAACTTTACTCAAACAACATTCAAGTATTATATTTACTCCTAATTTAAGGCGTCGCCTTCTCATATCTTATGATTATAAAATAAATACCTCTTTTACTCAACGATTCTTTAGCTTTTTGGGTCCTTTCTTGTATAATAAAGTTAATAAAATATGTAATGTATATTCATATAATAGAAATAAGTGCAAAAAAATATTAAGTATTCGATATTAAAGATTCTAACGAAAGGCAGCAATTTATGAGATCCAACAACGTGGAAATAAAGGGTGTTCCTCTGACTAGGGGAGAGAATCTCCTTGACTTAGTCTCCAAGATCGGCGTCTTAATAAACTGCCCTATAACGGATCACAACATAAATTATGTGACCAGAATCAGAACTCGTGGTCCAAAAGATGACAAAACGATTATAGCATGCTTTGTCAATAGGTATGTTAAGGAGAATTTCGTGTCAGCTTCGAGATTGTTTAGGAACCTCAGTGGCCATCACCTGGGATTTGAGGGGGATCGTAGAGTATACGTAAACGACCATCTGACCGTCGCAAACAAACAGCTTCTTACAAAGACAAAGTTGTTGGCGAAAGAACGAGGACATCAATTCGTGTGGGTGAAGAATTGCAGATTGTATGTTCGAAAAGACGCCTCATGTCCCTCTTTTTTTGTCAAAACAGAGCGAGATTTGAAAAAAATTGTTTAGTCTCGTTTTTTTTACTATATTTAAGTGTTTTTTTTAGATTATTTTTTATTATATTTGTCTTATATATTGATCTGGCTAGAACAAATTTTAAAATAATGAATAATCATAGTGAGGTCACTATGATTATTCATTATTTTGCTATCGCTCGTTTGTGCAGACTGGGTCTGATTACTGCTTTTGCTTTTTTAGGGTTTTTGTTACCTTCAGATTGCCTATTTATAATGCTCAAGGCTATAAGTGCTTTTAGCTATTGTGCGAGTATATCCCTAAAATACAATTGCTTTCCTAATATAATACTATTTTCATTGTTACTAATCTGCAATATTAAGCTATATGATGTTTGTTTCTTTTATCATTTTATTTACGCTTTCGCTTGTAATTGGTTATTTTTATTACTGTTCTCTAATAAGATAAAGAAATATCTAATATTTTTTTATAAGTTGTACAATTTAAATCTTCACCAGCTATTTGTATCCTCATTTGGAATTATTCTTAAACCTAATCTATTTATACGCGTACCCTTACGTTCCTTTAATTTTTTTTACTTTTGTCATTTAAAACGCAAAAATAGATAAGTCCCTGAAGATATACTTTCAGAACGTAAGAGGCTTACGGACGAAATCTAATGTCTTCTTAAGAAATATTTTATTAAATGATTTGGATGTGGTTTGTCTGGTGGAGACGTGGCTTCTAGATGGTATCAGAGACGAAGAGTATTTCGACGATCGATACATTGTTTACCGCCGCGACCGCGATTATGAAAAAACTGGCCAGTCGCTGGGTGGAGGTGTTCTTATCGCTGTAAGGCGGGAGATCACATCTACTGAGCGGTCAGATTGGCAATCGACGGCAGAGGATTTGTGGCTTACGCTTTCATTGCATGGAAAGAAAAAGTCTTCGTTTAAGTTAAATATCTGTTCCTTATATTTGTGTGCTCAGAATAACGGGAAATCATTTCGTGAACAGATGAATGCGTTTAGTTCTAAATTGGGTGATGTGGTCCTAACATCGCCCTTAGATAAATTTATCGTTGTTGGTGATTTTAATATTAGTGAAGTTATTTGGCTACCCAACTCCAATTCGAACGAACTATCGCCATCTAATATTGTCAGTCACCACATAACGCATTTCTTTGACATAGTTAATTCATGTAATTTCGGCCAATATAACAATGCAAAAAATAATTATGACCGAATATTAGATTTGGTATTCTCAAATGATTCAGTATCCGTAGTCCCGTGTTTGGATCCACTGGTAGAAGAGGATCCCCACCACAAGGCCCTACTTATTGACGCTGACTTTATAGAACTTCGTTTTCTAAATGAGGCCCCCAGAATCAAATATTTATACAACTCCGGTGACTATAATTCTGTGTGTGCTGAATTGAATGAAGTTGATTGGTCTTCCAAATTGCTCACATGTAGATTTTCTGATGCTGTGAATAATTTTTATAATGTTCTCTATTCCGTTCGTGACAAGTTCATTCCCTCTAAAAGATGCTTGTCCTCTAAATTTCCACCATGGTATGATACAGTACTCAAAAAGGTATTAAAGGAAAAATATAAATATCATCGTAAATTTAAAATATACAAAAACCTTTGCGATTATGAATGTTTTGTGCTACTGCGCAGTAGGGCTAAACATCTGGAATCTGAGCTTTACAAAAAATATATAATTAGAGTTGAAGATTCTATAAAAAGTAATCCACGTTTTTTCTGGTCGTTTATCAAGCAGAGGAGAAAAACTGTGTCGATTCCCTCTACAATGACTTATGGTACTACTGTGGCAAGTACTGGAGAAGATATATGTAATTTGTTCTCTTCATACTTCTCCGAAAATTTTACACAACCTGGAACCTATCCTAATCCTAATATTACACCTTATAATTCGTCCAGCATTGGGTCGATATCTATAAACTCAGAAGAATTACTTAAGTTATTATTATCTATTGATCCTTATAAGTCTGCGGGTCCTGATCATATCTCTCCAGTATTTGTTATAGCCTGTGCCCGGAGTTTGCAATTTCCATTAGCCCTGTTATTTCATAGATCCATCAATGAAGGAATTGTACCTAATATATGGAAATCTGCTTTCGTAACACCCATATTTAAAAAAGGTCAAAAGAATGATGTTTCAAACTATCGGCCTATCTCTAAACTCTGCATATTTGCAAAGGTATTGGAAAGAATTGTATATGTTCAAACTTACGCTGCATTAAAATCATCTTTTAGTCCGAACCAACATGGATTTCTGAATGGCAGATCCACGGTTTCGAATCTTATTCTTTCCAATGAATATATTGTTAATCATATGGAAAGGGGTGGTCAGGTGGATGCTATATATACAGATTATAGTAAGGCATTTGATCGCATAGACCACAATATCCTTGTTAGCTATACTTATTATTAATTATAATTGGCAACTATTTTCCTCTCGATCACTCCTAACTCACTCACTCACTCACTCACTCTTTGCCACTTGAATAAAATTCTGTACACTGTAACTACGTCTGTAACTTTACTTGCTAAAAGCAATATTTAAGGTCTGTAAAACCTAAATTCAGTGGTCCTAGCCCTCTAAATCCTTCCTGTATTGTGCTCCCAAAATCACCATACACATTTAGTGAAGTGCAGATACCCATCTGACGAACATAAGCGGTACCGCTAAATTTGGGAAGAACCATCATCACGGAGAAGCATGGGATTTGTAAGGTGAGCCATCCTGTATCCTTCATGCTTGGTCCTTCGAGTCCTGGATTCCTTAAAATCACATTTTTCTATTCCCGAATATAGTTGCCATTAAATTGCGTCATATCTGTACCTTTAACTTTACGTTATTTTTTTCTGTATTCTCTGTATTTCATTATACTGTATTTAACTGTATTTCATTACCTGTAAAATATCACTGAAATTCCTTTAATTCGTTTTTTAGAACTTTAACTGTAAATTGTTCTAGGAAAACTTTTAAATCTTTTTATGTCATTATCGACCTTATTTCCTTATAGCGGAGGTTGATTTTGTCATATCAAGTTACTTTACTTTAATTTTGCATACATGTTATTATAATACTTTCTTTATACTTTTTAACTGAAAATAACCATTCATTTATCTTTAATTTGAATTCTGTACTTTATTACTATATTATAAATTAATACCCTTATTAAATAACTTTATTTTTCTACCCACCACGTAAACATTTTAAAAATAATTATTTGTAAACAAATTGTGACGTTACACTCATTGCATTCATTCATTCGTTCGTTTCTGACAGTACATCTCTATTGACGTCTGTTATCTCACACTTATTGTAAAAACTAAATGTCAGATTTAAAAACTTTAAAATACAACGCGCTTGCAAGTGTTTTTCGACTATATTTGTTTTAAATTAATTCAATTTGTTATTAACTCGTCACAATGACGATTGAAATTAAGTACCGGTTAGTGAAAAATGTATTAGATACCTTAATAACAAAGGCGCAAGCCGCTGTAGAGGATTGCGACGTCCGAGAGGAGTTTTTTGTAAGAGTTGCGGAGATCGAGAAGCTGCAGTCCGATTTCTTCGACTACTACGTATCAGTGGAAGCCGCAAAAAAGGCAGGGTTTGATGCCAAAGCTCACCAAGCTGAATTTGAGCGTTATGACGGCATCATTACTAAAATTAAAACTGTTCGGCGTCGCTTAACTAGTGAAACTACTGTAACTCCTGTATCCCTTAATGGTTCCCCTGCTCGTCACGATCTGCCAAGGATATCTTTACCGAGTTTTAGTGGACAAGTGACACAGTGGACAAACTTTATTAACATTTTTAAGAGTATTGTCGACTGTGACAACTCTTTAACTGGGGTACGTAAACTTCACTATTTATTATCTTGCCTTAGTAAAGAGCCCTTAAATCTAATTAAACATTTACCTATTTCTAATGAAAATTATTCTGTAGCTTTAGACCTATTACAGGATAGATACTGTAATAAAAGACTAATCGCTGACACTCACCTAGATGCCTTATTATCTTTACCTACTGTACATACTGTTAAAAGTGACTTAAGAGATTTCTTAAATACATTTAATGAGAATCTTGAAGCACTAAAGGCTCTTGGCTTTGAAGTGAAACAGTGGTCTTTTATCCTACTTCATATCATAATGAAAAAACTACCTATTGATTTAAGAAATCAATTTGAATTAACTTTAGCTAAAATTAGTGATATCCCTTCCTATACTTTACTGTTAACTTTTCTTGATACCCGATGCAAGGCATATGAGTTCTCTTGTCCTCCTTCTAGGCAAAGTCAAAACCCTGCATACCTAAGACCTGCCAAGAACATAAAGGTTCATCATGTCAACAAAACTGCATGTCCATGTTGTAACCATGACCATACTATATATTCCTGTAACAAATTTAAATCTATGTCCATTGAGGATCGTGTAGCCTTTGCTCGAGGTAAGAGTTTATGCTTTAATTGTTTAGGTAGTCATCTTTATTCTAACTGTACTTCTGATTATAAATGTAAATTCTGTAAAACTAAGCATCACACTTTGATATGTCTCCGAGACTCGTCTGCTGCACTTAGTGTTAAGCAACCTAGTGAATCTCCTAGTCCTTCAACATCAACGGATCCAGGTGTTGTTGCCATCAATGCTATTGTGTCTCTCACAAATAAGCATCATGTCCTGCTAGGGACTGCTGTAGCCCATGCTACTGCTGGCAATGGTTCATTGCATCCTGTACGTCTCTTTATTGATCCTGGGTCGCAGTGCACTATAATCACTGAATCTTGTGTGCAGCGTCTCCAGCTCAAGCGGTCTCATAGTCATATGTCTGTGGCAGGTATTGGTTCTTCTAAGCCCATCTACTGTAAAGGTGTGGTTACACTAAACTTAAAATCATCTGTATCCGACCATCAAATTTCTGTATCTGCAATCATTCTTAAGGAAGTTACTGGTATAATGCCATCTGTACCTGTGTCACCTGACATCATTAAGGCCCTACCTAACATTCAACTTGCTGATGATCAGTTCTATAATTCCCGCTCTGTAGATGTTTTATTGGGCAGTGACTTTTATAATGAAGTTTATTTAGGTCATAAAATTACTTTACCAAATAATTTACCTTCTGCATACTCCACTATATTTGGTTGGATTATAATTGGTAATGCTTCCAAATATGTTGCTTCATCTGAAACTTTAAAGTCACATTGTGTGACCATCTCTGATTCCCTGGAACGATTTTGGGAACTAGAGAATATTCCTGAAGCTTCTAGTCTTAATCCTGATGATGAGGTTTGTGAAGAAATATTTTTAAATTCTGTAAAGCGTACCGAAACTGGACGCTTCATGGTGCGTTTGCCGTTCAAACAGAACTGTATACTGGGAGAAAGCCGTGCTGTTGCTGAACGTCGTTTTTATTCTTTAGAACGACGCTTAAATACTAATCAGAAACTTAAATCTGAATATGTAGCTGTACTGAATGATTATATTAATTTAGGTCATATGACTCCTGTATCTGTATCACTGTATAACACTGGCAAGTATTATTTGCCACATCACTCTGTGATCAAAGAACAATCCTCTACCACAAAGGTTAGGGTAGTCTTTGACGCATCCACTCCGACCTCTAATGGTCTATCACTTAATAATGTTTTGTATGCAGGTCCCAAACTACAACAAAATATTGTTGATATTTTATTGAGATTCCGCCTTAATGAAGTAGCCTTCACAGCTGACATTAAGATGATGTACAGAGAAGTCCTTGTTGAACCCAAGGATCGCTCTTACCAAACCATACTCTGGCGTAAAGACCCAGATGATGTGCTACAGGAATATCAACTAAACACTGTAACCTTTGGTGTCTCTTCTGCACCATATCTAGCTATGCGTTGCTTGTCTCAGCTTGCATCTGAAGGTCAAACCTCTCATCCTAATGCAAGCCACATACTTCATCAATCTGTATTTGTTGATGATGTGGTGTGTGGTGCTCCAGATGTAGCAACTGCTAGACAATATAAAATTGAACTTGATAATTTACTGAGTACTGGCTGCTTTCAACTCCGGAAATGGGCAAGCAGTCACCCTGAACTGCTTTCTGGACTTCCAGAGTGCATGCGTGAATCACCTTTGACCTTTGAAGCTGAATCTGATAATTATATTAAGGTCCTCGGCATCAGCTGGGATCCTATTGCTGATGTCTTTAGATACCATAGCCGGGTATCTAATCTTGGCTGTACTAAGAGAGCTGTTCTTTCTAATATAGCGTGTCTGTATGACCCGTGCGGGTGGCTCATGCCTGTAATCTTTAAAGCTAAATTCTTTATGCAACAACTTTGGTTGCTTGGTATTGGATGGGATGATCTTCTCCCAGACGACTACCAACGCTGTTGGTTTGATTTTCTGAATGACTTGTCGTCACTATCACAACTTAATATTAAACGTTATATTTTTCCACAAGGCTGCACAGACATCCAGCTTCATGGATTCTGTGATGCATCTCAACGTGGCTATGCTGGTTCTGTCTATATTCGCATAGTTGATAGCATGGGCAAGGTCAATGTTTGTTTATTAATATCAAAATCTAAAGTAGCACCTATAAAGCAGAAGCTTACCATTCCTCGCATGGAACTCTGTGGTGCTCTACTCTTGTCAAATTTAATAAAATATTGTACATCTATATTAACCACTGTAAATTTTTCCTGTATTTTTGCTTGGAGTGATTCCAATATTGTGTTGTCATGGATACGCACACCTGTACATTTATTAAAGGTCTTTGAGGCGAATCGTGTCTCTCAAATACTTTCTAATTGTTCTCCTACCACATGGAGACATGTACCAACTAGTCTTAATCCCGCAGATGCCGCGTCACGTGGGCTGCTACCTTCAGAGTTGGTACACCATGACTTGTGGTGGTCTCCATCTTGGTTGACAGAACCTTCACAATCATGGCCTATTACTAATTTAAATAATTTAATTCCTATTTCTGAACAGGTTATCTCTACTTGTCATACAAGTAGTGCAATAGCCGATCCAACTGAATTCATGTCTCGTTTTAGTTCATTTCATACACTTGTCAGAGTGCAAGCTTACTGCTTAAGATTTATTTACAATCTCCGTCATATTCACTGTAAACTTTCTGGTCAGCTCACTGTTCAAAATACAAATGATTCTTTATTGTCTTTAATTTCTTTGGTCCAATCATTTGAATTTCGTACTGACATAACTTTATTAAAACAAAACAAACCTCATGCTACTCGGTTTAAACGTTTATTTCCCTTTATTGATAGCAGAGGTCTTATACGGGTTGGCGGCAGATTGTCAAATGCTTCTATTGAGTTTGAACATAAACATCCTCTTATATTACCTAAATCACATCATTTGACTAACTTAATTATAAAATATTATCATGTGACTTATATGCATGCTGGTGCTAATCTTTTGCTTTCTCTTCTTCGTAGAAAATTTTGGATTTTGTCTGGTCGTGTAGCTATAAGAAGTGAGATATTTAAATGTCTAAAATGCTATAGGGAACGTCCCAAACCTTCTCAGTATCTCATGGCTGACTTACCACCAGACCGGGTAACTTATTCTAGACCATTCTCCAAAGTAGGCATTGATTATGCGGGCTATTTTCTAATAAAGGCATCCAAGTTGCGTAAGGCTGCTATTCAAAAGGCATACTTATGTGTATTTGTCTGCTTTTCGATTAAAGCTGTACACCTCGAGCTTGTGTCAGATCTTTCTACTGAATGCTTTATTGCTGGCCTGCACAGATTTGTTAGTAGACGAGGCCTCTGCTCTGACATATACTCAGACTGTGGTACAAACTTTGTAGGTGCCAACAACTACTTGCAGGATTTGTATTGTTTCTTAAATAATAAATCTGTAAATAATAAAATTGATAATTTCTGTAATTCCTTAAAAATTAACTGGCATTTTAACCCACCTGCTGCGCCCAGTATGGGTGGGCTATTCGAAGCTGCTGTTAAAAGCGCTAAGTCCCATTTAAAACGTACTATAGGCACTCAAACTCTGACTTTTGAGGAGCTCTCTACTGTATTCTCTAGAATTGAAGCTGTACTCAATTCTAGACCTTTATGTCCCATTTCTGAAGACGTTGATAATATTAATGCACTGACTCCATCACACTTCTTAATTGGAGGCTCTATGATGTCTCTACCGGAGGAAAACTTTACGAACTGTAGTCAGAACCGGCTATCTCGATGGCAGCTCTTACAAAAAATTACTCAACATTTCTGGACTAAATGGCAACGTGATTACTTACATACGTTGCAAGAGCGTAACAAATGGCTAAAACAACATGCTAACATCCAAAAGGGTGACTTAGTCTTGATTGTTAATGACAATTCTCCTCCTCTGTACTGGAAGTTGGGTCGTGTCACTAAACTATCACCTGGACGAGACGGAGTTGTGCGAGTCGTCACGCTTAAAACCTCTTCCGGTGATATTACTCGCCCAGTGGGCAAACTTTGTTTACTACCTAATCAAAATTAATTTTTTACTTATATTTCATTTTACTACTTATAATATTTTTTCTGTTATAATTTGACTATTTCAGTATTTTTTCTGTAACTGTAACTGTACTGTAACTGTACTGTAACTGTAACTGTACTGCAACTGTACTGCAACTGCAACTGTAACTACCTCTTTATTTAGATCTGAAGAAATCTTAACGGTTTCTTCGGCGGGGAGAATGTTAGCTATACTTATTATTAATTATAATTGGCAACTATTTTCCTCTCGATCACTCCTAACTCACTCACTCACTCACTCACTCTTTGCCACTTGAATAAAATTCTGTACACTGTAACTACGTCTGTAACTTTACTTGCTAAAAGCAATATTTAAGGTCTGTAAAACCTAAATTCAGTGGTCCTAGCCCTCTAAATCCTTCCTGTATTGTGCTCCCAAAATCACCATACACATTTAGTGAAGTGCAGATACCCATCTGACGAACATAAGCGGTACCGCTAAATTTGGGAAGAACCATCATCACGGAGAAGCATGGGATTTGTAAGGTGAGCCATCCTGTATCCTTCAATCCTCCTTTGGAAATTAAGTAATTCTGGTATTCATGGTAGTCTTTATCGATGGTTTACGTCTTACGTTGAGAATCGATCTCAAGCCGTGGCTCTTGGCGGATACATGTCATCTTGGACGCATATTCCCTCTGGAGTACCGCAGGGATCTATACTGGGCCCCCTATTATTTATAATATTCGTTCAGGATATTGATTCATGTTTCCGCCATTCTAAGGTATTATTATTTGCTGATGACATGAAAATTTTAAAACCAATAACAGCTGATATAGACACCTTTAATCTACAGGCGGATCTCTTGCGATTAGATGAATACTGCCAGCTTAATAGACTAGATCTAAATGTTTCCAAATGCATCTGTATTTCGTTTACTCGCAGGAGGTCGCCAACTTGTTCAAAGTATTATTTGAAAGGAAGAGAGCTCTCACGTATTTCGGAGGTTAAAGACCTTGGTGTCGTACATGACTCTAAATTACTTTTTGACAGTCACATTGATAGCGTTGTAACCAAAGCATCAAAGGCTCTGGGTTTTGTTATAAGAATGTCTTCAAATTTTAAAAACGTCAAAACCATCAAAATTTTATATTGTTCGTATGTTCGTAGCCTCTTGGAGTACGCATCACAAATATGGAATCCCAGATATGAGGTACACAGAGCACGTGTAGAGAATGTTCAAAAAAGATTCATTCGATATTTATGTTTTAGAACTGGTCAAAGGAACTTAACTTATGAGCAAAAGTGTATTAAACATCACTTTTTGCCTTTGACAATTAGGCGAAATATTGCAGATGTAACCTACCTTATTGATGTATTCCGCGGTAAGGTGGATTCCCCTGAATTGATTAGTCAATTAAACTTAAGGACCACTGGCTTGAGAACTAGGAGTTCTGCCATCTTCCATCTGCCTATTGCTTATACAAATTTTAGGCAAAATGCATATATTTGGAGGACGTGCAGTTTCTTTAATAGTAATTGTTCTGATTTAGACCTATTCTGTACGAAGCCGTCTTTTGCGCGAAAAACCCTGGCCGGATCATTCTGTGAGAGATTTTAGTTTTAGGTATAATTGGTAATTTTGTTTGAACTTCATTATTGTTATTTGTTATTTTCTTTGTATTTTTTTTTATTTGGTATAAGACTATTATTATGCATTACGTTACATTTATATGTGTAAACTTATTAATGGCCTTATATTAAAATACTATAACTAACTATAAATTTGTTAGCCGTAAGTTTACCTGAAATGTAATAAATAAATAAATAAAAATAAATAAGTAGCTGGTAATTAACACTAGATTACAATGAGACTGAAAAGATGATGTGTGCTGATGAATAATTGCTAGATTTCTGTAAATAATAAATACAATTTCTCTAGAATCTGTAATTTGTACTATTGTTGTTTTTTCTCTATCATGTTACCTATTCTGATAAAATAATTTTATATATATGTATAGTCCTAAATAGTTAAACAGGCCCAAAATTTTGGAAGACACTGACTCCTGAAATACAGTTTTCAACTAGTTTGGGAGTCAGGGTATCACTAGTTCTAGGTACTAATATAGTTTAATAAGGCAATTGTTACTAATCCATAAATTGTGATTTTTGGTCAATAAAGTTATTATTATTATTATTATCTCTAATGCCTTCAATACTCTGCCCTGGATGTGTATTATGAAGGCGCTAAATACCATGGGGTACTTCTCCACCTATCACAAAAGGTCGGGGCCTACCTGCAGCTGAGACTGGTCGACTGTTTAGGTTTACGGGTTAACTTTACGGTTTAGTGGGTAGGAATCCCACATTACCCTTCTCTTCTGCCCCACGTAGTGAGAGGGGTGCCTTGAATCCCAGAACATTCCCCCACATAAAAAAAAGGTACATTTTGTTCATAATATTTATCTGATTCGTTACCCCATCTTTAATTATATATTTCTTACATTTTCTGATATTTATTAATGAACGAAATATTCTTTATTTGTGAAGAAAGGTAATACCAAAAGTAATTGTTATATAAGTAGTTAGGAGGATTTTACAGCACAAAGATGAATCCCACATATACGTATATAGCAGTATTTTGGCCGGTGTGTCCACAATTTTCTTAGGGGTGATTTTTTAATCGTCAGATAAAGTTATTCAACAGATAACTTGCATGGAGAATTAATAAATAGTTCTAAAATTTAACGGCACAATAATTTCACCTGACGTTTAAAAAATCGTCCCTTAAATAGCTTTTATTATTTTTTACTCTCTTATTTATGGTTTTATGTAGTGCAATTAGGTTTTTTATTACATATTTTTTATTTATTTTCGATAATTTAATATTACAAAAAGGAAACAACTTCGAAAGCTATGAAAGAAGAGAGGAAATAAAATAGATCCCGTAACCCGTAGCATTTGGGAGCCGGGGTATAAACCCGACTGACTTTGAAGGGTCTATGAAAGCAGCTACGTGCTTCACTCTCTCCAGATGACTGTGGAACATGTTGCGAAATAGACCCCGCAAATATTTTAAAATGTAGAGAGGAGCGGTCGTTCTAGCCTGGTCAAGGGTCCGCGGCGCCAAAATGCAAAAAAAAAAACAGACCCAAATAGAAACATGACTTGAGGGTTTTTGCATCTGTATAACACGGTGGTAACAAGACGGGTCGGTCCGCTTAGCAAAATTATAGAGACCTTCCTCCCACCTGAAATTTGTGAAAGCCTTCACACTCAACACTTACAATTTAAAAAAACTCACAGGGCAAAAATTTAAGTTCAGTACGTTCTGAAATTTCCATTTCAACCCTCAGCCACCCGGGTGCTTTTTTTTAACATAAACACCCAGGTGAGGTCACCATGACCGCTTACGTTAATAGTAGTAAAATATATTATTTATAAAAAAGTTAAATAAAGGACGATTATTATTTATCATATTTATATATTATCTTGTATTTAAAAAAAACTAAACCTAAATTATATGCCTCTTGTATATTGAATGTATAAAAATAATAAAGTCCTGAAAATTTAACAAAATTATTGAACTTCCACAAAAAATTAAATAAATATAAAACTAACGCTTTATTAGTTTTTTTTTCCAATTAAAAAATCTATTATTTAAGTTATAAGACAAAAAAAACATCAAAAAGTAAGTTGAAAAACAAAAATTGCAGATGGTTTTTCAGACGTTTTTTTTACGACAATGAGGACTCATTTTTTGACTACACTAAACACATATCGGGTTTTTACTCATGAACCACAAGTGAAAAAGGAAAACATTTTGTTGTCCTGATCCCGACATCTCTTTCTCAAGCCATTCATAAATTAAACGATATTTATGGCTCATTTTTATAAATAACTGAATTAATTTATAAAAATGAGTGATAAAGATCGTATAAAAATAATACAAAAAAATCACTTATCAACCCGGGTGCGGTCAATGTGACCCGCAAACGAAATTAATATGTTATTTAATCCGAAACAAACGCGCGTCCGATCCCAAAAACAACGAATACGTCACTGGCCTGTGATTCTAGGAAGGTAGCAAGAGGGGCAAATAAATACATAGGGCACATAGGGCAAATAGTTCGGTCACAGTGACCGCACCCGGGCGGCTGAGGGTTAAACACCATTTCGAAGTAGGTTTAAGGAAAAGGATCTAGGTTGAAAGAAAAAATACTTTTTATTTAGATTTATAAGACACAAAATTCGTCTTTATTAAAAATTTTGGCCGTAAAGGATTAGATGTACAGAATTAGTAATAATAATTTCATCATGTGGATATGATCGGTCTCTACAAGCAGTTGGGGAACTATAGGTGTGCGCACCTCAACACGTCTCCGCCGCACTGTGTATGTACTTATCGGATCCCACTGACGAAGAAACTGGGTTAAAGGTTTCTTCTGTTTGGACGTGAGAGGGCCAATTATAAACAACATATAACTGCTTTCTTTTCAGAAAATTATTTTCATTGAAAATCCTCAAAGGTTAATTTTGGATGTTATATTTTCCGCTGAAATCATTCGCAATTTTTGCTTTTGGGTGAAACAAAACCCATGAATGAGGACGGCCAATAAGAAGCTGTTTAAAAACTAACAGACTTATCACTTGCGCTATGTCTAAGTTTGTGATGAGTGCGAGTTTTTTTTAAGTGAACACTCTCCGCCAATCAGATTATCTTATTTTGAAAAGTTTAAAAAAATAAGCGATCCTATTGGATGAGAGAACTCACTTGAAACAGCGAGAAGGTTAAAACCAACTCGCACTAGGGCCTCAGGGCAATATGTGTGAAATGTCCTACATATTATTATAATTAGTTAAAGAGCTAACCTTAACTCACTTAATGTAAATTTTGTCCAAATAGAGTCTCGCGTACAATTTTAGTTCGTCCACTAATCAAAGCGCATGACAGGACAAGTCAGCGGCTAACCGGCGGAGTCCTCGTCGCAGCCAATCAATGGATGTATGTTGTGAATCACAAACGAAAACATGCTAATGACGTCCAAACATGTAGATATTATCGAATACAGCAATACCAAATTAAACATACTGTCCAGCAAATTATGATAATATTATAAAATAGGATCATATAATAGGCAAAGTTTATTTTGCATTAAAGACTGCATTATATACCGAGTGCAATAGAACATATATTATACAATACTTCACAAGTTTTTGTACTTATGGACTTAAAATAACTTTTAATAGAACCAAATCTGCCAGAGTACAAAACAGTTGCTCCATATAATATTATAGTCAAGAACATTTTACACAAACATTCGTACGCTGTGTTGTAGGCTGTTTTTTTAGTAATGATAGAGTTGAGCCTAGTGAATGTCTTATCTAAAGCGCTGTATATGGTGTTTCTGTTAAACCATGTATATATAGACTGAAGAAATTAAAACCGACTCTCTAGCACTTGAAATAAAAGCAGCCCGCGAAGCATGCTTCATGGTGAGACAAATTACGATAAATCGCTTTTGTGAGACAACTAGCAGTAAATCTATCGCCCTTGTTTACCAAAAAGTTTTCTATTGTGCAACTTGCAGTAAATCCTTAGCCCCAGTTAGCCAAAACGGTCTTTATTATGAGACAACTTATAGTAAACCTATCGCCCCTGTTTGCCAAAAAGTTTTCTTTTGTCCAACTTGCAGTAAATCCATAGCTCCCATTAGCAACAAAGTTCTCTATTATGAATTAACTTACAGTAAACC
Source organism: Monopis laevigella (assembly GCA_947458855.1). NCBI lineage: Eukaryota > Metazoa > Arthropoda > Insecta > Lepidoptera > Tineidae > Monopis > Monopis laevigella. The sequence goes on along the minus strand of OX381596.1, from coordinate 750,811 downwards.
TATCGCCTCTGTTTGCCAAAAAGTTCTATATTGTGCAACTTGCAGTAAATCCATAGCCCCGTTAGCCAAAAAGTTCTCTATTGTGAGTCAAATTATAGTAAATCCATCGCCCCCATTAGCCAAAAAGATATATTATGAGCCAACTTACAGTAAATCCATAGCACCAGTTATCCAAAAAGTTCTCTATTGTGGGTCAACTTACAGTAAATCCATCGCCTCCGTTAGCCAAAAAGTTCTGCGATACGACTTTGTAGTACTTGTCCAGCTCTATGGGGAAGAAGCGCGGGACGTCGCACTCGATGCAGCGGATGGTCACGTTCTGCACCCGACTGCCGCGCGGCTTGGTGCCGTCCAATACTGGCTGAATACCTTCGTAAGGGGGATACATAAATCATATAGGAAATACAACATGACAGCCTCCGTAGACTAGTGGTTGCGCCTGTGGCGTTGTATACGGATGTCGTGGGATCGATTTCCACACATGGTAAAAGAAATAATTAAAAAAGTACTTTTTTTCTGTACAGTTTATAAAATATAATATGTATTATATCGTTGCTTCAGGTACACATAGTAAAAGCCTAAAGCTTAAAAAAAAATGCTGATAGTTGCAATATTCTTTGGACCAAACCCAAAGTGTGGTTTAAACATGTTAGTATGAATATTATGAAATTATCTAAAAAATACAATAGAGAACATATATTATTATACCTATCAATGCTCAAGGAGGGAGAATAGAATATGGAACAAGTTTAACATTTATCATCCCTATAATTCATACTTCATGGTATTCAACGAACTCGTCGTTTGTTTGCTGTGGACTCAGAGGGGCGGTAGTTAATTCATATCAAAAATACTGAACTGATACGGTTGTCAATTGTCCACTTCAAGTGGGTATATCATTGTCACCAACATTGAGGTGGGGTATCTCTCCTGCATACCATGAGGCCATTACGCGGTTTTGGGCAATAAAATCTACATGATCATGTATTTCACAGCAAATATAATAATCATACTTTACGTTACCAAATAATATATATGCTCTTTAATGAATGTCCGACTGACTACAACCAACAACTGAATATAACCAACAACTGCTAATGGTTAAAATGCAACAACATACATACCTGCCACCTGTAGCATTCTAGCCCCTTGGTATGGTAGATTCATGACGGAGTGCTCCAACATTTCCAGGACATGGTCTCCGCGAAGGTCGAACATCTCCACTATGTTCTCAAAGGGTGTAGACAGCAGGAGAGAGGCGAACGATATGTCTAAGATACCAAATTATTAATTTTATTTACTAGTAGATGGTATATATACGTGGTGGCCTAGTTGGTTAGACCTTGGACTTAAAAACGCTTAGGTCCCTGGTTCGAATCCCGGTGTGTACCAATGAGTTTTTAATTAAAAAAATTATGTACATTTGTTTGACAACACCACTATAGTGCCTCGGAGAGCACGTTAAGCTGTCGGTCCCGGTTTCACTATACCAACTTGTGAAACTGTTTATAGATGGGTAATTGAGTCTATCCAAAACATCGCGACGAGCTAGCCACTTGTTCGGTGTAGACTCATACCATCGGCTACAACGAGGTGGGATTAAAACCCCTCCGCTGGGTACCCTGGGGCCGTCTAGGCGGTCTCGGGCGCCGTAAGGCACCCGTGATGATATATATATATATATATATATATATATATAGATGGTGTCAGAGTCGTTAAACTTTCGACTTATAACATCTCAGTTTCCTTTACATTTAAAAAAAATATAAATAGGATAAAAAGACCTCAAAGAGCACGTTATGCCATCAGTCCAGAGATTACTAATGTGGTGTATATTAAGTAATAAAAATAGAAATAAAAAATCTCGTCACACGCGCCGTTTGGCAGTAGCTTGGCAAATGAAGGCCAATTTTTAGAATTAGTATTCTGAATGTCCATAGTCCAAACAATGGTGTGTTTAAGGTCTAATATTTTCCACAGATGTTTTGAAATATAAAGCCATTTACTTAGACATTTTTTTTTTAAATCAATTAAAGTCCTTATATAAGCATAGTACTGTTCTAAATTATACGGATTAACTGAGCCTGAAGAAAAAAAAGTATCATTTCTGTATCAAGCTTAAGTTTCACGTGTAAAGTGTCATACCTCCCGCTTCGATGTCAGTCCTGATGCTCCCCTGATTCATGATGCAAAAGTGTGCTCCTATCCAGTTGCCTGGTTCAGCTCTGTCCAGAGTCTGCAAATTAATCAATAGAATTTAAAAACTTTTTATGATAGTTTTCTTATGGGAAGCAAATAAGGTATATTGGACAGTCTCCGTAGACTGGTGGTTGCGCCTTGTGGCGCAATATCCGGAATCGAACCCAGGACGGGTTCGATTCTCACCCATGGCAAAAAAGTTTTAGTACGTTTTTTCTGTACATGGTCTGGGTGTTTATAACATATAATATGCATTATATCGTTGCTTCTGGTATACATAATACAAGCCTAGAGCTTAGTTTATGACCAGAGCAATATGTGTAATTTGTCTTACATATATTATTATTACTGTTATGTTATTATTATTATAGGGATAAAATATAAATAGTCACCAGTATACCTGACTAATTTAGGGAAACTTAAAGAATGCTTAGACCTCGTTATTACCCAGTACTAGCCAAACCTTTGGTTTCTCCCCATCAGCATGGAATAAAATGATAAAACAAATTTAAAATACCGATTAGAATAAATATATTTTAGTGAAACACCTCTGAAGAGCGCCGAAGTATAATAAACAAATCTGCAAAGTTGCAAGTCTGAAGACCAATGAAACTCGATAGTGTCTGCTTACCGAGCTAGGGATCTAATATACAAATGACGAACATATATAAACAGATCTAGGTATACCTGAAGTTAAAAATTATATTCCATAATACTCCATTTTACATCGGAGTTTAATTTATACATAGAAATGAGAAACAAAATTGTCTCACCGCGTGTATGAAAGCCTCACAGATAAAATTGCCGAGGTTACACTCTTGGCAAGTGCAGCGGGACGACATGTGCACGAGGGACGAGCCAACTTTTACGTTGGCAAGCTCATTGATTATAGGCAGATACTCAGATATCTTGCGCAACACATCTGGAGCTGAAACCCAAACGAAATACGGTTAGTAGTCCAAACGTACGGTTAAATTTTATAAAGAATCTACACAAAAAGGTATTAACATTTGGATTCTTTATCAAGTTTAACACGATCTTTTTTAAAGGATAGGGCACATATTTGATAAATAAAGTGTTCATTTCTTTGGGGTACCATCAGGTATCTTGGCACTTGTTGGTAAGGATCCATAGAAGCTGTCAAAATTCTTCCCTCGGTACCCTGGCGAGTATCCAAAGGGCGTCGCACCATCCGTTTAAAGCACTCGATGGTTACTACGTATTCCTATTAATTTACTTACCTTCCTCAACATGGTTTCCAAGATAGTGAGGTTGACCAAGCCAGCTGAGTAGTTGTCCGTCCTCGTCAAAGAACAATTTGATCTCCCCAAGGTATTGTGTATGTGCTGCTGCTTGCACTATTAATACCTGTTAGGATACAAAACTGATGTCACCAATACTCTTTTCATAAGCTGAAGTTTCAGAAGGACCGGAGTGTCAGAGTTGTATAGTTATTCAATACATATAAGTTATTATGTAAATCTTTTTACGAAATAACACTTATTAAAGAATAATAATAAAAGGAAAGGTTGAAGGAAAAAGAGAAAGAGAAAGGCTGTGAAGAAGATATATAGGATCAAGTAAAAGAGAAAATAAGCGTTAATTCATACAGGGAGGGCGAGGCGCGTTGGCCGAGAACAGGGAAGAGTGGCGGCTGCTTTACTGACAAGAGCCTGGCTCTTAAATTTAAGAACAAAAAGTTATTATAAGTCTTATTTAACCGATTTTATTATATTCTCTATACAAAAAGATTAACATATTATTATATGTATATTTAATTGGATACACTCAAGTTACTAGTTTATTTTCTTGTAACTTCTTTTATAGGTTTTGTTTGCCCTTATACTGTAAATACCAACAAATAGATACCTTTCGGCCATTGTCCTGTTCAACGACTATGGGGTAAGGTCCAATGGGGGTGAAGGAGCTATCGGCTGGTGGCTCCCCGGTGTACAGCAGGCTGTGGCTGTGACCTCCCACTATGATGTCGATGTGCGGACCGCCGTGCATGGCTATGTCCCTGGCAAATAAAGTCAGGAAATATAATAATAATAATATGTAGGACAATTTACACTAATTGCTCTGGTCACAAACTAAGCTCTAGACGTGTACTATGTGTACCAGAAGCAATGATATAATACATATTATATTTTATAAACACCCAGGCCATGACAATCTGTACAGAAAAAGCGTACTAATATTTTGTTGCCATGGGTGGGAATCGCTGAAAGACGCAACCACTAGTCTACGGAGGCTGTCAATATAGTTTGTCTAAGTAATGATTTCACGATGTGTGGATACTACTAAGACTGCCATCATTGTTACTCTAAGCGCCAATCTCTTTTATAAAAACTGAGAGTTTGTAACGGAACGTTACTTTTGATGTTCCAAAATGTATGGCAGTCCGCGAAATGGAACGGATAGTTTAGAATTTAAAATTACCCTTGGCATAAGTGCAAAATGCAAAAGAGGCAGGTAGTTTAAATAAATGTATTTTACAAGTCGAAGTAACGTATTACTTCAAAATTAACATAAATAGGCCGCGGTCAGAGTACCGCAGGCCATTTGATAATTTGCTAAGATCGCGATCACGTGTGTTTGTAATAATTTGTTAGTTACAAATACATATAATAGTGACGCACAAAGTTCGGAGTTCCAACATTAATTTGGTGAGTTAATTATACAGTACTTTCATAGGGACGTTTTTAGGGTTCAATAGAATTATATAAAGATTGTACTGTGTCCGTGCGCCTGTCTAGCACTGCACCCCAGCCTCCGTCCTGCAGTTTTACGCAATGCACAATTATTGTTGCTGCCCTGCCAAAAACTGGAGACAGCGAGAGCTGGAAGCAGTATGCTTAGGCTTCCCTTCAAATGTTTCCAGGAATAAAGTCCGAGGTGGAGAATCAAGTCCGAGGTGGAGAATCAAGTCGAGGGAGACAAACAACTACGGCAGAACCTGGCCTGGAACTTTCTTTCCTGAAGCCCTGTCTGCTACCGTCTTCAGACATCCCAGCTGGTCATAGAGACTGGATTCTTCTTCCGGAGCCTGGACACCGTCTGCTCAGCAGATCACGGCCTGCAATAGCCGGCCATAACCGACCGCTGCCCGGAGCCTGGCCTGCCACTGAAGGACGTTGGATGCTGCCCTCCCCGATCGTCGCATAATCAGGGCAGTAGCATTCTTCCCATGACATAATCTGGATGTTGATAGAACCCTCTCTCTTATTATACTCTCTCGCTCTTCTTCTAATATTTTGTTAATAGCTAGGTTTATTTTAATATAATTTAATTTTTTTATTCTATGTACGTTGTTTCTATCTCACAGCCAATTTATGACCTGTAGGTAGGACTTCGTCACATAAATTGGCGCCCAACGTGTTAATTATATCTACTTTTTAGCATAATATATCAACATCCAGGTTATATTATTTTTTATTGTGTATTGTGTCGTTTTTGTAAAACGTTTTCTTTGTTTTTTTTTGGGTGTATTTTTATTGTGTATTTTTTTGTAATCCCCGTGTGGTGGCCGGGATCGAATAGCACCAACCAATCACGAGACAGGGTGTCGTATAAGGCGACTAACGTCAGGGCGGACTCCTAGCCCATATATATAGCCGACAACGCTATATTGTCGTGCACCCCGGTTCGAATCCGAGGCAAACCGGGATCTTGTAAATATTTTTTTTTAGTTTTTTTTTATTTATTTTTTTTCCTGTAAATATTTTAATTTTTTTTTATATTTTTTTTATAACTTTTTTATTTAAAAAAAAAAATTTTTTTTGGTGTTGATAATTTTATTTTGAAAGAATACACAATAAATTTATGTAACTTGTTTTAATATTTGTGTGTTATTTTTAAGTGATTTTATTTTTCCTATTTTTTTTTTTTTAATTTCCTTGTTTTTTTGTTTTATTTAAAGAATACGTTATATTCATTATTTGTAACAGGACGGATTAGTTTTTGTAAACTCTCTATGAAAGTAACTGTGCTCACAAAATGTCGTTACCTATTAATTATTTAAGTCTTCAAAAACCAGAACTAATGTGCGAAGTTATTATTAGAGGAAGTGTACCTACTGATAGATTGCAGGAACTGCGTAAGCAGATAGTGAAACTTTCTCAAGTTTTACCTGATGAGGATATTTTAGAATCGGGGATTGATTTCTGCGATGATATTCGTTGATATTAATAAAAATGGACCACCTTTTGTTTGGTCAACTGTGGCGGATAATCCTTTTAATTATTGGAAGGGTCTCTAATATCGGCCCCAGTCCTGTCGTGACTGAGGCTGATAATCCTTCTAATAAAATGAAAGGATCTCTAATATCTGCCCCAGTTCTGTAGTGTGTAGGGCTGATAATCCTTTCAATGAACAAAAGGGTCTCTAATATTTGCCCCAGTTCTGTAGTAACTGAGGCTGATAATCCTTTTGATGAGTTGAAGGGGTCTCTAATATCTGCCCTAACATAAATAAATAAAACATTTTAATAATTACATTACTCATTTACTTTAATTTTTAAACTTGAGACTAGTACGAATAGTTTGATTATTACAACATCTTATTCCCACAGTATATTAGGACGCCACAGTAATAATAATATGAATGTTACTGCGGCCAGGGCTGAATGATTGAGGTATGACAGGCATAGTGGAAGGTTAGTATGAGTGTGTAAAATTAGTTCTCATGTGGCGAACTAAGGATTTTTTTTTTATTCATGAAATAAAATGATTAAAAAAAGAAAATCCTTGGGGGACGCGCGGGGTAATGTAACGGAACGTTACTTTTGATGTTCCAAAATGTATGGCAGTCCGCGAAATGGAACGGATAGTTTAGAATTCAAAATTACCCTTTGCATAAGTGCAAAATGCAAAAGAGGCAGGTAGTTTAAGTAAATGCATTTTACAAGTCGAAGTAACGTATTACTTCAAAATTAACATAAATAGGCCGCGGTCAGAGTACCGCAGGCCATTTGATAATTTGCTAAGATCGCGGTCACGTGTGTTTGTAATAATTTGTTAGTTACAAATACATATAATAGTGACGCACAAAGTTCGGAGTTCCAACATTAATTTGGTGAGTTAATTATACAGTACTTTCATAGGGACGTTTTTAGGGTTCAATAGAATTATATAAAGATTGTACTGTGTCCGTGCGCCTGTCTAGCACTGCACCCCAGCCTCCGTCCTGCAGTTTTACGCAATGCACAATTATTGTTGCTGCCCTGCCAAAAACTGGAGACAGCGAGAGCTGGAAGCAGTATGCTTAGGCTTCCCTTCAAATGTTTCCAGGAATAAAGTCCGAGGTGGAGAATCAAGTCCGAGGTGGAGAATCAAGTCGAGGGAGACAAACAACTACGGCAGAACCTGGCCTGGAACTTTCTTTCCTGAAGCCCTGTCTGCTGTAACGGAACGTTACTTTGTATGTTACAGAAATTGAAACAATCTACGAAATGGAACGGATAGTTTAGAATTTAAAATTACCCTTTGCAAAAGTGCAAAATGCAAAAGAGGCAGGTAGTCTAATAAATGCATTTTACAAGTCGAAGTAACGTATTACTTCAAAAAATCAGATAAATAGGCCGCGGTCAGAGTACCGCAGGCCATTTGATAAATTACTAAGATCGCGAGTGTGTGTCTGTAATAAATTGTTAGTTACAAAAAAAAACATATAATAGTGACGCACAAAGTTCGGAGTTCCAACATTAATTTGGTGAGTTAATTATACAGTACTTTTATAGGGACGTTTTTAGGGTTCAATAGAATTATATAAAGATTGTACTGTGTCCGTGCGTCTGTCTAGCACTGCACCCCAGCCTCCGTCCTGCAGTTTTACGCAATGCACAATTATTGTTGCTGCCCTGCCAAAAACTGAAGACAACGAGAGCTGGAAGCAGTATGCTTAGGCTTCCCTTCGAATGATTTCAGGAATCAGGTCCGAGGTAGAAAATTCACTACGGCAGAACCTGGCCTGGAACCTTTTTCTGAAGCCTGGTCTGCCACCGTCTACAGACATCCCAGCTGGTCATAGCTGAACTCAGCCTGGATTTTTCTTCCGGAGCCTGGACACCGTCTGCTCAGCAGATCACGGCCTGCCATAGCCGGCCATAACCGACCGCTGCCCGGAGCCAGGCCTGCCACTGAAGGACGTTGGATGTTGCCCTCCCCGATCGTCGCTTAATCAGGGCAGTAGCATTCTTCCCATGACATAATCTGGATGTTGATAGAACCCATTCTTTTATATCTCTTTCGCTCTTTATAAATTTTAAATAGTTAGGTTTCTTTTAATATATATTTATTTTTTATTGTATGTACGTTGTTTCATTACCTTACAGCCAATTTATACCTGTAGGTAGGACTTCGTCACATAAATTGGCGCCCAACGTGGTTTTTATAGCTACATTTTTAGCATAAATTCGTCAACATCCAGGTTATATTATTTTTTATTGTGTATTGTGTCGTTTTTGTAAAACGTTTTCTTTGTTTTTTTTGTGTATATTTTTATTGTGTATTTTTTTTGTAATCCCCGTGTGGTGGCCGGGATCGAATAGCACCAACCCAATCACGAGACAGGGTGTCGTATAAGGCGACTAACGTCAGGGCGGACTCCTAGCCCATATAGATAGCCGACAACGCTATATTGTCGTGCACCCCGGTTCGAATCCGAGGCAAACCGGGGTAGCTTGTAAATATTTTTTTTAGTTTTTTTAATGTTTTTTTTTTTCTTGTAAATATTTTAATTGTGTTTTTAATTTTTTTTAAATTTTTTTTTTTTTTAATTTTTGATTTTTTTGTTGGTAATTTTTTTTAAAGAAAAAAAAATACACAACAAAATTTACATTATTTGTGTGTTATTTTTTAAGTGATTTTTTTTTAATTATTATTCTTATTTTTAATTTTTCATTTTTTTTTATTTTTGTTTTAAATAAAGAATACGTTATATTCATTATTTGTAACAGGACGGATTAGTTTTTGTAAACTCTCTATGAAAGTAACTGTGCTCACAAAATGTCGTTACCTATTAAATATTAAAGTCTTCAAAAACCGGAACTAACGTACGAAATTATTATTAGAGGAAGTGTACCTACTGATAGTGTGCAGGAACTGCGTAAGCAGATAGTGAAACTCTCGCAAGTTTTACCTGCTGAGGATATTTTAGAATCGGGGATTGATTTTTGTGATGATATTCATGGACTTAATGAGAGCCTTTCGAAAGTACAGTCAAACTTAAATAGTTTACTATTAAAAATAGATAAAAATCTTTTAGATCGTACTGTCAACCTGCTTAATCAGGTTCACCATCGATTAAATCGTATGGATCCATCGACCCAGGAGGCAGTAAATCAGTTTAAAGATAGTGAAAGTCGTTATAAAAAATTTAGAAAACAAATAACGGATTTTTCACATAACTTAAGTTCATCAGAAACATCTGTTACTTCAGACATTAATAATATTGATGGTGAGCTTTCTAGTGTTTCAATTCCTTGCGATCGTAACATTGTTTTAGAACTTGCTAAATTAAAATATAATGGGAAGACGTGTGTACGTTCCTTTATTCAGCGCGTTACTGAGTTCGCAGCAGCAAGAAATATTCCTAGCACGAATATTTTGTCGTTTGCAACTGAAATATTTACCGATGACGCGTTACATTGGTTTAGAAGTATTCGGCATAAGTTTAATAGTTGGAACGAATTATGTATTTTGCTTCGCGAGGATTTCGATAAGCATGATTATGATTTTAGATTAATGTCGGAGATTAGGTCTAGAACGCAGGGTGAAGAAGAAAATATAACAATTTATTTGTCAATTTTATCCGGCATGTTTTCTCGTTTATCGAAACCATTATCCGATAGCGAACAGTTTGAAATAGTGATTCATAATATTAGACCGTGTTATGCATCGGTACTCGCTACTAGTACTAGCATTACAAATATTAATGAACTTAGAATAATCTGCAAAAATTATGAAAAATTTCAATCTCGCATTTCTGATTTTAGGGAACCTCCTAAAGCTCACGGTAACCTTCTTGCACCTGAATTTGCATATAAAAAAACTTCAGGTCATATTTATAATTTTAGTAATGAAAATAATAATTTTTCTAATACATCATTTAATAATAGTTATTCTTTTAGAAACGGACGGTTTCCAAAGAATTTTAATTCACAAAATAATTATCCTAGTAATCAGAATTTTAATAATGGTAATAATAATAATTTAAAAAGTAATAATAATAATGGCAGAGATTTTAATAAAAATAAAAACTATCAATGCTCAGCCACGTCAAATATAGTTAAGGGTAGGTTTTGCCCGCGTTGCCGCTCAGAGTCCCACAATCTGACACAGTGTACCGTTGAAAGAAAGTTATTTTGTTTTAAGTGCGGTCTTGATGGAGTAACATTTTATAATTGCACTAATTGTAATAAAGCTCAAGAAAATTCAAAAAACTGATTAGGCAGGATTGTAGTAGTAACTTTGATGTTAATGATTGGGAAATGTGGTTACATAAAGTTAATATTTTTTTTACTACTCATTTTACTTCTTCAATCCTGAATTATAAAACTAATGGTGATGAAAGACCGTATGTGTATGTGAATATATTAGACATGAAAGTTTATGGTTTATTAGATTCTGGATCAGCTGTCACTATTTTAGGAAATAATTCTCATTTATCATTAATAAATAGAGGTTTTAGGTTAACAAGTGATAACCCACTTAATATTACTGCTGCTGGTGGTCAGAGACTTAATACCATAGGATATATTCTTCTTCCTATTTCATTTGAAAATAAGCTTCACATAGTTAAAGCTTATGTAATACCAGAAGTGGATACCTCTCTTATTTTAGGTATAGACTTCTGGCGCGTTTTTAATTTATGTCCAAAAATTTTAAAAAATATTACGTCAGAAAAAGATTGTTCATCACATACAGATTTATATTTGATTAATACTAATAAATTTCTAAATTCATATGATAATTTAGATAGTTCACAACAATTAATTGTGAATAATATCATTGAACAATTTAAAAATATTTCTTTAGAACGTAAGGGTTTAGGTCGTACCAATGCAATAGTTCATCGAATAGACACCGGCGACTCGCTCCCTATTAAACAAAGATATTATAGGTTGTCACCAGAAAAGCAGCGGATTCTGGTAGAACAAGTAGATGAAATGCTTAGTTTTAATGTAATTGAACCGTGCGAAAGCGCTTGGTCATCACCAGTTCTTATAGTAAAAAAAAAGAACGGTCAACCTAGATTTTGTTTAGATAGTAGGAAGTTAAACTCTATTACTAAACGCGACGCTTATAATCTGCCTTATGTGTCTGAAATATTAGATAGCTTACGCGATGCAAAGTTCTTATCCTGTATCGATTTAAGTAAAGCTTTCTGGCAAATTCCGATTGTAGAACAGGATAGAGATAAGACTGCTTTTTATGTCCCAGGACGCGGTACGTTTCGTTTTATGACCACAGCTTTTGGTCTAACAAACGCACCAGCTACCCAGTAAAGATTAGTGGATAGTTTGTTCGGTTTAGAGTTTGAGTATAAAGTATTCTGTTACCTTGACGATATAGTAATCGTTTCTAGCTCTTTCGATGAACACGTGTCACTCTTATTGCGCGTATTGAAGAAGTTAGAACAAGCAAATTTAACTATAAACTCAGATAAATGTAATTTTTTTTGTAAAAGTCTCAAATACTTAGGTTATGTAGTAGATGCTAACGGCTTACGGACAGATCCCGAAAAAGTAGAAGCAATCTTAAATTTTCCTACGCCGAAAAATAAAAAGGAGGTCAAAAGATTCTTAGGTACAGCGACTTGGTATCGTAGGTTTGTGCCAAACTTCAGTACAATAGCAGGTCCTTTAAATAAACTCACTTCGAATAAAAAAAATGCACCACCATTTGTTTGGTCATCTGAGGCTGATAATTCTTTTAATAAACTAAAAGAGTCTCTAATATCTGCCCCAATTCTGTCGTGTCCTGATTATAGTTTGCCATTCGAAGTGCATACCGATGCTAGTAATTACGGTATAGGCGCTATGCTCACGCAAAATATTAATGGTAAAGAACACCCCATAGCTTATATGAGTCGTTCATTAAATAACTCGGAGCGCAATTATAGTATTACTGAACGGGAAACTCTGGCGGTGGTAGTAGCGTTAGAACACTGGCGATGTTACCTGGAAAACGGGAGTGTTACAACTATTTATACTGACCACTCTGCATTAAAATGGTTTTTATCACTTAATAATCCAACAGGTAGATTAGCTCGTTGGGGAGTGCGTCTGTCTTCATTTAATTTAAATATAAAGCATCGTAAAGGTTCGGATAATGTCATACCTGACGCGTTGTCTAGATCAGTACCGGTTGCTGCTATTTCTACATCCAATTTTTATTTAAAATCAAATGATAAATATTATAATGATATATATAATGGTTGTTTAAATAATCCAGAAAAATTTGTTAATTTTTTAATTAAAAATAATACTCTATATAGATTATCAAAAAATAAATGCGAACTCACTTCTGAATTCTCTTGGAAAGAAGTAGTTCCAGAGGAGTTGCGCGAAGAAATTATTAGGGAAAATCATTCAGAACCAACTGCTGGACATTTAGGTAATTTTAAAACGTACAAACGATTATGTCTTAAGTATTATTGGCCAGGAATGTACAAAGATGTAGTAAAAATTGTGTCATCTTGCGACACTTGTTTAGCATATAAACATTCAAATCATATGACTTTAGGTGAAATGGGAAGACCAAAACAGTGTAGTAGACCATTTCAAATGCTGTCAATTGATTTAGTAGGCCCCTTACCTGTCACAAGAAAAAGAAATACTTTTATACTAGTAGTTACATGTTGTTTTTCTAAGTATTGTTTGATTTTTCCCATTAGAGAAGCAAGAGCTGATATAATAGCTAATATTCTGGAAGAACAAGTTTTCTTGATTCACGGAGTACCCCAAACAATCATGATGGACAATGGTACTCAATTTATTAGTAAAAACTTAGATAGCTTATTTTCTAAATATAAGATACCTAACGTTTATTTTATACCTAAATATACGCCGCAAATAAATACGGTGGAAAGATATAATAAATCCATTGTGACATGTATTTCTACTTTTGTTGAAAATGATCATAGGTCTTGGGATATAAATATTAATAAAATCAAGTTTGCAATTAATAGTTCGGTCAATGAATCTACCGGCTATTCTCCCAATTTTTTAGTTTATGGTCGTGAACTCGTTTCATGTGGTTCTCACTTCACTGATACAGACTTGGGCGATGAGATAGTATTTTTACCTCGTGATATATATGCGGAAAATATTGGTTGTTTAACAAAGATTTTTGAGGAAGTGCAGGTCTCTTTATATCGCGCACACCTTAAAAATACTTCCCATTATAACTTGCGACGCAAGTTCGCTGACTTCAAAGTCGGTGACATAGTCTGGAAGAAGACTTACTTTCAGAGCGATAAGGAGAAGTATTTTACTAAAAAGTTAGCACCAAAATTTGTTAAGTGTCGAATTACCTATAAAAAGTCTCCATTAGTTTATGTGTTAGAGGACATGAATGGAAAAGATCTTGGTACTTGGCATATAAAGGATTTTAAGAGTACAAATCATAAATAAATAAAACATTTTTATAGTTACATTACTCATTTACTTTAACTTTTATACTTGAGACTAGTATGAATAGTTTGATTATTACATCATCTTATTCCCACAGTATATTAGGACGCCACAGTAATAATAATATGAATGTTACTGCGGCCAGGGCTGAATGATTGAGGTATGACAGGCATAGTGGAAGGTTAGTATGAGTGTGTAAAATTAGTTCTCATTTGGCGAACTAAGGATTTTTTTATTCATGAAATAAAATGATTAAAAAAAATCCTTGGGGGACGCGCGGGGTAATGTAACGGAACGTTACTTTGTATGTTACAGAAATTGAAACAATCTACGAAATGGAACGGATAGTTTAGAATTTAAAATTACCCTTTGCAAAAGTGCAAAATGCAAAAGAGGCAGGTAGTCTAATAAATGCATTTTACAAGTCGAAGTAACGTATTACTTCAAAAAATCAGATAAATAGGCCGCGGTCAGAGTACCGCAGGCCATTTGATAAATTACTAAGATCGCGAGTGTGTGTCTGTAATAAATTGTTAGTTACAAAAAAAAACATATAATAGTGACGCACAAAGTTCGGAGTTCCAACATTAATTTGGTGAGTTAATTATACAGTACTTTCATAGGGACGTTTTTAGGGTTCAATAGAATTATATAAAGATTGTACTGTGTCCGTGCGTCTGTCTAGCACTGCACCCCAGCCTCCGTCCTGCAGTTTTACGCAATGCACAATTATTGTTGCTGCCCTGCCAAAAACTGAAGACAACGAGAGCTGGAAGCAGTATGCTTAGGCTTCCCTTCGAATGATTTCAGGAATCAGGTCCGAGGTAGAAAATTCACTACGGCAGAACCTGGCCTGGAACCTTTTTCTGAAGCCTGGTCTGCCACCGTCTACAGACATCCCAGCTGGTCATAGCTGAACTCAGCCTGGATTTTTCTTCCGGAGCCTGGACACCGTCTGCTCAGCAGATCACGGCCTGCCATAGCCGGCCATAACCGACCGCTGCCCGGAGCCAGGCCTGCCACTGAAGGACGTTGGATGTTGCCCTCCCCGATCGTCGCTTAATCAGGGCAGTAGCATTCTTCCCATGACATGATCATGGATGTTGATAGAACCCATTCTTTTATATCTCTCTCGCTCTTTATAAATTTTAAATAGTTAGGTTTCTTTTAATATATATTTATTTTTTATTGTATGTACGTTGTTTCATTACCTTACAGCCAATTTATACCTGTAGGTAGGACTTCGTCACACTGCTACCGTCTTCAGACATCCCAGCTGGTCATAGCTTGGATTCTTCTTCCGGAGCCTGGACACCGTCTGCTCAGCAGATCACGGCCTGCAATAGCCGGCCATAACCGACCGCTGCCCGGAGCCTGGCCTGCTACTGAAGGACGTTGGATGCTGCCCTCCCCGATCGTCGCATAATCAGGGCAGTAACATTCTTCCCATGACATAATCTGGATGTTGATAGAACCCTCTCTCTTATTATACTCTCTCGCTCTTCTTCTAATATTTTGTTAATAGCTAGGTTTATTTTAATATAATTTATTTTTTTTATTCTATGTACGTTGTTTCTATCTCACAGCCAATTTATGACCTGTAGGTAGGACTTCGTCACATAAATTGGCGCCCAACGTGTTAATTATATCTACTTTTTAGCATAATATATCAACATCCAGGTTATATTATTTTTTATTGTGTATTGTGTCGTTTTTGTAAAACGTTTTCTTTGTTTTTTTTTGTGTGTATTTTTATTGTGTATTTTTTTGTAATCCCCGTGTGGTGGCCGGGATCGAATAGCACCAACCCAATCACGAGACAGGGTGTCGTATAAGGCGACTAACGTCAGGGCGGACTCCTAGCCCATATAGATAGCCGACAACGCTATATTGTCGTGCACCCCGGTTCGAATCCGAGGCAAACCGGGATCTTGTAAATATTTTTTTTTAGTTTTTTTTTATTTATTTATTTTTCCTGTAAATATTTTAATTTTTTTTTATATTTTTTTTATAACTTTTTTATTTAAAAAAAAAATTTTTTTTGGTGTTGATAATTTTATTTTGAAAGAATACACAATAAATTTATGTAACTTGTTTTAATATTTGTGTGTTATTTTTAAGTGATTTTTATTTTTCCTATTTTTTTTAATTTCCTTGTTTTTTTGTTTTATTTAAAGAATACGTTATATTCATTATTTGTAACAGGACGGATTAGTTTTTGTAAACTCTCTATGAAAGTAACTGTGCTCACAAAATGTCGTTACCTATTAATTATTTAAGTCTTCAAAAACCAGAACTAATGTGCGAAGTTATTATTAGAGGAAGTGTACCTACTGATAGATTGCAGGAACTGCGTAAGCAGATAGTGAAACTTTCTCAAGTTTTACCTGATGAGGATATTTTAGAATCGGGGATTGATTTCTGCGATGATATTCGTGGATATTAATAAAAATGGACCACCTTTTGTTTGGTCAACTGTGGCGGATAATCCTTTTAATTATTGGAAGGGTCTCTAATATCGGCCCCAGTCCTGTCGTGACTGAGGCTGATAATCCTTCTAATAAAATGACAGGATCTCTAATATCTGCCCCAGTTCTGTAGTGTGTAGGGCTGATAATCCTTTCAATGAACAAAAGGGTCTCTAATATTTGCCCCAGTTCTGTAGTAACTGAGGCTGATAATCCTTTTGATGAGTTGAAGGGGTCTCTAATATCTGCCCTAACATAAATAAATAAAACATTTTAATAATTACATTACTCATTTACTTTAATTTTTAAACTTGAGACTAGTACGAATAGTTTGATTATTACAACATCTTATTCCCACAGTATATTAGGACGCCACAGTAATAATAATATGAATGTTACTGCGGCCAGGGCTGAATGATTGAGGTATGACAGGCATAGTGGAAGGTTAGTATGAGTGTGTAAAATTAGTTCTCATGTGGCGAACTAAGGATTTTTTTTTTTATTCATGAAATAAAATGATTAAAAAAAGAAAATCCTTGGGGGACGCGCGGGGTAATGTAACAATTCAAAATTACCCTTTGCATAAGTGCAAAATGCAAAAGAGGCAGGTAGTTTAAATAAATGCATTTTACAAGTCGAAGTAACGTATTACTTCAAAATTAACATAAATAGGCCGCGGTCAGAGTACCGCAGGCCATTTGATAATTTGCTAAGATCGCGATCACGTGTGTTTGTAATAATTTGTTAGTTACAAATACATATAATAGTGACGCACAAAGTTCGGAGTTCCAACATTAATTTGGTGAGTTAATTATACAGTACTTTCATAGGGACGTTTTTAGGGTTCAATAGAATTATATAAAGATTGTACTGTGTCCGTGCGCCTGTCTAGCACTGCACCCCAGCCTCCGTCCTGCAGTTTTACGCAATGCACAATTATTGTTGCTGCCCTGCCAAAAACTGGAGACAGCGAGAGCTGGAAGCAGTATGCTTAGGCTTCCCTTCAAATGTTTCCAGGAATAAAGTCCGAGGTGGAGAATCAAGTCCGAGGTGGAGAATCAAGTCGAGGGAGACAAACAACTACGGCAGAACCTGGCCTGGAACTTTCTTTCCTGAAGCCCTGTCTGCTACCGTCTTCAGACATCCCAGCTGGTCATAGCCTGGATTCTTCTTCCGGAGCCTGGACACCGTCTGCTCAGCAGATCACGGCCTGCAATAGCCGGCCATAACCGACCGCTGCCCGGAGCCTGGCCTGCCACTGAAGGACGTTGGATGCTGCCCTCCCCGATCGTCGCTTAATCAGGGCAGTAGCATTCTTCCCATGACATAATCTGGATGTTGATAGAACCCTCTCTCTCGCTCTTCTTCTAATATTTTGTTAATAGCTAGGTTTATTTTAATATA
Source organism: Monopis laevigella (assembly GCA_947458855.1). Classification (NCBI taxonomy): domain Eukaryota; kingdom Metazoa; phylum Arthropoda; class Insecta; order Lepidoptera; family Tineidae; genus Monopis; species Monopis laevigella. Next base: position 733,102 of record OX381596.1, on the reverse strand, counting down.
ATTTAATTTTTTTATTCTATGTACGTTGTTTCTATCTCACAGCCAATTTATGACCTGTAGGTAGGACTTCGTCACAAGTTGTTTCTCAATTTTTGAAATGTTTCGACCCTGCAGACTGTTATATGATTTGTGAAAGCCAAGGCTTAAAAAGCATATCTATACATATAATAAAATAGTAGACCCTCTGTGTCTAAACTTTATTACTTTTTTGCAAAAAAAGTCGCTAAAAATAAGTAGGTAATGGAAGGAAAATGATTTTTTTTCAAATGTAAATGTTTGTCGTTTTGTTTGGTTAATTGTGCGGGAATCGCGCAAACACCGCTCATAGGATTAAAAACCGAATAACTGAAAGATAATAAGCTTCATTGAGAGTACATTTTGCGTATCTTTCAACAGAATCAACGTGCCCAATAAAAAGTTTTTTTTTAATTTAGTTAGAAACCGCATACGTAGCGCCAAATGCCGCGTCGAGTAACGTTGTTTAAAGCGGAGTTTTTTAAATAATAAATAACACGCACACGATATTACGGATTCTAACTAGTACAAAATATTATTAATAATACCATTTAAAATATGCTAGAAAATGTTAATATTTGATACCTATCAATGTCGATCCCACAATGCGTTAACACAATAATAATGTCGACTCCATCATTGTGGAGAAGTTCGGCTTCTCTCTGCACAGCTTCCACTTCATCAGTAAACTGGAGTTTGCCTGTTGACGCGAGCTCCTAAAATCAAATAATAAACTTTCTGAAATCCATAAAAACGGTATTGTGAATATACCTACTATGTTTACTATGAATGTACTAATATGTATATTATGAGATGTCCTCAGGATAGGGGACCCGATTTGCCAACCTCGTGACGTATTTGTGGAGCCGCGGTCCCCATGGTGTATCCTGCAGGCTGAGTGCTGGACGTATACCCAGACACGTGTCGACGACTACACTTTCATTTATTGGTGTTATTTCTTTGTGTTGTTACATGTAACATATAATTTAATACACCAACATTATCGGCGGAAGAAATTGCAAAAAAATCATTTCCAAATGTCATCATTCTAATGTAATATTTACGGCATATTTATTACATAACTCTACAAAAACAAAAATTATTAAAATATTAATTAAGTTAACTATAATACAATTAAATAATGCAGATGAATAAACACGATTCACATTACAAGTCTGCATTAATATCTTCGCTGAGTTATTATTGTTATTACCTCTCACTTTGCAATCACAAATTTAAAATAAGCGTATAAAATCTAAATACCGTGATTTATTTGGAAGCAACAAGGTATAAAATAATCTACTATTTTATTGAACAAAGTCCAGAAAAGCAAACAGCTAATGCGTCGGCTTACTTTTAAAATTACAAGCTTTGACTTTTAAAACAGTTGATGATCTTGCGCCGTGTCGTGTGGTGTACAATCCCAGGCAGCTGGAAGTTGGCCAAAACCGCGGCAGCTCCCGAGATATCTTGTAATGTTAAATGCTTTCAAACTTATGCGCAGAACGTATGCTACTTACAGTTTTGTTTGGGAATCCGATAAGTTTTTATGTGTTTAGACTTTCTGGGACTCTCAGACTTACTTTTAGAGATTTGAATTTATTTATTTTAGTTCTTTGCTAAGTCTGTCTAGATATACAAAGTTCTAGGTGCTAAGATAAAGTAACTTTGAAATAAATAGAAGTTAGTACACAAAACGATGTGTCTTGTATTTATTTAACAAAGGGGGTATATACCTATATATAGAGTATAATTTTCAGTAAATATTAACAGTAGTGTTTGCAGGAGTAGCAGGTATACTTTCGGAATAAATGACTCTTATAGGAATAAATTGGACTCAATAGGTGTCCAATTTTATAATTTTTCTATAAATCTCCTTAAATTGATTGTCTAGCCAATATATTAATAATTTGAATCGATCAATAATCAAGTTAATAATCGTGATTAGATATGTTGGCTAAAGATCTAGTATTTATTCCTTATAATATAATAAGTGTCAATTACAGATTATAGTGTCAATACAAATCTCATAATATTATTTAAAAAAATGTATTTTTCCGTTTCACTTACATTAGTGGTAGAAATGATGACACCAATAATACCGATCTTTCTTCCTCCTCGCTCCACCACGATACTGTTGTGGTACAGTCCATGCATGCTGGGCTCCAGGTCATCAATGATGTTGGAAGCTAGCGTCGGAGCATTAAGGTACTTCATGTAAGGCACCATACCTTCTACACCGTTGTCGAATTCATGATTGCCTAGCACCTGGAATAAGTATTTTTTCTAGAAGCACGACACTCGATCCTATCACGTTTTATGAAAAATAAGCAGAGTGTGGCCGCTTCACAAGCTGCTGTTATTAGCTATAGATTGCGTCTTTCCTGATACATTGGTGACCACGCGCCTTCTTAGGTTTAAAGAATCTTTATTTCTCTCAAAAAGAACACAAATTCGCTTATATAGAGGAGAATAATAGCGTCATTTTATCTCAAAAATAAACAAGAGGGTCATTACGGAACTCCGTCTTCTGCCTTAAAAAACTTCATTTTCTGCCTTGTCTATGGTTTAAAGTTTTTGTTTTTTTTGTTTTGGGAATATCAGCTCTATTATAACGTCCATATGGCTTCATAGTAAATTGATTGACGGCTGATTTTCATCCAATGAGACGAAATTATTGTAACGCAAACATATATTTATATTTATATATATATGATAAACAAAAACTTCTTGTATCTTCAATTTAACGATTTTACTACAAACCTCATTAAAGATATATCCCCCACATTGCGATAAGTGTTCGATGGAGGTAAATGCATGTTGTACAATGAAGTATAAGCGTTGTTCACTGAAATGTGGATTTGTGGAATTTTTTGGAATGAAATTCCGCTAAAAACAAAACTAAAGCACGGACGTGATATTTAATGCGAAATTTAAGCGTATTTGCGCTTCAAGTGTTTAACAGTAATCCTACTGAATTTAATAAGCGAGTGACAGGAATGAAGTAAGCTATATCACTTCTAACGTTCTGCACTTTATATCCATAGACAAAATGTAAATCTTGCCTATCTGTCTGGTCATCTGGTTTCCATACTTACATGAGCATCATGCGGCAAAATATTCATGAACTCCATGGTAACATTCCATCGCAGCAGATTGTACCATATCGTACCCTGGAAGCTGTCACCTCCATTGAGGAGTATAGAGTCAGGTTCCCTGGAGAAAGCTTCCCTGACTGCTGTGGTGAGCCTGGCGAATCCCCCGATGCAGGGAGAAGCCGAAGGGTTGCAGATGCCGCCGAATATGTTCGTCTCTTCGAACCTTCATAATGTTGGGTCATTAGTTTTACAGAAATTAAATAAATACTATTTTATTAACGAGTGAAAGATTTGATGACTAGAATGATTTCATATTTTAATAGCATAGCATATAATACATATTAAAAACTAATAACCGTGATATCTCCGTCCTGTTCTTTCTTATTTGAGTAAATAATATTAGCAAATTGATCCTGATATAATTTTCCATTGTCTAAGTGTTGAAAATATAATAATGTATCGTTGTTCTTTGGTACATATAGTATGTACAGAAGAAAAGTCTATAGTTAATGACTATATTAATCAATTAACATGACCTGTGCAATATGTTTAAAAAGCGAAATTCCCATTTATTATTTTTATTGTAGTGTCACGACTGTGATCTAACATAAAAAAGAAACTGTACAATAATATATTTGGTTTTTTATTACCTACTGAATTATTTGATAGATTATAGAAAAATATCAATCTATTATTATTAATTATTAGGTACCATTTAACATAAAAAAATAGAAGTTTTAAAATTATATTGTCATTATTATAAGTTCTGAAATAATTTAATTAGGAACCTGAATGTTCATAAAATACGAAGTTTTGTTTGTAGACTTTGTGACTATTTTATACATGTGTTTGAAAATAACTTTCAGGTCGCAAATAAAGCACAATATGTTTAAACATGTAGTTAATTTACTTTAAACACATTTTATTAAACATTAATGAACAGTTAATTAATAAATATAAAATGAAACATTTACCTAGCATGGAAATCATTATAGTGCACTATGTTGACGGCAAACTGTTCGGCGGTCACCAAAATAATTGGACATATTAATATTAAACACAAGCGATACATGTTTAATAAACCCGCGAAGTGATATCAATGTGATTTCACCAATAACAGCAAAGATTAGATTAAGGCAACGATACACTTTACTATCTACAGCTAATAGAGGTTATCATTTTAATTGACTATTAATTTATTACCAGATGCTATGCTACTTTCAGGTGTAGGTATCATTTAGGTCATAGTGTAGACGCGTGTAGCCCTATATATCATCTATTTAAAAGTATATACGGTTATTTTGTTTTAAGTGAATTGCAAAACTAAATAATGATCACAAAATATTGTAATAGAGTAGTGATAACATCTTTAGTTTAATACCAAAATATTTAAGCACCTACATCCTATAAATTGAACTAATCTGTAACACGGTTTAATCACATCCTACCATAGAGCAACGTGGCCACCGTACTGCCCGGAGCATCCTACAAATGATATTTTTTTGTATGGAAATAACATACCGATACCATTACAGTAGATTATAGGAATCCGCATTATTAAAACCAACTAATAAAAATTTAACCTACGTAAGAAGTCATAATAAAATTATTCAAATTGCTCTGGTCACAAACTAAGCTCTAGGCTTGTACTATGTGCACCAGAAGCAACGATATAATACATTTTATAAACCCCCAAACAATGGAAAACTGGTACAGAAACACTTACTAATATTTTTTTGCCATGGGTGGGAATTGAACCCAAGACCTCCAGATATAACGCCAAAGCGCAATCGACAACGTAACGCGTATTTAGACCAAAATGTAACACATGACCAATTATACCGCTACCTTTATAAATAGTTCCATTATGCAAGTAGAATTCATCCTATGAAAATGTCATAAAATTATCATGCAAATTGAAAGCCGTATGCCGCGATCTTCCGCCTGCATTATCTCGTGAACGATTTGTGCTAATAGCGTACTGTTAAAGCAAAATTATTTGTAAATATCATTAAACAATTGTTTAGATGGGAGGATGAAAATTTCTAGACAACTAACCTTGGCTAGGTTACTTGTCTAGAGATTTGAATTTGGTTTGGGTTCATCATTAGGATAATCTTATATTATATTTTTTTAAAGATAAAAATGCAATGAGAAAGATAAAAAAAATGAAAAGTTCCTGGTGAGCGGGACTCGAACCCACAATCCTCGCTTTCGCGGCAAGGTACTCAATCACTGAGCCAACAAGGTTCCAGTCACCCTTCACGAATTTTGTCATTGCTTCTTATCTACTTATACCCAGACACACAGACATCCTCTATTAGCTTTCTTCTAATAACTCTATATGAGTGAAGTTAGAAGTCCTAGTATCTAATAACAGAGGAGTCTGTTTTTTATTTTAACTTTTTTCGAGATGTTTGGCTCTTTTTGGCAGTTAACTTGATGATAAGGCAGCAAGGATATTACAGTACACTTGTAATGAAATTGATCTTGTTGCCTGGCGAGATAGCAAATACATGAACGGAGAGCAATGTAGGACGCAAAGCCTGTCCATGTTCTGTTAGCATTCCGGCGTTGACCCCAGAATCACAGCGGCGGCTACGACTGGGCAATCGGTGTGGCGAGATGAATTATTCAGTCGGCAGTGCGGCCAACTTATCTCCTGTGAATAACGGAGTAGCTATTCAATCAGATGGATGTTCTCAAACTGTATCGACTTTGGACCGAACTTTATGCGAATTCTGAAGAATGTACAGATCTACAATCACTTACCTGACTTTTTAATTTAGAATTGAATTACAATTATTTCATTTTAATATTGTTGTGGAGTAGTAACAAAGTAGTAAATATCAAAACAGTACATTTTTTTAAAACTAAATATCATCACGGGTGCCACACGGCGCCCGAGAGCGCCTAGACGGCCTCAGGGTACCTAGCAGAGGGGTTTTTAATCCCACCTCGTCGTAGCCGATGGTATGAGTCTACACCGAACAAGTGTCATCGCGATGTTTGGATAGACTCAATATCTATAAACAATTTTACAAGTTGGTATATTGAAACTGGGTCCGACAACTTAACGTGCTCTCCGAGGCACTATAGTGGTATTGTTAAACAATTTTACATAAAATTATAGACTAAAATCTCATTGTACATACCGGGTTTTGATCCAGGGACCTAAGTGTTTTTAAGTCCAAGGTCTAACCAATTCAGTTAAAATGTATATAAACATTACAAGTACATATTTTTTACTATTTGAACTATTATTATTATCTTAAAAATTGTAACAACTTCGCACAATATAACCATTTCGTAATATAAATAAATCATGTCATCCTCATCATAGATGCCTTACAGCATACAACACCGACTCTAGATACAAGGTACGCTATTTCCACCTCGGTGTCGGTGTTGGTATTCTAAGTCTACAAAGAACAAGTGGCGAGCGGCCGTTCTCTTTATGCACTCATTTCCAATACAACTTTGGCGGTTGTCCTTTGATACATTTCATCGTTTTATATGATAGCACTCTCGATCTCAGCTTCTGTCTACCCTCTACAGTTGGTACTCATTGAAGACTTTAGCTACTTAGGAATAATAAAATACAGCTACATAGGAGCAGAACTTTCTCCTGCACTTTTAACTTTTAAAAACAAAAGATCTGAGTAAAAGAAGTTCTTTTCAAAACTTTTCTGAACAAAATTGTAGACGGCAATCCTACGCGCGCTGAATAACAATGGACCTTATAAATTATGACTTTTGGGATAACTACTGTAGTGGCTAGTATATTATAAATTGTGCACAGACATCTACACTCATTAAAATATATTATGTTAAAAATAACGTTCCAAGGTAAAGTTATTAATGTAAAGCAATGATATTCGTTCATTGCTTGTACGCAATAAATCGATTAGGTCATCATAATTGGTCTAAATACCCGTTATATTTCGAGAAGGGGTTTATATAGACTTTTATAATCTACAGTAACGGTAAAGGTTTGTTATTTTTATATAAAAAAATATAGATACGTACGATAGTAGTATTTTTTTTATAGTTATCTGAGGTCGTTTAGGTAGTATCGCCATATTAAAATGTGTGTAGTATGTTCATTTTATATTATTTAATTCTCAAAAAGAAATACTCAAGACATATTACTATACAAATGCTCCGGCAAACGACCTCGGCAGAATGTTTTCACAATCTGTGCCTACAACATATCTCTTACTGCCTTACTGCCTACATTGTTTGCGTCTAGAATACTAAGTCTCTCCTGAAGTACCGTTTTTAAATTTTCAATTGTAATTCAAATGTGGCTGAACCCCGAGAGCTCTCTGCTCTGTAAATGGAAACAAACCCGCATTCCTTATTCAGTAACTACTGCATTTCCCTTTATAGTTTTAAACGTTTAATCTTTTTTTACAGTCTATTTAAATGGTAACATATGTACGTTATTTTTGTAAGTTTTTAGTTACTTTGTATCCACCTGTTTATAAGCAGACTTGCAAAATCAATGAATAGCGACGATCGATACAATGCTGTTCAACAGCTAACAGCATTGATTGCTCCTACTATTCCGACTAAATTATATTATACCTTATAAATTTAAAGTTTATTTTTATATAACAAAATAATAAGACAAAATGTAGATGCATACTACCGAATAAAAAAGACCGAGGACCCAACGGTTCTAGAAGAGGGAGAAATGAGAGCTAGACCTAAAAAAATATGACCTAAATGTGCAGGAAAGCTGTGGATGAAAACTGAAATTGACAGGAAAAATTGGAAGTTATTGGTTTGCCGGGAGACACACTGAGGAGAAAATAATAAAATACTGAAATCAATACCGTGAATGAAATACTAGCTATGCCCAGCGGTTTCGCCCGCCGATTATTATAAAAGAAATAGGATCAAAAACAACATAGTGCCCGTGTTGCTTGCTGACAATGAAGCTTTCTATTGGTAAAAAAATTATAAAATCAGTTCTGTAGGCTTTATTGTTTGTATCGGAACAAACAAACAATAAAATCGTTTCCTTTTATAATATGAGTATAGATTAATGACCGTTATTCTTATAATCCGTTATCGTTATTGGTGAATGTTTTTCTATATTATATGATCATTACACCAAATGTTTTAGCGTTAACACATCAATGTATGGTATATTAACACAGGGTATCCTAGCATCTACCTGATGATAAGCAGACCTACAAAGGCCAATAATGAGGTCGACCAATAAATGGAACATGCCTGCTAAATAATGTGGCTTTGAAATAGGGGGCGACTAAGACAAGTTTGCAGAATTTGCAGCTTTATCGTCAAATCGAAAAACTGCCTGTTTCGTAACCGAAACCTGAAAAGAGACTACCACCTCGAAAATAAATGAGTGCCGTGAAAACGTGAAAATCGAAACATGACTGAAACATCTACTGACACAATCTACTTGACTTTGTATTTGCAAAGGTTTTTGCAAATGAAAGAATAAAAAAATACTGAAATTGGTGAAACTAACAGTCAATAACAAAGAGTTCTATGTATATCTCTGATTCTGCCTGAAAAAAGTTGTCGACTAGTAATGGATCCCGGATGTCACAAAATGGCTCCACACCTGGACTGGACAGTTCTATCGAGAGATTGATGGCTTCAAACTACGTGTTTCAATGACAAACGACTTTTAGGTTATAAAAATAAGTTGTATACAAAACAGACAAAAAAATTCTTTACGTACAGGTGATGTCCAAACTAAATTAATTCGGGTTTATTTATTTTTTTATTTAAGGAAGGCAGGTGTTAGTATATTTATGGTGCTTTTAAAAGGTTCATGAATGGGGCCAATCAATCAATACATTTTTGTCGATCGCTCCCACTAAGCCATATTTATATATAATTCTTGTTGTACATAATTGTAAATAGGTAAGCTTAATTAATGCCGGGCATTTTAACCTTTGAAATGTTGAATTTGAATTCTGAAATGTTACGTGTTTATTAAATATAGAGAGGTGTTCGGCAAGGTTTATATACTGTTTAATGTGTTGTAACTGTTGTAAGAATAAATAAAGTTTTTCTTTCTTTCTTTCTAAAAGAAAAGCCAAAAAATGCATCCGTATAAAATATATAATAGTCATAGATACGTTTCGGTCTATACTCTATATGCTAGACATACTATTATACTCTCGGTTCTTGAAGAAAGTAATACTTGTAGAACTGACCGTTCAGCGGGGAAAAAACATTCCAAAGGACCACACCATCAAGTCAAATAACTTTGATCTCACGAATGAAATTGCTAGAAGTTTAGGCTACAAGGTTTAATACTCAACTTTATGCAGAGGAATTCCAGCAAAGTCTTAGCATCGTCTTTTGAAAGATCTTGGCCTTCTAAGATCGGCCGCCAAAACTTTGATGAAAGGCGTTTCCAAGATGACGCCGTTAGGATCGTACCGTTATTGGGTTGGTTAGAAAAAGTGGATACTGAACAGTGGAGGTGAGAGTTAATATCGGAAAGATCTTCAACCCTGTCATGCATATGCCGTTTCTGTGACCATGTTTTTTTTTATCGAAGCACGGCATGTGACTTTGTATCTACCTGATGATAAGCAACCTACAAAGTCCGTGAATGTCAAAGTTCATGTTGCTTAACCATATTGATCGCTCCCACTATACCGGCTAAATGATGCGGATAAGAAATGGACAAAGACGTACTTGTTTGCATTGGAGCACGACACGTGACTTTGTATCTACCTGGTGGTGAGCAGACCTACAAAGTCCATGAATGGGGTCAATCAATAATTGTTCTTAAACAATATTGATCGCTCCCACTATGCCGGCTAAATGATGCGATTACGAAATGGGGGGCGACAATGAAGAATTGCATTACGAGTATATACTCGCTGCCTTATCGTCAATTCAACCACCCATTTCGTAACCGCACCCTGAAAGGAGACTACCACCTCGACAAGAAATCGATGCAGTAGTCTCCAGAAACCTAGGATGGGTTAATCCCTCCGCTAGGTACCCTGAGGCCGTTTAAACGGTTCTCGGGAGCCAAATAGGCACCCGTGATGGTATTTATTATTTGATTCTATAAATATCCGAAAACCATGTCGTCTTAAACGCAAATTAAGTCAACATTATCTCGTGAGTGTATAGTGAACCTGTGCCGGTATTTGTTCGTTATGCCTTTTTGAGAACTGGTCCAACAATTCTGCAGAGGTGTACGAGGAAGATCTGCAGACAATGATGGAAAGTTCAGTGGTTCAACATAACAAAATTTTATTAGTGGATGATTCTCTAAATCGGTTCCCGTCCCCAAGATTTCTATAAATAAACTATTATATATGAACAAAAATGAATCGACAATAAAGGCTAACATTTCGTATAATTAAATACCTATTCCATATGCTTTTCATTAAAAAAGTTGTTTAAGTTTTATATGTGTACAAAGCAGATTAAACAGGCCCTATTTATGACTTGATTATTTTGATGACTTTTTATATTGTGCACAATTACTGGTTTTTTTAAATATTATTTATATTTACCCTTTGGCTTTGTATCCGGACTAATCCGGAGGTCGTGACTTCTATTCCCACCCATATCAAAAAGATAAATAGTACATTTTTCCGTACAGTTTGTCATGGTATGGGTGTTTATAAAATATAATATGTATTGTATAATTGTTTCTGGTACACATAGTACAAACCTAGAGCTTAGTTTGTGACCAAAGCAATATTTGTAAATTGTCCTACCTATTGTTATTTAATTAGCAAATAACATTCAATACATAACTTGTAAAGTATTTTTATTATAATTTAAATTGAGATTAGTAATTAACATTTAATCGTGCCGTACGAGTAGGTAGCTAACAAAACTTAAAAACAATCCATGTAACAAATCCCGCAGCAGAGAATAATAAAATGTAGTAATTTCTCAAAGAAAACCGAAACCTTTTCGTCTCTGAAGAATACAACCTCTATTTTATTTCTAACGTTACATTTGTTATACATTACTGCTTAAATATTAACTCTTAACTAAAAATAATAAGTAACGTTTAAGATCATTAGTGTTTTATATTTTGTGATCTTTTGACAGTCATGTAAGTGATAGAGACAGAACACTATTAACTTAAAATATTTACTTTACTTATTAAAATATCTAAGCTACAGTTCATTTCTTGTATAAAGACGTAATGTATATTGTGTAAAAAGATATGAACCATTTGAGGTTCAACTGTAACAAGGATCAGTTGGAAGCCATAAACAAAGTTCTGGACACCAGACATGACGCCGGGGAGGCAGACCGGGGCAAAAAATGTCCCGGTATTTATACAAGTGTCTGCTTTTTGCTTTTTCTCAAAACGTGAAATGCTTGTTTGGGTTATTTTGAATTTATTGAAACGGATTATTTTGGGCGTTTGAACAGTTGTCAAAAGGGATTGTGTTTTCGTAACACTTTTTTAAGTATAACCTTTATATATATATTTTTTTTGTTTAAATAACCTAGGCCATGTATTTTTATTCATACTCGTACGATAAAGATTATAACTACTTTTTGCTCCTGTTGCCCTATAAGTCAGTTTGTAGTATCCATAACTTTTTTGTTATATGTTCGCCGATTTCATGAACTTTTATTAAAATTGCATGTCCTAATTTTTAATAACATTGGCCGCTTCCGGGGTCTAGTGGTAGCGTCGTTAGCGTTGTATCCGGCGGGGGTCGTGGGTTATTCCTATAAGTAAGTTTTCTATACATCGTGCATGGTTTGAGTAATACAAGCCCTAGTCACAAACTAGGCCTAGACTGACTTTGTGACTAGAGTAATACCCAAGTGTGAAATGTCCTGCATATTATTTATTTACCTTCACGCTCCGAGCCAAACAAGCGAGACAGCCAAACGCCACTTTGTCTCTCTATTTTTTTAATTTTTATTGGGGCACAGCATGTGACTTTGTATCTACCTGATAGTAAGCAGACTTAAGCTTTACAGGTTGCTTAAGTCTGCTTACTGTCCACGAATAGGGTCGATCAATACATTGTTGTAGCCTTTTAGACCTGGCGTCCACGATTGAGGACACAATGTTTAAAAAAATATTATAAAATAAATACTAATAATTTTGAGTTGAAAACCGTTGTGTGCAATATATACGTTACCGTTAACCGTTGTGACACATAATAAAGCAACAAAATCAATACTCGTAGCGCCATCTATTATAATTTTAAAGTAATCTTTTTTCATATAGCGACCAGTGACCAGAGTTTTTTTTTAGAGATTTAGCTAAAGGAAAGTAATAAAATAAATATATATCGATTAGTAATACTGTAAACATCATATTGAATGCATTTTTTAAACTATTTATAGATGTCGTAAACCTTATAATATGATTTTTTGTTTTGTCCTCAAATGTGCTCAATCAGAATCAAACGTCGTGCACGAATAACTAATCTATAGCACTCGCATAAGTAGCAATTCCCGATATAACATCATTTCTTCTATAGAAGAAATTATTTGAACAAAGCTTAAATATTGTAAATAATACAAAATACAAGTGATTTCCAAATACACATTGTTAAACGCAGATATTCCGTATTCGAGAAAATATAAAAATACTAATAAAAAACTGAATTCATAAAAAAAAAATACCTATTTGGCTCCCGAAAATCATTTAAATGGCCTTAGGGTACCCAGCGGAGGGATAAACCGTCCTCATTTCACCGGTGGTATTCGGAGGCAACATTTAACAAGTGGCGAGCTTGTTGCGATGTTTATGATGGTATAGCCTCGTTGTATAAAGCGGTCACCCATCCCAGGTCCAGGACATTGGTTTATGTAATATAATAAATATAAACAACACAGTTAAATAAGATTGAGACTTGTATATTATATTGCATTAAGATAAGTAGTTAATTAAAAAAGATTTCTTAAATACCTACGAATGAACTATTTAGCATTAATTCCCACCAAGCAAACAAATATTGCAGTTCTAATAGTTGGTGCAAGTTTCAGCAACAGGTCTGTTTGAAAGTGATGTAAATGACGCGTGAGTAGTGGAAAAGTGTTTTAACTACTCACGCGTCGTTTACGTACGCAGGTTGGTAATGAATATGTATTATCGCTTACCGAAACGCAACGTATTATCGATATTGTTTCAGATAATTAAAGTAATTAGCCATTCGATACGGTTATTACATTAATTATACGCAAACAAAACATCGTCGGTTGGAGGTTCATATTTGGATATATTAGATACCTGTCAATGTACTTACTATACGACGAGCTTGCCACTTGTTCGGCAACTAGATTACCTTTGGCGATGACGAGGTAAGAATTAAGACTACAATATAAAAAGTCTCAGCAGTTATAAAAAAAAAGGTTTTATAGATTACAAGTTTCAATGGAGCGTTTGTAGCAATTTGCCAATAATTTAAAAAGAAGTAGGTGCTCAGTCAGACTCTTAAGAAAAAAAAACCTAACTAGTTCTCATAGATACTACAAATCTAGCACAAAAAATGTCATAAACAAAAAAAAAACCCATTAAAATAAGACAAGTTAAAGACCCATAAAGGTTGTTCTGCACTTGGTGTCTGACAAAGCCTCCAATTTGTCATTTTCCGCCGCAGTACACCCCAATGCTACACCGATGAGTTGCCAACAAAATACTTCGCACTTCACCGACTTTCTACGCCCTAACTTGCTAAGTTGTTCAATGTTAGTCAATTTTCCTTTTTGATGTATTATCTAGTAGGAACCGATTGTACTTTTTTTTACCTATTACGTTTATTACTCCAGCGGCATTACCAAAGAGCCAATCGATGATCGAATCGAAATACCCATCGAAAGCTAAATGTATGGGATTTGACGTTTCTCGTCGATCAGGCTCTATCCATAGAGTAAAATTCCTATACAATTTTATCGATCAATGCGGCGATTCGATTGGCGATCGTGTCCTTTGGTCAGGCCCCTGTCATTCATTACTAAAGTTCCAATAAATAAAAAATATAATAATACGTCAACGCAAAATAAAAACACAACTAAATCCTTAAAATTATATCAGCTGATAAATTACAAAACGGATTTAATTACGGCCTTCCGTAGTCGCGTTAACATATAAAATCCTGTGCACTAAACCAGACTTCCAATGCATTTATCTTGCGCCGATTCTCCATATAAAAGGAATCACTCTTGTCTATTCCTACTAGCCTTAAGTGAGATGGGGCGATAGTAAACTCTATTGAGGGAGTGAGAAAGAGGATTGATGTCGACATGACATGATAGTACCTATAAGCAATCACTACTCGCGTAAAGCATACTATATATTTTTTCCATGGGTAGGAATCGAACCCACGACCTCCGGATACATCGCCAAAGGCGCAACCACTAGTCTATGGAGGCGGTCATGATGTTTACCTACCGCAGGGTAGGCGACTGTTCGAGGGGAAGTTGTAGGTTATATATTGATTCGTAGGAGGCTTTGGTTAGCTGACAAACCCCAGTCATGCTTAGGTGTTAGTCTGTGGCTTCACCAGTTTTTAGGAGACAACTGCAACGATTTATTGTCGACATGGTAGTCTCCTTTCAGGGTGCGGCTACGAAAATTTAGTTTACAATCATCTATTCCACTCGTAATCGTAAATTCGTTTTTGTCGACGTCCATTTCGTAAATGTATCATTTAGCCGACATAGTGGGAGCGATAACGTAAACAACAATTTATTAATCGATTCCATATTGAACTTTGTAAGTCTGCTTAACATCTTCGCTTAAATAATATTATAACAGGCCAGTCCCGAAAGTAAAACGTTTTTACATTGCCACAGAAGAAATAATAGTACAAGTAACATTTTTAGTTTCGCTAATTATGCCGACGAATTTTTTTTTTTATTAAATGAAATAAAACTCCATCAATTTTAGAATTCCTTCATTTAACAAGGAAAACTGAAAAATAAAATATATTTTCAATATAAAGCAATGAAGCGTTAAAACCACAGACTGATAAATAAATTAGACAGACTGTTACCTTAAATTGATATCACTTTTACCTAGTTGTAGCTTAATTTAATGCAAGTTTATTTACATTCAAAACCTTGTTACAACATTTAAAATAAAACCCACTTAAAATCCAACTAAATCCGATACAATATTTATGTAATAAAGATTGAGATATTCATTAATTGTGATACAGACATATATTTTTATACTTAAATAACTAAATATCCGACATTATTTTAATTATGGTTAATTTTTACACCATATTTAACTGTCATGTGATGTGTGGGTATGGCGCACTCCCATATTAGTATCAGGTTTTGGTATGAATAAAACCTGGTAGGTATCCTGACACCATCTGTGCTGCTTAGGCTGAGTTGCACATCGTTACAATTACTTTAACGAAGACGTTAAAGTAATTGTAACGATTGAAGTTAAAAATGGCGTCGAAGCTACCAGTTTTATTTTAAAAGTCGAAAAACAGCTGGTACATTTGACGCCATTTTTAACTTCAATCGTTACAATTACTTTAACGGAGACTTTGGTGCAACTTTACCTTAGGCACTCGTGAAGATACGTTAAAAATGTTTCAAGATTATCCTCGCCCGTGTATCATTATTATTATTAAGCAATTTATTTCCTTATAAAATTAGAATTAAGTTAATTAAAATTAAATAAAATTATCACACAACATGGTTACTTTGTTTATTTATTATTATTTACAAGGTCCCTTTGAGGGTATAGGCCTCCTTCAATTTATTCCACTTAAATCTGTCTTTTCCAGTCTCCATCCATTGTTCTCCCACTGTCTCCTTTATGTCATCTAACCAACGCTTTGGTGTTCTCCCCTTTGGTCTTATTTTTTTCTTTGGTCCTGTCCATTCCGTTATTTTTTTTGTCCATCAAAGAGTTGGTTAGATCACATAAATGAGACAGTAGGAGTGAAAGCGTGTATCATACCACGCTGATATATTATATGTCGAAGTATGGTCACGCTCGACACCCTGTCGGCCCTTCTAGTTGGCTCGTGGTCTATGGGGAAACCCGTTCTTGTTGCAGAAAATAACTGTTTTATTTGAGGGTCGTGCCGTTTTATTTCTTAAGACAGATTCAAACTGCTATCTTTAATTGAATTGCAAATCTCTTATAATAATTGAAATAGAAATATTTTTAGAGTTCCGTTGATTTGTTTTTGTAACGATTTTTGTTTGACGTTTGTGTTGTTGTTTGGTTCTAAATAACAACACCAATAGTACTATTGTACAATACATGTACAATAGTACGAGTAAAGTGTATTGTTCATCGTACTATATTCGGACTCTTAAACCTATCCTAATAGATGGAGATGAACGCTTAAATACTAAAATGAAATAACATTATTATTAGTGTTGGAAATTGAATCGTTTATAAAAAATAATCTTGATGTATGTCAGTTATGTAGTTTGTCAAAAATAAAAATTACCAAAAGCAAGTCGCATTGTTTATATTTTCCTCTCTAAATCAGAATCCTTTACATTGTGGCGACCGTGACCTTTAAAATGGACAAGCTAAAAAAAGAGAGGACAGTGTTACGTACACTATTTACTAAAAATCTTTTAAAAGTACAGCAAGGTATTGAAATTTCCATGCCTGTCGACGAGTTGCACGCACATTATTGTGTTCTGCAAAATAAAGCCGAGCGGCTATTTATCGTCGACAAGAAGGTGGGGGAGCTATGGTTGGAGGACGAGGACGATGACCATCAACAATATCTGGAAGACTGTGAGAATGCAGACAACTACGAGTTCGAGTGGACGAAAATTAAAGGGCAGTATGATAGCTATATTCTTTCCCTACAAAATAACTTGGAAGTATTATCTGTAAAAAGTTCTCACGGTTCTGTCATAAATAATGTGAAATTTGGTAATGACATTAATACACACAATTTGACAAATTCATGTCAAAAATCTCGTGATAATGATGAAGTCTTGAGCGACTGTGGGTTTTCTGTAAAATCTAATTTTGTCTCACGAAAGTTCCGTCTACCTAAGATTGAACTTAGGAAGTTCGACGGCCAAATAAAAAAATGGCTTTCATTTTGGGGGCAGTTCAGTAAAATACATACAGACGACTCTATAGACGATGATGACAAATTTCAGTACCTGATGCAAGCGACGGAGGCGGGTTCTATTGCAAGAGAATTGGTCGAAAGCTTCCCTCCAAGCGGCCCGAACTATTACAAAGCTGTAGAGCAGTTAAAGAACAGATTTGCAAGAGATGAACTTTTGGTCGAGTGCTATGTCAGGGAATTATTGAATTTAGTTTTACTGCAAACTAAAAAGGTAATGAATTTACGTTCTTTATATGATAAACTCACTACTCAACTACAGGCGCTAGACACGTTGGGGGTTACGCACGAGAAGTATGCCTCAATGTTGTATCCGTTAGTAGAATCTGCCGTCCCTGAAGACGTGTTGAGGACTTGGGAGAGGACACGGCCCATTGACGACGGAGATTCCCTAACAAATTTTTTAGCGTTTATTCGAAGAGAGGTTGAAAGTGAAGAGCGCATTCAAATAGCTAAAACTAATTTACCTGAAACAAGTATGTCTTACAATACACCTACGGCTAGTTGTCTTGTATCTGGCGGAAGTCATGACATTAAGAAGGAGAAAAAAGTAGATAAGTCTTGTGTATGGTGTGACAAAATTTCTCATTCAAGTTTAGAATGTTTTAAATTATCAAAAATGAGCCTAGAAGATAAAAAAGAAGTACTTAAAAAGAAGCGATGTTGTATGATTTGTTTACGAATCGGTCATGACACAAAACGGTGTAAATATTTTCCCAAATGCATTAATTGTAAGAAACGTCACTTTGTTGTCATGTGTCCCAACTTAGGAACTAATTTCGAAAATGACGTTACTTCAAGTACTAATCAAGCAAATAATAGTGACATGTCTGTTCAACGTGTACTTTTGAGTCATAAAAATACAACAACATTGTTGCAAACATTACTCGTACAAATTGTAAATAATAGTAATAGATTAATTGTTCGAGCTTTGTTCGATAGTGGTGCTCAAAAGTCATATATTTTAAAAAGCTTGGCTTCTAAGTTAAATTTAAGGGCTGTTGGTAACGAAGTTTTGGGACATTGTCTTTTTGGGGGATTAGAGACAAAAACAGAGAATCATGATGTTTACCCTATTACCGTGACTAGTATGAGTAATGATTTTTCTTTTAATATGTCTGTTTTAGGCAAAAGCAATATCTGTGGTTATCTGCCTCGAGTCCGTAGTGACCTATTTAATGAAAAATTAAGACATTATGGAGGTAGGTTTGCTGATTGGAGCTGACTATTCGGGACTTTTGTTAACAGGTAATTATATAGAGTTAGAGAATACACTTGTTGCTATAAAAACAAAATTAGGCTGGACAGTACAGGGACCCAGTACTGGTATTTATTCTTCCATATTAAACAACATTTGTACATTATCGTGTTTGAACCAAATAGATTTATCTAGTTTATGGTCCTTGGAGACTTTAGGTATTAAAGATCCTCCTGAAATTAAATCACGTCAATTATCTGAGGATGAGACTATTAAATATTTTAACAAAACTATTAAAATAAATCAGGAAAATAGGTATAAGGTTAGTCTGCCATGGATTGATGGGTATCCGAAACCTGAAACAAATTTTGAAATAGCAAAAAAGCGTTTAGATACTACGACAAAAAAATTGTTCACATTAAATAATTTGGTAGATTATAATAAGGTATTAGAGGAGTGGTTAAGACTTAATATTATTGAAATTGCTCCTGATCAGCATCATTATACCGGGCATTACTTACCACACCATCCTGTAATTAAAGAAAGTAGTTTAACTACAAAAATAAGGCCAGTTTTTGATGCATCGGCCAAGGATGGAAAAGGTAATTCTATTAATTTGTGTTTAGATAAAGGTAAAAATTTTTTAGAGGTAATACCAAAATTATTAATACAATTTAGGCGAAATGCTATAGGTGTGATTTCTGACATAAAAAAAGCTTTTTTACAAATTTCTTTAAAGGAGAATGACCGCGATTATTTGAAGTTTCTTTGGTGGGCGGATATAAAAAATAGAGATGAACTTATAATTTATAGGCATCGTAGGGTAGTTTTTGGTGTAAGTTCCAGCCCATTTCTTCTTTCGGCAACAATTACGTATCATTTAGACAGGAGTCCACAATCTTTGCTTGAGACGGCACAAAAATTAAAGTCTTCATATTATGTGGACAACTGTGTAACTAGTATAAATACAGAACAAGAATTGTATAAATTTATAAAAGAATCAAAACAACTGATGATGTCCGCTAATTTTGACTTACGTGGATGGGTATCATCACCTATTAAAGTCGACAACACTATGACAACGTCAGTTTTAGGAGTAATTTGGAATGTCAATACGGACGAGCTGTTGTGTAATTGTAATATGTTATTTAATTCTAGTAATAAGTTAACAAAAAGATATTTACTTAGTATTACACAAAAAATATTTGACCCGATCGGATTTACTTGTCCCACGACATTAATACCTAAATTAATAATTCAAAAATTATGGAATAAAAAAATTGATTGGGATGATGAATTACCACATGAATACCAACTTGAATTTAAATCATGGTTAAATAATTTTCATTATCTCAGTGAATGTAGGATTCCAAGGCGTCTTTCTATATTTAATTTAAATGATTGTGACGTACAATTACATGTCTTTTGTGATGCGTCAAAGGATGCTTACGCCACTTGTATTTTTTTGAGAACAGAGATTTATAATAAAGTACATGTTCAGCTCGTACTTCTCCTTTAAAACAAATGACTATTCCCAGACTCGAATTGATGGCTGCGCTAATAGGTTCACGATTATATACACAAATAAAAACATCAGACTTATTAGATAATTTATTTTATACGACATATTGTTGGACTGACTCTACGGTGGTACTTACTTGGATCACAAAACGTGATCAGTGGAAACCTTTTGTAAATAATAGAGTTCGAGAAATTGTAGAAAGCTTAAGTGATGTTGAGTGGCGTCATATACCTGGAAATTTAAACCCCGCTGACTTACCATCTAGGGGCTGTAACGCCAAAGCTCTCCTTGATTCTTGTTGGTGGGAAGGGCCTGACTGGTTGAAGTTGACTAAAGATAAATGGCCAAATTCTAACATAAATGTTGACATTGCTGAGATTAATAGAGAGCGTAAAAATATTGTAAATACTGACTTAGATGTAGAGGTAACTAATTTTGTTAACAAATTCACATATTTTTCTAAATATCCTAAGATCGTACGAACTCTAGCTTGGATAATACGTTTTAACTATAATGCTAAGAATATAAATAATAAAATAAAGGGTATACTTACCTGTCAAGAATATGAAGAAGCAGAGGTTAGGCTATTAAGATTAATACAATATGATACATACAAAGATAAAAGTAAATTAAATGATAATACATTAAAAACGATAATATTTAATGACTTAATTAGAATTAAAACTAGACTTACCTTAAGTGAAGAAACCTGTGATTTTAAGTGCCCTATATTATTACCGGGAAATAACATAATTGTTACCCGACTTGTTCGTGATAGGCACATTTCGTTGAATCATGCAGGAACACAGACACTTATATCGAATCTTCGAGAGTCCTTTTGGATTACTGGTATAAGGAGATTAGTTAAAGGAGTTATTCGTCAATGTGTAATTTGTAGGAGGCATAATAGCCAACCATTTAGAGCACCACTTGCACCATTACCAGAAAATCGACTAAAATGCGGTAAAGTTTTCGAAGTTACCGGAATTGATTTAGCCGGACCTTTGACACTGCGTTCAGGTGAAAAATGCTGGATAGTTTTATTTACATGTGCGGTTTATAGAGCTATACATTTAGAACTAACACTATCATTATCGACTGAGTCATTTATGATGTCTTTAAGGAGGTTCATCGCCCGACGAGGACGAATTCAAGTTATTTATACAGATAACGGTACGAATTTTGTTGGTGCTAATAATGCATTCAAAAGTATTGATTGGGACGATATTAAGTCACGATAATGTATTGACAAAATAAAATGGCATTTCATACCACCTGGAGCACCATGGTGGGGTGGTTGGTGGGAAAGGATGATTAGGACTGTTAAGGAGATGTTGAAACGAATATTAGGAAAAGCTTCTATTGATTTTATCGAATTATCGACCATTTTATGCGATTGCGAGTCTATAATTAACTCTAGACCATTAACATACATAACAGATAATAACGAACATTTAAAACCTTTGTCACCTTCAATGTTTATAAATCCTTTACCTACTAGTGATGTGACTGATATTGACTTTGTTGACTCAAAGGGACTAAACATTCGACTAAATTACCTACATAAATTGCGAGATGATTTTAGACAGCGTTTTCGTAGTGAATATTTGTCACTTTTGATACATAAGGGCAAGGCAGAATCCACGAATTTGAAAGTAGGTGATATTGTTTTAGTACAAAATGATAACAAGAGAACTAACTGGCCATTAGGATTAATAACAGAGTTATATCCAGGAATAGATAGACATGTCAGAGTTGTAAAAGTTAAAACAGCTAATGGGGATAGAACTAGGGCTATAAATAAATTATATCCTTTGGAAGTAGGAGAGCCACCGCTATCGAACACAGTTCAAACAACACGGTCAGGTAGGGTGGTGAAGATACCCCAGAGGTTAGATTTGTGAATGTTGTTTAATTTTTATTTTTCCCATTTGTTATTGATTATATATTTTATTATTATAGGTTTGCATTTCGATTCCTCTTAGGCAAAGTGGGGAGGATGTTGGAAATTGAATCGTTTATAAAAAATAATCTTGATGTATGTCAGTTATGTAGTTTGTCAAAAATAAAAATTACCAAAAGCAAGTCGCATTGTTTATATTTTCCTCTCTAAATCAGAATCCTTTACAATTAGTAAAATAATATTCAGTTATCCTCCTTTTTTATTTGGCATTTATTATTTTGACGTAGATTTATTAAAATATATTACAGCAATTGTTATGTACCTATGCTAAAAACAAAAAGACTTTTTACGTATAATTACCAACATACAAATATTAATTGAACAACAACCACAGAATAATAGTGCAAGTACTAGAACAGCCGAGTTGTAATATAGGAGGTACGTTTGTATGGGCGCCAACGCGACTTCCTCGCTGATGTATTATAAAATCAACAGCCTGTTTCGTAACTGCGCCCTCAAAGGTGACTATAATATATTATTATAATACAAGTGTGCCCTGCGGTTTCTCTCGCTGTATAAGAGGAGCGTCTGATGAGGCTATTGGACGCTCATGCTAATTCAACTGCAAAGTATTACCTCTCCCCGCGCATAACTGTGAGACGGGAACGCTACCATACATTTGATTTTATACCCACAATTTAGACAGTAAAACGACTTTCGGGCCAAACCTTTAAAATTTAATGGATTTTTTTTTCGAATTTCAGGGGTTGATTTTTTTTTCCTATATCAAACTTAAAAAAAGATACGAGCCTAGATAGATTTATAACACCTCTAAAAATATATAATCTATATACCTACTAGGATATATTAGTAGTCTGTCGCGACCAAAAGGGCGTGACTGTATAGGAAATATATGGCCAGAAGATCCTCTTAATTTAAAAGAAATCAAATCGAAAATAAAATACAGCTCATGTTATTTGCTGATAATGTGTTTTTTTAATGGTGAAAGTATTCTTAAAATCGGTTCAGTAGTTTTTGAACGTAACAAACAAACAATGAAATCTTTTCTATTTATAATACTAGTATAGATTTATCAATAACACTAACAATAATACCATCACGGATGCCTTTTTTTGCTCCCGACAATAGTTTGAACGGCCTCAGGGTACTACAGCAGAAACCCGTCCTCATTTCGCCGGTTGGTATTCGGAGGCAACACCTAACAAGTGGCGAGCTTGTTTGACAGTGTCTATGATGTTATAGCCTCGATGTAAAACGGTCACCCATCCCAGGATCGGCCTTGTTATCATGTGCTTAACTTTGTTATCAGTTGCGCAGTAACTTACCACTAAACTGGGGCCACTTTTTTCAATAATACTAATAATCAATAATAACAATAATATGTAGGACAATTTACACATATAACCCAGGTCACAAACTAAGCTCTAGGCCTGTACTATATGTACCAGAAACAATGATAATATAATTATATTGTATTTTATAAACACCCAGACCATGATAAACTGTACAGAAAAACGTACTATTTTTTTTTTTTTGCCATGAGAGGTAATCGAACCCACGACCATCGGACACAACGCCATAGGCGCAACCACTATTCTACAGAGGCGATCAATTTATATTGAGACGGTATTAGTATCATTGTTTTTGGTACACATAGTACAAGTCTACAGCCTAGTTACTGATAAGGGCAATATGTGTGTCCTACATAATTTTATTCGGGTTTATTTATTTCTCCCAGAACCCTTTTACGGTGCCCAAAAAAAATGCTCCGACAAAAAACAATTAAATTATTTATTTGAACAAACAAAACTCTTCCGAATAAATAAATCCATTCGCCATTTAATTCTCAAAAACTTTTCTTGTAAGGGCTCAATCTCAACCGGACTTGTTGAACCAAAGTATGCCTTAATGGTCTGACTTATGGTTCAGATTTCAGGTAAGTTAGGAGCACAAAAAAGGTTGGAAGGGAAGTGTTATTGGTATGTAATTAGTTGGCATGTTGAACATGCCGTGCTAGGACGTGACCAGCTAACTACGCGGAAACTTGGTGTTTGGGAAACGAATGTTCACGGAAATCAATTAAGTATTGGGGCTCTTAAGATTGAATATAGAATAGAATACATTACATATAAGAAGGGTAGTAAATGGCGTCGAATGTACCAGCTGTCAATCGAATTGCAAATTAAAATTTGTACATTCTTCGCCATTTTAAATTTTAATCGATACATTACATTAACAGACACTTTGGTACAACTTAGCCTTAGCGTGTTCTCCACTCCACTTTCACTTAAGGAACGCCTGTCTCTTTCCACCAAATGTTAACTAAAGAATGATAGAATGAGACAGACTATCCTTCTGTGAAAGTGGAGTGAAAAACATGACTTAGCTATAGACTAGGCTGAGTTGCAGCAAAGGTCTCCGTTCAAGTAATTGTAACGATTAAAGTTAAAAATGGCGTCAAATGTACCAGTTTTATTTTGAAAGTCTAATGAAAACTGGTACATTCGACGCCATTTTTAACTTTGCTTTGGTGCAACTCGCCTTAGAATACGGGGGTAAGACTATATGGGCACCTTATGGTGGCGGCGCCTGTGATTGGTTGCGACAAGATAACTGGGATATAATACCTACTTCTGTCAACGAAAATTTATATTCTTTTTTATTATAATTTATTACCCAATAAATTCATTATTTCTTCACCCTAGCACTGTTCAGGAGCTTATTGTTAAATTAAAGGTGGTTTATGCTCTGGGTGACGACGGAATTAGCAAACGCCATAATTAAAAGAATTAAGAATTACATTATTGGACCTTTAGAAAAAGAAGAAACAGTTGTTTGACATCGCCATGTTTTTACAAACATAGTCACCTCAGACAACAGATCAACATATTATAGATGTCAGTGGCGCCCTCTAGCGTGAATGGTTGGTCCATTCACGCTAGCGGGCGCCACTGACAACTCCATTCAGAGGAGACTTAAGAGAAAAACTATTCCATTCCATCGATGGAATCACCGTCAAAAAATATGGATTTAGACAGTTGACAGCGAACGTCACGCCTAGAGGGCCGACTGCAATGAAAACTGCCTAAACCCATATTAATTTGACTGATGACGATTCCATAGATGGAATCGTCAAAGTTGCTCTAAGGCCCCTGGTAATGACGACGCGTCGCTTTGCACCGTCATATATAAATTATATTTTAACATACCAAGCTATTTTATCACGCTCTCTTGGGCGCCATGCTAGCGGGGTGGTGTAACCAGGGACAAAATCTGTCAAATGATCCACATAACACTAATAAGAATATGAAGCACAAGCATATAGCTCGCGCCAGAAATATGTACTAATCTAATATTTTTTGTGCCATGGATTCCAACCGAACCGAAACCGAAATGGAATCGAACTCCCGACCTCCGGATAAACGCCCAAGGTGCAATCATTAGTCTACGGAGGCGTTTTACTAATGACCTACTATTTTAACATTATTTATTAATTTTGTACGAAACCAAAAATTGTAAACAATAACTGAGTTATAGGTAAGTAATTAATATAAATAATCACTACACCATTTTTAAAAACCTTTATCCTAAGTAAAACAAAAAAAAACAAAACTGTTAGAACAGATTTGTAGAACGCGTTCCTCATTCAAACGGCGCCGGAAACCGCCAGCTTTACCGGATCCGTTACGGAATATAAATACTAGTCCTTTTGGAATAGAAATGCATTTTATGCCAGACTTTTATGCAAAACAGACGCTCCAACACCAAAGCTGGAAGAGCGGACAAGCTCAATTATATTATTGAATGCGGCTAAGGTTATTTGTACCTGGTACGAGTCCTATCTAGGACAATTGTCATCGCATTTTTTTTTCTATATATATATATATATATAATTGGTAAACTGGCTACCCATAGCACAGGCTTTGCCTAGTAGGTATACTCAGACAACTCCCGGTTATGTACATCGCTTTTATATAAATAAATAATTATTATTATGTACCTTTTTTGTGTATCTATATGTGTATCTATATCCCGCCTCCGATTTTATGGCTGGAGTGTTCTTCGAGGACTGGTTTTTATGAGTACCGGTGTTGGAACGTAAAGTACCTAAGTATCTTGGAATCAGTGGTGGGGGTTATAATATTATAAATAATTTTTGTATTTGTAAATAGATTGTAAATTAGCAACTTTAATTTTATTATTGTTATTTATATTATTATTTTTGTGTATTTAACATTTTTAATTTCACACTTTCCAAATAAACTACTGAACAAAATTAAAGCTTACACAATATCTACAAATCATATACCTACTAACACATACATGCATACTTATAACATTTACATATATAGTTACAGACGCAAACTTACACATGTAAAAATATACCTACGCACACACACGCACGCACAAATACAACATCACACCAATACATATTTATAATTTCAACTAATAATTACTAATCAATGGAACAGAAAAGCCTGGATCAGTGGGCTTTCTCCTAAGGTTTTTCTAAAACTTATAAGGAGAAGCTCAAAGAAAATTGTAACTTTAAAATTGTACTTGAATGAATAAACCATTTTTTTTTTATCTATATGTATTTTTTTCTTATTCTGTAAATAAAGATCATTCATTCATTCAATTTGAACATAAGCAACCCTAGCCCCTCAATATAACTTTACAAGGCAGTTTGACATTTTGTATATATCAATACAGATATTTACAATGGGGGCTGGTATATAATCTGATTTCAAACGGCGCTCTTCTCTATTGTTATTGTGCCCATAGTATGTGAATTGACACAATTTGTTCACCATCATTTTGCTCAGTATTGGTCATCCATCACCTATCACCTGGATACAAACATGGATATCGATAGCAACGCATTAAATACTTGCACATCAATCAATCGTCATTTTTTTTTAATGTTTATACGCAATTTCTGAAACTGCTGCACTCACAGATTTTCTTTACCCTTTGTAGACGTATCACCATTTAACTGATAGTTACTTTCGGCAGATCAGTCTGTGGGTCACTTGTTTTCAGCAAACTTCTAAATAGTTAGGGGTTAATGCTTGCGCTACAAGAGCTTAAGGTACTCTGTGGTTACGAAACGTTTAAAAAAAAACTTTACCGACCATGGTCTCCGCTAGTATTCTACCTTCAAGTTCTCATCGCTCCTTAAGAGTAAGGTAACGTTAGCAATGCTGTTAGTCTTTATAGGTTACTCGGCGGAACGTGTGCGAGGCTTTACTGGAATATCTGCGGTGGGAAGTATTATTATAATTGGAAAAATGAAAGCTTTAAGCGTTTATACAAAGTGGCAGCTGTCTAGCTAGGTGGCAGGTGATTAGCTAAAATCGTTGACTTTTGAACTAAAATATTTTATATAGCTATTTTACACTTTATGTTTAATTTTATTACCATCATTCCAGTTTTGATCACTCAGTGGATCCAACTAAATATGTTGATAGTTTTGTAGGTAACCATTTACTTCATGTACATCTGTAACAATGTACGTACACAATGAAACCTACAACTAAAATAGAAATAAAATTGTCTCTTTTCCTTCCTTACAAAATCTGTGGTCCATCACTTCATTAATCACTATTTAATGCCAATGAAGTTAATCACTTAGCGCTATCGTAATATTCGTAATCGTCGACATTTTGTCCGAGACGTGCGGCGGAGGGGAAAGGGGGGGGGCGGCGTTAACTACCGAGACCAAAACTCACTGAAATTACATATAGATATGTCTTTACTCCTAGAGCATGGCATGTTACTTTTGTTCTTTATATGTAATTGGGTTTGCGATCGACTTCACTTGCGTCTGATGGAAAGTATCGATGAGATCGAATCTAAGCACACTTACTTAGTAAGTCACTTATGACTTGGGAGATCTACATTACGAGTGTATGGAAAGACAATCATAATCACAGATGCAGAGAGAATCCCAAGCTTTTGCCGTAAAATTCAAAAATGTAGAAGCGAAGCGTATTGTACATTTCAGGAGAACCGCTCAGGTTCCCCTAAAATATGCTGTCCGTTCTCTAAACAATGCTGTTAGAAGAAATCTTTACGAGTAAAACACTGAATAAATGCCGACTTTTACGTTTATGATCCAGGTCTATGCTGTTCTCGATTAATGAAACGTCTTCGCCTATCAGTCACTAGTCTAAGTCTAGTAAACAGTCGGTGTTTAATTGCCTCCAGAGCAGCCAATATCTTCTAAGTATATGATCGACTTAATTGGCTAAGTATAGATATAGGCCCTGATTCTGATACTGCCTTTGGCGTGTTCTGTCGCTGCAGATGCTAATGACACGACTATCTACTCTCTTTCGACGAAAATGGTAAAACTGTTCCGTAATGTTTTGTACTTTGTGTGCAGCTGGTGAACTGTTAGGACTATGCTTTTGTTGTATATAAAAGGATTTTGGATTGTGACGCAGGTTATATACAAGTCTCGTAATATCTCGAGTGTCTCAGAGACCATATTACCTAAGCAAAGTTTCCTTTTATCTTTCTATTCTTTCCATTTCTATGTTCTTATATATAACTCTATTTAATAGTTACAAGACATTACGGTCCCTTATAAGGTCGTGAATAAAGTTTACGGGGCCAGTCATTAGGTACGGACGTGACGATAATCGTGAGGTATGAAGGAATAAATTACCGCAGTAACCTGCAGGCTGTCCGGGATCACAACTAAGTGGATTAGCTTCAGGCCTCTCTCTCGTTAGGCCACCGGTTTTCATTACTATATCGTCCACCTGCGAGACGGATAGTTGTAATGTACAATTACGCGTTACAAGAGCGGTTCAGGGTACCCGGCGAAAGGGATTGTTCTCTCCTCATTTTAGTCGATGGTGTTATGAATGAACAAGTGGTAATTAAGTTCGTCAAACTCAATTGTAAAAGTAATAAAAAAATACATACATTTGTTTGAAAACACCACTATAATAAAACTGTATCGAATGACTCGGGCTGTAAGTCACCCGTCATAGCACAGACTTTAATACAAAAATATCATGAAAAATTTAGAAATATTGTCCTAAATTTGTGTTTTTTTCTTCCGGGAAGGATTTAAAGGATACCTAGTAGATTAGTAGTCACTTTAACAAGAGATTTAGCAACTTATAACGCCGCTTTTAGTTACCGGGGTAGATGTTAGTAGATGTCCGGAATAATCTCTCAGCTCATAATAACATTCGGTATAGTGGTGAGCACATAGTAAATAGTACCTTGTGGACTAAGTGCACTCTGTACTTACAAGTTATGCTCACTTCATGTTCACGCTTCCGGTAGTTATGGTTATGTTCAGGGGCTTAAATATATATAGCGAGCGATACGGAAGGATTTAGAAATGGGTAAAAAATATCACATTTTGATTTTATTGATTACTAAGATGACAAAATAATTATAGGTACGGTTCGTTATAACAAGAGTAAGATCGTTAGTTATGGAACACCAATCTTATTTTTGTAAATATAATTAGCGTTGTTAAAATAATACAGCCTTTGTAATTTTCGATAATTTATTTCTCTAAAAAGATCAGGATTACTAAAATTATAAAGCTTAAATAAAAATAAAAAATAAACCGACTTCAAAAACACTAAAAATTACAAAATAATGAATATTTAAAATTGTTATTTAGTTCGATCGAATTCTACTTTATGAAGTCGGCACCAAGTAATCAATAATAGGTATAATTTTTGAAGCTATAATCCAAATGACATTTATTTTAATGACAAATAGCGTGCCATTTTTAAAAGTAGAATCCAATCGGATTAAATAACACTTGAAAAAATATTTATCATTTTTAGTGTTTTTGAAGTCGGTTTATATTTTTTGATAAAAAGTTTTTATTTCACATTTTTTAGTTTTTCACATTTAGGTTGACATGATTTTAATTAAATATGGTTAAATCTAAGTTTTTACCACCCATACTATACTTATGCTCTTGGCCGTCAAAGAGTTCTTCCGATACTTTGACATAAAATTACATTATTTCTATTGAAAGTTGGATTTTTATTAATTGAGAAAAACTTCACAATTGGTTTTTAAATTCATTTTGTTTTAATTATTGAAGCTCTCAGCTTTTCTTTAGTTGGTAACTAAATTAATATAAAACATAATATTAAAAAAAAAAAAACAAGAATACTTCAGATTTCACATATATTTGTAGGAAAATTATGGTCTTCCACCACCATCCAGTTCCGAACTTACTTTTTTACTTCCTTCTTCCAAACTTAACCAAATTTAAATGAGACCAACTGCTTTTATGTGAAAATCATCATAAGTAGCTCATTTTCAAAACTTGTTGATTCCGATAGCCTCTTAATCAAATAACTTTTTTTTTGGGATCCATAATCGGAAAATAAATATAAACTTGCGGTTAATATGGAATACTATATCTTATTATACTTCATAGCACTCACTACTCGTTTAGAATTTGGCCCAGGTAGATGTATTCCTGAACTACTTCTACACCGTCCAAAATGACGGGTCTCGGAATGACCTGGTCGTTGAACATGACTTTGGTCTTTTCCAAATTTATTCCGAGACCCACTCATCGAGAAGCACAGTCTAGACTATACAGCATTTCCTGCATATCCTACAGCGACTCCGAGACGAGGACAATATCGTCGGCAAACCGAAGATGTGAGTCAAAGGCCTTCTCATAGTCCACGAAGGCGACACACAGTGGCTGATATACTCTTTGGTTTTCTGTATAATCTGCCTCATCGTGAGTATGTGGTCTATGGTGCCATATCCTCCTCGAAACCCGGCCTGTTGGAGGCTGGCAGTCATCAAGTCTTCGAGTGAGTCGGTTAGTGATGACCCTCGAAATAGCTTATAGACGTGGCTCAGAAGCGAGATGGGCCTGTAATTATTTAAAAGCGTATTGTTGTTGCCTTTTTTGGAAAACAGGACTACCACGCCTCTGCGCCAAGCCTTTGGTGTGGTCCCACACCAAAGGCTTGGCGCAGAGGCGTGGTGGTCCTGTTTTTCAAAACCTCTGTATGACGGAGTTAAACAGGCGCTGCAGTCTTTGCAAGTTGGAGGGATAATTGTTGTTAAACAACAATGTATTGATCGACCCCATTCATGGACTTTGTAGGTCTGCCATCAGGCAGATACAAAGTCACATGCCGTGCTCCTATATAAAAAAAATCTCCTACAAAAATGCATTAACTAGTCACGCTAGCAGCTGTAATATATTTAAAGCTAATCAATATTATATAAAACCAAGTTGCAACTGAATGGGGCATGCAGGTGTAACAAGATCTGGGGTCTTAGGGTCCGCGTCAAATAGAGACAAAAAATCAAATCGTCTCTATTGCGTCAGTCAGTTCTTGTTAACTGATGTGTAATAAAGTGTTTAAATAAATAAATACCGCCTTTAGTTCCTTTATGATGCAAGGCTTATGTTTATTTTGACTGGAGCATAGCATGTGTCTAAATAGGGACGAAATATCTAGGAATGTATAATACGAA
The DNA here is from genome assembly GCA_947458855.1 of Monopis laevigella. Lineage (NCBI taxonomy): Eukaryota > Metazoa > Arthropoda > Insecta > Lepidoptera > Tineidae > Monopis > Monopis laevigella. Next base: position 701,772 of record OX381596.1, on the reverse strand, counting down.
TAAAATATATTGGTCTGCTTACAACCAGGTGGATAGAAAGTCATATGCAATGCTCCAGTAAAAATAAACCTAAGCCTTGCAGCAAAAAGGAACTAAATGATATTTATTTATTTAAACACACATTAAACAAGGCGAACTTATTGCCCTAGCTACCAGCTAACCTTTAAGGTTGTTATATATAAGATGGTGTTATATATGGATCACTAGGAAACTACGGGGAAAATCAGCAGAATATCTCTTCAAAGTAAAGCCAAATCTCCTTATTCCCGCAAAGTATAATAAAAAATTAAAACCAAAGACTTTTTACGACTTCATGAAATGAGATTTTGTTTTTAAGTAAAAGTACTTTTTCAGGAAATTATTGTTGTGTTTTTTATATTTCCTACATTTACAACGTGAAAGGGTTTTGGTGTTATCTCTTTTTATAGACGAATTTATAACTGATTTAAAATATTAAGCGAAAGAAAGGTTTTAATTAACGGTAAATTATTATGTAAAAGGTTTTTGTTTTTCATTAAATCAATCTTGTATCGAATAAGGTGAAGGCGCCTTCGTCGGAGATAACAGGAAAGAGATTATTTGTAAATTGGATTTTTTATTTATTAACAAATCGATTACCGATTCTAATTTCCTTCACTTTGAAAATAGTAAAGATCCTACGCAGCAATTGCACTGCGGCGGAAATAGAGATAAACTCATTTTATTACAACTACATATTACATAATTTATTCTTCTGCACTAATATTATAAATGCGAAAGTAGCTCTATTGTTTACGTTTTCACGCCAAAACCGCTGATCCTAAATTTGGTATGGAGATAGTTTAAGTTCCTGGTAGATATGTCATATTTCGACATAGCTATAGGGAGTATAACTATATTTTATATAGAAAAAAGTGTTCTATACAGAAAAGTTGGATATATTAAAATAACATAAAATTGCATTTAAAATATTTTAGAAATAAGATTTTTTTTGTTGTTTAAAAGTAGACATTTATTGACATCTTTTTGGCTACTTAAATAATTTGGTAGGTAAGTCACTTACTAAAACTAAAATAACTTAAGTATAATAAGTATTCTTATCTATTTATACAATTTTATTTATGCTTGGAATGTTCTCCCAAGGCGTAGAACTCGACGTCAAAAGATTCTAGTTTTATGCGATTTGAGGTATGACTTAGTACGCACGGATAGACTTCTAAAATACATCTATATATATGTCATCAACAACAAATTAAATAAATTGAATGTAAAGTTTTGTGTGCATGCATTTCTGTGTGTGTGATTGCGTGTGTGCGTGTGTGTATAACTGCATGTGTACTTCACAACATTTAACCATGGAAAACCTGCAGGTGAATTATGAAGGTTTTATTAATTATTATTATTGAAGCACGGCCTGTGACTTTGTATCTCTGCCCGATGTTAATTATAAACATTGGTCATTAGACCCTAAAAACAATTTTTTTTTTTTTAAAAGATGATAACACCAAAATAAAAGGGCACCAAATTAAACTTTATCTGCCACTACTGCACTAAAAACGGTACATCACTAGCCGCCATTTTTGACGTCATTCGTGCTCAAAAAGCATATTAGTTTAATGTTATTGCACCTCAAAAGTTAGTCAAAAGGTTTGTTTCTAACAAATTATCGTAATAAAGGATAATAAATACCCGAGAAAACAAGAAACTGTAGGCTACAGAACACACGTTGACATTTGTTTATGCGCGAATGACGTCACATGCAGTGTTTGCTAATGTTCCGAGCGTTTAGAAATGCGTTCTGTTTCTACAAAAAGATGGATTTTTAAAATCGTATTTATAAAAAAATAGCTAATCAAAATAAAATAGATTACTATAAATATGTTCAAAGACATAAAAGGAACATTATATATTAAAATAATAATAATTGGCGTTACATGCATATTCCCTATTAGGAAATCTGCGTTCTCCATACAAAATGAGCCTATTGCACATCCATTATTACTCGATTATTGTTTGTCGCAGATATAGTAAGTCAGTGGAAGTTTGTGCAAGGGGAATTCCAGCAAAGTCTTTGCATCGTCTATTGGAAGATCTTGACTTTCCGAGATCAGCCGTCGGAACTTTTGAGCATGTTTCCAAAATGGCGCTAACAGGATTATATAGTATTTAGTTGAGTAGAGAGGGTTGTGCAGGTGAGGGTTCAAACGGCCTTTAAACCTACTCCGCGGTCTCAAGTCCGGGAACGCTGCAGTTCATTTCCCTGTCTTCCAAAACCACGCGATGGACCCGGCACCCGCACGGTGAAACCATGGATAGACGTACGTCTTTTCGTAAACGCACTCTGAAAGTAGACGTCTGGAATCACGCAATATACCACGATTTAAAAACAAATCTCCACTGTAGACATTTCTAAAGGTACACACATAAAAAACTGTAATTTAGTGATGGGACGATAAATGGGCCTACCCCAACATGACGAAGTACGGCCCAAGGTCGTTGTTAAGACAAAGGTCGTAATTAAGATGTTTAGGGAGGAGCATGAGGCACTTCCGGTAAATTATTACTATGTGGTTTTGGCCCGATCACAATGTGATTTACGACAGAATCCTTTGTTTTCGCTAAATACACACACACATATACACATTGTATTAAGCATGCGTATATATTATTTATTACCTTTTGCCCTCGTCTTCGTCCATCTGGGATTTTATTTTATTTTACAGTGTTAAGACCACTTACGGCTAACATTTATAACAATATTTTATAAAAAAATTAACAACTAAAAACCATCCATAAGTCATCACATATAGTTTTTTTTGTCTTCCTGTTTTGTAATCGCGTCAATTAGCCTGTATAGTGGGACCATTCATGGATTTTGTAGGTATGCATACCATCAGGTAGGTAAAAACTTAAATGCCGTGTTCCAATAAATAATAAATTAGTAGTAAATTTACATTAATATACGTGGAGGCCAAGTTGGTTAGACTGTAATCACTCCGCGAAAATATTGATATGTTGCGAAAATTTAGTGTGTATGCGCAATACATACACACGCATACACATACACATACACGCAGCCACACACACGCAAATGAATGCACTTAAAAATACTTCAGATTTTAGATCACGAATTCAAATCATTGAGATGGATTGACCAAATCAAAACAGCCGTTCATGGTCCTTTGCACGAATGTACCAGGAGAGCAGCAGACCGAGAGGAGTGGCGACGGATTGTGAAGCTTGCCACCACACACACAAGTGACGACTTCGACCGGTCTGTCAAGAGTGTAGCGACTACAAACCGATTCTTATATCAATGTTAACGGTAACGGTTCGATACTCCCATATTACATTATAGATCAAGCTACGGACGTTCGTATGGGAATAAACACCGTTAGCGTTGATACCGTAGGAGGTACACTGTATATAGATAGATTACGCCAAAGTTGACTCGTAAGTTTCTCGCACGCCGATCGTTATAGCGTAGTTTAAAAGTCGTTTAAAGTCGCCAGGCTCAAACTACTACAGAATGACGGTAAAACGATACGAGTCGCGATTTTTACGCTTCATTTGTTTTATTTGGAAAATCATAGTATGTAATATGGTACCATAATCACTCCGCAAAAATATAAATAATATGGTCTGCTGTCCATGATTACTGATTAACAGCTAAGACACCTATTAAGCGTTAAAAAAATGCTCCATTTCAACATGTTCCTTCTTAAGTATGAGTATTATTAAGCGTTTATTTAAATTTTATTTTACTTGTATGTTTTATAACGCACACACGCGCATACACACATATACATGCAATTACACATAAATACACGCAGTCACACACACGCAAATGCATGCATACAAAACTTTACATTCAAATATGTATTATTATTAGGTGAACTGTATTTCTTTCTAAAAATTATACAGACCTACATATACATGGATGGATTTTAACTGGCCCCTGTAACACAGGGTGATCTAGCGCAGGAACCAGCGATCAACAGTTATCTGTAATCATAAAATTACAGAGGTACAAAATGTACCTATCCAATTTATGGTGTGTATTTTGTGTGTGTCAACAAAATACATTTATTATTATTAATTTATTCTCGGCACATATTCGCGTAACACTGGTTTGGAATGCCTTTTTTTTATTAGGTATATATATATATTTTTGTGCATTATTATAATTTTGTTTGTTCCTAAGTCTATTATAAAATTGTACTTTTAATGAAATGAATTTAATTTAGTAAAAAAAAAAATTATTTCTTTATCTAGTAAGTAGGTACTGACGTTAATGATTCATTCATTCCATTCTTGTTCGCCCGATGGGATCAGAATGTGGGAATGTAGGAATGTGCCCCTTTGGAACGAAATGTCGGGATATTGCTGTCGAAGAAATAGACATGTCTCTAGTGATGTGTTTTTATTATCGATATAAATGTTTATTAACGTGAACTGAACCGTAGAAAGGTAAAGAGCAAGTTGAAAGGCCAAAGCGCATATCTTCCCACTTTAACTTAATAATATAATTATGTAGGAAATAACGCTTATATCTCCCTGGGGTGTGATTTTAAATGTCAGCGATTCCTTTGATTTATCAAAAGTCGTATTTTTGAAAGTCATTAGCGCGGTAACAACTTACAAATACCTCTGTCTAAAAGCAAGTGCTAAATTTTCTGTCAACGGTTGTAAAATATCTAAATTGGAAAAGATGAAACATATGCATAGATTCTCGTTTCGGGTCCATCTCGTGGTTGGAAGGCAGGTGAATGAACTAAAGTAGACTAATTTAAAATTTGTGAATTACGGTTACTGGTAAAATATATGTTGTTCATAATTTACCCTTTTAGATGTCTTGAATTACCTTTTTAGAAAACTAGGGTAACTCATACATATAACTCGGCGCCTAAAAACTAAATTAAACGAATCAATGTGCATGCAATAAACTGGAATTGAGGCAACATTTTCGTCATCGTTCCTGGCTAAAGACATTTCTAAACCCTGAGAAGAAATTGTATATAGAAAATAATACAGATGTTTAGTCCCTTTCTGCCCACAGATTTTCGGTTTGCGATAAATATAATTAAGTTATTAAGGCCTCTAAGGGTGCTTTTTTAGCCAAATATAGTCGTACTTACCATCAGGCGCAGGAAACCTCAATAACATCTTCAGTTATAGTTTTAATTTACACATGAAGATCATCAAGTTCTTTAGTGTTTATCAGGAAAAATATTTTAGGGAGGCTTCCTCATCGATGTCATCTGTAAGGATGCAGTTAGGCTGGTTATAATCAAGATTTTTCTTATATTGGGTTTGAAACTAAACACGCAAAGCAACAAAGATATTATCAGGAAACATTCTTAACTCTAAGAATTTTCTATTCAAGAAATAGTTTTTAAAACTATCTCTAAATGCATCTCACAGAGACGTAAATAGAAACACAATAGTTTTGTCTACAACTACTACGTACGTATTAAATCCTTAGTTTACAAACCTTTCACAAAACTACCAGAATTTTAAACTGTAACATTTTATTTCAAATTATTTAAAACCGCGGAGTGATAGTTTAGTAAAGTTGCGTGGTAGCGGCGCAACAAGTTGTCACCTGAGATTGGATGGTATTCCCAAATGCAATTACATGAAGGAAGTTATATATTCCGAGTCACTGAAACATTATTTCCTGTTGCGACTCGAACCTGATATCCTTCCACATCTACTATCAGCATCAAATACATTCTTGTAGTTTTACTCGTTGTCAATGTTATTTACTTATTGTAAATAGATTACTATTAAGAACGTTCAAATAGGAATTATGGGTTCCGATGACATAATATAATAATAACATGTAGGACAATTTACACATATTACTCTGGTCACAAACTAAGCTCTAAGCTTGCACTATGTGTACCAGAAACAATGATATAATACGTATTATATTTTATAAACACTGTACAGAAAGATGTACTAATATTTGTTTGCCATGACGCTGACAGCAAAGGCGCCTAGAGCTTATTTTTAGAGATGTGCCGATTATGACTTTGACCGACTAGCCGACTAGCCGATTAGTCGTTGTAAAGAGGCCGACTTGTCGGCCGACTAACGGTCAAGCCGATCACGGTTTCGGGGATTTCCGTAACGTTTCGTTTACAGCTTATTCGCGCGAAAGTCGCAAACGCCGCGCCGCCAATATTGCCCGAAAGGGCAGAAGCAGTCTTTTTACATCATAATTTACTTTTAATAAAAAAAATATGTCATAGTTATATTTTCTTTACAAGCAAGGAATTTTAAGAACTTATTACCAAAGGATAGCCTGCTTTGCTTTTTATTTCCAAATGTAACTGACTGATTATAAAACAAAAACATTAATAAATGATATAATTTCCCCTACATACGTATACTGAGAAATATATACAAATTAAGAAGCCGGATAGTCGGCGCTCTTTGCCGAATAGTGGCCGGATAGTCGGCTTTACCGACTAATCGGCGACTATTAGGCACATCTCTACTTATTTTGTAACTAGGGGCCTTATTCCGAGTTTGCAACCGCTAAACACGACACGACACGACGTAGCGTAAACTATAAATATGGAAATATAAGTTCTATTCCAATGGCAATAGTCTGTATTAGGTTGACTATAATAATGCCGCCATCTTGAAATTCACGAATTCTTCGGAAGTTTGAATATATATGGAGCATTGGAATTTCAACTCTATAATTAACAGGATAGAACTTATATTTCAAGATTTATAGTTTACGCAACGTCTTGTCGTGTTTAGCGGCTGCAAACTCGGAATAAGGCCGCTGGGCAATGTGTAGGTATAAAGTGAAACTATATATAATTATTTTAATATTTAATGCGTGGATCTGGTGGGCGATTCTCGCGCTTTCGAGATTCATCTCGATTCGAGATTTTTAAACAAAAAATGACTAAATATGCCATTTTTCGTTCAAAAATATCGAACATTAAACGAAATAAATAATAAATATTAATTAATAAATAATAAATATATAAATATTGAACGAAAAATTACATATTTAGTCATTTTTCGTTTAAAAATCTCGAATCGAGATGAATCTCGAAAGCGCGAGAATCGCCCACATGGTCGGTGAAGTCGTCTTGGTGTCTCCCTTGTATGCAGATAATGATTGACAGGTCAATGGAATCAGCTAACCACCTAGTCTTACACTAGTTGGTTATGTAGTGTGTGTTCGGTTTGGTATTATTTTTCATATTATGATTTCCATTCCATCGCGTTAAGTTCTAAATCTAATATTGAGGTTTAATAAATATTTGTTATTCTTTTGTTAATGAATAGCTGCCTAACCAAACACACTCTAAGGCCTCATTGTTAAACTTTTTTTTTTGAGTATTCATAAATATCTGTAAAATCTTTTTTTGCCTTTTAATCGTCAAATAATATCAATGTGTCCTCTTGTTAGTTTAAGATTAGGTACTCTATATTTATAAGGTCATTTAATCATTTATTCAAGAAAAAAAAAGGTAAATTTGAAAAAAAAAACTAAAATAAACCTATTAAATAATAACATGAATATATAACAAAAATAAAAAGGGGTAGAAAGTAAAATAAGAGGGATTAGAATAGTAGGTCCCCATCATAAGCGGCATGGCATGTGCCCGTGATGACACTGGCGGCGTTTCCGCGCTGGATAGCCGACAGAGGGTCGTACAAAATGGTGAGCCAGCTTGTCGCTATGTGTATTATAGAGAAGGTGTGACATTTGTGTTGCGAGGTGTTTAACATCAGGGCCCCAAGCTCCAAAAGTGTCAACCGCAAAGGCTGAAAATTCATAATGAACTTTAAGATGTTTATATTTATTATGTTTTGTCGTTTGAGCCTTTACAGCTGCAGAACCAACTTTGCTAGATGACAATAGTAAATGGCTTGGAGCAAGAGTTCACGCATGCTGCATCTCTATATTTTGTATTGTATTATAATAATATAATATAGTTATTTACTTTTCTCATCAATCCAATAAAATAACAAAAATATTTTACAATAAAAGATGATTTAACAATGATTTCTTTATATAGCCGCAACCTGCCCTTTCAGATATGGAATAAATCATATTATTCTATATTTAACGATCACCTACCTAATGAACGCCTATGCTAATTATCATGGATAGTCATTTCGTAAACCTAGAAACCAACGTTGTGCTCCTTTGTGACCATTGTTGCCATCCACTTACAAATACAATTATGTATTTGATATGTATTATCACGAGACCACCTAGACGGCCTCGGGGTACCCAGCGGAGGGATTTTTAATCCCACCTCGTCGTAGCCGATGGTATGATTCTACACCGAACAATTGGTATTTCGTCGCGATGTCGCGATAGACTCAATAACACATCTATAAACAGTTTTACAAGTATAGTGAAACTGGGAACGACAGCTTAACGTGCTCTCCGAAGCACTATTAGTGGTGTTGTTAAACAAATGTACATATTTTTTTAGATTAAAAACCCGGGTTTGAACCAGGAACCTCAGTGTTTTTAAGTCTTAGGTCTAACCAACTCAACCACCACGTATACTACTAATTTGAATTATGAATTAATTCTTATAATTATTTATATATAATCATTGATTATTATGGTTTACGAAATAAGATAGTTACTTTGTTACCAAACGCAACTAAGCCCTCAAAGCGAGTACTTATCTCGAAACTCGAGTGAATCAAGTTAAAAGCAAGATATCGTCAGCACATGAAATACCAAGAACTTTGGAACTATTTGTAGGAAATAATGAGTGGTGTTTGGACCCCAAGCTTGAGGCGCGGTGACAGAAGATATTTGTTTAGCTAAATAGTAAAAGCAATTTATTTACAAAAAGCTAAAAGAAAAGGCAAAGCAAAGTAGAATGAAGGAGAAAAAACTGTGAGACTAAGCCCTGCTGAAGTGTTTTTGTTATTTGTTGGAAGAAATGATAATTTGTATCTGGACGAGACAAACGAACTCCGGACGGCGACTTTTATTTCTATTTTAATCTCTTCTGAACCATAGTGCCTAGCTTGCAATTAATCATATTTGACAAAGCGTATTATATTTTTTAAAGTTTAACGCCTTTTTATTTTCAAAATTATTTTTTAAACTATATATATATATATATTTATATATAAACTATATATATATCATCACGGGTGCCTTACTGCGCCCGAGACCGCCTAGACGGCCTCAGCGTACCCAGCGGAGGGGATTTTAATCCCACCTCGTCGTAGCCAATGGTATGAGTCTACACCGAACAAGTGGCTAGCTCGTCGCAATATTTTGTATAGACTCAATAACCCACCTTTAAATAGTTTTACAAGTTGGTATAGTGAAACCGGGACCGACAGCTTAACGTGCTCTCCGAGGCACTATAGTGATGTTGTCAAACAAATGTACACAAGTTTTTTAATTAAAAACTCATTGGTACACACCGGGATTCGAACCAGGGACCTAAGTGTTTTTAAGTCCAAGGTCTAACCAACTCGGCCACCACGTATAATATTTTTTTAAACTACTTTGATATATTTATATTATAATGTCCTATTTTTAATTAAACTTATTTGTTATAAAGATAACTGAGGTTGTAACAGGACGTTGACATAGACTAGTGCAAATTTTTCAGAATGTAATTATCTTAATAGTAATAATAAAATATTAATAGTAATAATAAAATAATTATTTTTCACGAATTACAAACGCATTACAATAGAGTTATTAAATGTAAAAAATCGTGTGAGACTGGAACTTGGTCTGCGTATATATTATTAATATAATGACTATTATAAAAGCTAGATAATAATACAAATTGAATTAATGAATATAATTCACTGGGTTCCATCACATCTGGAGCCGCGCAGGTGCCGAGAACTGCAGCCGCATTGCTAAAGAATCAGGTGATATCGAAATTAAGATTAACAATTTTAATTCCAAATTTCTTTATTGTGGATCATAGGTTTACAAGATTTATAAAATTTTAGGTCAGCTATGTTCTGCCCTTGAGCTTACAACGATTTACACAACCAATAGGGATTTAGCAACAGAAATAGTCAAAATATTACAATCGACCTCTTCTCCCTGACCCGGGGAAATGCGAAAATTATATCCAGGCTACTTGGGGCAACACTAACAATGATATTTAATGCCCAGCAGACGATTTCTTTACCAGTCAGTAAATCATATGAGCAGATCTTTAACTATCAAATCATTCAAATTATTTATTAGATATTTATGGATAGGCAAAGTTTTAAATATGAGTCCTAGAGTGCGTTTGGTTAGGCTGATATAAATTAATAATTATTATAGATATATAATTAAGTAGGTTACTCATAACAGTTAACAAATATGAGCATTTGAGTAATGAGAGCTCACACGTTCCTTCTCTTCTGTGAGCTTTTGTTAATTGTATTTTATTTAGGGCGCTTATTGGCCCAATTATAATATATAAATATTAATAAAAAGTTGAACTTTAGTACTTCTATAATAACAAAACAAAGTTACCATAGACAATGTATTGGATAAAGCTTTTAGCAGAACATTTGACGAGTTTCCAACCGGGTTAGAGAAAGCCTGGGAATTGTATTGTTGAAATTTCATATAAAATAAATAAGTTCCAACAATGTCGGCGATAGACAATGTCCTCGCCAAGTTATCTACCTCCAATCTAGTAGACTAAAAGTGACAAATAAATATATTTTTTGTTTGAAACTACTTTTTAATTGTGTAAATTTAAATATTTAAATAAATCTTGTTTCTGTACAAAATTAAAATTATAAATAACCTTATCGATTCCCTGCTCCAAAGATCTAACTTTATAACTGCACGAACTTCCTCTCGTTCTCTTCACACATTTTTCATTAATTATTGTCATACTAATTATACCAAAAATACCTTTTTTAGACGACATTGCGATTATTACAATAAACATTTATTAAACTTTGATATTTTTTCCTTAAAATTAAATAGTTATAGAAACGCCTTAAGAGACACTTTGTTTTTGTAACCTTTTTTTATTTCTGTTTTTGTTATTAAGTATTTGCTTGATCTCCAGTTTCTACTCATTGTTACTTACCTTACCAATATGTGTTTTATTTTTTGGGTTACATCAATGTTTTGTATTGAATACAAAACATTGATGTAACCTATACTATTTTTTATATCTTGTTTATAACTGTATTGCCCCTAAATAAAATAATATAAAATTAAATAAATATAGCTGTTTGTCAAACAACCTATTTTTAGTTTGTATGGATCTTTCCATATAAGGAAGCAAAAATATTATGATTAACGAAAAAAATATTAACAAGATCTAAACCCTTTTCGGGCGAGTCCTAAAAATAATCAGTTGTTTTTGCGAAACCCTAAAAATTCGGTTACCACTCGGGCAGTAGACTAATTTGCATTACGAGTCTATGATTTATCGTCAAATGATAAATTATAGACTCGTAATGCAATTTCGTCTATATCGTCGCCTATTCGTAACCGCATCGTTTAGCCGGTCTTTAAAGCTGTTAAATAACGTATTGATAAATTTTCATTCATTCATGGATTTCGTAGGTCTGCTTACAATCAGGTAGTTACAAAATCACATTCCGTGCTCGAGTAAAAACATAACAATAGTTTGATATCCAGTCTATAAGGAATTAATTTAACTGAATAGTATTTAGGCATACATGTTAGCCTGTAGAAGCTAAGGAGACTTGACTCGTACGGTTTGGCCTCGGCTCCCGGATGTAGGTCGCCGGACTATAATAGGAAACGGAATATTTGTTCAAATATAAATCGGACCGAACTGCATTTGAATCGGTCCTCGTACTGTTTTCAGATATTCAAATCCCACTCGGTTCAAGTTTTTATTTATACAAACTTTTATATAAAGTATGTTAAAACTTATTAGGTAAAATATTTAAATTGAAGTATTTTATTACCATATATAAAAATACATACACACATATCATCACGAGAGTCTTATGGCGCCCGAGACCGCCTAGACGGCCTTAGGGTACCCAGCGGAGGTGTTTTAATCCCACCTCGTCGTAGCCGATGGTATGAGTTTACACCGAACAAGTGGCTAGCTCGTCGCGATGTTTTGAATAGACTCAATAACCCATCTATTACCTATTACTATACCTTAAAAGTGTGAGAATCTACTGAATGTCCATTCGTGCGAGTACGAAGAGGGCACATACAAACTCCTACTTAAATCTGCACTCCAGAATGCAGAATGCAGGGTGAATTTGTGCCTTCAAGGTCAAATCCTACTAGAAGGAATAGCGAAAAATGTTCTAAGGAGTCTCGGGGTCGATTTTCATAAAAACTAAAACTGCATTAGTAGATTCTTGAAAAAAATGTTCTGAAATCGAACCGGTTGATTATGTAAATATATGATTATATAAACAAAAAAAAATGAGCACTTTCCTTTAGCTTGCCGTTTAAAGCACTTTTTGCCACCATTTGATAAGCGACACTATCAGCTGGTGCATTTATACAAGTGAGTTTTTTTTTTAAATCAACCGGTTCGATTCCCGTCTCGGAGAATAAATTTATCAAAAATATGATAATGCATACATACATATCGTCAAGGGTGCCTTACGGCGCCCGTGGCCGCCTAGATGGCCCAGGGTACCCAGGTGAAGTTTAAACAGTTTCACAAGTTGGCAAAGTGACGTTGACGAAAGTGAGTTTTTATCAAAATCGGCCCCGAGATCCTTTTTTTTAGCATTTTTCGCTATTCCTTGTAGTTTAGGATTTGGACTTGAAGGCACACTTGAAAAAATCACCCTGTATACACAATGAGAAGTTATAGGAGTTGCACATTGGGAGAAAATTGTAATTTTAATGATGGCTCTGGGCTAAGATGAATTATAATATTGATATCGGAATTTATTATGGGACATGTTTTGCAACGAGATTGGTTGCACTTGTGTGTACCTAACAACGTGTTGTTGCTCCGTGTATTTTTATTTTTTGCCAAAATAGCTTTTAAATGTTGATTTTGTTTATACGTTACGCTAGGACACGTTTCCAAAAGATTTCGTGTAATATTCTTATTGTTAAGGAAGAGAAACTATCCTTTAATTTTGATTTATGTGTGCCCCGCGGAAGTATGGTATTATAAGTCGAAGGAAAGTTTGTTGTGGTGTGTGTATAGCATATGAAGTGTTGAAAGACCTGTTCATGTGTGCAAAAAGACATGACTTGCTGATGATGACAGAGTTATAGGAAGCGGAGGTTATCCAACTGCGATCAAAGCGTAGCATGTTTTACACATATATTATATACAGGGTGAATTTAAAAGGTTGAAAAGCTTTGGGCTAATATGAGACTACTGATCAAACTGAACGACTTTTTTCATGTTTCGCAAATGAAAAAAAAATTTGGCTTCCTCATACAAATTAATCATTTTAATATTATATACGGAGAAGGCATTTTTTATTCATTTGCGACACATGGGTCATTGGCAAAAGTTGATAACTTTTGGTATATAAATAATTTGTATTTATATGTATAAGCAAAAGTTCTTAATTCCGAGGAATAAATCTATTAGTTTCTGGAATTGAAGATAAAATGTATATGACCTCGTTGCTAAGTTTTGTTTTTAATTCTGATATAAATTCGGCAAATTTATTTATTATATAAATTTACCAATTTTATTATTTGACCAACGGCGGCGTTTTTCTTATAGAGCCTTAATTTTTTGTTCTTTTTATTTATTAATGAATAAAGGTTTATTATGTTGGGGTCATTTTCTGTATGTATTGATGGCTTAGTTGGATGTTGTGACGTTAAAGCAATATTTTCTATACTTCTCAAAATATTTATTACTATTTATTTTCAAAGGGCCGCTTTCATTTTATACTGAAACAATAATAACTATTATTATAACTTAGCTACTATAAAAATGTCTTCAAGGTAGGTCTAAAAGAAATCCAAAATATCTTTATTGATTTTGTTTTCCAGCAAAATCTTTGCATCAGCTACTTGAGCACCTTGCGATTCCTCAAACAACCTTAAGTACATTATTACAATCTTATATTTTCGGTACATTTTAGAATCTTATAGTTTGGTTGGGGAGTGATCTCAGTGGAGAGTGAGTGGTAAATGTTTGTAAGGGGTATCTTATGTTAAGGTTGCTGAAGTCGACTGTGATGTCATACAAATAGAAACAAAAGAGGAATATGTAGGAAAAATCTACATATTATAGAACACAGATAATGTACTTAAGTATTAATAATTTTGGTAATCTGTGAAAACTTAAAATGCATCTTGTCTCATATTTAGGCTGTAATATCACTTGTGTTAAGAGTACGAATGCACCCTATATATTTATGCACTTTTAACAAGTATTTCAAGCATAGCTAATTGCTATTACACTAATAAACTAACTTAATCACTGATATAAATAATATAATTAAACATGTTCGGCCTTCGACTGACTATTCTCTAACTGTCCTCCATCATAGACCCGTGCTGTTCCATCTCGATTTGGCAAGAGTCTCGAAGTTACCAACACTTGCTAATGCTGTAAGTTTTTCAACATAGAAAAAGTAAATAATGGCACTCTCACATATAAAATTAAACAAAATACACAAAATCTCCCTGTTCCTAATGTAAATACAAATAAAAAGAAAATTTCTATGTATAAAGCTGTTGAAGAAAAAGTTTACGATGGGGACATTAGAGGAGCGGCACGAATTTTGTTTTCCAACGATACCCTGGCTTTAGATAATACTATTACATTATCAAATTTATTGAAAAAACATCCCACATCACCAGTACCGATCTCCCCCATGACAGATTCTACTCAACTTTCCAATTTGCAAATAGACGAAGAAAAAATAATTGAAATAATCATGTCTTTTCCCAACGGGTCAGCTGGTGGAATAGATGGTTTAACACCCCAACATATAAAAGATCTAACATCATTTTCAGCAGGAGAAGCAGGAAAAAACTTTATTAAAAGTATTACAAAATTATGTAACTTCATGTTAGATGGCAAGGTATGTAAAGAGTTTTTACCGTATTTATATGGAGCGAAATTATGTGCATTTAATAAAAAGGATGGAGGAATAAGACCAATCGCTATTGGTTGTACTTTCCGCCGTCTCGTTGCTAAAATAGCTTGTCGTCAAATATTTTCCAAATTAAAAAAATATATTACAGCCATTTCAAATTGGGTTTGGTAGTAAAGGCGGCTGCGAAGCAGCCATACATTCAGTTCGTTCATTTTTGTCCACCGATGAAGCTGAAATTTTATTAAAATTAGACGTACAAAATGCTTTTAATTCTATAAGTAGAGAGTGCTTGTTAAAGGAATCCTACAAACACATTCCCGAAATTTACTCTTGCTTGAATCAATGCTATGGCAATTATACCCATTTATTTTTTAATTTAAATCAAATAAATTCTGCAGACGGATGCCAACAAGGTGATCCGGGAATATTCAGTCTCGCAATCCAACCACTAATTGAGAACTTAAAAAGTTCATTTAACGTGTGGTATCTAGATGATGGGACCTTGGGTGGTAAAGAAAATATAGTACTAGAAGATCTAAAGAAAATAACAGACAATTTTGACAAAATTGGTCTAAAATTAAATTACAATAAATGTGAACTTTATTTAACCAATAACGTACTTGATATTAATAAATCTAATTTAATCAACTTAGCTAACTCTCTTGCACCTGGTATCAAAATAACCTCAAAAGAAGAACTATCTTTATTAGGGGCTCCAGTATTTGAAGAAGGAGTCATTCCAACATTAAATTCCCAACTTAATATTTTTTTAGAAATTTCTGATAGATTAGAAAAAATAAATTGCCATACAGCCTATTCTATTATAAAATACTGTACATTCCTCCCAAAATTTTTTGAAAAGTTAGTAGTTTAAGTATACCAGCCTTTATATCATCCATTTATAGCATCTCATCTCTTATGTCAAAAATTCTCAGAAAACCTTTCGTAGAAATAAACAAAGTAAACTTAATAGAAGCAGAACAAACATGGAAAATATCTTGTCCTGAATGTGATATCCCAGTGGAAAAACACATACAAAAACATTGGGATACACCTTTAGTTCAAGCAACACATAAATATATACATGAACAACAAAATAATGATAAAGACAAAGCTAGAATCCTAGCGCTAACACAAAAGGAGTCAGGATATTATTATTTTTATTTATTATTGGCTACACGCCATTCCATCTAAAAATTTAGGCACATTTATGGACAACATTAGTTTCAGATTAGCTATAGGGTTGCGGGTGGGAGCGGAAATATGTAGTAAACATATTTGTCCGTGCGGTAGTGACGTCGACCAATATGGACACCACGGTCTTAGTTGTTTTAAAAGTGGAGGTCGTTTTTCTCGCCATTCCTCACTCAACGACATTCTGAAAAGGTCTCTTGCCGTTGTAGACGTTCCTTCAATTTTGGAACCGCCTGGATTATCTAGGAACGACGGCAAGAGACCGGACGGAATGTCGCTGATTCCATGGAAGATGGGCCGGTGCCTGGTATGGGACGCAACCTGTGTAGACACCTTGGCATCGTCTCATCTACAAGGGACACTTTGGAGTGCGGGAGCAGCGACTTTAACTGCTGAAACACACAAAAGGCGCAAATATGAAAATATTTTAAATGATAATTACATATTTGTGCCTTTTGCTGTGGAAACACTAGGACCGTGGGGGCCTTGTGCAAGACTTTTCTTTAAAGAACTGTCTTCACGATTGGTCGCCGTCACGGGTGACCGGAGAGCTGGCCATTTCCTCGCTCAAAAAATTAGTATCATTATTCAGCGAGGAAATGTTGCCAGCATTCTGGCCACCATGCCACACGGAAAAATTTTGTAAGATTTGTTTATAATTTAATAGGGTTTGTAAATATATATTATTTTTTAGATATAGTTTTATATTTTTTATTAGTATTACTTATTTATGTTTTATAAGTTTTTTGTGTAAATAAAAAAATATTCTGAATAATATTAAGAAAAAGTAAGAAATATCTTTATGTTGAACACTAGTCAATTTTCTAAACCATTATATTCTAAAAGTTATAATTAAATTATATTAAAACCGTCAGTCGGTCTAGCAAAGTTTTAATTAAAATCTAAATTTTTGAATATATTCTTTTTTATTTTTATATTTATGACAAAGACCTTCAGTCACTATCCAAATATTTAGTAATAAAATATTTTACCTAATTAATTAGATATTTGCACCGGTATTCATTAAAAGTTATTGAGTCGTTGAACAACACTTGAGTTATAAATGTTTTGGGTCTTTTTTAGCAACAAAAATAAAATATGCTTAAAGAAGACAAAACCTATTACTAAAGTGTTCTTCCAGGACTCAATAAGTTCTTATGAATACGGCCATCAGGGGTTATTTAGAAAATCACTTCTAGAGAGCAGAGCCAAGTTTTCAATACCAAGTTTAATTTAAGCAATACGACGAGAAAACAAAGCTCAAATGTTTCATTTTCTCTATTTTGTATCGAAATACCATTCCGTTAGGACTTAGCGGGCTTTAGTCGGCGGGTTGCCAAATATCAAAACCACACGGACTTTTCCGTTCTCGCCTCTATATCATGCATAATATTGTAAAACTATAATTTTATATTTAAATTTTAGATCGAATTATATTTATTTTTTATGAAATGAAATGAAATGAAATATGTTTATTTTGCAAGAATATGGTGTTACAGTATGTTAATTTTTGCAATGATCTACATATTCTGCCATTTATGGCGTGCAAAATCTAGTTATACACAGTTTTAAATGTTAATAATCAATATAATATTCTTAATAAGTATGTGATTTATGTAGGTACTCGTAAGTACGATATAGAAACACACATTTATATATATATAGATTCCCTTCATTTATATTGAGATCAATATTACAAACAACATGCAAGACAACAACAACTATAGCAATATCATTTGCACACACATACACAAAAAGAACAATATCAATACAGATTCAATTATTATTTAGAGTAATTTTCATTATTAATATGTTATTGCTAGGTATTATTATATTACAATTATTATATTATTGTTATCATTTATATATTATTCTCACAATGTATTGATGTCCATTACTATACATAATTTTTATTTTATTTTTATTACACAGAATATCAATAATCATTACACATAATATATATTTTTTTATTATTATAATTAAAAATTCAATATTTCTAGTATTTATTATTATTAATACATATATTTACTTATTTATTTTATTACATAATAATGCAATACTTTATTGCACAATACAAAATAATACTTAAAAAACACATTTAGACGAGTCTGTCGTTAAGAAAATCTCTGACACTATAATACCCTTTTTCCAGTAATAATTGAAGTAACAATTTTCTTAAATGCCTTAGATTTAATTCAGTATAGTGAGAAGGTAGGTGATTATAAATTCGAATTGCCATACAGTAGCAATTTTTTGAGTATAATGTTAGACGTTGCCGTGGCATATAGAGCTTACTACTGTATCTTTCACTGCGGTATAGCATTTCACCATTGGTTTTAAATAAATTAGGGTGTTTATGCACAAAAATAACCATTTCATATACATATAAGCACGGCAACAGCAATATATTTAATTTTTTGAATAAAGGTTTGCAGCTATCCAAATAGTGTGCGCCGCACATCGCACGTATACATTTCTTCTGTGCCACAAACGCCTTATTCACTTCAACTGAATTACCCCATAGGATAAGCCCATAGCGTAACAGGGATGAAACATATCCATTGTAGGCCAATAAACTAGCTCTTAAACAGACAATATCTTTAATTCTTTTCAAGGCATAGACGAATCTATCCAACTTATCGCATAACGTATTAATGTGCGCTTTCCAGTTGCAACATTTATCTATTTTAAAACCTAGAAACGTAACAGAGTCGACTTCCTCAATAGTATAATTATCATATTTAATACTACTTAAATTAGGTTGTAAATTATTAATTGTGTGGAATTTTATTATCTTTGTTTTATCATAATTTATCAATAGTTTGTTTTGTTTCATCCAGTTATTTACATCGTTTAGACTATCATATATTATTGTATCGATGTTATTTATATTATTGGAATTTATAGTTATTGTGGTATCGTCAGCAAATAATATGCATTCATGAACAGTAGAATCCGGGAGATCGTTTATATAAAGTAGGAATAGCAACGGTCCTAAAACGCTCCCCTGTGGAACGCCGCATTCGTTCCTTATAAATTTAGACCTAAACTTAATTTTTCGTTTGCCTACAATCCGCGATATTTCTGTACATTGCTGCCTACTACTAAGGTATTCCTTTATCCATTCCCATGGTTTGCCACGTATTCCATAATTGTTTAATTTTTCTAGTAGTACTTTGTGATTTACAAAATCGAAAGCTTTGGACATATCTAAGAACATGGAAACAGGATAAATTTTGTTGTTCAAACTTTCCGTTATGTTCTTAATAAGAGTAAATCCAGCCAATGTTGTGGAATTTCCCTTTCGAAAACCAAATTGTATATTTTTTTATATTTTTGAACAAGTAACAAAGCTATATAGTTTATCATACATTACTTTTTCAAATAACTTTGATAATATGGGTATCAGCGTAATTGGTCTATAGTTTCTCATTTCAGTAGGATTACCTTTTTTGTATAATGGTCTAACTATAGAATATTTTAACCTGCTCGGAAAGTGACCTTGTAAGAAGGATAGGTTCAGTATATGGCTTAGTGGTTGGGATATATATATTGAACAAAGCTTTATCATTTTTGTGTTAATTTCATAATACCCAGTCGCGCTTTTGTTTTTAAGGCTTTTAATAGATTTATAAATGTCTTCCGCAAATGTTGGTGATAGATACATTGAATTGTGATTATTTTTAATAGAGTTGTGTACATCGGTTGAATTATTTATAAACGTTTCTGTGTTATTTGTTAAGTCTATAAAATATTTATTAAACGTATTACAAATTTCATTTGGATCATTAATAATTAGGTCGCTACTATTTTTTATTTTGATAATTTCATTAAATGTCTGTTGGTTACCTGTATTATTTTTAATTATATTCCATGCAGCTTTACACTTGTTTTGGGATTTTCTAATGTAATCATTATTTTCAATTTGTTGTACTTTGAATATGCATTTTTTTAATACTTTTGTATATATGTCACATTGTTTTTTATTATATTTTTTATTCGATGGAAATGTTTTGTATTTTATATATAGAAGTCTTTTATTTATACAGCAACGTTTTAAGCCCTTTGTTAACCATTTTGTTCTTTTAGGTTTGTTATTTAATTTACATATTATTTTGGGAAAACAGAGATCATAAAAAAGGGTAAAGTAGTCATGAAATATGTTAAACGCCTTTTCTGCATCTGTCTCAGCCAAGACATCGCTAAAAGATAACGCGCTGATGCTTTCTTTGAATTTATTTATATTTTCTTCACAATAATCTCTTTTTTCCACAAACCATATTTCTGGTATTTTAGTTATTTGGGCATTTGCCTTAACCTTAAAAGTTATCGTTTGACCTGTTTCATGATCCGACAGACCCAGGTAATGAATTTTTGGAATTACATCCAAAATATTACTAGTTATTAGGTCAAGGCAAGCGTTTTGCCTAGTTGGCTTAATTATGTTATTGCAAATATTATAGTTCTTTAGAATGCTTAAGAGCTCTTGAGAGTTTTTATTTGTTTTTAGAATGTCAATATTCCAATCACCGCATAGAATAATATTTTTATTACGCTTTCGAGTTAGTATTTGTAGTAACGCTTGTAGCTCTTTGAAGAATATTTCAATTCTTGATTTCGGTGTTCTATATATACAGACTATTATTATCTTGTAATCAGATATATCCAAAGCACAGTATTCAAATTCATATAAATGTGGAACATTAAAATGTAACGATTGATATTTAAGATTGTTTTTTAAGAGAATGCAAACTCCGCCTCTACGTTGATGTGGCCTTGAGAACGAAGCAGCTACTCTATATGATTTTATGTTTAAATTAGTCTCACAGCCTCGCTTCATAAATGTTTCGGTTAAACAGATGGCATCTATGTCTCCTATCGTTTTTGTTAATTCAATTAATGCTGCCTCAAATAGATCTATCTTACTTAAAACTCCAGCAATATTTTGATGTAGAACTGTCACTAACCTAATGTATTTATTATTATTCAGTATAGGATTATTATTCACGAAAAAACATGTTACATCTATTTTTTTCTGATTTTTTAAAGTAATATGGTATTGTGCCCTTATTAATTTTATCTGTATTATTACTGTATAATTTATTAAGGCTACTGTTCATCCTTGTAAAATAATATGGTATGGTTCCTGGTGTGCATGAATGACCCTTAGAAGTGTGTCTATATGTGCGAATTGATTTTACAAAGTCATTAATAAAATGAGTTCTGTAATCTATATTATTTATGCTTCTATTTATAGTCAAACACATGAACTGATTTATCTGTGATGGTAGTAAATTAATTTGTGGTGTTAGGTTAAGGAAAAAACAATTTTTGAAATTTTGCACAAGTACCTTTAACTCATGATTCAACTTTGATTCATTTAGATATAAATTGTTGTAGACACTAGTTACTAAAATTTTTGGATTGGTTAGTGTTTTTAAAGAACTAGATAAATCAACCATCAATTTCATTGGATTTGAGTCGTTAGAACCTATACATAATATTACCCAGTCCTTATTAGTACATTCTTTATTTATCGCTTCAATATTCCTAGTTATATAACCTGTAGTTGCGTTAGGGATTATTGTACCCGATATATTATATTCTATAATATTGTTATTTGATAATTTTCTGTAGTTATGCAAATTTGTTGGCAAGTTGATCGCTTGTTGATCTCCCAATAGTATAACTTTATTATTTGTCTCATTTGACTGTGGTTTTACGTTAGAATTCATAATGGCACTATCTGATGATTTATTGTTTATCATATTATTTCTATTAAACTCAGAACATTTTATTTTTTCTTCTTGCTTTTTATGTGTTTCACTAGAAGTATTCGAGGAAAATATATTACCTTTAATTGTATTTTGTAGATTGGTATATTTTGATTTTTTTCTTTTTTTAGAGGTTGAGCATATTGGAGTAGCGTGGATATTACCATTTAGTAACTCTTTAAGTCGATTTATCGTCCTCAAAGATTCATCTAATTTATTCTTCAACGATATATTTTCCCTATTTAAGTTGTCGATTTCATTATGGGCACTCGTTAGCTCAGTTTGCAGTTGAGTCACTTGTTCCTTAAATTCTTTGACATCGTCATTATAGTGGGATATTTCGGGTAGGCTTGTATAACTTTCGTCTGTGTAATAGTTATTCCCAATAAATGTTTCGTCAAGGTTTGCGGAGTTA
Source organism: Monopis laevigella (assembly GCA_947458855.1). Classification (NCBI taxonomy): domain Eukaryota; kingdom Metazoa; phylum Arthropoda; class Insecta; order Lepidoptera; family Tineidae; genus Monopis; species Monopis laevigella. The sequence continues at coordinate 679,389 of OX381596.1, read as the reverse complement.
TGTCGCTTTCTATGTGTTATGTTTGAAGTACTCATATTCATACTGTTTTCCAAATTAAGGGTCGTTATTGTTTGTATAACTAGGACAGATAAAAGCAAAAGTAATAATATCCGATGCCTTGAGTGGGTTTTTTTTTTGTAAACAAATGTAATGCATTAAATTAAGTAAAATGAAAAAAGGAAAAAAAAAAACAAAAAAAAAAACAATTAGTATTAGGCTGTCACTGGTCGGGATTGATCTGCTGACTACTGGATACTATGTTCGTCGCACGAGCTGTTACAGCTGTTTGGTTACATAGCGAAATGACCGGATTTAATAATAGGTACTATATATATTGCGCGGTCAAATGAATGCAATGAATCACGATTGTCATTGTTTAATCAACTAAACATTTTATCGTATCACCACCGCACAAAATTTAATAGTTTTTTAAAAGTATTTTTCACTTTTTAAGCACTGTTCTTTAGTTATTAGTTATGTTTTTTACATTAATATGTAGCTTTCAGTTTACACTTCAAAGGTATAATAATTTGACTCATAAGAAATCACTTTGTCCAACTGTTTTTTAATTTAGTTTAAGAGCAGTACACAAACACCACAGACTCAGAGCGCGTCTCGTCTTGTACCCTGTTGTTATTACAATAACATTATTATTTATTATTGAACCGATGTCCTTGCGGGGTCCGTACTCCGCACACACAACTAAGAGCCTTCATAGTCTAGTGATAGCGTCGCTGGTGTAGGACATTGTGGGTTCGATTTCCTCTCATGGCAAATCATATAAGTATGTTTTTCTATATATTTTACCTTTGTCTGGATGTTATAAAATATAATTGTTACAGTATCGTTGTTCCTGGTACACATAGTGCAGGCTTAGAGCTTAGTTTGTGAGTAGGCTAGTATGTCTTACATGTCCTATATATTAGGTATATTATATTATTTTACCGCATTTAAATAACTTACTTGAGGTATGGAGAAGCCAAAAGTTGTTTTCATTTGCGACACATGGTTCCATGGGAAATATATTTCGATTTGATCAGTAGAGCCTCATACTAGCGCAAAGATCAACCTTCCAAAGTCGCCCTGGGTTAAATAGCTATTATTATATGGGTAGTATTGGTGAATAACACTACCACATAATTATATGAATAAAGTTTATTGGATGTAAGATAAGGTGTACATTTTAAGCCGATACACGCGTGTGGAGCTTGTGGAGCCTCGCGACAGTGTGTCGAGGCGGGGATGAGCTGACGTCTATATCCACGCGTGGTCACGTTTTCCAATCCGTGAATCACGCGTCGTTCTGTAGTGGTGTGCATGTACCAAATCAGGCAGCCACATCAGCCCCCCCGAAGACCTTTAGGTCGATAATAAAAGAAACAAAAATGAATTAAGCTATACAATGAAAAGAAAATGAATGTAAATATAAAAATTATATAATTGTAAAGAATATAATAAAATGTGAAGTTATACAATTGAAATAAAAAATTAAATTGAACTTAACTTATATTTACAAATGTAAATCCTGCTTTTACAAAATAATTAAATTAAGCACGTCGCTATGTAATAAGTACGTGACATGTTAGTAAGCGATGCGTTTGTACTTTGTACCGAGTAACATGTCCTTCAGAACGCGCGGAAATTTGTTGATGCAGAGAACGTGACAAATCGTGGTATGCGAGCGTACCTACTTTCATATGATTCATAAGTGCCTGTTGCACTTTACAAATAAAAATACAATTATAAGTTAAGAATATTTAGAATGTACAAGAATAAAATAATAATTAAGTTTAAACAATGGTAAAATTATAAAATAAAGATTAAGAAATAAGGAGGATGATGATGGATTGCGGGTTTGATGAGGATTCCATGTAGTTGCGCGGCGTTCGGAGACCAGGCGGAGATACTGCTCGTGCAGCGCTGCGTCCTGCGTCACTATCGGTATGTTGCCCAGATAGAGGAGGCAGACCAGGTCTCGGGAAACCCGTTCATGTATCGTAGTGTGTTTGCGCTTGTTACGCAAACCGAAGTTCATGAACGGGGAGTGCTTGAACGTGCCGCATGGAGTTGTGCTAGTTGCGGTAAATCGGATGGGTGTAGGGTGGATAGCCAATAGAATGCATATAGTGAATTGGTTTTCCGCATCGTGGTTCAGATATCACCAGCTAGGCGAGTGCGTTTATACTTGCTAGTAGCTGCGGTGATGTGTGGAGTGACCGTATGCGGTATGAGCTCGTGGAACCGATGCGGCGGACACTATATGTTGTTGCGCTATCTAAAATTTTAACTGCAGCGATGACACACGATGAAGAATTTGCTGCGCCTGCAGTTTGTGCCATGTTGGCGAGAGCGGGAATGGTAGGATGATATGGCAGACGCGCCGGAGCGATGAGTCATCTTACGTCGACGTTGCGCTTGAGGTCGTCGACGTCCGAAGTCCGTAGCTGATGCGAGGAGTTGCTACGTCTGCGCGAGGAGCTATGCCTCGAGCGCGGACGTTAGGGTGGGGAGCGGGGTGCGGGCATCATTGTTGCTATGCCGTGATGGGCGGGAGGGGCGACCTCGACAAACCGGAAGCGGGGCGCGGGCAGGAACCACGTTGCTATGCGTCGCGGTGACCAGCGGGAGGGGCGTTCTCGACCGCACGGTCCGCGAGCGATGCGACGGCGTCCTAACTGACGTCATCGCGCTGAGCGGTGACGTGGCTTGGGAGGAGTTCGGCCCATAGCTTACTCAGCACGTTGTCGGTGACAGCGGATTCTCCCAGCGGTCGCAGGAACTGGCGCGACGACTGCGCCCGGCGGCATCCTATATTGCTGGGACGTCGCCGCCAGACGAGCGATGAGCTCCTTTTAGGACACCATTATCACCAATGTTCACTATTTTTTCACAGGGGTCACCATTTATGGGTTATTAACCACGTCGGGGTCACCATTTATGGGTAGTGTTGGGAGATGGCGATGGTGAATAACACTACCACATATATATATATATATCTTCACGGGTGCCTTACGGCGCCGAGACCGTCTAGACGGCCCCAGGGTACCCAGCGGAGGGGTTTTAATCCCACCTCGTCGTAGCCGATGGTATGAGTCTACACCGAACAAGTGGCTAGCTCGTCGCGATGTTTTTGAATAGACTCAATAACCCATCTATAAACAGTTTCACAAGTTGGTATAGTGAAACCGGGACCGACACTATAGTGGTGTTGTCAAACAAATGTACATAAATTTTTATATTAAAAACTCATTGGTACACACCGGGATTCGAACCAGGGACCTTAGTGTTTTAAAGTCCAAGGTCTAGCCAACTCGGCCACCACGTATATACTCACTCACTACCACATAATTGTATAAATATAGTTTATTGGATGTAAGATGAGGTGTACACAGAAAGCCGATCCACGCGTGTGGAGTTTTTGGAGCCTCGCGACCGTGTGTCGAGGCGGGGATGAGCTGACGTCTATATCCACGCGTGGTCACGTTTTCCAATCCGTGAATCACGCGTCGTTCTGTAGTGGTGTGCTACATGTACACCGCGATGACGTCAGTTAGGACGCCGTCGCATCGCTCGCGGACCGTGCGGTCGAGAACGCCCCTCCCGCTGGTCACCGCGACGCATAGCAACGTGGTTCCTGCCCGCGCCCCGCTTCCGGTTTGTCGAGGTCGCCCCTCCCGCCCATCACGGCATAGCAACAATGATGCCCGCACCCCGCTCCCCACACTAACGTCCGCGCTCGAGGCATAGCTCCTCGCGCAGACGTAGCAACTCCTCGCATCAGCTACGGACTTCGGACGTCGACGACCTCAAGCGCAACGTTGACGTAAGATGACTCATCGCTCCGGCGCGTCTGCCATATCATCCTACCATTCCCGCTCTCGCCAACATGGCACAAACTGCAGGCGCAGCAAATTCTTCATCGTGTGTCATCGCTGCAGTTAAAATTTTAGATAGCGCAACAACATATAGTGTCCGCCGCATCGGTTCCACGAGCTCATACCGCATACGGTCACTCCACACATCACCGCAGCCAAATCAGGCAGCCACAATTATAATTATTTTTTAATATTATTATTTCTATTAAGCTCTTAGTCACTTATATGCGACTGTTGCATAAAAAAAACTAATATATGAATTTTATAATTAATTATTTTATCAATCGCGTAGTTCCATTATTACCATTACTCTTAAGAAATTGAACTAGTCGCACTAGGTCCATCATGGAACAACGCAATGGAACTACTGCGAACAATCCGGTGTGGCGCTTACTTACTCTTACCGAGACGAATACTTTTTATTTTCTGCTCAATTCTAGTCATGATTTAAAATGAAACACCTGGGACAGGCTTATCCGCAGCTGGAAAGCTATAGGCTGCTGCAGCTGGATGGTGTCCTCAAAAATGTCAACAACATATTTGAGGACATCATCCAGTTTGAGGGCATGGATAGGACAAATGTGTAAGGTGAAAAGGAATGGGACAAAAGTTCCCACAGGGTCGAGGTGTTTTGACGGATGTCAGCCCCAGAAACCAATAAGATCTTCTTATTTGTTTTTGGGCCTGACATGATTTAAAGTATATTTTATTATCGTACTATTTATTTTGAAGGTCTTAAATTGTGAGATGTAGGTATATATCATTAATAAATTTGATACATATTCTTAGGGCATTTATGTTGCTTGATTTTATCGTATTTCGGTTGGAATAATGGTGACACGTTGTAATAATAACATTGAATTCATATAATATCTAAACGCACGAAAGTCAAATATAATATATCCTTATTTGTGGTTGTAAAATTAATCCAGTGGCCAATTGTCTTGAATGAACTGTAAATATAAACAAAAATAGATCAGAAGATATTCTATACTTTCTACTCCCAAATTACTTTTAAATTTCCCCAAAACGTTCAAATAAATAAACATCAACCAATCACCGTAATTGAGTTTTAATAAAGAAGAAAGCAAAGATCTAAAAGTACGAGTCCAAAGTAAACGCAGAAACAATTGCAAACACGTCGGAACAGAGACCGATGGTTCAGGGATTGTGAATAATTTATCAAAGTTTTCAAACCCACCGTCCCCGAGCAACCTATGTCATTTATATAAACGATGTTTGTTTCTGATGAGCGACAATCGTAACGTAGAACGCGCTTCCACTGTAGCAACACATGCATCATACAATATTACTGTAAACATACCGCTCACATAGTTTGAAAAAAAAACAATAATAATACTCACAAAATTTTAATAATAATAATAAACAAATATTTAATAGTAATAATAGTTATGAAAATATATAATATTTAAGAGATGTTTTATTTATTTATATTTTGAGTGTAATATTTTTTTTAATAAATTATTTACCTACTACCTACTTAAGATTTGCATGCTGAAACCTGTATATTATGATGTACCATTACAATTAAATAACTACAACATTGTAAGCATATTTTAAAGAAAATAAAGAGATTTCACTTTATTTCATTTAATTATGCTATACAAAAAACAGCCGTTTTCCATTGTATTGAATCGTTGTTAGACGCGCTAATACGCTCCTTGTAGTTTGAAGTTGTAGTTTGAGGTAATATAAGCCCCATAACTTAAACTTTTCTTATGGAATCTAAAAAATCTGAGTGACGTCACAAGCACCCTATAATCATAATAACATTAAATTAATTAATAGGATCTTAAAGCTTTCGTGTGTTTAGATCCAAATTTAACAAATGACATATATCCTGGCACCAGTAGAGCCTCATGTTATAAAGTACAACCATGTACAATGACACCTGTAACGATTCTAACAATATGCTGCCAAATTCAGAAAGGCAACAACAAAAAAATAATAAAGGTGGTAGAAAAGGAGAGATTCTGTATGAAATGTTAATGCACGCTTTTGACTTTATGTGTATGTGTTCGCAGCGGGTCTTAAGCTTTTACCGATTGTCAAATTCTTACAATTTCGTGTGATAAAAATGACCCGCAAACCTTTAACCAAATAACAATATATATATTATAATAATAGATTCTTTGTATTCTGTATAGCAGAGCTGTCTATCCGTTTGTATGGTTTTGCGTATTTTTTGTTGTTTGCGTTCTGTCTGTGTCCACAGTATATAATTGGTTAACGCTTGCATGATTCACTAAATTATGTTTTAATTTGTTTATTTTGGGGTCTGGACCTGGCGGCGTGGAGGATTAGCCGATGACATGTTTCGCCAAATGTTTTTGATGTATCATTTGGAGTTCTATAGATATATATTATATTAGGTAAAGTTGTATATATGTTTTTACGTTTACTCTAGCCACTACGTACCTATATTTATTATTATTATTTTTATAGCGAACTGTATATTTTATAAATAATAATTATTCATGTATTTCTCACAAAAGCTTATTGATAATTAACAACATCAATTGATACAAAATTTGTGAGACTGGATCCCGAATCCCACCCTTATTAACAAATAATTATACTGACTATCAGGAAAAACAATTTATTACCTATTACAAACAATTATATGAGTACATTACAGATAAACATAATAAGTGTACTAACATCTTTTAAATTAGTCAAATAATTGACAAGAAAAACAATTATTGCCATAGTTGTGAGTGGGTGTGTGTGCATGTTGTGAAAATATTTAAATATTATTTCAAAACCAAAATCTCGTATCTTTTTCTTAAAATAGTACTGTAGCAAACATTTGCTTATTGTATACATAAAATCATCTTCGCCGCAAGAATCGCCCGACATCGTACAAAAACACACTGAACACGTCAGCTACTATGGCCTGTCTGGATCTGACGCTCACTCCGCAATGCTCGCTGATAATGAAAGCAAACAACCTCGCTCATCTGAGCTCATTTTCTGCCTAGCTCTCATCGCAAAACCCAGTTTTGTGTAAAACTCTTTTTTTTCGTTTCGCTCAACCATTGCCAGCTCTTTACGCTTTCGCAGTGGAAGGCATATCAGACCTCTTTGTCGCCGCCAGTTTCGCAACCGAATCCTAAGCCGGCCATATGTAGAACGATTTGTTCGACTCCATTAGTGGACTTTATAAGCCTGCTTACTACTAGGTAGACTATTATTAGTAATTAGTATTAAGTTACATACCATGGTATAATAAATAAATAAAAAATACACGGAAAAGTGGTTAAAATAACTGCAATATTAAACGTAAAGTGTAAAATAGTCTGAAACGTTAAGTTGAAGTGTTTTCGACACTTTTTTGTATTTAAAATCATCATGAATATTTGAATTTATAGGCGACACAGTTTTAAAGCAAAAAATATGTGTTTTATTTAAATATAAGGATAAAATTATTGAAGAAGTTAGTACAACAAAATTTTTGGGGCTTATTATTGATAACAAAATAACATGGAGGGATCAAACACAATTAATATGTAAAAAACTAAATCAATTCTCATATGCATTGCGAAAATTATCAAAAATTTCAAATAAATCCACAGTACTAACAGCATATTACGGTAATATAGCATCTACTTTAAGATATGGAATTATTTTTTGGGGCAATTCTACTGAAAAGGATAGTATTTTCAAAGCTCAAAAGAAATGCATTAGAGCAATGTGTAATCTTCAATATTCAGATAGCTGTAAACCATATTTTACAATGTTAAACATACTTACATTTCCGTCTTTATACATTTTGGAAGTAGCCATTTTTGTAAGGACTAATTTATGTATGTTTAAAAAATTTTGCAGTGTTCGTATGAAAAATAAAATAAGCCCCGGTCTATCAAAAACAGGACTGTATAGCAAAAGCATCTTTGGAATGGCTCATAAAATTTATAATAAATTACCTGATCATATAAGAGATATTAATAAAATAGAAGAATTCAAAAGAGCAGTTACTAAGATGCTTTTACAGAAGTGCTATTATAGCCTTAATGAATATTTGGATAATATTATATATTCTTAAAACATATAAATTTAATGTTATCTGTAATTAATTGTATAATAGCTTTAATAAAATGTGTAAATATAAATAATAGATTAAATATAATATGTAATTAAATATTTGTTATAATGTTAGGTGTAATGAATAACCATGTATGTACCTACTGTATCGACTTATTAGTAATAACAATATAATTTTTAAATGTAAAGAAGGAATTGTATTATATCTTTATTATTATATATATTAAATAAATGTTTATAACATAAATAATAATAAAAAATAAAAAATGATTTGAATAAATTAATTTAAAGTGTTTAATATATAAATAAATATGTTTATGATAATGATAAATTTAATAAATTTAATTTTAACAATAATGAATATATATTTAATTAATAAGAATTAATTTGATTTAATCTGTAAATATAATGGGTTTAATAAAATGTGTCAATATAATTAATAAATATAAAGAATATGTAGCTAAATAGTAACTATTTGTTATAATGTAAGGTAGGTATAATGAATGTATCATTAGAGTGATGTCATAATATCACAAATTAATTTGCAAACCAGCTTGGTAGATAAGCAGCACAACACAAACAAAACTTGTTAACACCTTTGTAACCTTATGAGCAAATAAAGAGTTTTATTATTATTATTATTGTTTTGTCTATGAAACACAATATTTTATTTACGCTGTAAAATAACACTCGGTATAATAAAAAAAAAATCATCACGGGTGCCTTACGGCGCCTGAGACCGGCTAAACAGCCTCAGGATACCCAGCGGAGCGGATTCTAATCCTACCTCGTCGTAGCCGTATTCGTATGAGTCTACTATTACGGCTACGACGAGGTACCTACACCGAACAAGTGCAATGGGTAGCTCGTCGCGATGTTCGGATAGACTTTAAAAGCCAGTTTCATAAGTTGGTATAGTAAACTGGGACCGAAAGCTTAACGTGCTCTTCTTGGCACTATAGTGGTGTTGTCACACAAATGTTTTTTTTATTAAAAAATATTATTTGAACCGGGGACCTAAAAACTGTAGCGTTTTTAAGTCTAAGGTCTAACCAACTCGGCCTCCACGTATATGGTGATTTTTTTAAAGTGGGCCTCCAAGGCCTAAATAGCGAAAAATGTTTAAAGAACTTTTGGGGCCGATTTTGATAAAAGCTAAAACTCCTTCATTAGATTTTTGATCATTTAATTTTCCTAGCCGGGAATTGAACCCGTTAATTTTGAAAACAAAAAATCACCTGTATTATTTGATATTAAAAAAAGTGGCCCAGCCTAGTGGTTAAGTCACTGCGCAACTGATAACAAGGTTAAGCAGATGACAACAGGCCGGTCCTGGGATGGGTGACCGCTTTATACAACGAGGCTATTTCATCATAAACACCGCAACAAGCTCGCCACTTGCTAGGTGTTGCCTCCGAATACCATCGGCGAAATGAGGAGGGTTTAAAACCGTCCTGGGTACCCTGAGGCCGTTTAAACGGTTCTATAGGCACCCGTGATGGTATTTATTTATTTTATTATTGCACCAGTTGACATTATTGCTTACAAGGATCAAATGGTGGAAAATAACTTCAAACGGCAAAATAAAGGTAAATGCTCACTTGAAAAATTAACATGTATAAATAAAAAAAAAAATTTTTTCTTTCTAAGACACAAATTCTTGTAAAGTCACTGAAGAGACTAAAACAAAGACAAAGGTAATTAATTAATTATAGCTCTTATTTTGCATTATGAGGCAACTCCAATATTTAATTATATCTATTATAACTAGTTGGTGAAACTAGCAAGGATTTCTTATTTAATAGACATTTTTGAAAAGGTGAAGTAAATGTTGACCTCGGGTACCAGCATGCATTGGGATTACCTCTTCAGTCATTGTAGTTGCTAAAAAGATGAAATAAAAGTCACAAAAAAATCTCAAAAAGTAAATATAGCATCGAAAATATTTGAATGCAGTTTTAGTTCGCGATTTGAAGACATTTTTTGAAAAGAAGTACATAAATTGCAACTAATAATCTAGAATTTTCTCAGCTCAAACATAATAATGCCGTGAAGATAATCGAATCGAATTTGAAGTTTGAAAGTTAAAACTTTTTTTTTACTTGTTTTCATTCACTTTTCTTTTTAAATTATTATAAAGGATCCACCCTTAACAAAAAGCTTGGCCAATGTAGAAGTTTGACTCTCTTACCGAAATGTATGGAAAAAGTTTTTCGCGATTTCTGTCATTTCTAGTAATCAAACCCCAGTCGGTCCAGTAGAAACTTTTGTTCGTCCATTAATCATCAATCAATTCAATCAAAAAAAAAATTGTGTAATATTATAACTGACTGTACATTTTGCGAAAATCGGTGAATGCCAATTAATCATTTCAAAATGTATGCATAGTTCGAGAAACGTTTTCTCGTAACTATAACGTTTAAGTGGTATCCCTTACTGTCCCGTCTCAAAACTCAACCTGTATATCAAATTAATGTACAGTTTTTTTTCTTTTCCAATTTTATTATATCTAAGGTATGCTCTCAAAACACTTGAACTATAAGCCGTAGATGATTTTTATTATCTACGGTCGCCTCGCTTCTAAAGCATTAGTGTCTCTGTGAATTGTGACTCACACCCGTATTCTAAGACATTTCCTCAATTCGATATTTCCTTAAGGCATGTATTTTTGTCAAATTTCCTTAGACAGTTTGTAGAGATCCTCGTATAAGGAATTCCTTAGTGAGAGAAGTTATTGACAGATGTGACATTCCATGCATTTTTTAGTCAGCAGTTGTAAATTCATACATTTAAAAGTGTTTCATACAATAATTTTGTTTCGTGTATTTATTCTATTTATGAGGATTTTATCATCATGCCCCGGTCATCTGTTTATATAATTTAGATGATAAAATTCGCTTATGGAATAATGACGTATAATTATAGCCATAGATGTATAAAAGTGCGGGAGTTGTCGCACTTAGTTTTGTCACGCTTTACATTTGTATCTTTGTATTTATCATTGAATGGAGAGCAGAAGTAAAAAGCTATAAAGGACAAAAATGTTTATTGTTAATTAACAGAAATGGCAGCTCCACGATGCAGACAGGCTAAGTTATGATGTTTGACAGCTCGACGCTGAACTCATGCAGTAGTCTAGATTATTTATTAAACAAATTAATTTCGTAACCACAAATAAATAAGGAGTGTATTATTCGAAGAATAAAGCCTACCACCTCAAAAATAAATTAAAGACAATAGCATGTAACTTTGTACCCTGATAGTGAGAAGACCTACAAAGTTTATGAATAGGTCGATTAATAATTGTTGTTTAATTAGCATGGTTGCACTTACTATGCTGGCCAAATGATGCCGCTTCTGTCACTGACGATTGCGTCAGTGATAATGAATCTTTATCGACAAATTTACTATCCGTTTCATAATTGCTTTTAATAGAGTAGGCTCCTGAAAAATGATGAACCCACAGACTACGTTTTTGGCACTTGAATTGAACTGTTATACCTAATAAATATTATTTAAAATCCATGTAACGATGATAATCTGAAATCTACCGGTATATGTGTAACACCATACATACTAAGAGTTGGAAAACTATTGATAACTTGATTTTATGTTCTAATTTTATTTTTATTCATCCACATAGCTATTATGTTCTGATTGCCGGGGCCTCCGCTCCACCATGTTACACAACTCCGCGTAAAGAATGAGTAGTGTTTATTTTTACGTCGCCGTATGTTTGTTTAATGATAATGACTTCAAAAGCGAATCATTTTAATTGAAGTAATTTAGATGTTAACGTCTAGCTCTAGCATGGTGTCTGTCAGTAGCGATTGTGATTGTTAAGGTTTTGCTGACAATTGTATTTTATGGGGACATTGTTATATTAAGTGATCTATAGTTCTGTGATGTTAGAACTAAAAAATGTTGAAGATGATCCGAAATTTCCAAGTGAGTACTAGAATTTCTGGTATTACTATCCCAAAAATAAAAGTCTGCCTTTGTTTTTAGTTTTATGTCTGACTCATATATGTTATAAGTTTTTTAATTATTGAAATGAAAATGAATGAAAATCTGTATTTTATTTCCCTTAATATTAGTGCGTTTGTATGTTGTATGTGTGGGTATATGGGTATATATATTATATGAAAAAAAACAGTTGTTAGTAAAGTTATTTATGTTTTCTTTATTGGTATGCAAAATTAATAATATGCTGATGACTTGTTTACCAGTTGGGTTAATATAAACCGCTTGAATACTTACTACGTTTTCTAGTGATAAAATTCTACTGCTGCGTATATATATTACATGTCTATATCAAACAGTTGACTTGCATGGCTTATTTTTTTGCAGAGGCACCGCCCCCTAATGGATTCAGCAATTCAATGCAGCAGCTGGAAAAAGCGATGGTTCATTGTGGCTTTGGTCGATTTCACTTAAGATTGCTAAGTGCAGCCCTCGCAGCATGTTTTGCTAATAACATACTTACTCTGAACACAGCTTTTTTGCTGCCAAGCGCTGAATGTGACTTAAACATGAATATTATGCAGAAAGGATTGTTAAATGCTACACCTTTTATTGGTATGCCTTTATTATCACAAACTTTAGTTAGGGTTCAAAGCTGATTTAACTAGGCCGTTAAAACCGCCCTTAAAGATAAAAACAGTCAAAAGATGTAGTTCTGGTTTGATGTCAGTCTGTGAATTTAGTAGTTCCCAGAAGACGTTTAAGTGCTCGTCTCCTTTCACAAGACGGCTTAATAAAGTGGGTCTTAAATATTCTCGTATTTATCATTGCTCGTTTTCTAACCGCATTGTTTATCCAGTATGGCCTATACTGGATAAACAATGCGGTTAGAATCGACCAATTAGTATATTTATTATATTTTTAGTATATTTGTAAAGGTAACTCTTGAAATATGGCTATCTTTATCTAATATTTTTCATCAGGAATGATAACCTCTGGAGTGTTTGCTGGTTTCCTGACAGATGCATTTGGTCGTCGAAGGTTTCTCATTGGAGGCTACTTTGGTGTTTTTGTCAGTTGTCTGATAGAAGGCTCCAGTCAGACATATAGTATGCTAGTTTTTGGAAAATTCTTGGAAGGAGTATGGTATGTTATTTTGTTATATTAGATTTTTAAAAAAGTGAATAAAGTCATTACTGAAGTTGAAGATATATTTGTTTTCCTTTAAGTTTAACAATCGGTTTCAACCCTAACACAACAATTGTAGCAGAATTGACCCACAAGGATATCCGTGACCGTGTGATGCTGTTCTTTGCGACCTTCAAGTGTATCGCCGCTATTGTGGTTGTGGCGAAGACCTGGCTCATCCTGACGCAGGACTGGGAGGTGGAGGTCGTTCAGGGAGTTTTCGGTGAGTTTTCTCCATAAAATTAGGATAATCAGAGTATCGCAATCAATTAGTACCTATATAGATATTTATTTATGGTTCAGTTTTTGCCCAAAAGTGACTATTAAGAAAATAAAACACTTTTAACAACTTATTCTTTACAGAATTGCACACTTGGAGTATTTACATATATTTATGTGGCCTATGGAGTCTGCTAGCTTCAATTCAGTACTACTTTTTGCCAGAAAGCCCCAAGTTTCTACTGGCCCATGGAAAACACGAAGAGGCCTTGGATGTCCTCAGACTAGTTTATTGTGAGAATACTGGTAAATCTGCTGATTCTTTTCCGGTGTGTTCAAAATATGTATTATAAAATGTTTATAGTTAATCTGCGTAGTTATATAAATAATAGCAATGGTATTAGACCCTAAAAAATATTATTATTTTCGCCTTTGTTTTTATATTTTTTCCCATGACGAAGTAAAGTATATTGTTATTCTGAGTTTAGTAATTTACATTTTATTACAGGTAAAATCACTATTATCTTTAGATGCAAATGAATCTAAACCTAAATCTGCTAAAAAGAAAATTCTTGAATCGTTGTTTGATATAAAGTTACTATTTAAACCACCTCTTTTTGGAAAACTATTGGTATTTTGTTTCATGACTCTTTTAAATATGTTAGCGTAAGTACCGATCAGATTTTTTTATTTATTGTTAAATATTTGATGTATTTCATAGATGTTTTAGTGATATTTTTGTTTTAGATACAACACATTTAGGTTATGGTATCCCCAAATATCGACTATGATAGAGTCTTACGACAAAAGTTATAACAAATCTGATGGCTTGTGCATTATAATAGAAGATTATTTACATAATAAAGAAGTCAGAGAAAATCTAATGCTAGCTAATGTCGTTGAAGAATGTGTGCCTGTAAGTAAAATAACAGAACTATTCGAATATAAGAATCTTGCTATATATAAATATGTACATCTTTGTTATTTTAATATTTCATCTGTGATATAGTCATTCTCTAATATTTCATCTGTGATATAGTCATTCCCTAATATTTCATCTGTGATATAGTCATTCCCTAATATCTCATCTGTGATATAGTCATTCCCTAATATTTCATCTGTGATATAGTCATTCCCTAATATTTCATCTGTGATATAGTCATTCCCTAATATCTCATCTGTGATATAGTCATTCCCTAATATTTCATCTGTGATATAGTCATTCCCTAATATTTCATCTGTGATATAGTCATTCCCTAATATTTCATCTGTGATATAGTCATTCCCTAATATCTCATCTGTGATATAGTCATTCCCTAATATTTCATCTGTGATATAGTCATTCCCTAATATTTCATCTGTGATATAGTCATTCCCTAATATTTCATCTGTGATATAGTCATTCCCTAATATTTCAACTGTGATATAGTCATTCCCTAATTTATACCTGTGATATAGTCATTCCCTAATATCTGTTTTAATGTTTATTATAATTACTATTTCTGTGTTAATTTTAAATATAAAAAATAATTGATTACAAATATTTTAGCACCCAAGCGGCGCCCAAACATACATCAACGGTATAATCATGGGCTTTGTCTGCCTCCTCTGCCACGGGATCAGCGGTTTCTTCATCAGCAGGGTCAGTCAGAAGACCATCATCTTCTTCTACTTAACCTTCTGCAGCATTTGTGCTTTGGCTTTACACTGGGCACATAACGGCATCCAAGTTATGGGTCTGGTATCTACTGTAGTTGGATTCACACAAGCTACTTCTAGTTTGTTGTTTACAATGGTTGTGAGAGTATTTCCTACCACTGTTAGGTGAGTAAAGAAACTTATTTAAGTGACGTTTTAATTTGAATCGGTGTTTAGTTTTTTTATTGGAGCACCGCTGGTGACCTGGAGCACACCTACAAAGTCCATGGATAGAATCGATCAATAATTGTTGTAAAAGAACATTGATCTCTCCCACGAGTCTATTTTAATATTCTCCTTATCGGCAATTAAACCACCCGTTTCGTAACCGCACCCTAAAAGGAGACAACCACCTCGACAAGATGCAGTTATTTTTTCCTGAAAACCAGTGAGCTCACAAATTACCCGCGGTTAAAAATTATGTTTACTTAAAAATAGGTTAAAATTGTAATCAATTTTTAGTCAAAAAAGAAAATTTCATTAATGTTTTCATTAAGAACATAATTTGTTTCCGACAATAAGAAAAAAAATGTTTTATACACGCATCCAAAAATGTAGCTAATAAGTAACTAATTTATTTTTTCCTAGTAAAAGAAACAATTATTTTATCGAAGCCTGTTATAAAAAAATACGTAGTTTATCTACGTCATCAGCCACAGACGCATATTAAATGCAGATAAAATGAATACGGTTAATGTAAATAATAGTTTAGCTAAAAGGCTATTTACTTAATATTGCTACGGAAATTGTTGGACATATTGTATTATTAGTAAAATTAAATGGAAATTTGTTTTATGCGTTTCATTAATAATACAAATAATTTAAGTACTGTTTATAGATATTTTTGAATTATATACTTACCTATCTCATAACGTTAGCAAAATTGGTATTTATTATTAGTAGTGTTATATATAATTAATTAAATGCTACGTTGCATAAAGTTTTAATGAAAGTATTACCATTAAAACATTTAACAATGTCTCCCTGAATAAAAATGAATTTCTATACAGATTATCTACGTTCCTTATTAACTGCTTAGATTGTCCCGAAGATTTGACTGGTAGAGAATGCCTAGCGGCATTAAATCTGCCTTTGTATTTTGTATAATGATTTAAATTATCTTCTGAAGAGCCTTCGATTAATATAGTAGAGCTGCCCATGTGATTTGCTGACTGGTAAAGAATCTGTCTGCTGAGCATGAAATATCATTCTTAGTTTTGCTCCAAGTAGCCTGGATATACTCGTAGTTGTAGAATTTCTCCGGGTTTGTAAAAGTTTTTAAATCCAGAATCTTGACCTGGATAAAAACGAGACAGTTTGTGTCTTATCTGGATACCGGGTGCTGCACATATCTTCTGCCAAATTAGACCCAAAAAAACGTAATTCTTCCATTATGAGTGTCCCATAAGTGAGATTATTAATCCGGAAACCGCTCAAAACCTTTTGGGCTGTGTTATGGCTTACTTGAGGTATGAGAAAACACTTCCAGTAGACGCGCAGGAAATCCGAAAAAATGATATTTCATGCCCAGCAGACGGTTTCATCAGTCAGTGAATAGGAAGCTCTCTAACTAATATAATCAAAAGATTCGGGTGTTCGATTCCCAGCCATGGCAAATAATATATATTAGTACGTTTTTCTATACAAGCTTAGTTTGTGACCAGAGCAATGTGTAAATTATCCTACATATTATTATTGTTTATTTTTATTTATTAAGTTTTTTTTAATGGTTTGGTTCCAGATCACTGTCGGTTGCCATAGTAACGATGATAGGTCGCATTGGTTCCACGACAGGCAACCTTGTGTTCCCCACCATGTTGCAGTACCACTGTATGATGCCTTTCTACACTGTCGCTGTTATTACCTTGAGTATGTATAACATTATTTATTTTATTATCATACGCAATAACGGCCATTCTTAAATAATAAATATATCTATTTAATAGATAGATACCATTAAAACTATCTTTATTTTAGGTTTCATTTCAGTAATCATGATTACTTTGTTGGTGGAAAAAAACGATAGATATATATGTATGACAATTAAACAAATATTTACGAATAAACCTCCAATAAACGCATAACGTTTATTCGAGCACGGCATACGACTTTGTATCTACCTGATGGGAAGCAAGCCTACAATATTCATGAATGGGTTCGAGGATGTATATCCTTCGCTCCCACTATGCCAGCTAAAGAATGCAGTTACGAAATAACCGCACCCTGAAAGAAGACAAGAAATCGATATAGTCTTTTCAAAACCAGTGAACCAACTGATTAAAACCGAATACTGAGGGGTTTCGCATGTATGGGCGAGTGGTAACGAGACCGGTCAGTCGGTCTAGCGAAGTTATAGAGGCCTTCCTCCCGCCTAAAAAAAAACTAGTTCTTCTTTAGTGCTAGTAAAATGTCCATGATCAGTCCAGATTTCATGAGCTCCATATCCCGTGTCATCCGCAGAGAAGGTTCACATTTACGGGTACATGGAGCTCTCCAATATTCTTATGGTAACTTGAAAATATATTGATAAAGGAATAACATTTTCAGGTGTGGCAGTACTGGCGTGTTGGTTGCCGAACCCCAGTAAAGAAAATAAAGAAACCGGAGATAATTAGATGTGATAAATACAAATATGTACCTATACTATAACTATACTTAATTTACTTATAATAAAAAACTTAAAACAACATATTTCATTAATTTACTATTATAAAAAAAATACAAAAGACAACACAACTATATCGGCCTCCGGTACTAAATTATTCAACTTGAGTTATATCGTTTTCTAATGTACGTTTCTTTAAAAAAAATACGTCTAGTGATACAATTAACAGTTTTTTTGTGAAATGTTAGTGCTAACTGATATTAATAAAGTTAATTCACCCAAAATTAATTATATTAAAGATTTTTTTTTGTCTTAATAAATATAACTTGAGACATATTATACTTAACGTATACTTACTATGAATTTATGGGTGTAATGATTTAATTGATCTTCAATTAAATGATTACATTGTACATTGTATTAGTTTGCACTAGCACTTACTTCAACCTTATCTTGGGTATAACACGACTTAAATCTACAGGTTGAAAATTTTATTCATCAATATATCGTACGAAATGTTTTGACTCAAATTAAATTACTAAACACAAGTGATAGCGGTTTATGCTTGTTGATTCTACTCCAGTTATATTAATCAACTTAACAAACTCATTGAAATTTTTAGTCTTACTTCGTTGTGCAATAAATAACAAGAGGTGAAGTATGTGGGATTTTATATTAAATCAGCCTAAGCCTACAGGTAGACCGCGCACCCCAGTACCCAAACCGGCTGATGCCACGGGTGCTCGGAGGATCGAGGCCGCCGGATCATGCAGGCGCCAACAGCAAAAAATCCCCGTGCGAGGCCAGAATGCCTCGCACAACTGCACTTTACCCCCGGGACTAGGGCTCTGGATGCTCTATTGGAACCCCGGAGGCATTAAAGCAAACCTCTATCAGCTTCGTCTCCTGGGGAGACGAAACTTACCCTAAAGAACGAACTCCGTGTGCCGAATAGGAACAGGCGAGACGAGACCACAGACCGGGTCAGCGACTACCGCGGTACCGCCTTCCTGGTCCGTAGGAATATTGTCCACGAATAACTTCTACACGCGGAGTTCATAACAACCAAAACAATAAGCGTTAGGCTCCAGTCGTCAGGCTTAAAGTTGAAAGCCTACGCCGCCTATCGCCCACGCCTGTCGTCTTCATCGATCCGGCTGTCGAGCGGTCCTGGATAGAACCCCTACCCTGGTAGTCGAGGACCTTAACGTTAAATATCCAGCATGGGGCTCCCGGCTAATTAACCCAGCGGGTAGGATCCTAAGGACTCGGATGACAAAGACTATAACATCCTTGGACCGGATTCACCGACACACATTCCTATGTCGACATTGATATGTCGACGTAAACTCACAACACCCCCAATACGTGTGGTGCTGAGCACACTGTTGAGGTCACCGCCGCAAAGGGACTGGGACCTGTAAAAATATATACTTAATAGTTCTTATCTTGCTGGTCTCATAAACTCACCGGACGACGTAGAAGCGACAACGACCCGCTTCATGGAGTCCCTAGTGCACGCTAAGGAGGCGGTAACACGTGAGCTGCCTCCTGTCGAGATGAACCGGGTCCAAGTCACTGTCGGGATCTTTTTTTATATCGAGAAGGCCCTCGGGCGTGTGCGGCACCCTGGGCCCCTCTTGAAGCTGGTAAACTCACCGGTGCCGCCCAAGGTGCTCGCATCCTTCCTGAGCGACCGCCATTTCCAAATTCCATTCAGGTGTCCCTCAGAAGATCCCTAATGAATGAATGAATGAAAAATTCTTTATTGCACAAAAGCTTAACACTATTGTACATAGGCGAGCTTAATGCCTTAGGCATTATCTACCAGCTAACCTTTGGGAGATTGACCAAAAGAACAGGCAGAGTGCTATTTAAAGCAATATATAATATAAAATACAAGGTATATATAGATAAATTATTAGGTAATATAACAATACATACTGGTATTATAACATATAACATGTATACATAAACTTACATAAATAATAATATATAGACATACATAAATAAGTAGATATATATACATACATAAATAAATATTTTCGCATACTTACAGTAAAAAAAAAAAAAAGAAAGAAATGTTAACAGTTTTGATTATTAAGGAGAAAAAAGTGAAGATGGGTTTTAAATGAAGCTGTAGTAACTTTTGTTCGTATTGACAGGGGAAAATTGTTCCAGAGTGATGCTGCGGTTACTGTAAAAGAATTTGAATATCAGGTTGAAGAATGCATAGGAATAGTAAGAAGGTTATTTTCGGTGGACCTTAGGTCACGATCATGGGTAGAAGAGAGGTATTGAAAGCGCTCTTTTAAATAATTCGGAGAAAGAGGGTTGGAAAGTATATTGAAAAGAAGAGTTAGTATATGCTGATGCCTGCGAAAGCGGATATTGAGCCACTTTAACTGAATACGAAATTGGGATACATGATCATACTTACGCAAGCCAAATATATAGCGTATACATAAGATGAGAAGTCGATCTAATTTATTCAGTAGCTCTTCAGTAAGATCAGAGAAGCAAACATCAGCATAGTCAATTATTGGAAGCAACAAAGTGTTTGCTAGCAGTAGCTTTGTGGCAAGAGGCAGGAAAATTTGAGCCCATTTTAGTGTATGCATGGTTGCGAATACTCTTCTACTGACTTCATTAACATGATGATTCCATGAGAGATCCTGACTAATGTGAACACCGAGGTTTTTTACAGTGGAGCTGTAAGGGATTGAGACATTACTAAAAGTGATACTTGGAAGCATCGACATGTCTATTTTATTCAGCAATACCCTGCTACCAACCATCACTATTTGAGTTTTATTAGGGTTTACCATTAGACCATACTCATGAGACCAAACCCTCAAAGCCTCAAGGTCAGTGTTTATTCTATTGATTGCGTCAGTCGCCTCATCCTTATTAAATGCTGTATATAACTGCAGGTCGTCCGCATATAAGTGATAATTACACGCTAAGGTTTTTGTGGCCGTGTTTATAAAAATAGAAAACAAGAGGGGAGATAAGACTCCACCTTGAGGTACGCCAGCCAGTGTGGGGCACCAATCAGAAAACGCGTCATCCAACTTAATGCGTTGCACACGATCACCCAGATAGCTCTTAAACCACTTAAGCGCGGTTGGAGATATATTAAGAGTCTTTAAAATTGCTATCAGGATATCGTGGTCAACACAGTTAAATGCATTGCTAAAGTCAAGAAGAGTGAGAAGGGTCAGTTTTCGACAATCCATTGCAGCGCGAATGTCATCTGTTATTTTGAGAAGAGCAGAAGTAGTACTGTGAGCAGGTCGGAAACCTGATTGAAAGGGATTAAACAGATTGTGACAATTCATGGAGGCAGTAAGTTGGAGATGGACTACACGTTCAAGGATTTTTGAGAGGAATGGGAGAATAGAAATAGGTCGAAAATCTGTGGAAAGAATAGGAGACGCCTTTTTAGCAATGGGTAAGATATATGCTTTTTTCCAAATAGAAGGAAAAGTTCCAGTTGACAATGAAGAATTTATGATATGGGTGATGCAGGGTAATATTATGTGAATGATAGGCATTAGCAAGTTACGGCCAATACCATCGTAACCGACTGCTTTAGTGTGAAGAGCGAGAAGAATATTTTTGATTTGTTCGGCAGTCACAGGTTTGAAATCAAAGTTGCCACTTGAATTGTTAGATGATAAAGCTGATATAGTGACATCTTTTAACACTGGGTTTAAAGTGAGGGGAGGGGTGGAGAAATGTTTGTTTAGAGTGTTTATGTCAATGGAAGAAGGAACGTTTGAACGAGATTTACCAATTCCAAGAGACCGAAGGGCTTTCCAAACATTTTGTGGGGTACAATCGCTGACAGTTTTATGGAAGAATTGACGTTGACATTTCTACATAATTGGCTGACGCGGTTTTTGGCGCGCTTAAATTTAACCCAGTTCTCATCGGTAGGAGACTTAATGTGAGAACGCCTAAGGTAGTCCCTCAATTTCATGGCTTCGCGGATGTTATTATCCAGCCATGGATTAGGAGCGTGTTTCATGCGGACTAGTCGTAGGGGTGCATGTTTATCATAAAGTTCATTTATGTATTTATTAAATAAATTTATTTGTCCATCTACAGTATCCAATAGCGGCAGTACATCCCAATTAAGTTTGCTCGCATCTATAGTTAACGCCTGCTGATCCATTTTCACAAAACTACGCTGAAGTACCATTTTTGGCCTTATTTTTGGAACTTTAATTTTATATGAAGCGTATATTAAATCATGTTTTGAGAAACCAGGCGCAGCACACTGACCATGAGTAGCTATTCGGTCAGAGTTTAAAGTAAGTATAAGATCTAGGAGAGAGTCAGCGGTATTATGATCATGGTGAGTTGATTTTAATGAGAGAATTTTCATATTTACTGACTGTATTATATTTTCAAATCTCTTTGATCGGGCATTCTTTTTCATCAAGCATGTATTGAAGTCACCCATCATAATGCAGTGCTCATAATTGGGAATGTAATTTTCCAGTAAGGTTTCAAATGTGTCAAAGTAATTCAGAGACGGCGGTGCATAGACCACCCCTATCAGCACCTTTCTTGAGTTAAAATTGAGCTCGATGAGTAAAAATTCTGCCGAAGCGTTATATAGAGATGGAGACTGAGCAACAACCGTATACTTCAAGCTAGATCTCAAGTAGATGGCCACACCACCACCGCCCTTACCAGTACGATCGTTTCTGAGAAGTGTGAAACCTGGAATAGAGTACAGTGTGGACGGAAGAGAGGGTTTAAGAAAAGATTCTGATATTAGACACATATCGCTGGCCCCGGGCAATATATCGGTAACCGCCGGTTACGCCCTTTTTAATGTTATTTGTTTTTTGGCTTCTCCAAGTATCAATCTATCACTCCAATTTTATTCAGATTTTTTTATTAATATTTAAATATAATAACTGAAATTAACATCTTTATTGCACGGAAATTTTTGTTATGCCTAAATTATATAATGTTTCATTACTTTATGAAACATAAGACAAAAAACTCGTGAACATATTTACACTAGTTTTCCTTACCACTTCTAAACATAGAGGAACAATAAAACTTTCAACCACTCTTTTGAAAACATAAAATTATCATTAATAAACTGTACACACCTAATACGAGGTAATCACAAGATATTTTATTCAGTATGAGACAATGTTCTTAGCAAACCATGGATTCACCGTGCGGGTGCCGGGTCCATCGCGTGGTTGAAAGGCAGGGGAATGAACTGCAGCGTTCCCGGACTTGAGACCGCGAAGTAGGTTTAAAGGCCTTTTGAACTCTCACCTGCACTGTGTTCACTACCCTCTCTACTCAACCAAATATTATATGATCCTGTTAGCGCCATCCTGGAAACACGCTCCATAAAAGTTCCGACGGCTGTTCTCGGAAGGCCAAGATCCTTCAATAGACGGTGCAAAGACCTTGCTGGAATTCCTCTTGCACCAACTTCCACTGCATAAAGTTGAGTTTTAAATCCGTTTCTAGTAATTTCGTTTGTGAGATCAAAATATTTGTTTGACTTGATGTTGTGGTCCTTAGGTATGTTTGTTTCCCACGGAACGGTGAGTTCTATAAGTATTACTTTCTTCAAGCACCGAGAGTACACCAGTATGTCTGGTCTATAGGCTGAAACTGCTAGTTCGTCTGGAATCTTGTAATGTACTTTAAATGTATCCATGAATATTTTCCAGTCTTGTGCTTTGTCCAGGATTGAGAAAGGTTTACTTTGAGTTTTCTTGAGTTGTCCCTCCTTTACAAAAGTAGTCAGTCTTTCATTTGTTGTTAATCCTTTTCTGGCTCTAGCAATACTGAGACTTACAGCTTCACGAATAATTTCTAGAACTTTATCATGTCGGTGCGAATAATGACCTTTTTCAAGGAGAGTTTTGCACCCGGCAAGTATATGTCTGGCAGTCCCTACAGCAACACCGCACAATGTACATGTCTTATCTGTTGCCTTCCCCCATCTTACCAGATTACTCTGGTCAGGTAGGGACATTTGAAAGGCATTCAGATAGAACTTAATAAGTGCCGGAGACCAATCGTACATGAGTGTGCGCCATTTCAGGGCTGGAGGAATACAAACTTCCCCCAAAGTAAGCCATTCATTCTGAACTTCTAGGGTCATCGCGAGCTATTACCCCCTTTTTCCCGTAAAAAATATGTAGCCCTAGCGACGTTAAAGTACTATAACATTTGGATGTGCTTGAGTAATTTTGATTTCCTGAATCTTTATCCACATAACTTTTTCATTGGTTAGGTCTGCAGTATCGTTTGCCCATTAACTCTTTTTAAATCAAAGGAATTACACTGTTCTATTTCTACAACCTGAAACATTTTCGCCATTGATCTTGGCATTCATGATTATGCTATACATGTGATCAGGAGTATAAATCGTGTGGTTCTTCTTTGCACGTTCTATAAGAGAATGCATCGAATCTCCTTCAGACTGGCTATGGCCAGTGACAAAATATCTATGAATTATGTTAACTCCATACTTTTGGACAACATATAAATAAAAATCAAAAATTATTCTATTTTTATTCTGGCCAGCATTTAACCATCAGAATAAAAAATAAAATTCTTGAAGCCTCTTTGGCTTTCATTTTCAATAAAATTTAGAAGGCAGCTGCCAATTTCGTTGGCGCCCCTTTTGGCTAGACGATAATGCCAAACATAGCAGTATCCCCTTCCATTTAATGAGTTGTAAATCGTAAAATTATATATGGGATACTTTTGCTTATAATGAAGGATTCCTACTTCTGATTGAGGGATCGTCAGGACCTTTTCTAGGTCATAAATCGCTACGATTGTAGAGTCGCAGGATCACTTTCTATTTTATCTTTAGTTTTAAGTTCACGGGCACATTTCTTGTTTTTAATGTGCTTTGTGTAAGCTTCTTTAAGCTGCACTTTTCTTTCACTATCGGCTTGATGATACAAAGTACATTGACCATTTTTTAAAATGGCCACAACTGAACTAAGTTTTATTACACATATAAAGCTTAAGAATTCTATTTTATTTCTTTCTTAGATTCTAAAAAAATATATTTAAAAGAAACACTGAATATTTCCAAAATGTATAGGCTGTATGATGTATGGTTCCGGAATGAAAATTATTCTAATTACATAAAGATTGCTACAAAACGACAATATGAAACTGTATTTAATACAAAATTTAATCATTCCTTTCATAAGCCTAAAAAGGATATGTGCAGTCAATGTACTTTGTATCATCAAGCCGATAGTAAAAGAAAAGTGCAGCTTGAAGAAGCTTACACAAAGCAAATTAAAAACAAGGAATGTGTCCGTGAACTTAAAACTAAAGATAAAATAGAAAGTGATCCTACGACTACAATCGTAGCTTTTTATGACCTAGAAAAGGTCCTGACGATCCCTCAATCAGAAGTAGGAATCTTTCATTATAAGCGAAAGTATCCCATATATAATTTTACGATTTACAACTCATTAAATAGAAGGGGATACTGCTATGTTTGGCATTATCGTCTAGCCAAAAGGGGCGCCAACGAAATTGGCAATTGGCCTTCTAAACTTTATTGAAAATGAAAGCCAAAGAGGCTTCAAGAATTTTATTTTTTAAATAAAAATAGAATAGTTTTTGCTCTTTATTTATATGTTGCCCAAAAGTATGGAGTTAACATAATTCATAAATATTTTGAAACTGGCCATAGCCAGTCTGAAGGAGATTCGATGCATTCTCTTATAGAACGTGCAAAGAAGAACCACACGATTTATACTCCTGATCAAATGTAGGTATTGCATAATCATGAATGCCAAGATCAATGGCGAATAATTTCAGGTTGTAGAAATGGAACAGTGTAATTTCTTTGATTTAAAAGAGTTAATGGGCAAACGATACTGGTTGCGGGCAGACCTAACCAATGAAAAAGTGATGTGGCCAAAGATTCACGAGATCAAAATTACTCAAGCACATCCAAATGTTATCTACTTTAAGTAAAACTTTAACGATGAGTATTTTTTTTTTAATACTGCACCAAACACCAGATCTTCCAGAGGAAAAGGCAAAAAGTCGCCCGTGGCTGATGTTGTATCAGATGTATTGAGAAATCTTTACACAAAGCCAATCGCCTTGCCCAACCGCTTTACGAAGATTTAATGAGTCTCTGCAGACAAAAAAGCTCAATAAAACCTTGGAGCCGTTGCAGCTTCGCAGGGATGTGGCATCTTTGGGCGTATTTTACCGCCTATACTATGGACAGTGCTCTGAAGAGCTTTTTAACATTATTTCCCCTTCCCCTTTCCGTTACAGGACAACACGCACTGGTTGCAAAATGCATATGTATACCGTGGCGGATGTACCAACTCGTACTAAACGTTTTGGCGATTCATACATCTGCCGTACTATTAAAATGTGGAATGCTCTACCAGCTTGCGTGTTTCCTTCCTCTTATAACCTAGAGTCCTTTAAACGAAGCGTGAATAGGCATCTTAAGCCGGCATAATGATGGCAGCCAGCGGTGCACCTGTATGCATCCGCTGGTTGCTATCATTCATGGATATTGCATACTGCTTACCATCAGGTGGATGCAAGGTCACATGTTGAGCTCTCATAAAAAAAAAGAACTGAAGCAATACCGAAACATTATCATACATTTTATAATAATTTGCATTGTGTTGGTGCCTCTGTAGAAGAAATAGATATTGAAAGTGAAGACTCAAATAGCATTTAATTAATAAGCAATTTGTTTTATTTACATTTTTATAATATATTTTTTAGTGTCCATTTTATATTTATTTTCAAAGTTTAATAATTAATACAAATTATGTGATTTTAATGCTTTTTTATTGTACCGAAAATATTTACGTGGGAAGGTTGGGTCCATAAAGCTAAAGCTTAGATAGGGTTGTACCTAATATAGATATACGTACTTCATTTCTGTTTATCAATAGGGTAACTAGAATGTATAGTTCAATCGTTTATTACTATCATATGACACTTTTTTTCGTTTTATTTCTAATTATACACTTTTTCATACATTCTTATGGTTTTAACGGTTTCTTAATAATAAATATAATATGTTTTTGGTAAAATCATGCTTTCAGAGATTTAGTATTTAGATAAACATTAATTAGATAGTAACATAATTTAAAAAATAAGTTTAATATCAATAAACTGCCTAAAACAGTAAAAGATAAAAATAAATTATAATATAAGGTCAGTCAGTAACAATAGTTACACAAAATTATGTTTCATTGTTATGATCCCAAAATAGCGATTTGTAGATGATACAATCAAGGTTTGGTTATAAAATTTCCCTGAAAAAGGTGGTAATCGGCTGATACGCTCAAGATCTAAAGTGAAAATTACATCGTATTATATATACGATTCTGATTGTCAGTAGTCGGTGTGATTATAAAGTCGTTGTTGATGTTACAATTAAAAAGTTACGGGCTGTAATTTGTATTATTATTTTTTTTAATTATTTCTTTAGATATTTTAGTCATAATATTAAAAATGAGGGTTTTGTTAATAAAAAAAAATAGCTTTCTTTTGACATATTAATTATTTATTTTGAACCACTATTCGCTGAATTATAAACAAATTAGCTTCTTTTGTTTCTCCTGTAAATTTTAATTTTTGATATTACCGCTTTATTGCCCGGGGCCAGCGATATGTATATTGCAACTGTTGAAGGAAGTTAGAAGTTCTTCATGGTGCGCGGGGACACTCTGGGCGTTAATGTGACAGATATTCAAATTCTTTGGAAATGGTAAAAAAATACCGTGTAGCTTATCACCTAGTAGGACATGTTTCGGTAAAGTAGGTGATGACAAGGCATCTTGAAAAATAACATCCGAATCCGTGCTGGAATCCATAGAGAGATATAGGTCTGAGTTGGAAGAGTCTGACATTGTTGGTATGCGAATATAATAGTATTATAAAAAAAATAAATTAAAAAAAATATATATAAATTACGATAAAATAATAAATGTATCTAAGTAAAATCTATCATAAATTACAATTGTCTATCTACTGCCGGCAAACTGGTTTACAAAAAAAAATAATATAAAACGGTAATTACAATATAAAACAAGTTAATAAGAGTGATTAGGTATGAAAAAGAAAAAAAAAAAATCTTAATAATAACATAAGCACTCTGAAAAGCTATTACAGCACTTCCGAAATACACCCCAGTTCATTACCCATTAAAAAAAAAAAAAAAAAAACAACAGATATTGGCAGGAATAAATAACAGAACTAAAAGCCAAATAAAAGAAAACAATAATAATAACTAAATGAATAAGATTTCTAATTTGCTTTGTTCTACTTTTCTTTTTAAATTCACAGAATTGTTTCTAAAACTGCGCGTCAAAATAACGATTACTATACAATTTTGAAATGGCTGCCAGCTATGACATAAAAAGCATGAGCGATATTAAACATTTGGTTAAATCAGCAATAAAAAGAGTTACAACACTAAAAATAATCTATCAGTAAGTACTTAAATAAAGTTATATGATGGGTAAGTGCAACGGGTGCATTTAAGGACCTCAAACATCACTTTTTTAGTCTTCGTGCAGATCGGTACTTAGGTTCAGCCAAATTTTGTACTGGAGCAGTAGCAGAGTACTTACAGATAAGCTCCCTTAGCTGTGTCATAGACGATACCCTTTGCTTGCTGTCATCAGGCAGTTTTATATAGATGTTGCCATCCTGGGACCAGCATTTATGCACCCCAAAAGCATTCCTGGCTTCAACTAAGAGATTTCTTCTATGCTGTGTCAAAAATTCAGCAATTGAAATATCCGACCCTTTTAAAACCTTTTTTGTTTTCCAGATTTCACTGCGAGTACTGTAATCTCGAAACTTGACCAGTATTGAGCGAGGTGATTGCTCTGGTTTGTCTCCCGGTCTTCCCAGCCTGTAGCAGAACTCAATGTCCACACTATTCATCTTAACCGTATCCATGATTTTTAACAGTGTGGAGCATATTTTGTCGGGCACCTTCTCACCTACAGTCTCCGGGATACCTCGAAAGATCAAAAACTTGCGACGACTACGATTTTCCTGATCATCCACTGCGCTGGCCACCGTAGTAATTTGTTCCCGGAGGTTACTAATGGCTTGCAGCATTAATGACTGAAAGTTTTGAAAATCTGTACTTAGCTGCTCAAGGGTTGTTGGAATGGAATGTCCTGTTGAAACATCCTTAAGGCGTTTACCAAAATCCTTCATACATGCATCCAACTTCTGTTCCAGACTTGCTATTGCTAAGAGGGGCTCACTGCCTATATTTTGTGACCTTGTAGGAGCCATTTATATTTAAAATTAAAATAAGAATTAATAAAAATGACAATAAATATTCTTGAATTTTAACTTATATCCTTTTGACTTTCACTCCTTATATATATTATCATATTACTACACGATTCGTATATAATTTATATTATTTTAGAGGAAATAACAAAAAATCGTGTTTTCTTATCAACAACTACCCGTTATCCCTAATCTCTCATTTTATTTTTATGTTTGTTAAATAATAAATAAAATACACTAATTTCGTCTGCGCTATATAGCGGTCCGGGGAAAAGAGGAATTTTTAGAAAGATTATTATATGGATTAGATTATTTTTAGAATTTTGAAGTAGGTGTCCCTCAGAAGAGCTGCCCCTGGCCGCACTTTATGCTCTGTATACCTATGATATCCATAATCTCTTATTATTATTATTTTTTTGTTAAATAATCATTTCATCTGCACTGTATCCGCTATACAGTGCAGACGTCCTTGCCGGGCTTGTGGATCATGATGACTTTCCCCTGCTCCCATGCGCTGGGAAAATGGCTTGTACGAAGTATTCCATTGCAGAGCCGGGCGAATTCAACTATGGCTTCCATGCGCTGGGAAAATGGCCTGTACGAAGTATTCCATTGCAGAGCCGGGCGAATTCGACTATGGATATAATACGTTTCGGGGGAAAAAGGATTTTTTATTAATTAATTTTGTTTATTGATTGTTGGTATTATTAATTTTAAAAGCTTAATATGTTTCAAAATATTTTAATTTGTGAGTAAAATTAAGGTATTAGCTACATATTTTGTAGGTATTTAATCTTTAACAAATTCGCCATACTTGCAGACATCTATATTTGTAATTATTTTAAAATTTGAGATTAATCAAAAATATTAAGTAAATAAGAGATGTATTCATCTCTTATTTTCTCCATTTTTTCATCTGATTTTTGTAAGTACAATGTCAAAACTGAACATGTATTATTTAACACACATTATTTTTTAAATTCATGGTAGTCTAACCCAAGTTGCTTCACTTTTCACATTATGAAATGGTTGTTTTTTTGGATTATTAATACATAATACAAGTAACTTCAAAAGTAATAATCTTAGATTGTAACTTACAGATATTTGATATTCAATAAACTGGCATCACTTCGTGTTATCACAGTGTGTTTGTATTGTTAATAACCACAGCGCAATGACATAAAGTATTCAAAGTTGTATTGATATGCACCAACGTCTAATGGTTAGTGCTATTTGATACAACTCTGAATGTATCATGTTGAACGATAAAACATATAAAAAAACAACAATTTCAAACGAAAGTGTTCATCTACTTTGTAGGTTGCTTACCACCAAGGAGATGCATGCTATGCTGCAATAAAATATTATAATAATACGTAAGACATTTCAGACATATTTTCCCTACCACTAGGTTGTACTATGTTTACCAGAAACAACGATCAACATCAACGGTCTATCTTAAACCACATAAATCTGACCAAGTTTCCTCGGTGTATTTTTTGCTTTGACCTTAATAAAGCCTAAATCTTCACAAATGATAAAACTCATTATCACTCCCATAGTGTAGACCGGCTTCCAACCTAATTCCCGCAACTTGTAAGACCCCAACAATTTGGGCCACCTCACGACGCATTAATTTGTGCCCAATCAAGTGTGTGACGTAGGCACATCCCTCCAGCCAGTTCCGGATATCATGGATATATGGGTTATTACAGATTCTTGTCTTGCATTTTATTTCGCTTATATTAATTATAAGAAACTAATTTATGGAAGAAATCCGGCTCGAAGGACCAATAAATTGGTAACAAGTGAGACATGCTTGTCTTAAATCAGAAAATAATTGAAGAGCGCTAGTAAGATATAATTTTTCAATGGTGATGTGTCTCTTGAACATATCAGTTTGAAGTCTAATTTAGAACTAGGCGTAATGTGCAAAATAAATCTGACTCGAAGGACAAGCAACGGTTTAACACCGTTTCGTGAATAAGCAAAATTGCAGTATATGGAACTATAAATTGATAATAATTCTTATTCCAGTGGTATAATTCGAGCTTAAATTTTTAAATAGAACCTCAATTTTCTAAAATAAAAATAAAACTTCATTTTTTTTAAATAAATTTCCGTTAACTAAATTTTTTTTAAGTGCGGGTAATTATTAGCAAAAGTGTGACCCTTCAATCCTGATGCTCAAAGCGATCGGCAATAACCCCCTGTTATATAAGGATATTGACGTGTATTAATGGAGGCCCGGATTGAGTTATCCTAACCGAAGCGACTTGTGCACAAGTTTTCTAATTAATATACTTATTACAACCTCAACAACTATCTAATTAAGGACAGGGGTCTTAGTGGAATCAGGACCTGTTATTATTTTAGGGGTCGATACATTAGATAGGTGTATATCGGTGATATTCAACTAAATATAGTTTGAAAATGAGTGAAACACTCATTCCATAATTTTGATTCTTATTAGCGACACTATCAGCTGGTGCAACCAAAAAATCAACCGGTTCGATTCCCAGGTAGGAATTTTTTTTTTTAAATCTAACGATGCACATTTAGTTTTTATAAAAATCGGACCGGTGATTCCTTTGGACAGTTTTCGCTATATCTGTAGTTTAGGATTTGGCCTTGAAGGCACACTTAAAAAATTCACCCTGTAAGTGTTTATGAAAGCTAGTTTTACAAAAACCTGATAAATAAAAAGTAATTGATAAATTATGATATTTTTGGTAGTTTCCATAGTGTAAGCAGACAACTTTCACATCCACGGTCACCGAATTCCATAACTTCAGGAAGTTTATTTGAACAAAAATAACATCTCCTTCCTTATATTATAGGTACTAGCTCCCCGACCCGGCTTTGCACGGGCGTACTAATAAAAAAAATGTACTGTCTCACTCTACACTCATTCGCATTTTTATATGGAGATTTTTAAACCCATTTCTTTTACTTTTTAATACGTGCAGTTTTTGAGTTTCATGAAAACATGATCATTGGTTTCGGAACGCATAGAGTACTAACATTATTTTTTATGTATAAAGAAGATAGTGAGTAGGTATAACTTTTTTTAAATATCAATTTATTTTGAAAAAAATCAAGGTTAGTCAAATTCTTCAGTAAATAATAGAAATATACCAATGAGTAAATAGGTATATCTGTCAAATTAAAATATAATTTTATTAAAAACTGATCGATTAATAATTCATCAGTTATCGATCACTGAGAGTTAAAGACTATATAGTAATAATAGCGGTATAATAGGGTTTGTGGTAGAAGGTTGAAAATTAAGGGTTATACCTATGTATTTTTAATCCCAAATCATAAAAAAGAAAAAAAAATGTCGAAAAAAAAAATTTTTTTGGGGTGGGCCTTACTTAGCAGTAAAAGAAATAGTTTATGACCTATTCTCAGACCTACCGAATATACACAAAAAATCGGTGAAGCAGTTTCGGAGTTTAGTTATAAACACTGTGACACGAGAATTTTTTATTAGAATCAGTTGGAAGTTCTTAGCATTGTATAAAGTCAAAATATTTATATTCAAGACAAGATCAACATATTTATTTAATGAAGAGTCAAGTAGTACATGTAGCTTTGTATCTACCTAGTAGTAAGCAGACCTACAAAATCCACGAATAGGGTCGATCAAAACATTGTTGTTTAAAGCTATCGGCTAACTAATTGATGCGGTTACTAAAGGGGCGATAGAAAAGACGAATTTACATTACAAGTCTACTATAGACTTTGTAGCTTTATTGTCAAATTAACCGCCCATTTCGTAACCGCTCCCTAAAAGAGACTTCGACCTTTACAATAAATCGATGCAATTGCCTCCAGAAAACCGGTAAACCCACGACTAAAACCGAAACCTGACTAGGTCACTTGACGGTGTTTGCATCTGTTTGGGCGGTGGTAACGAAACCGGTCGGTCGACCTAGCGAAGTTATAAAGACCTTCCTCCCACCTAGTTTGTAAGAGGTAATATATAGTTTGCGCATCAAAGGTAAAATGATTTCCTAATTTCGCTATTTAATAATGCGTAATTTAGACATTAGTTCGTGCGATGTAAAACTGTACAGTTACCGAGTGCATTCGCCTCTCTGCGCTACTATTTTCAACTGATATTTCTTTTATAGTAATTTCCCATGAGGGGCAACGTGCCCGGCATTGAACAATGGAAAAACTATTTCCTACAGCTAATTGCCTCACTTATCCTGTTCACGAGGCCCCTGTGGTTAAGTAACCCGATTTTTATTCGAAATGTATTTTAAAAAATGTTTGACCAATTGAGGCAAACCACAACTAAGTTGCAAGTCTGGTTATAAACATTGCTACGAGAGACATCTTTTTCTATCTAGTATATATCAATAATTATAAACACCTATACTTACAGGATGACTTTGAAAGGATATACTTTGGACTAATATGAGATTCTACTGAACTTTTCCCATGGAACCATGTGTCGCAAATGAAAAAAAAATTGTCGTGTTCCAAAACTAGTAATATTAAAATGACAAATTTGTATGGGAAAGCCATTTTTATTTTTTATTTGCAACACTAGGTTCCATGGGAAAAGTTGTTTGATTTGATCAGCAGAACCTTAGGAATGCTAAAAACTGTCAAAGCAATAGTATCTGTAGCACAAGGGAATAAAGTGAAAGCTTTTAGTTATTGTTGTTGCTGATCGTTCAATGTCATTTTTAAAGGATTTCGTTATTATTAGCCCAAAGTACATCCTTTAAAATCCACCCTGTATAACTCCACCCTGTATAACTCCACTAATGAAAGCTATAATATTACCATTGTAGTATTTTTTATGAGTATAACTATTTTATTTCGCTAGGTCAACTGCAATATATACTCAGTGGAACTAGCGACAAAAAATACGGTCGATGTAACCAGTGGCACCAGTGGGAATGAGCGAATTGTATGTAGAGATTATAATAATAAATAACTGAGGAAGGTTTTTTGTTAATATTATCACCATTTTGTTTGTTCGCCCTCCACGCTGGGTACTCTAAAGAGGTGACATGTCCCGGTACACTGGGACGGTTGTCAAGGGTTTATCTTTAAAATATCCCGGTATTTCAATTATAATATATGTGTGTTATAACACAAATTAAAGACAGAGTTCTATATTATGTGTTTGTCGGCACAAAGCGGGCGTTTACAAACTTGTGACGAATGTTTTATGGCGATTGAAAATCGTTAACACAGTGTTTATAGTCTAAGCGCTAGTGCCACTGTTTATGTCGGTATTATGACGCGCACAAAAAACGATTGAGTTTTGATTGTATGCCACCCAACTTCCATGTCGTATTATTTTTATGTAAGATTCTATAAAAATAAAATTTACTAAAAAGCACAAACTAGGCCTAGATTTTTTTTATAAACCAGGTAAATATGTAGGTATACATAATTTTATGCCAATGTTATTTATAGTAATTTATAAATTAATTGATTTGTTTGTGATCAATGACGCAAGTTTAAGACTAGTTATTGACCTTTTTAGGCTCTAAGTTTTTAGTGTTTGAAAGTATGTAATGAGATTATTATTATTATCGATTACAAATTTTAAGCGTACATCTCTCGGCCTATAGTAAAGTAGCGTTCACAAGAAATAAGGGAATAAGTAAAGCCATGTTTTAAGAGAAGTCGGTCACATGTCGGAAACACGCCTCAACGCGTTGTTACTCGCGGAGACATACTCGCAAATCCATTTCACATACCTATATATGTATGAGCGAAATATAATTATTTTCAGACAAAACCCGCACTTTTTGTCACGAAAGCAAGTTATGCGACGCTGTACCTTGTGTACCTTATAGCTACACCTAGAAAGTCCAAGAATAAACACGACCATTACAATAATATCATTCACCAGTTAACCTCCATATAATCGATGCAGCAGTCTTCTTACGCCATCCCCACACACTAACGTAACCCACAATGAGCCTTTTCACCTTAATGAAAAGCCGATACAAGATAGTTTTCTGTAAACCCACAGGCTAATCCCGAACTATAAAAATATATCTTTAAGTACGTCTGGAGGTACGGCGGTAGTTATAGCTAGACAGGGATCGATTAACATCTGTGCCACAAAAAGTGTCAAAAGTGTTTTAAGGGAACTGAAAAAATAGAATTATTTATTTATTTAAATCTTAATTGCATACAAAATACAAAGGCGAACTTAATGCCGCTAGGCATTCTCTACCAGTCAAACCTATGGGACAATCAAAGCAGTTAGTAAGTGAGGTTGGTGCAATACAGTAACTGGGTATATAATGCAGTGAATATTACAAAAAAATTGAAAAGTTTTGAAATCATCGACCATAAACAATAATAATGTGTAGGACATAGTGCTCTGGTCACAAACTATGCTCTAGGCTTGTACTATGTGTACTAGAGACAACGATATATGATATAGTAGTACAAAAAAACAAACGGTAAACAAGATAACAGTACTATTTTGGGAAACTATGTGTTCTATACTTGGGTCCTGGATCTCGATTTATACATCTTTGATTATTTTTTATTTTTTTTAATTTATAAGTTAGTTTATTTTAAACAAACAAAATACAATTTGTAATCTTAAAATTAAAAAAAAAATATAAAAAAATAATATATTATTAAATAAATATTTGATCCAAATCGCTGTCTATCGGCATGGTGCCCAATACGCTGGCAGCATTTCCTCTCTGAATGAGAATACTCATTTTCTGGGCAAAAAAGCTGCCAGCTCTATTGTCACCAGAGATGTCTACAAGCTTTGGCGTAATTTCATTATAAAAAGTTTTCAATTCCGACCCCCACGGACCCAATGTTTCGACAGCAAACGCCAAAAATATGTAATCATTA
Source organism: Monopis laevigella (assembly GCA_947458855.1). Classification (NCBI taxonomy): domain Eukaryota; kingdom Metazoa; phylum Arthropoda; class Insecta; order Lepidoptera; family Tineidae; genus Monopis; species Monopis laevigella. Next base: position 643,590 of record OX381596.1, on the reverse strand, counting down.
CAAATGTTAACATATTTTCGGCGCTTGCTTATTTGTGCCTGTTCCGCCGCAGCACCAGCTCTGACAGAGGTACCATGAAGATGGGAGGGAGCTAAAGTATCCCAGCACGTAGCATCCCATACAAGAGACTGACCCATCCTCCAAGGTACCAAAGTCATTTCGTCTGGACGCTTCCCATCATCTCGACTCAAGCCATTCGGCTCCAAAATTGAAGGAATAGAGATTGTGGCAAGCGTCCTGCGGATAAGATCGTTGATGGCGCTGTGGCGAAAGAATCGGCCAGCACTTTTCATACACGAGAGTCCGTGGTGACCAAGCTCATCGACATCTCTACCACATAGACAGCGATGTGGCTCGCACACCTTTAGCCCTAAACGCAGACAAACTGACAATCTTAGTGTGCTATCATTTAATAATGTACCAAGATTTTTTGAGGGGAGCGCATGAAGCCAATGACTCGATTCGTATTCAGACACTGCTAGAATACGTGCGCGGTCATCATTTCTTACAGATGAATCAAGTAAAATTTGATGATCGCGTTTAACCCGTGGTAAATCCCATGATTTTTGAATTTTAGGGTTGTCAGGAAGGTTTTCCCCTGGACAAGAAGTAACCCAAATTAGTAGGAGGCTTCCTTGGCCTCCGTCATGCACACTGCCTCGACGTCCCCGCAGGACGGGCTCAGAATTTTACCGATGAGGATTTGTGTGCTGTGAACAGAGGACAAGTAGGCTGGTAATGCTATAGATGAAAGCTTACGAATACCAAGACCACCAAATTTTACAGGAAGGGTTGCCTGTGTGAATGCCTGAGAGTTAAATTTTGTATTTAATATAATTTCTAACTGTTTTTTAATTATATTATCTATTAAATTTAGATGGGTTGAAAATTTCCAAACAGGGCTAGATCTTAATATGTATGTGAATTTTTGTACGAATAAACAAAATCTAAAAATATATAATGCCATATGAGATTTAATATCGAAAATTCGATTAGAAGCCGATTCAAAAACATTTAATTTGTAATTTAGAAACGAAGGTATACTATCTTCGAATATTGGAGATCCTAATAATTGTAATGTTTCTTTACCTAATATTTTTAAATCTGGAGCTAAAACTTTAAAGTTATTAATAATTTCAATTCGATTGTCTAATTCGTATGACTCTGGTAAATAAAGTTCACATTTTTTGAAATTTATTGTTAATCCTAAAGATGAAAATTTTGTTATAATTTCGTTAAAATCCTCATACACGATATTCACTTCATCATCGCCCAAAGAACCATCATCTAAATACCAAATATTTAATTTTGATTTTAAACTTTTAATAGAGTGTATGGCCAAACTGAATATGGCTGGTCCAAGGGGGTCGCCTTGCTGACAACCGGTTTCTGAAGATATGCCATGATTTTTATACATTAATTTTGAAGGTGTGCTGTAACATTGATAAATAGGAGTAAATTTGCGGTGATTGGTTCTTGATTTCATTCAAGAAAAAAACACGATCTATACAGTTGAATGCGTTTTTAACATCTATTTTTAACAAAACAGAAGACCTATTAGATTTAAAAAATGTACGAGTCGCGTGTTCAGCCGCCTCACATCCTCCTTTACAACCGAAGCCCAATTGAATTGGTTCGAAAATTTTAATCATTTCCGGCCTAATATATTTACAACAAATTTTGGATGTTATTCTTCGAAATGTTGAACCTATTGCAATTGGGCGTATTCCTTCATCTTTTTTTTTTAAAGCGCAAAGGTTAGCGCCATATAGTATTGGTGTAATATTAGATGGCACTTTACCGGAGAGCATTAAGTTTGTTAACATTGTAATAGCTGAAATTAGTTTTCGACCATCTTCTCCTAGAGATTTTCCGGTTAAGTCTTTTAAATGTTGTGGTGTAATTCCATCCATTCCACCGGAAGATCCACTAGGAAACGATGCAATGGACAGTATTACATCACCAATTGTAGCTTCCAAAACAGTTTGAGTAGGATCATAGTCAAAGGGAGGAGATGAGGATAACAAAGATTGTGGGTGTTTACTCCGGAGAGCATCTAGAGTGTCAGAATTATCCGAGGCTAATACGTCTTGGCTAAAGAGAAGTTTAGCAGCCCCTTTAACATCACCATCGGTAATTTTGTTTTCTATTTGTTTCACTATATTGTTGGTTTGATGCATATTATTACTATCTACTATTGGTAAATTAGTGTTTTTTACATTAGACTTAATATGACTTGTCAAATTTATTTTCTTTTCATTTTTAATATTATTGTTATTAATGTGGAGAACTCGAAAATCAAATGTTAATAAATTTTCCCAGGAACTATCAGAATTTTCATCACAAACTTTAAGTATTGTGTCTGCTAAACTTCTCGCTACGGCTACGCGCGCTGCCCTAGGTATTCTTTTAATGATAAGCGCGTGTTGTTTCAATTTGCATAATTGTAACCAAAATGGTTCACTATTGGTACTAACAGAGTTTTGAGTAGATAAGTCATTTAACAATGGAGCAGAATTGACATTACTGCGGTGCCAGGCCAGGTGTCGGGATAACCCTCTTTTTCCCTTAAACAAACGCCCGTCTGTGCAAAGATTACATGTCTGAAAAATTGAATTATTTGAAATAAGATTAATATTTTTAGATGAAACTGAGGCGCCTGCCATCAAATGAAATATGGTAAAAATATATATAATTAACTAAAAATACTTATTATCAATCTAAACTATTTATTAAAATAAAACTAGGTATATATATATATATAAAATATAAGTAAAATAAATTTTTAAATCTCTTCTTTTCCTTCAATATGATGTCAACAATAATACAATCACTTTCAAATATGTATATACTTTATAACTTGAAATAAACCCTGGAGTATCCCATGTATAGGTATATTATATGTATATATAATATAACACTGTATTTCTCAAGATTTTCTTCTTAGGTATTATAATATTACATAAATATTTTTTTATGGAGTCATGCTAGATATGACACTCTTTATGTATATAGGTATTAATGACCAGTGGCTAATCTTCAACTATTATTGTATATTGTACGTTTCTCTGAATAACTTTTATTTCCCAAATCCTATTGACACAATAAATTAATATTTTTCTCAGTATATTTTCTTTACCTTGCAATATGATCCTCTTGATGTATATAAGTATTATTGTCCAGTGGGTAATCTTTAAATACTATTTTATATTGTACGTTTCTCTGAATAAATTTCTATATCCCAAGTTCTAGTGACACAAGAAATTAATATTTTTCCTAATATATTTTCTTTACCTTGCAATATGATCCTCTTGATGTATATAAGTATTATTGCCCAGTGGGTGATCTTCAAATACTATTTTATATCTTACGATTCTCTAAATAATTTTCTATATCCCAAGTCCTAATAGTGGCACAATAAATTTAAAATTTTCTCAATATATTTTATTTACCTTGCATCTAATATACATTAAAACTTCAATTTTAACTATAAATTTAAGATTATATAACAGTAAATATAATAAAAAAATATTAATTTTATTAAAATTATATTTTTACGTATGACACCTTTGACAATTTTTTTAAAATTATTTATTGATTTCACATATTATGAGATTGAGTAGTATTTATAAATACGGGCACAGACGTCCTTTTGATCGTTCACAAATAGCAGAAGTAATGAAAACGGTTTCATATCGAGAGTATCCTTACGACAATTTCCATAGGGCAAAATGTCATTTGTAAAGTAAATGATTGTTTTGTGCGAAATTAATTATTTTAACTGAAATTCGGGAGGAAATGTTAGAAATCATAACATAAGTACATAAACGAAATGCCAGTCGGTAATGTGACCTAAATATTTTATAAAAATAATGAAATAAAAGACAAATTTTATATTTACTTCATAAATTTTGTTAGTATATTTATTATTTTTCAAAAAGGCAATGCTGTCAGCGCTTTGAGCTTGCCGCGTGACAATTTTGAGTTTTTTTTTTCATTTTACTAGTTTCTATATGAATAGGGCATTTGTTTAATATTATTATAGTTTTTTTAATTATAGTTGATTAAATCAGTTTTAAGGATAGTAAACTTTAAAATGTAGCCGTTTATTTTTTAAATATAAAATACAGGTAATTGATCTGCTATTAATATAACCCTTTCAAAACGTCATTTATGTTGTTAAGACAAAGTGGTGACACAAAACAAACAGCTTTCAATATTTCAACAGTTTAAGTGACAATAAATAAGAAAAAACAAACAGATTTTATCGAGTAAAATAAAATGGGTATATTTATCATGTTTTGCTGTCAGCCCGTAACGGCAATATACGAGCGATATTTACGAGCGGTTAGGTGCTGGAAATTGCTAGGTGTTTCAGTTTTTGGCAACGTAGAGTCAGATAACACTGCAGGTACCCACTTGCAGTGCTACAACTATTTAGCTGAAGTCTAAAAGCATAATTTGTCATCATAATTTTGTCTTTATTTTTGGTTTAAAAAAAAAACTTTATATGGTTATTTCATGGTGTGTGTTTTGCCTGAATATGTAATAGGCGAAATCTTATTTTTCTATATTAAAAAGCGTCATCATAACCCAGCCGAAATTTCGACCTGGCATCTTCAGTCAGGACGGCAATAAGCTTCAAGAGCTTTACAAGTCTCTAATCCCAAGAGGGTACAGCAGACTACAAATTAATAAATTACTTCTTCTTTTAAAATAAAATTGATAAGTCATTTTTTTTTTTTATAATATTGGGCAAAAGGCATGGCTGCTCCACGCAGATATATGAAATATCTCAGGAAAGATGGATGCTACAACCGTTGCACTTAGAAAGTCGTGAAGGCCAGATTTGTATTTTTATTAATAAAAATAGTATGATGGGCAAACTTGGGGTAACAAAAAAAAAACATTGCGTGAAGGCTGTTACTGTGAACAATTTTTAGATTTATTCTTCTATTGTGTACTTTATACGTGGTGGCCAAGTATATACGTGGCTGAAACACTTAGGTCCCTGATTCAAACCCCGGTGTGTACCAATGAGTTTTTAATCATAAAAAATATGTACATTTGTTTAACAACACCACTACGTTACACGTTAAGTTGTCGGTCTCAATTTCACTATATAAACTTGGGAAACTGTTTATAGATGGGTTATTAAGTCAATCCAATAGCGATAAGCTAGCAACTTATTCGGTGTAGACTTATACCTAAGGCTACGACGAGGTGGGATTAAAACCCCCTCCGCGGGTACCCCGAGGCCGTGTCTCGGGCGCCGTAAGGCACCCATTATGATATATATAGTTATATATATCCTCTATTGTGGACTTACAATGTATACATACATATAGTATTCTCTTACCTATACTTTCTAATTCACCCTCCACACGTATAAACCGTCCTTGCATCGCCCACACACATCCTATGTGAGTTAAGTATCGTTTAAGCCTATAAATAGTGACAACGTTGCGCCGCAATGCAGTCGCAATGCCACGGAGGCCGCCGCGAGGGAACGGTAAATCACGGCCGGATTCACGCACCTATCACTTGGGCACGTATGGAATGACGCCGTTTGGATACAAGAAGGAACGAGATTTGTGACTGTTTTACTACAGTACGGCTGGATTCATGTTCCGTGTCACTTGACCAGGTATCTAATGACGGCGCTTGGATACAACATGCGTTATTGTTGAAAACGAATTATAAACGATCGATGGAATAAAGAAAGGCAAATATTATGACTACTGAAAACGAAAACAGTACTTAAAAGGTTATGCGGGTACTTTATTCTTTACCTCAAAAGGTATCCAATCCAAAAAATGTCATAATAATGACGTGGGTCCCGTAGTTATTTCCTGTTGATGAGGCCTAGGGTTCCTCAGAGAGTTCTATGAATATTTAATATGAACGGTGACCCGGCTGCCTAATGAGGGGATTTTTACCGAAATTGCTTTGATATTGCTATTACTTGGTACTTACCGTTATTGGTGGTCCGCGGGCATGGGGACGGAGAACCTTCTTGATATAGTAGATGGAATTAAAACCCGTTGCATGACTGTTTTAGTACATCTATAGAGTAGATATTGAAGCTTATCATAAAAAAGCTGTTTCGTTTACCACGTCCTAACAGACGAAAAAGCTGACAAGTTGCCTAATATTTCGATTTAATTTGGGTTCACACTTTTTCAAGACTATGATTCAATTCCTTGTCGAGGTAGTAGACTGATATATTTGACGATAGAGTACCAAGTGTAATAAAGTAGACTGGTAATTAAAATTAGTGTTTATGGCCGCCTGTTTCTATTGGTAAGGACAAGATATTGTTCATATACAGGGTATCTTTGAAAGGATGTATTTTGGGCTAATATGAGATTTTGCTGATCAAATCTAACATGTGTCGCGGATGAAAAAAAATTGCCTTCTCCATACAAACTAGTAATGTTAAAATGGCCAATTTATATGGGGAAGTCAAATTTTTTTTTTCATTTGCGGCACATGGTTTCATGGGAAAAGTTGTTCGATTTGATCAGTAGAACCTTATATTAGCCCAAATTACATCCCTTATACAAAAATAAAATAATATAACCTACAATGAAAAAATCTTAAACTACTTGGGTTAAGAATATTATATTTTTTTAGGTGGGAGGGAGGCCCCTACAACTTGGTTAGGCCGACCGACCGGACTCACCACCATACATCATGTTGCGGTTTTAGTCTGTGGGTTTACCGGTTTTCCGAAGATTACCGCATCGATTTATGGTCGAAGTTGATGTCTCCTTTCATGATGCGATTTCGAAACGGGCGATTGATTTGATGATAAAGCAGCGAGAATATTAAAATAGGCTCGTAATGCAATTACGTCTTTGCCACCGCCCATTTCGTAATCGCATCATTTAGCCGTCAAAGTCAAAGTAAAAAAAAATACGTTAACAATGAGGCCTTAGAGTGCATTTGGTTATTCGTCATTGCGGGAACGATTGTTTTTCTTAAACAACAATGAAAAATATTGACCCCATTCATGGACTATGTAGGGCAGCTTAGCATCAGGTAGATACAAAGTCACATGCCTTGCTCCAATAAAGAATTATTAAGAAAAAAATCATTTAAAAAATATTTACTTAATATGTACCATCACGGGTGCCATACGGCGCCCGAGACCGCCTAGACGGCCCCTAGGGTACCCAGCGGAGGGGTTTTAATCCCAACTCGTCGTAGCCGATGGTATGAGTCTACACCGAACAAGTGGCTAGCTCGTTGCGATGTTTTGAATAGACTCAATAACCCATCTATAAACAGTTTCACAAGTTGGTATAGTGAAACCGGGACCGACAGCTTTACGTGCTCTCCGAGGCACTATAGTGGTGTTGTCAAACAAATGTACATTTTTTTTTTAAATTAAAAACTCATTGGTACACACCGGGATTCGAACCAGGGATCTAAGTGTTTTTAAGTCCAAGGTCTAACCAACTAGGCCACCACGTATATACTAGGCCACCACGTATAACTTACAAAATATTTACTTAAGTATATTGAAATAATATTTCTGAGAGTATTTGTATTCTTTCTTGAAGAATTCCCTTTTAATCGTGTACGTCTGCTTGCTACCAGGTGGATACAAAGTCACACAAGGCCATGACTTTAAAAAATATAGTGAAGTGTTATCATAGTAAAATATACCGCCGAGGCCCATTTTACGCTCACAAAAAGAGTAACAACTGCAACTACACTACGTCGTCAATAGATGGAAGTTAGCACAGTATTCATTACATCTTAATTAGTGTGACATTACATGTCGTAACAGTGCGGGGGCTCTAGAGAAAAAGCAGGCGAGGCGACATGTCGCGTCGCCTCAGTCAAAAACGTATGCATTTTGACAGTGACAGTAGGCGTGAGGTACGCTGTCACCTGCCAAAGTCTATACAGTTTTGATTGAAGGTGACACGACACGTCGCCTCGCCTGCTTTTTCTCTAAGGCCCCTGTACTACATGATCGTGCTTTTGGTTGGTGTGATGGTGTAACATAACGAAATAATACTATAATACAAGTTGACTGGGAAGTAAACTGTTGTAACTTGTTCATTAACAAATACAGTTAAACTTAAAATGTTGCTGTACGAGTATATGTTATAACTTCTACTATGATATTATCAAAATTATGTTGAATACAGTTTTATGTTTAAATATAACGGTATTTTAGAAGCGTTGCAGCAAAATAGATTTATAGAATCGCTTTATTGTTCAAATAAACCTCTCTTATTGGGTGATTCCTATCTATAGTTACTAGCGACTATAGTGAAAATTTGCAAAAACTGGTGGTAAGGTTACTGATTTACATCGTGACTAAAATTGTATTAAAACGAATGAACCTTATGCTAATTATGTTATGTATGCAAAAATATTAAATATAGAGTTTAACTTAGGGTTTTTAACACCTAAGAAGGATCGGCGTGAATTATGTGATGGCTATGAGAATGCCAGTGATGGTGAGAAGCTTACATTAGAAGAAAAATATTAACTTCATTAAAATCAGAAAGTACTGTCGTGTGAAGAGAAACAAAGAGACAAATATATTTCTGAATAGGATATAGTGGCTGTGTATGATTTGCCAGCCGTGTTTTAGTAGCAAAGGAAGATGATTCTGTATTTTACTACAAAAGTAAATTTAATTGCCTTAACTTCAATAAAAAATAAAAACACTGAAAGCTACTTTTGGCACGAAGATGAAGGTAATCGGGGTTCTGATGAAATAGATTTACAATAAAATAGATACATTGAAAAAGTTATTTGTCCAGTCCAATAATAAACAACAATTAAATACCTCAGTATTAATCGCTATTTTATCAATATGTTGAGACAATGTTCTTAGCTTTCCATAGCTTCACCGTGCGGGTCCATCGCGTGGTTATGCATAGCAGGGGAATAAACTGTAGCTTTCTCGGATTTGAGACCGCGAAGTAGATTTAAAGGTCTTTTGAACTCTCACCTGCACTGTCACGCACTTCACTACCCTCTCTACTCAACCAGTATTTAGTTGAGTAGAAATCCTGTTAACGCCATCTTGGAAACACGCCCCATAAAAGTTCCGACGGTTGATCTTGGAAGGCCAAGATCCTTCAATAGACGATACAAAGACTTTGCTGGAATTCCTCTTGCACGAATTTTATAAAGTTCACTTTTAAATCCGTTTCTAGTAATTTCGTTTGTGAGATCAAAATATTTGTTTGATTTATTTATTTTATTTATTATTTTCGTTAATATTTACGTATTTTATAATGTTGATTGTCTCACACTGAAGTTAATTTCATTGTTGATTGTACAAATATCTTAATAGTAAACACAAGTGAGGCTCCCAAAAAATTTACAATAATATATAAGAATGTTTAAATTTTAGTATCGAGTTTTAGATTTATTTATTGGTTATTTTGGTAAAAAATAAAGTAACATTCGTTATTTTTTACCAAACATGAATACAGTATTTTATTTTAAATAATTAAGTAATCTTCAATAAAATGGAGTTATAACCAACAAAAACCAGTCATTTAAAATAACTAATTATACAGTTAAATAGCTCTTCAGTCTTCAGTCTTTTTATAAGCTTTACATAGATATATAACACTTGTATATTCTTTCAAAAAGTGCATGAAATTCTACATACATATCATCACGGGTGCCTTACGGCGCCCGAGATTGAAATTGAAATTCTAATAGCAAAAAAATGGTTAAGTATACATATTTGTTAATTCTGAACATTTAAGTTTTTGAGTTGGTACAATATATTATCGGAAGTGCGATATATTAAAAAAAAACATAAATATTCGTGATATCTCTAAAATTAATAAATTTGTCATTCCTGAAAGGTGAACTGTTTATTGCTAAGGAGGAGTCCCCGTGACAGAAGTATTTCGCATCGGATCGTCTACCGGCCCTCACCTTTTTTCTTTATTGCCGACTCTCGCCGCCCGCCGTCGCCGGGGACTTATGAATTTTCATACTAAATAATAAAAGAATACCTCACATTTTCTTGCATGAATATCCTTTTAGTTCTCTTTGTTTTTTGCTATTTTACTTAGAAAATTATTCAAGTAGGTATTTTTTAAATCTTAGAATTTATATTTAAAAAAACTGCCTCTATTGAAATTTTCTAAATTTGAAGAGAATAAAGAATGTTTTAATTTAGTGTATGTAGGTTTTAAAAACCGGCTGTAGTCCAGGTTTAATAAAGAACTACCGACAAGTTTTATGAGTCACGTTACCCAGCAGTCTTGCACCTCAAATATAAAATCGCCGCCGGTTCAAATCTGGAATTCTTGTACAAATTTAATATTTGTAAACCGACACACCGCCCTTTGAGAATATAAGTCAAAAAATATTTTCACATAAATTATATAAATATTGATATAATAAATATTGCATACATGGGTATGATTCATACAAAGTCACAAACAATTTTATAATTACACATGCATCTCGTAAGGCATAGCAAAAGGCGCATGAGGCAATCTGAAAACCAGTGTTTCCAGATACAGGGGTGGGGTGTAATCATGAAGCTAAAAAACGCGCGGGCACGGTTTTTACCTTCATGGGTTTAATCCATACCATAGCTCTAGTATAGAGCTGATGGTTGCTCCAATTGCCGTTTAATTTACATTTAATTTTTAATATTCTGTGGTGTATATATCTGGTAATATGGTTTTTTCATTTCGTTTCAAAAAATGGCGTCGAATGTACCAGTTGTCATTCGACTTTAAAAAAAAAAACTTAGATCATTCGACGCCGGTTTTAACTTTATTTGTTACAATCAATAGTTGTGCTCCTCTTTTAGTTTGAGTGAAGCACTAGAGTTTTTTACTTGCTGGTTTCTTTTTCTCCGGGGTGTCACTGAGGGGATCGACTTTACAGTTAGTGTTTACGCCCTTAAAAATACCGATCCTTATACCTTTACTTATATGAGATTGGTTACTTACCTTTTATTTACAATACATATTTAAGGCGTGGATATGATCATGTATGGCAGATAATGATTGGCAAGTCAATGGAATCAGCTAACCACCTAGTCTTACACTAGTTGGTTATGTAGTGTGTGTTCGGTTCGGAAGTATTTATCATATTAAGATTTCCATTCGTTTAAGTTCTAAATCTGAAATCGAGGTATATTAAATATTTATCGTTCTTTTGTTAATGTATAGCTGCCAAACGCACTATAAGACCTCATTGTTAAACTTTTTTTTGACTATTCATAAATATCAGTAAAGATTTACATGAAATAAATGATTTTGACTTTGAATTACTTTGACGGGCACTTTGGTGCAACCGGAGCTTAGAGTGTTAAATCTATTTTATGTAGTAGAATGAGGCCGGTGTTCGTATTTATTTAATAATTGTATTCTTGATACATATTTCATGTTAGGTATATAAAATGAGAAACATTTGTTTCGTGTTTTTGTGGCTACATTTATAATGCCGACATCCGAAGCAAAAACAAACTTTGATAATAAATAATTCATCACAAACTATTTTAAAACATAATAAAATTATGCATTACAAACAAATCATTCTTCTCTGTATAAAGTATCGATTACAAAGGGAACACTACTTTATGCCGCTTAGAAATAACGTTGAAATTTAATTGAGCAGGTAACTCAACTAATAACGAAGTGTAACTATAAGTTGCGAAAGTAAATATATTTTAAATAGAAAAACATTGTACAGCGAGTAGAACAAGTTTGGTCGGTTGTATATAGTCTGCGGGAAACAAACTTGTTCTCCGGGTGTATCTAACTTTGTACTGCACTTGTTCGCGTAATTCATGGACTTGGCTGTAAATAACGCGGCTTAAGGCAAGCGGTTTATCTTAAGCAACTGCGAGAGTAAGCCGGCTGTACCTTTATCGCTTACGATGAAGTTCAGCACTTTGTTTAATTTTTTACTTTAATTAGGTTACGAAATCTTATATGAGTTTAGAATGAATTAGAACAAAAATTTCTAAATAATTAAGAAATAACCTGTTTGGTAAAAAAAACACAACTAAGCTAATCTTTGTCACCTAAAATGGTATGGGTATTAGTCAGTCAGCAAACATATTTCCTTTGCCTTTGGCGTTGTATCCGGAGGTCGTGGGTTCGATTCCCACCCGTGGCTAAACAATATTAGTACGTATTTCTGTACAGTTTGTCTAGGTGTTTATAAAATATAATATGTATTATATCGTTGTTACCGGTACACATAGTAAAAGCCTAGAGCTTCATTTGTTACCAGAGCAATATGTGTAAATTAAAAAAATATTATTATTTTTATTATTTCGGATGTAAACTCATTTCTTAATACCTGAGGTGTCAGCCCCCCAGTCGCGTCGAAACAGCGGAGAATAGGAGTTCTTTGGTAAATGAATTGGACCAAACCCTGGAAAAAAATTCAAACAGGGGTTCTCTTAATCTGGTCTAATTTGTGCATTGATACACAATTACCATTGTCTTCAATTCTCGATATCCTGGGATTAGAAATACGCCCCGACCTAAACCACCGCAACTATATTGAGAGCATTGCAAAGACCGCAAGTAGGAAGCTCGGCGTCCTTAATAAGGTGCGACGGTATTTTATTCCTCGACTCAGGCATCTGATTTATAAAGCTCAGATATGGCCATGTGTGGAATACTGTTCGCATCTTTGGGATGGATCTGCCAAATACTTGCTGCAAGCTCTCGATAGTCTGCAGAAGCGTGCATCGAGAGTTATCGAGAGCAAAGAGCTCACGGACACTCTAGAGCCATTGCAGCTTCGCAGAGATGTAGCGTCGTTGAGCGTGTTTTATCGCCTTTATCATGGAGAGTGCTCTGAAGAACTTTTTCATCTCATTCCTCCTTCTCCTTTCCGAACAGACAACAAAAAAAGACTTTACGAACAGGTAAAAAAAAGGAAGCACATACTGTGGCCGATATCCCAACCCGCACAAAAAAAAATGATTGCTTGCATGTTTCCTTCTTCTAATAATCTCAAGTCCTTTAAACGAAGCGTTTGTATAGGCATCTTAAGCCGGCATAATAGGTACAGTCAACGGTTACGTAGATCGTAATTGTTGGTTGCATTTGTTCTTGGACCTTCATACTGCTTTCCATCAGGTACATGTCGAGCTCATAAAAAAATAAAATATCTAGTTATTTAATTTCACGTATAAACATTACAATATTTAAAATAAAAACGACTACACGTGCTAGCCATTTGTTCAGTGTATACAACAACGTCTGGCGCAGAAACAAGATCCCTCCGTTGGGTACCCTGGATATAGCACCCATGTACCATGTTTATAGTTCTTAGAATAAGGTACTGCAACCCTGCAAGGACACAGAAAAATAATCCCATTGTTTTATTCTAAAATATTTTTTATTAAAGTTAAAAGTGCCTTTTTAACACCCGTGACCTTTTTTCAACTAATTCACGATTTTTTCTTAAGTTTTTTTATCAAAAACTTCATTTACCAAAGAATTTTGAGGATTAAATCCCGAAGTACCATAATTTACGTACAAGGATTTCTGAGGAAATTCCTTAAGTGAAGGAATTTTTTAACGGATTCAACAGTATGACTTAAGAAAATTTATTTAATCAATTAAGGAAAACTTTTGGAATACAGGTGCAACGCACTTTAAACTTTAATAAAAAAGGATGATTTTAGTATGAATAAATGGGTTTATTTAACACCCTCGAATACGTTTAATTTAGTAGAATGCATTCATCTACTACATAATACTAAGTATATGATGAGTTTGAGTAATTTCCACGTAATATTAATGTAAGTCACGAGCTCCTCCGAACTTTGAGGGGGTGATTACCGCCTGGTAATTGTAGAGGAGCAGTCTGACCTTATTCCGATCACGTCTCCGCGAACTCCGCAAAAACGAGAACATGGAATGCTCTAATAACTTTATGTACTACTGCTATACCTATCATTCATATAACTGCTGACATTTTCAGAATATTTTTAGCTTTCAGTTTTCGGTTTGAAGTTCCTTAACCTGAAAAAATATTAAATTAAAAATTAAAAATTAAAATTAAAAATTATTTGCTATTTTATAGTCTTATAAATACTTGATTTACTTACAAAGTAAATAATTTTATGTTTTTCTATTTATCATACCATTTATATAATATTTAATTATATAAATGATATGATTTATATATAATTAATTAGCATTTTTTGTAAACTTGCATGGTGCCCCCAACTTCGTAAGCGTGTTTATTTTAAATCAATAAAAACTTGGTTTTAATAGATAACTATTATTACTAAGGTAAAGTAAACATGTCGACCATGGCTACCATGCCCGCGTTTCTTAATTTATAAAAACCACGTTTTATTTATTTATAAATAAATTAATAAAACAAATATTTTATTGACTTTTATAAAGCTACTAATTAATATAAATAATTTAATTTATTTACATTATAAATAATAATTTTAAATTACTTATATTTTAATTTACTTAAATTATGTTTAAATATGTGATGAAATGACGACTATGATAGTTTGTAATTTTTGTAAAGTAATTTTGTGTTAACTCAATGTAAGTGAATGTTATCTATGATATTTTTTGAGTTAATAAAATATTCTTAACCTAAAACCTAGCTTTCCTTCATACAACATTTATTTTCATCTGGTGTATTTAACAACTTTTCCTAAAACATCCTGTAGGTATATCAGAACTTTATTTTACCCACTATTCAACAAAAACAAAACGCATATAAATCGGTAATAGTTTTTAAGTGATGCCCAACAAGTGATGCGACAAACATACAAATAGAATAGGAATTCTAAAAATAATAGATTATTGTTCTATAGCCTAATAAGAGGCCAGCCCATTTTTTTTAATCATATCAATATACAGATATTTTTATTTACAATTGTATTATATGTACAGGGGCCTTACCAAAGAGCCAATTGATAATCCTATCGAATACCCATCCAAAGCCAAAGTATGAGATTTGATGTTTCTCGTCGATCAGGCTCTACCCATAGAGTAAAATTCCTATAAAATGCTAAAATATTTTTATTCAAAAAAATACCTATAATTTATTAGGAATTTATTATCTAGTGTTACTAAATTCTTAAATAACTAAAAGTAATATGGCAGTCCAATACGTCTATTTCGTAACCGCATCATTTGGGCGGCATAGTGGGAGCGATCAATATTGTTTAACACCAATGTATTGATCGACCCCATTCATGACCTTTGTAGTAGATGCATTTAGATACAAAGTCACCTGCCGTGTAAACTTTATATGCCTTCGGCACGGTAATAATATGTAAAGGTGTATGGTAGGTAAAGTAACCCTTTAATAGTACATTGTTCACCGAGGGGAGAAAGTCACCGATTACTAACGAGGGCGAAGTTTGAGGCCCGACGCGAAGCGGAGGGCCTTAATTCGCTCGAGTTAGGAATCGCACTTTCTCGCCGAGTGATACATAGTGCTTTATACTACACCTACGAGGAAAATAATAGTACTTTTTAACATAGAATACAAAGACCACAAAGTACTTGACTTATACTTTTGCGCTTTTTCATTAAAGTAAGATAATAATACATTTTCAGAAAAAGAATGCACATTTTTCTCGCTTTTCCATTGTAAAAAGTCTTCATACGCCTTGTTATATTTATTCTTAGATTTCTCAGGTAATAGGTTTTCAATAACTTCTTGGGCAGTTACTTTTAGTTCTGGCGGCGTTGTCAAATCTTCACTATCGCTACTAGACGACATTTCGAGTAGAATATAGTAATTAAAAATAACAAAACACAAATTGAAAGTTCACAAGGAACAAGAAAGCAGTCTGCGCGCGCTTTTTTGTTGTTCGTTTAACGTAGATAGAGAGGCAAGGGAATCATGCTCTATGCAGCCTCGCCAAAATAATTAAATTTAGAAAAGAATCTATGCTACTTTTCTAAACTTAATAAATCAAAAATGCAAAGAAAGTAAACAGCCAATAAACCAATACTTTTATTTTATTTTATTTTGATTAAAATTTCGAACTTGTAAAAAAAAACTAGGCTGTATGGCTTTGAACCCTTGCCTTTCCTAATTTGGAAGAATTGAAGAAAAAAAATTAAAAAAAAACTAGCACGTTAACAATGAATTTTCATATACTTTTTCCTCCCGCTTAAGCACGTTAACAATGGATTTTCATACACTTTTTCCTTCCGCATATTTGTACGACTACAAAGACGTAATTTCTGACCTATTCTTACGCAAGTAAGAACCTACTTTCCGAGCAGGTGTAGTATAAAAAAAATTCAGGCATCAGTTAATACAGTATGGATTATATCAATTCATACTGACAACTTAATCGCATGCCTTTTTATTGGACCTCCTGACAATTACAGCGAAGCGATCGACACGCCATTAACAAATATACTATCAATGTAATGATCGATCGATCGACATAATTATAATAAAGCTATCGATAATAGAGATAATATTCGATATGGGTGTGGTTTTAGAGTTTATTCGTCTAAATTTGAAATAGTCATAATAAAATATAGTTATCAATTTTCATTTTATTATTTTCAATATTGTTATATTCTTAAAGCACAGACCTACAAGCTAAACCATAAGCAATATGAATAATTCACTAGCAAATATAATGCCCTCTTTATAACAAAATATGTGGGCGCGGTACCATACAGTTACACAAGAAATGTTTCCAGAAAAAGTAGATATTAGGAGGTCACGCCGAGGAACCGAGGAACGCGTGTATGTTTAGGGAAACGATATATTCCGCGTTCCATGAATAAACGGGAATCGAAAAAATACGACCAAAAATATTATTCAGACGTCCCTAATCCTGAGGCGAATGCGAAAGTAGATCTTATCCGGCCTTTTATTTGCGTAAAAACGAGGTTCAAATATGTAGTTTTTAATCCTCGATGCCTCGGGGAATTAATACTAGTCTAACTACATTATACATGTGCACTAACATTTAGGTATACATACACAAATGTTATCATTTATTTATTCGTATATTAAAAAAAACAATAGTAACATATAACAAGTACATTGCAATAATAAAAATACAAAACAATTTAAAGAACTTGCTCCAAAGTGGTTAAAATATAACCCGGTGCAGAAATAACTGTACTCCTATGTCTATACATTAGGAATCTAATGGCATCAAATTCGTTATTCACGGAATATGGTGTAGGTACATAGTTGTTTTACAGATTTTTAAGATCTCTTATTCTACCATTTGTGGTACCTATGTGAATTTATTTAAATACAACAAAATAAATATCTAAATGTATTTTATTTAGTTTTATGGCAATTGGTAAAACAATATTAGTAAGCTTTATTATGTGTACACATAGTGCAAGCCTAGAACTTAGTATGTAAACCATATGTATGTGTGAAACGTCCTACAATTATTAATAATATTCCCAAATTTTCTTTAAAGAACTTTAAATGTGATTTTTTTCTTTGAAGAAGTCTTTAAATGTGAACATTGTCTTTCGCTTATTTTTTTATCAAAGCAATGTAGAGATATTTATTTGTTAAATTTCAATCATTTACAATTTTATTATAATTATGTATAGACCCAAAAAACACTATTTTGATCGTATAAAAGTTTAAAAAATAAATAAATATTTTAGGAATGGTGTAGGTAATATCCTCTTGTATCGTTGTGAGTGGAGCCTCCGGGGCGACTTCCGGTGCACTCAGCTTCACCGGAAGTCTCTCAGAATGTCGGATATTGAACACATGTACCATTTTTGTATGTTTTTCAAATTGGGTAGTTAGGAAGCAAAAGTTATAGGTTGACGGATGTTCTATTACGTGATAATGATTTATTCATTTTTAATTTGGTACACATAGAACATGGGGGGCACGAGAAAAAAATCGATTTACAATATTCTCTTTCTCCACCAAATACCAAATCAAGAAAGTTATAATGAGATAGACTATCCTTGAGTAAAAGGGGGAGGGGGGTGGAAAACACGACTAAAAATACGGGGTTAGAGAGCTTTTACACGAATACACCACCTTGGGACCGAGGCTCGCGGATTCATCCGAGACGATGGAAAACGAGTGTTCTTGGATTGTGGAGATTCCAAATGCTACGCCTATTTAAAAAACAAAAAATCTGCATTGCTATACAAAGAGCTAATACAGTTCTTTTTTCTTTTTTTATAGGAGCTCGGCATGTGACCCTACATCTACCTGATCGAAAGCAGTATGCAGGTCCAAGAATGAATACAAACAACACTTAGAACTGTGTTATAAAAGTTGGTTTCATCCATTGTGCCGGCTTAAGATGCCTATTCACGCTTCGTTTAAAGGTTATAGGATAGAGGGACCACACAAGCAGACAGAGCATTCCACATTTTAATAGTGCGACAGATGTACGAATCACCAAATCTTTTAGTGCGGGTTGGTACATTGGCCACAGAATTTTAGGTTCTGTAACACAAAGAGGAAGAAGGAATAAGATTAAATAGTTCTTCAGAGCACTGTCCATGGTAAAGGCGATAAAATTACTACATCTCTGCGAAGCTGCAGTGGCTCTAAGGTATTAGTGAGCTCTTTGTCATCAAACTACGAGATGCACCTTCTGCAGACCATCGAGGGCATGCAGGAAGTATTTGGCCGATCCACCCCAAAGGTGCGAACAATATTCCACACAAGGCCGGATCTCGGCTTTATAGATTAGACACCTGAGCTCTGGAGTGAAATACCGTCGCACCTTGTTAAGGGGGCACATTAAGCAAATCAAAAATCTAATAAATAAATAATAATAATAATAATAAAATCTTTATTTGCCAAAAAATATGGTACAGAGATGTCTAGATGAAATAGAATAGAGAATACCTCAAACCAAACAAATATATAAAAAAATATATAATAATCAAGATATTTAGAAGTAACTGGCTCTTTGAAAACGTCATAG
Source organism: Monopis laevigella (assembly GCA_947458855.1). NCBI lineage: Eukaryota > Metazoa > Arthropoda > Insecta > Lepidoptera > Tineidae > Monopis > Monopis laevigella. The sequence continues at coordinate 624,671 of OX381596.1, read as the reverse complement.
CATAAAGTTGCTGCGATAGAAAAAAATCACTAAGTTACCATTTTTTATCGATATTTCCTATCACTTCAATATAGAACAGATTATAAAGCCATTTTTTATAATTAAGTATTATATATAAGATCTAGTACATGGCCTAGCGTTTTTATAAAATTCTAAATAATTTGGAAGTTACAGCAAAATAATTGTATTTTTTCCAATTCCACACGAGATTTTATTTTGTTTCTCACTCGCACGCATTGTATCAGGCATATTTTATTTCACCTGTTTTATTTGCCCTTATACGCCTTCCGAGCTTTTTATTTGCGGTCTTGGCAATGTTCTCGATGTAATTGCAGTGATTTAAGTCGGAGCGCATTTCCAGTCCCAGAATATTCAAAATAGGTGATAATGGTAATTGAGTGCTCTGAGAGAGGGAAAATACATATCATACAGTGATTTCTCATTAATTTAAATTAAATTTAGTTTTATTTTATTTTGCTAGGTTTATTTATTTTATATTTTGCAATGTTTTCTAAATAAATGATTTGAAAATTTTAGAAAACCGTTAGGTAAATCTAAAAATTCGGGTAAATAGGAAATCCGGGATGTGGCGCTTCTGAAATATTTTCAGTTTTTTAGGTTACAATCCGAAATCTGCTACACTCATCTGTAGCGCAAGGCAGTGTGCGCACTATTTTTTGGCGGGAATAATTTAAACTTGAAAGAATCGCGGCTCAAGCGGCGAAATTAATATATCGAGAAAAATGGAATGATTCACAAGAAACTGGTAAACGAGACGAAATTACTCGTATACTTAGTAGTACGTAGTACTCATTTTTCTAAAGATTTTTTCCATTATCGTAAAAAACTTGTAGTTTTTTACCCTGAATAAAAAAGAGCTTATTAAAATTTTTATAATAATAATTTTAATTTAATTTTAGTTTATCAACTAAAAGGTATTCCTCGGCAAATAATTATAAATAAAATGGAACATGTGAAACCCAGCACAGTTCATGACTCCATATTGAAAAAAAAGGAATGTTAATCTTGCTCAGGAAGATAAGAATTACCAATTTGCTCATTCAATATCAATATTGCAGAAAGTACGGTCGGAAGCTGCATGTGCAGATGATCTACATGTTGATGACTCTGCTGACATTGCGCTACGGCTAGTACAGTACAATTACGGATGATCGTAATTGTACTGTACATTAGACAATATAACTCACCGTTTACCACCTACGTCTCGGTATCGGAAAAAATCAAACTACTGAAAAATAAATCAAAATTTATCAATCAATTTTGATGCTACGGGATCAGTAGTTTGTAAGCCTTATGCAAATTCAAAGATGGTATATTATTACGTGGGAATTACTAGTATTACCATAAAATTTAGCCACTAATAGACATGATAACAAATAATCATACCGCTCTTCCCATTGCTGACTGTTTAACATATTCAAAAAACTTGTGTGGGTTTCTAAAGGCGTCAAGTGGCCAGCATTAATGAAGTTGTCACCGATTGGTCTTGGGCAAATATCAATGCGATAATGACTGCGTGGAATAAATCCTCTATACTAGATTATTTAAAAGCATTTCACCAAGCTACTTTTTCTGCTGAGTCATTTGATGTTCTTCCTGTTCCTGCTTGCTATCTGCATTTTATGAAGATGGAGACAGTTGTAGAAAAAACAAGTCAAAAAGAGTTTAAAAGGTTTAATTTAGGAGATTGTGTCTAAGCTTGTACATGTAGAAAGTTACGAGGTTCTTAAAGAATGTTTGCTGTTAGTTATAATTGTGTTTTCATTCCCTGAAGAAAATCAAAAGCTCGTAGATATACTGAATCGTTTACTTGACGCATTATATGGATTAGAAAGTTTCACAGCTAAATCAGTCTATTTCTAAATTGTTTCACTTGGATATGAGACAACAGTGATCCGTAAAATGAATTATTTCTTCTTACAACAATTACTGGGTATTATTTTATGTAGATCAAACTCAAAAAGACTCGTATTTATCGAATTCTGGCCAAGAAAAGGTGAAAATAGAAGATTATGCGGCGAATTTCAAGAATTTTTACAGCCTTGTATTTCCTGGAAAAATAAAGGGAGATTGGCAGGTTATAAAAATGATTTATCCATCGCAACAAAAGGACGACTTTGACAGCTGCGGTGTTTATGTTCTTTATGTCAAATCGTAAGAAATAAGTAATTACCCTTTAAATGAACAATAATATATTCATCGAGCATGTTATTAATGTTACACTATTTTTTTTCCATTAAAAAAATTATAATGCGTTTTACACTCTACCTTATTACGACAAAACTGCGTATATAGATAGTACGGTGACGTATAAGATATTATGCTGTTTTGTCGTAAACAGGGCGTCACTGTTGATGATGACTCGCCTGGAACTCTCTTGTTATATTCTAATACTTTGAAATTTATCTTACTTTGTATGTTATCTCTATTAATCTCAATGACAATAAATATTACCATCTGTAATATTTCCGCTTTACTGTAATGAATTTAAATTTTTTTTACATATCAATCAATGAGACCGTTAATATTTAACCCTGATGCCTACAGAGAAGATTTAAAAGTTCAAAGTCTTGAAAAGTTATTGAATGTTGTTTCGTGTGTGTGGGCCGGAGAAAAATCTGAAAGAGAAAGAACACGGGTTGAGTGTAGAAGCTATGTTAAATGGTCACATTTCAATTGGAAAAATATATAATATGTTAATAATATTGTGTTAAAAAAAAAAATTTACTCCTTATAACAAAACACATATTTTTCGTAAAAAGGTATTTGTTATTTACGGATCTATTGCAAATTGAACACAAAATTATTAATAAAAGTAACCTTCTAAAGTGCATTTCTACAAAATTTTATGAAAAAAATACTGTTTATACGAGTTCTATAGGCCAGTGTAACAACAGTGTGCTATATTTTTTCAGAAATATCCCTACCATAAAATTATAAATCGCATAACCATCGATGGTCAAATAAGAAAGGTCTTAAGGCCACCCATAGACCAAAGTCCTTCAGTAACTATGAACCACCTATAAGTAAATTGAACTATAAAGGACGTCACGACAAAAACCGTTACTCGATTCAGCAATGTTATGTGAACCAGGACCTAATTGAAATAGTGCAATGGGAACGGCAAAGTTTGCAATAGTTATATACAGTTTTAAATAGTTATCGCAGTAATAATAAGATTTATCCGGCTGCTGATGATTTATCCGGCTGCTGATGATTTATCCGGCTGCTGATGATTTATCCGGCTGCTGATGATTTATCCGGCTGCTGATGATTTATCCGGCTGCTGATGATTTTGAACACCTTGTGTTCAAAAAGTGTCTAAGGCTACTATTTTATTTAATACATTTTTTTTTTCTTTTTCTTCTAGCTTTTTCTATCGCTTATCTTGATGCTTTAATACATTTATTAAGTTTAAGCGTGTTTTAGTTTTATTAGGTAGTTTTAATTTTTAAGTTTGATATTTGATAAAGAACATATTTTTCTCTCGACAATCAATTCACAAACATATACAATGCCTGGTGTTGTGGTGTCTGGTGTATACATTTTCCTTTGAAGATTTTATCGTTAGAAATAAAATTAAAGTATAAAATACATACCCAATAGTGCTCGCCATTATGTTGCTGATAAACCCTCCCTTCTTATATCTAAATGTATGGATAATAATCATACCCAAGATTGGGAGAATTAATCTACGGAGGCTTGCGTCCTATTGATATGGGAAACGCTTTACGTCGTATAGCCGAAAGCATAGCAAGCATATCTGAATCGGTTAGTTTGTATTTAAATCCAATATAAGTAGGTTTTGCAGTAAATAATGGTGGCGAGGCTGCTGTACACTCTACCAGGATTTCCTTGACTCGCATAAAGGCACTTTAACAATAAATGAAAAAAATGATTATCAAAATGCGTTCAATACAGTTGAAAGAGACTATGTTAAGAGAAATTTTAACAAATTTCCAAATTTATATCTATACACGTGGAGACATACTCGATCCCTTCTTCGCTTCTATTTGACGAATGCCTGGTAGAATCTATAGTTGGTTGCCAGCAAGGTGACCCAATGGGTCTGGCAGCATTTCCTCTAAGTATTCACCCGCTAATTCGGCAACTCACCTCTTAATTGAATGTATGGTATTTGGACGATGATGGTACATTAGGTGGTGATCATGCAGCAGTGCTCAGATTTTTCAAAAAATATTAAAGAGTCTAAAGAAATCGGTTTAAATGTAAATACAATTTAATCTGAACTGTACTTATCTGGAGCATTTGATGAAAATATATTTGATTCTTTTGAACGAGTAGCCCTGGTATACATTTAATCAAAAACAAACCATCCCTTCTTGATGCTCCAATTACTGATGATGGCATTCCTCCCATGTTGGAGTCTAAATTAATTTCTGTCAAAAGTGTATGCTCCAGATTAGAAGATGTGAATCCACATACATTCATTTACTCATCCCAAGTTTGGTGACACTTACGAATTTCACCAATGTGGGATGGTGATATTTTAGTTGAAGTAGATAGCATTTTAAAAATAACAATATAAAATATTGTTAACATAAACTAATCCCTTTCCCAATTCATTCAATGTTCATTACCAATATGGTCTGGAGGTTTAGGTGTGAGAAAAGTTTCAGATCTTTCAATACCATCCTTCGATTGTTATTTCGTCTGAGATACATCATAACTTGATTCTGTCTCAAATGTCAAATCCCTTTGTCAATCCATATTGTTAAAAAGTAACAATAACATTACGGAATTATACAGAGAATATAATATACGACAATGGGTGACTCTATAAGAGCTTCTCAAAATTAGCTTTTGAATTAAAAAAATAAATCAGGAGTCTGAACATTACCATATGTAGGTAATTTGACGGCAAACAATCCCCCGTGTAGTAAATTTAACTTTTTTGATTTGTTGCGGAAATATCCCTAACTATTTTTTTTTGTCTGTTTTCTAGCTTTCAGGGTCATACATTATGTCACTTCCAAATTCAAACTATTTGGAAGCAAGGTAAAATTATGTGAAAAAATTAACATGTCATTACATAAAACAATGTGAATAGACAGACTAACGTGACATATGTCACCATAGCGCTCCTTATATGGATATAAAATCAATTCGTTTAGCAACTTTATGATAACTTAGTTTATATTCTTAAAACTTTTTCTATAAAGCGTTAGTAAGTTCGTACATGCTCTCCTTTGTTGTCAGTTGCAAACTTTGATATTTTAAACTTAGACAATAAAATTCACATATTTATAAAATAGGTAATATTATTTTATTTTTATATTAAATATACTCTTATTCAAATAAGTGCGATCGTTCAGAAAACATTTAACTTCTTAAAGACAAAACTTTTGCACGTAAGCCGAGTTTTATAATTATTAGTTTCCAGTATTTAACTTTATTTATTTGTTAACCATTAAATTTATGTTACCAAGGAATCGAATTAACAAATATCAGATACTACTTCAACTAACTAACATAAAACTCTATAATGGTTAACAGATCCAGTGCAGATGTGGAAATGTATGGGTTATCCGACTTAAAAATAAGAGTGACATTTAATATTATTTATTACACAAAAAAAAAATCACTTAAGAGTCTACTTTGCCATTGTGTGTGAAAAAAATACTGACGTTCAATATGTAAAAGTTTAAGTGATCTGGAGATCTTTAATTATTAATATGTGCGATCCATAGATAAAAAGTACCTACGTGTTTATTTATTTTTTTAATCTTTAAACCAAAATAATAGTACTTATAATAGTATGTTGTAAGTTTTATTAAAATGTTTATATTCTACAACCAGGAACTTAAAGGTCCTAACTTAGGGTTTGATAAGGGGTTCGCATATTTGGTTTTACGGAGCGGTTAGGAGCTGTAACGGCTACACCATATCAGATGGTACGTTTGCATACCCAAGCACGTCCCGTTGAATAATGCAAAACTCTGGTCGGTAAGAAATCCACTATGAATGTGGGGCAAAAGGAAATAACTTCCCAGATTGTGGAGTGTCTAATCGTCTATGAGTCTTTAGTCAGTTAGCTCTGTAAAAAATGAACAATTAGCTAATATGTCATTTTGATCAAATTGTATTGATCTTCGTATCGTACTATTGATCTCGAAAAATATCGTGCGATGTTAATGAATGAAGCAAATTTCAAAAATATGTATACTATCTATTCTATCCGTATTTTATTCCTGCCTCGTTGTCCCGATGGTATTCGAATCTACACCTAACAATTGGTGAACTTGTCACGGCGTTTATATAGATTACGTAAAGTAAATGTTATATTAAATTTTTAAAGATAAAAATGCAATGAAAAAATTCCTGGTGGCGGGACTCGAACCCACGAACCTCGCTATCGCGGCAAGGCGCTCAACCGCTGAGCCAACCAGGTTCCAGTCAGCCCTCACGAACTTTGTCATTGCTTGTTATCTACTTATACACAGACGCCCTCTATTAGCTTTCTTTTAATAACTCTTATACGAGTGATGTTAAAAGTCCTAGCTTTTGATACTAGATGGCAGAGGAGTCTGTTTTTTGTTTTTACTTTTTTCAGTATTTTATATTTATGCATTTTTATAAATTCCTTTTTATAGGATAATCTTATATTAAATTTTTAAAGATAAAAATGCAATGAAAAAATTCCTGGTGGCGGGACTCGAACCCACGAACCTCGCTATCGCGGCAAGGCGCTCAACCGCTGAGCCAACCAGGTTCCAGTCAGCCCTCACGAATTTTGTCATTGCTTGTTATCTACTTATACACAGACGCCCTCTATTAGCTTTCTTTTAATAACTCTTATACGAGTGATGTTAAAAGTCCTAGCTTTTGATACTAGATGGCAGAGGAGTCTGTTTTTTGTTTTTACTTTTTTCAGTATTTTATATTTATGCATTTTTATAAATTCCTTTTTATAGGATAATCTTATATTAAATTTTTAAAGATAAAAATGCAATGAAAAAATTCCTGGTGGCGGGACTCGAACCCACGAACCTCGCTATCGCGGCAAGGCGCTCAACCGCTGAGCCAACCAGGTTCCAGTCAGCCCTCACGAATTTTGTCATTGCTTGTTATCTACTTATACACAGACGCCCTCTATTAGCTTTCTTTTAATAACTCTTATACGAGTGATGTTAAAAGTCCTAGCTTTTGATACTAGATGGCAGAGGAGTCTGTTTTTTGTTTTTACTTTTTTCAGTATTTTATATTTATGCATTTTTATAAATTCCTTTTTATAGGATAATCTTATATTAAATTTTTAAAGATAAAAATGCAATGAAAAAATTCCTGGTGGCGGGACTCGAACCCACGAACCTCGCTATCGCGGCAAGGCGCTCAACCGCTGAGCCAACCAGGTTCCAGTCAGCCCTCACGAATTTTGTCATTGCTTGTTATCTACTTATACACAGACGCCCTCTATTAGCTTTCTTTTAATAACTCTTATACGAGTGATGTTAAAAGTCCTAGCTTTTGATACTAGATGGCAGAGGAGTCTGTTTTTTGTTTTTACTTTTTTCAGTATTTTATATTTATGCATTTTTATAAATTCCTTTTTATAGGATAATCTTATATTAAATTTTTAAAGATAAAAATGCAATGAAAAAATTCCTGGTGGCGGGACTCGAACCCACGAACCTCGCTATCGCGGCAAGGCGCTCAACCGCTGAGCCAACCAGGTTCCAGTCAGCCCTCACGAATTTTGTCATTGCTTGTTATCTACTTATACACAGACGCCCTCTATTAGCTTTCTTTTAATAACTCTTATACGAGTGATGTTAAAAGTCCTAGCTTTTGATACTAGATGGCAGAGGAGTCTGTTTTTTGTTTTTACTTTTTTCAGTATTTTATATTTATGCATTTTTATAAATTCCTTTTTATAGGATAATCTTATATTAAATTTTTAAAGATAAAAATGCAATGAAAAAATTCCTGGTGGCGGGACTCGAACCCACGAACCTCGCTATCGCGGCAAGGCGCTCAACCGCTGAGCCAACCAGGTTCCAGTCAGCCCTCACGAATTTTGTCATTGCTTGTTATCTACTTATACACAGACGCCCTCTATTAGCTTTCCGTATTTTATTCCTGCCTCGTTGTCCCGATGGTATTCGAATCTACACCTAACAATTGGTGAACTTGTCACGGCGTAAAGTAAATGTGGTATTCCATATTTTTGTGTGCCAAATTTCTTCATTTATAAGAAAAATGAAAATGACTGCAAAACACAATATTATATTTTTCTGTATTTTTTTATTATTATAATAATATTGCTATTACTTCTGTCGGAATTATCATCTTCTTCGAAATTATTCTTATTTTGACTCAATATTGACATTGCTAAAATAAAAGAACTCGCTACATATTTAAGAATAGAGATAACTTCATTAAGGCAGTAAATAAAACTACTATGAATAATATAAAACATAGACCTTCTACTCTAGTCAACTCTTATACATTTATTTTATTTAAGCTTATTTATCCTAGAAGGATAACTGTTTGTGGAAATCTTTGTTTAAAAATACGTTAGTCTCGTGGGAATCGAACCTGCGACTCCAGATGCAATGTCGATGACGTAATAAAAACTACGGGAGCGACCAACGATAACATTTCGAAGAAAGCAATTGAAAATTTTGCAAATAAAATTGGTCCGGAGTTTGTTATTTTGTGGAAATAGTCGCGTTTTGTTCTCGGCGTTGGTTTATTTTGTTTCATTGACTTTCATTTCTGTTACGTGTTACAACCATTTTACATTTTTCCAGAATAAAATTGTTCAAAAAGTTCCAAAACAGAGAGATTTTTTTATTACCAAAAAAATCTCTCTTTTGTACAATTTTAGTTTTGCATAAAGATTTTTAAATAAATAAATAAATCTCTGGAAATTACTCCAACTAAAACAAAATATACTACGAATGAACAAATGGATGGGATGTTGAAAAGAGTCTTCCTGGAAAGCTTTCATTTTATATTTGTATGTCCATTTACTCGTAGCTCTAGTCACAAACTATAGCTCTAAGCTTGTACTGTGCGTACCAGAAACAACGATATAATAATATATCTGATATTCTATAAACACCCAGACCATAGCAATCATCATACCAGCCTTTCACGCGTCCACTGCTGGATGTCCCCAAGGATCGCCACAACGACCGGTTCTGTGCCGCCTGTAGCCATCGGCTTCCCGCGACTTTTTTCAGTTCGGCGGTCCATCTTGTGGGGGGCCTGCCTCTGCTGCGTCCTCCGGCACATGGCAAACTGTACAGGAAAACGTACAAATATTTTTTGGCCATAGATCGAACCCACGACCTCCGGACACAACATCAAAGACGCAACCACTAGTCTTCGGAGGCGGTCAAAAGTTATTCATGTAAACAAGCGAACATATGATATGTTTTCACATAACTACGATAAAACTAAAATAAAACAGATGTAGCAGGATTGGTTGTGGGACTTTAAAAAGCTCATCTCCTATTATAATTATAAAATATGTCATATTTCATATTATGAAATCAAAGTCAAAAGTCAAAATTATTTATTTCATATAAATCTTTACAGATATTTATGAATAGTCAAAAAAAAAAAGTTTAACAATGAGGTATTAGAGTTGGTTAGGCAGCTATTCATTAACAAAAGAACGACAAATATTTATTATACCTCGATATCAAATTTAGAACTTAAGCACGATGGAATGGAACCCTTAATATAAAAATTACTACCGAACCGAACACACACTACATAACCAACTAGTGTAAGACTAGGTGGTTAGCTGATTCCTGTCAATCATTATCTGTCATACAAGAGAGCCACCAAGGCGACCAACTTCACCGATCATATCGACGCCTTAAATATTTATTGTAAATTATATATAAATGTCGAAACTTATTAAGTAACATATTTTGATATTCGTTTCTAAAATAATTCTCACAAAGTGCCAAAAATATCTGGAAAGGTACAAAACGTAAAAACAATAATAATGTTCCAGCAGTAGGTACAAATCTATCGGCGATTTCACTTCCTTTCTCCCAATTTTCAGTAACTCAATTTCTGAAAATGTATGTTTGTTCAACATATTCGAGGAAAAAGCTGGTCCGAGGGTCTGCGGGTAAACAGAATTAAGGGCAGTGATGTATGTCGATAGATGTTTTATCGATAATTATGTTACATTATTAGGTTATCGATTGTATATCGACAAACACATACGTTTTGATATAAGTTTAGTCCTATGTGGAAAAGCTACAAATGTGAGGCCAGCAGATAAGCGTTAAATTGTCATTAAATATCATTCATATACATATAAGATAATAAAAATAATTTGTAAAATCTAATAAAATGTTAAATAATGATAATCTTATCTCTTAGAGAGTGCGTTAATAAATAATTTTATTTGTTTTGATAAAGTTTACTATACCAGGCTGAAATAGAAATACCAATCAGACATTGGAGACAGAATATATAATCAGGCGAAAGGAAAATATAATATATAAGGATCATATAGTCTATCCACAGCATTATGAAATACGCGAATATTTCAAATATAAACCAATTTGCAAGAGAACATACGAACTCAGATAACGACGAGGTAGAACCAAAATTATGATAAGTTTAACTTTACAAGTAGGAAGGTAGTTGCGAAATTATTCAAATTGCAGTTCTATATGCGAGTGCATTCGTGGACTACCCGACGTGATCGGGGTAATGGAATATCATTGTCTGCGACATACGTGACCGAAATCTGACGAAACACTCTCACCCGAAGCCGAAGTTTCCTTCACGACCGCGAGTTTAGAAGCTTTGGATTAGTCTACATGTTGTTGTTTCATTAAAAACAGTAAAAATATATTCAACCTTTTTATGAACAGAGATAAAATTGCATTATTATGTTAGTAGGTTAATTCCAAGGACTTAAAAGCTACAGGCTGTCTGTTTTTCTTGGTTTCTAATTTTATTTACGGGCGAGATAAGCTGAAATGTTACTTTTTTTTAAATTAAGTAAATTTTTTTTGGGCATTTTATTATTTTATATTTATTAGTTTAAATAGAATAAGACCATAAGTATTCATGCAAATACTTATGGCCTTATTTATAAAAAAAAATTAGTCATTGGAGAACACTTTAGATTAAATAGGTCTCTTTTACGCATATTATTTTGTTTCTAAAAAAAGTGTCTAAACTTTCTTTAAGGTGATTCCTCAGCTCGGGTATGGAAACTAATTGCAAGAGATGGTGCTTGTGTTGCAAAATCAAAATGGTTTTTAATTAATTACGTAAATATTATAGTCGCTAGGAATCTGAGGAATCACCTTAACTAAGTTATCCTTCAAGGACTCAATAAGTTTGTATGAATAAGTCCGTGTCTCTTGAGCAGCTTTGTTTCAAAATTAAGTATTAGTAATAAGCGCTTCGACCAAAAGAAGGCATAACTTTCTTATTTTAAGATTAGTGACGTCAAATTTAATCAGGGCAGTTAACGATTGATAGGTCAATGGAACCAGATAACCACCTAGTCTTAAACTGATTGGTTATGTAGCGTATGTTCGGTTAGGTTGTTTTGTTTTCTCCCGCAAGGATAATATTTTCAACATTTGTCTGAGGGAGGAAAGGCGACCTGGCCAATTTTTTTTTTGACTAATACAGAGTGCTTGAGGTGCATTATCTGTTTCCGACGGTGGCGTGGCTGCGTGCTGTTTTATTTTTATTATAATTTTATTGAAGGTCTTTAATTTTTGTATTTGTGTGTTCTTTTTTAAGATTATTTAGGTATTCTGTACTTTAATTTATTTAGTCAATTATTATTACGTACTATTTTATATTTTGAGAATTTATCGAACTCAATGTAATTTTTTTTTCAGTCAATCTCTGAAATAGGAAAATATTAAATTTAAATTATTTTTAAGGTGATATAAAAGATTTATCGGTAACCATTAAATATATCGATACAATCCCATCACTATCGCCTTGATGACGAGTCATCCGTAAATGAGTCATTTAAATACATAAACCTAGGGGTTGATAAACATTCCCATAATTGGTATATTTGATGATTTTGTTTGATCGCCGAATGGTTGTAAAATTTTTGATCACTCTGTAGGTAATTGGTTTTTAATCCCAGAAGAATCGTGCAAACATACAAACATCGACACTACTGTTTTCTTTTATAAATGAATGTTTAATAAATTAAAATTAATTTAAAGTAATTATTATTGTTTTATGTCTGATGAATTCCTCATGTTTGTTTGGGTAAGTACAAGTATGCGAATAAAGTGTTGTATTTTTATATAAATTTCCCGTTTTGACAAATTTATTTAAATTTAAGGATAGGCAATGAAGAAGAATAATAAAACAAATTACGTGTATACGTATAAATCTTATTTACTGATGTCACTATATTTCTCTAACCTTAGCTTTTCCACTGTAATGTTATAAATTCGGAAGTGAGTCGTCTCTTCTTGTGTCTGAATTTGGAAGAGAATAATCCTGGGAATTAAAATTGGTTATATTATTGTTAATATAATTAAGACGTCAAGGAGCTGAGATATAGAATGAGAATATATAATTGAGAATTTATAATCTAAATGTTTTCAATGGTAGGTTGTTACGCAACAGGACTTACGGGTCGAGAGGAACCTATTTAGGCATAATAAAGGTGTTTCCCCCCGAGGTATACATTCTGCTTTTCATTTTGAATATAAGTAAATAAAAGCCTATTAGTTTAAAAAATTAAAAACCAGCTTCAATAGTTGTGGCATGGCATGACCATATAGTCATTTAAATTAAATATCAAATATAACTGTCGCTGATAGAAATGAATAAGCATGTCAAAATAGAATGATATTTTTTTTAATATTTGATAACAGGGAATACCGTTTTCCAGGGTCGAAAAGTACTATTTCCTATGTATATTTATTGTATATTTGGTGGTCACATAGAGATGCAAAAACCGTCAAGTGGCCTAGTCATGTTTCGGTTTTAGTCTTTGGGTTCATCGGTTTTCAGGAGATTACTGCATCGATTTTTTGTCGAGGTGGTAGTCGCCTTTCAGAGTGCGGTTACGAAATGGGTAGTTGAATTGATGATAAGCAACGAGTATATTAAAATATACTCGTAATGTAATTCGTCTTTGTCGCCGCCCATTTCGTAATCACATTATTTAGCCGGCATAGTGGGAGCGATCAATATTGTTTAAGAACAATTATTGATTGACCTCATTCATGGACTTTGTAGGTCTGCTCACTGCCAGGTAGATACAAAGTCATATGCCGTGCTCCCATAAAAAATAATAAAAAATTACCACCCGCTGTTCAGGTAACTTCAGGCGTACTCTCTAAGTAAGAAAGAGACTTAATTAATAAATGCAAAGTCCTGGGATTAAAGCTAAAATTCAATAAATTCTTGAAGTAAGTGTTGAAATATTTCCATAAATAATTAAACTAGACTGATTATTACTTCGTGTTTGGTAAAGCGTCGAGTCATGACAAGTTAATTCTTGGTAACATAGCTTTGGGAGCGATTACAATCTGGGCCCAAACTAAACGCCGTCAAACTCTATTGTTTCAATATTTGTCGCGTTATTAAAAGTCATTCCTCAGTCATTAGACCTCACCATTGCTTCACCTAGCATTGATTAAATTATTAGTCGCTTACTTATCATATATATACAATGTTTTTAATAATCTGATTATAAACTTAATTAAAGAAGAGAGCTACAACAATTTTAAAATACATATTGTAACATGTTTCTGAGGCTCTACCATGGGTTTGCGCATTGTAGCAACGTAATGTATTTGTATACGTGAGCAACAACCAATAGGGCCGCTTTATTCAATCCTGTTACCAAAAATAAAGCGGCCCTAATGGTTGTTGCTCACGTATACATATACGTTACGTTGCTACAATGCGCAAACCCATGGTAGAGCCTCAGACTGAATATATAAATCACGTGACGTTTTCCCAATCTGGAGGTTCCGACGCATTTTTCCTACCAGATCTGTAGCTCTACTATTAGTTTTTCTTCAATAATATTTCACTTACTAAATAATAATAAATCATTTATTTGCCAGAATATGGGCACATGTTGTTGAAAAGTTGTTTGGTCGATCCTATATGTGGGATCGACCAAAATATATAAAGATTTTTTAATCTTTATAATATTAAAATTACAATTAATTACGCCATTATTATATTTACTCTATTTAATCTGTGACTGGCACTGTAATTATCACACATTAACATCAGCACGGTCAGCGTTAATAGACCTTCTAAAAAATATTTTACAGAGTAGTACAACTTATGAAGCAATAATTTATGCAGACGATTTTTAAATGATCCAAATAGTAGACTATTAAAAGATTTAGGAAGGCTCGTCCGGGATCAAAATGTCAAAGAAGAAGGATTCTCAGGAAAAAAAAGATGTGTTGCAGGAAAAAAAGGTACATGAGGACCTCGAGGACGTGGCTTCATCGTACAGTAAGTCCATAATGTGCGAAGATGTGATTCCGGCGTTTGATGGTTCGGACAAAACGTATTCGGTCACGCGTTGGGCCGAAATGGTTGAAGACAACGCCGTAATCTACGGTTGGTCTCCGCTGCAAATGCTGTTGTTGGCTAGAAGGTCATTGACAGGAACGGCAGCCAAGTGGTTACGATCAGAAAAACCTTTCAAAAACTTCGAGAAGTTTAGAGCTGCCCTCGCAGTTGAGTTTCCCGAGAAAATTAATATTAAAGAAATTCATGAAATCATGCAGAAAAGAAGAAAGTCGAAGGAGGAAAGTTTTCATGATTATCTGCTGGTTATGAAGGAGCTGGGTCGACGGGTGGAAATGCCCGACGATGTCATTGTGCAATACGTAATAGATGGAATTAATGATTACGAGTCAAATAAAGCGATGTTGTATTCTGCTAAAACAATACGAGACCTTCGTGAACAGCTGGAGATATATGAGCGAATGAAGGCGAATGAAGCGAAAAAGAGGCAAGGGGAAGGTGAAAAAAATAGAAGGTTTAATAAAACGGAATCGGAGAAGAAACCTACTACAATGAAGTGTTACAAGTGCGGGGTGTTCGGGCATATTTCTACAAATTGTCCTAAAAAAGAAAGCGGCTCAAAATCAAACTGGCGAGAACGAGAGCGTGAAGAACGAAACGGCAAAGACATTGCGAGGCCTAGTTTGTACATTGCTTCAGCAGAGGGCGCGGCGGTGGCGGCGGAAGAACGAGATAGAGATATAGCGGTTTGTAGTACGGAAGAGTTCAACCAGTTTGACGTTCCGTCTGACAGCAGCGATGACAGCGCCGCCAACGGTCAGTCGTCGGTACTAATCGGAGTAAATAAAAATGTAAATAGTTATTCTAAATCGTGTAACAAATCTGTAAAAAACGTTGAAATTAGTGGATTTACGGTAAAGTGCCTGATAGATTCAGGTAGTGACCTAAATTTAGTGGCGTCTGATTTGTTTTTTGAGACTAATACAACTTGTTTTGAGAAGGAGAGTGTAATGTTATCAGGACTTGGTGCCGCGAAAGTAAAGGCGATCGGAAAATTTACGACCGGTATAATTATGGATGGTTATAGTTTTAAAGTTTTGTTCTATATTGTACCACAAAATGTAATGCCTTATAAAATTATATTGGGTCAAGATTTTTTGAAAGATACTACCGTGGTGATCAATAAAGGTTCTGTCACTGTTATGCCTTCCTATGAAGAAAAGTTTTTAGGTTACTTTAAATGTAATTTTAATAATATTTCCTATTCTGACAATTTATATTATAAACATATTGTAAAAAAATTAGTTGACAATTATAAGATAGAAAAAATAAAGGAACCGCCGATCGAAATGAGAATAATTTTAAAGGATGATGTACCAGTCAGCCAAAGGCCTAGACGTTTGGCGTTTGTGGAGCAACGCATTGTAGAAAAGCAGGTGAGTGAATGGCTTAGTGCAAAAATTATTAGGCCTAGTTTTTCAGAGTATGCCAGTCCAGTGGTGTTGGTCAAGAAAAAGGATGGCACCACTAGACTGTGCGTTGACTATCGACGGATTAATAGCAAAATGGTAAAAGATGAGTTTCCATTGCCAATTATCGAGGACCATGTAGATAGATTAAGTGGGGCAAAAGTTTTCAGTAAGTTAGACTTAAAAAATGGCTTTTTTTCATCTTAAGGTGCAAGATGATTCTATTAAGTACACAGCTTTTGTTACTCATCATGGTCAGTTTGAGTTTTTACGGGCACCTTTTGGTTTGTCAATTTGCCCAAAGTATTTCACACGATTTATTAACATAATTTTTAGGGATCTTATATCTAAGAGGTATGTACTAATATTTATTGATGATATAATCATTCCGGCTCAAGATTATAAAGAAGCTTTAGAGAGGTTAATTGAGGTTTTAAAAGTAGCTTCAGAGTATGGTTTAGAAATTAACTGGAAGAAATGTGAATTATTGACACAGAAAGTAGAATATTTGGGATATTTAATAGAAAATGGGACTATTAGACCTAGTATGGATAAATCGGATGCCGTCTTAAAATATCCTGAGCCAAAAACTTTAAAACAACTTCACTCTTTTATAGGACTTACATCATATTTTAGAAAATTTATTGAAAACTATGCCTTAATAGCTAGACCATTAACAGACTTATTAAGGAAGAATAGTAATTTTGTTTTCCAGGAATGTGAAGTCAAAGCTTTTAATGTTTTGAAACAAAAATTAGTGAGCCAGCCGGTATTAAAGATATTTAACCCTTCATTATTTACAGAATTACACACGGATGCATCAGTAGAAGCTTACGCTGCAATATTAATCCAGAAGAATCCCAATGATGAACTGCACCCAGTATACTATTTTAGTAGGAAAACTACAGATGCAGAGAAGAAATACACTAGTTATGAATTGGAGGCTCTAGCCATTATTGAAGGAATAAAAAAATTTAGAAAATACTTACTTGGAATAAAATTTAAAATAGTAACGGATTGTTCAGCTTTTGAAATGACTTTGAAAAAGAGAGACTTATGTACTAGAGTAGCACGGTGGATACTATTATTGCAAGAGTATGATTACCAAGTGGAACATAGGTCAGGGAGTAAGATGAGACATGTGGATGCTCTAAGCCGCAATGTGTGTGTTGGTGTTGTAGAGAGTCTCCATGAACGTGTTAAAAGAGGACAGCAGTTAGATGAAGGACTGAAGGCAATCATGGATATAGTGAAAGAGCGGCCTTATTTGGATTATTGGATTGATAATGAAGTTTTGTATATAGGAGAACATAAATTGTTGGTTATTCCTAAAGGAATGGAATTAGAAATAATAAAAAGGATTCATGGAAATGGTCATTTTGGCAAAAGGAAAATGATAGATTTAATTAGTAAGGAATATTACATTAAAGATTTGTCTAAGAAGATCGAAGAATTTATAATTACTTGCATACCTTGTTTGTTGGCTAGTAAAAAAGAAGGGAAGCAGGAAGGTTTTTTAAATACTATTGAAAAGGATAGTGTGCCCTTTCACACTTTACATTGTGACCACATTGGACCATTGTCTGAGACGAAAAAACAATATAATTACATATTTACTATAATTGATGGATTCACTAAATTTGTGTGGGTATTTCCTTCCAAGAGTACTTCTTCTAAAGAAACTTTGGAAAAATTAGTAACACACTCTACCAATTTTGGCAATCCTTGCCGCATAATAACTGACAAAGGAGCAGCATTCACTAGTGGTGACTTTAAAGAATACTGTGAGCAAGAAAACATTCAACATGTTACCATCACAACGGGAGTCCCAAGAGGAAATGGGCAGGTTGAGAGAATACACAGGGTTATGATATCAATTCTTACTAAGCTTTGCATTGAGGATCAGACCCAATGGTATAAGCATACCAATAGATTGCAAAAAGCATTAAACAGTACATATCAGCGAAGCATTGGCATGACACCCTTCGAACTTATGATTGGTGTAAAAATGAAAGTTAAAGAAGACTTGGAGCTTTATAGTTTATTAGAAGAAGAAAATAAAGAAGAGTACATGAGATGTAGGGAAGAACTGAGAGCTGATGCAAAAGCTCAAATATTGAAAGTTCAGGAAGAAAATAGACTGAATTACAACAAGAAAAGAAAGGAAAGTGAAAAGTATAAAATAGGAGACCTTGTGGCCATAAGAAGAACACAATTTGGCTCTGGCTTAAAGTTGAGACCAAAGTACTTAGGACCTTACAGGGTGAGTAGTATTAAAGGTAAGGATCGGTATGAGGTGCAGAAAGTAGATAGTTCGATAGAGGGTCCCTTTAGAACTTCTAGTTCAGCGGATTATATGAAAAAATGGCCACAGTGACAGATCTCCTGTTTTTTGTTAGATTATTAATATTTTATCTAAATTTAAATTATAATTTGACAATTTAGTATTGTATGTGAGTATTGAATAACATTTACAATACTGAATTTATTTTGAACTTAGTTTAAGTGTTATTTTGATTAATTAAGGATGTTTTTTTTTCTATTGTTTAAAAAACACTAAAAAATAAACTTTAGTGTAATTTTTCTTTGATATTGTTGTTAAAAGGAAAACATCCTGGTTAACTTAACCTTTTATTGATGGGTATTTTTAATTTACTATACTTATTGTAAAATGTGTATATTTTATGCCATATTATTTGTTCTTAGATAAACTTTCTTAGTATGAAGTCTGAGGACAGACTCAGCGTCAGGATGCCCGAGTTGTGGGATTGATTTAAAAAAAATAATATGAGAGTTCATTTTTTGAATAGATATGGCATAAGATGTCAAATTGAGATAAAAGACGGGGATTGAGTTGGGTTGTGTGTTGTGAAGACAGAGGCGGAGAAAGCGATAATAAAATAATATTTCAGTGAAGCAACGTATTTAATTTTCTATTGAGAATTTCCTACATCTATATGTGTATAAATGTTTAAATAATGACATAATCGTACTCTTGGAGCGTATAATTTATTTTTAATTTTTCTTCATTTGTTTTAAATGTATTAAAATTATATAATTATATTACCTGTAGGGATCCACCAATTATTTTTCCATAGTACAAATAATCCCTTCCCATTGGTGGGTCCCTACAGTTTAATCTGTAAGTCAAAGATTGTTTAACAAAAGATCATGGTATAGCTACGACGGTACACACTCGGCTACACCTTTGTCGGATAACCACACTCGTGGTGTTACCCTGGGCGAGTGCTCCTACTACTTACTGTAACACAGTTCTACGCCTCCACGAAATCTTGATATTGTTATTTGTTTTAAGATTTACAAATTTGTTTAATAAGTTGCGCTCAAAAACCTACGAGGATTACGTAAGCGCAGCTGAGTCGCATAAGATAAAGTACGTACGTTTTTGAATTATTAAATAATTAGGTACTGAAATATATATTAGTATAGCTGATATAATAAAACCGAAGAGTTTGTTTGTTTGGTTGAACGAGCTAATAACAGCAACTTCCAATTGAAAAATTATTTTAGTTTGGATAGGCAATATATTGAGGAAGACTATAGTCTAACATCACGCTACGATCAATAGGAGCGGAGTAACAATGAAAATGGTTGCAAATACGGTGAAAAATTCATCCTTTTGAGAGCGCACGCTGCGTAAACCGTTAAAGTTACTCAAACGAAGTTGATCAGCTAGTAGGTATATCCTATAAATTTCTTAAACGGCATGCAATTATTGGAGTACATGTTGTCTAGGTATATTTTACGAATTACTTATCTGCCTAGGTACTGTAACCGCTACTATTTGGAACGCAACCATGGTACTGGCCGGAGAGGGCTGGCCATACTATTCTTAAACAATTTTAATAAATTGAGGGTTGACGGACATGTGACGAAATACAAAAGAAATAGTTTATCATTCGTCCGAGTGAGGTTGGACAAAGCAGCGAATGGCTGCAGTAATTTAACTATTATAAATAATATTGAAATAAAACATATTAAATTGTAATGAATGAATGAATAATAAATGATTTTCGAAAATAAGTCCAAAAATACAAATATAGTTTCAATTTATTCCCAGTTAGGTGTAATGCAACAGTCACAAAAACGGCTGTTACAGTACCTACGAGTACTAAAATTTTTCCTTCACCTGAATACATATTAAAGTGATGATTATTACTGATTACTATTATTGACATTAAAGGTATATTTTTATTGGTTTTGGAGAATGGGCGATCGTGTCCGGGTGACCGCGCGGCCTCGCTCCGCTCGCCACACTCGGCTGGACACGCCAGGAGCTAATTGCTCTTTTCATAACCGTTTTCGATAGGATCTGAATATCCTGACATTTTCAAAAATATTTCATTTATATTTGAAATTTTTTATGAAGGATATTTTTGACATTTAATTTACGAAAACTTTGTATGTACATTTGAGCCCCGCGCTTAATGAAATCAGGGCTGATGAAACTACACGCTTCGATGTGTCTATTACGACCTATAATGAGGCGAAGTATCGGTAATGTTTCTATGCAATTGGAATAATTGATACATAATAATAATAAATATTTAACCTAACTAGGTTAAATAGTTTTCTTCCCCGAATTTATTACAAGCTCATTTTGATTTGAATATATCGAACCGTCATGCAAGTCGCAAGCGTCATGCAAGTCGCACCGTGATGCAAGTCGCAGGCGTCAGACATGGGACTCCTTAATGAGCAAATAGCCAAGATGAATACATGTTTTTCGGTTATTATTACGGAACCGTCGTGCAAGTCGCAGGCGTCAGACATGGGACTCCTTAATGAGCAAATAGCCAAGATGAATACATGTTTTTCGGTTATTATTACGGAACCGTCATGCAAGTCGCAGGCGTCATGCAAGTCGCACCGTGATGCAAGTCGCAGGCGTCAGACATGGGACTCCTTAATGAGCAAATAGCCAAGATGAATACATGTTTTTCGGTTATTGTTACGGAACCGTGATGCAAGTCGCAGGCGTCAGACATGGGACTCCTTAATGAGCAAATAGCCAAGATGAATACATGTTTTTCGGTTATTATTACGGAACCGTCATGCAAGTCGCAGGCGTCAGACATGGGACTCCTTAATGAGCAAATGGCCAAGATGAATACATGTTTTTCGGTTATAGTTACGGAACAAATGTGAGAGTTTAATCTGTCAGCTTTTGAAGCCATCAGGCCGCGATCATGTTTTGCATTCCAATGGAGCGCGCAATCACAACATTGTGCCGGAAGTGGGTCAGCGCCGGTGGAGCTCCCGGGTGTCATCATTATTTACCGAACCACTTTTTTTATCCTTTTTTAAAGGCCTACCTGCGCGCCTCCTAACTATCGTCAAGATCTATGAAGACCAGAAAACTTATCTAAAGTATTAAGTAAAATGTTAATGTCGTGGTATAAAAAATAACTTATACTAACATTATCATATCGATGGTCCCTAAGTAAATACTAAAAACAACTACAAAAAGTAAATTTTACAAGGTAGCGGTTTAAAGGGAAACATATGAATATTTTTATTTCAATTGACCAGATTTTAATGGATCTTCGTAAAGAGGGATAACTTACGTTTGTGCATACAAATAACTAAATAAATAAAAATTCAAGTTATTCAAGTACAATTTTAAAGTTACAATTATCTTTGAGCTTCTTTTAAGTTTTAGAAAACCCTGCCGTTAAGGGAAAGCCCACTGATCCAGGCTTATACACTTTTCTATAATAACCAATGAATTTAGCGAAAAAAGACATATTTTGAGATTCAGTGTAGATCTCTTTTTATACATACATATCATCACGGGTGCCTTACGGCGCCCGAGACCGCCTAGACGGCCCCAGGGTACCCAGCGGAGGGGTTTTAATCCCACCTCGTCGTAGCCTTCTCTTTCTATACTTCGTTAATAATCAAATGTAAAGTAAGACATCTACTACTTACCGCCTGTAGGTGGCAGCAAAATCATTTTTGCTGTATTTGTTTTAATAATAAATGTCTATAAAATTATATTAAAAACTCTTATAATATAATTGTTACTAACACTATCAATCTTTTTTAACTGTCGATAGTCAAATACTATCAATTGTTTTTGACTGGCGATGTACAACAGCGGTTCTTAACCTTTTAGTGATGAGAGACCATTTAACAAAATCTATGTCTTGCCATGGACCACCAACAGTCAATTTCAATAAAGCACAATTCATAAAATGATTCAAAGCAACATTCTATCTACCTATATTCTAGCTGTAGGTTTACCATTTGTCATATTGGATTAGCTAACTCAAAATACCATCAGCTACGACAGACGGCCCCGGAATAGCCAGCAGTGGCGAGGAGTTAGCGTCGCCGCTGCTGGGTATCCTGATATAATACGTATTGTGGATGCATTTCAGGGAAATATGTGTGTAATATAATATTTTATTTAATTATGATTACCCAAAAATGCATCGTAAACTAATATGATTACAAGAAAGCTTTTGCGAGTAAGGTTTTAATGAAACAAAATCAAAATCGCTCGCTTTTCGCGCAATTTTCTTCAAGATGAAATAATACATCTCAAAACAGGAATTTAAAAAAAAGATAACTTACTCGTAATTTAAATTTGCGAGACACAAAAGAAAATTGTTATTCTTATCTTATAAACCCGCATAAAATATATAAATAAAAGATGGCGCTTGAAGTTGAACAATAATTAAGAGTTCAAACTTTACGAATTACATTACGCGTTCAAACACAACACTTTCCGAAACGACAAAACGTCCTCAACCAAGTCACGACGACGATCCCTTTATGGCAGACGAAAACGTCATAAGCATCGTAGCGAACATTATAAACAGTTAAGAGCTCTCCAGTTGCGATCGCAAAGCATTCCCAATACAAAATAAGCTTTCCTACGTCTAATGTTACTCGCAAAATTAAAAAAAAAATAACGGTACAATATATTTACACTGGAGCACAGCATGTGTCGATCAATACATTGGTGTTTTTCAGCAATTATCTCTCCCACTATGTCGGCTTAATCATGCGGTTACGAAACGGGGCGCGGCAAAAACGAATATGCATTACGAGTTACTTTAGTGGCTTCGCTGCTTTATCGTCAAGATAATTGCCCATTTCGTAACCGCACCCTAAAAAGAGACTACCGTCTCGACAAAAAATCGATGCAATAGTCTCCTGAAAACTGGTAATCCCACAGACTAAAACCGAAGCATGACTGTTGGCGGTAGCATCATGCTGTTGTGGACATATTTTTTTTTAACTTTGTTTAATATTATAAATAATACAAAAGTATTTAGTACAACTGAAATATTTTTACGAGCTACAACCAACCTAAAGATAATAATTGAACTACGAGTAAAAGCCTAATTGTTATGTTGGAAGTACGTTTGAATGGGCGTCAACATTACTGCAGAGCCCTTAAGACACTGAAGCGGGTACATATTATGATTTCAAAGAAATTTAATAATAATTTCAAAGTATTGACGTAATCTTTTAGTATTTGGTTGGGCACAGGGTATTTGTGGAGAGTATCATTTATAATAAGTTTCCGGTCCGAAGTCCGGATATTGGCCTGTCGCTTATCTTCCACAGGAATGACAGACCGCCGCAAGGTGACAATGATTATTTTTATATTTATTAAATCATTATGAGATGATCCTCTGTAGTAGTTAGTCCGCGGTCTACATGCTCCCACTTATGTGTGCTCTCGCTCCCCAAACATAATTTTATTCATAATAAGTTTCCCTTCCTAACTGGAATATTATTCCAATTTAATTGGAGTATTATTTCGCTTGTCTCGATGCACACTCCATGAATTGTTTGATCGAAAATCGACTTCGAAAATTAATTGAAATCGTTAAGAATTCCAATTAGTTTTCTCCTTCACAAATTATTTTGTTTATGCGAATAATGAAATTTCTTTCCGGTTGCTTATGACATCTTCCAAATAACTTAACTATTAACTTAAATATGTATACTTTGGCAATTACAAACTTTAAATTGAATCCCAATTAATTGTAAACTTAAACAGACGTCCGTCTTTATTGTCCTGGGGTTAGAATAAGTAACTCTGCTTAACCATCGCTACTATAGTTACGGTTGAAACGTGGTCTACTATGCGCAAGACTACGGGGCTCGAGACCAAGAGACAACTGACGGCGGGACCCTTACAGGATAAAAGGAAACAATGATTACCGATTCAAGTCACACAATATACTCGTATGTACAAGAAACAAACACCAAATTTAAAAGCAAGAAGATATGAAATAGAAGGAACAAAATCATCATCATCATCATAATGCTAATCTGCACTCCAGCATATGCTGGAGTGCAGATGAGAAGTAGTACATTGTGCGAAATTTTGATGACATCAGGGTTATGATAAGTTTGTATATTGATATCGGAATTTATTATGGGACATGTTTTGCAACGAGATTGGTTGCACTTGTGTGTACCACAGCAACAATGTGTTATTGCTCCGTGTATTTTCATTTTTTGTATTAAAATAGATCTTAAATTTAGATTTTGTTACACTAGGGCACGTTTCCAAAAGATTTCGTGTAATAATATGTTTTTTAAGGATAGAGAAGCTTTCCCTTAATAAATTTTGAATTTTGTGTGCCCCGTGGAAGAGTGGTATTATAAGCCGAAGGGAATTTTATTGTTGTGTGTGTATAGCGTTTGGAGTGCTAGAAGGTCTGTTCATGTGTTTGTGTAAAAAGTTTGGGGGATAAACCATACTTAGATACTTAACCTATTGAAGAATTTGCCTTGATATTCAGTCAAAGATGTTGAATAAGGTATTACAAATTCTTTTACCGCGGATAGAAAGTGAATGTGGTATAGACCGTTTTGTATGCGACGGGTGGCAACTACTGTAATGCAGATACTGCAACTTGTTGGTATCTTTAAAATGAACAGAAGTAGAAATATTATTAAATTAAATTAAAAATACTTTATTTCAGTACATAACAAAAATCACATTACTATGTTACACATGGGTTGGAGTCCGCTTTTAGGTAGGGCACTACCTGTGTTAGCTAGCTCCGCGTTTCCAAACATAGTAGGTATTCACTGTATCAGTGATTATTATGCATATTATTTAATATTATAGTACATTTATATAATCTAGAAAACAAAAAAAAAAACAATATAAATATAAATATCCATCCAATTATACAAAATAAAATTTTCAAGGTAAAAGTTATAGCGTGTGCATGTATCTGTATTGTATGTGTGCGTGTGTATGAGTATGTGTGTGTGTAAATCTGTGTGGGTGTGCGTGTACGTGATTGTGTTTTTATAAAGTATCTACTCAATATTACATTATTCGAGTGTTTCGTTATTATTATTATTCCCATTATTTAGTTTTGTTTTTTATATTATTGATATGTAAGATTATAAATAAATTAATAAATGAAGGCCATTAGAGTCTCAGTCTGGTCATAGATCAGAGCCTTCAGCCAAACCAATAGCGCCCTCTTACATTGATTTAAAGTCATAGGGTAAATTTTAAGTTGTTTGTTTATTTTATTGTAAATGTCGGACGATTGCTTATCGTATTGGAAGTGGTGCATGTGACATGTTGTGGAACTGCGAGATCATTTCGTCTTCTATTATGTATGTTGGGGTCGAATGTCAGTGACTTGTGTTTACGTAAGACTGTAGTTAATATATAAAGCTTTCTTACAGTTAAGGTGTCACTGTACAAATATAAATCACTAGTAGGGTACCGATAAGGTAAGAAGAGTACATCACCTTTAATAGTGAGCGTTGTGCCCTCTCAGCCTCAATTAGCTTTGTTTTAACAGCCCCGCCCCATACTGGAATACAGTAAGCAATGATCGATTGTGCCAATGAGATATATATTTTATCTAATAAAGGTTTGTCAGCTATATATCGCAATAAAATAATTAAAAGGAATTAACCATTAAGTAGGGATGTTCCGATCCGATCTTTTAGAAAATCGGATCGATGCAAAACTTCAAAGATCGGATCGTATGAATTAAAAGGCTGTTTATTTACTACATTTGAGTAGGGTACTTTGGATTTTTTTGTTATAAACGGATCTTGATCTTTTGTTTACGTTACGTTCCTAACTTGGCGGCATCTTTTGCGGGTAAATATACGCGAATCTTATTTAATTTTATTATTAACAAGTTTTGTAGGTAAGTAAACATAAATATGTGAACAGATTAGTTTCTATTTGTTACTGTCTCAGACATAAGGACGTTTTGTTTTTATAAAACTGCTTAGTTAAAAAATAGTCCTTCCTGTAAAATCCATTGTATGGAGTTAGTTTACAAAGGTACCAGAAGGCGGAAAATGTAAATTATGTTTGACCGTTGTAAAAATAAAATAAGCAAAATCTTTTAAGACATTTGCAACGCCATCATACCTATTTAAATATTACAAGAAACTTTTTTAATATATCGCGAATGTTCTTTCAAATTATTCCTAATATATAGAATTGTTTTTTAATTATTTTCTTCCGATCCGGATCGATTTCCAGGGGCCTTATTCCCAGTTTGCAACCGCTAATCACGACAAGACGTTGCGCAAACTATAAATATGGAAATGTAAGTTCTATTCCAATGGTTATACAGTATGTATTAGGTTCAGTGTTGCCAACAGGTGAACGAGCTGTCCACCAGATTCGACTTCAAAAAAAAACCAGAAAACCACTAACTTAAAACAACCAAAGTCTAAAAATCCCTAAATTTTTCACTAAATTAATTTTTAGTTAATATGAAAGAAAATTAGGCAGGAGTATATGTACAACGTTTATTACTAACATACAACATGCATTCCGTATACATAAATATATTTTTAATCATCGAAACACTTAACCAACTGCTATTTAAAATCATCACAAATCGTCATCAGATGAGTCTTTTTCACCGTCACCATCATCATCAGTTTCTACGGTACGGTACGATTCATTGGTGCCAATTTGTTTAATAACGTGTATCGGAATTTCATAGTCATTGCAGCATTTTCCTATCACCTTCATACCGCAGCGTACTCTTAATATGGCACTTAAAAGATTTAACTTCATTCTATTCCTCTGCTTATTTTTTATTACGTTCATGCTGCTAAACAGTCTTTCAACGTCGGCATTGGAATGCGGCAGTATCAAAAGAGAAATCGCAAAAATCGCCAAATCCTCAAATCTAGCTTCCCCTTGAGCGTCTTTGAAATGCAATACTTCGATCCAACATTTTTTTGTGTCTTTGGTCTCAGTCCATTTTAGTAAATGTATTTGTCGCCACTGATCATCAACTTTTGCAATAAAGTCTGTTTTTTTATTTAATTGAGACATTATGTCAATTAGATCTTCTTTGTTGTGATTTAGTGCTTGTTCAACACTTATTTCGGAAATCTTTTTCATCAATGTCACATTTTCCGGCAGCCGGTTTTTTATTTCTTCAATCAGATTAACTATAAATTGTATACACCGATTCCGTAATGTTTCTTCCCCTTGCTGTGGTAATCCTTTTTCTCTCATCTCTTGTATTTGTTTTTCAAATCGAAATCCCAAATAGCATCTTTTATCCAAAAAATCACATATATTTTGAGTGAAAATATTAACTTTATTTGTAGGTAACGTGACTTTGCTAACAAGCATATCTATCAGGTTGATCAACTCACCGCACAATTTGGTTTGGTCTGTATCTTTTGACTTTCTGACTCAAACATTTTGTTAACTCTGTTTATCTCAATTAATATTGGATATAAAAATGAAATATATGCGTAAATGATCTCGTTCGCATACATAGAGTGCAATAATTCCGCTGTGTGACACCTTTCATGAACTTTGGCTATAGAAAAATGAGTTTTTAACTCTAGCCATTGCGTGTATATTCTCGAGACAGCTGATTCTATTGACAACCATCGTGTCTGACATGCTTGAACGATTTTAAGTGGTGTATGTCCATCATTCACTGTTTTATATAGCTCCTTATAGATAGTCTGTCTGGAAGAGGAACGAGCAAACCAATCATAGGTATCCCTAATTAAAAACTCTAAATTCCTCGGTAGAAATTGCTTTGCAGCAGCAGAAACAGCCAGTTGCAAGGAGTGACATAAACAACGCACTAGAATCAAATGTGGTATCTCTGCTTTCAATAGCGCAAAAACTCCATTGTTTACTCCAACCATCACAGAAGCGTTGTCTGTACCAATGCCCATTATGTTTTCTAGTTTCAAATCGAATCGTTTAAGGTCTTCTTTATAGCAGAAACAATACCTTCAGCATTGCACTCATACAGCTCAGCAAGATCTAAATATGTAGATACTATTTTTTTGTGTGCTTTACTGTAATAAATTATAACCAAACCCAAATATTTCTGTACAGCAATATCTGTAGATTCATCAATTAATAAACTGTATGGTTGATCCTTAAAATCTTGTTTTAAAACCTCAGTGAAATGTAATGCTAATACATTTTTTATGACCGCGGTGCACTTGGTCCGGTGTAATTGTACTTTATCTATTTCTCTTTGATGATTATGATTGATTACCTCACCTAAATGGTCAACTACACGGAGACTCGTATGCATAGCTGTGAACAATGCAAGTCTGGCCTCTTCCTTTTTTTTACTTCCAATTGGTTCTGGTTTAAATGGTAGCTTGGGTTGTATAGTGATAACCTGTAACAAATCATAATAATGTAAAAGAAAACTATAGCCGTCACGGGACGCCTGGCAGATGTGAACACACAAAAATGGCCTTCTCCGCACATAGTTTTGTCAGACGGGCGGAAGTAGCCGAAGAATCACGAGACTGGCCCAATGAAGTGTTGTCCGGTCATGCGACGCTTGAGTAGATTTGACCCCCTAGGCGCGCATAAAGATGTTTCAAATCAAAAGCTTTGTTTGATTTTGTTTCATTTAATTTAAATTGATTTTATACATTCTACTCGGTCGGTTTGGTTAATTTTGGTTCGGTTCGGCTCGGCTCTACTAGGTTTGGTACCGCGTTACTTTCCATCCCCACGACCGAGAGGGGACTTGACGGCGTAAGAGAGAGTCATGCCATTTGCCGGCACTACATTCGAATCGGTCGTACGGTCAAAATGGCGGTCAGCCAAAAGTTCAAAATGGCGGTCAAATTTTTGAGGGTTTTTGCCACTCTGACATGGGAATCCTGTTTTGAGACCACGGGGCGCTCCACATATCGATTTTGAAAGCAATCGGACCAGTAAGTAAAAAGTTCACAATGGTGGTCATATTTTTGTGACTCTGACATTGGAATTCTATTTCGAAACCACGGGGCGTTCTATATATAAATTTTGAAAGCAATCGGACCAGTAACTAAAAAGTTCAAAATGGCGGTCACATTTTTGATATTTTTGTGACTCTGACATCGGAATTCTATTTCGAGACCACGGGGCGTTCTATATATAGAATTTGACAGCAATCGGACCAGCAACTAAAAAGTTCAAAATGACGGTCACATTATTGACATTTTAGTACTTCCATGGTCGATAGCGGTGACGAACATCCATCAGCCCCTATCCGGTCATGCCGTCGGTGGTTTTACCTGCCAAGTCGCGCCAATACATGTTTCACATCAAAAGTTCAAAATGGCGGCCACATTTTCGACATTTTAGTACTTCCATGGTCGTCGACCATTGGTCTATAGTGGTGACGTATATCTAACAACCCATTTCCGGTCATGCCGTCGGTCGGTTTTACCTGCCAAGTCGCGCCATAAGATATTTCACATCAAAAAGCAGTGCCACTACACCAGTCGCAACAGTCTACTTTGCCACACTCATCAAGCTTGGCAGGCGGATTGACGAGCACCACAGTGCAAAATGTTACATTCACAGGAAGGGCTGCTGCCCTTTCCCTAGATATATCCTTCACACACATTTTACGACACCCTCAGGAAGATATAAGGTAGGTAATGCTATTCTGCGGCACCACACGAGTACATGATTACATGATACCTAACCGTTACAAAATAGTCGTGTTAGCTTACCTTTTTATTTTGTTGATGCTTCTTTGACATCCCATGGGTTTTTAAATCTCCATAATGGCTTCTTAAAATGGTACCACAAAATTTGCCCTTCGCTACTTGGTAGTACTCTCAGTCATCTGAAGCCAATCTCGTAAAGCCGGGTCTTGCAGCCAAGAATTCCGAAACTTTTGAGAATACTGTGGTTTCGGCATATTTTTTCATTACGTGACTACGTGACCTCGCGAACAAATTCGAGACAATGATAGAGACTCAACTCGAGTGAGAAAGTTTAGAAAAAAATATATTTTTGCGGGTAATCCCCGCAATTCCAGTGTTGCTTGCACAATAAAAGTAAACACCCTTAAAAAAGTATAAATATTTTCCGAACGTGCAAACGTGTGATTGCCGCTTTATTGTGGTTGAGTGATTGTGTGTTCAATAATCGAAATTAAATTCTACTAAACCACCAGAAAAACCACCAGCCACTAAACGCAATATTTCCCCCACTAAAAGAGGGGACAAAACCACCAGTTTTAGTGGAAAATCCACTAAGTTGGCAACACTGATTAGGTTGGCTATTATAATGCCGCCATCTTGAAATACACGAATTCTTCGCAAGTTTGAACATGTATGGAGCATTGGAATTTCAACTTTATAATTAACAGGATAGAACTTACATTTTAATACCCGTACTTTACGCAAAATGCGCGACGGTGAACGTGTCAAAACTCGTAATAAAGCCCCTGAATATCGGATCGACGGCATGCGATCCGATCGAGGCATTACGATCCGATACAATCGCGCATCCCCACCATTTAGGCCGACCGAAATATCATTGTCAGAAAGTCCTTTATCGGACGCATTTAGACATGTGACAATCGCGAATGATTCAATCATTTTGATATGGTATTTCCAACTGACCGAGATAAAAAATCACGATCCGAAAAAAGATTCGGTACTTTTGATTGCAATATTTCAAATATATCTTTATCGTTCAATAATATCTTTATATCATTCAATCATATCTTTATCAATCAACTATATCTTTATGTCGTTCAATTATATCTTTATATCGGTCAATCATTTCTACATCTTTCAATCATATCATTATCAATCGATCATATCTTTATATTGTTAAATTATATCTCTTGCAATTGATCACACCTTTATATAGTCCACCAAAATATGACTAAAGATGATGACGTTTTTTTTTTTTTTTTTTAGCTCATCAATCAATTTCTGGATACCAAAAATATGACTAACGTTATGTTGTTTTCGAGAAGATTTTTTCTCGCACTAAATTTTAGGAATGCAAATATATTGTATCTTTTTTGATAGAATCCTGGGAATCCAATCGTTTTTGTTTTTGCGATTGATCGAATTAATCAATCCTCAAAAAATGGAGATTGTCACATGTCTAGACGCATTTCTGTATATATAATTATGAATTTCAATAAATTCAACAACTGTTCACAGGGGTCAGCTGTATGTAACAGTTGTTTAAGATGACGCGTCATTCAGTTATCTTAGACCCCATTAATATGATATGTTATGGGTTTTGATAAGTATCACTAGTTGTTCCCTTCAACTGCTGATTAAAACATTATTGAAAGTGTTATTCCGCCTTTCAATCAAACATGTGTACGATGTTTTACTACACCAGCGACATCTAGCGTCAAAAATCTAAACTATATATAAGTATTGATGTTTTTTACCAGTAGCCCTAGTGTGAGTTTTTTTAACGTTTACTTTCACGTTAACTATACTACCGCGTTAACATTTTAACCAATCACACGATAGTTCTCAAAATTTCCGCTTGGAGCGCTGCAACATTTCCCATATAGACGCAAAGTAATAGTTAGAAAACTCACACTAGGGGTACTGACCTAAAAAGTCCATGAATAAAGTCGATCAATATATTGTTGTTTAACAATATTGATCGCTTCCACTATGCCTGCTTAATGATGCGGTTACGAAATGGGCGGCGTCAAAGACGTATTTGCATTACTAGTATATTATACATGTATTCTCGCTATTCAATCGTATCGTCAAATCAATCGCCCGTTTCGTAACCGCACCATAAAAGGACTACCACCCCGACAAGAAATCGATGCAGTGTTTCCCGGAAAACCGGTAAACCCACAGACTAAAACCGAAACATGGCTAGGTAACTTGACGTTTTTTGCATCTGTATGGGTGGTAGTGAGACCGGTCGGTCAGCCAAGCAAAGTTATAAAGGCCTTACTCGTACTCGACTTGCGAAACCCAGTACGAATTTTATCTGGTACTAGTTACGACTCACATCTATGAACTGTAACAGTCGTGTTCCAAATAGTGGGGGTTACAGAACATTGTCCGTCTTATAAGTGATACTTTCATCGACTCAAGCGAGGCCCTGTAAATTCGTAATTCCTAAATAAATACTAGTATTGGGCCTAGTTTTCCACGTACAGTCGACTCGCAAGTACGGGTTTTAGCTAGGGATGTGAATAAATAATCGATTATTATTTTATATTAATCGATAATTTTGATCGATTACCAAAAACAGAAAAATTGATAATAAAAATATTCAATCTATGAGCTGAAAGAAGTTTTAAATCGTGAAGTTTGTACAACTTCTTTTAATATCAGGGTGAATTTGAAAGGATGTACTTTGGGCTAATATGAGGTTATGTTGATCAAATCGAACAACTTATCCCATGGAACCATGTGTTGCCAATGAAAAAAAATTGGGTTCTCCATACAAATTGGTCATTTTAACGTTACTGGTTTGTATGGAGAAGACAATTTTTTTTTTTCATTTGCGGCACATAGTTCCATGGGAAAAGTTGTTCTTATTAATCAGTAGAACCTCATATTAGCCCCAAGTACATCCTTTCAAAGTCACCATGTATTATTATGTAATTCTGTTATACTTTTATTCAATGCATAGATGCCTCAATCAATATTGTTAAACAACAATGTATTGATCGACCCAATTCATGGACTTTGTAGGTTTGCTTACCATAAGGTAGGTACAAATTCACTTGCCGCGCTCCAATAAATAAAAAATCAATACTTATATATAGTTTAGACTTCTGACGCTAGATGTCGCTAGTGTAGTAAAACATCGTACACATGCCTGATTGAACGGCGGAATCACAATTATCAAATTTTAAAAATCTGTATGTTTTAATTTAGTCTGTGGGAAAAAGTATTATATTACTTTTATTATTTTTGGAATTTATTCAATGTTTAATAGCATTGAATAATAAAATAAGATTAGAGGTGGCTGACTGATATGTACTAGCTAAAATCCGTACTTGAAATTTGTTTTGTAAGTGGAGTTCGTGGAAAAACTAGGTCCATCCACTAGTATTTTAGAAGTACGAATTTTCGGGGCCACGTAGGTAGGGACACGGTATCGAACAGAAAGTATCTATACTGTACTCATGAGTAGTATCGTACTCATAAAAGTACTTTTCCTTTCGATACCGATACTTTTGTACTCCATATATCGACATTCTCGCATATTTAGTGATTTAATGACGACGGCGTTTTTTAAATCGACAACAAAATTATTTAAATTGTAAGTAGGGACACTTTGTGGTATCGAGTACTTTTCCTTTCGATACCAATACTTTAGTACTCGATATATTGATTTTACCGCATATTAAGTGAGTTAATGACGACGGTATGTTTTTTTTATTTAAAGGTACAAGACCCTCCCTTTATTACCTACCTTGGCAGTCTATACGAATGTTCAAGTTAATCATGACATTGTTGTGTGCGTACTAGGTCTTAAAAGAAATACTCGATACTTAAAGGTATCGATGCTTTCATGAGTACTATTATTCGATACTTAATTATTATGCATTTTAAGCGATTTAATGATAATGGCCATTTTTTTGGTTGTTAAATAAATCGGTAGGAAAATTAATTTTCTAAACTAAGAGTATCAAACCCCTATGAAATTCTTATGCGAGTACTAGGTAATTCGAAAGTACTCGATACTAATAGGTATCGATACTTTTATGAGTACGATACTTTTTATTCGACACTACTCATAAGTACAATATCGATACTTTCTATTCGATACCGTGTCCCTACTTCTATTCGACTTTCGAGGTTGTAAATTATAAATCCTCTAATTTAATTAATTTCATTATTATTCAATGCTATTAAACAATGAATAAAATTGCAAAAATAATAAAAGTAATATAATACTTTTTCCCACAGACTAAATTGAAACATACAGAATTTTTAAATATGATAAGTCTGATTCCGCCGTTCAATCATACATGTGTACGTTGTTTTACTACACTAGCGACATCTAGCGTCAAAAGTCTAAAAGTAAGAATATTAGTTAGAACATTTTTTGTTGGTTCGCGCTTGACTGCAGCATCTATAGATAGTAGCACAATTGCGCTCATATCAGTAGTAGTTTTATTAAATGGAGCACATTATGTGTCTCTGTATTTACCTAAGTGTAAGCAGAGCTAATATTTCATATTTATTAATTCACCATTCAATACATTTCTGCACACTCGGTTTTGTCAATATATTCACAGTAACTATACACCTAGGTATATAAAATAATAATAACAAACTACATTTGTAACTATTCCATAAGTAATTGAATGAGTCTTGGTTGGACAGCCATAACTATTGGTAATGAAAGCAAAGAGATCCACATCATTTCACATTAAATAAATAAATAGGTATATTAATGGGTTGATCAAACAATTGTTGTTTAACCCTAAAAGCTATCGTTCGTCAAAATGACGCGCACCCAATAATTATCTCCTTCTCTTATTGTATTCACTACGCACTTGCAGTTTCGAACCAACTTTGTGACCGCTAGGTGGTCGCGTGAATTCGGTAAGTAATTTTGTTTTTGAGTTACCTACTGCTTTTGACGAATAGTTAGCTTAGGTACAACTTTTATAATTGTACTTAAGTTTATTTTATTTTTAGTTATTACATTAATGTTCAAAAATGACTACGAAGTCGATCCTCACAGATGATAAAATAGTTCGTAACTTAAATAATAAAGATGATCTCAATACTAATGCATGACAAAGAACTACTGCAATTGTTGCAAAGTTCCTACTTAGAGGGTAATCATTTGATAATTATGATTAATTTGTAGGGTTTTTTATTTATATTACCAAAGAATTCCTAATTTAGTCATTGTAAGTTTAAGTGCCTTATTATCCCAAATAAACATAGTGTGCCATTTTAGACTTTTAAATTTAGTACTTAAAAATTTAGTACTTAAAAATTTATAAAATAATATTAAAAGATCCTATAAATACAAATACACCTCATTAAATATAATAACATTTTAATAAAATACATTATTAAAACATTATCATCAAAGCCGCAACTAGCTCGCCTCCGAATACCATCGGCGAAATGAGGACGGGTTCCCTCCGCTGGGTACCCTGAGGCCGTTTAAACGGTTCTCACCAAGTATTTTAATAGGTTATATGCTGTTATTGGCAGTGACATTATTTCTCCTGTAGCCCTAGTGTGAGTTTTTTTAACATTTACTTTCGCGTTAACTTTACTACTGCGTTAACATTTTGACCAATCACAATTTTGAGAACTAAAAATGCGAGCGTGTGATTGGCCAAAATGTTAACGCAGTAGTAAAGTTAACGCGAAAGTAAATGTTAAAAAAACTCACACTAGGGCTACTGAATATTAAATAATATGTATATTTATATACTTTTTGTTTATTTAAATACTTTATTTACTGCAATTTTTTTTCGTTATTTTATGAAAATGCTTACTGGTTTTATATTCGGTTATTGTATTTTGTGTTTGTGGTGTTGTATGCTGTGGATTATTATTATATAATCCACGTAAGGGCGGCGATTCAAATAAAAGTATTTTTTCGTGTGAGATTTCTAACTATAACTTGGTATAGTTAGAAAATTCACACTTTGTATGGGAAATAGTTCAGCGCCCCAAGCGGAGATTTGAAGAACTAAAAGTGTGGCGTGTGATTTTAGAAAATGTTAACACAGTAATATCGTTAACGGGAAAGTTAAAATAACTCACAATAGCTTTATAGTTACTATTTCGTACCACCGGTGGGCGCTTAGTCACACACAGGTGCTGATGCCATTTGGAATAGAGTACACAATAGGTGTACGAAATATGATAGTAAGAGTGTAATGATTTTGTTTTCAATGTTTTAACGTTTTTCATATTACAATATTAAAAAACCATACAATTTTCTCTATTCCCTGTACAAACTCCTTTACACACTGTCCGAATATACAGTTGTAAGTAACGTAAATGAGAACATTTTTTTGGGTCCCAAAATGTTTAACGTAGGTGTTTTGATATACCTACCTTATGTTTATAAAATATGTCCCTATTTATTAATATAAATTGAAATTCAAAATTATTTCAAATAACCTGCAATTTGACTTCTAGATACATTAAGCGATAGAGAGCACTGGCTATTTTGTTTTTCATGCAAGCTATACTCAATATTCTGGTTAGACAAAACAAATATATTATGTACACTGCTTAAGAGTACGTACTACTACGTTAAAGAATAAATTAATTATAGAAAAAAATAAATTTTGTCTTTGGATAAGGTAATCATTGATGATTACCTACTTATTTATACTTAATTTATACTAATAGTATACTGTGTACTAAGCATGCTGATCAGTGGGGTGCATTTTGAGTATGTTACTATATATATATATTATATATATATATATATATACATCCCGATACATTTTTGGCGTCCTTTCCAACTCCATTATTATGACGTCCACCATTTCTAGTGGATTTATTTTGATTTTGTTAATGAATATTGGCGTATATTTAGAGTACTAATTCAGTGGTATAAATATTATTTCGCAATATTGTGTTTTTTATTATATACATTTTTATCTAACATACATACAATTTTTAAGCCTTTTAAACCCCATTTCATTTCATGGTCATTTTGGCTTCCACGTATATTACATGTATATTTGAATATATATTTACATTTTAGTGGCGTCTATCATAAAATCAGTTTAAGCGAGGTCCCATGTATATTGTTTATTCGTTAATATTTTAAACACATTCACATTAGAGCTCCATTTAGTTTGAATACAATTTGAATTCACTGAATATTATAGCAGGTATATTTTGTGTTTGGGCGTCTAGCTAGACGCATAAAATATAAAAATATCAGTTCTATTCCGATAGACCTATAGTTTTATTTGGTTGGCTTTAATAATGCCGCCATCTTGAATAAACAAATTCTTCATATTTGATTATGTGTGAGTATTGGAATTTAAACTCTATATTCAAGGGAATAAAACTGATATTTCCATTTGGGGGTAAATTACAAGCTATGATCGTCTTGATAGTTCGTAATTTACCCCCTGGTTAGTCAAACTACTGACATACGAGTAATGCCACAGAAGAAATAATAGTTTATGCGAACATCAGTCTAATGTTTAGTCAGCAATTCGACGACAAGTGTGGGAGTTGGTAAAGTTTTGATAATAGTTTATATTGCATATAAACTTCCATAATGTGAGTAATAAAAATAAAGAAAAAATAATCATTTATTAAAATCCATTTAATATAATGCAAAACAGTCACACAATACTAGGACACTTTATAAATTTATTTATTTAATAGAAAAATTGTACATTACAGAATTATCTAAATAATACCTCAGCAAACAGTGTATGGCCGCGCACGCGCAGGTACCTATCTGGTACAAACAGATAATTGTTGTAATATAGTAGGTATGTAACTTTTCCCCCTTAATATATCTAAAATATATAACACTAAAGCCTTATTACGACGAACTGCTAACGAATTAAAGTTGAGCATACCCAATAGAAACAAAGTAGGATACATAAATGGATAGTATCCATAAGTCTTATTATACAAACATCTTAAGAACATTTTCTGCGCCTTTTCTACCATAAGGGTGTATGTACCTACCCTCGGATTCCATAAAATGGAGTTGAACTCCAATATGCTCCGGACATTTGAGTTGTACAACACTACCAGGGTTCCAGGATCAGAAAAGTCTCGTGTTTGCCTCATTACCCATCCTAAGTTCTTTCTAGCTCTTGCACACATTTTGATGTGGTTGATTATATGAGTGTGGAATGTTAAATCACTGCTGAACAGAACTCCGAGATCCCGGACCGTATCCAAAATGCGCGTAAGCTGGGCTTTCTCAAGCGTATAAAGGTGACCGATACGACTTTGGGATCGAGAAAAAGTCATAATTGAACATTTTTCTATGTTCAGATCAAGACAGTTCTTGATACTCCATTGGTGTATCTGAAGTATACACTGCTGGAACCGCTCACAATCCTGCTGAGTTTATACGGAAGTTGCCAGCTTCACATCATCAGCAAAAAGAAGGACGAGACATTCCTTGGGTATCACCTGTACAATATCATTAATGAAAATAAGGAACTTCAATATCTAAGTAGGTACATTATATAAAAAAATATTCAATAATAAAAAGTAAAATAAAAAACTATCCAGTATAATTAAACAAAAAAATACTTTAAAAAGTATCACAATAAAAAACGCTTAAAAAATAAAGACTTCTTGTTATAAAAAAACTTACGTATGAAACGTAAATACAATTAAAATTGTTCAATAATAAAAAAAAATGTTCACAATTAAAAAGCAAAGACAAAAACGCTTATAATACTAGGGATTCTTTGACTCAGGAAATATAAAGAACAAAATAGGTAGAAGATACTACCTATCTTTATTCTATCTTTTTATGATTCAGATGAATCAGCATAGGCAAATTGTAATTTGTTAAAACCCCAATCACGGCCAGGTTTATGAATGTGGAGGAAGTGATAGTATCTTGTCAGAGCCGTAGAAAATGGCGTTTTAACTATCTCTGCCTACCTTCCAAAGGTTAAAAGAAAAAAGTTTAAAGGTTAGAAGAAGTTGTTGTAGTAATTATTTTATGAACTAAAAATGGTATGGAAGCTCTTCCGAAGAATGAACCTAAAATTATATGTGGCTTGGAAATCAAGAATTTAATATTTAAATAGTTGTTTTAAAAGAATTAAAAATTTAAGAGATGGTAGGAAATTGAACAACATTATTATTAAGTACTTTGCTGGTGATGCTATTTTATTGTAGAATTCATCAAGAACACTGAAGAAACTTTGTCGGTAATGAATGAAATATGTAGGAAGAAAGGATTACAAATAAATATACAGAAGGCTAAATGAATAGTATTTGAAATATGCGAGAATGCAACTGAATGTAAAATTTATGTGGAATGAATGTTGAACAAATGAGTTTTTATATCTGGGAAGTATTGTACAAGACACAGTAAGATAGAGATGTATGGATGGAGATAGTGAATGCGAGAAATAAGGTAAATGGTCCATTTAATGATATTATGCGCAATAGCATTATTTCCCTAACAGCCAGGAAAATTGGTCAAAATAGTTTTCTGCTCCCGAGACTTAAGTATGGATGTGATACATGCAATGAAATTTGTGGATTGAGAGAAAGAAGTAGAACGGAAATCTTTCAATATTTGATGTTGTATCAAATATTGAAAGAAGTATGTCATGGTGGTTCGGTCATGTTGAACGTATAGATGCTGAATGAAGAACTAAACAAATATAAAATGTTAAAATACAGAATAATAGTTAATATAAGCGGTAAAATACATTTTAGTCCACAAAAATATTCATAAAACCAACTAACTTGCCTTCTTAATTAGAACTAACATACTGTTTACAATTAATTACCTTTAAGCATCATACATACATACTATCATTTTAATTAATTCTAAAACAGTTTATTAATTTTAATTAAGAAGGCAAGTTCCTGCGATGATCACTGCAGTAGAACTGAAATTTACTCACTGCTTAAATTATTGGTATAATTTTACTTTATGACATCGGAAGATTTATTAAGTAATTATTTTGACTTTATTATACCTATTGATACATTATTTAGAATGAAGTCGGATGATTTATTAAGTAATTATTTCGACTTTATTATACCTATTGATACATCTTTTAGAATGAAGTCGAATAATAAATAAATATTCTGATGTCATATTGTAAATATTTATCAAATTAATAAATCATTGTTGTGCTGTGAAGCCAATTAATTAGTATTTCAGTTATTTAAATCGGATAGGTAAGTATTTTTTATATTCATACAGCCACACTAAAACATAAAAAATTCAAATATTTTTACTTTTTAATATTAGTTTAGATAGTTCAGACCCGTGGTCGTCAAACTGCGGTCATACAACTCACTATAAGGGCCGGTTGCATCCAAGTGTCTGTTAACGTAATGTAATGATTAAAATAAAAAATGTACCAGCTGTCATTCGAACTGCACAATAAATTTGGTACATTCGTCGCCATTTTTTAATTTAATCATTACATTAACAAAGAGTTCATTTTGATGCGACATAGGCTAAGCCTTTAAATCGTATTACTACTTACGAATGCAAGTAAAGAAATAATAATTCTACCCAGGTACCTACCTATCTATGCAAGCGTTCGATTAAGTTATTAATTTGGCTTAAAATCCCACCAAATGTTTGTTTGGCATATTTATTTATTTATTTATTACATTTCAGGTAAACTTACGGCTAACAAATTTATAGTTAGTTATAGTATTTTAATATAAGGCCATTAATAAGTTTACACATATAAATGTAACGTAATGCATAATAATAGTCTTATACCAAACAAAAATATAAACAAAAACAAAAATAATACAAAGAAAATAACAAATAACAATAATGAAGTTCAAACAAAATTACCAATTATACCTAAAACTAAAAAATTCTCTCACAGAATGATCCGGCTAGGGTTTTTCGCGCAAAAGACGGCTTCGTACAGAATAGGTCTAAATCAGAACTATTACTATTAAAGAAACTGCACGTCCTCCAAATATATGCATTTTGCCTAAAATTTGTATAAGCAATAGGCAGATGGAAGATGGCAGAACTCCTAGTTCTCAAGCCAGTAGTCCTTAAGTTTAATTGACTAATCAATTCAGAGGAATCCACCTTACCGCGGAATACATCAATAAGGTAGGTTACATCTGCAATATTTCGCCTAATTGTCAAAGGCAGAAAGTGATGTTTAATACACTTTTGCTCATAAGTTAAGTTCCTTTGACCAGTTCTAAAACATAAATATCGCATAAATCTTTTCTAAATATTCTCTACACGTGTTCTGTGTACCTCATATCTGGGATTCCATATTTGTGATGCGTACTCCAAGAGGCTACGAACATACGAACAATATAAAATTTTGATGGTATTGACGTTTTTAAAATTTGAAGACATTCTTAAAACAAAGCCCAGAGCCTTTGATGCTTTGGTTACAACGCTATCAATGTGACTGTCAAAAAGTAATTTGGAGTCATGTACGACACCAAGGTCTTTAACCTGCGAAATACGTGAGAGCTCCCTTCCTTTCAAATAATACCTTGAACAAGTTGGCGACCTCCTGCGAGTAAACGAAATACAGATGCATTTGGAAACATTTAGATCTAGTCTATTAAGCTGGCAGTATTCATCTAATCGCAAGAGATCCGCCTGTAGATTAAAGGTGTCTATATCAGCTGTTATTGGTTTTAAAATTTTCATGTCATCAGCAAATAATAACACCATCGATAAAGACTACCATAAACCATCGATAAAGACTACCATGGATACCAGAATTACTTAATTTCCAAAGGAGGATATTGTGGTCTATGCGATCAAATGCCTTACTATAATCTTTATATATAGCATCCACCTGACCACCCCTTTCCATGTGATTAACAATATATTCATTGGAAAGAATAAGATTCGAAACCGTGGATCTGCCATTCAGAAATCCATGTTGGTTCGGACTAAAAGATGATTTTAATGCAGCGTAAGTTTGAACATATACAATTCTTTCCAATACCTTTGCAAATATGCAGAGTTTAGAGATAGGCCGATAGTTTGAAACATCATTCTTTTGACCTTTTTTAAATATGGGTGTTACGAAAGCAGATTTCCATATATTAGGTACAATTCCTTCATTGATGGATCTATGAAATAACAGGGCTTGCAATGGAAATTGCAAACTCCGGGCACAGGCAAATACAACAAATAACAAATATAACAAATACTGGAGAGATATGATCAGGACCCGCAGACTTATATATTATTTCATAATAAAATTAAACAGGCCACGGGCGAAGCCATGATTTAGTATAAAAATAAAGTCATCGTCAATATCACCTATTATATCTAAACAATCATATCGACACCAATATTTTTTTTCAAACTCCAACACCACCCTTGCCTACTCCCACGACAAATTTATTCTTATTCTATACATTCCACAATAAAAATTATACGCAGTTGTTTTATCCAATTTGCTTGGCCGGCTAACAAAAATAAAATTTATATTAATTTTACAAAAAAAAAATATAATCACCCTAACTATTATTGATAAATTACTAAATTAAAATCGATGGAATTACTTTTTGAGATTAGAATAATCATACACAGAGTTGTTGGTAG
The DNA here is from genome assembly GCA_947458855.1 of Monopis laevigella. Classification (NCBI taxonomy): domain Eukaryota; kingdom Metazoa; phylum Arthropoda; class Insecta; order Lepidoptera; family Tineidae; genus Monopis; species Monopis laevigella. The sequence goes on along the minus strand of OX381596.1, from coordinate 582,176 downwards.
AGAGCGAAGAAAATAAAATCTAGCCGTAATCACGCGAGCGCGAGCGAGATACCCCACGACAACCCGAGCAGTGGCCAAGTTCGTTGATTGCGGGCAGAGACACGGCGAGTAGTGAGACTAGTTATTTGTCCAACGAGTGAGAGTGGAATGTAAGATGTAATGGTGTGATCTTTACTTCTGTCTTTTATGAGCTCGAGCACTGCTCGGGTGCCCGAGCTCGTAAAAGACCGAAGACCCGACTCGATGCGACGAGCACTCAGCAGTAAGACTGGGATGCAAAATTTATTGTTTGGTGTGATAACTGTGGTGTTTAGGGTTTCCACTGTAATGTGTATTAATATAATGTGTGTCTAATGTTCGCCTAGGTCGCCCTCTTATAAATATCATAATAAGTATCATAATTCATAACTCACCCCTTTCAATCCTATTCTCTACATCCACTAGTCACGACAAAATAAACAATTTAAAAAAAAAAATAAGATCGTCTTATAAGTAGGTGTAATTTCAACTATTATGGTTGATGATATTAATTTGCAGCAAGGTAATACATAAATTATAAAGTTACTTACCTTTCTTAAAAACGAGATTCAGTATCCGTTGGCTTCGAGTACTCGTTGTAAATTCAATACGTTATGGACGTCCGAACGCCACGAATACGTCTGCATGAAATGACGGACAATACAAGGCCATCGGCCGGAAGCCATTAGATGCCAGAATTAAATTGCAATATACTTTGCGGATGATATACACAGAGCAGCGCCTCTGGCGGTACTTCGCCGAACTTTTGATACCCAAAATCAGTTAAAACCGAGTAAATTTTGCTTCCACCTTATTTTTGACAGGGGGCAGGACTGAGGTGTGGGGGCACGTTCCCGGTCTTAGGCTATTTGACGTCCGTATACGGACGTCAAATATCGGTGGATGCCAGATTAAATGCAAATTTAAAGCATGTCGGACGCCAAATGTATAGCGAGATGTATATATATATATATATATATATATATATATATATATATATATATATATGCTATATAGCATAAGTCATTCAATAGCTGTACCCCTCTTTTAGTTTGTGTGAAGCACTAGAGTTTTTTACTTGCTGGTTTCTTTTTCTCCGGGGTGTCTCTGAGGGGATCGACTTTACAGTTAGTGTTTATGCCCTTAAAAATACCGATCCTTATACCTTTACTTATATGTGATTGGTTACTTAGCTTTTATTTACAACAAATATTTAAGGCATGGATATGGTCGGTGAAGTTGGTCGCCTTGGTGGCTCTCTTGTATGGCAGATAATGATTGACAGGTCAATGGAATCAGCTAACCACCTAGTCTTACACTAGTTGATTATGTAGTGTGTGTTCGGTTCGGTAGTAATTTTCATATTAAGATTTCCATTCCATCGTGTCTAAGTTCAATTAATATTTGTCGTTATTTTGTTAATGAATAGCTGCCTAACCAAACGCACTCTAAGACCTCATTGTTAAACTTTTTTTTTTTTGACTATTCATAAATATCTGTAAAGATTTACATGAAATAAATGATTTTGACTTTTGACTTTGAAGTTTTTATGTGGGCCCTTCCGTCATACAAATAGCGATCCCGTAAGTCATACAAAATATAGTTTCACATAAAGCTCATGAAGGTCACGACCCAATACCCATTAAAGTATCAAAACGTCAACAAATACCGAAACGAAACGCGACAACCCGCGGGACAAAATATTATGACCTCTCATTGACAGGGTGACCATAGCTTTAGTTTTCATTTACTCAACATATTTAATAAATTAATACTTAGCTTCTAAAAATGTAACAGTACTTCCAGCATTTTTAGAATTTAACATGGGCCTTATAGTGATAACGCCTGAAATATATTACATGCAATGACCCAAGAACTAAAAAATATGTAAGTAGGTAAGTAATTAACTAGGCATTCGATCGATAAAAATAGTATAATATGGCCTCTTGGACCCACGAGAGCTTCCGCCACAGTAAACCTATAGTAAGATATCTATCTCCTGATCTGTCCTCTGTATACCGCGGCGAGCTGACCACTTGTAACACGAATAAATTTTGTGTTACATCCTATATGCCTATCTACACAATTAATTTTGAACCTTCCCGCTAATCTCTTATCAGGAATTTACTACTGCCATCTGTTGTCAATTATTTGTACTACATTGTACAGAATAGCCACCTGGTATCATTTTAACTCATATTTTTATATAACTTACTATTTCTACTTATAAATATTTAAACAATATAATAAAAATTGCTTTAATATATTTATAATATTCTATTTATGTCAATTGAATTGAACGCTTACTTGAGTTTTTTTTTTTTTTTTAATAATAGTAACCCTGAGACACTAGTCAATTTTGAATTCTTCGTTGAAAACATTTTACAGATACCAACAAGTTTGGTTTATTGTGTTTTGTCTAAATGGTGGGTAGAATTAACACCTAGATGAAAGCAATAAAAGGTCGCTTCTCGACCATATAAAGGGTTTTACAGTCATGGAGCGAGGAAAAAGAAACATGTTCATTGTTAGTGCATCGCGGCCATGGTGCCAACACATTCTTGAGTTATAAAGTGCCTCCGGATATAGACTTCTAGATCCTCTCATGTAAGTAATCATGTGCATACACACCACATTCAATTCTACCACATTTGTGTAAAGCATAGGCTGATTATTGCTCGTTTCTTGCACAGACTCTGCTGTAACATTCTGCTGTGCAATCCACCTGCTGTCACAAACACACATGCATCTACACTGCGTTCTGCCACTATCACTCATCTACTGCGCTATTGAGTTTCTCTTCCACTGCCTGGTCATACCCTGGTGCTGACGTGCCTGGAGTTCAAGCCTGCTTGGAGTACTAGAGGGACACTGCTGCAAGCTCCTGGCCATAGCTGAGGTTGTCTCATTCTTAATCTTAAATTTTTAAATGATAACTACCTAATATACAAGTAAATTCATCATGTGTTCTGTGTTCAAGGGTACACCTACTAAACTATCTACTGCTTGATTTTGTACTTTGCAAGCCTCTGCTACTTATTATACTACTCTAGTAAAGTGCATGGCGCCCATCTACTTACCTCTTGAATATAGACAAACTTAATAGTAACTTATTTTCTGTACAAATTAACTTAGGGTCTTGGAGACCATAGCTGTGAGAATGTCTGGGTGATAACCAAAAGGCTTCACCCACACCCTGGTTCATACTTATAAACTAATAGTAATCTGTACAATTTGTGAAACTCAGTGTTTAATATTTTCTAGTGTAACTTTATTCAACTTAACTCTTAGCATAGTGCCATTCACAACTGCAGGTGAAAGCACTATAAAGTATTGTATTCAAACCCTTAGAATAAAGCTTTAGAGCTGTGAAGCTGTGACAGCACAGGAGTGCCAACTCATCACACATTGTTAATTGTTACCTCTTAAGTCCTTTTTTTATTAACTAATCTAACTATTCTATTGTTCACCTGTTTAGGCTTGTGTATTTTTTTTTTTATATATATCTGTTTCCTTCATTTTCACAAAATCTGAGTTCATAATTTCACTTCCTCTTAGGCTGCCTTTATATAGTGACTTTGGCCTTCTTCTCAGCTTAATATATATCCAATTTAATAAAACTACAGAATCTCTTTTCATTATTTATTTATTTATTGCTTTTAACGCTGAGAATAAGGCTGAAACACCCACTACCAAAATCCTATGTTATACACTTACATCGCGATTCGACGATAAAGCAGCGGGTCAACCTGACCCTGCTCATTTTGTTTTTTACAGTTTTTGTCTGGTAGTCGTATTTATTTTACTTAAACTTTATTGCACAGTAAACAAAAGTTATGTTCAAAGGCAAACTTAATGCCTTAGGCATTATCTACCAGTTAACCTTTAAGATTGTGTGCGAGGATGAGTTGGGTGCTTAATTATATTTAAAAAAAAAACTGAAGAAATTGAAGAATGAAGAAATTGATTCTGATACACACCACACAGAATTAATCAGTTGTTCTGTTTATTTAGACAGTGCGTGATTAAGAGTTGTTTGAAAACATTTAAAGATGGTGCTCGTATGATTACTAAAGGCATTTTATTCCACTGGCGAGCTGCAGATACAGTATCAAAGTCAAAGTCAAAAATATTTATTTCATGTAAACCTTTACAGGCATTTATGAAAAGTCAAAAAAAAAAAAGTATATATAAGGTCCTGTGTGTACTTGGCCAGGTCGCCATTCCTCCCACAGACAAATGTTGAGAATATAATACAAAATAAACAAATCGTAAACTATTAAACTATTGTCCTTGCGGGAAGAAAAAAAAAAAAAACAACCCAACCGAACACACACTTCATAACCAACCAGTTTAAGACTAGGTGGTTAGCTGGTTCCATTGACCTGTCAATCGTTGACTGCCCTGCAAAAGTGCCACCAAGGCGACCAACCCAACAGACCATAGCTAAAATACCATACCCAAATATACATACTTTAGTATAGGTAATCAAAATATACCTACAAGTAGATAGATGAAAGGTATCTTTTAGGGCGCAAACGCTGATCACAAGTCGATCGCCTCAGAGACACCCTGGAGAAAAAGGTACCAGCAAGTAAAAAACTCTGATGTTCCACATGTACCGTATCATCGGAGGAGCATGGTCCTGCATGGTTATTGACTTAAACCTATGCTTATAGCATGTGGTATATACTCTCATCCTACTGAAGAGCACGCGTAGAACACCCCAAGGCAGATATACTATCTTACAATATTGAAAGTACAGAATTACAGAACACAACATTTCTTTGATGCCAGCGCCGGCCTATCAGCAGAAGATTTTTCGGGATCTCCGCTTCTTATATGATAACAATCAAACGTGCGTGCCCAGCGAAGATCCAAGGCCCCCACAGCAGCACCCGATCACGGACGTAACGTATGTGTCAGCCATCCTTCTGCTCAACCAGGCCCTTAGGGTGCAGACCAGAACCCGGCACACGCGCCAGCACTGCAATGACCTTCAAAGGAGAGGAAATCCGCTGGATACGTATACTACTACATTGCAGGGCCAAATACATAGCTGAATCCAAGGCCTGCGCAAACATCAACTAGTTAAAAAAAAAAAAACATCTTCAACAAATGCATACTGGCGAAAATTTTCCTACTAATTTCTGACACTGCAGAGTCCTTGTCAAGTCGCAGGTTGTGTTTAGACTGAGGTTTCTCACAGACTGGTTGAAAGGAAGCGGAGTATTATTAAATTTTAATAGAGAGAGTGAGTCCAAATCCAATGTGTTCAGTATATGCCTAGTACCGATGATCACGACCTGCGTCTTGCCAGGGTTTACCAAAAGACCGAGGTTAGGAGATTGAAGACGAATAGCATCAGCTGCAAGTCATCGGCGTAAAGGTGGTAGGAACTAAATTTAATTAAAAAACTGACACCTGTGGCATTGTTTACAATATTTTCCAAATAAATTAATGATTTATATTCTATTTTATTCTGTATTTTAAAGTGAAATTAATAGTTAAAATATGTTCAAAGTTATAGCGAAATGTTTGTGAAAGTTTAAATCGGAAAACGGATATTAACAACCACACCCCTATTCTCTTTTATCAGGTGACGTTTGGTGAATTTCTTTCAGCTATCTTTTTTGCGAATTATTACTTTACTGCGATTTGCGAATTTTAAAATTCTATTATTGCTGCGCATTTAATTCATAGCTTGTTGTTTTTTGGAAGAATTTATAAAGGATTCCTTAAACATATTCAATAAAAGGATACCCACAGTCCAATGCATATCATTTAACTACATGAAGATACAAATTTAATATTTTTATATTTATGGAAGCCCGAGGATACTTTCTTCAGTAAAATTCTTGATTTGTGAAGATTTTGGCCATTATACCTACCTAGATCAATCGGAATATCTACAGGAGATTTATTAAAATATCTGACATTGACTATTAAGCAGTATCGATTTATTTAGGTGCTTATTCCAATAGTTATCAAATAATATGTCAAAAATATTTGCATCAGAAGAATGAATTTCTTAAAAGATATTGGAAGAATATAAGTACCTATTTATTTAAAAGCTAATAAATAAAATATAAATATATATATTACACTAGTAAATTCTACATACATATAATAGAAGATAATAATAACAGGCACCTACTTTGGATGGATTTTAATTTGATGTCCTAGAAATCAATTTATGACAATAAATGATTGAGAATTTGAGACTTTTACTTATTATTTATATCTTTATTTTTATTATTGTTACTAGGTTTTAATTTAATACTATATGCCTTTATTAAAATGCTCCTTATGTAAAAAAAATAATTATATAGAGGTGAGCGTGGACTTAATATACACATTGGTCATATTCATAAAAATCATATATCTGCTAGTTGTCCAGCGCCTGACACTAACGCAAATATTAATAATACTAATCATAGAGCAACATCTAGGTACAACTAAAGAACTTATTAATAAATGTGTTCAGTTTAAGAAGAGATTTCCTGTGATCAAACATGTTCCTAGAGCAGCTAGAATCTCAATATCGAGAAAATTGACAGGCATTATTAATAAATGCTGTAGTAACAATGAATTTTCAGATTGGGAAAAAATATTACTATTTTCGTTTAATTATTTAAATGTATCAAATGAATTGAATTCAGGAAAAAATCTTTCGGCAAAAATCAAACATAAAGTAATAAATAACGTCAATCGTTCTATTTCAGACAATTTTATATTAAATAACAATATTCGTAAAACCATCTTTAAAAAAGCAGAAGACAAAGTTTATGACGGTGACATCTGAGGGGCGGTAAGACTTCTATCTAATAATGATACTTTTTGTAATAACAACGAAAACACATTAAAAATACTTCGAGAAAAACACCCATGTCCTTTATCACAAAATTTATGCATTCCACCTGAAAACAATAACAATATTTTTAACATAAATGAAGATGACGTGTACAATGCAATTATGGCTTTTCAACCAGGTACAAGTAGCGGATTTGACGGACTTTCTCCTCAACATTTAAAGCAATAACCCAGTTTTGTAAATTTGTTTTCAATGGAGAAATTAATAATAATAACACATAAAACTTTTTTTTTGGGGAAAATTTAATAGCTTTTAATAAAAAAGACGGAGGAATTAGGCCAATTGCCGTCGGATGTACACTCGTAGACTAATATCAAAAATTGTTTCAACTGCTATTTCGAAAATCCTTAAAAAAAAAAATATTCCAATACAATTCGTTTGCGCAATTAAATGTGGAGCTGAAGTAATAGTACATGCTACTCGTACGTTTTTAAAAAAATCCTCGAATTTCGATGCACTAGTCAAATTAGATATAAAAAATTCATTTAACACCTTGGATCGAACAACAAATTTGGACTCCATTATCGAATCTTTCCCCATGACATATATTTCAAAGTTATGGAAGCCCATCTTACCTCTTTTATAATAATGAAATAATAATGTCTTCAACAGGGTGATCCACTCGGCCCCGCTCTCTTTAGTCTAGCCATACATAATAAAACTAATACACTTACATCTCAATTAAACCAATGGTACCGCGACGATGAAACAATAGCAGGAAAATTACTGATATTATTTCAGACCTAAATAAATTAATACCAAAATTAAAATCATTTGGCCTATACATAAATTCAAACAAATTCGAAATTTATTTTAATCCCCAAAAATCAAATGAAATACAAAATATGACAAATAAATTCGAAAACATTCTTCCAAATTTTAAAACTATGAACTCAGAAAATTTATTTTTATTAGGCGCTCCTATTTTACAAAATGCTCTTATGCCATTAATGTTCAAAAAGCAACAAAATTTACTTTATTTTAAAGATCAGTTATTGAATATAATACCGCATGTAGCTCTAGTACTTCTTCGAAATTGCTTTAGCATGCCTAGGATAATATTTTTTTTTAGATGTTGCCCATTTTGGAAACACACAGATATTCTTCGAGATATAGACTTAAATATTAAAAACAGTACAGAGGAAATTTTAAATAACACATCGTGGCAACAAACTACATTACCAATACGTTTAGGAGGTATAGGTCTACGATGCACTTCCGACATTGCACTCCCAGCGTTCATAGCTTCAATACATAAAAGCTTAACTCTTATAAGTAAAGTAATAGATCCGTTCATATTGGACAATAGAGTAAGCTTTATGGATGAAGATATAAATGTTTGGTAAAGCAATACTAACTTAATAGGCCTCCCTTTACAAAAATCAGTACAAAAACTTTGGGATTTACCAATAATAAATTTAAAAATTAATAATTTTATAAACTCATGAAATACCACTGTGGCGAACAGACAGACAGACTGACCGACTCTACTTGCTAACTACTGTACAAATATTCTAGGTTTGAAATGACATTTCCTTCAAATTGACACTGACGACGAGAATGACAGCTTACCAAACTACGACACAAGACAGGACTAAAAATATAAATAATTTATTAATAAATATATAATAAAAGACGACGAGTTTCATTGCAACAAAGTGGTCCTTCGAGCTAAGACTGACAAGCACTGTGGAAGCTACATCTACAAAATGATGACCAGAAGCAAAGGTTTGTTGCCGGCAAGTGATGAGACCGTACCGCTGACGTAGGCGAACCTATCGACGTCGTGACTGAAGAGCCCCGACCGGAGGATGTTCCTGACCGACTTTCACGAGCACCTTCCCCGGCGAGATCGACAATCTCATCGCGTTCTTCACGATCTTATGCTTCTGTGCTTCGACGACAGAGACTGATCGACATACAAATGCGTACTGCAAGACAATTAGCCAAGGTCGAAAAACGGCTCATAAACGAGCAAGTCATGCTGGAAATAGCAGCTTTAGAAGTTGAGTTCGACGAAGACAACGTTATACCAGAATATTCCGACGGCCTTCACAACCGTTCCACAAGATCTGACCGGGAAAATAACTGTACACGACCTGCAGTGAGTGAGTGTGAAGTGCCTGGCATAACCCCTGTAAATAATCCTGTACATAATGTAAATAGTCGACAAGTGAGTACTAATCACAATAATTGTATGTCCTGTAATAAAAAGGCAGACTACCAGCCGCGATTAGACAAGTTTTTAGCGAGACAAGCTACTGTCAAAGACCTGCCGATCTTTTCGGGAGAACCTGAAGAGTGGCCTTTATTTTATAGTCAGCTCATAAGTACGACACGCTTATGCGACTACAGCGAAGACGAGAATATCGCGCGACTGACTAAATGCCTTCATGGGAAAGCGCGAGACGCTGTACATTCTTTGTTAGTAAGTTCCACCAATTTAAACAAAATTATAGACACGCTAAAATTGCGATTTGGCCGTTCTGAATATATCATTGAAGTCATGCTAAATAAAATCCGTAACTATGACAACCTACGACAAGACGACATAAACGGCTTGATAGAATATGCAACGGCGATTCAAAATATTGTCGCGACTATGATATCCACAAATAATACAGGACACCTGAACAATCCGACTTTGATCAGATAAATAATATCAAAATTGCCGACTTATTTGAAACTTCGATGGAGCCTGGATATGACGAGCCAGGGAGTTACCGACGAGACCTTACAGCATGTGGACTGGTTGATGGACATCGCGAATGCTTCGACCAAGTTTGCACCAATCAATACACGGACCTACGAACATCAATTTAACAATAATTATAATAGACAAGACAAACAACATGCACGAGTTTTGGCGACAACTAATACTAAAATACAATGTTTAATGTGCAAAGGTAATCATAAACTTTCCGACTGTATAAAATTTAAAAATATAACTATTGATGAACGATGGAAGATTGTTTCTGACAATAAATTATGTTTTTCCTGTATGACTTCTCGACATCAGCTACATGACTGTATGTACAAGCAGAGATACACTCTTCCTGACTGTAACAGACTGCATCATACATTATTACATGCTACGCCTCGTTCACTGAACATACCAACAGATGACGCGACCTCCGAGACACCAGTGAGCGGTAACGTTAACCACTGTCAAGACAACTCATGTGTACTACTGAAAGTAGTACGAGTGGTTATTAGAGGCGACCATGGCGACTTCGAGACGTCAGCTTTACTTGATGAGGGAGCATCGGTGAGCCTGATCGACGCGGCGTTGGCGGCGCGAGCGGGCATCAGCGGTACTACTCGACCACTTCGCTTGTGCGGTGCACACGGCATGACGTCAGTGGACTCTACGTCACAATGCGTTGCGTTTAAAGTGCGCGGTTATTCGAGCGAAGTGCTATATAATATTAGTAATGTAAGAACTGTAAATAAATTAGCTTTGCCTGTAAATAGTTATAATTATAAAAATATTGTAAATAGGTTTTCACATTTGACTTTTTTAACGATAAAGACGTCCTGATATGCAATTGAGGTCTCGCAACTAGTGAACCAATTACTTATTTATTAGAATTATATTTGTAGAATAAACATTAGCTTAGTAGTGTCCGATATTGTAATAATTTAATATTACATAATTTATTTTTATTACATTATGTAAATTTTGTCTTTGGATAAGGTAATCACTGATGATTACCTGCTTATTTATACTTAATTTATACTACAGTACTGTGTAGTTCTGTACATTGGTACAGTAACAAATAATCTGCCATAGGGTGTTTTGCGCATGCTGATCGGTGGGGTGCATTTTGAGTATGCTACTATATATATATGCTATATAGCATAAGCAAATCAATGGCTGTACTCCTCTTTTAATTTGTGTGAAGCACTAGAGTTTTTTACTTGCTGGTTTCTTTTTCTCCGGGGTGTCACTGAGGGGATAGACTTTACAGTTAGTATACCCGCCCTTAAAAATACCGATCCTTATACGTTTACTTATATGTGATTGGTTACTAACCTTTTAAGTAGAATAAATATTTAAGGATATGGTCGGTGAAGTTGGTCGCCTTGGTGGCTCCCTTGTATGGCAGATAATGATTGACAGGTCAATGGAATCAGCTAACCACCTAGTCTTACACTAGTTGGTTATGTAGTGTGTGTTCGGTTTGGTAGTAATTTTCATATTAAGATTTCTAAATTTAAGTTCTAAATCTGATATCGAGGTATAATAAATATTTGTCGTTCTTTTAATAATGAATAGCTGCCTAACCAAACGCACTCTAAGACCTCATTGTTAATTTTTTTTATTTTTTTTTGACTATTCATAAATATCTGTAAAGATTTACATGAAATAAATGATTTGATTGATTTGATTTGATTAGCTGCCAGTCTGCCACTAAACAAACACATTGGACGGGAACATTTTAAAATTATTTATAACGGATTAAAATTTCCTGGTAAATCACCCCAACCCAACGTCACCCTACAATAGAAATGAAGGCCTTCATTTTCAGTAAACATCATAGCGGTTACGATCGTTTGACGCCGGTTAAATCCTACGATAACCGATGGTTAAATCCTGCGATAACCGACGGTTAAGTCCTAAGCCCCGATTGGGCCGCGCTGATAAAACTGAGCCCGGTAAGGCGCGCGGATTAAGCCCTGGTATTTAGACTGTATTAGGCCTGGGCCACTGACGATAAAAACTGCGGAGATGTAAGGAATATACTTTGATAAAATAATGAAATAAGAGCGTTCGTTTTACCTACGTATTGTTTGTAGTAGTTCCAGACCAGACCAGTTGGTGTAGTCTCGGTATTTAAAAACATACAACTGGACATTCCAAAGGCACTATTAAGTCGAATAAACAATCTCACAAATTACATTACAACTTAGCTTTATAGGGTGGAAATCGGTGCAAGCGAATTATTCTAGTAAAGAAATTCTAGTTTTTGCACCATATTTTAACAAATCACATTAAACCATGAAAAAAAGTTTATTGAATGAGGTCTTAGTCCGTTTGAAGTCCGCTTTTAATCACCAAAAGAACATATAAACGCGCAGTGGAATAGTAAATCGTGTCTTTATATAAAAAAAATATACTACAGAAACGAACGCACGCTACATAACCTACTATATTGTAAAACTAGGTGGTTAGCTCATTCTACTCATCTGTTAATATTTGCCATACAAGGGTGCCACCGAGGCAACCAACCTTACAAACCATATCACACCTTAAATATTTATTGATTCAAAGTATATTGTAAGTTACCAATGGCATTACTAAAGATAATGGATATTGTCTTTAAGGGCGTAAATACTAACTGTGAAGTTGACCCCCTCGGAGAAATGGTACCAGCAAGTAAAACTCTGGCGCTTAATACAGAGGCACCATTTCAATCGAACGTATATCTGCATTGCTGGATCCAGTCAGAACCTCAAGCATTGTTATCAGAAAGGGTTATATAGCGTATTCAATGATAACAGCCTTTATCAGGTACGTTCTACTACGTTCATCCCCATGCCTCCATCGCAATGGTCACTACGTTCATCCCCATACCTCTGTGGGTATTGTGTAAGGATCCTGATTAAAACACAATAGTTCCACCACACAATTATTATATTCTCAATCTATTCAGATACACGAAGTACACAAGATTAAGGTAGGTATAAAAAAGGTAGGCAAGGCGAGAAGAAATAGAAAGCTGAGCGGAGGCAAGAAATAATTAAAGCTAACAATAACTATAAAAAGCGAAGCAAATAATATATAACTTAAGCTGATTTTAAAGCAATGCGCGATGCCGGGAACGCGAGGGAAACAAACGTGGATTCAGCGCGGCGACTCAAAACTGACTGCGTGCGCGGCTGCGCGATAGCAACGGGCGCCGCTCGCTTGAGGTCTCGCCGGGCCCGCAAACAATAAGTTTCTTGATGCGAGTGTGGCGCGACATTTGATGTCCGCCACATTACTCCCCTGCTGAGACCGTAGCTTGCTATGGGCGATAGTGATCCGGGAATCTTACGATACGTCCACTTCTCGTCCTGGTCTCCGGCACGTGGTTTGGCTGTGCGCAACCGCTGTGGAGATCGTGGGCCACGTACGCTGGTTTAAGCCTATCGATGGTGACTGTCATGGGCTTGTCTTTGACGACGATAACAAAGGTCTTTTCTTGACGGTCTAAAACCTTATGTGGACCGGTGTATGGAGACTCCAACGGTTTTCTATTGGCGTCACGTCGGAGGAATACGTAGTCGGCCGAGGTAAGAGCCTTCGGAACATAAAATGTTTTTCGTGAGTGCCAGTGTGCGGGGGTCGGGATGAGGTTAGCCATGTGACTGCGGAGGCGCACGACGAAATCCGTGACATCAGTTGAGGTATCCGCCGATCCTGTGAAGAACTCACCAGGCAGACGTAGCGGCTCCCCGTAAACTAGTTCAGCTGCGGAACTTGCTATGTCTTCCTTCCATGCGCTGCGGATGCCCAAAAGTACGAGAGGCAACACCTCCGTCCAGTTGGTATCAGTGTGGCACATAATAGCGGCCTTGAGCTGGCGGTGCAAGCGTTCCACCATGCCGTTGCTGGCTGGATGATAGGAGGTAGTGGGTTGATGACGCGCACCGAGGATGATAGCGATGCCACGAAACAGTTCAGATTCAAACTGTCTGCCTCTGTCAGTGGTGATGGTCTCTGGGCAACCGAACCGCGCCACCCAGCCTGCTATAGGTTATGGAGAGAGTAGAATGCCTGCCGTCGAAAGTCAATGGTTACAAACGGTCGAGGCGATCCCAACGAGTGGTCACAATACACCTTATAATTACCTGTCTGGGTTTTATAGAGTTGAAGTGAGGATATTCTAGCTTTCAAAAGGTCTTGCAGTTCAGGGTCGGTCTCTTGAGCATCTGCGAGATCCTTATAGTTAATGGCTGCCCCGATAGCCTCTATTCTTGAGAGCGCATCGGTGACTACATTATCTTTTCCCGACACAAATTGAATATTGGTACAGAACTGTGAAATAAAATCCAGGTACCTGAATTGCCTTGGGGAGTAGTTCTCGCGTCGAGTGGAAAATGCGAAGGGGTTTATGGTCCGTATAAATTGCGAAATCCCGTGCCTCCACCATGTGACGGAAGTGTTTGATGGCTTGGTAAATAGCGAGTAGTTCACGATCATATGGACTGTACTTTTTTTGTGCTGGATTCAAACGACGTGAGAAGAATGCGAGCGGTGTCCAGGAGTTCGTCTCTCGTTGCTGCAGTACGGCGCCAATAGCGGTATCTGACGCATCAGTATGTATAGCTAATTCTGCTTCTGGGTGAGGATGGGCGAGCATTGCGGCTCTGGAGAGGTTGTTCTTGCAGTCTTCGAAAGCGGCCTTCATCTCTGACGTTATGTCGACGGGGTGTGAACCTTTTTGATTGCCTCCGAGCGCAGCGTTAAGTGGATCCTGGATCGATGAAGCTCCAGATATAATTCGCCGGTAGAAATTGAACATCCCCAGAAAGCGACGGAGCTCCTTGACAGTCTTAGGAATAGGAAAGTCCTGTATAGCTCTGACCTTATCTTGAAGTGGCTGAACACCGGATGCTGTCACCTCATGACCCAGGAACGTGATGCTCGACTGCCCGAACTGACACTTGGTAGTATTGACCAGCACGCCGTAGTCCGTGAGGCGTTGGAAAACCTGACGGAGGTGATCGCAGTGAGTATCCTTATCGGAACTGAAAATCAATATGTCGTCCAGGTAACCGTAGCAGAAATGAAGGCCTCTAAGCACCTCGTCGATAAACCGTTGAAACGTCTGAGCTGCATTCCTCAATCCAAAAGTCATGAATGGGAACTCGTAGAGTCCAAACGGTGTAGTGATGGCGGTTTTTGGGATATCTTCAAAGAAAACTGGTATCTGGTTATAGGCTTTAATTAAATCTATTTTGGAGTAGATTTTACTGCCAGAGAGCTGATGGGCGAAGTCCTGGATATGCCTGATGGGATACTTATCCGGTATAGTGCGAGCGTTGAGCGCCCGGTAGTCGCCACATGGTCGCCAGCCATCATCTTTTTTTGGGACCAGATGTAGGTGAGAAGCCCAAGGACTTTCTGATTTGCGAGCCGTTCCGTTATCTAGCATAGCTTCAAACTCCTTTTGCGAGATCTTGAGACGGTCAGGTGGCAGGCGACGTGGGCGGCTCGATACTGGTGGACCTGCTAAGGTTCTTATGTGGTGTACGGTCGAGTGTTTTGGTTCTTTTTGCGTACCTGCAGGCCTGGTGATATCAGGGTACTTACGTAATATGTTAAGGTACGCTGACTCCCCCGAAACAGCCTTGATGGACGTAATGGACTCCATGGATATGTTCTTTCTCTGGTACGCAGACTGACATAGAAGTTAGACCGTCTATCAGGCGAAGGCTTCTGCAATCCACAAGAACGTTATAAAAAGAAAGAAAATCTACGCCTATGATAGGTTTGGAGACGTCGGCCACCACAAATCGCCAGGTATAGGTTCGGCGAAGCCCTAGGTTTAGTTCTAGCTGGACCCATCCATAAGTGCTGATTATAGATCCGTTGGCTGCATAGAGTTGGTAGCCAGTCTTTATACGTCTGTCGCCCAAAGCTGTTCGAGGATACACGCACAAATCGGAACCTGTATCGATTAAAAAATGTATTTTAGTTTTTCGGTCCATAATGAAGAGGCGGCCGGAGGTGTTATGTTGGCAGTCGTTAGCCGCTATCTCCGGCTGCCCTGGGTGTTTCCCGACGGCGAGTGCCGGTAACTACATGGTGTGGTGCACCTGGTCGCCTCGGCACCAAAGCGATTATGATACCAACAAAAGTCGGGATTATGCGGTCGTGATCGTGAACGTGATCGCTGCCTCTGGTGCACAGACCGTGTTGGACTTTGGTCACGTGACCTCGTGTGTACCTGCGTTCGAAGCAAAGCTACCTCTCTAGTAAGTTCGGCTATCTGTTGACAAATTTTGTGTAACGGTGTGACACTCGCGACCTGTGGTTGGGTAGGCGGTACTATCTCGCATTCCCGGTCGGCGAGCTCGGCCACGGAGTCCAGCGGCTGGTCAGCTTGTGAAGCAATGATGGTCTGTACGCTGGTCGGTAGTCGTCCTGCCCATAATGTTCGTAAAAAATCCTCGGGAATGTTGCTCCCTGCGAGGGTCTGAAGGTGCCGTAGGAACTGAGATGGTGATCTGTCTCCGAGTTCTTCATGGTCCAGCAGCTGTCTTATGCGTTTTTGTTGTGAATCTGTGAGACGTCGTATAAGTTCCGACTTCAACTTCTTATACTTCTCGTCTGGAGGAGGGTCATTTATGACGTCCCGAACCTCAGCTGCATACTGCTGGTCGAGGTTGGCTATGACGTGATAGAACTTAGTTGTGTCGCTTGAAATACCGGAAATCGCAAACTGCGCCTCGATTTGGGAAAACCATAACGCGGGTTCTTGAGGCCAAAACGGTGATATACGGACTCCTACTTTACAAACATGTCTACAATTTTCATCGACGTCTACCGTACCCGTGTGTGTTGATTTTTCTTCAGAATTGTTAATTGACATTTTTGCACTTCACTTTTTTATTTTTGTTCTTTGTCGGGGTCACCAATGTGGGTATTGTGTAAGGATCCTGATTAAAACACAATAGTTCCACCACACAATTATTATATTCTAAATCTATTCAGATACACGAAGTACACAAGATTAAGGTAGGTATAAAAAAGGTAGGCAAGGCGAGAAGAAATAGAAAGCTGAGCGGAGGCAAGAAATAATTAAAGCTAACAATAACTATAAAAAGCGAAGCAAATAATATATAACTTAAGCTGATTTTAAAGCAATGCGCGATGCCGGGAACGCGAGGGAAACAAACGTGGATTCAGCGCGGCGACTCAAAACTGACTGCGTGCGCGGCTGCGCGATAGCAACGGGCGCCGCTCGCTTGAGGTCTCGCCGGGCCCGCAAACAATAAGTTTCTTGATGCGAGTGTGGCGCGACATTTGATGTCCGCCACACCTCCATCGCGATGGTCACTACGTTGTAACGTTGTACATAATTATTAATAACATAATTACTGATAGGTATCGTTACATAAATTAAATTTTGAAATAGTATTAATTTAATAATAAATTCTATAAAATTAATAATATAATGTGAAGCTGACTGTACTTTTAGTCGCAAACAATGCGTGACGTCATATTCAGAACCGGCCATCCGCGCTACGGCGATCGCAGGCGCCGCCCGGCGGCATTCGTTTCGAAACCTCCAGAGGCGTCACACGTCTCATTTGTTTTCTCCTATTGAAGGCTTTTGTACGCACGTATTGCGTAGTGTTAACTTACTTTAACTAATTTAACAAGGTTTCTTTAAATTATAAAAGTTATCGTCTTACTCGCACCCCTGTATTGGGTAAGTGGTGAACATACGTTATAACATTTGCTCATTTATGTGGGTAGTAGTAGTTTTGTATGTGGAATTTTCTGGAATGGTATGGTGGGCAACGCATCAAACTGTAAGTACATACTTACGTTATTTCTTTGTACCAAAGCTCGAGTTTCCAAATGGGAAGTCAGATTGTAACATAGAAAATTTGTCTCTGCGAGATATAAACGCCATCTACCGTAATAAATAAGAACTAGTTAAACATCTATTATTTGAGTTAGGTAAAATTAGAGACCATGCTGCCATCTAGCGGCTAAATGTCAGAAAATCCATAGCGGATGTCAATGACGATCATTATTATAGTTCATAAACCCACGATATGATACAGAATCAATAATTAGTCTAGTAAATATATTCCGTTAATCATTATACTTATTTAAATAATTACATAAGTTAATTAAATGCTAATTTAAAATAAAAGAAATAATAAACACTTGTGTTGAATGCCCGTTGCATTGAAAGAAAGTTTGTGATTGGTCAAAAATAAAATAAACCAATCACAACGATGCGCATCAAAATTTGTCCGTGGAAAGAATAAAAAGGAGCGCAAGTGGAAGCGTCCCGCATTTTATATCTAAATTCATAGTAATTATTGTCTTTTTAAATTTATTAAGTGCAATTTTTATAAACCCGAAAGTAAGTGCAATAACGTATAAATCGAGTTCAAAGCCTGTGATTCAAATATTAATCGGATTGAATTTCACAGGGGTTCATGGTACCCGGTTAAAGTTACCCATGCGTGAAATGTCCGCATAGGATCTAGTGCTGGTGAAATCCGTCTGCGAGTTCTATCAGGGGCTGAGGAATTGATACAACGACCGAGGACAGATGCAGGACACCATCCACGTCACATCTTCGTCGTGAAGCTGGTGCTGCTGCCAAAAGGACCTCGGGCGTCTCCTCATCCCATGTGGAATCCTTGGCCTAAAAGGTGACCTATATGTTCTAATTTCATGTTAGGCATTTGCTATACGCTTAGGCGGTAGTGTGTCCCTCTTAGGCAGTGTCGCGGAACGTCATCTCCAGTCAATGCTATAACCCATATATAAAAACTTTGTATATAAACTGTTAAATAAATTGTACCTTTAGTCTTAAGTTAGTTTGTAAGTTTTATTGTAAATAAATTAATTTGTGTGATTGTGAAGTTTATTTAATTCCACCTCTGTCAAGGCGCCCTGAGAGTTATAGAGTCCCTTTCCTTGAGCCGGTGGTAGCAGATTCTCTTGTCTCGAGAGGGACAAGAAAATCGGTTACAAGATGCGTTGCCGACCATACATTGTAATTTTTACTATTTTAACTGTAACTATAATGTTATTACAGGTACCTACTTCTATATACGAGTACATGTATTTATAATTGTATTATGCATACGCTGATTGCTTTATTTGTATGCCTGCCTATCATCAATTTTAATTATTGCATATGTGGCCGGTTCGAACCCGCCACTTGTCATGTAGACACCATTTAAATGTAATAGCTTTTGCCTTCAGCTTACTTTTGTAAATCCGTTCTGATTGTGATCACGAGCACTTCACTCACTCTCTGGTAGCTCTTTAGGCTCGGCATCGGTCACAATCGGTCGGAAACTAACATAAGCTGGACATACCATAATGCTGGAACAATGTGCTTTCCAGGGAACAAGATGGGATGGGAGTACAAATTGGCGTTAGAATCAGCTGATAGAAAGAAAAAGCTTACTCCTACCAGCACCTACTCCACACAACCCTCGTCGCGGCCATCATCTACAGCCAGCGCGCCCCTTACCGACGCGACGCTCGTCTTCCACGCCAGCTCGACCTCGAAAGCCTATCTCCATCTACGGCCCAGCCCAGGAGAGTACCGGGTTGTGACAATTAATAATTCAGACGGGTTTTTGTAACCTACTCCTAAATAAATTTATTTGTGCTAATGGTTGGAAGTTGTCGTTTTAATAAAAGAAAAACCTTCCACACAACCAAACCGTTACAACGTTCATCCCCATGCCTCCATCGCAATGATCCCGGCGCACACTCACAGCGAATTTGTGCTTATTTAACAACCTTGAAAATTTGTAATCTTACATGTTTAATCATTTGTATAATGAACTATTATACTGTGGGTTTGAATGCCAGTCATGGCAAAACATTTTTGTATAGTTCGGGTGTTTATAAAATAAAATAATTAATATTATATATTTGTATAGTGGTTTCTGACATACATATTCCAAAGTTGGAACTTAGTTTGTGACCAGGGTGATATGTGCGCTATGTCCTACATATTTTTTTTATATAGAAGTACAGCATGTCCTTGTGACATTGTATCTACCTGATGTTAAGCAGACCTATAAAGTCCCTGAATGGGATCGATCAATAAACTATAAAATAACCTTCCACACTTTTCCTATGATATATCGAACGATTACACCAACCAACTGACAGATATACAATCATGCAACGAATGTGAGATTAGCAAGATAATATGTACATTAGACCCAAACGTAAGCACTGGTATAGATAATATAAGCACTAAATCATCTATAATATGTATTAAAAATATCATTTTAAAATCCTTAACTAGTTGTATAAATAATTGTATAAGAAAGGAAATATTTCCGGACAGTCTGAAAGTTGCCAGAGTGATACCAATATTTAAGTCAGGAGTCAAGGCAGACCCCAGTAACTATCGACCCATATCTATACTCCCTGTGCTGTCCAAGGTCTTTGAACATTAGTAGTAGTAAAAAGTTATCTATAAACGGCTCGATGATTATTTGGATAGTAACAACTTTTTGCATAAGAATCAATACGGTTTTCGGCCAGAATCTAATAACACTTGATGCTACGATCGATCTCATTAACAAAATTCAAACAAATATTGATAATAAAAAAGTAGCACTGGGTGTATTTATAGATCTTAAGAAGGCATTTGATACAATCAGCCATGAACTGATAATAACAAAGTTGTTTGATCTTGGGGTTACTGGCAATGCACTGAGATTGATCCAATCATATCTAAGTAATAGGTCCCAAATTGTTCAATTGTGTGAGATCACTAGCAAAGAGATGAGGGTCAATTTTGGTGTTCCACAGGGTTCAATTTTGGGGCCTTTACTTTTTTTAATTTATATCAACAATATAAGCAAACTTGGATTGAGTGGTCATGTCACACTATATGCTAACGATACGTGTTTATTTTACTTTGGCAACTCTGTTGATGAAATTACTAGAAAGGCACAAACAGACTTAAATCTGTTAAATTCATGGTTAAATAGTAACCTTTTAACTTTAAATATTAATAAAACAAATTATAGCATTACATACAATAAAGATAATAAAACTAATCCTAAAGCTATATTTAAAAGGCCTCCATGTCCCAGCTATTTTTAGAACAAAAAGTACCTAATAGACTCGCCACAATCCAGTGGCGTGCACAGGGTTTTAGTATAAGGTAGGCATAATTTATAGTAACATACCAAAGAAATGAGATTTTAGCAATTTTAAATGTTTAAAAAATCACAACGTCATTCATATCATCATTGTAGACTAATGACATATTTTGCGAAATTTGCGATAAGTTGAAACAGCATTAAAAAGCCATTACTTATTATAATTAAAAGGTTTTTTTTTTTTTTTTTTTTTTTTTTTTTATGAGAGCTCGGCATGTGACCTCACACATCTACCTGATGGAAAGCAGTATGAAGGTCCAAGAACAAATGCAACCAACAATTACGATCTACGTAACTGTTGATTGCACCTATTATGCCGGCTTAAGATGCCTATTCACGCTTCGTTTAAAGGACTCGAGATTATAGGAAGAAGGAAACACGCGAGCAGGTAGAGCATTCCACATTTTAATAGTGCGACAGATATACGAATCACCAAATTTTTTAGTGCGGGTTGGTATATCTGCCACAGTATATGCATGCATTTTGTTACCCGCTCGTGAAGTCCTATACCGGAAAGGAGAAGGAGGAATGAGATGAAAAAGTTCTTCAGAGCACTCTCCATGATAAAGGCGATAAAACACGCTCAACGACGCCACATCCCTGCGAAGCTGCAATGGCTCTAGAGTGTCCGTGAGCTCTTTGTTTTCGATAATTCTCGATGCACGCTTCTGCAGACTATCGAGAGCATGCAGCAAGTATTTGGCAGATCCACCCCAAAGATGCGAACAGTATTCTACACAAGGCCGTATCTGAGCTTTATAAATCAGATGCCTGAGTTGAGGAGTAAAATACCGTCGCACCTTATTAAGGACGCCGAGCTTCCTACTTGCTGTCTTCGCAATGCTCTCAATATAGTTGCGGTGATTTAGGTCGGAGCGTATTTCTAATCCCAGGATATCGAGAACTGGAGACAATGGTAAACGTGTGCTCTGAAGGGAGGGAAAGTGAGAAAAGGGGGTCTTTTTTGCTGTCAATGCGCAAGCCTGGGTTTTTTGGGCATTAAACTGGACCAGATTAAGAGAACCCCAGTTTGAGATTTTTTCCAGGGTTTGGTCCAATTCATTTACCAAAGAACTCCTACACTCCTCTGTTTCGACGCGACTGGGGGGCTGACGCATCAAGTATTGACCGTGGACAGTGCTATCGTCTGCATAGCAATGTATGTTACCGAGTGATAACAAATCATTGATATGCAGCAAGAACAGAGTAGGGGATAGCACAGATCCTTGGGGTACGCCTGCGTTAATGGTTTCGCGACCCGAGGTCGTACCATCAACGAGGACTCGTATAGCCCGGTCTGATAAAAAACTTGAGATCCAGCCACAAAGTCGCGCCGAAAATCCATATGCTGGCAGCTTAGAGAGTAAAGCTTTGTGCCATACCCGGTCAAAGGCCTTAGAGATATCGAGGCCGACTGCCAAGGCCTCTCCATGCCTATCCATTGCCTCACCCCAGATATGCGTAATATATGCTAGAAGATCACCCGTAGACCTTTTTCTACGAAATCCGTATTGACGGTCATTGATAATGGAGTGACCTTCTAGGTATCGCATAATCTGTGCATTAATAACTGTTTCCAGAACTTTGCACAGCACTGAGGTGATGGCAATGGGCCGGTAATTATTGGGGTCTGACCGGTCACCCTTTTTGGGGATAGGTTGCACATTCGCTTCCCTCCAAGCTGCGGGGACCATACCAGAGGAGTATGATAGGCGGTAAAGTCGCGTGAGAGCAGGAGACAACTCAAGAGCGCAGTTTTTTATAACTATCGCTGGAACACCATCCGGCCCACTGGCCTTCCGAACATCGAGAGAATGGAGTGCCGCGCGCACGTCACGCTGCCGGATATGAATATCTGGCATTGTGAATTCGCAATTGGGTATAATAGGCGGTTGCGCGCCTCCATCGTCGAGTCTGGAGTTAGAGGCGAAAATATGAGCCAGAAGATCGGCTTTTTTAGTCGCCAAATGAGCCAGCGAACCATCGGGATATCGCAGCGGCGGCAATGATGAGCGACAGAAGTTTACCTCGACCGATTTTGCAAGCTGCCAAAACTTTCGGCTACCTGCCGGTTGTTCAAGCAGCTCATTCCCGATCCGAGATATATGATTAAACTTTGCCCTTTTCAATACTTTCTTGCACATCTTGGAGGCGACGTTATATGCTATCTTCAGGGTGGCTGAGTCAGCCGTCGAGCGACCCCTTACCCATTCCCGGTACGCAGTATTTTTGACTGCGACGGCCTTCGTACAGTTGCTGTCGTACCAGGGTCTGCTGTTGCCCTTGCTGGTGACAAACGAGAACGGAATGTAATATTCCATTCCAAGATGAATTTCATCAGCAAGAGCAGAAGCACAAGCATTAGGGTCATCAACCTGAAAGCAGCGTTGCCCCCAAGGTAATGCAAGAAAGTACTCCCTCAGTCCATCCCAATCTGCTGACGAGTAATGCCAGACTTTCCGTGCCGACTGCACCTTCCTAGGAGGAATAGGAACACGCGGAACTGATGTAACCACCATGCAGTGATCCGAACCCCCCAGGGGGGCCATGACTGACACCTTATATCCGGCGGGATGACTCGTCAACAGAAGGTCTAGTTTGGAGGGCGCATGGCTGATTATGTCTGGGATCCTGGTGGTCTGATCAACCAGCTGAGTCAAGCCATGGGTAAGTGCAAAGTGGTAGGCGGATTTCCCGGCATGATCGGTCTTTAGGGAACCCAACCATTGTACATGGTGTCCGTTGAAATCTCCTAAAAACACGATCTCAGCACAGGGAAATAGTTCATGTGCTTTATCCGTCGCTCTGCTCAAATAATTATAAAATTGAGCTGTCTCCAGGTCGCCCCTATGGGATCTATATAGACACACGTAGATTCGAGATTGAGTTCCCAGATCTACGTGTACCCACAAGGTAGAAAGGTTGGAGTCCTCTAAACAGCGTAGACGTCGACAACAAATATCCGACCGAACATATAGGCAGACCCCGGCTTTGGGAAGGAACTTCTCCTCAAGAGTAAATCCAGGGTATTGCAAGTAAGAAGTGTCGGCCGGGCAGCGGATTTGTGTCTCCGTCAGAAACAATAATGCGGGTTTAGCCATCTCGAGGTGGTGATGGACGGCAACTAGATTGGCGTGGATCCCGCGGATATTGGTAAAATTCACGCCAAATTTGGTGTCGGGGATGTGCACCGCTGTCCGAATGTCTCTTTTTGTCTCGTTTTGCACAAACAAATTAAAATCATTACCATAAACCTCTCACAGAAGAAATAATAGTACAAGTAACGCGACTAAAGAATGCGAAAGTGACAAAAAAACAATACCTACCTTATTAATAAATGACAAAAGAAAAATATCAAAACATTAAGTAAATTTGATTAGAATTACGTAACATTGCAAATTAGTAGGATAATATTAATAACTCACGACTTCAAGCTCCACCCAGATGCATGCGATCTCGCTCTGCACGCGTCATGTGAGCAGGACACAGTATAGTTTCCTATTTGTACCGCTAAGGACTCCTGCGCTCCTGGTACTTCTCAACAGTTTTGTACAGAGAAGTTCTCGTTCTTTCATTAATACCGTGTGCCTAACGACTTGCTACCTACAGTTTCTGCGTTCCTAGTCCTATTGGATTTAAATTTATCACAAATATTTGATTGTTTGAGGTACAAAGGCAGTGCCTAACTCTGTCATACATTTAGCATAATCCAATAATAATAATAATTAAAAAATTGTAAGGAAAACTTAGGCAACCAAAAATAATACGGAGAATAATAGTACAAACAAATAGCGATAGATGGCGCTAGTACCATATGATGATAGTACCACAAAAAAACTATAGATGGCGCTTTTTGAAATACAAAGTGTCAATATAACAAAATATAATATGTTTTTAATATGATTTTATTACCAAATTTCTGGGGTAGGCAGTGCCTTTGTGCCTATATGGACTGCACGCCACTGCCACATTCCCTCTCTGATCTATATCATATTTTCTGCAAAAAATAAAATATTAGATAATCACACACAATTAACTGTTAATAATTCATCTATAAATCATGTTTGCTCAGAAAAATACTTAAGCTTAATATTGGATAACAGACTTTCATGGCATAATCACATTGAACGCGTACATAACAAAATTACTTCCCTAACAGGAGCGATTCGCCGGATTGCTTTCTGTCTACCCAAACAAACTAGATATACTATATATAACTCTTTAGCTAAACCTCACTTTGAATACTTATCCACTGCCGGTTCGGGGTACAGCAGCACTAACTCACCTAAGACCGTTACAGATTGCACAAAATAAATTATAAAAAAGCTTATTCTCGTATTATTATTATTATTATCGTATTATTGGACTCCAACGAAACAAATATATAAAGAAACCAAAATAATGAATTAAAAGCAACTACACAAATACTACACCTATTTACTTGTAAGAAAAAAAATTAATAAAGATATTTTTTCAGACGTATCACTTTTAATTAATAATCACCACCATATATACAATACTGGAGCTTCTTCCCACATACGCACTATTACTCCCAGAACACAATACGGCAAGAAATCTATACAGTTTGAAGGAGCACAACTATTCAACCAGCTACCAATAAATTAAAAAAAAACGGAAGCACTTCACATTTTTTTAAATAATCTCAAAAGGCATATCATTGAGGGTCTGTGATTAATTATTAGTCAAGAGTTCGGTAGCCTTAACTTTAATTTATATAACTTTTATTCTCATTCAAGTGTTTTTGTAAATCTTTTGAGAATTAATAAATAAAATAATAAATAAATAAATACCTATTTAATTATAATCAACGTTATTGGGTTAGAGCGTGTTATACGTGGTGGCCGAGTTGGTTAGACCTTGGACTTAAAAACACTTAGGACCCTGGTTCGAATCCCGGTGTGTACCAATGAGATTTTAATTAAAACATTATTGTGTGTTTGACAACACTACTATAGTGCACGTTAAGCTGTCGGTCCCGGTTTCACTATACCAACATGTAAAACTGTTTATAGATGGGTTATTGAGTCTATTCAAAACATCTCGACGAGCTAGCCACTTGTTCGGTGTATACTCATACCATCGGCTACACAAGGTGTATATATGTATGGGTTAGAGTCAGGTTTTAGGTAACAGCGCCTTATCAAAAAATATTATTAGGTACCGACACTATGTCACACACACATATGTTGAGTACATGTTCGTATTTGTGTATAAAAGTTTATTATGCTTTGGAATATTAAATATTATTTTTAATTCCCTCTTTCACATGAGGATATTATACATGGTAAATTAGAAAGGTTGTACTTGAGGCTCTACTGATGCTGCGCGACACATGGGTTTATTTGTTCATGGGTACATGGGTTCATGGGAAAAGTTCAATTTGATTAGTAGAGCGCCATATTAGCAAAGTACAATGTTCCAAAGTCATCATGTTTATTGTAAGTAAATTTTGAATTATACGTGTCTAAGATGGGTATACACAAGCCTGTAACTATTTTTTCCAGTTAATTATATTAGTTGTGAGGTATTCTTTAAGGACAGACAAATAGAAATAAAAAAAATATTTGCTACAAAAAAAATCTTTCATGGTGTCTTCGCTAGATGTCTACTCTATGGTTGGTAAAATCTACGGGATCAGGATGTAGGGCAGTTTTTTGCAGACAAATTGCGACGGATTTGAAGTTGTTTTAAATTTTGTGTAAAATATTTGTATAACGGCTGTGTCATTTAATCTCCGCTCAAAAGAAAATGTTATTCTTAGACGCTTTCATTTTGTTTGTAATTTAAGAATTTTGTAAAGGAAAATATGGCGCAGAGTTTTTTCGTGAAAATAATTAATTCCCGGGTGGTAAAATTACAAAATAATTATTGCCAATAAATATGTGTTGTTACTTACTTGTAGTTAAATCTTCTAAATAATTAAATCGGTGCTTGAAGAAAGTAATACTTGTAGAAGTCACCGTTCCAAAGAATACTTTTATCTCACGAATGAAATTACTATATAAGTATATTTAACTCTCAAATAGTTAAAAATAGCGGATTATACAAACAGTAGTTATGAAAAACCATCACCTTTGTGGCATGCATTTTTTGTGGTGCTGGGTTTTTATAAGTTAGTATAGATTTTTTAATTATTTTTAGCACAAAATTAATAATAGGTACCACACAAGCAGTCTGAAAAGAGTCCAAAAGCAAGACCGAGTTATCCTCAAATGAAAACATTAAAATGTATGTTGGACGCATTAGCTTTTATTTGAATTGATTTAGGTCGTTGTCTATGTTTTTACAAATGTTATTAATATTAAATAATTAACAACTATAATTATTGTTTTCAGGTTTTCGTTTATAAAGTAAAAACCTTAGAATAGAAGAACCCTCATGCGGTCACTGCGTCCGTCGGCCTGAACGATACCTCAGCAACCAGTTGAGGTAGAAAGTAGAAATATATTTTAGTGTCTACTTGGTGCCTAAACTATTATATTTAAAAAACAAAGGGCATTAGGTTTCAGAAATAAAGGTAAGGGGAGTTGGAATTTTAAATGATTGTGTATTAATACAAATCTGAAATTTACAAAAAAATCTGTATAAATAAATGGTTATTTAAAAAAATCAACATTATAGCCCAAATGTTTACTAAGTAATTGATATGTTACTAAAGTATTGTTCCCTCGTGTTAGTTTTTCATATGTTGTACGAAAGACGAATCAAATATACAAAGTAATAATACAGAATGGTAGTGGACTACGTGGCCGACCAAGACGCGGCTTTACAGATCATATTCGAGATGTTCTTTAAAAGAGACAAATACGAAGTCTAAAAACAGACGCGCCTGTATGAATCGGTGCATGGATGTGGAGGAAGCTAGGGAAGTATGTAGAGTATATTTGACGTAAGGATATATGTTTAACCGCCTCCGTAGACTAGTGGTTGCGCCTTTGGCGTTGTATCTGGAAGTCGTGGGTTCGATTTCCCACCCATGGCAAAAAAGAAGTACTTTTTTCCTCTACAATTTGTCACGGTCTGGGTATTTATAAAATATAATATGTATTACATCGTTGTTTCTGGTACACATAGTACAAGCCTAGAGCTTAGTTTGTGACCAGAGCAATATGTGTGAATTGTCCTACATATTATTATTATGTAGAGACCGTGCGAAGTGGCGTACTTTACTCTCTGCTTACCCCTTAGCAGGGATATAGGCGTGATGGTACGTATGTACGCAGCCCCGAGTACGCGAACAGCATCCGCACTTTGTTGTTGTTGGATCGGCAATAGGTTAGGCAAAAGGAGAAGACACCCATACTGTTATGCTAATGGGGCACTTGGCTGGGGTCCCCACGCGTGAATAATTCATGGCTGGAGATGAGTAGGTAATTCGCAACACAGGATGTCGACATTTTTTCTCCGATGTACGCGTTATCTTTTTACGCCTACTTTGACATATGAATTTTTGGTTCCGCTTTCACTAAAATGTGTTGGCGTTCTTTGAGACAATAAACTTAGTATATCTTTGATATATATTTTAGTAGGTATCAAAAGAATCATATTATGTGTAATGGTTCCCTTAGTGTTTGAGCACTCTGTTGTTGGAGTAAAATGTTTCCTTTCCAGGCGACCAATAAGATATAGCTTCTATATCAGCAGATTTGGTTTCAGTAATGATATAAGGATATACTAACATTTATTTTATAGAATATATATTGTGTCACATATAAGTCACTGCGCAACTGATAACAAGGTTAAGCATATGACAACAAGGCCGGACCTGGGATGGGTGACTGCTTTATACAACGAGGCTATACCATCATAAACACCGCAACAAGTTCACCACCTGTTAGGTGTTGCTTCCGAAAACCATCGGCGAACGATTGATTAATCAGTAACCGTTCAAACGGCCTCAGGGTACCCAGCAGAGGTACCCTAAAGGCCGTTTGAACGGTTCTCGGGAGCCAAAAACCTTATGTACAATAGTATAAAGTTTTTGTGCAATAAATAATTTTTCATTCATTCAAAAAGATGAGCTGGTGAAGGTATATTAGTATATATTGTGAACAAATAAGAAAAAAATCATGTTCCATTTGTTGTTTTTGTGACCGCATATCCCTATGATGGTTACCAGATAATAAAGTCCATGAATTAGACAACACCAACACCAGTATTACCGATACCTGTTGGTGGCGCCTACAATGTGGCGTTATTCACTCTTCGCTTAAATTACTAATTTCAGGTTTAATTTTATGTCTAGTAGAAGCAAATTAATTAAATATTGGGCGGATATCATTGAATATAATACCAATTGTATTCCCTTAAATATTAATAGTACAAGCTTTACCCGTCATATATACTGCTAAATTATAAATTGTAAAGAATATTTATTTGTATAAAAAAACACAATTCCAAAACACAACAGTAAAACACTGTTGTGTTTTAATTACTTGTGATAATACAAAATAACACAATGTGTGATATGTTAAAATTGTTAAATGTGCTGCCCTATTAATATTGTTAAACATGTTTCTATTAGTTTCATAAACAGTCTACATGTCACTTTTGTAAAACCCATCGCGTCACATCATTTCATAGATAAGGACCAGTATAGAAAACTTCCCCTACCTACACCTATTTCCCCCTCCCCCGCTTAACTTATATTTATATAGATAGATGGTCTTCCCCATCAAGGAATTTTGTAAGTCTGCTTGCTTATTGGTATCATCATAGTAACATATCGTGCATTACTTTGTTTTAATTTCATTAGGTATGTGCTTTCGTGTGGTTCTTAAAACATTATTATTTAATTCTATGTACCTTACTATTTTATGTACCTAGGTACATAAATAGGTACTTCGGTAGGACTAGCGTTTATTTTGTGAAATTAAAAATAAGTATAGGTTATACTTATTTTTAATTTCACAAAATAAACGCTTCGTAATTAAGTTATCTCAAAGAGATAAGAGTAAAAAAACCGAAACGAAGTGAAGAATGTAAATGAACAGCGAGACGAATGGAAACGCCATTAATTTCGGCGGAAGATTCTACAATTATTCACGGAATATTTAATTTTATAACATTTCATTTTAATTACGATCGTAAATTAAAAACAATCAGCGCTTATAATTAGATTCCGTTGACACAGAACTAGCGGCTAATTTATTTCATAATTTCCCGGTCCAGATCGGATGCGGCGAAAAAAAGCTCATCTACAAAGAATCTTTAAATTTTCATATTTTCATTCTTTAATACTTCCTTAAAGCATGCATTTTTAGGATTACTTACCATCAGAAGCAGGTAATAATGACGCGTTTCTTCAAATAGCTTCTTCCACATCATAATAAACATGAGCTTGGTATTGTCTACACTCCTCAGTCTCATGAATTTATTTCTCTTCCTGGAACATGACTGACAGTTTATTATCAACTGATTTGAATTTTAAATGTCGTCTCAAAATGCCGCTCAAACCTCCGAGGATTGTCAATAAAAATAAATTAATGTTTGGTTTGCGGAAACCGTTTTACTGTTTTTCCTTTTATTTAATAATACTTTTTAGCGTTTCTGGCATGTTCAACACATTCTGGAATAGATGTTTTATTGTTTGATTTAAAAAAAAAAATTGTAACTTAAAGCACCTTATTTATAAAAACTGTATGTGTATTTTAGATAAAATGGTTTTTGTCTCTTTTTTTCCAATAAAAATCATCTTTGATCGAAAAGAGACAAAACACTATTTTAACTAAAACACTCAATATTTTTTTAGAGGGTAGGTGTAGATGTTTACCGACTGTCAAAGTCATGTAAAGTTTGTCTGACGCATTTATGAAGTTGGAAAATGTCAGAAGATTCCTGCGAAAGCTCTCGAAGATATTTTCATTTACATTCTTTGAAAATAAAATACATTCGAGACTATTTCATAATTTGCGTACTTTTTGTGCTTTGTCGAAACACATTTTATTATTTACACTTTTTGCTTAGCATTATCGGAGCCAAGTTTTTTTTTTTTATAATAATTTTTCACATCATTAAGGACTTATTATGCACAGTTATTATGCAATCACAGCTAATCATCCGTCCGTACTATAACAAAAAATGACGTATCGTTAAAGGGTTTGGCTTAACTTAACTTAAAAAAGTAAGAGCTTGTTTTACCCGTGAAATAAGAGACGTAGATATTGCGCCCCTAAACAGCTGGTAACAGAAATTAAAAATGTTTTTTTTTTATCCAAGAAATATTGTCAAATTACGTTTTCCTTTAAATATGTTAAATAACTACTCTGTTAGGAGGAGAGCTAAAGTCAAAATTAATGTCAAAAATATTTATTTCATGTAAACCTTTACAGGTATTTATGTAAAGTAAAAAAACAAGTATATATGAGGTCCAAATGTGCACAAGGCTAGGTCGCCATTACCTCCCACACTTACACAGACAAATGTTGAAAATAAACGGGTATTATAGTATAGAAGCTCAAACACTAGTGCTCGATAGGTTTACAGACCATTGCCCTATTATCTTATACATAGACAGTAGCTCGGTGAGGAAAAGTTCAAGAAAACATACATTTAGTAAAACTAGGATAGATTATGTTAAACTTTTTGAGTGTGTTAAGGAGACAGATTGGGTTAACTTATATTAAATCACTAATGCTAATGATGGGGCAAACTACATAACTAAAATTATTTCTGATCTAATCACAAAATGTACTGTTTCTCAAAAAATAAGTAGTAAGAAACAACCACTAAAACCATGGATAACGGTGGGGCTAATAAAATGCATCAGGCGAAGAAATTATCTCCACAAGAAGGCTTTAAATGATACAACCTTAAGTGATAAATACAAACAGTATAGAAATATGTGCAATAAAATTATAAAGCAACAAAAAATTAACTACTATAGAAATGAATTAGATAAAAATAATGGGGACTTAAGGGGGAATTCGTATATGTGACGTCATCACCTTCTGTCAGATTTCACTCAAAAATGTTTGAGATTGTTTCTTCAATTTATTCTAACTGTGGACAGTTGAGCCCAAAAGTCACTCTGTTGAAATTTCATTGTATGGAGTGTGACAGTTTATTATTTTAGATATCTACTTTTAGAAATCTTACTATTTTATTTTAAGTAATGTATTGTCGAAATAGTCAAGAAATGTAATTTTATATGCGTGGATTTAATGTTTCAATAAAATTGATGTATTACTATAATTTCCAGACATGCGTACAAAGTGTGATGTTACCGGTACATTTTATTAATATATATTAATTTTAACAGTTTAAATTTATTATAAGGCATTGGTAAGAGTGACTATTACTAGACTCCGCTCCGTAATAAACTAATTTATATTAAACAAAACTTTTTTTTATTTTGGACTAATTCAGCCAGTCTAAGTATTTATTTAAAAAAATGCTGTCATATGAATTGACATTGCTAAGGATTGGGGTCTGCGTCACTTTAATCTACTTACCCATCTATCTACATTAAAAATATTCCGGAGTTACCTAATTGGAATAATTTTATGTAAAATATTTTATTTTAAATAAATTAGTTTTTTTTATAGTAAAATAACTTAGATACACATACATTTAAATTTATATACATAACTTCTACACAGCCTCAGGGTACCCAGACTCAGGGTATTCAAAGCAATCATAATCTCTACATTATATATATCAATTATCTGTCCGTTTGTTTTGAACTTGTCTCTAATTAACACTCATAAAGCTTAAATATAAAAAGATACGTAGGAAAATATGAAACAAAAATTGACATTTAAAATCTGCACGTACTAAAATATGCAAGTTAAGTATCACGTTCTTTCATTTTACAAAATATCTTCTATTTACCGGTTTTGATCACCTAGATATTATACCTATGTCCATTCTCAATAATTAGTCTATCGTTTTTTGACATAACATAATATATTATCATAAAATTGACCTTACTGTTACACCATAGTACTCTTCATACATTACACACACGCACCATACAATACACACAGACGTGCACTACACATATTACACCCATACACATTCAGTTTTATCAATAATTCTTATAAACTTTAATTACTTACCTACCAGCGGCCATATTCTGTTTCTTATAACGTGAGCGTTAGATTGTCAAAATAACGATTTCTGTTATAAGCGCGATCTCCTCCAATCAGAAAAGGTTAACAACTACTCTGGATGGAGGAGAACGCGCTAATAGCGGAATTTGTTATTTTGGCAATCTGACGTTCGCGTTATAAGAAACAGAATGTGGCCGCTGGTAGGTATATGTATTAAATTGTAAAAAATAAATAATTAAATCTTTTCAGCGTTGGAAAATATTTTTTATTTAAATATTGTAAAAATGCAATATTATTTTATAAAAGCAGCTGTCACTATTTGAAAAATAAATATTGGTTACTATTATAGTTGTATTGGACACGAGCTCTCGGTCTAACAGAAGTATTATCATACTTAGTAGGTGTGAGACGACCTACTAAGTATGACAATACCCACCAATAAATACATGAAAAATGATTATTTACATTTACAGACAAATATCATATAAACTATCCGTTTATTATCCGTTAAAAAATATAGATTGATTATAGAGAACGGTGGCTAGTTATGATTTGGATCAGGCGTGGAATTTTTCGATTATCGAGACGGCAGTCTCCTTTCATGGTGTGGGTAGTTATAAAACGCAGTAGCAATTAATTTGTTGAAAACTCAGATTCATTCCTGACCTCTCATTCTCAGACCTGGCATTCCACCAATCATGTGGAATGATAATAATTATTTTTTAGCGTAATATTTTCAATATGTATTTTAGTTTTTTACTTAGCGTAAAATAAATCAAACAATGTTCTAGAAATTGCCCACGCCAGTTTCTAAATACAGTTCGAATTATTCTATGCTAGAAATTATTTATTATTATTTTGTATTGTTCTTTTTTATCGTCGCCCATTTGGTAACAGCATCATTGGCCAAATGAATCCATAGGCCATAGTTAATCGGTCTAATTCTATAGAAATTAAATCGTATTGGTCCCCATTCATAAATATTGTATGTTTGTCATGAGTTAGATACAAATAGTCTATAATAAAAAAATCTTTGATTTTGTAATAATATTAATGATTATAAAATAAGACAATACATTATTATGTTAGTATTTAAATGTTAGGTAGATAATAAAATTGTTGAACTACTCTGCCATTAATAAAAATAAAGTTTTGGATAATGGATGGAACCCTATTGAGCTTTGCTTTGGACATATATAAAAAAAAACTTTATTAAAAAAAATAACAATTATCATAAATAGGTAAAATATGTTTAAAAATTGTAAAATAATGTGCGCCCGACGATACATTTTATTAAAAATATAAAAGCGACCAAAATAAATAGCTGTTGCGTAGTTTTAGTTACATAGGACCGTCTGTCTTTTTTTTTGTAAGGTTATACTGACAGTGATAGTTGGTGAAAATTGCATATTTATTTTAGCTGAATCTGTAGTTAATCGTGTTAAAAGGTGTAAAAACATAGAATATAATCAAAATAAATATGTACTTGTCTTATAAAATTCCCAACAGTGAATATTTAGTGTTCCGATAGTGAAATAGAAAAAAGCGACGCGGAGCCACCTTTCACAGACGGGATCGCCCGCACAATGACGGCCTGTCATGGATTTTGTATGAAGATTTCTGTCTGGCAAGTTTTTGTAATTATTTAATTAATAATTTTCTATTAAAATGGCAAAAATCTCTCCATACATTTTTAGAATACATAATAAACTATTGATATCTATTTTTTTACCACTATAAATTGTTGTAGTTTTGTCGCTTGCAGCGATGTTAAAAAGTACAAAATTTTCATGTTTTGGAAAATATAAATACATTTTTTATTGAAATAATATATGGGAGACTATATCAATCTCTTCATACATTTCAAGTTAAAGAGTTACTATTTGCATAATAATAGTTGTCTGTGAGTATCGAGTAAATTTCTTTAAAAAAACATTTTTAGTTTTGTAGTTCTAGATTTTCAGAATACAGCCTTAAAAGAAACATGGAATGTAATAAAAGATATATGCAACATAAATGTAGGTAAACGAGAAACAAATGATTTACTTAATAAATATACAGACCCAGTTAAATCCCTTAACGAAGTTAACAAATATTTTACCACAATAGGACAAACTTTGGCAAATGATACTCTGGGGAAGCTTAATACTACCGATATTAAATTAGCTAGTGACGTAACCTGTCTTTGTAAAACTCCGCTAAACTCAATGAGTTTTCTTCCGACAGATGTAGATGAGGTGAAAAAAATAGTAAGGCAACTCAAAGCTGACAGCGCGTCAGGCTACGATGGTATCAATGCACGAATGCTTAAGAACTCCGTAGATACATTAGCAGCCCCTATTGCATATATATGCAATCTCAGCATGGAAACAGGTATCTTTCCATCTGCTTTTAAAAGGGCTGTTGTAATACCTATTCATAAATCTGGCGACAAAACCATACCGAGTAACTATAGGCCAATTTCCCTCCTCGGTACATTGTGTAAGGTACTAGAAAAGTTGGTGAATATCAGATTGATATCATTTCTACAAGCTCAAAACTTGCTTGCTGATAATCAATTTGGATTTAGAGCTCAAAAGTCCACTGAAGACGCTATACTGCGATTAACAACTCTGGTGTCAAGATCTCTAGACTCAGGCGATAAATGTCTGGGAGTTTTTCTGGATTTGCAGAAAGCGTTCGACACGGTTTCGATGCCAATTCTCCTTAAACGCCTAGAATACATGGGTATTCGCGGAATACCTTTCGCCTGGTTTAGAGATTATTTAGATAACAGATGCCAGAGCATTAAGGTGCAAACCCATTATAGCTCTGAGATGTGCTACCACTACGGAATACCACAGGGTAGCGTACTGGGACCGACACTGTTTCTGATTTACATAAACGACTTGTGTAACGTTAAAATCAGAGGTGGTGAGTCCCTAATGTTCGCAGATGATACTGCAATAGTTTTCACAGGTAAAACATGGAACGAGGTCAAGGAAATTGCTGAGTTAGGCTTAGCTAGCGTTACTAATTGGCTAGCCAATAATCTCTTTACATTAAACACCTCAAAAACCAAATACATATGCTTCAACAAAACTGCAGTATCCAATACTGATAATGACTTCAGACTTACTATACATACCTACCCCTGTAACGCCATTGGTATAACCAACAGTGTCTGTAGGTGCGAAGCCCTTTCTAGGGTAAAATACATTAAATATCTCGGGGTTGTGGTTGATGATAGACTGGCGTGGACAGACCACGTGTCTATGCTTGCTGGACGCACCAGAAAGCTTATGTACGTGTTCAAGTCACTTCGAGACATTGCGAATCCCAAACTACTGATGCAGGTGTATAAAACACTGTCACAGTGTCTTATTACATACTGTATCAGTGTTTGGGGTGGCGCGGCAAAGACTTTGCTGCTCCCACTCGAGCGTGCCCGTGCTCTCATAAAGGTCATTCTTCGGAAATCATACAGATATCCCACCACGGACCTTTACAGAGAGTTCAAAGTCTTGAGTGTTCGAAAGATATATATTAAATGTATTATTTTAAGGTACCATAAAACTATAACACCTACGAAAACTAATGAACGTACTCGTACTTATAACTGTTTCAATGCTTTTATAAAAACTACCTTTGCACAAAAGCAATATATATTCTTGGCACCTTTTTTATACACAAAAATGAACACTTACACGTACATATTAAACCTAAATAACATCCAATTAAAGAAAAACATTGATATCTGGCTTAACCAATTTGACTATGATACTACTGAAGGTCTTCTTACTGTAATTAAATAACCATAACTAAGTATATATATATATATATATATATGTATATATCAATAGGTATTATATCTGTAGGTTTCTTGTAAGTATATATTTAATACTCAATCACACGCACACACACAATCACACACACACATGCACACACGCACACATACATGCACACACGCACACACACGCATGCATGCACATAAAATTTCACAGACACACACATTTATTTAATTTTGTTACTCGTGTATTCAATAAAGCTGAACTGTATTTTGTAAATATTATACCGCATGGAGCGGTTATAACTGGTTCCTGTAACACAGGGTAACCTAGCACAGGAGCCAGGGATCAACAGTAACTTGTACATGTAAATATTATTAATTAGGTACATAAATTTAATGTTTTTGATGTGCTTTTTTCTTTTAAAATGTATTTATGTGTATTTTGTGTGTGTCAATAAATAATTGTTATTATTATTATTTTTATTAATATAAATTTACATTAAAGCTAGTGTTTCATTGATGTTTTGTATCAACTATTTAAAATAAACAAATAAACAAAAAAAAAATATACTACCTATTGTCCTTGCGGGAGAAAAAAAAACTATCAAACCGATCACACTACATAACCAACTAGTTTAAGACTAGGTGGTTAGCTGGTTCTTTGACCTATCAATCGTTGACTGCCCTGCAAAAGTGCCACCAAGGCGACCAACCCAACAGACTATATATTTTAAGCCCCAAATATATATTATAGACCTTGGACTTAAAAACACTTAGGACCCTGGAATCCCGGTGTGTACCAATAAGTTTTTAATTAAAATAAATATGTACATTCGTTTGACAATACCACTATAGTGCCTCGGAGAGCACTTTAAGCTGTCGGTCCCGGTTTTACTATACCAACTTGTGAAACTGTTTATAGATGGGTTATTAAGTCTATTCAAACATCGCGACGAGCTAGCCACTTGTTCGGTGTAGACTCATACCATCGGCTACGACGAGGTGGGATTAAAACCCCTCCGCTGGGTACCTTGGGGCCATCTAGGAGGTCTCGGACCCTGTAGGTAACCGTGATGATATATTATGTAATATGTATGTAAATAACCAATAGTCAAAAATTTCATTCATATTGAGTAATAGGGAAATTTGGCCAGATGTATAAAATAAAATAAAAAAATGTTAAATTGTATATTTTATTACAAAACCTTAATTTATCACAATATTTTAATTAATTGTAACATTAAATTTTAATATAATATATTTAATATTTTTACTAAATCAACAGTTAACCAAAGCACCGATGTTGATAATAATAATAACGATATATATTTATTAAAAACGTAATATAATATTACTCTACGGGTAAGTAAATATTCCCTATTTTTACAAATCATTAATTAAAAGATGTAATTCGATAGCGTATCAAAAAAAATAGACAAAATCAATAAAGATAATTTAAAATCTAACGAATACACTTACATTTATTTTAGTGATAGAGACAAGAAGTTTGGTTCGTGCTTTATTATGAGCTAGGATATTATGAGCTAGGATAGTTTATACAATATCATTATTTACAACATAAATAATTACTACAAGAATATTTATATTTTATATAAACTGGCTTTCACGTGATATTAATTTACGATATGATTGTAATTTTGTTCGACATGATATCATTATTTTGATATGTGACTTCAAAATATAGTTTATTTAATATTTTAAATTGGGTTCTGATTAACAAACTTGTAATATACATAAATATCAACATAAAATTATGAAATGCTTATTCGCTTAATAAAGACTTCAAGCATATCACTGCCTACAATTAAAACAAGTTATTTATTTTCAGTTTATAGAACGATGATACATATAGGTATTTTAACATAAATTACAATTAGTTTTTTTTATATTTCTCATTACAAAAAAAACATCAATACAATGTGAGACTGAAGAACCTTAGTATTTCAAAAATATAATAAAAGATGATTTAACACATGATATCTTTATAACCAGCTTTTTTAAGTCTTTACCGGCGCTTTTAAAAACAAATAGCTACATCACAACGATATTGCGTCGATGGCCAGGGGCTTTATTCCGAGTTTTGACACGTTCACCGTCGCGCATTTTGCGTAAACTATAAATATTGAAATATAAGTTCTATCCTATTAAATATAGAGTTGAAATTCCATGCTCATCAGATGCTCAAACTTGCGAAGAATTCGCGTATTTCAAGATGGCGGCTTTAGTATAGCCAACCTAATACAGACTATATATCCATTGAAATAGAGCTTATATTTCAATATTTATAGTTTACGCAACGTCTTGTCGTCTTTAGCGGTTGCAACTCGGAATAAGGCCCCTGATCACCTCGCGCTGTAGACACATGTTTCTTTAGCTAGAGAGTCGAGAGTGAACTGACTGACGGCAGACGCCGTTATATCGTTGTAGTGTAGACCTTATTAGTGAAATGTAAAACGTAATGACGTAATTCGGTCTCTGAGACTGCTGCGTTGACTTTTTATCAAAGTAATAGTCTTATATAACTAAATGGGTAGCGAAGCTTAAACATATCCTTGTAAAATGTATTATTTTTTTATGTATAAATTATTTGCTGCTAGGCATATATTGAAAACGAATGAAACAGTATTTATATAGTGATATAAATATACATACTTCATATTTTTTCCGCTAAATTTGCTGACCAAAATCTATACTCATCAGTTTATGCTTCTATTATCCCTAGAACTTTGCAGAAGATGTTTAACGAGTAACTAAAAGTTGCATTTCCACAAGCAATTCAATTTTGTCTTAAAGTTATATTTAATAGTAATAAAACATTTACGGT
Source organism: Monopis laevigella (assembly GCA_947458855.1). Classification (NCBI taxonomy): domain Eukaryota; kingdom Metazoa; phylum Arthropoda; class Insecta; order Lepidoptera; family Tineidae; genus Monopis; species Monopis laevigella. Next base: position 542,712 of record OX381596.1, on the reverse strand, counting down.
AAATACTTTGGACGGTTTTATGGCTCCACCGCCAATCATAACAAACTTAAACATATATCGTCCATATAAACTCAACAAAAGTATTGTCGCTATATTTTCAAGATAATGCTGCGAGTAACGGTCGGGTTTTATTCCGAACATAAATAAAGTGAGATGCCAAACACAATACTAAATAGCGAACGGAGACATTTCATTATTCCACACAATCTCACCAACTGTATCCCGGCACTTGCCAAAACGCTAAACTGAGATCTAAGTAGGTCACCTCTCTCCTCTCGGAAGCGCATCTGAAGCAAACGTCTTGCATAAGGCAATAAGGAAACCCGTTAGCAGGAGAATCTTGTGCGCGGATGGCGACTTCACACCACTCTGAAGCTCCGCCAAGCTCGAACCTGGAACCGCAAACTCGTAAGGAATCACTTGTACCAAAGGTTTGCTTATTTTCGTCTAGACAACACTTACGTTTGGTAATTAGATAGTCGCCCAACAGCGTTAATGTTAAATAATTTAAGACGCTGAGGTGTTAATTAATTAAAATGCGAAATCCATTTAAAGTTGTGGAAAGTTTAAATTAGAGAGACAGTGGGAATATTACTTGACATTTTTGAATTATATTTTGTAAGTAAAATTTAATATATTTTACTTTGTCATCAGTTTTAATTACTGCTTTTTGAATAAATCAATTAAAACAGTCCGGATTCCCTCGGCTCTGTATTTCGTTGAAGATTTTGGAGTGTCTCGGCCAGTAATAGGAGGTTGGAGTTGTACAAAAGCTGTCAGTGTTAATTGCCTGAAGGTAGTTTCGAAATATTTCGGATAATGGGAGTAGTCAGTCTGTTCTCTGGTTACAAATTTGTCAGTTACCTTGTAGGACGTGGACTCTGGTGGTAGCTCGCATTACTATGGGCGTCTCTATCGCACACGTATAGTTCCCTGCATCTTCCGTCGTCAGTTCCGCCACCTGTGGCAGAAAATGGTTTTCACTTTGGTACCATATATTTTATAATATTATTTGAGAATATTTTAATATAAATTTTTAAATGACCTAAACATTGTTGTAATTATATAAAAGCATTTTGGTAAAATTAATTATACATAATATACTCTAAAGTACCTATATCTAATTTACCTAATTAAAAAAATATATATAAATACATATATGAAACAGCTCCTCTTATGAATTTCTAGCGTTTTCGGTGGAAACTCTAGGACCGTAGTCATCAGATGCAAAAATATGACATTAATCTTGGAAAACTTTTAATGAGTGTATCTGGGGACCATCGAGCAAGATTCTACTTTTTCCAACGAATATTGCTGGATGGAAATTCAGAGGGACGACGCTCTATGTACTTTGGGCACATCTTTGGAGGATCTGCCAGAACTTTTTTATATATAATTTTAAAACCTAATGTAATGTTTTATACTTATTATTGTATTGAATACACTAAACAGTGGAATTTAATCATTATTAATAACATGGACTTCTCTAAAGTAACAATAGTATAAATAGGTAGGTACTTAATGTGTTAAATAATATGTGGCCGTGCATCTACCTGGGTGCATTGGCGATGCGATCACTGATTGCAATGATGGAACCGGCTTACGGTGCCTATTCACGTTTCGTTTAAAGGACTTAATGGAAGATAGTAAAGCGTTCTCCATACTGCTAGCGCGAAATATGCATAAATGGCCTAAACCTTTGGTACAAACAGGTACATCTGGCTGTATTTCTTTTTATTAATTGATATCATTATATTATTAAAAAATACTTTTAAGAAATACTAAAACGTACCGTAACGTAAGCTAAAAAATATATACCGCATCTGGCAGCGGTACGGTTGTCAAGCGATGTTTAAGCGCTGAGATAAAGCGAGTCCCAAAATGTAAAAGGAGTTGAGTGAGGCAATCTCAATGCTGTTAAATCGCTAGGTGCGTCATATTACTGTTTTCAAGATTTCCTGTAATAAAGATGTTTTAACGCTAACATCTTTAATGAGTTAATCCATTAGATGTTAATTCTCCTAGGAGGCTTTAGACTGTCAGCTGGAGCGACAACAGTATAATATAAATATTGTTGATCAAAAGACTTTTAAGAATTACTTTTTAATCAAAGTAGTGTAATATAACTCTCATGTTTATGTATAATATATATAACAACATTGTAATCGTCGGTTTCGTAAACTGTCTCTAAGTAGTGTTTCCCGCTGAATGTAATGTTGTGATACTGACTGTATTTCTCTATAAACTAGTATGATTTTTATAAAAGCCCGTTTAGTGGTAAATTAGGTAAATTATTTTATTAGAATATAGTATTTTACTTTCTTACTGGAAGTAGGTGTATTATAAACCTTTTTGTACAGTTGTATAATATTATTGCGATTCCGAGCGAAACTTTTAATTAAAAAAATTATCGCTTAAAATATAATTTCATGATGAACAATATTAAGTTCTTTATCTATGTTGTTTAATTGTCTACTTAAGTCAAGATACATAGATACAAGATACATAGATACAAGATACATAGATACAAGATACATAGATACAAGATACATAGATACAAGATACATAGATACAAGATACATAGATACAAGATACATAGATACAAGATACATCGGTTTTCCTCATTTGAGGAATAGGCTTATTACTTATTTTGTATAGTGAAGGTTTAAATTCATTTGTCTTGTAAACTGTATAAATAATATGTTTTGTTATAAATAAATCAATTACTAGTAAATTATTATCAAATAACTGAGAAGACACCGACTTATGTAATACAGCCGAGGCTAGTAGTACATTAAATAAAGATATTATTAGGTATTATTTCTTATAATCTGCCTTCGTGGTCTAGGGGTTGCACTATTGGGGTTATGTCCGGAGGTCGTGTATTCGATTCACACTTACGGCAAATAATAGATATTAATTAAGTACATGTTTCTATACAGTTTATTTGGTCTGGGTATAAAATAAAAATAATAGAAACCTTGTTTGTGACCAGAGGACAACATTTGTGAATCCTACATAAAATAATATTTGTAAAGGCTGTCGATGCTATAAAAGCTTTTATATTTTGCAATATTTTAATAAAGATATTATTAATATTTTATAATGACGAGAATTTAAATTTAGCTTGATCCTCTTAATCCTTATAATGGTATTAACATAATGATTTGATGAAGGACCCTTCTGTGTGCGGTCTCCATATCTCGGCTATGAAACACAACAGTCGTGATTAGGTACTTTTAATTCTTAAATTGTTTTAATTTATAATTGAGGTTTTATCTTCACCTGCAAAAACAAATGTCTTAAAATAGAGGATAACATATTAAAAATAAATGAAGGAATAATTATATTATTTTATTTTTAATGTCTTAAATAAAACAAATAAATAAAAAGTATTTTTATTATTCCTTTAAAAAACAGGACAAAATAAGAAAAAATATAAGCAAAACTAAAGCAATTGCAGCGGAGTACGCTGAGGGACTAAGGAGGAAATGAGCAGGTCATGTAGCACGTACGGACAAAATGAGCAGGTCATGTAGCACGCATGGACAAGGCTAGATGGACTAAGACAACCACTTTCTGGAAAGGCCCTGAGGGAAAGAGGAAAAGAGGAAGACCAGCAGATTAATGGAATACTATGAAATAGTTTAAACAGCTGGCACAGATTGGATGCGTTCGAGCCTTAACAGAGAACAATGGTCCAAAATGGAGGAGGCCTTCGCCCAAATAGGGGTCCTTATTTTATTTTTTTGTTTTTAACCTGTAAATATAAATGTATAACAGATTGTTATATATTTTAAAGAATAATTTAAATATCATACCAAGATCACATTATTTTAGAAATCGATAATTTATTTACCACAACGCTAATAGTTTAGCATATTTGAGGAACCACGTGTGGCTTGCTATTGCATTGAGACTGTTCAGAGAGAGGATTACCTGTAATTGACTGGTGAGTGCGAGATGATCAGTGTCGACCAGGACGCCCCCGCGCAGCTCGTCCAGCGTGGTGGTGGCGTTTCCCCGGTACCAGTGCAGCGCCGGCGGGGACCGCCCCGTGTGCAGGTGTACGACGGCACATTTGAGGGACAAAGTCTCTCCTGTCTCCAGAAATGTTTCTTTGCTGAGCTTCAACTCTGGTGCTGTTGAGGAGTTTGGAATACATAACTGGTACTACAAAGGAACTGATTCACATGTAACCAAGCATTTGGCATCTATTAGATATTTAAAATTAATGTTGCCAATTATACTTTTTTCAATAGTAAAGTCAGCTGAAAATTAAGGAATTAACTCAAAATAAACGATTTGATAGGAAAAAGGGGGAAAATAGAGAACAATTATAAATGAATGTTTCGTATCTTATTCGCATCTTTAACTAATAATAAATAATTCTACCTTCAAGAGGTTTTCACATAGTGTCACCAACTCTGTATTCATTTGCACAAACTATAGGAAGACATGCTTTTATTAATAGTTCAAACGATTTCCACTGGTCAAAATATTCGTAGATGTGTTATATCCAGCTTGTAGTATAGTAATATAATACATTGTGTTAATCTGGCGACAATGACTCCATGACTTATTTGTTATTAATGCGTATGCACACATTAGATGATAATTGTGGATTCTGCCTCAATATTCAATGATGAGGGGATAGCTTGAATCCGCAATGTGTAATTAGTGTGACCGCAGACTGCAGCTGAGAGGTCAATTACAAAGCTCTGGCCGGAATGCCTGGCCGGGGGTGCCGGCGCTGATATACTGGGCTTGGATTATTAATATTTGTAGGTAACTTGGAGCATGTGATTTAATTGTAACGGCTATTTGGTCGTTGAAGGATATTAATTTATTATGTTACTGTATTTTGTGGCTAAACTCTCTATATTCTCTTATTTGAATCGTTATTATTTTTGTCTTGACAAAATTTATTTCAAGTCCAATTTATATACTCTCTGTATAAAGTTAATACTAATAATACTAATATTTTTTTTTTAAACATATTGCTCTGGTCACATACTAAGCTCTAGGCTTGTACTATGTGTACTAGAAGCAACGATATATTATATATATCTATACTAATATTATAAAGCTGAAGAGTTTGTTTGTTTGTTTGTTTGTTTGAACGCGCTAATCTACGAAACTACTGGTTCGAATTGAATAATTCTTTTTGTGTTGGATAGTCCAGTTATCGAGGAAGGCTATATAGGCTATATAACATCACGCTACGACCAATAGGGGCAAAGATATAGTGGTAAATGTGTAAAAAACGGGAGAAATTATTTCATCTTTGAAGCCTTCCGTTGCGTGCGCCGTGAAAACGGTTCAAGATACACAAAAAATATGTATTAAAGAATAATCTAAATATATATAACTCAAAGGTGACTGACTGACATAGTGATCTATCAACGCACAGCCCAAACCACTAGACGGATCTGGCTGAAATTTGGCATGCAGGTAGATGTTATGACGTAGGCATCCGCTAAGAAAGGATTTTGATAAATTCTACCCCCAAGGGGATAAAATAGGGGATGAAAGTTTGTATGATAAAAAATAACTACTCCACGCGGTCGAAGTCGCGAGCACAGCTAGTATATATATAATTCTTCGATCATTTCTTTAATTTCCTCAAATTGGTCAGATAGAAGTATCCGCGAACCTTAGATGATTAAGGAATTCTCCTTTTATCTTTATACCTTTATCGTTCCACTTCAGATATTTAAATATTTTTTCTAACACACTAGTAAATAGTTTGGGCGATGAAGGGTCTCCTTGCCGTACTCCTCTCTTTAGATAGATGTCAGGTCCTGTTTGTAATAGTTTAATATTGCTTTTGTAGTCTTTGTAGATGGCTTTAATTATATTTATGAATGTCATATTGATGTAGTGATCTTCTAGTGCCTCCCAAATCGCGCCATGAGTAATAGAGTCAAATGCTTTCTTAAAAATTACATAGAGCGGATTTTGGAATTCTTATTAGGCTAATAGAACTATTTATTTCTTTTGGGTCACCTTTTTTGTAAAGTAAAATTATTTTGATGTCTTCCATTTTTCGCATATGTTGTGTTCTACGCAAATTCTATTAAAAAGTGTCAATGGTTCCGCTAATATATTTTTTCCGGCTTTTATTGGTTCGTTTGGGATTTGATCAGATCCTGAACATTTTGATGATGTTATCCAATCCTCCATATTCTTGAGATGTTTTGTTTACTTTGTGGTTATTATCTTCATTATAACTTAAGTTCATAATGTCACCGATTATATTAATGTCATTATTAGTTTATTACAAATAATGTCCTTTTTATCATTATTTAAATTAATGTCAACATTTTTATCATTGCAATTATGTTTATTATTAATATTGGGGGCGTAACACTCGTTATTAAACATTCATTTAATTAATTATAAACCGTCATAAAATCTAAAAATTTCAACTGTTTCTCTGTCACTACGAAATCTAAGAAAAATGCATTTTGTTTAGTTAAGTTTTTTTAAATTAAACTTTAAGTATGGTGTTGCAAATTAATGTCAAAACATATTAATTTAATTGTTTTTTCATGTTTAATTTTTATTTGTTTAAAAATAAAGCTAACTATTTATTACTCTCCCTTTTTTTGTGTTCCGCTAATTCTGCCGGTGTGTGTATTTCGTCATTGAAAGATAGTATTTTTTTATGTTACAGAGGCTCTACCATGGGTTTGCGCATTGTAGCAACGTAACGTATTTGTATACGTATACGTGAGCAACAACCAATAGGATCACTTTATTCCTGTTGCCAAAAATAAAGCGGCCCTAATGGTTGTTGCTCACGTATAGTAGAGCCTCTGTATTTTGTGGCTAAACATTTTTTTAATTTAACCAAATATACGTGGTGGCCGAGTTAGTTAGCCCTTAGACTTAAAAACTCTTAGGTCCCTGGTTCGAACCCCGGTGTGTACCAATGAGTTTTTAATCTAAAAAAATATGTACATTTGTTTAACGACACCACTATAGTGCCTCGGAGAGCACGTTATGCTGTTGGTCCCGGTTTTACTATTGGTTTTTAACATAGGTAACAACTTGTGAAAATATTAATAGATGGGTTATTGAGTCTATCCAAACATCGCGACGAGCTAGCCACTTGTTCGGTGTAGACTTATACCAGCGGCTTACGACGAGGTGGGATTAAAAACCCCTCCGCTGGGTACCCTGAAGCCGTCTAGGCGGTGTCTAATAATTTAAATGCCATTATGATCCTTTTATAGAACACTGTCGCTAGCCTGAGATTTTTACTCCAGCGCTAAATGGGAGTTCCGACGCTGACACTTCAATTTACTAACTTTGTAAGATAACTTTTTAAAAATTAAAAAGCATTCGCGCTAACGGTAATATCATCAATTATTAATTTGTCCACGAAAATAGGTTAAAGAAAAAATATTATAAGTACGTCTCAACATTAGGTGTCTGAAAAATAAGAAGTTAATTTATATATGAAAGTGGCCAATCGAGATACCCAACCGAGAAGTGCAGTTTTTATTTTGAAATAAGTTCCTCATTATAAACATTTGTTAGCTAAATTATTACTTATAGTTATAATAATATACACATTTAACATATCGATTATATTATTATTTTATTTAAGTTGAAAATAATTTATTAAATTTAAATCTAATTATTGCTATTACCAGATGATTAAATGATTATGATTAAATGTATGCCATCTCCCATTTATATTTTCATTATTATTGTATTCTAATTTATATTGTATAATTTGATTTGTTTTTATTGATATATTTTTAATTTATTTAAATTATTGACTTAATTTTAATTTGTTGTATTTAATATAATGTCCACTGTTAGCAAATGCTGGAATTGTTAATCATAATTGGACGCCCGCGATACAGGTCTACCTAGTGCGGGGTCCGCTGTTAAATTGTGTGTTAATCCTACTGAAATAAAGATATTTGTATTTATTTGTAGTGTATAATACTATTTATTTTATTATAATAATAGTAACAAACATAATATTTTTTTATTTTTTTATTTTAAAAACTTTATTGCACTAAAATTGTACAAAGGCGGACTTAATGCCGCTCGGCATTCTCTACCAACAAGTAGTCAACCTTCGGGACAAGTGATAACAGTTGTGAGGGTGCATGACTACTTACAGTCAATTTATTTAATTAATAAAATACATATACTACATATATTGTATGGTACAATATGTATGTGTATATTGTACCATACAATATATATAAGTAATACTAATAGAAAACATACCACACAAAACAATAAATATATCATTTAAAAATATATAAAATAATAACATAATTATTGAATACACTCACCTAAGCTACTTGTACTGTGTATATAACTTTAGGTGATGTAAAATGACACAACATATAGCAATATTCACATATTTTATTTTTATTACAAAAACAGTGTTACACTCTGCTTTAATCATTAAAAACATGTTGATAAGACTTTAATCCCAGTGAGCAATAACAAAACATATGACTGTACTCGATTGGGTCCGGCGACCGTAAATGGGTCAATAGGCCTCACATTCCTCCCGAGAATGTTAATATTTCAGCACCTTCACTACAACCTATCAAGTATATATTGTATAGTATATATTGATAAGTATAGTATTGATTTATTACATATACTCGTATAGCTATATTTTTATATAAAACGAGAAAGTACTTTAATAATAATATCATATATTTTTTTATTTGTCATAGTATCAGTGAAAAGACAAAATATTTTTTGGGTTCATTAGTCCTTAGAAAACTCTTGTAGAACTGGTAGTATCGTTCCAGGGTGCGATACAATAGTAATGTGAATTCAGCATCATTAAGTAACAGTACAGGGTGAAGTTTTCAAGTGTCCAAGGGCAAATTCTAAACTACAGGGAATATCGCAAAATGCTCAAAGAAGTCACGGGCCGATTTTATTAAAAACTAAAACTACATCATTCGGTTTAAAAAAAAAATCTCCTAGCCGGGAATCGAACCGGGTTATTTTGAAAAAAAAAATCTGATTAAATTCTGGTAAGTAATCTCAAACGGCAAACTTAAGGAAAGTATTCATTTTTAATAAAATATATAAAAATGTTCATATTTTACCATCGTTTACTGCACCAATTAATCAAATTATTTTAAATAATGCTCTTCAAAACCCACCTTTATTGAAAGCAACAACTTCATTTTTTTTTTAATGAAAATAAGAAAAAATCTTATAAAAAATTACAATTCTTGATTTCAATTTTATTTAAAATAAATATTTGGCATGATATATGTTAACAACGCCTAAAAAAAAATGTATTAAGCTGCATAGGCTCGACCCTTTGCCTTCCCAGAAATAATGCATAAAAACGAATTAGCGCGAATAATTTAAATTTGATTTACGTCCCTTTAAATACTTTAACTTTTACTCTTCCTTACTGTTTGAATTGAACCTAATTCTGTTATTTGAAAATAAATTTAACTAATAATGAACGATTTGATCTAATGGAGGCATATTTTGAAAAAAAAGCGCTGCTAACGGATATGGTACCAAAATTAATATCCCGAACGCAATTTTCCAACTGTTAAGGAGCTCCGTAAAATGGTTAGAAACTTGAAAGAAAAAGGTAATACATAACATTAGATCTAAACAAATAACTTCACGTATTTGTAACGAAGAATTAGAAATAGCTATTTTGACGTTTTTCGAATAGTGTCCCACTGTTTCCACTCGTGACGCAGCTAAAACTTTTCAAGTGTCCCATATGTAAAGTTCTAAAAAAATATAAGTACCAATGTTACCGATCCGGACGGATAGTGCAAAAATACAAGTACCAATGTTACCGATCCGGACGGATAGTGCAAAAATTACATCAAGGAGATAATTTAAGACGACTTCATCTTTACAACTGGTTAAAGCAGAAAATAGACAATGAAAGACAAATCTACATATGGTGATGTCGATGACTTAAAACGATCTGTGGAAAATCCTCTAATCGGAATAAATAATCTTGTTATGAGAAATCCAGTACAAACATTGAGACGTCAAATTTGGGCTTTACAAGATTAAACATATTTAAAACATTAAACATATTTAAAACATTAAACATATTTAAAACATTAAACATATTTAAAACATTAAACATATTTAAAACATTAAACATATTTACAACATTAAACATATTTAAAACATTAAACCTATTTAAAACATTAAACATATTTAAAACATTAAACATATTTACAACATTAAACATATTAAAAACATTAAACATATTTAAAACATTAAACATATTCAAAACATAAAACATATTTAAAACATTAAACATAATTAAAACATTAAACACATTTAAAACATTAAACATATTTAAAACATTAAACATATTTAAAACATTAAAAATATTTACAACATTAAACATATTTAAAACATTAAACATATTTAAAACATTAAACACATTTAAAACATTAAACATATTTAAAACATTAAACATATTTAAAACATTAAACATATTTAAAACATTAAACATATTTAAAACATTAAACATATTTAAAACATTAAACATATTTAAAACATTAAACATATTTAAAACATTAAACATATTTAAAACATTAAACATATTTTCTTTAAAATGAGCACTTTCCTTTAGTTGCCGTTTGAAGTTACTTAACAGAATTTGACTCTTATAAGCGACACTATCAGCTGGTGCAATAATACAGCATGACTTTTTTTTTCAAAATCAATCGGTTCGATTCCCGGCTAGGAGAATATTTTTTCAAAAATCGAATGACGCAGTTTTAGTTTTTATCAAAATCGGCCCCGTGACTCATTTGAGCATTTTTTGATATTCCTTGTAGTTTAGGATTGGGCCTTGAAGGCACACTTGAAAAATTCACCCTGTATATTAATTGATTTCATTCATGAACTTCGTAGGTTCGCTTACAATCAGTAGATAGATTTTGTATCTTGACTTAGTCAACAACTTGCCTGTGGATATCGCAGGCGTTTCCCGAGTCGGAAGAGAGATTATTTAGTTTTCGAAGTAAGATTTATTTGTTCTGTTTCTAGATATAACCACTGCGACAAATTCGCCACTTGTTAGGACGAAGAATCAGAAAAAAAAATGCTATGACGAGGTAGTAATACAAACTACTGGTTTTGGCGAGCTCGGGCGCCGAATGGGACCCGAAAAGATACAAATACATATGTGTTAAGGCTATGTTTTTTATAAAGATTAATATATATATCATACACTATACCAACTTCTGAAACTGTTTTTAGATGGGTTATTACAAATATCGCGACAAGCTAGCCAATTGTTTGGTGTAGACTCATACCATCGGCTACGTCTAGGTGGGATTAAAAATCTCTCCGCTGGGTACCCTGAGGCCGTCTATTAGGTATCGGGCGCCGTAAGGCACCCGTGATGATATTTATTTATTTATTTTATAATATAAATAATACTAACGATGTACAATGAGCTGGACCCGTCTAAGCAGGGGAGGATGAGTGGAGACCTGGCAGCAGTACAGCCCGGAGTCCTGCTCCCGGGCCTCGCTGATGGCCAAGCGCCAGTTGTCCCCCGATAGCTCCACCCGAAACCTGCAGCGCCAACCATGTTACTACCCGAACTCCACCACACTCCGTCTACTCTACTATCCTGTCTTTAGACTAGACGGCCATGTAGACACCTACTATACCAGTACTACATCTTGCCGTGAGTATCATACTTAAATAAATAAATAAACTGGGTATTACTTTCAAAATGAGTTCGCGGGCATTTTCAGATTATGGATTTGTTATAACTATATTGTTGCCTGAAGAATAAGGTGAAATATAGCAAGTTATTATTGTTATTATATTGTTTTATTTATGTATCTTATTGGACGACCTATGAAAAATAATAAAGCATCTACTGAAAAAAAAAAAAAAATTAAAAAGAAAACAAATAGTTAATTCTATTTAAAAAGAGGAAACCTATTTCGTTGTTTTGTGTTTATTAGTTCCCCGTGGTTTCTCCCGCCGTATATAGGTATAATTAAAAGGAAATCGCAACGAAAATAATATACAACCAATGGAACTTTCTATTGGTGAAACCATTTCTAAAATCAGTTTAGTAATTTCTAAGTATATCCCAGAACAAACAAACAATTTATTATTTTCTCTTTATAATATTAACATCTTTATAATCCGTAATTTGCTAATACCAAACGATTTAGTAACATTTTCAGCACGTATTTTTATTTAACAAGTACCTACACTATTGCGTTTTTCTTTATGTGGGTCTCTATAAATTTTTCTTTATGTGGGTCTCTATAAGATTTCATAAACCTTCGACTGAACCATTCATGATACCTTTTCAGCTTTTTAACCTGCTGGATTTACTGGTTTTACTGCAAAACTTAATTTTTATCTAGGTTAGTCTTCTGTTTAGTGCGGTTACAAAACTGGCGGTTGATTTGATGACAAAGCAACTACGATAAAGATATTCGAAATGAAAAATAGTCTATTGCCACTCGTTTCATGACTCTATCATGTCGTTGTTACCGGTACACATAATACAAGCCTAGAGCTTAGTCTGTGAGATTTTTATTGTTAAACTACATTGGTTATTCCCATGCATGGACTATGCTACGCTACTTACCATGTAATTATTACCATCAGGTTGATAATAAAGTCGTCTAATTGTTAAAAAGATAAACTACCCTAAAATATAGTTTAAATAATTTATTTTTCTTTATTTCTTTAACGAAGACAAGCGATACCGCGAAAAGAACGAGCATGAGACAGTGTGTGCGATAAAAATGGATTTTAAGTAATATTATTTTAACATTGTTAACAAATTTATTAAAGCACTAGTTTGTTCCAGTATAAAGCTTATGTGGATAGTGAAGACTCGGGGTAACAATATATGTGTACAGCATTACAGTTTGTATCGGTCTGGGTGTTTATACCAGAAGGTGTAGCGCTCATTCCTGCCACTAAGTACCGGGAGACCATTCACGAGGAGCTCGGGCACCCGGAGCGGTATTACTGCTTCTACACCTACAATGTTTCATTCCAAATTACCAAAACCCAAAATCATTTTATTTTTATTTAAAAAACTTTGGGCAGAAACTTAGTACAAAGGCGGACTTAATGTCAATCAAACCTTTGGGACAAATTAAGCAGTAAGTAGGTAAAATATTCATCAGTTATTAAAGTTTTTTATTTTATTTGTCCATGAAAAACAAACTTCAATTATAAGAAGTAAATTAATATAAAAAAAGTTTAAATAAATACACAAAGGAAAATATGTCGCATCCGAAAAGTATTCATCAAATTAATTTGAGTGGGAGACACGGAATCAAATTTGTTTTCATTTAAAGTTAATGTGAAAACATTTCTCAATTCATCAACGCTGACACTTTTATGATTACCATTATGTTTCCAATTACACAAATTAATATTAATAGTAAGCATTAGGTAAATCCAGTATATATGTTCATAATTATAAAATATTTATTTATTTATATGAACTACGTTATTAAACGTAATATCACACATACACACACACACACACGCCAGTATATCTACATTCATACACAAAGAAACAATCATATATGTAACTGTTTCACACACAGGAATCCACACACTCACAATACATAATTTCACATACCTACACACTCACCAATGCCTAGATAATAATTATTAAATTGAAAAGTCTTCTAACACAGGTTTTGTTAACTTAAATGAAGAGGTTCGTCAAATTGAAGCAACATCTATTGGAAAATAAATAAAATTGGTATTTGTATAATTATTGAATATAACAACAGAGTTTAATTTAGCTTACTAGAACTATTTTTGTGTGTACAACAATGTATAATAAATATAGGATTTACGCACCTGGGATCTGCTGTGTGCGTGTCCAAGTCCACAGTCAACAGCTCCAGGTTCTCGTTGTCAGACACCTTCAGCCAGGCCACCTGCAAACATTACCTTCACGTCATTTAAACCCATCGGAAGTAGTAATTCATAAATAAGTGCTGATATATTTCTGCTTTCAAAACGTCATCTTTTTAACATCTTTGCCACAGAACAATAGTTATTACCCCGAGATCTTTGCCTTGCCGGTTGAAAATTCTGCCATAAAATTGTTTAAATGCAGACACAGAAGAGGAAGATAGTGTGATGATGCTGACATGTCTCTGTCACTCGCATACACAGAACTGACGTGTGAGCGAGTCGGCAGTATTTTTGTGCACGAATGACAGAGAAAATTAATAGGCGGTCGGTTAATTTTATTGTCCACATATTAGCTAGTTTATTATCTAAAGATACTTGCGTACTTCGTAGGATAAAACCATTATTATAATGTCAGCCTTTGTGGAATAAATATTTAAAGAAAGAAAAACAAAACAATTTAAAGAGACGAGACAATCCTAAATTCTATAAAGGATTTAATGAATGGCCAGATTTTATCTCCAGCGGTTTATCTTGAGATTTATTAATTTGTTGACTCAGAGGAACTCGCTCGGAGTTTCCCGGAAACTTTCCCGTGGTTACTATACAATTTATGTTTCAGACATCTTTAAAACATTACATTTAATGGAATTTAGAAAATATTGTTTCCAGATATAGTTTCAGCTAATGTATTGTTTTGATTAATTTCCCTTTTAAAGCAACAATAGTATAATGCATAGTGGATAAGTGAATGTTTCATTTTACTTTCAAATTACTTTGGGATAGTTTACAGTTAGGTATTCAGTAATTGGCTTTTCCTGGATCCTAAGAATATAATTTTATTGCAGACAAGTAGTCTCCTGTAAAACTTAGAAGTTTATAGACTTCTGATATTGTATATCTAAAGTATGATTATGGTAGATTCACCGAAAAAAAAACAAGTATAAAAAGGAAGGTAGAATTTAAGAAGGAACTCCGGTATCTGTACATCTGTCGTATGTCTTTCATTAAATATTATTGGAATTGTTGTAGATTTTGTTGATCTAAATATATAGAAAACGGTAAAAACAAAAGTAAAAAATTATAAAAAACAAAAACGTTGCTAGTTTGTTCGAAAAGAACTGAAAAGAACTAGAGATTAGGTAATTTAGGTTTTTAAGAGTAAAAAACACCGGAGAGTTTTTGGGAATTCGCATTATGTCGGTATCCTTACTGGTATTTCAGGTCGACTTACCTTTTTATCTCTAAGCGACGTAACTTTGCAGTCCAGCGTGACCGTGGCGCCGGTGTCGGCGTCGGCGTAGGTGTCGGCGTCGACGCCGCTCTCAAACGACGGCGGCCGGAATCTATGACAACGTTATCCTTGAAACTACACGCGACCGTCATTTGTTGACATTCTACTTAGATCATAAGGCAGTGATATTGTTTCTGGTTTATGAATAATAATAATTGGATTTACTTCAGAGACTTGTGCTGTCAAAAAAAATACGAAAATATAGCCAAATATTTTTTCGTTTGCGCCATTAGTCCATAGGCCCATGGTCCAAGGTCGCTAAAACACTAATATTTTCAATAGGAAAAAAACTTAAGATGTGATGTGAAACGTGGAAAGCAGTCAAATCTTATTTTTTAACAGAAAGTATCCAAAGCCATTGAGCGCGGCAACGCCAGCTACTCGTAGTGTTGTTTTTTTATTATATAGGACAAATATCGTGGTGGTCGAGTTGGTTAGACCTTGGACTTAAAAAAACACTTAGGTCCCTGGTTCGAATCCCGGTGTGAACCAATGAGTTTTTAATTAAAAAATGTATGTACATAGTGCCCCGGAGAGCACGTTAAGCTGTCGGTCCCGGTTTCGCTATACCAACTTGTGAAACTGTTTATAGATGGGTTATTGAGTCTATTCAAAACATCGCGACGAGCTAGCCACATGTTCAGTGTAGACTCATACTATCGGCTACAACGAACGAGGTGGGATTAAATCCCCTCCGCTGGGTACCCTGGGGCCGTCTAAGCGGTCTCGGGCGCCGTAAGGCACCCGTGATGATGTGTATGTATGTATATAGGAGAAATTACACATTGCTCTGGTCACAAACTAAGCCCTAGGCTCTACTATCATATAATACATATTATAGTTTACAATAAAAGCTTATTCTAAAACTATAATAACAATAATAATATAAAGATGATGTCACAGAATGCCCTGGTCACAGACTAAGGACTAACTAGGCTATTATATTTTTAAACACCCTATGTTATGGTATAGATTAATAGTTCTAATGATATTTGCTTTGAGTGGGAATCAAACCCACGTGCGGATGCATAACCACTAGACCACGGAGGCAAATGTGTGCAGACAGAAATACAATATATGCTCCAATTTGTAAAACAAATTATGTTTCACTGCAGTAGTGAAACCTCAGGTCTGGTTCTAGTAAATGAATTTTGTGGTTACAGAATAATAGACCACAGAATATAGATTTATTTGTTGGAAGTAAATAACTTTAATAGGCTATTTGACTACATTAAACATATACTATAAATTGTGGTCATCAATCAGACAATGGCGTAACAAAACATATTTCACTTTATTTTAAACTAAATTATGTATATCTTTTGTAGATTACACGAAATAAAATTGAATATTTTTTACAATTTTATTTATAACAAAAACATGTCTGATTGGTTGATGACTGGTGACGTCACACGCCAGTAAACAAAACAATACACAGATTATAAATCATGTCGATGAAATAGAATAGAGTATAGGAGATTATTTAATCTGTGCTTGTTTGTTTACTTGCGTGTAACGTCACATAGACTGAAAACAGCGTTTTTAGCGCCATTGTGGAAATTCAAATTTTAACATTGATTTTTATTAATTGTTCGATTTTGATAATAGTCTATGGACGCTAATCTGTGGTCATAACCTATGTCAGTCAGCTAAGAGAAAAGTTTAAAAATGGAGTATATTTTGTCCTGAGTTAATTATTTTGTTTCTATTGTGAATAGAGTTTTGTTCCGTAACGTGATTTTTGTGCGGCTTTTTAGATATACCATTTATATATGTAGTGTTTTGTTCACCATGTAGTAGGCGCCTACAGATAGTGATTCAGATTTGTCGCGTTGTATTGGTGATATTGTGTCTGAATAGAAATTGTTATACTGTGGCATTAGTGAGAGTAGTCGAGATCCCTGGGTACCCAAGAGATCTCGACGCTGAAGTACTACAACAAATCATTCGGTAAGTTTAATTTCTAAATTTCATTTGCGGTGCGCAACGCTGCAACGGTGTGAGAAGCTTGGACTGAAGAGTTTTGTTTCCCGGCTTCTCGTACATTAATAATAGAGTAGACATCCCGGAAATATCAATGTAGTGTGCTTATTATGTAATAAAGAATCATATAAAACGAGTTTCAGAAAGGAGTCAAATACTCTATTGTGTATCTATATTATTAACTCTTATGGTGAGGCCCAGATGTCTGCCCGCATGACTATCTCTAAAACTAACTGACCCAATATAGGTGAAATTTGGAATAGTTAGAGATCTTATTTAACGAAAGGGTAGTAAAAGGGTAATAAGTAAATTTTTCCTAATAGGTTCAGGTAAAAAAGGGTTTCAGACAAAAGTTTTATAGGTAAGAAAAATATTGGGTTTCAAAAATAAGCAGCCTTAGGGCTGCTTATTTTAACGTCGATTTTCGTTTTCAGCTATAATTAAAAATATTTATATATAATAGTCCGCCAGCTGGTGCCCACAACTTCGTTTGCGTGGTATTATAACAAAAGAAATCTATTTGTTCTGCAATGATTGAGTAGCTAACGTCCAGACAAACTTTCGCATTCATAAATACTTGCTCACTTTAAAATGTAGCCTATATTTTAAGTTAGACCTCTAGTAATACATCGGTCAAAATTTCATTCAATTTCTTAAAGTAGACATTGTGTTGCTCTAATAAAGTATTTTTCTACATCTATAATGTACAGACATCGGTCTGTTACAATTTTGTTATATATAGATCATAGGTAATTAATTACCAAAAAATCTATGTAATTACTAAAAGGTTGTTGACAATAACAAGATTGCAAGCATCCGCGGTATGTTATTAAAAAAAATAGTTTTCTTTTTTTATTGGAGCACGGCTTGAATGGAGTCGATCAATAAATTTTTGTTTAACAATATTCATCGTTACCACTATGCCGGCTAAACAATACGGATACAAAATGGGTGGCGAAAAAAACGAATTTGCATTACGACTTAAATTTAATAAAAAAAGGTTACAAATAAGGTCATTGTTGAAATAAAGCCAAAAACTTCTTGAGCTAAATTTAGCAAAACTAATCTAAAGTTGCTAATTCCTCATTATGTCTGAAAGTGGAACGCCAGCCAAGCTGTCATCCGACAGACGAGCGAAGCCTTCGGCAGTCAGGACACGTCCCGCTTACTTCATAGACCCAAACAACCTGATTATCTGACTGAAGCTTGCGCATTCATTTGTAGCTTTACGATAATGGAGCGGTAGTTCTGAGGCTCTACCATGGTTTGCGCATTGTAGCAACGTAACGTATACGTGAGCAACAACCAATAGGGCCGCTTCATTTTTGGTAACAGGATTAAATAAAGTGACTCTACTGGTTGTTGCTCACGTATACGTTACGTTGCTACATGCGCAAACCCATGGTAGGGCCTCAGATGTTGCTTGCGATCGTTTCATTTATCTTTACTGGTGAGTTTTTTTTTAACATTAATCACTTTTGAACTTAGTTTTATTTATATTTCAGTATATGTACTGAAATATAAATAATAATTATTAAAATGAACTTCAATATGTTCAGTTAAAATCAGTCTAATATATTACAAGTATTTACCTAATTTATTATTATAGTATAAATTTAGTATATTTTTATAAATCTCCTGTCTCTTTCACTGAATCGTTTACGGTTGGACCGATTTTGATGTTTTTTTTTGTTTGTGTTTATATGGATACGAGAATGGTTTAAATTCACAATTGGACCCGGTAGGTGGTGCTGCAATCGGGTTCTCGGTTTATTTTTAGCTTTGCTTTGGCCAACAGCAAATCAATGACGAAACGAAAAGATGAAATGTCAAACTCAATGCCGAATGTTGCTCGGCATTTTATCGAAATAACGTTTGCCGAACCTGCTAATAGCAAGCTAGCTACAGTTCGTTCTGTCTGCCAGCTCCGCTAGTTAGTAGGTATACAATTTCAAGTAATTTGGGATATGTTTTGTGCTTTGAGTCGTCATAATTATATCGTAACACTTTTGTATATGGGCGCCATTTTAAAAATACAGTTTTTAATTATTTTATAGTACAAAATTGTATAATTGGTCGTTTATAATTCTGTGGTTAAAAAACTTGTTATAAGCATGACAAGTCGATATAGTTTGGTAGTCGATAAAAGAAAGTTTTGGAATGTTGCAAAATGTGCGGTTGATTTGACAAAAGAGCAGCGACGATATTAAACTATACTTTTACATAATGCAAATTCCCATAAATGCATCATTTAGGCGGAAAGTGAGAGAGATCAACAATATATTGATCGACACCATTCTTGGGTATGCTTACCATAAGGTAGATATAAAGCCGTGCTACAAAAATAACCCTTTTGTGTTTAAATTGATTTCAGAAAACTATTACATACATACATATCATTTCGGGTGCCTTACGGCGCCCGAGACCGCCTAGACTGCCCCAGGGTACCCAGCGGTGGGGTTTTAATCCCACCGCTGGGTACCCTGGCATGAATATACAGCGAACAAGTGGCTAGCTCGTCGCGATGTTTTGAATAGACTCAATAACACATCGATAAACAGTTTCGCAAGTTGGTATAGTGAAACCGGGACTGACAGCTTAACGTGCTCTCCGAGGCACTATAGTGGTGTTGTCAAACAAATGTACATACATTTTTTTTTATAATAATAATAATAAATCATTTATTTGCCAGAATATGGGTACATGTTGTTACTTAAATTAAAAACTCATTGGTACACACCGAGATTCGAACCAGGGACCGAAGTGTTTTTAAGTCCAAGGTTTAACCAACTCGGCCACCGCGTATAAAACTATTAGGTGTAGGTATAGATATATACTCACTTATCATGAAAATGCTTATTGTTAGTGGCGTAGGAATCGAATATATAGTTGAGCATGGGCGAGTCGGCCTTTCCAGGGCGGGGTCTCCTGGGCTTGGGGACGGCCGCCCCGGCACGAGGGGTCACCATGCTCGGCGCTGGAGTCGCTGATGTGCAGCAGCTGGAGATGGGGGTAGAATCTGAAAGGAATTGCTCATTTAGTGTCTGGTCTGGTTAGGTGAGCTACGCAAGTGTTTTATCCGGGGGTCTAGGGTTCGATTATGTTGTTTTTTGTACATTGGTGGTTTAGTTATGTGTCGTTGTATCTGGCACACATAGTACAAGCTCAGGCTAAGTTATTTATTACTGTCAATCATAAGGACCGAATTCTTATGCTTTTGTGATTGTTTTTGTGCAGGAGTTTCAATCTATTGCACATGGCGACCCTCGGATGCTTTGTGATTTTCGGTAATATATGCTGACGCCTATATAAAAGGGCTACATATAGAATGTCTTTTAAAAAAATAAATAATACACCTATCCCAAACTACAAAAACAACAAACATCATGAAAAAAAACACCCACCTACATTTGCCCTAAATTTTGATAGATAATAGTTAATTAATGTAATAAGTATATCATATATGGTTAGGTTATGTGTGTAAGAAAATATTTCATAAAGAGTTGCCGGACGTTTCTATCACTCGTGTGTCTTACAATCATATAAAATAATATATCTGTAAGCGTACGCAAAACAAATTAACAATTTACAAT
Source organism: Monopis laevigella (assembly GCA_947458855.1). Lineage (NCBI taxonomy): Eukaryota > Metazoa > Arthropoda > Insecta > Lepidoptera > Tineidae > Monopis > Monopis laevigella. The sequence continues at coordinate 521,922 of OX381596.1, read as the reverse complement.
ATCTAGAGCGTCTGGTTTTGGCGTATTCCTGGAATATTCTGAGCCTTTAGGTCTTATATTGGTTTACGTAAACACAACTACAGCGTTTGCATAACATTATTTGTGAATATGATATAACGGATGCTCTTTGACTGCCGTTGTGTAAACAGCTTTCAGACGAGCTCACTAGAGTTCGTAAGAATGTTATAATATTAGCAGAAATTCAATTCAAAAGAGCATTTATTTTATTGATGAAAAATTTTGGGCAATACTTTAAATTTATCTGATGCTAAGCGGCCATGTGAAAACCAAGAGTTTTGTGAACATAGAATAATAAACATAGGTAAAACCTCACTTACTCGCTTTACCTGATCGCGAGCTACAATCAATAAATATTTAAGTAAACCGTGGTCCAACAACACTAAACCCGCGCTTATCAATTAACATGTTTCTGGAGGTTTAACTTGATACAGAGTTCAATCAATTATAATTCATTGTTTATTCAAAAACTTTGACAGCAAATTACACGAAGTAAAGCCGGCGGCGGAGAAACTTTAAATTGATTACAAACTTTGTAATTTCTCAAAAGCTCTAACACAGAACACATTTGTACATTGTTGTATCACAAACTACACAACCACAGCTAATACAAATTCAAATTATATTATTCCCGAAGGTTATCATCATACAGGAGCAAACTTATTCCGCATCACATGTCACATGATATCATACAAATATGGAGTAATGATCACTGCTGCTGTTATCCATATTGTTATTACAAATGTGTGTAAATAATGCGCAGTTCTGTTTATGTGTTACGGCCTCCTAAAATACTGAACAGATTCGGATAAAACTTGGAATAGACGTAAATCCAACCCATCGACCATCCCGGAGTCAAAATATTATGACATCAGTGGACTAAGATACAAAGAAGATATATTTTGGGTGTAAACTAACTTTTTAAGGACTTATGAATGTGTGACAAGGCGTGGGAATAAGCTAGCACTGATATATATATATAAATAAAACCATTTAATAAATGGTTTTCATTTCCTGAACAACAATAATCTTTAGCTGGAACTACACTCATCTTTTTCGGATTATTTCAACACAAACACACGGAATAAGTTAGTACCTCTAATTCAAATGTAAACAGAAAATATAAAACATACAACAAGATTAGAAAATAAAAACATGTGCATGTACAAACTAAATTGATATGTGAAGCGCTTGATATGTGCAACTACTAGGAAAAGAAACGAGATGCAATGATTTCTTTTAAACATGTATAAAATCAATTTGCTTTAATTTTTCATTTTTCTTCCATTGATATTTAAAAGCTTCTGTTAGTAGCCTGTGTTACCTGGAGCAGCAAGTTCAGAAGTGACGACGGCCGCCACCAGCGTCAGCAGCCACGGGCGACGGTGCATACCGCATCCTACCCGCTCTGCATCAAGCCTGGAGACAAACCAGGTAGGTTACCTGAAGCAGCGAGTTCAGGAGCGACGACGGCCGCCACCAGCGTCAGCAACCACGTGAGACGGTGCATGCCGCATTCTACCCGCTCTGCATCAAGCCTGGGGACAAACCAAGTAGGTTACCTGAAGCAGCGAGTTCAGGAGCGACGACGGCCGCCACCAGCGTCAGCAACCACGGGAGACGGTGCATGCCGCATTCTACCCGCTCTGCATCAAGCCTGGGGACAAACCAAGTAGGTTACCTGAAGCAGCGAGTTCAGGAGCGACGACGGCCGCCACCAGCGTCAGCAGCCACGGGCGACGGTGCATACCGCATCCTACCCGCTCTGCATCAAGCCTGGAGACAAACCAGGTAGGTTACCTGAAGCAGCGAGTTCAGGAGCGACGACGGCCGCCACCAGCGTCAGCAACCACGTGAGACGGTGCATGCCGCATTCTACCCGCTCTGCATCAAGCCTGGGGACAAACCAAGTAGGTTACCTGAAGCAGCGAGTTCAGGAGCGACGACGGCCGCCACCAGCGTCAGCAACCACGGGAGACGGTGCATGCCGCATTCTACCCGCTCTGCATCAAGCCTGGGGACAAACCAAGTAGGTTACCTGAAGCAGCGAGTTCAGGAGCGACGACGGCCGCCACCAGCGTCAGCAGCCACGGGCGACGGTGCATACCGCATCCTACCTGCTCTGCATCAAGCCTGGAGACAAACCAGGTAGGTTACCTGAAGCAGCGAGTTCAGGAGCGACGACGGCCGCCACCAGCGTCAGCAACCACGTGAGACGGTGCATGCCGTATTCTACCCGCTCTGCATCAAGCCTGGGGACAAACCAAGTAGGTTACCTGAAGCAGCGAGTTCAGGAGCGACGACGGCCGCCACCAGCGTCAGCAACCACGGGAGACGGTGCATGCCGCATTCTACCCGCTCTGCATCAAGCCTGGGGACAAACCAAGTAGGTTACCTGAAGCAGCGAGTTCAGGAGCGACGACGGCCGCCACCAGCGTCAGCAGCCACGGGCGACGGTGCATACCGCATCCTACCCGCTCTGCATCAAGCCTGGGGACAAACCAGGTAGGTTACCTGAAGCAGCGAGTTCAGGAGTAACGACGGCCGCCACCAGCGTCAGCAACCACGGGAGACGGTGCATGCCGCATCCTACCCGCTCTGCATCAAGCCTGGAGACAAACCAGGTAGGTTACCTGAAGCAGCGAGTTCAGGAGCGACGACGGCCGCCACCAGCGTCAGCAACCACGTGAGACGGTGCATGCCGCATTCTACCCGCTCTGCATCAAGCCTGGGGACAAACCAAGTAGGTTACCTGAAGCAGCGAGTTCAGGAGCGACGACGGCCGCCACCAGCGTCAGCAACCACGGGAGACGGTGCATGCCGCATTCTACCCGCTCTGCATCAAGCCTGGGGACAAACCAAGTAGGTTACCTGAAGCAGCGAGTTCAGGAGCGACGACGGCCGCCACCAGCGTCAGCAGCCACGGGCGACGGTGCATACCGCATCCTACCCGCTCTGCATCAAGCCTGGAGACAAACCAGGTAGGTTACCTGAAGCAGCGAGTTCAGGAGCGACGACGGCCGCCACCAGCGTCAGCAACCACGTGAGACGGTGCATGCCGTATTCTACCCGCTCTGCATCAAGCCTGGGGACAAACCAAGTAGGTTACCTGAAGCAGCGAGTTCAGGAGCGACGACGGCCGCCACCAGCGTCAGCAACCACGGGAGACGGTGCATGCCGCATTCTACCCGCTCTGCATCAAGCCTGGGGACAAACCAAGTAGGTTACCTGAAGCAGCGAGTTCAGGAGCGACGACGGCCGCCACCAGCGTCAGCAGCCACGGGCGACGGTGCATACCGCATCCTACCCGCTCTGCATCAAGCCTGGAGACAAACCAGGTAGGTTACCTGAAGCAGCGAGTTCAGGAGCGACGACGGCCGCCACCAGCGTCAGCAACCACGTGAGACGGTGCATGCCGTATTCTACCCGCTCTGCATCAAGCCTGGGGACAAACCAAGTAGGTTACCTGAAGCAGCGAGTTCAGGAGCGACGACGGCCGCCACCAGCGTCAGCAACCACGGGAGACGGTGCATGCCGCATTCTACCCGCTCTGCATCAAGCCTGGGGACAAACCAAGTAGGTTACCTGAAGCAGCGAGTTCAGGAGCGACGACGGCCGCTACCAGCGTCAGCAGCCACGGGCGACGGTGCATACCGCATCCTACCCGCTCTGCATCAAGCCTGGGGACAAACCAGGTAGGTTACCTGAAGCAGCGAGTTCAGGAGCAACGACGGCCGCCACCAGCGTCAGCAACCACGGGAGACGGTGCATGCCGCATCCTACCCGCTCTGCATCAAGCCTGGAGACAAACCAGGTAGGTTACCTGAAGCAGCGAGTTCAGGAGCGACGACGGCCGCCACCAGCGTCAGCAACCACGTGAGACGGTGCATGCCGCATTCTACCCGCTCTGCATCAAGCCTGGGGACAAACCAAGTAGGTTACCTGAAGCAGCGAGTTCAGGAGCGACGACGGCCGCCACCAGCGTCAGCAACCACGGGAGACGGTGCATGCCGCATTCTACCCGCTCTGCATCAAGCCTGGGGACAAACCAAGTAGGTTACCTGAAGCAGCGAGTTCAGGAGCGACGACGGCCGCCACCAGCGTCAGCAGCCACGGGCGACGGTGCATACCGCATCCTACCCGCTCTGCATCAAGCCTGGGGACAAACCAGGTAGGTTACCTGAAGCAGCGAGTTCAGGAGCGACGACGGCCGCCACCAGCGTCAGCAACCACGGGAGACGGTGCATGCCGCATCCTACCCGCTCTGCATCAAGCCTGGGGACAAACCAAGTAGGTTACCTGGAGCAGCGAGTTCAGGAGCGACGACGGCCGCCACCAGCGTCAGCAACCACGGGAGACGGTGCATGCCGCATTCTACCCGCTCTGCATCAAGCCTGGGGACAAACCAAGTAGGTTACCTGAAGCAGCGAGTTCAGGAGCGACGACGGCCGCCACCAGCGTCAGCAGCCACGGGCGACGGTGCATACCGCATCCTACCCGCTCTGCATCAAGCCTGGGGACAAACCAGGTAGGTTACCTGAAGCAGCGAGTTCAGGAGCGACGACGGCCGCCACCAGCGTCAGCAACCACGGGAGACGGTGCATGCCGCATCCTACCCGCTCTGCATCAAGCCTGGGGACAAACCAAGTAGGTTACCTGGAGCAGCGAGTTCAGGAGCGACGACGGCCGCCACCAGCGTCAGCAACCACGGGAGACGGTGCATGCCGCATTCTACCCGCTCTGCATCAAGCCTGGGGACAAACCAAGTAGGTTACCTGAAGCAGCGAGTTCAGGAGCGACGACGGCCGCCACCAGCGTCAGCAGCCACGGGCGACGGTGCATACCGCATCCTACCCGCTCTGCATCAAGCCTGGAGACAAGCCAAGTAGGTTACCTGGAGCAGCGATTTTAGGACTGACGACGGCCGCCACCAGCGTCAGCAACCACGGAAGACGGTGCATGCCGCATCCTACCCGCTCTGCATTAAGCCTGGGGACAAACCAAGTAGGTTACCTGGAGCAGCGAGTTCAGGACCGACGACGGCCGCCACCAGCGTCAGCAACCACGGGAGACGGTGCATGCCGCATTCTACCCGCTCTGCATCAAGCCTGGAGACAAGCCAAGTAGGTAACCTGGAGCAGCGAGTTCAGGAGCGACAACGGCCGCCACCAGCGTCAGCAACCACGGGAGACGGTGCATGCCGCATTCTACCCGCTCTGCATCAAGCCTGGAGACAAGCCAAGTAGGTTACCTGGAGCAGCGATTTCGGGACCGACGACGGCCGCCACCAGCGTCAGCAACCACGGGAGACGGTGCTTGCCGCATCCTACCAGCTCTGCATCAAGCCTGGAGACAAGCCAAGTAGGTTACCTGGAGCAGCGAGTTCAGGAGCGACGACGACCGCCACCAGCGTCAGCAACCACGGTAGACGGTGCATGCCGCATCCTACCCGCTCTGCATCAAGCCTGGGGACAAACCAAGTAGGTTACCTGGAGCAGCGAGTTCAGGAGCGACGACGGCCGCCACCAGCGTCAGCAACCACGGGAGACGGTGCATGCCGCATCCTACCCGCTCTTCATCAAGCCTGGGGACAAACCAAGTAGGTTACCTGGAGCAGCGAGTTCAGGAGCGACGACGGTCGCCACCAGCGTCAGCAACCACGGGAGACGGTGCATGCCGCATTCTACCCGCTCTGCATCAAGCCTGCAGACAAGCCAAGTAGGTTACCTGGAGCAGCGAGTTCAGGAGCGACAACGGCCGCCACCACAGTCAGCAACCACGGGAGACGGTGCTTGCCGCATCTTACCCGCTCTGCATCAAGCCTGGAGACAAGCCAAGTAGGTTACCTGGAGCAGCGAGTTCAGGAGCGACGACGGCCGCCACCAGCGTCAGCAACCACGGGAGACGGTGCATGCCGCATTCTACCCGCTCTGCATCAAGCCTGGCGACAAGCCAAGTAGGTTACCTGGAGCAGCGATTTCAGGACCGACGACGGCCGCCACCAGCGTCAGCAACCACGGGAGACGGTGCTTGCCGCATCTTACCCGCTCTGCATCAAGCCTGGAGACAAGCCAAGTAGGTTACCTGGAGCAGCGAGTTCAGGAGCGACAACGGCCGCCACCAGCGTCAGCAACCACGGGAGACGGTGCTTGCCGCATCTTACCCGCTCTGCATCAAGCCTGGAGACAAGCCAAGTAGGTTACCTGGAGCAGCGAGTTCAGGAGCGACGACGGCCGCCACCAGCGTCAGCAACCACGGGAGACGGTGCATGCCGCATTCTACCCGCTCTGCATCAAGCCTGGAGACAAGCCAAGTAGGTTACCTGGAGCAGCGATTTCAGGACCGACGACGGCCGCCACCAGCGTCAGCAACCACGGGAGACGGTGCTTGCCGCATCCTACCCGCTCTGCTTCAAGCCTGCAGACAAGCCAAGTAGGTTACCTGGAGCAGCGAGTTCAGGAGCGACAACGGCCGCCACCAGCGTCAGCAACCACGGGAGACGGTGCATGCCGCATTCTACCCGCTCTGCATCAAGCCTGGAGACAAGCCAAGTAGGTTACCTGGAGCAGCGATTTCGGGACCGACGACGGCCGCCACCAGCGTCAGCAACCACGGGAGACGGTGCTTGCCGCATCCTACCCGCTCTGCATTAAGCCTGGAGACAAGCCAAGTAGGTTACCTGGAGCAGCGAGTTCAGGAGCGACGACGACCGCCACCAGCGTCAGCAACCACGGGAGACGGTGCATGCCGCATCCTACCCGCTCTGCATCAAGCCTGGGGACAAACCAAGTAGGTTACCTGGAGCAGCGAGTTCAGGAGCGACGACGGCCGCCACCAGCGTCAGCAACCACGGGAGACGGTGCATGCCGCATTCTACCCGCTCTGCATCAAGCCTGCAGACAAGCCAAGTAGGTTACCTGGAGCAGCGAGTTCAGGAGCAACAACGGCCGCCACCAGCGTCAGCAACCACGGGAGACGGTGCTTGCCGCATCTTACCCGCTCTGCATCAAGCCTGGAGACAAGCCAAGTAGGTTACCTGGAGCAGCGAGTTCAGGAGCGACGACGGCCGCCACCAGCGTCAGCAACCACGGGAGACGGTGCTTGCCGCATCTTACCCGCTCTGCATCAAGCCTGGAGACAAGCCAAGTAGGTTACCTGGAGCAGCGAGTTCAGGAGCGACGACGGCCGCCACCAGCGTCAGCAACCACGGGAGACGGTGCATGCCGCATCCTACCCGCTCTGCATCAAGCCTGGGGACAAACCAAGTAGGTTTCATTTTCGTACAATACAAGTAAGCCGAAAAATTGGAAGCTTTTTTCTGAAGGGTCACTGAGGTGAGTTGTGGCACTGAGGATTCATTCAGAATATCGCAGACAAATTGAATGAATGACATGTGGTAAATGGGCACGACCAATGCCATTTTTACATTTGTTTAATACGTTTTTCTTAAATCTTAACCAGAATTTGAAAATTAATAAACTAAAAGCTAAATAACAATGTCACCTATTAATTGATATACTGTGTTTATGTGCTACATCTATGCAAATGTCTCCCTGTCTAACAAATTCCCCAACAAATCTGATAGCAGTGGCTTACACGCGATAACCGAGCTCACACAAGTTATCTTCAAAGTTACGCCAAGTTATAATTCCATCGCGGTCGTCAGTGGCGGGACACTGCACGCGCGCGGTCTGGCGCATAAATATCTTGTCACCGCGATAAAGTACTTATGCGCTTGTTCTTGTACCATTATAGCTACGAGTACATAGGCGTCTTTCTGACTTTTCTTAATAAGTGATAAAAGATTATTTTTTTTTAGCGAGATTAATAATAATTTTAATCTCGCTGTAATCTTATTATTAACTTTTTTTTGTCGCCTTCAAAGTATTACCCATAGCTTGCAATACAATGACTGGGTGAAGCATTAGATTTACCCAGTCTTCTATACAGTTTACATAGGCACATTGACGGGCCTATGGCGTGCTGGTTCCTATATTATCTTCCTCAAAGAGGTAATTTTACCTTTAAAATCAGACGAGGCCATATCAGATACTTGTTCATTTATATGTTTTTCTTAAAAGCTATCGCTTTGTGTTATGTGTACAACAATCACGAGTTGCCGCTTTAAAAGCCGAACGTTTTCGGGAGGACTCTCGCGCAATCGTCTCATGACGCCTAATTTATATTATTTATTCACTGTATTTTTTATTTTTTTATTGGAGCACGGCATGTGACTTTGTATCTACCTAATAGTAAGCAGGCCTGCAAAGTAGTGGTGAATGGAGATGGGGCTGCTCAACACATCAATGTTGTTAAACTATATTGATTTTAGCCACTATGTCGGCTAAATGATATACTCGTGTGCTCACCTCTCCAGACGTGATGGCTACGAAAGTCAACCACTTGTTCTGAGCCTATTTTGAATGCTTTGTATAGTATAACTGTTATTCGTGGTGGCCGAGTTAGTTAGACCTTAGACTTAAAAACACTTAGGTCCCTGGTCGAAACCCCGGTGTATACCAATGAATTTTTAATCTAAAAATGTATGCACATTTGTTTAACAACACCTGTACAGTGCCGCGGAGAGCACGTTCAGCTGTCGGTCCCACAACTTGTGAAACTGTATATAGATGGTTTATTGAGTCTATCCAAACACCGCGACAAGCTAGTCACTTGTTCGGTGTAGATTCATACCATCGGCTACGACGAGGTGAGATTAAAAACCCCTCCGCTAGGTACCCTAAGGCCGTCTAGGCAGTTTCGGGCGCCGCCGCCGTAAGGCACCTGTGATGATATTTATTTATTTGTAAAGTAGAAAATGCTTTGTAGTATGCTGGTGTTTATGACATACGCGATGCGCCGAACACTTTTCGGATAATGTTCAGCTTTCCGTTTGAAACACAAAACTTAAGCAAACTCTTTGTTCAACTAATTTTCCTGTAAAATGGCAGAGAAAGAAAGAAAGAAAGAAAGAAAGAAAAACTTTATTTTCGCTAACAACACAATTACATAGACAATTAATATAATATATTCAAATATAATTACAAACATTAAAATTTTTTTTTTTTTTTTCAAAGGAGTGTGTTGCGTGGCGACTAAAAGGTAATCAGCTCAGTATAAGCTACATCGTTCTAGGATGAAGCACTGATTTTCAGCTGACGCCTGTGTTAGAGTTATAAGTACAGAATAACTCAATGTTTACTTATTACAAATGTATACAATTTTAAGCAATTTTACAGGGGACGACAAAATTTTACATACAGATTCACAACTAACACTATCTAAATATAATATAATAATACAATGAAGAATAAATAATACCATCACGGGAATGACAAAATTGGTTATACACTAAAGTCATACATTATATAGGTACTGTAACAACAATTGCGAGCAGCCTCAGTAATATGCTTCTCGAAACGCAATTCGCTGTCCATCAGAATACCAAGATTTCTGGCTTCAGTCACATGTTCGACAAGTTGTCCTGAGATGAGAAGCTGCGGAGAAAACGATCTTAAGGATTTTATATTCTTTTTTGACCCCAAAATTAAGTACTTGGACTTGAGCGGATTTAAAACTAAGGTGTTCTCATGTGACCAGTTCTCTATTCGCAGTAAATCTTCGTTTATTTTTTCTACTGCTTCGAGCACGTTTTTAGGGTCAAAGGAGAAATATATTTGGAGATCGTCTGCATACAGATGATATTTACAGTTATGTATGCAAGTGGTTATGTCTGCACTGTACAATATAAAGAGTAGAGGACCGAGGATAGATCCCTGTGGTACACCTCGAGATACAGGATATACCGGTGACGACTCCACCTTTCCCCCACTTTCCCTCACCTCGACGTACTGTGATCTACCACTTAGATAGCTACTGAACCAGGCGACTGCAGCAGGTTCGAAGCCGTAATATGCTAGTTTAGACAGCAGAAGCTCTATATTAATGCTATCAAATGCTCGCGAGAAATCGAGAAGCACTAGAATAGTAGCCAGTCCAACGTCTTGATCTGCAATGATATTATCAGTTACGTCATGAAGAGCCGTTGTCGTACTGCGACCCTTCCGAAACCCTGACTGTCTGGCAGGCAGAAGGTTGTTAGTCTCTATGAAACTTGTAAGTTGCTCGCATACAACCCTCTCTACCACCTTTGACATGCACGGGAGTAAGCTTATTGGACGTAGATCTTTAAAGTCTAGTGGGTTCGGAATTTTAGGCAAGGGCCTCACAAGAGCTGTCTTCCAAGCACATGGAAATGTGGACGAGGTTATTGATAAATTGACAATAAAAGTGATGATGTCTAGGCATTGTGGTAATGTCATCACAAGCATATCGCGTGTTATTTTGTCATGTCCTTGAGCATTGGTTTTAATACGTGTTATAATTTTGGAAACTTTGAGCTCGCTCGTAGGTGTGAGTTTAAAAGTGGGATCATGATGTCTATGTGACTTGAAGTATGATAACCGCGATATACTCGGGTTGGAACTACCAGGAACATCAAGAAATTTTTGATTTATTTTTGTTGGATCGCTGAGATGTGAGGGCAGATCTACATAATGTTTATTAGAGGGAAGTACACGTTGTTTTAAATTATTCCATAGGGTTTTTGAGTTGTGGGCATGCTGATTAATCGATGTATCGAAATAAGCGCGTTTTTCATTGACAATGGCGGTTTCTACAAGTTTTTTATAGTTATTATAATTTTGTTTATTTGAGTCCGATTGCGAGCATCGATATTTTTTATATGCTTTATCACGCAGTTTCATCATCAGTCTCACATTATCCGTTATCCACGGTGTCGGGCGGTCTCTTATACAGACTGTCCTATGAGGCGCATGTAGATCGAAAAGGCATGTGACGTAATTATTAAAAGTTAAGACCATTTCATTAACACTGTCAAGCGATTTAATATACTCCCAATTCACATATTGTAAGTCATTTTGGAAGTTGTAGTGGAGCATATCCTGCATTGGTCTGTACGTGATCATCATTGGGTTGGGTTTTAATTTTTTAATATTGAATTCGACAGTTATATATGCGTGATTCCCCAGACTGGGTATATGATCAACGGTTATATTTCGAACCCTAGCTTCGGCATCGATACAAACAACATCTATTAGAGTCTCGCTCGTGCTGGTAAAATGTGTTGGGAGAGTTACACATTGAACAAGGTCGCTATGTCTAAGAAACGTGTTCAACTCATGAGTTTTATTATCATGTTGATTTAATAAATTAATGTTAAAGTCCCCCATCAGTATCAAATGGTCATAATGAGAGAACACACCGACAGACTCCGAAATCGCATCAAAAAATACACTTACGTTCATCCACGGCGGTCGATAAGCGGTTCCTATTATGAGCTTAAGACCGTTGACGCTCAGACTGATCCACATCTGCTCCACAGAACTCATAGGATGGGCTCGTGTTCGTGCACTAACTCCGGTCTTAACATAAAATCCGACACCTCCGCCACGAGAGCGCGGGCCCGGTGGCCGCGGCACGTGCCGCAGGCGGTATCCCGGCACCACGGGAGCGCGGCCTTCCTCGCCCGGCCTCAGCCAGGTCTCGTTGATGGCTACTATATCGGAGTCGTGACGCTCGATAGTCGCAATTAGTTCGTCGTGCCGAGTTCCCAAAGATCCTGCGTTATGTAAACTAACTTTTATAAATTTATTCTTTTTTTCTTTTATAATATATTTTCTTTATAATAATATGTGCTTTTATATGATATATAAAACAATACAGTATTGAATTAAAGTAATATACAACCAAACTTAAACATCTCAAGGCATACTCCACATAAAAACCAACAGTTAATGACTTATAATAAACGGGTAAGTAACACACACAGTTAATAGTCATTTGTTGTAAGTAGTAATACTGTGACTGGTGAGCTTTGATTCTACGAGTCGCCACACAAAACTCCGCCGTACTTTGCATAATGTTCAAATAAAGCAACAATTTATCAATTTTTAAAAAACATCCAAATGCCTGAATATTAAACAACGACAGTATGCTAGAAACTATAATAATGTAACAAAAATACACACTCAAACTCAGTTTGGCCCAAAAATCCGTTTAATATCAATATCCCTACGGATCAACTCAGCCGGTTTGCCCTGTTCTTTGCGGGCAAATATTTTTCCGTTTCTGGTCCATATGAATTTCCATCCTAGTTGACGACCTGATTCTCGTGTCTTACCGAATAGTTGCCGATTAGTACGTGTCAGGCGCTCATTTATGTAGAACCTCTTGGAATCACCTGTGAACCCCAGCCCGTCGGTAGTGACGTCGCGGCGTACTCGCGCGCTTTTGATGATGGTATCTTTGAGGGCGCGGCGCGCGAATCGTACAGCTATGCGGCGCGGGGTGCGCCCAGTGGTCTCCCCATCGGGTCGGTCTCGACGCACGGCGCCCACACGGTCCGCGGTTACGATATCCCGATCGTCGACCTCTACCCCTAGTTTCCTAGCGGCAAGCACGACGATGTGGACAAGGTTCTCTCCGTTGCTCTCCGGTAGCCCCGAGAATTCTACGTCGTTCATCAGCAGTTCTTGATCGCGGTCATTTATTTGACTTTTTAGCTCGTCTATATTAGTTTGAAGTTGTTCACAATTTTCCGGCGAGCTTTCTTGTTGATGCTTCTCGAGTTTACCGACTCTTTCTTCGAGATTGTTAATTTGTGTGCAACATCGTTTCATTGACTCACTAAGAGCGGAGATCTCACTACGGTACTCTCGTATTTCTGTCCTTGTAGCCCTCATCTCACTGCGAAGGAGACGAATCTCGGACGCAAGGTCCAGGGAACTTCCAGTAGTAGAATCGTCTTCGACAGGCGGGTTCGGTGTCATAACAAGATCAGCATTCAGACTCTTTACAGGAGTAGAATTGTTGTCTCCTTTGGGGATGTGCCTTTTACAGTCAGGACACATCCATGTTGCAGGAACTGTTGCTGTGTTAGGGATAGCCACGCATTCCCGGTGATAAACCTTAGTGCACTTTGTGCATCTTGCCCTTTCCGTAGCCGATGCAGACTTACAACATGCCTCGCAATTTCGCATCATCAGGCAAAAAAATAAAAATAATTTTAGAAATCAATAAAAATCCAAAAGATGTCGCTTTAACATTTATACTAATTTGCTGACAGCGCCATCTAATGTCGAGTAGCAAAACTATATCAAAGACGTTAAAGTCCCGTTAGTTATTTAAAACTTGTTCGTTTTTAGAATTGTTTCTTAAACCCTATATTACAAAAGTTACTTCCCACTAAGTCATTAATCACTGTTTATTTATCACAAATTTACAATAATATTACAATATTTCACAGGTTTGACTGTTATTTTAGATCGTTAATCACGCACTATTAAATTATGTTTTAAATCCTTTGTTCACTTCGGTAACACACGAAAACACCTCCAGCAATGCACTATAGTGAGTTTTAACTATTGAACATATCCAATAATGATTAATCAATCAAAAAATATTTTATAACAATATTTTATCGGAAAGGGTATGTACACTCTGCGCCCCCTGGCGGCAAAAATTGAAAAAGACAAAACAAGATGATAAAAAAACTGCTGCTTCAAACAAACTGAAGTTACAGATTTCGCTTAAATTTGCAATAGTGCTAATACCATATTTCAGTGTTAAAATGAAAACGAACTATGGAACGCGCTTTTTTAAATAACTTCATATTTTATAGGTGATTTTTCCTAATTATAGAATAATAGATTTTTTATTTGCAGAATATGTTTATCATACAAACAGTATGACGGGCGTAGCCGGGTGAACACAGACTAGCGTATCGATAATACTGTGAGTAGATATTGCGTAAAATGTAAAGTAAATAGTAATAATTAATATTTGGTCAGTAACATTGAGTACTATCTAGGTTGGATTCGGGTTAAATATTGTTGTATTTTGGTAATTCATTGAAACGGGAAAATAACCCGTCGCCGAGCAAACTCCGCACAAATGTTCTACGTTTCGCCAGTTTAGCCAAGTTGTTGTTTAAATAACACATAACGCACTGTTTTCAATAATCCTGGGGAATTATTAACAGCCATATAGACAATTATGTTATTTAATTAAGTACCTACCTACAATGTTAAACTTTGGGATAAACTACACGGTAATTATTTGATATTATAATGTTGAGACAGCTTAGGGCTCACAAAAGGGTCTCGCACTCACGACCCTTGCTTTCGCAGTGAGACCCACGATAACTGGCAACATTAATATTCCCAGGAGTCGCGGGCGCTCAGAACCAACAAAAGATTGTTTTTTTTTTTTGGTGGTAATGATATTGGATAAGATATACTAGCGCACCGGCAAAGTATGGTCCGACGAAATATAAGGGATATTATGATCCGGGTAAAACGTGTTAGTGTTGCCTGCCTAAGCTGCGAGCAAAGCTAGTTATAAATTAATATATAATATTTCGGACCTAAACATTACTTAGATTTACTTAGAACATTTTAAAATAAACTTATATCAATAATAATAAAGACAATTTACACATATTGCTCTGGTCCCAAACTAAACTCTTGGCTTGTACTATGTGTAACAGAAACAATGATATAGTACATATTATATTTTAAATACACCCAGACCATGACAAACTGTACAAAAAAACGTTTTATTTATTTTTTGTCATGGGTGAGTGAGTATCGAACCCACGACCTCCGTATATTAAATATAAAAATTATAGTTTCACTGAACTATTCACCGTATGAATGAAGACTGACCTCGCGGCCTGAGCTCCAGTCGTCTGGTGACCACGATCAATGCAATTTGGTCCAAACGTCGGGAAATCAAACGTTTTAAGGGAAATCACGTTTAGACCCACAATATTTATATAATGACAACACACGAAAATTTAAAAATTACAGAAGCTAGCTAAGGATAAAGGCAGAGGTGATAATGATGAGGTCATACATACAGAGGTTAAACATATTACACGGAGGGTAACGGCCTCACGTCACGAGCGCCAGTAGGTAGGTTGGTACGCGTAATATATTTGGCGCGTGCTTCTTATGTATTCACAAAACACACAAATATTTACATAAACGAGAATTTGCAATTTTATCATATGGTAATACTCAGTTTGTGGATAACTAATGACTATTACTCTCTATTTATTAGTTTTTGGCACGTTCCTGCTTCATATCCAACAGTAAATACCTTGCAAGTGCGAAAACTCGGGGGTCCGCTTGCTTTTTTTCTTATTACACTCACATTCTATATCATCACTTTGATAAGGTAGAAATTCTATACAAACTTTCACAACCGATTTAATCCCCTCAAAAGATGTATTTGTAAAATTCCGTCCATAGTGCTTGGTGTGTACGTTATATAAAATCAAAGTATAATTATTTTATTTATTTCACTGGCATTTATGGAGTAACGTTTGGTTGGGCTGGGATTCCTCCCTCTAAAGCCACAGATTAAAAAGTTGTATATCTGTTTTTCATTTGCTTAATATTTGCACTATATCAAATTACAAGTGTTATTTGGTCCTAATGTATCTTAAGGGGGGAGGGGATTGTTTATACAGGGTGACTTTGGAAAGTTGTGCTTTGGGTTCTTCTGATAAAATCGAACAACATGGAAACATGGAACCATGTGTCGTAAATGAAAAAAAATGTTTGAGATCTCTACACATACTATCAATATAACCAACTTGTATGGAGAAGCCACACACGACACATGTTCATTTGTTAGATTTCATCAGTAGAGCCGCATATAGCCCAAAGTACAACCTTCCAAGGTCACCTGTATAATAAGCTGGCTAGGTATAAGAAACTCCTGAAGAAAATGTTGTGCCTCTAGTTTGTCAGTCAACAACGCACAACCCAAAGGGTCGAGACAAAGTCAGTCAGTCAGGCTGATAGATTTGTATTAACTTGATAGGTAGATAAGCTGAAGAAGTTATTTAGGGGTCACAATAATAAAACCTTTAAACCTATTTTTTTTTAATAAATTTCTCAGCAAACTTTTAAAACCTAATTTATCCAGCCCGGCCTTCGACACGCAACTCTACCGGGACAAAGGTGTGGCCACAATGTGGTCGAATCTCATTACTAAATGAATTAGTGTGGACACGGCCTTGGTAAGGGAAGTCTGCCTAATTGTTTACCGGAAAATGGGCTATACTAACAACTCAGCAAAAACATGACTACTGGGGCAACTGTTGTTTGATGATAATATAAAGTATACAGCGAGTATTAAAATGAAAAAGGTTAATTCATCTCTGTTAGTGACTAAAGTATGCTTCCGGCATTAAGCTCGGCGATGTACAATTTGTTTAGTGTAATGATAAATTTTAATTAAAGTTAAAAAAACATAATATTGAACAAGCTTTTACCATTACTTTTTCGCCAACGATAGATACCGCTTTTGTTGTACTTATTTATTAGAAAAATAAAGCGACCCTAATGCCTCTGATAGACGCTAACCGTTATAAATCTGTAACTCCAACTTTAGAAAAAAAAAACAAATGGAAAGGACAAGCTACACAAATAAAAGAAACGTTTCAGCTACGTTTCTTCAAACGGGAGATGAAACACACAGAAACGTACAATTAAATGTTTGCTCAAAAAATTTAACCATTTCCTTATATTTAATTTATTAGTGCCTTTCCGCGAAATAACTCCATTTAGTAGTTTTCATAAATGTTTATTCCAGTGGCGGTAGGAAGCACAGACATTTAGCGGAGTAATCGTTTTATTTGGTGGCAGCTGGTTTGTTATGTCAATTTCCCATTATATAAAGGGTTAAGGTAAGTGATTCAACATAATATGTACCTTGTCTAAGGAAACTATTTGGAGTTAAGTTCTTTCAGATGATTACCTACTCCAATATAACCCATCATTTATTCGCTTACGTTTATATTAATGTTTCGATTTCAATTTTATCTCAAATGTAATGAAATATTTGAGAAATTAAGTAAAAATATTCTATTTTAAATTCTTTGTAAAATAGTACGTCCATAAAGTTCGGAATGAATTAAATCTCTGAATATTGTTTCGCGATAAAGTGATATTTGCATATTAGGTTCCGGTTTCAATTCCATTTTTAAATCAAAGTATAATTTGGTCGGACACAAACCGGAAACCGGAGGGTTATTATTTATTCAAACTACTTTTATTGAGGTTTTGAAAATAGAAGTGAAACTTTGTTCTAAATATACAGTGTTTTGGATGCAGCGTCCATTGGGCGTGATGTTTGCCATGGTTTATGCTTCAAAAGTGTTTTCTTGTTTTATTATTTTTATACAATCAACGGCAACGTTTAGATAGTAACTATAAAAGGTTGTTTACAATACCACTGAAATGAAATCTTTCTTTGAACCAAGACATCATTGCCCCATTCCAACCATTTTTTTTTTCACAATATTTATAAAAAAAATTAGTTTGTTGATAAGGAAATGTTGTTTCTTTTTATTGGAGCATGACATGTGACTTTGTATCTACCTGGTGGTGAGCAGACCTACAAAGTCCATGAATGGAGTCAATCAGTAATTATTCTTAAACAATATTCATCGCTCCCGCTATGCCGGCTAAATGATGCGATTACAAAACGGGGGCCGACAATGACGATTTGCATTACGAGTATATTTAAATATACTCGCTATCGTCAATTCAACCACCCAGTTCGTAACTACACCCTGAAAGGAGACTATCACCTCAACAAGAAATCGATGCAGTAGTCTTCTAAAAACCGGTGAACCCACAGACTAAAATCGAAACATGACTAGGTGACATGACTGTTTTTTTTGCATCTGTTAATTTTTATGAAAAATGTTCGAAAATTATAGATACGGTTTAAAAGTGTGTGACCTCATACCCATTTGGTCTCGGATGACACACACCTAGCATTTGAAAAGATTAGACATGTTAGGTGATGCGAGGCGATTTGGTTAGCTACCGGGTGAGTTATGAAGGTCGGATGTCGGTGTCCCTGGTGTCCAATGATGGAGTAAACTACTCCATCATGTAGACAATCTTCAACTACAGTTTTCATATTTTTTTCCATAAAGATTTCTCCATCGGTGTGTTATCAATTTTCAAAAACAAAATTTTGCAGCTAAATCTGTATTGAGTTTTCTGAAAAAGCTTGTCTTAAGAAGACTCAATAATCGATGAATCAGTACAAAGTTATAATTGTATTAGTCGTTACCACTATACCAGGTAATATTACGAAAAAGGTTGATACCAGAATATGATTAGAACTTGATAGATTTTCACTTTTAACGAGCAAATTGGCGATGAATATTCTCGTGGTAAGTTAGGACTGAATGATAGATAGATAGAAGGCATACGATTTTTTGCAACAGTATTTATTTTATTTTGTTACGATATGGGCGGCGCGGGCGTGTCGTACGAATCTATTTTAATATCCACTCTGCCTTATCATAACACCAACTGAGTCTTATAACCGCATCCTGTAGGAAGACTATATATATAATCTTTACAAGAAATCGATGCAGTAGTCCCCTGAAAACCGGCAAACCCACAGACTTAAACTTAAATATGACTAGTTTACTTGATGATTTTTGCAACTGTATGGGCCGTGGCGACGAGAGCGGGCGGTCGGCAAAGTTATGGGACTTCCCTCCCAGTTGAATATACATTTTTATAAAGAAACAAATATTAATGGGACAAGAGTGCTTATCGCGCCGAAACTGGATCCCCACGGCATCGTACGTACTGTGATGCAAGAGAAATAAAGAGGACGATCAAATATGCAGTTACGTTAATTCAAAGCTAAATCCCCAAGAGTGAAGTGAAAAAGAATATCAATAGAAATTGGATTTCATTGAAATGCAAATTTGTATGGAGCAAGTATGTCAGGTCGCACGAACGAAGCCGCCGCTGATTCCTTTCACCTTTGCTTCCTTCATGCACTCACACCAGCAGGCACAGACTCGTCACCTGAACAGATACAGGTAGCATTTTTTTTGTTGCGTGCCGCCTGTTTAATTATATTTCTATAGTTTGTTTGGAACTGTTTAGGCCGTTCTAGACAATTTTAACGCTTTTAGGTATTTTAAGAGTTTTGCAAGCACTGTCTAATGCTATTATAACCAAGGCAACAAAATTTAAAAATACATAAATATGAAGGGAATATTATTATTATTACTAAGATGAAAAAATAACAAATAATAGTGAAATGTTTACTATACGAATTTGTAAATATATTATTTCAACATTTTCGTAATTGTACACAAAAATCCTTCTGTTGTGGGCAATATATATATGTGTATGAATTCGAACAAAATAAAAATAACACAGAAATATTAATAAATAAAATGACAGACAAAAATATTCTTTTAATTCTGCGACAAACAGTAATCGAGTATTATTGTAAGTGCGAAAGCTCATTTTGTATGGAGACCGCGGAGCTCGCGATTACGAATGCAGATGGATATAATGTTTATAAACAATAATAGTTGTAAACAAGTCTCAAATCAATATTGAGTGGGTAAAGCCGGCCTACTCGGGCTCATTTTAAACATGGAAGATTTTCATGTTTAAAATCACCATATAAAACCTTATACCATATAGACCCTATTAATAATTGTTAACTTGTACCCCACGACGCGACGGGTGACGCTCGGATCGTCTAAACGACCTCAGAGTACAAACTACCCAGTAACAAAAAAATATTATTGATGCTTAATAACCACCGAGATAAGCACTTAATAACCACTTTTTTGTTTTAGGCGCCATAAGGCACCCATAATAAATGAAATAAAACAATTTCTTAATACTGGTCTCTGTATAGATTTCTACTCTGTGTCAGAGCTACAATATTGACTTCCGACAAAACGCGACGCTCTTCTTTGAATTCGGAAAACTTCGTGCAGCCATACAAAGTCGTGACCAACAAATTTTGAAGAAATTGTATTTAAAGAGAAATAAACATTAGTACGATTAGGATTATTAATTACTTTGCACCAAGCTGTATCTCGCCACGATACAGGATGACTTTGCACAAAGCCGTATCTCGCCACGATACAGGATGACTTTGCACCAAGCCGTATCTCGCCACGATACAGGATGACTTTGCACCAAGCTGTATCTCGCCACGATACAGGATGACTTTGCACCAAGCCGTATCTCGCCACGATACAGGATGACTTTGCACCAAGCTGTATCTCGCCACGATACAGGATGACTTTGCACCAAGCCGTATCTCGCCACGATACAGGATGACTTTGCACCAAGCTGTATCTCGCCACGATACAGGATGACTTTGCACCAAGCTGTATCTCGCCACGATACAGGATGACTTTGCACCAAGCCGTATCTCGCCACGATACAGGATGACTTTGCACCAAGCCGTATCTCGCCACGATACAGGATGACTTTGCACCAAGCTGTATCTCGCCACGATACAGGATGACTTTGCACCAAGCCGTATCTCGCCACGATACAGGATGACTTTGCACCAAGCTGTATCTCGCCACGATACAGGATGACTTTGCACCAAGCTGTATCTCGCCACGATACAGGATGACTTTGCACCAAGCCGTATCTCGCCACGATACAGGATGACTTTGCACCAAGCTGTATCTCGCCACGATACAGGATGACTTTGCACCAAGCCGTATCTCGCCACGATACAGGATGACTTTGCACCAAGTTGTATCTCGCCTCGATACAGGGTGACTTTGCACCAAGTTGTATCTCGCCTCGATACAGGATGACTTTGCACCAAGCTGTATCTCGCCACGATACAGGATGACTTTGCACCAAGCCGTATCTCGCCACGATACAGGATGACTTTGCACCAAGCTGTATCTCGCCACGATACAGGATGACTTTGCACCAAGTTGTATCTCGCCTCGATACAGGATGACTTTGAAAGGATGTACTTTGGGCTAATACGAGGTTAGCCTACTTATCAAATCGAACAACTTTTTCCATGGAACCATGTGTCGCAAATGAAAAAAAAATTGCCTTCTCCATACAAACTAGTAATGTTAAAATTACCAATTTGTATGGGATAGCCAAATTTTTTTTTCATTTGCGACACATGGTTCCATGGGTAAAGTTGTTAGATTCGATCAGCAGAACCTTATATTGGCCGAAGTAGATCCTTTCAAAGTCACCTGTATATAAACATTATGTATAATACACTTATTTTGATCCCTTAAGGGTAGCCCGAAACTTGTAGACGTGTGATTGTGTTACATTTGTCATAGTTAAGTTACTTGTACTATTATTTCTTCTGTGGTTAAGTTGATAGGACACCAGCTGACTCGCGCAACTTCGCTGCGTAATTTCAACCGTTTACGTAGTGCACGCAACGGAAGCTTTCAAAAGGAATTAATTTTCGCCGTTTGTGCAACATTTTTCATTAATGGTCCGCTCCTATTGGTCGTAGCGTGATGTTATACAGCCTACAGCCTTCATCGATAAATGAAAAATCCAACACTTAAAAAAAATAATTATCGGTTTAGTAAATCTAGATCCAGCAAACTCACAAACTTTACTCTTTATAATATTAGGTTATATAGAATATAAATTAGTATAGATTATTGTGCAAAAATGTACCAATTTCGTAGAATAAGCATTCGTAGTGATCTAAAGTATGAGAAAGTGATCTCAGTATTTGTGTTATCTCGATGAATCCCTTAAACTTCAATAAATGGCGGTACCCATTTTATCGACGGTTTTTCTTCCTTCTCAACCGACATTGGCAGGACTATACCGTATTCCCAATTCCTTTCCATCCTATTATCCCTCCTTCACTAATAGTATATACTATGTTTTTAAAACTACCCACAACTTTGTAATATTTTATATAATAATATTTAGGACAAATTACACATATTGCTCTGGTCACAAACTAAGCTCTAGATTTGTACTATGTGTACCAGAAACAACAATATAATACATATTATATTTTATAAACATTTTTTTTGCCATGGTGGGAATCAAACCAACGACCTCTGGATACAACGCCAAAGGCAACCACTAGTCTACGGAGGGTGTCAAAATAAATTTACTTAAAATAATATTAAATCCGCCTTTGTATTTTGTATGCAATAAAGAGTTAAATAAATAAATTTAATTCGTGAATAACAACCAATAGGATCGGTTTATTCTTGAAATAAAGGCATCCTATTGGCAGTGCTTCGCGTATTAACATAACGTTAATACGCGAAGCACTAACTAACTAACTAACGTGCTTCACGTATTAACGTTATGTTAATACGCGAAGCAGAAACCTATGAAAGAGCCTCAGGTTTATTTCATCATCATCATCATGCCAGCCTTTCACGCGTCCACTGCTGGACATAGGCCTCCCCCAAGGATCGCCACAACGACCGGTTCTGCGCTGCCTGTATCCATCGGCCTGCCTCTGCTGCGTCCTCCAGCACGCGGTCGCCACTCGAGAACCTTAATGCCCCAACGGCCGACCGTTCTGCGAGCTATGTGGCCTGCCCACTGCCACTTAAGTTTGGCGATTCTGAAGGCTATGTCGGTTACTTTGGTCAATCAAATCAATTAAATCAAATCATTTATTTCATGTAAATCTTTACAGATATTTATGAATAGTCAAAAAAAAAAGTTTAACAATGAGGTCTTAGAGTGCGTTTGGTTAGGCAGCTATTCATTATTACAAGAACGACAAATATTTATTATACCTCAATATCAGATTTAGAACTTAAATTTAGAAATCTTAATATGAAAATTACTACCGAATCGAACACACACTACATAACCAACTCGTGCAAGACTAGGTGGTTAGCTGATTCCATTGACCTGTCAATCATTATCTGCCATACAAGGGAGCCACCAAGGCGACCAACTTCACCGACCATATCCACGCCTTAAATATTTATTCTAAATAAAAGGTTAGTAACCAATGACATTTATATATATGTCGTAGCTGGGACCCATGATCTGCTCCATTTAACAATTAATTTCAAGCAAATCAACTATTTTTAAGTATCATAACTGTATCTTATTCGTATTTAAAATTATGTTATCATAAAATGGTTTAGTTTTAATGGAAGTGAAAATATTTAGTTTTCACTCGAACAAGGTCTGTGAATCACTGGTGACATCCACAAAGGAAGTCCGCTAATACCTGAGTAGGGCACGGCAGACTAGCTGTATACGTAGGGGTAGTCTGTGGTAGTATCCCTTTAGAGTCTGTGTGAGCAGTCAGTGACTGTCAGAAAGAGTAATTGCGTTTTAATTGTTATTATTAATTTGTTTGGAAAAGAAAAGATCAACTGGCATTGTTGTGTTTGTTAAGAAAGTGGCATATGCAGAACTTGTTATAAATAATAGAAACTTAGCCATTTTATGTGTATTAGACTAAATAATATGTACTAACTATATTAAGTCGTAGTTGTAATGACTGATTTTGTTACTAATCTTTTAATTTTGTGAATATAAGTGTGTGAATATTAATTATTGTTTATTATTCAGTGTGTTATTTACTTTTTCTAAAATGGGAGATAATGAAAATACGCCCACTGCACCAGTCTCTCCGTCATCAGAAGTGGGATGCAACCAGAGACTTGAACAAACCAATGACAATGAAAAGTGGCGATTGCTATTTGAACAACAAAACAAAAAAATTATGGAGTTAATCAAAAATTTAAATGCACCTCGAAATAATGATATCCAATTACCAGAGTTTGACGCGGATAAAAATCTAGATGCTCAAGCTTGGGTCAATACAGTTGACTTATGTTTGGCTGAGCAAGATCTTGGAAGTACTGGCCTAATTATTGCCTTAAGCCGCTCCTTAAAAGGTCAAGCTTCAATATAGCTGTCACAAGTATCATATCCTGGAATGAAATGGAGCGATTTCAAACAAATTTTTACTGCTCGGTATGATAGTCGCGAGACAGCTGCTGCTTTTCTTATTAAATTGCATTCTGGACAGCCCAATGAGGATGAGAACCTTTCATCATATGCAGCTTCCTTAATAACTTCTCTAACATCCCGTTGGAAGGATTTATCAACGGAACAGATAGTGCTGTCGACTGTTCTTTCACATTTGTCACAATTTGACCAGCACATACAAAGATTAGCGTTCACAACCGAAATCAGTACCAGAAACCGATTGCTTAACGAATTACAAGTGATGTCATTTAATAAAAGGAAAGCAACAGGCCCGGAATATGAAAATAAGAAATTTAAAAGCTCATTGTCACAAATAAAGTGTTTTGACTGTGGCATGCATGGCCATAGAGCATCATATTGTAAAAAGCGACCTATAATGAATACTAATCAAAATAGGCAGACAAATCCTGAAAAATCAACAATAACATGTTTTAATTGCCGAGGTCTGGGTCACTATGCATCTAGTTGTCCAAAGCGTTCGACAAAGAAGGCCGAGTCTGAGGGTGAGGATGTTTCAGCTGTTCGACGAGTGGACATGTGTGTGGTCAAAGCTCTGGATCATGCGGGTAATAAATTTCTATTTTACTATGATTCCGGAGCAGAATGTTCTTTAATGAAAAATAGTTTGTCATGTAAATTTAGTGGTAGGCGTTATAATAATATTGTTACAATGACTGGTAATGGTCAATCTACAATTAATAGTACATTACAAATTTTAAGTACAGTAAAAATTAATGAAGTTAATTTTGAAATTCTTTTTCATGTATTGCCTGACATTTATTTAAATTATGACATAATGATTGGCTGTGAAATATTGGTTCAATGATTAGCTGTACATATGAGTGCTAAAAAATTAGAAATCAGTAGAATTAAATTACTCAACTATTGTGACAAAATAACACCTGAAATTTTGACTTTTGAGACAATCAACACTGATATTGACACAGAAACCCGACCAAAGCTTTTAGATATTTTTTCAAAAATATTTTGTATGTGGGGTTCCTAATCGTAGTGCATTTACGGATCCAATGCAAATCAGGTTGAAGGACCCTAATAAGACTGTTTGTCGCTGTCCATATAGGCTAAGTATTGAAGAGCGTCAGGTTGTTCGAGATAAAATTAATGAACTCATGGAGGCAGGCATTGTTCGACCCAGCTCATCTCCATTTGCTAGTCCAATTCTTCTTGTGAAAAAGAAAGATGGTACTGACAGGTTATGTGTGGACTATCGAGAGCTTAACGATAATACAATTCCAGATAGGTATCCTTTACCTTTGATATCAGATCAAATATCTCTTCTACATGGAAGTTATTACTTTACCATTTTAGATATGGCATGTGGTTTTCATCAGCTTCCTATCCATTCCGATTCAATTGAAAAGACTGCATTTGTAACCCCTGATGGTCAATATGAGTATGTGACAATGCCCTTTGGATTAAGAAATGCACCATCGGTTTTTCAAAGAGCTGTTATAAAAGCATTAGGGAATCTTGCTTATACCTATGTAGTAGTATACATGGATGATGTCATGATTACAGCGACTAATCCGGACGAAGCTTTACAAAGGCTGAAGAATGTCCTTGAGGTTCTCACTAAAGTAGGTTTTTCTTTTAATCTCAAAAAATTTTATTTCCTTAAACAAGAAGTAGAGTATCTAGGATATGTAGTAAGTCAAGGAAATGTTAGACCTAATCCTAAGAAAATTCAGGCGCTTACAGCTTTACCCCCTCCAGAAACAGTCCTCCTACTTTTGTCAGTTTGTTTTGAACTTTTCAAAAATTATAGCTCCACTTTACGCCTTAACATCTTCAAAAGGTAAAATTAGTTGGAATTCTGAGAATGAGAGTATACGTCAACAAATTATATCAGGTCTTACAAGTGAACCAGTTTTAATGATATTTAACCCAGTTGCCCTATAGAACTTCACACAGATGCCAGTGCATTAGGATATGGTGCGATTTTAATGCAAAAACATGAAGGCAAGCTTCGAGTTGTTTTATACTTTAGTAAACGCACTACTAATGCTGAGTGCAAATATCATTCATATGAACTAGAGACACTTGCAGTTGTTAATGCTGTAAAACATTATCGACAGTTTTTACATGGTCGTAAGTTTATTGTCATCACAGACTGCAACTCACTTCAGTCATCTCGAAAAAAACTGGATCTTACTCCACGGGTCCATAGATGGTGGGCTTTTCTTCAAGCTTTCGATTTTGAAATTGTTCATAGGAATGGTAATCGTATGAGTCATGTAGACTTTTTTTCTCGAAACCCATTACCTATCCTAGATTCAAAACCATTTAATAGCTTTAAGCAAGTAAATATTGCTGAACTATGTGGCAATTGGTTACTTGCCGAACAAGAACGGGACAATGACATTTACAAGACAATTCAACAGTTTAAGAACAATGAATTACCAAATGATATTGCAAATTCCTATGAGGTTCGAAATGGTGTACTATATCGTGGGATTCAAAGAAACGGGAAAACGACTTCTCTGCCCATATTGCCACGATCTTTGAGATGGTCAATTATACACAATACACATGAAACTATAATGCATTTAGGATGGGAGAAAACCTTAGAAAAACTCTATAAACACTATTGGTTTGAAAATATGTTCGGAAGTTTGTAGATAATTGTGTAACATGCAAAATTTCTTCAATTCAATTCAATTCTTTATTTCAGTAATTAGGCTTATATATTTAGCACTTTTACCAGTCATAATAACACAATAAAATACCTAGGTACATTATCTTATACACTTGTATGTAGTACTATTAATACATAATATTATAAGCTTGGAATACTGGACAGCACATTGCAGTAAATCAGTATGTAAATATACAGAGAATAATTTATAAAATAAACAAAGCTTAAACTATTAGCTGCTGTATAGAGACATTGTCCAAAATGTAAACCTAGGTATAACTAGGAATATAAAAATAATAATAACACCTAACCCACATAAAAACAGTACCTAGGTACAAAACACAATATAAATGTCCGGTAACTTATGTAAAGGGCATTATTAAATTTTCACAGTCAAATTACTAAAATAATAAATCAAAATAAATAATAATAAACTAAAATAGTAAAGTAAATGTCTACATAAAATAAATGTCAAAAAGTAATAGTTTTTTCATTATACTGTCACCATTAATTAAAATATGTAAAGATTTACATGAAATAAATGATTTTGAATATTAATATAATATAATAAATGTCAACAATAAATAAGACTAATAATAATAAATGTCAACAATAAATAAAACTAATAATAATAAATGTCAATAATAAAATAAAAATATGTGTCGACAATAGATGATAATTAAACGTAATAAATAGGTATAAACAAATGTCAATAATAATAAAAATTCAAATAAAAAAAATGTCAGTAACATGATTAATAAAAATAATTTAAATATAATTTAATTACCTATATAATATAATAATGTCATAAACTTTACTTTACCACGCGCCTTTGTCATTTAGGTACTCTGTAATGGTATAATAGCCCTTTTTCATTAAATGTCTTTTAATATGCGATTTAAATATCTTTACAGGTAGATTTATTACATCTTCAGGTACTTTATTAAAGAACCTTGTACATTGGCCTACAAATGAGCGATTCACTTTACTTAACCTATTTGCTGTTACAATAAGTTTATTCTTATTTCTTGTGTTACGGTCATGATAATCAGAATTTTTTGGGAATGAATGGATGTTTTTACGAATATACATAATGTTATCATAAATATATTGGGAGGCTACTGTTAAAATATTTATTTCTCTAAATTTCTGTCGAAGAGTTACGTGACATCCTATGTTATATATATACCGTACAGCTCTTTTTTGTAATATAAATACAGACTAAATGTCTGCAGCATTTCCCCATAGGAGAATACCGTAAGATAATAGGCTATGGAAGTAACTAAAGTAAACTAACCTAGCTGTATCTACATTTGTTAGTAGACGAATTTTTTTAACAGCATATGCAGCAGAGCTTAATTTATTGCACAGAGTGTTTATATGAGGACCCCATTGCAGTTTAGAATCCACAGTTATACCCAAAAAAACTGTGCTATCTGTTAACTCCAAAGCTTCGTTATTCAATAATATTTTTGTTTCCAGTTGCTTTACGTTTGGTAATACGAATTTAATGCACTTTGTTTTTTTTTGCATTCAATACAAGATTGTTGACGTTGAACCAGTTTGAAACTTGGGATAATGCACAGTTTATATCATCAAAATTATTCTTATTACGATCAACCTTAAAAATTAATGATGTATCGTCAGCAAATAAAACTACTTCATGTTTGTTAACTACATAAGGTAGGTCATTAACATAGACCAGGAACAGAAATGGTCCTAATATAGAACCCTGTGGAACACCCATAACAACTGATGCTCCATCAGACTCTACTCGGTTAATGACCACTTTCTGTATCCGATTGGAAAGGTAAGATGCTATTACTTCCAAAGATTTATTTTTTATGCCATAATGTTCCAATTTTTGCAACAAAATACTATGTGAGACACAATCAAAAGCCTTGGAGAGATCACAAAAAACTCCAATAGCATTTTGTTTTTGTTCCCAAGCCTCAAAAATGTGTCTAACAAGACTATTTCCCGCATCAGTTGTAGATCGATCCTTGGTAAAGCCAAACTGATTAGGGTGTAACAACATATGTTCAGAAAAATGCGCTAACATTTGATTGAGCATATTTTTTTCAAATATTTTGCTACAAGCTGGTAAGATAGATATTGGCCTGTAGTTATTTGGTTCATAAGATGTACCAGATTTAAAAAGGGGGATAACTTTACTTAATTTCATAAGATCAGGAAATATGCCTTCGCTTATGGATTTATTATAAATTAGAGCAAGATATGGTGCAATAATATCAATTATTGACCCCAAAAGTGATACCGAAAGCCCCCAGAGGTCTTCAGTTTTTTTTAAGTTTAGGCTTTTAAAAGACTTACAAATAACATCAGTGGTTACTGAATTAAACTTAAAAATAGTTGTACACTTCGTAACATTTGCTTGCAAAATTGAACGAGCCATATCAGGCGATGATACTAGCAACTTGGTTGTTTCACTGGGTATTTTACTAAAAAAAATATTAAACTCTTTAGCTATTTCAAAATCTGTATCTATTGATTTATTGTCGATTTTTAGCTTAAAGTTAATGTCCCTTTTATTTCTTACCTTCCGTGTTTCATTATTAATTATTTCCAAAGTTGTTTTAATTTTATCATTTGATTTTTTTATTTTAGTACTTATATAATTACATTTTGCTATTAGACATACCTTTTTAAATATTTTGGAATATGTTTGGACATAATTGTGGAAAACAGTATCGATGGAAATTTTTTTGAGGCCATAAAGTTTATACAGTTTTATTCTGCTGGTACGAATACCAGGCGTTGCCCAATCACAAAATTTAGGCTTAAAGTTACTATTAAACGTTTTAGTTGTAAATATAATATTGAATTCCCTTTGTATAAGATTCAAAAGTGCATTATATAATATGTTGGGATCGTTGTTAAGAAAAGGTAAAGTGGTAATTTTTTCTTCAATTACATCTCTAAACTGCTTAATGCGTTTTATAGAAATAGGTCTTACTACTATTTCTTTTGAGCCATTGTAATAGTAGCCACTAAAAGTGGCTGTGTTGCCACAATGATCAGAAGTTAAATGGGAAATTATAGATTTTTCTAATGGTTCACAATCACTAAATATATTATCAATGCAAGTAGCTGACCCAATAGTTATCCTGGTTGGTTCTAAAAATAAATTATTTAAATTATGCGATTTGAACAAACATATCAATCTATCTGAAGTAGAAGATTTGTCTAAAAGATCAATGTTAAAGTCGCCACATATAACTAAATATTTGCTTAATTTAGAGAGTTTATCAAGAATATCCTCCATAACACGTTCAAATGAATCATAGCTTGCTATTGGTGGTCTATAAACACTAACTACAATGTTCTAAATCACATTCTGGAAAAATACAAGCAGAAATGCATCCTATACCTAAAACTGCAATTCCTTGGCATACTTTGCATGTAGACGCTACAGGTAAGCTAAGTGGAAGAAACAATAAAAAGGAATATGTTTTTGTTTTTATAGATGCGTTCACTAAATTTGTAGTATTGCGACATTCTTTAAATATTGATTCCTTAAACAGTATTTCAGCATTAAAATATTGCATTACTTTATTTGGGGCACCTTGTAGAATAATAGCAGACCAGGGACGATGTTTTTCCAGTAAAGAGTTTCGCGAATTTTGTGAATCACACAATATAAATTTACATCTCATAGCCACCGGCACATCTCGTGCAAATGGCCAAGTAGAGCGTGTCATGAGCACTTTAAAAAATATGTTGACTGCTGCAGAGATTAGTGGTAATTGTTGGCAAGAGTCTCTTTGTGATGTTCAATTCGCATTAAATTGTACACAAAATAGAGTAACGAAGTGTAGCCCCCTTGAGATATTAATAGGTAGAGTCGCGAGACCATTAGATTTAATGATAGCTGATGACGAACAGGTTGTTGACCTTGATACTATTAGAGATCAAGCTGCTATGTCCATGGAAAAGAATACGGTATATGACAAGCTACGATTTGACAGTACAAAAGCCAGACTTGACAAATTTACTGTAGGTGATTATGTTTTGATGCAAAATGAAGAACGTAATCAAACGAAATTAGATCCAAAGTTCAAAGGACCATTTAAAGTTATTGAAGTTCTAGATGGTGATAGATACTTGTTAAAGGCCCTTAATAGCAATAGAACTTATAAGTACGCTCATGAACGTCTTAGAATGATGCCAGAAGGTCAAGTTATAATTAGTAATGGAGAATTAGAGTAATAACTGCATATGTAATTGAGTTTTATAATTGCTTTATATTGATGTCACCAGATGGAGGTGGAGTTGACAAGTTGCTGGATAGAAGCAACATGTCAAATGAACTTACACTGGATAGAAGTGTAGTAATTTTGCACTGCTGGATAGAAGCAGTGTCTATATGTGCTATTACTGGATAGAGGTATAGCATATTGTAGAATTTATTTGATGGAGTTCATTATGAAGCAATGTGTAAAGAATTAGATTATTGTTGTGTCATCAAGGATCTTGGCAAGAAAGACTGAGCACAGTTTCTTACCTTTCTTATTATTATTTTTGTTTATATTATTGTACCTAACCTTTCACAAGTATCTGTTTCTGAATTACTCATTATTAAGGTCAGTATGGCCGAGTTATACTGATACAATGTTGTATTTTAGGGTCCTCTTCACACGAGGACGTGTGCGCCGTAGGATGGCCGTGTCGTAGCTGGGACCCATGACTTGCTCCATTTAACAATTAATTTCAAGCAAATCAACTATTTTTAAGTATCATAACTGTATCTTATTCGTATTTAAAATTATGTTATCATAAAATGGTTTAGTTTTAATGGAAGTGAAAATATTTAGTTTTCACTCGAACAAGGTCTGTGAATCACTGGTGACATCCACAAAGGAAGTCCGCTAATACCTGAGTAGGGCACGGCAGACTAGCTGTATACGTAGGGGTAGTCTGTGGTAGTATCCCTTTAGAGTCTGTGTGAGCAGTCAGTGACTGTCAGAAAGAGTAATTGCGTTTTAATTGTTATTATTAATTTGTTTGGAAATCAAATCAAATCATTTATTTCATGTAAATCTTTACAGATATTTATGAATAGTCAAAAAAAAAAAAAAAAAAATTAACAATGAGGTCTTAGAGTGCGTTTGGTTAGGCAGCTATTCATTATTAAAAGAACAACAAATATTTATTATACCTCGATATCAGATTTAGAACTTAAATTTAGAAATCTTAATATGAAAATTACTACCAAACCGAACACACACTACATAACAACTAGTGTAAGACTAGGTGGTTAGCTGATTCCATTGACCTGTCAATCATTATCTGCCATACAAGGGAGCGACCAAGGCGACCAATTTCACCGACCATATCCACGCCTTAAATATTTATTCTAAATAAAAAGGAAAAGATAAACTAGCATTGTTGTGTTTGTTAAGAAAGTGGCATATGCAGAACTTGTTAAAAATAATAGAAACTTAGCCATTTTATGTGTATTAGACTAAATAATATGTACTAACTATATTAAGTCGTAGTTGTAATGACTGATTTTGTTACTAATCTTTTAATTTTGTGAATATAAGTGTGTGAATATTAGTTATGTTTATTATTCAGTGTGTTATTAACTTTTTCTAAAATGGGAGATAATGAAAATACGCCCACTGCACCAGTCTCTCCGTCATATATATATAAGTAAAGGTATAAGGATCGGTATTTTTAAGGGCGGGTATACTAACTGTAAAGTCGATCCCCTCAGAGACACCCCGGAGAAAAAGAAACCAGCAAGTAAAAAACTCTAGTGCTTCACACAAACTAAAAGAGGAGCACAGCCAATGATTTCTTATGCTATATAATATATATATATATATATATATATAGTAGCATACTCAAAATGCACTCCACCGATCAGCATGCGCAAAACACCCTATGGCAGATTATTTGTTACTGTACCAATGTACAGAACTACACAGTACTGTAGTATAAATTAAGTATAAATAAGCAGGTAATCATCAATGATTACCTTATCTAAAGACAAAATTTACATAATGAAATAAAAATAAATTATGTAATATTAAATTATTACAATATCGGACACTACTAAGGTAGGGTTCATTCTACATATGTAATAAGTAATTTGTTCACTAGTTGCGAGACCTCAATTGCATATCAGGACGGTTCCAAACGTCTCTATCGTTAAAATAGTCTTTTACACTATAGTAAGCCTTATTGATTAACATGTGTTTTATACAATTCTTAAACTTTATTTCACTCAGATCTATAATGCTTTTAGGTAATTTATTAAATAACCTTATACTGTTAATGACGAAACATTTATTAGTTTTTTGCAGTCTAAACTTTGGTATATCGATTTTATCTATGTTTCTTAAGTTTAAATTATGTCTATCGCTATTTTTACTAAACATATTTAAGTTTTTCCTTACGTACAATAAATTCTCATAAATATATTGAGATGGTAGTGTCAATACATCAATCATAGGAAAGATTTCTCGAAGAGAATCACGAGCTTTCATGTTATATATTGCCGAATGGCCCTCTTCTGTAGAATAAATATTGTATCAATATCTGCCGCAGATCCCCACATTATAAGACCATATGTCATTATACTGTGAAAATAGGCGAAGTACACTAGTCTGGCTGTTGCAACATCAGTTAATTGTCAAATTTTTCTAACTGCATATGCAGCAGAGCTCAATCTATTGGATAAAGTATTGATATGAGCTTTCCACTGTAGTTTGGAATCAACTGTGATCCCTAAAAACACAGTGGAGTCGACAAATTCCAGATCAGTGCCACCTATCTTCACTGTGGCATTGATATTTGATACATTAGGCAACGTAAATTTCAGGCACTTAGTCTTTTTTGCATTTAAAACTAAATTATTTGCCGTGAACCATTTTGAAACCATTTCCAGAGTGTCATTTGCTGCTGATAATATTATCTTTCCTACTAACTTTAAACAGTAGGAAGGTATCATTAGCAAATAGCACTATCTGCGCCGTCTCCTGTACCATATGTGGAAGATCATTGATGTATACTAGGAACAGGAACGGGCCTAAAATTGAGCCCTGGGGGACACCCATCTGTACAATGGTTCCGTCGGATACACAACCATCAATATTAACACCTTGAATTCTATTAGAAAGGTAGGACTTTATTAGATTTAAAGCTAAATCGCGAATGCCATAAAATTCCAGATTATCTAATAAAGTTTGATGGTCAACACAATCAAACGCTTTAGACAGATCACAGAAAGCGCCAACGAGATCCTGGGAGTTTTCCCAGGCGTCAATTATCTCAGTAATCAGTCTTGTGTCGGCATTTGTTGTGTTTCTACCTTTTGTGAACCCGTATTGTTGATCATGTAAACATGAGTATTAAAATGGCTTAACAGCTGACCAAGAATTATTTTTTTAAATATTTTACTTAAGGCTGGCAGGACAGAAACAGGACGATAACTATTTGGATCTGTATTACAGCCGGACTTGAATATAGGAACTATTTTACTATTCTTCATAAGGTCGGGAAAAATTCCTTCATTAACACACCCATTAAAAATATCAGCGAGTACCGGTATAGTAATGATTGCTTCGATAGCTTTGACAGATAGCCCCCATAAATCTTCAGTTTTCTTTTTATTTAACATTTTAAAGTGTTTTAGTATATCCTCATTAGTGACATATTTAAAATTAAAATTAGATATAATCCTTATATTCCATTTGCGGATCTCATCGTTTCGAATACGACCCCGCAAGGAAACGCCGAGCATAGCGCGCTCCATCGCCCTTTGTGTGACTGTGAGCTTTTTCATGAAGCCCATAGTAAGCGACCACGTCTCTGATCCGTAAGTCATCACTGGCAACACACACTCCTCGAACACCTTGGCTTTTAAACACTGCGGTATTTGGAACGAGAAGATTTTACGTAGCCTCCCGAATGCTGCCCAGCCGAGTTGGATTCGACGAGAGATCTCTTTCTCGAAGTTGGATTTACCTGTTTGGATTGACTGTCTTAGGTATATATAATTGTCAACAACTTCGAGTGCGGAGCTTTCTATCTTTACAGGAGTGGGTATAACATGGGCATTCGTCATGACTTTGGTCTTATCCATGTTCATGTTTAGGTCGACTTTTTTAGAAGCCCCACTGAGATCATTGAGCATTATGCCGAGGTCCTCCAGGGTTTCAGCCATGACTACGATATCGTCGGCAAATCGAAGGATAGTGATGTACTCGCCATTAATGTTGATGCCAAATCTTCTCCAGTTCAAGGGCTTGAAGACATCCTACAATGCCGCAGTAAAAAGTTTCGGGAGATTACGTCTTCCTGTCTCACTCCTCGCTGTAGCTGGATGGGTCTTGAGGTCTGGTCTTGGAGGCGAACTGACATGGTGGCGTTTTTGTACAAACACTTTAATACTTCGATATAGCGGTAGTCAATTTGGCACCGCTGGAGTGACTGATCGCCCATGTTTCTATCGAATCGAAGGCTTTCTCATAGTCCACGAAAGCTAGACGCAGGGGTTGATTATATTCATCGGTTTTTTGTATAATCTGCCTCAATGTGTGGATGTGGTCTATGGTACTATAGCCTTTTCGGAATCCGGCTTGTTCGGGAGGCTGGAAGTCGTCGAGCCTACGTGAGAGACGATTCGTGATGACTCTCGAAAACAGTTTATAGACATGGCTCAGAAGCGAGATGGGTCTGTAGTTCTTCAAAAGGGTTTTGTCACCCTTTTTGAAGAAGAGTAGGTTTATTTATTCACTCGAAATGTATAATTTCTCTTTTCTTATCGTTTAATATACTAGAGTACCCTGGTATATATATTTATTAAAGACCGCCTCCCTAGACTAGTGATTGCGCCTTCAGCGTTGTATCCGTAGGTCGTGGATTCGACTCCCACCGTTTTTCTGTACAGTTTGGGTGTTTATAAAAAATAATATGTATTATATCATTGTTTGTGTACACATAGTACAAGCCTAGAGCTTAATTTGTGACCAGAGCAATATATGTAAATTGTCCTACATATTATTATTATAAATATATTATAATAAAAAACTTCCAAAACATAAAGTTATACTAGGAACGAGCCAGCCCCTCGGTCACCAGATGCGTCGACCAAACGCTTGGAAATGTAGTTGTAGATTTTATGTCCTCCTGGTCCCGACGGCCCCATTGTTTCCACCCCAAACGGCTCAAATATATAGTCCCTGCTGAGAACTGCGTATTTGCGCCGTTTGAGATCTTCTACCGTAGTAGCGGCGGCGCCAACTTTTCACTAAGTCCTTGGCAGATGTGACGGCGCAAAAGTATCGGCACAGGTTGCGTCCCATACCAAGCACCGCCCACCTACCCAGGGCACTAATGTTATTCCATCGGGTCTTTTGCCATCGCCTCTAGCTAAGCCGTTTGGTTCCAGAATGGCAGGAATAGATAATTATTTGATTTAAGCTGGCATGACGCGATAGATACACCGTCGCTCCTACTGCAACTGGCGACCAAGTTGGTCAACCATGTCTCCGCATTGACAGCGATGTGGAAGAAATGAGGATGCACCCAGTCGTAAGCATATTGCTAGACGCAATGAACTTTCGTCCAGCAATGTACCAATTTTTGATGAAGGCAACGCCTGCAACCAAAGTTCAGTATCCCATTGGGCGACCGCTAAGAAACGAGCACGCTCTGCAGGTGTACTGGCAGATGTTAATAAATTATTTTGTACTATTTTACAGAGCGGCTCGTCCTATGATTTTTGAGAATTTTCAGAAATGGAAAAAAATATTGATGAACATTGCGTTTCTGGCTTCGGACAAGTATGAGACCTCAAAATCACTATGACGTGATGGTAATAATATTTTTCCTATGAGGTCCCTCATACTATAGGCCAAAGAGAGAAATGCTGGCAGACACTGGAAATTTTTCTGATATACAAACCTCCAGTTTGGGTATAGAATTGGTAAGGAAGGAGGCTTGGGTAAACATTTGATCATCTAAATTGATGTTAAGTAATTTTGATAAAAAACTATGTAATATTCATCTATGTTTTGTAAAATATTTCAAAATTTGGGAACAACGTAGATAGTAAATGAATTTAGGAACGAAAAGACAATGCCGGATAATGAATAAAGCCATATGAGTGTTAATTTGGAATATGCGGTCTAAAATTGAATTAAAATTTAGATTTTTTTCATGAATAAAATTAGGGATAGCATAGTTAAAGACTGGGGACCCTAAGAGGCGAAGATCAGTTTTTATTATAATTTTGATGCCCGATGCCAAATTATTAAATTCATTTGCTATTCTCATTTGTTTCTCTATTCATCTGTTTGTGTGTGAGAGTTTGGAAAGTATAATTCACATTTTGTAAAATTGAAATTTAGACCGATTTCCCCAAATTTGTTAATAATGGTTTTCAAATCATTAAGAACAGTGTTAGTGTCGCCTGCTAGAGTCCCATCGTCTAAGTACCATGCGTTAAAGTTTGATGAGAGATTTTGAATGATGATGAATGCCTAGAGTGAATATAGCGGGCCCAAGGGGATCGCCCTGCTGACATCCAACAGATGAATATAAAAGATTATTGTTATAGATTAATTTAGAATTTTGAGAGTAGCATTGCCAAAGGAAACCATTAACATTGGGTATTTTATCTTTTATTTGGGTCAGCAAGACGGCTCCGTCTATCGAATTGAATTCGTTTTTTAAATCTATCTTTAATATCACACTGTCACTATTGTTTTCTGAAAAAGATCTATATATCTAGCCTTTGGCGTTGTATCCGGAGGTCGTGGGTTCGATTCCCACCTATGGCAAAAAAAATATAGTACGTTTTTTTCTGTACAGTTTGTCATGGTCTGGGTGTTTATAAAATATAATATGTATTATATTGTTGCTTCTGGTACACATAGTACAAGCCTATTATTAGAGCTTAATTTGTGACCAGAGCAATATTGTGTAAATTGTCCTATATATCATATATATATATATATATATATACATGGTAACTTTGAAAGGATGTACTTTGGACTAACATGGAACGATCTACTGATCAATACGAACAACTTTTTCCATGGAACCATGTGCCGCAAATGAAAAAAAAATTGCCTTCTCCATACAAACTAGTAATGTTAAAATGACCAATTTGTATGGGGAAGCCTAATTTTTTTTTCATTTGCGACACATGGTTCCATGGGAAAAGTTGTTCGATTTAATCAGCAGAACCTCATATTAGCCCAAAGTACATCCTTTCAAATTCACCCTGTATATATATATATATATATATATATATACCAATATTATTATTATTATTATTATTATTATATATTATTACATTTACACCATAAATGAAAATAAAAAATCAAAACACTCTTATTGAAAATGATTACTGGTAATTTTGTTGAACACATTTGGATCAATAAACGTATAAATAAATTATAATAATCATTTATTAAATTAGATTTTCAAATAACTATATGCCATTTGCTTTAGTCGGATCTGTGCGGTTTTTACACACACATTTGTGCTCCGATAAAGAGTGGACTGTATTTTGTATGGGGTGGTTCTGGCCAATATTTGAAAATTCTAAAAAAGGTAAGGAAGAATTGGATTTTGGATAAAATTACAAATAAAACAGCAATATACCGCAAGATATACCAAATGAATTAAAAGAAGATATATTTTAAGTAAGTACTGTAACCTTCTCTATTGTAGAGTAAGGCTACTACTGGCCATAAATATTGTTAGTTTTCTTATTTGAGTATTTATGACATTTGTGACGGAAATAGAACAAATGGAAGGAACAAAAGAGTCGAAAGAGAGTTCAATAGAGGAACACACGATGGACGTGTGATTGATTAATTTAATAGAAAACGAATAGAAACGCGATTAATCCTCACAGTTTACGTTTATATAGCTTCGCAGGGATATTATATTCGATAGGAAATGAAAAGAACATAAAATAAACGTATAAAACGTATAAAGTTGGTTTTTAAAGAAGGATCTGGAGGAGGTAACCCTGAGGAAATCGGGTACGGTGACCGAAGAGTGAAGTAAACCATATCTTCGGTCACATTTTGGTGGAGGCGCCGGGCATGATTTAAAAGGTTTCATGTGAAAATAGTCGGTTACCTATTTTTTTGGGTGAAAATGTATAAATAAAATGATAAAGAAGATATGTGTCAAGAAATGAAGGATAAGTAGTGTAAAAATAAAGGTTATATGTATCAGAAAGAAAGGTTAGTGGGTTTTATATATAAAAATAGCGTTGATTAATGAAGAAATGAAAATGGAATCAATGAATCATTTCTCGGGGCAGATAAACGAAGATATAGAAGATTTTTTAGTAAATTTTAATAGTGTAGCTGCTTTACAAAGGTGGGATGACGACCAAAAGAAGTCGGCGATTGCTTTTTATTTAAGAGGTCCCGCTTTAATATTTTATAAATCAATATTAGGTGAGTGCGCAAACTATAATACGTTAGTGTGTGTTTTAAAGGACGAGTTTAAAACACAAATTTCATATATTGGATTATTCTTTAATTCTGTACAAAGGGAGCTATCACTATTGGAATATTTTTATAAACTATGTTCTTTAGCTAAAAAAGCTAATATAAACGATGAGAAAACTATAGTAGATGTTTTTATTAAAGGATTAAATGATCCGCATAGGCAGTATTTTGCGTATCAAGCAAATCTAAATATGGCAAAAATTAAGGCCATAATAATACAATTTGAGAATGTATATTCCTCAAATAATAAAGCGGAATATATATTACCCGATAGGATGATGAATCCATCACAGGATGTACGAGCTTGTGGGGATATGGGAATACAACGGTATACTGACCAACATAATAATTTTAGACCTAATTTTTGTATCCCTGATCATAGTTGTAATTTAAAACCGAGGACGGTGCCACCTCGACGATATGTGGAACCTGCGCGAAATCCGTATGTGCAGCAACAGACTGCGCAATCATGGAGAAACAGGAATGGACAGAGTGTTTCTGGTGTTGTGGACAATGGTGATTGTGCTAAATATGGACAGATGGACAATGTGGTGGTAGTGGTACAAAAAGAAATCACCCCCATATCTACAACTCAAGGTCAGTGCAATTGTTTACCAACTAATATAAAAGAAAATATAGCCAGTGTAGTTGC
Organism: Monopis laevigella; assembly: GCA_947458855.1. Lineage (NCBI taxonomy): Eukaryota > Metazoa > Arthropoda > Insecta > Lepidoptera > Tineidae > Monopis > Monopis laevigella. The sequence goes on along the minus strand of OX381596.1, from coordinate 482,211 downwards.
GAAAAATAATAAGCCCTTAATTAATGAAAGGAATGATAATAATTATGTAAAAGAAGTAGAAAATAATGAAGATAAAATAATGATTATTAAAAAAGTTAGGGATGCCGATAAGGAAGTCAAAGTAGAGCCAACAGTGGCACAGAAAGATTATAAAGAAGAGAATTTATATAATGAAGAAAATAATTCTATAAATTTTGAAGATTTAGGGAACGAGCAGACAGATAGAGTAGTAAATAATGATGTAATGGATGAGGTCCCCATAATTGAGTCTAGGAATGACGTAGGCAAGATAGGTTATAATAAAATATATAAGAAGGTTGAATTCGAGAAAAAGCAGTATAATAGTGTAGGAAATGTAGGTTATAAGATAGGTTTAGGTAATGAACATAGAAGATTAAATTATAAGGTAAATGGAATACAAAGTCCATTACTTATAAATGAGTATGATGTGAAACAAAAATATGAAAATAAATATGTTAATTGTGTGTATAAACTAGGTTATAATAAAAGAAAGAAATCGAAATGGAAAAATAAAAAGATATAAAATATTAAATTAATTTTGTATATTATAATAATATTTAGTTTATAAAGTTTTTGTAATAAAACATAAAAAAAATATATTAAAAAAAATAAGTAGGATTTAGGTATGTTTATTTTACAATTGTAATAATGTGTATTATTATGTGTTTAATGTTTTATTTTATGTGAACGCGAGAAAAAAAACCTGTGCTGATATTGTAAGCAGCATATGATGACAATGGAGAAAACAGGAGATACAGAGATGACTTGACTATGATGGAATCTGGTCTTGGTGTTTGTCGTATTAGCATTGGAGTGCTAGATGGCAGATAGTTACGTGTAAAGGTTGTATGCGATGTGACATGCTAATGAAAAAGATGCGATCGAAAGTTAAGTGTATTGTTTAACGGGGTGTAGTAAAAGCATATGTTCAGAATGTGAAGGAGAAGCGTGATAGTTGGAATGTATTACTGCGAGTGAACATATCTATGAAGATAGTTTGTCTCAGTTCTATATAGAACACAGTATTGCAGTTTAATATAGAACGTGAATCTTACATGTTGTTTACATTTAGTATGCTGAAAGATGACTTTATTATAGAGAAAGGAAGAAGTTTAAAAAGAAAATACACTTTGTCTCTATAAAATTTGTAATCTAGTAGAATTGTTTTTATTGATTTAATAGGTACGAGAGTTGCAAAAACTTACTTTGATTCGTGCTAAGAAAATTAATGCCTCGAATTTTCGATAGATGGCGAAATAGGGCAAATATATGTCAAAACAAATAAATGACATTTTATAATGACTTGAATAATAATTTTTAATTAAATAATTTTAGCATAGCACTGGATACAAGGCCTTCGTCCTGAAAATTATTGTATTTTCTTATTTATTTATTAAGGCATTGGTATTGAAGACCATCAGCCTTTTAATTTTAATATTCTATCTAGTTAATTTATATGGGGTATTTTAGTTATTGTTTTATTAAATGAAAAACAGTATGATAATTAATTAAAAGGAAATATTATACAATTTATAAAATAAATAAAGATGATATAGATGATGAGAAGTTTATGATGTTGGATATATTATAATTATTAGTATGTGGTGTTGTACACAAAATATTTAGTTTCAGAAAGAAAATGGACAATCTAGGGACTATCAGTGAAAGTGCTGTGGTGAAATAAAATGAAGTTACGAATAATACAGATGGTGTCATCTGAAGATAATATTAAGTAGATATATATTATTATTATTTCTATATGTAACTTCTTGTCAGTAATTTTTATTTTAATGATTTGTCTTTGCATTTAGCAAGAAAGTAAATTGGATAGATATCACGCAAGATTTAACTATTGGTATGTCGTTGTGCACATTTGTTTTTGGGTTTTGCGGATGTGATTAAATGACGAAATATTTGATTAGTATTTCGGCTGGGTGAAAACGTGGCTGTTGTATTGATTGGATGGATCCTTATTTAACAGTCACCGTTAAAAGGCTGACTGCGGTATGCCAATAGAGTGATTAGGGTTGTAATAGTTTTAAGGTCCCTTAGGTTCGCGAGAGGATTAGTCGACGTGTCGCGATTAGGTTGTTTTTTTTTTGTAGACCTTTTAAGTAAAGGAGTGTGTTTAGGTCGCGATTTTATAATACTAATAATATTTTTTGTTCTATGTCCAGATTGTTTTTAGTTTAGTAAAATCTTTTTTTATTAATATTTTACTAAAATTTAAGAGGGGGGAGAAATGTAACCTTCTCTATTGTAGAGTAAGGCTACTACTGGCCATAAATATTGTTAGTTTTCTTATTTGAGTATTTATGACATTTGTGACGGAAATAGAACAAATGGAAGGAACAAAAGAGTCGAAAGAGAGTTCAATAGAGGAACACACGATGGACGTGTGATTGATTAATTTAATAGAAAACGAATAGAAACGCGATTAATCCTCACAGTTTACGTTTATATAGCTTCGCAGGGATATTATATTCGATAGGAAATGAAAAGAACATAAAATAAACGTATAAAACGTATAAAGTTGGTTTTTAAAGAAGGATCTGGAGGAGGTAACCCTGAGGAAATCGGGTACGGTGACCGAAGAGTGAAGTAAACCATATCTTCGGTCACAGTACGCTTGAGCAATTCCTCTTTTTCTCGTTTTCTTTTCTACCTACAGTCCACTTATAATTCCTTACAAACCTTCTAGCGTCATCACTCACCAATGTAAAAAGAAAAAACACAAATTAAGCAATTTAATAGAAAATGCACCTGGCCTAGCATAAAATGAAATATTTCAAATTACAAGTCACGACATCCTGCTGGTGGGTACCTGTAATACGGACGTGCATTCCATAGAACCATTAAATATGTCAAAATTTCACAAAATTAATGTTTCTATTTCAGCGATATTTGTGCAGAAAACTGCTCTAGAATTAGACCTTCCTGAAACTCAATTTATTGCTTCCTGTTTATACATTTATTATTTATGAATAAATTACGGCAATTTATTAGTGTACTAGAAAGCCGTTCGCTTTAGTTTAGAGTGGTTGGGTTTCTGCCGGAGGTCGCGGGTTCCGTCTCTTCTACAAAACTCCTAGTTGTGAATCCATAATACATACAAATTCAATAAGAGGCTCTGCTGATCAAATGTAATAACTTTTCCCATAAAGAACTATAATGTTAAAATAACCAATTTATATGGAGAAACCAAACATATTTTCATTTGCGACACAAAGCACCATGAGATTTTTTTTTAATTTGATGTTGATGATGTTTTATCCTTGTGGGAAAGGCAAGGGCATGAGCAGCCAAGTCTTCAAATTATATTTTCTTAAACACGTGCTATAATAATGCTATAATATATAATAATGGGATGGCGGCCATTATTGCAACATAAAGCGGAGTCTAGCGACAACACGAAAAGTCTGGTTTTATTACACCAATACTTTCGAACAACTGATTTTCACGGATACAAAAATACATAGAAACAAAACCTCCCCTACAGGCCAAAGACCTTTTTATTTGATAATCTTATCTAAGGTATCTCATATTAGCCCAAAGTAGAACCTTTAAGGGTCACCATGCATATTATATTTATAACTACTTTACACAAACTGTGTAGTAATATGTATATTGTTTGGCGACAGAGGTCCTCACAAGCAACACACATATTCCATAGATTTTGGACTTTGCATCCGGACTACACGTAGTGTGTACAGAAGGCCTAATAGACGTTTTCGTAGCATCATAGATATATTCTGTATTGTAGGAGTAACATTCGTCGTGCTATATTATTTCGGTAAACTTAAATTAGATTTTGTACACTCGGCGTAAGAAAAATTCAAATTAAATTTAACAAAAGGTGATCAGAAATAATTTAGTAGAGGAAATGAAAGAGTTAGATTGTTGGTATAATGAAGGAAGCCCCGCCGCGCTTCAGTCGGCGACAATTCTATTCCAGTTTCTGAAACAAATTTACAATCCTCTCGTTTTATTTTATACCTTTTTGTCTAACTTTTTTCTTATACTTGTTCAGTTATATTGCATTAGCTTTTCTGACTTTTGCCCTCCTTAATTTTTATCTTTAAGTCTGCTATTTTTCTAAACTAAGCCGGAGGCATGTGGAATAGATATACAAAAAATATCGAAGCATTTGGTGAAATACCCAGAGAACTTCCTCCTTCCTTCCTCGAATGACGGCAACGCATTCAGTCTTATGGGAATACTTCCCACTGGCAGTATTATGAAAAATTTACTTATATAATATATAAAGAAATAATAAATACCATCTCGGGTGCCTTTTTTGGCCCTAGAAAACTGTTTAAACGGCCTCAGGGTACTCAGAGCGGAAGGAATTAAACCGTCCACATTTCGTCGATTGTATTCGGAGGCAACACCTAAAAAGTGGCGAGCTTGTAGCGGTGTTTATGATGGTACCTTGTTGTCATCTGCTAAACCTTGTTATCAGTTGCGCAGTGACTTAACCACTAGGCTGGGGCCACTTATTTATACTTAATGATCATAAACTATGAAATCGGAGTCATTCTCTTCTCACGCCAATATTGGAAAATTTTATAGCATCGTCTTTTCCAATTTGGTCGTGATAGGTTTGCGTTGGTCTCTCGCTACCATTATCCATTACCACGTGTAACCAAAAAAATCTTATGGAATTTTTGGTTTAGTTCATTACAAATTGGTTAGGTATATTAACATTACTAGTCTGTATTGAGAAGTCAAAATGTTGTCTTCATTTGCGACATTTGGGTCATTTGGAAAAGCTATTTGATTTGATTAGTGATTAGTAGCACCACATACTAACCCAAAGTACAACCTTCCATCGTCACCTTGTATAACGATATAAACTATTACGACGTTTCGAGAATATTCAGATTAAGTTCTCCAGTATTTGCTAAAACTGCATATTTCAGCAAAAAAACATGAGGAGCATATGTTTTAACTGAAACTGACTACGTACATAGTTTTTGAGGAAAACTTTTGCTAAAAGCCCGGCCCTGTGAACCGGTAAACTACTCATGAAAAGTTTTACCAACTCCGGTAAACTGCGACCGTGATACGGTAATTTTTCCCGCAAAGTTCCCCGTTTACCGCTCACAATTACCAGAACTTGGCGGAGGATTTTAATTTGCTGCCAACTTACATATATGAGGCAAAGACTGCAATATTAATATATGATTGAATGCAAAAAGATAAGCTAGATGTCTTAAGAGGTTTGAACATCTCGCGAACGAAACTGCAGAGGATCAATGTGATATAAAAGTATATTATACAATGTACCAATGTGATTGAGCTAAAATATATACACCGATCCCAGCCTAGTGGTTAAGTCACTGTGCAACTGATAACAAGGTTATATAACTGACAACAAGGCCGGGCCGGGGATGGGTGACCGCTTTATACAACTAGGCTATACCATCAAGAACACCGCAACAAGCTCGCCAGGTTAGGTGTTGCCTCCTAATACCACCAGCGAAATGAGGACGGGTTAAGGCGAGGTATGCTCGACAGTGAAACTACGTATCTACTTCCCTATGTTTTATCTCAGCCTTATAAGTACGGTTTCTGGTGGGCAATTCTCGCGCTTTCGACATTCATCTCGATTCGAGATTTTTAAACGAAAAATGACTAAATATGCCATTTTTCGTTCAAAAATATCGAATATTATACGAAATAAATATTAATTAATAAATAATAAATATATAAATATTGAACGAAAAATGGCATATTTAGTCATTTTTCGTAACCGAGATGAATGTCGAAAGCGCGAGAATTGCCCCCCTGATGAGAGTAAGCAGCGTGGACTAGCAAAAGTCGCACGGAAACAAAATGTCGTAAGTCACAATGCGTTTTAATATTAATTTATGAAAAACTACACAATAATTTAAAAATATGATACGAAATTTTTTTATTATTTATCATATACACTTTTATAAATAAATAAATAATGTTCAACTTTTATAGTAATGTCATAAAATCCGGAAAAAAAAATTCAGAGCTAATTTCACGATTTAGGAAATAATAACGCGTATATTTTATGAAAATATTATTAGACAAATGTAAAAAAAATTGATCTAACATCTTTTAACAACGATTTCGCTAGGCCGACCGACCGTCTTCGTTTTCCTATTCAGATACAAAAACCGTCTAGTGACCTAGTAATTTTTCGGATTTAGTCTGTGGGTTTACCGGATTTGAGGAGACAACTGAAACGATTTCTCATCGAGGTTGTAGTTTCAGGATGCCGTTACGGAATGGGCAGCTGAATTGACGATACGAAACAGCGAGCTTCAAATTTTACACTCGTAATGGTAAATTCGTCTTTGTGACGTTTGCTTGCGCCGTTCATATTTGAATCGCCCGCGACTTATTTCTCATGTAGGTCATTTTATTTATACAAATATGATTGATACCTACATGTAAAATTTCCCCACCATTCGTCCAAGTTCCTGACCCGCCAGCGCACGTTAAGTCGCGAACCGCCGTGAAAGAGTGATTGATTCCTCTGGAACGTAAATTGGCCCGCAAGAAGAGAATAATCTTCGCAATACAGTATTTTTTTTAATTGTGTTTGTGATTTGTGTCGTTTTGTCCATAGACGTAGCCGTCTGACCACCTGTCGGGGCTGGTCTCCTCCTCAGGTGGAATGGATTCCACCTGGAGCCGAAGCCTGGCACCGAGGACTCTGGAAGTGCCATCAATCACCATCGATTCAGCGTGTTTGTTTCTTTATTGTTCTTCCGCAGCAGCTCGACTGTCGTCCCTTAACAGTGTACCAACCAACCGCTAGGAACTTCGCATACAGTCCATTATAAACTAAACCCTAAGAATTGCTGGTGCGATCACCAGCAATTCTTAGCACCCGCACCTCCGACACACATGTCGTTATCGGATCATTTAGTCGGCATAGTTGGAGCAATTAAACGACAAGCTTGGCATCAGGTATATTAAGTAAGTCTTTGCTTATTTATAATAACATAACTGCAAAAAAATTTTTACATTGCTACTTTTTTTGCGCTAATTATATGTAGTACCATCACGGGAGTCTTATTTTGGCTAATAATGCTGCATCGTATACTATAGTTGAAATTCCAATGGACGACGGGCCTCGTTTGTTCGGCCACCCATGCATAATCCAAAATCACCTAAATCCGTTAAGTGACCTAGCCATGTTTCGGTTTTAGTCTGATGCAGTGTTCAGGAGACCATCGAGTTGTTGTGATAGTCTCCTTTCAGTGGAGGTTATGAAACATGCGGTTGCATTGACGATAAAGCGAGGATATTATTAAAATAGACGTAATGCGAATTCGCCATTGTTGCCGCCCATTTCGTAACCGCATCGTTTAGCCGGCACAGTGGAAGCGATCAATATTGTTAATCGCTACATCATTGGCAGCCCACTGATGCAGAACTGGTTGCCTGCGCTGGAGGGATGACGGGGATTTTACCATTCCACAGTATACCATCACGGGTGCCTATCTGGCTCCCAAGAACCGTTTAAACGGCCTCAGAGTGCCCAGTAGACGGTTTAATCCTCATTTCGCCTCTGGTACTCCTAACAAGTTGTTGCGGTGAATTCAATTCCGCATGATGTTGGATATTAATGAAAATAGAACAATATGCGGAATAAATATATCATATTATAATAAAAAGATATTATATATACATATATTCCCATCTGGCTATTTTTTATTCATTTCATCTTTAGAAAAATAATATAATTTATGGATTCCATATCAGGATAACCGATATGGAATCCATAAAAAATAAAAAAATACTGAAAAAAAATTAAAACAAAAAACAGACTTCTCTTCCATCTAGTTTTGGAAACTAGGACTTCTAATTTCTCTCTAATATAAAGTTATTAGAAGAAAGCACATAGAGGGCTTCCGTGTATTAGTAGATAACAAGCAATGACAAATTTCGTAAGTGACTGGAACCTGGTTGGCTCGGTGGTTGAGAACCTTGCCGCGAAAGCGAGGGTCGTGGGTTCGAGTTTCCCCGCCAATCAGGACTTTTTAATTTTATTTAATCTTTAAAAAATATATATATAAAAAGGTAATTAGTACACCGTGAAAATCTAACTTTTGACTTTATTACGCCTACACTTTATAACACGTATGTAACTGTCATATAAACTCTATAAACCACGAAAGAAAACAATTGAAAAAAAAAACATTTGTCGCCTCACTTTGCTTGGAGATTAATTTATTATTATTTTAGAGCAGATTTTTTAAAATATAGAATCATTAATAAAGTTTATAAACATTTAAAAATAATTAAATATAAAGTAGGTAAGTAATATTGTACATAATTACCACGAAATAATATGCCCAATTTTCGTAACATTTCACTTAATTTTTTTAAATAATATTTTATTTATTTAAATACACTACACTTTATAAAAACACCACTCACTACATCCAATAAAAAATAATACATCACATTTTTCTTAAAAAAAACTGCAAATAAAATAAAATTACGCGAAGTATTTTACTGAAAAAAATAAAACACTTATCCACACGACCACTCAGCGACGAAGCTGAGGTGATACTAAAATATTCTGAACTATACTCTGCTATCGCTGAAACAAAAATACTCACAAATTTTCAGGATTTTGGTAATACATTGCTTCTTTATTTTACACAAAGTCGTTTTGAATATTATTAAGAGCAGTAATGTATAATGAGTTTAGATATATAATTATTGTAATTAGAGTTGCTTGGTAGGACTACACGGCTTTTCATCTTCAAGAAAAAGGCTTCATTTAACCCTATATTTTTGTTTTCAGCGAATGATGGAAATTAGTCGGAAATTTCAGTTAAGTGTTTATTTTGAAGGCTAATTGTTCAATAATTACATAGCGAGGGGATATCGTGTTATATCACCCGCACTGCTAATTACACAGGTATGAACTTTTATAGGAATTTTATGAAATTATTTAAGTAAAAAACAAAATAATTGGTGTTTCAGAATTTTATATTTTCAAATGATCCGTGTTGTTTTTACAGCTAATAAAACTAAAATCTAAATTTAAGGCTGATAATATAAAAATAGGTTTTATTTATACTATTATTTCCATTTTGTCTGTTTGTTTGTGCTCGCATCATAAACAAACAAACAAACAAACAAAAAAGTAAAAGTCGAATTCAAAATCGAATTACTAAAAGATAAAGCTTTATTGGGAGTAACATTTACCCAACGGAATCAAAATATATATTTAAAAAAAAAACTTTTCAAAGCGAATTTCGTCTGCGTAAACGGTTAAAGTTACGCAGACGAAATTGCGCAGATCAGCTTTTTCGATAATAAACACCCATTGAGTTTACACAAACGTAACGTGTACGTGTACCGTATGCATCTGAATGGATAAAGGAAATGCAATTAGTTAGAAAATAATGTCTGAAATGGTTGAAGTATTTTGATTCGTGCCACTGAGGTGTATCAGTTGATTGGTTCTGCCATACAAACAACTACATACCTATATCGGGACAGAATCCACGGCTCCAGAGGGGAAATAAACTTACATACGAGTATGTAAGTTTTCTTCTATTTCACTATGAACCTATTTAAGTAATCTTGAATATTTTGTCAATAGAACGGGAAACTGTTATGTTTAAAATATGTAAATTGTATGTAATTATTGAAATCAATTGATTCAATATAAGTTTTAAATGACTTGATTCAATAGGAATGAGGTCAAAATATGTACAATAAATAAAAGAAACGAATCTCAATTAAAAACCTGTCAATATGTGTAAACAAAACATAGATTTAGTTATAATACGTAGAAGATGAACAAAATTACTTAAGTATAATATAAATTTGACAGGCCCGACCACTGGCAAAGATGACTGCTCGCTCTATACTCTCACAATGTGCATAACATGTCTCGTCTGCGGGTGTGTTCATCTGTAATGTAGTCTCTATAGAACAAACAGTAACCACTGCACACATCTCGTGACAGACGACCAGAGACGAGGATTACTGCTCGCTCTATACTCGCACAATGTGCATAACATGTCTCGTCTGCGGGTGTGTTCATCTGGAATGTAGTCTCTATAGAACAAACAGTAACCACTGCACACATCTCGTGACAGACGACCAGAGACGAGGATTACTGCTCGCTCTATACTCGCACAATGTGCATAACATGTCTCGTCTGCGGGTGTGTTCATCTGGAATGTAGTCTCTATAGAACAAACAGTAACCACTGCACACATCTCGTGACAGACGACCAGAGACGAGGATTACTGCTCGCTCTATACTCGCACAATGTGCATAATATGTCTCGTCTGCGGGTGTGTTCATCTGTAATGTAGTCTCTATGAAACAAACCGTAACCACTGCACACATCTCGTGACTGACGACCAGAGACGGGGATTACTGCGCGCTCTATAATCGCACAATGTGCATAACATGTCTCGTCTGCGAGTGTGTTCATCTGTAATGTAGTCTCTATAGAACAAACAGTAACCACTGCACACATCTCGTGACAGACGACCAGAGACGGGGATTACTGCTCGCTCTATACTCGCACAATGTGCATAACATGTCTCGTCTGCGGGTGTGTTCATCTGGAATGTAGTCTCTATAGAACAAACAGTAACCACTGCACACATCTCGTGACAGACGAACAGAGACGAGGATTACTGCTCGCTCTATACTCGCACAATGTGCATAACATGTCTCGTCTGCGGGTGTGTTCATCTGGAATGTAGTCTCTATAGAACAAACAGTAACCACTGCACACATCTCGTGACAGACGATCAGAGACGGGGATTACTGCTCGCTCTATACTCGCACAATGTGCATAACATGTCTCGTCTGCGGGTGTGTTCATCTGGAATGTAGTCTCTATAGAACAAACAGTAACCACTGCACACATCTCGTGACAGACGACCAGAGACGAGGATTACTGCTCGCTCTATACTCGCACAATGTGCATAACATGTCTCGTCTGCGGGTGTGTTCATCTGGAATGTAGTCTCTATAGAACAAACAGTAACCACTGCACACATCTCGTGACAGACGACCAGAGACGGGGATTACTGCTCGCTCTATACTCGCACAATGTGCATAACATGTCTCGTCTGCGGGTGTGTTCATCTGGAATGTAGTCTCTATAGAACAAACAGTAACCACTGCACACATCTCGTGACAGACGACCAGAGACGGGGATTACTGCTCGCTCTATACTCGCACAATGTGCATAACATGTCTCGTCTGCGGGTGTGTTCATCTGTAATGTAGTCTCTATGGAACAAACAGTAACCACTGCACACATCTCGTGACAGACAACCAGAGACGAGGATTACTGCTCGCTCTATACTCGCACAATGTGCATAACATGTCTCGTCTGCGGGTGTGTTCATCTGTAATGTAGTCTCTATGAAACAAACAGTAACCGCTGCACACATCTCGTGACAGACGAACAGAGACGAGAATTATTGCTCGCTCTATAATCGCACAATGTGCATAACATGTCTCGTCTGCGAGTGTGTTCATCTGTAATGTAGTCTCTATAGAACAAACAGTAACCACTGCACACATCTCGTGACAGACGACCAGAGACGAGGATTACTGCTCGCTCTATACTCGCACAATGTGCATAACATGTCTCGTCTGCGGGTGTGTTCATCTGGAATGTAATCTCTATAGAACAAACAGTAACCACTGCACACATCTCGTGACAGACGACCAGAGACGGGGATTACTGCTCGCTCTATACTCGCACAATGTGCATAACATGTCTCGTCTGCGGGTGTGTTCATCTGGAATGTAGTCTCTATAGAACAAACAGTAACCACTGCACACATCTCGTGACAGACGAACAGAGACGAGGATTACTGCTCGCTCTATACTCGCACAATGTGCATAACATGTCTCGTCTGCGGGTGTGTTCATCTGGAATGTAGTCTCTATAGAACAAACAGTAACCACTGCACACATCTCATGACAGACGACCAGAGACGGGGATTACTGCTCGCTCTATACTCGCACAATGTGCATAACATGTCTCGTCTGCGGGTGTGTTCATCTGTAATGTAGTCTCTATGGAACAAACAGTAACCACTGCACACATCTCGTGACAGACAACCAGAGACGAGGATTACTGCTCACTCTATACTCGCACAATGTGCATAACATGTCTCGTCTGCGGGTGTGTTCATCTGTAATGTAGTCTCTATGAAACAAACAGTAACCACTGCACACATCTCGTGACTGACGACCAGAGACGGGAATTACTGCGCGCTCTATAATCGCACAATGTGCATAACATGTCTCGTCTGCGAGTGTGTTCATCTGTAATGTAGTCTCTATAGAACAAACAGTAACCACTGCACACATCTCGTGACAGACGACCAGAGACGAGGATTACTGCTCGCTCTATACTCGCACAATGTGCATAACATGTCTCGTCTGCGGGTGTGTTCATCTGGAATGTAGTCTCTATAGAACAAACAGTAACCACTGCACACATCTCGTGACAGACGACCAGAGACGAGGATTACTGCTCGCTCTATACTCGCACAATGTGCATAACATGTCTCGTCTGCGGGTGTGTTCATCTGGAATGTAGTCTCTATAGAACAAACAGTAACCACTGCACACATCTCGTGACAGACGACCAGAGACGAGGATTACTGCTCGCTCTATACTCGCACAATGTGCATAACATGTCTCGTCTGCGGGTGTGTTCATCTGGAATGTAGTCTCTATAGAACAAACAGTAACCACTGCACACATCTCGTGACAGACGACCAGAGACGAGGATTACTGCTCGCTCTATACTCGCACAATGTGCATAACATGTCTCGTGTGCGGGTGTGTTCATCTGGAATGTAGTCTCTATAGAACAAACAGTAACCACTGCACACATCTCGTGACAGACGACCAGAGACGAGGATTACTGCTCGCTCTATACTCGCACAATGTGCATAACATGTCTCGTCTGCGGGTGTGTTCATCTGGAATGTAGTATCTATAGAACAAACAGTAACCACTGCACACATCTCGTGACAGACGACCAGAGACGAGGATTACTGCTCGCTCTATACACGCACAATGTGCATAACATGTCTCGTCTGCGGGTGTGTTCATCTGGAATGTAGTCTCTATAGAACAAACAGTAACCACTGCACACATCTCGTGACAGACGACCAGAGACGAGGATTACTGATCGCTCTATACTCGCACAATGTGCATAACATGTCTCGTCTGCGGGCGTGTTCATCTGTAATGTAGTCTCTATGAAACAAACAGTAACCACTGCACACATCTCGTGACTGACGACCAGAGACGGGGATTACTGCGCGCTCTATAATCGCACAATGTGCATAACATGTCTCGTCTGCGAGTGTGTTCATCTGTAATGTAGTCTCTATAGAACAAACAGTAACCACTGCACACATCTCGTGACAGACGACCAGAGACGGGGATTACTGCTCGCTCTATACTCGCACAATGTGCATAACATGTCTCGTCTGCGGGTGTGTTCATCTGGAATATAGTCTCTATAGAACAAACAGTAACCACTGCACACATCTCGTGACAGACGAACAGAGACGAGGATTACTGCTCGCTCTATACTCGCACAATGTGCATAACATGTCTCGTCTGCGGGTGTGTTCATCTGGAATGTAGTCTCTATAGAACAAACAGTAACCACTGCACACATCTCGTGACAGACGACCAAAGACGGGGATTACTGCTCGCTCTATACTCGCACAATGTGCATAACATGTCTCGTCTGCGGGTGTGTTCATCTGGAATGTAGTCTCTATGGAACAAACAGTAACCACTGCACACATCTCTTGACAGACGACCAGAGACGAGGATTACTGCTCGCTCTATACTCGCACAATGTGCATAACATGTCTCGTCTGCGGGCGTGTTCATCTGTAATGTAGTCTCTATGAAACAAACAGTAACCACTGCACACATCTCGTGACTGACGACCAGAGACGGGGATTACTGCGCGCTCTATAATCGCACAATGTGCATAACATGTCTCGTCTGCGAGTGTGTTTATCTGTAATGTAGTCTCTATAGAACAAACAGTAACCACTGCACACATCTCGTGACAGACGACCAGAGACGGGGATTACTGCTCGCTCTATACTCGCACAATGTGCATAACATGTCTCGTCTGCGGGTGTGTTCATCTGGAATGTAGTCTCTATAGAACAAACAGTAACCACTGCACACATCTCGTGACAGACGAACAGAGACGAGGATTACTGCTCGCTCTATACTCGCACAATGTGCATAACATGTCTCGTCTGCTGGTGTGTTCATCTGGAATGTAGTCTCTATAGAACAAACAGTAACCACTGCACACATCTCGTGACAGACGACCAGAGACGGGGATTACTGCTCGCTCTATACTCACACAATGTGCATAACATGTCTCGTCTGCGGGTGTGTTCATCTGTAATGTAGTCTCAATGGAACAAACAGTAACCACTGCACACATCTCGTGACAGACAACCAGAGACAAGGATAACTGCTCACTCTATACTCGCACAATGTGCATAACATGTCTCGTCTGCGGGTGTGTTCATCTGTAATGTAGTCTCTATGAAACAAACAGTAACCACTGCACAAATCTCGTGACTGACGACCAGAGACGGGTATTACTGCGCGCTCTATAATCGCACAATGTGCATAACATGTCTCGTCTGCGAGTGTGTTCATCTGTAATGTAGTCTCTATAGAACAAACAGTAACCACTGCACACATCTCGTGACAGACGACCAGAGACGAGGATTACTGCTCGCTCTATACTCGCACAATGTGCATAACATGTCTCGTCTGCGGGTGTGTTCATCTGGAATGTAGTCTCTATAGAACAAACAGTAACCACTGCACACATCTCGTGACAGACGGTCAGAGACGGGGATTACTGCTCGCTCTATACTCGCACAATGTGCATAACATGTCTCGTCTGCGGGTGTGTTCATCTGGAATGTAGTCTCTATAGAACAAACAGTAACCACTGCACACATCTCGTGACAGACGACCAGAGACGGGGATTACTGCTCGCTCTATACTCACACAATGTGCATAACATGTCTCGTCTGCGGGTGTGTTCATCTGTAATGTAGTCTCTATGGAACAAACAGTAACCACTGCACACATCTCGTGACAGACAACCAGAGACAAGGATAACTGCTCACTCTATACTCGCACAATGTGCATAACATGTCTCGTCTGCGGGTGTGTTCATCTGTAATGTAGTCTCTATGAAACAAACAGTAACCACTGCACAAATCTCGTGACTGACGACCAGAGACGGGTATTACTGCGCGCTCTATAATCGCACAATGTGCATAACATGTCTCGTCTGCGAGTGTGTTCATCTGTAATGTAGTCTCTATAGAACAAACAGTAACCACTGCACACATCTCGTGACAGACGACCAGAGACGAGGATTACTGCTCGCTCTATACTCGCACAATGTGCATAACATGTCTCGTCTGCGGGTGTGTTCATCTGGAATGTAGTCTCTATAGAACAAACAGTAACCACTGCACACATCTCGTGACAGACGACCAGAGACGAGGATTACTGCTCGCTCTATACTCGCACAATGTGCATAACATGTCTCGTCTGCGGGTGTGTTCATCTGGAATGTAGTCTCTATAGAACAAACAGTAACCACTGCACACATCTCGTGACAGACGACCAGAGACGAGGATTACTGCTCGCTCTATACTCGCACAATGTGCATAACATGTCTCGTCTGCGGGTGTGTTCATCTGGAATGTAGTATCTATAGAACAAACAGTAACCACTGCACACATCTCGTGACAGACGACCAGAGACGAGGATTACTGCTCGCTCTATACACGCACAATGTGCATAACATGTCTCGTCTGCGGGTGTGTTCATCTGGAATGTAGTCTCTATAGAACAAACAGTAACCACTGCACACATCTCGTGACAGACGACCAGAGACGAGGATTACTGATCGCTCTATACTCGCACAATGTGCATAACATGTCTCGTCTGCGGGTGTGTTCATCTGGAATGTAGTCTCTATAGAACAAACAGTAACCACTGCACACATCTCGTGACAGACGACCAGAGACGAGGATTACTGCTCGCTCTATACTCGCACAATGTGCATAACATGTCTCGTCTGCGGGTGTGTTCATCTGGAATGTAGTCTCTATAGAACAAACAGTAACCACTGCACACATCTCTTGACAGACGACCAGAGACGAGGATTACTGCTCGCTCTATACTCGCACAATGTGCATAACATGTCTCGTCTGCGGGCGTGTTCATCTGTAATGTAGTCTCTATGAAACAAACAGTAACCACTGCACACATCTCGTGACTGACGACCAGAGACGGGGATTACTGCGCGCTCTATAATCGCACAATGTGCATAACATGTCTCGTCTGCGAGTGTGTTCATCTGGAATGTAGTCTCTATAGAACAAACAGTAACCACTGCACACATCTCGTGACAGACGACCAGAGACGGGGATTACTGCTCGCTCTATACTCGCACAATGTGCATAACATGTCTCGTCTGCGGGTGTGTTCATCTGGAATATAGTCTCTATAGAACAAACAGTAACCACTGCACACATCTCGTGACAGACGAACAGAGACGAGGATTACTGCTCGCTCTATACTCGCACAATGTGCATAACATGTCTCGTCTGCGGGTGTGTTCATCTGGAATGTAGTCTCTATAGAACAAACAGTAACCACTGCACACATCTCGTGACAGACGACCAAAGACGGGGATTACTGCTCGCTCTATACTCGCACAATGTGCATAACATGTCTCGTCTGCGGGTGTGTTCATCTGGAATGTAGTCTCTATAGAACAAACAGTAACCACTGCACACATCTCGTGACAGACGACCAGAGACGGGGATTACTGCTCGCTCTATACTCACACAATGTGCATAACATGTCTCGTCTGCAGGTGTGTTCATCTGTAATGTAGTCTCTATGGAACAAACAGTAACCACTGCACACATCTCGTGACAGACAACCAGAGACAAGGATAACTGCTCACTCTATACTCGCACAATGTGCATAACATGTCTCGTCTGCGGGTGTGTTCATCTGTAATGTAGTCTCTATGAAACAAACAGTAACCACTGCACAAATCTCGTGACTGACGACCAGAGACGGGGATTACTGCGCGCTCTATAATCGCACAATGTGCATAACATGTCTCGTCTGCGAGTGTGTTTATCTGTAATGTAGTCTCTATAGAACAAACAGTAACCACTGCACACATCTCGTGACAGACGACCAGAGACGGGGATTACTGCTCGCTCTATACTCGCACAATGTGCATAACATGTCTCGTCTGCGGGTGTGTTCATCTGGAATGTAGTCTCTATAGAACAAACAGTAACCACTGCACACATCTCGTGACAGACGAACAGAGACGAGGATTACTGCTCGCTCTATACTCGCACAATGTGCATAACATGTCTCGTCTGCTGGTGTGTTCATCTGGAATGTAGTCTCTATAGAACAAACAGTAACCACTGCACACATCTCGTGACAGACGACCAAAGACGGGGATTACTGCTCGCTCTATACTCGCACAATGTGCATAACATGTCTCGTCTGCGGGTGTGTTCATCTGGAATGTAGTCTCTATAGAACAAACAGTAACCACTGCACACATCTCGTGACAGACGACCAGAGACGGGGATTACTGCTCGCTCTATACTCGCACAATGTGCATAACATGTCTCGTCTGCGGGTGTGTTCATCTGGAATGTAGTCTCTATAGAACAAACAGTAACCACTGCACACATCTCGTGACAGACGACCAGAGACGGGGATTACTGCTCGCTCTTTACTCACACAATGTGCATAACATGTCTCGTCTGCGGGTGTGTTCGTCTGTAATGTAGTCTCTATGGAACAAACAGTAACCACTGCACACATCTCGTGACAGACAACCAGAGACAAGGATAACTGCTCACTCTATACTCGCACAATGTGCATAACATGTCTCGTCTGCGGGTGTGTTCATCTGTAATGTAGTCTCTATGAAACAAACAGTAACCACTGCACAAATCTCGTGACTGACGACCAGAGACGGGGATTACTGCGCGCTCTATAATCGCACAATGTGCATAACATGTCTCGTCTGCGAGTGTGTTCATCTGTAATGTAGTCTCTATAGAACAAACAGTAACCACTGCACACATCTCGTGACAGACGACCAGAGACGAGGATTACTGCTCGCTCTATACTCGCACAATGTGCATAACATGTCTCGTCTGCGGGTGTGTTCATCTGGAATGTAGTCTCTATAGAACAAACAGTAACCACTGCACACATCTCGTGACAGACGACCAGAGACGAGGATTACTACTCGCTCTATACTCTCACAATGTGCATAACATGTCTCGTCTGCGGGTGTGTTCATCTGGAATGTAGTCTCTATAGAACAAACAGTAACCACTGCACACATCTCGTGACAGACGACCAGAGACGAGGATTACTGCTCGCTCTATACTCGCACAATGTGATTAACATGTCTCGTCTGCGAGTGTGTTCATCTGTAATGTAGTCTCTATAGAACAAACAGTAACCACTGCACACATCTCGTGACAGACGACCAGAGACGAGGATTACTGCTCGCTCTATACTCGCACAATGTGCATAACATGTCTCGTCTGCGGGTGTGTTCATCTGGAATGTAGTCTCTATAGAACAAACAGTAACCACTGCACACATCTCGTGACAGACGACCAGAGACGAGGATTACTACTCGCTCTATACTCGCACAATGTGCATAACATGTCTCGTCTGCGGGTGTGTTCATCTGGAATGTAGTCTCTATAGAACAAACAGTAACCACTGCACACATCTCGTGACAGACGACCAGAGACGGGGATTACTGCTCGCTCTATACTCGCACAATGTGCATAACATGTCTCGTCTGCGGGTGTGTTCATCTGGAATGTAGTCTCTATAGAACGAACAGTAACCACTGCACACATCTCGTGACAGACGACCAGAGACGAGGATTACTGCTCGCTCTATACTCGCACAATGTGCATAACATGTCTCGTCTGCGGGTGTGTTCATCTGGAATGTAGTCTCTATAGAACAAACAGTAACCACTGCACACATCTCGTGACAGACGACCAGAGACGGGGATTACTGCTCGCTCTATACTCGCACAATGTGCATAACATGTCTCGTCTGCGGGTGTGTTCATCTGGAATGTAGTCTCTATAGAACAAACAGTAACCACTGCACACATCTCGTGACAGACGACCAGAGACGGATATTACTGCTCGCTCTATACTCGCACAATGTGCATTACATGTCTCGTCTGCGGGTGTGTTCATCTGTAATGTAGTCTCTATGGAACAAACAGTAACCACTGCACCCATCTCGTGACAGACAACCAGAGACGAGGATTACTGCTCGCTCTATACTCGCACAATGTGCATAACATGTCTCGTCTGCGGGTGTGTTCATCTGTAATGTAGTCTCTATGAAACAAACAGTAACCACTGCACAAATCTCGTGACTGACGACCAGAGACGGGTATTACTGCGCGCTTTATAATCGCACAATGTGCATAACATGTCTCGTCTGCGGGTGTGTTCATCTGGAATGTAGTCTCTATAGAACAAACAGTAACCACTGCACACATCTCGTGACAGACGACCAGAGACGAGGATTACTGCTCGCTCTATACTCGCACAATGTGCATAACATGTCTCGTCTGCGGGTGTGTTCATCTGGAATGTAGTCTCTATAGAACAAACAGTAACCACTGCACACATCTCGTGACAGACGACCAGAGACGAGGATTACTGCTCGCTCTATACTCGCACAATGTGATTAACATGTCTCGTCTGCGGGTGTGTTCATCTGGAATGTAGTCTCTATAGAACAAACAGTAACCACTGCACACATCTCGTGACAGACGACCAGAGACGAGGATTACTGCTCGCTCTATACTCGCACAATGTGCATAACATGTCTCGTCTGCGGGTGTGTTCATCTGGAATGTAGTCTCTATAGAACAAACAGTAACCACTGCACACATCTCGTGACAGACGACCAGAGACGAGGATTACTGCTCGCTCTATACTCTCACAATGTGCATAACATGTCTCGTCTGCGGGTGTGTTCATCTGTAATGTAGTCTCTATGAAACAAACAGTAACCACTGCACACATCTCGTGACTGACGACCAGAGACGGGGATTACTGCGCGCTCTATAATCGCACAATGTGCATAACATGTCTCGTCTGCGGGTGTGTTCATCTGGAATGTAGTCTCTATAGAACAAACAGTAACCACTGCACACATCTCGTGACAGACGACCAGAGACGGATATTACTGCTCGCTCTATACTCGCACAATGTGCATAACATGTCTCGTCTGCGGGTGTGTTCATCTGTAATGTAGTCTCTATGGAACAAACAGTAACCACTGCACCCATCTCGTGACAGACAACCAGAGACGAGGATTACTGCTCGCTCTATACTCGCACAATGTGCATAACATGTCTCGTCTGCGGGTGTGTTCATCTGTAATGTAGTCTCTATGAAACAAACAGTAACCACTGCACACATCTCGTGACTGACGACCAGAGACGGGGATTACTGCGCGCTCTATAATCGCACAATGTGCATAACATGTCTCGTCTGCGAGTGTGTTCATCTGTAATGTAGTCTCTTTAGAACAAACAGTAACCACTGCACACATCTCGTGACAGACGACCAGAGACGAGGATTACTGCTCGCTCTATACTCGCACAATGTGCATAACATGTCTCGTCTGCGGGTGTGTTCATCTGGAATGTAGTCTCTATAGAACAAACAGTAACCACTGCACATATCTCGTGACAGACGAACAGAGACGAGGATTACTGCTCGCTCTATACTCGCACAATGTGCATAACATGTCTCGTCTGCGGGTGTGTTCATCTGGAATGTAGTCTCTATAGAACAAACAGTAACCACTGCACACATCTCGTGACAGACGACCAGAGACGAGGATTACTGCTCGCTCTATACTAGCACAATGTGCATAACATGTCTCGTCTGCGGGTGTGTTCATCTGGAATGTAGTCTCTATAGAACAAACAGTAACCACTGCACACATCTCGTGACAGACGACCAGAGACGGGGATTACTGCTCGCTCTATACTCGCACAATGTGCATAACATGTCTCGTCTGCGGGTGTGTTCATCTGTAATGTAGTCTCTATAGAACAAACAGTAACCACTGCACACATCTCGTGACAGACGACCAGACACGGGGATTACTGCTCGCTCTATACTCGCACAATGTGCATAACATGTCTCGTCTGCGGGTGTGTTCATCTGGAATGTAGTCTCTATAGAACAACAGTAACCACTGCACACATCTCATGACAGACGACCAGAGACGAGGATTACTGCTCGCTCTATACTCGCACAATGTGCATAACATGTCTCGTCTGCGGGTGTGTTCATCTGTAATGTAGTCTCTATGGAACAAACAGTAACCACTGCACACATCTCGTGACAGACAACCAGAGACGAGGATTACTGCTCGCTCTATACTCGCACAATGTGCATAACATGTCTCGTGTGCGGGTGTGTTCATCTGGAATGTAGTCTCTATAGAACAAACAGTAACCACTGCACACATCTCGTGACGGACGACCAGAGACGAGGATTACTGCTCGCTCTATACTCGCACAATGTGCATAACATGTCTCGTCTACGGGTGTGTTCATCTCGAATGTAGTCTCTATAGAACAAACAGTAACCACTGCACACATCTCTTGACAGACGACCAGAGACGAGGATTACTGCTCGCTCTATACTCGCACAATATGCATAACATGTCTCGTCTGCGGGTGTGTTCATCTGGAATGTAGTCTCTATAGAACAAACAGTAACCACTGCACACATCTCGTGACAGACGACCAGAGACGAGGATTACTGCTCGCTCTATACTCGCACAATGTGCATAACATGTCTCGTCTGCGGGTGTGTTCATCTGGAATGTAGTCTCTATAGAACAAACAGTAACCACTGCACACATCTCGTGACAGACGACCAGAGACGGGGATTACTGCTCGCTCTATACTCGCACAATGTGCATAACATGTCTCGTCTGCGGGTGTGTTCATCTGGAATGTAGTAGGTATCTATAGAACAAACAGTAACCACTGCATACATCACGTGACGGACGATCATAGACGGGGATTACTGCTCGCTCTATACTCGCACAATGTGCATAACATGTCTCGTCTGCGGGTGTGTTCATCTGGAATGTAGTCTCTATAGAACAAACAGTAACCACTGCACACATCTCGTGACAGACGACCAGAGAAGGGGATTACTGCTCGCTCTATACTCGCACAATGTGCATAACATGTCTCGTCTGCGGGTGTGTTCATCTGGAATGTAGTAGGTATCTATAGAACAAACAGTAACCACTGCACACATCTCGTGACAGACGACCAGAGACGGGGATTACTGCTCGCTCTATACTCGCACAATGTGCATAACATGTCTCGTCTGCGGGTGTGTTCATCTGGAATGTAGTCTCTATAGAACAAACAGTAACCACTGCACACATCTCGTGACAGACGAACAGAGACGAGGATTACTGCTCGCTCTATACTCGCACAATGTGCATAACATGTCTCGTCTGCGGGTGTGTTCATCTGGAATGTAGTCTCTATAGAACAAACAGTAACCACTGCACACATCTCGTGACGGACGACCAGAGACGAGGATTACTGCTCGCTCTATACTCGCACAATGTGCATAACATGTCTCGTCTGCGGGTGTGTTCATCTGGAATGTAGTCTCTATAGAACAAACAGTAACCACTGCACACATCTCGTGACAGACGACCAGAGACGAGGATTACTGCTCGCTCTATACTCGCACAATGTGCATAACATGTCTCGTCTGCGGGTGTGTTCATCTGGAATGTAGTCTCTATAGAACAAACAGTAACCACTGCACACATCTCGTGACAGACGACCAGAAACGGGGATTACTGCTCGCTCTATACTCGCACAATGTGCATAACATGTCTCGTCTGCGGGTGTGTTTATCTGGAATGTAGTCTCTATAGAACAAACAGTAACCACTGCACACATCTCGTGACAGACGACCAGAGACGGGGATTACTGCTCGCTCTATACTCGCACAATGTGCATAACATGTCACGTCTGCGGGTGTGTTCATCTGGAATGTAGTCTCTATAGAACAAACATTAACCACTGCACACATCTCGTGACAGACGACCAGAGACGAGGATTACTGCTCGCTCTATACTCGCACAATGTGCATAACATGTCTCGTCTGCGGGTGTGTTCATCTGGAATGTAGTCTCTATAGAACAAACAGTAACCACTGCACACATCTCGTGACAGACGACCAGAGACGGGGATTACTGCTCGCTCTATACTCGCACAATGTGCATAACATGTCTCGTCTGCGGGTGTGTTCATCTGGAATGTAGTCTCTATAGAACAAACAGTAACCACTGCACACATCTCGTGACAGACGACCAGAGACGAGGATTACTGCTCGCTCTATACTCGCACAATGTGCATAACATGTCTCGTCTGCGGGTGTGTTCATCTGGAATGTAGTCTCTATAGAACAAACAGTAACCACTGCACACATCTCGTGACAGACGACCAGAGACGGGGATTACTGCTCGCTCTATACTCGCACAATGTGCATAACATGTCTCGTCTGCGGGTGTGTTCATCTGGAATGTAGTCTCTATAGAACAAACAGTAACCACTGCACACATCTCGTGACGGACGACCAGAGACAAGGATTACTGCTCGCTCTATACTCGCACAATGTGCATAACATGTCTCGTCTGCGGGTGTGTTCATCTGGAATGTAGTAGGTATCTATAGAACAAACAGTAACCACTGCACACATCTCGTGACAGACGACCAGAGACGGGGATTACTGCTCGCTCTATACTCGCACAATGTGCATAACATGTCTCGTCTGCGGGTGTGTTCATCTGGAATGTAGTAGGTATCTATAGAACAAACAGTAACCACTGCATACATCTCGTGACGGACGATCAGAGACGGGGATTACTGCTCGCTCTATACTCGCACAATGTGCATAACATGTCTCGTCTGCGGGTGTGTTCATCTGGAATGTAGTCTCTATAGAACAAACAGTAACCACTGCACACATCTCGTGACGGACGACCAGAGACAAGGATTACTGCTCGCTCTATACTCGCACAATGTGCATAACATGTCTCGTCTGCGGGTGTGTTCATCAGGAATGTAGTCTCTATAGAACAAACAGTAACCACTGCACACATCTCGTGACAGACGACCAGAGACGAGGATTACTGCTCGCTCTATACTCGCACAATGTGCATAACATGTCTCGTCTGCGGGTGTGTTCATCTGGAATGTAGTCTCTATAGAACAAACAGTAACCACTGCACACATCTCGTGACAGACGACCAGAGACGGGGATTACTGCTCGCTCTATACTCGCACAATGTGCATAACATGTCTCGTCTGCGGGTGTGTTCATCTGGAATGTAGTCTCTATAGAACAAACAGTAACCACTGCACACATCTCGTGACAGACGACCAGAGACGGGGATTACTGCTCGCTCTATACTCGCACAATGTGCATAACATGTCACGTCTGCGGGTGTGTTCATCTGGAATGTAGTCTCTATAGAACAAACAGTAACCACTGCACACATCTCGTGACAGACGACCAGAGACGAGGATTACTGCTCGCTCTATACTCGCACAATGTGCATAACATGTCTCGTCTGCGGGTGTGTTCATCTGGAATGTAGTCTCTATAGAACAAACAGTAACCACTGCACACATCTCGTGACAGACGACCAGAGACGGGGATTACTGCTCGCTCTATACTCGCACAATGTGCATAACATGTCTCGTCTGCGGGTGTGTTCATCTGGAATGTAGTAGGTATCTATAGAACAAACAGTTACCACTGCACACATCCGTGACAGACGACCAGAGACGGGGATTACTGCTCGCTCTATACTCGCACAATGTGCATAACATGTCTCGTCTGCGGGTGTGTTCATCTGGAATGTAGTCTCTATAGAACAAACAGTAACCACTGCATACATCTCGTGACGGACGATCAGAGACGGGGATTACTGCTCGCTCTATACTCGCACAATGTGCATAACATGTCTCGTCTGCGGGTGTGTTCATCTGGAATGTAGTCTCTATAGAACAAACAGTAACCACTGCACACATCTCGTGACGGACGACCAGAGACAAGGATTACTGCTCGCTCTATACTCGCACAATGTGCATAACATGTCTCGTCTGCGGGTGTGTTCATCTGGAATGTAGTCTCTATAGAACAAACAGTAACCACTGCACACATCTCGTGACAGACGACCAGAGACGAGGATTACTGCTCGCTCTATACTCGCACAATGTGCATAACATGTCTCGTCTGCGGGTGTGTTCATCTGGAATGTAGTCTCTATAGAACAAACAGTAACCACTGCACACATCTCGTGACAGACGACCAGAGACGGGGATTACTGCTCGCTCTATACTCGCACAATGTGCATAACATGTCTCGTCTGCGGGTGTGTTCATCTGGAATGTAGTCTCTATAGAACAAACAGTAACCACTGCACACATCTCGTGACAGACGACCAGAGACGGGGATTACTGCTCGCTCTATACTCGCACAATGTGCATAACATGTCACGTCTGCGGGTGTGTTCATCTGGAATGTAGTCTCTATAGAACAAACAGTAACCACTGCACACATCTCGTGACGGACGACCAGAGACAAGGATTACTGCTCGCTCTATACTCGCACAATGTGCATAACATGTCTCGTCTGCGGGTGTGTTCATCTGGAATGTAGTCTCTATAGAACAAACAGTAACCACTGCACACATCTCGTGACAGACGACCAGAGACGGGGATTACTGCTCGCTCTATACTCGCACAATGTGCATAACATGTCTCGTCTGCGGGTGTGTTCATCTGGAATGTAGTAGGTATCTATAGAACAAACAGTAACCACTGCACACATCTCGTGACAGACGACCAGAGACGGGGATTACTGCTCGCTCTATACTCGCACAATGTGCATAACATGTCTCGTCTGCGGGTGTGTTCATCTGGAATGTAGTAGGTATCTATAGAACAAACAGTAACCACTGCATACATCTCGTGACGGACGATCAGAGACGGGGATTACTGCTCGCTCTATACTCGCACAATGTGCATAACATGTCTCGTCTGCGGGTGTGTTCATCTGGAATGTAGTCTCTATAGAACAAACAGTAACCACTGCACACATCTCGTGACGGACGACCAGAGACAAGGATTACTGCTCGCTCTATACTCGCACAATGTGCATAACATGTCTCGTCTGCGGGTGTGTTCATCTGGAATGTAGTCTCTATAGAACAAACAGTAACCACTGCACACATCTCGTGACAGACGACCAGAGACGAGGATTACTGCTCGCTCTATACTCACACAATGTGCATAACATGTCTCGTCTGCGGGTGTGTTCATCTGGAATGTAGTCTCTATAGAACAAACAGTAACCACTGCACACATCTCGTGACAGACGACCAGAGACGGGGATTACTGCTCGCTCTATACTCGCACAATGTGCATAACATGTCTCGTCTGCGGGTGTGTTCATCTGGAATGTAGTCTCTATAGAACAAACAGTAACCACTGCACACATCTCGTGACAGACGACCAGAGACGGGGATTACTGCTCGCTCTATACTCGCACAATGTGCATAACATGTCACGTCTGCGGGTGTGTTCATCTGGAATGTAGTCTCTATAGAACAAACAGTAACCACTGCACACATCTCGTGACAGACGACCAGAGACGAGGATTACTGCTCGCTCTATACTCGCACAATGTGCATAACATGTCTCGTCTGCGGGTGTGTTCATCTGGAATGTAGTCTCTATAGAACAAACAGTAACCACTGCACACATCTCGTGACAGACGACCAGAGACGGGGATTACTGCTCGCTCTATACTCGCACAATGTGCATAACATGTCTCGTCTGCGGGTGTGTTCATCTGGAATGTAGTAGGTATCTATAGAACAAACAGTAACCACTGCACACATCTCGTGACAGACGACCAGAGACGGGGATTACTGCTCGCTCTATACTCGCACAATGTGCATAACATGTCTCGTCTGCGGGTGTGTTCATCTGGAATGTAGTCTCTATAGAACAAACAGTAACCACTGCACACATCTCGTGACAGACGAACAGAGACGAGGATTACTGCTCGCTCTATACTCGCACAATGTGCATAACATGTCTCGTCTGCGGGTGTGTTCATCTGGAATGTAGTCTCTATAGAACAAACAGTAACCACTGCACACATCTCGTGACGGACGACCAGAGACGAGGATTACTGCTCGCTCTATACTCGCACAATGTGCATAACATGTCTCGTCTGCGGGTGTGTTTATCTGGAATGTAGTCTCTATAGAACAAACAGTAACCACTGCACACATCTCGTGACAGACGACCAGAGACGAGGATTACTGCTCGCTCTATACTCGCACAATGTGCATAACATGTCTCGTCTGCGGGTGTGTTCATCTGGAATGTAGTCTCTATAGAACAAACAGTAACCACTGCATACATCTCGTGACGGACGATCAGAGACGGGGATTACTGCTCGCTCTATACTCGCACAATGTGCATAACATGTCTCGTCTGCGGGTGTGTTCATCTGGAATGTAGTCTCTATAGAACAAACAGTAACCACTGCACACATCTCGTGACGGACGACCAGAGACAAGGATTACTGCTCGCTCTATACTCGCACAATGTGCATAACATGTCTCGTCTGCGGGTGTGTTCATCTGGAATGTAGTCTCTATAGAACAAACAGTAACCACTGCACACATCTCGTGACAGACGACCAGAGACGGGGATTACTGCTCGCTCTATACTCGCACAATGTGCATAACATGTCTCGTCTGCGGGTGTGTTCATCTGGAATGTAGTCTCTATAGAACAAACAGTAACCACTGCACACATCTCGTGACAGACGACCAGAGACGGGGATTACTGCTCGCTCTATACTCGCACAATGTGCATAACATGTCTCGTCTGCGGGTGTGTTCATCTGGAATGTAGTCTCTATAGAACAAACAGTAACCACTGCACACATCTCGTGACAGACGACCAGAGACGAGGATTACTGCTCGCTCTATACTCGCACAATGTGCATAACATGTCTCGTCTGCGGGTGTGTTCATCTGGAATGTAGTCTCTATAGAACAAACAGTAACCACTGCACACATCTCGTGACAGACGACCAGAGACGGGGATTACTGCTCGCTCTATACTCGCACAATGTGCATAACATGTCTCGTCTGCGGGTGTGTTCATCTGGAATGTAGTCTCTATAGAACAAACAGTAACCACTGCACACATCTCGTGACAGACGACCAGAGACGGGGATTACTGCTCGCTCTATACTCGCACAATGTGCATAACATGTCACGTCTGCGGGTGTGTTCATCTGGAATGTAGTCTCTATAGAACAAACAGTAACCACTGCACACATCTCGTGACGGACGACCAGAGACAAGGATTACTGCTCGCTCTATACTCGCACAATGTGCATAACATGTCTCGTCTGCGGGTGTGTTCATCTGGAATGTAGTCTCTATAGAACAAACAGTAACCACTGCACACATCTCGTGACAGACGACCAGAGACGGGGATTACTGCTCGCTCTATACTCGCACAATGTGCATAACATGTCTCGTCTGCGGGTGTGTTCATCTGGAATGTAGTAGGTATCTATAGAACAAACAGTAACCACTGCACACATCTCGTGACAGACGACCAGAGACGGGGATTACTGCTCGCTCTATACTCGCACAATGTGCATAACATGTCTCGTCTGCGGGTGTGTTCATCTGGAATGTAGTAGGTATCTATAGAACAAACAGTAACCACTGCATACATCTCGTGACGGACGATCAGAGACGGGGATTACTGCTCGCTCTATACTCGCACAATGTGCATAACATGTCTCGTCTGCGGGTGTGTTCATCTGGAATGTAGTCTCTATAGAACAAACAGTAACCACTGCACACATCTCGTGACGGACGACCAGAGACAAGGATTACTGCTCGCAATATACTCGCACAATGTGCATAACATGTCTCGTCTGCGGGTGTGTTCATCTGGAATGTAGTCTCTATAGAACAAACAGTAACCACTGCACACATCTCGTGACAGACGACCAGAGACGAGGATTACTGCTCGCTCTATACTCGCACAATGTGCATAACATGTCTCGTCTGCGGGTGTGTTCATCTGGAATGTAGTCTCTATAGAACAAACAGTAACCACTGCACACATCTCGTGACAGACGACCAGAGACGGGGATTACTGCTCGCTCTATACTCGCACAATGTGCATAACATGTCTCGTCTGCGGGTGTGTTCATCTGGAATGTAGTCTCTATAGAACAAACAGTAACCACTGCACACATCTCGTGACAGACGACCAGAGACGGGGATTACTGCTCGCTCTATTCTCGCACAATGTGCATAACATGTCACGTCTGCGGGTGTGTTCATCTGGAATGTAGTCTCTATAGAACAAACAGTAACCACTGCACACATCTCGTGACAGACGACCAGAGACGAGGATTACTGCTCGCTCTATACTCGCACAATGTGCATAACATGTCTCGTCTGCGGGTGTGTTCATCTGGAATGTAGTCTCTAGAACAAACAGTAACCACTGCACACATCTCGTGACAGACGACCAGAGACGGGGATTACTGCTCGCTCTATACTCGCACAATGTGCATAACATGTCTCGTCTGCGGGTGTGTTCATCTGGAATGTAGTAGGTATCTATAGAACAAACAGTAACCACTGCACACATCTCGTGACACACGACCAGAGACGGGGATTACTGCTCGCTCTATACTCGCACAATGTGCATAACATGTCTCGTCTGCGGGTGTGTTCATCTGGAATGTAGTCTCTATAGAACAAACAGTAACCACTGCATACATCTCGTGACGGACGATCAGAGACGGGGATTACTGCTCGCTCTATACTCGCACAATGTGCATAACATGTCTCGTCTGCGGGTGTGTTCATCTGGAATGTAGTCTCTATAGAACAAACAGTAACCACTGCACACATCTCGTGACGGACGACCAGAGACAAGGATTACTGCTCGCTCTATACTCGCACAATGTGCATAACATGTCTCGTCTGCGGGTGTGTTCATCTGGAATGTAGTCTCTATAGAACAAACAGTAACCACTGCACACATCTCGTGACAGACGACCAGAGACGAGGATTACTGCTCGCTCTATACTCGCACAATGTGCATAACATGTCTCGTCTGCGGGTGTGTTCATCTGGAATGTAGTCTCTATAGAACAAACAGTAACCACTGCACACATCTCGTGACAGACGACCAGAGACGGGGATTACTGCTCGCTCTATACTCGCACAATGTGCATAACATGTCTCGTCTGCGGGTGTGTTCATCTGGAATGTAGTCTCTATAGAACAAACAGTAACCACTGCACACATCTCGTGACAGACGACCAGAGACGGGGATTACTGCTCGCTCTATACTCGCACAATGTGCATAACATGTCACGTCTGCGGGTGTGTTCATCTGGAATGTAGTCTCTATAGAACAAACAGTAACCACTGCACACATCTCGTGACAGACGACCAGAGACGAGGATTACTGCTCGCTCTATACTCGCACAATGTGCATAACATGTCTCGTCTGCGGGTGTGTTCATCTGGAATGTAGTCTCTATAGAACAAACAGTAACCACTGCACACATCTCGTGACAGACGACCAGAGACGAGGATTACTGCTCGCTCTATACTCGCACAATGTGCATAACATGTCTCGTCTGCGGGTGTGTTCATCTGGAATGTAGTCTCTATAGAACAAACAGTAACCACTGCACACATCTCGTGACAGACGACCAGAGACGGGGATTACTGCTCGCTCTATACTCGCACAATGTGCATAACATGTCTCGTCTGCGGGTGTGTTCATCTGGAATGTAGTCTCTATAGAACAAACAGTAACCACTGCACTCATCTCGTGACAGACGACCAGAGACGGGGATTACTGCTCGCTCTATACTCGCACAATGTGCATAACATGTCTCGTCTGCGGGTGTGTTCATCTGGAATGTAGTAGGTATCTATAGAACAAACAGTAACCACTGCATACATCTCGTGACGGACGATCAGAGACGGGGATTACTGCTCGTCCGGCGAGATACAATACGGATATAAGGATATTGTGCAGGATGAATTTCTATTTATCATCGTCTGCTTACTTTCTTTTAAATTAAGTTATTACTATTTTAGTTTTCTAAATACTAAAGTTTAAAAAACTTGCAGTAGAACGACCTAGAATTGATTGAGTTATTTTAAGAATTGCGTAACTATCTGTTTGTTATTTAATTTATATTAGTGCTAGTTTTTCATGAGCTTTTGTTCGAGATGTTTGTAAATAATTATAACCCATTATTTACATGAGGAAATATCTTGTAATGTTTAATTGTATATCTTTTTTAATTTAGTCTTCTAAAGCGGGTTGTAAGTTAGACTGAATGAAAGATCTTTGTTTTTCACCGATATGAATACTTTTAGCTAAGTTACAATGTCAAACACGTAATTTTAAAGACAATAAAACAACTGTTTAAGGGTTAAATAGGGTGTTGAACCCCGCGAACCCCGAGCTCCTGCCAAGTGTTTTTGTTGTGTTACCCTTCACTGACTCACAGAACAAGTTGCTATATTAAATTAACAAAGTTTTGGGACCCATTTGCATATCAACTAGCACACGGATAAATACGAATGCCGTGTTAAGTTTTTGGGAATTATAATACCAAGCCAACTATTATAGCCCTCTACCGACATCTGTTAACTGGAATTTATATGTAGAGTCAATTTCGCAATGATAGCTACTATTGTCACGGTACACCTGCTCCTGTTATATTTATGTATTTTATTTTATTGATCTTTATATCATCTCATACTATTATTTTTTTATGCAGACCAACAAATTGATCACCTAACACCGATTCCAGGCGGTAAAAACATGGTTAAGGGTTAAAAAGTTATATGTAATACCCCGAACTTTGACAGCTAGAAATTTCCTTTCTGTGAACGTAGAAACAAAGTGTATACCGTGCCCTAATAAAAAACAGAGTGCATACCGTGCCCTAATAAAAAATATAAAAAAAACAGATTGTAACATTTTTTATATTAATTATATAATTTAAATATATTTCATTGGCAACACTGTCTCAAGCTCATTCTTGGACTCTATTTTGTAGCTTCAGTCGGACGTTTTTGTTAATAATAAATTTACCATTAAACACCAGAGAATAAAATATTTCTTCCATCATCTCAACTAGAAATACCCCACATTTTTCTTTTTATTTCAGTTGCAGAAAACTATATAAAGAATTGTGAAAAAAATCCGAATAACATAGTGTGACAAGTTCAAGGGCATGAGATAGGCCGGATGAAAAATGTGTTTGACAGTCGGAAATCCGGCGGCGGATAACCTCGCAGCCCTGATTACCTTCAGCAAAAACTTGGAGATTGGGCCGACCTATCTAACGTATCATTAATATTACTGGATTTAGCGCTAATGAGAAAGCATTGTAGGTATTAAACCATTTTTTTCTCACAAACAAGTTATATATACAAAAATCCATCATTAAAACGTAGTGTAAAAAGCATATTAAAAGCATAAAAAAAACTAAAAATATTTTAAAAACTTTTAAAAATATGTTTGTGAGTGAGCTTTATAGAGCTTTAGAATTGCTTTATAGAGCTTTTAAAACCAGGCCGAATTTATTTTAGTGAAAGCCCTGAAAATGACGAGAGGCGGGGAACGCTTAAACCTAGGCCTCGCACGAGCACTTTTTATTAGCAAAAAAGAATAAGTATGTCGTTTATGAAATATATTTGATATTATGCACGGACGTTGTTTCTGGTTTAATTAAATGCTAAAACAATTTTATTATGCCAAGGCTTTTCCACTAAGCCAGTGTAGTGAAGGTAGTAAGTAGTAAGTAAACAGACCAGCACAGTCCATATGAATGGGGATGACCAATGCAAGGACGAATATTATGGAGAACATAATAAAGGGGATAGGCGAAAAAGGTAATAAATCGAAGAAAAAGGACATTATAACAAAGGCCATTCTATCAAAGGACACCACGAAATACACAAGTTAGATGAATTCAAAAAGGATAATCACTTGTTTGATGACGATGGTGAATCTGGTGATGAGGAGAAGCGCGGAGGATACCACGAGGAGCATTAGTGACCATTACTTTCGCTAATAAACACACCCAACTTTGATCCCGTCTAATCATAAAGTTACTCCATTTTCATAATTGAAACCCAAAAATTACCACCACAGTCAGAACCGGAAAATGTTTAATACACTACCTGCGTGTCTGTTTGTGGGTTTAATTGTTATTGCTGGGTACCCTGGGGCCGTCCAGGCGGTCTCGGGCGCCGTAAGGCACCCGTGAAGATATGTTTGTCTTTATTATGTGACTCGTCTATACTAATCTATACTAATATTATAAAGCTGAAGAGTTTGTTTGTTTGTTTGTTTGAACGCGCTAATCTCAGGAACTACTGATTCGAATTGAAAAAATATTTTCGTGTTGGATAATCCATTTATCGAGAAAGGCTATAGGCTATATAACATCACGCTACGACTAATAGGAGCGGAGTAACAAAGAAAAATGTTGCAAAAACGGGGAAAAATTATTCCTTTTAAGAGCGTACACTGCGTAAACGGTTAAATTTAAACGCGCAGACAAAGTTGCGCGGGTCAGCTAGTTTACTTATAAAGCTGAGTTGGCAAGGCATTGCGCTAATCAAATCGTTTCTTAACCTGAGAGCCACAACCAGCTAAAATAATATGTAAAGTGCTTTTATTTATGTTTTTGATTAAAATAAAACAAATAAGAAGTCTAAAAAACGCGCCTGTATGAATCGGTGCATGGATGTGGAGGAAGCTAGGGAAGTATGTAGAGACCGTGCGAAGTGGCATACATTGATCTCTGCTTACCCCTTAGCAGGGATATAGGCGTGATGTGTGAATTTCTCTTAGAAATTGTTAACCTCATCTGGTATAGGTACTTGTATAAGTTCCACTTTTATACACTCAAGTTAAATAATTTATATTTAACTTGAGTAAAAAGACTTGACCAAAGAATTATCTGGACGTCTGATAGAGAGGTCAGGCGACAAGAAGGAATCTAAAATAAAACTAATACTAATATTAGTTTACTAAGTAAACTAGTATTAGTTTTATTTTAGATTTCAATTTGTTTTATTATTAAATAAAAATACTTGAGTGAATAAGAGTTCTATTGTTTTCAATATGATGGAAATAGACAAACCTTACTTGAGTGAATAGTGTACTTGAGTAGTTGAATAATAATGGACCTTAGGACCCGTAATTCATTCCTACTGTCGTCGACAGGGCCCGCTAGAGGGCGAAGTGTCGTGAAGGCTGAAGACGAGCGACACGGCGCAGGCTTCGCGGTTTAAATTATGTTTAGTTGTGTTTTTCTTTATATATACCTGTTTAGTTTTATAATATATTTTGAAATAAAGACCGGACGTCAGAGATGATTGACACATGATATTGTTGTTAGTTGTTTTTTTTGGAGTAAAAGAAGACGCGTGAGTGCGGATATTTTTGATGATAAATGGGTGTTTGGTTCTATTCCCGGCAGGTATCATGCCCTTAGCGTCCCTCAATAGGTTTCCCGGTTACAGTCCACTGCTTCACTGATATCTACCTTAACTTTAAGGCCATTAGATTAGTAAAATACTGTATTAGATTAGAAGGTAAGTATTACCTATTATTATTATTATTATTATTAACTATAGTGCCTCGGAGAGCACGTTAAGCTGTCGGTCCCGATTTCACTATACCAACTTGTGAAACTGTTTATCGATGGGTTATTGAGTCTATTCAAAACATCGCAACGAGCTAGTCACTTGTTCGGTGTAGACTCATACCATCGGCTACAACGAGGTGGGATTAAAACCCCTCCGCTGGGTACCCTGGGGCCGTCTAGGCGGTCTCGGGCGCCGTATGGCACCCGTGATGATACATATATATTATTATTAAATACACTAGCAGCTTTTGCTGATGCGTGTATATCACAGCACTTATGAATTATTATTATTTATTTTGTTTTATTACCTATGTATTAAATTGCATAGGATCTGTGTCATTGTAAGGTTTATATTATATCGGTTGCTTTTATGAGATAATCTGTTTTATTTTATTTTTAAATTACTTCTTATTATTTATTTTAATTCTTTAATGCACATAAAATAAAATTGTACTGAGCTAGCCACTTGTTCGGTGTATCGGCTACGACAAGGTGGGATTAAAAACCCCTCCGCCGGGTACCCTGAGAACGTCTAAGTGGTCTCGGACGCCGTAAGGCACCCGTGATGATATGTACTAGGCCAGCTTAATGCCCAAGGCGTTATCTAACCTTTGGGAGAGCTAAGCTTCATGTAAAATGTTATGTATTGTAATACTGTGTGTGCAAATAAATAAATAAATTATGAAAGGCATTTAGTCTAGAGGTTAGCCTAGTCTATGTCTGATAGGTATCATTTAAAGCCAATACTTATTGTAAACTAAATACGTTTTAAGGAAAATCTTATAGAATCCTTGTGCTTCTAAATCCGTACTCGTTATCACCGCCCTGTGATACATGACCCTTGACTGTTCACATACATGTGAAAAGTCAAGGGACCTAGTCATTTTCAGTTTTAGTTTGTGGATTCACTAGTTTTCAGCAGACTACTGTATCGGTTACTTGTCGAGGTAGTATCTCCTTTTTTCGGAGCGGTTACGAAACAGACGATTTGTTTGATGATAAGGCAGCGAGGATATTAAAATTTCGTAACCGCATCATTTAGCAGACATAGTGAAAGTGATCGGCTCACAGCTATCAAGTAGATACAAAGTGATCGGCTCACAACTATCAAGTAGATACAAAGTGATCGGCTCACAGCTATCAAGTAGATACAAAGTGATCGGCTCACAACTATCAAGTAGATACAAAGTGATCGGCTCACAGCTATCAAGTAGATACAAAGTGATCGGCTCACAACTATCAAGTAGATACAAAGTGATCGGCTCACAGCTATCAAGTAGATACAAAGTGATCGGCTCACAGCTATCAAGTAGATACAAAGTGATCGGCTCACAGCTATCAAGTAGATACAAAGTGATCGGCTCACAACTATCAAGTAGATACAAAGTGATCGGCTCACAGCTATCAAGTAGATACAAAGTGATCGGCTCACAGCTATCAAGTAGATACAAAGTGATCGGCTCACAGCTATCAAGTAGATACAAAGTGATCGGCTCACAACTATCAAGTAGACACAAAGTGATCGGCTCACAGCTATCAAGTAGATACAAAGTGATCGGCTCACAGCTATCAAGTAGATACAAAGTGATCGGCTCACAGCTATCAAGTAGATACAAAGTCACATGCCGTGCTTCAATATTAATAAAAATACAATAAATGCATCAATCTAGACTTAAGAAAGGAGATGTAACTTAAGTCTAAATTTATAATCAAACAATTAAACATTTATTAACAGTTTGAGTAATTTTTACTTTTGTATTTTTGTATTAAGCTTTACTTGCGAGTACATAAAGGTCTCGACACCGACCGCTCTCGTTATTATTTGTGGGTTTACCGGTTGTCAGGAGACTACTGCATCGATTTCTTGTCGAGGGTAGTCTCCTTTAAGGATGCAGATACGAAACGGGCGATTGGATAATGCAAATTATTTCTGCCCGTTTCGTAATTGGATCATTTACTTAGTGGGAGCAATCAATATTGTTAAACATTAATGTTATGTTCGACCCCATGCAAGGATTTTGTATTTCTGCTCGCCATCAGGTAGATACAAAGTCACATGCCGTGATCTAATAAAATAAAAAAACTACTCACCTTAAAAATAGTTTGGTGTGTGGTACAAAAGTAGTAATATTAAACAATTAGGCAAATGTGTCCCGCCGTCCCGCCCGCCCCGGCACATCAAATCACATGTGCTTTCAGTAATTAAGGTAACGCGGCGCCGTTACTAATGATATTGTGTTTGTTAACATTGTTTCCCCTAATTGAATACCTGGCGGTCAGCTACGTCATTGGAAGTAGCTTTTTTATAAGAGCTCCGAATACGTTACTTTACACACCTGTTTATTTACTAGTATACACTTTGCCTACGTATATATACTGGTGGCAGACAGAAGAGGCTGATTGTCTATACAAACAAACTCTTCAGCTATATATAAGCTGAAGGGTTCGTTTGTTTAATTGAACGCGCTAATCTCAGGAATTACTGGTTTGAATTGAAAAAATATTTTAGTGTCGGATAGCCCATTTATCGAGGAACGCTATAGGCAATACTATTAGGAGCGGAGTAACAATAAAAAATGTTGCAAAAACAGGAAATTGTACTCCTCTGGAGAGCGTACGCTGCGTTAACGTAAGTTGCGCGGATCAACTAGTATAAAAATTGTAACACCATTCTTCTGTGCCATACTTTGGAAATATTAGTATAATGCATCAACCCCATGGAAAGCAGTTTGAAGGTCCATGAATAAATACAACCAACCATTACAAGCTATTGCATTGTAACAAAGAAAAAAAAGCTATTGCAAATAACATTTATTGCTTTTACAATGTGTTAGTTTCATTATGTAAGATAATATAAAACAATTCAAAATATACTAGGTACAAATATACTAAGTAATGAATGAAATTGGATTACATGGAAAAATAACACTCTATGCAGACGACACTTGTCTTTTCTATTACGGCTCTTCTATTGAAAGTATTATTACACAGGCACAAGATGATTTAAACATATTATCTACCTGGTTTAAGCTAAATCTTTTAACAATTAATACATCCAAAACTAACTACATGATATTTACAAATAAGAATAAAAATATTGGTACATTTAATAATCTTACAATAAATGGAGAAATTATAAAATTAAGCAATAAAGAAAAGTACCTTGGATTAATCTTAGATAAAAATCTTATTTGGCAAGAACATATTTCCTATATTAAATCTAAAATAACACCCTTAACTGGTTCTCTACGTAGAATATCAGATTACCTACCCCACCAAATTAAATATATCATATACAATTCTCTCGTTAAACCTCATCTCGATTATTTAGTAACCATCTGGGGTAACGCCGCAAATCGTAATATTAAAGCACTTCAAATTTCTCAAAATAAAATTATCAAAGCACTCTTTAACTTTAATTTTTGGACTCCGACTGCAACCTTATATAAAAAAACTAAACTCATGAACATAAAACAACTGCACAAATATCAAACATGTCTGCTAATAAAAAAAATCCTAGATAAAAACACTCATTCAAAAATCACACTATTAACAAATCAACAGACACGAAAGTTTAATCTAAGGAGAGCATCACACATATCAACATTTAATATTAACCCAAAAACTAACCAAGGCAAAAAAACTATTAACTATCAGGGAGCAAAATTGTATAATTCTTTACCGAAACAAATTAGACAGATAACATCTATTATTACTTTCAGCAGATGTCTTAGAAGTCATATACTTAATTCTATTTAAAAGTAATACCTAACTTTTTTTACTTACTAATTATATGTTATACTAACATTATTATGTTATATAACAGTTATTTTTATATATGTGTTGCATATATGGGATAAATCTTAATCTTTTTGTGATACATAATATTTATTTTATGGTATTTTTTGAACATACTGTACTATATGGGACTTTGCTTTTGTGTACTTATAACG
The DNA here is from genome assembly GCA_947458855.1 of Monopis laevigella. Lineage (NCBI taxonomy): Eukaryota > Metazoa > Arthropoda > Insecta > Lepidoptera > Tineidae > Monopis > Monopis laevigella. The sequence continues at coordinate 443,231 of OX381596.1, read as the reverse complement.
TCGTCGCCAAACAATACAAACCGGTTAGCTCGGTAGCGCACAGCACCCATTCATCGTGCGACAATCTATTAATGTATAGATAATTTGTATGCTTTTTTATATTTACCCACTACTTATACTTATTTTTTTTTTTACTATTATTTTTTAAATAGTTTGAATTATTGTTATTATTTTTTGTCATTATTATTAAGTACTTTATTTTGTTTTCTAAATTAGTTTAATACCAAACAAAATAGATTTGTGTTCTTGTTGTAATCATGTCTTGTTTGTTTGCCGATTTTCTATATATTTACGTGTATAATTTATGTTTATAATTGTTTCCATATAAAGTGAATTTTGTGATTCTTTTGGAAATAAAGTTCTTTAAACCTAAGTACAAAATAGGCGATGGTTTTACAAATTGACCTATAAAATCCATTAAAAATAACGACAAATCCCCATGCCGGCTAAATTAGGTACGCGTTTAGCCTTTATTAGAAACAAATAATCTGTTATTAACCAATTAAACGCCTGTTTGTAACTGCACCCTAAAAGACTTTGATATTCTTATTTTTTAGGACAATTTACACATATTCTTTATTGTTATATTGTCACCACACATTCCCGCCGGAATTCGGTTAAGTCTAGTTTACAGTGTTTGCTATATAGTGCCTATATATAGGTATATAATTAAGCATAGTGTAATGCTGTTTACAGCATTGCTCTGGTCACAAACTAAGCTCTAGGTTTGTACTATGTGTACCAGAAGCAATGATATAATACATATTATATTTTATAAATACCCAGATCATGACAAACCGTACAGAAAAACGTATGATTTTTTTGTTGCCATGGGTGGGAGTCGAACCCACAACCTCCGATACAGCGCCAAAGGCTCTAGTTTACGGAGGCGGTTTTATTGACAATAAAGTGATGTAGGGAGTCTTTTGGAAACCGGTGGAGCAGTCCTCATCAAGTATACAAGGACACTTGACGGTACGCATCTAGTCTGACCTCCAAGTAATAAAGCCACAGCTTTAATATTTGTTCGATAAAGTCACTAATAAAAGTGCGTTTAGTCCTTTGGTCCTTTGCTATTGACGTTTGAGTTTGGAGTTGGAGTTGTATCAGGATGCCGCGGGTTTGATTCCTATCCTGGCTATTTGCTATTTGTATAGTTTTCTGTACCGATGAAACGGTATTTATAAAAACTTACTAAGTCCTTGAAAAACACTTTAGTTAAATGTGTTTTGTCTCTTTTTTAGCATCAAATATGTGTTCTTCAAGCATTTAATAAGTTTTTAGGGATAAGGTCATTATTTGGGCTTGTATTAAGCCCTAAGAGCCTAGTTTGTGACGAGGGGAATAAGTGTGAAATATATTGTGTAAGTTTAATTAATTATTAGTCGCAAGTTCTACAGAAGATCAGTAAATACGTAGGACCACTTGAATGTGTTGCGACTTGACCAATACCTCCAGCCGCGCATTATTCCCAATCACGAACCGATCGTTACACAATCACCGAAGTGCCATAACTCCGCAACTGGACACCCCTGCATACTGCTAGCACCTGGACCAAAGCCAAAGGGTACAGAGACCATAGTCACAAAGAGGCCGCTAATTTTATGGAGAATAAACTATACTAATATTATAAAGCTGAAGAGTGTGTTTGGTAGAACTGCTAATCTCAGGAACTACTGGTTCCAATTGAATAATTATTTTAGTGTTGGATAGCCATTTATCGAGGAAGGCTATATAACATCATGCTATGACCAATGGGAGCGGAGTAACAATGAAAAATGTTGCAAAAACGGGGTAAAATATATTTCTATGGAGAGCGTACGCTGCATAGACGGGTAAAGTTACGCAGACGAAGTTGCGCGGATCACCTAGTATGATAAAATAGCAATCAAGGAGAAGGAGAAGTTAGATCTTGGGGTCCATTTGTTTGATTATAACAAAATGAGACCATTTTTTTTTTAATCCATGAAAGTCTAAGTACAATAGTTTATTAAAAAAATACTTTTAGTTCATATATAGGTATATATACTCGTACCTACGTAGTAAGAGCTTAACTTCAATTATTTAATATAAAAGATACTTGTCAAAAACTAACGTCAAAAATTATCGTTGGTCATTTCAGAAGCTCAGACGATGCTAAAAAAACTAGTATGGTTTAAATGAAACAGTCGGTGGCGCTAGTTTATGATGTCCGCGCGATAAGCTCGCCGCGTGGATCGTTAAGCAAAGCCGCATCAACACTTTGCTACTTTCTGTGACTTTACAGGATTTTTTCACAGATATATTATATGTCAAGTTGTACTATTCCGCTATCAGTATCTCTACCATGAGTGTGCTATACACTGTGTTTATTATAAATAGTCGCTATTAACTGTAGATAGGGATCAACCAATTGGATCGCTTTACTTTTCAAATAAATCTGTCATATGGGTTGATCTCTATCTATAGTTACTAGCGACTATAGTTAGAAAAGACTCATGGAAGAGCTCAGGTCTCTGAATACTACAACTTAACTTAATAATATATAGGTGAAAAGATTCACTAAAGTGTTGACTCTGTTAAGTACGAATACTTCATTATGCCAATAGGTACTACGTTTTAATCAACTTTTGATTTGAATTCCGCGCACTTCCATATATAAATCATCGTATTGGTAGTCTTTTGGAACTTATAATGAAATACTTTTAGACTTTATAAATTCCTAATACTCTACTGCCACTTAATAACATCAAAAATTTAAGTCAGTGAAGAAAATTTATAAAGTCTAAAAGTATTTCATTATAAGATCCAAAAGACTAACAATACGATGGTTTACTATCCGTGTTGTAGTGCGCGAGCTGACGACCCACACACGGACTCACAGTATAATATTGATCTCCAAAGTGATAACTATGAAGACATTATCGTATCTTTGAGGCCGAGGTCTTCGCCAGAAAACTATTATGCTAATAGAAAACAGAACCCTGCTCTAATTTATAACAAACTTTACCTAATTACCTCGCGGTTTTAAATATTTGCTCTGGAAAATTGTATGTGACACCGTAATGAGGTTGGGAGGGAATGCAATTAGACGGCTGTTTGGACAAGTATACATAATTAGGAGGAAGTGACAATTTACTGCGGGGCTTGGTAGTTATAGAGTTACTTTATCCACCGGCTCCTGCTACCTTATACACATGTCTTGCAGATTCATTATTTGTTTGCACAACACCACTGAGTGCCTCGGAGAGCACGTTAAGCGGTCGGTCCCTATTTCACTATACTAACTTGTGACATATACAAACACCGCGACGAACTGGCTACTTGTATAGTGTAGACTCAGAATAGCATCATCTAAGACGAGGTGGCAATACAATCCCGGGATAATAAGTAATTAATCTTCACTGTTCGTTTCTTAAGGTGAGGTCAGTTCAGAGATTGCGTCGTTCCGATTTTTTTGAAGATTTTTTTATATAGGTAAAATATTTTTTTAGACGAACAGAAAATAGTACATTGTTCACCGAGGGGAGAAAGTCACCGATTACTAACGAGGGCGAAGTTTGAGGCCCGACGCGAAGCGGAGGGCCTTAATTCGCTCGAGTTAGGAATCGCACTTTCTCGCCGAGTGATACATAGTGCTTTATACTACACCTACGAGGAAAATAAAAAATAAAATCTCTATTAATTAAAGTTTATATTAAAATTATTACAGTTGTTAAAACTTAATAAATCAAAAATGCAAAGAAAGTAAAAAGCCAATAAACCAATACTTTTATTTTATTTTATTTTGATTAAAATTTCGAACTTGTAAATAAAAACTAGGCTGTATGGCTTTGAACCCTTGCCTTTCCTAATTTGGAAGAATTGAAGAAAAAAAATTAAAAAAAAACTAGCACGTTAACAATGAATTTTCATATACTTTTTCCTCCCGCTTAAGCACGTTAACAATGGATTTTCATACACTTTTTTCTCCCGCATATTTGTACGACTACAAAGACGTACTTTCTGACCTATTCTTACGCAAGTAAGAACCTACTTTCCGAGCAGGTGTAGTATAAAATATATTGTTTATCTGGAGGATATAAACAACTGTTAAGTCAGAACCGTAAAATAAAATAGTTTGTTTGATAGAAATAAATCGTGAAAATAGCTCGGTTTTTTTTTTCGGATTTTTTGACATTATTATAAATGTTTAAGATGATTTTTTTGTCTATAAAAGTGATAAATTATAGGGAAGTATGTACAAATACGTAAGTTCACTGTCGAGCATACCTTATAGTGGTAACCGCCAGCTGGTTGTCTCCATTCAAGGACTACAGCCGACTTACATAATCATTCATCATAATATAATAAAGACATGTTAGAAATGGAAATGAACTGTGAGATCCAACCATATTCACAGACAATATTATTCCTGTTTACATTATTTTACAAGCATTATGTTTCCGCTTACAAGTTTATTAGAAAAACTTGTCGATAATACCAAACGAAGGCTTAATTTTGAACGAAATGGCTTTGGAGGGGTTTGCAGGGAAAGCTTGCATGACCCAAACATCGCGCACTGACGTCTGTAGACCCCGCACTACTCTACTGCCACATTATGAGGTATCACTATTATGTGACTACGATCAAGTATCTGTATCTGATCCACCATAGAACTTTGTAGCAGCATTAAAGGCTATTCCTTCAGCTAAAAGTATGGCCAAGGAGTTGTCCAGGCGTCTGATAGAGAGGTCAGGTGACAGGAGGGCTGGCAACTATTTCTGCCAACGAATTAGTATTGCAATTCAGCGGGGAAATGTCGCCAGCCTACTTGGAACTATTTCGGACGTTTCTTCATTAGAAGATATTTTTTATTTATAATATTTATTTAATTGCTGGATTATTTAACTTATATTGTATTATAAAATAAAATGTATTTTTTAATAATAATTTTTATTTTATGATTAAAATTTTACGTATACAAATATGCGTAAAAGAATTAAGTGGTGTTTACCTTCGATCAATAATAAAAACACTAGTTTTTTTTTAATTATATTTATTTATTTACAGAAAGGGGGAATATAAAATAATAAATATAAAATTAATAACGACGAGTGATATATACATACTTATATTTTTTTATTCGGGTAGTTGTTTTTTTTTTAATACATAGGCATTTAGTTATTTCACTCCCACTTAAAGGTCAGACTGCACTTAGCGGAACTGCACTGCCCAGGGGCAAAATGTGTGAAATTAATTAATAACATGAAGGATATATAAATATTCCCACGCGTTATTCTAACCGAAAAGCAACTATAATTGTTTTCATTAGTAAAATATATTAATTCGGAACTCAAGGCATCTAAACAAACTAGACATAAAAACAACATAATATATATATATATAAAATATGTTTTCAATAAAACTCTCCGAGCAGTGCTTCTCGAAAATAAATTCCCAACGTATTTAGGAATGATTATGGTTCAATCACTGATAGCAGAATACAATTTAAAAAAATCTAATATTGCAATTTAAGTTTTTATCAAAATCGTCCTTTGAGCATTTTTCGCTATTCTTTGTAGTTAGCATTTGGCGGAAGACACATTTAAAAATTTTACCCTGTATTTACAGTATGCATATAGTACTGTGGAGATTCTTTATAAATAAAACAACAGAATAGGCTGCTGACTTTACGTAGACTGGATTTATTTCATTGTACACATATTTATATAACCTAAACCATTAACGCTGTGTGCGTGAGCTTGCATTGACGTTGTATGTGTGTACCTACAGTGCTATATACAAGGTGAATTTGAAAGGATGTACTTTGGGCTAATATGAGGTTCTGCTGATCAAATCTAACAACTTTTCCCCTGTGTTGGTGAAAATATGGCTCCGATTGATTACTGGCCGACCGTAGAACTTTCAACCACACTTATTTATTTGTATTGTAGATCGTCGCGCATCCATCGGCTGTCAAGCAGATAATTTTAAGAATCGCGTTATCAACGAATGATAGCGTATTGTCATTTGTTGTACAGAAAAGCGCTCTCCAGCGGCATTAGCTCGCGTCCACTGCGCGTGTTTGGAGCTTCCCTAATGGGCGAGGTAATTAGGGGCGGCTCCAACAATCGCGAGTCGTTTACGATCCCACTATAACTCCTCGCACTATCTTTGTGAAACTTTTCATTTTCTTTAGATTTTATTACGGCTAATGACAACGTTACCGGGAAATTACAACACTATAATTTATTTTATAATTATTTCTTACACTTTGCATTGCGGTTTAATTATTTATTCATTCATCGCCGATTTATTTATTAAACACAAATTCATTCACATATTACATATAACTAAAGCAAACCCATTCTATGCGTTTAATAGGTTGCTATTAAAGTTTACTTAATATAAGGAGATCATATTTATTTGTATAGCGGGTGAGCCCACAAAAATCTGTAACGAGTTTGGTTGTATTATATTACATTTTTTATTTTAAACTATGTATATTACAGCAATGTATTTTTATAATTACTTTATCTAACAAAATATTGTGAAATATGCACGCGTAATTATAACGCCTGAATAAAAATATATCTAGTGCTTTCTATCGCTATTTAAATCAAATTTACGCTATATTTTATCATTTTTATTTATATATATATACATGGACAACCGGATCCACACTAGCTGTAGGTATAGGAAAAATATTTCCTTTGCTAAAAGTAAAGACAATACATAATATTATGTAACTAAAAAGTTGAATTGCATATTCTATTAAATAACCCATAACTCCGGTTAGTCTTTACTGAGTTAATGACAAATCTAATAATAATGTGTTAAATCTTAATTTAATTACTACAAACGGTTCTAAACCCCAGTAGTGAAAGTCGAGAGAATTACCAGCAAAAGCCGTCCGATCGGTCACAACTTTAATGGAATGCGTTTCGAAGACAGCGCCGACAGGATCTTATATTATGTATTTGGTTGGGGCTTGGAGTAAAACACAGTTAAGAGGAGTGTGGAATCAGAAAAACCTTCAACTCTGCTTCGCGGCCTCAGTCCGGGAACGCCGCAGTTTACACCCCTGCCTTCGCACAGACAATTTATGCGTAGCTTAATAAGGACATTAATAAAGTAATAACTTCGGGTTAACTGTAGCCAGATTTTTAAAATAGTCCAGACCATTTGCCACTGTCGCTTACTTGGTCCCATACATTTATTATTATTAATCAGTAAGCATCTGCATTTGGAACATTTATACGCATGCGTGTAGTTTTAATATATTTTAACATATTTAAATAACTACCGAAACTAAAATTTTGAGTAAAAAGTAAATATCAAATAGGTACCATACATTTGTGCATACCTTCCTATAACTCTGTGGTGCATACTCAAAAATTCCAAATCTCAAAAAGCTGCTTCCTAAAATAATATTTTCTTCGTACTTTCTCCACATTTTAAATTAAAAATTAAATAAAAAACAAACAAAACACAAAACGATTGTCACGTGAGGAATATTTTTTATCAATTATGTTTTAATCATAGAATCTCAGATTAATAATTATTATTATCTGAGCATAGGATGATTTGACCAACGCGACGTTTCTGTGGGGGAATTCGTATATGTGACGTCATCACCTTCTGTCAGATTTTACTCAAAAATGTTTGAGATTATTTCTTCAATTTATTCTAACTGTGGACAGTTGAGCCCAAAAGTCACTCTTGAAATTTCATTGTATGCAGTGTGACAGTTTATTATTTTAGATATCTATTTTTAGAAATCTTACTATTTTATTTTAAGTAATGTATTGTCGAAATAGTCATGAAATGTAATTTTATATGCGGGGATTTAATGTTTCAATAAAATTGATGTATTACTATAATTTCCAGACATGCATACAAAGTGTGTTATTACCGGAACATTTTAATATATATTAATTTTAACAGTTTAAATTTATTATAAGGCATAAGAGTGACTATTACTAGACTCCGCTTTGTAATAAACTAAGAATTTATATTAAACAAAACTTGTTTTTTATTTTGGACTAATTCAGCCAGTCTAAGTATTTGTTTAAAAAAAATGCTGTCATATGAATTGACATTACTAAGGATTGGGGTCTGCATCACTTTAATCTACTTACCCATGTATCTACATTAAAAATATTCCGGAGTTACCTAATTGTTAAATATTTTATTTTAAATAAATTAGTTTTTTATAGTAAAATAACTTAGATACACATACATTTGAATATATATATACATAACTTCTACAGGGCCTCAGGGTACCCAGACTCAGGGTATTCAAAGCAATCATAATCTCTACATTATATATATCAATTATCTGTCCGTTTGTTTTGAACTTGTCTCTAATTAACACTCATAAGTCTTAAATATAAAAAGATACGTAGGAAAATATGAAACAAAAATTGACATTTAAAATCTGCACGTACTAAATTATGCAAGTTAAGTATTACTTTCTTTCATTTAACAAAATATCTTCGGTTTACCGGTTTTGATCACCTAGATATTATACCTATGTCCATTCTCAATAATTAGTTTATCGTTTTTTTGACATAACATATTATCATAAAATTGACCTTACTCTTACACCATAGCCTACAAAAATATACTCTTCATACATTACACACACGCATCATACACACAACACACACAGACGTGCACTACACATATTACACCCATACACATTCATTTTTATCAATAATTTTTATAAACTTAATTACTTATTCTGTTTCTTGTAACGTGAGCGTTAGATTGTCAAAATAACGATTTCTGTTATTAGCGCGCTCTCCTCCAATCAGAAAAGGTTAACAACTACTCTGATTGGAGGAGAACGCGCTAATAGCGGAATTTGTTATTTTGACAATCTGACGTTCGCGTTATAAGAAACAGAATATGGCCGCTGGTAGGTAATATGTATAAAATTGTAAAAAAGTAATAATAAAATCTTTTCAGCGTTGGAAAATGTTTTTTATTTAAATATTGTAAAAACGCAATATTATTTTATAAAAGCAGCTGTCACTATTTAAAAAATAAATATTGGTTACTATTATAGTTGTATTGGACACGAGCTCTCGGTCTAACAGAAGTATTGTCATACTTAGTAGGTGGTCTCACCAATAAATACCTGAAAAATGATTTACCGACAAATATCATATAAACTATCCGTACTTTAGTAGTTACCATGGTTTATTATCCGTCAAAAAATATAGATTGATTATAGAGAACGGTCGCTAGTTATGATTTGGATCAGGCGTTGATTTTTTCGATTATCGAGGCGCTAGTCTCCTTTCATGGTGTAGGTAGTTATAAAACGCAGTAGCAGTTAATTTGTTGAAAACTCAGAGACCTGGCATTCCACCAATCATGTGGAATGATAATAATTATTTTTTAGCGTAATATTTTCAATATGTATTTTAGTTTTATACTTAGCGTAAAATAATTCAAACAATGTTCTAGAAATTGCCCACCGCCAGTTTCTAAAACATAGTTTGAATTATTCTATGCTAGAAATTATTTATTATTATTTCGTATTGTTCTTTTTTATCGCCGCCCATTTGGTAACAGCATCATTTGGCCGGCCATAGTAAATCGGTCTAATTCTATAGAAATTACATCGTATTGGTCCCTATTTATAAATATTGTATGTTTGTCATGAGTTAGATACAAACAGTCACACATGCTAAAATAAAAAAAAACTTTGATTTTGTAATAATATTAATGATGATAAAATAAGATAATACATTATTATGTTAGTATTTAAATGTTAGGTAGATAATAAAATTGTTGAACTACTCTGCCATTTATAAAAATAAAGTTTTGGATAATGGATGGAACCCATATTGAGCTTTGCTTTGGACATATAAAAAAAAAACTTTATTAAAAAAAAAACAATTAAAATAAATAGGTAGGACGATACATTTTATTAAAAATATAAAAGCGACCAAAATAAATAGCTGTTGCGTAGTTTTAGTTACATCGGACAGTCTGTCTTTTTTTTTGTAAGGTTATACTGACAGTGACAGTTGGTGAAAATTGCATATTTATTTTAGCTGAATCTGTAGTTAATCGTGTTAAAAGGTGTAAAAACATAGAATATAATCAAAATAAATATGTACTTGTCTTATAAAATTCCCAACAGTGAATATTTAGTGTTCCGATAGTGAAATAGAAAAAAGCGACGCGGAGCCACCTTTCACAGACGGGATCGCCCGCACAATGACGGTCTGTCATGGATTTTGTATGAAGATTTCTGTCTGGCAAGTTTTTGTAATTATTTAATTAATAATTTTCTATTAAACTTGCAAAAATCTCTCTATACATTTTTAGAATACATAATAAACTATTGATATCTATTTTTTTACCACTATAAATTGTTGTAGTTTTGTCGCTTGCAGAGATGTTAAAAAGTACAAAATTTTTATGTTTTGGAAAATATAAATACATTTTTTATTGAAATAATATATGGGAGACTATATTAATCTCTTCATACATTTCAAGTTAAAGAGTTACTATTCGCATAATAATAGTTGTCTGTGAGTATCGAGTAAATTTCTTTAACAAACATTTTTAGTTTTGTAGTTCTAGATTTTCAGAATACAGCCTTAAGCATTTTCCAAACAAACTGTGATCAGCGTCATCTTAATAGTGCACCTATTAACACCACAATTTGTTTGCCAATTGCAATTTAAAAAAACAAAACCAAATAGTTTTTTTTTATTTACAGGAATGTCAACACGCACACGCAAATACCGGCAATAGCCAGTTTAATACCATAGTTATAGGTCCAACCCATTTATGTTTGTTAATACTGCAGTATGGTGTCGGTGGCCGCGCATAACCAATAAATCTGCTATCGGGTCCGCGTGTCGCCGGTTTCGCCTAAATTGGTCCATTTTTCAACATTTATCTGTCCCGCGCCACATCCTCATACAAAATCACTGTATTTATGATATCCAGATACATTGTTACAGGATTTTGTTCATTGTGTACTTCAATATGGATGAATCAGATAAATTGCCAGAGTCCACAGTTAACCTTAATCGTGTCTGATGGTAAGCAGCGATGAGTATCGATTTAGATAGTATTTATTTACTTTCTGAAGATACCATTTTTTTTTAACAGCTATGCTCTCTACAAATGATTTTTTATTATCATTTTTTTTCCGATTTTTCATACATTGTCCTGGCCTTAAACTAGCTCAAAGCTTGTACTATGTGTACCAGAAACAACGACATCACCAGCCTTTCACGCGTCCACTGCATAGGCCTCCCCCAAGGATCGCCACGGCGACCGATTCTGCGCCGCCTGTAGCCATCGGCTTCCCGCGACCTTTTGCAGGTCGTCGGTCCATCTTGTGGGGGCCTGCCTCTGCTGCGTCCTCCAGCACGCGGATACAACGATATCATATTTTATTTTATAACCCCCAGGATGATCTGGCATGGACTAATTGTACAGAAAAACGTTTTATAGGTAAACGTAGTATTATTGTTTTGAGTAGAGTGGGAATCGAACCGAATTCTATAACGTTTCAGTCTTAGACAATAACTCATTTAGATTCATTCACATAAGATATCTATGTAGGTATACTGTGGGTACTCTTTTGGTATTATTAAATTATCATCTAGAAAAATATATTAAGCCTGTTTATCCTCGACATCTTATTTTTCGTTTTTCATTTATAAGTAGATGGGCACAGATAAAGTCCAAAGCATTACAATCATAGATTTAGCAAGTGTTCACTCTACGTTCTCAATCCATGGTTACAAAACTTATTGAATATTCCTCAACTTGCTAGAATTCCTTCGTTCACAACACAACACTTGTACCTTCGGTGTGAAGCTTGCACGTGTTTATATTGCAATCATACTTATCTATTATTCCAGTCACTCTATAATGGCAAGCATTATTTAATTATTTATTCCCCGGGTCCGATAACATTACCTAAAAATATCTATATAAAATTCTGCTTACATTCATATATAATGAAAAGGAACCGCACCTTAAAATAACAATTTTCTGTACTTTGAATGCTATTACGTAATCGTTATTACGGTACAGTCCATAAATTCTATTAGACCTTAGTTTTAAAACAGTATTATAATAAAATATTCATTGTAAACAAAGTAGGAGTTTATGATAACGAAATGGGACCGCCGATTTGTAGTGCAGTTAGTAAACAGGTCTCACTTTCTCAGACCCACTCGTTCCGAAGTCAGAGCTGACTTGAGTCCAACTCAGTGTGAACGTGAGTCGTGAGCGAGCGGCGAATTACTTGTGAGTAAATAAATATCATCACTAAAATTGAAGGGACATATTCATGTACAAATAAGACCGGAACAAAACCTGAACTATAAATTGTATTAATAGTTTAATTTATTACACGTTTTTGTAACTAAGATTTAATAATTGTTTTGGTCACTATTCAACGAAAATAACATCGTGTGTGTTTGTAATATATTTTTTATAGTTTCTATTTATAAAACAGTTATAAATAGAAACTATAAAAAATATATTAATTTATGTTTTTGTTCATATGAGTTATATGAAACATACCTATTGTATTATAAGATTTTATTATCTTTTGGTTGGAGACACTACAAAGTTCATTATCATGCTTCCATGGGTGACCATGCTGATGACCATGCTGAGGATCAGGTATCATCAGCAGGCTTATTTGCGTGTAGTTATATATCTTATATTTATTGTGTTATGTGGCAAAATATCTTTTTCTTTCAATAAATAGTTTAGTATTCTTTTAAATTTTAATCTCTAGTATATTTATGTTACTAGTATTTATACTACTACTATTTTAACTCTATAGTAAATATTTTTTTACAATTTAGTTCTTTAGAATCATCATAAACACGCCTCTATTAAAATTGGATCTCCTACATCTGTAAACATAAAACCAAAACAAATGAGTTTTTTACCGATGGACATGTCACTTCAGAAAAAAGACATACTTAGAGGTATCCATTCTCTGGTTCAGGAGTTGAATGATTTATATTTTGCAGGAAACATGTCTCTAACCCTGTACAAGTTGGACCCGAGTCCACCAGCCCGCGCGGCCATGATGGTGTTGGAGGCTTTGAAGATCCCCAACGTGGTCTACAAAGATGTGGACCTGTTCGCTGCCGGTCATCTGACGGAAGAATTTAAGAAGGTAAGTCGGCATAACCCACTCCTAGTGTAATTGACTAAACTCGCTACCTGATCTGACTGATGAAGACCTACTCAATAAACTCGACCGCCTTCTTAACTTGTGCATACGCTTTGTTTTCGGCCTGCGCAAATATGACCATGTATCTATTTACCGCAAACAGTTAAGATGGCTTAATATACGATCACGTAGATCAGTGCACATGCTTTCTTTCCTTTATAACATCCTCTATAATCCTAATACCCCTTCTTACCTAAAATCTTGATTTATTTTCCTCTGTGATTCTCACGATCGTCCTCTTAGCTCCTCTGTTAATAACCAATTAAAAAACCCGTCACACATCTCCACCAAATATTCCGATTCTTTTACTGTGTCAGCTGCTCGTCAATGGAATTTGCTTCCTCTGTGTATAAGACAGGCTCCAACCATCGGTGTATTTAAACGCCTACTCACCACTTATTATCTGAATAAGTAACTGCCTATTTTTCCTTTAGCATTTTCTGTTTTAATATGTACTATATGTATTATATTGTATGATTTATTTAAGTAGTATATTATGTATTGTGCGTATATTTAAGTATTTACATGTAATATTTAAGTAGTTTATATACTATTCGCTATATATCTTTTAAATTGTTATTTATTTGCTTTTGCACCCTATGCATAATCTTCCACTCTCTCAAAGGTTAGCTGGTAGAAAATGCCTAAGGCATTAAGTTCGCCTATGTACAATTTTATTTTGTAATTTTGTGCAATAAAGTATTTTAAATAAATATATAAATATTTCAGATGAATCCTCAACATACAGTCCCCACTTTAAAAGATGGCGACTTCGTGATTTGGGATAGGTAAGCATCCTACCTTATATCTGTACAACATAATAATTGATTACATTACAGCTATAACTCCTGGATTGTTAAAAAGACGTTAGCGTTAGGTAGTTAGGGCACTTTGTGACAAATCATTATAAGTGTGTTATCGTAAATATTTAATCTCAGAAACACGCGGCTTTTTGTTTTATTATTTAAACTTTAACCTCATATCTAACAAATACTAAATAATTCATTATCACATTCCTTTTTTTTTTTTTTTTTTTTTAATTATATCATTGAAAAATTATGAAAGCATAGACTGTATAATGGTTTAGATATAAATACACAATATAAGATAGCAGCACAAGATTATTTTGAGATATATTAGCAGACAACATGACCATTATATCAGCAGATACTCATCGACTACAGCTAGTTGTTATATATTTATCATCAAAAGGAAACAAATGCACTTCATATTTCATTATCTTGTCGCAGGCCACTGCTAGAGATATATATATCTCCGAAACAAACAAGCAATCAAGCGATGATTTAGGCCACAATGGTTTGATAAAATAACAAAAATGCACGTAGGATGTAGGTATTGTAGATATATTTTTTACTGCAACAGTTTTTGTGATTTATGAAAAAAAATGTTTAGACACTATACTATTGATTGATATCTAGATCCGTGTAATAATCGTTAGATCATTCTTTTTTTTATTGTTTAATTAGAAAGAATCAATAAAGTCGAACAAAGTGAAAGTTTATTCTGTAAGTCCTTATTCACTCATGTCATAAATTCATCCAGATTAAAACTAAATACATTTATTAAGTAGAAGTATAGAAGTGACCGCTTAATGCGAGCTGATAATGTAAAGTAGAGCTGATAAATACAGGGGGTTGGAATGGCTACCTCCGCGTCTGGGTTGTGGATATGGTATGGGATAAGAAGAATTAGCTGATGTCACTTACTCGCCGAAATCAACCTGTAAAAGACCAAGAGACAGGTGATTGTTCTGTGCGCCGGCTGTCAAGCCTTAAGCTCTTATGTTGTTAAGCTTCCTTCCCATTGTTCTGTGCGCCGGCTGTCAAGCCTTAAGCTCTTATGTTGTTAAGCTTCTTTCCCATTGTTCTGTGCGCCGGCTGTCAAGCCTTAAGCTCTTATGTTGTTAAGCTTCTTTCCCATTGTTCTGTGCGCCGGCTGTCAAGCCTTAAGCTCTTATGTTGTTAAGCTTCCTTCCCATTGTTCTGTGCGCCGGCTGTCAAGCCTTAAGCTCTTATGTTGTTAAGCTTCTTTCCCATTGTTCTGTGCGCCGGCTGTCAAGCCTTAAGCTCTTATGTTGTTAAGCTTCTTTCCCATTGTTCTGTGCGCCGGCTGTCAAGCCTTAAGCTCTTATGTTGTTAAGCTTCCTTCCCATTGTTCTGTGCGCCGGCTGTCAAGCCTAAAGCTCTTATGTTGTTAAGCTTCTTTCCCATTGTTCTGTGCGCCGGCTGTCAAGCCTTAAGCTCTTATGTTGTTAAGCTTCTTTCCCATTGTTCTGTGCGCCGGCTGTCAAGCCTTAAGCTCTTATGTTGTTAAGCTTCTTTCCCATTGTTCTGTGCGCCGGCTGTCAAGCCTTAAGCTCTTATGTTGTTAAGCTTCTTTCCCATTGTTCTGTGCGCCGGCTGTCAAGCCTTAAGCTCTTATGTTGTTAAGCTTCCTTCCCATTGTTCTGTGCGCCGGCTGTCAAGCCTTAAGCTCTTATGTTGTTAAGCTTCTTTCCCATTGTTCTGTGCGCCGGCTGTCAAGCCTTAAGCTCTTATGTTGTTAAGCTTCTTTCCCATTGTTCTGTGCGCCGGCTGTCAAGCCTTAAGCTCTTATGTTGTTAAGCTTCTTTCCCATTGTTCTGTGCGCCGGCTGTCAAGCCTTAAGCTTTTATGTTGTTAAGCTTCTTTCCCATTGTTCTATGCGCCGGCTGTCAAGCCTTAAGCTCTTATGTTGTTAAGCTTCTTTCCCATTGTTCTGTGCGCAGGCTGTCAACCCTTAAGCTCTTATGTTGTTAAGCTTCTTTCCCATTGTTCTGTGCGCCGGCTGTCAAGCCTTAAGCTCTTATGTTGTTAAGCTTCTTTCCCATTGTTCTGTGCGCCGGCTGTCAAGCCTTAAGCTTTTATGTTGTTAAGCTTCTTTCCCATTGTTCTGTGCGCCGGCTGTCAAGCCTTAAGCTCTTATGTTGTTAAGCTTCTTTCCCATTGTTCTGTGCGCCGGCTGTCAAGCCTTAAGCTCTTATGTTGTTAAGCTTCTTTCCCATTGTTCTGTGCGCAGGCTGTCAAGCCTTAAGCTCTTATGTTGTTAAGCTTCTTTCCCATTGTTCTGTGCGCAGGCTGTCAAGCCTTAAGCTCTTATGTTGTTAAGCTTCTTTCCCATTGTTCTGTGCGCCGGCTGTCAAGCCTTAAGCTCTTATGTTGTTAAGCTTCTTTCCCATTGTTCTGTGCGCAGGCTGTCAACCCTTAAGCTCTTATGTTGTTAAGCTTCTTTCCCATTGTTCTGTGCGCCGGCTGTCAAGCCTTAAGCTCTTATGTTGTTAAGCTTCTTTCCCATTGTTCTGTGCGCCGGCTGTAAAGCCTTAAGCTCTTATGTTGTTAAGCTCCTTTCCCATTGTTCTGTGCGCCGGCTGTCAAGCCTTAAGCTCTTATGTTGTTAAGCTTCTTTCCCATTGTTCTGTGCGCCGGCTGTCAAGCCTTAAGCTCTTATGTTGTTAAGCTTCTTTCCCATTGTTCTGTGCGCAGGCTGTCAAGCCTTAAGCTCTTATGTTGTTAAGCTTCTTTCCCATTGTTCTGTGCGCCGGCTGTCAAGCCTTAAGCTCTTATGTTGTTAAGCTTCTTTCCCATTGTTCTGTGCGCCGGCTGTCAAGCCTTAAGCTCTTATGTTGTTAAGCTTCTTTCCCATTGTTCTGTGCGCAGGCTGTCAAACCTTAAGCTCTTATGTTGTTAAGCTTCTTTCCCATTGTTCTGTGCGCAGGCTGTCAAGCCTTAAGCTCTTATGTTGTTAAGCTTCTTTCCCATTGTTCTGTGCGCCGGCTGTCAAGCCTTAAGCTCTTATGTTGTTAAGCTTCTTTCCCATTGTTCTGTGCGCAGGCTGTCAAGCCTTAAGCTCTTATGTTGTTAAGCTTCTTTCCCATTGTTCTGTGCGCCGGCTGTCAAGCCTTAAGCTCTTATGTTGTTAAGCTTCTTTCCCATTGTTCTGTGCGCAGGCTGTCAAGCCTTAAGCTCTTATGTTGTTAAGCTTCTTTCCCATTGTTCTGTGCGCAGGCTGTCAAGCCTTAAGCTCTTATGTTGTTAAGCTTATTTCCCATTGTTCTGTGCGCAGGCTGTCAAGCCTTAAGCTCTTATGTTGTTAAGCTTCTTTCCCATTGTTCTGTGCGCCGGCTGTCAAGCCTTAAGCTCTTATGTTGTTAAGCTTCTTTCCCATTGTTCTGTGCGCAGGCTGTCAAGCCTTAAGCTCTTATGTTGTTAAGCTTCTTTCCCATTGTTCTGTGCGCAGGCTGCCAAGCCTTAAGCTCTTATGTTGTTAAGCTTCTTTCCCATTGTTCTGTGCGCCGGCTGTCAAGCCTTAAGCTCTTATGTTGTTAAGCTTCTTTCCCATTATTCTGTGCGCCGGCTGTGAAGCCTTAAGCTCTTATGTTGTTAAGCTTCTTTCCCATTGTTCTGTGCGCCGGCTGTCAAGCCTTAAGCTCTTATGTTGTTAAGCTTCTTTCCCATTGTTCTGTGCGCCGGCTGTCAAGCCTTAAGCTCTTATGTTGTTAAGCTTCTTTCCCATTGTTCTGTGCGCCGGCTGTCAAGCCTTAAGCTCTTATGTTGTTAATCTTCTTTCCCATTGTTCTGTGCGCAGGCTGTCAAACCTTAAGCTCTTATGTTGTTAAGCTTCTTTCCCATTGTTCTGTGCGCCGGCTGTCAAGCCTTAAGCTCTTATGTTGTTAAGCTTCTTTCCCATTGTTCTGTGCGCCGGCTGTCAAGCCTTAAGCTCTTATGTTGTTAAGCTTCTTTCCCATTGTTCTGTGCGCAGGCTGTCAAGCCTTAAGCTCTTATGTTGTTAAGCTTCTTTCCCATTGTTCTGTGCGCCGGCTGTCAAGCCTTAAGCTCTTATGTTGTTAAGCTTCTTTCCCATTGTTCTGTGCGCAGGCTGCCAAGCCTTAAGCTCTTATGTTGTTAAGCTTCTTTCCCATTGTTCTGTGCGCAGGCTGTCAAGCCTTAAGCTCTTATGTTGTTAAGCTTCTTTCCCATTGTTCTGTGCGCAGGCTGTCAAGCCTTAAGCTCTTATGTTGTTAAGCTTCTTTCCCATTGTTCTGTGCGCCGGCTGTCAAGCCTTAAGCTCTTATGTTGTTAAGCTTCTTTCCCATTGTTCTGTGCGCAGGCTGTCAAGCCTTAAGCTCTTATGTTGTTAAGCTTCTTTCCCATTGTTCTGTGCGCCGGCTGTCAAGCCTTAAGCTCTTATGTTGTTAAGCTTCTTTCCCATTGTTCTGTGCGCAGGCTGTCAAGCCTTAAGCTCTTATGTTGTTAAGCTTCTTTCCCATTGTTCTGTGCGCCGGCTGTCAAGCCTTAAGCTCTTATGTTGTTAAGCTTCTTTCCCATTGTTCTGTGCGCAGGCTGCCAAGCCTTAAGCTCTTATGTTGTTAAGCTTCTTTCCCATTGTTCTGTGCGCAGGCTGTCAAGCCTTAAGCTCTTATGTTGTTAAGCTTCTTTCCCATTGTTCTGTGCGCCGGCTGTCAAGCCTTAAGCTCTTATGTTGTTAAGCTTCTTTCCCATTGTTCTGTGCGCCGGCTGTCAAGCCTTAAGCTCTTATGTTGTTAAGCTTCTTTCCCATTTTTTATTTATGTGTATTAAATTTTATCATGTAATTTGTGAAGGCCTTTATATTTTCAGCCATGCCATAGCATCTTATCTAGTATCCACGTATGGTAAGGATGACTCCCTCTACCCCAAAGACCCCAAGAAAAGAGCAGTGGTGGACCAGAGGCTGCACTTCGACAGTGGGATCCTATTCGTTGCTCTCAGAGGAAGCATGGTGGGTCTTTAAGAATATTTATAAATCTATTTTAACATCTTGTCTCTTTTCATCAAATGCCAATACAAGTATAAATATAAGGGGCCGATTGATGATTATAGAATATTATAAAGACGATGCAGAATATCTACTATATAGGAAAATGCTTCCTTCTATTCAAGTGATGCACTTTGGTTGGCATTATATCAAAAAATAATTCTGTTTAATTACAAATTATATCCCACTAAAGTTCAACCGAAAGAATTATCATGATTGATATTATGAGATAGTTAAACATTGCCTATATTTAAAATTAAGTTAAAAATCAACGTCATATAAATTGGTGCGAGAAACTTTAACAAACGATCAACTGTTGTATTTTTTTCTATTAAAATTGATAAAAGGTTTAAAAAAAATACTTCTTACTGACTTCTCAGACCACTCTAAATGGTTCCAAATTAATAATAGTAGCCCTTAAATGCTACTACTTTCAGTTCCCGGTGCTATTCCTGAAAGAACCAAAGTTTCGGCCAGAGAACCTAGCTCGCATCGAGCCGGCGTACGAGTTCTGCGAGAGCTTTCTGCAGAGCGGACCCTGGATAGCCGGAGACCAGCTCACCATTGCTGATATCTGCTGCGTCTCCACCATCAGCTCCTTGAATTGGATCGTCGCTATTGATCAAAAGAAGTATGGGTGTTAATTGAAATAAATTCTACACATAACCAATAAAATTATATAATAAAATAAATAGAAACATAAAAATGTTCACCGTGTACTATAATGGCTGTAAGAAAGCCCCAACAACATGGCTAAAAAAAATTTGATCAAACCGAAAATGTATTACGCAACGACAACTGATATAAAGAACAAACATTATTTTATCCACTACCCACCAATTATAATAGGCGCATACATTTATATAAACACACTGTCACACACATATGGAGATATCAAGGTTTGTTTTTTTTTTTTATATTAAGTTTTATTTTAGGGATTCCAAAGTGGAATAGTTTTGACTTCTATGTGTTATACTCATTAAACTTCCTAGAGCATTTTAGTTAAACTGGTAATATCTTTTTCCTAAGATAAATGTTATTGGTAAGAATGAGACATAACATAATTTTTAATATTTTTTTTCTCCAAAAGTTCTTTATCGTAATAAGCCTGCTGCACTCAAAGATTTATTTGCTCCAATTGTTATCTGTTCTGCGGCAGATATGAGCAGCCCCCAGCCACTTCAGCATAGGTTCAGAGCTATGTCGATGGTTCCCTTACTTAGTACCAGCCCGTGAGCGGTCATGTATGTAATTACTGGTAAGATACAATGGCTGAAGACATAGTGGTGTATTATTGGTACAAGACTCTTACTTGGGATTTAGACCCAACGCAAGTAATTAAGCTTTAAATAACACATTCACAAGTGTGGGGAGAGGCCTACCTACTGGTACGGCTAAGGTTGTATTGTAATAGTGTTGTGATCTGTTCCAGATTCCCGAAGCTGCACTCCTGGCTGGGCCGCTGCTCCAAGCTCGACTTCTTTGTTAAAGCCAATGTTCCCGGGAACACTGTGTTTGGCACTCTTGTGAAAAAGGAATTGTTTTAGATTATAAATAAACAACTAGAAATATGTTTAGTCTTATTATTATCACAATCCTGTCCTCAGAAAAACATATTCGTTCGGCATTTTACAAGTATATAATATAATAATAATATATAGGACAATTTACACATATTACTCTGGTCACAAACTAAGCTCTATGCTTGTGCTATGTGTAGCAGAAACAACGATATAATAATTATTTATATTTTATAAATACGACCATTATACAGTTACAAAAAAGGTACTAATATTTTGTTGCCGTGGGCGGGAATTGAACCCACGACCTCCGGATGCAACGCCAAAGGCGCAACCACTAGACTACGGAGACGGTCATACCACTGTGTACTGCTTACCTTTACTAACATGCCATAACTATAATCAATCAATGTATATTTTGTAGGTGCTACAGCTTGGTTTAAATGAATATTATTTGCTTTTAGTATATATTATTTAGTTTATACTACGGGCAGGAGATAGGAATTACTGTAAAAGGAGCTGTCATCTGTAATTAATTACCTATGTTAATAAATGCTTTTGATATGATTATAGTTCCAACTTGAAATATTATAATTGATAAACTTACTTAACCTCTGGTATTTTACAACTATTTTTTATATGTCGGTACCTCTTATAATATAACATTTGTATGACTATCAATTGTTTCGCAAAGTGTACCATGGACCGAATCTATCGAATAAACAAAATTGTTTGTTAAGAATGGGTACCAACATTGGTGAATTACTAATGTAAATTGCACAAGTGATACCCAACCAAATACAACCAGTTCCTGTATAAAACACGTAACTATTTTTTTTATAACTTCACCTCGCTTTTGTAAACATAAAATAACCTTGAATTGGTGTAGCAACATCACAGCATAAAAAAATATTGCGCGTTGTAATCTAAGTGAGCTCTCAAATCAGTCTACAATCTGAATAAACAAAACGGTTTTTTTACCGACACGTTTGTAGTAGTTTATATATACATTCCAAATAATATATAAATAGATGACTTAGATCGGATGGGTTCTAAATAAGCTAGAAAACGGGAAACGTGTATTTTCTGAATGTGGAGACCCAAATGCCACAACTACTTCAAACAAAAAGTCATCATTGCTATTCAACGTGGCAATGCTGCCAGTGCTATAGGTACTCTGCCAAGTGGTATCCCATTTAAGGATTATTTTTATTTATTATGATTAGTAGTATGTTTTTTTTTTAGTTTTAATGTCATGTTTTGTAAGTTTTTGTTTTATCAATAAATGATTAAATAAAAGAAATATGATCATAAAATAAGCTAACATTGTAGTTTAGCAACAGCTGACTTGCTCTTGCGCTTGGCGTTGCGTTGTCAGAGCTTCGCGTTTGGTCTGCGCCAGCTACAAGATCTTCGTCTGCCGTCAGTTCATTGTATAATGATAATGAACGAATTGACAAAATGAAGCCGACGCAAGACTTATCATAAGACATCTGTTGCTACACGTGATTACGCATACTAATGTATTTACTTTATATTTAAAAATATCTCATGTCAGTTCATTTGGGGGATTGATAGAGACACAACGTTTAGACGCGAATATTACTATTTGTAAGTGTTTTGTATTATTATTGTATTTGGGAACAATCTCTGCTACGTTTATAGCTCAGGAGCATTTGGAAGTATAAAAGTATACACAGAGGTGAACAGTTTTAACCATGTAATCCTGTTGGAAAGCGCTCTAGATACTGTCATTAATAGCTTGATTAAAAAAAAATTGTCTTCCATTAGAATGCAGCTGGAGAGCTCTCAGATAGGAGACTAATGATAGATGATGATAAATTGAGCCTAAATATAAAGTCATAATAAAAAATCGTGTTCTGGCTATCATTGGAACGCACTTGTAGGTTCTGAAGCTACAACTTTTACTCTAATCTAATCTTGAAGCCATAGAACAATCAAAATATATATTTAAAGCTCCCTGAATTGAATTGGCTAATTTATTTTGTTATTTACTTTTTTGTAAATTCCTTATCAGGATAATCTTATTTAGATTTTTTAAAAGATAAAATGCAACGAAAAATATTCTGGTGGGCAGGACTCGAACTTACGATCCTCGCTTTCGCCAGGTAAACCGCCGAGCCAACCAGTCAACCCTCACGAAATTAAAATTTGTTATATACATATACACAGACGCCTTTATGTGCATTACCTCTATGTGCTTTCTTCTAATTTCTCGTAATATGTTTTTTATAAAAAAAAAATAGTATAATTTTATATTTTATAACATTTATTTACCAGAATATATTATAAATTTAAAAAACATAATACTTAAAAAAACTAAATTAAAAATAAAATCTAACTGCAAAATAAAAAAAAAAATATTGATTTATCACACATAAAATTCAGTGAAATATAAAATACATAATTTGGAGTACCTTGCCGAGAAATCGAGGATCGTGGGTTCGAGTCCCGCCCAACAGGATTTTAGCTTTATGGATTTTATTAACTTTCAGAAGGCAGCATTCCTAAGTAGACAATAATGTCTATAACGCTATACAAGATGGACGCCAGCCCGCCCGCGCGCGCCGTGGCCATGCTCATAGAGCTGCTGCAAATACCCAACGTGCAACACCAAAACATAGATATCTTTGCCAAAGAACACCTTACTGAAGAGTTTCTTAAAGTAACTTACCTTTTATTTTTTTAGAATAGTTTAATTGTAAGATAATGCAACCATCAGCTATGGAAAAGGTTTTCGGTCATCTATAATTTAAGATTTAACTAAAGGCCATTTCTATAATCATCGGTAATGGTTCGTTATCTATATCTATTATAAAGAGAAAAGATTTTTTTTTTTTTGTTCTGGATAAATTCAAAAATTATGAACCGATTTTATAATCAGGCAGTCAGTTGAAACAACTGATAAAAGCCTGCATCTTGTTAATTGCTTAGCTGGTGTGGTTTGTGTCCAAACGATTTTTAAATTGATTGCTGGTCTCCGCTGAGAATACTTCTCTTGGTAGTCCATTTGCACAGACCTATTTGCATTACGAATCTATTTTAATACCCTCGCTACTCTATCGTCAAATTAATTGCTCGTTTCGTAATGGCATCATGAAAGGAGACTACCAGACTATACCCCCCGACAAGTAAGTAACGTAAGGTATAGCGTGACATGATGTGTTCCAGATGAATCCCCAGCACACCATTCCTACTCTGAAAGACGGTGACTTCATTATTTGGGACAGGTGAGTACCCATTCCATATTATTATCTATTATATACAAATGACATTACTTTGTTAAACAAAAACATATCATCACGGGTGCCTTACGGCGCCCGAGACCGCCTAGACGGCCTCAGGGTACCCAGCGGAGGGATTTTTAATCCCACCTTGTCGTAGCTGATGGTATACGCGGTGGCCGAGTTGGTTAGACCTTTGACTTAAAAACACTTAAGTCCCTGGTTGGAATCCCGGTGTGTACCAATGAGTTTTTAATTAAAAAAAATGTACATTAATTTGTTTGACAACACCACTATAGTCCCTCGGAGAGCACGTTAAGCTGTCGGTTTCACTATACCAACTTGTGAAACTGTTTATAGACATTACCTTGTTAATTTTATTAAACAATAGATCTAAGTCGTTATTGTTAGTCCAGACTTAGTTATTTGCTGTTACTGTTAGCCATCGTTTGTTTAATTTTTAATTGTTCAGCAAAACATCTGTTTAAATATATATATTTTTTTTAATCTATCCTTAATTATTATTTAGTTAAAAACATTTTTATAGAAGTACCTAGATATATCTATCAGCCAAAGATATATCTATCAGCCAAAGATATATATATCAGCCAAAGATTTGCCAACTGCACTTTATTTTCATTTCAGTCACGCGATTTGTTCGTACCTAGTGTCCAAGTATGGTAAAGACGACTCTCTGTATCCGAAGGATCTCAAGAAGAGAGCTGTGGTGGACCAGAGACTGCACTTCAACAGCTCCGTATTGTTTATTGCACTCCGCGGCGCGTTGGTAAGCACTAGCCTCGCTAACTATAATAATCTTATCCTGACTTCGTGTCTCATACCAACCCGCACTAAAATATTTACTGGTTCGTACATCTACCGCACTATTAGCGACAGGAAACTCATTTAAAACTGTGAAGATGACTACTTAAAACCTATAAACGTCATTACTAGTATTTCGCTCAATAGAAAAAATTATAAAAACTGTAAGAAAATAGTGATTATCGTGAAGTTTTTTTTAAGTTTATATAAAGCTTAGCCAACTTAATCAAAATCTAATTATACAAAATAAAATAGACGTGTTATATTAAAAATACGTGGGATTATATTTTTTATTAGCTTTAAATATTTTTAATTAATACAATTGTATTAACCATGCTCTACCGCTTTGCATGTTTCCTTGATCAATGATTCTCGGACATTCATACAGTATTCATACTACAGACATTCGTGAATCCATCAGGGAGATTAACATGTAAGTAGTTCCCTAATAAAAAAAACAGTACGATACAGTTATTATATGATTAAGGGTCGCGGGAAAAAAACTAAGATATTATATTATTAAGAGTAGTAATTTATTCTAAAGACAAAATTAGATATCTAAAGATGAAAAAAGGCTCGTGAATCTTTTTGCCGACCCCGTCATGTTTGATAAGCGCGAAAACTGCTTTAAATCGTCGAGTCCACTAGGTAGTCATGTTTCGGTTTTAGTCTGTGGGTTTACCGGTTTTCAGGAGACTACTGCATCGATTTCTTATCGAAGTGGTAGTCTCCTTTTAGGGTACAATTGCGAAACAAGCGATTGGTTTGACGATTAAGCAGCGACGATATGGTATAGACTCGAAATGGAAATTTGTCTTTGGCGCTGTCTTTAGTAACCGCATCATTTAGCGGGCATAGTGGAAACAATCAATGCTCTTAAACAATAATGTATGATCGACCTCATTATAGATTTTGTACGACTGCTTACCAACAGGTAGATACAAACTCACAGGTCGTGATCCAGTAAAAAAAAATACTGCAAAAAGCTATGAATATAAATACTGCAAATGCTTAATTCCTTATTTTTGTGTAGTTTCCGGTAATATTTCTCAACGAAACCAAGTTCAAACCAGAGGCCTTTACCAACATCATCACGGCATACGAGTTTTGCGAAAAGTTCCTGGATAGCAAACCCTGGATAGCAGGAGACCAGATGACTATAGCTGACATATGCTGCGTGACTACCATCAGTGCCCTCAACTGGATCGTACCAGTGGATAAGGAGAAGTAAGGAATGTTATTGTTGTCGGTAGTTACTGGTTAACAGAAGACCTATAACTGATATAAGCTGCGTTCAAGCGGACCCCTGGACCCTGTGTGGCCTAAACTGGATCGTACCAGTGGATAAGTAACCATTCTTTTTTAAGAATAAAGATTACATTTTGGTGTTAAGTATATATTTTTGTCCTCTTTCATTTTGTTGTTTTTTTCTTATGCACAAATATGGAGAGAGCATAAATAATATGCCAAACCCAATGTGTGCACATTTGATTCGCAAACATAGTTTTCGCAGATTTAAACAGAAGTGTCTTGAACATTAAATATTTTTAATGATCACGTCATGAAACCCATTATAACCTCATAGTCTCTCCTCGACGATGGAAGTTCACAATGTAGTATCGATTCGATGCTAGCGGCGTCACATAAGTTTTAAGTAAATTAAAAAGCAATAAAGGTTTTGGAACGCATCCTCCACTGTCGCTCTGCACTCCCGCGCATTGAAGTGTCATTCGTTTCTTATGTCAAGTTGGCGTCGCATCTTACAAAAAATATTTTATTTTTTCCTAGTTAATTTAGTTATTTTAAGTTGTGTTTCAGCATTAAAAATGGGAAAAAGAAAATATGAGAATAGTTTCAAATACAAGAAAATAAAAAATTAAGGAAACTCTTTAAAAAGGTGAAGAAATGGTTCGCTCAAAGCGATCATGAAACCAAAGGTGAGTTTCTATTCGTCTTATTAAAATCCTATCGAAAATACATAACGCTCAACTATTATTGTAATCAACTTTGTGCTGTTGAGAAATACATATTGTTACCTGGGGACACTCATTGGGAATGTATATGGTTTGATATCTCGCCATTGTATATCATTGAAAGAAAAGAAAGAAAGAAAAACTTTATTTCATTGCGATACTAAATCAGAGTATTGAATGATTTTTGCAACCTGGGACATTCTTTGGGAATGTATATGGTTAGATATTTCGCCATTGCTTTACTGTTAAGAGTTAAGAATGGTTTTTACATTAAAAGTTTATTTTTATATATCATTGCGATACTGAATGAGAGTATTGAGTGACTTTTGTAACCTGGGACATTCTTTGGGAATGTATATGGTTAGATGTTTCGCCATTGCTTCACTGTTAAGAGGTAAGAATAATTTTCACATTAAAAGTTCATTTTTATATATCATTGCGATACTGAATCAGAGTATTGAATGACTTCTGTAACGAGTCTAGTACTGTAAGACTCATACCATCGGCTATGACAAGTTGGGAATAAAAAACCCTCCGCTGGGTACCCTGGGGCCGTCTAGGCGGTCTCGGGCGCCGTAAGGCACCCGTAATGCTATGTAAATATCTTCATGATCAATTGAGTCCAAGATATTTTGCAACACAGTCAGAATTTTATATAGCTAAATATGTTCAAAATAATAATAACAATTTCATTGCAATACTGTTGAGAGTATTGAATGGCTTTTATAATCAGTCTGGTGCTGTAAATTATAAAAAATAAAAATAAATAAATGTAGGTAAGTAATTCATAAAAACAATTTTATGTAATTGATAAAAACAATTTATACCTGCATCTTCAGGATCAATTAAGTCCAAGAATATTTTACAACAAATAACTTTATATATCAGAATTTGTGAAAAATACAATTGCATTGCAATACTGTTAAGAGTATTGAATGACAATGATTTATAATAAACCTAGTAGTGTAATTCAGAATACCTACAAATTCATAAAAATTATTGTATGTAATTGATAAAAACAATTTATACCTGCATCTTCAGGATCAATTAAGTAAAAGAATATTTTACAATACAGAATTTTATATAGCAGAATTTGTGAAAAATACAATCTCATTGCTATACTGTTAAGAGTATTGAATGATAATGATTCATAATAAACCTAGTAGTGTAATTCAGAATACCTACTAAATTTTTATTCATTTTCAATTTTAAATGAACCAAAAAATATTTTACAATACAATCAGAATTTTATATAGCAGGTTCTGTGAAAACTTAACAGTCTTTACTAGAAACTCATATACATGAGAATACACATACTTTAACCCAAAAAGATGTAGAATATTTGCTGTACTGGGGCCAACTAAAACGGACCAGCAGACATCCTTTGTACATTCCCCTGTACAAAGTAGTAATATAAGACCAGCAAAGTAGCACTAAGTAAGGTCCTACATTTTCACTTGCAAAAGAAAATAAATAATATATATTCATTTAATAAATTACAATGTAGTTATTAAATGTCTTCATGAGGCAGTCAAACTGCTGTGCAATATTCTAAGAGGTTTTGTGATATCTGCTCTAATAAAAACTTGAATGTCTTCACGGAAATCAAATAGAACAGAATTTAGAAATAATAAAAACAGCTAGGACTGTTCAAAGATCCAGCCAGGAGCTGTGTACTACCAACCAAAAATGGACAAATAACCAAACTAAATCTCCCTGAGACCCCTCAATCATCCAACTTTAAACTGGTGGGCCCCTCCTTGCTTTAACAGGAATGCATAGGGCAGACAGAATCGAGAAAACTTTAAAAAATTTAAACCTGCAATATATTTAAACATTATATAATGTAGGAGCCATAAAACCTGTCCAATAAATTCAAATTATTGTTGATTTCAATAATAATATGAATACTAGTAATTTTAAATTAGATGATATTTTACTGTATGTAAGTTAATAAATAGTAATGGGGTTTTTTGGCTACTAATCCTAATATGCCAATTTATGTGATAAAAATATCATGGTAGAATTTGAATTCTTTTTAGATTTCACAAACTAACAGTTTTTCTGTTTTATTCTTATAAACTATAAGGTTTTCCTTTGTGTGCACAATATATTTT
The DNA here is from genome assembly GCA_947458855.1 of Monopis laevigella. Taxonomy (NCBI): domain Eukaryota; kingdom Metazoa; phylum Arthropoda; class Insecta; order Lepidoptera; family Tineidae; genus Monopis; species Monopis laevigella. The sequence continues at coordinate 414,521 of OX381596.1, read as the reverse complement.
TTCAAAATTATTGAATCTAATAATGACTAAGTTTTCAATGCTGTTCAATGTCTAGATGACTGCCTTATATAAGTGATTCTTATTACGGCTCTATATAATGCATAAAATATATAAATATAGCTGTTATTTAATAGATATCTCATACTCATACTCGTTTATATATGCCCAAAAAGGAAATATTAATTCCTTATGGTTATACACACACATGTGCTTCAAGGCTAGGTTTGAATGCCAAGGCAGTTAATATTAGGTAAAGGTCTTTGTCAGATAATATTTTATAGTAATATTTTCCAAATATTGCGGTGTATATAAATAAGAAATATAATGCTGAAATAAGCAATATAATTAATATAATTACTTATTTACCAAAAAAAATACCAACCAAGGTATATCTCTATTCTAGATTTATCAATACCAGATCTGTTTTTTCATTGTATGTAGGACCCAAAGTGGGTGTTTACAATAAAATCATTATTAAATAAATATATAAATATATAATATATAATAAAATCATTCAGGGTTTCTTCCAAATATGATTTAGGGGTAAAATATGAATATACTCGCGTGGGATTTGTCAATAGTAATTGATAATTAAAAAAAAAAAAAAAAAGAAATAGTTATACAGACCTGAATAATCTTAAAAAATGTTCTAAGAAAACTTACCGGATAAAAGGGCTTAATTATGGGGTTAATAAATATTAATTAATGACATTAAAATTTATCGGAGTATTAATATCTAATAATTAACTCATCTGGGCCTAAATAGGCGTCTGCCTTTTATAACTCTGCCTTGCTTTAATTCTAGACCTAATGTATGTAGGTACTGCTCAGGTGTAATCAATTATTAAAAATGTAGCAAAAAGTTTAAGAAAGTAAGACAAACTAATTAAATTGAACAACCTCACATGTTGTAACTCTCAGTACAATCAGCTAAAGATAAAAAAATAATAATAATAATAAAAATCGTAGAAGATAATGGCATCAACATTACTAAATTTACAAACCATTGCACCAGACATGCTGCCACATCAGCAGTTTTGAGAAGTTGAGCAATTAAACTAATCATAAAATAAGAAGAACGGCTGGTTGGACTGGCCAGTTCAACATGTTCTTGGTGGTTTAGTAACTGCCCAATTCTTACATTCGTTATAACTCTTTTAGCTTTGTGGAATCAGTTTTTTCTTAAGCAGTAATTTTAATAATACCTAAATAGTTTTTTCTTAAGACTTTTCACATTTTTGTAAAACTTTAGTCTAGTGTACGAGTATATAGAATAATACTTGTTAATTAGTAAAACAAAGACTGATTCTACAACTTGACTTTGAACATCTACATTGTGAACTTCCATCGTCGAGGAGAGACTATGAGGTTATAATTTAATAATCAAACGAACTTACCTGTAAGTGAAGTTCGATTGAAATTATACCTCGTAGTCTCTCCGAAGACGATGGAACCCACCCTCCCTTAATCATTTTCTTTACCCCATAAGCGTTGTAGAATCTGGAGCAGCATCCGAAACGAATGACACTTCAATGCGCGGGAGTGCAGAGCGACAGTGGAGGATGCGTTCCAAAACCTTTATTGCTTTTTAATTTACTTAAAACTTATGTGACGCCGCTAGCATCGAATCGATACTACATTGTGAACTTCCATCGTCTTCGGAGAGACTACGAGGTATAATTTCAATCGAACTTCACTTACAGGTAAGTTCGTTTGATTATTAAATTATTGTCGATCACAAATCTCTCGAAGTTATAACAAGAAGAGAGAAGTCATGTGGGTTGGTGTCAAATTATAAAGCCAGTTTATTGAGATCTTTGATATCTTTGTTACTTTGCCAGGTACCCCAATTTCCACTCCTGGTTTGAAAAGTGCTGCGGCTTGGATGTATGCGTGAAGCTGAATGCGCCTGGCAACCTGATCACCGGGAATATCATCAAGAAAGAGTGGTTCTGACTAAACACACCATATATAAGATAAAAACATCATAAATGTTAAATTTTAGAACAGGCACCTAACAAACTATTCTCTATTCTCGCTACGCTGTGATTTGCCTTGAATCTGTGTAAGTTTGTTGATGTCAATTATGTTTGTAATGCCAAAGTAATATTACTAATAAAATAACACCAACAATTGTAATGTTAGATTTATAATTTGAAAAAAATATTAAAATTTAAATTACTTATTTGCAACACCCTAACAGGGTTTATGTACACCAAATCTGTATTATCATGTAAAATTGTATGTAATGTAACAATGTGTATGTAAATGCAAAAGAATTAATGAATAAACAAGATTGAATTACAAATTAATTCAGGATAAAACCCACTACATTTTTTTTTGTATTAGATTATTAATTTTATGAAAAGTTAATTGGTAAAGTCTGTTAAAAATTATATATTTATAAGTTGTATTATTTCAGTTTGTTTTAAAATAAATTATTTTAAAAATCTAGTACGTCATCAGCGTAACATTTTGAAGTTTTTTTTTTAAATATATTTATTTATCAGTAAAATATATGTATTTTTCCCCATCGGAGCATTTAGTATGTCTCTAGTCAATCTGCTATACCTATCTGTAGCGCAGCCTTTCCCAAATCTATCTCGCTTCTATAAAGGGGGCATACACGTAGGAAGCTATCAGCGCCCATCTAGCAGCGTACATCTAGCTCTGTACTCGCGGACAGTTCCGATAAGCGCTGGTAGATCAGCGCCAACCGTGATGAGGCCCAAGTTCTAACCTGCTCCGATCGCGCTTCAGCCATATTTTATTTAAATCATTCATTTTCGTTAACAAATGTATTTTGGCATTTTGATGTTCTTAGTGTTGGACCAAAGGATTGGAACGGACGCTCTATCATATTATAACTCTACGTTAATATGATGATCGTACGTTAGAAACGTAGGATCGACTGAAAGGAAAGGTTTACTGGTCCTGTTTTCCAAAATAAAGCATACCTTTTGGAGGTGTCTCGCGACAACAACTCGTGGTAGATCCTCAGATACGTGGTTGATAAATTTATTAACACTTAATTATTGCAAAAAATTCTTCGTCTGATGAGCTCGACACGTATTGACGTTGCTGAGACAGTCAGCTGCATGGACAAATCTGAGACAGTCAGCTGCATGGACAAATCTGAGACAGTCAGCTGCATGGACAAATCTGAGACAGTCAGCTGCATGGACAAATCTGAGACAGTCAGCTGCATGGACAAATCTGAGACAGTCAGCTGCATGGACAAATCTGAGACAGTCAGCTGCATGGACAAATCTGAGACAGTCAGCTGCATGGACAAATCTGAGACAGTCAGCTGCATGGACAAATCTGAGACAGTCAGCTGCATGGACAAATCTAGCAATCGAGAGCAATGGAATAAACTGGAGGAGGCCTATACCCGCGATAAGACCTTACGATTTTTTTATTATTTTTTAATGTAAAACTGTTTTTTAATGATGTTGTGTATTGTAAGGAATAAATAGCTTATAAATAAATAGTTAAATATGTCCATTCTATCAACTATATACAATACATGCAGATTTTGGTAGCACAGAGGTAAAAATGCCACTGGTGTATGCTTTACTACCGAATAAAAAGGGGGAAACATATTTAAAAAAAATCATTTTTGTCTAAGTCACAAATACCGGACTACATCCGACGCTACATCTCTGCGAAATTTTATAGGTTTCCTATAAAATTTCGCAGAGATGTAGCGTCGTTGAGCGTGTTTTACGGCCTTTATCACGGAGAGTTGTCTGAAGAACTTTTTCATCTCATTCCTCCTTCTCCTTTCCGATATAGGACTTCACGAACAGGTAACAACAAAATGCATGCACATGCTGTGGCAGATATACCAACCTGAACAAAAAAAATGGTGATTCGTATATCTGTCTCACTATTGAAATGTGGAATGCTCTACCTGCTTGCGTTTTGCCTTCTTCATATAATCTTAAGTCCTTTAAACGAAGCGTGTATATCTTAAGCCGGCATAATAGTTGCAATCATCGGTTACGTTGATCGTAATTGTTGGTTGCATTTTTTCTTGGACCTTCATACTGCTTTCTATTAGGTAGATGTGAGGTCATATGCCAAGCTCTCATAAAAAAAAAAACCTGTAAACTTCGAAGTGGCCATCATGAATGCTGTACAATACGTTTTCCCACAAGCTTAAAAGGTTCTTATTTTCATTTTGCGCAGGCCTTATTAAAAAAAACAATTGAATTTAAAATATGCAATTGATAAAAAACCTTTGATAGATCCCTCGAGAATCTTCCATGATATATATACATCATGGAAGACAGCCTAAAGGAGACATAATTAAGTTTAACGATTATTTTGTCAACATGTGGCTAGAAAATAAGTACGCAGGAAAATGGAATGTCCACGGGGAACGACACAGAACTACTGATGCGCGTGAAGGATGGCATGCAAATTTAAATCATCTATTTTAAAATAAAAAAAATATGAACATTTTACAATTTTTAAAATTGATTAGTGACGACGCTAAATATCAAAATGTTCGTACAAACAATATTTTTTCGAACAAATTTTATAGGGAGTTGGGACAAGTCAATTTAAGCATCCAAAAGACATAGAGGCGTCAGAAAGAATTAATATTACTATATCAGATTATAAAAAAAGCAATATATCAATAGCTCCATGTTTACAAGAAAATTAAAAATTTTATTGAATTTTTGACGGTCGATTTAAGTATTCAATGTCTTCGAGGGCATCAGTAGTTATGTGTCGTTGCTCGTAGATATTCCATTTTCTTGATTTTCCCCTCGTGTTGACAAAGTAATCTTTATTATGATAATTTATTGTACGTCAAGAAAAACTTAATAAAAATGTTTAGTAAAAATGGCGACAGACATAATTTAAACTTAACAAATATAGATAAAATTGATATACCAAAGTTTAGATTTTAAAAAACTAATAAATGTTTTGTTATTAACAGTAAACTAAAAATGTTTTGTTATTAAGGTTATTTAATAAATTATTTAAAGTATTATAGATTTAAATGAAAAAAATAAAGTGTAAAAATTGTATAAAACACCTTCACATTAATCCATAGGGCTTACTATAGAGTTAACGACTATATTAATGATAAAGATGTCTGAACCCGTTCTGATCTGCAATTGAGGTCTGACAACTAGTATTGCCTTTTCAATTGAGTACCCTAGGTATGTTAAATCTGATATTTTATCATTACTTAATTTATTTTTTATTATATTTAACTTTTTATCTTTGGATAAGTTATCTTATGATTACTTACTACTCTCATATTTCGTTTCTAGCGAAGTCAACTGAACATGTATCATGAGTTACCTCCTGCCTCATGATACAAGTTCAGTCATATCATAAGTTACCTCATGATACATGTTCTGTTTAATAATTTTGTTATAAAATGTTATAATTTCGTGAAATGATAGCATTGAGCGTCGCCACACACTTGGTCCCATTTCTTATTGTCTCTTTTCTTATTATATTATATTGATACGCTCACGCAGTAATACTTACCATTTTATTGAATAATTGTTACAACATATACATCTTTTATGCATTTTTAATATGTATTTGTAATATATTTAATTTATATTACGATAATTTATATTATATATATTTCAATGTTGAATTTTATGATAAACTAATTGTTATTAAACATTATTATTATTATTATTATTAAACAAATTATTATATATAAAATGTTTTTTAGTTTGTAACGGAACGTTACTTTTTTATGTTACATAATTTACGACGGTCCACGAAATGGAACGTCTAACGTGTCCGTGCGTCTGTCTAGCACTGCACCCCAGCCTCCGTCCTGCAGTTTTACGCAATGCACAATTATTGTTGCTGCCCTGCCAAAAACTGAAGACAACGAGAGCTAAAAGCAGTATGCTTAGGCTTCCCTTCAAATGATTCTAGGAATCAAGTCCGAGGTGGAGAATCAAGTCCGAGGTAGAAAAACCACTACGGCAGAACCTGGCCTGGAACCTTTTTCTGAAGCCTGGTCTGCCACCGTCTACAGACATCCGAGCTGGTCATAGCTGAACTCAGCCTGGATTTTTCTTCCGGAGCCTGGACACCGTCTGCTCAGCAGACGCCACGGCCTGCCGTAAACGGCCATAACAGACCGCTGCCCGGAGCCTGCCCTGCCACTGAGGGACGTTGGATGCTGCCCTTCCCGATCGTCGCATAATCAGGGCAGTAGCATTCTTCCCATGACATAATCTGGATGTTGATAGAACCCATTCTCTTATTATACTCTCTCGCTCTTCTTCTAATAGTTTGTAAATAGCTAGGTTTACTTTAATATAATTTTATTTTTTATTCTATGTACGTTGTTTCTATCTCACAGTCAATTTATGACCTGTAGGTAGGACTTCGTCACAAGTTGTTTATTATTACTTCCGGAAAATGTACGTTAGAATACCCATGTATCTGTCTTGTTCTCCATGTGTTGGCCGGCATAGCATTGCACCATAGATTTATAACTAATAAATAAAGGTCATTTGGTTTTGACGTTTTGGGACGAATAAGGAACATCTTTTGGTTCGTCAGGAAATAAACCCTATATTTATGTTTTGGGGCATACGAGAAACAACTTTAGGGACGAAAACGAAAAAAATAACAAAAGTAAACCATACGAGGAATCATCCTTAAAAAAATACCTACAAATTACAGACAAAAATCAGCCTTCCTAACCTCCCCAAGCTTTCCATTCAGTGCACAAATGTGAACAACACAATTAACTACAACACGCGCACGCGTATGCGTTCCCATATACGTATGCGTTCACATCGACACAATCATAATTGTATTTACAATTTACATAGCAGCTGGTCACTTCATTCTCCAACAATTTTATACCACGGTCTTAAAACGCTACCATTTACAGAAACTATTTTGAGGTTGAAGTTATGTTTCATAGTAAAACAAACTAAGATTTTATAATATTTTGTGATGGGGTAGGAAGTCTGATACAATTGTACTGTGTATTGCCGATTCAGCTTTATAATTGGGTTAGCGTTCAACGATAATTGTTTTTTGTTAACGAATTGCGACCAATCTCAGAAGCTAGGAACGGTATTTATATTGTGTAGCTCAAATATCAATTTACATATATCTACGAGTACCAAAGTTCATAAATGGGAATGAGCAATACCTACAGTTTTTACTTGTGGCTTAGTAAAACACGGTTCCAAGTTTTTACACTGATTTATAATTATACAGTTTGTATTATGATTCATCATGGATAGAGTTCTTTTTTCAGTAAAGCTTTGAACGCGTCATTTCCAGGAGCGTTGGCTTTCTTATAGAAGCCAAGGTTGGACAAACGCTCCAACCACGAAGACAGTTTCGGAAATCTGGAATTAAATCATTTGACTATATTATTTTATTTTTAGATAATAGAAACTCTTGAATTATATTATGTTTTAAGACACGGTTATAAGAAATATACATATAAAAATAAGAAAACGCCTGAAAAACATTTATATTCATGTATATGTTACTTAGGCTACGCTAGCCAGAAAATGAATGAATGAATTTTATTTCAAAATGCGCAATGAAAGAGATCTGAGGCACCACCATGAGTTTTTGCCATCGTATTAACGTCCCCAACCTACGTATCTATATGTGTATGAACGTCGTGCCTAACAATCTCACGGTATACATAGATATCTTTATATTGTGTAGTACTGTTATAGCTCAATAGGCTGGATCCGGGTCTAGTGAGGAATATGTGGCATTAAATACATTCTGCCTGTTGATAGACACAGAGTTAATGATGTATAATGATGGTGAGGTGGTCTTCCGCCAGCCAGAGTCTGATAAAGAATCAATCGCAGTTGATAAATTAATTATACTTTTTTTTATTTATAGCAACAACCCCATCCATAGAGCTGATAGTGGCCCCGCAGCAGAGGTCAGCGATGGTAAGCTGGTCCCCAGCCAACCAGGTTCTGGTTAGGAACCTCTCGCAGAACTCGTATGCTGGCTCCATCTTATCCAGATTCTCTTGTCGAAATTTTAGCTCGCCGAGGTAGAACACTGGAAACTATAACATATGTTGGCTAAAATGAGACTTAACTTTGAAGTTCCCTCCCCATGTTAAATAATATTTTATATGGGGGAAATATAAAATGATGGCTTCGATGAGTACTCGACCACAGAAAGCGTAATGTGATACCTATTCCCAATTACATATAATTATATATGTAATTGGGAATAGGTATCACATAAACAAACATTATAATAATACAATTTATTATTAATTAAATAAGAGTTAGTTAGAAATAGTAACAATCGGTGGCCCCCGCCAACCCCTCAAGTGTAAAACTATTAAACTTTTGTCAGCCTTGCTATAGGAAAAAGGTACCAGCAAATGCAACCTCGGCATTTATATAATGGACATTGTCATAATTAAGGAAAACATAGCAATAAAATTATACTATACAATTAAATTGCTATTATTCATCATAAGTCATAAGAGGGGAATAACTGATAGAACAAGAAGACACACTTGCTATGTATAGACAGAAGACGGTATGATACTAACCATAAGGCCACGTAAAGCTGTGAACAGGACCCCAGTGTCGAAGTGCAATCTCTGATCCACCACGGCTCTTTTCTTGGGATCCTTGGGGTAGAGCGAGTCCTCCTTGCCATAAGTAGATACTAGGTAAGCTACAATTGCGTGACTATAAAATAGATAGCTGAATATAAGTAATAATCTAAATAGTCCACTAACAAATTCTTGTGAACTTAGAATTTGTTAAATAAATATTTCTAATTTCTAGATTTATATAATTTATATATGGCATTTCAACATGTCTCCCAAATGTACTCGACTTGGTACTATTTTGTGACTTAAAATCAAATTGCTCAAAAAGCTTGTCTCCATTTGTCTCCCACATACTAATAATTATTATAATGATATTATCATAACAACTTTATTATCAACACTCACCTGTCCCAAATTATAAAATCTCCATCTTTCAAAACTGGGATCGTATGCTGAGGGTTTATCTAAAACCAAAACAGATTGTTTATATTAATATACTACTTGTTGTGACCCATTGTATTCATCTAATAGTATTAGGTGCCACTTTACATCATTATCAAGGCAGGATGTTAATAGTTTTGATGTAACGCATTTGTATCTACACTCTAACACTCAAGTGCTGGAGTGTCACTCTTCAGTAGCACGTTATCTTTTACTGTATCTATCGGGTGACCCTATTTTATATAGAGAATTCATGATTAAGTGTTGTAATGTTCCTTTGCCCACAAATAAAGATCATTTCATTTTATTTCATTTCATGTGAATAGAGACAAGAAGAAATAGTTTGGCATTGATCGAGATAGATTGAATATCATATTTGGATGAAAACCTAATAAAACAAGTCCAAAACAAAGCGAGTTTTAGTTTTATCCCAAAAGTTAGGTAGAAAATGTAACAGCATCGAAAAGAGCTGTCAGTACAAACCTTAACGAACTCCTCAGACAATTGCTCCTTGGCCAGTAGGTTGACGTCTTGGTAGCTGACGTTGGGGATCTCCAGCAGCTCTATGAGCATCATGACCGCTCGCGCCGGCGGACTGGCATCCAACTTGTACAACGTTAGTGACATTTTTCTGCAATATTCATCATGAATATTATTGTAATGTCATTTCAAATTATATAACGCAGTATTAAGTTCTGATTTTCCATGGAAATCTAACATGGGAGGTATGAGGTCGCCAATGATTATATTATGCAAAAAATAATGTGAATATGCATTTATAAACAATTATGACAGTGTTAAAAAATACAACAAAAACTACTAGTATTTAAGTAGCTCCAATGCCAAATAATTCAATAAAAAAAGGCGCAGAGAGAAATGTAGAAATACCATATTATAAGGACACTACCTGTGTAACATAATTGGCGGTGTAATTGAAAGCTTCCGATGCTGGTGAGCGTGCTTGTATGAGACGAGTTACGTCTGAGGACGAGAAAAAAAGAGTGCCAAGGAGAATGCCACACGGTAGTCTCAGACTGCCCCGAAACGGGCATAGACGTGATAATGAACACGTACATTTTATTAAATGAAAAAATAAACAGGCAAAATATGTTGTCCGCTCTCTTAAAGCATCTGAATTATATCTCCTTAAGGTATCGTTGTGTGATCACATACTAAGCTGTCTGTCATAAATAAACAATAATATTATTGCGTAAGATTTTTCCTACTTCACGACATTATTCCAATAATTGGGGTTCCAAAGATCTTACGATACCTACTCACCATTTTTTTCATCGCTGACTATAATTACATATGAAAAGACTAACCTTCCACTCTAAAATATTTTGAAGGCTAAGGTTTTGTTTTGAATAAGATATGATTTCCTTCGAGTCTGCTTCTCCACAGCGCGCACAATCCGTGGCAAACCCAAGGATATACTGGCCACTGAGCTACAATTTTCATAGTAAATATAATTTATATTGCAGAGCATCTCGTTGTCGGAAAATGCATTGTCATGGATGAGGTACAGTCGGCCGCACGTCCGTCATATAGTCCGTCAATAGCTATTGGTATAGAATGGACGCTCCTGGCCCGAAAATCAGAGTTTGATCTTAAAGGCCTGATACTTCGGCTACAAACATCTTTACATCTCTCGCCATGTCGGTGTAGCCTTAGATAATTTACGTACTCGTTAATTTGCGTTCGTGTAAAACGCAGCCCGGCTCATGTCCGTGTATAGGTAGTTAGTTAACGTTCGCTTCATACGTTATGTCGAGTGTCTGGGACAATTATATAATTTACCTTTGGACTTCTAAAAGGGAAGTTCATAAAATCGTACTATTTTTTTTTTTATATAATTCAGTTAAGAAAAGTTTCAATTACCTAAATATAATTTCAAAGAGTCAGCACAATAATTATAAATATTATCACGGGTGCCTTTTTGAGCCCCAGGGTACCTAGGGAAGAGATTAACCCGTCCTCATTTCGACGATGGTATTCGAAGGCAACAACTGGCGCGCGTCAACTTGATGCAAGGACTGCATGATGATATACCATCGTTGTATAAAGTGATCACCCATCCCAGGACTTTGCCATCTGCTTAACTTTTTTGTTATCAGTTTTTTTAAAGTCTACAAAATAGTATTTTATACTTGTAGTTCTACGGCATTCATTTAATATCAATACCCTTTAACCAATTAATTGGACGGCATCAATAGGAAATCAACAGCAAAATTTTACACATTTTGTATTGGAAATGTGTCAAATTTTAATTTTGACTTTTCTGTTGATTATACAATTGATTAAGAATAAGATCCCTATATATTTAAAACTGATTGCTTTTATTGCTTTTTTACCTCACTGCATATTTGACCTATTTACTTCAAAAAAGCGTCTAAAATAAATTAAAAAAACATATAAAGATTTTTTATTAAAGACACAAAAAGGCTTAAATTAGTGCTGTCTATGGCCTACCTATATATAAATTTGTTATATACAAATTAGGTAATAATAATATATGAATATAATATTGTAATAACATCTATTTATTATATTATTAAAAAAAAAAAATAATAATTAAAATATTATTAAATACAAAGTAATATTTTATTTTATTTGATTGTAAAATTATAATATTATTAAAGTAATATTTATTTTATTTTATTGTATTATATTTATTACTATTTTATTTTATTTCATAATATAAATACATTTATCATTCACAGTTGGTATCCACAGAATAGCAGCGTCGGGTTAACCATATCCGACTTATGCTGAGTGGAAACCTTTTTGGTCTATATTAATTAATTGAAATTTAATACTATGTTTAATTTTAAATTGTAAAATAGTACCAAATAGATGTTTTCTTTCTTTCTTTCTTTCTTAAAATCGGCGTCTACTGAGGAACTGAGGACTAGTTTTTAACAAATACTTGGTGCTGACTGTACGTGCAGTTGGCGACAGAGGTTCTGCCTGTACCCTCGTATGTATCAATGCCATGTGTAAGTGCCGGAGAGTTACCGGCGCCGGCGGTTGCCAGTCGACCAATGTTAATTCATTGCATTATAAATATTTATTGTTATAAGAATTATTTAATAGTTACTTATCATCTGTTAGCTATGTAAATATATGCTGCGACTAATGGACATCAATGTCGTCAGCATACCTATAATATTTTGTTGTATATACAATGTTAGTTAAGTATTATAATTATCCTTTCCCATGTGATTTAAGTCAGAACTGAATTAGCGGTCCTAAGTGCCTAACACGCAGCAGTCATGGTCTGATTAATATGTGGAGAAGAGATGTGCCCAAGCAGAGTGTGACTGAAATAAATTGGCTTTAAGATAAATGTTGAAATTTACTTACGGTTGTTGATACTTATTTATTCAGATTGTAAGTTCCACATTTTTCTGGAAGCCCTTTTTGCTAATAATTAGTTAATGCAAAAGTAATGCTGAGACTAGCAACCAATAACAATAATTATCATCAGAATGATCAGAATCAATTCACAAATAAGTAACATATAATTATACAGGGTGGAGGCATAGGCGTAGCGAGGTACGGGCAGGGAGGGGCAGCTGCCCCCCTTAAATTAGCTTATTCGTTCGCTGGTAAACTGTAATTCTGACGAGCTTCATAGCTTGCTACGCTTTTATAAGACCAAATAAACTAAGTCTGCCACCCCCTATATAAAATCCTGGCTACGCCCTTGGGTGGAGGCCGTGGTTGGAAGGATAGCACCCTAAATATTGATGGCAAATTTTACTGAATTACATTGCTTTATTTTAAAAATAAGTAAAAACAGCATTCATTGGTTTTGAAAATACGTTCTTATTCCTTTTTTAGAGCGTACGCTGGCGAAGTGGCGCGCGTCAGCTAGTCATCCATAAGGAACTACATAGTATATTAATTTAAAGGAAATCCTAGAATAATTGGTTCAAAAAAATAATTGACCTGAAATAATGTTTATTGCATTTTATTATCTGATATGAATAAAAAAATACAATTTATATATAAACAATAATCTATTAAAAAAATGTAACTGAATTATATAATAATGTGTAACTAAATTAGACAAAAAATTTCGTTTAGTCTTCCGATGCTGCGAACGTGCCCAATACTAATATCTACTGTTCCCCTTTTGAATTTCCAGCGATAAGCGTTGGAAAAATAGGACCTAGCACGTTGGTCTCCAGATGCATCCATTAGTAGTTTCTCTACATTTTATCCAAATGTTTTTGCATCATCTGGACCTGGAGAACAGTTTCCACCGCAAAAGCTAAAAAATTATAGGAGGAACAATATCTAGCGTATTTCTGCTTTTTTTATTATTTTTAGCTAATAATGCTGCAGCACCGGAAGCCGTAGAGGTGACGTGGACGTAACTGGGGGCGAGGGTGTCCACACGAGCTTCTCATATAATGCCTGACCTGATGCTCGGCCTCTCTGCCATGGGACTATGGTCCATCATCACAACGTAACCGCCGGCTCGAGAGTGATGACGGATGCTAACGCACGTTTTAATATATTATTTAAATATTTATAAAGAAATACACAATCATAATTTACAAAAAAATAGATAGTATAATTATAAGGCGTGTGTGTGATCGTACATAACTTTGCAATCATTTGAGTGTTTATGTGGTTAATCGGATAAGTATTGATGTATGTGCATTCATCGGATTGACGTATGTGCCTTTTGTAACTTAGAGGTTCCTGGCTCCCAAACTAGAATCCTCTGTACTATGGGTAGCCTATTCTCCAACTAAGGAAATAGTGCTAGTGTAGTAGAAAGACAAAAGTGTAGAATAGTATGTATAATATGTATATGTGATAGGTAGGTATTGTCATTGCATTAATAGAAAATTAAATAAATAAATTAGTAAGATTTTTTTTTTAATATGTAGGACAATTTACACAAATTGTTATATATATCTTAATAATGTCTTCCAGTCACGTCATGATTGTCAGTAGATGCTCAGTCTTATTTAGTCATTGTCAGAAAGCCAGTTTGAGACAGCTTTTATGCATATCATTTTGATGTTGATAATTTTATTGATTTTCGTGTATACTTATATATATATATATAGGTATATTATAATAAATAAAGGATAATTATATACAAGGGGAAATTTTGAGAACTATAAATGCGGTCCTGGCATTGATCAAAATGTTAACGCGGTAGTATAATTAACGCGAAAGTAAACGTTAAAAAACTCACACTAGGGCCACAGCTTATGATTACTAATTAATAAATTTAATTAAAAATTTCTAAATTGGAACCAATGTTTTGATTATTTTATGTTATTTATTTGTTAAAAGTAGATCGGTGGTTTGTGTAAAAGTAGATCGGTGGTTTGTGTAAAAGTAGATCGGTGGTTTATGTAAAAGTAGATCGGTGGTTTGTGTAAATTACATTTTATTGATTATCATTATCAGACACAGTAACATATTTTTTACTTTTGTTGTTTTCTTGGTCTTCCATTAATTTAAGAAACAACGTCGTTTGAAAAAAATATCTTTATAAATGACCCTATCAATTGGTGCCAAAAATATAGTAGAAACGTGTATTTTTTCGGATTTCAGTATACATGAGAGATCAAGTATTATGTTAAAAATAAAAATTAGTTTTCCATGAGCGTTCTTTTGTTTTGTTTGGTAGAGATCTTACTATAAATACGTAGAACTATTCTATATTCTTTGCTATAAATCACTAAATCCTACCTATTGATTGTATTTACCTTATATGCCTAGTGGCATTAAGTCCGCCTTCGTAATAAATTTGTGCAATAAAGTTTATTATATAAAAATAAATGAATACTCCAGCGGGCAGTTCGGGAACTACATACATAAAAGGTAGAGCTATAAAAGTAATGTAAATATAACTATCCTTTATGTAAAGCAAAGGATTCTATCCGGAGTCTCTCGCCTATATTATTGAATTATTAAGGTCTTGAAGGCAATAACATATTTTGTCCCGGTTATATTTAATAAATATCTCTACATTCATTTGTAAACTTGTGAAGTTTAACTAAAATTGTAAGCGCCATCTATTATCTACAACTTATACTTCTTTGTCTTTATACCCTACTCGTTTCTCTATACTCTCCCAAATAGAACATCTACTTCGCATCAGATGTCGCTTTATTTATTTTTCTACTCGATAATAGATGGCGCTTTAGAATTTTTAGGGTTTAGATTTTTTTAATTTTATAACTTAAGGATACTGCTATCGCACTTTTTGCATTACGAATTCCGCGTTCTTTTAAAAAAAATAGCTTTCATAATTCTAGTACTTCTCGTCTGTTTTTTGTCACAGAATAAAAATAATACTTTTTTCGGTCATTGAAATTATTGGGTAATCTTTTTTTTTAATTTATTTTACCATAGCACTGGATCTTATCTTATCTTATTAGTTTTTGGGGCTGACATCAGTCAGGACACTTCGACCCAGTGGGATCTTTTGTGTATTCCCCAGTCCTTTACTCCTCACTCGTCCTTTCCATCCTCGAATATGCTGCAGACATATTTGAGGACGTCCTCTAGTTTGAGGAGTCTGTAGCTTTCCGGTTCCGGGTAAGCCTGTTGTAGGTATTTTAATCTGTATGTGGCCCTTGCATCGCACTGGCACAGTAGATGCTGCATTGATTCTAGCTCATCAGAGCAAAATCTGCATCTGGGATCGTCTCTAATTCCCATTGTATATAGATGTTTATATCTATATACAATGGGAATTAGAGACGACCCAGAATTTTCCAGATTTTGTTCACCAATTGGACAAATGTTAAATTATATAGTTGTCTTTACCATCGCTATAAACAATAATTGATTAATAAATTATTGTTAATAATACATGTACCGTGACGGACCTTAGCGCCCGAGACCGCTAAGACGGCCTCAGCATACCCTATAGATAATACTATATAAAGGGAAGCATACCCAGTGGTATTCACGTTGCAGTTGATTGTGTCCTGGGTCTACGTCCAGCAAGTAAGAAAACTTATAATACTTTGTTTACCGAACTGAAGTTTCTATGTATTATTATATAAAAAGTATTAAATAAACTTGAATAATTTATTTCTACGTTCTGCTGTTTCGTTTCTCGCCACAGTGTTTGGATAGACTCAATAACCCAGCTATAAACATTTTCACAAGTTAGTTTAGTGAAATTGGGATGCACAGCTTAACGTGGTCCCCGATGCACTGAAGAGGGTGTCGTCAAACAAGTACATATTGACAACTCCGCCTATAAACTCCGGTAGTAACACGGTAGGTAAGTTTCTGTTATTTCTTAGCTTTGTTTTTATTTAGGTACTACTATATTTTTTTATTAATTTCTTTGAAAAGGAAACTCATTCCTGAAATACAGGCCAACCTGCTCAGGGACGGGGGATTTGTTTTAATCAAAAATGTACGATAAATTTTATCCCCCCTTCCTTTCTCTGAATATTACGGATCGGCTTTTTTATTATTATGGAATGGTAGGTAATTACCCAAATATGAACTAAAAATCATGAAAAAAACTTAAATCGATATTATTTATTTATTATAAATATTTTGCAATTTATTTTTCTAATACTTATCAATACCTTATTCAAGAAGAATTAGCAAAAGTTCTACATTTTCGTGGGATAACATAAAGTTAGAATTTTTCGCTTGAACCTTGTTCTATCTTATAGTCAATTCTAAGGACTGAAAAACTTTCACCTGTTTTTGACCGACACATTTCTACCGTCATATTGGTACAGCCACCCTTCTTTGGTCACCAACGTTAGTCTTCATCGAGACCACTTGATTGGTGTAAGACACGATCCGAAAAAGTGAAAGTTTACCGAAAAAGTCGTCATTATAAACCCGATATAAAAAATAACATCTTTCTACAAAGGTGATAAAATTTATTTTTTAGATGCTAGCAAAACTTTATTGCAAAATTGTATAATAGTTGATGCAAATTTGGATTGTCTTCCGGGACAATATGATATTGTCTTCCGGGACAATATCATATTGTGATTTAGATTCCGCCCGCGACTTCGTTCGCCTGAATTTTAAAAATTGTATTCATTGTACACGAACTGATTATAATGGATTAACATTGTACTTTGTAGATAATGTTGCACACAAGTAGGTGTGCATAAGACGGTGACGGAGCGCGGGCGGCGAATGGAAATATAAGTGGCCGCTCTATAGATGTGGTTATAAAATCTACGGAAAATAAACAAATTACAAGGTTACGTCTCGCGGCGATGACGTCGTCGTGACTATCGATACATGTACTACAGACATTTGATAACGCAACTAAGTATGAGCAGTTTAGGAAAATACACCGAAAACAGTTTTATATTTTCCCGTTTTATTCCTCGCCAACCTTCTGCCCGGGCGCGCGTAGTTTGGTTTGATAAAATTGTTGTTCCTAAAGGAGAAAATAATAATTATAGTTATAAATCGTGTAAAAAAATCTGTGAACAAATCTTTTTTAATATACCTACGTGGTATATGTTATATATATATAACAAGACTTTGGAATAATTTACCAGTCAAAATAAGACAATCACCAAATAGAGTCATATTAAAAAAAAGAGTATATGATTACTATTTAAATTCATAGGTAGGTTTTATTTATCCTTCATTATTCTATTCCTTTCCACTTTGTTACTTCTCCTTTCTCATTTCATCATTTTGTAGTTGGTAGTATTGGGTATATGTAGTTTATGTATGTGTATATATATATATTTAAGTAGTGTATAATTAGTATATAATATTACATATAATATTATTATATAAATATTTTATATAATATTACATATAATATTCACTGGTGCATATACTCAGTTACTATATTGCACCTACCTGACTTATTAACTGCTTTTATTGTCCCGAAGGTTTGACTGGTAGAGAATGCCTAGCGGCATTAAGTCCGCCTTTGTATTTTGTATGCAATAAAGATTTAAATAAATAAATAAATAAATAAATATATGAGTTGGTTAGTCCTTAGACTTAAAAATACTTGTTCTGGTTCAAACCCCGGCGTGTACCAAAGAGATTTTTAATCAAAATAAAATTACATTTGTTTCACAACACCACAATAGTGCCTCGGAGAGCACGTTAAGCTGTCGGTTCCAGTTTAACTATACCAACTTATGAAACTGTTTATCGATAGGTTATTGAGTCTGTCCAAACATCGCGACGAGCTAGCCACTTGTTCGGCGTACACACTGTCCATCGGCTACGTCGAGGTGGGATTAAAAACGCCTTTAAGGTAACCGTGGTGATACAAAAAAAAATCAACAAAATCTGCTCAATAATATGAGTATAGGAAAGTCGGTGCAAGTAGATGATCCCGGAGCCGCGCGCGCACACAGACGTTAACATTTAATTTGGTGGCGCGGTGTTATCTAACGGCCTGTAAAGGTTACTGCAACAATAAAAGCTTTTATTGTTCGCACACATTTACATAACATTTGCGTCGTTTGTCCGCCATCGCCGGGGGCCGCCGCTTTATTGGGGACCCGAGCAACAGATGCGACGGGTTATGGCATAACCAATGTCACACTTTCTTATACATTACCTCTGCTGCTACACACAATATTATTTGTTTTTCTTCAAAAAATACTTAACTGTAGGTCATAACTTACTCTTAATTATTTCATAAGGAATAATATTTTATTGGCTGAGTTTCTACAGTGTGTACCACTTGATGTTGGTATTAAAAAAAAATAAAAAATACGTAGGAAATTTACACATATTGCTCTGGTCATAAACTAAGCTCTAGGCTTGTACTATGTGTACCAGAAACAACCATATAATACTTTATAAAACCCAGACTATGAAAAACTGTATACAAAAAAACATACAAATATTTTTTTGCCACGGGTGGGGATTGAACCCACGACCAGGAGGTCGTATGGGTTGCGCCATATAACACATCGATAAAGGCGCAACCTCAAGTCCACGGACATCATTATATTTGATTGACAACACCACTATCCTTGTGCAATGGCTATATAAAGTCCGCCACTTGTTCGGTTTCGCTTGTTGTGTTCGGTGTAGACTTCATCGGCTACGACAACGTGGAAAACCCCCTCCGCTGGGTACCCAATTTTAATGTTGCGATCGAACGTACTAAGCTAATGCAAAAGAATCATTAGAAATAATGATAAGCTCTAACCAGCAATCTCTCTCCGATCAAAACCAAAAATAAACTTATAACAAAATATATTCAGAAATGTAGTTCGCATGAATGACATAAAATAATTGAAGGAACTTTCCGAACGTAAAAGTTTCCTCGACACAAAGCAATAGCAAAGTTACCTTCATTATTTATCGATATGCCCTATTACAGACTATTACTTCAATAGCAAACTACAAAGCCAATTGTTTTATATGTTATGTATATATTTAATTTTGGGTAATATTATATTAGAATTATATAATAATATTTCGCCACTTGTTAGGTGTTGCCTCCGAATACCATCGGTGAAATAAGGATGGGTTAATACCTCCGCTGGGTACCCTGAGGTCGTTTAAAAACTGTTCTCGGGAGCCAAAAAGGCACTTATTATTTTATTTATTATTTATTTATTTATTATTATATAATATTATATAAATACATAATTTTTAGAACAAGCATCTTTTACCTAATTGTGAAGACGCAATAAAAAAGATAGGTTATGTTAATTTTTTTTTAAATAACTAATATTGATTAAAAAGAAACAGCTACTGCCAATAAACTTATACCTACTCGTAGTAAGAAGTAAGAAACACAAAACTTAATCATAAATAATTCCCCCTCCATTGGTAAGCACAGATAACAACACCAGGCAGCCAAGCTCGTTGTTTACAACTCAGTTAGATTATTTTAAGCTTAAAATAAATAAGGTTTTCCAACACAGCATCTAGAGGGAGACAGACGTGATCGGTGCGGAGTCATTTTCCGCCCCATAACCCGACCAAATGTACCGCCGCCTGTCTCCTAGAACACAAAGATTTTGGGGATCCGCAAACTGTTGCTCAGCGGAACAAAATCATGGACCCAGTTAGAGGTAATCTATAAGTATCTTCAAGCAGATCCTACTACAGGTAGGAGCTGAGTGAAGCGCCGCTTGTCTCTGTCTCTACATCCCCTCGTCCACAGCCATAACTCTTCTCATTCATGTCTGTCAATCTGTGTACTATTACCAGTTAAGTCATGATATAATTAGTGAATGACTTTACACAAATATTGCTCTGGTCACAAACTAAGCTCTAGGCTTGTACTATGCGTCCAGAAACAACGATACTTTAACGTATTATATATTCTTAAAAGAACCAGATCACGGATGACTGTACTGGTAAACGAACATTTGGGTGGAAATAGAACTTCTAGATATAACGTCTAAGACGCAACTGGATATGAAATATAAATTCCTAAATGAATTTATCATTAGCAATATATATGAAAAGTTAGTTCCGTAAGAGTACACCATTGGTGGGTACAGTAACAGTGTGCTGTGCTCGGAGATAACGCCAAACCTCGGGGAATAAATTAATTGTTTGTTTTTAATTAAAAATCCTGGTGGCTGAAGTGTGACGCTAATTGCAACTCATATCATTCCCCTCGCCTCGCCTCGCCTCGCCTCGCCTCGCCTCGCCTCGCCTCGCAAACTCTCAAATCTTATGAAATTTAAGAACGTATAATGAGGTAGGCAATTTGATTTTTTATAGTATCATAGATATAAATCTAAAAATCATTGTAAATCTAAGAATAATTTTATTTTTGTTAAATAAATAATTTGTATTTGCAAATAGGCGTGTAAAATTATATCAGAAAATATTAAAGTTGGTGTACCTAACCCATGCATTTAAAATGCATAAATATCTTTTAATTAGGAATAGAATAGGTTGTATTTATTATATATATTTAACTCCATACGAATCAATCTCGGATTATAGTTAGGTACAGTTTTTCTTTATTGCAAATTAATGTTTAAATTGTCCCGAAGGTTGACAGATAGAAAATGCCCGGCGGAAGCGTAAATGTTAAAGAAAATGTATTAATTTATAAGAGTGTAACCCGTATGAACGGAGCAAGTACAAGTAGTAGCACTATTTGTATGCTTGCTCAGTGAACTAGCCAAAAGCGATAGGAGCGACCTAGTTCCATATGGGTGAGCTTTTCCTTTGGGCCTGGGGGTATTTGCATACAAAGAGATGTCGGGCAGATTTATTTGATCCACTTAGCCAATTAACAGTATTAGCAGCACCTGTCGACAGTACCTTGCTCGCTCTATTGGTTCGTGCATGTAAAACAACCCACAGACTAAAACCGAAACATGACTAGGTTATACATATCATCACGGGTGCCTTAGGGCGCCCGAGATCGCCTAGACGGGCCCAGGGTTCCCAGCGGAGGGGTTTTTAATCCCACCTCGTCGTACCCGATAGTATGAGTCTACACCGAACAAGTGGCTAGCTCGTCGCGATGTTTTGAATAGACTCAATAACCCATCTATAAACAGTTTCACAAGTTGGTATAGTGAAACCGGGACCGACAGCTTAACGTGCTCTCCGAGGCACTATAGTGGTGTTGTCAAACAAATGTACATACATTTTTTTATTAAAAACTCATTGGTACACACCGGGATTCGAACCAGGGACTAGGTCACTTGAGGGTTTTTGCATCTGTGTGGGCGGTGGTAACGAGACCGGTCGGTCGGCCTAATGAAGTTATAGAGACCTTCCTCCCACCTAAAAAACACACTTGTAATTGTAGAACCAAATATTGGATGCGGTTTTACTTATTTTTGAAAATGAAATTTCCTTTCAGTAAAATTTGCGATCATCAATATAGGATACTTTCTCTCCAACCACGGCCTTTATGTATACAGACATTACGTTATATAAAAGACTATACAAGTTATCAATATACATAGACCAAGCAAAAGAAGTAACCTGAGATGCGGACAAGCGACACCGCTACACGTTTCTGTCAACCCCCTACTGGTGTAAAGCAACCTTAAATACTTGACGGTAAATAAATTCACGAAGTAGGTACTAAATAAATAATCATCGAAAATTAACGAGTATTTTAAAAATAATTAAACAAACGTAAACCACGTCAGTCAAATTAGGGGATGATTAATTACTGTGACACGGCGACCGTCCTGCCGGCATAATGGGGTGCTCCAATGAAGTGGAACCGCCGGTGATTTGGGTAAATGGTTCCACACCTCTGCGCGAATTACTTAAATCACTGTTCATATGTGTTTAAATACTTACACAATGGAAGGTTACACACATTTGAAACAATCGCATTAAGCGTCGGGATTTTAGAATATAAATTGTTACATAAAACGAAAGATACACATTTATAAATAGGATATTAAAAACCTAATTATATACCTACACAAACAAAAACAGAAAAATATATAATATAGAAGGTCTGCTCGACATAATTTTTATTTATGTATATTTATTTTATTTTAGACTTTGCTCTTTTTTAACTAAACCCATTTGAAAAATAAAGTTTTTTTATTCTATAACTTTTCAAGTAAATCGATCTAGTGCAGCGGTCGTCACACTTTTCCGGCCAAGAGTGACAATGTGGGTATCACGGTCGGGCCGCACACCAGTTCATTTTTTTTTTTGCAGCAATACTTTGTATACACATGATGGTAAGCAGATTTACAAAATCCATGAATGGGGTCGACCAATACATTGTTGTTTAACAGCACTGGTCGCTCCCATATTTGCGGTTACGAAAAAGGCATCGACAGACAAATTTGCATTACGAGTCTATTTAATAGCCTCGCTGCTTTATCGACAAGTCAACTGCTCGCTACGTAACGCCATCCTAAATATGATGAAAACCTATGAACCCACAGACTTAAACCGAAATATATAAATATACTAGATCACTCGTCGGTTTGTGGTAATGAAATCAGTCGGTCGGTCGAACGATGACATAGAGACCTTCCTCCCACCTAAAAAAATACTTAGTCGGCTGGAGCCATATCAGGTGAATACGGTGGCTGTTCGTTAAGATTTGTTAAGTCTTGTCTAGACATTCGTTCACAACGATAGCCTTGTGAGATGGCACGTTATCGTGGTGGAAAATCTATGACTTTGTAATGTAATGTATCATCACGGGTGCCTTACGGCGCCCGAGACCGCCTAGACGGCCCCAGGGTACCCAGTGGAGGGGTTTTAATCCCACCTCGTCGTAGCCGATGGTATGAGTCTACACCGAACAAGTGGCTAGCTCGTTGCGATGTTTTGAATAGACTCAATAACCCGTCTATAAACAGTTTCACAAGTTGGTATAGTGAAACCGGGACGGACAGCTTAACGTGCTCTCCGAGGCACTATAGTGGTGTTGTCAAACAAATGTACATAAATTTTTAATTTAAAAACTCATTGGTACACACCGGGATTCGAACCAGGGACCTAAGTGTTTTTAAGTCCAAGGTCTAACCAACTAGGCCACCACGTATATCTATGACTTTTCTTTCTACAAATCGGTCTTTTTTGATAGATTTTGTCTCCCAAACGCCACGCAACGCTGTGAACATCATCTGCACTTTTGATCGACTTTGACAATGCATTTTTCGATTTCGGCACAGTCGGACGTCCTTGTTCCGAGTTGACTGGTTTACATGTAAACTCATGTATTTTCACCATTTATATGTTTTATTAAATCTTTATAGCCTTTTCGCAATTATTTTTTTGCAGAAAATTCATGCCCAAAATTGTTGAAAACGTGATAAATTGATTCGTGAGATACTTAAAATCATCGAATAAGTCTGAAAGAGATTTACTCTTTCAGACTTATACGACCATTTTCAGTCACCATTTCTTTTACGTTAATGGTGTGGAAGGCTTGCTTCAATATTGAAGCAAACCTTCCACCGCGACCGGTTTTCAATAAATTAGATTGACTATAAGACTTATGTAACAATTTTAGCGCTTCAGCAAAAGAAATTCTATTTGTAATGCCCATAGCAATTTAAACAGATTGATGCAAATTTGTATCCGTTGTAAAAATCGCAATGTGCCAACCTGGCGACAAAAATAATTTCGTCATGAGAGCATTTATAGAATTCCAGTACTTTCTTGGCAGAATGTATACAAGTTTCTATTGCATGTTTTTTTAAATAAATTATTTAAGTAATAGAAAACCATCATTGTTTAATGGCAACTATAACAAAAATATTAGCCAAACCGACCGCGGTCTTTGTTTATTCCCTTATTAACTCTCGCATCGGTGCCTATTTAGTTACATTTGTATGCAAAATTTGCCGTAGGTGGTTGACTATTGAAATTATTTGCTTTGTCGCGGGCCGCACAAATATCGACCACGGGCCGCAGTTTGGCGACCACGGATCTAGTGGTTCAAGGATGAGTGTAGACGTAGACGTAATGGGACGTTGTTATTATTTTTCTCATGATACGGGGACGATGTTATTGACGATACCGTTTTTTTTTTGCTTATCATGTCAATTGAAGACGAAGACGTGTACACGATGTTATTATCGATACCTGTTTTTTTTTGCTTATCATGTTCATTGAAGACGAAGACGTGTACACGATGTTATTGACGATACCGTTTTTTTTTGCTTATCATGTCAATTGAAGACGAAGACGTGTACAAGATGTTATTGATGATGGCGTTTTTGTTTTCTTATCATGTCAATTGAAGACGAAGACGTGTACAAGATGTTATTGATGATGGAGTTTGGAGTTTTTGTTTTCTTATCATGTCAATTGAAGACGAAGACGTGTACAAGATGTTATTGATGATGGAGTTTGGAGTTTTTGTTTTCTTATCATGTCAATTGAAGACGAAGACGTGTACAAGATGTTATTGATGATGGCGTTTGGAGTTTTTGTTTTCTTATCATGTCAATTGAAGACGAAGACGTGTACAAGATGTTATTGATGATGGAGTTTGGAGTTTTTGTTTTCTTATCATGTCAATTGAAGACGAAGACGTGTACAAGATGTTATTGATGATGGAGTTTGGAGTTTTTGTTTTCTTATCATGTCAATTGAAGACGAAGACGTGTACAAGATGTTATTGATGATGGCGTTTGGAGTTTTTGTTTTCTTATCATGTCAATTGAAGACGAAGACGTGTACAAGATGTTATTGATGATGGAGTTTGGAGTTTTTGTTTTCTTATCATGTCAATTGAAGACGAAGACGTGTACAAGATGTTATTGATGATGGAGTTTGGAGTTTTTGTTTTCTTATCATGTCAATTGAAGACGAAGACGTGTACAAGATGTTATTGATGATGGCGTTTGGAGTTTTTGTTTTCTTATCATGTCAATTGAAGACGAAGACGTGTACAAGATGTTATTGATGATGGAGTTTGGAGTTTTTGTTTTCTTATCATGTCAATTGAAGACGAAGACGTGTACAAGATGTTATTGATGATGGCGTTTGGAGTTTTTGTTTTCTTATCATGTCAATTGAAGACGAAGACGTGTACAAGATGTTATTGATGATGGAGTTTGGAGTTTTTGTTTTCTTATCATGTCAATTGAAGACGAAGACGTGTACAAGATGTTATTGATGATGGCGTTTGGAGTTTTTGTTTTCTTATCATGTCAATTGAAGACGAAGACGTGTACAAGATGTTATTGATGATGGAGTTTGGAGTTTTTGTTTTCTTATCATGTCAATTGAAGACGAAGACGTGTACAAGATGTTATTGATGATGGAGTTTGGAGTTTTTGTTTTCTTATCATGTCAATTGAAGACGAAGACGTGTACAAGATGTTATTGATGATGGCGTTTGGAGTTTTTGTTTTCTTATCATGTCAATTGAAGACGAAGACGTGTACAAGATGTTATTGATGATGGAGTTTGGAGTTTTTGTTTTCTTATCATGTCAATTGAAGACGAAGACGTGTACAAGATGTTATTGATGATGGAGTTTGGAGTTTTTGTTTTCTTATCATGTCAATTGAAGACGAAGACGTGTACAAGATGTTATTGATGATGGCGTTTGGAGTTTTTGTTTTCTTATCATGTCAATTGAAGACGAAGACGTGTACAAGATGTTATTGATGATGGAGTTTGGAGTTTTTGTTTTCTTATCATGTCAATTGAAGACGAAGACGTGTACAAGATGTTATTGATGATGGCGTTTGGAGTTTTTGTTTTCTTATCATGTCAATTGAAGACGAAGACGTGTACAAGATGTTATTGATGATGGCGTTTGGAGTTTTTGTTTTCTTATCATGTCAATTGAAGACGAAGACGTGTACAAGATGTTATTGATGATGGAGTTTGGAGTTTTTGTTTTCTTATCATGTCAATTGAAGACGAAGACGTGTACAAGATGTTATTGATGATGGCGTTTGGAGTTTTTGTTTTCTTATCATGTCAATTGAAGACGAAGACGTGTACAAGATGTTATTGATGATGGCGTTTGGAGTTTTTGTTTTCTTATCATGTCAATTGAAGACGAAGACGTGTACAAGATGTTATTGATGATGGAGTTTGGAGTTTTTGTTTTCTTATCATGTCAATTGAAGACGAAGACGTGTACAAGATGTTATTGATGATGGCGTTTGGAGTTTTTGTTTTCTTATCATGTCAATTGAAGACGAAGACGTGTACAAGATGTTATTGATGATGGAGTTTGGAGTTTTTGTTTTCTTATCATGTCAATTGAAGACGAAGACGTGTACAAGATGTTATTGATGATGGCGTTTGGAGTTTTTGTTTTCTTATCATGTCAATTGAAGACGAAGACGTGTACAAGATGTTATTGATGATGGAGTTTGGAGTTTTTGTTTTCTTATCATGTCAATTGAAGACGAAGACGTGTACAAGATGTTATTGATGATGGAGTTTGGAGTTTTTGTTTTCTTATCATGTCAATTGAAGACGAAGACGTGTACAAGATGTTATTGATGATGGCGTTTGGAATTTTTGTTTTCTTATCATGTCAATTGAAGACGAAGACGTGTACAAGATGTTATTGATGATGGAGTTTGGAGTTTTTGTTTTCTTATCATGTCAATTGAAGACGAAGACGTGTACAAGATGTTATTGATGATGGAGTTTGGAGTTTTTGTTTTCTTATCATGTCAATTGAAGACGAAGACGTGTACAAGATGTTATTGATGATGGCGTTTGGAGTTTTTGTTTTCTTATCATGTCAATTGAAGACGAAGACGTGTACAAGATGTTATTGATGATGGAGTTTGGAGTTTTTGTTTTCTTATCATGTCAATTGAAGACGAAGACGTGTACAAGATGTTATTGATGATGGAGTTTGGAGTTTTTGTTTTCTTATCATGTCAATTGAAGACGAAGACGTGTACAAGATGTTATTGATGATGGCGTTTGGAGTTTTTGTTTTCTTATCATGTCAATTGAAGACGAAGACGTGTACAAGATGTTATTGATGATGGAGTTTGGAGTTTTTGTTTTCTTATCATGTCAATTGAAGACGAAGACGTGTACAAGATGTTATTGATGATGGAGTTTGGAGTTTTTGTTTTCTTATCATGTCAATTGAAGACGAAGACGTGTACAAGATGTTATTGATGATGGCGTTTGGAGTTTTTGTTTTCTTATCATGTCAATTGAAGACGAAGACGTGTACAAGATGTTATTGATGATGGAGTTTGGAGTTTTTGTTTTCTTATCATGTCAATTGAAGACGAAGACGTGTACAAGATGTTATTGATGATGGAGTTTGGAGTTTTTGTTTTCTTATCATGTCAATTGAAGACGAAGACGTGTACAAGATGTTATTGATGATGGAGTTTGGAGTTTTTGTTTTCTTATCATGTCAATTGAAGACGAAGACGTGTACAAGATGTTATTGATGATGGAGTTTGGAGTTTTTGTTTTCTTATCATGTCAATTGAAGACGAAGACGTGTACAAGATGTTATTGATGATGGCGTTTGGAGTTTTTGTTTTCTTATCATGTCAATTGAAGACGAAGACGTGTACAAGATGTTATTGATGATGGCGTTTGGAGTTTTTGTTTTCTTATCATGTCAATTGAAGACGAAGACGTGTACAAGATGTTATTGATGATGGAGTTTGGAGTTTTTGTTTTCTTATCATGTCAATTGAAGACGAAGACGTGTACAAGATGTTATTGATGATGGCGTTTGGAGTTTTTGTTTTCTTATCATGTCAATTGAAGACGAAGACGTGTACAAGATGTTATTGATGATGGAGTTTGGAGTTTTTGTTTTCTTATCATGTCAATTGAAGACGAAGACGTGTACAAGATGTTATTGATGATGGCGTTTGGAGTTTTTGTTTTCTTATCATGTCAATTGAAGACGAAGACGTGTACAAGATGTTATTGATGATGGAGTTTGGAGTTTTTGTTTTCTTATCATGTCAATTGAAGACGAAGACGTGTACAAGATGTTATTGATGATGGAGTTTGGAGTTTTTGTTTTCTTATCATGTCAATTGAAGACGAAGACGTGTACAAGATGTTATTGATGATGGCGTTTGGAGTTTTTGTTTTCTTATCATGTCAATTGAAGACGAAGACGTGTACAAGATGTTATTGATGATGGAGTTTGGAGTTTTTGTTTTCTTATCATGTCAATTGAAGACGAAGACGTGTACAAGATGTTATTGATGATGGAGTTTGGAGTTTTTGTTTTCTTATCATGTCAATTGAAGACGAAGACGTGTACAAGATGTTATTGATGATGGCGTTTGGAGTTTTTGTTTTCTTATCATGTCAATTGAAGACGAAGACGTGTACAAGATGTTATTGATGATGGAGTTTGGAGTTTTTGTTTTCTTATCATGTCAATTGAAGACGAAGACGTGTACAAGATGTTATTGATGATGGAGTTTGGAGTTTTTGTTTTCTTATCATGTCAATTGAAGACGAAGACGTGTACAAGATGTTATTGATGATGGCGTTTGGAGTTTTTGTTTTCTTATCATGTCAATTGAAGACGAAGACGTGTACAAGATGTTATTGATGATGGAGTTTGGAGTTTTTGTTTTCTTATCATGTCAATTGAAGACGAAGACGTGTACAAGATGTTATTGATGATGGAGTTTGGAGTTTTTGTTTTCTTATCATGTCAATTGAAGACGAAGACGTGTACAAGATGTTATTGATGATGGCGTTTGGAGTTTTTGTTTTCTTATCATGTCAATTGAAGACGAAGACGTGTACAAGATGTTATTGATGATGGAGTTTGGAGTTTTTGTTTTCTTATCATGTCAATTGAAGACGAAGACGTGTACAAGATGTTATTGATGATGGAGTTTGGAGTTTTTGTTTTCTTATCATGTCAATTGAAGACGAAGACGTGTACAAGATGTTATTGATGATGGAGTTTGGAGTTTTTGTTTTCTTATCATGTCAATTGAAGACGAAGACGTGTACAAGATGTTATTGATGATGGAGTTTGGAGTTTTTGTTTTCTTATCATGTCAATTGAAGACGAAGACGTGTACAAGATGTTATTGATGATGGCGTTTGGAGTTTTTGTTTTCTTATCATGTCAATTGAAGACGAAGACGTGTACAAGATGTTATTGATGATGGCGTTTGGAGTTTTTGTTTTCTTATCATGTCAATTGAAGACGAAGACGTGTACAAGATGTTATTGATGATGGAGTTTGGAGTTTTTGTTTTCTTATCATGTCAATTGAAGACGAAGACGTGTACAAGATGTTATTGATGATGGAGTTTGGAGTTTTTGTTTTCTTATCATGTCAATTGAAGACGAAGACGTGTACAAGATGTTATTGATGATGGCGTTTGGAGTTTTTGTTTTCTTATCATGTCAATTGAAGACGAAGACGTGTACAAGATGTTATTGATGGAGGCGTTTTTTTTATAACTTCTCGTGCCAAAAATAAACTGTTATTAATGATGTTTAATTTAACACAAAACATCACAAACACACTTTACCATTTTATAATTAAAGGTCGACAAGGAATATCTTTTTTTAGTGAGAGTGTAGAGAGGGGATGGTATCTGTACATGAATGAACGGGAGTGCAGTGGACAGGCTGTCTGTATTGATTCCAAGCAATGGACTGTAACATAAATGGAAGTTAAAATGTTTTTAAAACATCAATCAATTTTGGATTGCTACAGGTTTGCAGGAAATATATACATGCGAGTTCATAAGAGGAGTGCATATTAAAAACTCTTTTAAATTAATATAATTTACATAGATAAAAAAAAGAACACTAAATACATAAAAAGCGAGTATCACATACGTACCTAATTTTAAAGAATGTGTTCTTGTTGAATCTTTAAAGGTTTTTTTAACTTGTAAAGAAGTTGAGTATCCATAAAAAGTGAAACCGAATGCTTCGAAACACGACTATGCACTCTGGTGGAGCATCTCTCTCCGCAGTGGTCCGATAACTCTAATACCTACCTCGAGGTTTTATGGATCCGTCTGTCCGGATCCAATCTGTCTGATTTCAAAAGTGGTTTGTATGGGATAATGTAGACCGTTGTCTTAATTTTGGCAGAGTCACCAAGTAGAATGAATATTGTTTATTCACGACTTTAGGATTCACTTGGAAATACTTCATTGGTTATAGCTATGAGGTGGTTGCTGACCACAAACGAATACAGCGCTTGATGGTATTTAAATGATAAAATCGTATGGTAAAGTTTTTTTTTAAACAGAACCAATCTAATCTGAGTTACTTAAATTAAAAAACTAAAAAGTGGAAAAGTTTTTGTTTAGTTTTTTCTTTCTTTTATGTAAGTCACATTTTTCGTTCCATATTATTTGGGTGCCTATTATCATTTATCAATAAAAAACGATCAGCAAATTTCTGAGATAAAGAGGAGAAAAATTATACTTATCATGTTATTTTTACTTTATACAAATTTGGAAGCACAAAAATAACGACAATCAACTCCTCTGTTAGATACTCTGAGGCCGTCGAGTCCATTCCGAGCGCCATAAGGCCCGCTATGATGATTGAAAACATTCAATCAAACTCTTATAAAAGTATCTCCAAGCTTTAAAATATGGTACTAAGTTATATATTATATAATATTTACAAATAGGTATGTAGGTATGTTCACAAAGTGTCGCTCGGAATTGCACTTGCCGAGTATGTCTCAGCTCTCAAGTGCTCTCAGCCGTCTGACCCGCTGCCCCGGCTGCCCCGGCTGTCCGGCTACTTCCGGCTACTTCGGCTTCTTCCTCCTCTCCGCCTCATCTGAGACAAATTACTGAAAAGCTTTTATTTAATTTAAATTGTTCTTTTGATAGGATTCTTTGAGAAAAAGAGAAAACGAAAAAAATCGGATTAATTGTAAGTGACCACGTCATGTGTACATATATCTGTTAGTAGGTCATACCTAAGCATATTGTGTAGGTATGTAATAAGTTGTATAACAATGTATATTATTTATATATCGATGTTTCGAGTTTCTAGCACACCCGAAAAAGAACACATTTTATTGTTTTCTTTTGTTTTCAAATTTTTAGAAAAATAAAAAAAACCTGATACATAAAGTAGTCTAGGTACCCAACTTCGCATAGTTGGGTATATAAAACTGCATCAAAATATTTATTTACTTAGTCTTTTTTCTCTCTTTAAAACATAACATTATATGTATATTGGCTTCTTAAATGATTGGGAATCAAAGAAGCAGGGTTTTGTTAAAGTATTGTTACACAATTTTATTAACATTTTTTTATATTGTCTACGAATTTTTTTTACCCCTAGTTTCAACCCCCCTTAAACTCAAAAATGTTACGGATCTATATAATCCTTCAGACAGTTAACCCATGCACTCATGTGTAGTCCTTAATATAGAGCAAACACTATAAAGTATTTAGGAGTTCTGTTGGATGCTAACCTCAACTTTAATCAGCATATTGAATTGCTTTGCAACAGAGTCAGTAAGCTAATTTTCGTATTCAAAAATTTAAGACAGGTTGCGTTATTATTGAAGCAGGATGTTGCAGGATGGTGCCTATCGTACTTCTATTTGGGGTGGAGCTCCGAAAACTACTCTTATACGGCTAGAGAGAGCCCAGAGAGCTGTGCTAAAGGTCTGTATATTTCGCCCGATTTTATTTCCCACAACACAATTTTATAAATTTTGTGACGTACTAACCGTGCGACAGCTCTTTATTTACCATACTGTAATCAAACAGCATTACATAACAAAATTTCTTTCAGAACGTACTAAAAAGAGGCGCAAAAATAAAATATGCCCAGCTGTTGTCTACAAACATTCCTGCATATGCAAGTTCTTTTACTTTCTGGGACCTTTCCTTTATAATAAGGTAAACGATAAAATAACTATTTACCCCCTAAATAATAGAAATTGCAAGATTAAATTAAGTTAGTGGCTAAAAGTTTTCGATTATAATGAAACGGAAAATTTATTAAAAATACAAGTCTAAATAACAGAATCATATTCAGACAGACAGACGGACCACTACTCCCTCACATTACACACATATTCCACACACTCATAAATAGGATTCACTTGCACATACACACTCAAAAGTATTGATTTATAGTCATATCTTATAATTATTGTTCTTAATGTTAATTATTGTATTATATCAGTAAATTGTATAATGCATGTTAATATTATAATGAATGCCTAAAACTGTATGTACCCAATGACGGAAGAGGTCTGTTTGCCCGAGATACAGGCTCCTAGCCTAGTTCAGGCACAGACATTTGCTACTTATTTATAAAATCACTTTGTTAAAAATTGTACCTATATAATAACTATTTCTATGTACTTTTACCTGAATAAACATATTATTGTATATTATTATTATCCAAATATAAATATAAAAATATGTACAAAATAATTTTCTTCTTTTTTTAAGAAACAGCCGCATATATGTATGGTGGGAATGCCAGAAAATTCACTATAAGATGATGATGGGAACCCAGGATATTTCAGGGAACTTTACAGCAAACTTCCAATTTGTATCTGTTACTTTTGATCCGTTCAAGCGATGATGACTCCTCAACGGCTATCAGTATCCGCACCGGCGGGTAATCATTATAATTACCCGCCGGTGCATTGCTACAAGTATTGTCGGGCCGTCGCTGCGGGTGACGGCTAATGTTATCATATTGACAATAATTGACGAGGACATGCTCGTGCCCTCCGCTGGCTACAGAATGCTTTATTAATTCAAATCCGCATTTTGTAATGACACTGTTTTGGTGCTCCCAATTAATGGACTTTGAGCTTACTTTCATGCGGCAGAAAACATATTACTTACTATGTTATCGTGAAGTCAGCAAAAGGTCACAATTCTCTTCATAGATATATTTTATCACAAGTGTAGCAGGGGGTTGGGTAGGAAGAAAAAGGAATGTGATAAAAATGTTATTAAACATTTCCTAAGAAACGATGGATAAGGATAAAGTGTATGGCACCAGAGTTAAATTATAAAGTATGTTTTCATGATAACCCAGTACAGAATAAAGCACTTACTATGGGGAAGTTTGTGTTCCTAAATCCCTGAAATGGCGCACACTCATGTACGATTGGTTTCCGGCAAGTTCTATCGTAACATCTTTCAAATGTCTCTTAGTAATCTAGTAAGATGGAGGAAAATAACAGATAAGACATGTACATTGTGTGGTGTTGCTGTAGGGACTGCCAGACGTATACTTGTAGGGGGCTGCTCGAAAAGTGCCACTATTTACATATCTATGATTTACACCGACATGATATTGTTCTAGAAATTATTTGTGAAGCTCTAAGTCTCAGTATTGCTAGAGCCAGAAAAAGATTACCGATAAATCTAAGATAATCTACTTTTGTAAAGGAGGGACAACTCAAGATCTCTATATCTAACTTCGTCAGGCCGACCGACCGTACAGATGCAATATCCGTCAAGTGACATAGTCATGTTTCAGTTTTAGTCTGTGGGCTCACCGGTTTTCAGGAGACTACTGCGTCGATTCCTTGTTGTATTGCTTATCATCGACCATACGGTCCAAAAGACCTCTCAGCCTTGTCAATCACAAATTATACAATTACAGTAATAATGTACCGGCATGGCGGCACTCGGTCAATCAAAGTGTTGTGCAAAGAACGACCTTCGTTATTACGTAATTTATAATAGCCTAAATTAGTTTGAGCTGTAAATGGGCTTTAATAGTAGATTTTACAACAAGTGCACGAAACGAACCATTTATATCCGAGACTTTTAGCAGCCCGAGCCGAAGGCGATGGCTGATAGTAATGTCGAGGATAAAATGGTTTTGCGGACGAGTTATAAACTCTGCCTTTCACTTCGATTGCGAGGAAATAAACAACAGTAGTATAACATAACATTTCTTTAATTATAATTCAAAGTAAAATTGGTACAGTTTTGAATACTGAAGGAAATTGTTTTATGTCTTAAAAACACATAAGGCATATAAATTTAAGTAAATTATAAAATAACAAATTATATCTATGAACTTCTTATTCTGTTTGGCTGTATAGCTCATTTTCTTTGCCTTAATATAGATACATTTATGAGCAGATAAGTTGATGCACTTGTGCATTAAATTCGATTTTGTGCAGAATTTGTATTTCAGAGCATGAGGAGTGAAAATTAAATTTCAATTTTGTCGAGACTCCCTTCAGGGTGCTTCATTACGAAATGAGTGGTTGCACTAACGATAAGGCAGCGAGTATATTAAAATATATTCGCAATGCAGTTCGTCATGGCTCACCATTTTGTAAAAGGTGCGAACCTTTAAAGCCGGCATAGTGGGAGCGATCAATATTGTTTAAGAACAATTATTGATTGACCCCATTCATGGACTTTGTAGGTCTGCTCACCACCAGGTAGATACAAAGTCACATGCCGTGCTCTAAACAAAACAAAGACTGGAAAATACTCATGGATACATTCAAAATACATACCAATTCCGGACGAACTAGCAGTTTCAGCCTATAGACCTGACATCATACTGGTATATTCTCAGTGCTTGAAGAAAGCAATACTTGTAGA
Source organism: Monopis laevigella (assembly GCA_947458855.1). Classification (NCBI taxonomy): domain Eukaryota; kingdom Metazoa; phylum Arthropoda; class Insecta; order Lepidoptera; family Tineidae; genus Monopis; species Monopis laevigella. The sequence continues at coordinate 379,556 of OX381596.1, read as the reverse complement.
ACTCTGTTCCTTTTTCCAATTTCTGTATTGTGGATCATAGGTTTACAAGATTTTAGTTCTGCTCTATCCTGCCCTTGGGCATACAATGAATTACACAATGGGAATTATCAACACAAATAGTCAAAATATATACGTAGGTAATAATATTGTTGTTAAGTTTAGAATATAGTATATCACATTATTAGTGTATTTATCATTTACACATAATAGCCTATAGTTTTGTTTTCAAGATATTCATTAATATTATAGTAACATTTAGAGTGGCAAACAAACATTCAATCAAACCAAATAACTTTGATCTCACGAATGGAATTGCTAGAAACAGGTTTAAAACTTTAAAATAAGAGGAATTCCAGCGAACTCTTTGCATCCTCTATTATACCATCTTGTCCTTACAAGATGGGCCGTCGGAAATTTTATGAAACATGTTTCCGAGATGAAGCGGACAGGATCATAATTATAGTAGTTGGTTGGTAGAGAGGGAGTGAACACAGTGAAGAGGAGATTCAATTCAGAAAGGCCTTTAACCCTATCGCGGTCTCCGGTCCGGGAACGCTGCAGTCCACCCCCCTACCTCACAACCACGCGATGGACCCATGAAAATTATATTCATACACATCTTTACCTAGTCTTGGGTTATTGCATTGTATATAGATCTCTATAATACGAGCTAATTACATTCCAGTTATTAATCAATTCCACCAAAAGATAATCATTTACCATCACAAAACGCAGAATTCCCTAAAATATCGGGTAATTCTATCTGCCCATCCGTCATAATTATGTCCGGTGACGTGGATAACGGTCGGTGACAACATGACGTCCCTAACGACGGGTGACATCGATATCACGTCATCATTGAGTTCGCTCATCGCTTATTGTTTGCCACTTGTGTCCGTATTGTATTATTTATGTCACACTTTTATTATAATGGCCTAATATTTTTATTAAGAACTTATATCCTAACAACTAAGTAAGTATAATTAGTAATTTCATTTTCATGATAATTATATGTGTTGTCGCCGGACTGTATTGAGTTTTAATAATTTTTAGTTGGTGTTTTAAAAGCTATTAAAAAAACTACCGGGTGCCTTTTTGTCTCCCGAGAACCGTTCGCCGATGGTATTCGGACGCAACACCTAACAAGTGGCGAGCTTGTTGCGGTGTTTATGATGGTATAGCCTCATTGTATAAAGCGGTCACCCGTCCCAGGTCCGGCCTTGTTGTCATCTGCTTAACCTTCTTATCAGTTGCGCAGTGACTTAACCACTAGGCTGGGGCCACTTTTTTATAGCTATTATTATTTGGTAATAATGGAATATTATCAGCTTTTAATTATAAATTAGACAGTTTCATATAAGTACTTGACAATCTCTACCCTGTGAAGCTAGATTAAATTAAATCAAACCCAAACCCAAGGGCACAGTTATAAAAATAGTTGATACATACAAAATAATCGGTACATCAGGCTTGGAGGCGATCCCATCCAACGTTACTGCAACCAATAGTAATAATAGTTTATGGTGATTTTTATTTGGTTATGGGAACACGGCATGGGACCCTGCTACCAGGTGGTAAGCACACTTATAAAGCCCATGGATGGGGCCACTCATTAGATTTCTCTTTGATAGCTCTCACTATGCTTTCGGTATATACGAGTTTAATTTAATATTCTCGCTGATTTATCATCTATTCAACTGCCTATTTCGTAAACGGCACCCTGAGACTACCACGTCGACAAAAAATAGATGTAGTAGTCTCTGTGAACCCACAGACTAAAATCGAAACATGACTACTAGATGGTTTTTGCATCTGTATGGGCGGTGGTAACGTAAGTGTTCGCAATGTTTGTGGTGAATGTGTTCGGGAGCACATCCAAGCATTGTCCTCACGTATCACCCATAACCTATAGTATAGTCGGCCACACATATCACTAACTCTTATTGGTTTATACTATAGGTACTACCCATAGGCTTAGGCTTATCCATCCAGTCTTGATGGTTACATATATAGGTATACTAAACCTTACTATACTATATATATATTTAGATTATAGTATATAAATAAAGTTTATTGGAAGTAACATTGTACAAGTAAATAGGTACCTACTTATATAAAATTAAAGAGCACTGAGAAGGGCGCTACTTGGTAGAGTACCTAATACGTTGGCAGCATTGCCACGTTGTATGGCAATGCTGATTTTTTGTTTTAGCATATAGACTTAGCACTTTATCAAGTGGAAGAATATCTACAAGGACACGATTAAGAACCAACTTATAATACTTAATTATAACATTTATAATGATGATCATGATTATGATAATATATGAAGACCGGATTATATGCCACACAAAAAACTTGTTTTATGCATTCAATTAGACATGAAAATACTTAAAATATGCATTAAAATTGGCAGAATATGCGAACTTAACTGATACATTTTAGGAACCCCAATAAAGAAGAAAAGTAAGTTTTTTTTAATGTAAAAATCAGCATACAATTAGTAAATTGTTCATTGATAGGTACAGTATCATTACATTAAACATATTAAATATTTTTGTAAATGTAAACAATCAAGTTTTGTCTCCAATGTTCATTGGTAAGATTGTGTCTTCGATCAAATATTGTGAAGAAGCAACGCCATGAGCGGGAATGTCACACACGATTCTCGGATTCCATGACCACTAGACCGCCGAGCTGGTCATAAATATACCTGCATGAAATCATCTTCATATTTCTGCATACCATCATAAATAACCTGTAGTAAACGCAACTATTAAGTACTTAGTTGACGCGTGCTCTCCGCCACCGACACTTTACGCGTGACGCCGACTGTCCGGTGCGCGGTGGTGCGGTTATATGACGCTTGATATAATTTATTGCGCAGAGCGAGTCAGCTCATCCGCCCAACATGGAACACCACTCAGTGCAGCACAACGAGCCAACTCACATCGCCTTTATTTTCATTACCTACAATAAAAAAGATACATTAATTTTAATGATGATCTTTTCTTTCATCTTGTCTATGGCACAGATATCAATAATTATAGACGATTTATAAATTATATTTAAAAAAAAAAAAAATCTGTGCTTTAGACACAAAAATTCGATGTAGGTGGTTTATTGAGCTTTTTATATTGGCCCAATGCCGTGCTTACACTCTCTCACCTCTAGTTTCTATAACGTTGATTTAATTAATTGTTGATAATAATTTGATAATTCCTCACTTGATTGCTGAAAAATGTATGCCTTGTTAGCTAATTTTGTTCATAATTGAATCGGAGGAAACTGGGGTACATTCACAGATTACTAGTTACTACGTGAGTACAGTGTTAGAATTTTAACATTACAACAGTCACATTTTAATGACATTAGACATTTTATAACAAAGTTGCGATCTAATTAATCCCGCGCCACAACCATTAATACCAGTTGCTATAACGTACGAGTATGTAAGAAATGTTTACAGTCATACAACATGCTAAGGAAAATCGAAAGTTATATTGTGAAGCATACAAAAGTAAAATACATATTGAATAGCTAATTCTACACTTGGACGAGAAAGAAGTTGTGAAGCGACGAGCACCGAGCTGCACACGAAGCTCACCCAACCGCGGCGGGTAGACAGGACACGGTGTCACACCATACAGCCAAACATGCAACAAACTATATATATATATTGAATGTGTTATACGCAGGTATGATGAATATTTCAACACGTAAAACTATTAACTTACGAAAAGCAGTTAAAACATAATGCAACAACTATAAAAACCCTATAAAAAAGTTTTTGATTTGTCTTAAAAAAACACTAAAATCTGTTCGTTACTTTGATGATAATAAACTTGGTTTACGAACCAATTTCTATATCCCTTACCTACTTTTATATTACAACCAGAATTATGTTTCATAATACTAAATTTTATTATCATCGCTCATCAATAACAACACTCCGGCAACGCTCCAGTAACACTTCGGCAACAATCCAACAGCACTACGGCAACACTCCGAAGGAAACACTTCTGCAACGCCCCAGAACCACCCCAGCAACGCTCCAGTAACACCCGGCAACGCTCCAGTACCACCCCGGCAACGCTCCAGTAACACCCGGCAACGCTCCAGTAACACCCAGCAACGCTCCAGTAACACTTCGGCAACGCTCCAGTAACACTTTCGGCTTTTTTTAATTACTAAAATTGAAATATTTTATAAACTTACAACATATGATATTTAGTGTTCATGAACAAAATTCATGCTGCGCCCTCTGTTATATTGAATAAGCTTAGTAACGTATCAAAGACTTGACAAGTTGCTAAGCTGAAGTCAACCTTATCTGACAGGAGCAGCAGTGATATTGGGTTGTGTGCATGCACAAAGTGCGGCCTTCAAAGGGTAAGTAGTGAGGAGTGCAGAACAATGTGCTCCAGACTTGGGAACGCTAAACGCTGCGTCAGGGTTATGAGTGTCTGTTACTGCAACATTTCTTTTGCTTTTCGTTTTTTTACTTTTGTATTAAGATGACGTTAGCTACATAAGTGGAAAAAAGTTCAAATGTTGTTTAGGCTATACCTGACGGGTGAGTATCTTTTTTCAAAATCAACCGGTTTGATTGCCGAGATATTTAAAAAAAAACTAATAATGCAGTTTTAGTTTTTATCAAAATCGCCCCAAATCTCCTTTGAGCACATTTCGCTATTGATTACCCTTGTTGCACTATCCCTTGTTGATTAGCCTTGACTCGGTATATTGTTATTTCTTTGACAATTAAAATTTTATCCATTGTTATTCAGGAGCAAAAACACCATCGTCAATTATATGTTCATATCGTCGCGTCCTTATACATGCCCCCCCCCCCCCCCCCCCCCTACGAAAACAACAAAATAATCGTTTTATGTAAGATATTTAATTTGTTTTGTTTGATTAATTTATCGATTATCAAAAATAAAGTCTACAAGTTATTGTTGGGGTATAATGATTTATCTTTTGTGGTCTCGACATTTACTTGTAGCTACGAAACAATTACTAAATACTTTCGCCTGACAACTCCCTACAATTTAATACGAAAATATAATCTTTAAGATAACTTTGGAATTAATTCTTCTAAGTCACCAATTTTGTATTATTACAATAACAACTTTGGTGTCTGGTTGTACAAATTAGTTCATTACGGAACTGGGGCTCATTTCAGCTGGTCGTCGCGAGACTAAGTTCGGTACCCGTTACATGTCCGCTGGTTCCGTAGAGCAGCTGTCAATAGTACAGAGTCAAATATTATTGTCATCAGGTATCTCTCTTTTCATCTATTTCCTTATTCAAAATATTGTAATAATATTAAAATATGTAACACCGTCTCTGAATGAATAAATTATTTAATACCGCAATCAACTCGAGTAAAGCGTTCTCAAACTAATAAAATACTCAAATTGGCAAATTTATGAAATTATTCGTCGTTCGGTAATATCCGCTTAAGATCCGCTCAAAACTTTGCCAATATCCAAGTCTAATAAAAGTAGAATCGGTCGGACGAACAACGCCGCGCTATCCACTTCTCAAATCATACCAATTTCATTACAGTAACCTAGTTATAAAACGTTCATTTTTATATATTTTTTTTATTATTTGTTTACTCAAATGTTTATTGCAAGTCAAAGTATTATTCCCGCTGGACATTCGCTAGCCGCCAAACCTTCAGGACAATCAGAGCAGTTAATGGATGCAATATACAAACTATAAAATAAATCAAAATTAACTATTACTATATAATATGTATGAGTATCGCAGTACCTAAATTCAAAGTGAGAGCCGATGACCAGAGGAATGTTCCTTTTATTGAAGCACGGCATGTGACTTAGTAGCTACATGATGGTAACTGAGGACTACCTTCACAAGAAATAAAAAATAAGTCCAAAGTTTTTCATATTGGTATATTATATTATTATTATATTTAACAACAAGGTCTTTGAAATTATTTCAGGACGAAATGCGACCTGATCGGTGCATCCCATCAGTCAAGATTGAGGTCAAACGCAACTTTGAAATTATATTTTTTTTTAATGTTCAAATGTTTTATAATACAACACAATTATCAAATTAAACAAAAATACAATACTCGTTACTCACATTCAACGAATTAAGCAGTTATTCACAGATTAGGTGACACCAAATCAATACATTAATTAATATTATATATTCAAAAGTATTATCTATCAGAAATAAATAATATTTTAAGCAGCGCATGACAACGCATAATATTCATAAAGGGTGAATAACAAATCTGCTCCCCCTTGTTATACAGTTGCAGAACTCTGGTGGAGCGAACCCAGACCACTTGCCTAGTGAAGCGGCACATCCCCGATACCGGGACATTTCATAAGTCACATCGTTAAATTAATCCAAGCAAAAAGCTCTCATAATGAGGCGATATGTGTACTACGTAGTGTATTATACTATAACGTACTACGTAGGGTATTATACTATAACGTACTACGTAGGGTATTATACTATAACGTACGGCATTACAGTTTGTAGGTTGGAGACGGAGAGCTGTTTATGAACTTATTGAACACATTAATATCTTATGTATTATATTATAACTTATATATTAGGTAAAATATATCAATTGAAGCGATAACATTTATTAGCAATATTTCATCTGATGTCGCCGTTCCAACCAATAAATTGAATAGTTTGAATTTATATATTTTACCTAATAAGAAACACATCTAACACACTTTATTTAAATGAATGAATGAAAATTTGCTTTAAAATATGGTTACAAATGTAATTATTTAAAATGTTTATCAGATCTTTCTCTTCCGGCATTTTTAGCTTCTACACATTTAACAATTTTATTTATTTATTTAATTTATCTGCTTATCTTATTGTTATCATCTTATACCCTATTTTAAGTACCTTTACCATATTCTTGCAAAATAAAGATTATTTATTTATTTGAGATCAGCGGAATGAGTGAAGGAATCAGCCGGCGGAGAGAGTTATGTCCTAACGACGACATGCCCATAATACACCAAAAAGCCATATATCCTGGGACCTATTTAAAAAAAATCCTGTGCAAAATTACTTGACTCACTTTCAAAACCTTCAGATAAAGGTCGTTTGTTTCCGTCAGAGAGAGTCGGGGTTTTGGCTAGACCGCTACTACGCTTCTAGACCAAGACACCCTGAGGATCTCAGTCGGACTGCGAGTCGATCTCAGTAGACACATACGGGTGAGGTTTGCAAATTGGGCTCCCAAATGTGTGTGTGTGTGCAGTATCCCGGACTGTCGTGTGCCAGTAGTGCAGGTAGGATCTCGTCATGCTCAGTTGATCGACATCCTCACAAGATCTTTGGCATCAGCGAATATCCCAAGAAATGAAATGAAATTATTTATTTAATATAATTTTAGATAGTTATAATTTTTTATTTGGTTAGGTTTGTTTTTTTTTAATTATTATAGCATATTATAAATAAATATATTCGTTATTTAAAGTACATTATATTTGGTGGCGCGTTTAGTGGACTGTATAGGGTGATGCTGGCTGTCCAGAACGGTGACCTAAATGTGTACCGTAGGTAACAAACAATTTGCAGGCTAGATGGAATAGAATGAAATTGTGAGAAGGAAACTTAGGGAAAGGTACTCACTGCTGTGGCAACTTCCAGAGATGGTAATTTTAGGGCCCTCGCACGAGGTGCGCAAGGGCAGTCCAATAGGGCTATGTCCAGCCCCTTCCAAGGGGTAAACAATTATTTATGACACACAGAACTTCACAAAAACACAGAAAATACACTTTAAATAGTTTGATTGTTCGTAAATCCTTTTAAATTAATTTATTTACAAGAACGGCGGTGCGGTGCGAGTTAATGCGCAGTCATCTTTTTTGCGACTACCTTCCGGTCGTCCATAGTGAGTAGGACGTAGGTATGGAAGGATGATGAGTTAGAGGGAGAAGAAGGAAGGATATACAAATGTTTGTTACGTTGGTACACATGTTTTATATTTTGTTTTTAATTTCTAATATTTCCAGGCGCGCGTAACCATATCTCCCCCTCCTGGAAGGGGATGAAATAATCCACTTCCAAATAGATAAAGCCAATTGAAGATCAATTAAAAAGCGGGCGAAAGCATTTAAAATATTCAATAAAATGTAATCCTAATAGAAAACATTCTAAAGCGGTATAAGATTATTCGTACGAGTACATTTGTATAAGTATTAAATAATAGTAATGTAGTGCGGTATAACTTAAAAAGCGACGCGGGTAAAATACTCGTAATAGAGTAGCGGTTCGAAAATATTCGTATATGAAAGCGGGTTTAATAAGTATTTATAATCTAATATTAACGCGGGAAAAATATTAAAACAGCGATACGAAAATATTTGTAGTAATTAAAGTAAGCGAAACTTAAACTAAAGAGTAAGTTATAAAATTAAAACTAGTAGCTTAAAGTACAGTAGTTGATAAGGTTATTGAGTGGGCAGCGGGCAGAGCTTTACTAAAGCTCTTCGATAGATGCCAGAGCTAGTCTTTACATCTGCCACTCGTATGATGCCGTCAGCTCCAGGAAACGTTTTAATTATTATGCCAATAGGCCAGCGAAGTGGAGGAGCGTTGTCACTCTTAATAAGGACAACTGTTCCGAGTGCAATTGGTTGCGTTAATTTATTCCATTTTTGCCTCATCTGTAATGTATGTAGATACTCTAACCGCCACCTGTTCCAGAAGCTCTGAACAAGTTGGTCGACGAGGTGTTTTCTACCAAGCAGAGTGACTCGGTCATCAGACAAGTCTGGGGCAGGCAAGTGGTCAGCGGCTGCGGATCAGCGGGATCGGAGCTGAGAACGGACATCGGGCGCGAATTGAGTAGAGCTTCGATTTGCGAGAGCACAGTACTCATCTCCTCCATTGTAAGAAGTTGAATACCTACTATTTTATTTAAGTGTGACTTAACACACTTAATGTTACTTTCCCACATCGAACCGTGGTGGGGCGCGTACGGGGGGTTTAACTTCCACTCTATGCGGTTATCATAGAGTGATTTAGCAAACGCATCTTTATATTTATTAGAATTAATTAATTCATAGAGCGATTTTAAATAGGATCGGCATCCTATGAAGTTAGTGCCGCAGTCAGAATACATTATGCTGACTGGGCCGCGGCGCGCAAGAAAACGTTTGAAAGCGTTTAAAAATACATCGGTGGACAGGTCGGAGGCCAGCTCGATGTGCACTGCACGAGTCACGAGGCAAACAAAAAGCCAGATGTAGGCCTTCTGAGGGCGCGCCCCGCGACGTCTTTGCAGCAAAACTGACAGAGGTCCGGCGAAGTCCACTCCAGTGTGCAGGAATGGCTTAGCTTCGCGGACACGACAGGCAGGTAGGTTACCCATGAGCGGAAATTCAGGTTTAGGTTGGGATTTAAAACACACGTTGCATAGATGCACTCGCTTTCTGATAAGATTGCGCGCGGAGACAATCCAATATTTCTGCCGCAGCAATGACATCAGCAAACTCGGCCCCGTGTGCAGGTTGCGTCGATGATATTAATCGACCAGTAAATTTACTAAGTGGTCATTAGCGGGCAATAAAATAGGGTGCTTAGCGTCATAATCTACGTTAGCGTTGAATAACCTACCGCCGACCCTTATGAGGCCGTCCTCGATAAAGGGTTGCAATTTTATAAAAATCGGTGATAAAGTTTTATTTAATTTTATTAGTTTTAATTCATTCGCGAAGTGTACTTGTTGTAAAACACGAAGTATAGCATGTTCAGCGATTTCAATATGCGATACATCAAATTTACGCGGGATTTTTTTTATAAATTTAAAAATGTATATAATTATCTTAATTAGTTTAGGCCAAGAGGACACGCGGCGAGCTAAATTATATAAAAATGGGAAGTCTTCTTGTTTATTATTATCTAAAGAAATTAAAACTTTAGCCTTTAGTTCAGGCGGTGTGGCGACCGTTTTAGGATCGAATGTATTAATCGGCCACTCGTTCACGTCCACTCGAGGCGATCGAAGGAATGATGGACCGCTGAACCAAAGATTATGATTAATTAACTGCGCGGGAGTAAGGCCACGTGACAAACAGTCAGCTGGGTTGTTCGTGCCTTTTATAAAATAAAAAATATTAGGATCAAGATTAGAATGAATCTTGGCGACGCGGTTGGCCACGAACGTCTGCCACCTGGATGGCGAAGAATGAATCCACGACAAGGCGACTGTACTGTCACAAAAGGCGAAAATATTATTAATTTTACATCGACTCGAGTAGGTATCTATAATTGTATTCATTAGTCTAGATAATATTAAAGCACCACAAAGTTCTAGCCGTGCTAGACTTATGGTCTTCACAGGAGATACTTTGGATTTTCCACATAAAATATTTATAGTTATTCCATTAGTTATTTTATTTTGAACATGTAAATACGTGACTCCACCGTATGCTCGCTCGCTAGCGTCCGAGAAGCCGACCAATGTGACAATGCAGTCTGAAGTGACGCCAAGATAACGCGGGATAGATATTGTTTGTAACAATGGCAGCTCACTTTCAAACTGTTGCCATAAGGTAACGATGTTATTAGGGGGTTCGTCATCCCAGTCTATATTATGTTCCCATAATGATTTAATTATAAGTTTAGCGAGTAGTATAACTGGGGCGGCAAATCCCATCAAGTCCCAGAGTCGGGCTATAGAAGATAGAATATTGCGTTTTGTACATTTTCGGTTCTCAGGCGTAACAGTAAAAGTAAAGCAATCCGATGCAGGCATCCAGTATAAACCTAATACTTTTAGGTGGTCGTCAGAACTAAATTCTACGCGTTCACTGATACGATTCTCTGTAGGTATTTCTTGCATAAGTTGAAGTGCATTGCTGGAAAATTTCACAAGTTCAAAACCTCCAGAAGCAAATAACTGTATTAATTGTTTCGATAACATTACGGCTTCATCAGCTGATGGACAGCTGAAAGCCAAGTCATCCATGTACAGAGAGTCTTTCTCCAGAACGGATGACGCGAGCGGGAAGCGATCTTCCTCGTCGAAAGATAATTGTTTGATAGTTCTCATTGCGAGATAAGGACTGCATCTCATGCCGAAAGTCACACGATTAAATTCAAATATTTGAAACGGGTCATGTTTATTAAAGCGATAAATAAAGCGTTGAAAGCGGCGATGATGATCATCTACGATGACCCTCAGATACATCTGTCTGATGTCTGCGCTCATCGCGACGGAAAATAATCTAAAATTTAAAATAATACGAAATAAATCTGATTGCAGATTAGGTCCCGTATGTAAAATATCGTTTAACGATAAACCGGAGTCGGTTTTCATACTAGCGTCTAAAACCATTCGGGTTTTGGTAGTCACTTTATCGGCGCGAAATACGGCATGATGCGGGATTATGTAATGCGGAAGATCATCATTAGTTACTAAGGAAATATATCCTTGATTAATATAATCAGTGATTATCTGATCATATTCTATTTTAATCGACGGATTTAAATATAATCGGCGTTCGAGAGAAATAAATCTTCGTTGAGCGAGAGCGCGCGATTCTCCGAGTAAGGTTGTATCTTGACACAGGGGAAGGTTTACAATATAGCGGCCCGTACTATCACGGCGTGTAGTTTGAGTGTAAATGTTTTCACACTCACTTTCCTCGGCAGTAAGGATTTTAACATTAGGTACGTCTTCTAACTCAAAGAAACGCGATAAGCAGAAATTATCAGTAGTATTGTCAAAGTTACATAAATAGGTACGTATAGCGGACGCGGTATTATTATTATTATTGTTAATAAGGGTAGGCGCAGAGCCCATTATTAGGTAGCCTAACAAAGTATTGACAGCGATGGGTTCATCGACCGAGCGGCTGATTGTATTAGGTAAAAGAATGCGCGCGAAAATATCACAACCATGCTGTACAATCTTCGAACAAAAATATGGAAACAAATTTCTACAAGGAGAATAATGTAGTTCGGGCTTTTCGTAATAGATGTCTCTGATCTTTTTTTAAACTTGCCAGATTAAAATAAAAATACAGTGACATTACTAATTAAAAAAAAATACAAATCAGTTTCCGGATCCTGCCGAATCCGTCGTTCGGCCGTTCGGTGAACTTCGGACGTCTTCGGTCAACTTCGGTGATTGTTGTGCGCTTGAGTGCTCGAGTCTGTAGATATATTATTTTAAATTACGTACTTTTAGTATTCTTAATTCGTCTGTGTTTGGTGTTCGTATACTAGTGTATAGTGTGTATAGTCGAGTCGAGATTTTCTCCTCCGTATTTACTGCTTAAAAAACAATATTTTAGAGTTAAGTGAAGTTATTGTTGTTGAAATCATGCCAAATAAATTAAAATGTTGTTACGTGGGTGGTTGCAAAAGTTGTTGTAGACTGTATCATTAACAGAACGGTAAATTTATTTTTAAAAAAACTATTGTAAAAATATAAACAATATGTGGCAAAAGGCAAATTGAAGACGAAAACGATTATGTGCAAACTTTAGCCAAAAATCATTTTAATAAATCGAGGAAAAAGTATTTGTTTGTTTTATTTTCTCTTCAACAGACTTACGTAGTGCCTTTTTATAGTTACCTATATATATATATATATATCGTCGATTATATTACAACACCGCGAATATGCATTTTTACCGTTATTAACTTTTGAATGCCATTGGATAGAGAAAAAAATCACGCTTATATTCAACCAATCGTGTTTAAGAAAACTCGCCAATCAGTGACCAGAATTCAAAAACTGTATCAGCGCGAATTTCGCTCATTGGTTACTTTAGAATAAACACCGCGAATCTACATCAGTTGCCATACGTTTTTTGTGGTGAGAGTTTCGGTAAGCATGTTTTTTGATATAATTTATTAGATTATTTGCTTTATTTGAAATAAATATTACTTTGTGTAATAGAAATATTGGTAAATTGTTAATAAACATTAAGTTTTATTATATTGCATACATTACTAGTGCTAAATTATTATTAAAGTCACACTCATTCGTTTGCGGTGTTAAATTGCAACTTATATTCATATTCGCGGTGTTTTCAGGTTAAGCTACAGCAAAATATAATCACAAAACATGAGCAGTGAATTCGACACATCTTCTTTAGAATCGTTAGATGCTGAGGACAATTCTGATATTGAGGAGTTGTGTAAACTAGCTAAAGTCAAATTTGAAAGGCCTAAAATACGTTACAAACTTACTTCGCAGTCTACCTCAACTACTATATTTCCCGAGAACAGCAATATGCAGATTGATAATAACACAGTGAACGTACAATCTTTGACGAGTCTGCCCGTGTTGACAAGGGATATTGTGGATGGTGCGTTAATAAATATGGATAGAATTGAAATTACGGGAGATTTTCATGTGGTACAGCCTACAGAGGAAAACAGCCTTGTTTTGAACGGGCATAATGATATCATGGTGGAATCAACCCCTTGTTCGAGCAACATAAATAACACTCCGAAAAAACAAAAAATCACCATACTACAAGACATACTTTTAACACATCAGCCAGTGTTAGTGAGGGATAAGCTGCATAGTGGGTTAATAAATATGGATGGAATTGAAATTACAGGTGATTTTAATGTGGTGCAGCCTACAGAGGAAAACGGACTTTTTTTGAACGGGCAAAATAATATAATTCTATTAGAAGAATCAACCCCTTGTTCGAGCAACATAAATGACACTCATAAAAAACAAAAAATCACCATACTAGAAGATACACTTTTGTCAACAGAAAATATATTCCACGGAGAAACCCAAAATAAGAGGAAGAGACAAAATAAAGCAAATAAAAATTCTAAAAAGTGGCAAAGAGAATTTAATAAAAAATTAAGAGAAGAAGGAAAGTCATATTTAGGTTACAGGAGGGATAAAAAAGTTGATCAGTATAATCCTAATTTTAAAGTTTTACATGACACCCTTAAACCAGCCAAAGAAATGGGTCCACGCTGTGAATCCGCTGTTTGTCATAAATCTAAGCTCCGTGGATGTCACGAAATTACTGAGCCAGAACGGCGAAGTATTTTCGATGGATTCTGGAGAACAATGAGCTGGGAACAGAGACGACAGTTTGTGTGTTCAAATGTTTCTGTTGCACCCTGTAAACGGAAGGTAACAAATAGTGAGACCTCTAGAAAAAGTGAAACCAAGTCCTATTACCTACTAGTGTCTAGAAATTTGAATGTGACGAGGGTACAGGTTTGTAGAGGAATGTTTCTTCGGACCTTGGGAATGTCTGAGTGGTTCCTTAGGTACTGGCTTAACAAAACTAAGGAATCAAATGGCATAGCGCCTAAGTCAGAAATATCACTCCAAAGGCGATTCTCTCCAAAAAAAAAAGAACAGTCACAGACATTAACTGCCTTCTTTGATAAACTACCCAAGTTGCCGTCACACTATTGCCGACAGACATCAAGTAGACTTTATCTTGAACCCACAGTAAGAAACATGTCTGAACTTTATGAGACCTACAAAAAAGATTGCCAAGAAGATTATAAAGACTTTTTGAGTCGTCGCACTTTCGACAATATGTTCCTTAAAAGTAATCTAAGCTTATACTTACCAAAGAAGGATCAATGCGACATTTGTTGCTCCTATAAAGTAGGCAACGTAACAGAAGAGACTTGGAAAAAACATGTCGATTTAAAAAACCGCGCCAGAGCTGAAAAAACTGCCGACAAAAATTTTGCTGTTGGAGGTACCTGTCATGTTTTGACCCAAGATGTTGAGGCTGTGAAAATGGCCCCATATCTACAAGCAAGTGCCTTGTACTTCAAGACAAAATTATGCGTTCACAACTTTACTACTTACAACTTAACTAGCCATGATGTGAGATGTTATTGGTTTGATGAAAGCAATGGAGGTCTTGAAGCTTCAGTGTTCGCTTCTTGCATCGTGGACAATATATTTCACTTGTTGAAGGAGAAGAACGTTCCTGTGATACTGTACTCCGATGGATGCTGCGCTCAAAATAGAAATAGCTGTCTCAGCAATGCTTTGCTTAGAGTAGCTATGGAGAAGGATGTTGAGATCACTCAAAAGTTTTTGGTCAAGGGTCACACTCAGATGGAGTGTGACTCGGTTCATAGTTCTATAGAGGCAAAACTCAAGGGTCAAGAAATTTATCTGCCGAGCCAGTATTGTACACTAACGAAGACTGCACGAGTTCACCCAAAACCATACGAAGCCGTTTACTTGGAATATAAGTTTTTCACTGATTTTTCAAAGCCTGAAGATCAAATCTACAAATCGATAAGGCCAGGCAGAAAAGCTGGAGATCCAACGGTAACTGATATTAGTGTGCTTATCCATAAACCTGATGGGACTATTTGGTACAAGTTAAACTTTGATGAAGATCCAAAGAAATTGCCGCAACGTCCAAAGCTTCCCAAAAATACAAATACAATCAACACATTACCGAAACTGTATGCAAGAAGATTACCGATAGCCGAACGAAAGTGGCAGCATCTACAAGAGTTAAAAAATGTGATACCAAATGATTGCCATAGTTTTTATGATAGTTTACCCCATTTATAGAATTTTATTATTTGCTCAGTTAATGTTTTAAGAAAATGCTTTTTAAAAAAAAAAGTTTTATTGTTGATTTATTTTATAAGTTTTAGATTTTTTTTCGTTTTTAGAAGATTTTTTGTTTTTAGATTTTTTTGTTTTTAGAAGAAGATTTTTTTATACTTAGTTATTGTATTAAACTCTATAGTTTTATAATTTCAACAAGTAAACGATTACAGTTTAATAAGTACTGATTATTGTAGTAAACACTGCCTATATGCTAGAAATTGCCATATTTAAGAAGGTAACAGCGCCTATGTGATTTTATTATTTAATGAATAATGATAAAACTATTATTTGAATGACAATACTCGTAGAATAATAATAAATGATCACAAAATAAAAAACTGACTTTAATTTTTTTCTTATGTAGAAAATATGTAGTTTTTTGTCTCTTGTGTAAAGTTGAGAAAATGTATATTCGCAGTGTTGTAATATAATCGACGATATTTTATGAAACTTACAAATATAAGTTTCATAAAAATCATTTAAGTAGATTTGTACCAGCCTGTTAATGTAATGTAACGATTAAAATTAAAAATGACGTCGAATGTACCTGTTGTCATTCAAACTGCAAAATAAATTTGGTACTTTCAACGCCATTTTTAATCACTACATTACATTATCAGACTGGTACAACTCAGCCAGCCTTAAGATCTATATATATATATACGTATATAAATAGTTGACCACTAGCGCCATCTATTGAAGCATGGTTTAAACATTTTGATATTTTTTCTGTTGTTCGGGCTAAAAATAAAAGATGTCGCTGCTGTTTCGTTACTCAAAAAAACCCTTGAGTTATCACTCTATTTCTAGTATAACAAAGTACTCTTTGATCACAACCTAAGATCATATCCACTGCGCCGGGCGAGCAATACGACTCGTCCGCGAGAGGTATATTATGCAAGTAGGTAAGTGACGCTGTGTCTATCTGGACGGATGGCAAGTCGTTTGTAATATAATCAACAATGTAGGGATTTAGTTTAAATGAAATATTGTTATTAACGCGGGAATATAATTGTAATGTAGTAGTGCCTTGTATATTGCTAGTAACGTCTCCGAGTCCACTGACATAAATATTTTGATTAGGAGAATAGAAAGGTAAATTAAGTCTAGAACAACATTGTCGCGTAATAATATCCCTCTGAGAACCACTATCTATCAATACGCGTACAGATGACGTTTGACCGTTATTGCAGCGCACATGACACACGGCGGTGCTAAGAAGTACGACGGAGCGGGAGGTATGTTGATCTAGGACTGCGGATGCGGTGTCAGGACTCGTCACATATAGGGACACAGCTTGTCCGGGCTCTACGGAAGAGGTACCAGACTGCGGCGGAGGCGGTGGCCGTGCGGGGCCAGCATTAGTACAAAGCTGGGTGAGCGGAGCGGGGTAGTTAGGCTGAGCGGGGGAAGTCATACGCGGCGCGGGGTTATTATTATTGAAGTGAAGTAATGAGTGATGACTTTTGCGGCATTGTTTACATCTATGTAATGATTTACAATGGTATATAATATGTTTACTACTTAAGCAATTAGTGCATAATTTATTGGATTTTACGAACTCGTAACGTTCGAGCGGCGACACCGAATTGAAGTTGTCACATTGATATAAGTGATGTTGAGAGGTCTTGCAACAACAGCAATTATTATTATTATTAGATTGTACATTTAAGAACGTACGAACTGTGTTTTGGTTCTGTGGTCTATTATTAGTATTATTATTACGAGGAGCGGCGGTTTTAATATTAGATTTTATTTGAAACGAGTTTGTTCTGTTTACTAAGCGGTATTGGTCGTGAATAAAATGAATTAGTTGAGTACTAGAAGGATATTCAGTTTTATTATCACGGATGTACATTTCGAAGGCCCTGACGGTTTCCACGTCCAGATTACGTAGCCCGATGTGTACGAACATGAACTCCAGTAAATCTGGTATGTTTATTTGTTTGAGTGCAGAAATAACAGTGGCGTACTTATCTACGAAGCCCTCCAGCGCGGCGGAGGTAGGAGATTGAACAGTAGGTAATTTTAATAATTGCTCAACGTATGATACGGCGAGCGCGCGGTTGTCGTTATATTTGTCACACAGAGTGTTCCACAGAGTGATATAGTTATCACCTGTAGGTATTAACCCCTTGCATAGGGCCTGCGCCTTGCCTGTCAATCTCCCTACCAAATACTGTACTTTTTCTACGTTATTTAATTTATTATTATTATGTATGACGGATTTGAAAGTTTCGTAGAAAATCGGCCAATTATCAATGTCGCCGTTAAAGCTTGGCAACTCCAGTTGGGGTAATTTTATTATTTGCCCAGAATTATTATTTTTATTAACGTCGGACATTTTATTCAAAATTTGTTTTTCTTTGAACTTAATGTTAGAGAAAAGATCTTCGAATGAATTTAATAATTGATAATTAGGTTCCTTTTCAGGATATAAAGAGACTTCTAGATCAACCTTTTCATCTAAAATACTAATAAACTCGCTTCTTAATGAATCTATAGTAGCTATACTAGAAATAAATTCCATTGCATTGTCTTCTTTAATATTAATAATATTATCATGAATGGTTTGTAAGCGCTGCAAATATGAAGACAATTTAGCCTGAAGCCTACCTACGACACGAGACTCGCGGGGTTTATCACCTTCCTTAGACATTTTAAAATATGTAGGTACTATTTAATGAAAAATAAAAAGAAAGTTATACGTAGGTATTACGAAAAAATAATTTTAATTTGCCTACAGGTATGAAATATTTAATAATAAGATGTTATTTTAGCGAATAACTATAGGTATATTTTAATATGCAATCATTTAAATCTGTATATAATACACCTATTGATAAATTAATACCTATATGACACAAAAAAATACATATTTTTAAACATAATGTTTTTATTAGTGATTTAAATTACCTATCCGGCCGAAGTGGCTAAAAACTTATGGTGGCGCGTTTAGTGGACTGTATAGGATGCATCATCCTGGCTGTCCAGAACGGTGACGTAAATGTGTACCGTAGGTAACAAACAATTTGCAGGCTAGATGGAATAGAATGAAATTGTGAGAAGGAAACTTAGGGAAAGGTACTCACTGCTGTGGCAACTTCCAGAGATGGTAATTTTAGGGCCCTCGCACGAGGTGCGCAAGGGCAGTCCAATAGGGCTATGTCCAGCCCCTTCCAAGGGGTAAACAATTATTTATGACACACAGAACTTCACAAAAACACAGAAAATACACTTTAAATAGTTTGATTGTTCGTAAATCCTTTTAAATTAATTTATTTACAAGAACGGCGGTGCGGTGCGAGTTAATGCGCAGTCATCTTTTTTGCGACTACCTTCCGGTCGTCCATAGTGAGTAGGACGTAGGTATGGAAGGATGATGAGTTAGAGGGAGAAGAAGGAAGGATATACAAATGTTTGTTACGTTGGTACACATGTTTTATATTTTGTTTTTAATTTCTAATATTTCCAGGCGCGCGTAACCATATCTCCCCCTCCTGGAAGGGGATGAAATAATCCACTTCCAAATAGATAAAGCCAATTGAAGATCAATTAAAAAGCGGGCGAAAGCATTTAAAATATTCAATAAAATGTAATCCTAATAGAAAACATTCTAAAGCGGTATAAGATTATTCGTACGAGTACATTTGTATAAGTATTAAATAATAGTAATGTAGTGCGGTATAACTTAAAAAGCGACGCGGGTAAAATACTCGTAATAGAGTAGCGGTTCGAAAATATTCGTATATGAAAGCGGGTTTAATAAGTATTTATAATCTAATATTAACGCGGGAAAAATATTAAAACAGCGATACGAAAATATTTGTAGTAATTAAAGTAAGCGAAACTTAAACTAAAGAGTAAGTTATAAAATTAAAACTAGTAGCTTAAAGTACAGTAGTTGATAAGGTTATTGAGTGGGCAGCGGGCAGAGCTTTACTAAAGCTCTTCGATAGATGCCAGAGCTAGTCTTTACATCTGCCACTCGTATGATGCCGTCAGCTCCAGGAAACGTTTTAATTATTATGCCAATAGGCCAGCGAAGTGGAGGAGCGTTGTCACTCTTAATAAGGACAACTGTTCCGAGTGCAATTGGTTGCGTTAATTTATTCCATTTTTGCCTCATCTGTAATGTATGTAGATACTCTAACCGCCACCTGTTCCAGAAGCTCTGAACAAGTTGGTCGACGAGGTGTTTTCTACCAAGCAGAGTGACTCGGTCATCAGACAAGTCTGGGGCAGGCAAGTGGTCAGCGGCTGCGGATCAGCGGGATCGGAGCTGAGAACGGACATCGGGCGCGAATTGAGTAGAGCTTCGATTTGCGAGAGCACAGTACTCATCTCCTCCATTGTAAGAAGTTGAATACCTACTATTTTATTTAAGTGTGACTTAACACACTTAATGTTACTTTCCCACATCGAACCGTGGTGGGGCGCGTACGGGGGGTTTAACTTCCACTCTATGCGGTTATCATAGAGTGATTTAGCAAACGCATCTTTATATTTATTAGAATTAATTAATTCATAGAGCGATTTTAAATAGGATCGGCATCCTATGAAGTTAGTGCCGCAGTCAGAATACATTATGCTGACTGGGCCGCGGCGCGCAAGAAAACGTTTGAAAGCGTTTAAAAATACATCGGTGGACAGGTCGGAGGCCAGCTCGATGTGCACTGCACGAGTCACGAGGCAAACAAAAAGCCAGATGTAGGCCTTCTGAGGGCGCGCCCCGCGACGTCTTTGCAGCAAAAC
This sequence comes from Monopis laevigella, assembly GCA_947458855.1. NCBI lineage: Eukaryota > Metazoa > Arthropoda > Insecta > Lepidoptera > Tineidae > Monopis > Monopis laevigella. The sequence goes on along the minus strand of OX381596.1, from coordinate 359,194 downwards.
TGACAGAGGTCCGGCGAAGTCCACTCCAGTGTGCAGGAATGGCTTAGCTTCGCGGACACGACAGGCAGGTAGGTTACCCATGAGCGGAAATTCAGGTTTAGGTTGGGATTTAAAACACACGTTGCATAGATGCACTCGCTTTCTGATAAGATTGCGCGCGGAGACAATCCAATATTTCTGCCGCAGCAATGACATCAGCAAACTCGGCCCCGTGTGCAGGTTGCGTCGATGATATTAATCGACCAGTAAATTTACTAAGTGGTCATTAGCGGGCAATAAAATAGGGTGCTTAGCGTCATAATCTACGTTAGCGTTGAATAACCTACCGCCGACCCTTATGAGGCCGTCCTCGATAAAGGGTTGCAATTTTATAAAAATCGGTGATAAAGTTTTATTTAATTTTATTAGTTTTAATTCATTCGCGAAGTGTACTTGTTGTAAAACACGAAGTATAGCATGTTCAGCGATTTCAATATGCGATACATCAAATTTACGCGGGATTTTTTTTATAAATTTAAAAATGTATATAATTATCTTAATTAGTTTAGGCCAAGAGGACACGCGGCGAGCTAAATTATATAAAAATGGGAAGTCTTCTTGTTTATTATTATCTAAAGAAATTAAAACTTTAGCCTTTAGTTCAGGCGGTGTGGCGACCGTTTTAGGATCGAATGTATTAATCGGCCACTCGTTCACGTCCACTCGAGGCGATCGAAGGAATGATGGACCGCTGAACCAAAGATTATGATTAATTAACTGCGCGGGAGTAAGGCCACGTGACAAACAGTCAGCTGGGTTGTTCGTGCCTTTTATAAAATAAAAAATATTAGGATCAAGATTAGAATGAATCTTGGCGACGCGGTTGGCCACGAACGTCTGCCACCTGGATGGCGAAGAATGAATCCACGACAAGGCGACTGTACTGTCACAAAAGGCGAAAATATTATTAATTTTACATCGACTCGAGTAGGTATCTATAATTGTATTCATTAGTCTAGATAATATTAAAGCACCACAAAGTTCTAGCCGTGCTAGACTTATGGTCTTCACAGGAGATACTTTGGATTTTCCACATAAAATATTTATAGTTATTCCATTAGTTATTTTATTTTGAACATGTAAATACGTGACTCCACCGTATGCTCGCTCGCTAGCGTCCGAGAAGCCGACCAATGTGACAATGCAGTCTGAAGTGACGCCAAGATAACGCGGGATAGATATTGTTTGTAACAATGGCAGCTCACTTTCAAACTGTTGCCATAAGGTAACGATGTTATTAGGGGGTTCGTCATCCCAGTCTATATTATGTTCCCATAATGATTTAATTATAAGTTTAGCGAGTAGTATAACTGGGGCGGCAAATCCCATCAAGTCCCAGAGTCGGGCTATAGAAGATAGAATATTGCGTTTTGTACATTTTCGGTTCTCAGGCGTAACAGTAAAAGTAAAGCAATCCGATGCAGGCATCCAGTATAAACCTAATACTTTTAGGTGGTCGTCAGAACTAAATTCTACGCGTTCACTGATACGATTCTCTGTAGGTATTTCTTGCATAAGTTGAAGTGCATTGCTGGAAAATTTCACAAGTTCAAAACCTCCAGAAGCAAATAACTGTATTAATTGTTTCGATAACATTACGGCTTCATCAGCTGATGGACAGCTGAAAGCCAAGTCATCCATGTACAGAGAGTCTTTCTCCAGAACGGATGACGCGAGCGGGAAGCGATCTTCCTCGTCGAAAGATAATTGTTTGATAGTTCTCATTGCGAGATAAGGACTGCATCTCATGCCGAAAGTCACACGATTAAATTCAAATATTTGAAACGGGTCATGTTTATTAAAGCGATAAATAAAGCGTTGAAAGCGGCGATGATGATCATCTACGATGACCCTCAGATACATCTGTCTGATGTCTGCGCTCATCGCGACGGAAAATAATCTAAAATTTAAAATAATACGAAATAAATCTGATTGCAGATTAGGTCCCGTATGTAAAATATCGTTTAACGATAAACCGGAGTCGGTTTTCATACTAGCGTCTAAAACCATTCGGGTTTTGGTAGTCACTTTATCGGCGCGAAATACGGCATGATGCGGGATTATGTAATGCGGAAGATCATCATTAGTTACTAAGGAAATATATCCTTGATTAATATAATCAGTGATTATCTGATCATATTCTATTTTAATCGACGGATTTAAATATAATCGGCGTTCGAGAGAAATAAATCTTCGTTGAGCGAAAGCGCGCGATTCTCCGAGTAAGGTTGTATCTTGACACAGGGGAAGGTTTACAATATAGCGGCCCGTACTATCACGGCGTGTAGTTTGAGTGTAAATGTTTTCACACTCACTTTCCTCGGCAGTAAGGATTTTAACATTAGGTACGTCTTCTAACTCAAAGAAACGCGATAAGCAGAAATTATCAGTAGTATTGTCAAAGTTACATAAATAGGTACGTATAGCGGACGCGGTATTATTATTATTATTGTTAATAAGGGTAGGCGCAGAGCCCATTATTAGGTAGCCTAACAAAGTATTGACAGCGATGGGTTCATCGACCGAGCGGCTGATTGTATTAGGTAAAAGAATGCGCGCGAAAATATCACAACCTAAGATCATATCCACTGCGCCGGGCGAGCAATACGACTCGTCCGCGAGAGGTATATTATGCAAGTAGGTAAGTGACGCTGTGTCTATCTGGACGGATGGCAAGTCGTTTGTAATATAATCAACAATGTAGGGATTTAGTTTAAATGAAATATTGTTATTAACGCGGGAATATAATTGTAATGTAGTAGTGCCTTGTATATTGCTAGTAACGTCTCCGAGTCCACTGACATAAATATTTTGATTAGGAGAATAGAAAGGTAAATTAAGTCTAGAACAACATTGTCGCGTAATAATATCCCTCTGAGAACCACTATCTATCAATACGCGTACAGATGACGTTTGACCGTTATTGCAGCGCACATGACACACGGCGGTGCTAAGAAGTACGACGGAGCGGGAGGTATGTTGATCTAGGACTGCGGATGCGGTGTCAGGACTCGTCACATATAGGGACACAGCTTGTCCGGGCTCTACGGAAGAGGTACCAGACTGCGGCGGAGGCGGTGGCCGTGCGGGGCCAGCATTAGTACAAAGCTGGGTGAGCGGAGCGGGGTAGTTAGGCTGAGCGGGGGAAGTCATACGCGGCGCGGGGTTATTATTATTGAAGTGAAGTAATGAGTGATGACTTTTGCGGCATTGTTTACATCTATGTAATGATTTACAATGGTATATAATATGTTTACTACTTAAGCAATTAGTGCATAATTTATTGGATTTTACGAACTCGTAACGTTCGAGCGGCGACATAGAATTGAAGTTGTCACATTGATATAAGTGATGTTGAGAGGTCTTGCAACAACAGCAATTATTATTATTATTAGATTGTACATTTAAGAACGTACGAACTGTGTTTTGGTTCTGTGGTCTATTATTAGTATTATTATTACGAGGAGCGGCGGTTTTAATATTAGATTTTATTTGAAACGAGTTTGTTCTGTTTACTAAGCGGTATTGGTCGTGAATAAAATGAATTAGTTGAGTACTAGAAGGATATTCAGTTTTATTATCACGGATGTACATTTCGAAGGCCCTGACGGTTTCCACGTCCAGATTACGTAGCCCGATGTGTACGAACATGAACTCCAGTAAATCTGGTATGTTTATTTGTTTGAGTGCAGAAATAACAGTGGCGTACTTATCTACGAAGCCCTCCAGCGCGGCGGAGGTAGGAGATTGAACAGTAGGTAATTTTAATAATTGCTCAACGTATGATACGGCGAGCGCGCGGTTGTCGTTATATTTGTCACACAGAGTGTTCCACAGAGTGATATAGTTATCACCTGTAGGTATTAACCCCTTGCATAGGGCCTGCGCCTTGCCTGTCAATCTCCCTACCAAATACTGTACTTTTTCTACGTTATTTAATTTATTATTATTATGTATGACGGATTTGAAAGTTTCGTAGAAAATCGGCCAATTATCAATGTCGCCGTTAAAGCTTGGCAACTCCAGTTGGGGTAATTTTATTATTTGCCCAGAATTATTATTTTTATTAACGTCGGACATTTTATTCAAAATTTGTTTTTCTTTGAACTTAATGTTAGAGAAAAGATCTTCGAATGAATTTAATAATTGATAATTAGGTTCCTTTTCAGGATATAAAGAGACTTCTAGATCAACCTTTTCATCTAAAATACTAATAAACTCGCTTCTTAATGAATCTATAGTAGCTATACTAGAAATAAATTCCATTGCATTGTCTTCTTTAATATTAATAATATTATCATGAATGGTTTGTAAGCGCTGAAAATATGAAGACAATTTAGCCTGAAGCCTACCTACGACACGAGACTCGCGGGGTTTATCACCTTCCTTAGACATTTTAAAATATGTAGGTACTATTTAATGAAAAATAAAAAGAAAGTTATACGTAGGTATTACGAAAAAATAATTTTAATTTGCCTACAGGTATGAAATATTTAATAATAAGATGTTATTTTAGCGAATAACTATAGGTATATTTTAATATGCAATCATTTAAATCTGTATATAATACACCTATTGATAAATTAATACCTATATGACACAAAAAAATACATATTTTTAAACATAATGTTTTTATTAGTGATTTAAATTACCTATCCGGCCGAAGTGGCCAAAAACTTATGGTGGCGCGTTTAGTGGACTGTATAGGATGATGCTGGCTGTCCAGAACGGTGACGTAAATGTGTACCGTAGGTAACAAACAATTTGCAGGCTAGATGGAATAGAATGAAATTGTGAGAAGGAAACTTAGGGAAAGGTACTCACTGCTGTGGCAACTTCCAGAGATGGTAATTTTAGGGCCCTCGCACGAGGTGCGCAAGGGCAGTCCAATAGGGCTATGTCCAGCCCCTTCCAAGGGGTAAACAATTATTTATGACACACAGAACTTCACAAAAACACAGAAAATACACTTTAAATAGTTTGATTGTTCGTAAATCCTTTTAAATTAATTTATTTACAAGAACGGCGGTGCGGTGCGAGTTAATGCGCAGTCATCTTTTTTGCGACTACCTTCCGGTCGTCCATAGTGAGTAGGACGTAGGTATGGAAGGATGATGAGTTAGAGGGAGAAGAAGGAAGGATATACAAATGTTTGTTACGTTGGTACACATGTTTTATATTTTGTTTTTAATTTCTAATATTTCCAGGCGCGCGTAACCAATATTTTTTTATTAAGAAAAAATATTAAAATTAAGGAAATAAAAATTAATACCTAAAATTAAAATAAAAAGCTAAATAGAAACAGATACTCGGCACCCGCACGGTAGCCCCCGGCCACCAAACATGTCCCATACTGTGCACCTACTACGACGGTGGCGTAGCATTCGTAGCTCGTAGAGAGACCAGCAGCGTAAGAGTAAAACATTACTATTTACCACTGGGTATTGGGTACGGAAAAAAAGAAATGGAAAATGCTGGAGGAGGCTTTCGTCGAAGGACGTACTGATAATTTGTTGTTTGTATAATTGCCAATGTGAAATTTTTGTTACATATTTATCGGTAAATAAAGGCTTATTATAAATTATTGGGTACTAATAACTGATCATTCGGTGTCAGTCTATCGTTCTTGCACGATGATTGCATCATGCCAAAGTGATTTGTGGTGGCGGAATTGGTTAGACCTCAGGCTTACACTACAGCTTTTAGGTCTCCGGTTAAAAGCAATTTTTGTAAACTAATTTTGTGGGAGAACCATGACACTGCCAAAGGTAACTATAATTCTTTGGTATATGTTGTTTAATTTGTCGTAACATGGCACCCCTATCCAGAGAGTTAAACGCATTGGTTACTGGTGCACCAGTATATATTAGGTTTTGGTTGCAAAGCCGGGGTACGTGCAGAGCTAGAAGTTTTGTACAGAACCACAGAGGATATGTACTATTATAAAGTTAGACGTAAAAAACGCGTTTAACTCTCTGGATAGGGGTGCCATGTTACGACAAATTAAACAACATATACCAAAGAATTATAGTTACCTTTGGCAGTGCCATGGTTCTCCCACAGAATTAGTTACAAAAATAGCTCTCTTCTCTCAGCGACAAGCTGTCAACAAGTGGCCCATTAGGTCCCGTCATTTTTAGTTTAACAACTTTACATGATTTACAAAATCGAACGAATTCAGAGCCATATTATAGGTCTAGAATTAAATTTAAATAAATGTGAATAACATATTATCTCAAGTATATGATTTACTCAAAAAACTGAAATTATGTTAACATTCAATAATTTAGCATGTGGTATTAAAATTGTTACTGACAAGACCCTTCAACTTTTGGGAGCACCAATTCTCGATGAAGCCATTCCAAATTATATTCAGGAACAAATATCAAAATTGAGTTCGCTCTCTGAGCGCCTTTTCCAAATTCAACCTCAAATGGCTCTTGTTGTCATCCGTTTTTGTTTGTTTGTCCCAAAATTTACAAATGTAATTCGTACTTCACCTTTGGAAATTTCCCGACCAACTACTATATTTAGATAACCTTTTACAAAAAAAAACACTAAAATCTAAATTTTAAATTATCCAATAAATTATCGAACATGGCCCCAGGCTTCACTCCTAGTTTGTTTCGGAGATCTGGGAATCCGTAAAATAAACATTATATCACTGCCGGCATTTTTATCGTCCGTTCCCAGTACTGCTGAGCTTTACAGGAATATAATAAACCCCTCCCTGGGTTCCGTAGAGCCGCCGTACCTGTCGGATGCAAGAGATGTCTGGTCAGAGAAATTCCCAAATATATACCCCCCAATTTCTCCAAATGTTCAACGTCTATGGGACGAGCCGCTCTGTAAATTGTTACAAGAAAATATTTTAGCATCTTCATGTAACTTACAGGAGCGCGCTCCACTCATGCCCACGAGAGAATCAGGGTTATGGTTGCAGGCACTCCCCTTTGCATTGCTTTTAACTCTCCTTGATAAAAATTCTTTAACTATAGCTGTGTCCCTTCGTCTCGGAGCTCGTATTGTCCATCCACACCAGTGCCGATACGGCGAGCCTGTCGATCGGCTTGGGCGTCACGGGCTTTCTTGTAGTAGAATTGCCGGCCGCCTTCCCCGACATGCGACACTCAACGATATCATTCGGAGAGGTCTTGTTACCGCTGGAGTACCGGCAATTCTAGAGCCTATTGGAGTTTCGCGTAGCGATGGCAAAAGACCGAATGGTATGACTGTTGGACCATGGAAACTTGGCAGGTCACTGGTATGAGATGCAACATGTATGCGCACTTGCTCTACATGTCATATCCAGTCGACCTCATCAAGTGCGGGGGGGGGGGGGTCTCTGCTGAGATTTCTCAAGCGGTCTAAATACGCCAACATAAGCGAAAGTTACCTATTTGCATCGTTTAGAGTCGAGACGATAAGACGACGCCAAAAGCATGGCCAAAGAGTTGTCCAGGCGTCTGGTAGAAAGTTCAGGCGACAAGAAGGCTGGATTTTTTTTGTCAACGAATAAGCTATCCAGTGGTAACGTCGCTAGCCTTCTTGGCACTATTTCTGACGGGAATACTTTAAATTTTGAAAATATTTTTTATTTCTTATCTTTAGTTTTATTAGTTAGGTATTTTTAATGTGTTGTTATCGATAAATGCAAATCATCATCATCATACCAGGCTTTCACGCGTCCACTGCTGGACATAGGCCTCCCCTAGGTTCTGCGCCGCCTGTAGCCATCGGCTTCCCGCGACCTTTTTCAGGTCGTCGGTCCATCTTGTGGGGGTGCAAATATTTATTGTAAATATTAATTGCAAATAATATAATAAAATAAATTAATATAAACTTATACTTTTATTGGTGAAAACTTGTTATACTATTACGTATCGGTCACGGCATACAGTACGCCGAACATAATTAAACATATTCAACAAGATTAAAACAGTCACAAAAACAGTTTTCGGATTGCTATAATAATAAAGGCACTTCCACATAGACCAAAAATGTATTGTTCTATAAGAACGGTCAAACACAGAAACATCTCAAAGGCCTCCGGTACGTAATTATGTATTATAATATCCATTAGTTAAAAGTATTGGCGGCAGTAATTATGTATTATAATATCCATTAGTTATAAGTATTGGCGGCAGTAATTATGTATTATAATATCCATTAGTTATAAGTATTGGCGGCAGTAATTATGTATTATAATATCCATTAGTTATAAGTATTGGCGGCAGTAATTATGTATTATAATATCCATTAGTTATAAGTATTGGCGGCAGTAATTATGTATTATAATATCCATTAGTTATAAGTATTGGCGGCAGTAATTATGTATTATAATATCCATTAGTTATAAGTATTGGCGGCAGTAATTATGTATTATAATATCCATTAGTTATAAGTATTGGCGGCAGTAATTATGTATTATAATATCCATTAGTTATAAGTATTGGCGGCAGTAATTATGTATTATAATATCCATTAGTTATAAGTATTGGCGGCAGTAATTATGTATTATAATATCCATTAGTTATAAGTATTGGCGGCAGTAATTATGTATACATGTTTCTGTCCGGGAATCTCTTTACAATAATTATCCTTTGAAGTTGTTTTATATTCCTCCGCGCAGTCAGTAACAGCTTCCTCCCGGAACACGGATACGCCCGGGGCTCCCGGGTCCTTTATATAAACACATTGTATAAAGTAAATTACTAATAATAATAACTGTGTAGGAATTATTTTTTATTTTATTATTAAGTACCTTCATTAAGGGTTCATTAAGGTTTTGGTAAGTAACGCTTTGTGAGAGGATTTAGCGGAAAGGCAAATCATATGTATCCAGAACCAAACGAAGGCGAAAACCTACGGCACTCTAATATGCGGTAACTTCAGCTCTGTTTAATTGCTTTTTATTTATATAAAATCAAGCTCATAAAATAATACAATTGCCTTTATTGTTTACACAAAATTGTTTATTTATACACTCGTAGCAACATGAATAGGCCCGACAACTCCTTACTCTCTGAAAAAAAACATACATCGATTATTGAGAACTATAACACGCAATCCAAAACAATGCCAGAATTTGCTTACTCTGGTAGACGAATTCTGTGTATGGTCGAACGGCATGTGAACAAAACCATCAAATGTCTGTGTCTGGGCAGACGAAATACTAGGTTTACGTCATACGACCCAGAACTATATAGCAGGGCAGAAAGTAGCCCCAGTAGAGGAAGCCATGCCTTTCAAATTTCTGGGCAGAAGGATCGATTTTAAAGGAAGAACACCATCCTTAGATGTGGTTGTGGAACGCTATATTAATGATATCAACAAGGTAGATCAACAGCCAATTAGTAATGTCAAGAAAGCTTGGATTTATGACAACTACCTAACATCTCGTCTAACATGGCCTTTTATGGTATACGACTTCAACAAAACTCTTTTGGTAAATCTGCATGCAACTGTCATAAGAAAACTTAAGTCTTGGCTTGGATTAGCACAGGGCGCTGACTCCTCCACGCTGTTCAGGGGTCAGCAACAATTTGGGATGAATTTTAAAAAGCCATCTGAGTTGTACAAACATCTACGTGTAAGCTCTAGGGCTGTTGTACTATCTATAGTTATGTGTACCAGTAACAACGACCACTATTTTTTTTTAATACATATTATATTTTACAAAACCACCAGACCATGACAAACTGTACAGAAAAATATACTTTTTTTTTTGTTGCCATGGGTGGGAATCGAACCACGACCTCCGGATACTACGCCAAAGGCGCGACCACTAGTCTACGGAGGCGCTATTAGTATTTAATATAGCCTTATCTACTAAATCTAAATCAATTTAATTCTGTATTAAATTTACTTCCACAACAGATCGCAGTTAATTTGTTCAATTTGAACAGAATTAGAGCAAAGCACTGTGCGGCGCGTCCGGGAGGCTGCGGCGCGTCCGGGAGGCTGCGGCGGAACCTCGTCCCGACCGCGGCTTCCGGTCCGCAATGGCCGCCAAATTGTGACCGCCATAGTGGTCACACTTCATTAGAGATCGTAGCAAATGGAGCAATGTTATATAACAATAAAACGTGAACTATTATAATAAATATGATTTTAGACTGTGGGTTTTCAGGGGATTACTGCTACGATTTCTTGTCGAGGTGGAGTCTTTCAATTGACTATAAGGCAGCGAGTATATTAAAATATACAATTCGTCTTTGTCGCCCCCTATGTCGTCAATCGTAACCGCATCATTTAGTCGGCATAGTGGAGCGATCAATGTTGTTTAAAAATAATTATTGATTGATCCCATTCATATACTTTATAGGTCTGCTCACCACCAGGTAGATACAAATCATATGCCGAGCCCCAATAATAATAAAATAATAATTAATTTAAGTTATTTAAACTACTTATTACATATATTTTTATTTATACAAATAAAGACTTTATTATTATTATTATTAAAGTTATTTGAACTAATTATAGTATAGAGTATGATTGCTTATTAATGCCAAATGCTTATAAACTATACAAATAAAAAACCGTCAAGTGACCTAGTTATGTTTCGGTTTTAGTCTAGGGGTTCACCGGTTTTCCGGAGACTACTGCATCTATTTCTCATCGAGGCGGTAGTCTTCTTTCATGGTTCGGTTACGAAAAGGGCGATTGATTTGACTATAAGGCAGCGAGGATATTAAAATAAGACTCGTAAAGCAAATACGTCCATATCGCGGCCCATTTCGTAACCGCATGATTGAGCCGGCATAGTGGGAGCTATCAATATTGTTAAACAACAATGTATTGATCGACTCCATTCATAGACTTTTAAGGTCTGCTTAAAACAGGTAGATACAAAGTCACACGCCGTGAAAATAGAAAATTAAGAATATATTTTACGATTATTAGAGTTTGATTATATTAGTCACTTTTCAGTTTTTGGAAAGTCGGTGGTTGTTTTTAATTTTACATTAATCTATTAATATTAATGTATGGTAGTTGTGGTATTTATGTACCGCCACGACCCACAGGACGCAGCCCGTAACTACGTAAACGTCAACCGATATACCTAATGTATGGGGGTGAAGCCGTGAGGCACAGCTAGTTGTGGTATTTATGTACCGCCACGACCCACAGGACGCAGCCCGTAACTACGTAAACGTCAACTGATATACCTAATGTATGGGGGTGAAGCCGTGAGGCACAGCTAGTTGTGGTATTTATGTACCGCCACGACCCACAGGACGCAGCCCGTAACTACGTAAACGTCAACTGATATACCTAATGTATGGGGGTGAAGCCGTGAGGCACAGCTAGTTGTGGTATTTATGTACCGCCACGACCCACAGGACGCAGCCCGTAACTACGTAAACGTCAACTGATATACCTAATGTATGGGGGTGAAGCCGTGAGGCACAGCTAGTTGTGTTTTATTTATGAAATGCAGAATGATAAACATGCTGAAAATTCTTGCGAAGAATTTTCAGCAATATATTTAGTTTTCGTACAAATATGAGAATTTCATAATGTCTGATGGAAGGCGTGATGGCAGTCGCGCTAAAGCCAGCTAACGTTGTGGGTAGAAGTCGCAACAAAAATAATGAGGTTTCAGACATAAGGATAAATCTCATGGCCGCAGGTGACCTTTGTAAACATACGTTTGCAGTTTATCAGCATGCTTTATATTAATACACTTTAACTACACTATGTTACTTTAACTTATTATTTTATGTATTTGTTTCTCATCCTGTGCGATAGAAACAGAGCTTTGATACAGGCTATAGCTCTCTCTGACTACCATATGTTACTGTGTGGATGCTTCCCATTATACCAACATTTAATTTGTTTTGTCTAACATGCGACGTGATTCTGAAGTGTGAGGCGAGTGAACTGATTTTGAAGTATATAAAGCGCATGATACCTATATTAAAGGCACGAAAGTGCGCATGATAGTGGGGAGTCTACAGGTTGCAGGCGCTGGCCTGGTTGCATTGTGAATGGCTTCATCTTAATTAACCCGGAAGGGGGCGCGCTTTTGTTGCATCTTGCGTTATTGCAGCCTGAAATTTTATTCAAAACGCAACTAATATTTACTTGGTTCGTATTTCTTTCAAAATGATTACGCGGTATTCACAAATATTAAGAATGACAGGACCGCTGGATGGTAGCAATAATACTCCGTGCTCTATTTTGTGCTTTAAATATTTAGTGCTGTAGGAGATTATTGATGTTAGAAAAATGTGGCCTATATTAGGAAACTTAACTTGGAAATTGTTTAGTTTATTGCGAATTTAATATAGAGTGTAATATATTTTATTGTGAATACTAAATGATAGTATAGTGCATAGTGGGAGCGATCACCGGAGGGTGCCTACACCGCCTCGACGGATGTAGGGTACCCGGCGGGGTTTCCCACCTCTTTGTAGCCGATGATATTTTTAGTGTACAACGAACAAGCAGCTAATTCTCGCGGTGTTTGGACTCACAACGCATCTATAAACAGTTTCACTAGTTGGTATAGTGTAACTGGGACCGACATATAATAAGCTACCCGAGGTACTATAGTGGTGTTGTCTATATATCTAAGTATATATATTTCTTATTTAAAACTTATTGGTACCTACAGACCAGGAATAAGTAGGTAAAATGGGTGCAGTAAAATAGGTATATTTAAGAAATAGAGTAGGTATACAAATTGATACATACATACTTACGTTAATAATATACATACATAATAATAAAATAGGATGTATTACAGCCACAGCAACACCCGCAGCACGATAAGCAGGATGAGGACAAACATATGAAGCGCCCTAACACTAAATATTGCTTTTAACATTATTATTACATTAAATATAAATACATTTTTGTTTCCAAGTTACACAAAGGTAGCCGACTTCGCGAGAGAATCCTTTTCGGGGATGATTTATAGATGTCCGCTAGGTGGCGCTCGAGCGTCGTGTTGATATAGGATCGCTTACAGCTGAAAATGTGACACATTGTGCGAAACTATTGTTTTGGGAAATATGGTTAAATTTATTGTGAATGTAGACAATTTAATATAGCTGTCTAGTTCTTTTCATATATTGTTGCTAGACGCGATAAGACGTATAATGCGGGAACGTATTGCAGCGGCCGTAAGTACTCGGCCCTACAATGAACATATAAACGCATTAATGAGCCGTTAAAATCTTTAAGGCCCGATTTTAAATCGTCAGATAAAGTTATTCGACAGTTAACTTGAATGAAGAACTATCAAATATATTAATTCTCCATTCAAGTTAACTGTCGAATAACTTTATCTGACGATTTAAAAATTAGCCCTAAACTGTTATCCTGTTGACGGCAGCCGAAAACATACAGACCGACAGCTGAAAATATGTACTACTGCACGTAGTTCATAAATTGCACACAGCTCTATTCTTCGATAAGAATCAGTCCAAGGAATGATTTGGCGCGAAGTGATTCGGAACCTTGTAGTCTCCACTGTCATCCAGTCATCTGCACATGTTTGTTTTGGTTAGATTGCACTTTAATGTCGCGGGAGTCGGTGAACAGTGAGCCAGCGGGATATCAGCGGGGAGAGGAGTGTCTTCTCCTCAGATATATACATTCTGTGGTTTAGTTAGTTTAGTTTTATTTTATAATTGAGTATTTTCTAGAAAAATAAAACTTCTACACTAGTTCTTCTATAATAATACGAATAAACTTTCAGACCCATTGCTTTCTAAGTGCACTACATTTACCCTCATGCTCCCGTGAACAATTACACTTTCTTTGCACACTTTAATGGTTTAAATATTCTACTACAAATTTTAATTTCATTAAAAATATTTTTTCGTTCTTTACCAAATTTATCAAAGGTTTCCAAAACGTTTCATTTGACCCGCCTCAGGCGATCCTTTACGTATTTAGCTAGTCATAATCCAGTAAGATATTCACGGTCCGTTTGATGTGGCCCAGATGGATGCGAGACGCGAGGAGACACTTACTATGCATGAGGCTGCGGCGGAATCTATTTCTGCACGTGTCGGGAGTCGGGACAGTACAACCGGGACAGTACTGCCAACATAAAAGTAAATTGATTCGTGATATCGTCTCACAGAATCACTTGAATATTTATTATTATAGGAATTAAAAAGACCCAATCTTTTACACTTTAGGCTGCTGATCTCCTACTGGTAGGTTGTCATATGTTTGGTCGGGTGCCAGTCTTATATTAAAGCTATCTCTGAATTATTTACAATTTTTTTAGTTGATGAAATTGAAATGAAAATATTCTTTATTTTCTCTAACTTTAACAAAAGTACCTATTACTTAAAAATAACAGGGACCATCTACCAAGTATAAGAATACTTGTGTTAGTTCATCCCTCTCTTTCTTATCTAAAGAGTCGTAAGTAGGTATAACAGTTACGTCATTAAACTATATTATCTTAATTTTTATTTTAAAATATTTCTTCTTAATTTACATGCTATGGGTAAAGTAATATATAAATATAGTGTATCTCAATAATTATGTAGTTATATAAATTATTTACAATTTATTTATTTATGTACGTATGGGATTAGTAGGGTGAGTGTAGGTATGAGTAATGTGAGTGATGTGTGTGTCCCGCGCACACGATGTTCATAATCTCGCTCAGGCTGAATTACTTCCTGATCGAAAGCAGTAACATAACGCTACCGTTTGTTTGTCTATACTACACCGTGTTGAACTCGTCCGCTTACTTATTTACTATTTTATGCTATTCTCTATTAATAGTAGATTTATATAATTCATTTCAGCTGGCATAGGACAGAATATTTAGATTAAAAAAAATAATCTTAATATTCTTTACAAAAAATTACTTACATTAGATAATATTCATATTTCTACAGTTTGTACTTCAATAGCCTAATATTATTAGGTTATTATGAAACTACAAACAATGCACAGAAAAACAACAAGAAACACAATCCTACAATTGATTGGTCTACTAACAAACTAAAACAGTATTTATAACTAAGTACCTATTTGTGTAAAGAAAAACCATGTGGGTAGGTAAAACGGTAAAACTTGTATTGTCTGTAGGCAGATTGGCTAACCACGCTCTGTAACCACTTTCTATAGGCATTTGTGAATGAGTACTATTCCCAACTATACACAATATTTGCTATTTATATACGTGTATACATTGTTTTTGTTTGACTGTACTAGGTATGTAAGGAACTTTAATTAAATGTAAGATCACTATTTCACCATACTACATATAGGTATACAACAACAAAAATCAGGTTTTCTTTTTTTTTATTAGCATCATGTCATATTCTCCAAACACACTAGACAATGTGTATATAGCAACATGTCATATTCCCTAAACACACTAGACAATGTGTATATAGCAACGTGTCATATTCCCCAAACACACTAGACAATGTGAATATAGCAACATGTCATATTCCCTAAACACACTAGACAATGTGTATATAGCAACGTGTCATATTCCCCAAACACACTAGAAAATGTGTATATAGCAACATGTCATATTCCCCAAACACACTAGACAATGTGTATATAGCAACATGTCATATTCCCCAAACACACTAGACAATGTGTATATATTATATAATAATATAGATGTAATATTTATTTATTGCAAATTCTTCCGCTAGTTAAATGACGTCGACATGTTTCGCTTCTCCACGAAGCATCTTCAGGACTGAATTTTAATTATGATGGCCGAAATAGGTTGCAATAAATAAATATTACATCTATATTATTATATAAAATAATGGAATTCCGCAAAATAACGCCTGATTCAATCAATTATATTAAATGTGTATATAGCAACATGTCATATTCCCCAAACACACTAGATAATGTGTATATAGCAACATGTCATATTCCCCAAACACACTAGACAATGTGTATATAGCAACGTGTCATATTCCCCAAACACACTAGACAATGTGTATATAGCAACGTGTCATATTCCCCAAACACACTAGACAATGTGTATATAGCAACATGTCATATTCCCCAAACACACTAGACAATGTGTATATAGCAACATGTCATATTCCCCAAACACACTAGACAATGTGTATATAGCAACGTGTCATATTCTCCAAACACACTAGACAATGTGTATATAGCAACGTGTCATATTCCCCAAACACACTAGACAATGTGTATATAGCAACATGTCATATTCCCCAAACACACTAGACAATGTGTATATAGCAACATGTCATATTCCCCAAACACACTAGACAATGTGTATATAGCAACATGTCAAATTTCCCAAACACACTAGACAATGTGTATATAGCAACATGTCATACTCCCCAAACACACTAGACAATGTGTACATAGCAACGTGTCATATTCCCCAAACACACCAGACAATGTGTATATAGCAACGTGTCATATTCCCCAAACACACTAGACAATGTGTATATAGCAACGTGTCATATTCCCCAAACACACTAGACAATGTGTATATAGCAACGTGTCATATTCCCCAAACACACCAGACAATGTGTATATAGCAACGTGTCATATTCCCCAAACACACTAGACAATGTGTATATAGCAACGTGTCATATTCCCCAAACACACTAGACAATGTGTATATAGCAACATGTCATATTCCCCAAACACACTAGACAATGTGTATATAGCAACGTGTCATATTCCCCAAACACACTAGACAATGTGTATATAGCAACGTGTCATATTCCCCAAACACATTAGACAATGTGTATATAGCAACGTGTCATATTCCCCAAACACACTAGACAATGTGTATATAGCAACATGTCAAATTTCCCAAACACACTAGACAATGTGTATATAGCAACATGTCATACTCCCCAAACACACTAGACAATGTGTATATAGCAACATGTCATACTCCCCAAACACACTAGACAATGTGTACATAGCAACATGTCATATTCCCCAAACACACTAGACAATGTGTATACGGACACAACGATACTATTGCATTAGCATCTGTGCAAACATTTTGTAAATAATAATATCCCGCGTTGAAGGTGGCGCGATCTCCGCGTGCTCATTGTTAGATACCAGTGGTAGGGAGGTACCTATATCCTCGTAGATAGACATGATCTGATTTTCGTTAAGTTTGTAGAAAAGCAATTACAAAGTCATCTGCGTAAACTTTGACGAAACGATATCAATCTCCATTAAACTATCGCAAAGATTATTAGTTGAGTTAATTTGGTTGAACAAAGTTGTTCGCTCACATCGCTCAGATCGCGCCATTGACAAACATAATTTGCCGTTACACAAGTATTGTCGTAGAAGCGAGTTCGCTGTTTGGGGATTTGATGGTATTCTATTGTTAAATCAATGGTAGACATTGACGAGCGGTTTAGTGAATATTTTTTATTCTTGAGAAAGGATCATAACTTTGAATGACACCTTGAACTTAGGTGGAACAAATAAAGCTATACCGGGTCTGGCTTCAACACTAATAACAGATAATGTAGTACACCTTTACACAAATAGCTTTCTTAGTAGTTCGTTGGGATTGTAACCAGGCCGACTCCCGCGGGTCTGCGCGGCTAACATGATCTATTGCTCGTGGGCGCCAACTCCACTCCCCAGAGAATATAACTTTGCATTCGGTACAAATCTCCATCAAATATACCCGAAATCTGAAATTATGTTGAATTGTGAAGATATGAAATATATTTTTATGATTTCGAGAATTATTAAACATTATAAGCATTTATTTATTGGAGAACGGAATGTGACTTTGTATCTACCTGATGGTAAGCATATCTAAAAAGTCTATTAAAAGTGTCATCAAAACCTTGTTGTTTAGTTGCATTGATTGCTCCCACTAAGCCGTTTAAATAATGCAATTACGAACAAGCGGCGTCAAATGCGAATTTGGATTACGAGTCTGCTTTAATTAATATACCCATAAGGGTCTTCAAATCTCTTCGGCGTGTAACGTCTCAACAACTCTGCTACTTAAAGTATACCTTGCCTTAGCACAGGAAGGTCTCTATAACTTCGCCAGGCCGACCGAACGGTCTCGTTACCACCATGTTAGTCATGTTTCAGTTTTAGTGTGTGGGTTCACCGGTTTTCCGAACGATTATTTGTCAAGTTGGTCCTTTGAGGGTACGGTTACGAAATGGGTGGTTGAACTGACGATAAGGCAGCGAGTATATTAAAATATACTCGTTTTGCAATTTATCTTTGTCGCCGCCCATTTCGTTATCGAATCATTTAGCCGGCATAGTGGGAGCTATTAATATTATTTAAGAACAATTATTGATTTACCCCATTCTTGGACTTTGTAGGTCTGCTCACCACCAGGTAGATATAAAGTCACATGCAAAATCTTAAATAAGCGAAGAAGCGATATTGTAATAAAAAATATGAAAACCAGAACTACCTTTCGCGACCCTCCAATGCAATACACATTCAACATATTTATATAATAAAATCAATGGTCGAAGTCTCATTTGGGATTCAACTTGCGTTGATACTTATTTCCCATATTCAAGGGTCTTCTGCAATTGCTGGATCAGCTGCAAAATCTGCCAGTTAGGCCAAACACCAAAAATATTCAGACCTGAAACAAAATTATATTTTCTTACCCTTTGCTGTAGAAACTTCAGGTGTTTGGTCTTTTAGTATATCAATTGGGACGTGCCCGTTTCTGCGAGTAGTACTACACAGACTCTACTACTCTTCAGAAGCCAAAAAGTTTAGTTGCGACTTAGGTACCCTCAAATATGTATTATTTTTGGTACACAAGGTACAAGATTATAGCTTATTTGGTAACCAGAGCAATATGTGTAAAAATTGTTGGACAATTTTTATTATTATGAAATTAAGCAAATATTTAAAGCAAGTAGGTAGCATTATAATATGTTATCATATTTTGGTAAAAATAAATTTAAATCAGAACAACTATTGTTAAAATAATAATCCGCCTTCCAGATCAATATAGTATCGTTATACTACTGCCCATTTCGTAATCACACCCTAAACTAACACCTGGACACGAAAACGATGCAGTAGTAGAAAACCGATGAACCCACAGACTAAAACCGAAACATATATGTATATATCTTTCGCCCAATAAATAATTGAAATTTCACCAAAAATGTATGCAGCGTCACGATTAGGTTTCTAGTAACACATTTCACGTTATTTGGCGTATATTTACATACGAGGTATATAAATCCCTACAATTTCCTTTAAAGCTTCTACAGATGTTATTGCGCGGAGGTCTGGCATCCGTCTGCTGGAAGCCGACTGTGTTTATATTCTAATCGCAGCGAACAACGAAAATAACTCACAATCCGCACCCATAGAGATATTTGTTCCGTTAGATCCTTATCGATATTCCAAAGGATCGTCGGTTTGCGGAGGCTCGGGGGCTTACGGCGCGCTTGCAGGGGTCCCTCGCTAATGTATCCCTCAATATTGGCACAGGAGACTTTGCTTACTCGGGTTTTTCCTGGAAACATGTACCCGAGATTTTGAATCATGTTTTTAAAACTCTATTGTAATATTTATTGTCTTCATTTTTTTTTTATTATAAACCTTACTTTTGATAATAATATATTTGCATAACATGTTTTATGTAAAGAATAATAATATAATATAAAGGATTGCACATTTATTACTTTGGTCAAAAATTATACATTTATGCATTTTTATAAATTCCTTATCAGGATAATCTTATATATTTTTAAAGATAAAATGCAATGAAAAAAATCCTGGTGGGTGGGACTCGAACCCACGAACCTCGCTATCGCGGCAAGGCGCTCAACCGCTGAGCCAATCAGGTTCCAGTCACCCCTCACGAATTTTGTCATTGCTTGTTATCTACTTATACACAGACGCCCTCTATTGGCTTTCTTCTAATAATAATCTAGGACTTCTAACTTCACTCATATGGTTATTAGAAAACGTACTAATATGTTTGTTGTCATAGCTAGGAATTGAATCCAACGACCATCAGAACGTTAGTGCGAGCGACACCTCGAGTTATAATGTGTAGTACTATGCCAAGTCAAGTAAACAGTGACAACTTTACTACAACAAGAGGTGACAGCGAGATGGCCAATAAGTCAAAACTTTCTGAGGGTTTTGTTAGATAATGTAATTTTTATTTTTTTCGAAATCAGAAAAAAAACTTTTTAATATTATAATACAAAAAAAAAATTACCCAAATCAGACAACTTTCCCAATCGTGCAACGCCAAGCACTAGTCTACGGAGACGGTCAAAAGTTTTGTTAGATACAACATTAATAAGACGTACCAGCGCAGCACAATCCCTACAACATGTAAAGAAGCTTAAATCGACATCTAAAGCTATATATTCTTGGACTCTACATATCATATCACTTTGAGAAGATAAGATTTTCTCAAAGTGGACCAATTTTAGTTTTAGGCCTACACTTATAAAAATCATGTTTGAAACGCCAAGTGCTAATGATTACATTGCTGAAGGTTTTTTATTTACACGTGAGTATGGTGACGTACAAATATAACAACTTCAACCATTATCTAATTTGATATATTTTGTATAAGTCTAACAAATATAACAACTTCAACCATTATCTGATTTGATATATTTTGTATAAGTCTACATATGTTTGTGTGAGCGACAGTTAAAGGGGGAAAATGCGCGTCTCATTATTTTTATAACACAATATAACATTTTTGGTTCCGTGAACTGTGATCGTGTAACTTCTGAACCTGTTGAGGTTATATTGATACAATATTTGTTGTGTTGAGATAATAATTGATAGTTATTCTGGGATCCTATAGCATGTGTCAGTAGTCGCGAATGTAATGGTAGAGATGAGATATAATTATTATTTGCTAAGAGAGAAGACATCAAATATTTGCTTATGTGTGATACTTCCCGGACGTTAAGTCAACACGGTCTGCTTGTTTTACGCGTAATTTCCCTCAGTCGGGACCGCGACTAGTATCAATTTAAATCAGGATTTCAATAACAATAATTTGTTTGTTACTAAAACATGTATTTGATCCATAGACAGCGGACACTTAGAGAAGACCTCCAAAGACAAAACTACATTAGTGTGCGGCAAATAAGACAAACTTTGTGACGGACATAAAATAAATGAAGAACATGATGTCGATGAAATTAATTGGAAAAGTATATTGAATAAATAAACTTTATCTGTCTAAAGATTTTTTCTTATCATCCATATTTCTATACTAATATTATAAACGCGTAAGTAACTCTGTCTGTCTGGTATACCTATATTTAGTATGGAGACAGTTTTAACTCTGATAAGGACATATGTATCTATTCGATATGGCTACAGATACACAAGGACGTTGTATTTTAAGAGTATTTTAGAAGTTTTAAAAGAATATATAACTTTCTAAAACTAAAATTACTGAAGTTAGTAATATATAGGATATTACTTTTGTTTCCAATTTAATTTATTCGTCTAATTTAGAGGAACATTTTACAAATGAAATGTTACATTACTTCAGTATCTTTGCGATTCGAGTTCGGTTAAAGTATATATATAATGTTCGCTACAAATAGTATGATTACAATGAAAATTTTGATTCGTGACTACAATTTGTATTTCGAAAAAAAGTCAGTCAGCGTCAAGCACACAAACAACTGTAAGAGCCTTTTTTTTTCATGTACACAAAATATCTTCTTTTTTTATATGTAGGACAAATTACACATATTGCTCTGACCACAAACTAAGCTCTAAGCTTATACTATGTGTACCAGAAACAACGATATAAGATATTTTATATTTTATAAACTATGCTATGACACAAGGCAGTATACTAGGCCCTATTCTTTTTATATTTTTAAACTGTACAGAAAATTTTTTTTTGACATGGGTGGGAAACGAACCCACGACCTCCGAACACAACGTCAAAGCAACAACAATATATTCATATAACAACAAACATAGATACACTTAGTAAAAACTTACGACGCACGGGCATGGCGGGTCGCCCGGGGCCGCGCGCGCGCCGCTGTCAAAAACGTTAACTCATTTTCGTTCTCATTCTAGCATGCAGGATTATTTATTTATTTAAATATGATACTCACGACAAGATGTAGCCATTACGTTGTTGTAAAAGGCTTAAGGTACACAAATTGAGCTAACATCTGGACTACATCTTACTATTATGAGTATACGATATAATATTTGAGTATTTTAGAATTTAAAGGAATAAAAAGACTTTTACTCAAAAATGCATTTAATGTGGTCATTATTTTAACAACCTTGTTCGAGCAAAGTCGATCTTGCCGTTCTGTTTCAAGGAGCGGCCGGCAAAGTTTTGCTGGTCGCTCTAACAGGCCGGCAAAACATTGCCGGCCGCTATTTTAGTAATATCAAACCGGGAAAGTCGGTGTTGAATTTTAGTGTACAGTTACTAAAATTTAACACCCGGCAATGTTGTGCCGGCCTGTTAGAGCGACCAGCAAAACTTTTTTTTCATAATTGTAACTTTAATTAAATTTCTAGTTAAATAATATATTATATTTTATTTAAATTACTTGCTGATTTTATTTAGATTAGGTACTTGTATCTTTGAGTAAAGCACTATACAAGCCTTGGCCTACTATGAAATGACTGCTTCGCTAGTCACGCTATGATTGCCTCCAGCTAGCCTAGCTACGCCCTAGCCTTCCAGCTTAGCCATCATTGCAGCCCTTGCTGTCCTCGCTGTAAAGCTTTATCTCAGCTCGCCCATCAAGTGCTGCACGCTGACCGCGCTGTGTCGGCCTGGAGCTGCGCTACGCTGTGCAGTCGGCCATCATCAGCGCGACCAGCAAAGTAGTCATTATAGACCGCGGCAGTAATGTACTATATAAAGAAAAAAATAATCAAAACTACGCAATTCAAAGTAAAAAGCAAAAGCAAACAAACGAACATAATGAATAATAAAACACAATCAAGCTAAAACATATCTATATAAAACCAATCAAACTCAATAAGTAGGTACATCAAATAAATTTCATTAAACTATTGTGGTAATAATTAACAACTTAGAGAATATCTTGTAATGATCTTTTCAAATGTAAAAGGCTAGAGTCAAAGATATCAATGTCCCTGTGCCTGCTACTTTTACGACACATTTTAACTATAGGGTTAAAATACGAAGTATTATTTTTGTACATCTGCAATGTGAACGTACTAGGAAGACGACTTTTATGTCGTGTGTTAAAGTTAATCATTGTCAACAAGTTAGGTGAATCTATCCTACCGTGAATAATATTGTGAAGGCACACAAGGTCATACCTTTTACGACGATCTTCTAGTGACATCATTCGAAACCAGGACAAACGATCATCGTAGCTGGATAACTTCCGACCAAGGTTACACCGGTTGTGATGTTTTTTTTTGTTGTAGAAATAAAACATCAACAAAATGTATATAGAAACAAAAATATTTATTAATATTACAGGATCAAATTACAACCTTCTCTTCAATGTACATATACCGCACTCTCCTTGGAATAGCGGGCAGCCGAGGGTAGTGCAGATAGGCCGGCTTATATATTCTTCAGGTCAGAAGTGTTTCCCGGTACCAGGGACCCCAATTGTACGGGGTTACTAAACACTGATTTTACAGGTTTTAAATTTAAGTTAAGCAATAGTTAAATAAGGATATTATTTAAATGAGATTATATAGGAAATAATAATTTTAGATTTATAGTAATTAAAATTAAATAAAGACGGTATAAAAATATCTCCTTTGATTTTTCTACCGGTTTTTTTTTGACATCAGCTTTTAGTGATGTGCCCGTACAAGATATCACCTAGTGTTGTAGTAAATAATGGAATTATGATTGAGTAAACTTTTAATATAATAATAAGCTATTTTTATTAAATACGTTGTGTAAATTATATATTATTAAAACGCAACGTATGACAAAAAAATTAAGTAGCGCTTTTGAACACGTTCTACACCGTCGATGTGAGTCCTGTAAAACGGCGACCAAATGGGACATGCATACTCCAGCACAGAACGAACCAAACTGCAAAAGGTTGTTGTAAAGCTTTGTGGCCTTTTAAAGTCTTTAGTTGATTGAACTATAAATCTCCCATCAATAATGTATTCATAATGTGGTCTAAATGTTAATTTTTCATCAAATATAACGCCAAGGTCCCTTACAGTCTACTTACGTTCCAAAACTTCACCATCAACAGTGTAGTTATGATCAACCCGTTGAACTTTTCTAGTAAATGATATGAAGCAACATTTATCAGCATTAAGAGACATCCTATTAATTTTGAACCATGTTACCAAAGTATTGAGATCCCTTTGCAACTTTAGACAGCCAGTAATTTCAGAAACAGATGAGAATATTTTGAGATCATCAGCATACAGAAGTGCTGGACATTCCAGTTCAGAGATAAGGTCATTTATAAACACGACAAACAACAGAGGACCAAGGTGGAATCCCTGAGGAACACCGGAAGTAATCTCTATAGGGGAAGAAACGTAACCCTTAACCGCAACAAGTCTACAACTAGACTTCTATTTGACAAGTATGAGCAAACCCAACGCAGAAGGCTGCCATGTATTCCATAGACACCAATCTTCTTAATGAGCAGAGCATGATCAACCTTGTCAAAAGCCTTGCTAAAATCTGTGTCAATAGAATCCACTTGACCTCCGTTTGCAAAAGAATTACAAATATAGTTCTTATACTCGAGAAGGTTACTGATAGTAGACCTATTTTTCACAAAGCCGTGTTGACTATCAGATAATTTTCCTCTGACATGACCATACATATAGTCGTAAACCAATGATTCAAACAGTTTGGCGACCGTTGAAAGGATGCTCACGGGCCTGTAAATGTCACATTTGGATTTATCACCAGACTTATAAATAGGTACTATGTGAGCATTCTTCCAGCGTGACGGAAATTTACCAGTGCTCAATAATTTATTAAAGATAATCTGCAACGGAAGAGAGAGCTCCAATCCACATTCCCTAAATAATGATGGGGGGATCTCAACGGGTCCAGCTCCTTTGTCTGTTTGATTATATTCAGAATGTCAGCCCTGTTAACTTTTATACTACCTAGCATATTACAATGTATTGTGTTCAGTGTGGGACTAATATTATTAACAGAAGGAGGTTCAAACACAGAGCCAAAGAACGTAGAAAAAAGTTACACATATCTCCAGCACCCGTAGCACGGCCAAGCCAAGACAAGATATAAAGTCGCGAGCGGATGTCAAACAAAACATTTTTTTTATATCAGCCAATCAGGTGCAACTTTGCAGCGCTCTGATTAGTTGATATTAAAAAATAGTTACTTTTGACATTGGTTCGCGACTTTATATCTGGAAGTAGTATTGTTACAAAAACTCATGGTTTGAGGGATAGTGATACGCCCCTTCTTGTTATTAATGAAACGCCAAAAGCTACGTGGATTATCCTTAAACGAGTCTTCAACAGTCAACAGAAACATTCTATAGCATTCAGAAGTGAGAGTCCTGCCTCGAGATCGCAGTAAAGAGAACGAGTCATAATCGCGTGGATTACCATACTTTTTATAACGTTTATGGTATTTTTTTTTCTTTATCACATTTTTAAGTCCATCAGAGTACCAAATGGGATATTGAAAACGAGAATTGCACCGCACAATTGGAGTATGTTTCTTTATAACACCACTAAGCACATCATAAAAATTGCTAACACAGTCGTCAACGCTAAGTGACGCTAGAATGTTATTCCAGTCTATACCACCAATGTCGCTTTTAGTTTGTTCATAATCACACTTATTGAAGTTAAAACGCTTTCTATTATTTTGTATAAGTGGCTTATAAATTAAATTAATGATTTTTATTAAGAGTGCTGGATGATGACCCTCAACACGACACAAAGGCTCACTAACATCAATGGTCTTCATTGTAGATATAACCAAATCTAAGTAACGGTTATTGTGGTTGGCAAGTTACAGGTACTAATGGTTTCTAAAAAAAGTTGGGCTTTTTTATCGCCTGGATTACTAGGCACAAAAGCATTAATTATTTGCGATTGATTCCAAGTTATATTGCGTGTATTGAAATCGCAAATTAAAATAAATTCATTATCTTTATCTATATTTAATATAATGTCATGACAATGAGAATAGAAACATCACAAATAGGTATGTCGGGAGGCAAGTAGCAAATACATATATTAATAGTACTAGTACAACGATCATTTGGTATAATACTTAGCCAGATATCCTCCAAGCAGCTGTCCCAACATGTCCGACGTACGACATTTATGTTTTTTTTGGTAGCGATAAGAACACCTCCCCCTGAGTTTTTTGAGAACCTGAATCTCGGCGGTCTCTTCGATAAACATTATACCTTTCATCGAAGAGTTCGCCATTGTAAATACTATCGTTAAGGTTTGTCTCAGTCAGGCATATAAGGTCATATTCATTATTTAACACGCTAAGATAAATTTCTGTGAGTTTCGTCCTAGCTCTGTTAACATTCTGATAAAATATATTCATGCACACAAATATATTTATTGAAAGTATTAAACTAACAAAATTAAGCAATTATAAAGAGTAATTAGAATTAAAATATAAATTAAATTATAATCAAAATACAAAGATCAATTACAATCAAAATATATTAAAAAAAAATCAAATAATATATTTATTATATAGACAATTTATTATATAAAATATTATAACAAAATTAAGCAATTATAAAGAGTAATTAGAATTAAAATATAAATTAAATTATAATCAAAATACAAAGATCAATTACAATCAAAATATATAAAAAAAATTCAAATAATATATTTATTATATAGAAATTCCAAATAAGAATAATTAAAAAGTTAAAATTTTTAATTATTATCGGGTTTGAATTTTCGTTTTTACGTATATAATCGTACCCAGACAAACTTATAGTTGTTATTCCGTGCCACCTGTCTAGTTGCAGACTGAAGCTGCTTAAGTTCAGGTGGGTGATGTTCAGATACGTACACGCTCTTTGTATCACCCTGAAGCCCAATATGCGCTGTATGCAGCTTCTCTTTTTTACCTTTATTGAAGCGGTGAGTGGCCGAAAGCACAGAATCCCGAAGACGAGGAGACGGTAAAGTGACAATAATATTCCGAGAATGTTTTGAACCAGGATTAATTTTAGCAACACGTCTACAGGCGTGAATGTCACTGTCAGAAATAGTTCCGTTGACAGTTTTAAATTACATAAGTTTTGAAAAAGTGTCACCAAGCTTTCATGTCGCTGCTCTGGAACACCTGTACTTCAATGTGCAAATTATGCTTTATTATGATGCTCTCACTCGCATACTTTGTTGGGGGTTTCAGTCGATAAGATACTCGGTCTGTGGCTTTATCACAGTTATAAAGTATTGTGTCGGTATCAGTTGGGGCACACGGAGCACCCACACCGCACTAGAATAACATTGTTTGCCCCAACGAGTTCAATCAGTGGAGTGAGCTACAGGATTATGGCAGATATGTATAGTGGGAGTCTATTTTCTGCAGCAAAAACTACCAGGAGATTTGTTGGGATATTCATGTGATAAATTAATTTGTTAAAAGAATTTTTAGTTATAATTTTATAAACTATTTAAATTTAATCCATGATGTTAGCATTAATAACGCAAAAAAGTTTTAAATATTTATAAAATAATATATATAAAATAAAAATATTTACTTTATAAAGTAAATATTTATAAACAGGAAATGCTTTAATAAAGAAAAATAAATAGGTATAGAATATAACATAGGTATATATTTATAAAGTATATGTATATATATTTTCTATCTTATTTTCTGTTGTAACTATGTTATTTTCTGTTTAATTAAAGCATTTTCTGTTTATAAATATTTATAAAATTAAAATAAATATAGCAGACGCACACAGACCTTATTGTAAAACATTTTTTTTACTCTTTTTAAACGCATTGTGACGTTGTCCTACCTACAGGTATAAATTAGCTGTGAGGTAAGAAAACAACGTACATACAATTAAAATAAAATTATATTAAATTAAAGATACTAACTAGTTATATGTACAATTATTATAATGAGAGAGAGCTATAAGAGAATGGGTTCTATCAACATCCAAGTTATTCCTATTGAGAGACTATTACTGCCCTGATTATGCTGCGATCGGGGGGTAGCGTCCAGGGTTCTTCGGTGTCCAGCCCGTAGCAGGCAGGCTCTGCAGATGGGGACCGGGCAGCGTACAGCTATGGCCAACAACAACCAGCCGTGACTTTCACGACAGGGCGGGCAGACGGTGGAGGTACGGCTCCCAAACAAGGTTTCAGGCTGGGTTCAGCTACGAGGTGCTGCGGCGGCTACTCCAGGTTGATCAGGCGATGGTAGACCAGGCTCCGAAAGAAGGGTCTAGGCCTGATTCTACCCGTGGCGTAACTCTTTAACGCGGTGGTTTTCCCCACCCTTGGCTCGGTTTCTACACCCCTGACTTGGCTCCTGGAATCATTCAAAGGGAAGCCTAAGCATACTGCTTCCAGCTCTCGTTGTCTTCAGTTTTTGGCAGGGCAGTAACAATAATTGTGCATTGCGTAAAACTGCAGAACGGAGGCTGGGGTGTAGTGCTAGACAGACGCACGGACACAGTACAAATATTACATATTACATTCGCAATATTAAAACACTATATTGCATATCAAACATTTATTACCATCCAATGACAGCTGTCATCCCACTGATACTTATAAAAACTGAAACATATCAATTCCTCCACAATAATTACAAAAATACTTATAAAATAAAACTAAAATATTAAACATAACGAGGATCCGGATTCCTCGTTGTTCGTAGCGGATACCTCCTCTGACCAGGAGAACTATCGCCACCCGATGCAGCGTCAGCGGAGCTACTAGGAGCCACCTCCCTCTCCGCCATGTCACTCTCCTCCACAACATTCTCGGAGGCCTCCACTTCGGGCATGTGATTGTCCGGTAGTCTGCCGGTAACACTTATATCAGCCGTGTCCACTGTATCTGCCATTGCGTGATCACTTCCTTCTATATGGCAACAATTGATCCACATGTTTTCTAACATAAATATCCATTTCTTGAATCCAAACTAAGTACATTTTTGACCCTATTTTATTCTTTATTAAACCAGGCTTCCACACATGTTTAGTACCATTTAAATAAAAATATTCTAATAACACTTTATCGCCTGGTGAAAAATGTGCATTTCTATGTCCTCCGTAATTATTAGACTGCAGGACCTGATTAGCAGAAACGTTCCGCTGAGCCGCCGCCGACAACGATGCCGATGCAGAGAGACCACCAGCCATGTCTCCTGAACATCGCAATAAATCCAGACGACAACGCAACGAATGATTCAGTAATAATTGCGCCGGCGAAAACCCCGTTGTACTATGAACCGAATTACGATAATCAAATAATAATTGTATTATTTTTTTATGTACATCATTTACATTGGTATATATATTATAAATATTTTTTATCCCCTTCTTAATAGTCCTTACTGAATTTTCAGCCTGCCCATTCGACGCGGGGTGGTAAGGTGCTATAGTCAAATGTTTTATACCATTCATAAAATAAAAATCATTAAACTGTGCGGATGAAAAATTTGGTGCATTATCTGTAACTAGGGTCCTAACTAAACCAAATCTGCTAAACATTTCGCATACTTTTAAAATGATAGCAGAACTATCCGTAGCTGACATGGGAAAACATTCTATCCACTTTGAATGGGCGTCTATCGCGATAAGAAATTGTTTTCCCTCTATAGAAAACATATCAAAATGTACCCGCTCCCATGGACGCTCGGGGTACGGCCACGGGGCCAGCGGCGCGCGCGGCGGGGCGCTGCGCATACTGTTGCATACGCCGCACGAGCCGATCTTCTCCTCTATGTGCCGATCTATGTGAGGCCACCACATTCGCGCTCTCGCTTCGGTCTTTGTCTTTACGACCCCGAAATGCGAAGAATGTAATTCGTCTAACAAACGTTCTCTAAATACGGACGGTATAATGATTTTATGACCTCTTAAAATACAATCTTTTTCTATATACAACTCAGATTTACACAAAAAATAAGGTTTAATATTTACATCAGTCATTTTGGTAGGCCAACCTTTCCGAATGAACTGCATGACTCTACACAAAACACTGTCCTGTGACGTTTCTGATCTTATATCGGCTAAAGTGATCGGTTTTAGTAAATCATCAGAAATGAAATTAACAAATAAATATTCATTTATATGTTAATTTCATTTCTGATGATTTACATTATATGGAACTTTTTTACCGCAAACACGATAGCCGTCGCTTCTTTTTGAATTTGCGAATAATTTCTTTCCGCCGCACACAGACTGCGCGACGCGTACGCCACCACCCGCTCGGAGCCGTCGGGCTGTCGCTGCGCCAGCACCGCGCCCAGCCCCGCCGGACCCGCGTCCGCCGTCACGATGGTGGCGCGCTCGGGGTGGTAGTGCGCCAGCACACGATCCGATGCTAACTCCTGCTTATACCTAGCAAAAGCTGAACGTTGCGCCTCGCCCCAGTGCCATCTCTCTCCCATCTTTAATAAACTATGTAGAGAACTGAGCAGGCTTCAAGTATTAGGTACGAAACACCTATAATAATTTATCATTCCTAAAAATGACTTTAACTCGCTTACATTGCGCGGTTCATTGCAATTTAAAATTGTTTCAATTTTATCTTTATTTTTGTGCAACCCATTTTTATCAATAACAAAACCTAAATATTTTACTGATTTCATAAACAACTCACATTTATCCGGTCTTAACTTCAATCCCGCTTCCTCTAATTTAGACAAAACTCGTTCCAACCGAGACACATGCACCTCTCTGGTCGGCCCGGTTATTAAAATATCATTTAGAAAAATGCAAATACCTTCAATACCAGACAATAACTGCTCCACCATTCGCTGAAAAATAAATGGTGCGTTAGCTAATCCAAAAACTAATCTCGTATATCTAAACAAACCTCTGTGCGTATTGATGCACGTTAGTTTACTAGAGGCATCGTCGAGGACAAGCTGATTATAAGCTCTAGATAAGTCCAATTTTGAAAACTCTACGCCGTCATGTAAAGTCGCAAACAAATCCTCTATACGAGGTATAGGATAGTTATCCATTATATTAACACCTTATTTAATGTCACGGAGTAATCGCCGCATATCCTAATACCACCATCCGCTCGTACTACCGGAACGATAGGTGTAGCCACGTCTGAGTGATCTACCGAAACTAAAATGCCTAGATCTACCAAACGATTTAATTCATTTTCAACGTTAGGCCTTAGAGCTAAAGGTACCGGCCTAGCTTTGAAAAATTTCAATTGAGAATCCGGTTTTATCTTTAATTTAACCTTATACTTATTAAATTCTCCTAATTCATTCGAAAATAATTTAACATACTTATCTTTAATAATATTATTACTATAATCCTTAAATCCTAAATTATTACAGCCTTTATTACATAAGTGTAAATTATAAACGCTTAAAAAATCGCGCCCCAATAAAGCGACCGTTCGTATTTTGTTTTTACTACAAAAAATGTCAATACCTCAATTCGATTTTCATAATTAACCGATAAACTTACGGAACCTAACGGTGTTATTTTACTTCCGTCGTAACTACTTAATACTAATTTACATGATCTTAATATATGCTTTTTGAAATATTTTTCATATACAACGGACGGTAAGACTGATACGGCACTACCGCTATCGACTTCGCATAATATATTTACATTATCTACTAAAATCATTCATCGCATCGGCTCTTCGTTATAACTCTTAATATTAAACAAATGGTGGTTACCATCTGGCACATCGTCATCGCTGTCGGTAGTAGCTATAAAATTACCGCGCTTCACTTTTTTCTTGCACATGCGCTTTAAATGACCTTTGACATTGCACTTCTTACAAAAATACTCTGTAAAACGACATTCATCTTTAGAGTGATTTTTATAACCGCACACCTCACAACACTTAAGACGTTTCGAACCCT
The DNA here is from genome assembly GCA_947458855.1 of Monopis laevigella. Taxonomy (NCBI): domain Eukaryota; kingdom Metazoa; phylum Arthropoda; class Insecta; order Lepidoptera; family Tineidae; genus Monopis; species Monopis laevigella. Next base: position 327,126 of record OX381596.1, on the reverse strand, counting down.
GGTTTGTAGAAACCGCCTGCGTTGGCTGCGCAAGGGCGAACACAGGCTGTGGTCGCGAGTCCCGCGACGGCAGCACCGCCAGCCGGGCACACCACACGCTCTGCGCCATCGCCAAAGCTGCCCCCAACGTGAGGCTGTCCACGCTCTCCGCAAACAGCTTCTCTTTTTCCTTTGGGTTCTCTAGACCGAGAATGAATCTATCTCGCAGTGCCGTTTGTAACTCCGATTTAAATCCGCAATATACGGACAAACCGCGGACTCGCGCCGCCCATTCTGCCAAATCTTCGTCCGGTCTCTGTTCCGCTTTATAGAACAGATATCGTTCCGCGAACGAACTCTTTTTTGCTACAAAGTGACTATCTAACTTATCTATTAGACCACTTAGCTCTATAGTCTCTGGTGGCGCGTTTAGTGGACTGTATAGGGTGATGCTGGCTGTCCAGAACGGTGACGTAAATGTGTACCGTAGGTAACAAACAATTTGCAGGCTAGGTGGAATAGAATGAAATTGAGAGAAGGAAAATTAGGGAAAGGTACTCACTGCTGTGACAGCTTCCTGAGATGGTAATTTTAGGGCCCTCGCACGAGGTGCGCAAGGGCAATCCAATAGGGCTATGTCCAGCCCCTTCCAAGGGCTAAACAATTATATATGACACACAGAACTTCACAAAAACACAGAAAATGCACTTTAAATAGTTTGATTGTTCGTAAATCCTTTTATATTAATTTAATTTATAAGAGCGGCGGTGCGGTGCGAGTTAATGCCCAGTCATCTTTTTTGCAACTACCTTCCGGTCGTCCATAGTGAGTAGGACGTAGGTATGGAAGGATGATGTGTTAGAGGGAGAAGAAGGAAGGATATACAAATGTTTGTTACGTTGGTACACATGTTTTATATTTTGTTTTTTAATTTATAATATTTACAGGCGCGCGTAACCATATCTCCCCCTCCTGGAAGGGGATGAAATAATTCACTTCCAAATAGATAAAGCCAATTGAAGATCAATTAAAAAGCGGGCGAAAGCATGTAAAATATTCAATAAAATGTGATCCTAATAGAAAACATTCTAAAAGCGGTATAAGATTATTCGTACAAGTACATTTGTATAAGTATTAAATAATAGTTAATATAGTGCAGTATAACTTAAAAGCGACGCGGGTAAAATAATAGAGTAGCGGTTCGAAAATATTCGTATATGAAAGCGGGTTTAATAAGTATTTATAATCTAATATTAACGCGAGAAAAATATTAAAACAGCTATACGAAAATATTCGTAATAATTAAAATAAGCAAAACTTAAACTAAGGAGTAAGTTATAAAATTAAAACTAGTAGCTTAAAGTACAGTAGTTGACAAGGTTATTGAGTGGGCAGCGGGCAGAGCTTTACTAAAGCTCTTCGATAGATACCAGAGCTTGTCTTAACATCTGCCACTCGTATGATGCCGTCAGATCCGGGAAACGTTTTAACTATTATGCCAATAGGCCAGCGAAGTGGAGGAGCGTTGTCACTTTTAATAAGGACAACTGTTCCGAGTGCAATTGGTTGCGTTAATTTATTCCATTTTTGCCTCATCTGTAATGTATGTAGATACTCTAACCGCCACCTGTTCCAGAAGCTCTGAACAAGTTGGTCGACGAGGTGTTTTCTACCAAGCAGAGTGACTCGGTCATCAGACAAGTCTGGGGCAGGCAAGTGGTGTAATGGTGTTAAGGTTAGGAAGTGGGCTGGCGTCAGCGGCTGCGGATCAGCGGGATCGGAGCTGAGAACGGACATCGGGCGCGAATTAAGTAAAGCTTCGATTTGCGAGAGCACAGTACTCATCTCCTCCATTGTAAGAAGTTGAATACCTACTATTTTATTTAAGTGTGACTTAACACACTTAATGTTACTTTCCCACATCGAACCGTGGTGGGGCGCGTACGGGGGGTTTAACTTCCACTCTATGCGGTTATCATAGAGTGATTTAGCAAACGCATCTTTATATTTATTAGAATTAATTAATTCATAGAGCGATTTTAAATAGGATCGGCATCCTATGAAGTTAGTGCCGCAGTCAGAATACATTATGCTGACTGGGCCGCGGCGCGCAAGAAAACGTTTGAAAGCGTTTAAAAATACATCGGTGGACAGGTCGGAGGCCAGCTCGATGTGCACTGCACGAGTCACGAGGCAAACAAAAAGGCAGATGTAGGCCTTCTGAGGGCGCGCCCCGCGACGTCTTTGCAGCAAAACTGACAGAGGTCCGGCGAAGTCCACTCCAGTGTGCAGGAATGGCTTAGCTTCGCGGACACGACAGGCAGGTTACCCATGAGCGGAAATTCAGGTTTAGGTTTGGATTTAAAACACACGTTGCATAGATGCACTCGCTTTCTGATAAGATTGCGCGCGGAGACAATCCAATATTTCTGCCGCAGCAATGACATCAGCAAACTCGGCCCCGTGTGCAGGTTGCGTCGATGATAATAATCGACCAGTAAATTTACTAAGTGGTCATTAGCGGGCAATAAAATAGGGTGCTTAGCGTCATAATCTACGTTAGCGTTGAATAACCTACCGCCGACCCTTATGAGGCCGTCCTCGATAAAGGGTTGCAATTTTATAAAAATCGGTGATAAAGTTTTATTTAATTTTATTAGTTTTAATTCATTCGCGAAGTGTACTTGTTGTAAAACACGAAGTATAGCATGTTCAGCGATTTCAATATGCGATACATCAAATTTACGCGGGATTTTTTTTATAAATTTAAAAATGTATATAATTATCTTAATTAGTTTAGGCCAAGAGGACACGCGGCGAGCTAAATTATATAAAAATGGGAAGTCTTCTTGTTTATTATTATCTAAAGAAATTAAAACTTTAGCCTTTAGTTCAGGCGGTGTGGCGACCGTTTTAGGATCGAATGTATTAATCGGCCACTCGTTCACAGGCGATCGAAGGAATGATGGACCGCTGAACCAAAGATTATGATTAATTAACTGCGCGGGAGTAAGGCCACGTGACAAACAGTCAGCTGGGTTGTTCGTGCCTTTTATAAAATAAAAAATATTAGGATCAAGATTAGAATGAATCTTGGCGACGCGGTTGGCCACGAACGTCTGCCACCTGGATGGCGAAGAATGAATCCACGACAAGGCGACTGTACTGTCACAAAAGGCGAAAATATTATTAATTTTACATCGACTCGAGTAGGTATCTATAATTGTATTCATTAGTCTAGATAATATTAAAGCACCACAAAGTTCTAGCCGTGCTAGACTTATGGTCTTCACACGAGATACTTTGGATTTTCCACATAAAATATTTATAGTTATTCCATTAGTTATTTTATTTTGAACATGTAAATACGTGACTCCACCGTATGCTCGCTCGCTAGCGTCCGAGAAGCCTACCAATGTGACAATGCAGTCTGAAGTGACGCCAAGATAACGCGGGATAGATATTGTTTGTAACAATGGCAGCTCACTTTCAAACTGTTGCCATAAGGTAACGATGTTATTAGGGGGTTCGTCATCCCAGTCTATATTATGTTCCCATAATGATTTAATTATAAGTTTAGCGAGTAGTATAACTGGGGCGGCAAATCCCATCAAGTCCCAGAGTCGGGCTATAGAAGATAGAATATTGCGTTTTGTACATTTTCGGTTCTCAGGCGTAACAGTAAAAGTAAAGCAATCCGATGCAGGCATCCAGTATAAACCTAATACTTTTAGGTGGTCGTCAGAACTAAATTCTACGCGTTCACTGATACGATTCTCTGTAGGTATTTCTTGCATAAGTTGAAGTGCATTGCTGGAAAATTTCACAAGTTCAAAACCTCCAGAAGCAAATAACTGTATTAATTGTTTCGATAACATTACGGCTTCATCAGCTGATGGACAGCTAAAATCCAAGTCATCCATGTACAGAGAGTCTTTCTCCAGAACGGATGACGCGAGCGGGAAGCGATCTTTCTCGTCGAAAGATAATTGTTTGATAGTTCTCATTGCGAGATAAGGACTGCATCTCATGCCGAAAGTCACACGATTAAATTCAAATATTTGAAACGGGTCATGTTTATTAAAGCGATAAATAAAGCGTTGAAAGCGGCGATGATGATCATCTACGATGACCCTCAGATACATCTGTCTGATGTCTGCGCTCATCGCGACGGAAAATAATCTAAAATTTAAAATAATACGAAATAAATCTGATTGCAGATTAGGTCCCGTATGTAAAATATCGTTTAACGATAAACCGGAGTCGGTTTTCATACTAGCGTCTAAAACCATTCGGGTTTTGGTAGTCACTTTATCGGCGCGAAATACCGCATGATGCGGGATTATGTAATGCGGAAGATCATCATTAGTTACTAAGGAAATATATCCTTGATTAATATAATCAGTGATTATCTGATCATATTCTATTTTAATCGACGGATTTAAATATAATCGGCGTTCGAGAGAAATAAATCTTCGTTGAGCGAGAGCGCGCGATTCTCCGAGTAAGGTTGTATCTTGACACAGGGGAAGGTTTACAATATAGCGGCCCGTACTATCACGGCGTTTAGTTTGAGTGTAAATGTTTTCACACTCACTTTCCTCGGCAGTAAGGATTTTAACATTAGGTACGTCTTCTAACTCAAAGAAACGCGATAGGCAGAAATTATCAGTAGTATTATCAAAGTTACATAAATAGGTACGTATAGCGGACGCGGTATTATTATTATTATTGTTAATAAGGGTAGGCGCAGAGCCCATTATTAGGTAGCCTAACAAAGTATTGACAGCGATGGGTTCATCGACCGAGCGGCTGATTGTATTAGGTAAAAGAATGCGCGCGAAAATATCACAACCTAAGATCATATCCACTGCGCCGGGCGAGCAATATGACTCGTCCGCGAGAGGTATATTATGCAAGTAGGTAAGTGACGCTGTGTCTATCTGGACGGATGGCAAGTCGTTTGTAATATAATCAACAATGTAGGGATTTAGTTTAAATGAAATATTGTTATTAACGCGGGAATATAATTGTAATGTAGTAGTGCCTTGTATATTGCTAGTAACGTCGCCGAGTCCACTGACATAAATATTTTGATTAGTAGAATAGAAAGGTAAATTAAGTCTAGAACAACATTGTCGCGTAATAATATCCCTCTGAAAACCACTATCTATCAATACGCGTACAGATGACGTTTGACCGTTATTGCAGCGCACATGACACACGGCGGTGCTAAGAAGTACGACGGAGCGGGAGGTATGTTGATCTAGGACTGCGGATGCGGTGTCAGGACTCGTCACATATAGGGACACAGCTTGTCCGGGCTCTACGGAAGAGGTACCAGACTGCGGCGGAGGCGGTGGCCGTGCGGGGCCAGCATTAGTACAAAGCTGGGTAAGCGGAGCGGGGTAGTTAGGCTGAGCGGGGGAAGTCATACGCGGAGCGGGGTTATTATTATTGAAGTGAAGTAATGAGTGATGACTTTTGCGGCATTGTTTACATCTATGTAATGATTTACAATGGTATATAATATGTTTACTACTTAAGCAATTAGTGCATAATTTATTGGATTTTACGAACTCGTAACGTTCGAGCGGCGACATAGAATTGAAGTTGTCACACTGATATAAGTGATGTTGAGAAGTCTTGCAACAACAACAATTATTATTATTATTAGATTGTACATTTAAGAACGTACGAACTGTGTTTTGGTTCTGTGGTCTATTATTATTACGAGGAGCGGCGGTTTTAATATTAGATTTTATTTGAAACGAGTTTGTTCTGTTTACTAAGCGGTATTGGTCGTGAATGAAATGAATTAGTTGAGTACTAGAAGGATATTCAGTTTTATTATCGCGGATGTACATTTCGAAGGCCCTGACGGTGTCCACGTCCAGATTACGTAGCCCGATGTGTACGAACATGAACTCCAGAAAATCTGGTATGTTTATTTGTTTGAGTGCAGAAATAACAGTGGCGTACTTATCTACGAAGCCCTCCAGCGCGGCGGAGGTAGGAGATTGAACAGTAGGTAATTTTAATAATTGCTCAACGTATGATACGGCGAGCGCGCGGTTGTCGTTATATTTGTCACACAGAGTGTTCCACAGAGTGATATAGTTATCACCTGTAGGTATTAACCCCTTGCATAGGGCCTGCGCCTTGCCTGTCAATCTCCCTACCAAATACTGTACTTTTTCTACGTTATTTAATTTATTATTATTATGTATGACGGATTTGAAAGTTTCGTAGAAAATCGGCCAATTATCAATGTCGCCGTTAAAGCTTGGCAACTCAAGTTGGGGTAGTTTTATTATTTGCCCAGAATTATTATTTTTATTAACATTGGACATTTTATTCAAAATTTGTTTTTCTTTGAACTTAATGTTAGAGAAAAGATCTTCGAATGAATTTAATAATTGATATATAGGTTCCTTTTCAGGATATAAAGAGACTTCTAGATCAACCTTTTCATCTAAAATACTAATAAACTCGCTTCTTAATGAATCTATAGTAGCTACACTAGAAATAAATTCCATTGCATTGTCTTCTTTAATATTAATAATATTATCGTGAATGGTTTGTAAGCGCTGAAAATATGAAGACAATTTAGCCTGAAGCCTACCTACGACACGAGACTCGCGGAGTTTATCACCTTCCTTAGACATTTTAAAATATGTAGGTACTATTTAATGAAAAATAAAAATAAAGCTATACGTAGGTATTACGAAAAAATAATTTTAATTTGCCTAGGTATGAAATATTTAATAATAAGATGTTATTTTAGCGAATAACTATAGGTATATTTTAATATGCAATAATTTATAAATCTGTATATAATATACCTATTGATAAATTAATACCTATATGACAAAAAATACCTTTTTTTAAACAGAATGTTTTTATTAGCAATTTAAATGACCTATCCGGCCGAAGTGGCCAAAAACTTATGGTGGCGCGTTTAGTGGACTGTATAGGGTGATGCTGGCTGTCCAGAACGGTGACGTAAATGTGTACCGTAGGTAACAAACAATTTGCAGGCTAGGTGGAATAGAATGAAATTGAGAGAAGGAAAATTAGGAAAAGGTACTCACTGCTGTGACAGCTTCCTGAGATGGTAATTTTAGGGCCCTCGCACGAGGTGCGCAAGGGCAATCCAATAGGGCTATGTCCAGCCCCTTCCAAGGGCTAAACATATATGACACACAGAACTTCACAAAAACACAGAAAATGCACTTTAAATAGTTTGATTGTTCGTAAATCCTTTTATATTAATTTAATTTATAAGAGCGGCGGTGCGGTGCGAGTTAATGCCCAGTCATCTTTTTTGCAACTACCTTCCGGTCGTCCATAGTGAGTAGGACGTAGGTATGGAAGGATGATGTGTTAGAGGGAGAAGAAGGAAGGATATACAAATGTTTGTTACGTTGGTACACATGTTTTATATTTTGTTTTTTAATTTATAATATTTACAGGCGCGCGTAACCAGTCTCCAAGTCTTCAGGGAAAACCAAATCCTTTGCAAGCCGATAGGTGTCTTCCACCAGCGCCGTCAATAGCAGGGCTCGTCGTCTCACGCCAGCCTTATCACATCTTCTGTGATATTATTCGCCGCGCAGTACTGGGAGAAACGACTTTTGAAAATACACCACTCCTGCAGGCGATGGTCGAAACTAAGGTTTCCGCCGAACATTACACTTCCGCTGGCCATTATAATAGCACAATTATACTATTACATATGCGTTAGTTTAATCCTCGTCGCCAAAATATTACATTCGCAATATTAAAACACTATATTGCATTAAGTTGCATATCAAACATTTATTACCATCCAATGACAGCTGTCATCCCACTGACAGTCATACTTATAAAAACTGAAACATATCAATTTATATAAATTCTAGTGAACCCTAAAAACGTCCCTATGAAAGCACTGTATAATTAACTCACCAAATTAATGTTGGAACCCCGAACTATTATATGTGCGTCACTATTACATATTTCTGTTTAACTTATATATACAAACAACCACACACTCGCGGTGTTAGTAATTTATCAAATGGCCTGCGGTCCATCTGACCGCGTCCTATTTATGTAGAATTTAAAGTAAAACGTTACTTCGACTTGTACAATGCATTTATTTAAATTACCTGCCTCTTTTGCATTTTGCACTTTTGCAAAGGGTACTTTAAAATCCTAAACTATCCGTTCCATATCGTGGACCGCTGCACCTTTGGTACATTAAAAGTAACGTTCCGTTACAGCATGCAAATGTAAATATCTGGAACTTGTCGATTGTCGAGGACTACTTAGGATCCTGTCATAGCCATGCCCATAGTATTTAGTTGTATAGCATCCTCTCTATCGAGCATTGATATCGTGAATTGTAACCCCACTTGCTAATAACTCCGGAAGCCGCTCCGCTATATTACATCATACATGTGTAGAGCAAAAGCCTCCAAAGGCCCGACGCGAGATCGGATTATAAGTTACTACGAACAGTTACATAAGGGCTAAGGCAGATTATCGTTTATGTACATTGGACTCAATCTTAACAATAGCAGATACTTACATATTCATATAAAACTGTTGAATATGTATTTCACTATTTAAAATAATTGAATAGGGGAAGATAGCGCAAAATAATAATGGTGATTTTATAAAACTAATAGATACATTTTATTTTTGTAATGTTATTAGGGGTGAAGGAGGTGGATACCCTGAGGCCGACTGCGCGGTCTCGGACACCGTAAGTCAGCCGCGATGGTACGTACGAGTAGAACCTATGCTAAGTAGGTGGATACCCTGAGGCCGACTGCGCGGTCTCGGACACCGTAAGTCAGCCGCGATGGTACGTACGAGTAGAACCTATGCTAAGTAGGTGGATACCCTGAGGCCGACTGCGCGGTCTCGGACACCCTTAAGTCAGCCGCGATGGTACGTACGAGTAGAACCTATGCTAAGTAGGTGGATACCCTGAGGCCGACTGCGCGGTCTCGGACACCGTAAGTCAGCCGCGATGGTACGTACGAGTAGAACCTATGCTAAGTTAACACAAAAAAATACTTTTATCATTGAGCTTGAAACTAAATAATCCCCAAAAATGTTTCATTATTTATTGTTTGCGGTCACCTGGAGCGGGTCCGCGAGTCAGAGGGGAACATTGTATGAGCGCTGTGTACACCACTCAGCAGCTCCTAACAAACGTATTCCACTGTTTACGGACCATCCATCACTACATCGGGAAGGTACCGACTATAGGTACACATTATTTGTAGGTAAGTACTATCCGGACAACAAAGGTGTAGGGTAGATATTAATTTCAGATATTATTTCAGGATCATAGTTTTATAGCAGATCGTAAATATTTCTCATAAACCCTTTATTCAGTCTGTTGTGAAAAAACTTCTATTCTGGAAAGGAATTTGATCTAAAATCAACCTACACGTTTTTATTTGGCCTTTGTAATAGTGTTTATAAAGGATATTCTTTATCCGGCATAGTGGGTGTATAGTTTATTGACATTGTAATGTTCGACTTTTAATTGTATAATAATATGTGTGAAATGTCTTATATATAAAAAAATACAGTTTTGACATTTCTATTTGCTATTTCTAATCAAATTTCCAACTTGCTGGCACACTAATGTTTACTAATTTGCAACATTACAAATAATTAAAAGTACTTAAGGTAGAACGTCTACTAGAGCAATGTTAGTCCCAGATGGTGTGTAGACTCCAGGACCAGTCCGTACTCCAACCACTCCACTTTCTCAGCTCCGGGAATACCTGTGTCGCTTCGTCGCTTTCTGCTGTGCGCATATCTAACGGCAGTTGACTACTTTACACTTATATTAGTTAATTAAACAAAAATATGTAATAGTGACACACAAAGTTCGGAGTTCCAACATTAATTTGGTGAGTTAATTATACAGTGCTTTCATAGGGACGTTTTTAGGGTTCACTAGAATTTATATAAATATTTGTACTGTGTCCGTGTATCTGTCTAGCACTGCACCCCAGCCTCCGTTCTGCAGTTTTACGCAATGCACAATTATTGTTACTGCCCTGCCAAAAACTGAAGACAACGAGAGCTGGAAGCAGTATGCTTAGCCTTCCCTTCGAATGATTCCAGGAACCAAGTCAGGGGTGGAGAAACTGAGTCTAGGGTGGTAAAAACCACCGCGTAAGAGTTACGCCACGGGTAGAATCAAGCGTGAACCCTTTTTTCGGAGCCTGGTCTATCACCGCCTGCTCAGCCTGGAGTAGTCGCCGCAGTGCCTCGTAGTTAAACCCAGCCTTAACCCTTGTTTCGGAGCCGTACTTCCACTGTCTGCCCGCCCTTACGTGGAAGTCACGGCTGGTCGTTGTTGGCCATAGCTACATCTGTCCGGTCCTTATTTGCTGAGCCTGGCCTGCCACGGCCTGGTCACCGAAGAACCCTGAACGCTATCCCCCGATCGCAGCATAATCAGGGCAGTAATATTCTCTCAATAGGAATAACTTGGATGTTGATAGGACTCACTCTCTCCTTCTCTCTCTCTTTCGCTCTTCTTATAATTTGTAAATAGTTAGCGTTTATTTTAATAAATATTTTGTAATTTCCTATGTACGTTGTCTCTATCCTATAGCCAATTTATGACCTGTAGGTAGGACTTCGTCACAGATAAATATAAAGTCCCATTACTAAATAATAATAATATTACATTAGGACCCCTAAATAGATCGTTGATATTTAATTTTATTATTTATAATCTGTTAATTATTATGTGAGAGGTGTTGTGATTGTTCGAGATAAACGCTAAATACAAATACATTTATTTCAGGAAAATAATAACAGTATTACAATAATCGGCGGGTCCTGCACCTGGTCCTGGATACATCCTGTATCGCGGGCACCCAATCATTCATTGTTAGTACAAATATTTTCAGCTTCCAGAAATAAGGTAGCATTTAGCATTTTATTTGTGTATACGCCTCGATGTGCATCTTGTTAAAGAACTAAAATATAAGATAAACATATCATTACAAAACTCTTATAGTAGAGTATATTTATTTATTTAAATCTTTATTGCATGCAAAATACAAAGGCGGACTTAATGCCGCTAGGCATTCTCTACCAGTCAAACCTTTGGGACAATAAAAGCAGTTAATAAGTGAGGTAGGTGCAATATAGTAACTGAGTATATAAACCAGTGAATATTATATAAAATACTTACAATCTGTTATACACTACTTAAATATATCTTATACATATACAATATACATACATAAACTACATATACACAATACTACCAACTACAAAATGAGAAAGGAGAAGTAACAAAGTGGAAAGGAATAGAATAATGAAAGATAAATAAAAACTACATATGAATTTAAATAGTAATCATATACTCTTTTTTTTAAATATGACTCTATTTGGTGATTGTCTGATTTTGACTGGTAAATTATTCCAAAGTCTTGCAGCGACAACCGCAAACGATTTAGAAAATATCGGTGGTATGATGGGAGGGGAAGGCAAGGGTTGTATTAAAAGTAGATCAAAGGGTTTTGTCGTGATGCGAGCCAAGATAAGTGAATCTGTTTTTAAGATATACGGGTGTAGCAGGTTCGTTCAAAACAGAGTACAAAACACAGAGAACTCTGCAGTTTCTTCGGCATCGTATTTTTAACCATTTAAGTTTATCACGAAAAGGCGTACGTGGTCATATTTGCGAAGGCAAAAAATGAATTTGATGCATGCGTTGAGTAGACGTTCCATTTTATTAAGCAAACTTTACGAAAGGTCCACACAACACACCTCACTTAGCTTTTAATGGCAAAAAGTGCTTAATTTGTTTAGGGAGTGCAGTGAAGAAAAGATTTTGCGACTAGTGTTGGTGATTTGCGCTCCCCATGTAAGGCAAGAATCAATGTGTAAGCCGAGATTTTTAACCTCGCTGCAGAACTTAATCGTGCTAACTTCAATGCAGAATATAATCGTGGGGTTCGATTCCCATCCGCATGGCAAAAAAATAGTACGTTTTTCTGTACAGTTTGTCATGGTCTAGTGTTTATAAAATATAATATGTATGTAATCATTGTTTCTGGTACACATACTACAAGCTTAGAGCTTAGTTTGTGACCAGAGGAATATGTGTCAATTGTCCTACATATTATTATTACTATTATTATTATAATAACGTTTGTTTCTTACTTTTACAGTTATTTAGTGTAGTATTCACCGAGCGCACCATTGTCTCCCAACACCCACCATGATTGGGAGGAATGAACTTCCAGGTAATTCTTTGATGGCTTTACGCAACTCTGGCTGCCTGCCACAATAACAGTCATGGCATGTCTGACAAAGTGACGGAGGTGCTTCTTTTCATAGCTATAATAACGTTGGGTGTTTATAAAATATAATATGTATCGCCTATGTACAATTTTGTGCAATAAAGAATTTAAAATAAATAAATAAATATTATATCGTTGCTTCTGGTACACATAGTACAAGCCTAGAGCTTAGTTTGTGACCACAGCAATATGTGTAAATTGTCCTACATATTATTATTATTATTATTGTCAACTCAGAAACTAATCATGTATGAATTTTGCATACATTCCAGCAAGTAAAATTAACTTATTCTATGAGAGGTGGTCTATTGTTTTTATTATATTGATAGTTACTCCAAACATCCTTCAAATCGAAGGAAGTTTAAACAAAATAGATATGATTGTCACAAAAAATACACAATTATCGTGTGAGGTCTTTTCGGCAACTTCATAAAATAATCCATCAATCGGGAGATATCTCCCCTCCCTACCTGCTTACCCTGGGGGTGGTGTGGTATCACCCGCGACGGTGTGGACAAAGACGATCCTAAATTAGATTGACAAAGACATCGATCTCATACTCGATATTTACTTGAGTATCATCTGTCTCTCAATCTTTCTTGATTGGACATTTGGTGAAAAAGTCAAGATATCAAGAGTGGATATTAAGTGTCAGATCGATCTGTATTAAACTGACCGTAGACTCTCTTTAAGTCTTAAATGAATAATAGGCAGTAATCATTACTGTAGAAAAATAAAACTAAATTTCTGTTAGTAGAAAATGTAGTTGGTACAATAGAAAATAATAACCGCACACTAGTCCTGCTTTGTCAGTCCTGATGGAAGGAGTCCGAGAGGTATGTGCCCCGCTCTAACGACGCTGATAGACTCAGGTGTATTGCGTTAGGGATACATTTGGCGGCGGTCGTTCGGCTACATTCCCCTACATAATGACTTGACGCTTGTTTGATGCTATAACCTCATCACCGCCAAGTATTTTGAATATATAACCTCAAGGCGCGTTCCCGATCCAACGCGAGTTACCACCAGGTAGAGGCAAACTCACGGCTAGGGGAAATTTGGATACCTATGTGTTCTCAATCTTACCTTAATAACTTCTAAAGTTAAAATAAATAAAATAAAATAAATCATCACGGGCCTTACGGCGAACAAGATCGCCTAGACGGCCTCGGGGTACCCAGCGGAGGGATTTTTTTATCCCACCTCGTCGTAGACGATGCTATGAGTCCCTATTATTATTATTATAATTTAGTAGGTACTAATTATTAATTTACACTTTTAATTTACTATTATTTTGAAATCTTGTGTTTATATAATAACTGACACTGTTTTATCATATTAGTTATATGACATCTTTATTATTCTTGGTTAATTATACATTAATAATAACCTAATTAAATGACATTTTATTATTGTATCAATAGATACACTATTCTTATTACTGCTAGGTATGTATATATGTGTACCTATGTATTTATTCAATTAAATGATTGACATTCTGTTATTTAGTAAGTACACTGTTATTGATAACATTAGTGTGTTCTTGACATCTTTATTATTACTGTTTATATATAAACAATAATTATAATTATATTTATTCATTATCATATTATGTAGAATCTACCCTAGTTTAGTAGGTATATAATGTCCGATATTGTAATAATTTTATATTACATAATTTATTTTCATTACATTATGTAAATTTGACGATTACCTACTTATTTATACTAATAGTATACTGTGTAGTTATGTACATTGGTACCGTAACAAATATTCTGCCATAGGGTGTTCAACGCATGCTGATCAGTGGGGTGCATTTTGAGTATGTTACTATATGCTTATATAATATATATATATATATGCTGTATAGCATAAGTCAATCAATAGCTGTACCCCTCTTTTAGTTTGTATGAAGCACTGGAGTTTTTTTACTTGCTGGTTTCTTTTTCTCCGGTGTGTGTCTGAGGGGATCGACTTTACAGTTAGTGTTTATGCCCTTAAAAATACCGATCCTTATACCTTTACTTATATGTGATTGGTTACTTAGCGTTTATTTACAATAAATATTTAAGGCATGGATATGGTCGGTGAAGTTGGTCGCCTTGGTGGCTCTCTTGTATGGCAGATAATGATTGACAGATCAATGGAATCAGCTAACCACCTAGTCTTACACTAGTTGGTTATGTAGTGTATGTTCGGTTCGGTAGTAATTTTCATATTAAGATTTCCATTCCATCATGTCTAAATTCAATTAATATTTGTCGTTATTTTGTTAATGAATAGCAGCCTAGCCAAACGCACTCTAAGACCTCATTGTTAAACTTTTTTTTTTTTTTGACTATTCATAAATATCTGTAAAGATTTACATGAAATAAATGATTTTGACTTTAGACTTTTTTGATTACCCTAATTTATATTAAATGACATTTTTTTTTTAATAGATTTTATTTTTTTATTGTATCATTGGATACACAATTTTTATTATTATTATTATACCCATTATTAAATAATTTTCATTTTTGTTATTAATGGATTCATTGTTAATATTATTTTATTTGTATTTAATTAATTGACATCTTTATAAATATATTTATATTTCAAAATTTATAAATGAATTGTATAATATTTATATGGTTACACAAATTGTTGTGGGTGAGATACTGTTCGTCACACAATGTATGTGCGATACATACCTACTTATATTTATGATAATAATATAGTCTTTGGTTAACCTGTTTCAGATCTATTTTTTGTAGTAACTAGTCTGTGGTAGTTTAAAAATTGTATCTACTTTATTTGACAATGTTAAGAGGCCTTAGCGGTCCTATGATTGCAATAAATGAATATACTGAAAAAGACACCAAACAAGTGGTTACTTCGTCTCGATGTTTGGATAGACTCAATAGCCCTTCTATAAACAGTTTCACAAGTTGGCATAGTGAAACTGGGACCAGCAGCTTAACGTGCTCTCCGAGGCACAATAGTGGTGTTGTTAAACAAATGTACATACATTTTTGGATTAAAAAACTCATTGGTACACACCGGGGTTTCAAACAGGGTTTAAGGTTTATAAATACAAAGCTCTACAAAAAATCTCTCATTCCTGGACACCCTGAGGCTGCGGAGTGTTGGCCTGAATGTGGCCGCGCGTGGCTGTAAAGCTGCCAGCGTGCTGTTGGCTCTCCTCGGGTCTTCGTCCAGCAGTACATGGCATTTTACCTGAAAATGGTGTTATTTTTCTACTGCTTATTAAAATTTGACCATGTTTGGCTGCCTCTATAAGCTAATTTGAAAGCTCCCGAGTGAAAATTATACAAATAAAAAGGTAATTAAATAGGTATAGTAAAAGTGTTTTTATTACGTAGTAACAATGTTTATGGCCGCCAGCTTAAGACCCGCGGACGGCACACGAGGACTTAGATGTTACTGGTCCAGTCAAATGTTTTACTGCGACCATCACTTATAACAGTGCGGTATACGGTCTCGGTGTGCGCGGGATGTCTTCCCGCCTCACGTCGTACGTATTGTGAGTTTGCTTACAACGAACAAGTGGAAATCGACAAGCAGATACTAATAATATTGAAACAAAAAATACAAATCTATTTAATAAAAACTAAGGTAAGATAGGTAATCACTTTAATACATATCTAACTGGTCGATCCTGTATTTGACATTTATATGCGGAATTAGAATCCATCCGACACAAGAATCCATCCAACACAAAAACACAATCAATTCTATAAAAATACAATATAACTAGCAGTTGTTTTTTTTTTATTGAAACCTTTTTACTCGTAATTGTGAAGCAAGGAGAACAGCGAGACGACAGAGTTGAGGAAGTAGAGTGATTGGAGTCGCACATAGGACGCAGCAGTCCGTCAGGTTTAGTCTTGGGGCTAAAAAAGAGCAAAGTTAATGAGTTCACAGCTGATTTACATTGTTTCACGAAGAAACCCCAACAGTGTTCCCGAACAAAACAAGCTAACCTTCGGGCGCTACGTTGATGGATTTTATTTGTACTTAGCATCAATATTGTCAAAAACAAAAAATATGACCTTCTATACAAAGTTATATCTACTTCAAACTTTTTTCGGATAAAGCTTTTTTAAACTTTGTCTTGTCAATAGGCAATTTCCCCGCCAACTTGTGCGGGACAGAACTTGTCCCGCTCCTCTATATCGTAGTTACTGTTTGGGTATTGACGACAAGTCCGGCCATTTTCCGAAACCAACTCCATAAGGAAACCGAAGAAGGACTAAACATTTTTCTTGATATATATATATATATATATATATATATATATATATATATATATATATATATATATATATGTTGTTTGTTGTAAAGTTAATAAATCATTAAGTAGCAACTAGTTAAAACTAAATACGTGGTGGCCTCCGATTAAAAGTATTAAAGTAGTATTTAAGTTCCGCTCAAACCTTGCTATCTCAATGAGTTTTAATATAAAATACACCAACACATAGTGCCTTAAAGCATGTTAAGCTGTCTTTCCCAGTGTCACTATTATATATATTATTATTTAATTATTGTTATGAAGTCTATCCAAACACCGCGACGAGCTAACCACTTGCTCAGTGTAGACTCGGAGTACCATCGGTTATAGAGAGGATATAACCTTACCTTTGGGTACCGTGAGCCCGTCTAAGCGGGCTCAGGCGCGGAAGGCACCCGTGATGGTACATATACTTAAACTTATTTAAGTTGCATTTAATCTTATTGGTTTTGGGGCTAACAGCAGCCGAAATGATATTAGTGCAGATAAATGAGTATCATTGTTTTTGGTACACATAGTTCAAGCCTAGAGCATAGTTTGTGACCGGGGCAATATGTGTATAGGCGTATGTATGTAGGTATCCATATAGCGTGCTTGCTGAGGGTCGCTTATTGGATGCGACCTCTGGCGGAGAGGCTTGGGAACAAGGTCATCATCACTAACACGAGGTATTCGAGTACTCTTCAACCAAAGTGCTTCAGCATTATTTATATCGACCGAACCCGCAAAAAGTAAACGCGCACAAAAAATACTTTAGGGTATTGTTTTGGTAAGCGGAAAAGTAATTTGACGGCTCAATAAAGAAGAAACAAGCAGCTTATTAAACAAATATTATTTTAAAAAACAACACGAACCATTTACCTTACTTAGGTACTTATGTTTATTAATGTATTATAATTAGGTATACATAAGGGCTTTTAGGGTGGAAGAGAGATCTCAATATCTTCGCTAGGCGATTGATCGGTTTCGACCGCCTTTAGAGATGCAAAAGATATTTGTAGTAACGGGATCAGTCGGTGGCCTAGCAAAGAGACCTCCAGCCTTTAAAGATCAATATAAAACGCTTTAAATCCTACCTATTTCTTAATTGTATTTAAAATCTAACAAATTTTAATGGTTAATTAGTGATTCCAGTCGCGCGCACAACTTTCGCTCAAATTAAACTTTTAATTTATTTGTTAATCTTTGAGCTTAGTTTTTAATTATGTTGTATACCTCGAGGTCGCAAGTTTACCAAGGCTTACCGAATCGTTCATAACCTGTAAAGTAGCTTTTAAATAAATGTTATTACAAAGTAAAAAAGTCCATTGTGATAAACGAAGCGATAAAATCCACTCCGTCATTATAAAAAAGACTTCATAAATCTTCTTGTGGAGTCATAAATTGGATCATTATAAGTATATCAGTTCCCGACTGTGGAGCGCCGTCATATCGGATCGTCATATCGTCGCGGTGATCCTTCGGGTGATGGAACGGTTTATAATTACGGTGAAGGGTTTCTTCGGGGAATATAAAAATACAATATGAAATCGCTTTCTTCTGAGGTTCTTTTTAGTCTGATATTTGTATTTATTACATTGCGAGTGTGTTATGGATATATTTGTCGGCCCATCTTTCTACAATACTTTTTAGCGAAACTAACGTGTTCGTTCGTCCGCCTGTCTGTCCCCGTTAAATATTTCGAAAATTATTAATCCGTTTTATCTAAATTTTAAAAGTGCAGGAAAGTTTTGTTGATCCACTAAAGGCTTAGTTTGAAAGGCTCAAATAATAATAAAGTTGCGATAAACTCGGTGAATCAAAAGAAAGTTTTAGAAATAATTTTATACCGATAAGAAAAAAAAATACCATTTTATTTTAATTAATTACCCGTATATACGAAAATAAATTTAAGATGATTACCGAAAAGTAATAGATTATTGCAGAAAAAAGAGAAAAGCTCAGTCTCCGTGGAAGACATTTCGTACTCGTCAATGTTAGCTGTGAGTAACCCTGTGGGTATAGTGTGGGTGATAACGAGTCCATGGGAGTATCAACGACCTCTCATGCTCGTCAGCATGAGAGGTCGTTACATTTATGCGCGTTTTATTTCGGTATTCGTCAGGATTTTATTTGCTTGTGAGAAACAAATCCAAGTGCTCATTAACCAAATGGTTTCTGTTTGTGGCCGTCTGGGGGCGTTTGCGTTACGACCGTAACTATGTGCCAACACCAATCACATACATTGTTTAGTTCCTATATTCCGATATTTGTAGCAATATTTTGAAAACTATAATTGAGTGTAATTCATTGAGTTTTGCGTGCAGAGGGACTGGGCCTCGTCATTATGTTCTGGTAATAGTTTCATGAAAATAAGAGGACAAATAAAGATGTATAAAATAACATTTATTCCATAAAATACAAAACATAACAAAATAATGTCACACTGAAGCGGTCACACGCGCCCACGAGACGGTCACACGCGCCCACGAGACGGTCACACGCGCACACGAGACGGTTACACGTGCACACGAGACGGTTACACGCGCCCACGAGACGGTCACACGCGCCCACGAGACGGTCACACGCGCACACGAGACGGTCACACGCGCCCACGAGACGGTCACACGCGCCCACGAGACGGTCACACGCGCACACGAGACGGTTACACGTGCACACGAGACGGTTACACGCGCCCACGAGACGGTCACACGCGCCCACGAGACGGTCACACGCGCACACGAGACGGTCACACGCGCCCACGAGACGGTCACACGCGCACACGAGACGGTTACACGTGCACACGAGACGGTTACACGCGCACACGAGACGGTCACACGCGCCCACGAGACGGTTACACGCGCACACGAGACGGTCACACGCGCCCACGAGACGGTCACACGCGCACACGAGACGGTCACACGCGCCCACGAGACGGTCACACGCGCACACGAGACGGTTACACGTGCACACGAGACGGTTACACGCGCACACGAGACGGTCACACGCGCCCACGAGACGGTTACACGCGCACACGAGACGGTCACACGCGCACACGAGACGGTCACACGCGCCCACGAGACGGTCACACGCGCACACGAGACGGTTACACGCGCACACGAGACGGTTACACGCGCACACGAGACGGTCACACGCGCACACGAGACGGTCACACGCGCACACGAGACGGTCACACGCGCACACGAGACGGTTACACGCGCACACGAGACGTTCACACGCGCACACGAGACGTTCACACGCGCACACGAGACGGTCACACGCGCACACGAGACGGTTACACGCGCACACGAGACGTTCACACGCGCACACGAGACGTTCACACGCGCACACGAGACGTTCACACGCGCACACGAGACGGTCACACGCGCACACGAGACGGTATGTGAGATTCTTTATATTCTGTTAACAGCAGTAAACAGTTATTGTTAATAAGCATAACAATATATTAGGACGTCGCCACGTGCAGGTATTTGCCAACTAAACAATTATAATGATTAAAATTGGAAATTATTATGCAGTTTCTTCCGCTTATAATGTTGGTGTATTAAATTATATGTTACATGTAACAACACAAAGAAATATCACCAACAAACGAACACTGTAGTCTTCGACACGTGAAAAACGAAGAAACTGCATAATAATTTCCCATTGTCCCCGGTTCAAAGCTGTAAACATGTTGTACATTTGTTTGACAACACCACTATAAGTGCTCAAAGAACACCTTAAGCTGTCGACCCCAGTTTCACTATAGCAACTTGTGACACTGTTTATAGATGGGTTATTGAGTCTATCTAAACATTGCGACGAGCTAGCAACTTGTTCGGTATTATCCAGTACTATTGGCTACAACGAGGTGGGATTAAAACCTCTCCTGCTGGGAAACCCTAAGACCGTCGTCTAGGCGGGCGGTATATTATATATTATTGTGATATTAGTATGTTATTATACAATAAAAAATGTATAATAATATAATTCTCCATTTAGTATCGAACAATCCCAACTGGAATCAAATTACCCGCGGCCCGAGCGCGGACAACCAATCAAGACTACTTTTGTCAACTGTCTCTTGTGACAAACTATATAACATTCCGCCACGTGACTTGCAAAATGAACTCTATTACATGAAGGTTACGGTTGAGTTTGAGCAGCACAAGAGAGGTCGTGATCTCCTATAATGTGATATTATAGGGTGTCTTTGTTATAAGGAATTGAGTTAGGTTATAATTGCGTAACGGAGCATCCGGAAGCGCCGCTCTGTTTGTTGGATTTATTACGTTTCACTTATTTCAGTGTTGTACAAATCTTTTTCGTAGCATCTTATAATTCCACCAAAAAGGAAAACTTTTATAAACCAATTTTCTACTTATTTAATAAAGATGTGTCCAACAAGCAAGAAAAATCATATTTATTTATTAACAGAACATTGTACATATAAATTAACTCTGGTCTGGTATTGAATTACCCGCAGTTATTTATGGGGATATTCGAGGTACCAGGGTTATTTGTAAAATACTTTACAAGCACACACCTCACGGTGTTTAATAATGTTTTCTTTCGCGTAGATAAGTTTAAGTAAAATACATGTATTATGTTTAATAACATGATTTTTTCTTATATGTATATGTCGTCCAAGATCCAGCCATTGTACCGAACTGTGGTTATTTTGTAAGTTGCAAATACAAATGCCCAAATGGTTGAACATGTGATGATGAAGTACTTGCGGATTTGCCTAGGTAATGCAATTTGTGGGGTTCCACTGTCTGCGGACGATTTTGCATATTTTTGTTACTTCGGGGATTCCGAGTTGGTTCCGGTAAATTTTCATGAATTCAAAATTAGGAGACATGAATATATCACGTGGATTGTGGCATGTTTCCGCCCCTTTGTGATAATATGAAGGATTAGAAGGCGAGAGAAGTGCCATAAAACACTGGTCCTATTGTCCTGGATGACCTGGATAAGCAGATAATAAATGTTTTTTTACTTTGCGTACCGTAGAAACGAAATAGAATATACTTAGGTATTTATAATGCGAACTTAAAGAAAAACGCTATGCTAAACGTATGTTAGGGTTACTGTGGGAGATCTTATCCGTGTTTATTTCATTATATTAATAGGTAGGCATACAAAATGTCACAAATATTGAGGAACCCTAACGCATTAACAATGTTACAGTTCAATATAAATCACATTAAGATAAACTCTCTTCAATTTAGGAGACACAACATGTGAACTTATCAGAACAAAATATAGCTCTTAATTCAGTGTCTTATCCTCCTTCCTCCCCCTTTCCGTTACAAGATTTCACGAACAGACATCAAAGTGCATTCTGTGGCCCGCGCAGCAACCCGCACTAACCGACTCACGCACTATATAAGGTTGTTACATCAGAATTAGGACCAGCTGCGGTCAGTCACCGGTGCGCATGATCCGGGGTTCCATTCCTTGCGTGCCTATACAGTCGCCACTAGTTGCAGGCGACCGTAGCGGCTGGCGGAAGCATCAGTCCTCCCACCTGTGCACTTGGTTGGCGCACAAGTCCCGCACTACGTTGTGTAAACCAATTGACATCCTGAACGTGTTTAGTGACTGTTACAGCCATACAACGTGTGGGTGATTAGTGTACCTACGTAAACACAAAACGTTATTTCAATTTAAAAAAGTATAATATAATCTCATAAACTTTTACATAATCACTTGAATAAGAGAACCTGTATAATTGTAACCGGAAATAGTCCGACAAATTATACTAAGTAAATAATTGTGGTCTATCACGCGATGACGGCAAGAAACCTGACGGATTAAGTTTGGTCCCTTGGAAGATGGGTGGCTGCTTAGTGTGGGATGCAACATGTGTCGATACTTTGGCAGCTTCACATCTTTCAAGGACTAAAGAGGAGGCTGGTGCCGCTGCCGCCCACGCTGAAAACCTCAAACGGCGAAAATATTGTCAAGTTATAAATAACTATATATTTGTGCCGTTTGGGGTAGAAACAATGGGACCATGGGGTCCTGAAGCAAAAACTTTTTTCAAAGAGATTGCATTAAAATTGGTGGACGTCACAGGTGACCAGAGGGCTGGCGCATTCCTCTCACAAAGAATAAGCCTTACCATACAGAGAGGAAATGTAGCCAGCGTTTTGGGCACTATGCCGCGCGAACACTGTGAGGATTTATTTAATTTTTAGGTGTTTTTATTATTTTAATTTTAAATAGTTTTTATTAATAATCATGTTTTTTTTTAAGTTTTATTGAAATAAATATATTATATAGTAAATTGCAATAAATACTAATAACAACATGTGTGAGTGAGTCAATAACAGCGTAAGTCTTTTATTAAACATAAAAAGGTGGTCCCTGGTTCCAACCCCGCTGTATTTTAATCTAAAAATGTATGTATATTTCTATGACAACACTACTATAGTGCCTCGGAGAGTACGTTAAGCTGTCGGTCCCAGTTTCACTATACCAACTTTTGAAATTGTTTATAAATGGGTTATTGAGTCTATCCAAACATCGCGACGAGCTAGCCACTTGATCGATGTAGACTCATACCATCGGCTAAGACGAGGGGGGATTAAAATCCCTCAGATGGGTACCCTGAGGCCGTCTAGGCGGTCTCGGGCGCCGTAAGGCACGCGTTAAGATATATGTGCATGTATAAAACGGTTTCACATTTTTAAGTTTGTCGGTAACATATTATAAAGCAATGTTCCCAGATATTTCCAAATAGCATAACATTTCCGAATGTTCTGGTCGAAGCTCCGTAACGTAATTACATGAGAAGTCCCGAAGCATCACTTTTGGTGATTACCTGTCGGTTGGTGGCGGCTCCGAGCTGTTTGGGAGCAGATTTCCTCAGCCGCGTGATGTATGCGACCTAATGGACCGCATTAGCCATCCCCTATCGAGACGCCCATCAGACTCCCTCCATATTCATTACGGAATGGAAACAACTCGCTGTGGTCGAGTGGACAACACAAAGGACTGCTGGTTCCGCCCCAACTGAAATATACTTTTGATAGATATACATTTTATATTAAGTAACTACGACGAAAAGGAGGTCAGGATAGTGGATCTCTGTGGCCAAGGAGCTGCTATATATCTACTCCTATTATATTATTAAAATAAATATAGTTAAACAATTAATGTGTGTGCGCATGTCTTATGTTTTTTTGTAAGTGTTGTTGTTTTGCGGAATACTATGAAAACCTCAACATAGATATATTGCATGTGCTGCGCCTTCAATGTTGTGAGTTTTATTTGTTTTTTTAAATATTGAGGGAACAACTGTACTAGAAAAAACAATTACCCTATATTGTAAAAAAAAACTTCCATAAAGACAACTTTAATGAGGTAGACTGACTACCCATAGCTTTGCCTAGTTTGGGAGTCAGACAGTCCCTGTAAATCACTTGTTTATAATATGAATAGAGAATTTATTTCTTTATTTATTTAAGTATGTGTTTGCCACCACTACACGTACTAATAAAAAAGTTGTTTTTGTGAACTTATTATCAAATCAAATCAAATTCATTTATTTGTCAAAACAAAAGTACAAATGTAGATGTTAGGTAGGTATAATGCAATTAGTGGAGATTTGTGACGGCGCAGCGGTCCGGCGCCGGTCACCACAATCATCGCAGTCCGACGCCGGTCACCACAATCATCGCGGTCCGGCGCCGGTCACCACAACCATCGCGGTCCGGCGCCGGTCACCACAACCGCAGTTCGTGCGCAGTCCAAGTGTTTGCCACTATCGTATAGTTTGCTAAATAAGTGTATCTAAAGTTATCTGAATATTTGAAAATTTTAAGTATACTTTTAATATTCAATTATAAAATAAATGTAGACATACTCATTTTATATACAGCCTTCGTAGACTAGTGGTTGTAGCCGGAGGTCGTGGGTTCGACATGGCAAAAAATATTAGTACTTACGTTTTTCTGTACAGTTTGTAAAATTAATATAATATGTACTATATCGTGATTTTTGGTACACATAATATAAGCCTAGAGCTTAGTTTATGCCAGAGCAATATATGTAAATTGTCCTACATGTTATTATTATTATTGAAGTTCGAAAACCCACAAACTGATACCTTAAACATATGTCATTATGTTGCCAAACAATTGTACCTAGAAATGTGGGGGTGAGTCGCGCTGCTGATTGAAGCTGCGTGTTCGGCCGCTTACTGGGGTCAAACTTCTTCATGTAAATAATATTCTTCAATGGTGTTAGAATCAATTTCATATTTAAGACTAAATTTTACAAACCACTGTAACGATATGTTAACTTAAGAACAGACTAAGAAGGAATGGTTGAACGGGCGTCGCAGCGACCCTTATATTAGATTTTTGGTCTTATCGCTTTGCCGCTACGTTAATGTGTTTTACAAAGTAGACGGACCTTCTTGTGCTCATTTTGTAATGATATACCATTTCTAATTAAATAGCTTTAAGCCAGGCACGTTTAAAAGTCCTTTTATAACAATTATTTATGTGACATGTTAACAAAGCAAAATATTAATATTTATTGAAATTAATATTTTTATAATCTAGAATACGAATTCCTAGTTTTACGACTTATAAATATAATTATGAATCTCACATATTGGAGGTAACATAACTACCTACTTATGTATTTTTATATAAAACTTATTGGGCGATTCATCTCGATTTTTTATATGTTATATAGTAGAATGAGATACATAATATATACTTAACATGTTACAGTAGTACAAGTGGCGCGTGGTGCCGGCAAGGTAAAGTACTCCCCCGCGCTCTCTGCCGCGGGGTTAAGCTTGTACCTTGGTGCCCCCAACGCTCTCATTTGGGACATGTTTCAACATTCGGTTAGCTTCCTTCGCCTCTGAAAGACCTCTAGCGTAAGGTTATCCGAAGCTCATTATTATCGTTTATATTCATTTGTAAAGGTTTAATCATTTTAGGACGGGTTTAAACCCTGGCTTAATTTATCTCCGTACAAATCGCACTTAACTTTTTATTTTAAAAGTTGACAATTTATAATATTAAAAAAAACGATTAAATTAGGATCGGACAAGTGAGCGGCTGTTCACTTTTATTTGTTATTTTATATCAATTTAACCACTTTGTTAACCGGACAAAATTATTCTGCAGACAGCGTATTTCGTCTTGCTCAAACCTATAGCGTGTGTGTACTTCTATACTATTTTATCTATATACATATACATATATATGTCGCAGAATCAACACAGAGACACCATATTATTAGTATCGTTATTGATTATTGTTAATTTAGAAAAACGCCATCTATCAGCGAAGTGGGAATAAACCCCACCGCCGCCGCGCCTACTCGGCTGTTATAAGTCTACGCCATGTACAATACAAAACGAGATTATTTGTTTATATTTTTGGACAATTTGCACATATTGCTCTAGTTAGTAGTTAGCTCACAAACTATGTACAATAATATAATATAATAAACACCTAGACCATGAAAAAGTGTACAGAAAAACGTACTATATTTTTTGACATGGGTGGGAATCGATCCCACGACCTCCGGATACAACGCTAAAGGCGCCACCACTAATCTACGGAGGCTGTCATAACATAAGTACCTATATATATAAAGGTGTGTGGTACGGGACCCTTGGTCCGCAAATGGACACATAAGGTCGCGGTCACACTGGACGGGGTTAAAACATACATATATAAATGTGTAAAAGAAAACATTATGTGTAATAAATGTTATGTAAAATAACCATTCAAGTTCAAGAAGTTTTTCAAAATAAAATCAAATCTATATTTTCAGTATATTTGTTTCATAGCATTTCACAAACCTTAAATACATAGCGATACATACAACTGTACGTATCTGATACGTACATGTTACAACTTAGATGTACCTATCTATTTATTCTACAGCCATCTATATGGTTAGCCACAGAAGAGAGGATGTGAAGCCGCTGTTATGGAAGGCAGACCTCGCGCTGCTGGCAGGCCGATCGCGTGCCTAACCACATACCTCCTCCCGCAACACATCCCTGAACGTTCCGTCATCCGTAAACCTCACCTCTATCGCAATTCCTTTCTGTCAAATTCTGACCTTTTTATAGTTTAATTATTACTTCTATCTATGTATAGCGGTCGGGTCTGTCCGGGATCAGCTACGAGACAATACCAGTAATAATATGTCTGGAGATAATGTTAGCAACACCAATTATGTTTATAATGGAGAAGGGTGTAATTATAAGATATTGTGTACTCGCAGCGCAGAGCAATATTGTTTAGCAATTTGTGCTCTAAAGCTTTGTAGCAGATGTTATATTTTCGAACAAGTTGGGTGAGTTTGTAAAGAGTAAGAACAAGGCAAAGTGGATTAATTTTGCTTGTTGTCGTAGTACGGCGTTAAGGCGCTGCCGGCTACTAGCGACTACGCCGACCTGTTGCCTACGCCGTAGCGCGTAGCACCCGCCAGCGAGCACCAGCAAGGCGTAGCAAGCACTATCTAGTCTTATTCATAAAAAACCTTAAAACACTCTTAAAGAGCTCAATAGTTAAAACGTTCAATAAGGCTATTGGCTCGATAACTTTTTTGTTATTCATAAACCTCCATTAAAGCTCCTATAACTATTTGACGTTTATTAGCTGAATTAGTGATGTGTTGATAGAAAAAAATAATTGATTGTCAAGAAAGTTGGCAGAATCGCTTAAGATAAAAATAAACAAATTTAGAATACAGTTTGATTCGGTCAAATGTATTTTTTTAAATCGGCACAACTTAATATCCGCTTTTATAATATAATTTAGTGATAAATTAAAAAGGTAATAATTTATTTACCGCATTAAACCGTTACCACGATTTGTTAGTTTTGTTTTATCATGTTGGTAGACCCGCAAACAAAAGTTTGTATCTGACGTATAAATAATAGATGATACCCCCTACCGTAATAGATGATACCCCCTACCGTAATAGATGATACCCCCTACCGTAATAGATGATACCCCACCGTAATAGATGATACCCCCTACCGTAATGGATGATACCCCCTACCGTAATAGATGATACCCCCACCGTAATAGATGATATCCCCTACCGTAATAGATGATACCCCCTACCGTAATAGATGATACCCTCTACCGTAAAGGAGTTGCTTATGTGACCTTGGAATACAAATAAATAAATAAATAAATAATATAGTATGTAGGACAATTTACACATATTGCTCTGGTCACAAACTAAGCTCTAGGCTTGTACTATGTGTACCAGAAACAGCGATATAAAACATATTATATTTTATAAACACCCAGACTATGACAAGTTGTACAGAAATTGCGTACTAATATTTTTTTGCCATGGGTGGGAATCGAACCCACGACCTCCGGATACAACGCCAAAGGCAACCACTAGTCTACGGAGGCTGTCAATATCGAATATGTGAATATCGAATGTCGTTGTTTTATTTCTTTGTATCTGGAGGTCTTGCCTTTGGCATTCTATCCGGGGGTCGTGGGTTCGATTCCCACTTAGTACAAGCCTAGAGCTTAGTTTGTGACCAGAGCAATATGGATGTAATGTCCTTCATATTGCAACAAAAAATTTAACATTATAAAATTTCCGAAATTTCTTCAAAAATCTGATCTTCCATCATTAGATGATGTGGAGATTATTATGGTCTCACCGTTGAAATTTGGATTAAAAAATTATTAAAATTTATAAAATGATGAAAATGTTCTTATAATGTATATAATAACTATTCTTATATACGCGGGGGACGAGTTGTTTGGACCTAAACACTACAGGTCTTAGGCCCCGGGGTATACCTCGCTGTGTACTGCTGTGTTTTTTATTTTTAAAAATGTGTACCTACATTTGCTTCACAACCTCACTACAGTGCTTACGAGAAAAAATAAACCTGTCTGTCCCAGTTTCACTATACCAACTTGTGAAACTGTTTATAAAATGTGTTATGGAATCTATCCAAACATCGCGAGGAGCTGACCTCTTGTTCGGTGTAGACTCAGAATAGCATCGATTACGTCTAGAAGAAGGAATAAAACCGTACCGCTTGGTACCCTGAGTCCGTCTAGGCGGTCTCGGTCACCGTAAGGCACCCGGGAAGTTACCAGTAGGTAATAATTATTTGTTTATTGTCAATACAATATTATACTTTGTACGTAAATAATTTTTACAAAAAAATATGATATATGTTGTAAATATTGATGTTGGTTAGTGCTGGGGAACCCTGGGTCTCAGGAACCCGCTCCATGTATATGTACGTATTATATTTTCAAAATTCTAACTAAATTAGGTATCTCGTAAAATATACTAAAAAATACGTTATATTTGGATTGTGTTTTAGTTATTTTAAAGTAGACAATGTAGTCAGCGCCTTAACATAACTTGGGCGTAGCTCTTAAATTATCTGAAATTCTGTTAGCAAATTTTGAGTAAGTAAATGGAATATATTAAATAGAAAACAACAAATTGTATCCAACACCACCCCTTTGGGGGTGAAAGCGGTATTATACGAAGCTGCTGCTGCTGGAACACCAGATTACAATCTAAATAAGCTAAAACACATTCTATACCCGATGCGCCATGCTGAGGGAATAATACAAACATCCCATAGAGGGTTTAGCACCGCACCAACTATATAAATAAAATAATAATATACGTATTTATCCTGTGGATAAATTAAGTTTATTGAAATGTTTATTACATAAAGTACAAAGACGGTCCTCTGCCAGCCAAACCTTCGGGACAATCAAAGCAGTTAGTAAGTGAGGCTGGTGCAGCAACTAAGTATAAAGCAATAGATATTATTATTTATACTACACCTGCTCGGAAAGTAGGTTCTTACTTGCATAAGAATAGGTCAGAAAGTACGTCTTTGTAGTCGTACAAATATGCGGGAGGAAAAAGTGTATGAAAATCCATTGTTAACGTGCTTAAGCGGGAGGAAAAAGTATATGAAAATTCATTGTTAACGTGCTAGTTTTTTTTTAATTTTTTTTTCTTCAATTCTTCCAAATTAGGAAAGGCAAGGGTTCAAAGCCATACAGCCTAGTTTTTTTTTACAAGTTCGAAATTTTAATCAAAATAAAATAAAAGTATTGGTTTATTGGCTGTTTACTTTCTTTGCATTTTTGATTTATTAAGTTTAGAAAAGTAGCATAGATTCTTTTCTAAATTTAATTATTTTGGCGAGGCTGCATAGAGCATGATTCCCTTGCCTCTCTATCTACGTTAAACGAACAAAAAAAAAGCGCGCGCAGACTGCTTTCTCGTTCCTTGTGAACTTTTAATTTGTGTTTTGTTATTTTTTATTTTCCTCGTATGTGTAGTATAAAGCACTATGTATCACTCGGCGAGAAAGTGCGATTCCTAACTCGAGCGAATTGAAAACTTCGCCCTCGTTAGTAATCGGTGACTTTCTCCCCTCGGTGAACAATGTACTATTAAAATAGTTATAATGTAATATACACTACTTAAATATATATTATATGCATTTTTATCTTTAAAAATTTAATATAAGATTATCCTATAAAGGAATTTATAAAAAAAAAATGCATAAATATAAAATACTGAAAAAAGTAAAAACAAAAAACAGACTCCTCTGCCATCTAGTATTAGATACTAGGACTTCTAACGTCACTCGTATAAGAGTTATTAGAAGAAAGCTAATAGAGGGCGTCTGTGTATAAGTAGATATTATATGCATAACATACTTATACATAGATAACACATCATAAATACATATACATAATATTACCAACTACAAAACAAAGAGGTAACAGTAGAAATAAATAAATAATGAAAGAAGAATAAAACTTACTTACGAATTTGGACACTTAAGAAACTCTTTTTTATATATTTGTCTATTCGGTGCTTATTTTATTTTGACTGGAAGTTATTCCAGAGTCTAACTGCATGACTGCAAATGACTTCGAAACAAAGGTGGTATGGTGGGGAAGGCAAGGCTGGTATCTAATGTAGATCGAAGTGGTTTGTCAAAGTAATGCCAAAAGATGTGAAGGTAGTAGATATCATTCTTATTACAAAATGCATCATTCTGATGTGATTGGATAATGTTTAAGTAACAACATGTGTGTTACAATCATTCCCAGAACATGGATAACACTTATTGTTACGTTCGTTTCTGTAATAAAAGTTAATATCTTTGTATATTGGCTGTTTGCTAGCTTTATATAGCTGTTTAATAATTTAATTTTAGCCCCGCGCCGGTGTTTATGGAACATCAAAACAAAATAACTTCGCACATGAAAGCGAACGCCAAGTTCACTGGGACGTTCCTAATTATTGTATATAGAGGGATCTTCTCTTACTGTATACCTCTACTCACTTCGGATACATTCATTGCTATTTTAATTTCGAAGCTAAAAGGTAAGCATACGTTTACTATAATTTATTATACGCTTTATTGTAATATTTTTGGACAAAAATATGGCGTTGGAAAGTTATTAATTTATTGTGAAAAAAACAGCTAGACCATAAGTATGTATTACGCATGCGTGGAACCATCTAGCCATCCCCATTGCGACTAAACGCCTACATATATTGTTCAACCCGAGTGTACCGCGCTTCGGCTCCCGTGAACCGCGTTAACGATCTCCGGGGTGAACCCTCCCACATTGGGGTGCATGTGCCCTCCACTAATCCTTGTCGATGGTATTCTAAAACGATAAACAAGTGGCGAACCCGTTACTTATTGTATGAATGTATTTACGGATAACAAACAGGTAATTAAACAACAACACGATCTTCTTTACACTTGGGTTATGAGACAATACGTCTCGTGAGCATTATTGCGGGCGATAAATTGTCAGGCGCTCCGGGCTGCCAACGTCAAAGTTCGCCAGCAGTTTGCCAGTTGTTTTTGAGAGTGTTTGTAGTAATAACCTTACCGGCTCGGTATTTAACTCCGGAAACTTTTAATTAATACAAATGACGAGTTATGGCGGAATGAGGGCGGAGGGGTGAAGGCGGTATGTGGCGGCCGAGAACTTGATGCCTCCTCCTCTACCACTATGGACGTTGAATATAAAATAAATTTGCTTGCGTTGCGAAATATGGTTATATCCAAAGATGGACATATATCACTATATATGTTGGATGGATAGCTATCAATAGTATAGTGGTTGTAAGATCAAAAACGATTTCTGATTCGCCAAAACAATATCTAATATTTAAATATAATACAAAAGAATGATCTCGGTTGATGGCGAAACGTGTTCGCGTATTCGTGTTCGGTTTACACTATTTGTTTACACTTACTAAACTTTATTATGTTATCACAAAGAACAATCACAGATTATCGTTTTAGGCGGAGGGGACATTGTTTAAGGCGGAGGGGACATTGTTGCATTATCTACACAAAGTAGCGGGTGATTTATGAGCTATTGCTAAATTACTTTGACCCTTGATTAAAAATTATTTTAACGTCTATTGGTTAAATATGTTTATTTATTATTTTAATATTATCTGGATTCAACGAACTGGGCCACCGTAATTAACGAACTGGGCCACCGTAATTAATTTCTTTAACGTGTTCGCGTATTCGTGTTCGGTTTGCACTATTTGTTTACACTTACTAAAC
Organism: Monopis laevigella; assembly: GCA_947458855.1. Lineage (NCBI taxonomy): Eukaryota > Metazoa > Arthropoda > Insecta > Lepidoptera > Tineidae > Monopis > Monopis laevigella. The sequence goes on along the minus strand of OX381596.1, from coordinate 294,914 downwards.
TTTATTATGTTATCACAAAGAACAATCACAGATTATCGTTTTAGGCGGAGGGGACATTGTTTAAGGCGGAGGGGGCATTCTTGCATTATCTACACAAAGTAGTGGGTGATTTATGAGCTATTGCTAAATTACTTTGACCCTTGATTAAAAATTATTTTAACGTCTATTGGTTAAATATGTTTATTTATTATTTTAATATTATCTGGATTCAACGAACTGGGCTACCGTAATTAACGAACTGGGCCACCGTAATTAATTTCTTTAACGTGTTCGCGTACTCGTGTTCGGTTTACACTATTTGTTTACACTTACTAAACTTTATTATGTTATCACAAAGAACAATCACAGATTATCGTTTTAGGCGGAGGGGACATTGTTTAAGGCGGAGGGGACATTGTTGCATTATCTACACAAAGTAGCGGGTGATTTATGAGCTATTGCTAAATTACTTTGACCCTTGATTAAATATTATTTTAACGTCTATTGGTTAAATATGTTTATTTATTATTTTAATATTATCTGGATTCAACGAACTGGGCCACCGTAATTAACGAACTGGGCCACCGTAATTAATTTCTTTAACGTGTTCGCGTATTCGTGTTCGGCTATTTGTTTACACTTACTAAACTGTATTATGTTATCACAAAGAACAATCACAGATTATCGTTTTAGGCGGAGGGGACATTGTTTAAGGCCGAGGGGACATTGTTGCATTATCTACATAATGTAGCGGGTGATTTATGAGCTATTGCTAAATTACTTTGACCCTTGATTAAATATTATTTTAACGTCTATTGGTTAAATATGTTTATTTATTATTTTAATATTATCTGGATTCAACGAACTGGGCCACCGTAATTAACGAACTGGGCCACCGTAATTAATTTCTTTGTTAGTTTTATAATAGTATCTAATATATAGTTATATAGATAAAGATGGGTTAATATATATTGAATATTGATAAAAAGTTCTTATCAAGAGTTTCGTTAGTTAAGAACGTAATCCCTTACACTAACTATAATCAATATCTTCTCCACTGTTTTGCATTTTCAAGACCGACTCTACTTGCTAACTACTGAACGAATATTTTATGTTTGTAATAACATTTTCTTCAAATTCTACAATGACAGCTTATTGGGTAAGCTGGACGACACAAATCAAACTATAAAAATCATAAAAGCCACGCGCCCAGCAACATTGATGTGCTGCTATTGCTGACAACCAAATAATATATTAATTTAGTACGAATTATTAAACAAAATGTATAAAAATTAGTTAGCAATTTAAATATCTTAAAATATTATTCCAATTGTAGGAAAGGATGTTATTTTGGCGATAAATTAAAAATCAAAATATAAATACTAAAAGTTATTATTTATAGAATTTTAATCAGTACATTATTAATAAGGAATCACGGATGGGATGTTTTAGGGAGCGCGAGGAAAGAGTTTATTACACAGGCACGAGGGACAAACATTTTGGTATATGAGCGTGTGTCGCTTATAAGAAACAACTCTCGGCTGCTATCATAGAGTATAACTAATGAGAACTGCTAGGGTCGCTGAGCAAAAGAAACAAACGAATAAATTATGTTCTAGAAGGATTTGATTTTTTATTATTTTAGTTGTAGTTATCGGGTTGTTCTCGTTCAGATCGATTCTCAAGGGTTATTCCCATTGAGGTGGATTCCCCCACATACACTCCCCTGCTGAGACCGTAGCTATGGGTGATGGTGAGCGGAAATAGACAGTGTCTCCACTTACTGCGGTGTAGTGAGAAGTCTGCAAAATGTGTGCAGAATTTGGCCTTTTTTTATTTCACTTGACTGCTGGGTTTGCGCGAGCTAGGGAAAATAACAATAGAATAAATAATTAATGTTCTAGAAGATTTTGAAATATTACTTTCATTGTAGAACGCGGGTTGTTCTTGTTCTGAGGCACTCTCATGAGTTTGCGTATTATAGCAACGTAACGTATACGTGAGCAAGGGTCATTCCCATTAAAGTGGATTTCCCCACACAATGATTGCAGTTTAGGCTGGACAACTTCAAATGAGTTTCCGCCATTGTTCTCTGTGTCTTATTGCAGCATTCCTCTGGCAGCACCTTCCGCAAGACCCGACAGCGAGGCCGCTTTATGGTTCCGCCGTACATACGTAGCTCCCACCCTCATCAAACCATTTGGAGCCTTCAACACCAAAACACATGCCCTATTCACTTTTATCTAAATGTAAACATCTGCCCAATTTCCAGAATCTCAACATTTATTTTTTAAATTTCTTATCACAAATATTAAGATAATTCTACAATGAATATTTTCCTCGAAAGTGGACTCGAACTTACGACTCTCTCAAGGTACTCCGTTGGCAACTCTCCTCTCACGAAACCTTGGAGCAATGACTTGAGGCTCTGACCTTGCAGCCAGCAGCGACAGTGTTTGCTGGTCGTGCAGCCAAGTCCCATCCTCCAAGATATTTTTCTTTTCAGGTTTATCTTAATAATTACAATATTAAGATAAAATTGGAAATAAAAGTTTTTTTTTTTTTTTTTTTTTAATATTGACATACAAAAATGCTCTCTAATAGATTTATTAAAAACTTGCAGCTGACTTATGCCCATTTTCACCAAAGGTAAAGGGAGCCCGTAACAAAGTTAAGGGGTAATTCTGTGCCTCCGGTGCCAAATGATACATCCCACAAATGACAACTTTACAGGAGAGCAAAAACAAACTTGTTTTTTATTTTTCTCATAAATGATACTATGTGCGAAAGGAAAGAAAATGTTTTACTATTAACCTCAACATTTATTTTTATACGGCATGCATGCGCATTTCTTGATACTATCCATTAAACTCCATGAAAGAAAGTCAAAAGTTGATTCGTACCGATAGCATTTTTTTAAATATATGTTTTATCGTTCAACATGGATCATCAGAGTTGTATCAAATAGCACTAACCATTAGACGTTGGTGCCTATCAATACAACTTTGAATACTTTATGTCATTGCGCTGTTGTTATTAGCAATACAAACACACTGTAATAACATGGAGTGATGCCAGTTTATAAAATATCAAATATATGTAAGTTACAATCTAAAATTATTACTTTTGAAGTTACTTGTATTAATAATCCAAAAAAATATAAATACTATATTATAAAATTCACCCGCTCGTTTTATCACTGCACCGTAAAAGGTTTATTCACTGCAAAAAAAAGTAGTAAAAAAGTTTTACTAAAAATATGCAAGTTGTGTTGTTTGTTGTGACATCTGGCTGATAAAGTTATCCAGATAAACATGGTGGCCGAAGTTCGTAACATAACGACACAGCTTGTGCGGTCGTTGCGGGAACTTGCCCAGAGTTGGCAAGCTCGGGACATTGCGCAAGTTGCGGAACAAAGCTATAAGCATGCACGTACCGGGCGGGTCCGAGGATCACGCCGGTCGCCAAAGCATATCCGGCACCCGCAGGGACGAGCGTGTACCGACCGGGTCCAACCGGGCAGTCCACAACAAAGGTCATTGAGCACAATCCGACCCAATTTTTGAAGATTTTCCTACAGAAACAAAATTACTTTTAAATTATTTTTTTTTTTTTTAAACCATGGGAATATAATATTACAAGTGATTTAAAAGTTGAAGATATTTATTGCAAAGAACAAAATAGAATTTAAATGAAGGAAGATGCGCCTGCGGGATTTTTAGATGATACAATTTTACCTGTTGATATTGATGGAATAGAATAAATCTTATAAATAAATAAATAAATCTTTTTTTTTACAAACCATCATGAACAATTATCGAAATTCTCTACACTATTTTATTTCTGTAGATTCTGGATAATTTGTTTGTACTAAGTGAGATTGCATACGATTGCACCTGTAGATATTAATCAAGTTGAAATAAACCTCAGTATTTTTTTTTTTCTAAGATACAGAATTTCATTTTCTGTCTGATTCCCATTATTTATGGTAATGCGACGCATATATTCGTAAACCAGAGATGTCGAAACATCCCACATCAATTAATTTCTGTAGGTCGTGGGTAAATTTTTCATACTTAAGTGCCCAATGACCTTTTCCTTCCTCTCTGCCATCTCTGCCCCGGACCCTCAATGTTTCCGACCTACTCACAGAACACACGCGGATGCCGAGCGAAATGGGAAACAGCTCAGCGAAGTGGTTCATTTCCATTAAATCACTAATCTCGTCTATTCATACCGGTTGCCGCAGCTATGTATATTATAAGCATACAAACTCCCAAACCCAATGATAGGAGTTGCGCGGAGGCGTCGCCGCCAGCGCGTCGGGGTTTCATCGCGTCGGGGTTTCATCGCGTCGGGGTTTCATCGCGTCGGGGTTTCATTGCGTCGGGGTTTCATCGCTCTATGAGCGGGAAAGTAAAAGGCAAGCTCATTCTCACTCGTCTTTATTTGTCTATTAACATTAATTAACATTTAGATAGTTTACAATTGAACTACAATAATTATAAATACTTTGTATTAATATAAACCTTTCACTAAGATCACAACAGCGTTACAGTTACACGATACCTATTTACAATAACTTATCCAATCTTATGTACACTAAGTCTCATCGCCGCAGCTCCTACCCACATCGCATCGGGCCCCACCAAGTCCTTCGTGCACGCGGCCCCGCCGACACCCGGGCCCCGGCCCCGCCGACACTCGGGCCCCGATCGGAATGTATATCACACAAGACCCCGGATGTGTCACAACCTATCTCCCTCTTTCTAAACGCAACTCAATCAGGTTTTACTTATTATTAGCAGAAACTGTTTAAATGCATATTATTTTAAGAGCGCATTGGAAACATATATGACAATATATATATATATATATGTATATATATATATATATATATTTAAGAACTCTAACATTTAAATAACATCTCTATCAGCTGTTTACCTACTCTTTTAGGATTAAATATCTTTCATATAAAAAAAATATTAAAATGAAAAAATGAGGCTTTGTTGGAGATCGCATGTGACGAGTGCTGCGCGGGCACATCCGTGTTCTCATTGTTTGTCTAAAATAATAATTAGTTGTCCCTAAACGTGTTAGACTATAGAATCATTTGGTTTGTCGGCTTTGGCCAGCAGAGGGACGCTGCTGTAGTCCTTGAGCCGGTCGTTCCCCTTCCTGGAGCCGCTGTCGAAGCTGCTGGTGGTGGGCAGGCGCGGGATCCAGTTGTTGTTCGCCTTCTTCTGCGACGCCGCCTCTTTCAGCTTCACCTTGGGCTGCCCCACGCAATTGTGGTTCAGAGATTTAACGTTAAGGGGAACGGAGTTGGTGCCGCTGATGCGGTCGCAGTCCTCGCCAGGATCCGACACGCCGTTGGAGAGCGGTTCCGACGGATCGGAATGTTGTCTTTGGAGCTTCAACGTCTGTAGGAACGGCTGGTCCTCCTTGTCCAGCTTGATGAAGTCGTCTCCCTTCTGTATGATGATGCCGGAGCCTCGTCGGCTGGAGGAGCGCGCGCCCGGCTCGCGGCGCCGGAAGGACGTGAGGTGGGACAGGGACCCGCCGAGACCGGCTTTGTGCGGCGGTTGTGTCTCCGCGCGGTCGGCGTCCTCCCCCAACAACCAGTATGTGACTAGAGATCCTTTTCCCTGCGGATAAAACACTTAGTTAACGCCGAGATTTCCTGTTATAAATTAGGAGAGAACTGACACGTGCCCGCTACAGCTATGTGGGTCGCACATCCCCCTGACCACAAATTAAGCTTTAGTTCTAAACACCCAGACCATGACAAAGTGTAATATTGTTTTGTAGAAAGCGTAACTACAATATATTATTATTGTACATTATCATCGTTGGATGCTTAAATCTAACACCATTCTTCTGTACCATGTTCTGGCACATAAAGATATATATATATTATATCTCGTTTAATTCGCGCGTAAACCAATACAAATCCAAAATAATTTAATTAACTCTGCTGTGATTATTAAATCCGAATGTAAACAGCGGAGTGTGGGGATGTTAAGAGACTCGCTAATGCGCTTACGTTTGGCTCCACTCACATCCCACTTAATCTCCGCAACAAATTACTGCACGGACCAATGTCATATCCCGCAGAGAGCGCTCGCAGGGTATCACCATTCTTAATAAACTAAAATATTTCGACATTTAAATCAATAGAGATGGGCGTCGAGATCAACCGCGGAGGGAACATAAATACTTTGAGGGATTGTAATTGTAGGTAATATCATCCAATGTCCCGCGACGCGCTGTCTGTGCTGGGAGTGCGCTTGTATCGGCGGATGCATCACAAACTGCTCTTCTTTTGTTATCGGAAGCACTTTCAGTAATGCAATGGATCATGGCTGTGATAGTGTTGTCTGAGAGTGTCTGACATTCGGGAACTTTTACTTGTTGTTTAATATAAGAAATGTGTCACGGTGTTAGCGCCCGTCGGCGGTGGAGGAGTACTGACCTTCATGGGCACCTCCCCCCTGCAGGACAGCTGGAAGCCCCCGAAGGTGTCCAGTAGGTGCTTGGTGTCCGCGGAGACGTGGATGCGCAGCGCCTGGCCGCTGGACTCCAGGCGTGAGGCCGTGTTCACGGTGTCCCCGAACAGACAGTAGCGCGGCATCTTCAGCCCCACCACGCCCGCCACGCACGGACCTGCCGAGGGGATGCAACCGTACAAACAATTACAATAATCAATGAGAATCACGAACGGAAACATTCCTTTAGGTGAGGAGAGCTACACTTTCTTTTGGTGACTTTAGACACCAACGGCTAAGTTATCCAGCTTCAGGATACCAATTACTCGATAGTTGAGAACGTCATGGGTTCGAGTCATTCAGGATGCTTTCTGTTACTATTTGTTAATATAATTTTAATATAAGAATATTCCGAGCTCTTATTGAATATCCCATTTATAATAATAGGAAATATTATAAGTAATATAAATAACTTTTAAGTATTTACCATATCTCAGGCTACATTTTCCTCGAACAATGTATCTCCCCCCCAAAAGGAATCTAGTTTCATTTATGTAACTATTTCAACAATGTAATAACAAACTACATGAAATTCATTTCCCAAATCACTCTCCAAAAAACCTCACCCAACCATCTCTATACATTGATATCCGGCGCGTCCCGGAAGTGGCGCGACTACACAACATGGCCGACATATTGTGCTGACAATATTCTAGTTTGCGTTTGCAGAGGGCGCGGGATCTGTCATATTGAAATTCCGTTTTCGCGTATAGGCCGAGAGATGACTATGAAAACATAAATAGCTGAGATTGTTCATATTATTTATCCTCATTTCAAAATAAATGTTTGTTCCTTAGCATTTTTTCCGTTGACAAAATTTTACAAGAATGGGTTCTTTCTATATTTTTAATTCGTATACCAATACCTGTAATAGTGTATCAGCTGGCCGAATATTTTTATGAACAGAGCATAATTATTGTAAGTAATTAAATATGAATATTTATGTTCTAATTTCAAAAGAAAGTATATGAATTCATTTTTTTTTAAATCCACTATTTTGCAATAAAGTGATATGATAGACATAAGAAAACATGACAAAATAAGTTAAATTAGCAACATTTACGGCACCGCACGACTTGCGAAATGATTTTTTTTATTTTTGCCAAAAAATACGGTACAATAGATGTTATAAAGCAATAGTGTTCAACAGTTTTGCCATAAATGGCATGCAAATACATAGGTTATGTTATAATTTATTATTATTATCAATGGTCATGGAATCATATTTTATTATTATTATTCGTGTTAACATCATTAAAGATTACTTATTTTTATACTTACCAGAGATGTGTAGAACAGAATCAAACAAAAAAAAAATACAAGGAACCATAATTACCATACCCAATTACATTTAAGGCTTGAGTGGCCAAACCACAAAAGAAGTAACCCGCTTTAGTCGTTTCTGTAGCTTATTCCGTGGTGAGCTCCCACCTCGGGTCGTCGCGGTACTGTACAGCTCTTTGTGCATCGACTGTATTCATTAGACATGAGATAAACTCATATCAAAGGGGTTTCCGTAGTGTTCTGTACATGTACATGTGGTTACAAAACAGCGGAGCGGTTACACATGCTTGTAAAGCTAAATAGTTAAGTAAAAATGTGTTATATGTTACCGGAGTGTATTCCGATGCGTAACCGGAGCTGTGTGTCCGGTTGGTGCCGGATGCGGAACCTGCTGACGGCGGAGAGCAGCGCCAGCGCCAGCCGCGCCACCTCGCGCGCGTGCTGCGTGCCGTTCCGCTCCGGCAGCCCCGACACCACCATGTACGCGTCCCCGATCGTCTCCACCTGTACACAAACAGTAGCGCAACTCATTCCTGCCTGCCGGGACATACTCAGCTATGTCTACCCTCTTGGGAACCACAGGCTCACCTTGTAGACGTCATAGTTCTCGACGATGGAGTCGAAGCATGTGTAGAGGTCGTTGAGCAGGTCCACCACCTGCATGGGCGTGGAGGCGGCCGACAGCGCCGTGAACCCCACGATGTCCGAGAAGTAGATGGTCACCGACGAGAACGTCTCCGCGATCACAGACTGCCCGGCGATCAGCTGAGATGCCACCTGTCTGCACGCACTACCCATTACAACTCATTCCTCCCTGACCTCCTTGTCACTGATGATACCCTCATGATCCATCCGTGATTGAGAACATTGCCTTCTTATGGAAGAATTGTTCGTTACCCAGATTATCATTTTAAAATTTCATAATAAAAGAAATAATAACAATGACTAGCTAAGAAAAATATTAATAATAAAATATATAATGCCGTGGTCATATGTAAACCCGGTGGGTTGGATGTACTGACTTGGGTAAGAGTTGATAGAGGAGCTCCTCGCACTTCTTCTTCTCCTCCAGGTAGTCGGCGGTGCGCTCGTCCACGAGCGACTCCAGGTTGTTGGCGTACTGCTCCATGCGGGACAGCAGGTTGTCCAAGATGTTGCTACTTTCTTGCGACCTGCACAAAGCCGCGCATCAGCCATCCAGATTATACAACTTTGTCGCTCTACTTTACAAACATCTCCTTTCCAGATGGAGTTCGAGTGGTGCAAATAATCCTATTACTTTTGCCGCTAAGAAATCATAACCCTTGGGCTAATAAAATGTTTACAAGAATTGTTTTGGTAGGATTCCCAAATGTTGTAGTTTAACAACAACTAACCTAACTGCCTGTAAACCATGAAGGTAAAACCCGCGCCCGTCCGCGCGCTAAATATCTATACTATTAAAATATTGAAATTGAAAAAAATATCACTCAACTAAATAATACAGATCAAAATTAATACAGTTTACAAAATAATATAATTATAAAAAAAAGAACAATGCATTTTTCTGTACAAAATAATGTATAGGGATATATTATATATTGAGGAAAGGGAGACACCCTCAGCTTGTGCGAGTTAGTGCAAGACTAACACGCAGTTTCAGGGCGCGACAAAGTTATATACTAAAAATAATTGTAAAAAATAAATAAAATTTGTATAACTTCGTGTCGGTCTCACGTTGTTGTGCTTCCGTTAACCATTTTCTTCAATTACTTTTGAAACCTATTGTTGGCTTTTCTTATATGAAGTGGTAATCGAATCCATAACATAAGTAAAAAGTATATTACCTAGGCACCTACCTATTTAAATAACTACCTAGTCTTGCCATAAATATTGTAACAAAGAAATTTTTTTTTTCTATTGCAAATAACATATATTACTTTTACAGTGTTAGTTTAATACATAAATATAAAACAATTAAAAATATAAAAAGCTTATTCGAAGTGGTCTCCATTTAACACTAGCCAAATTGTTTAACACTAGCCAAATTGTACCTTTCTATGTAAAGTGCCTAATGAAGATATAATAAAAATGATCAGGGAATAAGTTTATAAATCATATTAAAATAATATGTATTTTTAAATGTGGTATAGTAGCTTTAAACGTGGTATAGCAGCTTTAAACGCATTCTATTAAATAAAGAATATAATGTAATAGAGATAATAATGGAAAAAAAATTAGCCCGAACGTTGCGGGTAAAAGTGTAGTATTCGCGGCGCTTATTTAACTTGATCCAGCTGCCAGATGATAAAGACATTGACTTGACACCGAAGTGACATTTATTTTCGTTGATGTCTATCTCCTTTACATCAGTTGTCTTGTTTACCGTCCAATCTCCCTCTTTTGTGTGTTGTCCAAAATACTTGAAAAAGTGGTAAATGTAAGTCGTGTCATATCTTGAACAAAATAACCTGCTTGCAAGCAACCAGTACGGTTTTCGTGCCGGTAGATCTACAGAAGACGCTGTGAACGATTTCATTACCCAGATTACTGAAACCATCGACGCTGGGGATAAATGCATAGATGTCTTCTTGGATGTACAAAAGGCGTTCGACGCCGTCTCAATAAATAAATACCATCACGGGTGCCAATTTGGCTCCCGAGAACCGTTTTTAAACGGCCTCAGGGTCCCAGCGGAGGAATTAACCCATCCTCATTTCGCCGATGGTATACGCCGTCTCATTGCCTATATTATGCAAAAGACTTGAAAATATAGGTATACGTGGCACTCCCCTTATATGGTTCCAAGACTACTTAAGTAGCCGATGCCAGACTTTAAAAATGGACAACATACAAAGTGACATCCAAGTATTGGACCATTATGGTATACCTCAAGGTAGTGTTCTGGGGCCGACCCTGTTTCTGATTTATATAAATGAGCTTTGTAGTTTGCCCCTCCGATGTGGTGCTTCCCTTATGTTCGCAGATGACCCGGTCTTGATCTTCAGGGATAGAACTTGGAATAGCCTAAAAACCGTCGCCGAAATCGAACTAGCCTCAATTAGCCTTTGGCTGGATATAAATTTGCTTACGTTAAACGCATCAAAAACAAAATACATCTGTTTTACTAAGACTGCAGCATCAAATCGCCAAAGTGACTTCCATATTAATATTCACACATACCCTTGCTACCATAATCAACCTAATACCATATGCGCATGTGGGAGACTCGACATAACTAAAACTATTAAACCTTGGAGTCTTCAAAACCGCCTAAATGCCTTATACTAAGATACCACCAAACTATTTAACCAAGTAAGATACCCACTAAACGAAATTTTATTTTTCCATCAGCAGTAGTTAAGAGTACTTTTGCCCAGAGGCAATACTTTTTCTTGGCGCCTTATCTTTACTCAAGTTTTAATAAAATACACAAAGCAGTTAAACAGAACCGGAAGTCAGTAAAGAAAATAGTTAGTGACTGGCTCCAGGATCTTGATTGTGTGGAAACAGAAAATCTGCTCACGGTCATCAAATAAGCTAAGTTAATTATTATTATGTGTTATATTTTGGTATTTTTTTGTTTTTACTTAAAGTAATTTTAGATTACCATTTATCATTATATTACTTAAAAATATACTATCAGAATTGTAATTTAAAATTTATACATTAATTATTTTTTATTTCTTAATAAATCCATAGGTTATTTGAATCTATAATAATAATAATTATTATTATTTTAATTTGATAATACTGGCAAATATAAAAGGCATACACAAAATACACATACACACTCATCCACACACACACACATAAAATCATACACTAGACACACAATGAATTATACACAACTAGAATAAGCATACTTATTTTAATTTTTTTTAAATGGCATTGTATAAATGAATCGATTGTGGAACGGCTGCGACTGGCTCCTGTAACACCTATAAATGGGGTATACCTAGCGCGGGGGTCAGGGCTCCAGCACTCGGGGCATCACACCTTCAACGTTTTACTATTATTATGTTGTTATTTTATTCTTTGTAATTTATGTAAATGTGTCATATTATTGTTTTAATAAGCTCATTATTATTATTATTATCCCTTGCGCAATCTCTTTGCTTCTAATTCTATACCAAGTAGATTGCACTAACATTGGGGTAGTGTGGTATATCGTTAGGTTTGCCCGGCTTCCATTAGGACCAGCGTCTCCACGATTCTCCAGATTGTTGGTTTAGCCTGAAGGTAAATGACAATGCGATATGTGATTATCTGATGTAATGGCCAGACGTAACAATGCCAAAAATAGACAACCGAAAGAAACTTACATATTAGGAAAATTACAATATATACAGAAGGAAAATTAAATATATTATTATATTTATATTGTTTTGGATAAAAATAGGCTAGATCGTTTCCAAATACGCATACATACTAGTTCGATTGGAATATATATATATATATAGTATATACATTTTGTAGTTCAACTACAAAACTGATAAATTCGAAAGGAATGAATGAAAATAGTTTATTGTCGGCACAATCTACCTTTAGGCAATCGATGGCGGCGCGACCCGTCCGACACTGTAACGCCAGCAGAGCCAAAGTGGGACGACATCCGCCTCAGTCGTCCCGGTCAGGACAGATACGTACTTGTTGAGTCTCCTGACGGCGACCTTGAGGTGGGCGAAGTCGGGGCGCTCGCCAGGCTCGTCCGCCCAGCAGCGCCGCATCAGCTCCGACACCTGCGCGCCCTCCGCCCCGCCCGCGCCGCCCGTCCCGCCCGGCCGCAGCCCGCCCGAAATCACGCCCTCTATTATCTCTGCGGGGAACCACACGCATCTACTTATATCATCAGATGTAGGCTACCTCACACAGCGTCCGTCCATTGTTAATTTTCCGGACAAATAATCCAGGAAATTGTGTTGCACATAATTTTAACTGGTTTGGGGGATTTAGTCATTGCGATGCATTCAACAAATATGGCACAGTATGAATAAGAACGTATAATAAACACATGTTTAATTTCCGATTACTTTAACAGTGATGTTGGTACCTTTGGGAGAGAGATCGACGTCCGGACCGAGCCAGAAGGGTCCTTGGCGGTGGACGATCTCGTGCATGATGATGCCGAACGAGTACACGTCGCCCTTCTGCGTGCCCTCCGCCGCCGACCGTGACCGGAGCAGCTCCGGCGACGTCCACAACATGCCTGCACAATCGCCACATACATCTCATACAACGTCATAAATAACATGTCAGTAGTTCAAACTGAGGAGAGAGAAGTGCTTACGCGTCCAGTAGCTGTGAGCGCGCGCGTCCAGCTCGGGCGTACGCAGCGCGTGCACGCCGAAGTCTGTGATCTTGAGCACGAAGCGCGAGTCCACCACGCAGTTGGAGGACTTGAGCGCGCCATGCGAGCGCACGTCCGACCCGTGCAGGTAGTGCATGCCCTGCGGACCACAAGCGCAACACTCATCTATCTCTTATTCTACTTATTAATAGATAATCTTATTTGATCACCTACTGGTTGGTATTTTTTTATACGAGTATAATGACATAATTGTATATTACACTGCGCGTTTAATAGCTGCCGTCTCCCGTTGCGGGGTACGAAATCACCAACCAGAAGCGCAGACGCAACCAGAAGCCCAAAAATATAGATGCAGACAGAGAGACCATGCCGCGAGGTGGTGACTCACCCGCACGATGTCGTTCATGAGGCTGACTTTGAACATCCAGTCCAGCTTCATGGTCTCGTTCTCCAGGATGTCCTGCAGCGACCCCTTGGGGCAGTACTCCGTCAGCAGACAGCAGTGCGGAGGGTCCACGCATGCTCCATAAAACCTTAACCATATTATATTATTATCTTTACTGTAGACTGGGACTTATTTAAACGTTTTACAAAGTGAACCTTAAAGTTTGCATCATTTTAATCTTTATTCGTGAAATGAAAACAGATTGAAGGAATAAATAATATGTATAGGACGATTTATGATAAAATAAAAATAGTTATCCAATTGAAATGACAAGTTATATTATAAGCTCGACCTTTACTCTTAAAGCATGTCCATGACGTAAGAGCCACACAGCGGTCGGGCGCTGGGGATGTACCTGGTTAGGTGGTCGTGCTCGATGTCCTTCATCCTCTTGAGCTCCAGCAGCAGCGGTCTGGTCAGCTCTATCCTCTGCTTGTCGACCTTCTTGATGGCCACCTTGCACCCCTTATAGAAGCCCCACGGCGCGAACTGCTGGCGGTCTCCGGCCAGGGACGTCGCCTCGTCGGAGTAAGCTGTCTGAGCAACAAACAACACTTTACTTTGTTCTCATGCGAACCACCAAACGTACAAACTTGCTTCTACTGCCAAACTAACAAATATGGTACGTATAACAAAAATGTTTATGGCTTCCGAAGTGAAAATGTTTGGTTTTGGAGACAGGATCCTCCCGAGCGACTGTAACAACAGTAACCACAGAGCACGGAATCCACGCGCGCCGGCAGCCGCTACTAGAGACGGCATGTTCAACATATTTCATACAAACCAAGCGTGGGGGTGGGCGTTACCTTTAACTCACTCCGGTGACGTCTTGGAGTGCTGTGGCTGGGTCGATATTTTTTTTATCGACATTATTTTTTATGGGCAGAAATATATATTAAGTCATATACAATAAGTCATAATTAAAACACACGGATTTTTAGGTAGACGAAGTTAAGTGACACTAATAATTTATCAATTTGGCAAAATTAGTGATTGAAACTGGTTTATAGTAAATCTTGTACATAATCTTAAATACAATTTGATATAACAGTGACCTAGTTAGTTAGACCCAGACATAATATTTTGATCAAATAATAATACATTTTTATTTGATAGACTTGTATTTATATATTTGAATTGCGTTTTTTGGTAATCTAATTAGGGCATGCAATATCGAATGATTTACAATCCCGGAACTGATTTTCGATACTGAAGATGTAATTCCGGAACTGGAAGGCGGCGATTTCTACAGAAGTTTTACTACAGAATCATTAACGGCAATTAACGGTCAACAATATCTATTACCATTCCGAATTTCAAGTAACTTTGATCAGTAGTTGTATCAGTGTGTAAGATAATTTATACGGACAGACAGACAGACACCAAAGGCTCACTTCACTATAAGGGTGATTCCACTTCCTTTCTTTTTTGAAAAAAAAAATCTTATTACTAAAAACATTTAACAAGCAATATAGCTTTCTTTCGATGTGAATTATTTGCCTCAACCTTTTTATTTATTTGTATATTGTTTACTTAGACCATGTTTAACCTGAACCCAATTGAAAATTATACTGGTTGGCAACATGTAGTTAAATAAAATCTGTAACCATTTCAAATCGGATCAATAGGTTTTAAGATATTCCTGCGGACAGACAAGGTATCTAAGTGTCACCTTATGTGAAGCGGCCAGTCATTAAATGTTTTTTTTTCGAAGTTTGTAATAATACACAAGATACTATAGAAATAACAACTTTACAATGGCAATTAAAATATATTGGTACTCTAACTTGCATTATCGACATGATGCCAATCAACGCGTGCGTCCCCTCACTATTGCATTCACTAATGACTCGCGGCTTTCGCACGGCTGCATCGACGCACATTTTAAAAAAGCTAAAAATTAACATTATTTACTTACTTGTGATATGATACTGAAGAATTTTGTTTGTTAATGTTTTTACTTTGGTTCTTACACCAAATCACAGCGCAATGAGGCATTTTTATCGATTTAATATTAATGTTTATTCCGCAACGTACGAAGAGCAACTGGCGGCCGATTGCGCTCATATGTGCGCGCAGCGCATTTCTTTGCCACGACTATTATTATTACTACCGTCTCTAGGAGTAGGCAGCGCGCGGCGATTCCGTGCTCTGTGACAGTAACCGTTTAAACATCGAATGTCGTCGGCATATTAAGTGAGAACCGTTTTATCTTGAACATTTGTATTGTGCGGTCAAACGTTTTGGAATTAGGAAACCTTCAAATATATTGTTGCTAAACCTATAAAGATTGTTCAAATATAGCACAGAGATATACTCAAAGCAAAACAATCCAGTCGTCGCAAAAGGCAAAACAAGTTGTACCGAAATAGAACTCATACAGACTGACGCACCATGCTTTGCTACAATATGCATGCCTGACAACCCAACCACATTCGGAACGCGTGAGGAACCCATCGGAAGCGGAAACTACTTTACAAACGCTTTGTCCACAAATTGATGCGATCGTATAAGTAATATAAAATATTGTCATTTTCAACTTAGCCACACATGATATAACATTTCAGGTCACTTTTGTTAATTTAATGTATTCATAGATATTTTTTTATTATTTAGTATCTTACTAAACATATTTTATATTAATTTTTTTTTTCATAGAAATTAATATGCTCCTGACGAGGTTGGTAATGTTTAATTGAGTCCACCTAGTCTTACACTAGTTGCTTATGTAGTGTGTGTTCGGTTTGGTAGTCTTACACTAGTTGCTTATGTAGTGTGTGTTCGGTTTGGTAGTCTTACACTAGTTGCTTATGTAGTGTGTGTTCGGTTTGGTAGTCTTACACTAGTTGCTTATGTAGTGTGTGTTCGGTTTGGTAGTCTTACACTAGTTGCTTATGTAGTGTGTGTTCGGTTTGGTAGTCTTACACTAGTTGCTTATGTAGTGTGTGTTCGGTTTGGTAGTCTTACACTAGTTGCTTATGTAGTGTGTGTTCGGTTTGGTAGTCTTACACTAGTTGCTTATGTAGTGTGTGTTCGGTTTGGTAGTCTTACACTAGTTGCTTATGTAGTGTGTGTTCGGTTTGGTAGTCTTACACTAGTTGCTTATGTAGTGTGTGTTCGGTTTGGTAGTATTTTTCATATTAATATTTCCATTCCATCGCGTTTAAGTTCTAAATTTGATATCGAGGTATAATAAATATTTGTCATTCTTTTGTTAATGAATAGCTGCCTAACCAAACGCACTCTAAGAAGTCATTGTTAAACTTTTTTTTTGACTATTCATAAATATGTGTAAAGATTTACATGAAATAAATGAATTTGATTTTGAGGCAAAAAGCACGTCGTGAGCGCGTGTGGAGTGCCGCAGCCGACACCGTAAGGGTGGGTTTGCATGTGCGACATTATGCTACAAATGAGTATTTGTGGTAGGTTAGTACGTAATCCATACATCTAAAGGAATAAAAAACATTATTTACTCGTATTAGTATTAAAGTACAAGAACTTACCTATTAGGTATTAAAAAGGTAATTTGGAGTTTGTAGGAGTTTATTTTGTATATTTTGACTGCAAGGACAATAGAATGATGAATCTCATAAAACTCACTAAACCACAATGAGTTGGGAGGCAGCAAGTTGTTTGGGAGCTCGAGAACGGTTCTCAACTCAATAAAAAGTTTGATGACTTCATAAACATTTGATGTCACTTTACGGGAACCTCATAAACGCGACTCGTCCTAAATATTCGCTTTTATAATAACATCGGTCTCCGGGGCTTTTCAAATGTAATGAAAATATAAAAATATACTCTTTTATGTATATTCTAATGGAAAAACTCTTTGATTGCCACTCACCACGCCACCATGTACATCAGCACCTACCCCGGTGCTAAGTCTCCTAGCCAGCGATGGCAAGCTCCCGCAAACCGTCCCCAGGCGCCTTCACTTCGGACCAGCTCACTCACCACGGCATCACATACATCAGCACTGACCCCGGTGCTGAGTCTCCTAGCCAGCGTTGACAAGCTCCCGCAAAACCGTCCCCAGGCGCCTTCACTTCGGACCAGCTCACTCACCACGGCATCACGTACATCAGCACTTACCCCGGTGCTGAGTCACCTAGCTAGAGAGGGCAAGCTCCGGCGTAACCGTCCCCCAGGCGCCTTCACTTCGGACCAGCTTACGCGCCATGTCATCACATACATCAGCACTTACCCCGGTGCCGAGTCTCCTAGCCAGCGATGGCAAGCTCCCGCGTAACCGTCCTCCAGGCGCCTTCACTTCGGACCAGCTCCCTCACCACGGCATCATGTGCATCAGCACTTACCCCGGTGCTGAGTCTCCTAGCTAGAGAGGGCAAGCTCCCGCGTAACCGTCCTCCAGGCGCCTTCACTTCGGACCAGCTCCCTCACCACGGCATCATGTGCATCAGCACTTACCCCGGTGCTGAGTCTCCTAGCTAGAGAGGGCAAGCTCCCGCGTAACCGTCCTCCAGGCGCCTTCACTTCGGACCAGCTCACGCGCCATGTCATCATGGCTATCTCTGCTTCCAACTTGTAGTGTCTGTATATAATAATAAACATTTAAACAACTTTAATATTACTGATTTGAAGCCGATTTATATAAAATAATAATAAATTTATATTCTGCACGATAACATGACCATCTGTTCCGAAGGCATTCCCGTCCATTACCGCCATATAGACATACGCCAATTGAATATCAAGTAATATAAATGTTTTCTTCTGTTTTTGGACCAATTGTTGTTGTTGGTGGCGGAACAGAGAATGGGACACGTAATGTGATAATACGGAAATGTATTCTATTTCGTTTTTGGGCAACAATAATAATCATGTAGTTTTTCCGCCTGGTGACAATATAATCCCGGGCAGCAGCAGTTCCGGGACAGAAGCGTTTCCCCGGTCCTTACTTCACGACTTATTCCTGTCGGTAAAATCTGCTTTTTATTTTCGGTGCGGAGGGTGCGGACATAATAATTTGGTTTGTTTTCCGCATCTGAATGAATTATTCATTAATGCGTTGATATTACAATATTATATTTTTATGAGTTTAGTTGTGTAACTAAATAAAGTTAATCGAATTCGGAAGCGACAGAGGACAACTATGAGTAGTGTGGTATGAGATTACCTGTATATAAAGACGGAGAGTATGGCGAGGATGACGACCACGGAGCTCAGCACGATGCTCAGGATGGCGTACACCGGGAGCGCTACGCAAACATACCGTTACTGCTGCAACCACCCTACTACCACTTCTATGGTAGCTTGACTTTCGTCTTCGGGGGGTCACACACAAAACACGCAGTCTTTCATTTTAGAAATTGAAGATAAAACATTTATGTATTTAAAAAACATATACAATGAATTAATAGAAAAACTAAAAAATACCAATAGATGAGCGTAGTGTGCCGAGGACACTAGCTGCTTTCCCCCATTGCACAGCGAGGCTGACCCTTCGAATAAAATACTCTCTACTCAAAAGGTCACTAAACGGAGCTTATCACAAAGCTCTTGGGAGAATCCCAGAGTGACCTCGGACCACGGGGCCATTGTTTCTATTGAAAATGGGACGAAATGATGGTTGGTAATGATTTCCGCGTAATTTTTGCGTTTTAAGCGCGCGGCAGACTCTGTAGGGCTCTAGGTTGTTAGTTACGTGTGATGCGCAGAGTGTCAACACATGTGGCATCCCAAACCACTTGTTTGTTACGTGTGATGCGCAGAGTGTCAACACATGTGGCGCCCCAAACCACTTGTTTGTTACGTGTGATGCGCAGAGTGTCAACACATGTGGCATCCCAAACCACTTGTTTGTTACGTGTGATGCGCAGAGTGTCAACACATGTGGCACCCCAAACCACTTGTTTGTTACGTGTGATGCGCAGAGTGTCAACACATGTGGCATCCCAAACCACTTGTTTGTTACGTGTGATGCGCAGAGTGTCAACACATGTGGCACCCCAAACCACTTGTTTGTTACGTGTGATGCGCAGAGTGTCAACACATGTGGCATCCCAAACCACTTGTTTGTTACGTGTGATGCGCAGAGTGTCAACACATGTGGCACCCCAAACCACTTGTTTGTTACGTGTGATGCGCAGAGTGTCAACACATGTGGCATCCCAAACCACTTGTTTGTTAAGTGTGATGCGCAGAGTGTCAACACATGTGGCACCCCAAACCACTTGTTTGTTACGTGTGATGCGCAGAGTGTCAACACATGTGGCATCCCAAACCACTTGTTTGTTACGTGTGATGCGCAGAGTGTCAACACATGTGGCATCCCACATACTTTACACCTTAAACCTACTTACAAACTTAAACCTTACAGGTTTCCTACTGAAAATCTGTATTCCATCAGTGAGCTTCTATCAGTAAGAAAATTATATGTATTGCATAGTATTTTAAAAATTCACAAATCTATAACTTTTAACCCAAACCTCTTAAAGAGTAGACGGAGGGATGTTCTTCCCTATTTTCAACCTGTTTTCACTGAGTTTGCTAGACGGCAATTTTTGAGGCAATCTGTGTATATGTAATGAAATAAATAGAAAAATTAACTTCTATCAAATGACATTTTATGAAAGTAAAAAAGAAATAATAAAATGGCTTAAAACCCTAAGCTATGCTCAAGTTGAATCGTTACTAGAAATGAAATATTGATTGTTCTGTCTGGATAATTTTGATACACACACACACACTCCTTTACCTACACCTACATTTCTGTTCACACACACACACACATATAATCATCTTCCTAAAACATAACTATTTAAATAATATAACCACAAAAATGCTGTCATAAATCTGTTAAAATTATAAAATCTAAATTAACTTCAACAAATAGTAGTCTGTAAAAGTGAACAAAACAGTTGAAACATTTCCAGTTTTGTTTACTTTTGCATACTGCTACCTTTTGATATTTGTTATTATTGTTTAAAATTATTAAAAAATGGCATAATAGACCATTACTCTTACTCACTTAAAAAACATTGTGTTTTAGGGTTTATTTAGATATAATTATCTTTCTTTATTTACTCTATAAGTGAAAACCTAATATTTATAAAGAGCGGGCCACCTAACACAGGTGCTTATGTACCTAAAAGGTGTACCCCACCCTAAGAAATGTTTTAATTTTAAGTTAAAGGAAATAAATCATTTTTATTTATTTTTTATTTTATCCCAAACCACTTGTTTGTTACGTGTGATGCGCAGAGTGTCAACACATGTGGCATCCCAAACCACTTGTTTGTTACGTGTGATGCGCAGAGTGTCAACACATGTGGCATCCCAAACCACTTGTTTGTTACGTGTGATGCGCAGAGTGTCAACACATGTGGCATCCCAAACCACTTGTTTGTTACGTGTGATGCGCAGAGTGTCAACACATGTGGCATCCCAAACCACTTGTTTGTTACGTGTGATGCGCAGAGTGTCAACACATGTGGCATCCCAAACCACTTGTTTGTTACGTGTGATGCGCAGAGTGTCAACACATGTGGCATCCCAAACCACTTGTTTGTTACGTGTGATGCGCAGAGTGTCAACACATGTGGCATCCCAAATCACTTGTTTGTTACGTGTGATGCGCAGAATATCAACACATTTGGCATCCCAAACCACCTGTTTGTACGGGACTAATGACATCCCATCCGGAGGCTTACCATCAGACCTAGCTGTTCCCGATGGTTCGAGAATACAGGAAATATTAGCTAATATGATTGTCCGTGATAAGATGTCATTAATGGCATAATGTGGCGGGATCCTGCCACCACTTTTTTGGCAGCATAGAGCATGGCGACCGAGTTCGTCCGCAATATCTCCGCATATGCAGATACGTTGACTGGAGACTTTCAGCCTAGTCTTAAAGCTATGCGGAGTGAGTTGCCATCTAACAGCGACCCGTATAAGGGAAAGCTATAGCAGCCAGGCGCCAGCCTCACTCACACAAGATTATATTATATCACTTAAGAAATAAGATTATATTATTACAGAATAAGGTACACGAATACAGGTTTGGGGTCTTATAAATAAGATAGATGCCCTTTTGGTACCTATTTTTATATCTTACTTGTGTTTATATTTCTAGGCAACATTTCGTCTCCAAGATCAAATTGTGACATTTTCAAATTAGATTTCCGTCGCAATCTGTCCCGTTTTTTCCCCAAAAATCTTTTATTTAGTCGAAGACAGACGCGCGGGTCTCAGCTTATATAAGTAGCGACGCGGGACAGGGAACCTATCCCAGAGGTTTCGGCTCTAATATAAATGGGCCCACTACACTGATTGCGTCCACTCTCCATAGGATTTAAAAACATTCGCTAACGAACGTCGTCGCCGCGTCGGAGCAAAACTAATAATAACTAAAAACACACAAAAACGAATATAACAAATGTGAGCTGTTTGTAGATTTAAGTTGAAAATATAAAATGACTGGCCATTTTTATTCGAACGAAACATTTATCATTCTGTTGGACCAACAATGGGTTCGGTCGGACGTCGTTGCGTGTGTCAGGGGCGCAGCAAGTAGCTGTTGTGGATTCTGGCAAATCTCCATCACAAACAAAACGCTTGGTATTATGAATTTGTGTTAAGTTTACGTCTCGAGCAGGGAGGACCGCGCCCGAACGCGCCCGACCGCGCCCGCGCCCGCCCAGGCCCGCCGGGCGTCGGGGCTTCTCATACAAACATCACACAAATTACGCTCTAATAAAGAGATCAAGGAGATACAAAAATATTCTTTCTTTGTACATAATTGTAATCAGCCGAAGACGTCCCGAAGCTTTTTGGGCGAAATATTTTATTCTCAAACAATATTATTTGTGAATTAATTAGTTAATAATAATGAATTAAGGTTGTTTCAAATAAAGTTTGGAATGCCTCTCGTTATCAGAGCAGAGTGCAGGTCGCGCTGGGGGCGCACAGGGGGCGCACAGGGGGCGCACAGGGGCGCGCGCACACAACTCCGCACTTATGGAGCCGAAGAAGTTTTATAACTTGATTTAAACATCATCTGTAGTTTTAATGCTTCCTTTTAAAAATCAGACCTCTATTAAAACATAAGTTTCTACGCGGAGGCGACAAACGGTCCATAAATAATAGTAATTTGTGAACCGTACTTAACAAAGTAATTCCGTTACAATAAGGGGTTTAGATTGAAATAGTTTTATCGGCCTTTGTATATAGTTACGAGCCTTCATTTTTAATCTTAGATTAAAATCAATCTATGTATAGTTAAACAAATAATGAAGTTATTTACGTTAGCACCTACACGTGTTACACTACCACAGAGGTTGTGTTCATATCTATGGACGACCGGGTTTATGGTTTCACTAGGGATATAAAAGAGAGTAAGGAGTCTTTGGAAGGAGATTGAAAGCAAACATGTCCGCGATGTAGCTGTGATGCCGCAGCAGGTCTGCAAGTCTGAGTGCAGGTACCACTGCCAACACTGCGCCTGTTCGCGATCATCTCCAACTATACTGAACGGATGTGCAGGCGGTTTTGTCTATCAACAGAGTGATCCCTGGGAACTCGTTAAGGTCTTGTGTAAATGACGATGATTGTTGAAGATGTCGGTTAAAGTCGTCTGGGAACTTCCATTGAAATCTCCGCCCGATCTGTTTCTAAGATATAACAAAACAATCTACGGCGGGATTGTTTCTCTCAAACTGTAAAAGGGAAACAATCATGACTTCTTTGTAAGGGCAGCTTAATTATAATATACCAAATTGATTTTGTGTAAATCTTTACAGGTATATTTTGATGGGACCAAAAAAGTGTTTTTACAATAAGGTCTTTCGCTTCGGCTGCTATTCATCTCCAAAGTACATGGTAGATGAAGGAAAACAAACTATGTAGAGTTTTATGTACTAAAAAATGACAGACAAAGCCTAGAATAATATAGGCGAAAGCTAGTGAAATACAACTTGAAAGCCAAACGTGCTACTTATATTATTTTAATATTAAAATTAATTCTGCCTAAACTCTGCCTAGGTACATCGTTTATAATAGTACTGCCGGCGTCGCGTCGTCGCGTCGTCGCGTCGTCGCGTCGTCGGGAGCACATATTGTACCTCTACAGTGTTAAACAAACTATTGTAGAGTTGCTATTTGACGCTTTCACAGAATGAGCTGCTTGTTCAGTTAGCCGCATACATTCATGGATTTAAATGTAAGCGCACGACAAAGAGGCCCCGGAGTAAATGTCCGAGAGCTTAGAGCGGTGTCGCCACTTGAAGCGTTTCATTATGCTAGGGATGCTTCTGTATGTAATGGGACTCACCGGACTTGGCCGTCAGACTCCGCAAGTTATATATATATATATATATAGATTGCCTTGTGGGGCATTCTCTGTTTCCAACGCAAGTTTTTGGTGTTAAGCTATACGCTTCTCATTGTCATCACTCTTAGATATGTACACTTATTATACATTAAATAAGAGTTAAGTAAAAGATGAACTGAATGCCTCAGCCTTGACTATCATTATCCTACACTTGTACAGACAGACTCAGTTTGGAAGAAGGAACGTGAAGGCAAAACCTCTTTTTGAAATAGTATGGAGTGGTTCCGGCCTCCGCCGGATGCGGGGTTGTGTCGCTTTTGCTAAACCTACTTTATAATCCCTTTTTCTAAACAAATTGCTTTCCCATACTAAGATAACAACCATCCGGTCCGTCGTGTTTCCGCGACCACCACCAGCCATTGTAAACCTTCCACGCTACATAATAAGGCTTCAAATAGGAAAGCCTTTGCGAAGTGTATCGAGGCCTGGGGTCCCCGTCCGAAGAGGTATCCCGGGCTAATAATATTTTGTGGGATTTTCACTTAAAGCCCGCAAAAAGACGGCCCTCCCGATCCAATTACACTACTAGTAACATCCGAATGTGAACCTTGGGCCGAACTCATTCAGTGTAGATTACATTACAGTACGTCTTACTTATTATATCATTTAAGTGTATACGCTTTTAAAAGCTTCCTGTAAATAAATACTTAATGTAATAATAATATGTAGAACAATTTACACTTATTGCTCTGGTCACAAACTAAGCTCTAGGCTTGTACTATGTGTGCCGGAAAAAACCCAGACCGTGACAAACTGTACTAGTAAAAACATAAGCTTATTTTAAATTTCACTAGATAGTGTTTAAATTTTCATCTTAATACAAGAACAATTTTGTTTTAAGACCTACGACTTATTGAATATAATAATAACATGACATGGACCAACCAACTCGAGAGTCTTAATTACACAAAAATGTTTTTTTTTTGTGATAAACTCTTCCCATATCTGAAATCATAGTATTTTTGGATATTATAAAATTACTAAGTATCTAATTTATTTTATAATAGAAAAATATGTCCGGAGTTAAAGGGGGAGATATTATATTAGAAGTGGTCATTTCTCGACGTATCATAATTATATCTAAAAACGAATTATATAAAAATAGTTTTCAATAAACAAAGTCATAGCTTTCTTTGGCTATAACTCTACGGCCCCAACACGATCTTAATGTCACAAATTATTTTAATTTGAGAATATTTATTTCGTTATCTACATGTTTACTTCTCTTAATTTTTTTTAAAAATAAATATATTATTTTCAAGGAGAGAATCGAAACATTGGTCGCTCCATGAGCGGAGGTGGGGTATATGCCTCCAATGGTGGAGTATATGACAGTTGTCTCAGCTGTAGAAGCATGTCTGGTGGAGGGAAGGTCTGCCCTCCTCTCCTCCACAAACTGATAGCTATGCTGTCCAGCCGCTACGAGCCAAGAGTGGTCGCTTCACCAGCGAGTGACTCCCGCAGTAAGGTATAAGAGACTCACAGTTGTCGGGACACAGGGAGCCGTCGAAGCCGCAGCGGGGCGTGTCTGGTGGCGGCGAGGAGCGCCCGCCGGCCCAGTAGATGGGTCTCACAAACTGCAGCGACGAGTTGGCCGCCACGTACGTGGCCACCACCTGGACAATCATAACAACTTACTATAGGCTAAGGATTTCCTGGAGTGTGTGCAGTGCCGTGAGTGACACCGGTACCGCATAAACAATGGTAATATACATAATTATATTTATCCAAGAAGCTAAATTTTATATATTATTTATTTATTTATTACATCAATGGAAATATAGCCGCTGAAATGTTGTGACTCTGTCACATGTCTTCCAGCGTGTAACTCTCTCATTTATAATGATAGTAGGTACCAGTAGGCAGAGGAGGCAGTTTACCAGAATTGCTAATCGTTGACTACCTAGAGATAAGTAATTCATAATAAAATCATTTCTTAAATTAATTAATTAAAAATTAAATTAAAAATCCGATAACGAAGTTAGTGCCGACGAAGTAACTGTCGACAGCTAATCGAAATTCTCAGACAAATATTGTCGACCGAGTTCGTCTTGAGGAACATTTTTGCCAATAATAAATGATATAGGATTTTAGGTATAATACTTTAAAGTCAGAGTGACCTTAGGTCGGGACAGGGTCGGGGTACCTCTACCTTAGGGTCTGTACTTATCGTCCCTTCGGTGACAAATTTTAGTAATAACTTTTAGGTGACTTTGGGCAACTTTAATTCGTTAATTAAATTTTAATTAATGTTATTCATTAAATTAAGTTTATATTTTGAATTAGTGTTATTAATCGGCAATTAAGTTTATTTATTCGTTAGTTATGTTTCTAATTTATATAGTATTTCGTAGCAGGAATGTTTACATTTGAAACGAATAATATTTTATAAGTTATCTTTTAACTGAGAATATGGATATTATCCTAAAGTAATGTATATCTCGGCGTAAAGAAAACATATTGCGAGGAGGAGCGTAACACATGTGCCGGAATCAATAGAGCGGAGAATGAGGAGTTGTCTCGGGGATACGCGTAGAGCATCGGCACCGTACAGGCGTTACCGCGTTGCTCTACGGGGATACATGTCCACGTCCGCGACTCCGGGATCCGCCACGTCTTGCGTAAGTGTTGTATACTCGCGTGGTATTTATCCCACATACAATCGTCAAGTCCATCAAAGCTCGGGCTCGGACTGACGCTCGTCCAAGTTCCAACAAAATGGTTGTCGTTACCCAATTGTTGATTTGTTAAAAAAACTGGATATTAGATTATTTACATAGAAACCTGACCCACCTAATTACCATTTTTTCATTTATAAAGGTTCTTTGTGGTGTCGGAGGTTTTTGTAATCGTATGCGCAATCCGTTCATAGCTACGATGCCAAAGACAAAATGACAAAGCGGCCAACAGTCCTCTTTTTTCGTCGGGGGTTAAATATATATATATATATCTTCACGGGTGCCTTACGGCGCCCGAGACCGCCTAGACGGCCCCAGGGTACCCAGCGAAGGGGTTTTAATCCCACCTGGTCGCAGCCGATGGTATGAGTCTACAGCGAATAAGTGTTAGCTCGTCGCGATGTTTTGAATAGACTCAATAACCCATCTATAAACAGTTTCACAAGTTGGTATAGTGAAACCGGGACCGACAGCTTAACGTGCTCTCCGAGGCATTATAGTGGTATTGTCAAACAAATGTACGTAATTTTTTAAATTTAAACTCATTGGTACACACCAATGACCGGGATTCGAACCAGGGACCTAAGTGTTTTTAAGTCCAAGGTCTAACCAACTCGGCCACCACGTACAAAAATGTAATGACAAAAATAGTAAGTGCCGCCGGGGAGACCGACACACACGTCACGCTTTGGGCACGCGCGACACTCATCTATTCTTTCCCCAGTGTTTGTTAAATAGAGAGAAAAATTCATAAAGACATGTTGTCTCATTTAGTTGCGCCTCTTCGATACGACGCTTTGCTTTGCTTTGCTTTGCTTTATTTAAATTTCTGTGACAGATACACAAGTCGCTGGTAGTAAGTATAGGAGTATTGGGAGTCGTTGTCCCAAAGTAGCTCCGCCAATGCTCCGCCAGAAGACTTTCTCCGCCGGCGCTCCGCCGCCACCACCCGCTTATAAATAATATGTGTAGTCCCTGGTTTCCGGTGTGTAGATACCAGTCAGTTATTAATTTTAAAAAATATGTACATTTGTTTAACAACACCACTATAGTGCCTCGGAGAGCACGTTAAGTTGTCGGTCCCAGTTTCACTATACCAACTTATGAAACTGTTTATAGATGGGTAAATTGTTAGCTGCTTGTTCGGTGTAGACTCATACCATCGGCTACGACGAGGTGGGATAGAAAACCCCTCCGTTGGGTACCCTGAGGCCGGCTAGGCGGTCTCGGGCGCCGTAAGGCACACGTGATGATATACATATAATAGTATTTTGTATAGTAGTAATTTCCTACAATCTCTAATTTACATCTCCTTAATAGGCTCGATAGGTGCCTGGAGCTGGCAGTCCCGGCGCGTTCGGGGCTCAGCAGCTCCGCCCGGATGGTCTTATTGCACTGTGGGATGTTCTGCAAGCACACCCCGCGTGATGGGTTCTTATCACGATTTAATTTGTGACTGTTTCTGAAGTCGGACACAAACTGACGGCCACATAGAGCGTCCAACGCGGTTTCTTTTTACATTTCCCGCCTGTCTAGGGCCTGCTTCTTGGGCAGCCTGTTAGCCTCTGCGGTGGTCAAGTCCATACGTGTGGTCGATAGAAAAAGAGGTGTCACCTACTTCCTGAGATATTCAGCAGACGCGGTCCACAATCTTCCCACTCCCACAAAACTTTCCTGGATTAAATTATTCGCTGTTTTTTTTTATGTTTAGCAAATGCTTCAATATTATATATTTAACATATACGAGATATAGGTATATAATATTTTATGAGACGTATATATCTAATATTTTATGCAAATGGACTTTTCACAATTAAATCATTTACGGGTTTTTATTTAAATTTTTATGGTTTTTTAAATAGTTATGAATTTATTTTCAACGAGCACGACCAACGGCGCGTGCGCTCGCCTCGCTACTTATGCTATATATGTGTGAGAGTTACCTCGAAGCGACTGGAGAGCGGGTTCATGTCCAGCAGCGAGTAGGAGGCCACGCGGTCCCCGTTGGAGTCGATGACCACGTCGCCGGTGATGCCTGCGCACGCACACCACGTCAGGCCGGAACATTATGAACAACTCTTCCCTTCCGGAAGGGGGGGTGGGGGTAGGAATATAAGAGGGTTGGATATTTTTTCTTTGCGATAGAACAAGCAGGATACTATTAAGAACCAACTTACAACAATAATGTAATTATAACATTAATAATTACGATAATAATAATAATAGGAATAACAATAACAATAAAGAAGATAATTATAATGAAAACGATAATGATTATGGTTGTGATTGTGGTTATGATAATCGCAATGAAAATAGAAATGATCATTATGGTAATGATAGTGAAAATGGAACTTATTATTATTATCTAAATGACAATGATAATGAATTTGATAATAATAATGATATTAATAACATCAATTATGAATGACTATTATCATAACTAACTTTCAACATAACCTCAAAATTATCGAGAAAAACACTAAAAATAGTTTCATTTATTTTATTCTCTCGATTTTTTTTTATTAATTTTGGTAAAAACCTTCTTTTATGTGTTTCAAATGAGCTGTAATATTTTCAAAGCAATATTGCGTTGACTAGTGGTGACCCGCGACTAGTGGTAGCGCCTCCACAGACTGGTGGTGCGCCTCCGCAGACTAGTGGTAGCGCCTCCGCAGACTAGTGGTAGCCTTTGGCGTTATATCCGGAGGTTGGCAAAAATAATAGTACATGTTTTTGTACAGTTTGTCAATCTGGATGTTGTATAACATCGTAGTTTCTGGTACACATAGTACAAGCCTAGAGCTTAGCTTGTATCGAGAGCAATATGTGTACATTGTCTTACATATTATAATATAAATATACAGGGTGAATTTTTCAAGTGTGCCTTCAAGACCCAATCCTAAACTACAAGGAGCCGGGAATCAAACCGGTTGATTTTGAGCTTATAAGAATCAATTTCTAGTAAGTAAAATCAAGCCGCCAACTAAAGGAAAGTGATAATTTTATAATAAAAAAATATTTATTTAAAAAATGTTCATACTTTAATACCGTTAACTTTGCCAACTCAACAAAATGTTTAAAATAATGTTCCTCGTACCACCCTCATGGAAAACAACAACATCATATTTTTTTTAATAAAAGTAAGTAAAAGCTATCATTTCGAACAATTTATTAATTAATAATTTAATCCCTTTCCGCTTAAAACATCCGTCTGAGGTTACTTCCACCATTTGATCCATATAAGCGACTTTATCAGCTGGTGCAATCATACAGGATCAGTTTTTTTTTTCAAAATCAACCGGTTTGATTCCTGGCTAAAAAGAATTAAAAAAATATCTAATGCTGTAGTTTTTGTCGGCCCCGAGACCCTTTTGAGCATTTTTCACCATTCCTTGTAGTTTAGGATTTGACCTTTAAGGCACTTAAATTTGACACTTATAAAATTCACCCTGTATATATTTATATTATATTTTTAATTTTATATGCATTAAAATAAAAATAAAACTAATATTCTATATACAAGGTTGGTTTCCATATATTTTTAATGTTATCAGTGCTCATTTTCTTCATTAAAACCGCCCGACTTTAAGATGGAATGAAAAATAAACCAATTATGTTCAATTTTATTTTTAAGTAAAAATAATTCAATTATTTTTACAACTCTTAAAGAAGTCAAAGGGTCACTACACATGGTCAAAATGGGCGTAAGACCAACTGTTTTAAAATATATTTTATGTGAAAGCTAATGACCATTTCTTAATTGTATACTATGAAGGCAATCACCCAAACAACCGGTGTACAGAGATATTCAGTAATTTTCAAACGTATACGATATAAAAACATATCATCCAGATACATTTAGATCATCGAGATACACGAGCACATCTTTGTTCAGTTTTAAGTGTGTTTTATGACTTGATAGAATTTTTAGAGACTTGCCAAAAGACTTCGCGGCCGCTTCGCACAAGTTATTATTATGACGGTTAAAATGTGTAAAAGTTGCATCGATCTTCTTACTTCATCATCATCACACCAGCCTTTCACGCGTCCACTGCGGGACATAGGCCTCCCCCAAGGGTCGCCACAACGACCGGTTCTGCGCCGCCTGTAGCCATCGGCTTGCCGCGACGTTTTTCAGGTCGTCGGTCCATCTTGTGGGGGCCTGCCTCTGCTGCGTCCTCCAGCACGCGGTCGCCACTCGAGAACCTTAATGCTTCTTACTTATTTCGTGTTAAATATATAAAAAAAGTTAATATAAAAAGTATTATGAAGAGGATACGTTACAGAGAACTGACATTTACATTGAATTGGAATAACTTTTACACAAGACATTTGAACTGAAAAAGTAAAAAAAAAAAATTTACAATTCCTTAATTATTCTTTCAATTTGAATATCCCTCTTAAATAAAATGGAAAAAAAGACCAGTCATGGTACTGTCAGTAAGGTTTCTTGCAATGCTGCTTCTGCGCATTTTCATGGCTACACAGGATTCCTGGGAACATCTCCTCGTATCAAGCGGCTGACAATGAAGCGTAAAACTGGTCATAGCGTGAAATAAAAATATGACAACGTGCTTAGAGAAAAAGAGATGCAAATATTGTCTTTCGTCCCTTATAAACGTATACGTATAGATTTCAAAATTGGTGCTAGCCTTTTAAATGCTTTTCACCCAGTTTTTGAAAACCGCCGACTAGCTTCGGATACAATAAACATTATTGATGAAATAATAAACACAACGAATCGTTTATTCGATTTCGTCGAACTTAACAATCTGAATCGACAACGTCGAGACTTTGTAAGAACGGAAGCAAATCTACCATTCCTAAATGATTTTCCACGTTTAACAGAGGAATGTCTAGTGCTTCACGCTTTGGAAACTTATCGTATAAAACTAGCAAAATCGTATGACGCAGATCATTTCCGCGATGGTGTTTATTTAATTGAATTATATAGAGAGGAGGTATTGGATGATTTAAACAGATGTAATATTCTGCAAACTAATGTGTGGTTGCTTGGAATTAAAATACAGTCGCGGCATGTCAGGTCGCGCACATATAATACTTATTTTTTGATTGATAGAGACCAAATCGGTAGAAATGCGGTAGATGAGCATTACTGTACATGTACTGCTGAACAGGCAGAAGAACAGTAGGAAGTTGTGCCCACATAGTTTCAGTTCTGTGTCTTTAGGGTTAGGACGGCACGAGTCTTTCGTTGCACCTGCAGAACATTTATTAGATGTTATAGTTGATGAACACCATTGATATTTGAATAGAAAGTATTAATAAATAGTAATTTTAACTAATATATGTGTTTTATTCAACCAATATTTGGTTATTTTTGCAGTAACACCCGGTCTATATTGAAGTTAACAAGTATTTAGGGGGTGTTTAGAAGTACAATGAAGTAAATTACAACTCATTTTATTTCTGTTGGTTTTACGCCCAAATGCCCAAGATCCTTTACTTATAAACAAATATATTTTCTGGAACTCCTGACCCAACTAAAAGTGCATGAATGGAGACTCCTATGCTAGCTGCTGCACTACCGTGTTTGAGTAAAAAATAGAAAGTTCAAAAACATTTTCCCATAAGAATATTTTTTTTCACGGCGTTTAAAAGTCTGAAACCTCGACTTATGAATAAAATGAGGACTGAAGAAGACAAAATCCTACAAATTTTTCGAAACTTAGACTTTATTTAAAATTTTAATTCGTATAAAAAGTTAAGATTTAGAAAATTAAAGCTCATTTGAAAGAACAAAAAAATGTTTTCACCAAGATTCATAAAAAATAAAAATAAAGTTGGTAATAAAAATTAAAAACGAAAAAAAACGGTTTTTAGCCTTTTATTGGTTAGTTTGACGTTATATTGAAAAATTATTGAAACCAGTTTTATATGTTTTATTGTCTACATCTTTTAGATTTAACTGTTTTCGATAGAATGCATATTTTAGTCATAAATCGTAAAATAATAAATAAATAAAAAAACAATAATAATAATAAAACGTATATTTAGCTAATTAGCGAACCGAAAAAATGTTTATGAAACGCAATTATGACAACTTGTCAGAGTGTCATAGTAATATATTTGTCAATTAAAAAGTTATATGAAATAAAAATTATATAAATGTCGAAATTTTGCGGCCGAAATTTTTTTACCTGCGGCCGACTAGCAGGGCTGTCTCAGGTATATACCATAAAATGATGTTATGCCTCTTTATTACCAGGGAAATAATCTTTGACAAAAACGAGATAAAACATTATTTTAGCTAAAACGCTGTATATTTTTTTTTGTGAAGAGATATTAATTTTTAGTATACTTTGTCTAACTCACCAACACTAAAGTAACGGACGAATTGAATGTTTGACGCCTGAAATATTTGATATGTCTGTAATCCTCTTAGCGTAGTATATCCTCAGAGACCTGTTCCGCCAGCGGCTAAAGCGCTTTACTATACATTTTATTATCTACAAATAATATCGCTTACTCGCCATCGGGGCCTGCGCCAGGATATCGTAGTATACAGAGGGGCTACGCATTTACCTACAAAGGTTCGGTTTCACATATTGGGGATGACGGCGGCCCGTCCAGCGGCCCCCGGGGCTCCGGGGCCTGCGCCAGGATATCGTAGTATACAGCGGGACTACGCATTTACCTACAAAGGTCCGGTTTCACATATTGGGGAAGACGGCGGCCAGTCCAGCGGCCCCCGAGGCTCCGGGGCCTGCGCCAGGATATCGTAGTATACAAAGGGGCTACGCATTTACCTACAAAGGTCCGGTTTCACATATTGGGGATGACGGCGGCCCGTCCAGCGGCCCCCGAGGCTCCGGGGCCTGCGCCAGGATATCGTAGTATACAGAGGGGCTACGCATTTACCTACAAAGGTCCGGTTTCACATATTGGGGATGACGGCGGCCCGTCCAGCGGCCCCCGAGGCTCCGGGGCCTGCGCCAGGATATCGTAGTATACAGAGGGGCTACGCATTTACCTACAAAGGTCCGGTTTCACATATTGGGGATGACGGCGGCCCGTCCAGCGGCCCCCGGGGCTCCGGGGCCTGCGCCAGGATATCGTAGTATACAGCGGGACTACGCATTTACCTACAAAGGTCCGGTTTCACATATTGGGGATGACGGCGGCCCGTCCAGCGGCCCCCGGGGCTCCGGGGCCTGCGCCAGGATATCGTAGTATACAGAGGGGCTACGAATTTACCTACCAAGGTCCGGTTTCACATATTGTGGATGACGGCGGCCCGTCCAGCGGCTCCCGGGGCTCCGGGGCCTGCGCCAGGATATCGTAGTATACAGCGGGACTACGCATTTACCTACAAAGGTCCGGTTTCACATATTGGGGATGACGGCGGCCCGTCCAGCGGCCCCCGAGGCTCCGGGGCCTCCGCCAGGATATCGTAGTATACAAAGGGGCTGCGCATTTACCTACAAAGGACCGGTTTCACATATTGGGGATGACGGCGGCCCGTCCAGCGGCCCCCGGGGCTCCGGGGCCTGCGCCAGGATATCGTAGTATACAGCGGGACTACGCATTTACCTACAAAGGTCCGGTTCCACATGTTGCGGATGACGGCGGCACCGTCCAGCGGCCCGCGCGGCTCCGCGGCCTGCGTCAGAGTGTCGTTGAGGGCGAGCGCGTAGAGCAGCACGGCGTCGTAGAAGGCGGCCACGAAGGTGGAGACCACCTCGCCCTTACCGAACGTGTAGTTGTACTTGGTCTCCGCCAGGTCCTTCACCTGCGACAGTTACACTTGTGGGCTACAAGGGCACAAACCTATACTAAGAAATTCACACTCGCTTCATTTGAAATATTTGGTATTCCGCTAACCAGTGTTCATAAAGTTGTCATATAATAGCGCGTGGGATTCCAGTATGATGCGATACATCATAAATATACGAAATAAGTAGGGATTAGGATATTTTATTATAGTAAAAAAATTGCACTAAGAAGGTTTGTACAAAGGCGAGCTTAATGCCTTAGGCATTATCTACCAGCTAACCTTTAGGAGAGTGAAAATTGTAATATACCCTATATACAATTTTCACTCTCCTAAAGGTAGAGGCACAGATTAGTGTAAAGAGAAATCAAAATACATAAACTGCATAGATACAACCACATAAAATACACAAATAATATAGCAAAAATAAATACATAAATATATGTTTAAACCTAACCTAAATTATGATAGTGAGATATGAGTAATTTCTTGGAAATGGCGAGAGACGGAAACTGTCTGATGTTCAGGGGGAGCAAGTTCCGCTGGTGAGCAGCTGACACCGTAAATGAGTCAGAATATTTGATAGAGGCATGTGACGGAATTTTTAATAGGTTATTATCAGTAGAACGGAGGTCGCGATCACGAGTGTCGCATAGAAATTGAAACCAGGATTTGAGATAAGAGGGAGAATTAGGATTTTTAAGAATATTATATAACAGGGAAAGGAGATGTAGTGACCTGCGAGAGCGGATATTGAGCCAGCTGTTTTCTATACTCCGAAATGTGATCATACTTTTGCAGTCCAAAAATGTAACGTATGTACATGTTTTGAAGGCGCTCAAGTTTATAAGTAATTTTTCAGTGAGGTCGGGATAACAGACATCAATCAGCATAGTCTAAAATAGGCAGAAGTAAAGAGTTAACCAACGTAATCTTAGCTTTAAAGGGAATGAAACATTGGGCCCGCTTGGGAGAGTGCATGCAGGCAAACATTTTCTTACTCATTTTAGCGACCTGACGGTCCCACGCAAGATCATGGGCAATATGTAGACCGAGATTCTGAGCATGTGAGCAGAATGGAAGAGGAGTTTTATTAAATAATAATGGTGAGAGGTCTTCTAATTTCAATCTGCTCAACATCCGTTTGGAACCGAGTACCATAACCTGTGTCTTGGCAGGATTTACCAGAATTCAAAGTTGCTGGGAACGTAATCTAATGGTTTCGAGATCACTGTTTACTTTAATAATCGTTTCATTAATTTGGCTGATATCAAAGTAAAGCGACAGCTGCAAGTCATCGGCGTACAGATGGTAGGAACTGAAATTTATGACTTGAACCAGGGTATTAATAAAAATCGAAAAAAGTAGAAGAGGTAATACGCCTCCCTGTGGGACGCCGGCTAGTACCGGGACTCAGTCTGAAAAGACATTATCCAAGCAAATACGTTGCCTGCGCCCACGAAGATATGAATCAAACCACTGTGTCGCCGAGTGTGAGAAATTCAAAGAACGTAGGATAGCAATAAGAACCTCATGGTCGACACAATTAAATGCATTGCTGAAATCTAAAAGTGCAAGCAAGGTAAGCTTTCTTTCACCTATAGCACAACGAATATCATCAGTAATTTTAATAAGAGCAGTGCTTGTACTATGAGATACCCGAAAGCCGGATTGCCATGGGTTAAGGAGATTATGCTCATTCAGATATTCAGTTAACTGCTTGTGGACAACACGTTCCAGGACATTGGAAAGGAAAGAGAGAATAGATATAGGACGTACATCTATGAAAGCAGTAGGAGAAGTAACTGATAGGGATGATATGGGCACTTTGCCACAAAGTAGGGAAAAGACCAGTAGTCAAAGATGAATTTAATATGTATGAAATAGTGGGAAGAATAATATCTAAGATGGGAATGATTAATGAGCGCCCAATTTAATCGTATCCTACCGCTTTGCTAGTTAAGGAGATAATATATTTCCTAACTTCACACGTCGAGACAGGGTGAAAATCAAACATAAACAGGGTGAAAGTCAAACTATTGTTCTGTGTAGACTCTAAATAATATCGGTTCCGACGGGACAAGGTGGAAATATAAATCACTACAGTAAGGGGTAAAACATAATATAAATTTACATTTTTTTTTTATATTTTAGTGTTTTTGAAGACGGTTTTTTTTAGTGTGAGTTTTTCTTTAGATTTTAACTAAATTTATTTGAAACCCGACGAAATCAGTCTTCGAAAAAAACATCGATAAACATATATAAAAACATCGATAAACATATATAAAAACAAACTACTGAACTGATTATGATAAACTTTGTATGGTACCAAACTAAAAGTATTAAATCCTTTTAAAAAAAAGGGATATTCAAAATTGATTCATAATTGACAGAGAAATCAATTAACATAACTAGAGTCGAATAGAAATTCCTGTTTTTTCGAACCGGCACTGTAAGCTACGTATACAATTGTTTGTTGATTGAAGAATTACGTGTGCGAGTAATTATTCTGTTAAAGATACAAACAAAGTGATTACACAAATGGTGTTTAGGTTTGTTATATTGGATTACTTGATTTGAATCGATAATGAACT
Organism: Monopis laevigella; assembly: GCA_947458855.1. Taxonomy (NCBI): domain Eukaryota; kingdom Metazoa; phylum Arthropoda; class Insecta; order Lepidoptera; family Tineidae; genus Monopis; species Monopis laevigella. Next base: position 258,001 of record OX381596.1, on the reverse strand, counting down.
TATTTAACACCCGTTACATAAATATCTACTACAAGGAAACAAACACCCAAACTCATGAGAAGACTCAGGTTTTTCCGAAGCTCATGGGGATACTCGGGCTTTTTCCCAAACTCATGGGGGACTCGGGCTTTTTAATTTTCCAACATCAATAATATAAAAATAAACTAATGGCATTTGGTCTACTTCGTTTTGGCTTCTCGTGGATAGAGAGTGTCATACTTCGGTAGTGGACGCCGGCCGCAGTCACTAATTGCCGCACCCCGGATACCACCGACCCCTATTTACTGGAATGACAATTGTTCCTCGGAGAACGGAGAACACTTCGGAAACAACTGATTGGTAATTGATCGAGGGCGAGGAAGAATTTGCTCATATTTTGGTACTTTTTTGTGTCAATTTGTCAAAAAAAACATACCAGTCATTATTTGGAATACGAACACACACGATGATCTTGGAAGGTTGTACTTTGGGTTAATACAAGACTCTACTGATCTAATCAAGAAACTTTACCTGTGGAACCATTTGTCGCAATTGATACAAAATAGACTTCTAGCAATATAATATAGGTTCAGTAGTAATTTTCATATTAAGATTTCCATTCCATCGTGTCTTAGTTCAATTAATATTTGTTGTTATTTTGTTAATGAATAGCTGCCTAACCAAACGCACTCTAAGACCTCATTGTTAAACTTTTTTTTTTTTGACTATACATAAATATCTGTAAAGATTTACATGAAATAAATGATTTTGACTTTTGACTTTTTTGAATAAACTGAGTATTGTTAAAATAACCAATTAGTATGGATGGAGAGACACCATTATTTTATTATTAGCGACACATGCATGGCGCCGGAAAATGTTGTTTGGTTTGATCAGTAGAGCCTCATATTAGCCCAAAGCGCGACCTCCCGCGGCCGCGCGACATACATACTTTGTAATGAGCCGGCAACTTGTATTATCTGGTATTATTCCTCAGCTTACAATTATGGTTTTCTTTATTATATTGGTCTACATAAAACCATTAGCGGTCACAATAAGGCTTTATTATAAGTATTTGTCGTCTGTTTGATGTCGTTGTATATCATAGTAACTGTCATGTGATGTCACATCGTCGTCCAAAGCTCTGGTCAATAATTCATAACAATATGTAATAACAAGATATTTATATTTCATTCATTATAAAATGAATAAACATTCATATTACTATTATGAATTTAAAATTATGTTCCTATTATGAGTTTAGTTGGGTAAAAATCTGTGTGTGTGTGAAGGTACAAATCTCACTTATACACACATACACAGTATTATTTTTAGTTAAAAAGTATTGCATTTATAGTTTATTTATTGTTTAATAAAATTACACGCCGGTGGGAAGTCCAGCCACTTAACAAAGACAAATGAAATGTTTATGTCGGTCGGTACAATTATATTTACGGTAAATGTAAATAAGTATAACAAATTATGGCAGAAACTATAATATGAAAGTTGGTGCAAAAGTTTATGTGGAGGCCGGCAGACAATTATATGACGCGCAGTACGGGCACGCGCAGTGCCGACATCAGAGGGGTAAGCACCGACTTCGATACCGTGAGTTCTCGTACGAGTTGATATCAAAAATGGTATCATTTCATACAAATGAAAATTCCAAAATTCATAATATTATAATTTTATTTTGTAATTAATTAAGTACTCGAACAGTTATGCAGTGGCCAATTCAAACAACGCTGTTTCACTTTTCTTTGTAGGTACTAAACATACCGTAGTCGATCTCAACTCGAACAAAATCTCACGGTATCGAAGTCGGCGGTCAATTTAATACAGAGAATATTATAAATAAACCCATAACATCCTATTACTCTGTTCATTACTTATTATCTGTCCTTTACTTACAAGTACCTGACAAAAATAATGTAAACAACCAAAATAAGTGACTGAAAATAGTTTGATATAAAGCATAATATTTTACAGTTATATAAAGTTTACCGAAGCAATCTCCAAAGTAAATATGACGGCGCTTGTATGTATACGCCCGTATATCTTACGCTGTCACCACATATGGCGGTGACGCCCGACCCGCTGCTCCCTATAATACTGTCACCCGACCACAAACACCCTCAATGTAATCAAATAAACTGTAAGGTGAGCGGACATGGCGCAAGTTACCTTTTTTGAGAAGTCCAGATATTGTTGGTTCTCGGGCGCGGGGCTTGTGACCGTCAGCACGGCGGAGTAGGCGCGGCGCGCGCGCTCGTTGCGCTCCGCCGGGTCGCTCTCCACCTTCCACGGCTCCTTCGACGACGCCGACGCCAGGCTGGGGACAAACGGCACTGCGTTATGAGGGGCCAACATCAACTACCGAGAAGCCAGGCTGGGGACAATACGTCATGCGGGGGCCAACATCAACTACCGAGACGCCAGGCTGGGGACACTACGTTATGCGGGGGCCAACATCAACTACCGAGACGCCAGGCTGGGGACACTACGTTATGCGGGGACCAACATCAACTACCGAGACGCCAGGCTGGGGATACTACGTTATGCGGGGGCAACATCAACTACCGACGCCAGGCTGGGGACACTACGTTATGCGGGAACCAACATCAACTACCGACGCCAGGCTGGGGACACTACGTTATGCGGGGGCAAAGATCAAATACCGACGCCAGGCTGGGGACACTACGTAATGCGGGGGTAATATCAACTACCGACGCCAGGCTGGGGACACTACGTTATGCGGGGACAACTTCAACTACCGACACCAGGCTGGGGACACTACGTTATGCGGGGGCAACATCAACTACCGACGCTAGGCTGGGGACACTACGTTATGCGGGGGCAACATCAACTTCCGACGCTAGGCTGGGGACACTACGTTATGCGGGGGCAACATCAACTTCCGACGCTAGGCTGGGGACACTACGTTATGCGGGGGCAACATCAACTACCGACGCTAGGCTGGGGACACTACGTTATGCGGGGGCAACATCAACTACCGACGCTAGGCTGGGGACACTACGTTATGCGGGGGCAACATCAACTACCGACGCTAGGCTGGGGACACTACGTTATGCGGGGGCAACATCAACTACCGACGCTAGGCTGGGGACACTACGTTATGCGGGGGCAACATCAACTACCGACGCTAGGCTGGGGACACTACGTTATGCGGGGGCAACATCAACTACCGACGCTAGGCTGGGGACAAACGCCGGGATAACTATAATGAGCTGTAACTCTGCAGCACCATCAATTGAAAACGGTTTCCAGCTTCATTTTCAAACCATCGGCCAGCAGTCACTATACATTTGTCTGATATAAATGGGAATGTTGTTAATGAGTTAGTTCATATGTAGGTGCACACTTAGAAGTATCAAAATAATAAGCAGAAATAATTTTTAATTAAAAATATGTTTATGGAGCGATGGAAATTGTTGTAGGTATAGGCGAAAAGTGAAACGCCTTCTTATGTATTTTGGGACATAAACATTGTTATACGTTTACATATTGTCGGCGTCCAATACGAGTGCAAAGTAAAGTCAAGGTAATTGAAAAATGATTCCCGCGCCCGCGCCCGCGCCCGCGCCCGCGCCCGCGCCCGCGCCCGCGCCCGCGCCCGCGCCGACCGATCGCTAGTATATTAGGCATTCATTCTATTTATAATTAAAGTAATTATTCCACGCTTTGTCGCCGTTTGGATGGTTTGATTGGATTCATTGGTTTGGGCCGGCGGTCTCCGCGTCGTCGCCGACGCATCGCCGCGGACCCGCACAAACATATTCTTGTTTCTTGTAGGTATACATCTATTTTTACATAATAATAAAGCGGTCAAGTAAAAAAACTCTGTCGGTACACTGATTTAATTAGAATATAAATAGATACGATCAAATGGGCTGTGAAATAATAATGTAACGTTTTTATAATTCGTGTCTGTGTGTTTGTTAGGTTTTTAACTTAAGAACTGCTGAGCCAATTTTGACACTTCTGGTCTGAGTATAATATACAGTCATTTTATAAATATCTCTTTCTTGTTGTCTAGTTACTACTGCTTGGTCCTGAATGGCGAAAGTACTTTATTCTAATATAGGTGGAATTTTTGTATTTTTAAGTCATGAAAATGATTTAATTTTGTTATTGTTTCTGCAATCGATAACTTTTCTGGGGAATTCTCGTAATGGTTTTTGTCGCCATAAATTTTAATATTTCTATTTCAGCGTTTTTTTATATATTTTCGTTTATTGTAATATCAAAATGTATATTAAATTCTTGAATATAAAAGAATCTAATATTAGTATAATATTATATTTAGGTATATATATATATATATATATACCTAAATATAATATTATACTAATATTAGATTCTTTTATATTCAAGAATTTAATATGACTCAATAATTTAGTTAAATACATATTTTGGATTTTAAAGAAAGAAACATAAAATTATTCATGATTCTGAATGGTGGAAAACAGAACTAAAAAATATGACTGAAAACGAAGAATGTAAAATATTATGGGAAATGACTGTACATACTGATAACACAATAAACCAGATATTATATAAACTCCCTAATATTATTTATTTAATTGACAGATCCGTACCAACAGACAATAAAGAATATATATTCAATAAAGAAAAATGCATGAAATATGAACCATTGAAGAAAAGAAATAATCAGATTATAGGTAGGGTGTGGGTACTGGAATGATCGCCAACAATTTATCAAAATTTTGTGAAGAATTAGACAGAAATATCAAAATTGAAATTATGCAAAAATAAGCTGCTATAAACACTACAAAGATAGTATCACGATTTGTATCTAACACCATTAACATAAATACACAAGAACTGAATAAAGATCCACTAATAATGCTCTATAAGGAACAATTTATTTAATAAATTTCAACATTTTTTCCGTCGAGCTGATGGACGAATGTTGAATAAATACCAGCTAAGAAGCTGAGAGAGAAATAACTTCTCGAGGAAAATGATATACAGGGGTTTTAAATACACACAAGTATTTGTGTTTTAAAAGTTGATAATGTTTTTTTTTAAAAACACTATTTCATATATATAGAAAAAGTGCTATTAAGAAAACATTTTATATATATTTTTTATATTATATTTCTTTTCTGTACATTTTTTGGCAAAATATAATGATTGTTAGATAAGTACTTAGGTACTAAAACCCAAAATTATACCTGTATTTTTAAATTATTATGAAGCACTGGCAAATTGTTCATTATAGTGGTAGTAATAAACAAAACATTATGATATATATGGTGTACTGTGTGATGTTACTCTTTAATGCAGCATAGAAAGGACTATTTAAACATCTAAAATGGAAAGACAAAGGAATAAACATAAATGGAAAATTCCTCAATCATTTAAGAGTTGCCGATGGCATTGTCCTGTTAGCAGAAGAATCTAACCAAATTTGCGACATGATAACAAGCCTACACAATGAGAGCTTACATATCAGACTAGAAATGAACTTCGACAAAACAAAACTTATGACAAACACGATGACGATGGACAAAAGTAATAGCAGACTGGAAGGGACCAGAAGGGAAGAAAAGAAAAAAGGGAGACCCCCTTCCAGGTGGGGGATGATATAAAAGAAGTTGCAGGAGAAAATTGGAAGGAACTAGCAAACAACAGAAGCAAATGGAAGAAAATGGAGGTGGCCGATATCAGAAAAGGGACCTTATAATTGTATATTTTATAAATTGTTGTGTATTTGTAAATGTTAGTAATTATAAGGAATAAATGGCTTAAATAAAAAAAATACAAAATACTGTGTGGTGTGCGGTGGGTCCGGGTGTCATGATGCTGTCGACGACGACGATGCTGACGCGACGCATTGCGTCACGTTCCTATCTCGCGGAGATAATCCGCGGACACTATCTGTATCTCCGCGACCCTCGTGTTGCTTGTTTTGGCATAAACACCGGATCATACTAAATTAATAGTGAATCAGCTGCATGTCAAAGCCAAAAATGTACACCTTTTGTATGCGAGTTACATATGTCTTAAATTAATTTTGATATAGGTACAATTGGTGTAGTATTACTGCTCGTAGAAGCTTTGTTAACAATAATTGACGTCACAACATCCGGACCTTCCGGTGCAGGCCTGGAGAGTGCCGGAGACATAACGCCCAGAGGACCATCCTGCGGAACATATCTCTACGCCCTCTGAAGCCCAAAACGTATCTCAACCCTTCGGTTGTGCCAGTCCCAACTGTACTAGTTTATATTTAAAGTTTAATAATAAAAGGTTTCACTGTTTTTTAGCAATTTGGTTTTACGACCTGTCGCTAGAGGTCGCGGGAGTCCGCCAGTCTCACGACATCACATCTGTCGCACAATAAATACGTGAAAGTCACAATATGCTCGTTCCTTCACAGACTGGTGCCGAAGATCTTATTATTAAATATATGCTTCTACAGGGCTATACATACGCGTTACTACGCACCGACAAACATACACAGATCTGACAGTTGTTCTACCGATATAACTACCAACATACAAACAACACACAAAAACATAATCACTACTTGAATTGGTTCGCGCGACACTAGCGACACTAGCGATGCCCCGGCAAAGTTCCGTCACGGTGAAGTCCGTATCTCTGTCGTTTATATCGCGAGGTGCTCCGTCGCCACTCGATTATTATTGCATGTTAACATAGTTAGTGCGAGCGACGGATCGTGCCGGTATCCCGATAAAGTTAATAGTATTTTGGCCAAACAGAGCCTACTCAGAATACTCAAAATACAAGCTCCAAACTGATTACCGACCTGACCGCCATAAGTTAATGGGATAGTGACTCACTTGGAGAAGAGTTCTATGTTGAAGAAGACGTACTCCCCCGAGGAGACCATGTTGAGTTCCTCCGCGGCCAGCATTATCTCCCGCACCGTGCCCGGGTTGGCGCACACCACCACGACTGCAACAAGCATAGGGGTGAGCGGGACACGCGGTAGTCTCCGGGACAGACGACACCCCATAACCTCCAGACAGGATTAAAGGCTTCTTGTCAAGCAAATCATTTGTACTTATTGGCCAGTCATTCCCAGTACTTTGATATATGCAAAGCGCAATCATCTCCTACAGCATCAACGATGACAACATAGTTAATAAGTGACATCACAGGTGGCATCGTCGTTTCGGGAACTGGGACGGTTTGGGAAAGCTGACCGGAGTGTATAGGGTATCCGTGTGGGTGTGTCCCGGTATCTGTGTGGGTGTGTCCCGGTATCCGAGAGTTCGCAACTGTACACTGAAGCAAAAACAAATAACAAACACAACAACACGGGTGAAAATTTGTAACAAAAATACCTTTTATTTTATTTATGCTAATTTCGTGAGTAAATTAAAATACTTTTACACATACGCGGGATACCGAAGCGGTACCCCGCGGTACCCGGCGATACCTAGAAAGGTCTACAAATAAAAAAGTTGGTTTACAATAAATATTTTATTTGATATCCAAATCGAATTAATTTTGTTGGAATCTCATTGGAGGCGTCCTGAAAAAAACATACAATTAATAATTTACATGATAAAGTAGAACATTACTAGAGGTTGCTATGGTAACGCATCTCACTATACTGTGCAGATTGCCGGCAAAGTTATTTATATTATTATGTTATGTCTATGTGGGTTGCTTTCCCCCAAACCTATAATGCTCCTGCAACCTGCAACCGTTTCCCATAAGTAGACATAACGTATTGCACAAATATTTCGTGACGGCGGATTCTGGCTGTTTTTTTAACAATGATAATATTTTTTTGATGCCTTCAGTATCACTTTTAGAACCCATTTTTAAAATAAAAAAGTACTCTTTACTTCAAAAAAAAGTCCGATAAATACATATATAATAATGAACAAACATCTATATGCTTAAAATGACTCCTACAAATACATAATAAGTCTTCGTGTCTAACAAGTAAAATACAATTAGACAAGTGATAGGCTTATATTCGTGAGTTTGGTATGAAAGTTAACGTGATTGTAGATTTTTTTGTGCTTTAAGTTATTTATCTTAATGTTTTTGTATAGGCGACACTAAAAGGAAAAAATACGTGTTTAATATTTGTATACTCTATTTCTTAAATGTATTTTACTGCACCTATTTTTACCTACTTACTGCTTAATTTGTCCCAAAGGTTTGATAGGTAGAGAATGCCTAGCGGCATTAAGTCCGCCTTTGTACTAAATTTGTGCAATAAAGTTTTAAAAAAAACAAAAAATATTTTGATCACAGAACACAATATTAACATGTTATCACCGTGACAAAAAACATCCAGTATGCAGTATGCAAGGCTAAAACAATAATAAAAGTTGTATATGTAAATATACACAACTTGTATAGATTTAGATTTGTTACCTAATAAATAAAAAGACAAAAAAAAAAAAAAAAGATTGACCACAATAATCAATATTTTTCATATTTTTAGTTTCATTTTTCAAAATGTTTCAACTATTGATATCGTTGTTGGTAGATCCTTTATTTTCATTAAATTAGTTTTTAAATGGAGCCAGGAGGTCGTAATGTGTGCTGCGTCCTTATATCTTTATAAATATGGAGTAAATATATTACACTTATTGTACGTTCAATGCGTCACAAATGTGTTATCACTAATGTTTGTGTATTGTAGATCCTTCTCAATTGGTAATCATTTCACAGAGTTGGTTAACAAATATGTATTTATTAGGTATTAAGTAGAGATAGTTAGGTTTTGTTTATAGTTGGCGCTATTGTAAATAGTCGGACAAACAACAAGACGTTGTGGAGGCCTCTCCACGGCAGGAGGACAGAATATGCGATTGCGCTAAATATCCGTATATCGGTGGTATTGTATCTGCGGCTACTCTGTTGGATGACGGAGTGGCGGCGGCGGACCGACCAGTAGTTAACAAGTTCCCTTCGTCAAAACATACGAAGATAAACAGTTGAGCACTACAACACGAATGCGGGGATTTTTGGGCCAAAAATAAATATATATAATTTAAATTCTCAACACACATCCTATAAAATTACATTACTTTGCGCATGATCTCAATTCATAATTCAAGAAACTTAGATCTATATTATAAAGTGAAGCGTTTGTACAACGGTAATGAGCAATATGTTTGGTAAAGTGGACCGACGACGCGGTGCTTGGTCCTGCGGTGTTGTGTGATTACCGGCGGAGGGGGGCTTCCGGACACAAGCATAACGTCCTGGTGCTATGAGGTCCACTCCTATTGTGGCACTACAAAGTTACGGTCTTATTCATAAAAAAACCTTAAAACACTCTCAAAGAGCTCAATAGTTAAAACGTTCAACAAGGCTATTGGCTCGATAACTTTTTTGTTATTCATAAACCTCCAATTACTATTTGACGTTTATTAGCTGAGTTAGTGATGTGTTGATAGAAAAAAATAATTGATTACCAAAAAGTTGGCAGAATCGCGGAATACCAAGACCATAAAAGTAAAAAAAAAAACGTTTTTGACACCTCTAATGAAATAATTATAATAAGCGCACACTGATTAAAAATTCAGTCACACCATCTGTGCCCCGCGGTGTCAGCCGTCATTTAATTTAAAATAATTTGTATCGAAAATAGAATAAAGCCCGAGTTACTCGCTGAAAATGTAGATTTCTAATAGTAGAATTTAAAAAAATCGATTCAGTATTTTTTGTGTGTATCGCGTATTATGCATCTCTCTATATCTGTAGCTATGTGATTTGTTATGATTGCGTCTCTGTGTGATGATATGTAACTGGCAAGTCGCAATACTTGTTTCACATACAGCAAAAACCGTCAAATGACCTAGCCATGTTTCGGTTTTAGTATAACCCACATACTGTACACACCGGTTGGTTGGTACTACTGCATAGATTTATTGTCGAGGAGGTAGTATCCTTTCATGGTGCGGTTACGAAATGGGCGACTGAATTTACGATAAAGCAGCGAGGATATTAAAATAGACTCGTAATTTAAACTTCTTAGAATTATTTTTTCCTTTTTGATTTTTTGACATTTCGTAACCGCATCATTTAGCCGATATAGTGGGAGCAATCAATATTGTTAAACGACAATATATTTATTAATCCATTCATAGACTTTGTAGGCCTGCTTACCATCAGTTAGATACAAAATCACATGCCGTGCTCCAATAAACGGGCTGAAACTGGATTGCGGAAAGTTGTTAAGTGGCTCACATCTAACTTGCTATCCTTAAACATAAAAAAGACTCAATCTGTGTTTTTTCATATCAATACTTCGACTAAACCTCCTCCAAACCTAAACATAAAAACTCATGCATGTTCTGCTGACGTCACCAACCAAATGTGTGGTTGCAACATTATTGCAAATACAGACTGCATGAAATATGTAGGAATACAAGTTGATGAGAGACTGACATGGACACAGCATATGGTAAGCGTAACAAACAGAGTCCGTAAACTTTGCTATTGTTTTAAACGATTACGAGCAGTGGCAGACTATGACACTGTGAAATCTGTTTACTATGCATTATGTCAGTCCGTCCTCACCTATTGCATTGTAGTATGGGGAGGTACTTATAAAACTAATATGCTAAAGGTGGAAAGAGCACAAAGGCTCCTACTAAAACTAATGAAAGGTAAGCATTTTCGTCGTAGTACTGATATAAAGAGTGTCAATTACTAACCGTTCGGCAACTTTTTATTTTTACAATAGTAATGAAATTTCACCGTGTTTGCCTCGATAAATGGCAAGCTCCGTTTGCCCGAACTGTTTTTGCACAAAGATTTGAATCATTGATTGCCCCTTATATATACACAAAAGTGAACAAAACTCTAAACATCTTACATGTACTTAAAAATAATTTAAAAATGAATATACAAAGTTGGCTTATGGAGAAAAATTATAACGCATCTCTATGCATGAAAATATATATGTATAAGTGTTTGTATGTAGGTATGTGTATAATATGTATATATAATTATGTTTATTGCTTCTTTTTATAGGTAAATATAATTGTAGCTATTATTATTTTTTTAAATATATATATATATATTTTTCTCTGAGGTATACTGTAACATATAACTTAACGTCACACCGACAGCAATCATCCCATGGCACGCATAGTACAGGGAATCCTAGTTTGGGTGTTCAGGGCCAATTTGTGGTCATATCTTAGCCTCAACTCTTTAAATGATGTTATTTAATAAATTAAAACCATGTAACCTTATTTTGCAATAAAGTATATTTTATTTTTTATTATAAATAAATAAAAAAGAGTAGTGGCGGCACCTCCATTCAATTTTCTACAACTTTGTCTTTTTAGACAAATTACCGCGGTATTTTTTTGTAAGAAATTTCTGTCAGTGTGCGCCCAACCTAATTTGGTTCAAGTCCATTCGAGTTGTAAAATTTTGAGAATTTGTTGATCGAAAGCCGACTGGGCATTATCATTTTTATTTGTAATATAATTGTATGTAGTAATAGAAGTCATTTAATAAAATTAATAAGACCGATAATGTGTAGGACCCCCTATGTCAATCAGAAATTCCTTTTTAAAAGGACACCTGCATTTTGGCCTAGTCAATTGTACCGAGATCAAATTATAATAAAAAAATACTTGACTAGAATCTATTTATAAAACATTTATTCAATAACTAGCTGACCCGCGCAACTTTGTCTGCGCGTTTAAATTTAACCGTTTACGCAGCGTACGCTCTTAAAAGGAATAATTTTTCCCCGTTTTTGCAACATTTTTCTTTGTTACTCCGCTCCTATTAGTCGTAGCGTGATGTTATATAGCCTATAGCCTTTCTCGATAAATGCATTATCCAACACGAAAATATATTTTCAATTCGAATCAGTAGTTCCTGAGATTAGCGCGTTCAAACAAACAAACAAACAAACAAACTCTTCAGCTTTATAATATTAGTATAGATATTTATTATACAATAAAAATAACGTAAGTAACAAACAATTAACATATAAAACAATATTTAAGCTAAAAAAAATAGAAACATTAAGAAATATACCTATACTTAAAAAAAATAATAATAGAATAATAACTACACAAAACAAATAAAAAACTACTTAAAAAAATAAAAAATCCCTAACTAAACATGCATATCCACTGCATCCAAACTCCTTCCGGGGCTGGACGTACCCATCACACTGGCCACGTTGCCTCTTTGTATCGCCAGTGATATGCGTTGCTTAAAGTAATATCCGGCCCTGGGATCACCTGATGTTTCATTTAGGAGAGCACATAGTCTCTTCCCAAAGTTCTTAATTTAAAATTTATTCAATTAATTTAAAATTCACGGGTTTTTAAGAAAAAAAAGTTTAAAAATTAAGAAAAGTTGAAGAACTTTTACCTGTATGTTGTATATATATATATATCTTCTATTTTATGAAAAAAAAAATGTCAAAAGCGATATTTAATATTTATGTAACCTAAAAACCAAAATAAGAAACAATCTAAATTAATGAATATTTTTAATTATGAACAGAGTTATAATTGTTTAACCAACACCCTATTTTAAGGAATATTTATATTTACATATTATCTATTTTTGAACACCTCTATATAGTTGACATCCCAGCACGTTCCTATTTACATAAAGATGAAAGTTCGTGATTTATATTATTATTATATACCAACTTTATTTTTTCGTTTTACCTATTTTAATTAGTAGTTTTATTTATATACTACTTCTGGCTTAATTTATTATTTTTTAAATTACTTACATAATAAGTTTATATACCGATAGCGACAATAACTTACAAGCTTGAGAAAGCAATGAAAAAAATTGTGAAACGAAACATTTAGTGATATTAGCAATGCACAAGTATTGCTATTGACAGCCTCCGTAGACTAGTGGTTGCGCCTTTGGCGTTGTATCCGGGGGACGTGGGTTCAATTCCCACCCATGGCAAAAAATATCTGTACGTTTTTTCTGTACAGTTTGTCATTGTCTGGGTGTTTATAAAATATAATATGTATTATATCGTTGCTTCTGGTACACATAGTACAAGCCTAGTGCTTAGTTTGTGACCACAGCAATATGTGTAATTTGTCCTACATATTATTATTATTATTGTAATCCTATATTTCTCATTTCCTGGCTTAAAAAAATACAAATACCGTTAAATTAGCATCTCAAAATTATTATCTTCAAACCTACATACCAAATGATTCGGTACAATATACTAGGCCAAATTTGTATGGCGGCGGCCGGATCTCCTTTCCCTTACTCCTTCTTACCCTCTAATGTCAAAATTGGAATCTTTGTCAAACTTAACATACTGGAGAAATAAGAATAAACCTTGCCTATTAAATAGTCACAATAAATTTATTTCATTCAAGGCACCTTTTTACCCATCCTCGAGTTTCCCAACTTTCAACTCCCCAATTGACTCTTTATGTTCCTCTCCTAAACTTGTCTACACATGCAGATGACATTCATCAGTGAAATTAGAAAGCACTGGGCTCACAGACTGTCATATTCTGTGATGCAAAGTTTGTTTCCCCCCATGTGTGGGATCTGCAAATTTGGCTCATCAGAACACGGGGCAAAATAAAAGTAAGACATCCAGGAATCAGTAAAACAAGATAGAAAATAAAGTTAAGCTTAGTAAGAACCTGCAGTTTGGACCTAAATTTAGTATTCATCTAAATTTCAGAAGTCCGCCTCAGTCTTTGATTTTCCCTTTTGACACTCTGGCTATCTCTGAAGCAGTTTCATATGTCCTCTCACATAACATTTAAAAAAACTAATATTTTCAGACTCTCAAAGTTGTTTAAAGGCTTTAGAGGGTAGCATGCTGTATGGAAAACCTCACCCTATTACTCTAAACTTAAAACATTTGTTATACCAATGCAATGCCAACGGATTGGGTATTGTGTTTGGATCCCAAGTCATAGCGGTATTTTAGGCAACGAAACCGTGGATCTACTAGCTAATAGTACAAAGGAAAGCTATATCATGTATTCTCAAGATTTGTGCCCTCTAGCTAAATCTGACCTGACCTCAACATGGGAGGAAAACTGGTCTTCTGATATGTTTAAGGCTAAACACTAAAAATGAAATGAAAAACCACTTATGTCATGACTAACTGCTTCCGAATACTTTAACAATAACCTCCCAAACCAAATGTATCTACAAGTGGTGACCGGAGGAGCATGCGGCGCCGGTGCGACCTCCTCCTTGATCAATCATATGTGTAAAGGCAAACACTACAGCCTACTCGCTGTGGCAATAGAGAAGCCACCTGCAGAGCGTTCGGGCCGCGACCGACTTCCTCGCACATCTATCACTGTCAGCTATATATAGCGAAACCTTCGCGGGGACAACAATGAGCACTAAACTATAACATCACATCGTAAAACCATTAAATGATCCTCTGTTGTGCCATCACAGGTGGCGTATTAATGACCAGACGATGATGCTTTGGGAAAACTCAATCTATATTAAGGAAAACCTAATAAACTTGTTTATATGTTTGGCCGCGGGGAAGTCACTCGCACACTCGCACACTCGCACACTGGCACACTCGCACACTCGCACACTGGCACACTCGCACACTCGCACACTCGCACACAGAACAATCTTATCAAAATACATTCAAGTCAAATTGCTAAAACGAAATATTGTATTTATTTAAAATTCTTTATTATTCACTAAAAGATTTGTTTTGTGTCTGACGTGCGACAAGTGCGGCTAACGACATTGTCGTCCACACGTGCGACAAGTGCGGCTAACGACATTGTCGTCCACACGTGCGACAAGTGCGGCTAACGACATTGTCGTCCACACGACAGAACGTTCGGCAACACTATCTTAGCCTTTGTCGGCCAAGATGTCAACATGTACTTAATAGTCTTAGAAACACTGAAGTAGCATTTAACTATATGTTTGCGGAGGCACAACCCGCACACCGTGTGACGTCAGACAGACGCTAAGGTGAACGACCTCAAAAGTGCAAAATGTATTTTTCGGATTTTCCACAATGAGAGCCAATTTAGCCGGAAATAGAGACTATTAACATAGTTAGAGAGGTTGGAGGCGATGAAGTCAGCGGCGAGGTGTATCCGCAAGGCGCTACCAATGTTTGTAAATAAACCGGCGGCCCGCAATACTCACAACACATTGATCGTTGTACTTTGTAAACGTCAAATGTATATTAAATATCACAAAACCAGTTCCGGCTGTAATGAATGCTGGCAAATACAAATAAACCATTTATTATGAAAATATTCCGAAAGGTGATTAATTGCGTTCTGAAACAATAATTTGTGATAAGAAGTTTGCAGAAGTTGGAAACCCCTCTGCTCCCGGAAACCCCTCTGCTCCCGGAAACCCCTCTGCTCCCGGAAATCATACAACTTAAGAGATTTAGCGCCGGACTCACAATATTAAATAAATATGTATTTATTTGCCAGAACATGGTACAGAAGAATGGTGTTACAATTGATTTTATTGGTTGAATAGTACCATGAGCAGCTATATCGTATGTTCTGGTAACAAAAGTAAGTCGGTAGTGGACATTTTGCAGATTCATATTAAACAAATACGTTCTGTGTTCTGAATGTTTAGACTGTTGTCTGGGATTATGATTTCGGGAAGTTCATGAAATAAACAAATAAAATAGTCGATTTTTATAGGACTTTTATGAATAAGGAAACTTGCGGCGATGCTCGGACCGCGGACGTTATTGTGATGCTCTCGGACGAGAACTATATCACCCATGCATGATTTATAAATATTTTATCATTTTTATAATGTTCTTAAATTTTTAATTTTTTTAAATAACTTAAAAAGGACTAAAAAAAATCCTTAAGAATATAATGAATAATAATACTAAAAACAAGCAAATATGAAACTATACTTACCTACATATTATAAAATTGTAAATTAATATAATAATTTTATAAAACAAATAGGCGCGATAGACTGTATAGATCCAACATTTTAAAAAAATGTGTCTTTTAATACTAGATATATTTATTTTTTACGAGATTTATATTTATTTTGTTTAAAGTTGTGTTGCCATTTTATGTCATGATTTCATGCATTATTCTCTTAATAAAGTAAAAATGGTAGGTTTTGGCGGCTTTTGGCATTGAACTGGAATTATGCAAAATATGCCGTATTTTCTCGTTCAATCGCTGGACTTAATCTTTGGCCAAGAAAAGAGCCAGATCTTAGGTCCCCGGATGTAATACCAAACGCTTTGAAATATATTTATACATTTGGGGAGTCTCGGCAGATGTGATTTGACTTCAAAGGTGGATATAGATGTTGGTGCTCCGAACTCTGCACTAGGAATGCCTGTGCAGTGGTCGTCAGAATTACTCTTTTTAAATCAAACTACAAATATGAATAATCAACAGGAAAGCTGTAAGCAGTTAGAATCGCAACCCGTTCGGTTACAAAGTGATTCCGCGATCATGGTTACTGGTTGCGGGAGGGACGGAGCCGTCCGCCACCGCACTGCTTCGTGATTCTCAGCAAAATTATAACCTCCAAAGTATAACATTCAAATAACGTATTGTCATTATCACAAAAGAATTTCCGTTGCACCCGAATCCTATTATGGAAAGTTTAGCAACGAGGAACAGAAATAGATAGATGAATATTTCATGAGGCATATATCAATACCAAACGATCGGGAGCGACGGCCCGACCGCGGCTTGCTACCAAACAAATATCATCGCCTACTATTGTATGAGCATTGTAGTATGCGGCGATCTCCGCAAACACTTCCCGGCGCTGTTTGGATGATATTATACAAGTTCTTGTTTTCATTTTACGTAAAATAAGTGAAGGTATCCGAAATGTATAGAGGTGAATGTCCTCCGCGTGACACGAGGACCGCCGCGGGGTAGCAGTACATGCATCGGTCAATGTAGTCCGACCACAATAATCACACCACAATTCTTCCGGCGAGAATGTTTGTAGCCATCGTACTAGAGAGATACGGGCAGGAAAGTTCTGCCACTGGAATGTTTGTAGCCATAGTACTAGAGAGACACGGGCGAGAAAGTTCTGCCACTGGAATGTTTGTAGCCATCGTACTAGAGATACTAGAGACACGGGCGAGAAAGTTCTGCCACTGGAATGTTTGTAGCCATCGTACTAGAGATACGGGCGAGAAAGTTCTGCCACTGGATTTTTTGTGCCATCGTACTAGAGATACGGGCGAGAAGGTTCTGCTACCGGAATGTGTGTAGCCATCGTACTAGAGAGACGGGCCTAAAGAATCTGCCACCGGAATGTTTGTAGCCATCATACTAGAGAGACGGGCGTAAAGGTTCTGCCACCGGAATGTGTGTAGCCATCATACTAGAGAGACGGGCGTAAAGGTTCTGCCACCGGAATGTTTGTAGCCATCGTACTAGAGAGACAAGCGTAAAGGATCTGCCACCGGAATGTTTGTAATCATCATACTAGAAATACGGGCGTAAAGGTTCTGCCACCGGAATGTGTGTAGCCATCATAGTAGAGAAACGGGCATAAAGGTATTGCCACCGGAATGTGTGCAGCCATCGTACTAGAGAGACGGGCCTAAAGAATCTGCCACCGGAATGTTTGTAGCAATCATACTAGAGAGACGGGCGTAAAGGTTCTGCCACCGGAATGTGTGTAGCCATCATACTAGAGAGACGGGCGTAAAGGTTCTGCCACCGGAATGTTTGTAGCCATCGTACTAGAGAGACAAGCGTAAAGGATCTGCCACCGGAATCTTTGTAATCATCATACTAGAGATACGGGCGTAAAGGTTCAGCCACCGGAATGTGTGTAGCCATCATACTAGAGAGACGGGCGTAAAGGTTCTGCCACCGGAATGTGTGTAGCCATCGTACTAGAGAGACGGGCGTAAAGGTTCTGCCACCGGAATGTGTGTAGCCATCGTACTAGAGAGACAAGCGTAAAGGATCTGCCACCGGAATCTTTGTAATCATCATACTAGAGATACGGGCGTAAAGGTTCAGCCACCGGAATGTGTGTAGCCATCATACTAGAGAGACGGGCGTAAAGGTTCTGCCACCGGAATGTGTGTAGCCATCGTACTATAGAGACGGGCGTAAAGGTTCTGCCACCGGAATGTGTGTAGCCATCGTACTAGAGAGACGGCCGAGAATGCTTGAGCTATTGTTCAAGAGTGACTGTAGTGATGTTCCAGCCGATTCCGTGCCACCGACCACTAGAGCGAGGCCCTTAGACGATGTTATTAGTAACTTAGTTTGATCAACACAGCGGTTCTGCGGGTCTACACTCGCGGGTCTACACTCGCGGTTCTACACTCGCGGGTCTACACTGGCGGGTCTACACTCGCGGGTCTACACTCGCGCTCGCGGCGGCGGCAAACGCCAGACAATCATTTAAATAAATAATGTTTATAATTTGCTCACTTAAATTCTAAAGTATAAATTATAGTCGAGAGATTGATAACAATTATTAGAGAATGGCGACGACAATGGTCGCGGGTCGCGGGAGAGCGATTCGTTTCATCCCCAAATCCCCGACAATCGCGTTCTAAATTCAGTGTAATTTAAGAAATGTAAAGCTCTATGAGGAATGCTTGCTATAACAACGAGGCCCCGTCGCGCCCCCGAGGGCCCCGCCGCGACCCCGGCGGCCCCACTCCCAGCAATATCGGACACGTTTTTCTTTTTCATTGTTATTAGAATTTAGGTTTTTTAATAAGCGATGAATAAACAAACAACCGAACGACACCCGCAGCATGTCATTGCATTGGCGGATGGATTTTTGTTTTAACTTAAACGTATAACTTATATAAGATATAATTATTTTGAAAGTTGTGGTAATTTTACTTAAAATATCTTCGTATGAACATAATATCTATCATAATTATTTTATATTTTTCCTTGTTAGAAGATTATTATATTTAAAATTGGTGAAAATAAAAATACAAGGAAAAATTTCTCAGTGGTTGAGTACCTTGCCGCGAAAGCGATGTCGTGGGTTCGAGGCCTCCCACCAGGAAATTTTTCATTGCATTTTTATCTTTAACAATTTTAAATATAATTCTAATAATATCTTAAACAACTTACTAATCTATACAAATAAAATCGATTAGAATTATTATAGGCTCTGTTTTTGTTGTTATTATTTATTCTTTATGGCACATGCTCCACCTCCTGACCGTGGGGAGAGAGGAACTGTATCCGAGTGTTACGGTCTGCGCCGGACCATTTCTATAAAATGTTTCAAATAACAGATTGTTGCGTGGCATTGTTGTTAACGATGGAAAATACTTTATTGTTCTGATTGTTTTATGAAAACAGTAGTAACAATTACGTCTTGTTATTAGGTCTTGTGTAGATGACTACCCCGTGCGGGCGGGTAGTCGCGAGGTGGTCGCGAAGTGGTCGCGAGGTGATCGCGATGTGGTCGCGAGGTGTCGCGAGGTGTCGCGAGGGTACTCACTTCTGGTGCTGAGGGAAAGCTTGCGGAGGATATCCTTGAACCTGGCGGTGGTGGTGTTGGTTTGGTCGAAGGGGATGTTGGGGATGGTGTTGGCCTCCCCCTTCTTCTGCAGCACCGTGAAGATGGCGCTGAGCGTGAGGAAGCAGGGACTGTTGCCCTGCCCCGACGCCAGGTCGTTGTTGTGGTACAACATGCCCAGGCGACGCCACTTGAATTGCTGCAACAAAAGTGTTTGTATGTAGTGAAACTGGGACCGACAGCTTAACGTATCTTCGAGGCACTATAGTGGTGCTGTCCAACAAATACATATTTTTTTATATTAAAAACTCATTGGTACACACCGGGATTCGAACCAGGTGGGCAATTCTCGCGCTTTCGACATTCATCTCGATTCGAGATTTTTAAACGAAAAATGACTAAATATGCCATTTTTCGTTCAAATATATCGAATATTAAACGAAATAAATAATAAATATATAAATATTGAACGAAAAATGCCATAGTTAGTCATTTTTCGTTTAAAAATTTCGATTCGAAATGAATGTCGAAAGCGCGAAAATTGCCCACCTGGCACCTTAGTGTTTTTAAGTGAAGTTCTAACCAACTCGGCCACCACGTAGGTATATGTATGTAGGACAATTTTATTTACACATATTGCTCTGGTTACAAACCAAGCTCTAGGCTTTACTATGTGTACCAGAAATAATGATATAATACATATTACATTTTATAAACACCTAGACCTTGACATATTTGTACAGAAAAAAACGTACTATTTTTTATTTTTTGCCATCTCGGCGGGAATAGAACCCACGACCTCCACCGCTAAAGGCGACCACTAGACTACGGAGGCGGTCGGTGAGGTAATATCTTATAAGGTTCTATTTGCCATCGGCGGGAATAGTACCCACGACCTCCGCCGCCAAAGGCGACCACTAGACTACGGAGGCGGTCGGTGAGGTAATATCTTATAAGGTTCTATTTGCCATCGGCGGGAATAGTACCCACGACCTCCGCCGCCAAAGGCGACCACTAGACTACGGAGGCGGTCGGTGAGGTTATATCTTATAAGGTTCTATTTGCCATCGGCGGGAATAGTACCCACGACCTCCGCCGCCAAAGGCGACCACTAGACTACGGAGGCGGTCGGTGAGGTAATATCTTATAAGGTTCTATTTGCCATCGGCGGGAATAGTACCCACGACCTCCGCCGCCAAAGGCGACCACTAGACTACGGAGGCGGTCGGTGAGGTTATATCTTATAAGGTTCTATTTGCCATCGGCGGGAATAGAACCCACGACCTCCGCCGCCAAAGGCGACCGCTAGACTACGGAGGCGGTCGGTAAGGTTATATCTTATAAGGTTCTATTTGGCGGCGGAGGCTCCGGGTCCGCTGGTGAGGCGCTCGCGCTCCGCTCGCGCTCCGCTCGCACACCGATCGCGCTGCGGTCCGACCTCGGGTCACACTCACGTCTGCTCAAATTTACACGAAGTATTACTGCGGTACAGTTTAGCTCTCACTGAATTAACCCTCAAATTGGTTCTTATCCTAATGCCCGTGAAGATATTTATTTTGGAATGATATGGATAGTTACCTCAAATATTTTCCTGATGGCGACTCCGGCCTGCGTGTAGCTCCCCATCATGCGGGTGAGCGTCATGTAGGAAGGCTGCTTGTAGCCGAACGCCTCGGCCTGCGCCCCCGCCGTCAGCACCGGGATGCCCCACGGGCCGGCGTAGCGGGCCACCGGCGCGATCACGTACTCGCAGCCCGGACCGATGAACGCGT
Source organism: Monopis laevigella (assembly GCA_947458855.1). Lineage (NCBI taxonomy): Eukaryota > Metazoa > Arthropoda > Insecta > Lepidoptera > Tineidae > Monopis > Monopis laevigella. The sequence goes on along the minus strand of OX381596.1, from coordinate 236,759 downwards.
CTGCAAACGTCACCGCGTCAGACCAGCACCCGACCACATCACTATCTCCCCTTGCTGTCCGTACCCTAAACATTTGGAACTGCAAGAGGTTTGCGCTATAAACCTTGCCTATATTATCGTAGTATATGTATATTCATGTGGCGTGTCATACATCCATCACAATAATAATGAGATAGTTTATCGTCTGTATAAGATAGAGTTAGGCCAATCGCCGCGGTACTGACCGGCAGACCCGTTGATGTAGAACTCGAAGGCGGCGAGCGGCCCCTCCACGGAGGAGCATCGCGTGTCGCGGTAGTCCACGAGGATGGTCCAGTCCGGCAGCGGCCCGCGCGGCGCCGTCACGCCCGCGATGGCCAGCTCCAGGATGGGCAGCACCTTCACCAGCGAGAACACCTGTCCCGGGTCCGCCGGCAGCAGCACGCCCAGCTTCACCACGCGCTGCTGGAACTCATGCCGCGCCTGCTGCAGGTCGAAGCGGATCTGCTGCACGCGGTACGGCGACGCGGCCAGGTCGTGCGGCCGGCCCGCGCCCGCCGCCACCGCCACCGCCGCCACCGCCGCCAGCGCCGCCAGCAGCGCCCGGCAGACGCCCGCTACCATGGTACGTGCGCTAGCGCATGGTCGGCCGCCGGCGGAGCGCGGGGCGGCGCCGCACGGCCTCACACATCGGTCATCGTCCGCTCGCACTCGCGACGGATATTGTTCACTCTGTGTATGCCTATTAAACTATTTTTCCGGACGACTGCCTATGGATACCAAGACGTGAGTGAGTGCGCGCAGATATCGCCTCTATTGCGACGCGATAAGACGGAGATTGTGGTGCGCAAACGAGTGCTGAGGATGCGTTACAGTGGAACGCAGTTCGCGTGTCGTATGCAAAGCGCATTGCTCGCCTCGCAGCGTGTCGCGTGACACAGTCTCCGGTAAACGTGTTCACAAACTCGTCGCTCCCGTGTGACTCCTCAAACAATTCTCTCGGTCGAACAAGTTGTTTCAGAACAGAAGGGGCTTAACTTTTGGAAACAATTTTAAATAATTACTTTAGTAATAATAAAGTTATAATCGAATGATTGCGTCCGGGACCGAGAACCCCGGGCTCCGGGACCGAGAACCACGGGCTCCGGGCACGGGACTGAGTCAGCAGGGAGTGCTATCTCGTTCATTATGTATAACGTTAGTAGTTAGTTCTTTGCTCTGTTCGGAGGTTGTCGCTTCTATAGGTAGCTACAGAACATGAATAGCGAGACATTCGTCAACTATTAGTAAGAATATTATTTTTTTTTAAATGAATTTACCATAAATAGCTACTATTTAAGAATAAGATTGTTCAAAACTGCAAGTCAGAGCATCGCTAATGTGTGAGTGAGACGGCAGGGGTCGCTAATGTCATACATTTGGTATTGTTTGCGAACAATCCGCATTACATACTTGTATGGCGAAACCTACCATTATCATATTAATAGCTCCACAAAGTATACTACTCGCTCTGATCGACTCCATACACGCACAGATACATACTCCATACACGCACAGATACGTACTCTATACACGCACAGATACGTACTCCATACACGCACAGATACGTACTACGTACATGCTACTTATTATTAAGTAAGTCTTCTCTGTCTCCACCAAATGTGACACAAAAAATATTGAAAGAGACATATTATTAATAAATATGTGATATGAGATCGATTTATAAATAGGGACCTTAGAGACGGCGTCGGGGTTATGTTGGTCGGGAAGCCCGAAACGTGAGCTCTTGCATGCGCAGCGTGTGCAAAGAGGTCACTCCACGTGCCCTCGCTCCTACATACTATGACCCCAAACGTACAGGCGGGAGCTCCGATGCATTGCATTGCGTGTGCACTGAGGTCACTCCACGTGCGCTCGCGGCTACTAACAATGGCCCCAAACATACAGGCGGGAGCTCCGATACATTGCACTGTGGTCACTCCACGTGCGCTCGCGGCTACTAACTATGACCCCAAAAGTACAGGCTGGAGCTCCGATGCATCGCACTGAGGTCACTCCACGTGCGCTCGCGGCTACTAACTATGACCCTAAAAGTACAGGCGGGAGCTCCGATGCATCGCACTGAGGTCACTCCACGTGCGCTCACGGCTACTAACTATGACCCCAAAAGTACAGGCGGGAGCTCCGATGCATTGCATACGCAGCGTGTGCACTGAGGTCACTCCACGTGTGCTCGCGGCTACTAACTATGACCCCAAACGTACAGGTGGGAGCTCCGATGCATTGCATACGCAGCGTGTGCACTAAGGTCACTCCACGTGCACTCGCGGCTACTAACTATGACCCCAAACGTACAGGCGGGAGCTCCGATGCATTGCATACGCAGCGTGTGCACTAAGGTCACTCCACGTGCACTCGCGGCTACTAACTATGACCCCAAACGTACAGGCGGGAGCTCCGACGCATTGCATACGCAGCGTGTGCACAGAGTCCACTCCACGTGCGCTCGAGGCTACTAACTATGACCCCAAACGTACAGGCGGGAGCTCCGATGCATTGCATACGCAGCGTGTGCACTGAGGTCACTCCACGTGCGCTCGCGGCTACTAACTATGACCCCAAACGTACAGGCGGGAGCTCCGACGCATTGCATACGCAGCGTGTGCACAGAGGTCACACCACGTGCGCACGCGGCTACAAACACACAGCATTATCATTTTCAAATAGTCTGTAAGGTTATGAATAATTATGCAAAAGAAAATAATAACAGACTGGTAAAACAAAAAATAAAAATAAGCGGTTATAACATGTTGTGATGACCTACAGTTTGTAATTATAATTAGAAATTGTTTTCATTAAATTGTAAGAAACACTTCCGTTATAGAAATGTGAAACCAAACCGTTTGTAGAAACAAAATATATGGTATAATTTTAATACCTAACATAGTTTTTTTTTAATTCCTGTAAAAAAATTTAAAGATAATAATTAAAACTATATCGGATTAATTTTGACGGATCAGATTTAGTTAAAGGTTTTATTACGTTTACATATTATTTCTTCACTTATTTTCATTATATTTTTTACAAAAACTATATGACGGCGCTTGGAAGTAATCATTACAATTATGCGGTGAAGTTATTTATTAGACAAACGAAATCTTGTTATTCTTACACAGTTGACGCGACGCCGGACGCTGCGCTGGAGCGGTGGCGGCTGGTTGGCCGTCTGCTGTGATTGGTTGGTGACCATCACAATTCAATATGGCAGTTAGTAGAAAATGACGGAAGAGAGACCACCTGTTTGGTGGAACATGATGGAATAGTGCAAGGAGCTCTCGTACGAAGAATACATTGATTGTAACTGGCAAACGGTTACACATACTTCGGCCGAGTATGTCGCCTGACCTGAACGATATATTGTTACTGGTAAACGGTTACAACTGGTACAAGAGCGGCGCCGGAGACCCGAACGCGTCGACTTGTACAAACAAACAATTACTTAAATATAAATCTTCAAAATGTTAGGCAAATAATATATTTTAGAAACAATGGATGGCTGGTGGCGGGGTGTCGCGCGCAGCTGTGCCCACAGCGAACATGATTGGCCGCTGCATGGCCGAGGCGCTGCGGCCGCGCGATGTCCCGGGGCGAACAAGCAATAGCCACTAAAATATATTTAATAATATTTGTACTAGCTCTGCCAATAAAAGTGCAATTTAATAACATTCAAATGTGCTAATGAATGTTATAAATAACTTTACTTCGGTAAACAGCGCGAGTGAATGGAAGACGCGACTCCGCAGCGACCTCATGCGGTCGTATATCGCACCACGCACACGAAGCAGGCAAAGTCATCAATATACAATGAGGACATCTAATAATTACTATAAAACATATTTTTAAAGCAATGAAGATGTTATTTGTGCAAGTGTCCAAGTTACTGACACTGAATGTGCCGCGACATGCGACCCCGTGCAGTGTTGTTAACCATTGATTGGGCTCTTGCCACTATTTCTGTATCTTGTGTTTCAGAACCAAATGCACATGTGATATGCTGTTTGGAGCTGAGAAGATGGGGCCGTGGAGACCGGAAGCGCATGCAATTTAAAAATAAATTCATCTCATGACCAAAGGGCTGGCTGGTTCCTCGGACACCGATTAAGTTTGTCCATTCAGAAAGGTAACACCGCCAGTCTTTTGGGCACCCTTCCTTCTGGCAGCGATTTAGAAGAAATATATTATGGTTTTTTTTTGTTATAAATTTATTTCTTTATAGATTTCTTATGACTAATAGCCTCATGTTAGAATATTTGTAATATGTTATGAGTGGATCTTCCACTATGAAAGGCAAATATGACTTGTTTATTTTTCAAAATATAACGGGAATAATGAAAGAGACTCTTCTACGACTAATAGACTAGTGGTTGTTTTATCAATAGGAGCAGATGGACTCGGGCTGTACTACTAGTCGGGGTAACAAAGCTAGTTATATCAATAGGAGCAGATGGACTCGGGCTGTACTACTAGTCGGGGTAACAAAGCTAGTTATATCAATAGGAGCAGATGGACTCGGGCTGTACTACTAGTCGGGGTAACAAAGCTAGTTATATCAATAGGAGCAGATGGACTCGGGCTGTACTACTAGTCGGGGTAACAAAGCTAGTTATATTATTATTGTATTGTACCTTTAAAGGTTTAAAGAGTTTTAGACAAAGTATAATAATATGACGGCTCAGTTTGATGGATGGAGATGCGGAAACCCACGCTATGACCCGCGGAGCTCGCTAATAAATACCCAGACCGGTTCTAGGCGTGAAGGGCCGTGACGTCATGCGTATCGGCTATTCACACATTGGGGATCGCATCACTGCTACTATAGCGACCAGTTATCTATCAGTACGGAGGTAGCTAGTATTATTTTGTTGCAAATTTAAAAAAAAACTAGGATTTTCGATATTTATAATAAGATTAGGTATAGCAATATATAATTAGGTCCAGATGATGTCCTAGTACGGAGGGTTGTTTTTTGTAATAATAAGTGTATGCATGTAGCGCTTCGTATACGACCTTGCTGTATGGCTGCTTGTTGTGGTTTACGATGGATGTGCGCCTGCGCAGAGACTCTTGTTATGATTATTAATGAACGTGTGACGAACGCCTTTCCGCAAACCCCAAAATAAATTACAGTTCTGTCTTTGACTGATGTATTTTTAGACAAACCTAGAAGTACTTTTTAGTCAAATGTCAAAAGCAAAATAATATGTTTTGGGCTTTCTCTAAGGAGCGTTGCAAATTCCTCAAACGTCGATGTGTACTGCTGCAAACGTCGATGTGTACTGCTGCAAACGTCGATGTGTACTGCTGCAAACGTGCATAATAGCTACAAGATGACTTATCGAGAGGAACGACCCGGAACAATAAACACTGACACCAGGCTGGAGAAACATCTTAATATCAAAGATGTGCCTAACGTTAAATTGTCTTTAAGAGAGAAGTAGGCACAAAAGATTCTAAGTTTGGAGGGCAAGGTTTCACAAAATTTCACTTTAATAAAGTTTGCTCTTCAAATTGTTTAATGTAAAAGGTCAAACGTAACACAAAATACTGATCACCTTGTGAAAACAAACAGTTATATTTGTTAATTATTATTGTCATTAAACAAAATAAGTAATTATTTAGAAAATTATTAATGCATTTTTATAACATTGAAACAATAAACATAAAAATAAGAAGTATTTCTTTATACGTGAGTCTAACGAATTATGACCTGTGTGTGTCCCTGTCGTGGGTCTGGCGGATCAAACCCCAATGTGGTGTTGTTTGGTCTCCGCGCAACTTGGTTTCCCAAGGAACAAACCGTTAGTCAAAGCTATTGGTTTCGACTTCGACTAACATTTTTGTCAAACTTGAGGTGTGACTAGCCAAACCGGAAGCGCCAGAGTCTCCGAGTTTGTCTTTAACATACAAGGACTTTTGGTAGGCAACATTTAGGAACGCAATGTCCTTCTAACATGTGTACAGTTGGCGATGCATCACAATTGGATGAATGATCGGAAACGTGTGCGCCGCGTGTGATGCTGTACGAGGAAGCCGCGAGGCTGCGCGGAGGCTCGCGGCGCGGTGAGGTCAAATCCGCCACCACCGAAATATCTCAACGGACCGCTATTTTTAGATCGGCACACCTCCGCCTGCACACCGAGCGGATGTCACACTTGTGACTGTACGTAGAGAGTTCAAATTGCAACCGACTTGGCGTCGACATTGTGTAGCGAGGCTCGATGTTAGCGGCGATTATAAAAAGTGATATAAAGTAGTTGTGTGCGTTGCTATGTGCGGCCATGCTACTGCTGAGGCCGCTTTCCCAAACGACCACATTTGCCATTATTGTTAGACCCGTCGTCCGCAGCGATTGTTGTAAAGTGCAAGTGTTTATCATTTGCCTGTGAGTTTGGTTGTGATATTTGAATGTGTTTTGACATGATTGTGGCGCATTGTGTTCGTAACCTTCAATCGTTACGACTCGGAGTTCAAGTTATTACATTAGTTATAATTAGATACGACGCGACGGCAGAGGTCGCTCCGAGCAAAGTTGTGGCCACAGCTGCGACCAGTCGGGGTAATGTTATGCCTAACTGTTGCTCCACATAACAACGCACTCACCCGCGACCGGTAGTGTGGGCACGGTTCCGACACAGGCGGTCGGGAGTCTGTCGGCAGCGTGTGCCCTGGCGGCGTGTGCGCACAACAAACACGTCCACGCGTCGCCGTGCTAAGTGCTTGTTAACACCTCCTGCGGTATCCGCTTGTTCCCCGGTAGGAGGGTTTTGTTTGTACAAAACGCCATCTTCTATTCTCGCCCAAGGTTTTGAACAACGCGGCAACGTACGAAACAACTTGATTGTTTTATTTCACTGGATCTATGTATCTGCCGTCATAACCTCCCTCGTCCTGTTATCCCCCCCGCCCTGGACTTTTTATTTTTCCAACAGATTCTTTTCACCCACTTCTAGCACAACATTTATCGAGAGACTCTATCTATAACTAGCGCGGTCCTACAGATTAATAATTATTTAAATCCGTCGCAAACGTTCAGATAAACAAGCGACCTATAATAAGAAGAGATTAAATCTCCGAAGCGTCTCGATTACTTAAGTCGCTCAACAGCTTCCATCCAGAGATAAGATTATGGGAGAGGCAGGAGAAGGTGACTGACTCCCCGCGCGGCACTTCCGGCCACACTTCCCCGGTTCCCCGCTCTCGTGACGTCACTTCCGATGGCTTTCATAAACACTCACACTCAATATTCTTTGAATTATTGTGAAAAAAAGTATTTTTATTTGAAAAGAAAACGAAATAGCTTTGAAGTGTTATAAACAACTTAAATGTTTATACATTATTGAGATAGGATCGTTCTCCATCCAAATATATAAATGATCAACAAATAGAGAAATAAACAAACCCATTCGCAACACTGCGGTCAGACGCGCCGGAGTCGGTATTATATGCGTGTGACAAGCTCCGGTCAGTCCGCGGGTTCCGCACGCGCAAGCAGCGCGGCACACACCCACGGCGTATTCCTATATACGATGTGAACCAGAAGTATGTCGTTCACATTTGACTTGAACTTCAAAAGAAGGAAGAGGTTCCCAATTGGTCTCTGTCAAATCTTCTTCGATTTTGATTTTTTTTTAATTGAAGGAGTTGGTCAGCTAGTTGGTCCCATAAAGTTTTAGTGGAGATCCGATGAGGACTGTCGGAGCTGGAGACTGGAACATCACAAATTTCGAGAGGTTTTCTTAATATGACACCATATCTTCGCCAAATGTGAACCAATTTTTGTTATCATTATTTATTTTATTTAAAAGCATGGCAGGTTGGTTTCATATAAATTTGGTTAAGATTGGAAGAATGGTTCCGGACCTAGAGGGTGGTGGTACACCTCTAAATGAAAGAGCTTAATGAAATATTTGTCATTAAAATAAATGTCTGTTGCCATCCTATTGCGTCATTTGTATTATAGCTTCAAAAATCATAGCTATTATTGATAACTTGGTGCCGACTTCCTAAAGTAGAATCCAATCGGACAAAGTAACACTAGTAAGTCGGTTTATTTTGTTTTTATTTCACATTTTTGAGTGTCGTAGGATGACATGATTTTAATTAAATATATTTACCACCATACTATACTTATGCTCTTAGCCGTCAAAGAGTTCTTCCGATACTTTGTCATAAAATTACATTATTTTCATTGAAACTTATTCATTAAACTTATTAAGTTGGAATTTTATTAATTGAGACAAACTTCGCTTTAGGTTTTTTTTTTTTTTTTTATTAAGGAAGCTCTCAGCTTTTCTTTAGTTGGTAACCAAATTAATTTAGTTGATTTATTTTTGTTAAAAGTTTTTATATTACCTATATGTTGACCAACATTGGGATTCCGCAGCCAGACATGTGCTCTGACTACCGCTCTTACAGAACGGACCGTAAACGTGTGGAGTTGATTCCATGCGGCCGCTACCCGTGGGATATATTCGCGTTGTCGCCGATGAACTCGAGTTCCGGCGATTTTGTTACAAATGAAGCTGGTGCGATGCGCAGGTATTAATATTTCGATCTATTATTGTAGAGTGTTTGTTTTTATTGTTTATATTTATTTGGGCGGTTAGAGCAAGTGTTTGGGGATCGCTGACCGCACACCGGGTGCACGGGTCGTCTATTCCTGTTCGGGTTGAGTCACAACTTGACAAATGATTGCGCGGGATGACGAGATACCTCGTGGTCACAATCGGTATGCTTTCAATTAAACACGAGTTATTGTAAGACATCGGGCGACCATATAGCACATCTGGCAGATCTGAGGTTCCCGTTTTTGACTTTTCAAAGTATAGGAATATTGATCGCGTGTTTTATACAAGGACACATGTGACAGAGAGATAAGTATTGGCGAGATGTAGCGTTGATGAGCTTGAGTGTTGCGAAAGGTCCCAGAGGTGGTCGGAGGCGAAGATGGTCGGAGGCGAAGGTGGTCGGAGCGGAGGTGGTCGGAGCGGAGGTGGTCGGACGTTAGGAAAGGTCTCCGGCTTGTGGTGAATAACAAACGGTAAATACATCGCCAGAAAGGTCATACAAAATGTAAAGTCTTATAATATGTAATGCACTACGAGTATATTGTTTGGGAAAATAAAGATTATTATAATATTTGGTAGATTGCTGAGGGCCGTAGGGTGAGGTAACTTGGGGTTCAAAAAACTTATTAGCTATTAAAAAGTGAAGCAGTGTATTTGTGAAACAATATATTTCTAATCAAATTGTTTATTTGTGAACAGAGGTTGTTACAGTTTGGAGTTTGTTCTCTTTGCTCGTACTCTCTTTGCGGTATACAAACGTGCAATCATGTTTTTAATTCTTACATTCATGCATTACATTAATAAAATTATATTGAAATGTTTAAAGATAAAATGCAATGAAAATAATCCTGTGGGCGGGAATCGAATCCACGGTCCTCGCTTTCGCGACAAGCCACTCAACTACTGAGCCAACCAGATTCCAGTTATCTACTTATACACAGTCGCTTGTGCTTTGCTTCTAATTACTCATTAGGGTGAAGTTAGAAGTCCAAGTTTCTAATACTAGAAAAGAAGCATATTTTTTGTTTAAAGATTATCCTGATAAGGAATTTATAAAAATATAAAAAAACCATAATGTCAATTTATATTAATACCTACCGACCATGAAGGTAAAGACCGAGCCCGTCCGCGCGCCGCTCGCGTTTTTTTAGCTTCATGCTACCGACTCTAATAATAAAATTCAACCAAAATAATTGAAAATTATAATTTGACCTTTCCTCTAAAACATCAAATCAACAAACATTTCTGAAATCATATCTTATGTCAATTATTTTTAAAATCATACTTTTCCCCCTGTTCCTGAGAGCCTTTCTACGAAAATCAATTATTATTCTAAATTTCAGCTTTTTACATAACACGATACATCAAACGATAATTCGGGCCAAGTAATGCCATATGTGGTTTAACTTTAGAAACGTTCGGCTAAAACCTACAGACTAAACATAAAGATGCGTACCGGCCGGCGGACACATTGCGGGAGCCAAACACAAGCTGCTCGGTGTTTGGTGGCTCTGTGCCGGCAGATACCACAGAGGTAAGGGAGCCTCTGCGCACCTCCGCTGCGTACCGGCAGGTGGACACATTGCGGGACACAAACGCTAACACAAGCTGCTCGGTGTTTGGTGGCTCTGTGCCGGCAGATACCACAGAGGTGAGGGAGCCTCCGCGCGCCTCCGCTGCGTACCGGCCGGTGGACACATTGCGGGACACAAGCTGGCTTTGTGCCGGCAGACACCACAGAGGTGAGAGCCTCCGCGCGCCTCCGCTGCGTACCGGCCGGTGGACACATTGCGGGACACAAACGCTAACACAAGCTGCTCGGTGTTTGGTGGCTCTGTGCCGGCAGATACCACAGAGGTGAGGGAGCCTCCGCGCGCCTCCGCTGCGTACCGGCAGGTGGACACATTGCGGGACACAAACGCTAACACAAGCTGCTCGGTGTTTGGTGGCTCTGTGCCGGCAGATACCACAGAGGTGAGGGAGCCTCCGCGCGCCTCCGCTGCGTACCGGCAGGTGGACACATTGCGGGACACAAACGCTAACACAAGCTGCTCGGTGTTTGGTGGCTCTGTGCCGGCAGATACCACAGAGGTGAGGGAGCCTCCGCGCGCCTCCGCTGCGTACCGGCCGGTGGACACATTGCGGGACACAAGCTGGCTTTGTGCCGGCAGACACCACAGAGGTGAGAGCCTCCGCGCGCCTCCGCTGCGTACCGGCCGGTGGACACATTGCGAAACACAAGCTGGCTCTGTGCTGGCAGACACCACAGAGGTGAGAGCCTCCGCGCGCCTCCGCTGCGTACCGGCCGGTGGACACATTGCGGGACACAAGCTGGCTTTGTGCCGGCAGACACCACAGAGGTGAGAGCCTCCGCGCGCCTCCGCTGCGTACCGGCCGGTGGACACATTGCGGGACACAAGCTGGCTTTGTGCCGGCAGACACCACAGAGGTGAGAGCCTCCGCGCGCCTCCGCTGCGTACCGGCCGGTGGACACATTGCGAAACACAAGCTGGCTCTGTGCTGGCAGACACCACAGAGGTGAGAGCCTCCGCGCGCCTCCGCTGCGTACCGGCCGGTGGACACATTGCGGGACACAAGCTGGCTTTGTGCCGGCAGACACCACAGAGGTGAGAGCCTCCGCGCGCCTCCGCTGCGTACCGGCCGGTGGACACATTGCGAAACACAAGCTGGCTCTGTGCTGGCAGACACCACAGAGGTGAGGGAGCCTCCGCGCGCCTCCGCTGCGTACCGGCCGGTGGACACATTGCGGGACACAAGCTGGCTCTGTGCCGGCAGACACCAAAGAGGTGAGGGAGCCTCCGCGCGCCTCCGCTGGTCCGCACGAGTACGATGGGCACTATGTAACAGGGACACTTTCAAATCTGACGCGGAAAAACGCCTTTAAAGAGGTCGTGGGTTCCCTTCCCCAATACAGCATCAATGTAAGCTTGCAGCAGAGTGTCGACATATTTTCCTATAAAACGTCAATTAGGTAAGTCGAAATGTGAACACAAGGAGTGTCCGCCGGAATGTGTCGCCTTCACTGCGTACAGATATGCGCAGAATGCTAAGTATTGTTTCCTGATACTTTACATGTTTTATTCATTTCATAAATGATAGGAATAGATCACAAATAATTGTAGATTCCTAATTACTTAATATGTTTGTTATTGTGCAATAAAATACTTGTTTTGTATACCTATTTAGTACTTTTATTTTTTTATTCATTTTGGTATATAATATATATTAAATGTAACTCAATTCACTGTTATGGGACGCCGCTTGTGTGGATTCCTATGCGCAATCATATATTTCGGCCACATCCGAAATCCCTGGTTCAGCCACGAGCATGGCTGAGTCACGTAAGCGGCTGAAGTACAGGGATGAATTTAATACTAAATTATCATTTCGTAGCATTTGGGGTCGAATCTTCTGGACCCTTAGGAACCGAGGCTCGGAAAATGAGTCTTCTTGGATATGTGGAGATCAACAAAAAATCAGCATTGCCATACAAAGAGACAATGCTGCTAGCGTATTAGGTACCCTACCAAATGGCGCCTCATACAGTGATTTTTTCTTATTAGTTGAAATTTAAGTTTTATTTTTCTCGGTTAATTTAATATATATTTTAAAAAGTTTTTAAATAAATGATTATTATACTCAAGTCAGTATCATATTGAGGTATCTACATGAATTTACCGATTTATATTGAAAACCAATGCCGCAAACTATATCGAGGCTTATACTTGTGCACGTTCACACGTTCATGCATCCGCATGTTTACGCATCCGTACGTCTATGCATCCACACGTCGACACATCCACACGACCACGCGTCCTCACGTTCATGCATTCACATGTCTACGCGTCCACACATCCACACGTTCACGCATCCACACGTCCACACTTCCATACGTCGACACGTTAACGAGTCCACACGTCAACGCGTCCACACGTCAACGCGTCCTCACGTCCATACGTCGACACCTCAACGCGTCCACGCGTCTACGCGTCCACACGTCGACATTTTCACGCATCAACGCGTCCACACGTCCGCATACAGAGCGCGGAACAAGAAATTGAAAACCTAAATTTTGAAAACAGTAAACTTAAGAAAATAATTGAAGATCAAAACATACAAATCACGGTACTAAAGAAATTAACAACACAAACTCCCATTTTATCTAGAACTACAATAGGCCAAAAAAATTTAAATACGGGAATGCGATCGCAAAGGACATCTGTGAATAACTCAGGTTTGAATATCAGATATGAAACTTCAAAGAGTGAAGTAAAAAAACAAAAAAATATTAGTCAAAGTATTCATGGATTAACAGAATCGGCAGTGGATTTTGCATTATCACACTCCACACATAAAGACCAAAACCTTCAAAGCAAATTTTAACCTAAATATAGGAGCATTAAAACTGTACCAACAAAACTACCAGGACTATCAAATGAACATTGGCATGATAGAAAGAGTAAAGTTCTGATATTGGCCGACCAACAAGGCAAAGGTGTAAGGAAGATTATACAAAGTTTACTCGGTCCAGAATATAAGGTGTTATGTCATTGGAAATCTGGAGCACCACTTTCAGAGATTATAAATACATTCAAAAACGAAGTTAAAGATTATACAATGAATGATTTTGTTATACTTTTAGCGGGTGTTAATGATGTAAGTCCGTACAGTATCAATTCTAGTCTAGATAATTGGTTAGCTACTGTCAGAAACACAAATATTGTTAACAGTGAAGTACCTTATAATAAAACTCTAAATGAAAAAGTATTAAACTATAATTTAAAGTTTGTAAGTAGTCAGTTTAATAAAGAGGTATTCATGGATATGGATTATTTTCGAGGAGTACCACGCAGCAATGGCTATGGTTTTGCCCTGAATCTGTCTAGATCGCTTCTTAAAGAAATTTTACGTATAAATTATAGTCAAAAAATTAAAACTCACCTTAATAAAAAAGGAAATGATAAAAAAATAAGAACCGTAAGTACACAAACAAATGACAACCTTAATAATAATAAAATAAATAATGTTAATAGTAATAATTTAAGTAATCATGACATTCAAATTATTGATGATGATAATAATTCTGATAATGATAATATTAGGCTTGATGTAAATATAGACAATAGTAATAAGGAATATAAGAATTTTGAAATTTACTGTGATACTGACATGCATAATAATCTTAATAATAATATCAAAAATATAATTCGTAATTTGTCAAATAATAAAATAATAACATCAAATACTAATTGTTTATTTCGCTTATAATTATATTAATCTTTTGCATCAAAATATTAATGGTCTTATAAACAAGTCTGATATGATAATTGTATGTTTAGAGGAGCTATATAATAAGGATCAATTAATTGATATACTATGTATTACAGAACACAATATGGTTGAGGGCGATGAGGCTCTCCTAACAATACCAAATTATAAACTAGCTTCCACATTTAATAGAAATAATAGGCACGGTGAGTCATGTATATTAATAAACACTAAACATTATACATATACGGTAATTGAGGAAATCACAAATTTGTCAATTGTAAATATAATGGAATGTACCGCTATTCACTTAACTGAACACAAAATATATGTAATTTATATATATCGACCTCCAAAACAAAAATCACATTATATTAACCTATTTTTCCAAACAACTCAACCTACTTTTATCAAAATATTGCTTAAACAAAAATAAAATAATAATCTGTGGTAATTTTAACATTAATCTTTTAGATCGAAATAATCTATCGCAGGATTTTGAAAATATAATGCAAAGTTATAATCTACGGTTGGAAATTAAAGAACCTACTCGTATGATTAGTGGCACTTGTATTGATAATATTGCGCATAACTTAAATGGATGCAAGGCTAAAATATTGGAGTTCGGCCTATCGGACCATACAGCCCAAATATTAAAATGCCAGGTTAAGAGGAGTTGCACTCTAAAAATTTGGTATATTAGGCGAAGAGATTATAGTCTAGACAACATGGCTGTGTTTTATAAATATTTAAGCCAATTGAGTTTTGGTGAGGTATATCAAACGTGCGATCCAAATAAAGCATATAGCAGTTTTTTTGATTTATTTAAACTTATATATGATCTTTGTTTCCTTTAGATAATAATTAAAATCTTTGCAAGAATGAGAATTAAATGGCTATCATATGGTATCAAAATTTGCAGCAAAAGAAAAAGATCTCTACTTTGGAACTATAGGAAATACCCTACTCAACAAAATAGATTCTATGTATTTATATATATTTTAAAATCGTATTCTATGAGGTATAAAAAAATTATAAAACTAACACAGAGAGCACAAAACAACTATTTTATAACAACTGCACAAAATAAAGCGAAAGCAATGTGGCAAATTATCAATAATAATAAAAGCATTTTTCCAAAAGATAACATAGATGAGTTGAGGGTTGGCGGTCAAAATATAACCTCTCCTAAATTGATTGCTAATGCCTTTAATGATTTCTTTATAGACGAAATTAAAAGTGACGATAATAGTAAAACCTATAATTTCTGTGGTAATGTTAACGTTTATCTGACATTAATAACACATTATCATCAATAGTAGACTGGTTAAAACAAAATAATTTAAAAATTATTCTTACTAAGACTAAATTAATGAACTTTATGCAAAGAGATAGAGAAAATAATACAATTAATATTAATTATAAAGGCTTCCATATTGAGGAGACTGTTTTAACAAAGTTTCTAGGAGCAAATATAGATTACAAGCTTAACTGGAAACAACATACTGAAAAGTTATGTAAAAAAAATGTCAGTATTCCTATGTACTATTCAGGTTAAGTAGAGTTGTCCAAAAACGGCTGTATTAAATGCATATCATGGGTATGTTGCGTCAATAATGAGATACGTAATTATATTTTGGGGCAACTCCACAAACGATGAAATTGTTTTTAGAGCGCAAAAAAAATGCGTCAGAGCTATTTGTCATTTAAAGACAACAGATTCATGTAAACCACACTTTTCAAACTTAAAAATTTTAACTCTTCCATGTATGTATATATATGAGTGTGCTGTTTTTGTAAAATGCAATCTGGATTTGTATACATTCTGTGCCCGCGAACGATCTAATGATAAGCTAAATTTAATAAACCACAAAACAGAATTGTTTCATAAGAGCGTATTTTACAACGCGCCTTTTATTTACAACAAGCTTCCAAAGGATATACGTAATGCTGGCGATATTAGACATTTTAAAGAGAAATTACAAAACTTTTTGATAACAAGAAGCTACTACAAAGTAAATGACTTTTTTGCTGACAAAACTTAAAAAACTTGGTTTCTACTATAAATTTTAACTTCATAACTCTAATAATCATTATTATTAGAATTATGAAGTTAACATTACTTATATTACGTAATGGTCTACAATACTTAATATATATATATATATAATAACGATAATACTTGGTTTATAATGTAGTTAATTTATAAAACCAAAATAATAATTATTAATGATAAGCAAATATTAACAACTTACCTATAAAACAAACAAATTATAACAATAATTTAATAATGATGAATAATAATAGTAATGATAATAATATATATAATGTAAATAAGGATAATAATGATAATAATATAATGAACATGAAATATAATGAACATAAAATATAATTATTTTAGTAATAGATATAATGGGTAATATGAATATAATAAGTGATGGCAATATATATATATATCATTGGACAACTATTAATGTTTGATGTTGTGTTGTGCTAATTATTTAAACATGGATTAAAAATATATTAATGACCTTGAGAGTACCTACTATATGTTTGTATAAGGGAATTTTTATTATTGTATTGACTTATATTTGTTTTGGTTAATAAATTGTTAGGTAGGTAGGTATAAAATACCACTGTAAATGTTTACATGCTCTCGGGCGGTACATAGAGAACTATTTAATATTGTATTAACAACTGAAATTGTAAAATTTTGTAAACCTGTGTTCGTGAACAAATAAATGATTTATGATTTATACGTCAATGCGTCCACACGTCAACGCGTCCACACGTCTACGCGTCCACATGTCGACACATCCATACGTTCATGCATCCACACGTCTAGGCGTCTACATGTCGACACGTCCACACGTTCACGCATCCACACGTCGACACGTCACGCATCCACACGTCTACGCGTCCACATGTTCAATTACTGGGGTTATGGTGACCGCCGTTGTATGGCGGACATCTCCGGGTCTAATGTCACGATATTAAGCTACATACACGTGATGTAACTACATGGCTTCCTCCCGCCTAACTTTGTTCATTATTTAAGTAAATAAAAAGCGTATGCTTTCTTAATGAACCTAAAGCGTTACAAAATAATTATTTCTTCTAATTTAAAATCCATTAAAGTTACAAAGATATAATTACATAAATCAATTCTGCCAGTCCTCGACAGATGTCGTTTGATCTAATCAATTACGTTAAGAATACTCTGCGAGACCTCAAATTAAGTTCAAACAAAAAGTTTGCGATAAGATGAATGACCCCCCCTCCCTCATACATCACAGCTCTTCTGATGGAAACACTTTCTGTCGTTTCTTCAGACCATTTCTTGCATCGTTTGTTGGGGAAGTTTATAAAGAAGATAAAAATATTAATAACATATTATGTATACAGTGCTTAAGGTTTTGTGTAGGTTTACTAATAATATAATTTATAAAATGTAACTAATTGGGTACATTGAAACGGTGGAGTGAGGGAGACGCGGCACGCTGCACCGCTCGCACCGACGGTAATGCCATCCTACCATAGCTACGGATCACATATCTATGGGTTGGCACTTCGACACCGACAATTAAATTCTTTCAAACATGGATCTTTCAAACATAGCCGAGGGGCCCACAGACCCTTAATACGGCGCCTTATTTATCCGCAATGACTATAGTGCTGTTGTCAAACAAATGTACACCAAAACACCAAACACCGGGGTTTGTATCAGGGACTATAAAAATTGTGTATTTTTAAATTTAAGATAACTAACCAACTCGGCCGCTGCGCATATTTGTAGAGACGCGGTAATCATCTGCTAATTTAATAGCTTCAATATAAAATCATTTTATAAGATATTTCTCTTTGATCGGCCGAGGCTTTGCGGTTTCTGGTCGATCACTTCGGAACTCGTTGCCGTCTACAAGTCGGACCCGCTCGGCGGCGCAGCCTACAGATACAAGGTATTTATTTCATTTGTATATCTTCTTGCAGTCATTTAAATTTGATCACATCTAAATATAATATAGCTACATAAAATAAAATTTGGGGAGTCAATGATTATTATAATTTTTTGAAGTAATATATGAGCCCAAAATATTGACGCGGAGTAAATAAATAAATGTATATTTGATGATACCCGAACTATAGGCAAACAACATCAGAGCAATCTCACCTGGCAAAACACGACTGGTCGTGATGGAGCATTGCTAATCACATGTACTCGTAACTGCGATATGGAACCACACAGACTGACCCAATATCCCTATCAACTCATTAATCCATTTTCGTTAGAGATAAAGTGAACAGATCGTGTGTCCGGCAGCATCGTCTGTAATGTCTACATCTTATACACATATAGTACAATTACAAAACTGCATAAATCCCTTAAAATTGTAGTTAGGAGTATATGCATGCATAATAAGGAAATTTATTAATTCATAATTACAAAAATAGGCACAGATTGTGCAGCTATAACTATTTATATGTAACGAGGAATTATAGCAAACCCGTGAGCGATAAGGTACAAGGCCGCTGCACTGTGATAGCGACGCAATGCATCGGCTTATCTGTGCTGTGAGCTGTGTGCGGAGCGCGCACTGCCGCGTCATGCTGCCGGCGCCGCTCCGCACGGAGGTCGGAGCGTCATGCTGCCGGCGCCGCTCCCGCACGGAGGTCGGAGCGTCATGCTGCCGGCGCCGCTCCCGCACGGAGGTCGGAGCGGCGGCGCAACAGATAAGCCAAGGATGCACCGGAACAACATTGAGCGCTCTTGTAGTCCTTATCGGGGAGAGGTCGCTCGGAAGTACAACAAGCGACTAATTACGGAACATTCCTCACGCAACTACCACCACTACCAGCCCAGATCCGAACAGGATAGAATCAGAGAGACGCTATCAGACTGCGAGGGGTCGCGGGTCCGAGGGCGAGACGGACGCTAGGCTATCAGACTGCGAGGAGTCGCGGGTCCGAGGGCAGGACGAACGCTAGGCTATCAGACTGCGAGGGGTCGCGGGTCGAGGGCGAGACGGACGCTAGGCTATCAGACTGCGAGGGCTCGCGGGTCCGAGGACGAGACGGACGCTAGGCTATCAGACTGCGAGGGGTCGCGGGTCCGAGGGCGAGACGGACGCTAGGCTATCAGACTGCGTAGGGTCGCGGGTCCGAGGGCGAGACGGACGCTAGGCTATCAGACTACAAGGGGTCGCGGGTTCGAGGGCGAGACGGACGCTAGGCTATTAAACTGCGAGGGGTTGCGGGTCCGAGGGCGAGACGGACGCTAGGCTATCAGACTGCGAGGGGTTGCGGGTCCGAGGGCGAGACGGACGCCAGGCTATCAGACTGCGAGGGGTTGCGGGTCCGAGGGCGAGACGGACGCTAGGCTATCAGACTGCGAGGGGTTGCGGGTCCGAGGGCGAGACGGACGCTAGGCTATCAGACTGCGAGGGGTTGCGGGTCCGAGGGCGAGACGGACGCCAGGCTATCAGACTGCGAGGGGTTGCGGGTCCGAGGGCGAGACGGACGCTAGGCTATCAGACTGCGAGGGGTTGCGGGTCCGAGGGCGAGACGGACGCTAGGCTATCAGACTGCGAGGGGTTGCGGGTCCGAGGGCGAGACGGACGCCAGGCTATCAGACTGCGAGGGGTTGCGGGTCCGAGGGCGAGACGGACGCTAGACTATGAGCGGTAATAGAATTTGATGTGATACTATTTATAATTATTACCAAATATGTATGTTTAGAAGTTCCAATTAAACTTGCAAATGAGTGTAATGTGGAGAGACAATGCCGGCGGCGCTCGTCACGATTGACGGCCGCCATCTTCTACATCGCATTACGTTTCGTTTCACACATTACCACTATTTTTAGCAACAATGCTATTTTATAATAAGCGTAGAGAATGTCCCAAAACTGTGTCGTCACAGCATACAAGCCTCCAGCGCGAAGGCCCTCGCCGTGTAATGGGGCAGGCATACCGGACTGGCATATCACGTCGCTGTCTCACTCTATTCTACGCAAATACTATACAATTATTATATGAAGGGTGTCTAAAGGTTTGTATTTTGTTTATTTGTTATTAGAATTTTTGGTTATACCTATTTTAATTCCTGTCTAGTAACTGTCGTGCTAACATTCTGTGATTTATTAAAACGGAGCTGTATACGGTTGGGCAACGAATTTTAATTGTAAACCCCCCACTACAATATATCATATGGAGACAATAATGCAGAAGTTGGAAAGGCTCTTACAGTTATTGCCGCCCGATACAGAAGCACGAGAACTCATTATTTAGCGGAAATTGTATAGATTTTCCAGACATGTGGTTCCAGCAGGACGCGCGACTTCTCCGCCACACGATTGCTCTACAGAGATGGTCGAGTAATCTCACGATTTGGTGACGAGTAGCCCGTCCAGATCATGTGATTTGACTCAAATGGACTTCTTTCTCTGACATTTGAAGAGCAAAGTGTATGTATGCCAACATACCTCACACGATCCCAGAGCCAAACGCCGATACCGACCAAGCCATTGGTGAGATAGAGGATAGATTTTTATAAATGTTGAACCAAAATGTTGTAAAAAAATATTAACAAAAGGATGACTTTATCCAACGGAGTGGAGGAGGGCATTTGTATGATATAGTTATGCATATTTTATCGGCAGCTAACTGGTCTTTTTAGTTTTTATTCAAATATCTGGTAATTGTTCATAATTCCCATGTTTAATTACATCTACTTTTTGTGTTTACGAATAGAGATCATAAGAAAAATTATAAAAAATTAATAATCCAATCTTCTTCTTGGCACCCTGAGTATACAAGTCTCAACAAGTGTTATTGTTTTCAGTTAACCAGGTATGCTGTCCCGCTAAGGTATCATTGCCACACAAGTGGCGGCGCTTGTGACCATAAGGCTCACTAATACTGATCGCCGGTAACTTTACAAACTTATGTCGTTTCACAAGTAACGCGATGATAACACTGAATGTTATGTTTTATGGCGAAATGTGTTATTTTGGGGAAAGGTATTTTCCAATAATATTCGTCATCACTTATGTAGAGCACATAGTCGCAAGTTATTTGCGTGGCGGTGAGGGACTCTACCGCTCGACGCGTGTGTCGTGATGGTACGACAATATGTTGATATAATTACTGCAAGTATTATGGTTATTAGTTTTCATTAAATTATTTAAGTAAAAAGTGAAACATTGTATTGTCGAGTGTATAGAGTGGAGCTCCGAAACCTGTTTAACTAATTTGGTTGATATAAATTTGTTTCCGAACTGCGAGGTGAGCGAATGTGCTGACGACGACGTCGGTACTCCGACCGATGTGCAATCACTGTCATCCGCACTTGTTTGTGGAACCCTGTCGCCACCTGCGGGTTACCGCCGCGCACACGGGAGGACACTCGCGCACTCACTCGTCACCACTGTGCACCTGTAACACCACTAGATCACGATCACTGTGCCGGGCCGGCGGAGATCGCGGCGGGAGGGCGCAACGCGCGTGCGGTCTCCTCGGCGGTCGGAGATGGACTGAAGTTTCCCGCGAAAATGTTGACAGCGCTCCACGTGTGCCCTCGGAGCCTGCGGGCGCTGCCGGGCGGCGGCCGGGCGGCGACCGTGCCGCGACCGGGCCGCGACCGTGCGGGCGTCCTGCACCGTGCGGTCGCTGCACATAACTTCGGGCAAGTTGGTATTGGAGGAAGAGGTTTACAAAACAATGCGCGATCGAAGTATTTGGGGAGTGACATCTGGATCGTACATATTGGTGTATCGTCCTGTCCTGACTTCCTGACTAGTAATCAGTCAGGAAGTAATCAGTCAGGACCATGTAATCAGTCAGGATGTAAATTAAATCAAAGTAAATCAATCATCCATCAGTCATCAGCTCATAATACATATTTTTTCCTGAAAATAGTAAATCGATTATTATTAAATAGGTATAGAATATGTAATTATTATTAGGATAGCATATATTCATTTAATATAGTTAGGAAGCCAAAACATCGACGCCCCTCCAGCACCTACACATACGCCGCCTGGCGGCCTGGCTACGCTACGTTACGTGTGGTGGTGATGGCGCGAGAGCCGCGGGGAGCCGGACCTATACTTGTTGGGCGCAACACTACCCGAATAAGGCATACATTTGCACCGACATACGCGATATAAGTTCTAAAAACTATTCGTGAAATTTCAGTATTGCTAGAGCCACGAGAAGGACTATTGACAAATGAGAATGAGATTAACAACTTTTGTAAAGAAAACTGATTACTAAAGGCGTAACCACAGAATTCGATAATGTGAGTTCTCCTTCGAGTCGAGATCAAAAATGACGCCATATTTTACAAATAATATTTTCCGAAATTCATAATCTATATACGAGTATATGTACATACTAATATCTAAACTTCTATACTAATATTATAAAGAGGTGAAGTTGTAGGGGGAAAGAAGAACGGTCATAGCCCATGTATTTTCGGACCCAGGCTTAGAAGCCGCGTTCAAAAATGAAACCTATCCAGTTCGATAGAGGAAAATACATATAATAAAATTG
Organism: Monopis laevigella; assembly: GCA_947458855.1. NCBI lineage: Eukaryota > Metazoa > Arthropoda > Insecta > Lepidoptera > Tineidae > Monopis > Monopis laevigella. The sequence continues at coordinate 214,312 of OX381596.1, read as the reverse complement.
TTAATTACAATGAAGTTGCGAGAATAAAAGTTATTCTCATTTGAATTTCAATTTGAGGTTATGTTATGACTAGCGAACAATTTCGGTCCGCGAATTATTAATCCGCAAAATTATTAGTAGTGTTTCCTTGTGCTGCACTGACAGAATAAAAATTATATAATCGTCGCTCTTTTTTTAAAATTATTTATTTTTACATAGCACTGGATGCAAGTCCATCGGCCTATCGTCGCTATTTTTTTTTTCTGTTCATGCTTTAAATAGACAAAGGAGGGCATTCAATACTATACGGCCTTTTCTTTTTCTTTCAAACTAATGTGGAATCTCTCTTTATTTTGTTAAATCTCAATCCAGAGAAGCAAAAATAATATTTTTTAATGTATAAAGCTTTTTTTCTGCATAATGTGGACAAATATACAGAAAAGGCAGAAGAATCAGCACGTAACAAAAGTTGTCAGAACTTTTTTTTCCAACTTCTAACTTTTTTTTTAATACTGGAAAATAATGCTTAAATATCTATTATTAAGTAAGCATAACGTTGTTTGTGAACGCTAAGCTTTTACGGTTGGGTCCAGAATGACCGTTCTCCTTTCTGAACCTACTGAACCAATTTTGAAAATTGTTTTAGTAGGTATTGGAAAGACCATTTATCGAGGCGGAGGAAGGCTATAAGCTATATAACATCACGCTACGACCAATAGGAGCGAAGCATCAATGAAAAATATTAGGAAAACGTGGAAATTTGTTCGTTTTGAGAGCTTCCGTCGCATGCGCTGCGTCAACAGTAACGCAGAGGATAATTTTTAATTAATTAGGTTTTCCTACCGAGGATCCAAACAAATGCTTTGATCTCACGAATTAAATTACTTCCCCTGTGCTGTCGGACAAGAGAAATTCCAGCATAGTCTATTGAAGGATCTAGGCCATCCAAGATCGGCCGTTGAAACTTCTAAGTTATCTTCTGTCTATGATTTGGTGTGATAGAGAGGGTAGAGAACGTAGTGAATGCAATCCTGCTCCGGTGCCCCGCGATGGCCCTGGCGCGTCAGCACGGACAAATTAATCGTCTCTTACTTCTGAACGTGTAAAAGTAATAAACTCTATTTATTTTAACATAAGCTAAGCCACTCTCTTTTGCGATACGTATCTTCTTCATACAGCGCAGCGGTGGAACAACAGAAGAATTCCATATTCCTCGGTCCAGTACAATCAATATATGGCACATGGTTCCATGGGAAAAGGTTGTCGATTTGATCAGTAGAGCCTCATACGAGGGTCAAACTTAAACTTTATAGAACTGGCCACTTGTAAACATAATAAAAAAATCAGTTTAAATTCTGAAAATGGAACTCTTTGCCAATATTATTGATGATGAACATTTAGCGGTCAGGAAGCTTTGTTCCCGACGTATATACTAGCGGGAGGTGCGGCGCTGCTGAGTCCGAGTGTTGTGGGGCTCGCCGCACAGCTCTTGCGCAATAATGCCTGACCCGACAACATAATATATATATATATATGGATGGTAGCTCTGGAGAGGAGCGCACAGACAGGCAGACAGACAGACTATGCATGAGATTACAGATACCCACAGCAATAATAGTGCACAATACATTTGGTCATTACAATAACTGTGTACTTACCTCCTGTCTCAGTATACAGGGAAGACAAAAGGCCGCGGCCAACCAACTGGCCTTTTTTTAGGAAAAGTTTTATTTATTTTTGATAATAAGGCAATGTTTCCTTTCAGTAAAATTTGCCTTCATCAATGTTCTTTCCCGCCAACCACGGCCTATTCCCACCCTATATAGCGACAACATACCGGGTGCCCGAGTGCTCCCACTGTCGCACTTCGTGTTGTTGGTGGGCCGCAATATTTCCACATTAATTACAATAAAACTAACTGTTACAAATAAATAACAAACTAGATTATAGGAATCCCTATTAGCTAAATATCAAACAATCGCACTCTCGCGCACGCGCGGCGAAACATAACGACTGCACGCACAATGACGTTTGCACGGTGCGTGTAACCTAATAATGACGCGTAGTTGAATGATACGTCGTTCATTATTTACAAGAAAAAATAATTTTCCAAAATGTACAATTGTCGTAAGTGTTGATTGTCCGTAGTAGTATTTTGGCGTTGTTTTGCGCTTGAAAACCAAACCCGTCGGCTTGGTGCCGTGCCGTGTAGTGCCATCAAATCAAATCCCAAACAGTGCCAAACTCGTGAAAAGCTGATAACTATTATACAGGATGAAAACCATAAGTGTCTCCAGATTATTTCGTAAATATAAATGATATCAAAACGTTTTATTTTTTATCGAAGCTAAGTGATAAGCTTACTGTAGATGAATATTTGCAAATTAGTATTAAGGACACCGCATTCGCGGAGTCTATATATATATATATATTCCTATATATTGAAATCAGAAAAAGATCTTTTTAAATATTATAATATAATACAAAAATATGTATTATCCACAACAGAAATATTTAAAAATATGAATCGAAATTCGACTAACAGCCAAGTTATAATATTGAAAGTTTGTATGGACGGCGAGATGCCCGCAGAGCCCTTATAAGTTAAATAATATTATATGAGAACAGAAGTGTTTTATGCTATGTGACCGTTGTTCACAAATAAATAATTAGATTTGATTTGTTTTCTGCAAATAATTTCATTTCATTGAATTTGAATAATTGTAAATTTAACTTAAGTATTTTTTAAATAAAATGCGCGTTGCCGTCGTTGCAATATTTAAATAAAGTACTTTTACCCAATACCTACTGAGATTGATTCTATTCGTGCTTCTTCTGTCACACCCAGCAATCAGTTGGTGTTTTAGAATTTAGAACTCCATACATTAATACTCCTTTACTTAGGGCATTAGATGGTTAAGATTTTTTTAAATTGTTTTATTTTACATTTGATTATTGTCATTTTACTGATTAGGCACCTTTGATATTAGTTTATATTTTATAATATCCTCATATTTAGGGAACAATCATTTGGAGGCATTTAGCGTTTCCACCCGGTATGAGTGGGCGCGACTCACTGGCGAACGCGAGTCCGACGTACGCGAGCAGCGTGTCGCGCGCGGAGCCCAGCGCCTCGCGCCCGAACACCGACACGTTGGCCGCCAGCAAGTAGTCGTGCAGCGTGCTCGCCAGCAGGAAGCCGCCGTCCGCGCCCGCCGCGCCCGAGTACGCCTGCGACTCGAACACTAACATCGCGCGATTCCAACCAAATCTGCAAACAATGCGAGCGCACGCGTCACTGGCGCCATCTGCCGTTGGATAGCCGCTCGAGCCCGCCGCGCCGCCCAACGTTCAGTAGCGTTACTACTTTGTAAAGCGCCATCTATTGAAACTTCTTGGAACCTATTGATAATGTCCTGAAAAAGGTTACACCGTGACATAGTATGCGAGACTCACTCGTGTACTTGTAGTCGAGATAGAACTTTAGGTTGTCCGTGTAGTTGCGGCCGCCGTCGGAGGTGGTGTCCCAGGGCGAGTAGAGCACTTCCTCCTGCTTCAGGAAGTTGGCGAAGGTCTTCATCATGAGGTGGCAGGAGGAGCGGCCCGCCACGCCCGCCTGCGCGTCCGGCTCCGTGATCAGCAGCGCCTGGCGCCACCCGAAACTACAACACACGGTGCTTCACTCACACACACACAGCCCGGGATAATGGATACCTATCATAACAGACATCGCCGCCAATGACTAAGCTCTGAATAGACCACGCCACTTGCCTTACAGGCTGAGAGCGCCTTCAGTGATAGTATATGATAGACCTAGGTAGAAATTAACAACTGCAGATGTTTCTACCTGCGAAAATGGTTACCTATGTATTAAAATTGTATAAAAACAAGCGCGTGTGATCGGCGAAGCCATTTATTTTGTGGTCAATTGATATTGTAAATTATTAGAAGTGCGAGTATATTATTTTATATAACGTCTGGATGTACCTAAATCCCTTACTAGAATTATTAAAATTAGTTAAGGAAACTACTAAGAACAAAAAAAAAATACTTTCCGACATAAATAGACCTTTCTTCTTAGCCTAACTATGAAAATTCCTTTATTTAATTTAAATTGTAATGAAGAGTTTCCATAGGTCTGTGCCAAGCATCTTCACCTACTTTGTGAGTTGGTCGCCTCGGTGGCAGCATGTATGAGAGATAACGATAGAATAGCTAACCACTAGTTTAGCACTACATAACCAAGTAGCACGCGTTCGGTTGGGTAGAATGTTTTTCATATAAAGACACAATATTAGGGTGAAATATTATAGGGCGTTGTAGAAACGTAACGTTTTCATTTACGTATACGTGAGCAACAATCAATAAGATCGCTTTGTTGTTGGAAACAGGATTGAATAAAGCGATCCGGTAGAGCCTCTGACCACAAATTACGATCTAGGCTCGTACTATGTGTAGGTATTAAGGTAGGCAGTAAAAATATATATTATTTTTTTGAGTGGTAAAAAAAATCTGTTAAGTGTTACATGAAATAAATAATTTACGAAAATTCGTGTTTTGGATTTTTATTGATTTTATTAGTATGTTCAATCCGCAATGTTGTCTTCGCCGACCGGCGTCAGAGATAACTATAGATCGTAGTGCGACACTGGAGACTGTCGCACTACGAACTATAGTTATCAGTGGCGTGCAGTCCATATAGGCACAAAGGCACTGCCTACCCCAGAAATTTGGTAATAAAATCATATTAAAAACCTATTATATTTTGTTGTTTTCAATGATAATGACACTTTGTATTTCAAATAGCGCCATCTATAGTTTTTTTTGTGGTACTATCATCATATAGTACTAGCGCCATCTATCGTTATTTTTTTGTACTAATCACTCTGTATTGTTTCGGTTGCCTAAGTTTTTCAATTATTATTATTATTATTGGATTATACTAAATGTATGAGTTAGGCACTGCCTTTGTACCTCAAACAATCAAATATTTGTGATAAACTTAAATATAATAGGACTAGGAGCGCATAAACTGTAGGTAGCAAATAGGTTGGCACACAGAATTAATGAAAGAACGAGAACTTCTCTGTACAAAACTGTTGAGAAGTACCAGCGGGGTGAGAAGGAACTTTATTTTACACTTTCGCTTTCGTCAGTGGAATCGTTTTCGTCTTGTCTATGGTCAGAACTTGTATGAATAATATACGGAAGTGCTGTAAAACATCTTCAAAATTATTAGGTTGATGATTTTTCGATTGTATACTTCAAAGAAACGAATAATTGATATTTATCTCTTTTCTAAAGTTCGAAATCGAAAGAATTATGGTACAGTTTTAATAATTTACATGATCTGTTATAGCACTTCCGTATATTATTCATACAGGTTCTGGCCATAGACAAGACGAAAACGATTCCACTGACGAAAGCGAAAGTGTTAAATAAAGTTCCTTCTCACCCCGCAGGAGCGCAGGAGTCCTTAGCGGTACAAATATGAAATTATACATGTCCCGCTTACATGACGCGTGCAGAGCGAGATCACATGCATGTGGGTGGTACTTGAAGTCGTGAGGTATTAATATTATCCTACTAATTTGCATTGTTGCGTAATTTTTTTTTTTTTTTTTTAATAATATGGACAAATTACACATATTCAATTCTAATAAAATTTACCCAAAGTTGTGATATTTTTCTATTGTCATTTATTAAAAGGAATTGTTTTTTTTTGTCAGTTTCGCATTCTTAAATCGCGTTACTGTTTGTCTTGACTCTTGACTATATTTTTAATAGTGTATTTCTTCTGTGCTAGACGTTTATGGTGATAATTTTAATTTGTTTGTGTACTGCAAAACTTTTAATAAGTACCTAATGGCTTTTTAAAGCTGTTTTAACTATCCGCAAATTTACTATCTCGCGAATATAAACATTTCATTGTAGATATTGTAGACATTTAAAATTGCTAATTTAAAAAATTAAAATCAATGAAAACTCATTTATTTGGTATGTTACTATAAATTCTGCCTACCTTATACTAAAACCCTGTGCACGCCACTGATAGTTATCACCGAGGCTCGCTCATAACTTCTATAAGCATGACGTGTGCTCGGGAATAATTGATCAATAATTTGTTGATGAGTAGTTGGCCACTTGGTGCGGTTCCCTGTGGACTTCCTGCTTCATTCCCTGATCAGTCGGAACCGGTACGAGTGCCAATGTGTTTAGCAATATCATAAGATTTACCATTTGGTGGCTGGATTTAGACTTCAACATGCGTGTGACTTCACAAGTAAAGTATAATGGCGTCGCGCGGCTCACACCGGCTGTCAGCATCCCCACGAGGGTAAGGACCATTTTATGATACGTCCCCACGAGGGTAAGGACCATTTTATGATACGTCCCCACGAGGGTAAGGACCATTTTATGATACGTCCCCACGAGGGTAAATACCATTTTATGATACGTCCCCACGAGGGTAAGGACCATTTTATGATACGTCCCCACGAGGGTAAGGATCATTTTATATATAATATTATTAAAATTCTTTAACAAAGTAAAACGAGGTAAAACCGCTACGTATAATAAATCTACTTTACTCACAGATTAAATTAATAAATGCTTAGACAATGAACCATCCATAAACAAAATAAATAATATGCACACAAAATGTAAGAAAAACCCCAATAACTTACAACTAAGGTCTAATTTTATTAACTATAGAAATATATGTAATAAACTAATTAAACTTCTAAAATTCAGCTACTATGAAAAACCTGTAGAAAAAAACTCAAGTAATTTAAAAGAAACATGGAATATTATAAAAGACATTTGCCATCTCCAGAAAAATAAAACAATCCCCCGTAGAGCATTTAGAAATAAAAGAATCACCGATATATCTCTTACTGATGTCAATAATTATTTCATATCTGTGGGCCCCAATCTTGCCAATATAACTAAGTCAAAACATAATAAAAGCGATAATGAGCAAATATCTCATTATTACACACTAACCCCCAAAACTCTCACTATTTTTAACTGATGCTCAAGAAGTTTTAAAAATAATATCTGAACTAAAAACTCATAGTGCTCCCGGCATAGATAACATCACCAGTTTATTTATATAGGCTTTTAAGTACAAAATCTCATGTATGTATCATGGGAAATTGCAAATAATCGGGCTGAAAGAGGCTTAGCAATAGTAACGTCGTGGCTTGAAGATTCCCTCTTAACATTAAATATTAACAAGATCAAATTTATATGTTTCGGGATGCTGTATCGTTCACAGATTGCGCCAGCTTCGCCAGATAAAGTACCTTGGCATAGTTATTGACGAACTCTTAAACTGGAATGCACAGGTGACAGAAGTATCAAAACGTGTTAGCAAACTTATATACATATTTAAAAATCTGAGGATAGCCGCAAATTATCAAATAATAATTCAAACTTATAAAGCGTTATGTAAAAGCATACCCAGCTACTGCATCTGTGCATGGGGTGAAGCCTCTAAGCATACCCAGCTACTGCATCTGTGCATGGGGTGAAGCCTCTAAGCATACCCAGCTACTGCATCTGTGCATGGGGTGAAGCCTCTAAGCATACCCAGCTACTGCATCTGTGCATGGGGTGAAGCCTCTAAGCATACTCAGCTACTGCATCTGTGCATGGGGTGAAGCCTCTAAGCATACCCAGCTACTGCATCTGTGCATGGGGTGAAGCCTCTAAGTATACTCAGCTACTGCATTGTGCATGGGGTGAAGCCTCTAAGCATACCCAGCTACTGCATCTGTGCATGGGGTGAAGCCTCTAAGCATACACAGCTACTGCATTGTGCATGGGGTGAAGCCTCTAAGCATACCCAGCTACTGCATCTGTGCATGGGGTGAAGCCTCTAAGCATACTCAGCTACTGCATCTGTGCATGGGGTGAAGCCTCTAAGCATACCCAGCTACTGCATCTGTGAATGGGGTGAAGCCTCAAAGCATACCCAGCTACTGCATCTGTGCATGGGGTGAAGCCTCTAAGCATACCCAGCTACTGCATCTGTGCATGGGGTGAAGCCTCTAAGCATACTCAGCTACTGCATTGTGCATGGGGTGAAGCCTCTAAGCATACCCAGCTACTGCATCTGTGCATGGGGTGAAGCCTCTAAGCATACTCAGCTACTGCATCTGTGCATGGGGTGAAGCCTCTAAGCATACTCAGCTACTGCATCTGTGCATGGGGTGAAGCCTCTAAGCATACCCAGCTACTGCATCTGTGCATGGGGTGAAGCCTCTAAGCATACCCAGCTACTGCATCTGTGCATGGGGTTAAGCCTCTAAGCATACCCAGCTAATGCATCTGTGCATGGGGTGAAGCCTCTAAGCATACCCAGCTACTGCATCTGTGCATGGGGTGAAGCCTCTAAGCATACTCAGCTACTGCATCTGTGCATGGAGTGAAGCCTCTAAGCATACTCAGCTACTGCATCTGTGCATGGGGTGAAGCCTCTAAGCATACCCAGCTACTGCATCTGTGCATGGGGTGAAGCCTCTAAGCATACCCAGCTACTGCATCTGTGCATGGGGTGAAGCCTCTAAGCATACTCAGCTACTGCATTGTGCATGGGGTGAAGCCTCTAAGCATACCCAGCTACTGCATCTGTGCATGGGGTAAAGCCTCTAAGCATACTCAGCTACTGCATCTGTGCATGGGGTGAAGCCTCTAAGCATACTCAGCTACTGCATCTGTGCATGGGGTGAAGCCTCTAAGCATACCCAGCTACTGCATCTGTGAATGGGGTGAAGCCTCTAAGCATACCCAGCTACTGCATCTGTGCATGGGGTGAAGCCTCTAAGCATACTCAGCTACTGCATTGTGCATGGGGTGAAGCCTCTAAGCATACCCAGCTACTGCATCTGTGCATGGAGTGAAGCCTCTAAGCATACTCAGCTACTGCATTGTGCATGGGGTGAAGCCTCTAAGCATACCCAGCTACTGCATCTGTGCATGGGGTGAAGCCTCTAAGCATACTCAGCTACTGCATCTGTGCATGGGGTGAAGCCTCTAAGCATACCCAGCTACTGCATCTGTGAATGGGGTGAAGCCTCAAAGCATACCCAGCTACTGCATCTGTGCATGGGGTGAAGCCTCTAAGCATACCCAGCTACTACATCTGTGCATGGGGTGAAGCCTCTAAGCATACTCAGCTACTGCATTGTGCATGGGGTGAAGCCTCTAAGCATACCCAGCTACTGCATCTGTGCATGGGGTGAAGCCTCTAAGCATACTCAGCTACTGCATCTGTGCATGGGGTGAAGCCTCTAAGCATACTCAGCTACTGCATCTGTGCATGGGGTGAAGCCTCTAAGCATACTCAGCTACTGCATTGTGCATGGGGTGAAGCCTCTAAGCATACCCAGCTACTGCATCTGTGCATGGGGTGAAGCCTCTAAGCATACTCAGCTACTGCATCTGTGCATGGGGTGAAGCCTCTAAGCATACTCAGCTACTGCATCTGTGCATGGGGTGAAGCCTCTAAGCATACCCAGCTACTGCATCTGTGCATGGGGTGAAGCCTCTAAGCATACCCAGCTACTGCATCTGTGCATGGGGTGAAGCCTCTAAGCATACTCAGCTACTGCATTGTGCATGGGGTGAAGCCTCTAAGCATACCCAGCTACTGCATCTGTGCATGGGGTGAAGCCTCTAAGCATACACAGCTACTGCATTGTGCATGGGGTGAAGCCTCTAAGCATACCCAGCTACTGCATCTGTGCATGGGGTGAAGCCTCTAAGCATACTCAGCTACTGCATCTGTGCATGGGGTGAAGCCTCTAAGCATACCCAGCTACTGCATCTGTGAATGGGGTGAAGCCTCAAAGCATACCCAGCTACTGCATCTGTGCATGGGGTGAAGCCTCTAAGCATACCCAGCTACTGCATCTGTGCATGGGGTGAAGCCTCTAAGCATACTCAGCTACTGCATTGTGCATGGGGTGAAGCCTCTAAGCATACCCAGCTACTGCATCTGTGCATGGGGTGAAGCCTCTAAGCATACTCAGCTACTGCATCTGTGCATGGGGTGAAGCCTCTAAGCATACTCAGCTACTGCATCTGTGCATGGGGTGAAGCCTCTAAGCATACTCAGCTACTGCATCTGTGCATGGGGTGAAGCCTCTAAGCATACCCAACTACTGCATCTGTGCATGGGGTGAAGCCTCTAAGCATACCCAGCTACTGCATCTGTGCATGGGGTGAAGCCTCTAAGCATACCCAGCTACTGCATCTGTGCATGGGGTGAAGCCTCTAAGCATACTCAGCTACTGCATTGTGCATGGGGTGAAGCCTCTAAGCATACCCAGCTACTGCATCTGTGCATGGGGTGAAGCCTCTAAGCATACCCAGTTACTGCATCTGTGCATGGGGTGAAGCCTCTAAGCATACTCAGCTACTGCATCTGTGCATGGGGTGAAGCCTCTAAGCATACCCAGCTACTGCATCTGTGCATGGGGTGAAGCCTCTAAGCATACTCAGCTACTGCATCTGTGCATGGGGTGAAGCCTCTAAGCATACCCAGCTACTGTATCTGTGCATGGGGTGAAGCCTCTAAGCATACCCAGCTACTGCATCTGTGCATGGGGTGAAGCCTCTAAGCATACTCAGCTACTGCATCTGTGCATGGGGTGAAGCCTCTAAGCATACCCAGCTACTGCATCTGTGCATGGGGTGAAGCCTCTAAGCATACCCAGCTACTGCATCTGTGCATGGGGTGAAGCCTCTAAGCATACTCAGCTACTGCATCTGTGCATGGGGTGAAGCCTCTAAGCATACTCAGCTACTGCATATGTGCATGGGGTGAAGCCTCTAAGCATACCCAGCTACTGCATCTGTGCATGGGGTGAAGCCTCTAAGCATACCCAGCTACTGCATCTGTGCATGGGGTGAAGCCTCTAAGCATACTCAGCTACTGCATTGTGTATGGGGTGAAGCCTCTAAGCATACCCAGCTACTGCATCTGTGCATGGGGTGAAGCCTCTAAGCATACTCAGCTACTGCATCTGTGCATGGGGTGAAGCCTCTAAGCATACCCAGCTACTGCATCTGTGCATGGGGTGAAACCTCTAAGCATACTCAGCTACTGCATTGTGCATGGGGTGAAGCCTCTAAGCATACCCAGCTACTGCATCTGTGCATGGGGTGAAGCCTCTAAGCATACTCAGCTACTGCATCTGTGCATGGGGTGAAGCCTCTAAGCATACCCAGCTACTGCATCTGTGAATGGGGTGAAGCCTCAAAGCATACTCAGCTACTGCATCTGTGCATGGGGTGAAGCCTCTAAGCATACTCAGCTACTGCATCTGTGCATGGGGTGAAGCCTCTAAGCATACCCAGCTACTGCATCTGTGAATGGGGTGAAGCCTCAAAGCATACTCAGCTACTGCATCTGTGCATGGGGTGAAGCCTCTAAGCATACTCAGCTACTGCATCTGTGCATGGGGTGAAGCCTCAAAGCATACTCAGCTACTGCATCTGTGCATGGGGTGAAGCCTCTAAGCATACTCAGCTACTGCATCTGTGCATGGGGTGAAGCCTCTAAGCATACCCAGCTACTGCATCTGTGCATGGGGTGAAGCCTCTAAGACCTTATCGAACTGGAGCGAGCCCAAAGAGCAATTCTCAAAGTAGCGCTGTCACTACCTTACCGACATACCGCTGCACTGGTATATGATCTGTCCAAGGTCCTCTCAGTTCGAAAGCTGTATGTGAATGACTCGATAGTCATTCGTCGATACCATGGTACAGTTGTCTCTTAGTTGTCGAACAGCGAGGGCGAGTTGACCAATTTCCGATTCTATTCACTTCTTTTTTTTGTTGTTTTTTTTTAAGTTATTTAGTGCTGATTTAATAGTCAAAAATTACAAAATTTTATAAAGAAATTATGAGACATTTTCTTAATATTATTTTGCTTCAAACAATATTACAAAATACTCTCTCAATACTCTTAAATAGCGTCAGAAAATGTATTACCTCCACCGCGTGCGCCGATGTAAACCATTGTGTCGCGAGTAGAGGTGAGCGTTACGTAACGTAGATAGTTACAGTAAAGTCGATATTTCTTAAATAACTAATAACGGTTATTATATTTGTAATAACTATTTAATTAAAAAAACGTAATTAAGAAAAAAAAACATAATATTGATTTTTGAGTATTAAAAGGGTTAGATCTCATTATTTCCTTTTATTAGAGTACAAACACGATAGGCTTACGACCGACGGTTGACGAGATAAATTGAAAAAACATTTTCGACCTTAATGACATTGATCGAGTACCTTTTTTTTAAATTTCATTCGACTTATTAGATGGCATACCATCGAATTCTACCAATAAAATGCAATTGTCAATAAGGTCGAAAATCCTTTAACAAAGCTGAAATTACTTTCATTGGCTAGATATCATCGATACCTATCGTTTAAGTACAAACACTTTGGGTCTAGGGCCAGGGGTTAATAAGTTATAATAAAAAAACGTTTTGACATGACATATCGCCAGATTACACCAATACCATAACTATGAGTCCAAAATCAAAATATAAGCCATGTGGATATAAGAGTTATTATCAAAACAAAAATTTAATACTTTTATTAAAAAAAAAAACAAAATAAAAACTAAAACAAGATAATTTTTAAATACAACTACCTAGAAAGAATGCGTCACGGAACGTACCGCAACCAATCACAGCAATAGCGTGAACATCATTAACCACCTCGTCGGAGTGCAACGACGATATTTTAAAAACCGATACAAGAAAAAGAAACTAAAACGAGGATAGCAACAATAACTCAAAAAAAACACAACGTCAAAAAACCTTAGAACGAATGTGCAACCAATCACGAAAAAACTACTATAACAAAAATCACTAAATATCACAATCACGTGAAGTAACAATAACCACCACGTTACAAGAGTTTCCATCGTTACAAGTTACAACCGTTTCAAGCGTTTCAAAGTGATATCCATATAGATAGGTAAATTTGTTCCGTCCGTTTAAATCACAAGTTGTGGAATGTCGGCGAGCAGCGACATAGCGCAAAGCGGTGATATAATGAACTAAGTAAACCAATTTATAACAACTACTACAGAGAGATGGCGCTAATATATTAAATAATGCAGAATATAAGTATTTTGTGGTCAATAAAACTTTAGCTGTCTTTTGGATGATAAAAATTGATTAAAATAAAAACACATGTAAAAATCATAATAAAAATATGAAATTAAAAAAATTAAGTGCAGAAGCGGGGATGGAACTGGCGTTCTGTGGTTATTAAGTTATTTAGATAGAATAGAATCATGTCGCCATTAAAAAATTAAAATAGATAAAAAAAATTAAATAAAGAAAATTTGTTAAAGAAATAATTGTACAATGTAGATAAGTTTTCTGACTGCTGTTATAGTGAATAAGTTTTTATATTAAAAAAATATTGGTACACGGGGTAAGTAGGAAAATAATTTAAAACAATGATTGTTTAGAGATTTATTTGAGAGTAAAGTAGGTACATAAAATTAAAATTATTTTCGAGGCACTACGCTTGTTGATTTTTTTTTTTATTTTTTTTATTTTTTTTTGCTTATAATTAGATTTTTGATCAACAAAAAGAAACGTAGCCGTTACGATACAATGAAATCACGTAACGACCCACCTCTAGTCGCGAGGTGGTGCGCCTCCCGGTCCGCCATAACATTGTGGCGGGAGAATACGACACTTGTGGAAATGACAATTTTATTTCTAAAACGTTATAATTATTACGGCGAGCGTTGCCGAGGGGGCGGAGGTGGCACCTCGCGCTAATTTATCACAGCCAATTTCGTAATCGCACCCTGAAAGGAGACTACCACCTCGGCAATAAATCAGTGTATGCTCTCTAAGGCCATGCAGTATAAAGCAGTGTTATCTGTGTACGTATTTAGGAGTCGGCACGATTTAAGCAAGTTTACCGTTAAGTTGGCCGACAGGATCAAAAGTAATAGGGATCAAATCAAATACCACAAAGCTTCTTATCTTTTAGTCATTCCATTTTGAATGCAATAAGTGGGCATACGTGATACTACTGAGTACTGAACTTCTAATACTTTTTTTGCAAAAATCTGAAACGAAAAATCTAATGGCTTATATGTATAGAATAGATGAGATCAACTTTAACTGTAAGAAACACTAGAGCAGATTCATAACGCCCTGAGGTACCCCGGCATTGATTGCCAAGAGATCTAGAACCACTCGCAGCGGGCGCTCCCTCAGGAAGCCTTGTGTCCAGGACACAAACCACTAGGAGTTCCATAACTAGGAAGCCAGCAGTGACAACTGCCGTGCTGCACCAAACCCTAACCTTTTGATATATATCCTTGGAGATGTGGAGAGCCAGAGCTTCGCCGGGTCTCTCGATGGCTTCCAGAGGAACAGAGGCTTGTCGGAGCTTTGCCGGTCGTTCAGGCGATCGCTTTATACTTTGCAAAGCTTCCAGGGTTTTGGAAACGAGCTGACGACTGGGAGACATCTGGCCACTAACTGATGACTGGGAGACATCTGGCCACTAACTGTAAACTTATGATAATGAGGATAATAACTATAATACTTAGTTGTAAATAATTAATTCAAGTTTGAATTATAATTCCAATAAAAATAACTATTCGTGCCTTTTATATGTATTTTAAGTACGTTGAAAACAATAATTGGGAAATTGAGACAAGAAAAAGTTTAGCTTGAAACAAATTTTGGTTCTTACAGTAAATGTTAATGTTATGGTTTGGTGGTCGGCTCTCCCCACTCGCACGTCGGCGCCGGGCCGGGGCCGGGCCGGGGACACGTCACACATTCCGCGATGTGTCCGGGACAGTGGTTGTGTAACAAGTACATTATATTATAATACAGCTGTTACTCAAACTGTTGCTTGTTTTCGTTTTATTTAAGATCTAACAGCGCAGGTATTTGAAGGATTTTTCTGAGAATATAGGGAAATCTACGTATTCTAGTATAAATGTGGCAAATATAAATAATATTGTTTCGATGTATAAGTAATAGGATGTTGAGGGCAATAACAACAACAGTCCCCTACGAACGTCGGGGGGGTATGATTATAATGCGGCGACACACGTAGCGACGGGCGCGGCGCTCGGCCCCGCGGGAAGCTATAAACGCAGAGGGACGTGTCGTAAACACAACTATGCTCATAAATGTTTTGCCTATTACACAAAAAAGAAAATTGAAATTATTTTAATATGAAATTAGTGAGGTAGGTGGGAAATATTTAAGTTGATGGTGGTGTTGCGCACCACTTGTTCGAACACGGTCTTTTTCGTGGCAAACGTGACAAAAGGTAATGCCACGCTGGGACAGCGAAAGTAAGTGGGTTACGCACAAAGGATACAAAGATCAACACTTTTACCCGGTGCGGTTAGGAAGAACGGAGGACCGGTCGAGTCATGGATTATTTTCATTTTATTTCATTTTCAATGTTGCCCCATGGGACCTCCTGTCCCCGACGCATAAGCGGTGGCGGGAATCGGTAGCGTGTTGTCATCAGGACGACAGTTTTGCCCACATTGACAGACAGCCTCCACTACGACCAGTGGGAGCGTCAGGAACAGAGGTCATCCAATATTCTTGGCGGCGAGTCTGGGACTTTTATAGGAATACATGTAGGCGTTGTCATCCGAAAACAGATCGCTCCCTGCTCCCCTGGAAGGAGGGTCCCGAGGGGGTGACACTGTCATTAGTATAAAGAGCATATTGGGAGCGAATCGGAACACATTTTCCCTTTAATTGCTGCTCAACGACGTGAACGGCGTGTGGGTTCATCTCCTGGAAGTGCAGTAGCGTACCGTCCTCACCAATGGAGACCACACACGCCTCTCGTGTCCCGCGGTTTCGCGCTTGAGTCTGTATGCAGAGTGTGTCTTTCTGTAGCTCTTGAGTTGCCTTCTCCTTGGCGTGTATAATAGAATCCATAAGGTGGTTTGTCAAAAGTCAAGTGAATATTATTTTATGTAAACTTGTAAGCTGCTAGCCAGTGGAACTTGTTCTCCCTAAATATCAGACAGTCCCCGTCTCTTGTAATTTTTAACTGACTTCAGAAAAGGTTCTCAATTCAGCGTATGTTTTTTTTTGTGGACAAAATTTATGGGGTAACATAAATTTGTTATCTCTTCATCGATTTAAAAAAGAAGAAAATAATTAAAAGAGTTGGTCACCTAGTTGGTCCCATAAAATTTTAGTGAAGATCTAAATAGTCCCCGACTACCACGCCGCGCCGTCGCAGCCCACGACTACAATGAGCTGCGAATGCACCGTAGAAATGGCGGGAAAATATGGCGGCAATATTATAATTTTATAAAAAACGAATGAAGATATGTCGGAAAACTAGAAACGGACGCAAGACTTGGCGGAACTTGGCGTCTCCGAACAATCTCACCGCCTATTCATCAACGATAAAGTAAACAGACTCACATTCCTAGTTGATACGGGTGCAAACATATCCGTTATACCAAGAAGAAAAGGAGTAATCACCAAACCTCTTCTATTCTGCTTATACGCTGCCAACAATACGGTCATACCAACATACAATGAAAAATCTCTCGAACTGGATTTCAACCTCCGGCGAAAATTCAAATGGAAGTTCATCGTCGCAGCAGTTTCCAAACCAATATTAGGGGCAGACTTTCTCAAGCATCACCAGCTCATAGTCGATATCATGAACAGGAGGCTTATCGACGGCAAAACCAACCTAATGTCGAGCAACACTTTCGTCGAGGCAACAAACGTACCTACAGTTCGCAGTATCGACATGGGAAAACCTTACCATGATATATTGGCGGAGTTCCCCGGAACCACAAAACTAACTTCAATGCAGTTGAGCACCAAACACCAAGTTGAACACTTTATCGAAACCAGCGGCCCTCCTCTTTATTGTCGTGCACGCCCAGTACCTCCACACCGCTACGAATAAGTCAAAAAGGAGTTCGAAAACATGATCCAACAAGGACTGTGTCGGCCTAGCAAGAGCCCATGGGCATCACCTCTACACATCGTACCCAACAAAATGGGAGATCTAAGAGTATGCGGCGACTATAGAAGATTGAATGCTATAATCAAGCCTGATCGTTATCCCATCCCGAGAATCAAGGACTTTACTTACCAACTGGCAAACAAGACTATCTTCTCAACAATTGACCTCAACAGAGCCTACCAACAAGTGAATGTGCACGAGGCGGACATTGAGAAGACAGCTATCATAAAGCCCATGGGACTGTTCGAGTTTCCACGCATGTGTCCAGGACTAAAGAATGCGGAACAAACGTTTCAACGCTACATTCATGAAGTTCTTCGCGGACTCGATTTCGTTTTCCCGTTCATCGACGATGTATTGGTTGCATCATCAAATGAAGAAGAACACAGAGAACATGTACGCACAGTTATCGGCTAGAAGATAGCGGAATCACCATAAACCCAGCGAATTGCAATTTTGGGCAAGAAACAGTCAAGTTTCTGGGTTACACAGTAACTAAAGATAGAATAAAGCCACCAGAGGAAAAAGTCAAAGCAATAACAGAGTATCCTAAACCGAAAACCATTGAAGATCTAAGACGTTTCCTCGGCATGATTAACTTCTACCGTGAGCACATTCCAAAAGCTGCCGAATTTCAAGCTCCACTGAACGCTTACATCCACAACGCGAAGAAGAAGGACAAAACTGCTATAGAATGGAATAGCGAATCCGATGAAGCATTCGAAGCCTGCAAAGCTAGCATTACAAAAGCAACTCTGCTCGCTCATCCTTCACACCATGCATCACTAGCAATCTTCTGCGACGCATCTGATAATTCAGCTGGAGCTGCACTGCATCAATACATCAAAGAAAAATGGCAACCACTCGGCTACTTTTCTAAGAAGTTTACTGATGCACAGCGAAAATACAGCACTTTCGATCGAGAGCTACTTGCAATCTATCTATCAATTATCCACTTCAGAAAAATAATAGAAGGACGTGACGTCATCATATTCACGGATCACAAACCGCTGACTTACTCTTTACATAAGCCACCAGCGGTTACAGAAGCACCTCGACGGGCAAGACAACTAATGTTCATCAGTGAATTCACAACAGACATACGTCACATCACCGGCGGAAATAACATCGTAGCAGACGCTCTCAGCCGCATTGAAAGTATTTACTGTCCAACCACACTAGACTACACGGAAATAGCTAAGGCACAAGAAAGAGATAGCACTATCCAGGCGTTGTTACAACGAAGCAATTTAAAATTAAGAAAAGTCACCAAAATCACAGATATTCTGCGAAACGACATCATCCAACTTTCGACCATACTTACCAGAAGAGTTTAGACGACCAGCATTCGATGCAGTTCATAACATCAGTCATCCAGGAATCAGAACTACCCGCAAGCTAATGTCGCAAAAATACTTCTGGCCTTCAATGAACATCGAAGTTGGAAAATGGGCTAAAAAATGCATTAGTTGTCAACAAAGCAAAATACAGCGTCACACAAGCAGCCACCTGTCATCATTTCCGGCTACTGATCGGTTTCAACATATACACATCGACATCGTGTGCCCGCTACCTACCTCGCCACAAGGACATCGCTATCTTGTTACAATGATCGACCGCCTAACAAGATGGCCCGAAGCAATACCTACCGATAACATAACAGCTGAAACCATCGCCAAGATTGTATATGAAAACTGGATCACTCGCTTTGGCTGTCCCGAAACGCTCACAAGTGATCAAGGTCGTCAGTTTGAAAGCGAACTATTCACCAAACTAATGAACATCAGTGGAATCAACAAAACTCGTACCACACCTTATCACCCTCAAGCAAACGGAATGGTCGAACGCTGGCACAGAACATTGAAGACCGCACTAAAAACTCGCTTAGCAGACCAAACTCAATGGATCAACGAGCTACCTACGGTTCTGCTGGGCTACGTGCCGCCATACGGTCAGACACCGGTGTGAGCGCGGCAGAACTTACCTACGGCTACAACCTACGCTTACCCAGTGATTTCTTTGCCATAAAATCACCCGAGCGGGACATGAACTACAACTACGTCACACAACTACGGAACACTATTAATTCGCTCAAACCAACTTCAGCACTTTCACACGAAAACAAGCGACCAATATTTGTTTACCCAGACCTGAGCACATGTAAACAAGTTTTCATCCGGAACGACGCCGTAAAAAAACCATTGCAACAACCCTACGAAGGCCCATATTCAGTGATTGAACGGAACGACAAAACATTTATTTTACAACTAACCACACGTCAAACAACTATATTAGTCGACCGTCTCAAGCCTGCATATATGATCGATGAAAACAATCACTTTTCAAGCAACATTCACACCGAAGATAACAATGAATGATGATTCAAAACATCGGAAAACAAAAACCACTTGCGCCAATCTTGAAAACAGAAAACACAATCACTCGATCTGGTTGAGTCGTCAGACTGCCGGTACGCTTCGCTTGAGGGGGAGCACTGTAGCGACATGCCAACAAAAGTAAAGAAACAAGAGAAAGTCCTGAAAAGAACTGTTTTTATTCCATTTTATAAATAGTTTGAAACAAATGAAATTCTGTCTATAATGCCCATATGAATTGTCTATAATGTCCATACAAGGATGCTGTTGAACCGAAGAATGACGGCAGCACCGCTGTGTAAACACCATCCTCCGATACAAGCTGCGTCACCGAAGCAGGCGTTCCGCAAATCTCCGCACAGTGCTGCAGTGTCCTGTTGTCTCGTATGGCTGGTGTCGGCGGCGCCCGCTCAAGAAAAGGCCGCGCGTATTGCGCGGATGTCTTATATAGTCCCCGACTACCACGCCGCGCCGTCGCAGCCCACTACGACAATGAGCTGCGAATGCACCGTAGAAATGGCGGGAAAATATGGCGGCAATATTATAATTTTATTTTGTATAAATATAGGAGTAATTATTAATTAAATTCATTCAGTATTAATCACTCGAAAACATCAAACCAAGAGTTTTATTTCACAAGTACTTAAGGCCCCTAAAACATGTTACAAATTAGGATATACTAAAACACTTTAAAATGTTAAATAAAAAAATAACTGAAGATTTATGGGGGCTATATGGGGGGTGATCTGTCTAAAGCGTTTGATTGTGTTGATCATCAAACTTTGTTAGATAAACTGGAATTATATGGCATTCGCGATTTAGCTTTAAATCTAATAAAGTCCTACCTTTCTAATAGAACTCAAGGTGTTAATATTGATGGTTGTGTATCCGCCGGAACCATTGTAAAGAGGGGTGTACCCCAGGGCTCAATTTTAGGCCCATTCTTATTCCTAATATACATCAATGATCTTCCACATATTGTACCATATGAGGAGGAGACGGCGCAGATAGTGCTATTTGCTGATGATACATCCCTACTGTTTAAAATTAGTAGGAAAGATAATATATTATCGGCAGCAAATGATACTCTGGAAATGGTTTCAAAATGGTTAACGGCAAATAATTTAGTTTGAAATGCAAAGAAGACTAGGTGCCTGAAATTTACGTTGCAAAATGTATCTAATATCAATGTCACAGTAAAAATACTGACCTAGAATTTGTTGACTCTACTGTCCCGCGGGTCCAAATTTTACGGGCCTAAATGACCGACAACCCGTATATATGACGTAAAAAGGGATAATTTTAAAATGTTTTCGCCACAATCTTAAACGCCAGTTGTAAATATTGTCAATACTAAAGCTAATGTTTTATCGTGTATAAGTCGTTTTTACGATTCCCTAGGACTATAATAATTCAAGCCAAAATTTTCATTCAAAAACTGTGAATATTAAAATTAAAATGGAATGATGAATTACCGAATGATTTAAGTAATGAATGGAATATATTTTGTAATTATATTAATAATATGGTACCAATAAACATAAATAGATATTTGTGCATAAATGTTTTGGAAATATACATATAGTAGGATTTTGCGATGCATCTTTAAATGCATATGGATGCTGTTTATATTTACGCGTTAATTTGTGCAAAATCACGATACTATAATTGGAACTGAGTAGCGCCGTAGCTGCTTGCTCAGTTATATAACAAAATTAAACCGATATTTAGGCATGGACATACAATTTCTTTATTTACAGATTCTCAAGTTGCTTTAAGTTGGATAAAAGATGAAAGGCCTAATAAATTAGGATTTTTGTAAATAATAGAAATTTACAAATAAATAATTTAACTTCTGTACATTCATGGCATTATGTATCCAGTAAATCTAACCCCGCTGACTTATTATCTCGTGGTGTTGATCCTAAAACACCCAGTAACAGTTAAATTATATATTATTTTGAACTTAAAAACAAAAGTGTTCAATTAGAAAATCTAGACAATACTTTATGTAATTTTAGTGATACAATTGAAACAATTAACGATCCATATTTTTTACCTTTTTTAAGTAAAATTTCAAACCTAACTAAATTACAATATATAGTTGGTTTTTTTAATTAACTTATTTTATCAACTAAGTATTAATTATTATGATTACATTTAAGGAGGTGACGAGGGATCAGAAAATGTGCCCATAGCACTAACTGCATTTCCGCGTTGTATGGCCATTGATATTCGTTGGCCTAAAAGAAAACCTGAACGCGGATCCCCTTTTACCTGTTTAAGCTTTTTACCTTAAGACAATATAAAGGATTTTGCGGACTTAGACCAAGTACCCATTGTCTCGACAATGAATGGGACAAAAAAATAGGAATTTGAAATTTGAGTATATTTGTTAATTTTTTTTATGGCATAGGCTTCAGCGGAAAATCCGGCCGATTTGGAAAAATAGTTGGTTATATTTATGGATTTTACAATAATTGTTCCAAAAATAATAAAAATAAAATAATAAACAAAAATCTTACGGCTAACGATTTAAATAAATGTTTAAATAAAATCATTTAGTCATATCAAAGACATTATTTTAAGCAAGAAATTAATTGTTTAGAAAATAATAAAATATTAAATCTAATTTAAAGTTAATTTACCCATTCATTGATGGAGTTGGTATATTAAGAGTTGGAGGTAGATTAGACAATTCTAACATCCCCTTTGAACAAAAGCATCCAATTATTTTGAATTTAATAATTAATGATGAGCATTTGCGTTTATTACACGCTGGGCCAAACTTACGCTAAACAATTTAAATTTAAAATATTGGATTATAAACGCAAATAAAGAAGTTAAAAGAAATTTGAGACTATGTATAAAGTGCTTGTTGGCGCCATAACTATGCAGACTGATTGTCAATGCATTCGCTGAGGAACGAAACCGTTCCGAACGCAATATTGTTGCCGAGACAAGGACCGTATGTCCGGTAACTAAGAGAGTCGCTCACTACCGCTCGTCGAGAAAAGTCGATCCGCTACAAAAACCGCTCCGAGCACGCGTCTCAACCGCGTGTATCCGCATCCGCTTTCCGCCGCTTTATATACTTTATAGTGCTATTGTAGTGCTTATGAACGCTTTACTGTGCCCAACAAGCTACGTGGTATAGTCTATCGCAAGAGGTTCGTGTGAAGTAACTTGGTGAGTTGCATGTGATTTATCAGCTTTGTATAGATTAGCCCAGCATCGCCAGGACCCGCTCCTCCTTTTTCCGCTCTTACTCCCGCTGTATATTTATTTTAATTAAGAACCAGCCCCGTCCGCTAAGGGTGGAAGCTGCTCGCTTTCGCCCCATCATTTTTGGTCCTTCGAGCCGGATATTAATCATATTACATCCTTTTCTAGTAGGATATTATTTATTTAATTAAAATAATCAATATACTGGTCCTTCATGAGTCGCTTTATTATATTTAATTAAAATCATATTTATTATATTTAAAGAAAATCATATTTACCATATTTAATTAAAATCACCACCATGGAGCCCCAGCTTAGTAAAAAGCGGCCCCAGCTTAGTAAAAAGCGGCCCCAGCTTAGTGGTTAAGTCACTGCGCAACTGATAATAAAGGTAAGCAGATGACAACAAAGCCGGCCTGGGATGGGTGACCGCTTTATACAACGAGGCTATTTCATCATAAACACCGCAACAAGCTCGCCACTTGTTAGGTGTTGCCTCCGAATACCATCGGCGAAATGAGGATGGGTTAATCCCTCCGCTGGGACCCTGAGGCCGTTTAAACGGTTCTCGGGAGCTAAATAGGCACCCGTGATGGTATTTATTTTTTTATTTATTTTTAATTAAAATCATATTTATTATATTTAATTAAAATTATATTTATTATATTCTATAAACCGCCCCCGCTACGCTTATCATAGCGTATACTACCACTTGTACTTGCCACGGCACCACGTGTGTAGCCGCTCCCGCTTTTCCGTAGTTTAAAACGTCAGTCTGGATGCCTTCGATCCTGTAGCTAATGTTCGTTTTAACTATTCGCTAATTACCTTAATTTTTTTTTTTTTTTTGTATAAGTACCTACCTAATACGTTTATTGTTTTTTGTCTTTTGTTTTTATTATAAAATAAATAATGGCTAATAACCACGAAAAACTCGCATTAGAATCGTTACTTTTAGACGAAAAACGCAAATCATACTTTAACCGCATCCAAAGCATCTATGATTCCCGCCCTCGTAGTAGTGATGACCCTGGAGTGGACATGTTCATCATGAAATGTAGCTCACTGAAATCAATGCGTATTGAATTTTCGAACATTGTTGATTAACCGCATAAACGCTCAATTAAACCCAAATACTATTCCATCGTATGAAGGGTTATGGTCTTTTGAAGACCTATACAATAGTATTCAGTTTATTTGCAAGAAATATAATACCACCGCTGTAACGCCTTCACATTCTAGCCAGAAAACCGCTAGTAGGTCTAACATCAAGTTAGAAAAGTTATGCATCCCAGAGTTCCATGGAGAGATAGAAAAGTTTCCCATGTTCCTGGAATCTTTTAATACTATGGTGCATAACAACCCTGACCTAGACGACACTCTTAGGGTTAGATATTTAGTTTCTAAATTGAAGGGTAGGTCTAAAAATATCTGGTTAGGTATAAACCCCACCGCTGATAACTATAAACTGATCTATGAAACTCTCATAGATAAATACCAGGATAAGAGATCTATCGCTGTGTCTTATTTTAACAAAATACTAAATCTAAAACCTATTTCAAAACCCGCTTCTCAAGATCTAGAAAACTTTATTGATTTGTTTTCAACTTCCATCGCTGCCTTAAAACAACTTAATATCGACAACCTTCTAGATTTTATTTTCGTCCACCTAGGTTTAACAAAAATAGACACTGAAACCGCTAAGTTGTTCGAGATGAACATACGCAAGCAGTCGATGCCTAATTATGATGAGTTTCTTTCTTTCATACGTGAGCAAGTGAAAGTAATTAGGAGGTCGCACTCCGAACCCGCACCCGCTAGCTACCCCCAACGCCAAAACAAGTCCGCTAAACCGCAACAGTTCACACACACTTTTGTTGTGAACAACAATAACAACAGTGAGGTTATTTGTGTATTTTGCAAATCACCATCACATAATAAACTATATTTTTGCAACACTTTTAAAACTTTAACACCGCAAGAACGCTATAACTTTATTGTCACTAATAATCACTGCCTAAACTGCCTAAGTACAAAACATCCCTCGAGTAAGTGTAGGTCAATAACATTATGTAAACACTGTAACAAAGGACATCATTCTTTGTTGCATACGCCGAACTTAATGCGCTCCGTAGTACCTACCACCGCGCGCCCCTCCGAGACTCCTGTACAGGCGCCGCAGCCATCGCCCCACTCCACGGCTTCGCCACCGCGACGCGAGCGCCACCAAACTATCGCAGTTAACACGGATCTCGAAGATGCCGCTGAGACGCAGGATCATGTTGTCTCATTATGTAGTAGTTTAACATCTCGTAAACAACTTAGAAATACAGTATTATTAGGTTCCGCTATTATCCATATCAAAGATAACAATGGATTCTTTAGGTATATTCGCGCGCTAATTGATATGGGTTCTCAAAATAACTTAATATCTAAACAATGTTGTAAAAGGCTGGGTTTAAAGGTAGCTCAAAATAGTAATAATATGTTAGTGAAAGGTATAGGAAATAGCTCACAAACAGTTCTAGGTTTTACTAACTTAATATTGTACTCGCGCTACGATTTAAGTTACTCCTTACCTATTCAACCGCTAGTACTTAATAAGATCTCAGATGACTTACCTGAGAATGAAATTGATTGTAAGTCATTAAACTACTTATCTTCGCTCGCGCTCGCCGATACAGAGTTCCACATGCCAGGCTCTGTCGCATTGTTACTTGGATCTGAAGTCTTCGCCGAAATATTACGCAACGGGAAGATAGTAGGTCCGCCGGGTAAACCGGACGCCATCGAAACCGCATTTGGTTACATAATAATCGGAGCAGCAGATTTATTGTGTCCCCATTTTATTAATAATAATGTTAATACCCGCTCTTTTCTATCTG
Source organism: Monopis laevigella (assembly GCA_947458855.1). Lineage (NCBI taxonomy): Eukaryota > Metazoa > Arthropoda > Insecta > Lepidoptera > Tineidae > Monopis > Monopis laevigella. The sequence continues at coordinate 188,814 of OX381596.1, read as the reverse complement.
TCACTAATACAGACTCGCTAACAAGGTTTTGGGAGATGGAAGAGGTCCATTCTCAAATATCTGAACCGCCCGCTGAACAAGGTGAATTGTTTTATACAAAAACTATATGTAGAAACAATTCCGGCCGCTATATCGCATCCCTACCATTTGACAGGGAATCTACCAAGTTAGGAGATTCTCTGGCTACTGCTACCCGCCGATTTAATGCTTTAGAATGTAAATTTGATAATAATATTAATTTTTGCCTACAGTATGACACTGGAATAAAAGAATACCTAAACTTGGGAATCTTGCCTTTAATTTATAATAATGAACTAGGTTCTTCCTATTACGAACCTCATCACGGTAGCAGTCGTGATGATAAATTATCTACAAAATTATGCGTAGTGCTAACCGCCAGTGCCAAGACTACTTCTAGTTTGTCACTGAACAACTGCCTACACGCAGGGCCGAATTTACAACCACCCGCTATTATTTTTAATTTTCGCTTACTTCCAATCGCTATTTCCGCCGACATTAAACAAATGTTTTTAATCATAACTGTTAGGTCAGAAAGTATACGATATTTACGCATATTTTATGGTTTTCTAGAAAACTGTGACGTCACAGCTTATGAATTTAACCGAGTCAGTTTTGGTTTAAAGTTCAGTCCCTACTTGACAATGCAATCTGTTCGGCAGATTGTCATGGATAAGAGATACCTGCTCGCCGCTACAGTGACTTCGCACGATTTGTTCGTAGACAATTTAGATACTTCTGTTCTTTCAGAAGAGATAAGTTTCTATCTCGCTCGTGACATGATCAACTTACTCAAATTAGGAGGTTTTGGCTTGGTTAAGTTTATCAGTAGCTCTTCCGACCTTCTCGCTTCTATTCTAAACTCGCTTCGCTTGATCTCTAGAAAGGAATCTGATAAATGCTCGATAGACGACATACTATCGATACCTATAGAATTCACCCCCCAGGTTCGCATTAAAAGTAAGATGTTGCTGACAACCACCGGGTTGTGGTACATCTACGGATTTTATGTTTTATTTCTTCTATTTCATATATTTAGTCCGCTTATACTTGTAATAACTTCTTGGAACAAACGTACACCGCATAATATTCATACCGCATACGCTAATATTCACTTTCATCATTTCGACAAAACCGCGTCATATGGGGTCACCTGTAACCTTAACTTGCTCACCGCACCACGGTTTTGTCGTGTAAGAGATGTAAATGTTTGTAGTGTCAAATTATATTTAAAATACGGTATAGAAACACTGCTCACGTATGTAGAACTACTCATCGTTCTTACGCGGATTGGATGTGTATTGAACTCTCGTCCGCTCATCGCTCTTAGCTTGGATCCTAGTGATCACACTGCTATCACACCCGCTCACTTTATAAACTTTGTAGTAATAAAAAACTTTCAGGCGCTTAATGACTTAGGTTATTTCTCGCTTATCAAACGCAAACCAGACAATTTGGTAAATAGTATCTGGACTCGCTGGATTCGCGAATACTTGTCAAGCCTACAAGGTCGTCAGAAATGGAACACCCACTCAAATCCTATTAAGGTAGGATCTGTAGTGGTGTTGAAAACCGACAACGCCCCGCCTTTACAATGGCCTGTAGGTATCGTAGATGCTGTCCATCCCGGTTCTGACGGAATCGTTAGGGTGGTTACATTGCGTACACGTACCGGCAAGTACAAGCGCCCGGTAGTCAAAATTTGTCCATTACCGCTTTAACTTCTTACTTTACTTTTACATACCGCTTTATTTATGTATTTATATGTATTTTACCGCTCTCTAAGTCCTTACCGCTTTATACCGCACCTTACCAATTTTTACATTGCGTACACGTACCGGCAAGTACAAGCGCCCGGTAGTCAAAATTTGTCCATTACCGCTTTAACTTCTTACTTTACTTTTACATACCGCTTTATTTATGTATTTATATGTATTTTACCTCTCTCTAAGTCCTTACCGCTTTATACCGCACCTTACCAATTTCCACCGCAACTTACCGCTTTCTTCCATATCTTACCGCTTTATCCCGCATCTTACCGCTTTCTTCCGCATTTACCGCTTTCTTCCGCTATGGCTTTCCTTTCCTCTTTAGAGAAGCTTAAAGCTCCTCTAGGTGGGGGGGGATGTTGGCGCCATAACTATGCAGACTGATTGTCAATGCATTCGCTGAGGAACGAAACCGTTCCGAACGCAATATTGTTGCCGAGACAAGGACCGTATGTCCGGTAACTAAGAGAGTCGCTCACTACCGCTCGTCGAGACAAGTCGATCCGCTACAAAAACCGCTCCGAGCACGCGTCTCAACCGCGTGTATCCGCATCCGCTTTCCGCCGCTTTATATACTTTATAGTGCTATTGTAGTGCTTATGAACGCTTTACTGTGCCCAACAAGCTACGTGGTATAGTCTATCGCAGGAGGTTCGTGTGAAGTAACTTGGTGAGTTGCATGTGATTTATCAGCTTTGTATAGATTAGCCCAGCATCGCCAGGACCCGCTCCTCCTTTTTCCGCTCTTACTCCCGCTGTATATTTATTTTAATTAAGAACCAGCCCCGTCCGCTAAGGGTGGAAGCTGCTCGCTTTCGCCCCATCAGTGCTATAAACTAAAAGTTGGGTTATAGATCGTGTAAATATTTGTAATGTTTTTCAAAACGTTGATTTTGATTTTTGTGGGCCGTTTGATATAAAACAAAGTCGACTTCGTAAAGTAATTGCTACAAAGGGTTGCGTTGTAGTATGATTTGTCTACGGAATGTAGAGGTTTACCTAATAATAATATCTATTGTGATAATGGCACTACTTTTAAACGTGCCAATAATGCGCTCAACCAATTAAATAATTTGCATAAAGATCAAATTCAGCGTTTCGCTGCTTTAAATAGTATTAATTTTAATTTTATTGCTATTTTAAGCTATTCTCCTACTTTTGGGGGGCTTTGGGAAGCTGGTGTTAAAAGCTTTAAACACCATTTTAAACGTGTAGTAGGTAATTCAATTCTAACATACGAAGAATTCAATTCTTTTGTTATACAGATTGAGGGAGTTTTAAACTCTCGTCCTCTGACACCCATGTCCAGAGATTTTACTTATGACATTATTATTATTTTATTTACGTGAGACAGATTTTACTTATTTTACTATTATATTATATATGGAAGTTATGTACACTAATTAAACAATCTTTTTGGAAAATACGGCAAAATCAATATTTATGCCAGCTACAAAACTGCCCAAAGTGGAAAGATACATTACCTAACTTAGAAGTAGATCAATTAGTTATTTTAAAATTAAACAATACACCTATTTTAAATTGGCCTATGGCTAGAATATCTAAGGGTTTTCCAGGTACAGATAATAAAGTTCGCGTAGTGGAAGTAATTACTCCTGATGGTAAATGTCATAAACGTGCTATTACTAAAATAGCCCTTTTACCGTATTATAAAAATGATTAACTTTATTTTAATTATCAAATGATTCTTGAATAGTTATTTTTTGTTATTATTATTTGAGTGTGTAGGTATTAATTATATATAGTAACAAATAAATGTATAATAATAATGTTAGTGTGTGTTAAGTTTCCCTATTTGCTAGCAGAGCTTACGATATATATATATTAATATTATTTTGTTTTAAACTTAAGTTTCAGCCTTCCTATATGCTGCCGGAACTTATTTTTAAATAAGTACCTATGTATTTATTTTAAATTATATTATATGATTATTGTTGCTTAGGTTTTAGCTTTCTTATTTGCTAGCAAACTTAATAACATAATCTTTAAACTTTATTAATTAATGTTTCTAAACATAATTTTAAGCTTTCTTATTTGCTGACGGAATTTATGTTAAGAACATAAAAAGTAGAACGTCAAACTGACGTCACGTTGACGTTGTCACTTTTTTATAATTTTTTTTTTCTGTCAAAAATCACAATATGAAGTGTGTTATTTTATTATAGGATTTCAATAAATTCGATTTAATCACATAATTGTGGTTTTATTTATTTATGTTTCATATAGTTACATAACTATAGTGGCTGTAGCGCCGCTCTCGCGTCAATAGATGCCAGATAATATATTATAATCAGGTAATTTATCTGAAAATAAATTATTTCGTTTAATCTATGAAAATACATGATTATTTATTTTTTATTATATATATTAGTATATAAACGCATGAAACGCGACCTTTTTTGATGTTTACCAAAACGACGGCCTCAGGGTACACCGAACAAATGGCTAGCTCGTCGCGATGTTTGGATAGACTCAATAACACAGTTCCACAACTTGGTATAGTGAAACTGGGGCAGACAGCTTTGCTTGGCTCCCCGAGGCATTTGTCAAACTAAGGTACCTATATATTCTTTTAAATAAATAAAAAAATTGGTACATATACGTATAAGTAGATAACCATTTACTTTAATATACGTGAAGGCTGAACATAGCAAACCCTATTTACATGATGTTTAATAACAATAAACATATATATATATATATATATATATACAGGGCTAATATGAGGTTCTGCTGATCAAATCGAACCACTTTTCCCATAGAACCATGTGTCGCAAATAAAAAAAAATTTTGGCTTCCCCATACAAATTGGTCATTTTAACATTACTAGTTTGTATGGAGAAGGCAATATTTTTTTTCATTTGCGGCACATAGTTCCATGGGAATAGTTGTTCGTATAACCTCATATTAGCCCAAAGGATATACCTTTCAAAGTCACCATGTATATATCAGATAGTGCGATAATGTAATGTTTATTTTTTTTAATCAACCAGCTGTTTAATTCCTGGATTTGATTTTTCATCAATTCCCCTCAAAATGTTTCAGTATAAATTAATATGACCGAATAAGCAATTGGTTGTGGTTGCCCGCGCGTAGTGTCCGGCCGCGCCCGGCTGCGTCCGGCTGGTCCGCGAGCTGTAGGTATGCGCGGCGCCCGGACGAGTGTTTTTCCATACAGCCGGTACTCGAATTAATGAACTCGGTTCGGAAGGTACTCAGCTATAGCTATCAGCTAAAATGTTTATCTGATTATATTTGTGTCGTTTCATATTTTTATTAAATATTTAGTATTGATTTATGAAAGAAAGCTGATACAATATCACATGAAAATGTTTATTATATAAAATCAAATTTGACGAGACACCATTGACGTATATCTATGATATATGTACTAGCTGATGCCCGCAACAAGTGGATTTATTTTAAAACAAAACAAAAACAATGTATTTGGTATTGAGATACCTTTCTATTTTAGAAAAAAAACCTACATAAATAATAAAAATAAATAAATACCATCACAGGTGCCTATTTGGCTCCCGAGAACCGTTTAAACGGCGTCAGGGTACCCAGCGGAGGGATTAACCCGTCCTCATTTCGCCGAAGATATTCGAAGACAACACCTAACAAGTGGCGAGCTTATATAAAGATTTTTAGTTTTAAATTAGTTTAAGTTATTTATAACTTAAATTTAAAACTTATTTTTTATTGATTAATAACAGTAGAGGCAGTAATGGAGAGATTTAGACATAGGGCAAGAAGAGCTAATAGAAAAACATATCCAAAAATCAAGGGACACTCCAATTTTAAAAATAAAACATCAAAAAATAATTAGTAAAATTACAGATGTTAATGATAAAGCTTGTTTTTTGGCAGCCGTAGCCGTTACGCAGCCGTAGCCGTTACGCAGCCTGCAATAAACAAGTCATTCCCATAACTAGGTTTGGCACTTTATTAGATAGAGAAATGTTCCGAATTTCAATTGGTCTTCGTTTGGGTTACCCTTATATGTAAGTGTGGCCAACAGGTCGACACTCTAGGGAGACATGGTTTAAGCTGCCAAAAGAGTGCTGGTCGATTTTCGAGCCATAACAGTATCAACGATATAATAAAACGAAGTTTAAACTCATCATCCATTCCATCCATTACAGAACCACCGGGTATTAGCAGATCCGATGGTAAGCGTCCGGATGTCCTCACACTCAAAAAAAATGGAATTTAGCTATGATAGAAGTCAAATCCAGTAAAACTGAATCTGCTTTAGCTGCTGAAGCTCCTTCACTATACCAACGATTGAAGTCTGTTTCCGAATTGGGAGAAATAAAAATTAAAAACATTGGTTTTATTGTTTTTCTCAATAATTTTGAGGATATGTAATGATCAAAAGAAATATTTTAGATATTATAATTATCTACAACTTTTACATTTTAATCTTTTTCATAGAATGCCTATTATTAGTCACAAATCGTAAGAAACCATATCCAACCCGTATATGTAGCTCGTATAATGATTTGAATACTACCACGGAAATTATTAAGGAACTAGAATATTGAACAACAAACTTAAATCTAAGTCATACCGCCCATCCGGAAACAAGGGGCACGACTACCTACTTATATACCCTACCGCCATCCATCGATGCCTGCACCTACCTACTTGATTGCCAAATACTTCAATTTTTATTTCCGACAAAGATCCGGCTGAACCGTTAAACGACTGAATTACGGATTGTGTACTGTGTGATATTTGTGCTGTTTGGTATCACGGGACATGTGTCTTTCCCCAGATGAAGTGGCTGCCCTTGGTAACTCCAATACAGCATGGATCTGCCCCAATGGTTCAACTAGTTCTTCACAAACTAACGCCACTGTTCAAACAGAATGTAATTCCATGAACGCTACTTTAAATAATAAAAATGTTCGTATAATTTGTTCCAAACATTTTAACATAGCAAAAGGTTTAAAAACACATCTCACTTACATAAGAATCACAACAACAAAAAAATCCCCTTTGTTCAAGAAAATATTCTGTCTCCATCTTCTCCTTCTTTAATTTCATTAGTCCAAAACCTTTAATCCATACACATTATCTAAATCAGTTGAAAGTAAAACTCCAGAAGGAGATATTAGAGGAACTGCGAGAATATTTACTTCCAATGACAGTTTTGCACCTTGCAATGACACAACGCTTAATATTTTACGTACTAAACATCCGCCATCCAGTTATACCTTTTTATCAGAACCACCTAAAAATAATGTATCTATTGCGAAAATGAACAGCTCCTCCGGTTCTGCATCTGGACTTGATGAACTAAAACCACAGCAGCTGTAGAAAAAATACCTTTTCACCAGTTACGGGAGAATCAAAAAGAGACTTGCGCAAACGTTTTGGACCTTTAATTTTATGCTCAAAAGAAATGATAAAAAGAAATGCTCAAAAGAAATGTTCCTGTTGAAATTTGTCCTATTTTATACGGTGCTTCATTCTGCGCAATTTGTTAATTCAATTTGTTGACTCCACTGTGTTTTTAGGGATCACAGTCGATTCCAAACTACAGTGGAAAGCTCACCTTACTTCTTTATCCAATAGACTGAGCTCTGCTGCATATGCAGTCAGAAAAATCAGAAAGTTAACTGATGTTGCAACAGCCAGACTAGTGTACTTCGCCTATTTTCACAGTATAATGACATATGGTCTTATAATGTGGGGATCTGCGGCAGATATTGATACTATATTTATTCTACAGAAGAGGGCCATTCGGGCAATATATAACATGAAAGCTCGTGATTCTCTTCGAGAAATCTTTCCTATGATTGATATATATTTATGAAAATTTATTGTACGTTAGGAAAAACTTAAATATGTTTAGTAAAAATGGCGATAGACATAATTTAAACTTAAGAAACATAGATAAAATCGATATACCAAAGTTTAGAGTGCAAAAAACTAATAAATGTTTCGTCATTAACAGTATAAGGTTATTTAATAAATTACCTAAAAGCATTATAGATCTGAGTGAAATAAAGTTTAAAAATTGTATAAAACACATATTAATCAATAAGGCTTACTATAGTGTAAAAGACTATCTTAACGATAAAGACGTCTGGATCCGTCCTGATATGCAACTGAGGTCTCGCAACTAGTAAACAAATTGCTTATGTAGAATCTACCCTAGTTTAGTAGGTATATAATGTCGGATATTGTAATAATTTTATATTACATAATTTATTTTCATTACATTATGTAAATTTTGTCTTTGGATAAGGTAATCATTGATGATTACCTACTTATTTATACTAATAGTATACTGTGTAGTTATGTACATTGGTACCGTAACAAATAATCTGCCATAGGGTGTTCTACGCATCCTGATTAGTGGGGTGCATTTTGAGTATGCTACTATATATATATTATATATATGTATGCTATATAGCATAAGTCAATCAATAGCTGTACCCCTCTTTTAGTTTGTGTGAAGCACTAGAGTTTTTTACTTGCTGGTTTCTTTTTCTCCGGGGTGTCTCTGAGGGGATCGACTTACAGTTAGTGTTTATGCCCTTAAAAATACCGATCCTTATACCTTTACTTATATGTGATTGGTTACTTAGCTTTTATTTACAACAAATATTTAAGGCATGGATATGGTCGGTGAAGTTGGTCGCCTTGGTGGCTCTCTTGTATGGCAGATAATGATTGACAGGTCAATGGAATCAGCTAACCACCTAGTCTTACACTAGTTGGTTATGTAGTGTGTGTTCGGTTCGGTAGTAATTTTCATATTAAGATTTCCATTCCATCGTGTCTAAGTTCAATTAATATTTGTCTTTATTTTGTTAATGAATAGCTGCCTAACCAAACGCACTCTAAGACCTCATTGTTAAACTTTTTTTTTTTTTGACTATTCATAAATATCTTTAAAGATTTACATGAAATAAATGATTTTGACTTTTTGACTTTTTTTTTGCGCCTTTAATAAAAAGATGGCGAAATTAGGCCATTAGCTATCGGTCTTACTATACGCCGCATCTGTGCTAAAGGCAGGGTGTCAGGGTGTAAAAGATGAATCAAAACAATATTTGTGGTCTAGGGAGCTGTGTGCTACCGGAGATTAATCAAAAATTAAGAGTCGATATACAAGTAGGGCAGAGCGGGGTCATATGAGCCACAGGGTCTCGTGCGCCACCTCCAGTTGTGAGGACATAGAACATTCTGGATATACGTGCGAGTTGCCATAAGACACGGGAGGAACATGTGGGACGACCTTTAACAAAAGTCAAGAAAGGAAATAAGAAAAGCATACACCTCAGTAGGCCAACCTCTTCTGACACCGAAGAAGAAGAGTATTTCTATCTTGTGTGTGTCGAAGCTCAACTTCCTATTATTATAATATGTCTCAATTTTATATTCATGTGTTGATCCTTGAGATATTTTAATAAAGATGAAAAATATTCAATTAATTTTTCATGTATTTTATTTTATCTTGATCAAAATTGTATTTATCTCTCAGTGGCTCCCCCGGGCTCCAAGTGACCCCCGGGGGTGGTTCAATTGACCCCATTCCAACTAAACAAAGTAATGTATTATAAATTGTCATAGTAAATTACAATTGTCACGTTTATGAAATAGACCCCAGAGTTATGTCCGATACGTTCGACAAATCAGGAACTTTGTTACCATATGGTGACGCGGCGGCGCAGATGCAAAATGCAAGTTTGTACATTTGCAGACGTGTGCAACGCTTGGTCTCGTAGGCCCCGGTGACGTATTCCGAGTGCATTTGCCGCGATATTGTTCAATATCAATGTCTATTTACAATTATGCAAATGCACTTTGATGTCGTTACAAACTAAATTTGGACATTGCATACTGCTTAACATCAGGTGGATGCAAGGTCACATGTTGAGCTTTATTCATTAAAAAAAAAAATTAAAAAAAAAAAATCAACAATACATTTATTTTCGTATGTATTTTATTGCCGGAATAACGGTGAGAGAAGCCAAGGCAAGCAACGATGAGAGAGTAGCCGAGGCAACGCTTAAGAAGAATACGGGGTCACGGATATAAAATGCGGGGTAACGGTAAGAGAGAAGCCGGGGCAACAATGAGGGCAGCAATATTCAAACCGCCCACTTCTGCCTATTATGGAGATACGGTATAGTGTTATGGGGAAATAATACAGACACGCCATATATCTCTCTTATCTCTCTTAGCAAATATTAAACAAATAGATAGTTGCAGACCACACTTCATCAAACTTAAAATCCCTAACTCTTACGTCCCTATATATTTTTGAATTATGCACTTTTGCAAAAAAACATGAACATCTTTCTTCCTCCGTGCCTTAAACATGAACATCTTTCTTCCTCCGTACCTTAAACATGAACATCTTTCTTCCTCCGTGCCTTAAACATGAACATCTTTCTTCCTCCGTGCCTTAAACGAAGCTTATAATAGAACAGCAAACTTAAGACCAAAACCAGACTAATACTGCCAACTATAACTTTAAGAATATTTGCCCAAATTGAATATAAGGCCCAAACGTAATGACTCTAAAAAAATATAATAAAATCCCTGTAAATATACGAAATGATACTATTAAAAAAAAAAAAACTTAACTATCCGAAAAGGAGGTTTTACAATAGTATACCTATATTGATTTATGAGAAGTATAATGAATAAGGTATAATATTAATAAATAGATGAATTTTATTTCATTAATAATAAAAATATTTTTAAATATAAATTTTGACTGAATATTATAATAATTAAATTTAGTAAATATACTTAATAATGAATTGTTAATTAAATAACCCAATAATTTATACTGGGTGTTTTTTTAACAATGATAATATTTTTTTGATGCCTCCAGTATCACTTTTAGAACCCATTTTTAAAATAAAAAAGGTAGTAATCATGAATAAAATGAACAAACATCTATATGCTTAAAATGACTCCTATAAATTCATAATAAGTCTTCATATCTAACAAGTAAAACACAATTAGACAAGTGATAGGCTTATATTCGTGAGTTTGTTATAAAAGTTAACGTGATTTGTAGATCTATTTTGTTATTTATCTTTGGTTTTGTATAGGCGACACAAAAAGGAGAAAATACTTGTTTCATTGCAATTTTCATGCAATGTATTTCTATAATCTTCATATATTAGAACAGCTCCGCTGAAAAGTTGTTCGCTGGCTACACTGCTTAGTGGTGCTGACAAATATTGGCGTACGAAGGGCAGAATGGCAGAAAGACCTCTGCTTCCGCTTCAGTTTCCGCGGAACCCACTTTTTTAACAGAAGTTAAAATAGAAGTCTTAGAACTCTCAATCGAATTTCATTAATAGCGGGCGGTGGTGGAGGGGCACGACTGCTGAGCCGGCCGACCGCGACAAGCTTAAGCTTAAAAGTGTAAACTAGAAGCCGGGGCAACAATAAGAGAGAAGCCGGGGTAACGATGAGATAGAAGCCGGGGCAACCATGAAAGAGAAGCCGGGGCAACGATGAGAGAGAAGTCGAAAGCAGTGAATTACTGCTTAGTATAAAATAATATTAATTGATTATTGTCCTATATGATTTTACTATTACGGACCTCGATCCTGACCTGCATCTTTAGTCCACAACAAATCTGCGCTAAGTGGAGCGATAATTAATAGAATTGTATCGATAGCGAACGGCACCGATAGCGCGGCGGTCGCGGCGGCGCGGGCGGCGGAGCGTGTCGGGTTCGGTCCCACAATCTGTGCGCACCACTCGCGCTATATATAGCTGCTTATCGCCTACAAATAGATAGCCGACCTCCCGATACCGACCGATGGCTCCGATAGTGCCGATAGCCGCCTTCACTTATCGCTCCATTCACTATCAACAATATCCTACAATGTTATCTCCTTGTTTTTATTTAATGCTTAAGAGTTGTCGGTGTGGCTCCAGGCACTTCTAGATGCAGGTACCACCAGATACCTGCAGGTACCACCAGGGGTCTCACTCCTATTCTAATAATTTATGGGTAACATATAAAACTTGATACGCAAATAATTTAGTTACACAAGGCCCGGACTCTGTTAGAGTGGTCGCCTGCTATCGATCGACTCACACACAATAACCGACTGCTCCGTACTGTCTGCCTAATATACCTAAATACATTCTGGTTCAAGCCTATAGCTTTTGTAATGATATTCATTACCTAGAGATAAGCGGGTGATGTTACGTCCGGAAGAGGTCGTCACGTCGTAGCTACAACTGAAGCCAATACCCTATCATTATTATATCTGTTACTGACAACACACATGTCATGTTATTGTTTCTGCTACATTTTCCTCTTGGTCCGGTTCAAAGATAAAGTAAACGAAACGTTTGTAGTGGCGGAGGAGAGGGGAAGGGGAAGCATAGGAGAGACGGTCGGACGCGACATGTTTACTAAACACCACACTATTTCTATCGCGAACCCATTCGTTATACCGCGGTCCGGCCGACTCTGTGTATATGTGAAACTGTGCATAGATACCTACTGCGCCTGAGTCCGCAGCAGCATGTAGGACTCGCGCTCGCAGCCCGTCCTGTGTATAGCTATATGTATGGATACCTACTGCGCCATGAGGTCGATGAGGAAGTAGGCGATGTCCCGGAAACCCACGAGTCCGGCGCGCAGCAGCATGTAGGACTCGTGCTCGCAGCCCGTCCTGTGTATAGCTATATGTATGGATACCTACTGCGCCATGAGGTCGATGAGGAAGTAGGCGATGTCCCGGAAACCCACGAGTCCGGCGCGCAGCAGCATGTAGGACTCGTGCTTGCAGCCCGTCCTGTGTATAGCTATATGTATGGATACCTACTGCGCCATGAGGTCGATGAGGAAGTAGGCGATGTCCCGGAAGCCCACGAGTCCGGCGCGCAGCAGCATGTAGAACTCGTGCTCGCAGGTTGTCTTGGGCAGTTGGAAGTCGAACGTGAGTCCGCCTGTCGTCAGTAGCGGGGTTCCCCTGGACCCCAGGAACTTTGTCACGCGGGCCACCGACGCTGCACACATATGAATGCATTACACACCAGTCAGACTAGGATTAAGTCTGCGCAAAGTAAGTAAACTCTACTTCACCAGCATGTAAGCATGCCTTTCCAATTGTTCCGGGAATTTATAATGATGCGTATCTAGATGATTTCATATCATAGCTGTGGTGGTAAAGGGTTCAATGAAACAAATTATTTTACTTACTAAAATTAGGAATATTTCAGCTATGCCAGGTACATGTTCCTATATATAGACTGCATGCATCCTGGTCTAATTTGCATCAAGCTTAAGAGAATAGCATACCCGATCGAGTAAGGTGTAAGCTTAGCGGATAGTATAATGTAGTAGCATAGGTACCGCATACAATAAGGGAGTAGCATAGCGGATAATGTGTGGTAGTAGAATACCGAATAGAATAACGGAGTAGCTTACCGTATAGAGGAAGGTAGTAGCATATCGGATAGAGTAACGAAGTAGAATACCGTATAGTGTAAGGTAGCAGTATACCGGATAGAGTAAAAGAGTAGAATGCCGGATATAGTAAGGTATTAGCATACCGGATAGAGTAAGGTAGTAGCATACCGGATAGAGTAATGGAGTAGAATACCGGATAGAGTAAGGTAATAGCATACCGGATAGAGTATGGTAGTAGCACACCGGATATAGTAACGGAGTGGAATACCGAATATAGTAACGGAGTAGAATACAGGGTAGAGTAAGGGAGTAGCATAGCGGATTATGTGTGGTAGTAGAATACCGAATAGAGTAACGGAGTAGCTTGCTTATAGAGTAAGGTAGTAGCATCCCGGATAGAGTAACAGAGTAGAATACCGTATAGAGTAAGATAGTAGCATACCGGATAGAGTAAGGTAGTAGCATACCGAATATAGTAACGGAGTAGAATACCTAATAGAGTAACGGAGTAGAATACCGTACAGAGTAAGGTGGTAGCATACCGGATTAGAGTAAGGGAGTATCATAGCGGTCAGTGTAAGGGCATAGGATACCGTATATAGTGAGGTAGTAGCATCCCGGATAGAGTAACGGAGTAGAATATCGTTTAGAGTAAGGTAGTAGCATACCGGATAGAGTAAGGGAGTAGCATAGCGGTCAATGTAAGGGCATAGCTTACTGGCGAGAGTAAGGTAGTAGCATACCGGATAGAGTAACGGAGTAGAATATCGTTTAGAGTAAGGTAGTAGCATACCGGATAGAGTAACGGAGTAGCATACCGGATAGAATAAGGGCATAGCATACCGGCGAGAGTAAGGTAGTAGCATAGCGGATAGTGTTTGCTATTCCCTAATGCTCTGTAGTGAAGCATCGAGACTTTTAAAGCAGTGTTATAATGCAAATTCGCCTGTTCTCGCCTATTTCGTAGCCGCAGCAATTATCCGGCATAGTGGGAACTAACAATGCTGTTAATTTTTTTTCTTCAATTCATGGATTTTGATGGAGGTACCAATTGCAAAAGTATTAAATAATACCATCCAAACATTTACAAAATAAAAACATTTACTTTTAAATGGCTAAACGTGTTTGAGGGGTTGTTGGATTTAGCATAATATTATGTATCCGAGGGATTTTATTAGTTTTAGCAATATGTATAGCGCGTGTGACGCGGGTAAGGCGATCGCGCCGAGTGTGACGCGGGTAAGGCGATCGCGCCGAGTGTGACGCAGGTAACGCGATCGCTCTCCAACGCTGTTGGCATCAATCACTCGCACTGGCGCCGTGCGAGTACGCGCGGACCTGCGGACTGTATGTGTGTACATACCAATATACTTAGGCGTAAATGATTGTTATTGGGTACACTCTGATAGTCTAGTGGGACTCAGGTGTCCCAACTGTTTATATATCCGAAAGGACGAACACTTTGCTAAATAATAAAGAAAACACCTTAACGTAAAACCGACTTAAATGTTACCTAAAAAGTTTTTAAAAATAATTTATATTTCACCTGTAATAAAGACGCGGATAGACGTACGAGCTTTAAAATCGCGGTTTTAAAGCACGCGTTCTTACTCGGCTCGGCGCGGTGACACATGTGCAAGCTTAACGCGACTTTTTCATTTCAAAAAATCCGTCGGTTAAAAATTACAAAGAATATATTTTATGCTAAAATACCTTGATATACCACGACTGCCGAAACAAAATGAAACGATTACTCGCGACTCGTAGTGCTGACAGACGGCGGGCTACGAGCAACATTTTAAACATGTTGGATCGCCGACGAACTCGGCGGTTTTAAAGTACGCGTACTTAAGATGACACACGGGCCAGTAGGGTCGTCGAGCCACAAGTACGCGTGCTCGAACGCCTGTCAGCCCCTTAAGTTTTTAGTGATACCGCGGCCACATTCTGTTTCTTATAACGTGAGCGTTAGATCAAAATAACGAATTCCGTTATTAGCGCTCTCTCCTCCAATCAGCGACGGTTAAACAACTACTCTGGAGAAGAGCGCGCTAATAGCGGATATCGTTATTTTGACAATCTTACGATCACGTTATATGAAACAGAATGTGGCCGCTGATTTAATACCGTACTATTTTGCTGATCCAAAAGCAGTTCCCTAATAGTATAACTAAGTAAATAATATATAATAATTGATGGTGATAGGTATTAGTTATTATTATGAAAAACACATTTATGGGTTTCATATTCTTAGCCTTGGAAAAGTTCCACGTTCTGGAAATTATAAATAAAAATAATATATTACAAAAATAAATAAATAATTCATTTAAAAATTGACAGAATCATAACCATAATCATAAAGAAGCGTTACACGTTAAATTAAAGGTATCCTTAAAAATCGACAAATCTTTAAAAAAGTTACGCTTATATTGTATGAATACATCCATGAAAGGATGTGGAGAAAGCTAGGGAAGTATCGGCATCGCTCTCCGCGAGGTTGTGGGGAGCAAGCACCTGGGTGCGCGCGGGAATAGGGGATGCGTACTGACCCAGCGCGTAGTCGCAGGCGGGGCCGAAGAAGACATGCGCGCAGTCGTGCGTGTAGGCGTCGATGGCGGAGATGAGCGCGTGCGAGGCGTCGCAGTCGCGCACGTCGTACCAGCGCCAGCGCAGCGCCACGTGCGGGGGCCACCAGCCCGCCGCCCGGGCCTCGCGCTCCGCCAGCTCAAGCGCCGCGCGCACGGGCCCGCGCGACGCCAGGAACTCGCGGCCCCCGGGCACCAGCAGAGCCGCGCGAACCTCGCAGCTGGCCCCCGTACACAGGGCCTCGCACGCGCGCGGGGCCCCGGCCCCCGGTGGCCGACAGTGCTGCGCGCTCGCCGCCGCCAGCACCAGCAGCACACACGCGCGCATCGTGGCCGCACCCGCACTAACGATAGCGCACGCCGCGCAGATATGTTTATCGCCGCGCGCCCACGACGCCGCGTCTGCGCACTGCTTGTCGGCGACCTGTCATAACACTGCGCCACTGAGGAACTCCCTCACGCGAGGACACACACACTACACTTATCTACACTTGCTGTGACTTCATATAAATAATCAAGAATTTCAAACAGTTTCAGTTAAATAAATTGTATTATTATGACCTACAGCCGTAGGTATGTATATGTAGATATATATGGTTACCTATACACGTTAGTCAAGTAATCTCCGCCGACTGACTGTGAGTGATAGATACGGCGCACGTCGCTATCTCTGGATGTACAGCCGCGGAATCTGTTAGTTATCATAATATATATTATTTGTGATCTGGTAAGATGGCGACAGCACATTGTGTGGCGCCGAAGGGATCCAGACGTGTGATCGTTGGTGCAACACTTTGCTCGGAAAAGGCTACTATGTGGGAGCTGTAGTCTCTGCATTGTTGGAGCCAGAAAACGATCATTATCAAGTGAAAGTACTTTTGTAAGTGATGGGGAATACCGGTGGACTACCAGCGACGGCGGATCCGTATCCACCTTCCGAGGGAGAGGGAGAACATAATGCTTAGTAGACTTGTAGCAGGTATAAGATTATATAGTAAAAAAAAATATAAAAACTATAGATATTTTCAGTTTGTAATAAATAATGTCAAAATAGTGTATAAAAAATATTTGTACGCCATTAAAGTGGCCGAGTATAGAGGACCAACAATTATGCAAACACCTGTATAACCTATATTTCAACGAAAAAATAAATTTGTATTTGTAATGCAAATTCGTCTTTATAACTGCATCATCTAGCCGACATAGTGGGAGCAATCAATGCTGTTAAACAATAATGTATTGATCGACTCCATTCAAGGACCTTGTGTACAAAGTCACATAATATGCCATCCTCTAATAACATTAAATTTGTTATAAACAATGAGCATATTAAAAAAAAAACATTTTTTTAATATGCTCATTGTTTATAACTGTTGTCACCTATCCATGTCCGCTGCCATGTATATGCGACCGACCTGCAGCTCTATGTGCAGACAGATATTACCAATAGCATCTCGATACCACAAGAATGTTGTCACCTCTCCATGCCCGCTGCCATGTATATGCGACCGACCTGCAGCTCTATGTGCAGACAGATATTACCAATAGTATCTCGATACCATAAGCATGTTGTCACCTATCCATGTCTGCTGCCATGTATATGCGACCGACCTGCAGCTCTATGTGTAGACAGATATTACCAATAGTATCTCGATACCACAAGAATGTGGTCACCCCTCCATGCCCGCTGCCATGTATATGCGACCGACCTGCAGCTCTATGTGCAGACAGATATTACCAATAGTATCTCGATACCATAAGCATGTTGTCACCTATCCATGTCTGCTGCCATGTATATGCGACCGACCTGCAGCTCTATGTGTAGACAGATATTACCAATAGTATCTCGATACCACAAGAATGTGGTCACCCCTCCATGCCCGCTGCCATGTATATGCGACCGACCTGCAGCTCTATGTGCAGACAGATATTACCAATAGTATCTCGATACCATAAGCATGTTGTCACCTATCCATGTCTGCTGCCATGTATATGCGACCGACCTGCAGCTCTATGTGTAGACAGATATTACCAATAGTATCTCGATACCACAAGAATGTGGTCACCCCTCCATGCCCGCTGCCATGTATATGCGACCGACCTGCAGCTCTATGTGCAGACAGATATTACCAATAGCATCTCGATACCACAAGAATGTTGTCACCTCTCTATGCCCGCTGCCATGTATATGCGACCGACCTGCAGCTCTATGTGCAGACAGATATTACCAATAGCATCTCGATACCGCAAGAATGTTGTCACCTCTCCATGTCCGCTGCCATGTATATGCGACCGACCTGCAGCTCTATGTGCAGACAGATATTACCAATAGCATCTCGATACCACAAGAATGTTGTCACCTCTCCATGCCCGCTGCCATGTATATGCGACCGACCTGCAGCTCTATGTGCAGACAGATATTACCAATAGTATCTCGATACCATAAGCATGTTGTCACCTATCCATGTCTGCTGCCATGTATATGCGACCGACCTGCAGCTCTATGTGTAGACAGATATTACCAATAGTATCTCGATACCACAAGAATGTGGTCACCCCTCCATGCCCGCTGCCATGTATATGCGACCGACCTGCAGCTCTATGTGCAGACAGATATTACCAATAGCATCTCGATACCACAAGAATGTTGTCACCTCTCTATGCCCGCTGCCATGTATATGCGACCGACCTGCAGCTCTATGTGCAGACAGATATTACCAATAGCATCTCGATACCGCAAGAATGTTGTCACCTCTCCATGTCCGCTGCCATGTATATGCGACCGACCTGCAGCTCTATGTGCAGACAGATATTACCAATAGCATCTCGATACCACAAGAATGTTGTCACCTCTCCATGCCCGCTGCCATGTATATGCGACCGACCTGCAGCTCTATGTGCAGACAGATATTACCAATAGTATCTCGATACCACAAGAATGTTGTCACCCCTCCATGCCCGCTGCCATGTATATGCGACCGACCTGCAGCTCTATGTGCAGACAGATATTACCAATAGCATCTCGATACCACAAGAATGTTGTCACCTCTCTATGCCCGCTGCCATGTATATGCGACCGACCTGCAGCTCTATGTGCAGACAGATATTACCAATAGCATCTCGATACCACAAGAATGTTGTCACCTCTCTATGCCCGCTGCCATGTATATGCGACCGACCTGCAGCTCTATGTGCAGACAGATATTACCAATAGTATCTCGATACCACAAGTATGTTGTCACCTCTCCATGCCCGCTGCCATGTATATGCGACCGATCTGCAGCTCTATGTGCAGACAGATATTACCAATAGCATCTCGATACCACAAGTATGTTGTCACCTCTCCATGCCCGCTGCCATGTTTATGCGACCGACCTGCAGCTCTATGTGCAGACAGATATTACCAATAGCATCTCGATACCACAACAATGTTGTCACCTCTCTATGCCCGCTGCCATGTATATGCGACCGACCTGCAGCTCTATGTGCAGACAGATATTACCAATAGTATCTCGATACTACAAGTATGTTGTCACCTCTCCATGCCCGCTGCCATGTATATGCGACCGACCTGCAGCTCTATGTGCAGACAGATATTACCAATAGCATCTCGATACCACAAGTATGTTGTCACCTCTCCATGCCCGCTGCCATGTTTATGCGACCGACCTGCAGCTCTATGTGCAGACAGATATTACCAATAGCATCTCGATACCACAAGTATGTTGTCACCTCTCCATGCCCGCTGCCATGTATATGCGACCGACCTGCAGCTCTATGTGCAGACAGATATTACCAAGAGCATCTCGATACTACAAGTATATTGTAACCTCTTCATGCCCGCTGCCATGTATATGCGACCCACCTGCTGCTCTATGTGCAGACAGATATTACCAATAGCATCTCGATACCACAAGAATGTTGTCACCTCTCAATGTCCGCTGCCATGTATATGCGACCGACCTGCAGCTCTATGTGCAGACAGATATTACCAATAGCATCTCGATACCACAAGAATGTTGTCACCTCTCCATGTCCGCTGCCATGTATATGCGACCGACCTGCAGCTCTATGTGTAGACAGATATTACCAATAGCATCTCGATACCACAAGTATCGCTTAGCGGAAGGGACATTTTGCCCAAAATGTGTTAGGTAGGCACACGGGCGTAGCCAGGTTTAGTATCGGGGGGTTTAAAATATATAACAACCAATTACTACGACCGTTTATATACATTATTGGATTCGTAATTTTCCGCTCTATATAATGGGATCTTGAAATTTATCTAACGTCAAAAAAAGAAACCCTTACTGCATAGGTACTGCATACATTTTCGAACCGCCTACATTTAATCAATAAAATATAATTTAAAATAAAATAAATAAATAAATACCATCACGGGTGCCAATTTGGCTCCCGAGAACCGTTTAAACGGCCTCAGGGTCCCAGCGGAGGGATTAACCCATCCTCATTTCGCCGATGGTATTCGGAGGCAACACCTAACAAGTGGCGAGCTTGCGGTGTTTATGATGAAATAGCCTCGTTGTATAAAGCGGTCACCCATCCCAGGCCGGTCTTGTTGTCATCTGCTTAACCTTGTTATCAGTTGCGCAGTGACTTAACAAATAGGCTGGGGCCGCTATTTTTTTTCAAACAATAATAAAGTATTTCACCCGAGTAAATAATGTAGACCCATACAGTCACACCATACAGGTTAGTTCATAAAATAATACTATTAACATGTTACCTTACGTTACTTCACCCCTTACAAATTTATTCCTTAACCTTACAAATTCCTAATGAATGTCTCATATATTAATATAGGTACTTAAATAAGTATATTTTTATTAACGTTTTTCGCAAAAATCGGTATTATTGAAATAAAATACTTTATAAAAAATTATAAACGATATAATATTTCGCCACAGGCTTCTTCAGTCGTTGACATATTATTTTATAATAAATAATTATCTTACATCTATTTTTTTTAATTATAAATAAATATTAAAACATTTTTTTTATTTTTTTTTATTTTTTTTATATGTGTGTGAGTGTTAGTTTGTGTGATGTCGTGTATGATTGTGTGCGTGTGTTTGTGTGATTTACAAAGTTAGGTTATATATGTCATAGTTGTATGTTAAGTCCTGGTCTATAATGTGCTCCTAAAGTCCAAATGTAAGATGATTCGTAAGTACGTAATTGAATGTTAGTTATAGTATGAAATGATTTAATGATCCTAACAGTAAAACAGTCATTGAATTTTAGATTATGAGTACGAGCATGAGTATGGATAGGGAGGATACTATTGATTATGGAGTCAGTTGTATGGCGATGATGATTCATTCTGATATGAAGTGAAGTTTATGAATATGAAGTTTCCCCGATGTAAAAAGATGAACAGAGTTTGCAATCTAATATGTACATAATGTTTTTGGTTTTGCAGTTGCTATTTGGTTGTGCTAGAATACATGTAGTGGAATTTTGTGTGGTGATTGTAGTGGATGTATTGATGAGGGGCAAGTTTTACATCGGGGATGTGAGCATGGAATGGTTCCTGGAGATGTTATGTTATTTATTGTGGTGTTAAGTCGAGGTATTGTCCTAGAAGTAAGTGTACGTAGATTAAAATTTTGATGATAAGTAATATGTGGCAATGTAGTTAATCGTAATAGTTGTTGGTCTTGTCTGTGTCTGTGGTGAGGTTGATGATATTGTGGGCGATGGTAATAATGTTTCTGTATAAAATTACAGGGTATTGTTTGAAAGTGCTAGTGTACTATTTTGTCGTTATACTGTTGTAGTTTTTCAGAGTCATTGTAAATTCTACGTCCTCGAAGTGATAATGAATATGGAATGGATCTCTTTACATGATGTGGATGACAACTGTCGAAATGGAGGTATTGAAATTTATTTGTGGATTTAAAATGAACAGAAGTAGTTAGTCGATTGTCTGTTGTTAGTGTTAAGTCAATGTCTAGAAAAGTAATATCTTTTAATGATATATTATGAGTAAATTTGAGACTACTATATGAATTTAGATTATTTAAAAATATTAAAAGTGATGAATGATTATGTGGCCAAATCATGAAAATATCGTCAAGGTAACTTTTCCAAAGTAAAGGTCGTAATGATTGTAAATGAAGAAAGTTCGTTTCTAATTGACCCATATATAAGTTTGCGTAACTTGGAGCCATTCGGGTACCCATTGCTGTGCCTTTGATTTGATGATAGTATTTATGATTAAAATGAAAACAGTTATTTTTTTATATGATTTCAGAAAGTGCTGTAATGAAATGTGTAGATGGTTTTGAATTCGGTGGTCTATTGTTCATATAATACCGTCATCGTGTGGTATATTCGTATATATTGAAACTACGTCAATGGTTATTAGATATAAATGTGAATTTTGTGGTAGATGTAAAGATGTTATGTCTAAAAAATGATTAGTGTCTCTTATATATGATTCGAGTTCTTTAACAATGGGTTGTAAATGATAGTTGATAGAAGGATGATATGCGTTCAGTGGGAGAATTTTGTGATGCTAAAATCGGTCGTCCTGGGTTATTGTTTTTATGAATTTTCGGCAACATGTAAAAATATGGAGTTTTAGGGTTAAATGGTATAAGGAAAAGTTTGTCAATATCAGAAAGATCTTCAGTAGTGTCTTTGAGGAAGGTCGAAATACTATTTGTTATATCGTCACAAGGGTCATTTTTAATTTCGGTGTAGAGAGTTATGTCAGATAGTTGTCTTTGTCCTTCTATGATATAGTCATTATAATTTAGAATTACAGTGGTCGAACCTTTGTCAGCGGGTGAAATTATAATATCTTCATCTTGTTTTATTTTATTTAAAGCTAAACGTTCATTATAAGTCAAGTTATTAGTCGTGTCTTGTAGGGTCGTAAGGAAATTATCATCAGATACTTTGGTCATGATATTTCTCATAAATAAATTAATCGGATGGTTGGAAGGCAGTGATGGTGGTTCGTATGGTGAAAGTGGTTTAAATTTTAAAAGGGCATCATGAATAGGCTGTTCAGTTGAGGATTGTGGTTTTTTATTCCAAAAGTGTTTCCATTTTAAGCTACGAAAAAAATTAATAAAGTAATTTTTTAATTTTATATTATTTAACTTTGTTGTTGGGCAAAATTTCACAATACCTCCGCCACCTCATATTACTACCAATTCTAATCTGAACAAAACCATCAACAAAATTGTTAAGATCGTTGCATACATAAACAAGTACCTACATGAAAATACCAAATCTAAGAAGCCTTTTTGTTTGGCGCAATTTAATACCGAAAATAGTTTATACCTATATATAGTCATTGTCATCATCGTCTGCCTGTGTAATTTGGAATCGCTAACCCGACCTCCTGGGGTGGGCCCATACACCCTGCCACGTGACAGTCTGTGTCATCAATATCCAAACGTAAACACAACGACATTCTGTGAAATACGTTTATTCGATCGTTTTATTTTAATCAGTCTAGGAGGATCGCACCGCTCCGACACATACTTCATGAACCTCCGACATGTTTTCAGTTTTCTCATTGATCATTATGAATCGGTTCCAAACTATCTCTCAGCAATAAGAAAGAGACAGGTTTAGAGTAGGTAGGAATGATAAAGCAACGCGTTTTGGAGCGGAAAAATAACTTATTTGCGATTATAGTATAATAAATAAGATATACTTATCAGAAATTGTTATACTTTGTCCAGCTTAAATTGATTCTCTTAGACAACAATATTAATTTTTATTTTTTTATATTTTTTTATTACTAGTTAACATATTAATTTTTGTAAATTTAAATTATATATTTATGTGTTATTAATATTGTATGGTTGTGTGGGAGCAACTCATAAATATAATTCTAAAATATTTGTTAAATAATACCTACCGTTGAAGTTAATAAACTGTATTAAAAACAATACACATAAAATAAATGAGCGAATGGGATCTTATTTTTTCTTAGTTTTATCAGTTAATTAATAAGTGAAAATATTAATTGTTTGACTAGGTATTGTATTTGTATATATTTAAGGTTTAGTTTTTGTAAGAATAATTATTAAGTACCTATATTTTTTAGTATTATACCTATATATTTATTTTTTATATATATTGACTGGCATTATATTAAGTATATTATAAAAATGTACTAATTAATATTTAATATTATCTGAAATATTGATATATTTTATAGTATGTACTATACTTATAAATAAATTTATTACAAAGGTATTTAAGTACTATATTGTTTTGGTTGATTGTTTCACTTTATTTATATATTCTATATCTTAAAATTTTAATATAATAGTATATTGAATTTACTTTATATGAACCCCTTAAAATGTTATTATCAAAATGTCAGGGGGCTTAGATCAAGAACAGCTGAAGTACGTATAAGCATAAGAAGATTATGATATTATTATTTTCACTGAAACTTGGCTGAATGATGGAATTTTCGACCGTGAGCTATTTGACGATAGGTACGTGGTGTATAGAAGAGACCGTGAAAGCTCATCACTGAATAACTATAAACTAAATGGCGGGGGTGTACTAATAGCAGTGTCTAACCAACTCACATCATATCGTAAAGTAAAGTGGGAAAGTAACTGTGAAGATATTTGGGTTGCAGTTGAATATGGAACTGGCAAAAACAAGCAATGCCTGAATATATGTGGAGTTTACTTACCACCACCTATTACTAAAGATGTTTTACAACTATATATTGACAATACCAACAAATTAATAGGTGACATCAGCGAAAACGTATTGATAGTAGGTGACTTTAATCTGAGTGGAATAACTTGGAATCGCTTATTAGATAACACACACACAACACCTACTAACTACAATAACTATTAAATCTAGGCTCATTGATTTTATTTCACTAAATGACATGAGACAATACAATCATATTACTAATCTTAAAGACAAAATACTTGATTTAGTTCTGAGCAATGGCCTGAATATAACTGTTAATAAATGTGCACATTCCCTTAGAGACATTGATAAGTTACATCCTCCGATTGAAATACTATTGAATGTACATACTCAAGGAAATATTAAACCGATACATACTCAAAGGCCAAATTTTTATAAGGCCGACTATGACGCTATTCTTACGAAACTAAAAACTACCAACTGGATTACAGAGCTTAAGCCATGTACAAATATAAATGAAATGGTTAATCAAATTTACAATATAATAAAAAGTATCATTAAGGAATATGTACCCTTAACAAAAGTTACTAAACGCAGAGGTGCCTCTCCAGTTTGGTTTAGTAAACATTTAATTTTTATGCTAAAACTTAAATACAAATATCACGTTAAAATAAAAAAAATCAACAACCCTTTGGATAGACTTGAATTTCAGTATCTAAGAAGGGACTGTGACAAATTAATCCTATCCTGTTATAATAACTATATAAAGACAATAGAGAAGGAAATTGGAAAACATCCTAAATATTTTTGGACGCATATTAAAAATCTTCGCAAAAACAGTTCCAATTACCCAACTATAATGTTGTTAGATAATAAAATAGCTACAAGCGGTGAAGATATCTGCAATCTATTTGCAGATCATTTTTCATCTGTTTTTGAGCTAAATTGTAAAACTGACATTGAAATAAATTATCTCAATATACCAATAATGAATAATTTTTACTTGAATGAAAATGAAGTTAAATTAAAACTTTACAAACTCGACATCACAAAGGGTACAGGACCGGATGATATTCCCCCAATATTTTTAAAACAATGTGCTGATGAGCTTTCAATTCCTCTGACATTTATTTTTAACAAATTGTTAGACACTGGACTTTTTCCAGATATATGGAAAAAAGCTAGAATTATTCCAATACACAAGAATGGTGGTAAAACATTAATAACCAACTACAGGCCTATATCTATTCTGTCTACAATAGCGAAGGTTTTTGAATCTTTAGTCTACCCTAAACTATTTTGCCATTTAAAAAACTACATTTCTTATCATCAACATGGATTCATGGCACAAAGATCAACCAACAGTAACCTTGTGCATTATATTAGTGAAGCTAAGGAAGCTGTGGATCAAGGTCTACAAGTTGACTGTATATACACAGATTTCTCGAAGGCTTTCGATAAAGTCAACCACTGCATTCTTCTTAGAAAATTAAGAGCTTTTGGTGTGACGGGGAGTCTACTGGATTGGTGCAAATCCTATCTTACACACAGACAGTCCGAGGTAGTACTGAATGGAAATAGCTCTAAACCTTATCTTGCGTCATCGGGAGTACCTCAAGGATCAAACCTGGGACCACTATTTTTTAATGTATTTATTAATGATATTTCTAAGGATATAAAACATTCAAAAATATATTTGTTTGCTGATGATCTTAAGATGTGTCGTATTGTGGAAGATAATAACGACGCAAAACTTTTACAAATTGACATTAACAAC
The DNA here is from genome assembly GCA_947458855.1 of Monopis laevigella. Lineage (NCBI taxonomy): Eukaryota > Metazoa > Arthropoda > Insecta > Lepidoptera > Tineidae > Monopis > Monopis laevigella. The sequence goes on along the minus strand of OX381596.1, from coordinate 162,555 downwards.
ATAACCAATTGGTGTGATAATAATAACATGTTTTTGAACCTATCCAAATGTTACCATATAAAGCTTACGCGTAAGCGCTCACCAATACAATATAGATATGTAATGTCCGGTAGGGATCTGGGGGAAGTTCGAGTCGTGCGCGATCTTGGTATGTGGGTTGATAGTGAACTGAGATTTACAGATCATTTGGATCATATGTTGGACAAGGCTAACAGATCCTTAGGTTTTGTTTTGAGAAGCAGTAAAGAATTCAAGAAACCGTCAACTATGATTAACTTGTATAACGCCTTTGTTAGATCTATACTCGAATACTGCTGTACAGTGTGGTCTCCTACCCAACAAGTACATATAAATAGGATTGAAAGTATTCAAAAACGATTCATGAAACATCTTTCATACAGATTCACAGTTCCTAAACCTCTAGTCCTACGCCAACAAACTGAAACATTTTAAGCTAATGAGTCTAGAACAAAGAAGAATTATAATTGATATGTCGTTTTTGTATAAGGTGATTAACAATAAAGTAGATTGCCCCCTTCTTTTATATAAATTATGGCTTAATGTTCCTAGAAGGATTCCTCGTAAGCCAATCAATTTAATGCACGTAAAGGTGTCTGAACCAATTTGGGAAAAGACTCACCTGTATCGCGGCTTTCTCGAGTCTACAACCGGATTTCTGCTGGAGCTAGTTCTATAGATCTTACTTCGAGGAGCCTTATATCATTTAAAGCTAGTATAATTGTATATTTTGCCTCCGAAATTTAGTTATATAATTTAGTTATATATGTTTAAATTTAGTTATATATGTTTATTTTACTTATTCCTATTTATTACTTTATTTATAAAATTGTATTTTAGTATTTAGGTGTTAACTTATATTGTTATGTATATACTACTGATTATGTATTGGTAGGTGCATTATATATATAATTAATAATCTTTACTCGTTTGAAATCATCGTTAATGGTTAATTATCACAATTAACCTCTATATATATATTTCTGTTCATATATGTAATATTATATTAAACGTTGAGTATAGGTGCTTAGTATAGGTAGGTAAATGTACAAATGTAAACAGCTCACTTAACCCATGTTTTAGTTTTTTTAGGTTTTTTTTTTTTTGTATTACTTTATGGTTTTTTTTTTATTTTAGATATAAGAGTGTTAAAATAATATAAAACATAATAATTAATGTTTGAATTTATATAATACAGTATTTTTCACGCATGCTGTGGTTGCTTATAACTACAAGAACATTTAGACTTTATACAAACCATGTACTTGTTTATTTGTATTAATGTATATTATGTTGGTGACCCAATAAATAAATAAATAAATAATCTTTACTCGTTTGAAATCATCGTTAATGGTTAATTATCACAATTATCACCCAGGTAATAATTATCTCAAAGATCACCCAGATAATAATTATCACAATTACACCATGGTAATAATTATCACCATGATCACCCAGGTAATAATTATCACAATGATCACCCAGGTAATAATTATCACAATGATCACCCAGGTAATAATTATCTCAAAGATCACCCAGATAATAATTATCACAAAGATAATAATTATCACAATGATCACCCAGAAAATAATTATCACAATGGTCACCCAGGTAATAATTATCACAATGATCACCCAGATAATAATTATCACAATGATCACCCAGGTAATAATTATCACAATTATCACCCAGATAATAATTATCACAATGATCACCCAGGTAATAATTATCAAAAGTATCACCCAGGTAATAATTATCACAATGATCACCCAGGTAATAATTATCACAAAGATCACCAAGATAATAATTATCACAATGATCACCCAGAAAATAATTATCACAAAGAACACCCAGTTAATAATTATCACAATGATCACCCAGGTAATAATTATCACAATGATCACCCAAGAAATAATTAACTCGTTTTGGAACGGAGCCCTTTTTGAAAAAAGTGACAGTGCCGAATCGGCAATTCCGATCAGCCGGCAAAACAAACTAAAAAACAAACGAATTTTTTATTTTTGTTTAAAACCCCTATTCTCATGGAGCTAAAAAAAAATTGGGAGAGTTTGATAATTCAAAATAAAATGTTTGGTACCAGGTTGCGGGCATATTCTTTGCTTCTATTATATGAAAGAAGAAAGAAATATAAAAAACTTTGATCTAGGAATCATCCAAATTGGATCATTAATAAAAACAATATTTAGCTCTACTGAAAATCCTTGGTTTGTCCCTTACGCTAAGTGCTATTTGTATCGATCTTCGTTCTTGCATCTGTCAAAAATGTATCTCAAAGTAAATACAAATTTTAAATGTAGTATTATGTCATTTTAATATTCCTTAGATATACATCATAGACCACTGTTTGTACCGCGAGTATTTTAAAAAGACATCACCCAAGTGGTGTGGACTTCGAACTAGTGCGGACGTCCACACCACTATATGTGCGTCCACCTTACTTGTAGATGTGTCTATATGTGTTGAGAGACAGATCGCGGCGGAGTACGCGGCACTCTCCGAACTTTGAGTTTAAGGGCTCTGCAGTCGTGTTGACGCCCACACCTGCAATCCAGTATCACCTACAATCCAGTATCACCTACAATCCAGTATCACCTACAATCCCGTATCACCTACAACTTGGTTGTTAGTCGAAGTTCAATTATTATTTTTATGTTTGTACAAAATTATTTATTAGAACAGAGAGATTTTTACTTGTACGTAAAAATCGTTCTGTTCTAATAAATAATTTTGTACCTTGATATCAAAAAAAATATTTCTGATTAAAAAAAAATGCGTAAACGGAAAGAATAATAAATACAGTTACCGACAATAATATTATTTTAATTCTGCGACAATTAACAGTGGAGAAATACTGGAAGGGCGAAAGTTCATTTTGTATCAAGAACGCAGATTTCGGTATCGCGGATGCAGCGTCCTTAAGTAGTTAATCACATTAACCAAAAATTAATGACACAAACTTGAGTAGTTATAGTGTGCGAGATCAGGGGCGAGTCCCAACTACATCACAAACAGTTAGTGGCGGACGTCCGGGACACCGCGCGAGCACTCACTCACTGCTCCGCGCGCCCCCTAGCGCTACAAGTGATAATTTTCGCGCATAAACGACGCATCCTACCCGAATCTCAGGAAATACACTCCGAGACAGCTGTAAGCAGCAACAATGGTTATATATGGAGTCATTACCTCCCACTCCGTCGTAACTACTATGAGGCGTCGCTTTCCAAATGCGAACGTCCGCCCGTGTGTCCCGGCTACACACGAGCGATGTCAAAATATTGTTTTTTATTTCCTTGTTCATAAGAATTATATTTTTGTTTTGTTTATTGATAAGTAGATAGAATAGAATTAGATACATTACCTAGTTACTCATTGATCTCTTTTAACAATACTCTGTTCACGATAAGAAAGGCCCCCTGAAGCATCGTGCTTAGAGATGGGCATTTATAATTTGATTTTTTTTTATTGAATATTTTTGTGACAATATTTATAATCGGATTTGATAATAAGATATGTGCTACACGAAATCGATTTTTTTCCGTCGATTATTGTTCTACTATAGTTGATCTATAAATGTATATTTAAATAATTTATAGGTTTATAGGTATTCATATGAGACAATTTTACAGTAATTTGCTTTGTAATTTATAATGTTATTAATATTACCGTAAATCGCATATTTTAATTATTCGTTTAAGAATAAGCTATTGCATTTACGACTAAGGGCTATTGAATAATCTATTATCGCATAATAACTGCAGTGGTATATAAGTTGTAGCTATCTGCACGCGGCGAGCGATCGGTAATAATCGACTAACTTCGATTGTTATCCACTATACTGGTCAATGGACTGATTCGATTAGTTTTAGCATAATCGCCCACGGCCCATGGCTAACATGTGCCGCTTTGAGTGAATATTACGATATCAGCCTGTCCCGAATCAATACGATTTGTACCTCTGCCGTGCTTATACATATAGCACGTTTTTTATTACAATATTGATGTGTTCGGTTTGGCTGAATGGGCTTTGATCACTTTACCTTTAACAAATAGCAAAAGTAAAAGGGTAGTATGTATTTAAAAAGATGTCATTGTCGTGAGTCTGCAGCTATATATTCTAAGGTCTGCAGAGTTTGGACAATGTTTATCTAGCTGCAGGTTTTTGTTTAGAGCACAGATTATATAGTCCAATTCAATTCTTTATTTTCAGTAATTAGGTTTATATATTTAGCACTTTTACCAGATACAATAACACAATAAAATATCTACAATATTTTATACACATGTAGTACAGTTAATACATAATAATAATATAAGCTTGGAACACTGGGCAGCACATTGCAGTGAATCAGTATGTAAGTAAACAAAGAATAATTTATAAAATAAACAAAGCTTAAACTATTATATATTATATAGCTGTATAGAGGCATTGTCCAAAATGTAAACCTAGATATAACTAGGAATATAAAAATAATAATAACATCTAACCTACATAACAACAGTACCTAGGTACAAAACACAATATAAATGACCGGTAACTTATGAAAAGGGCAATCTTAACGATGGGAGAGCTAAGGGACTGTATTAAAAAGAATATATATATATATATATATATATATATATGAGGAAAATGAGTTATAATGGCAATAATTAATAAAACATAAAACTTAAATAAACTACCAACAATCGATCTCGCAATGACACTTGAAGTCTGAAAATATTATTGACAATATGTATTACTTTTTATAATATTTTGGCAGAGAGTCCACAACATCCTCGCCCCTTGTGCAGCATTGCACAAACCGGTTAACTTGACCAATACCAGCAAGATCTTAAGTGGTCAGCTTAACGAGCTTTTTCAGCGGACGACGTAACGTACCCCCTGCTGTAAATACGTCGACCGCTCTAGTGATCCCGTCTTTTCCAGGATATTTGGCTATAATACGGCCTCTAGGCAGAGCTTCATCCACAATTAGAACTATGTCGTCAATGTCTATTTCTGAATTTACTCCGTTGGAGTTTGCACGAGGTTGCATAGTAGGCAGTACCCATCCCTTCCAAAAATTATCAAGTCTCAGGGCCTTCTTCCAATCTTCTCTACGTAGCAAATCCCTGTCTTCAAGTGACGCTGACATAATTTGATTGGAGGAAGAGCCAATTAAAAAATGAAAAGGTGTTAGGGTCTCTTGGTCTAAATGATCCACTGAAACATATCCAAGTGGTCGGGAATTTACAATAGCCTCTGCCTCTAACAGTAGGGTTACAAAAATTTCTTCCTTTTGAGCCCTTTCATAAAGAGTAGCTTTTAGGGCAACTTTAACGCAACGAATTAAGCGTTCAAATCAAATCAAGTCATTTATTTCATGTAAATCTTTACAGATATTTATGAATAGTCAAAAAAAAAATGTTTAACAATGAGGTCTTAGAGTGCGTTTGGTTAGGCAGCTATTCATTATTAAAAGAACGACAAATATTTATTATACCTCGATATCAGATTTATAACTTAAATTTAGAAATCTTAATATGAAAATTACTACCAAACCGAACACACACTACATAACCAACTAGTGTAAGACTAGGTGGTTAGCTGATTCCATTGACCTGTCAATCATTATCTGCCATACAAGGGAGCCACCAAGGCGACCAACTTCACCGACCATATCCACGCCTTAAATATTTATTCTAAATAAAAGGTTAGTAACCAATCACATATATATATATATATAAGTAAAGGTATAAGGATACGTATTTTTAAGGGCGGGTATACTAACTGTAAAGTCGATCCCCTCAGAGACCCCCCGGAGAAAAAGAAACCAGCAAGTAAAAAACTCTAGTGCTTCACACAAACTAAAAGAGGAGCACAGCCATTGATTTGCTTATGCTATATAGCATATATATATATAGTAGCATACTCAAAATGCATCCCACCGATCAGCATGCGCAAAACACCCTATGGCAGATTATTTGTTACTGTACCAATGTACAGAACTACACAGTACTGTAGTATAAATTAAGTATAAATAAGCAGGTAATCACCAATGATTACCTTATCCAAAGACAAAATTTACATAATGTAATAAAAATAAATTATGTAATATTAAATTATTACAATATCGGACACTACTAAGCTAGGGTTCATTCTACATATGTAATAAGTAATTTGTTCACTAGTTGCGAGACCTCAATTGCATATCAGGACGGTTCCAGACCTGTTTATCGTTAAAATAGTATTTTACACTATAGTAAGCCTTATTGATTAAAATGTGTTTTATACAATTCTTAAACTTTATTTAACTCAGATCTATAATGCTTTTAGGTAATTTATTAAATAACCTTATACTGTTAATGACGAAACATTTATTAGTTTTACATTTATTAGCGTTCCCAAGATCGTCCAAAAAAGGCGAAGCTGGTGGTATAAAACTCCAATTTATTCCTCTGTTGGCTAAATTATCTTGGATACCGCCTTTAAAAAACTCTTTGAGCAGACGGTCGGCGCCGACAAAACTTGTTCCGTTATCGCTAAAGATGGTGTCTGGGCTTCCTCTTCTAGAGATAAATCGACGGAGGCTTATAATAGCGGAATCGGCAGAGAAGCTGTTAACTATTTCTAAATGTACAGTCCTTGATGATAGACATGTAAATAGCACCCAACGTTTCTCATGTCTTCGACCCACAGTAACATTCACAGGGCCGAAGTAATCTAAGCCGGTATATGTAAAAGGTCGGCGCTGATGTGCAAGCCTTTCTGGTGGCAGGTCGCCGGTAAGAGGACTCAATGGCTTTGTCTTACGGATGCGGCAGAAAAGACACTCATAAGCTACACTCCTCACGGTGTTACGAAGATTAAGCAACCAATATTGCTGTCTCGGTTCATTGATGACTACTTCGTTATTTGCATGGCCAGCTATTCTGTGAAAATATAACACTAGTAGTCGTATAATGGGGTGTCGACCATCCAAAATAACAGGAGTTTTAGTTTGTTCTTGGACACGTTCTACGGCTCTAATTCTTGCATCCAATCTCAAAATATTGTCTAACTTAATGGTGAGAACTTAGTTAAAAGACTGTTCTTTGGGATGGGTTCTGGCTTCAAAAGACATCGAATTTCTTCAGGGAAACTTTCTACTTGTGTTCGCTGTAGTATGCCTTTCTGCGGTTGTAATGTCTTCAGCAGTCAAGGGATATAGAGTGGTAGAAGTTATAGTATTTAATTCGCGACGTGAATTACGTTTGTTCGCAATACCTAATTTTGAATTTCGACTACTTTGTAAATTGAAAGCGAGATGTGGCACGGAGCAAACGTAACCAATCACTAAAGTTATTAAAATTAGCTGTTACATGACGGTAACGGAAAAGAATTTTGAGTTAGAACTCCCACCAATTCTGTGCGTTTTCTTTTTAACTCATCCTGAATTGGTGCGAGTTTTATATTACATTGTAAGGGCTCTATAGGCCAATTTTTAAATGGCTCTAGCAAAAAACTATGTCCAGTAAACCATCTGCTGGACATATTTAAATCAATAGAACTTAGTCGGGTTGCATCGTCAGCTACGTTCAAACCGCCAGTCTTTGACGCTGGAATTTTCTGTAATTTCTCCAAGTCGATTTCTGTAATTTCTCCAAGTCGATTTCTGTAATTTCTCCAACAAAGGGTTTGAACGTGCGTGCGTCGCTGCGTAACCATGAAAGGACAGTTGTGGAGTCAGTCCAATAAAATATTTGTCTGGGTTTTAGCCTGTTACCATTTTTTGTAGTAAGAGCCAAACGAGAAGCAATAAACGCAGCTTGTAGCTCTAAACGCGGAATGGGTGTTGGCTTTAATGGTGAGACCCTAGCCTTGCTGGAGATGAGAGAGAGCTTGACATTACCATCTGCTAGTAAAAATCGCCAATAAGCAACGCAGGCATAGGCAAGCTCACTCGCATCTGCAAAAATGTGAAGTTCAGTGTCTACTGGTTCAAAATTTAACGCATATCTGCGAGGTATTTTGGTGTTAGAAATATGTAAAAGCTCGTGAAACCATTCAGTGCAATTTAAGGAAACTGAAGATGGCAACTCGGTGTCCCAGTCTATATTAGATCTCCACGTTTGTTGGTATAATATTCTACCTTTAACGGTTATTGGAGTCAGTAAACCCATGGGATCATAGATGCGCATTAAATGTGCAAGTACTTTTCATTTAGTTAAAAGATTTGGAAAGGTATCGTCTAAACCAGTCTAAAAAAAATAAAAGATCGGTTTTAGGATCCAGGCGATTCCTAATGCTCGCACATCATTAGGTTTATTTCCAAGGTCGACACTAGAGTGATGTGTAGCTCGTAGCTCTTTTGGGACAAGATTTAATGCCGCATCGACATTGGAAATCCACCCTCTCATCTCAAAACATGCTGCTTTATGTACAGTTATAATATCGACGCCCAAAGTCGCTGCTTCGTTCACGTCGTCAACACTGCCTATGTAATCATCCATATAATGATCGCAAACAATTGACTGTGCTGCTTTTGGGTATGTTCGTGCTCTTTAGAATTTTTATTTTTAATGTATAAAGCAGTAAAAGTAACTCGATGATGCTCCAAATATAACTGCTGTCATTCTAAATTCCTTCACAGTTGCTTTCCGGTCACCATGCCTCCAAAGAAACCGTAAAGCATCCCTATCTTGTTCTCGAATTCTGATTTGTTGGAACATTTCCCGAGTATCAGCCGTTAGTGCAACGCGACCTTCCCGAAATCTAAACAGGATTCCTAACAAAGACTGCAAGAGGTCAGGACCGGGAAACAACAGTGTATTCAGGCTTACACCATTATTTACAGAGGCGGCGTCATAAACTACCCGAAGTTTACGTTTTTGCGGATGAAATATACCAAAATGTGGCAAATACAAACGAAAACCATCGGAACTATTTGTATGGTTTTGGTTTGCATAGTAGGTAGCTGGGTCTCACTCCTCAGCGTAACCTTTTTCAATCATATTTTTCATGAATTTTATGTAACCTTCGGAAAATAAAGAATCCCGCCCCATGCGCCTCTCTAGACTTATCAGGCGTGACAATGCCTGACTGTAAGTATCCGGAATTTGTTTGATATTCATGCGCCATGTTAATCCGACTTCAAAACAACCCGTTGGTAAGCGTCTAGAAGTAGTGTCAAAAATAGATATGGCAAGTTTGTCTTGTTTGCTATATAGAGTTTCATGTTTAGAAATGCCTATAGAGTCTAATTTATATTGTTCCTTTATAAGGTACTCTAAGGAATCAGGACCTACACAACTATGTTGACTGTAGGAAGTGCCATAGTTTACAAACTCAATAAGGTTGGTTTCACTAGTAATTACACCGTACAAAGTCCATCCTAAGGCTGTAAGACAAGCGACAGGCTCTTTATTACGGCCTTTACGAACCTGACGATTAATAGACAAGTACCAATGTTCCGCGCCTATTAGTATGGTTGGTATAGCGTTTTCGTAGCTTAAAACGTCTACTAAATCTTTAAGTTGGGAATAAGAGTTCAAGTTTCCATCATGAATAGTTTGTGCATGTAATGCCAAGTGTGTCATAGACCTAGCATTTTTTACTAAAAATTGTTCATGTGTGTACCTGCCCTTAATATATAAATCAACATATGTAATCTGAGTATTCCTACACAATCCTCCAATACCATTAACACGAATATTGTCTTGAGGTCCCGTCACATACAAGCGACATCGGCATCAATCAACGTAGCGGTGCTGCCGTCGTCGAGCAAAGCCCAAGTGTCTTGACTACCGGAAGGGACTGAAACCGTAACAGGAACAATCTTTAAAAATGTTGAAGGACATGACGTAAAAGACAGATTAACATTGTCTGTGGACGAGGTTGACACAGCAATGTTTTATATATAAATCAACATATGTAATCTGAGTATTCCTACACAATCCTCCAATACCATTAACACGAATATTGTCTTGAGGTCCCGTCACATACAAGCGACAAGCGACATCGGCATCAATCAACGTAGCGGTGCTGCCGTCGTCGAGCAAAGCCCAAGTGTCTTGACTACCGGAAGGGACTGAAACCGTAACAGGAACAATCTTTAAAAATGTTGAAGGACATGACGTAAAAGACAGATTAACATTGTCTGTGGACGAGGTTGACACAGCAATGTTTTCTGTGGACACGATGGCCTGTGATGTAGACGGTCGAGATGGAAATATATTTTGTTCATCGACTGTACATACATTATCAGTGCCAAAAGAATTTGTCTGCGAATGTACTTTTTGTCTTCCATGTAATAATGGATGGTGCCGTAACATGCAACCATCAATTCCACATGGGCCGACTTTACAAGTTTTCCACTGATGTGAATTACCCTTTAGACACCTATAACATATTTTTGAATCTTTCAACCAGCGCCATCTATCATCTAAAGATAGTACTTTAAATTCAGAACAAGACTTTATATTATGTTGTTTTTTGCAAAAAGAACATAATACTACTTTATTAGAATCTTGTTTGGATTTAAAATGCGAAACCGAATTAACGTGTTTACGTTTAATGTGTTTGTTATCTGCGTTCTGCGCGATCACGGACTCTGGTGACAAACCAAACCTCATAAGTGTACGCGTCGTCCCATTCACGCATAAGAAACTTCGACATTAGTTCAAGTTTAGTACTTGTACCTGAATGTTCAGAGGCATAATCAGTCCACCGCAGTTTTATTGTTGTATTTAATTTACTTAAAATTGCATAGAACAATTCAGGCGAGTGTAAATATTCAGTTTGGTTTAATAAACGTATTGTGGAAATACTGTTACGTACCCGTATAGCTAATGGTGTGTTACCTGAAGAGTGTTAGGTCTGTAAGGTTCCTTCGATAGCTGCGCTGGTCAGGTGGGCAATTCTCGCGTTTTCGACATTCATCTCGATTCGAGATTTTTAAACGAAAAATGACTAAATATGCCATTTTTCGTTAAAAAATATCGAATATTAAACGAAATAAATAATAAATATTAATCAATAAATATATAAATATTGAACTAAAAATGACATATTTAGTAATTTTTCGTTTAAAATTGAGATTTTCAGATCCTCAGATATCACGATCCATAAAAGAGAAGCGGGTGCGGCGGTCACTTTGTAGACTTCACGTTATCGTATCGACGGTTCAGTAGTTTTTGATTAAACACGTGTGACACAAAGCGGCGGGTGCGGTGCGCAGTTATACGCGGAGAGGGTTCGCGTTCGACTGGTCGAAAAACGGAAGCGGATGCGGTGCCCAAACGCTCGCATTGATAGCTCGCGTTAGACTTTTTATATAGTGGTTGCGGGTGCGGTGGCCAAACGATCGCGGTGACAGCTCGCGTGAGACAGCTCGCAGTGACAGCTCGCGTGAGATAGCTCGCAGTGACAGCTCGCGTAAGACTGTGGCGTTGATTGGCTATCGAGAGAGCCTTCTTTTCTTGCGGGTAGTGTGAAAGAGTAAGTGTATAATAAAATATATAGGTAGGAAAAGGATGGGTATAGGAGGCTTAACCATGCCCCCGGCCTTGATGTCTGGTAGCATCAAAACTAAGATACCTATATAAATAACAAAAAAAGTAAAAAACGCGATCTCAAGTATGAGCAAGAGTGTAGACTTAAGTATAAACGAAATATAAAACCAAAGTAAAAAACGCGGACTCAAGTTAAGAAAATAAATATAAATTAAATTATGCGGTGCTCAAGACGAGAAGATAAATGCGGGACTCAAGTATGAGCTAAATAAAGCGGGGCTCAAGTTGAGCTAAATAATACGGTGCTCAAGTATGAGCAAAATAAAGCAGGGCTCGAGAATGAGCAAGTAATGCGGTGCTCAAGTATGAGCAAAGAAATGCTGTGCCCTAATTAAGGAATGAAATGCGGGGCTCAAGTTTGAGGGAAGAAATGCGGGGCTCAAGAATGAGCAAGTAATGCGGTGCTCAAGATGAGCAAGTAATGCGGTGTTCAAGTAAGAACGAAGAAATGCGGGCTCAATAATGAGCAAGTAATGCGGTGCTCAAGATGAGCAAGTAATGCGGTGTTCAAGTAAGAACGAAGAAATGCAGGCTCAATAATGAGCAAGTAATGCGGTGCTCAAGATGAGCAAGTAATGCGGTGTTCAAGTAAGAACGAAGAAATGCGGGCTCAATAATGAGCAAGTAATGCGGTGCTCAAGATGAGCAAGTAATGCGGTGATCAAGTAAGAACGAAGAAATGCGGGCTCAATAATGAGCAAGTAATGCGTTGCTCAAGATGAGCAAGTAATGCGGTGTTCAAGTAAGAACGAAGAAATGCGGGGCTCAATAATGAGCAAGTAATGCGGTGCTCAAGATGAGCAAGTAATGCGGTGTTCAAGTAAGAACGAAGAAATGCGGGCTCAATAATGAGCAAGTAATGCGGTGCTCAAGATGAGCAAGTAATGCGGTGCTCAAGATGAGCAAGTAATGCGGTGTTCAAGTAAGAACGAAGAAATGCGGGCTCAATAATGAGCAAGTAATGCGGTGCTCAAGATGAGCAAGTAATGCGGTGTTCAAGTAAGAACGAAGAAATGCGGGCTCAATAATGAGCAAGTAATGCGGTGCTCAAGATGAGCAAGTAATGCGGTGTTCAAGTAAGAACGAAGAAATGCGGGGCTCAATAATGAGCAGGTAATGCGGTGCTCAAGATGAGCAAGTAATGCGGTGCTCAAGATGAGCAAGTAATGCGGTGTTCAAGTAAGAACGAAGAAATGCGGGCTCAATAATGAGAAAGTAATGCGGTGCTCAAGATGAGCAAGTAATGCGGTGTTCAAGTAAATACGAAGAAATGCGGGCTCAATAATGAGCAAGTAATGCGGTGCTCAAGATGAGCAAGTAATGCGGTGTTCAAGTAAGAACGAAGAAATGCGGGCTCAATAATGAGCAAGTAATGCGGTGCTCAAGATGAGCAAGTAATGCGGTGTTCAAGTAAGAACGAAGAAATGCGGGCTCAATAATGAGCAAGTAATGCGGTGCTCAAGATGAGCAAGTAATGCGGTGTTCAAGTAAGAACGAAAAAATGCGGGCTCAATAATGAGCAAGTAATGCGGTGCTCAAGATGAGCAAGTAATGCGGTGTTCAAGTAAGAACGAAGAAATGCGGGGCTCAATAATGAGCAAGTAATGCGGTGCTCAAGATGAGCAAGTAATGCGGTGTTCAAGTAAGAACGAAGAAATGCGGGCTCAATAATGAGCAAGTAATGCGGTGCTCAAGATGAGCAAGTAATGCGGTGTTCAAGTAAGAACGAAGAAATGCGGGGCTCAATAATGAGCAAGTAATGCGGTGCTCAAGATGAGCAAGTAATGCGGTGTTCAAGTAAGAACGAAGAAATGCGGGCTCAATAATGAGCAAGTAATGCGGTGCTCAAGATGAGCAAGTAATGCGGTGTTCAAGTAAGAACGAAGAAATGCGGGCTCAATAAGGAGCAAGTAATGCGGTGCTCAAGATGAGCAAGTAATGCGGTGTTCAAGTAAGAACGAAGAAATGCGGGCTCAATAATGAGCAAGTAATGCGGTGCTCAAGATGAGCAAGTAATGCGGTAATCAATTTAAGAACAAAATAAAGCGGGGCTCAAGAATGAACAAGTAATGCGGGGCTCAAGAATGAACAAGTAATGGTGTGCTCAAGATGAGCGAAGAAATGCCGTGCTCAAGTGAGCAAATAATGTTTAAAATTAAGATTTAAAAACTAAACTAATGATACTAAGGTATTTGAACCTAAAACCAAATATTCTTTCATTGTAATATTACTTATCAGTTAAATAATTCGCATATAATAAAGCTATACAATACTAGTATATCTACAATAGACAGTTGTTCTTTCTATAACTCGAGCGATCCCACAAGAACCAGTAGTTCTACTACAGCAACAGACTGGTAGCTATATAATAAACCACGTTCTGTAGTTGCTCTAAATATAAGAACAACGAGACTCGCGGTGACGTTAAAGAGTCAATTTTAAACTATTTTATTCCTATTATCAACCGAAAGTTTTGCTTAATGCATCTAAGACTAAATAAGGGTCTATAGTAAATCTTAAACTAACAACATCTAAAAATGAATATGTTAAAATTAATTCATTAAACTTAGCAACCCTAGTTTCAGAATAGGGATGTAAGAAGAGAAAATTTATCTAACATTATGTGCGGTTTATGTATCATTAATACTTGTTTTTATACAAATTATAAAAAACAATAAGTTTATAGATAGTTAAGTATTTAAAATGATCTAAAGAAGATTATAAGTAATTGATAAAGTGCAACATTAGCTTAGAGAGAAAGATACCTACTGGAATATAAGATTTAATTTATACATAATAATATAATTATTGTATTCAAGCATTAGTTACCTACACCTCGTATAGGTATAATTTATACTTAGGATTTCCAATTTAATAGGTATAAACGGTATAATACAAGTAAAAATATAAATGTAGTTAGCATCTAACTATTAATAGGCTTTCTACAATAGCTACAATTTTAGTAAAATTATAAGTAGTTTAGAGTAAATTAAAAGCATGCGGGTAAGTACTAGTATATATTATTTTTATTTATTATATTTTAATATTTAAATCTAAGCGGGTAATATGAATACATTAAGCGGTTAATGTTCAAAAATATTAATAAAATAACTGGGTAGGTATTCAGCGGTTATTATATTACAAAACTTAAGAAATGTTTTTGCATTGTTTGTCAGTAGGTGTGTCTAAATATTAATTTAAATAATTAGCGCGGCGATGTTTGTTATTAGTGGCCTTATATCTTCTACTATAGCGAGATTTATAATTATCATAAGGGGCTTTTACTGAACAAAATAAAGAATTGTTATCAGTGACTTTCTTATCTATAGTAGAAATATGTGGATTAGAAAAACTAGAACCCATCACGACATAACCGAGGGTGGTTTCAACTCCTACCGTCAGGGAGTTAGGCGATACGATGCGTTTTGTACATAACAAATAAGGGAATAACTCGGCGCCTATTATGCCATCAATTTCACTAGGAATATTAAAAGTATCATCCGCCATTAATAATTCATTAAACTGAGTCAATACACTGCTGTCTAAAATAGCAGAAGGCAAATCATCTGTTATTTGATTTAATACAAAAGCGTTGATTGTATAAGAAACCTTCTTATCATGAAAAGAGTGAAAACTAAAACGCGTTTTTCCTTTAATTGGCCGCGTAGATAGCAGATACCTTGTACAGAAGATGTATCATTTTGTATAGGTATATTCAAACGTTTACAGCATGATTCAGTAATAAAGTTTGCCATAGAACAACTATCTATAAGCAAACAAATAGAACATGGGTTTCCGTACATATTATAAACTATTACTTTGGCAGTAGGCAATAAATTTATACGACTACTATTTACTTGTTGAGAAAAATTTGATGTAACCAAACTTACGTTATTTGCTGGCGAAGCATGTACGTCGCACTGACTATTGAGTGCACGTGAACCGATCGAGTCGCAGTGATGCGACGGGGCAGAGGCGGATTGTGCGGGCGGAAGAGAGACAAAGCTAGCGGGCGCCAACGGCGCGGTATAATGCTGTGCGGGGGAAGGGTGAGTGTTTACATCGTCAGCTGATTGTTGCGGCGCGGGCGCTGGCGATGTATTATTGTTTGCATAGCATAATAAAGAGTGGTGTTTTCGATTACAAATCCGACAATTTAACTGTGATTTGCATCTAATAATGTTATGATAACCTAAACAATTGGTACAAAATAAAATGCGTTCTACTATTTGTCGGCGTTCGAAAGGTGAAGCTGACATAAACTTGCTACATTTAAAAAGAGGGTGTCGTTCTAACATGCATACTGGACACTTATTATTTTTAGAGTTATTATCGAAAGTGTTGTTATCACGTATTAAGAAATTGAGGTTATGCTTTTGTGTGTTGGAATTTTGTCGCGTATTAGATTTTGAAAAATTAGTATTATTATTACTATTGTTAGCGCGGGTAATTATCTTAGACTGTTCACGGACAAATATTTCCAATTCCTTAAAAGTAGGTACACTAGAGTTCCTAAAATTTTGTTCGAAGAAATAAACTGTTTTTTTATCTAGTTTTGATAATGCGATGTGAGTGATCAAGAAGTCAGCTAAGTCAGTTACATTGACTGATTTTAAAGCGGCAACAGCAGAACAAAATTTATCAGAAAATGCGTCTAATGCAGCGGGGGTAGCAGTATTAATTGGTCTAAAACACATTATTTGTTCTATATAATGTGTTGGCAAAAAGCGTTTATCCTCGTACCGTTAAACTAAAGTATTCCAGATAATACTATAGTTTTCGCCGGTGGCTGGAATACCTGCACAAACATTTAGAGCTTTCCCTGAATGTTGAGGTACCAAATATTGCACCTTTTGCGTATCCGACAGGGTTTTATTTTCATGTATTACGGATTTGAAATTCTGGTAAAACACGGACCAGTTAGTGGGATCGCCAGAGAAAGACGCCAATTCGAGTGGGTATTTTGAAGTTTGTGCTGAAATTGGTAGTTTCATTTTTTGAGGAGCTGCATGTATTTAATTTCGCGTTCCGCATATTTGACCTTACAGTATAAATCCTGGTAAGACTCTAATACGGAAAAACTTGGAATAAATTCTTTTAAAGTAATACATTTTTCTAAATTTATTTTTTCAGTAACATCTAAAAATTCAGATTTATTATTCTCAAAATCCTCTAGACTAATTAAAAAATCTCTTTTACTACTAACACTTTCGTGCACCTTTAAACTTAAGTCGTAACATTTTTGAATATATCTAAACAACAATTGTTGTTTAGCTTCTAGAACTAGAATCTTTTTTCAGACATATTATATTATATATTAATTGAATCATTAAAAAAATCAGTAAATTATAAATTTAAAAATAAAATATTAAAAAACAGAAACACGTAAGGTAAACTTAAAAAAGTTTATATTTTGCTAGGTAAATTAGAACCTAATGCTGCAAACAACAAAGTCGAGAATGGTTCAGCAAGCAAAGAGAAAGTGAACGCGTCACTACGAAAGGATTGAAAATTATAATATTTTTTAAGGACAAAAAGGATGAAATATATTTATAATGTAATGAGTACCTAACTAGTGAATGTATGATTAAAATGAGTTTACCTATAACGAGTGTTTGAAGATATGCGGTATAATAGGATAGGTATTGCGGGTTTATGCGGAAGAGGTTGTAGCGGGATGAACCTGGACACGGTGATCACAGGATCCAGTGAGAAGGACCACACTAATATGGTGTGTTACCTGAAGAGTGTTAGGTCTGTAGGCTGCTGGGTTCCTTCGATAGCTACGCTGGTCAGATCCTCAGATATCACGATCCATAAAAGAGAAGCGGGTGCGGCGGTCACTTTGTAGACGCTCGTTATCGTATCGACGGTTCAGTAGTTTTTGATTAAACACGTGTGACACAAAGCGGCGGGTGCGGTGCGCAGTTATACGCGGAGAAGGTTCGCGTTCGACTGGTCGAAAAACGAAAGCGGATGCGGTGCCCAAATGCTCGCATTGATAGCTCGCGTTAGACGTTTTATATAGTGGTTGCGGGTGCGGTGGCCAAACGATCGCGGTGACACCTCGCGTGAGACAGCTCGCAGTGACAGCTCGCGTAAGACTGTGGCGTTGATTGGCTATCGAGAGAGCCTTCTTTTCTTGCGGGTAGTGTGAAAGAGTAAGTGTATAATAAAATATATAGGTAGGAAAAGGATGGGTATAGGAGGCTTAACCAGCTAATGTATTAAGTTCCTTAAGATCGTTACCAAGACGTGGGAGGTTTTTCAAACCATTGACCTCCTTAATAACAATCATTTTCGGTCGGGCAAAGCATTGCTCCAACAGATTCATTATGCCTTCTGGTTCTTCAGCAGAGATGAGCTGTGATGCGACAGCCTCGCAAGCGGTACCGCGGAGTGCATTCTGTAGACGCATGACATTCTCTAGAGAAGAAAATGAAGATTTAGTGCTATCAAATGTACCCTTAAATTGTAACCACTGCTGTGTATTTGCTTTAAATGGAATTAAATCGTTGTTCTTTGATTTATTTTGCAAAGAAGAAAGTGCTTTGGTTGCGGCAGCGGTGTCTGCCACTGCCTGTAACAGAATAAAAGAGCTGTAACTGTCAAAAGGTAGAGACGACGTAGTAGGATTGTGAGCACTATTGCTCGCAACAGGTGGTAACACTGCTTCGTGAAGTAGCCTCCATTCCGGGCACATTAGCGTTGGTAATAGAAAGTGGCAAAACTGGTGCCGGTAGTGGCGGCGCAATGGCATTTACCCTCGGCGCTTGGACGTTTGGAATGAAAAGTGGCAGAACTGGTGCCTCCACCCCTAACGCCTGCGTCATAAAAGTCGATTGTAAGTTGCCCAGGTTGTACATATGAATCAACTAGAGGTGCAGTGTCCCGGGTGACCATTGGTGAAAGGTGGACCAAATTATCGGGTTGTGCAGCCATTAAATCTTCACACTCACGTGCTGTGGAGCCTCTAATATGATTATTAACAGGATTATTTAGGGTTTGTACCCACGATTCTGTCCTATTGTCCGAGCCACGCGAATATCGTGACATAACCGAGTTTGCGTTGCTACGCATACTTCGTTGACTTTCGTTCAGATCAGCATCGACGGTTGCTAGTTCAGCTTGTAGCTCTAAGTTCGCTACCTGTTTCTCCATTTGACGCAGCTTCAAATCGCGTTCCAGTTCGCGTTGCTTATGTTGCGCCTCGATGGCCAGCTTTCGGGCTTGGATGGTAGCTGAAGATCTCGAAGATACATTACCAGAATGAAAGCTTGCGTGACTATGACTAAAAGAGCGCCGTGCGGAATTTTTATCCGAAACGGATGTAGAAGGCTGATTTTCAGGAGCGGACATAATTTTACTTTTGCTCCGGGTGATCATGAAAAAGAAAACTAGTTCAAATGAGCAAAATAGTTGGGAATAATAAGAATATCGGACAGGAAAAAAACAATATATATATAAATATATATAGGTAGGTGCCTGATACAAGTTTAGGATAGAAAGACCAATCTTAACGATGGAAGAGCTAAGTTACTGTATTAAAAAGAATATACAAGTATATACAGGGTTACAGAAAAAGTCGTGCTAGATCCGTCCAGGGCGTGGAGTACCCATCAGTTCTGACTTATTTCTCTATGAAACACCCTACCCTAAATTTAACCCTTTTCGAGATTTTCGACTTTTATTTTTTTTATTGAAAATTGCCGATTTTTGGGCTACTAAAATTAATTTTGTTTATTTTGTGTGCCTTATTATTATTATTATTGCATTTTTACATGTGTAATTAGATGCTATAGGACGTCAATCATTAAAATAGTGCATAAGTTAATTGAATAGGCCGTAGTAGACAAGTGAAAGTTAAGAAATTACAAAAATAATTAGCAAGTTTTTTTCTCTCTAAGGGATATCTAAAAAAAATATTATGGCAGTTGTTCGTCAGATATATTTTAAAAACAAAAAATTGTATGTATTATTGATTTTATATATTTTTAGGTATTTTTTGTATATTAGGATTTATAGGATAATTTATTTTTAAGTTATTTAATTTTTTAATTACTTATTTCTATTTTATGTTTTTTAAGTTTCTATGAATAAACATTAAAAATAATAAATCAAAATTAAATAATAAACGAAAATAATAAAATAAATGTCTACATATGGTATGTTTGAGTACTGCTTAAAAGGCTTACAAAGCTAGCTTAATTTACTTGACATGTGTTTTATTAGTACTTCGCTTTGCTTTGGATTTTTGATGACGTCACAGAAAAAAAAGCAAATTCGTCATCGAATTTTAAAAAATTACGCTGCGAACACATGGAAAATACGAGTAGCGCAATCAAAGTAAATTGTCTGTGGTCACAATTGTGTCAAATTTTACTTTATTTGTTTATTTTCATTGTTCTCTCCCTTTCACTTAACAGTTTCTGAACTCTATTTTGTATTCTCTTATGAATTTTATATTATTTTTATTTATGCACATAAAACTCTTCGAGTACTCCTGCAAACGCTGGATTGCTTTGCTTCGCTTTGTGTACTTTGACGGCTGATTAGATTGGCTTAAAGCCTAAACGCTTTAAGTGAAAAACAGTAGTACACGAACACACTGATAAAATAAATGGCAATAGCAAATAGTTTTTTTATTATACTGTCACCATTAATTAAAATATGTAAAGATTTACATGAAATAAATGATTTTGAATTTTAATAAAATGTAATAAATGTCAACAATAAATAAAACTAATAATAATAAATGTTAATAATAAAATAAAAATATGTGTCGACATTGATAATAATTAAACGTAATAAAATGTCAATAATAATAAAAAATCTAATTAAAAAATCTTGTACATTGACCTACAAATGAGCGATTCACTTTACTTAACCTAAGTTTATTCTTATTTCTTGTGTTACGGTCATGATAATCAGAATTTTTTGGGAATGAATGGATGTTTATACGAATATATATAATGTTATCATAAATATATTAGGAGGCTACTGTTAAAATATTTATTTCTCTAAATTTCTGTCAAAGCGATACGCGACATCGTATGTTATAAAATATATACCGTACAGCTCTTTTTTGCAATATAAATACAGACTCAATGTCTGCAGCACTTCCCCATAGGAGAATACCGTAAGATAATGGTAAAGTAAACTAACCTAGCTGTATCTACATGTTGCGGCTTGATTGAAAATAAGTACACTTTGTTTGCTTACTATAATTATCTCATTTATTCAGACTCATTAGAAATACACAACAAACACTTTGAAACGAAAACCGAACGTTTTAATATGACGCTGGCGACCCCTGTCGTAGAACTTTTAGAACTCACATTGAAATATTTTTTATGACTTAAATTTATTACACAATATACATGATTTTAAACTTCCCGCCTACCAAAGAATCCCGTTCTTTTTAAAAATAAATAAACACATTATGATAGAACTCGATATGATAACACAAATACAAAATATTTAATTACAATGTCACTGATCTCAGGCTCTGATTTCTTGATTGTCCACTTATATCTTTGATTTAAATTAACTAAATACTCATTTGACCATCTTTTCCAAAAATCATTAACCAATTTTTGTGTAAGTTTCCATCTTTGTAATCCAGAAGTGTTAGCCCTTTCATAATCTTCATCCGGAATGACAATCAAAGGTTCTCCAACAAGAAAATGTCCTGGGGTCAAAGGTCTATAGGATTATCACTTAATTGAGACAAAGGACGTGAGTTCAGACACGCCTCTATCTGGGTCAAAACTGTAGATAACTCTTCAAAGGTAAGTGTAGAATCTCCAATCACTTTCTTAAGGTGTGCTTTTGTTGAGCGAACTCCTGCCTCCCACAATCCTCCGAAATTAGGCGCGTACGGTGGTATGAAATGCCAAGTCGTTCCCTCATTAGCAAGCATCTGTGCAATCTCATTAGGTAAGTTACTGCTAGCTCTATTAAACATATCTTGTAGCTCTTTGTTTGCCCTTATAAAATTAGTGGCATTGTCACTATATAACTCCTTACAATGACCCCGTCTCGATACGAATCTACGAAATGCTGCCAAAAATCCTTGGGCCGACAAATCGGAAACGGCTTCGAGATGCACAGCCTTTGATGTCATGCAAACAAAGAGGCAAATATAACCCTTATATGACTTCGATCCTCTCCCTGGCGAGAATCTAATATTAATATGGCCAGTAAAATCCACTCCAGAAGCTTCGAATGGCCTTGATGGTCTCAATCTAACATCAGGAATTTCGCCCATGAATTGATTGTTATTCTGTCGTGAATATCTAACACACGTAACACACTTTCTATAACACTTCTTGACCAAATCTCGAGCTCGTATAATCCAGTACTTAGATCGTAATAAATTCAACATGATCTGCGGTCCTCCATGAAGTGTTTTAATATGGGCATCTGTAATTATTAGCTTAGTAAGGTAACTCATACTAGGCAAAATTATCGGATGCCTTTTCTCGAAACTAACTCCAGCTTGATTAATTCGACCTCCCACTCTAAAAACTCCATTCTCATCCAGAATGGGGCTTAAAGTGTGAAGGTGTCCTTTCTTTGAGAGAAATCCCTGGGACTTTAACTGCTTAAGTTCACTATAAAAATATAATTCTTGAGTTTCTTTAATCCAAATAAGTAATACCTTGTCCATTTCTTCTATTGATACTCTTTCTGTAAATTTAATTCTTTTTTCTTCAGGTAATTTTAAATTTAAAAACCTACTACAATACGATAATACTCTTAATGCTTTCTTTAATGACGAAAATCTCGTCCATATAAAATTCTCTTGTACTTGAATGGCTGCAGTTAAAGTCTTAATAGGTTTCTCTTCTTCTCTAGTTGTAAAGCTCTGGTAATCTTTAACTTTATACTCATCCGTGTGATGTAACCACTGAGGGCCACTCCACCACAAATTATGACTTCTTAGGTCAATAATTGATATGCCTCTTGAGGCGCAGTCGGCCGGGTTTTCCTTGGTACTCACATGGCCCCACTGATCACTGTCCAACATCGTCAAAATCTCAGATACTCGGTTGCTGACAAATGTTGTCCAGCCAACACTATAGTGGAGTCTGTCCATGCGTAAATATCTTGTTTGGGAATATCCATAATATATGATACTTCATGAACAAGCTTAGCAGCCAGTAAAGCAGCACACAGCTCCAACCTCGGAATGGAAACTTCCTTTCCGATTGGAGCTACCTTTGTCTTGGCCGTTATCAGATGCACATAAACATTATTCTTATTTCTAGTTTTCATAAAGACAGCGGCTGCATATGCATGCTGGGACGCATCAGCAAATGCATGCAGCTCTACATGATCGCTCGCTCTAGAATTCAACCATCTTGGAATGACAAGATTTTTGACACGAAATAAATCTTCTCTAAATTCCAGCCACTCCATGAGTAGTTCAGCGGTTAGGTTTTCATCCCAATTCAGACCTGACATCCACAATTTTTGAATAAAAATTTTAGCTCTAATAATTATTGGCGCGATCCATCCCATTGGATCGTATAACCTAGCTACATCTGATAACACCTTTCTCTTGGTTACTAATTCATTCATCTCTGGTAATTGCAAAGTATATTCAAAATTATCTGTTGTTTTATTCCAACAAATTCCCAAAACTTTTATTATTTCATTTATCTTAAAAACTAACACATTATTATTATCTGACTTTTGGTTTTCTTCTCTTATATGATCCATTAACTTCTCACTGTTGCTACACCACTTCTGTAATTTAAACCCACCTTCCATCATTAGCTTGCTCATTTGTTCATAAATCTCTATCGCTTCTCCGACAGTTTCGCAACCTGTAAGCAAATCATCCATGTAATAATCCTCTAATGTAATCTTTGCTGCTACCGGATACTTTGCTTGTTCATCTTTGGCTAGTTGTTGCAAAGACTTCACAGCTAGATAAGGTGCACTTGTTGTACCAAAAGTCAGTCTCAGTAATTTGAAATGCCTTATAGGCTGATTAGGATTTGATCTCCAAAATATTCTCTGAAAATTTGTATCTTCCTCATGAACTATAACCTGCCGATACATTTTTACTAAATCGGCAACTATACAAATCTTATGACGTCTCCATCTCATTAAGATATGTCGTAAATCTTGTTGAAGTTTGGGCCCAACAAGCAAATTATCATTTAACGACACATTATTTACTCCCTTACAAGAAGCATCGAAAACAACGCGCAACTTGGTTGTTTCTTTGTCTTCCCTGATAACGCAATGATGCGGAAGATACACCGCATTTGGATTTCTTAATTCTTTCTCGTCTTTTATTTGTATCTTATGATTCTGCTCAATATAATCCTCTACTACTCTGTTGTACTCTTCGTGAATTAAATTATTTTTATCCAATCTCTTCTCTAATGATTTAAACCTCCTTAAAGCTATATCCTTTGATCTCCCCTCAATACACTCTGGATTAGAATTCTTGAAAGGTAAACGAACTACGTAACGTCCTTCTGAATTTCTTATTGTTGTATTCTCATAAAATTCTTCACATTTTTGTTCTTCTCTTGTTAGCTTTCTCTTAATACTATCAGGTTCTTGCTCTATCTCCCAAAATTGTTTTAAAAGTTCATCCTCTTTCATTTGTACATGTAGACTTAATATGGGTTTATCTGACGTAAATGCCTTATCCCGCACTGGACCTGACAGAATCCTGCCAAGTCTTATATTTTGTGCAACTGGACAACCTGATAATGGATGCTTCAAAAGACCTTCTAAGATAATCTGGGAGAATACATCTACCCCAAGTATCACATCAATTTTACTTGGTGACCCATACTCTGGATCAGCTAAAGGTAAGTTGTTAATTTCAGGCCAATTCGAGATACATATTTTGTTAGATGGAAGAAAGGATGTTAAGGTACTCAAAACAAAAGCGTTCATTTGGACAGAGAAATCAAGATCTTGCAAAGATCCCAACTTGAACGTTACCATGCTTTTGGTTCTTTTCTGTCGGTCACCAATTCCAGATATTAGACCATTAATAACAGTTCGCTTAAGACCTAGTAATTGTGCTGTCGCTTCAGTCATAAATGAAGCTTCAGACCCTTGATCAAGTAATGCTCGTACGATTTGTGAGTAGCCATTTGCTGATGTGATTCTGACCACGGCTGTGGCCAACAAAACTCTGGTATGATTTCTCTGCTCAGCAGCAAAGTGTGCTACTACTCTCTCCTCAGTATGTGGTTGATTCACTATAGTACTTAGTACTCTGCTCGGTTGATTGATTGACTCGGTGTTTGATGACTCTTTAGCCGCTGAATTTTCATCTCTTCGCTCAAAATGTAGTAATGTGAGATGTCTTTTGCCACACTTTCGACAACAGGTAGATTGACGACAGTTTCTTACTGGATGTGTGGATGCCAGACAATTAAAAGATAACCTGTGAGATTGTACATAGTCTGACCTATCCTCAGGTGATCGTTCGCTAAATGATTTACACTGAAACAATAAGTGTGGACCCGAGCACAACACATATTTAGCACTTGTGGTTTTACCCTCGTGTGAAGCTGTAGAATGAAATGATTTAGGCTTAATTGGTTTATGATTATTGGAAAAGGGTTTACATATATTTTTAGTGCTATCTATCATCTCTAGCGTCCTTAACCTTATCTCTAAAAACTTAATTAATTCTTCCCAGGTAGGCAGCTCATCTGACTCCGCTTGGCTAACTTGAACCTCCCATTGTCTGCGGGACTCTTAATCCAATTTCGACACAACCAAATGATTAATGATAGCATCCCATGATTTGGTATTAATGCCTAGGTTATTCAGAGACATTAAACTAGACACCGTTGTGTCAAGAAGTTGACGAATTGCACTCGCAGATTCTGTAGTCATATTATTCTGTGAGAACATATGCTTCATCACTTCATTACAATTGTATCTCTTATTATTATTACGACGTGTAAGTTGGCTCCAAGCTTCATCGTAATTTTTCTCTGTAGTAGAAAGACTCTTTAGTAGGTTTGCAGGTTCTCCGGACAAACTACTCTTCAGATAGTGTAACCTTTGTACAGCACTCAAATTTTTGTTGGTGTGTATTAACGACAAAAACATCTCATAAAAGGTCTGCCTGTGCTCATAGCCGCCCGAGAACGTGGGTAAATGAATCATCGGAAGCTTTACCTCGCAGCTTGATGTCGTTGGTAAGGACATTTGAGTTGGGACGACCTGTGGACTATCTTTGGACACATAACGAGGAGCAAGATCCTCCTTTAGTTTGACTTTATACTCCGTATAGTCTTCGCTCATTGAATAGACATCTTCTGTAAAATAGGCTACAATTAATCTTTCTTCTTTTGGAATGCTTCCTACAATATTATAATGAGTAGTTACAAAATCCTCCCACATCTTCTCCAATAACTCCAATCTTGATTCCATATAAGCTTGAGTTTTTCTATCCTTCGGTGACTTCTTATAGTTCGATAACGCTTTACTCATGCGCTCGTAAGTGTCATCCTGTTGCAACATTTGTGACTCCATTTTAATCATAAAAACTCACAAATAAATCTAAAAAAGTTGTAAATATTCTAAGTGTCTGTAGGTACAGCTCCAGAGACTATGTCCCTTATTCAGTAAAATATTCTAAGTAAAAAAACAATAAAAAAAAAATACAAGTGTTTTAATCAACAAATTATACTAAGTCCAGTGTGCACATCGCGATTATTTTACAAGTCTTTTATTCTATAAATTATTCTAAGTCCCGTGTGCACATCGCGAATATTTTACAAGTGTTTTACGACACTTTGGTTCTGGGCACTTTACTGAACTCGCGATTTTTCTAAGTCTTTTGCACCTCACAAATTTTATAAGTCCAAGACACTTTACTCACTGTTAATTTAAAAGTCACACACTATACTCACGAATTTTCTAAGTCCTTCCTCCTCTGTCTCACTGATTAATCTCACTCACTAACTCACTCACTCCCGGGTTTCGGCACCAGTATGTTGCAGCTTGATTGAAAATAAGTACACTTTGTTTGCTTACTATAATTATCTCATTTATTCAGACTCATTAGAAATACACAACAAACACTTTGAAACGAAAACCGAACGTTTTAATATGACGCTGGCGACCCCTGTCGTAGAACTTTTAGAACTCACATTGAAATATTTTTTATGACTTAAATTTATTACACAATATACATGATTTTAAACACTACATTTGTTAGTTGTCGATTTGTTCAACAGCATAAGCAGCAGAGCTTAGTTTACTGCACAGAGTGTTTATATGGGGTCCCTATTGCAGTTTAGAACCCACAGTTATACCCAAAAAAACTTTACTATCTGTAAACTCCAAAGCTTCGTTATTCAATAATATTTATTTATATATAATATTGTTTTCTTTGCATTCAACACAAGATTGTTGACGTTGAACTAGTTTGACTTGGGATAATGCACAGTTTATATCATCAAAATTATTCTTATTACGATCAACCTTAAACATTAATGATGTGTCGTCAGCAAATAAAACTACTTCCTGTTTGTTAACTACATAAGGTAGGTCATTAACATAGACCAGGAACAGAAAGGGTCCTGATTTAGAACCCATAACAACTGATACTCCATCACACTAATGTTCCAATTTTTGGAACATTATGGAACATTTTGGAATATTTAATCAAAGGCTTTGGAGAGATCGCAAAAAACTCCAATAGCATTTTGTTTTTGTTTCCAAGCCTCAAATTTGTGTCTAACAAGACTGTTTCCCGAATCAGTTGTAGATCGATCCTTGGTAAAGCCAAACTGATTAGGGTGTAACAACATATGTTCAGAAAAATGCGCTAACATTTGATTGAGCATATTTTTTTCAAATATAATGCTACAAGCTGGTAAGATAGATATTAGCCTGTAGGTATTTGGTTCATAAGATATGCCAGATTTAAAAAAGGGGGATAACTTTACTTAATTTCATAAGATCAGGAAATATGCCTTCGCTTATGGATTTATTATAAATTAGAGCAAGATATGGTGCAATAATATCAATTATTGACCCCAAAAGCCCCCAGAGGTCTTTTGAGTTTTGAAAAAACAAAATATAAATAGTTCTTCACCAGATTAGTGTAAATTTAAACTTGACAGATCACTTTATTGGCGGGGTCATTGCTACAGATTTCCCACAAGTGTTACTCTTACAGTAATGTTGTCATCTGGAAACAACACCCAAGCTATTACTTTAAGCTGCACTTATCACTTTTAAAACATTTTGAAAGGTATTAACCAAGTAATCTAATTAATTATATTTTTTTAAGACAGAGTTATGTTTATAAAGTACAGTAAACTATTTTAAACATAACTCTCAATATTGATATTTAATATTTTAGATATAATAATAGCCGGATTCTTCGAGACTATAATGATAGATTGGTATATTTCAATGCTATATCCCTTCGGACCAGAAGACGTCATAATCAATTGTCACATCGATTCTCCCTCTCCACTGTCTTTACTGAACTTTAACACAAGTACCAGGGTCCGCTCCCCTAGCCTCTTCCATTTGTTAACATACAGTAACAACACATCCTTCTGTAACCCCGCAGCGAGGATGTGCCGCGCATATAATCAGTTGGCAAATGACGTCATGATATTGATATCTATGGGCAAAGGTTCAATGTATTTAAGAAGAATGTGAGAAGTGTTGTTACGTGAAAAAAACTGAGTGCAGCAGACATGTTTATGTACTGCTCTTAAATAAAATTTAAAAATAATTCTTATTAGAATAAGTGAATGTTAAATGGACAAAGTAATATACATTTATAGTGCAAATTAAATGTTACGTTTAAAGTAATAAACATTAGAAAAAAACTAAAGGAAAGTGTTTTAAAGGTGTAAAATATTTTAGTTGAATTTCCCAACAATTATAGTTTATGTGACGGTATTTTGATAAAATATTAGTATCGAGTTAATATAACATAACAACCTTCTATTTGCTTGACCACATTTATAATGCATTATCTAACCGCTTAAATTTGATATGCAGCCGAACAGTTCTCGTAACTACGAACGTCGTGAGACGAATTCCGTGTCATAAAGTCACGAGATCGATCCCGACTATTCCCGACCTTGGGTTGTCATATTTTATTATTAATATATTTTTTTTTTCTTTCTACTATTCTTTATTTTGTTTTTGTTTGTGTAATTGTTTACTTAGTTCGGAGCTAGTAATTAATAAATTACTCCAAGGGGCTCATGGGAGTCTATGTCAGTCTTATTCGCACTCCTTCAGAGAATAGCTGAAGCGTTTAGTAGCCTTTTTTCTGGTCAGTTTTAAGAGTTAATTTGAATCATAGAAATTTATTATAAGACCCTTCTAAATTGAAAAAAATATCAACTCCCTGACACCTTGTTAAAGGACTGGGTTTCCTTAGAAATCAATGAAGTCTCTTTACCCAGACCTTTCCTTCCAGCTGAAGTACACGGCGAGCCTCCATGGGTTCTGTGAAATTTAGCTAAATATTTTGGGTTAGAGTGCGTGGATTAAATGCTTTTATTTTAATTGTCGACACCCCCGGGAGAAACGCCAGTCGCTAGTCCTCACACCATGTGAACGGAAGGACTCGCTTTTATATTAGATTAAAGTTGTTCAGGACGATCAGTATAAGACTGAAATCGAGACACTGCGGGCTGGACGTAAGCCCAAGGGAGCAATTGGACGCCTAAATCCTTTTTTTAATGATTTGGGCCTCCTTCGTGTTGGAGGAAGACTTCGGAATGCCAATTTGCCCTTTGGAGCTCGTCGCCCTTTGTTGCTCCCTAAGAATTAGGCACAGTTGGTGAATTTGTTGGTTGCTGATCACCACATCAAGAACTCGCATGCTGGCTGTAATGCTTTGTTGGCCATCTTACAGCGCGAATATTGGATTCTGTCCTCCAGACGAGTCATACGAAGTGTGATTTTCCGATGCCGTCGGACCGTGTGAATGAGGCTTTGCTGGCGTGGGTACAGATTTTGCTGGCCCATTCTCTGTGAAAGTGTCACACCTCAGGAACGCTAAAATTGTTAAGGCCTATTTGTGTGTTGCGTATGTCTGTCCACCAAAGCCTTACATTTGGAATTGGTTTCTGCCCTAAGCACTGAAGCCTTCGTCGCTGCCCTTGGTAGATTTGTGTCCCGCCGCGGTTTGCCATCGTTGATCCGGTCCGATTGTGGAACAAACTATAAGGGCATCGACCGTTATTTAAATAATGTATATAAATTTGTAGCAGATAATCAGAATGTAATTGGAGCTGCACTCTCCCAACGTGGAATGAGATGGCTTTTTGATTATCTGATACCAAAAAGGTGCGAGAAGCCGGGAAACAAAACTATTTAGTGCAAGCTTCTCACACTGGTGCGTTACTTTTTAATAGGGCAGTCACTTGTCGCCTTGCCTGAATATGAAGTGTACTCGACTGTCGCCAGCAGATGACCCAGCATTTCTGGCATCGCTGGTCGCTCGAATACCTATTATACGAACACATATTGCAGCAACGCGTGAAGTGGTCTGTTAAGACGGACCCTCCAAAGATAGGAGACCTCGTCCTGGTTAAGGATTCTAACCTGTCCCCATTGCATTGGAGAAGAAGGCGCATTCTTTACGTAGTTCCAGGAGCGGATGGAGTACCTCGTTTTGCTGAGGTTATGGTTGGAGATTCCGTTTTGAAGAGAGCGGTGGCAACACTTACCCGTTTGCCCGTTGTGTAGCGTATAAATTCCTTCTTTCCGGGCCGGGGGAATGTTCGGTATTGATAAGGCTGTATGGGCAAAAGACCCTTTTGTCTTTTCGTTCTTGACACAAGGAAAAAAAAGGCAAAAGGGTCTTTTTCCCATACAGCCTGATCAATACCGAACAGCGGAACTATTTGTAATGAAGTAATTATTATTATATCAATTAATATTTCGTCATCTTCATCTACAATCGCAGGAATTATTAGGTTAAAAGGTACGTTTCGGTAAATTTAATTTATACACCTCGCAAATACCACCGAAACAAACAACAAAAACTATATATAACTTAATCATAATTTATTAATGTACTAAATCCCTATATAACATATATTCGGCGGCATCACAGGGGGAACAGGATGTTGCCGGCGTCGATCCGGAAGGTGTCGCTCGCGAGCGCCGGACACGCCACCAGCGCCGCCGCCGCGTGCGCGAACTCCGACGCCGCGCCCAGTCGCGCCGGCCACGCACCCTGCCGCGCCAGGAACGACACCACGCGCGGCGGCAGGTGTCCCAGCGGCGGCGTCGCGAACAGCCCCGCCGCCAGGCACGCCGTCCGCACGCCGCGCGCCGCCAGCGGGCCGCGCAACGCCGCCACCGCACCCGCCACCGCGCCCGCCGCTGCGCCCGCGCTAGCCTGCCCGCGCGCCCCGCCCGCGCCGCCCACCGCCACCACCACGCCGCCCGCCATCACGGGCGCCGCCGCCGCCGCCACCCGGTACAGCCCGCCCGCCGCTGCGCGCACGGCCGCGGAGAATTCCCCGCGCGGGTGCGAGCGCGCCCCCGTGAAGTTGTACGTCTCCCGCGCGAGCGACACCCCCGCGCAGTGCACCGCCGCGCGCACTGCGCCCAGCGACGCCGCCAGCGCCACCGCGCGGCCCACGTCCGACTCGCTCAGCACCTGCACACACACGCATTACTGTTGCAGACTGAAGCAATCGATCGAAACCATTCTGAACACGGAGAAAACGTTCACTCGGGTTTGACCATTTTGTGATACGTGCTGTTCAAGGGGTATCAACTACGGTATGTGCATTTGCGCCACCTCTGGGCAAAATATGCGAGAAAGAGACTATATACAACAATACGGAAACAAGAGAGACAGAATGATATACAACAACACGGACACAAGACGATACAAAACGGATACATTATTTTTTTTTTTTACTCGGAAAGCAAATGAACTTATTATTTCTGAATTATTTTTAATTTAATAAAACATGGGTTTTATTTTATTAATATTAAATAAAGATGTACTTTTTGGTATAAATATACCAATAAAAGGCTTTCTTTATTAAACTACGGCGTAATTACAGTGTAAATTAATTTCTTGTTAACTAAACATGGCAGAATCACGCGCAAAGCGAGAAGCCATTCAACAAGAAAAAGAAAGTTATTTATTTATTTTACGAAAAAGCGGCATATTGTTTATAAATGTTTATTTAATTGTGATGTGTTCTTAAATTAAAATTTTGCAAATGTTTACACTTGAAATTGTCTTGCATTAATAATTTATTAAGTGACTATGAACTTGTGTCGTTTAAAGAAATCCTATGTTTTTGTGTTATTAATTTCTGTGTAATGGAAACAGGAAAGTGTAGTAAATGCAGAGTGCGGACTAATATCCTCGTATACTGAACCTTTCATAGGTTTCCCGCAGCTACTAAGCCTAACTCGGTTACATTTTCTATTACAATATGCTTAATTAATTTAATTAAAAACGTATTATGAAATGATGTTTTATTCAACTGTACCTACTTAATTTACCCTTAAATATTTTTCTTTGAAGTGAATTTTAATTGAGTATGTTATTTGATTGATGAAAATCAGATATCTACTCAATTAAATTTCACTTCAAAAAACTTTAAATATTTATATCAGGAGGCCATTTTGAATTTTTTAAATTTTAGTTCCCAGGGTTAACGCTGTGGCGCTTAAAACTTGTCGGCATTTATTTACTATGAAGTTTGCTTTCTTCTCTCGTAGAGAGTATTAAGTTCAAGGGGTATCAACTACGGTATGTGCAATTGCGCCACCTCTGGGCAAAATATGCGAAAAAGAGACGATATAAAACAATACGGAAACAAGAGACAGAATGATATACAACAACACGGACACAAAACGGATAATTTTTTTTTTTTTTACTCGGAAAGCAAATGAACTTATTTTTTCTGAATAATTTTTAATTTAATAAAACATGGTTTAATTTTATTAATATTAAATAAAGAAGTACTTTTTGGTATAAATATATAAATAAAACGCTTTCTTCATTAAACTACGACGTAATTACAGTGTAAATTAATTTCTTGTTAACTAAACATGGCAGAATCACGTGTAAAGCGAGAAGCCATTCAACAAGAAAAAGAAAGATATTTATTTATTTTACGAAAGAGCGGCACATTGTTTATTAATTAATGTTTATTTATTTGTGATGTGTTCTTAAACTTTTGCAAATGTTTACACTTGAAATTGTCTTGCATTAATAATTTGTTGAGTGACTATGAACTTGTGTCGTTTAGAGAAATCCTATGTTTTTGTGTTATTAATTTATGTGTAATGGAAGCAGGAAAGTGTAGTAAATGTCGAGTGCGGACTAATATCCTCGTATACTGAACCTTTCATAGGTTTCCCGCAGCTACTAAGCCTAATTTGGTTATTTTTTCTATTACAATATGCTTAATTAATTAAATTAAAAACGTATTATGAAATGATGTTTTATTCAACTGTACCTACTTAATTTACCCTTAATTTTTTTTCTTTGAAGTGAAGTTTAATTGAGTACGTATTTGATTGATGAAAATCAGATATCTACACAATTAAATTTCACTTCAAAAAACTTTAAATATTTAAATCAGGAGGCCATTTTTAATTTTTTTAATTTTAGTTCCCAGGGTTAACGCTGTGGCGCTTAAAACTTGTCGGCATTTATTTACTATGAAGTTGGCTTTCTTCTCTCGTAGAGAGTATTAAGTTCCTTGGTGCTGTTGATCCGCACGACCTCTGTGAATGACATTTTCGTGAAAGGAGCTAAAAGGACCGTTCATTTCAATGTAATTTTGTCTGTGTCGTGTAAACAACGAAATCTTTGAATGTGGATTGAAAGAAAAATGAAGCATTCACCCGAATGAACGTTCACTGGAGTGAACCGTCTGATATGTTCTCTGTTTTGCTTTAATGACCACAACTAACTTTATTTATTGACATATTAAATTGGAAGTACCTACTATCATTATTTGTTATGTTATTATTGTTATTGTTTTGTTAAGTATTAATATTATTGATGACATTGTTATGATAAGATTTTTAACTTTATTTATTAACAGTATTGATATGTCGTTAGGTATCATTGAACATTCTATTAGAGACATTGTTTAATGAATGAAACATATTAAATTATTTATTTGTATATAAAATTGTATTGACATTTACATAATAATATATAAAATTTTGACATCCTACTGATTACGTAATTTTACTTTATCGTCTCTACTCACTAAGTAGATCTTTGTTCTGTTATATATATATAGTATAGGTACGTAAATTGTATTATAGCAATATGAATAACACAATGGATCAAATTACACTACGAAGACGACGAAACAGTTTAGTAAAGTCATTATCAAATGTTTCTTCCCAAACTGAGGATGAAGCAAGAAGCTTTGTAGATATATTTTATTTTACAAAATCGGCACACATAACGAGTTACAACCAAATCATTATAAAAAAATCAAATGATGCTGAACGGACATATACTAGGGCTATAACCCTCTAGCATGGATGCCCTTCATCACAAGTAATTAAAAAATAAAACAGATACCCAATAACAACTCAAAAAAAAAAACCTATAATAACAGACACAGATCCTATATTAACAATAATAGCATGCAATTTGAAACAATACTCAGTCTATTTAGTACATACCTTGCAATAATAATATTTACAATAATAAAACAATGCAATAATAATTTATTACAATATAATACATTTAAAATAAAACATTGATATAAATAAATAAAACATATTGAAATAAATAAATAAAACATATTGATATAAATAAATAAAACATATTGATATACTTAAATAAATAAAATATATTGATATAAATAAATAAAATATAGTACACTATAATATTAGTAAAAAATATTTTGACATATATGAATAAATATGAAATCGAAGATTTAAGAGGAAAAAAAAGCGGCCCCATCCTAGTGGTTAAGTCACTGCGCAACTGATAACAAGGTTAAGCAGATGACAACAAAGCCGGCCTGGGATGGGTGACCGCTTTATACAACGAGGCTATTTCATCATAAACACCGTAACAAGCTTGCCACTTGTTAGGTGTTGCCTCCGAATACCATCGGCGATATGAGGATGGGTTAATCCCTTCGCTGGGACCCTGAGGCCGTAAAACGGTTCTCGGGAGCCAAATAGGCACCCGTGATGGTATTTTTTTTATTTTTTAAAAGAGGAAATGAATACATTACAATTTCAACTACAAGTGGCAAACCAACAGATAGAAATTTTAAATTGTGAAAACAAAGAATTACAAAGTAGAATAAAAAAATGGATAAACAAACAGTGCACCTAAAATCGATTTGTAGTTCACCAGTTGGGAAAATTACAAGCACAAATAAAAAAAAAATAAAAAAAAAAAACATCACAACCTTATAAAAAAACTAAAATAACAGAGGAACTAAATTTTAGTAATGTAGAATTAGATATAACAATTGACTATAAAACCACTATTCAAAAATATACTATATAAATCTATATATTTGTTTGGAGGTAAACAATTAGTAAATTTAGACCAAACTTTTACAAAATACCGAGAAAAATATAAAACTTGTGTAAAAAATTACAAAATTGAATCTTTTGTCAAAACGCAGGCAAGTACTGAATTTTTTTTAAAAAGTATAAAACTATATGATATTAGATTGGATTATTATATCATCCGGAGAACATGATTCAGATCCAATAAAACTTATGATAGAATTAACAGCAGTTTTACATAAGCATAAAAACCATAATATTATAATAGTAGGAATAAATCAGAATAAATTCTTAAATGAAAATAAGATTAATTTTGAAATAAAAAATATTTGTATAAAATTCGATAAATGTCAATTCATAGATATATTTAATCAGAATGGTAAGTACAAATATTATAACACTAGAAGTGATAAAATAAAATAAAGTAAAATTATTAATATAATGGTTAATAGTACAGATTATGAAAGTAAATATATATATTTAAACATTTGTAAGGATATGTATAATAATAAAAACAGTGTAACTAAACTGAAAAACTTTAATAACACCCCTGAAGTCGGTACCATACCATTCTATTTTAAGAAAAAACTTCCTACTTCTGGCCAATATAACGCTCCTTTCGTTGTGAAAAACACAAATTAAAATGTTAAATAAGAAACAAACTGAAGATTTATGGGGGTTGTCGGTCAAAGCTATAGAACCAATCATTAATACTATAGGACCGGCACTTACTGATATTTATAATGGGTGTATTAATGAAGGAATTTTTCCCGACCTTATGAAACATAGTAAAATAGTTCCGATATTCAAGTCCGGTTGTAAGACAGACCCAAATAATTATTGTGCTGTTTCTGTCCTACCATCCTTAAGTAAAATTTTCGAAAAAAATATTCTCGGTCAACTAATTCTCGGTCGGTTAAGTCATTTTAATACAAATTAATTATTGCATGATCAACAATACGGGTTTACAAAAGGTAGAAACACAACTAATGCCGGTACAAGTTTGATTGCGTAAATAATCGATGCTTGGGAAAATTCTCAGGACCTCGTTGGTGTTTTCTGTGATCTATCTAGCGTTTGATTGTGTTGATCATCAAACTTTGATAGATAAGTTAGAATTTTATGGTATTCGCGACTTAGATTTAAATCTATTAAAATCTTACCTTTCCAATAGAACGGTCAAGGTGTTAATATTGATGGCTGTCTATCCGAAGGGGCCCTTGTAAAGATGGGTGTATCGTAAGGCTCAATTTTAGGACCATTCCTCTTCCTAGTATACATCAATGACCTTCCTCATATGGCAGGAGATGGCGCAGATAGTGCTATTTGCTGATACATCTCTACTGTTTAAAGTTAGTAGAAAAGATAATATATTTTCATCGGCAAATGACACTTTGGAAATGGTTTCGAGGTGGTTCACGGCGAATAATTTAGTTTTAAATGCTAAGAAGACTAAGTGTCTAAAATTTACGCTCCCCAACGTAACTGGTATTAATTCCACAGTGAAGTTAGGTGGTACTGATCTGGAATTTTTGACTCCACTGTGTTTTTAGGGATCACAGTCGATTCCAAACTACAGTGGAAAGCTCACATAAATACAATCCAATAGATTGAGCTCTGCTGCAAATGCAGTCAGAAAAATCTGACAATTAACTGATGTTGTAACAGCCAGACTAGTGTACTTCGTCTATTTTCACAGTATAATGACGTATGGTCTTATAATGTGGGGATCCGCGGCAGATTTTGATACTATATTTATTTTACAAAAGACGGCTATTCGGGCCATATATGGCAGAAAGCTCGTGATTCTCTCCGGGAAACATTTCCTATGATTGATGTATTGACACTACCATCTCAATATATTTATGAGAATTTATTGTACGTCAAGAAAAACTTAAGTATGTTTAGTAAAAATCGCGACAGGCATAATTTAAACTTAAGAAATATAGATAAAATTGATATTCCAAAGTTTAGACTACAAAAAACTAATAAATGTTTTGTCATTAACAGTATAAGGTTATTTAATAAATTACCTAAAAGTATTATATATTTAAGTAGAATAAAGTTTTAAAATTGTATAAAACAAACATTAATCCATAGGGCTTACTATAGAGTTAATGACTATATTAATGATAAAGATGTCTGGACCCGTTCTGATGCAATTGAGGTCTCATAACTAGTATTGCCTTTTCAATTGAGTACCCTAGTAGGTATGTTAAATCTGATATTGTAATAATTTGTTATTACTTAATTTGTCCTATATATATTTTTTATTATATTTAACTTTTTATCTTTGGATAAGGTATATCTTATGATTACTTATTTATATTTACATTATACAGGTACTCTGTTATTATATATTATTATTTAGTAAAGTGCCTGTACTCTTTAGTATTTGCAGTTCTGTACATTGGTACAGTAACCAATTGCTATACTGTTAAATAATCTGCCATAGGGTGTTTTGTGCATGCTTTTAGTAGGATTAGAGCATTTTAAGTATGCTACCATTTGCTATATGCATATCGGTAACTCAATGGCTGTGTTCCTCTGTTAGTGTGTGTGAAGCACCAGAGTTTTTTACTTGCTGGTACCTTTTCTCCGGGGTGTCTCCGGGGGGATCGACTTTACAACTAGAGTTTACGCTCTTAAAGATACCGATCCATATAACTATGTTAATGCGATAGATGGTCATTCAAAAATATCTACAGCTAATATAATGATAATAATATAATATAGGAACTAATATTTAAGGCGTGGTATACGGTTGGTAAAGTTGGTCGCCTCGGTGGCACCCTTGTATGGCAGATGATAATCGGATGGTCAATGGAATCAGCTTACCACCTAGTCTTACACTAGTTGGTTATGTAGCGTGCGTTCGGTTGGTTAGTTTTTTTTTTAATATTTTTATTTAATGACACCTTTTATTAATTAATATATATATAGCAGCCTAACCAAACGCACTCTAGACCTTATTGTTAAAAGTTTTTTTTTTTGACTATTCATAAATATCTGTAAAGATTTACATGACATAAATAAATTTTGATTTGATTTGAAATTACAATGATATAAATTCTGAATACAGGTTACTCCATCAAAATATTCTAGGTTTTAACGTAAGAATAATTTAGATATATGTCTATTTAGATATATGAGAATTTAGTGAAAAGGGCATTAACATTGATATACTATGCTTAACAGAGACAAATTTTAATAGTGCGGCTGAAGGAGATACACAAATTCATGGGTACGAGTTAGCTAAATTTTTTGGTAGAAATAATAAGAACATCGTGGTGGTTCGTGTATATTAACTAAAAAAAAAAACCATTCAAAAGTATTGTTATAAATATATGTATGCTACTGAATTATGTTTTGAATGTTGTTGTATACAGTTGATTGGGATTGGGAGATTGGGCAGAAAACATTTATAATTGCTGTATATTGTACACCAACATCAGATATCAATATTTATTTTTAATTAGAACGCAATGTGGAAAGTGAACGCATTAAAACTTGCGACGACAAATGACCAGGGGCTCTAGAGAAAAAGCAGGCGAGGCGACATGTCGCGTCGCCTCAGTCAAAAACGTATGTATTTTGACAGTGACAGTAGGCGTGAGGTACGCTGTCACCTGCCAAAGTCTATACAATTTTGATTGAAGGCGACACGACACGTCGCCTCGCCTGATTTTTCTCTAGAGCCCCAGGGGCTCTAGAGAAAAAGCAGGCGAGGCGACAGTTTTGATTGAAGGCGACACGCGACACGTCGCCTCGCCTGCTTTTTCTCTAGAGCCCCTGGGGCCTTATTCCGAGTTTGCAAACGTTAAAGACGACAAGATCGCGCGTTACAATTATTTCGATGACGTCGATTCGTATTACGAGTCACTAAACTTCGTGCGTTTGCGTTGTCGCAAGCACCATAGACAAAACAGTTTTGTGTAAAGTTTTTTTTATATATTTTTATTTCATTGCACGATTCCAACCTTGAAAATGAAATCCAAAACATTATTAATCAAGGAGTTTTTTAAACTGCAGCCTTAGCACTGCCAACCCAAGACGCGACACGGAGTCGCGAGGTAACGTCAAAACGGCGTGACGTGAGTCGTGACTTTTGCTAGCACGGGTCCCCAAGACAAGACTTCAAAATCGTGCTTTATAGTATCTGTCTTATTTTCTTTCACTCTTCTCAGCATGGGTTTTTATCACCTTCGGCCTTAGGTGGGTGACATAGAAATCTTGCGTGAAATTGTTTGATTATTTTGGAAAAGTAGTAATTAGGGAATATTTTTATAATGGGAAAGTGTTATAGGAACATGGGTATTGAAGAAAGTTGTCATTAATAAAAAGGGGGGAAATTATCTCTTTTAGTGGGTTATAGTAATATGGGTATTGTGGAAGAGTGTCATTATGTAAAAATTATAAATATGGGAAAAAAAATATTAGAGAAAATCGTCATCATAAGTGGGAAAATTTATGATGACAATCGGGAAAAATTGCCAAATAATGAAAAAAGGGGAAAATTTTCCACCCTATAAATAAAGTTAGCAACTTTAGAAAAAGTGGGTAAAATTCCCACTTAATAAAAAGTGGGAAAAATTATAAGGTTTTGAAGAAATGGGAGAAAATTCCTACTTTATAAAAAGTGGGAAAAATTTCCACTTTTTATAAAGTAGAAAGTACCAAAGTAGTAATGTAGAAATTGAAAATTACTACATTAGGGAGCGTTTAAGTATTACGTAACGCAATTCTTGGAGATTTTTGTACCTCCCTCCCCCACATGTTACCTATAAAAGTTACAATTATGTTGCGCAAAGTACCGGGAAGTTACTAAAATACCTTTGTTATTGTTTTAAACGCGTTTGCGGCAATAAATAAAAAAGGGTTGCCAACTTAGGAGATTTTAATTCCCAATGTTTTTTATTTAAATAAAAAAAACAATGTTACGTAACACGTTGTTCGAAAACCCCCTCCCGCCCCTGTAACGCATCGTAACGTTTGTCAAGAACGCTCCCTTACTACTTTTTTAAAAAGTGGGAAGTCAAAGTCAAAAATATTTATTTCATGTAAACCTTTACAGGCATTTATGAAAATTCAAAAAAAAAAAAGTATATATAAGGTCCTGTGTGCACTTGGCCAGGTCGCCATTTCTCCCACAGACAAATGTTGAGAATATATAATTATATTAAACTATTGTCCTTGCGGGAGAAAAAATAAAAAAAAACAACCCAACCGAACACAACCTACATAACCAACCAGTTTAAGACTAGGTAGTTAGCTGGTTCCATTGACCTGTCAATCGTTGACTGCCCTGCAAAAGTGCCACCAAGGCGACCAACCCAACAGACCATAGCTACGCCCCAAATATACATACTTTAATATAGGTAATCAAAATATACCTACAAGTAGATAGATGGAAGGTATCTTTTAGGGGGCAAACCCTGATCACAAGTCGATCGCCTCAGAGACACCCTGGAGAAAAAGGTACCAGCAAGTAAAAAACTCTGATGTTCCACATGTACCGTATCATCGGAGGAGCATGGTCCTACATGGTTATTGACTTAAACCTATGCTTATATATAGCATCAAATCAAATCAAATATTATTTATTTCATGTAAATCTTTACAGATATTTATGATTAGTCAAAAAGTTTTAACAATAAGGTCTAAAGTGCGTTTGGTTAGGCTGCTATATATATATAACCATTATAGATTAATTAATAAAAGGTGTCATAAATAAAAGTATTGAAAAAACCAACCAACCGAACGCATGCTACATAACCAACTAGTGTAAGACTAGGTGGTTAGCTGATTCCATTGACCTTCCGATTATCATCTGCCATACAAGGGTGCCACCGAGGCGACCGACCTCACCAACCGTATCCACGCCTTAAATATTAGTTCTTATATTATCATTATATATAGCATGTGGTATATACTCTCATCCTACTGAAGAGCACGCATAGAACACCCCAAGGCAGATATACTATCTTACAATATTGAAAGTACAGAATTACAGAACACAACATTTCTTTGATGCCAGCGCCTATCAGCAGAAGATTTTTCGGGATCTCCGCTTATTATATGATAACAATCAAACGTGCGTGCCCAGCGGAGATCCAAGGCCCCCACAGCAGCACCCGATCACGGACGTAACGTATGTGTCAGCCATCCTTCTGCTCAACCAGGCCCTTAGGGTGCAGACCAGAACCCGGCACACGCGCCACCACTGCAATGACCTTCAAAGGAGAGGAAATCTGCTGGATACTTATACTACTACATTGCAGGGCCAAATACATAGCTGAATCCAAGGCCTGCGCAAATATTACATAATAACTATTACACAGACGAAAGTTATACAAGCCTACCCGAAATATCCCACTATAATGACGATGTCAAAGAATTTAAGGAACAAGTGACTCAACTGCAAATTGAGCTAACGAGTGCCCATAATGAAATCGACAACTTAAATAGGGAAAATATATCGTTGAAGAATAAATTAGATGAATCTTTGAGGACGATAAATCGACTTAAAGAGTTACTAAATGGTAATATCCACGCTACTCCAATATGCTCAACCTCTAAAAAAAGAAAAAAATCAAAATATACCAATCTACAAAATACAATTAAAGGTAATATATTTTCCTCGAATACTTCTAGTGAAACACATAAAAAGCAAGAAGAAAAAATAATATGTTCTGAGTTTAATAGAAATAATATGATAAACAATAAATCATCAGATAGTGCCATTATGAATTCTAACGTAAAACCACAGTCAAATGAGACAAATAATAAAGTTATACTATTGGGAGATCAACAAGCGATCAACTTGCCAACAAATTTGCATAACTACAGAAAATTATCAAATAACAATATTATAGAATATAATATATCGGGTACAATAATCCCTAACGCAACTACAGGTTATATAACTAGGAATATTGAAGCGATAAATAAAGAATGTACTAATAAGGACTGGGTAATATTATGTATAGGTTCTAACGACTCAAATCCAATGAAATTGATGGTTGATTTATCTAGTTCTTTAAAAACACTAACCAATCCAAAAATTTTAGTAACTAGTGTCTACAACAATTTATATCTAAATGAATCAAAGTTGAATCATGAGTTAAAGGTACTTGTGCAAAATTTCAAAAATTGTTTTTTCCTTAACCTAACACCACAAATTAATTTACTACCATCACAGATAAATCAGTTCATGTGTTTGACTATAAATAGAAGCATAAATAATATAGATTACAGAACTCATTTTATTAATGACTTTGTAAAATCAATTCGCACATATAGACACACTTCTAAGGGTCATTCATGCACACCAGGAACCATACCATATTATTTTACAAGGATGAACAGTAGCCTTAATAAATTATACAGTAATAATACAGATAAAATTAATAAGGGCACAATACCATATTACTTTAAAAAATCAGAAAAAAATAGATGTAACATGTTTTTTCGTGAATAATAATCCTATACTGAATAATAATAAATACATTAGGTTAGTGACAGTTCTACATCAAAATATTGCTGGAGTTTTAAGTAAGATAGATCTATTTGAGGCAGCATTAATTGAATTAACAAAAACGATAGGAGACATAGATGCCATCTGTTTAACCGAAACATTTATGAAGCGAGGCTGTGAGACTAATTTAAACATAAAATCATATAGAGTAGCTGCTTCGTTCTCAAGGCCACATCAACGTAGAGGCGGAGTTTGCATTCTCTTAAAAAAACAATCTTAAATATCAATCGTTACATTTTAATGTTCCACATTTATATGAATTTGAATACTGTGCTTTGGATATATCTGATTACAAGATAATAATAGTCTGTATATATAGAACACCGAAATCAAGAATTGAAATATTCTTTAAAGAGCTACAAGCGTTACTACAAATACTAACTCGAAAGCGTAATAAAAATATTATTCTATGCGGTGATTGGAATATTGACATTCTAAAAACAAATAAAAACTCTCAAGAGCTCTTAAGCATTCTAAAGAACTATAATATTTGCAATAACATAATTAAGCCAACTAGGCAAAACGCTTGCCTTGACCTAATAACTAGTAATATTTTGGATATAATTCCAAAAATTCATTACCTGGGTCTGTCGGATCATGAAACAGGTCAAACGATAACTTTTAAGGTTAAGGCAAATGCCCAAATAACTAAAATACCAGAAATATGGTTTGAGGAAAAAAGAGATTATTGTGAAGAAAATATAAATAAATTCAAAGAAAGCATCAGCGCGTTATCTTTTAGCGATGTCTTGGCTGAGACAGATGCAGAAAAGGCGTTTAACATATTTCATGACTACTTTACCCTTTTTTATGATCTCTGTTTTCCCAAAATAATATGTAAATTAAATAACAAACCTAAAAGAACAAAATGGTTAACAAAGGGCTTAAAACGTTGCTGTATAAATAAAAGACTTCTATATATAAAATACAAAACATTTCCATCGAATAAAAAATATAATAAAAAACAATGTGACATATATACAAAAGTATTAAAAAAATGCATATTCAAAGTACAACAAATTGAAAATAATGATTACATTAGAAAATCCCAAAACAAGTGTAAAGCTGCATGGAATATAATTAAAAATAATACAGGTAACCAACAGACATTTAATGAAATTATCAAAAATAAAAAATAGTAGTGACCTAATTATTAATGATCCAAATGAAATTTGTAATACGTTTAATAAATATTTTATAGACTTAACAAATAACACAGAACCGTTTATAAATAATTCAACCGATGTACACAACTCTATTAAAAAATAATCACAATTCAATGTATCTATCACCAACATTTGCGGAAGACATTTATAAATATATTAAAAGCCTTAAAAACAAAAGCGCGACTGGGTATGATGAAATTAACACAAAAATGATAAAGCTTTGTTCAATGTATATATCCCAACCACTAAGCCATATAC
The DNA here is from genome assembly GCA_947458855.1 of Monopis laevigella. Lineage (NCBI taxonomy): Eukaryota > Metazoa > Arthropoda > Insecta > Lepidoptera > Tineidae > Monopis > Monopis laevigella. Next base: position 118,506 of record OX381596.1, on the reverse strand, counting down.
TGAACCTATCCTTCTTACAAGGTCACTTTCCGAGCAGGTTAAAATATTCTATAGTTAGACCATTATACAAAAAAGGTAATCCTACTGAAATGAGAAACTATAGACCAATTACGCTGATACCCATATTATCAAAGTTATTTGAAAAAGTAATGTATGATAAACTATATAGCTTTGTTACTTGTTCAAAAATATTAAAAAATATACAATTTGGTTTTCGAAAGGGAAATTCCACAACATTGGCTGGATTTACTCTTATTAAGAACATAACGGAAAGTTTGAACAACAAAATTTATCCTGTTTCCATGTTCTTAGATATGTCCAAAGCTTTCGATTTTGTAAATCACAAAGTACTACTAGAAAAATTAAACAATTATGGAATACGTGGCAAACCATGGGAATGGATAAAGGAATACCTTAGTAGTAGGCAGCAATGTACAGAAATATCGCGGATTGTAGGCAAACGAAAAATTAAGTTTAGGTCTAAATTTATAAGGAACGAATGCGGCGTTCCACAGGGGAGCGTTTTAGGACCGTTGCTATTCCTACTTTATATAAACGATCTCCCGGATTCTACTGTTCATGAATGCATATTATTTGCTGACGATACCACAATAACTATAAATTCCAATAATATAAATAACATCGATACAATAATATATGATAGTCTAAACGATGTAAATAACTGGATGAAACAAAACAAACTATTGATAAATTATGATAAAACAAAGATAATAAAATTCCACACAATTAATAATTTACAACCTAATTTAAGTAGTATTAAATATGATAATTATACTATTGAGGAAGTCGACTCTGTTACGTTTCTAGGTTTTAAAATAGATAAATGTTGCAACTGGAAAGCGCACATTAATACGTTATGCGATAAGTTGGATAGATTCGTCTATGCCTTGAAAAGAATTAAAGATATTGTCTGTTTAAGAGCTAGTTTATTGGCCTACAATGGATATGTTTCATCCCTGTTACGCTATGGGCTTATCCTATGGGGTAATTCAGTTGAAGTGAATAAGGCGTTTGTGGCACATAAGAAATGTATACGTGCGATGTGCGGCGCACACTATTTGGATAGCTGCAAACCTTTATTCAAAAAATTAAATATATTGCCGTTGCCGTGCTTATATGTATATGAAATGGTTATTTTTGTGCATAAACACCCTAATTTATTTAAAACCAATGGTGAAATGCTATACCGCAGTGAAAGATACAGTAGTAAACTCTATATGCCACGGCAACGTCTAACATTATACTCAAAAAATTGCTACTGTATGGCAATTCGAATTTATAATCACCTACCTTCTCACTATACTGAATTAAATCTAAGGCATTTAAGAAAATTGTTACTTCAATTATTACTGGAAAAAGGGTATTATAGTGTCAGAGATTTTCTTAACGACAGACTCGTCTAAATGTGTTTTTTAAGTATTATTTTGTATTATGCAATAAAGTATTGCATTATTATGTAATAAAATAAATAAGTAAATATATGTATTAATAATAATAAATACTAGAAATATTGAATTTTTAATTATAATAATAAAAAAATATATATTATGTGTAATGATTATTGATATTCTGTGTAATAAAAATTATGTATAGTAATGGACATCAATACATTGTGAGAATAATATATAAATGATAACAATAATATAATAATTGTAATATAATAATACCTAGCAATAACATATTAATAATGAAAATTACTCTAAATAATAATTGAATCTGTATTGATATTGTTCTTTTTGTGTATGTGTGTGCAAATGATATTGCTATAGTTGTTGTTGTCTTGTATGTTGTTTGTAATATTGATCTCAATATAAATGAAGGGAATCTATATATATATAAATGTGTGTTTCTATATCGTACTTACGAGTACCTACATAAATCACATACTTATTAAGAATATTATATTGATTATTAACATTTAAAACTGTGTATAACTAGATTTTGCACGCCATAAATGGCAGAATATGTAGATCATTGCAAAAATTAACATACTGTAACACCATATTCTTGCAAAATAAACATATTTCATTTCATTTCATTTCAAACATCAACTAGTTAAAAAAACACGGAAATGTATTCTATAATTCTGTTAACAAAATAACTTAAAATAAATAAGACAAATTAACATAAATGTTAAGTAATAACTAATTATTACCTTGTAGGAAATAATAAATATTTAAAATTAAAATAATAATAAAAGGTTATAGTAATAACAAGTTATTACGTCATCCAAAAATATATAAAAAAATACCTATTGTAGTATAAAAAAATATATACCTATAATAGTAAGTATTATGAATTATTACAATATGACAGTTACTATTAGTTTAGAGATTCCAGACGCAGAGAGGACTGATTCCAGACATCTCTGTTATTAATATAATCATTAACCCTGTAATACGCCTTGGCTATTAAAGTTTGCTTTATACAATTTTTAAATTTTATATCATTTAGTTCTATAATTGATTTTGGTAATTTATTAAATAGCCTAATACTGTTTATTAGAAAACATTTATTAGTTTTTTGTAATCTGAATCTTGGTATGTCAATTTTGTTTATATTTCTTAAGTTTCGGGTATGCCTATCTGCATTTTTATTAAACATATTATAATTTTTCTTAACATATAATAAGTTCTCAAATATGTATTGGGAGGGCAGGGTCATTATATCCATTTCAGGAAAGATTTCTCGAAGGGCCGGGTCTTCATGCCGTAAATTGCTCTAATAGCTCTTTTCTGCAAGATAAATATGGTTTCTATGTCTGCCGCTAAGCCCCAGATAATAAGACCATAAGTCATAATACCATGGAAATAGGCAAAGTACACTAACCTGGCTGTTGCCACATCAGTTAATAGTCTGATCTTTCTGACTGCATATGCTGCTGAGCTTAATCTATTAGATAACGTGTTTATATGAGCTCTCCATTGCAGTTTGAGTCGACTGTGATTCCCGAAAATACAGTGGAGTCAACAAATTCCAGTTCAGTACCGCCTAACTTCAGTGAACAGTTAATTACCCGAACGTTTGGCAAAGAAAATTTCAGGCACTTGGTCTTCTTAGTATTTAAAACCAAATTATTTGCTGTGAACCATTCAGAGACCATAGACAGAGTATTGTTTGCTGCTGACAATATGTTGTCTTTTCTATCAACTTTAAACAACAGGGACGTGTCATCAGCAAACAGCACTATCTGCGCTGTTTCTTGTACCATATGCGGAAGGTCATTGATATATACCAGAAACAGGAAAGGCCCTAAAATTGATCCCTGGGGGACTCCCATATTCACAAGAGATCCTTTAGATACACTACCATTAATGTTAACACATTGCGTTCTATTAAAGAGATAGGACTCCACAAGGTTTAACGCTACTCCGCGAACTCCATAGAATTCCAGCTTACCCAATAGAGTTTGATGATCTACACAATCAAATGCTTTAGACAGATCGCAAAAGACACCAATGAGATCCTGAGACTTTTCCCAAGAACTAAACATTTCCTCAATCAATCCAGTACCAGCACCTTTTGTAAACCCATATTGACGATCGTGTAATAATTTGTTGATATTAAAATATCTTAATAGCTGACTTAGCATTATTTTTTCAAATATTTTGCTAAGCGCGGGTAATACGGAAATGGGTCGATAGTTAGTAGGGTCTGTTTTACATCCCGATTTGAATATAGGGGCTATTTTACTGTGCTTCATAAAGTCTGGGAAGACACCGTTATCCACACAACTATTATAAATGTCGGCTAAGATAGGCCCAATAGTGTAAATAATAGGTTCTATTGCTTTTACGGATAATCCCCATAAATCTTCCGTTTTCTTTTTATTTAACATTTTGAAGTGTTTTATAACATCCTCATTTGAGACATGTATAAAATTAAATTCTGTAAAATTTGGTATTTAAACATGACGGTTTAGTAGTTCCTTAGCCATACTAGATGACGACTTAATACTATTCGTGACTTTAAAAGGTATATTAGCAAAAAACTTTTAAAATAAGCTAGCAACTTTATTTTTCTCAGATATCAATACTCCATTTTGTCTGATGGAAATATCATTTTGCTTATGTATGTTTTTACTAGTTTCATTATTTATTATCGTCCATACACACTTAGATTTATTTTTAGACTGTTTTAGTTTGGAGCTAATAAAATTAGATTTTGCATAAGGCAAACTTTTTTTTAATGTTTTTGAATAATTTCTAACATAGTTTGATCTAATGTATAGGATCTCCTATCATATAAATCATATAAAGTATCCCTGCTTTTCCTAATACCCCTAGTTGCCCTAGTAGCAAAATTAAATTTATCATTTATTTTCTTTGTCTTTACTTTACACACTTTATCAAATTCTTGGGTTATTAAATTATGTAAATTCGAATATGTTGTATTCGGTTTATTTGTATTATACTTGAAATTATTAATTTTATGTATGATATTATTATTTAAAATTTCTAGTCTATTTTCAGTAAGAGGTCTGTACTTAATTATTTTATTGGTTGGTTTAATTCGCGCCTTAAAGCTAATCATCAGACATTTATGATCAGAGCGTACACCAGTAATGACAGAGTGATCTGAAATGGTACAATTAGTGAATACATTATCAATGCAAGTCTGACTAATTGCAGTAATCCGAGTCGGTTCTGTGAATATGTTATTTAAATCAAAGGAGTTAAAAAGAGAAATGAGCTTCTGTCTGTCACATGAATCTAATAAAATATCAATGTTAAAATCCCCACATACAAATATTCGTTTATTTAAATCTAATACTTTTGAGAGTATATCCTCCATTGTATCTATAAAGTAAGATAAAGATGATGTTGGGGGTCTATTTATGCATAGGATAATTTATGAGTCCATCTCTGCACATGAAATCTCACAAACACGTTCAACAGATAGTTTTACGATATCCTTTCGTTCCTTATACTTTAAAGTATTTTTAATTAAAATTATAGAGCCACCTCCTTCACAGGAGGTTCTATTAAAAAAACTAGCAACTGAGAAATTATTTACATTAAAACACATTTTGTCGGACTTTAGCCAGGATTCTGTAAAACACATTATATCTAAGTTATATTTTTCTATTAATAATTCAATGTCAAGAACTTTGCTAGAGAAGCTTTGAATTTTCTGGTGAATTAAGTTAAGTTTACAAATATCCTTCTCTATTGTCACATCTAAAAGTTTAAAGTTGGTTGCACCACAACATTAGTAGTACTACTACTAAATAATGATGTGGAGTCAATGCTTAATAAAATATTATTAGCTACCAATGTAGCAATATTTCTCTGTACCTTCATAGGTAGTTTTATGCTATCCTGTGTCCCGTTAAAATGTCTAACAAATTTGTTTATGTCAAAAGGAGTAAACAAATTAATTATTTTTGTAAAGTAGGGAATACTTCCTACTTAAAAAAAAGTCCCACTTGACAAAAAACAGATTTTTTGTTGGAATTTTTTTAAAGCCCCATTTTTTTTAAAAGTAGGAAAAAGTCCCACTTGAATAAAAAATATTTTTTCAGTGTGAAAAAAAACCCATTTTATGAAAGGTAAAAAAAAAAAGGTGAAAAATTCCCACCTAATAAAAAAGCGGGGAAAAGTCCCACTTTTTCAAAAAAGTAAAACAAAATTCCCACTTAACGAAAAAAAAAATTTTAGTGGGAAAAAATCCATTTTATAAAAAATCTGGAAAAATAAGATTTTTTTGAAAACGTCATTAAAATAAATATTGAAATATGAAATCGAGTAAATACAAGCGGGGAAAAGTCCCACTTTTTCAAAAAAGTAAAACAAAATTCCCACTTAACGAAAAAAAAATTTTTTAGTGGGAAAAAAATCCATTTTATAAAAAATCTGGAAAAATAAGATTTTTTTGAAAACGTCATTAAAATAAATATTGAAATATGAAATCGAGTAAATACAAATTGTTCCCTCTAAAATCTGTTTATGATCTATGGCAATTAAACTTGTGTCTATGTTGAGCGGGTTTGTTGAGTGCGCTCGATATGAGGGTAATCATCAAATCTAACCTCGCATTATGTTAATGTTTACTTTTATTATTTTTAAATACTCATTGCCCTATTATAAAAATACGTACCTATTATTAGTATAATTTAAACTTATTTTATATATTTTATTATAATTATTATTTTTGTTGTTTAAGTATGTATTATATATGTATATCTTAGTATATTTATTTTTAGAAATACACGTTATTTTTATCTATATACTTCTATCTTATACCTATACATAAATATTAACAAATTAATAACATTGGGTACTTTGGATACATAAATTAATTAAACACGCAATGAATACTGCTGCCCGAGATACAGGGCCTCCTAGTTCAGGTGAGACCTCAACTTTAATTTACAAGTTCTTTGATTTTATAATCTTAAAATTGGTTGAAATTTATTGTAAATTATGTGTATCTAATTGTATTTTTCAATAAACCTTTTTATTATTATTTTATCGTTAAGTGGGACTTCTTCACACTTTTTTAAAATGTGGGACTTTTAAATAAAAATCCCACTAAAAATAATTTTTTCGTCAACTGGGACTTTTTTTAAAGTAGGAATTTTCCATTTCTACATAACTACTTTTTCAAAATTCCCACGTCATAGCATACTCTTATAAGCATTTTCCTACCTTTACATTGACTACTTTTTACAATTCCCACGTTACCAAAATTCCTTCTACCATATTTTTCCGTAATTCCCACTTTTTTTACTAGTATTTAAAAGATTTAAAAAAGTTAAGCATTGTCGCGAGCGGCGCGAGAGATTTATTACACCCAATACGCGCGCGGGAGATTTATTACACCCAAAACCTCAAGCAAAAACAAAACTCATGATAAACCATGAGCCTTGTCTTGAAATGGGCGTACTGTACCAGGGGTGTTCCACTCCGCGCTTTAGGTATGAAGCTACAAGTACCCGGCTGTACCCACGGATGGGTTTTATTTTTGAGGGTTGCCGCAGTGGGCTGCCGCTCACCGGCCGAGTCGCACGTTTGTATGATACTCACGCGCCTCTTTGCGATATTTAATATTAACTAAAATGAGGTCTAAAGCTTATTGTGCCACTTTCGGTTGCTTAAAAATAGTAACAAGGATCCGGACCTAACGTTTTTCATACGTTATTCTTCCAGAGTATCTGCCGAGGTTAATATGTAGCTACCCTTAGCCACATATAAAATTGTCCGTTTTGGTTGACCGGTCACCTTTTTAACTACCTTAATTTTCTTGAAAATGCTCTCAAGATACACATGAATAGTTTTCAGGGTTCACAATAAAGCCGCAGTTATATGGCCGCCGAAACTGTTGAACCGATTTTCACAGTAAGGTATAAAGACTTCATTACTCGCACGCGGTCCGGTGGTGACTGCCGCTGCCCGCGCATTGTAGCTATGAGGTAAAGCACAACTACAGTCAGGGTCAAACAGATTTGTCTCCTCTTGTGTATGAGCTAGGGATATGGGTGGAAAGTCTTTGGGCAACTGGCATAATAATATAAAAGCTTTTAAAATAAAAATTTTTTTTGCTATTTTTTTTATATTTTTTTAAACTTATTTTTATAGTAGATTTTTATTTTTGTTTGCCTAAAATTTTTAGTGTAAACAAGCCCCGCGTGGTGTCCGGGTAGAGCAGCCCCAACCAATCACAGCATAGGGTGTCGTAAGAGGCGACTAATGTGACAAAGGCAGTACCACCTAAGCCTTCTGAGCGTCAAACCAGCTCAAACCCGGGGAGAAAGGAGTGTAAGAGGACCTGGAGATGGAAGGAAGGAGACTGAAAGGATGATGATTTCTCTGGCAGTATAGTATTGTATAATTTTGTTATGGGTAAAAAATTTGGGAACCGTTGAGTTAATCACTAGTGTTTTTGATATCAATAAAAACACTACGACAATGGGGTTTAAAATACTTTACTCGTTGTTCAGGGTTGATCATTTCCTCTAATTTGTTGATTGTATGATTACAGTTTTATCAAAGAATTCGCTGAGGGCAGCGTACGTTTCCCCGAGGTGAAACTTTCCTTAGGGGGGAGGGGGTATTGTAACGTTGCAATTTTTATTTTTAATTAGAACGCAATGTGGAAAGTTAAAACTTGCGACGACAAATGACCAGCGGCCACATTCTGTTTCTTATAACGTGAGCGTTAGATTGTCAAAATAACCAATTCCGTTATTAGCGCGCTCTCCTCCAATAAGCGAAGGTTAAAAACTACTCTGATTGGAGGAGAGCGCGCTAATAGCGGAATTCGTTATTTTGACAATCTAACGATCACGTTATAAGAAACAGAATGTGGCCGCAGGGGCTTTATTCCGAGTTTTGACACGTTCACCGTCGCGCATTTTGCGTAAAGTATGGGTATTGAAATGTAAGTACTATCCTGTTAATAATAAAGTTGAAATTGCAATGCTCCATACATGTTCAAACTTGCGAAGAATTCGTGTATTTCAAGATGCTAAACCGCTAAAGACAACAAGACGTTGCGTAAACTATAAATATTTAAATATAAGTTTTAACCTGTTAAATATAGAGTTGAAATTCCAATGCTTAAGACATGTTCAAACTTGCGAAGAATTCGTGTATTTCAATATGGCGGCATTATTATAGCCAACCTAATACAGACTATATATCCATTGAAATAGAACTTATATTTCAATATTTATAGTTTACGCAACGTCTTGTTATCTTTAGCGGTTGGAAACTCGGAATAAGGCCCCAGAGGCCTTATAGGAAAATCAGGCGAGGCGACGTGTCGTGTCGCCTTCAATCAAAACTGTATAGACTTTGGCAGGTGACAGCGTACGTCACGCCTACTGTCACTGTCAAAATACATAAGTTTTTGACTGAGGCGACACGTCGCCTCGCCTTATTTTTCTCCAAGTCCCCAGGGTCTCGCTATGGTTTACGTTTTACGTTCCATTTCTCATGTCGTGGTTTGATTTGGGGATTGTTGCTTGTTGTCTGATTTTAATATAAATTGAATTCAATAAATAAAAAAATATTTATTTGTAAAATATTAGAAAATTATAATCGGTTATGGAGATCAAATCTTTTGACAATAACGGAACGTTTTATGAGAAGTCACAATGCGGTCCACTATAGTACATTTAGGTTTCCCGAAATATACATTTATTTTTAATGCTTAGCATTTCAGTTTATAGATATACTTTAAGTATCTTGGTGTAGTATTTATTCTGTCTAAATATTGCTATGCAACTATGCAAGTCGTGACTGATTCGAAGAAGACAGCCACCAATTCAAAAAAAAAGTTATTGTTTTGTTTTATGGATACGGATAAATAGGGTAATGGATCTGTGATGCTGGCAACTCGTGGTGATTATTTTGAATAAGAAAGTTGACAGCGGTTTCGAGAATTTTCTTAATTTTGTTCGTTGAAATTTTGAAAATGCAGAATTAATAAATGAGTGGGTGCTTGGAAAGAAAGTGATATATTTTGGAAAGCAGCTAAGAGGTGTGTTACATTTTCTTTGGAGTGAGTCGATACAAGATATCTGCATAACAAAGTTTTTTTAAATTTTGTAGTGCCATCGTTTTGGGTAAGCATTTGTTGGAATTTGAAATGGATTTAAACATTCTATTGTCCTTTGTCTAAGGTTTCGTGTCGTTAAATTTACAGTTCCTCCTTTTTTTTTGGAGTTCATATCAGAACATTGGCGTTTCTGGATACATCATATTACGCTGGAAATATTCCTAGAGGATCGGGAGGGCGTCACAGGATTTTTAATATTGTTAGTGTGTGTGTAGTGTGTAATATCAGCCTTATTTATAAAGATTTGAATTGTATATACCTACCTATATGAGAAAATTGTACATATATTTCGCAGCTGGTGTTTACTCCGTTCGGTTCGTAGGTAATGTGGTGTTGCTGGGCGAACGGAAAAAACAACACCTGAGTCCTGACACCTGCATTTTGCACGTGCAAGTTGTTGACAAGTGGATTTTAATAGGTGTAGAGAGTCAGTCGATCGAGTGCGCTTGACGAAAGAAGTAATATTAATTATTTATTATAAAGTGATTAAAAAGGGATAAATAATAAACCAAGATTTAATTTATATTAAATTACGGAATTCTTGTTAATTTTGTTCATTTTAAATTATGCTTTGGTTATTTATTTTGTGTAGATTGTTTGCCTACTACGTTTATGTGATTGTTTAACTTAAAGTAGATGAATAATACTAGATTTCTTGATTAATTATATAGTGTCTTACCCTTTATTTGACAATTAAAGTAACCTAATATGTGCTTAATTAATTCGTACTAACTTAAGGAATATTTGTTAATTTTAATGATTTAAAATTATGTATTGATTATTTCGTAGGTGTAGATTGTTTACCTACTACATATGTGATTATTTTACTTAAAGTAAATGATGTACAATATTTTTTTGATAGATTAAATAATTTATTGTTTAAATTAACAAATAAAAGAAAACTTCCTAATATAATAATTGCAGCGGCCACATTCTGTTTCTTGTTACGTGATCGGTAGATTGTCAAAATAACGATTTCCGCTATTAGCGCGCTCTCCTCCAATCAGAGTAGTTGTTTAACCTTCGCTGATTGGAGGAGAGCGCGCTAATAACGGAATTCGTTATTTTGACAATCTAACGAACACGTTATAAGAAACAGAATGTGGCCGCTGGTGACTTAAATATAAATACACTAAAACCAACTATTGGTTGGATATCTCGCCATTGCTATAGAATGTTATATATCATTGAAAGAAAAGAAAGAAAGAAAAACTTTATTTCATTGCAATACTAAATCAGAGTATTGAATGATTTTTGTAACCTGGGACATTCTTTGGGAATGTATATGGTTAGATATTTCGCCACTGCTTTACTGTTAAGAGTTAAGAATGGTTTTTACATTAAAAGTTTATTTTTATATATCATTGCGATACTGAATGAGAGTATTGAGTGACTTTTGTAACCTGGGACATTCTTTGGGAATGTATAAGGTTAGATATTTCGCTATTGCTTCACTGTTAAGAGGTAAGAAAAGTTTTCACATTAAAAGTTCATTTTTATATATCATTGCGATAATGAATCAGAGTATTGAATGACTTCTGTAACGAGTCTAGTACTGTAAGACTCATACCATCGGCTATGACGAGTTGGGAATAAAAAACCCTCCGCTGGGTACCCTGGGGCCGTCTAGGCGGTCTCGGGCGCCGTAAGGCACCCGTAATGCTATGTAAGTATCTTCGTGATCAATTGAGTCCAAGAATATTTTGCAACACAGTCAGAATTTTATATAGCTAAATATGTTCAAAATAATAATAACAATTTCATTGCAATACTGTTGAGAGTATTGAATGGCTTTTATAATCAGCCTGGTGATGTAAATTATAAAAAATAAAAATAAATAAATGTAGGTAAGTAATTCATAAAAACAATTTTATGTAATTGATAAAAACAATTTATATATGCAGTATATATATATTTATATATATATACTGCATCTTCAGGATCAATTAAGTCCAAGAATATTTTACAACAAATAATTTTATATAGCAGAATTTGTGAAAAATACATTCTCATTGCAATACTGTTAAGAGTATTAAATGACAATGATTTATAATAAACCTAGTAGTGTAATTCAGAATACCTACAAATTCATAAAAAATATTGTATGTAATTGATAAAAACAATTTATACCTGCATCTTCAGGAACAAATAAGTAAAAAAAAAATATTTTACAATACAGAATTTTATATAGCAGAATTTGTGAAAAATATAATCTCATTGCTATACTGTTAAGAGTATTGAATGATAATGATTCATAATAAACCTAGTAGTGTAATTCAGAATACCTACTAAATTTTTATTCATTTTCAATTTTAAATGAACCAAAAAATATTTTACAATACAATCAGAATTTCTGTCAAAACTTAACAGTCTTTACTAGAAACTCATATACATGAGAATACACATACTTTAACCCAAAAAGATGTAGAATATTTGCTGTACTGGGGCCAACTAAAACGGACCAGCAGACATCCTTTGTACATTCCCCTGTACAAAGTAGTAATATAAGACCAGCAAAGTAGAACTAAGTAAGGTCCTACATTTTCACTTGCAAAAGAAAATAAATAATATATATTCATTTAATAAATTACAATGTAGTTATTAAATGTCTTCATGAGGCAGTCAAACTGCTATGCAATATTCTAAGAGGTTTTTTGATATCTGCTCTAATAAAAACTTGAATGTCTTCACGGAAATCAAATAGAACAGAATTTAGAAATAATAAAAACAGCTAGGACTGTTCAAAGATCCAGCCAGGAGCTGTGTACTACCAACTAAAAATGGACAAATAACCAAACTAAATCTCCCTGAGACCCCTCAATCATCCAGCTTTAAACTGGTGGGCCCCTCCTTGCTTTAACAGGAATGCATAGGGCCGACAGAACCGAGAAAACTTTAAAAAATTTAAACCTGCAATATATTTAAACATTATATAATGTAGGAGCCATAAAACCTGTCCAATAAATTCAAATTATTGTTGCTCCCCGATTTCAATAATAATATGAATACTAGTCATTTTAAATTAGATGATACCTTACTGTATGTAAGTTAATAAATAGTAATGGGGTTTTTTGGCTACTAATCCTAATATGCCAATTTATGTGATAAAAATATCATGGTAGAATTTGAATCCTTTTTAGATTTCACAAACTAACAGTTTTCTGTTTTATTCTTATAAACTATAAGGTTTTCCTTTGTGTGCACAATATATTTTTTCAAAATTTTTGAATCTAATAATGACTAAGCTTTCAATGCTGTTCAATGTCTAGATGACTGCCTTATATAAGTGATTCTTATTACGGCTCTAAATTATGCATAAAATATATAAATATAGCTGCTATTTAATAGATATCTCATACTCATACTCGTTTATATGTAATGCCCAAAAAGGAAATATTAATTCCTTATGGAGATACACACACATGTGCTTCAAGGCTAGGTTGGGGCGCAACTTGTGATACAAATAGGGCCGTCCGGCTCATGGACCAATAAACACGGATTACTTACTTATAAAAACACTAGAACATTAAGACAACCTGTTTTGCACTGCTTTGCTAAAAATAAGTGTAACTGTAAGACACTTTTACATATTAACAATACATCAGCCATTTCACAATTGATTAGGGGTTCAATTCCCTCCTACACAGAATAGCAAAGGATATTTGGCAAAGGTGTGAAAGCCATAACATTTACATTATTTGCATTATTCATTAATACCAAAGAAAACATTACCTATTAATGACCTAAAAAAAAAAAAAAAAAAGTGGAATAATAATAATAATATCAAGAAATTATTACAAATTTTAGACAACCAGAGATATACCTGTTTGTTCAAGAATTACTACCAACGGTAAAAAAAAAAAAAAAACCATTATATGATTTTACCTAACCCTTGAAATGATACAGTCAGTACAAATAGAATAGTTCTTGTACTATATTGGTAGACTCAACCTTGGGATCCATTATTTACGAAACCTGGTGATAGAGTTTTTATCACCGTCAATAATTCTCCCGGATACAAAATTTCTTACCTTGTGCATTTCCAGATAACCGCACCTATTCCTGTTAGTCAGCTTGGTTGGTAGCCAGGAATAAATATATATAAATAGGGGTTTGAATGCCAAGGCAGTTAATATTAGGTAAAGGTCTTTGTCAGATAATATTTTATAGTAATATTTTCCAAATATTGCGGTGTATATAAATAAGAAATATAATGCTGAAATAAGCAATATAATTAATATAATTACTTATTTACCAGAAAAATACCAACCAAGGTATATCTCTATTCTAGATTTATCAATACCAGATCTGTTTTTTCATTGTATGTAGGACCCAAAGTGGGTGTTTACAATAAAATCAAATAATTAAGGGTTTCTTCCAACTATGATTTAGGGGTAAAATATATACTCGCGTGGGATTTGTCAATAGTTGTTAATTAATAAAAAAAAAAAAAAAAAAAATAGTTATACAGACCTGAATAATCTTAAAAAATGTTCTAAGAAAACTTTTATTTTTATCTTTTTATAATTTTTTTTTTAGCCTTACCGGATAAAAGGGCTTAATTTTGGGGTTAATAAATATTAATTAATGACATTAAAATTAATCGGAGTATTAATATTTAAAAAAATACTTAACTCACCTGGGCCTAAATAGGCGTCTGCCTTTTATAACTCTGTCTTGCTTTAATTCTAGACCTAATGTATGTAGGTACTGCTCAGGTGTAATCAATTATTAAAAATGTAGCAAAAAGTTTAAGAAAGTAAGACAAACTAATTAAATTGAACAACCTCACATGTTGTAACTCTCAGTACAATCAGCTAAAGATAAAAAAAATATATAAAAAATAAATCGTAGAAGATAATGGCATCAACATTACTAAATTTACAGACCATTGCACCAGCAGTTTTGAGGAGTTGAGCAATTAAACTAATCATAAAATAAGAAAAACGGCTGGTTGGACTGGCCAGTTCAACATGTTCTTGGTGGTTTAGTAACTGCCCAATTCTTACATTCGTTATAACTCTTTTAGCTTTGTGGAATCAGTTTTTTTTTAAGCAGTAATTTTAATAATACCTAAATAGTTTTTTCTTAAGACTTTTCACATTTTTGTATAACTTTAGTCTAGTGTATATAATATATAATAATACTTGTTAATTAGTAAAACAAAGACTGATTCTACAACTTGACTTTGAACAACTACATTGTGAACTTCCATCGTCGAGGAGAGACTATGAGGTTATAATTTAATAATCAAACGAACTTACCTGTAAGTGAAGTTCGATTGAAATTATACCTCGTAGTCTCTCCGAAGACGATGGAACCCACCCTCCCTTAATCATTTTCTTTACCCCATAAGCGTTGTAGAATCTGGAGCAGCATCTGAAACGAATGACACTTCAATGCGCGGGAGTGCAGAGCGACAGTGGAGGATGCGTTCCAAAACCTTTATTGCTTTTTAATTTACTTAAAACTTATGTGACGCCGCTAGCATCGAATCGATACTACATTGTGAACTTCCATCGTTTTCGGAGAGACTACGAGGTATAATTTCAATCGAACTTCACTAACAGGTAAGTTCGTTTGATTATTAAATTATTTATCGGACCATGATACTGCTCGAATGTTATCTTTTGCGTTAAAAGAAAAAGTGATATGGGCGTTGCAAATGGGTAATAGAACAACCTGATCTTTCTCAAGAGTATGTGGTTATTTTTTGTAAGTGTAATGATAGTTTAACTTTCTCAGAGATAGATTACATGGTAATGGTAATAATTTAAAAACTAATGATATAAAACTAAATGATAATGGACATATTATAATTCGTGAACCCAAAAGCAATTTCAGAATTGTTTAATAAATCTATACTAATATTATAAAGCTGAAGAGTTTGTTTGTTTGTTTGTTTGTTTGTTTGAACGCGCTAATCTCCGAAACTACTGGTTCGAATTGAATAATTCTTTTTGTGTTGGATAGTCCAGTTATCGAGGAAGGCTATAGGCTATATAACATCACGCTACGACCAATAGGAGCAAAGATATAGTGGTAAATGTGTAAAAAACGGGAGAAATTATTTCATCTTTGAAGCCTTCCGTTGCGTGCGCCGTGAAAACGGTTCAAGATACACAAAAAATATGTATTAAAGAATAATCTAAATATATATAACTCAAAGGTGACTGACTGACATAGTGATCTATCAACGCACAGCCCAAACCACTAGACGGATCGGGCTGAAATTTGGCATGCAGGTAGATGTTATGACGTAGGCATCCGCTAAGAAAGGATTTTGATAAATTCTACCCCCAAGGGGATAAAATAGGGGATGAAAGTTTATATGATAAAAAAATAACTATTCCACGCGGACGAAGTCGCGAGCACAGCTAGTTTTATATAAATCTACCCTCCAAATGTAATAAAGGTGCTAATAACCTTACTTCAATGACTTCCTTATAAAATAACATATATATATAACACCTACAGATAATTCAGAGGTTATTAAAATTATAAAAGGTCTTAATAATACAGCTTCTGTTGGGTATGATATGATACCGACTAAAACATGGAATAAATATAATCACACCCATGCTGACTTATTTAATTAATTTATCATTTAAACAGGGACAATTTCCAAATCGCTTAAAATTATCTGTTGTCAAACCAATACATAAAATAAGGAGAAGTAGAAGACATAAAAAAATATCGTCCCATTTCCTTAATACCTATAATCTCAAAATTATTTGAAAAATGCATGCACAATAGGTTAATGCATTTTATTACAAAACATAATATAATTAAACCCAATCAATACGGTTTCCAGAAGAATAAATCTTGTACCCTAGCAATATTTGATATAATAAAAAAAGTTACAGAGAATAGGATTCAGGAATACCTACTACACTACTATTTTTGACATGACACGAGGTTTTGACTTCGTCTTACATGATAGACTATTAGATAAATTGGAATACATGGGTATTAGAGGACAGGCCTTAGAATGGTTAAAAACATATCTTACAGGACGACAACAATATGTTGAAATATCAATAAAAATTATATAAATATTTATACAAAATACAAATCAGGTTGAGATATAGTAAAATTTGGAGTCCCACAGGGAAGTGTACTTGGTCCATTACTATTTATACTATATATTAATGATTTAATTGACTCGATAATAATAACAATATTAGCGAATATAAATCTTCTCTATTTCTGGGACTTACAATACTGTGCCAGGGCAGACCAAGACCAGCAAGCCAACAATAAGTCGAATTGAAGGACGTCGAATTAAATTATTTTATAATTGGTGTAAGATTACTTTCAATAAGATTGTTCTTAATTGAATTAAGGAAGGTGTTCCTAAATAATAATTATAAATTCCTAAATATCAATAAAAATTATAGAAACATTTATACAAAATACAAATCAGGTTGAGATATAGTAAAATTTGGAGTCCCACAGGAAAGTGTACTTGGTCCATTACTATTTATACTATATATTAATTATTTAATTGACATAACTAGACATAAAATTATTTTATTTGCTGATGACATTAAAATTTTAGCGACATGTAAGAATCTAGAGGATTATGCCAGTGACATGGCTGAATATTAAGAATTTACAAGTAAATTTATCAAAAACTAAATACTCGTATTAGCAATTTTATAATAAGGGAGGTAGAAAATCTATTTAGATATAAAATATAATAATAACAATATTAGCGAATATAAATCTTCTCTATTTCTGGGACTTACAATACTGTGCCAGGGAAGACCAAGACCAGCAAGCCAACAATAAGTCGAATTGAAGGACGTCGAATTAAATTATTTTATAATTGGTGTAAGATTACTTTCAATAAGATTGTTCTTAATTGTATTAAGGAACACCTTCCTTAATCCAATTAAGAATCCCCTTCGAAAGATCAGTCTTCCAAAGCTGTACTCCTCAAATGAGTTGGACAACTGTCATCAGAAAAGGCTGCGATGAAATTCACTATTAAAAAAATAATAGCCTTAGGAGCAATCACTTTTCTCAGCGGAGGATCAATTTATTTCAATTTGTTCCAAAGCCAAGTGGAAATAAGAGATTCATTTTAAATTTTAAAAATCTAAATAAGTTTGTTTCTTTGGATCACTTTAAAATGGAAGACTACAGAACAGCGATCAGAAAGATTCCAAATCAAGGATTTATGGCAAAGATTGACTTGAAGGAGGCTGGCCCGGCCACTCAGCGCCTTCACGCACTAAAGTGTTTAGTCGGGCCAGGCGGGATAATATTAATATGAACAGGGGATTATATAATTAAAACAATAGAAATTGCGTAAAAGGACTTACCAAGGTCTCTAAATTCTACTGATTTTAAAGGTACTCAAATGCTGCTTTTGGTAGTGGATGTGCTTTAGGCAGTGGACTGTAGGTATATAATTAAGTTTGTTTGCGGAATAGCTCTGTGGTCAATATTGCATCTATATTTTGGGCTGCTTATTTAAAAGGGACTTCCCTGGTTCACATCCAAGCTAGGGGATAATGAAACCTGCTGATCTAAGTGTTAAGAAAATAGGTAACTTGGAGGATTAAGACTAGGTACTCACGGTTCAACGACGAATAATAGCCAGGCCGGCCAAGCACTACACTTTTCACTTATATTAATTGTTCTTTAATTATATATTTCTATTATTAAAGGTGCTAGCAGGGGCACACTATTTTTAGGTTACTTTTTTAGTTTGTACAAAGGCTCGATCGCCGATTGGTTGCGCTTGCGCATCGCCGCATAGGTCACGTGACGATGCCGCGTAAATTCAAAAGTGAATAGGACAGATATTGAGTTCTAGGAATAGGCAAGGAAACCAAGCAACAACATCTCTCCCCACTTGAAATCATCTAGGGATTTCACACATTAAATCCTTTCTTGAATGCAAGGTCAAGAAAGCTCCAAACGTTGTATTCGAATAGATATAGGCAAGGATGTCTAGTTCTTAACTTAAAACAAAACTTAACTAAATATAAAACACATATAACATAACAAATTAAAATACAAAAAATATATAAGTAATAAATACATTAATAATTAGGAATCAGAGATAGGAAGGGGACATACCTTTCGAGCAGGTCTAGTGTAAACGCCCTTCGCTGTGCGTACAGAGACTACTCGAACCTTAGTGTCTTTGCCAGGAAACACGTTTAAGATACGACCTAACCTCCATTCCGTAGCGGCTAAGTTCGGTTCTAGAAGTATCACTACGTCTCCTACTTCTGGATCGCGTCTTTGGTTAGTGAACCATTTAGATTTCTGCTGCAATGTATGCAGATAGTCTCTCTGCCAGATGCGCCAAAAGGACTGTGAAAGTCTTTGGATCATCTGCCAGCGAGACCTCAAAGAAACGTTGGAATCCTCAAACTGCTGCTCGGGCAGTGAGGCCAATGGCCGACCAATCAGGAAGTGTCCAGGGGTTAGCACATTCACTTCATGAGGGTCAGAGGAAAGTACGCAAAGTGGTCGCGAGTTTAACATCGCTTCGATTTTTGTGAGCACGGTCACAAACTCTTCAAACGTCAGCGGATTTCCTACCACACGTTTGAGATGATATTTGGTGGACTTGATTCCACTTTCAAATATACCACCAAAGTTAGGCGCTCCTGGTGGATTTAGATTCCATGTTATTGACCGGTTTGTCAACTCATTGGTGATAGCGCATTTTTCGTTTTCCAATAGTACAAACATTTCGTTCAAATAACGCTTTGCTCCAATAAAGTTAGTGCCGCAGTCGGTAAGGATCGATCTACAGATACCACGTCGTGCAACAAATCTGTCTAGCGCCGCTAAATGAACGGCCTTTGTCGCCAAACATACTATAAGACAAACCCACGCCTTGTAGGAACGCGCGTTTCGTCGTCTACTCTCCTTGACTACAAATGGACCGCCAAAATCAATCCCTATATTTTCAAAACAAGACCCTTGTTCGATTCGGGATGCCGGTAGATCACCCATGACGGGCTGACAGGACAAAGGTTTATGTCTAAAACATATCACACATTTGGACAGTCTAGACCGGATTAAATTTCGAATACCTAGTATCCAAAATCGTCGTTGTATCAATGACTGCAATGTGCGAGGGCCACAGTGAAGGTACTTCACGTGAAAATGATCGACTATCAAAGAAGATAGTCTAGTTAGCTTCGGTAACAAGTACGGATGCTTAGTTTGATCTGGGAGATCAGAGTTCTTTAATCGTCCCCCCACTCGCAAGAGACCAGAGCAATCGATGAAAGGTGATAGTTTTTGAAGAGATCGAGTGCAAGGTCGATTCTCCTTAATGCTGATTATTTCACTAGCAAAATAATTACATTGTATAATTTCGACTAGTTTATCGATAGCAGCATTTGATTCTACAGATCGTAATGAATCTTTGAGTCTATGGTTTAGAGTCGTTCTGACGTTATTAGTAAATCTGAGACATGTAGCAACTACACGAATAAGCCTCGTAAATGATGAAAACCGGTCGATGAGTTCAATAAATAGATTGTCTCCCGGTCCCTTATCACTAATATAAAAGACCAAGGATGACGATTTCATTTCCTCGCACGAGTTCAGAAGCTTAGGTTCTCTGCAAGTTGGCCAACGTGCCAACTCGCAGGACAGCCATTCTGGACCAGACCACCAGCGGCTGCAGTCCGCAAGTTGAGAACAACTCAAGCCGCGGCTGCATAGATCTGCTGGGTTTTCATGTGTCGAAACATGTCTCCACTGTTTGGCGGGCACTGAATCTATAGCTTGGACAACGCGGTGAGCCACGAATGTCTTTAGCTTATGCGGTTCAGTGTTAAGCCATGACAACACTGTACTACTATCGGTAAAAGCGATTTGATCTGTTATATTAATTTTATCGCTAAGCAAAGTAAACATATGTTTAAGACAGCGCGAAAGCAAGGCCGCGCCACATAGCTCCAATCGGTTCACCGTAAGAGGTTTTAAAGGAGCCACTTTGGACTTCGCGATCAACAAATTAATATGCACATAATTATTATTAACAGCGCGGAGATAGACGCAACAACCGTACGCCTTTGTGGATCCGTCACAAAAACCGACGAGTTGGAAATCTTCTGCGTGTCGCGGTACGACCAAACGAGGTAGTTGAATGAATTTTAAATTGTTTAGCTCGGAAACAAATTCATTCCAGACTTTCGTTAAGTCATAGGGAATGGGTTCGTCCCATGATAACGCCAAAGATCCTGAAGGAGCAGTTTTGCGATAAGCGTGACCGGAGTTAACCAGCCTAGAGGGTCAAAAATACGAGCAACATTTGACAAAATGGAGCGCTTGGTGCACTCGGCTCGTATTTCAGAAGCAGAGTAGGTAAAATAATCTCCTTTTGGATCCCATTGAACTCCTAAGATCTTAAGTGTGGACTCCTTACTCTCTTCCACAAATGCCTTGGGAACCTGAACATGTTCAGATGATAGGCTCTGAAGAAACTCGCGAGAATTACTGCTCCATTTGTGAAGTTCAAACCTTGCACAATGTAGCAGTTGGGTCAGCTCGAGTTTAAGCTGAAGCGCTTCTTCTACCGATGACGTACCAGTGATTATGTCATCCATATAGACGTCATGACGTATGACGTTAGCGGCCCATGGGTACGAAGCTCCGTGATCAGCTGCAAGTTGTTGCAAAGTCCGAATAGCTAAATAAGGTGAGCTGCTCACGCCGTAGGTAACGGTGCGGAGCTCGTATTCAGTCATGGTCTCCGATGGTGAGTCTCGCCATAGGATATGCTGCCAAGGACGATCCTCAGGTCTTATTAAAATAGCTCGATACATCTTAGAGATGTCACTCGTAAATACAAAAGTATGAAGACGGAACTTTGTAAGAATATCGATAATATTCGCTTGCAGCTTAGGGCCGGTATACACTAAGTCATTTAGTGATAATCCGTTTGAGGATTTGGAACTCGCATCAAACACAACACGTAGCTTGGTTGTTGTGCTGTCAGGACGAATCACGCAGTGGTGAGGTATTATATATTTACCAACAGGTGGCTGAGAGTTCACAAGTTCCATATGGTCGAGATTGGCGTAATCTCGCATAAAAGTTACATAATCGCCTTTTAGCTGATTATGTTTAGTTAAACGTTTTTCTAAATTAATAAATCGCCGTAAGGAATTATTATAAGAATCACCAAGCACGGGGTAAGATTCTTTAAATAAAATAGGCACTACATATTTGCCATCTGAATTTTGATGAACCAATTTAGAATATAAACTTTCGCATTCTTCATCTTCTGGCGCAACGATTCGGTATTGTGGAGGCTCCTCGACTTCCCAAAAACGCTGGACCACTTCGTCGACAGCGAGCGTGGACGCCACCAGGGAGGTCACTGAGGGTGGTGATCGACATCCTGCGTCGAGCTTCCCTGTGAGGATCCATCCGAAAATACTGTGCATGGCGACAGGTAAACCTGGGCCGGGCGCGATACGTTGTCCGTCATAAATATCGCTGAATAGTTCAGCGCCCAGAAGAAGATCGACTTCAGCAGGCTTGTCAAAGTCTTTATCGGCTAAAGTAAGATCCTTGTAATGATGACGGATTGTACTTGGTAACTTCACTGTAGGTAGTTTTGAAGTTAATTTTGTCATTACAATAGGTAGTATGTTAAAGCTGGGCTCGTCAGCGTCACGCGGTTGGATGACACAATCGGTGATACCATTGATTTGATGGACAGTGTTATGACCGAGTCCAGAAACAGTAAGGTTGGCGCGGCGTATAGGTAGACCAAGGCGACGCGCGCAGGTGGCAGTGATGAAGCAGTCCTGCGCCCCGCTGTCAATGAGAGCGCGTACGAGTTGCGGCGGGCCGGACGCGGCTCGCGCCAGTAGCGTACAGGTACCCAGCAGCACGAGAGCTCGGCTTGTACCATGGTGAACGCTGGAACTCGTGTTATTTTCAGCCACCGTGTCGGAACAGCTTGGCGTTACGATCGCTGAAGGGTGTGGTGACCTTGTCCACAATTCAAACAATATGTTTTTGACGGGCAATTTTGGTTACCATGACCTGACTTCAAGCAGTTAGTGCAAATGCCTCGTTGTTTTATGAAGTTAAGTCTAGCTGCTGTATTGAAGCCTAGGAATTTTGGGCATTTATAAATGCTATGTTTAAAATTACAACATATACATTTAAATGAATTAAATTGTACATTTTGTGAGGCAAGCATAGTGGTGTTATAATTTTTACTAGACTTCGGACGAGACTCGAACGGCTTGGCGTGAGGTTTTGTGCAAGATTGATGTTCACTAGTTTCTAGTATCTTCACATAGTCTTATAAAAACTTTAATAAATTAGAAAAAGTAGGTATTTCAAAAACATTCTGAATTTCAAACCGCTTACGCGTATCGGAATCGAGGACTCGAGAAGCGAGATGAAACAAAATATATTCGCCCAAATTTTGAATTTTCATATTTTGTAACGCATTAACTGACTCGTAAAGAGTGTTGGTTAATTTTAATAAATCATTTAAAACGGGTGATTTTAAAGGCGTAAAATTTAATATTTTTTCTAAATAGTTAGCAGTAATGATTCGTTTATTTTCATAACGATCCATTAGTGCATTAAATGCGATTATATAATTTTCGTTAGTAACCGGTACTCCTTTAACTATAGTAAGCGCAGGGCCCGCTAGGCAAGAAATTAAATAATGGAATTTCTCGACAGGGCTGATAGTATTATTATCATGAACTAATGTGACAAATGTATCATAGAAAGTTTGCCAATTCTCGATGTTGCTATCGAACTTTGGCAAATCGATCTTAGGCAGTCGAGCGCGCGACGACGACAACGACGGTTTGGAATCGATGGTGACTTCACCAGCAGCGCTAGGCAAGGAGGCGCTGGTGAGAGACGGCGCTATGCTGTCGGCCGCAGCGACTACCTTATAATATAGTTCATCGAACGCCAAAACCTGCTTCATATCTTTTACTGTTTCAGGTTTTAAAGTTATCTGAATTTCATCGATTTTTTCAATCACATCAACAAATTCAGTACGAGTCTCTTCGATGCGTTTGTAACGCGATCTAAATGACCTTAATTTATCCTGATCAGTATGTATATCCTTGGATAAATCGTATAAAATTTGCATTGACTGAAAGATGTATTCCCGACGGGAAAGGAAAATTTTAAGCTGTTTTTCCATGTTGAAAAATACGTTAAAATATTATATATGTACTTACTAAAATAAATATTATATATAAAACAAATATAAAAGT
This sequence comes from Monopis laevigella, assembly GCA_947458855.1. Lineage (NCBI taxonomy): Eukaryota > Metazoa > Arthropoda > Insecta > Lepidoptera > Tineidae > Monopis > Monopis laevigella. The sequence goes on along the minus strand of OX381596.1, from coordinate 94,672 downwards.
AAATTAATTTATGTTAGGTTAGTAGTCTAACATAGGGTTAACTACCTCTGCGCAGCAAGGTCGTAAAGATATACTGATTGTATGTATTAGTAGGTAAATATAAAATTAGGTAATAAGTATTAGTTTATATAAAGTTAAGTATATAAATTAATCAAGACAAAAATAAAAGTAAAATATTTTTGCACCTAAGTAGCAAAGTTGAATGCGTGGTCGACTTACTTTTATATAAAGTACCTACCAAATTGACTAAATAATTATGATATACTATTCGAACACAACATAATGAGCAACTCAAAAACAGATTACAATATTTTCACAAAATAAGCTTTACAAGCTTTCATTGTAGAATAACCGCTGTAGGTAGATATGATGTGAATGAAATCTTATAATTTTGTGATTTGAACTATGATTAATTTTAGAAGTTTTCTTATGAAATTGAACTCTAAATTAATGTTATTGATATTTTAAGTAATCTATAGGAATATTCGCGCTCGAAAGGTACCAAAAAACGATGGATGTGCTTTAGGCAGTGGACTGTAGGTATATAATTAAGTTTGTTTGCGGAATAGCTCTGTGGTCAATATTGCATCTATATTTTGGGCTGCTTATTTTAAAGGGACTTCCCTGGTTCACATCCAAGCTAGGGGATAATGAAACCTGCTGATCTAAGTGTTAAGAAAATAGGTAACTTGGAGGATTAAGACTAGGTACTCACGGTTCAACGACGAATAATAGCCAGGCCGGCCAAGCACTACACTTTTCACTTATATTAATTGTTCTTTAATTATATATTTCTATTATTAAAGGTGCTAGCAGGGGCACACTATTTTTAGGTTACTTTTTTAGTTTGTACAAAGGCTCGATCGCCGATTGGTTGCGCTTGCGCATCGCCGCATAGGTCACGTGACGATGCCGCGTAAATTCAAAAGTGAATAGGACAGATATTGAGTTCTAGGAATAGGCAAGGAAACCAAGCCACAACAGGTAGTGTGCGTGATGTTTTATGTACTATGTCTGTATGTGAGTGTAAAACAGCTTGTGGACTTTAAACACTAAATTTTGACTTAATTTTATATGCAATATGGTAAATAATTTTGAATATAGATTAATTAATCTGGGGTACGGGTTAAACGAGAACTTTGCGGTTAGGTGACCTACGTCACGAGATGAGAGATGCGTCTTAACTATACAACAGTTAACAAACGAAGAAGCCGTTTGTAGGAGGCTCGAGGGTATTTATATTATACAGAAAACGCCATCTTTGGTTGAGAAGCGACATTAGAGAGACATAAGGTAGATGTGTTCATGGCCCCCGCCTTGAAGGAATAATCCTTCAAAAATAATAATAATAAAATATATAAAAAAAATCACACGCGGTAAATAAACTTACAACTAAGGTATGAAAAAACAATCTTAAAACTAAAAGAGAAAAGAGTCTATTGCGTAGGCAATGGACATAAGCGTACCACTGGTCTTCTAGAAAGGCCTCTTGACGTTTTGACAGTGGCCACTCTGATAATACCATCCCGACTAGGATGGATGTCTGTGATAATACCCAGTTCCCATTGAAGTGGGGTAACTTTACCATCTTGTTTTATGACAACAATGGTACCTATTTTAATATCAGAAGATGGAATATTCCACTTTTCGCGGGTTTGTAAAGTACTAAGATACTCTAGAGACCACCTGTCCCAACACAACTGCACAAGCTTATAGAGCAACTGGTAACGTTCTAATAGATGTAAAGGAGTGTCTTCTATAGGCGGAGATGGCAGATATTTAAGCGGAGTAAGCGTCAAAAAATGAGCAGGTGTAAGAGCCAACGGTTCTCCGGGACTTGACTTAAATTAACACAAAGCGGGCGAGAATTTATAACATTTTCTACTTGACATAAAACTGTCGTCATCTCCTTATATTTGAGGATTTGATTACCTATAATGCGAAATAAGTGAGATTTAACATTCTTAATCATGGCTTCCCAGGCTCCGAAATGTGGCGCGTTGGGAGGGATGAATTGCCAGTCTATTTTATATTCAGATAATTCATGAGATAACGTAGATTTGTAATCGCGAGAGATTATCTATACTAATATAATAAAGAGGAAAGATTTGTATTTTTGTATGTTTGTAATGAATAAACTCAAAAACTACTGGACCGATTGCAATAATTTTTTCACCATTAGAAAGCTGCATTATTCAGAAGTAACATAGGCTATATAATATCACGCTAGGTCCTATAGTTGTGGAGCAGTAACCAAAAATGTTTTAAAAACGGGGGAAAAGTATCGTTTCTGAGGCCTTCCGTGGCGTGCGCTGAGCATATAGTTAAAGTTATACAAACCTGTGCGAAGCCGGGACGGGCCGCTAGTTAATTTATAAAGGTCGCTAAGGTACGACTTAGCACCAACAAAATTGGTACCATTATCGGTGTGCATGACCGATACTGGACCGCGGCGGGAGAGAAAACGTTTGAAAGCGGACATGAAACAAGGCGTACTTAACTCCGAAACTAGCTCGATGTGTATGGCTCGCGTCGTCATACACACGATCAAACAAATATAAGATTTCTGACTGCGAATACCACGACCACGCCGTAAAGTTATACTTAAGGGTCCGGCATAGTCACAGCCAGTGTTGATAAAAGCTTTAGGTACCGTTTTCACGCGAGATATAGGTAAATCGGACATAAGTGGAAATGTAGACTGTGGACGAGTACGAAAACAAGCGTTACATTTATCAATACGCGTGCGAATTATTCGACGACCGGAAATAATCCAATATTTTTGCCTTAGAAGACTTAGTAACAGGTTGGGACCGGGATGGCAATTTTGTTGTAACGTTAAGTCGGTATTACTTAACCGGCCGCCTACACGAATTATATTATTAAATAAAAACGGTTTTAATTTTTGTATATATTTTAAACATAATTTGTTATATTTTAGATTTTTTATTTCGTCTTTAAAGTATACTGATTGAAGAGAAATTAATATTTTATTTTCAGCGAAATCTAAATCGGGTGGAGACATAAAATCATTGCGTGGTAAAAGTTTTAAAAATCTATAAACATACACTACAATCCTAAGCAGTCTGCCCCACGAAGAGCATTTAAGAGCAATTTTATACAAAAAATCGTCGTCTACGCAATCTACATGATTTGTAGATGCGAGAGAGATTGTTTTCATCTCTGGAATATTTCCAGATTTATTGAATTTAAAATTTTGAATCGGCCACTGCTCTACGTCCGACTGCATCCAAGGTGGACCAATGAACCAACAAATTGCGATGGTAGTAGACCGCGGGAGAGGCAATCCGCCGAATATATGATAGAAATTATTTGAAACTAATAAGCTTTGAATTTTACTTATTCTATTCTATTAGATCCAATGCAAGGTTACCGTTGAGTCAGAAAAGGCGTAAATGCGATCAATATTAAATCGAGGAGAGTAATTAGTTACAACAACACGTATCAATTTCGCTAATAATAACGCGGCGCACAGTTCAAGTCTTGCGAGAGAGACAGTTTTGACAGGAGCGACCTTTGACCTAGAACACAAAAGCGTAGTGGTGCAGTGGCCATCGTTGTTAGCGTGCAAGTAGACGAGGGCCCCGTAGGCTTGTTCACTTGCATCGCCGAAACCAACGATAGAAACTTGACTATTTTTAAAAACATTTAAATAGCGGGGAAATCGAAGATCACCTAATAGTGATAATTCCGATTGAAATCTCGACCATGTGTCGATAACACGGTCGGGCGGCGTGTCGTCCCAATCGAGTTTAAGAGACCAAAGCTCTTTTATAGATAAAAGCTTTGCGAAAACGATAACAGGGCCTACGAGGCCGAGAATATCAATAAAAAATATATTAATAAAAAAATAAAGTTAAGGCCAAAATCTTGGATTTTAAAATTGACCTCAAATTCGTGCTCAGCACACCCAAAAACATAGATAACGAGTCCAATGTCGATTTAAAAAAAATAAGTTAAGGCCGCCATCTTGGATTTTAAAATGGACCTCAAATTCGTGCTCGGCACACCCAAAAACATATATAACGAGTCCCATGTCGATTTTTAAAAATAAAGTTGAGGCCGCCATCTTGGATTTTAAAATGGACCCCAAATTCGTGCTTGGCACACCCAAAAATATATATAACGAGTCCCATGTCGATTTTAAAAAATAAAGTTGAGGCCGCTATCTTGGATTTTAAAATGGACCTCAAATCCGTGCTCGGTACACCCAAAAACCTATATAACGAGTCCCATGTCGAATTTTAGAAATAAACTTGAGATCGCCATCTTGGATTTTAAAATGGACCTCAAATTCGTGCTTGGCTCACCCAAAACCCTATATAACGAGTCCTATGTGCTCGGCTCCCAGTCCTATGTCCTCGGCCCAAATGGACCTCAAATCCGTGCTCGGCACACCCAAAAACCTATATAACAAGTCCCATGTCGAATTTTAGAAATAAACTTGAGGTCGCCATTTTGGATTTTAAAATAAACCTCAAATTCGTGCTCGGCACACCCAAAAATATATATAACGAGTCCCATGTCGGTCTAAAAAAATAAAGTTGAGTCCGCTATCTTGGATTCTAAAATGGACCTCAAATCCGTGCTCGGCACACCCAAAAACCTATATACGAGTCCCATGTCGAATTTTAGAAATAAACTTGAGGTCGCCATCTTGGATTTTAAAATAGACCTCAAATTCGTGCTCGGCACACCCAAAAATATATATAACGAGTCCCATGTCGATTTTTTAAAATAAAGTTGAGGCCGCTATCTTGGATTCTAAAATGGACCTCAAATTCGTGCTCGGTACGCCCAAAAACCTATATAACGAGTCCCATGTCGAATTTTAGAAATTAAATTGAGATCGCCATCTTGTATTTTAGAATGGACCTCAAATCCGTGCTCGGCACACCCAAAAACCTATATAACGAGTCCCATGTCGAATTTTAGAAATAAACTTGAGGTCGCCATTTTGGATTTTAACATAAACCTCAAATTCGTGCTCGGCACAACCAAAAATATATATAACGAATCCCATGTCGGTCTAAAAAAATAAAGTTGAGTCCGCTATCTTGGATTCTAAAATGGACCTCAAATCCGTGCTCGGCACACCCAAAAACCTATATAACGAGTCCCATGTCGAATTTTAAAAATAAACTTGAGGTCGCCATCTTGGATTTTAAAATAGACCTCAAATTCGTGCTCGGCACACCCAAAAATATATATAACGTGTCCCATATCGATTTAAAAAAATAAAGTTGAGGCCGCTATCTTGAATTCTAAAATGGACCTCAAATTCGTGCTCGGTACACCCAAAAACCTACCTATATAACGAGTCCCATGTCGAATTTTAGAAATTAACTTGAGATCGCCATCTTGTATTTTAAAATATACCTCAAATTCGTGCTCGGCACACCTAAAAATATATATAACGAGTCCCATGTCGATTTTTAAAAATAAAGTTGAGGCCGCCATCTTGGATTTTAAAATGGACCTCAAATTCGTGCTCGACATACCCAAAAACATAAATAACGAGTCCCATGTCGATTTTTAAAAATAAAGTTGAGGCCGCCATCTTGGATTTTAAAATGGACCTCAAATTCGTGCTCGGCACACCCAAAAAACTATATAACGAGTCCCACGTCGATTTTTAAAAATAAAGTTCAGGCCGCCATAGTTTTAGTTAATAGATTATTTTAAAACTATTTTATCTATCAAATTTAATATTTATATAATTAAACTTAAAAATATTAATTATGATAGATAAAATAAAAATATTAAATACGACTCACATTCATTTTGTGTTCGTAAAATCGCGCCAAATAGAAATTTCTTGCCTGCGACAGCGGCAAAACAGTGATGCCTGCGGGGAAGCTCCGCCTATAGGGCGGGGCGATAACAAAAAAATATTTTGAGCGCAGGGTCTTAATATAATCGAGTATGACGTCATCATACTGACGTTTAAACGCCGGGTATTTAAGAAATTTACGTGCTTAATTATAAAAACGTTTTGTTGCGATTTTAAGTGAATCGCCGAGACGCGCGGGTTCTTGCTTAAACGGTAAGCTGACAGTAAATCTCCCAGAAGAGTCGCGGGTGGTCGCATGGTATAATATTGTTCGCAATATGTGTCTTGGTCGGATAGTATCGGCTCGTCAATAATATCCTCCATTTTAAAAAACTTACTTAAATCGTCATGGATAGAATCTGCAGTAGAAAAATAAGAAAGACAGCAGTCAGACTCCAATGAGACCTCTGCTTCGCCCATGATCACATAACCAAGAGTAGTAGAAAAGGCAGAAGGCATGTGCGGGGGGCCGGTTATTTTTACCGGTAATAATAAATCAAGAAACAACTTTGCACCTAATAGGATATCGATGTTGTCCGGTTTACCAAACTCCTCGTCGGCGAGAGATAAGCCTCGTAAATAATCAATAGAATTTAAATTAATATGACAAGTAGGTAATTTATCAGTAATTTTATCTAACACTAAGGTCTCGATATCGTATGACTTATCGGGAAAAACGCGAGACGAAAACTTAAGATTTACTTTACCTTTTGTGCTGCTACAGTTATCACCCAATCCCTTGATAATAGTTTTCCTGTTAAGCTGATTTACATTTAAACCGAGCCTACGGCAACAGTCACTTGTAATAAAATGATTTTGCGACCCGGGGTCAATGATACGACACTGCAATAACCTTCCGAAGCGATCCACAACGTTCACACGCGCTGTACCTAACAAAACACTACGACAACTTGATATTACATTATTAGATGATTTTAATTAATTAATTTAATTTTAATTGATTCGGGTCAGCTGATACTAAGGAAACACTGTTGTTGACTGCGGAGGCACCGGGCGCGGGAGCGAGAGGGGTGGTCGGGTGTGCGCGCGCGGCGGCGGGGAAACCAACTGAAGAATTTTGCATACCTTCAGGAGGCGGTAGCGCTGGATTGTTTTGTTGATTATTTGTAGTCGGGTTACTATTTCGGTGCATATGTAATAAACTATGATGTCTAAAGTTGCAATAACGACACGTCTTCGTACTCTTGCAGTTATTCCAACTATGTTTTGAGCTAAGACAATTCGTACAAAAGTTATTTTGTTTAATAAACGCAAGACGTTCGTCGGGAAAAATTTTAATAAAATTATGACAATTAAATATATACGTGGTGGCCTAGTTGGTTAGACCTTGGACTTAAAACACTTAGGTCCTTGGTTCGAATCCCGGTGTGTACCAATGAGTTTTTAATTAAAAAAATTATGTACATTTGTTTGACAACACCACTATAGTGCCTCGGAGAGCACGTTAAACTGTCGGTCCCGGTTTCACTATACCAACTTGTGAAACTGTTTATAGATGGGTTATTGAGTCTATTCAAAACATCGCGACGAGCTAGCCCCTTGTTCGGTGTAGACTTATACCATCGGCTACGACGAGGTGGGATTAAAACCCCTCCGCTGGGTACCCTGGGGCCGTCTAGGCGGTCTCGGGCGCCGTAAGGCACCCGTGATGATACATACATATATATAAATATATGTTCGTGAGAATTATTACATAAAGAACACAATTGAGAATCAGTATTTAGATAAGAATGAGCGATTTTAGGCATATTATTTTTAGGTTTCTCTTCAAATTTTTTAATTACTTTAGAAGATCCGGGATTTATTCGTTGCATAATTTTTCCTTGGCTTTTCACAAAATTAATAAAAGAATCGTAGGTCCTCGTTACGTACGGACATCTCGAATGCTTTCGATGTGTCTTTAACGAGACGTTTCAAAGCTAAATAAATAAATATATAGTCGGACAAATGATTAATGTTTAAATCTTTTAATGCGGCTATAGATGCGGCGTATTTATCTATAAAAGTTTCGATCATCAGCGCGCTGGCCGGAGTAGGTAGCGGTTTCATATCGAATTTCTGATCGAGGAAGGTAGTTGCTAAAAATCTTCTATCTTCGTATTTTGATATTAAGGACTTCCAAATTGTTTCGTAATTTCCAGGGGTAGGGGTAATGCCAGAAAAAACAAATTGCGCCTTTCCTTTTAGTTTGCCGAGCAAGTAATACAATTTTTCTGATTTATTAAGTTTAGGATTACAGTGAATAGTATTTTTAAAAGTTTTGTAAAAAATACCCCACTGAGCAGGGTGACCAAAAAATTCGGGGATATCAATCGGCGGCAACCTAGGCTTTGAAGATTCAAAGTTAAGTGTGTCGGAGTCCATTTAATTGTAAACTAACATCATTAATATCTCGAAGACATTGCATAAAATCTCTGCGAATGTCGTCGATTGTTTCAGCACACGATAGAAATTCTTCGCGACATTCCTTAAGGACGTAGAAGAATCAAAAACGCTCTGTAATCGAGAATAATAGGTCTCGCGACACTTGTGCAGCATGGACAGCTGATTCTCTAAAGTTTTAATACTTTGATATGACATGATTATTTTATAGAAGACAAATGTGACAAAACTAATTAATACAAGCAATAAGATTCTTGGTTGTTAGAAACAATACAACTTATAAATACTATTTGACATACGTGACACGGAAACTATAAAAACGCGGGTAAAACAATAATAATAATGCGCGGGTAACAAAAATAAAGTTCATTCGCCACATCACAAATTATATAACTTCATTAAAACATTAATGAAATATAGCGGTAGACACATAAATGTGTGATAAAACGCGGAAAATATATGAAAAATTTTATAATTTGAGGAGTAATTCCTCACAGGAGGCACCAAAACTATGGCCCGGCCACTCAGCGCCTTCACGCACTAAAGTGTTCAGTCGGACCAGGCGGGATAATATTAATATGAACAGGGGATTATATAATTAAAACAAAAGAAATTGTAAAAGTACTTACCAAGGTCTCCAAATTCTACTGATTTTAAAGGTACTCAAATGCTGCTTTTGGTAGTGTGCGTGATGTTTTATGTACTACGTCTTTATGTGAGTGTAAACAGCTTGTGGACTTTAAACACTAAATTTTGACTTAATTTTATATGCAATATGGTAAATAATTTTGAATATAGATGAATTAATCTGGGGTGCGGGTTAAACGAGAACTTTGCGGTTAGGTGACCTACGTCACGAGATGAGAGATGCGTCTTAACTATACAACAGTTAACAAACGAAGAAGCCGTTTGTAGGGGGCTCGAGGGTATTTATATTATACAGAAAACGCCATCTTTGGTTGAGAAGCGACATTAGAGAGATATAGGTAGATGGCGTGTCCAGAGGCTAATCTCACTATGCCTATTGCTAAATCGGATCGCAAGTTCCTACGCTACCATTTTGAAGAGGATAACTCAGAACTCATATGAGTTTATTGGTATGCCATATGGGTTATCTGTGGCTCCTAGGATATTTACCAAGATCATGAAGGAAGCTATAGCTAGCTTGAGATCTCAAGGTTTTCAATCAGTATTTTACTTAACATCTTAGTACATACTACATACTATGTATAGGAAATAATTTCAATGATTGTCTCCACAATGCAAGAGAGACTGTTAAGCTCCTAAAAGGTTTCGGGTTTGTTATTAATCATCAGAAGACTTCCTTAGAGCCGCTGCAGATCTGTAAATTTTTAGGCTTTACTTTTGATTCAATTAATATGACTATTTCTTTGCCCTCGGATAAGCGTACTAAGATTGCACAGTTAGTTAAAAAGTTCTCACTTTTACGCCTACCTGCACACTAAGAGAAAATTCTCAGCTGATTGGGGTATTAGTCGCTGCTTCCCCAGCCTTAAAATATGGATGGCTATATACAAAAATTTTAGAAAGACAAAAGTTTTAAGCTTTAAGGAAATTTATATATTATGATAGGAAATTCAAATTACCCGACATAATCTTACAGGACCTTAACTGGTGGAATAAAAAATTGCCCACTTCTTCATGTCCCATGTCACACCCGGAGTATAAATTAGAAATTTTCTCAGATGCATCAAAGAATGGTTGGGGAGCATTTTGCAACAATGGTCGAGCACATGGAGCATGGAGAAAAGAGGAGTCATCATATCACATCAATTATCTTGAGCTTTTAGCACTTAAATACTTTGCAGATGAGCAACTTAACGGTGCGATATTATTGCGTATAGATAATACAACACCAATTAGTTATATAAACCGCATGGCTGGGGTTCAATTTCCTCATTTGAATGATCTTTCAATACAAATTTGGCAGTGGTATGAGATGCGAAATATATGGGTGTTTGCTTCATATATAAACACAAGAGCAAATGTGGAAGCGGATGAGGAGTCTCGCAGAATAAATACTGATACAGAGTGGAAATTATCAGATCTTGCTTTTAAAAAGATCTCATATAAGCTTGGCCAACTAGAGATCGATTTGTTTGCGTCTCGGGCAACACAAAATGTCAGAGATATGTATCATAGAGAAAAGACCCAGATGCAGTTTGCATTGATGCTTTCATCACTAGTTGGAGCCATGAATTATTTTATGCATTTTCTCCTTTTTCTATGATTTTGAAATGCCTACAGAAAATAATTATTGACAGGGCCAGGGGTATATTGGTATTTCCTATGTGGAAATCTCAAGTATGGTTCCCTTTGCTAATGTCATTAAAAACATCAGATATTATATATTTAAAACCTAAAGAACACCTTATTGGTTCACATTTCAGGAGTCAGAAGCCACTGCCTCTGCAGATTACTCTGGGTGCAGCAGTGCTTTAAGGAGGGCATTCTCCGGGCGAGGCGTACCGGAACTAGCAAGGGACCTCATGTTGAATTCGTTAGCAAGTAAAACCATCCAACAATATAATGTGTCAATTAGATTGTGGTGGCACTATTGTATAGATAACATATATTTCTTGTAGAATAATATAGATTTTTTTTGACTGTTCTGTACCATTAGTTATTTCTTTTTTAACAGAACAATATAATAAAGGAGCCTCCTATGGCACTTTAAATAGCCATAGATCAGCTTCTTTCACTTCTTTTAGTAATATACATAATATTGAGAGCAATGAACTTATTAAACGACTCTTAAAAGGTGTATACAAATTAAGACCCAATTTACCGAGATATAATAGGACATGGGATCCACAATTAGTGTTAAATTGCATTACTAATTGGTATCCAAACAGTGATATTGGTTTAGAAAAGATTACCAAGAAATTGGTAAGCTTATTAGCATTATGTACTGCACATAGGGTACAGACTTTGTCTTCAATTAAAGATTAAGAGTGTATCGATGATAGGGTTTCTAATCTTTAAAAATAGTGCGACAATGCCTTGTAGGTTAAAAGGACTACCTGGTTAATTATATCTTCGAATGAAGCTATTCATATAATATTGATCGAACTTCACTTATGAAGTTCGTTTGATCAACTTTGATCCCATATAATATACGAAAGTGTTGTAACACACCCTGTGAAGTAGAAATCACAAATATTAATCAGTCTGGCTCATACATATAGAAACAGATAAATAACTACCTTTTGGTTTATTTAATTTTCAAACGAAATGTCAATCATGTAGATTGGCGCTACATTATATTCCCACGCCTGGAGCAGTGATTGGATATAATATTTTCAAATCTCATGTCTGGAAAGGCGATTTTAATTCTTCAATTCCAAATTTATTCATACTTTTATATTGTATGACAGGCTCATACAAGCGGCGTTATCTTAAAAAAAACGTTTTTTTATACCCTTCGGCCTAAACACAAGATGTCACTCGCCATACAACCCCAAATTAAACACAAGATGTCACTCGCCATACAACCCCAAACTAAACACAATATGTCACTCGCCATACAACCCCAAACTAAACACAATATGTCACTCGCCATACAACCCCAAACTATACACAAGATGTCACTCGCCATACAACCCCAAACTAAACACAATATGTCACTCGCCATACAACCCCAAACTAAACACAAGATGTCACTCGCCATACAACCCCAAACTAAAAACAAGATGTCACTCGCCATACAACCCCAAACTAAACACAATATGTCACTCGCCATACAACCCCAAACTAAACACAAGATGTCACTCGCCATACAACCCCAAACTAAACACAAGATGTCACTCGCCATACAAACCCAAACTAAACACAAGATGTCACTCGCCATACAACCCCAAACTAAAAACAAGATGTCACTCGCCATACAACCCCAAACTAAACACAAGATGTCACTCGCCATACCACCCCAAACTAAACACAAGATGTCACTCGCCATACAACCCCAAACTAAACACAAGATGTCACTCGCCATACAACCCCAAACTAAACACAAGATGTCACTCGCCATACAACCCCAAACTAAAAACAAGATGTCACTCGCCATACAACCCCAAACTAAACACAAGATGTCACTCGCCATACAACCCCAAACTAAACACAAGATGTCACTCGCCAGATAACCCCAAACTAAACACAAGATGTCACTCGCCATACAACCCCAAACTATACACAAGATGTCACTCGCCATACAACCCCAAACTAAACACAAGATGTCACTCGCCATACAACCCCAAACTATACACAAGATGTCACTCGCCATACAACCCCAAACTAAACACAAGATGTCACTCGCCATACAACCCCAAACTAAACACAAGATGTCACTCGCCATACAACCCCAAACTATACACAAGATGTCACTCGCCATACAAACCAATGCTCAATGCGTGGGCATAGAATATAGCGTCAATCTATATGATTCACATTTCATTCGAAAATTAATGAACAAAAGGTAGTTTATCTGTTTTCACAAACCAGATTAATATTTGTGATTTCTACTTTACAACACTTCCGTCTATTATTCGGAACTGTCTGACAGCCTGATAGCATTTTTTTCTATAGAACACTCTTGTGTACTCTACTGAACTCTCTGAAGTACTTGTTTTCATGCACTAATAAATAAAAAACACTCTCTGTTTTGGTTTGAAGGCGGATACAGTTCAAGAACTTTTTCATTTTATTAATTTCTTTCTCAGGGCGAAAGTAACGCTTATATCTATATAATATTATAAAGATGAAGAGTTTGTTTGTTTGTTTGTTTGTTTGTTTGAACGCGCTAATCTCCGAAACTACTGGTTCGAATTGAATAATTCTTTTTGTGTTGGATAGTCCAGTTATCGAGGAAGGCTATAGGCTATATAACATCACGCTACGACCAATAGGAGCAAAGATATAGTGGTAAATGTGTAAAAAACGGGAGAAATTATTTCATCTTTGAAGCCTTCCGTTGCGTGCGCCGTGAAAACGGTTCAAGATACACAAAAAATATGTATTAAAGAATAATCTAAATATATATAACTCAAAGGTGACTGACTGACATAGTGATCTATCAACGCACAGCCCAAACCACTAGACGGATCGGGCTGAAATTTGGCATGCAGGTAGATGTTATGACGTAGGCATCCGCTAAGAAAGGATTTTGATAAATTCTATCCCCAAGGGGATAAAATAGGGGATGAAAGTTTATATGATAAAAAAATAACTATTCCACGCGGACGAAGTCGCGAGCACAGCTAGTTTATTACATAAAGTTATGATTTTGTTTAGGCCCAATGATGACCCTCCTCTATATCTCGAAAGTTAGATATTTTTTTTAATCAGCGATAGTAAGAAATTATATAATTATCGAACTAAAAATATAATTATTAATAAAATATTAAATTTGGAACCCTCCAGGATTTTCTCGGGCGTTATCCACTCGTTGCCCTAGGAGGGAACTCGCTCCACCTCAGCCTGGGACATGTGGAACAATTGTTGAGAGCCCTGACTGTGACAAAAGTGACTGCCAAATATTATAGAAGATAGGAATATATGTGATGTTACGTACGTCCCCGGGAGCTGCGTGTACGCCAGGCAGGCGTTGGGCCAGCGCGAGCGTGCGGGACTTCTGCACGTCCAGCACCACCACGCGCGCCCCCGCCGCCACCAGCCGCTCCACCACGCCCAGCCCCAGCCCCGAGGCGCCTCCCGTCACCAGCGCCACCACGCCCTGCAACACACACATACATACATATGTACACATACCACGCCCAGCCAGTATTTCGTTGAGTAGAGAGGGTAGTAAACACAGTGCAGGTGAGAGTTCAATAAGCCTTTAAACCTACTTAGCGGTTTCAAGTTCGAGAATGCTGCTGTTTATTTCCCTGCCTTCCCAACCATGTGAAGGACCCAGCACCCACACGGTGAAGCCATGGATAGCTAAGCACATTGTCTCTCTGCGACAAAAAAAAATAAAACATACCTGTGTATTAAATATTACTTAAGTGAATGTATAAAATATATATTTAAGTTATAAATTAGCTATATTTGAATAATAAAAACAATGGTTTTTTATTTTATTAGTTTTTTTTGTATTTTTAAATGTTTGTAAAAAAAAACTAAGTCACTAAGGCCAGTAAACCTCAATCCTGGACAAATAATCAGACTGGACAATATTCAAAATACATAACAAAATTCCAGACAAACTAGTAGTTTTGAGTCTATAGACCTACAAAGTATATATTTATTTGCATCTGGTTAAAATATAAATTAGATAGGACCCTGCAAGGGCATTACAAAAAATCTTAACTAGTTATTTACACACATTTATAAGATCTAAAAAGATAATATTTATTATAATTTTAATTAAATAGGTACACTTTTTTTTATTTTGGTTAAATTGACTTCGTTCATCACAAATGTCCACACAAACACCTGCACACCACAACTGTGTGCTGTCAGCTATGACCAACAAATGTCCACACAAACACCTGCACACCACAACTGTGTGCTGTCAGCTATGACCAACAAATGTCCACACAAACACCTGCACACCACAACTGTGTGCTGTCAGCTATGACCAACAAATGTCCACACAAACACCTGCACACCACAACTGTGTGCTGTCAGCTATGACCAACAAATGTCCACACAAACACCTGCACACCACAACTGTGTGCTGTCAGCTATGACCAACAAATGTCCACACAAACACCTGCACACCACAACTGTGTGCTGTCAGCTATGACCAACAAATGTCCACACAAACACCTGCACACCACAACTGAGTACTGTCATCTATGACCAACAAATGTCCACACAAACACCTGCACACCATAACTGTATGCTGTCAGCTATGAACAACAAATGTCCACACAAACACCTGCACACCACAATTGTGTGCTGTCATCGATGACCAACAAATGTCCACACAAACACCTGCACACCACAACTGTGTGCTGTCATCTATGACCAACAAATGTCCACACAAACACCTGCACACCACAACTGTGTGCTGTCATCTATGACCAACAAATGTCCACACAAACACCTGCATACCACAACTGTGTGCTGTCATCTATGACCAACAAATGTCCACACAAACACCTGCACACCACAACTGTGTGCTGTCATCTATGACCAACAAATGTCCACACAAACACCTGCACACCACAACTGTGTGCTGTCATCTATGACCAACAAATGTCCACACAAACACCTGCACACCACAACTGTGTGCTGTCAGCTATGACCAACAAATGTCCACACAAACACCTGCACACCACAACTGTGTGCTGTCAGCTATGACCAACAAATGTCCACACAAACACCTGCACACCACAACTGTGTGCTGTCAGCTATGACCAACAAATGTCCACACAAACACCTGCACACCACAACTGTGTGCTGTCATCTATAACCAACAAATGTCCACACAAACACCTGCACACCACAACTGTGTGCTGTCAGCTATGACCAACAAATGTCCACACAAACACCTGTACACCACAACTGTGTGCTGTCAGCTATGACCAACAAATGTCCACACAAACACCTGCACACCACAACTGTGTGCTGTCAGCTATGACCAACAAATGTCCACACAAACACCTGCACACCACAACTGTGTGCTGTCATCTATGACCAACAAATGTCCACACAAACACCTGCACACCACAACTGTGTGCTGTCATCTATGACCAACAAATGTCCACACAAACACCTGCACACCACAACTGTGTGCTGTCAGCTATGACCAACAAATGTCCACACAAACACCTGCACACCACAACTGTGTGCTGTCATCTATGACCAACAAATGTCCACACAAACACCTGCACACCACAACTGTGTGCTGTCATCTATGACCAACAAATGTCCACACAAACACCTGCACACCACAACTGTGTGCTGTCATCTATGACCAACAAATAACATTGTGAATAGGGTAAGTTCGCCAGTTCGCGACCATTCGTTATTTTGCGACCATTTGAGGGACCTGGTACAGAAATAGCGAAATAACAAGAGTGTTGGATCTATCATTCATCTGAAATTCGGTTTATGAGAGTAGGATAGGACGCTCCAAACTAAAAAAGGAGTACAGCTATTGATTGGCTTATGCTATATATATATATATATATATATATATATATATATATATATATAGTAGCATACTCAAGGTACACCCCACTGATCAGCATGCGTAAAACACCCTATGACAGATTATTTGCTACTGTACCAATGTACAGAACTACACAGTATACTGTAGTATAAATTAAGTAAAAATAGGTAAGTAATCATCAATGATTATGATATAATGATTAGTTGCGAGACCTCAATTGCAT
This sequence comes from Monopis laevigella, assembly GCA_947458855.1. Lineage (NCBI taxonomy): Eukaryota > Metazoa > Arthropoda > Insecta > Lepidoptera > Tineidae > Monopis > Monopis laevigella. The sequence continues at coordinate 78,049 of OX381596.1, read as the reverse complement.
ATCAGGACAGTTCCAGACGTCTGTGTCGTTAAAATAGTATTTTACATTATAGTAAGCCTTATTGATTAATATTTGTTTTATACAATTCTTAAACTTTATTTCCCTCAGATCTATAATGCTTTTAGGTAATTTATTAAATAACCTTATACTGTTAATGCCGAAACATTTATTAGTTTTTTGCACTCTAAACTTTGGTATATCGATTTTATCTATGTTTCTTAAGTTTAAATTATGTCTATCGCTATTTTTAGTAAACATATTTAAGTTTTTCCTGACGTACAATAAATTCTCATAAATATATTGAGATGGTAGTGTCAGTACCTCAATCATAGGAAAGATTTCTCGAAGAGAATCACGAGCTTTCTTGTTATATATTGCCCCAGAAGAGGGCCATCTTCTGTAGAATAAATATAGTATCAATATCAGCCGCAGAACCCCACATTAAAAGACCATATTTCATTATACTGTGAAAATAGGCGAAGTATACTAGTCTGGCTGTTGCAACATCAGTTAACTTTCTGATTTTTCTGACTGCATATGCAGCAGAGCTTAGTCTATTGGATAAAGAAGTAATGTGAGCTTTTCACTGTAGTTTGGAATCGACTGTGATCCCTAAAAACACAGTGGAGTCAACAAATTCCAGGTCAGTGCCACCTATATTCACTGTGGCATTGATATTAGATACATTAGGCAACGTAAATTTCAGGCACTTAGTCTTCTTTGCATTTAAAACTAAATTATTTGCCGTGAACCATTTTGAAACCATTTTCAGAGTGTCATTTGCTGCCGATAATATATTACTTTTCCTACTAACTTTAAAAAGTAGGGATGCATCATCAGCAAATAGCACTATCTGCGCCATCTCCTGTACCATACGTGGAAGATCATTGATGTATACTAGGAAAAGGAATGGGCCTAAAATTGAGCCCTGGGGGACACCAATCTTTACAAGGGTTCCGGCGGATACACAACCATCAATATTAACACCTTGAGTTCTATTAGAAAGGTAGGACTTTATTAGATTTAAAGCTAAATCGCGAATGCCATAAAATTCCAGCTTATCTAACAAAGTTTGATGGTCAACACAATCAAACGCTTTAGACACATCACAGAAAACGCCAACGAGATCCTGAGAGTTTTCCCAAGCGTCAATTATTTCAGTAATCAATCTTGTACCGGAATTTGTTGTGTTTCTACCTTTTGTGAACCCGTATTGTTAATCATGTAAAAATAACTATTAAAATGACTTGACAGCTGACCAAGAAGTATTTTTTCAAATATTTTACTTAAGGCTGGCAGGACAGAAACAGGGCGATAATTATTTGGATCTGTCTTACAACCGGACTTGAATATGGAAACTATTTTTCATGAGGTCGGGAAAAATTCCTTCATTAACACACCCATTAAAAATATCAGCGAGTACCGGTGCTATCAGTCGCGTGCATAGGTGTTTTAGGCAGGGTAGACAAAAACATACTATAAAAAAAACACCAAAATTTACTGCATTATTTCAGGAAAAATTATGCTGGATTCAGCCACCTCTCATATCCTCAAAATGACTGATTAAAAATATTTGAACATATCATTTTGCGGATACTCGAAGCGGCCCATAAAGAAACCTGAAGTATCCAATTTACACAATAGGTAGTATAGTATACGCATTGAAAGTAGGTAAATGGTGAGAAAAAGGAACACTGAGTGCATCACTGAATTTATGTTAAAAATGGCAATATAATGGATTTTGTACCCCTGCTTACCATCGGGTAGATGCCAGTCACTTGCCGCGATCCTACACAAAACACGCGAAAAAATGACTTTTTAAAACTTGTCTTTTTTCTTCAAAAGTAAGATTTAAAAACTTTAAATTTTTATTTTTTTCTAAACAAAACGTACTGCATTCACATTCCATTTTTAATACCTAAAGAAATTCAAATTAGATCTTTAAAAAACTATCTCCATAATAAAAAGAATCTTACGCGTACCGATTGTGCAAACAAACTAACAAACTACATAAAAAATCAAATTTCTTCCGTGAAATCAAATGAAGTCCGTAATAATTACGAGTTTATTATAAACCAAAAAAAAAAAATATTATACATTTTCCTAATTATAACTCATATTTAAAAATGTTTAGAAAATTAAAAAGCTAAATTTATGTTTATGTCGTGATTATAATTATGTTGGTGTCATTTTAATTTCGCGCAAAAGTTAATTGATACCTATATTATCCGAAAAGACAGAGTCTAAAGGCGCTCGGTATATTGCTGAGGTTCTTTGTATGTGCGTGTAGTTTACTATCTTTGTGTTTCATATACAGACAAGGTTTTTACACGTTTTCTACGGGCCCGTTCGTTTTGGGAATAAAATATGTTCACAATGATCATAATGACATTATGCGAACTTGCGTTTTTTTTTGGTTAGTTTCAATCACATGCTACAATTACCACTATCCAAAACGAACGCAATTGTTATCACTAATCTGTCAACTGTCACTTGTCAAGTAAAATAAAGGTTAAATCGTACAATCGACTAATTTTATTTGCGAAATCTTTCTAAAATCATTTCGATTTAAAATACAAAAAAAAATATCCTGTCACAACCACAAATATTTTGACATTTAGGATATTTTACATTGTGATCAGTTCACGGTAGCATTCTGGGCCAAAAAGAAACGGACATTGTGGCAGATCACATCGCCACTTTTGCCGCCGAAATCTCAAAAAAAACGCATAAATATACATCGTGATCGTTGTTAACATGTTTTTGTCCCAAAACGAACGCACGTTCACCATCACGATGTATATTTATGCGTTTTTTTTGAGATTTCGGCCTGTGCAAACTTATGCCCAGTCCCTATAAAGTTCAAACGAACCGTTTGGCTTGCGGGTGGTAACGATTTCTAACATTCGTTACAGAAAAGTGTCCCTATAACTTCACACGTCTACCATTGGCAACTAGATTTGGTAACTAACGGTTGGGAGGGTCTGCGGTGACGTTTCGTTACACTTATGTATGAGAGTTGTTGTTACTGGCGTCCCTATAATATTTTTTTATGTCAATTAACTGTCAAACCTACGTTTCGTAATAAAAGTTGTAACCGCTGAAGATCCGGGGTTTACGCGATACTTACGGTTTCATTAAATTTTATTTTAAAGTTTTTGTATATCAAAATAGAATATTTGGACAGTGATAGTGGTCTGGAGACCATTGTAACGTTAGATATATTGGATAGATCCGATGAGAGACCACAAATACGCCACAAGTCCCGAGTAGATTATAAATCTATATTATATGATACATTATCTCCATTGCCCATTCAAACCTATTTGGTTGGTGTAATCCATGATTCTTTATTTCGAAATCTAAATTGTAAAAATTTCGTAAACAAAATACAAGTGTATTGTGTTTACAAAATTTTCACAGAACAAGTAAGCAAAGCGAAGTGACAGCGTTTTGTTTTCCCATAAAACATTTAATATATTATTTTTAAATTAATTATAGTTATAGTAGAAAATTTATTACTTACTTAAATAACCAATATAACAATAATGATTTTACATAAAATAGTTATTGTGTATATAATATATATTATATTTGCATTATTTCATATTAAAGTAAGGAATAACTAAACACGAGAGAGGGCTTCCTACCGACAATCATATACTATTGGTTAGGGCAAAAAAAAACTATTGGGACGTCAGATTGGGTCTTGTAAACTTTCGTTACAAAGTCAAGGTTACGCTTACCATTGCCGATCGTTAAACTTATAGGGACCGGGCATTAGACAGTTTAGTTCAACGTCTTACATACTTTTATGCAAGAGGGCGCGTTTGTCGAATTACAAATTAAATCTAATTGTTGCCAATTGATGGCGCTTTTCTTATATTTTATGAATAGTTAACATAAATTAAATGTTTTAATAAAATATCTATTGTTGTGCGTTGTGTCAGGATTATCAGGGTAGACAGAGTCTTTTTGTCTCTATGAGATGCACGCCCCTGGGTGCTATAGTAATAATGATCCTATGTTTAAGTTCTGAAGCAAAATTGTGCGTATTGCACTGATATATTGAACAGCGACACTGAAGATGATGACAACAAAAATGTTGGATGTGATTTTTGCATTAAATGGTTCCACTTAAAATGTAAAGAGGCCTTAGCAAAATCAATCGATAATCGAATCGAAATAGCCATCGAAAGCCAAATGTATGGGGTTTTATGTTTCTCGTAGACCCATAGGGTAAAATTGATTTACATTTTTATCGATCAATGTGGCGATCGTGTTCAGGCCCCTGATTTTGTAGGATTACCTTACGATCAGGTCAAAGATAACTAATTTAAATGCAACACTTGTATTACTGAACAAGAATAACCGTTTAATTAGTTTGTTTAAGGTGTTTTTTTTAGTATTAAGGTCTGTGTTCTTTAAAAGACTTAACTAGGATCTCATTTGAGGTATAGATAAAACAAGGCTGTTATGAGACATTGTTTTTAGCCATCTATGGATTCACCGTGCGGGCACCAGGTCCAGCGCGTGGTTGGAAGGCAGGTGAATGAACTGCAGCGTTCCCGGACTTGAGACCGCGAAGTAGGCCTTTTGAACTCTCACCTGCACTGTGTTCACTACCCTTTCTACTCAAACAAATACTATATGATCCTGTTAGCGCCATCTTGGAAACACGTTCCATAAAAGTTCCGACGGCTGTTCTCGGAAGGCCAAGAACCTTCAATAGACGATACAAAGACTTTGCTGGAATTCCTCTAGCACCAACTTCCACTGCATAAAGTTTTAAATCTGTTTCTAGTAATTTCGTTTGTGAGATCAAAATATTTGTTCGACTTGATGTTGTGGTCCTTAGGAATGTTTATTTCCCACGGAAAGGCGAGTTCTCGAGCACCGAGAGTACACATGTATGTCTGATTTATAGGCTGAAACTGCTAGTTCGTCTGGAATTGTAATGCATTTTGAATGTATCCATTTGGGAGAGTAGCAATCAGATTATCCCGAAAGTTACTCAGGATTTCTTGCTTGGTTACACATAGATGTTTGTACAACTCAGATGGCTTTTTAAAATTCATCCCAAACTGATGCTGTCTCCTAAAGAGCGTGGAGGATAATCCAGCGCCCTGTGCTAATCCAAGCCAAGACTTAAGTTTTCTTATGACAGTTGCATACAGATTTACCAGAAGAGTTTTTAAATCGTACAGAAGAAAATACCATGTTAGACGAGATGTTAGGTAGTTGTCATAAATCCAAGCTTTCTTGACATTACTAATTGACTGTTGATCTACCTTGTTGATGTTATTAATAAAGTGTTCCACAACCACATACAAGGATGGTGTTCTTCCTTTAAATTCGACCCTTTTACCCAGAATTTTGAAAGGTTTTGAAATTACTTTCTCTACTAGGGCTACTTTCTACCCTACTATGAATAGTTCTGGGTCGTATGATGTAAACTTAGTATTTCGTCTGCCCAGGCGCAGCAGAAGCATTTTGATGGTTTTGTTCTCATGCTGTTCGACTATACACAGAACTCGTCTACCAGAGTAAGCAGGTTCTGGCATTGTTTTGGAGTGCATGTTAGCACTGCTAGGTCGTTCGCAAATGCTAAGATGAACTCCGAATATACATTATTTAATTTAAATATATATCCCCGCTTCTTTTCACTAGATTTAATTAATGCAAATTACCGACCAATACTATACTAATAGATATTTGGCCTTATTCATAAAAACTTTATGAGTCCTTGAAGAACACTTTACAATAGGTTTTGTCTCTATTACATATATTCATTTTTGTTTCTAAAAAAAGAAAAAACCTACTATAACAAAAAATATATAAGTTCTTCAAGGCCTTGACTTGAAGGCCTGACTACTTTTGTAAAGGAGGGACAACTCAAGAAAGTCAAAGTAAACCTTTCTCAATCCTGGACAAAGCACAAGACTGGAAAATATTCATGAATACATTCAAAATACATTACAAAATTCCAGACGAACTAACAGTTTCAGCCTATAGACCAGACATACTGGTGTACTCTCGATGCTTGAAGAAAGTAATACTTATAGAACTCACCGTTCCATGGGAAACAAACATACCTAAGGACCACAACATCAAATCGAACAAATATTTTGATCTCACAAACAAAATTACTAGAAACGGATTTAAAACTCAACTTTATGCAGTGGAAGTTGGTGCAAGAGGAATTCCAGCAAAGTCTTTGCAATGTCTATTGAAGGATCTTGGCCTTCCGAGAACAGCTGTCGGAACTTTTATGGAGCGTGTTTCCAGGATGGCGCTAACAGGATCATATAGTATTTGGTTGAGTAGAGAGGGTAGTGAACACAGTGCAGGTGAGAGTTAAAAGGGCCTTTAAACCTACTTCGCGGTCTTAAGTCCGGGAACGCTGCAGTTCATTCCCCTGCCTTTCAACCACGCTATGGACCCGGCACCCACACGGTGAATCCATGGTTTGCTAAGAACATTGTCTCTTACCTAAATAAAGAGATTCTATAATAAAAAAAAACATTTTGTTTTTATATTTTACAATAACTAATTAGACTTCACGGTGGTAAGAAACTAAAAAAAAGAGGATGTCAACTAGCATTTCGCAATATTTTAGTTAGGAAAATTATATTTCATAATCTATTAATTTTAATAAAAAGCATTTATTAAAATTAATAGATTATTTATTTAAGCCCCAAGTAATTAGTTACTGTAAAATATAAAAACAAAATGATTTTTTTTATTATAGAATCTCTTTATTTAGGGTTTTGGTACTCGCTCGCTATTTGTAGCATTTTGGTACTCACTCCATTAGCAATCACTGTGGTGTCATTGGATATAATAATAATAATATAATAATATGTAGGACAAATTACACATATTGCTCTGGATTACAAACTAAGCTCTGGTCACAAACTAAGCTCTAGGCTTGTACTATGTGTACCAGAAGCAACGATATAATACATATTATATTTTATAAACACCCAGACCATGACAAACTGTACAAAAAAAAAATACTAATATTTTTTTGTCATGGGTGGGAATCGAACCCACGACCTCCGGATACAACGGTAAAGGCGCAACCACTAGTCTACGGAGGCTGTCAATGGATAGGTCTCTTAATATGCAAAAATATTTACTATGGCGACTTGTCCCAAATCCTCGTCCAAAAACCACCGGAAGCCCCCAAAAGTTCCAGTTTAAGTAGATATCATAATTGCAAAAATACAATATTATGTATTTCATTTTATTTAGTACTAAATATCAATAACATTTCTTACTTTTACTATTTTTTCTTTTTTATCCCTGAGTGTTTATTCATTTTAGTACTTATTAATCAAAACACACATAACTATATACAAGACAACGATATAATATCACCATTATCTTAACAAAATCAAACAAAAATAAAATAATATTTAACACAAAATAACTCTGTTCCGACAGCAAATGGAGACAAGCGACCTGGTTATCATTAATCCTTGTAAAAAGACCTTTTCAATGATATATATATTATGGCTATTGGGCCGAGTACCAGGCTTCATATATTTTTGCCCATTGTCTTTTGAATAATTCTATAGCCCTAAAAAAAAATATTAATTGTTTGTAATGAAAATATCCTATTAATTTCATAGGTTAAAGTTGATGAGTCCGCTAATCGGTTGCAAACTGGCGAAATAACCCTACCTAGGTCAGTAATTTTTAAAACAAATGTTAAGTAAGATTATTACTAGTTAAGTGAGTATATTATCCAGACGGGATTTTCCTCACTTTGTCAACGATATGGTTGTGAAATAAATAAATATAATTGTTATTTACGAAAAATATAATATTAAGGAGTAATAAAGCAACTCCCTTCTTCTGTGCCCGCTCCGCTCCACCTATATTAAACTACAAATTAGTAAATCTCCTCACCTCTAACGACTTGCCGGATAATGGCACCCGATTCATGTTTAACAATTTGTATAAATACTTTTATTCCTTTAGCATTTCTGTGAATAGGTATTCTGAAATATTTCCCGCTTCGCTGTCTTTGTCTTGTCGCTGAGTTTTAGCAGCCAAACACCAATGATATTATAATATCATTGCGAATCACTCGTAAAATAATTATTAGCTAACAGTAACTCGTAACCATTGCAATTAAAAATAACAACGTAAAAAAGGAGATCAAAAAGTTTATTTTTTGTTGACCAAACAACAGTAATATAGAGTAATAGGAAAAGCTTAATACTTATTACCTAAATTCAAACATAACCTATAGAATAACCTAAAAAAATTTTTTTTTTGCTGCAATTTTTCCGTCTAGGAGAGGCAAAGGGATTGAGTTCATAGAGCCAGATATTGTATTAAAGAAGTATGGCATCTCCCCATGTAAATTCAGTGTCGCATACAGGCTTTGCGTTTCATAATGCGAGTACTCGCAAAAGATAGTTCTAAATCTAACTAAAAAAAAGGTAATCATGGTATTTCTTTTTAATGTGGGTATTCGCTGAAAATCCTGTTTTTAATATTAAGTAAAAGGGACTACTTATGCTATGAGAAATTTCTATGAAACTATACCAAAAATCATAACGTCTATAGAGTTGCCGAAAAATATTGTCTGTGACAGAAAACAATAACATAAACAATAAATAATTGGACTTTATTTTGCTTGTGGCGGTGTATTTGTTAAAATAAAAGTAATACCACAACAATAAATATTTTAGTTAATAAATATTATATATAGCAACATTAATAACTCGGCTATGTTCGGTCGATTCCGTCAACTTCCTTTCCGGTGTGCCAGCTCTCGCAGAGCGTTTCATTTGTAACTTATAATAAGTTTATTTAAATATAGATTGTGTTTAATACTAACAAACTGGTTTAAATTCATATCTCATCAGGTTATGGGCCCAGCGCCATAATTTGTTTGTATTTAAATACAACTAAAATCAGTTTTTGTGGTAAAACAAAACACCCGGCTAGTGTGTGCCGGGACCGCGTGGTCAAACGCGAAAAATGGACGCCGCCGTGGTATCAAACGGTGCTAATGGGGCACAAATTATTTTGGAAGGCACGCACAATTGGTGTAGTTGGAAGTTTCAACTAAAAGTATTATTGAAGGCGCTTGGTCTTTTTGATGTAATCTCAAAAACATGCCCAAAAGATGACCAAAAAGGTGCGACAATATGGCTTCAGTCGGATGCAAAAGCGCAGGGTGCAATTGTTTCAAGAATTTCCAGCAAAGTTATTGTACAAGTAATGAGTTGCGAAACCGCAAAAGACATGTGGGATAAACTTCATACGATATACGAACAAAAATCGGATCTGACTTTACATCTTCAACAACAAAAATTTTTTGAACTAAAGTTTAATCATCGCGAAGACATGGCGACATTTTTGGGCAAAATTGAAAACTTAGTTTGTGAAATTAAACAGTCAAAAGGCGAAATAAGTGATAACATGATAATGACAAAAATTATAACCTCATTGCCAGACAATTATAAACATTTTACTTCTGCATGGGATTCTATGGCAAAGGAGAGCAAAACTTTAAGCGAATTAACTGCGAGATTATTAACTGAAGAACAACGAAATTTAGAAACTGTTGAAAGTAGTGCCTTTACCTCTAGAAAGTGTTTCAAATGTAAAAAACCCGGACATTTAAAAAAAGATTGTAAAATTAAACATATTAATACTTCTAAATTCTGTTCTAATTGCAATAAAAGTGGACATTCTATCGAAAACTGTTGGTTTAAAAATAAAAATAAAATCTCAAAAAATAAATTTAATCAAAATGCCTTTCTAACCTCCTTGACAACTGGACACGACAAAAGTGTGTGGTATTTGGATAGTGGTGCCTCAGAGCATATGTGTTGTAATATAGAACTGTTTCAAAACTATACTCAATTCAAAACAAACAAAGACATTATGATTGGTGATGGTTCTGTGATTGAAGCCCTAGGTTCAGGACAAATTTATGTGGAAGCATATGATGGTCAAACCTGGATACCATCAACCTTATATGATGTGTTATATGTGCCACATTTAAAACTAAATTTATTCTCTGTAAGTACTACATTAGATAAAAATTATAAAATGAGCTCTGACAATAATAAATGTTACTTTACAAAACAAAATGAAACTTGTGCTATAGCTAAAAGGCAATCTAAATTGTACATTATGATGTTTCGTTATCCTTATCTGGAAGATACTGCAATGGTAGGCCAGTGTACTGACAGTTTATCAGAATGGCATTCTAAGATGGTACATCAAAACATTAATCATGTCAAATAAATTCTAACAAGAAAGAATATAAAATATGACAGTGGAAATGACACCACCTGTATATCATGTCTACAAGGAAAACAACACAAATTGCCGTTCCCACTAAGTCAAAATATATATGGACTTATGTGGACCGATGGAGATTGAATCTATTGGTGATTCAAGATACTTCCTACTTATTAAAGACGACTATTTAAAGTATAGAACAGTGTATTTTTTGAAAAATAAATCTGAAACAGTAAATAATATTAAAATATTTTTAAAAGCATTAAATATTAAACAAGGCCATAAAGTAGAAATAATGAGAACAGACAACGGTAAAGAATTTATAAACAGTGAATTAAAAAACATCTTAAATGAATACGGTATACAACATCAAACCAGTGTACCCTACGCTCCCCAACAAAATGGGAGAGCGGAACGGGATATGAGGACGATTGTGGAAGCAGCACGGACATTACTTATTGAAAAAGCTTTACAAAAGGATTTGTGAGCTGAAGCCCTAAACACAGCAATATTTGTATTAAATAGAACCGGAACAAGCAGTATAAAGGGTAAGACTCCCTTTGAAATTTAGCATAACGAGAAATTATTTAATATAAACAAATTAAAAAAATTTGGATCTCAAGTTAGTGTACTTATACCTAACCATCGAAGAAAGAAATGGGATTCTAAATCAGAAATTGGTATATTTGTGGGTTATGGGGATAACACAAAAGGATATAGGATATATATACCTATGAAGAATCAAATAGAGACAAAAAGAGATGTTATATTTATAAATAAAGAAGTGAATCAGATAAATAAAAAAATACATAATATACAGATTTTTGAAAATATTCTAAAAAATTATAAAGAGTGTGAAGATACAAATCAGGACGAGGATAAAAGTGATGAAAGTCATAGTGATAGTGACGAAAATGATAGTCACGGTATAAGTGACAAAAGTGAAATTCATGGTGACAGTGACAAAACTGAAAGTGATGATAATAAAGAAGATAAGCCTGTAAGGAACACAAAGAAACCATCTTGGATGTCAGAATATTTTACCTTTTTAAGCCTTTATGAGGAACCAACAACATATGAAGAAGCTGTACAAAGAACAGATAAAGATAAATGGATACAAGCTATGAATAAAGAGCTAAAAACCCTAAAAGAGAATAATACATGGACAGAAGTGTCAAAAGTTCCAGAAAATACAAAAATTATAAATAGTAGATGGGTTTATAAAATTAAAGATAATATGGACTCTAAAATCCAATATAAAGCTCGATTAGTAGCTAGAGGCTTCGAGCAAGCTAATGTTGATTTTCAGGTATACACTCCAGTGGCTCGGCTTTCTACATTCAGGATATTCATGGCAATGGCCAACCGAGAGAAGCTTCAAGTTTACCAGATGGATGTGACAGGAGCTTTTCTGTATGGGGACATTGACGAGGTTGTCTATATGAAGGTACCAAATGGACCAGTATGTAAGTTAAATAAATCTATTTATGGGTTGAGAAAGTCTCCTAGGTACTGGAACCAAAAATTTAATAGTTTTATGTTAAATGAAAATTTTGTTAAGTCTAAAAATGAACCATGCCTTTATATAAAGAATAATTGTAATTATACAATGTATGTATTGATATATGTCGATGATTTGCTTTTTTTTGGTTCAAGTAATAGTGACATTGAACAATTTAAAAATAAATTATGTAGTCAATTTAAAATGAAAGATCTTGGTATAGCTAGTAATTACTTGGGAATAACTATAAAGCAGGATTTAGAGAATAATAAAACAACAATGAATCAAGAACAATATTTAATAAAAGTTTTACAAAAATTTAATATGTCAAACTGTAAATCTATTTCAACACCAATTGATAAAAACTTTAATTTTGAATTGTTAAATTTAAAAACTGCAGAAAATGATGAAATTCAAAATAAATGTAGGCAAATAATTGGTAGCTTGCTTTATGCTTGTTCAGCTACAAGACCAGATCTATGTGTTGCAGTCATTTTTTTAAGTAGGTATCAGCATTGTGCTGGTCAGCTGTTAAGGTACGCACAGACCAACGCGATCAATCTGCGGCCGCGGTGGCGGTGGCGGTGGCGGCCGCGGTGGCGATCTCAGCCGTTCACACCAACGCGTTCAGAATTTCTGCGTTCGGGCGGAGTTGCCAACAACATTATTTTTTAAGGGATCGTACCATACACTAGAAAAAGTCGTATTTTGGGTATAAATCTACAAAAAAAATAGTACGCATTGCAATTTCAATAAAACAATTTTACTCTTATTTTTTTAAATATTATTTTTATTTTAATCTTATTTTTTTTATATTAAATTTTTAAAGATAATAAAACAATGAAAAAAATCCTGGTGGGTGGGACTCGAACCCACGAACTACACACTCTATACGAGTGAAGTTAGAAGTCCTAGTTTCTAATACTAGATGAAAGTGTTTTTATTTTGACTTTTTTCAGTATTTTATATTTATGCATTTTTATAAATTCCTTATTAGGATACATAACCACTAAGAAAAACCACCAGCCACTAAAAAAAAATTCCCCGTTGAAAGACTGGTCTAATCAACCAGTTTTAGTGGAAAATCCACTAAGTTGGCAACACTGGCGGCCGCAAGTGATCGCGCGTGCAGACTCTGTACGGATCGCGCGGGCGGCCGCAGATCGCGTTTGGTTTGAACCCGTCGATACAAGTACTACTGCAGTAACTGATCGCCACCGCGGCCGCCACCGCCACCGCCACCGCGTTGGTTTGGCCGTACCTTTATATAAATGCTTAAAACGTGTATTAAAGGTACATTAAATTTGTCATTAATTTTTGATTGTAATAATAAAGAAAAATTACATGGCTATGTAGATTCTGATTGGGCAGGTGACACAAAAGACAGAAAATCAACTTCAGGGTTCATTTTCACTGTATTTAATTGTCCAGTTACTTGGTGTTCTAAAAAGCAGCTTAGTGTGTCTTTGTCCTCAACTGAAGCTGAGTACATAGCATTAAGTTATGCTATTACAGAAGGGTGTTGGTTAAAGCATCTTTTATTAGACTTTAATTGTGATTTTAATATAAATATTTTAGAAGATAACCAAAGTGTTATTAAGATAGCTGAAAATAGTGAAAGTAATAAGCGTTTAAAGCATCTTGACATAAGGTATCACTATATTGTTGAAAAAGTTGGTATGGGAGTAGTAAAACTGGACTATATACAAAGTAATGAAAACATTGCAGACCTCTTTACTAAACCCTTAGGCAATCAACAATTTGAAAAACTTAGAAACAAAATATTAATATAGATAAAATTAAACAATAAGATATTGGTCAACCCTATTCATGGACTTATCATGCAGGGGGTGTTGAATATTTAATAGGATTTTCATTGTTTAAAAGTTTATGTATGCCTTACATTTACTTGTAATTTGTGTTTCAATAAAGATATTTTGTTAGATTATAGATTTAAAGATGTGTCTTGAATATAAATATATATATTTAATTAAACAAAAGAAGTGTTGTTAATATGTAGTGTACCTACTATGTTATAAAATTAATAATAATCTTTTAAGCAAGTGATTTTGAAATATAAAAATAAAACATTGTATTTGATATTATGTAAAATTAAAGGTCGTTGTCGGTATTGGTTTAAACATTAAAATATACATATTGTTGAGGGGGTGTGTTAAAATAAAAGTAATACCACAACAATAAATATTTTAGTTAATAAATATTATATATAGCAACATTAATAACTCGGCTATGTTCGGTCGATTCCGTCAACTTCCTTTCCGGTGTGCCAGCTCTCGCAGAGCGTTTCATTTGTAACTTATAATAAGTTTATTTAAATATAGATTGTGTTTAATACTAACAAACTGGTTTAAATTCATATCTCATCAGTATTAATTATTCTTCTAATATCTAATTAAAATAAATTGATCTACTAATTGTTTGTGCTTTATTGTGAATAGACTTGTGTAAAACATTTTAATCATGTCACATATAAATGTTCCACGTATCAATTTATGAACTACGTTTGCTCTCACATACAACTTTTTAACGAGAATGAAGTTCTTTTTAATGTAATAAAGAGGACGTATCCGAGAGAGGTAAGTTTGAGTTTCAAAAGCCAAATCTTTCGCGCCCTAGGATTCCGAACCTATTTTGCATAAACAATAAATCACAAGTATATACATAACCATTAAAAATATTGTTGGCTATTCAGCAACGTTTCGTTAAAAGAATGTAAATTATTTAATTGTTCATACATATATCACTGCACTTAAGTTTATGATTTATATATCCTGTAGTGTATGCATGTATATCAATGTATCATAATATGTATATTGGTATACGGGCATGCACTCTGTCGTCTCCGGCGCAAGTAAGCGATGGGCGCGGGGTGGGAGATAACAGTTGTAACCCCAAAGCGGAGGACAGTGGACGTGTGATGTGCGTGTGTGCGGAGCCGATAAATATGTACCGAAGGGAGAACACTACATATCCAATCAGTTTTTTTTTAATAATTAACAGTTGGATCACTTATATAGTTTAATCCAAGTGTCCAGAACATTATTAGGCGGCTGTTCCAAAATTGAAATATTATTATTACCTGTACGTACAATCTCTTAGGGAAAATAAAGAGACGGGGATATGTAATTAGTGTATATTATTTTCTTCGAATATAATGTGAATAATATTTTAATTTTGGAACAGCTTCTAAATAGTACACTATTTCTTGGGTTGCAATGGCTGTTCCTTCCAGCTCCTTGAAATGTCCTCCGAGCTGTGTATTGATGCTGATGTAAATGTGTAGTAAATCATATGATACATCATAGTATCCGCTCATAAGATATCGATAATCGAATCGAAATACCCATCGAAAGCCAAATGTATGGGATTTGACGTTTCTCGTCGATCAGGCTCTACCCATAGAGTAAATTTCCTATACATTTTTATCGATCGATGCGGCGATTCGATTGGCGATCGTATTCTTTGGTCAGGCCCCAGTAGTCTTAATATTACTACAAAATTATTTTGTTAAGTAATTATAACCTTATAAATAACCAGATTGCTAATGCTTGCAGATTACAGATGATAACTGCATTTGCCATGATTATTGGAATTTAGCAAATAATGCAAAAGGTCAAGTAGTTATACCTGTATGTCAATTAGGCCATTTAAATGTTTGCATTGGCTGTTGATGTTCAATTTTAAGAACCAACAGTCTATTAGTACCAAGACCAGAATGTACAGATAAAGAAAGACAACTAGCTGTTATAATTTCTCAATGGATACAGCATCATCAGGTAAATATAGTTTTGTAATAGGAGATTAAGAATAAATTGGTTATTGTATTATGACATTTATGACTCTTCTTGAGTTTAATCCCCACTTGGGATAAAAGTCTTAAAAGCACTGTATCCATAGTTCCTGGAGGTTCAATTTTAAATTAGGAAACAAATATTCATGTTTTCTTTAGTGGCCTAGTTGTTTATGTAAACATAATAGTAGGTTTGCTTACCATCAGGACACAAACATGCCATGCTCCAGTAAAAAAACTGTGTAATATTAATGTAACCTAATCTAGGTACATATATGATAATGTAGACTTTAATTTTATATAAATTACCAATACATTTTATATATCTTATATAGTTCTTTTAAATAATAATAATTGTGATATTTTAACGAGCTAGCCACTTGTTCGGTGTAGACTCATACCATCGGCCACGACGAGGTGGGATTAAAACCCCTCCGCTGTGTACCCTGGGGCCGTCTAGGCGGTCTCGGACGTCGTAAGGCACCCGTGAAGATATATTTTAATATATATTATATTTGGTTATCCTTGTATTTTAATATATTGTTATATATTTTACCACGTTAAAAGATAAAATACACGTTAAATATTTATAGATAAATATATTTGAACATTTATTTCAAAAGAACTATCACCTTATAAAACTCAATAAACCAAATTGGTCACCACATATTTTTCATTATTTTGTTGTTTCAGCTTAGTCCTACTGATGAAGCATGTGTGCCATGCTGGCTCCGAGCACAAATAATATTGCGCAGTGAACAACATAGAAGCAGTGCATCAGAGAATACGTCTATAAGTGGAATTGGTAGTCCCCAACATGTGGGATCTGATATTACTTGTATTTACTGTGAAATATTTCTTTTATCAGGTGATAATAGATATTGAACCTGAAGACCAAGTGCTATCATTGGTTACTGTTGTAATTGCATTGTAGGTCTGCGCATAGTGGGGTCTTGCTCATTATGAGTATTATATGGTATCTGGGTTATGCTTGTCATTAGGCTCAGTTTCTTGATGAAGTTTTTGTGAGGATAGGAACTTGATTTTAACAAAGATTATATTAAAATAAATTAATATTAATATAATAAATAGAAATTCAAAGGGGCAATGCAGCTGGAGTTCTCGGTACGTGTGCGGCCTCAGAGGAACTTTATGAAATTTTTAATTTAATTTAGATTTATTATTATCTACCATAGATAATTATAGTTATTTATTATTATATGCAAAATGTTAATTAAAGGTTATTGAAAAAAAATAAATGTTGTTTGATTTATCAGTAGCCAAATGCCCTTATAAAATGATTTAAGTGATGTTTAAGATAAACATAATGATATTGAAAATGACAACACTTGTGACGAAGTCCTACCTACAGGTCATAAATTAGCTGTGAGATGGAAACAACGTACATAGAATTAAAAATAAAATTATATTAAAATAAACCTAACTATTTACAAATTATAAGAAGAAGAAGAGCGAGAGAGTATAATAAGAGAGTGGGTTCTATCAACATCCAGATTATGTCATGGGAAGAATGTTACTGTCCTCGCGAATGTAAAAAATCACTAATAACTTGGCTAAAATCTAAAAGCTATGATGAGATTGAGACGATCATGCAAATAAATGAATAAACGCTTAAATTGATAGCTACTTATATACTTATTTCGACAAACCCTACATATATGTACTATATCTTGAAAGGTATACTTTTAAGATATATTGTAAAACTATTTTAAAATATTTATTTTGTTTGCCGGGTTTTCATAAACATAGTTTACATAATTTTATTTTTGTTTTTATTTTATTTTACTTGTTTTTTATTTTTATTTCTTACTCTTATGTATAGATACCAAGTATTATTATCACCATAATCCTATAGATGCTAGGTAGTTTATGTGTAATGTTTGTACCTGGGTTGATTGTCTAGTAAATTGTGTCTAGTGAAAAGTTATTGATATTATTATTTACTTGTAAATTACCTTTAATATAAAAATTATTATTTACTATTAAAATTAACCTACTAATACTACTACTACTAATATTTACATTATATTATTTTATTAATACTTATCTTTATTATATATGTGTCACTGAGGATAAAAATGCATTGTATAAGTGAAGAGCGGTGACTCTCAACACAAGTATTTAAATACTTAATGGGAGTCCCCAAAACCTGTAAAAACTTTGTAAAATTGCTTCGAATACATTTTTTTTTTTTTTTTTTTTTTAATTTTAATATTGATCGACCCCATTCTTGGACTTTGTAGGTCTGCTCACCATCAGGTAGATACAAAGTTACATGCCGTGCTCCAATAAAAATAAAAAAACATATATTAAATTGAACATACATTTTTTACAGCGCGCCTTTTCCGTTAACAGCCTTTCCGATGACCCCAAAACGTTGCGACATTTAAAGTTATACAGTAAAAATATTAAAGTAGTTTACCAAAATTTCAGGTATTTTTAAGAAAAACATACCATATGATTTATTAAGGACTTCTCAAGGGAGAGGTCACAAATCCTATAAAGGATACATATGTTTGTTTATATGTATGGTTACAAAGGCTATCCATATAGAGGTTGCAAGCGATTTGTCATCTCGGGGCTTCATTCAAGCTTTTAAACCATTTGTATCAAGGAGAGGGCATTGTGCTGAGTTATGGAGCGACAATGCGACTAAGTTTCATGGGGCAGCCAAAAGGAATTGAAGGTTTTGTTTGATGCTGAGGCATCTATAAATAAAGAAATTGGGGATTATTGGTACTAACGGAACAACGTGGCACTTTATACCGCCAAGGGCACCAAATTTTGGCGGATTGTGGGAAGGCTTGTAAATGTCATATAAAACGAGTAATTGGTGACCCCACTTTAACTTTCGAGGAAATGGCGACACTTCTCAGTCAAATCGAGGCGTGTTTAAATTCTCGTCCATTATCAATAGTAAATAATGATCCTGATCAATCTATTCCATTAACACCTAGACATTTTCTAATTGGTGAACCTATAGTTGGCGTACCAGAAATTAATTATGAAAATTCTAATAAAGAACTAACTTCTTTAAAACGATGGCAATTACTTCAAAAAATGTTACAAAGTAAAGTTTAACCCATTTATTAAAACGGTACAAATGGACTCACAAAGTGTCTTAACCGCAAGTTGGAGAGATTGTTTTAGTTAAGGAGGATGATCTACCTCCCTCAAAATGGCTTTTCGGCAAGGTTGAACAGAAACATCCAGGCCTAGATAATATTACCAGGGTTAAAATGTAAAAATACCTTCATAAAACGCCCTGTGTCTAAGATATGTATTTTACCTGTGTAAAAATAGGTACATGAAGTTAAATAAAAAATTTACACGATAATAACATAAAACAAGAATTTAAATATTAATTAAATTATCTTTTCTAAATAGCTCTAGAAACATAAATACTTATTTTCTGATAATCTCATTTTCATAATATATTTCTTGGTTTGGGCATCCAGATATTTTTTTCAAAATCATTATTTTTTGAGGTTCTAGTTGTTCCAGCAACTTTTCTATAACACGCGCATTTATAGTCTTCTTCTTCTTCTTTACGGTGATGGCAAAGACTCCGAGTTTTTTAACGGAGAAAGACTGCCAGTGTCGAGTGTGTTGGTTCGCGAAAAACTACTTTGTTGCCACAACCTAGGTGTACCAAAAATAATAAAGTTAAAAAATAAATAACATAAATAATAATATTCTTAGGAAATAAACCGTAAATGTTAAATTGTAAACTAATAACTAACTAATTTATTTCATACTTAAATAATACTACTTACAATTTACAGATTATTATACTATGCAGTATCTAGTTATATTAACTACTCTTAAAAGAATGTTAGTGTATCTTAACCTAAAATTAGTATATATTTTAGTAAATGGTTAGTAATTAAAATAATTTACATGCAATATGCTACAG
The DNA here is from genome assembly GCA_947458855.1 of Monopis laevigella. Classification (NCBI taxonomy): domain Eukaryota; kingdom Metazoa; phylum Arthropoda; class Insecta; order Lepidoptera; family Tineidae; genus Monopis; species Monopis laevigella. The sequence continues at coordinate 58,525 of OX381596.1, read as the reverse complement.
CTTAATTTTATGTAGGGATAAGAATTTGGATAAAGCTTGAACCATATTTTTATTATTGAGATCTAGTATTAAATTGGAATTGGTGGGAAGAGGGATGCTGTGCTCTGAAAGGATTTTGTAGAGGGGTTTGGATAAAAATTTTGAACAGGTGAACAGGATGTGATCCAGATCCTCAATGCCATTTCCACAGTCACAATCTGGGGAAGGTTTAACTTTTATTTTATGCAGGTGGGAAGCTAGGGAACTGTGTCCAATCCTGAGCCTGCAGATGGTGGAAGTTATATCTTTTTTTAATTTAATTCTAGAGAACCATGGTCTCAGATTAGTTTGTTGGACAAGGTTAAATAATTGTTTTCCTTTAAATCTGGAAGAGGATTTCCATGAGGTGTTCCATTTTGAGAAAAGGTATTCGGATGGGAGGGATAAAAGGTCATGGGGGTATACTGCAAAGTTTTCTTTATTCCCATGAGAGGTAGCTTGTTTGGCAAGTTGATCTACCAATTCATTGCCTTCAATACCTAGGTGGCTGGGGATCCAAGCAAGGGTGATGTCAATGTTTTGATTTTGGCATGAGTTAAGAATCTCTTTTAGTTCTAGTGATATAGGGTGAAATGAATTTCTTTTGAAAGGATTTAATTGGAGAGAGTGGATGCAACTGAGGGAATCTGAGAGGATGATAGCTTTATCTAATTTATGATTTAATATGAATTGTACACATTGCTTTATGGCCAACGCTTCGCCTGTAAAGACTGAGGAATAAAAAGGGTATTTATAGATTTTTGAAAATCCAGAATTGTGATGGTAAAACGCTGATCCCACTAAGCCTTTCGGGTGGAGTTTAGAGGCATCAGTGAAAAAAATGTCTGCATCAGCCCAGTTGTTGGTTAGAAGTTTTGTGAGAGCTCTGTTAGGATTAGGAGTATCTTTGGAAATACCTAAAGATAAAATTTTTGGGTTGAAAATTATTGCTTCATATTTAAAATTATATAATGGAAAAGAGGGGGAAGTAAAAGTTTTTGTTTTTAATGCCTGTAGCTTCCTATAGCTGTTGATTAGACAGGGGGTGGTCTTTTTATGCCAATATTGTTTTTTAAGGCAGTATTCATTTAGTAGTTTTAATTTGGGGAATATTGGATGGTTGTTATATTGTCTGCATTTGCATAAAAATCTATCGGCTAAATACTGTCGGCGTAAATGGGCGGGGGGATCAGCGCATTCTACTTCAAGGGCATTGGTTGGGGATGTTTTCATGGCGCCAAGGATAATTCTATGACATTTGTGTTGTAAAAGATCTATTTTCTTTAGGTCGGTTTTGTTTGCAGGGCTTAGTAGAAAGGACGCGTAATCAAGCACGCCCCTAACGATGGCGTTGTATACAATGCGGAGGGTGGAGGGGTGAGCGCCCCACCAGACTCCGCTGAGGGCGCGAAGGATATTAGTATTTTTTTCGCATTTGGAATATAATTTATTAATGTGTGGGGAGTTTGACATTTTGACATCAAAAATTTTACCAAGGAATTTTACTTCATTAGCTCGGGGAAGGACTATGTTATTATAAAGAATTTTAATATCAGGGATGTTTTCAAGTTTTTTCCTAGAGAAAATTAAAACAGTACTTTTTTTGGGAGAAAGGGCGAGGTCATGGTCTTCTAGCCAAAGGTGAAGTTCATTTAAAGAGTTATTTATAAAAAAGGAAGCTGAGGGTATATCAGAGTTAGAAGTATAAATTAGAAGATCATCTGCATATTGTAGAACTCTTGAGTATTTAAGGATGTTGTTTTCCATAGAGTGGGTGTAAACATTACATAGAAGGGGGCTTAAGACGGAGCCTTGGGGGAGACCTTTCCATATGGATCTAGGGGGGATGGGGGGACCAGGAGCTCGAATAATAATGGTTCTTTCTAAGTAAAGGTTAAATATGAAATTTGTGATCTTATCAGGAACTTTCAGCTTTTGCATGGTATGCCTGAGAGTCCAAAGGTTCACATTATCATATGCAGCTGTTATATCTAGGAATGCTGCAATAACAGATTCCTCTCTTGTCAAAGACAATTGGATATCTGTGGTGAATAAGGCCAAGCTATCAGAGGTGCTTCTTCCTTTTCTGAATCCATACTGTGTATTAGAGAGGATATTGTGATGTTCTAAAAACCATTCTAGTCGGAGTTTGATCAGGTGTTCGGCAATTTTGGAGGTACATGAGGAAAGGGCTATAGGACGATATGAGGCTGGGTCGGAAGGATCTTTGTTAGGTTTTACGATTGGAATAATAGTTTGAGATTTCCAAGAGAGGGGGATTTTACCTGTAGATATGACAAGATTAATTAATTTTAAAAGGAAGATTAGGGAAGAAGGTTTTAAATTAATTATTAGCCCATAGGGGATTTTGTCTGGTCCAGGGGCGGAATTGGCATGAACTTTATCTAGAACAAGTTTTAATTCATGAAAAGAAAATGGTGACATGGGTGGCGTATTTTGTGTATTAATGATAGGGTTAGACGTATAGTCTTGTGGGACAAAGGCTGGAGCTAGAGAGTCAGAAAATTCATTTATCCAGGAAAGAGAGAAAGAAATTGGTGTAGTAGAATTTGCAGCTGAACGGTATGAACGTATTTTGTTCCATATAATGGATGAAGGGGTGGTCGGATCAAGAGAGGAACAAAAGGTCTTCCACCCCTGTAGTTTTTTTTTTTTTAATTGTCTCTTAGTGGCTGCTTGTACATTTTTATATTTTAGAAAATTTTCTGTGTTTAAAAAAAGTCTGCAATTTCTTTCAGCCTCTTTTCTTAATTTAACTGCTTGGGTGCAGTCAGTATCCCACCAGGGGGGAGATGGTAATCTTTTTTGAGGGGGAGGATTTTTTTTTGGGAAAAATGAGTAAGCTGAATCCAGAACAGCTGCTTCAAAGTTATTATAACTGTCTTGTAAATTGCTACTTGTGGGGGTGGGAAGTGTTGCTATAATGTTATCTACAGCTATAGCATAGGGATTCCAATTGACGTTTCCTTTCAAGGCGAAAGGGTTAAGAGGCATAAGGGGAGAAGGTTGAGGACAGTTGTTAGGAGAGGATATTAAAATGGGATAGTGGTCACTCCCATGAGCGGACGGTAAGGTATTCCACGTAAGAAGAGAAGATAGGTTTGTACTGCAAAAGGTCAAATCAACATAGCTATCATTAATGCCAGGGACTGATTCCCTGGTGGGGGACCCATTGTTGATAACACACATGTCAAGATCATCTATAAGATTAACCAATTTTTCTCCAAAATGATCGCTGGAAGGGGCCCCCCAAAAGGGGTGGTGTGAGTTAAAATCGCCTAGAAGTATTATTGGAGATGGTAGGTTTTGGCAGATGTTTTTAAGAATAGGTATAATGGTGTCGTCCTTTTTTGGTATGTATAAGGAGACATATGTAATATTATTGATGCGAGCTGCAATCAGATTGAATTTATGTGAGGTAGTAGTTTTTATTAAAGAGAATGGAGTTAGTTTTTTGATAAGGAGACAACAACCACCCCAGCCATCGCTTCTGTCATCCCTAAGGCAGTGGTATCCTGGGATGGAGAAGCGGTGACTGGGTTTAAGCCATGTCTCAGAAAGAGCAAGCAGCGTACAATTATATTTATTAATCAAGTATATTACTTCGGTTCGTTTTGGAACTAAACTTCTACAGTTCCACTGAATTATGTGCTCCGTGAATTTTATTATAAATAATAATTGTAATATCCTGTATTAGTTTAATGGCAACGTCGTACGGTAAGGAAGTATTAAATATTATGTCAACAATAGATGAGATCAATGAGGATATTAAATCTGGGTTAAAGTTCTTAGGGGAAATAGCAGCTATCTGGCTGGGGGCTTGGGAATTTTGAGAGTCAGAGGAAAGAGGGTACCCACATCCATTTTGACTATGGGGGGTGTTGTAATCACTGATGATTTTCTTATATTGTAGGAAGTGAGGATCTTGGGGCATTTGAGGGTGACGGGGGGGAGGAAGAATCACTGTCTTTCTATACGATGTGTGTGTATGATTTGAGGGCTTAGGAGGAGTATTAGTGGAAGTAATGATTGGACTGGTGTTGCTGGTGACCTCAGCGTATGAGGCTTTAGCTGTTGGTACATTGTTATTTGCTTCTGAGTAGGATATATTAAGATTTGCCATCTGACTTTTTATTTCTCTTTCCCGTATATATGCAGGGCAGGATTTGGATAACCCAAAATGCTTTCCTGAGCAAAGAGGACATTTAGCATTTGTTACTTCTGTGTCACAGGTTTTGTAGTCATGCTCTTCTGAGCATTTAAAGCAGCGGGTTTTGGATCTGCATTGTACCCTAGTGTGTCCAAACCGACAGCACATGAAGCACTGTACAGTTGGATATATATATTGCTCGACAGGGAGAGATGTAAAATAACCATAAACCTTGCTAGGCAGTTTTTGCCCATCAAAAGTGCAAATAACAGTTTGGGTGGGTTTCCAGATTGGACCCTCCTCCCCAGCCACCTTTTTACTAACTCGACGAGTCCTTATAATATCACCATAACCTTCAGGAACTTTGATTTTTATGATGATTTCATCATGAGTCCATTCAGTTGGGACATCCCTTATCACACCCATGCGCGTTATGTTATAGGTAGGAATAGTAACTTTGTAACCTTTGTTTGGCCAAACTTTGCTTGAGATGAAATTGTTAGCCTCCGTGTAATTGGGAAAGCCTACCTCTAGACGATTGCGCCCTATTTTTTTTATTCCATCTTGAAGGATAGATTTAAAGTTGAGTTGATGTAAAAGGGCTCCAAATTTAAGGGGGTGTAGGGTAGTGCCAGCTGCAGGGTTCTCTTCGGTACTTTGTACGTGGACAATATATGGGCCAACATCTGTGGCCACATACAGGGACCTATAGGGTTCCCAGGGTTGCGAAAGGTTTGTCATTTGAGAGGGTTGAGAGAATTGGGAGGGTTGGGAGAGTTGGGAGGATTGTGAGGGTTCAGTACGGGTATTGTTCTCTAATGGATCCATTTGTAAATTTATTTTTTTGATTGGAGTTATTATAATTGGCATTCCAGTTTCATTTTTCTTAACTAGAGCTTTTTTAATAATTATGGGATTGATGACATCCTTAGGTTTGTTTTTGAAAGAATGTTTAATTTCAGTTCTTGATGAACTGCTTTTTTTGGTTGATTTAACTTCTAAGTTAGCACCAACTGCAGGAATATTATTTGGATTATCATCACTAAATTCCAGTTCCATACTACCTACATCTTTTTGGGGATCGGGATCAGGGTTTAAATTAGCGATATCCATTGTTCGCTAATTACTTACCGGGTTAAAAAAACACTCACACACATTCTACATTATAATAATTAGTAGAAATCTACAAAAAAAATCGGAATAGGCAACAAAATTACGAAAAAATTAATAAATTATTCCAAACACACGTATCTAGTTTGGCGTCAAAAATGGCAGAGGCATTTATAGTCACTTAAGCATAACAGTTTTTCTAACGAGAATAAAACAATTTTGGTTCTGTTTTTCGCTATTAACTCAATAAAAATATCAAAGCAAAAGTAATTTCGACACTTATCAGCACCTAAAAGAAACGTGATAAGAATAGTATATATATCGACTTTTGTCTACAATCTGACAGTTTAGTTTTGATGTTAATAAGCTGCGTGCTACCGTTTTCGATAAAAGTCGACATATATCTTCCAATGCGTCAAATTAGTCTATTCGTTATATATCGTAGTCGCGCGTGTTAGCTTTGTAGATATATGTCTTATCGATCGATATGTATCGAACCGAATGACGCGCGTGCTCGGCCCCAGAGTGTATTTCTCCGATTGCCCAACGGTTGCCGAGATGGAACAGCGTGTTAGATCGGTTTTTGCACCAATAACACCAACGACAGTGCGAAATGCCACACAAGCCATATCCCGACGAGCGAGGTTGTGTATTGAGCAAGGCGGAGCACACTTTGAGCCGTTTCTGTAAATTTGACGTTTGAAAAAGTAAGTGATCGTTTAGGTTGTTTATTTATTTAAAATATTTATTGGACTACGTAATTTAGTACAAAGGCGGAGTTAATGCTTCAAGGCATTCTCTACCAGTCAAACCTTTGGTACAAATTAAGCAGTAAGTAGGTAAAATAGGTGCAGTAAAATACATTATTTTTATACATACACACTAATGCTCACTACATATACATACATATTATAAATTATATTAATAATATACACACATATTAATAAAATAGCAAATATTACAGCAACAGCACAATATAGCACTACCCACACCACATTAATTATTTAAAGCAGAAACACAGGATGAGATGAGCCCAAATGAATAATAAAAAGGAGAAGACACATTCACACATTAGGAGTTTGTCTAATGTCCACCGGTACTCGTAGATCATTCCAGAGTCTTGCAGCAGCAACAGAAATTGATTTTCAGAGAAGGGTAGAATGATGAGAAGGTATAGAAAGAGTTGAGTTAGAGGCAGAACGAAGGATTCTGTCGTGATACGAGCCGAGGGATTTAAAACTATCCTTGAGGTATTTGGGAGTATTAGGTTCTTTTAATAAAGAGTAGAGCAGGCAGAGTTTCCTGCTGTTTCTCCTATTTGAATCCTCAACCATTTCAGCTTACCTCGATAAGGTGACGTGATCATATTGGCGCAGGCAGAAAATAATGCATTGTGTGGTCGTTCCATTTTGTTTAGTAATTCTTCCGTAAGATCTACACAACACACGTCACCATAATCAATCAAAGGAAGAAGTAAAGACTGAACAAGGTTTCGTTAGGTTAGGTCTTTTTCTAGGCGAACTATGTAGAAATATTGGTACATTCACCATAGTTTACTCTTTAATTTTACTGAAATAGGGTTTGCACATCAGTGAAAAATTTTTTTTTTTTTTTGGGGTGGAGTGAACATATTTTTTTTTTTTATGTTATACGGTTTTTAAATATTGGGATGGACTCATTATACTTATAAGGCCCCATTTAACCTCCTTTCGGCTTTACGGGGTATTTTGAAACACGTTGTATATTCACGTGTAGATCTAATAGAATCAATTAAGTGAAAAATTATAATAAAATCATAAAAAAATATCAGTTTCTGATTTATTCCTTTGTATTCATCTAATTACCTATCTGCATGCCAAATTTGAACTTTCTAGGTCATCTGGAACTGGGTTAGAGTTTTGATCTATAGGTCAATTAGTGTTTAAAATATCGATTTTTGGAAAACTACTCTGATTGGAGGAGAGCGCGCTAATAGCGGAAATCGTTATTTTGACATTCTAACGATCACGTTATAAGAAACAGAATGTGGCCGCTGGGGCCTTATTCCGAGCGCAAACTATAAATATGGAAATATAAGCTCTATTCCAATGGTTATATAGTAAGTATTAGGTTGGCTATATAATGCCGTCATCTTGAAATACACGAATTCTTCGCAAGTTTTAACATGTATGGAGCATTGGAATTTCAATTTTATAATTAACAGGATAAAACTTACATTTTAATACCCGTACTTTACGCAAAATGCGCGACGGTGAACGTGTCAAAACTCGGAATAAAGCCCCAGACGAAAACGATCACACTGACGAAAGCGTTAAATAAAGTTCCACCCACCGCGCAGGTCATGCTAAAAAATAAAAAAATAAAAACCTTATTATCTGTGATACTGATATTTCTTTTACTAGTCGGTGGCTCAAACTGTAAAAATTCTAAAATAACACTGACGAAAGCGTTAAATAAAGTTCCACCTCACCCCGCAGCGGCCACATTCTGTTACTGTGAAACAATTGTTAAAGGTAGTGTTATGTATACGCGCATGGGTGGGTACAGGTAAACCCACCCATGGTAAAATATTATTAATTTGAGAATCTACTGAATGTCTGTGTCCATTCATGCGAGTACGAAGGGGTGTCGTAGTCTCTCCCACATAAAAACTGTTACAAAATCTGCACTCCAGCATATATACGCAATGAGAAGTAGTACATTGTGCGAAGTTTTGAATTTTGATGACAAAAGGGTTATGATGAGTTTGTATGTTGATATCGGAATTTATTATGGGACATGTTTTGCAACGAGATTGGTTGCACTTGTGTGTACCTAACAATGTGTTATTGCTCCGTGTATTTTTATTTTTGCGTTACACTAGGGCATATTTCCAAAAGATTTCGTGTAATATTATTATTCTCGCTCTCGGTCTCCTCCAATCAGATAAGTTTTTTAACCTTCGCTGATTGGAGGAGAGCGCGCTAATAACGGAATTCGTTATTTTGACAATCTAACGCTCACGCTATAAGAAACAGAATGTGGCCGCTGGTCATGCTAAAAATTAAAAAAATAAAAACCTTATTATCTGTGATACTGATATTTCTTTTAGTCTGTGGCTCAAACTGTAAAAAATCTAAAATACGTAATAATTCGCGTAAAATGCGCGACACGATGCATCGGTGATGGCCAAATACATAGCGCAGATAATTGTGGTGGGCGCTCAGGTGGTGGGGCGAGCGTTCGCGCGCGCGCTGCGGCAGGAGCTGGCGGCTTCGCAGGCGGCGGCGGCGCGCGGCGGGCCGGCTGGCGCCGCGCGGGTGCGGGCGGACCTGCGTACCGGGCTGTCGCTGGAGGAAGCCAAGCAGATCCTCAACGTGTCGCGGCTGGAGCGCGCGGAGGTGGCGCGCCAGTACGACGCGCTGTTCGCCGCCAACGACAAGGCCAAGGGCGGTTCCTTCTACCTCCAATCCAAGGTGGTGCGGGCGCGTGAACGCCTCGACCAGGAATTGGCGCGCGCTCCCGAGCCGCCGGCCCCGCCCGCCGCCGACAAGTGATGCCAGATTGTATATAGAACTCTTGTACTTAGTTGTAATAAATAGATTGTTCATCATACTTGTGGCATTTTATTTCTTTACAACAATTTGATGCTACTGTGGTTCGAGTGCAGCGTTCCGAACAATATTGAAGTGAAACTTTACAAAATTACCCTTCCGTGGGAAACAAACATTTCTAAGGGCCACACCATCATGTAAAATAAATACTTTGATCTCACAGATGAAATTATTAGAAACTGTTTTAAAACTCAACTTTATGTAGTGGAAGTCCATGGATAGCTAGTGGAGCGTGGTCCAGTAAGCCAAAAATCTATTTCATAATTACTATTAATATATAGAAAACATATTTATTATATGGACCGCACACCACTGCTAAGAACATTGTCTCAAAATGAACTCCAGATATAACAAATCTGTCTGAAACATTAGATATTTTCTACAAAATTCGCTGAATGTTCCCCAAATTCATATTATTTACTTTGTTATGTTTAATCTTTGATCATTATATAGCTATTGATATTGAGGAGTATAATATCATTAAGGTCTTAATGTATGTTTCATAAGGCTGGTTTTTATGACCAAAAATAAATATTTTTTCATAACATTGAAATAAAATATAGGAGTTTAAAATCCAATGGAATAGCAATTTGTGTCATTAAATGATAAAATACTACCCAACTGAATATGTATAGGTGGTTAGCTGATTTGATTGACCTGCCATGCAAGGAGCCACCGTGGTGACCAACCTTGCTGACCATATTCACACCTCAAGTATTTATTATAAGTATATTGTAACTGACCAATCACATTAATAAATTAACTGTATAAGAAATAACCTATTGAATTAACAAATAAATAATAAACGGTGTGAAAATATAAATACTGTAAGTAAAACCTAAATCTGATATATATGTATATTTGGGTAAATTTGATAAGTTGGGGTAGATTTTGTATAGGTATAGGTTTATGGATATAATTGTTATATAGTTGAATATGTTTGCATCAATCCCGATACTAAGGGCCGATTTGACCAAAAGAGGGCATAACTTATACTGGGGATAGTAATGTCAAATTTCATACAAATATTTATTCATAGATAAATATTTGTATAGTTTTATATTATAATAATTATTTAAGAAGGCAGGAAAAATTTAGCTCCATACAAAACAGACTAGTTTTAATTTTAAAAGTTGTAATTTATAATATAAAACTATACATTTAGGATCGGATAAGTAGAATCTAATCCTCTGTGACTAAAAAAAAGATTGTATAATCAAATCAAATCATTTATTTCATGTAAATCTTTACAGATATTTATGAATAGTAAAAAAAAAAAGTTTAACAATGAGGTCTTAGAGTGCGTTTGGCTCGCTATTCATTATTAAAAGAACGACAAATATTTATTATACCTCAATATCAGATTTAGAACTTAAATTTAGAAATCCTAATATGAAAATTACTACCGAACCGAACACACACTACATAACCAACTAGTGTAAGACTAGGTGGTTAGCTGATTCCATTGACCTGTCAATCATTATCTGCCATACAAGGGAGCCACCAAGGCGACCAACTTCAACGACCATATCCACACCTTAAATATTTATTCTAAATAAAAGGTTAGTAACCTATCACATATATATATAAGTAAAGGTATAAGGATCAGTATTTTTAAGGGCGGGTATACTAACTGTAAAGTCGATCCCCTCAGTGACACCCCGGAGAAAAAGAAACCAGCAAGTAAAAAACTCAGTGCTTCACACAAACTAAAAGAGGAACACAGCCATTGATTTGCTTATGCTATATAGCATATATATATATATATATATATTTATATAGCAGGACATGTGACCCTACATCCACCTGATGGTAAGTGCCAATGTAACGTCCAAGAATGTTCTCAACCATTAGTAGCTATGGTGCTTGCTTCAATTGGTTGATTCCACTATGTCTGCTTGAGAAACTTATTCACGCCACGCTTACATGACTCTGGATTAAAAGAAGAAGGGAAAACGCACGCAGGCAAGGCATTCCACCTTTTTATCGTGCGACATATATAAGAGTCACCATACATTTTTGTTCTGGTGGGCCTGTCATCCACTGTATGTGTATGCATTTTATTACCAGTGCGTGTAGTACGGAAACGAAATGGAGAAGGAGGGATGAGTTCAAACAGTTCTTCAGAGCACTGTCCGTGATATAGGCGGTAGAATACGCTCAACGATGCAACCTCTCTACGCAGGTGCAAAGGCTCCAGTGTTTTAGAGAGCTGATCGTCATTGATTATACGAATTGCACGCTTTTGCAGTGAATCGAGAGCATTCAACAGGTATTTAGCGGATCCGTCCCAAAGGTGCGAGCAGTATTCCACACATGGTCGTACCTGAGCTTTATATAGCATCAATCGGAGTTTGGGTGAGAAAAACCGCCGCACCTTATTTAAGACTCCCAACTTTTTAGATGCTGATTTTGCAATGCTCTCGATATAGTTGCGGTGGTTAAGATCGGAGCGCAATTCTATCCCCAAGATATTAAAAACGGACGTTAGTTTAAGAGCGGTGTTCTGAAGAGACGGAAGTAGGGAAAAAGGGGACTTCTTTGCCGTCATTGCACGCGCTTGCGTTTTACCGGCATTGAACTGGACGCAGATTATCTGACCCCCACGCAGATATACGGTCTAGAGTTTCGTTCAGTTCTGCGATCAAGGAACGTCGGGACTCCTCTACTTCGATAATACTTAACGGTCTCTTGGACTGGTATCGCCCATGGACAGTACTATCATCTGCATAACAATGAATGTTACCAAGTTTTAGCATGTCATTGATATGCAGAATAAACAGTGTTGGTGACAACACTGATCCCTGAGGCACGCCAGCATTTATATCTTTGTATTTTGAGTCACACCCTAGACGGGTGTGACACAAATATAAACGACTCTAATACTCCTTTGCGAAAGAAAGCTGGCGATCCAGTCATATAACCGATTGGGAAGTCCATACGAAGGCAGCTTGGACAGTAGGGCTCTGTGCCAGACCCTATTAAATGCTTTGGAGATGTCTAGGCCAATTTCCAAAGCCTCGCCGTGTTGGTCTATTGCCTCTCCCCAAACGTGCGTGACGTACGCTAGGAGATCACCTGTTGATCGTTTTGATCGAAATCCATATTTGCCCTTGCTGCAATTTACAACATAGCATTTATCGTTGTCAGTTAATAATTAGTCTGCAGCTTTGCATCAATTGTTTACGCTCCGGCCACGAGAGCGAAGTATGTTCATCGAAAACCGGTTGTCTAACTTGTGGCGCGCGACACAATACATTGCTGCACGAGCATACAACTACTAACCAAAGCGGCAATGTACTCGCAAGTGCTCCTGCACATTATTCACTACCAATCGCACACTCACAGGCAGGCCCGTCTATCAATTTGGCATCACGCGCGGTGACACTTCATCCACCTAATATTAATCAAACAATAAAAATATTAGGAACTGCGATAGTGAACGTTCGTAATATTCACGGTGTGTACCAGCCAGTGCGAGTGCTGATCGATAGTTGCTCTCAAGATTGTTTTGTTACGAATAACTGTGCGCGTAGACTCGGGCTACAAACTCGTCGGTGTAATTTTTCGGTTGCCGGTTTGGGTCAAAATGTAGTTCAAAACATCAAAGGTGTTGCCTATTGTTCTACAACGCCTAAAAATAAAATATCACCTCAATTTGATATTTCTTGTATCGTGATACCTAAAATCACGTCGTAGTTACCCTCCGCTCCGATACCGTCGTCAGTACGTAGCAACTTTAATAATTTAGTTTTAGCAGACGAATATTTTGATACTCCATTACACATAGACATGCTTCTCGGTGTAAAATTGTTCGACCAAGTGTATGACGGCAATCAGTTCAGGCTGATATCGTCCAGTAATGTCTTAGTCGCTGGAGATCTCAATGTGAAATCCATTGCATGGGGATCCCGCTACCGACGTGCGCGGCGAGGTGTTGGAGGAGTGGGCGCTGGTGTCCGGCCTCGAAATCCTAAACAGGGGGTCGGTAAACACGTGCGTGCGTAAGCGGGGCGGATCTATAGTGGACCTAACGCTAGCTACCCCGTCTGTGGCGCGCCTTGTCCGGGACTGGAGGGTATTGGAAGAGGTTGAGATACTGTCGGACCACCGATACATTAGGTGCGAAGTCTCAGCCTATCTCTCGGTCTCGGACACGCAGCGCCCAAACAGATTCACCCCCACCTTCCCGAGGTGGGCGACCATGTTCCAGAATGTGGAACTGCTGATGGAAGCCTCTGTGGTTCAGTCATGGGTTTGCCCGAGCGACGGGTTTGCCGAGGCCGAGGAAGGGGCCGTGTGGTTCCGAGATGCATTAACGCAGATTAGCGACGCGTCGATGCCCCGGGCAAAGCCCCATACCCCGAAACGGCAAATATACTGGTGGTCTGAACTAATCGGCGCACTCCGCGCCGAGTGCAGTGTTGCTCGACGCCAGTACACAAGGCAAAGAAGGCGGCGAACCCGCGATGTTGTCACGGAGGTCCGGCTGTATGATGCCTACAGAGAGAAGAAAAAGGCTCTACAGCTGGCCATCAGCAAGGCCAAGGCGCAGGCAAGAGAGGAGCTCCTTGAAACTCTGAGCCTAGACCCCTGGGGGCGCCCGTACCGCATGGTACGCGGAAAGCTCCGCGCATGGGCGCCCCCATTGACTCAGAGCCTCGAGCCTCGGCTACTGGGGGAGATCGTTTCTGCTCTGTTTCCGAACCGAGCGGACAACACTCCCCCGCCCATGGCTCTCCAGTCCCCCGTGGACCGGGTTGCTGCGGCCGAGACGCCGGCGGTGACGTCGGAGGAGTTTGGCCAAGCCGTGAGAAGGCTCCGAGGCAAAAACACTGCCCCGGGACCGGACGGTATTCCTGGTCGTGCCTGCGTGTTGGCCTTGGACGCCCTAGGGACCGGAGTGGTCGCACTGTTTGACCAGTGCCTCCAGTCGGGGTGATTTCCCCCCCAGTGGAAGACGGGCAAGCTGGTCCTTATAAAGAAGGACGGACGCCCCGCAGATTCTACAGAAGAGGGCCATTCGGGCAATATATAACATGAAAGCTCGTGACTCTCTACGAGAAATCTTTCCTATGATTGATGTATTGACACTACCATCTCAATATATTTATGAGAATTTATTGTACGTAAGGAAAAACTTAAATATGTTTAGTAAAAATAACGATAGACATAATTTAAACTTAAGAAACATAGATAAAATCGATATACCAAAGTTTAGACTGCAAAAAACTAATAAATGTTTCATCATTAACAGTATAAGGTTATTTAATAAATTACCTAAAAGCATTATAGATCTAAGTGAAATAAAGTTTAAGAATTGTATAAAACACATTTTAATCAATAAGACTTTCTATAGTGTAAAAGACTATTTTAACGATAAAGACGTCTGGAACCGTCCTGATATGCAATTGAGGTCTCGGAACTAGTGAACAAATTACTTATTACATATGTAGAATGAACCCTAGCTTAGTAGTGTCCGATATTGTAATAATTTAATATTACATATGAACGGACATGGGTCTTTAGCTGCTGGTAGACTCAGCTGTACGTGATTTTGACACAACTATTGGGGTGGCAAGTAAAAATGTATCTATGCTAATGGCTAGGTTCTGCTAGACACAACAAATGGAATAATGATGGATCTGGACATACCTCGGGAGCAGCCTGGTCTCTTTAGGAACACAGTTTTCACTATCACTTGGCTTTACCTGCCTTTTTTATTGATTTATTATCACCCGGCACGGGAGCGATGTGTATACGTATAATAATTTATTTTGAATTGTTAGCGACCTCTCGTGGTCAAGCACGGAACCGCGTCGAAGACGTTTTGTTTTACGTTTTAAAACCAGGCAAGGGGTTCAGTAGGAAATAGGAATTTAAACTTGGATAGGAATGAATTACAAGGACAACATTTCCCCCCACTTGAACTCCTCTGATTTCAGAAAAAAAGTTAAAATAAAATGATATAATTTGGTGCTCGGAAAGTACAAAATATCTTAACCTAATAAAATATAATAAAGAAAAAAAATATAATAAAATATATAAAACTAAGTTACCTATCAGTAAACTAAACTAGCTTAGCCAACTTGGTAAAGGGATCTGCCCTTTACCAAGTTAACGACAGGGCGCCGTAAGAAATGCCCTTT
Source organism: Monopis laevigella (assembly GCA_947458855.1). Classification (NCBI taxonomy): domain Eukaryota; kingdom Metazoa; phylum Arthropoda; class Insecta; order Lepidoptera; family Tineidae; genus Monopis; species Monopis laevigella. The sequence goes on along the minus strand of OX381596.1, from coordinate 43,484 downwards.
TGGAGTACGCACAGTTACTACGCGAACAACTCCGTCAGAGCCAGGGTGTAGCTCATGTATACTAGCTAAAGACCACTGCAAGGGTGGCAGGTTTGGATCTACGAGTACCACTACATCTGTAACGTTGTACACAATTAGGTATAGGCACAAATAATGAATACAACGTGACATAATTTTCTAATAGGTTTATTTTCATAAACGAAATTAAAATTAGTTTAAATAAAATATTTAATGTAAAAGTTATGACGCTGACTGAACTTTACTTACACACTATGGGTGACGTCACATCCAAGACGGGGATCGCGAACCACTCGCACGCCGGTCGCCGCCGCCGCCACCTCCCGCGGGCTGGCGGGCGGGCAGGCGAGTCAGTCGTCTACCAACCGTTGAAGCTAGTGCACGTCCTCTTGCACTTTACATATAAATACGAACATATTGCGTAAAACTTAATTGTAAAAAACTTATTTTAATCGTTTGCCTACAAGCATTAATCTTATATTCTCCGTGAACAAGTGTTACATTTTTAGCTCTTGTAGGTAGTGGTAGAATTTTACAGGTATTCTGGATTTGTAAAATTATTTTTACTATTGCTAGCTTTATATATTGCTATTTAGTTTTTGCCTATTAGTAATTTATTGTGTCACGTAGGCGGGTTCGAACCATGCCAATTTTTTATGGTGGTTAAAAATAATAATTTTGCTTTATGTAATTTAACGGCTTTCGCATCCAGCTTTCTATTGTAAATCCGTCCTGATTGTGATCACGACCACATCAACTCACTCATCTGGTCACTCTTCAGGCCCAGGCTTGGTCACAGTCAGGCGGAAATGGTAACATATTACCATTCGTTTATTAACCTGGCACAACGTGCATTCCAGGGTGCAAAATTAAGAATTAATAAGCTACGCTCGTCAACTACAACCAGCTCGTGACCAAAAGCCAGCTCGCTAGCTACAGCCAGCTCGCAGACTACAGCCAGCTTGCGCACTACAGCCAGCTCAGGAGAGCTTACGACCTACGGCCAACGCACCAGCTCAGCCAGCTGACAACATCTCAGCCTCACACCACCTACGGCCAGCTCAGGGGAGTACCAGGCTGTGGTACTAGAATTCAGACGGGCTTTATCAAATCAAATCAAAATTTAAATTATTTCATGTAAATCTTTACAGATATTTCTGAATAGTCAAAAAAAAAAAAGTTTTAACAATAAGGTCTAGAGTGCGTTTGGTTAGGCTGCTATATATATATAACCATTATAGATTAATTAATAAAATGTGTCATAAATAAAAGTATTAAAAAAACCAACCAACCGAACGCACGCTACATAACCAACTAGTGTAAGACTAGGTGGTTAGCTGATTCCATTGACCTTCCGATTATGATCTGCCATACAAGGGTGCCACCGAGGCGACCGACCTCACCAACCGTATCCACGCCTTAAATATTAGTTCTTATATTATTATTATATTGGCTGTAGATATTTTTAAATGACCATCAATCGCATTAACATAGTTATATGGATCGGTATCTTTAAGGGCGTAAACACTAGTTGTAAAGTCGATCCCTCCGGAGACACCCCGGAGAAAAAGGTACCAGCAAGTAAAAAACTCTGGTGCTTCACACAAACTAACAGAGGAATATAGCCATTGAGTTTGTAGTTGTTGCCATTGCCATTAGACTATGATATGCATATCGCAGCATACATAAAATGCTCTAACCCTACTAAAAGCATGCGCAAAACACCCTATGGCAGATTATTTAACAGTTTAGCAATTGGTTGCTGTACCAATGTACAGAACTGCAAATACTAAAGAGTACAGGCAATTTACTAAATAATAATATATAATAACAAGGTACCTGTATAATATAAATATAAATAAGTAATCATAAGATATACCTTATCCAAAGATAAAATTTAAATATAATAAAAAATTAATTAAGTAATATTAAGTTATTACAATATCAGATTTAACATACCTACTAGGGTACTCATTTGAAAAGGCAATACTAGTTGTGAGACCTCAATTGCAGATCAGAACGGGTCCAGACATCTTTATCATTAATATAGTTATAGCAGCACAACTGACAAAGTAAAAGAAACAAGTGAACGTCCTGAAAAGGACGAGTTCCGCAACAGTAAAGAAACAAGTGAACGTCCTGAAAAGGACGATTTCCGCAACAGTAATGAAACAATTGAACGTCCTGAAAAGGACGGTTATTCGTAAATGTTCTCAAAAGAACATAAAATTATTGTGTGGGTAGTTCATAATGTGTCGACTATATGCGACACCCGCGCCATCGAATACTGCGGAGGGGAGGCTACGTCATCGGCATTAAGGCGGGGACGTTTCTTTTCGGAAAACTATTTTAAATTATTATGTTTTGTTTACATTTGTTTTTAATAATTTCCTTTTATAAAATCATATATGAATACGGAAAATAAATAAGTAAATTCATTCAGTTACTACCAACCAAGAGTTTCACTTCTAAACCTACAAGTACACCAGATCCCTAAAGTGGACAAACAAGCCCTGCTGAAAAATGACGGAAGAAAACCAAGAAGTAGAAGTCTCTGCAGTCTCTGCAATTTCGCTCTCAATGCGGATACCACCATTCTGGAGAGATAAACCTCGTCTATGGTTAATCAGTTTCGAGGCAGCAACAAGCGAACTCAAGAAAAGCCAGACGCAACTAGCTCAGATGGTCGTCGCCAAGCTCGAAAAGCAAGACATCGAGCAAATAACAGATTTGCTGTACAACCCGCCCAAAGCCGAGCAGTATGAAGTTATAAAGAAGCGCCTCATAACCACATATGAAGAGTCAGATAATAGACAATTTCAAAAACTACTATCAGAGATGGGGTTAGGGACACAAAAACCGTCGCAACTTCTACGTAGAATGAAGAATTTAGCACGGGAGAAAATACCTAACGCAACCCTGCGACTTATGTGGAGCAATCACCTTCCAGCTCACATAAGATCAGTACTCGCCGTCAGTGAATCAATAAACCCAGACACTAAGCTCGACGAAATCTCTCTGCTAGCTGACACAATAGCAGAGACAAGCTGCTCGCAGGTGTCTACAATAGCCACTTCACTGCCAGGATCGCAAATAGAGGAGACATTGACCATCACGAGCCAGTTAAAAAAATTGACAATGGAGATCGCCGAACTCAAATCAAGACCTCAGTACGATAATCGGCCAACCACAATCGAAAACACAAAACATTGTTCCCGTTGCAACTCAAGATCTCGTGCACGACAAAACTCGCAATCACCATCGCGTTTCCGGTACGGCTCGCCATTACCGTATTGCTACTATCACCAGCGATGTGGAACGAAAGCAGTCAAATGCACACCGCCGTGTTCTTTCAAGAAACCCCAGGAAAAATTGTCGGGAAACTGGACAGGACGCTAAACGTGGCGGAACTGAACTTGGCGTCTCCAAAGCATCACACCGCCTATTTATTAACGACAAGTTAAACAAATTAGTATTCTTGGTAGACACGGGTGCAAATATATCCATCATACCAAGAAGAAAAGGCATGCAAACCCAACCATTATCCTTCTGCCTTTACGCCGCCAACAACACAATCATCCCAACATATGGAGAAAAAACACTAGAATTGGACCTCAACCTGCTCCGAAGATTCAAATGGAAGTTTATCGTCGCAGCCGTATCCAAACCAATTCTAGGTGCGGATTTCCTCAAACATCATCAGCTCATAGTCGACGTCAGGAATAAAAATTGATTGATGGGACAACAAACCTTTCATCGAAGGCCACTTTCGTTCAACCTTCCGACATACCTACAATCCGCAGTATTGACATGGGGAAGTCTTATCATGACGTATTGGCAGAATTTCCTGGAATCACAAGATTAACTTCGATGCAGCTGAGCTCTAAACAGGAAGTCAAACATTTCATCGAAATAACCGGACCTCCACTTCATTGTTGAGCACGTCCGGTACCACCACATCGCTATGAACAAGTCAGGAAAGAGTTTGAAAACATGATACAGCAAGGATTATGTCGACCTAGCAAGAGTCCATGGGCATCACCCCTACACATCGTGCCAAAAAAGAACGGAGACCTGCGTGTATGTGGCGACTACCGAAGACTGTACGCAATCACCAAGCCCGACCGCTATCCCATACCAAGAATCAAGGATTTTACATACCAGCTGTCCAAAACCAATATTTTCTCAGCAATCGACCTCAATCGAGCCTACCAACAACTTAGTGTACGAGAAGAAGATATCGAGAAGACAGCCATCATAACACCAATGGGACTGTTCGCATTTCCACGTATGTGTCCAGGATTAAAGAACGCCGGTCAAACATTCCAACGATACATCCATGAAGTTCTGCGTGGTCTGGATTTTGTATTCCCATTTATTGATGACGTATTAGTTGCATCATCGAACGAAGAAGAACACAGAGAACATGTACGCATAGTATTACGACGATTAGAAGATAGCAGCATTACTATAAACTCTGCAAAATGCCACTTCGGACAAGAATCAGTCAAATTCCTTGGCTACACAGTTTCTGAAGATGGAATCAAGCCTCCAGAAGAAAAAGTCAAAGTTATCACAGAATATCCGAAACCAAAAACTGTAGAAGATTTAAGACGTTTTCTCGGCGTGATCAACTTTTATCGAGAACACGTCCCGAAAGCGGCTGCATTACAAGCGCCACTTAATGCCTACATACACAACGCCAAGAAGAAAGACAAGACCGTCATTGAATGGAACAGTGAATCTAATGAAGCATTCGAACCCTGTAAAGCTAGCATATCAAAGGCAACTCTGCTCGCTCATCCATCACATAAAGCTGCATTAGCAATCTTCTGTGACGCGTCAGACAATTCTGCTGGAGCCGCACTTCATAAATTTGTGAAAGAAGAATGGCAACCACTAGGCTATTTTTCCAAGAAGTTCAATGATGCCCAACGAAACTACAGCACGTTCGATCGAGAGCTACTTTCAATCTATCTATCAATCATCCACTTCAGAAAAATAATCGAAGGACGTGACGTCATCGTGTTCACAGATCACAAACCACTCACTTACATTCTCCAAAAGCCACCATCAGTCACAGAAACACCGCGGCGCGCAAGACAATTGATGTTTATCAGCGAATTCACAACAGACATTCGTCACATCAGCGGCAAAAACAACGTCGTTGCCGACGCCCTAAGTCGCATCGAAAGTATTTTTTGCCCATCTATGCTAGGTTTCGTGCAAATAGCACATGAGCAAGAAAGAGACAGAACCATACAAGAGCTGGCACAACGAAGCAATATAAATTTGAAGAAAGTAACACTGCCGCAATCAGCAACACAAATTTACTGCGAAACATCATCGTCCAATTTTCGACCATACCTACCAGAATCATTCAGACGAACAGCATTCGACGCCGTGCATAATATCAGTCATCCAGGAGTCAGATCAAGTCGAAAGCTAATGTCACAGAAATATTTCTGGCCTTCAATGAACATTGACGTTGGAAATTGGGCTAAACAATGTGTTCGATGTCAAGAATGCAAGATACAGCGTCACACGAGAAGCTCTCTAATGTCATTCCCACCTGCTGGTCGATTTCAACACATTCACATCGATATCGTCGGGCCACTTCCTACATCATCTCAAGGTCATCGTTACTTGATTACAATCATCGATCGACTAACAAGGTGGCCAGAAGCGATACCTACCGAAGATATCACAGCCGAAACCGTCGCAAAAGTTGTATATGGAAATTGGATCACTCGTTTCGGTTGCCCAGAAACGCTGACTAGTGATCAAGGTCGTCAATTCGAAAGTGAACTATTTGCCAAACTAATGAACACCATGGGGATCAACAAGACTCGTACGACACCTTATCATCCACAAGCAAACGGCATGGTCGAGCGATGGCACAGAACGCTCAAGACTGCATTGAAAACCAAACTATCGGAAAGAACAGAATGGATGACCGAACTGCCCACGGTTTTATTCGGACTACGAGCTGCTGTACGATCCGATACCGGCGTCAGTGCGGCAGAACTAACATACGGCCACAACCTTCGGCTGCCTGGTGATTTCTTCGCTATACAACAACCTGAACGAGATATGGACCACAATTACGTCAGTCAATTACGGAACATCATAAACGCACTCAAACCATCTCAGGCACAAGCACAATCATACGAGAACAATCTGCCAATATTTGTGCACCCAGCCTTACATACATGTGAACAAGTATTTATAAGAAACGATGCCGTAAAAAAACCATTGCAACAACCCTATGAAGGCCCGTACGCAGTGATCAAACGGAATGACAAAACTTTCATTCTGCAATTACCCACACGCAAAGCCACTATTTCTATCGACCGTCTCAAACCTGCGTACATCGTCAACGACTACCAGTCTGCATCCAGCAGCAGCGCTCACTCTTCAAGCAACATCAATCATTCTTCAAGTAACAACACAGACAGAACAAGCAGACCAACGGAACCAGCATCTATCTTAAAATCAAGTACCACGGTTACCAGATCTGGACGCATAAGCAAACTGCCGGTACGCTTCGCTTGAGGGGGAGCACTGTAGCAGCACAACTGACAAAGTAAAAGAAACAAGTGAACGTCCTGAAATGGACGAGTTTCGCAACAGTAAAGAAACAAGTGAACGTCCTGAAAAGGACGAGTTCCGCAACAGTAAAGAAACAATTGAACGTCCTGAAAAGGTCTGTTATTCGTAAATGTTCTCAAAAGAACATAAAATTATTGTGTGGGTAGTTTATAATTTTCTCTCGCAAAGAAGATCCATCTCGTGGTAGCGCCGTGCACCAAGTTGAGGATTCAGCGTCGCCGTGTCGTTTTGAGACCGCTCGATCGCCCCGACAGCCGATTCACCGGCAGCGTAGTTGGCGTTCACAGCTGCACACAGCATCACATGGCTCCTCTCGTCTCGACGGCCGCTCGGTAAAAGAGCGCGCGCACACGCGCCGTGCTCGACTATATGCGACACCCGCGCCATCGAGTACTGCGGAGGGGAGGCTACGTCATCGGCATTAAGGCGGGGACGTTTCTTATTGGAAAACTATTTTAAATTATTATGTTTTGTTTACATTTGTTTTTAATAATTTCCTTTTATAAAATCATATATAAATACGTAAAATAAATAAGTAAATTCATTCAGTCACTACCAACCAACAGTTTCACTTCTAAACCTACAAGTACACCAGATCCCTAAATAGTCATTAACTCTATAGTATGCCCTATGGATTAATGTTTGTTTTATACAATTTTTAAACTTTATTTCACTTAAATCTATAATACTTTTAATACCTATTATCTCAATTTGTTTTATTTATAAAATGGAATTTATTAGTGATTACGTTTTGAAGTTTTTAATTCAAAACCCCTCACCCTTCAAACGTAACACATCATCCATCTTTACATTTGGCGTTGATTGAAACCATTTGTTTATCTGTTGCAGAGGTGTAGGTATTCTCTCTGCCAGATGCGCCAAAAGCCCTGAGTGAGAGTTTGAATCATCTGCCAGCGAGACGCGGACATTAAGTGTCATCATGTACAGGCTCAGGCACAGCGACGAGCGGTCCGCCCACTAGGAAGTGGCCAGGTGTAAGGACATTCGATTCCTGAGGTTCGGTAGATAATACACATAACGGTCGCGAATTAAGTATCGCCTCGATTTTGGCGAAGACCGTAAAAAGCTCTTCTAGCGTAAGAACCTGGGAACCGACTACCCTTTTTAAATAGTATTTGGTGGATTTAATTCCACTCTCAAAGATGCCCCCAAAGTGGGGTGCACCTGGGGGATTAAACTCCCATTGAATATGACGATGCGTAAACGCGGCTGCGAGATCGTTGTTATTGCGTAATAAATTGTAAATATCGTAAAGATAGCGATTCGCGCCAACAAAATTCGTTCCGCAGTCACTAATAATTTTTGCGCATAATCCGCGACGAGCTACAAAGCGGTCAAGAGAGGCCAAAAAAGCCTCTGTTGACAGTTCTGTCACAGCTTCCAAGTGGACGGATTTAGTGCTGAGACAGATAAACAGACAAAGGTACGCCTTGTTGTCGAAGTAATCACGTTGCGTTTGGTTAATTATGACACGTAAAGAATGATTTAATTCTGCAAGAGAAAGATAAGTTTTATTACGGTTTGGTGGTTTTACTTTACCATTTTTGATAAACCGTAGACACCGTGCAATTACGCGTTGCATTTTATAGAAGGATGAGTATTTTTCAATAATATCTAATAGTGAATATTTTTTATTTACAACGAGTGAGTGAGAGCATAAAACAGATTTCAGTTCTGGAATCTGTAGTGACTCGGTTTCATTTGGGACCTCGTTAGGTTTTTTTTTTTTTTTTTTGTAGAGGTGCGGGAAAATCTTCAAAAGACTTACCTCCGGAGGAGTTATGCATTGGCTACCCAAGTCATAATTCCTCCGGAGAGTGTGGGATTGTACCCACTAAAAAACCGCACCCCTGTTCATTTTCCCTTTGATGTTTTGTTTCTTTTTTCCACAGGCATGAACCCGTGCCTTTGGTATTGTCATTATAATTTTTAATGCCATTAGTTTTTAAAGTGATGGGAATCCGAATCGGGAATTTATTCGGAGTCCCATTTACACGTGTGCATGAATTCGCTCATGTCAGCTCGGATCAAGGAATGTTACTCTCGATACCCGCCGATTTACATGATCGAACACACGCACATGCGACAGTGTCTTGTAGGTGTTAGGCAGACACTGGTTTTCTAAGTTCCTATGCTAGGCACATGTGCGCGGACCCGCTCATATCGGCCGGGATCAAGGAATGTTACTCTCGATACCGGCTTTCCACATGACCGAGACCACGCACATGTGACAGTGTCTATTGGTGTTGGGTAGACACTGGTTTAGTCGTATACATTCCCACACAGTTTTTGGCCCCTCCACCCATGAGCACAGGGGCTTCGGAGCTTCCAACTGCGCAGGCAATGTGTGTTGCGCACTGGGTTTACATTTTATAAGTGGTGACAGTTTATTATGTTTGATTTTATGAGAGAGGTTTTTTTTTTTTTTTTTTTTTTTTTTTTTTTTTATATATATTCCGTAAACAAGGCCGCAAGGCCACATACCCGGAACTCGACATCGGCGTTTTGTGACGCATTCCTGTCGTTACAGTCGGCATCGACTTAGCATTAGCTAATTACAATTTTAAGAAGTTACAAAATATTTTTTAACACCGCTTTAACTTTATACAATAATTTTTACATTAATGCATTTAAGTACCAAAATATATTTTAAACAATCTTATTTTATATTACTTATTTATCTAGATTAACATTTTTAACATTAATGCATTTATTTAAATTAATTAGGTTAGGTTAGGTTTTTTTTTTTTTTTTTTTTTTTTTGCGGTAGGAGGAGTAAAACCCTTTATGGGTACCACCGCCCCGAGTTGCGGTGGTTATGCCCGACTCCCATTGGGAAGGTGTCCCAGCGGTATACGTGCAAAACATCTCCCCCTTTTCTGTATCCCCTGACATGGTGGGGTCAGAGACTTTATACATCTTTTGTGCTTTTTTTTTTTTTGCTTCCTCGGGATATACATTTTATATTAATAAACATAGAATTCTACATACACAATTCACCACAATAATAATCATAATAATATAATAGTCATTACATACACAATAATAAATTTCCCTACGCTTGTCTTGTCTCTGAATATACTAAAGTATATTCTCAAGCAAGAGAACGTTATTCTGCCGAAATTTCCATTGTCTTTTTATTCATCAACATTTATTTACATTACAACCTATTTCATAATAATTAAAATAATAAACAGTTTAAATCAACTAATTGTGTAGTAATATAATTATTAATAAAAGTATATACAGTAATAAATTCCAGTTTGCCTTTACTTATTTCTATTTCTTACCCTAATTGCTACATTTTTACAAAATTCTAAGAACCTTGTTCTGCTTTTCTTATCAGCTATTATTTCCCCTATTGCCTCTCTTGTTATAGTAATAGCCAACTCCATTTCTACATCATTTCTTTCTTTACAGAATATTGGACACTCAACCACAACGTGCAACACGCTTTCGTCAACCTGAGGATCGCATGGGCACGCCGGGCTCTCCTTGCACCTGAAGCGATTCAAATATTCGGAGAACCCGCCGTGTCCGGTCATCACCTGCAACATCATGGAATCCAGTTCCAGGGATTGAACCAAGGGGTATGCTTTGATTGCATCCGGGAGGAAGGTCTTTGTTATAGAAGCCGTTTCTCCGGTCTGATATCGATTATTCCACTCCCCAAGGGACTCCTGTCGAATTTTCCGCTTTACAAATGAGACAGGGCATAGGTCGTAATACGGCTTAATCTTCGTATGAAGAGCGGCTTGCTTTGCAAGCTCATCTGCCCTCTCGTTTCCCTCCAACCCCGCGTGAGCTTTTATCCAAAATAACTTAGTTATTTTTTCCCAGAGTTGTTGCTTTTGCTATGTTAGATCTGCTCTTAATCGCTAAGGGGTGGAGAGAAACGCCACCCACTATTGTTTCCAATGCCGATCTGGAGTCTCTGTAGATATTGCAGCTGCCCGCAGTTCTATTGAGGATTTGCTGTGTCGCTTCTGATAGGGCCAGCAATTCCGCCTGATGGACGGTGCAGAAGTGGTCCAACTTAAATTTTCGGGTATTGATCTCCACGTCATTATCCCATATGGATAATGCCGCGCCGACTTTCCCTTCAATTTTACTACCATCGGTGTAGATTTTTAAGCCGCTGTTGCCGCACTAGGGGGTATGCGTAATGCATTCACACTCCGTCAACAAAAAAAAAAAAAAAAAAAAAAAAAGTTAGGTTAGGTTAGGTTAGGTTAGGTTCCCCCCCATGGGGCCACCTTGTCGTGGTGGGTGGGCTCTAGTAGGCGGAGGCTGGTCACCTCCGCTGAAGCTAACGGTCCCAAGTGGGGCCCCTCCCGGCACTTCTCTGTGGAGGCGGAGTTGGTTGGGATGGGGCCACAACCCCGGCCGCCGTTCATTCGGTGGCCGAGGAGGAACGGGGCGGCGGGGGACATGGTGCTCGTTCCCCCCGCCCTGTGGGGCCTGGGGCGGCGGATGCGGGGGCATTCGTCGCGTCGAGGGCCACGTGAGGAAAGGCGTCCGTGGTGTTACCGGGCGTCTTTATTCCTGGGGGAGTTGAGAGGGGGGTATATCGAAGGCCCTCCTCCACTCGAGACGGTGCTCGCGCAAGCGGGTTCACGCCGGTGGGGTCGCGGACGAATGCGTAAGCGTACCCGTGGCCCTGCCTTTACGGCGGCCGGAGGAACACCGTGGGGTTTAGTCAGTAAGAGTCTGACATAACCTGGCTGTCGCCCCCGCGATGGCTGGGTATCCATGACGATTCCCCACGTTAAAAAAAAAAAAAAAAAAAAAAAAAAAAAAAAAAAAAAAAAAAAGGTTAGGTTAGGTTGCTGGCGTGTGACCCGCCATGGGAACTACAGGCGGAGGCTCTCGCAGAGGTATACAGGTTTCGTGCGAATCTGAGGGCACACGATCAGTTCCCAGACCATAGGGAAGTGGAGGGACTGCGGGACGCTGCACAGGCTGCTCTAACTTCGAGGTGGAAGACTGACCTCGAAGCAGCCACATCCGGCCTTGTAACCCTGGAGGCAATACTGCCAAGTTTTGAACGGTGGATCTCCCGGAAGAAGGGGGTCCTTGATTTTCACACGGTGCAGGTTCTAACCGGGCACGGTTGTTTCGGTGAGTACCTGCATCGAGTGGCTGGACGGGAGGAAAACCCTCAATGCCATAAGTGTGGCGCAACTGTTGACACAGTGCGTCATACTTTAGAAGAATGCTTGGCTTGGGAGCCCCAGCGGCACGACCTAGCCGCGTTACTGGGTGGAGATCTTTCACTGCCGACCATCGTCTCCAAAATGCTCGACAGTGAAAGGTGCTGGGACGCCGTAACCTTCTTCTGCAAGTCAGTCATGACTCTGAAGGAGGTGGCAGAGAGGGAACGAGAGGACAATCCCAATGCTCTCTTAATCCGCCGACGGAGAGCGGGTCGGGCATGCCGGCGTTATGCGCACCTGCTTGCCCCGCCTTAATGGATCGGTCGGCCAGGTCGGGGGAACCTAGCCGACCAACGATCCAAAAGACTGGAGCGCCTCGAAATTCTCCCGGAGCGCTCCTCCTGGACCGTACCTGCTCAGAGCAGGTCCATCGCGGGGACAACAGTAGAATGCGCAAGCGATCCTGTTGTCCTCCTAGAAAGCGAAATGGTGGGAGAATCGCTGGGTTATTTAGCCGGTAGGACAAGGCACTCAGCCTTGTGAGTCCGGCATATCCGCCCTGGTCCCCCCGGACCTGGCGGAATACGTAAATGTATTTTTCCCAGCGTTAACAAAAAAAAAAAAAAAAAAAAAAAAAGCGGGTAGGGAATCTTCTTGATGCGAGGTTCAAAGCGGTGGAAGGCATGCTCCTTCGTCCATCTTTGGGCAGTACTGAGCCTGCCCAACATACCACTGTTAAACCAACCTCCAAAGCGGCGGCTAAGCCGACTGCTAAAGGGGCTGGCAATACAACAGTGGCAATAAAGGGAAGACCGGCCGTATCCAAGGCGGCTGAAGAACCTGCGGCCTCTAAGATGTACCCATCGAAGAGGCCAAGAAAGAAGAAAACTGAACCCCGACAGGCTGAGTCCTATGCGTCTGTAGCAAAGCGGGGAGCAAAGGGCGATAATTCGGTTTCCACAACGCCGAAACCTAAAGCGGCTAAGAAGACGCCAAGAATACACGCCCCTCGAACCGCCGCGGTTTCTCTTGCCCTACAGCCAGGAGCGGCGGAACGAGGAGTTACATTTGTGAAGGTACTCGAGAAGGCCAAGAGTAAGATCAACCTTGGCTCTCTCGGGATTCCTTCACTAGGTTTTAAAGTCGCGGCAAACGGAGCCCGCATCCTTGAGGTGCCCGGTCCAGACCATGACAAAAAGGCGGATTTATTCGCCAAGGAGTTATCGGAGCACCTATCCTCCGAAGATGTCAAGATCACCCGACCTGTGAAATGCGCAGAAATGCGCATCACTGACCTGGACGAATCGGTTGAGGCGGGTGACGTTGCTGCTGCGGTGGCAGAGGTTGCGGGATGTTCCGCAACCAGTGTTGTAACGGGCAATATCAGCCGCTCCTCCCGGGGTATCGGCAGCCTATGGGTGCGTTGCCCAGTAGAGGCAGCAAAAAAGGTGGCCGGAAGCGGCCGGCTCCTAGTGGGCTGGGTCGCTGCCCGCGTCAAGCTGCTCGAGCCGAGGCCCTTGCGGTGTTACCGCTGCATGGAGCTCGGCCATGTAGGCAAAGTGTGCACGGGAAGTACCGATCGTAGTGGCCTATGTCACCGATGCGGTCAGCCCGGGCACAAGGCGGCGACATGTGCGGCAATACCACATTGTGCCATCTGTGCCAATGGAGGCAAAAAGGCCGACCATAGGATGGGGGGTCGAGCATGCTCCCCCCCCAAAAAGAAGAAGAAACAGGGCACGGCTGATGCTACATCTGTGGCAAAGCCGATAACAGCCCGCCGCCCCGCTACGCGGGATAGGGAGGAGTTGATGGACTCGTGAGTGTCCAAAGTCTCCTCCATTGTGTATAGTTCTGTATATAGTGTAAATATATTGTGTGTGTCTATAAATAATATGTGTAATTTTATGCATTTGATGGGAGTCTTGTCTGAAAACGCTTGCCGGGTGGGCTCTGCCCGCGGTAAGTTTTTTGAACATAGATACTGGCGGCTCTGATCTATCATGGGCGGCGGGTGCGGGGGCATCTGCGGTCTCATAAAGAACGCTCTAAGAGCCCTATAAGGTGAAAGACGCTCACGTGTTCCTGAGCGCCTTTTGCACTAACTAAGTTGAGAAAGGGGAGGGAACTACTTCGTCCCAGCCCCTAAATGTTGACGGAGCCTATTAATTAAGGCTATTGCCGGCGATATCACGGAAGAATGCTCGCGCGTACCCGTGTTCTCGCCACTAAGGCACTGGAAGGAACTCTATGGGGTTTTAGTGAGTAGGAGTCTCACATAACCTCCTCTGTGCCCCCCGGCACCGGGAGGTATCCATGACGGATTTCCCCATATAAAAAAAAAAAAAAAAAGGTTAGGTTAGGTTAGGTTAGGTTAGGTTAGGTTTTTTTTTTTTTTTTTTTTTTTTCCGTAGGTTAGGTTAGGTTAGGTTAGGTTAGGTTAGGTTAGGTTAGGTTAGGTTAGGTTAGGTTAGGTTTTTTTTTTTTTTTTTTTTTTTTTTTTTTTGTAGGGGAGGAAATCCTTTATGGATACCACCACACCCGTATGTGGTGGTTATGCCCGACTTCCACTGGGAAGGTGGCCCAGTGGGTACGTGCTAAAACCTCCCCTGTAAGAAGTTAGTTGCTATGTTGTCAAGGGGTTTGTGCTAATGGGTTACACTTGCCCCTTGACCAAAAAATAGAAGTTGGTGTGAAAGATGAATTTGGTTGAGGAGTGGTTGTAGTTGGGGTTAACCAAGACTGACCTGGTTGATCTTAATTGTGAGGCCGTTAGCTTCGGCGGTATAGAAGTTGGTGTGAAAGATGAATTTGGTTGAGGAGTGGTTGTAGTTGGGGTTAACCAGGACTGACCTGGTTCATCTCAATTGTGGGGCCGTTAGCTTCGGCGGTGGTGACCAGCCACCGCCTACTGAGCCCCCCCACCACGACAAGGTGGCCCCATGGGGGGGGGGTTAGGTTAGGTTAGGTTAGGTTAGGTTAGGTTAGGTTAGGTTAGGTTAGGTTAGGTTAGGTTAGGTTAGGTTAGGTTAGGTTAGGTTAGGTTAGGTTAGGTTAGGTTAGGTTTTTTTTTTTTTTTTTTTTTTTTTTTTTTTTTTTTTTTTTTTGTAGAGGTGCGGGAAAATCTTCAAAAAGACTATCCCCCGGAAGAGTTATGCATTGGCTATCCAAGTCATAATTCTTCCGGAGAGTGTGGGATTTGACCCACTAAAAACCCGCACCCCTCATTCCACCTACCCCTCTAACATAATTAGAGACCTTTTCCGCATGGCTCTTTATGAGTGATTACTCTGCAATCTATTATTCCTGGTTGTCCTATTTCCCTTTACTTATTTCGATTTTTACATCTTGCGTTAATTTTCAAACAATATTTTAAGAATTCCTCTCGTGTGCTTTTATCTGACATTATTATAGCTACATTATTTCTGTTCAATACTTTATCTATTATATGCTCTAAATCATATCTCTCTTTGCAGAATGCCGGGCACTCTACAAGGACATGCATAATACTCTCCGGTACATTCGGTTCGCATATGCAGTCATAATGTTCCTTTAATTTAAATCTGTGGAGGTACTGTGCGTATCCACCATGCCCCGTGAATACTTGGGTAAGTTCGCTGGTAATTTTGACACCCTTCATAATCCTAAAAGCGCTCTCTACACGGGGAAAGAACATTTTTGTTATTATTGCCGTTGGGTCGGCGGAGTATCTCTCCTGCCACCTTGCGATTGTTTGTTTCCTGAGAAGTGTTTTTACATGCGATAGAGGCACTTCACTATAGTCGCTTGCAGTCTTTTTTAATGCAGCCTTTTTTGCCAACTCATCGGCTCGTTCATTACCTGGGGTACCAACGTGGGCTTTCACCCAAAAGAACCGCAAGACTCTGCCTTCGTCAGTGATTCTTCTCACAATGTTATTTATTTGCATGGCTAGATGGTTTCGTGTATTAGCTCCAGCCAGCAGGTCAAGGGAGGACCTGGAATCACTAAAGATGTTTATTTGAGGTACCTTATGTTTTGATGCCATTTCTGTTGCCCGGTATAAAGCGTACAGTTCCGCTTGGAACACAGTGCAGTACGGTTCTAATTTGAGAGTCTGGTAACGAGTTTCCTTACCATTCTCCCAAAATGTTACCGACGCGCCTACACCCCCGGAACTCTTACTACCATCTGTGTAAATTTGAGGACCTTTGATCCCTAACTCCTGCTCTATGTTCGATCCAAGATCCTCAACAAGACCGTACTTTATTTTTACAAAACTCCCGGGGTGAGGCGCATCCGCAACATCCGCAAATCGCTCCAATGTGCGGTCGCACAGCTCGCTGGGCATGGAGCTTATCTTTTTTGCTCTATAAATTTCTGAGGCTTCTAGTATCCTCATGTCCAGTGGCAGAACGCCGGATATTATCAATGCAGCGTGTAAAGAAACCGTACGGTACGACTTGCAGATCTTCTGGGCGAAGCCCCTCTGTATGGAGTTTAAGAGTTTTTTAACGCACAGTTTTGTTGCGGCTTTTCCCCAGGCACTAGCTGCGTATAGTACTATAGGTTCAATGACTGCTTTGTATAAAGTTTTTATTATCTCGGGCGAGAGGCCCCACGTGACTTTTGCAGCGCATGCTATCTGTTTGTATAGTGTGCTGCATTTTTTTCTAATTTGACTCACGTGCGGTAAAAATGTTAATTTATTATCAATTGTTAGCCCGAGGAGTTTAAAATTGTCTACAATTTTAATTTCGACGGTATTCATTTTAGCTATTGGGATGTCAAATTTCAGCTTTTTGGTTATGACCATGGCCTGTGTTTTGTGGGGACCAAACTTGAGCTTATTTTTGACACCCCAGCGATGAACAATATCCAGAGCATCATTCGCTTGTTTTGCCACTTCGTTGCTATTTTCGCCCGAGACCACCAAAGTGACGTCATCTGCGAAAGCCTGATAATATGCTTTGGTTTCAGATAGCTCGTTTAAAAGTTGATCTAGAATCAAGTTCCAGAAGAAGGGCCCACCGATAGAACCTTGCACGCAACCTTTCGAGGTTGGTCTGTTATGAACAGCGCCGGCATATCTGAGCACCACCTCTCTGTCCCTTAAATATGACTTGACAAGGCCGTAGAGATTCCCAGGGCACTGTTTTTCATTCAGTCTACTAAGTATTATTGGCCACCACGCAGCATCAAATGCACCCTCTATATCCAATGATATAATCATTATTATTTTCTTTTGATTTAATTTGGTGTTTATGTGTTGCATCAAGTCGTAGAGTGCATCCTCGGTGCTGCGACGTGGGATAAATCCATACTGCCTCTCACTGAGACCTGGCAGAAGATGCCACTGCAGTCGCCAAACCATCATCTTCTCAAGTATTTTGCCAAAAATCGGTAACAATCCAATTGGTCGGTACGATTTTGGATTTAAATAGTTCTCTTTTGCAGGCTTTCGGAGAATTTTTACGACCGCAATCTTCCAGACATCAGGGAAGTGAGATGCAGAGAGACACTTATTTGCTATGGCTAGGAAGATATCTGGACGGCTTGCGATTGCTTTTTCGCAGATATCCGCGGTAAATTTATCAGCACCCGGGGCTTTCTTGGGGCTAAATGAGGTCACAGATTTTTCTAGTTCCCTCATTGTAAACGGGGGATCATTGTTGGATAATTTTGAGCCCCTAGGTTGGTCATTGCAATTTCCCTCCAGAAGTTGTCTGAGGGCTCTCTGCTCATCCGTATCACCACCAGTGTCATCGTGTGGATAAAAGGTCTCACCTAGTAAGGCGGCTGAGTCCTTTGCATCCAGGATCTCTCCAGCACTATTTTGGAGTAGTTGATCTTCTTTGTGCTTCTCTGTTCTTCTTATGACTCTGTAGATTTTGTCCCAAAGGCTTTCCCTTTCCTGTGAGGTGCAGAAAGCCTTCCAGCTTTCATTTCGTGCCTTATTGGCGGCGTCGATGTATAAAGCCTTGGCCTCTAGATAATTTTGTACTACGGTTTCCCTTCTAGAAGCAGCAGCACATTTTATTCTGTTCTTTAATTTTATTGTTTTGTTTTTCAGGTTCCGGAGTTCGTCGGTCCACCACGGGATAGTGACTTTTGGAGGCGGTTTCTTTGCGGGTATGGCGGATTTGCAGGCTTCATGGAGACAGGTAGTATACAAATTAATTACGTTATTAATTTCTTGTTTTGAGGAGGCGTTTTCCACCCCATCCACAGTCAGGTTTTGGTTTTTAAGTTCTTCTGCAAATACCTCGATAAACAAATCCCAGTTTGCTTTCTTGGTATTGTAGATGCGCGTGTTTTCTATTTCTCTAGGAGTTGGGGAATTCGCTAGGCGTATGCTAAATGCCACGGCATTATGGTCGGATGTTGTCAAATCTTTAATTACGCGCCACTGTTTGGCAATCCCGATTAAGGGTTGACTGCATGCCGTAACGTCCACCACACTACCATACATCCTCCCCCCCCTGACCGTTTCAAAGGTGGGTTCCGTCCCCTCATTTAAGACATACATGTTCATTTCATCAAGAAATGCACTGTATGTCGATCCCCTTTCGTTTTCTTCACTACTACCCCACCAGGGACTCCACGCGTTTACGTCTCCTCCTATGATAGTCCACTTGATATTCATATTCTGTACTGTTTGCTTGCATTTTTCTAGATAAGAGTCCATTGGCTCAGTGGGTTCAAAATAAACCGACTGAAAGCCAATTTTATTGTTATCGTATTGTATTATAGCAGCGGCAATATTTTCGGTTGTCCATGTAGGGTTTTCAGTTGTAACCAGTGTGTTATTGAGAACTATAATTGCAGCCTTCACTGGTTTACACCTGCTAATGGACTTCTGTATTGTTCTGTATCCAAAATAATTTCTCATTTCTCCGGTTGCTCCAACGTAGGGTTCCTGTATGAGTGCTACATCGTATCCTCTTTTTTTAGCTTCCGTGATGAACTCCGCTTCTGCTAATTTACTCCTTTGCAGGTTGCATTGTGGTTAGGTTAGGTTAGGTTAGGTTAGGTTAGGTTAGGTTAGGTTAGGTTAGGTTAGGTTAGGTTAGGTTAGGTTAGGTTAGGTTAGGTTAGGTTAGGTTAGGTTAGGTTAGGTTAGGTTAGGTTAGTAGAGCCTGAGACTCGGAACTGGTCGGGCGCGTGTGTTGCTGGGAACGTTATTCTGTTCCCGTTCCCGTGGTGTTCCTGGAACGTGTTCCTGTTCCCGGAACGTGTTCCTGTTCCAGGAACTTGTTCCTGTTCCCGCGGTGTTCCCTTATTCCAGCGATAAGCGAACAAGTGAACAAGTGTGTGAAGTGTAAATGATCTACAATGAGGAAAGCAAGAGCAAGAGGAAGCCTGGAGGCAACGGATAATTCGGACATGGACACCGAAGGCGAGGCTCAGGATTCGGCAGCGGAATCTCCTGAGCCAGGGACGAAGGTAGTAAAGGGCAAAAGAACTCGACCGTTGCCACAGTCGGAGGACGAAGAAGAGCCTGCCCCCATCCAGAAGGTAAATACTGCCCGTAGAGGTAAAAAGACTTCCCATTACATGGGAGTAGCGGCTGCTAGAGCGCAATTCCTGGTGTCTGGAGAATGGAAGGAGGACGAGGCACGAGACCAGGACGCGATAAATGCGGGAAACTTCATCTTAATGATAAAGAAAGCTGCTCAAACTCTCACGGAGGAAGTCACCAAGTCCACCAACCTGAACGGCCGCGTCCGGAGTAAGATGAACCAAGCCTGCGCAGACATCGAGCGGGCCTTGGAAGACATGGAGGACGACAAGGAAGGTACCACAGAATTGACAAGGCTTAGAGCAGACAATAAACGCATGCGAGAGGAACTTGCGCACGGTCAAGCTGAGGTGAAGGCCCTCCGAGCGGCCTTCTCAAACAGGAAAAGGGAGGATAACAACCTGAGGACCGTCACCGCTGATGAGGCGGAGAAGACCCTCCCGGAAGCGCTTGCTGATGCTCTAAAAGAGCTGAGGGAAGACCTGAAGAGAGACCTTGTCATAACTATGGGCAATATGGTTGACGCCCGGATCGCAGAGGCCGGACTGGCACCTACCAGTCACCCCTTGCGCCCACCTCTGGCAGCAGATCGCAAACGCGATCGCGAACTCGATTCTCGTCTTAAAGACCCCCAACCGGTGCAACCACTTCCGCAGCCGGCTGCCAAACCTAAGCAGGGCCCAACACCTGGAAAACCAGTCTCAGCCGAGGAACCAAGGCCCTCCACGTCCGTAACTCAACCCTCGTGGACAGAAGTGGTAAAGAAGAAGGGTAAACCAAGCAAGCTGAACACCAACCAGACGGCACCTAACAAGAAGCCTGAGACGCCCAAGACGCTTAAAGCCCCACGAACGGCTGCCATTGTGGTGGCACTTAAGCCGGATGCGGACGCAACATATGCCTCCGTCATGATGAAAACCACTACACATCTGCATCTAGCCGACGTGGGGCTAGAGCATGTAAAGGTACGTAAAACTGCTACTGGCGCCCGGATCATTGAGATACCCGGTGACAATAACGTAAGGGCCGCAGATATGCTGCAGAAAAAGATGGCTGATCTGCTGGGTGACGTGGCCAACGTGTACAGGCCAACAAAAATGGCGGAAATTAGGATATTTGGCCTGGACGAATCTGTCACACCGGAAGCGATCGAGAGTGCCATTGCCAAAACAGGCGGATGCGAACCCTCCCAGATCAAGGCTGGCAGAATCGGCACCCAATCTGACGGGACTGGCTCGTGCATTGTGCGCTGCCCGGTCACGACGGCTAATGTCATCCTTAAGTCAGGACGCCTCTTAGTGGGATGGTCGGCTGCCAAAGTTATAGGGCGGGAAACTCCCCGCATCCGCTGCTACAAGTGCATGGGCACTGGACACACTGGTGTGTTTTGCCCCTCACCTATAGACCGGAGTGACTTATGCCTACGATGCAGCCGCCCTGGCCACCGCAGAGCCGACTGCAAAGAAATAACGCCCTTCTGTGCTGTATGCCATTTAGCGCAAAAACCTTCCGAACACGCTATGGGGGGACAACGTTGTCTACCTCCACCGGTCCGCGGAAAAGAGCAGACTGCCAAGCAACGAGCCCCTGCTTCTCAACTAGCTACGGAGGGACAAAGAATGGATATTTAGATGTGGACACAACCACATCTAAACATCCTCCAGACGAACGGAAACCACTCTGGCCGGGCACAAGACTTGCTACTGCAGACTATGGCAGAGTGGGACTTAGATGTGGCTGTGGTCGCAGAGCCATATTTTGTCTCTCCCCAGCCAAATTGGGTGGGAGCAACAGATGGAAGCGTCGCAATAGTGACGAAAATGCAATGTGACACCCCACTCATCGGCACCAGAAGAGGACCTGGTTACGCTATGGCTGAGATGGGAAACCTCACGCTCTTAGGAGTGTACTTTTCCCCAAACCAACCATTGCATGCCTTCGAGAGATACCTCGATAAAATCGGCGAGGAGATCAGAAGGGCCGCTCCCTCACACCTGCTGGTTCTGGGGGATCTAAACGCCAAGAGCGTGACATGGGGCTGCCCCCGAACCGATCCCAAAGGAGCGGCCCTGAACGATTGGATCCTAAACACGGACTTGACTGTACTGAATCGGGGAGGAGTCAACACATGTGTACGAAGAAACGGCGGGTCAATTGTGGACATATCGATGGCAAGCAATGGAATCGCGTCACGCGTCCACGATTGGCGCGTGCTGGAAAACACCGAGACCCTTTCCGATCACCGTTACATTCTAATGACACTCACATCGGGGAACAGACACTCTAGCAATCAACGAGGGAGGTATGACCTGTTTCCCAGATGGAAACTTACCGGACTTGACAATGATATGGCGGAGGAGGCTGCCATGATTGAAGCATGGGCGACCCCTCCATCTTCACACTCGGACATTAATACAAATGCTGCCCTCTTCCGTACGGCGCTCACTGCAGTGTGCGACGCGGCCATGCCTCGGGCGAGGAGGATACCCTCCAAAAGACAAGTCTACTGGTGGTCTGAGGAAATTGCTACCCTCCGCCACGCATGTAACCGCGCTCGCCGAGCTTACACCAGATGCCGACGCAGAAGACACACTGCAGAAGAAGAAGAAGTGCTCCACAGGACCCTCCGGACGGCAAAACAAGACCTGGCACGGGAAATTGTTCAGAGGAAAAACGAGGCGAGGGAAGAGTTCCTGGCAACCTTAGACAGGGACCCTTGGGGGAGGCCGTACAAGCTTGTACGAAACAAGCTTAAACACGCCCCCTCAATGGAAACCATGCAGCCGGAACTCCTGAACAGAGTCGTCACCGTCCTGTTCCCCAGAACGCAACACATCACCCCTCCGAACACAACCGTTCTGCCGGAACCGGAGGACCCTGAGGAACCGATCCCGCTGGTCACAGAAACAGAGATGCAACTATCAATAGAACGGCTAAAGACGTGCAAAAAAGCACCTGGACCGGATGGAGTACCGGGGAAAGTACTCGCGCTGGCCCTCAACCATTTGGGCAGCCGACTGAAGGACCTATTCGATGACTGTCTCAGAGAAGGCACCTTCCCAAGTCAATGGAAAGAAGGAAGGCTGTGCCTCATAAGGAAAGAGAGCCGCCCACCCGACTCCCCTTCAGGATACCGCCCCCTGGTACTCCTCGACGAAACGGGAAAAATGCTGGAGAGAATTCTGGCCCGCCGGATTACTGACCACTTGGGCAACCCAGGCCCAGATATCAGTGACAAGCAATTCGGCTTCAGGGCAGGATTCTCTACTATTGACGCCCTGACATCCCTTAGGGAATTCGCTGAATACGCCACTGGACGTGGAGAGGGAGTAGTGGCAGTATCTTTGGATATTGCCAACGCGTTCGGAACCCTACCGTACCCGATAATAAGAGAGGCCTTCCGTTACCACAATCTACCGCGGTACCTAATAAAAATCCTCGAAAACTACCTCACGGAGCGGAAGGTCTTATACGTAGAGCAGGGACAACAAAGAAGATCGCGGGACATGACCTGCGGAGTACCCCAGGGATCAGTCCTCGGTCCCATCTTGTGGAACCTCGGGTTCGACTGGATGCTGCGCGGAGTCCAACTGCCTCGTATGACCACCATATGTTACGCTGATGACACTATGGTGGCGGTACGAGGAAGAGAACCGAGGGAGACTCTAAGAAGGACCGAGATAGCCACAAAAATGACCATCAAAAGAATACGTAGGCTGGGACTGGAGATAGCCTTGAACAAATCTGAGGCAATAGTGTTTGGCGGAAGAAATTGGCCATTACACGGGCGACAAATCCCAATCGGAGGAGGATCGATCCAGGTTAAACCCCACATTAAATATCTGGGACTTACCCTGGATCGAAGATGGGATTTTCAAGAACATTTCGCAAGACTTGCCCCCCGCATCGTTAGCGCGGCCTCGGCACTGGGACGGCTGCTTCCCAACGTGGGCGGACCTGGGACCACATGTCGCAGACTATTTGCGGGGGTAATACGAAGCATGGCCCTATACGGAGCCCCAGTATGGGCAAATTGCCTGACGGCAAAAATAAAACCCCTTCTCCGGCGGCCGCAGAGAGTGGTTGCTCAGCGCATCATCAGGGCGTACAGAACGACGGCGCACTCGGCTTCATGCCTTCTCGCCTGCACACCTCCGTGGGAGCTCGAAGCCTGTGTGATGGCTGAGAGGTATGAACATAAAGCAGATGTAAGAGCGCGGGGAGTATGCCCTGACCCAGTCGAGTATGAGCGACTGAACAGGCTGGCCGGAGAACGATTAAGAACAAAATGGAAGGAGATGTTGGAGGATTCCCCCTATGGAACTCGCACCATAGAAGCAATCCTACCAACACTGGACGGATGGCTCGACAGAGAGCATGGGCCAGTAACCTACCGGCTTTCGCAGGTAATGACCGGGCATGGGTGCTTCGGCCACTACTTGCATAGGATCGGCAGGGAACCTACTCCGGCCTGTCTGGATTGCGGTGCACCAGACGATACAGCACAACATACAATTGCGGAATGCGGAAAATGGAGCGTGCAAAGAGCTGACTTAATTAATACAACTGGAGGAGACCTCTCGCTGAGGAGTATTATAAATACGATTCTCCAAAGCGAAAGCAATTGGAACGCCCTAAGCGCGTTCTCCGAAGTAGTGATGTTGGCAAAAGAAACCTCTGAAAGAGAGAGGGAAGAGGACGTCGATGCGCCACCAATGCGCCGCCGAAGAGCGCAAAGAAGGCGCAGACTATTTGCTGCACTGAACCAGTAAAAATGTCACCGAAGAACACCGACTAAGGGGGGGCATCGTGGATAGAAATGTCTATGACGAACACACGGCCCCCCCCTGCAACATTAGTCCAGAAGATCTGAACCGGAGTTGGTTTTAGTGGGTATGCTCCTCCCTCCCTCTCCCCGGAGAGGCGAAGACGAGGAGAGAGTCCCACATAACCCCCCTTTCGGGGGTATGCGTAATGCATTTCCACTCCGTCAAAAAAAAAAAAAAAAAAAAAAAAAAAAAAAAAAGGTTAGGTTAGGTTAGGTTAGGTTAGGTTAGGTTTTTTTTTTTTTTTTTTTTTTTTTTTTTTTCGTAGGGGAGGAAATCCTTTATGGATACCACCACACCCGTATGTGGTGGTTATGCCCGACTTCCACTGGGAAGGTGGCCCAGTGGGTACGTGCTAAAACCTCCCCTGTAAGAAGCTAGTTGCTATGTTGTCAAGGGGTTTGTGCTAATGGGTTACACTTGCCCCTTGACCAAAAATAGAAGTTGGTGTGAAAATGTTTTTGGTTGAGGAGTGGTATTAGTTGGGGTTAACTTGTGGGGCCGTTAGCTTCGGCGGTATAGAAGTTGGTGTGAAAAATGAATTTGGTTGAGGAGTGGTATTAGTTGGGGTTAACCAGGACTGACCTGGTTCATCTCAATTGTGGGGCCGTTAGCTTCAGCGGTGGTGACCAGCCACCGCCTACTAGAGCCCCCCCACCACGACAAGGTGGCCCCATGGGGGGGGGTTAGGTTAGGTTAGGTTAGGTTAGGTTAGGTTAGGTTAGGTTAGGTTAGGTTAGGTTAGGTTAGGTTAGGTTAGGTTAGGTTAGGTTAGGTTAGGTTAGGTTAGGTTAGGTTCCCCCCCATGGGGCCACCTTGTCGTGGTGGGGGGGCTCTAGTAAGCGGAGGCTGGTCACCTCCGCTGAAGCTAACGGTCCCAGGAGGTGTCGGCAGCGTCTGTCTCGGAGCGAGCGGCTGCCGAAAATACGCCAGCGTCTGACCCATAGTGGGCGGCTGGCGTAGGGGAGGAAAATCTAGGCAGCGCCTGTCTCGGAACGAGCGGCTGCCTAGTCAGCGTCTGTCCCATATTGGGCGGCTGTTTGTGTTGCGGCGGAGATCGCTCCGCTTTCTGGAGCGACTCTGAGCCGCTGCGGGGATCCGCCCGGCCCTCGCGGGTAAGGCGGGTGTTCGCGAGAGGGGCCCCTCCCGGCACTACTCTTTGGGTCGGAGTTGGCTGGTGATGGGGCCATACCCCGGCCGCCGTTCATTCGGTGGCCGAGAAGGAACGGGGCGGCGGGGGACATGGTGCTCGTTCCCCCCGCCCTGTGGGGCCTGGGGCGGCGGATGCGGGGGCATTCGTCGCGTCGAGGGCCATGTGAGGAAAGGCGTCCGTGGTGTTACCGGGCGTCTTTATTCCTGGGGGAGTTGAGAGGGGGGTATATCGAGGGCCCTCCTCCACTCGAGACGGTGCCCGCGAAAGCGGGCTCACGCCGGCGGGGTCGCGGACGAATGCGCAAGCGTACCCGTGGCCCTGCCTTTATGGCGGCCGGAGGAACACCGTGGGGTTTAGTCAGTAAGAGTCTGACATAACCTGGCTGTCGCCCCCGCGATGGCTGGGTATCCATGAGGATTCCCCACGTAAAAAAAAAAAAAAAAAAAAAAAAAAAAGGTTAGGTTAGGTTAGGTTAGGTTAGGTTAGGTTAGGTTAGGTTAGGTTAGGTTAGGTTCCCCCCCATGGGGCCACCTTGTCGTGGTGGGGGGGCTCTAGTAAGCGGTGGCTGGTCACCACCGCCGAAGCTAACGGCCCCACAACAATTGAGATGAACCTGCTCAATGCAGGTTAAAACCACGAAGGACGTAAACGACGGAGAAAACAATTGAGATAAACCGTGGGTAACCCCGGTTAAACAACTGAGATCAGTAAGGCCCCGCGCAAGCGCGAGTGGCCTTTCCCGACGGAGGCCGGCAGCGTCCGTACCCAGATTGGGCGGCTTGCCGGCCGGTGTCAGCGTCTGTCCCATATTGGGCGGCTGACACGTAGAAGGACGATGTAAACATCACCTTGAGGCAAAAAGTGAGGGGCCTGGCAGCGGCTGTTCCCAGATTGGGCGGCTTGCTGGGCGGTGTCAGCGTCTGACCCAGATTGGGCGGCTGACACATAACGACGGCAAAAATGTGGAGGAGTTGCCTGGCAGCGTCTGTTCCCAGATTGGGCGGCTCGCCGGGTGGTGTCAGCGTCTGACCCAGATTGGGCGGCTGGCACACAAGACGAGATGGTGAAAACCATAAAACGACGGAGGCCTAACGGTCACTACGACGGAGGCCCGGCAGCGTCTGTACCCAAATTGGGCGGCTTGCCGGGCAACAATGAAGGAACACCAAAGAGAGAGGTATGAGCCCGTGCACAACGCATGGACTCACAACCGAAACACCGGGCCGATACAAATGAGTAAGGCCCACCAGAGGGAATGGGTAGTGAACATCACTCACTACCCAAGACGACGAACATCTAGCAACTACGAGAGGAAACAGACTAAAGGGGCGTCGTGGTTAGAATGTCTATGACGAACCCATGGCCCCCAACAACAACTAGTCAAGACGGAAAATTCCCGGAGTGTGTTTAGTGGGTATGCCCCTCCCTCCCTCCCCTTAGCGAGGCGACGGAGAGGGGAGAGTCCCACATAACCCCTGCTAGGGGGGTATGCGTAATGCATTCACACTCCGTCAACAAAAAAAAAAAAAAAAAAAAAAAAAAAAAAAAGGTTAGGTTAGGTTAGGTTAGGTTAGGTTAGGTTAGGTTAGGTTAGGTTAGGTTAGGTTAGGTTAGGTTAGGTTAGGTTAGGTTAGGTTAGGTTAGGTTAGGTTCCCCCCCATGGGGCCACCTTGTCGTGGTGGGGGGGCTCTAGTAGGCGGAGGCTGGTCACCTCCGCTGAAGCTAACGGTCCCAAGTGGGGCCCCTCCCGGCACTTCTCTGTGGAGGCGGAGTTGGTTGGGATGGGGCCACAACCCCGGCCGCCGTTCATTCGGTGGCCGAGGAGGAACGGGGCGGCGGGGGACATGGTGCTCGTTCCCCCCGCCCTGTGGGGCCTGGGGCGGCGGATGCGGGGGCATTCGTCGCGTCGAGGGCCACGTGAGGAAAGGCGTCCGTGGTGTTACCGGGCGTCTTTATTCCTGGGGGAGTTGAGAGGGGGGTATATCGAGGGCCCTCCTCCACTCGAGACGGTGCTCGCGCAAGCGGGCTCACGCCGGCGGGGTCGCGGACGAATGCGCAAGCGTACCCGTGGCCCTGCTTTATGGCGGCCGGAGGAACACCGTGGGGTTTAGTCAGTAAGAGTCTGACATAACCTGGCTGTCGCCCCCGCGATGGCTGGGTATCCATGAGGATTCCCCACGTAAAAAAAAAAAAAAAAAAAAAAAAAAAAAAAAAAAAAAAAAAAAAAAAAAAAAAAAAAAAAAAAAAAAAAAAAAAAGGTTAGGTTAGGTTAGGTTAGGTTAGGTTAGGTTAGGTTAGGTTAGGTTAGGTTAGGTTAGGTTAGGTTAGGTTTTTTTTTTTTTTTTTTTTTTTTTTTTTTTCGTAGGGGAGGAAATCCTTTATGGATACCACCACACCCGTATGTGGTGGTTATGCCCGACTTCCACTGGGAAGGTGGCCCAGTGGGTACGTGCTAAAACCTCCCCTGTAAGAAGCTAGTTGCTATGTTGTCAAGGGGTTTGTGCTAATGGGTTACACTTGCCCCTTGACCAAAAATAGAAGTTGGTGTGAAAATGTTTTTGGTTGAGGAGTGGTATTAGTTGGGGTTAACTT
Source organism: Monopis laevigella (assembly GCA_947458855.1). NCBI lineage: Eukaryota > Metazoa > Arthropoda > Insecta > Lepidoptera > Tineidae > Monopis > Monopis laevigella. Next base: position 15,605 of record OX381596.1, on the reverse strand, counting down.
GTGGGGCCGTTAGCTTCGGCGGTATAGAAGTTGGTGTGAAAAATGAATTTGGTTGAGGAGTGGTATTAGTTGGGGTTAACCAGGACTGACCTGGTTCATCTCAATTGTGGGGCCGTTAGCTTCAGCGGTGGTGACCAGCCACCGCCTACTAGAGCCCCCCCACCACGACAAGGTGGCCCCATGGGGGGGGGTTAGGTTAGGTTAGGTTAGGTTAGGTTAGGTTAGGTTAGGTTAGGTTAGGTTAGGTTAGGTTAGGTTAGGTTAGGTTAGGTTAGGTTAGGTTAGGTTAGGTTAGGTTCCCCCCCATGGGGCCACCTTGTCGTGGTGGGGGGGCTCTAGTAAGCGGAGGCTGGTCACCTCCGCTGAAGCTAACGGTCCCAGGAGGTGTCGGCAGCGTCTGTCTCGGAGCGAGCGGCTGCCGAAAATACGCCAGCGTCTGACCCATAGTGGGCGGCTGGCGTAGGGGAGGAAAATCTAGGCAGCGCCTGTCTCGGAACGAGCGGCTGCCTAGTCAGCGTCTGTCCCATATTGGGCGGCTGTTTGTGTTGCGGCGGAGATCGCTCCGCTTTCTGGAGCGACTCTGAGCCGCTGCGGGGATCCGCCCG